>OV281088.1:47500-5047500 GCA_923060345.2 Erebia aethiops | reverse complement strand
AGGGGTTTAATATAACTGCCATGCCCCTAACAGGTTAGCCCGCTACCATCTTAGACTGCATCATCACTTACCATCAGGTGTGATCGCAGTCAAGGGCTAGCTTGTAGTGGATAAAAAAAAAAAAAAAAACCCCGTGATCTGCAGTTGACTGTGCTAACCGCTAGACCAACGAGCTAGACCAACTAGGCACGTCTAGAGTAGATATATTACGTCACGCGGGTTTCGGGTGCCGAGTTCGCTTGGTTGAGTAGTAAACTAAACATTTCATTGTGCTTCATAATTTTTGACGCCTATGCAGGATAATGTTATGGTTCATGATACAAAAATACGAGTGTTTTCTTACCATAAACATAAGATCTTAATTTCCTTATTGCACTTAACATTTATTTGATATAATTAATTAAAGTTTACAATGACATTATAAATTCTAAAGTATTACTTCCAGAAATATAGGTAAGTCAAAGAGGACCGATTTTATAAAATTATAATTATTAATATTTCTGAGAGCTGTACACATATCTATAGCTAACCAGAGTAAAGGGTAAAGGTAAGGTACACACGAAATTATCTTTACGATCCCTCGCTCGATACTATGACTGTTTCACAGCAGAGAGGCGGAGTATTGAGCAGAAACAGTACCTACTGTTTGATAAAATATCGGTCACTCGGGTGCCCTGACGTGTATATGTCACCGTAAAATTGTAAAAACCGCTAGATTATAATCTAACTAGCGAGATTGTAAACCGTCGAAAGATTACAATTTAACGCATTATTTTTTGGTAGATTGTAATCTGTTAATTATATTAACCCACTACCTGATTATTTATGTCGAACTCTAACCTAACCTACAAGAAAGAGACAAGAAAACGTAAATACAATGAATATTTCAAAAATTGACACTCAGAACATTGAACGGTTCACAATCTTTCGACAGTTTACAATCTATCGAGATAAAAAGCGTTTGATTACAATCTAGGTAACGGTTAACGGTTTTTACAATTTTACGGTGACTTAAACAATGCTTCCAGTACATTTGCAGCAAAGATTATGCATGCCAGTCACTCGAGGGCACCTAAAGGACCAAACATCAAATGCCCTCCAGATATTAGATCTCCCCAAGCAGTCGCCGTGGCTGAAAACGTGGTCATCTGATTTTAAATTTTGCAGTACTGCCAAGTACTCCTCTCCCAGCTGCGGGCGCTGCTCTCTTCAGCTATCCTACTCTTGTGTCAAACGGTCATAACAGACTATAAATATATATAACAGAATAGAAAGACGAATCGTAGGCTGTAGCGATAACATAGTAATGTATGGAGTCTTTGAGATTTTTGACAACTAGTCAAATCAGTTAAAAATTACTTATTTGAACAGTTGTCAAATTCCCATAACAAAAATGATAGCTGCATATCACATAAAAAAACTGTAGTGAAATAGCATGAGTATTGCAAATTAATATGTAACACATCGAGACTCCAGTAGAACTTTAAATTAGGTGCGACAGTCATTCAAAGAACTGCACACTGCCAAGTTGCCATCAGGGAACCACGCAAGGTAAAAAGATCCTGCGCTACTATCATAAAAAGAATCAAACAAAATATTTTTCCACATCACAGTTAATGTGTGATCTTGTCATGAGCAAATAAAAACAAAGAAAAATATAATAAGAGTCAGCACACACCAACAGAATGCTCAAAATTGACTGATCATTTTGCTACTCAGTGTGCGATGACTGATGACCCTAAATGTCATTTGTAACATAAGTGGCTATTCAACATTTAAAATGGAGAATAAGTTATGTACTGAAGTACTTATCAAATAACATCATAAAAAAAGATTACTCAAATCTAGTCGCTTATACATTCTGTTACACTTTGTTATGGTCGACTTGCACATGGCAACATTTTCACGCGCAGTCTATGCACGATTAACGGACGCCCCTATAGAACTGCTACTAGTTTATGCAAACTGACTGATACTATGACAGGATCCTGTTTAGTGTTTATATTGCGAGTTGCGACTGATACGACTCAGAAAATGGCGTCATGTGCAAAGAGGCTATGTTACTTTAATTTGTAAACTTTTTTTTTTAAACAATTTTTTAAAATAATGTGTTTTTGAAATTATTAACAAGCCTCACAATGATAAAATTATCGATGACACTACTAGTCAGGAACGCATTGTTTGAAACTAAAGTTTTCGAAGCTGTTCGCACTGTTTCGCCTCACAAAATTGGCTTTAATTTCACTTAATTATTATTTAACTTTAGTAACAATAATATTTTATGAATTAGGTAAGGGCTTCAGAGGCCCAAGACTCAAAAGTCCATCAGCACCGAGTGCTTGTAAATTTGATGTTAAACCGTTTTGCATACTGTGCACTGATATCACAGGTATACCAAAGCAACCGTTAGCCTGCTCTCGGTTTGCTAAAGGTATAAAACTATATATCCCTAAATTACTTAATCGTTTTATATTATCCTCTTGTGACAGATCCACTACCGGCAACCCCAGTTCTCTGTTGGGGCCAGATACATTATGGAACACTCTCTTATGATGCTGCAGTTGCAAGGACTTTGGATATGAAGCTGGACACTCGTCACATTTAAACACGGGAATTTTACTAGTAGTTTGCGGATGCGCGTTAGACATGTGAACTTGTAGTGAAGTGTGGTTCATGAACATTTTCTTGCACATCTTACACGTGAACATGCCTGCGCCGACTTTTGCTTCAGGTATTGAAAACTTACTAGATTTAGATGTATGTTTAATACTGACTCCTGCCCCAAGATTGGGAATATGTGGCAATGGACGCTCTGGTGTCGGCGACCTACTCCTCTGTTTTTGTTTTACGCTAATACCTCTGGACGCAAGAACATTAGCCATCGCATTGGCTTCTTTGTTAACGGGATTGGCTTTCTTTGTTATTGAGATTTGACTGCCAATGTTGAACTTGTCTTTGGCTCCTTGCACGCTATGGATCAAAGGCAGGCCTTCACGCTGCTTCTGTAGAGCCATAACTTGACAGTCCTCATTGTCATGTTTACCAGGCAGCAGCATATCGGTTCTTCGTTTTTGGCCAGGTCCGCCTACCATCGCTCCAGGTCTCTTCATCGGCATTCGGGGTATTGCAATTTTGCCGCCGCGAACTTGCCCGTGAACTTGAATACCGGGCCGAATAGTAGGTCTCTGTCCTCTGACAGATGGCATTCGTGGTCGAGCTCCCGCAATATTTGCTCCTGCTGCCATCCTTATTGGCGTTGGTCCGGTGAGCTGTCCCGGAATTTGACCAGTTACCGTTTGTCCAGAACCTAAGTCAGTTACAGTCTGTCCGGTCGCTGTTTGTCCCATAATTTGACCAGGAGGAAAAGTTTGAATATTTTGAATTTTGATTCCACTGCCTGCCTGCGCTTTCATCGCTCCTCCAGGACTAGACGCAGGGGCGTAAGAATGGCTTGGCGAAGAGCCGGGGGGACCCATCATAGAAGATTGTCCATAAACACTTTGCTGCATGCTTTGCAATGGGGACGCTGATGAGTATGGAGATGAAGCCATCGAATATGAGTTTGGTGGTATCGTTCCAGGATAGCCAGGTTTAGACATAGGCGAAGGGTATTGACCATATCCTTGTCCCATGTAGTTTGACCCTGGATATTGATTAGGCATTGGTTGCCCAGGTGAATTATACAAGTTACCAGCTTGGGGATAGTTCCCAGGGATATTTTGGCCACCTGTGTACGCGTTGTATTGTTGGGGCGGCACCATAACTCCTCCTGCCCCAGGATAAGCTTGAATGTTAATCATCACATTTTGTTGGTGAGTAAACCCTGATCCACTACCACCTATAGTCGATAACTTTCCCACCTGTTCTGCTAACTGCTTGACTGGTAATAAACTTGAAAGAATATTTGATGAATGATTATATGGCATGAGTGAAGACGCAGGCGTAGCAGCAATGATACTGGTACAATGTCCTGTCACCCGCCTATGTTCATCTAAAAGTGATAAATTTGTGAATCTGGTATTGCAAATTTCACATGTGTGTTGAGGGCCTAAAGAATCTAAAGATACATATTCACTTGCATCAGACATATTTTCTTTCTTTGTTGCTGTGGATAGTAGACTTTCAAATATGTCATCTGCACTTTTTTCTAGCATATCCAATGGTGGTTTAGTATCTGGGGCATTCCAATTAAAACTGTGTTGTTTCTCAGTTGATGGTCCAGATGATAGACGCGAGGATATAGTTGGTGCTGAACTCTGGAAACTCGTTTGGGATGTTGAATAGGTAGGAGTACTTGGATAAGTAGGTGGCAGTGATGGTTCAATTTTAGGCTTAATGACAGGAGCAGGGGTAGTTGACACAACACAACAATCATCATCCTCATCATTTGAATCACCATTTATTTCTATGACAGTTACGCCAGTATCCTCAGTTTTTGTTACAGGAAGTAATGGAGTTGTTGGAGTAGTTGCATTTGTGGTACTTTGAGAACTGAATAGAGGCTGGGTATTAGCTGAAGGTGTTGATGCATCCAGCTCAGATTTTACACTTGTTAATATAGGTGTGAGCCTTTCAGATAATGGAGGAGTAGATCTTTCTGATTTAATTTTACCTGAAAATAGTGGTAAGTTACTAGTATGTGGCTCTCCACTAATATTCTCTGTTACTTCTTGCTTCACTACAACATTATCCACTCTATCGTTTGATTCTCGTCTTTCAGGTGTGGCTCCTCGTGATTGTTCTTTTTGTTCTATTTGAGACTGTCTTCTTGTTGTAGGAGGGTAAGACTTTGGAAGTTCTTTTGAGGCTACAAGGTTGCTGGCTCCCCTTTTTGGTGTTTGTTTAACTGCAGGCCTCCCTGGTTTGGCTTTTGGTACTTCTTCTTGTTCTACCTTAAGTGGAGTTAATTTAGGTGGATCATTAACTGGTTCCTTTTTCGGTATAAGTTTTGCTTGGATACCTTTAGGTAAATTAGTTATCTTCTTTTTAACTTTATCGGAGTCATTGCTTTCGGAACTCTGTCTCTTGTTCTGATTTTCGTGTTCATCAGAATCATTTTCTCCATCATTATCTCCAGATTTATCTTGTTCATCATTAGATTCTTGTTCATCTTTGTATTCTTCATTTCCACTTCCTTCATCTTCATCGTCAGAAGCCTTAAAATCTTTTAGACCATTCACTACTTTAAATGAATTTGTATTATTTCCATCTGATTTCAACTTAAGTTTTATACCACCGAGCCTACCCAATTTTTGCATAACATCATTTTGTTTTTCAGGTTCATTATCTGGTTTCTCTTTTTTTATTGGAGTTGAATTTTTCTTTATTGTAAAACCTAATCCACTTAACTTGTCTAAGGCTGAATCAGAGTTATTCGGTTCCGTAGTCGGTTGTTTTAAGGAAAGGCCTGTCTTCTTTAGTATTTGCGATATATCTATCTTTTGGGGCGTTTTTGCTGCACCAGGCTTAGGCTGCGCTGGTGCCTCCTCTTCATCTGACCAATTTTCATCTCCGGAAGGAGGCAGGTCTTCGTCGTCGGAAGGCAGCTTGTCTACCACCACAGAGGGCAAGGATATGTGGGTTATAAGATGTTTTTCTAGATCTAGCCAATCGTCAAAATCAATATCACAGTTTAAACAGTGATATTCCTGCTTCGGCTTTTTTAATAATGCTCCAGTTGATTGCAGCTGTGCTAATAAAGCAGCAACATTTGTTTTTACAGGCTGATCATTCTCTTCGGCATTTGTATCTAGGGTGTCACATGCTTCCTCACCATCTGAAATAAGCAGTTATAGAAAATTTATATCATATGTATGTTGTTGAGAAAAATACAAAATCAGAAAATAATGAAACCTTTTAAAAATAAAGAGAGAAAACGTATTGTCTCTAATTTCATTTATTAATCCAAATATTTTATAAACTGGTATAGTTCGCGTAGTTGAATGCAGAGTAAATGTATGTGTCACCATACAGCATTGCATACTGCATTAAACTCGCGTGCGAACTATACTTACTTTTTTTAGGGTTCTAATAATTATTTATCGATCAAATCGTCAAAGTTCAGCGTCAAAGTAAAATAAACCATAACAGCATTGAATTAGAACTCAATTTCGTGTATCCATTCTGATCCGTTTAGGGCATCGTACATACCTAAACGTATGAGAATGGATGCACTAAATTGAGCTCTAATACAATGCTGTTATGGTATATTTTACATAATTCTCACATAATCGCACCTCTGTGCCCAAATCAATAGATAATATTCATTAGGTAAGTTTCTTTTCAATTGGTCCAGTTGTTTTTACTTTGACAATCAAACCTTTTTTGGCCACCGGTTCCAAGTTTGTGGGACTATACAGACAATTTAAGAGTAGGTGGATGAGGAGGATCAATTGGACAAATGATTAAGATTCCTAGTTTTCTCAGAATAAAAAGTGTTTTATGTGTATCCTGCAGCTTGCTACATTGCCTAGGTAGTGGTCGCAAGGTGCAATTTAGCCATGAAAAGGTAATAAACAAGCAGACACACTTTTTCATGTTAAGTTGATAACACAAGATGCACAAACAGGTGCTAGCGCATAATATACTATGTATAAAAACTATGACTTGCCATGCAGATTAGACATTTAAGTGAATAGTTAGTTACTAAGTTACAATAACTAAGTAGATATAGGGCTCAAAAAGCTTATGACGTTATTGCAAAGCATTGTGACTGTATACTGAAACTGAAGATTAATTAAACAATGGAGCCAAAGTTAGTAACAAATTATAATTGAACAAATGCCAATGTCGAAATGATATTGAGCGATACTTGAATACCCAGTCGATTTAAGTAAATGATAATTTTATAAACAAGTATGAATTATATTTTTCTTTATGAACCAATATGAAATTTAAACTTTAGTGTGATAAAAAATCTCTTCAATGAAAGAAAACTGAAAATGTTAAAGTAGGTAAGTGAATGGTGAAAATAAAATGAAAAAAAAAACAAACCTGACTCATCGTTTGGTGTTGATGATGGGAATTCAGACTCAATCTTTGTGCTCATGATTAACCTGAAAACAATTAACTTAATGCAATAGTACCAAAGAAAAATTTTGTGGTTTTACAGATTATAATTTGTTTAAATCAGTTATAGTCACAGAGATGGCTGTACATTTTCTATGGTACTGATACAAAAAAATACAGGATTGTTTTATACTGCTTGTTAACATAAAGACAAAGAAGAAAACCGTGTATAATTTCTATCCAACATTAGCAAGGCGCATTGTGGTAATCTAGCACTAATACTATCATATCATAAGCTGTACAAGCAAAAGAAGTCAAGAAAAAAAATCAAGTTAAGCACAGAGATTGTGTACAACTAATTACTTACTTTATTAGGGTTTGCACTTAGTAGCCTATTAGCAGTACACAAATCTCTAAGACAAAATAATTATTTAAGATTTTAAAACTGCATTTTACTGGAAACTTAAGGAAGAAAGATTAAGGAAATCTTTTAAAACGTGAAACAGTTGAAGCTGGGAAGAATTGGTTTTGTAACAAAGTTCTCACTTCTGAATTTGGGACACAAACCCAGTAAGAAACTAGGTAGGTACTTTTGAACTGGTTATAGCAGACCAGGCTCTGGAGTTTGTAAAAAGAAAACTATATTATTAAGTTTCAAAATAAAAAATAACTAGACACTAAAAACATTTATCAGTTTTTGTTAATATACTTTGAAACAAAATCTCCAGCCTTTGGGATGCTATGATAATTTGAAATCCAGAAAGGCATTAAGTATGTAAGTCTTTATTTTGAAAAAAAGACAACTGGTCAAACTAAGCTCTGTAAAACATTATTTGACCTTTTCTCTCGAGTGACTGTAATCATAATAGGAAAAGAGATAAACCTATTTTTATCATCCTAATTAATATAGTCTGGCTACACTAAGTCTGCAGCAGTAAGAAAATGGTAGAATTTGAAAATCTGTTGATGGAAACAGACTGTAATGCGAAAAAAGGCATTTGACACTTGAGTTTTTTGCTTTTAATCTGATTTCCTGGTTGTTTAATTACATTTCAGAGTAAATGTAAATATAGGGCACAGTTTTGACAGCGTAATAAGGTAGAGCATAAAATATGATCCCCGTATTTATATACCTATTACTAGATGGTGCCCGCGATTTCGCCCGCGTGAGTTAAGTTTTTCATTCCCAGGTTAAACAGATGAGTCGTTATAGCGTAGCAGACAGACAGACAGACACACTTTCGCATTTATAATATTAGTATGGATATAATACAAATTTTATATATTATATTCACTGTGAATTCTTCTGTGTGGAATTTTGACCGAGCGAAGCGAAGGTCTCTGAGTCTACTTGAGTGAATTTGCACTTGTCCGTCCGTCTGTCAGAGCATTATAACTTCTGAATTACTGAACGTAATTACTTCAGTTTTAAATATAATATGTAAACCAATGGCCTCCTGTTGAATATGGCTTAAAAAGTTATAAAAATCTTTATTTCAGGGGGCTCTCATAGAAGCGAATGCGAAGTAAAATATTTTTTATAAAGTTACATAGGGTTGCGGTATATCATTTTAAAGATAATTAGGAATAGAGTCCAAAAATATATTTTCTTTAACTTTTCCCCCAAATTGACGAAATGGGGGGCTTTCAAAGTGGAGATTTTCTAACGTCCAAAGTTGACCTCAGAACTCTCAATTTTCTGAAAGGCTGAGCCTGAAACTTGATCAATTATTTCAATTATATCCTGTACTTGAACAACAAATACAAAAATTAGATACATATTGTAAGGAAACGGAATTATTTAATTTTTAATGAGCTTCAGTATTTTTAACAGAACTTCACATTTATGTCAATAGATGGCGCCGCGAGGTCTCAGTTCGGGGCGAACCACTAGTTAACGTCAGAAACCGTATGTTTTTGTTTAGGGGATGAGTCAAAAGAGTCAGACAAACAGTTACTTTCGCATTTAACATTAGTGTGAATCAACTGACGCTAAAGATTAACAACAAATTATTCTAAATATACATAATAAATATACATACTTACGATAATACTCACGATAGTTTAAACGTTAAAATAACAAATTATTACTTGATCAGGGGAGAACCTTTGAACTACTTAAGGACAGTATAAATGAATTGAAATATAGTCAATAGTCAAACTGTTTTACTCAAAATAACTTATAATATTATTATATTACACCTATCTCCTATCTTCAATCTGAGCAAATAAATAAATGAAATAACGTTACCATAAGAGTTATCAGTTCTTCAGCATTTTTTAAAAATTGAAACCGCACATTTAATAATATAAATAAAATAAAGCTAAATCTAATTGATTGCTTCAATTCAAGTAATAATTTACGCACTTCCTTTCGAGTTAAATAATATTGATATAACCTCTCTGTATTTCTAATAGCACATTGGTCAAAATTGTCAATATTAAGAATCATGTTATAAAATAACTAGCCCACATTACTTTGAATAGGTTTAACCAATATTAAAACGAACTTAAACGACCTGACAGCTGAATTGACAAAACAGATTAAACGAATGTTTTATTTTAAGTGTTGCCCTTTTATTCCGCTGCAGAGTTAGCGTGGCCAGACTATAGCATCTGGATTGGGATAAACTTGGTAAGTAGTTGTCAAATAAATTACCTCAAAGGTCTATTTAATAACAATGAGGCATTGTCTGGCTCCGTTTGATGTTTGGGAAACCAACATTTTTTTTTCTGAAATAATACTGCAGCCCATAAGGTAATCATAAAGTAGGTACTTATAAGATTCAGATAATTATAAAAAGGATTCAACATGGAACCTTATTACTTATGTAGGTAAACTTAATCAGAAATAATACCTATTACGAGGAAACCACAAACTGCTTTAGTTAAAGCAATAAATTGTTTTGATGTACCTAAGTAATATATATCGACACGAAATAGTGCAGCCATCTCTTTACCTATATAAATTTAGTCACAGATATAGCTAAGTGTAGGTACACAGTAAAAAGTCCACAAGCAAACAAAAAATAATAAGTACATAAAACAAAAAGTCGGACTGGACAAGAAGTACTAAATGATAGAAATTCAAGATAATATTAGGTAAGTGGGTAAGTATTCAGGCAAGTTGAAAGTAGAAACTTTGTTTGTAAACTAAACTTGTACTGAACTACTTAGATGCTTACCTAAATTAAGTATAAAATGAATTTTATTAAACGTTTCTTGTGAATTGATTAACTTGATCCTTTATTGCAACAATATTCTTTTAAAAGAAGGTCAGGTAACTTAGAAAATATGATATCAAAAAGAAATCAAAACTATTGAAAGCATTCACACACCAAAAGATTATTTATCAGTCATGCTTTAATTTTAAACCTGTTTAGAACTGTATAATAAGTTAATAACTAATATACGAAATATAATGAAAAACTTACTCTCATTTTACTTATTACATCAAGAATTTCAGTCAGTTCTAGCTGCCGTTAAATTTGCTAAACTGCAGGGTCAGCCAAAATCCAAATTCACATACACAATCACAGATGTCGTAACTCGTACCAAAACAATAATTCGTCCACAAATCAAAACACAAGGATTAAACTCGTTACCGGTTGCACTCAACTCCTCAAAAGTTTTTATCTAAGAGAGAAATCCAGTTTTCCTCGAACTTCAGTCTCTGCGTATCACTTGCCTTGCATGAAAATACAAAATGGCCGGCTAAATAAACGCCAAGAACAACAGTGCACCGATACGATACGAAAAAGCACAAACCAAGCGCGTACTAAAAGACACTAACAATGACACGTAGTTTTTATAATATTACAATTGTAATTAAATTATGCAAATTACAATTGTAATTGGAATAACAGTATTTTTTTGATATTCTAGGCTTGACGCCGAATACCCGATCGACAGGCGACAGCTCTCCGCTCCTATCTAGGCTGAGACACTGCCCAGTGCCCACTGAGCAAGTGAGCATATAAAATTCTGTTTCGCTCACTCACAGGCAAGCAGGCACAGAACAGACACAGATGCCAATGCCAGTATGGCGCAATGCCAGCATTGGCCGCCTGGCAAAATCCTAGGCGGTTGTCTGATTCGCTGTCCCTATCACACACATTACATAACTATGTCTCTATCTCTTTCTTTACTTTCTATTTGCAGCGCTATTTACGACGAAATCCCCGGACCCCGTCGTCGGCTGCGGAATCATTTATTAACGGAACGGATTGTTTAAGTTCGTGATGACCTCGCTCGCTCGACTCAGGTAGGCTAACAGAGCACTGGCTGTTAAGAATAATAATAGTCGTACAATATCAAGTGGGTTTTGACTTTTGAGCGAGCGATCGCGCCCGTTCGCTCAGAATATAACTACGGTGACTCGATGCGTCATTAATAGGATAGGTAGATATCGTTTTGTGTGTTATTGATGGATGTATTTTAGATAATTTATTTCACAATTCAGTAGGTAGATAATTGTGTGCATCAGAATGGCTGCCCAAAGTGATGGATCGGCTTAAAATTTCGCCAGCATTTAGTACCTATTTAGTACTATTTTGTACCTTTGTTTAAATATTTAGTACTTACCTAATTATTTACGAAGAAATATAATTTTTAAAGTGGGCAGTCATTCTGACGTCAAGATGGCTGCCCACATTTTAATTTCCGCATAAAGGTTCCGTATTTTGCATTTGTCTCGGCACAATAATTTAGTACCTAATTAGTACCTACACATATATTTTTTCTAGATTTTTTAGACGAAATATAAAGATTTTATAACAATCTGAATATTCAAGAAGTCGAGTCCCGAACACTCGCTCACAGACTAATCAACGCCCAGCCCAAACCCTTGGACCTAGAGAGCTGAAATTTTGCACAGAGGTTCCCTTTGTGATGTAGACAAAGAATAATCAAGGGTTATTCCCACGGGATCGGGAATATAGAGGATTTATCTGTTTGATTTAAAGGTTATAATTTCCAGAACTATGTATTATCATAGAGTCTTACAAGTCGGTAATTCTAATCGCTAATTTTACTTTTTTCAGGATTTTTTGAAATTTCCACGGGATAAGGAATAAAGAGAATTTCTTTTTGCTGAGATAACGACTTATTTCCGTTTGTTTGCATGAATATAAAACCTGTAGAACGATATATCAGGCTACTTCTTATCCCGGAAAATCGGAGTTCCCGCGGAAAACCCAAATCTACGCGGGCGGAGTCACGGGCATGATCTGGTATACCCATACGACGTTTTTACAATACATTTCTGAGTAAAATTCGTAAAGAATACTGGAAATATAACGTGAGTTTCCATTGATGCAAGAAACATGTTGAAAACTCTGTTTTCTCTCTATGTATCGAGCCGTAATTATGATACTTGTTCTGGATATTTTAAATTAAAAAAAATACAGTAAGTACCATAGTCAAATAGCTGTAGTAGGGTAGGTTACGATGGGTAAAATCAACACGCATAGTACTTACATTCCACCAAGGATTGCGTGAAGCCAACGACACTATTTAATAATGACAGTAGTTAGTAATTACAATAAGTCTCATGATATTATAACAATCTATATCTATGTATATCTATACGATCTTATGATAATAGTTCTGGAAATTATAACCTTTAAATCAAACAGATAAATCCTCTATATTCCCGATCCCGTGGGAATAACCCTTGATTATTCTTTGTCTACATCACAAAGGGAACCTCTGTGCAAAATTTCAGCTCTCTAGGTCCAAGGGTTTGGGCTGGGCGTTGATTAGTCTGTGAGCGAGTGTTCGGGACTCGACTTCTTGAATATTCAGATTGTTATAAAATCTTTATATTTCGTCTAAAAAATCTAGAAAAAATATATGTGTAGGTACTAATTAGGTACTAAATTATTGTGCCGAGACAAATGCAAAATACGGAACCTTTATGCGGAAATTAAAATGTGGGCAGCCATCTTGACGTCAGAATGACTGCCCACTTTAAAAATTATATTTCTTCGTAAATAATTAGGTACTAAATATTTAAACAAAGGTACAAAATAGTACTAAATAGGTACTAAATGCTGGCGAAATTTTAAGCCGATCCATCACTTTGGGCAGTCATTCTGATGCACACAGATAATTCGATAGTGATAAATAAGTTAAAACCTTTGAGTAATGGTTTTAATTACTAGCAAAATATAAACAAGAATACATGATGACAATATGAATGACATTCTATGATTCTATGAATGACAACTTAAATTTAGAATATAGTTTTTAAATGCAGAAACTGCAAGGAGTTTCTGCTCTACATTACATTCTTGAAATGTTTAGCTCAGCTGATAACGTAATCGCCGAGATGGGCTGGTAAGCATCGCGTTCTCTAGTTGATCTCCGAAGTTGTTCATTTACTGTTTGTACTGTAGCGTGGTCCATCTCATATCCTCTCGGTAGAGAGTAGTATATTCTTTGGTCTCATCCGATTGTTGTTGATGAACGGCTTGTTCATCCGTACTAGATGAATCAATAGTGTCGAAGAATTCATCAGTTGATCCTCTCGTATCATTGAGTATTTCTTGGACAATCTGACCATCTTGACTATTCTTGACCTAATGGTGCTAGGTATGTCGATTTGAAACGATTTGTCGATGTCAGCGAGTCGAACATATTAATAGTCAGGATTCACATGAAGTAATTCTACTTCTTCGACAATAGGTTGATATTTGTTTGTTCGATAAATTTTCCCATTAGCACCTCCATTCGTAGATCTTCTAGTGTAGGTAAGTGAACATTCGTTCGTGTGGCGTGCACTGAGTGGTCGTACACAACAATGATCATATATGTATAGAATTTAAAGCTTGAGGAAGAACGTAGGTATTACCATTACTATAATGGTTTATTTGCTGAACGAAGTGCCAACTGTACTGCTTTCCAAAGAGTTCCATTCAGGCGTTCAACTTGACTGTTACCTCTAGAACTGTAAGGGGTAGTTCGGATTGAAGCTATTTCTCGCGAGAGCAAAAAATTTATGACTTCAGTTGACATGAAGGAGGTTCCTCGATCTGAGTGAAGGTAAGATGGTAAGCCAAAAATCATGAATATTTAATTTAAATGCTTTATCACCGTTGAGGCTGTCATATCAGGACAAGGAAAAGCAAATGGAAACGTGAATATTCGTCTATCACAGTCAAAATATATCTATTCCTAGTAGGTATTTGAAGGTACGGGACCTTTGAAATCAATACTTAAACGCTCCATGGTTGCCGTTGCTTTGATAAGAGTAGAATCATTTCCAGTTTTAAAGAATTTTGGTTTTATTTCGCAGCATATTCTGCAAGAATTAGGCATGTCTTCAATTTCTTTGGCAGAATAAGGCATATTTTTGGATTTTACCCAATGACACATTCGCACAATTCCAGGATGGCACAATGCCTCATGCAAGTGTTTCAGTTTCTCATTTCGCTGAGGAATTGATGCACAAACTCGTGACAGTGCATCAGCGACATCATTTTGTTTGCCGGGGCGATAGAAAATGTCATATTTAAATGGAGCTAACTCCAAGCGCCATCGCTGTATTTTTTCATTTTGCTGGTTACTTTATTGTCAAACATAAATGAGACAGATCGCTGATCAGTTATAAGTCGGAATGGTTTACCAATGAGAAAATTGCGCCATTTCTGTAAGGATTCCACTATCGCATAAGCTTCTTTCCCGATAGCTGAATGGTTGAGTTCACATTTGTTTAACATTCTTGCAAAGAATGCTGCCGGTCGACTAGCTTGTGATAAGGATGCTGCGATCGAATGTTGTGAAGCATCTGTCTCAACTGTGAATGGAGCATTGTGATCAATAGCGTGAATAGTAGCCTTCGCAATGTCAGTTTTAAGTTGTTCAAATGCTCCAATTAGTTCATCTTATAAAGGGAATACACGTGTATGAGCGAGAGCAAAAATTTTCTCTGAAAAATTCGGTATCCATTTGCTGTAATGTGCAAACATACCTATCGCTCTTTTAAGAGATAGTAAATCTATTGGTGGTGGTAAGCTCAAAAGATCTTGATGATCTTTTATGCTGTATCCCAATATATTGATGGAATGCTTTGAGAACTTGCTTTTTCCTTTATTAATGGTAAGACCATATTTATGTACTGCTGCCATGAATTTTTGCAAATTTTCGTCATGTTCTCCCTTATTTTTGCCACTTATAGTTATGTCATCAAGATATGCATAAGTTCCTTTGAGATCTTCTTTACGAATAACCCAACTGATAGTTCTTTGTAACCCCAAACGGAATTCGTCGACATTGATAAAGATTTCCTAGGGCTTCGAAATCTGTGAAATAAAGTTCTTTTGGCAAGATTGGGACTTGATGATATGCGTTTTTTAAATCTATAGCACTAAATACGCAACATTTAGATATCTGTGAAACAATTTCTTCTATGTTTGGTAATGGATATGCATCAAGTTGTGTATATCTATTTATAAACTATAGGCAGCTAACAGCCTGCTTATTTCTTCTGCAATAAACTTTTTATCTTCTTCACTGTATCGTCTGGACTTGACAACGATTGGTTTGCAGTTGGGAGTGACATTGAAAACAGTGGTACGGCAGAAACAGAAGCTGCAGCGACACTGCAAACTTTGAAGGGTTCCTTTGGTCCTCCAAAGGTAAGCTCGAGTGAAGAATGTTTTTTTAGAACATCGTGTCCTACGATAAGATCAGCGCATAGATGCTTAACTATGAGCAGATTGAGATCCTTGTAAGTATGTTCTCCGATTTGAGCGACAGCATAGGTCTGCCCCTCTACTTCAGACGTGAGAGAAGTCGAGGCCATATAAATTGTCTGATTGCAGTATTTCTTCTTCAAGCCACAAAGTTCAAAGAAATTTTTATTTATGAAACAGAGAACTGCCGGTATCAATTAAAGCTTGTGCACGAATACCTTTGATGTAGGCTGTCACGGTTGTCTTCCTCAAAGAATCCGGAGAAGCTGCTACTGTAATGTATGCAGCGCTGTATCCCCTTGGTGTATAAACTACTATTTTGTTATTCCATTTAAAAAGGAAGATGTTGCCCTATTATGTAAAATTTTTATTTTTTAATAAAGACATAAAAAACTACTTGTTTTTCAAAAAGTAGCCTCTCAGGCGATGAGTACTACTCAGTACTATTAAGCAGTAAAAATTTAATTTTTTTTTATTTATTTATTTATTTAGAAGTTAGAGACATGAAAATCGGGATTATAACCTTAATCCCGATTTTCATGTCTCTAACTTCAAAAACAAAGGACTTTCATACAAACCTTCAACCCCCATTTCAGTCTCTTTGGAGTGAATTTTCTCCTACCTACCTTCTAAATTTCAAGTCTATATACCTAGTTTATAGTTTTATAGTTCCTGAGTCAGTCAATCAGTCAGTCAGTGAGTCAGTGAATGAGTGGTATTTCGCTTTATACAGGGTGGCCCAAATAGTGACGTCCAAAGAAAAAAATTTGATTCCTCTCACCTAGACCTATCAGAAAATGTTGAGTTGAAAATGAAATGTAAGTACTTATGTTCAGCGATTTTTGGTAGTTTTCGAGTTATAATTATTTTTTAAAGTTTTTTTTTTCAGATTTCTGAGGGAGTGAGTTCATTAGCTTTCGCGTGATGCGCGCCCATACAGACAAAAATTAAATAAAAATTTGTTTTGGGCTCAGTATCGATAGTAAAGCATAGGTACGATTAAAATTTTCAGAATATATTAAATGTACAAAAATCTTCCTGTTACAGTTTTATTATAAGTACCTATACCTAGATACGAGTAGATGAATAAGATTATGAAGTAGGTACCTAGGTATGAACCACTCGACCCCAGTATCGACTATCGACCGAGGCACCGACGCGCAACTCAGAACGCGTTGTCCCGTTCACACAAACACACACACACATACACTTACACACACAGTACACAGTGTGTAATATAAAATAAATCATAGTCCTAGGTATCTTACCTGGGCGATAATTTACCCAATTTGAAATGAGCAATGTAAACTCCGTTAAAGTAGATATACTTACCTATGTAGGTACTAGATGAAACCCATAGGTAGGTACCCCTAATCGGTTTCGACACGGCATCGTACCGGAACCCTAAATCGCTTGGAGGCACATCTTTGCCAGTAGTGTGACTGGTAACTAGCCTCGGGCGAAGCCTCTCACCAGGCCAGACCAGGCAAAATTCAGAAATTATAAATTACCAAATTGACCCTACCAGGGATCGAACCCGGGACCTCCGCACGTTAAGACAACAGCCACAGTATTGGTATCTATACCAACCAATACTGTGCAACGCCAACAGCGCTCAACACTGCGCCACGGAGGTCGTCAAATTCGGGTGAACTCTTTAGTTTTTCAGGATAAAAGTAGCCTTTGTCTTTCCCCAGGAAGTAAACATGTTCTATACCGGCAAAATCGGTTGAAAAGATGGGCCGCTATAGCATAGCAGACAGACAGACAGACTTGAAACTTCGTCATTTATAATATGGATGCTATTATAATTTATTATGGCGTCTAAATTGTACCTATTCATTTTTCATAATATAACCATGATTAGTACGGGACTAATAAACATTGACCCTAAAATAAAAAATGTAAAGCTGATTTTTGGCACAAGTGTTCCTTGGGGTCTGAGAAGTACCTCTTAAAAATTCCCCCCCCCTAGGCCGCGGGCTTAACCCCCCACCCCCCCAAACGTCTCCCCAACCGCAGTTTTTTGTAATTTTCTCAAAAAATATTAGTGCTAGAAAAAAACTTTCTATGGTGAAAATTATCTTCATTAAATTATCTACAAAATAATATTATAGTTCATTTCCATAAGATTAATACTTTCGGAGATATGTTAACCCTTTGTGCATGAAAAGAAAATATTTTGCATGTATGGCTTTTTGTAATGTAGTTTCTTGTAATTTCCATAAAAACTGATAGAGCTACAAAAATATTGTCTGAAGCAAAATGAAAGGCTATTAAATTAGCTATAAAATGATATTTAGTTTATTTTGATAAGAGTAATAGTTTTGGAGATATGCCTACCTATTGTGTAAGATAAAGAAAATAATATGCAAATATCGTGTACGTTGTTTTTAATTTTCGAAAAAAAAATAACAGAGTTAGGAAAAACTGATTAAAGCAGTAAGAAACATAGTTAAATTATCTACAAAATAGTATTTAGGTAATTTTGATAGCACTAATAATTTCGAAAATATACCTGTCATAGTTAACATAAAAGCAATATTTTTCAAAATTTTATATGTTTTCTGTAATTTCTAGAAAACTATTAGAGCTAGGCAAAAAACTCCCAGAAGTAAAAATAAACACCATTTAACCACTTATTAAAAAAAAATAGTTCATAAAGATAGGACTAATAATTTCGAATATATATCCATGTATAGTGTACGAAAAAAAATAAAAAAATTGCTAGAATCCTATATTATTTGCAATTTCCACAAAAACTATTAGAGCTGGAAAAAATCCTCGGAAGAGTAATTAATTTCACTAAATTACCCACAAAAAAGTCTTATGGTGAATTTAGATAGGACCAATGGTTTGAGAAATATGGCAACCTATATTCAAAGAATATTTTTTTTTTTCGACAACCGTTGGTATATTTTTGAATTTTGACAGAAACTACTAGAACTAGGAAAAAAAACATAAAAAGCAAAAATGAACTTCATTAAATTATCTTCAAAATAATTTTTAGTTTATTTTGATAGAACTAATAGTTTCGGAAATATGGCTGCCTAACTGGAATAAAAAACTAAACCTTTGTAAAATCCGTAAATGTTTATTGTAATTTCAAGAAAAAGTATTAGAGTTAGGAAAAAAGCTGTCAGGACTTAGTACAAAGATTATTAATTTACCTATAAAATAGTGTTTAGTTTATTTTGATAGGACAAATAGTTTTCGAGATATACCTTGCTGTTGTGTAAGAACCGGTGGTAGTCATGTAGACTTAGCATAGTACTATGGAATAAATAGAAATTAACCCCTAAATAAATAACGTATTTTTGATTTTAGGCGCAAATGATGTCCTCTTTTCTCCCCACTCCCACAACCCCCCTCCCCCCTCCCACCTCCCCCCTCCCACCTCCCCCCTCCCACAACCTCACTCGCACCTCCCACAACCCCCCTCTCACCTCCCCCCTACCACGACCCCCCTCCCCCTCTCAAATATCTAGCCGATTGTGCTTTTTTGTAATCGTATTACAATTCAAGTATCAAATCAAATGTTTTTACTCAAGTAAACTTTTACAAGTGCTTTTGAATCGTCCAGTGAATCTACCATTGGTTCGGAATGCCGTTAGCAGTTAAAAGTTAATCTGATAAAATTATCTGCAAGATAGCTGTTGGATGTTGGTGGTTCATTTACATATTTTTTTTAGATAAATACATATTGCATACCTACATATAGTTGAAAGGACTTCGAGACGTAGGTATTTATTATTATCATATTAGTAGGTATTATTAAAGCACATCATCATGGTCGTCATCATCACCTTCTTCCCCATCAATGGTAACATTTGCACACGAACCATGTCATTCCACCCGCATTTCCTTTGCAATCCTATTCGTTATTCTTCGGCCGACGCGACGCCTTGTCTTTGTTAGAAATTTAAACGAATATAAATAATAATATTTAATATATTATTTACTGAGTGTAGTGTTGTTTTGTAGATAAAGATTTCATGATTATTACCTACTATTAATTTATTGTAATATAGCATCGATCATTATCAAATAGAATGTGTAGGTACAAAGTCAAAATTATTGCAAAATATTTTTCTGTCATGCACGTTTTCGATCGCCATATTTCCGAAAGTATTCGGTCGATTGAAATGAAATAAAAAGCATTTTGTAGAAGATTTTATGAAATTTCATTTTGTTCTTGTCGTTTTTTTCCTAGCTCTTATACATTTTGTGCAAATCACAAGAAACTTACACGATTTAAAAAAAAAAAAAAACAAATGCGTCAAATAAGCCGGCATATTTGCAAAACTATTTATCCGATCATAATGATGTAAGTGCCATATGGTAGATTATTTAATGTTAATTATTTTCGCCATAGATGGTTTTTTTCTAGCACTAATATTTTTTGAGAAAATTACAAAAAACTGCGGTTGGGGAGACGTTTGGGGGGGTGGGGGGTTAAGCCCGCGGCCTAGGGGGGGGGAATTTTTAAGAAGTACTTCTCAGACCCCAAGGAACGCTTGTGCCAAAAATCAGCTTTACATTTTTTATTTTAGGGTTCCCATACATAGCTTGCACAAGTAGCCTGGGCTAGATAATATAACATTCAATTGCAAGCATTCTTGACAATTTATTAATGCAATTAAACACTAAAAACCGGCCAGAATAATTCCGGTAGGTAGGTACCTAAGTAAAATTATGAGTAGGTATGGGAATTCTGTAGACACATAAAAACTATGTAGGTAATTACCCTTGTTTCCGTGATCTGTGGTAATTACCTACCTACTTTCTATTTGTTCACGAATGATTGTAATTATTAATTATTAACAATTGGCTTACTTCTGTAAGCACATACCTATTATGAATTGTTTTCGTGGACAAATAAAGATTTAGCTATCTATCTTTCTATCTATTATTAGAATTGAGCGAAGCCACACACGTTCATGGCACAGAGTAGGTATGTATAATAATATACTCGTGTGTTCATGGTGCGGTCTCTAAAGACTTGTGCCTTGCGCAGTGCCGAATTACGTACTCTGTGGCCGAATGAACATTCCAAAGCAGTTTCGACCGGTTTAGAACCGCCCGTACCGCCGTTTCCCCCGCCCTTGGTTTAGGTATAAGTATGAAGCGGTTCTTTGAATAACAATAATAATTCTTGCGGTTAGCGCTTCGTCTGTTGTGGATTTGATAATAATAATAATTTGACAAGATACGCTATTATGATAACCATATTTTATTTCATGATTAACATAGTCTATCATCAATCATAATGATTTCGATTCAGAATACCTACCTACTTTTAAAGATATAATAATGATAATTTTTAATAAATTAACTACCTACCTACTGTTCCTACGGTTTGTAGGTACCAGCTGATAAGCCTCGGCCCCAAGGTGTGGCATTAGGTACGATGATGATGCCATGATTAATAATTATCATCGTGATCATCATTTGTCGTCATCCTCAGTGATACATTTGGCGCAACCCATTAAAATACTCGATCTCTTATCACCATAATCATCATTATAATCACGATCATCATTGACATCATGATCATCACCATAGTCGTACCAACATGATTATTATCGTGGTTCTCATGTTTACTCTTCTTTATATTTCATTCATTCATTCACCTACTAACTAACCCTAGGATTCAGAATTAATAGGTACTTTCATTATTATAAATATAAAATGTTAAATAATTGTAGAAATAGGTACCTATTAAATACGAATTTTTAAGTTCCTAATAAATTTAGCTACTGTGCCTACTGTGACCTAGTAGGTATGTACCTACCTTTGGTACCTAGCTGATATCTACGCCTCGTTCATAAATTACCGCCTTACTACATTTGAAGTCCGATTTCTCACAATAATGCCCCCTAAAGTACCAAATTTTTTAACTAATAAGAGAAGCTTAGGAACCCCAAATTTTTTTTAAAATCAATGATTGATGACATTGGCTACGCCATAAGACTCACTCCTTCGTCACCTATTTACTCGACCTTCGACTCGGACCTCCTTTGCATGCTGCTCCTCACTCCTCCACACTCTGATTTCGTTCGCTATTTGAACTAATCTTATGCAAAATTATGAACAACTTTAATGCTCATTTATTCCTGCAAAGAGCCTTTTTTCTTGACGCTATCGAATGCTTATTGCATAAGATTCGATAGCAGGTTTCTTTCATGTTCAACTTCTCGAAAATGCAAAGAAAAATTGACCAGTTGGCTTCTTAAGCTAAATTATGGATGAGACTGAAAATCTCTTAAACTTCATCCATATTCATCCCTTACAAACATTAATAGAATGAGTAATTCTACATCAATGCTTACAAAGTTACAACACACATATCATACTCACACACATACTCATACACTCACCCATACAACACGTAATCCTAATCTATATTGATGCTAAGAATTAATTTTAAGTAGGTAATTTTTATTTTTTTTAAATTTGTCACTAACATTAATTTTCTGTTTGTCATATTTGGTTTTCTTCTGATTTCTGAACCTGGAGGTGGGCGTTAACAGCTGCAACACAGTTTTATACTAACGCAGTTGTTTCCGTTCCTTAGTTTTTATGTCATCTATGTTTATGAGAAAATAAATAAAGTCTAAAATCTAATGATGTATTTACTATATTCACCGTAGATATTGAACAGGATGGGAGAAAGCACACAGCCCTGTCTAACTCCTTTGCGAAATTTGAAAGGCCCAGAGACAGTCTCGTCTATCCTTACAACTGCTTCGCTGCTTTTGTAGAGATTCTTGAGGAGTATGGCTAGATGTTGCGGTACTCCTAATTAGGTGAGGACTCTCCATAAACATGTCATCAATCATGATCATCATCACCATTATAATTGTATCATAATTAGGATAATCATCACCATTATCATTTTATCATTAGTACCTAGGATAATCATCACCATTATTATTTTATCATAATTAGGATAATCATCACCAACACCATTATCATTTTATCATAATTAGGATAATCATTACCATTATCATTTTATCATAATTAAGTTAATCATCACCATTATCATTTTGATCATAATCATTATTATGATTTATGATTCATGATAATATTATGCTCATTATCGTCATCATCGGCAAGATGATCATCTTCGATTTAGGTAGGTACATTATTATCAGGAATAAAAAAAATCCACGTTACCTAGATGGGTGTACCTTATCTTCCTTAATACTTACCAGGTAGGTAGATAGATAATTAGATACTAAGTATATACTTACCTAGGTAGGTATATAGACATGCAGAGCTAGATATAAATATATTCTAAAAAGCTCAGTCGGGTAAGTAGGTACATAACTACATAATTAAATAATGGTAATAGACAGGTTGTACCTACATAATAATATGTTATAGAACTTAGAAGTAATATAATAAACGCCTAAATCGAAAAGATTTGTTTCGAAGTAGGTAAGTTAAACCATCGGCACCCATCGACGAGCTACCTATTTATAAGATATCACCTATACGCAGTACGCACACAGACGCAAAATACTCATTTATTTAATAAATCAGAATACATACATAAAATTACAATGTATAATAGAATAAGTTGATAGTACAGATCAGTGTGTGTGTATAGAATATAGATAGTGTACCTACTTACGCGTAAATACTGTAGCATCTACTATCTAGACTGCACAGAGCTGTGGAAATACTTACGCACACAAACCCTTGTGTGTGTTTATGGCACGACTCGTTACGGCACACAATCGCAATTTACCCCGAGTCGTCCAATAAACACACACATTCACATCAACCGGCCCGGTAAAGTGCCGCGGCTGGTAATAAAGTCCCCTGCCCCTACTCCCCTGGCCCGAACCCAACCATCTGCATTAGTGCAAAGTAAATGTGCTTGAATGTTTCGCACGTTTAACATACATTGATAGTTTGTGAGGAAGTTTCTAACTAATGTAGAGACCTAATCACGCATTGTAAATTGGGCGTATATTAAATGTAGAGATGATTTAATGGGTACCTATTCATGCTTGTACATAATGCATGATAATGCTTTAGCTCAGCGTTTCTGCAACATTGTTCTGCCATGGCCCGGTAATTTTCTCACTGCCGTAAGCTATAACCCGACTTCTCCTCCAGGAAGTCGGGTTACGTAGGACCTTATAAAGATCCCCTCCCCCAACAAATGGTACTATACGTACCTATTAAAACAAAAATGAAAAAATCTTTAGTGAAGCGGTGATAGCCTTGACCTCACGTGGTCACGGGTTCGACCCCGCAGCGCTCCTCTAACTTTTTTAAGTTGTATGCGTTTTAACTTTTTAGAAAGTAAATAGGTAGGTATCACTTGCTTCAAACGATGAAGGAAAACATCGCAAGAAAACCCGCATGCGCCAGAGTTATGTATTCCTCGAAGGCATGTGAATATTAATAATTTAGTTTAATTTTTTGTCTTAAATCTTACATGAAACACTGTACTTACAATGATTGAGGAGGGCGATTATCACTGCAACGCAGTTTTAAACTTTTGCAGGAATATCGTTCATTTATGTTTTTAAGTCCTTGAATGTATTTCTCAATAAAGTTTTATTAATTATTTTATTTATTTAAGTCTGCCAATCTGTACTTGGGCAGCAAAGTGGACTTTGCCCTTCTCATTCCGAGAGACATGACGTGCAGAGTAGTGGGCCGGCAATGGATTCATAAGAGAGAGAGAGAGAGAGAGGGGTATAACTGGTTAGCAGTAGTAAATATGTTCCTTGCTGGTTAGTGATTACTCTGTGGTGATGTGCCGGATCGTTAAAAATGTACCTATATCCGCGGATACGGAAATTTGGTGTCAAGAACCGTAAATACGGATACGGATTTTAACTTTCTTACTCATTCGGTGTTGGTGCACGTTACCTTGAAATTCACTACGATAAATGTTTGCAATATAAAGGTGCAAAATATTAGATTTTAAAAAATGAAAATAATCTGAATGTAATTTAATAGTTTTTCATTGCTACCTCTAATCACTTATATATAGGATTTTATAAGTATTGAACATTAATAAGCTAAAAGATCCGTCAAAAAAGTAACGGATACGGATCTTTCTTCTCCCTCAGATATCCGCGGATACGGATATCCATCCAGCACATCACTACTACCTATTGCTGGTTGAGGCGTATAAATGATTAATTAATGAATGATCATTAATTCAAAGTGCGTAGATTCAGGATTAAGAAATGAAAAAATAACATAAATGTTACAAAATTTATTTCATTAGAAGTAAACAATGAGATAATTAAAATACGTACCTATTTACAAGTTCTCATTTACTAGGTAGTTGAATTAGCCAATTGTATATGTGGCCAATTCTGTATAACACAATCTCTAAACTAAACTAAAATAACAGCTTTAAAACTAGTTCTGTCCCTTTCTGAAGGGAAAGAGTTAGCAATAATTCATTTTAGTTTAGTTTAGTTTAGAGTTTGTGCACTACAGATTTAGCCATATTGTGTCCAATTTCGCTGTGCACAAAGTCTAAAGCCTAAACTAATATTATGCCTATCCTTTTCCGCAGGGTGCATTTTGAAAGGGATAGCACATCCATACTTAATATTATAAATGCGAAAGTGTGTCTGTCTGTCTGTCCGTCGATCTGTTACGCTTTCACGGCCCACCTGTTCAACCGATTTTGATGGAATTTGGTACAGGGATAGTTTCTATCCCTATATATTTTTACCCTGGAAAATTAAGGAGTTCGCGCGGGAATTTTAAAAGCTTAATCCACGCGCAAGAAGTCACGGCCATCATCTAATAATAAAATATAATATAGGGACGATGCCTATTTCAAAATAGCTATTTATGCAACTGTATCGTAATGAGGGTCATTTTAATTCGAGTGCTGTTTTTTGTTGTTCAAAATAGGATAGTACGAGAATTAAAATGACTAATTACGTACAGTTGCATACAAGATTTTATCTACGACAAGGACGTCTTTATAATTTTTTACTTTGTAAATTAATAAAAAAGTCAAATCAATTGACTGGTTGGGAAAGTGCCAGAACCCAGAGCCGCTAAGCTATAGGTATCCTATATATGAAGATAACCATATCGATACAGCTACGACTCATAACGATACAGCTCCCATACAACGAACTGTATCGTTATGAGAAGCAAACACGAAAGAGGGTTCAATTCGATATAGTTGTCAAATTCGACATTGGAACTTTTCGATGCTGGAGTAGATAAATAAATTATTTCTAACTGATTATTAAATAGAGGTGCTTCCAAAAGACCTAAAATTCACATCCTCGGTTAGTTTTAAGTTTGATAACCATTTTAAAATATAGATTAAGGAAAAAAGTGCGTTAAAATTTGATGACGTCACAACTGTGAATTCCATACAACTTCCATACTGGAAGTGCGTTTTTAAGTTTGAAAAAGAGTTGCTGGTTTGATTGAGTTTTCATCATCCCGATTATTAAACCAGTCATTTATTTTACATTTAGAGATTGTGTATAGGAAAATTAGCCACAGTACCAATTTCATTTATCATTAAAAACACACACACTTGCACTTCATGCACGCGGAAAGGCACTGCCTAACTTATTCTGCTAAATTACATTCGCTCAACTTGCTTGAAATATGCAGGTCTTAAAACAACTGTTCTGAGATAAAGAGTCATTAAATACATGTATAAATAAGGTTGCCTGAAAGAGCCTGCTTTAACCAGAAGAGTGCAACTTTTGAAAGTATAACTAATCAGTATACTTCTTGTATATTGTTTTTTTAAAAGAGTTTTCCTATTCTATTCTAAGAGCCGCTTGCACAAGGAAATTATACTGATTTAGTTAAATTTTGTAATGCTGTCCCTTTTTGTCAAATGCATATCGTAGTTGCCAAAAAGGGACAGCATTAAAATATTTAACTAAATCAATTTAAGAGTCCTTGTGCAAGTGGGCCTAAATACTTGTGGAAGTAAATCTAACGTAAAATCCACCAGAAGGCACGCCTCAAGTTGTTTTACTTAGATAAGTCTGTTTCACTGTACACTGATGTTTCACTAGACACCAATGCAGCGACAATCTATCGCTCCTGTTTCACTTATAAACTCAATCTTATTTCTGAGGTGTCACCAATTCAACTTCTCTATATATAAAGCTTCGTATTCTTTGTATGTCTTGCCGTCTTCCGTCCTGTTGGGAGAGATGTATGTCTTGAGCCGATGTTCAGACCAGAAGTGCAGGTTTTCCTCGCAAACATCCAGATTTTTGTACACTTTTTGAAGCAAGTTCAGATTTTCTGTGATGCGTTTCTTCATTTTGTCAACCGTATCTGCCTCGTGGTCGGTTATGGCTGCTATATCTGAAAGAATTTTTGAGGTTTCGATTAGAATTACATATTCAGCTTCATCTAGCATGTCTTAGCAGTACTTCCTTGGAATAAAAGTGGGCGTTTTTATTAAAAATGAAATCAATCAAATTGATTAAGAGAATTTGAAGTTTAATGTGCTATAAGGTTCAATGTTTATTTTTTCATTTGCTATTGCGTAAACTGGCTCGCCATTTCTGCAGCTAATCAAAACATAGCCATCGTATTACAAGTAAAATGTAATAATTATGTGAGTTTGAAGACACTGGTTCCCATAGAAAATTTAATGTATACGCGTTCTGTGGTCATCACCTTACTTGGCAATAGTACTCAGAAGGACTAGAATCCAGAGCTGTTAAACCAGTTGAATAAAAATTGGCAATAGTAATTAATACCTGACAAATACTAGGATCATGGAAGATTTGAAGCTAAAAGTATCTTAACCGGTTTCGGTGATCAGAAAGTGGTAAGAGTTCTGGACGATAGATATCTCTGCGAGTATCCTACTGCTTGGGAAGCGAAAGGCGGACTGAAGAAGCAATCGCATGGCAAAACAACCACAAAGATCGATAATCACCCACTGCGCAGGTTCAAGGTGATTCTTTCCTGACAATAAGTGCTAAAAAGCCTACCAAGTACCAGGAACGTAGAAGGGCGAAGGAGATTTGAAGCTAGTAAGTAGTACCTACCTGCAATAGAAGTAGCTAATTTTACCTGCCAAGTACCAGGAGAGAAGAAGTACATAGAGATTTGACGCACATATCGATAATGCTTGCAATAGTTATACCTGCCAAGTACTAGGATCATAGAAGACCAAAGAAGATTTGAAGCTAATAGTACCTGGAATAGCATATTGTGGGGTTTCGTCAGAGCGTTGCGGAGGGCGCGGCACACGCGTGTCGTCGCTCAGTCGTTGTAAAGCGCGTGACGCACGGATAGAGGGATGCAGCAGCACTGTGACGTCATCGGTCACCCATCTCCTTTGTAGTCTCGATAACAGCGCTTGCACGGTTTCGAATTGCCAGACCTTTTCGCCGCTACAAATTAAAATAGACAAAAATTAAAGTAAAACATTTTTATAGAACATAATATATTTTGTTTGTTATCTATGTTTTTTGAATCTGTTGTTTGATTGTTCGTACCAGTCGAAATTGTAAGGGAAAAGGGAACATTAGCCATATTAAATTGACTTGGCAAATATATTTTATTTGAAATTATAATGATAATACCGCAACTACTACTACGTAAGTATTTAACTAAGTATATAGGTATTTAGTAACTAACATTTGCATACAATAAGCGACTTAAAATACTTTTTAAATTTCGTAAGTTAGTCATATACGCCACTTGTGCGAGACGTGAAGTGTTATGTATACTTACTTATCCAGTACAAGTTTTCTGTTCTTCTCCAAATTGAATTTCTTCAAATAGACATTCAATTCATCTTCGAATGTTGGATTATCTGAAAGAAAAAATATTACATGCCCTCAGTTAAAATAGTTAAAAGCTAACTATAGGCCGACCGTTTAAGTCGCGTATCGCCTGCGCGGTAAGAAGGGAGCGGGGATACAAATTTATTAAATTTTTAAAGATACTTATTATTTTATTCTTTACCAACAATGTCTATCTCGAGATAAATCTTTGGATTATTGACTCCGAGTGTAGCGTTACCCGCCCCCGCTCCCTTCTTACCGCGCAGGCGATACGCGAGTTAAACGGTCGGCCTATAGTAGTAGAATAATAAACAGTGTAGGTAATGTTGTGGTAGGCAACTCTAGTCCCACAAACTTAACTGAACTTATCTGAAAAAAAAATGTGTACAACATAACAAGCCACAGTATAAAAAAGTACTCAAAACAAAACAAGTACCTGGTAAGACATCACTATACGATCTATCAGATATTTCCAGGTTGAAGCTGAGGTCCCTCACTTTTGTGTCTCTATCACATCTACTCTTGTAGAACTGACGGAGAAGGGATATCGATTCAGTTGGGAAGTCTAATTGGACACCTGGAAAAATAAAGAATACGTTAAAAAGATCCCAGTCAAGGGCTAACGTGTAGATAAAAAAAAAATTGCAACAACAATTGCAAAAAAAAAGTGAAAACGAATAAATGTTTTTCTCTTTAAAAAGAATTAAATACAAACCGTAAAACTAAGGCATTAAAGTTTAATTTAGAATGTAGAACAACGTTCGAGCATGTCGCTACTCGCGAGCATGTCGGTCACTGTGACGCGAATCCACAAGTTTACCCCCTACAAAAAAGTGCTCAACGCAGCTAAAGAAGTTTTCACTTTAAAAAAAAGTGAACTTAATGAAGAGCAACCACCGAGTTTCTTGCTGGCACTTCTCGGAATGGCATTCCGAACCACTGGTAGATTCACTCAACGACTTAAATGCACTTTTGAAAAAAAAAAACATTGAATTGAATAATTAAAAACACGACTGCCCTGCCATATTGAATTTTTTTCAAAATTTTATATTTTATTTATATAAAACTAACCGAGGATGTGAATGACGCCCTCCGTGGCGCAGTGTGTAGAGCTGTTGCCTTAACGTGCGGAGGTCCCGGGTTCGATCCCCGGCAGGGTCAATTTGGGAATTTATAATTTCTGAATTTTCCCTGGTCTGGTCTGGTGGGAGGCTTCGGCCGTGGCGAGTTACCACCCTACCGACGTACCGCCAAGCGATTTAGCGTTCTGGTACGATGCCATGTAGAAACCGAAGGGGCATGGGTTTAATATAACTGCAACGCCACGCCCCTAACAGGTTAGCCCGCTACCATATCTTAGACTGCATCATCACTTACCACCAGGTGAGATCGCAGTCAAGGGCTAACTTGTAGCGGATAAATATATATATATATATATATATATATATATAAAATTAACCGAGGATGTGAATTAGGTCTTTTGGAAGACCCTCTATTTAATAATTAATTAGTTAGAAATATTTTATTTTTGATATAGGCATCATCCCTATATCTTACCTCTTGACAGCGCGTAGTCTTGGATATCTGTGTTGTTGTGAAAGGCAGTGAACAGGGCTAGCAAACACTCCCTGATGTTGTATATCTTACGTTCAGTATTCCCTGATGACGCTATCAGCCGCTCAAGTTCTTCCCGTGATTTTACCTAGAAACATTAAAAGTTTCTTGTTGTTAGCTTCTCACGACGCATATAAAGACAACCCTTATTTTTTCATAGTGGACCTTAGCGATCTTATCGTCATAAGAATAAAGTTCCATTTTCATTGTAGGACTATCACTAATAACATACCTAACAATACACTGTCGGTTTCTTATAATGGACCTTATATATATATAGTAATAAGGTTTCTTTTCCTTTGTCGTACTACTATATAATATAATATTGCAGAATACTCACTATACACTTGTTAACACTAGCGATGCCCTCCAGCGTCGCTTGCGCATACACGACAGCGCGGCTGTGGTCGTCACCGCAGTCAAACACCCCTCCTCTTATAGTTAACTCCTCTAATGAGACCATGGCGACCTTATTCACATATGAATAAGGTTAGGGAACCTTATTCCTATGTACACAGAATACACCATCGCTTTCTCAAAATTGACCTTATGGATACAGTAATAAAGTTTATTTTCCTCTGTCGTACTACCATATAATATAATATTCCAGAATACTCACTATACACTTGTTAACACTAGCGATGCCCTCCAGCGTCGCTTGCGCATCCACGAAAGCGCGGCTGTGGTCGTCACCGCAGTCAAACACCCCTCCTCTTATAGTTAACTCCTCTAATGAGACCTTGGCGACCTTATTCACATATGAATAAAGTTAGGGAACCTTATTTCTATGTACACAGAATACACCATCGCTTTCTCAAAATTGACCTTATTGAGACAGTAATAAAGTTTCTTTTCCTCTGTCGTACTACCATATAATATAATATTCCAGAATACTCACTATACACTTGTTAAAACTAGCGATGCCCTCCAGCGTCGCTTGCGCATCCACGAAAGCGCGGCTGAGGTCGTCACCGCAGTCAAACACCCCTCCTCTTATATTTAACTCCTCTAATGAGGCCTGTAGGGATTTAACCCGTGCCTCGTTATATGCCCTTTGGACTCTAACGGCTAACAATTCGAATGCGTCTTCTGTTACGTAGTTCTGTAAAGATAAAACATATTTTCACTTTATCATCTAAGTTGGTCGTGATAGGGTTAAGGTTTTGTGGGATGAGTGAGTGATGTGTACCAATAGGAAGATCTTCCTCCGAGCTGGTGTTGTTCCCGGGAATCTTTCTGGCCCGAACGTTCTAAGTTTGAACGGTCTATATAATATAGCACTATTCTAAGAAATCTTCGATATCGCAATTCAGGCTTGTATGTACCTTATTATCTTCAAAATTATCTTCACACACTTTATCTTTTAATTCAATTAAGTCACATTAAGTCATTTTCTTACTTTTTTCGGCTTTATAAATTCGGTTATTTAGGTTAATGAAATTATTCTTGGAACTTGCAACCTTAAAAAGTTCCATAACTTTTTCATTTGTTGAGATACTTTAATAATTCTGTCTGTCTTTATTTTCATAATAAGCGTGAGTTGTTCCTAAAATGCACAAATTTTATAGGAGGAGTCATAGTAAGTAAGGAGTCATATTACATGAGTACTAACTCATGCACAAAACATGGAAGCAAGCAAGCACAAGAAAACATAAAGAGCAAAGGACTCACACTAAGATCTTCAATAGACACAGCCAACTGTTGTTGTGTTCTTTGAAAATGAACTCTATTCTTGGTAGCTTCAAGTCGCAATGTTGCTACTAACGCTGCTGTACGTGCTAACCTTGATTGTGCACGAGATCTGAAATAATAACCATTATACTACACCCGCTCGGAAAGTACCTTCTTACTTTATTCAAAACAAGGAAGAAAGTGCGTCATTGCTACCAACCAAATATGCGGGCGGAAAAAATGTATGAAATTTCATTGTTATCGTGCTGTTTTAATTTTTAGTAACATCAGTGCAGATATTAATGTGGAGTAAAAAGACTAACATAACAATAATAATAGATAACATATTACATAATTTTATCCCGGAAAATTAAGTTTCCGCGGGATTAAAAAAAAATTAATCCACACGGACGTGGACACGGCGTTTATAATAATATGAGTTTGAGTATGGATTGATTTTTGACTTTTATACTAAAAGTGATGTTTATGAAATTGAATGATTTATTTCACGTAGGACAACACAATTATGATAAGTGGCAAAACTCTACCAATTTTTTTAGTATTTTTAGATTTAGATTTTTAGAATTTTTTACCTATTATTTTTAACATCAACGTGTTTCGTGTAGGCTTCCGCCAGTCTGGAGTACAGCGAAGTAAGTTTCTGATGCAAATGCGGCCACAGAACGTCGCCGCGGCATTTCACTAGTGACCAAACATGCTCATCTAAAACAAAAAAAAAAACTTTTAAAACAAGCCTGTCTATCCTGAGTCTGATAGCTCGCTATCAGAACCATCTAAACACTTGTCCATACAAATCCATGGGCCATACTGCCAACGCGCAAAATTACTCAAAATGACAGTCTGATGTCACATACCTTGACGTTCCAAAAATAAGGGTTATATTTCTAAAACACGGAAGATAATAATTTTTTTTTTTTTTTTTTTTTTATTCTGTTATTTTATTGGGGCTTTTATAGTGAGCCTATATGCCAGCCCCATCGTTACACACAAAATTACTGACAAATTATAATTAAATCGATAGCTATAACAATTTTAGAGAATCCCTAACGAATGTAAACACTTTCATAGCCGCAATGCCCAAGGGTTTGCTAATAATTGAATTAAAAATACCTATATTCATAAAATTTAAATTTAGTTCATCTGTTAGAGATTCTCTCAAATTTTGGTTGCGAACACATGCCAATAGCAAGTGTAAAACATCATCAACATCACCACATTCTTCACAATTGGGAGAGTCACTTTTCTTCATTAAATATTTAAACTTCCCTAATGGCATGTGTCCGGATCTTAGTCTTAATGCTATAACTAACTTATTTCTATTAATGTTGCTATTTACAGAAGATAATAATAATGAAGCAATATGGCTTTTTAGCGTTGGCAGCGTGGCCCCAGTGAGCTCAAACATGATGAGTTGTGAATGAGGGTACATGAAAAAGAAATTATAAATAGTTATATTTTGGTTAAGTTAATAAATATGCAATCTCAAAAACAAACCACTTGCTAGTTGCGACAACGCACATCAGTTGATTGCGATTATTAAGCACCATTGACCCAAGTCGGTAACTGGATGGGTGATCGAATTTGGTATTTTCGTTTCCTCCGTGCCTCGGAGAGCACGTTTTGCCGTCGGTCCCGAAGGTATGCGACATAAAACTGTCATTTTGATATTTATTTTTTATTTATTACTAGCTGATGCCCGCGACTTCGTCCGTGTGGAATAATTTTCTTTAGATTCCCGCGGGAACTCCTCAATTTTCCGGGATATAAAGTAGCCTATGTCACTCTCCAGGTCCTCAACTATACCCATGCCAAAAATCACGTCGCTCCGTTGTTCCGTTGCAGCGTGATTGAAGGATAAACCAACAAACCAACAAACAAACACACTTTCGCATTTATAATATTAGTATGATTATAATATGTATTGCAATAATAGTGTTACAAATAAACATGGTGTGAACATAAAATTTGCAAGTTTTACCGCACTCACGCTTACACACTCACTTACAAACCACACACACTTAGGGCCTTCAAAGAACAAGATGTTACCTTTTTCATTACTAGCAGTTTCGTTTTCGTGGTTGGATACGATGGACGAGCTTGCCACGGGGGTGGACAGTGGTAAAGCACTTGGCTTACTTTTCCGCTGAAGCATTGCTAGACACTTGTCTAATTTAGTCTGAAAGTATATAAGAAATGTTAACTTAACAGTGTAAATTTAGTCCATACATAACTACGAAAAGCTATATAAACTACTAGCTCACGCCGGATGGATGTTACTCAATCACGCCAGAACAGCTAAACGGATGTGGATGAAATTTGGCACAGAGATAGATTACAGTCTGGAATAACACATTTTATCCCGGAAAATAAAAGAGTTCCCGCGGGAACCAAAACCTCAATCCACGGGGAAGAAGTCGCGAGCATCAGCTAGTTTTACATAATCAAATTAATCAATTAACCTCCACCAAATCATCCACACCTTCTACCTAAAGATATAAAATTATTTTTAAATAAAAAAAAAAAAACTTCAAAAACTAAAAAGCAAAAAATAATTGGATATATTTACTGTATATTATTATTTCTACCCACTATCAAAGAGCATAAAGAACCAGGGGTAGAGGTACAACTCCATACAACGGGTACCATAGTTCTAAAATAAATTCTAGATGGCGTTACTTGTCTCGAATAAGTATAAATTTTGTTTAAATCAACCGAAACTCAATGAAAACATGTATTTTGTTGTTTTACTTTATTTTACCTATTTATTTATTAAGTTTAATTAACTATTAAATATAAAATTTTCATAAAATCCGATAGCAAAAACTTTATTTCGAATTAGAATTGAACTTATTAAACTTTTTCGAAATAGTAGCTGATTCCGCCAAGTTGTTACACTAAATTGCGCTAGATGGCATTACATGTTATTAATTTTTACTTGTTTTGATCTTTATTTTTGTGTTTTGTCAGAGTATTTGTAAAAAAAATGTTTAACACAAATAAAAAAATAATAATAAACCAAAGATTTTTCTGTCAAATCTTTGGTCGTGTTGCATAAAACGCGAAGTTTTTTCAAAGGTTTGATAGATGGCACTGTATATAGCCTGAAGTTTCATCAGATGGTCATTAGATGGCGCTAAAAGATTTCGTTTTAACGCCATCTAGAGCTAAGCAGAAGAACTACAGGGTATCAGCGATGATAAGCAGATTTTTGAATGCTTTTTGCTTAAGGGTCAACACAACGTCTTCTCCCGGACAGATTCCCGCTAGATGGCGTTGTTAGGGCTTTTGACAGGTTTTTGATATTTTCGCAAAGTTGCAATGCACTGATTATAAAAATATTAAAATTGCGACAGTACATCAATGCCTATTATTTTATCACATAATTAGTTTACTTTAAAACAGAGCCATTTAGTCAAATAGTCAAATTATAAACATCTGTTATATCGATTACTGTATATACGCAATACCCACGCACACACTGACAATGGTTGTTATCCAAGTTCTGTGGTTCTAACATAAACTACGAATTGTTTACTATAAAATTTAACTAGATGGCATTGAAACAAAAACTGCTGCGTTTTGCTTAGTATTGTTTTTTTATTTATTTCATTCGGATACAAGATAAACTTTCAGCTTTGACTGCAATCTCACATGGTTGATGGTGCCACCATGTGAGATGGCGGTAAGTGATGATGCAGTCTAAGATAGGAGCGGACTAACCTAGAAGGGGTATGGTAGTTTTTATTAAACCCATACTTTATACCCCTTTGATTTCTACATGGCATCGTACCGGAACGCTAATCGCTTGGCGGCACGGCTTTGCCGGTAGGGTGTCTTTGCTGCGGACGGGTGACAACTTAGGTACAATAATGTGGCTAGGGTTGCCAACTTTTTTGGAAACAAGCTACTTCAAATTTCAATATACCTACCTACAGAAAACGAACAATTGGCCAATTCTTGAAAACTATTGAAACGATTTTAATGAAACTTGCACTGTTCCCTAAGTTGAAGTAAATGTAAGCCAGTAAAAAAAGATTAGTCGCATATTTTCGAATAAATGCATGGACAAACATACATGACATACAGACTTACATATACATATTATGTTTGGAAGCCCTAATAGATTGTCGTTTATGTGAATACTAGCTGATGCCTGCGACTTCGTCCGCGTGGTTTGAGTTTTAGTTATTCCCGCGGGAACTCCTTAATTTTCCGGGATAAAAAGTAGCCCATGTCACTCTCCAGGTCCTCAACTAACTATACCTATGCCAAAAATAACATCGATCCGTTGCTCCGTTGCGGCGTGATTGAAGGACAAACCAACAAAAAAAAACACTTTCGCATTAATTATAATATTAGTATGATATGAAGTATGATTTTGCAGTTCCAATAATATAACACACGAAATATATTATGCGTGTCGAATTGTCTTTTGGAAGTCGGTTAAAAATAGTTTTTATTTGTTCAAAAGTTGTGAAAATATACTAGTTCTGGAAAATTATATAATTAAGTAGGTTTTTTACGAATCCCGTGGCAGCCAAATCGGTAGTGACGTGATTAAGTAACAAACATCTGTAAGATTCCTGGTCAGGTCCCCCGTTGAAGTGATACACATACTTCGCTTTAATTCTTTTTTTTTCTTCTGTTTGCTTGTTTGCGTGATTTCCCCCCGTTTAAGTACTCATTAATGCAATAACTGTCATTTCGGACAGAGTGCCGGCTTATATTTAAATTTTCGAGAGATGTAATAATAAATTAATAATTGGGTAGTACCGAGTACGGGTGGCAAGTGGCAACCCTACTGATGAGGCGTACTGTTGCAAGCCACGCGCAAGAGCGAAATAAGAAATTATTATCACCGCGATATTATAGACCAAGAGGAAACGAAATGTTTTTTTATCTGATTTTATTTATTAGGCACACAACAGATTATGACAAATACAAGTAAAAATGATAATGTACTTATTGATGTGAATGTTATGCCTATACCGAAGTTGAACGATTTATATTAAAATATAACTAGTGGTTCGCCCCGAACTAAGACCTCGCGGCGCCATCTATTGACATAAATGTGAAGTTCTGTTAAAAATACTGAAGCTCATTAAAAATTAAATAATTCCGTTTCCTTACAATATTTATCTAATTTTAGTATTTGTTGTTCAAGTACAGGATATAATTGAAATAATTGATCAAGTTTCAGGCTCATCCTTTCAGAAAATTTAGAGTTCTGAGGTCATCTTTGGACGTTAGAAAATCACCACTTTGAAAGCCCCCCATTTCGTCAATTTTGGGGGAAAAATTAAAAAAAAAATATTTTTGGACTCTATTCCTAATTATCTTTAAAATGATATACCGCAACCCTATGTAACTTTATAAAAAATATTTTACTTCGCATTCGCTTCTATGAGAGCCCCCCTGAAATAAAGATTTTTATTATTTTTTAAGCCATATTCGGCGGGAGGCCATTGGTTTACATATTATATTTAAAGCTGAAGTAATTGCGTTCAGTAATTCAGAAGTTATAATGCTCTGACAGACGGACGGACGGACGGACGGACGGACGGACGGACGGACGGACAAGTGCCAATTCACCCAAGTAGACTCAGAGACCTTCGCTTCGCTCGGTCAAATAGGTAGGTACTTATAATAAAACTGTAACGGGTCCAATTCAGTATATTGAAAAAAAATTTTTTTTTTCTCCATAATCTTTTTAATTTTTTTTCATTTATTTAATTATACTCCATAACTCAGCCAAATCTGAACCGCTGATCTGAAATCGCTTCGCTCGGTCAATTAGAGATAGGTACGGTAGGTACATATTGCATAGGTACTTATCTCATCACTCATGCAGATACTCAAAAAATAAAAACAGGAGGAAATGAACGGAAATTAGTGCCGCTGCCTCCCGGACTATAGAGGCCGCGTTTTTGAATTCAATTCGAATTATCAAAATCAGTAACTAACTTGAATAATGCTCCACTACCTAATTCGAGTCGATTAGTAGGCTACCTAGTTAGTAGTTAGTACTAACGAATAAAACTTTAATTTGAAATTGAGCCATAATTGCAAATTTATGTTATACTAGCCGATGCCCGCGACTTCGTCCGCGTGGAATAAGTTTTTTGGATTCCCGCTAAAACTCCTCAATTCTCCGGGATAAAAAGTAGCCTATGTCACTCTCCAGGTCCTCAACTGTACCCATGCCAAAAATCACGTCGATCCGTTGCTCCGTTGCAGCAGCGTGATTGAAGGACAAACCAACAAACAAACTGACTTTCGCATTTATAATATTAGTATGATGATATTATGAAGTCAAGGACCTTTAGACCAAGGTCCTTGTATGAAGTATGATATGATTTCAATTACCTATACCTCCTAGGTATCAATAAAAAGTTTCAATTTAAACCTAGGTAGGTATAAAGCCGCGGAAAAACGGTAGGTAGGTAAATACCTTAAAACATGAAGGCTATAAACACAGTAGACATTTCATCTATAGGTAAGTAGGTAGGTATACCTACCTATCATACTTTTAATATTATACCTATGGGGGAAAGTAAGTTTGTTTGTTACTCTTTCACGCAAAAACTACTGAACCGATTTGGCTGAAATTTGGAATGGAGATAGCTTATAGCCTGACTTAGAACATACCTAGGCTACATTTTATCCACACGGGCGAAGCCGCTTGCAAAAGCTTGTATGTATAAAAATTATAATCATACTTCATAGGTACTAATATTATAAATGCCAAAGTGTGTTTGTTTCTTGGTTTGTCCTTCAATCAAGCCGCAACAGAGCTACGGATCGAGGTTATTTTTTGCATGGGAATAATAGAGGACCTGGAGTTACATAGGTACCTAGGTAGGCTACTTTTTATCCCAGGAAATCAAAGAGTTCCCGAGGGATTTCAAAAACTCCACGTGAACGAAGTCGCGGGCATCAGCTAGGTAGTTACAAAGTTATCTTTTAAACTCTGAACCGATGTTGATTAAACTTACAATGATCTTTTACTCTTTTCCTAGATTTATTCGACGCATTGGAATATTTACGTTTCCTATAGGTTGCCTTGTTTATTTGGTTCATTTTGATCTCAACAAATCCAAGTAGGTAGGTATATCGCAACACACAATCCACAATTGGGGGAAGCCCCGTCGCTAACGTCCGCAGGAACTACTTTCTACCTACCTACCTGCACGTGTCCCCTGGGTCACAGTATTGGTATATAGATACCAATACTGTGCCTGGGTGGTGCTAAACGAGCGACGAACTTGTAGGCGAAATAAGCGTTCTTTTTATGCCTGGATACGATTAAATAGTTTCGATCCCGATATACCACGACCTTCGCCGATCTGTTTTATAGATGAAACCTACTTTTTATTTAATAATAGATAAACACGCCTAAAATAGGTTAATTTGATAACAAACGCGATGGTATAGCATTGGCTACAATAAACTTGTCAAAAAAAAAAATTAAAATTAATTTATTTAAAAATAGCCTGGACCGGATTTTGATAGGCAAACTAATTTAGGCGTATTTATCTATTATTAAATAATAAAAGTTGTTTCCAAAAAACCGACTTCCAAAGCCACTGTAGAAATCAAAATTATTTTATACTTTACAATGGCTTTGGAAGTCGGCTTTTTGAAAAGAATTTTTATTTTTAACTTTTTAGTGTACTCTAAATCCCCACGGCTTAGGAGTGCAGTACCCTGCAGCGTTAGAGTTGAGGAGTTAAGACTTGGTTTTAAGTATGAAGTCGTTGCTTGACACCTACAATCTGAATTCACCATTAAAAATCCTAAATCACTATGTTTAAGGAGTTCTGTTCCCTGCAGCATCAGGGTTGAGGAGTTGGCACTTGGGTTTAAGTATGAAGGCGTTGCTTGACACCTAAAATAAGAATTCATCATAAAAAAATCCTAAATTGCTATTTTTAAGGAGTTCTGTACCCTACAGCATCAGGGTTGAGGAGTTGGGACTCAGAGTTGTATTTTATACACGTGACTTGATACCTACTATATTAATTTACCATCAAAATTTCCTAAATGCCTAGTTTTGAGGATTTCATGTAGTACGGTACACCTACAGCATCAGGATTGAGGATTTGGAGTCAGAATTTTTTATAGGACCACATCGGAGCTTCCACTAACCAGTGAAAAAAAATTTTTCAAATCGGTTTAGAAACAACGGAGATATGCACCGACATACATTTAAAAAAAACATACGCGCCGAATTGAACCTCCTCCTTTTTTGGAAGTCGGTTAAAAATAAAAAGTAGGTTTCATCTATTATACAGATCGGTGAAGGTCGTGGTATAGCGGGATCTACTACGAGAATAATTTATCAACAATCCGCGTACTTAGATATGAACCTTCCCCTATCCTATAAAAGTTTATAGCATGTAACAGCGAACTAGTTTTACAGTATAATGATAGATGGCGATCAAATATATTTTTTTGACGCATTATTTAGGCGACACGGGCGACATCTATCAAGACGAATGTAAACTTCACAACTCACACATGCGTAAATCTGACACTTTTTGAATGCCGTTTTTATATTATAAATAATGTAAATATTTGTCTGACATGAAAATTGCGACCATAAAAAGCCCTAAAGAAATGATAAAACAAATTAAAAAAACACAAAAATGTATATATTTCAAGAATAATCGAAAAGAAAAATGTATGAAAGTCGACCTATGCACGTGCGCCTTAAGTATGGAGTTGTATCTCTACCCCTGGTTCTTTATGCTCTTTGCCACTATGTAGAAGTCGGGCGACTGTTTTTGCTGTTTAGTTTTTGAAGGCGGTTTTTTTTTAATTTAAAAATAATTTTATTGTTTGCTTTTTAGTGCTGTAAATATATAAAATAAAAAAAAAGTAGGTTCTCGACAGGTAGACGACCTGTACCTAATAACTATCTGGGTTCGTGTCCCTATAAAATTTAAGTTCCTTTGAATTCCCCAGGATTCCATCATCAGACCTAATGACCATGGGACCACCTGGAAAGTATACCCTTTCAAAAAAAAAAGAATTTTCCAAATCGGTCCAGGCGTCTTTGAGTAATCGGGGAACATCTGTCTTCGAAGATCTTGGGGAACATCTGTCTTCGAAGATCTTCATCAGATCTTCACCAAATATATGTGGGACCACCTTTGAAGTATACCCTTTCAAACAAAAAAAGAATTTTCAAAATCGGTCCAGACGTCTTCGAGTAATCGGGGAACATACATAAAAAATAAAAAAAAAATAAAAAAAAAGATTCCAACGAATTGAGAACCTCCTCCTTTTTTTGAAGTCGGTTAAAAAAGCTCTGCTTCATTCCCCACTCATAATCTAAGCGTCAGATCTATAGAGCCAACTTTGACTTCGCTTAGACTTAACCATAAACAAGACAGAATTACGTTACTCACATATGTCCATCTGTTTTATCTCTAAGTAAAGTCTGAGTCAAGTCAAAGTACGCTCTATAGATCTCAGATTAAGACTCCTTGGACCTAAATTACCTGTATATCAAGCTGCTCCTTCTCAACATGGCATAGGGAGCCAGCGATGGACCTCGTTTCCTTCAGATTTGCTATCTTAGTTGTCAGCTCGTTGGTCCCTTGGCTGAGCAACCACGACCGACGCTGCAGGTCTGCTATACGTTGCCGCGACGAATTGCGTTGGATTACTGCAAAAAATGTTTACGTCCACATTCCTGATACAAAATGGTTAAAATCGGTTCATAGGTTTCCGAAGAAAATCATTTACAAACAAACATACATACTTACGGGTTGAAAACAGAACAACTTTTTGAAGTCAATTATAACACCTAAGGCACTGATAGATGACTGAGGGCCAGCCCAATTAACTTAATTTTGAAGAAGTTGGTTTGTCCTTCAATTATTCTTCAACAGAGCAATAGATCAACATAATTTTTTGCATGGATATAGTTGAGGACCTGGATAGTGGTACAGGCTATTTGTTAACCTGGAAAATCGGTGAGTTTTCCAGGATTTTTAAAACCTAAATCCATGTTTACGAAGTGGGTATCAGGATTGTGGGAATTATCTAGTTTATAAACTTAATGAATATATAAATCTTAATTAAGATGAAGAACTCTTGGGCGTGCAGGTCTCATGATGTTTCCCTTCACCGTTCGAAGCAAGTGATATTTAATTTCTTAAAACACACAAAGCACACATTTGAGGTGGGTGCCTGTGTGTAGAGGAGTTCATTATAATTTAAGTAGGATAATATCACCTTTTCTAGACCCCTTTACTTCAAGTTCGTTCAACACAGCTCTCGCCTTATTGACCCGATCCTCTGCTTCTCTCACCATTTCTTTGACTTCTGTGTGCTCTTTCCAGAGCGACAGCTGTTCTGGTAGCATTGAACAAGAACCTCTCTAAAATAATAGTCATAATATAAAGAAACCACTGAGAAAAAACATTATAGGAACAACTTACACCTACTGCTTTTAGAAGACCCAAAGAAACAACACTAACAACAAGCCTAAACTAAACAAGCCTAAGCTTAATAGTCTTGACTCTTAATGCAATGAAATGTTAATCTTTTTTTTTTCAAATGCAGTTTACATATTTTTTTTATTCAAACTTTCACAAGTGCTTTTCAATCGTCAATTGAATCTACCAGTAGATTGGAACAATTTATTTTTAAACCCCTGACCTTTATACACCTAAACTGTTAGTATAATAAAGTATTTATCTATCTATCTGTTAGGAGACCCAAGGTTTAGTCAATATATTTCAATTATTTACAGTAAAATTTATTCAGTAAGTTATAATAAGTAAAGAATATTGCAACCAATTCTGTTGTACTCAATCTCTGAAGTAGACTTAGTTGGCCGATTTAAATCCAATCAAATTCAACAGGGATTATTATGAAAGAACAGTATATTACCCAGCCTACCATTTAAGTTCAGTTTGAAAATTGTATTCACATAAATCGGCCACGCTGTCTTAGAAATAACTACCATAAAATTAACAAGATAGACAAACCTCTTCAAGCAAGTTCTTCTCCTGACACAGTTTGACATCATCATAGAACACTATCAGTCTCTTATGCCTTATCACATCTTTGGCCTGCACATGCTCCATGAGGCTGCGCCATGCCATATAATACTGTCCTCGGCACATCCTGAAAACAAATATTGACATTAAGTAGGTGATAAAAATGTTCTAGACAATTAAGATTATGGTTCATATTTCACATACAGGGGATATACACAAGTGTGTTTACAATTTAAAATTCTTATTGCTTATCATAGTTCAATTAAGAAAGTCATGCAATAAAGCTCTCAGAGGCATGGGGTGTATCAAACTTTGAGACTTGTATATAGAATAGAAATGTACTTAGGTAGAGTGTTTCTCAGTGGTCTGATTGGTATTGCAAGAGGGTCTGTTTGTTTTTACTCATGCTTGCCTTGCCTCAAAACTGCTTCACCGATTTTTCTTTAATACTTATGGGTACTTGACCAAAATAATACATGAACCACTTTTTTAAGACTTTACTGAAATAAAATAAGATTCCTGTTGGATTTAAAAATCCGCGAAGGCGCAGGCTAAATCATAATACATAAAAATTAAGCGTTAGAACACACCCAGTCATCTTATCGATGGAAGGTATCTTTTCTGCAGGACATCCCATGGCCAACACCCATTCGACAAACTTCTGAGGCACTTCATCGCTGCTTAACTTTTTGCCACTCATTTTATTTAATATCAGCTGTTTAATGTGTTTTTCATTAAATAAAACATTAAAAATAATCTTCAATTTACGTTTAGTTTTTATTTTTGAAATTAAAATGTAACGGACAGCGATTAGTTGTTGTTGCCATCATTTGACATCTGGTTAACTTGTCTCTGATTTGACATTTGTAAAATGACAGTTGACAGTGACAGCAACATAGATTAAAACTACTATCTATTTAAAATCACTTTACTAAGTCCGATTTTAATTTGAACTTTTTAAAAAAACATCTATAGTAACAGCGTTTCGATGCGAAAATTGACAGTATTTTCACGTAACAGCAGAACATAGTGGATCATGGACACAGATACCATCGAGACCACCCATTCAAAGTTCAAACGTGTTTTCGCAGGGGTCATAACTCATTATTATGTCAGGGATGAATTATTAACCTAGAGTGGACCGGAGCGTCTATAGAACGCTTTAATTAGTCTATGTTTTAAGCCTCTTTGATGACTTTGACAGGTGCCAAGTAGACATTTGACACATGACACACGTGCTTGTCACTTGACTTGAATGTTCAGCTGGTGCTGATTATGTTTGTTTGTTTGTGGTGGCGAATTTTTTTTTGTTGATTTTTCCTATAAAAAGTAGTTTTGAAACAGAAAGAAATAAGAAATGTTTGGGAATCTTAAAGAGTTTATATCAGTGGTCCAAGACGGCTTAACATCTAACAACAACTTGCGACAAACGCTACAAGAAGTTCAGAAAGTTAAAAACATTTTTAGGGACAAGCAAAAAGTTTCGAATGAAAGTAAAGTGAATTACGGAGCTGGTGGTGCATTGTTGGAGAAATATCAGCAACAATGGGGTGAAATACACGAAAATGCGGACAGAAACGCCAAAGCTGCTGACGAGGTCGATAAATTGATTACGGAACTATATGAAACGACCAAAACAAGATTGCAAAGTGCTACTGAGTTGGCGCAAAATTTAGCTCATTTACCGAACTTAACAGTTGCTGTGGCACAGTGTGTGGACAGTTTGAAGAACGTACAAACCCTCTTGACTGATGTTGAGAACCAGTTGGTGGAATTCGAGGATATTATCGAAAGGAGTAACATGGAGAAGTGGAAGATGGACCATCATTACCAGTTGACATTGTATAAAGAAAAGAAAATGGGTTAGTTCATCCTATACTAACCTTAAATTATTTACCTACATAATAAAATAATTTTCTTCAATTATAGATTTATGATTTTCTGGTATGAACTATGAAGTTGAAATCACGTTTTTTGAGATCTGTGTCTTGATAATTTTCTGGTATGAAAATATCTAGCATATGGATGCATATAATGAAGATGCCTGCGACTTAGTCAGGGTGAAAAAAGTTTTTTTGCTTTTTTATTAGGCTATGGCCTGGGATATAACCTAATAAATTTCATCCAAATCGGTTTAAGATTGGCCGTTAAAGCGTAGCAGACCGACAGATAGACAGACAGACACACTCTCGCATCTATAATATTAGTATGGATTACTAATGTCAGTGAGAAATTGTAATTACAGTAAGGTAGACTATAATCTAATGGTGTATATCTCACAAGATTGTAAACTGTCGAAAGATTGTGAACCGTTCAATGTTCCGAGTGTCAGTTTTTGAAATTTTATTGTATTTACGTTTTCTTGTCTCTTGTAGGTTATTAGGTGACATATTATTAAGTATTTATTCATTTGGAAGAGCTCCTGCTAGGCCTTCTGACACAGCCATTTTTATGCTTAATGGAATGGCTCAGCCATGTAATAATAATATCATGTTTTTGGAAATAAATCATTTTTCATTTTCATTTTAAATACTGTGAGAGATTTTAAGATAGACAATCTGTAAACTATAATGGCAACTCTAAACCCACTGCTGGCCCTCTCCGTAGGGAGTATTATGAAAGGGATAGTAATATAAATAGAGCTGGCAATTTAGTTTAGAGATTGTGGAAAACAGAATTGTCTCCAACCTTGGGGACCTTAAAAGTGAAACTTAATTTCAATTAAAATTTTCAGCTGGCTTAGAAGAGACTCGCAATAAACTCGCCAAAGAAAACCTTGAAAAGAACAGCATCCTGGAAAGGCGACAGCTTGCAGAACTACAGGCTAAGAGAGAGAACAGTGCAGCTGCATTCCAAAGTGACATAGCTAAGTACTTAGCTAGCGGCAATGTACCAGTCGGTAAGGATCTTGACTATTATACAACTAGCTAAGGCCTGGGCTTTGTGGATTAAGATGTTGATTATAGTATGATGCTGATAATTAGCGATATCGCCCCTTACCTATCTGTAATTTTTAATGAATGTGTTGACTTAAATAACTAAATAAATAAATCATTTCATTTCATTTCATTGCCAAAGTTTCTGTTGTAGCTTTGATTTTAGCTTTAATTTTATTTTATTGCTTTAATTTTGTGATCAGTTCGGACAAGGAAGAAGATATGTGCTGATAATTTTTGGCAAATAAATACTGTAATGTTTATCAAAAAAAAAAGGAGTCACTAAAAATATTGAGAACTATCCTATTCTATGGTATGCAATAGGACTTGCTTGTATAGTCCCACCATCTAGCTTGGTGTGAAAATTGGAACTAATGTTTATGCCTGTTTAGCTTTCGTTTTTATTTTATTTTTAACTAGACGATGCGCGCGCGACTTCCTCCGCGTGGATTAAGGTTTTTGATTCCCGGGGAACTCTATAATTCTCCGAGATAAAAGGTAGCCTATGCCCTTCCAAATTATCCCTATACCAAAATTCATCAAAATCAGTTGAACAGATGGGCCGTGAAAGCGTAGCAGACAGACAGACACACTTTCGCATTTATAATATTAGTATGGATATATTATTTGCTAGCAACACTGTATATACAGTAGTTAATCTATGGATGGTAATTACTATGTCAGAAATGTTCCCACTAGCAACCCCAACTGCGTAATGTTTCAACTCAGATGAACAATTTAGAAATGCATAGGTAATGAACACACAGACAAACATCAACGCTGCTTTATATTTTTTGGAATTTGCTTCCATATTGTAATTTTTAAATTAACAAAACTGTACCAGTCTTTTATTTTAGGTTATGCTCATTTTATTATTCCAGCACTGTCAACACCACCAAAGGTGACCTTAGAGCAAATACAGCTAGAAGATGACAACACAGACTTGGAGAAGTTTCTAGAAAGTTGATCAACAAAGAACCAAGACTTATAGAGGGTGATATGAGTAAATACAGAGCTTTTATATTATTATTATTATTAGTGTGTAAGATAAGATGTTATATTTTCAAGTTGATTATTAAATAAAGTTGATTGTAATTTCGTTTTTATGTTGGTTAATGAATTTTGAGGCACAGTTTATTTAAAGGTGGAGAGAGAAGCAGAGATATTTATCTTACATACATACCTAAACGTATAAGAATGGATACACGAAATTGAGCTCTAATTCAATGTTTTTATAGTTTATTTTACTTTGACGCCGAACTTTGACGATTTGATCGGCAAATTTTAGACAATCGGGGGGCCGTTTTCCGTTTTGTAATCCCAGGGATCCTCAGATATCGATTTTGAACGAAATCGGTAACTATGCAAAGGAAATGGGAATGGGTATAGAGACTATCTATCTACATGAAACGTAGCGCGGGCGTCGAGCGCCATAGACAAGTGACCTTAATGACAGGGCTTTTCTAACTTTATAAATCTCTTCTAGCAGGTGCCTATTTTGTTTTATTTATATTTAATTAACCTATAGTTATACTAATAAATAATCATAAAAAATGAGAGCCTAAAATTTTAACTATTCATAAAAATTTATTGTCTCCTGACTAAACACCTAATGCACTGTTTTTAAACTTGTTAACGTTTTTTAACTGAAATTATTTTTCTTAATATAAATTCAAAAATACAAAAATATATATACAAATAGTTTATGACTAGTATAAAAATGTTAACACTTCATCAAATCACGGTACACTGGCCGGTCATGATTACAGTTCGCTACTCGTCGTTCAAGCATGAATCTCACTCGAACTCTACAAATATTGGTTTAAATACATGTCTAGATAGATCTTATAGCACATGGAGCAATAAAATACTGAAAATCTTTACATACTTTCATCATAAGATTCAATGAGCTATAATATTTGATATAGAACTAATAAATTCTATCTATACATAGCCATGTACATAATCCAAATAATCAAAATTGTATTTAAAAAAACATCGTGCCACTAAAAGTCGGATAACTCACAAAATGACACAACACAAAAAGATCGAAACAGTCGCTGACCGGCAGCAATCCAAAGGCCGACTTCGAGTGGCACAAGAAAACGGGTCTGCCCATCACTATTAGTTCTTGTGACAAAGCTAAGTTTTTCTCATGATTGGATGTAAATCACCACCGCCGTGCGCAGACATTTTGACCTTTCCTGTCGCACGGTTCTTTATACGTGGTCCAGCGTCTTTGATTGATACATTTACTTCCTCAAATTCTTCATCTGAAGAGAAATCAGACGCGCATGAAGTTAAATGTCTCTTCTTTGGTGGCATAACATGTAAAGTCCAACGCATTGCTTTCCCTTCTCTTCCCTTGTGACTTCCTTTGGTGTTTATCTCTCGAGCTTCGTAATCAGTATCCGAAGCTGGTCTTTGTGATTCTATCTTACTGCTTCGCATACATTTACTCGACCTATGAGTTTGTTCTTTTTTCTCCCCCCTCGGGGGGGTGTGGAAGTTTTTTAAATTCGTTACACTATTATTTCCTTTAACATTAATATCAGGAAAATTCTGGGAGTATATTACGACGCTATCCACAGATTTGTCTTTGTGAAATTTTGCCGGTTGAGATTTCGCCTTAGTTTCACTATCCGGCGTACATTTGCCAGTTTTCTTTTCCCCAGAATTGCCACTGCTGCAACTTGTATTGCTGTTACTCGCGCTGTATTGGTCGGCTGCTTCTTCTTCGAGTTCGCGAAACTTCGTGTCTATACTTTCATCTGACGCTTTGTACTGTTCTAAAGCTTCCTTTTCAAGCTCCTCAAATTTGTTGTCAACGTTTGGTTTAATTCTCGAAGACAGAACTAACTTGGGCTTTAATTTTATTAGACCAGGCGTTAATTTTTGCGAGAGCCTGAGACATCCTACTGCGTTCAAATTAATAACTGGTGGTGGACTCATGCTGAGAACGGTGCTGTAGAGTCGCTTTTTTCTCACGCTTTCTATCGCAGCAGCACTTGTAGATGGTAGATGATTATCAACAACCAATTTGTCCTTTTGCTGTAGAGGACTTTCTGGAGTGGCTTCTTCCTGCACTTCAGGTTCTTTCGTTTGTTGCTCATCGCTCGATGCATTTTCTGGTTCCTCTTTTTTCGTTTCTGTTTCAATATTTGGGGGTATCTTTTCTGTCTTTTGGCTGTTTGTTGCGATGTTTTGAATGTGAGCTATGTTAAACCTGTTTTCTAATCTTGGTGTAAGGTTATCGCGCGGCCACCAGATGCCGTAGCGTCTGTCGGGGTAGCGCAATGGTCTCGGGCCAGTGGGCGCGTATCGACTGACGTTTGTCCCTCGGTACAGGGGACATCGACACGCATTTGCTCTCATCACCGCTTGCACGCTTGCCGATAAGCGTCCCATCGCTCTTTGATACTCAGTTAATTGTGGACGTGGAGAGTCAAAGCGGAACTGGAAAAGAGAAAAACATATTTAAAAGATTAGAACGATGATGTTTGTTCTAGATAATAATTTTATTTCAATAAATTATGTTAGGCAGGTACCAATACTGAGTCAAGTTTAGCATTGATATACAAGTTTTTTTCTAAAATAATAAATGCTTGTTTGTGATTATTACCTTACAAGTTGGATCGCAAAAGAGTTGAGTTGGAGCTTCCAGGCAATACGCAGGCGGTGGTGGCGCTAGCGTCAGCCTCTTTGGTTGGCGACGCCTTGCGCGCATTTTTCTCGAAGTGGGCGGCGGTGAAGGGACTCTAGCCGGTCTTCTTTGTGTAGATGGTTGATTCCACAAAGACCTGGTACTTCGAACCCTAGCTTCCAGCGTCGCTTCTTCCGCGGCTCGCGCTTCTGTCGGGCCCCAGCGCTCGCTAGCTGCCGATTGGTGCCCGTTAATTGCCATCCATATTTATATAGCTATGCGAAAGTGCATGTGTCTGTCCGTCTGTCTATTACCTACGTTTATTTAACCCAGCTCTGCAATAAATTTTAAAGAAATTTGGTACGAAGGTAGCTCGCATCTCAGGGAGTCCGAGAAAGGAAAGGATAGAGAAAAGCTCTTTATACCTGAAATTTGAAGGTTTCCTACAGGTATTTTTCTAAAGCATGGACTTCCTCTTGTATCTATTTTATATAAAGAGCGAAAATAAAACATACGCGTTTTAGAAGAGAGAATAACTAAAATTAAATCTGTTATATATATGACGGTTGGCTGAATTATATGCTGCGTTTATGTAATAACATATAATACCTACAGATCTTGATGAAAAATGAAACAAAAAAGATATAGTACAAAATTGAACAGTAACACATCTCAGATGAAATGCCAATAAAGTGCAATAATTACACCTACAGAATGAACAAAACGTGCATAAATACAAAGGTGAAATATAACCAAAGGACGCACAAATCTTCATCGGGTAGAATCTTGTATTGTCGACGACGACGGGGCACTATACTGCGATCGGTGGAGTCGTCCGCTAGTTTACGAAACCAGTATTCAACCTGCAAAAATTGAATCATGAGAAATTTGTTTCAAGTGATTGAAAGCCTAGACTAGATCGTAGCATAATTGTTTGGTTGGTAGCAACTCCAAATAAGGAAGTTCCAGACATTTAATTTCGTATACAATCTTGGTGAAGATCTGACGAAAACCGTCAAAGGGACACGCCCAAAATGAAGGAAAGAATTCCTCAACGGACAATGGTAGGTAAGTACATATTTAATAAAAATGATTCGCAGTTAGGGCAGTACCTTGATGACGGATCAACCTTTTTTTATATATATATATAGCGAGCAAACGAGCAGGCGGGTCACCTGATGGTAAGTGATTACCGCCGCCCATGAACATTTGCAGCACCAGAGGAACCGCCAATGCGTTGCTGGATTTTGAGAAATTTGTTTATCCGCCCTTTGAAGAGCCCTATATTATAATCATTAGGGAACACAGAAGATAAAAGCTGGTTCCACAAATTGCAGGTACGGGCAGAAATGACCTGGAATAACGGGAGATGGATGAAGACCAGGCATCCAGGTGGTGAGGATGAAATTTGTTTCTGCGACGAAGAGTGCGACTGGAGAACACGGAAGGTGGTATTAAATTGAATAACTCCTTAGAGCACTCCTCATAGTAGAGACGATAGAACTCACAAAGAGAACTAACGCCTCTTTGGTGCTCGTCGTCTCAACCTATAGACGTCCACTGCTGGACGAAAGTGTCCTGCATGGATCGCCACAGAGCACGGTCTTGTGCCGCTTGTTTCCAGCGGCTCCCAGCTGCACGCTTAAGATCATCCGTCCACCTAGTGGGAGGTCGTCCAACGCTGCGCTTCACTCAAGCACTTTGGGACCCCAACGCCTATCGGTTCTGCGAACTATGTGCCCCGCCCATTGCCACTTGAGCTTGGCGACTCTTCGAGCTATGTCGGTTACTCTGGTTCGCCTACGGATCTCCTCATTTCTGATTTGATCACGCACGGATACGGTGCTCAGCGTGCAAGTAATTTTGGAATCTAAATAGTTTTTAAATCCCTATTAAAATATTTTTGCGTCCACAATTACCTCGGGTAGCATCCAACATTCTGTAAGATCGGTATTGTCGCAACCATGGCCGTTATAACCACGCACGTTAGCTTTTTCATTTGTGCCAGTGTAACAGTTTTCCCTGAAAATTTTATGTAATAAAATGATACGAATCTAAATTTTAAATTGTCGCTCCAACTTTTAACCAAGACTTGCTTATCAATCTAAGCGAGTTGAAACTCCAAGCTGTTGGAACATGGATAACCATCGTTTTAAGAAAATTAAAAGATTTTAAATGAGCCCCAATCAATAAGATTGTTGCAAGCAATGTTTAGTAGATGGAGGTACGTAAAAATAATTACCTGATATCGTCGTAGTAAAAATTACCATAAAACTGTGCTAATCTAGATTCTGGTATTACGTCTTTCACGCTTTTTCCACTACTACTGCTGCCATTTTCTTGATTTTGTACAAGAAGTTGGTTATCTGCGAATTGTTTGACTTCATTAATATTAAAGAAAGGTTTGTTTGAAATAAATCGAGTGAAAGGATTAGTGCAAAAGCTAATTAAGAAATTAATCAATCAAGAAATCAATGCAATGAAATACAGGCAACTAAAACAATGTTTTTTTCCAATAGTCCAACTATACAAAGTATATGAAAATGATCATGATTCAACGTAACGGAAGACCAAGTAATTGAATCAGTTTCAATCTTCTGGATAGCGCTACTTGCAATGTACTACCATTTAATTTCCCTTTCCATCGTCGAGAGAATATTGTATTAAAATAGAAAACTTAATCGCTTCAACTAAATGCATTAAAACTGCAGACGTTATGTTTTCTATTATAAAGATCAGTGATTTTTTTTAAAATTCATTATAGGCTTACGCTTGGCCACATTCACACCTGATGGGAAGTGATGATGCGGCCTAAGATGGAACGCGCTTACCTAGAAGATGCCTATTCACTCTTGATTTAAAGATACCCGGATTGTAATTGGTGGGAAACACAGTTTTTGGTAGAGTGTTCCAGACCCTAGCCATGGGAATAAGGAATGAAGACGCAAAGCGCTTCGTGCGTGTGGGTGGAATGATATAGATGATAGAGTTCAGTTGATATTTTTTTGGGGATTTTGCATTGGTGCTTCTACAAACATACAAATGAAGAAGAACGTAATAGTACCTGAGTGGTCGGAATGATTCTGTGTGCACTGTGAAGATTCTGTGGCTGGATCCTGGAGGACTTGCGAAACACGACAATGCTGTTCCCATAGGCGCTGAAAAATTCTATCATGAAATATCTAAGAAAGATGTTATCGCTGTGAGCGCGATCTCCAAATGAAGGCGTCAGAGCCCTATAATCCAAGGTAACAACAAAACCCATTTGAAAATTGGAGGAAGGAAAAGAGCTTGTAAATGAAGTTTTGAAATAAACATTTTTTGGTTATGACGTGGATAGCGGTTGTCAGATGACAATCATAGCAACAGCTGTGCTTTGTCAATCGATAGAAAATAATAAGAACACCCCTTAAAGAAAAACCGTGAAAATTGCTGTGACTATGAGTCTACTTTCTTCTTCGGGCATTCTACATCCCTTTTACCTGAACCCTCAGCAACTGATTGCTAGGTCTTGTAAAAGAGTTAGTCTATTGTTTTTTCTACCTGATTGGCTACTATGAATTCATCAGGAGGTTCCGAGGCCCAAGTGAGATCCGCACAGAGGGCTATATGTGCCCAAGCAGACGAGTAACGATCCACTTCGAAGTTCATTCAATGTGACATCTCACGCATACAATTAATTATCTTTAACATAAGAAACGAACTAATATAATAGTCACTAAATTTCAAGAGCAAAACTAAGGGTAAAATTGTAAATAAAAATGACGACAATTTGAAAGACATTGGTGGTTAAATCTACAATAACAAAATTTTCCTCTTTTTTGATAGGTAAACGATATACATTTTTTTTTCTTTTTATTTCAAAATTGTTTTTCGAATCACTGTCATCGCGTTGGCTGGGCGGATGTATGTCTATAGTGTCATTTACGCTTAAATTTCGCAAAAGTTTGTGTAGGTTCCAAAAACTTATTATATTGGTTTTCGAATTTTCCTATGTTCTATAAAGAAATAACGTATAAAAGCTACAAAATTAACTAGCTAACTCCCATGGACGATGCTATCTCTAAAACAGTTCCTCGTACGTTAAATCTCAAATAGTTCCCGCCTCTCTTCGATATTCACTCATGAATGCTGGCAATATTTTGAATGCATTTTCGTTGTTTGCATCCCCACAAACAGGCGCACTGGCGCACTTGGGTTCTATGGTTCGTGAGATGGTTCGAGTCACGTCACTTCGTCAGTCAGATTTGCGCAGGTGGCGCTATCGGTCGTGTCCGCGCATGCGTTCGTCAGTCAGCCGTGTAAATGAACACTGACAGAACTCCTTTTAATTTTATTTAAATTAAATTAAATAAAAAATACTAAACCAAAAAATCACAACAAACTTGAGCTCCTCGTTTCGAAAAAGTTTATTAAGGTATTGATAAAAACGACTGTGTTGCGCTCAATGTTTTAAGTGTTTTGATGAATAAAAAATCGATTTACACTGAGCTATCATCTTTATGTTTGATTTTCGTGTTAGATTTGTGTTTTAACATTGTTGATTTTGGCGACAAGTGAGGGCATTCTAACTGTCGGTGCGGTTGGAACAGGTTTTTAAAACGGTAGAGTTATTTGTGGTGTTTTTGTTGTTTATGTACGTGTGCATGGACCTATAGTTCGCGATAGGCAAAGTGAGTGACCCTCTTACCAAGTGATGCTGTGATATTTGTACAAATAGGTCGGCGTGACTTCATCTGTGCATGGTGAGTGGTTTGCGTCTAGTCATAACTACATAAGCTATGTACACTTGTACCTGTATTATGCAAGTAAGCGGGCACGTAACGGTTGGCACGGGAACTTCAATCAAACTGTCTCCAGCAAATGACTTAACGAAATCAAAGTAATTACTCAATAAAACATCGGACTTTCTGTTAAGTTGATGCAATTCATTGAGCTTTTCATATTTATATTGCGGCTTAATGTGTGATTACTGATTATTTAATAAGAGTATTATCAAGATATCAATATCAGATTTTTTATCGGAACTTGATTTTGATTCATAGTGCCCTTTGGCAAAAGCCTCCCTGTAGCATTTTCCATTGCCTTCATAAGCACACTTTTCCATTCAATGGGCCATAGTTCCGAATTTATATAAGCAGTACTGTCGATAACGATGTTATATGCATTTCTGCATATAATGTTAATTAATCCCATTGTAATTAAGACCGTGTGGTTAGCTCGTGTGGTTTTCCTCTTGTTAATCGGCTTCCTCTGTCAGTAAACGATATTTTCTCTGATATATAACCACAGAAATAAAGGTATAGTGCGTATACATATATTTACTTATTAACTTATTTATGTGTGGTTTACTTTGTTCCTCGGACTATGTCAGAATCTTCATTGCGCACTTTTATCAAATAACGAAATAATAGCTTTTTACGAATTATTCGATTATTGATATCATATGGTTAGGTTTCTCGAAAATTCATGATTAGTTTGTTCATGCTCTGTTTTACTACTTCTTCAATTCCATCATTTATACGTACGAGTAAATACAACTTTAGGTTAACTATAATATTAGTTATATATATTAAATAATTATCACTTCTTTTATCAGTTTGCATTATCTACTAATCAGTTCGAGTTAACTGCAAATGTTCACTCATTAATATTGTTGTTCAAGGGGAATATTGTCAAGTATTGTAGTTTAAATATCATTACTAAATTACTTATCTATCTTGACTCGTTAGCTAATTTGTTTATCTGATAAGACACAAGTACTAAATCCTTTCTTAATTGTGCTAATAGGTCATTTGCTAATAACATCAATGTATTTATTCAATTATCAATACCTATGTATAATTATGTTGGAATTTGCAATGCTAATGACTAATCAGTTTTATTTTGTTTAGGTTTCTTGCGAGTTGTGAGCATGGAGGTGGTAAAAGGGAAAATGCACGGTTTGATTTTTGCATCGCAAGTCTCAACTTATGCACGCTTTTCAAATTAATTTGCTTTACGAAACCTGATTAACTATGCATGATTTTGCCACGGTAATATTATCGCGATTTTGCTACCATAAAATCCCTTCACGTTCCTGTGTAATGTCCCGTATTTTACCATCATTAACATATTATCAAGATGTTTCGTTATAATTTGGAAAGTTAAAATCATATCTTTAATCTCTCAAGATCTTTAGATACGTCTTACATCTGTTGTAATGTGTATAAGACGATAAACTATTGCCTAATCTCGCAAAATATCTTCAATTAAATGCTCGTTGTACATGTAATGTACACATTTACTCAGTATACAGAAACATACTGTACCTGCATACATTCTAAATGTCCTGGATGATATCCAATGGCTTAAATTTATTACTTAAAGCATCACGTCTGGAACAACATGGCTCGAAGCTTAACGATCAAACTTACGTTTTTTTGTGAATATTCTCGTCTATAAAATCTATTTCACTATCTTGGAAATAAATTCAAATAGAGTAATTTTTTCGGTCTGGCCGTTTATACCTATAATAGCAGGTAACGTGTTTTATTTTTTCCTCAAGCTGTTTGAAAGTTTTTGTTAAGACATTACGCAAGGGTTGTGGACGGTTTTGCTTTTATTACCTTCTCTGCCACTTTTCTGCTTCGGTTGCTTTTATTGATATTCCTTGCATGCTTTATTCATATCACTGCTTAGTGCTTTGCTCTGCGACGTATCGCTCATCACTGAGAGTCGTGACCCCTGCCATTCATCCCAAATGGTTGGGCTACGAGTAATCCGATTTAAATTTGCTAATAAAGCTATAGTTGTAACCTCATTTTTTAAAATCCCAGTACACTAACCCTTATCTTACGTATCATTCTCATTGACTGAACAATAAAACCTGTTGTGAACACGATACGTGCACCGAACGGGCTTTGCTATGGTTTCGTTATGAGCTGGGGATATGGAATTGATTTTACCGTGTTTTTACTGATTTGACTATGAAATGCATTATTCATAGGTGTAACTCCTTCGTGGGTCTTGAATATTGTTATATTTATATATATTGTATCATATTGATCAATTTAGGTATATATAATGATATTATATTAAACCATAGGTTTAATTGCATAATTGTAATAATTATCTTATGATTTTGTATAGGTATACTTATTATAACAGCTACAGCCTAAACTCGAGAAGTTAAAACTCGTTCTTCATAACAATCAGTGTGATGTTTTAAGCTTCAAATAGATTTATCTTGATTTTGACTGTATTAGATGCAACTAGAAGATATAGCATAATATGGACAACAGTATACTAATTGATCTATGTTCTCTGAGGCATTAAGTGTACATCCGGCGATCTTGGTCAATTCATATTTATCATTTGATATCGATAATATTTCGCAAGTAGGACAAACCGAAACAAAGTAGGTAACATTGACATTTGTAAAGTATGTTTGGAATTTAAATACATATTAAGTATATGTCATGAAGTTTTAAGCATCAGGAATAATAAAAAAGTATGTATTAGGTAGCTAACTAGAAAGTTTAAATTAATATTAAATTCATTTTGCTGACACTTACCTACAATAATTCTGGTTCTTCAATCTTCTATTACACTGTACACAGTTTAAATGTTAGTAAACACGATTAATGTAAGCAACTATTATATTATGTATGATATGACTGACATACGAACTGTGTGTGAACTTTTATTTGCAAGACTGTAAAAAACATTGCTCACGAATTGTTTTCCAAGAACATTGACGGATTTAGATGATAGACATAAATTGGTATCTTGAAAATACAAAAGTATATTTGTCATAGAATTGAAAAGGGCTTATCCTTTCTCAAACAAAATGGGACGTGTCACGTGACACGAGTATCTAAGTATCAACTATTGACACCGTTGGGAGAAGTTAAATCACGTTATATTCCAACGCCAGGCCCCTATTTGGTTTTCCCTAGTGTTCCTGTTATCATATGGACTTCGCCCGCCCAAGATCTTAGCTGTTCTTACAAGTAATGCAACGACCTTGGCCCCATTTTCACAAATAGGTTTGCGCGAAATAAAAGAATCTTCGGGTCATTTGTACAAGAACAAAGGAAAGCTAAGATGTCTAGTGTCCACTTTATGGTCTCTCGGTCTCTCTATTAAGGGAGCCTCTGCCCGCATGTAAACTTTACCACCAAGTAGAAGATTCATGTTTATAGCGTATACCTATTACACGATTTTCTATACATTGTAACAAGTTTGCGAGCCGTTGAACGAAGCCTTCCAACTTAATTGAAAGGTTTTCTTATCCTCTGTAGGCGGGAATGGTCAATTACAAGTTCAGACAAAGGAATAAGGAGTGGGCGTCCGAAGTAAATATACGGGAATCGTTTTCTTTATTATACGCGATACAATTTGAAGTGCCTACACAATAATATAATAGCTTTAACACCCTCTTTGAAGCTGGGATATCTAGCAGTAAAAATTGCACCTTATTGCAAAATTTATATTCACGTCATTTCATAACACATTCGATATTATCCAGCAATAAGACATTTCTAAATTTTCCTCTATTTTTGGTCAATGACTTATTATCTATGTTCCTTGCTAACCAAAATCGCTTAATCAAAGGATTTCTTTAATATCGTAACAACCAGCGATTTTTGAAAAAAATAAAATGATCCCTTACTCAAAAATGGCTACCCTGAAGTCATTACTTTGTTGTAATTGAATATTATTTGACCTAAGGGATCGTAACGTTTGACCAGTAACAGTGAACTCACTATAATATTATTTATTATTTAGGGGAAAGTTAATCCGCCCATTAGATTAAACCCAATAACGGCTTTTACAAACGAATATTTCTCATTCTGTATCTTTCTGACCCAGTTTGCGAGGGTGCGTGGCATTCAGCTCGTGGCCTTGGCCTGTTTTCGTCTGCCGACACCCTTGCTAAAGGGAGTCTGGATGCGGGTGGCCATTTGTAAATTTGCCAAACGGAACAAGGACATCGAACGTTCCGGATTGTGGTGGTTTAGTTCCTAGAGTCCGGGTCTTAAGCCTATTTTTACAATCTTTTATTAAGTTTCATCTGTCCCGGTGTCTGTCTGTATTCAAATCTTAATTAAATTGCACCCACTTTCCGGTTTTCGAAATTTCGCACGTAATACACGTTTAGTTTGGATGGCATGTTTAACTAAGTGACGTCATTCTAAATCCAATATGGCGGACTAGTTATTTATTATGCAGCCCCATGATATGGATATCAATTGAAAGGATTTGCTAAGAAGAATCTGAAGAATAAAATGACATCACACTTAATTTAATATGGCGGATGATAAAAGTTTGTTTTTAAAAATATTATCTTGTTTTTGTAGTCGTATTCCAAATTATATGCGTAACTAGACATTATTTACTTAGGGCCGCTTGCACAAGGACATTTAAACTAATTTAGTTAAATTTTGTAATGCTGGCCTTTTTTGGCAAATGCATATTGTAGTTGCCAAAAAAGGACAGCATTACAATATTTAACTAAATCAATATAAGAGTCCTTGTGCAAGTGGGCCTTGGAGAAACTTTTGGTTATCACTTATCACCCAAAATTAATAAAACGTTATGTAAGAAACTGGTAGGTAATTTGTTTTCAATATTACATAAATTGAACAATAAAGACTGTATGTAACCGTAATGACTAGCAGTATTTTTTAAATGACTTTCACTTAGGATGTTACTTCTGCCCACACGTTTTCCTTTACTCGTATTTAAAGATAGTGCCCTACCCACACAACCATAATCGTTAGTTTATTAAACGAAGGTAAAATGACACGTAGCTAATCTTATTACTATCCTTGTCATTATGCTTCCTAAGGAAAGAGAAAGCACTAGATTTAGGCCTGTCAGTTTAGTTTAGTTTAGAGATTGTGTTCAACAGAATTAGCCACAGTGTGATCTTTAAATTAATAGTTGCTGGTATTGACTTGAGACACTGGAATAGATATGCGCCACTATTTCAAAGGTATTCCACAGAACCTATGGGTTATTGTCTAGAGGACAGTTACTAGTGACGACAAAAAATATCTAACTACAGTTATACGTTTAAAACTTATTGCTGCACCAACATTTCAATGCAATTTTTTTTTAACCATTTGAAGTCGAACATAATGTCCTCCAGATAGAAACTCGGATACCTATTCCTTTTTTTATAATAATTCGTTCGCGACGATTTAGTTTATTTACAACTAGCAGATGCCCGCGGCTTCGTCCGTGTGAAATAAGTTTTTTTCTCCCTAATTTTTCGCCTATGACACTCATAAATAATGTGGCTTTCTATTGGTACCAGAATTTTCAAAATCGGTTCAGTAGATCCATAGATTACTCATTACCCCCTACAACGTCACAAACTCACAAACTTTACCTCTTTATAATATCAGTATAGATGACAGACAGACACACACACACGTGGTCGGCGGTGTGTTCGAAGTCCAGTCTGCTCGCAAGAAAAGTTTTAGCTCGACGTTTCTGATACGAACCACCAAGGTGTTGGAATACCCTCCCAGCACACGTGTTTCCTGCCAGTTGGCACGTATAACTTAGGTACCATCAATGCAAGAGTGAATACTACTGAATAGGCATCTTCTAGGCAAGCGCGTTCCAACCTAGACCTCATCATTGCATTGCACTAAGCATTATTGTCGAAATAAAATCCCAATGAAAAAATTGTAGGTATTGTGTCAGCTCCGACGCACAACTGGAGCTTACTCTTTACGAACGATTATAAAATATATAGATTAGTAAGTGAGCTTGATACATTTATTTATATTAATTATATAATTCATATAATTTATCAAAATACATTACATAATATTCATGAAAACATAAACAAGTGCTACCATGGAAACATAAAGTCAATAACGTAACGGAGAAAGTTTGTTTTTACTCTCCATTAATTTTCATACCCCCGGGCTTATTAATGAAAATCGATTCTAAAGGAGGTTAACTCAAAAAAACACATTTTACTGCCCCTACTCCCTGGCAAGCGGCAAGTTACATTCCATAGGTATTCTCTGTTAGATATAGGCAAACTGGGTGAGAAACAAATCATATATTTATACTTTAGTTTCCTTTGAAAATCACTTAATTAACCACTAAACATTAAAAACCTCAAATTATGCTGATTGAAATTCCATACGTATCATGTTGTCAGAATGTCGCAATACGGTGCGCAACGACCGCGAATGTTAAACTCGATCCCGTTAGATGACGAGAACTAGTTGATGACATCGATTGTTTTGCTGATTGTAAATGTTAAATGATTTATTCACGTAGGACATCTTGTGTCACTTATGATACGTCAAGACTACCACCCGTTCGGAAAGATTTTCTATTGAGAATTGAGAAGAGCCGGCAAGAAACTCGGCTTGCTTGCAGCTCAGAAACTTGTAATTTGAACAGTCATAAAAACTATGACTGTACTCGACAGGTAGAACAACGGAATAACTGCTGAAATCAATGTTAAATCTATCTGTAATCAGTGGATAGATCAACGTTGATTCACAGATGGGCAAAAGTTCATCTTCCTCAAAACCCAAAAAACACTATTTTGTATATGAATTACCTATAAAATTTTACATACTTACTATGTTTAAACGAAATTATCTGGACATTAATTTGTCAGAAAAGCCTTTTAAAATCTTATTCCTACGATTTATTCAAAAATGGCCTCATTATCCAAAATCTCTTGAAACATATTGGTCAACACCATCCTATTGTAAATTCCGTCAAAGCTGGTAAACGTGTGTAGATCGTGACCCAGTTTTTTGAACTGAATATTGCATATTAGGCTTTATACACACGAATAGAACTACAACGTAGGCTTGACATACACGTACCACTCGTCGACGACAGTGGAAATACGGGAAGTCACGTAGTCAGAGTCACTGCGTTATAATGCAGTCGTGAGTCGACTTGACACGTTAGCTATGTGGCATTGGACAGCGTGACTAAACTCGTAGAAGAACTAAAACATTCTTAGCTTGCTTTCTTTGACTATAGTTATATTGACAAAAATACATGAGATTCTTTGGGATTGTGGCCAATTCTGTAGGTATACACAATCTCTAAACTAAACTAAAATGACAGATTTAAATCTAGTTCTGCCCCTTTCCGCAGGGAGTATTATGAAAGGGTTTGCAATATTTTTAATGCTGTCATTTTAGTTAAGTTTAAGAGATTGTGCACTGCGATCGTAACTCAGTTTTTTGAACTGAATATTGCATATTAGGCTTTTAAATACACACGAATATAACTACTACGTAGGCTTGACAATACACGTACCACTCGTCGACGACAGTGGAACTACGGAAAGTCACGTAGAGAGTCACTGCGTTATAATGCAGTCGTGAGTCGACTTGACACTAGCTATGTGGCTTTGGACAGCGTGACTAAACTCGTAGAAGAACTCGTATTAGGAAAGGGTTTGCAATATTTTTAATGCTGTCATTTTAGTTAAGTTTAAAATATATTGTGCACTACAGAATCAGCCCCAATAACACACACATCAGTTGAATCACTGAGTTTCTTGCCGGTTCTTCTGAGTAGAGCCGGCGGTAGTCATGACATTTCCTTACAAGTGGCACAAGTTATCCTAAGTGAAAAAAAATCATTGCATTTCGAATACTTACTTGCAGCTTAATTACTGTAAAGACTTTAGTCCAACTACTCCTAACAATATCTTCTCTTAGAAATTTCGTCTACCTATATATCCCCATTTTTTCAATTTCGCTTGCTGCATGCCAAGTGACTCAAAAGTGAAGAACTGTGTAACATCATGGACCTATATCAGCTAAACACAAAACGGCAGTTTTGAAGTGTTTTACTTAACTACTATAATATTATACCTCTATGGTTTGGTATGGATTTGGTCTAAAGAACGCATAAACAACGAACCAAGGTAGGTATAGCTACCTTACTCTTTTCTCGCGAATTCCATTGACATTGATTAAATCAATAAATCAATTTGATTTATCTCTAGTAAGAAATTATTACAATATCAATATTCTATTTCATAAGAAGCCGTAGGACCTATAAATATAAGCGGTTGTTGTTTAATTAAGAATGCAAATTTGATTCATAGTCATTCTAAAATTAATATTACTTGTCTATCAGATATCGTCAGCGATTAGGGTGTCAACGCCCTTTCTGGTTTCTACCATAAAACGCACTTCTGTGTTACCAATAAAACTAAGCACTATTTTGAAATCCCTTCCACTATATGATAGGGTAACCATAAATCAACTCCCCGATTGTGTGAGGAAATGGTAATCGTTCCTCAAACATATAATTCGACCTGTTTAAGGAGTTCATAGATGCCTGCACGTCAAAATGCAAGTATGAACTCCTTAAATGCCAAATGATTTGCTTAGACCAGGGATTCCCAAACTATTTCAGGCAAGAGGGGGTCTCTTGCCTGAAATAGTTTGGGAATATATAGTTAGTTTTCCAATTACAATGGCCAAATTACATTAAAACTCCTATCTCTAGTTTTTTTCCTATCGATACAAAATACATACCAATTTAAAAACTTTGCGGTTGGTTAAGTGTATAAATAAACATAAAATTCAGTAAATATCAAGACAGTAGTGTAATTACTAATTATTAATACAAATTACGTAGAAATACATAAGTAGTTAATTATTTTTGAAAAAATAAACATTAAAATAGGAGTCCATTTCCTCGACCTCGTCGACCCCCAAAATCAGTTTTCGTTTATGTCGACCCCTAGGAAACCGATATCGACCCCTTGGGGTCAATATCGACCACTTTGGGAATCCCTGGCTTAGACAATTGGGCCTCAATTCAAGATTTTATTTTCAGATGAAGTATCTAGAGACTTGATCGTACTTTAATCTTTACATTCATTTGTCTTGTTCCGATTTACTTTGGAGAGTTAACTTCACTACCTTGTTCCTCCTTCACCGTTCTACTACATGACCTTTCTGTTTTTCTTTCGCTGTAGCCTGTAACCCAAATCTCATAATTGCCTTCCTTGCTATATGGCATCATTATTTAGCCAAGCGCAGGCCTATCTTTTGTTTCAGTCAAAAGAGTATGGTTATGACAAATATCGTTAACTATAGATTCTAAACATGATAATTGGATACCTACCATAAAATACTTATGTTATAATCTCGCTTCCTATGTCATTAACCTCTCGTTTGATCTTAGATTTTATATGGCGTTGATGATTCATTTGCATCCTGATTCCTGTCCCTTACTCCCTATAGCTTTCCAGTTGCCTTGCATTGATTTGTTTGTCCATTGATACATTCCGATCCGAAGTTATAGCTATGCTATGTACGGGCTCGAAACTAGTCGGGCATCCTCCGACAAAAACGTGGGTTTATCCGTTATTTTAACTTAACAACTCCTTTCGCTGGCTACGTCCAGCTTTTTGTTTTCCATCTGCCTAATCTCTGCCCGCCCCTGATGTTTACAATCTAAGCATTAAAAAGTATCTATTGCATTAGTTGTCATCGCAGCCGTTTGTAAGGCACTCCCTGAACATAGATTTATATTTTATGGCAAGGATCTCTACAGATTATCATATATTAAGTATATATTTCAAGATCGCGATATCCGGTAGTTCCTATAAAGACAGGCTTGAAATTGTCAGTCCACGTATTGTGGACTGGGGTCTGGGACCCGGAATGTCCTGACGCTGCGCTTTTCGAAGCGTACAAAGGATTTATGTCTTAGATAAGTAATTAAAAAAACGGTACTTGTCTCTGAACTCAAGAACTTATGGCGCGCCTATTCTAAGACCGTCGTCGGCGTAGTATTAACTCCTGCGATGTTTATTTAGGAGACCTCGTAAATCAAGCGCGAGATATTTTTATCCTATTTGCTCCTTCCAATGTTTATTTAGTCTGAGTTGATGTTGGGGGCGAATATCTAATATACGACGAAGCGCCATGTTATTTCTTTACTTTACCAATATTTGTATTCATCGTTATTTATTTTTAAGCTGGTAGTTGTATGTATTTTTAATTAGCACATGAATGGGTCTGAACTCTGACGGATACCCATAGTTAGCTATAATGAAAAGTAATCTGTGGCAATAAATTACTGGAGTTATACCTACCAATCCATCCCACCAACTAATCTGGCCCGATGACCAAAATTTTAACTACCTCTATTTTATGCCTGTTTAGTTTTTATCTTTAATCTATACTGGCGAGTAGCGACGCTGTCACTGGGTCAGATAAAGTGGGACTATACATGTCAGTCGTAGACTACTTCGTCCTAACTCCTAGCACTAAAAGCTTCCGTTCAAAGCTCAATCGGTTCTGTCGCCTACTGGCTTTCAACACCCAAACTGAAATATTATTATACCTACCTATGAATACCTATTCACTAGGTACCTATTCACATCTACGTATCACACTTAATATTATAAATGCGAAAGTGTATTGGTTTGTCCTTCAATCACGCCGCATCGGATCAACGGATCGTCATGATTTTTGGCATGGGTATAAGTAGTTGAGGACCTGGTGAGTGATATAAGCTAAGAAAATTAAGGAGTTCCCGCGGGAATAAAATAAAACTGAAACCACACGGACGAAGTCGCTGGCATCACCTACCTAGTGTAATATGTGTGTAAGAACTAGGAACAAGAAGTAGGGAAACTTCGCCACAGACAAAAAAGCATCAAAAAAGACATTCAATCTATGGTTACTCGACAGTTTTTATAACGGTACCCGGCACCCGCTTTGGAGCATTATTATGGATAGTTAAGGGGGACCTCAAGAATATAATTCGAAGCATCAACATTCTACACGAACACTGTCCATTCACCGGTAAAGAGTAGGTACTTCGTACCTTCGTTTAATTAGGTTTTTATAAACCGGTTCGAGCCGGCTTCGTTCCATTCATGCGTTCAATTGACTGATCTTGAAAACTCGCTCATTAACAATACACATTTACTAAACAACACACAGAGCATGTAATAAATGTCTACCTTATCTAGGCTTAGGCATAATTTGCCTTACAAAATATTTAAATGCTGATCGCACATTCCCGACGACCTTTAGATATCTACGCAAAAGTCGCACGTAGGTACTGTACAATACAATACACATTCTACACCAATATTAGCACCAGATTTAGCACTAAAATATTATGTTTTCATAGCCCAGGACTGTGATACTTTATGGCACGTAGTGGTAGTCATAGTGCGTCGATATACCGATCTATTGCAACTACTGGCAAGCAAATGAGCTGTCTTTCGCATTATTATTTTATAAGTGCGTTGCAGACGGCACGTATTGCAAATTGCAATCCCTTCCTCAATGCTTACATGCGATCAGGCTAAAACAACTATAGTTAGGTATGTATAATGGGTACTTCCCATGTTTCGACGCTTATAAAAATCTGACAAAGCTGCCGTTGCAAACGACACGCGACATCTGGTCGAGGGGTTCGCAAAGCAAGAGTCAACAAAAGACCATAACCAAAGAAAAATACAAAAGTATTCTAATAATATCATTGTATTACAATATGCGTGTGATGAGTGTTTACGAATCTGGTGCAATACAGTGTTTACCAATGGGGTAAGGGTATGTTGCTCTAATATCAGAATATGAATAAGTATGGTAACCTTAAAATCCCCTTATAGGTACATTGAAATAACAGGATAAGGTCTGGATAACTACCAAATTCTAATCGACTAGAAAAGAGCTGATGCTTAGAATACAGAGCTGATGATCTTCAAACGTCTGAATAGATTTTCGATCAAGGTGTGGACTGTGGACGCGCGTATATCCCATTTATGTACGAGGTACGAGCTAGAGAAAATTCATTAAAACGCGATACAGACGCGCTGTGTGCGTCAATGCGCGATAAGGGCGCGTTTGTATCGGTATGTCACCCTCACCGTAAAATTGTAAAAACCTTTAGATTATAATCTAACGGTTCTTACAATGTTACGGTGAGGAATTTTATGGGGACAGATACAAATGCTACCATCTGATTTTTTAAGATTTCCACTGAAAACCAGCACTGAGTCCTGCTTTAGCATATACCTAATGCTGCGCTGGAGACTTGTATTTGATCACACAACTTTGTTGCTATATCTTATTAATTTGATGGTTTCTTAAACTACATATTGTGATCGAATAAAAACATTTTCTTCTTTTTGTACTGAGACAAGCGCGCAGACACAGCTACCTAGCATGGAAGTTGGAGTTGATAAAAACTAAACCTTAAATAATGTTTATTGGAATCCAAACTCTTTTTATACAAAAGGGACATTACGCTGTTAAGTAGCATATAGCAAAGCGTTAGGTACATCGCTGGACTGGAAAGCTACTGGAACAATGTACCTACCGTATAACTACACCCATAAGGTACGTAGTTATCTTGTTTGCGAGGGCTGTGAACCATTTTAGGTCGTTGAGCCAACTGAGTTCGTTATTATTGTGAAGTGGGCGCATATACTTCAATGTTATCTGTTATGCAAGCGTGACGAGGAGTAAGGCCACGGCGCTCCTTGCTCCTGCGACGCCCAGCCTGTGCTCAACCAACTGTGGAGGACAGATGCTCGGTGTGATACCTTCCGAGACTAAACTCTGAGCTGTTAAAAATTATTACCAACCAAGTAAACCTTCAGGTATACTCAAATGGAACTTAAGTATTCTGTGGTTAGCTTATTGCTTGGTTGGTACTCGTATCATCGAGTATGTAGTGATCAATCATTCTGATAGAATTTATTTCAAGCGTATGATGTAATCTTAGCGCCAATTATGCCTCTCCGAAGCAGGTGCAAAAATCCGGAATATCCGAGATACCGATCGCCGCGGTTTCGAAATGTCGAAAAAAATTGCGCTGCGCGCAGTAAATAAATGCATGAAGCCCACATGTATTAAATTTTTTTTTTTTTTTTTTATTTAAATTATACGGAACACAAAATATGTAGGTAAAGAGAAACTTGTGTGAATAATAAATACTTTGGATAGGATTCCATAGGCATAGATAATGTAGGGATCCTGTAATTTAATAAAAATTAACGCGCTTAGGTATAATTATGTTTTGGCTCGCATGCGTAATTGAAGTTTCATGATGTTGTGAATGTCATCATATCACAACGGAAGTAAAATATAGATAAATCAGTGCTTTTTTTTAAATTCCATCAATAAATGACTGAGAAATTAACTATTTAAAAGTTTAATGTACACCGATTACTGTATCTTACTCGAGTAAGAAATTTTATGAGTGAGTTTTAATACCTAGCCGAGATAAAATACTTCAAAATTATCTTTACAAACAAATTAAGTGCTTTTAATTCAATTAAGTCACGTTAAGTCCATCTATTTCTTTTATTCGGCTTTATAAAGTCGGTTGATAGGGTGGTGTGACGACATCTTCGTATGCAAGCGCAACTTTAAAGTTCCATAACTTTTTCATTTCTTGAGATATTTTAATGATTCTTTCATATTTTTGTTTTATTTTGCCTTAATTTTCATAGTAAATTTAAAAGAAAATAGTAATCTTCTCCATTGGCAATAAGTATGTACATCACTCTGGTTGCTGGCAATACAAACAACTAGGACATGGTCTTTGGTCGGATAAGACGCCCTCTACATAGGTATAAATATGTCTCTCTATGGAATCACATCCAAAGTTAGCTCCAACCAGGAACTGAGGCAATAAAGTGGCATAGATATAAAGATTCTTAGCTAGAGAGGCATACTTATTCCGTCCATATTCCGCATGTCGATAAACAATAATAAACAATGCTGTGATGATTTGCGCAAAAACTAGGCCACTTGTACGGTACCTAGGTACATTACCTGTACAATATAATGGATTAGAAAGTCTTTGTTGTACCTACTATGTAATGAACTAATGACAGATACATCTCAGGAAAAGCGAATGCTTAATAGCTGGAGATTGCCAATCAGCATAGAACTGTAGGTTTGAAGTGACTTACTTAACTGTGAGCCTTATTATTCGAACACTATAGGTACCTATAAACAGGTACTTGGAGCAAATTGTTTGAGCAAAATTGTACCTTGTTTATGTAGGTTTTCATATTTTAAAAAACTACACTGTAAATTATAATTGTACCTAAGTGATGCCTTATTATCTTCATCTCATCTGATAAGAGAGCATTATGCTATCCTTCTTTCAAGTTTCCTACCGTCGATTTCCAAGAAACAAATCTCCCTTGAAGAAGTGAAAAAGTGAACTTACATTTTTTCAAGTGATTGTTATAGCACATTGAATTCAACTGAATATTCGTCAATAGTGTCATCTTTTTCACAATATTTCCAACAGAAAAGGATGGCCCTATTTTATGTCCTATCAATTAATTTACCTACTTACAAACCTACTAACTTTGTGTACATAGCTGTTGTATACAATATACTTATACAAATAATTTGTACATTTTATTGATTTCTACGTAACTAGGTGAAAACCATAATTGTATTCTTGCAAAACAAAACGGTAACCATACATGTTCCATATATTATCACATTCACACTTAAGGGTACCTATACGTGAGAAGCTAAACTACCGTAAATTTTCCCATAGCCTACTGATCTAACGATTCATGTATCCGTGATTTAGCTCCATATTTAAAACAAATTACTATAAGCATAAGTATATAACTGCTGTTGCGATTTCGTAGAATTTAGGTAAAAGTATCTGTAGTAGGTACTGTTTTTCCGAAATAAACGGTAGCGCAGCTTAAAACTACGGGTGCGACGTTTTGACTTGTGTTCCAAAATGGTAACAAGTTTAAACCACTCCCTATGTGGATAGAATATATTAAACAAGTCTAAGGAGACAGGGAGCCGCTGGATACAAATAGACCAAGATCGTGGAACGAGAGTTTTCGTGAGTTCATCCATCCATCCATCCATCAGCACAGGCTGATCCTACAGGCTATCATCGAAAAGGCCTATGTCCAGCAGTGGATGCATACAGATGCATCCACTGCTGGACATAGGCCTTTTCGAGAGCGCGCCACCAAACACGGTCCTCCGCCTTCCTCATCCACCCGCTTCCTGCAACCTTCTTTAGGTCATCGGACCAGCGAGAGTGAGTTCGGGAGTTGTAGAGTGGAAAATTGGAAATCTCTTCAAAAGCATCGTCTCGACGGGACTTTTTAAGTCCCGTCGAGACGATGACGAAAAATTTAGTAGTCAACCATTTCCATCTAATATCCAGAATGTGATCTATCTTTGCAACTAAAATCAAGAAAGAAAGAACAAAGTGTGTTCATTATTTTGTTCCTACCTAAAGGGATTAGCCGCAGTCCGTGACCTACCTAAGTACTAGGTACATATTACGTTATGTCTTAACATAGGGCGTATGGGGCATGATGGAAGCCTTGAAATAATAAATAGCCTAAAGGCTAAAATATCAGAATTTTTTACCTTTTCCCTACGTAGTAAATTGACGTCACTGCTGAAGGCAAGTCGATACAGTAAGCAGAGCTTGCAAAAAATACAAAGAACATTTTCTGGCTTTGTCAAGGGTTTAGTTCAAAGGCAATGCATGGCCTAAGCTGGCTGACAAATGCATATTTATATTGGGAATTACTAGTTACCTGAGGTAGATATGTTTTTACCTTCTATCTACTTACGATTAAGTGACTTAATAAACAATAAGTTCAAAGGTAAATCGAACACGGAACAATACAAGACGGTAAAAAGCCTTGAAACTGCCAGCGCCATCAACAGATGTGGCGTGCAGCTGTACACAACCACCCACAATACTGTTGTTGTGCCTCGTGGACACATAATAGAATGTTTATTAACAATTCTTGGTTTTCCAACGGAACGCTTTTGTGCTCTTGAGCAGATTGTATTCCTTCAGATATCTAATATGGGAGTGATGGGAAGCTTACGCCCTTGAACATATAGTTTACTGTTTATCGTAGGTATAACACCTTGGTTTTTGGTATTGGTAAAAGGGAGGGACTGACTCCTATAAGCATAGAATAGCCTCACATAACTATGACAAAATGACTTAGTGATGTAAAATGGTAGCGGGATAAACTGGTAGGCAGACAGCAGTTTGAATATTAAATCGTTAACCCCTATGATCGGTTTCTACGCGATTTCATTCATGGTAAGCCCTAAATCGCTTGGACGGATTTGCCAGTAAAGCTAGGATTGTGAGCCATGGCCGAGACCTCCCACCAGTGACTATAGACATTGCAATGCAGTCATATTTTTAGGTGTTACAACAAATAATAAAAACATATTCTATTCTAAAAGTACTAAGTCGTCGTACTTCGTGATAAATTTACATAAGTCAAAACGTATCATGTTATATTTACTACAGCAGTAGTAGCTCTTACCTCTTACTAAAAAGAAAGGAGTCCACCCTTTATATGTGGCTCAGCAGGCAGCCCGAGTGGTAGCCAGCACGCGTAAGATTTTAATAGATACTTGTGAAGTTGTGAGCTCTACAGTCTACAGTCTATGCAGGCATGTGTGCCGTACTTTAATGGTGGCACGGTTTAAATGAGCACTGCTCAAGTATTTAAGCTTCTATGCAGCCTATATTTTATAAACATTTACATAAAATATTCTAATTCAAACAGAAAATTATTTCAATTTATGCCCGTTAATGTGATATACCTACCTAAGTGGGAAATTGGGAATAATATACATATAATAGGAATCACTCGATTGCTAATTGCGATTTTTTAGCAAGCTGGTAACTGGAAGGATGATCGAGTTTGGCATTTTGGCATGGCTCCTTCTTACCTCGGAGAGCACGCCAAGCCGCCGTTTTGGTTATTATATTTTCTAACACCTAACAATAATTTTCGATAGATCATAGTAGGTAACCTAATAGATTAAATAATTGAAGGTAGCCTACTACCATCGCTTGACGAGTCGTACGTGAAAGTATTTGGGACTCCACCGGAAAATCTATTCTGTAATTGATGAAAAGAAATTACCACCCTCAGCATTGAAGGATACGACGCAACGAGGAAGGCAAAAGTGCGAATATTTATTAATTCAGTTACCATTTTTCTCCATTCGAACAATTTACAACGTATTATTCTAATGTCCGTTTTCACCATCAACACCTAAACTTTAGGGAAGACCAGGAGGTGACGGTTTTCACATACAAAAACTGTCACCTAATGGCCTTAGGTGTTCCCTAAACTTTAAGCATTTTTGGTGAAAACAAGCATAAAATATATTTTAGGAGTTCATACATGCTTTTTGACGTACAGGCATCTAGGAACTCCTTAAACAGGTTGACTTATACGTTTGCCAAAAGATTGCGATTACAATTTCCTTACACAATCGGGGGGCAGATTTTTCATCCGCTTATGTCAGTAAACACCAAACAATACGGAAAATATGAATATTTAACAAAAGCTTCTTCATGAATACCGCATAATTGCTCGCTCGGTGCTCGTTAACATATTAATGCGTTAATTTAATTACGATTACGGCCTTACCTACGTCTGCTCTTAGACGTAAATTAATATGGGCACGCGAATTACACTTAATTTTAATATTGGATAGAGGCAGGCGGTACTTTGCGAAGTCCATCATAATGAAGGAACCAGAAGTGTTGTGTGAGAAGTGGTGTGGTAAAAAGAAAAAAAAAACACTGTACCTAGATTTTCCTGTTGTCGCGAATTAAACTTCTGGTTCCTTCACTTAATTTTAATGTTTATCATTTTTAAGCATTTGTCCAAAGGTTTCGTTATTACGCTTCAAAATCATAAACCAGTAAACCATTTCGTAAGAGAAGAATAAGGTAGGATAAGAATCTGATTTAAAACGATTTTTCCAATTCCAATTTTTTTAAAATCCACTACAAGTTAGCCCTTGACTGCGATCTCACCTGATGGTAAGTGATGAAGTGTCTAAGACAGTTTTGTCATAATTTAGATTATTCATTCTTTGCCCAGTCCATTACAGTTGGTAGGTGGTACGTACCTACCCATCTAAATAGGCATCAACAGTAAAAACTAGTCATATTCTTTTTGGGCGACATGTATTTAATCATATAACAAAAGTTTTGTAGATTACACCATTTACAAACTAGAGATGACTTAGATAGCAATAAGTTCCAGCATTTCGCGACGGCTCGACGAAAACAATAAAAATAACCCCATTGTGTTTCCAAGTAATCAGCTGCCGCCATGTGGTTTTGAGTGGGTGGCCACATGTTTAATTGCCATGACCAGTCTGTAATAATGTTACAGTAACCACACTTGTGAGAATAAGTAAGTAAATAGAGAGAAAGCGGTGATCGCCTCTGTGCGTTTTAATTGAAGATCACTTGCTTCAAACGGTGAAGGAAAACATCCCGAGCAAGACTGCATACCCGAGAGTTGTTTAAGTATAATGTTCTGAAACGTGTGTGAAGCTGCCAATCCGCACTTGGCCAGCGTGGTGGACTCGTGCTCAGTAGTACCGCGGTAATGGGATTTTTTTTATCCACTACATCCAGTCAAAGGCTAACTTAGCCCTTGACTGCGATCTCACCTGATGTTAAGTGACGATGTAGTCTAAGATGGTTACGGGCTAACGCTAGTAGGGTGGTAACTAGCCACGGTCGAAGCCTCCCACGAGGCCAGACCAGAGAAAATTCAGAAATTATAAATTCCCAAATTGACCCTGCCGGGGACCCCAGGACGTTAAGACAACAGCGCTCAACATTGCGCCAGGGAGGTCGTCAAAAATGAGCGAGGGTTAAAATGATCATGAAATAGAGTGCCCTTTTTACGGCCGAATGTGGGCTGCAGTCTGCGGGTGAACGTTCTTCATGTAAGCATGTGCTCCAGGCGGTAACAAATTATAAATTTGTATCCAATTTAGCTATTTGTTTTTCCTTTTCCAAGCTGATGAACGAATTGAAACTCCGTCTTTTCCCCCTCATCACACACTACTTTAAATATTATTATAAGGTCGGCACAACGAATATTCTTCTTCCACTTACTTCTATCAGTCGTCAAAGCAATGTGTAACTCATATATCCTCTCTCACAAAATTCATCCATCACTTATTCTTTGATCTATAATATCTACTCCTTTGTCTTTTCATATGATTGTTCAACATTTTTCTAGAGCATTATTTCTTACCTCGCATGCCCATACCAGACCTCCAAAGTCCTAACCTCCTCCTCATCTTTTCTGTCCCGTGCTCTACTTACAAACATGGCTCTATATTATCCAAAAGGAATCTTTGTATCGGACGCCTTCTACGTACATATCTATTTGGTTTGTATGTTGCCCCAGTCTTAAATAGTTTACCATTTTATTTAATGGGGTACCACATACTCTGCTGTCAACATAATGCAATAAACTGAAGATTACAAAAGTTCTTACAAAAGTTTATGAGGCACATATAATGGCACATAATATGAACATTTACATACTTAAGCATAATGCATCAGTTAAGGCTTACTCACTCACTATATCTAGAGCTTTTATAGAAAATTGAACAAAAACGATCATTAAATCGAGAGTTTTATTCAAGTCTTTAGAATAAGTAGACTATTATATATTTATAGAGGAAGCTAAGTGTTCGTGTATTCACGGTGCGCTGGGTACTTACGACTCGGTTGTATATTGCATGGCAGCGATGAGCGACAAAAAAAGTTTAATTACCTACGCTCCTTCTATTTCCACCTACACTTTTTTAATCTTTTCAATATGGAGGTAGATAGTACGAAAGAGAAAGGTAATCCAACTGCTAAAATTTTCATTATTTCCTATAAGATTGTATATTTAGGTTTTGGTATAATTAATCTTAATTTAAGAACAGTAAGTAAGTACATTATAGCTCTACATAACTAATTGACTGTTGACGAGGATTATCATGTTAATGCCGACAAAGCTAAAGCTATCCTCCAGTCCCTTCCCAGGCCAGTCCATAGATCCGTTTCCCAGTGAAAAATTTAATATAGGCTTATATGTAACTGGTTACCAAATAGAGAAAAAAGTTATTTTAAAACATACATTGTTGACTCAAAATGTTCACCAAAATTTGACACCAAAATGGTATCAAGTTTTGGTGAACATTTTGAAATTATAATCAAAAACACATCTTGCTATCCTGTACTGGCTCCAAGATAGTTAATCATCGTTAACCCAAAAATAGTAAATGACCACCTTTGATGACCACCAAAACATAACAAAAATGTGGTTATTTTAATTTTTAAGTTAGGACATATTACCCAATAGAACTTAGTGCATATAGAACTAGAAAATGAATAATTATGTTGTTACCTAACCTAATTTTAGGTTTTGGCTAATAATCAAACTACTTTACTCTTCTTCTTTGCACTTCTTTGGTCTTCAAATAAGTATATTATTTTGGTAAAAAAAGCTTAGGGTCTCTAAGCTTTTTTCGAGGTCGTTATATTTACTTTATCTCAATTTTAAATAGGTATTTACTTAATTATGTAGGTACCTACTTACTTTTTATTAATTCTAAAAATACCAAGCCAAGTAGCCATACCAAATAAAATCTCATCAAAGATAAAATCAGGCCTTTAAATGGCTATAAAGTCCATGTTCATTGCAAGTACTCGTATGTAAATCTCTTTTTAGTGAACAAATCCTTCCCAATATTATTGGAATAAATCGTCAGCCTTCAGCCTTCGTCGCAAGTCCTATATTGGCCACTTAATCCTCCGGAGAACTCTGGGTATACCTAGGTCTCTATATTGGGACTAGGGAATTACTTTCTTCGTAAAGTAATTACACAAATAAACAGTACATTCACCTGTTTAATATTTCTGCCACGGAAGGTCCAACAAAACCGCATCGTGCAATAGAATACCAAAGTAAGATTGCGCAATATAAATCAAAATCATACCTACACAGTCAGACCACCGACAAAAGGCATACGCCTAAAACAGTTAGAAAATTGGCTATAACAATACAAATAAATATCATCCCTATACTGTCAAATTTAAATATTGAGTTGTTCATAAGTTTATGGATTTAACTCCTCGTGATTTGGTCTAGCGGCAGCACATAGTTGACAGTAAACTGTCTACGTCATATTGCTTTTGTTACTTGAGTTATTAGGACTAGGGAATAGAGATTAGAATCCTAGGGCTTGTTCCAAAGATGTGATTTGCTTTACACAAGTCGCTCAATCATCACTCAAGAGTCACCATGTCTTTGACGATCGTTGTGCTTCTTTTTGTAGTTTTTGGACTTTAAAGGAATTTTAAATACAGAAAGTTAAGATAGAATAATATAAAAAGATCAAACATAATCTCATCTGATCTCGGACAAGTTACTTGATTACATTACCTAACCGGTTTAGTTACAGGTTAGGAATTGAACTGTAAACAGGACCACGGTGCGAACGTGTAAGGTAACGAACTCAGTTAGGTAATAGAAGTTTTGCCGTGTAGAAAGCTCGGATAACTACTGATTTTATTTATCTAAGTGCAAAGTGTTATCTCGATATCGCGAAAGAAAATAAATAATTATCATCGATATATATGTAGGTAGGTACTAGGTGGGCCCTTTCATAGAAAAACGCCGGGCGTCCGAGTTGCTGAACACGTTCCGCACCTGTCTTTGTTGCCGTCGTAGCGCTGTCACGATCGCTCGTCGTGCAGATAATTTCATAATATTAAGTTAACATTTAAAGTTTAATTAGTTTGGCACTGTATAATTTTAATTGTAAGGTAAGTGTAACAATTATACATTTTCAAAAAAAACGTTATTTAATCTTCCTATTTAATATTTTTATCCATTACGCAATCATTTAATTTCCGCGGCAAACTGTATGATTTTTTTTACTAACTGACCTTACGGCTATGACCTATATTATCTATGACCGAGTCATACGTTTTCAAGCTTTCATTCAAGATGTTGCAAGCAAGTTCCCGCTTTTCAGACTAGATGGCGTTGATGGCGTTGCTAAAAATACGCCCACATTCTTTGTTTGACAGGGCCCGTGAGGTCGTTGATAATTATAGACAAAATCCACAGATAAGTATGTGATAGAAGTAGGCGTTACTTAGCGGAAGTCCATGATAATGAAAGATGAAAGGAGTAGAACTTTAATTCGCTATAATCCGCCACAGTAAGTAAATCTATTAATATTAAATCTTAATGTTCTAAATATTAATGTCTTTCCCTAAACTTCTTCTGCAGATTATTTCCAAAGGTTAGAAAGAAACAGTAAGTAATAATGTAACCAAATTCACAGAAAAAATATATTTGGTTAGTAGGTATTATTCAACTGCCTCGTTGGTTTAGCGGTTAGCATAGTCGACTGCAGATCGCGAGGTCCTGGGTTCGATTCCCGGTCGGGCAAAAAAATTGGTATTGGGTTATTCAATTCAGAAATTCTCAGTGCCAGCCCGGAGTTGGAAGTTGGAGAGCACGTTAAGCCGTCGGTCCTGGTTATTATCACTAACATGATAATAGTCGTTATTTATCGTTAAAGCCCGCCAACCCGCATTGGAGCAGCGTGGTGGGTCTAAGCTCTAATTCCCTCTCTCCTATGAGAGTGGAGGCCTGTGCCCAGCAGTGGGACGCTAATAGGCTGTAGTAGTAGTAGGTATTATTTGCTTGCTGAAGATTCGAATGCGGTAAGAACTAAGGATTACTCTAAATATTCTGTCCATCAGCCAAGACCATCGCGGTTTACGGGAAGGATAATTTAAGAATTCCTTTGGACAGGAGCCAGAGTCGGATTCAAATAACAGGATGCTTCCTTAAGCGTTCCAGGAATGCGATATCGATTCTATTTCTATAATAGAAGATAGAGGCGTCCCGTCTCTCCAACTTATTTAAATAATAAAGGAAACAAAACTTTGAATTTTTCAGAATGAGTTTTTGCGTTATTCTGTGGGTTTTTTAGATTTTTTATATCGGCTTCATCTTTTTGATTTAAGTGCTGCAAGTTTTCATACGACCACGCAAATACCTAGTAGGATTAAGAAAATTTCACAATTTCACATCTTTATGATAACAAGTCATTATTTTTAACTTAATTTTTTTAATGTTCAAAACTCGTATGCGTACAGTACCTAGGTACTGATAATTATGCTATAGAGACGTAGGTACTAGCTAATACTTCCTCTCAAGATACGGGATACCTATACCTACCAGAGAAGAAGCAAGAAAACCAATACAATATTTAAGTATAGCTCTACGTGTTAATGACTGTACATTTACTTTTTGCTCCGAAAGTAGAGCAGACGCCTTGGTTTCGATAAAAAGTGCAACAAAAAACATTGGAACATTGGACTAAATCTTAATAGCACAGAGGCGGTGCACTTGACCAAGTCCAAAGTAGAGCCCTGTATTAGGAAGGCTGATTTTGAATGAAACACTGTCCAGATTAACAATATTCAAAGATTATTTATAGACGACGATACACTTAGATCAAAATGTCCTGGATCTCACTCATGGAACTCCTTAATTTTCCTGGATAAAAAGTAGCCTATATCAAAATCAGTTGATAAGATGGGCTGTGAAAGCATATCAGACAGGCAGACACACTTTCGCATAATATTATTTCAAAAAAAAAAAGAAAAAACAACAGTCAACATTAGTAAAGTTTATAACTGAGATCCAGGTAGCAGGAGATTTTATATTGAAATCTATACTACTTAAGGAGATCCTTAAGTTATGATTAAGCAACTCTGAGTCCGACTTTCAGACGTAAAACACGAGAAATTTGATGTTATGTTATAAAGAGCAAAGAGATTTTGAAGTGAAGCGGATGAATTAGGATGGAAGCATTTTTCCTTCATTTTAAATTAATTTATAATTACGTATAGTAAATTCAAGTTTTAAGACCCTCGAAATGAAGGGATTTAAAATTTTAATAGTTTTAACTTTTTAAACATTAAATTCGTAATTTGCATTTCAGAGATCTTTGAATTTGATCCCACTTAATTTCCCACTATAAATAATTGTTTAACGATCCTAAATTACGTCGTCCTCGGCTGTTTAAACGAACCGTTGATTAAACAGCAATTCAAGACCGTCAAATAATAATTTATTAGGCTGACTCGTCCGTGGCCATGTTCCACTATCTTGCACCTTGCAGTGTCAATGCCTTTCTTACAAAGACCTAGCCCCACTACAGAGGCGCGGCATGTAGCGGCGAATATTCTTTTTTTTTTGCGGCAGACGAGATTTCGGGTCGGGCCATAATTAAGTGTTGGGTTTTTTTGACTAGAAATTCTCAGTACTAGCTCGGAGTTAGGAAGTTGGTGGTGTTTCAACCCGTGCCGAGCACGTTAAGCCGTCGGTCCCGGTTATTATCACTAATATGTTAATAGTCAGCATAGGAGCAATAGGAGCAGCATGGTGGGTCTAAGCTCTAATTTCCTCTCTCCTATGAGAGTGGAGGCCTGTGCGCTGTAGTGGGACCTTAATGGGCTATAGTGGTGGCATCTCCATGCCGCGTACAGCTCCATAAAAACTCTTACAAAGAATACGCTACGAATTGCCGCCACGAGCCGCGCCGCGCTTTGCATCTGTAGTGGGGCTAGACCTTTCGACCGTTTTCTACATTTAGGTAAAAATTAGAGATGGCCGTTTCACCTTCCACTCCTAACACTTGTATAACTAAAACTCAGGATCAGTATTTTTCAGCTGTTTACAATGCAGGACTGATTATATTCGCATACTTATTTTTTTTTGGTTTTTGTTCTTGAATGAGAACTATGGAAAAGAGTCTTTGTTTCGTGTCTATATACTCTAAATTGACTAACCATAGAGCTATTCAGGAAATAAAAACCAAAGATATTGGATAAATTGTATATTTTTCTGAGGTTCGAATTTTGAAAAGGGAGTTTTTTTTTTTTTTGTTATTTTTCTTTGTAAACCACAAAGAAGAGCGATATCCTGTTTAATTTTAATCTATAGCTTTAGTTCGTAACTATTTGAATGACGTGTACTGTGTGATGTAGTTCCGTACAAGTATTATGAGTTAGAATTTTTATAGCGGCGCGGGACCGCCCGCGGCTCGGAAATTCGACACCCTGTGACGTCACTGTGCGCAGCTGGGCCGCGCCATCTTGTTATAGCCAGGCCAATGGAAGGGTTAAGCCATTTGGGCAAGCCAATATGAATTTGAGTTTCGTGTTTTGACTTTTGACCAGCCCGTATCTATCAGTTGACTACCAAGAAAATAATGTTATTTCTATGATAATGCCTAAAAGTTGAGTGTTTTGAAAAGTATACTTAATAACATTTCGTTTTTGTCCAATTTCATGCGATTTCATCACTTTTTTATACTTGTACCGTCCCGTGCGATACGTATAAAAAAGCAATTACTGGCAACACCAATTTACCTCATTAATGGTGTCGGAAACACTTGATTGAATTGTTTGTTGTTTGGCAGCATTTTCCGCCTCGTTACTTTTGTATTGCGCAAATTATGATTGCGTTTATTTACTCTAATAATCATAGAGACACATGACGATATACCTACCATAGGGAACTCCCTAATTTTCCGGGGTAAAAGTAGCTTTTGCCACTTTACGAGGAGAGTGCTCCACGTCTTCAACTATAGTGGGTATACCCATACCACCCAAAAATCACGTCGATCCGTTGCTCTGTTGCGGCGTGATTGAAGGACAAACCAACACACTTTCGCATTTATAATATTAGTATGATTTATCTATTCTAAAAATGGCACCTGCCTTTTGCAAGACGACGTAACCGGCCTCCCTGCAACTTATCGAGTATTAAAATCGATTTTCCACTTTCTACACCACACCGGCAAGTTTCCATGTAGGTACAGGTAGGTAGTAGGTACTCGTACTTATACACAATCGATTCGTTCTGCATTTCCCGCGTAATATCGTGTAGCGTTTTCTGTCATTTTTTGCTCTCGATGTACCGCCCTAAATCGATTTTTAAATCGCACACAACTGTACTTTTACTGTTTCCATTATGAACACCTGAAGATCTTGGAAAAATATTTTGGCCTTAAAGTATTTATTTATATTTTCAAGTTAACTTAACAAGTTGCAACGGAGTTTGAACCGTTCGCCCTGCCGGGCAGGTGAAACTAAAATATAAAAGCTTGCAATATAACTACCATTATGAAACCGGAACGTGTGTAGGGAACATTATCTACCGAACGCTATCCGGCGCGGAACCAAAGTTGATAGCTTACTCATTTACTGTGTAGTCCAGCCTTAATAGAGGCGGCAAAATTTTAAATTTTGACTATACGTCAAAATGCTATCGACAAGTTTGGACATGTTTAGTTGTTATGTTTTTGGTTCGGTACCGGTGCTTCAAAAATAAGTTGTTTATTTTTATTTTGCTGTAGTGAAACGCGATTTTGAAGAACTTTATTTCGAGGGAACTACAGAGAAGTGGGAACTATCAACTAGGTACATAATATTGAAAACTTTCGAGCAGGTTAGTATTTAATTAGTTATTAGATACCATGGGAACTCTAATTTTCCGGAATAAAAAGTCTATGTCCTTCCCCAGGATACACTATCCACAACATCTACCTATCGCAACAAAAAATTCTTCAAAATCGATTGAACAGACTGATCGTGAAAGCGTAGGCAGACAGAGGCCTAGACACATTTCGCATTTATAAAAATATGGTTTTGGCTAGTTTTAATAATATAAAACCAAGACCTACAGTCTGTTACTTCAAATTAAATGGAACGACGAAATACAGTTCGTATCTGTCGTGTTTACGAACGAAATTCCACCTGCACTAGAAACTGCCTGGCTATAATTAGGTAAATGTAAGTATCACCAATCACGGTGAAAAATGCTGTACTACGCGTACGCACATGGAGGCTTTTCTAATTGCGCGTAATACCCATCCAGACTGTACCTAGGTAGGTAGAATGAACGCAATTCGTTATGAATAAAGCCAGTCGTGGGGTGAATGAACACTACGCCGGCTCTCAGCGACGCGGGTTGAAATCGATCTGTAATACGAGAGTTGTGTGTAAATTGTACGTAAAAGAGTCTTTCGTGCGTATTATAATCAGAAATGTACTGGTCCAGGTGGAAATTTTTCAATTATTAAGTACGGTACGACTGAATAAAGATTGCATTTTAAATACAACGACACTTCTCACCAATGAGCAGAGTAGGTGTGTAGGTTTACCCTATTTAGGTATTATTGCCTTATTTACCTGTCTGCAATAAAAATAGATAAGTAATTATTCTAAGCTGTGTACTAGTTACCTATTAAAAGACTGTTTACCACAGTGCGACTTGTTAGGGTTTTACCCTAGTCGGTTTCTAGTTTCTACACGGTATCTTGCCGGAATGCTAAATCGCTTTAAGTTTACGTCTTTGCCGGTAGGGTGGTAACTAGCCACGGGCGAAGCCTCCCATCAGACTAGACCAGAGAAAATTCAGAAATTATACTTTTCCCAAATTCGAACGTCCCACGAACGGGCGTTACGATACGACAACAGAAAATAAAAGAGAGTGATAGATCGAATGAATGACCCGGGGATCGAACCCCCGACCACCGACCGAATGGGAAGACAGGCGTCTAAAGTCTAAACCGCTAGGTTATCACCGCTAACTTGAAGTATTAAATTGACAAGTAGGTGAAGTAAATTGATAATGTGGGAAACACGTAACCGCGAGACGGGACACCTGTCGGATCTAGATTTACTTAGTACCTACCTATATACCTACCACAAGTGGCAAGTCGCTGGCAAAACGTGGGAACCGGTCTGAGCTGTACCTGTGGATAAGTTACATGACTTCGCCGGCTTTTCTCTTATGACGAACCGTTAAGAGATCTCTACTTATTTCTAGAGTCTAACAAAGTATTCTACACTTAGATAGTTCTTAATTCTTAGTTAGGACATAGCTACCTAATAGTTTATTATAGGTTTATTTCAGGCGTACTAATTATACCGCCGCGTGGCTCTAGAAACTTAATGTAAAGTTTTGAATTTGAGTTTTCTGTGTCCTATTCCTACATAGGTACAGTTTAGATATTGTCTAAAAGGTTCTCTAAAATTAATTTTTAAAGTAATTACTCAAGTTTTTTTACAGATGAGTCAGGGGCAATGAGATAATAGCTGGTCTTATCATTATCATTAAAATCCATTTTTCAAAACAAGCTTTTATCATCCGCCATATTGAATTTAGTGTGACGTCATTTAATAATTTTTCGTATTCTTATCAGCAAACCCTTTCAATTGATTACCCATAATATCATGGGGTGCATAAAAAGACCGCCGTCTTCGTTCATTTGGAATTGAATGAATTTGAATTGAATGGTATTGGTAAGGCTCGTAGGTAATCATAATGTCGTATTATTAAGCATCGGAAACGAACGCCTTATTTGATGACGATTGATTACAATTGCCGAATGCAGTCCTGTGTGGAATACCAATGAAAATAGCAACTGTAAGTAGGTTTATTTATTAAGTAGGTATATCATAACTGCATAAGTCCAGGGGTGCAATCATGTAAGGATTGCCGATGAAATCGTTAAAGCTCGGCTTCAAAGTAACATAAACACCTCAGAGGCCCCAAATCGTAATCATAATATGACAGCGTAAGAGACCGGCGAACGCCGCTTGCAACTTCTATTCAACCCGCAAATATTTTGCAGGTATATTGCTATCTCTATTTGACTGATGACACGTCATGATCGCGTGCAAGCGCGTTAGCAATATGAGCGTTCAGAATTTGTTATACATTTAGTCTTGTTCCGTAAATACCAAAAATGATGAATTAAAACTTGTTGTGTTTTTAACTTCGTGTTGTTATTCTGCAACTTGACAATATAGGCTATGTTCCTGATCAATTAGTACATAAGATATCGTTGGTTTTAATATGAAACAATTAAGGAGAAAACATGTCAATTATGTCGTAAAAACATGCAAAACGCAATGCGCTTACATTTAATCTTGGGAAAGTATTTTGAAAAAATATAATATATATTTTCAGATATTTTCAGCGCTTACGGAAAATATACGAACTTTGCCGACTGCATTGGTCGAGCGGGTTGAATCAATATATTATTATGTATCTACTACATTGCTATAAGAGGCTGTTTGTATTAGCCATTACGTACCTACCTACCAATATTTTCTAATAAATGTCCTCCCGACCAAATTTCGGCCATGACGGCCTATCTCCAGAGAGTTTATATTTCCATCTGCGCAGGAGATAATATTATAGTTCACAGGTGCTGTTCCTTTACTCTCATAGCCCGATGGGACGGAAAATGCGACTGCCTGTTGGTCTAATCTAGTGGAACCAGTGGTGCTAACCTTAGCATGTTTGACTGCGGCTGACGAGGTCCCGGGTTCAAGTCCCGGGTCGGGCCATAACAAGTAGGTACCTACTGGGAATTCTGACAATTCTCAATATATAGGACAATAATAACTAAAAGAATGGGTGATTAAGAGTTCAGACAGACGCGGACGTTTTTTTCCCACTTTCACCACCACTACAGCCCATTGACGCCCCACTGCTGGGCACAGGCCTCCCCTCTCAAAAGAGAGCAGGAATTAGAGCTTAGACCGACCACGCTGCTCCAATGCGATTTGACGGACTTTAACGTCTATTAACATGTTAGTGATAATAACCGGGACCTCCGAGGCATGGGGGTGAAACACACCGAGTAGTTGTGAAACACCACCAACTTCCTAACTCAGTAGTACCTAGTACTAGTACTAGTTATTATTCTGTGGTAGTACTGAGAATTTCTAGTCAGAAAAACTCAATACTTAATTATGGCCCGACCCGGGAATCGAACCCGGGACCTCGTCGGCCGCAGTCGAACATGCTAACCAGTAACCACAAGACGTGGTTTGCGTCAATTTCCTTGCGAAAATGCCGGAGAGACGGACGGAAATCCGCCGCCTGCATGATTTCCATTGAATTGAATCGGTGATTCGGCGCATGCTAACTAACCGAGACAACCTTTGTTCCCAACATAATGATTTAAAAATGAGTTTTACTAATTGAATGATTGATTTCGAAAATTATTTACTAAGTACTTAGATACTTAACTCGAGATAATTTGAAGATTACAGGTAGCGATAGCCACTTAGTTTATCAGTTTATGCCCGCGTGCTCATCCGCGTACCTACATTTAGGTTTTTATAAATCTCGTAGCAATGCTTTGATTGTCCGAAATCAGTTTGACGACCTCCCTGGCGCCATAATAACCTAACAGGTTAGCCTGTTACCATCTTAGACTGCATCATCACTATTCACTTACCACCAGATGAGATCGCAGTCAAGGGCTTACTTAGTGGAATTAAAAAGGTATTGTTCACACATTGTATGTCTCACTCTCAAAATCAATCTTCAGGATTCTGTTAATCATCATATTAATTATAAAAGAAGGTAGAGGTACCTGACTCAGTTTTGTTACACGCTTTTTATTAGCTTCAGACGTATGTATGTTAGTATGTAACGGAATTTTTGAACATGATTTTGACCCCCTTTAAAACGGCATACTTATTAAGGACCGATGACAATTCAATATTTTAAACAGTTTGACCCGTTATCCTTATTAGGATAATCAGGATTAGCGATTTTTTGTTTTCCTGAGACCCGGAGTGTCTGCGTCAAAAGCGTGTTTTTTAGTTTTTTAAAACTATTATTATTTTTGATTTAATCTGAGATAACATTAAATACTTAAGTACCTAACTGTTTTATAAACATCTCTCCTCTCTAAATTTTAGTCACAATATCAACAGACTTACCTACCAGTTTTGAATTCCAAAGTTTAAAAAAACAATAGGACTGGTACCTCTGCCGTTACACAATAGTGTCATATTGGTATGTGTCTACCAAAAAGCAAACCTTCCCCTTGCGGGAAGGCGCTTTATGCCACGTTCCTGTATGTCAAGGTATAGGACCTTTGGGTCAAAAATTAAGACTTAAAGGTATGATGGAGGAATCAAAATTATTTGCGCTTGAATTGTTTATAATATGTATTTTTCTGTTATATTATTACTTATTATAAAACGTTAAGTTCAATACGTCGTCGTAATCACGTTGTTTATGTTAGTCATTTTATTTGGTACACAAGCCAGTTTGTGTAGCACTTTAGCGCGCTAAAATGAAATGAACGAAATGAGACTTTCGTAGTTACAAAACATGACTGGCCCACAGCGGGTTTAGTCAAACTGAGTTCGAGACAATAACAAGTCTAAAGGCTGAAGCCCTGACTTGCCTCACAGTAAACAGATACTACCAGTATGGAAACTACCTAGAACCCATTTTTTCGAGTAAAAAAATGGCATTTCTTCATTGAATTTAAGCAGAAAAGTGCTCTTTTGGAGTAAAAAAAGGTGAAAAAAGATTTTTTATGGAAAACTGTTTTTTATGGTGCAGTTTCCTTCAGAAAAGACTAGTTTTAAGTTAAAAACAATCTATCTAATTTTAAGTTTCTTCCAATACCTACCGGGATCCCGGTATTGAAAAAAATCTTTCCGGTATTAATACCGGTATTGAAAAAAACCGGTATTCGAAAGCCCTAGTTACTATAACTACTGTACGTATGTTATGTTTATGGACGTTTTATTAAACATATCCAAGTAGTTAATGTACTTTCACCACTGTCAGCTGATTTCTCATATTACCTTATTTACGAAAGTCTTATTGCCTATCTTCTGCGTGTTGCTCTTTGGTGTCTAGTCTGTAGGTATGTAGTATGTACACCATGCACGTCTTGTAGAATGCATCTTAAACAACGTGTAAAGACGTGTAAGTACATGCGCCTACATTTTACATCTGAATTCTGAACGCACTAGAGCCGTGCTGTGAATGAGTAATTAGTTGGTACAGTCGAGAAAAATGGTCATATTTTTATACATTTGGATTATGGATTGACTCGCTCCAGCAATGCTAAGGACGGTTTTGTATCTACTTACACATTGATGATATTATACCGGTATTGAAAAAAATAAAATCTGAGGTCACTACACTGTAGACTCATTTTCGTCCATTTATACTTGACGACCTCCGTGGCGCAGTGTGTAGCGCTGTTGCCTTAACGTGCGGAGGTCCCGGGTTCGAACCCCGGCAGGGTCAATTTGGGAATTTATTATTTCTGAATTTTCCCTGGTCTGGCCTGGTGGGAGGCTTCGGCCGTGGCTAGTTACCACCCTACCGGCAAAGACGTGTCGCCAAGCGATTTAGTGTTCCGGTACGATGCCGTGTAGAAACCGAAGGGGTATGGGTTTAATATAACTGCCATGCCCCTAACAGGTTAGCCCGCTACCATCTTAGACTGCATCATCACTTACCATCAGGTGAGATCGCAGTCAAGGGCTAGCTTGTAGTGCTTTAAACTTAGCCGAAAAAAACAATGGCATGTACCAAGAAATATATACAATAGTCACTGTTTCATTTATAGTGTCACCAGTACCGCTATCCCGGTATTAGACATTTCAATGCCGGTAGGTAACTATTGAAAACGGACGAAAAAAGTCCGGTATTGGAACTTGGAAGCCCTAGTTAGAACTAGGTAGGTATGTAAATAAAACCTACTAGGTACCTGCTTTAATAAGGTTTGCCGTGAAGGCTCTAGGTAGCTGCTAGGTAGGCATAATAGCCTTTTAATAGATATTAGATACAATAATAGTACATAATGAGATGTTGCTATCATCGCAAGAAAAATACGTCTCTTCTCTCTCCAAGAACATAATATTACGTACTGAATACTTAAGATTATAATAAAACAAATATTATGAACACTAAATATTAACCAGTGATTAGTAATTAAGTCAGTACAATATGTATAACTTTCTCACAGAAATAATGTAATTAAAAGGCACTTACCAATAAGTATGTATTTATAAAGCGTCAATTCATTATAAGTTAAGAATAGAAATACATGTAATAATCTTATGTGGTAACTGTAACTAAATTTCAGTTTTAAAATTAACGGCTGTAACTAGTAACTAAAAGCAAATGGGACTGATTCTGTAGTGCACACAGCACAATCTAACCAAACTAAAATTACAGTTACAAATTTATACATTAAAAATATTGCTAACCCTTTCATAATACTCCCTGCGGAAAGGAACAGGACTAGATTTAAAGCTGTCATTTTAGTTTAGTTTAGAGATTATGTTAAACAGAATTGGCCGCAATATCGAGCTGAATCCGTCAATGTACCTTTTTTTTTGACTGGGGGAAATCCTCATAATATATCCGGGAAGAAGGGGATTTATATTTTATCAAAAACCCCCCATGTGGCCACTTCCCACCCTAAGCGCATTATGGGGAGGCTCCGAGATCTCTTGGAACGCATTACTCATTTTCATCTTTGAACAGGGGACAATAAAAACAACAAGACAAGAGCATTCCTACAAAAACAAAGCGTTACTCAACTTTGTTGCGCTAAAAACTTGAATTTCTATCCGATTGACCTTGCACCACCATAGCAGAAGACAATTGAACCTGTTTATTTCCAGTTTTAATTATATGCTCACATTATTATAGACCGCGTTAGTAGTTATCTACTAGGATATTGTGTGTGTAGTGTAGGTAGGTACATATAAATATTTTACATGCACGTAGACCGTAGTAAAATAAGTAAGTATAATATTGTCCTACATTTTGTAAGCGTAATTATTTCGAACTGGGTATCGATTTGACTCATTCCATGTACTTACTTATTCGATTCGATCTGTAGTGCAGTTGTCACTTGTCATCCGTAGTCCATGCTAATCCATTTTAATATTATAAATGCGAAAGTGTGTCTGTCTGTCTGCTACGCTTTCACGGCCCATCTTTTCCCGGCCCGATTCTGATAAAATTTAGTACAAGGATAGATGGCCTTCCGAGGAAGGATTTTTTTATCCCGGAAAAGTAAGGATTTCCTGCGGGAATCAAAATACTTAATCCACGCGGACGAAGTCGCGGGCATCATCTAGTGTTATTTATAAAACAGAGAAATAACGAATTCGGTAGTTAGTCCTCGGGCTATAAAATTCGCTTATAATTAGGTCTGTTCATAGTTTCGTACGCGGGCGAGTCCGTGGGCGCAAGGTAGGTATCTAAATACTCTCAAATAGCCAAGCAACTAGCAACGACCTTTCAAATATCACTTTAACCCAACAAGTTGTTATTAGAATAGGTTTATTGGTTTACAGTTGAATAAATCATCAAAGCTAACCGCGTTTGTTGGAACTTGGAACGTTGCGAAATTGCACGCCTCCATTGCGTCTGCGAAACGTTATCGGGCCATCTAATGAGGCTAGAACACGTTGGCCGAATGCGCTTGGCCTACTGTTGGCGTACATTTTAGCGCATGTTGCTTCATGTTGATTTGCCGAATTTAAACCATGGTCCAATTTCTTAGGACTGAGCCAGTCGCATATCCACAGTCATGATGACCACAAGTTTGTAGTTGTAACTTCTCAACATAGGGATAGGTAGTCTTTTTATTTAGAAGTAGCTACAAAGTTTAGTACTACATTCGTAGTTGGTACGTAGTTCAGGTAATTACTGCACCGTTTGTTTGCACCACGTAGGCAATAATTGTGTTGAGCATAATATATTACTCGTACCACACGTTTCAGACTCCCACATATTATAATTTATAAGTAATAGACGATAGCCGATGGCTTTAATAATATGCATGACTGCAATAGAAATCAATAGGCGCCGTTAAAAGCAGCTGTGTGAAAACCTATAGTTATATTACGTAATTTCTAATGTCTTCGTTGCTGTATTGTACCTACTATGAAATTGCACTTTATCCCTTATTTATTATTTACCACTTTTGCCTGCTGCTTATTTGGGATTGTTAAGTGCAGGTGCACTGAATATCTACGTAACTATGAATAATTGTTTGTCGGGTAGGTATACCGTATAATGTGTATTGGGAACTTAAGGTGCCAGATCGATATAACACTCAAGTAACTATACATAAGCACATACGTCCGTGGGTTTGTTTATACTCATATACTTATTGTATAGTTTAGTAAGCTTGGATTTAGATAATTTTTCTAATTCTAAATTTAGAGAACGCATCTTCTAGGACGCGCGCTTAATCTACAGCTATTTATCTTTAGGATCTTAGAAACAGCGTCCATGAATCGTAAATTAGTTTCAAAATAGCATTAAGCTGTATACTGCTGCAAGTAATAATAGGCTAAGCCGGTTATTTTTGATGCAATTTTCATAATTTTTGAGCGCAATATGATCTTTTATGCTGTTGCCGCTGTAATCTACCAACATTAAAATAGGATGTACGTGAGTCGGCTTTATGGCCACTTAGTCACGGTCTGTTTATTATGAAATTCATAATATTTATCTTACTAAAATTATAAATGCGAAAGTTTGGATGGATGTATGCAATGATCTTAGAAGAATGGATGTTTGTTACTCAATCACGCCCCAACGGCTGAACGGATCTGGCTGTTTGGCACAGAGATTATATTCTGGAATAGCACATACCTACTCTATTATCCCGGAAAATTAAAGAGTTCCCGCGGGAACCGAAAAACCTCAATCCACGCGGACCAAGTCGCGGGCATCAGCTAGTAATGGATAAACTCGTTTTTGATATGAAATAGAAATCCTTACTTAGCAGAGGAAGTGCAGTGTCTACTATCTACTACGTACCAATCCGTAGGTATCTACGTTGTAGATAGTAAACAGTACTCAGTAGACACTGTATTAGGCTTCCGTAACGTAACCCTAAGTTCGACCAGTCTTTCCATCCGTCCGTGTGTCCGTCACATTCATTGTACAGTCTCACCAACTTATCCGGCCCGGTGACTAAAATTGGAACTAATTTTTATATTTGTGGGACTGTAACAGGTTGTACACATAGGTTGTCTATAATTATAGAGTTTGTATGGTGAATGCTGATAGGGCAAAATGGTGGGAAATTTAAAAAAAATCGGGCATGCGCCATGCCTGAATTTATATGGCCCTAGTGTTGCCACTTGCCAGAACCTAAAATCTATTTTAATAATCGTCTCTCAGCTTTCAGACATTGACCCTCCACAAAATTTGGATTTTTGAAAATTCCTTCCCAACTAAGCATAGTTGGGTATTTGACAAGTCAAATCAGCATACCTAAAGTGCGGCCATTTTAAGCGCGGACAAAATGTAAACAAACAAACGAGAGGTCGTTCGCCTAATGAAGGGGTGAACAACAGTTTGGTCTTCTGAAAAAAAAGAATATAATCAATCGGCTCATTGTACGGAGTCTATCTTTTTATTCTTATAATGTTATTGATTCATTTGTAACCAACTTTTTAAAAAGGAGGAGGTATAAGCAATTTCACCCAGATGTTAGGTACATCTGGGTGAAATTGCTTATACCTCCTCCTGTATGTGTTGAGTTTCCGTCAAGGGCTACTGATTGTTAGTGGTAGTGTTTTGAAATTGATTAATTATCACCCATAAAACATCCCTTAAATAAATGGAATGTAAATGTAAAATAAATGTAATAATTACAACAAAAAAATCTGTGATTTCGCGGCAATCTGCAATACCATCTTTATTTTTCACCGTATCGTTATCAAGAAGGTTTAAAAAAAGCATTAGTACCATAGACATAGATCTGTAGGATAATAGTAGGATACGATGGGTAACATTGACATTCAACTAAATGGCATAAATTTTTTCTGTGAGTGTTCTGTGAGTTTATTTATGCGTATAACAAGTTTTTTTGTGTTTATATTTTTAATCTGAAACTTCCGATTCTGAATTTTCTTTGGCGAATCTAAATCCTTAGATGTACTTCGTTGCAGCTCCATCATTCAACAGTTTTTAACAATAACAGAATATTACAACAGTAACAAAATATAACATCAGTAACAAACAAACAATAACTTCCACTAATAATAACGATATCAACTACAGTACATCCAGCGAGCGCGTTCCGAAACGGAATGACTGAACGGCGAATGGCGGACCGAGTACCGACGCGTAAAATGTTACTTACCCCTATGTTTCGCTGGTGAGACGTCACGACTTTTATTATGAAATCCACTGTCGACCACGTAAGCGCGTCTATCCCTATGCGCGAAAGAGACAGTTATAGTTTTGTCGTAGTTAGTTCGTTTCGTGAGAGTTTCATAGTGAAGGTGCGTCAATGAACTTTTGTCCGCGCTTAAAATGGCCGTACTATAGGTACTGTATTTTTTTAAAACGTCAAAACGCACGCGTATGTCATGTTGTATGAAAGACTGAACATTGGCGTCATCAAGACCATAGTACTATGTCAAGACGCACTTTTTTAATTCTATCCATAGTCTTTATGGCTTTCGAACATAAAACTATCAGGGGACGTGGATATTACAACTTTTGGGAGATCCTCTATTTAATAATCACTAAAAAAGAATTTGAAATGAAATGAAATGAAAATGAAAGCCAACTCAGTAGGCAAATAGCATGAATTTACCACCTATAATATTTTTTGCAAACGTAGATTTACTACGGCATAGGTACGTTGGTAGAGGTAAGTACATGATAATGTTGATAGTGCAATAATTGTACATACCTACAGGTACCTATGGCGTGATTTGTAAACTTGCTTATTTAGCATCAGGTCGGGTGTCTGAACACGTAGGTATCTGCCAATTTGATTGAGTAAGTAAGTTAGTTTGTAATACCTTCATGTGCAATACCATCTGCACTGACCAAACTACATTATGAAATTGTTAATAAATGCAAAACTGACTTTGCAATGAGAAAAATACCTACCTAATTCGGACGCAAAATATTGCTATCAAATTTAGTTGACTTTGAAATAAAACTCAAGTAGAAATCTACTTAATTAATAATTAGTTTACAACATTCGCGTTAATAGTCCTCTCTTTAGGGTTTGGGAACAAACGTTACTGGATTTAGTACTTAATTGATTGCTCAATTTGGATCATTATAAGGAATTTGTAGCTTTAGTGTAAATTTTGCTTACATCATCTCCCGGTTGCAACCCAATTTGGATGGGAACTGTCATCTCATGCAAAACTATCATGTTGACAGCATCAGTCCCCAGTGAACGTGAAAGATGTGTATAAGATGACAGGTCGCGCACAGAAGCCTTATCAAAAAGTTAGCCTAATAGGAAGTAACTTACTTTTATTTTAATGTCCAATGTCCCCCCAGTTGGGCAGAGTGCGTTGACAGTGTTGAGCCATCTCGAGCGGTTAGAAGCTACACCCTTGACCGTATCCCACGTGAATAACGTCATCCCTATCCTCGCGGCCTCCGCCAGAACCATACGCCGACAAGTTTGTTTGGGTCGACCACGCTTTTTTGTATCCTGAGGATTCCATTCGAGAGCTTGCCTCGCGATATTGCTTTGGCCTTGCCTTGGCTCGTAGAGTGTGGCCAGCCAGGTTCCATTTGCCTCGTTTAATCTGTTCTTCTATTGGAGCTTCCTTGCATCATAGTATTGTAAGAGATCAATGTTACTGATCTTCTCAGTGCATAACTAGAATGCGGCGAAGCCATCAATTGAAAAAAACTTGGATTTGACTTGAGATGGCCTTCGTGACCTTCCATTCTCGCACCCATAATTATGTCAATGAATCTATGCTAACAGTAATTATAGGTACCTATTTAATTATATTTGACTTCCCAGAGCCTTTAAAACGCTTTACTGGGGTCGAATTTTCCCAAAGAGACACTCTCCTGGCTCTAGATTAGTGACAGGAGGCAACCCTAGCTTGCCTGAGTACGTTAGCCTGGAAAGTTCTGTAAGAAATCGAAAGTTCATCTCTAATTACACACTTTTTCCACTCGATAGCTAAGCCGGTTACATATTATGAGAAATTATTGCAATACAATGACATTCGCGAACTATGTAATATGAATGGGTTCGTGACCATAGCCTTAGAATAGAAACGTCAAATAAGAGAGTCTGTTCACCTGCTTGCTAAAATCTTAATTCTTAACTGCTTCATCACTAATTGTTTTGTTGTCATTGGCATGAGTTCGCAGTCAAGGGCTGACTTGTAGTAATTATCTAGAAATTCAAGAAAAGTAGGAAGTTTATGCTATTAGTTTTCAGCTTTAATCTGTGCCAGCGTTGGAGGCCTTGGGCAAATTCGACTAATTAACCAATGTCCATTACCTACATTGATGCCACTACAGTAAATGGACAATAATTTAGCGTCGCGTGTTTTGGGTTGATTCCATCGTTTTACCACGCGATGATGTTTTGTTACTTCTATAGTAGATAATTAGGTTTTATGTATTAGTATATATAGCATCTAGTATAGTAGATAGTATACCTTTCTATAGTAATTAAATTTTCGTTTAATATTATAATTAAATTATTGTTTTACTTGATCGTTCCCGCGACTTCATCCGCGTAGATTAAGTTTTTTGATTCCCGGAGGAACTTCTTAATTTTCCCGGATAAAAATTAGTGCTTCCCCGGGATGTAGCCTATTGTTATACCGAATTTCATCAAAATCGGTTTAATAGATGGGCCGTGCAGCGTAAAAGCGTAGCAGACAGACAGACAGATAGACAGACAGACACACTTTCGCATTTATAATATTAGTATGGATATGGATTATGGTAAGTCGGGCCGGGTAGTTATAGCCCAAGCCGGGGACAGCAAATACCTACCTGAAATTCTGTGACTCTTCATTACTCAACATAGGCCAATACTGAAATAGTACATTACATCGCGAGACCGGGAAGTACGCGTTTTCTGGTCGAGTCTGGTTTTTAATATATTATATTATGTAAATAAAAGAAAGTAAATAAAAAAGCAACCTACTTAAGAAATATTAAAAGTTAAATTAGTTATATTTATACTTTTAATTTTTTTTTGCGCTGTGAGTGCTGAACGCGTAATGCGGTAGAGTTCCAAATTTAAACTATTTAGGCCAAAGAACATTATAACAAGTTACAAGATATTCAGGAAGAAAGATTCCAAATTCAAACTTATGATATGTAATGAAAATACATACATTCTTTACTGGCCTAGGCCGGGAAGTTTAACTTTCGAACTCATTTACAGGGTATGAAATGTGCACATTTCATATCATTTTTTAGAAAAGAACTTTGTCCCAATTTCATATGATAAAAATATGGTCCTCCTACTAAGTGTAGGTACCGAGTTATTAGGCACCCCTATTAAAGCTAACGCCTAAATTACAGAACAATGAACTCATCCGTGTTTGGGCTATTTAGGGCACCTGTACGGGTCATTGGACATTTAGGACAATGTTTAATGTAACTATTAAATGCGTATGACGCGTGAAAAATTACGATATGAAAAAATTTACGGTTGTTTGAAAAGTCGGTTTACGGACGATAGTTTTACGTGATAACTAGAAGTTCTCGAAGAAGCTCGCGTGGCGGCGTTCCAGAATCCAGTAGCAGAGCTATTCGAATAGGGATGACGCCTATATCAAAAATAAATTATTTCTAACTTAATATTAAATAGAGGGTCTTCCAAAAGACTTAAAATTCACATCCTCGGTTAGTTTTAAGCTTGATAATCATTTTAAAATATAGCTTAAAGAAAAAAAGTGCGTTGAAATTTGATGACGTCGCTATTGTGAATTTCATACAACTTCCATACTAGAAACGCGTTTTTAAGTTTGAAGAGTTGCTAATTTGATTGAGTTGTCATCATCCCTATTGCTAGCTCTGACGTCACGCGATCGTGCCTCTCTATCGCTTGTTCCGCGCTCTCACTCGCACGCTCAGGCTCAGGCGGAACGTGACACTTTTTCGTGCGTGCAGCCGGTGTTCGTCGATTTATAAGACGTTATCACGTCAAAAAATATTGTTTCTAAGGCACTTAGATATGAAATAGACCACAATCGACTAAATATCCATTGCCAAGCTGTGATGATATTCGAGCAATGGTCGATTGCAAACTCTAATGCAACTAATACCTGAAACGCTTTTAGTTTTTTCACTACCTAAAAATCACTTAGAGTTATAGGTACTTGAAATTCAGCTTTCTCCTACTTTTACCAACAGTTTTGGTACCTACTTAAATACTGACCTGTTTCACTCACTTTTTGCTGGGATAAAAAAGGTTGATAAAGTAAGGTTACCGACGTTATAGGTTTTAGTGAAGTTTATCCGCTAATTTAGATAGCACGGTATAAATAGATTCACACAAATGTATTATAAAGAGTTGTGGTCATATTGTTTCAGATAATCGAGCGTGTGCGAGGCGGAGAACGGCAGGCGGAGGGCAAATGATGATCGCGGAGTGCGTCGAGACCCGCGCCCGGCGACATGGCCGCGCTCTCCTGCTACCAGCCGTGCCGGTCGCACCTCGCACAGCCTGCTAGGTAACGATAACCTACACTAAATAACTAGAGCTCGTCATTAATTTGACTGAAGTCAAAAGACTTAAGTGATTTGACTGAAGTCAAAAGATTTAAGTGACTTGACTGAAGTCAAAAGACTTAAGTGATTTGATCGAAGCCAAAAGATTTAAGGGATTTGACTGAAGTCAAAAGACTTAAGTGAAATGTTTTTTTTTCCTCTACAAGCTAGCCCTTGACTACCTGTGGACGCTACTCGCAGCATCGGTCCAAACACATAACACGTCATAACCTCTGTTATGTGTTCTGTGGGTCCAAATGATCCGTGTTCTCGCTCGACGGGGCGAGCGGGAGCGGAATAAAATACGCGGTCATCTCGTCATCTCTCGGAATGCGAATGGTTTGGCCATAGTCCACTACTCTGGCCTAGTGCGGTCACCTGTGAGAGCATTATGAAGAACTCTCGGGCGTGCAGGTTTCCTCGCGATTTTTCTTCAGACTTTTCTTCACAGTTTGAAGCAAAAAAAGTCTGTCAAAATTCTTTGAAATCATTGACTAGTTTGAACTAAAAAGTTTGATATCTTATTAAGTACATTCGTTTTCCGCCAGATGCTTCGACGACGACGAAGAATCAGCAACACTCACAGCGCGTAGACGTCAGTTCATCGAAAGATGTCACGAGGCGCGGACGGGGCGTCACCGGGACCTCATACCTGAGGTGTCCGTCAAACGCACCAGAGAGGAGCTTGCCAAGCATGCGGCACAAAACGCGACACTGACGAGGCGGCTCAACGTCGAGTCTGGCTGGTCCAAGGTCGAGGAGGTCAGGAAGAAGTTTGAAGGAGTGGCCACGTCACCTGCCTACTCCAGATCCTTTGAATCGCCACCTAGGTGAGTTGAAGATGCTAAACTTTTAGGGATACCTACTTTAAGTTTAACAAGAAATTCAGGGATACAAAACTAACAATATTAGTTATTTCTTACACCTATGGAATCCATGGTTTGCTTGCCAATTTATAGGTGGCTTTATCTGTTGCGCATTTCTTGACTTGAACATATCTCTCTCTCTCATTCTCTCTCTCACACTCTCTCTCTACTTAGATTACTTAGTCTTTTTAAGTCACTTGATTTAATATGCAAGAAAAGGTAGAGGTTTTATAAATTACAATTTAATTGTACCAATATTGAGATTGAGCCTTGACACTTGTGTAGTGGAATGATTCTGGCGATACCTCTGTAGGTAAGAAATGGTTCACTGATATCACCACTAACTAATTAACTGCCATCGATAAAATGTTTGCAATTGATCCGATTTCAGGCGTCGTCTAGCAGATTCGTTGTTTGCCAGTTTCAAGCTCCCCCGCAAGAAAGACAACATGGCGCAGCCGCGCTCTCTCATGCCGCAGCAGCAACAGAAGAGGAAGTCCGCGGTGGAACTGCTGGCGGAGTCCAAAGCGTTCTATGTCAAGTCTGAAACCGTACTGGATCGGAAGCAGGAACTGCCTTTGAGGGTAAGTGGAAATAAAAATCGAAAAATGTGAATTCTTGTAAAATTCTAATACTAACAGTTAGTGCACTGAAATATTTAATAGAAGCAAGCTTAACTCTTAACAACAAACTTAAGTCCTATTATCGGTAACACTGAAGTAAGTGAGTGAAACTGAAATTAAAATTCAATTATTTTTTTATTCAAATAAACTACATATTACAAATAATTTTGAATCGTCGAGTGAACCTACCACTGATTCGGAATGCCATTCCTACCGATAAGAACCAGCAAGAAACTCGGTCGTTGCTCTTTTTAAAAAAGATTACAACTATTTCATCAATTTGTAGATATAAGTAACCGCTGTCCTTAGCATTGCTGGAGCAAGTTAAATCCATGTCATAGTCATAGTCATTTATTTATTAAATATAGGTACACTGTAGGTACACTTATTTTCGTCTAAAAATTACATAAGTACTTAAAAAGCATGATGGTGGTAATGGGTAACGGTATCTTAATACTAAAGCTACGAGGGTTCCAAACGCGCCCTGGTCTGAGAAGAGCCCACAACAAACTCAGCCGGTTTTTTTTTTTTTTTTTGCTCTTATCATTTACGTAATCTTCAACAAAATGCGATTGTCCTTATAATGTTTTTACTCAGTTGTTAAAGTTTTATTGTTGCTCAGAAGCAGTTAGCTCAGTTTTCTCAATTTGTGTAAAATTGGTGCATCTCTTTCTTAGGTAAGCAGCGGGCTAAGTCAAGCGATAGCAGCCGGGGGCTGTCATCTAGTCAGCTCCGGCGCGCTCAACAATGACGTCTGCTGTAATCCCTGTAAGTTAATCCTCTCAAGCCTTTATTGATTGATTTATCACATCATTATCCAAATTAATTTCCTTGAAATTTCCGAGACTCTTTGGACTTTAATTCTTACAAGTCCCAACAAGTTTCTTAAACTTGCTCAATTTAATATGTGGTGTTTATAAGAGTAATGACAATTTTGCATTGATATTTGAAGAAATGAAAAATACTCAGTAATACTAAAACATTTATAATGTTCTTTCAGATGCAACAACTAGAATAGCTAGTACCAGAAGGGCGGTGAGCGCGGGCGAGGGTTTGCAGAACACATTACGAAGGTTGCTGGAGCATTCTGACAGTAGAGAGAATGTGTATTCTCCGGCTTATGTCTGTGAGTATAGACTAAGTAATAAAGAAAAAAAACGTAAGTCTACGTCACCTGATCTCGAATAGTGAATGTCAGAATGTTTAGAACATTTTGTCAATGACAAGTTGTCATAGGTACATAACACGATTTGTTATAAAGTCTATAAAATTTTCCAGCGCAAAAAATGTTCTCCGAAGCACGCCGGTTAAAGGACTCGTACACAGAACGAGAGATGCCACGCTCCCAGCACACGTCCGGAACTTTTTCCGGCACCTCATCATCCGGAACTTCCGGTTCCAAACATAAATCGGAAGATAAAAGTCGGCCAGTGAACTTCGGAGATGCGAGAGTATTCTTTCCGGAGTCGTTCGTAATACCACGACAAAGGCCTAGCGAAGTAATTATCAAGAATGCATATTCAATACGTAAGTTATAAACTTATTTAATCATATGAAAACTATTAGCTTTAAATGCATATGTCCATTTAGATAAATTCAATAAACATCTGATACAAGTTCATCAATGATCTGTTTATATGGAAAATAATTCCGGAAAGGTTAACCCTCCCTGCGCTACTCCACAAACTAGCTGCTGCACAAGCTGCTATTCTAATTCTATTGCAATTAGAATAGCAGCTTAACTGCAGTATGTGACAATAATCATGTCTAAAGCTTTTAGCAAATCTGAATCAGAATGAATAGTTTTCTCGTTTTCACGAAGGCTTTCGACCTTGTACACTGTAAGTAATAGTTGCAGTATCTTTGACCGTTTTAAAGGGTTCATCAACGGACAATTTAAATGTTATCTATAGTTCCCGCGTGAGTCGAATGCAGAGTAAATGTATGGTGACACATACATTTACTCTTCATTCAACTCGCGCGCGAACTGTAGAATTCTCAAAGGTTTTCGAGCTTATGCCTAATAGATATTATAAAAGTAACGTGTTATTTGCAGCAAGCCCCCAATCGAGTCCGCATCAGTTACCAGACGACATCTCCCGCAGCGGCGATCAGTTGGAAGCCATCAGCCCTCCTGCTGAATATGCTCACTCCGCACCTAGATATGTTAGGTTAGTCATCATCATTATCATTTTAACCCATCACCGGTTCACTACTAAGCATGAGCCTCCTCTCGGAAGTCAGAATGATAAGGGTTAGGTCTCAGTCTAACTCAACATGCAGGTTTCTTCCACGATGTTTTCCTTCACCGTTGCAGCAAGTGTTATAGTAGATGTACTAGAGTTTAGTACGTCATATAGCCCAAGATTACCTTAGTTAGTTAAATGTAACGTTCGCTACTTACGAAAAAACTTACGAGTGTAATTGCGGGCATATACCTACTTAGTATTTATAAAAACATATTATTTTTTTAGATCAAATTCACACTCGCAGCCGAGCGCACGCGAGGACGACGGCACAAATATCAACAGTCACAAATCGTTACCAGACTTGCATGCCCAGGCGCACGTCTATCCTGAACAGTAAGTATCCATAGTCCATACTCATATCATATACAACTTGCCTGTCCTTTGGAGGCAACCTTTCAATAATATGTCGATAATGGGCAGTGTAAATGTTCTGCTACGTTTTAACGGCTCCAGAAAGACGGACGGGCATACTTTTGTATTTAGATTATTATGAGTATGGAGAAAGAAGTCTGTCTGTCTATCCGTCTGTTACATTTTTCAGCTTAACTGATCTTGACGCACAGACGAAATGCACAGAGAGAGCTTGAGAGTTCCATTGAAAATAAAAATAAACACACCAACATCTAGTCGATAATGAACTTAAATGCTTAAAATAAGAGTATTTCTTCATGCTTCTAATTGGCAATTAGTAAATTAATGTGTCTATTAGTTATTCAACAGTATGGTCCTTCGAACCGGATTTCTTTAAGTATATTTTAATTGCAGTGTCAACGTGGTGGTGGGCACAGAGTCGATAGGCCGGTCGCCGCGACGAAGGCGACATTCAGCTCACCATCGTACTGCGTCTTGCTCTTCTAAAGGAACTAGGTAAGCATTACAAAGATTTAATTACCGACCAGGTACAGTAGATGTCTTAAGAATAAGACATCTACTGTACCTGAAAAATGATGATAGGTCCGTTACAAAGTTACTCACAAACTTACAGAAATATTTTCATCTCGTAGTTTGTAGGTCATCATGGAGTAGGTAAGTAATTCATAAATTACAATTGCACATGGTTTTATGTTTTAAGATAATGTATTTTTACGACCGTACGTCATTTATCTGTTACACTTTGCCTGTTTTTTCTCAGACCTTCATAATAGTAACGCCTACAAAATCACTATTAAATAAAATTATGCTTTTATTAATTACTCCTGTAACTACAGGTTGAGGCACGAGATAATTTTTATAATGTTTTAGATCAAACCATTCGTCTCTGATGTCATCGTGCGACGCATTCTCAGAGCACCCTTCGCCCGGCGAAGAAAATTACCAATCATATAATAGGTAGGTGCATTATTATAACAAAGTAATATTGATGCTCCGGTATCGGAGGGAAACGTACGTTGAGGGTAGTTTGGGGAATTTCTGTGGTGTGGTGAATATCCGTGGTGAATATCATGTGGTGATGCACACTATACCACATAGATTTACCTACTGTAACGGATTATAGCGATTTAATTTCTAGTTAATAGCGAGAATATCTCTGGAGGCAGAGTAATATTCTCGCTTGATTTTGAATTTATGATTTTCCGGGTTAGATAGTCTTGCCTACGTTGTACCTATTACCTACGTGGTATTTCGCAGTGCTACACACGATTACTGTAAAATAATATGCTTATAATAAACAAAATGTAGCTTGGAATCTTGCTTGGAATGCTTTGTCTCTGGACAAAATTTTCTATTGGCCAAAAGGCCCTCTTTAAAGAGGAAACGAGATTACATTTCTCAAAATTGGCTAAACGAAAGGGGACTTAAAGAGGAAACAGAAATACATTTCAAATAAGTACTAATATGGAATAATAGCTTTCGAGTTTCTTAAATAAAATATTTTGTCGTTATTTTTTGTTAAGATTAGAAGCATAGATAATAAGTAAACAATTTAGATTTTGGCGTTGCCACGTTGGTTCTAAATTTAAAAAAAATTGCTTGTAGTCGCTGTGGCTCCTCATTCGCTCGAGATTCGGGCGGCTCCAGCGGCCACTACACACAGCGAAGCGCACCGCCCCACGCGCGTGAGAATATCAACACACATCCCGATAGAAACAGGTTGGTTTCAAACTAACGACGTACCCTGAGACAACGGACTCCCTTACAAGCTAGCTTTATAGTCGTAGAACCTAAAAATCCAAACTACTGATCCACGGCTAATAAAGATTGTTCTAACTTCTGCCAGTTGAGTCGGCATAATACAGAAAATGAAACTTGCTCCTCCATCCGTAAAAGACAGGGTTGTTTCCGTTTTGCTGCAGCAAAGATTTGGAATTGTGTCCCACTCCATCTCCGCGAACGGAATAAAACTACTAGGTATTCATTATAAATATTGTATTTTTAAAACGTCCATAAAAGACAGCTGTTTTTATTTGGACTAATTATAAGTAATTAAAGCTTCTGTTAGTTTTAAGTTTGATAAACATTTTAAACTATCGATTAACGAAAAAAAATGAGATGACGTCACAACTATGTATTTTATTCAAAATCTCATACTAAGCACGCGTTTTCACGTTTGAAAGAACGTTGCTGATTTTATTGAGTTGTCATCATCTCTGTTACTGTGTGAGAAGACGATAGAGATTAAGTATTGTGACAACAGAACGGTTCCGTTGCAGAGGCTACGCGTCATGGCAGGCCAACAACGGCAGCACGCTAGAGCAGTGTTACGTGTCAGCGCCGCCGCAGTTCCAGGACGGCGCGCCCTCGCCCCCGCCGCCCTACCCGCCGCACCCTCACCCACACCCGCACCCACACCCGCGCGTCGGCATACACTTCCAAGTGAGTACAACTGCTGAATGAGGCAGAGGCTACGCGTCATGGCAGGCCAACAGCGGCAGCACGCCAGAGCAGTGCTACGTGTCAGCGCCGCCGCAGTTACATCTGATCAAGGGGCCCGCAGCTTCCAAGGCAGGCCCTAGCCAACTTCACAGCTTCAAGATTTTTTTTTATCCACTACAAGCTAGCCCTTGACTGCGATCTCACCTGATGGTAAGTGATGATGCGGTCTAAGATGATACCGGGCTAACCTGTTAGGGGCATGGCAGTTATATTAAACCCATACCCCTTCGGTTTATACACGGCATCGTACCGGAACGCTTAATCGCTTGGAGGCACGTCTTTGCCGGTAGGGTGGTAACTAGCCACGGCCGAAGCCTCCCACCATACCAGACCAGGGAAAATTCAGAAATCACAAATTCCCAAATTGACCCTGCCGGGATCGAACCCGGGACCTCCGCACTTTAAGGCAACAGCGCTACACACTGCGCCACGGAGGTACCTAAAAAACTTACCGGGGGAACAGTGTTGTCACGCGCCCCGCCCGTGTAAGGAGGCTAGGCCTCGAAGCCCGTAAGCTCGAAGCTCTTCTCCGCTTGGCCCTCACGGGCCAACCTCCCGCAACAAACAACATCAGCGAACATCGTGCGTTTCTAAGCGCAGAATACAATATTAGGTACCTATCAGCAGGACGGTTAAGTTGAACCTGCGCGAACCTACACTCGCGGCTAACTTCCGAATCGTTACCGAGACATTATAAAGTTTAACGGACTATACAAGTGCTGAATGACAACTTAGTGATTGCACGCGGAATTCCGCGCTTGCCGATTCTCTTCCGTATTTTGTACGCGTAGAAATGGATTAGTCTAGGTTATCCCTGGACTGAAGCTTGCTGCGAGGAGGAACCCCTCTAATTCGTCGACAGCACAGCCAGCATCGTTATTATTACAGCTTATACCTAGCCTACTTTTCTAGAATAAACACATCTGATGAAAGATTTTCTACTCTTGCCACTTCGCTGGCTGATGACTCGAAGAGAATCTTGGCTTCCAACCCTATTCAATACTTAGCTGTGTTCTTAATGAAATACTTGAATTCAGAGTTTTACCTTGTTTTTGTTTGTTTGTCCAGGCAAGCGCACCTCCGCCCCAGTTCCAAGACGAACCGCCGCTCTACGACTACGGAGACTACGACTGCACGTACAAAACCCCCCTCAAGTGCCTCAACGTTGGCAGAAAGGAATACACCCACACAAGGGAGTATACCAGGTAACAACACTTTTGACTCCTACTAAACTTTAGCAATTTCTCTTTATACAATACAATACAAATACTTTATTTTATTTTCTCATAGTAGCTAAAACTTTCATTGTAATCCATAGTAAGTAAAATGGTAACAATAATAGGTACCACTACCAACCGATATTTACTTTTAATAACCATATTCCTAACATTAACCTAGATTGTAGAAGTACTTCACCCTCTCCCCAATTTGTTGGTTCCACGCTCTAAAAAAATATTGTAGTCTATAGTATCTCGCTACGCCAATTCTATTTTGAAAATCTTATGGCTGATAGGCGATAAAGAGGCCTTTAGATTTCGCATGCGACAAAAGCAAAGAATTGATAACAGAAGAACAATCTCAGACTTTAAAATAAGACATTCAACTATACTCAAACCTCTTACAAAAGTTGTCGAAATAAATTTATATAGTGTAAAGAATAAATACGCAGTTCCTATATCATTTTGTATCGTAATAAAAAGAATAATTCGTGTTTGCCTTCCTTTCCCTTTATCTTATCCTTTCTTTCGTTGTCAGATACCACGAACCTAATACGGAGCTGATCAGCAAACAACCTCAGTATCAAGAATCTCGCATGAGACCGCGCGTTGACGACAAGCAGGAGTATGTAAATACTACGCAGGTAAGCATTTCATCACCTATCACTGGCTGTGGCTTAGACTTTCGGCTTCAGCTGTCCTGGTGGTCGGGGGTTCGATCATCGAGCACACACTACTATTTCTGGGTTATTTGTGTTTCATCATCATTACATCCTATGTCCCCCCTTCGGGGCAGAGGGCTACTCTTTTCCAAGCCGATCTGTCGGACGCATTTTGCTTTAGCCCCACGTAAGGCCGATCTTTTTCGCCTCATCAAGTACGCCGCCAAGTCTGTTTTGACCGCCCGCGTTTTCTTTAACCTTGCGGGTTCCAATCCAACGCCTGCTTGGGTATATATGGTCAGGTGCTCGATGCAGTGTATGCCCGATCCAGTTCCATTTTCTGCGTCAGATTTGAAGATCTGCGAGTTGTTCATGACATAGTTTCCAAAGGTTAGATGTTAGAAATAACTTACGGCCAAAATATCCTCAGAATGTAATGAAGCCAACGATTGATGAATACTTTAATTTTGTGCGTATTTGTGCTTAACCAATTAAATATCACTTGCTCTTGGTGAAGGAAACCTGCGTGCCCGTAAGTTCTTAGTAATGTTCTCAAAGGTGTGACAAATCTAACTTAGGACTGCTGTTACTACACATTGGTGTGATTGTAAATCAATTTTTTCAAAGGAGCGACCATCGAGCTTTTTGCTGGTTCTCGGTAGAAACGGCAATCCGAAACAACTGTAGATTCACTCGACGATTCAAAAGCAGTTGTAAAAGTTTAAGTATTTGAATAAAAAACATTTGAGTTTGAAAAACCTACTAGAGCTTTAAATCCTTCTCATTGTGAAAAGAGACTCCACGTGACCGGAGATGTGTTAAAATGATGTGGTTCCTGATCTAGGTACTAACTGAAGATCGTTGATCAGCTCGAGAAAACTTTTGCTAAACGTCCTGACTTCTTTTGGATAACTACTTAAATTTCCAGTACTCCTTATATCGTCGAATCACTTCTTTCTTTGCCATCCAATTGCCTTTTTTTCGGTTGTATTGCCTTCAATCGTAAAAGCCGCGGAAATAACAATTTAATCTAGCCTTAACTACTAGCAGAAGGTATTACCTATCTAAAACCTGGTAAAATTTATTAAAATTTTTTGTTAGTGTGGAAATTCTTCCTTTCGGTAATAGGTAGGTAATAACTAAACACAAAGTCTAGTTTTTAGACACCGTAGTTTGTAGGCTGTACTTTGATAAGAATATTATTTATTATGTTGGTCAGTCAGTGTGTTTTTACGGATGGTCTCTTTAATCTCTTTGGTCCTTCATGGTGGATCTATTCAAAATCTTTTTCTTTATTTCAGATTTGTCCGCCAGAGGAAGTGACGTCACCGCTTGGTACGTTTAAACGGCAAAGGTGTCTTCGATACAAGCAAAGGCGGCCTAGGCCTATATTGCGCTCAAAATCAGACATATCTGACAGGTTCGTAGCTTTGATAAATAAAATAATTATAACTATAGACTTTTAATGAAATATCTTTTCTTTTTATCTCTCTTCAGACCCCTTTTAAATTGCTTTCTAGCATGATTGTCATCAAGTGCATACCTTCTGAATCCCGATTCTTCTGGAGGGGATTCTATCCCCTGGAAAACTTACCTTTTGTAGTGGTTTGTAGGTGTTTCTTTCAAACCACTACAATAATGGCATAAGAGGCTTGCGCTTGACAACAATCATTAAGATTTCGAGAAAAGTAATGATGAGGGCTAGATTGGAACGCAAAATTAATTCCCTTGAGTTCTTATGAACGTTCTGAACATTTTAAAGCAAAATTCGAATCGTATAGGACACTTTTAAAAAATTGTTTTAGATATAGACGCACAGACGGCCGAAGTCCAGCCTCAGCACCGTGCGACGGAGAAGATTCTCCAGAGAGTCCTTCCGGAGACTCGGTGAGGCTGCAGCAGTTCTTCGACTATTTGGGCATGGACTCGAGACAGTACGATGGAATTATCAAGGACGGCGACGAAGACAGTCCGGTCTTCTTCTCGTCTGCGTCAACTGTGGACTCTAACCAGTTGGCTGCTGCGGCGGACTACACGGTACGTGGACTATTTGGACATTGTCTCCAGACTAAACAATGGTAGGACTATTGTATAACCAGAGTATGTGTATCGAAAGCTGAGTGGCGGTAATTTTTTTGAAGTGAAAATTTATTTAACCGCGTTGAGCACTTTTTGTTAGGCCGTTCTTCTTAAGATAAAAGGTCTTAAGTATAAATATAGTATATTCGTAATTAAACTATAATTAGTTTTAAGGTTTATATTTTAAATATTTTTATTATTATTTAACTACTATTTTTAAAGTAAGTGTTAAAGTGGGGCAAGTGGATTCGAGTCGAGACAATTTTGAAACATTAATAATTAAATTTATTAATCGTAGATAACTTTAAACAATATTTTTAAAAGTTAAATTGTACAAATTCTTTGAACGTTTCCGCACTTTCGTCCACATTAAAATGACCGCCAAACAGGACAGCTGTTTTATGGCCGCCATCGAGGTGTTATAAAGTATCAAGAAGTAATTGCGTTTACACGATCTCTTACTTGGTAGTTGGTACTACAGTCTCATTCGTTTGTGTATAATTTTCTCCATTATTAATTTATTTGTTACAGGTCCAAGGGCCCGGAGTCCAAAAGCAGATCTATCGTAACACAGAACCGCCGAGTGTTGTGGAACGAAATGCAAGAATTATCAAATGGCTGTGTCAATGTCGTAAAGCTCAAATGCAACCGCCTCAGTAGGTAGTTATAAAAATAAGTTAAGATAATATTTTCACAAAACAATAGGCTGTACAATTATTGACCTTGGCTTGTCAGATATAAAGAGAAGAAAGTGTCTAAGGTCTTTAATTTTTTTTAAAGCAATGCAATACAAATATAGAGTGTAGAATAGAAGGAGTAACATCTCATAAGGGAAAAAAGTTGAAAAAGTGTCCAGTGGTTGCTGGAAATAGCAGTTCAAAAACCTTCCACAATGGCGCTGGTGTAGCAAAGGGTGAAAATTTCAACAACGTACGTTTTAAATAATGATGAATGTTTTCTTCCCTTGTTTATTTCTCAAACCTAATTTCTCAAAACTACTAAACCTAATATTTGGCGCTTCCTTTTAAATTTACCTTAATGCTAATGTGGCGCCCCCAATGTGGTGCATTTCGACGGACACTTTTTATATGCAGAGATAACACTCCTTCCCTTCTACACTCCATAAATACAAATAATTTAAAGATACAAGACGATTAATCGAATTGACAGGTTAATCGAATAACAAAGAATTAAATCATCAGATTTTTAATTTCGCGTCGCTACTCGCTATCGAAAATGAATACATACCTACTGCCTATTATTATTCTTTGCAGAAAAGGATGGTTGTGTTTAGTGTTGCCAACTTTTACCTATATCTATGCTACCAAATACCGATTTTAATCTAAAAGACAATTTAACCAAAATCAACTTGCATTTGTTTTTATACATTTAAACAACTATAACGATAATATTACAATATATTATGTTCTCTAGTATGGCGAAAAAAATATTTAGCATTAACTATGATAGGGATTTTAAAAAGGGAGTTAAAAAACATTCTAGACCAGGTTTCGTGAAATCGATTTATAATTCGTGTGATTGCTACTGTTTATTATTAAGGGAAACTCTAAACTAACGATAATTAAGCAGATTTTTTGAATATTGACTGTTAATTATTTAAGTGACCCCTGTTCACTAGTTTAGGTAAATTAAATTTAAATATCTTGAATAAATAATATATACATTAAGTATATCGAATTATGCTTCAATATCAATACCAATGCCATCATTAAGAGTATAACATTATTTTGTAATTTTTTGAGCTCGACACTTTAAAGATATTACAGTTCAAAGATTTGTTTACCTATGTGATCATGTTTTTATTGTCGTTTAACTTAGAAAACCATTTACTGATTTCAAACTAACTGTAGGAAAATCAGCTATAATCTTACTTCTCTGATCTTTATTACTAATCTGAGTTTATGAATAATCTAGTCAAAAATTAGAAAAAAAATAAATTAATAATGCAATCGTTGGCAGTGTAACAGCATCTTTTGTAAACCTTTATAATGAATCATACATTACATTGACAAAGTATATTTGTCACCTTAATTTCAATGTTCTCCTCATACATTTGCCTGTCCCAGGATAAGAAATAATATTCTAGCAAACAGAATTGGTACGAATAAATCTGCAAGAACTAGCAACCCTCAAAAATTGTAACGTCAAACTTCTAATCGTCAGCAGTGCGATTGCGTAACTTCTGCATCAATCATTGTTACAGTAATTGTCAATTGTTGTGATTGGCTGTATTTATGGTATTCTTGCTGCGTCAATGGATTTTGTCCAATAGTGGAAGAGTGTAACCAATCAGAGGGGATTGCGATCGTTACACTGTAGCTGACATTTTTAGCCGGTCGCCCTGCAGTAATTTTAGCAGAACTACTCATTCATTGTAAAGATTTATGAACCAAATTAAGTTTCGATAGATATGTGTAAGTAATATAATATTTTTGAAAAGAATAAATTACAGACGTGTGTTAAAATATTAGTAAAAAATAGTTTCGTCTTTAAAACTAATGTACAAGACGCGAGCTTAGATATGAGCCTTTCAAAAATGGAATACAAATTCTTGGCTCAAAAATCGATAATACCCACTCGTTAGATATCGCTAGTAAAATAATATTTCAACATGATAAATATTAATTAAAATAATTAATTATACTTATATAAATAATTTTAACTATTGGGGAACATTATATATTATTATAAAGATTGCTTTACACCGAATATGGTTTTATTTTCTGTTATTTCTGTTTTTGATGGTTTCTGTTAAAAACGAACAAAATATATAAATTATAACGGTAAATTTTTCAGACTTTGCTATATTTTCAGATGTTGCTGTATTTTATTACATTTGAATTAGCTTCTGTAAGAAATATTTGTGTCTTAAAAATTCTAAATTGTACTGTATGTCGTATCAATGAGTATTATAAAACGATACCTATATAATAATATGGATAAGTAGGTACTACATTTTGATCTTACAATTATGATTATTGTAAACTTAAAAAATACCATTTATATCAGTTCTTTGATAGTAAATGAGATGATTAATCTGATTTTTTTAATAGTATATTTAATAAGTTTACTGTAATTATAAACCAAATATTAATTGATCCTTTAATATATTTGATTTGCCGTTTGGCGTATTTCCTAAGCTTTTTGTGAATAACCTGTGTTTGTAGGTTTATTGCGTTTGAACAGTAACGATTCAAGGAAAATAATTTTAAATAATATTATCTGAAGATGTTCCTGTTACGGATTTGTCATTAATCATATAGTTAGATCATTTCAAATTTGTATTTATAATAAATTAAGATAAAAGAAATTATTAACTGTCATGTATACATTAACCAAAACATAAGGGCTAGACTATGCGCCTATTCATTTCTGTAGGGCTGTTCTGAATACATTTTTATGGGGAACTTAAGTTCTAGTGGATATCTTAAAATTAAAAATATTTCAGGCTTCGTTTTAAGACCGTACACTATTATGTAAAGTTGATACCTAACTAACATCTTGAGAATCGGTAGGATCACTTTTAGCAAAAACAAAAAATAGTGAAATGATTACCTATACTTATGTGTTTGTAACAATTTACATACATACATTTAACAACAAAGTTTTAGAACAATTATAATTGTAAAACACAACCGAGTTTATGGTCGACAAATTGTTGTTTTACCACAGGTATTCCTATGACCAGATCACTCGAACCATGTGGTATAAGTTTATAAAACCCTGATTTGTGCATAAAACCTGTTAAATTAATATGATGAGTCGATCGATGTGGTTAAATAATTACTTGTATATAGTACCTATGAAGTAGATCGGTGCGGTGTGATCTAAATATTTTTCCAGCTTATAAAGATAGAAGAAGTACAATTGCAGATCCCATCAGTCATTACCCTTAAAGCTAAAATCACTGGGAGAGAAATATGTCAAATATCACAATAAAACGAAATAATACTAATGAATAAAAATTAGGTTTAAATAATGATTCCGATGCAACAATAATATTAACGGTCTAAGTATTTGTAAATACATTACATGTCTTAATCTGCTTATTTACCTCGGTAGGTACCTACCTTATGTAGAAATAGTACCTATTAATTATTATTATTGTCGGGTTTCTATGGCTCTACGTTTTTAAGTACAATACTTTAAAAAATATAAAGGTACCTACAGGATTTTTTGAATACAGTTTACTTACATCGGATAGTACCTATACTTCGTAAAAAAATTCTCTTTCTCGTTTATTTAACCAAGTTGATGTAATTTTTTGACTATTGACAATCAAAAACATAACCATAATTTATCCTTTAGCTTAAATCTTGGGCTTACGAAGAGATTGAGTTGTTATTATTTAGTTTTTTTTTTTTAAATTACACGCATTTAAGTTTGCTTAATAGGGCAGCATTTATGAAAGACTGCCATTTTTGTTCCCAATTTGTTATTTCTGTGATACACTATTAAATAACTTTAATGGTTTATGGTGTGTCTGTCTGTCTGTATTGCTGTGATTAATACTGAATTTTTAATGTACATGTTATTAACATACCTACATTTTATCAGTTTTAAACAAGTCACACTGGGACAAAGAATGTTGTGTCTCTTCAACATATTCATATAAAGGAGAACCTAGGAAACGATTTTTAATCTCTTGGGCTTTAGCATTTCACCTGTGATTACAGTAATAATTGTAGTTGCAAAAGAGACTAAATTCGACTTTAGGTATGTCTGTTTCAATGTAATCATAGTTTTATAATATTTTACGCAACATTCTTTGTGTGTATTGATCCTTATCGGAAGTATGAATGGTTAACTGATTATGTAGTAAAATGAAGTAGAATTCTCTTTTCTTATTATTGAGTACTAAAATGGTTAGCGTTACAGTATTAGATTGTTTAGCATTGGATGCTTCCATTATTTGTGTAAATAAGATTTACGTACTTTGTTAGAGTTTTAACGTAAAGAAAGAACTATATTGTGGTCTGATGAGCTATTTGTTTTATTTGTAACACCTATTCCCTATTTTGTAGAGCCGCTTCCTAATAGGCGCGCGGCGGGATATATATACGAGAGGCGCGGTGGAGGTGCGGTGTGGCCTTGGAAGTATGAAATCTCCGTCCGTGCCTCACCACCTATGGCGTCTCGTCGCTTGCATACCTTTTTGTATGAAATATGATAGAAGCGGCAGCGTGCCCGCGCCGCTCCTGCACTTCACTCGCAACTTGCCCGCGCCCGTCGCCTTTTGTGTATATCCCGCGCCTTATAGAAAATTAAACAATTTTTATTTCTACTGTGACTAAGTAGGTATAATAAAAATGGGGGATGCCCCGTCGCTCACGGCTGCAGGAGCTACCTTCTACCTCCCTGCACGTGTCCCCTGGGTGGTGCTAAACGAGCGACGAACTTGCAGGCGAAATAAGCGTTATTTTTATAAAAACGCTTATTATGTACCAAACGCCATACGATTAAATAAAGAAATAAAATAAAAATAATATTTCATATATTATTTTTATCATACTTAGTCACAGTAGTGCGAAAATTCGGGCATGAGTGTGCGTTCTAGATATTTATTTAATTTGTACTCGTATACCGCAAGCTAGACTAGAAGGCTGCAAGAAAGACCAATACATTTCTTTGAAACGTCCATGTGTCGTATATGTTAAATAATACAAGTTTATGGCATTGACATAATAATACTTGACTTCGGGTCAGCGCTAAAAAGTGTCCGAGCCGAAAGAGATCCAAAAAGCGAAAAATGTTTCCAATTTGTTCCAGTTGTAATGATAACACTAAACCAGTGTCATAACACTCCATACAAATATTTTTTCTTAGAGAAAAAAGTTCGTCAACATCGCAGTGATGGCGCTATTGATTCCTGGACTCCGGTGACTTTACCTGTTTCATTGGAATTACGCGCAATTAGAAAAATCTGCTACAATATCATCAGAATACGAAATTTCGTCGTCAACTAAAAGGTTATGATAGCTCAGGTTGTAACAAGGCGGCCCCAAACCAGAAGACCCCCGGTTCGAGTTCCAGTTCCAGTCCGTTTATTTTCTTTTTTTAAAAGATATAATTTTCCAAAATCCAGGTACTAAAATAAAAAAAATACCATGAGCGCGATTTGTTTGGCTTTAGGGACGTCGTTTATCGCTAGATGGCGCTAATGCAATAATTCTGAGTGTTAACTCTATACCCCTATATTCAATGTACTTATATTCAATGTACTCTGTGCACTAAATACTACATCTACTCTAACAGAGACTATCTATGAGCTTAACCAGTGTCTTAAAACACTCCATACAAATATATTTTTCTTGGAGAAAGAAAGTTCGTCAACATCGCAGTAGATGGCGCTATTCATTCCTGGACTCCGACGACTTTACCTGTTTCATTGGAATATCGCGCAACCCCCTGCTCGAAGACTTGGATTTATAATATAAGAAAAAGAAACGATAAACCGTCCAATCGCTAAACTGTTGTTTTATTTGCCTAAATTTAACTTAAATTCCATTGTCTCCAAAGTGGTTTCCAAAAGCCAAATCAATTAAATCAAAATATGATTTGACTTTTGGAATTTACTTTGGGGAATTATTTTAAACGAGCAATTCTTTTTTTTTTTTTTTTTAACCTTTATTGAAATTAATACAATAGAACTTAATGCTAGCTAGCCTAACCTAATTACTATATAAATCATGCCCGCGTGGAATGGTGGCAAGAATGCTGGCTGCATTTCCGCGCTGGACAGCCAGGCTGATCCTTTGCGCAAAAAATGAGCCAGCCCTTCTGTCACCAGATGAGGCAATTAACCGCGGTGAAATATCTCGTAAAAATTTTTTGGCACTAAGACTCCATGGCCCCCAGGGTCTCCACGGCAAACGGAACAAATATGTAACTCTCTATGAGAGAGGCATACTTCCGCCGCTTGCCGGTTATTATAGCATTTCTTGTATATGTCACCGTAAAATTGTTCATTTTAGAAAATGTCGGTTTTCAGGCAATGAAAAACTGCTACAATATCATCAGAATACGAAGGTAAATTTCACCGCCACTTATAGTATAAAATAGCTCAGGTGGGAAATTGGTCGGTCCCCATAATCAGAAGACCCCGGTTCGAGTCCAGATGATCCAATGACGATCGAGTTTTTATCCATTTAAATATAATATAATTTACAAAAAACGGTAAGTATTTTTAGCAAAGCTCGGTCGTACTAATAAACAAAATACAATGAAGAGCGCGATTTGCTTGGCTTTAGGGACGTCGGTTATCGATAGATGGCGCTAATGCAATAATTCTGAGTGCTAACTCTATACCCCTATATTCAATGTACTCTGTGCAATAAACTTATGCATTGGTCATTGGAAACTACCAATTATTACGATTTTTTTTTGTTCAGGCAACTTTTATAATGAATAATATTAAAACCATAGACCAGAAGAACCTGTCAATCAATCGTTGACGAACTGACAAATAGTGAAGCAGTAGTCGAAATCACTGAGCCCGAATATCGTATAAAGTATCGAAACTTATTTGTATCGAGTAGAAAGTATCGATTTAAACTCGCATTTCACGATTTTTCGACAAATCAAAAAAGCACTAACTACTGGTATTAAGTTTAAGCATAATTAAACAAATAAGTGTAAGAAAAATGTTTTGTGGTACTCTCCAAAAAAAAAATTTCAATGCCTTTCTGCATAACGATTTCTTGCTACAGTGAATGTTCTGTCAGATTTGGCAATTAGAACACGACTTTTCTCAAGGCACAAAGGTCAGAGTGAAGTGTAAACAGGTACTTAAAATAAAGTCGTAAATACCAGTCTACCTATTCAGTTTAGTATGCTGGTCGCTATATTAATACTTACCTAATATATAAGACTAGTAGGCCTGGCAGACGTTGTCCTGCCCTAAACCCAGAACCCAATAGCAGCTCCCCCTACCGCGCCCAATTATGAATATAAATCCTAGGACCCACTCTAAACACACACAAAAAATCTATCAAAATTGGTCCAGCTGTTCTGAAGTGATGCGACAACATTCATTTCGGCAATTGATTTTTATTTAACTAGACAAGTATGTAATAAAATCTTATACGTCTTTTTCTTCCGAACAGACTAATCTTCATGTCCCGAGAATAAGGTAAAATACCAATACAAGACTTTAGACGGATTCCTAAGTTAGACAGCCTAAAGAATCGATACCAAAGTACTTATTCGATATCGCAAGAATATTTCCGTGTTCTTTTTTGTATTTATCGCCATCCCTATGCTGATAAGTCGAGTCGACGTTTGCGTCACTGTGACGTATTCCATTCAGATTTCAGAGACCATTCTATTTTCGTGTTAATCGCCAAGAACAGAATTTATTTGTAAATAAACTACTAACATATTATCATTCCCCACAAAAATATTTACTCAACCGAAGCGAGTTAATTAAACAACATAAGATATTATACGGATTAGTGTCAAATAAAGTGAAAGGTTACGAACAACAAAATAGTGGTGCAATTATATTTAATCAGGAATAATAATTGCGTCACTCTTAAGGTCTATCACAAAAAAACTGTAGTTCTGTGTGTTAAAACTAATTGCGTTCGTCCGATAACAGTTTAGAAAAGATTGTGTTGGGATATATGCAAGGAGGGTGTTTGTAAATATTTTTGATGATATTAGAGGACTCTTGGGATATGCCGCCTGAAAAGCGCGGGAGGCGAGGAGTTAGCGACGCGGACGACGAAGACGATGATTACAGACGGAAGCGAGATCGTAATAACGAGGTAAGAATACATAATAGTTTAACAATTATAGTGTCAAGGTTCAAAAATATTCACGTTTCCTTAACTGAACCTATGAGGCCATTCCTCTTTCTGTCCCTCTCCTCTTCGGGCAGTAAAACTTACTGTCTGTATTGTATGCAGTATTTAGTATCTACTTAAGCCTGACCTTAACTATTCAGATATTGAACTGTGTAAATAATGTGGCCAATTCCATATAACACTATCTCTAAACTAAACTTAAATGATAGCTTTAAATCTTGTTGTATCCCTTTCCGCAGGGAGTATTATGAAAGGGTTAGCAATATTGTTAATGCTGTCATTTTATTATATACAGTCCGACTATCTATGTTTTCGATTTAAATTATTTATAATATTAGTATTTATTTAATATGGGCACAGTTATTTTTAAGGCTGTAAGTCTAGCTCTAAAAAGCCCTTACATGTGGACATTTATACAGGGCAATGGCTGGATAGATGGTTTATTTATTCGTCTATGGTTGGTTTATCTATTTACTCTCCTATCTTTTCAAATTACAACAGTTTTACAATCCCTTTCAAATATAATCACTAACATTCAAATCAATAGTATCCTAGTATATAAAACTTAGTAAATTAACCTTCTTTGATTCTATTCCAGGCAGTCAAAAAGAGCAGATACAAATCAAAACAGCGAACACAAGAAACTTTTACACGAGTCAACAAACTGAAGGCAGAAAATCAAGCTCTTGAGGAAAAAGTGAAAACTCTGACAAAGGATCTCCAATTCCTCAAGGAACTGTTCATGGAATATGCTTCCAATACTGATAACCCAAAATTTGAGGGCATTGACCTGGAGAAACTTCTGGAAGATGTGCCAGATGAAAAAAAAGGCAGTAGTAGTAAAGCATAATCTTAAGATTTTATAAGTAGATGATATCCGCGACTTCATTAATGTTAAAGTAGCCACTTCATTAATGTTAAAGTAGCGACTTCATTAATGTTAAAGTAACATCAATTTTATACAAAAAGTCTATGTCGTTCCCTAAGATGTTACCTACCTCTATGCCAAACTTCATAAAAATCAACAAACAGAGACAGACAGATAGACAGACACTTTCACATTTATAATATTAGTATGGATTGTAATGCGTAAGTAAAATAATGCATATTTTTTCTTACACACTAGATTTATTTATGTATAATGTACAAAAGTGACAAGATAGGAAGTTGCATTGAATAAAATTATTATTTTTAGTATATTTTACTTAGGAATTAAGTATAAGATTTGTGATTTTCTTTTTATAAATGTTGTATTTACAAATTTTTATTTGGAGATAAAGTTAGTTTGAGGGATAAATTTATTTTAAGAATATTTTTTGTTGTTTCATTAACCACATCAAAAGCACTTTTTTTTTATTCACTACAAGCTAGCCCTTGACTACGATCTCACCTGATGGTAAGTGATGATGCAATTTAAGATGGTAGCGGGCTAACCTGTTAGGGGCATGGCAGTTATATTAAACCCATACCCCTTCGGTTTCTATACGGCATCGTAACGGAACGCTAAATCGCTTGGCGGCACGTCTTTGCCGGTTGGGTGGTAACTAGCCACGGCCGAAGCCTCCCACCAGGCCAGACCAGGGAAAATTCAGAAATTATAAATTCCCAAATTGACCCTGCCGGGGATCGAACCCAAGACCTCCGCACGTTAAGGCAACTGCACCACAGAGGTAGTCAAAATGTTGGTGTTGTGGAGTGTTCTTAAAATGTTAGGTGCACTGCAGTCTGTCAAAATTTTGCCATCAACTTTGCCCCACTTTTTCATTTTGGTGGGGCAAGTCGTAAATAAAAGAAAGAATAAAAAATAACAATCAATTTATTGCACTTAATAATATGTACATCCAATCATATTATAATACATTATCATAACAATGAGCAAGTTTGGCATTTTTATTCAACTTTTACATAACAGTATAAAGTCCAACTATAAAACAAAAAAATATATTTAAAGCAATAACAAAAAGTTATTAAACCTAAAAAAAGAAGTTTATTGTGAAGGCAGCCTAATAAAGAATGAAATAAAAATATGTGTTGCACACTAGCTTTTGCCCTGACTTCGTCCATGTAGATATAGGTTTTAAAAAAAACTCGTTCTCGTTTTAAAAAAGAAAAAAATCTTTCTTTCTTTATGCTGTCGACTTTACACTTTGTAGGGTAAACAACGTACCTAATCAGGCGAAAAACTAATACATTTTAAGTACTTGATAATCAAAATGTACTTTTTATACTCGCACAAAATTGACTCTGTATTTCGCTTTGTTTTTTTTTACGAGCAGGCGGGTCACCTGATGTTAAGTGATTACCATGACCCATGAACATTTGCAGTACCAGAGGAACCGCCAATGCGTTGCTGGCTTTTGAGATATTTGTTTATCCGCCCCTTGAAGAGTCCCATATAATCATGAGGGAACACAGATAATGGAAGCTGGTTCCATAATTTACCATACTTTTTTATTACTCTGTTATTTATTTTTAGTTATAATTTGTTCTCCTTTTTTAACGAAGTTCTAAAAAAAAATAGGCAGATATACAAAATTTAGTTTAAAATAACTATTTCCACACATTAATGACGCCGTCAGCGGAGGAACTGACTAGGTAACACTTGCCGGCCTCAACCAGCGTGATATCTGTGATGGGGGCAGTATGATAGAAGCTACGAGACTCCACAGTGCGGTAAACGTTGTCCTCCTGCAGAGAGGGCGCCACTGAGGGGTTGGATTTACACACCTCTTGGACAACCGTGGTACCATCGACTATACGACTTCTGGAAATAAATAGATATGTTTATATGGTTTTTATAAGGTTGTCACCATACTAATATTATAAATGCGAAAGTGTGTGTCTGTCTGTCTGCTACGCTTTCATGGGTCGCCTGTTAAACCGATTTTGATGAAATTTGTGGTATTCCGGGGAAGAACATAGGCTACTTTTCATCCCGGAAAATCAAAGAGAGAATCAATAAACTTTAATCCGCGCGGACGAAGTCGCGGGCATCATCGTCATCTAGTAACTTATCATACTAATATTATAAATGTAAAAGTGTGTTTGTTTGTTGGTTTGTTGTTTTATTGGTTTGTCTTTCAATCACGTCGCAACGGAGCAACGGGTCGACGTGATTTTTTTCATAGGTATAGCTGAGGACCTGGAGAGTGACATAGGCTACTTTTTATCCCGGAAAATTAAGTAGTTCCCGTGGGAATTAAAAAAACTTATTCCACGCGAACGAAGTCGCGGGCATCAGTTAGTATTTCATATTTGGGCTGATTTTGTTGTCTTATAAAGAATTGGTTCTTTCATTCATTTCATTGCTTCTTTCAGGTCTACCTGTCAGGTCATGTCATATTTAGAATCTAGTGATCTTTTTCATTTTTTTTTCTTTGAAGGATTTTGTCAGTTTTTTTAGAAATTGTGTTGTTATACAGAATTGGTTCTTTCGTTAATCCAGCCATTTCATTGCTTCTTGCGGATAAATATCACTAGATTCTAAAATGACAGGTCTACGTTTCGTTTTAGAATCGATCCTTAAGGATTTTAATCGACGGTTAGGTTACCTGTGGTCTAGTTAGAACAGTGCATATATCGTCAAGGTCAAGGTATTCTGGTCAAGCAATGATGGTCTAATTCGGTAACTGCCAGTTAGAAGATCTTTTCAGTGGCCCAAAGGTTATGTTTATAAACTGTTCATCGCAGTTGATATCGATAGTACCTGATAAAAGAATCTTTAGTTCAAGCCGAAATTGTACTCTTACAAAGAGTCGTATAACGCGCATTGCTAGAAATCCCATCATTTGATAAATAGAGTCACGAAATCATGATCCTCGGTAGGCAAATAATTTCAACGTAGAAAAAAATTAAATACCTGTATTTCAAAGCATTCAATTGGTCATGGGGCGCGTTGAGCAGTATATGAGAGTCTTCAGGGTGTTGGAGGTCCCAGAGCCTCAAGCGCTGGTCGGAACCTCCAGAGATGAGGAACCGGTTGCCGTCCCGAGTTCCACAGTATAACGCGCTTATGTAGTGTGACGCCTGAAATAAACCGGTCAAGTCACAAGTGTGAGACACTTGCGCAGCGAGGGTTCTGTAGCTTGAAAAGAGATATTACACAGACGCGTCTTTACCCCTCTAACCTCTAGACGCGGGACGATGATCCTCTGAAGTCGACTAAGTATAGAACGTTTACGGTACATTGCATTCACATAAAAAAAAGTTACATAACAGATGTCGCTGTACAGAGTACCATCGCACTAGAAAAGTTTACAGCCTGAACTCGATCTTTGATCCTCATATTTTCAAACAAGTCAAGCAGAACATACAATCCTGTCAAGAATGTGATAAAAGGAACTTACAATTCGCAGCGTGACAGAAAGTAGCTAGATGAGAGAGCAGAGAAAAGGTAAAGGAGCAAAATAATGATGATGCTAATAGAAAGTGTAGTTGTAACGGGCCTCCGTTACAACTCTTCCGCTGAGAAAGCCTGTTTTTAGCGGAAGCAGAGGCGGATGCGGAGATTAACGGAAACGGAGGCGGAGGTGGATTTCTCCGATTACATCGTACATTTTCTGTGCTTTAGGATGCGATGAACCCTACATTTGTTTATTTAAAGGTGTAACTGACGTCACCTGCTTAGATTTGTACCTCTCGCATTGTAAGTCAACGTAAATAAACCTTCGTTACAACTCCGCAAGAAAAAAATGGCGGAAGCGGAGGTACGATTTCTTGCGGAAGTTCCGCACTTACGGAGGCGGAGGCGAGGTACAACCCTAGTTGTAAGCAGTATGGTTAACTTACCACGGGGCTATAGTGCAATGGCTGCGCGCCGGCGGTGGCGGGCCACAGAGCGTGGGTCCTCTGTGTGGACTCCAGACACCACGCGGCGGCGTCCCTGCCCCCCACTGCCCACACACGGGAAGACGTGCCACCGAAACCCACTATTCGACGGATGCGTTCCGCTGGAGAAAAACAATGAAAAATGAATTATAGTGCGTCAAACTTATCTAACCGGTGGCCAAAATTGGAATTAATTTTAATGCCTGTTAAGTTTTTTGTTTTTATTTATTTTCAATAGATACTAGCGACGCTGTCACCGGGTCAGATAATTTCTGAATTTTCCCTGGCCTGGCCTGGTGGGAGGCTGGAGGCTACCGGCAAAGACGTGCCGCCAAGGGATTTAGCGTTCCGGTAAGATGCCGTGTAGAAACCGATTAAGGGTATGGGTTTAAACCATCAGGGATCGCAGTCAAAAGCTAAAACTTGTAGTGGATAAAAAAAATTGGCAGTCATAGGGACTGCCGATAGAAGTGAAAATGAATATTTAAAATAATTTAAAATAACAACGCGAGGTGTGGGTCACGGTTACACAGCACTTTTTAAAATAATTAAAATATAAATCTTAAAACTAAGGCATTAAAGTTTAATTACGAATGTACTATATTTATACTTAAGACCTTTTGTCTTAAGGAGAACGGTTCCACATTTTTACCCCCTACCAAAAAGTGCTCAACGCGCCTAAAGAAGTTTTCACTTTAAAAAAAGCCGTCGTTTGTCTATAATAAAAAGATAATTGCTCACAGTTAGGGTGTTTGACCGAGGTGATGCGCAGCCCAAACCGCAGATCCCACACGCACACGGCGCCGCTCGACGTGCCCACCGCGAGATATCCCGCGCTGTTCGCGTACAGACACGTGTACACGCCTTGTTTCAAATCCCCCTATGGCTTCCACGACACAACATAACGACTCACAGTTAGGATGTTTGACCGAGGTGATGGGCAGCCCAAACCGCAGATCCCACACGCACACGGCACCGCTCGACGTGCCCACCGCGAGATATCCCGCGCTGTTTGCGTACAGACACGTGTACACGCCTTGTTTCAAATCCCCCTATGGCTTCCACGACACAACATAACGACTCACAGTTAGGATGTTTGACCGAGGTGATGGGCAGTCCAAACCGCAGATCCCACACGCACACGGCGCCGCTCGACGTGCCCACCGCGAGATATCCCGCGCTGTTCGCGTACAGACACGTGTACACGCCTTGTTTCAAATCCCCCTATGGCTTCCACGACACAACATAACGACTCACAGTTAGGATGTTTGACCGAGGTGATGGGCAGCCCAAACCGCAGATCCCACACGCACACGGCACCGCTCGACGTGCCCACCGCGAGATATCCCGCGCTGTTTGCGTACAGACACGTGTACACGCCTTGTTTCAAATCCCCCTATGGCTTCCACGACACAACATAACGACTCACAGTTAGGATGTTTGACCGAGGTGATGGGCAGTCCAAACCGCAGATCCCACACGCACACGGCGCCGCTCGACGTGCCCACCGCGAGATATCCCGCGCTGTTCGCGTACAGACACGTGTACACGCCTTGTTTCAAATCCCCCTATGGCTTCCACGACACAACATAACGACTCACAGTTAGGATGTTTGACCGAGGTGATGGGCAGCCCAAACCGCAGATCCCACACGCACACGGCACCGCTCGACGTGCCCACCGCGAGATATCCCGCGCTGTTTGCGTACAGACACGTGTACACGCCTTGTTTCAAATCCCCCTATGGCTTCCACGACACAACATAACGACTCACAGTTAGGATGTTTGACCGAGGTGATGGGCAGTCCAAACCGCAGATCCCACACGCACACGGCGCCGCTCGACGTGCCCACCGCGAGATATCCCGCGCTGTTCGCGTACAGACACGTGTACACGCCTTGTTTCAAATCCCCCTGTAGCTTCCATGCGTTACCTGAAACAAAACATATCGTTCTAGACTTGGTCCGCGTGGACTATACAAATTTCAAACCCCAATTTTTATCCCATTAGAGGTTGAATTTTCAAAAATTCTTTTCTAAGCGTCATAATACCTATCTTGGTGGCAAATTTCAGCCCGATTCGTCCAGTGGTTTAAGCTGTGCGTTGAATGATCAGTCGGTCAGTCAGTCACCTTTTCTTTTTATACTTATACTAGATGTTGACTGCGACTTCGTCGAATTGAGTTTTTTTCATTCCCGCGGAAACTCTTTTATGTTCCGGGATCAAAAGAAGTCTATGTCCTTCCCCAGGATACAACCTATCCTTGTACCAAATTTCATCAAACCGGTTAAGCAGATGAGCCGTGAAAGCATAGTAGACAGACAGACAGACACACTTTCGCATTTATAACATTAGTATGGATTTAGATTTGTATCTGATCGAATATCTAAACGACGCGACATTTAGAAATCATCGTATTTTTAATTAAACAAGAATTTAAAAATAAGTTGAAATATTACAAAATATTGAGACATCGAATTCGTTATAATTTTATTTCGTTTGTGACTAGCTTAAAGATTTTAATCAACGCAGATTAGTTCAGGAGTTTAATACAAATAAACGAAGATATTTAAAGTCGCACTTATCATATACATCATTGAAATATAATAATAACTGTGCCCAATCACGGAAAACGATGACAACTCAATAATGTTCATTTCTTAAAAAGACAGTACCAAAATATGTTTTTGAACGTGATCTAAACATTGCTATCTCCATGGGTTGTCTCACTTCGTCGTCGTTAATTTAGCTTCGACGACTCGTTTTTCGCATCTGCTGGTCTGAAATAAGGGCATATACACACGGTAACTCACCCGGCGCGCGCAAGTCCCAGCCCACGACAGTCGCGTTGAGCGTCGCGTACGATATGACGCCCGCGTGCACGCCGCCCGCGGACGAGCACGCCACGCACGCGCCGTCTGTACTGCTCTCCAGTTGGCGACACTGCGACAAGCTCATACGAGACGAGCCCGTGTCTAATCTGCAATACGTGTTAGACTGAGAGATAGCTGCACTTTTGGTAACTATCGCTAGAAAAGCTGATTCAGTAATAATACACTCTCCACTGATGATGGTAGTGAAATTCTTCCCGCATGCTGATCGGCCTTTCACTAGATATGGCCGCTGCAAGACGGTTAATAAACCGTAAACTACGGGACACGGGACGGGTAATAAATTCTTCGTTTAGGACCTGTTTTCACTGCCACTGCCACTGGTAGGCATCTCTTAAAGAGATAAGATCTTCCTTGTCAACTATGTTTCTATTTTTCTACATATTTTACAACTTTTTGGTACAAAATAAATTAAAAAAAAATCTTCAATTAAAGACAAGAAATAGCGAAGACACGAAATAGGACAAACGTTTCCAAATAAAGCTAAGGCGTTTTTCGTTTGCACAAGGAACTTAACCTTACCTCAAAACAAAAATGGAGCCTTCCTGCGTAGCGGCGACCAATGAGTGTCCACCCTCGCACGCCGCCAGCGATATCACTGGACCCGCACTGCGGTTGTACATTGATTTGGACCTGACAAATAATGTTTTTACCCCATTAAAATGCCTACAAGCCCGGATCGTCAGACATCATCATACTAATATTATAAATGCGAAAGTGTGTTTGTTTGTTCGTTAGTTGGTTTGTCCTTCAATCATGCAGCAACGGATAAGGAACTGGTTTATTCTCATTCATATGACACAACTGAACCACATTCAATATACGAGATAGCTGCACTTTTGGTAACTATCGCTAGAAAAGCTGATTCAGTAATAGGTGGGTGCTACACTCTCCACTATTGACGATAGTGAAATTCTGCTCGCATGCTGATGGGCCTTTCAATAGATATGGCCGATCAAAAACGTGTAATGGTTACCAAAAATGAACCATAATTAGAAAAGCTGATTCTTGTACAGTATTAAAGTATGAGCAGTACCTATGTAAACAGTATAAAAACTGACGCTCTTCATCGGGCCTTTCACTAGATATCACCTCTCAAAGACGTTATAAACTTACAAACTATAAAAATATTAGCAATTATTATGTCGCCCCTTAGATTGCTATTAAAAATTATGAAGGCGCCTTCATAATTTTTGCTAATAAAAAAGCGTCTCCTGCGGGAACCTTAAGAAGTAAACATACGTACTTGTTGACGTAAGCGTGACCCTGAAGCTTGGAAGCGTCCCACAGCCGAACAGTTCCATCGTCTGAACAAGATCCGAACAAGTTCCTGTGCGCTGGCATTCTTACTAACTGGTTGACTCGAGCCCTGAAACCGAAATAACATTCAATTTACTACGCTCAAAGTTGAATATTATATCAATCAAATCAGCAACTCTTAATCAAACTTGAAAACACACTTGGCCCCATAGGCTTACTTGTGCTCATGTAAATAAGCTAGCAGCTGGTTTCCGGGTCGCCACGTCGCGGGAGGCAAAAGATCTTCCCCTGCTTCCACGTTATCATCGTGACTCCTGAAATAAATATTGTGTAAGATGTAAGCGAAAATAATACACTAGTGTTGACGACCTCCGTGGCGCAGTGTGTAGCGCTGTTGCCTTAACGTGCGAAGGTCCCGGGTTCGATCCCTGGCAGGGTCAATTTGGGAATTTATAATTTCTGAATTTTCCCTGGTCTGGTGGGAGGCTTCGGCCGTGGCTAGTTACCACCCTACTGGCAAAGACGTGCCGCTAAGCGATTTAGCGTTCCGGTACGATGCCGTGTAGAAACCGAAGGGTTATGGGTTTAATATAACTGCCATGCCCCTAACAGGTTAGCCCGCTACCATCTTAGACTGCATCATCACTTACCATCAGGTGAGATCGCAGTCAAGGGCTAGCTTGTAGTGGATAAAAAAATAAAAAAAAGTGTTACAAGTTTAAACTGCGTTCTCCACTCGTTCATACTAATATAATAAATGCGAAAGTGTGTTTGTTCGTTGGTTTGTCCTTCACGCCGCAACGGAGCAAGGGATCGGCGTGAGTTTTGGCATGGGTATAGTTGAGGACCTGGAGAGTGTCCCGCGACTTTGTCCGCGTAGTTTAAGTTTTTATTCCCGCGGGAACTTCTCCAATTTCGTGTTAAAAAGCAGCCTATATCACTCTCCAGATCTTCAACTATGTCCAATTGTCCATGCCAAAGATCACGTCCATCCATTACTCCGTTGCGGCGTGATTGAAGGACAAACCAACAAACAAACACTCTTTCGCATTCATAATATCAGTATGATTTACAAACGTACACGCACGCTACGTACAGACGACGGTCCACATACCTTAGTGACTTTTGGAATTTCTGTTGCATTCGTGTTATTAAATTCCTCAATTCCATACGACAGGGCGCCATACTGTCTGGAAAGAACATATTATTTCACACGACTTATTTTGAGAATACGGATTTAAAACTCTTTAAGTGATATTCATTATAAGCATACAAGCTGATGCCCTCGACTTCGTCCCCGCGAAAATTTGAGTTTTAAAGTTTGAGTTCCCGCGGGACCTCTTAATTTTCCGGAGCAAAAAAATTGCCTGTGTTATTCCAGACTATAATCTATCTCTGTGCCAAATTTGATCCAGATTCGTTCAGCCGTTATGGCGTGATTGAGTAACAAACATACATTCATCCATCCCAACTTTCGCATTTACAATATTAGTATAGAAGTATAGATAATTAGTGTTAGCATTATTACTGTTTGTCATTATATCTCATGAAAAAGGAAGTATAATATCTGTCAATTTGACTCGTTTCATGTCATTCGATTTAATCTGCGGATACGGACGCCATATTGAAAATAGTTAGTATAAATACGAGTGTTTGAACGATGGTAATTCAGTCTCCTGCCGGCAGACTCAGCGATTATTGAATACTTTTGTGTTTGATCGCAATTTGATTCAGAGCTTAACGATAGCAATCGTGGCCGGATCAAATGAATATTGTCTTTAAGTTTAGCCAACTTTTGTCTAATTATATTAAATCTCTCGTGGAACCTCTACACGTTTAACCATTTACTCGTGCAAGTTTCAAATGAGAGGACCAATATATTAAAAGTATTTTATTAATATCCACTTCTGGATTGTCTCTTACACTAGTAACTTAAATTCTAATTTTCACGTCTTTAAATTCAATATCTAGGACTTTCATACAAACTTCCAACCCCCACTTCACCCCCTTGCTAGTACGTATTAAATTAAACTGAAAAGAGAAGTATGTACATATTTACATTGCACGTAGCTCGCGCTATGGCCCAAAGTGCCCATTTGCGAGTGCGGCGGTTGACTGACTGACGTGCTCGCCTGCACCGCGCCCGTACCAACTGACTGAGACACTGTCTCCGACCCTGAAATAGTTTGTTTCCTAAAGACACGCCCTGATTGTACGAGCTTAGGACAACAGTCGATGGTACTGAAAAATGCTTTCTTTCACTTTTCATTGGATACAGCGCGAAATCACGTTTTCCGAAAATCCCACCCGAAAACCACTGATGGGTGTCAAACCAAAGTTTTTTTTTAAATTTATTCTCTTGAACTCCCCGATATCTATTTTTCAGGGTCCCTGTATGTCTCGATCAACTTACCCAAACAAAATTAAAAATAATAATATTAACTAGCTTAAATAAAAAACACTATATTAAAATAATTGGACAGACAAATAATAACGGAATAAAAATTATTTATTTTCTCTAGCCACTGCTCTCATGACTTCGACGCAAAAGTCAGCCAACTTTGATTTCAAAGCTTTATAGTTGTGTATTCAACTTCGCTTGATTTTGCAACTCGGCATATAGACTACACTGAAATATTATGTCCGGCCTGTCAAAATTATAATCTGCAGGCTACAAAGAAAAGAAAAGTAATTTAGAAAGCTATTGGAAGTATTGTAAAATAAAGCTCAAAGCAAATTCTAGTTTTTATATTATTCAATTATTTACATACTATGATACTTTACTACCTTAATAAGCTAACCGCTGTTATATCGTTTTGACGACCTCCGTGGCGCAGTGTGAAGCGCTGTTGCCTTAACGTGCGGAGGTCCCGGATTCGATCCCCGGCAGGTCAATTTGGGAATTTATAATTTCTGAATTTTCCCTGGTCTGGCCTGGTGGGAGGCTTCGGCCGTGGCTAGTTACCACCCTACCGACAAAGACGTACCGCCAAGCGATTTAGCGTTCCGGTACGATGCCGTGTAGAAACCGAAGCGGTATGGGTTTAATATAACTGCCATGCCCCTAACAGGTTAGCCGGCTACCATCTTAGACTGCATCATCACTTACCATCAGGTGAGATCCCAGTCAAGGGCTAGCTTGTAGTGGATAAAATAAAATAAATAAAATAAATAAAATTGAGGTAGATTGATAGCTCACAACGCTAGATGTGTTTGACGAAATTATCGTAATACACAAAAGTTTTAAATCTAGATCTAGACTTACCTTTGATTGATGATTGCTCTTGCGCCTGTCCAAACATGTGCTGCCATTCTGTGTTCATGTGGGTTTCGTGTGATAGGGAAGTTTTATGAGGCCTTCTGTAAATAAGGTTAGAAAATCGAAGTATAATCTTCCCATTTGTAGGTGTGAAAAGTACTACCTACTGGACTCTTTTAGCCCTTAAAGAGAAACCAGCTTTAATGGTTTACTGTGGGAGTTGTTGTGGGCTCTTCTCAGATCAGGGCGCGTTTGGAACCCTCGTAGATTTATTTTTAAGATACTGTAATTGATTGTCGCCATCATGTGTTTTTTTAATGTTACTAACGTAACGTTAAAAGTGGACGTAAGTGAATATGAATATTTCATACAAATGTACATGACCACCAAATTACCACCCATTTTGCATCTTCTATGGATTGTTTTAGCCCTAAAAAAGTCTATATTCTTGTAAGTCTGAATTTTATCTTTCAAAATAAAAATAAAAACACTACAGCCAGTTACTTAGATGGATCCGTCCAATCCAAACATACTGAGTGTATTAAATAATATTAATACGAATATACTACTATAGTATAGTATAGTTATATAGTGTTGTATTACTATTGTATTGCTATGTAGGTTTTACGACTGTATCGCCATCCTCGCATAAATGTTAAAGTTTTTAGAGGATTTATATATACACAAGCCATCTAATATAATATAATTATATATGTATTTTTATTTTGAACAGTAAATTTATAACTACACACCCTGTATCAAACAATCTTTGAAGACAGCGTTTGTTTGCGCCATGTTTTATTAACTTACCAAGTTTTAACTTTTAGATTAATTATACTATATTGTGCAGTTAGATTATGATTAATCGTAGTATTAGGATGTTATAGTTTATAATAATCGTATAGTGTGTATTTATAGCTAGGTATATGAAACAATTTGTAGTTTTTTAGTTTGTAAGAATAAACCTATTGTCGGCGGCACTGTGGTGTTCGGTAAAATTCATATGAATTTATAATGACACCACATTAGAATGTATATGTCACCGTAAGATTGTAAAATCCGTTAGATTATAATCAAACGGTTTCTATCCCGCGAGATTATAAACTGTCGAAAGATTGTGAACCGTTCAATGTTCTGAGTATTAATTTATGAAATATTTATTGTTTTAACGTTTTCTTGTCTCTTTCTTGTACAGTTCGCGCGCGAGTTGAATGCAGAGTAAATGTAAGTGTCACCATACATTTACTCTGCATTCAACTCGCGCGCGTACTATAGGTTAGGTTAGGGTTTGACATGAATATTCAGGACTTAGGTTCTATCGGGTTAATATACCTAATATATTACAATTTACCGAAAAATAACGCGTTAAATTGTAAGCAGTATGTTACGGTTCACAATCTGTCGACAGTTTACAATCTATCGAGATAAAAAACGTTATATTATAATCTAACGGTTTTTACAATCTTACGGTGACATATACACATTATATTAATTGTTCTGTTAGAATTTATTAAATAAATAAATAAAAAGAGATACGGCTCGTTAGTAAACATTAAGGGCGCTGGGGGGTTAGTCAAAAGTCAAAGTCAAATAATGTTTATTCAATATAGGTAGGCACACTACACTTATTGACGTCTAGTTATTAATAAAATATAATGGTTTAACTAGTTTATTTACTCTGTGGTGTTAGTTTATATTTACTCTGTTACCTGTTCTGCGCAGACGCGTACAGTTTGTCGGCGACGTTGTGCGCTAGTGTATCGCCGCCCGTGTCCAGCTGAACTGATCGCGATATATCACCCCCGTTTAGGACCAATCTTCCAGGCGCGTCTGTTATATGCTGCAAATTAAAAAAAAGGATATAAACACCTAGTATAAAATAAGTAATAATAGCAATATAGTAAGTTAAAGTAAAATATACTATATTGTTCACCATAAAAATAAATACAACAAAAATAATAATCTAATAGACATGGCACAACAGGCGGCCGTATCGATTATATAAGGTTAACTTAACTTAACTTAACTTCGTTATAAGTACATACTTAATTTAATTTTTTTTGCAAAATTTTATTTTACCACTTTGTCGGCGTGTTACATATGTATATACCCATGTCAAATTAGACTCTTCTAGTACGAATAGTATCTGAGCAAAGCCTCGGATGGACAGACGGACATGGCATTCCGAACCAGTGGTAGATTCACTAGACTATTCAAAAGGACTTGCTAAAAGTCTACTTGAATAACAAATTTGATTTGATTTGACATGCGAAACTATAAGGTTTCTTTGTTGACTACAGAACCCTAAAAATCTCCCATGGAATTTTCAAAAACCTTAATTCATGGTAACGAATTCGCGGGCATCATATTGTTTAATATGCAACCGAAACGTTAATATGATTTTGTGGGTAATCAAAGCATTACCCACAAAATCTATAATTATAAATATGTCACCGTAAGATTGTAAAAACCGTTAGATTATAATATAACGTTTTTTATCTCGATAGATTATAAACTGTCGACAGATTGTGAACCGTAACATACTGCTTACAATTTAACGCGTTATTTTTCAGTAAATTGTAATATATTAGGTATATTAACCCGATAGAACCTATTACCATTCAGGTAGTGCCCGGCCTGCCGGGCACTACCTGAATGTTCATATCAAACCCTAACCTAACCTATAGTTCGCGCGCGAGTTGGATGCAGAGTAAATGTATGGAAACACTTACAATGACTCTGCATTCAACTCGTGCGCGAGCTGTACAAGAAAGAGACAAGAAAACGTAAAAACAATAAATATTTCATAAATTAATACTCAGAACATTGAACGGTTCACAATCTTTCGAACGTTTATAATCTCGCGGGATAGAAACCGTTAGATTATAATCTAACGGTTTCTATCCCTAGATTTTACAATCTTACGGTGACATATATAAAAATGAAACCCGTTTTCCTTGGTCACGGCATCACGCGTGAATGGCTCGACCGATTTCACTAATTCTTTTTTTGTTGTATTTGTTATTATTAGGTGAAGGTTCTTACGGAAAAAAATATTAAGAAAATATTGAAAAATATATATTTAATTTTGCATATTTAAAAAAACGCGCGTAACGAATGTCAATGTCATTCACAGAAGGCGGTACGAAGTTCGCCGGGTCAGCTAGTTACTTATAATAACACAAACCTGCGTTGAAGTGCTCTGGATTTTGATGAGGTGTGCACTCATCGCTAGCAACTGGTTTTCTACGTGTTCTGTCATACCTGTAAAGATTATTTTTATGCAACATTAACTTAAAACATTTTTTTTGGTCCACCTTGACTTCGATCTCATCAGGTGGTAAGTGATGATGATGGATTTAGCCAGCCAAACTCGATTTTAGGACAAGGTCGAGTTCTAAATCATGTTTTAGGATAATAAAATAAGAAATTGTGTCTCACCATCGGAAGCCAGTCTTCTGAATAAGTTCTTGAGTTGTTGTCCCATTTCCGAGTACTGAGGGACCATTCCTTCTTTCACCTGTTAAAAGTAGGTACTAATAAAACCAGGATAGTTTTCACTAACTAGAATCTACTTCTGCGTGGATTTAGGTATTCCCATATAAAATCCCATGACAACTTTTTGATTTTCCGGGATAAAAAGCCGCCTATGTCACTCTCCAGGTCCTCAACTATACCGATGCCAAAAATTACGTCGATCCGTGTAACGATCGTACGACGTATGAAGAACTGTGATATTTAATTTCTTAAAACGCACATAACTCCGAAAGGGATAGTCCATTAATCACGTGAGGCTCGAAAGGGGGGGAGGGGTCTGGAAAAATCACGAAATATCAAAAAGGGGGTGGGGGATACACGAAATATTTAACAGAGGCGATTTATTAATTTAATATTCTGAAAATTTGTAAGCTACTTTGTACCAAAAAAATACACGTAATTTTGGGGTAATGAAGTCAGCGTGTCTACGGATCGAACTCGTGACCTCGTATAGCAGGTCGGGTATCTAAACCACTCGGCTATCAACGCTTCCTCCGCTTATATACGCGTTGACAACATAAAAATCTAACGACCTCAATTTACATAGGCGTGCCCTGTCAAACAAAGAATGTGGACTTATTTTACTAACGCCATCTAGTCTGAAAAGCGGGACAGCGCTATGGCGGGGACAAGGACAGGCTTATACAGGTGAGGGGCATGCCCTACAAGACGGACGCCCAACTTTTTTCTATGAAAGGATCCATCTAGTACCTACATATTATATATCGATGTAAAAAACCCTTACCTTTAACCTAGCACTCCGCCTCTCTCGTAAGGTCTGCACAAGGCGGTCGACGTCGCCGTGCCTCAAAACTGCATCTAGAACTTTCCTTGGTATGGGCTCAGCTAAACTTTCTAGCAGTAATTCCGCCCTTTCCACCTAAACAAACAAAAATCCGTACTAATATTATTAATGCGAAAGTGTGTACTTTTCCGGGATGCCACCTATCTCTGTACCAAATTTCGTCAAAATCGGTTGAAAAGATGGGCCGTAAAAGCGTAGCAGACAGACTAGTTACCACCCTACCGGCAAAGACGTACCGCCAAGCGATTTAGCGTTCTGGTACGATGCCGTGTAAAAACCGCAGGGGTGTATGGGTTTAATATAACTGCCATGCCCCTAACAGGTTAGCCTGCTACCATCTTAGACTGCATCATCACTTACCATCAGGTGAGATCGCAGTCAAAGGCTAGATTGTGGTGGATTAAAAAAAAAAAAAGTAGTGCTGTTTTAGAACGGCCATTAAAATATTTTTATTATTGTAAAATATGTTATTTCTCAGTATTTCAAAAAGTCGTACAATAAAAGTTACTCAGCATTACGTACAGAAGCTATCCTTTAGAAGTTTAGAGGTTATTAGTAATTCATAGTCACCTGTATCAATTTGTGTTTAAGGTGAGGCCACACCAGCGGTAATACTTTGCAGTTGACGTCAATCGGATTCAAAAGGCTCGCTACACACGACACCAAACCGCAAACTTCGTGACGTATCTACAAGAGACGTAAAACATTAATAAATTGACAAAAACTACGTGCGGCAAATGCATTGAATTGGGTGTTTGACAACTATTCAAATAAATTATTTTTTAAGTGATTATATTTTAATAATAGGCGAAACATCAAATGTTCATACACTAATAACTGGTAGAATGTATGAGGCTCTCAAACTTTATGTAAAAAAAAAAAAAAAATGAATCTTTATTGACCCACACAATCTTAACAAATGAAAGCAATTGGTACATAATATATGTAAATACTACCTAATTTAAAACTGCGTGGTCAATAGGCCCTATGTCACCTACATTCTCATGTTTTTAGGGTTCCATACCTCAAGAGGAAAAAGGAACCCTTATAGGATCACTTCGTTGTCCGTCTGTCTGTCTGTCCACCTTTTTCTCGGTAATGCGTGAAGGTATTAAATTAAGTCTTGGAGCTGTAAAAAAATCGAGCTTCTAAGTCAACGCAATCAAAAGATACGACTGTTACAGTCATATACCATATTTTGCACCATATTTTGACACTCGCCAGTAAATCAAAACCTAAAGACGGCTTCCCGTTGACCTAGAATCATGAATCGGTGGCAAGAAGCAAGATCTCACAGCACAAGTATAGGAAAAAATCCGAAAATCGATAAAAAGGGTTACTCATAGGGTGCCGAATTGTTTGTCAGGCGCTACTAGTGTAGCGCCATAATATAAGCCAGTTATTTCACAGCTTTATACTGTGTGGTGGTACGGAACCCTTTGTGCGCGAGTTTGACTCGCACTTAACCGGTTTTTTTACATACCCATAGATTAGGATGAGCGAGGTAGACAGCACTTTCGGCCACCAGGTCACAGAGAGCTTGTTTCGGTAGGAGCCCCAATTCTGCTAAACTAGTGGTAGCACGTAAAGCCTTCGCTATAATCCATTCAGATTGGTCTGTCAGACCCTGAAATAACATTGAAAATTATTAGACGAATATTATAACAGAAAATTTGGGTTACTTCATCCCAATATTTTTGTGACCCATGAAGATTTTTTTAAAGAGAAACTTGTTATTTAAAGTGTGCTCCTGAAAAAAGCTAATTATACTGTTGAAGATTATGCAAATTATGAAAGAGCATGGATTTGACTCGCTCCAGCAATGCTAAGGTCAGCGGTTACTTATGTATCTAAACATGAATGAATGAATGAATGAAAAATTCTTTATTGTACACCAAGAAACACATACTTATATAAACAATAACAATAAAACTAAGGTATGGTACACATTGATGTAATTGCAAATGGATTTTTTAAGAACCACCGAGTTTCTGCCTGGTTCTTAGAGGTAGAAATGGCATTCCGAACCAGTGGTAGATTCACTCGACGATTTTAAGGCACTTTTAATAATTTATTTGAATAAAAAAAATATGAGTATGGGTGATAAAGTTCGAGCTGATCTTGAAATTAGGTCTCATTTTTTCACGCGTAATTAATTAATATGCATTGCTTTCTTGTGCGACTAATGATAAATGATAAATGATTTATTTATTTCACATAGGACAACTGGTGTCACTTATGAAACGTTAAGACTCTACCACCGGTTCGGAAACCTGTTCTACTGAGAAGAGCTGGCAAGAAACTCAGCATTTGCTATTTTCTTCAAAAAAATAAAGAGGTTACAATAATTATAGGTACATACAACACATACGTTACGATACAAGGTATCGGGCAGGCATATACGTGTAATATGGGTAGTGTCTAGCATTCAATACGCTTTCTTTGTCTTTGGTGGAAGTACAAGAGACCATGTCCAACAGAATATCGGAGGCTCCTCACCTGTTGTAACAGCGGCAGTAATATAGGTGCAGCGTGCTGGCCCACATACGATGCAACTCCCACCACCCGCTCGAAGAAACATCCTCGTAAAGCCACTTCTTCCTTGTCGTTCAGGAATGTTACCATATGTGACAGGATTACGTCATTCGCTAGAAATGAAAATTAATCCATACTTTTTATACTATAAATGCGATAATGTGTCTGTCCATCTGCTACGCTTCACAGGAACGAAGTCGCGGCCTTTAGATACTTCACTAATATTATGCCTAGGTGTAAAAAATAAACGAACCCAGGGGGCTCACCACAGAAACTTAAACAACTGACGAACAATAGGCATGATGACTGATTTTGAAAAATGGTCAGATTATGTTCGGAAGTATCTACTATTTCGAAAAAATATCTTATTTCAGCAGAAAAATAAGGTTTGGTACATAATATTGGCATTTGAAATTTAAATTTTAAAATTCACGCCAAAACGCTGCCCGGTGTCATGGCGTCGTTTGTGACGTCACTATTATTTTTACCAATGTACTATGTGCAGTGTGCAGTAAGCCATAGTGTGATTGTCAAAGCTAGAAAACAAACCATTGTGACGTGATTCGCTTCTTGGTGTTTAATCCATTATGGCGGATTGCTGTATTTTATAATTTTATTTTATCAAAATAAATAGCAATCTCACTCGAAATAGAAAAATAAATACGTTTTTTATAATCCATGAATCCTATTTCATGAGATAAATTCATAATTTCATTGATTCTTGGTTACTGTCATCATGCTTATTGCACTGCGTTTGACATCAGTTTTCCTAAAACTTTAATGGTAAGACAGAAATACTAATAGTCTAAATTCGATCGTTACTTAATTAAAATAGAATCGTTTTGCATGCCTTTACGCTTGTGAGTGTACTTGAATGTGCGGATAAGTATGCGCGCATGTGTATGTGTGTGCATGTGCATGCGTGTAAAAATGTGAGTACCAGCATTTATGCGTGTCTTTGTGTTTGTTTAAATGATTTGTGAACTTGTCAGTCTGTTACTTAACTTACCTTTCTGTTTGCCAAAGAAGACGCAGAGCTTCGTTATACCGTTTTCGACTAACGCACGCTTCACTACGGCTTGAGAATCCGTTAGCAAATACGATACTGTGGAACGCACCTATAGAAAAAAAATTAGACGAAATTTGGTACAGATACGTTTATGAGCCGTTTTTTATCCCGAATAACCAATGAGTACCCACGGAAATATGAAAAAATCCCAAATTCGCATCATTTACTCAATAACAATTCAATAGATATATTTTTTTTATTTGATGAATAGAACTAGTTTAGTTAAACATTTTTGTGTCTTCTTCTATTGAATGTCAGATTACAGATGACAGAAAGAGAGAATTAGTTAAGTAGGCCAATAATTATAAAATATTTCTCTCAAGAAATTAATTCCGTATTTGAAGATTTTTTTTAATACATTGCATTGAGAGTTGAACACAAATTGAAATCACTGATACTTTATGTCATAGCTTAAAACAGTGATATAATACAAACCATTTCATGCAACACCGACAGTTCAGTTTCGTAGTTGATATTGGTTGCTTCTTTGTCGGCGATGTTCTGTGTTTGGTCTAGGAACCGTACCGCCGTTTCTGCCAGCTTCGCTAAAACAAGTAAATTCTATTAGGCTAACCTCGTATAGTTTTTATTCAAACTATAAATAATTTCCGGAACCATTTCAAAACAATGCGTGCGCGTAGCCACACGCAAACGCATTTGCAACGTACGTATAGTCTGCTAGCTGATGCCCGCGACTTCTTCCGCGTGGATTGATGTTTATGGTTCCCATGGGACCTCTTTAGACTTAATTTACCGGGAAAAAATTTGGGTATGTTCCGATATACACTGCGAGCACTGTAAGGTGTGACGTCAATTTAGTATACTGCGAAGCCGCCAGTGCTCACAGTACAAAAATGGCGACGATTTATGACATCATATATTTCCCTAGGATACTGCGGCAGTATACTGTCAGTTCATAACGGAACGAATATCTCCCCAGTAAATATTTGGTATTTATGTATGTATATGTACGAATCCATTATTTTTATAGAATAAAAAATTTCAAATAGTGGTAGTAATGGTATTTATTGTTGTAATTTATTTAAAAATAATTTATTGAAATAAACGAATTTCTCCCCAGTAAAAGCACTGAACAGTGATTTAAGTTTATATCGGAACATACCCTATGTGCCAATCATATATGCAGGTCATATTTGCCAATAAGACCACAGCCAAAAAAAAATGACTACCTTTCACCAAAATTAGTAAATGACCACCAAAACTTAGGAAGAGTAGTCTTTTTATAAACAATCGCGAAAACCAAGTTAAAACTTCATACTTTTTCATAGACAGTAGACACTATCAAATTCTTACCAATATTATTAGCGTACGCAATCCGTACGGGCAACGCCGGATCGGAAGCCCGAGGCGCGAGTTCCGGCAGAATGTATTCCGGAAACACGTTACTGTCTTGCGGAGGCAGGTTCCGGACGCACGAGACACATTTGGCCACACACCATATAGCTGCCGCTCGGACTCTGGCTTCCGGAGCGTGAGACAGGAACATCTAGCAAGAAAATTAAATACAAATCAAATCAAATATTTTTGAAGTGATAACTTCTTTAGGCGCGTTGAGCACTTTTTGGTAGGGGGTAAAATTGTGGATTACGCGTGATCGACACCATTCTTCTTAAGACAAAAGGTCTTAAGTATAAATAATATAGTACATTCGTAATTAAACTTTAAAACCATAGTTTTAAGGTTTATATATATATATGTATGCATTATTTTTTTAATTAGAAAAAATTTGGTAAAAAAATATTTAAATATTCGTTTTCACTTCTATCGGCAGTCCCTGACTGCCAATTTTCTTTATTCAAGGAGACTTTTAACAAGTGCTTTTGAATAGTCGAGTAAATCTACCATTGGTTCGGAATGGAAATCCATGCTCTTTTATCATTTATATACTCTTCAATAGTATAATAAGTTTTTTTTTAATGGATTTCTTAAACTTTATCTTTATCCAGCTATCAGACTCTAAATACCATCTAAGTACTTGCTAATACATAGAATGAGCTCAAACACGATAGAGTTATATTGAGAATTGAAGAGTGAGTAGTGAGTTAGAATTATGAGGTAACTGCGTTTGTAACTATTTGAGAAACTTCTAGTAATTTTATCAATTACCAAATTGTCCCTGCAGGTAATCGCATAGCACTCACCACTGCACAAGGACAGTCGCTAACGCTAAAGGATCCCAATCTAAGTAATATGCCAATTCTGGCACAAATTTTCGATGAATTGGTTTACAGTTGACCATTCGATACTTCCAACTTTGGAAAGGCCGAAAAACAAAGACATCTAATACTGATCCAATATACATTTTTCTACGTCTAATCCATACTAGTATTACAAATGCAAAAGTGTCTGTCTATCTGCTACGCTTTCACGGCCCATCTTTTCAATCGATTTTGATGAAATTTGGTATAGAAATAGGTTGTATCCCGGGCAAAGACATGGACTACTTTTTATCCCGGAAATTTAATGACTTCCCGCGGGAATAAAAACCTAATCCATGCGGACAAAGTCGCGGGTTTCATCCAGTACTTACTATAAACGGCAGAATTCTGTCCAAAATTGTCTCCGAACTGGAGTTCTCGCACAACAAATGCAGTATCTCCAAACAATGCAACTTCGAAGTACAATGATGTAGACCCCTTATACAAGAAGTCACTAATGACGTAATCAAAATCAACCCCTCCCCATCTGGACCCATCTCTTTACTCTCCAAAGTTTTATTGTCATCTTCTTCGTAATCTGCCACATTCACATTCATAACTCTGAATCCTTCCTTTATCAAAGCTTCCATATCAACTTTAGGGATTTCTCTTGTCTCTGGAACTAAATTTTGGTAGTCCTTCGCATTGGAGGGTTGTGTGAAGATTTTTATGATGTTCTTTATGTCTTGGTAGATACGGGCTATTTTCTCGTCGGCCGGTAGTATTGGTTGGGCGGAAAATATCAGCATGTATGATTGGAGGAATGAATAAAAGTATTCAGGGAATAGTCTGTAAAGTAAAACACATTGTATCTACTGAAAAACGTTTTAAAACAGAATATATCTCATTAATTTTTTTTTATAATATTATCATGTTCAGCTACTGACTTTAAAAAATTGTAGAATCAACAACGATCTGTTTGTAGGTCCTTTAAGGCTACTATATCCCAGCACTTTAGGCATTTGTCGCTCACTCAGACCCGCGCTACGATACCTACCGATCATTGCCGTGAGTCGCGCAGTTCAAATGAACTCCGTGACCCTATCATAAATATTTGCGTCACAGTATGAACTGTTACAGTTGGACTATTTACATTATAATTCGCGTCACGAAATACATGTTGGAAGTTGCGTTTTTACCTATATTTTGATTTAGACTATATAAAATGAAATTCAGGGTATAATCTACTCGTATCTATATTGCAAATTTCAGCCAACTTACATTCCAAATTTCAAAATAAGAGTAAAAATATTAAAACTTTCCCATTTTAATTGTCATCCCCAATTTTATTAAATAAATACTAAAAGGGAATAAAAATAAATAATTACTAAAAGGGGATTTTCCAACACAATTTCTATAGATCTTTATAATCTCTTTATAATTTAAAGCCGATAGACCTACTGACAGATTTTTTTGCATCAAGCATTTTTAAATTTATTAGCTGTCAATATCGTGTATACAGTGGTCAGGGACGGACTAAGTCCATTGGGAGCCCGGGGCGGCAATCTCAGTGGGGGTTGCTGTATTGTAAATACATTGGTGAAAATCTCTTTTGTTACTGATTCACTAATTTACTTTTACCCGACACTTTTTTGGTATGCAACAATACTATAACTAAACTAACTAACTATACTAATATAGACTTCGTTTTTTTAATTTGTGCTAAGAAAATTTTAATTAAGTTTATTAAAATAAAATACACACATTTTTATTTGGTTTTTAAATGAACAAACTTAAACCACTGAAAAGCGCCTACATACTTATAAAATTATTATTACAAAAACATTCAAAATTCATCGTAAAAAATCACGCGTGAGCTTGGACCTGGTTGCTGCAAATCTGGTTGCAAATCAGAGGGTGTACTAGATGAATGTTTTTTAGGCTGCACGTTTTCTATATCTTCCTGGTCTCGTATAGGCATGCCACGTTCATATCAACTATCTATAATTTCAGGCAGTAGGTATTTTAAATAAAATTGTAATATCTTTGGCTCCATGTTCTTAAACCAGAAAGTATCATCTTTATCGATGTACTCTGTATAATATAAAGGCTCATTTTCGCCTGCCCAGATTCCAAGCAGACACACTTTTCCTGTAACAACAAAAATATTTTTAGGTACGTTTCTAGGTTTGATAAAATTCACAGAGTAGGTATTTGTAATCGAATGAAAAAAATATTGACAAAAGCTCTTAAACCACCTTAAACTCTAACTGCATCTACAGATTCACTGTTTGAAATTATATAAAGGTGAAATAATATTACGGTGAGGTGGTGAACTTGAATATAATTTGATTACAGGGTGAGTTACTGGAGGCCCCACTTTAAAAAAAATTAAGCAAATTGAATTTAGTATCTCAAAGAAATGCGAGTGAAGCTAGCACAAATATTTTATTTTTTAGTGAATAATTAAATTACGAGCACAATATAATGTAAATTTTATAAGCCTTGAAAATATAATTATTATAGGTTCGATATATTAGGTATAGATTAGGTATATAAGGTTCTTGGGGAACTCTACACCAAGGGTCCGGCCACCGGTGTGCCCTATCGCCCTTAGTCCGCTACTGTCTCACTTTCTCACGTATCAAACAAAATATAATCTGTATGGAAACTACTCACATGTCATCTTTTTCAAGCGGTGTGTCGTCTCTCTTTTTTGATGCAAAACGATTTCCTTTACGAGGGATATTTGAACTGAAATAAAAATTTAAAGAATTATTATTTTGATAGTACAAAATCGCTAACAGAGTCTCGTTGGTTTTACTACTACTTTCAACTGCAGGTCTCGGGTTTATCCCCGGGTTTGGGCTCCTTAATATTATTTGTATTTTTCTAAAAACTAATTAGTAGGTAGGTGAGGTATTTCTATTTAGTATGAACCAAACTAGGGGTTGGAAGTTCAGAAATATCTCCCGCGCAGTTGGTAAATTTCTATTGACCGCCATGGCCAAAATAAAGTCGAGATTTAGGATAGGATATTATTATATCATGTATTCATGAGAAACTCAGTATAGCCAAACAAAAAAAACCTCGTCTCCCTTACTGACTGTATATAGGTATAAACTGTGGTTACGCGTGATGGTATTTGCACGTGGCGGAATTTACTCTACCTATCATAATTTTCTTAGTTCGTATCAGATTTTCTTCGGAGCTTTTGAGGACTAGGTATTTTGATAAACTCAAGAAACACTTACCATATATTTTTTTTATTTCTCCTTCGCTTCCTGTCAGATAGTTTTTTTTTCCGGCACTTTTATTTCCCATTTTAAATAAAAATCACAAGCAAAGAAACACTATATTTACAGGCTAACTAAAACTATTTTAATTTTATCACTAAATGTAGCAAAAGAATTTATTTACAAATAATTAAAAAATAAATAATTTTAGCGCGAAAGGAGCGTGATTCGTGAAAACTTGCGCAGGTCCTTCTCGTATAGAGGCTCGTGAGCCACTGAGTACATCGCTTATTCGATGCGTTAGATCATTTTATGACTTCTGTTAGGCGAAATTTTGCAGCAATTTTTTTATTTAAAATCTGTCTGTACAGTGAATAGGTAATACAATGAGCTTAATTTATGTATAATTTTTATGAAATTTAGTCTAAAGCTTTGGAAATGCCATTAGAAAAATGAACAAAAACAACCTGTTTTCAAAATTTTTTATGATCGAGGCAAGTTTAACTTATCGTGTTTTCATGAGTACATTAAAGAGATAAGGCATGTATCTTTAATATGTATTTTTAACAGTGAAAAAAAACTATTTTTTCATGACTTTGAATTGGTTTGAAAAGTGGCGTAGTCGCTAAAAACCGGGATAATGGGCCGTTAAAGAATGTTTTAACAGACTTAAAACTAAAATAAATCATATCTTACTCCTTGGACACACAGATAAAATCGCACACACCGTCTTTGAGCCGCCAGCCGATAAAGATCGGTATCAGTAAGAAAGTGGTAATTCGCGTTAGCTCTAACGGTCTTGACAGAGTAAGAGTAACAAGAAAAATAACGAAAATTCAAGCAAATCGATTATTAAAATATATATAAATATCAATTAATGTACCTATCGAAAATTCTTGTTTAATCTTTCCACATACTTGCCCCTGGCTTCGTCCAGATAAATCTCAGCGCTCTTTCTGTCCTTTGGGTTCCGTTCCGTCATAGATTCCAGCAAGGTTCGTAACTCGGGTTCGCATGTATCTGGTAAGGTCATGGTGGGAGGTCGATCTTCGCCGTTCCTGTACGCTAGCAAACCTGGGAGGTCTAACGCTGGGGTGCCGTCGTTCCAGAGCTCTAAAAGGGCGCATCTAGGGAGAAAATAAGTAAGTAAAACTAAAAAAGAGACAATTAAAATTGACAGATTTATTTTGAGAATCAGTTTTGTGAAGTGAAAGCAGGTTTAATTTTATTTAAAATCGGCGACGAAGTTCTTCATAGCAAATTCTCGTATCTGTAATAGATTGAACTTTGAATTTTCGCCTCACTTAGCGCTCCAAGCAAAACCATCCCGTATAGCTTCGTAATATTAATTTTCGACGCAATAAAAGGCGAAACTCTAGGATAGAAACTCTGTTTAAATACTTACAAAATGACTGATTTATTATATTGAAGCATAGCTTGTAACGAACTGAAACGAACGCGGCGATGACGCACTTTAAAGGCTGGGCAGCGCATATTATTGCTCAAGCGAGACAGCATACAAGATGCATTAGACGCTACGCTTGTGTTACTTTCCCTACGACAATTCACTGCTTTTATATATTTTTTTTAATCAAAGAATCGCCGTGCTCTTGACGACAATCATGCTACAAAGCTATGATGAGGTTTAGGTTGGAGCGCGCTTGCCTAGAAGATGCCTATTCACTCTTGCCTTAAAGTTACTTAAGTTATACGCGCCTGGGAATATATGAGTTGGAAGGGTATTCCACATTCTTATAACTTACCCAGTGGAAAATATATCCATGCTGGGAATCAGCTCGCCTATCTTGCATGGAGACTCACTCAATAGTAGACTGCTAGATCTGTCATCACCCTGTAGGACAATAGGCATGATGACAGTAACAAAGAATCAATGAAATTATAAATTTATCTAATAAAATTGGATTCATGGATTATAAAAAACGTATTTTTTTTCCTATTTCGAGTAAGATTGCTATTTATTTTGATAAAATAAAACTATAAAATACAGCAATCCGCCATATTGGTTAAAACACCAATGAAGCGACAATGACGTCACAATTATTTTCGAACTTTGACAATCATACTATTGTTTACTGCATACTGCACAGAGTACATTGGTAAAAATAATAGTGACATCACAAACGACGCCATGACACCGCCGAACGTTTTGGCGTGAATTTTAAAATTTAAATTTCAAATGGCAATTTTATCTACTTAACCTTATTTTTCTGCTGAAATAAGATATTTTTTCGAAATAGTAGATACTTCCGAACATAATCTGACCATTTATCAAAATCAGTCATCATGCCTATTACAACAGTTTATTATGTAAAGCTTGACAAGTAAAATAAATATATATTATCTATATACTACTTAAAGTGGCGTGCACGACATAGAGGCATAAAAGCATTGCTTACCTTAGTTAAAAAAGCTCAATGCTTATTTTTCGTCATGGCCTGCCTGAAAATAGGTAGCTAACTATGCAATACCTACCCTGGCTTCGAATACTGTGCACGCCACTGACTACTTACTACTAAAATTATAAATGCGAAACTTTGGATGCATCAATGGATGTTTGTAACTCAATCACGTCAGAATGGCTGAATGGATCCGGATGAAATTTGGTACGGAAATAAATTATAGTCTGGAATAACACAATAGGCTAGATTTTATTACAGAAAATTAAAGAGTTCCCATGGCAACCAATAAACCTCAATCCACGCGGACGAAGTCACGGGCATCAGCTAGTAAACCTATTCGAGGCCGCCACATAGGCTTATGGCCTGAAATAAATGATTTAATTTAATGCCAAAGCTCACCGAATTTCTAACGTTAGGGTCTGGAGCTCTAACGAATCTCTCTGGAGCGACATAGCAAAGCCTTCTTCTAGACGTGTCGAAGAAATAGCTGAAGTCTGCGGGATTATCATCTGGTAGGAATGTAGGCTTGAATGAAGCGATATCCGTCAGGAGCACCCACAGCCAAGACGTTACCATTATGTTTTCTAGCTGAAACAATACATACAGATTTAATGAATTGTAAAGTCAAAGAAAATGTAGGGCACAGTTGAGTTCGACGACCTCCGTGGCGCAGTGTGTGTGAGTGTGAGTACTGTCTTCATGTAAGAAGTCTTCATGTTCTTCTGCAGTCTTAATGTGCGCAGTTCTGGATTCGATCCCCGGCAGGGTAAATTTGGGAATTTATAATTCCTGAAGTTCCCTGGTCTGGCCTGGTGGGAGGCTTCGGCCGTGGCTAGTTACCACCCTACCGGAAAAGACGTACCGCCAAGCAATTTAGCGTTCCGGTACGTTGCCGTGTAGAAACCGAATAGTGGTATGGGTTTAATATAACTGCCATACCCCTAACAGATTAGCCCGCTACCATCTTAGACTGCACTTACCATCAGGTGAGATTGCGGTCAAGGGCTTACTTGAAGAAGTGGATAAAAAAAAGACTTTTTGTTTCCTTCATGCCTGCATCAGCATGCAAAACTGTTGTTGAAATCACTGAGTCTGCAAAATGGTCACAACTCTCAACTATAAAGATAAAGACAGTTATGCAATGAGGATATTGTTGAAGATAGATGTAGAAAAGATTATGTAATATGGTAAGAGTTACCAAATGAAATATGAATAGCATTCCCCTCCTCCTCCATGCATTGTCAAACTTACTGCCGAGGATTGTGACCTCTGCCACAGTTTTTTTATGATGTCACACCATTATATCTTGCGGCATGGTGCAGAGCAATGTGGACAGGTGTCCACTAGAGTGGACTAATCAGTACTGTATTTTTCTCTTATTTTCTCAGAAATTGTTTCATTACTTAACTAATACTCAATTAAGAAATCAGATTATTTCCATATAACACTATTTAAGGGCTTAGGTTTTAGCGTGAGTTAAAGCAGCTGTAAATTGCTTTATTTCCGGCCTGGCCAGTAATACTACTACTACTTTTACTATTGTTTTATTTTATCAGAGTTTGAAAACTGGATGGTCAGTATGCCACGGCTCACACACTAAAATACCTTAATATCTCCATGGCAGATGCCCAGTTTATGCATCCTGTGTAACGCATACAGGACCTGGAATGTTATCCATTTCTTCTCCAGCACTGTGAGGAATGGTCGAGTTGACATTCTGTCGTACACACTGTATTTACAGTACTCCCGCATAAGGAGACCAGCTTTGTCTGTCAGCTGAAAAAATTATGTTTTTGTTAAATAAGCAAGACCTTGACTGCAATCTTACTGTAGAAATGACATTCCAAATCCATTGGTGGATAGATTCACTTCAAAAGCACTTTAAAAAGTTTATTTGGATAAAAAATCTTGAAATTGATACAGTTTCTAGTTTTATTCAATATCATATTGGAACACTAAATGGCTTGGTGGCAAATCTTTGTCAGTAGCATTAATTAATTAAATTTAAATTAGCCACAGCTGAAGCCTTCCACCAGACAGGGCTAGAGACAATTTACCATTACGGGGCATTGAACCCGCCCGGGTCCTTTCATTTAGACTAAATGTGTGTTTTTCTAAATATTTTTTTAAAGGAAGCATGAGAGTTGACATTATTTTTAATCATTTTCATTTAGAATCATCCACTTGGTTAAGAAATTAAAACACAATACAAAACATAAAATATTAATTAATTTTTATCCTTATCATGTTTTTCATAGATGTATCTTGTAACTTAATAATAATATAATGTAGTGATAATATTTTATAGATATTATAAATACCCATGTAGTTTTAAAAGGCATGATTGTACATACTTTAACCAATGTAGTTTTAATTAAAGGCATAATTTTACATAGTTTTTACTCTATTTTATAATTTCAATTTAAAATAAAAGCTCTCTGCTTCTCTGGGATATTATCCCACAGGACTTTTAAAAAACTTAGCCCATGTGGATGGATTAACATCATCTATTATATTTGGGTCCAATCAAATAGTTTCTGAACTGAGGTGCAAGTGCTCGTTTGCACAGTTCTCATACAAACTATCGAAGACATACTATATATGAAAATATGCCATTGCAACATGTCTTGTGGCTAACTTCAGACACAACTATTTACTTAATTGGCTCTGGCTACAATTATATTTTATCTTATTTCTCTAAATCCAAACAAACTTAATGAGACAAATACTTACAATAACTCTTTGAAATGGTAAGCAGTTAAATGCAGAGGCAAGTTGTTCTTTGATCTTCAGTATCCTTTCCTTATGTTCAGCTAGTGGCAGTGACGGGTCGTGAACAGCAAAGACCTTAACCACTACCAGGCCTTCTCTGGTGCGAGCTCGAGCCACTTTGAAAAATCTTGTTGAGCCAAGGCTGGAATGGGAAACAAAGATATATTAATTTGACTGTACTATATTTTGAGCTCAATTAACTAAGATAAACACTCTGTCCTGCCTTTATTCATCTATCTTTCTCTATGATATTGTTGTTTCTTTCTAGTCCCAGCATCAGGCAATGTAACATTGTCTGCTGATTTCTTGACCCATTCTGTCTAGTGTGGTAAAGGGTAGATAGGCTATCTCTTTATAGCTAAGTGCCCCATGCACTCATTTGCAAGATGGGAATTACAGAATCAGTGATGAAGACTTAACAAACCCCTCTATATGGAATATCATGAGGTTTACAAACAAAGACTAACATCTGAACTATCTTAATCTTCCATGGTCAGGTTACTTAATATAAAGAATTATGTGGATACATAGATACACACCTTTGATCGAAAGATAAGTCCACATGGTCACTTAAATAATGTTCAACTGGAAATATTTGTGACGGTGCTACACCGACCAGTTGATTTCCCATTTTTATTCAAAGAGGAACTAATTCAATATCGTATTCAAGAGGGAAAACATGAAAGTTCGCTTCATTTAACACGTAGTTAAGATAATATTCACACAGTTCCCACTGAATGCTAGAAATCTACAATTTTACAGTTACAATTTTAGAGTTAGTACAATGATAATAAATCTAACAAAACATTAAACAATAAAATTGCAATTTGCAAGTTTCGATGAAATATTTTGATTTCTATTTTTTGACGTTGAAGGTAGGTTGAAGTTGACGTTGACGTCGGCTAGATTTTTTTTATTAACTGGCTCTGGGTTCCAGCCCTTCTGAGCCCACAGAATGCCAAAAGGCGTTGACATTTTAATTAAAAAACAAAATAAGAAGAAGACAGACGATGACGAATCCTCAGACGAAACGTTGGTTCATTAGTCACAATTTTCTTGCCACTTCATTAATCAAAAATCTGGAAAACTTAAACAGAATACACATAAATGTTTCATCAAACATTTTATATCATTTTAAATATAATTAATTAATAAATTATACAAGAGATAAACAATTTTGTCTTCAACTACACAAGGCGGAACAACTCATCATTCTAAAAAATCGTAGACATCTGTCACTTTTGCTTCATGGTCTGTCTTCAACAAATAGGCTGTGTTATTTCTCATCCACCCTTTTTTTTCCTAATAACAGTCGCATAATCACAGAAATGACTTCTAAAACTGAAAAGGATCGAGCTAAACAGATCCAGGATCGATGTCAGAACATTTTGATACAATTACTCAAAGATGAAGACAACAAATATTGTGTTGACTGTGACGCCAAGGGTGAGTGGAAATCCCTTTTTTATTTTATTTATCTCAACGTAGCTAAGAAAATTTTGTAGAATGCATATTCAGGTAACAAATTTGCATTTCCTCAGTAACGTGTCTTAGTTTCCCTTTTGTAAAGAACTTGGCCCTGGGAAATTTACCTTTGGAAGAGGTCTTCGAACTTCGCATTGAACCATTAGAGCTTGATTGACTCACGCTATCTGAAATTGTAATACGACTTCGATAACAATTAGTCTAAATTATGCTCACGTTTCTGAGGTGCTATGCAGCTATTGATTTCATATTTAAACCAATGTAATTGATATGACTTCCTCATGAATGGTTCATAAGACGAATTTCTTAATATTGACCTATAGCTGTAAAGTTTGATATGAAAGTTCACCATAGTAAACTTCCTAATCAATAAAATATGAAATGTTAATAATATTATAAAGACAAAAGCTTGATATGAAAATTTTAATTTAACGCAAATGTAAATAGTTGAGTAATATACTGATCATAGTTATCAGTACATATAATACAGTGAGAGTTAAATATTGTATCTAGCCATATTTTATTAATCTGTAGAATCTTATCATAATAATAATTAAGATAACATTTAATGTTCATGTAAATTTGTATGGTTAGGTAGTTTTTAGACTGTTTTGTCAATTGTTGTTTCTATTGCAAAAATCTTTGAAGTAAACTAAAATGACAGGTCTAATGTTTTACTATCCCTTTCTTACTGCATTCTGGAAAAAAGGATAACTACAAATTTAGACCTGTCAAGTTATTTTTACTGCAAAATAATACGACAGAATGACTACCAGCCACCAATCAAAGTCCTTAAATAAGTAATACCTATATAATACATTTTTCTAAGTTGAGTAATTTATGTCCAAAATAAACATGTTTAAGATACTCTAATTCTATGAACTAAAATATCTAGTATCATCTAAAGGCGATAGTTTAGCGAGCCTTTGTGACATACAAATTAGAACACATTATATAGAGCATAGACCAAGTGTGTGTGAGTTGGTGTATTATCTATTGAGTGTGTGCATGTCTGGTAAGTTGTAGTAAGTCTGTCTTATAGACTTAAGATATTGGTAATAATGAGAAAAGCTTCAAATAAAGTACATTTAAATGTAGTAGTAGTTAATAGTGATTGTTGACATGAAATAAACTAAGTCTAGGTCAGAATCTGACACAGTTTGATAGGCTTCCTGTCTAACATTGACATACATGAGGGCCTCTCTTACATTACATTTTACTTGCATAACCTTTTGAATTAATTATAATTACTTATTTAGTTCATACATATATATACAATAGTTATTGAGACCAAAACTAATTATTCTGAAAAAAATGAAGCAAATCATTTAATTACAATAGCAAACTATTTATTCCTAAGGAATGATTTAATAATGAACAATCAAGGTGAGCTTCAAACTTGGAATCATTCATATCTCATTCGACCTTTTACGGTTGAGCTATTGATGCTTCTTTTAAAATATTCTGGGTCAATTGCACTGTTGATGATTATGGTTTATGTTAATTTTCAAGCTAACAAAGTGAGTGGCATGAGTTTTTATGCATCCATAATTTTATTAAGGGCAGAAATCAATTTTTGGTAAAAAGTAGCAAAATTCTAGCCTATGCAACCCAAAGTAGTTTTATAAGTTGATCAAAAATGTTAACCTTAACTGTTGAATATGCAATTAACCCTTAACCAATGTGGAAGGATAGAATAGTTAAGTGACAACATATTGATGAAAATACACCCATTAAAATATTATTCATAATAACAACTTTTCAAGTACAGTATAGTAGTTACAGTAATTAACTCACAAAACATGCAGGAAGTCCTAATTTTAATTTTCATGCTGCTGTTTAAACTTTCAAGGTCAGTTACAAAAATTGCACTGTTACCACATAATATTTCGACCCTGACTTTTTTACAACAGAATTGAATAAAATCTAAAATGCAGTTCCATATAAATAGGAATAACATTGAAATATATTGAAACAATTTATTATGAATTATTTGTTTTTCATTTAGCAAATATAAATTATTATATTCATTAGTTATATAATATTACCTTTTCCACTTATTCCTATTTGTCTAATACTAGCTGATGCCTGCGACTTATTCCATGCGGAATGGGAACTCTTTAATTTTCTGGGATAAAAAGTGGCCTATGTCACTCTCCAGGTCCTCAACTATGCCTGTGCAAAAAATCACGACGATCCAGTTGTCTGTTGCAGCGTGATTGAAGGACAAACCAACAAATAAACACACTTTTGCATTTATAATATCAGTATGATTAACCTGTAATTCATTTTAAGATATTCAAAGTAAAAACCTAAATTTGATTAAAGTCAAATAACAGTATGTTTCTAAAAATGTTGTTAATTAACCAGGACCTCGCTGGGCATCATGGAACCTGGGTATATTCCTGTGCATACGCTGCGCAGGTATACACCGGAACCTCGGCGTGCATATCTCGAAGGTCAAGAGCGTCAACTTAGACTCATGGACTGCAGAACAAGTAGTTAGTATGGCATCTTTTTATCAATTGGTACAAAGAGCAAAATCGTTCAAGGAAATATTCCTCGTCATTTTGTCTGTGCAGATATCATCCCCAATCAACACTAATTAATAAATCAGAAGAGTGTGTGTCTGTCTTCCACTTGTTGACAAATAGCTTTGCATTCCAGAAGGGCTTACTGTTTATCTCGATTTTTTATTAAACCTTAACAGCATTTATACCTGGCCTATAAAGTATGTAGGTAGAGTACAGGCGCCCTTAACCGATTTTGTGGATTTATCAAGTCTTGTTTTTCTGATATTCCCAGATTTTTTGTGGTTGGTGTATTTTTTTTTAAATTATAAATTCCATACGGCTTGCAAGTTAGCCTGTCATCTTAGACTGCATCTTCACTTACCACAGCTTGTTTCAGAATTTAAAACAATATAAATGTATTTTGAAGTGAAACTTCTTTAGAATCGTTGTGATTTGAAAATTCGATGAACCAAACTTCACTTCTGCCGTGTTTAAATTGCACACACACACTTTTTTTTAGGTTTATCTGCAACACATGGGCAACTCCCGCGCGCGGGCTGTGTACGAAGCGAACTTGCCTGACTCATTTAGAAGGCCTCAGAACGATTCGTCTTTAGAAGCTTTCATTCGCGCCAAGTATGAGCAAAAGAAGTACATCGCGAAAGAATGGGTGCCGCCTACCATGCCTAAAGTTAACTGGTAAGATTTTCCTTTAAATATTCTTATTGTGCCTCTATTGCTAATGATCGTACCTACTCAGCAGAACTCCAACTGTATTTCACCACTGGTGCTGTATTAATCTTAAATGAAACTTGTTAAACACCTAATAAGTACCGACATACCGCATAAATTTCTAATAGTAGAGGCGACGTAAGCCTATCCACTTGTTTTGCTGTCTGCGGCACATCTCAAATGCTATATTTAATCGTGTAGTCAGTATCAGCAGCTCAGTTCAGCAAGCATCAGCTCTCATCTTGTGGCACAGGTTATGTATAGAGGTCCTCTACAGGGTACAGCTTTTGGTCTTGTTTTGTTCTGCGTTTATATATTTTATGACTTGATCATTAATAATATAATCAACTTTAACACTAACCTGCCGGCATAGCTGGGCACCGTTAATCAAATAGTTAACTTCGTTAATCGTTAATCCGCTACAAGAAAAGTTAGCTTCGTTAAACGTTAAAGCGTTACATTTCGGAAGAATTAACGCAATTTAACGTTAATCGTTAATCCGTTAATATGTGTAAAATTGCATCTTTATATCGTTGCGTTAGTGAACTTATAAAACCTGTTGGTTTAGCCTTTAGGTTCTGGAAGTTAACAGGTTAGGAATAAAACAAAATACTTGTATAATTCAAATGTGTAATTTAATCGTCGGGCATAAGGTGCATATTCCCCTTTATGAACATTAACATGTTAAAGTTCTCGACTGAAAGCGAGGCTCGTTTTGGTGTTAAAATGTCTTTACCCGTGGAAAAAAGACGTTCAACTGCAGCGCTTGAGGGCATAGCAGTATTGTATTTAATGAATAGATTTATGAATATCTGTTAGCACCGGCGCTAAGTAATGAAATGATCAAATGAAACAAATCTCTTCATAGTTTTCTTTCTCACTCGCACGCGCCGGCAAAATATATCTAGTTTAGTTTTTGTTTCACTCACTGCCACGCGCCGCCCGGCACTTGTCTTATCAAGTTGTCGGTGCCGTGCGGTAACTACTAACTATTAGGCATTGGATTAACGATTAATGGACTTCTGCATATTAACGGAAGTTAACGTGTCCGTTAACATTTTTAAAAGTTAATCCGTTAATCAAAATGTTAACTTCGTTAATTAACGATTAACGGATTAACGAGTTAATGCCCAGCTATGACTGCCGGTTATGACGTATTACGGTGTTATTATTTTTATCTTATTATTATTTACAGGGATAAAGAGATAGATGAGGAATTAGAAAAACAAAAACGTAAAAAGAGAGCTACAACCTCTGGATTGGGACCACTACCTGCACCATCTAATGATAAGAAATATAATGTATGTATATTATTATATTATATTTATATTATTTGCTAAACTTCAATATTACATTTTAATAAAATACACACATTATTAAATTTTATAAATTTCATTTTTCTTAAATGTTAAACTTGTTCTCAGGTTTTTTCCAAGTTTCTTGGCTCAAATTATGAGTCACTATTACTAATGTGACCCATAATTTTAATTTATATATTTTCATGTTGCAGAAATCCGACGTAATACCGAGCATACCCAAACCAAAATCATCAGTAAGTCCCAAACTAGGCAGAAATACACCAACAACCCAAGCAGATACTAGCAAAACTTCCAATGGTTCAGCAGACTTACTTGGCTTAGACACATCACCAAAACCAGAAGCCAAACAAACAAACAACGATGACATATTCTCCAGTTTCTTCTCAGCACCCACAGATAAACCAGAACCAAAACCGGTAGAAACTAAACCTGATCTCAAAACTGAGGAAGAGAATTTCTTCAAACAACCAGCTCCAACGGAGAAGGAAAAGTCTAAATTAACTAAAGATAGTATACTAGCGTTGTACAGTCAAACGCCTACTAACACTTTAGGGAATCAATTTAACCCTGTACAGCCACAAACTGGTCAATTCAACCCCGTCCAGTCTCAATCTGGTCAATTCAATCCAGTGCAATCTCAACCTGGTCAATTCAACCCGGTTCAGTCTCAAACTGGTCCATTTAACCCTGTTCAATCTCAAAATCAGTTTGCATTTGGTTCGGTATACCAACCGCCGGCATACAACAGTATGGGGATGCAAAATGGAATGCAATCCTTTAACCAGTTTCAACCGATGACAAATCAATTCCAACAGGCATTCCCCAATCAAATGCCACAGCAGATGCAGAATGTCCAGTCGTTACAAAATGTTCAACCATTACAAAACGTTCAACCTTCGCAAAATGCTCAGCCATTACAAAATGCTCAGCCATTTCAAAATCAGCAGTTTTTCCCCCAACAAAATCAGTTATCTCAACAGTTTGGAGGTCTCAATTTAGGGCAAAGTTTTGCTAATGCTTTCCCACCCAATCCTAACGTAGCAAGCAATATATGGCAATAGGTTAAAACTGCCGGTTATTTAGACCCTTATTCTTAGGCATTAGAGTTTATAATCGTACCTCGCACTTTTGAAGTGTGTAAAACGAGCTTGAACTCCTCAGGCCTCGATTGTGTTTCTGGAAACAGGTATCGTAGTTAGTATGTCAATTTTTATGGTGCATTTGAGTATTCAAACTAGTCCGCTAGATGCGCTGCTCATTTTCTCCATGATTTTGATATTTAACGCGGACTTTTGTGAGCACATGAAAGGTTACATTCGAGGCTATGAAATGTCTTAATATGAGCATTCGATTTTGTTAACACGCATTGTAGATAACGCAACATAATATTTAACTCTCCACCCTTTTAGGGCCCTAGCTAAATTATTAAATTTAGAACTGAAATCCCATTATAATGGTGGTAATTCGGTTGAACACAATCTCTAAACTAAGTTGATAGGTCTACAAATAGTAATACTTTTCATAATGTTCCATGCCGATAAGGATAGCATTACCACAGTGTAAGTAGACGCGTTCGTTCCTATCAGTCGTTCGACGAAGTCGTCTAGATGGAGCAAGACGGACAAAGGTGTGACGGGGAGGGCATATAACGATTTGGCGACGCCATATATATCAGACGCAGCTACCTTATTATATCTGTATGAATTTGTATTATAATATCCTTACGCTGTGGCATTCCTTAGAAACTGGTAGAACAGAATCTAGAGATTTAGTTTAGAGAACCTAAACTAAATTAGCACCATTTTTTGACACAAAAACGAATTAAATCTTATATATATAAAAATGAAACCCGTTTTCCTTGGTCACGGCATCACGCGTTAATGGCTGGACCGATTTCACTAAGAGATTTAGTTTAGAGAACCAAATTAGCACCATAAATTTTTGACACAAAAACGAATTAAATCTTATATATATAAAAATGAAACCCGTTTTCCTTGGTCACGGCATCACGCGTTAATGGCTGGACCGATTTCACTAATTCTTTTTTTGTTGTATTTGTTATTATTAGGAGAAGGTTCTTACGGAAAAAAATATTAAGAAAATCTCTCAGAAATATTGAAAAATATACATTTAATTTTGCATACTAAGGCGGTACGAAGTTCGCCGGGTCAGCTAGTATCTAATAAAGAAGTCGATAAATATATCAAGCTAGAATGTCGACCGTTAAACTCTTGTCATAATATTATTATTATAGAATTAAAAAACTTGCAGAATTTTTTGTGATTAATTTTTCAATGTGATGTATATTTATATAAATAACAATATATTGTCGTTTTTTAAATAATATGATCTATCTATGTCCAATTATTATTTGTCTATCAAAGATATTTGATTTACTATTTATTTATTTCTCATTAAACGAAGCTATTATTTTTTATGAATCATAAAATGTCTGCAAATAATTAGGCAGACAATTTATTTTTAGATTTTTTTTACTTATTTGGCGAACGTTGCCTTCAAGTTGCGGGACCCTGTAAAGATTATATATTTTGTCTTTGGCAATAGTTATTTACATTATATTCAGAAGAGAACAAGCAGTAAGTATTAAAAACTATAACCCGACTATGGAGGGAATTTCAGAGACCCTCACTTTTTTGGATTTAACATCCGTCATATCGATTTTTTTCGCGTAAAACGTTACATATGTTACCATAATAACGAATCGATTGACTCCTCATTTATCGAAGTCGGATCAGTAGCTTAGGCGCTACGGTGCAACATACATACATATGAACATAGGCTGCTAAAACCATAACCCTTCCTTTTGGCTTCCGTAGTCGGGTAAAAAGTTGTTGTTGTTCACATACTCGTAAATGTTCGAAGTGCAATACAATATTTTTATTTTAAATTATATTTTCCATTACAATTAAGTATTTACCATAAAAATTCTAAAAATAATTAAATTTTCAAATTTCTATAATTTTTATATTTCTATTTTACACATCAAATTAGAAATTATCGTGCACTTTCTAAATAATTTGACTTTGGTGTGAAAAGTCTAATAATTGATTATATCACTTTAATGTATTGCACATTTAGGTATGCTGAAATGAATCAGCTATTACTCCAATCCCATGAATGAAACATGGGAATAAATAGCGCCCAAAATCTACGGCGCATGAGTATTTGAATTTTAAGGTCTCCATAGCGTAATTATGGTAATATTTAAACCAATTTATTTTATTTGATAAAAACATTGTTTACAATATGTCTATTTATAATAACTCCTCTTTATGTATGGAAAGCGGCATACAGCAGACGCTATATCAACTCCCTAACTGTATTATTGCTAAACTGTGGTTTCATACGTAAGATGCTGAAAACATTTGGGCCTGAGATTTCGTTGGTGCAAAAGTAACACAATACTTAAATTAATTTAGTTTGTAATAATTAATGACAGCTAGCGTTATTATTAACGAATGCTTAGTTTCAGTAGCCATTTTATAATTAAGTATAAGTTATAGCTAGCAAGTAATATTTTGAGTAGGTATTATAATACAATATTGTGATGAATCAAAATGTGTTTTTTCCTGTATATTTTAAAACTGAGTTGTAGTAATATGCAATTCATATATTCGATTCAAAATAATGTGATTGTTTTAATTTTTTTTAATATGCATTTTTTATAAATTACTTAGGAACATTATTTTTATTTTACAAAAAAAAATATTTTTAAATATCTACCTAATTTAATACTACATAATAATTTTTAATACTGACATTCCTCTTTCTTAGTTATGTTTTTCAGCAATATAATATTTTTATAATGAACGATTCTAAATATTACTTACTTACTATATTTTTTTTATTCACTACAAGTTAGCCTTGTAGCCTTCTACTGCAATGTCAACGGGTGATGCAGTCAATGGTAGTGGTATCTGTTAGAGTGCCTTTCCACCAAACATGTGCTACATTTCTAAGCTAGGGATGTGTGTCAAACCCACCAATAGAAGCTTTTTTTTTAAAAAAGTATATAGGCTAGCGCTTGGTTTGGGGTATGTTCCGATACTGCGAGTACTGTTCATTGCTCATACCGGGGAGAAATTCGTTCCGTTATGGACTGACAGTATACTGCCGCAGTATCCCAGGGAAATATATGACGTCATAAATCGTCGCCATTTTTGTACTGTGAGCACTGGCGTTTTCGAGGTAAGGTGCTCTCATTGCTTTGATCACGTGATCAACAGCTGGACTGCGTTCCGTTTTAAACAGTAACCAGTATAGCTAACTATAAAGGAACGGCTTCGCAGTATACTAAATTGACGTCACACCTTACAGTACTCGCAGTGTATATCGGAACATACCCTTGATTTTCGCTGCGAAGCGCTCATATTGGTGGATTTGACACACATCTATGTAACCAACGTAACACTGGTGGAAAGGCACCCTTAGGGTCATGGCAGTTTTATTAAACCCATACCCCTAATCGTTTTCTACATGGCATTGTACCAGAACGCTAAATCCCTCGATTGTATTATATTACTTACTTTACCCTGATGTGGGAAAAGGAAGGTATATTAGTGTTCTTAACGATACGCTAATAAACATTCGTTGTCAGTCTAAAATGATTATAAATTCGTATAGTAAAATATAACAGTGAATAACTAAGTATTAAAATGCTTCAGTTTGTACGATAAATCAAATACACAGCTAAAAACAGAAGGACTGAATTTAAAATCCAAATGTAACTAATCTATATTAAAATAATTATTATAATAACCCAATGTTTGATGTATTTAGTTAATTGCAATGTTTAATAATTAGAAAAATTTGTAATATACCTGTATTTAATTGATTAGCTAACTTGTCATATTGGCATAAGAAGCTAAATCAATTCTGTATTTGAGTTTTGAAATAAAAGTAATGCCCATATTCAATTTATTTTTATTTTTAAGTACTGGTGCCAGTCCACAGCCAGTCATGCTACATTAATTTAAGAATGTACTTTTAAGTCCCATAGTATAGTCGCATCCCAGCGCATGTTTATGCCATTCTTGTATGCATAGCCTACCATTGGAGCAGCATGGTGGGTCCAAGCTCTAATTCCCTCCTATAAGAATGGAGGCCTGTGCCCAGCAGTGGCTGTGGGCCATTAATGGGCTGTAGTGGTGGTATGCATAGAGTCTAGTGATGTGCCGGATATCCGTATCCATATCCATGTGCTGGATATCCGTATCCATATCCGAGGGAGAAGAAAGATCCGTCCCCGTATCCGTTAATTTTTTGACGATGAATGACGAATGACGACGACGATGAAATTGTTTATATAGGTGATTAGGTAGCAATTCGATTATTTTTTATTTCTTATAATCAAATATTAACTTTATATTGTAAACATTTATCGTACTGAGTTTCACGATCACGCGCACCGACACGGATTGAGTACGAAAGTTAAAATCCGTATCCGTATCCTCGGATCTTGACACCAAATATCCGTACCCGCGGATATACATATATACATTTTTAACAATCCGGCATATCAATAATAGAGTCATGGAGGTACGTAGTAAAAGTAGGATACAATTTTAGTCCTGATAAAACATCTTTGGCCGCGGGACTTATTCGAAACTGTACAGCCTCATCGGCAAATAAGTCAGTGTTCCGATCGCTACGATATGAATTCTAGTGTCCTATAGTCAATTCCTCTGGAGGAATAATAAAAAAAGTGAAATAAGTAGGTACATAGACACATCAAAAACTACTAAATTGATTTCGTTTGTACTTTGGATTCTGCCAGAGAACTTTCAGGTAATACAATTTTACGGTGAACTACATATTCATCTATGCAGAGAACTAATAAAGGTTGGACCACGCCCAGTATTTTTGATCGCAGACCACGCCTCTGGTCGGTGCACCGTGCACGTAACTATAAATTCAACATGGCTGATGCCGTCGATGACGTCATCAATGGCATTATGACGATGCAGGATGTCGTGTCGGCCCTCCCTTTAGACAAAGTAGTTGCTCCATAGTCCATACAAGGTCCTGCAGAACATCCGATCAAACAACCATCTTCATTAGTGGTAGTACCACTACTAAAGCAGTTTAAAAACTGCCGCTCTTTTACTCTGGGCCCGTAAAATACTCAAAACGAAATAAAACTACGAAACAGTATTTTTTTTTTTTTATTTTTTTTTTTTATTCACAAGGTTCGCTAGCGATTTTTACATATTACACGTTAATCATAAGTTACATAACATAGATACATGCCAATGTATGTAAAATCATATCAAAGCAAACACTACATGCATTTAAGTATCTCATTAAATTACATGCTTAAATATAAATAAATTTAGGTATATAAAAAGTAATACAGTAAAAGAAAGAGCCAAAAACAAGTTATCAAAAAAGGAAAACTCAAAAAATTAATTAATTAAAAGCACAATAGATCACAATTCAAATTGAATAGAAACAGTTTTATTACTATTAGTATTATTTATACTGGTAGGTAGTTAGGTACCTACTTATTTATACTGGTAGGTAGGTAGGTACTTGTAGGTAGTTAGGTTTACCAGTAAATATTTCCAATAATAAAGCCCGCGTATTTGCCTATTTCATTATAATTTATGAATCGATCATTCGATGGGCAAGACCGCAAGACTTTTGCTTGTAAAATTCAATTAAATCCGTAAGAATTTCCAAAGGAAAAAGAAAATAAAGAAATATCTTTCTTACTAATACTTATTTTAAATGAGAAAGTTTGGATGTATGGATGTGTGTTACTCAATCACGCCCCAACGGCTGAACTGATCTGGCTGAAATTTGGCACAGAGATAGATTATAGTAAGAGCACTATTTCCCGGAAAATTCAAGAGCTCCATGTTACTTTTAGGCCTATTACACTGCACTTATCACAGGGCCCTGTGTTAAGGGTGGGCGTGGCCGCTAGTTTTGGCGTCGCTTAATATTACAAAGCAATCAGGACCAATTTAGAGACCCTTACTCACAACATCATAATACACACTACACTAATATAAGGTAAAGGTCCCTGTGAAAAGTGCAGTGTAATAGGCCTATAACCAGAGGCGTCCGCCAAAACATACAATGATACACAATGCCACGCAACAACCGTCCGACATGAAGGGTGGCGGAGCTTGCAAGACCTGCCTGACCTGCCTTGCAAAGTGCAACCACCATGCTGGATAATCCATAGACATGCCTGTGCTAAGCGTGTGCTCCAATCAAAGCCTGTGCAGGGTAGTGGCAGAGAGAATGTAATCACTACGTTTGGTAGTGGCTCAGATGGTAGTGGTATGCCCAGTTTAGTGATAATATCCTTGATGTTCAAATATTTCATAAATTTTTATAAAGTTATTATAATTATATAAATAAACATCCTGATTTAAAATGTTTATAAACTTAATTTTTGAGTTGAAAATAAGAATAAAATCACAGAATAAAATAAACGAAACGAAACGGCTGATTGATTTTTTTGTCTGCCACCTGCGTCAAAGGGAACGGCCGGAACGCGATTGTTTACCATAGACTATACGTATATTTGTTTACAAGAAAAAAAAAGATTCTTTTTCTGGTCGGTGGAAAAAGTAAGAAAGTTTTATCCTATTTATTTCTATACGGATTTAAAGTTTTTAACATAAATTCTTATTAGTGATTGGTTATGGATACGTGGTAAGACAAAACAAATAACTCAAATACTATATAACTTTAATAATTTAAAATTAATATTTCACATTGATTGATCGAAATCGAGTTCAGTTTTGGCGCGCGTGGCCATGTTGACGGAACAGCTGTGGCCTGTGATTGCGTGCAATTTGTATTTTGTAATATTCCTTCTCCTTTTTTACGGTAGCGTGCTATTGACAACTATGGCGCTCGTACAATGTAAACAATATTAATGAACTGTGATTACATTTAGTGATGATGAATTAGTTCGTTCTTGTGTTTGTGCTTCACAATGTGTTAATTTGTTAAAGTTAGCCATGGCTTGTCGTCGCGAAAGTAATGGAGACATTGACATTTCGACATTGGAGGAACGGGAGTTTCAAGCGAAATGGAGCAGGTTTTCAGACTGGCTTCACTGCATTTGTGTGGTGACTTTCGACCTTGAGCTCGGGCAGGCTATGGAGAGCGTTTACCCGCCCGGCGTTAAGCTCACCGACCAAGAGAAATGCAACATTTGCTATTTAGCTTTCCCAGACTCAAACTCGGGCTGCATGGGCGATACACAGTTTCACGTGAGGCTACGGTCCCGCGCTCCACTTACGCCCCAGCAAATGAGCTATAACGAGGACAGTGTGCCGACGCTACGCGCTGATTCCACGCACTACTGGGGCTTCGTGTATTTCCGTCAAGTCAAAGACACTTCTATACCGCGAGGATATTTTCAGAAGAGCATAATTTTGTTAACGCGACTACCATTTATCAACTTATATTACAAGGTCATACAGTTGATTGCTCCAAAACATTTTGAAGAAGGCGAGAGCAGCTTGGAAGCTGCTTGCCATGATATAAACAGATGGCCCGTGCTTGATGCAGGTCAGAATATGCTATTACCCGTTTTAGGGACTGTTTTTCAGTCATACATTCCAAATCAGCAGACAGGGAAAGTATCAAGGTCAGATATAATAAAGCAAGTTCATTCTCCAAATGTCCCTCATATATTAGCTTCGTTTCAGGATGTAAATGTGTTTGACGCTTTAGCTGGGGTTATTTCACATTTGCATTTATTGTGGGAGCTTGTATTGGCAGCTGAGCCTATTGTGGTGATGGCAAGTTCACCAACAGAATGCTCAGCTCTTGTTCAAGCATTAACATACCTAATCCAACCCTTACCATATTCAGCGGAATATAGACCTTATTTCACAATCCATGATAGTGAATTCAAAGAGTTTACCCGTAAGCAATACAATCCTCCTTGTGTAATATTGGGTGTGACAAATCCATTCTTTACAAAAACATTACAACACTGGCCTCACACTATCAAATTGGGTGACTCAACTTCAATCAAAACAAAACTTAGGAAGGTTGGTAGTATAAAGCAATTGGATACAGCTCCCGGCGTTTATACACAGTATAAACCATATTTAGAAAAAGATAAGGCAATAATAAAGAAACTGCACAATGGTATGAGGACTGACAGACCATCTGAGGTACAGACTGCTATGGTGAAAAGACATCTGCTAGAATTGACACAGAGTTTTATGATTCCATTAGAAAGATATATGGCATCATTGATGCCTCTACAGAAAAATATATCACCTTTTCGAGCACCACCTATCCCAAATCCATTTAATCCTGAAGATTTTTTCGCAACACTGCAACAAGCAGGACCTCATTTGACAACAGGGATTAAAGGGGATTGGATAGGCCTGTATAGAAACTTTTTCAGAACACCCAATTTTAGTGCTTGGTTTCACGAAAGGCACAGTAAATTAACAAATAAGCTTCATGCTTTACAGTTGGAAGCATTAGCTGAAAGTGATTTAAAGGAATGGTCAATTGGTAAGAAAGAGGTGGAAATAGTTGATATGGTGTTGAAACTTAGAGAGGTGCTCAAGAGTGACCCCCCCGTGGCTGGGAATACTAGGACATTATTAGCTCGGAGGCTAGATGATTTAAACTGTGTTCTACCTGATGATATGAAATCAATATTGAATGCAGCTTCGTGACATAAAGATTGCTGCACCTCAGGACGGAGAGGTTGCAGCCTTGACTGCAAAATTAAGCTAGAAACTAATCACAGTAGGACTGTTGTTTGTATGTAATATGCATGGCCAAAACAAATTTTACAAATTATTTTCCTACACAATATATTGTTTAGCAATTGTACACAGAAGTATGGTATTTTTTAAACTTTAAATTGCTAAGGCATAAGCTAATTATATTGCAAGTTAATATTTATAACTATAGGATTACTATGTAAATAATAGCAAAATATAATATACTCATTCAAATTTTAACATTGTAGTATTATATATTAAATTTACTTTTTAGTCAAATTTCAATATGACTGAACGCATAGTTTCTGTATAAGAAGTGCGATTTTAGCATTGGCCGACAGCGATGAATGCGAAGCCGCGCTGTCTCACTCACTCCATGTAGGAAGCCCATATGGCTATCCTTATCATCACCTATTGTTTGTCGCGCGTGTTGCGACATTCCGACGCGAGAGGGCCACGGCAAGCGGCCCGTGCGTCGAGGGAGTCACCCGCTGAACTTTCGAGCGTCTGCCCGCGCCAGCCCGTGGTCTCTTCAAGGCCCGGGAGATGTGAATTTTACCGAGTGTGAACCGCCATGCGGGACCGCGGTATTTCTTTTTAAAATGGGAGGTCTCAGTACCTAACCCAGCCTTTGTCAGGCCCCATAACAATGGGGGCATGACTCGTTACCTTTCCTTTGATTTTTTTCTCACTCTCTAGTGACATATATTTTTGCCTCGTGTCTCCGGACCGAGTTTTGCTATGGAACGTTCCGCCATTTTGTAGGACGGTCACCGTATACGCGTGATTTGTTCTTGTTATATTAACTTTATTAATGTACTTACTAAATAAGTAGTGCAATCAGTGAAAAGCACAAATGTGCCGTAATTTCAAACAAGTGAAAGTGCCCGCGAAACTTCGTGATGCGCGAATTTACGAACTATTCTCCTGGTATCCTGCCGCGCGCATTGGGCGCGCTCGCTGAGGGTTAGCAGCCGGCCATGGCCGCTGCCGCCCACTCCACGGGTCTACTCTTCGAATTTCTTCGAGCGTAGGACTAAGTGGTATTGTAAAGAAAATGGATTGTAAGTGCGAAAGTACCTATAACTTGATCTTAAGTCTTATCTCTCTCCTGTGTAACATTCACTGATTAAATTTAATTATCGTGCGAGTAAGTAACTCATTTGTCCTCATTGAAATGTTCCCCATTCGCCAATAACCCTATTGTAAGCTGCCACTGGGCGCGAGGCGCGCCACCTGTGCTGCCGAACGGTCCTCGACTCCAAAGGTTCGATGCCCGACGGCTGAATCTATCCGAAGCAATTATTGCGTAGGTAAGTTTGGGTAAGTGCCTACGCAGTCCTAATTCTGTTCATCCCATTTCTTTTATTGTCACGTCATAACCTAAAAGGCGCGCTGCGGTGCCACGTGTTGTCACACCGGCGCACCCGCAGCGCCCCCTATCGACCGACACCCGCAACTCACGTAGTTACTCTTCTCTCCGTGACAATAATGGCGCCCGAGTAATAATGCGAATAATGGTGCAGGTGTCGCCCTCGCACTCAGTGAATGGTAGAATGTGGAACTAATTAAATGTCAAAGTCATAGTTCTTTCAATAATTGTTCTGACACATTTCAAATTTAGAACTTGTCATTCTGAAATACGTCAAAACTGACACTCTTGTACGTCTGTCAGTTATTAATTGTCTTTTGACATATTTCTTTGTTATTATTGTCAACAGTACGTAGCAATACTGCTAGCGTTACTTTATTTATATTAGACTTGTACGCTATTCTTATATCTTGTCTATTTTTAGAACAAATGAATAATAACTTATGAATACATAACGGTGTATACAAACTGTTTATAACTTAATAATTTAAAGTGTATATGTGATTTCTACAGCAATCCTGTCGAAATTGTTGGACGAACAGGCAAGGATACGCATTCGCAAGTAAGTACTTAGTAGTAATTGTCAATCAACAACGTAAACAATTTTCAATAACAACTATTTTACAGTTGTCTTTTCATACAAGCAAGGAAAATGCGGAATCCTAATAACGCATAGAATTCACATAGTGTTATGATTAGTTAGATATAAACAACATAGTTTTAAGTGTGTTTAGTCATAAGTCCTAGTTTTAAGTGTGTTTAGTTATAAGTATAACTTGTGAAACAAGAACATTTCACTTTATAACAATATTATGACCTTTTTTCCCCGGACTTTACGAATATAATTGATACGATTCAATAAAATTAATTAAAAAAAATTTATTTAAACATATGAAGGAAATATGAATTCCGAAGCCAATATGGGCACAGCTTCTCTTGTTAACGAGTTCGTCGCTTCAATTCAGTTGACGTACTCCACACTCGGAACAACCCGTACTTCGGTAATTACCCCCACGACTCAACAAGCAGTTTTTGAATGTAAGGATTTACAATTTCTGAATGTGAATATTTACAGTATGAGAATGATTTAGTAGGGAGAAAAACTTTGTCCAATCTAACGCAACGAGCTTCTTTTTAGCGAAGCTCGCTTCCAGATTTGGTAAGACAAAGATTATTAAGAAATTATATTTATAAGTAGTATTACTTCAAAGTAAATTACTATTATATACTCACATTACTATACAAGGTCTACACCTTACATAATACACATTTATATTATGATTTGATACATATTAAGTTTTTGAATTTTCCTCACTGAAAGGAGAATGTCCAAATAAGGTTGCAACTCCAAAAATAAAGGAGACCGACCATATAAATACTTTGTTATTTTATTTTATTACATGTAATGATCGAACATTGATAAACATGAAGTAGATTGCTCTGCGATGGTAGACACTACACATTCTTTTTGAAGAATTTTTTTTTTCTTCTTGACCTTATATTATAAGGAATTTTCTTGCTTTCCCCAAACATTATGTTATCATAATGTCATTACCTACCAAGGTCCAACTAGTAAATAGTCTAGTAGACGCTATGCATGTAGGACCGTAGGACGATATACCGTGCACTAAGTTGCGAAGCCAAGGGACTCCATGCATAGCCCCTTTTGCCCGCACATGGCATAGTTTTTTGTTATTTACACTCATATACAGAGTATATAAAGACACAAGTAGTACCTCAAAATTAATTGAAATGAAACACAACCTAACAAATAGGTATAGTTAATTCATGGTTCTTACTATATACAGTGAGACATAATCAATTATAGATTAAATTTATAGTCTAGGAGACGGTGATTTTTTAAATACATCGGTTTAGACACTGAACTTCGTTCATCTCCTATTGAAATGTATTAATGATGACATTCATACTTTGAAATAGTCCAAGAGACAGTCACATTTAACACTCAACTATTGTTAAGGGCATATGAAACTTAAAATTTAAGTTTCCTTTTTTAGATTAAATATTAGTCTACAAAACATACCACGACTCAACGAACATAAAAGGCAACGTTCCAAATTTCAGGAACAGTGCCAAACCAGAAAAATATAGATACAGGCTATAGTTAGGTATCAAATAACTATAACTATTTCTCTATACAAATAAAACAAAATGTTAGGATTAATACTAGGACAGTTACATACACATTAAGCAAACTTAGCCAAGTAGAAACTAACATAACTTTAATATTAACCAAATAATTTACACCAACGTTGGTATAGTCTAAGAACAGGTCGAAAGCGTGATGTATGCAAGTAAATAATAAAAGAGTTTCAAAATTCGTGCACAACAAAACTTTATTAGGACACAATACGAAAGCGAATTAGGCTAATTTAAATATTTTATACTACTAACACTAAACTAACACTAAAATTAAAAGTTTCAACTAGACTTTAATATTTTCAACACAATTTAGGTATAAGCATAGAAAATAAGTTTTTTTTCTCGGGTTGAAACGGCTGTGGAGACAACTGGGTTGTCTCCTACCCAAAAAAGGGGGTATTGTAGTATTATATATTAAATTTACTTTTTAGTCAAATTTCAATATGACTGAACGCATAGTTTCTGTATAAGAAGTGCGATTTTAGCATTGGCCGACAGCGATGAATGCGAAGCCGCGCTGTCTCACTCACTCCATGTAGGAAGCCCATATGGCTATCCTTATCATCACCTATTGTTTGTCGCGCGTGTTGCGACATTCCGACGCGAGAGGGCCACGGCAAGCGGCCCGTGCGTCGAGGGAGTCACCCGCTGAACTTTCGAGCGTCTGCCCGCGCCAGCCCGTGGTCTCTTCAAGGCCCGGGAGATGTGAATTTTACCGAGTGTGAACCGCCATGCGGGACCGCGGTATTTCTTTTTAAAATGGGAGGTCTCAGTACCTAACCCAGCCTTTGTCAGGCCCCATAACAATGGGGGCATGACTCGTTACCTTTCCTTTGATTTTTTTCTCACTCTCTAGTGACATATATTTTTGCCTCGTGTCTCCGGACCGAGTTTTGCTATGGAACGTTCCGCCATTTTGTAGGACGGTCACCGTATACGCGTGATTTGTTCTTGTTATATTAACTTTATTAATGTACTTACTAAATAAGTAGTGCAATCAGTGAAAAGCACAAATGTGCCGTAATTTCAAACAAGTGAAAGTGCCCGCGAAACTTCGTGATGCGCGAATTTACGAACTATTCTCCTGGTATCCTGCCGCGCGCATTGGGCGCGCTCGCTGAGGGTTAGCAGCCGGCCATGGCCGCTGCCGCCCACTCCACGGGTCTACTCTTCGAATTTCTTCGAGCGTAGGACTAAGTGGTATTGTAAAGAAAATGGATTGTAAGTGCGAAAGTACCTATAACTTGATCTTAAGTCTTATCTCTCTCCTGTGTAACATTCACTGATTAAATTTAATTATCGTGCGAGTAAGTAACTCATTTGTCCTCATTGAAATGTTCCCCATTCGCCAATAACCCTATTGTAAGCTGCCACTGGGCGCGAGGCGCGCCACCTGTGCTGCCGAACGGTCCTCGACTCCAAAGGTTCGATGCCCGACGGCTGAATCTATCCGAAGCAATTATTGCGTAGGTAAGTTTGGGTAAGTGCCTACGCAGTCCTAATTCTGTTCATCCCATTTCTTTTATTGTCACGTCATAACCTAAAAGGCGCGCTGCGGTGCCACGTGTTGTCACACCGGCGCACCCGCAGCGCCCCCTATCGACCGACACCCGCAACTCACGTAGTTACTCTTTTCTCCGTGACAACATGATCATGTTAGCGGGAGACCTTAAAAGTGAGGTATTTAATAGATGTTCATATAGTAGCTAACTATAATAACACCCATACAAAGGCTTCCTAATTAGTGAAAGAACTTGAAGTTTAATTTGCTATAATCTTCTTGATATAAAGATTCAGTACTTTACAATAATTGTGCATTGTCAAGTCTACATCTGAAGATGCTCCAGTGTCGGAGTAAACATATGTTGAGAATAATTTGGAAGTCTGGGTGGAGTGGTGTAGTGCTGTGCGAATTGCTGGCTTACTGGGGGGTGAATATTGCGAGCTACACCCTTTACCACATTTCTCTACTTTGGCTGATTATAGCAAACTATAAGTTTTTTCACTATCATGGATTTCTGCAAAATAAGGCCTGCTTTGATCAAATATTCCTAATTAGCTACTGACACCAGTCTTACCTTACAGCTATTTTTAGTAACAACTTTAAAAACAACAATCCTAATTAAATATATTTGTAAATTTATTGATAATATTATTGATTAATTTTGTAGTTTGGTGCAAATGAGGCTAAATATTTTGTAAACAATTGAAATAATTGTTGTCTGCCTTCAGGTATGCCGATATCAAAAATAAGATGATGAATAATAATATGTATTTTTATATACTTGAAGCATGTTCTCAATTTAAGGTAATCTACACATGAGACTGCATAGATCTTTTATTGAATTGTAAAAATCATATTTTAACTTTTAGTATCAATTCCCAGTTTTAAAGTCAATTTCAAAAGTATAGAAACCCTAATCACAATAAATAACTAATGCATGTACAATGCATAAAGTGAAATAGTTATAATATGTATATAGTGATCAATGAAGTGAAACTCGATAAAATTTAAGTTTAGAATTTAAATTTATGTAAATTGGATTGTACAAATTTTATTATGGAAACACTATACCTATTCTCAAGTATGTATGGATATGGAACTATATAAGTTATATGCAAAACTTAGAGTTTAATTTTATTATGTAACATTATATAATTATTATTTTGGTTAGTTTATTGCAGCCATAATATTTAAACTAGACAGACAGCAATTATTACTTAAAATAGTTAACTGTAGAAATACCTAGCATAATTAGTTCAAAACAATTTAATCAATAAAATTATAGGACATAAAAATATTCTAAGTAGTTCTTTGTGCTTCTGCATTCAAGCAGAAAATTAAATAATTACCAATTATGGTGAATGACACCAAGAAATAGTCAATGTTTTCGACAACACTAATAATGTTCAATTAATAGTGTGATCTGAAGTCAAATTAGCCACTTAGCATTGACTTGACCACATTTTGCATATAATATACCTATCATTATTATCATGTCTTGTTAATCCAACAATTTTATATCAGGCCATATGGTATTATGTAAACCATGATGTGCAATTTTATAGTCATCTGCAGTTTTTCATAATACTTATTGGTTTTTATATTATACTGAATTATTACTAACTGGATTTTGGTTGTATCTATGTAGTTATTTTATACTTTGCTATCAATCTCTCCTTACTGTTTTCAACATATTTAAATTGTAAGTACATAAAATACCTGATTAGTTAATAATAAAATATAATGGTTATTGTAGGTAGCCAAGTTTTGTGTTATATGTAGTTCCAGATAAAGGGGATACTGATAAGTTTATCATGGATTTCTAATAACATTGATAACAGCCAATATTCTTTCAAGATGACTTCTTTTCTTTAAGCTTAGATCTTATCAACAATTCGTAAAAATTGTAATGTATTAGATTTCTACAACAGAATTATCCACAGTATGAGGCCACAATTACACATGTAAGTTTTTACGTAAGTAACTTACCTACATACCTAACTAAACTTACGAAATGTAAAGACAAGTGTTTATACTTGTTAAGTTTCTCAATTGTGACTTATTTGATAAAACCTAACAAGTTTAATTGTGACCTAATATTATGTAATCACTCCATAACTATTCTAAATAGTTGCTAAACTTATTGCTTATTAGAAATTGCTCAATTAATCACTGTATCAGATCTCCACTACTAATTTTAGTTCCATGGTTAACTTAATATTTTTTTATTGCATAACTATTATTATGCAATAAAAAAAAAAATTTATATATATATATATATATATATATTTATTGTAAATAATAATACTTGAATGTTGTGTAGGTAAAATTAAATAAACAATTACTTTTCCAAACATATTGTTTTATTTATGGCTTAGATTTAATTGTGCTCATCCTGCTCCGATATGGGGCTCAAAATCGATAACAGGAATTTTTCAACACATGCTAGACTAAAGTGTAACGGACATGGCATAAACAAGTCTTGAACACTTACAGATCCTTTGGTGCTGATTGCATTTAATGTAACAACTAAAAATAACAGTCTATTATTTACATAATATAACTAAGGGCTCATGCATACTTTACACACTGCACCACAACGTCAATATTTTATTTAATAAAACTTCTATGATGCAGATTTGAGCAAATGATACTTGAAATTGCATTGTACAGCAGAAATAAGTAATGTATCAGTTGAAAGTCATTGGTACATCAGAATACATGCAGATTTTAGTAATACATTTGGTGCAGAATGTAAGATGTTTACATAGCATAACAAGGCGGTTTCACATTCTTATATATCTAGCTTTACTCCATATATTATCGTTATCTGTGACAAGTGTGTATATTCCTGCTAATGTGAGGCCAGCGGCAGCGCCTAGGCCCATTGATCGAAGGCCAGCTGTGCTTTTGTATAGGACACCTGTTGCCGCAGCGGCTATGAAAGTGTTTGCAGTGTCTTCCTGATCACGAATCCATGTGACACCAAGGGCAAGGGTTGAATAGAATGATGCAATAATACCTAGAGTGCAGCCAGTTGTTGTGCCTGTTAACAAGATAAGTTATCAACAGAATACACAAATTAAAAATAAAAGTTATCAAAAGAGTTGACAATTGTAAAAACAGATAAACAAATCTATCTTTAATACATTGCAGTGGTGAGGGCTTTATGGTCCTATAAATCTTACACAGGTTTCCTGGCAGTGGCAATTTAGGCACTTTTTTCTGAATTATCTCTGGATTAGTCTTGTGGGTCACAGGTCATGTAAATATGTGGATCATATACATGGCTAGTGACAACTATCCACAAAGCAGATGCTTAAGCCAACCTTAGAACTAGCATAGAAGCCAACAAAGAGTTATGGAGTAAATCAACCATATCCCTTCCAAGCTAGCCTGCTACTATCTTTTACTTACTGATCACCAGTTGAGACCATCCATAAGGGCTAACTTGTTTTCAAAATATACTTTACTGCAATCTAATTGATTCATATTCTAACTCATACACATAGAATGTGTGTTGATTGCATTTATTTCAATTCATGCACTATTCAAAGATGAAATACTGACCCTGTTTCATAACATAGTTTATTAGCTGTGTCCTCCGCACTTTGCCAGTTTGTCCAGCGAGTGTTGTTGCTCTCAAGCCTTTGTACAGACCTGTCATGCCTCCGAGACCTGGAATATTTAACAACAACATTGAATTAAAACCTCTTTACTTGCAAACCAATAGTTAACAGTGACTGAATATCAGTGATAGAGCACTGTGATATGCAGTCATTTTTTGATATCCTTATCGTATATTTTAAACAAGCAATTGTTCAATTTAATGTAGGTTACTCAAAATAGCTCTTATGATTTAGATATATTATTTAGAATAATGTTTTACTTTTTAACTTTATCTGGATAGATTCTGAGATCCCACAGAGCTAAAACATGCTAAGCAAAACTTGGTGGCTTCAAGGTATTATAATTTAAAGCAATAGCTTCACAGTTAACAGGGTAGCCCAAAAGGTTTAAATCACTTGGTCTTGTTTCTACTTCTAGCACAGGAGTTTAAACTTTATATTATGTGAGGAATAATTTATAATAGCTGTTTCTTTTATACTTCTGCAAAGGATGACCAAATTCAGGGTATATATTCTATTTTTATAATAATTTCCTCGAAATTAGCCTGGTGGAATTTCAGACTGGAATCTCACTAATATGAAATATCTAACAAAGCACGAAATTGTTATGTAAATTTTGAGGTTATTTATAATTTGCTTACCTGATCCTGTCATAAAGGACATTCCAATAATAGGTAGGGCTACGTTAGACCGTCTGGAAGTTGAGGACATATGACTTTCATCAGGGTAAAGGAATTCTGGCTGCATTTTCGGTATATAGTTCGGGTCAAAGTTTAAGTATGGTGAAAGATTCGCGCTTGCTTGAGCCTGCTTCTTCTCTTCATTCTTATTTATGGGTAGTATATCACTAAATAACGACATTTTCGATTATATTACACTAAATTTTCTAAACAAGTAAACTATTCTAATATTTTCGTGATTTGCAATCACGCAGAATTTTACGAAGGTCGAAAATCGAAATCAAAATGTCAAAGTCAGATGTAAATGACAGCTGTCATTGGTACCATAAATAGTGTTTTTTTTAATGTTGCCATTATCTTGAACTTCTACCAAAATGTGTGATGGAATTACTTTTCTTGTAAAAAGAGGTCCTGGGCTATTTTTCAGTTTGATGTTTTTATTATTGTTTGTTCTAGCCAAGAAAGAACTGCAGAAAATGTCAGGAAGATAATTAAAACAGCAAAACTTCATGAATCCGAGTTGACTGAGGTTACACAAATACTGAGGTTTCCAGATCCAAGTCAGCAGAACGATAACTTAAGACTTATGCTTTTAGATGATAATTTGTTGAAAGAAATTGAAGCAGGAAATCAATTGGTATTTAAAGGTTTGTCATTGTTACTTGTTGTACTTCTTGTTTAACTTAAAGAGGCGATAGCCAAATCGTTATGTCTTCGACCTCCTATTCGGGAGGTCCGGGGTTCCGAACTCGTCTATTGGCGGCTCCAGGGTTCAAATCATTGTTAAACCGAGTGATATTAAATTGGTTGGACCTGTACTTTACACAGTAGTGTGTAGCAATTAAATATCACTTGCTTTATCGGTGAAAGAAAATACCGTGATAACCTAAACTGGTACCTATGCCTGAGAATTCCCATAATATTCTCAAGTTAGCAAATCCTCATTTGGCCATCGTGGTTTAACCCTTTTCGTTTTGGGAGGAGACCCGTGCTCAGTAGTGGGCCAGCAATGGGTCGAAAATCAAAATGGTGTTGTAGTAATTCTGACTTGAAATAATTTATAGGTGATCCAGACGAAAACGCAGTTTTATGCACGAATGATAAAACCTATGATATCAAGGAAGCGGAGACCTCGAACAGTCTTCTATTAGTTCCTGAATTATTATTCGCTGCGTCCACTGGTTTAGATGAAACAATCGCCAATAACTCCATAGAAGACGACTCAGATACTTCTTTCGATAAATCCAACACTAGCTTAAACAAATCTGCAGACTCTGATGATGGAAAACCGCCCAGACAAATCGTACATAAAGACATTACAAGTACATTCTTTACATATTATGAATTGAAGCCATGTAAGCCACGGTTATCCAAACTAACGAAACTTCTCGAACCAACAAGATATCGTGGACCAGAACTGGAATATGCTGTAGATAAATCGAAATTACTAACTTATGAATCCATATTTGACCAAACGCAAGCATCCAAAACAGAGTTGGATGAAGAATTGGTTAAGATACAAGCTATAAAAATAGACAATTATTACAGATTACTAGAATTCGACTATGAGTTTCGAGTTTTGTCGTACATGCTCGATTTAATCGATGAAAATTCTTGGTCATTAGACAAAATATCTAAAGAAGCAACGCTAGACAGTTTAAAAGACTTAGTTCCTGCTAGTATTTTGGAATCAATGTTCGGGTTCTACACTAACGAATCGATGGTAGAAGACGGTGTGCAGTATTATCAGTATAAACAGGATAAAGTTTGCCAGTTCTTGGCTAGAGTATTGCTCAAAAGTGCGGGGAAATTCAATTTATCGGAATTCCTGCAAGCGTGGCGGGATTCAGTGCCAGAAGGAATGACTACGGATGTAAGTTTAGACTTACCTACCTACTCATATCTACTGGCAAATTTTTTTTACTTCAAATTATGTGTAAAGTTAGCATAAAGTATTATCCACACTAAATTCAAATTCAAATTCAAAATTCAAAATGATTTTTATTCAAATAAACTTTTACAAGTACTTTTGAATCGTCAAGTTAATCTACCACTGGTTCGCTAAATATCTAGGCGAACATAAATGCGAAAGTGTGTCTTTCTGTCTTATCTGCTACAGTGCATATAATAATATATGTTCAATCGATTTTGACGAAATTTGAGACAGATATATTTTATGTTGTAATTAATATTTCGCTGTTCTTGGCACTGGTTCTTCTCGGTAGGAAGGAATTCCGAACCAGTTTTAGATTCACTCGACGACTTGGCCGTCGATTTTTTTCAATTATTGTCACTAAAATTTACATCAATGATTATTGCTGTCTGGGTAGTTTAGGCATTTTCCAGAAGTGCGTTTTCTGCATCGACTAAATCCAAATTTATTTTACTTATAGGAATCTCTATTGTCTGGCATCGCGTTAATAGATAAAACTACGACACCTCAAGTGGTGTGGGGATTCGCGGAGGGGGATCTGCCTGAGGATATAAACCAGCGGTTCAAGGTTCTGTTCCAGACGAAAGCAAAGTGGACTGTCGATGAAATTTCACCTTACATTCAGTAAGTTAAAATATCGTTTGTAATTTAAATTTAACGATTTTAGACCATTCTCACACGGAATGCTTAAAAAATGTTTTTTTGCTGTTCAAATACTACCAATTGGTAGTAAATGTTACAAGAATGCTACCAATCGCAATACAACGTCTCATCAGGTTGTACCTCCCCCGTCGTCCTACGTGAGCGGCAAACGCGAAACCGCGGTTCAATACGACGCGACACAACTGTATCAAATAGTAGCTGACCCTTCACGTGGTCTACGTTGTCGCGTAGACAAGTTTTCAAATTCAAATGATTTTTATTCAAATAAACTTTTACAAGTACTTTTGAATCGTCAAGTGAATCTACCACTGGTTCGGAATACCATTTTCTATGGCGTAGTATCGCGTCGCTTTGCGTGGGGTCGCTTCTGTCGCTCACCTAGGATAACGGGTAAGCCTAAGACATCGGGGAAACTAGAATAAGCGACAAAATCAATTGGTATGTAAAGTTCCATGCAAACTTTCAAGCGGCTGAGAACAAACAAAGCACTAGTCGCGTCGTCGTAATGACATACCTACTAGAATCAGACAGCGGACCTTACATCTTGACTGTACTTGCTTGCATTTCTCGTCATTGCGGTCTAAAATTGAAGCTAACTAGGTTACACCTTACGAAATTAAATTGCATCGACGCTCTTTTTTTCTTTAAATTTAAAATCGTTTCAATTTGAACTTGAAGATGTTGTCTATACTTACTTTTAAATGTTATTTTCAGGTTGTATGCGACGGAGAAATTAAATGTGAACGCGTTGCTAACAAAATATGCGCGAGCTTCCACACAGGATGGAGTTCGGATGTTTTCAGCGAAACATATGAAGTGATAATATGTTTAAATCGTTATAAATAACTACCGATATTCTATTATAAACATTATAAGTAGCTTATTACAAGAAATTAGAAGTTTCATTTTGAGTCAATATTGATCGAATTACAATGAGGTACCTACTTCACCCGGGGAAACTCAAATACGTAGTTCAGGATTGCTTAGTCTAAATCCGAAAAACCATTTAACCAATTCGGCTTTGGACTGGAAATTTAGGCACAACTATATTGTCCTGAAAACTCGTTAGGCAAACGCCATTTCTGAGAATTGCCTAGGCCAATCGCGATGCGCCCGTACATCGGCTGTAAATTATAACACGCTAGCTGATGCTCGCGACTTTAAGTTTTTTGATTCCCGCGGGAACTCCTTAATTTTCCGGGATAAAAAGTAGCCTATGTCACTCTCCGGGTCCTCAGCTATAGCCATGCCAAAAATCACGTCGATCCGTTGCTCCATTGCGGCTGATTGAAGGACAAACCAACAAACAAACACACTTTCGCATTTATAATACGAAACTGGTGTTTTCTATGCAGATGCATACAGCATACGTGTCCGTTCAGCAAGCTGAACTGATAAATGAATCGAGCTTAACTGCCATTAGTGTTAAGAATTTTTGAACATAATAAACCCAAAGCGGTTTTAGGCCCGTCCTAGGGGTACCTCTTAAGCCGAATTTGCCACATAAGTCTAGAATTTATACTCATTGACTTTAGGTTGAAACTGTATAGTGAAAGCTAAGAGACGATTTTTTAGATACAGGCAACATTTTCATATACATCATTTAGGGATCCCTGACCTTTTTTTTTTTTTAAATTTTCCCACCATTTTGTACTCTCAACTTTCACTACACTGATTTACTACACATAATTAATATAAATCAAATTCCTATGCACTCAAGGAAAGCAAAATTCAAACACTGATTTAAAATTCAGTAAATTTATTATTATTCTAGAGAGTATTTACGTTAAATCATTTAATAATTAAGTATTATAATCTATACAAAACATCCACCTATCACACTTTAGCCTATAAAGCACACTGCACAGCCTCTTACTAGCGTTTTCTAAGTCGTCATGAATTAACGAAATAATACATCATGAAATAGTGTCGCCAGAATGAAAAAAATATTATTTCTATTGCTAATCTTTACGTTTTACTTTTACAAATACTCTTAAAATACCTTCAATATCTAAAGAAATGTATTCGAAAACTTAAAATATAGGAAGATTATCATATGATTTATTATACAAAGAATAAGAGGTATTTGTCTAGCACTAAGAAAAATACTTACTTAATTTTTATACAAACAATACCTAAAATACAAATTGGTTGCTTAAAAAATGGAAATACAAACTTTTTTTCTAAGAAAAGCATATATATTTGTCTAGATCTTCTTATAACTTTCTTCTTAATTAATTGGTTCCATAATGTATTCAAATAATTTTCTTTCCTTCCTTCTTGACCTCTGAATAATACCTAATTTTTTTCATCAACAAGATATCCTAATAAAGATCCTTCGGAAGTCATGAGCTAGTTTTAAATAATCTTCATTCATTCTTATTCCTTATCGCGAAGTTGACTATGATCTCTTTGGTCTATGACTGCTGAATATTCTTCCTGAGTTTGTTCAGTTCATCCCACATCTCGTTTGGAAGGTCGTCGCCGACTTCTTCTTTGAAATATTTCTCTATCGCATCAGCCTGGAAAAAAGAGGTAAATTCTTTAATTTAAGTAAGTACAGAGATCAAATCGGTAACGCTGATCGTAATAGGTATTATGCATGATCTCCTCTAGAAGATTTTAAAATTTAAATATATTCCTTCCAAACCTTTATAAGCCATAATAGGACCTACGGTTTCCTAGGTTTTATTAAAAACCCTGGAAATGTCATCATAAGGATGGATATTTCTGAAAAACCTCTTAGATTGATATCAAAATGCATTCGAAACGTTTGAAAACGGGTCTCCCCAAAAACAAATTCCCTTTTAATACGTTTTTTACATAAATAAAGATTTTTTGTGCTAACTTAAATAATTATTTGTAGGTGCAATAAGTAGTAATAAATCATCCATGAAACTGGGCCCTAGCGCCCCAAAACTTATCATCATTCATCGACCATAAAGAAAGTACCAAAAAAAGCCTCCTTACCTCCTGCATCCAGAAGTCCTTCGGTATACTGAAGAGTTCCTTCATGTTAACCGCGTCCAAGTTGGTTGTGTTTAGGGCACCAGGGGCCGGCACGAGGCCGAGCGGGGTGGACTCATGGCACGGCTCGTCGTCACAGCGGCGCAACACCCACTCCAATACGCGGGAGTTCTCGCCGAAGCCTGGCCATAGGAATTTGCCCTGAGAAAAAAAAATTTTGATGTGAAAACTTCTTTAGGCGTTGAGCACTTTTCGGTAGGGGGTACAAATGTGAATACGCGTGATCGACACCGTTCTTCATAAGACAAAAGGTCTTAAGTATAATAATATAGTAAGTATTCGTAATTAAACTGTAATGAATAAATAGTATGAATGAATAGTATTTATATTTGTTTTTTTTTAATTTAATTATTTAATTAAAAAAATAAATTAAATATTCGTTTTCACTTCTATAAGGCAGAATGTCCCTATGACTGCCATTTTTTTTTGTTTTAAAGGGTTTTTCCATACCTAAGCGATTCAGCTCAGCGGACGGATCTTGACTGTTATGGCTTAAAACCCAAATAGGGCTGAAAAAGCGTCAACCGTAGGTCTCTACGGTTGGCGCTTTTTCAGCCTTTCGCGCACGGTTGGTCCTACAGTTCCGGGAGGAAGAACTTTTTTTGTGTAATTGCCTTCTCTTTTTGAATGTTTTCTCAAATTTGAAAAATTACAAATAGTTTTTGAGATATTTGCAAGAAACCTAACCCCATTTTTTTTAGTTAATTGTTAATAACTTATGCAGTTTTTGCAAGCGGGTTTTGAATTTTGTTCGAAACTCATCCACAGTCTACACGCTATTCCAAATCGACTGATACCTACCTCGTTCATATTTTTCGGAGGCGGAGAAAAAAGTTTGACCCAAAAAGCACTTGTTGACTAGGAAATTGCATACAAAATTCACATTAGGGTGACAGAATTTTGTATTGAAATTTCTGTCAGTTTCCTCTGTTCACTACCTTCTCTCTTCCCCGAAGCATCGCTCTGTCTAGGCGCCTCCCTCTGTCGAACTACTGGTAGGAAATAACGTGGTAGGATTGTGGTTATAACTTATAGGCAATCTCTGGCTATATATTACCTGTTCATCTTTCCTGAACCAGTTGACGTGGAAGATCTTGGGCATGTGTCTTCCCGCTTGCGGCATGGAGAGCCAGTGGCGGAGGTATTCCCCGAAGTTGTAGCCGAAGAATGGCCGCATGGCGAACGGATCGTGCATCACCACTTTGCCCTGAAAATAAATATCCATTTATGAAAGTCTGTTTCCAAAGAGTTTCGACCAAAATTATAATTGGCTATAATATGATAAGATGGTTGAATTAAGTAATTTTAAATCGAAAGATATTTAAGCATGAAATTTATCGAAGTAACTACTTAGATACTCAAAATTAGAGCCAATCCCGAAAATAGAAAAGCATGAAGCGAGGACCTTGATGAACAAGTAATAAAATTAAAAATTTTAAAAAACCCACGACGAACTGCTGACCTCCATTGAAACAACAATTAGAACTTAACAAAAGTATATATTATAAAATAATATCTAAAACACAAAAATGCATATTTGCCGGCTCAGTAGTTTTTTTGACCAGCGTGGTGGACTATGGCCAAACCCTTCTCATTCCGAGATAAAAGTTGTGCTTAGTAAGGTGTCATATTATAGTGTTAAATTTTAATATTCTGATAAAAATTGTTAGAAAAAATGTGATCACTTATGGAGTTCCTGTGACCACTTTTTGGCTCCATCATGAGACCCTGGGCAGCATCTAGGTACAAAGCGCTCGTCAAGACAAATCAAAAGAGTCCAAATACGACGGGTTTACGATGAGAATTTAAGGAGTTCCCATGACCACCTCCTGGCTCCATCATGAGACCCTGGGCAGCATCTAGGTACAAAGTGGTAGTCAAGACAAATCAAAAGAGTCCAAATACGACGGGTTTACGATGAGAATTTAAGCATTTCCCATGACCACCTCCTGGCTCCATCATGAGACCCTGGGCAGCATCTAGGTACAAAGTGGTAGTCAAGACAAATCAAAAGAGTCCAAATACGACGGGTTACGATGAGAACTTAAGGAGTTCCCATGAGCACCTCCGGGCTCCATCATGAGACCCTGGGCAGCATCTAGGTACAAAGCGCTCGTCAAGACAAATCAAAAGAGTCCAAATACGACGGGTTTACGAAGAGAATTTAAGGAGTTCCCATGACCACTTCCTGGCTCCATCATGAGACCCTGGGCAGCATCTAGGTACAAAGTGCTAGTCAAGACAAATCAAAAGAGTCCAAATACGACGGGTTTACGATGAGAATTTAAGCAGTTCCCATGACCACCTCCTGGCTCCATCATGAGACCCTGGGCAGCATCTAGGTACAAAGTGGTAGTCAAGACAAATCAAAAGAGTCCAAATACGACGGGTTACGATGAGAACTTAAGGAGTTCCCATGAGCACCTCCGGGCTCCATCATGAGACCCTGGGCAGCATCTAGGTACAAAGCGCTCGTCAAGACAAATCAAAAGAGTCCAAATACGACGGGTTTACGATGAGAATTTAAGGAGTTCCCATGACCACTTCCTGGCTCCATCATGAGACCCTGGGCAGCATCTAAGTACAAAGTGCTAGTCAAGACAAATCGAAAGAGTCCAAACACGACGGGTTTACGATAAGAACTTAAGGAGTTCCTATAACCACCTCCTGGCTCCATCATGAGACCCTGGGCAGCATCTAGGTAAAAAATGCTAGTCAAGACAAATCAAAAGAGTCTAAACACGACGGGTTTACGATGAGAACTTAAGGAGTTCCTATGACCACTTACCAAATCACGATTGCAGCTCAGCTTGATTGTCTATGGTCCTAAAACCTGGAACCTTCTCACAAGCTATACATATCGAATGCAAAAAACCTCATTTCAATCGGCCCAGTACTTTTTGAGAAAAATAGTAACATATTGAAAAAATTAAATCATAAACTACAGCTCAGCTTGGTTGTCTATGGTCCTAAAATATATCTAAAAACCTTCTCACATAATATACATATCTAATGCAAAAAACCGCATCTCAATCGGCCTAGTACTTTTTGAGAAAAATGGTAACATATTGAAAAATTAAAATCATAGACTACAGCTCAGCTTGGTTGTCTATGGTCCTAAAATATATCTAAAAACCTTCTCACAAGCTATACATATGTAATGCAAAAAACCGCATCTCAATCGGCCCAGTACTTTTTGAGAAAAATGGTAACATATTGAAAAATTAAAATCATAGACTACAGCTCAGCTTGATTGTCTATGGTCCTGAAATATATCTAAGAACCTTCTTACAAGCTATACATATCTAATGCAAAAAACCGCATATTAATCGGTCCAGTAGTTTTCCAGGAAAACGGTAACAAAAAAGTGCACAAACAAACAAACAAACAAACAAACACACAACCTCTTAGGGCAAACACATAATTATACCGTCTCCGTTTCGTCGAGGGTAAAAATAAAAAATATTGTACGGTACTATGATAGAAACACATTTACTCAAATAGAAGTGTTCTGTCACACGAAATGCTATTCTTGAGGTAGGTAGCTACGCGTACCTACCGTACGTGGGGTACGGAATACCAGGTCAGTAAAATTTGAGTCTCATATAGGAAGCCTATACCTACTACGATTTGACTTGACTACTTATCTACAGAAAAAGGTAAGTTTACCTCCTTGGCCCTTACACAGAAAAATATTAAGAAATCAACAATCCTTAAAATGTATGGTGGAATCAAAAAGCTTACAGCATGTTCAGCAGCCGCCGTGGCTTCAGACCTCATGGCTGCCCCCATGAACACGCCATGTTGCCAGTCCCTCGCTTCTATCACCAATGGCACGCCAGCCGGCCGTCTCCCTCCCAGAAGGATCGCTGATATTGGAACTCCTTCTGGGCTTTCCCAATCTCCGTCTATGATTGGACACTGTTCTGCTGGAGTGCAGAATCTGGGAAAAATATGACAATATTAAATAGGGTATTTGAAAATTTTCATGCATTTGGTTTTAGGAATGTAGCTTTTTGTAGGTATCTTGTTAACCAGCTGTTTGTATGAGCAATGATCGCGTTCCCATATCCAGGAAAATTTTACAATTTCCAGTTCCTTGGTTAAGTAGAATAGTTAGGTAGTATTCTAAATTCAAAGGCTTTTTTATTCAAATAAAATTTTACAAGAGCCTTTGAATCTATATTCTGTACCTTAGATAAGCAGTAGGAATGAAGAGAGGGACGCAGTCCAATCCAAAAGTCGGTAACTTACGGTACTGAACCGTGTGGAACCTGGAGTATAGGTACAGTCGTTCAAACTTAGAATTTTGGCTTCCAAGTCCGAACACCAATTCAAAATTGACTGCTTCTCAGTTTCCAACTATCTACTTAAAAGTGGAAATTACTTACTTTGCTGCATCAGGTTTGAAGCTAGAGTTGAAGGAGTCAAGGTCTGTTAAAAGCTCATACCTAGAGTTAGGATGAGCTGCAGGTGTCTTCTTGCTGGGATCCCAGGGTTGTCCCTTCCAGTCGATCAAGGCTTCAGGCGCTTTGCCCATGCCCTCCCACCATACTCCCCCGTCTGCTGTCTCCGCTACATTCGTGAACACTGTGTTACTGAAGATTGACGCCATTGCTATGGGGTTGGTTGAAGTTGAGGTTCCTGAGGAAAAATGTCGTGGAATTAGCATTTTTATGTTCCTTTCAAGTGATTGAGAAAATATAAGTCCTAAATCCATATCCATACTAATAGTATAAATGCAAAAGTGTCTATCTGCTACGCTTTTTTCATCTTTTCAGCAGATTTTGATTAAATTTGGTATAGTTATAGGTTATATCCCGGGGAAGGACAAAGGCTACCTTTATTACCGGAGAATTAAAAGCTCCCGCGGGCAAACCAAAACTAAATTCACGCGGACGAAGTCGCGACATCTAATACAATGTAAAAGGAAAAGATGACTGATCTATGAACTGCTGATCGCATCACTGATGAGACATTTACCTGGCGCAACTCCAAAGAATCCATTCTCAGGGTTGATGGCCCTCAGTACGCCATTGCTATCGAACTTCATCCACGCGATATCGTCTCCCACACACTCCACCTTATAACCCGGAAGTGTTGGAGTCATCATGGCGAGGTTGGTTTTCCCGCAGGCTGAAGGGAAGGCAGCTGCGATGTAGCGCTTGCGACCTTTTGGGTCCGTTATACCCACGATCTGGACAAAGAAATACAGGTTAAATAGGCAAATCTTTTTGTGGCAACCAAAATTGATTTTGTTACTTCTGTAGATCTTCGGAGACAGTGTTTGGTGACACGCTCTCTCGTATGTCCAGTATTGGACGCATACAGGCTGATGAAATGGAGATCTTCTAGAGATCGACAGCATAACTTTCAAAGGTCACTAATAATAAAGGTACCTACCTAGGTAGGTATGTTTATTGTAAAATCAATCACATTAAATTAACGAAAAATCTACCTAAAATGGAATAGAAATATTGGATTAGTTATTCCTTTGATTGAGACTTCTATGGTCCTTCGAGCCGGATTTTTACATACGTATTTAATATTGTCCAAACTAAGAGAAATTTCGAGCTTCAATATTTTAACATATTATTTTAGTTGAAATTAGCACTTACCAGCATGTGTTCAGCCAGCCAACCCTCACGTCTCGCCAGAACGGATCCCAGTCGAAGCGCAAAGCATTTCTTGCCAAGCAAACTGTTGCCTCCATATCCACTACCTGTGTGAGAAAATTAATGTGACAATCAGGATTAAACTATAGCGAAGAAAGAAAAACATAGAGAGGCAGGTAGTTCTCAGCTTAGTGAGTTATACTTAGTTGTTTCTTTTGACACAATATAAGCATTATCCGCGAAACCAGTGGATGTCCACTCAGTCAGACAGGAAAGTACGTTAGACTATGCTATTTATTTTTGGCTGTCGATCATAGATTTTTCTAGCAATTTCGAGAATGTACGGCATTGTTCTTGCCAGTACGATTACCTACACTTGTGTGTTAACTTACGTAATTCGCGTGTATGAGTAACTTATGAAATGTAAAATATACTCTTGTTTATTTTTTACTAAATGAAGATGCCCCGCGACTTCGTCCGCGTGGATTGAGGTTTTTTTTGTTCCCGCAGGAACTCTTTAAGTTTCTATTCCACTCTATTCCAGACTATAATCTATGTGCCAAACTTCATCCAGATCCGTTCAGCCGTTTTGGCGTGATAGAGTAACAAAAATCCATAGACACATCCATCCATCCATCCAAACCTTCGCATTTATAAAATTAGTGTAGTATAGAAGTATAGATAGATATCTTTTAGATGTCAAAATCTAAGAAGATTAGTTATAAGCCTACCATAGCTTATGATCTCGTTGTCAAGGGGTCGGTGTAAGATGATGGTGCGCGGCGGGTCGCAGGGCCAGCCGGTGGTGCCGGCCACGTGTGTGCGCCCCACTGAGTGCAGGCAGCGCACGAAATGCTCGTCTTTGCGGAGGGCGTCCAACACTCTACTACCTGAGGAATATAAAGACATTCTATAACATTTTGGACAACACTTGTCACAGAATCTTAAACCCAATCTTGTCACTACAAGTTAGCCCTTCTAACCTGATGCTAAGTGTTGATACAGTTTAAGATGGTAGCGGGTTAACCTGGTAGGGATTACAGTTATAGATATTAAACACGCCTTTGCCGGTAGGGTGGTATAACTAACCACGGCCTAAGCAGCTCCCACCTGGCCAGACTAGGGAAAATTCAGGAATCGGAAATTCCCATGAACGAAATAAAATAATGCGATAATGATTCCCATAATGCGAAAGTGTGTCTGCCTGTCTGTGTCCGCGCGATATTCGAATGCTCCCGCCAAGAGCGCGGGGGACGGAAAATAAAAAATGCGCGGGCGACCGATCTCTCGAAAGTTCTTGCAGTTCGAAATGCGTCACGAACTCGAACAAGCGAACTCACTAATTTCTCGATTGGGGGGGTGCCGCTGGTGCCGTGTGACTAGTTCGTTAGCCATCCTGTCATTTAAAGCGTCGAAGAAATTTGGAAACATAAATTTTTCTGATTCATTAACCTCTTAACCTACGCCCTCTGTAGGTACTGTAGATGTTCCGAAAAAATCTCAATCAAGAAAAGCGGAAGGCATTCAAGAGCTGGAAGCTGGAAAACTAAAAGGCTGTTGAAGATTGATTCAGAAAAGCTTACCCATTCTGGTCATAACGCGCATGGAGTAGACGACGTACGGCGAGTCGGTCACTTCCACACCGATCTTGGAGAGCGGAGAACCAACAGGGCCCATGGAGAACGGAATAACGTACATTGTACGACCTGTGCCAAACAAAACCTTTATTATATAACACAAAGTACCTATGAATTATTAAGCAGTGATAACTGATTAATATTATAAAGATAAAAGATTTGTTTGTTTGTAATGGATAAACTCAAAAACTATTGAACCGATTTTAAAAATTCTTTAACATAGGTTAAAGAATTTTTATCAGCGAGAAAGCGAGTAACATAGGGTTTCATTACTGCTAGCCGTGCGAAGCCAGGGCGGGTCGCTAGTGACTAACAATCTATTGGTATATAATATACGTCGGCCTGTCTTATTCGGGTTTTCGAAAGCTCGATCCTTGGGCATCGCAGTTCTAGCCTTTTGAGTTTCGGAGTTATTTGCGTTTTATGCAACATGTGGAAAACATCGTGAAGGAATTCTGAATTCTTATCAGAGCGAGGGATTAGGGACAATCGACATATTTTTGTTTCCTGTCTCGACAATTCTCGAGTTTTCGACACTTTCTTCTCGTCTTGAATAAGGCTCGATTTCCCATGAAATCTCGAAACCTTACTAATTATTATGCATTAAATTATATCCCATGTTTTTCTGGTGGGAGGCTTCGGCCGTGGCTAGTTACCACCCTACCGGCAAAGACGTGCCGCCAAGCGATTTAGCGTTCCGGTACGATGCCGTGTAGAAACCGAAGGGGTGTGGGTTTGATATAACTGCCATGCCCCTACCAGGTTAGCCCGCTACCATCTTAGACTGCATCATCACTTACCATCAGGTGTGATTGCAGTCAAGGGCTAGCTTGTAGTGGATAAAAAAAAAAAAAAAAAAAAAAAAAAAAAAAAAAAAAAAAAAAAAAAAAAAAAAAAAATGTTGCCTAGTCTCAGTAAAGATTAGTTCTTTGTTTTTTTTTTAATATAGCGAGCAAACGAGCAGGCGGGTCACCTGATGTTAAGTGATTACCGCCGCCCGTGTACCTACATTTGCAGCACCAGAGAAACAATGCGTTGCCGGCTTTTGAGGCATTTGTTTATCCGCCCTTTGAAGAGCCCCTTAATATAATCATGAGGGAACACAGGAGACGGAAGCTGGTTCGAAATTTTTTTAGGTTAGGATTAAAAATATGTTGGAAAATAAGGTCCGCAGCACATTTTTTATCCACTCACCCCGCATGCATCCTGGGAACCTCTCAGCCACGGCTTTGTCGTAATCATGGGGCGTGATGTGGTTGCCCAGCGCGGACCTCTGACCGGCGCGGGCTACGGGCACCACGTCCCTCTCGTGCTCTGAACAGATGAATGTCTTGGACTCTACCCGAGCAACGTCCGCTGGGTCCGTGCGGGTTAACCAGCTGGAAACAAGTGCTTTATTTGAAGAACGGCTAAATTAAAAAATCTAATCTTGAAAATTCTGCCCTTTATAAAGAGCTGCCTACTTAATTGCCAATTTTTCTCAGGGAGCTAGTCTAAAGTGTAAAACCAAAATCTTGAAAATTCTGCTCTTTATAAAGACTTAGTAATTTTTAGGGTTCCGTATCTCAAGAGGAAAAAGGAACCCTTAGAGGATCACTTCGTTGTACGTCTGTCTGTCTGTCAACCATCTTTTTCTCGGGAACGACTAGGACTAGAGGTATCAAGTTGAAATTAATATCAAATACGTTGGTCTACGGTCCCCTGGAGCTGTAAACAGATCAAGCTTCTATTTCAACGCAATCAAAAGATACAGCCGTTGATTGCTGATGCCGCATATTTTGGCACTCGCCAATATACTCTATAGGGTAGTTGACCTAGATTTTTGTATTTTTTTTATCGGGTGATTGGCTTACGCTTGACGACAATCAAAGCAATGATGAGGTCTAGGTTGAAACGCGCTTGCCTAGATGCCTATTCACACTTACTTGCCTTGAAGGTACTTAAGTTAGAAGTGGCAGGAAACACGTGCGCTGGGAGGGTGTTCCACACCCTAGCGGTTCGTATCAGAAATCATGAAGCAGCAAGTTCTTACCAGTTGTCATATTTAGGCAGGGGTTTGACGGTGCCCTGCTGATGCATCAGGAGCAGTAGCGCACTGGCCTCGGCTTCAGACCCATCGCATACGTGCACGTGTTCCGGCTCGCACAGTGCTGCACTGCGCTCTACGAACGCACGGACCTATGGACATAAAATAAATAATATGTAATCTTACTTCTTACTCTTACTAATATTATAAATGCGAAAGTTTGGATGTATGGATGTCTGGATGTATGGATGGATGTTTGTTACTCAATCACGCCCCAACGGCTGAACGGATCTGGATGAAATTTGGCACAGAGATAGATTATAGTCTGGAATAACACATAGGGTACTTTTTATCCCGGAAAATTAAAGAGTTCCCGCGGGAACCACAAAACCTCGATCCACGCGTACGAAGTCGCGGGCGTCCGCTAGTCTATGCTAATATTAAAAATGCGAAAGTTTGGATGGATGGATGGATGTTTGATCTGAATGAAATTTGGCACAGAGATATAAATATAGTCGCGAATAGCACATAGGCAAATTTTTAACCCGGATAATTAAAGAGTTCCCGCGGGCACCAGAAAACCTCGATCCACGCAGACAAAGTCGTGCGCATCAGCTAGTTCTATAATACTTGTCTTATGGCAAATTATTTCTTCTACTAAACGAACTATCTATCTACCATTGTGTCTATGTAATTTTTTTTTGTAGCGCTAATGTAATTAAAGTACCTGTATGTACTTACAATACAATCTACATCAAAATGAATATTAATTGTTATTAATCCGGTACTTGAACTCTTTTTTTTTTTGCAATTATAAGATTACATTTTATTCGGTGACTTTCTGTATGGAGAGGCTAAGGTGGCCAGGACTCAAATCACAAAATCGGGACATTGGACAAGACTCCTTTCCCAAGTTCCTATAGTTAAGTAGTTATTCTTATTTCATTACCAGGTGATGCCCGCGACTTCGTCCGTGTGGATAAAGATTGTTTGATTCCCGCGGGAACTCTTTAATTTTCCGGCATAAAAAGAAAGCTTATGTAAGCCTTCCCCGGGATACAAACTATCCCTGTACCAAATGTCATCAAAATAGGTTGAACGGATGAGCCATGAAAGCGTAGCAGACAGATAGCCAAACACACTTTCGCATTATATTATTAGTATGGATTATTATTATAAATAATTAATTAAAACGATAGTATGACTGTTCTTGGACACGTACCTTAGGAGTCAGAGCAGCGAGTTGAGGGTTTAGCTTGGTGGACCCGCGCAGAGCAGCCTGATGCGCCGCCCTGCTGCAGCCCAGTGCCACTTGCGCACATCTGAGGAAAATAACACCAGTTAAAAAACCTGCCTAACATACTACGTAGTACGTGATCAAGCACTTATGAACATAGGCACTTAGGTTAACGATTTTTGAAGTGAAAACTTCTTTAGCCACGTTGAGCACTTTTTCGTAGGGGGTTAAATTGTGGATTCGCGTGACCGTGACCGATATGCTCGCGAACAGCGAGTTACCCGCGTTGTTACGTAGACAAAAGGTCTTAAATGTAAATATACTACATTAAAAATTAAACTTTAAAAACTTAGTTTTAAGGTTTATTTTATAATGAATATTTTGTACATATTTTAAAAATGTCTTTTTATTTTAGATTGAAGGTTATTCTTACGTTTTCTCTGATGACAGGACGTCTTAAAAATTAATATTTTCCAATCGTAATGTAGCTTTATGTGTTAGTCCTAAGGTGCATAATTGACTGAAGTTGTTTTTCTACATTTCCCAGTCAGAAACTCAAATGTTTATGTGAAGTAAAATTGAATGGATTTAATCTTCACTTCTATCGGCAGTCCCTATGACTGTAATTTTTTTATTTACATGTAAAAAGATAAATATTTATTCGGAAAAATATTCTTGCTTCAGCTTTTAAGTGATCATAGGATAAACTAAACATGAGGATAAAAGTAATATAATAAAGCGTATGAAATGAAATTGGATATTTCCCAAATGATTTTATAATATGACTTTGAACGTAAAGTTGTAAAATTAAACGCGTAGCGAAAAAAATCTGTCTATGAATTAAACTAAGACCAAAACTTAATGAAAAAACCTCTTTTGGCTTTCTCGTAGGTGATCGGTTTGCGAATTTGACAATATTATGTGTTAATGTTTTTTTTAATCTGATAAATTTGGAGGCTTGTTTTTGTTTAATATGCCTGTGGCTTTTCTTCACAAAACAAGGAACGTCAGCCCCATCGTTCCCTGTGACAATCTGTTACTGTCGTTAATTGTTATATTAATCGTTAATTGTTATATTAATTGTAACTGTTTTAATAAAAAAAATTATATCAACTTGCAAATTTAAATGACTTGTTGATTGAATATTTAGTACTGCCTAATAATTCGAAATGGTCTTGACAATAAAGACTTATTTCCATATACATATAACTATCAGGTTAGGCTCAATTACGTAAGTATTTTTGGAAAATAACGTTAATCAACAATATTTATATGGAAATAGGTCTTTATATATACTTAAGATCATTAAAATATTACCAAAATATTTAAAAATTGTGAAAAAAATATTTTTGAATGAAATATGAAAACTTACTGGGCAGCCTTCCTAACATAGTCTTCTGGGATAGATTTAATATTCAGCATTTTGTATACTATGTATTTATTTAACTTAATTAAAATTAGAAATACTTTTGCGGTAAAATAAAAAATAAATAAATAAAAAAAAACTAAATTTTATCCAAATTACTGAAACTGAACAGAAATATCAGCCAGTTATAAAATCTTAATTTGTTGAATCTGTCACCCATTTAATAACTAAAAGGAACAAATGATGGGGATCTATGAAATACTAGTGCTATTTCAAACACGCACGCACATTATATAGAGTGGGAGTGCGCGAATGGCGGCCTCTGATTGGTGAAAAACGCGGGTGGGGCTCTGACGTAAGCAAAGCCTTTATGGTACAAAGAAAAAACAAGTTGATTTAGTTGTTTTCAATGTATTGAATTACGTTCGATAGTAGGTATATGAGAGAGATAAGTACTAGATTGTAACAGTATGGCATGGTTTCGTCAGTTCGATCAAAGCTCAAGGTTGGATTGCGTCATCATGGCTTTGATAATGATACGTTGCGTTTGCATCTTTTGTGGCAATAAGTGCATGTGACTACGTAACATGTGCAACACAAATATGAAATTGCAATAATAACAAAAACACATAAGCTTGTTTAATTTTAGGTATGTATAAAGCTAGAGAAATTGTAGCTGAATTGCATCAACCGAAGGTAAATAGGTCTCTTTCTAGCGGCTCTGAGCAACTCTATCTCTATTATTTGAAGACCTCTTGAATACTCTTGTGTCTAGGGAGGTGGTCTCTCTCTATGTAGGAGTTGCCGCAATTCCATCAGCTTGAGGTGCCATTCCAACGTTTTTCTTGCACAAATGGCAATTGGCAGCTAACAAAGTTCTTCTGGACGTTGTTTGCTGCCAATTGTTACTTGTGGCTTTGTTAGCTTTGCGACTTGTGCTATGTCTATCCTGGATCACCCGGACTATTCATTACTGATTTGATCACGAAGTAATCCTCCCCGTGGAACTCCGCGAACACGTGTCTCCAGAAAAATTGTAATCAAGCATTGTTCTTGCAAATGCCGAAAATAATTCTCCAGGCTTATCTTTACTTATGTAGTTGCTATTTCTTTTTTTTCTACGTTTGTTTTATTTTCGTATGATATGTGACGTGGGTTCTTTATCATGACACGAACGCATAAATATGTAGTTATATTACGTGTTATTATGTTTCTACGCGAACTTGGTGATATTGAGTTCTGTCTTTGATATGAAATCTTGTTACCAGCCAAAGCGTCAATCATTGCGCACTAGTTTTCCAATTTTAATTAACGAGGAACATCATAGTTACCTACTTACCTATAAGTACCACAAAGATCCTCTGTAATGATTGAGGACGCCTGCGTTAAATCACTAGAACTTCGAGTTATTTCAAAGTTTAATATTCAAGAACATTATTTAGCTCTTATTATAATATTATAGACTTGACTGGAATTTCTAACGATGTTGTCTAAAGTACTAGTTAATGCAGTATACCCCTTTTTTAGGGCAAGTTAGCCCTTGACTGCGATCTCACCGGATGTTAAGTGATGATGCAGTCTAAGATAGTAGCTTGCTAACCTGTTAAGGGCATGCCTGTTATAATTAACTCATACCCCTAATCGGTTTCTACATGGCATCGTACCGGAACGCTTAATCGCTTGACAGCACGTCTGTGCTGGTAGGGTGGTAACTAGCCACGGCCGAAACCAGGAAAAAATTGAGAAATTATAAATTCCTAAATTGACCCTGCCGGGCATCGAACCTGAGACCTCCGCAGGAAGGCCGTCAGATCGTTCAAGGTAATGAAGCAACTGCTTCTCAAAAATTTTAGCTCAGATTAGAACCAGAATGTTTTGTATGTATAATGTGCTTTATGTACCTCTCTACCTACAAGCTATTTAATAAATAATACATATATAGATATATGACCAGTCTTGAAGGCCATAAGTATTTCTAGGTTCGGTTCTTTGTTCCCGGAGCAGGAAGCTCCATTAAGTAGATAACTAGATACATACTTAAGTGTCTACATTCACTATTGGACAAAGCACCGGCTGATGTAAAAAGTGCATACGCATTACGCCCGGTTAAACAACTCAAATCAACAAGTCAATATTTGTATGTCAATACAACAAGTGGAATAAATGGAATAATACAACATTAATAAAAACATTTTCTGCTATTACACGCGTAAAGACAAAGAAATGTGCCTTAGCATACTTTGACTTTGCTCAAGCTTTGATTAGAGTTCAAACGAGATGGACTTATGTGAGTAACATAAATCTGTCACGCAAAGTCAAAGTTCGCTCTATTAGATCTCACACTTAGGGTGAATAGCACCATCGAGGGCTATGGTTAACGTTAAATTTGCCCATCAACAAGCTAGGACAGTAAGTGGCACATGTATAGATATCCATCCATCCAAGAATTAATCGAGATAAGCTCCCATTGAGGAAAAAAGCCTTCAAAAAGTTCAAAAAGCCAAAAAAAGTTCAAAAAGCCTTTGAACGATACAAAATATATTTAGGATCGATAAAATGGTATTTTCTACTTTTCTACTCTTAAATCGTAGAAATGTTTGTGGTACTGATTGTGGTTTTATGAATTACTTTTAATAATTTCGATTCATAACAAAACTCATGTTTTTAATTTGCACGTCAGTAATGACGAGACATGTTTGGTTAAATTTAGTATTTGTCATCTTAATTGTACAATGTTTCCAGTAAATAAACGATTTGTTTATTTTTATTTATTTATGATGATAATTTAAAGGCTAGACTTACAATATTATATTTAATGAATTTCAATAGTAGTTGGCACTATTTTTAGTAAGCAGCTGGTAGGTTTCCATTTCAAATTATAGGTAGGTGTGTCAAACGAGTTCTCAAAAAATCTCGTCTTGCAAGTTACCTTATGCGTATCCTACTCGGCGAGACCGCTAATGTTTGGTTATATTTTACTTAAAAAATTGCTCAGCCTTATGCGTAAAAATTTATAATAAGCTGCCAAAAGATATTAAGGCATTACCAATTAAATTATTTAAAAATAAATTGTATAAATGGCTAGTAGCCCAAAACTTCTATTCTTTAAAAGAATTCTTGAATTTTAAAACTTATCACCCGATTTAAACTCTCATTTGTCCATTTATTTTAGGTTTAATTTAATTTTACAAATTATTAAAGCTTGCAACTTGTTTAGTCCCTTTTATGAAACCTATGTTAGTTTTAAGTATTTTGCACGCCATTGTATGGCTGATTGTAACATGCTCTCCTTATTACATAATAACACCGTACTATGTACCTACTTACTTACAATCATGCAAATAAATAAATATTCTATTCTATTCTATTCTATAAAATCTATATTGGTACTAAAATTCGATTAATTAGCTATAAAAAGGTTAAGGCTCTATGGGTAAAGGTTAATGTGTTGTGTGTGGCAAGTAGCAACAACATAAATTACCTATGACATAATATTGTTAACTAGCTGATGCCTGCGACTTCGTCGGCGTGAATTGAGTTTTTTTTGTTCCCGCGGGAACTCTTGAATTTTCCGGGATGAAATGTAATATGTGTTATTCTTATCTCTCTCTCTCTGCGTCGTATTCCTCATTACTGAGGGTCGTGACTCCATTCCATTAATCACATAATGGTAGGAGTTTTCTTGGGATATTAATGCGGTGGGTTCCCACGTCCTTCCGCATACTACTCGACTAAGAGTATTTAAACCCTTAGGTTTGTTACGATTATTATCAGATATTAGTGATAATAACCGGGACCGACGGCTTAACGTGCTCTCCGAGGCACGGAGGAAACGAAAAGGCCAAATTTCAACCTCCAAGTTCGGTCACCCATCCAGTTACTGACTTGGGTAAACGTTGCCTAACAATCGCAATCGATTGATATGCGTTGTCACAGCTAGGCCATTCGTTCCTCAATTATTATATTCTATTCTTATATTCTATTCTTTATTAACCGACTTCCAAAAAAGGAGGAGGTTCACAATTCGGCGCGTATGTTTTTTTAATTTCATTCAGATCCGTTCAACCATTCAGGCGTGAATCGTGATTGAGTAACAAACATCCATCCGTCCATTCATATTCCATATATCCGCCCATCCATCCAAACTTTCGCATTTTTACCTACTCAATCACGCCAGAACGGCTGAACGGATCTGGATGAAATTTGGCACAGAAATAGATTATAGTCTCGAATAACACTTAGGTAGGCTACTTTTTATCCCGGAAAATTTAAGAGTTCACGCGGGAACCAAAAAACCTCAATCCACGCGGACGAAGTCGCGGGCATCTGTTAGTAATAAACTAAATCAGGTTTTTGCACAGACTTTGATATTATATTTTAATGGATTTTCTTAGATATACTATTTGAATATCATTTTTTTTTAATCAACTACATGTTAGCCCTTGACTGCGATCACACCTGATGGTAAGTGATGATGCAGTCTAAGATGGTAGCGAGCTAACCTGTTAGGAGCATGGCAGTTATATTAAACCCACACCCCTTCGGTTTCTACACGGCACCGTACCGGAACGCTAAATCGCTTGGCGGCACGTCTTTGCCGGTAGGGTGGTAACTAGCCACGGCCGAAGCCTCCCACCAGGCCAGACCAGAGAAAATTCAGAAATTATAAAGTTCCTAAATTGACCCTGCCGGGGATCAAACCCAGGACCTCCGCACGTTAAGGCAACAGCGCTACACACTGCGCCACGGAGGTCGTCAAGACTCATTCACTCGTCGTCATTAACTCGTATACTTAGGTACCTAATTTGAATAGTGATATTTAATTAGTTAATTAAGAGGAAAATAACCGATATCAATACAAAGGGTATGTCCCAGACTACAGTTCAATAAGGGCAGCGATAAACAAAATTACTGGCAAGTGTTGACCAAAGATCACGTTTTATTTTACTAGTCATTGTAGGTATTAATTAGAACATTGCTCATTCGGAAATAATAATATGTATATTTTTATACACAAAAACATTTGAGCAATTTATTTGTAAGTAAGAACTTATATTTATTTTACGTATTAAACTGTTAATTATAATTAATTATATATATTTTTTTCTTAATCAAATAAGTAAAGAACGATAATATTTTCATAAGCCAAAGCAGCCGGGTTCGCGACCCAGGCAAAGTTTGATCGAACGAGGCGGCAGAACTGGGAAGCCATAATGTAATTATAGTCACCTTGAGCCTTGATAAAATAGGTAATCTAAAATAGATAACCAACAACAGCGCTGGTAGCGTATAGTGGTTTAGACGTCGGTCTCCTATTCTGATGGTCAGGAGAAGGAAACCCTTCGTTGGGTTGGGGAACTGAAAGCCCGAGAGTTTTTCATAATGTTCCCCAAAGGTGTGTTAAGTTAAGTCGACTGCTAATCTACACTTGGCCACCATAGTGGACTACGGCAAACGTAGTAGACTACGGCAAAACCATACTCATTTTGAGAGTAGATTCGTGCTCAATTGAGGAGCCCCTCAAGTCAGTAGTGCACTATTATGAGCCGGCGCGGCGGTACGTTGATAACCTACCTTATTGGACTGATTTTCCATAAATAGGTAGTAATTATAGCTCACTACCCAATACCACTTCATCACAATACTATTTAGCATCATTACGTTAGATATCTACAAAAAGTATGTAAAGTATGTAGCTAAATGTCTTTTGGGCATGTAAGTATCCTACGCTTTTTATCCCGTAAACTTAAAGAGTTCCCACGAGAATCAAAAGATCTCAATCCACGCGAACGAAGTCGTATCGTCTATATTGTATAGGTAGGTAGATACCTACCTAATATTTAGACACTAGATCCGGGTAGCTAGATCGAGAATTTTGCCAGTTTTAATGATATTCAGTTCTGGGTAATCGTCAGTGTTATCGGTATGATGAAATAGGGGCTTGCGGCCGCGCCTCCGCGATTGACTGGACTTTGCTCTGTGATTGGCATTTATAAATATTTAGGCTTCTTACAAAAGAAGCGGTTGAAACGCGCGGTCCGTCATACGGTCCGTAGAAACGATATTCAAGTAAATGAATTATCTATCTATCTATGTGAATGGAGTTGAAAACATTTAAAACGGTGTTGAGCCGTGCATAGCTAACTTATGTAATTGACTAAGCTAATTTATAAGATACCTAAGTAGATATACAATATTATAATGTATCTACTGATTACTGAAAGAATGGTTATAAGGAAAATCAAATTGTCGGAAGTGTTTTGGCTCGACTATTCAAAATCACTTGCAAGTCTCCTTGAATAAAAAATATTTGATTTCAAATCAAATCAAATCAAATCAAATATTCTTTATTCAAATAAACTTTTACAAGTACTTTTGAATCGTCAAGTGAATCTACCACTGGTTCGGAATGCCATTCCTACCGAGAAGAACCAGCAAGAAACTCAGTGGTTGCTTTTTTTAAATAATTCATTTACAATTACTATATCAATGTGTACATAAGTAACCGCTGTCCCCAGCATTGCTGGAGCGATCAAATCCATGCTCCTCTATCATTTACATAATCTTCAACAGTATAATAAGCTTTTTTCAGGAGCATACTTTTAATGGATTTCTTAAATGTGTTTATTCAATTCATGTCAAAGACGGGCAGACAGAAAGTAGCCCCATTCCCGCCGGTGGCACCCGTTCACGAGCATGACGCATGATCCAGCCATTGCTTCGCTCGACCATATTTGAGGGAACGTAACAACCTGATTTGATTTAATTTGGTGATACCCGCGAGCTAATATGTGTGGATATCGGTTTATTAAATGTATATACGACGAATTTTTTTAGCGGGATTTCCATCGCGTATGGAGCGATCTCCGTATGGATATGGACTCGGTTTAACTCTTTCACCACTTTCACCAACAAAGCTAGCGAAAAGAGTCAAAATGAGCTCGCTCATTGAGGCAACTGTTAAAACTCTTTGTTAGTGGACGTGTAAACACAGTCTTGTCTACACAGAGTCCGTTCCGCTCAGCCAGTTGCCGCTTACTTTAAGTGGAAACCGGCTTTTGATTTGCAAAAGTTACCTTTGTACTCCTCCGGGATACAAGTACAACTTATCTGCAGTTGACGTGTGTCAAAATCAGATAAGCGACAAGACCGACATTATAATATATTAGAATGGATGATAGATAGTAGGTATCTATTCACGGTAAGTAAAAGTGAAAACAACTTACAAATTTAGAGTTATCGTGTTGCTACCTACGTTGATTTATTTACTCAAATTCATACTCATATATTTACTTTTCATAATAAAATACTTGTTTATTTAAAAACAAGTATTTCGAAATGGAATAATACGTTGCTATAATATATAGCGACATATTATTCCATAATTGACCGAGCGAAGCGAAGGTCTCTGAGTCTACTTGGGTGAATTGGCACTTGTCCGTCCGTCCGTCCGTCCGTCCGTCCGTCTGTCAGAGCATTATAACTTCTGAATTACTGAACGCAATTACTTCAGCTTTAAATATAATATGTAAACCAATGGCCTCCCGCCGAATATGGCTTAAAAAATAATAAAAATCTTTATTTCAAGGGGGCTCTCATAGAAGCGAATGCGAAGTAAAATATTTTTTATAAAGTTACATAGAGTTGCGGTATATCATTTTAAAGGTAATTAGGAATAGAGTCGGAAAATATTTTTTTTTAAATTTTTCCCCCAAAATTGACGAAATGGGGGGCTTTCAAAGTGGTGATTTTCTAACGTCCAAAGATGACCTCAGAACTCTAAATTTTCTGAAAGGATGAGCCTAAAACTTGATCAATTATTTCAATTATATCCTGTACTTGAACAACAAATACTAAAATTAGATAAATATTGTAAGGAAACGAAATTATTTAATTTTTAATGAGCGTCAGTATTTTTAACAGAACTTCACATTTATGTCAATAGATGGCGCCGCGAGGTCTCAGTTCGGGGCGAACCACTAGTAAGTAATAAGTTATAACTGCGAGATAGTCTCGGCGTATTCCACTGGTTATTTATAAACAGCTGATAAGAGTTAAGAGCCATGACATGATGAAACAAGGGGCGTGCGACCGCGCCTCCTTGATAACTGAACTTCGCACTTTTGATGGTCGTGTTAGGGTTTACACAGACGAAACGATTTCATCATCTCATCGCTGGCGGCCTATTACTGAGCACAGGTATTCTTTTTTTTTTTTATCTACTATACCTAAGCTAGCCCTTGACTGCGATCTCACCTGATGGTAAGTGATGATGCAGTCTAAGATGGTAGCAGGCTAACCTGTTAGGGGCATGGCAGTTATATTTTTAAAAAAAATATTATTAAAATTATTAAATTATAATATATAATATTAATATTATTAAATTATTATTATTCTCTTAGAATGAGAAGAATTTAGGCTCACAACACAATCTAAGTGCAGACTGGCAGATTTCACACACATTTGAGATCAATATGCACAGTAATTATTAAAAATTCCCATATCTATAGCCGAAAAGTTAAATGATGCTCGGCAGTCGGGATTGGAACTTCGAAGTCCAAACCGTTTGAATATTAGGCCCAAGTCTTAATCACTATTTAGGTAATGCTCGCTATGATTCTACTTATCTTAATTGAGAAATACTAAATATGCGAACCCTAAGGTACTAATATATAATCAGCTTCCATATCTACATTATAAAATGCGAAAGTTTGTCCAAGTTTGTGGGTCGATTATACTGTAGCACAACAGACGACTCAAACAAATGTAGCAGAGATGCAACATTTTGTTAGTAAAAGAATTACTCACTTTTTCGACAGTCGTCTCAACAACAACACCATTTTGGAGCAATTTTTCTGGATTTTTCAGGATCTGGAAAAATAAATAAATTGTTTAGCACTAATTCAACTCTCGAAATATGTATGAAATACTTTTGAAATTCTTAATCTCACATAAAAAAAAGTACATACCTAAGTACTATACTATTAATACCTAACTACTCTGTAAAAACCAAACAAATACTTAATAATTAATAATATTCTTGTACTAAGGGCATTAGGCAAAAATAGGTCACTCACTATTCGTTAACTACTATTTTTTTTACTTGCCAAAAGACGTTTTATCCACGTCTCCTATTAATAATTGTATGTTTGACAACAATTAAAAAAAAGTGCGTTTACCTTTGATGAATTCACAAATACAAAATCCTATGCTAAGCGCGCATTTTGAATTTGGAACAAAGTGCCTGATTGACTAGCTGTTGTCAAATACCCAATTCATTACTACCATGATCATTGATGTAGAATTTTAGTACCTATACTTCTATTTCGATGACTATGATATTTATACACCCAAGATTTGCCCAAGATAGAAAAGGAATCTTTAACGGACAGAAAAAAAAATTTAAAATCGCAAACGATTTTATAAATCGTTGAGCGTATAGTCTGCCTTATAATCACTTATAACTAGTAAAACTAGTTCATTATCAAACATTCACTTAAATACCAAGCCGTCGATATTATAATAATAAATGGAAAAATCCGTTTTCAATACAAGCCGTATTGGGAACGGGTAAATTCCATTTATATTTTGAAAAATCTTGATATTTCGTTTCTTACCTAATTACAATGATCGTTTGCATATATTTTACATGCAACTTACCCTGTCTACCTATCGACTTGTTATAAGTAGGTACTTTTTATCTAAATCTTATCTTATCTTACTAATATTATGAACGCCAAAGTTTGTGAGTATGGATGTATGTATGTTTGTTACTCTTTCACGCCAGAACGGCTGAACGGATCTGGATCTGGATCATGGCTGGCCATGATAAGGTAGCAGATGAACAGACAGACAAACTCTGCAATGGCAATATATTATGAGTAAGGATGACTCTACATATAAAAAGTAGGTACAGATGATTTGCCATTAAAACTCTAGGCATAGCTACACGCCTACAATATTAAATTATTCAATGCTTTCCAACCTATCACCATGAAACACATTTTCCTGTTTTTTTCCTCTCCGAAGTGAGTAATGCCTATGTACCTAGGTATTAGTGTAACAGGCAGGTAATATCTTTTATACTACACCCGCTCAGAAAGTACCTTCATTCTTTTTTAAAAACGAGGTAGAAAGTACGTCATTGCTACAAACCAAATATGCGGGAGGGAAAGATGTATGAAATTTCATTTCTAACGTACTAAGCGGGGAGAAAAACTATATGAAAATCCATTTCTAACGCGCTGTTTTTTTTTAATTTTAAGTAAATTAGGTATATGGACGTTGAGAATTTGGGTATGTCCTTATGGATATAATATTAGAAGCAGCTTCACCATATTTGACATACAAAAGTCAAATATGGTGGATGTCGATTGTCGATATCAATGTCGATTTTGATGGTCGATTGTCGATATCGATGTTGATTGTCGATATCGATGTCGTGGTCGGTTGTCAATATCGATGTTGATTGTCGCTATCGATGTATCGATGTCGATTGTCAAAGTCGATTGTCGATGTCGATTGTCGATATCGATGTCGTTTGTTGATATCGATGTCGTTATCGATGTAGATTGTCAACATCGATGTCGATATCTTTGTTGATTGTCGCTATCGATGTCGATGTCGATATCGATAGTCGATATCAGTGTTGATGTCGATTGTCAATATGGTAGTCGATTGTCGGTATCGATGTCGATTGTCGATGTCGATGTCGATTGTCGATATCGAAATGTATATTGAAATAATCCTCAAAATGTACCTAGTCTAGTTTTGATAGTGAAGCTTCGAATGAAGCGACTCATGTAATTATGATAGAACTTCACTTTGTAAGTTCGTTTAATCACTAATTATTATCGCTTATTTTCCTCGCAGGTGTAGTATAAAGCACTATGTATCACTCGGTAGAAAGTACGATTCCTACCTCGCGTGTATTGCGGCCCTTCGGCTACGCCTCGGGCCTCAAACTACACCCTCGGTAGTAATCGGTCACTTTCTCCCCTCGGTGAACAATGTACTATTTTTTCTTCATGTAAGTAGGTAGGAAAACACTGGAGAGTGGAGCGAAGAAAATTGTCAAAATCGGTACTCAAATTGTAAATGTGAAAGTAGGGCAAGATAGGGCGTTGGAGACAGATTTGTCTGTCTCCTACGGCTCTATCTTGACGTTTCGTGGATCTTCGACATTTTTTTATCCATTGAAGGTTTGCTATGAAATAACTAGTGAATATAATTAAAATTATTAAAAAATACGACTGCTCTGCCGTAGCCCGTATTGAATTACATTTAGAATCTTATTCACATTTTTATTAAATGATATATTTTTGTGAATCACTGGATATTGAACCATAGTGTTATATATTTTTGGAATCTACTCATCATTTTCTAGATGATGATTATATAGTTAATCTTATTTTCGAATATTTTTTTTCAAATTTAGTCTTTAATGCGGGATCATGGTCACCCCATCAATTTTTTTTTTTAATTTTACTAGCCTATGTCACCCGGAATAAGCTAGGGATTCTAACGATACCTCATTTATCAAAATCGGTTCAGGCGTATAGAAGTTATGGTGGAATATACAAACTCACATACATACATACATGAACCCTGAAAACAATATACTCCTTTTTTCAGGCAGTCGTATGAAAATGACAATTATTAGGTACACGAAATCGCGGGCATCACCTAGTAAGTTTTATGACACACTTCTGCACCAGAGCTACCAGCTCCAGCATAGAATAGGGAAATTCTGTTATCTATGGGCACCAAAGAGGTAGTGTGACGTACTTACGTCAATCACCAGAGAATATACAGAGAATGTAAGGAAAATGCGAAGGTCCCAGAGAGTGCATTATCGATATTATCGATTACCTCACAAGTCGCACGTACTACGTCACTATTATAATATCGTTAGGCTAGTGACGTCGGGTGTCGATATTTATCAAAACAACGATTGTGTTCCGCGTTATTTCGCGCTTATTTGGCTTCGCAATAACATTGATTTATTTGTTATCAATTATTAATTATCTATAATTATTGTTAGGCTGACGGACATATTTTTCAACTTAATGTCACAGTTTACGTAAATATTAAATAAGCGCCAATAGTTAAAATAACTACTGTCGTATAAGAGGCAGAGTGGAATTTTAAAGGCCGAAGTTCAAAACTGGCTTACTGTCGCACTCAGTCTTTTAAACATGACTTAAGTAATGGTTAAGCTACTTTGCGTGCGGTGCAGTTAGTTTGGGTTGGGTTTGACTTATAATAATTAATAATTATCGTGTATTCAATTTCATGTATTTTTAAATCAGCTCTCTCTTTGTATAACTCTGTAAAATAATTGTAATTATGTTAGTAGGTAGGTACCTATTCGCATTCTAAGTATAAAAAAAATATAAAATAAAGGGTCGTCCTTCGAGTATGTACCTACGAGGTAGGTATGTATTTTTCACAAGAATCTAAATCACGGCTAACTTAATTACTAAGTTTAGTGTTTGGTAACAATTAAAAAAAAACTATAAAACTTTTAGTTCAATCAAAACTGGGGCTGATTCTGTATAACACAATCTGTAAACTAAACTAAAATGGCAGCTTTAAATCTAGTTCTGTCCCTTTCCGTAGGGAGTATTATGAAAGGATAAGCAATATTTGTAATGCTCTAATTTTAGTTTAGTTTAGAGATTGTGCACTACAGAATCAGCCCCACAGTATAGTACCTATGACCTATCTCTAAATGAAATTGTATTGCGCCCGTTGAACTTTTAAGCCAAAAAAAACTTAGAGAAGCTGATAAATTCGGTAGATTAAATTAAATTAAGTTAAATCGACGATTCTCGAAATACATTTCATCTATCACATGACTCACATCACAAGATAGTAGATACCTACTTCCATGGATTTCTGACATAACAAAATTATACATCAATGATTTCAGACAACCTTAATCGTGTCTTACAACAACTTAAGAACTTGCGAAATACCTACCAACTCCTAGCAAGTCCTCCCTTCACCGGTTAGCGAGACAACTATCCACTGAAACCTTGAAAATTTTAATACGGTAGAAGCTAAAGTCTTTAGTCGAGCTAGTCTTTGTCGTAGCTCGCAGGTATACGTAAACCTATGTACACTTTGGTAAAAACTTGTGGATTTTTTAACGGCGGATACTTATTATCCCAATAATCCTCGGAAAAATGTAGGATAAAAGGTCATAAACCCAAGGAGTTAGGCCAAAGTACTTTAACCGAAGATACCATCTCATCGAAGTAACTACAAAAACTAATCATTTGTAATTGCAAGGAAGAAAAGGAAAGCCGCGCTCGGCGGTCAGAACCAGATTGGATAGAAGCCTTGCATTAAAATTAACTGACGTAAGATGAACATAGAATTACAAAAACTGTTCGGTCGCCGTGGCAAGAAATGATTCGGCCAAGTGCGAGTCGGATTCACACACGAAGGTTCCCGCACCCGGCACCATCATAATAAGATTAAATTAACACTGTGTACTTTTTGGAGTTTACTTCATAAGAATCGATTTTCAAATACATATACACCCTCCCAGCGCACGTGTTTCCTACCACTTATAACTTAAGTACCTTCAAGGCAAGAGTGAATAGGCATCTTCTAGGCAAGCGCGTTCCAACCTAGACCTCATCATTGCTTTGCACTAAGCATGATTGTCGTCAAGCGCAAGCCTATCACGCAATAAAAAAAAAAAAAAAACATATAATTATAAACCCGGGCTATGAAAATGTATGGGGAGTAAAATCACACTTTCTGCGACGTTACGTTACGCTAGGTTTGTTTCCATACGCGGACGAATGCCGTAGGCGGTAGGTGCTCCCGCAAAACAGCCGCCAGGCATGCACAGGTGTGCCGCTGGATTTTAGTGGGTATTCTGGAGTGCCAGTGAGTCCCACATACCCTCTCGGAAGCATTGCAGCTCACACTGTCTGCTTCCGAGAGGGATGCCTAAAATCATTTCCCATCGAAAATAAATAAAACTCGAGTCGTGCGTCGGAGCTCACACACACAATTTTTTGAATGTTTTTTAAAAAGTTTATTTTCATATTTTGTTGTTAAAACAGCTTCAATTAAAACTAATAAATACTACTATAGTTAAAACTCACTCTTTAAATATTTTAATTAGGTAGTCTAACCTTTAACGGTAAAAAAACGAACAGATAAACAGACGGACGGACAGCGGAGGCTTAGTAATGACACTTCAGAAATTACAAATTCCCAAAATGACCGTTGGACCTTCAGCTTTTAAGACCACAGCGCACACTGTGCCAGGGAGGTTGTCAAAATAATAAGAAGGTTCATAACTTTCTTGAAAAAGGAGACTACTAACCATATTAATAGACTGCAGTATCAAGTAAAAGTAAATAAATAACATGATCGATGTTGTCATTATTAAACAGTGTCAACTGATGTAAGAATCTTTACATATTACATGTCGTGTCACATAAAATTATCTCTGACGGCAAAATACGTAGTAGTTTACTTTAACTAATAATAAAACAAAAAATAACATCGATGAAACTCAGCCCCTACCATATTATGATGAAATATTTGGTAAGTATATTAATTATTAGGTACCTACTTACCTACCTACTTTCTTATTTCAAATGTTGTTTTCCCCTTTCCGTTGATTTAAAAAATTCAGTTTTCGCCATTAACACGCTATCGACGCGACGACGTTTCGAAAAGGTTTTCGTCCTCACGAGTTTTTTTTTAATCAACTACAAATTAGCCCTTGACTGCGATCTCACCTGGTGGTAAGTGATGATGCGGTCTAAGATGGTAGCGGGTTAACCTGTTAGGGGTATTGCAGTTGTATTAAACCCATACCCCTATTCGGTTTCTACACGGCATTGTACCGGAACGCTGAATTGTTTAGCGGCACGTCTTTGCCGGTAGGGTGGTAAGTGGTAACTAGCCACGGCCGAAGACTCCCGCCAGGCCAGACCAGAGAAAATTCAGAAATTATAAATTCCCAAATTGACTCTGCCCGGGATCGAGCCCGGGACCTCCCACGTTAAGACAATAGCACTCAACACTGCGCCAGGGAGGTCGTCAAAACAAGCTCCTACTAGTTAAAACTGAAAATCATCCTTTCGACCTGAAATTCGACCTATTAATTAAGCTGGTGGTGGGTACTGGATGTTAGTGGTAAGCTCTCTCAGGTATGGAATAAAATGACGCAAAGGCCAAAATTGGACCTTCGAAATAGCTGATTTTGTGACTTGGGTGAACGTTGCTTAACCAACTAACTAATCGTCAACTCACAACTAGGCCATTCACGCGTCTCTCGATAAACCGACCTAACCCTTATACTTATTTAAGTTTTGTGCGGACAGGGATACTCCCACACTGAAATGTGAAAAAAATGAAAACACTCCCAGGGATACGTGAGCCTTAATTTAATTGAAATGAGGATAAAGGGAGGGAGGTGCGATCCTGGGGCCAAAATTTAAATTTCACGTCGCGCAAAAAAAAATAGTTTTGGAAAAAGTTTAATTTTTTTTTTGTTTAATGTGACGCAACTTGCCAATAGGTAAATAACGGTAAGTTAGAGAATCATTAATAAGTAAAAAAAATACTAATGGTATTAACTTAGGTGCATGCGTAAACGTTAGGCTACGTCCACAGTCCACACTACCACAGATAAGTTACCAATACTTCGTCACTCAAAAGTAGGCCTTACAACCTCAAAATACGTGTCAATATCACCATGCACCTATAAATTAAACAAATTAAATTAGAAAACAAAGGCTTACGTATGACAGCAGGGATGCGCTAGTGGAAACGACCGGTTTTCAACGCTCTATTTCTCTCGGCCCAGTAGAAAATAAAGACGTCTTGTATTCGTTATAGCTCGCGATAAACTACATTATTTTGTTTCTCAATAAGACAACACCACACTGCGGTAAACGCGATTGCTTGATTTCTGATTATAATTTTGACGTAGTCGTGGGTTTATTACGATGTTTTTGTTGATTAAGTAACTAGGATTTATGGTATTTATATGGGTGCTTTCTTTGTAAAGGAATAAAACCTTAAGTTTTTAGGGATTGGGCTACGAAATGAGTTTTACTACGTCTTCAGAGGTATGCCTGTTTATTTTCCTTCTACCTTACCAGTGGTAGGTAAATGGATATTTTCCTTTGTTTGATTAGGTTATTTAGTTAATGTCACTGCAGATGACTAATTAATAAGAAAATACGAAATTATCTGCACTGACAAGTGCTGACAATCTCTGCACTTATACCATTAAATTATGTCAAGTCCTCTTTTAATATAGGTACCTACCTTCAAATCAAGAGTGAATAGGCACCTAGGCAAGCGCGCTCCACTTAGGCTGCATCACCACTTGCAAGCAAGTCTGAGCGCTAGCCTATATATTAAAAAAAAGTTTTGATCGGTTTATCGGTTGAGCGAGTCTTGTCAGATAGGAAAAAATAGCTGCAGGATATTTTGTGCAATAAAGATATCTAAATGTCTAAACTCCTCAACGACTAACAGCAGTCAGCGATCTGTGTAATAACCTAAATTATTACCTAATTATGTAGGCTTTGACTGTAGTTAGTCTATATGTACCTATTAGGTATAGGTACATAAAGACGTTTTTTTTTTTTTTTTTTTTTTTTTTTTTTTTTTTTTTTTTTTTCTCTGGGGAGGAGGAAAATCCTCATTGGATACCTCAGGAGATTTGGAGGCATGCCCGACTCCAATGGAGATGAAACCCAGCGGCCTACGGACTAAAAACCTCCTCCCCCTTCTCCGCTCATTCTTTCAGGTAAAGCCTTTGCATTCCGTCTGAAAGATGGCTGTTTTCAGGCGTTTTCCTGTCTCTGCCTTTCCCACTCGTCCTTAAGGGCCTATATACAATCAGGCCGCAACAAACTGTAGGTATAAAACTCGCCACACTACAGCATATATATGTACGCATATATAGCACAACGCTCTACGCTCGATTTTATAGCCAACTAACCAATTTTGTTACTTGAAATATTTGATTATTATTTATTTACTACATAATATCTAAGCCTCCGCGCCACATTATTATAGGTACTTATTAGATAGTAGATACTAGCGGACGAGCCCAGTGCTTCGGTCGGGTGAAATTTTTAAAAATTCCTTGGGTGGAATTTCCGAAAATCCTGAAACACGTGTTTCTTAATATTTAATCGAAAGCCCAAATACCAATTTTCATTGATGTAACCCGAAAAATATAGAACTTTCCTACAAACTTTCATTCCCCATTTCACCTCTATGCAGGTCGAATTTTCAAAAATGGTGACACACTTACTTCTTTATATTTAACCGAAAGCCCAAATGCTAAGTTTCATAACTATAATGCTAAGTTTCATAAATATAACTTGATAAATGAAGGACTTTCATACAAACTTTTAACCCCTATTTTACCCCTTTGGGGGTGGAATTTTGGAAAACAGTGACACATGTACTTCTTTATTTTTTACCAAAAGCTCAAACACCAAGTTTTATGGATATAACTTGAAAGATGGCGGACTTTCATATAAACTTTTGCGCGTATTGATACCTACGGCATAAACTAATTTTATTACAGTGCTTCACACATGAGGAAAGTTTCTAAACTTACTATATACTGTATATCAAAAATTCGCGGATATTGTCATAGTCAATTATTTATTATTTTTTGTATATATGTTAGTTTTTATTTTATTGTGGTGTACAATAAAAGGGTGTACAACAATATAATCATTCCTTCTTATTCATACGATTCATGTGATACCTACTGCCCGCTGAAAGACAGACACAGACAGAGGGACTGAGCGCGCAGGCTTAGTAATAGGGTCCCGGCACATGGCACACTCTGTGTACGGTACCCTAAAAACAATAATCGTAAAATTTAAAAATAGTAATTCTGCCGGAGTTGCCGCGGCACGGCCAGGGTTGCCAAATTTGGTTTTGAAAACTACCGAACAAGGACGAGAGCGAGACCGTTGAAAGAAACAAAAGCCACTAATAGTTATTTTACACATAATTTATTTAATAAAATTGCACATCTTATGGCAGTAGGCAATAAAAGTTTCAGGTATGCTTAATTTAACCATCACTATGTTTACGATTTGAAATTTAAAAAACACATTTTTTTGTTACTCTTGAAAAAATTGTTACTCTTTACGAACGATTAAAAATATATAGATTAGTAAATTTATATTACTGAAAGCATGCTTGATACATTTATTTATATTAATTATAATTAAGTATATAATTTATATTCATCAAAATACATACCAATGGAAACATAAACAAGTTTTACCATGGAAACAAGTGGATTCCAATGGTAATTGGAAAATATGTAACGAACCCAGGGCTTATAATATTATATGCAAATCGATTCCAACTAGAGGAGGTAAACTCCTAAAATCACAAATGGCTGAGCTGCGCAGCGCTGCGTCACGATGCGAAAGAAATGGTTTGGAACCCTCGTAGCTTTAGTTTTAAGATACCGTTACTGATTATCACCATTATATTTTATAAATAAGTAGACGTCAATAAGTGTAGTGTACCTACCTATATTGAATAAACATTGTTTGAATTTGAATTTGAAAGAGATAGAAAACGTCAGATCTGCAAATGCAGCTGGCGCGTGCACGAATCAGAAACGTCGCATAATATATTGCGGCAAATCTGATACTTCATCAGGGTGAAGCTGAATAAACCGAACCACTCATACTTCGGTATTTTTAACCGACTTCCAAAAAAGGAGGAGGTTCTCAATTGCGCGCGTATGTTTTTTTTTAAAATATATGTCGGTGCATATCTCCGTGGTTTCTAAACCGATTTGAAAATTTTTTTTTTCACTGGTTAGAGGAAGCTCGCGAGGTGGTCCCATAAAAAATTCTGACTCCAAATCGTCAATACTGATGCTGTAGGTGTACCGTACTACTTGAAATCCTCAAAACTAGGGAGTTAGAAAATTTTAATGGTGAATTCATATAGTAGGTATCAAGTCACGTGTATACAATACAACTCTTGAGTCCGAACTCCTCAACCCTGATGCTGTAGGGTACAGAACTCCTTAAAAATAGCGATTTAGGATTTTTTTATGATGAATTCATATATTGTAGGTGTCAAGCAACGACTTCATGCTTAAAACCAAGTCCTAACTCCTCAACTCTGATGCTGCAGGGTACTGCAGTCTTAAGCCGTGGGGATTCAGAGTACTCTAAAAAGTTAAAAACAAAAATTCTTTCCAAAAAACCGACTTCCAAAGCCACTGTAAAGTAAAACATAATTTTGATTTCTACACACTATGTTGAAGTCGGGCGAGTAGGTATAACAAAGATAGGCATAGTTGACGCATAAGGCGAGACTTCAACATATTGTGTAGAAATCAAAATTATTTTTTACTTTACAGTCGCTTTGGAAGTCGGTTTTATGGAAAGAATTTTTTGTTATACGGATCTAAAATACCGAGGCAACCCTAATGGGCACGTTACCTAATACCTACTATAGTACGGCCATTTTAAGCGCGGACAAAAGTTCATTGACGCACCTTCACTATGAAACCCTCCCGAAACTAACTAACTACGCCAAAACTATAACTGTCTCTTTCGCGCATATGAATAGACGCGCTTACGTGGTCGACAGTGGATTTCATAATAAAAGTCGTGACGTCTCACCACCGAAACATAGGTGTAAGTAACATTTTACGCGTCGTAACATCATGATCCATAATGTACTATAGTAGTACTAACGTATGTAAATATATTATGTACTTAGTAGTTCAGTAATCAACGATCAATTAATGTTGCGAATAATTACACAATTGCTACGTGAACCTTAAGAATTTGTGAAATAAAAAATTAATAAAAACATGAATAATAATTACTTCATTTGTTTATTTTCTTTGCCTTTGAATTAAACATAATATAATAATCATATCTATCTATCGACTTTCCAAATCACAGAGTTGCTCAGATTGGAAGCAAAACTAAACTGAATTCTGCTACTAACGACTGAAAAATAGCTACTGTTTGTGTTTACTAAACTACAACGGCTATGAGTGATAAGTTTCTAAGATCAAAAATTCCGCTCATTATCTTCAAACATATTAATAAATACGTAAACGTAGGCCTTGACAGTACCTCGTTACATACATAGGTACATCTGGGTCAAAATGCTTATACCTCCTCCTTTTTTTAAAGTTGATTACAAATGAAACAATTACAATACAAGAATAAAAAGATAGACTCCGTACAAGGAGCCGATAGATTATATTATTTTTTACAGAAGACCAAAGCGTTGTTTACCCCTTCATTAGGCGAACGACCTCTCGTTTGATTGTTTACATTTTGTCCGCGCTTAAAATGGCTGTACTTTAAGCGTCGCGCTGCCCGCGGGTCGCCCGAGACGCGAGATAAAATACAACTATAGATGGAGCCATATTGTGATTGATCATTGATAAACCGAGATAGCTTTATTTATGCCTTTACACCCTTATAAGAAAGTGACGGATTCATGTTTTATACTAATATTATAAACGCGAAAGTGTTTCTGTCTGTCTGTCTGCTACGCTTTCCCGGACCATCTTTTCAACCGATTTTGCTGAAATTTGGTACAGGTAGATGGTATCCCGGGGAAGGACATAGGCTACTTTTTATCCAGGAAAATTAAAGAGTTCCCGCGGGAATCAAAAATCTTAATCCACGCGGACGAAGTCGCGGGCATCATCTAGTATAAAATATATACTACATTCGGTTGCCTTATATACTTATATATATATATATATATTAATATTTGGTTTCACTTATATCGCCAATTTTTTTTTCATTTATCACATACTTGATGATGCACGCGACTTCGTCCGCGTGGATTAAGATTTTTTTATTCCCACGGGAACTCTTTAATTTTCCGGGATAAAAAGTAGCCTATGTCCTTTCCCTGGATACAAACTATCCCTATACCAAATTTCATCAAAATCGCTTGAAGATATAGTTTTTTATTATTCCCGCGGGAACTCTTGAATTTTCCGGGATAAAAAGTATTCTGTCCTTCCCCAGGATACAACCTATCCCTGTACCAAAGTTCATCAAAATCGGTTAAACAGATGGGCCGTGAAAGCGTAGCAGACAGACAGACAGACACACTCACATTTATAATATTAATAGTAGGTATGGATTGAAATTGATATAGTTCATGATAAATGAAATATGCTATTTAAAAAGTTCTTATTTCTATGAAATAGAGCTGAAATTTAAAGAAACGGTCGAACGAAAACGTTTCTTACGAAAAGCATTCCACGCGGACGAAGTCGCGGGCATCAGCTAGCGAGATATAATGACAAATAGTAATAATGCTAATATGTGTATGTGTGAGTTCGCCGTCCATTTTATTCCTTTGTTCTATCCGCCTCTACCGCAAACCACGCAAACTATACATAACTACCTTGTAACGTAATCATACCAATATAATAAATGCGAGTGTTTTTGTTTTTTGGTTCGTTGATTTGTTGGTTTGTCTTTCAATCACGCCGCAACGAAGCAAGAGATCGACGTGATTTTTGGTATGGGTATAGTTGAGGACCTTGAAAGTGACATAGGCTACTTTTTATCCCGAAAAATTAAGGAGTTCCCGCGGGAATCAAAAAAACTAAAATCACGCGGACGAAGTCGCCGGCATCAGCTAGTCTTACTAATAATAATTATAATAAATGTGAAAGGAATTTTTGAAGAATTGAACTTGAAGAGTTCAACCGACTTAGCTGATAGTATACATGTACAACTTCACGGGTGAACTCATGATGGAGCAAGGAACTCCTCAAATACTCATCGTATCTCCTTCGTGTTTGAGCTCATTGGATTTGCCTTATCGTAGGTACTAGGCACTAAAGACCTAGGACTTAGGATTTTGACGACCTCCGTGGCGCAGTGTTGAGTGCTGTTGTCTTAACGTGCGGAGGTCCTGGGTTCGATCCCCGGCAGGGTCAGTTCGGGAATTTATAATTTCTGAATTTTCCCTGGTCTGGTCTGGTGGGAGGCTTCGGCCGTGGCTAGTTACCACCCTACCCGCAAAGACGTGCCGCCAAGCAATTTAGCGTTCCGGTACGATGCCGTGTAGAAACCGAATAGGGGTATAGGTTTAATTAACTGCCATGTCCCTAACAGGTTAGCCCGCTACCATCTTAGACTGCATCATCACTTACCATCAGGTGAGATCGCAGTCAAGGGCTAACTTGTAGTGGATAAAAAAAAAATGTAGTTGGCGTCCAGGGTATCATGATGGAATCTGGAGACGTGGTTACAGGAACTCTTCAAATACTCATCATAAAGTCTACTTCGTGTTTTGGCTCATTGGATTTGTCTTACCAAGTAGCTACTAATTACCTAGAATGTCGGTTTAGGAATCTCGTAGAAATCGGTATACCTAAGTACCTACTTGCTTTGAAAAGAAAAACTCGTCGAATTCAGGATCTCCTACTTTTTGAAGTCAGTCAAAAATAGTAGTTTAATTGTACCTATATTATATCTTTTCCAAATAAATTTTGGTGTTGTAATTACTTTTATTTCGGAATAAAAATATCAATTTTTTCCATCCGCAGTATGCAACACGGCAATTGCAAAATAGTATAAGCATACCACAAAAAACACGGAAAAACATTCGTTTTTGTATTGGATTGTATTAGTACTTACTACCTACGTTATGGGTAGCGTTCTTGCTTAGGTACACTCTGTTTTAGGCAAAAAAAAAATCTTGACAAAAAGTGGTACACCCGTCCGTTCACGAGCGCGTTTCAGCGCAAACTGAGGTATAAAATCAAATTCTTGGATATTTTCGTTAGAAAAATGTATGCAAAATTATGGTGGGAGGCATAAATGTCTACCTAATGTATTTGGAAGCACAATGTGATATCCTTTAGATAGAGGACTATATATGCCATCATTTTTTTATAAATTACAAATTAAAATATGCAGCGGATACATAAATGAAGGTTCCTAAACAAAATTAATTTTTCGTCATTTTAAGCGATTCTTGCGTTGGTAAATACGTATTTATGCAGAAAATTTCTATGGGAGTGTGCATTTTTATATGGTCAAATGAGATATGAATACATGACCTTTAATTTAATACCATGATATCCCCACAGCTGTGATTCCTATTTCTTTATAGGGTACCTGGAAAAGTATGATATCCGTATAACGGGCCTTAATTCTCTTTTTAACAATAGCACGCAACATTTCAGCGCATGCCTCCCACTGTTGTTCGCAATCTAGCATCCGGGGTATGAGGTTCGCAGGGGTTATTTGCTCGCCTTCTCCCTGGGCTTCTTTCCGTTTTCCCTCGAATTCCGTGCACTGGAATATTGCGTGCTCTGGCGTGTCTTCTTCACCACAATATGCGCATGACTCACTTGTCGCCTTACCAATTGCGTGAAGGTAAGTATTGAACACGCCATGTCCACTAAGAGCTTGGGTTAAGAACTTATCCACTTCTCCGTGTTTCCTTCCAATCCAGGGCTTTAAGTCCGGGATAAGTTTTCTCGTCCAGCTCCCTTTTCCGCTTTTCTCCCACTCTGCCTGCCACTCCTCAACCGTGCGGTTCCGCTCCTCCTTCGGCGTCCTGCGGTCCTCGCGGCTATAGACCCTCATGCGTTCCATCGCCAATCTTTCGATGGGTACTAAACCTGCTATTACCAGTACCGCATCTAGCGAGATGGTTCTGTACGCACCGCAGACTCGAATAGCCATCTGCCTCTGAACCTTGCACAACATGTGTTTGTATTTAGCGCAGTTAAGAGCTCTAGCCCACACTGGAGCTGCATACAACATTATAGAGTGGGAAACTGACGCTAGCACTCTCCTTTTACTTGCTCTAGGGCCTCCTTGTTTAGGCATTAAGCGACTCAATGCAGTAGTTAGCCGCTCTGCTTTCTCCGATACTTCTTCAACGTGCTTCCGGAAAGTGAGGCTTTTGTCGAACCATACGCCGAGGTATTTAAGCTTGTCTTTGGGTTCTATCCTGACGCCTTCAATTGTGAAAGTGATAGGCCCAAGTCGTCTACGTCCACTCAGCATGATGGCTTCGGTTTTTTCCGGTGCCAAGCGCAAGCGTTTGCGGGACATCCATCCACTTATATCTGCTAGTGCCTTATTCGCTTTCATTACCAGGTCGGTTTCTTTACGGGCAGCTACTACAAGGGCTAGATCGTCGGCAAATCCCACTAAATGAACATCGTCCCCGAAGTTGGTCTTTAGTATGTCGTCGTAGAGGATATTCCACAAGGTTGGCCCGAGGATAGAGCCTTGTGGAACTCCGCTGCTTACTTTTAGAGTCGCCGTCTTCCCTTCGCTATCGCGTACTATTATTTGTCGCTCCTGCAGATAGCTATTTATGATGTTGTAGATATAATTGGGGAAGTCTCTTTTTCTGAGTTCTTCCAATATTAGCTCCCATGAGGCGGAGTTAAAGGCATTCCGGACATCCAGTGCCACCAGCGCGCAGAGTTTCTTAGTCCGACGTGTTCCTTGTCTGGCTGCCTCAGCGATACTTAAGACTTTATTTAAGGCGTCTAGAGTAGACCTACCGCTTCTAAAGCCGAATTGCGATTCTGCTAAGTTTCCGTGGTCCGGCAAGAGAGCTTCGATTCTGTTTAGGATAATCCTCTCTAGCAGTTTCCCAAAGCAGTCGAGTAGGCACAGTGGTCTATAGCCTGTGGGGTCGTCTGCTGGTTTTTTTGCCTTCCTTAGTAAAAGTAGTACCGCTACTTTCCATATCTGCGGAAATTCCCCAGTTTGTAGGGCATTATTCATGACTTGTGTGATTTTGTCGGGGATTGTGCTAACGGCGAGTTTCACTATTTCCGGTGGTATAAGGTCTGGCCCCGGCGCCTTCCCGAGCTTTATCTGGTCACATGCTCGTTTTAGTTCTTTGCTGGTAACCAACGGTATTTCTTGCGTAGGGTATCTTATGCGTTCGAAGGTGTCATGTGTTGGAAATAGAACCTCGGCTATTTGGCACATTTGTTCAATTCCAATCTGTATTTGAGGCCCTTTTTTGAGTTTCTTCGTAACTATTTTATATCCTAGGCCCCAAGCATCACTATCTACTGCATCACAAACTTCTGTCCATTTACTGCCTCTTGACTTCGTGATTAGTAGCTGTAGGTTTAGTTTTGCTTCTTTATATACTTTTTTGGGTTCTTCGACGTCAATATCTTGTTTCCTTTTGTATTTCTTTGTCATTGCTCGTGTGTATTTTCTTCGTCGCTCTATACATTCCTTTCTTGCTGCAGCTATCTTCTCATTCCACCAATACACTTGCTTTCTGCGGCCACGTTTTTTTCTAGGCATCGCTTGGTTGCATGCTTTAGTCGTTGCAGTAACCAGATCAATGGGGCTTGCAATCCTTTCGTGACTGAGTGTTTGTTGGAATGCTTCGTTATTAATTTTATTCATATTCCATCCTTTTTGTGGCGGGAGTATCTTATTATCCTCCTGCAGCACATCGAACAAAATATATTTATGTCCGCTGAGGGTTTCATCCTCAAATGGACTTAAAAGTCCTTCAAATCAATTTAGATAGGGTGCGAGCCGCCCACGATCTATTCTCGGCAACAGTTGAGCAACTAAATATCGACCTCGCTATTATAGCTGAGCCAAATGAAAAGATATCTACAGCAGCGGGCTGGGAAAGAGATAGAAGGGGCGATGCGGCAATAGTAATATACAACAAAGCTATTACAACCAAGAAGATAATAAAGGGAAATGGATATATAGGCCTACAACTACCAAGTCTTACGGTATACAGTTGCTATTTCTCACCTAACTGCAGCATGGACCAGTATACACAAGATGTTGACCAGCTCAGAGATAGCATAAGAAACCAACACGGGAATATACTAGTGGCCGGGGACTTCAACGCTGCCTCAAAGCTGTGGGGAAGCAAAACTACAAACCGAAGAGGCAAATACTTAATGGAAATCCTTGCAGAGTTGGACCTGGTCACCATAAATACAGGAAACGCACCAACCTTTGAGAGGGGGCACAAGACATCTAGACCTGACGTGACACTAGCTAGCTCAGATTGGGCGGGCAAGGTTGCTAGCTGGAAAGTTCTTGAGGATGAAACCCTCAGCGGACATAAAGACGTACGAAATCGTAATGTGTACCTAATTCACATATCATAGGTACATGATGAAGTACATGATGTAGAACACTATACAATAATATTATAAGGTCCAATACAGAACACAGTTATGCGGAAGGAACTGGGAACCCACCGCATTATTACCCCAAGAAAACTCTTACCGGGTCACGACCCTCAGTATTGAGGAATACGACGCAGAGAGAGAGACTGTACACAGTTAAAACGCTCACTGCCTAGCATACAAACACACAACCCCGGGCGGGTTTAGAGAACTCAAGGCCCGGGGTTTAGAAAACTATATACCTAATCCATACTTCCATCCATCCATACTTCCATACTAATATTATAAATGCGAAAGTGTGTCTGTCTGTCTGCTACGCTTTCACGGCCCAACCGTTCTCCGATTTTGATGAAAATTGGTACAGGGGTAGGTTGTATCCCGGGGAAGGACAGGCTACTTTTTATCCTGGAAAATTGACGAGTTCCCGCGGGAATCCAAAAAAACTTATTCCACGCGGACGAAGTCGCGGGCATCAGCTAGTACTAAATATATTATTTTTAACTCTTAAATGTATATTCTTGATAATTTCATGAAAATGATATTTAACCCTCTGCGACTGACGTGACTGCAATTTTACTATTTTACTGACGTGGTAGTACACGAGACACCTTTTCAATAGCAAATATTTTTATAGAAACAAATTATTCAGCAATTTTACTTGTATATATTAAATAAATAGCCTATTTTTAACGTTAAATTTGCTTAATATAAATCAAACAATTAGTATTTTTTAAATTTATCTGTATTTATTGACTTCACATAAATCAGTCTATGAAACTTTACTTAAACATTAATGGCATAGAAAAATTACAAAATCAACTTTTTTTAATTTTAACCCCGGGCGGGTTTAGAGAACTAAAGGCCCGGGGCTTAGAAAACTATCTATATACCTAATCCATACTTCCATCCATCCATACTTCCATACTAATATTATAAATGCGAAAGTGTGTCTGTCTGTCTGCTACGCTTTCACGGCCCAACCGTTCTCCGATTTTGATGAAAATTGGTACAGGGGTAGGTTGTATCCCGGGGAAGGACAGGCTACTTTTTATCCTGGAAAATTAAAGAGTTCCCGCGGGAAACAAAAAAACTTAATCCACGCGGACGAAGTCGCGGGCATCATCTAGTAATAATATATGTACTTAATGAAAAAAAAAATCATTGCGTCGGCATTTACACAGCCAAATCGGTCCCCAAGTGACTGCAATAAAAGTTTATCAACACTAATTTTTATCAAAACATAAAGATAAAGGTACGAGTAAATAATAGCACTATAGAAAAAAATTAAATAAGTAAGTACCTATATGAGTAATATTTTAATGCGTTGCTCTTATATATATTACTCATGGATCATAATGTTGCGCTTTGCTTTGCCCGTGTAAAAGAGTCAAACTTTATTAATAGAGTGCAATACTAAACCGATTTTGATCATATTTAACTCAATATAATTTTGCCAATGTGCGTGTATTAAAAGTTGTCTAGTCGTTTCAGTTGACTGCGAAAACATATAAACAGAGAAACATATTTTAATAGCTATCTTTCGATATTTTATAACAGTTATCTAACCATTGATTGACTACTTAGTTGTATATTATATTGTGAATAATAGATGGATAAGAGATATTATTGGCAATGGTCTATTTTTCTATCTAATCAGTTGACTGGTTTAAGGTCAAGATGTTATGATTAGGGATGTTATGGATATGATATTTCGGATACGGTTACGGATATGTAATTATTTCGGATTATCCGTTAGTTTCGGATAGTTTCGGTTACGGATATTAGATTGAAGTAAAATATAAACACAAATAGCATGTAATAATTTGGTTTTATTTATAGGTTTTATCTAGTCTAGTCTTTTATAATACCAAATATAAAATACTAGCGAATGCCCGCGACTTCGTCTGCGTGGTTTGAGGTTTTTTGGTTCCCGCGGGAACTCTTTAATTTTCCGGGATAAAAAGTAGCCTATGTGCTATTCCAGACTATAATCTATCTCTGTGCCAAATTTCAGCCAGATCCGTTCAGCCGTTGGCGCGTGATTGAGTAACAAACATCCATACATACATCCATACATCCAAACTTTCGCATTTATAATATTTATTTGAAAATATATGACTGATTATAATTTATAAACAGTACCTAATATAGGTAAGTAATTATTATAAATTTTTGTTTTGACTAAAAACAAAAATCTGTCATAACAATATAATTAGCCTCCGTCTCTATCCGAAATTATTCGAAACTTGTGTATCGGATTCAGTTACGGTTACGGATAGATTTTTATTTCGGATATCCGATAGTTTCGGTTACGGTTACGGAGCTCCATAACATCCCTGGTTATGATGATGGCGAGGTATTTAAATAGGATACATAGCTGCTATATACCTAGTAGGTACCCACTGTGTCATCTATAGCCTGAGAAAAATTTACGTACACACATAGTAAAAACTAAACTGGTCTTTGCGAACTGAACTTTGATTTAAAAGTATGATTTATATTAATCGTAGAGAATCATACTAATATTATAAATGCGAAAGTCAGTTTGTTTGTTGGTTTGTTGGTTAGTCCTTCAATCACGCTGCAACGGAGCAACGGATCGACGTGATTTTTGGCATGGGTATAGTTGAGGACCTGGAGAGTGACATAGGCTACTTTTTATCCCGGAAAATTGACGAGTTCCCGCGGGAATCCAAAAAAACTTATTCCACGCGGACGAAGTCGCGGGCATCAGCTAGTACTAAATATATTATTTTTAACTCTTAAATGTATATTCTTGATAATTTCATGAAAATGATATTTAACCCTCTGCGACTGACGTGACTGCAATTTTACTATTTTACTGACGTGGTAGTACACGAGACACCTTTTCAATAGCAAATATTTTTATAGAAACAAATTATTCAGCAATTTTACTTGTATATATTAAATAAATAGCCTATTTTTAACGTTAAATTTGCTTAATATAAATCAAACAATTAGTATTTTTTAAATTTATCTGTATTTATTGACTTCACATAAATCAGTCTATGAAACTTTACTTAAACATTAATGGCATAGAAAAATTACAAAATCAACTTTTTTTAATTTTAACCCCGGGCGGGTTTAGAGAACTAAAGGCCCGGGGCTTAGAAAACTATCTATATACCTAATCCATACTTCCATCCATCCATACTTCCATACTAATATTATAAATGCGAAAGTGTGTCTGTCTGTCTGCTACGCTTTCACGGCCCAACCGTTCTCCGATTTTGATGAAAATTGGTACAGGGGTAGGTTGTATCCCGGGGAAGGACAGGCTACTTTTTATCCTGGAAAATTAAAGAGTTCCCGCGGGAAACAAAAAAACTTAATCCACGCGGACGAAGTCGCGGGCATCATCTAGCAATAATATATGTACTTAATGAAAAAAAAAATCATTGCGTCGGCATTTACACAGCCAAATCGGTCCCCAAGTGACTGCAATAAAAGTTTATCAACACTAATTTTTATCAAAACATAAAGATAAAGGTACGAGTAAATAATAGCACTATAGAAAAAAATTAAATAAGTAAGTACCTATATGAGTAATATTTTAATGCGTTGCTCTTATATATATTACTCATGGATCATAATGTTGCGCTTTGCTTTGCCCGTGTAAAAGAGTCAAACTTTATTAATAGAGTGCAATACTAAACCGATTTTGATCATATTTAACTCAATATAATTTTGCCAATGTGCGTGTATTAAAAGTTGTCTAGTCGTTTCAGTTGACTGCGAAAACATATAAACAGAGAAACATATTTTAATAGCTACCTTTCGATATTTTATAACAGTTATCTAACCATTGATTGACTACTTAGTTGTATATTATATTGTGAATAATAGATGGATAAGAGATATTATTGGCAATGGTCTATTTTTCTATCTAATCAGTTGACTGGTTTAAGGTCAAGATGTTATGATTAGGGATGTTATGGATATGATATTTCGGATACGGTTACGGATATGTAATTATTTCGGATTATCCGTTAGTTTCGGATAGTTTCGGTTACGGATATTAGATTGAAGTAAAATATAAACACAAATAGCATGTAATAATTTGGTTTTATTTATAGGTTTTATCTAGTCTAGTCTTTTATAATACCAAATATAAAATACTAGCGAATGCCCGCGACTTCGTCTGCGTGGTTTGAGGTTTTTTGGTTCCCGCGGGAACTCTTTAATTTTCCGGGATAAAAAGTAGCCTATGTGCTATTCCAGACTATAATCTATCTCTGTGCCAAATTTCAGCCAGATCCGTTCAGCCGTTGGCGCGTGATTGAGTAACAAACATCCATACATACATCTGTAGCGGTCTTCGCAGTCCGCACATAATCCAATAGATGGCATTACTAGTAGCGCACGATGAACACGAAGAGCCTAACTCACGCTAACGAAGCGTTCTCTGAATTACGCCTATATACGACCTCCAACGATGAACGGTCGGACCAGTGGTCCCCGAGCACAACACCCACTCGGTGGATGATATCATCCTTTGCTACGGTCGAGCCATATCACCTGCTCCCGTACAGTGGTGACCCCGACGTGATCTGAACCCGCCGCCGACGATCACAACAAGCCGACGTGATCTCCAAACCCGACGTGATCTCCAAGGCACCGCCGGCGATCTAAACAAGCCGACGTGATCTCAACCCGCCGCCGGCGATCAAAACAAGCCGACGTGATGTCACAGCCGCCGCCGACGATCACAACAAGCCGACGTGATCTCAGAGCCGCCACCGACGCACATCAAGCCGACGAGTCACGCCCTCACTCGTCAGACATTAGCAACATCGCACATCACAACAAACCCCTACAGTCATCGTGACGAGAGCAGCATCAACAGAAGGCACAGCACGGCACAACAGCAACTCAACGCAACAAGCAATACAACGCAGCACAGCAACAACAAGCAACGCAACGCAGCACAGCAGCACGGCACAACAGCAACTCAACGCAACAAGCAATACAACGCAGCACAGCAACCAACAAGAAACGCAACGCAGCACAGCAGGACAACGCAGCACAGCAAAACAACAAGCAGCAACAAGCAACACGCAGCAACAGCAACACAACACAGCACAGCCGACCGATGTTCCGGCCCAACAGCAACATCACGCAACGCAGCAAAAAAAAAAAGCCGTTCACAGAGCCACACGCTCGGCGGCCAGCACAGTCGATACTCACAGCATATCAGTACACAGCCCGTCAACGCCAGTACCAGCCGCACAAGTGGGTCACGCAGCCTCAGGGTAGTATGAGCCTACAACGCCACTATTCTGGTTGTTACACGACGCCACTTCTCCAGCTGATGCTTGCAACGCCATCTGCATGCTGACGACCTCCAGACTCGAAGGGGAGTGATGTAGCGGTCTTCGCAGTCCGCACATAATCCAATAGATGGCATTACTAGTAGCGCACGATGAACACGAAGAGCCTAACTCACGCTAACGAAGCGTTCTCTGAATTACGCCTATATACGACCTCCAACGATGAACGGTCGGACCAGTGGTCCCCGAGCACAACACCCACTCGGTGGATGATATCATCCTTTGCTACGGTCGAGCCATATCACCTGCTCCCGTACACATCCATACATCCAAACTTTCGCATTTATAATATTTATTTGAAAATATATGACTGATTATAATTTATAAACAGTACCTAATATAGGTAAGTAATTATTATAAATTTTTGTTTTGACTAAAAACAAAAATCTGTCATAACAATATAATTAGCCTCCGTCTCTATCCGAAATTATTCGAAACTTGTGTATCGGATTCAGTTACGGTTACGGATAGATTTTTATTTCGGATATCCGATAGTTTCGGTTACGGTTACGGAGCTCCATAACATCCCTGGTTATGATGATGGCGAGGTATTTAAATAGGATACATAGCTGCTATATACCTAGTAGGTACCCACTGTGTCATCTATAGCCTGAGAAAAATTTACGTACACACATAGTAAAAACTAAACTGGTCTTTGCGAACTGAACTTTGATTTAAAAGTATGATTTATATTAATCGTAGAGAATCATACTAATATTATAAATGCGAAAGTCAGTTTGTTTGTTGGTTTGTTGGTTAGTCCTTCAATCACGCTGCAACGGAACAACGGATCGACGTGATTTTTGGCATGGGTATAGTTGAGGACCTGGAGAGTGACATAGGCTACTTTTTATCCCGGAAAATTGACGAGTTCCCGCGGGAATCCAAAAAAACTTATTCCACGCGGACGAAGTCGCGGGCATCAGCTAGTACTAAATATATTATTTTTAACTCTTAAATGTATATTCTTGATAATTTCATGAAAATGATATTTAAATTATTATTTAGTACACAATTTAAGGAAGTACCTAAGTTCTATGTATCTCTATATGGTATCTTCTATATATATAAAAATGAAACCCGTTTTCCTTGGTCACGGCATCACGCGTGAATGGCTGGACCGATTTCACTAATTCTTTTTTTGTTGTATTTGTTATTATTAGGAGAAGGTTCTTACGGAAAAAAATATTAAGAAAATCTCTCAGAAATATTGAAAAATATACATTTAATTTTGCATACTAAGGCGGTACGAAGTTCGCCGGGTCAGCTAGTCATAAATAAAATTTATTTTGGAGAAGTTTGATATACCTACCTACTAGCAATTTATATTAATAATATATTCGTACCTAAATGGAAAGTGTGTCTGTCGGCCTATCTACTACGTTTCCACGGCCCAACTGTTCAACCGATTTTAATAAAATTTGGAACAGCAATAGGTTGCATCCCGGGCAAGGATTTCTACTTTCTATATACTTACTGGAAAATTAACGAGTTCCATCGGAAGTCAATCCGGACGAAGTCGCGGGCATTATCAAGTTGTTTACCTATATCTATCTATAAGGTAAGTCATGACGTCATAAACGCCCGCAGTGCCGTTGGTTGGAACTAAGTATTTGATCTGTGGGTTTGAGTTTCAAATCTATCTAACTATGCAATTCTCTAATTTATTTATAAACTAGCTGTAGCTGATGCCCGCGACTACGTCCGCGTGGATTGAGGTTATTTGGTTCCCGCGGGAACTCCTTCGTTTTCCGGGATAAAAAGTAGCCTATAGTGTCATTCCAGAATATAATCTACCTCTGTGCCAAATTTCATCCAGATCCGTTCAGCTGTTATGGGACGTGATTGAGTAACAAACATCCATCCATACATCCATCCATCCAAACTTTCGCATCTATAATATTTATTTGATGTTTTTTTTAAATTAATTATAATGCCTGCGCTTCATTGCAAATTGCAATAACAATATGTACCTAGATGATTTGAGTTATCTAAATATTTAATTTTATTAAAACAGTCTAAGTACCTACTTATATGTTATTAAGGGTGTAAAATCATATCTGCCTAGTGCCTACTCAAACCTTTAAATAAACTATATATCTGGTCTAAGGTTAAGCTCTTGAATAGGTTTAGTTCACGTACACATAAATAACCAATGAGCTCTCAAAGCGTGTTTGTTCGGCCACCTGTCCACTCCCAGGTATTGTCGCGGCCACTGTGAAAGGGCGATCGCTTCAAAGGAATTTATATGTCTAATAATATTCCTTTTATATCAGTTTAGTTAATGCTGATTGCACATTAGCAAGATATACGTTCCGCGGCACGTGCTTAGTTCATAGGATTTTTAATTGTCTTAAAAAAAGAAACCTGAGCCTACTGCCATCGTATTTGACGCTCAATTTTTTGGCGGTCTTTCAGTTTAATATTTTTTAATACGTTAGCCTACTGTACAGTAATTTTAACCAAAAAGTTAAACTATGTAATATCTAGGTTTTTCAATTACAGTTTTCAGTGACATTTGCTGCGAGGCTTGTTGTGATATGCGACCAGCTTTAGTGTCCACGAGTTTCATGTAAATAAGAACATTAGATATTATAACATGTTATACATATATTTTACTAGGACTCGTCCAATCTTCCAGTTTAAAAATGCATAGATAAAAAAATATCTCAAAAAGATCCTTACACTTTTATTCTAAGCTAGCAATCAAAGACTAATTAAATAAATCAAAATATTTGCATTACTTTTTCATGATCCTTTATCTATGCCAGATCCTCTACAACTGCTTAAGTAGGAAGTAGATATGTAGAGAAGGGCTGGAGGTTTGTCGAATTCGAAACAATACTGTACCTACTTGAATTTATTCCGATCATGTTTTCTTTTGTATTAGGTTAGATAAGTGCCTGAAAACGACAATTCTCTTTTTTTACTATATTTCGATACCCGTAGCTCATTTTCTAACGTTGCGTTTTAATAATGTAATAAATATATCGAATATCTCTTAACCTAGGATTTATCATGAAAGGCATCCACTATTACTGCTATTAAGCCATCTAAAAGTTAGCATTGAATATTGATCAACCTTTAACTAAGGTAAGCAACACCTTTATGCCTCTATGATGTGCACGCCACTGCACTCTCTCAGGGACGGACGGGGGTAAACTCCCAATACTGATCTTACAGATCTGTGTAAGACATGCTAATATCTATCCCTTCCTTCAATCACGCCGCAACAGGGCACCTTTGCTCTGTTGCGGCGTGATTGAAGACGACGACGACTTGATTTTTTGTATGGGTATAGTTGAGAATCTGGAGAGTGACATAGGCATCGGCTAATTTTGATATAAAAATCCAATAACTTTTTTGGTCTGACCCGGGACTCGAACCCAGGACCAGATACCTACCGGCCAAGACGTGCCGCCAAGCGAATTCCCCTAACAGGTTAGCCCGCTACCATCTTAGACTGATCATCACTTACCATCAGGTGAGATCGCAGTCAAGGGCTAACTTGTGGTGGATTTTAAAAAAAAGGAAAAAAAGCTAATTTTGAAATAAAAATCCAATAACTTTTTGGTCTGTGCCGGGACTCGAACCCAGGACCAGATACGCAACCGGCTGGCTAGACCAACAATCGAGTATTATAGCAAAATAAAATAAGGGAAGTAATACAATAATGACACAATTTTCAGGTGATCTCCGGATCACGCTTGGCGATTCCCGACACGTACCTACCTACGGGTCCTGTATGATGCGATATGGAGATGCGCAGTACAATACAATACAATACAAAGAGATATATATAAGGGTAACACGTCTTAGATATTCTTCAATTTCGTTTGATATTTGTTCAAGATCAAAACTGTCCAAGTGTCCACGGCCAGTTGATACGGCTGTCGGGGAAAATGCATTCCGCGAGATGCAGGCGAGTTACATACGTTTGTGATTTGATTCAAAAAATTGTTTTTTGAATTACCACACAGATTTATGTATTGTTGCGGATTATAGTCATTGTCTTTCATGGACTTCCGCAAAGTAACGCCTGCTTGTATTCAATACTTGTTTTTCGAAGTTTACGAAAAGTGTACGGCTGACTATTTAGTCTTGGATTGGTAGTGGTTTAAAAAGTGTGAAGTTTGGGGTCCCTCGACATATTTAACGAATTGCATTTAGTTTTAGTTTAACGACCTCCCTGGCACCGTTATTTGTGAGCGCTGTGGTCTTATACCCGGGTTCGATCCCCAGCAGGTTCAATAATTCAGAAATATTTTCTGAATTTTCTCTGGTCTGGCCAGGTGGGAAGTTCGGCTGTGGCTACTTACTACCCTACCGGCAAAGACGTACCGCCAAACGATTTCGCGTTTCGGTATGATGCCGTGTAAAACCGATTAGGTGTTTGGGTTTTTTATATACCTGCCGTACCCCTAAGGTTAGCCCGCTACCATCTTAGACTGCATCAGCACTTACCATCAGGTGAAATCGCAGTCAAGGCCAAAGTTGTGGTGGAATAAAAAAAATTTGCTACGTACGAGCTAAAAAACACGTTGATCCGTTGCTCCGTTGCGGCGTGATTTAAAGACAAACCAACAAACAAACACACTTTCGCATTTATATAATTAGTGTGATGACTTGGCTGTTTCCTTCAGCAGATGCGTGACAATGCTAACGCTGTGCGTGCTAGCGGCGCTGGTGTCTGCCCAGGTGACGTTCAGCAGAGACTGGTCAGGCGGCAAGAGATCTCCACCAGCTGTATTCGACTGTGGACAGTTTGCCAGAATTTGCAGACACTTTCTGGTAAGTTTATTCTTCTTCACAAATAATGAGTACCTACGGATGTAAGGCGTGCTAGCTGCACTGGTGACGTATGGTTATAATCACCACGACTATAAAGCAAATTATTACCAAAGTTTAGTGACCAAACTATTAATGTCGGTGACCTACCCAGTTACTGACGTAAACCCGTTTTTATTATCCATGGTTTTCAAACAATTAAGTTGTTCTCAAACTGTGAGGTCTGGCCAATCCGGACTTGACTAACTTGGTAGATTGTGATTTGTGACCCATGTCATTCTGGGAGGAGACTCGTTGTGCCCAGCGATAGGTTGAATTGATGATAAAAACATACGGAAAGGCCGTTCCGTCCTCAGATACGTGTGGCATAAATAGGAAATAACGCTGTTATCTCAGTTTTACCTTAGTCAACGACAACACTTGTCAGTTTTTACTCTCGACGAAACGGAGACGGTATATGTGTTTGCCCTAAGAGGTTGTGTGTTTGTTTGTTTATATGTTTGTTTGTGCACTTTTTTGTTACCATTTTTCTCAAAAAGTACTGGGCCGATTGAGATGCGGTTTTTTGCACTAGATGTGTATAGCTTCTGAGAAGGTTTTTAGATATATTTTAGGACCATAGACAACCAAGCTGAGCTGTAGTCTTAAGTTCTTATCGTAAACTCGTCGTGTTTGGACTCTTTTGATTTGTCTTGACTAGCACTTTGTACCTAGATGCTGCCCAGGGTCTCATGATGGAGCCAGGAGGTGGTCATAGGAACTCCTTAAGTTCTTATCGTAAACCTGTCGTGTTTGGACTCTTTTGATTTGTCGTGACTAGCACTTTGTACCTAGATGCTGCTCAGGGTCTCGTGATGGAGCCAGGAGGTGGTCATGGGAACTCCTTAAGTTCTCATCGTAAACCCGTTGTATTTGGACTCTTGTGATTTGTCTTGACTAGCACTTTGTACCTAGATGCTGCCCAGGGTCTCATGATGGAGCCAGGAGGTGGTCATAGGAACTCCTTAAGTTCTTATCGTAAACCCGTCGTGTTTGGACTCTTTTGATTTGTCTTGACTAGCACTTTGTACCTAGATGCTGCTCAGGGTCGCCTGATGGAGCCAGGAGGTGGTCATGGGAACTCCTTAAGTGATCATATTTTTTTAAACAATTTTTATCAGAATATTAAAATTTAACATTATTTGACACCTCTACTCATTACTAAGCCCAAGTTTTATCTCGGAATGAGAAGGGTTTGGCCATAGTCCACCACGCTGGTCAAAAAAACTACTGAGCCGGCAAATATGCAGTTTTGTGTTTTAGATATTATTTTATACATATACTTTTGCTAAGTTCTAATTGTTGTTTCAATGGAGCTCTGCAGTTCGTCGTGGGTTTTTTAAATTTTTAAATTTTATTACTTGTTACGTAAGTAGCTTGCTAAAGTAACTTACGTAAGTAGAAATTGCAAATACGCAGCTTTCTTGTTAGTTGCGTAACCTCTGCAAATGCTACTGTTTATAAGTACCTACATTGGTTGGTGGTCAAAATTGGAACTAATTTTTATACCTGTTTAGTTTTTGTTTTTATTTTATTTTTAGTATATACTAGCGACGCTGTAAATGTGTGGGAATATACTCTTACAAGTGTAAGCGTGGCAAAACCATGTCATCCAAATTCCATTAGATCCTTGTCGCACTGCAACAGCGATAAAAATTATAAGCTCCAATACTAATATCTTCTGTTTTCCCCAGCACGAGTTGAAGCAAGAGATTTCAACAGACGACAAACTCAAACATCGTCGACTGGAACCGGAGGACATCCAAGTAAACTTCGAAGACGAGAAATAGTTAAACACAACACCTAGCGCGATCTATCATTATTATTTACTGTACGTACAGTGGGTATTAGATAATCTGTATTTAATTATTTACTATATTGGCTATTATTATACGCTGCGCAACTGATGTGGTCTTATTTTGAACCCTGCTTTTTTAATGAATCACAAGCATTGAAATAAATCACAAGTTAAAGTTCCTCTCAATAAATCGTTTATTAACCGACTTCAAAAAAGGAGAAGGTTCACAATTCGACTGTATTTTATTTTTTTATGTATGTTACGCGATCATTCCGAATTATGAATCAATTTTGACGATTCTTTTTTTTGTTTGGTAGATCATACCTACTTTAGGCGTGGTCCCATATAAATTTTATCGATATTGATTTAGCGCTTTTTGAGAAAATCAACAAAAAAACAAAATACGTAATATACCAGATGTTTTTTACTTTTTAGGTTGTAGTTTTGAAGTCGGTTTTTGTTTTAGATGAAAGCGAATAATTATTCTCAATAATATTTATGATCAGTGACGATCGAAATCAAATCGAATATGTTAAAAAATAAAAAGGCATTTTTCGATTAAGTATATCATTAATTTATTGATAAAAATAAATTGATTTTATGTACAAAATGCATCGCTTTGTTCTAAAATAAAATAAAAACACAGTTATTGCATTATTGGCTTGTATCACTATCAAAACATGCTTTTTGATAAAATTACACAGTAGACAAGCGTTTAAAAAATAATTCATAGATATAAAATATACCTATATCGTTGACATAAGTTCAAAATTAAATTTTCAATACTTTTGGCCATTTTTCGCGCCAAAATTAATAAATATCTGTACCCTCACAATATATTAAATGACATCAACGTTGAGCGTATTGGAGCGTCGAAACACTATGGCGTCAAAGTAAAATAGACCCAACGTCTCTAATGTTAAGTCGCAAATTTAGTACCATCGATTTTAATATCGCAACGTTTCGGAGGTGCGGACTGTAGATATGGATGAACTTGAGCTCTAAAACCAGGCGGTTAAGGTTCATTTTACTTTAACGTCAAAGTGTATTGACGCATACGTCAGTATAATTTAAAATCTTCAAGGGTGCAGTTCAGTAGATATAATTTTGCATACTATAGACGAATTTTTTTTAAATGCATAAATGGAAGCTAAACGTTTTAAGATATTAATATCATTATTGAACAAGAAAATTTTATGGGACAGTTGCCAATGGAATTTATTTCAAAAACCATTTCGATTATAATTTCAATAATTTGCTCGATTTATATATTTATTTTAAAATGGAATTTATGAAACTATACTACCTACATAATACCGTTCGAAAAATAATTTGTAATGCCGTTATTTTACTGACCACGATTTAGAAAAAAAATTAATTTACTATAACTACTTTCCATTAATAATAAAAGCTACAAAGGTTATATAATAATTATAAAATCCTAATCTAATTATCTTACACACAATTATTTGTACGTCTATAATTAAATTGCATTAATTTCAATTAATTATCAAGCATTGTATTATTTAAATTTTTTATTATTATTCCATTTAAATCAGTAAATACTATATCCAATTAATTTTAAGAAATATTATATTAAAATTCTATTACCAATCCCAAATTCCAATTAATATGTTTTTACGCGTAATTCAGTCTGTATACAATTCTTAGCCCCGTAAACCCTTATCATAATAATATGTATAATTAATGGAAAAGGGTAGCTACCCTCAGCAAGAAGGATAACGACGCAAAGAGTAAAATCATATTATTATGGTGACTTTATACATATAGTACAGTGACTTATGGTATGGTAACGGCATGTCAGCAAAGTAAAGTAAATGACAATTTGTGGTCAACGGACCTAAACTTTCTATATGTGGGTACTTTCATTTTTTCACGCAATATGTTTAATTTGTTGAATACAAATAAAAAATACTCCATAGTGTCTACTCAAACGGACCACAACAAAACCGTCCAGGTAATTTTTAGAGACTAAGCTGCCTGAAGTTGCGATGTGTATGCAAATTAAGGCGAGATTGGAACTACAAGTTTTCATACATTTTCTGCCGATGTGGTGTAGTCTGTCTGAAAAGTGCTTACTGATAGATATGCAAGTTTTAATAGGCAGGTTATTAAACTAAAAGGTTGCCAAATTACTTTCTTCGTAGCATTTGGGGTATGGCTATTTAATAGGTGGGTTGAATACAAAAATACAGTGTATCCTATTAGATACAAATTAGATATAAAATAGCCTAATAATTTACCCTAAAATCCTCTAATATTACTGCATGGCAAAATTTACAAGGAATAAGGACTGATGTATAAGGTATGATGTAGCTTCCCACATACAACTATAAAGAACCAATGAAGTAGCTGGCCGAAAAAACAATATAATTATTTGAGGGTAGTTGTGTAAAATGACATTTTACAACTACCCTCAAATATTATATGCTAGCACTTGAGCTCCATATAGACTTGAACACAATGAACAGATTGTGAACACTCACAAAATCAAGGATATCCCCTTAACCGAATCTAAAAAACCTCAATTTCACACTATGAGCACTAAATTATTCTTCCTCATCAGCAGCCATACACCGGACATATTCCAAAGCACTGTTCAGTTTGTCGAGCCATATATCCCGGTCTTTAGGCGTATCGGCGGCTAACAAGTGTCGTCTCCTGACTGAGCCATCAGAACTCCTCACATACACCAAGGAACCAGTATCTGGTACAATGAGACCGGCCGGTACTGAGGACTCGAGGAGTATTGTGTTCGGCCTAGCGCAAAGGTCCCTCGGTGCTCTTGTAACACGTTCGGATATAACTGTTGTGAGGTCTATATCACCGATTGGCATCTGAAAACAGGAATATTTAAAATTATCTTAATTTATAATTAACCATGGTGATTTATTTGCTGAATACACAATAATATTAAAACTGATCTTATCTTATATTAATATCCATCTTTTCAACCGATTTTGACGAAATTTGGTACCTGGAGATATGTTACATCCATCGCGGAAAAACAAAAAGTTCCCACAGCATAAAAAAAAAACTTGAATACGTGCAGGCGAAGTCGTACTTTCATAGTCATATTTCCAGAAGGCGAGGTAATTGCGGGCAGAACCAGCGGCTATGAACAGGCGTTACACTACCACCATTTCCACATTACACAATAGATGTCGATGTACAAAGTTAGAGAAGCTAAACTCGCGCTAGAGAAGTTTTGATCGACTATTCCAATTATTCAAAGATGAACTTCTGCAATTTTATGACACTCCGAAGGGAACTCCGGGAATAGAAATGCCGTGTTCGATTCCCGATGCCGTGTAGAAACCGATTAAGGGTATTGGTTTAATTTAACTGCCATAATAATAGACTGCATCATCACTTACCATCAGGTCAGATGGGAGTCAAGGGCTAACTTGTCCCCCGGGAACTATCCCCTTACCAAATTTCATCAAAATCGATTGAACAGATGGGCCGTGAAAGCGTAACAGACATACAGACTTTTGCTTTTATAATATTAGTATGGATATTCAAAGATGAACTCCTGCAACGTTATGAGTTTATGACACTCCAAAGGGAAATGCAAAAAGTAAGACATACCTTCTTCTGCACATCATCTGGGTACTTCCAGAAGGCGAGTCTCGGCGGTTGTAAGCGGAACCAGCGGCGATGCCAAGCGCCGAGACCAGACACGTCGTCAAATGCTGTGAGGAACGCTGCGTGGGGCTCCGGCGATGGTACCACCACTCGGGCTTTGATGTCCACGTTAATTGACCCTTCTAATGGACTGCCGTGTGGGACCTACACAAAAGATATTACTAAATTAAGCCAAAATGTATTTGTTTCCACTACAGCCCATTAACGCCCCACTGCTGGGCACAGGCCTCCACTCTCAAAGGAGTGAGGGAATTAGAGCTTAGACCCACCACGCTGCTCCAATGCAGGTTGGCGCGCTTTAACGACTATTATCATGTTAGTGATAATAACCGGAACTGACGGCTTAATGTGCTCTCCGAGGCACGGGGGTGAAACACCGCTAACTTCCTAATTCCGGGCTAGTACTGAGAATTCCTATCAGAAGAGCCCAAGACTTATTATGGCCCGACCCGGGCCTCGAATCTAACCCAACGAGGCAGGTTTGTATTTATATGTATTTGTTTATTTAAGAAATATTTATTTATTTGATGTAAATGTGTAGCTGATTTTTACGTCTTTGTTGAAGTTAGCTGCAAAGACAAAATTTATGTGGGGGTAAAAACATAGCGGAATGTTTGGTTCGTGTCAATTTATATTATGAATTTAGGAAGGAATTCGGCCTGGTGCTCTGTAGTTCTGACATTTTTCATACATTTTTTTAGGGTTCCGTACCTCAAAAGGAAAAAACGAAACCCTTATAGGATCACTTTGTTGTCCGTCCGTCTGTCTGTCAATAGGTACCCTTTTTCTCAGGAACGCATGGAGGTATCAAGCTGAAATTCATATCAAATACTCAGGTCTACTGTCCCTTGGAGCTGTCAAAAAATCAAACTTCTAAGCCAACGCCAAAAGATACAGCCGTTTATGCTGCAAATTTTCGACACTCGCAAGGGAATCAAAACCTACAGGGTACTTCCCGTGAACTCAGAATCTTGAAATTTGGTACGAAGCAACGTCTTATAGCACAGATAAAGGAAAAATTGCGAAAAGCATACATTTTTAGTTACATCATATAATAAAAATAATTTTAAAATTACTACAGGTTTGTACGGAACTCTCGGTGCGCGAGTCCGACTCGCACTTGGCCGGTTTTTTTAAATTACTTTCGAGAAAACAAGTAATTTTATGAGAAAAATATAGTTTTTGTAGCGTGCATTTACGTTTTATAAATCTCTTTGATTTCCCAAATTAATAAGGATTTGATTTTTCGTTATGAGTTAGGAATATCAATTTTAATGAGGTCACCCTTGACACTTAAATAGACTATATTAAAATGACTAGTCTTCTCTTACCTTGTTAAGAGTGAAGCTCTTGCGAGTCGCCTGCGGTAAGGCGAATATACAATATCCGTGAAGTTGGAACTGCGGGCTTCGCACGGAGTGAGGCCCGGCGGGGCTTTGCACCCGTGGCGCCTTCAGTTCTGACACCTTCGATTTTGGCGTCAGGAGCTTTGAATTACCCTGGAAAGTATTTTGTTTTTGAAGTAAATCTTCCTTACGCACGCTTGACTTGGGGAGTAAGCTGGTGAATGCGTGACGAGAGCATCACGATAAGTGCGAACGGAAGTTGAGAGGGAGATATAAGTTAGTGAAGATAGAAAGAGAGAGAGTTACGTTTCGTATATTACTGTAGGGGCAAGAGAGAGAGAGGTGCGAGCACACATTTTCTTTCTCTCTTAGCCAGTTACGTTTCGTGTATGTATGTTTCAGTTATGTATCTTATTTCTCATACCATAAAGAAGTTTTACTTCAGCCGTGTGTGGTCTAAAGCACACTCGTTTTTTTTTTATTAACTGGCTTGACGGCTTTGGGTTCTAGCACTTTTGAGCCTGAATTTACAAATTAAAATAATTATAATGCGCGTAAGCAATGACGAAAGTGTATAGACTGCTAGACACTCCCCATTCCAGTCGCACAAGAAAGGAATTCTTATAATTCATTCATCACACGTGAAAAAATGAGTCAGAATTACATGATTTTTTGACGCTCCTCGCGTGCCGCCTAATTTTAAGATCACATTAAGGTTCAGAGTTAGAGCTCTAACTCAGAACGCGCCCGTTCCCTGTGTGTCTTGCCCTTTAATTCTATGGCACCTACTATACTTGGCATTTTAAAACACATACATTGATCAAATCGATGGCAGCAAAGTATATACGGACATCTACATTTTTGCAAACATTTTTTTTTTACAAAAATGAGCTTATATTAACCCTATCTACAAGTCTGCATTAAAATTATTTTAAAATTCAAAATAATGAAAAAAATCTGGCACGTAAATGAAGTCATCTACACTCGATTGAAAAAAAACATCGCAGTAGAAACGGACATTTGAATTTGTCCGCCTTTACTTCGGAGCATTGACAAATGATTGAAACGTAGACAAAGCCATCAGTCACTTGTCACATTCTTGTGTGTATTGGTTATGATAGTATATTTACAGTTGAAATATTAGTACTAGTAATGAAATCTTAACCTGAGCAATAACATTTATTTTGAGGTAACGGTCCGACGTAAATACGGACGTCTGCCACTTGTCCGTTTATACGTCGTACTTTTTTCGTTTGTCTTAATCTATGAATATATTACTATAATAAAGACATCTACAAAATTTGGCAAACAAATAGGGATTATAGTTTGTATGATGCTTAGATTTTCTTTAAATATCCTTAAAAGTATGACTGGAGAGTATTATCTTAGTTTATTAGATATTTTAGATGCAATGGGCGCTTTATTATCACAACGCATAAACGGATATCAGGCAGACGTCTTCTTCTACGTCGAAGTTTTTTCAGAGTAAATAAAGACATCTACACTATTTCATTAAAACAACGATATATCGATTCAACCTGTCATACAACCAATAAAGAAGATTATTTTAATGCGTCATAGAAAATTTCATGCTAATCGGTCCATAACTCTCAAAATGGCTACTAATTTTTACTAAATGCGCTCTCCTGTAAAATTGCGATTTTGTAGATGTCCGTATCTACTTTGCTGCCATCGAAATATGGCGGTCACAAACAGCTGTTCTGTTTGGCGGCTATTTTCTTAACATAGCTTCCGTCAGAAAAAGATCGCGTAGGAACTTCCAAGCAGAGCCAAAAATTTTTTTACCTCAATATAAGTGAGAACCTTACAAACCTTTTTGCTAGAAATGTGGTATTTAACATCATGGGGTAGAACCTCCTTCGATGCTTGCAGGAGATAGATTTCTACAGTCACCTGCAAGTATACAATTGTTACACATTAATTTAAAACTTGAGAAAGACTTTCAAGATTGAAGCTTAACAAACCTTGCGTCCGCCTCCCGGATGCAAGCAGTGTCTGTGCCAGATTACATTAAAAATGGTTTAGAGGATGGACCGTGAAAAACTAGTTGTAAATGATTTTTTTTTCAAAAGAGCAACCACGGAGTTTCTTACTGGTTCTTCTCGATAGGAATGACATTCCGAACCACTGGTAGATTCACTTGACGATTCAAAAGCAATTTTAATAACTTTATTTGAATGAAAAAAATATGAGTACAAGTAATAGACAGGGACCTTCTTTCAGAGCAAAACTCGCAGCAAAAAGGTCTCTGACAGAGGATAATATGAGTGCGAAATTAATAAAAAAAAAACAGACAGGGAGACAAACGCGCGTGGAACTTTAATAATTTATATTCCGTCAAAATTATCTGGCCCGGTGGCCAAAATTAGAACAAATTTTTACGCCTGTTAAGTTTTTGTTTTTATTTTTCATAATTATTAGCGACGCTGTCACCGGCTCAGACAAATTTGACGGACTTTAAGTGTGTGTTAAAAATATGGATGTATTTTGAATAAAAGAAGACGCCTAACGGCTATGTTCACCTTGAAATCACTAGTGAGGCCGTCCATGCGGATCTCGTCAGGGAAGTGTAACGGCGCGTTGGGTTTGGTCAGTTGCATGCTGCTCGCCAGCACGCGATCTCTGCATTTGAGGAGACACACCGCGTGGTGACCAACTGCGCCATCTAAAAACACGAACTCGGTGTTACTGGCCCATCCGGCTCGAAGGACCAATTTGATAACTAATCAAATAAATTATTTTTAGTGATTATTAAATAGAGGATCTCCGAAGAGACGTAATATCCGCGTCCCATGTTATTTTTATGTTGAAGAACCATTTTAAACTATTGATTAAAGCAAAAAATGCGTTGGGCTTTGATGATGATTCACAATTCAGTATATATTTCATACAAAATCCCATACTAAGTTTTGATGTTTGAAAAAAAGTTACTGTAGTAAGGACTAAGTATAACAGCACCGCGACAAGCGCGCGGCAGGTGCGCAGGATTGCCGCTTTTTGTTTGGACACGCCCTAAGGCCGCAATTACACTTGTATGTTCATACGTAAGTAACTTACATAACTAACATTTGTATGCGATACGTTCAGTGGCGTGCACAAGTTTTGAAGCTAGGGTAGGTATTAGGTATTCAGATTACCTATTTACTAGCTATTTCAAAGTCAAAGTCAAATAACGTTTATTCAATTTAGGTAGGTACACTACACTTATTGACGTCCAATTATTTATAAAATATGATGGTGATAATCAGTAACGGTATCTTAAAACTAAAGCTACGAGCTTTATTGAAAAATGAGCACATTTGGGTAAGCGGTGCTTTTACGCCTCTATGAACTGCACGCCACTGGATACGCTATAAGTAGTAGTACAAGACTGTTTACATTTCGTAAGTAACTCACGCCTACATTACTTAAGTTTTTTTTTTTTTTTTAAATTATCAACATAAAAATCGATACAGCTTTGTTGGGTAGCACAACGAAAAACCACGAAGGTTTAAATTGCGTGCTCTTCCGTCGACATATCATAATAACTATTTATAGCTAAATTACTAAAAATACATGAAGAAAACTAAATTAAACTACCTACAATTTACTTAAAAAATACGATTTTAACTTATATTTTAAATTATTTTTAGTTAATTCTATTTTAAATTTATTATCGATACTATTTGTTAAGCGAGGGATCATGTATGCGCTAGTGCGCTCACCATATTTGTTCTTAGCTGGCACGGTTATTAACTTTTGTTGAGATACTTTACGAGTATTAATTTTGTGTAAGTGCGTAAAACTTCCAGCAGCCTGATTCTGTAACTCAGTGGCTATCAAAGAGTGAAAGCCACTGACATATATTCTTTATCCATTGAAGGTTTGCTATGAAAACTTAATTTTTATTTCATAGCAAACCTTCAATGGATAAACAATATATGTCAGTGGCTTTCACTCTTTGATAGCCACTGAGTTACAGAATCAGGCTGCAGGTGTAATCATCGGCCTAAGTCATACCTGCGTGCAACTGTCGTACGTAGTCCCTCCTCAGCGGAGCCCTGAGGCTGGTAATATGCAGCGTGGCCATTCCGGCGGTGGCGGCCGGGCCTGCGCCCTCCACCTGCAGGCGCTGCACCTCGTGGAGGCACGCCTGCCGGCGGTGAGCTGGTGCGAATGCATACATAAATATTATATCTATATTATATCAAATCCGTTCAGCCGTTCTGGCGTGATTGAGTAACTGGAGTTTGGATGGATATCCATCCAAAATTTTGCATTAATAGTATCAGTCTCTCTGCGTCGTATTCCTCATTACTGATGGTCGTGTCGTGACCCCTTTCCATTAATCAAATAATGGTAGGTTCCCAATAATTTTCTTGGAATAAAAAATATGCGATCTGCATGATAGGCAAACTAGAGGCCGCCATAAGCTCGTGACTCCATCGCTCCGCCTCAAGAAGGTCCGAAGGTAGTTTGTGAAAGGAGTATTCTGTTTTATAACAAAATTCCACAACCTATCTTAAACTTGCCTTTACACAAGTTTAAGAAGTCCATTAAAATTATGCTCCTGAAAAAGGCTTATTATACTGTTCAAGATTACGTAAATGACAAAGGAGCATGGATTTGACTCGCCCCAGCAATGCTAAGGACAGCTGTTACTTATGTATTTTACAAATTAATGAAATTGTAAATTATTATTTATTTATTTTCAAAAGAGCAACCGCCGAGTTTCTTGCTGGTTCTTCTCGGTAGGAATGGCATTCCGAACCAGTGGTAGATTCACTTGACGATTCAAAAGTACTTGTAAAAGTTTATTTGAATAAAAATCATTTTGAATTTGAATGCGGTGGGTTTCCACGTCCTTCGCATACGACTCGACTAAGAATATTAAAAATTAGGTTTTTGTAACGATTATTATGAGATGTTGGTGATAATAACCGGAACCGACAGCATAACGTGCTCCCCGAGGCACGGAGGAACGAAAAGGCCAAATTTGAACGTCCAAATTCGGTCACCTATCCAGTTACCGATTTGGGTCAACGTTGCTTAAAATTCGCAAATGACTAACATGCGTTGTCACAAATAGGCCAGTCGTCCCTCACAATAATATTAGTATAGAAGTATATACTTACTCGCTAATAAGAGCAGCCTTTCGCCTTCGGCTTGTTCAGTGGATCCGCTGAATTCTATTGTCGATGCGCAAAGGTTCAGTGCTTGACTCGCCTGAAGCAAAATGGGATACATTTTAAAACCTTCATATTTGATGGAACTGGATGTAAACAAAATATTTTTACCATCAGGACTTTCATCATGGCCTATGTACTTCCCCGGGATGCAACAAAGAAAGTTGTCATAGCATTACGTAATGATCTGTAAAATAACTGGCTAAATAACTATAATATGGTGCTAGACTAATAGCACCCTGAGTACGGAACCCTAATTAAAGATTTTCAGACTTTTTCTTATATTTGTGCTCTAAGACCTTGCTTCTGCCAAAATTCAATGGGAAGTACCCTATACGTTTTGATTTATTAGCGAGTGTCAAAATATGCGGCATAAAACGGTCGTAATTCGCTGCCTTAGTGCCGATTTCACCAACTCCGCGTTAAGTTTAACCCAATTGATGTTTTGACAGATGTTATGTAGTACAACTTTTCAAATTTAATCCTATACTTGGATTAATAATTGCGTGGAATTCTGACGTTTCTTGGTGGATACCATAGTTAAAACAATTCCCACAAAATAGGGTAAAAATTCTAATAAATTATAAGTAATGCTATGGATTCTAAAGACTAAATTTATAACAGTGTTAGTTTAAATTAAATTGTTAATTAATTAATAGAGCATTATTTTAATTTCAAGTGACAAACGTTACCAACATTTTATATTTGCATACGTAATGTAAATAACATGCTTAAGCAGGATCCAAATACTTATTACCGACAGAAGACTGAAAGAGTCCTTAAGTAATTAGAAAGGATAAAGAAAAATCCAACTAAAATAATACTAAACTTTATTGTAAATAATGAATTGTTATCATCATCGTCATCGTTTTCATCGTCCTCGACGTCGTCACCGACATTTATAATGAAAGTGTCACAGACACCTGTCAATTTAATGGTCAATACAGCATAGTTTGTCCTCTTCTTTATTAACATGTGATATACACTCTTGCCATTTGTTTGGGGTGACATTGTTCAGTCCCTTGACTAAAAGCTCTTTCACTTCCGCCATTTTATAAGTTTTATTGTTTTTTGCCACATGCCCCTTAGCTTGAGCCCAAACCAACTCAATCGGATTGAGCTCACAACGGTAAGCGGGTAATCGGAGCACAGTGATCCCTCGTTCCGCTGCCATCTCGTCCACAACATTATTTATTATATTTATGCTTTTCTTTGCTATGTATGTCCAATAAGTTTACCTTCAACATAGTGTCATCATAATTTAAATTCTTTAACGTTAACCATGCTCGAATATCATTCTTTTTCCAGCCAGTTGTTAGTATTCGTTCAACTTTTCGTGAGTGGCAATAGCAAGTAACAAGAGTACATTTGAACATTCAAGCTGTAAGTCAAATGACATGATCATCAGGATGACGGCCGACAGACGCTTAGATTTTTTTTTTGTTTTTTTTTAGTAAACAAGCTATTACCTCTTTCGATTGCTAGGCTGATCCGTAAAATGTTATTAAATATCAATATTGAAACAATTAATGTGGGAAAACTTAGCAAAACAACTGGTCACACCACGCATGAGTAACAAACCTTTTTAACTGAAAATTAGAAATTATTATTTTCGACACTTTTATGTTGATTAAGTTTTAAATCAATTTGCAGTTGAAGGTAAATTTATTGAACATAGCTAAAGAAAAACATAAATATAATAAAAATGTCGTGGACGAGTTGGCAGCAGAATAAGGGATTACTGTAGGTACGTCAATTGCCCCCTTACCATTGTGAGCTTAATCCAATTGAGTTGGTTTGGGCTCAAACTTGGATTGCAATTTGGATGTTCCAAAAAACAAGATGGCGGAAGTGAACGAGCTTTTGGTTGAGGGAGCTAACGTCACCTTAAACAGATGGCTAAAGTGCATATAACATTTAATTAAAGAATATGTGTCTTTAGATGACGAGGATGATGAGGATGATGACGACAACGATGATGATGATAAGTTTACTTACGAGAATACTGTAACAAGCATTGCACGGGCGGCTCGGATCGAATACATTCCTGCTCACACATCGACTAACCATCTCGCTCGGTGCGCTCCGACCAACGTGTCTCTGCGATGAACGAAGCGGCGGAGCCCTATATAAGCCCGAGCGCGACGAAGATATTCATTCTATTAGCTAGTTAACGACCGTACTAGCAGAAAGCCGCTGCTGCAGTCACCAATACAGTCGAGTCTAGGCTCCGGAGCACGACAGCCACTGCAGTCTACTCTCACGTCTAAAGCTAGGGAATCTAGGATTTAGCTAGATTACGTCTGAATGATAGTAACTCGTATGTATTGTACAATACATCATCATCATCATTCACGTTTCATCGACGTAAGCGTCATCGTAAGCGTGAAAAAAGTTCTTTTTTCATTGCCTTAAAAAAGGATCCATACTTCCATACTGATATTATAAATGCGAAAGTGTGTCTGTCTGTCTGTCTGCTACGCTTTCCCGGCCCTTCTTCAACTGATTTTAACGAAATTTGGTATTGAGGTGGGTTGTATCCCGGAAAAGGACATAGGCACTATCCCGGAAAATTAAAAAGTTCCCGCGAGAATCAAACATCCCTAATCCACGCTGAATCTAGTTTGTAAATCTAATATTAGTAAGAATGGATAAAGTTTATCATTATTGATTTTTGTTCCTTTCTTTTATCTTTAATCCTTTCTTAGCAAAGTTATTAATTCTAATAAAGGACTATTTCATTCTTTAGTAAGTAATAAGTACCTATTTGGATTTTGCTAGTGACAAAATATGATAAATTATTTAATTCAGGTAAAAGGTGCATGTCATTGATGTAGAATTTTATATTTCAATGGTGCATGTGATCGAAACAAAAATACAAATATGTTTGTGACTTCTGAACGTCACAAACGTCAGAATTCCATGCAATTAAAAATCCAAGTATAGGTTAGACGTTATTCTTATTATATTATATTAGAGTTGGTGAAATCGACACTTAGAAGACTGACTCGCGCTGACTCTGCTTAGAAGCTTGATATTTTTACTACTCCAAGGGACCGTAGACCTAAGTATATGATATATATATCCAAAAGAAAAAGGGGGTTGACAGACAGACAGACGGACAACGAAGTGATCCTATAAGGGTTCCTTTTTACCTTTTGAGGTACGGAACCCTAAAAAGAACCTATACCTGTGATATAACGGTCTGCTGCTTGGATATTTCGTTGTGCAGCTCTTTGATACGCTGTCGCACGGTGGTGACGGCCGCTACCGGCTCCGGAGTGGGCGGGATTTCGCGCTCTGGGGACGTGTGGCGGACCACTCGCATGGGAGTGGATGGCGTTGTTGAGCCCTGCAATCATTAGCGTTCAGTGTATACTGTCCACAAAGTGTGTTCGGTGTGAATCTGTAAAGATTAATTACGATAACATGGCGCGCCCCTCAGTGGCGTGCAGTTCATAGAGGCACAAGGGCTTAGCTTACCCAAACAGAAATACGTCTATGCTTATTTTTCATATAAACAGGTAGGAAATAGGTATTCTGACTAACTAATGCCTACCCTAGCTTAAAAATCTGTGCACGCCACTGGCGCCCCTCCAAATTACTATTTCAATGTGTGTAGTCACACTACCTCGTTGTTCTAGTGGTTAGCATGCCATGCCCCTAAGTTAGCCCGCTACCATCTTAGACTGCATCATCACTTACCATCAGGTGAGATCGCAGTCAAGGGCTGGCTTGTAGTGGATAAAAAAAAGCATGTTCGACTGCGGCCGATGAGGTCCCGGGTCGGGCCATAATTAAGTATTGGGTTTTTTTAGAAACTCTAAGTACTATCCCGGAGTTAGGAAATTTCACCCCCGTGCCTCGGAGAGCAACGTTACGCCGTCGGTCCCGGGTTTTATCACTAACATGAAAATAGCTGTTAAAGTTCGTCAACCCGCATTGGAGCAGCGTGGTGGGTCAAGCTCTAAGCTCAAGAGTGGAGGCCTGCACCCAGCAGTGGGACAGTAATGGGCTGTATTAATGAGTCCTAATAGAAGTAAAGTAGTGGTATACAAGCGATACTCACTTGGCGCCCAGCATCGTCTGAATCTCCTGGTGGGTCTTAGCTGTAATTCCCTATCTCCTGTGGCGTTCTTCGCAGTCTGCACATTATCCAATAGATGGCATTACTAGTACGATGCACGCGACCACGAAGAACCCAACTCACGATTACGAAGTGTTCTCTGAATTACGCTATATATACGACCTCCAAAGATGAACGGTCGGACCAGTGGTCCCCGAGCACAACACCCGCTCGGAGGATGATCATCCTTTGTTACGGTTGAGCTCCATATCACCTGCTCCCGTACACTCCTATGAGAGTGGAGGCCTGTGCCCAGCAGTGGGACGTTAACGGGCTGTAGTGGTGGTTCTACCAAATGGCACTTACCGCTTGCATACGCCTGTAGAAGCTGACGCTGTGCACTAGTTCGTTCCCGCGGTCCGTCCTGGCCGGAGTCACCGCTTGGCTCGGGGTCTTCAGCGGAGACTTGAACTTCCCCTTCTCCTGGTATACGAAACTCGATGACGACAGACTGTTGTCGTGCTGCAAGGGTCATCACATTATGGCCAAGTCTTTACTAATCCCAATTTTTTTGCATAACTCGGTTGAACCGGGTACAATTGCTATTTTTTTTATTTTATTACAACCATTGCTCACGCATTTTTTTTTTCAGTAAATATCCTTCATAGTCAGAAATATTTGATGCTTTTGACGCAATGAGTCCAACTGTTTTTTTTTCATGTTAATAATTTTGGCCAAAATATGACGACGTTATTCTATTCATTTAATTGAAAGTATCAATAATACTTAATAATTTATTTAGTAATACTTATAAGCTGTACAAAATAACAAATGTCGCCTTTAATTAGAATTTTAAGATCGAAAAATGGTGTAAAAAATAACTAGTGATCAGATAATAATAGGTTAAATTACAGAACGAGAAAGATGTGGTACTCCTTAATTTAATTACATGCCTAATCAGGTACTAATTACACTTATTCGGCGCAATTAACTTTTCTCATACAAAACTGACATTTTCAATAGAGGCATCAAAAGCGTACAGTTTTACGCAGATGAAAGGACGCCTATGTACTCGTAACTACATAGAAAACACCAGTTTTGTATGAACAATACTGAATCGAGATTCATAATAGTGTATTATAGTCTTTAAAATATAGCTACAGTCCGTCGCTAGTAGACATGAAAAATAAAATAAAAACAAAAATTAAAGCAGGCATAAAAATTAGTTCCATGTAAGTTTGACGGACTATAGATTAGAATGACAGCTGTGTGCAATGTTTCTTTTCTTTAATCTTCAGCTGTAGTTAGGTACAACGGATGTCAAAAGAGAAGGTTCATTTTTGGTGGACTCTTTGTACACCATGGTAGACAAAAATACATAGATTATATTAAAAATATAATAATTTAGAATAGTGAAGTAAATAACGTGAATAAAAATGTATTTCAAGTTTTCCATACGTTTCCAAGATTGCAACCTTCAGCCATAGAGAATCAGCAGGGCGACCGCGTATCTTCTGCATCAATCATTGATACATCGCAATCACCTCTGATTGGTTAACACTCTTCCACTATTGGACGAAATCACGCGGCAAGAATACCATAAATTCAGCCAATTAGAGGTGATTGCGATGTATCAATGATTGATGCAAAAGATACGCGGTCGCCCTGCAGTAGGCGCGAAATGTATCAAATGTCATTTCTATCAGTCACTGTCAAAATAACATGTTTTTCTTTTGAAAACGTCAAAAAATATGAATCCGCCATTGTTACCCACTCATGTTTAGTGTTGCTTATCGTGGAAAGATTAAATAATTTCACCACTGAAATTACGAAGAATTCGTAGATTTGAACGATCAAAACTGGTCTAGTATTTTTTTTCTATCATATCTCTACTCGTAAAAGGACCGGACCCACGCACGCCCATTACAAATCTGAACCGTCTCCTTTCTCTAAGTGCTTCTTTCTCTCTCTCTCTCCTAAGTTGCAGTCAGATTAGTTTGACAGCTGTTATTCTAACCAGGCTATATATAAAGGACCACATCATGCGGTTTACCTCAGTCACCTTATTAACTTTGGGCGGGGTCGGTCCCTCCACTTCGAGGGCCTCGTTCAACAAATCGTCGAGCTCACTGTCGCACGCTGACTCCTCGGAATCACTCTGCACCGCTTTCTTGTAGCTCGTGTTGTTTTTCTTCACCACCTTAAAGTAATAACATCATCATTATTACCTTAGCCCATTGCCGATCAACTCGTGAGCACGGGTCTCAGAATAAAAAGGACCATATATTAACCACGACCAAGAGCGATTTGGTAGACTTAACTTTTGAGACCATTATAACGAACTCTTACTTTTCAGGCATTCATGATCGTTTTCTCAAGATGTTTTTCTTCACTGTTAAAACCAGTGATATTTTATAGCTTAAAAGTTAAAATATAGAACCTCTGAAAAGAGCTGCATACCCCATGTATGCAGCTCTTTCGTTAGAATCTCAGACCTTCAGAATAGAAGACCGAGGTCCTAACCACTAGATATCACCTTAATGAATAAACTCAATTAACTTTTGTAGTTTTGAAAGCTCAAAGCTACCAAGACTGCGATTTAACGAACTACTAACGCCATCTATACAGCCTGTCACGTCTTCATGTTTTACATTGCATTTGAAAACTTACATTCATAACTTCACGACCAAACGAAGAGTCTGCCCAGTTGTCCGATTTGTTTAATTTTCCTGGTATATTCTCAGTGCTAAAACAAAATAGAGCACGATTAACATTGGTTCTTTTATCAACCATATATCGCTTGAAAAGCAATTTTGCATCATTCTCCATGCCATGCCGTAAAGTTCAGATTCTCAGTGTACATAATAACGACTATGAATATTAATTGTGATTTTATAAAACACTAGCTTTACATTGCGACTAGCGCGCCACCTATTGTACGTTCATGGTATGGACTGGTAGCGCCATCTAGTGTGTATTTCTTTAACTAGAGAAAAGATAAACATTCCCGCTGAAATTGTAAGAGACGTACTTTACAAGTAGGATAACGTTGTTACGGCGGGATACTAGTGAAAACCTAACCTCGAAAAGATAGCGCGCGCCAAAAGAGCGTCGTTTACGCGTTTCACTAAGAGATTTCAGTGATTCGTGTACCTCTTTCTTCCTACTAGCTCCAGTTGAATGTCAGTTGTACGTGACCTCTTTTATACTCCAAGAAAAAATAGAGCATATTCGTTCTTTATACAATGATGGTATAAAGAACGAATGGTCGACAACAACAGCAAGCTAGTTTTTTTACCAGTGCATGGTATATGCATCTTTCTAAATAGGTATTAGTTCTCTATGGTAAAGTATGGTTCAGCGCCTTTAGATCTTGTCGATTACGGAAAACTTTAATCGATAATTATTGTTGCAATTTCTGGTATTGAGTAAGTATTCTGTATACGTAAGGGCAACAATGCATCGTAGCCAATATAGCGATGACATTTATTGTGATTGTCACCCCATTGTTTCTAGATCGTCTACGGTACGGTAGATGTTAGCTACAGGTTAGCTCGCTACCATCTTAGACTGCATCACTTACCATCAGGTGAGATCGCTAGCTTGTAGTGGATAAAAAAAAAGATCACGGTAATCAGCAATGGACCAAATCAAGGAAGCTAATTTTAGATTTTTGTCATCATCCTTATTATTATTCTAATTTATTTTATACAATAGCTGATATCCGCGACTTAATCCTCGGGAAGTTTTTTTTAATTCCTTAGTTTTTCAGGATAAAAATCACGTCGATCAGTTGCTCTGTTGCAGCGTGATTGAGGGACAAACCAACAAACAAACTTTCGCATTTGTATATTAAATTAGTATGATAATATGATGCGATAGTGTGTCCGTCTGGTAGGACTAAACAAACTTGCATTCGCCGATTTTAACCGATTTTGACGTTAGGGTCAGATAGTAGTAAAGGCACGGTACATGCATTTATAATACATATTATATTTTTTTGATTGTATATTATGAATTATCTGCATAAATCCACCTTTACGGGTCAACGAAAAGCAAGCGTACAGAGTTGCGGCCTGTAAAGGGGTTGCGTCCACCTGTGGCGTGCGTTGTCTAGTGCAAATTAAAAATATTGGTGCTATTTGCGCGTAATAGCCGCTAGAGCGTGTTTAGAGACTTTATAACTTTTGCAATAGTATGTCAAAGAAATTAAGAGTTTGTTGATAAAAAGCAGGCGAGTCGCAACTCCATCGGTATGTGAGCATTTCCCCTATTACTTCACAAGCGCTAAACAACATCGCCATCTTTTGGCAGGGTAGGAAAACAGCGCCTATGTTTAGTTTTGTTTTTTAGGGTTCAATACCTCAAGAGGAAAAAGGGTTCCTTTTTTCCGTATAGGAAAAAATAAATCAAATTAATTTTATAGGAGAGGTAGAAGGTAATTTTCGTGCTTTGCACGATTCCAACTTGGACTGTTACTTGGTTTTTGGAGCAGTGGTATAAAGTTATAAGTGGGAAGTCTCGGGTTCGATCCCCACCAGGGACGATTAGGGATTATAATGTAATTTCAAAAAAAATACTCTGAACTGGTATATTGGGAGTATTCAGAAAATTCGTACCATCAAGCGGTTAAGTGTTCCGGTAAAATTATTACGGGTACTTATGAGTTGAATCGAACTGCCATAACCCTACCAGATTAGCCCGCTACGACCTTACCATTCAGGTAAGAATGCGTAGGTATACACGCATAGTAACTTGCTAGGTAAGCGATTAGGTACAAGCCTAACTATAAAGACCTTCGCTGTAATACAGCGAGCAACCGGTCTAACAACTCATGTACAGTCGCGGTCAGAAAATGTTTACCACCTTAAGGTTCATAATTGCGTGGACCCATCTATGTTAGGAGGTCGTTATGTGGTTTAATTAGGCATAGATCATAGGTTTTTCAACTTTTTTAGTAGGTGGCAAATGTGCCAACTAGAAAGAATAGATGTTGAAAACCTCTTTCATTATTTTTAGTAAATGTCACTATAACAAATGCGATGATGCATACATGTGTCAAACTTGAAAGTAGGAAATGAATAATTTTATTATAAAAAGTCATTAATACTCTTTTTCTTGAATGAATGTTTGAAAACTTTGAAACGTAATAAATATCTTGCTTACGAGTTTTAGACCTTAATGCACAGTGTTATAAAGAATAAAATTTGAAAACTGGTAAACATTTTCAGACCGCGACAGTGCGTTTAGCACGGAGGCCTTCTCCAGGCTCAGGACTAAACTAATCGCACATACCTACATCTTACTCTAAAAATCTAGGTAGTGTTAGGCTCAGTCTGAAACAGGCGATAATTTTGTACTCTACAGCTCTGCGTAGTCGATAGTGGTGATACTGGTCTATGGTACTATGTGACGGCGTTGGATATTAATCTTTGGCATATGGCGTTGCGGCTGTGTTCTGTGCGAATTTCTCAATTAAAGTATAATTAAATACCAGTGTTTCCTTTTAATAGTAGTTACTATAGCTATTTTGATGTATTTTTTGCAAAGAAAACCCATCACCTAAGACATGGTATTACTATATTACAAATTTATTTGTTTTATAGTCATGAACCTTTTTTACCAAGTTGTACACACTGAGCATCTGAAAGTTATCCAGCAGGGCAGGGAGAATGAAACACATAGAATAGGATTTAATAGTTTATTTTTACAAAAATCCGATAGAAAACTTTTCTATTATCACAGACAACAACTTAAAATATAATAACCTGGAAAAAAAGTTTGTTTTCTTATTATCAGATATATTATGCTAGCTGAAATTAAAAAAAAGCTATTGAGAGTTTCATGTGTGAAGAAGTAAAATGTTTGTCTATGTACGTCTTAGTAAAACAATTAAAATTAAACGAAAAATTGAGTAAAATCGCTTAATTTAATACTAATTCGACAGTTTTACTTATAGAGTCAATTGATTTTCGTACAAAAGGGCAAATATTTTGCTTATGATAAAAAACTATATAAAATAAATATACCAAAAAAATTTCAACAAGGTACTATATCTATCAGCTTTTAGACTTAGGTAGACTAAAACCAGTTCATATTTATAACTGCCAAAAGATGGCGTTATTGATATACACTAAGGCGAATCCCACACTGCGACGGAAGTATATTAGTTTGATATTACACACATTATAAATGCGCGCCACCCCTTGGTATTAGTAGGAAGTAGCTCCGCGCTCCTTTGCGGGGCGCGTTGCAGTGCGTGATTCGCCTAATTTTAACATTAAATTACGTAATTGATTGTATTTTCCAGATAAAAGCTAATGTTAATTTCCCATTGAATCATAATATTATGTGAATCCATACTAATATTATAAATGCGAAAGTCTGTCGTCTGTCTGTTACGCTTAAACGGCCCCATCTGTTCAACTGATTTTGATGAAATTTGGCATACAGATAGTTTGAATCCCGGGGAAGGACATAGACTACTTCTTCTCCCGGAAAATTAAGCTGTTCCCGTGGGAATCAAAAACTTAATCCACGCGGACGAAGTCGCGGGCATCATCTAGTGATTTATATTATGCAGATAGAAATTGCAAATGCAGGAAATGCAATGCTGGTAGGTATTATAATTATTATTTCTAGACCATGTATTAAAGATCTAATATAAATATTATGTATAAGATACAAGTATATTATTACACAATAGATATACGTGTTTTCGTAATATGCATACAGGTATGTAGTGTAGTATGTAAATACTTCTTGAGATTTCTTAATAATTTTTAAGGATATATAACTTCTTTGAAATATTTGATATTTATGGTAATCCACATGCATATTAATATGATATTGAGTTAATGATAGGTAGGTTCGCAGTAAACTGGTTTATTGTAATTTTAAGTCGTCAAGTAAGTACTAAACTAGCTAAGTATATAAATTATATCTAAACTAACAACTAGCTATAGGCAACATTACAGTCTTATATAAGTAGTGATATTAATATGCCTTTTGTTTTAATGCTAAGTTATTATTGATTTAAGTAGAAATATTATGTATATTATATGGTGTAGTTTTTACAGAAGATGCAGCGTGGAAGTGGGCACAGGCCTTTAAAGACCAAGAATAATCCATTTATTTTATATCTTCTCGCAGAAACGCCTAAAAATCGCTTTGTATGACACATAGGAATTTCTGACCGCGAATTTTATAATGGCCTGACGACCGAATTTCGGCCATAGCGGCCGATCTCCTCAGAGATTAGCCATCAGCCAGAAGATGCAGCGTAGCCGTGGACACAGGATTTTATAGACCAAGAATAGTCTATTTATGTTTTAACTTCTCGCAGAAACGCGTAAGGATCGTTTTGCACGACACAGGAATTTCTGACCGCGAATTTAATAATGGCCTGACGACCGAATTTCGGCCATAGCGGCCGATCTCCTCAGGGAGTAGCCATCAGCGTGGGAGATAATCTAGTGCACAAACAGAGGTGCCCTCTATATTCCCTTACTCTCATTGATTGATTGAACTAAAAATCCGACCGGTGAGAGATCAGGCAAAGGACCAACCGCTTTGCGTGCTCTCTGATGGTGTAACACTGCCTACTTCGTGACTCTGGGCTAGTGCTGAGAAATTCTCGCCAGAAGAATAAATATCATAATTATGGGCAGTCCCGGGGATAGAACCCAGTACCTTATTAGCAATTTGAACATTCTAACCACTAGACCACTAGAAGCAGCAGAAGATAAAAGTTCGTTTAAACGTTTCTGCCATTTGTTTACCTCTGAAGGAAACTAAGGAAAACTAGAAAATCCATATCGAAAGTCTATATACTATATTAGAATGTGTACATAATATGCCACTTCGCTACGCGTATATATAAGCGTTACTCATTGGTGGATATCTATTATAGATATATACTACTTTCTATCAGGTATACGTTTAAATCATCAGTTAAGGAAAACTAAATTCTTTGAAGAATTTGTGAGTCAGTATTTTAAAAACCCACTTTCAAAGTGAATTTGATTGAGTATATTGTGTAATATTGAGAGAAAAGGTAGCAAAATCGTTAAAATAGAATGCTGGTATATGTTTTAACTAGTCCGCCTGCCTGCGGCTTCGCTCCGGTGGGAATTTCAAAAAATCCAGCCTATTTCCTTGTCTACAGTCTACATTTAAGCTTTATATAATATCTTGTCTACATCAAAAGGTATTTTTTGCCATGTCTCTATGTTCGAAAGTTGGGGCTGGGCTTTGATGAGTTACTCAGTGAATGAGTATGCCAACATTTTTCTCTTTATTTTTTGATACGAGATGAAGTCACGATGAGATAATATGCAAAAGCCCACTTTCAAAACGAATGACTACAAAACTAACTTGCATTTTGACTCATAAAATGTCTGCATCGCATATTAACTATACATCTACAAATCTAAAAAGTCCTTATCTACAAAATGGGAAGGTAAAACACTACAAAAGTCAGTCCAAACTCTATATAGGCACATAATGGAAAAGATTTTTGCAACGAATGACGTCATGAAAATGGGGTCAATATTTCAATTTTCTTAGATATTTAACTGTATCTCAATAATTACACATATTTAGTTATTAAGCATGGAGGAATGTGCAGTGCTCAGACAAGCCGTCAAGCGCTTACGAGCACGAAGAAACCATAAAATATGTATTTTTTACTTGTGAAATAAATAAATTAAAAAAAAAAAAAATTGTTAAGGGATAGTTCATTTAGGAGCGCTTGCATACGGAAATTTAGACTGTTTTAGTTAAATTTTCACTTTTTGTCAAGAGCATTGTTGCGGTTGCAAAAAGGGACAGCATTAAAAAATTACTAAATCAATTTAAGAGTCCTTATGCAAGTGGACCTCAATGTATAAAAAGGCAATTTTATTGTAAGGTTATCTACTGTGATCATTCCTTTAGACAAGTACAAACATGTCACATAACTGCATCATTATATCAAGGATTTCATTAGTCACGCTAAAATGGCCCTTTGTTGCACTTCAATAAAGTATAAAATCCTCTGCACTTAGGCAGCATATAAGTGTCAATGCAACAACCATTTTTATCTCCAAGTTACCCGCATCTAAACGGGTACTGTTCAATGTCATCTAGACCTACATCTATGCGAGGTTGTAAGCCTAAACTATAGTTATAACCTAAACGAGCCTAACCGTATGAGGGATAGCAAACTAGGGGCTAGATAAGACAAAAAAATTACGCGAAACGACGTTTGGTCCTGTCTAGCTAGTGTGCAATTTTTGGAAGTGAAAACTTCTTTAGGCGCGTTGAGCACTTTTTGGTAGGGAGAAAAATGTAGATTCGCGTGACCGTGACCAACATGCTCGCGAACATATAAATATACTACATTCAAAATTAAACTTTAATGCCTTAGTTTAATTTATATTTTAATATTTTTTATTAAATAAAATAAAAAATCGTTTTCACTTCTATCGGCAGTCCCTCTGACTGCCAATTTTTTTATCCTCAGTATTCTAAGGCCCTTTCCTACGCCAGCGAAAAACGCGACAACGCGACTAGATACGACGCGAAGCGACAGTATCAATCAGTAGCTGACCCTTCACGTGGTCTACGTCGTCGCGTAGGTATGGTTGTCATTTTCTTTGGAGACGTATCACGTCACATCGCTTTCGTCGCTCACCTAGGACATCGGGTAATAGCTAAACCAACATGGTTTTAGCCTAAGAAAAATGTAGACTAATCTCGCAGGCAGAATAAATGATCGCGGATCTTTTCTTCAATGTTTAAGGACTTGTACCCTAATATTTTGTATGATATTTATCTCTAAACTTATAGGAAACATTTGTCTCAGGGTTTTTTCACGGTTAAATAGCTATTTGCTTGTTTAGCTTCCTTTATACGATCGTTTCCGAAAGTCGAATGACAAAATGCGAATATCTGATAAACTAACACCTACGTTGTTTTTTCAATCGTTTGATATAATTATATTAATTGAAATATGTATTGTCTACCTGCTTGTAGTACCTACGAGTAAGGTTGTAAGGCAAAATATGCAATGAATCTGACTCGTATACTGTCGTATACTGTCGTGTATGTTCCAAGAGTACGATTTTTGCTACATATTGATATGTATTTTGGCCATATTTGATTTGTATTTAATTTTTTGCAACCAATACTTAGCCGTGATTTTAGTAACCAACTTTTTAGTCAAAATGATGCCAACAAATTAGTTGGCAACCAATTCCGTACAAGTAATAAAATTTTATCCGCAATGTTTGGCCAAACATGACCAATACCAGTGTTCAGATACAAAGAAAGAAGAAAACACATTCTAAAGCATAGTGTCCACACCTAGATCCGCCGCAATCGGAGTATTCCTCAGGCGTATTATTGGAGGCGTCCGTCTCGATGTCAGAGAGATGAGGGTACAGACTGGTGGGTTGTTGTACTACGGTCCCATTCTCTTTCGTACTGTTGTTGACTTTTATCCTTTTCACGTCGTCTATTACTGATAGTACCACTGGTGAATCCTGGGATTGCGAACCTGTAAATTAAAATAAGAATAGGTTATAATCAAATCAAATAAATATTATGAATGCGAAAGTTTGGATGGATGGATAAAACGTCGGATGTACTAGCTAATGCCCGCGACTTCACGTGAATTAAGGTTTTTTCAGTTCCCGCGGGAACTCTTTAATTTTCCGGGAGAAAAAGTATCTAGACTATAATCTATCTCTCTGTTTTCTGCTTTTTGTATATAATTAAGTTTTCTCTTTGTTATGTGTTGCAATAAAGAATTTATCTATCTATCTATCTATCTATCTCTGTGCCAAATTTCATCCAGATCCGTTTAGCCGTGATTGTGATTGAACCTCAATCCACGCGGACGTAGTCGCGGGCATCAGCTAGTACCTAATTCATAATTAAAACCAATTGCGATTGAAAAATGAGTATTGTAAAGCATCACAAAGTATTTTAATGGTATTTTAATACCAGAAAGTGGAAGTCATAACTTTCTTTCGAGAAAACACATTTTCTGGATTGCAATGAAAACATAAAAAAGTTAGGTACCTTCTGCTAAAAACTGACAAATAGACTAAGACGCGAAGACTTGAAATGAATTTGGATGAATTTCGTATAAGACCAACGGGTAAAAAATCTGCCCCAGAACTGATCTGCTGCTACTGTTTTTTTTTTTATTATTAGTGCAAAGCAATTTTGAGGTCTCGGTTGGAACGCGCTTGCCTAGAAGATGCCTATTCATTCTTGCTTTGAAGGTACTTAAGTGTGGAGGTAGCGGTAGGTTGGTTAGGTATTTCACACAAGACCTCAATATTCTATATCAACGCAACAAGCGACCGCAGCTGGCGTTCCGTTTTGTGGCTCACAAGAAATATGTGGTCGTAAGTGTAGACAACGTTGAAATCTAATACTAGTAGTTTTAACCTAAATTACATTGGTAGGATTCGAAACTATACCTTTCTGAGGTAAATCTATACTAATACTAACTGATGCCCGCGACTTCGTCCGCGTGGTTTAAGTTTTCTCCTCCTAAGTAAAATACGGTATCGTACATAACTAAACGTATGAGAATGGATACACGAAATTGAGCTCTAATTCAATGCTGTTATGGTTTATTTTACTTTGAAGCCGATCTTTAACGATTTCATCGGCAATCCTTACATGATTGCACCTCTGATTGCTCAGCACCAACAGCTAGACGTATTTAATATTAGTTTTAATGAATTTTGTCAAATTTGTAATTCTTGACTCGGTATGCGTTTTGGCATTGCTGTAAGCGTACCGAGGATATTATTTAATAAATCAAAACAAAGTCGCGGGCATCATCTAGTTACGGATATATCTGTTAGATTAACTAATGAAAGTGGAAATTACAATAATTTCAGTCCAATTAACACTCCAATTAAAAAGTAATCAAGGCAGCCATTGGATTGCAATTGCTACTGTGACAAATTGAAGATAAGTTGAAACTGTACTGTTTAATTTAACGACCTAGTTATGAGAAAATGAGCATTTTCTATTATTTTATTGGCCAGTTGCTACTTGACAAAATATCTTGTGAAGTAGAGTTGATAAACTGTATAATTATCTTTCCAATTTATGTACCAGTAGTATGATTTTCCAAATGATGTTTATTATTTATTTTCCTAATCTATCTGGATATGATTGATGATTATGATTCAGAGACAAATTCAAGAAGTTAACCAACAATTTTAGTTTTCAAGGTTTATTAGGCTATGTTTTCCAATTTTTGAACTTATTGAAACAGAAAGGAAAACTAAGAAAACTCTTATCGCTTCTAGAGATCTCTGTTCTCTACCAGTGATTTGTCATCGGGAGAGGTTTTAAGGGAAGTCAACTTACTTGCGGAAGGACGTGGGTACCCACCGCATTATTATCCCAAGAAAACTCCTACCATTATGTGATTAAAGGAAAGGGGAATACCCTCAGTAATGAGGAATACGACGCAAAGAGAAATTATATATTTATTAATTACTAGCTAATGCCCGCGACTTCGTACGCGTGGATCGAGGTTTTGTGGTTCCCGCGGGAACTCTTTAATTTTCCGGGATAAAAAGTAGCCTATGTGTTATTCCGGACTATAATCTATCTCTGTGCCAAATTTCATCCAGATCTGTTCAGCCGTTGGGGCGTGATTGAGTAACAAACATCCATCCATACATCCATACCGACATCCATACATCCAAACTTTCGCATTTATAATATTAATAAATTAATAAAATAGTAAATAGTAATAATAGTAAGAGTTACCACCCTATCGGCTAAGACGTGCCGCCAAGCGATTAAGCGTTTCGGTACGATGCCGTGTAGAAACCGAATAGGGGCATGGGTTTAATATAACTCCCATGCCCCTAACAGGTTAGCCCGCTACCATCTTAGACTATATCATCACTTACCACCAGGTGAGATCGCAGTCAAGGGCTAAAAAAAGAGAGAATAACTTACTTCTCCGTTTAACAGGTTGGGCGCCAACGACTTTTTCGTGTTCAATGTCTTTATCATCCTTTTGTTGAGGCTTCTCGTCGAATTTCACTTTGGGCACGTTGGAGATAATTTCCGGCTTCTTGAACACTTGGTTTAGACTGGTGGTGCTTCCCATAAGTGGTATTATTTCCGATTCGTGCTCGTTATGGTCATCATCGGACTCATTGTTAACGTTGCTATCTGGTTTTGGTGGGGGTGGGGGCTGGAAAGAAAGAAAAGATTATTAGTGTTTTTTAAGTCAGTGAACTTTCAGTAGAAATGGCAACCTCGCACTGGAAAGCGTGACGTTGCTAAAGCTGGACAGCGACATCAAACGAGTCGCATGCGTGTGGACATCTATAAGATACTATGTCCAGCAGTGGAAGTATATTGTTGAAAACAACGAACTTCGAGTGATGTATTAACTTGGTGCCCATTCATTTATATGATGAGTTAATTTGGCAGTCGAAATCGTTTTAATTCGAACCGCTAGGATATGGAATGCCCTTCCGGCTTCCGTTTTTCACTCCTCTTATAATATACCTTATAGGTACCTTCAAATAAACAGTGAATAGGCATCTTCTAGGCAAGCGCGCTCCACCTGAGGCTGCATAAGCACTTGCAAGCACGTCTGAATGCAGCCATCAGCTATATATTTAAAAAAAAAAACATATCTATGTAAAAGCTGATGTTTCACTACGTATGATAAAGTTATTCTATGGCATTATCACAGTTTTTTACAAAGCCAACATGTAAAGGCATGCCTTCCTATGGCCCCCAACAAATTACATTAACAAACATAGCAGCGGATTACACAACAGATTTCTCTCGTCTCGTACAACGCAACCATTCATGGTGAACTATGGGAATTTTAAGGGAAACCTCGAAAGTATGAGGTGTTAAAATTATCACATCCTGCTTGCGCACTACAAAGTTATGATAGGTTCGTCTATAATATTGACAAAATTTTGCAGAAAAATAAGATAAATACAACTAAATGACGGTAGAAATAGCAAACATAACTTATGGAAGAAAGGGAAAAGACCATTCTTTGACAGGCCTGAAGATTCAAAATTGGTTGTTAAAAATAAAATTTTGAGTGTTTTTGTTTGAAATTTGAGCTTGATTAAAAGTCAAGAAAGACGGTAACAGAGGTCTTACAAAGAAATGTTGAGATTATGGCCTGTTAGAAATATGGAAGAAGTTAAACGAGTAACATGGAATAAATAGTTCCCCTCATAATAAACACAGACAGACTCAACAAACATTAAGGACGTCTCCAAAGGGAATGCAAGGAAAGTGCACTTAGCCCAACAAAAATAAACACACAAATCCTGGAATGGCGACGAGAATAGCTTTAAGGACGCGCTTATTTTGCTATTAGCTTTATCACGCTACTAAGAAAGCTTTAAATTTTAGGCTATACAAGGCGCAAGGCATTTCACATGGACTGAAGTCTTCATTGATAACAATAATCTACCCATACTAAGTTTTATTATGGGTAGATTTTATTAGCTAACGATTTGTTGATATTGATCGGTCACCTGCAGGCGCATCGTTAGGGTCTCCCCAAATTTATCACGCGACGCGACGGCTATCGATGGTTCGACGTCGTTTTCACCTTTAATACCGTATACATAAAGCTTTTTCTGATCCGCTTAAGCTGGTTCCGCGTCGATAGATTTGGGGAGACCCTTAGTATTTCGAGTCATTGCCGTGTTTCGTTTTCATTACACCAATTTCAGCCGTATATAAACGCACATTAAGCTGATTTTAAGTTGTAATCAAAAAGACTGCTCCACTTCACTCCACAGGTATGTGTCGGCCCTTACAGTTAGAATACTATTTGAATTTTCTAAGCAATAAGGAAAGATTTTACGAGTAATCGACAAGGAAAAGGAGTTTGTAAAAACCTAAAGACCGTGATCTCATAGATCCAACATGTTTCGACATAATTTGCATATTTAGTAAGTCGAAGTAGGTCGTAAACGTCGTCATAGTAATTTCCGAAATAAAAAAATGTATTCACTTCCTCATATAGATTACGAGATACTTAAACATATGTATTCTATATGAATGGCTTGGTTTACTAAAAAAAAAGTACAAAAAAATGTGTTATTTCCTTTGTTTAAAGTAAGTTAAATGCAACATTACGAAATAATAAAAAAGTGAACTTAAGCCTTCAATACAAATACTCGACCGAAAGTCTAGAAGTATAAAGATATTGGTAGTATTGACCTACGAGTTTATCAAAGATTTACAATCTCCGAAATTTTAACATAACTAACAGAAAGAGTATCGAAGAAGTAATGACAAAAGCCCCGAAACACAAGAGAAATGATAATGTTTTGACCTGAAAAAAAAACGGAAGATTTGTAGGATCTTCAATATCACTATCAAATTATCAATATTATAAAATGCGAAAGATTTTAGAATGATTTATCTTCAATCACAGCGGAGCAATGAATCGTCGTGATCTTTTGCAACATTCTTTCTTATCTATCATTATTTTTATCTCGGAAAATCAAACTGTTCCCACGGCATTTTGAATAAATCCTAAATCCACGCGAACAAAATCGTAGACATCACCTATATTCTCATAAATAATGTAAGCTAATGTAAATAAATAGGATCTTCACACTGTTTAAAATTGCACTTGTTGTATTTTCAACAGGCAACCCTAATGTCTTACTTACAGAACCTAACCTCAGTTCCTAATAAGGGTTCGCAAAAAGCTTAACACAAGTCCTCAGTCCCACCTTACCAGCTATTTCAAACATTTTTATAAAAACCAACTGGTCTTACCTTGTAATGGAATCTGTTCTGCAGCATCTCCATTTCTCTGTCTCGTTCTAGCTTGAACTTATTCGATATTGTCGTTTCGCTTATCGTTTGTTCTTTATTGAATAGCGCAGCCAGTTTTCCCTTTATGCCTCCACCTATGGATGTTTGGCTAACGTTGTCTTCCGCTAGGGAGTCTTTGGAATTGCTCCTGGAATTCTTTTCCGGTGTATTGTTTTTTGATGTAGTTTTTTGCACCACCCTCGTTGGTTTGTCTGAAAGAGCAATATACTTTATAAATAGATACTTTTTTTCCAAATTTGTAAGTGTTCGGTGCCAACGTTTTTTGTGAGTCTGTGCATAATGTGAATAGTGTAGTTAGAGTAACGGTCTAATTTTGATTAAGTTAAGATGTTGATTCCTCACAAATCACAATGTTATGGTACTTTAACTATGGATAACCTAATGATTTCATTTTTAGAATACGACTTGCACTTCTTAACGAATTTAATACACATTTCAACTTAAATGTTTTTTTTATATAGCAAGCGAACGAGCAAGCGGGTCACCTGATGGTAAGTGATTACCCATGAACATTTGCAGCACCAGAGGAACCGCCAATGCGTTGCTGGCTTTTGAGATATTTGTTTATTCGCCCTTTGAAGAGCCCCATATTATAATCACCAAAAAAAGAATAAGAAAGTTACCAACATTTCAGAAAACTATTTTTATCGTCAATTATGAGTAACATAATATACTGAAATTTTTAATAAATCGCATTAACACATTAGCAAAACCATTTTCTCCAAAATGACGCCTGCATTAAAATTTTCTATTTTTCCATCGCAAGATATTTTCCGGGATAAAAATTCGCCTACTTATGTCAATCTTCGGGATACAAGTTATTTTATTGGAGAGTTATATCAGAGTTATATCGCATGGCTATATTATTTTTATTGTAATAAACTAATCCAAAATGATGCCTGCATTAAAAATTTCTATTTTTCCATCGCACTAAGATATTTTCTGGGATAAAAACTTGCCTACTTATATCAATCTTCGGGATACAAGTTATTTTATTTTATTGGAGAGTTAAAATATCATCAATATATATTAGTTGTGTCTGTTATGGACGGATCAGGGCCATACAATGCATGTGCATTTGTGCATGCATATTAGGACGAAAAAAAATGAATAATGCAATCATGGTTTATCGCTGCAGCGCTGCGGTGCAAAAGGTAATTATGGAAACCGCATAATTGCCTAGATTATTGTAGTCGGCGTTAAAATATTTAAACGTTGACAGTTGCAGTAGGTAGGTACATGTGTCGCAACCGGAAACTTCGTACAACACAACAAATTATAAAAATTGTTGAGAACAGCTGTTTAATACTCATAATTATATTACTGAAAAATACATTACTTTTAGTTTATGCATTATGTGAATAACTAATGTGCTCAAAGAAATAGAAGTAAATCCTAATTAATATTATAAATGCGAAAGTAAGTCTGTTTGTTTGTTACGCTTTCGCGGCCCATCTACAACCGATTTTGATGAAATTCATAGACATAGTAACGGGCAGAAAAGACTTATGGAAATTTCTAGCCCGGAAAATTAAGAATTAAAATAATGGACTTAAAATTAACACGCGGACGATATCTCGGGCATGAGCTAGAAGTAAACACATTTGTTTGGGTCCAATATAATGATGATGATTGGTGCTATACTTAAGAGTCCTATAATAATATTCCACCGGATGTTCAATATGATGGCTAACGGTGAGGATAATGATGGTAATCTGAAAAAAATTTTAGGTAATAGGTAAAATGTACATATACCAGAATATATTGGAAACTTTTACTTCTTTAATGGGATGGTACAATGGATGGTGGAATGATGGAAACATTACGTTTCGTGTAGCATATTAAAATAAGTACAGTAGAATCTCACTAATCCGGCATTATTATAAACCAGAGGGTGCCGGATTATTGGATTATATAGAAAAAAAAAGTATGTAAATAACATAAAGAATTTCGTAAAGATAATATGATATATTTGTAATAATGTACTAAACGTTTTTTTATAAATGTAACATATCTCACAACTAAATAACGACCTAGTTTTAAAATAATCCTTGATTCTTAGTCTGTATTTGGGCGAGGGAGGCGTGGGCGGAGGGTGCCGGATTATTGGACGTATCGGTCTATTTATTTTTTATTCGTATGGCGTTTATACTTAAGCGTTAAATAATTATTAAATTAAATTAAAATTTAGTCAAATTAAATAAATAATAATTAATTATTAAGGTCACAAATAAATGTCCAGATTTTCTAACCACGAGATGGTCCGCGCAGGGAGGTCAAAAAGATACTTTGGTGAGCCCTGATAGGAGAGGATGGGACAGCGTTGGATAATGTGCTCCATCGTCTGCTCCTCCTCACCGCAATCACATAAGGGAGACGGCCTCCAGCCCCATTTGTGCAGGAATGAATGAATAGGAATCGGTCTATTGAAGTGCCGGATTAGTGAGATTCTACTGTATATGTCTTTTTAGTCTTCTACGACAAACTTTGTTTATATAGAGCCAGCTTAAGAAATATTTTCACTCAAGAGTTGACTTAAATCCCCAATTGCTCTGTTTGTACTTTAAAGACCTCATATAAAATAAGCCAAAGTATTTGATTTCTAAAGAATCAATAAACAATCGTTTACTTAACCTCAATATGGGTAAGGTAAAGAGATATCGATTATATTGTAATTAAAAACTTCAATTCTAGGTCACCAGTCGTTCTCAGCTCTGCGGTCAATCAGGATATCTCCTACTATTGTTTCAATGTAATACCTATGAACGTAAATATATTCTGAATAACTATTGTATACTATACTTGATGAATCTTCTAGATCTAGATATATAGACACATCCTCATACTTCATACTAATATTATAAATGCGAAAGTTTGGATGGATGGATGGATGTTTGTTACTCAAACACGCCAGAACGGCTGAACCGATCTTGATAAAATTTTGATAGATTTATTCTGGAATAGCACATAGGCCAATTAAAGAGTTCCCGCGGGAACCAAAAAACTTGAATCAACGCGGACAAAGTCCTGGGCATCAGCTAGTCTTCTGCATATACAGTAACATTACTGACTAACTGATAGACAATGCACAGCCTATACCGGTAGACCTAGACATTTGAAGCTTGGAGAAACCAGGCATAAAGATTTTTTTGGTAGAAATATTCCTTATTATAGAAATATACCATATTATAGGGATGTACGTACCTACTAAGGATTTTGAAAAATTTCAACGGGATATTTTAATAACGTAAATCATCGTTAGCGAAGTCGCGGGCAACATCTAGTATATTAAAGTAGGTATATTTTGTAATATATAAGACAAACAACAAGTTTTTTGGCGGTTTATATAGGTACAAACTACAAATATGCAACGCTGAGAACTGGTCGTAGATTTTTATCTATTGGGTAACTATAAAAAACTTTGTGGATTCAAAAGAACTTTTAAATTATTACTTAACTAGCTGATGCCAGCGACTTCGTACGCGTGGATCGAGGTTTTGTGGTTCCCGCGGGAACTCTTTAATTTTCCGGGATAAAAAGTAGCCTATGTGTTATTCCAGACTATAATCTATCTCTGTGCCAAATTTCATCCAGATCCGTTCAGCTGTTGGGGCGTGATTGAGTAACAAACATCCATTCATACATCCATACCGACATCCATACATCCAAACTTTCGCATTTATAATATTAGTAAGATTCTTTTAAATTGAGTATTTAAATACGAACGAATGGGCAAGAATTGAATTGGATGATAACATTCTCTTTGGTCAACAATGACACCAGATGTTAAGGGATGGTGCAATCGAAAGGCTCTACACTTAACTCAGGTTAAAACTTGAGACGTTATACTTGGGTACATGACAAATTAATTACATATTTATAAAAGGTGTTGACAAATTTACAATTAAAGGATTTATTTTAATAAATGTGTAAGTCCGTTTGTTACTTTTTTTAACTGCCTTAATGCTTAATTGAATTTGACGAAATTTGGTTCAGATACGCTTGCATCCCCGACACGGACATATGCTACTACTTATCCCAAAAAATCAAACAAGGAGGGAGGGAGAGAAAATCATAAATCCGGGCATTATCTAGTTTTTCACATCCAAAGCCCAACACGATACCTATACTTTGCACTTTTTAAGGAAAACTAGAAACCCATCAGGGGAAAAGTATTATTTCTTTTTTGAAATATAAAACTAAACTTACAGCAAAAATCTTCGAGCTATTCAGCTGAACGCGCACAACACTATACAACAGTATTACATATAAAAATACCGAAGAAGTATTGACACAAAAAGTTCACAGTCACGTTTCGTATTTTTTTAAAATAACTACATAAATTAATAGAGAACGCCTTTAAAGCGATCTGCGTGAGCGCACGCCGCTTAGCAGAATGGCATTATGGCACGGATGGCCAAACATCGGTCACAGCTTGATCTGTCAATACCATACTTTACCTTACCTGCGGGTCAACTGCACCGATACGAATATTTCCTTAAATGTATTGTGATAAAGTTTAAAATTGCTTATCTGAATGCCCCACTCCCTATGCCTAGGGTTGTCACTTAAATGGACGTGTGATAACATCGATTTGCTTTGATCTACAGAACAGATTTGTCTCAATAGGTTAGCGGTATGAGGTTGAGGACGGACTGAAACTTGAATTATTAATCACAGATTTCTAGAAATTCATAGAAATACATGTCTAATCTCTTTGGAGACACAGATAAAATGATATTAAAAAGACCAATAAGAATAAATTTATGATTTATGATATTCACATTTAAGGCAAGTAACCATGAAAGTTATTTCACTGAATGCAATAATGTAAGTAAGTACAGTAAAAAACTATATTTACATATTACATTAATTATTCATTTACCTCATTTTTTCACTCGCAGTTAACCGACTCTATAGTAAAATTACATCAAACGTCGTTTTGATTATGAATTACGCTTAGATGAAAAACACTTAAAATGTGAGAATTTTAAACATTTCTTTTTCCTATAAGTATAAAAGGCCAAACCGTACAGCTTAAACCTTCTCCGGTATTCATCAACAGACGTTAGTTGTTTATGATACAATTGTGGGGTACAACTTATAAGTCGAACATAATGCGGATTCAGAGAATCCAAAATCATATAGGATAATAACTAATGCGCCCTGGTTTACTCGCAACGAAGAAATGCACCAGTGTCTATATATGCTAACTATTTGTGATGAAATTAATAAGTACTCGAAAAAACACAAAGTTCGTCTCGCCAATCACCCAAACCCACTTGCCAACTCACTACGAGTGAAAAGGTTAAAACGAGCTGATGTGCTCGATATATGATGAACGTTCGAGCGCTAGCTCCCTCGTTCGCATAAGTCAATTTTAGAACAACGCATCTGCTTATAGTCCCCCGACTGATTGCAGATTAAAAGGAGAAAAAAAATATCTAAAATTTTGTATAGAGATAACGTCATGTTGAACGGATGGGCCGTGAAAAACTTCTATAAAAGACAAACAGATTTACAATATAAGCATGAATTAGTAAGTGTCAACCCTGCCCGTTATCCAGATGTCGTCAACATTTTCGCGCATGATTGCTTCTTTATGATTTTCGGAACTGCCGCGCTTGGTTCCGGTGAATGAATAAGGCTTTTGTAATATCAGTTCCATCTACTGTTATAAGGCGATTTTTTGTTAAAGATAATGATTACTTTTGTTTTCGTTACGCTTTAACAAAAAATGCATGCATAATACTATTATACTCGTACATGATATCTGCCATCATTTCATATTAAATACGATGAAAATGTAAAAAAAACACTAAAAATGTTTATGATCGCTTTTTGGAACATGGTAGAAATACAATACTTTACATTGTCCCGTTCCAAAAAATCAAGGCAATCAGATGGCGATGTTAGGTGGCTTCACTTTGGCGAAAGCTATCAAATGACTAAGACTTCTTAGAACCAGGAACTTTTGAAGTAAGGCCGCGTAGTATACGGGTTTTTGGGTGGCACGGGAACTTTCATTTTCCGGGATAATATATTGGTTTAATTGTTGCGGTGTGAAGGATTAATAAACATCCAAACTTACAAACATACTGACTTATTAGTAGGACTAGCTTATGCCATTGCGGAATTGCACGCGTGATCGTTTAAATTCCAAAGGAGCTCTTATTTTCCGGGATAAAAAGTAGACAATCTCCATCACCAGGATGCATGCAAGCTATCCATGTGCATAATTTGGACACGATTAATACAGCGATCTAGGCATGAGAAGGTAACAAATACACACTTTCACATTTACATTTTTTGAGGTACAACAAACGCTTCGACAAAAGGATATTTTAGTAGGTTAAATAATCCTTCTCATAAAAGCCTGCTAGTTTAACGGTAAAAAAAATATATTTACCCAGTTCTCAAAAAGGCTGCACTAGTGGAATAAAATAGCAAACTATTAATAAATGTGTTTGCAATTAGAAAATTAGGTACAAAATTACCAAACAATACAATACAATTATTATTTATGGCCTAGTGAATTTTTTTTGTAATTATAAACTTAAGTATGTATGTTATAAAGAATTAAACTGCATTTATATTAACAAAACTCATCTAGTTATTGAAAGGGCACTTAAAGGGCATCATAAAACAACACCGGCCCTGTCAAGGTTGACAAGATCTGGGCACCGATTTCATCTACATTTGGAAAACTGCGCAAATCATACTCATACTATAATATTATAAATGCGAAAGTCAGTTTTGTTTGTTGGTTTGTCCTTCAATCACGCGCAACGGAGCAACGGATCGATGTGATTTTTGGCATAGGTATAGTTGAGGACCTGGAGAGTGACATAGGCTACTTTTTATCCCGGAAAATTGAGGAGTTCCCGCGGGAATCCAAAAAGACTGATTCCACGCGGACGAAGTCGCAGGCATCAGCTAGTGTTTCATAATATGGTTACGTAGTAAGTTAGGACAGGCTAGCGCACTTAAGTTGCGACTATGACATTGCTATAATTAAAATTTTTATGATTGCCAGAATTTATGGATACGACTTTAAAATTCATGGGATAAAAAGTATCCTATCTTTGACTACGTCTATGTTTATATAAAAATTTCGTCGATCCGATGTGGCTTGATTAAAGGAAAAACTTTCGCATCGACGTATGTTATCAGAGGTGTCATCACTATCAAGTCTGATTAGCTGACCAATGAAGCCGGTTGTCAAAAAGTCTACTGCAGTGGCAACATATTTTACAGATTCGGCGAACGGAGAAGTTCAAAACCAGTAATCAAAATTTTAAAAAAAAATATAATGTATTAGTGTAAACAATACCTATCAATGCACCTATCGATCTCAAATTGTAAGATAATAATATTGTAGTATAAGTATACTAGTACTGCAGTATAGTACTTGATTTCTTAAAAACATGCAGTACCTACCTAACATCAGACTATAGATTAAAAAACATACAGTATCTAACACATACATAATATACTCAACAGTATACATGTCACCGTAAGATTGTAAAATCCGTTAGATTATAATCTAACGGTTTCTATCCCGCTAGATTATAAACTGTCGAAAGATTGTGAACCGTTCAATGTTCTGAGTATTAATTTATGAAATATTTATTGTTTTTACGTTTTCTTGTCTCTTTCTTGTACAGTTCGCGCGCGAGTTGAATGCAGAGCAAATGTAAGTGTCACCATACATTTACTCGGCATTCAACTCGCGCGCGAACTATAGGTTAGGTTAGGGTTTGACATGAATAACCAGGTTCTATCGGGTTAATATACCTAATATATTACAATTTACCGAAAAATAACGCGTTAAATTGTAAGCAGTATGTTACGGTTCACAATCTGTCGACAGTTTATAATCTATCGAGATAAAAAACGTTATATTATAATCTAACGGTTTTTACAATCTTACGGTGACATACATAAAATACTAGTTAATAGAATATAAAAATAAACCTGTTCTTCCAAGATTGAAGATAAAGGTATTAGGTATCCTTGATGGTCCGTTTTTTGGATGTTTTTATGCGAAATAAGTAAAAATGTTTTAAATGTTTAAAGGTTTTCCTATACAAAATTTCGCATCCAGTGACCCACAAGTCAGTGTAATACTTGTATCGTAACGTATGTGTTGTATTGTATAATAATATTGTAACCTCTTTATTTTTTGAAGAAAAGAGCAACTGCTGAGTTTCTTGCCGGCTCTTCTCAGTAGACAGCTTTCCGAAAAAGTGATAAGTGACACAAGTTGTCCTATGACCATCAAGATCTATTCCTCAAAATATAGGGGATTAAAAAATCGGGCCGTGTATTATCGAGAAATCTTATTATTATTGGGCATTTTTGTTTTCTCTTTCAGTTAAATATGTATTAGGTTTTCCGAAACAACATAATTAGATCTTGTGAATTTTAACTGCTAAAACTGAAACTGAAATACGGGGATCAATCCTGCGACCCCATTTATAAATGAATTTCTAAACACTGAAAGAATTTAAAATCTGGGTTAGGTTGAAAACCCGAGACAAGTAGAGGGTCAACAAGTACACAGTTTACGAACTCTACAGTTCGGAAATTAAAGTACGTAAATATACGCAGGGCCTACTCGAATGCCGTCCACCAACCTGATCGATTTTCTAATTGAGATAAGCTAAGACAAGCTACGAATGTTGCGATCCATCCTTGATGTGGCATCCTACATCCTGCAGGATCGATCGCAATGCAAAAATGATGGGGGAAGTGGGTGGATGAGGAAGATATACAACGGTATGCTGGCATGCTCTCCAAAATGTCGGCCAAGCATTGTGGACACATCGTTTATATTTTCCATTTTTATTCATTTATATTTTCCTTATATGCTATCATTATAAGATCATCATATTTATAATTTTTAAAACCATTGTTTGTACCTCTGTTGCACGCCCGAGAGGCAATGTAATAATGCAATATTAAATGAGTTTGAACTTGAATCGTTCGTTACGAATCACATAATATTTTATGTTTGGTGATAGGGCAGCCAAAGTCTTTTAGCTTGGCTAAAAGCTGATTTCACAAGGATACAATAGTCAAGGATAGAAGAATCATTTTCCTAAATGCACATGGCTTGTATTATGGCATTTTCGAAATTCGAACTGTATGATCGCTACGCCGTGGAAGTAAAAAACGGTCACAGTAAGTATACCTTGAGTTGTATTACAAAGCCGCACAGTTCTGAGGCAGTTTGCCCTGGCTTTTATGGAACACAAAATGACAAAATGATATTATTATAGTGTGTTGTTTGTATTATTACTGGTAATAATACAAACAACACACTATAATAATATGTGGTCTATGTGAAGTGTGGAAACGCGAGTTGAGTTGGAAATGCGAAAGTTTGGATGGATGTATGGATGTTTGTTACTCAATCACGCCCCAACGGCTGAACGGATCTGGCTGAAATTTAGCACAGAAATAGATTATAGTCTAGAATAGCACATAGGCTATCCCGGAAAATTAAAGAGTTCCTGCGGGAACCAAAATAACTAAAACCACGCAGACGAAGTCGCGAGCATTCGAAAGTGTTTCATATGTAAGTAATGGACGTCAATAATATGTGTACCTACCTACAGTGTACCTAAATTGAATAAATGATTGATTGATTGATTGATCGGTTCAAACCTTAACAATTATTACAACACTATTTTTTAAGTCAAAAACACAATCACGGTGAAATTTTACCGTTTTGATACCGATAACGTTAAAATTAACGGTAAATAGAACACCTTTCCGTTTTGTCAATTTAAGATACACGTCGTACTTACATTGTACAGTTATTTGTGTACATAAAATTTGTTATTCGCGAACTGGTGACACACTTTGTGCGCATCAAATCAATCGCGGTAAAAGTGTTGTCAATGTCATCGTATTCAAATTAGCAGCTTATACAAGGGTTGTCAACTTGATAATCTAACAATTTTGAGTAAGTTTCGAATGTATGTCGATTTATCATCACCGCGTTCGATGTACATAATAGCTATTTATGCAACTGTATCGTAATGAGGGTCATTTTAATTCGAGTGCTGTTTTTTGATACGAGGCTTGCCGAGTATCAAAATAGGATAGTACGAGAATTAAAATGACTAATTACGTACAGTTGCATACAAGATTTTATCTACGACAAGGACGTCTTTATAATTTTTTACTTTGTAAATTAATAAAAAAGTCAAATCAATACAAATTTCACAAGTTGCAAAAGTAATCCGTTTACCGCGTAATTTTTCTAATTTTTTTTTTAATATTGGCAGTAAGAGTGGCAGTACCAACCATAGAGTGGGTTGGGTACATAGAGTATAGAGTAGGTGGAGATGAAATATATAATATGTACATATTCAATGACGGGTGCCACCATCCGCCATGATGTAGGTATGGCTACATACTAAGAACTCTGTGGTTGGGAAAGTGCCAGAACCCAGAGCCGCTAAGCTATAGGTATCCTATTTATGAAGATAACCATATCGATACAGCTACGACTCATAACGATACAGCTCCCATATCATCAAATCAATCGCGGTAAAAGTGTTGTCATCGTATTCAAATTAGCAGCTTAACAACCCTTGTAGGGTTTTCGACTTGATAATCTAACGATTTTGAGTAAGTTTCGAATTTATGTCGAATTATTATCGCCGCGTTTGAGTGTGTCAACACTGAACAGAAAATATGAAGTTTGTGTTACGGTAAGGAGACAGTTTTTAACTAAACAGTCGATTTCAATTAAAAATTAAGATAGTTCGTTGTTGTCAATATATTTGGTTCAGTTACAAACAGCGAATTTGTTTTTCAATCTTTAGATTTTAACTTATTTTTGCTGCTGCTGTTTTCAACATACGGTCTATCTATGGCCATAATGATTCGTTGTTGGGAAGTTACTACATTCTAATATTTATCTTTATCCGATATTTACAACCCTGAGTTGCTATTCGCTAACTCGTTAGTCGTTACACTTATAAGGACATGCGAATTACTTTCGTATTAATTATTGATAGTGTGAATATATTTTCTAGGGTTTACAGTTGCTTATGTGCTACGTACCTACTCTTATAATATAATTATTTTGTAGAATGAGACCTGTAATAGGTTATAGGACTCACTGAATAATAATAGATAGTACAGCACTAAAAATAAAATCTGTTTACATTAGCAGCCAATAATAATTTTCAAAATCAATGCAATGTGTTTGTACTGTGTGTTCAATTCCACCGACCGCGGAAAATAAACAGGAAATAGGGTGTTAACACACAAACGTGAAAAACCGCGCGGTCACTATAACTAAAGTGTGTGGCATTTTCATACATCGCTGTCTCTCTCTCTCATATAATAATATTCTAGTTCGCTGCAGTTTATTAACCAAAAAGACCGTTCGCATTCTGAACACAGCAGTAAGCCAGCGATGGGACATGATGAAAAAGGCAGTTGTCAAGAAAATAAACACAATACTAGCTGAACCGTCTCGGGTTCCATAGTTCTTTCATCGTCATAAGGATATTATATGCTAATTATCTCAAGTTTCGAAACCCAGACGTATACGTCAAGTCCGTTAACTTAACTTTTAATGCATAATTATATAACATGATTAATACAACATAAATTATGTTGATCTCTCTACAACGACAGTTTTTTTTTCGAGTACTCAAAAAAGAATCGATTTGACTTCTGTTCGATTGTAATAAAACAAGAAATTTACAAACACCTACTTATTGCTCGCATAGAACTGTGAAACATACGTGTGATAAACAAACAGTACAAAATCTCGCTAACGTGCCTACCGTGTAAACGATACCCTCGTAAAGTCGTAATACGAGAAGCAACTTGATATACGATATCCAAATGTGTGCGGTGGAGAAACGCGCGGCAACCGAGGGATTATGTGTACCTAGGCTTAGCACGCGGTTTAAGTAAACAGTAGGTACACCGAACACACTGAGTCATAATTAAATCACGCCCGCATGGCTGAATTGTTAACGTTAATCTCGTAATACGTTATGCAAATGTACAAGCGATAATGTAATATCTGTTATTGTGATGCAAATTAGTAGAAACCAATCATAACTAATAAGATGATGTATGAAGCATGTAGGCTGTGTCGAGGCTCTTTAGTTAAGTATTTTTTACAGTTAATAAACAAAACTCCGGACACATGGTATTCTGTCAAAGTAAAATATTTGCCCTTAAATAAGTACCCTACTAAATGCCAAAGATTACGCTGCACTGCGCATGTATGTTATGCGCAATGCGCAGTGAAAACAAAAACAGTGTCTGTCAAAAGAAAACTGTTTTGAAACCTTTTTTTTGTGCGTGAAATGATACTAATGATAAGTATTTTTATTCTTCCTGAGTGTGTTCAATGAAAATATAGCGACAATCCGCGAAAGATTAGTGTCAGATGTCTACAGCAGAATTTTTCTCGTGGACAACAAAACTGACGTAAAACCAATAAATTGTTCCAGTGTTCGCAGGTTGATGCGCACTGCGCAGCGAGAGAAGTTAACTGCCGTTACCATAATAAGCGACACATTTTTCGTGATTGTTACTATGAAGAGAAACGCGCGACAAAGTGCCACGATCTGTACCCAGCCTTATATAAGTAAACAGTACAAAATATCATATACAAACTAAGTTCGCGTTCACATCGTTGCGGTTACAACTCACAACGGTGTAAGCGATACTGCCGTACTATATGATGCAAATCAATAAATACCACGTCGAGCATCAATAAGCAGGTATATATGTCACCGTAAGATTGCAAAAACCGTTAGATTGTAATCCAACTAGCGAAATTGTAAACTGACGACAGATTGTGAACCGTTAAATGTTCTGAGTGTCAATTCTTGAAATATTCATTGTATTTACGTTTTCGTCTCTTTCTTGTAGGTTAGGTTAGGGTTCGACATAAATAATCAGGTAGGGCACTTAGGTTTTATCGGGTTAATATACCTAACAGATTACAATCCACCGAAAAATAATGCGTTAAATTGTAATCTGTCGACAGTTTACAATTTTGCTAGTTAGATTACAATCTAACGGTTTTTGCAATCTTACGGTGACATACATATATTATCTGCTTCGTGTTTTATTATTACCAGTTGTTACTAACAGCTGGCATAGACTTAAAAATAAGAACTGCATTCGTTTACTTTATATGGTTCTGACCATATTATATCTAAGAAGTCTCCTCAGAGCTGTCAGTGCAACTGCTGATACAATAAGCAGAGGCGTTCTTACGTATTTACGATTGCTACCAGTGTAACGACCGCATTTTTTTTTATCCACTACAAGCTAGCCCTTGACTGCGATCTCACCTGATGGTAAGTGATGATGCAGTCTAAGATGGTAGCGGGCTAACCTGTTAGGGGCATGGCAGTTATATTAAACCCATACCCCTTCGGTTTCTACACGGCATCGTACCGGAACGCTAAATCGCTTGGCGGCACGTCTTTGCCGGTAGGGTGGTAACTAGCCACGGCCGAAGCCTCCCACCAGACCAGACCAGGGAAAATTCAGAAATTATAAATTCCCAAATTGACCCTGCCGGGGATCGAACCCGGGACCTCCGCACGTTAAGGCAACAACGCTACACACTGTGCCACGGAGGTCGTCATTCTCTGATTGGCTAACCATTTGATATTGGCCAAAATGCATAGGCGCAGCTGATATTGATTCAGTGTTTACGGAATAGATCGACTGATTTCCTGTTATGTGGCTGATTACAACCTGCGCTTGATGACACTTCTATAAAGGCACCTACCTATTCAAAAAGAAATATCAAATAAATCAGATAAATGTGCAAACTAGGTGCATTTTCATAGACGAGTTTTTTCAGATGAGACTGTGTAAAATAAAATGTTATATCTTCTAAACTTAGTGGCCTATCGCGTTACAACCTTGTTAAAACAAAAACAGTTTTGATTGGTGATAAAACTGTATAGTTCCACCAACGTATCCGATCCGTTGACAGCGTAGCTAGTATAAATATATATATATAAAAATGAAACCCGTTTTCCTTGGTCACGGCATCACGCGTGAATGGCTGAACCGATTTCACTAATTCTTTTTTGTTGTATTTGTTATTATTAGGGGAAGGTTCTTACGGAAAAAAATATTAAGAAAATCTCTCAGAAATATTGAAAAATATACATTTAATTTTGCATACTAAGGCGGTACGAAGTTCGCCGGGTCAGCTAGTTAAAAATAAAATAACAAAACTTAACAGGCATAAGATCCACCGGGCCAGAAAGTTGGTGGGACTATAAGGCTGTGACAATAAAATTAAGGACGAGATGTCCGTAAATAGGCCTATATTTTTTAATTTTGTCATTTCTACGTTAGAAACATAAGATTTTCTGAGATGCTATTAGATCTTAGTAGAAAGCCTAGTAGAAGTATTTGTAGCCTTTCTTAGTAGAAAGGCTTGTCCGAAATTCCATTCCCGAGCGAAACCAGGCGGCTCAACTAACATTATAATAATACAGTTGATATATTAATAAGCCATGACTATAAATTACCGCTACGTCTAGAAACGTTACCACATAATTCGCAAAACCTCCGTTTTAAAAGTGATAAGTCACATATTCTGGGAATTTAAAAACAATAACACACGTTTCAGTAATCAGTAGGTAGGTGACTACACAATAAGGTCTTTAATTACAATTAGTTCATAAATTTGATTCATTTATATACAATTCTAGATGATGCCCGCGACTTCGTCCGCGTGAATTTTTTTTTAATTCCCGCGGGAACACCTTATTTTCCGGGATAAAAAGCCTATCCCTCGTCGGGATGCAACCATCACTATACCAAATTTCATCGATATCGGTTGAAAATATCGGCCGTTAAGCGTAGCAGACAGACAGACGGACAGACAGACACAAGACTCGCAATTATAATATTATTAGTGTGGATTTAGGTATAAGTAAAATCCCGTGGTAGTTAAATGTCTCATTTTACGGGATAAAAAGTATGACGGCACATTTGTTCAACTTATTTAGGCGAAATACAGAGAAAGATTGTATCCCGATTCCCGGGAAAGGATAAAAGCTACTTTTTATCCCAGATTATCAATGACTTTCAATGGGATGTTTCAACAAGTAGTAAGTATTAGTTAAAAAAATGTAACACGACTACGGAGAAAATTGCAGAGACCGCCGTTTTTCGGATGAAAAATGCGGTATATCGATTTTTTTCGATAAAATGTAGCCTATCACCCGGGCCATCATTACGAATCGATTGTCACCTCATTCATCAAAATCGGCTCGGTTGTTACGCTGGAACATACATACATACATACCTACATATTTAAATTGCTAAAATCATATACCTCCTTGTGGCTTTGCCCCCTAAATCCATGCGGACTATGTCGCGAGCTGCATCTGGTATAGATATAATAATTATAGTTAATTGTACCCGCATTATGGTAAACAGATGACGATTATGACTCTTTGTTTATCTTAGTCTATATTCTATCATCTTGTAGTTCCTAAGTACAGGAAAGTGCATAGCAAACGCCTTGCTTGCATTGTTGTATTGTCAAAGGAACGAGTTTTTGTGTTTGCGGTTCCCATAGACTGTGCTGCTGCGTCTGGGTATTGTATCTAAATATACAGTACATTATATTATGAAAGATCTTCTACTTAATGAAATTCTATACTGACGGATGAGCTGTTGGTCTAGACTCTAGCAGCATGAAATTATGTGCAGGGGCTTCTTCTTCACCTAAGGAGTAAAACTAGGGATATAATTTAATCGGAGAGTTCATCGTCATGGTGTATAGGCTTCTATTTATCAATAAAAGTCAGTTGTAACAGCAATTTTGGAAGTTTTAACGAGTAAAATAAGGGACGAATCGGTTCCCTAAGAAATTAGATCTTACCACATGGTTCTTACCTAAGTCAGGTACTCGTACATAGTAACATGTTACATCCTATGATTCATGCTTTTATTTGGGCTTTGGACTGTGTGCTGTGGGCAGGGGTGACTGTAGACCAAAAAGTTTCTAAAATTCGAGAATTCGCGGGGAAATCTTTCCGAATACACAGTTAGTCTATACATTAAAACCTAACTTTAAAACCTAACCTTAATATAGCTAGGATACATGAAGTATCTAAGCATCTAAGTATCTTACGTTCCCTCAAATATGGTCGAGCGAAGCAATGGCTGGATCATGCGTCATGCTCGTGAACGGGTGCCACCGGCGGGAATGGGGCTACTTTCTGTCTGCCCGTCTTTGACATGAATTGAATAAACAAATTTAAGAAATCCATTAAAAGTATGCTCCTGAAAAAAGCTTATTATACTGTTTAAGATTATGTAAATGATAGAGGAGCATGGATTTGATCGCTCCAACAATGCTGGGGACAGCGGTTACTTATGTACACATTGATATAGTAATTGTAAATGATTTATTTAAAAAGAGCAACCACCGAGTTTCTTGCTGGTTCTTCTCGGTAGGAATGGCATTCCGAACCAGTGGTAGATTCACTTGACGATTCAAAAGTACTTGTAAAAGTTTATTTGAATAAAAAATATTTGATTTGATTTGATTTGATTTGATAAGGAAAATATACTTATTTTTAGCCAAGGCTTTGAACATGATTACTAAATGTCAATAAATCCAGTGGTATTTAATGAGGATAATCGAACACCTAACAAAAAATCTAGTCGTGACGACTAGTATAGCGGTCTAGGCAAGTCTAGAGAGCAACGTTTGAAGAAATGCCTTAACAATTGGAAAATACCCAAAGCCTCTTGGGAATAAGACATAAAATCGTGTGAACACTTGGAAGTGTCTTGAACTTTTTATTCTAATGTAAGCATTGACCTGTGTTGTAATAAGTTTGATAATGTCTGGGAGAATTGCGTAGTTTTTGCGAAATAAATGAAATAAGTAGTTGTCAGAGCGAGCTAAGGCTGTGTTGACACGTGAATTGATATTTCATCAAAATGGGACTCCTTTGGACTCCCATTATGAGAACATTTATTAATCTTTATAAGCAATCTCCAGGCAAACCTGAGAAATAAGTGTGAATGCTACAGTCTTTTTTAAAGTGATTTTCTGAATTTGTATTATTTGTATTAGACAATGGATTTGGCCAAGAACGGAAGAGTTTAAGCCAATTAAAGGTGATTGCGTTCGTAACACTGTAACTGGTCATTTCATTGTCTCTCCGCAGAAGACATTAACTTTAATGTTCTTAGAAAACAAAGATTACCTCAGCTAAAAGCCTATAAGATTCAGTTACGAAAAAAAAATCATTGCATCAGGTCAGAAATCCTATTGAAGACAATAACATATCCGATTGGATTCCAAACAATGCAATGAATTAAATACGGCAGAAAAGAACTTTTTTTGAAACAGAAATAGAATAATTTTACAGTTTTCTTGGCTGAAAAACGATTTTACAGCACTAGTAGAATTATGTCGATTGGAAAATGCTTGGCAACACCTAACTTTGGAACGTGCACACATAGTAACCAGAAGTGTTGCCAAAAGTCCACCGCAAAGCCTTCAGGCTGTGGAGGTTGTTGACCTCCTTTATGTGTATATGACTTGTATTATGTATGTTTATAGCCTAATCACTTTATCGATGTTCTTTATTATAACGGATTATAAGCTGGCAGACATTTTAAAGAATCAACTTTCGCAATTCAAGCAACTGTTAAATATTTTAATCAGAAAGTTTTAAAAATATTAACATTAATAAAAGGATGCATCGTCACAATATTATGTCTACATAAAACTGAACTCATAAGGTCTTTGAAATAAAAAAAACTTGGAAGATGTACATTTTTTTCCTTTTCAATGCACATATAATTTTAATCTAATATGACCTTTAATTACGTTTGTAAGGAATGACTAAGCGAATTTTTTTAAAAAGCAACAATAATACAATAGTATATCATTGATTTCTCTATTCGCGTGTGCAGATAAAAATATGATCTCTTTTTATGATTTCTTTTTTTTCTTTTGAATTGATTAGTGTAACTGGCTTGTCCGTACTAATTAAATAAATTAAATAAATAAATAAATAAATAAATGATATAATGGACCGGATGCAAGGTGTTGTTTGAGCTCTGTGATAACGCGATGCAATTTATTGATTGTGCTATTTTGGCTTGAACTAGGTACATGCGCGGGTTACATCTAACTTTTCCAGGTTTGTGGAGATTATCTTTCAAAGGTATTTAGCAAAGTATACAAATGGTCTAAAATTCAAGTTTACCCCTCTACCAAAACTTAACGAGTACCTAGATATTACTCATGGGTTATCTTGAATCGGGGTTAAATTTTTATCAAAAAATAGAAGTAGCGACCTGACCTTTTGACTATCGTCGACGAATCCTACACTTCTACATAACAAACATACCTATTATATGTCTGGTCCGATTTCCTCAACATTTCATAAATTGTATTTGCCATGCTAAATTCTGTTATTTATCTAAATATAGTTTATAAAGACATCCAAGTCATTATCCTTAGCATTATCGTTAAGAAAACAAAAGGCCGCAGTCCAATAAGACGGGTATGTTTACCTGAATAAAACAATGCAAAAAAAATGTGTGTCAATGTACCTATGAAAAAAGCTTTCTTGTGAATACCCTTCTGACAAAAAAAAAGATAGCCTTAAGCGAAATGCATGTGTCTGTGTACGTTGTGATTGTTGGCACCAAACTATAAATAGACAAGGAAATTACTCACCTTTTGCGTCTCCGTGCAGTGTTTTGACGGAGGGTGCGAGGCCGAAGGGCGCTTTTGGCACAATAGCTGCCCCTTTATTCTTTTCGAAGAGCGCTTTTCGTTCCCGAAGCGACATCTCCGCGGGGTCTTTCTCCTTGGACCTAGGACTTCCCGCTTCGAACATTGCCGCCTTGGAAAGCACTGAACTCCTGTCAACATTGCCGTTCAGCTTTGGCGTAAATCTCCTGAAAGCCGGCAAACTTTCCGACACCGGTTTGTCGTCTTTTGTTTGTACACACTCACTGTTGTCGTTCTGTTCCCGTTCGACCACATTGTTCTCTTTGTCTTTATCACTTTCACAGTTCTCGTCGTTTATCTTGCTCGGAGGCGTCGGCGCCCGGTACTTTTTGATAGAAGGTTTTTTAGTGACAGTGGCCGGCGAGGCGGCCACCATAGTCGCCATGTTGGGGGCTGGAGGTGCACTGGGGGTTGTCGATGCACTCTTCGGCTCCTGTCGTTTTAGTTCGTGTTGCGTCGGGGCGAAATCGTAAACGAGCCGCGATTGGGTGGCGGAGACGCGGCGGTACCCCTCGCCCTCCTAGGATTGGAGAAGGGCGGCGGATTGCGCGGGGTGAACACGTGCTAACATACCGTGTATCGACACGGACGATTTGGAGGCAAGTTTGACCGTAACTGGGTTAGTCAGTGACGAAGTTGCATCATGTTATTGCGTAATTCGCGTAACGGGTCAGGAGAGTAGGTTGCAGAACTTGTAAGGGTTGACAAAGGTCGTTGTCTGGCGTGTTTCTTTACGATTGTTACTGAGGTGTGATGCACGCGTGAAACGTGGGGATGCGTCGAGTAGCGAAGTACGACTGCCTGACAGCGTACGGTTGTACGAGGTAACACGTGCGTTAAACCGGCTGCAGATATATTATTATTTGGACGCGCGACGGGACTACGCGGTTTCGTGTGAGGAAATGTGAATGACGTTGATATTTCGGTTAATGAGGACGAAATGTCAGCTGACAATTGCCATAATAGGTGTTAATGCTTTGTTGAATATAAGTACGATAGTTCGCCGAATAAAATATGATTTCATATTTTAATACTCATCGGAAGTGCATATAATATGTAGGTTTATCATTGTTAATGATGTATGAGCCTAATCTTTATGAAAATCTGGCACATTGTGTAGTTGACATAAACTCACTGAGCATGCAAATCCTAAAGGCAATCTAACCTAACCACACAAAAAATTTAAAAATGGTTGGCACCAGTAAGATGGTGTAGAAAGATAAAGAAATCAAAGGTATAATGAAGTCTAAACATACTTGCTAGTCGAGGTAGTGGTGTGTGGCTGGTGGCAGTGGTCAAGCGCGAAGCGGAAGTAAAACTGTTTGTTTTCTATTTTAACCAGCGTCAGCAGACCGTTTCCTAGTTTAAGAGACAGTGATCAAACATCCTATGTATCATTCTCAGACTTACTGACGCCCTTTGTATTGTTAATAACGTAATGATTTCTTCTCAGAGAGATTCTAATTTTTAAACTAAGTTAAAGCGAAATTCGGACGGGATGCTTGTATTACAATGATTACGTACCTTATACTCAAGCTGTCAAACAGCGTCCGAGAATTGGTAACCTTTCAAGTACCGCTGACCTTTACGATGATAATTATTATTTATAAATAATTCGGATAATTAACCTTCATAATATATTATAAAGCTATTCTATCTAGTCTATCTATTAATAAGACCCGTGTGAATATCCATAAAGTCGTTTCGAGATTAGCGCGAACAGACAAACTAACTTGGCGGAGTAAATAAGTAACGCTTATTTTCGAGCAGTCATCAAATTGTAAAATTAAGTAAGTACCTAATGCTTATTTTCAAGCAGTCAAATTGTAAAACTAACTGTTCATATTGAATTTGATCTCAGTTGACCTATAAAACCGTGATGATGACGCACTTGGGGCTATATTCTGTGACCCATTTTCAAAATATTACCGAACTACATGTTACGGAATATGAAAACATCTGGTATGTATGTCATTAGACTCGTTCCTATTAGCACGCGTCTATAGTGACGTTTTTAATTTGACAAGCTCTATTGAAAATTATGATGCCATATCTGAGACTATTCGCACTTGACTTTTGACACTAAATCCATAGTTAATAGGATAGGTATAATACAAGCCTGATTTTTATCGTGCAAGCGCAAGCCTATTACGCAATATAAAAAAAAAACCAACCGAAGCATTTGACGATAAATTAAAATCTTATCTATACTCACAAGCCCTTCAAAGGAGGCATGTAGGTATGCGTCATATTTTGAGGATTCAATTTTACACAAAAAATAAAGGTATTAGTCACTTTGGGAGTAAACAGCGAACAACCTTGAAGAATCCTAATTAAATCATGAAATCGTTTAGTGTATTAACCTACTTTTAGTCAAAATTAACAGTTGAGGTAAGCTAACCAACATGTTTTTACATTAACTGACGCCCGCGACTTCGTCCGCGTGAGTTGAGATTTTTTTGTTCCCGAAGGAAATCTTTAATTTTCCGCGATAAACGTAGCCTGTGTTATTCCAGCCTAATCTCTGTGCCAAATTCCATCCAGACTCGTTCAGTCGTTCTGGTGTAATTAATTAACAAACATCCATATATCCATCGATTCCATCTATCGATCCAAACTTTCACATTTATAATGTATAAGTAAGTATAGAGTATATTTTAAGAGAATGTTCTCATAATCTAATTTCGGCCACGGCTCGTTCAACGGAGACTTTTCAAGAAAAAAGTAGGAGATATTACAATGTAAAGGTGGACTGTTTGTGTACACTCTCTATTCAGCCCTTATTTTCTGACAGGACGGCAATCCGACAAGAATCTGCTAACTTTCAAGACAAATCCACAAATATTGCACGAATTTACACACCCCACGCTACTCCAATCTCTGGACTTCTTAACACAGCTACAGGTATCCTCATTGAAATCTTGACGATAATATGCTGATAAGGGACCGTCTCAGTACTGCTCGTACTTGACCGTCCTTTGTTACTCTCTCATTCAAGTATTTGACAATATCAGTAGTGTCATTGACACTTTGTTTAGGGGGAATGTCTATCATAATTTCGGTAGCACCACTTAAAACAATTGCTTTATATACGCATCTACTTGAAGCTATTTATACAACACTTATTTTAAGCAGGGTTAATTTCTTTTTATGGTTCAGAAGTGGTATGCTGCGCTGTATACTATAGTTAGGTACATAATGGGAAAGTTATTTATGCCCCGTCAAAATATAAATTAATGTATGCCTTAGTCATCATCCGCGTGGATTAATGTTTTCGAAGATCCTTACCCTTAGGGTACTCAAGGAATATTTCCTCTAAAGAAATATCTGGGTCCACTAGTTTAGGCTGTAGGGACGTTGTCTTTTTATTAGTCAAGGTAATGTTTTAGTTATATCGAACAGTTACAAAATAGAACTTAACGAAGCTGCGGGTAAAATCTAGTATGAAATTAGTTTACCTCTAGAAACCAAAGGGATATGCTTTGATCTTTTAGAAAAAAACAAGCACCTAATAAATTTTATTAGGACAAAAAAGGCTTTGACTGACAGGCTATCAGACAATGTGCCTATTAAAACACTTAACACAACCCAACATTGAGTTCGATGCACCCGATCTTGGCACCGAGATAAAGACACCAGCAACCGGTAACCAAAATGGGCAAAAACTTGGTTCAATGTACCATAACATTGATAAATTCAAGAGACTCAATTAAACTATTCAACTGTTTTTATTAGCTAACATTTTGCATTGTTAGTATTGGCCTGAGGGGATAAAATAGCCAAATTATGAGGTTGCCCAAGTCTAAGCAGGTATGAAAATATTGGATGCAGTTTCATTCGGTCGCATTATGAAGTTCTGGCGTAATCTTGATGCAAGCGCTTGCATCAGACGAGGAAAGATTGACAATTCGCGAACGACTTCCTGTTTGTGTAACTTCTGAATACGTCCAGTAAGGAAAGGTGATGAAAGTTTTTTGAGCATTACAAGATAGTAATATGGGGTAATGTGGGTAGTTGATGATGCTCACGGAAGAGGCATAGCAGTTTGACCTCATCTCATATTATGTAAAACTTGCATCAATCATTTCTACAGTCTCAATTTGACAACTAGTCAAGTCAGCAACTTTTTGTCACACGTCAAAACGCATGCTTATTTTTAGTATGGAATTTTGTATTAGATATTGAATAGTGATGTCATCAAAGTTCGACGCACTTTTTACTTTAATCGGTAGTTTAAAATAGTTATTCAACATATTATATGTATAGCTAATCATACTAATATTATAAATGCGAAAGTGTGTTTGTTTGTTGTGGCCGAAGCCTCCCAGAAGCCAGGCTAGACCAGGGAAAATTCAGAAATTATAAATTCCCAAATTGACCCTGCCGGGGATCGAACCCAGAACCTCCGCACGTTAAGGCAACAGCGCTACACACTGCGCCACGGAGGTCGTCAAGCTGGCGGAGAAAAAGTTGGCGGAATTTCACCCCCGTGCCTCAGAGAGCACGTAAAGCCGTCGGTCCTGCGCCTGATCTCCCTCCGGTCATGTCGGATTTTCCTGTTCCATAGTAAAGGAACAGAGAGTGCGCCCGTGTTTGCGCACACACTTGTGCACTATTATATCTCCCACGCAGATGGATAATCTCTCTGGAGATTCTCGTACTATCCTATTTTGATACTCGGCAAGCCTCGTATCAAAAAACAGCACTCGAATTAAAATGACCCTCATTACGATACAGTTGCATAAATAGCTATTATATTACACTCGTATATTGTATTTATGGTATTCTTACTGAGTCTGCGAATTTAAGCCAGGAACTTAGTGGCATCTAATTAAAGCTGCTGCAAATTGTAACTCCTTGCACTAGCTTTCAAATAACGGGACTATTTTCAAATGACTTGCGCCAGAAAAGAAATTATAAATCCCCAAACAATTTCAGATGGAAACTCGAACCTCGGATGTCCAATTCATAAGTTGTTTGACCCTGCCATCTCGAACGTGTTTAAACAAAGCCATAAAGCCTGCCACATCTCACGACTGGGCGAAGGTGACCTTTCACATTATTTAAATTGATTTCTTGTTAATTCGTAAGCCGGAGATAATGTGACAATGACACGAAAAGGTTTTAAATTTTAAGGCCAACGATATCATCAAATACAACGAGATTGGATCGACTCCACAAACTTCTTATTTTATTGATATGGCGGCAGAACCAGAAGGCCTTATTGCGTATGTCAGTAGACATGTAGTTATTGGTTTTATATGCAAAAATTTGTTATATTTAATATAATAATATGCAAGGTTGTTTTATTGTATATTATCCTATTTTAAAGTGACTGAATAAACAACCTATCTATTAGAAAAAGGCAAGTGTGCTAGGAGTCTGTCATATTACACGCTTTTTATTAGTTTCAGACGTATGTATGTTAGTATGTAACGGAATCTTTGAACATGATTTTGACCCCCTTTAAAACGTTTGCGTCGGATAAACTCGAAATTTGGCATACCTACTTATTAAGGACCGATGACAATTCAATATTTTAAACAGTTTGACCCGTTATCCTTACTAGGATAATCAGGATTAGCGATTTTTTGTTTTCCTGAGACCCGGAGTGTCTGCGTCAAAAGCGTGTTTTTTAGTTTTTTAAAACTATTATGTTATTATTAGCTTCAGACGTATGTATGTTAGTATGTCACGGAATCTTTGAACATGATTTTGACCCCTTTTAAAACGTCGGATTAACTCGAAATTTGGCATACTTATTAAGGACCGATGACAATTCAATATTTTAAACAGTTTAACCCGTTATCCTTACTAGGATAATCAGGATTAGCGATTTTTTGTTTTCCTGAGACCCGGGAGTCAAAAGCGTGTTTTTCAGTTTTTTTAAACTATTATTGGGGCTGATTCTGTTTAACACAATCTCTAAACTAAAATGGCAGCTTTAAATCTAGTTCTGTCCCTTTCCGTAGGACTACAGACTACACTACAGAATCAGCCCCATTATCTTCCTTGTCAACAATTTAAATTTTATGAAATTAAAACACATTCTATTCTTTGTCTTTCGCTGAACAAGTTATAACAGCTGGTTTTATTATAATAATCTACGTATACGTAAAAAATTTAAAGAATTTTTGCTGTCACCATTATTATTTCCGGGACTTCTCAATATTTACAGTCCCGGTTCCACAAATCCAGAACTTTCGATACTTCCGAGACTGGATCTCAATTAGATACTGTCGGCCCAAAACTTCCCGGAACTCGAACGTTATCGATACTGAATACCCTAGCCGCAGCACGCGATCGCGTTGTGTATCTGTCGCCGTAAAATTGCAAAAACCGTTAGATTGTAATCTAACGGTTTTTATCTCGATAGATTGTAAACTGTTGACAGATTGTGAGCCGTTCAATGTTCTGGGTGTCAATTTTTGAAATATTCATTGTATTTACGTTTTCTTGTCTCTTTCTTGTAGGTTAGGTTAGGGTTCGACATAAATAATTAGTTAGGTTTTATCTGGTTAATATACCTAACAGATTACAATATACCGAAAAATAATGCGTTAAATAATAATTGTAATCTGTCGACAGTATACAATTTCGCTAGTTAGATTACAATCTAACGGTTTTTGCAATTTTACGGTGACATATCCATCCATAAAAATTTGAAGTACACACTTTTCTGGCAGTGTATTGGGGGGAGATTTGTTGTTTGTTTGTTTTGTTATCACAAAATAACACCAGGCAGTTATGCAGTTGTATAAATAAGCAATAAAACTCGGCCATGCCCATAACTCACTGCCATGAGGAATTGCCGGTTGATCGATGGTGATATAACGTGTAACATACGATGCGTGTGCGCACCACAATGGTATATTTGATATCTATGGCGCCCACTATTAGATCTTTTGGTTCAGTTATAACTTATATTATTATGCTATCCATATATCCGTGCTTTCTATATTAACCAAATGGAAAATGTTCTTACATGATCTTAGTAAGCCCTTTGTCGTAATTGTCTTAGTAATCTACTTGGAAAATTTTTCTTGGAAAGTTTCTCGGGAGTTTTGAAAATTGGTGTATTTTATAGATTTCGACGTGCTCTTTCCGAATTTTCACTTTGCCACGATGAAATCTATAAAATACACCAATTTTCAAAACTTCCCAGAAACTATTCAGGTAGGTAACTCCCTTTTTGAGCACCAAATTACTGGGTTATTGTAGGACGTAGATAATACGTATCTGCAGATAGTACGGCCGAGTAGGCACGTTAATCCGATGGCACTAAGAACAAGGTAATGTTCAGTCTGTAGAATACGTTGCCCCTCGACTTTAGTATTTACTAGACGATACCCGCGACTTCGCTTGCATGAATTGAGTTTTCTTAATTCCTGCGAGAACTTTTAATTTTCCGGGATAAAAATGCCTATGATCTTCCCCGAGATACAACCTTTCAAACCTGTACCAAAAGTCATGAAAATCGGATGAAAAGATAGTCCGTTAAAGCGTAGCACACAGACATACACACTTTTGCATTTATAGTAGGTATATGGATTAGAATTTAGAAGAAGATAGAATTCATAACTCCTAGCTACTAGTCTAAAGAGCCACCTATACTTACATTGAGCGAATGAGGACTTGGCATGGCACACTTTTACTAATCACGTATGAATCTACTAAATCTATCATATCGTTAATATTTGGCATAGTTAAAATGGGGTTTTCCAAGCAAAGCTTCCTGCTGGTTCTTCTAGGTAGGAATGGCATTCTGAACCAGTCAGTAGCAGAGTCAAGTGACGATCCAAAAGCACTCCTATGGTTTTTTTTTAAAATCATTTGCATATGAGTTATGAAATTTTTTTTTTAATAATATGAGAACTCTAACTTTTTTTTTAAATACTGGTGAGACCTTTTCAAGACAATGAACTTACGAAATGATGAGTTCAAAGCAGTCGTGTAAAAAATAAAAGTAGGGACAACTTCTTTTTGTAAGAGTCCCAGCTTAACCTGATACTTTGTCACATGCCCGTTTTGACGACTTCAGATCACATGACATCGTTAGGATCGCTCTGATTTTAATCTTTATCCTAAAACTAGCTGATACCCGCGACTTCGTCCGCGTTGATTGAGGTTTCTCGGTTCTAGCGGGAATGCTTTGATTTTTCGGGATAAAAAGTAGCCAATGTGTTATTCCAGACTATAATCTATCTCTGTGCCAAATTGTATCCAGATCCATTCAGCCGTTCTAGCGTGATTGAGTAACAAACATCCATCCATCCATCCAAACTTTCGCATTTATAATATTAGTATAGGTTGACTTCATTGTGTGTTTGATTTTTCTACAAATCAAAAACATTAAAGTAACCAATTCTTATATCGAACATGCTTTATTTGGGTCCATAGTCTACAAGAAACCCTTATAGTTCCGCCATGTCCATCCGTCTGTCTGTCCACGGCTTAGCTCAGAGGCGCTTAGTACTAGAAAGCTGTAATTTAGCATGGGTATACTTAATACACTACACATATTAATAAGCTACAAGTAAAGAGGGGATGAATGTTTTTTTTCCGTTTTCCCCATGGTGTGGTCTTTGGATAGATCGTTCAAAAATATTGTGGGCGTGGGAAAACCATTTATCATTTCAGGGATCCAAATAAAAATTAGGATTTTTGTTGGAGTCAACTGTCCTCCACGTATGAACGCAAGTTGCTTTTTAGAGCTGATCTAATACTGGTCAAGATCTAAACACAAATAATTATTTAAAAGTCACCAATAATAATTTATAAGTTATTAAAAATCTGTTCTAAAAACAAGCTTTTATCATACGCCATATTAAATTTAATGAGACGTCATTTTATTTTTAGTTATACACCCCTTTTAATTGATACCCATATCATGGGGGTGCATAAAAAAAAACTAGTCCACCATCGTTATAAGTCCGCCATATTGGATTTAGAATGATGTCACTTAGCTAATCATGCAGTGACATCCAAATTAAACGTGTATGCAAAATTCCAGTTCAATCGGTTGGGGATAAATGTTTTAAAATTCATTTGAAAGATTTGACCTAAAAACCACAAACAACAAGTTAAATAGAAGCTTGTAAAAAATAAACACCATTTTAATAATTAACAAAAAATTGCACGCCAAAATTTTTTTTATTTTATATGGCTTTATGTTGTAACTGTATAGTTATTATTTTATTCTATTTCTGAAACTTTAGCCACAATTTACGGGAAACAATAAAACTTTTATCTTTGTTTCCCAACAACAGTTTATCGATGCTTTACAAATTTTATGGCGGCGCGGCGTCTAGAGATTTTAAACTTTGCCTTCTGGGTGGTCGGGCTCCCGAACAACCCAACGAGTATATATTGCAATTTGCAACGTTATGTAGGGCTCGCTAATAGTATGTATTTTAAGAAGCCATACATAAATACGTTGAGATTGACGTTAGTAGGTTTCGAGTCATTACATAGAACCAGTTAATCTAGGAGAGAGTTAGTATAGAATAATTCTATATCTCAAGGATCATGAGCTATAAAACGACCTAAGCCAATTATGAAGAGAAGTTTGGTTAAGGAGCCAAGTACTATGCCTTGTTAGGGGCATGGGTTTAATATAGATCCCAAGTGATACCCCTAAAAGGTAGTGCCCGCTACCATCTTAGACTGCATTATCACCACCCCAGGTGAGATCGCAGTCCAGGGCTTACTTTGAGTGGAAAAAAAAGCCACAAAAGTTGTCGAAAGGCTTTTTGTCTTTAGTCTCTGATTCTGTTGTTTACGAGACAAACAGACACCATAAACTTGAGTAACCCAAGGCTTTTCATCAGACAGCGAACCAAAAATAGGCATAAACAGGTCAAAACAATGACCCGTGAATGTTTTTCGTGAAGGTACTTATTACGAAACTAAAGGGTTTACAAAACCGAGCCTGCGGTCGTAAAATCAGTGGGAATTCTTAACGCTTCGATGCCATAATGCCTTCATATTATGCGCCGGAGTGTTCCGCCTTTTGTTTCGGCCCGCCAAAATTATGTTTATGCGTTTCTCAAGTATTGCCAGCTTTTATTGCGAACGAAAATATGGCTAAAACTGTTTTGTTCTCCTCTGCAAGAGAATAATGATCAAGATTTTATGTGGTCGCGATTTTATCTCACTTCCGCTCCGCAACGGTGAAGGCTTTTAATATAACCAACCCTTAGTTCGCTCTCGACTGCGATCTCATCTGGGGGTAGGAGGGCTAGCCTGGTATAGGGGTTTGGCAGTTATACTTAACCCACACCCCTATTTGGTTACATTCTTTCAGACTCAAAAACAATATTTAAGACAATATCACTAAGTGTTTGTAAATGTAACTCTTTCATTTGTTACCCCACTTTAAAATTTCGACCCCTAATTTGAGAACTTATCAATTGGATTATTTATTGAATTCTTTCATTTACTATAGGGTTGGGTAAGCATTAATTAAAAACGATTCCTTTCAAGTCGACAGCATGATTAGTTACTGAAATATTGACGGATGGTTATGCTTGCACCATAAGGATTCCCTTGTCACCACGTCTAGGGAACCCTTAACACTACATTTATTTATAGATTTACCCCAAACCTATTTTTAATCTGGTATAGTGCTGACGTAGGTGCGCCCTAGTTCTCGGTCTAGCGTCAGAGGTGTCAATTATTACGTAAAGATACACGTCCCACTTTTCACCTAGCGTATTAATAAACGCACTGTAATACTAAACTAACTAACCCATAAAGAACAGCGTAATCAAACCCTTAATCGTTAGAGATTTTCAAATGTGTACCAGGTACCTGTTCGAAGAAGAACGAATGTAACTGATATATTACATAGCTCAACGGATTGCAAAGCTGAAGTGGTTATAGGCGGGTCAACATTTCAAAGAAAGAAGTTGGGGTCCACAAGCGCTGGAACTGCGACCCCGCACTTAAAATCGCAGCGTTGGTAGCTCAACGGATTGCAAAGCTGAAGTGGTAATAGGCGGGTCAATATTTCAAAGAACAGAAAGACGTTGGCGTCCAAAAGCGCTGGAATGGCGACCACTCCACTGGATGGGCGGAAGACATCGAGCGAATCGAAGGGAGTCGCTGGATCCAGGCGGCGAAAGATCGCCGCGTGTGACACTACAAAAGACCTACACCCAGAGCTGACGTCTATCGTAAGACCACGAAGACGACCAGATTAAATAAATATCCATACTCTAAATAATGACCATATTATAAATGCGAAAGTGTGTCTGTCTGTCCGTCTGTCTGACTGCTACGCTTTCACGGCCCATGTGTTCAACCGATTTTGATGAAATTTGGTACAGGGAAAGGTGGTATCCTGGGGAAGGACATAGGCTTTTTATCCCGGACAATTAAAAAGACGCTGGCATTATCTAGTTTTCTACTAAAAGGCAAGGTTTGTGGGAAACGGCTCAAACCCGCTAGAAAAAAACTAAAAGGCAAATTTTTCAAACCTCATTTGACACTAAATACTACGGTAAAATTCCTATCGAAAACAAAAGTGTTCAAACAATTCGGGATATGCTAATGACCAGATACGCAATTGAGATTAGCTCAAAACGTTTACAGAGTATTAACTCTACAGACAATAGTCAATAGTCCGCATCTATTTGGTATGTGTCGCGCGCGCTTGTCAAATTGTCCAAGCGTGCGTGATACTAATCGGGATAAGACGGACTAATAATCACATGGAGACGAAAATATGGCAATTTATTTGATTTTATTTTTCAAACGAAATCTTTTATGATTAAAACAGTTTAAAATTTTATATTATGATTTAAAGAAAGACTTATTTTTTTTGTTCAATATGGACAAAATCTCACTTTGAAAGTGCAGCTTCGGTGAAATTATAAAATGTCAAACTCTTGTAAAGAAATCATCTCTTCCTTTATAGCAAAAACACACAATGGACCGGACAGGACAAAACGTCTGCACGTAACACCCGGAAGGATATTTTCGCCTGCCAACAATAAAAATGTTTCGCCCCTAATGTGTTATTGCTCAAGCAAAAAATATAGGAGTTAAAAGTGGAGCTGGAAACATAATGAAGAAGATGAAAATCACACACAATTTTATAGAGTTGGTCATGTTGGTTAGTGAAGTTTTAAGTACATCTAATATAGCGATAATATTCATGATAATGGGTTGAACACATAATTCTCTACAACTACAATGTCAACTGTTCTAAACGTAGTGCTTTAAGCTCAATTAATAATTATGGTTATCATCAGAGTTCCTTGTAGAAAAGGACATTGCAGAAGATTTGACAGTCTGATGATGTAGTCATAGTTTAATACTGAAATATTACAAAAAAGTTCTGCAGCCTACTCTGTAGATTTCCTTGTCCATAGTGCGATAATCTAGCATGTTACCAAAGGTCGCGCACTACGCGTTGTTATTCTGAAGACCGTATGCAAATTAATACTTTTGAGCGGACAAACAACTTTTGTAACTCCAACAAATAAGTAAATGAGGTTAAACTTCTATCCTGATAAGTTAAGTTATGTAAATTATCCGTAAAATTTTACAAATAAGCTTGGCCCTAAATTGACGTGTGACATTTTCGTAATCAGACGAGGTATCCTTTTCTCCAATAGGTTTTGGCGAATGGCGCACGATATTATAGGGTTTTTTTTGTAAATATATATAGCGAGCAAACGAGCAGGCCTGAAAATAACCTGTTGGTAAGTGATTACCGCCGCCCATGAACATTTTCAGCAACAGAGGAGCCGCCAATTCGTTGCTGGCTTGTAGATGAGAGCTGGTTCCATAATTTGCAGGTACGTGATAGAAATAACCTGGAATAACGGGAGGTGGAAGAAGATCAGGCATCCAGGTGGTGAGGATGAAATTCGTTTCTGCGACGAAGGGTGCGACTGGAGAACACGGAAGGTGGTATTAGATTAAATAACTCTTCAGAGCACTCCCCCCTCTGTAGAGACGGTAGCGACGGAGTGTTTTGAAGCGAAGCTCGGTCGTTGGGGGGTGGACAACTAAATGGCAAAGTGGAACGCACGATTAAACCCACATCATCGGCTGAAAGCTTCGCATATGACGAGAGTCAGATATGATGACTCCAGAACTACTATCCTGTCGTTTGAACGTCGCGTCGTAAGGTAACGCGGCCACGACGTTGAAATATTTTCTTTAGTTGGCATTACCGCAAATACGTTAACATGGATTATTCAGCTGGTTTGATTTATTTTTATGATGCAACTTCGTCAACTTAAAATTACTAGACCTATTGACACTTAAAAAACCCAACACCTTTATCAAGTAAAGTTTATTAAAGGTTAATTAATTAAATAAATCCGACACCCTTACGCCCAATCATAGGATCTCGTTTGTTAGTAACATATTAAATACTAAGGGTGCGGCCAGACAAGTGTAATTTTTTGAGTTTTGAGTCGCGCAATTAAGAAAAAGTTACGCTTGTCTGGTCTCACCCTATTAGACTTGCTTGGCAAAAACAACAATATTTTCTTATTAGAAAAAAATAAGTAGATATATTTTGCTTCAACTTAGGATCTCGCCATAAACTATGCTTCTTTAAAATTGATGTAAATGAATCAAATTAAACTGCAATAAAATAGTGCCAATCCTATTACATAATAATATCTTTCACCAAACAAGAAATGCAAAAGGTGTAATCATGCATTACAGCTTTTAAAATCTAATATTGAATTTTTCAAATCAAGAAATAAGATTAAATATTGTTTTTAAAACATAATAACAGAAAACTAACTTACCTTTTTGTAAAAAGCTTTATTTCATTGTTTATAGTAACTAATACTTCAAAATTATACTTAGCCAAAAAACCTACTAAACTGTAGAACATCTTCAATGTAAAGCAAATACAATTTAATTTTTTTTCGCTTGTCTTAAATGAAAAATGATGACCTCTAAAATCAAATTTCTCTATCTCTCTGGTTCTTACAGAGAATCATAAATTTTCATGCTGATAATGTAATTTTGTTATTCTTTCCAGCTGTAAAGTGCATAATTGGGTATTTGACTAGACAAATCAGCAACTTTTTTTCAAATGTCAAAACGCGTGCGTGTGGGATATTGTATGAAATTCTGAATTGTGACGTCTTTTTTACTTTTATCGATAGTTTAAAATGGTTATTCAACATATAACTACAAGACGTGGATATTACGACTTTCTGGACATCCTTTATTCAATAATCACTAGGAAAAATTAATTTGACTAGTAGTCAAATACCCAATTATTTGATATCATGAATCATGATCTTATATTTCTATCACTCACCAGTTCCGTAACAATCTGCTTCGCCAGTCGCTGGCACTCATTCACATTGGGTTTTGTGAATGTGTGCGAATTCACCTGTTTCGTATTCTGCAACAAGCAAACAATTGATTGATGTTATAAAAGCTAGAATTGAGATGAAAAATGACAACAGAAAAAAATAATAGTTACTATTGGTTTGTCTTTCAATCACGCCGCAATGGAGCATTACAACCTAGCCCTTCACTGCAATCTCACCTGATGGTAAGTGATGATGCAGTCTAAGATGGTAGCGGGCTAACCTGTTAGGGGCATGGCAGTTATATTAAACCCATACGGTTTATACCCCTTCGGTTCCTACACGGCATCGTACCGGAACGCTAAATCGCGTTGCGGCACGTCTTTGCCGGTAGGGTGGTAACTAGCCACGGCCGAAGTCTCCCACCAGACTAGAACAGGGAAAATTCAGAAATTAAAAATTCCCAAATTGACCCGGCCGGGGATCGAACCCGGGACCTCCGCACGTTAAGGCATCAGCGCTACACACTGCGCCACAGAGGTCGTCAAAAGATACTGGCTTTTCACTGAAAACTATAAATAAATAATACTTTTAAGACATGTTTACTGCAGTATTTGCCTGGTGCCTGGTGGGACGCTTCGGCCGTGGCTAGTTACAAAGTGATTTAGCGTTCCGGTACCATGTCGTGTAGAAACCCATTAGGGGTATGGGTTAATTATAACTGCCATACCCCTAACAGGTTAGCTCATTACTATCTTAGACTGCATCATCACTTACCATCGGGTGAGAACGCAGTCAAGGGCTAACTTGTAGTGGATTTAAAAAAATGTTAAGTGCTAATTTCTGCATTAACTGTATTGAAAAATAACAAACATTACCTTACCTTGTTACTTTTAGCAGTCTGTAATGCCTTGTTGATGTCTTTAAAGGAGTGTACAGACATATCCAGTGTAGACGAATCCATCTTCTCATCCTTTGTCTGATGAGATGCGGCTTTCTTGGTCTCTGGTTGCTGTAATGGAATCAAAACAATACTTTTTTTTTTTTTACTACAAATTCTTAATTCACCACCATCTTTAAGCAAAGAATTCTACAATCTTTCGCGCAATTACTTTTCGACGCTATCAAATAAAATGAAATCTCGCGCGCGAGTTTTGAACGAAAAGAAAGACTTTGAGCGAGTGAGACGAAAAACTTTTGATTTGAGTCTCGGATGTCTACGAGCGCTCGGCAGTGTAAACGTTTTCATTTAGTTCTGTTATTCAAAGAACTGTATACTCTAAAGTCAAGAGCTAGACAGAGCAACCGAGTAAGACAGGATATAGATTATATCGATTTATGGTATACAATTAACTAGGTTTTGCCTGCGACTTCGTCCGCATGGACAACACAAATCAAACCACTATTTTACCCCCTTAGAGGTTTGAATTTTCAAAAATCCTTTCTTAGTGGATGCCTACATCATTAAAACTATCTCTTTGCCAAATTTCAACCCGTTTGAGCTGTGCGTTGATAGATCAGTCAGTCAGTCAGTCACCTTTTCTTTATAAGTATAATTGACCGAGCGAAGCGAAAGTCTCTGAGTCTACTTGGGTGAATTGGCACTTGTCCGTCCGTCCGTCCGTCCGTCTGTCAGAGCATTATAACTTCTGAATTACTGAACGCAATTACTTCAGCTTTAAATATAATATGTAAACCAATGGCCTCCCGCCGAATATGGCTTAAAAAATAATGAAAATCTTTATTTCAGGGGGGCTCTCATAGAAGCGAATGCGAAGTAAAATATTTTTTATAAAGTTACATAGGGTTGCGGTATATCATTTTAAAGATAATTAGGAATAGAGTCCAAAATTTTTTTTTTTTAATTTTTCCCCGAAAATTGACGAAATGGGGGGCTTTCAAAGTGGTGATTTTCTAACGTCCACAGATGACCTCAGAACTGTAAATTTTCTGAAAGGATGAGCTTTGATCAAGCGATCAATTATTTCAATTATATCCTGTACTTGAAAATACTAAAATTAGATAAATATTGTAAGGAAACGGAATTATTTAATTTTTAATGAGCTTCAGTGTTTTTAACAGAACTTCACATTTATGTCAATAGATGGCGCCGCGAGGTCTTAGTTCGGGGCGAACCACTAGTATATTTAGTTGTCTGCTAGTCGGAGATAATTAAGAGGATCATATCTCACTGTATTTATTGATGATGTGATGCCTTAATACACAAAAGCATTCCCGTCCTACAAGCATTGAAACTTGTAAAGTGTACTTACATAAGCATGGTGCCTAAGATCATCTTCCCAGTTGTTAATCTGGTCTGCTAGTGCCGCTAGTCTGCCAAACTTCTTCTTTCCCTCGTGCTTTGATTTCGGTGACTCAGGGTCTTTGGGGGGTGATTGCATGAAGTCCTCAGAGCGATATATGGGAGGAGACATTGTTGGATTGTCTGAAAGGGGAAAAAGAGTTCATAGTGTTAGGCTTAAAATTAAAAATTTTATGGCTCTATTGTATCTATGGTTGTGGATGCTAGTGGCAACACTAGTCTTGGATATATTGCAAGATGGCGGGTCGGCCGTATATCCATTAGTAAGTTACTGGTCTCTGCGGCCGTGTTTGTGTGAACTGCTAAATTAAATTATATTTACGTGGATAACCAGTGTTTTCTTTTACTATAAGTACATAAGTATTATACTTAAATAGTTATAAGAATGTTGCTTTATTATATTCTCAGATACCTACTGTAATTTGTATTTAATTAATCAGACTAAATCACAGTGGTCTGCATTGTGTTCTAAGCCAAGGTAGGCATTTAAGACCTATTTATTTAATGGCAGTTGCCCAATTATCTAAAACCAGAATCCATCATTTCTACAGTTCCAATTGTAGTAATAGAGAATCATTTATGAAATGAAATGAAAATATACTTCATTGTACACCATACATAATATAAAACATAAACAAAACAAAACTTAAGGTAAACTATTATATTATGGTATTCTTACTACCTACTTAAATGGGTGACCAATAGTGGAAGAGTGTTAACCAATCAGACGTGATTGCGATTATGACAATGTAGCAATCGAATTTAAGTAATAAGCCCTGAGTAATAATAAAAAATTGAGGTATTTCAACAATGGTAAGCAGTGCTATTATGCCACTATGACCTGGATGCCTCATCTCTAGTGTTGTCAAAGATTTTCGAATCTAATCTAATCTAGCCTGTACTGTCCCACGACTGGGCAAAGGCCTCCCTTCGACATTTCCACATCTCCCTATTATGGCCCACTCTACTTTCAATTTGTCTAATGCATCCCGCATTCAGTAATGCCGCAATGTCGTGTACGCAAGGTGCAGAAATCCTTTGTGGGGTCGAGTATTACCTTTTATAATAATATAGTTCCAAAGAGTGGTAGAGTCGAAACATGACGTAACATAAGAGACAAATGTATGTCCTACATATTTTAAATAAATTGAATTGAATTGAATTCATGACGCCATCGTAGCCTCGGCCTACCACTGGCATTGACGATTTTGGGGGATAAATTTGGTATTCAAAATTAAAAAAATATCATTGTTAATAATTCAGAGACAATAATTTTAATTGGAAATCAACCAACTGTTGTGTATTTCTGATCACAAACATTTGAGAATTAATAATAATGATATTCGGCTGATCATGTTTCTTAAAACATCCTCATATATTCCACCATGTCGGAATGAACTTTTGTTTTGTTATCACATCCTCCTTTTATCTGCAAAAGGGTCATCTAATATATTATGTTTTTGTTTGTTGGTATGTGGTAAATGAATATCAACCAATTTAGAAACATCAACAGGGACATGAGTGCTGTTTTATAATAATATGAGTTCATTACATTTGTATATGGCACCGTAAAATTGTAAAAACCGTTAGATTGTAGTCTAACGCTTTTTATCTCGCGAGATTGTAAACTGTCGACAGATTGTGAACCGTTCAATGTTCTGAGTATTAATTTTTGAAATATTATTGTATTTACGTTTTCTTGTCTCTTTCTTGTACAGTTCACGTGCGAGTTGAATGCAGAGTAAATGTATGTGTCACCATACATTTACTCTGCATTCAACTCGCGCGCTAATTATAGGTTAGGTAAGGGTTTGACCTGAATATTTGTGTTAGGTTCTATCGGGTTAATATACCTAATAGATTACATTTTACTGAAAAATAATGCATTAAATTGTAAGAGGTATGTTACATTATTGATTACAATCTAACGGTTTTTACAATTTTACGGTGACGTATATAATTCATCCAATTGAGTTCAAACTTTGTACAGTTGTTTTTTGCCCTTACGTGAAGTGTTCTGCCAGTATTGCCTCACGCGCCACATGACGTAAATTAGTTGGGCATTCAAAAACAATGTCGGGCATTATTGTATTTCTAATATCATAAACGCGAAAGTGTGTCTGTATGTCTGTCTGCAATGCTCCAATGGTCCATCTTTTCAACTGATTCATCATCATCTTCAATCATTTTTATTCAAATAAACTTTTACAAGTGCTTTTGAATTGTTGAGTAAATCTACCGCTGGTTTGGAATGCCATAAAATAAATATCATACCTGAATATAAGTTTGCCAGTCTGTCCAGTCGCGATCTGACATCATGGCGGAGTCCAGCCTTGTGACTTTTGTCGTCCACCATCTCAATCGCTCTTTTCTCTATTTTATTGTCATCTGGAAATAGATTATTAAAAGGAAATTGTTGAATAGATTATTGTTAGGAATTACTTATATTATATTTGGCAGTAAATCAAATGTAACTGAATTGATTTTTACAAGAATTTCAGATAAGTATTTATTTTTTCTCCAAATCAGAGGTCCAATTGTCTCAGCAAATCAAACTGTTTACGGAGTTCATACATGCTTTTTGATGTGCAGGCATCTATGGACTCCTTAAACAGGTTGGATTATCCAATTGAACGATCATGATTTCCTTACACAATCAGGGGGCAGTTTAAATATAATTTTAACTTTCACTATCACTGTTGTTGTCAACTAATAGATGTCCACTACTAGACATAGATGTACAGACTTCCACAGGACAGGAATTGCATGTAGACCAGTCTTTTTCATACTTTTTAATTTTATTTAAATTCTATTAAAAATAATTACCATCATCCATTGCTAATCTCAAGAAGTAGCACACAAAAACAAAATTCTAAATGCAAAATAAACTACTCAACAGAATAAATAGCAAATAATATAATCAACAGGATTAAATGCTTTTTGTAACACAACTCAAGAATTAAAATGGGCTTTGCCTGAAGCAAACAACATCTTAATAATGTTTATTTGTTGTATTACTAAGCAAACAACATTTGGTAATGGCTACTCAGAATACTATCAGTAGTGACTAATGTGCAAAATTAATGCAGGAAAACAAATTTACTTAGCCATTTGTCTTGTTGGCCTTTCACGTGACATCTTAGGAAATGACAAGGAAACTTATACAGTCTGATAACTATTAATCTATCTCATTCGATCATCTATACTAATATTATAAATGTGAAAGTTTGGATGGATGGATGTTACTCAATCACACCAGAACGGCTGAACGGATCTGGATGAAATTTGGCACAGAGATAGATTATAGTCTGGAATAACACATAGGCTACTTTTTTGTCCCATAAAATTAAAGGTCTCCCATGTGAACCAAAAAACCTCGATCCTCACATACGGAATTGGCTAATGAAATAATATAAAAGTAGATGATGGCCAAAACTACTTGTATGGATTTAGGTTTTAAAAATCTGAGCTCCGAGCTCCTTGATTGTCCAAGATAAAAAGTAGCTCATGTAACTCTCCAGGTATTTAATGATACCCATGCAACAAATCACATTGAACTGTTTCTCTGTTGTAGGGTGATTGAAGGACAAACCAACAAACAAATTTGCTTTAACATATGCTATGCTCATTATTATTACATTATTTACTATGCTTATGTGGATTTCTGAAATTTCTTGTATAGTTTGCATTTCCATTAGATGTGTGAGCACAATGAGCAGTACAAGGGCTTACTAGATCTGCCCATGGAGGTACAGAGGAGCTATGTATCAGTAATTAGTATAACTCTCCACCAAAGCATATTTGAAAGCATACAGTTTCTTTGTTGCATTTGTATACTACTCAATTGGTAGCTTTATACAGTTTTTGTTGTTATTACCTGATGGTTTCTAACAAAGGAATTGCAACTCATGCCAGGCATTATCTTTGATAGATTTTGTAATCTAAATCGTAATGAAAAACATTATGAATACAAACATACCATCAATTTCCTGAATCACAACATTATTGTCACCATCACTGGGGTTGTAAACGATGCTGATTGGCGCATCTCTCTCTTCCACCTGCACTTCAATCTGTATATCATTCCTATGGGAAATGTTGATTTCCACGGACACATCAGAGTTGCGACGGTTTAAACTGCTTTTAGGGCTTTTAAATTCTTTTCTCGTTACTATAACGTCATTTCGCCGTTGGGGAGATGACAAAATTGATTGCTCTGATTTTTCAAAAACTTTTTTTATTATAGGCGCATCGCTATTAACTACTTCTCTAGTAGTCTTCTTGGGTGACGATAAGGATTCTCTTGAGTTTTTAATGGGCGATTTGACCGGTGAAGCGTGATTTTTAACGTTACTAATATTTTCTGCTAAAGGCTTGCGTTTTGGGACAGCTTGTCCAGAGCTAGCTAGTTTCTGATCGATTTTCTCTTGCCTAGCCCGCGCCCTTTCCAACATACGCTGAAATACACCAATTATGTTAAAGTTTATAAAGATAAACAAGTAAAATTTTAAGGCGCGGCGGCCGTTACAAAAGCCGGACCTACCTGAGTAAATGGATCCATATTCAATACGGGAAAAGAAACTTCACGCACAGACTCATGCAAAAACCATAACGCCTTTTAACGTTTAAGTTCAATTATTTAAACCTATTTTATTATATCATATTAGTTTTTAATTTAAAAACACAAAAACACTTTCACTAGCCGTTGGAAATTTGACGTTTGACAACAAACCGAAAATTTTGAAATAACCATAGAGTTAATAGACTTTGTAGTCTGGACTGGTTAACTTGTCTCTGGTCTAGAGAGGTTTGTGCATAGACAACTAAGGCTATGATTACACACCAGATAAAGAGTGTCCGGTTACACTCCGAACCAGCGGCTTGGTTCTTGACCGTTTTTAATTTGTTTGTAGAAATATTTAAGATCATAATTATTCTTAATTATTGATTTTTGTATTAGTGGAGGTCTGAAAAGTGAGTATAGCTCGTTTCGGATAGACAGAACCTTTGAATATTACCGGAATATAGTCCGGAATGGAATCTGGTCGCATCTCATGTAGTCCTAGCCTATATTTATAGGTTTATCCACGCCCCACGGGATTTATCAATGATTTAATCATTGCCAAATGCCAAGGACATTGACCTTCTTTAAAGCATCTAAAGGTCGAGAATCTTTTCAATTTCCATCCATTGAACACGTATTCTTATTCAAATACAAGTTGGCTTTGATAATAAAACATCAGCTGTAATGTTTCAGAAGAAGTATACTGTATAGCTGTTGGTAGGTACCTGCGCAGTCGGTGATAGGGGCTACGCCTACATTTTTTTTAATGACTTTTTGTAATAATCGGGACGACTTTATCACCGAATTAGTGACCGACCAACCCGGACCGACACGTCCTACCTACCTACAGTTCCGATGGTTCCTTCCGAACGTTTCATTTTCCATCGGATCGGTGCACGCTTCTAATATTGAGGCACGATTGGTTCATCGCTTTTCACTATAGGAAATAACTAATCAAAGATAGGAAAGAACATCATTTAGCATTGTTAAAGTGTGTAAAGATCGCAATACGTTTGATTGGCGAATCAAATTGTTGTGATTGTTATAATTTTCAAGTTCAAGTTACAAAACAGGGCCCGTGTAGTCTTTATGCAATATTGATAGGCAGTAGGTAGGTACTACTATTAGGACGATTCATCGGATTTTGATGAAACTTTCACGTTCAGCAGGTAACTTATTTTAATCTTCAGAACTAGGTAGAACCTCGTTGGTTAGTGTTAAGCATGTTCGACTACGGCTGACGTGGTCCTGGGTTCGAATCCCGGGTGGGACTCGGCGTTGTTTAAGTATTGGGTTTCTTTAACAATTAATCTAATTACTAGCCCAGAGTTAGCAAGTTGGTGGTGTTTCACCCCCGTGCCTCGGAGAGCACGTAAAGTCCTGCGCCATATCTCTCTCCGGTCGTGTCGCATTTTCCGTCCCATGGGGCTATGAGAGCAAAGGAACAGAGAGTGCAACTGTGATTGCGCACACACTTGTGCACTACAATATCTCCCGCGCAGATGGCTAATCTCTCTGGAGATTGGCCGCCGTGACCGAAATTCGCTCAGAAGAACATTATTATTATTCTTCAGTCAAGACGCGGCGAAGACTCTAGCATCTCCTAGTAGTTATATGTACTATGACTATACGTGTAGTATACGAATGTAGACTGGACAGGTAGGTGTTGGTTAGGAGCCGGATACACCACGACCGATCTGTTAATCAGATGAAACATAATAATTTTTTTTTATATTTAATAATAGATAAAATATACGCCTAAAAAAGCTTGCCTATCAAAATCCTGACGAGGCTATTTTTAAATTAATTAATTATTATTAAAAAAAATTGACAGGTTTATTGTAGGCAATGCTATACCAGTGCGTTTGTCATAAAATTACCTATATTTTGATATTTATCTCAAGCAGTTAACAGATCCGTGAAGTCACCTATGGACTATGGTAACTTACCTGTATATGACCCGCTTGCCAGGTAATGTGGTCAAAAAATGAGCAGGCAAGGCTACCTTTTTTTTTTTTTCAAGGGGGAAATCTTCTGAAGATACCCGATCTCCTGGGGAAGAGTTCAGGTGATGTGGGATTTTTACCCACTAAAACCCCCTCGGTGGCCATCCTCTGAGCATAATGGGAATCTCCGGGAACTCTCAAAGAACATACGCCGGAGACTCCCTTGCGCTATGCCCATTGGGCTCGTCCTGGGAGATATAATCCCTGATTTCATGTATCAATCATGAATCATGGAGTCGCATGGACAATGTGCGCCCAAAGCCCCACTTTCAGCCACTCGCGACTTCGAAGTACCTTTGTATATTTTGATCAGGGCGTCGGTCGGTGTCGCCCTGCTGCCTCCGTCTCCGAGTGGGATTGGAACGTTCTCGTTCCCGTTCAGCATTCTCCTTTTTGGTTAACAGATCGGTGAAGGTCGTGGTGTATCCGGCTCAATACCATGTAAGATCGTTGGCTCACAACAAAACCAGTAGGTACAACTACATATGTAGTAGAGGTATGTATCAGCATAATAAGCATACTGCATAATATATCAGTATTGCCAGGAGCATCACATAGAGTGCTTGTGCAAAGTTCAATACAATAAACAAATATGGGTAAGTTTATTTGTATATTTAATTTATTTCGTTCTTTACCTTCAAGGGTCAACAGGTCCTAAAAAAACAAACAAACAAACACACAACCTCTTAGGGCAAACACATATAGGTACCGTCTCCGTTTCGTCGAGGGTAATAAGTTGTTAGCTATTTTCAAAATAAAAGTCCATGCTACCTTTTTAAATATGTCGTAGCTTTTTATTCTCGGCTTATGTGTTATTTATTTATTTTGAACTAGCTGATGCCCGCGACTTCGTCCACGTGGAATAAGTGTTTACTTACCGGAAACTCCTCAATTTTCCGGGATAAAAAGTAGCATAAGTCACTCTCCAGGTTCTCAACTATACCCATGCAAATCACGTCGATCCGTTGCTCCGTTGCGACGTGATTGACGGACAAACCAACAAACCAACAAACAAACACACTTTCGCATTTATAATATTAGTATGATTAATGAAACATAAGGCACAATATCCAATTAAAAAGCTTGTTGGCATCTTCAGCCTTATAAAAACTAGATTATGTCCTTGACTTCGTTCGCGTCTACTTAAATTTTTTGATTTCTGCAAGCAACTCTTTGGTTTTCCGAGATAAAGAATCCTCCTCTTCCTCTTCAAAAATGTTCTGTGTTCCCTCATGCTTATAATATGGGGCTCTTCAAAGGGCGGATAAACAAATAATATCTCAAAAGCCAGCAACGCATTGGCGGTTCCTCTGGTGCTGCAAATGTTTATGGGCGGCGGTAATTTCTTACTATCAGGTGACCCGCCTGCTCGTTGGCTCGCTATAATATATAGACAAAAAATAATATAATATTTAAAAAAAAACAAGATACGACCTATCTCTAAGCCTTCGTCAGTTCATCTTTTGGGCCAGGAAAAGATAGCAAACAGACGGAAACTCATTGCATTTTTTAAATATCAGTATTGAATATGGCCTGTAAATCGGAAAAATATTAAGTGAATAAACACATCAGGGGTTGGCACAGAGATAGGTTCCATACCGGGAATGGACACTTTTTACTGGAAAATCAGAGTTCCCAAAATATTTTCAAAAAACTTAATCGTTATTAAAAGTCGCGGGCGTCACCTATAAACACGCAGGGGTTTTAGTTGATACGTTAAAAACCTATGATATTTAAAAAGGTTTAAATGTTTTATAAGGTGTTGTAAAACATCCTTGTTAAAAACTAGAACACTTTTAAATCATTTCCTAACCAACCTAGATAGGTATTTAGTAACATTACATGGGTATAATTATACAGTATATTTTGCCGACATTCGTTTATTTTTGCCCGGATGAGATCAAGGATTCTAAAAGTAATTTTTTCGTCATATCTGTACTAATTATTACCTACACCTCTCTAATCTTTATTTCGCCCCTCTCGAAATAAATTTTGAATTTGAATTTTTGAATCTCCTGCAGTTTTATGTGAATAGGTAACGAGCTATTTAATTTAAAAAAAATTCAAATAAACTCTCACAAGTATTGTAACGTCAGATGAATCTACCGTCTCTCCTCAATCTAGATTCTAGATTCAAGTGCCATTTTTTATAAGTAGTTTACTACAAGTTAGCTCTTGATTGCGATCTCACCTGGTGGTAAGTGATGAATGCAGTATCTTTATGACGGTAGCGGGCTATTAAAGGGATATTACTGCTAGATATAATATGAAACTGCACGGTTTAACCCATAGAGCCCCAGAAGATTTGCGATGTACCTACCACCTATTTCGTGCGCCAACATTAAAGTACCTTGACATGAATAGGTGGGCCAATAAGAAGATCAAGTTTAAATTAAATTAAACACTTCGAATGCTCGGAGATCTTGAACCAGGGGTCAGATCAATTTAAAATTATCACAAAATCCAAACGACACCAACGTGATTTGGAAACGTTTGTTCTCCAAAAGGTTTTAAACCGACTTTGCCAAAACTTTCGCAGGCAGAGGAAGGAGCAAGGAGGAAACTTTTTTTTTATCAACTACTACAAGCTAGCCCTTGACTGCGATCACACCTGATGGTAAGTGATGATGCAGTCTAAGATGGTAGCCGGCTAACCTGTTAGGGGCATGGCAGTTATATTAAACCCACACCCCTTCGGTTTCTACACGGCATCGAACCGGAACGCTAAATCGCTTGACGGCACGTCTTTGCCGGTAGGGTGGTAACTAGCCACGGCCGAAGCCTCCCACAAGGCCAGACCAGAGAAAATTCAGATTCCTAAATTGACCCTGCCGGGGATCGAACCCGGGACCTCCGCACATTAAGGCAACAGCGCTACACACTGCGCCACGGAGGTCGTCAAAACCTTCTTCTTTTCATCCAAGGAAAACACAGGGTCCCTTTGCGATTTTTAAGTCAAAGCAATTTTGTTTAAAGCCTAGGTAGCATCTGCAGTAGCCAGTAGCACTGTCAAAGATCAATAGAGTATAATTTTTAATTACAACAATAATTAATTAGTACATAGTGGTACTTACATAGTACTTCCATAGACCTATTTCACCAGTCCATTATAGCAACCCAAACCCGTAGACCCATACGTCTATCATTTGTGTCCATGTTTTGCAATAGTCCTGCACTAACCGGGGATTGTCCTTGGGTGCACTCGCATAGTGCATATATAGGGATATTCGCTGGTTGGTGTCACATTTCCTTTAGAGTAAAATTGTCCAACGGGCCACTGCGAGTTGGTGTCGGCCCCTCGTATGCCTGCTTCCAAAGGTCCGGGACCCCATGGTCCCGAGATGGAAGAGATTAATTAGTAATGGAATTTAACAAGTGCAGTTTCTGTACGTAAAACAATTTTATTTTTTAACCGAGTTCCAAAAAAGGAGCGCGTTCGCAATTCGGCGCGTAATTTTTTTTAAATCTTCAACAAAATTCTCAATCACAATACATCTAAAAATCTTTAAAAAAAATATATATAATAACTAAAATATATTATTATTAAAAGGAGTCCCTTTAGGCAAGTTTCCGAAGATACTTAGTACTTGTAGATTTTATTTTTGAATTTAAATATTTACTTTACCTACCACATAAACTTAATAATATTATGCAAATGTGGTGATTCCAAAAGTAAAAAAAAAGTCTTAGGTAAATAAAGTCTGGAAATGTAGGATCTGGCGGATAGTAGGTAGGTACCTATCTAGGTATAATAAAATATAGTTTTCATTAATGTCTTTGGATTAGAAGGATTCAAGACTTTCATCTTTTGATCGAGTCTTTATTGTTATTACCTACTTGAATAAGGTAAACCAATCGATCAAGGACCATTTATACATAAGGAAAATTATTGTTATTCATATAAATTATACCTATTGTTGGTAATTCTTATTTCTCCTGCCTTGTCTTGTTTTCCTCCTATTTTTCTCATAAAAGTTATATAGCACAGCTTTTACCAAGTTCGAATCAAATACAATAATAATCTTGTAACATCATCATATCATACTAATATTATAAATGCGAAAGTGTGTTTGTTTGTTGGTTTGTTGGTTTATTGGTTTGTTGGTTTGTCCTTCAATCACGCCGCAACGGATCGACGTGATTTTTAGCATGGAGATAGTTGAGGACCTAGGCGTGACATAGTTAGGCGACATAGGTGACTTTTTATCCCGGAAAATTAAGGGGTTCCCGCGGGAATCAAAAAAACTTAAACCACGCGGACGGAGTCGCGGGCATCAGCTAGTCCTCTATAAACACGTAGGTATTCGATTTTACTCTTTATTTTATTCTATTGCCTAGTAGGTAGGAGGACTTTAATTCAATGTTTTCACTATAAATATCGTTACACGATGATGCCCAAATTCTTTACTTGAGAAATCCATTCCATAGGTAGGTACTTAAACTTAATATTTTTTCTTAGATCCATTTAGGTATAGTTCGCGCACGAGGTGAATGCAGAGCAAATACATGGTGACACAATACATTTATTTACTCTGCATTCAACTCGAGCGCGAACTGATAAAAATTACATTACGAGTTACGAGTACGACCATGTTATACCTACCTATGGTTCGCACGCGAGTTGAATGCAGAGTAAATGTATGGTGACACATACATTTACTCTGCATTGTATGAATAGTAGGTATACTTATTACTAATTTAATGTTATTCCCTTTGTCCACTTTAGAAGATTCGTCATGTTGTAAAATAGCTTATTGCGGTCAGAGATCATGAAAACAAATTGCATTAGTGGACCTACCTAGGTACTTGTTAAAATGAGACATATTATTATTGTTATGCCACACTTCTGATAGTGGAGATTTTCATTCCAACATACCTACCTATTATTACACAAATACTTAGCACACTATAAATTCTTTTTTCACCTCTCATGCTCTAAAAATATGTCATTATAGCTTAGTGTAGGCGGACTAAAGCACAGAATAATAACTAGTACTAGGACTAAAGTTAGCATTGGGTTTTTTTTTATCCACTACAAGCTAGCCCTTGACAGCGATCTCACCTGATGGTAAGTGATGATGCAGTCTAAGATGGTAGCGGGCTAACCTGTTAGGGGCATGGCAGTTATATTAAACCCATACGGCATAGCCCTTCGGTTTCTACACGGCAGCGTAACGGAATGCTAAATCACTTGGCGGCACGTTTTTGCCGGTAGGGTGGTAACTAGCCACGGCCGAAGCCTCCCACCAGAACAGACCAGGGAAAATTCAGAAATTATAAATTCCCATTGACCCTGCCGGGGATCGAACCCGGGACCTCCGCACGATAAGGCAACAGTGCTACACACTGCGCCACGGAGGTCGTCGACGTTTAGACCCAATTTTAGGCACTTTTTTTAATGTTTGCCATACTATCCTCACGGTATGCGTGATCTCCTATTCGGTTATCCAAAATTTTTAGTCTATGGTTACTATCATTGATCAACAGCCAAAAAATGTATGTCACTTATTAAATGTCAATGTTACCCATCGTTTCCTACCATTATCCTACAGATCTGTGTCTATGGTACTACTGTATTTTTTTAAATTCCTTCTTGATAACGATACGGAGAAAAATAAAGTTGGTAAGTATTCTGTATTGCGGTTTGCCGCGAAATCATAGATCATTTTTGTTTTAATTTATTTATATTGATGTTTTATGGATGATCATGAATCCATTTAAAATTTCGATGCACAATACGTAATACCTACAAGGTGAAGGCAGGTAAAGTGAATGTGACTATTTATTTGTTTATACTTCTACCATACCTTTACTACTGTTTTAATCATACTTTTGCGGGTCTAAAGTGACTGACTTTAGACCCGCAAAAGTATCATGCCCTAGGGCCGTAATCTAGTCGATCGATCGCCCAACTAGTTGACCAACCCCATACTGTAAATATGCACATGAGTCTAGGCTCCAGCAGGCTCCAGACTGGTCGACCAAACGATCGTACCATTTGACATAAAAGTTTTTAAACCAAGGAGTATGTGTACCTGCATAAACGCAGCATGAAAAGCAAAATGACAAATGGACAAATAGGACTCTATCGAACGTGAACATTCACTTTTAATTTGTCTTTTCTTTTTATTATTTACTAGACGTACCTATACGTATCCTACTTACTATGATTTGCAATAAATATCTAACCGTTACAGTTTGTTTTACTGTTATGGTAGAAGTATAAAGTAGAGTATACACCACCGGGATAAAGCAGTTTTTTTCTTGGGCGCTTGAATCCCTCACTGCACTCAGGACTCAATCTTAATTCCCTCCCTTTGGTCGGGAATTAACTTATAACACCCTCGCTGCGCTCGGGAGTTAAATTTGGAGTCCTTCGTTACGTTCAGGATTCAATGTAGCGCCCGTGACATAAAACAGTGCTTTATCCCCTTGGTGTATAAACTACTATAATACCAATCATCAAGTAAAAGATCTTACTCCTTTAATATGAAAATGTCGCAGACAGGCAAAGAAATAATTATCTATATATATAAAAATGAAACCCGTTTTCCTTGGTCACGGCATCACGCGTGAATGGCTGGACCGATTTCACTAATTCTTTTTTTGTTGTATTTTTTATTATTAGGAGAAGGTTCTTACGGAAAAAAATATTAAGAAGATCTCTCAGAAATATTGAAAAATATACATTTAATTTTGCATACTAAGGCGGTACGAAGTTCGCCGGGTCAGCTAGTTACAAATAGTTTTTTTATTAGAGAAAATTTTATTTTCTCACAATTGAAGTAAGTATAAAGTAGAGTGCTTACCACGGCACTAAAAGCCATTCTACTCGATGCTATAGCATACCTCGCGGCTCGCTACGCTCGGTAAGCTAAACTTCTCGTATGAAATACCTCATTTTAGTCCCTTGATGAACAATCTACCATTATTCTTTCATTAGGTAGTACGTTTATGTAAATACCACAAAATCGTTTCAAATAAGTATTTTAAATGCGAAAGTGTGTCTTTATGTCTTGTCAATTACGATGTTTTCTACCGATTTTGATGTTTGGTGTAGAGGCCATATGTGAAACTGCCAATCCGCACTTGGCCAGCGTGGTGCACTATGGCCAAAAACTTCCCAGTGTAATGGGAATCTCGTGCTCAGTAGTGAGCCGGTAATGGCACATATAGATTCTACAAATGAGGACAGCTTAGTTATTAGTTAGATAATTTAATAAGGTATTCGGGTAAACTAAATAGGTACACTAAAATACCTAACTATAATCAGGTTAATAATGTCAAGTTCAAGCGATAAGCGAACCTCTGTACAGCGCACCGGCAATGGAGTACGTTTGGCACAGTGGTGAGCCCGGGTTCGATTCCCGGCAACTCAATATTTCAGAATTTATAATTTCTGAATTATCTCAGGTGTCTGGTGGGTGGCTTCGGCCGTGGCTAGTTACCAATTATAACCCTACAAGCAAAGACAGCACGTCTTTACAAGCGATTCTTTCCGTTATTAGGGATATGGGTTTGATGTAACTGTCATACCCCTGTTAGCCCGCTACCATCTTAGACTGCATCATCACTTACCATCAGGTGAGATCGCAGTCCAGGGCTATCTTGCAGTGGATAAAAAAATTGTGATGATACTACATAGGTACAGTTAAAATAAATAGCAACACAGAGCCAATCTGCACCCAGCTATTCTCTGGCTCAGTGGCTAATAAAAAAAATAAAGCCACTGACATATATTTTTTATGTATTGAAGGCATAGATTTATTCTTAAGAATAAATCTATGATTGAAGGCTTGCTATGAAAATGTGTAACTTTTATTTCATAGCGAACCATCAATGGATAAAAAATATAAGTATGATTTTTTTGATTAACCACTGAGTTAGGGGGGACTTTAAACCTAAATCGGATCCTATCTATCAATCCTATACTTTATTATGCTCATATGTTCTAAACTGCATCATACCGGAACGCTTAGTCGCTTAGTGGCATGTCTTTGGCGGTAGGGTGACCTAGCCACGACCGAAGCCTCCAACCAGACCAGACGAAAGAAAATTACTGAGGCTTTCCAAGAAGATGTTCTTCGACGTAGATGTCTTGTTGCTATACCCATTTTCTCAGGATGTCTACTGTCTAGGTTACCTAGTAGGGAATGCAATCCCGACTCGAGATCGTAAAGTCGAGATCCCTCGGGATTAGAAATGTCAATCCCGCGGGATCCCGAAATTTTCGGGATCTCGTTTAGTTGAAAAAAAAATCTCATTACTGAACTGAATACGATGAAAACTGCTTGTTTGTGATAGTGAGGTTAATTAAAACAAAATATTATTTCAAAGAAAACAAAAGCTTTTATTCTTTGATATTACTAACTAAATAATTACAAAACAAAAGTAGGTATAGTATATATAGCTCAAGGAGATTAAAAAGTAGTTACGGGTGATTTTGAAAGCAAAAAACAAAGTGTATCAAGAGTACTATCTGCTAACCGGCATCTAACAACCGTTGCAATGTAGCCAGCTGCTGAAAATGCCCTCTCCGACTCAACACTGGTTGGCAACAGCGTGACTAAGCAATTATATGCAAACTGCAAAAATCTCCCCCTTGTTCCTCCACACTCAAATAAATCCATTTCTTTTTTTATAACTGACTCTAATTTATCTAAGCTTGTGGATACGCGCGTAAAAGGATTTTTAGACGTTCGCAGAGTTTCTTCTAATTCCTCTTGAAGTGAAGTATTACTTTGTGTAGCAGTAGCACTTAAATTTAAATTTTCCCGAGCGGATGTGTGTAGCAATTAGCATCGCTGACTATGGCCGCCCAATCCCGTCAATCTCGAACGGGATCTCGTCATATTATGCTTCGGGATTGATCCCGAAAAATTACACGGGATCTCGCGAGATCGGGATCCCGCGAGATCGGGATTGCATTCCCTATTACCTAGGTTATCCAATGTCATTCCGATTGCGAGTCCAATGCGTAGTGTATAATAACCCTGGTTGACCTAAATATTAAGACAGGGGCCGTCCCGAGAAAAATAAACATACCTAGCAATTATATTATTTTATTATTATTAATTACTAATTAGTAATCTTATTATGAATAGTGCCAAATCTACGAGTATTTAGGTATATTAAAATCATACTTAAATACTATAAATTTGCGAAATGTGTTTGTTTATTGGTTTGATCGATTTGTTCGATCACGACGCAACAGAGCAACGTATCGACGTGATGAGTGATGACACATGCAAATGTGCACCTATAATTAAGGACGGAGACAGACAGGCTATATTTTTATCGCGGAAATTAAGAGAGTTCCCGCGGGAATTGAAAAAACTTATTCCACGCGGACTAAATCGGGGGCATCAGCTTAACTTATATAAAAAAAACTAGATGCCCCGCGACTTCGTCTTGCTGGCAAGTGGTAATGCAGATGTATCTAATTAACGAGCTGTCTCGCTATTATCACCATTTTTTTATTTACTACTAGCGAATGCCCGCGACTACGTCTGCGTGGTTTGAGGTTTTTTGTTTCCCGCGGGAACTCTTTTTAATTTTCCGGGAAGAAAAGTAGCCTATTTGTTGTTTCTGATTATAATCTATCTCTGTGCCAAATTTCATATAGGTAGATCCGTTCATCCGTTCTGGCGTGATTGAGTAACAAACATCTGTCATTCCATCCAAACTTTCGCATTTATAATAACATTATTTAATATTAGTAAAGAAGTATACGAGTAGACAGAGTTTTTGGCCTGGTGGGAGGCTTCGGCCGTGGCTAGTTACCACCCTACCGGCAAAGACGTGCCGCCAAGCATTTTAGCGTTCCGGCACGATGCCGTGTAGAAACCGAAGGGGTATGGGTTTAATATAACTGCCATGCCTCTAACAGGTTAGCCCGCTACCATCTTAGACTGCATCATCACTTACCATCAGGTGAGATCGCAGTCAAGGGCTAGCTTGTAGTGGATAAAAAAAGAAAAGATGCTTTGTTTTTTAATATGTTATTAAAAAAACGTTTGTTGATAATAATTAATTGAGGCTTGTACATATTTACAGGTTCCATGACGATCGTGTTGAGCGTGCTCGCCGTTTTCTTCATCATCAGCTCCACTGAAGCTTGTAAGTAATTAAATAAAAAAACCCGGGGAAGTCCCGGACCCCGGTCTCGTAAGATTTTTTTTAGCACTAATGCAGAGCTCTATATAGGCGTACTCTGACTTTGCTTAGGTTTTAAGTAGGTACTTAGAGTTTACGGGATGGACTTATAATTATTATGTGCGTATCATAATTATCTGTCTCATTTTTGAACTCAGTCTTAATTTAGAGCTAAGTCAAAGTATGCATTACTAGCTGATGCCGACGCAACTTTGTCCGCGTGGATTCTGGGTTTTTGGTTCCGGCGGGAGCTATGTGCTAATCCAGACTATACAGACAGACAGATCTTTCTCTGTGCCAAATTTCATGCATATATCCGTTCAGCCACAGTAAAGGAGGCTGTGGTTCAGCCGTTTTGGCGTGTTTGAGTAACAAACATACATCCATCCTTACATCTATCCATCCATCCACAGATCCATCCAAACTTTCGCATTTATAATATCAAGTATAGATAGATCTCACACTGAGACTCGTATTATTGTAAGTTTTAAGGTGACAAGCGACAGCGGAGGGTGAATTGCCCATACAAACGTAATACCAAAATAATTTGTAATTCGAGAATATTTACACCATATTATGTGATTATTAAGATTGAAATTGTATTTATCTGGGTCCCTGGATAATTATGTTTTCAAAATACTTTACCATAATTAAATGTAAGCGCATTGCGCTTTGCATGTTTTTACGACATAAATGACATGTTTTCTCCTTATTTCATTCATATTAAGACCAACGACACCAACGATATCTTACGTACTAATTGATCAGGAACATAGCTTATATTGTCAAGTTACAGAATAAAAACACAAAGTTAAAAACACAACAAGTTTTCATTAATTAGTTTTGGTATTTACGGAATGTATAACAAATTCTGTACGGTCATATATTGCTATCACGCTTGCACGCGATCATGTGTCATCAGTCGACAGTCACACAGCAATATACCGGCAAATTTATATTTTGTGGGTTGAATAGAAATTGCGAGCGGCGTTCACCGGCCTCGTAATAATAAAAATGTTTCAATGTTCCAGCGGGCAGCTGCCCCTTGGCCTCAAAGGTGTACGGCTGCAGTCCTAAATGCCAGCAAGCGTACGACTGCAGCCACGGCAAGCAGTGTTGCCCCAACGCCTGCAACGCCAAGTCCTGCGTCGACGTCGCGGCATATGGGGGCGGCAACAACGGCAAGGATAAACAGCAGTGTAGGTTTCATATCTTTTTTTAATATCAGCTGGCTCAGATTAGAGGTGCGATTATGTAAGAATTGTCGATCAAATCGTCAAAGTTCGGAATCAAAGTAAAATAAACCATAACAGTATTGAGTTAGAGCTCAACTTTGTGTATCCATTCTCATACGTTTAGGGTATCGTACATACCTAACCGGTGTTCCACCACCATTTCACCACCTAAGTATTAACTAAAAAAAAACTGACTGCCTCTTTGGTCTAGTGGTTAGCATGTTCGACTGCGGCCGACGAGGTCCCGGTCCCGGTCCCGGTCCAGTCCCGGGTCGGGTCACAACAAGTATTGGGTTTTAACTTCCTACGGAGTTAGGAAGTTGGCGGTGTTTCACCCCCGTGCCTCATAGAGCACGCTAAGCCGTCGGTCCTGCGCCTGATCTCTCGCCGCCGGTCCGATTTTCCGTCCCGGGGGCCGGGCTATGAGAGTAAAGGAACAGAGTGCACCTGTGTTCGCGCACACACTTGCGCAATATCTCCCGCGCAGATGGCTTATCTCTCTGGAGATTGGCCGCCGTGGCCGAAATTCGGTCGGGAGGACATTATTATTAACTCAAATTGTTATTCCATTGCAGCCGGCGGCGCAGGAATTTATTGCGGAAACCAAAAGTGCAGTCCATTCGAGGTGTGCAAGCTGGACCCTGCCACCAAGAGGAACAAGTGTTCCCGAGCTTAGACATTAAAACTCTTTCTATCAATACTTTACTGCACTCTTCGTCACGAAAGCTTAAAAAAATCCTTTAAAAAAATAATTTCATGTGCAGTGTTTACAATTACCTAAGAATTATATTATGTACTAGCTGACCCGGCGAACTTCGTACCGCCTTAGTATGCAAAATTAAATGTATATTTTTCAATATTTCTGAGAGATTTTCTTAATATTTTTTTCCGTAAGAACCTTCTCCTAATAATAACAAATACAACAAAAAAAGAATTAGTGAAATCGGTCCAGCCATTCACGCGTGATGCCGTGACCATGGAAAACGGGTTTCATTTTTATATATATATAGATATAGATAGATAGATAGATAGATGTCACCGTAAGATTGTGAAAACCGTTTAGATTCTAATATATTTAGCGAAATTGTAAACTGTCCACAGATTGTGAACCTTTCAATGTTTTGAGTGTCAGTTTTTGAAATATTCATTCATTGTATTTACGTTTTCTTGTCTCTTTCTTGTAGGTTAGGTTAGGGTTCGACATAAATAATCAGGTAGTGCTTAGGTTTTATCGGGTTTATATACCTAACAGATTACAATCTACCGAAAAATAATGCGTTAAATTGTGAATCTTTCGACAGTTTACAATCTCGCTAGATGGATTACAATCTAACGGTTTTCACAATCTAACATGTGTGACATGTACATCTCGTGAACAGATCGTAGAATTTACCATTTCATAAAATAATTGAGTATTACGTGAAATAATCGCGTTTCGCGTTGGTTGCAATTGTTTTAAGAAAAACATGGCCATGTTGTGTCAGTATGTGTGAAGTCCGATGAAGTGAGAAGAACGCGTTGTCACACCGTGCAGTTTGTTAGGGCATGTACCTATTAGGGTTACAGATAAAAACACTTATTAACAGAAATAAACGGTTACAGATTGGTTGGGTTACAGTATCGTTTCTGTTTCCGTTATAAGTGTTTCTATTTTATAACAGTTTCAAAAAACAGTGTTTAAACCCCTTACTTCGGTTACTGTTTCAGTGCTGAGCCTGCATGTCAAAAAGCGAATAATATGAACCTTAAACAGTTCGAGTTTAAACTTTCAAATGATTACGATTTGCTTGATTGGAGACTATATATTTTCGCAGCAACAATAATATATTATATTCCGCAAATCACAACTAATTGAGATAGTGACAACCATGGAATATAGGCCTGCTGAAACTAAATCCTGGCTGATTGCAATTTGTAAGCTTCATTTTCAGCTTTCGTGACGTGTTAATTGTAAGTTAAAATAAGTAAAGGTATCTAGGTAGGTACCTACCTATATCACTATGTTCGATAAAAATATTGTATTTTGATTTTACTGTAATTTGTACTAGTAGCATACATTCCCATAATATTACAGGTAGTACGTCAGATTTTTTTTTTTTATAAAATAAAAATATAAGTAGATACCTGTCTTTTAATTCATACTCAGGCAAGTACTTAAAATTGTGAAATTAAATATTAATATTTTGAAACAAAACTTAAATTAGCCTAAGGTTAACTAATTATTGTAGATGTAGCATGTAGAATCTATTGCACTTTTAATTAATTCAGTTGAGTTTTTTTTCGATAACTTGTTTTTGGCTTTTTCTTCGTATCACTTTTTATATAAATTTATTTTTAATTAATCATGTTATTTATGAGCATGTAGTGTTTGCTTTCATATGATTTTACATACATTGGCATGTATCTATGAATTTATGTAACTTATGATTAACCTATGTACAAATAGCTAGCGAACCTTATAAAAAAAAGTACCTACTTGAAATATTCAGACCAAGATATTATGAATTATACGTCGCTGGGCCAAGACAATCGACTGCGTCGCGCTGACACCAACCCATCCAATAAATAACTACTTAGGATGTTTGGCCTACTGCAGAAGTCCTAATTAGATGTTATAATTTCCTCCATGGTATAGTGGAATACTTAACAGGGTTATTATTCCTAAAATCTGATAGTATTATGTAGCAGTTAAACATTATTACTTGAGTCGTTTTTACTATAGGTATGTCAACGCGTTTGTAAAAACAGTTACATTTTAATTTAACTAGCGAGATTGTAACTGTCGAAAGATTACAATTTAATGGATTATTTTTCGGTAGATTGTAATCTGTTATGTATATTAACCCGATAGAACCTAAGGCACTACCTGGTTATTTATGTCGAACCCTAACCTAACCCACAAGAAAGAGACAAGAAAACGTGAATACAATGAATATTTCAAAAATGGACACTCAGAACATTGAACGGTTCACAATCTTTCAACAGTTTACAATCTATCGAGATAAAAAGCGTTAGATTACAATCTACCGGTTTTACAATTTTACGGTGACATAGATATATATAGAAGGATCGGAGAAGCCATCGCATTGCTTCTCCGAGAAATCCTCTACCACCACAACACCCTCACCAATGAAGAATGTGATGTACAGAGATCCACAGTAAAGAACAACTGCACGTATCACGTAAGTAAGCCAAGGCCGCTCATTTCCGCCTTCGAATAAAATCATATCGTTCGCAAAGGGTAAGCACCCTTAATCGTAAGGCAGGTCTACACTGTAACCACGCAAATGAAATTTATGTAGGTAAATCAGAGTCCGTTACAGCGTTCTTTCAGCTAGCGACTTGAGAATGGTTTCAAATAGGTAATGCATGCCCAAACTTATTGCAAATGACATCTACCCTTATATTCAATGTACACTCTGTGAATTCATAAAGTTGTACAATTCATAAAATGCTTATAATATTTAGTAAATCTATTACTTTGAATTGCAAAAGAGACCGAAATGAGGAGGTTTTTGGTTAACATTTTAAGTTGGAACACGTATCTACTGCTACAGAATCTGGTCTGGGTCTTCAGTATGGTTTCATAAAATGGTTTCTTTTGCGCATTCTAAAATAGATTTTTATTTATTTTTAAACTGATATTTCATTTTCTCATAAACAGATATTGGGGCTGATTCTGTATAACACAATCTCTAAATAAACTAAACTAAAATGGCAGCTTTAAATCTAGTTCTGTCCCTTTCTGTAGGAAGTATTATGAAAGGGTTAGCAATATTTGTAATGCTCTAATTTTAGTTTAGTTTAGAGATTGTGCGCTACAAAATCAGCCCCACTTAAAAACTAAAGAACGGAATCAACTGCGTTAGTATAAATTACTGCATTAAACTCATTCCTTTTTGATCTACTTACAATCAACAAAACAGAAATATGGTAGAGGGGTTATCAAAAACGAAAGGGATACCCTTTCGTTTTGATAATAATCAATAATTTATAAATAAAATCCTCTCCCCCTTGAAAATAAAAAAGCACACGAAAATATAAGTTTTTGGAGATTTCATGTACAGTGTACACCATCCCTAACCTTCTTAGTTCCTAGCTTGTATAGTCGATACTTCTTTTTATTTGCTGGCGACTTGGCAGTTGCCAGTTCGCGCTCGTGGTCGCCGCAAGCTTTTTTTCTTGGACTTCGAAAGTTCTTATATCGCGTGACTAAGTATTGAAATGTAACTAAGTACGCGTGTTAACATAAAATTTAATTTAAAAATAAAAAACCGGCCAAGTGCGTGTCGGGCCACGCGCAAAGTAGAGTTCCGTAGTTGCCCGTCACAATATGCGGACATTATAAACGTTACTTGACAACTCGTAAATATGTAGTCTTAGCTGTGATGATAGTTTAACTTCACTATGCTTCCATGATTTTTTTCATATATCCAGAAACAAACGTTTAGTGGTAGAGGGGGGGGGGGGGAGCACACACTGGAATCAAACCAAAATTAGCATATTTAGAGCTTAATATTTCCCAACTGGATCCCTGAAAAAATGGTTTTCCCAGACCCGCACATCGTTTATGTCAAGAATTGTTGCTTCAGGGCTTGAATTGGCATTAGTTAGTCAGAGTACCTATTTACTCATTACTGTCTTTTTTATTGAAAAATGAGCATTTACGTATTTCCATTTGGGTAAGCGGTGCTTTTATGCCTCTATAAACTGCACGCCACTGCTGATACACGGCAATGGCACCTAATAGATTACATTACCGAAAAATAATGCGTTAAATTATAAGCAGTATGTTACGGTTCACAATATCTGTCGACAGTTTACAATCTATGATCTATCGAGATAAAAAACGTTAGATTACAATCTAACGGTTATTACAATCTTACGGTGACTTTTATATCAGATGTCAGATAAACGGATCGTTGATTCCAAAACTGGGCAAACGATTTCAAAAAAATTCTTCATACAGATTTCCTCACGATGTTGATATAACGTACATAATGAAATCTATTTAGAACCTGCGAGAGGTCAACCTATAGCGCGATGTATGTAACATGTGGCGACATCTAGTTTCATAAAAATAAAGTAATATAAAATAAAATATTGTAACAATTTACAATACGCTTACATAAGCGTAATAATAATATTATTATTGTCCTGAAGTGCTGTATTAATCAATATAAATACGGTCGAAATTTTTACTTTATTAACTAATTAAAACCATTTGGACTCTACCTATAAATACTTGTCAGTTAGAGCGCAAAACAGATAAAAAATACCTGCTGAAAACCCCCGCAATGTAAAAAGGGAAAGAAGATACATTAATAATTACAAAATGTGACGTTATGATAAGGAGATTAGTGATGAATAATTATTAATATAAGATGAACGGTGCAACTCTACAAAGTGATTCGTCCGAGGAATTGGGAGCTGCAAGGTGTCCATTTTGGGAGAGGCTGTGGTGCGCCCGCGCAGCCAAGGCTTGCAGGCGACGCGTCGGCAGGGTGGCTCCTGAACCTGGATGCAACGGGAAGACTAGGTAAAAGGAGTGTTTCAAGAAATTCGAGACACATTATAGGTAAAGTAGGCTCTACTATATTTACAGGTTTCAGTTTTTATTTTCCGCGGGAACTCTTCAATTTTCCGGGATTGAAAGTTTGAAAGTAAGCCTATGACCTTCCCCGTGATACAACCTGTCTATAACAAATTTCATCAAAATCGGTTGAAAGTGCTCTCAGTTTTTTAGAATTCAGTCAGAGGGACAGAAATCTAAAACTTGGTGACTGCCTCGTTTGTCTAGCGGTTAGCATGGTTGACTGCGGATAACGAGGTTCGATTCCCGGTCGGGCATAAAAATTGTTAGGTTAATGGGCTGTAGTGGAAGAAATCTGAAAATCTCTTAGAACCATGTAGTTAAAAAAAGGGCTCCTGATTCGTGTCTCTCCTTATTGCAACCCTCGGGGAGACATTAGGATTTTTCAGTCCTGGCGTCTCCCCTAGGCCGGGGGAGATAACAGAACTTATTTTAAAACTATATTTTAAGTATTAAAAAGCATGGCTATTTACTACTTGCTTATTTCTTATGCACGCAATAGTACTTAAATTATAATTATTATAGCCCGTTGGACTTTCAGTTTGACGGCCTCCAATTACCTACTTGTAGGTACAATTACGTCATAAACATGAAATACGAATTTATGTCCTCGAGTTTATTGCTACAAATCTCTAGCTCAAAATTATGGGGGAAAATAAAGATAAAATCTACCCTGGACTGTCCCTGAAGGCTTACTTTGTCGGTTATTATTACCGTAATATAGTTACCCAATATATTTAATACTTTTTAAATTACCGATGTACCTAATTGGCTTCGAACATTTTTTTATAAATGCTCGAAAGTAAGTAGTTCATTGGGGAATAGATATACAGAAGAATCATAATTCTATAATAGGTCTTTATTTCTAATGTTTAGTAGGTAAACTGTAATCATTTGTTAGTGCACAATGTACCCTAGTTAAACAACATAATCGAGAACCTCCTCCTTTCTTGGAGTTCGATAGAGAACAGAGATGGATGGATACGTATCTATGCAAACTCCATAGAAAACTTCAGTTTATGTAGAGAAATAAATCAAACTTAATAAGTATTAACTATTAATTACACTTTTAATAAGGGTAGGTAGGTATATTACATACTTAGGTATAAAACATGCATAAAACATGCGAAACGGTAAGTAATTTCAATTTAATTGTTGTGTCCGTTGATTCTATTTTTTCTTTAATTGGACCCAGCGTTTCGCTGCGTGATATTTACCTGCCAGTCACGCAGCCACAGGTGTGACCTACAAAATGGAAGCACGCAATGCCAGAAAATTTGGATTGAAGCAGGCTTTACTTTGCGGAAGGCCATGATAATGAAGAAACCAGAAGTTTAATTCGCTATAATCCGCCACATTAGGCAAATCTATGTGGTACAGTGTAGGTATATCTTGCACTCGCAGCTTGCGATATTTATTAGTTATAGGTACTTAGATAAATTAAATCATCCACTGACTGACCACTTCAAATTTGGACAATGCATCGAATCTAAGGCAAAAACAGCTGGTAAGAAACTTGGCATCCTCAACAAAGTCAAGCGGTACTTCATGCCGGAACATACTTCTTATCCTGTACCAAGCACAAGTTCGATCGTGCATGGAGTACTGCAGCCATTTATAAGATGGCTCTGCCAAGTACCAGCTTGACGCATTGGATTCGGTGGATCGTCGCGCCAGGAGACTAATTGGCAACAAAGCGCTGGTCAGTTCGAAGCTGCAAAGCTTGGAACATCGGCGCAAAGTTGCCTGTCTGTCGGTGTTCTACAGGATATATTTCGGAGAGTGTGCTCAAGAACTATTCGATCTGGTTCCTCCGTCGCCTTTTTATTATCGAACCGCAAGGCATCGACAAGGTCTGCACCACAGATCACGGACCTTGTTTCCGTGATCTGTGGTCTGCACCCTTGCGCAAATTCCGCGGGCTCGTACGAAGCGTTTTGCTTCCTCGTTTTTAATCCGAACCGCTAGGATATGGAATAGCCTTCCGGCTTCCGTTTTCCCTTCCTCTTTTAATATAGGTACCTTCAAATCAAGAGTGAATAGGCATCTTGTAGGCAAGCGCGCTCCACCTTAGGCTGCATCACCTCTTGCATGCAAGTCTGATTGCAGCCAAGCGCTAGCCTATATATATATTAAAAAAAAAAAACTTCGTCCGTGTTTGTATCAGCTTATGTCAAACTGGGCCTTACAGTAAAATTCCTTATTTAATAAAGCAGGAGATATTATAATTAAATTAAGTAAGTCAATGCATCAATGTTCGTAGACTTATAATAGCTGTCTTATGTTTGTCAAAACTTCGTGTTATTTTTGACAAGATTTTCCATAGACATAGAATTTTTTCACTAGATTTTCGTTATATTTTTTGTCCAGAGTTTTATTCAATCACAGCGCGCCGTGCGCGTTAATAGATGCGTGGCATTTACCACCCTAGCTTGAAGTGTATGTATAATTAATGTGCTCCAACCCTAACTGAAAATTACGACTGCGTCTTACGGGTTTATTTTTAGATTTTGTTTACGGCTTACCATTTTTCCTGTATTAATAAACTCAGCATTATGTCGTTACCTTTGCCCTATTTTAATTTGGATCACTTTTAAAACTAATATAAATATGTATTCTATCTCATTCCCTCGCAGGGTAAATTTTATTATGAATATGTTTGTCTCTGCTTGGTGTCGCTTTTTCGTTTCGTTTTTCGTTTCATCGAATTTTCAAAACACAACGATTATAAAGAAGTTTCACTTCAAAAACCGGTCAAGTGCAAGACAGTTTTTGATAAATAAGCGGTAAACTATTACCGCTTATTTATCAAAAACTGTCTTAGCTAAAGACTTCCTTTTATTTTTCCTGCAAATGAAGCCCCCAAAAAACCTCGTTTCTGACTACATATGTATTTACTTACGTTAGGTACCTGCCTGCATACGGTTAACGGTCGGTAAATAATAATGAGTCTCAAGTCTCAACCAGTTTTGTTAAACTATCTTACTAGTTCCTACTCAGTATTTAGTCCACAAACACATGCCTATAATATGATTGTGGATTTATCATCGATGAGTTTTTTGAACCCTCTCCTCCATGCATCGTCCTCCTCACTGCTGAGGGTCGTGATCCTTGCCACGGATAATCTTTTCTTTTATGATGTTGCGCCATCTTGGTCTGTCCGTTGCATGGTGCAGAGCAACGTGGACAGGTGTGCCGAGTGTGGTGCTTATTTGGTCGGCCCAACGCATAGGGCTACGTCCTCTTGGCCTGTTTCCTTCCACTTTGCCCGTTAGTAGCAGTTTCTCCAGGTTGTCAGGGTTTCTGCGGGCAATGTGTCCGAAGTACTCAAAGGTTCTCCGTAGGCATGTGGTAGATAGCCTGGTGGTAACCTTCAGTTGCTTTAGGATGGAGGCGTTGGTTCTGAAAGCCGTCCAGGGTATCCTAAGCATTTTCCTCTAGCACCACATCTCAAAGGCATCTATGCGTTTGCGGTCTGCAGATCGGAGAGTCCATGTCTCAGAGCCATATAAAAAGATAGAAAAAACCAGGGATTTCACTAGCCTCTGCTTACCTATAAAATCAACAAGTTTTCTTTGTGCTTGGGGTCATACCTACTGCCATCGCTTAAATCCGTATTGTTTTAATAATGTTGACGTTCGCGTTTTAGAATTGAGATCCTTATTAGGAGTATCAAGATACGTGATATAAATCTGTCATTTTGAAGTAATACTGCTTAAAGCGATGGCAGTAATCTAACGGCTACATTTTTACTAACTTATGTACACTTATCTATGAAGTTGTGACTGCCTCGTTGGTCTAGTGAATCCCGGGTCAGGCTATAATAAGTGTTGGGGTTTTCTGACAAGATATTCTCAGCGCTAGCCCGAAGCCGTCGGTCCTGCGCCTGATCTCTCTCCGGTCGTGTCGGATTTTCCGTTTTTTAATTTTTTATGTATCCACTACAAGCTAGCCCTTGACTGCAATCTCACGTGATGGTAAGTGATGATGCAGTCTAAGATGGTAGCGGGCTAACCTGTTAGGGGCATGGCAGTTTTATTAAACCCATACCCCTTCGGCTTCTACACGACATCGTACCGGAACGCTAAATCGCTTGGCGGCACGTCTTTGCCGGTAGGGTGGTAACTAGCCACGGCCGAAGCCTCCCACCAGACCAGACCAAGGAAAATTCAGAAATTATAAATTCCCAAATTGACCCTGCCGGGGATCGAACCCGAGACCTCCAAATCAAATCAAATCAAATCTTTTTTATTCAAATAAACTTTTACAAGTACTTTTGAATCGTCAAGTGAATCTACCACTGGTTCGGAATGCCATTCCTACCGAGAAGAACCAGCAAGAAACTCGGTGGTTGCTCTTTTTTAAATAATTCATTTACAATTACTATATCAATGTGTACATAAGTAACCGCTGTCCCTAGCATTGCTGGAGCGATCAAATCCATGCTCCTCTATCATTTCCATAATCTTCAACAGTATAATAAGTTTTTTTCAGGAGCATACTTTTAATGGATTTCTTAAATTTGTTTATTCAATTCATGTCAAAGACGGGCAGACAGAAAGTAGCCCCATTCCCGCCGGTGGCACCCGTTCACGAGCATGACGCATGATCCAGCCATTGCTTCGCTCGACCATATTTGAGGGAACGTAACAACCCGCACCACACGACACCACCACAGAAATGTTTAAAGAGAGCGTGACATACTCAGTCTACCCGTATCAAAGCATCGAATTGAATACTAATATTCAAACACTAATTTATAATAAGTAACCGCTGTCCCCAGCATTGCTGGAGCGATCAAATCCATGCTCCTCTATCATTTACATAATCTTCAACAGTATAATAAGCTTTTTTCAGGAGCATATTTTTAATGGATTTCTTAAATTTATTTATTGGCAAGTCCAAAATAGGTTGTGGAACTTTGTTATAGAAAATAATGCCCATTCCCACGAATGACCTTCTGACTTTTTTGAGGCGGAGCGATGGAGTCACGAGCTTATTACGGCCTCTAGTTGGCCTATCGTGCAGATCGCATTTTTTTTTATAATTATGGATGTGCTGTTTTACAAAAATTATATTACTGTAAATATATTGCGAGGCTACTGTTAGAATACCAATTTCTTTAAATTTCTCTCTAAGTGAATCACGCGGTTTTAAATTATAAATCGCTCCGCACGTTAAGGCAACAGCGCTACACACTGCGCCACGGAGTTCGTCAAAAAGGAGGTTCCATCGGGCTATGAGAGTAAAGGAACCGAGAGTGCACCTGTGAAGTGTGAATGCGCAAACACTCGTGCGCTAAAATATCTCTCGCGCAGATGGCTAATCTCTGGCGATAGACCACCATGGCCAATATTAGGTCTGGAGGGCATTATGATTATTATAAAGTGGTATAAAAACAACAGTTTTCTTCCGTGCCACGTTTATTTACATATGCGTATACCCAAATGGTATAAAATCAACATCACGGGTATGGTAATGACTTGTCAACAACGCTACCACCCGCTTGACCATTATACGTACTAAATTACTGTCCTTCCTTCGTAGAAGTAACGACAGCAAATAAATATGACTGCACCTTGATATTAACTCTCTCTACGAAACCAAATACGTCGTTTCCCATTGTTAATCCCGTTACGATTGAGACGGTAAACGTGTGTAGAATCCTGTGGAAAGTCAAAGTCAAAGCCCAAAAGTTATGGTAAATTCAATAGATTTTTTATCCAAATAAACTTTTACAAATGCTTTGGAATTGTCAAGTGAATCTACCTTTTCTAATAAGTTAGGTTAGGAGGTCGACATCTCCTGAAGATGCTCCGGTGTCGGGGCGAAACGTGCGTCGAGAATAGTATAGAAGTCTTGTGTGGTGGTGCATGTGAGTGGTGGTGGCATTGTTTGCTTGGGATCTTGGCTTTCTTGCTTGGTTGGGAAGGTAAACGTTGCTTCGCTTGTAACTCTGTATGGTCAACCATACAGATTTTTTTCTGTTGGCGGATTATAGCAAAATAATTGTAATCTTTTCTTGCTAAATCATGAACTTCCGCAAAGTAACGCCTGATAATATAATAACTTCAGCTCAGTACCGAATATTTTGCTGACGCTACTGTTTAAGGCCATTCTTTTTTATTAACCCATTGGTTATACACGTTCAGTATAAAAGAGAAAGCCCTACGACAGTGATATAACCACAGTTTTTTCGAAAGAATAACTCTTAAACAACAGTTTAAATTTTTTTTTCCATCGAGTTTTACCCCTTTCTCGTTGCAAATCTACCTACAATAAATATTATTATCTATTTTAAAAGCCGACATTTGGCTGATGTTTAGTTAGATTATTATCTATCTTCGAGCATTTATTTTAAAAAATAACTATTTTAAGTTTTAGTCTCTATTATATTTTTTATTTGATTTCTAAAAACACGATTTACAATGTCCCAAGTGATTCTCGACAAAACCCAAAGAAGATCAAGCATCAATTTCGTAAATTTGCAACGCTATCATTTTCTAAATAAGTAAGTTCATAGTTTAAAAAAATAATAATAGGTACCTACCTTTCCTGCATTTCATTTCCTATTCCCCGAATGTAATAATTAACCTTCAACTAATTTAGTATGATTAACTTAACAGGTCATTACGTAGTTACACCACAAAATAATTTGCATAAAAATACTTTGAAAAATATAGTCACGAACTATAGGAATAGTATTACTAGAAATACCTGTAGAACTTTTTCTATGGTAGAGATTTTTTGTGCATGCCTAGGTACATTATAACAAGTAGAAGGCACATGTATTCCTCAACAGTTTGACGACCTCCCTGGCGCAGTGTTGAGCGCTGTTTTCTTAACGTGCGGAGAACCCGGGTTCGATCCCCGGCAGGGTCAATTTCGGAATTTATAATTTCTGAATTTTTCCTGGACTGGCCTGGTGGGAGGCTTCGGCCGTGGCTAGTTACCACCGGTACGATACTGTGTAAAATCCGATTAGGGGGGTTTAATACAACTGCCATGCCCCTAACAGGTTAGCCCGCTTCCATCTTAAACTGCATCATCACTTATCATCAGGTGAGATGGCAGTCAGGGGCTAACTTGTAGTGGATTAAAAAAAACTCATTTCAGCATTCTGTGGTACCGACTGGCGACTGAGTTATTTTTTTTAATCCCGTAATGTACCTACAATCGTGAAATGTCTACTACATATTTTATGTATTAAGTCGGGATAATAATTGCCACCTGCCCGCACGTCATGTGCCCATTAGCGGGTAGACCAGGGGGTGGGTAATTTATTGTAATATCCTGCATTAAAGTGATTTGTTTTGTGTCCGCAACATTATGGGCGAGTTCATTGAATCTAATTTAAATAAAAAAAAAAAGGATTGGCATATCAACGTACAGATTAATGCTAAAAAACGCTTAGGTTTTCTTTGTATTAAAGATTGTTTTTGTAACGAAGACTAACTTGTAACTAGACCCCCAGTAGTAAACGTTCTAAAAGTATGCTGCTCCCAACAACAAATATCAGAAATTTCTAATACTTAGTTTGTATTCTACACCATGTCACTATCAGCAATTACCTCTACGCTAAGAAAATTAAGATAATTTAGAGATCGATTGATGCAATTAACTAAATTTTATCTTTATCCGACTGTACTATTAGTAGAATCTCTATCAACTTTTTATATTAGGTAGGTAGGTAATAGGTATATCAGGTAAACTCCCACTCCAGATTTATTCGTTTTTAAATGAATTATTAGTCGTGGACTCGTCAGATCTCTAAGATAACTTCAAAAGCCTAGCAAGCCCCGACTAAGAAATTGTCGCTGATCCCTCGAATTCAGCATGAGATCGCAGTTAACTCTTGCGTTGGCTATAGTTAGTCTATAGAGACATGCTAGAGACTAACCAAAATTAGGATATAGCAGAAGGTTATTACAAAATTTAAAAGAAGTTCACAAAATTTATTAGGTATGTTTCTTTCCTCCAGGAGCCGCGAATCACGTCGTCGAATCAACCGGCCCCCTTCAGCGATCTACAGCGCCCTCAGTGAAAAAGTTCGCATCAGCACACCCGCTGCCCTGCAATGTGCGCTTTTTTGTGGAGGTTCCCGATGCCAGTACGAGCTGCCACACCAGGGCAAGTCTGCCATACAGGGGCTGTACTCTGATTGGTAAGGCCGCTTCAGCGATCTACCGCGTCTTCTAAAAAGGTTCGCATCAGTACATCCACGGCCCAATGTTCGCTATTTTGTGGAGGGTCCATTGGTACTGGCATTGTCCAGTACGAGCTGCCACACCAGGGCAACTCTGCCATACAGGGGCTGTACTCTGATTGGTAAGGCCCCTTCAGCAATCTGCAACGCCCTAAGTGAAAGGGTAAATACTGTGTGTGTAGTGGAAGTTGCACTGCAGCGTCGGGGCAACCCTGCGAATTGCTACATTTACCCCATTCTTGTCATTGACTGAATATACCACATACGGTGTAATAACATTCTTGCTGCAACAAGGCCATCTGCAATCCAACGCATTGCTAGAGCGAGCGAAATAAAATAAGCATCCTTTTTTTTCTTTTTGAAGTCGGTCAAAATTTTGGAACAGGTCAGGTAGGTCTACAAAGGACACTAATTTATATTTCCCCCAATGAAACAAAAAATTTACAACGTAATCGCGTGACTTTAAAAAAGTCACTGTTGTGTTGTAGTGTTCATTAAATATTTTATTAAAAAAAACACTCGAATGCATTTGTACTTTGTATAATATTATTAAGTACTTACATAAAACACGCTATACCTACTTACTAGCATTTCATACATCGTAGTCAAAAAACATATTATATTTTTCCACTACTAGCTTAGGCCATCTAATGGCTCTAATTTTAAAGATTTTTTTTATGCACGACAAGTTAGCCCTTGACTGCGATCTCACCTGATGGTAAGTGATGATACAGTCTGAGATGGTAGCGGGCTAACATGTTAGGGGCATGGCTGTTATTTTATAAATAAATAAATAAATAATAAATAAATAAATAAATAAATAAATAAATAAATAAATAAATAAATAAATAAATAAATAAATAAATATCTAAATAAATAAATAAATATTAAACTCATACCCCTATTCGGTTTATAAATTCTTATTAATCGCTTGGCGGCACGTCTTTGCCGGTAGGGTGGTAATTAGCCACGGCCGATGCCTTCCATCAGGACAGACCAGGGAAAATTGAGAAATTAAAAATTTCCAAACCCTGCCGGGGATCGAACCCGGGACCAAGACAACAGCGCTCAACACTGCGCCACGGAGGTCGTCAAAAAACTACAAGTTAGCCTTTGACTGAAATCTCACCGTGGTAATTAGGTAACCTGTTGGGGTATAGCAATTACACTAAACCCAAATCTCTATTCGATTTTAACGTATCCTGAGCTGGCCTTATATCGTTTTTAATTCAGTTTAAAAGTTTTGATGATATAGACATATAGACATATGTTAGCATTATTACTGTTTGTCATTATATTATATCTCATGAAACAGAAAATACTTATAATATTTCTGTCAATTTGACTCGATTCATATTGTCATTTGATTTAATCTGCGGATACGGACACCATATTGAAAATAGTTAGTATAAATACGAGTGTTTTGTCGATGGTTGGTAATTCAGTCTCCTGCCGGCAGACTCAGCGATTATTGAATAGGATCTACTTTTGTGTTTAGATCGTTATTTGATTTAGAGCTTAACGATAGCAATCGTGGCCGGATTAAATGTTTAAATTTTAAATTTAGCCAACTTTGAAATCTCTCACACGTTTAACCATTTACTCGTGCAAGTTTCAAATGAGAGGACAAAATTATTTAATGTATTAAAAGGTATTTTATTAATAGCTACTTTTGAATTGTCACTAATACATATTATCGGTTCAGTACACCTCCGATCAATGATCATACTGCTGGTAGATCAACACGCGATGTGTTATCCACAGGGTCACAGACGACATCCTAGCGATGGCGCGCCCGAGCGCCGCCGGCATCGCAGCGAGGAATATTATACAGCAATTCCACAGGTACCTAAACTGTAAACACGAGTTATTTTTAAACGACTTCCAAAAAAGGAGGAGGTTCTCAATTCGGCGCGTATTTTTTTTAATGTAAGTTACCGCATATCTCCGTGGTTTCTATAAACCGATTTGAAAAATGTATTTTTTTCAGTCGTTAGAGGAAGCTCTCGAGGTGGTCCCATAAAAATCCTGACAATAAATCCTCAAACCTGGCATTGACTCCAAATCCTAAACCCTGACACTAAAAAGTTAAAAATAAAAATTCTGTCCCACTGCTGGGCATAGGCCTCGACTCTTATAGCAGAGAGGGAATTAGAGCTTAGACCCACCACGCTGCTCCAATCAATGCGGGTTCTTCTTCACTAAATAATTTTCTGATGTAAGTGCGTTTTAAGCAAGATGGGAGGAGAGGATGATTTAAGACTGGTGCTACATGGCGCCGAACAACAAAGGAGAGCTGAAGCTGATGTTCAGTAAAAAAACTGGGTAAACCCGGTGTCTCTGCAAGCCGGCCTAAGACTATTAACTATTAATTCTGTGCAAAATATTCAAAATACGCCGGGCGGCACAGTAGCGCTGGGGCACATCGGTGGATTGAATGTACCTTTGCTTACGGCTTTCAACGGCTTGGAAATTGGATGAGATGTGTAGGTACATGACGCACGTACGTACCGTACGTGTGTACGGGGTGTACGGGTCAGAGGTGGTTGATTTAACACGTTGCGCAATATCATAGAGCGCTATTTTTCCATAGCGCGGATTTAAACGTGTTAGGCGAGGAGCCGCCGATGGTTAGTCTCGGGTAACCATCTATAAGATAAGGTAACCATCAAAGATGACATTTACTCACAACAGCGAGTAAATGTCCCCCACATTTACTCGCTGTTGTGAGTAAATGTCATCTTTGCGTGTTACGAAATTTAGCGCGCTACGAAATTTAGCGTGCAAGACATAGCGCGCCTGACGGCCGCCAACACGCTTTCTTATAACAAGCGCGTTATAACATAGCGTATTTAAAAGCGTGCTAAGAATTTATAGTTTATAGTCCGTAACGTGATATGGATTTATAGCAGTTTTGAACTTGAACTCTAGTACGGGTACGCTTAAAGCGAGGCTGTTTCCAGTTGGGGTATCCGCACCGTGATCAACCTGCAGACCCCCGGGGAGCACGCCAGCTGCGGACCCCCTCTCACCGGCTCCGGCTTCACTTACGACCCCAATATCTTCATGGCCAACGACAGTAAGCCAACTTTTGATCTTACTAATATTATAAATGCGAAAGTTTGGATGGATGAATGGATGGATAGATTGATGGATGTTTGTTACTCAATCACGCCAGAACGGCTGAACGGATCTGGATGAAATTTGGCAGAGAGATTATGGTCTGGAATAACACATAACTTACTTTTTATCCCGGAAAATTAAAGAGTTCCCGCGCGAACCAAAGAACTTCATTCCACTCGGATGACGTCGCGGGCATCAGCTAGTTAACCTTAGATATCTTGAAAAAAACTCATTAACATCACATTGCATACGACTTCCCTGGCCGCAGTGGTGAGTGCTCTTGTCTTTTATGCGGGAGGTCCCGGGTTCAATCCCAATCGATCGGGTCAATTTGGGAATTTCTGGCACTTATACCGGCATAAACGTGCCGCCAAGCGATTAGGTAACGTTCGGGTGTGATGCCGTATAGAAACCAATTAGGGATATTACGGGTTTAATCATATAACTGCCATACTCCTAATAGCTACCATCTTAGACTCTATAATCAGTTACCACTAGGTGAGTCCGCAGTCAAGGGCTAACTTGTAGTCGATAAAAAAAACATTGTTGATGATTTGAAAAACTGCGTGATAAATTCACGCATTTTTTCAAATCATCAACAATGTTGAAAGATTACATTCACGCTAAAAATACTAGTGGTTCGCCCCGAACTGAGACCTCGCGGCGCCATCTATTGACATAAATGTGAAGTTCTGTTAAAAATACTGAAGCTCATTAAAAATTAAATAATTCCGTTTCCTTACAATATTTATCTAATTTTAGTATTTGTTGTTCAAGTACAGGATATAATTCAAATAATTGATCAAGTTTCAGGCTCAGCCTTTCAGAAAATTTAGAGTTCTGAGGTCAACTTTAGACGTTAGAAAATCTCCACTTTGAAAGTCCCCCATTTCGTCAATTTTGGGGGAAAAATTAAAAAAAATATATTTTTGGACTCTATTCCTAATTATCTTTAAAATGATATACCGCAACCGTATGTAACTTTATAAAAAATATTTTACTTCGCATTCGCTTCTATGAGAGCCCCCCTGAAATAAAAATTTTTATAACTCAGCCATATTCGGTGGGAGGCCATTGGTTTACATATTATTATATTTAAAGCTGAAGTAATTACGTTCAGTAATTCAGAAGTTATAATGCTCTGACAGACGGACGGACGGACGGACGGACAAGTGCCAATTCACTCAAGTAGACTCAGAGACCTTCGCTTCGCTCGGTCAATAATACACAATAATACAATTAATCAATGTATTAATCATTTCATGCAGACATCCACACCTACAACACCGTCATCCGATATTAATATGATATTATTAATTACTCGTCAAGACTGTAGCTGCTATCTCTCAATATCATAATAGCTCGGCAGACGTTGTCCTGCCCTGAACCTAGAATCCGATTGCAGCGGGTCCAATTGTGAATATAAAACATCCCGGTACCTCCTATCTTTCAAGTTGGATCAAACTGCACACGGTGTGCAAATTTAATTTAAAATCGGTTAAGTAGTTTAGGGGTCCATCGCGGACAAACAACGTGACACGTGATTTATATATATAATATAAGATGTATTCTGAGTCAATGAGATTACATTTTAAACACGTTGTCTACTGTAGGTTGTCTCGAAGTTTAGTATTCCGTAGACTATCCCGGTACTTAGCAAGGGCTTTCTTCCTTCGCTGATGTCAGTCGCATTTACGCATATGTCGTAGCTTTAGTTTTAAGATACCGTTACCCATTATCACCATCATGCTTTTTAAGTACTTATGTAATTTTTAGACGAAAATAAGTGTACCTACAGTGTACCTATATTTAATAAATAAATGACTATGACTATGACTATGACTATGTGTACAAAATACGAATGTAGAGTCTGCGAGGCGTAAGATGAGCAAGTAGTTGACCGAGCGAAGCGAAGGTCTCCGAGTCTACTTGAGTGAATTGGCACTTGTCCATCCGTCCGTCCGTCCGTCTGTCAGAGCATTATAACTTCTGAATTACTGAACGTAATTACTTCAGCTTTAAATATAATATGTAAACCAATGGCCTCCCGCCGAATATGGCTGAAAAAGTTATAAAAAAATTTATTTCAGGGGGGCTCTCATAGAAGCGAATGCGAAGTAAAATATTTTTTTAAAAGTTACATAGAGTTGCGGTATATCATTTTAATTAGGAATAGAGTCCAAAAATATATTTTTTTTAATTTTTCCTCCAAAATTGACGAAATGGGGGGCTTTCAAAGTGGAGATTTTCTAACGTCCAAATTTGACTTCAGAACTCAAAATTTTCTGAAAGGCAGAGCCTGAAACTTGATCAATTATTTGAATTATGTCCTGTACTTGAACAACAAAACAATTACTTATAATATTTATCTATCTAAAATTAGATAAATATTGTAAGGAAACGGAATTATTTAATTTTTAATGAGCTTCAGTATTTTTAACAGAACTTCACATTTATGTCAAAAGATGGCGCCGCGAGGTCTCAGTTCGGGGCGAACCACTAGTATTTGTGTGCACAGTGTACCTACACGGAAAGCACAGTAGGATAATATGCATAAAACCCCTCGCGTCTCTTGCTTACGATTGCGGGCCTACGACAATGATCAGTCCGTCGTTGCTTTGGTGTCAATGTAAATGTAATGGTAGTAATTTTGCAGTATATTACTACAACTTCGCGTGGCCTGACTACGGGGAGGCGAGTCTGAGTGGATTGCTGGATATGGCCAAGGTGTTGTCTTTTGCCCTGGAAGAAGGAAGAGTCGCTATCCATTGTCACGCAGGTACTCTTAGGTTCACCCGTACATACCCGCCCACTACTAAGCACGTGTTACAGAGTTATGAGAAGGGTTACGGGAAGCGCAACGTTGGACGGCCCCGCCCTAGGTGGACGGACGATCTCAAACGTCCCGTCACCGTTTCACATTTCCTTCACCGTCAAAGCTAATGATATTTAATTGCCAAAAGGCACATAGCTCAGAAAAGCTATAAATGCGTGTCCGATGCCGATACAAACAGACAAACACAAATGTTCAAATAGGTAAGTGCCTATATCAAATGACAATTTTGGTTTGGAACTTAGATTGATATGCATAGAGACCTCGTCCCATTTTTATTTCAAATTTGATGGTAATTGTATTTCTATTCAATGTAAACATTCTTTTTTTGTACATTCAGTCACCTTTGATACCAGCGAACGATATGTGGTCTTTATTTGTTGCAACGATTTTGACTGTTAGTAAACTTATTGCGTGTGTATTTTTACTAATAATTGCTCTCTTAGTTGCCTATCGAATATACATGGAGCCCTTCAAAGGCGTCTGCAAATGCAAAACAAAGCTACATGGAAAAGTAGTACTGATCACGGGAGGGAACTCAGGTATAGGCCTTGAAACGGCAAAAGATTTGGCTAAAAGAGGCGCAAGAATTGTTATAGCTAGTAGAAATGACAAGAAATCTGAAAATGCTGTTGTAATCATCAAAGAAGCTTCTGGAAATAATAATGTAGAATACAGACATCTAAATTTAGCTAAAAAGGACAGTATCGTGGAGTTTGCTGACAAATTCAATAAGGATTTCGACCGCTTGGACATTCTGGTTAACAATGCAGGATGTGGCGCCGTAAAAACTGCTAATCTAGAGAATGGAGTAGATATGCTGATGCAAATAAATTATGTTGGTCCATTTCTTCTGACACACTTATTACTGCCAAAACTAATTAAATCGGCGCCAAGTAGAATTGTTAATGTATCATCTAATGCACACATTCTTACTAGTAACTTCAAACTTGAAGATATCACAAGAAGTTGGAAGAACGTCAGCTTCATCCGATATTCGAATACTAAACTCTGCGATTTATTGTGGGCAAGAGAACTTGCTAAAAGATTACCTCATGGTGTAACTGTGAATGCTTTACATCCAGGAATAGTAATGACTGATATATTTAATACACTCGCACCATTTATCAAAAGGACATTCTTGTTAATAATATTATTACTTTTTAAAAATGCTTCAGAAGGTGCACAGACAATGATTCATTTATGTGTTTCCCAAAAATTAGAAAATTCTACAGGAGGCTACTACGTTGACTGCAAAGAAACTAAACCTGCGAAAATTGCTGAAAATGATGAACTGGCAAGTAAATTGTGGAATAGAACTGTAGAATTACTAAAATTGTAGTATTGTCTTCCGACATTAACATTTTTAACCAGTCATGTACCTAATTTTGTTGTGGAACATAATATATACAATTTAAATATAATTGTAATGCTAATCAATGCAAAAAAGACTGCAGCCCAACTGCTGTTTTTTGGATTAATTTGCTTTAACTTAATCAAAATAAATTATACCGAAGTCTTGTATAAAGTAAATCAATATCAACACAAGTTCGAAGAATGTCGTCTATACTTCTTATAACCTTTTATTTTATCGCAAAATTTATTTGTTGTTTATTTTTACTAATCTTTTGTTTCTTTGTTGGATTACGACTATGGGTGGAACCGTTTAAAGAGAGGTGCAAGTGTAAAACGCAATTGCATGGAAAAATCGCTCTAATCACTGGTGGAAATTCCGGGATTGGATTCGAAACAGCAAAGGATTTAGCCAGAAGAGGAGCCAGAGTAATAATCGCTAGCCGAAATAATAACAAATCAGCTGAAGCCATTTCAATCATAAAAGAAACAACGGGGAACAAGGATGTCGAATACAGACACCTTGATTTAGCTAAATTCGACAATATAAGAGAATTTGCTAAGAATTTTAATAAGGACTTCGAGCGTTTGGACATTTTAGTCAACAATGCTGGTTGTGGGGAAATTAAAGAGGGAAATACAGATCATGGAATAGATCTTCTGATGCAGATAAACTATATTGGTCCATTCCTGCTCACACAGTTGTTACTTGATAAGCTGATAGTATCGAAGCCGAGTAGAATCGTGATTGTATCGTCCTACCTCCATGCTCATGCTAGTTTAGTTCCTGAAGAGATCACTACTGCTGCACCTGTGAATATGTATACCCGATATGCGAGAACTAAACTCTGCAATGTGCTATGGACTAAAGAATTAGCGAAAAGAGTCCCTCAAGGAGTGACAGTAAACGCCTTACATCCGGGCTTAGTAATGACCAACATTTTTGATAACATGATGCCGGTCGTAAAACTTTTAATCAAGGTTATAATATATTTACTGTATAAAACAGCCGAGGAAGGCGCCCAGACGATAATTCATGTATGTGTATGCCCGAACTTGAAAAATTCGACTGGTGGTTATTATCAAAACTGCAAGAAAATTAAAGTTTCTAAGAATGCAGATGATAGTGATTTAGCAGAAAGATTATGGAGTGAAAGTATATCTGTTATTAAAAAGTACTAAATTATTGCTAGACATCGATACCTATTGCTTACAATGTAAATTATCAATACAATTTTGGTAATTAATTGGTAAGCCGTTTTAGATGTGATTTTAATTGTATTTGTAAAATGTAATAAATATTAAACCAATTTGTGATAATTTTTAATTTACTTATCATTTTATAGTTTTCTTTTCGTATTTTTGTTTATATATTCAATGTTTTGAGTGACATTAAAGTCATTCCACGAAGAATGGAGTAAGGGTCGTAAGGTCAATACGACACTTTATTGTATGGAAATAATATAGGTATTGGTAGATACACTAGCTAAACATGGCATATTATATTATAGTTTACGAGGCCGTGAATTGCTATTTCGGCTGAGACTTGGATGGTTATTTTCTCTCATTCGCAAGGAAACAATAAAAACTTGTACCTACAATAAGAGAGCAAAGTTCATCTTCGTTGCGAGTGCCGAGTTTAGACTAGAAAAGCAAGAAAAACAATGTTGAATGCAAAACAAAAAACAATAATAAAGAAAACAAGTCTGGTACAGCACATATTTCAACAACATCAACACATATTGTTTTGCATTTTAAAAAATATAATGTAGTAATTTTCGAGCAATTAGGAGAAAAATAGGTAGGTATGTTATTTGATCACAATGTCGGAGCTTGGGCATAACAGCAGTACTTTCTAAGACTTGCACATTAAGCATTCTAAAGCCAAAGAGTGGAATCTCGCGTCATAATAATGTTATAGTTTCTGTACATCGATATACTAGATGGGCCCTTTCATAGGAAAAAATTGGGCGTCCGACCTGTAGAGCGCGCTCCACGCCTGTATAAGCCTGTCCTTTCCCCCGCCATAGCTCTGTCCCGCTTTTCAGACTAGATGGCGTTAGTAAAATAAGTTCACATTCTTTGTTTGACAGGGCCCGTCTATGTAAATTGAGGTCGTTGTTTCTGTACCTGGGTGTCTAAGCTCTAATTCCCTCTCCTATGAGAGTGGAGGCCTGTGCCCAGCAGTGGGACGTTAATAGGCTGTAGTGGTGGTTTCTGTACCATACAGCTGTTGTTCACAGGCCTAGGCCGTACTGGCGTCCTGATAGCCTGCTACCTTGTGTACTCACTTCGGATACGAGCCAATGACGCCATCCGTCTCGTCCGCAAGAAGCGCCCGCACTCCGTCCAGATGAGCGGGCAGATCCTGTGCGTGCAGCAATTCGAACACTATCTGTTGCCGCAGACCATTGTATTCAGTTCAAAGTGAGTTTCATACCTACTACCAATTTCAAACTCAATAAACTCAATTTATCCATACCTACTAATGTAAAAATTCGAAAGTGTCTGTCTGCTGCTACGCTTTCGCGGCCCATCTTTTCATCCGATTTTGGTGAAATTTGGTACAGGGATAGGTTGTATCCCGGGGAAGGACATACTTTTTATCTCGGAAAATTAAGGAGTTCCTGCGGGAATCGACAAAACTTAGTACACGCGGACGAAGTAGCGGCCATCATCTAGTTTAAAATATGTAGGACAAATATGTACCTATCTAGTTCTAATTTACAGTAAATATAATAATAAATTTAGTTTTCGTCTAGCGGCTATACCCAACTAATGTACTCATTTGAATTTTTTTTTATACAATATGTGCTAAATAACATTGAAAACTGGGGTCTAAGTGTAATTCTATATTTTACTTACCTATTGTATGTTATGTTACTGTATATTTAAAAAAAAAAAAAAATTGTCTCTTTGTTACGTCATGTTTTGACTCTACCAACGGTTCGGAAACCAAATTCTACTGAGATGTGCCGGCAAGAAACTCAGCAGTTACTCTTTAAAAAAAAAAGATAATATTACAATAAGTACGTAGGTGTATAGATATAAATTAAATACAGTAGGGTAGTGTAAGTTATTTTACTATCCTATGGGGCGCTGGACCCAAAGTCGATTGCTTTCATACGAAATTCGTCAATTGTATAATAGCCTCGACTCACCAAGAGCTATTTTATGGCTTTTTTTTGTGTAATAAAATCCAAAATTGATCGCGGTATCACAAGCTGATAACCATATCTACATTCTGCTGGTCTGACTACAACCTACAACCTGTGATCTGTGGCGACCATAGAAAAAATAAAGGTAGCGACTGTGGCCTACACTACCTATCGCAAAAATTTCGCCTTCGAGCTTTTGAATCATCAAGTTTGTCGTGCTCAACCACCAGCGACTCATATCAAAACTGCATTAATCATTGTTTGTCAATCATTATAAATTCAGCCAATTTTTATATCAGCTAATAAATTTTTATCCAATAATACATAAAAATTTTTTTTGATTCAAATCCAATAGCGGAATAGCGGAAGAGAAGGATTTTACGTTATAGTCCGTAAATAATTCCTCTATTCAAATGGTAGTGACATCGATAATTTTTCTAGGGACCCAATAATGCTGACGAAAGATCGCCAGAGTTCAGAGTTCACACTCCGACAATATTTATACCGTCAGAGAGCGACCCTGCACGGGGCGGAGGAGAGAGCATTCAGGGAACTGCCAAAGGTACGCTGAATATCCTTAATTAGACCACGTTCGCTGGAAAATAATGATCGATTACCAACTTACCATCACTTACCATCAGGTGACATCGCAGTCAAGGGCTAGCTTGTAGTGGATAAAAAAAAAAAAAAAAAAAAAAACTTCAATTTCTACGATTAACTACCTACTTGAAATAATTTTGGTGACGCTGCTATTCCGAATAGGATAATTTTTTTTATATTCTGACCAAAATGTGGTACAATGTAAACAGCGATGTACGGTTGTACCTATGTCTATCACAAACAGTCGAAGTTCTCCGGTTTCCGTTTTCCCCGCTAGCTAACTAAGTATATTAGAGAAACCTCCAAAAGAGTGAATTCGCACTTTCTAGGCACTTGCAAATTTTGCAACTTATGCTGCATCATCGCCGGTGCCCGCGACTTCGTCTGCGTGATTTAATTTTTTTTAATTCCCGCGGGAACCCATTATTTTTCCGGGATTAAAATAGCCTATGCCCAGGTTTTCAACTATATCAATGCAAAAAATCACGTCGATGCGTTGCTCTATTGATACGTAATTGAAGGACAAACCAACGCACCAACAAATAAATACACTTTCCCATTTATAATATTAGTATAATATGATGTACTTGCCTATATATAATATATGTACTTAGTTCGTCGTTGTCGTCGTCAACCGATGGACATCCACAGCTGGACATAGGTCTCTTGTATAGGGTACTCCACAAGCCACGGTCTTGCGCCGCCAAGATCCAGCAACTGCTTCATTGCGACTCCTTGATGTAGTCCGTCCATCGTGTGGGGGGTCTGCCGACGCTACGCCTTCCTGTGCGGGGTCGCCATTCCAGCACTTTGGGACCCCAACGTCCATCGGTTCTCCGAACTACGTGCCCCGCCCATTGCCACTTCCGCTTCGCAACTCTTCGGGCTATATCGGTGACTCTGGTTCTCCTACGGATCTCCTCATTCCTGATTTGATCATGTAGGGACACTCCCAGCATAGCCATCTCCATCGCCCGCTGAGTGACCCTCATATACTTAACTTATCCAGTATTAAAAACCCTACAGATTGTGTACTGTCTGTGCGAGCGCCTCCTTAAGCTGTGCGGCTGTCACCATACCAGCGGTTTGGACTTGAGAGTCAGGAACAGGCCTTTCTACAAGTCCTTCCTGACGTACAAGCTGAAGCAAGGCCGCCCGCCTGAACTACAGACACCTGAGGAAGTCGTAGCAAGTTGGTGTACTTTTTAAAATATTATTTTTATTCGTTTTATGGGAGGTAATTTCTACAGTAATTTTGGAACATATGGAAATCAGGTTCGAGAATTATTCGTCACTTATTTTCTTTCTTTTTTTAACGAGGCGAATCGTGTTTGAAGTCTTTGTTTTTTTAAAAGAGTAGCTCTAGATGGCTTCGTATTGTTGGCTTAAAAAGAGCTCTAGACGACAGCGAAAGCGATGTATTTGTTGCCTTATTTTCCTACTGCGGTAAGGAGATGAAAGGTTGAGTGAACCAATTACACGGACAAACAAACACAGAACTTTATTATTAACTGACTTTTTCTGCGTTCCTACCTATAGTCCCACAAACTTATTTGACCCGGTGACAGTTCCGATTTTGGCCACCGGGCCAGTTAAGTCGGTGGGACTGTACCTACCATTAAATATCTATCCACTTTGAAAATAATGACTTTGAAGTTCTTTTATCCATATCATATCGCACGATTGTCAAATGAGAACTCTGTCCGAGAATTATATTTTTGATATATTATGTTCTAATTACTTTAAATTCAATAGCGCAAGTGCCAACTCTGCCAATGGTGGAATGGCGAGATCCGATAGAAGAAGATATCGAGAGGAACCTGGAGTCAGTGAGTAGACTAACTGGCGGGGCCACTGCAGGGAGCTTGCCAGCTGTATTGGTGCATGAGGTGGGTACCTACTTGACGATGGACAAATATGTCCACCACTATTGAGTTTTTTTTTAATCCACTACAAGCTAGCCCTTGACTGCGATCTCACCTGATGGTAAGTGATGATGCAGTCTAAGATGGTAGCGGGCTAACCTGTTAGGGGCATGGTAGTTATATTAAACCCATACCCCTTCGGTTTCTACACGGCATCGTACCGGAGCGCTAAATCGCTTGGCGGCACGTCTTTGCCGGTAGGGTGGTAACTAGCCACGGCCGAAGCCTCCCACCAGACCAGACCAGGGAAAATTCAGAAATTATAAATTCCCGAATTGACCCTGCCGGGGATCGAACCCAGGACCTCCGCACGTTAAGGCAACAGCGCTACACAGTGCGCCAAGGAGGTCGTCAAAACGAGTGAAGTCAGGACAAAGATGCAACGCTTGAAACCTGCCACTCCCGCATTTTTTTATGGAGTTCCGTATGGATACGATACATACTCGTACATGTGCCACTTGGATCCAGTGGCGTGTATTCGCCATTAGTTAGGTAGATACTTTGTACTTCCTTACCTATTTTAATGATGAAAAATAAGCATAAACTAAGGTCAGCAACGCTTGTATGTCTCTATGTCATGCACGCTACTGCTTGGCTTAGGTACGCGTCGGCTTAGCCTCTGCCAATGGCTGAATTAGAAATAGCAGGCAACTGACCCCCGATTGTGTAAGGATATAGTAGTTTTAATCGGTTGTCACGTCTTTTAAACTGTGAAATGATTACAATTTGCTCAGGCAATTTCGACGACCTCCGTGGCGTAGTGTGTAGTGCTGTTGCCTAAACGTGCGGAGGTCCTGGGTTCGATCCCCGGCAGGGTCAATTTGGGAATTTATAATTTCTGAATTTTCCCTGGTCTGGCCTGGTGGGAGGCTTCGGCCGTGGCTAGTTACCACCCTACTGGCAAAGACGTGCCGCTAAGCGATTTAGCATTCCGGTACGATGCCGTGTAGAAACCGAAGGGGTATGGGTTTAACCGCCATGCCAATAACAGGTTAGCCCGCTACCATCTTAGACTGCATCATCACTTACCATCAGGTGAGATCGCAGTCTAGGGCTAGCTTGTAGTGAATAAAAAAAAAGACAATAAATTGCGCCTCTGGTCACCTAATGCTTATGAAGCCCCAGAGGAACCGCCAATTCATTGCGGGCTTTTCAGAGATTTTTTGATCCGCACTCCGCTCCTTGGAATATAGGTATAATATATTAAATTTCAACATGGGGTCACGATGAAAGGGAATGCCATCGAAGGGAGTTGGAACTTGGACCCACAATTTGCATGTGCGTAGAGTAATAGATCTGGCACAGCGGGTGGTCGAAGAACACTTGGCACTCAGATGGTGCGGGGAAATCACTCTCGGTTTTTCCCCCAGACTTCATATCCCCTAGAGCTCCTGGGTCTCACCTACAATCAACCTTAAAACGTTCCACTATACCTTTAGAACTGAATCGGAAATATTTTTCAGGCTTTCATCATGGATCACCAGGGTCTTACCGAGGAGAAACGCAAACACCTCAGACAGCTCCGGACTGAAATCAATCAGAGGAAAGACGCTATGACCAACATTGAAGAAGAGGTGGACTGAGCTTTCTGTTTATTTTTTTTAAAGTGTTAAGCAGTATAAGTTAGATGCAGTCTCAGCTGGTACGGTTATATAGCAGTAAAATCGCTTGGCAGCCGATCTCTGCCAGTTGGGCGATAACGAAATTATACATTCCTTTTGTAAACTCTAGCCAACAATATGAAGGCTTTATCCCAATTGGTTTACCTCGTCAAAAAAAATAGGCAACGAATACTTTTGGAACGTTTTTTGTTTCTTAATAAGGAGGCTGTGGGTCATTTAAAACCAATAAGAAAAAAAAACACAAACCACAGCCCAAAGCCAGCCACCCAAAGTGAGTCTGTCCGTTTAATGGCTCAACAATTTAATCAAATTTGAGCTCTTGTGGCATAGATAGTTTGCATCTTATAGACGGAAGCATTTTATATTATTACTAGATGCCCGTGACTTCATCCGGGATGAAAATAGGTACCTAGCGTATGTCCTTTCCCGGGTTGCAACCTATCTCTGTACCAAATTTCGTCAAAATCGGTTGAAAAAATGAGCCGGGAAAGCGTAGTAGACAAATAGACAGACAGACACTTTCGCACTTACAATATTAGTAAGGGATTATACTTTTCTACCGGAATATCAAAAAGTTCCCGCGGCAGTTAATGATAAATCCCCCAAACGAAGTCGCGTATATCAATCACGTCTTAATAGTCATCGAATCTTAAATTTGGGAATCAAGCATCAACTCCATGACTTTGAGAATAATGATTCATCATCATCATCAGCCACTGTGCATCCACTGTTAGACATAGGTCTCTTTCAAGTAGCGCCAACGTGCTCTTTCCTCGGCTTTTCGCATCCAATCATTAAGATATCATCGCTCCACCTCGCGTAATTATAGTTTTGATACAGGAGGACCCGGAAGTACTGGCATGTTTACTATTCGACTGGTTAGAAGGACTGAAGCAGCCGGTGCTGGACCGGGAGGACCTCTCCACGATCGTCGGCCGGTGTAAGCACGTCGAAATGTGCATTATGGCGCTACAAATGGTACCTACCTACGCAGCGAGAATACTATCAATTCATCAAATGATAAATGATTTATTTATTTCACATAGGACAACTTGTGTCACTAATGAAACGTTATGACTCTACCACCGGTTCGGAACACTGATTCTACGAAAAGAAACTCAGCAGTTGCTCTTTTCTACAAAAATAAAAAAAAAAGGTTACAATAATTATACAATACGACACATACGTTACGATACAAGTATTACACTGACTTGTGGTCACATTCAGCCAATCATATCACTTAAAATAATTATTGTTTATTGTACCTAATAAACAGCTTTTTTCGAATCGGGCCCGAAGTATTACTGTATTTTCAATAATTTTTCATCTATAGTCTGACCCGGTGACAGCGTCGTTAGTATTTATTAAAAAAAAATTAAAACAGAAACTAAACAGGCCTAGAAGTTGAAACTAATTTTTTAAGTCCGTTTTTTTTTGTTTTTTTAAATGTCATTGGATTATCGTGTGTATCTATGCATCTGTTTGTGGCATATAGTAGCTCCCAAACTGATGGACCGATTTTGATTTAGTTTTATTTTTGTTTGAAGTGTTTTCCCACTTATAAAAAATCACAGCGCTTACCACTACGCCAAAGAGTATCGCTGCTAAGTGTAAAGTTTTTTAACGTCTTTTTAGAATTGTTTTTTTTTTCAGGAGGACGTAATACTAGTCGAATATTTGCTACGTTTCGTTATTCGCCTAAGACCGCTGGCAGCGCAAAAGAAAATCGACATCATCAAACGTTTAATCGGATCCCTAACCCAACAATGCATCACAGTTAATGGAAAAGGCTTTCCAGATAAAGATTTCCCTAAATTAAGGGATGGGACGTGTGTACAAGTCACCAATTTTATGTTGCGAATGGTGATAGACATACAAAAGGATATGTCGAAACCCGGCCGAGACGATACTGATGTGGTTATACCGCCAAGAAGGTTGAGATTAAAAGCTTGGAAATGATTTTTTGGTCTAATTAATTCCTTCCTTCATAGATATTTTTTTGTAAATTCACAGTTATCACTACTACCATCCATTTACCTTTACTGTAAGGCGCAGTCGCAGTTTCGCGCCGAATAGTACCTATTAGTGGTGGGTCGTTGTCGTATTTGACGGACGAAACGCGACCGTTTTCCTGGCGACGAAAACGGTTGCAGAAAACGATCGTCGTTGCAATTGGTTTGAAGACGGCTTATAAACCATCTTCAAACCAGTTGCAACGACGTATGTCGTTGAATCAATTCAATCTCGACTGTATGTCATGGGCATAAAGTTCATTTTTGATTGTAAGAACTGTTTTGTGAAAAAACGTGCAACGAGTACGACTACGTTCGCGACGACGTGTCCTGTTGAATCATTTCATTCTCGACTGTATTTTCTTAGTCGTAAAATATAAAATCGCACCAAGTTATTCGAAGACTGGTTTGTGCAACGAAGACTGTTTTACCCAGCTGGGCTAGGATGCGCGCGTAGTGATATGTCTCTCTACTTTTGTCGCTCTCTTTTCTCTTCCTGATCCATATTGATAGACAGAGAAAAGAGAGCGACAAAATTAGAGAGACATATCTCTACGTGCGCATCCTAAAAACGGTTTCATCGTCGCGGAACAGAGAACGGTCTTTAGAAACGGTTCGTCGTCGCAACGCCCATCACTAGTACCTATCTACTATCTAGGCCGGTGATCTTCCGGACGGTGAGGCGCTGCGTGAGATTGTAGCCATCGCGCGAGGACTGCGGAGTTCTCCGCGCTTCGGGTTCGGGCGATATAATCGCCGCGCGCCCCTTCTCATCTTCTGTTGAAACAAAATGACTTCGCCTTAAACAAACCTTCTACCCCTCAAAAGATAGCGCTGACTACTTTGACCCGTTGAATCTATTCGGATGGCGCTGAATACCTGTTAATTAAATTTTCTATTTAACAATAGATGGCGCTTTGAAGACTTGGCCTTTCCATAGCTCAAATCTTTTTCATGTCGTTTGTGGCTAACTTCAGCAGCCTAATTACGTAAAAATTACAGCTATATCACACCTTATCGCAATCACCTCTGATTGGTTTATACCCACAGTTTATACCATATACCAAAGACTATAGAGTATTACTCTTCCAGTATCGGCCAAAATCCATTGACGCGGCAAGAATGCCATAAATTCAGCCTATCACAACGATTGAGACTGTAATAATTATTGATGCAGGTTTCACTTCGTTCACCAACTTTTGTTGTTTTTGTTTTTTTTATCTGTAATCAAGTGCGCGAAGCAGAAGTGCGCCCGTCGTGTCATTCTCGCGTCCTTACACGTTGTCAGTTTTCGATTATTTACGCAAATCTTATCAGATTTTATACCAGACCTTGTCCAGATTTGTCTTTACTTCATTGAACCCACTAGCAATGTCGACCCCAGAGGAGAGCTCCCAACTTAAAGCCGGACACCCTCCCGCAGGTATGGTTTTACCTTTGTTTACTCACGATACCTACAACAGAAATATCTAATAATAGATCATTTTTACATAATTAAGCTCTAAGTTTTTAAGAACGCAGTAGCTTAAAAAGGTAATTTGTACATTGCAAACGGGCTCCACAGTATGAGCGGTAAAATTACGTTAAAACCGAAATTCTATCAAGAATAAAAATACATGCGCATAACCTTGAAATAGATATTTTTTCCGGTCCCATACGAGTCATGATACGAATGTTATTAAACAAAGAACTCAAGGTCAGCAGTTGATAGACCATATCGATGAGTAATAGGACATGTATCAAATTACTCATGTATTGTAAGATTCATGAAATAACACCTTACACTGAACTTACAGTTCGTGCACGAGTTGAATGCAGAGCAAAATATATATGGCGACAGTGACACATACATTTACTCTGCATTCAACACGCGTGCGAACTGTACTTAAATAAATTTATCAAAAATGAAGAACTGTACTTATATAAATTTATCAGAAATGAAAGGCTACAATTCACTACACTTATTTGTTAGTTACAATATTTATATTAGAAAAGGGTAAAATGGATCTCTCTATTACATTTTCATCCATACAGATTTTGAAGAAAGGTAAACTCATATCTCAGATAACTTACATTTTGGACATAAGCTAGGTACTTTTTATCCTTGATATTCAAAGAATGGAGCAAACATGACAGATTTGGTCACTGTTGTTACCTTGCTGTCCCAGCTTGCCTGCAGCATCTCCCAGCTGCAATTTGCCTGTCTGTCTGAGGCTATAGTGACCCAGATTTGTCATGCCGAGGTCGACAGGTTAGCCTGCTACCATCTTTGACTGCATCATCTTACCTCTAGGTGAGATCACTGTCAAGGGCTAACTAGTAGTGGAGTAAAAAGGGTTGATTCTACTCATTGACCATATTTATAACTTCTACAGTTAAAGCTGGAGGAATGAGGATCACACAGCATAAGCTGCCTCACACTAGAGATGGCAAGGAGCCTGCTAACGAAGACCTGACTGGGCTCGGTGGCCCCTCTGCAGTGCCAACCAATCCTGTGTCTATTGCCGGAGCCCCTAACAGAGGTAATGCGGATTTTACGCCGCAAGCAGCGCAGGTTGCTCATAGCCCTAAGCCTCCGGCACATGTTAATGTTAAGCCCTGCCCTAATATCCAACAGCCACGAAAGTAGGTGGTTTTTGAAGGTCGGAACAAGCATATCAACGTCGTAATATGATTTGTGCAGACTCAAGTAAAAGGATAGATAGTTTTTACAGCTGAGGTGGATAGAATAGAAGTTGTGATACATTGTGACAATCGCTACTGTTACTGGCTGATTTTATGCTATTGTTGAGCCTTCCTGAATTAGTAGGTATTTCTTTCCAAAACACCTAAAAGTGCATTTAAGCTAATGGTGGTAATCGTAAATCAGTGTTATCACAAGATTGGTGATACCGGAAGGGCTCCAATAAGTGAGAAACGGCCTCATTAACAGAGCTTCTTGTAAACATGTTTACAAAATGTTTGGGCTATCTATCTTTTTCTTCATGTCTGTGATTTTTGTTAGGTGTTTTTATAAAATGTATTTATTAAATGTTAATTTCATATCACACAACTAAATACTGAACCTAACAATTTGTAATGCAAAATCAACCTGCTAGTTCCTGAATCTAGGGTAAATTACCCAAAGATACTTAATTGGTAACATTGAGCAAGCTACAACTTCTGGAACTGTTTTGTTACATTTATTGTATGGACAAAAATATCTTTAATAGTCCTTTAAACAGGTTCAGCATTTTAGTGTGTTATTTATTATTATCTGTTCTGTTTTTGGAAGTAGTTTTTATGAATAATTAATATTGTAATATGGTTGTAGTACCTATTTATCAACATGAAAAAAAAACTTAAAATATTCAGCTCAATAATTAAATGTAGTTGATTGAATAAATAGCTATTGTAAAAGACCATTACCTAATGTACTTTCTTATATTAACAACTTTGTAAATTAGGTGTTAAATAGTCGTATTTGTTTAATCTATATTAATGTGTAGTCTGAGGTTGTGTATTCATAGGAGGGAGATAGGAAAAATTTGTTTTTGTTTGTAGTATATATTTATTATATTAAAAAAAGCTATTAATATTCATTTAAACTTGGCTTCAAGACAAAAAGTATTAGGTTATTTACATTTGGTGATAAAATGACCAGTTGATGATGTAAATGAAAAAAAATAACTTGATTTTTGTATTGATACAGTTAACAATATGTTTGGCAAGTCCAAATTGTATTAGTAAGTTTCTCTCCAACATGTTGCCTAACTAAAAAGACAACATATCCGTTTTATTGTACTTTTAAAACACCTAACTTTAATCTATCAATTTGCCTAGTGATTAGTTTGGTATATTAAGAATTAAATATGTCTCCTTAGTATATTTAAGTCAATAATTTATTTATTGTCGTATGTTGGAGTGATATCGGGATAACAACCTCTTGTTATAACAACCTAATCAATATCTGGCTATTTCTATATTTGTATCATTTGTTGTATACATAAACAGAGTATTTTGTAACTTGTTATTTTTATGTTTTTATATTGATTGTGCAATTATAATATATTATAAGGCTTATATAAAATCTACTAAAACTACTTTCTACTACTTTTACTTTATCTACTTATGTATTTAGTTTACGAAATAATAATATGTATCTTGCATTCTTGGACAATATGTATAAAAAATATATTTCCCAGTTTTCTTGATGTATGTCGCATATAAGGTTTCTATGTAATTGTTATAAGTATAACATAATATATTGTTCAAGACAATGATAAGAATAATATATATAAAAATAAGTGGAATAATAAAGTTTGTCCATTATAAATAACTGATAAACAGATAACAGCTGATAGCATAATGTTGTTTGGCAAAAGTGCTATATTTTATTCTTTATTTATTTATGCAAGCTTTGAGGTGGTGTACCTACTGTGCATCTCAAATCTTAGTGTTTTTTTTTCTTCAATTTACATTCCTATGCATTTCTTTATTATTAAAGCAAATAAAACATTAAAAAGTTGAAAATATTACTTAGTAACAAAAAAATGTTAAAAAAGATGCTATTTTACTAGGGTAAATTGGTGCTAAAATGTTTATTATTGGTTGCAGTTACTATGGTTTTTATAATAATATTTTTAAAAAACTTAATAATATTAACAGCTAGTTTGATTGGTCGAAATGTGTTGACATTTGGGACCAAGTTTATGTTTCTATCTTAATTTTTTTTTAGTTTCAAATAAAAATTTAGAAATGTATCTAACTCTTTTTATTTCTCCTCTTGTACAAAAACAATATTTTCTTTGAGAAACGAAGATTTTACCTTATAAAACAACTTTAAAATATAATAGTAGACTCAATTTTTCCCCGTCGACTTCCGTTTATTATTGGACAGCATCGTATTATAGATCTGTGGAGTGAAATTATAAGTAAATAATGTCATTATTTTTAGACTAAGAAAAAGTATGCCACGTTAGTAACTACAAAATCTGACTCGACTTTTCTTTACAACAGTACCAAAAATAAAATAAAGGGCGAAGTGTATAATAATATATTATTTGAAAAACTTGCCGTGTCCTATTAATATTTTTTAATAATAATAAGTATAAAGAATTTCCGCGGGAACCAAAAACCTCAATCCACGCGGACGAAGTCGCGGGCATCAGCTAGTAATCCATACTTCCATACTAATATTATAAATGCGAAAGTGTTTATCTGTCTGCTACGCTTTCACGGCCCATCTATTCAACCGATTTTGATGAAATTTGGTACAGGGATAGGTTGTATCCCGGGAAGGACATATGGTTTTTATCCCGGAAAATTCAAGAGTTCCCGCAGGAATTAAAAAAAACTTAATCCACGCGGACGAAGTCGCGGGCATCATCTAGTATAATATAATCCCACCTTGCACAAGGACTCATAAAAAAATTTAGTTAAATTTTGTAATGCTGTCACTTTTTGGCAACTGCAATATGCTCTTGCAGTAAAAAATTACAGCATTACAGCAGTGCGATTGCGTAACTTCTGCATCAATCATTGTTACTGTATCAATTATTGTGATTACATTGTATTCTTGCTGCGTCGTAAAGGCACAGTGATAGATTAAAGTCTGGAATAACACAGGCTACTTTTTAACCTGGAAAATTAAGGAGTTACCGCGGGAACCGAAGAATCTCAATCCACGCGGACGTAGCCCCGGGCATCAGCTAGTGAAAAATAAAATAAAATAAAAACAAAAACTATCAGTCATGAAAATTTGTTTGTAGGCGTCGCGTCGCTTCTGTCACTCACCTAGGACAGCGGGTCAAACACCAAGTTCTCAAGTACCTATCGGTCAATCTAATTATGACCGACACTTGAGAACCTGATCTTAACTGATGTTATATTAATACGGACCTACGATTTCTAAGACAACTGTAATACCTGCAGCCTGATTCTGTAACTCAGTGGCTATCAAAGAGTGAAAGCCACTGACATATGTTCTTTATCCATTGAAGGTTTGCTATGTAAACTTAATTTTTATTTCATAGCAAACCTTCAATGGATAAAGAATATATGTCAGTGGCTTTCACTCTTTGATAGCCACTGAGTTACAGAATCAGGCTGCTGATATATTCTTTATCCATTGAAGGTTTGCTATGTAAACTTAATTTTTATTTCATAGCAAACCTTCAATGGATAAAGAATATATGTCAGTGGCTTTCACTCTTTGATAGCCACTGAGTTACAGAATCAGGCTGCTGATATATTCTTTATCCATTGAAGGTTTGCTATGTAAACTTAATTTTTATTTCATAGCAAACCTTCAATGGATAAAGAATATATGTCAGTGGCTTTCACTCTTTGATAGCCACTGAGTTACAGAATCAGGCTGCTGGTTCTTGCATTGGTAGCGTAGCGAGCATTAGATACTAACCTCAACTTCCGATATTTGTTGAGGCACCGAGGAAGATGGTTGAGACGTAGCATTCGCCAGTGAAAAGCTTTGCCTCAGTTCACCTGAAGCTGTACATTTACAGTTAAAAAAGTGTGTGCAATTCATACAAGGCAGAAGTGATACTTCAGAAAAGTAGCGTACGAGAGAATGAGATAAATATAACTTGTATTCTATCTCATTCTCTCGCAGGCTAAATCCTAAATATGAATATGTTTGTCTCTTTTTGGTGTCAAATCACGATTATATACTTAGAAGTTTTACTTCAAAAAAATTATCCAAATCAATTTAAATTTTCTTACAACCACGATATCTCATAAGATATTGCTCACTAGCTTTAACGGTGAAGGAAAAATCATCGAGGAAAACCCTAAACGATATGTGAAGTCTGATTACCGCCGTTCTTTAAGATTCGCAGTACTAGAGGGACCGTCAATGCGTTGACTAGCTTTGTTACCTACCTATTACCTGGCAAAACCTTGGCCACGGCAGCCAATCTACGAAGTTTAATATTGCAGTGCGGTACATTCGTTGGCACGGCAATCAAACATGACCGGAGAGAGAGATTAGGCGCAGGACCAACGTCTTATATTACGTGCTTACTGAAGCACGAGGATGTAACACCGCCGACTCCGAGCTGCTACTGAGCATTAGGTTTTTGTCAGGAAACCAAATTACCCCTAGTCTAAATAGGTACTAATAATAATAATTTTATTCATAACCACAACGACATTCAAAAATCTAAAAATATGCATAACTAACTTACATCGTCGCTTAGGTTGTTCAAGCTTCTCTGGCTGTAAAAAAATTATTAAATAACAAATTATTATAATGTTAATACCCAAATAGGTCGATAACGTCGAAATAGTCGATAAATTCGAGCTAGTTCAAAGTTCAAGTTTTTATTCAAATTACAAGTGCTTATGAATAGTCGAATGAATCTACCACTGGTTCGGAATGACGCCTAGTATAACGCCTAATAGACTTCTGCGTTTGCAATTTATATGACCTTTTCATAAGCGACAAACGCATCGGCCGTTATCAGATTAATATTATAAATGCAAAAGTGTGTTTGCTTGTTCTTCAATCACGCCGCAACAGAGCAACGAACCGACGTGATTTTTTGCATGGTATAGTTGAGTACCTGGAGAATGACATAGGCTACTTTTTCATCCCGGAAAATTAAGGAGTTCCCGAGGGAATTTAAAGCCCTAGCTAGCTTCAAGACCCTATACATATATGTCACCGTAAAATTGTAAAAACAGTTAGATTATAATCTAACGGTTTCTATCCCGCGAGATTGTAAACTGTCGAAAGATTGTGAACCGTTCAATGTTCTGAGTATTAATTTTTGAAATATTGATTGTTTTTACGTTTTCTTGTCTCTTTCTTGGACAGTTCGCGCGCGAGTTGAATGCAGAGTAGATAAAGGGCAAAACACAGGGAGCGGGCGCGGATCGGGTCGGGTGCGGGGCTGGTTGAATTCCTGGTATTTATGGACGACATCACATAGAAAGCGGGCGCGTGGCGGGTGTCGCTTGCGTTTTGCGCTTTAATGTACGTGTCGATTTATGACTAAGTAAGTACTTCTAGTTACTAAAACTCACCATAATATCCACGTAACTTGGCTTGATGTAATATTTGGAAGCGAGCTCTTTTTCGCTATGAGTGCTGATCATTGATGGAGCTGCAGTCACTGTAGCTGGCAAATTCAATAAGTTAAAAATCAGTATCTTTTATTTTATGGCACGCGCTATAAAATAAAAGGTAAGTAGGTAGGTATATTAGAAGGAAAACACTGTAACCACTGTAACTTTTTTTCTATTTTGGCCTGTCCATACAAATGTAGATTTTGTATGAAATACCACTTGTGACGTCGCGTCGTCAAAAGTCAACGCACCTTTTTTCTTTAATCGATAGTTTAAAATAGTTATCAAACAATAAATTTACAGGGGACGTGGATATTACGTTAATTGGCAGGTCCTCTATATAATAATCGCTAAAAAAGAATTTATTTTTGAAAAAGCCAACATCCCAATAAAATGTCACTTGCTTTAAGGATGTAGGAAAACATCGTACTTAATATGAGCCAGCGATGACTTTATAATATTACTAGGTAGACAATAATATTCTAGACCAAATTAATTCATTAATAATAATGAAAGATCCAAAAAAGAAACCTTTGGTACTTTACTGTTTTAACGTTTAAACTATCGTAAGTGATATTCATTTCAACTGCAAATAACTACCAGTTAAACTCACCTGTTTTGTCGGAAAAGTGCCCGACTAGTTTCGAACTCGTCCGGGGCCCTTATTCATGAGCCTGTTAGCACTACGCGGCAGCTAAAAGACTGCGGGCCGCCTACCATACAGGCCCCGGACGGGTTCGAAACTAGTGGGGCACTTTCCCGACAAAACACGTCAGTTTAACCGGCAGTAATTTATAGTTAAAATACATTTAACTAATTCAGATCAAATTCAAAGGTAACTCACGAGTTTTGTCGGAAAAGTGCCCGACTAGTTTCGAACTCGTCCGGGGCCCTTATTCATGAGCCTGTTCGCACTACGCGGCAGCTGAAAGACTGCGGGCTGCCTATCGTACAGGCCCCGGACGGGTTCGAAACTAGTGGGGCACTTTCCCGACAAAACACGTCAGTTTAACCGGCAGTATTTTATAGTAACATACATTTAACTAATTCAGATCAAATTCAAAGGTAGGTATGTGCTTGAGGTAGGATTAAGGATAAGTATAATACTTACATATCTTATTCCCCCAGACGGATTCCCTATAGTTAACCCGTTTGGGGCCCCGGCGTCGCTTGTTCCGTATCCTCATGGTGCTCTTACCGCGCGAATCGGACGAAAGTTTTCTGGCCACTTTGTGGTACAGACAGCGTGATGATACGTTCGATACCTGTACATATTCATTCACATATACCTTAGTGAAGGTATACCACATATAAGTCGCATCGGCAAAATTCGGCATCGACTAAAACCGAATATGAACACCAATGAAAAACAGATTTATTGCTTGACGTTATGATTTTAAATACATAAACAACAGATAATCGTGCTATCCATCGTGCTTGGACTCCGAACAAGACGCGTAGGAAACAACCAATAGAGATCGAACGCGCGCTATGATTGGCTGAGATATTTTCGCGCCATTCAAAAATACATAAGATTTTTGCGCAGGCACATCGGCGTTAAAAGTGGTACCTGTACCACTAACAGAACGCAGTCAAGACCAAACTTAACAAGTTATGGAACCAGCTTTCACCGGATGTATTCCCTGAAAACTACCTTATTGGCCTAATCAAGGACAGATTAACAAATTCCTTAATTTGGTTCAGAGATAGGTTGCATGCCAGGGGTAGACATTGCGGCTAATTCTGTTTAACACAATCTGTAAACTGGACGAATCAAACATCTCCAAGCTTCTTATGACAGCTCTAAATTTTGTGCTGACCCTTTCCACAGGGAGTATTAAAGGGAGAGCAATTAAGGGAGAACAATACACATTTAGTTTATCATATACCATTGTCGCTAATTCTGTATAACACAATCATTATATTGTTATCCCTTTCATCTGACCTTTAAACTAAAGGGATAACAATATATGATAAACTAAATGGTGTACCAACAATATTATTGGCCTCACTGGTTACTTTCTACCCCTGAAAATCAGAGTTCCCGCAGAATTATTCCGCTTACCAGTTCACATTGTAAATCGTCCACCTCATCTTCCATGAGGTCCAGGTCATCCGTGTCTTTGGCTGGCACGATCAGTAGCTTGGTTTCTGGACACGAGCTGCTCACAACCATTTGAGAGGACTTGGGGAATATAAGACGATGCGCTGTCCTGCGTTTAACCATATTGATGTGATTATCTTACCAAGAATTGGAATATATTAGTGCATATGTAAAACATAAATCTCTTAACTGAATAAACACAAAGTAGACTAACTTTGCCTGAATAAAAGGATAGCACAATTCAATAGCCCATTATATGAGTTTAGATAAATTAAGTGTTTCAGAAAACTATGATTCAATCCAATTATTCCGGTCTGCTGAACTTTTCATACAAGTCTACAGCTAAAACAAAAATATATAAAAACTTAAAAAACAATTTAAAAATAATGTTATTGCAAAATATGCGTGTAACTTAAGTACCTTCAAGGCAAGAGTGAATAAGCATCTTCTAGTCAAGCGCGCTCCAACCCAGCAAGCGCATAGGCTTGCGCTTGCTGGGTTGGAGCGGGGTCTTTGCTTTAAAAAAAGTCTAATACCTAGATTGGTGAGGTAAAGGAGTGAAAGGAAAGAACGTTTAGATACCGTGGGATATAGCAAGGTGGTTGGAACACCTCCCTCGTAGCCATGTCTTGACACACACCATCCAGCAGTATGATATCTTCCATAAGCTCGTTTACCACGAATATCTGGTATAAAATTTGCCATACTTATTTTTTTCTATAAAAGACGATTTTGCTTCACACTACCAATACAGACACAACGTTCACAAAAAGGTTTTGTAAGAGGCTATCGACACGCCCTGCCACAAAAAAAAAATGTCTCCAAGGGATTTAGTAGGATGCCGAGTTGTAGTACCTACTTTTATATATCTTGTGGTGTTGTCGTTATGGGATTAACGACCAATGATGGATTGATGGATATAGCTCTCTTGTAAGATTCCGTATACAGGGCAGTTAATATGACTTCGTCGAACTACCATAAAAGACGAAAAGTTCTTACTGTTAAATAATGGTTTGTACATAGCACGATGTACCAGCTGTATACTCACCCTTAAAAATGGACAAGTAACGGGCTCTTATGAGCAAAAATTGAGAATCTCCTGTTTTACACGCTTTTTATTAGCTTCAGACGTATGTATGTTAGTATGTAACGTTATCCTTACTAGGATAATCAGGATTAGCGATTTATTGGAACGCAGGAATTGATGTTAATTTGGTTTCTACTTTTTAGTTTGGTTTTCTATAAAAAGCGTGTTTTTTAGTTTTTTTAAACTATTATTTTAAAAAAAAAATGTTGAATTTTGACCTGTACCTACTTCTAAAAATATTGTTAAATTATGAAAACTCTCTACTATCTACTTCGGTAAGCTATAAACAGTGAACCTTAAAAGCCTTAAGACAAGGTACGAAGCCGTGTTCTAATCGCATGCTGATTTTCTCACTTGACCAGCCGTGATATGCTGGTACCATAGGCAATATCATCACAGATAACTTTATGCCGATTTCCCGCCACATTGCCGCTTCTAATCTACAAAATTTTGATGCTGTATTAAATGGAACTGCAACCGAAACTAGCTAGGAAAATGGAAATTATTCGTAAACGATTCATAATGTTCTTAACCAGATGGGTCAGTTGACCGTTTAGAATAATATATGCTCAAAGGATATCAAGCAAAATAACATAGACGACGTTAAAAATAAAATGATCTAAACTATAAATTAAGAACTAACCCCATAATAGGATGTGGCGACAGATTAAAAGCTTCCTTAACTATTGTCATCGTAATGAAATACGCTTGTACTGCTGAATCGCAACGTACCGTGTAACTGTAAGGTCGATTTGTAAGAACCTGTGGGAATAAAGATTGCATAAATGATACGGAAGAAACTGTTATAATAACTTTGACGCAATAGATGAAGTGAAACATAACAATGTGCAGGAACTTTCAGATAAATTATACTAGATTACTAAAGATGAATTTTAATCGTGGCCGCGACTCAGAATTTTTTTTGAAAAAAGATTGGTTCGAGACGTTAAAAATAGTCTAAAATCACCAAACCACGACATGATGACTCGTCCAAACCTTTCTGTAACGTTTATTTGGGAAAAAAGCGTTGCCATAGACTAAAAATGTACCCCCAAAACACCAATGACATTCCCTGAAACGATATAATCCTTGCTAGGTTCCGCAAATTTGAGATCTGTTCTGAACTCGTAATTAGGTATAGCCTCATCTAAGTCTTCTTCTGGTGGTATATAAGTGGCTTCACATAGCCCTGATACTAGAATGTAGAGACCTTTTGGGTGGTCACCTAAAAATGACCAAAACGTTTTACTCGTACATCTTGGATTCCCAATAACAGGTCTAAATACACTATAACAATCATCGGTTATTGCATGCTATTACTAAATATAATGATCATAATAAAGATCTAATCTTTATTTATAATCATATAGCTGATGCCTGCGACTTCGTCCGCGTGAATTGAGGTTTTTCGGTTCCTCGGGAACTCTTTAATTTTCCGGGATAAAAAGTAGCCTATGTGTTATTCCAGACTATAATCTATCTCTGTCCCAAATTTCATCCAGATCCGTTCAGCCGTTGGGGCGTGATTGAGTAACAAACATCCATCCATACATCCATCCAAACTTTCGCATTTATAATTTATAATATTATATATAGTATAGAAGTATAGATAAAAAACGGTGGTAATAAAAACGCTCACCTCGAGATACAAGAATATCATTAATGTTATAGTTGTTAATTTCAGAGTTCTCTATAAAGAAATCAGCAACCCGTTCATTTCCTTGCAACCAAGACACCGCTCGCAACTGTGTCTATTAAATATTTAGTAATTGCTTTAAATACAGCTTGTATAGAAAGTTTTACAACGACAACAAAATAAATCCATAATTATTTAATTTACTTCAGGCGAAGCAGGAGCTACTAGACTTCCTCTATGACGACACATTTGCACTTTCTCTTGTATAGCGTTTACCAACAATCGAAATTCTACTTCATCTAGGAAACCTAAATAAACAATTTATTTTAAGACAGCAAACTTTTTACAAAAATAAGTATAGGTAAAAACAAAGCCTATCATTTTGATGAATTATTTTCATATCTATTTGTATTCTTACTACATATAATCGGACATACCTTCCTCCTTTAGTTGCATCGCATCAAGTAACATTATATTCAAAGTTGACGTAGTAGCTTGCCTCGTTTTAACAGTTATTGCTGTCCACGGTCGATCTCTTTGTAGTAATCCTAGCTGACGTGTTACCGTTAACCTATTATTTAAAATATTTTAAAGTAGATTATAATCTTTAACCTGATCTTAATTGATCCAAATCGATTCTATCAACATTAACCGTAATATCATTCAGAAAGAGTAGTGGACTCAGTGAACCACCTTGTATTACTCCATATTTACATGCAAAATCTATACAAATAAATGAAATTGAAATGCCTTAATGTGATTGCGATATAACTGTGCTTCCTAAGCTCATGTCATCATTTGAACCTTATTTTAATTTATTAGTTCTGTTCAGGCTAATAAATGGACTTTGACTGTACTTTCACGTGAGTTTGCGAGGGCTAAGGAGTAATCTAGGATACTTTTTATACTGCTAATCTAAGATATAGTTACCTATCAACTTCAAGTTTATTGTAAAGAGTTTCTTGTATTTGTTTGTTATCAACTAATTGTGGAAGTAGATAACATACTTCTTGTTCACCAGTTACAAAGCCCTAAAATTATAGATTTCAATTTAATTTTCAACTATCTTGAATTAGAAACTTCTAGAACTACGACGAAAATAGAAACAGCAACTCACTTTCCCAACGTCATAACCAAATGCTAATTGTAAATCTATCATTCTGTCGATGTAAGCCATGATTTTAGGAACTGACACTCTGAAAGAATATTCAAACATTGAGGAATGGAAAACTGTAGATGATTGTTATAAAATATTACTGATAAATATTGAAAAACCCATTTTACCTGGCCAACTTGCATAATCTTAAGAATCGAAGCATTCTAAGCAATTTAGTGGCAGTAAGCACGCTCGAGTTTAAATTGTTCCACTTATCCCATGGCGTTACAGCATCTATTATGTCTAGGATCAAATCTTAAACAGAATCAACAAAATTGTTATAAATATGGCCGACAATCCGAACCGAGAAAAAGAGTAGAAGAATTTGAATACCTACTTCTGTCGTAAAAGAGAATCAACTACCAATTTTATGAAATACTTTTCAAATTGTTTGAAAAACTTTGTTGAATTAAGTGGACCTGAATAACCATTGTAATAAAGGTATACCTAACAATTTAGAAACTATAAACTTTAGTGTCTTTCAAAAGGCATAAATTCTCACCGCATGTAGCCATAAGGATAATAAAAAAATCTAATTTATTCCAATGCGACTTGAAATATCCACGAATGGTTAAACCGAAGAACTTCACCAACATTTCCATGAAGTAGATAATGAAGAAGAATCTAAAATATAAGTTAAAGATAAAAGTGAAACTATATGTGACTATGTAAATGAATCAGTTTAATACAACTAACCGAATCACCGCAAAAATTAAGCGATTTGACAGGTCGTTAAATTCAGGAAAGATGAGGTAATGTTAACTTATACTAAGTTAATTATCATTAACCATGAGCTTTTTTTTACGAGCAAGCAATTTTCTGAACAAGTAGTAGTCTTTAAGAAACAGAGATGAACTACAGGTATAGTGAATGATTCGTTGTAACCTTTTGGCGATTGAAAAGAGCTTGATAAAGAGCTACAAAACTATAATTTCTTTACTTACAAATTAAGCACCTTGATGGTGAAAGTAACGCTCTGCGTCACAGGCGGTTTAAGCACCACTTCACAAAGTATTACAGGCGTGTTCAACAAAATCATCACATAGATGAATCCATCGAACCACACGCTGGATACCAGATTGAAGCACCATTGACGCCAGGGCGTACGAGGGATTTGGGCGTTTGCTGGGTCTGGCATCATCATGTCTACTAGCTTACGGCGCAGCCAGACTGCATGAGCCTTCAGAAGAGAAGATATCGAGTAAAAATTAAATTTAAACACTAACACAACACAGCAACGCACACACTGAAATTAGCCGTTTTATTTATGATTTTCAATAATTTAAGTTAGTTTAGTATTAAATTCATAAAGTAAGTCACTCTTCAGTCTGGAATTCCTCTTTTACGTTATCGTAATATCGTGCAAGTCACACCCCATTACAGTTTAATCATATTAAGTCTTTGCACTGTCGTACCTACCTTAGGTCTCCACAAACTGCCCAGTTGGTCTAGGTTGATCCTTCCGTCATCCGCATCAGCAGCCACCTCGACAGCCTGCACTAAAGTCCTCACTCCATCCTTGCTGATCTTACCGTGTTCGTATTGCCGCCAATAGGAAATCTTCATTGCTTTCAGTACCCGCTGATTTGCTTCCCTGGACAGATATTTAACATTTTATTTGATAAAAGAAGTCATTTAGCGATTTTCACGTCCCGTGACACTGAAGGCCATTTCGTTATATGACATTTTTTGTTCATTTATCCCCCATTACATTTTACAAACATACATTTCCTCAGACAACGCGCTTTTGAAAAAAATACAAAATGGCGGATCATCCGATATAAAAAAAACCAAACTGATTTATAGGATCGCACTTTACCAGATTTTTTTTAAAGACAAGAAAATATATTACTTTCATAATTTGTAATCCATTTCAATTACGTTTAACATTTGTGATACAACGCTTGTAAACTGATAAACTGCAAATCACGTCACATTTTTCTGTTGTTTTATTTAATTATGTTGTTGAAAACCAGGAATATCTTCACATCGGCTTAAAGAAGCTCAAAAAGTACGACCTCCTTGGCGCAGTGTTGAGCGCTGTTGTCTTAACGTGCGGAGTTACCGGGTTCGATGCCTGGCAGGGTCAATTTGGGTCATAATTTCTGAATTTTCCCTGGTCTGGCCTGGTGGGAGGCTTCAGCCGTGGCTAGTTACCACCCTATCGGCAAAGACGTGCCGCAAAGCGATTTAGAGTTCCGGTGCGATGCAGTGTAGAAAACTATTAGGGGTATGTATTAAATATAACTGCCATGCCCCTAACAGGTTAGCTCACCACCAACTTGGACCGCATCATCACTTACCATCAGTTGAGGTGGCAATCAAGGGTTAACTTGTAGTGGATAAAAAAAAGTAGGAAGTACAGACCTCATCATTTCCGCAAACTCCTTCTTCGTAGGCTCATTAGGTATTTCCCTCTCGCAGTCTGGACAAGTGGTGTAGTGATAGCCCATATACGTGTCATCGTCGGTGTCCTCGTCCCGCGACATTTGAATCTGGTATGGATGCTTGATTGTTGTTCCTAGAAATTAAAAATAATTCGCAAACTGTGCACATGGCTTTCACCAACCCTCCTACAAAAGAATCTGAGTTACCAGAATTTGGTGTCTTTGTTTCATAAAAGTGAAATATAATTCGCAAAATCTGATGTAATATACTCAGGTGTTTATTTCTCGATTAGCAAAGAACTTTGTCAGAAACAATAGACAGTGTCTTAAAGTCCAAGAAAGTTATATGAATGCTTATGAGGCTAGTATGACAATGGGGCTGATTCTGTATAACACAATCTCTAAACTAAACTAAAATGGCAGCTTTAAATGTAGTTCTGTCCCTTTCCGTAGGGAGTATTATGAAAGGGTTAGCAATATTTGTAATGCTCTGATTTTAGTTTAGTTTAGAGATTGTGCACTACAGACTCTTATCATCATCTTATGGTATTGCAACTCTGTGAATGCTGACCTTTTCCTAATTATTTCCATCTAATGCGGTCCAGCCTGTGCATTTAAATTTGCGAGTCACGATGAGTAAGATCAAAACAGGTAACGCAAAAGATAAGTGTTTAAAAATTTAGGCAGTAAAAATTATATTTAAGCATACCTTTCTGCACAAGATCCCAGTTTGCATCCGCAAGGAACTTGTCGATCTTTAACATTGAAATGCAGCGGTCTCTCGTTGACATGATCCGTTTCACACAATTGGTCATATTGGCCTTCTTGGCCAAAGATATTTCAGCTAAACCAAGCACTTTCAACACTTTAAACATAGTCGTTGCGTTGACAAGCAAAGATAGAAGTACCAGACCCGCTGTCTGAATTATGAATATCTAGAAAATTAATCTAATTAAATAGAAATGTAATAAAATTATAAGGAGAAAATTTAAGGAAGATTATGGTTAGGAAAAGATTTTATCAATGTATCATTTCATATTATGATGAAAAGCTAGATAATAACCAAAATGTGGATTATAGTAAACAAATGACAATGTTCATTGAATCAAAAAGGACACAAAAGGTTGTTTTTATCTCTTCGTTATAAAAATATAAATTGCATTTTGCTTACTTCTCCTGCGTCCGCTATGCCTGGTGTTTGCAAAACAATCAACGCCAAACAGAGGGACAGTGGACCCCTCAAGCCTCCCCAAACACATGCCAACGAATGCTGCCACGACATCCCATACCCAATATGCCTTAATATAGGAGTCATTATGGCATACACCAACAATCTTGAGAAGTACACAGTTGTATACGTGACGAATACTAAAGCCACTTGACGGACGCTGATAACATAGGTCACTTTCTCAAAAATGACAACACCGACGATCGTAAAGACCAAGGTATTCGCAATATGCGCTAATATACTCCAGAAGTATGAAACCACTTGTTCAACATCTGAAGCAAGTGTTGATTTGCGTTTGCTAACTATCACACCAGCTATAGCAGTTCCCAATAAACCAGAAACGTAGAAATATTTCTCTCCAATATAAAACGTAAGATACGCCCCAGCTAAAGTTATAGTAACGGCGCAAGGCAAATCGTAATACGTCAAAGATAAAAATGCCGATATCGTTTTGCCCATAACGATCCCCAATAACGCACCACCTCCAGCAAATCGAAGAAGTAATAATGTTAGCTGAGAAGCTTCAGTTATAGCGAGTGCCAAATATCCAAATACAGCCGTAAATTCAATCATGACTGTGGCATCTCCAATCAATCCTTCTCCCAAAAGCAGAACGCTTATATATTTCCCTTTAGACAATTCTCTTAACTGTTTAACAACTTCCATTGGATATATCGGAGAGCAAATTATTCCAAACAAGAGAGCTGTTGGAAAGTTCCACGATGATTCAATCAAGTAATACGCCATAAAAGCAGCCATTAAAGCTGTCAATAAAGCTCCAGGTACTCCAACTAGTAATATTTGGGGAAAGCTTTTCCAAAACGAATGAGAATCCACTGTGTATGACGTATAGAAAACTATTATTGGCAAGTATACTAGTAGGAGCAAGTCCACGTCGATATAGCATATCTGGACGATTGGTCTGAATGATGGATATGTATGGGCACAGAATCCAGCGAATCCTCCAATTGAGAACATCACAACTCTGTAGGGAATACACATACTTGTCCATAGCATTACAGTTCTTATAATAACACCAACAAGGAGTGTCGCAAATATAAAAAGGAACCCTAGAGATGTAGGGTAGACCAAAGACGGCCTATATGGGTTGTCGAAAGTAACTTCTTGGTCGATTGTGTTATTCGGTCCTTTTGAAGAGATTTCATTAGCAAACATTGGTATAACAACATAAATTATTATAAAAATTATTTTCATGGTGTCAATGATTAATCAATGATTATGCATGACCATATAGAATTTAGTTCGTCATAGTTTAAGTTTGTGATATTTTAGAGATTAAATGCAAGTTTTTCGTCAAATATCATTTTATTTATAAATATAATTATGTCAAAATACATTAAAAATACTGTTATTTAAATGCAACACATAGGAACAACTGCTTTTTTTCTCCTCCTACGATAGCCATACAAAAATTTTACATTTATCATTCTCTCGGAAAAAGAAGTCTAATAGCAGTAACGGGTTTCTTTGGACTCTTGTATGGCGAAAACTTTTGTGGTGTCTTCCTCGGCGACCGCCTAGGTGAAGTAAACTCTTTCTCCATTAATTGTTTATCTCTTATTTTCCTCTCTTTCTCTTCTTTTCTCTGTTTCTCTTTTAATCTCTGTGTTTCTTCTAATCTCTGTTCCTCTACTTTTCTCTGTTTTTCTTCAATCTCTTTTAGCTCTTTATAAGCAGTTTCGAGCATGCGTTTCTTCCAATCCTCGTAAAGTTCTATAGCAGGTTCTTCTTTCTGTTCATTTGGACTGGGCACATCAACCTCCATTTTTTCACTTTCAGTAGAAAGTATTTCTGCATTCTTTGGAGGTCTACCTCTCTTTTTAACAGTAGCAAATTTTTCATCTACAACTTTTGTCCAGTCAGTTTCTAACTTTGCCCACTGTCCTGGTTTTAGTCTAGATTTTTCCAACAGTTTACTTTTTGATATTTTAACTTTGTTTAACCTAAAATGCGATTCAGATTTAAACAAAATAAATCTTACACATATTCTGCTAGTAATGCAATGTGAAAACTTCATGAAAATATTTCTATTTATATAAGAATATAAATGCAAAAGTGTCTATCTGTTATCTTTTTATGCCTATATATCGATTTTGACAAAATTTGATACAGTAGGAGATGCATGCAGTTATAACTCAATTCAGATGCTACTAGGATATAATAGTTTTTGTCTCTATTCCTGTTATGATTGCAGTCTCTCGAGAGAAAAGGATAGAATGCTTACTGTCATTATAATAGATTTGGGATATGTTAGTACTTTAACAATGGAAAATCCATTAATTCCTATGAGATTATACAAGACCATGAGGGCTAAATCACAGGTATCATCTCGTATCTAATTAAATGACTCACCTGCAAGCTTGATACACAGCCATGCAAACATATTGAGGTAAACTTAAATCAATTTCCTGCAACAAAGCAGAAAAGGGGTAATTAGAGCTTATTTCTCTACTTTTTACGATGCGGCATGTGGGGTCAATTTGCTCAAATGGCATACATAACCCTCAGGGGGCCTAAGGGCATTCGAATCCAAAACAATAATGAATTTAGAGCTGATAGGGAAGCCCCATTTCTGTATCAAAGAAAGAAAAGAAGAGTATCAAAGAAGCTTGCCGACACAGGAATAGATGATATTTTGCATTTGTTTCCTTGTAAGGTTTTTTTTTAATCCACTACAAGTTAGCCCTTGACTGCGATCTCACCTGATGGTAAGTGATGATGCAGTCTAAGATGGTAGCGGGCTAACCTGTTAGGGGCATGGCAGTTGTATTAAACCCATACCCCTATTCGGTTTCTACACGGCATCGTACCGGAACGCTAAATCGCTTGGCAGCACGTCTTTGCCGGTAGGGTGGTAACTAGCCGCGGCCGAAGCCTCCCACCAGGCCAGACCAGGGAAAATTCAGAAATTATAAATTACCAAATTGACCCTGCCGGGGATCGAACCCGGGGCCTCCGCACGTTAAGACAACAGCGCTACACACTGCGCCACGGAGGTCGTCAGAGTCAAGGTTAAGTTTTACAGTTCAAAATAAAGTTCAGTTTAGGGCTAGCACCTAGCCTTCATATTATTACTCATGCTGAAGTCATGCCAGGTGCTAAAAACTTCGACAATCATTCATGACCTATACCTATCTCGAGAAGGTAAACAATATTATTTATATAACTCATGCTTTTCGCTAAAAAAATTATTTATTTCAAAATTTAATAGGCATTTGTTTAGCAGTTACATGTTTCGATACCTTGAAAAAGATTTGACTGTACAGCTCACATAGTTTATCCATACTAATCAACGACCTCAATTTACATAGACGGGCCCTGTCAAACAAAGAATGTGGGCGTATTTTTAGCAACGCCATCAACGCCATCTAGTCTGAAAAGCGGGAACTTGCTTGCAACATCTTGAATAAAAACTTGAAAACGTATGACTCGGTCATAGATAATATAGGTCATAGCCGTAAGGCCAGTTAGTAAAAAAAAAATTATACAGTTTGTCGCGGAAATTAAATGATTGCGTAATGGATAAAAATATTAAATAGGAAGATTAAATAACGTTTTTTTGGCAATGTATAATTGTGAATTGAAACACTTACCTTAAAATTAAAATTATACAGTGCCAAACTAATTAAACTTTAGATGTTAACTTAATAATAACAAATTATCCGCACGACGAGCGATCGTGAGAGCGCTACGACGGGAACAAAGACAGATGCGGAACGCGTTCCCCATCTCGGACGCCCGGCGTTTTTCTATGAAAGGGCCCATCTAGTGCCTACATATATATCGATGATACTAATATTATAAATGCGAAAGTGTTTCACAGCCCATCTGTTCAACCGATTTTGATGAAATTTGGTATAGGGATAGTTTGTATCTCGGGGAAGGACATAGGCTACTTTTTATCCCAGAAAATTAAAGAGTTCCCGCGGGAACCTTAAAACCTTAATCCACGCGGACGAAGTCGCGGGCGTCATCTAGTTTTTTATATGACATTGACACAAATGGACAAAATAAATGAATAGACATAAAAATACATCCTTGTTTTGCTACAGAACCCTAACAATATACTTACACCCTTTTGCCTCTGGTACTCGTCCAATATCTTCTCAGCCCAAGACTGCACTCCTGTACATTGCATTGAGACACACAGGAATGCCACTGTCAGTCTGTCACTGTTCACTTCTAGAAGATTCTCCACTATTTTCCTGCAATTCATGTATGTGGGACCTCTTAAGCCAGAGTACTTGATTGCTGATTTCTGTAATTGAATGTTATAATTTTAATAATATAAACTAATAAACTAATCTTTGTACTTCAATCACTCTACACTGCACTAACTTTTGTTACATGGCTATAGTTTTGTATAGCCAGCGCCAATTATTTTTGCGCGTAGTATGTATGTTGACTTTAACAGTTTGTATGAAAACTGTGGAAAAAAACACATTTTTTTTAATCCACTACAAGCTGGCCCTTGACGACGATCTCACCTGATGGTAAGTGATGATGCAGTCTATGATGGTAGCGGGGTAAACTGTTAGGAGCATGGCAGTTATATTAAACCCATATCCCTTCGGTTTCTACACGGCATCGTACCGGAACGATAAATCGCTTGTCTTTGCCGGTAGGGTGGTAAACTTATAATAGAACATACTAAATAATTTAGATTGTGTTTGTTTGTTTGTCCATCAGTATTTTGTTCAAAGACAGCTTGGGCAGTATGCTAGGTAGAACTGAGATGAATATTTGAACAGTCTCAATAGTTCTCCAATTAGTTTGGTTGGAAGCCATGATTTGAGGTTTGATTATAATAACCTTCAGAAAATTCTAAAAATTCAAATCTCAAAATTCAAATAAGCACAAAGAATTTCTAAAAACATAGTTTTTAAAATATCTTTTAGAAACTCTCTGGTGGAAATTATCTGGTAAGCTATCAATAACTATGAGCTTTATCTTCTTGCTGTGGGGGAACCGCCCACGGAAAATGGATCTGGTAACACAATGGTACCCACGGGATGGGAAAAGAAACAAGGGCCGGCAGCAAAGACGTTGGGAGGACGAGCTGAAGCTGACCGCTGGTCCATTCTGGAGAAGGGTGGCACTAAATCGCAAGCACTGGAGAGAGCTGGAGGAGGCCTTTGCCGCGAGGCACACAGAACTGAGGGACTTGTTGTGATTAATTTGTTAAAACTATAATTGTAAAAAAGTTCTGTAATAAAAGGCTATTTTATTTTATTTTATCTACTTGCTCTATTTCATCAAGGTCAGTATATGAAAAGAAATGATTTATTTTACATAGAACAATTAGTGTGAAATGTATAGAGTGAACATTGATTTTGCTTAGACTTAAGACATGGTTAAAACGAGTCAGATTTATGTTACTCACATCTCGTTTTAACTCTGAGTAAGTCTTAGCCAACAGAACAGGAAAAAGAAAAAGAGATCGCCCTTGCCAGAGATGGGAGGATGATATCAAAGGCACGCCGGGAAACATATGGCAAAGGACAGCAAAGGATAGATTATTATGGAGAGCCCTGGAGGAGGCCTATGCACATGGGCAAACTGGATGAATAAAACAAAATATCTACTAGTGTCTTAGTTTAATTAATTAATTTATATGAAAATGTAAATAATAACAAAACAAAATTCAGTAATAAAGGCTTATATTATATTATATTATTATTAAGTCTGAGCCAAGTCAAAGTACACTCTATAAATCTCAGCATTAGTGCCACTTATGATAAGTGTTACACTACAACAAAATGTTACACTTTGTAAATAATAATATACATAATGCATATATTACGTAACAAGTATTACACTGACACAAGTCAGCAACCCACAAGGGTTGCTGGACGCAACGCCAGTTGCTTCCATGCAACTTTGTCATTATAGTTTGCCCCAATCATTTAATTGTGAGTTCTTGTTTGCTCAGCTCTCATACAATCTGTCACATGTTAACGTACATACTATGTCCGAAAATATGCTACTTTGACACCGGCTATACAGCTGTTAGCAAGGTGTGATTGGCACCAGACATATAGATAAAGAGAAACTTACACATTCATGGTGTGAGTATGGATAACAGAAACTTACATTATCCAAATCAGCACCAAACAGAGCTGCAGCGAGGTCCAAGCATATAACAGTTTTACTCGTATCTGTAATATTACTGCCCGCAATGGATTTTGTTTGTAACAAACGCTCAAATTCTGCAGCTTTACTGTAAAAAACAAATTTATTTGTTTAGATTTTTAACTGTAAAAATATTTTTCTAAGTATTTTTATACTTATTATACTACTCAGTCATTTTAAACATATACATTGATATTCTGTAACGTTAATAGGTACTCTATAATAAATATTATTGTTACTTCTTGCTCGACAATGACATGTAGTAATACAGAAGGTAGGAGTAGATAGGTAGTACGTAGAATAAACTACTGTTGAATGCACTAAAGTAGGATTGCATGCATGGTCTTTGTGAAGTCAAGTGTTTAACAACATAAAAATCAAATTACCTATCCACTACAATTTTCTAGTTGTAACATATCTGATACATTAGAATGGCTTATATCTTAAACAATGGAATTGGAATCACTAGGTAATAGAAAAATAAAATTGACTTACTTTGTAACTTTTTCTTCTTCACCAAGTCCCAGCTTGGTGGCTATTAACTTTAGAGTTTTATTGTGTGTGGCCATGACTTATTTTTCAGAAAACCGTCTAATTTAATCATACGGTTTAAATCAATTTCAACTCAAAGCAAAATACGTGCAAAACAAAAATACGATGAAAATCGTGATATTCAATGTACTCTGTGGTGACCACCGACCAGAAAAAAAAGCGTGTGACACCGTGAGTCGTGAGAGGCTCTGACAGGACACAGAGAAGACCAACTTGTCTTTCTATCCTAAAAGGTTGCCTGGAAGAGATCACTCATAGTGATAAGGCCGCCTTTACACCGTAACAAGTTGTAAATTCTGTCACGATTCGTTTTACCTCTGTTTTTATTATTTTATTTGTTTGTGTGTAATAAAGTGTTTTTACTTACTTACTTACTTGTCTTTGGACAGGACACAGAGCAGAGGCACAGAGTGTTATTTGCAGATTTGTTTGTGATTTGTTTGTAGCTGCATCAATGATTGTTACAGTCTCGATTGTAGTGTAGTTTATGGTATTCGTACAGCGTCAATGGATTTTGTCCAATAGCGGAACGGTGTTAATCAGAGCAAGTACGCGAGCCTCTCTGGTCTATATAATATGTTCCTTGCTCTGGTCTCTGCTTTTTTTTTTTATTTAACTGGTTTAATGGCTCTGAACTCTAGTTCTTCTGAACAGAGAGAGCATTTTAATCTGAGACCTGAGGGGTGTACACAGCATGCACAGCTGATACGAATCATAGATATTTAATTGTTTTTATTGTCTATGAAAGATCTGGATTTGGACGATTGCACTCTTGCCATAATTGTTTCACAGATTTGTTTGCCACAGCCTCAGGCCACAGCCCACAAAGTAAAGGATACAATTTAACAGCCAATCGGGGTAGCTTTATTCACTACATTCGCCATGCATTAATATATTTTTGCACGGTGTAAATTGTAGTGACGGTTAAGCGAAGCACTAAGCTGGTTTGGATCACAACACACAAGCTATAAAATATGATCGCACACTTTATATTTTAATATTAAATAATAAGTAATAAGCTTAATATTATAAAATAATTATGTGAAAGTGTGTTTGTTTGTTGGTTTGGTAGTTTGTCCTTCAATCACGCCGCATCAACCTTCCTCCTCCTCCTCCTCCTTTTCAACCTTGTTCCCCCTTCACCCGCACCGTTCTAACACAGAACAGCAAGAAACCGTCAGCGTCGGCATCCTTATGTGGTTGACGTCCAGTCCAGGTCCAGTCTGCCCGATCTTAACGGTTCTGCTCTACGTTCCTGATTCGAACCGCCAGGATGTGGAATGTCCTTCCAGCGCATGTATTCCCTGCCACGTACAACTTACGTACTTTCAAGGCAAGAGTGAATAGGCATCTTCTAGGCCAGCACACTCCAACCCAGACCTCATCATTGCTTTGTATTACTTTAGGCATGCTTGTCATCAAGCGCAAGCCTATCTCGCAATAAAAAAAACAAAGCAACGAATCGACGTGATTTTTTGCATGTATAATTTAGGACCTGGAGATTGACAGGCTACTTTTAATTATAAATAAATAAGAAAGTCTTGTGTATTATCATAATATAATTATTTATAAGTAGGTATGTTGGAACAAAATCCGATGTAAGTAGGACAATACTTACAATTTTTTTATACTCAAAGAAAGTGTATTATTAAACTAGATTCGATTATTTTCTTTTTTAAATTATATTAAGCTAGCGCTTGGCTGCAATCAGACTCGCATGCAAGTGGTGATGCAACCTAAGGTACCTAAATCAGACAATGCACATCTTGCTGAGTGAACAAGTAGTAAGTATTAAAAAGAGAGAGAGTGAGATAGTTTCAGTAGTTTAGGTGCTATGGTGGAACAAAAATACAAACAAACATATATAAAAAACATACACTGCTATAAAATCATAACCCTCCGTTTTGGCTTTGCCGTAGTCGGGTAAGCAAGTTAAATTTTTAAATTTTATTACTGTATGTCGAAGAGGATAATACTATTAAAACCACTACGTCTCTGAGTCTGAATGTTTTATTGAATTTTGTTCAAGCGGCAGACCTGTGCGGCCTGAGCAAAAATGATCTAAATCAGGAATCAATAACTATTAAACATGTATATAAAGTAATCAATGAGATAAGATCTAATCAAAATCATTTCCATCATCTCGATTTCTTAGCTGTTGACCACGCCCCTTTATCTCTATCAAGAAAAATCGCGATGATAAAATTCTTTTTTTTAAAGCAGACGACATCGGACATGTTGATTTTTTCTGTAGGTTCTGTGAAGCCGATACGGATCGCTGTCATTGCTACAAAAATGTCTTTGTAGATATCAGGGTGTAGGTCATTTAATTGTAGTCTAATAACTAATCCGTGCTAAATTTTGTATAATAGAAGCATTATTAGCAGTAAGAAGAGGATTCACTCCACCCGAATCAGGGGTGTGTATGCAGTGATGTTCGACAGATATAGATTTGTATCAAAATAATCCGAATCTATTTATAAATATTATTTTCTCATCTTTTACTTATGTTCAAACGTTAATAGTAACGTCTGGTCTATAATTAACTCGTGAAAGTTTATAAATATTACATTATACCATGGCGGAGTCGTGATGAGTCGGGTTCATTTTATGTGAAGGTTGCCTGCCATATTTTCGTCAGATATATTTCGTTTGGTGTAATATTGGGCGTGAACGCGGCGCCCGGGGCGTCTTGCGAGCCCGCCGCGAGTGCCTCCAGTTCTCGACCGTGTAGTGACTGCGATATAGTGATATACCTGTAAAGTGGGCAGTGGTTGACAGTTCCAAGTGTAGTGGTGTTTTTCAGGTAGCGATGCAAGTGGTGTCAATTTGGTGGAGGTAATACAGTGCGGTGCATAATGTGGGCGCAGTGAGGTGGTACACGGCACCACGGCTTCGTCTGTGGCGGGTGGCGCGCGGGGAGCCGAGTCTCCTTCGCAGGCCAACCAAGACACCGTGGATAACGCCACTCCCACCTGTTGGTGAGTCCAGTTTTATGAACTAACTTATAGAGGGGATGATCATCATAAGGTGGATGATTGTTCCTTAGTAAAAACTATTTCATCCAATTCACTGTGATGGTGGTACTACTGTGACTACTACCTGTGAGTTCTACTGCTTTCCTGACAGCCAGCCTCCTAGCCTACCAGTCTAGTTTTTGTATAACTTGACTACTTTAATGATAAAACAAATCTATACCATTATCACTCTTCTAATAAAGAGGCCCTGTGACTTAATAATATGTGGTACCTATTACATTATAATATGCTAACCTAGATCATAATCCCTAACAGTCAATTTTTGAAATATTTATTGTATTTACGTTTTCTTGTCTCTTTCTTGTAGGTTAGGTTAGGGTTTGACATAAATAATAAGGCACTTAGGTTTTATTGGGTTAATATACCTAACAGATTACAATCTACTGAAAAATAATGTGTTAAATTGTAATCTGTCGACAGTTTACAATTTCACTAGTTAGATTACAATCTAACGGTTTTTGCAATCTTATGGTGACATAGAGGAGGGAGGCTTCGGCCGTGGCTAGTTACCACCCTACCGGCAAAGGCGTACCGTACCGCCAAGCGATTTAGCGTTCCGGTACGATGCTGTGTAGAAACCGAAGGGGTATGGGTTTAAAATAACTGCTATGCCCCTAACAGGTACCGCTACCATCTTGACTGCATCATCACTTACCATCAGGTGAGATCGCAGTCAAGGGCTAGCTTGTAGTGGATAAAAAATAAAAAATAAATTGAAAAATAATCTTATAATATTTATGGTTGAATGCATTCAGAATCTTCCAACTGATATATGTATATCTGATAATTACTGTTTAAATACCTTTGAACAGGAAGGACATTTCTTTGCAATCATGATAATGCTAAATCGTAGAGCATAATAATAATAAATTATTATGACACAACTCTTGTTATGTTTTATAGGCATGAACTATATACATGTTATATTTATGCAATATAAAATATTTTGATAAACACATTACTTATAACTTACTAGCTGATGCCCATGACTTTGTCTGTATGGATTGAGGTTTTTTGGTTGCAGGGGGAACTCTAATTTTCCTGGATAAAAAGTAGCCTATGTGTTATTCTAGACTATAATCTATCTATCTCTGTGCCAAATTTCATCCATATGCGTTCAGCCGTTCTGGTGTGATTGAGTAACAAACATCCATCCATCCAAACTTTCGCATTTATAATATTAGTATTTTAATACATAACATGTTGTTATTCATGTTACTTATAATTTATTAATGTGATATTTAAGTATATGTACTAAGTAATATGATTCTTAATTTTATTGGGATGTAAGCAAGTGGGGTAAGTACTTAATTATTTATAAGTATTAAGTACTTAATAACTATGTATTAGGCATAATGCGCATCTGAACAGTGGAGCAAAACTGAGGTGCAGCATCTTTATTTTTATAACAACTCAAACTGAGGTTTATTTACATTTGTCCCGTAATGTAGTTATTTTCAATGTAGGATTGAATCTAATTTAAAGTCCTAAACTTAATTTAAAAGTAACTTTAGTTTAGCACTTTAAATGGACTTGACTCCAATCTCTATGTTCACTCCAATCTCCACATTTCTGAGACTTATGCAACTAAATAGGTACTTAAATACAATCACTGGAAAGCAGTGTATGATTACAGAGTAAGTATATTCATACAATGGGTTGACGTGCATACAAATGACAGACCGATACTACATACTAATTTGACAATAGAGGGATAGAATTTTGCATTGAAAATTCTGCCAGTTTCCTCTGTCACATCCCTGTAACCCTTAAGAGTTACTCAGTCTAGACCCCCTCTGTCGAATGTCTAATAAAAACGAATGTATCTCCTTAGACTGATATGATTTAGTAGTCAAGTAGATTATGAAAATCTGAAATATTGTCTATAGACACCCACACATAGTTATTTCCAGCTATGGGCATGTATGAGTGACTGTAGTAAAGAAACTATAAGTAGGTAACTACTGCAATTGTTTTATTTTAACAATGTCAAGTTTATGAATAATGTTAGTTTCTGTGGTTCAAGATAAGATATACATAGTAACAGAAACATTTTTAATCTGATTTATCTAAATATATCTTCATGACAACTGCAATGTTGGACCATAAAAGATGAATCATCTTATTTTAGCCAATTCTATTTATAAATCACTTAATTATAGTACTTAGGTACTTACTTATGTGTCAACTAATATACAACTGTTTTTGATAATATACTATTTTTTATCTTTATCTTTGACTATATTTCAGATGTACTTAATTTACTTACTTACTTCATTGAAAATAAAAAACCAGTCAAGTGCGAGTCAGACTCGCGCAGATGGGGTTCTGTACCACCACACAATATAAATTAATTTAGTTAATAACAAGAAAGATGTCATAAAAACATGTAATCAGCTGTGAAATAACTGGCTAACAATTATGGCGTTAAACTGGTAAGAAACTATTCGGCATCCTATGAGTACGGAACCCTTATTATCGATTTTCGGATTTTTCCTAGACTTGTGCTGTCTCAACCTCTCAACCTTGCTTCTTGCCAAACATGATTCTAGGTTAACAGGAAGTACTTACCCTTTATATTTTGATTTATTGGCGTGTGTCAAAGTATGCAGCTATGGCCGTATCTTTTGATTGCTTTGATTTTTTTTAAAGAAGGGGCCGTAGACCTAAGTATTTGTTATTAATTTTTATCTTGATACCTCCTCACACATTACTGAGAAAAAGGACAGACCTAAAAGGGTTCCTTTTTACCTCTTGACCCTAATAATCAATGAAACAATGTTTAAAAATTATATCTACCTGTTATCTCTATTTTTCTACCAAAGCCAACATGGTTACTACTTAAAAGTAACTTTTCTTATCTGTGGTATTTTTCTCTACGAACCCTTACATGTCGACAAACTTTTTTCTTGTATTATACCGCATTTTGTGCAACATGTCTCTCTTTCTCTCTCGTCGCGAGATATCTCGTTGTTCGCATGCTAGCCCTACAGGTCCTTGACTATACCTATACCCGGTGGTAGAGTCTTGACTTATGATAAGTTACAGAAGTTGTGTCCTAAGTAAAATAAATCATTTTATTTCAAATGACACTCTCCAATAAATCAAAACCTATAAGGTACTTCCCGTTGACCTGGAATCATGAAATTAGGCAAGAAGCAATGTCTCACAGCACAAGTATAGGAAACAATCCGAAAATTGTTAATTATTAGGGTTCTGTATTCGATAAGTAAGTAAGGTGATAGTAGGGTGTCGAATTGTTTGTCAAGCACTACCCGTTTAGCTCCATAGCGAGTTATTTCACAGCTAAGTAATTACTTGTTGTTATGACATATTTCTTGTTATTTATTAAATTATTTTCCATTGTGTGTTGGTACGGAACCCTTCGGCGAGAGTCTGACTCGCACTTGACCGGTTTTTTTCTAGGAAAATTACCCAGTATATTTACAGTGGTGCAACTAACCGCTTGTGTTTAATTACATTGTATCGAAGTTTTTATTGCCTCATCGCCGTAAGACCTAGAGGAAACCTTACAAGCGCCGTGTTTCACAGATGTTGGGATTAACGCTCGTCATTTAGGATAATTCCTATGTGAATCACGGTCAATATGACTACGTACTTTTGACGACTAATACCCCCAGCATAGCATTGCGGTGTAATTAGCATAGGCCATAGCAATCATACTGATAACCTAGTGGTCAAGACCTATTCGGGGGATCAGGGGTTCGATCCCCGGGCGCGCGCCACTAACTTTTCTGGGTTTATGCGTTTTAAGCAATTATGTAAATATGACTTGCTTTCACAGCGAAGAAAACATGGTGTATGCTTGAGAGTTCTCCTTAATATTATCAAATGTGTGTGAAGTGTGCTAATCTGCACTTGGCTAGCGTGGAGAACTATGACCTAACTAAACTCGAAAGCCTTCTCATTCTGAGAATAAAATCTCCAAGAGATACCGGAGTCCCGACCTCATCGGGGAGAGATCGGGTCGTATTAAGTGGGATTTTTACCCCCTCGGTGATCGTCCTCAGCTTATAAAGTGAAAGGTTCCTGGAATTCTGCCTCTCTTGCGCATCGCTCATTATGGGCTCATTTCAGCCAGAGGAAATGACCCCACGAACTGATAGACTTAGCTGCGTTTCCTAGAAAGTAGGAAACTGTAGCTTTTATCATCAACATCATTACAACCGATTGCCGGCTCACTAACTGCTAAGCACAAGGCTACTCTCGGAATGAAAAGGGTTTGGCTATAGTCCACCACGCTGGCCAAGTGCCACTTCACACACCTACGAGAACGTTATGAAGAAGTCTCGGGCACGCAAGTTTCCTTCCCCGTTTGAAGAAAGTGATAGATATATAATTTCTTAAAACACATAACTCTGAAAAGTTAGAGATATTGTGTGCCCGTGGATCGAACCCGCGACCCCGTATTGGAGGTCGGGTGTCTTAACCACTAGGCTATCACCGTTTATCACTGCAGATTTATTAGGTAACTTACCATCATTATTATTAAGTACTATTAATTACGCTTAGTTAACCTAGCTTTACTCGTCAACAATCATCAGTGAAGTAAGTGTCTGCCCAAAGTAGCTATTTTTAATTGTTATATTAAAAAGTTTCCCTCAGATTGACCTACATGATACATCAGACAGACAAACAGGCGTTGTCTTTCCTGAGTAAGATATCAAGTACATTATATCAATATTTATAGCAATGTTTTTGCTACGCGGATTATCTTATTCAGACAGCTGTAAAAATTCCACTGGGGATTTATGATACCTACACTGCATGATTAAATTTGCCGATAATTCATCTATATCCTAAGTTACCTGTATAGCAACAAAATTGTGTTAAATTCAACAAGATGAATTTATATAGGTACTTAGTTAGAAAAAGGTTTATTAACAAACCCTGTTGGGCAGACATTTTAAAACAACATGCAATCCCACACAGCCCTCTATCTTGCTAACAATAACTGGTATCAAGTTAGTGTTCCCACTACCCTCAACAACTTGGTTATTATTTTTCTATCCTGGATAGTGGATACTGATATTTTGAAATGTAAATAGAAAAAATAACGGTTAGTTGTAATTTTACAATCGCACACTGGGAAATTGACAAAATGAGATAAAATCATCCATTCAATACATAAAAATAACCTCATTACCAACACAAATACCCAAAAATAAAAGATGGAGATAACTTCACATCGGTCGCGTCTGTGTACCAAAAATAGCTGATTTAAATATTTCAAAAATATGAAGGCCTCTCCCCACGAGTGTGGGGAGGAAGACGCGACGTTTTCCTCTGTCAAAGTGAGACTTTTTGGCTGAAAAATAATAAAAATATAAATCATACAAGTGTGTGAAATATTAACTTTTTACTAAGTAGATGATGCCCACAAAAGTATAGTCCGCATGGACATGGATGTAGGTTTTTCGAAAACTGAGAGTAAATCTGGCACAACTAAAAGTAGCCTCAGAAAAAGTTCTTCCCCGAGATGCAACCTATCTCTGTACCTAATTTATTTAAATCGAATTGAACAGAACGGGCCGTAAAACCTCAGCAGACAGACGGAAACAATTTTCTATTCATGTTATAATACCTTAGTTATTAGTATGGATTCACCTGCTGCAGCGAACTGAAATCGATGTTTCATCCTGAATCTTTATCTTTTTTTGCATTTGACTTTGAGTGCACTTAGTTTCTTGTGTTTGGTTACTTTTTATAACAAACAAAGTCGGGTTTGTTCGAACACTTATAACTCTAGAACGGCTGGACCGATTTTTATGGTTTTATTTGTCTCCGTCCCGATTAGCAATAGTTATTCTATGAAAAACATTGGAAAATTGACGAAAAAATAAAATAAAAGAAAAATCATTTTCCCATACAAAATGTTCATTGGTTTCGTACCGTGATTTTTGGCATGGGTATACCTAGTTGAGGACCTGGAGAGTGACATAGGCTACTTTTTATCCCGGAAAATTAAGGAGTTCCCGTGGGAATAAAAAAAACTTATCCCATGCAGACGAAGTCGCGGGCATCACTTAGTATATAATATTAAATTACTTAAAATAAAGTTCAGGATAAAGCTGGAAATAGTTATGACAATAGTCCTTAGGACGAACCGCTCCTATCTCTATGTCCTCGCCTTGACGTGTCGCTTAGGTATATAAATATTCCATAGTTATTTATGCATATCCACAAATAGATTTTTCATAAATAGACCTGGATTAACAATCGTGGGGTAAAATATATTCGAGGGTCAAGTTCGGGAAACAGAACCTTTGATCTCGACAAAACCTCTTTAACTGGGCTTTTGTGCCGAAAACCATGTTCGTAATACGTTGACGACTGCGTAATCTAGGGCCAGTATTATAAACCGACATTAGCTAAGAACAGGATGTCAAGTATCGGTCAATCTATGCATAAGACCGGTATCCATAATCCATACTATTTTTTTTTTTAATTGTTAGATAGGCTTGCGCTTGGCGACAATCATGCGTAGTGCAAAGCAATGATGAGGTCTAGGACAATACTATATAGGATAATAGGACTAATATTATAAATGCGAAAGTGTGTCTGTCTGTCAGTCTGCTACGCTTCCACGGCCCGTCTGTTCAACAGTTTCTGTTTTGACGACCTCCGTGGCGCAGTGTGTATCGCTCGTGGTCGTGCGGAGGTCTCGGGTTCGATCCCCGGCAGGGTCAATTTAGGAATTTATAATTTCTGAATTTTCCCTGGTCTGGCCTGGTGGGAGGCTTCGGCCGTGGCTAGTTAAGACGTGTCGCCAAGCGATTTAGCGTTCCGGTACGATGCCGTGTAGAAACCGAAGGGGTGTGGGTTTAATATAACTAACCTAACCTAACAGGTTAGCCCGCTACCATCTTAGACTGCATCATCACTTACCATCAGGTGTGATCGCAGTCAAGGGCTAACTTGTACTGTAGTGGATAAAAAAAATAAGATTTTAATTAAATTTGGTACAAGGATAGGTTGTATCCTGGAGAAGGACATAGGTATACTTTTTATCCCGGAAGATTAAAAAGTTCCCGCGAGAATCAAAAAATCTTAATACACGCGGACTAAGTCGCGGGAATCATCTAGTTGCCACCGTCGTCGTCAACCGACGTAACTCGAAGTAATAATAATAATAATTATAAGGAAAGAAAAGACATTGTTAATCTTTCTGTTGAACGCACTATTGAGCTGTCCTGTGTTGAGCTGGAGCGATACATAATAGTTTGTGTGTACCGACCTCCCTCAGGCGACTTTTTACTGTTTGAGGATGTCATGGAGGAGGCCCTAAGGCGGATATGTAGGTCAGCAAAAAAAGTGTTGATATGTGGAGACTTTAATATAGATATTTTGCTTAACACTCCTCTTTCTGATAGATTACTTAACTTATTTAAAAGCTTCAATTTAGACAATATTTTTATTGAACCAACACGGATAACAACAAGATCCGCTACCTGTATTGACAATATTTTCAGTGATTGTAAAATTGTCAGCAAGACCGTCATTGCTAACCTCAGATCCGACCACTGCGGGCAAATGATATCTGTTCCTAGCTCTAAACAAAATACAACTAAAGTAATAAAGTATAGGCCAGTTACCACTAAAAAAGTACAACTATTTAAACAAAATATCTTAAATACTTTACCTACCCTTGACCTTACACAGGGTGGTCCGGATGAACACTACAATACCTTCTTTGATCTGTTAAATTCTCAGTATAGTTCCATTTTTAAAATAGTAGAAAAAAAATTGTTTAAAAATCTCAAATTTAGCGACTGGGCTACTGTTGGCATTTATAAAAGCAGGAATAAGTTGTTTGATCTGTATGCTGAAAAACAGTATAATTACACTCCTACATTTGTTCAATATGTAAGAAATTATTCAAAATTATTTAGAAATGTATGCATGCAAGCAAAATCACTTTATATAAAACAAAAAATTATTAATTCAGATAATAAAATAAAAGCAGTTTGGGAAATAATCACAGATGAAATTGGGAAACATAAAGTGGAAAAGCCTAAATTGGAGCTAAAAGTTAATGACCGTATTATTAACTGCGATACTGAAATTGCAAATACATTTGAAAATTTTTTCAAAAATATTCCTGTTACCACTACTAGCTCCCTTAATTCCTCGCCAATAGAAGCCCTTAAGCTTCTCAAGGGTAATGTCACCGAGTGTAGTGTGTTGTTTAAGTTTAAACATGTGACCCCATATGATATTATTAAAATATTTAAATCTTTGCAATGCAAAAAAACCGGGGATCTATGGGGAATATCAGTAAAAATAATCAGCAATGTTATTGATATAATTGCACCATATCTTGCTTTAATATTTAATGAGTCTGTAGATTCAGGATCCTTTCCAGATCTTATGAAATACAGTAAATTGATTCCACTTTTTAAATCTGGTAGTAGAAGTGACCCTAATAATTACAGACCAATTTCTATATTACCAGCACTCAGCAAGATATTTGAGAAAATTATGCTCAACCAACTGCTTCTGCACTTTAACTCAAATAAACTACTACACTCAGAGCAGTATGGTTTTACTAAAGGCCGATCAACAACCGATGCGGGAGCTATGCTGTTAAAGCATATATTCGATGCGTGGGAGAAATCACAGAATGCTATTGGTATTTTCTGTGATTTGTCTAAGGCATTCGATTGCGTTGAGCATGAGACGCTTTTAGTTAAGTTGAACCATTATGGAATCAAAGACACTGCACTTGGCCTCATTGCATCTTATCTCAGTGACCGCATTCAAACGGTATGTGTCAACGATGTGAAGTCGTCCGGATCAGCCTCACTTATGGGTGTTCCTCAAGGCTCTATTCTGGGTCCCTTCATGTTCTTGGTCTATATAAATGATTTACCATACTACGTCCAAAATACTTGCGATATTGTGCTATTTGCTGACGACACGTCCTTGATTTTTAAAGTCGATAGAAACAAGGACAATTATGAAGACGTAAATAATGCAATTTCTCAAGTCACTAACTGGTTTACTGTAAACAATTTACTTTTAAACGCAAAGAAAACTAAGTGCATTGAATTCGCATTGCCGAATACCAAGTCCGCAGGAAACATAAATTTAACTGTAAATAATGATATTTTAAAAATAGAAGAGACCACTGTGTTCCTGGGGGTGACCTTAGATTCAAAGCTTCAATGGGGCACTCATATATCAACTCTGGCTGGCAAACTCAGCTCTGCTGCTTACGCTGTCAGAAAGATTCGACAGTTTACTGACGTTGAAACTGCAAAAATTGTATATTTTGCTTACTTTCATAGTATTATGTCTTACGGAATTTTACTATGGGGTAAAGCAGCAGATATTCAAAAAATTTTTGTATTACAAAAAAGGGCAATACGTGCAATTTATAACTTAAAACCGCGCGAATCCCTTAGAGAGAAATTTAAGGAAATAGGTATTCTCACAGTAGCCTCGCAATATATTTATAGTAATTTAATCTTCGTAAAACAGCACATTCATAATTACAAAAAAATATGCGATCTGCATGATAGGCAAACTAGAGGCCGCCATAAGCTCGTGACTCCATCGCTCCGCCTCAAGAAGGTCCGAAGGTCGTTTGTGGGAATGAGCATTCTATTTTATAACAAAATTCCACAACCTATCTTAAACTTGCCTTTACACAAGTTTAAGAAGTCCATTAAAATTACGCTCCTGAAAAAGGCTTATTATACTGTTGAAGATTATGTAAATGATAGAGGAGCATGGATTTGATCGCTCCAGCAATGCTGGGGACAGCGGTTACTTATTATAAATTAGTGTTTGAATATTAGTATTCAATTCGATGCTTTGATACGGGTAGACTGGGTATGTCACGCTCTCTTTAAACATTTCTGTGGTGGTGTCGTGTGGTGCGGGTTGTTACGTTCCCTCAAATATGGTCGAGCGAAGCAATGGCTGGATCATGCGTCATGCTCGTGAACGGGTGCCACCGGCGGGAATGGGGCTGCTTTCTGTCTGCACGTCTTTGACATGAATTGAATAAACAAATTTAAGAAATCCATTAAAAGTAATAATAATAATAATAATAATAAGCCTTTTTATTTCTAATCTCATGATATTTACAATTGTATATAACTACTTTTTAGATGAAATAAGTGTTAGTTGTGTTAGTGTTTGTCTTATTCTAGTTAGTATTGTTATTTGTTGCAGTATTTGTTGGTTTAAAAGTATGCTCCTGAAAAAAGCTTATTATACTGTTGAAGATTATGTAAATGATAGAGGAGCATGGATTTGATCGCTCCAGCAATGCTGGGGACAGCGGTTACTTATGTACACATTGATATTGTAATTGTAAATGAATTATTTAAAAAAAGCAACCACCGAGTTTCTTGCTGGTTCTTCTCGGTAGGAATGGCATTCCGAACCAGTGGTAGATTCACTTGACGATTCAAAAGTACTTGTAAAAGTTTATTTGAATAAAGAATATTTGATTTGATTTGATTTGATTTGAACCGATAGACGTCCACTGTAGATCTCTTCAAGGGACTACCACGCGACTACGACGAGTAAAAAAAATATGTATTATAAGTAAATAAGGCGTTTATTGAAAAAATACATATCCATATATATATATACTTATATATACTATATACTTAATATTATAAATGCGAAAGTGTGTCTGTCTGTCTATCTGCCTGTCTGTCTGCTACACTTTCACGGCCCATCTGTTAAATTGACCAGTGCCCAGCTTAATTCTTTTGGGTTGTTGGATACTGATATTGAGGAAGTGAAAAATGTACTTATGAATCTTAAAACAAATAGCGCCCCTGGCTGGGATAACATCCCATCTGAGTTCCTTAAGCTTGCTAAGAACCAGGTAGCTCTTATTATCTGCCATTTAATTAATCTTTGTTTTAATAAGGGTATATTTCCCACACCCCTTAAACGATCCAACATAACTCCTGTTCACAAGAGTGGAGACAGAGACGATGTAAATAATTTCCGGCCAATTTCTGTTTTACCTTCGATTTCCAAAATAATAGAAAAGATTATGAATGTACGATTACTGAAATACTTAAACAAATACCAGCTTCTCTCTGACACTCAGTATGGTTTCAGACATGGAAAATCCACAGAAGATGCCACCATAGCCCTTACTTCGTTTATAGATCAACAACTGGATAGCGGTAAAAAATGTATCGGGGTGTTTCTCGATCTAAAAAAAGCTTTCGATACTGTCTCTGTCCCCATTCTTGTGAAAAAGTTAGAAAATATAGGTATAAGAGGTGTCCCTCTGGCTCTTTTTAAAGATTACCTCGCTGGACGTACCCAGAGAGTCAAAATTGGGCAGTATATAAGTCAAGATCTCGCTATCTCTTACGGTGTGCCACAGGGCAGTGTCTTAGGACCTACGCTGTTCTTAATCTATATCAATGAACTTTGTAATCTAAAATTAAATAACGCTAAAATCTTTTCATATGCCGATGATACTGCAATAGTATTTACTGATACATCATGGGAAAAAGTTAAAACTGTAGCTGAACGTGGAATTGCTAAAGTTGCGAATTGGCTGAGAATAAATTTACTAACTCTTAACAAGGAAAAAACTAATTATATATGTTTCTCAATCAACAACAGCACTCAGCCAAATAGCGATTATAGCATAATATTGCACGCTCCAGATTGTAATTTTAATTGTAACAAATGTTCTAGCATCAGTAGGGTAAACTCAACTAAATATTTAGGTATTATAATAGATCATAGGTTATCTTGGCAGGGACAAATTGAAGCTATTAGCAGCAGGATTAGAAAGTTAATTTGGATATTTAAGATGCTAAGACATATTGCCTCTAAGGACCTACTAAAGAAAATTTACATTGCTTTGGCTCAGTCAGTACTAGGCTACTGCATCCCTGTCTGGGGTGGTGCAGCAAAAACAAGGTTCATTGATATAGAAAGAGCACAACGATCTTTGCTAAAGGTCATGTTTTATAAACCATATAGATTCCCAACTCAAAAGCTGTACTCATCTAGTCAACTTTTAACTGTGAGACAGTTGTATATACTGCAAATGATTCTAAAAGTCCATAAATCGATAAAATTTGAAGCTACCATCTTACGCAGAAGAAGAAAGCTTAACGTCTTAAAGGTATCCGCATCAAAAACTTCATTTTCTCGTAATCAGTACACAAAAAGATCTGTACACCTCTACAATAAGATTAACAAATTGCTTAATATCTACCCCACTAAACAGCGCGACATAAAGAAATCTTTGACTGAATGGTTAAAATCTAAAACATATGAAGAAACAGAGGCACTTTTGGAAAACTTATCTAAATTAATTTAAAGTTTATTAAAAATATTTAAAAACACACACTATGCACGCTCGCAAACAAGTACACACACACACGCACACGCATGTATACAAACAACACACACACACACACAAACACACACAAACACACAGACACACTATCCTTTTTAGATTGTTAATAATAATTAGAGATTTAAACTTAAAATTTAGAGAAAAAAAAAAAAAATGTTTGTGCAATTAATGTCAGTAATTTTATAAATAATATCTATAAATCTGTATGTTATAGAAGAGCGGAATCTCCTGATACAGGTATTTAAATATACTTAAAAGGAGGTTCCAGCCCCAATGTAATTCAATTGTATTATGAACAGAAATAAATTATTTATTATTTATTTATTATTTATTATCTGTTCAACCGATTTTGATGAAATTTGGTACAGGGATAGGTTGTATCCCGGGGAAGGACATAGGCTACTTTTCATCCCGGATGAAGTCACGGGCATCTAGTAATCTAGTAATAATATAAAATGCTTCCGTCTATAAGCTTTCTTCCGTCTTTTTATCCCGGAAAATTCAAGAGTTCCCGCGGGAATGAAGAAAAACTATCTCTTCAACCGATTTTGATGAAATTTGTCATACGGATAGTTTGTATCCAGGGGAAGGACATGGACTACTTTTTATCCCGGAAAATTAAAGAGTTCCCGCGGGGATCAAAAAACCTTAATTCAGGCGGACGAAGTCGCGGGCATCATCTAGTATATTATAAATGCGAAAGTGTCTTGTCTCTCTGTCTGCTGTTTTCACGGCCTAATTGGCACGGAAATTTGGTATAGATATAGATTACATTCCGGGACATGGGAATTTTATCCCGGAAAATTAAGGGGTTCCCCGGGAATCAGAAAACTTATTGCACTCTGACGAAGTTGCGGGCTAGATGATGCCCGCAACTTCGCCCGAGTGGCATAAGTTTAGAAATATACGAGTTTCAAAATGTTTTGCAATTCGACCGTGAAAAATGTTTGTTGCAGTAGTTGTAGTATAGAAATTGGAGGATTGGTTAAAAATGAAAATTCCTCCCTCTCATCGATTTAAAAAAAATCCCTGCTAGCATACCGGGGCGAGTCGGCCAGCAGCTCATCCAAAAGGATTTAACACAAATAGTACATACTTACATAAGTACAAAAAGTTAAGTTTGAAAAATCTCTGTGTCATGGTCAAGTTCTATGGTTTCCTTCCGTCTTTGAAAAAACAATGCAACTTTTTGTAATAGGTACTTAATTGCGTTGCTGAACCGTTTGCGGCGAGAATGCTGGATCTCGGAAGGCACTTTTTGCGCTTCATAATTACATTGCTTTGTTACAAGGAAGCCCCCTTTTGAGGAAGGTTTGACGACCTCCCTGGCGCAGTGTTGAGCGCTGTTGTCTTTACGTGAGAGGTCCCGGGTACGATCAAAACATATTTACTCAAAATAGATACTACAAAGTACACCTTCTGAACGTCATGCTTACAAAGTATAAGACGTGATGGTGATAATTAAATACGGTATGTTAAAACTACGAGGGTTCCAAACGCGCCCTGGTCTGAGAAGAGCCCACAACAAACTCCCCGGTCCCCGGCAGGGTCAATTTAAATTTCTGAATTTTCTCTGGTCTGGCCTGGTGGGAGGCTTCGGCCGTGGCTAATTACAACCCTAGCGGAAAAAGACGTACCGCCAAGCGATTTAGCGTTCCGGTACGATGTCGGTTTGGTACGTGGGTTTAATACAACTGACGTCATTCGTACCCCTGACGGGTTAGCCCGCTAGATACCATCTTAGACTGCATCATCTCACCTGATAGTAAGTGTGAGATAGAGTGAACTTTGACTTTGCTAAGACTTAACACATGGTTAAAACGAGACAGATTTCGTTTTAAAGTCTGAGCCAAGTCAAAGTACGCTCTATACCTAGATCTCAGCATTAGTGTACTATTATGTGAGATCGCAGTCAAGGGCTACCTTGCAGTGGATAGGTATGTCACCGTAAGATTGTAAAAACCGTTAGATTATAATATAACGTTTTTTATCTCGATAGATTATAAACTTTCGACGGATTGTGAACCGTAACATACTGCTTACAATTTAACGCGTTATTTTTCGGTAAATTGTAATATATTAGGTATATTAACCCGATAGAACCTAAGTGCCCGGCCGCATGTCAAACCCTAACCTAACCTATAGTTCGCGCGCGAGTTGAATGCAGAGTAAATGTATGGTGACACTTACATTTACTCTGCATTCAACTCGCGCGCGAACTGTACAAGAAAGAGACAAGAAAACGTATAAAGACAATAAACATTTCATAAATTAATATTCAGAACATTGAACGGTTCACAATCTTTCGACAGTTTATAATCTAGCGGGATATAAACCGTTAGATTATAATCTAACGGATTTTACAATCTTACGGTGACAGATATAAAATAAAAAATAAAAAGATTCCGACGAATTGAGAACCTCCTCCTTTTTTTGAAGTCGGTTAAAAAGGAAATATGATAAGTTATGAAAACTTAAACCCATTAAAAAGTCAATTTTGGACCTAGTAATTTCTTAATTTTTTCTGGTTTGGTCTGATAGAAGGCTTCAGTGGCAAGACTAGGGAGCTACCACACTGGAAAAATAGTACCACCAAGCGATTTAGCGTTCTGGTACGATGCCGTAGAGAAACCGATTAGTCTTATTCACGTCTTACTCTTTTAATTATTAATATATTGCCATGACCCCTAGCAGCCCGCTACCAGATGAGTTCCCAGTCGAGGTTAACTTTTAGTGGAATAATAAAAAATGTGCTACCCAACTTATCTAAGTAACTACCTGATGCCCGCGACTTCGTCCACGCGGTTTAAGGTTTTTTTTATTCCCGCGGGAACTCCTTAATTTTCCTGTATAAAAGTAGCCTATTTCACTCTCCAGGTCCTCAACTATCCCTATGACAAAAATCACGTCGTTCCGTTGCTCCGTTGCAACTTGCAACGTGATTGAAGGACTAACCAATAAACCAACAAACAAACAAACACACTTTCGCATTTATAATAATATTAGTATGAAGTATGATTACCTACTTCTTTTGTTTATTTAAAAATAAATAGGTAACTAAAATTGACACTTTCAAGGAAGTTCTTTAAATAACTACTTATAACTGACTCAGGAATACAATTCAGTACTTACAAGTTAAAAAAGTTCGGAAATCGGCAGCATGACAAATTCATTGATGATCATGACAAGAAACTTTTTGTGTCAATTGGGTACTTTTTGTAACTGCTGATATAAAGACATAATTGTATTGTTCCGGCGTTGGCGGTTTTTGATGCGGTGCAGACTGCAGTATGTACCCGTACTAACTCCCTCCGACCTCCTTTGACGACCTCCGTGGCGCAGTGTGTAGCGCTGTTGCCTTAACGTGCGAAGGTCCTGGGTTCGATCCCCGGCAGGGTCAATTTGGGAATTTATAATTTCTGAATTTTCCCTGGTCTGGCCTGGTGGGAGGCTGTGGCTAGTTACCACCCTACCGGCAAAGACCTGCCGCCAAGCTATTTAGCGTTCCGGTACGATGCCGTGTAGAAACCGAAGGGGTATGGGTTTAATATAACTGCCATGCCCCTAACAGGTTAGCCCGCTACCATCTTAGACTGCATCATCACTTACCATCAGGTGAGATACTTACTATTCTCTTACTACTTTTAGTAAGTAGATAACTATTTTATATGTTACTAACCCTATCAATAACTGTTAGTTTCGCACACTTTGAGATCTGCCACCCTATTCTCTAACTCAGTGGCTATCAAAAAATGAAATGCATTAGGCTCCTTCACCACCCAGGGATGGTAGCTATGAAACCCACCAATAGGTTCAGCTCATATGAGTTCTAGTGGAAAAGGGTTCAAAGAGGTGGAGATCCATATGAACTGTCCCAGATTCCAGATTTCACGCCCATTCGTCGCTAGGCGTACACACATCTCTGCTGGACAGGCGGCCTTATCCTGTGGAATGAGACCGCCGTGTAAAAACTACAACAATAGTTAGACCGTGGGAAACGACATCCTAGCAGCAGCGCTAAAAATAAAAATAGACGTTTTACAACCTTTGTATCGTATCAAACGCAACTGAAAGTCGTACAAATACACTGTCTTGTTTACTTAACTTCTTTTTTTTGGTTTATCGGTTTTCAGTTGCACCAGCTGATTACATAATGCTTTGCCAGTGTCACTAGTTCAACTCACCAGTGTTTCAACTAAATGAGAGAGGCAGAAAGAGTGGTCATACGTGAGGAGGGTATTCAAGTAGTTATGGCTAAATGTATGGCCAATTCTGTCTTACACAATCTCTAAACTAAACTAAACTGACAGGTATTATGAAAGGGACAGCAATCAAATTATATTATATGTCATTTTAATTTAGTTGAGGGACCCAAACTTCCAAAGTGACAGCAACGTGAAAACTGTCTCTTATTGGGCTTAGGTTTTTCTGAATATCGAGGGATTTTCGGGGGAACGGGTATGCAAGTTCCTTCATTAACAGTTTATCCATTGATTAACGTCCCCTGCTTGACATAGGACTCCCTCTTGTAAATAATTTCGCAAGCCACGGTCTTGCGCCGCCTGGATCCAACGGTTCCCTGCGACGCGCTTGATGTCATCCGGCCACGTAGTGCAGGATCGCCATTCTGGCATAATATTTCGTGTTAAATAATTGTTGAGTATAAGTGAAATAGTTACTTAAATACTAGCTCAGTAGGTATCACCCGTGATCCCATAACATAATCTGTTACTAAGTGGCAACAATGAATAACCTAATGGGAGTTTACACCACGGGGTGCAACGAACTCGACATTGTAAGGTTTCACCAAGGTTGCCGAAGCTATGACTTTATCATTTCTATTAGATCTCATAATAACTGGGTGGGACCTATTTTTTTTTTAATCCACTACAAGCTAGCCCTTGACTACGATCTCATCTGATGGTAAGTGATGATGCAGTCTAAGATGGTAGCGGGCTAACCTGTTAGGGGCATGGCAGTTATATTAAACCCATACCCCTTCGGTTTCTACACGGCATCGCACCGGAACGCTAAATCGCTTGGCGGCACGTCTTTGCCGGTAGGGTGGTAACTAGCCACGGCCGAAGCCTCCCACCAGGCCAGACCAGGGAAAATTCAGAAATTATAAATTCCCAAATTGACCCTGCCGGGGATCGCACCCGGGACCTCCGCACGTTAAGGCAACAGCGCTACACACTGCGCCACGGAGGTCGTCAAAACTAGCCTAGTATGTACTCATGTTCAATTTCCTTAAATTGAGCTGTTGCTCTATCTTGTTTTTCTAGAAGTCCTGCTCATCAAGGGTCTTGCAGCCCTATTTCGTAAAAACTGCACCAATCCTCATTGTTAAAATCTCAATTGCAGTGCTTCTAGAAGACAAGTGGTAAATAACCAATTGTAATTTTTACAGCAGTTTCAGTATCGATGCGTTAATTCTGTGTGCTGTCCACGTCTAGCCTGTTCCAATAGGGATGATCATTTTTTCAGCTTCTTTAACGTCTGATCACGTATTCTGATCTGCCATTCGACCAATAATGATGGAAATGATAAATGATTTATTTATTTCACGTAGGACAACTTGTGTCACTTATGAAACGTTAAGACTCTACCACCGGTTCGGAAAGCTGTTCTACTGAGAAGAGCCGGCAAGAAACTCGGCTGCAAATATCTACAAACTCCCAATAATCCCATCACTATTGGTCAAATGGCAGATAAGATGACGTGATCAAACGTTAAAGAAGTTAAAAAAAATTGTTCATCCCTATTGGAACATACTTTAATTCGGAGCATTCTCCTCCAGCCTTTTCCAGATTCTTTACCTACCACCAAGTGGTACTTAACGAATTGGTATAGGAGCCTGATCGTGTCACTGCCACGTCGCCTCAGTTGAGCTGTAAAATGGTAAAACAGGCGCACTTTCTTTATATGTAGGTAACTATGGATGTTTTTTTTTTTATTCCACTACAAGCTAGCCCTTGACTGCGATCTCACCTGATGGTAAGTGATGATACAGTCTAAGATGGTAGCGGGCTAACCTGTTAGGGGCATGGCAGTTATATTAAACCCATACCCCTTCGGTTTCTGCACGGCATCGTACCGGAACGCTAAATCGCTTGGCGGCACGTCTTTGCCGGTAGGGTGGTAACTAGCCACGGCCGAAGCCTCCCACCAGACCAGACCAGGGGCAATTCAGAAATTATAATTTCCCAAATTGACCCTGCCGGGGATCGAACCCGGAACCTCCGAACGTTAAGACAACAGCGCTACACACTGCGCCACGGAGGTCGTCAAAAAAAAAAACATTCGTCAATCCGTAATCATGCATGGGGTATACGTAACGCATTACACATGGAACACAGCCGAACTGGTTAAACCTCGACGCACCTACTCGTATATGGTGATTGAAATTCCAACGCGCAGCGATTGTACAATGGGGTGACGAAAGTGGTGAGACGTCGGGAATTCTTTATCACTGTGTATGGGACTGTCTCGTTGATTTAGTGGTTAGCATGTTCGACTGCGGCCGCCGAGGTCCTGGGATCGAGTCCCGGATCGGGACATAATTAAGTATTGGGTTCTGCTGATTAGTAATTCTCAGTATTAGCCCGGAGTAAGGAAGTTGGCGGTGATTTACCCGACTCACCCTCGTACCTCGGAGAGCACGTTAAGCGGTCGGTCCCGGTTATTATTACTAACATGATTATAGTCGTCAAAACCCGCCATCCCGCATTGGAGCAGCGTGGTGGGTCTAAGCTCTAATTCCCTCTCTCCTATGAGAGTGGAGGCCTGTGCCCAGCTGTGGGACGTTAATGGGCTGTAATGGTGGTGACTGGTGTATGGGAAACTCGACGGCGATATTGTCTATTGGAAGGCCGTGGTGAATATCACCTTGCAATGTGCAAACTACTGGTCATAGGTACTCTCCTATTACCTTTTTTTTCTTTTATCGACTACAAGTTAGCCCTTGACTGCGAACTCACCTGACGGTAAGTGATGATGCAGTCTAAGATGGTAGCGGGCTAACCTGTTAGGGGCATGGTAGTTATATTAAACCCATACCCCTATTCGGTTTCTACACGGCATCGTACCGGAACGCTAAATCGCCTAGCGGCACGTCTTTGTCGGTGGGGTTGTAACTAGCCACGGCCGAAGCCTCCCACCAGGCCAGACCAGGGAAAATTCAGAAATTATAAATATAATATATCATGAATCCGCAGTGTTAATTTACTGAAAATAAATCTCACACCATAAATATTGCCTCTTTCTCTGGGCTCTGATTCTACTGCACACGTATTGAAACACGGTATTAGGTATACCTCTTGTAGTACCTACTCGTGATGCAAGTTCAGCTGCCTTCTCTAAACTCAGTGGCTATTGGAAAATGACGTATTAAATCTTTTATCATTGAAGGTTTATCAATGTTATTTTTTATTTCATGGCAAACCGTCAATGGATGAAAAATATATTTCAGTGGCTTTCATTTTTAACCGACTTCCAAAAAAGGAGGACGTTCTCAATTCGGCGCGTATCTTTTTTTTTTTTAATACATGTCGGTGCATATCTCCGGGGTTTCTGAACCGATTTGAAAATTTTTCTTTTCAGTGGTTAGAGGAAGCTCCCGAGGTGGTCCTATAAAAAAATCTGACTCCAAATCCTCAATCCTGATGCTGTAGGTACTACATGAAATCCTCAAAACTAGGGAGTTAGGAAATTTTGATGGTGAATTCATATAGTAGGTATCAAGTCACGTATATATACGATTCACGATTCTACTTTGAGTCCCAACTCCTCAACCCTGATGCTGCAGGGTAGAGAACTCCTTAAAAATAGCGATTTAGGATTTTTTTTGTGGTGAAGTCATATTATAGGTGTCAAGCAACGACTTCATACTTAAACTCAAGTCCCACCTCCTCAACTCTGATGCTGCAGGGTACTGCATTCTTAAGCTGTGGGGATTTAGAGTACACTAAAAAGTTAAAAATAAAAATTCTTTCCAAAAAACCGACTTCCAAAGCCACTGTAAAGTAAAAAATAATTTTGATTTCTACACACTATGTTGAAGTCGGGCGAGTATACAAAGATGGGCAAAGTTGACGTGTCAGGCTCGCCCGACTTCAGTGTGTAGAAATCAAAATTATTTTTTACTTTACAGTGGCTTTGGAAGTCGGTTTTTTGGAAATATTTTTTTCTGATAGCCACTGATTTAGAGAGTTGGGGGGCAGATTGTTGGAGTCGAACTCCTGTTTGCACCTGAGATAGTTTATGAAAATTCACTAAGAAACTACTCCGTGAAGAAATAGAGCAAACTACGACAACTTTCTATTTTATAAAAATCGTGTACCACCCTCTCAACCATCACCTAAGCCCAATAGATGAGGGTTTCACTTCGTTTCTGTCACCTTACTACTGGGCTTAGCTGGTTACTCAAATCGAATAAAGTTGGACATCTCGCTACAGTATAAAGTTTGTACCTACTATAGTTTATACGGTAGGTACCTACTAGCTGATGCCCGCGACTTCATCCGCGTTGATTGAGGTTTTTGGTTCTCTTTAATTTTCAGGAATAAAAAGCATATGTGCTATTCCAGACTATAATATGTCTCTGTGCCAAATTTCATCCAGATCCGTTCAGCCGTTGTGGCGTGATTGAGTAACAAACATCCCTCCATCCATACATCGGACATCCATCCATCAATACACCCATCCATCCAAACTTTCGCATTTATAATATTAGTGTATTAATATTATGTAGTATAGATTCAGTTACTTAGTTGCATCCATTGATGTAGAATTTTAGTACCTACCTATGTTACATCCATTACATTCAATATTCTGGTGAGAATTGAGACGACCAAGTGATGTCATGTACTTAAATGACATTAATTGCTATACTTGTACTATTATTACAAAAGTTAAAAGTTAAAGAGGTGTAAGTACCTCTTTACTGTCGGCTTTTAAAAATAAACGCTTTTATGTTTAGCTAACTGCAAAGGGCCTTGCTAAAAATAGAGCCTTCACCATTTGCCCCAGTTGCGGGATCACGGATTTATTTTATTATAATAACATTTAATGAATATATAGATATTATAGAATATATCGTTTATATCTCGATTTAATCATCATAAAACGATTGAGCCTAACACGTTACTAGTTCGTATTACGAATCATAAAATTGATTCATTAAAATCGTTGTGCCTTCTACTAAACTTTTTTCAAGGGTATCTGTGTACATGGAGTGATATTAAATCAAATCAAATCAAATATTCTTTATTCAAATAAACTTTTACAAGTACTTTTGAATCGTCAAGTGAATCTACCACTGGTTCGGAATGCCATTCCTACCGAGAAGAACCAGCAAGAAACTCGGTGGTTGCTTTTTTTAAATAATTCATTTACAATTATTATATCAATGTGTACATAAGTAACCGCTGTCCCCAGCATTGCTGGAGCGATCAAATCCATGCTCCTCTATCATTTACATAATCTTCAACAGTATAATAAGCTTTTTTCAGGAGCATACTTTTAAACCAACAAATACTGCAACAAATAACAATACTAACTAGAATAAGACAAACACTAACACAACTAACACTTATTTCATCTAAAAAGTAGTTATATACAATTGTAAATATCATGAGATTAGAAATAAAAAGGCTTATTATTATTATTATTACTTTTAATGGATTTCTTCAATTTGTTTATTCAATTCATGTCAAAGACGTGCAGACAGAAAGTAGCCCCATTCCCGCCGGTGGCACCCGTTCACGAGCATGACGCATGATCCAGCCATTGCTTCGCTCGACCATATTTGAGGGAACGTAACTAAACTAAAGAAATGTAACCACTACAACCCATTAACGTCCCACTGCTGGGCACAGGCCTTCAGAGAGGAAATTAGAGCTTAGACCCACCACGTTGCTCCAATGCTGATCGTCGTTAAGACTATTATCATGTTAGTGATAACAACCGGGACCGACGGGACCAATACCGCCAACTTGTTTAACGAAATGCAAGCTATCTCTTTAAAAAAAGTCGGTTAAACTTTAAAGCCATGAAAAGGTAAAAGACAGGCAGACACACTTTTGCATCTATACATTATATATATTATTAAAAATGTAAAGTTGGATGATACCTGTGCATTTTTTTAAAAAGTAATTAGGGAAGGAGGACGCTTACACTTTTATTTCAGTTAGGATTATTATTGAGGCACACAATAATTTTTTTTTTTTATTTATTTGTTTACATCAGGCAACTAGGCCCATAGAAATATATACATAATACAACATATAACACAATAAAATAATATTAATACATATGAACATAATTATGAAACAGTAGGGATTCTGGATCTGGCTTCCCTGAAGCGACGGTAAACTATGCCCTCAGGCCAAAAGTCTGAGCTGAGGAATACGTCTTTGCACGAAGCCGGAACAGTAAGGACATACGAGCTACTATCTACTGTAATTAACGTCAAATTAGCTTGAAGAAAATAATTTATTGAAATGCTCGTCGTCGTCATGGACTGGTAGTTACAAGTTTTGTATCCTTATCACAATTGAGATATACATCGATATTACTGTAATATGAGTTTAAACCCGTGTTTTGATACTGATATATTGAGCAAATTTATGTTCTTTTGCATACTTAATAGGATACGTGCAGATTGTGGGATAATTCTTATTAACAGTGGCGGATGCTGGGATTTAGTTTGGGAGGGGCTTCAATCAAGCCCCTTGCCAAGCCGCTTGACCCAGCTGGGGGTTGGCTTTATCAAAGTGAATACTACAATTCTCAAACTCAAATCTTTTTTATTCAAGTAGACTTTGACAAGTGCTTTTGAATCGTCGAGTGTATCTACCACATGACTATACATTACTAAAATAGAGCCATGCCGGCTTGAGCTGCACGAGACTGGGCTGGGTAACTGGACGAAGCACGAACTGCCTGAATGCCTATATAAGAAACGTCCTACCTATAGAAACGTTTGCCCGGTGACAAAAATTAAATATAAATATCGGATAGGTGAGATCCTGGTTTTTCCTCGTTCTTGGATCATCAATTAATCAAATCAAAACAGTTTTTTTTTAATCCACTCAAGCTAGCCCTTGACTACGATCTCACCTGATGGTAAGTGATGATGCAGTCTAAGATGGTAACGGGCTAACCTGTTAGGGGCATGGCAGTTATATTAAACCCATACTCCTTCGGTTTCTACACGGCATCGTACCAGAACGCTTAATCGCTTGGTGGCACGTCTTTGCCGGTAGGGTGGTAACTAGCCACGGCCGAAGCCTCCCACCAGGCCGGACCAAGGAAAATTCAGAAATTATAAATTCCCAAATTGACCCAGCCGGAGATCGAACCCAGGACCTCCGCACGTTAAGGCAACAGCGCTACACACTGCGCCACGGAGGTCGTCAATATTCAGGATTGGACAAATGGTGGCTGTAGATACGTTGCTCTTATCAATCAGTTGGGTAAATGCTTGACTAATGGGATTAGTACCTATGGGTATTTACGATGACATGTGCAGTAAATATGCCCCACGGTTAGCTACATCAGGTGAATTTGTGTTTTAAGGAAAATGTGAAATTTAACTCACTGCCAAACTAACTTTGGTACGGATTGATGCGTAATAGGTATTGCAATCCATTTCATAGTACTAACCCTTACCTCCCTACAAAAATAACTCTATCTAAAAGATAATGCATAGAAGAAAAGTAAACACCGGTCGCCATTTATCTCAAAGCGCTAAGTTAGAACTGTAGTTCTAGGTTTAAGGCCTCCTTGGCTAGAAGATGCCTATTCCATCCAACCATCAGCCTGCCATGACGCGCTTTCGAAAAACACAGTTCACTGTTCACAAACAGTTCACTGTTAGACAAGCCTTTTCGGAAGGGCGTCATCAAACACGGTCCACCGGCTTCCTCAGCCACCTGCTTCCCGCCGACTTCTTTAAGTCATCGGTCTAGCGGGCTGGAGGTCGTCCTTGCACTGCGCTTTCCAATTTACGTACTCCACTCCAGTACACGTTTGCCCCATCAACCATCGGTTCTGCAACAGATATGACGTTCCCACCATGGCTAATTCACTCCTATACTTAAAGGTACATAAGTCATACGTTCATTATGTAGTTCATAAAGTTTCCGTTTCGTAAATATTGGTAAACAAATTGTTCGCAGACCACTCGCACAGCAGCGTCAAAACCGTCCAAACTCCGAAGATCGAATTAGCTACCAAAATCGCTTTGCATACGCGCTACAGAAGCGGTTCATAATGAGCTCATTAGCATATTTGCAGCGTTAACGCGTGAACAATCGCTCGCTGAATTGCCCTCCTTAGGCCAAGAGCTAGTCGCCATTCCGCTGACGTTAACATGACACAGAAAGAGGTTTGAATATTTTGGGCGCAGGTAGGTACGGTTCCGCCATTTTTTTTAAATAGCCGCTCATAAAATCTGTATTAATCAATAGTTGGCACCGTTCGAGATCTCGAAATGGTACTTTTTCCGTCTTTGAATTCGTGATCTCTTTCTTTTCGCATCGTATTCAGCACTTTACCACTAATGAACAAAATAATGGTCAGGGTTTTTCTAGGGAAAGACAATTTATTAAGTGGGCTAGTCAACATCAATGAATATCGTGCGTTTCGATGCGCAGAATACAATATTAGGTACCAGCGGGACGGTTCAGTTGACTTACCTGCGCGAACCTACACTCGCGGCCAACTTCCGAGAGGTTGCCGAGACGTCTTAAAGTTTGAATCGGACTGTAATTCAGCAAAACATGAGTGCCGCAAAATACCCTAGCATGCGAAACAGATTAAAGTCAAAATTGTTACTAACCTACTATGATATGATAATCAAATGCCTGAGTTCTTCTCTAATACGATCTTACGATCGTCGCGCGTCGTCCGTAACTGGGGCCATACTGCCAACGCTTAAAGCCATATTGTTTCATTATTGTTGACTTTCGTGTTTTGGAATTATAATCCTTATTTTAGGAACGTCAAGGTACGTGACATCAAACTGTCATTTTGAGTAATATTGCTTAAGTATTGCTTTAAGCGTTAGCACTATAGCCCCCTGTAAGTACAAAAGTATTCAAAATGCAAATATCACATTAGCTACCAAAGACTCTGCATGCGCACAACAACAGTCGCGCGTAATGAGTTCATTAGCATAGTATTTGCAGCATCACGCGTGAACAATTGTCGACCAAATTCTCATAACAGTCTGAGAGCTGGCTTTCGTTTTCCTTTAGGCATTTCTACAGGACTTAGTGTCTTACTCTTACGATGTACGAGTATCTAAATTGACTTACTCTATTTTCTTAGTGTCCCTTGCGTAGTTCCCTATTATTTTTGTGCTGTCAAGTAACAGCCGTTACCTAGCGTCGAATGACGTCTCTATTGAAACAAGATGGCGTAGTTTCCAAGTGAGTGTTTCTTGACAAAGTCGGTGACCATGATCAGTGCCGTCAGTTCGCGGTGGTAGTGATCAAAGATAAGGTAACCAATAATAAGAAGTTAAGTAAATCACGTGTAGCCCTGATAATAATTTCTATGTAATAATGTAATATAAACTACTCACGAAAACGTTGTGGATGGCTCTTTGCCTACAAATATCGACGTTGACGAGCTCAATGAAATGAACTGACGGATGAGGCCGCAATTAGAAACCCATTTTTTATGCCTGACGATATTTTCAAAATAAATATTTAATTTAATATTATTTTATTTATAAATACTTATACGGGAACAATAATACACATATATGGGACATCATTATTTTTGTTGTGATAATTAGATTTAAGTTAATCGTCCCCAATAAAGAAATAAAATAAAACAAAACACATTTAGAAAGTTAGGCTGATCAACTAAACACCCTACTTTTATGAAAAAGTTAAGATAATTTTACCTTAAAGAAAATGTAGTTTGCTCCTAGTGTACAAATAGGTTGACGGACGGATGAGGTGGCACATACATAGAATTTCATAACCATTTTTGTATGCATGACGAAGTGAAGACATTTCCTAATATTAAAATAATATGGTTTAATTATTGACCTAGCGAATCGAAGGTGTCTGAGTCTACTTGAGTGAATTTGCACTTGTCCGTCCGTCCGTCCATCTGTCAGAGCATTATAACTTTTGAATTACTGAACGTAATTACTTTAGCTTTAAATATAATATGTAATAGCCCAGGCTACTTGTGCAAGCTATGTATGGGAACCCTAAAATAAAAAATGTAAAGCTGATTTTTGGCACAAGCGTTCCTTGGGGTCTGAGAAGTACTTCTTAAAAATTCCCCCCCCCCAGGCCGCGGGCTTAACCCCCCACCCCCCCAAACGTCTCCCTAACCGCAGTTTTTTCTAATTTTCTCAAAAAATATTAGTGCTAGAAAAAAACCATCTATGGCGAAAATAATTAACATTAAATAATCTACCATATGGCACTTAAATCATTATGATCGGATAAATAGTTTTGCAAATATGCCGGCTTATTTGACGCATTTGTTTTTTTTTTTTTAAATCTTGTAAGTTTCTTGTGATTTGCACAAAATGTATAAGAGCTAGGAAAAAAACGACAAGAACAAAATGAAAGTTCATAAAATCTTCTACAAAATGCTTTTTATTTCATTTCAATCGACCGAATACTTTCGGAAATATAACGATCGAAAACGTGCATGACAGAAAAATATTTTGAAATAATTTTGACTTTGTACCTACACATTCTATTTGATAATGATCGATGCTATATTACAATAAATTAATAGTAGATAATAATCATGATATCTTTATCTACAAAACAACACTACACTCAGTAAATAATATATTAAATATTATTATTTATATTCGTTCGAAGTTCTAACAAAGACAAGGCGTCGCGTCGGCCGAAGAATAACGAATAGGATTGCAAAGGAAATGCGGGTGGAATGACATGGTTCGTGTGCAAATGTTACCATTGATGGGGAAGAAGGTGATGATGACGACCATGATGATGTGCTTTATAATACCTACTAATATAATGATAATAAATACCTACGTCTCGAAGTCCTTTCAACTATATGTAGGTATGCAATATGCATTTATCTAAAATCAATGTAAATGAACCACCAACATCCAACAGCTATCTTGCAGATAATTTTATCAGATTAACTTTTAATTGTTAACGGCATTCCGAACCAATGGTAGATTCACTGGACGATTCAAAAGCATTTGTAAAAGTTTACTTGAGTAAAAACATTTGATTTGATACTTGAATTGTAATACGATTACAAAAAAGCACAATCGGCTAGATATTTGAGAGGGGGAGGGGGGTCGTGGTAGGGGGGAGGTGGGAGGTGGGAGGGTGGTTGTGGGAGTGGGGGAAAAGAGGACATCATTTGCGCCTAAAATCAAAAATACGTTATTTATTTAGAGGTTAATTTCTATTTATTCCATAGTACTATGCTAAGTCTACATGACTACCACCGGTTCTTACACAACAGCAAGGTATATTTCGTAAACTATTTGTCCTATCATAATAAACTAAACACTATTTTATAGGTAAATTAATAATCTTTGTACTAAGTCCTGACAGCTTTTTTCCTAACTCTAATACTTTTTCTTGAAATTACAATAAACATTTACGGATTTTACAAAGGTTTAGTCTTTTATTCCAGTTAGGCAGCCATATTTCCGAAACTATTAGTTCTATCAAAATAAACTAAAAATTATTTTGAAGATAATTTAATGAAGTTCATTTTTGCTTCTTATGTTTTTTTTCCTAGTTCTAGTAGTTTCTGTGAAAATTAAAAATTATACGAACGGTTGTCGAAAAAAAAAATTTTTCTTGGAATATAGGTTGCCATATTTCCCGAACTATTGGTCCTATCTAAATTCACCATAAGACTTTTTTGTGGGTAATTTAGTGAAATTAATTACTCTTCCAAGGAATTTTTTCCAGCTCTAATAGTTTTTGTGGAAATTGCAAATAACATAGGATTCTAGCAATTTTTTTATTTTTTTCGTACACTATACATGGATATATATTCGAAATTATTAGTCCTATCTTTATGAACTAATTTTTTTTAATAAGTGGTTAAATGGTGTTTATTTTTACTTCTGGGAGTCTTTTGCCTAGCTCTAATAGTTTTCTAGAAATTACAGAAAACATATAAAATTTTGAAAAATATTGCTTTTATGTTAACTATGACAGGTATATTATCGAAATTATTAGTGCTATCAAAATTAACTAAATACTATTTTGTAGGTAATTTAACTATGTTTCTTACTGCTTCAACCAGTTTTTCCTAACTCTGTTATTTTTTTTTCGAAAATTAAAAACAACGTACACGATATTTGCATATTATTTTCTTTATCTTACACAATAGGTAGGCATATCTCCAAAACTATTACTCTTATCAAAATAAACTAAATATCATTTTATAGCTAATTTAATAGCCTTTCATTTTGCTTCAGACAATATTTTTGTAGCTCTATCAGTTTTTATGGAAATTACAAGAAACTACATTACAAAAAGCCATACATGCAAAATATTTTCTTTTCATGCACAAAGGGTTAACATATCTCCGAAACTATTAGTCTTATGGAAATGAACTGAAATATTATTTTGTAGATAATTTAATGAAGATAATTTTCACCATAGAAAGTTTTTTTCTAGCACTAATATTTTTTGAGAAAATTACAAAAAACTGCAGTTGGGGAGACGTTTGGGGGGGTGGGGGGTTAAGCCCGCGGCCTAGGGGGGGGGAATTTTTAAGAGGTACTTCTCAGACCCCAAGGAACACTTGTGCCAAAAATCAGCTTTACATTTTTTATTTTAGGGTCAATGTTTATTAGTCCCGTACTACAATGGCCTCCAGCCGAATATGGCTTAAAAAATTATTTAAAATCTTTATTTCAGGGGGGCTCTCATAGAAGCGAATGCGAAGTAATATATTTTTTATAGCGTTACATAGGGTTGCGGTATATCATTTTAAAGATAATTAGGAATAGAGTCCAAAAATATATTTTTTTAATTTTTCCCCTAAAATTGACGAAATGGGGGGCTTTCAAAGTGAAGATTTTCTAACGTCCAAAGTTGACCTCAGAACTCTAAATTTTTTGAAAGGCTGAGCCTGAAGCTTGATCAATTATTTGAATTATATCCTGTACTTGAACAACAAATACTAAAATTAGATAAATATTGTAAGGAAATTATTTAATTTTTAATGAGCTTCAGTATTTTTAACAGAACTTCACAATGATGTCAATAGATGGCGCCGCGAGGTCTCAGTTCGGGGCGAACCACTAGTAATGTTAAGTATAGATAATCAGCTGCACAGTTTTTGCGAACAAAAGCAATATAATTTTGTTCTCCATTCTTTAAGGTGGGCGGCGTGGTCAGCCATGGGGTGCTTCGGGTCGCCGGGCGCCAAGAGCGGCGAGGACGACGCCAAGTCGCAGAAGCGCCGCAGCGACGCCATCACTCGACAGCTGCAGAAAGACAAGCAGGTATGTGTCTTCTTTCTTCTTATTATTATTATAAAGCCTTTATTTGCTAAAAATATATATAGTTAAAAAATATATTATAAGAAAAAGTTTAAAGATGGCGTTCATCGGTTGTCACTTATCTGACGCGAGTTACGCCGTGCGGGAACTAGATGTAGTTATTTGAAGGAGTGGGCTTAGAATGAATTTTATTTTCTATATTTTGTAAGGGGTATAATTTACTAAGGTAAGCAGTGCTTTTATGCCTCTATGCCCTGCACGCCACTGATAACCTCTGCAAAGTCCGCTTTATAGGTCCTGCAAGTGAACGAGTGAGTCAGTCAAAAACTGAGGCTATGAATCGTCAGGTGGGAACGGAATTTCTGTGGTTTGACATGGAGCCAAAATTACAGATGTGATATCACACTCACGATCAAATTTTTGATTTATGTCGCGTCTTACGTCAATGTCAATGTCCAGCATTAGAGCGTTGCGGATGATCCGTGTAGATATCAGAGTGGAGAGAAGAGAAATTTTAATGGTATCCACCTGTTAAGTATATTTTATTCAAAGTTCGTACTGAAAACCAGCGTTGCAGCATGATACCGAGTTGAGTTGAGTTGAGATCCGTTCAGCCGTTTTGGCGGGATTGGGTAACAAACATGCATTTGAGGTTTTTGGTTCCCGCGGGAACTCTTTTCTTTTCGGGATAAAAAGTAGCCTATGTGTTATTCCAGACTATATCTATCTCTGTGCCAAATTTCATCGAGATCCGCTCAGCCGTTCGGGCGTGAAAGAGTAACAAACATCCATACATACAAACTTTCCCGTTTATAATATCAGTAAGGATAGTAAATAATTAGTTTTCAGTTGCACATCAAATTAAAAACGTTTTCTTCAACTATTCCAGTTGTACCGCGCGACGCACCGGCTCCTTCTGCTGGGCGCGGGCGAGTCGGGGAAGTCCACCATAGTGAAACAGATGCGCATCCTCCACGTCAACGGCTTCTCGGACAAGGAGCGCCGCGAGAAGATAGAGGACATCAAAAAGAACATCCGAGACGCTATACTTGTGAGTATTACCACTTTTTAGCTCATGAGGTATCACGAGAAAAAAAGGTCTGTCAATCAACACCCCGATCCCGATGTCAGGATCGCGATTTCAAGTTGAAATTGATATCAAATGTTTAAAAAAATTTAACCTTCTAAGTGTTGATTTCACCAACTCCGAATAACGTCTAACCTAGGATTAAATTTGAAAAGTTGACAGAATTACTACATAACATCTGTCAAAACATCAATTTTAATCCTAGGTTAAACTTAACGCGGAGTTGGTGAAATCGGCACTAAGTCAATGTTATCAAAAGATATTCCACTTATTTTGAAACTCGCCAATAAATCAAAACCTATAGGGTCCTTCCTCCCGATGACCTAGAATCATGAAATTTTGGCAAGAAGTATAATAAATCCAAAAATCGTTTATTAGGGTTCTGTACTCATAGGATGTCAAATTGTATGTCAGGCGCTACCAGTCTAGCGCCATTTTATGTAAGCCAGTTATTTCACAGCTAATTACGTGTTGACCACATACCACCACGATATACAACTTTTAAAAAATCAGCAACTCCATGTCTCCATTGTTCTATTTGAATTTCGTTCCACTGAATTTTTTGTTTTTGTCTTTTTACAAAGACAAAAGGTCTTAAATATAAACATACTACATTCGTAATTCAACTTAAATTCTAAGTTTTAAGGTTTATAATAAATTGACGTTGTTGATATTGACAATGTGATGCCAAGAGTTGCGTCTTGTTCCAAAATAAATAAATAAATGTTTATTTAGCTTAAATAAAATAAATAAAAAATAAAATAAATAAATAAATAAATAGTGTAAAGGTATCAATTTGGCAACGTATGAAGTACCTTATTGCTTACGTATTAAGTTTTATTTAAATAATAAATATTTTTGTACTTATTTTAAAAATTACTTTTTGTTTTGGATTGAAAGGTTATTCCTACCTTTTCTCTGATGACAGAACGTCTTAAAAATTAATATTTTCTAATCGTAATGTAGCTTTATGTGTTAAACTTAAGGTGCATAATTAACTGAAGTTGTTGCTAATATAATACCTTTTTCTACGTTTCCCACTCAGCATACAAATGTTTATGTGTGTGCAAATTGGGACTTTTTGCGATATTTTTTGTTCGTGACCCTGTTTCTAGTACTCATTCTATTTCAATGGCTTCTTCTAATAAACAACGTCAGGCGTAGCGTCGGTGGGAAGCATTTTCCAAAACAATTCAGAACATACAATACATCAAGACAAGTATGTGTTAGTGTAGGCAGTTTTTCTTTTCTTTTTATAGGCTAGCAATCAGACCACTGCCACCACACCACACAAATCTTCAAAAATCAAGTGACAGATAATATTGATAACTAAACCAAGCCTAGATTTTGGTTTGGATTTGGCTTGGTTACTGAATATTTAAGCTTGGACATCAAATTTTGAATTGAGTAATATTTAACTTAAAAACACTAAAGTAGTAATTCATTTAATGTAATTGATGTATTTCAGACAATAACGGGCGCGATGAGCACTCTAACTCCGCCCATTCCACTTGAAAAACCAGAAAACAAAGCACGAGTTGACTATATTCAGGTAAGAACTGCTATACTTATTTTATAAACTAGCTGATGCCCGCGACTCCGTCCGCGTGGTTTAAGTTTTTTTGATTCCCGCGGGAACTCCTTAATTTTCCGGGATAAAAAGTAGCCTATGTCACTCCTGTGGCGTGCATGTCATAGAGGCACTGCTTACCCTAGTTGAAATAGCTCAGTGCTTATTTTAGTGTTTATTTTTAATGCCAGTAATTTAGATTCTAATGCCTACATATCAAATGTCTACCCAAGCTTCAAACACGCCACTGTGTCACTCTCCAGGTCCTCAACTATCCCCATGCCAAAAATCACGTTGATCCGTTACTCCGTTGCGGCGTGATTGAAGGACAAACTAACAATCCAACAAACAAACACACTTTCGCATTTATAATATTAGTATGAAGTATGATGTACCAATTCTGTCTATTAACTTTTCACTGTCCATCTGCTAAAGCGACTTAGACAAAATTTGGTACAAAGATAGTTTGCATCCTGGAGACACGCACAACCTTTACAACACATAACCCGTTGTCTGAGGTCAGCTACTGTGTGATACTATCGCGTCATGTTTTTAATCACGTAGTTGCGTTTGTCGTAGCTTTAGTCTTAAGATAGCGTAACTGATAATCACTATCATCTTTTAATAAGCAATTGACGTTAATAAGTGTACCTACAGTTCACCTTATTTGAATAAATAAATATTGATTGATGGATTTTCGCTGACGTAGGACAGGGCCAAAGTTTGACGAACGCCTACGCAACACTAGTGTGAAGGGGTTCTAAGCGCTTATATTAGACAATAGCGACCCGCCCCGGCTTCGCACTCTCTCTCTCTCTGCGTCGTATTCCTCATTACTGAGAGTCGTGACCCCTTTCCATTAATCAAGTAATGGTAGGAGTTTTCTTGGGATAACAATGCGGTGGGTTCCCACGCCCTTCCGTATAGGACTCGAATAAGAGTATTTAAACTCTTTAAGTTGTTGTAACGATTATTTATTATCAGATGTTAGTGATAATAACCGGGACCGGTGGATTAACGTGCTCTCCGAGGCACGGAGGAAACGAACAAATTTGAACCTCCAAATTCGGTCACCCATCCAGTTACCGACTTGGGTCAACGTTGCTTAACAATCGCTATCGACTGATATGCGTTGTCACAACTATTCCACTCGTCACTCATCTATGGGAGAAGTTCCAAGTAGTTTACTTGTTTGTACCAAAAGAGCAACCGCCGAGTTTCTTGCTGGTTCTTCTCCGTAGGAATGGCATTCTGAACCAGTGGTAGATTCACTTGACGATTCAAAAGTACTCGTAAAAGTTTATTTGAATAAAAATCATTTTGAATTTGAAAATCATTTTGAATTTTGAATTTTGAATTTGTGGTTAATTGCAGGATGTGGCATCACAACCGGACTTCGACTACCCTCCAGAGTTCTACGAGCACACGGAGGAGCTTTGGAAGGACCTGGGCGTTCAGCGCACGTACGAGCGCAGTAATGAGTATCAGCTCATCGACTGCGCCAAGTAGTATGTATTCAAACTCAAACTCATTTTATTTATAACATGTAGGATATAAAGGTGTCTCTTATGTTACGTCATGTAATTTGTGGTCAGGGTCAATTTGGGAATTTTATAATTTCTGAATTTTCCCTGGTCTGGCCTGGTGGGAGGCTTCGGCCGTGGCTAGTTACCACCCTACCGGCAAAGACGTGCCGCCAAGAGTTTTTTTTTTTTTTTTTTTTCTTTTTTTTTTATCCACTACAAGCTAGCCCTTGACTACGATCTCACCTGATGGTAAGTGATGATGCAGTCTAAGATGGTAGCGGGCTAACCTGTAAGGGGTTAGCGTTCCGGTACGATGCCGTGTAGAAACCGAAGGGGTATGGGTTTAATATAACTGCCATGCCACTTACAGGTTAGCCCGCTACCATCTTAGACTGCATCATCACTTACCATCAGGTGAGATCGTAGTCAAGGGCTAGCTTCTAGTGGATTAAAAAAAAAATGTTTTGACTCGAGAAATCCATCCTGTGCAGTACTGGATCCAAAGGATTGTAATTGGATCTTTTTCTCGGAGAGGCGGTTAGGCAGGACTCCTGGAGACCCAGTATCACTTCTTCTTTCTTCCTACTGGGCATGTTTCCGCACTTAAACCTCAAGTTGGAGGTCTGTTGTACGCTAGTTGCCAGTATCACTTATTGAAACATCTATTGTGATCGGTACCAAGTATAGTTCCTGGCAAATACCATTTCCAACTATGAATTACGCATTCAGTGATACATTCGTATTAGCAGTAGATGTAATAACAACAAGTGATAATCTAAAAGATTGAAAGTTAAACTGACTTCACCACACACTTAACAGTCCATATCTTGAAAACTACTGATCCGATTTTTATGAAACTTGCACTGTTCTCTAAATTGAACTAAATTTAAGCCAATAAAAAAGAAGACAAACATACATACATACAACCGTACGTAAAAAGTTACATACACATTTAGATCTATGAAATTTTCTATACTTGTTTGGAAGCCCTGTTTGGAAGCCCTAATAGATATATTGCAGTTCCAATAATATGTATAACATACATTCGTGTCGAATTGATAAGCTCCTTTTTTTGAAGTCATTAAAAAAATATCCAAATCGGTCAAAAACTCTTGTAGAAATCTGTGTATAGACATAGCAAAAATTTCACGCCAAATATGAACGGATATGAAATGTATTGTTACCCAAATGAGTGAGTGTGACAGAATAGAAAGGAAAATAAATATTGTTTAAAAGTTCCAAAAAAAAAACGATTTTTATTTAAAAAAGAAAGAGATAAAACATTGTTTTTTGAAGTGAAACTTGAGAATCGTTGTGATTTGAAAATACGATGAAACGAAAAAGCGACACCAAAAAGAGACAAACATATTCATAATTTAGCCTGCGAGAGAATGAGATAGAACACAAGTTATATTTATCTCATTCCCTCGTAGGCTACTTTTCTGAAGATTTACTTCTGCCGTGTGTGAATTGCACACACACTTTTTTTTTCATATCCCCATGCTCATAGCTTCGCTTCTGAGAGCTAGATGCGTGAGCTTCGTGTCTGTCTGATGTCTCATGGCGCGTCACTTGTGTCCCCAGTTTCCTGGACCAGGTGCACATCATAAAGCGCGCGGACTACACGCCCACAGAGCAGGACATCCTGCGCTGCCGAGTTCTCACCTCCGGAATCTTTGAGACGCAGTTCGTCGTCGACAAAGTCAATTTCCAGTAAGTTTATTTTCTCTTTTTGTCCATTTGCGATCAGTCCTTCGACTATAAACGGAGTCCCAATTGTCTAAGCAAATCGTAATCATTTGACAGCTTATAATAGTACATTACATCGCGAGACCGGGAAGTACGCGTTTTCTGGTCGAGTGTTAGTTAGACGATAACATAACTATATACGAGACCAGAAATGCTCTCCCGGTCGAGGTGTGTATAGTGCTTTTCTAAAAAATGAAACAAGTGACTTTTTTTTAAATATATTATATTATGTAATTAAAAGAAAGTTAATAAAAAAGCAACCTACTTAAGCAATATTAAAAGTTAAATTAGTTAAGTATATTTATATACATATATATATTTTTTTTTGCGCTGTGAGTGCTGAACGCGTAATACGGTAGAGTTCTAAATTTAAACTATTTAGGCCAAAGAACATTATAACAAGTTACAAGATATTCAGGAAGAAAGATTCCAAATTCAAACTTATGATATGTAATGAAAATACATACATTCTTTACTGGCCGAGGCCGGGAAGTTTAACATTCTAACTCATTTACAGGGTATGAAATGTGCACATTTCATATCATTTTTTAGAAAAAAATATTTCTAAAAAACCGACTTCCAAAGCCACCGTAAAGTAAAAAGTAATTTTGATTTCTACACACTACGTTGGAGTCGTTCGAGCCTGACGCGTCAACTTTGCCTATCTTTGTTATACTCTTAAGAACCTGAAAATGAAAGATCTCCAAGCATACCGTAAATAGCTAAATCCTTCAAGCATACCCATAAACAATTAGCAATTTTTTTTTATGAGTTTCACGTCATTATTCATCTAGGCCATGTCAATTTAGGTGTATCACATCCTCGTGTATGAAATTATTTGGATTTGTTCCCCAGCATGTTCGACGTCGGTGGTCAGCGCGACGAGCGACGCAAGTGGATCCAATGCTTCAATGACGTCACAGCGATCATCTTCGTGACGGCGTGCTCCTCATACAACATGGTGCTGCGGGAGGACCCCACGCAGAACCGCCTCCGGGAATCCCTCGACCTCTTCAAGAGCATATGGAACAACAGGTCAGGGGAATGTTAGCTCAGTTAGTAGTAGTCTTTAGAGCTTTTGCTGCAGTGACGTCACAGCGATCGCACGTAGCTTCACTATCTTCACCTTCGTGACGTGAACTCAATTTGCAATGCCTTGACCCTAAAAATATGTTCAGGATAACTTAAGTTTAGGATATGAAAGGTGCAGAACACGCGATTTTGAGACAATCTATTGCTTGCTTCAACCAATTGCTTCAGATTTGGTCTGGTGTCGAGACCCCACTGATGATGATTACACAAAATCCATTTAATGGTTTCGCGCAACGCAACTCACACCTATCAGATTTCGACACCACCACGAGAGAAAAAATACTAAGTTAACATTATACTAATGTTATCCTGGGTAAAATACCAGGATTACATAAATTCTAACAGAAAGCTGACCAGTTTTTCGTTAATTCGCAGATGGCTCCGCACGATATCCGTGATCCTATTCCTCAACAAGCAGGACCTGCTAGCGGAGAAGATCCTAGCCGGCAAGTCTCGGCTGGAGGAGTATTTCGCGGAGTTCGCGCGCTACCAGACGCCGCCCGACGCCAGCCCCGACGCGCGCGACCATCCCGAAGTGGCGCGCGCCAAGTACTTCATACGAGACGAGTTCCTTGTGAGTCATAGTGCCCTAGTACTTTAAAATTCTATATCATCAACATACTTATATTATAAATGCGAAAGTGTGTTTGTTTGTTGGTTTATTGATTTGTTGGTTTGTCCTTCAATCACGCCGCAACGGAGCAACGGATCGACGTGATTTTGGTCATGAGTATAGTTGAGGACCTGGAGAGTGACATAGGCTACTTTTTATCCCGGAGAATTCCCGTGGGAATAACAAAAACTTAAACCACGCTGACGAAGTCGCGGGCATCAGCTAGATATACTAATATTATAAATGCGAAAGTGTGTTTGTTTGTTCGTTTGTTGGTTTGTCCTTCAATCACGCCGTAACGGAACAACGGATCGACGTGATTTTTGTCATGAGTATAGTTGAGGACCTGGAGAGTGACATAGGCTACTTTTTATCTCGGAGAATTAAGGAGTTCCTGCGGGAATCAAAAAAACTTAAACCACGCTGACGAAGTCGCGGGAATCAGCTAGTATTATATATGCGAACGTGCGTTTGTTTGTTGCTTTATTGGTTTGTCCTTCAATCACGCCTTAACGGAACAACGGATCGAAGTGATTTTTGCCATGGGTATAGGTATACCTGGAGAGTGACGTAGGATATTTTTTATCCCGGAAAATATAACCAAGTCCTGACTGACTGACTGGTGGAATCAACGCACAGCCTACACCGCTGGGGTTAGAAACTTGAAATTTTGACAGTAGGTTCCTTTTGTGACCTAGGCGCTCACTAAGGAAGGATTTATCAAAATTTCACACTCGAAGGGTTAAAATAAGGGTTGAAAGTTGACATGAAAGTCGTTCATTTTTCAAGTTATGACCATGAAACCTGAACATGGTATTTAAACTTTCGGTTAATTATGAAGAAGTACGTGTTTCACTATTTTTGAAAATTCGATCCCCAAGGACGTTAAATAGAGAGTTTGTCTTTCAATCACTCCGCATATAAGCAACGGATTAACGGTTTTTTTGAATGGGTATAGTTGAGGACCTGGAGAATGACATAGGCTACTGTTTATCCCGGAACATTAAGGAATGCCTATGGGAATTAGAAAAAACTTTCAAATTTATCTGACTTAGTGACAGCTTCGCTGCTGTCACATTTATGATGATTAAAAAAAAACAAAAACTAAACAGACATAAATATTAGTTCCAATTTTGGGCACCGGGTCAGGTAAGTTGGTTGGACTGTACGAACTTGTAAAGTTAAATAAAAATTTAACGCTCACCACGCTCGCGATTTTGAAATTGTATCTTCGTTTCGTTTTACATCCAACACGTTTGTTCCAGCGTATAAGTACGGCAAGTGGCGACGGAAAGCACTATTGCTACCCGCACTTTACGTGCGCCGTCGACACTGAGAACATCAAGCGGGTGTTCAACGACTGTCGCGACATCATCCAGCGCATGCACCTGCGCCAGTACGAGCTGCTCTAACGCGACACGCGACACGCCGCAACACACGCAGACACCGGTGAGTGACGTATTGCACACTGAGAACATCGAGCGGGTGTTTGTGGTGTGAGTTTTGTCTAAATAATTCGACCGTTCAAATTTAAGAACTAAGAAGTAATATTATTTTTTTAAATAGCAAACATTGTTGTGACAGAAAAAAAGGAGTGGTGTTTTAAATTTATTTTAGAATGTTGTATGTTCTTATAAATAAATTCAGGATTATCTACAGAACTTAGCACCCATAAAGTTATCCATACTTTTGACGGCGAACCACTAATATTCTTAATATTGAACTTGGCTCCCGTTTTCACATTCATGTTTTTGATGGGATGTTTTTTTTTTCAATTTGAAGGCAGACCAGAATTCAATGAAAAAGTTTTTATATCACAAAATATTTACAATAAACCAAAGATGTATATAAATGTTAAAATTCCTTATTTTTATCTATTTAACTGTCGCTTTCCAATTCACTTTTGATCTCTGTTTTCATCGTATTGTTAGTTTTCGTACAGAAACCTTAGTTTGAACAGTGGCCTCTTGCACGTACTCCTGATCCAACACTAAAATAATAATTGACACTGGGGCTGATTCTGTATAACACAATCTCTAAACTAAACTAAAATGGCAGCTTTATATGTAGTTCTGTCCCTTTCCGTAGGGAGTATTATGAAAGGGTTAGCAATATTTGTAATGCTCTAATTTTAGTTTAGTTTAGAGATTTTGCACTACAGAATCAGCCCCACTATTGTCTTTAGAACTATTTCTATTCCCTACTGTTTGACTGCTATTTTGTTCTTTAGTTTATGTTCTACTTGATGATTCCCGCGACTTTGTCCGCGTGGATTATGGGTTTTTGATTCCCATGGGAACTCTTTAATTTTCTGGGATAAAAAATAGACTATGTCCTTCCCCGGGATACAAACTATCCCCATACCAAATTTTATCAAAATCGGTTGAACAGATGGGCCGTGAAAGGGTAGCAGACAGACAGACACACTTTCGCATTTATAATATTAGTATGGATTACTTAGATTATGATATTAGGGTTCTGTAGGATAATAATAAATACCAAGGGAATTATTATTTCAGAAAACATTTACTGAACATACTTAAATCAAAGTTGCACAATTTTAGTCTATAAAAGTTGAAATCCCTTAAAACGAACATTTTTATCGATATAATAGTCGACTTCCGAGTCTCCTTTGATCACTGTTTTCATCATATTTGTTAGTTTTACCCATAGACTTAGAATTTTTTCGCTACGCTCAATAGACTGACAAAGCGTGGGAGCGAGAGGTATTTAGATAATAAACACTGCCGCGAGCGAAAAAGAGATAGCGACACAAAAGGCCAGTATGTCATTGTTTACGCGAGTAAGAGGCCATAGTGTACCGGCCTTTTCCAAGTCGAGGTGAATTTTGTGTATTTAATTAATAATCTTACGATTAAAACTTAAAATCTTTGTTCTGCCACCATGGTGTCTTGTTCAGTGAATGAATGTGACGTTACAAGACGTAATAACCCGCATAAATACACGTTTCACAGGTAATTACTGAATATTTTTCTGAATTATTCATAATCATTATTTCGTCACTTGTTGTTTGAAAATGAGGCAAAATAACTATTGAAAGCTTAGATAATAGGTTTCCCTTAAGACTTTTCATCAAATTACATTGCTAAATAAAGAATTTTTGGATATTTTGTGTAAAACTTAAAAATGTTTGGTTACGATAGGGATTGACAAAGTGATGACGTCATAAGTATCGATAGTCGATAATCGTGTCTGCCGGTAGGTTTGACGTGATAGCTCATAAGCTTAGGTGTGTAGAGTACAATATTAAACACTACTTTCCTGTAAAAGAAAAGAACGAAATAAATATTTTCCTTAATTTTTGTTTTATTTGGCGTGTCTTAGATTTCATATGTACATGAAATATATATACAGGGTATACTATACATACTGGTAATTCAGTACATTATGTATTTAAGTGCTTATCGGGGAGGTCATGCTATGACTTGAGCGCCATATATGGTTATTATTTATTTTTATTAACTTGTCACTTTTACATTATATCAGAGTATTATTGTAATTAATCAAATTAAAACTACTTGCACCCTTAAAAAAAATAGCGGCGGTAAACTAACAATTTTTATGAAAAATCTCAAAAACTGCTCTATTTCTCAAAAAAATTATAGTGTATATTTTCAGGCAGAATTTTTAAAAAATATCTCTATTTTAAAAGCTTTCTTTCGAAATATCAAAAAAAAAAACTTTTATGGGGCTAAAATATCTATAAGTATCTCATAATATTTACAATGTTATGTTCTAGGTTTCCAACCAATTCTTTGCTACGTAACAAATGGTTACGGATTATAGATAGGGGCTCCTGGTTTCCTAAGAAGAATTCTACTGTTTGTAGTAAGCATTTTGAATCGAAATGCTTCTTACAAAGGAAACATCGAATATTGAGTTAGCACGAAAGTAATGAGATCCCCAAAAAAACTCTACAAAGAACAGTGGGCAAAATTGTATGGACCCCGTCCCCAGTGGTGTAGCATCATGGGCTATGCGTAAAAAACTAGATATTAGTCTGAATAATAAATAATTAAATGAATTAATGAGAAAACTAATGTATGAATGGACATTCTTTTTTTCTTAATTAAAAGGATTATTAAAAGAGTTAAGTGTGAAGACTGTGTAGGTACATAGTTTATTATCGGACCCAACAGCTCTATGTAATAATTCGTTAATTATTTAGAGAGACTATTCGAAAATACACAATAAGTATATATATATATCCAGCTAATGATGTTGCATTGTGTTGTAACGCTGAAAAACTTTTTAGAGAAAACATGGTCATCTCATCAATAAATAATTTGTACCTAGCTGTAGCTTTGTTGCTATTTATGTATTTGATTTTTTTAAATTAAAAGATAGTTATATTTTACCTCGTTAAACTAACTCATTAGAGTCCTATGATTTCACCAGTAAGACTATCGATAATACTATGCTAGAGTCAAGACAACACTATTTCACGCACACATTTACATTTCATTTTTTGTAACACCGTAATCTGTCACTGTTGGTCTTGTACATTCTAAGTCTATGGTTTTACCAGCAATAACCTAAGCGTCGCCTGCGACCCCCTGTACATTTTCCTCTTCCAATCATTAGATTATTACTATAATAATTATAATTTTCTCTAAATACTGTTTCAAACACATTTGCCCACGAAAGCCACGCATCATAATCATGCGCATTTGCACCTCGTTTTATTCTGTGTCCTTCCGAAGGCCACGCATCAGAATCATGCGCAATCAAAATTGTAACGGATATCAATATAACAGCGAGTTTAAGCGACATGTTATTGATGAGTGATGACCAATACTAAGTAATCAAAGTTACGCTTTAAGTGCGTACATACGATTATAATATTAGGGTTCTGTAGCAAAATAAGCAATACAAATAATAATGAATCATTAAAAACCTATCCATTGACGGCTTATTAAAGTTATATAATTAAATTATCCAGTAATGGCTTGCTTAAAATTATTCAGCGAATTTATGACGACCTCCATGGCGCAGTGGTGAGCGCTGTGGTCCACCGGACCAAATCCCAGAAAATTAAGAGTTCCCGCGGAAACCACAAAGTCGAGGGCAATAGCTAGTTTTATATAAAGACTGTTTAAAGAACAGTTTAATATAAAGAAAGTTTTATATACATGCTGTTATAACAGGAAATACTAAAAAAACATAATGTGTATTTACTTTTTTATCATAATATGGTTCTGAATTAGGATTCTGTAAAAACTAAAAAAAATTGAGAGCGGGAACCCATAAAGACCGAGGCCCGTCTCACTCTAAGCCGGCTTTTTTAATGATTAAATTAAAGTAAATAAAATTATCAATTTTTAATGAGTTTATCTATCTTAAAACTGTGACCCTGTACAAAGGCCAAACTGCCAACGTTTAGAATTATTACATTTGTTGAATGTTGACTTTCGTGTTATAGAATTACAATCCTTATTTTAGGAACGTCAAGGTACGTGACATCATAAACTGTCATTTTGAGTAGTGTTGCTTTTTGCGTTGGCAGTATGGCCCAAGTACACTGACTGACTTATCTGTCAACTCCCAACTCAAACCAGCAGCCTGATTCTGTAACTCAGTGGCTATCAAAGAGTGAAAGCCACTGACATATATTCTTTATCCATTGAAGGTTTGCTATGAAATAAAAATTAAGTTTTCATAGCAAACCTTCAATGGATAAAGAATATATGTCAGTGGCTTTCACTCTTTGATAGCCACTGAGTTACAGAATCAGGCTGCAGTACAGCTGGACGGATCCATCTGAAAGGCACGCAGATTTATCCATGTAGGTATTCCTCCCGACCGAATTTCGGCCACGGCGGCCAATCTCCAGAGAGATTAGCCATCCGCGCGGGAGATATTATAGTGCACAAATGTGTGCGCGGACACAGGTGCACTCTCTGTTCCTTTACTCTCATAGCCTGATGGGACGGAAAATCCGACACGACCTGAGAGAGATCAGGCGCAGGACCGACGGCTTAACGTGCTCACCGAGGCACGGGGGTGAAATACCACCAAGTTCCTAACTCCGGGTTAGTACTGAGAATTTATTGTTTAGAAAAACCCAATACTTGTTATGGCCCGACCCGGGACCTCGTCAGCCGTAGTCGTACATGCTAACCAACGAGGCAGTTAGGCATTATGACGTAGACATCCGCTAAAAAGGGTTATTGTGGGTACACCCCTTATGGGATTAAAAAAGGGGCTTGAAGTTTACAAGCCTAGGGATAAGGCTACTTACTTAATATAGGTTAGTTACATATTGAAAATTCAATCGGAGTAAGGTTTCACAGCTAAAACATGTTTTTATTTTTGCCTGCCGACCATCACCAATGATGGGTGTCCTACACCCATCATTGTATTATAAACGCGAAAGTCTGTCTGTCTGTCCGTCCGTCTGTCTGCTACGCTTTAACGGCCCATTTTCTTCTTAATCGATTTTGATGAAATCTGGCACAGACATAGTATAATAGTAGTATCACGGGGAAGGACGTATGCTACTTTTTGTCCTGGATAACAAAGGAGTCCCTGCGGGAATACAAAAAACAATCCACGCGGACGAAGTCATCGTCTAGTAAAAAGTTTTTAAACATAATATTATTGACCGAGCGAAGCGAAGGTCTCTGAGTCTACTTGAGTGAATATACACTTGTCCGTCCGTCCGTCCGTCTGTCAGAGCCTTTTAACTTCTGATTTACTGAACGTAATTACTTCAAATTTAATATAATATGTAAACCGATGGCCTCCAGCCGAATACCTATGGCTTAAAAAGTTATGCAAAGCCTGAGCCTGAAACTTGATCAATTATTTGAATTATATCCTGTACTTGAACAACAAATACTAATATTAGATAAATATTATAAGGAAACGAAATATTTTTTTTTAATGAGCTTCAGTATTTTTAACAGAACTTCACAATGATGTCAATAGATGGCGCCGCGGGGTCTCAGTTCGGGGCGAACCACTAGTTTAAAAGATTTTAAATATATTAAGAAAAAAAACTGTTTTTCTTTTCAGAAAACACAAAAGAGAAGTGCAATACAGTCGCCGACACTGGCCGGAGCCCGTCAGCGACACACGCGACCCCCCACCCGCGGCCGACACAACACAATACAACACAACACACGACAACAATGGGGCAACTAACACACAACTTCGGCTTGTCGGTTGTATTACCAACTAAAGTGTATTACTCTATCTCGCACTGTATTAGTCGCACCAAACATCGCGTGGGATCACACTACACAAAACAAAAAGCAATATATCTGAAATAAAAAAAGGATGTGTTCGTATTGTATTAACTTCTAAAATCATAGTTACATTGTCTCATATGGCGTCGACAAATCAATGTTTATTCGGTCATAAACAAAAGCATAGTTAGCGCCAAACAAAATATAGTCGTCTCTGAACTGAGCTGCGAGTGCTAATTTGCGCATCTCTCATACAAACTGTCTAAGTCAACGTCATACTACGCGCGAAAATATGCTATTGCGACGCGTCCTGCGGTCAACTTCAGACGCGAATGATTGGCGCCAGCTATACAACTGAATAATTTACATCGCTATACTATTTTTTTAAAATATGTATAGCGAGCAAACAAGCAGGCGGGTCACCTGATGGTAAGTGGTGACTATATCCGTCTTATCCCAAAAAGTAAAACAAGTTTATGTGATTCCTAACAGTTTTGACAGTTATCGTGTGGAAAATCTGTCAGGTTTAATAAACGCATAAATAAACGCATTTTTTTTTGTGGTAAGGTCGTTAATGTTTACTGTCCTTTTTGCACTTGTCCATTTTTATTGTCTGTCATCAGGAAGAAAACAATTTGTCTAGTGTGATCTTGCGCATGCATTTACCGCGAGCGTAAGTAGCCAAAGCGATTGGAATAAGTGCGAGTTATATCTTCTTAGAGAGTGAACCGAGGGTAGTAATATAGATATTGCTGTCTCTTTTCTATGAAACCGACAGATCGAAGTTTCATGACTCCCGCGTACATGTGCGAAATTTTCGTGATATATTTCCTTAGTTGACCTTGTGAACTGCGAAATCATAAGCGGAACTATCGGTCGGTATATCGGTGGAAATTCCGTGCTGTTAGTGGGAGACTTTAATATTCTGTACTTAGTCGTAAGATTACATTAATGAATAGGCATCTTAATAGGCGAAAATTAACCAATTATACGAAAACACCACCACTAATGAAAAGAATAACGAAGAATATTTTCTAAAACTTGTGGTTTTCATGATCGAATCTTTATTGTATTTTCGATTTTCGAAAACTAATTTTTCCTAACAGTATTGGTTTTCTGATTTTCCTTTAAATGCAAGCGTGTTTCCGTACTTTATTGCACGATATTTTTTGGTCCTTCGATATGTATGGTAGAATCAAAATACGTATAGAATAAAAACGCGTGACTATTTTCTTATCTGTACATTCGTTTCGTGTGGTTAGCACTCTATGGGACACCGTGGAAGTTATCAAGTGCGTTATTTGAATGTAATAAATGTTGAATTTTATTGGTTGGAAAAATATTATTCAAAACTTATGCAAGAACTGTCAAAATCTAATTTTCGTGTAGATTTTCTAACACGTGTGAATCTTTTTCTACAAAGTTCATAGTTTCTGTGAGTAAAAGTCAATGTACTTATAGATTTTAAAAAAAACTCGAAAAATATTTTTCGTCCGTGGGGATGGATGGTTCGAGTGTCGTTATGGGTTCCACAGTTCGTATGGACTTTATTTGAAACTCCAAGGTCGACTTGCCATACCTGTTGGCCATATTAAAGTAAATTTTCTATATCTGCCCTTTTCTTAACAATCTAAACTTATTAACAAGTGACAGAATTTAAAAAAAATTCTAAAGCAGTTTGGTGAAAATGGGCCTGAATGGGATGAGTGATTTTGTATAGTTTCGTGGCGTGTCCTACTTATCAGCTAAACAGTCCTTTCTACTACATAGACATTTAAAAAAAATATGCACAAATACTTAGAACTAATCATAAAATTGAAAAGAGCTATTCTATATATTATTTATATCTATAAAGAAATATTTACCTGTAAAAAGGGTTTTTCTTGGTTACAATTTAGAACCCTATTCAAATGATGACGGGCATGGCTTGACACCTACTATTAACTTCACATAAAAAACTCAGAACATAACGAAGTTATAAGTGAGCCTATGTTCGCACTGCGAAAATCGTGCGCACGAGTTTTTTTTTCGCAATTTTGTAAAACTAGAAATCATATGGAGGTACACGCACTTGCGAATAAAATTCGCGCGATAAGAAAATCCTGGTTTGATACAAGTTTCACGCAGTGCGGTAAAAATTATTATTATTATATGCGGTATTTTGTGCTTCATGGAATTGCATGAGGCTCACCGCAATCCCAGTGCAGAGTAGGTGAAGTCTGTACGCGAAATATAAATCGCGAGAATAAAATTCGCGCGAACGTTTTTCGCAGTGCGAACGTAACCTTAGGTTAGGTTAAGATTTCCCAATCGGATTATTGATAAATGCCGTGAAAAATTATCACGTCATTAATCAATAATCTGATTGGGCCCATAGTACATCTCCGCCGATCTCCGCTCTGGATACCGGGCTTTACGATGTCAGGGATAGCAAAACCGCGGTCAGCATTTGAATAAGGTGTGTTTAATTGTCTATGGTTAGAAGGTAAATTCGGAACAATATTTTTGCCGGCTGAGAATCCTTGGCTGTGAATGGCATTCTTCTCAGCCGCCAAAAATTGAACCGAATACACGGAGGCCGATATAAGTGCAGAAATACCATTTTATATTAAGGATCACACAGATGTGAAAGCGTTAACTTTAAACGGGAGGCTAGATTAGTATTTCAAATACTTATGAATTCAAGATTATTCAGGAGCACGAATTTTGCTTTCGTTTTACAATATACAAAAAAAATTACACTGTTTTCTGTGTTAGGGACTTTCTTTGGTGGATTAACGTATTTATATTTACAACTGTGTTTTAGTTAGAGGTCATTTGATCTTTTGACTGTAAAAAATCGTATTATCGGAAAACGCTGTATGCCATTTTTTTTGTTGTACAGTTTCATAAAATTATTTTTCAAGTTTTTTAATTCAATCGTTGGTCATAAAAAATATGAATCGAGATTTATATAATATAATGTAGCATCATTTTTATGTATAGTTTATTGAATGACTTAAGGCCCCAAATGCTTGTATAGTTGACAAAAAAATATTAGGTGAATAATCCAGAAAAAATTCCCCCATTATACTTGATAAACAAAAAGTCATTGCAAATATTTTAGATAAAACGTTTTCCATTTACACGGCGAGGATTTTTTGAGATTTTTTTCAATTTAAATGAAATTCCTCTAAGTTTAAGAAAATGAATTATTTAGCATCACAAAACGTATCAGTGCTATCAACTAATAGCATTGAAATTGTTTTATTGACTCATAAGGGCCAGTTTACACTTTGATGTACTAAACAACTCTGTATATATGTCAGCGTAAGATTGTAAAATCCGTTAGATTATAATCTAACGGTTTATATCCCGTTAGATTATAAACTGTCGAAAGATTGTGAACCGTTCAATGTTCTGAGTATTAATTTATGAAATATTTATAGTTTTTACGTTTTCTTGTCTCTTTCTTGTACATGCAGAGTAAATGTATGGTGACACTTACATTTACTCTGCATTCAACTCACGCGCGAACTATAGGTTAGGTTAGGGTTTGACATGAATATTCAGGTAGTGCCTATCGGGTTAATATACCTAATATATTACAATTTACCGAAAAATAACGCGTTAAATTGTAAGCAGTATGTTACGGTTCACAACCTGTCGAAAGTTTATAATCTATCGAGATAAAAAACGTTATATTATAATCTAAATCGATAGGCACTACCTGAATATTCATGTCAAACCCTAACCTAACCTATAGTTCGCGCGCGAGTTGAATGCAGAGTAAATGTAAGTGTCACCATACATTTACTCTGCATGTACAAGAAAGAGACAAGAAAACGTAAAAACTATAAATATTTCATAAATTAATACTCAGAACATTGAACGGTTCACAATCTTTCGACAGTTTATAATCTAACGTGATATAAACCGTTAGATTATAATCTAACGGATTTTACAATCTTACGGTGACATATACATATTTGCTCTTTATACTTATTTTATTAGAATGGAGACAAGCAAATTATTTTACGAATAAATTGATCTAGTTATTTATTCAGGTACCCAAATTTAGGCCAAATATTGACTCATTGAATTATGAATATAATATCATTTACCTATATTTATACATACAAAAACTTTTCTCACGTGTTTTTATATTAGTTGTTTTTAGTCAAATATACAGTCTTGTATAGCCGTTTTTTTTTTTTTATGAGAGCATTGTTTTATATATTTTTTTGCTATCTGTATATTTTTGATTGCGGATATTTATATGCTATTATTGAACACGTTTTCTATGGTTGTTTTTTTTTGCAGACTTATTGTTAGGATGTCTTCACACTTATTCGGGCAGCAAAACGTCTGTATCCCAGAAAAACACAAAGGGACACTAGGCTTCAAACCTCTCACTCAAAAATCTCACTCGTAACAGTTGATTTAATTTGTCATATCTATTGTATTTTATTATTTTAAATTATATTAATGGAATGACATGGTACTCGTATGTCAATATCACAATATTTCAAAATCTTTATTTTTATCAACATTTTTTACATGAGACGTCTATACAACTTTTCAAGACAAAAGTCACAACTGACCATCAGGCAATTTCGATACATATCATCATTTCTTATAATATGTTTTACGCTTGATGTCCTGAACCGAACTTGAGGACGTAAAAATATCGCCTTCTTTGATCGTACGCAAAAATATGCTAATCCGAGTAAGTGTGAAGGCACTCTTTAGGTTACGTTTAAATGTTTAGTTCTTATGACGTCTTCCATTACGTAGTTTTTAAAACATTTATTTTTATGTTATAATGTATGACTTCAATTATGCGCACATTTGATTAGACAACAAAAAGCATCAGCTTTGCTATTTTTAACTTACTTATAAATGTTATTATGATTAGATACAGGATGTTCAGTAAATTGTGAATAAGATATTCAATTTAAACAATCTCCATTTTCGGGTATTTCTTCAAATATCAATGGTGGATTATTTGCCTCCAATGCTCAAAGATTTGGTGGCGTTCTGAAATCGGAAAGGTCGTAGGGTCGAGTCACCAAAACCACTTCTCCTAGTGCAAGTCTTAGTGCGTCAATCTAAGAAAAGGAATAACTATCCGCCGTATTGGAACATCTTAACTGGAAATATTTTAATTCTAACTTACTATAAGAAATAAATTAATAATACTTAAATAATGTAGATAGAACTTTTGTGTGTTTTCCTTACAGACCATAATTTTCAAGTGATATCTGTCGAAAGATGCAGTTCATTACCTTTCCTATTCTTACTTTGAACGCATTACTTACGATAGTAAATATCGTTTAGTTAGTTGGTTACAAGCTATTTTGTAACAAGTTTGGTGTCTGTCAGTTGTCATGATAGTTTCGTGATTTCTATTAATTTCATTCATAGGATACCGAACAGCCTGTATATGATATTTTTATTTAAGGTCCAAAGAATTCGATCCCTGCATTCGATGCGGTGTCTATAAGAATATCAATTGTTAGCAGTATTTGAATTAGTTTGTTCAATAATTTCTGATTAAATTAAATTTATTAATTAATATATTTCCCCACTTATTTTAAGAAATTTAAATTAGCCCTAAGTACAAAAAATGTTACTAACCCGATAAGCTCTAACAAATTATTATTATTATTATAACGATTATTAAAATATACTATATTAATAAAAATATTGCTATTTTTTATTTATATAAATAATTAATTGGTTAATGTACTTACAGGATGTGTTTGTTAGTGGAAATGCATTGAAAAGATCTATTTTTCGTTAATTCTTTTAAGTGTAAGTAAAAGATAGGTTTAATTTGTTTTTATGTTTGTTTTTTTACGTCATTAATATTGTAAAAAGTTTTATACTATATCGTTTCATTATTATTGTTAGGCTTCCATTACACGATCAATCTCGCATAGTTCAATGCCCAATTGACCGTGTAACGCCCGCCTTAGCATTTTTATGCTTTTTAACACATTCGCAAAATCATCCCTCGGAACTTTTTACAATAAAAGTGACGATCTCCTAACATGCTTAGTGGACATGAAACAAAAAAAGTTATGTATGATCAAAAATAGGACGATTTATATTATTATAATAATCTGTATGAATGGTCCTTAATATAACATTGTAGAAGTTTGTTAGTGCTCTGTGCCATAAGAGTGTTGCTGCCCGAAGCACAATACCCCTAATGTTACCATTATGAAAATCAACAAATGTCTTTATTTTAGAATTAAAACTGTCGTGAGTGGTATTCATAATAATTTACGAGTAAGAAATAGGTCGGTTCACGCCCGATTTTTGTCGGTATATGCTCGACTGATTCAGATTCAGTGGGATTCTGTGCATGGTTCTATGGCTATCTGTCGCGCGATGAGTTCAGAACGAGCTGAAACTTGTCGGGTAAACACCAACAAAAACAGAACGTGAGCCGACAGATACATTTTTCATTATTACAAATGTGTCGTAAGCCGATCCTTCCTAGTAACTTGTAAAGTAACGTAACGCTATTTTGCTTTCTAATTAATTAAATAATATAACGTAAAGTCTTATTTTTTTAAGTAAATCTATTACCTAACTATTATATAAATAATATATTTTTAATTTTCTCTTGTGTTTAAAAAAAACTTTGATTGTAAGTAGGGAATTGTAACGTATGTTTAATAATGAGGTATCTATGTTTAATTCATACATTTCGCGGTTTAAGGGAGTCGTTCAATCTTTATTTTAATACGTTGGTCGAACTGTCATTTTGGCATAATGTTCATATCTATAGTCTGTATTTAAAAAAATAGACAAATTAAAAAAAGGAAATTATAGCTTCAAAAGCATAGAATCAATTATAAAAGGAATAAAACTCTGCAAGGAAAAATTAAAGGCCGAATCTACACCAACTTGCGTCTAGCTATATAGATAACAAAATGTTCTATTCTATGAATACACGAATATGATGTTTTGTCCGTTATTTTTAATTTAATTACATATTTAATTTTAGTGAATTTTATGCTCTTTAAATAAGTTTTGTGAAGTAAATTATATTTATATTTATAAATATGTGCAATAAAGAGCGACTCCCAGAACCAATCATTTTTAGGAATCATTGTGAAATAAATAACATGGCGTCTTACATACCTATTGTATATGTAACTTAAAAATATTTGGTAGCTATTTAATTAAGTTTTAGATTATCGCGATATTGAAGTGAATGCAAAGTAACGAGAAATATATATTATTATATATATACTATTAATAGCGTAGACTGCTGGATAGTTTTGTTTCCCACACAGATCTACTTATGCTTTTTAGTCGGATACAAATATTCTTTTCGTCTTTGTTTTTTAATTTACCAAAACATTGAAATAATATGTACGGCTTACGGAGTCAATATAAAAAACGTCTTAGGTTCAATAATCCACGTTTGATTTTGCCTTCGAGCCACGTCGTTCTACGAAAACCCTGAAAAAATATCGTCACATCTTAGCACTCGAAAAATTTTCAATATACTTACCTAAGTCGTTCGTTTGCGTTAGATCTTATATTTTATTAGTCAGACTTTGTTTATTGAGTCTGTGGCATTTTTCGAGTTTTGGTAAATTAAAAATTTAAGAATACATACTTTGTTTTAAAAGGAACATACTGTATAAGTTGAAGCGCGGAAAAAAATATCAATATCGAATGTTTCTTATTTTTCATAAATTACACAAACTCAAACAAATAGATGTATTAAAACCCTAACTTTGGAAACTCGTGAATCTCACGCTATGTAGTCGATGTAAAGCGAAAACGTGTTTTAGTCAATCTGTGTCCGACTCGATATATAGACTCAAAGGGCTAGAACCCAGAGCTTAAAACCAGTTAATAGTTTCCAAAATTTCTTTCCAAACACCCACGTACTAAAGAAAAAGAGACGTGATATAACATTATAATAAAAGGAAACTCAAATCGCACAATAGACAAAAATAATTCTCTTTTCACTTTAGTATTTTCACAAAAAAAGCAATAATGTTAAATTTGTATTTAGAATTTTGACCCCAAAATTTTTCAGCTGCCTTTTGTAAATTAAGTACGTATGTATGGAATACTATACGCCCGTGCATATTGGACGTGGTTTTGTATATTATATAAAAGCCGATCCCCTTCTCTTGCTCTGCTCTTCGTACAATTAAGAAAGCGCAATAACGAGTGAGTCATGTATAAATTAGTTTAGCATAATATTTTCTATAATTTTCGATACGTAGTTGATATACTGCCAGTGTCGATGTATCTGAAAGTAACGTGTATTAGATCCTTTCGGTTTCGGTGTACGAGATCGTTCACTCCAAGTCTATTCGAGGCAGGAACTTTTAGCTCGTAGCGTATTGACTAATGTAACTTTAGTTCGCGTGGTCAGCTCCTTGACAAGTAGGTGATTTAACGTCCGTTGCCAATAACCAAATAGTATTGAACAATTCCTCCTTTTTTATCTTTCATAGTAGATAAGTGAATGTACTTGCGCACAATCTGAATGTGAGGACGGTTTGAGTAACTTTTGTTCGGTCTCTCAAAGTGCAGCCTTCGCCGCAAATATTTTGGTAATGTTTTACTTGCGCAGGGCGGAATCGCCGTCGCAGAGTGACGTCACGGCCCCCGGGGCCTCGCCTCGCTCGCTGTAGATATTTTAATGGCATTTAAATTAGCGCTCATAGATTTTTTTCCATTGTAGCACAAACGTGTTTTTTCTCAATTTTTCAGTAAGTAGTTTTATTTTATTCTAAAAAAATAAACAAAAAAAATTGGTAGCATAGCTCACTTTAGACTTTTTGTTCGTTACGGTATTCGAGAGTTAACAGAATCAGCACTTTATATTTGTATTCGTTACCGAAGGACTGCGGGTTATGGTGTATTTACTCTTAATATCTACGTTTAAATATTATACTGAAAAATCTATATTTTTAACAAATTTAATTTTAAAAATATACCTAATTAATGAAATTCCTAAAGATTAAAAATGAAATTTTTAATATTTACGTGTATAGTAGTGTACTGCGAGGTGATTATAAAATAACAAACGCTTATAATTTTATTGTTTCCAGAGAATCGCAAAGAGAATATATTGTTTACTGTCCATGAAATTAATCTATAACTGATGTGTACACAAATCAGTATGTTTCAGGCATTTTGAATCCGACTTAATGTATGTAAAAATAAATGTTGTTTTAAAATTGTGATTTTTTATTTACCTACTTCTATACACTGTCGTTGGCGACTTAGGGTCTAATTCAGCTTGATTAATCATATTTTTTCAATACAAACCCAAAAGGGGTGTTTTCTGTAGTTGCGTACGCGTCCGCAACTGCAATCATTGCAGACTCGTGGGTCACTAGACTGAAGGCCGATATCACCAAGAGTGGAGATATGTGGTTAGCGAACCAATCAGAATATTGATAAATGAAGAGTTATTTTGTAACTTTCTGATTGGCCTGCTCGTCGCATCTCCGCTCTGATAAATACCGCGCTTTATGTATTTCTATAGAAAGCGTCAGCGGTGATAGCCTAGCGGTGAGGTCGGGCTCCCATTCATAGTGGTTGAGGGTTCTATCCTCGGGCAAACACACTTAATGGAGTTATGTGCGTTTAAGGGCCGGCACACTTTTGGCGAAGCGCAGCGCATAGCATTTTTCAGTGTCAAACCATTATCGACTTTACGTTCGTTCTCACTATCCGTTGGGTCAATGGTCTCAGGGACTAATGTTTGTTTCAATTGATTTTCTATATTATTTCTACGTCACCAAAGTCGATAAAAAAAAACATCAGGAGGAAACCTGCACATCCGAGCATGCATGGTCACATGGTGTTAGCAATAATAATGCAAGTTATCAAAAATATGTTTTATTAAAATCAAAATGACAGTGCAATGTCTCAAAGAAAATTACAATCCAAACATAAAATTAAAAATAAAATCAGCATCATGCATGTAACGTGCGAGTTCGTACAAAACCTTTGTTTGTAATTAAAACAACAAAATTACACAATAAATAATATTTACAATTCTATGGCAATGTAAAAGGTACGAATATCTTTGGACTTGCCTCTAAAGTATAAAAAATAATAATTTGGCACCTCTTTATTTTATACCAGTAATTTAGTGCCAATAAATAAACATTAATTCCATGGTACAAGTCTATCCTGACAAAAATTTCCAAAAAAACATTTTACATCTAAAGATTAGCGCAAACTATGCGAAAAGCTGTGAGGAGCATGGTCGAGCAATTTTTCTACGGAAAATATAGACCTTATTCAATTGTAATAAAGTTTTAAATAGTATGCAAGAAAGGGAGACCAAAGATCGTTTATGCTGGCGCTCATCGGGGAAGGCACATTTATGAGTGGACATAATATATGGAGTGGATGATGATGAAGGCCTATATTATCATACAGAAAACGCTTGAGCTCGCGTTAATTGTGGCTATGTCTGCGCTGACCGTACAATAGAAATTAGATAGATTCTGCGGCCATTAGAGACCCATTCACAAAACAGTAACAAAAAAGTGTGCGTGTTCAATTCACACACGGCAAAAGTGAAACTTCAAAAAAGTAGCCTACGAGAGAATGAGATAACTTGTATTCTATTTCAATCTCTCGCAGGCTAAATCCTATTATGTTTGTCTCTTTTTAGTGTCACTTTTTCGTTTCATCGAATTTTCACATCACGATTCTAAAGAAGTTTCACTTCAAATAAGATACCGCCCACTTTATCAACTTTCATTGGTATAGCTAGTGCCAATAAACTAATCAAACATGGCGGCATTAAACATTCCCTCTCGCTTACTCACCATACCTATAGTGTGCGACAGAGAGTGAATGGTCGGGTATTTTCAATTAAAATTCTAGACTGGTATTTTAATATAATATTTTTTTATAATTGAAAACAAAAGCACAAACTTCACGAAATACAAAGTAAATTTTTAATAAATTAAAATTAAAATCGAAAAGCAAATATAGACAGGCTATCCTAAAAATATGTTTGTATCACCTACTTAAGATTTTATAATTTGTGTGTGTTTCGTTTACTACAACCATAAGTCTAGTTTTCTTTAGAATATAGAAGAAAGAGGTAAAAAAATCGCAGAAAGCTTCATAGTGAACCGAATGAGACGTGCAAAGCGCGTATAGCTTCTTTTTACCTTTTTTATAGTTAAAGAAAAAAAGACTTATATCTCTGCACTCAATTAACAGATCATTTATTGGTACAGTCCCAATAATATATCTGGCCTGGTGGCCAAAATTAGAACTAATTTTATGCCTGTTTGGTTTCTGTTTTTATTTTTAACCGACTTCAAAAAAGGAGGAGGTTCTCAATCCAACCATATGTTGTTTTTTTTTTTGTATGTATGTTACGCGATCGTTCCCATATAAATATCGAAATTGATTTAGCGCTTTTTGAGAAAATCAACAAAAAGAAAAGATATACCCAGATAATGTTTTTTACTTTTTAGTTGGTACTTTTAAGTATAGTTTATTATAAGTCTGTTTTTGTTTTAGATGAAATCGGGTACATATTTATATTTTTAATAGTTACTAGCGATGCTGTCAATTGTTATTTCCATACCACTTTACATTTCTAGTTTTGTGTACACCCAAAAGAGTGCATCGTAGAATAGAAGAAAAATTAATCACTAACTTGTTAAGAGAGCAATAATAAGTAAGCGTGTGACTGAGGTAAACATGTTTTCATATGTTTAAATTAAACTAACTATACTTTAAATTAAAAATGGTTAATTATCAATTTTTTCTTCTATTACATAAAAAGAGGAGGTAAAACTTTAACTGTATTAATTTAAGAGGTAAAACTTTAACTGTATTAATTTTAGTCTAAACTCAGTAACTATTTTACGTTTATTTAAAGCATGTTTCTTAAAATCTATCAAAATTAATCAGTATATGTAGTTTTTCCTCCATTTTGTTTTAGAGTAACTCTTTAAGAGTAAAAACATGTCTAAAATAAAAAAATATATGAAATACTTAGAAATACGTAAAACAGAAAAGTATCAAAAAGTTTTAAAATTACACAATATTTTAGACAATTTAAGAAATTCTTTTATATTATATGATAAATGTTCTTCACATACATAAAAATATGTTTACCAATTTGCAATTTTGGCACAATTATAATAGCCTAAGAAGTGTAGAACGACCTTCACCGCTCGGTGAAGGTCGTTCTACACTAACTAAAAAGTACACTAAATAAAAAGTAGGTTTCATCCATTAACCAGCTCAGTGAAGGTCGGGGTATATGCGGATCTCGGACTATAATTATTTATTATTTTAAAACAACATTCATATTAAAATGGCCATACAAAAATAAACCCTAAAATATATTTCTAAGATTTAAATACATTATTTCAAATGTATTGGTCCCTCATTCATTAAAATTTTGAGCATTTTTTTACTTATTCGTTAAATGGCAATAGTTGACTACCAGAACAAGAAAATTCATAATGTAGGAAAAAGATTTTGCCAATAAAATAAATTCATTATTTTAATAGTGGTGGCTACATATCCATTACGACAAACAGTAAAAACACTACTTCATAAATAAAATCAGTCCAAATACACATAAAAGTTCAAAATTTTACAGTAATTAGTGACTATTAAAACACATATGGTACGACTACAATAATCGGCCTATCAAGCGCTGTAATCATTGCTTAGGTTGTGGTAAAGATTAAAAAATATTTTATATTTTATCTGATAATCAGCTATTTAAAAATTTAGCAGATTAGCTTGCTTTAGTGGACATCTTTGTGATAAAATTTGTCTTTATATCTACTATTCATGCTATTTGAGTTTCAAGATACAGAAAAGGACATAACAAATAAATAAGTCTAAATACACATATAAGCCGCTCTAGATCAGTCCAAATTCACACAAAAGTTGTGTGTACCACAGAAGCTCATAGCTAGTGCTCTGTGATGCAAGCCTTTTAATAAAATACACTGAACACTTCACAAATAAGTCCAAATACACATTAAAGTGGGTGTTAACTAGCGTCAGATCAGTCCAAATACACGCACAGAGCTACTGTGGTACACACAACTTGTGCAACACAGAGCATTAGCTATGGTTAGTGCTCTGTGATACAACCATTTAAAAAAAAACACACTGAACACTTCACAAATAAGTCCAAATACACATTTCAAGTGGGTGTTAACTGCAATGTCAGATTAGCACTTCACAAATAAGTCTAATACACATATGAGCCGCTCTAAGATCAGTCCAAATACACGTAAAAGTTTTGTGTGCCGCAGTAGCTGGTAGCTAGCGCCTTGCCCGCGGGTGTGGGCGCGCTGAAGGCGACCTCAGAGCGCGCGGCCGCCACGCCGTGCAAGAGCGATGCGCGCGCGCACTCCAGCAGCCGCACCGCTATGCCGCGCCGGCGGTACGACTTGTGCGTCCAGATGCGGGACACGCCGCATCTGAAATGGGGATTAAAATAAAAGCTGACGTCCACTAGTCTCGCCGAGCTAGAGTCGAATGGAATCTCAATAATTTGCCGTCTAATCCATACTAATATTATTATAAACTATCTGATCCCCGCAACTTCGTCCGCGTGAATTGAGTTTTTTCATTCTCGCGGGAACGTTTTTTTTTTTTAATTTATTTAGTTCCAAAAAGTTACAAAATAAGAAGAAAAAACAGATACATAGTGGACAAGGAAGCACTTATCTCTATAAGAGATCTCTACCAGTGACCCTTGGCAGTGAGAAAGGTTGTGGAGGAAGAATAGGTACAACAAGATATGAGATAGAATGTAACGAGAAATTAGTTAAAATTTTAATAGCCTATGTCCTTTCCCGGGATACAACCTATTCCTGTACCAAATTTCATCAAAATCGGTTAAACAGATGATTCGTGAAAACGTAGAAGACAGACAGACAGAAACACTTTCGCATTTATAATATTAGTATGGATGCAAAAGAGTCTGTCGGTCTGCTACGCTTTAAAGGCCCATCTTTTGAACAGATTATGATGAAATTTTGTATAGTAATAAGTTGCATCCCAGGGAAGGAGAATTAGTAGTTAACAGCAGAACTCACTTGACGGGGTAGTCTTCAACGCTGCAGCAGTCCGGCTCTCCAGGCAGCAGCTTGTAGGCCCTCGCCTTGGGCTCCATTATCAAACAACCCACTATTTGCTTCTTCTCTATGAATAAGTATGCCTGGAGGAAAAATAAACAATAATTAGTATAAATGTGAAAGTGTGTTCGTTGGTTTGTCCTCTAATCACGCCGTAACAGAGTACAGAGTACGTGAGGATCAGCGTGATTTTTTTAAGAATGTGGAGTGACATTGTGGCCAATTCGGTATAACACAATCTCTCTAGTTCTGTCCCTTTCTGCAGAAAGTATTATGGAAGGGTTAGCAATATTTTTAATGCTGTCATTTTAGTTTAGCTACGCTTGGGCTTGATTCTGACCGGTCCACTACACACTCTTCCTAATATCTGACTAGCTGATGCCCGCGACTTCGTCCGCGTGGAATCAGTTTTTTTGGATTCCCGTGGGAACTCTTAAATTTTCCGGGATAAAAAGTAGCCTATGTCACTCTCCAGGTCCTCAACTACCCCCATGCCAAAATCACGTCGATCCGTTGCTCCGTTGCGGCGTGATTGAAGGACAAACCAACAAACAAACACACTTTCGCCTTTATTATTACGACGACCTCCGTGGCGCAGTGTGTAGCGCTGTTGCCTTAATGTGCGGAGTTCCCGGGTTCGATTCCCGGCAGGGTCAATTTGGGAATTTATAATTTCTGAATTTTCCCCGGTCTGGCCTGGTGGGAGGCTTCAGCTGTGGCTAGTTACCACCCTACCGGCAAAGACGTGCCGCCAAGCGATTTAGCATTCCGGTACGATGCCGTGTAGAAACCGAAGGGGTATGGGTTTAATATAACCGCCATGCCCCTAACAGGTTAGCCCGCTACCATCTTAGACTGCATCATCGCTTTTTTTTTTGTTTTTTATCCACTACAAGTTAGCCCTTGACTGCGATCTCACCTGATGGTAAGTGATGATATGATATGATAAGTGATGATCTAAGATGGTAGCGGGCTAGCTTGTAATGGATAAAAAAAAATAGTATGAAGTATGATTTTTATTTAATGGTATGGCGCTTGGTAGTTGGTACATAATAAGCGTTTTTATAAAAAGAACGCTTATTTCGCCTGCAAGTTCGTCGCTCGTTCAGCACCACCCAGGGGACACGTGCAGGGAGGTAGAAGGTAGCTCCTGCGGACGTGAGCGACGGGGCATCCCCCATGATGATGGGTGGGAATGATAAACTCACGGTATAAGTGTGTTGCGCGCGCGGCAAGTCGGGCGCGCAACCTAGCTGTGGATGCACGACTCTCGCCAGAACGCTCTCCACTCGCTTCCAGCCGGGCTCGCCTCCTCGGACCTTTATACAGCGCCCTGTCTCCGTCCGGTCCACTATACACTCTTCCTTCCAGCCCTGGAGATGTAAATGAAAATGATTTATTTTGCTAAACGTGAGTTCAAATACATAGTAAGCTGGAAATTGGATTGATAAGTCTGTCACATTTTGCCAAATAATTGGCGTGCAAAATTGGCAGTAGGCACAAACACACCTGCTGCTCAAAATACTTAGGTTATAGTATTAAGTTACAAAGTTAAATACATTATTAGATTAGCATATTATATAAAATTACAAAATTAAAATAGATTGTTAGATTAATTCCTATGTAACATTAAAAAATTAAAATTGATTTAATAGTTTCTTGTGTTAAATTGAAATGTCATAAATATGTCCTAGTATATAATAATATAGAATTGCAATACACCTCGATCAAATCTTACATTTAGATAAAAAATCATTAACATTATAAAACATTCTTCAATTAAATAGTCAAACAATTTTTTCTTAAACTTAGATGTTAGTAAACTTTTAGTGTTGTCAGAGAGTTTATTATATATAGTTACAGCCATAAAGTAGGAATTGGGAGAACATACAGCTAATCTACGCCACACCTAAACCTAATCTAAACCACAGTAAACAGATGCAACCAGGTAGTTTCCACTACCTAGAAACGTTCGAAACAGACTCACTCACACAAACGTTCGCATCGACGTGACCCCAAGCTCTCATCGCAGTGCCGTCAGTAGTGAGTGCCGCGTAATCGCATGTTCGATGCGCACGTTTGTGTGAGTGAGCTGTTTCGAACGTTTCTAGGTAGTTTCCATACTGGTTGTATCTGTTTACTGTGTGTAAACGAAACAAAATGTTGTAACGTTTAAACTAGGGTTGTGAACTTCGCCTCTGGCTCCGTAAGTTGGGTACTTCCACGAGAAATCGTACCTCCGCTTCCACATCCGCCTCCGCCATTTTTTTTTGCGGAGTTGTAACGGAGGTTTATTTACGTTGACTTACAATGCAAGAGGTACAAATAGAGACAGGTGTCGTCAGTTACACCATTGCAACAAACAAAAAGTCAACTGTCCTTACAAGAATCCAAAAAAAAATCAAATGTAGGATTCATCGCATCCTAAAGCACAGAAAATGTACAATGTGATCGGAGAAATTGATCGAGCAGCGACAGTGTCGCGCGAACAGGCTCATGAATAAGGGCCCGAACAAGTTCGAAACTAGACGGGCATTTTTCCGACATAACACGTGGGTTTTGTCCGGTAGTTATGTATAAAGAAAGAAAATATAGTTATAGCAAATTATTAGAAATGATTAGAATCCAAGAATGACAGAGTTACAATCGAGAATAACTCGAAAGCGACCTCGAACCAATAGTACCTTCGCGAGCAGGTCCGGCATGCTAGTTTATGCCGTATCACTACGCGCAATCAGGCTAGTTAATGCCATAACACAACGCGCGAGAGTTCATTTTGCTTCGAACATTTATGAATCGCTCTTCACTTCGTAGTCAGCGCGCGGTAGCGGGCGCGTTTATTAAGTCATAGAACAAGGTGTCTGCTTATTATTTATTATTTAAGAATTACTACAGAAAACACTTACATTGAACCTGAGAACATCCGTAGCGTTGTGATGCACTAAGTGATCATGCTCATCTTGAGGATCTCCAATCTGTAACATTTGAATTAAAATGTCTAGTCTAGTTTTTAATAGCATCATTAAAAACTAGACTAGACAATACTAATAGTAGTTTATGCAACTGTCATATAATGAAGGGTATTAAAACACGAGTGTGAGTTTATGAAACGAGCGCAGCGAGTTTCATAATAGTAACGAGTGTTTTAATACCCGTGTTATATGCAGTTGCATACACTACTTTATCTTCACTAATGCAATTTATCAAACAACAAGAGTAAAAGCTGACAATAGTTTATTTATAATAATTGTTCAAATTTTGGACGGTACAATTTTGAAAGTTAATGTTAATTATTGATCCAGCAGCTGTCGCGGCCGCGGGGCAAGCAGTAGAGCTCGTAGACGGAGTCGGAATATTTATAATTACATTATGCCGAAGATTAGTGCAACCTGTAACAATAAACGATATAATAAGCTTGAGGTACATAGCCAAGGCAAAAACTGTGATTTATGAAGTAGTAAAGTGTAGGTACCTACCTACTACCAAATTTATACACAAAGCGCTTAAACGGAGTGTCTAGATAACTTGCGTGTGTAGTACGTAAGTACTAGGTAGATTAAATAACAGAACTAAAATACACTTACCTTTTCAAAAAGATACAAAATATCTGGTGAATCTTCCAGGAACATCTTTATTTGACCTGATGTGAACGTCAAGGACTTTTTTTCCTTGTGTCCTTCTGAACTGCGTTTCAGGAACGCTATGACTTTTGAATACTTCGTGATATCAATATTGTTGTAGATACTCAGTGTGGACTTGAGCATACAATATTTAGCCCACATAGAAGATGGCTTGAATTTGTCCGAGAGTTCTTTGAGATACGCAAGAATGTCATTTTCAGAAAATGATGTAGTTTTCTTTTCGATCTTCAATGCCAAAAAGTTATTATATTCTTTTTCATATAATTTTCTAGATTTTTCTGGCAAAAGATTGTGAGTTACTTTTGTTGCCAATTCTAGAATATCCGGAGGCGTACAAATATCATCGTCGCTATCCATTTTTAACTTTTAATTTGTATTTTAAAAACAAAACACATTGCGAAACATTAAATTCACGCGTACGTGTATTGTCACAGTGAACTTGCCGCCATTAAAATCTAACCAATAAGAGCGCAGCTGCGCGCGCAGGGCCAATCAGGAGCGAGCGCGCGCTGTTCGTTTTTTATTTAATTGGCACAAGATCTTACCAAAGAGTTTTGTGTATGTAAGTTTAGTAGTTTCGACGAAGTTTTCACGTATAACCCAACTGTTTTCAAAAGTCAGCCTAATATCAAAATTTTATACAACTTGTATGAGGATTTTGACATAAGGCTCGCCAGGTTAATTGGTCGCGTTTTATTGATGTTATAATGAGATTTTACGATATCAATGTGGATATTATACCATCATGTGAAATTGCTTAAATTGAGTGTTTTGTTATCTGCGCTATAACAGTAGTAATTATAAGTCAAGTATTGGAAACATAAGTAGAATGTTATAACATTAGTGTAGATAAACTAACTTAGTTGGCTTTTTCTTTCACATGAATTTTCCGCAAAATCGCACTTGTTAAGTGGCTACCAAACAACAGACAGAAATATAAGCGTTCCACATGATATTATAAGTTTATAACAGTTACTAGCTAATGCCCGCGACTTCGTACGCGTGGATCGAGGTTTTGTGGTTCCCGCGGGAACTCTTTAATTTCCCGGGATAAAAAGTAGCCTATGTGTTATTCCAGACTATAATCTATCTCTGTGCCAAATTACATCCAGATCTGTTCAGCCATTGGGGCGTGATTGAGTAACAAACATCCATCCATACATCCATACCGACATCCATACATCCAAACTTTCGCATTTATAATATTAGTAAGAAGTAAGATTTCTTACTGCTATACTTGTTTTTGTAACATTTTAAGCCTACTACGGCAAATCCAAAGGGAATGTAGCAGTCTTTGTATGTATGTTCCACCGTAGCGAATAATCTACTAAGCCGATTTTGATGAATGACGTTCCAATCGATTCCTTATTATGATCCGGGTAACATAGATCCTATGACGGATATTATATCAAAAAAGTGGTTGTCTCTGAACTGTTTTCCATAGTCAGGTTAGTTTTTGATTTTTTTTGTATATAGCGATTTAGCGTTCCGGTACGATGCCGTGTAGAAACCGAAGGGGTATGGGTTTAATATAACTGCCATGCCCCTAACAGGTTAGCCCGCTACCATCTTAGACTGCATCATCACTTACCATCAGGTGAGATCGCAGTCAAGGGCTAGCTTGTAGTGGATAAAAAAAAAAAAAAAAAAAACTTACTGTTTGTGTTTATTTGAAGTTTCTTGCCAACTCTACTCAGTAATCTGGTTTCAGAGTCAAAACAAGATACGTCTTCTATCTCTCAAGATCGTCACAAATCTCTGACGTATCAGAGATACCTGTATCGTGTCTTATGGTAATCTATATATATGTATAAAAGCGAAAGGTCACTGACTGATCATCACGATATCTCAGGAACTATAAAACATAAAGACTTGAAATTTGGAAGGTAGGTTTCTTCTATAGTGTATACGTCAGCTAAGAAACGGTATTGGGAAAATTCACCCCTAACGGGTTGAAATGGGGGTTGGAATTTTGTATGAAAGTCCTTTGTTTTTGAAGCTAGACACATGAAAATTAGCATTTAAGTTATAAGTTAAAAATAATAAAAATCTGTATAATTTTTTTTCCGAAAATCTACCCCAAAGAGGGTTAAATGGGGGTTGGAAGTTTGCATGTTGTTGTAGAAAGAGACATAAAAATTCAGCATTTCGGTTATAAGTTTTAAATAATAAAAACCTACATAAGCTATATAAAGCCTCTTTAGATAGACTTTTTGCAGCGGGAAAATTTCATAATGTCATAGGAAATCAGAAATTTTACGCGGACGAAGTCGCGGGCGACCGCTAGTATACAATAAGTTTGCGTCTTTAAAATACTAGCTGATGCCCGCGACTTTGTCTGCGGGGATTGAGTTTTTTAGGTTTTTCTTTAGATTTTCCGGGATAAAAAGTAGCCTATGTGTTAATCCAAGCGATAATTAATCTATCTCCGTGTCAAATTTCATCCAGATCCATTCAGACATTCTAACGTGATTGAGTAACAAACATCCATACATACATCCAACTCCATACAAACCTTCGCATTTATAATATTAGTATATAAATAGAATGCAAACCTGGTAAATAACACCACACTCAATACACTGCGTTGCGCCGAATTTCTTTTGTCCAGCGTCGATGATGTATTGGTTATTACCACTTTTCAATAGTTTCTTGCTTTTTTCCTCAGTGCCTGTAAAAAAAATATTACTTATCAGGCTATTTTCAATTAGAACATATCTATCTACTTATCTGTAGGTATACTATCTAAATATATATAAATCCCGTGTCACGTTGTTTGTCCGCGATGGACTCCTAAACTACTTAACCGATTTTAAATTAAATTTGCACACCGTGTGCAGTTTGATCCAACTTGAAAGATAGGAGAGCTTACATCTTAATTTATAGCCGCAATATTATTTTATGTCGGATTTGCAATGTAAGACGGAGTAAAAACGGTCGAACGAAAAAGTTTTTTACGAAAAGTGCATTCCACGCGGACGAAGTCGCGGGAATCAGCTAGTAATATTATATTATTAGATTGCCAATTATCCATACTAATATTATAAATGCGAAAGTGTGTCTTTTTGTCTGCTACGCTTTCACGGCCCATCTCACGGATTGAGGATTTTCGGTTAGCGCTGGAACTCTTTCATTTTCGGAGATAAAAAGTAGCCCATGTATTATTCCAGACTATAATCTATCTCTGTGCGAAATATCATCCAGATCCGCTCAGGCACGATTTTGTAACAAACATCCATCCAAACTTTCGCATTTATAATATTAGTTTTTTGATATAGGAAACATCCCACTAGGAATAATGACGGATTTTGAAAAATGATCAGATTATGTTATGAAAAAATATCTTATTTCAGCAGAAAAGGTTTGGTAGATAAAATTGGCATTTGAAATTAAGATTTTAAAATTCACCCCAAAACCCCGTTTATGACGTCAAAACAAACAATTGTGACGTCATTCACTTATTGGTGTTTAATCCATTATGGCGGATTGCTGTATTTTATAGTTTTATTTTATCAAAATAATTAGCAATCTCACTCTCTCTCAAAATAAATATGTTTTTTACAATCGATAAATTCATAATTTCATTGATTTGTGGTTACTGTCATCATGCATATTATTGTCTATAGTTGAAATTACATCTTACCTTTTGATTTAGTAGTTGTAATACCAGGATTGGGTTCCCTGAATATGGGGAACAACCTCTGTGACTTATCCTTGGTTCCTTCTGTGGAGCTGGCGACATTTACATCAGCTGTGAAACATGAAAATACATAGACTCAAAAAATTGCTTGAAATTGCATTATCTAGTTCATAGTAGTATATGGGACAAATTACACACAATTACGAGTATATGTCCTACATGAAATGCCTCGTTGGTCTAGTGGTTAGCATATTCAACTGCAGCCGACGAGGTCCCGGGTTCGAGTCCCAGGTCGGGCCATAACAAGTGTTGGATTTTTCTTGCATGAAATTCTCAGTACTAGCCCGGAGTTAGTTGGCGGTGATTCACCCCCGTGCCTCGGAGAGCACGTTAAGCCGTCGATCTTGCGCCTGATCTCTCACCGGTCGTGTCGGATTTTCCGTCCCATCGGACTATGAGAGTAAAGGAACAGAGTGAACCTGTGTGCACTTGTGCACAATGACATCTCCCGCGCCTAAAATGTCTGTTTGTAATAATTGTAATGTACAATTTAAATTTCGAAATACTATGACGTCAAAGTAAAATGGACTTAAATTGGCTTCATGTAAGCTCAAATTCGGAAATACATAATATTATACAGCCAGTGTTCAATGTAAAACTAAGGCTTGCGGCACATTGAATTTGTACATTACATAATGGACATAATGTTGAAATTACTTTGTAACAAACACATTCTCAAGTCAATGTATGGTATTGCTTTATCATTTTGCTATGCTAATAAATATTTTCAAATGAACTTATCATGTAATCTGAACTAAACGTTGTAAAGTAAAATATTGCCTTGACCTCGTTAGTTTTGCAACTTTGTAGTTTTTTCACATGTATAGCTTATTTATGCACACTACTGCCTTTTATTTGCCCTAAATAGAGATATAGTCTAGGCAATAAAGCTAGTGGACCCCAACAATAATTCCATACATATGTATGGAATTCCAACATACATATATTTTAAAAATACAATACAAAAAACAGAAAGCAAGTAACGTTTTTTTTATGCTATACCCAATTGTTAAAGTAGGAAGGTACATCATCGCGTAAACACAGTTTAGGTTTGATAATAAAATCGGTTTACTTTAGTAACAACACTAAAGTAAACTCACCAGTAACAACAGGCTCAGTCTCCGTGGAAGCCAGGATGGCCTCTGCATCAATGTTATTGGACTGCGCCATCTGGAATATTTGCTCATCCAGCATTTTCATCTCTCGCTCTATTTCGTCCAGATCTGGTATTTCTGTCTGACCTATAAATAATACAATAATTATTTCATTTCATAATTTAATAACTAGCACAGTGAGCTTACAAATACGATAGTCTTTACTCTATACTAGATGATTCAAATTTCAAATTCAAATTCAAAATTCTTTATTTGCAGAAACATTTTTACAATGAGATGTTATTTATTAGTTTTCACCTTATAATCAGGCGCTCGCGACTTCGTACGCGTAGATTGATGTTTTTTGATTATGGCGGGAACTCTTCAATTTTCTGGGATAAAAAGCCTAAGTCTATGTCCTTCCCCGGGATGTAATCTCTGTCATCAAGATCGGTTGAATAGTTGGGCCGTGCAAGCGTAGCAGACAGACAGACACACACACAGACTTTCGCATTTATAATATTAGTATGGATTTAATATTACATAAATGCGAAAGTTTGGATGGATGGATGTTTATTACTCAATCATATACAAGTTGTTAAAAGTTTTTTGGTAATTATTTCGAAAACGGTAGTTTTACCAACTTCCACTACCCACTGGAATCAAAAACCACGATCCTTGCGGACGAATCATCTAGTACTAATTTAAAAAGATATTTTTTTAAAAGGAAAATCGAAGTTAAAACAGAATATATCAACTTACCATGTACAATAGTTCCATCCACAAATAGGTACCCTCCTTCCACAGGTAAATACTGTCCATCCTTACAGATCTCCCCGTGAGCAGCCGCGTGGCTTTCCTGATCTAGCATCATAACATCTTGACCTGACTGTACTTCACTGGTCACATCTATGGCATTTTGTGGCATATTTACCACATTTTCTGGCACATTAGCGACACTTGGTGCTGAATTACCCACGTTTCGTAGGACATCGTTGTTACTTTGTGGAATATTACCCACATTTTGTAACATAATCTCTGATGTGTTAGCAGTACTTTCTGGCATGTTAGCCACATTTTGTGGCAATTTTGTAGCCAAACTAGCACTTGGAGTACCCAATTCCACAATAACGGCCTCAGACTCCAATGGTTTCAATCCATCAGTAACCGGAACAGCTGTAACCGGTTGGAAGATTTGGCTGGTTGCTTCTATAACGTTGTTATTGAAACACGGTAGCTCCTGTGGTCTTGTGTATATCAATTCGGATTCTGGAACCTCTTCCTCTGTCCACTGGCTGAGTAGGGCGTCTATGGTTTGTTTTTCTTTGTCAAAAGGGTCTGCTTTATCTAAAAAACAATTCATATTATACAGTTTTATTTCGTCAAATTTGTGTTTAACCTTGTTAGAACGGCTGTATTCATCATACACTTTTATTTATTGTTTGTACTAATTATAAATGTGTTAGTAATATTGGCAGTATGTACAATGTGTATGCATGCATATATAAATACAAATAAATACATACATAATTAGATAAAAAATAGTTAAAATAATAATGTAAATATCCATTGGCGAGATTAAGGGCTATAATTTATTACACATATTTGATTTCTAATAGTGCAGTAATTAAAATTTTATATCATATTTATATAAAATAAATAATATGAATATTCTTATTTCATATTTTATTGTATGAGTTTCATTTGAAGAATGTGTAAGGGATTGTATTAGATTCCACTCTATAATAATTGCACTATAATACATAATATTACTAGAATACTATTATTAAAGAACTTTAGATTCAAATAGAAAAAATAATAATAAATTTTACTATATTATAACTTATTATACCTTTAGGCTATATTTTCAGTGGGCAGCGGTGAGCGGATGTGGAAAAATATATGCAGCGTTCGGCAATTATGTTTTCAGCGACCGGCAGTGGAATACGCTGACCCGCCCATGTCAACTACCCATGAGCGGAAAACGCTAACTTTTTTGCGATTTCGCGGATCCGCTACCGCGGAACCATCGCGTTTTCCACTCGCTACCGAAAACATGTATGGCTCGAGCGAAATGCAAGCGCAGACTCGCTGAAGGCCCGCTGCCCACCGAAAATGCAGCCTCATTCATTTAGATAGATAGATAGATAGATAGATAGATAGATAGATAAATGCTTAATTGCCACACAAAACATTAATTAAAAAGAAATAACAAGTGCGCGGCGTAAAGGCGGTCTTATCACTAAAAAGCTGGAGATTATTCCAATTACAATTTGGAAAAATGTCTTGCTTTGGATTGGATAATGGATTATCCAATCCAATTTGGGTTGGAACCCAAATAGGGACATTAACATTATGTGATGAACAAGAACACATAAGCTGCAACCCCGCTTGCTTTCATTACTAAATGAACTATCTATGTCTATGTTAAAATACTGTGAAATAATATAAAAATCTAAAACTCACCATCAGCAGATGACTGGCTTAGGATTGAAACATCGTTATTCACCGACTTGTTGGATGCATTGTGTTCAAAGCTGGCATTCACTTTAAAATTACTAGAAGCTGAATTATTCAATGCCTGTCCGCTAACAATCTTTGACTTGTGAATTTTCGGCTTTCGGATCCTGTGTCTAACGCCCATATTTATCTGACCAGGCTTCCTTTTACGTCTGAGTGAGTGAGAATGAGAAAATGGACGTCTACGTTGAGTATTAACAGTTTCTATTGCGTTTGATAGCTTTGTAGTAACAGTTTTGTTCAAATCTGGGTTTAATTTGCCATAGAATGACTTGGTAGAGAGAATTTCTTTAAGTCGGTCACTATTAAAGAGAGAGAGGCGAGCCTTAGGCGCAACAGATGGGTCTAAACGTGGCTGCTTAGGTATAGGACCTGTATCGGTCATTCCTTCGTAATGAAGTCGCTTATAGCTCTTTTCGCTTCCACACGACTCTGGACTCTCAGCTATTTCAATTACAGATTTCCTATGATTCCTTCTTGGTGGAGATTTATTCTCTGCAATATTATGTGGTGTTTTTAACATCTGTGTTGGTGAAATGAAGCTACTCATATCCATCTTAGTTAGGCACACTACAGGGGTTTTTACTGGTGTAACGTTTTTCTTTTGCTCAACTAGTATGCCTTTGAAGCTTTGGAATTTCGGCGTCATTTTGTGTCGTCTTGTCGATCGACGTAAAGATTTAGTTGGTGTGTTTTCTTTCGAGTCTGTTCCGGAATCAGTGTCGAAATTAAGGTCTTTTAACGAGCTGCTACAGCTTTCTGTGTCGGCGATAAGGCTGGCTAAGCTTTTTCTGGCTTTGCTTGACGTTGAAGACACAGTATGGGCGCTGGCACAGGAATGTGTTGAAGATGGAGTGCCAGGGTGGTGTTGTATGCGTGGTGTGGCTGGTGTTGATGAGGAGCCACATTGTGTCTCTGGGCATGAATGTCTGGTTTGATACTTCTTTAATGTGAAGGGTGATTTCATGAAGTTCTTCAAACTGTTCATGGACTTGTGGCTTCTTGTTTCATCTGTACAAATAAATATTGATTAGACCTAATTGAAAGATCTAATAATAATATATGTGTCACCGTAAGATTGTGAAAACGTTCGAATGTAATCTGTCTAGCAAGATTGTAAACTGTCGAAAGATTACAATTTAACGCATTATTTTTCGATAGATTGTAATCTGTTGTACTCGTATTTTAACCCAATAGAACCTAAATGCGTATTACTACCTCATTATTTATGTCGAACCCTAACCTAACTTACAAGAAAGAGACAAGAAAACAGAAATACAATGAATATTTCAAAAATTGACACTTAGAACATCGATCAGTTCACAATCTGTCGACAGTTTACAATCTAACGAGATAAAAAGCGTTAGATTGCAATCTGACGGTTTTTGCAATTTTACGGTGACATATGCACAGAAATAAGGCGGAGAGTAGCTGTCACAACGTACTATGGTCTCAAAAAGCATTTTAGATCACCGTTTCTTTCAAGGCTTTGTAAAATAACTTTATACAAGGCACTGGTGAGGCCTGTTCTGACATATATGAATAAAAAAGCTTGAAGTTTAACATGGCAATTTTTTAAGGTAATAATATTGAAGGTATTTAATACAGTCAATCATGCTCAGTGAAGTAACATATTACTTTTAACCAGACAAAATTGCCATTTAACTTAAAATTAAGTAAAGTATAAAATTCAGAGTACATAAGTTGTAAATTATTGATCTTACAGCAGACTTTAATCTTAGTGTATGAATTAATTTACTTTACAAAAAGATAGCTGTTGCTATAACACGGTTACTTAGTCTTTGATGGTGATTTAAAAATGTACTCAGCAGAATTATTGGAGTATAGCTTTATTAATTTCGAAATCTGCATATGAATTACAAATATTTTGTACTGTAAGTAATTTAACCAATAAATTATATGTGCTTGTCATTAATAGTGAAAGTACATTAAAATGGTACATTTATATGGTTAAATTAATAAGGTTAATTAACCAATGCATAGCCTTATAATATCCATTAAAACAAATTAATATGAATGCAACGAAGTTATAAGACTGTATAGTCAAGGGCATTTGGGCCAACAATATACACCAGGCTTTATTGAGTACTTAAAACAGTATTTAAATTTTGATTTTATGTTAGTTTTAGGACTCATTTGAATTAATAGTTTATTATTATTAGTCTGGGAGACAAGATTCTTGGTTAATCTTAAATAACCATCAAAATAACAAAGTTCAAGTGAAGTATAACTTAAAGTTTAAATAAAGCATAAACCTCAATTAAGTAAATATTTGTTTTACCTATAGGTGAATGGATTTAATGACAATGATAAATTATTCTTTTAAGTGGTTCGAACCTGTAACCATCTTCATTTTAAACTACTGTTATGTGAGTACATCAGTCAAATTTTGAGGGTTTATTACTAGACATTGTCACAACTTTTTCTAGCATTGAACAATGTCTCTTGAATATATGATATCAGATTCAGCCTATGTATAGTAAGTAATAACAAAGAGTGTATTTAAAGATATACTAACGCCAAACACTCCTTTCTGGTGTTCTAGGCACATTCTGGTCTGTTTCATCACTAGAGCTGGAATCCAAAGTGCTGATGATTCCAAGATCACAGTCATCACTGTCACTCTCACTTTCCACAACGGGAAGATGCCGGTGCTTCGTCAGAGACTCCCTCGATGCCTCATTCTCTACAAACAAAGTCTTCTTCCTCTCAGTCATTTTCGGTGTGTGCGTATAAGGAATACGCAAGGAACGCCGCGGAGTTGTCCCAGCCATTGTTTTAACACGATTCACTTCATAAAAACAGTATTTTTTAAGTCACAAGAATGAAAACACACGCGTCCAGTTTTTTAGCACCTGCCTTTCCCGCCTAGACATAAGGCCATTTACTTGTTATGAAAACATACTGTGTAATCTTGAATTGAAACTGTTAGAAATATATCCAAATAAATTTGAACTATGTAACACATCAAATAAGAACAATAAAACAATGAAAAAACTTGCAAACAAAATTATTCACGAACGTTTGGCCTGCAACCATTGTGGCATATTGTTTGGCGCGTAAACATCTGTCTCAACCAGAGTTGCCAGATGACATGTGGTGAATCCTACGATGTACGAACCAGTGGTACGAACAAGATTATAAAAAATGTGCTGTGCCGCGGCTTATTTACTAAAATATCATAAAAACCGGGCAAGTACGAGTTGGGTGGGCAACCAAGCGAAGGGTTTCGTACCATCGTAGATTTAATATTATGAAATTTTTAAGTACTTTACTGTATTTATTTATTTTTTATAAATTTTAATATTTGTTCAGTAACGGCAATTATAGAAATACACAACCTGTGAAAATTTCAGTTGTCTAGCCATTACGGTTCATGAGATACAGACTGCTGACAGAGAGACGGATGGACAGCGGAGTCTTAGTAATACGGTCCCGTTGGCACCCTTTTGGTACGGAACCCTAAAAATAAACTTAAACCATAATTAATTGTGGATATGTAGATGATTTTGCCTGGTCCATTTTTTGAGGTGTAAAATGTATCAATTTTATGAACACAAAAAAAAGAAATAAGATTGAAGCAGATCTATGGTAACTAATGAAAACTGAATATACCAAAGGTTCGACACAAAAACCTACGAATTTCATACGTTTCGTACCCCTCTGGCAACTCTCTGCCGTATTCACTAATCTATGGTCATGTCACCTCACCTGTTTCCGTCATTGTGTCCGCCTGATATTCCTTCTTTCACGCTTCTTTCCCTGAAATGTAATAAACTTATTTTATTTTATGTTTGCTTTTCTGCTAAAATATAATTAAATAACGCTTAAATCAAGTTAACATTGATTAACTTTACCTATATATTTTAGAAACAAAATATTATTTTTGAAATGGCAAGGTTACACCTTTGGCGCCATAATTTAAAATTCGATTATGTTTCGATTTCTTTTTCGCATTCAGATTAGTTATTATTCTAAAATTAAGGTTCTTTAGTACTACAATACTTATTACTTACCCCACCCTGAATCCAAAGAATCCTGATATGTACTATTATAATCATAGAAAAAATTAATTTTATCTATTCCGTGATTATAATGCTGCCCGTCTTCACAAACAATGCGTCAATTTTATATCATTTATTTTTCAATTTTATTTAGGGAGCACCTAAACCTCTATGACCTAAACTTGATTACTATTGTCAAATATTAGGTCTTTACCATAGACTTAGAATGTACCGAAAAAATCCTATGTCTACAACTATGTCTATGGTCTTTACCTATGAAATTGCCGTTTTGTAGGGGAGGAACATAAATTCGTTTTTTTTTAAATATAATAGGTATATTTATTTAATCAAAGTGTGTACCATTGCTATCTATGCACTTTTACCATCTCATAGGCAGTTCTTTGATCCCTTTACTAAAAAAAACATTCGGACGGGAATCAATAAAATCTTTGAAGGCGCTTTGGACTGCCCCTTCGGAGTTGATTTTTTTTCCTGTAGGTACAAGAAGTTATCCAAATTTCGAAAAAATGGTAATCTATTGGAGCAAGGTTCGGGGAGTACGTTGGATGTCTTAGACATTCCAGTTGAAGCTCCTCTAATTTGGTAGCCGTCTGTTGTGCAGTGTGTGGTCTAGCGTTGTCCTGAAGCAGCAGTGACCTAGAGCGATTGACCAGCCTCGGTTGTTTAGCAGCTAGCTTTTCCATCATGGTTTGCAGTTGCTGACAATAGACATCCGCCGTAATCGTCTGGCTGGATTTAAGAAAGCTGTAGTGAACGACACCGGCACTACTTAGTCCACCAAACGCTCACAAGTAATTACTTTTGAGTAAATTTTCGCTTGGGGCAGGATTTGGCTGGTTCGCCAGGGTTCAACCATTGCGATGAGCGTTTCCGATTATCAGTTCAATTTAAAATCCCTTCATTGTTCTGCCGGTTGAGTAATTTAACGCAGCAGTCGACGCGCGTTTGTCGGTTTGCTGCACTCAAATCATGAGGTACCCACCTTTCAAGCTTTTTCACCTTCCCAATTTGCTTCAAGTGGATTAAAACAGTTTTATCGATAACACCGCAGCTTGCAGCTAGCTTGGACGTGGTTTGCGATGGATCCGCTTCCACAATAACCTTCAATTCTTCATTATCAACTTTGGTCTCCGGCCGTCCATAGGGCTTGTTCTGCAGGTCGAAGTTTCCAGAACGAACACGTTAGGAAAAAAAACGCACTGTGTTTTCTTTTGCGACAACGCCGGCCATACACATCATTAATCCTTCGTTCCGTTTCTGCAGCACTGGTGCCACGATGGAACTCGTAGGTACTCGTAAATAACGCGATATTTAAAGTTTTCCATTTTGTAAACTGAGTGACGCAAAGAAAAAACCAAAAGAGGAAAAAGCAAATTAATTAGGGTTTTCAAAACACAAAAGCATGTTTAAATAGCTGTATAAATTTGAAATTGAAATTCCTAACCAAAGAGGATATATTTGAGATCAAAGTGGCTAGTACGACAAAACGGCAATTTCATAGGTAAAGACCTATTAATATGTCATACATAATATTATTATGTCGAAGGTTTGTTAAAATTTCTAGTCTTCCTAATCAAATTCAATGTGATAGAAACCTTCATGCAAGCAAGATTCTAATAGGCACTCTTTAACCGACCAATCTCCTTCGTGCCTCCCTCAAGCACGGATTTACATACAACAGCTATGCCCTCAAGTTACTCGACACTGGCGAAGTGCACTGTGCTGGCTTGGCACTACTCAAAGCCATAAACCAAGAAAAGAAGAAGAAGAGTCCAATAGCATGATCTATCCGTCTGTACTCTGTACTATTATGTATTCTGTGGCAGAACCCGCATCGAAGATAGGTACGTGTCTAGTGAAGATCCAGTCCAGAGGTGCAATCATGTAAGGATTGCCGATGAAATCGTTGAAGTCCGGCTTCAAAGTAAAATAAACCATAACAGCATTGATTTAGAGCTCAATTTCGTGTATCCATTCTCATACGTTTAGGATATCGTACATACCTAAACGTATGAGAATGGATACACGAACTTGAGCTCTAATTCAATGCCGTTATGGTTTATTTTACTTTGAAGCAGAGCTTAAACGATTTCATCGGCAAACCTTACATGATTGCACCTCTGAATGTCTGAGGTCCAGTCATAGAAAAGATAATAGTATTGAGTTACTGACCAGTGTTAACTTAATACCCATTACCCACCCGTTACATTAACTAGGTTCTAGGTCCCTTAATATTTAAATATAGAACAAGCTAGATAGAAATCTCGATAAGTAAGAAGGCTTCAACTATAAGAATGATATAAGATTGTGTTTATTTTGTGGTTATTGTATTGTAGAAGATGTGACAGATAGACGTTATCTTTAATCGCTGCATTGCAGTCTATTGTTATGGTGCTTCCACATGTACGTACCTACTAGAGCTGTACCAGTACGTTTGATTTTAATACAAATTTCAAACCCCTATTTGTAGGGGTTAAATTTTCAAAAAATCCATAGCGGATGCCTGCGTTGTGATAAAAGATAAAATCTGTATGCCCAATAGGGATGATGCCTATATAAAAAAATAATATTTTTTACTGATTATTAAATAGAGGGTCTTCCAAAAGACCTAAAATTCACATCCTCGGTTAGTTTTAAGTTTGTTAACCATTTTACAATAAAGATTAAAGAAAAAAAGTGTGTTGAAATTTGATGACGCGGACGTCACAAATGCGAATTTCATACAAATTCCATCCTAGAAGCGCATTTTTAAGTTTGATAAAGTGTTGCTGATTTGATTGAGTTGTCATCGTCCCTATTCCAGCCCGATCCGTCTAGTGGTTAGTCCAGCTGTGCGTTGACAGATCATTACTTACAGTCAGTCAGTCACTGTCTTTCCTTTTTATTACGCCTTGCTAACAAAACCTAGAAATAGTATTTGACTGCGATATTAACTGCTAGTTGCTACAGGTTAAATCGACAAAGTTTATTGACGCTAAATTGTTCGGAGGCGTTTTTTTTTTATTTTTAACCACTACAAGCTAGCCCCGATATCACCTGATGGTAAGTGATGATGCAGTCTAAGATGGTAGCGGGCTAAGCTGTTAGGGGCATGGCAGTTATATTAAACCCATACCCCTTCGGTTTCTACACGGCATCGTACCGGAACGCTAAATCGCTTGGCGGCACGTCTTTGCCGGTAGGGTGGTAAATAGCCACGTCCGAAGCCTCCTACCAGGCCAGACCAGGGATAATTCAGAAATTATAAATTCCCAAATTGACCCTGCCGGGGATCGAACCCAGGTCCTCCGCACGTTAAGGCAACAGCGCTACACACTGCGCCTGCGCCTGCACTGGTAGGGTGGTAACTGTAGCCATGGCTTAAAAGTTAAACCTCACACCAGAAGAGCCAGCACACTAGCTTATGAGAGTTCTGACGTGCACTTGGGTAGTTTTTTTAATATGTAGATAGTTAATTCAGTATTCTATAGCAATGTCAAGCGTAAAAATTTTACGGTTAATGTTAGGACATTTGTCAAAAGAGGTGGTAAACTTACGTACAGTAAACTTGCGAACAACACTTGACAAAGGAGAACTTAGGACGGAAAAATAATTTGTGGAAAAGGAAGGCTTGAAACTAAATTATACCTAAGTAAGCAAACCTAATCCTGATCCTAAGCCTAAGCATGATGATCTCTCCCCGGTCGCATTTTACGTCCCATCGGACTATGAGAGTAAAGGATAAGAGCACTACCTGTATGCACAGACATTTGTGTACTAATCTCTCTGGAGATAGGCCGCCGTGGCCTATAATATTATTTCACTAGCTGATGCCCGTGACTTCGTCCGCGTGGATTGAGGTTTTTTGGTTCCCGCGCGTAGGTACTCTTTAATTGTCCGGCATAAAAAGTAGCCTATGTGTTATTCCAGACTATAATCTATTTCTGTGCCAAATTTCTTCCAGATTCCGACGTTCTGGCGTGATTGAGTAACAATTATCCATTAGAGGTTTTTTGGTTCCCGCGGGAACTCTTTAATTTTCCGGGATAAATAGCTTATGTGTTATTCCAGACTATAATCTATCCCTGTGCCAAATTTCATCCAGATCAGTTCAGACGTTCTGGCGTGATTGAGTAACAAACATCCATACATACAAACTTTCGCGTTTATAATAAGTAAGTATTCGAGTAAGGGCCGGTTTTTTGAGACATAGTTAAGTCAACCAATAGTTAAAATTTGTAACAAATAGTTAAATTTCGGAAAAAAACGTTTTTTGAGACAAAGTTAGCCTAACTAATGGTCAAAAACCTGACCATTTGTTAAAATATTTAACTACAGCAATGCCGAGGGTTATGCAGATGGTGGATAGTAAACTTTTGTTACAACATCTGTTCTTTTCAACTGTTTTTTGCTTTAAACAACATTTTGTTAACATTATTCGTTGAAGTGAGATTATATTCAGTAGAAAAATTTGTGTTTTTGTTGATTTTATAATGAACAATATTACCAGATATTTTGAGAATTCTGAGAGTTCATCTGATGATGAATTATTCACGGAATACGTCCTAATGAGAAGATCTAAAGTATTTAGACTACGAAATTCACCGCTGGACCATTGGGATGACGTCGATTTTTCGAAACGATATCGGTTATCTAAAGAAACTGTTGCCTGGATAGTCGTACAAATAGGTGTAGAATTACAAACGTCCACTACAAGAAATCATGCAGTACTACCCCTCGAGCAGTTGCTTATTACTTTAAGATTTTATGCCACTGGAAATATGCAACAGTGTTCCGGTGATCTTTCTTTCTTTTTTTTTCAAAATCAACCATATGTAAAATAATCCACGTATTGTCAAAACAGATTTGTGTTAAACTAAATCATTTAATTTCTATGCCTGAGACTGACGTAGAAATAAGAGAAGTTGTGCAAAAACTTTATTCAATTGCAAAATTCCCAAGTGTTATTGGTGATATAGTCTGTACACATATACGTATAGCGAGCCCAGATGGTGATAATGCGGAGCTCTATAGGAATAGGAAAGATGTCTTTTCCATCAACACCCAAAAGAGTTGTAGATGGAAACTTCAAGATAAGAAATATTGTAGTATATTCCTATATTGCCTGGTGGGAGGCTTCGGCCGTGGCTAGTTACCACCCTACCGGCAAAGACGTGCCGCCAAGCGATTTAGCGTTCCGGTACGATGCCGTGTAGAAACCGAAGGGATGTGGGTTTAATATAACTGCCATGCCCCTAACAGGTTAACCCGCTACCATCTCAGACTGCATCATCACTTACCATCAGGTGTGATCGCAGTCAAGGGATAGCTTGTAGTGGATAAAATTTTTTTTTTTTTATGTACCTATATAATCACCACACAAGTCACAAACAAAACGATGTCACGATATCAACGATCTGTCAACGTCATATTACATTGGACTCTTCAAGTGTTGCCATAAAAATAATGACTCCCTACGAGAAATGATCTCGATTTAGGGAAATAAAGTGTTCATAGCAATGGCAATACTATGGATATTAGTTAATACTAACTATAGTTAAAATTGCGATCAAAAAACGAAACAGTAGTTTAACCATTTGTTAGCGTCTTAACTATAGTAAACTTAACGAATTGTCAACTCTCTGTTGACTATGTCTCAAAAAACCGGCCCTAAGTAAACAACCAAGTCTTGGCGTCAGCCAACACCGCAATGCAAAATCCTCCTGGTGTGGCGGCACCTTAACAGATAATTCGTCTATTTCTTACAAATAATATTTATGAAGTGTTTTATAATGTTAAAAAGTAATTCTAATTGTTGTGCAGTCTGTAGATTGCTGCTTTAAGGTCTTAGGTCATCTTTTATTCTTCTTTTAACCTGAGTGTTAACAATGCACTTATTATTTTTATACTTAATCAAAATAATTAATATTTATCATCAGTCGAAATCGGTGATTTCACCTGCTAACAAGTACCTACCTACTCACATACGGTTACATTTTTTATGTTTTTTTTTTATTCCATACTTTGCTTGCTATATGTATTCGAAGGTGCTCCGTGGCGCGGATAGTTGTTAAAATAATACTAGTGATAGATAGGACAAAACTACAAAGTCGAAAATAAGGAAAGAGGACATTTGTCCACTTTTATCTAATGTTTAACAGATGGTTAAAGACAGTATTTTCAATAAAGAGACTATTTTTAATTTGAAATTTTAATACAATTTTAATAGACTTCCAAATCAAATCACGTCCAAAGCGAAATCGTGGGCAGCATCCAATGTCAAAATATATAAGCATATCCAGATGATATTAGGATAATATTCCTCTTGTAAATATTAATTCGTTTAATGATTCGAGAGAAAAGGATAGAATACTAACTATTAGGTACCTGTAAAGTACCTACATACTTCTTTATTGAAAAGAGAATAAATCATAATGTATTCAGCATATGTATAGTGTATACCTATTCACAGAATCCACTTTATATAGAACTTTAACTTAGGTATACCACAGATGAGATAATATTAGTAGGTAGTTACTTCGTGAAAATGGTTCCATAATGTCAGCTCTACCAGGTAAAATGTCTTTGATGGGAAGTGGGAACTGGGAATCCATTATAATAAGTGATTGTTATAAACTGTAAACAATGTATAAAAGTACAATATGTGAACACTTCGTTGAGTTTTACACAATTTTTTGCAAAGCTTTGAAAATATAATAACGTAGGTAAAGTAGTGAATGGGTACCTAATAGCTACTGAACTTTTCAGGGCTTCATAATATTCTTCCTTATTACTTACTTAGTTTTGTTGTTTGATTAGGTACTACCTTTTTAGAGTTCCTTTTAATGGAGGAAATTGGAAACGGAAAGTGTAGGTATAGGTAGGTACCTACTTACATTGTGGACAATCTTTTTATCTTGATCTGTATATGCCACAGTAAGATTGTAAAAACCGTTAGATTATAATCTAACGGTTTCTATCCCGCGAGATTGTAAACTGTCGGAAGATTGTAAACCGTTCAATGTTCTGAGTAAATATTTATTGTATTTACGTTTTCGTGTCTCTTTCTTGTACAGTTCGCGCGCGAGTTGAATGCAGAGTAAATGTATGTGTTACCATACATTTACTCTGCATTCAAGTCGCGCGCGATCTATAGGTTAGGTTAGGGTTTGACATGAACATTTAGGTAGTGCCCGGCCGGCCCGGCTTAGGTTCTATGGGGTTGATATACATAATAGATTACAGTTAACCGAAAAATAATGCGTTAAATTGTAAGCAGTTTGTTACGGTTTCCAATCTGTCGGCAGTTTATAATCTATCGAGATAAAAAACGTTAGATTACAATCTAACGGTTTTTACAATCTTACGGTGACATATACATAAAACCCAAAAATTACTTCTATCTAGAAGTAACTATAGTCCGTTAGACTTTGAAACTATCCAACCGATACCCCAAACCGGTTTCATTAGAAAGACTATATATTATAATGCGAAGCTATTCAAGCTATTCATGGAACTATTAAGTATTGTAGTTACACAAAGCACCACAACCAATAGAATAGAGCACACATGAAGTTAGTAGCACTAATAATATTCTATGGCACTAACTTAGTGCCATGGAATAGAATAAAAATTATAATTTTACTACGACGGACGACTCATGAAATTTAAAACTAAATAACTTACTTACCTAAAGTCAACCAAACAAAATTTGGTATCTACCTAGATTATCTAGGCTCTACTTAGGTACGTAGACCACCACCACACCGCAGTAAGACCACCAGTAGTACCTACCACGGCTAAGCCTAAGGATACAGAGATAGATCGCATCCCGGGAAATAACATAGGCTACTTTTTATCCCGGAAAATCATAGTTCCCATTAGGTTTCCACGGGATATTACAAAAACCTAAATCAATGCGGACGAAGTCGCGGGTTTAGTCTTGTTTGGTACCTTTATCAACTTCTTCTGAGAAAGCCTAGGTAGACACAAGCAGTTGCCAATTGTCTTTTTTTATTCCACTACAAGTTCGCCCTTGGCTGCCATCCCATCTGGTTAGCGATGACGCAGTCTAAGGTGGTAGCGGTGTGGCAGTTACATTAAACCCATACCTCTACTTTATCGGTTTTTATTATTATTATTATTATTATTATTACTCTTTATTTGGTACACCACAACACAAAAATATAAAGGACACAAATAAATACATAGAAAACACTAAGCAGTATACAAAAAGGCGGCCTTATCGCTTAGCAGCGATCTCTGCCAGGCAACCTTAGGATTAGGAGAAGTTGAGGACTTTTACATGGTAAGCAGGTACCAGAACGCTACGATACCAACGGTCTACTCAGTTTAATCTAGATATCATTTCGTAAAATTGTGTACCTCCTTGCACAAAAAAAACAATTAATGATTAGCTAAACTTAGTCCTAAAACCGTCCTAATGCATGCGCACGCGCCGCCCCGACCTCCCTCGCCTCTGATTGGTCGGTTACCGTAAATCCAAGATGGACGCCCACAACTCACATTACTGAACAATAAACAATCCAGAGTGTGACCCATTTCTGCTGGCACTAATTTTGTATTTGTAACCAAAATTGCATTACAATAAGGCTTAAATTTGATTGGCGCAATTGTTAGTAATCGATTACTATATCTGCATTATGGAAACAGTAAACTGGACTAAATATACCTATAGGTAAGTATAGTTCGTGCACGAGTTGAATGCAATGTTAATTTAGGTGTCACCGTACATTTACTCTGCATTAAACTCGCGCGCGAACTGTACTTATTTACTTTTTAACAGATGTATCTATAGTTAATAGAGGGCACACACATCGTCACGCACGGTATAACAATCGATTAAACTGGTCAAGCAACGTTGACTCCATCGGTAGCTGGATTCAATCTGCCCTTCGGAGAGTAAATTAAATTATCCAATCAGCGTCACTTTGAAATAAATATTCAAACCGGGAATTGAACCTACTGTCCTCTAGATTTGCAAGGTCATTGTAGTTTTCACACCACTATGCTAAAGGTCAGCATAATTGGGTGTGAAAAACACTATATATCTAGTTTATCTACCTATCAGCCAGTAGGTACGTCTACTATTTGCGGCTTTACTATTTCAATACAAAGTAGGTACCTACCTAATTACTTAAGAATCCGTATCCCCGTAAACCGATTTTTTATGAAGTTTTATTTATTTATTTAGATTTATTTAGATATCTTTATTGCACACAAAATATACAGTATACAGTTTAAAACTAGTAAGACTACATAGAAATGTGCAAAGGCGGTCTTATTGCTAGAGCAATCTCTTACAGACAACCTTTGGTGAAAGGATAAATAAACTGGAGCGCGGGATGGTGCTGTATTTTAGAAAAATAATAATAATAATAAGTAATGCATACAAGATAAAGTACATAAATAGACCAATAAATAAATATACCTACATATACAAATATACCTATATAATTAATGATTAAACGAACTTACCTGTAAGTGAAGTTCTATCATAATTATATGAGTCGCTTCATTCGAAGATATAAAGATACACACGTAGTTTCCACGTACTAGCAAATAATCGCACGTTGTTCAGAGGAGTTATAAAAAAAAGGAACCCCCACTACCCGCGTCTGTCTCGCACGACAGAGCGGATTCGTTCGTCATTTAGTTTAGAGATACATACCTATACTTAAAGCTCTTGCGAAAATATGTTTCGGGATGGGTGGGTTGGGAACTTAATATTATATCTTCGAATGAAGCGACTCATATAATTATGATAGAACTTCACTTACAGGTAAGTTCGTTTAATCATTAATTATACTTCGTCGCTTCATTCTTCAGATATAAAGATACACACGTAGATGTTAAGAGATATTATATATTTTTGCAAGAGCTGTATCTACGCTGAATAGATACTAATTATTGTTATCAATAATTTTATTTATTCTTCTTATCTCTTATTTGAGCTGTAATGTTTTAAACAGTTTATGTTTAAGGTTGGAATCATGAGCTGATTTCCCCGAGATGCTTATTTACGTACATTTAAGATGACATTAAAATTTCTCTTAAGTATTTATTGTACTTAAGTTTCAATTTAAATAACTTTCAATTTACCAATAATACAATCTTGCGCTCTTTTGCTTTAGTTGCTAGTAACAAGCATAAACGTATTATAGTTTCGATGCAATCGAATGGGACTAAATAGTTATTGATGTCCATAACTAGTAGCAAGATTTATAATCTAATACCAAGTATATTAGCCGGGGCAATACTTTATTTTATTTACACAATTAGCACAACAGACGTCCAATGGGACGTTTAAGTGCGAAATCCTGCCCAGTAGCAGAAGACGGAACGTTTTGTTTTTTGGAAGCGTGGCGAGAAAAGAACAGGTTTATTCTGGTCCTGTTCTGAAGGTACTATCTCGAGTATTGCTTTAACTATATATTTGAGTAAAATTTTATATTAAAATACCGTTTTAAGATGTTTGTCGAACAATTATATCGTCAATAAGGTTATGGAATGTAATAAATTCCTACCCGCATAAAAGTTACCCCGAAATTATAGGTGAAGAATGAATATTCGGTCGATATTGTGACAGACTACTAATATCGACTTTGAAGGGTTAATCGATTGGTTTGAACTTTTTAGCCCCACTGACGTTAGAAGCTTTAAAGTAAGTTATCTAAGAAGTCTAGACTTCTATACTATTTAACGATGCGTAACCTAGCTGTGCAGGTCATTGAATATTGAATTTGAATAAATAAAAAAAAAACATTTGAAATGAGAAAAATAAACATCATTATAAGCTATTTAATTAATGAGAATCTTTGAACCGATGCATTAATTCCCTGATATTTTATGGAAAATGCACTGACACCACTGATCCTGTGTGAGGTAAGTGTGATCCAGAGGTTACATTTGCGGCCGCTGCTCAATGCCGATTTTTGGTTTTCATTAATGTCTTTATTGGTAACTCTCATTCAGGGTCTGAATTGACTAAACAAGAATTTTAATTTTGCAAACAACTCTATGCAAGTGTTGCGGGAGCATATTGTTTACGCGAGTAAATTGTACCATGTTTTCGATTACGATGTACGAGTACGTATTATTATAACGACAGTTTTATAACAGTTTTTCAAAGATTGTTTCCAATCTGCGGATAATGGATATTTATGGATGGATCTTAAAAACTTTTTACCCAACACTTATTAAATATTTAGAAAAACAGAAACATAGTGGTCAAGGAAGCACTTATCTCTATACGAGATCTCTACCAGTTACCCATGGCACCCCGCTTGGATTCGCGTTTCGGGTAAGACAACCTACGCGTTTTACTGTGTCTGCAGAAACAATTTCCAACGAAATATTTTTAAAACAGAAAACAATAATACGATGGAGATTTTAACCTATTACGTAATATTATATAGTCTTCATCCGGTCGTTAAAATACTCGCCGTTAGATTATCATTTTGAACCGACTTCCAAAATGAAGAAGGTTCTTTATTAGTTTTTGGTTTTTCGAACTCTTTTATGGATAATCTTTAAATAATGACAAGCTAGCCCTTGACTGCGATCTCTCCTGATGGTAAGTGAAGATGCAGTCTAAGATGGTAGCGGGCTAACCTGTTAGGGGCATGGCAGTTATACCCCTTCGGTCAATCGTATTACATGTCAACGGGTGTATGATATATGCTTCCCGGGCACTAAAGAGTTGTAAAAACTCGAGAGTACGTTGTTAGGGAAAAAACATAAAACTTGTGGGTAATTTTGCAATCTAACCACACAATTTAACAATAATATTAATTGTAATTAATAAGTTAAAATATTTGAGCACCACACTGTGGTAGAATACATGATACCTTATTGTAAAACATCTATGTATACCTCCACTGTATTCAGAAATAAATAAATCTGAATCTGAATCTGAATTTCCTTCGTAAATGTTCTTTGCATACCTACCATGCTGAGGGTAGAATTTTTTTTTTTTTTTTTTTTAAATTTGACGTTTCTGTATCATATTAGCAAACAAATTGATTTATTGCTGAAGTAGCTGATAAAAAAGATAAAGATATTTATTACCTCAGAATTGTCAGAACTTTCGTTACCACTCCGCAGGTGTATGTTTGATACCGAGAGGCTTTGCATTGAAAAAAATTACATCTGAAAATTTTGAGCCCCAGATCTTGAGTCTGCATACACTGTATGAAACATTTATGTTTCTTTTGTCCATAGTGACTGCGTGTGAGGCGCTGAAATCTGTAAAAGCTGAAAACTTAAATAGCGGTGTTACGCTGAATAGCGGTGCTTCAATATTACTATATTGCAATCTCAAAATAAAAATCTGAAATGTTTGAAATGAAAATCTTTTCATGTTTTAGTCGAGCAGATATTATGTAAGTAACGTTTGCAGAAATGACTAGAATCACCACAAGTGTTTCATTGAAAGTAAAAACACTGGTATAGAATTTTACTAGTCTTCTTTATGGTCGATTAGACATACCTACCTTTTTTGTAAGACGGTACTCCAAAGATTATATCATGGAATTTGTTCCGTAGGTTTACATTTTAAAATAAGGTTCTGTGATACCGATATTAGATTAATAATTGCATTTACTTGCTTGAAAGAAATTAAATACATAGATATTTTTAAGTATTCTGTTTATCTGTCGCCGTAAATAATAAACACTTTTATTGTGCTATGCCCATGCTAATATATTTATCTTAAAAACATAACCTCATTAGTCTTTAAAGGTTTTTTGGCCTTATCGGTGATAGTGTGTGAACTATGAAGACAAAGCAAAAAAAAAATATGGTAGGCGATGCAAACACTAATAATAATTATGATACATTACATTACATGGTACTTGTGATTGAATAAATCATGTCCACTATTTTGAGCGGTAACACCTAGGTACCTACAAAAGATAATATTTAGCTTTGATTTCGAATTAAGTAAGTATCCATACAATCTTTGACCCAGTGAATCCTGAAGATTGTTAATAATTTACCGCAGTGGATAAATAAAGTAGAAGGTAACCTTCTTTATGGTAGGTGCATAGTATTTACCTGAGTTCCGATTACTTCTCAAGTATTGCTCGAAATCACTTTGTGTTAGGCGTACTAAGCTGGGCCTTGGTGACGTATCCGATCGTTGGTCCACTTTAACCCCCAACGCCTTCCCCCTGGTTCAGAGGACGGTGAACAGCTTGCTAAGTGCCAGCTATCTTGATTTAGTGGACAAATTCTTCATCGCCGGAATGCTAATTGGGCAGATGTCATCGCCCGGCTCGTCTAGCTGAAAGGTTTGATTTCCGTCATGCTACTTCGCGGGCGACCTCCCATCAGTGTACCATTGTCGTACTTTAACACGTCTTCGTGTAAGTACCTATTTTACTTAGGTTTATCATGCTGAAACGCTTAATCTTCGTGTTAACTTTGAGGCGACCCGCCGGAAAGTCCTTTAGTGCAATTAAACACTACATGGACGAGTAATCTCTTAAGTGCGTTCCATGCTGAAAACGTTTATATTCTTTTGTATTAAGTACCTCTCGAGTAACCTCCCAGAAATCCTTTAGTGCAATTTAACATTGCATGAAAGTATATATTTTCTGTAATGAGCGCGTGTAGCTGATTCAATACTAACTTTTATTTTAAGTACCCTCCTTAGGAAATCATACATTTTATATGGTATTGTACTACAATTCCTCAGGCGCGTCGTATATTGACAGGTTTATTGTCCATCATGTTGACTCTCGGGCAACCTCCAGGAAAAGACTTTAGTATAAATAAACACTGTATGAAAGTATACCTAATTGATTAGGCGCGCCATGCTAAAAGGTTTATTCTCCTTCGTGTTGACCCTCAGACAACCGCCAGGAAAACCTTTAGTGTAAACCAACACTCCAAGAAAGTAAGGCGCGTCATGCTGAAAGGTTTATTCTCCTTCGTGTTGACCCTCAGACAACCGCCAGGAAAACCTTTAGTGTTAACAAACACTGCATGGAAATATAATTGTTTAGGTGCGTCATGCTTAAAGGTTTATTCTCCTTCGTGTTGACCCTCAGACAACCGCCAGGAAAACCTTTAGTGTAAACAAACACTGCATGGAAATATAATTGTTTAGGCGCGTCATGCTGAAAGGTTTATTCTCCTTCGTGTTGACCCTCGGACAACCGCCAGGAAAACCTTTAGCGTAAACCAACACTGCATGAAAGTATAAATCATTAGGCGCGTCATGCTGAAAGGTTTATTCTCCTTCGTGTTGACCCTCAGACAACCGCCAGGAAAACCTTTAGTGTAAGCAAACACTGCATGAAAATATAATGGTTTAGGCGCGTCATGTTGAAAGGTTTATTCTCCTTCGTGTTGACTCTTGGCCAACCCCCAATAAAACCTTTAGTGTAAAATATAAACACTGCATCAAATAATGATTACTCAGACACGTGGTGCTGAAATAAATTGCTGAAAATGAAAGATTAAACACTTATATGTAAAAAGCACTTTATAACACTATTTAACACTATCTTAATTTTAATATTATTATATTTTTAAAGATAAAATTATCTTTGTTTGTAGAAAGTAGGAACGTGTGATCGTTGCTACGCACGAAAAAGGAATGACGAACGAATCCGCTCTGTCGTGCGAGACAGACGCGGGTAGTGGGGGTTCCTTTTTTTTATAACTCCTCTGAACAACGTGCGATTATTTGCTAGTACGTGGAAACTACGTGTGTATCTTTATATCTGAAGAATGAAGCGACGAAGTATAAATAAATATATATCTATAAATATACTCATTAATAGAATAAAATATACACTAATAATTACAAAGAGATAAATAATGATTATACAAGCGACTTTTGAAAATTGAGAGCGATTTGGATTGGCAGATTTCAGTTTTAATGAGCTTTGTGCATGAGATATTATAGAATTATAACAAAAATAATTAAAACATTAAAGATCCCTCCTTTAGTAAAGTGTTGCAAAAAAAAAAGACACAAAAACGCAAAAACTGAAACCTCGCATCATCATCATCACGTTCAACCAACCCATTGACAGCTCACTACTGAGCACGAATTATGAATCACGAATATTCTTACAATGAGAAGGGTTTGGCCATAGTTCACGCATTTTGGAGAATATTATGAAGAACTCTCGGGAATGCAGGTTTCCTTGTGATGTTTTCCTTCACTGTTTTAGCAAGTGAAGAAAAGCCGTGATAGCCTAGTGGTGTAGACGGCAAGTAGTCGGGGATTCGATCCCCGGACAACACGCACCCCTTAAGTTAAGCCCTTAGTTTTCGGAGTTAAGCACAGAATTGTAAATAGTACCTACCTATGACTAGGTGATGCCAGCGACTTCGTCCGCGTGGTTTAAGTTATTTTTGATACCCAGGGAACTCCTTAATACGGGATAAAAAGCCTATAACCTTCCCCGGGATAATATAATCTACCCCTATACCAAATTTCATCAAAATCGATTGTTAAGATGGGCCGTTAAACTTAAAACGTAGCAGACAGACAGACAACAGACAAACTTTCGCATGTTTAATATTAGTATGGATTAAGTAATATTTATTACTCGATGTGTAAAAGCATAATTAGTCAACAAAAAAATACTATTTTGTTTAAAGTTTTCGTAATTTTGAAGTTAAAACGTAACTCGTTAATTTTCAAGGCGCTGCCACCCAGTTGATGTCTTTTGTAGGGGTCAGGCGAGGTCTCTACCGAAATTACAATACCTACATGTATAATTAATTAATTTAACTATAGGGACTCGCTGTATTAGGTACTTAGGTCGTTAAAAACGTATTATGTATATTGTAGTGACGGTATATTGCGTAAGAAATGTGTTAAAGTAAGTAATAAGTCAGTAAGCAGATAAAAAGCATTTTTAAAGTGGGTGATTTGTCCATTCCTTATTTATTTCATCATAGATTAGGATTAAAACAGATGTGTCAAAATTTCATAGACCGTTTTATGTTTAGTGAAGGTTTAAAAGGTCGGTAGACTTAATCCGCACTTTATTTTAGGGTCAAGGTAGGTATAAGTACCTATCCACTTTTAATTCAGAGGCTTTTGTTTTCTTACAACACTTAGTTTTGCTTGGGTAAATTGCTGTGCATTTCCATTTAAATGAAGACCATGACAAAACCAAAAAAAAAATTACTCGGTTGTTACGGATAAGACTAAATTAAAAATCTATAGGTATGTATCTCATGTCATCCGGAAAATTCAGTTGTCAGTAGATAATATTATCTCACTGGCGAGTACAAAACGACAACCAAGTCAAATACCACTTTTCCTACACAACCTGAGCAACGCCGCGTAACAACAAACGCAATGTATAAGCAGGTACAAAATCACCCATCTAGATATAAACCTTCACAAATAAAATTTATCTTTGACAGCGTAACAACTGGCAACTGGGAAAACTTTCGGTTACATCGCTGGTTTTCAACTAAGTTAATTCGTGGAAAATTGTGCTAAGCAAGCGTTTTATAGGCTGCGAAGCGTAAAGTCAGTGACGCGGCAGTCGGCTATCTCATCAATGATAAGTACCGGTTTGGCAACGTCGCTTCGCCTCACCTGGCGTTTACCTGCGGGCTGCGCAGTGTCAACGGGGGGCAAGCGACTGCCAGTCGATTTACCGTACCGAAAGACTCGAACGTGTCTCCGATTTACCATTTAAATCAATAAAACACATCAATTATATAAATATTCACCAAAACAACCCATAAACTAAACAATTTCTAAGCAGTGAGCACAAAGTGAAATCAGTGACAACGGAATCGTTCGAGCGTATCCGGGACTGTAGAATTTCGTATTTGGATACGTTCATCGACACCTATCGAGTTTTGGAGTTTCGGGCACACGAATTCGTGTAACGCCGAATGGAATTGGCTATTAATTCCAGATTTTCACTTACGGAAAGTGGTTTCACGCTTACGTATACTTACGTTGTCTTATAGCGGTACTTTAGACAGAGTAACTTGAACCGTAAAGCGCTTGTGCGAGTGTTGAGTAACCGTCAGGTTTTGTATAGTTTGTCTGGTAGTTTTGGACTTGGACTGTGAGACTGGGGTATCCCGTTAGACATTAGTATGCGAGTGGACTGTTAATTTGGTGAACTCAGCCAGTGTGGTGTGTTATTGTGGAGTGTGGCAGTGTATGGCGCCATGATTAGCGGAGGCTGGGTATGCGCATTGCATGTACGCACGGCGGGCCTGGGAGGCGCCGCTTTGGGCTCCGACGAGGAGGAAGTTGTGTACCTCGCCTATGTCGTCATTGATGTGCTCACCAACCAGGTAACGATCTCTGCATCTTTTTAGTATACCATCTCTAAACTAAAATGACAGCTCTATTTATATTGCTATCCCTTTCATAATACTCTCTGCGGAAAGGGGCAGCACTAGATACAGAGCTGTCTAAATTACACTGTCATGGGAGTAAAATGTAAATGCTATTTCAATTTTATATCTGTGAAAGTTCTTTCAAACTCGGTGCAGCCGTTTTCTAGATTACCTCGCTCAGTCGGGTGACAGATCTATTTGACACGAAAACCTTTGACTTTTTTATTGACGGATACTTATGGTAGCCATCATTTTAGAAACGAAATCCGGATTGATTAAATGTTTAATCAATATTTGAAATAAAGTTTCAAGTACTCAGTTCACTAGCATCCTTACAAAAGTTAAGGTGCGTGAACACTGTCATTCCCATACTTGCATTGGATGCGACCATGTGGGGTGCCTGCGCAATGCGCATGGAAATCTATGTACCTAATTACTTACATACGTCCATACCGGGAAAGTTGTGTTAACTTTAATTCACATTGCTTCAATGGAAATTGTTCTGATTGGTTGAATTTCTAGTTTTCTTCCTGCAACTGCATTTAAGCCAATTGTAAAAGAGTGCTGGCCAATCAGATAGACATAAAATGCGAACACTGTAACTGCCAAACACTATCTTGGACGAGATAGGCAGATCTTCAGTAGGTACGGAGATGAGTACGCTGGAGATAAACTATTTGCCTGGCTACATGCACCGAGTAGGTACGTATGTGCACCATTTCACTCGTTGGTCTAGTGGTTAGCATGCTCGACTGCGACTGACGAGGTCCCGGGTTCGAGTCCCGGGTCGGGCCGTAACATGTATTGGGTTTTTCTGACAATACATTCTCATAACTAGCCCGGAGTTATTAAGGTGGCGTTGTTTCAAATCCGTGCCTCAGATAGCACGTAAAGCCGTCGGTCCTACGCCTGATCTCTCTCCGGTCGTGTCGGATGTTCCGTCCCATCTCCCTATGAAATTAACGGAACAGAGAGTGCACCTGTGTATGCGCACACACTTGTGCACTATAATATCTCCCACGCAGATGGCCAATCTCTCTAGAGATATTATTACCATTACAGCGTAGGTATTTTAAAACATATATAATAAAGGCTTCCTTAAATTAATTTTTACTGCACACTTGTGTACATATTACGTATTATATGCCTACTAGAATTACCTTGCTCATTTTAAATTTCAATGACATAATCCTGGTTGACGACAGCTTTCTAGATAGGTATTATATTAGGTAGGTATAGCTGGAGCCAATCATTTAGTCGCGTCTGAAGTTGACCGCAAAACGCGTCGCAATAGCATATTTTCGCGCGTAGTATGTATGTTGACTTCCACAGTTTGTATGAGAGCTGCGCAAATAAGGTCTCATAGTTCATACCTCAGCTCAGAGACAGTGAAAGTAGCGCCAGTGATAGAAAATATGAGGAGTAATAGGCTAGCAAGGTATGGGCATGTATTATGTAATGCGGAGGGAAGGAAGGCATACTACGAGAAGAATGATAGATGAATGTGGAAGGAAAAAAGAGTAGAGGGAGACCAAAGAAAAGATGGATGGATTGTGTGAAAGAGGTTATGCGTATAAAAGGGGTGAATAAGAGATTGACGGATAACAGAAGTGGGTGGAAGTAGATAACATGTTGTGCCGAACCCATTTTTTTTTTTAATCCCACAAGATAGCCCTTGACTACAATCTCACCTGATGGTAAGTGATGATGCAGTCTATGATGGTAGGGGACTAACCTGTTAGGGGCATGGCAGTTATATTAAACCCATACCCCTTCGGTTTCTACACGGCATCGTACCGGAACGCTAAATCGCTTGGCGGCACGTTTTAGCCGGTAGGGTGGTAACTAGCCACGGCCGAAGCCTCCCACCAGGCCAGACCAGGGAAAATTCAGAAATTATAAATCCCCAAATTGACCCTGCTGGGGATCGAACCCAGGACCTCCGCAAGTTAAGGCAACAGCGCTACACACTGCGCCACGGAGGTCGTCAAATATAGCGTGGGAAAAGGGCAAGAAGAAGACCTCAGCTCAGCGACAACTATTTGATTGCCGCTAACTATATTACAGACCCGTGTCATATCCTGCGGCAATTAGTGGAACTAACTAATCCAACACGCGACTACTAGCGCTGCCTCTAGCACTTTCTTTAGTGACACGTTAGGTAGGTTAGCCAATAAAATTCTGATCTTTTGATGACTAACTAATTATTAGGACTTCAAACTTCTAAAACCCCGATATATTTACTTACCTAAGTATTCGAAAGTTGGTGGGGCGGATATATTTGAATTTAAATAATTAAATATTTATGTACAATTCTATCGTCTACAAGCAAGTCTGTATAACGGTCAATGGCCATTTTCGGAGACTTAGTTGGGACGTCTGTAGGTACAATGAAAAAGAGAAGTTATCATATTGTGGGTTACCTACGTGCGGACTGTACAGTTGAGACACGAAAAATGATTTGCAAAAATAAACTACTTGAAACGCATATATAAAACTTTCAAAAAAACCATGTCAAATTTCTATAAACGAGTTAGTATTGTAACCGATTTGTAACTGACTTTAAAAAAGGAAGTTCTCAATTCTGTGTCAAATTTTTAAAGTGATACTCTAAAAAAGTTATATATAGAAATGATAAATTAAGAAATAACTACATATTACTAATCAAGTAAGACGTATATTATTATTATTTCCAGCTTAAATTTATTGAGTAATCTATTTTTATTTCGATAAACAAGACCATGACATGGTACCTATTTCATCAGACAAAATGTACAATTATTATACCGTGTTGAAACCGAATAGGGGTATGGGTTTAATATAACTGCCATAACATAACATAATATAACAGGTTAGCCCGCTACCATCTTAGACTGCATCATCACTTACCATCAGGTGAGATCGCAGTCAAGGGCTAACTTGTAGTGGAATAAATCTATTTATATAAAATCAATTGCTGTTCGTTTGTCTCGCTAAAACTCGAGAACGGCTGGGCCGATTTAGCTGATATTAGTTTTGAAATGTTTGTCGTAGTCCAGGGAAGGTTTAAACGGTGATAAAATATGGAAAAATTAATTAGTTACTACGCGCGGGCGAAGTCGCGGGCATCAGCTAGTAAATAAATAAAAATGTAAACAAAAAATCCAGCAACCATGATTTAGAAAATGAAATCGGGATAGGGAGGATAATTTTGAATCGCTTGAACTGACATAAGAATGTCGCATGGAGACAGAACGCGCGAGCGAACTTCTTCAAGGAACTGTCATACTAGAAGCCTGAAGCACGAGTTACTCTTGCAGAGCGCGGTTTCAAAGCGTGTTGTGACTGTCTTCTTTATATTGTAGGAGCAGGAGCCAGGAGGAGATGCACGTTTCCACATAGTGTTTAATACACAAGTGGTTTAAGATTAAACAATATTATAGTTTATTGCAATCTAATAATAATGTCCTCCCAACCGAATTTTGGTCACGGCGGCTATGTCCAGAGAAAATAAACATCTGCGCCGGAGATATTGTAGTGCACAAGTGTGTGCACATACACAGGTATACACTCTCTGACCTCTGTTCCTTTACTGTCATAGCCCGATGGGACGGAAAATCTATGGAACTAGGAATCTGCTTTTTACTAGGAAAATCCGACACGACCGGAAAGAGATCTGGAGGGTTTCAATCTAAAACAGTATTCAGGACATGGACGAATAACCTGTACTTACTTTCTTAACTTTTATAAGCACTGTGTTTATATTTATTCTTTCTGAATAGGTACTGTTTATTTTTCATCCTCAAACTAAGTATATATACTTTTTAGTTATCACTATTCTCGTTAAAAAATCCGCGTTTATTCTTACGATTTCTAGTACAAAAGTTGGGAACCCTAGTTTCAGGCTTTATATCCAAAGCAGTGAAGGTCATTCAGTAAATGACGACTTGATAGCAACAACATTTGTACTGTTCAGACTCAGGGCTGCCATCCGTCCGGATTTTCCTAGATTAAAGGGCGTCCGGGGAGCGTCTGGACGGTGTTTCATTTCTAATCCGGGTTTAAAAGTTTTCAAGCCGCCACTCGCCACCACGGGGGCGGCCCGTGCGAAAAAAAATTGATTTATATTAAGTAATTAAGCCTTTTTTATTATACTAAGTAAGTTTAAAAAAACACTGTTGATATGTCCGGGTTCTAAGCTCCAAAATCCGTTTATCACGCTTCTCGTCCTAGTTGCTAGATTTTAGAGATGGCAATTGGCAACCCTATGTTCAGTCTGTTAAGCCGCTATTAAATAAAGTGATGTTCCTTATTCCGAACCTGTTTCTTATTTCTTAACTTAATCAACAAAAAGTTCCTACAAGAATAGCATCAGGTATTTTGATTTGAGTTTTATTCAGATAATCGTATCCGCGTTATATTTACACTCGGTAATTTTGTATTTGAATACAAAGCTCGTTTTTCGTAATTACGAGATAATTTTATGAATTTAAAGGTCTTTAAAAAAGTAAGGTATGTTATTTATGAGAATTCTCTACGTATATTTAAAAAAAATGTTTATTTCAGACCCTTATTTTTAGTCCATATTATGTTGTTAGTACGTTATTAACTTAAATTATGTAGGTATAATATATATTTATAAATTTCAATATATTGCGCGTTTCGAGCGATAAAGCCATTTTGTTTTTATTAAATATTGAAAAACACTCTTTAGGTTTTGCCAGCTGTATCCACAGAGATCGGCAAGAGCAGTAAATATATCAATATTCGCATTTTTCTGTACTGAAAATAGAATTAAGTACAACTTAAGAATCTACTTTTAAGATATAATTGTTCATGTTCCCACATAATTAAAATCTACAACATGGGGTTATTAAGTATAGTATTCAGTATTATTATTATAATACTGAGACTGTGAAAACAGTTTTGTAGGATCAAAGTTATTTTGTAAGCCTAACTATTAACTTGTCTAAGAAATAAATTAAAAGATAGCTGTCGTAGCCGTGTTCAGCTCTCCGCATTACGTAGTCACTTTTTTCTCCAACAGTAATCTGCACGATGGTGAAAGTTTCATCAAATAATGAATTCCGTTCTGTTTTTCCGACTGTTGAATCGAAATAAAAATCTAAAATGACCATTTCATCAAAGTTTACAAAAAAATAGAAAGCCATTTAGGGATTTTCCAAAACCTTAGTGCTTAGCGAGTTAATTAATCTAATTTTAGATTTAAACGGTTCTATAAACTGATAGTTTTTTTTAAAGCTAATAGTTTATCTAAATCCATTAGTTTCTTAGCTAATCGTTTGTGATGAGGTAGGTTTATTATTTAACAGGAAATTGATTTAGTGAGTATCAAAAGTACTTAGTCGTAGTGTCGTACGGGGAACGGTCAACCCCATCCTTCAGTTCCAGAAGTTCAAGGGCTCCCAGTTTGCTTGCGTTTATTTCCCCAGAGGCTTCCAAATTTTCAGTCGGGAGCTTGATTAAAAGTCGCTACCTCAGGTGAGATAATAACGTGGCTTAAATAAACTTGGATGGACTTGCACAGATTCCTTAAGGTTCCTTATGGTTATAATGTAGACAAAGAATAAGGCCGAAAATCCCACGGGAGCGAAGCTGCAGCCCGGCGTTAGTATGGACATATTATTATTATATAATGAGTGTTGACTGTTGCATAAGGTTCTGCTATCCAATAACAAAAAGCAGTTCACCTTCCATGCAAACTTCCGCTGTGACTTTTTAAAAATATTCAGAGTGTAACTTGAGTTTTGACGATCTCCCTCACGTAGTGGTGAGCACTGTTGGTATGCTAGCGGGTTGTCCCGGGTTCTATCTCCGGCAGTATCAATTTGGGAATTTATAATAATAACTAACTGAATTTTCTCTAGTCTGGTCTGATGGGAGCATTCGGCCGTAGCTACTTAGTACTTACTACTCTACCGACAAAGACGTGCCGACAAGCGTACCGGAACGCTAGACTGAAACTAATTAGGGATAACGATGGATTTAAAAAAACTATGTCTTAGAGTTTCCCTTGAAATTACTTAGATACATTTCTTTGTGCAGTCTACGTTTTGGAAAAACCATTGCAAAATCTCAAGAAACTTGGATATGTGGCCGTGGATACGCCAGTCAGTCAGTTTCTCTTTCTATATATAGAAAAACATAACACATATGTCGATCTGTTTTGTAACAACACAAATATTAGCGCTGTTGCAGCGAGCAAAATGAGATAGATCACGTTTGTCGACGATAGCACTGTTTGCTTTACATTTAAATGCTCAGTTGTGACTGAGATCGCAATGTTTTTGGGTTACTATGGAGATTTCATTGTTATATTCATGTTAAGGTGGCTCCGGAGGGCGAATTGCCCATACAAACGTAATACCAAAATAATTTGTAATTCGAGAATATTTCCACCATATTATGCGATTATTAAGATCTTCTCGTCTCACAGAGTCCACAGGTGACCGGAGGGCTGGCAGTTACCTCGGCCAACATATAAGTTTGGCTATTCAGCGAGGTAACGAGCGAGGTGGAAATTGGAATAGATGATATTTTTAATGTTTAGTTTTTAGTTTCTTTTTTTTTACTTAAGATTTAATTTAGATTTTAATTTATCTTGTTCTTAATTAATCTGATATAATTTATAGTGATGACAATATAATTATTTTTTCAAAATACTTTCCCAAAATTAAATGTAAGCACATTGCGTTTTGCATGTTTTACGACATAAATGACATGTTTTCTCCTTATTTGTTTCATAAAACCAACGATATTTCACGTACTAATTGATCAGGAACATAGCCTATAATGTCAAGTTACAGAATAACAACACGAAGATAATAACACAACAATTTTTCATTCATCATTTTTGGTATTCACGGAACATTAGTATTGGCCTGGTGGGAGGCTTCGGCCGTGGCTAGTTATCACCCTACCGGCAAAGACGTGCCGCCAAGCGATTTAGCGTTCCGGTACGATGTCGTGTAGAAACCGAAAGGGTATGGGTTTAATAAAACTGCCATGCCCCTAACAGGTTAGCCCGCTACCATCTTAGACTGCATCATCACTTACCATCAGGTGAGATCGTTGTCAAAAAAAAAAAAATTATATTTGCGGTTCGAATAGAAGTTGCGAGCGGTGTTCCCCGGCCTCTTAAATATTCTGTGATAAAATAACAAACCCTACTCGTTTTGTCATATTAATTCCAAAACGATAACCGCGACTTCGTCCGCGTGGATTGATGTTTTTTGGTTGCCGCGGGAACTCCTTAATTTTACGGGATAAAAAGTAGCCTCTCTTTTCCAAATTTCAGCCAAATGATCAAATCAGTCCAGTAGTTATTGCGTGAAAACAAACATACAGACACAACCTTTCGCCTTTACAATGTTAGTGTGACTGTAATTTTTTCGGTCTGTGCGTCACAGCCATTGTTAAGAAACTCTAGAAGCGCTCTGAGTGATTGTTCAATAAACTTAACCGAATGGATATTTGACAATTAGGTAGTTAAGTTAGCAACTTTTTTTTAAATTTTAAAACGCACGCTTGGTATGAAATTTTGTAGCAAATATTTGCTCTTGTCATCCAAATTCGACGCACTTTTTACTTTTAAATCGATAGTTTAAATTAATATTAAACAAGGGACGTGGATGCTACGTACTTTTGGGAGACCCTCGGTTTAGCTAGCACTAAATAATAATTTATTTTGGACATCCCAAATCCCAATTCAATTTATTTGAAAACCCCCAATTCAAAAATTAATAACAAATACAAAAATTACGATTCGGCCCGCTTAGAGAGACGACGGGTTATGTTTAATCCAGGAATAAATTAGAAATTTTGACCCAAGTTTTATACGAATTCTGTCAAAGTAACGCTGGGTTTTAAAAGGATAATCCAGCATTTCTGCAAGCGGGCCTTAGATTTTTCCTTCCAGGTTACGTACGCTAAAAATAATGTTTTTTTAAAACTTGCCTACGTAGCCGTTACATGTAACAAAGTTCTGTAACTGTGTAAAGTTACTTACAAAGTGACAGCTTTCCAGATATTGAACAAACGGTCTGTGATAGAAATAGACGGATACCTAGTGTTTCCATAAATGTCCATAGTTTTGAAGTGAAAACTTCTGCGCGTTGAGCACTTTTTGGTAGGGGGTAAAAATGTGGAATACGCGAGACCGACTCCGTTCTGTCCAAAGTATAATAATAAAGTACATTCGTAATTAAATCATGACGCCTTCGTTTTAAGGTTTATATTGATAAGTGCTGTGTAACCTTGGCTGACACCTCGCGTTGTTACGAAGACAAAAGGTCTTAAATATAAATATATTACATTCGTAATTAAACTTTAATGCCTTAGTTTTAAGGTTTATATTTGAAATATTTTTATTTTTATTATAATTTATTTATTTTATTAGAAAAAAATTAAACATTCGTTTTCACTTCTATCGGCAGTCCCTATGACTGCCATGTTTTTCCTAGTAATTAGTAGTAATTATATGTAGAAATAATCATAAAGTGGACTGTTGAGAGGAAAAAAATATGCATTTAGTTATATGTACAAGCAAGTCAGGTAATTTTTGTCTTATTTTTGTTTCTTAAGCCATGGTTACCCTAGTTTTATATTACTTATCTTAGATTTGAAGTACTAATCACTGATTTTTTCTGAAATCATAAAAGGCTTATGTTTGTCCTAGTTTTGTATCTCAGGCCATGGTCACCCTAGTTGTACTAACATTGCTTATCTCGAGTAAGATTTGAAGTGCTAATAACTGCTTAAATTTTTATTGTGATATTTTCCGAAATAACTCCACAGTCATAAAATAGGCTTATAATATTACTTATCTAATTTACAAGTTACTTGTCTACAGAGTAAAATTATAAGTAAAATAGTAACCAACTGGATGATGGCCGCGACTTCATGCGATTAAGCGTTTTTTCCCGCGGGAACTCTTGATGATGATGCAGTCTAAGATGGTAGCGGGCTAACCTGTTAGGGGCATGGCAGTTATATTAAACCCATACCCCTAATCGGTTTCTACACGGCATCGTACCGGAATGCTAAATCGCTTGGCGGCCGAAGCCTCCCACCAGGCAAAACAAAATAATAAAAAAATTCATCGCAATAGTTCAAAATTCAAATGTTTTTATTCCAATAAACTTTTACAAGTGCTTTTGAATCGTAGAGTGAATCTACCACTGGTTCGGAATGAATCCCTACTGAGAAGAACCAGCAAGAAACTCGGCGGCTGCTCGTTTGAAAAAATTAATTTACAATTTCACTAATGTGCTAACCGCACAATGAAGTAACCCCTGTCCTTAAAATCCATGCTCTTTTGTCATTTACGTACTTTTCAACAGTATAATTAGCTTTTTGCAAAAGTATACTTTTAATGGATTTCTAAACTTGTGTAAAGGCAAGTTTAAAATAGGTTCTGGAATTTTGTTATAAGATAGAATGCTCATTCCCACGAATGACTTTCTTGAGGCGGAGCGATGGAGTTACGAGCTTATTGCGGCCTCTAGTTTGCCTATATCACGCAGATTGCATATTTTTTCGTAATTGTGACTGTGCTGTTTTTTAACGAACGTTAAAGATTAACTTACTTGTTGTAAATATATTGCGAGGCTACTGTAAGAATACCTATTTCCTTAAATGTCTCTCTAAGGGATACGCGCGGTTTTAAATTATAAATCGCACGTTTTACCCTTTTTGTAGTACTTAAAGGAAAACTATCTCAACTGAGTAGGCTTTACATTTTACAAGTTAACGAGTAATAGCCGACCAACTTATAAAATGTTAGGATATTGTAACGGGCCCCTACGGAACCCTACATTGCACGTGGATTGACACGCACTAGGCAATATTTTTTTCTTAAGTTTAAATCGAAAACAATGGGCTTATTTGACGTGCTCGTAGATTAACAGACAATGCGTGCATTTAAATAACTATACAATAATTATACTTCTTATTATATAAATGTATATAAACTAATACCCAGAAATAACAAAAAAATGATTCTTAATAGGTACCGATAGTATAAAAACTATAAAGACCTATCTAGAGGTAGGTACCTCCTGCTTGACGTCAGACAAACTTAGACCTATTTTACAGGTACCTATTATGCAGAAAAAGTAAAAATTGCTCAGCGTAATATATTTCTAAGAATTTTATATCAACTGTAACTCTCCTTGCTCTCGCTGTCACACTCGCTAAGTACCTACAACTATTTTTTATTATTTGACTCTCCAAATAATATTTATTAAATAAAATAAATAAATAAATTCGTCGCTGCAACACTGTTTAAATGATCCATCCATCCATCAGCCTGTAAGCGTCCACTGCTGGACATGGGCCTTTTTGAGAGCGCGCCACCAAACACGGTCCTCTGCCTTCCTCATCCGCCCGCTTTAATGATACCAGAATTAGCACAATTAGTATTGCTGTAAAAATATATTCTATGTTATTTTACTATTGTGATTTAGAGTCTAGAACGAGATTCCTGCACGTGGATACAACTCACGGCCTCAGGGGTGAGGGGTGTACGGACTAGTCTAGTCCAACCGACCTCCCATTCGTCCCAAAGTCATCCTAAGCCGAGGTCCGAGCCTCACAGGAGGCGCCTTTAGGAAGACGTTGCCCCCCCCGATGTCTTCGAGTCCTAGAGCTCATTTCTCGGCGATGCCTAGCGCTCGCACAACCCCCCGGTGACGCTTAGCGGTCAGTAAGGGGCCATCCATAAATTAAGTCACACTAGTTTCGTGATTTTTTTGACCTCAAAGAGTGACGTCACATATCTTTCAATTTTACATCTAGAAATTATTAAATTAAAACAGCACTTCCGAAATTAGTTTTATTTCCATAAAATTTTTTTTGTTGTATAGTCAATTCAACATCAAATCAAACATTTGAAAAAATTAACAATTAAGTTTTTCGTTAGTAGTTCAGATTTTGAAATGTGACGTCACGAAACTTAGGACCCCTCCCACCCCTGGTCACACTTCATCGACCCCCTACCACCCCCTTAACGTGTGACGTACTTTATGGATGACCCCTAAGCAAAAAAAAAAACTTATTTATAATAATTATTTTCGGGCCTTTGGCTTGAATACCTCGCATTACGCGTAGTAACATTGTATTATACGTACTCATTAAATACAACTTCATCAAACATAGCCTAATAAATATTTTCACACATCAGCGCAAGGTGTGGCTGCGTACTCGTCATTAGCACCTGAATATACCCAGACACACTAATTGCAAGAACTAGACAATCTTCCTATATTGCTGCTATGGTATATTACCAATGGGGTCCATTCACAACACAGAGAAATAAGTTGAAGTAGCAGGTAGTGTGGCGCGCATTGAGCTATTTCGACGTCAGTTGTTATAGCTATGTATTCTACATATTTGATGACCTCCGTGGCGCAGTGTTGAGCGCTGTTATACTCATTATTGACCTAGCGAAGCGAAGGTCTCTGAGTCTACTTGAGTGAATTTGCACTTGTCCGTCCGTCCGTCCGCCCGTCTGTCAGAGCCTTCTGAATTACTGAACGTAATTACTTCAAATTTAAAAATAATATGTAAACCGATGGCCACCAGCCGAATATGGCTTAAAAAGTTATAAAGATATTTAGGGGTGCTCTCATAGAAGCGAATGCGAAGTAAAATATTTTGTATAGCGTTACAAAGGGTTGCGGTATATCATTTTAAAGATTTAAATTTTCCCCTAAAATTGACGAAATGGGGGGGCTTTCAAAGTGGAGATTTTCTAACGTCCAAAGTTGACCTCATAACTCTCAATTTTCTGAAAGGCTGAGCCTGAAACTTGCAATTATTTGAATCATATCCTGTACTTGAACAACAAATACTAAAATTAGATAATAAGGAAACGAAATTATTTAATTCTTAATGAGCTTCAGTATTTTTAACAGAACTACACAATTATGTCAATAGATGACGCTCTGTAAAAGTTTATTCGTTTGAGCTTACAAATAATAACCTATCATAAGGATACCGCGAGGTCTCAGTTCGGGGCGAACCACTAGTTTATATTTATTTATTTCTATGTCACAGTAATCCATTAGTCTATCAGCGAGGCAGCATCTCATCTTCATCTCAAATTGGGTTAAATATGTCATTTGTATGCGTTGTACCTAGGTAGGTAGTAGGTATCTACACAGAATTCTTTAAGTTAAATAGAAATGGTATCTTGAAAACACACAGGCGTTACTTTGAGCAGAGATAAGGTATTACTGCTTTGAGGAAGTGGAACAAAAACAAGACACAATATTATTATTTATAAGATACATCTATAATATTATTATTATACTAATATTATTCAATGTGACTCAACAATGACGATAACGATTAATAAAGTAAAGTTACAACATACAAACTTTACAAGTGCATTATTGTACAGAAATAAGAATAAACTATCCTAAGCATACCGACAATAATTGAAATTGATTGAACTGTAGTTTGTAAAGCCATGGAAAATGCAAATACCTACTTCTTGTAGTCTGGAACGCTATATATGTCACCCTAAAATTAAAAAAAAACCGTTAGATTGCAATCTAACGCTTTTTATCTCGATAGATTGTAAACTGTCGAAACTGTAACAACTGCTTACAATTTTACGCAATTTTTTTCGGTAGATTGTTATCTGTTATATTAACCCGATATTATATTGCCCGGCCTGCGGCACTACCTGATTATTTCTGTCGAACCCTAAACTAACCTACAAGAAAGAGACAAGAAAATGTAAATACAATGAATATTTCAAAAATTTACACTCAGAACATTGAACGGTTCACAATCTGTCGACAGTTTACAATCCATCAACATAAAAAGCGTTAGATTGCAATCTGACGGTTTTCACAATCTTACGGTGACATATACAACATGCAAATCTTCGAACCGATGATCACTTCACATCTGTGCGGCGAAGGCACGAGTACTTAGCTATAACTTGACAGTTCTATCTCTTTGAATTCTGTGATCAATTAATACCTACTCGAGGAATTCGGCAATTGATTTTAATTATGCGCACACTAGTAGTTATAAACAAATAAAAAAACCGGCCAAGTGCGTGTAGGGCCTAGCGCAATGTAGGGTTCCGTACTTGCTCGTTACATTTTATACGTTAAGAGGCCGCAACTCGCAACTTCTATTCGAACCGCAAATATAAATTTGGCGGTATATTGCTATCTCTATTTGGCTTATGACAAATGATCGCGTGCAAGCGAGATAGCGTATATATGTGAGCGTACAGAATTTGTTATTCATTTAGACTTGTTCCGTGAATACCAAAAATGAGGAATGAAAAATTGTTGTGTTTTTAACTTCGTGTTGTTATTCTGTAACTGGGCAATATAGGCTATGTTCCTGATCAATTACTTAGTACGTGAGATATCGTTGGTTTTAATATGAAACAAATAAGGAGAAAACATGTCATATAAATGTCGTAAAAACATGCAAAACGCAATGTGCTTACACTAAATTTTGGGAAAGTATTTTGGAAAAATAATCCAGGGACCTAGATAAATACAAGTTCAATCTTAATAATCGCATAATTTATGGTGGAAATATTCTCGAATTACAAATTATTTTGGTATTACGTTTGTATATGCAATCCCCCCTCCTCTGGCGCCTTAATCGACATTACTCGTTAACTTACAAAGAATATTAGGTACAAGCTGTGACAGTAGGTTTCCTTTTAACGTTATATTCACTATACTGTCATGAATTTTTTCACAAACAACCGTTTAACGGCGCCAATATTTGAACGACCTATCACAACGATCCCCCATGCCATGGAATAGACGGCAAAAAAATCACCCCCACCACGTGCAGGGGTACCCTAAAAAAATCTCAAACTTTTATTTTACCACTTTGTCGGCGTGATTAATATCCATCTCAAATTACATATTTATAGTACTAAGTGTGAGATCTATAGAGCATACTTTGGCTTAGCTCAAACTTAAGATTGAGTTAAAATGAGACAGATTTATGACACGCACATAAGTTCATCCCGTTTTAACTCTAAGTAAAGATTGATCAAAGTCAAAGTACGCTCTATAGATCTCAGCATAAGAGTACCTATTCACTGTATTCTGAGCTAAGCCGCGGATGGACGGACGGACATAGCGAAACTATAAGGGTTCCTACTACGGAACACTGAAAACAGGTTAACTATATATTTGACCGTGACTTTTCTATTAAGTTTCTTGTTTTGAACGCATTAAAAATTATATAGGTAGGCATGCGGTGTTTATTGTTACCGATTTACTTAGCTACCAGTAACTAAAGTCTACTTTAATGTAACATTTTTTTTCGTTTTAAATACGTGTTTCCTGCCACGTATAACTTAGGTACCTTCAAGGCATGAACCGGCATCTTCTAGGCAAGCGCGTTCCAACCTAGACCTCATCATTGCTTTGCACTAATGCTGATTGTTGTCAAACGTAAGCCTATCTCACAATTTAAAAAAAATTGGCAGTCACAGGGACTGCCGATAGAAGTGAAAACGAATATTTAAAATAATTCTATATAAAAAAAAATTAAACAAAAAATTAAAATAAGTTCCTGCTCAATAAGTAAGTTTATACATGGGTAAATTACAAAGTAATTAAAAACTAGAACAAAGTAACACTGAAAGATTCATCAATAAATTAAACAAATGTGAGAAACAGTGCAACTCTTCAAAAGTTGACAGCAATTATTGGTGTCACCAGAATGAAATTTTAAATTAAACTACGAGTAAATATCAACACTACTCGTAGAAGTCGTAGATGATGCCCGCGACTTCGTCCGCGTGTATTTAGTATGTTTTTTTATTCCCGCAGGATCTGTTTAATTTTCCGGGATGCCTAAGTCCATCTCCGAGGTATAACCTATTCCTGTACCAAATTTCATCAAAATCGGTTGAACAGATGGGCTGTGAAAGCGTAGTAGCCAGACAGATAGACAAACACATTTTCGCATTTATAATATTATTAGTATGGATATATATTTGAATATTATGTTTGTGTATTCAAGTTCTATAAGAGGGCTTTAGCCCTTTTAATATATTTGTATTATAAATAATTAGGTACTTACGTTATCTACCTATAGGTACACCGTTTTACATGGACCATTTCGTTGGAATTATCTCGGAAACTCGTTTATTGTTAATCAATTGAATACGATTTCGTGAATTCAACGATATTTTTGAGGTCAACGCTCGCTTTAGAATAAAATATGAGTAACAATAAAAAAAACACGACTGCATTAGCTTTCAATGGTCCCCATGGTTCCATTTTGAAAATGTCGCCATACTGACTCCATATTGAATTTTTTTCATATAAAAGTTCTTTCCAACAAACCGACTTCCAAATCCATCATTCATCGAGTATAACAAAAATAGGCAAAGTTGACGCGTCAGGCTCGCCCGACTTCAACGTAGTGTGGAGAAATGAAAATTATTTTTTATTTTAAAGTAGATTTAACTTTAATTTTAACCCCGGAAAATTAAATAGTTCGTGCGGGAACCAAAAAACCACAATCCACTCGGATGAAGTTTTTCGTAAAACCTGTCTCAGGGTTACTACCCTGCAGCCCTAACCCTATTCTTTAACTCAGTAGAGTCAAAAAATGAAAGCCACGTAACATATTTTAATAAGACCGAAGACGGCGTTTAAATTTACCTTTTTCTTAAGTCTTATAACAATTATTATAACAGAAATTAAACAGTTATGTTATTGCCTCAAGGAAATATCAGAGGCCAATCATACCTGTCGGTTTACTTTTACGTGTTGCGTTTCCTTCGACACAGTATTGGTAGTGCCTTCGATCTGGTATCCACATCGGTATGAATTCGACAGGGCCTACTCCTTCCCATTGATTCCTTCTATTATGGATACTTCGTGTGATAAGGCCGCCTTAACACCGTAACAAGTTGTAAATTTTGTCACGATTCGTGTTACCTCTGTTATGTTATGTTGTTTGTGTTTAAAGTCTTTTTAATAAGTGTCGAAAGTGTGTCTGTTTGCTACGCTTTAATTAGCGACCCATCTAATATATTTTAATCGATATTGATGAAATTTGATATACGGTAGAGGTGGATAATAAAGCACGTAGCGCAAAAGCATAGCACGCTTTCATTCCATAGCACGGACAGCATGCTATCCGAGGAGCCTCTATGATGCTACGGTGCTACGAATATCGTGCAATCGCGCGCGGTGCTTCGTAGTTCGTAGCACTAGTAGCGCCCGTAGCGCGGCGCCCGCCTGCCGGTTCACATGCTTTCATAAAAAATGCTTTCATGCGTGCTATAGCATAGCATGTTAAAAAGCATGCCACAAATTTATAGTTTATAGGCTGTAGCGTGCTATGGTTTTATAGCATTTTTTGATAGGTACGGGTAGGTTACATCCCGGGGAAGGACAAAGCTTTTTATCCCGAAAAATTAAGGAGTTCAAAGTTCAAAGTTAAGGAGTTAAGTTTGGCAGTCCTTCCTAGGGATTCAAACTATCCCTATACCAAATTTCATCAAAATCGGTTGAACAGATTGGCCGTGAAAGTGTAGCAGACAGACAGACAGACACAATTTCGCATTTATTATATTATAATATGGATTTGTGAAAGTTATTTTGTTTTAAGGTGTGTCCAATGTTTTTATAACACAATCTCCACACGGCTTGTTTTTAATATACTACCTCCACCTCCATTTTCCTGATCGATTCCTCGTATTGTGACATAATTCCAATGTCGCACTACGGTTAAGTCAGACAAATTACAGATCTTACATACTCTCGTCGCTTTATTTAAACACCTGTGTTAATCCTTTCAGAAATACATATTACATCATAAGCTGTATTGACGGATTGTAGTGCTCAATACCAACAACTTGCAGTTTTGTTTGCTTACACTGCTATAATATGTGTTTCCTTGTTTAAAATATATACTTTACTATGGCTCGGTATATGAGTTACCTTGACTGCCTCGTTGGTCTATAGTGGTTAGCATGTTCGACTGCTACCGACGAGGTCCCGGGTTCGAGTCCCGGGTCGGGCCATAACAAGTATTGGGTTTTTCTGGCACAAAATTCTCAGTACTAGCCCGGAGTTAGGAAGTTGGCGGTGCTTCACCCCCGTGCCTCGGAGAGCACGTAGGTAAAGCCGTCGGTCACCTTTTAATTTTTTAACCCCTTTTAACCCCACCTTTTAATAAATAATATTATTATTATTATTTAACCCCCGTGCCTCGGAGAGCACGTTAAGCCGGTCGGTCCCGGTTATTATCACTAACATGATAATAGTCGTTATAGCCCGCTAACCCGCATTTGAGCAGCGTGGTGGGTCTAAGCTCTAATTACCTCTCTCCTATGAGAGTGGAGGCCTGTGCCCAGCCGTGGGACATTATGGGGCTGTAGTGGTGGTGGGTGGGCTTTATTCCTTGTCTGGGTATAATATTGTAAAGAGAACTGCACTGCACAATATTTTTACAATTTATAATGTCCAAGGGTTTTGGCTGTTCGTTGATGAGTCGATGAGTGAGTGAGTCCGGACTTTTCTTTTTATTGTATTGGAAGATGGCACTCACTAGCACTACCTGATAGTATTTTTATGAATAACCCATCTTTTCACACATTTAAACTTCGACTGAAACAGCACTATCTATCTTCTCTATCATAATTATAAATTATATAATAAATGTATCTGTTATATCATTAAGTATTATATTATATGTCATAATTATGTATGATGGTATGTATTTATTTATGTATATATATTTTGTCATTAGTATGTATAATTGTGTGTTTATGTAAGTTTATAATATAATATCTCGTTTCATTCTATCTCATATTATCTTGTTGTACCTATTCTTCCTTCACAACCTTTCTCACTGCCAAGGGTCACCGGTAGAGATCTCTTATAGAGATAAGTACTTCCTTGTCCACTATGTATCTGTTTTTCTTCATATTTTATAACTTTTTGGTACTAAATAAATTTAAAAATCTATCCTATTTATGTTTAATGTCAGCCAATTGTCCGATAAAAATCGGTCATCTATCTAAAAACGGTCGTCTGCGCTAGTACTTCAATAGACAAGCCTCAATTTATGATCAATTTACGCCATTTTAGGCACTTTCCGACATGATAAAATAGGCAATCAGACGGTTCGTAAGAAACCGGATAGTCGGCGTCGTTACTGGGACTTGAATTTGGTCATACAACTCCGTTTTCGTGAACGAGTATAATCTTCGTAGTTTCACTATCATACAGTGGGGAAACGGGTGAAAACCGTCGAATTGCCGATGCCACTTTGGTAGGTATAACTACCTATTTGTAGCCCCAGCCAAAAGCAAATTTCGGTTTTGTTTGTTATTCTGAACCTGAGATCAGCCGGAACATTTATCGGTTTTTATTCTTAGTTAATGTCCAAGTTACCTACTGAATGATAATGAAGTTATATTTGAATGAAGTAAATCGTCGATAGTACCTATCAGGGAATATGATTTAGTTGTGAAGGTGAATGGGTTTTCACCAATGATAGTTCTGTATATAACAAGGTTTTCACTCTCCAGATTAAAATAGTAGAAATTCGCATTATAAGAGCAATGATGATTGCCAAATCCGGCGGCTTGTGGTCACTAGTTTTTTGTCTTGTTTGGTAATTTAGAAGTCTAGAATATAGGTGGTGAGCAAGGACCTTCAAGGTGAGGTTTAACTTTGCATGCGCTACCCGGCTGTATGATTGCTACACAGTGATATTGTTTCGCATCTTTGGAAAATTACACACTTTTTGCAAACGACTTCGGCCGTGAGGTCCAAACAGATAAAAGAATAAAGAATACGGCAACATATCTGTTTACGTCCTTTTTAATAAAGGTATAATAATAATTAGGTATTAATTATTTGATAATGTTCACTTCGAGCACAAAAATATTATTATCTCATGAAACCGGAAGTGTGATTGTTTCGTAGGGTATCAATTTGATTCGTTACGTGTCATTCGATTTGATCTGGGGGTACGGAGTAGGTACGGACGCCATACCATACTACTCAGTAGGTACTAATTAGCCCAGAGTTAGGAAGTTGGCGGTGTTTCACCCCCGTGCCTCGGAGAGCACGTAAAACCGTCGGTCCTGCGCGTTATCTCTCTCCGGGCGTGTCGGATTTTTCGCCCCATCGGGCTATGAGAGTAAAGGAACAGAGAGTGCACCTGTGTTTGTGCAGACACTAGTGCACTATAATAATTACTCCTGCGCAGATGGCTAGACCATCGGGATTAGTCGGGAGGACTTTATTTATTACTACTTGGCATACGAACGAACTACGAGTGTTTTGACGATGGTAAGTCTGACTCTTACTGAGGCTCAAACGATTATTGAATACCTTCGGTGTTGTATAAGTACTCGTATGTATGTATAAGATCGTTACTTTGGTGAAGAAGTTGTAATAGAAATTGCACCCAGATCAAATAATTAATGTCGTAAGGCTTTAACCAAGTTTTATTGACCGAGCGAAGCGAAGGTCTCTGAGTCTACTTGAGTGAATTGGCACTTGTCCGTCCGTCCGTCCGTCCGTCTGTCAGAGCATTATAACTTCTGAATTACTGAACGTAATTACTTCAGCTTTAAATATAATATGTAAACCAATGGCCTCCCGCCGAATATGGCTGAAAAAGTTATAAAAATCTTTATTTCAGGGGGGCTCTCATAGAAGCGAATGCGAAGTAAAATATTTTTTATAAAGTTACATAGGGTTGCGGTATATCATTTTAAAGATAATTAGGAATAGTCTAAAAATATTTTTTTTTTAATTTTTCGCCCAAAATTGACGAAATGGGGGGCTTTTAAAGTGGAGATTTTCTAACGACCAAAGTTGACCTCATGAAGAACTCTCAATTTTCTGAAAGGCTGAGCCTGAAACTTGATCAATTATTTGAATTATATCCTGTACTTGAACAACAAATACTAAAATTAGATAAATATTGTAAGTAAACGAAATTATTTAATTTTTAATGAGCTTCAGTATTTTTAACAGAACTTCACATTGATGTCAATAGATGGCGCCGCGAGGTCTCAGTTCGGGGCGAACCACTAGTTAAACTAATTTAATCCCAAGACTCCATAGGTACAATTAATCACTTTAACTCGTAGGTCTAGTAATTTACTTACCTATTTATTACTGTTTTAGTACATAATAAAAACAAATGCGAGAACAGTAACCTGTACCTTAGTCATAGCCTAATAACTTAAACTAGTTCTATAGACAGTAATTCGTTGCAATGTACACCTATCTAGTTTTTCTACATGTGACTATATTTTTTTTATTACGTCTGTCGTTACCGGTGGTTTTGTGGAGTCGATTGATACCACGGAATAGATAAAGGGAGATATACTGTCGACGATAACATTGATTTTATTTAAATTTTTCAATAATTATAGGTACTAAAGCGTTCCCTATCTATAGCTAAATAGATTGGCTTTTCAGAGCTTTTATTAGGTCTCAGCATTTTTACCCCATTATGACTAATTTAGGTAGGTACCTACAGAGATAGCTTGTATCCCAAAGACTGTAATTTTATTCCTTAAAATCAAAGAGTTCCTTTTTTAAAATATATATTATATCCAAGAGGCATGCTTATAGTAGGTACCTACTATATAAACAGACTTATATAAATAATATGCAATTTTTATCCCGTAAAATCAAAGAGTTCCTTATTAAAAACATAACTCCACGAGGCATGTCTACCTATACCTACTTAGTATAGATACTCTATAAACACGACATAAATAAAAAATACTGCCTGCAAAATATACTTGAAGCTATATTTTCCGTAACATTATTACCATTGTAATACCCGAGGCATAGAATTAAGCTGGAATAGCATACAATTACAGTCTGCCTTAACCCTTACCCCAGAGCCGGAAAGTTGTATTTAATTAGTAATTAGGCGTGTTTTTCTCAGATGCTGGTAGTTACGTGGTTCGCGGTGTCAAGGCTCCGTGACACTGTTTTAATGACGTCGATTCGTTTTATACTGCTGTTAAGGCTCTTATACACGTGTTTACGCTTTTTAGGGTTCCGTAGTGAACAAGGAACCCAGGAACAAGTTCCAGTAACTTAATCAGAGGGGTTGTTTGTGAGATTTTAAAGTATTTGTGGTAGACTATTGTAAAATTACTATCTGATGCCCGCGCCTAGATTGAGGTTTTTCGTTTACCGCGGGAACTCTTTAATTTTCCGGGACTAGTAATGGCCTGTGTGTTATTCCAGACTATAATCTATCTCTGTGCCAAATTTCATCCAAATCCGTTCAGCCGTTCTTGCGTGATTGAGTTACAAACACCCATCCATCCATCAATCCAAACTTTCGCAGTACTAAATTAGTATATAGATGGTCCATTTATGTTGTGGATGACGTAAAAGAAATACCATTCAATTTAAATTATTAAGCAGAGCCTATAACCGCAGAATTTATAATATAATAGCTATTAGACAAACGGAATTAAATTAGTTGTCATTAAGATTTTGCGTCACAGACCTAACTCTACGTCACTAATATATATGAATTAATTAATATTTATAACACAATAATATATGCACGTATAAACCCAAGGGATAAGTAATAAGTTTTGATTTAAACCCCACGGGGTTAGCATTACGAGGTTTTAATTATTTATTTTAATACTTACTAGCTAAAGCCCGCGACTTCGTCTGCGTGGATTGAGGTTTTTCGGTTCCCGCGGGAACTCTTTAATTTTCCGGGATAAAAAGTAGCCTATGTGTTATTTCAGACTATAATCTATCTCTGTGCCGAATTTCATCTAGATCCGTTCAGCCATTGGGGCGTGATTGAGTAACAAACATCCATCCATACATCCATACATTCATCCATCCAAACTTTCGCATTTATAATATTTATTATATATTATATTATATTATTATTATTATTATATATTATATTTGATATGATTGATTGATTGATTGATACAGAGCAACAATCTAAATTGTTGCATGGCTGAATAAACTTACCTTTCTTTTATTCCACTACAAGTCCTTGACTACGATCTCACCTGATGGTAAGTGGTGGGTCTAAGATGATAGCAGGCTAACTTGTTAGGGTTACCTACAGCAGTTATATTATTAAACCCATACGCCTAACGGTTTTCACACGGCCTCCCACCAGAGCAAATTCAGAAAAAAAAAATCCCGAATGGACCCTGCCGGGGATCGAACCCGAGGCCTCCACTTATAGACCACAGCGCCACTGCGCCAGTGAGCTCGTCAATATCTATATTTAAAGTAGGTGAGATCGCAGTCAAGGGCTGATTTGTATGGAATCTCTCTCTGCATCGTATTCCTCATTACTGAGGGTCGTGACCCCTTTTCGTTAATCAAATAATGGTAGGAGTTTTCTAGGGATAATAATGCAGCTGGTTCCACGTCTTTCCGTTGTATAGGAATAATAAAATAAAATAAAACTTTAATAAAAGAAATAACAGGAACTAGGAAGGAACGTTTCACACCAATACCGGAGCATCTTCAGGAGAGGTTGACTCCAGAATTTATTTAATTTTATTGTTTTTTACTTCTAATTTCTTTATTTAATTTAATTAAACTTCTAGTTCCTTAATTATCATTGACATCCGCCAAGTAACAGCTGCTTCTATCCAATAATTGAAAACTTTAACAAAGAAACACACTAATGAGCAAACGAGTGCATTTCTCACTCCGCCCATACAAATGTGCGATTAGGTTAAACGCGTCAAACTTACAAGTAAAGTCGTCAAAAGCCCATTAACTTGTTTTGTTATTGCTAAGTGTTTCTCGTCAGTGCATTATTTGCCCGTATTTACTGTGACCTGCCATCTGACACCTTAGATATTTGTATTGCTAGGTTCACCATCAATCCGGATGCTCAGAGGATGGCCACCGGGGGGGTTTTAGTGGGTAAAAATCTCACATCACCTGCACTCTCCCCCAGGAGATCGGGTATCTTCAGAAGATTTTCCCCTCGTTAAAAAAAAAGGTTCACCTTTTTTTTTTTTTATGACGGGTGTTACGGATCCAAAAAATTTGGGCTCTCTTCCTCTCGTTTACGTATTCGTTACAGTTTTTTAATACTTAGCTACTGCTTGTTCTAGTTAAGGAAAAACAGACTATTATCAGGAAAATTCCACAAACACCGAGAAGTATAGTGTTCCTTATTCCTACAAACATAATATAGCTCGTTTATTTAGCGATGTTGTTTTGTTAGAAACGCCGTTTTCTCTACACCGCTAGGGTCGTTTTGAGCAGGATATTGTTATTTTAAGCTTTGACTCATTAATTTTAACTGCATTATGCATTGTTCAAGATTTTACCCAGGAAAAATAAATTATTATCTTATCCTTAAGTTATCATTAATTTATATCTTCATTCATTAGTTAGTGTTGTTATTTCCTTTGTACATTATAAATTGCAGAGTTATATTTCATCCAACAGCTTTCGAAAAATTCAAAATCGGAAAATCTCGAGTAATTTTATACGATTTTCTAAAGTTCTAATTTAGGCATTAACTATTTGATTCCGGATCTTTTAATTTGGGTGTTCGTACTGCAAGTTAGCCATTGCGATCTCACCTGATTGTAAATGAAGGTGCAGCCTAAGATGGTAGCGGGCTAACCTATAGGGGCATGGCAGTTATATTCAACCCATACTACCCCTTCGGTTTCTACACGGTATCGTACCGGAATGCTCAATCGCTTGGCGGTAGTTTTTGCCGGTAGGGTGGTAACTAGCCACGGCTGGGTTAGTAGGCCAGACCTGAGAAAATTCCGAAATTATAAATTCCCAAATTGACCCTGCCGGGGATCAAACCCGCGACCACACGTTAAGATGACAGCGCTCAACACTGCGCCAGGGAGGTCGTCGAATTTTACGGTAAGTTATAACTCATTGGCATAGTGGGTACCTTCTAGCAGAAGAATGAAAAGAATGTTGCATTACTTGATGTAAATTAAAACCTAGGTATAGGTAATTAATAATGACAAATACTTATTATGACATAGTCTCAGAGATCACCGACAAATTTCATTTCGATTACGACTAGCCTAGGTACCTACTAGGGTTGTAACGGAGGCGTTCTTAGCGGAAGCAGAGGCGGATGCGGAGGTGAAGGGGCTTTGCCTCCGTGGATGCGGAGGTTAACGGAGGCAGAGGCGGAGGTGGATTTCTCCGATAATATTGTCAATTTTCTGTGCTTTTGGAATAGGATGCGATAAATCCCACATATTTTTTTTTTGAGGATTATTCTAAGGACAGTTGCCTTTTTGCTTATTGTAATGGTGAAACTGACTTCACCTGCTTCGATTTGTACCTCTCGCATTGTAAGTCAACGTTAATAAACGACCTCCGTGGCTCAGTGTGTAGCGCTGTTGCCTTAACGTGCGGAGGTCCCGGGTTCGATCCCCGGCAGGGTCAATTTGGGAATTTATAATTTCTGAATTTTCCCTGGTCTGGCCTGGTGGGAGGCTTCGGCCGTGGCTAGTTACCACCCTACAGGCAAAGACGTGCCGCCCAGCGATTTAGCGTTCCGGTACGATGCCGTGTAGAAACCGAAGGGGTATGGGTTTAATATAACTGCCATGCCCCTAACAGGTTAGCCCGCTACCATCTTAGACTGCATCATCACTTACCATCAGGTGAGATCGCAGTCAAGGGCTAGCTTGTAGTGGATGAAAAAAAAAAAAAAAACCTCTTGTACAACTCCGCATAAAAACTGCGGAGGCGGATGCGGAAGCGGAGGTACGATTTCTTGCGAAAGTTCCGCACTTACGGGGGCGGAAGCGAGGTTCCGTTACAACACTAGTACATACCTACATTCTCAAATCACAATGTCCTTTAAAATAATAATAGCCATAAGCCAGAATAAGTTTGAGCTAACTGTCGTTTTAATTCAGTTTGTCACATCCGGTTTATGTACGTGTGAATTAGCAATATGGCCTAGATTTAAGTATAAGTGCTTAAGTTTGGGACATTTATTACCATGACTTGGCATAGAATTAGAAAAGTCTAGGACAATTATTTTTACGACATCTCACATGGCTGTGGCTACTTTTGCTCTATAGTCTATACCTACAGGTGATTCAAATTCTGATTCAGTCAATTTAAAAATTACGATAGGATTATTTTAAATGTAATAGGTAATCACAGGATCTACTGTACGTTACAACAAAAACGACAATGTACGAGCGTACTGTCCCATAAGCGATAGAAAAATAGATTTACCTCAGTCTTTCTTTCTATGGGTCTTGGATATAATATTATTGATTTTTTATTCCCACGGCAACTCTTTAATTTTCTGGGATATGAATTGTTTTGAATGTGTTTTCGTGATGAAAACTATCCTTGTAACAAATTTCGTCAAGATCAGTTGATCAGGTGGACCATGAAAGCGTAGCAGAAAGACAGACACAGTTTCGCAATTATAATATTGAGCATGGCTTTTACACATCTTTTACACAAACACCATTTGACAGTTCGCCAAATGCGTGGCGCGATCTATGGCTTGTAGAAGCAACTGAATTTTTCTTAAGAAATCCACGTCGCTGGCTCTCGGACTATATTATTAAGGCAGGTTGTTCAACCGTGCGCACGACTGGTTTATTATCATTATCCTCGATGTTTATGTTAGCCTGGTATTACAATTTGTGGGTAATATAGCCGATGTTCACAAACCAGTATGTATGTATGTACCTCACCTAGTTCTACATAAATAAACAGATAGAAGTTACATAAACAAAATAAATCATGGTTATATTGTAAACTAGATGACGTCCGCGACTTCGTCCGCGTGGATTTAAGTTATTTTTAAATCCCAATGGTTAGTTTTAATCCAGTTTCCAGGAAACAAATGGCCTATGCCACTATCCATGTCTTCAACTATTTCTATGCAAAACCGCCTCTATTGAGGCGTGTATGAAGGAAAATCCAACAAGTAAAGGAACATTCGCATCATACTATATGTATAAACTAGCTGATGCCTTTCGTCCGCGTGGATCTAGGTTTTTTTTCCCGCGGGAAGTCTTTAATTTTCCGGGCTAAAATACTGCCTATAACACTCTTCAGGTCCTCAACTATACCCACGCCAACCACGCGGACGCAGCAGTCGCGGGTATTAACTAGTTTTTAATATTAGTTCAAACCATCTTGATTAGTGAGGATGCGAAAGTGTCTGCAACGTTTTCAGTTTTTCTGGTCCATGCACAGATCACGGAAACAAGGGAGATGTGCTAAGGGGGCGTGTTGCGTGCGAACTCATCAGGCACAAAATAGGCCTGATGGCCGTTTTTGTCTTTAGTCGCATGTCATTCAAAGATTGGTTCACTTCTCTCGGTTTTTAACAAAATGCCGCGTTGTTCAGTGGTTGTTTGTAAAAATTCAAGCTGCAAAGTGAATTACATGAAAGATGGCATCTCATTTCACACGTAAGTACAAATAAATTGTTGTAATTTTCCATTAAAATCAATAAAACATTATTTAGTGGTATCATAATGTAATAGAGTGACAAGTCTATATCTCATTATGAACAAAAACCATTGCTTGCTTAGTAGAAATCTATCAATGAATCGGCCAGTCTTACGACGCAATGGTTAAGTGTTCTTTACCGATTCTTTCACTAGCACGATAGATCAAATTTCGTAGTACGGCCGCTGTCGGCGTGCCGTGAACTAGAGATGTGACGATGCAGGTACGAGTACAATGCAGTTGTCGATATTTTAGCGACCAAACGATGATCTGTGATACAATAATTATTTTTAATTACCTTAATTAGTAAACAATTATTGCTATTTTAACGTTTAAACTATCGTGAGTAAAATTCATTATAACTATATTTTTAGTCATAATTATTACTATTTTTTTAATGTAAGTACTCGACTTACTTAGCTGACGAAACGTATAAAAAATATACTAGGTGAATTAATATAATGTCAATTTACGTAGATACTCATTACTCATTTATTGATATATTTAATGTCACTCTTTAATATTAATATTTAAGATATCCGAAGGATGCAGAAAGAAAAGAAAAGTGGATAAATGCTACAGGAAGAGGTCCAAGCTGGTTTCCGACGAAAAATAGCACAATATGCTCGTATCACTTTGAGCCAAAGTGCTTTCAACCATTGAAGATGGTTCGTCGGCTCTTCGAATGGTCAATCCTAACATTGAACTTGCGTTTTGTGTTGACTGTAAGTTAATAATACCCACTAGATGATGCCCGTGACTTCGTCCGCCTGGATTAAGTTTGTTTTAATTTCGCGGGAACTCCTTAATTTCCGGGATAAAATAGTCTAGTAATTTCTGAGTGAAGTAGGTACAAATTCTGTACTTACGGGACATGGCTGTTTCGGTAAGTACTTGCACCAGATTGCGAAACGGGAGGAAACAGCCATCTGTCATGAGTGTGGTACTCCAGAGGACACAGCGCACCATACCCTAGTGGAAAATGTTATGGAGCTGAAGGAGGCTGCGGAACGGGAACGAGAGCTGGACCCTAACGCTCCACTGATCCGCAGAAGACGACAGGGGGGAAGAAGGCGACGCTTCGCTCGCCTTTTCCCGCCTTAGTATAGGTGTCTAGGACCCTATGGTCGGTTCAGCGTCGTGATGTCTCAGTAGCCTTGGGACCCTGAGACCTCTCTTTGTAGACGCGGACTGTGCTGCTGGTTTTTTAGTGGGTATTCTGCTTCCATCTGTGAGTCCCACATACCCGCCTTGTGCGGGATGCCTAAATGCATTTTTCCAGAAAAAAAAAAAAGTACATATTCTGTGTCTAGTTGGGACGTTTGGGTGATATTTTCGTCGCCCAAGGGTGGTTAAAGTATATTTAATAACGAGGAAGTAAGAGCCACTTTACGAGCAAAGGTCTTGTAAAATAATTTTTCGATTAATGTGTACTTAAAATTCACCCAAACAAACAAACAACCAAACAAACTTGAAGAAAAAAGTGTTGTAATGTGCACAAAAAGAACCTCGTCCTTTTTTCGGAAAGTCGGTTAAAATAAATAAATAAATAAATAAGTTTTTATTTCAGGCAACTGCCCGCCCATAATTTGTTAGTAACAATGACTTCTTAACCTATGTTAGTAAAAAACAAAACAAAAAAAACCTAACCTACGCTTATACCTAACGCAACATCTACAAGGCTCGTTGGGGCCTCCTCACGCGAATGTGTGCACCATTCCAGCATCTCCAGAGAGGGCTGTCCAGCTTAGTAGCCAATTAAAAATAATCTAATATGAGATGATTTTTTACATCTTATTTTTGGTACACAAGTAAAATATCACTTTTCATAATCGGTAGTCTGTCAAAAACCCAAATATTAAGAACTTTAGCATCGATAGATCCATTTTAGTCAACCACTAATTGTATCATATTTGAATTTTGCACAGCACATCGACAACGTTTTACGTTTGTGTGAGTAAGATGCACGGTGATTGAAATTGAACCCTGTTTGGTAAACAATAAAGTGTATATTTGTTCGTGCCTCATGCACTGATCTATCGGTATGCGTGTGTGTGAGTGAGACTTCTTGTCTATTGTATTTATTTAGTTGCTTGTATTGGTAGCAGGTAGTAGGGATAGGTAGGGATAAACTGGAGACAGCAGGTTTCAATACAATTTGATACATAGGCATATCTCCCTTGTTTCCGTGATCTGTGGGTCCATGATTGTGTTAAAGTGCTCTTGACGAAATTTGGTACAGAGATAAAATTTCGTAACAGCAGCTTTCATCGCAAAGAAGGGATATGGGAACTATTCATTCATTATCTTAAATACTGCCATCGCTTAAAGCCGTATTAATATTATAATATGTAGATCAGGGACTGAAAAACAGATTCATAAAGGTTACAGAAATTTAAGTGTTACAGAATGAAAGTGTAACAGAATCGAATCTGTAACCCTTTTGAATGTGTTTTTAATTCTGTTAACCCGAAACACTTATATTTCTGTAACAGAAACGAATCTGTAACAGAAATGAAAGTGTTTTAATGTGTAACCGAAATAGCGACGTTGCCAAATTTACTATTGACGCGTATTCTAATTTGAACCAAAGGTCTAGCACCGTTGGTTGCAATTGTTTTAAGAAAAACATGGCCATGTTGTGTCAGTATGTGTGAAGTCCGATGAAGTGAGAAGAACGCGTTGTCACACCGTGCAGTTTGTTAGGGCATGTACCTATTAGGGTTACAGATAAAATCCACGCCGAGGAAGTCGCGCGCGCCTCACCATCGTATTACTATTTGTCTATATTTTAAGCACTGTAAATAATAAATTGATGACAGTTATTCGTAAGCCTATTAAAATTGTAGTTAGAAACTTAATTACTATTTAATTTTGATCGCTACTTAGCTAATCAAGAAATCTTTTCAAATAGTTAGATAAAATAAATCGTAATTAATAGTTGTAGGTACTTAATTAGTATAAATACATTGCATAATGGTTACATATAAATTATGAATATTACCACCATCTAAAATCTAAATATTGACGTTACGTTTATATGTATATGACATTCACAGATTAATTACAGATGAAATACTGCCACCAAAGCTCATCAATGGATTGTAAAAGGCAATTATAATATTACTAGACGATTCCCGCGACTTCGTCCGCGTGGACCAAGGTTTTCGATTCCCGCAGGAACTCCTTAATTTTCCGGGATAAAAAGTAGCCTATGTCCTTCCCCGGGATATAACCTATCCCTGTACCAAATTTCATCAAGATCGGTTGAATAGGTGGGCCGTGAAAGCGTAGCAGACAGACAGACTGACACACTTTCGAATTTATGATATTAGTATGGAGTAATACTATGGATATGTAACGGTGGTCAAAGACAAAACTAGCATTCTCATTTTCTTTTTATGTTTAACTTTGGCTCTCAAAGCTCGCTTCTTGGCAGACAGCGAGCGGGGAAGGACGGCGACGCGACGCTGACGGCAACGCGACGTGGATGTCATCATGTCACATAGTGGGCGTTACGCTGACGTCAGCGTCGCGCCGACCGCCTAGTCGCACTTGGCGTGATTTCTCGGCATTTTGAAACAATATGTCTAGTGACTCTGAATTGGAAGAAAAACTAAACAATAGGAGCTGTATTAGTGTTGCCCAAATGCAAGAACAAGACGAGACTGAGCCAGTCTTGGTCTTGCGTCTTGCGCCAATACCCCTGGTCTTGGTCTTGGTCTTGGTATTGCGCTCCCAGTCTTGGTCTTGGTCTTGCAGCAAGAGTCTCGCAAGTCTCGCAAATACCTATTAACCTATTTCTATTTATTAAACGTTACTTTAGATCTTAGAACAACGTAACAAAGTAAATAGATTTTGAGCTTGAATTAACATAGCCATAGTAAAAACCAACCAAATTAATAAATTGCTAAAAATTTATTGAGAAACTAGATGATGCCCGCGACTTCGTCCGCGTGGATTAATGTTTTTTGATTCCCGCGGGAACTCTTTAATTTTCGGGGATAAAAAGTAGCCATGTCCTTTCCCTGGACACAAACTATCCCCATACCAAATTTCATCAAAATTGTTTAAAGAGACAGTTTTTTTTATTCCCGCGGGAACTCTTTAATTTTCCGGGATAAAAAGTAGCCTATGTCCTTCCCTGGGATAAAACCTATCCCTGTACCAAATTTCAGCAAAATCGGTTGAAAAGATGGACAGACACACACTTTCGCATTTATAATATTAGTATGGAAGTATGGAAGTATGGATTCGAAAAATCAACTGACACCGGGTGGGGTTTGAATCCACGACCTAAGCGATCCGTGCCGATGATCTAACCAGCGCGCGGCAGCGACGATTGGATGCGATATCAATAGAAGCCGCCAGCGCGTGAATCTGGACCTTGTACTTCCGAATAGCTGCAAAATTTCTTTGACAGGTCAGTATCCGACCTTTTATGATGCCGACAACAAGACGCAGCGCACTATCAAAGTGCCGATGAGCAAAACTAGGAATGCACTCTTTTTTTCTCATGTATATTTTCATTCACTATGTATGTTTATGGGATTGTTCGTAATGCGCATAAGTCCAATTTTTAAATTTTTTTAATTTTCTTTGTTTGCGTCTCGTAGAGTTCCTAAGCGTATACCCGATTCTTATACTCCCTGAAACGACACTCAGTCCTAACTGCAAGACGCAAGAGTCTCGCAGGCTTAGTCTTGTTCTTGCTCAAATCTTGCACGGTCAGTCTTGCTCTTGGTCTTGCTAAATTTAGGCGGTATTGGTCTTGGTCTTGGTCTTGCAAAAATGCAAGAACAAGACCAAGACTGCAAGACCAAGACCGATTTTGGGCAACACTAAGCTGTATCCCTTCAGACTAAAAGTTCGAGGTTGTAGGTCACCAAAAATGCAAAAAAGCATATTCTGTATAGCAATACATATTTACAATAAGTTATCTAATGATTTAAATAAAATAAATAATATAAATAACTTCAAAAAATTATTAAAAACATTTTTGATAACCAAATAATTTTATTCTATTAATGATTATCTTAATGACAGTTGACTTCTTTTTACATGCATTTAATAAAATTTTGACTATGACAACTAAACAACAAATCAGCATTTTAATTCTATTTTTGACATGATTTTACTTGCTACCCGCAGTTATGTTTTTAATAATTTGACAATTGAAATGAATGGAAGTTTAAATTGGTTTGACATTATTTTTTGATAATACTTGTTTTGTTTAGTTTTATTATTTATGTGATATTATGTATTTTAATCTTGGACGTAAAGGCGCCATTAAGGATGTGTCTCTCCGATATTATACGCTTTCTAATAATATGCTGGATTGTAATGTGTAATTTTAAGCTAAAATATTTGTACACCACACTGTGGTAGAATACATGATACCTTCTGTAAAACTAACATCTTACTGTATTCACAAATAAATGAATTTGATTTGATTTGAAAAAGAAGTGGCTTTCGTTTGCGTTGGTAAAAAAAGCGTAAATGGATTTGGGTGCTGAACGTAAATCAAAAACGGTATCATCATATCGATCAGCGCGACGTTGCTGTGTGACGACTGACGTCTTCCATGCTAGTAAAGTGCGTCAAACTTATCTGACCCGGTGGTCAAAATTGGAATAATTTTTTATGCGTGTTAAGTTTTTTTTTAAATTTTCGTATCTGCTAGCGACGCTGTCAGTCACCGGTTCAGATAAAAATGTGGTACCATACCATTGATGTAGAATTTTAGTATGCTCATTACTCATTCTATTTCAATATACCTATAGATACTATACATAACAACCGCTCACGTCGCGTCGCCGTCACGCCCCACCAGCGTCCCATCCACTGTATGTAAAGCCTTACTTTAATCGCCCGTTAAACTACTCGTATATGTAAACGTGGACGGAGTCGTTACTAAAACCTAGTGAAATAATACGACAGTGACCCCCGACTAACGACACCAATTATACTAGCCAAGGTAAAATGTAATAATGTCTGGATCGTTTATAAGTTTATACTTGTGCATTATCCAAATGAACCCTATTTGAATAATTTTGTAGACATTTTTATTACTATTTACTATGTATTTCGCAATGTCATTTGATATTCTTTACTTCAAAGTAAGTTTCCTAATAATATCTATCTACCGTACCAGGGTACTGTAGGTAGATATTATTAGGATGCATGACTTTTGAGAAACATAGTCATGCAACTGCTGAGTATCTTAAACATAGTCATGCAACCGCTGAGTATCTTGAATATAGTCATGCAACTGCTGAGTATCTTAAACATAGTCATGCAACTGCTTTGTATCTTAAACATAGTCATGCAACTGCTGAGTATCTTGCCGGCTATTAAAGATTCGCTTTCCGACCGCTGCGCCGCACCGTGCAAATATGCGGGTAAGGACTGATACCGTAACCGAAATAAGGGGTTATTAAACATTGTTTTTTGAATATTTAATGGAAGCAGGCATCACTTTGCGGAAGTCCATGATGCTGAATAACTCTCTTTACTGAAACTCTCTTTAGTGAGTGATTTGGAGGATTTGTGTGGTGTGGTGTTGTGCCGAATTACTGGGTGGTGGGTGTCGCATATTGTAGGTGTAAGACACGCACTGTACCACATAGATTTGTCTACTGTGGCGGATTATAGCGAATGTCTGTCTGTGGTTTTGCCGAATGTATTACTAGTCTGTGGTTGTCATCTGTCTTTGTCATTGTGGCTTTCTTCCGGTTGTCATTTTTAGAAGAGACATTACCTACCACATAACCTACATAACTTTAAAACGAAATATCTTTTTTTTCTAGCTTCATTTTTAAAAAATTCTTGCTTCTGAGAGCTTTGTACCCGACGGTTATTAAATTATATTTTTGTACACCTGTACATAATTTTTTTTTTCGCAATAATATTGATGTATAGCTAAGTTCGCCTTTCCTCTTTGGCAACGTCGCTATTTCGGTTACACTTTAAAACACTTTCATTTCTGGTACAAATTCGTTTCTGTTACAGAAATATAAGTGTTTCGGGTTAACGGAATTAAAAACACATTCAAAAGGGTTACAGCATCGATTCTTTTACACTTTCATTCTGTAACACTTTAAATATTTCTGTAGCCTTTATGAATCTGTTTTTCAGTCCCTGTATGCGGGGCACGGATCGGTAAGCCAAAACGCCAAAAAGTAGACTCGAAGACCTTCACTTCTCTCGGTCCAACTCTAAAGAGACATTTAACTCATACCTATGCAGCAGTTACTGCTAAGAAACTTTGGATGAAAATTTTTAAAATTGAAAATGAATGTTATCAGCTTGTTGCAGTTCGTAAGTATTTCTTGAAAATAATTTTCTGAGGAACGCGGTGGCTCGTTTTCCCGCCACGCCATTGTCGCAGTGACATTTGACCGGCGCGCATGCGCAATGCGTGCCGCGACCCATTGCGCGGCCTCGCTTTACATACAATGGGAAAAAAACTCAATGTTTTTTTTGTCTTTTGATCACGCTCTGGATGTGTGGTAAGCAGGAGCTCGGTTTTAATTAATTGGACGTTAAGGGTCAATACAGACGTTATTGTTTTTTTGGTAGGGTTGTAACTTGCCACGGCCGAAGCCTTCAACCAGACCAGACCAGAGAAAATTCATAAATTATAAATTCCCAAATTGACCCAGTGAGGAATCGATCCCGGGACCTTCCACACTAAGACCACAGTCCACAACGCTTACCAATGCGTCAGGGTCGTCAATTTCTACGGGACGAGGCCACGGGCGGTCGCTAGTAAGCTATACAAAACTAAATTCTTGGAATTGGTTGCTTGTAATTGGAGTCAAACGATACACCAGACCACACCCGCCATGTTGTTTATAAATACCACCAGCTCTGATTGGTTGTGCGCGCGCAAGCGCAGTGGCGTTCATCTCATTCGCTGAACCACGCTGAAATTAGAAACGTACGCTCAAATTCCGTTTCGATACATCAGGGTGTATGGAGGAAATAGTTTCTACGGGCGTTGGCAAAGTTGAACGAATCGGCTCCTTGTAGGTGTATGTTTGTGTAGTTTACCTAATTTGTTTTATGGGCTTATGGTTGATTTACATTAATTATCCAGTCAGTGTTTTTCAGTAGGTAAATTAAATGTATGGCAGTTATATTAAACCCATACCCCTAATCAGTTTTTACACGGCATCGTACTGGAACGCTAAATCGTTTGGCGGCACGTCTTTGCCGGTAAGGTTGTAACTAGCCACGGCCGAAGCCTCTCACCAGGCAAAAAATGAAGTTTAAAAAAAAGTAAAATATGTTAGTTAAATTAAGTGCCCATGGAAAGAGCAACGGTAGAGTTTCTTGCGAGGTTTTCTCGATAAGATTCAGGATGATTCGAAAACACTACTTGTGGAAGAATGATAAGATGTTTCTAATGAAGTTCGTGTTCGCGTTGAGTTGTAACTTCTTTTACTAATTTATAGACTAGCGCTAGGCTGCAATCCTTGCTGGAATTAGTGATATGCAGCCTAAGGTGGAGCGCGCTTGCCTAAAAGATGCTTCACTCTTGATTTAAAGATTTGAAGATACCAATATCATAAGCGAAATTACTTGTTTGAAAATAAAATTACGGAAAGAATTGAGAAAGTTGATAAAAGAACCATGTTTTATCACTATTTCTATATTTTTTTGGTGTTTTCCAAATAAACACTGCCCATGTAATGAAACTGAAGGGTTTAATATAACTGCCATGCCCCTAACAGGTTAGCCCGCTACCATCTTAGACTGCATCCTCACTTACCATCAGGTGTGATCGCAGTCAAGGGCTAGCTTGTAGTGGATAAAAAAAAATGTTCTCCTTTATCGGTGTTTAATATCGTTATTGTTTGTTACAGGTGATAGGCGAAAGGGAGTATGCAGTGCGACCCACCAGGAGGCCTTCGGAGGAATTACAAACTGGACAGCCACTTCAAATGGTGGTACAACAGGTGAGGAATCAATCTATACTAATACTAGCTTTTGCCCGCGGCTTCGGTCACGTTAGGTTCGATTTTCGTACAAATTTGAAAGCCCTATTTTAACCCCTTAGACTTCGTTCGCGTGGATTGAGGATTTAAAATATATAAAAGGAAACGGCAATATTTTAAGGTGACTGACTGATCTATCAACGAATGTGGAACTATTTTACTAACGCCATCTAGCCTGAAAAGCGGGACAGCGCTATGGCGGGGACAAGGACAGGCTTATACAGGTGTGGAGCGCGCTCTACAGGTCTGATGCCCAATTTTTTTTTAATGAAAGGGCCCATCTAGTACCTACATAATACATTATTATGTCGATGCCTAGTTTAAAGTTAAGCCATAAAATAAGCAACATAGTAACCAAGTCATGAACTGGCTGAAAATTATTTTATGACTGTAATTAAGGCTGCTTTATACATGTGCCAAGGGTCAGGTGCTGCTATACTGTATTATTATGGCTTGCTAATGGTTGTTAAACTGATTTATTGCGATGCAATATGTCTTACAGTTTAAAGTGAAGGGTTTTATGTTGCCATGGCACGTGTATGCGAGGTAGGTACGTAGATATTTGAAAAATAGGTCAATCCATACTGTTATTAAAACTTAAAACCGGCTTAGTGCGTGTCGTGCCACGCGCTTTGTAGGGTTCCGTAGTTGCGACATGGCGAAACTATAATATAGTCTTGGCAACGGGACGGTTCGTTGTATGGACACCCCCGCATTAAATCCTCAGTCGTTGAAACTTGGCAGGGTATGGTATGAAGCAAACCTTACCTATACAAAAATATCCAAAAAAAATCCATGTGAGATTTTTCAAAAACTTACAGAAACGTCATCATCTTTACTTCAATAAAGGCATTATGTATTATAAACATATAAAGTGTTTATTAACCAACCGCTAATTAGTAATAGAATATGCATATGTTAGCAACACCGCTTTGCGCGTCTGAGGTTCACGCCGCTCGCGATTTGGGCGAGTTGTCTGTGGTCGTGACGTCAGCGCCCCTCCACGGCGGAGTAAAGATGGCGGCGTGTTAGCAACACCGCTTTGCGCGTCTGAGGTTCACGCCGCTCGCGATTTGGGCGAGTTGTCTGTGGTCGTGACGTCAGCGCCCCTCCACGGCGGAGTAAAGATGGCGGCGTAGGAATAACCCAACGGGGGTTGACACGCGACCGCATTTCTTGATTCGAACTCTGATTGGTGTACATTCTAATATTATTATACTTGTTTTACATTTAACTGGGGTTTGATTTAATATCAGAAGTGTGTAGTAACTTACGCTATGGGGAGGAAACGGTCGAAACGCAAACGTGCTCGTTCCACATCGAGCTCTTCAAGCGCCAGGACTCCATCGCCTCCAAGGAAAAGTAATAAGGTATCTCGTAAAGATGCCGAGACTGTGAGTACTTTGAACAATATAATACCTGACTTTGATCCTTTGAAGGACGATATAAATGCATGGCTTAACATTATACAATCTTACGCTCAAACTTTTGCATGGTCTGACGAGACAATGCGATTCCAAGCTCTAAATAAATTGAAGGGGTCGGCTAAAGTCTGGTATGATTCACTGTTGCGTACAGACGATAAGTGGCCCGAATGGAAATGGAGTGATTGGAAAACGAAATTGTCAGTTAGCTTTCAAATTAGAAGAAATATGTTTGAGCTGTTAAAAGAAATCATTGAAAAGAAACCGGTTGATAATCAATCTTTGTATGAATTTTATTTTGAACAGAAATGTAAAGTTGACCGTTTGTCTTTAAACTTTTCTGAAAAAGACATTGTTTCAATCATAGTAGGTAACATCAGTGATTATGCGCCTTTAGAATCAAGTAATTTTAAAACGTGTGACGATTTAGCTAGTTATTTACATGGACGTATTTACAAGAAAACTATTAAACCAGTAGGCAGTTTACGTGACGGACAAGTTAAAACGGGAAGTAATCAGGGGGCACCGCCCGCTAGCCAAAGTTCGCAAGTTATTACGAACAGCGCAAATCGTCCCAGTCCCTCAAATGTTAGCACAGATAATATAAATATAAACCAAACCCGTAAGGTTATTAAATGTTACATTTGTGGGGGTAATCATAAAAAACAACAGTGTGAGGCAAACCAATGTGATTTTTGCGGTAAAAGAGGCCATCAGGAATCTTTTTGCTACCATAAAAAGAATTCAGGGAAACCGGTTGTCAAACCGGAACAACAGGAAACAAAATTTGTCTCTTCGGATTCTAAAAACAAGTTTGTAAAGAACGTGTATATTTTCGATACTTGTCATGAGGCTTTTATAGATACTGGAAGTAGTTGTTCGCTTATATCCGAATCGTTAGTTAAAAAACTTTCATTGGAAATTATTGAACTACCTTCACCTGTAGTATTACAAGGATTTTCTAAGCAAAGTTACAAAAACGTTGCTAAGAAAATTTGTGTTAACCTTTCTTTTGATTCAATTGCGTTGCGTGACATTGATTTTTACGTTATAGACGATCTGGTTGGGTGCAATATATTAATAGGACGCAATGTAACAGAGCGACCTGATTTGGTATATTCTCGAGTAGGTGATTTACTGAAATTTCAATACGCGAGTGATTTAAAAGAATACTGCAATCGTATTTTAATATCCGACATAAATGCATTGGAATATCAAACCGAATTAGTTGCTTTACTTAATCAATATAGTGATTGTATAGCTAGTAGCATAAAGGAATTGGGTAAAGTTGCTAATCATGAAATGGAAATTAAATTATCCAGTCCCCAGCCAGTTCAATGCAGGCCCTTTAGAACCTCACATTCCGATAGGCAAACGATTCGCGAAATGGTCAGTGAGTTACTTGAAAATAATATTATACAAGACAGCAAATCACCGTATGCCAGTCCAGTCCTTTTGGTTAGTAAGAAAAACGGAGAGAAAAGGCTCTGCATTGACTATAGGGCCCTCAATAAAATAACAATCAAAGATAAATATCCTATGCCCCGAATCGAAGATTTGGTGGATAGGTTACAAGGTCACAAAGTATTCACCAGCTTAGATCTAAAAAGTGGATATTATCAGATTTCTGTGCATAGGGATTCGGTTGAGAAAACAGCATTTATTACCGAGGACGGGCATTATGAATTCTTGCGGCTCCCGTTTGGGTTGGCTAACGCACCATCCTGCTTTCAACAAATGATGAATAAAGTACTTGGTAGTTTAAGGTTTGGGAAAGTGATTGTATATTTAGATGACGTGTATTTGATTTCGGAAACTGTAGAAGAAAACATGGAACTACTTGAGAAGGTTTTGCGAATATTTAAGAAAAATGGTCTGACGTTAAATCTTAAAAAGTGTCATTTCTTTAAGCGTGAAATTGAATTTCTAGGGTACAAAATTAAGCCAGGGTGCGTTATGCCTAACGAATCCAAACTGGATGCAGTAAGGAACTTTCCAACACCGAAGACAGTACACCAGCTTCGACAGTTTTTGGGTCTTATAAGCTACTTTCGGAAATTCATAAAGAATTGTGCTATTTTGTCCGCTCCTCTTACAAAACTGTTGAAGAAGGATACTGTTTGGGAATGGGGTGAGCTCCAGAACCAAGCGTTCTGCACTTTGAGGGATAAATTGACATCTGAAAGCATTTTGGCTATTTTCGATCCAAATAAAGAAAATGTTTTGTATACAGATGCGAGTAGGGAAGGTTTAGCTGGTATTTTAACCCAAATAGGGGATGAAGGCGAAAAAGTCGTACATTATTATAGTAGACAGACTACAAACGATGAAAAGAAATATCACTCTTTCGAATTAGAACTATTGGCTATAGTTGTTTCACTTCAAAAGTTTCGGTTGTACTTGTTAGGTTCTCATTTCAAAATTATTACGGATTGTAGTGCGGTTAGATACGCATTAACTAAAAAGGACATTGTTCCTCGGATAGCTAGATGGGTGTTGTCGACTCAGGAGTTCTCATTTGAAATATTGCATAGAGAGGGTAGTCGAATGCAACATGTAGATGCTTTGAGCCGAAACCCTGTCCCGTCCGGGGAAAAATCCGAAACGGAGATTATTATGTCAATTACGGAAGGGGATTGGTTACTTGCTGTGCAGGTACAAGACCCTGAGTTAGTGAAAATTAGAGAGGTTTTGGAATCAGGACAGGCCGAAAATAATAAAGAGATTTTCAATAGTTATGAGTTGTTGGGAGCAAAGGTGTACAGGCGAACGAGTCACGGCCGACGTTGGGTGGTACCAAAGAACTGCATTTGGCAGGTTATAAAAAGTAACCATGATGACGTAGGCCATTTCTCTTTAGATAAAACGGTTGAGCGTATACGTGCACTGTACTGGTTTCCAAAGTTGCGTAAAACAGTTAAAAAGTACATTAAAAATTGTTTGAACTGTATTTATCACAAAAATAAAGGGGGACCAAAGGAAGGCGAGCTATATCCTTTACCTAAACATGCACAACCGTTTCACACATTGCATCTAGACCATTTAGGTCCTTTCGTGACTACTAAAAACAAAAACAAATATTTATTGGTAGTAGTGGACGCGTTTACAAAGTTTGTGTTTATAGCCGCGGTTCGTAAAACCAACACAGCTGGAGTAATTAGGGAGTTAGAAAACATATCTAAAACGTTCGGTAACGCTAGACGAATAATCACTGATGCAGCTTCGTGTTTTACTTCGGGTAAATTTACTCAATATTGCGTGAATAGAAATATTAGATTACATATAGTGGCAACAGGCGCGCCGCGCGCAAATGGACAGGTCGAAAGGTTTAATAAAACTATTTTAGAATCGTTAAAAGCTATGGGCGCTGATACCACAGATGATAGGTGGGACCAGTGCATTAAGGCATTACAACAAGGTTTAAATAGCACGATACACAAAACTACTCAAGCTGTCCCTAGTGAAGTCATGTTCGGTTATAGATTACGTATGGATAGTGATAGTCTAGCTCCTGAGTTGAATAATGAGGGGTTAGTTGATGTATCTGAGTTGCGCGGAAGGGTTGATAGTAACACTAAGGCCAGTGCTGAATATCAGAAAAAGAGATTTGATAGAAGTCGCGTAAAAGCTAAACAGTACAAAGAAGGAGATTTGGTACTGGTTAAAATACAAAGTCAAGGTAACGACGGTCAAAGCAGAAAATTATTGCCCTCATTTAAAGGTCCATTCCAAATTAAGAAAATCTTAGGCAATGATAGGTATGAAGTGGCAGACCTGAGGGGTAGTCAAAGGACCTCTAAAGTGTACAATGGTACTGCTGTGGCGGAGAATATGAAACCGTGGATTAATATTGATGACTGGGGCATGGATTAGAAAATTAATGAAGCATTGATTATAAATCAAAAAAATTTATAAGAATCAAAATCCGTGTTAGCAAGGTTGTTGTTTAAATATTGAGAAATTTTATAGTAATTTGTTCTTATGTTGTTGATTGCTAATTAATTTAATTAAACATTAAAAAAAAAAAAGTAAGTACAATGCGAATTACTATCCCTTTCGGTATATTATATTTTTACCACAGTTTATATTTATCAAGTTATTGTTTTGAATGAACCATAGATTTTTTTTATAATTTTTGGTTAAATATTTAGATTTTTTTTGGTTGTTGTTATTATTATTGTGTGTATGTTTTACGGTATTACACATAATAATATTATTTATTCAGCGAGCCGTGATAAAATAATAAAGGTTAATTGAGAATATTGCGTCATAGATATAGAGTATCGTTGTGGAATACGACGCTTGAGCTGGTAGATGGGCTTGGTACACTTAAGTGAGCGAAATGCTCTTTGAGTGCAAGTGATCTTGACCAACTTGGTACGCTTAAGTGAGCGACATGTTCTTTAAGTGCAAGTGGTTTTCAACTATGATAAACCTGGTCTCCTAAGTGTGGCAAAGTCCCTTTAGGTGGGGTGGTCTGGTTGTTCAAGCAGCGGGGTCGTTAGTTGGACGATAAACAGGCAATATTTCATCAATTAACCTATACGAGCATGTAGTTTGATGAAGGCATTAATGGTTGTTATTTTGCAGTGACTTTATCCCGACTCGTGGGGTGCCCGGGGCTGGCACCATGCAGCATGGCCGTGTTAGCAACACCGCTTTGCGCGTCTGAGGTTCACGCCGCTCGCGATTTGGGCGAGTTGTCTGTGGTCGTGACGTCAGCGCCCCTCCACGGCGGAGTAAAGATGGCGGCGTGTTAGCAACACCGCTTTGCGCGTCTGAGGTTCACGCCGCTCGCGATTTGGGCGAGTTGTCTGTGGTCGTGACGTCAGCGCCCCTCCACGGCGGAGTAAAGATGGCGGCGTAGGAATAACCCAACGGGGGTTGACACGCGACCGCATTTCTTGATTCGAACTCTGATTGGTGTACATTCTAATATTATTATACTTGTTTTACATTTAACTGGGGTTTGATTTAATACATATTATACAAGTAGGTACTATTAATAGGTATTAATGAATACCTATAGCGTTACAACACGATCAGGGGAATGAGGAAACCCTTGAAACGGTTAAAAGGTTGCATAATGTTTAGGAACTAACTAGGTGGTGTTAAAAAAAACAGAAGACGATTTATTTATCTTGATCTTGAACAAAGATATAGTGGCATATTGCATTTAATGCCTGCCTGCGACTCTGTCTGCATGAGTTAAGGTTTAGGCTTAGGTTAGGTAAGAGATAACTGTACGTTGAATACGTTGGTAGAATTTTTGCCAGCGGTTATGGAGGCTAAACTAATTATTATTAGAGATGAAATGTAATGTTTATTTCATGTTGGACACCTTCAGTTATCGTCAGGACTTAGGCCTCAAGACCCTACCACTGGTTCGGAAACCAGATTCTACTGAGAAGAACCGGCAAGAAACGCAGCAGTCACTCTTTTTTTCAGAGAAAATATTTTTACGTCATTCAAAAATAAGATTTCTGCGCAGGTAACATATAAAAGTGGAATACTTGTACCCGACTATTATGCGCTCTCATAGTTTTCACTAGAGAGACTATCATTACTGGAGAATGCAAAAACCAAAAAAAATTGAGATTTTGAGAAACTGCATCGAGACCACGTGTGAAACATATCTACTGGCGTTGCTCTCATTTCCGCCATCGCCCCCTCGCACTCAGGCTAAGGGCATTAACGGTAAGGAACCTGCTCCTCCTGTTTCGCATAATGAAGGCGAGCCAAAATAAAAAGTAGAGCGAAAACGTACGGGTGTGGGTACACTGAGAATAAATAATTGTTTGGGTTTTGAAAAATTTTGTATGGAGTCTGGCATAGTGATTCGTTTCGCCATTTTGTTTATTTTGGATTTAGAATAAAGAAACGAATTTAAAGGTATATGTTTACGTGTAATAAAAATGTCACGTTCTCTCTGCGTCGTATTCCTCATTACTGAGGGTCGTGCCCCCTTTTCATTTATTAAATATTGGTAGGAGTTTTCTTGGGATAATAATGCAGTGGGTTCCCACGTCTTTCCGCATAGACTGGACTAAAGACTATTTAAAACAGGGTTTTCTAACGATTAATATCCGATGTTAGTGATAATATCCGGGATCGACGGCTTAACGTACTCTCCGAGACACGAAGGAACAAAAAAGCCAAAATTGAACCTCCAAATTCGGTCACCCATCCAGTTACCGACTTGGGTCAACATTGTTTCGACTGATATGCGTTGTCACAACTAGGCCACTCGTAACTCACGTTACGTAAAATAAAATTGCTCGTAAATTTGCAAATATTTGAGTCATTTTGTGGCGGATCGTCCCCTACGGCAAAAGTTTTCATACCACTTTATTCGAATGGTGTGTTCCTGATCGATGTTATTTGAAAGTAACCTTCGATACAATTTGACTTAAAATAAAGAGTTAAAAACAACAGCTTTCCAATATTTATTAGAAATTATAAAGTCTAATTTTACTGGCCCGATAAAATCCATTTCCTATTTCTGCGATTTGCATAATGTACCTACATATTAATTAATACATAATCGTAAATTTTATTCGTTGTCTACGTGAAATATTTATTTGCTGGTTATTAAATCAGATCTTTTCAATTTTAATTGACCAAGCGAAGCGAAGGTCTCTGAGTCTACTTGAATGAATTTGCACTTGTGCGTCCGTCCGTCCGTCCGTCCGTCCGTCTGTCAGAGCATTATAACTTCTGAATTACTGAATGTAATTACTTCAGCTTTAAATAAAATATGTAAACCGATGGCCTCCAGCCGAATATGGCTTCAAAAGTTATTTATTTTGTTTATTATAAGTAATGAACAGCTTTGCAAACTAATATTAACAATAATTATAACTTAACATTAAATAAGGCCATAAACGATTACAGAATAAAAATATGAAAAATATTTTAACAGAGTAGATATTAAGTAGTGCAATAATAAGTAGAACATTATGATAAATATATATTTATAAGTAATTATACGTGTGTGTGTGTGTGTATGGGTGAGTGTGTGTGTTATAAAAATCCTTATTTCAGGGGGGCTCTCATAGAAGCGAATGCGAAGTAAAATATTTAATATAGCGTTACATAGGGTTGCGGTAATTATGAATATAGTCCAAAATTTTTTTTTTTTTAATTTTTCCCCTAAAATTGACGAAATGGGGGGCTTTCAAAGTGGAGATTTTCTAACATTCAAAGTTCACCTCAGAACTCTAAATTTACTGAAAGGCTGAGCCTGAAATTTGATCAATTATTTGAATTATATCCTGTACTTGAACAACAAATACTGAAATTAGATAAATATTATATGGAAACAAAATTATTTAATTTTTAATTAGCTTCAGTATTTTAACAGAACTTCACAATGATGTCAATAGATGGCGCCGCGAGATCTCAGTTCGGGGCGAACCACTAGTTATAGTCACATAGAGGTTTCTATGTCATAGGCACCAATTCTCTCAGTTCCAAATAAGACCTGGACAGTGTCGAAGGCTAGTGTTTATCCCGGAAAATCCTAGAGTTCCTAATCCCAAGTCATAATATTACAATAATGTTCTGGTTATTACACGACTGCCAAAAAAGTGGGTATAAATTTTTTCGGGGTTCATGTATGTATTCGAGTTTATTTATTCCAAAAATGCCTGAACAGATTTGGATGTTTGCGGTATCGTTAGAACCGTTACATCATCTCGAGTGACGCTGGCTAGAAATTCAAAACAAAAAAACAATATGGGAGGGCAAGCGTGTTTTTTATTTTTTTAGATTATGTTCAGAAAGTCTCATTGTGCCCACAGCCTGCTCAGAGACCGTTGCCCGCGAAAGCCTCTGATATTTCTTAAACAAGCACTAATTATGTAAGATTCGGCGAAGGTTCCTGCGATCTTGCTCTCGATATCAAGTGAGATTACTTTTACAGGCTTTTACATTATACACATGATACATGCTTGTTAAATAAAAAGTACACCTACAAGTATCACAATTAGCTCTCAATAATTGCTGGTTAAACTTTAAAATATGAGAAAGCTTTTTTCTAAAAAATTATATGAAATGTGCACATTTCATACCCTGTAAATGAGTTCGAAAGTTAAACTTCCCGGCCTAGGCCAGTAAAGAATGTATGTATTTTCATTACATATCATAAGTTTGAATTTGGAATCTTTCTTCCTGAATATCTTGTAACTTGTTATAATGTTCTTTGGCCTAAATAGTTTAAATTTGGAACTCTACCGTATTACGCGTTCAGCACTCACAGCGCAAAAAAAAATTAAAAGTATAAATATAATTACTAATTTAACTTTTAATATTTCTTATGTAGGTTGCTTTTTTATTTACTTTCTTTTAATTACATAATATAATATATATATAAAAAAGTCACTTGTTTCATTTTTTAGAAAAGCACTATACACACCTCGACCGGGAGAGCATTTCTGGTCTTATATATAGCCTGCCTCGCGTAGCTCGGCCGTCTAACTAACACTCGACCAGAAAACGCGTACTTCCCGGTCTGGCGATGTAATGTACTATTACCGTAGTAGAATAAAGATGAGTGTTTTCTAAATTCAGTAGCTCCTGTATAATTTTTTGTATCTGCATCAAACATTGTGACAATCTCAATGGTTGGTTTTATGGTATTCTTGCTACGACAATGGATGGTTTCAAAAGGGTGCCATACCAAAACGTGATTGCTATCAGAATAGTCAAGATTCAAGACTGTCCTATAGCAATAATTTTACTGTTATATAACTGATAGAGGCCATGGACACAGATCCAACGGACAATAATTAATCTCTTCTTATTAATTAATCTTAATAACCTTCGGCTCAGATCGGAAAAAAAAGATCAACTTTATCCTCAAATAAAATATTAAATTCTCGACTTTATCATGGTCCTTGACTCAATGTGCGAGGTTAGATTATGCACATCTCTACGCCGCCCCTAGAATCTATGGTAGTTGACCGAGCGAAGTGAGTGAAGTATAAAATTCAATCTCAATTTCTGCATAGTAAATTGTAGAGTGATTACACTATATGTATAACCCATGATTATTTTTATGTTGTATTCTTCTTCTTTATGTGTTGTATTGTTTACTTATTGTAACCTTTTTTCTTTTTTAAGAAAAGAGCGTCTGCAGAGTTTCTTGCCGGCTCTTCTCAGTAGAATCATCATCATTCATCTTTCCGAACCGGTGGTAGAGTCTTAACGTATCATTAGTGACACAAGTTGTCCTATGTGAAATAAATAAATCATTTATCATTTTACAGATTGCAAGTGATATACAAACGTGTCTTGTCAGAAGTAATTTCCGACTTTTTGTCACTTTTAGACTTGGGATTGTACATTTCAAAATGAAGTAACCAGCTATGTAAACATTGCTCGAATTTGCATAAAAATAATGTTAATATTCTTCCATAGGCAAAAACTCTTCATCACACACCGTTTCGTTTCACCTTGGCTTTTTATAATAATCAGCCTCCTTAATAACTTAAATTTTTAATTATGCTGTAATTATTAATTTTAAGTGTACTTGGAGACTATACCGGCGAACGCGGATGTCTAGTTTAAATAACAATGCATTAAATTAATTAAGTTGGAAGTGTACCTACAAACTAATACAGTAATTTGGTAGTTTTACCTGGAAAGTCTCTTGGGAGTTTTGAAAATTTGTGTATATGTCACCGTAAGATTGTAAAAACCGTTAGATTGTAATCTAACTAGCGATATTGTAAACTGTCGACAGATTGTGAACCGTTCAATGTTCTGAGGGTCAATTTTTGAAATATTCATTCTATTTACGTTTTCTTGTCTCTTTCTTGTAGGTTAGGTTAGGGTTCGACATAATGTTACATAAATATTTTTTATTTTATAAATGAATAATCGTTTTATCGGGTTAATATACCTAACAGATTACAATCTACCGAAAAATAATGCGTTAAATTGTAATCTGTCTACAGTTTACAATATCGTTAGTTAGATTACAATTTAACTGTTTTTACAATCTTACGGTGACATAGATTTCAACGTGCTCTTTCCGAATTTATACGACTGAAAAAAGGAGTATATTGTTTTCAGGGTTCATGTATACATATATGTATGTATGTGAGTTTGTATATTCCACCATAGCTTCTATACGTCTGAACCGATTTTGATAAAGGTATCGTTGAATCCCTAGCCTATTCCGTGTGAAAAATTTAAAAAAATATTGATGGGGTGACCATGGTCCCGCATTAAAAACCAAAGTTGAAAAAAAAATTCGAAAATAAGATTTTTAACTATATAATCATCAACTGGAAAATGATGAGTAGATTCCAAAAATATATAACACTATAGTTTAATATCCAGTGATTCACAAAAAAAATCATTTAATAAAAATGTGAATAAGATTCCAAAGGTAATTTTTAATGACTGTGGTATCGTTACGTAGTAGCAGTGGTAACTGGTAGCCGTACTTCCATTCGAGGGGGATTTTTGCATTTGGACTAGGCAAACCTGAATGACGTATTCCAGTAAGACTGTGATTCAGTGAGTTTCTTTATTCCAACATAACTTCTAAATGCCGGAATAGATTTGGATGTTTGGGATATCTTTAGAATCCTTACATCATCCCGAGTGACACTGGATATAATTTTTTTTTTTTTAAATCAACCTGGCAGGGCAGTCGTATTTTTTAATTATTTAATTATGTTCACTTGTTATACTTTGCCACCTCGTATCTTTGCGGCTCGCGCCGCCATATTGGAAAAATGGCGCCCAAAAACAGTTTTTTGACAATAACTCCTTTCGAACTAATTTTACTAATACTACGATGCCGTGTAGAAACCCATAAGCGATTAGCCCGCTACCATCTTATACTGCATCATCGCTTACCATCAGATGAGATCGCAGTCCAGAGCTAACTTGTAGTGGATAAAAAAAACCTATACTAAAATTAGCAATATCCGCTATATACGGCTCAGAAAATGCAGATACTGTTAAGAGGTTAAGGCTGTCTTGTATCTCAGGATATGCTATGTTTTCCTAGAGTTAGACTATACCTACCCTACAATCGCGTGTGTAATTATTTTGTATATTAGTTATTTAAATGTATTTTCTCGTGTCACACAGATAATTAGAAAACACTTTCGCAGATTTTAAAGGCTATAGATTATCCTACAAAAATAATCTATTTCTATAAATGTGAAAGTGTGCCGGTTGCCTGCTTCGCTATCACGGCCCGCTCTGATGGAAGGGCCCGGAACGCTAAATCGCTTGGCGGTACATCTTTGCAGTTAGGGTGGTTAGCCCCGGCTAGAGCCTACCAGATCGGACCAGCGAAAATTCAGAAACTATAAAGACCCTACCGGGGGTCGAACCCGGGACCTCCCACTTATAAGGCCACAGCGCTCACCACTTCGCCAGAGAGGTCGTAAACAACCCTTATAATAAACTATGTGTTTAGAGATCGGTTCTTCGAACTAGGTATGATTGGTATTAGCTCCTATAGGTCGTACGACAAAGATATTAAAACTATGGAACTAAAAGTACAGCTCAACATTGGAATACGGTCTTAAATTCCACATAATTCCAGAACAGGTGCTGTCATGTCAGTCAATCGTCCGCATCCCGGGGAAGTTGGAACCAGTTATGCGCCGGACACTTGCGTAACCGTTGCGGGTTCGATGCCCGGCGATGTCGCCCTCTTTGATATCCACAGACGTACTGTATTATATTAGGACAGTTATACCTCTATATCAGCCCCTGTTGGTATCAATAGTAATCCATACTAAATACTAATGTTATAAATGCGAAAGTGTGTCTATCTGCTACGCTTTTACAACCCACCTGTACAACCAATTTTGACGGGTACAGACATATAGGCTAATTATCCCGTAAAATCTCCCACAGGACCACAAAACGCAAAAACGATTCCACGGTGATGTCGCAGGCATCATTTATCAGGGTTTATTCTGATACAGGTAATATAATCCGTTTAAGATTACCAATTAGACAGACGAGTCTTGAGCCCCATCACTCCAACCCAATGCTGGCTCACTACTGAACATGAATCTTTCCTCGGAATGATAATGGTTTGGCCATAGTCCACCACGCTGGCCAAGTGCCGATTGGCAGATTTTATACTTCTTTGAGAACATTGAGAACATTACTCTCGGGAATGTTCCTCACGATGTTTTATTTACCGTTAAATAATTTTATTTTTAAAAAGCACCACCACTACAGCCCATTTACGTCCCACTGCTGGGCACATTACTCCAAACAGTTAGAGGCGCGAAGATCGAACAACCGAATAGTAAAAAAAAATGGCAGTCATAGGGACTGTCGATAGAAGTGAAAACGATTTGTTTTTTATTTTAATTAAAATTATTTAAATAGAAACCTTAACACTAAGGCAATAAAGTTTAATTTCGAATGTAGTATATTTATATGTTAGCGTGCAGGTCGGCCACGCGAGCATGTCGGTCACGGTCACGCGAATCTATACATTTTTACCCCCTACCAAAAAGTACTCAACGGGCCTAAAAAAGTTTTCACTTCAAAAATATCCATAAAGTAATAGGTGTGTTTCCGGGGATCGAACTACCGACCACCCGAGTAGTTAAAAAACCACTAGTGTTTAAAATACTAGTTTATCACCGCGAGTCTACAGCCTATGAGAGCGTAATATGTACATTATAATATCAACTTTTTCGTCTATTTCTTGGCATTGAGATCCATTATATCCTTGTAAATAGCAAAAAATTGTTATTAAGATTTAAGTAGCCGCATTTATCCGGAGTCATCCTAAGCTGAGGTTTCAAGGTGCCTAAATTATATGTACTTATTGAAAAAATAGACAGACTGAAGGCCAGTTTGAACTTAATTTGTACTTACGGTAATCTGCAGTACCTACCTTCTAATTGCGGTTTAACCGAAAAAAAAAAACATTTTGGTAGTTTTATCAATTTTTTTTTTAATTTTTTTTGTTCTACTACAAGTTAGTTTTATTACTATACCAAAAAAGTTGACGTTGAAGTGGTCATTAAGAAAATATTTAAATAGTTTTCATCGAGGAATGTTTTACATGTTACAAAGCGTTTTTTTTTTCAAAATCTCAATATGCCTCTATGTGTTTTTATAAATGCTGATGAATTTCATCAGACTGGGGGGTTACTGACGTTGCTTGCTGCAATATTATTTTGATACTTGCTGATGCCCGCGACTTCTTTCGCGTGCATTGAGGTTTTTTGGTTCCCGCGGTAACTCTTCAATTTTCCGGGATAAAACGTAGCCTATGTGTTATTCGGACTATAATACTTCGAAACGTTTTTGCTCGACGTTTCTGATCCGAACCGCTAGGGTGTGGAACACCCTCCCAGCGCACGTGTTTCCTGCCACATATAACTTAGGTACCTTCAAGGCAAGAGTGAATAGGCATCTTCTAGGCAAGCGCGTTCCAACTTAGACCTCATCACTGCTTTGCACTAAGCATGATTGTCGTCAAGCGCAAGCCTATTTCTCAATAAAAAAAAAAAAAAAAATCTATCCCTGTGATAAATTTCATCCAGATCCGTTCAGCCGTTCTGGCGTGAAAGAGTAACAAACATCCATACATCCATACTTACAAACTTTCGCGTTTATAATATTATAGTATGATAATTGTTTCGATAAATCCTACCATGACTTCCCTAAAGTAAGCTTAGTAGAACATTGTTTTCCTAAGCAGTTTTGTGGCGTCATTATGCAGATCATTCAATGCTGCTTTTTGAGAGCTAGCTTTATTGTTTTACGTAGGATTTACGTCAAATTTAGCAACCATAAAAAATACTTCCTTGTGAACCCCTGAACTAAAAGACAGACGGACAAGGTGGAACATTGTGTTGTGACTTCTGATAAGGTTCATTTTTATGTTTTTGTGTTATACTTGAATATACTTTAAATATATTTGTAAATACGAGTATATTTGTGCACTGCAACTTAAAGACGTATTAACGTAGAAAATGTTTTTCTCTTATACTTGAATATACTTAAATATGCATTATAAGTATATTTGTGTATAACAACTTAATATGACGTATTAATTAAATCATACTTTTTGAACTCGGTTTTTTGAATCTCTTAGATACATTGTTTTGATGCCACTCCTTTTTAAAAGCTTTTATTTAACTTGCAATGTATAATGTAATTTGTTCGGGTGGAATCTTGCAACTCAATTTTGAAGCAGATATCTTCAATCGATTGAGCTGAAAGTATATATTATGTCACCGTAAGATTGTAAAATCCGTTAGATTATAATCTAACGGTTTCTATCCCGCGAGATTGTAAACTGTCGAAGGATTGTGAACCGTTCAATGTTCTGAGTATTAATTTATGAAATATTTATTGTATTTACGTTTTCTTGTACAGTTCGCGCGCGAATTGAATGCAGAGTAAAATATAAGTGTCACCATACATTTACTCTGCATTCAACTCGCGCGCGAACTGTAGGTTAGGTTAGGGTTTGACATGAATATCCAGGTAGGAACATTGGGTTAATATACCTAATAGATTACATTTTACTGAAAACTAATGCGTTAAATTGTAAGCGGTAATTTACGGTTCACAATCTGTCGACAGTTTACAATCTATCGAGATAAAAAACGTTATATTACAATCTAACGGTTTTTACAATCTTACGGTGACATATAGGTACACGATTAATATGGATGACAATGCTTTTATATCATATAAATTGTGTAATGACGTTATAAGTTGATACTTGATAGTAAAAGTTTTAAAGGAAAAGTTTATTTTATTCTTTATAGCGCATTTTAATAAAAGCTTGTTTTTGAAAAGGTTTTTTTACTTTTAATTTATTTCGCCACAAACTGTCAATGATTATGATTTACATCTAGGTATAAAATCGAAAGTGGGTCTCCATCTTCACATATATATATATATATCGTAATTTATGATGCTAGGTAATAAATCTTGAATACTCTTGTGTTGTATGTAATAAATTTTATATATTTTGGTATGACATTTTTCTGATTAAAAATAACAAGATTAATGCGGTACACGTCGCTAGTTTATTAAAAATGTGTTTACTTTAAAGTTTTCTACGCATGTCCCTTAATTTTGAATACCATTTAGCTACTTATATAAATATTATGTTTGTAAATAAATAAATACTATGGTAGGTATTTATTTGTTTTGGTGCGCGCACGTAATGGTTCAGTATCTCATCAGGTGAGATCGGAGTCAAGGGCTAACTTGTAGTGGATTAAAAATAAAAATAAATAAGACATCGCGCGAATCGTAGAATCCGCAATATTTCAAAACGCTAGTCGTATTACAAAACGGTGCCGTTTTATTAAATTTTTGCATAGTTCAGGACCCAGAGCTTTATAATCCCGTAAAATACACGTACGGTTTTTGCTCGATCATCAAAGGGAAGACTACTGCCGCAACACGGTCACACCGGGTTTCCGGGATAAAAAGTAGCCTATATATTCCAGACTATATTGTGCTAAATTTCATGCCGATCCGTTCAGCCGTTCTGGCGTGATTTACGAACATCCATCCAAACTTTCGCACAATTATTAGTATAGAATATAGATGTTTTCGATAAAGAATTAACTGGTGTGTATTGGTTACAGTTCGACGAGTTCGTGCGCTCTCTGCAGGTGGACCCCCACTCCCCCCTCTTCAGGCTCGTCACGGACGGACAGCCACCGCTCAGGTAACTACCTACATCTTCCAACTACACCTTTAACTAGTCTGCTGTTGCGTGAAGGAACTTCAAGATACGAGTAGGCTTGATTGTCTAAGAAAATTGTAATCATTTGACAGCTTAAGGCCCGGACTCCACCAGGGCGGAGATGTGCGGAGATGTCTAAAGCGGAGACGAGAAGAGATGTTTTTCAGCTAGGGTGTATATATCATCGTAAGATTGTAAAAACCGTTAGATTGTAATCTAACTAGCGATATTGTAAACTGTCGACAGACTGTGAACCGTTCAATGTTCTAAGTGTCAATTTTTGAAATATTCATTGTATTTACGTTTTCTTGTCTCTTTCTTGTAGGTTAGGTTAGGGTTCGACGGCCGGGCACTACCTGGTTTTTACCATTTCCTTACACAAAGAGCAACTGCTGAGTTTCTTGCCGGCTCTTCTCGGCAGATTCTTTTTTCCGAACCGGTGGTAGAGTCAAAACATGACGTAGCATAAGAGACACCTGTATGTCCTACATGTTTAAATAAATAAACTGAAACTGGAACAATCGGGTTGCAGGAAAGTCACATAGATTAGAATAGTAAGTAGTAGTTTTATTCAAATAAACTAAAAGTGCTTTATTGGACGGTAGCAGGCGTTACTGTGCGGATGTCCATGACAAGGACCCGCGTAGGGCCACAGTTTGGGATTTTATGATTTCGGAATTTTCTTTCTATGGGTCTGTCGGGAGGGTTTGACTACCTCCGGCTCCGTGGCGCAGTGTGTAGCGCTGTTGCCTTAACGTGCGGAGGTCCTGGGTTCGATCCCCGGCAGGGTCAATTTGGGAATTTATAATTTCTGAATTTTCCCTGGTCTGGCCTGGTGGGAGGCTTCGGCCGTGGCTAGTAACCACCCTACCGGCAAAGACGTGCCGCCAAGCGATTTAGCGTTCCGGTACGATGCCGTGTAGAAACCGAAGGGGTATGGGTTTAATATAACTGCCATGCCCCTAACAGGCTAGCCCGCTACCATCTTAGACTGCATCATCACTTACCATCAGGTGAGATCGCAGTCAAGGGAATATAACTGCCATGCCCCTAACAGGCTAGCCCGCTACCATCTTAGACTGCATCATCACTTACCATCAGGTGAGATCGCAGTCAAGGGCTAGCTTGTAGTGGATTTAAAAAAAAAAAGGCTTCGGCTGTGGCCACCGAGTAGTAAACCTAGGTCTGTGGCTGTGGCTATAGTTACCATCCTAACGGCAAGGACGTACCGTAGCCAAGCGAGTTACTTAGCGATCTGGTACGATGCCGTGTAGAAACTGTTTAGGGGTAGGGTTTTAAAACCGTTTATGGTTTATACCCATAACAGGTTAGCCCGCTTTCCGCTACCATATTAAGGTGCATTTAGACTAAACGAACAAAGAGCCAGAGCATTCTTTCTTGATCTTTTAGTGTAAACGAAAGCTCGTCAACAGCGTTTACACCAAAATATCAACGATTAACTAGAATTATTGCAGAAATGTTTAGAACAGCCGAACGCCTAGAGCATAAGAACGCCGAAGAAACCTCTCCGGTGAGCGAGCACGTCCGAACACGCAAGAACGCTCTAGACAACTGTTCGCATGGTCTAGTGCCGTTTACATCAAGCGAGCGAGCATTCTTAGAATATTCCATAGAATCTTTGCGAACGCAGGCAGAACAACGAAGAAATGCTCTACGTCTGTTCACACTAAAATAATTTAATAGAGTAGGGATAGAATGATCATTCGCTCGTCTAGTGTAAATGCACCTTTAGACTGCATCATCACTATGGAGATCGCATTCAAGGGCTAACTTGTATTGGAGTAGAAAAAACCTTCGTTGGGCGACTGTTTTGCACTTGGCCTATTTTTTTTTTAATTTCCACTTTGTGACCTATGTGGAAACGCTGTTGACTGATTGTGCCGATAACAGCGCATTTTCATACTAATCGCCCCCACCGGATGTCAGGGTAGATCCATATCATTGACTGACTAAACAACATACATCGAATCCTTTTGTATATCGAAAACATTGGCCTTCCTCAACCAATAGATAATGGGACGAGTTGTATGGTATTTTGACGGTGAAAAAATTGTTAGGTATTTATGAAACGTTTATGTAGTTTTTGTTTTGTCGTGACGTAAATGGTATGACGGCTACAGGTATATCTATTTTTAACTTTCGATGATAATCATCGAGATATTTTTTGTTAGTCCCAGGCTGCCATGGTATAGACTACTATGGGTATTTTATGTTTGATTGGCATGTTTTTCGTGGAATAAATAGACCATAGAGTTAGGATACGTCTTACTGACGTAACAAATAACAATCCATGGATGTGGAATATTATATACGTTCCTTTTATTACTCTTTATTACCTGGCCCCGTGGCCAAATTTGGAACTAAATTTTATGTTTGTCTAGTTTTTGTTTTAATTTGGTCAGATTAGTTTGACGGAACAATATTTAAGATAGACGGAGAAACTATTATCATAGGTCTGTAGTCTATACTCTAGTCTAGTCTACCAATCCATAGGTAGTATCTTTGTCTGCCTGTTTTTTGTCAGTCTGTCTTTAATTACCGGATATGACGAAATATCATGTAGCGCTTGAGAGAATTACTTTTTGGTAACTTTAAATAAGCATATGAAAGTAATACACTATACAAGAAGTCACAATCGTTTTATTATAAAATAAAACAACTTGATTCAGAATTCAGCACATAAGTATACCTAGGATAGAAAATTTAAAACTACCCACATCTTTCCCAACAGAGGTATTTTTGAGGACAAAATAAAAATTGACTGGATTCATAAAAGATAGTAACATATTATGCAAAATGTGCAAATTAAGTTCATAACAAAAGTAATTTTCTCAAGCGTCAGCATCCCCTAAAACTGCTGCATAGAAACAATCCCTGGTGGGAGGCTTCGGCCGTGGCTAGTTACCACCCTACCGGCAAAGACGTGCCGCCAAGCGATTTAGCGTTCCGGTACGATGCCGTGTAGAAACCGAAGGGGTATGGGTTTAATATAACTGCCATGCCCCTAACAGGTTAGCCCGCTACCATCTTAGACTGCATCATCACTTACCATCAGGTGAGATCGCAGTCAACGACTAGCTTGTAGTGGATTAAAAAAAAAAATCAGACATACTTTCGTATTTATACCTTATATTAGTAAGTAAAGTATGTACCTAGGCACAGATCACATATTTAGTTATTGTTTAGATAGTTTTAAATAATTAATAGTACCTTAATTATAACTTAATAAACAATAATTGCTATTTTAACGTTTAAACTATCGTGAGTAAAATTCATTATAACTATATTTTTAGTCATAATTATTACTATTTTTTTAAATGTAAGTACTCGACTTACTTAGCTGACGAAACGTATAAAAAATATACTAGGTGAATTAATATAATGTCAATTTACGTAGATACTCATTACTCATTTATTGATATATTTAATGTCACTCTTCCTTCACCTCGTCCTTTTTTCGGAAAGTCGGTTAAAAATAATCTAATATGAGATGATTTTTTACATCTTATTTTTGGTAGTCATTGTCAAAAACCCAAATATTAAGAAATTTAGCATCGATAGATCCATTTTAGTCAACCACTAATTGTATCATATTTGAATTTTGCACAGCACATCGACAACGTTTTACGTTTGTGTGAGTAAGATGCACGGTGATTGAAATTGAACCCTGTTTGGTAAACAATAAAGTGTATATTTGTTCGTGCCTCATGCACTGATCTATCGGTATGTGTGTGTGTGAGTGAGACTTCCTGTCTATTGTATTTATTTAGTTGCTTGTATTGGTAGCAGGTAGTAGGGATAGGTAGGGATAAACTGGAGACAGCAGGTTTCAAAACAATTTGATTCATAGGCATATCTCCCTTGTTTCCGTGATCTGTGTACCTAGGTATAGAATGGAATTTGGAAGTACCATAGTGTGGAGGAAGTGGATACGGGGACGGGGGAGCTACGTTTAAATAACGACAGCTAAGAAATCTACGGCCTCTATGTATAATAAGATGTAAAGATAGTGATAAAAAATAAAGAACCCTAAAAACGCCAAAATATTACCTCTGATTACAGTATAGAACGCGTGAACCAACCGCAAATTGCCATCATTTTAAGGCATTATAACGTTATGCAACATTTCTTTGCGGTCCATGATGTATATTCGTGAATCGTATTCTACGCAATAACAGTTAGATTATCTTCAACCTCAATATTGCAAAAGTATACTCACGTAGGTAGGTATCAAGTGGCTTGGGCTTGGGCCTATTTTTACATTTTAAATGATTTATTTCACGTATGACAACTGATACACATAGTACAACTGATACACAACGTATACAACTGTGTCACATTGATAAGCCGCAAGAATCTACCACCGGTTCAGCAAGCCGATTCTACTGAGAAAAGCTAGCAAGAAACTCAGCAGTTACTCAAACTCAAACTCCAATAGTGTTTATTCAATTTAGGTTGGTACACTACACTTATTGACGTCAAGTTACTTATAAAATATAATGGTGATAATCAGTAACGGTATCTTAAAACTAAAGCTACGAGGGTTCCAAACGCGCCCTGTTCTGAGAAGAACCCACAAAAAAGCTCATCCGGGTTTTTTTTTTCATTATCACCATTTCACAAATCATTTTAACTAAGGAACTATCAGAGCCATTAGATCAAATCATTGCCAAGCTTCCTTGTCATTTAAGTAATCCTTTACATGGTAATAAGATGTTTTAATGAGTTAACGTTTTACATTAACTTTGAGTCTTCTGGAAGCTTATTGTAGAAGCGGACACTGTTTCCAACAAATGAATTGCTAGTTTTACTAAGTCTAGAAGCAGGCATTGACATTCTAGTGAAAGATAAATTGGTGTTTATTTTAACTCTTGACAGTTTTTTTATAAATTTTGCCGTTTTGCCCATGCATTGAATGATTGAAATCTACCGGTACGCTTGTCGACACGTCTTTGCCGTACTTTTATAGAACCGAAAGCGGTACTTTACTTTATACAAAAATTACCGAAACTCTTATTACAATTTGCGAGTGATCTAAAAATGATTTCACTCACACTGACTTATACGCAGATAGGTGTACAGTTGAAGCGCGATCTAACATCGTACAACGCCATCTGTTGGCAGTTTTGCGTATTATTTCATGAGTACTGTATTTCATAGATTAAATAAATATAATTTCCTCCCAACACAATTTCGGCCACGGCGGCCAATCTCCAGAGAGATTGGTCATCTGGGTAGGAAATATTATAAGTAGTGCACTAGTGTGTGCGCAAACACAGGTGCACTCTCTGTTTCTTTACCTTCATAGCCCGACGGGACGGAAAATCCGATACGACCGGAGAGAGGTCAGGCGCAGGACCGACGGCTTTGCGTGCTCTCCCGAAGCACGGGGGTGCAACTCCGCAAACTTCCTAACTCCGGGCTAGTATTGAGAATTCATTTTCAGAAAAATCCAAAACTTATTTCATATTTTTTTTATAACTACAAGTACAATTTAGCCCTTGACTGCGATCTCACCTGATGGTAAGTGATGATGTAGTCTAATCTTAGACTACATCATCACTTACCATCAGGTAGGTAGCGGGCTAACCTGTTATGGGTATGGCACTTAAATTAAACCCATATCGGTTTCTAGTTTCTACACGGCATCGTACCGGAACGCTAAATCGCTTGGCGGTACGTCTTTTGTCGGTAGGGGGGTAACTATAGCCACGGCCAAAGCCTCCCACCAGACCAAACCAGATAAAATTTTATAAATAATATAAATAAAATCTAAATCGACCCTGCCGGGAATCGAACCCGGGACCTTCCACTATAAGACCACAGCGCTCACCACTGCGCCACTTGCGGGAGGCCGTTAAAAAGGGAGATAGTTCCAGTAAAGTTCCTTAAAATTCACCAAGTTCATTGAACTACACAATAAAGAACCAGTTTTTAGATAGACACCAAAACCAGTCTTAAATGCTGACGGTGAATTAATTATTGTAATTAGGCTTTTTGAATACCTTTAACTATCACCACACTATCTCTGTCTAAAGAACTATTTTAATGGAAATTAACAGATTATATCTAACTTGAGCTTCACGGATTATTTATTTTTCAAATTTGACCTATCTTTGAAATATTATTATGGTGTGGAACACTTTTTGAAAGTCAAATAGACAAGGTAGGTAAGACAAGGTAGGTAATCGAATAATTAATCTTTCCATACGCGCCCTGCGAAGAAGCCCACACGTTGTTGTGGGCTCAGCCTCTCCGCAAAAATGGGGTCTCCAAAGCAGTGTACCTGTCACCGTAAAATTGTAAAAACCGTTAGATTGTAATCTAACGCCGTTTATCTCGATAGATTGTAAACTGTCGAAAGATTGTGAACCAGTCAATGTTCTGAGTGTCAATTTTTGAAATATTCATTGAATTTACGTTTTCTTGTCTCTTTCTTGTAGGTTAGGGTTCGACATAAATAATCAGGTAGGGCACTTGGGTTTTATAGATATACCTAACAGGTTACAATCTACCGAAAAATAGTGCGTTAAATGGTAATCTTTCGACAGTTTACGATCTCGCGAGTTTATAATCTAACGGTTTTTACAATTTTACGGTGACATATCAATTAAAAGGTGGCATATGAATTAGGAAGACACGAGTATATATTACTTTTTATTACAATTTGTAGTTTGATTCTCACTCACCTCGCCTTTTTTTTAATCCACTACAAGACAAGCTAGCCCTTGACTGTAATCTCACCTGATGGTAAGTGATGATGCAGTCTACGATGGTAGCGGGCTAACCTGTTAGAGGCATGGCAGTTATATTAAACCCATACCCCTTCGGTTTCTACACGGCATCGTACCGGAACGCTAAATCGCTTGGCGGCACGTCTTTGCCGGCAGGGTGGTAACTAGCCACGGCCGAAGACCTACAACTTAAAAGACCACAGCTGACAGCACATCTCTGCGCCAGGTGGGTCGCCAGGTTAATTTTTTAAACTAATTTTGTCCTGTTCCAGACAATGCCTCCACCCAGAAGCGTGCAGCAAAGAGCAGAGTCTGCCCACATACTACGCGCGCTTCCACGACCTGCGCAAAGAGTACGTACGCGCGTACACGTTGCGTGCCGTGACGCCGCGCGCGCAGGCCGCGCCGCCGCCGCCGCCGCCGCCCGACCATCCCACGTGTTTACAAGACATGCTTAACTGTATCCTTTCAATTTTTTACAAATAGTTCCCATAAACCTAAGTTCCCTTTACACATTTTTGACTTATTTTTAATATATTATACGAGTACCTACCTAGTTTTTGATGGAGAAAAATGGCGAAAACAACAAGTAATTTTCCTTGTCATTTTGCTCTATCAAAAACATAGTCATAGTTTTATTGCAATAATAGCTAATATTGTAATAAAAATATGACGAAATTGACTGTAATTTTATTGTCATTGACTTTGTTTGGCCATATTTATCAAGGCCGCCGAGTTTAAAGTCCATTTTAGTTTATTAAATTAAGCTTTGCGATCAGTACTCTTAGTTCGAGTTGTAGTGTTTCGATACTCGAAATCTATCAACGTAACTGGGTTTACATGATTTCGAATATGAAATTCGTTTATCGAAACATGCTCAACCTGGCCCTACTCCTCTAGTGAAAAAATAATTCTAATTGGTCTTTGGTATACAAAATTAATAAAAAAAAAACCTTCCAACCAGACAAACGAACTTCCAAAGATTTAGGATTGGTCTCCGCTGCCCTACAACTGTAGTAAATCGCATAGATTTAACTTCAACTTCAAACTTATGTAGTCTGTTTTTTTTCTCAAACGGTGCGAAGTTATTTTACTCTTTATTGGTACACCACAACACAAAAATATAAAGAACACAAACACACAGAAAATACTAAGAAGGAAGTAGAATAAAAAAGGCGCCCTTATCGCTTAGTAGCGATCTCTGCCAGGCACCTTTAGGATTAGAGGAAGTTACATAATATTATATACATTAAAAGTACCGCTACCACAATATCCGCACCTACTCTCAAAAGCTAGGATGGGTTTTGCTTTCGAGAGTTCGATGAGTACAACATGCAACCTCAAAACACAGGTATTGTGCAGAAAGAGTCAGAGAAAAAGTCTTAAAGATGTTGATTAAAATAATATTTCTAGGTTTTTTTCTTTTCCTACCTACTGGTAGAACCGTCATTTATGCCGATATATCACAAGTGCACAGTTATTGTCTGCGTGGTGCCTAAGCTACGTGATTTTTAACGCACCTTGATCTGAGATTTGAGAAGGAACCCTAAACAAAGATTTTATATTATCACTATCTCAAAGTACTATTTTTTATTAACGTTACCTCATTTATAGTTCTTTGAATAAATAAGTGTTACTTATTATTATGTTAACTCGAAGGCTCGATCGTAATTTTAGTAGAGCCACAGAATACATGATAGTATAATTTTTTTTTTTATCCACTACAAGCTAGCCCTTGACTACGATCTCACCTGATGGTAAGTGATGATGCAGTCTAAGATGATAGCGGGCTAACCTGTTAGGGGCATGGCAGTTATATTAAACCCATACCCCTTCGGTTTCTACACGGCATCGTACCGGAACGCTAAATCGCTTGGCGGCACGACTTTGCCGATAGGGTGGTAACTAGCCACGGCCGAAGCCTCCCACCAGGCCAGACCAGAGAAAATTCAGAAATTATAAATTCCCAAATTGACCCTGCCGGGGATCGAACCCAGGACCTCCGCACGTTAAGGCAGCAGCGCTACACACTGCGCCAGGGAGGTCGTCAAAAACAGTAGTAGAGCTGTCAGAACTTTACGTGATATGGACGTATAAAAAACACAGCGTAACTTAACACTTAATCCAAAAACATGTTCGATAGATATTGAGAAGTTTGAAATAGGATCGAATATTATAGTCATAGGGATTTCCCTATAATCTGATATGTTTATCATATTATCCGACAGATTTAGAACAGAAAAATAAGACGTAGTTTCTTCGTGAAAAACTTCTTAAAGAAACCGGAACCGATAACAATAACAATCCCATCAACGCCATGATAGTGCCATGATGACATCATTTAATAGAGCATTATAATATAGGCATGATGACTGATTTTGAAAAATGGTCAGATTATGTTCGGAAGTATCTACTATTTCGAAAAAATATCTTATTTCAGCAGAAAAATAAGGTTTGCTAGATGAAATTGGCAATTGAAATTGAAATTTTAAAATTCACGCCAAAACGTTCGGCGGTGTCATGGCGTCGTTTGTGACGTCACTATTATTCTTACCAAGGTACCAGTAAGCCATAGTGTGATTGTCAAAGTTCGAAAATAATTGTGACATCATTGTCGCTTTATTGGTGTTTTAACCAATATGGCGGATTGCTGTATTTTATAGTTTTATTTTATCAAAATAAATAGCAATCTTACTCGAAATAGGAAAAAAAATACGTTTTTACTAATCCATGAATCCAATTTTATTAGATAAATTTATAATTTAATTGATTCTTTGTTACTGTCATCATGCCTATTGGAAAGTAGCTGTAGTTAAAACACAGAAAAATGTGGATTCTAGGGAAATCCAAATTTTTATGGTTTATACAGTTTAATTGATAAACTCAATTATTATTTAGTATACTAGTTTGACGATTATTATTAAGTAGACTAGTTCTACCCTCTCCTTTACCTTTATGAGTAGGTATTTTAAATTACTTGAAATAAACATTTATTTTATATTAATATTCAAGTTAAAAGAATGATTGATTTTTACGCTCATTAGTAGTGAATTGTTTAATTCATCTGCCAATCCATTGCTTCTTAGGATTACATTCCATAGAGAGTTATTAAATTAGAGTTGTAAACTTAAAATTATTTTTGTATTCATTTTTATTCAGTTAATAAAATTGTAAATAATATTTAATTTAAATGTAGAACTCATCAAATCAACGTAAACCTCGATTATTCGTACCTATTACCTGACAAGCTTAAATTTAGGCGTGAGTTGTTACGAAATTTGGAACTTACAGAATCTACCCTCTGCTGATCCTAAAATGTTGATTTTTATGGTTTGTCTTTATGATGATTTGCTTGGCACTCGTGCCACTCGCACAGATAAATATTTGTGAAACTATACCTACATCTATGTCTGTGATACTATTTAAAGGAATAATATAGGTACCTGTTATCAATACTGTACCATCAAACAAAAGTATAATAAAGCCAAATTAGAATTGTAAGCTGTTATGGGGATAAAGTCTAATCAAGATGCCACGTGGCTTCATCTTTGTAAAGAATAATAAACCTTATCGTGTACAGATTTAGGTATAACTCCGTATGCTGGTGAAAATTTCTATGCAGCAGAAGTCAAAGATATGGCGAGCATTATACAAAGGATAATTGCAGACGGTAAGTTCCCTGAGATTTTTTAGTGATAGCATTGATAGGTGGGTACTGCTGATAGCAGTGATACCGTGATAGGTGGGTACTGGTAATACTCATTTTACTAGAAGATGCCACCGATTTCTTCCGATTGGATTTGGGATTTAAAAAATCCTGTGTTAACTATTTAATTAGTATATTATGTTACTCTATAATAGTTCTTTCCCTATATCATGCAAAATAATTTATATACATTTTGTTTAATATTCTGTGAATATTATTGGATTCATTTCACATATCTAGTATAGGCGAGGACGGTCTATTACTGTATTTCACAAAGTTTCATCTAATGCTTTACAACTCGACATCGAATTTCGTGATCGAAAAGTATAAAAACTAGGTAGGGTACAGCTGAAAGGTCGTTAAAAATAGTTTGTTGCAGCATACTTTCATACTGTTACATAGGTAGAAACATGACGTAGGGTATACTTATGCAAAACAAACATGCTCAAGAGTGTCCTAATGGTGCTGTCTTCAAAAGATATTTCCTTTCCGAATGATCTTGTATAATTTCTGACAATTGTATAATGTGGTGCCTATTTATATTTCACAAAATATTCTCTGAAATAGTACCTACTACTCGACATCGAATTTCGTTTCCGAAAAATATAAATGTTCCTTGCTCTCTTGTTTGATAATCTCCTGTCCCCAAAGGTTGTCTGGAAGAGATTGCTGTAGCAATATGACAGCCTTTGCACCCTTCTGATTAATCTTTTAACCTTTTTCTTTATTGTTTTTTTTTCAAGTGTGTGTAATAAAGAGTTTATCAATCTATTTATCTATAAAACCTCATACGGGGTGTGGGTAGGTACAGCCGAGATGAGTGATGATACGTAACAATAACAGCTGCAGTGTAACGTTCGCCTCTGATTTGTTAACATTCTTCCGCTATTGGCCAAAATCCATTGACGCAGCAAGAGTACCATAAATTGAGCCAATCACAATCAAACATTTGAGACTGTAACAGCGATTGATGCTGGTTTTACTAATTACCCACTAGACATCCAAAAGGGAGAAGGTTCTCAATTTGGCTCGCTCTTTAAAGAGACGTATTTACAAGACACCTCCATACAGTTACATGGGAAGGAACATGACGTAGGTTTACTTATGTAATTAAGCAAACACGCTAGAGTGGCCTAAGTACTCTCTTCAAAAGGTATTGACGGAGCGTGTACACAGCATCCGTGTGCCGTTTCCGCCACACCTGGCCAGTGCTTAATGGATTCTTAAGACTCCTTAATTGGTGTCAGTAGTTAATCAAGTTGCAGTTAAAACAATGGGGTTTCACTGTTGGATTTACGCGTCTATGTTACTTTGCGGATGGATGCATGAATTTTTGGATGGATTGATGTTTGTTACTCGATCACGCCACAACGTCTGAACTGATCTGGACGAAATTCGACACAGAGATAGATTATAGTCTGGAATAACACATATGCTACTTTTTATCCCGGAAAATTAAAGTGTTATCAAAAAACACCAATCCACGCGGACGAAGTCATGGGCATCAGCTAGTTTATGGACCATTTGTCTTAAAATTTATGTTATTTATAAAAGATTTCCGTTATTTTCAGGTTACAGATTAGAACTACCGGAAACCATTGATCTCGTGTTAGAAACTGGAATTTGGTGAGTTATACAACTTTTTTGACATGCACATCCAATCAATTTCTCAATCGTCATCATTCATCCAAACACTTCGCCATCCAAAAAACGTTTAACAATTAATGATAATTTCACAAAAAACGTTTCAAAAACTATTCAGGTGACCAACAACGTATTTTGCAATATCATTTTATAAAAGATCATATTTTGACAAATAGATATTAAATTCAAATTCCTTTGCCAAATTGCTGAATGTTAAAGTATCATTTACAAATTTATTATTTCACCAAATAATTTATATTGTGTGAACTTTTTTCGCGGAGGAAAAAAGTTCGACTCGGGGGAAAAAAGTTTCGAGAAATAGTTTTTTAAAGTTTTGAAATCTCCCCTCTCCCTCTCACCCCCTCCAAGGCCCGGTCGACGGATTATTTCTGGGTGGTATAAAAAGGAAATAACCACGAAGAGGATGGCGTCACCTAAACTATCCGAGTCGGTGACTCCGACTCGGAGTGCCCCCACTCTATACCCCCATAACCCTAACCTAACCTAACAATTTGACAGATATAGTACAAGTATACTACGAGTAGGTATATCAAGTTGATAAGTTTATTGTTTTGTGAAATTAAAATTTGTCTGCAAATTATTTGTCAAAAAAATCATATAAAGAACCAGTTGTTTGTATAAAGATGAATTTTTGATTCATAATTTTGCCAAACGTTGGTTCTGAAATGAAAATTTGACCATAATTAATTGTATAAAAATAGTACAGTCCCACAAACTTATATGACCCGCTGGCCAAAGTTGAAACTAACTGTTGTGCCTTTTTAGTTTTGTTTTTGGAGTTTACCTCCTTTAGAATCGTGTATGGGGAGTAAAATGAAACTTTCTCCGTTACGTTATTGACTTTATGTTTCCATGACTATCTAATGTATTTTGATGAATATAAATTACATAAGTATGTAATTAATATAAATAAATATATCAAGCATGCTTTCAGTAATAAATCTAAGTATATGTCACCGTAAGATTGCAAAAACCGTTAGATTGTAATCTAACTAGTGAAATTATAAACTGTCGACAGATTACAACTATTTTTCGGTAGATTGTAATCTGTTAGGTATATTAACCAGATAAAACCTAAGTAACCTGTTTATGTCGAAAGTCGAAACCTAACCTAACCTACAAGAAAACGTAAATACTTTCAAAGATTTACACTCAGAGCATTGAACGGTTCACAATCTTTTTTTTTTATTGCGTGATAGGCTTGCGCTTGACGACAATCATGCTTAGTGCAAAACAATGATGATATCTAGGTTGGAACGCGCTTGCCTAGAAGATGCCTATTCACTCTTGCCTTGAAGGTACTTAAGTTATAAGTGGCAGGAAACACGTGCGCGGGGAGGGTGTTCCACACCCTAGCGGTTCGTATCAGAAACGTCGAGCAAAAACGCTTCGTGCGAGCAAATTGGACGTCAACCACATAAGGGGGCCAACCCTCACGGTTTCTCGCTGTTCTGTGGTAGAACGGAGAAGGAGGAACAAGGTTATGAAGTTCCAGAGCACACTCCCCATGGTATATCCGATAAAAAACCGATAAGCAGCCAGCAGGCGACATTGCGTCGGTGTTGTAGACTGAGCAATTTCGCCGCCTACGTGAGTGATTGATCGCCAATTATTCTTCGGGCCCGGCGATCTATCGAGTCTAATGTATCGAGTTGGTACTTGGCGGATCCATCCCAAAGGTGGCAGCAACACTCCATGCCAGAACGAACTTGTGCCTAATAAAGAGTGAGGCGCTGTTCTGGCCTGAAGTACCGCTTCACCTTGTTCAGGATACCAACATCTGATCTGTTGTGACATATATAATATTTTATAATAAAGTGTAAACTCCAGCCGTGCGTCGGAACTGACACATATTGTTTTTTTTTTTTTTTTCAAACATGCTAGCGGCGCTGACGCCGGGTCAGTTATGTTTGACGGACTATACGTAACCACAGAATAATATAATAGTACTAACGACGTAACGTAGACAGGGAGAGGTTTATTGACCAAGCCATCCTTTTCACTCCCACATGAAAGAGATGCAGTGTTGGGATGTTACACAAGATAGACTGAGAAGTATCCCTTTCTGCGTGTCACGGGTTTAGTTTGTTTTGTTCATAAAACACTTATTGTGCTTGGTGCATTGCAGCGTTTTACCTATTATTACCTATCCCTTTCCCGCTGGCATTGATTCTAGAGGTTTCATTATTCTATTATGCGTACCTATACGCCTGAACTTTTAAAACTAGCAATTATCGTAATCCTTATTTCTGCTAGGAACACATGAAAGGTACATTTGGAATTTGCATTTCATCGATGCCTGCCTCCTTGGTCTAGTGGTAACCATGTTCGACTGCAGCCGACGAGGTCCCGGGTTCTAATCCCGGGTCGAGATATATATTAAGTATTTATGACGACCTTCCTAGCGCAGTGTTGAGCGCTGTTGCCTTAACGTGGAAGCTCCCGGGTTCGATTCCCGGCAGGGTCAATTTGGGAATTTATAATTTCTGTATTTCCTCTGGTCTGGTCTGGTTCGGCCGGTCAAGGCTTCGGCCGTGGCTAGTCACCACCCTACCGACAAAAGAGGTACCTACCGCCAAGCGATTTAGCGTTCCGGTATGATTCCGCGTAGAAACCGAGTAAGGGTATGGATTTAATATACCTAACTGGTCATACCCCTAACAGGTTAGCCCGCTACCATCTTAGATTGCATCATCACTGACCATCAGGTGAGATCTCAGTCAAGGGCTAGGCTAGTAGTGATGAAAAAAAAATTAAGCATTAGGTTTTTCTGACAATGAATTCTCAGTACTAGCCCGGAGTTAGGAAGTTGGCGGTGTTACACCCCCGTCCCCCATGCCTCGGAGAGCACGTAAAGCCGCCGGTTCTGCGCCTGATCTCTCTCCGGTCGTATCGGATTTTCCGTCCCGTCGGGCAATGAGAGTAAAGGAACAGAGAGTGCACGGTCTGTGTTTGGGCACACATAGTGCACTGTAATATCTCCCACGCATATGCCCCAATCTCTCTGGAGATTGGCCGCCATGGCCGAAATTGCGTTAGGAGGACATTATTATTATTATTATTGATCATTATAATTTATTACCTTACATTTTACTAATACTATACATTATATATTTATTTAATCTATGAAAAACAGAATTCATGAAATAATACGCAAAACCGCTAACAGATGGCGTAGTACGATGTTAGATCGCGCTTCAATTGTACACCTATCTGCGTTTAAGTAGGTGAGATCAACAAGCCAATGTTTAATTTATTGACGAACAAGTGGTTTTAAGATTCAATTTTTGTCAAAAGTACCCCTTGCGGTACTTTATAAGAATATTATTATTGGTGGACTAACCTGGCAGGAGCATGGCAGTGTAATATCCAAACTGCAGTATCGTACCGGAACGCTAAATCTCTGTCTTACTCAATTTCGTCAGTTTTTTCTTTTATCCACTACAAGCTAGCCCTTGACTGCGATCTCACCTGATGGTAAGTGATGATGCATTTGAAGGACTGAAGTGAGTTGAATTGAATTGAACAGATAGGCCGTGAAAATGAAGCAGACAAACACACTTTCGCATTTATAATATTACTAGACTAGCTGATGCCCGAGACTTCGTCCGCGTGGAATAAGTTTTTTTGGATTCCCGCGGGAACTCTTCAATTTTCCGGGATAAAAAGTAGCCTGTATCACTCTCCGTCCTCAACCATACCCATGCCAAAAATCACGTCGATCCGTTGCTCCGTTGCAGCGTGATTGAAGGACAAACCAACAAACAAACTGACTTTCGCATTTATAATATAAGTATGATGATGCCCGCGACTTCGTCCGCGTGGATTAAAGTTTTTTGATTCTCGCGGGAACTCTTAAATTTTCCGGCATAAAAAGTAGTCTATGTCCTTCAAAATTCAAAATTCAAAATGATTTTTATTCAAATAAACTTTTACAAGTACTTTTGAATCGTCAAGTGAATCTACCACTGGTTCGGAATGCCATTCCTACCGAGAAGAACCCGTAAGAAACTCGGCGGTTGCTCTTTTGAAAATAAGTAAATAATAATTTACAATTTCATTAATTTGTAAAAAACATAAGTAACAGCTGTCCTTAGCATTGCTGGAGCGAGTCAAATCCATGCTCCTTTGTCATTTACGTAATCTTCAACAGTATAATAAGCCTTTTCCAGGAGCATAATTTTAATGGACTTCTTAAACTTGTGTAAAGGCAAGTTTAAGAAGTCCATTCAAATAGTTGTGGAATTTTGTTATAAAATAGAATGTTCATTCCCACAAACGACCTTCGGGCCTTCTTGGGGCGGAGCGATGGAGTCACGAGCTTATGGCGGCCTCTAGTTTGCAGATCGCATATCTTACTTCTTATCTTACTTCTTACTATACTTGGATTTTTAATTGCGTGGAATTCTGACGTTTGTGACGTTCAGAAGTCACAAACATTTTTGTATTTTTGTTTTGATCACATGCACCTATTACCTGAAATAAATAATTTATCATTTGTCACTAGCAAAATCCAAATAAGTACTTTGTTAAGAAAGGATAAAAGATAAAAAAAAGAAACAAAAATCAATAATGATAATCTTTAGCCACTGTTACTAATATTATATTTACAAACTAGATTCCGCGCGGATTAAGGATATTTGATTAACGCGGGAACTTTTTCTTTTTCGGGAACCGGGAAATTTTCCGGGATAGTGCCTATGTCCTTCTCCGGGATACAACCTACCTCAATAATTTTCGTCAAAATTGGTTGAAGAGGGGCCGGAAAAGCGTAGTAGGCAGACAGACAGACACACTTTCGCATTGATAATATTAGTATGGAAGTATGGATCCTTTTTTAAGGCAATGAAAAAATCTTATTTCACGCGGACGAAGCCGCGAGCATCAGCTAGTTATAATTAATTAATTTTGTAGAAGTAAAAGAAACGTCAATGATAGTAACTCGTATGTATTGTACAATACATACGAGTTACTATCATTCAGATGTAATCTAAATCCTAGATTCCCTAGCTTTAGACGTGAGAGTAGACTGCAGTGGCTGTCGTGCTCCGGAGCCTAGAATCGACTGTATTGGTGACTGCAGCAGCGGCTTTCTGCTAGTACGGTCGTTAACTAGCTAATGGAATGAATATCTTCGTCGCGCTCGGGCTTATATAGGGCTCCGCCGCTTCGTTCTTCGCAGAGACACGTTGGTCGGAGCGCACCGAGCGAGATGGTTAGTCGATGTGTGAGCAGGAATGTATTCGATCCGAGCCGCGCGTGCAATGCTTGTTACACTATTAAGTAAACTTATCATCATCATCATCGTTGTCGTCGTCATCCTTATCATCCTCGTAATCTAAAGACACATAATTATTCTTTAATTACATGTTATATGCACTTTAGCCATCTGTTTAAGGTGACGTTAGCTCCCTCAACCAAAAGCTCTTTCACTTCCGCCATCTTGATTTTTGCACCATCCAAATTGCTTGAGCCCAAACCAACTCAATTGGATTAAGCTCACAATGGTAAGGGGGCAATAATAATTGGAGTACCTACAGTAATCCCTTATTCTGCTGCCAACTCGTCCACGACATTTTTATTATATTTATGTTTTTCTTTAGCTATGTCCAATAAATTTACCTTCAACTGCAAATTGATTTAAAACTTAATCAACATAAAAGTGTCGAAAATAATAATTTCTAATTTTCAATTAAAAAGGTTTGTTACTCATGCGTGGTGTGACCAGTTGTTTTGCTTTGTTTTCCCACATCAATTGTTTCAATATTGATATTTAATAACATTTAACGGATCAGCCTAGCAATCGAAAGAGGTAATAGCTTGTTTACAAAAAAATAAAAAATAAATTCTAGGCGTCTGTCGGCCGTCATCCTGATGATCATGTCATTCGACTTACAGCTTGAATGTTCAAATGTGCTCTTGTTACTTGCTATTGCCACTCACGAAAAGTTGAACGAATACTAACAACTGGCTGGAAAGTGATATTCAGGCATGGTTAACGTTAAATAATTTAAATTATGATGAAACTATGTTGAAGGTAAACTTATTGGACATACATAGCAAAGAAAAGCATAAATATAATAAATAATGTTGTGGACGAGATGGCAGCGGAACGAGGGATCACTGTGCTCCGATTACCCGCATACCATTGTGAGCTCAATCCGATTGAGTTGGTTTGGGCTCAAGCTAAGGGGCATGTGGCAAAAAACAATAAAACTTATAAAATGGCGGAAGTGAAAGAGCTTTTAGTCAAGGGACTGAACAATGTCACCCCAAACAAATGGCAAGAGTGTATATCACATGTTATTAAAGAAGAGGACAAACTATGCTGTATTGACCATTTAATTGACAGGTGTCTGTGACAGTGTCACTTTCATTATAAATGTCGGTGACGACGTCGAGGACAATGAAAACGATGACGATGATGATAACAATTCATTATTTACAATAAAGTTTAGTATTATTTTAGTTGGATTTTTCTTTATCCTTTCTAATTACTTAAGGACTCTTTCAGTCTTCAGTCGGTAATAAATATTTGGATCCTGCTTAAGCATGTTATTAAGGTACATGTAGGTATGCACATTACGTATGCAAATATAAAATGTTCGTAACGTTTGTCACTTGAAATTAAAATAGTGCTCTATTAATTAATTAACAATTTAATTTAAACTAACACTGTTATAAATTTAGTCTTTAGAATCCATAGCATTACATATAATTTATAAGAATTTTTACCCTATTTTGTGGGAAATGTTTTAACTATGGTATCCACCAAGAAACGTCAGAATTCCACGCAATTATTAATCCAAGTATAATATTATAAATGCGAAAGTTTGGATGTATGGATGTATGGATGTATGGATGGATGTTTGTTACTCAATCACGCCCCAACGGCTGAACAGATCTGGATGAAATTTGGCACAGAGATAGATTATAGTCTGGAATAACACATAGGCTACTTTTTATCCCGGAAAGTTAAAGAGTTCCCGCGGGAACCACAAAACCTCGATCCACGCGTACGAAGTCGCGGGCATTAGCTAGTAATTTTTTTATAATTATGAATGTGCTGTTTTACGATTAAATTACTATAAATATATTGCGAGGCTACTGTAAGAATTTAGAATACCTATTTCCTTAAATTTCTCTCTAAGGGATTCGCGCGGTTTTAAATTATAAATTGCACGTATTGCCCTTCCCCGGGATGTAACCTATCTCTGTACCAAATTTCATCAAAATCGATTGAGTAGTTGGGCCGTGACAGCGTAGCAGACAGACAGACACACTTTCGCATTTATAATATTAGTATGGATTGAATATGCTACCCTACGTAGGTCCCTACTGGGCCGATACAGCGGCCGGGGGGTTGGGCGAGCGCTACGCATCGCCGAGAAATGAGCCCTAGGGCTCGAAGACATCGGGAGAGGCAACGTCCTCCTAATGGCGCCTCCTGTGAGGCTCGGAGCACGGCTTAGGAAGACGTTGGAACTCGAACTGTTTAAGGAGTTCATACATGCTTTTTAACGTGCAGGCATCTATGAACACCTCAAATACTGTCGAATTATCCGTTTGACAAACAATTTCGATTTCCATACATATTTGGCGGGCATATTGTGATAATCACAGATATAGGAATTACTAGCGAAGCTAGTTTCTTGGTTCCCGCGAGAACTCCTTAATATTCCGGGATATAAAGTAGCCTATGTGCTATTCCAGACTATAATCTATCTCTGTGCCAAATTTCAGACAGATACGTTCAGCCGTTCTGGCGTGATTGAGTTACAAACATCCATACATCAATCCATCCAAATTTTCACATTTATAATATTAGTAAGGCTATAGTGGTAATGAATACGACGATTAGCCATACTGTGCCACAGTGTAGCGTGTGACAGCACAGAGGTGACTGGCAGCAGAGTAGAGGACGCGGGGAGTGGGGACGACTGATAATAACTTGATAACAACGCATGAATGGGGATCGACGTATTGATCTCTGCATTAAATTATGTATTACTTACATAACATATCTGCTAATATAACTCTATCAATGATGGTACGGAAGTAATAAGTTTTATAGTTATTAAGGGTCCTAATCAACGACCTCAATTTACATAGACGGGCCCTGTCAAACAAAGAATGTGGGCGTATTTTTAGCAACGCCATCAACGCCATCTAGTCTGAAAGCGGGAACTTGCTTGCATCGTCTTGAATGAAAACTTGAAAACGTATGACTCGGTCATAGATAATATAGGTCATAGCCGTAAGGTCAGTTAGTAAAAAAATAAAATCATACAGTTTGCCGCGGAAATTAAATGATTGCGTAGTGGATCAAAATATAAGATTAAATAACGTTTTTTTGGAAATGTATACTAATTCTGAATTGAAACACTTACCTTAAAATTAAAATTATACAGTGCCAAACTAATTAAACTTTAGATGTTAACTTAATAATAACAAATTATCTGCACGACGAGCGATCGTGACAGCGCTACGACGGGAACAAAGACAGGTGCGGAACGTGTTCAGCAATTTGGACGCCCGGCGTTTTTCTATGAAAGGGCCCATCTAGTGCCTACATATATATCGATGGTCCTAATACTTAATTACCCTTTATTAAAAGCTCTTCTCAGTAAAATCAATTTTCCGAACCGTTGGTACAGTGAAAAACTCTAGGGAATTCTTGTCTATTTATTATTTCATTTCATTTCAATAGCTCTACCGATCAAATTCCTGACTATTTCCAACAAAATTGGGCATTTGACTACTTACTAGTGAAATAAATTATATTTAGTGATTATTAAATAGAGGATCTCCCAAAAGAATATTCACGTAACCTGTTAGTTTTGTGTTGAATAGCCATTTTAAACTATCGATTAAAGTAAAAAAGTGCGTTGAACTTTGATGACGTCACAGTTCAATATTTCATACAAAATCACATACTAAGCACGCGTTTTGAGTTTTGACGTTAGAAAAAAAGATGCTGATTTGACTAGTTACCGAATAGTTAGTCGAATACCCAATTATTTAAGAGCGTTCATTCCTTGAGCCGCTTCGCAAGTTTAGGTATTTATCTCTCGTAAATCCTTTGTCTCGGATAGTCCTTTGTTCAAACGAGCGAACAGAAGGCGTCGGGTGCAATGTAGTTTGACAAACCGTTTCGATCCTAATCCCATTTTCAAACAGGCTATTATTTTTTCAATATTAAAAAAAATATGTTTTTAATTCACTTTACATACGTTTACACTTTATATAAACTTTTTTTAATATAAAGTGCATTCATATAAAGAGTAGGTTGCATGATTGTTAGTATAGATGTTTTTAAGTAGGTACATCCATATTAATATTATAAATGCGAAAGTTTGTCTGTCTGTCTGTCTGCTACGCTTACAGGTACGAGGTACATTGTATCTCGTGGAAGGATATAGGCTACTTTATATCCCGAAAAATTAAGGTATTCCCACAGGAGTTTAAAAAAAAACGCGGACGAATTAGAATTTCTCTATTTTATTGCACTCATATAAGACAAGATATAAAGAAAAATGCAGAATAATTCTTATTTATTTACAAAATCACATTTAAACTATGTTTTCCTATAACATAAATTGTTAGTTAAAAGATACATTTTGTACAAAAAGAAATAAAAATATTAGCATTATTTTTATTTTTACGTAATGTTATTTACAATATAAAATTATTAGAATTTGTATAGTTCATTTATATACATGTCACTACGTTTCGTCTTAGTTTTCACATTGCAAATTCGATTGATCGTAACCATTCGAACATATTAGCGTTAAAGTAAAATGAATCTTAACAGTAAAGATTTAGAGCTCAATTTCATGTATGCATTCACAGCCAGCGCTCCAAATGGAAACGTTTGAAATTAAAATCGGTTGAAATTTGTGACTTTAAATCAAGAGCCTTTGGATCCATATTACTTTGACCCCAATGTGATTGAACGCTCGATTACGATACCCGTAAATGTTGATGCCGTCAGCAAAAATCTTCTGAGTTCAATCCATAGAGCGCTTTCCTCTTTTGAAGCACTTTTTAATTTCCTTGCCTTCGCTAATTGTTCACTACGTAAATATTTTTTTCTTTTTAGTTTGAAAATTGGAGTTTTAGAACCCATATCTGAAAAAAATAACTTATTTACTTTCATGAATCCTAAAGAAAGAAAGAAAACAGTGCAATAAAACTGATAGGCACGTGCAGATGCAGGTGTTTTACCAACGTAGGTTTTTGTTTATCATGATAACAATAGCGATCACGGGTCAATAGTGGTACAATAACAAAAGAAAGATCCGGTTCGGCAAATATAAAACACAATCATCAAGTGCCGCTCTGTAAACGATAACCACTTGTAAAAGGTAATAAAACTATATAATCCTGCAGGTGTTGCGCTAGTATACTCAGTTTACCAAAATAACAATAGAAGTTTACTGCGCCTGCGGTAGTAAAAAAATACAGCTTTGCTGCCAATTTTTCAAATAACTTTATGCTGTACTAACGAGTGTATTGTTATTTGTTAGAAATAAATAATTTTGACAGTAAAATAAAAACGCGATCCCAAAAATGCACATAAAAATAACACAAAAAACCTAATTACATTTTTTCGTGATTGACTGATTGACCGACAACGTACAGCCAAAATCGATAAACCTAAATATTTGATTCATTGAGTAGTCTAGGTGTGAACTGTGAACTGAGGAAGTAGGAAAAGGCTGATAAGTGTACAGTACATTAGACTGTCCGAAAGCACATTGCATATGTTTACTAATGTACAAGCATGTGCCTGCATCCCTGGACTGAATTTCAAGGCATCTGTGGATAAGCCATGCTGGTAATTAATTGACAGACCGACAGCAATACACTTTCGCATTTATAATTAGTAAGAATTAAAAATGTATAGTAACTTACCTATTTAATATATTATATAACACGATACCCAATAGTGAGCAGTATCAGTCAGTAATTCAAGCTGGAGGTCATCGATCCAAAGGTAAACAATATCCAAATCACAATGCAAATCAAACCAATAAAATCCCAAGTCAATTTCACAATCGAACACAAGATACCGCGCGTATGCCATAAAAGACAATGAACGAGTGACTGAAATTTCAAAACGACAAGGGGATTAGTAGAGATAAGGGGTTGCCTGTCTACGTAGAGATTGCTGGTCAGCCTATAATAATAGTAATTTTAACCACAAGCCCTATAAATGCAATTTTATAACTAATAATTGTTTATAACTAATTCTAGTTAATTTTCTGAATAATGTGTAAAGGTTTTTTATAACAGTCTGATAAACATGACCTTGTCTGAATTCTTATTTAAATATTTACCATCAATATAATTTGCCTTTAGTATAACTATAAAGTATAAAATACAAACCCTAAACTCTTTAAAACAAAATAGTTTCATCTATCAATAAGAAAAAGCAGCGAGTATAAAATGCCTACTATTGAGAAGTGACAATCGCACTACAATCTCAGGTATATTCTACGTATTTTATTTTGAGTTGCGGAGACAAAAAGCGTTACGTCCACCCTCGGAGAAGCCTCGGCTACGACTAGTTTTCCTAGTGCTTGATCGCGCAGTTTTGTTGTGTGTTTGAAACTTATTTTTAGAAGTAAACTATTGTTAAAAATATTATTTTTTTGCTTTATATAATTGAAAATATGTCCTACTATTAGGAATTGTGAATTTTCTTTGCAAATTAAGCTAAATAACCTCCTAAAATGACGGTTTTATGGGTCCTTAATTTTGTCAAATGAAATTTTCTTTGTTTCGAGTTTTATAATACAAAGAATAGCAAATTCATAATTTTTCTCTTCAACTATTGTAGTTCAGGACCTTATACTCAATAAAAGTATCTCTTTTTTTGACCACAATGTGTAAATTATGATGTTCGCTAACGTCAAAGTTTACACAAAATCCAAGATTCAATAACAGCCTCTTGGTTTTTTCGCGATAAGGAACAATCTATTAATTAATTTCAAAATGTTGTCAGTCATTGTGGTAGATAAGCGATTTGCCTACAATTTGGTATAAATAAATTTTGAGTTTTAATGCTATGAATATTATAATATCAGGGGACAAAAGAGCTAAATATTGATCCGAACCGTTACAGCTCGAATGAAGAGTCTTAAAACCTGACAGGTTTTCAAGCGTCATCAAAACACAAAACAATGCAATAACGATGGTTTTGTTTCAAACACAGGTTTCAAATGTCTTTCGGTTTCGCACAAAAAGTGAATTATTGCCTGCAAGTGGCAGTTGACATGTCGAATTTTTTTATTAAGTAACAAAAAATTATTACATAACCGAAGCCACTTACGATATAAACAAACAACTTAATAATATATTATTAGATGAAGAATGTTCTACCTATGTTAAGCGTATATACGTATAAATTATAATTATATAATAACTGATATTATATAGTAACTGATGCTCACGACTTCGTCTCTTGAGCTCTTTAATTTTCCGGGATAAAAGTAACCTATGTTTTATTCTGTTTTCTATCTCAGTGCCAAATTACATCCAGAGCCGTTCAGCTTTTCTGGCGTGATTGAGTAACAAACATCCATCCATTGACAAAAGTCAAAATTTAAAATTCAAATAATGTTTATTCAATTTAGGTAGGAAGAGGAAGAGGGCCAAATATGCACCTCTCTTGGGCCAATATTTATTTGTCCCACTGGCGGTGGAGACGATGGGATGCTGGGGTGGAGATGCAAAAAAATGTATAAAAGAGATCGGCTGTCGTTTGAGGGTAAGGGGCTGTGACCCACGTTCTGGTTCCTACCTGGTTCAAAGGTTATCCATCGGCATTCAGCGTGGCAATGCTGCAAGTTTGATGGGTACCTTTGGCCGAGGGGCAACCAGGGGTGGTCTTTTTGATTAGGGTTTTATTTTTATTTTTTGTTACATAGTAGGTATATAATGTTTTGATTTAAATTTATTGTATAGTTTGTATAATATTTAGATTTTAGATTTACTTTTATATTACCATTCACCGATAAAACGACTTCGAATCGATTTTACGTAACTATAAATAAAGTTTTAGTGCAAACAAACACTTATATTTATGTACTTTTGCGTTATCAGCAAAGAAATTAAACCAAGTTGCTTTGTACGAGCCATATCAACTCCTGCGCAGCGCTAGGCTACCGCAAGCGTCACAAATCGCATTCTTCGCCTAAGCGTCGTGCGGTGCGGACGTCTTTCAAGTAACCCAAACAATAACCCAAAAAAACATTACTCCCACGACACGTGTACTAAAAAATACGGCCTAATGAGTTTCTAAGTTGACGTACGCAAGTGTTTGTTTTGTGATATTCTTTTTGGAACTTTTTGGTGTAGCTTTTTATCGGCTGTCGGCAACTTGAGATAATAAGGTGAGTGTTGATAATTTTAGATAATTACTTCGCCTCTACACTGATATAGGAATTTGAAATGTCTACTCTATAATTATGTGTATTGTTACAATACATACACATAATTATAGAGTATGAGTTGTTGTTGGCTTCTAGAATCCCATTTATTTGTTGTTTCTTTGCCATGCTTTTGTGACAAACGCAGAGCTTACCTATAGTTTTAGAGCTGCTATATGTTCTTAGCTTCTCACAGTCCAGAGACAATAATAGAGGATATAAGATCTATGACAAGATAGAGAAACAATTGTTATTTTAGGAAAGTTGCTGCTGATGCCCGCGGGTTCGTGTACGTCATGTGTACGTCATAGTTCTGAACTTAAAACCTTGATTTTCCGGGATAAAAAGTAAACTATGTCAGTCCATAAGATACAAGCTATATAGGTTCAATGTTTCGGCAAGAACAGCTTAGCGGTTGAGTCTTAAAAATGTAACAGACAAAACAGACAGAACCATGTACTGTTGCGTTCTTAAGTTCTAGATTTGGGAAGTAAAGAGGACTTGTTTGGGTTCTTGTTCGATGTGATCATGGCAGTAGACTAGTAGATGTTATCACTTATCACTCGACCGGAGCTGATTTGGAAGCTAAAGTAAAACATAAACTCTATAGGCATCATATTATGTTGAAGTACTTTATCCACTCTATGTGTACCAGGCTACCAATTTACCCGGTGACTTCGTCCGCCGTAGAATTGGATTAAGTTTTTTAAGTTCCCGCGGGAATCCCTTCATTTTCCGTGATAAAAAATTGCCCCTCCTAGAGATGCAAACTAACTCTATATAAAATTTCATCAAAATCGATTGAAAAGACCTGAAAAGCGATAGATAGACAGACAAACTTTCGCATTTACAATGTAAAGTATGTATTTGTTTTATAGTTCAGAAACGTGAACAAAAAGATATTGTACACCTAGCTACTTTCGCAATTACCGTATATTAGGATGAAATCTTCTACCGCGCAGGTTCAAGGTCAGACTTGATATGCATAGTGCAAGATGTTATATAAATGGAACGGGTGTTATTTTGATTTGTGAACTACTTTACTACATGTATCCAACATTTGGAAAAGCATAATATAAACATGGAACAGTTAGAAGTTAGAACGCTTGAGTGTATCGCCCCAAGTCGAAGGAGCGTGTAACCCGAGCTGGGACCGACTCCTAAACTCTTATTACAATACCACGTTTTTGCCTCGTCAAACCAAGCGACATACCTTCGACCGCGTCTGTCGGTACGTAAAAGACCTTTACACTATCCGACACTGGTTGAAATATATATATAAAAAAATATATTTCCAAAACAAGCTTTTCTCCAGCCATCTCTGAGCATTGTCCTACCTAATACGTATCAAGACAAATGCAGTGAACCCAATCACGATAGAGTTATGTTATTTGAGGATCATGTCCACCTCCCAGCTCCATTTTGAGACTACCTCCATGGTACAATATTGTTGCATTTTCATTTTTCATCGAAGTCACATATTTCAGATGCATGAATAAACTTCACATACATACAAACATGTACGTGAAGCTAAATAAAGGCTTTTAAAAAGGGGAATTATAAAATATAAAGAATAGCCATAAAGAAGTTTCAACGAATTATCTGTACATTTAAACAACCCCGCCATTAAAAATAACTCTCAAATATAATTATAACAGATATCCCTACACTGGAGTTGGAAAAAGAATTGATTGATGGAATTCGTATATCGCTGAACAGATTTTTATTAAACATAGCTAAGAAAGTAAGAACCATTCAAGATGAACCCGCCTTCGAACAAAAAACTGGATTTAAATCGTGATCTAAATCGGTCTATTGATATATTCAGCGGTCCTATTTGTAATGATTGTACCACCTTTTGCGTCGCTGGTTAGAAATCAACAATTTTAAATAAAATAAAAAATATAGTCATAACATCTGAACGATAGACACGCGGTGACAAGATTACACTCCTTCACCAGTTTTCATTACTGAATTTTTTGCTAGAGCCTCAATCAAGAGGAAATAAACATTCAATGGATATAAATAAAAGTTTTGTCCTCACGTAATATTATTTTTGCAGCGATCCGTATCCAAAACGATGTTATCTATAATTTGTTGCGATTACATAATACAGGTCATGTCATTACGTTTGTCATAAAAATTATATTATTAAAGCTTTAAAAACAAATCATAATATTTATGCTCGTGTCGCTTCGTCCTTCGATGATAATGATGATCTTTTATCATCTTCGGACGAAACGACAACTTCGCATAATTACAGTCTAACTTCACTTCAAAATAAAACACAAGACAAAAACACAAAACTATTCGGATCTAAAGTATCATCATATCATAAATACTTATAATCCCACAAACTTATCTGACCCCTTGGCCAAGATTGGAACAAATGCCTGTTTAGTTTTTGTTTTTATTTTATTTTCATAGATACTAGCGACGCAGTCACCGAGTCTGATAAAATTGTCATCATAGAAAACTTGATCAAACTAAGGGACAATTATTAAGGCCACCTCTAGCTAGGTTCTGATCTTTGCTGAAAAAATATTCGAAAATACGTGAAATAAAACGTCGAATTAAGGGTATTTGATCGGAGGCTATAAATGAGCCTTTCTGAGTTTTAAATGAACAAATAGACCAAGAGATTACTGTCATAATACCTTCACGGTGGCGGTAGGAACTCGGGTAGAAAGCTAAGCTAAGTTAATCATTTAGCATATCAATCACGATTAGGTAGACCCTAGAACACCAAACACATAATAATATTACTACCTATTATAAATACAAAATTTGGATGGATGGATGAATGTTTGTTACTCAATCACGCCAGAACGGCTGAACGGATCTGGATGAAATTTGGCACAGAGATAGATTGTAGTCTGGAATAACACATAGGCTACTTTTATCCCGGAAAATTAAAGAATTCCTACGGGAATCAAAAAAACTTAATCCATGCACACGAAATCTTGGGCATCATCTAGTTACCATTATACTAAAGTCTACCTTTATGCCTGCTTAAACGTTCAAGTTAGCAAAAAACAAACAAAACAAAGGTCAAGGATAATGTCAAAGGATAATGAGCAAACATTGTATCTTTTTTTCACGCATGTAAACTTGGAGCATTGAAAAAAAACGATTTTTTTCACAACCACTTTCACCAGGGATTTGCTTTTCGTGGCGAGAATTTAATTTTATATAAAAAAAAATACCTTACTATCTTTGTACATTTTGAGGGTCTTTATAATATCGTAAATTACCGTCACGATAGCTTCATTTTCATAGTTACAAGTTATGTAATTATAGTTTCACTACATATTATGTTATAAGTTTTCTTTAATAAGGCCTTGGAATATGTGACGTTTAGGAAATCTCCCTGTGGTCTCTCACACAACGTGAACTAATGCGGTGTGTATAGTTTTTTCGCCGAATCGGAAACGTAAGCTAAACGTGCTTATGGCATTAACGCTATTGAGTAACACGGTGACAAATGAAGACGATTCCTAATGAGTAATTATGCATCTAGACTTTAGACTTAGATTTATGCTTTAGGTATACGCAGGGTATTGACATCATTGGGTCGACTCGACACGTTCTTAGTTGCATCATTTTTTGAAGTGAAGAATCGTTGTGACTTGAAAATTCGATTGAACGAAAAAACGAGACTAAATAGAGATAAACATATTCATAATAGGATTTAGCCTGCGAGAGAATGAGATAAATATAGAATACTAATTCTAGGTTCTACCGAGTTTCTTGCTGGTTCTTCTCGGTAGGAATGGCATTCCGAACCAGTGGTAGATTCACTTGACGATTCAAAAGTACTTGTACAAGTTTATTTCAATAAAAAAACATTTGATTTGATTTGATTTGATTTCCCTGTGTATGCTTTGCGAATCGAGGTGCGCACGCCCGCCGCCCATTGTTCTCTGTTATGATATTAGTATCCGCCGTCCACGGTCCAACCGACATTGTCTGATCGAAGCTCAAACACCGATGCACGGTGGGAAACGCTCAGAGGTTTATATAATAATGATTAAGTTAGACAAAACTGTTTTAATGCGGTAGGGTGCAGTAAAGTCATCGATGATATGACTGGACTCGGTCGTTATCTCGTTAATGTTCACTCTCTGTTCCCTTAGGTACTCTCAAAGTCTGACGGGACGGCTGTCCGACATGACCGTACGGAGAATAGGCGATACAACAAAACTCAATAGAAAGAGTTTTCGTGCTTTTTACTTACTTCTAACAATAGATATCTGCCTCGTTTGGTCTAGCGGTTAGCATGGTTGACTGTGGATCACGAGGTCCTGGGTTCGATTTCCGGTCGGGCATTAAAATTGTTAGGATTTGGGTTTTTTAGTTAAGAAATTCTCGGTGCCAGCCCGGAGTTGCAAGTTGGCAGTGTTTCATCCCGGTTAAGCCATCAGTCCCGGTTACGACTATTATCACTAATAGTCGTTCAAGCCCGCCAACCCGCATTGGAGCAGCGTGGTGGGTCTAAGCTCTAATTCCCTCTCTTCTGTGGGACGTGAGAACATAGCTATTGTTACAGAGCTAGAGGTCGTCTTTTAAGATTTCCCAATCAATGCATGGAATATTATTAATTTCTTCCTAGAGAAGATACTGCCAATGTCAAATCGATAGCGTATCGTCCAGTATCGAACTCCTGACCCGACCTTTGTCCGTACAAAACAAGCGCAGACGTGCGACTGCCACAAAATGGATTAACAACATTGATATAATAAATCAGTAGGTAGGTAGGTATAAAGTGTTTCCAGCTATAAGTATTTACCGAAAACAAAATCGTCGTCCAAATTAACTGCAATTTAAAAGTGTCTGCCCACTCTAACGGAGTAGATTGCGCATATCACAATCTACTCCGTTATAGTTCTCAGATATAGGCCTATTACACTGCACTTTTCACAGGGACCCTTACCCTGAATTAGTCTAGTGTAATAAGAAATAGGGAGAAAGGATCCCTAATTTGGTCCTTATTGCTTTGTAATAAGCGACGCCAAAGTAGCGGCCACGCCCACCCTTTCCACAGGGCCCTGTGACAAGTGCAATGTAATAGGCCTGATACAGAGAACAGTGGCGGCCTTAGGGGGTGGCGAGCAGGGCGACCGCTCGGGGCCTCACGCTTGCAGGGGCCTCGCGCCCTAGCGCTACAGCCCAAGTAAAAAAAGTCATTAGGCACCAATGTTTATTTGAATCTCGCGCCGGTATTACAAAAACCTTCTGCAAGCACGTAATGACCATTCGTGTACTCTTGCCGCTTGGGTAGTATAAATTATAACATCGCGCGGATATCTGTGTCGTTCACTCCACTGAATGTTTCTTCCTGTTTCTTTAACACTGACCAAATTTCGTGCCCGTCATGGATGTAGGATATTTAAATGTTTAAATTTTAGTTACACTTTAAAACACTTTAAAACCGTTTATTTCTGGTACAGTTCGTTTCTGTTACAGAAATATAAGTTTTTCGGGTTAACAGAATTAAAAACACATTCAAAAGGGTTACAGCTTCCCTTCTGTTACACTTTCATTCTGTAAACTTTATGAATCTGTTTTGCAGTCCCTGATGGGAACTCAATTATTGGTTTTTCGAAGTCAAACTGAATAAGTAACAACAGAAGTAGGTGAAGCCCTCAAACATTTCAAAACCAACAAGATTACTCGTTGAACAATCGAAAGTACGTACGTCAAGTACGTGGCGTGTTGGCATTACGTTTACGACACATTCAACTCGACGCAAAGCGTGACCAAGGCGGCGGGCCTTCGCGGAGCTCTGATAAAACTCACTTGTTTCCAATTGTGGACAATTTTCATAGCTTATACATATTTTCCTTACCTGACTTAATTCAAATTCAAATGTTTTTATTCAAATAGTCTTTTTACAAGTGCTTATGAATAGTCGAATGAATTGATCACTGGTTCCGAATGCCGTTCCTACCGAGAAGAACCAGCAAGAAACTCGGTGGTTGCTCTTTTGAAAAAAATTAAATATATTTACAATTGTATTATAAATATATTATTTTAATGAAATATGAAAAATTATGAAAAATATGCCTCCAGACGCGATGCCAAAAAAAAAATCAGTTTGTTCCTTCCTTTTCGCTGAATAATTGTCGCCAAAAGGCTAAGGGTGCGTTTCCACCAGAGATGTACTACGTTGCCAAACTACGGATGTGTTTGACATACAAATAAAAGCCTGAAGCGCTTGATTTTCATAGCTTAAGCTATCTTAGCTCTGGTGGAAAGGGATTCAACGAAGCTAAGTTTCTTACTTACCAGTTGAAGAGATGCGAGCTAAAGACGCGAACTAAACGTAACGTAACGTAAAAGTAGAACCTATTTTTCGAACCGGTGCGTGGTAGAGTCAAAACATGACGTATCATAAGATCCATCTTTTTCGTCCACGTTTTTTTTACCTTTCGAAGTTGACAGCACTGGCATCTCAGATCAATAAATACAATAGATATTGGATTATCTATGTCATTTGGATCTTCCTAGCTCACTTCCCACAGTTCCCATTGACAGGTTGGACTTCTTCTACTTGCGCTGTAGTGCGAGGGCGCGAGGCCCCGGGCGCGGGCCCTGTTTGCTACCCCCTAAGGCGGCCACTGCTCACCGCTTGCCCATCTCTGGTGGAAACGCAGCCTTAGCAACATTCAACTACCGTATTACTCAATTCAGTGTACATAAAAATTGAAAGCGTATTCGTTCGATAAACAGTTAATTGATAACTTTGATAACACACAAGGATAAAAAAACAATTTTCCGCCCCGTCGCTAACCGATTAAAATGATAAAAACGTTGCCTAATCGGATAGTTTTTGAGTCTTGACGATAAAATGAAGTAGGTAAATCAACGTCTATAAAACGGGTGCATGATATTATAAACGCTAAATAAATAAATTGTTGCCTACTTACTTAATTATTGTCCACCTGTTAATATAAAGTTTTTTTTTCTATTATTGAGTATGAGTACCAATCTAGAGTAACGTTGAATTTTTGCCCGACTGTATACTATGTTTATGCTTCAATCACGCTACAACGGAACAACGGATCGACATGTTTTTTTGGCATGGGGACTTGGAGAGCGACGTGGGCTACTTTTTATCCCCGAAAATGTAGAAAGAGTTCCCGCGGAAAAAAAAACCAAGCGGACGAAGTTTTTTTTTATCCACTACAAGCTAGCCCTTGACTGCGATCACACCTGATGGTAAGTGATGATGCAGTCTAAGATGGTAGCGGGCTAACCTGTTAGGGGCATGGCAGTCATATTAAACCCACACCCCTTCGGTTTCTACACGGCATCGTACCAGAACGCTAAATCGCTTGGCGGCACGTCTTTGCCGGTAGGGTGGTAACTAGCGACGGCCGAAGCCTCCCACCAGGCCAAAGTTCAGAAGGCAGGGAAAATTCAGAAATTATAAATTCGTAAATTGACCCTGCCGGGGATCAAACCCGGGACCTCCGCACGTTAAGGCAACATCGGGCGGGCGGGGACGAAGTCGCGGGCATCAGCTACTATTTACATATAAAGTACCTAACATAACTTAATTTTAATTTTAAAGTACAATGACATGGCACAATGAGGCGTCCGTCCAGTGCATATAACTCATAAATCAGATAAGATTAATTTTATTTAAAAAAAAAATAAGTTTTTAGGTCGGGCGTTGTCCAAGTACCTACATGCTTTGTTCTGCTTGGGTCACCTCAAATTACGTTGAATACCTATAGACCTAGACTAAGAGTTTAATTAACCGGGAGATATAAAAACATATCCAACAGTAGATCCAATCATGTTTTATAGATCTTTATGTTGAAGTTTGTTTACAAATCTTTCGACTTCCAAATATATTTTTTTCTACCTCGCACATCTCTGGTTGAAACGTTCCTTTTTTACCATATTTTTGTAAGAACCCTAAAAAGAAACTGGCCCCGTGGTCGGTTACCACTTACCACCCAACCACCGCGCCGAGTTGTAAGGTCTGTGCACCCAACCGACGAACAAACGTGCCGATTTCGATGTCGTTACGAGTACTACCTACCTTCATTGTTGGTTTAGTTAAGTAATTACTACTTACTAGTGAGCCAGCTACTAACTAGAATATCAAATTCTAGTTCACCAGTAAAAATGTTATGAATTTTTTAAATAAATACCTGTGTTAAAATATTGTAAGTTAAGGCGCACGTGCATAGGTCGACTTTCATACATTTTTCTTTTCGATTATTCTTGAAATATATACATTTTTGTGTTTTTTTAATTTGTTTTATCATTTCTTTAGGGCTTTTTATGGTCGCAATTTTCATGTCAGACAAATATTTACATTATTTATAATATAAAAACGGCATTCAAAAAGTGTCAGATTTACGCATGTGTGAGTTGTGAAGTTTACATTCGTCTTGATAGATGTCGCCCGTGTCGCCTAAATAATGCGTCAAAAAAATATATTTGATCGCCATCTATCATTATACTGTAAAACTAGTTCGCTGTTACATGCTATAAACTTTTATAGGATAGGGGAAGTTGCATGAAGGTTCATATCTAAGTACGCGGATTGTGGATAAATTATTTTCGTAGTAGATCCCGCTATACCACGACCTTCACCGATCTGTATAATAGATGAAACCTACTTTTTATTTTTAACCGACTTCCAAAAAAGGAGGAGGTTCAATTCGGCGCGTATGTTTTTTTTAAATGTATGTCGGTGCATATCTCCGTTGTTTCTAAACCGATTTGAAAAATTTTTTTTCACTGGTTAGTGGAAGCTCCCGATGTGGTCCCATAAAAAATTCTGACTCCAAATCCTCAATCCTGATGCTGTAGGTGTACCGTACTACATGAAATCCTCAAAACTAGGCATTTAGGAAATTTTGATGGTAAATTAATATAGTAGGTATCAAGTCACGTGTATAAAATACAACTCTGAGTCCCAACTCCTCAACCCTGATGCTGTAGGGTACAGAACTCCTTAAAATAGCAATTTAGGATTTTTTTATGATGAATTCTTATTGTAGGTGTCAAGCAACGCCTTCATACTTAAACCCAAGTGCCAACTCCTCAACCCTGATGCTGCAGGGAACAGAACTCCTTAAACATAGTGATTTAGGATTTTTAATGGTGAATTCAGATTGTAGGTGTCAAGCAACGACTTCATACTTAAAACCAAGTCTTAACTCCTCAACTCTAACGCTGCAGGGTACTGCACTCCTAAGCCGTGGGGATTTAGAGTACACTAAAAAGTTAAAAATAAAAATTCTTTCCAAAAAGCCGACTTCCAAAGCCATTGTAAAGTATAAAATAATTTTGATTTCTACAGTGGCTTTGGAAGTCGGTTTTTTGGAAACAACTTTTATTATTTAATAATAGATAAATACGCCTAAATTAGTTTGCCTATCAAAATCCGGTCCAGGCTATTTTTAAATAAATTAATTTTAATTTTTTTTTTGACAAGTTTATTGTAGCCAATGCTATACCATCGCGTTTGTAATCAAATTAACCTATTTTAGGCGTGTTTATCTATTATTAAATAAAAAGTAGGTTTCATCTATAAAACAGATCGGCGAAGGTCGTGGTATATCGGGATCAAAACTATTTAATCGTATCCAGGCATAAAAAGAACGCTTATTTCGCCTACAAGTTCGTCGCTCGTTTAGCACCACCCAGGCACAGTATTGGTATCTATATACCAATACTGTGAGTTGTGACCCAGGGGACACGTGCAGTGAGGTAGAAGGTAGTTCCTGCGGACGTTAGCGACGGGGCTTCCCCCAATTGTGGATTGTGTGTTGCGATATACCTACCTACTTGGATTTGTTGAGATCAAAATGAACTAAATAAACAAGGCAACCTATAGTCCAATGCGTCGAATAAATCTAGGAAAAGAAATAAATAAATCTATTACAAATTATTATGGAATTGGGAAGTAAAAGTAATCAATAATGATATTTCCTTTAAATTAAAGTTACCGGAACTGGTACTTTTTACAAAAATTATAAATATCAATAAATAAACAACATCAATCGCTTGTTGATTTCATTAACTTATACGCGATGGTATACAACAATGAAGCGCGACCTAACATCGCACAGCGCCATCTGTTAGCGGGTTTCCGTATTTCATGAATTACATGGAATAAATAATAGTAGGTAGATTGTTCATCAAGGGACTAAAATTTGCCATTTCATACTAGATGTTTAGCTTACCGAGCGTAGCGAGGTATATGCTATAGAATCGAGTAGTAGAATGGCTTTTATTCCCGTGGTAAACACTACTTTTCACTTCGATAGCGAGAAAATAAAATAAATAACGATTTTTAATTATTTCTTTGCCTTTCTGTTACATTTTCACATTAGGAGTAAGATCTTTATTTTTACTTGATGATATTAATAAATAAATAGTCACACGCCGCTCTCTCCGTTTTCGTCGATTCTAAAATCGATATAAGTTTGTAACGCGTGGATGGAAAAATTTGAAATTAATATATACTATAATTCATCATATTTTCAAGTATTGGATCACAGGAAAACATGATTGGACGAAATTTTCTCGATAGAAAAAAAATCCAAAGTCATGAAGAATAAAAGAGCAAGAAGGTTTTTTCTCTTAAATGGCTCGGCCTATAAGAACGAAACTTTCAGTATAGGTGTACAACAATCAAATTAAGATTTGGATCACTTTATTTTGCGGTAGGTATCGTATTTCAAATGATATTCTTGATTACTTTAATTCTCGCATGTCTCCATGAAATGTTCAAATCGCATGGAAAGCGAGTACAAAGAATTGTCGACCCTATTGCTTGAGAGTTATGGGCCGTAGTTACGTTATCTTGTCAGTCACACGCGACTCTTCAGCGCGGTTGGACCTGTGTCAGGTTCTCTAAGCGCCTAGGGCTTATTACGATGCCAAAAAATGCCATAGTGTAACGAATTCAGAATGGTATCTTATTAGAAAATGACAAAGTAGGTAATGATAAAATATTTTATGCCCATCAAAATGAGTTAATATGCTGTTTATTTATGTTATTGAAATAATGATAAAAATTGATTCAAGTTATTACTACATTTTAGCTGTAGTATTTACTTTCGATTAGTTGCTTAATTTAAAAATATGTTTTGAAATGTGAATATGTGGTTTTTACATAAATTAAGTTTAACCTATTATCCAAATAGACTCGGCTTCATGACTCCTTTTTATTATTACGCATCTTAATCTTATCTTTTTCGGTTTTATTTAGTACGATATAAAAACATCTGAAACATATGCACGCTTAAGATATTTTTTTAAAGACAGTATTTACAATAACAAGGATTTTAACTTATAAACAAAACACAATTATAAAATTTTAAGTCATTTTATTTTGCAGGTGCGTTGAAATATAAACAATCCTTTTCAGATGTTTTTGCACACCTGTGTTCTACAGTGGTTTATAGTCATAAAAGACAAAGGATTTTACAACCCCGCTTATTAGCGCAACGGAAGGACTTATATTTATTGATGGATAAGAATCTTAGTTGAGTGTAATTTTTTATCCGATATTATTATCGGAATATCTATGATAGTGTTCGGACTCTATCACTTCATTATAATTTACTTTTTAGTTTTGTAATGTAGTAGTAATGTACACTTCAAATAAATTGAAATCCAGAACCTACTAAGGTAAATATTTTTAGTTGATTTGACTTTTACGGTGCATAGTAAAACACCGCCGTGTGGCCGTGAAAGCGTAGCAGACAGACTTTCGGATTTATAATATTATATAGTATGGATGTTTTATTCGATTTCTTTACATTTTTTGTAGGTACATTTTTGTTAGGTTTGTCATAGCAAAGATAAAAAAAACTGCAATTGTGAAGTTGCTAGCGCATAAGTGTCAGTACTTACTTTTTAATAAATTAAATAATGCTACAAATGCAATTCGTATCTAATTTTCACAATTCTTTTGTCTCAGCCGCGGACACCTTCCTTTGTCATAGGACAAAAGGATTTTACAACCCCGCTTGTTAGCGCAACGGTAGGACTAGTATTTTTTTATGGATTATATCGGTCATTGCTAACCCACGTCTAGCCCTAATTTCTTTGCCCTCACTGTCCATTTTAGCTGCTAGATTTTCGATATTATTTCCAAGCCAGCAAAGTCGAGAATGGTTTGGCAGTGAATTTGTTTTTACTTGATTACTAAATTAGATACATATTACATGTATCAAATTCAGAAGTGCAAATTAACACCAAACATTTTTGGATTCTTATGATTCTTGGTACTTCAAATTATTAGTCTTTACGTACAAATTTTTAAATCCATAACGTAACAGTTTTGGTTATTATAGAATGTAGGTACTTTAATGTCATTTTTAAAAAAATAACAATAAAAACCATATAAGTTTTCCAGCCCGAGCAAGTGGAGTTTACCATTCCTAAATATAATACTATTATAAATGTAGTTATTCGTTTATAACTAATGTCATCAGAATTGGGCTGGTTCCATTAGATTATATTTTCACTTGAATTATCATAGCGTTTGGTAGCGCAGCGGTTACACGACAGAGTATATACCGCAGATGCGTAGGTTCTAAACCTGAGACGTCTTCAAAAGGGCATTTTTTCCTTTTTAACATTTTTTAAGATTATCCGTACAGTTGAGGTGAAATAGGGATCACGGTCAGCCATTACCGATCGGCTGTCTAGTAAGGTAGGTAAATAAGATTTAGGATTGGTATCCGTGGAGCGCGTGAATCCTAAAACTATGGTTAGGACGCATAGTGTACGTGTCCTATAGTGTCATTTAGCAGTTTGGCTATTTTTGAATTTAAAGAAATCGTTATGTATTAATTTGCAAGCAACGATATTCATATGTCATCAAAAAAACGTAGGTATATTATTAAAAAGTGTTTGAAAGTACTCCAAAAGTAAAGGGGTAAGTTGCACCGAAATTGTAATTAGAGTTGATTAGTACATCAGTTTAGCTTCATATAAAGTGTGTAATGTCGTTTTTTTCTGTTATTTTTACTGCCGATTGATTTTCAATATTATTTCCACGTCAGCAAAGTCGAGAATGGTTTGCCAGTGAAGATTGCGCTTCACTAGATACGGTGTTTGACAAATTTATGCATTGATGCTGGCATTCTTGACAATTCTCCATTTTGTTTTACTCGAATTCCTTTATTTTATTATATAAATGTTGGTATTTGTTTAAACCTTTTGTGAAATATGTATTAAAAATAATAAAAAATATAATAATTCCTTATCTAGTCGTTTTTAGTGGGTTTTTAGCACTTGATAACGCATCCCTATGACATACAAATTATAATGAAAACATGATTAGTAGTACTATCATATCCAAATGTTATTTGGATGACAGTTAGCAGTTGTTATAAAAACTTGTTCAAATTTGCGAGAAATACAAACAATACAATACAATACAATAGAAACAATACAACATAAGCTTTATGACCATTTAAGCTCGCCGTCATAGAAAAAGTTACTAGTGTAAAATATTTGTCTTAAAACTTACCTTATTTAGGTACCTTTAAAGTATAAATTGAATTGTATCAATATATTGTTATATATTTTTTTTTATTAAAGGTTATATTCCATACCTAATACGAACTAAACAAAATAAGAAATCTCTTGGTAAGAATACAAAATTTAGAATGCTTGGAAAGTAATGATTATTTCGAACGATGCTAATCCTAGTACATAATTATCTTTTTATTTATTGCAATTAGAATTGTTTCGATCTTGCACTACTATCAACTCACATCACAGTTTTTTAGTTGTATAAAAAGAATGAAAAAACATATAGTGAAATTAATATTACTTTAATCCATATTAATATTATACATGCAAAAATGTGTCTGTCTGTCTGTGCGTCTGCTACGCTTTTACGGCCCATCTGGTCAACCGATTTTGACGATATTTGGCATTGTATTCCGGGGAAGGACATAGGCTACTTTGTATCCCGGAAAATTCAAGAGTTCCCGCGGGAATCAAAAAACTTTAATCCACACGGACGAAGTCGCGGGAATCATCTACTTAGACTATAAAAATTAAAGGTAATCAATATCATATATTATTAGGTATTAATAAGATTCATAAACATAATTATTAAGTTCGCGAAAACTAACAGAGCTAACTTGAATGGAACTACAACGTTAAGAATTCATGCAAATGCGGTGCGTCGTTTTATTATTATTCTACACTGTGGCCATTCGCAACCGGTAACAGACGTTGGAGTGCGATAGCTGATACCTTGCTCTCAGAATGAAATTTCCGCTGGAGTAGCATGGAGCCTTAACCTATCTTCTTACGTATTGTGCATCGAAATTTGAAATGGATTAATTATCATCTTTAAAACAAACATCCATTTAAATAAATGTAAAATAATTACAACAAAAAAATGTATGATTTTTCGGAAACCGCAATACCAACTTTATTTTATCAAGAAGGAAATCGTTAAGTTCAGGACATGTTCGGGACGAATAACTGATGCCCGCGACTTCGTCCGCGTGGTTTAAGTTTATTTGATTCCCGCGGGAACTCCTTAATTTTCCGGGATAAAAAGTAGCCTATGTCACTCTCCAGGTCCTCTTCTATACCCATGCCAAAAATCACGTCGATCCGTTGCTCCGTTGCGGCGTGATTAGAGAACAAACCAACAAACCAATAAACCAACAAACAAACACACTTTCGCATTTATAATATTAGTAAAGTGTGATATTAGTATGATTTTAAAATTAAAACTTGTTTATGATTATGAATTTATTTAGACATCGAAATATTCGATCAGCCATATATTTGATCCTGAAAACATGTTATTATTGTTGCAGCTCAAAAGATGATGAAATAGACGGCAACTGTATAGTGCGAGCGCGAGGTCTCCCCTGGCAATCATCAGACCAGGACATCGCCAAGTTTTTCCGAGGACTCAATGTTGCAAAGTAAGGAACAGTAGTATAGTAAATGTACTCGTAACATGATGACTGATTTTGAAAAATGGTCAGATTATGTTCGGAAGTATCTACTATTTCGAAAAAATATCATAATTCAGCAGAAAAATAAGGTTTGGTAGATGAAATTGGCATTTGAAATTTAAAATTTAAAATTCACAATTCACGCCAAAACGCCCGGCGGTGTCATGGCGTCGTTTGTGACGTCACTATTATTTTTTACCAATGTACTCTGTGCAGTGTGCAGTAAACAATAGTTTGATTGTCAAAGCTCGAAAACATACAATTGTGACGTCATTCGCTTCTTGGTGTTTAATCCATTATGGCGGATTGCTGATTATTTCGTCCACTCACTTCTGTTATCCGTCAACCTCTCATTCACCCCTTTTATACACATATTCTCTTTAACACAATCCATCCATCTTTTCTTTGGTCTCCCTCTACTCTTTTTTCCTTCCACATGCATATCTATCATTCAAGATTCAAGATTCAAGATTCATTGTATTGTCGTCAAGCCTATCTCGCAATAAAAAAAGTCTTCATTGCTCTAAGTCTTAGGGTTGTGCAAGAGGTTTCTAGTTGGAGTGTGTATGTTCCAGGGGCGGAGTAGCACTGTGCCTTTCACCCCAGGGCAGACGCAACGGCGAAGCGCTGGTGCGATTCATCTCACAGGAGCACAGGGATATGGCGCTCAAGCGACACAAACACCACATCGGCCCGCGGTACATTGAGGTGAGTTACCTACCCTAAGGTCTTCCTTGACGAAACTAGAGTTCGATCGTTGAGACTGCTAACCTCTATTTACCTAATTTAAAATTAGATCCTTCTTGACTAAGGAACGTGAAGCTACTAAGCATGTAATGCGGGAAGGAAAGCAACAAAGCAAGGAATACGCACCGCCACAGCACCACACCGCACAAATCTTCCAAAGCACTCTCAACGTACGCTTCACTCCGACATCGGAGTAGAGATGTTGGTTCAACAATGCACGATTGTAAAGTGTGGAAATTCCGGGACGTACTTGGACATTTAACTTTTAAGCTTAAGATTTTGCCATACCATGTTGTCCGACATGAGCCGACTATGATTTATTTAGCAAAGATATTTAGGGCCTGTTTCTCAATCTACGAGTAACATTTAACTGATGAATAAATTTGATGTTTTGACAGATATTGTATAGGAATTCTGTCAAAATCTTAAATTTATTCGTAAGTTAAGGTTTACTTGGCCATTGTGAAACAGGCCCTTAGTTTTTAATGTCGATTTTTATATATCCACATATAGTGTGCTTATTCTATTGGACGTCAAAAACTGTACAGTTTTTGACGTCCAATAACTTATAAAACGTGATGGTGATGATCAATTAGGGTATCTTAAACCTCAAGCTACGAGGGTTCCAAACGCGCCCTGGTCTGAGAAGTGCCCACAACAAACTCAGGCGGGTTAAGCTTGAGATTTTTATCGAACAATTTTTAGATGAGGTTACATAATTACGTTCCCAGCAAAAAATGTTAACATGTTTTCAACTAAGTAGTGGTCACTGACGTATTTATTTCTTGCACTATGAAATAATATCTTCATGTGTTTTTGATCAAGAATTAATTACTTAAATATTTTATTAATGTAAAAACTCCGACCAATCAGTTACTTACTTAATAGAGTTTTATTTTTAAATACCTAAATGACGCTTCAAGCCTCAAGGTGGCTCAAGGTCCTTACATATTTTCAAAACACATTTTACCTGATTTTAGACGTAGATAGGTACATCAATTACCTTACTAGTTGAAATAAGTTACTACCATATAATTCAAATGCGATCAGGAACGCATTGAAGGCTTGACACCTCTCGCTATCTTCACTCAGCATTCACCTAATGTTAGCCAAGGCATAAGAAGCTTAATTCTCTATAAATTGCCAAAACAGTCAAATCTATGTGATATCCACTACAGCCCATAAACGTCCCACTGCTGGGCACAGGCCTCCACTCTCATAGGAGAAACGGAAACAGAGTTTAGACCCATCACACCGCTCCAATGCGGGTTAGCGGGCTTTGACGACTGTTATCATGTGAGTAATAATAGTCGTCAAAGCTCCGAGTTTCTTGCTGGTTCTTCTCGGTAGGAACGGCATTCTGAACCAGTGAGATTTATTCGACTTAATTCGATAAGCACTTGTAAAAAGTCCATTTGAATAAAAAACATTTGAATTTACGGACCGACGGCTTAACGTAATCTCCGAGGCACGGGGATGAAACCACCAACTTCGCCCGCCCTCCCGTATCTAAACATGCAGGCAAAGTTGGTTGTTTTTTTTGTTCCGCCACCACACCACACAAATCTTCCAAAGCAATCACATCGTACGTTTCACTCCGACACCGGAATATCCTTACCCATCTTACTTCTTTCCCAGGTGTACCGGGCGACGGGCGATGACTTTCTCCAGGTGGCGGGTGGAGCCACGTGCGAAGCGGCAGCCTTCCTCTCTCGGGGAGCTCAGGTCATAGTGCGGATGCGAGGGCTTCCCTATGACGCAACACCGCAACAAGTGGTGAGTACTTGAATCATAGAACTGGGAACCCCTTCTCTAGATGCCCGCGACTTGATTCGCATGGATTGAGGTTATTTTCTTCTACTTCCTCTAAATAAAAAATAAGGTTAGAAATGTAAAACTGTTGTGCTAAAAACAACGTCACGCTGAATTCAATATGGCGGAAGTGAAAGCTTGTTTTTTTTAAATTATTTAAGACATTATAGAAGACTTATGTATAGTGTTAGAAGAAAAAAGTTAGTGGCATCACTGCCTGTATGGTTCTCGATAGGGGCAACACTGGTCTGTGGACTTTATGATTGATCATTTATTTATGGCGGCCGTTACTGTGTGAAATATTGTGGACTAGCTGATGCCCGCGACTTCGTCGGTGTGGTTAAGTTGTTTTGATACTCGGGGAACTCCTTAATTTTCCTATGTCACTCTCCAGGTCCTCAACTATGCCCGTGCAAAAAATCACGTCGGTCCGTTGCTCCGTTGCAGCGTGATTGGAGGACACACCCACTAACCAATTGAAATACAAATATTGTGGACTAGCTGATGCCCGCGACTTCGTCCGCGTGGTTTAAGTTTTTATGGATTCCCGCGGAAACTTCTTAATTTTCCGTGATAAGAAGTATGTCACTCTACAGGTCCTCAACTACACCCATGCCAAAAATTACGTCGACCTGTTGATCTATTGCGGCGTAATTGAAGGACAAACCAACCAACAAACACACTTTCGCATTCATAATAAATTAAAATAAAATATGATAGGGTTTCCTTTAATACTAGCCAAAGTTTTATTGCTAAAGTAATTGTCCATTTCCAGCTGGAATTCTTCTCAACGGGCGACGATCCAGTGAACGTGTTGGACGGCGCAGACGGGGTGCTGTTCGTGAGGCGCGCAGACGGGCGCGCGACCGGCGACGCGTTTGTGCTGTTCGCTAAAGAGGACGACTCGTCCAAAGCTCTGTCGCGACATCGCAAGCTCATCGGATCTAGATACATCGAGCTGTTTAGATCTACTACTGCTGAAGTACAACAGGTTAGCTATCTACATCTATACTTTGACGACCTCCGTGGCGCAGTGTGTAGCGCTGTTGTCTTAACGTGCGGAGGTCCCAGTTTCGATCCCCGGCAGGGTCAATTTGGGAATTTATAATTCCTGAATTTTCCCTGGTCTGGCCTGATTTCGGCCGTGGCTAGTTACCACCCTACCGGCAAAGACGTGCCGCCAAGCGATTTAGCGTTCCGGTACGACGCCGTGTAGAAACCGAATAGGGGTATAACTATCATGCCCCTAACAGGTTAGCCCGCTACCATCTTAGACTGCATCATCACTTACCATCAGGTGAGATCGCAGTCAAGGGCTAACTTGTAGTGGATAAAAAAAACTACTAATTATATTATTATCTATCTTATGGATACCGCGAGGTCTCAGTTCGGGGCGAACCACTAGTATTATAAAAAGGTAAAGTTTGTGAGTTTGTGACGTTCCGTTTGTGATCTCTGGATCTACAGAACCAATTTGGAAATTCTGGTACCAATAGAAAGCCACATTATTTGTGAGTGTCATAGGCTATATATATACCCGAAAATTTAGGGAGTTTGGAGGTGAAACACTGCCAACTTCCTAACTCCGGTCTAGTACTGAGAATTTCTTGTCAAAAAACCCCAATACTTATTATGGCCGGACCCGTGACTCGAGCCTGGGACCTCGTCGGCCGCAGTCGAACATGCTAACCACTAGACCAACGAGGCAGTCACATACAATATGACTTGTTCTGACTGACTGCTTGACTGATCTATTATCACACAACCTTAAACTGCTGCGGTAGCTACCTATTGAACAGTTCATTCCTAAGATGAAGTCGGTGTGGTATCCAGACTGTACAATAGATAATACAGCTCTCTCAAATTCTTACATTTTTAGAGATGGTAAAAGTCTATACCTACTTTGGACAAATCTGGCCGATTAATAAATCTAAACCTTGCCAATAAAACTACGGACATTTTTGACATATTTTTATTGTAATTACTAGTATAACTACCTAATTATTGATGAGAAAAATGGCGAGGAAAAGTACTACTTGTTTTCGCCTTTTTTCTATCATCTTAAGGTGCCAGCGGAGAATGAATTGCCCATACAAACGTAATACCAAAATAATTAATAATTCGAGAACATTTCCACCAAAATGAGAGTTTATTTGGATTCAAATTGTATTTATCTAGTCCCCTGGATTTATATGTTTTCAAAATACTTTCCTAAAATGAAATATAAATACGACAAGATGGACATGTTTCCCTCTTATTTGTTTCATATTAAAACCAACGATATCTTACGTATTAATTGGTCAGCAGCATAGCCTATATTGTCAAGTTACAGAATAACAAAACGAAGTAAAAAGCACGATAAGTTTTCATTCATGATTTTTGGTATTCACGGAACAAGACTAAATGTATAACAAATTCTGTAAGCTCATATTGCTATCTCGCTTGAACGCGATCATGTGTCATCAGTGAAATAGAGATAGCAATATACCGGCAAATTTATATTTGCGGTTCGAATAGAAGTTGCGGTTTAAATTAAACGAAAAAGTTGTAGGTCGATTTTTTTTTAATCCACTACAAGCTAGCCCCTGACTACGATCTCACCTGATGGTAAGTGATGATGCAGTCTAAGATGGTAGCGGGCTAACCTCTTAGGGGCATGGCAGTTATATTAAACCCATACCCCTTCGGTTTCTACACGGCATCGTACCGGAAGGCTAAATCGCTTGGCGGCACGTCTTTGCCGGTAGGGTGGTAACTAGCCACGGCCGAAGCCTCCCACCAGGCCAGACCAGGGAAAATTCAGAAATTATAAATTCCCAAATTGACCCTGCCGGGGATCGAACCCAGGACCTCCGCACGTTAAGGCAACAGCGCTACACACTGCGCCATGGAGGTCGTCGATAGTTATAATGCAAAAAATAAAACATTTACGAGTAACGACAACAATCTTAGTATTGTTGATTAAGACTGAAGTTACCTTCTTATTTTTTTTTAGTTTGTTACTTTTTCGAGATTAAAGATAACTTACTGATAAACAAAGGTCGGCTCTGCTTATTAGTTGTTTTTATAACTTCTTATCAAGTTACCTTCCAACTTTTTCAAATCTTGATAGTATTATGCTCGTTATAATGCAATTCTTCCCTCTTTCAAACCTTTGACCTTGTCAGAACAGAGATTCAAGATTTCTTTGATAGTCTGTTCTTTGTAAGACTGTACTTTGCATATTATGACTGTAAGCTTGAAGGTGATTTAAATGATTAAAAAAAATGTATCCTGCCATGCACAATGCTTAATGACTGCTATAGATGATGCCCACGACTTTGTCCGCGTTGATTTACTTTTTTTTTTTTTTAATCCCCTTGAATATAACTTTTGACCAAGAAAAATACAATACAAAAAAAAAAATATGTACCTATAGCAAATATGGCGCTTTTATAAAACCGAGTCATAGACTTTTAAAATCATAATAAAAGACTAGATGATACTCCCGACTTCGTCTGTGTGGACGCGTGCCATGTCCTTACCCGGAATGTAACCTTGCTCTATACCGAATTTCATCAAAATCGGTTAAAAAGACATTATAGACAGATACACTTTCGCATTTTTAATAATAGTATGGATTTAGATATGAGCATCGATCACGCGTAGGTAAAAAATATATAATTAATAGCTATGGAAATAAAATCACGCATTCTAACTGAATTTGTATAATCATTCAGATTATATATTCAGGGTATTTTATTTCCACGATTAATTGTAGAATTTAATTAGGTACTTATGCAGATATTATCGAGTCATGATAACTTGCAAAAGATACGAGTACAGCAAAATTGAGTAGGTACCTACCTACTATAATATGTACTTACATTGTACAGTGTTTACCTAACAACGTAAGGTCAGGGAGCGATTGCTATTTATGAATAAAATATAAGATTTTAAAAACAATGAACAATTTTCATTTGTTTTATATCAGTCACCGCAAAATTGTAAAAACCGTTAGATTATAATCTAACTAGCGAGATTGTAAACTGTCGAAAGATTACAATTTAACGCATTATTTTTCAATAGATTGTAATCTGTTAGGTATATTAACCCAATAGAACCTAAGTGCCTTACTGAATAGATTATTTATGTCGCACCCTAACCTAACCTACAAGAAAGGGACAAGAAAACGTAAATACAATGAATATTTTAAAAATTTACACTCAGAACATTGAACGGTTCACAATCTTTCGGCAGTTTACAATCTATTGAGATAAAAAGCGTTAGATTACAATCTAACGGTTTTCACAATTTTACGGTGACATATACATAATTTCAGCTTTACAATTTTCTTTTAAATAAATAAATAAATAAATAAATAAAAGCTTTATTGTATCTTATTGCTAGAATTTACACATTTAAACACTTATCAACTAAATCCTAAAAGAAAACAAATAAATAAATATATAAAATCTAACAATATACAATGGGAAGCAAACTCAGCATTACTGAGCATTGATAACAATGCTCAGCGCTGGTTTTCGGTTTGCTCCGGTTCTATTTGATTGTACAAAAAATTGCGCTGCGCCCTTTGCCTTATATTTAGACTAGTTATATTATACATATTACACAACTAACTTATAAAAACAAAAAAAGATATAAAACTTAAACCAAAAATACACGCCCAACAAAAAAAAAAAAAAAAAATATATATATATATAATAGAAAACGTGAAATTAATAAATAATAAACAGTAATTGAGATAGAACGAAATAATTCACTAACTTATACAGGTTTAATTAATTATTTGAATATATAAATTTTGCTGCCTCTATCTGTACGTTTAAATAAAAGTTTCTCAGTTTATTTTTTAACGTGATCTCGCTGGTGGGTTTATTCCATTCGCGTAGAGGTGGTGGGAGATCATTCCATATTTTTGCTGCTTCAAAACGGAAACAACCCCTAAACCCAGCCTTTTTATGAGCAGGTATAGCCAGTTTTCTTTTCTGCTGCACTCTAGTCGTGCTTCTGTCTTTACGCCAGTGCAATCTGTCATATAAGTACGGTGGTCGCTTATTGTATATAACCCGGTGTATTAGCATTGCAAGGTGTAAGTTTCTGCGTGATTTCATACTAAGCATTTTGTGACTATTAATAATCGGTGTAATATAACCTCTCCTAGGGACGTCAAAGCAAAATCTAGTGCACGCGTTCTGTATTCTTTGAACAGCTTTTTCAGTTTTTTTTAATAGTCTAGGCCCATATACAGTGTCGCAGTAGTTAAAAGCTGACAAAATGAGAGATTCCACGAGTATCTGCCGAACTCTCACCGTTAAAAAACGTCTCACACCGTACAAAACTTTTAACTTGTAAAATGCGTTTCTTATCTTTATGTTTAGATGTTCAATGAACCTTAAGTCTTCGTCCATGTATAGCCCTAAGTTTTTTGCGATAGCCACACTCTCAATGGATTCGCCATTCATGATTATATTGGGACTCCTCGCCTTTATGTTAGCTCTCTGATGTTTACTGCCCAGAACCATGAATTTGGTCTTTTTGGCATTAAGAACCAGCCTATTATTTTCTGACCATTTGGCAATAGCAATCAAGTCCTCATTTATCATTTCTACCGCTTCAGTTGTGCATTTTGGGTTAAAATGGTAGTAGATTTGAGTGTCGTCGGCGTATAAATGTGAACTGCAATGTTTTATGTTTTGAATAATATCTGCGGTGTATATTATAAACAACAAAGGACTAAGGCTCGATCCTTGTGGGGTACCACGTGGGACAACGTTTACCTGAGATAAAAGTGGTGATTTACCATTTGCGTCGATAGCCACATATTGTTTCCTGCTACTCAGGAACGAGCTAAACCAGGTACACGCGTTCGAGTCAACCCCGTAATATTGTAACTTCGCCAGCATGAGTTCAACATCTATACAATCGAATGCCCTGGAGAAGTCTAACAGTATTAGAATGGTGCCCTCCCCCCTGTCTGATGCCGAAAGTACGTCATCCGTTACCGCTGTCAATGCAGTTGCGGTGCCATGTCCTTTTCTGAAACCTGATTGTACTGCGGGAAGCAAATTATTGGTTTCTAAGTGTATAGAAAGTTGGCTGCAAACCAGTTTTTCAATGATCTTTGACATAGCTGGCAGTATGCTTATTGGCCTTAGGTCTTTGTATTCTGTAATATTAGCAGCTTTTGGTAAAGGAATAACTTTGGCAAGTTTCCATGAATCAGGAAAAACATTTTTGGAGATTGACGTATTTAGTATATACGTGATGATTGGTAAAGTCCGAGATAGTGTTAGTTTAATCATGCCAATCGAGATGTCATCATGCCCAGCAGCATTAGTAGCTATGCCTTTAATAATCTTAAGAACGTCCTTCTGCGTACATAGTTGTATTGAGAAAACGCTGTCTGTACACCTATTTTCTAAAAAATGTTTTACCATCTCCGTTGGGACTGTCCTACCACCTGGTAGTGTTAAAAAGTGGTCATTTATTTTATCGGGATGTTTTAGGTGCTCTGGTATGATGGGTTGGCTGCTATGACCAAACGGGGATATCTTTTTAAAGTGGTACCACATTTTCATTGGAGATTTTATATTATTATTAACGTAAAACGTGAAATATGCAGTTTGCTCTCTTCTAATGCTGCCGTTTGTGTAATTTTTTAAGGTTTTATAATATGACCATCTCGATTCCTCGTCGTACTTGTGCGCTTTCTTTAATGCACCATCTCTTAAGGTCATCATAATTTTAATAACATCAGTTATCCAAGGGTGGGGCTTTTCATTAATTTTAACGTATCTTGTAGGTGCATGTTTGTCAAATAACCCTAACACTTGTTTATTAAATTGTTCTATCATCATATTTATATTATCCAACAACATTATACACATTTCATAAATTAACCTTCTGTAATAATACTGAAAAGTTTGTCTACGACATTTAAAAATTGTTAATTGATTAAGTATAAAAAATATTTTTGAGTAAATATATGTTAGTATTTCGTAAATAATTCTGTATAATATTTGAGGCTCATTTTGTAAATAAACTACTTAAGTATTCTTATCCACGAGAGTTATTCTAACAATACAACTGGAGGCATTTGCGGTAATTTTGCTTGCGTTTTATGTACAGCCTGCCCTTGGAACGCCCGGTAAGTTATATCTCGACTCAAATCATACCTTAGTTGTACCTACTCCGGCTATATTTTACGACGGATTTTATATTTTATTATTACAAATATTTTTATTTTTATAATCCTTACGGCAGATCCTGTTTGGCAGATAAATTATACGCTTTGGCATGCTGATTCTTTTCTGCTTTACTTTGGAAATGTTTAGAGCCAAGGCCAAACGCCGAGTTAACCTTATCTGATAGTATTTCCTATACAAAATTTGTCAAAAACTCAAAACATCATTCATCATTAACGTTACCTATTCGGAGATTGAATAACAGGCTTTAAATGTCATCACTCATCTTAGATGAGCAGCTTCATGCCATACCAGTTTACTGGCTTTACGGCTCTGGGTTCCAGTCCTTCTGAGCCCAGCCATACCAGTCTGTACACTCTACCACAGAATATATATATTACCTCCACCAAATAGCCATACATCGAGTGGCCACGCTAATAAATTCCGGTCAAGTGCGAGTCGGAATACGTAATTTAATTGATAAAATTATTCGACCGCCTCAAAAAGTATTTAGTAGTGGCACTAACACTAACAATATTGATGATTTTAAAAACCTCGATAAAAATTGCGGCCTTATATTAGCTGTTGTGCTCGGCGACCATTTTCGGTTGAAGCGACGTTCGATTGAGTAGGTGAATTCTTATCGAAAGAAGAACAAATACAAATAGAACAGTTACAAATACCTACTTTAATAATAAATAATAAATAAATCATTTATTGTCCATAAAAACAAATATTACAATCGCTAGGTTTAGCGTCTGATGCCTAAGATAAGTTTGAAACTCGTGTTATAGGCATCAGTGCTTTCCCCTTACAATCTTCTCATGTTATACCTAACAGACAACAAACGAAATTAAATAGGTACATTAATGTGCATGCAAGTTAAACAATTTTTAAGCGATTTATTATTATCAAAATATGTAGACGTGTGTGTGAGTGTGCATGTGTGAGTGCGTGTGTATGAATATGTGTGTGTGTGTGAGTGTGTGTGTGTGTGTGTGTGATTGGTTATGTTGACATTAAGTATATTTTATCTTTAAAGTGTGTTACTTTAAAATAACCAGTAAGTTCTCTGTGCTATCATACGTAAGTTCTTGTAACCACTTTTTTACGATATTTTTACATTTATAAGAATTTAAAGTCGATATATTTAATTTATTATTAATAATATTGTATAGGAAGCCGCCAAGAAAACAGTAGAATTTTTGAGAGAAACGGGTATTACAATGACGGATTACGCATATTTTATTTTTCCTTCTCTTCGTTTGTAGCTCTTCCAGTACAGACATATCCACATGTTTATGTTGTTTTAAAATTACGCTTAGTATAAATAGTTGCCTGACAGTAAGAACTTGAGCTTCTTTGTACAATACTGCTGTCGAATATCTGAAGGGAAGAAATGCGCTAACTTTAAGTATAGCTCTTTGTGCTCTTTCTAAAAGTATTAAACGTGATTTTGACGTACCACCCCAAGAATCTATGCAGTATGTCAATAATGATTGACATAGAGCATAGTAAATTACTTTCATTAAGTTTTTGTCCGCTATATGGCGAATATTTTTGAATATAGCTATTAGTTTACGAATCCTATTGGTTAAAGTTGTAACATGCGGTTCAAAAGATAACTGATTATCAATGATGATCCCAAGGTATTTTATATTATCAGCTCTAATCAAAGAAGGACAGTTACACGGGGCGATGACAGCAGAGGAAAGGCAATTGCTAGTGTGGGCTTTAATAAAATAATTATCTCGTGACGGTTGTGAGGAACGTAAAATGGAAAAAGTAAGGTATTTTGTTTTATCAGCGTTACAAGTAAGTAGATTATTTCTTAGCCATGATAAGACCGTGTCGAAACCTTTTTGAGCGAAGTGAAATGCGCTTTCCCAAGTTTTTCCCCAAAAAAGGAGAGTAGTATCGTCCGCAAAGGCTACAACCTTACCATTTTCCAGATTCATATTACATAACTGATTTATGTAAACCAAAAAGAGTGTGGGGCCTAATATGCTTCCCTGGGGAACACCATAGGTAACAGGAAGAGAGCTACTGATAAAGTGGTCGATTTTGACGCATTGGGTTCTACCCGTTAAGTAGTCCTTAAACAAACTTAATTGCAATCCACGAATACCCAGTTGTTCTAATTTAGTTAAGAGCAGTGGAATGGAAACGGTATCAAAGGCCTTAGCCAAATCAAGAAATATAACTATGCACTTCATACCCGAGTCTAAGTTCTGAACAATACCGTTTGTTAGTTCCGAGACTGCGTCAGCCGTCGATCTTGACTTACGAAAGCCATATTGATTAGGAGAGAGTAAATTGTTACTTTCAAGATAATTAATAAGTCTATTGTTAATAATACGTTCCAATATTTTAGAAAATGTTGGTAGAATAGATATGGGTCTGTAATTACTAACCAATTTACGATCACCATTTTTGTGTACGGGTGTAATTACAGAGTCCTTAAATTTATTTGGAAACTGACCGTGTCTAATCGCTAAATTACAAATGTGAACTAATATTCCTGCAATTGTTTCTTTATTTTGTTTAAGCACTACTGCCGGTATGTTGTCAATTCCCGCAGCACTTGTTACTTTAAGTGAATTTATAAGAGTCAAAACTTCGGCTAGATCCGTTTCCAATAAGACAAATGATGAGGAGGGAGAATATGGACTAAGTTGACTAGTTAGTGTCTCATTTTCTATATTTAGTTGGGATTTAACTTGATCTACTAGGGTTTTACCAATATTTATAAAATATTCATTTACGGTTGAGACGGCTTTAGTTGGACAGTTTTCAATCGTAAGTAAATCACGTGAATCTTGATTTTTAGGTTTAAGATTTGTTATTGAAATAATAACTTCCCACGTTTTTTTGATGCTAGATCTTCCTGCTCTTTCAAGCTCACTTTTTTCATATTCCCTTTTCAATTTTCTTAATAAGTTTGTACAAAAATTTCTATACCTCGTGTAAATAAGTCTTAATGATTTATTCTCAGGATTTTTCTTCGAATTCTTATGTAGTCGATCTCTATGCCTGAGACATCTTAGTAAACCTGTAGTAACCCAAGGTTTGCGTGGTGCTTGTCGTTTGGATGCTACACGTTGAATAGTATTTTTATCTATAATTTTTGAGACAGTATCGATTAGTTGATCAGAGGCAATGTCACAGTTTTGCATCTCTAGAATCGGTTGGAAGTCACAATTAAGTAAATCGGCCTTTATATCAGAGTGGTTTAGCTTTTTAATTATGTATCTATTTCTAGTCTCATGATTAGTTTTGTAGTCCAATGAGATCATGACAGTATCGTGGTCTGTAAGGCTATTAGATATCACGAGAGTAGTGTAAGCCACAGTTGATTTACCTAAAATATGGTCAAGACAGTTATTATTCCTTGTAGGTAACAAGTGAGTTGGCAAAAGACCATAAGATGCATTAATGTATCTAATTATCTATACTAATATTATAAATGCGAAAGTTTGGATGGTTTGTTACTCAATCACGTCAGAACTGCTCAACGAATCTACATGAAATTTGGCACAGAGAAAGATTATAGCCTGGAATAACACATAACTTTTTATCCCTTGAAATTAAAGAGTTCCCGCGAGAACCAAAAACGTCGCGGTCATTAGCTTGTGTAATGATATAAGTATTAGAAGTATGCACCTCGAACATAAGTGCTTGCATAGCATTATCGTATGTATTTCGTAATCCAAGAGTACAACATAAACAGTTTTAGATTGTTATTTATTGTTCGAATATATCGGAATTACTGCAAGCGTTTTACTGTGAATCGTTAGCTTGGATTGCGTTATTATGTAAATGGAATTTTTATTGGAAAACATTGATAATGGTTGGTTACATATTCAAGTAGGTACTTTTAGGCAACTATCCATTTCTGGTGCATTTTTTAAAAATTATAAATTAAAAGCTGGTTATCCACCACTACAGCCCATAGGCCACAGGCCTCCACTCTCATAGGAGAGAGGGAATTAGAGCTTAGACCCACCACGCTGCTCCAATGCGGGTTGGCGTGCTTTCACGATATCTATGGCACCTTTAATAATAATTTAATGTCACCAAACTCTTAGCAAATACTGCTTGTTTATTTTAGTTCCTTGACTTCTATTTAAATGCAATATGATATAGGGAGAGGTAACATTAACATAATATAATTTACATGTAGAGTGTTGCATGATTTTTTTCCGGCTTCATAGTTAAATCTTCATCCGACTTGATACCGAAACGGTAACGCAGCAGCAACTGGCACAGACGAAAGTTTTACATTTGTATCTAGTTTTATCTGTGACACTACCTGATTATTTATAGATCATTTAAAGGTTTATATAAAGGTTTTATCAGGTTAATACACCTAACAGATTACAATCTACCGAAAAATAATGCGTTAAATTGTAATCTTTCGACAGTTTACAATCTCACGAGTTAGATTATAATCTAACGGTTTTTAAAATTTTACGGTGACATAATATACATACATTTAAATGGAGCTAAAGAAGTTTTACTTCAGTCGTGGTATTTTCAGACTCGTTTTTCTTTTCTTTCTTTCTTTTAATTGCAGTATCTTTGGGACGTCTCAAAGGTACTTTCAGATTCAGGGTGTTCTAATTTTTATGTTTAACTAGCTGATGCCCGCGACTACGTCCTCGTGGATTGAGGTTATTTGGTTCCAGCGCGAACTCCTTAGTTTTCCGGGATATAAAGCCTATGTGTCATTCCAGACTATAATCTATCTCTGTGCCAAATTTCATCCAGATCCGTTCAGCCGTTCGGGCGTGGTTGAGTAACAAACCATCCATCCAAACTTTCGCATTTATAATATTTATTTGATTGATTCGATCGTATTGGTAGGTGCTGAACCGGTCATTGGAGACGCGCACTAGTCAGGCAAGTACGCCGTCGACAGCCTCCGCGCCGGCCGAGAGTCTGCTGCCGGTGGCGTTGGTGCCTCAACACGTCATCACTTCCGGCACCGCCAAGGATTGCGTAAGGCTGCGGGGACTGCCCTACGAGGCGCAGGTGAGCCGCCAAGTAACCAGACTGGGGCCGTATTAATTAAATATCAGATGCCTATAAATAATTGAGAAGTTTCCTTTTTTTGAAGTGAAAACTTTCTTTGAGCACTTTTTTGTAGGGGGTAAAAATGTGGAACGGTGTCGGTCACGCGACACCATTCTTCTTAAGACAAAAGGTCGTAAGTATAAATATAAATTTAGTACATTCGTAATTAAACTAATGTTTAATTATTATAATTAAAATGCCTTAATTTTAAGGTTTATATTTAAAAGTGCTGTGTAACCGTGACTGACACCTCGCGCTGTTACGAAGACAAAAGGTCTTAAATATAAATATAGTACATTCGTAATTCAACTTTAGTGCCTTAGTTTTAAGGTTTTTTTTGAATATTTTTTTTTTAAATATTCGTTTTCACTTCTATCGGCTTCGTCCCTATGACTGCCAATTTTTTATTTATTTATTATGTAAAAAAATAGAACAGGATCTCAAGTATCGGTCCTAAGTCCTAAAATAGATTGACCTAAACGTGTTCTTAGCTAATTGATGTCGGTTTATTAATACGGGTCTAAATAGTTAGTTTTGCGATCATGCGGGTAAGCCATATGCCTTGACATGACAGCTTTTAAAATTCCAATTCCCACTCAAAAAAATGTATTTGTCTGAGAAAAAAGGGATGTACCTACCCATTCAATGATATTTCGCACTAACAACATTTTTGTAATCGCCACGAATAACATCATGGCAGGCTAAGTAAGTATCTACTTCACTAATGCACGTTTTCACCAACAATGCCTAAATTTTAGGGAACACCTAAGCCCATCAGGTGACAGTTCTTGTAAGTGAAAACTGTCGCTTATTGATCTTAGGTGTTCCCTAAAATTTTTCTTCTCCCTACCTCTAAAAATACTTAATTTTCTAGGTGGAACACATCTTGACATTCCTGGACGAGTTCGCACAAAACATCGTCATGCAGGGCGTTCACATGGTTTACAATTCCCAGGTACCTAAGCTCTTCGTAATATATTCGTCTCTTTATTTACATTGACGGGCCCTGTCAAACAAAGAATGTGGACTTATTTTACTAACGCCATCTAGTCTGAAAAGCGGGACAGCGCCATGGCGGGGACAAGGACAGACATATTTTTCTATGAAAGGGCCCTACATATATGTATATCTAGTACCTACATATTATATATCTTGTAGAATAAAACTTTCAGTGTAATCGTAGCAATACACTTGGCCATAGCCTAATTCAACCTCCTTTTCCTGAAGTCATTGGTTCCCAAAACTTTAGGGACTTTACACGATTTGATCTGTTTTTCTGCAGGGTCATCCCAGTGGAGAGGCGTTCATACAGATGAACAGTGAAACGAGTGCGTTCCTCTGCGCACAGCAGAAACACCACCGGTATATGACCTTCGGAAAGAAGCAGCGGTATATAGAGGTAAGGACTATTTCTGTATTCATGGCATTGTCCACGTTAGACGATGATTTTAGTTTTTTGAACTATATGGGTCGAAAAAATTATATCAACATATGCCCGCGACTTTATCCGCGTGAAATCCTTAATTTTCCGGGATAAAAAGTAGGCTTTGTCACTCTCCATGTCCTCAATTATATCTGTAAAAAAATCACGTCGACCCGTTGCTTGCGATTGAAGAACAAGTCAATAAACAAACACAGTTTCGTATTGATAATATTTTAGTTCCTGAAGGAGAAGATCCAAAGGTGTATATTGAAAATCTAATTGCAACATATTGAGAACAAATATGTACATATCTTTGTTAGGGTGAACTTGAAAGTCGCCAAAAGATAGTGAAAACTATTTTTGTACCATGGAAATTCGGCTGTTTTCGATCGGATTGTCTGTGATTCAGTCCTTCTTTGTCTTGGCTTCATCTTGTGCTCCATGTATACCAAGTGTCCAATGCTAGAGTCCTGTGAAGTAGTTTGCCTACGATGATTCTGTTTACTATGAAAATTTTCTTTTATGTGCTTCAATTTATTGCAATAATTAATTATAGGTTGAGTTATTTAAATCTATTTGTTTTCTTTTCTATCTATTAATCTCACTGGAGCGAAATAGACGCCTTAGTGATACTCAAAGCATCAGTTGTGCATATAAACATGAAGACTTTCACATCCGATTTCACCATCAACGCCTTAATTTTAGGGAACACATTAAGACCAATAGGGGACAGTTTTCATTTACAATACCTGTCATCCAATGAGATTAGGTGTTGGTCATAGGTGTCACAATTTATGCATTGTTGATGAAACGGGCGTCGCTGTCGTACTTCCAGGTGTTCCAGTGCTCAGGCGACGACATGAACCTGGTGCTGACCGGCGGCGTGACCCCGGCCACGTCCCCCAAGGTGCTCTCCCCCGGTACGTTGCTGTCCCCCCCGCCGCCCGCGCCCCGCCTGCTCGCGCAGCACATCGCGCACCAAAACCTGCTCGCGCGACAACACGAGAACCTCCTCCTCTCCCTCCGCCCACCCCTCCTACTCCCCTCGCTCCCCCAATACCTCCGCGCGCCCTCCCCCGCCTACCAAATGCTCCCCCAAACGCAGATACTGCCAACCAAACGCTCATACGACCGCGCGTTCACCCAAACCGAAGCCCCCCCCGCGAAACGGACTTACATGCCCCAGCAAATGTCCCCCGCGTTATCTCTACCCGTTTTCTCATACGGCACATCATCACCTATATTCTCATACGCTAATAACTCCCCCATGCTATCGACTTATAGTACGTTACCCCCGTCTCTGTCTGCGGCGTTACCCGCGGGTTATGGCACAGCCCTCTCTGCCGCTTTGCCCGCGTCTATAACCTCGCCGTTCCCCGGATCGCTCGCTATGTCTATGTTCCCTACTTACCCTTACTATCCCGGGGTATAAACTATAAAAACGTGCATACTTAAAAGCTATTTTTAAATGCTAAATAATCTTGAATTGTGGAATACGTCTTGAAATTTTTATAGGAAACTTATAAAGTCTTTATTATTATTTACTTAAGTCTGGTTATATAACGATTGAAAAATGAGCCCTAAGCTACTGGGTTTTACTACATTATAATTATTACCTACTACTTATGCAATAATATTCAAGTTATAACGACGTTTTCCCCAAATCATTATTTTTTTGCGAATCGCCTATATCACTCTGATTTAAAAAAAGTACTTAAGTTGTTGATTGATTCATACGTTGATACATGAAGTTTTTAACAGAACGAAATAATTATAATTCGTACGTTTTATCAGACACTAGGCTTAAATATTGTTTAAGGGACCACGGGTCATGAGCCCATCTTAATGTTTTATAGTTATTTACATCTATATAGAAGAATGTTTAAAAAAAAGACACGCCAATAAATCATCCAAGGCTCGCAAAGCCTTGAACATGAATGCTTTCGTACCTGAGTATTTTTTATTTGATAAATCGAAAAATCAAACTTGGGCGTTCTAAATAACAGGGTAACAAAATGACAATACGCTCAAATTAATGAAAAGTAATTGTAAGTGCCTTCGCGTTTAACCAATGTGTTAACTAAGTATAAAGTAGTAAAAAAAACAATATTTAAACTAAATAAGTTAGTAATAATATTTACCTAATATTAACTAATTTAGAAAGTTTTTCAACAATTTGATAAATGAATTATGGCAGTTATATTAAACAGCTATTTGTAACTTTTTATACTAATTTTAAATTAAAATCACTTATTTTGTTGAATTTATTTACTGACTTTAAAGATTGTTGAATTATGATTAGATTTTTTTTTTGTAATTTAAGTCAACCCGAGGTTGTTATTCAATGATAAGTGAAGATTATGATTAGATTTTGATTTACTTTTTCTTATCTGTGTATTTTGCTTTTTAGAGTGATTGGTATCGTTGTGATTTTTGAATTTAGAAATTAGACATTCCATTTGCAAAGTTATTTTTGCCAATTTTTTTCAAGGCTGATAAAAAGTCTGAAAAAAAAACATGTTTATAAACATTATTAGGTATACTTTCGAATGGATATAATTAGGTACTTAACGTGTTTGATTTTGAGTTTTTTGTCAATGCACTCTTTGTGATTAGTTTACACTTTTGTTTTTTTTATATACATAATTAGGTTAGTTATTATGGCAACTCGTTTGTTGATGCACTTTTTTGTGTTATGAATTTATATTGTAGGTTAAATCATTTTATCGTCTTTTTGCCGAGTTTTAATTAATTAATAGATAGTCATTGTACTTAGACTTTATATATAACTTACATTGGTTGGCAGTTTCTTCCTTGGCATCTAAAACTCGTATTTTGCGAGTTATTCGCATATCTCCCCTCCCCCCTCCCTAACGCTAAAGGGCTTCCTAAAATTAAGGCGCACCATTTCTCTTCAAAGAAATTAAGGTGTTCTCAAATATTACACTCCAAATTCATTCCAAATTAACCGGCTAACTGATAAAATTTATATACTTACACTTAGAACTGTCATTGTTTACCTCACACCACATAATTTAGTCATATTGGTATTTACATTCAAGGTACCTATATTTTTTTAATAAATTTACATAGTAGTACATTTTCGAACCATAGCAAATAACAAAGTTTAGCAGAATATTATAAGCTAATTTTTGCAGAAAAAAGGCTTATCAGGTACTTACTGAGGTTTAAAATGCTAAAAATCGTCTTGATTATGTACCGTTTTTCTTACTATTATGTTTGGAAATGTACTACCTACATCTTCGTAGACTTTAGAATATTATATTTACCATGTCCGCGAGGCGTAAGCTTAGCTTTGCATTTGTGTGATTATACAGTATACACTTTGTACACGGATAATGTAGAGTCCCCCTATATCCGTGTATGGGTCTAAACCGGTTTCGACTGCGTTTTACAATAACACAGAAATGCAAAGTAGGTATTTTTATTGGGTACTTATCTTATTACTTTTTTTAAAACGTCCTCTTCATTTTCTATGGTGTTGCCATTGTCTCAAAAATCATCTAGGATTATGGGGGCTTCAGTCACATTATGCGGTGTAATGGGAAGTGGGTACAGAGTACAGTATGTTGTCCGTTATAATATTATGGCGGTCTAACTAGTTAGGTATAAAATACTTTTTTTTAATAAGTTGTGTTAATGATTTTAATTTTACCACTCATTCTAATTGTCATTGAGTTAGACATATTCGGTAGCTCAATAAGATAAATAGGTATGTGTTAACTATCTATTATGAAAAATTAGAAATTTTTCGAAGCTTTTCTAGGAACAAAATAACCTCTATAAAAATTTTAAAAAAGAAATTGATGTAGTAACTCTCATAAAGTTACGATGGCTAAATCAAAGTCTTTTTTTTAACTGTCGGCTTACTTATCTAAATTTTTACTTAAAAAAAATTCTCTAAAATTAAATTCTCAAATATTTTTTAGCATTTTTCGGTGAGTTAGTAAGTAATTCCTTAATTTTTCAACAATAATTTTTGAGCTACCGACGTGTCTTGTATTGGCGGTATTTTCGAGCGGGTTGTGTTATGGAAAATGGCGCATGGACTTTGGAAAATTCGGTAAGTGTCGCACTTTATAAATAACACCATATTACGTGTTGCCAAATCGGACTAAGCATGGTTGCCGGGCTATTGCAGGAAAGAGGTTGCATGTTTCTCGGAGGTTTACTATATTTGTTTTTTTTTTAATTTATTGTGTTTAGCGTTCATTTGGCGTTTTCCAGAGCACAGCGCGAGCGAATATTTACGTCGGAATACTTGCTGCTTTTAAAATTAAGCACTCCTTAAATTGTTGTGAGTTTCAGTATTTTTTTGATATTCATCAAAAAAACGTGTGTTTTTTAACTAATTGGCGTTTAAGCATTTGGTCATTAGTTTTGGAGTGTTGAATAAAAAATCGAAACGATGAATAATTGCTTTATGCTGGTTATGAAATTTTTACATAATTTTATTTGGCCAACCAATTAGTTAATAATTAATTAATTAACACTAAATTCTTGCGATAGTTAAAAGTATTCTGATTATATAACATTTAACATAAATACATGTCGACAATCATATAACTTTGTTTTCAGGTTTGATACTTACTTTTTACTACACTATAATGCGGTTATAATCTCAACAATGACAAAATTTGATCAGTTTGGCGTGTACTAAATATAATAGAAACATTTAGGTACGATGTACCTACCCCCGATTTAAATATAGATAATCTATAAACCATTAAATATGTCTTCCATTAAGAATTAAAAGTACTTATGCATTTCATTTCGGCTCGGTGCGTTCGGTTTTAACCCAAAATCCGCGAAAGAGCTTGGGTATTATGTATATTCAAATATGCTGACATTAAAATGACTTAGACCAAAACGGTAAAACAAAGGTAATTATTGTAAGTATTATCGTTTTGTAAAAGATATTATGATCAATAAATTATTATATTATGTAACAATAAATATATTAATTAATAATACATTATATTAATTAATATTTATTTAATTTAAATAAATTTCATAAACAAATTAATTACAATAATAATATATCTTATAATTAATAATTAATTATGTTAATTATTAATTATAAGATATATAATTATTAATTATTTAAATATATTTTATTATATGTACACAAATTAACTGAATATTACCTCTTAAAAGTATCTAAGATATTACTCGAGCCTTAGATAACCTTATTCTTACACAACTTTATTCAAAATTCTCTGGTCCAAGTTTAATAGACATTTCCAAACGTTCAGTTTTTTAAAATTTTCGAACATACGGAGTTATATTCAAATTTCTCTACTAAATGTCTACTACCTCTTACACGGGTTTTGGGTTTACCGTAGTTAATATTATCTAGTTCATAATATTATACATATTATAATATGGTGTTATGGTCCTCCAGTCACTAACACATACTTAGTACACAGCTTCCTTTTCTCTCTATCAAGCCTTCTCTCTTCTATGTTATATTATTGGTCTGGGATATTTCAATCGTTTGCTTCTTTATTCGGTGACTTGTTTTGAAAATTGGTGCTAACTTTGTTTCACGTAAATCCTAAACTAAATCAGGTCTAAAAGCTTTGCTGTCCTTTTCACAACATTCCCATCAGAAAAGGATGACACTGCTAATAGTCCGTCAATTTTGTTTAGAAATTGTGTAGAACATTATAGTCATATTATAATTATTTTAACAAAAACGGTAATAGTTATTGTATTATCGTTTTGTCACAGTTATTAAATTAATTATTTAGTATTGATTTATTTTATTTTGGTACTAATTAATCGATTTTATTTGTAAACGATTTCAATATCTTGAGGTAAGTATCTGTAGTGACTGGGGGAGGTGGTGTGAGGAAATCAAATCATTTTGTTACTGTAAGCTTATTTTAACATATTCGTCAAAATTTCCAAATCTTTATGTTGGCACAGGTTAATGGTGTTAAATATTTTTAAATCATATTATTATGTTGCACAAATAACGCAATTTTTTATCAACTTGATGCTTATTCTTTAAATATCCGAATTTATAGACGCTATTTCTCCAAGCTATTAAAATCGTAACCACAGGTGTCAAATATCACACGTATTTTTTCTTACAAGAACTGTCAATTTTACATTATATCTTCATTCAAGAATTGTCAAATTTGACACCCTTCATTCAAGAACTGAAAAATTTGATAGTTATTCATACAAAAAAATGTAATTGCAGTTTATGAGAGTTACGATTTAAATGGCTTAGAAATATCCGTGTTCAGTCTGCTTAGCAAATCTTATCTTACATTTCACAATATTATGCTTTGTTTCGTTAGCGTTTTTGATGAGTTATCTCAAACAAGGGTCATTTTGTGAAGTAAACGTGAGGTCGAACCTTATAAGCTAAATAACATGAAATAGATATAAGTTATTGATTCTGAGAGGTATCTCTGATGATAAATCAACTTGTTAGTTCTGGGCCTATTCGTTATGACATTGAAATCGTAGTACACTCGTAACTGCAAATATCGCCAAAACTGACAGTTTTGTGTGACGATAATTGACAATTATTGTATGGAGATATGCCAATTTTGACAATTTATTGTGTGACGTCTCGATTCGATTCGACGTCTGTAAAACGCATTTAGCGTGTAGTTACGATTTCAATGTCATGCAAAATCAGGGCTCTATATGAGTTAACATTTTATTAGTTGGCTAATTTTAGTTTATTGCGTTCTTTTTAATAAATCGATAATTTTTCGTGTTAGAATCTTGATTATTGCGAGTTTTTCTGCTATGTGGGTGATTGTGCTATTTTTAGTACCTATATCTATATTGCTTGTTTTGTAGCAAAATGTGTCCACTTGTGAAGGGAGGGATGTAATAATTCACTAACACTTGGCCCTGGTTTTCTTTATTACCCCGTCTGAATGATAATTAATAGGTGAACCTTGACAGATTCTACTAACTTCATTCGAAATATAAAATAAGAGTTAGGATACATCTTCGTCTTTCCGTGTCTTTGTGTTATACTGTTAGCAAGATTACAAAGTTGTAAGTGAAGTAAGCAGGGGCTGTCAAAAGTAAACCTATTTGCATTTGGAATGGGTAGCCTGGAAATTGTACTTAGGCGTGACATGGCTCAAGGTTGACGTCGGATTTGACAATATCTTTTTCGTAAAAGAACTGCTAAATTCGACGTTAAAAGCTGCTGTTTTGCGATAAGTTATGATTTGATTGGTGAACATGGGCCCTGGCTTCAATTGTCTGTGGTTTAGTCAACTTTTTGTTTTACTAACTTTATCACGTCCGTCGTTTACACCATGGAATGCACGTTATTTAATTTACACTTATGTGGTTCATTACGTTATTAGTTACACTATTTAATTTATTAACTTCCCCAAAAAGTATATGGTTATTCATGCGCTAAGATATTTGAAATTATTTTAGTTGTTTCTTTAAAAGATGCGGAAAAACATGCTTTTATTCAAAATTAAGTCTGTACTAGCATGAAAGTAGGGATGGTAATTTATTTAAAATTTTAAGAAAAATTTTTGAATTTTAAGAATAGCTTATGATTGACTCATATTATTAACGAAAGATAATTAAGGTTGGTTATTTGGTTACGTATTATTAACGAAAGTTAACTTAGGTCGGTAATAGTTGGTTAAATACTACACTTTTACACAAACAAGTTATGTATCTAACTTTCCTTCACAAGATAACAACACAAGTAGCACAATCATCTGTCCCCCCCTCCACCCACCGCCTAACATAGCTTTAGTTCTGTATTTCTAGATAATCCTGATATATCTAAAATCATGGAGCAAATATAGGGTACAAATCTAATCTAATTCAATTTAAAAAAAAAAAAATTGTTGTAGTGAAAAGCACCTACCTTTAAAAAAACATAATAAACATAAAGTGAAGCTTTCGACATTGATAAAAGTATTTCAATTGAATGTTCAAAGTTACATCGAAAAGTTAATAATTTTTCATACAATTTATTCAAATACCAATGTCGTGAGCTTTCCTCTAGTTCCAAAATAGTCAAACATAAATGCTTCCTAAACTGCATGGATACTCAGGTGACAGAATTAAATTACAAAACCTTGTAAAATGGGACAACTCGGAGCTTCAGTGTGTGTAGAAAATCCAGTTTTTGTGCTTCCTTAGTAAGGATTATAAAAAAATCATGGGTTTAAGGTGATGCCCTATTAGACTGTCCCACAGACTTGTTTGAAAAAGATAGACAAGAAAACATCCCAAAAACTCGCGGTTGCAATTTTTGTAAAACTTGTAATTTTTTGACAGTTGTTGCAGACCAAATTTGTCATTTTTAAATAAGAGGTGTCAAATTGAACAGTTCATGTATGAAGATGTGTCAAATTTGACATTTTTGAATAACGTGCGTGAGATGAATACTAATTACTTATTAGTTATTATTTTTTGTTCGATCTCAGTTTATCATAACGTTGTAATTCTGTGGAAGCCTATCCCTGAACGTTCATTTCATTTTAAAACAGCCGATTGCTTGTTTGTCTTTTTCGTAAAGTCTGTGTCAAGACTGTATGTTACCACGAGGTTATCATCATAGTAACAGATGGCGTAAGTACCGGTTATCATTGTTGTGGGATTCACATAAGTATACTCCTTTCCTATTCTTCAGTATCGCATTTATATTCAGTATGCGATCTCAACTGCTTGATTGTATTTTATTTTATTTCGAAATATAAACGATTAAGTTATAACGTTCAAATAGTAAATAATCAATCCTATTATATGTTTATGTATACTTCAAATGTCAACTTAAATATACTTTAAATGTATGAATGTATGAAATTAAGTATAAAACTTTCAAATCTGTACCTCTTGTAAGTATTATTATTTCATGAAAGCTATATTATTTATTTATTTTTCGATAATATTTTTTGTATTTACGTAGTTGAGATCGCACAAAGTGGTGCTAAGTAAATACTAGGGTACTAGGCGAGCATAAGTTTGGTAAAGTCCGCAGACTAGCTTGGTGGTTGGCGGCATCGGCGACGTGTGTAACAGTATTGGTGTAAGTTGCGCACTGCTTTGGTGGACTGTTAATGCGTTCTGAGACCCTGGTGAGTGATCATCATTTTAATTACATATACTTAACTACTTACATTGTGTATGTCTGTCCGTACTCGTTCAAACCAAATGTTTTGCTGATTATGTTTAATTTATATTTCACATATATACTTATTTATCTAAATTGTTTATGACATGAGGTACAATTCTATAGAGGAGGAAAACTAATAATATATACAGTTGTGTTAAACGTGTCACGTTGTTTGATTTAATAACAAATGAATAAGTGACATACGATATAATTATAAAAATTGCTTGCGACAAAAAATTACAGGTATTTTATATAATCGGTGTATGATATGATTATTATTAAAAGTGTTAAAAATACGCCTCTGTTGGGGCAATTACCTAGACCCAGTTAAAAACTTGAATTTGCATTTCTTTTAAAGAAAGAAGTAGGTAAATAAAACCGTAAGTAAATATAAAAATTGCTGATTATATCCATGAAAAAAACATTAAACTCAGCAAAACATTTCATTCCAACATAAAACATCTTGTTCATATTTCTTTGGGCTACCTATTTTTAAAATATTCAATGTTATTTTATATGTATGATGTGGGATGCAAATTAGTTTTAAGGAGGTATATTATTATAAAAAGTCATAGAAATCTGCAAGGAGGCGTAGGTATAGGTATACCATGCACAAAAAAAATTTATTTAACCCAATATAATATTCTTGTCGGGTTGTGCTATTATAATAGGCACCTACAATTATTATTACTTTGTGACTAACACTTTGCATGAGCAATGAAATCGATCAAAGAAAATTTAACATAAGATTCATTAAAATCGAATGGGATATCTTTTTAAATAAAAGGTAACTTCCGAGTTGAACTCTTATCAAAATTTATTCATCAATGCAAAAAGTATATTTTATCATAAATATATTCGTAATTATACCTAATAATGAATTATTGATTGACAAAGAAGATTATTAAGATGTTCAATTTAAAATATTACTTTTATAAAATTATTATTTAGATGTCATAACTTATATTAAACAGTTATTATAACGTGTTATCACTATGAAGTGTTAATTAAGTTATACCTATGTATAAATTATATTATATATGTATAAGTCGTATATTTTTGAATATAAATAAAAATATATATTATCATATAACTTTTTCATATAGGTCCAGTAACGTATTACTACCCAGCTATGGGGCCAACGTTGCCGCCACCACCGCTCGTTTACTGGGGCTACCCGACTCCGCCTGTCTCACCCGCGCATTACTACCATCCTCCACACCATCCCCAAACTATGGTAAGAATAATATTATAATATGTTAATGATAAAAAAAAATGGGGGAATACCCCCCATTTTTTTGCCAATTTTTCTGGTAATAATTTTTTTCAATGGAAACGTTAGGTACCTATTTACAATACGCCGTGCAGATTTGAAAATTTCTAAGCCTTAAAATAGACTAGTATATTTTATTTCCTTTGTTTTTTTTTGTCTTTTAAAAGGATATACTTAATGTTTAACAACTTCTAGGTAAGGATGTACATACAAAACAGAAACACAATCGTAGCTCCGAAACAAAGATATTTGAAAGATATTAAGACTGTCACTAATATATTAGCGACAGGGAAGAAGCTGCAAAAGTTATAAAAACCCATGCGAAATTGGGTATTTGACAACTAGTCAAATCAGCAACTTTTTTTCAAATGAAAACACGTGGCTTAGTCTGGGATTTTGTATGAAATACTGAATTGTGACGTCTTCAAAGTTCGGCGCACTTTTTAACTGGAATCCATAAATAGTTTAAAATGGTAATTCAACATAAAACTAATAGGGGATGTGGATATTACGACTGTTAGGAGATCCTCTATTTAATAAATATTTAAAAATATTTTATTTGACTAGTAGTCAAATACCCAATTCAGACTGTCAATAAATATTGTGATACACATACCGGTATACAATATACTATTATATTTACATTGCTATCACGTGAATAAATATTTCTTGACGGAATAACGAATAGAACGATATTTATTTGCCGTCTGCCCCTTGCCCTTCGGTCAAACTTTTCGGACGAGAGGTTCGGACGATCCATAAATTTAAAAGGTCCAATTATAATTAGATAAAAAATTAAACAAAGCAAGTGTAAAATTATATTTTATGATTATAAAAAGTTGTGTAGATAATAAGGCATTTTAATGTAATTTTTATAGAAAAAATACGTCATTCCATATTCCAGATGCCAGAAGTAGTTTCAGTGGGAGGAGGATCTCCTTTACCGATTCCACCACCAGCTGCTTGCCCCGAATGGCCTATTTTTATGGTCAACTAAACTAAATAGATAAAGTCTTAGGCAATATAGTTAGACGGTCAACAAATATTGCAGTGCAATATAGCGAAACCGCAATCTCAATATTTATCATATCACATTTCAATATTTCACGAACACGGTCACTAATATCGCTATATTTATTGACTGTCTAATCTTAGGGTATTTTTACCAGTGCTGTTCGAAATTCGATTTTATTGATAAGTATAGACCGTTACAGAATTTGTATAAAATGTGTATGATGATAATTTGAATGTAAGCAGGCAATTCAGGGGGTACACTACCATCGCTTAAAGTAGTATTATTTCAAAATGACAGTTTCTGTCACGTACCTTGACGTCCCTAAAATAAGGATTACAATTCTAAAACAAAAATATAAACAATATTAAAATAATACGGCTTTAAGCGACGGTAGTATGCCCCTGGCCCTTTTATCCTTTATATATATTGACATATATTTATATATATTAAATGTGTCGAAAACTTCGCTCAATTTCGTTTTATGTAATTTTTAACATAGTAGGTTTAGAATTGTATTATAATTATTATAAACCTGTCCTCTTTTACAACAAAAACAACAAAACCTTAAACATAATTTGCCTTTGTTTTAACCAAAGTAAGTGTAATATCTAAATAGGTACCTTCTGCTATTTTTCCAAACGATAAATAAAAATGGAAAGAGCAGCTAAGTAATATTTCTTTAAAACAAGAAAATATCGATAAAACGTTTCAAAAGTGCTTCAAAATTGGCGCAATGATCTATCATTTTATAATTATAAATAATAAATTTATAAAAATGTGAAATAAATAATTAAATAGGTAAAATTATTTTATTTCGTTCAATAATAAACGTTAGTGTTACTATTAACATTTTATGGTACAAATCGATAATCTTGTAATCTTGTAACATCACTTGCCAATATGATCAAGAGTTGATTGTATCAAATGGAATGGCTCAAACAACGTGATATTATGATGTATCTAAGATATTGTTTAATATTAGGTTAATAAGTTAAAAAATAATTAAATCCTGATTTATAATTCCATGCTAAAACATTTATTAATGTATATCAAATGAATTTATCTTTATGTTTATTTAGGTTAAGTAAATATAATAGTTTGACTATTTGAATATTTATACATATAGAACAGAGGGACGAAACTGAAAGTCCTAATTTGACTATCAATCATTTTATAATTAATTTAGATAAAATATTATTAATATACCTACTTAATCTGAATTATAATACCTATGTTATCAATCATTTTCAACTTCTTCTGTTATCGTTGTCAGATTATACCTATAACGGAATTATATATGAGCATTGTTCTTTTTTCAAATATATTTTATATTTCGTTGACTTTCTTAATATTTAACGAGGTTTTATTAAATATTACTAATACTTAATTCCAATATGTTACTTATAGTTTAAATTAATAAATGAAATATTTATATGATATTTCTAAAATTAGATTTTTTTTGTGTAGGGATTATATCAAAATATTAATACGATATCCGGTGCTTGTTAATTTTTTCAATAAGAATCTACTTTTAAGGAATATTTAGCACCATAGTAAAATTTTATAATGCAGAACGATCTTACGAATTTTATCATATTATGTAGGTACATAATTTATAAAATTGGTTTCAATATTATGATGTGTACGAGTTTACGAAGACTTAACTGAACAATATGGCTGTCAATTAACATCGAAAATTGCGATTTTTCCAATACAGATTCTTAGAATAGTCAATGTAACGCTCAATCTATTTAAAAGTTCCTTGTCTAATCATATATTTTGAAAAAATCAAATAACACTTTATTTGATTAGTCTATTTTTAATATTCAGAATTTTAAAAGTAAGTATAGTACTTTCTAAAACAGTGATAATATTAAAGGTGCTGATTTATTCAGTTTTGAGCAAAAACCAAATAAATGACTTGTTATTATTATTCTTCATTGTAGAGTAAGAAAACGCTCAATTAGAATAGTTATTCATCTAAGAATAAGCTAAAACAGAAACATATTATGCCATAATTCTAATTTCGCTCTAATAATTGAATAAAAACGATGTTCTGAGATGACGACGTTTTATATGATTGTATGAGTTTTCACCGACGTCCAATAATAGGAGGTTCTCAATTCGTATGCGTATTATTTTTTATTAAATTCAATTAATTATATCGAGTCAACAAAAATTTATAAAATTGCTTATTACAACTCATATTTCATAATAATACGTGTGCTAAGTATGGCAGTGAATTTAGTATAGGTACATATATTTCATTATAGAGTTGAATAGGTAGGTAATATTATTACATCTGTTCAATAGATTTTATCATTGAATAAATATATAAAAACTTGCTATTTACTTTAATACCTATCGAGGTTAATACAAGCGATAGAAATAAGCAAATTCTTATATTAATTCGTAGAAAAAAGCTACCGTGTGTATTATTTTTGTCTGAGCAGAGCATAGATCCAAAGGCTATAAAATAAAATATCAAAAATCAAGTTTTCGTGCAGACTCTTGCTACTATAGTATAAACACCTCATTTATAAAATTTATCTAATACAGGATAAATGTCTCATTTAATTTTAATATATAATTATGCCATTGAACATTTTTTTTCATACATTCATCTAAAAATCACAAATCTCATATTTTTAAAATAAAAGTTTGCCCTATAGCTGTTACAGGATAAATAATAAGATATAAGTAGGTAATAATAAATAATGATTATTTCATTGGCATAATATTAAAATTAGGTTAAATATAATAATAATTAATTATATAAAAATAAAAAAATAAGTAAGCAACAAAATCTAAATGTCTTCCGTGTGTATTTTTTTCTTTTTAAGCAAAATAATTGTTGTTTTTTCATAAGTTTATAATATTATCGTTTGTTAATTATGATGTCAAAGACAAAGAATTTTCAGTTTTATCAATTTAGGACTCTTGTTGAATATAAATATTTTTCCTTAAAAAAATGTTATCGGAAATTATTTTAAATTATTTAAAAAAATGCATCATTTTTGTAATAAAAAATTAGCACGCATTATTTGCAAAAATATGGATTTCTAAACCTTTCTTAAATTGGACCATCTACAATTTTAAAAATTTACTTTGCAATGGATGCAGTAGGTTATCTGTCGATTTTAAAATATTAAGCAATAATCTAAGTGCCTTAACTATAATTAACTATTTACTATGGTCAGTTTTAGGATAATGTTTGCCTTTCTTTAGTGATTTAGTATATAAGTAACGGTTAGGGCGTGTTCTCACTAGGCGTGTAATTGGGTATTTGACAACTAGTCAAATCAGAAATTTTTATTCAAACGTCAAAACGCGCACTTTGGAATGGATGTTGTACGAAATACTTGCCTGTGACGTCATTAAAATTCGACGCACTTTTTTATTTTAATCGATAGTTTAAAACGGTTATAAAACATAAAAGAGACCGTTGATATAATACGTCTGCTCGAAGATCCTCTGTTTACTAAAGAATAATTTATTTTTGACGTAGAAATCATCCCAATTTTGACTGAATGCAATGTTAACCTGAGTTAGCGTTTAAAATATTGCTCGTCTTATGTATCTGGTATTCCGAAATCATCAACAAAACTGCTATAAGTCAGCCAGCAGACAGACGCCTAATGTAAACACACCTTTCTAATTGCTTCTAATAGGTATAATTTCATGTACATGGGTAATTCACGTCATGTAGTTCAATATGAGGTCATGTTTCACTAGGATGCCATAGCAATATTGTCAAAGGTCTATTTCACTATCTCACCACTAAGAGTCCAGGCTTTTTCCTCGAAGTCTCCGCGACTTTTCAGCGTAAGCAAACTTCTTTTCGTCATTCATTCTTACTCATTCACTCATTTTCGACTCATTGAATTTTTCAAGGTAAATTCAGTCGCCGATTTGCTGACGCAACATCACTAAGGCATCCTTGTGAAATATGCGCTATAGGAAAATCTAAAGAGAATTCTTTAGGTACATAGTGAGTTTTGTCCATGACTTAAAAACAATCATGACTACCCTAAAAATGTAGTTTGTAAGTAGTATTTTGTTATGAAATTTAAAAAAAAATCGTTAGTTTTTGTTACATTTTATATTAAAAAATGTTTTTGTTCGTTTACTAAGTTAATTATTATATTTTTAAAATAAATTTATTTAGATAAGTAACTAAATTGATATTTCAATCAGGAAATGAATCTGATTTAATGTATTTAATATTTATTTACTGTAAAATTGTGAATTACCTAATATATTATTTTTTCCTATGTTTTTTGTTAATGAAATCACATTTTTAAAAATCCAGTGAGTTTGTTGACAAATATGGTTGTTATTTATACAATTGATGAGTCGAAAGTAATGTTCAGAGCTGGGTATTATATTGTTATACATATAGTAGGTACCTATTTTATAGAATATGGATGTGATTTCATTATCAAAACTGTAAATTGTGTCAAATTGTTATCTACAATGTTTATTATAATATGTTGAATTGACGAAAACCATTATATTTTAGTATAAATGTTATTCCACACTTATTTTGCTACCGTACTAAAATATACTAAAAAGATCCTGTCTTTTAAAACGGAGCAGCGTTGCGAAATTTTATTAATACGAAAATAGTTGAAATAAAACTATTATGTTAATAAATGAAACATTGATTAATTATTCACAAGACAAGACTGCGTAGTGATAAACTCGCGGCTTTACCATTTCTATACCTTTCTAAATTCTATGGTACCAATAGTTGCTTCTGGTTGAGCAACACAATACTTGGTAGCTTAGTGTGGATTAGACCTAATGATTAATGTAGTTGATATAGAACGTGCAATGTTTAGAAAATAGTTATTTAGATGTTTAATGCCAAAACAAATTTGGTTTATTATCATACAAAAGTAGTGAATTGTTCCAATAAATTAATTAAATTTACTTTAATCTCTTTATTTTCCCCATAGACTAACCAACCTTATCTCGACTCGAGTAGGTAAATAGATGACTCGTTGTCTTCATCTGTAAGGGCCTTTGCAGATGGGACATTGCCACGCGTATTCAACGCACGTTTTACAATAGGCATAATGAAAGTAACCAAGAATCAATGAAATTATTAATTTATGTAATGAAATACGATTCATGGATTATAAAAACGAAGGTAAGTATTTATTTTTCTATTTCGAGTGAGAAAGCTATATAATTTAATAAAATAAAACTATAAAATACAGCAATCCGCCATAATGGAATAAACACCAAGAAGCGAATGACGTCACAATTGTTTGTTTTGGAGCTTTGACAAGTGTATTGTTTACTGCACACTGCACAGAGTACATTGGTAAAAACAATAGTGACGTCACAAACGACGCCATGACACCGGCTAGCGTTTAGGCGTGAATTTTAAAATTTAAATTTCAAATGCCAATTTTATGTACCAAACCTTATTCTTCTGCTGAAATAGGATATTTTTTCGAAAAAGTAGGTAGATACTTCCGAAGTCCGAACATAATCTGACCATTTTTCAAAATCAGTCATCATGCCTTTTGCGTCATTGGGAATATACCCACTTGCCGCGTTTGTCGCTCACCTAGGACAACGGGTGAGCGACCGACGCGACGCGACAGTATCTAACCAGTGGCCCATGTTGTCACGTAGATACGTTTGTCATTTTTTTATTCCATCGTTTCGCGTGGCTTCGCTAACGGGTAAGGGCTCGTGCAGCGTGCTGGCGATATTGTGCGACTTCGTTCACAGCGATTTACAGCGAGGAATTCTAAGGTTGGTTGGGACGAGTGTACGACCCGAGTGTTGGTAATGGACTGCTTTATTAGTACCTAATCCTATTCACCTATTTAATACTTGATACATGCCTTATAAGCTTATAATAATAAAGGTAGGCGCATACTGTACAGAATCACAGCGCGCACGGTGATCCTCACTCGCCCGCACACTGCGCAGTGCGCTGTGATTCGTCGCTGCGACCGAAGTCTTAGACGTCCTTACGCCAAAAAATATTGCCCACTCACGGCGTCAGTCCAAATGACATTCGAATTCTAGATCGGCGGTGCCCCCTGCGACTAGCGCGGCTTTTTAGCCCGCAATTGCCCACGTATTGACACACGGTCAAAATATAAGGATACCTTATAATACAAGTGATTCAAGTGACATTTTGGTCAAAATCGACTTATAAGTAGATATTTTCGTTTACCATTATTTAGTTTGTACATCATTCTTACTGCATTGTAATCTGGAGAAAAGTGCATGGACCTACTTGTGTACTTCTCACAGATTTGTATGAATGACAAAAACACATTTAGGCACATCAATATCTCGAAACTTAGATACGTCTCTTGAATCACGTGTGTTCCAACTTTCAAGGTTTCCAATAATTATTATCACTTGGATTACAATGATTAGGGACAGGCTGTCTAGTATGGTGGGCATGGAATTTCCGTAGTTTGGCAAGGCGCCATTTGGTTTACAGATGTCGCACTGATGGTTAGGTTTTTTTATCGCGACCTTAGTCAAATGACTTATCGTCACTGGTGAGCATTATTGTTAGCATTGAGTTGTCTTTGAAGTTGGGTAATTTATGTCTTATCCTAATTAGACAAACTAACGAATGTCCGCGACTTCGTCTGCGTGGTTTGAGGTTTTTTGGTTCCCGCGGGATCTCTTTAATTTTCGGGGATAAACTATGTGCTATTCCAGACTATAATCTATCTCTGTGCCAAATTTCAGCCAGATTAGTTCAGCCGTGTTGGGGCGTGATTGAGTAACAAACATCCATTAATCCATCCAAACTTTCGCATTTATAATATTAGTAAGATTATGGGGAGCCGGGGGAGATAAAATAAAATGTAGGAATTTTGAATAATTTTAACATTTATTTTTTTAAGTCACCACACTTATAGTTATGACACAATACGGGTTGGAAATCTTAATTTACAGTTAAATCTAACAACTTCTAAAGTACTGGAAAGAGTGGGCGCAACGAGCACGAGCGAACGAGAACATGGCCGTACGTCACACCGGTGCGTAACATCAATGTAAATCCTTCTGAACCCTATTTTAGTATCACTGGGCCTGTGGCTGTTATTTTGTTTTTTGTATCTTATTGATTAACGCCATTGTAATCAGATGCGAGTGTCGAAGGAGCTAAAATAATATTGCAATCATTGGCTATATTATAAAGTTTTAGGGAAACTAGCATGTCAAATGTGACGGTTCAAAAGGGTCTGTGATTCCAGCTGTCATGTCATATGTCTCTAAAACTAATCCAGTGGTAATCATCCCGATAGCAGGAATGGACCTACGTACGTACAAACGCATTTTTTGCTGCCTTGCTTATAATTACGTAATACTTCGCCATTGGCTTTTTTTTAACAAGTAAAATTGTGATATTATAACCCGTTATTGTTTTTTTATACGCTTTATTACAGGCTACCAAAACTTTGGCAGCATATAAACAATTCATTGGATTTTTAGGTTACGCTTCGGTGTAATGTACGTCCAAACTGCGATAATAATTACAAAATGATTCTTAAAAAAGTAATCCAGATACTTTCGAGACTGGCAGGAATATAATAATTGTTCGAAATGTTTAAAGCAAGATTCGGATTCTCGCTAGACTATAAAGAACTTAGATATAAGAAAAATCATTAAAAGTGTAAACCCACGCTAAATCCATCACAACCTCCTAGTCTGATCACAGCTTCACTTACCAGATTTTTAACAACTACCCTCAGTTCTATGAGAAGCAAATTAAAGTAAATTAAACCCACCGCTGCGGTCAGACAGTTTTTTTATGCGACTTCTTGGTATAAATACTCTAAATATAGGGTAGAAGGGTTCAAGCCATAGTTCACCACACTGGCCAAGTGTGGATTGGCAGACTTGACAGACTTAAAAACATTTGGAGAACTCTCATGCATGTTTTCCTTCGCCTTTCAGAAGTATAGGTATACTATAGAAGTGTGCCGAGTTATTTTAAATCTCTTTCCAAAGTTACGGTATTTGTATAATATCGCATAAATTTTTAGAAATCTGATACCCAAAAGGACGTCGGCCATCCTTATGGGTATCAGATTTCTAAATTTTTTTTTTGAAATCTGATACCCTTAAGGATGGCCGACGAATAATTTATTGTTTGATGATTGGGAGAATTTGAAAATGTCAATAATATGCTTCCCACAGAACATATCAATCTTTACAAATCACAAATGCTCGTAACTAGATCGTAGACTAGTCGTACAAACTTGACTTGAAACTATTCAAGAGTTATGTTATCTTTATAACCAAGATAAAAAAAATATTTTTTATAAAATCTTTATAAACAATATTGGTGTCCAAGCAACGAACTTTAATTTCTAAATGCTACGCAGGATATATTCAAACAGGAATTTTTAAAGCATAAAAGTTATGAGCATTTATGTATTTGTAAAATTGTCAACTTATTCATAAGACGATAGAAAAAATATACAAAAATAAAATTACAAGTAGTGTAACATGGAAACCTAAATACGCAAGCTGACATCCTTATGGCCCCTTCACAAAGAATCTTCACACAATCTTTATTTTAGACCAGATTTCCTATATATGTGTATTTTGATGTGAAGGGGCCTTTACAGCAGAGAGGAACAAAATGATAATGGTATTTTGTCATATTGTAACACTAGTGATATACGCTCTCCCGCACGCTCACAAGGTTTTTCATATTAGGCTCTCTTCCCTGCTTATTTTTTTTTTATCCACTACAAGCTAGCCCTTGACTGCGATCTCACCTGATGGTAAGTGATGATGCAGTCTAAGATGGTAGCGGGCTAACCTGTTAGGGGCATGGCAGTTATATTAAACCCATACCCCATCGGTTTCTACACGGCATCGTACCGGAACGCTAAATCGCTTAGCGGCACGTCTTTGCCAGTAGGGTGGTAAATAGCCGCGGCCGAAGCCTCCCACCAGGCCAGACCAGGGAAAATTCAAAAATTATAAATTCCCAAATTGACCCTGCCGGGGGTCGAACCCAGGACCTCCGCACGTTAAGGCAACAAACAGCACAATGCGCCACGGAGGTCGTCAAAATTTTATGGCATCAGTAAGGTCACGTGCAGAGTATCAACCGTGTAAGGCCTTTCCACCAGAGATGTGCTACATTGCTAACCTATGGATTGTCAAACCCACCAATAAGAGCGCTTCATCTTATATCTAGCAATCAAGCTATGAAAATCAATCACTCCTATTGGTGAGTTATGGTATGGTATTGGTTATGTTATGGTATTGGTGAGTTCACATCTTTAGCTTAGCAACGTATCGCATCTCTGGTGGAAAGACACCTAAAACGTAATAATGTTAAATGTGGCCAATTCTGTTTGACACAATCTCTAAACTAAACTGACAGCTCTAAAACCAATGCTGTTATTGCTGTCCATTTACACATGGAGTATTATGAAAGGGATAGCAATATAAACAGAGCTGTCATTTTGGTTTAGTTGAGAGATGGTATACAACCAGTGGCGTGCACAGTATTCGGAGCCAGGATAGGCATTAGTTAGGTAGATACCTAATTTCAGGCAGGGCATGATGAAAGGGTAAGCAATGCTTTTATGCCTATATGTCGTGCACGCCACTGATTACAACAGAATTGGCCATTGTCTTCTGTCGTCATCATCTTAACGGACTGCTAAATCACTTGGCGTTACGTCAGTTTGGTAACAAAAGCCGAAGGCCGACAAAGTTTATAAGTTTTGTTCCTCTCTTTTGTAATTAACTCAATAGTTACCTTAATTCTAATTACAACATTTTACCCTAAAGGGGCTTTTACATCGAGTTTACATTAATGTTAGTAATTTACAAAATAAGTATCTGCTACAAGTTACACCAAGCGGTAATACGCAAAAGCATATTTATTATGTACAGACGGCCACACGCTATTACCACAGTTAAACGACCATACAGTTTAAAAATAAATGAATAGTCTTACGAGTCGTTTGAGTTGTTTTTTTTTGGATTCACTCTTGATTTGAAGATACTTATATTAAAAGCGGAGGGGAAAACGAAAGCCGGAAGGGCGTTCGAAGCGGTTCGAATTAGAAATGAGGAAGCAAAGCAAAATAAATAACGTCTGCCAGTATAATTATTATAACAGTATGTAGTAATATGTATATGATAAAAAACCCGGCTGAGTTTGTTGTGGTCTCTTCTCAGACCAGGGCGCGTTTGGTACCCTCGTACCTTTAGTTTTAAGATACCGTAGTTAATTATCACCATCACGTCTTATACTTTGTACGCATGACAAAGAACGCTCGCAGCATGCTTCGCGAGACGCTAATTAATTTCGAACTGTATGCTCGCTAAACTGTGTTCACGTCATAAAATGTAAAACGTAATGCATTAGCTTAGCATCGTCTGAGTTCCATACTTTTTTCCCTCCTCGAATGCATTAGGACAACGGGCCTTATAGATGACACAAATGGTTGGCCAAAAGACAGATGACAAATTGCCTTGTCTACATTCTTGTTGGCAAACTCAAGCCTCGTATACACCAGACACATCTACGCGCGACATCTAGCGTCACGTGTGTTGTGTCGCTAGATGTCGCGCGACATTGTGCAAAGGTTGAATGACTTATTTTATTTTAAGCATCCTCTAGCGGTTTATATAAAAATTCCCTTTTTTGTGTAATATTTAAGGAATTACATATTTTTGTACTATCCACATTCAGGGAAGAAAAGTAGTATGAAATTAACGGTGCATCGTAAATACTAGAATGTTAATGGAATACCTACTTATTTTACAATATTCACAATAATTAGTTACAGAAATATTAATGGTTTGATTCTATATAATAGTCGTAGCATGGTCTCCTATGTAATCGATTAAAAGCAGTTTAAAATACGAAATAATTCCCGAATCTCGATGTAATGATTTTTTTTAATATCTTTTTTTTTTTTTGGTGACGGCTTGTCAATCAACCTTGGTATCGGGATGTGCAGTTTTTATCTAGAATATTTTTTAAACTATCAAAGATGCAATAAAATCATTATTTTAATTCTCGTATTAGTATCTCAATCTGGAATGCTTAATAGTAATTTTTGAATTAAAAAAAAGTTAAAGTATAATATATTTTTTACAAACGATGTCTCACACTAAATGTAACTTGGTCAAAATATTAAAACATTGGTGTACTTTTGTTCTGATTTTTTTTGTACAAAATAATTAAGATTAAAACAATTAAAAACGTTATTTTTCGTCAATCGAAATCTACCATCGTTGTCGAGATGGTCAAACACGTACTAACCCTACAGTTCCCGATTATCGAAACAAAATAAAAAGACAGCTAAAGCAAGCACCGGTAGAGGTAGAAAGAACTATACATAGAAGTGTTTTTCATACAATTTGAGAACGCGATTTTTTTAAAATACAATAATAATTTTATTATTATTATTCATTTGTAAGGGCGTCGAGTGTGGACTTATAGTTATCTAATTAATATGTATAGAACGAGAAACAGACATTTTTAGGCCGTAGGTACACATTAACCAAACAAAGAAGAATATAAGTATTGTTGTCCCTTTCCGTCCCAGTCCGTCAAACCTAGCTGATCCGGTGGCCAAAATAGGGATGCCTATATCAAAAATAAATTATTTCTTACTGATTATTAAAAAGAGGGTCTTCCAAAAGACCTAAAATTCACATCGTCGGTTAGTTTTAATAACCATTTTAAAATATAGATTAAAGAAAAAAAGTGCGTTGCAATTTGATGACGTCACATCTCACAACTGTGAATTTCATACAACTTCCATACTAGAAGCGCGTTTTTAAGTTTGATTTGATTGAGTTGTCATCATCCCTATTGCAACTAATTTTCATGCCTGTTAAGTTTTTAATATTTTTATTTTACTAGCGACGCTGTCACCGGGTCGGATAAGTTTGTGGGGGTAAAGAAACGCCTAGTAATTATTATGTATACATATTTTATAGGTTAAGTTAGTTAACTAATGTTGAAAAGATTTACTTTGCTAATTATTAGGAAGACAGAAAATCCTTGTTAATTTGTACTCGTAATTAGAATAAACATATATAAAATATAATGGGAAATTGCTGATGCTAAATAGTGATGTGCCGGATCGTGAAAAATGTATCGATTTAACTTTCTTACTCAATAAGTTTAACCACGTGACCTTGAAACGATAGTTGACGTCACTTGACGCTTTGCGTGACAGGACATGTTTCGACTAAAATAATCTGGATGTAATTTAATAGTTTTCCATTGCTACTTAATCACCTATGTATAGAATTTCATCTTTGTATTGAAAATTAATAAGGTAAAAGATCCGCCAAAAAAGTAACGCATAAAGATAAGGATCTTTCTTCTCCCTCAGATATCCCCGAATACGGATACGGATATCCGGCACATCACTAATGCTAAAGCAAAAGCAGATCTCATACTCACGATGAATTCAACGGAATTGAGGCACGTTACGTTTTGCCAAACTTAGAGGGATGTGTGGTTAAATGCTATACACTAATAACTTTGTTTTACGTATGATTGAAGTCAAAAAATTATCCTACTAGATATTAAGACGTAAAAAAATATAAGAATCTCCATTTAAAACTCATCAGAAAATAGTTAAAAAAATCTTATGATATAAATCCACATTCGCGCGTACACTATTAACTCTATCATCTATGGCAACATCGTGTATACACTGGCGCAAGACAAACGCCTGGTTAGGTCGTGTGTAGGTAAAACAGCCATGCCGAAACTTATGCCTCATCTGAAACAATGTAGAAAAAATCACTAAAGATTTTTTTTTAAATTAGGCGTTTCATTTACCCCTACATTCATCTACCCATTTACAAGTTGTCATAATTTTTGGGGTCAATGGAATGGAATGGCATGAGATATTATATATAAATAAAGTAACGTGCAACAGAAAATGGCGCGGCTGCGGCCGGCAATGGCAGGCGGGGAGATCCAAACTCACATGGTTCAGTGGAACTCCTTGATGCACAGCGCGCAGGACCAGGAGCCCTCGGGCGGAGTGTCGAGCGGGGGCGCCAAACAGTACATATGGTAGCCGCGGTCACAGTCGTCGCAGAACAGAAGCTGGTCCTGGACACATAACCGTAAAACCCCTATTACACTGCACTTTCCAAAGGGCCCTGTGGAAACGGTGGGCGTGGCCGTTCGTTTCGGCGTCGCTTATTACAAAGCAATAAGGACAAAATTATAGTTGATAAAATATAGCTTGATACCTGTGACAGATGTCATCCAGATGACGCCTATGAAGTTCAGTATTATGTCATCGTAAAAATGTATGCAAAAAATGTCACACTTTATTGGTTTCTGCACATTAATAGTGACGTTCCTTTTTTTATCATAACCAAAGTCTATTTTATGGGCACTACAAATACGTTAAATCGGAATAAGTTGTTACTTTTAATAACTAGATTTTTTAATTAAAAAATCTAGTTATCAACGTTTTATTCATATTATTATTTGGGTAATTGAAAAAATAATAGCAATTTAAATACATTTTTGGAAATAATTAAATACATTTATCCCTTTTGTTTGATTTCGTTATAACAAGTAGTTATAAATTATTATCCTAGTATAGGACTATTTCTCCCTAAATCTTATTACACTACACTGATTCAGGGTTCAGGGTCCCTGTGAAAAGTGCGGTGTAATAGGGGTTTAATATTCGACGACCTCAATTCACATAGGCGGGCCCAGTCAAACAAAGAATGTGTACCTAATTTACTAACGCCATCTAGTCTGAAAAGCGGGACAGCGCTATGGCGGGGACAAGGACAGGGCTATACAGGTGTGGAGCGCGCTCTAAAGGTCGGATGCCCAAATTTTTTCTATGAATAGGCCCATCTAGTACCTACATATAATATATCGATGGTTATATTCAACCTTGGAGGAAGTCCATTGGTTTAGTAGTTTCCTCCCGACCAAATTTCGGCTACGGTGGCTTATCTGCAGAGAGACTAGCCATCTGCGCAAGAGATATTTTAGTGCACAATTGCACTCTCTTTTTCTTTACTCTCATTGCCCGATGGGACGGAAAATCTGACACGACCGGAGAGAGATCAGGCAGAGAGAGAGCACTTGCACTCTATAAACTGTCAGCGGTACTTAATACTCACGTCGTTATCGCTGGTTCCGCACACGGAGCAGCACTTGCACTCTATGCACTGCCAGCGGTATTTGCGCACTGACACTATCATGTTCACTGTGAACTGCAGGCACGTTGGGTGACCTACATACGAAAAAAAATTTTAAATCTTGCAATAAATATAAAGAACTTTATTTTAAGCCGATATATATTTATCAATAAAAAAAAATTCAAAATAAACAAAATGGATTGCATAGAGTTTAAATATTTCGAGTCTGTAAGAAAACTTATAAATTTAAATAAAAATTAAAGTTTTTTTTTCACTTACTGTAAGGCACATTTCTCTCACCTTAAAATCGCAAATTCTGTTGTCTTCTTGAATATAAAAAATTACTTCGTTTTCGTCAAGGAAAAATGTGCCGAACAATAGTGAAAAATAATAAAAAAATAATAAAATTTCTTAACCAACCGGGAAACGGGAAAGAAAACTATGTACATTAAAATATTTATTTCCAAAGCATCACAGAATGTCGTAAGGAAGTGCATTTCACTATTCTTCAGCACAAAAAACGTAAACATGACAAAAAATAAAAATCCAATTGTCTTTTAGAGAATACATTTTAATATATTAAACATTTCCACGGTGTTTCACAAAAGAAAGAGAAGAAATAAAACGACTAAGAGAAGGTCACTGGTTGGGCAACCGGCTTCCCAAATAGCAACCGTTGACTGCATTTGCTACAAGAAAATAAAATATATTGTTTGGGATATTTTGAAAGTCGCAACGCAACGATACTGATTTGACAAAATGATGGTATAATGACGTATGAGGCTTCAAAAAAGAAGGGGGTTCTCAATTTCGCGCGAATATTTTTTTTTCACGTATGTGATGCTATTCTACGATTTCTCCGAGATTTCAAAACCGATTTATATGTTTTTATGCATCAATGATGAAATTCATGTTTAAATCTGTACATAATATTTACTGCCACTACTCTGATGGTAAGGTAATCCTTCGAATCCGGTAAACACAAAAAAAAAGCAGTATCCTATTGCATACCTTTACCCTATCACAATGCTAATAAGGAGAAGTTTGTCTTGTCATCCCCTGTTCACTGTCGTGGGGGAAGTCATGAGTTGTCGAACCGTTCATAATACCCGTTGTCCTTAGTGAGCGACGAAAGCGATGAGACGCGATAAGACTCCATGAGAAACTTATCTACGCGACAACGTAGCACGTCGGCCACGTGAAGGTCTACTGTGTAATACTGTCGCGTCGCGTCATATCGAGTCGTTTATTCGCGTTTGTCGCTAACATGGGCCAGGGCCTTAGCATTTGAATTGGGTAATAGACTGTAACGTTCTATCTATTTAACCTATAACGTCCGAGCCGAATAGTAACGTCCGATCCTTTACAAAAAATCGCTGTGCAATAGTCGTTTGCGAGATAATAGGGTAGCCAGTTGCCCATCGGTCCTGTCGCGATTTAACGATGGTAAGTTGAAATTGTAAGAAAAAGAGCTTGTATGCACTTCCATACTGGCATTATTTGATACTTCTACACATCGAAATATAATTACATAATTTTTTAAATAAATTGTTTTATAACGTAACATTAAAAAATATATATACTGTCCATTTTATTCCTAAAGTAAAGTATTTGGTGAGTAATTGTAACGATTTTAAGTTCATATTACAAACTTTTGACCTTTTTTTAACTCTATACTTGCTCATTTTTATGTGAACATTATAATTTAAAGCACATTAAATATAACGAAAAATTTACGCTTGCAATTTATATAAATCAGTTATAAAAAGTCAAACAAAATGTTTTAAAATTAATAATATGTCATCTTTAAAATATCGATATAAATAACTAATTTAATAATATTTTTTAAGACAATTAACAATCGAATAAAAAAATATTTTCATTAATGGTAACAATCAATAAGTGTTGTATAATCAATCTATTACGTAAAGTAATTATTTTATATCAGATATTTTTGGTTTGGACGACAAAACACACCTTGCTCGACAGTTTGCGTTTGCGATCAAAGCTCACTGTTCAATTGAAACATTTGCGCGTGAACTCGATGCAAAAAAATTGTACATCTACATTCGAAAAGTGTACACTCAAACATTCGAATACATGTACATGTAAGTGTAACATTCGAATTATACATTTACATGTTTTCACTTAACAGACGTTGAAATTAACATTGCAATGAGAGAAATTTCCTGATATTCCTTGTGATTTTATTCTTCCAAAAGCGTTTCCTTCCAAATATCCTTCCCAATGGGAGAATATTGCCCTTTCGGTAGGTATTTCGCAGTTTTCCGGTTCGGTAGTTGATTGATAAAGGAAGAGTTCTTCCTTTTAAGAGGACACGCCTGAAGAAGAAAATCAGAAGGAATATTAGTGGGCATTATATTTGCGAATTCTGAGCTTCTCTAAAGATCCGCAAGGGGCTCTTTCAGATTCCCAAAAATTGCGCGTTAGCAAATTAGTCATACGAGTTTTGTTCATGAATTTAGTCCATCTATTCAAATTTAATAAAATTTAACTTTTAAGGCACCGTGAAATTATAAAAATCTATACTTCAGCACATTCTACAATTAAATATAGACATTAAACTCTACACATAGCTATATTAAATAAAATGATAATCGAATACTTTTAAGAATTTTGTAAATAAAGGTTCCACGCCAATGAACCAATTAAGAAAAAAATATAGTGAAAATATTTAGAGACAACAATAAAGATAAATAATTCCTGACGCGCATGACCAATTAACTTCGTTAATCATCGAATCAGCAACACTACGCAATGAAAAAAATACTACGTAATCCTAAAAAACGAACTACATATGTATTTGTATGTTCCAATCGTATTTTTAGCCAGTAATAAAATTGGCCATGCGTGGCTTTATTTGTTCTGAGAGCTAACATAATATAAGATATAATAACCGTGTTATGTTTTCATATTTATCATATCATTGCAATAACAAGCTAGATATATTGCATTTTCTACCTAATTAATTAATTAATATTATAAGCTTAAAATAACAATCCGAATTAAAAATAATAAGTAAGTGGATATATTATGGTGGGTGGAAAATCGACCACATAATATTTGATCGATCAATAATTATAACAAAATCTTACGAACGCTGTTCTAATCAAAATTTTTGAAGAAAATAGAGAATACTAAAATTTATTTTATTGATAAATATTTTATATTTTTGCGGCCCAAGTTCTACCCGCCATAAATAACCATTATTCAACAGTTAAAATTTGGTTACTTAGCTCTTAAACTATATATGTATTTTAAATCTAAAGTATACAACACATTAAAAATCTATTAAGAAAAAACGATGTAATAAACTATAGGAATGATATATTTTATAAAACTACAACATTGAATTTACAACATAAATGTTTTCTTTTTACAAATCTTTGGGTTATGCGTTTAAAGATGTTGGTAAAGGCACTTAGAAGCTCTAAAAATGTGTATTATTGTTGTTTTTTTGGTTGCCATTAATGTTTAGTTGTAACAATGAGTAGTAATTAATTTATGCGGCAATGCATTTGATTTTAAATCTATTGGTTTAATTATATTTTTGGGAACAACATATTTGCCAGTTTTTTGGCACAATTTTGTTTATACTTTTACATCAAATTATTTTTTTTACTCAAACAAAATAAAATATATATTTAAGGCAAACCAATGCAGTGAAAGCAAACGGTTTGTAGATTTGGAGTTATGTGACTAGATAAGCTAGGTTTTTTTTGGTTTTAAGGCCGTTTATTTCAAGACCAATTCTTTTAAAGATAATAATATACCTTTAATTGAAAAATAGTACGATATGTTTATAAAATATTATGAAATTATACTTATATTTTTCAAATAATTTTTAACATTTTTAATTTTATGAAAGGTTTGTATATTGTAATCGTACATAATGTATCGATTATTTCTTCCCATCGCTCAATAGTTTATATTGAAACTAAATAATAAATTTTAATATCTAAGGTCGTTACAACAGACAATAATATAACAATAAGGTTCATTTGGCATCCCTCGTCACTATATAGAATAAAACATGGCAACATCAAGATCACAAGTCAACATAGTTCGAATGCCACATGCGTGCACTTCATACAGGCGGAAAGGCACTGCCGACCCTAACATTTGAAAAATTCTGTCATTCAAATTGCGTTTAACCTATAGTATAAAATGTAGATATGTTATGACTTATTAGATATAGTAAAAATTATATTCCTAGATGATTATTACTTGGAATGTATGCATATATGCATATGCGGTAAAGCAAGCAAACCTCTTTGGTAAGAAGCTATATAATTATTTTAAAAACGCACACATTTGTGATGTAGTACACATTTTGTGACATCTAACACAAAATTCAAAAGTGTATTAATGCTTTTAATTTTTTTTAATACCATAATAATATTTTGTAAATAATTAATAAATTTACTATTTAAACTTTTTATATCAATATAACGTATTATAGTTTTATATACTTGAATTTCAGAGCCGAAAATGTAAACACATTATCAAATACAAATTACAAATACCTCTGTACCATATGAAAATGAGACTTGAGGGCCCTAATTTCCTAAGCTCTTTTATAAAAGCGAAATAATGTATTCGTTCAGGTTTTGGTGACTGTACAGAAGAAAGGATAAATAAGGCATACGACCAAGGCTCGCCGATATAAAACGTATGCTTAAAACGTTTATCAAACGTTTAACTCGAAGGAATTGATAAATGTTTTTCGATTTGCAAGTACTAAGTAAGTATAATTAGTTCGTGAGATATCGTTGGTTTTAATATGAAACAAAAAAGGAGAATACATGTCATTTGTGTCGTAAAAACGTGCAAAACGCAATGTGCTTACATTTAATTTTGGGAAGTATTTAGAAAAATTAATTATCCAGGAACCTAGATAAATACAAGTTCAATCTTAATAATCACATAACATGGTGGAAATATTCTCGAATTACAAATTATTTTGGTATTACGTTTGTATGGGGAATTCACCCTCCGCTGGCACCTTAATATAGCTTGGTGTTGTCTATGTGGGGATGTCTACAACACAACTAATCCAGCACAAGAGAACAGATTTTTGAAATCACTTGACAATTCTGAGACTTTCGAAAAAACCAAGGCGGTGTTTGATTTTTCGAGAAGTTTAGGTCTTTAGACTCATAAAATACTATCGACTGGTACAATTAATATTGTCCATTATATAGTTCGATGAAATGCAAGCTGGAGATATGTAAGTTTAGGAAAGACTACGCTTGACTGTACGGTGTATGGACCCTTGCTTTGAAGGTACACACGACAAAGCTCAAATATATGTAATGTCTCTAGAGTCTAGAGATTTTGTCGCTTTTTTCTGTACAGACCTCCCCACCCTGACAAATAATTGATAAGTACTACAAAAAAACATACGCGTACGTCAAAAAAACCGTACACAAATACACCTACTGACTACACTAACCGCTACTATTCGATCCATTAACGACTAGCTCCTCGTACGCGGGGCTTTGGCGTGACGAAGGCGGCGACATTGTATATTCACAGTTCTCTAACAGTTTGGTTTTCGAGGCGAAACTGTCGAAATCGTCCGCGGGATACGACATGGAGGTGAGTATTTCGACGACCCCGTTGAGTTTGATGTTGTCTCTGAGGTGTTTGTGTCTCTCGCATACTCTGTTGGTGATGTGATAGCACTTTTGGACGCCGTTTCTAGGCGGTCGGCCGCGACGCTTACCTGATCGCCCGCAGTCGGAACAGCTCACTAGTTGTTCTGGCGTGCCGGTCTTTTTGTTCTCGCGGTCGTCGCCGAGGCAAAAGTCGCAGTACGGCGACGGCGATGCCTGTTGACAAGTCAATAGTCTGTCAAGTGGAATTTGAGTCTCATTTTTGAAGTGAAAACTTTTATAGGCGCATTGAGCACTTTTTGGTAGGGGGTAAAAATGTGGAATGCGCGAGACACGAGTTCTTCTTAAGACAAAAGGTCTTAAGTATAATAATATAGTACATTTGTAATTAAACTTTAATGACTTAGTTTTAAGGATTATATTAATAAGTGCTGTGTAACCGTGGCCGACACCTTGTTTTGTTACGACGACAAAAGGTCATAAATATAGTACATTCGTAATTAAACTTTAATGACTTAGTTTTAAGGTTTATATTTGAAATATTTTTATTATTATTATTTTAAATTAGAAATAAAATATTCAAATATTCGTTTTCACTTCTATCGGCAGTCCCTATGACTGCAATTTTTTTTTAGATATTAGTAACACTGCGGCCTTATAAACTTAAAAGGACCTGTCTCATGACAATTACAAGAGAGTAAGGTTAAAAAGCCATATTAGCTAAAAGTCTCTAGTCAGATGTTTTGTGATCCCGCTTTGTGCGGGATGCGTATTTAAGCATTTTTCCAGCAAAGTAAAATAAAAGGGAGAATATTTAACTTATCATAAAAAAACGTACTAAAATAACACTAAATACAGGCTTATATAAATAAATAACATAAAAGGGCTCACCTTGGTGTCTGGTTCCTTCATCAGTACGGGCGCGGTGCTGGTGGTGGGCGCGACGGGTGCGGATGCGGGCGCAGGAGCGGGCGCGGGTGCGGACGTGGGCGCGGCGGCCGCGGCGGCGGTCGGCGGCACTAGCGGCGCGTGCGCAGAGTCTGAGGACGACGTGTCCGCGGACGCCGGTCGCGGCGGCGGCGACGGTCTGCGCGCTGGTGGTGTTGGCGTTTGCGCTGCCGCTGCTAGACAAAAATACACACTAATCAAATCAAATCAAATCAAAGAACGTTTATTCAATTTATAAGTAGGTATACTACACTTATTGACGTTCGGTTATTTATAACATATACGAGTAACAATATTATGGTGATAATCAGTACGACATCTTAAACTAAAGCTACGAGGGTTCCAAACGCGCCCTGGTCTGAGAAGAGCCCACAACAAAATCAGTCGGGGGGTTTTTTTTTCATTATCACCATTTCACAATCATCTTAACTAAGGAACTATCAGGGCCATTAGAGAAAATCATTGCCAAGCTTCCTTGTCATTTAAATAATCCTTTACAGTACCCGGCAATAAAGAAATAAATAAGAATAAAGAAATAAATAAGATTTTTTAATGTGTTTACGTTTTACATTAACTTTGAACTTATTCAGAGACATCTTCAACATGTCTTCTGGGAGCTTATTGTAGAAGCGGACACTGTTTCTTACAAATGAATTGCTAGTTTTACTAAGCCTAGAAGCAGGCATTACAAGCTTATTTTTATTTCTAGTATTGACATTATGACAATCACTTTTCTTCTTGAATTTATCAATGTGTTTATGCACGTATACTAAATTTTCAAATATATATTGGTTGTGCACTGTCATAATATTAATTTCTTTAAATTTATCTCTTAGTGACTCTCTTGGTCCCATATTATATATGGCTCGAACAGCCCTCTTCTGCAGCACAAAAACAGAATTAATATCAGCAGCATTACCCCATAATAATATACCAACTGTGAAAGTAACCAAAATAAACTAATCTCGCCGTTTCTATATCTGTCAACTGGCGAATCTTTTTAACCGCGCATGCAGCAGAACTAAGCCTGTTCGATAAGTCATTTATGTGATGGCCCCATTGGAATTTAGCATCTAACGTTATTCCGAGAAAAACAGCGGTATCCACTAAATCTAATTCCTCATGATTAAGTTGTACAGTGGTTTTTACCTGTTTGAAATTAGGTAATGTAAATTTGATACACTTTGTCTTCTTTCCATTGAGGAGTAGGTTATTAGCTTCAAACCACTGTACCACTTTAATGAGAGAATTGTTTACTTCGTCAAGAGTTGTTTCGTAACGATTTATTTTAAACAAAAGTGATGTATCATCAGCAAACAATACTATCCCATGATTATCCTTGGCAAGATAAGGAAGATCGTTAATGTAAATGAGAAATAGAAAAGGCCCTAAAATTGAACCTTGTGGAACCCCCATTTTTACAATCGATCCTGAAGACCGCTTTCCATTGACGTCTACCTTTTGTATCCTACTTTTTAAGTAGGAATTCATCATATCCAGTGCTACACCCCTAATTCCATAATGGTGCAGTTTTCTGACTAATGTTTCGTGATCAACACAATCAAAAACCTTGGATAAATCACAGAAAACTAATATTATAAATGCTACTACCTCCCTGGCGCAGTGGCGAGCACACCAATTGGGAGGTCTCGGTTTCGATCCCCGGCATGATCTAATTTAGTCTAGTCAACAAGTGCTTTTTGCAGTTTTTGGAGTCGCGGGCGGAGGGTGCGCGGCGCGACTGTCGCGCGAGTCGTTGTCGCGCCGTCTGTGTACGTGGCGCCTATGTAGCTACAGTGGGAGCACTCACCCGCGGCGGCGCCGACGGCGGGGTTGTTCAGAAATGTCACGTAGCTGTCCTGATACTCGGTGGCGGGCTGGGGCGGCGCGGGCGGAGAGTGCGCGGCGCGACTGTCGCGCGAGTCGTTGTCGCGCCGTCTGTGTACGTGGCGCTTATGTAGCTACAGTGGGAGCACTCACCCGCGGCGGCGCCGACGGCGGGGTTGTTCAGAAATGTCACGTAGCTGTCCTGATACTCGGTGGCGGGCTGGGGCGGCGCGGGCGGAGAGTGCGCGGCGCGACTGTCGCGCGAGTCGTTGTCGCGCCGTCTGTGTACGTGGCGCTTATGTAGCTACAGTGGGAGCACTCACCCGCGGCGGCGCCGACGGCGGGGTTGTTCAGAAATGTCACGTAGCTGTCCTGATACTCGGTGGCGGGCTGGGGCGGCGCGGGCGGAGAGTGCGCGGCGCGACTGTCGCGCGAGTCGTTGTCGCGCCGTCTGTGTACGTGGCGCTTATGTAGCTACAGTGGGAGCACTCACCCGCGGCGGCGCCGACGGCGGGGTTGTTCAGAAATGTCACGTAGCTGTCCTGATACTCGGTGGCGGGCTGGGGCGGCGCGGGCGGAGAGTGCGCGGCGCGACTGTCGCGCGAGTCGTTGTCGCGCCGTCTGTGTACGTGGCGCTTATGTAGCTACAGTGGGAGCACTCACCCGCGGCGGCGCCGACGGCGGGGTTGTTCAGAAATGTCACGTAGCTGTCCTGATACTCGGTGGCGGGCTGGGGCGGCGCGGGCGGAGAGTGCGCGGCGCGACTGTCGCGCGAGTCGTTGTCGCGCCGTCTGTGTACGTGGCGCTTATGTAGCTACAGTGGGAGCACTCACCCGCGGCGGCGCCGACGGCGGGGTTGTTCAGAAATGTCACGTAGCTGTCCTGATACTCGGTGGCGGGCTGGGGCGGCGCGGGCGGAGAGTGCGCGGCGCGACTGTCGCGCGAGTCGTTGTCGCTGCCCGCGGCTGTAGGCGTGCTTGTGGTCGCGCCGTCTTTGTGCGTGTGGTTGAAGTGATAGATCAAACCCGCGCGGGTTTTGTACTTTGCTCCGCATACTGGAGGAGAACACATCACTGTTTTAATGCGAAAGGAGGAACGGTACTTTAAAAACTCATTAAACTATTATTAATCAAAGTTGGCGACGGATAACCTCCCGTCTGACGCGATGCATCATTCATGATTAACGATATTGACTGATGCACAAACTTTCATCAAATAAAAATATGTCTATTGTTAAAACAATCATGAAGTCTTAAGAACTCGAGAAATAGTTTAACATGAGTTTAAAATAAACAAATCAATATAATTACTTACCGCCATAGTGCCTCCGTCTTGCCTCAGCTCGACAACTCAAAAACCTTACGTCTAACTTTATAATTTATTAAAAAAAATAAAGGGTAACGGAGGCCTACGTCAACAGAACAGAGCATAGAGGAGGCACCACGACGGCTAACGGCGTAAGACGCGCAGTTCCAGAAATGATCCGTCATCAATCAATACCTAGGCTATGAATAATACATTTTATATTGAAACGCTTCCTGAACCCGAAATGTGATTGCGACCTTATTTTGCGGAGTATATGTATGAATTTCTAGAATGAGACACCTATACTAACAAGGCCTTTTATTCTCAAAATAAAACCAAATCTGAACAACATTCTTTCTTTGAGAATATTTTCAATGATCACGTTAAACCCTACTTTTAAAGGTTTATTTCCAGAAATTCAGAGTTTAAGGTTTTAATTCTGTGTATTTCAGAATTAACTAACGAAATAATTCACTTTGGCAATTTAGAAAAAAGATCTTTCACGGTATCAATGAGCGTTTGAATATAAAACGTGCAACTTTGACGGCCCGTCGTGATAATGTCTATGTTCAGTTCTAGAGGACGCAGGCTCCGAGGGTATGATTGATGACTTCAAATCAATGGATCTGCCCTCTGGTGACAACAACGAACACTAAACGACCATGTTACAGAGCGCTTTCAAATACAGATCAAATGCATATCAGTAAATACACTCAAAACATTCAATGATAAATAGTATACAATCAATCAAGTCTCAATTCGGTGCGTATTAAAAAACCGACTTCCAAAAAAACCTCTCAATTCCTTGAAAATTTCATTTTTGAATGTCAGTTTTTTTTTCACTAAATCTCTCCGATATATTTATGTCACCGTAAGATTGCAAAAACCGTTAGATACAATCTTACTTACCAAATTGCAATTTAACACATTCTTTTTCGGTAGATTTTAATCTGTTAGGTATATTAACCGGATAAAACCTAAGCGCACTACCTGTTTATTTATGTCGAACCCTATACTAACCTAACCTAAAAGAAAGAAAAGAAAACGTAAATACAATAAATATTTCAAAAATTGACACTCAGAACATTGAACGGTTCACGATCTGACAGTTTACAATTTCGCTAGTTAGATTACAATCTAACGGTTTTTGCAATCTTACGGTGACATATATATATCTCGGGATTTCCATTATTTAAAATTATGTAAGTACGTATATATATTTACTTAAAATTAAACAAAAATTAAAATAAAAGCACATATCACGTTGCATAAATTTTTTCACATTAATTAGCTTAAATAAACTTAAAATCATGGCCGTATAGTATACACACGGGAATATTTATGAGGGTAGACAAAAAAATAGAGATCCAAACTTTGAACGTCCAATCAGTGTCGTAAAGTAAACCAAAGAGACAATACGCATTGGATAATTTTATTTCTTATTTAACATAAATATTCTTGTATAAATTCATAACAATCTTTGGGTGCTAATAATAGTTTGGATCTAGAATAACATCGAATCCTAATACTTTCACTGCTTCCAATACAACACATAAAATAAATAATAATTTTTCAGCCAATCGCAAATGTTACAATGACTAAAATTTTAATAACATATCCAAATAGCAGGGGCGGACTAACACCTGCTAACTTCATGACGTCATTATCTTGGCAACATTGTTATTAAGGGTGGTTTTACATATTTTATCAACGATGAAGATAATTAATACTGTTACATCTTTAAATATAAAGAGCATATTGCTGCATTGCAATTGAGGAGTCTCCGTCCAAACTGTTTATTTAAGTCAGAACACATACAGAAAATAGGAAAAAATTACAGTAAATAGACATTTCTATGATTGAGACTTCATATTTCTAAAAAAGATTTATTTGTAAAAGTTTAGATCAAAATTAATATTTTGTACCATTTTATAACCTGTTTAGCTTAGTGTCACCTCCATAAATGGAAATAAAAGTAATCTAACACGAATCGAAATAAAAAGGGAACAGTACAAAATGTAAACAGACAGTTTTGAACAGACAATTCTCAACTTTCGATCAAGCATTGCACAGTACGAAAAACTCACTTTTCTTTTCATAGAGATGGATATTCATCACCATCGAATATCTCATTTCCACCGCAAGATTTCTCTTCGCTAATAGAACCTCACACAATTTTAACACCTGTGCTTAAAAATCCTACATTTTCAATATTTATTTCGATATGTATATTTCATTCAGTTACACACATCAGCGTTATATTCAATATGGAAGACTAAACAATTTCAACATCTAGACAAGCTTTTTGGTATTCCCAAACAATACTTTTCTTATACACAATATATTAAAAGTACGGTAAAAGCTTTAGGTAAATTAAGCACTGCATTTAAATATCGCTCAAATGGTCAGTAGGTCTTTGAAGAATACAATCGGCCATTTTGTAGTTATCTTTACAACAAAATGGCGGATAAATTAAATTATTGCCAACTACATGATGGCCGCGACTTCGTCCGCGTGGATGAAGTTTTTCAATACCCGAAAGAACTCATTAATTTTCCGGGATAAAAATTAGCATGTCCTTCCCCGGGATACAACCTATCCCTGTACCTCAAATGTAATTTCATCAAAATCGGTTGAACAGGTGGGCCGTGAAAGCGTAGCAAACAGACAGACAAACACACTTTCGCATTTATAATATTCGTATGCATTATTTCTGGCTAGATTAACATAAAAAATTGTAATAAAGTTACAAGATCTATCGCATAAGGCTGCCTTTAACTAAGAAGCGCGTCCGTCCTGCTATGCGCCTCAAGGCAGCCTTAATGGTTTTCTAAAAGAAATACAGTGCATAATTTTGTCTAAGAATTTTTACACGTAAAATTCAAACGGATCTTCCAGCACAGGTGCGGACTTGAATATTCCTATAAAACTTTAGTCATTGCAAAACAAAAAAAATAAACGTCAATTCCTAGATCATAAACGCGAAAAAATGAAATAAATAGAACTATCACAGACACATGAGTCATACCGCATACGAAACCAATCAGTGCTGAAAATTCACGACATTAAAAATATTGTGATTAATAATTCATAAGATTTTTTTAGGATAGTGACACAGTCGAGCTACGAATGATCCTTTTTTAGTTTATATCCTTTGTTTTAAGTTGCATGCTAAATTAAATTGACCATCTGATCATTAATCTGAGTGTAATTTTTCTATGTTAAAAACGTGATATCTCCAGTTTGAAGATGCAATTATAATTGCATTTGCCCATTAGTATCAAATGACGGATTTACCTTAAACTTCATGTCACATTTGCTAACTTTAAATGTTAAGAAAATACAGGAGTTGACTTTAGTCATTCGTAGCTCAAAATACTAAATAAGTAGTAAAACATATCAACATTGAAATATGTTAAGGAGGATATGTAACTTTTAACCGACGATATTGAAAAAAAAAACATTGATTTTTTTTCAAATCATCAAGTTATCAGTTCTGGTCCAATGACCAACGTTACCAAGCTTAAGTTTTTTAATTTAACTTTCCACTCAGAGTGCGGCCCTGCCCCCTTATTCTGTAACTCAGTGGTTATCAAAGAGAGAAAGCCACTGACATATATTTTTTGATAGTCACTGAGTTAGAGAATAGGGCTGCTGGTCTGATGATCAAGGTGGTTAAAGTTAGCAAGGATCACTATATTTCAATGTTGATAAACAATAAGGCGCACCTACATTAAACCTACCTATATTTAACAAGAACTACACTCCTCATACAAACGGTACTATATAGATTGTGTGGCAGTGTCTTTAATTTAGTTAGTTAAAATTTAGTTGGTGTTATTTCGTACATTTTGGCTTAATCTAGAGTACAGGCGTTATACCATTTTGAACTTTCGTAATTGACAGCTCTTTTAGTCTAAGAAACAACACACAAATCGCTTGAAAAACATAATATTGTTGGGGCGTCACGCAAGGCAGTACAATTAGACCATAGATCTTTTTGCTATATGTTGGTGACATCTCAAAATAACGATGATTATTTATGTATTAAGCACGATAGTTTATAAGGGTCGTCCCTTAGACATTTATTATGTCAAGTGGAAAAACTTCGGCAAGAAGTAGTTATAGAAAGCAATCATAATGAGTACGAAAGTATAAACTGTAAAATCACAAGTAGATTCTCTCAAAAAGTTATAATAATAAGATAAAATAATAATTAAGACTTATGGACGCTCAACGCTCACGGCAAAATAAAATTACTGAGTTATGAAACGGTGAATATTCATCTCAATACTAAAAAAGATGAATAAAAATTTGGTATACCATAAAATATAATAAATGAATCTAAATCGAATTCTAAATCAGTAAATTGATTATATTATTTACCTACGATAAAATGTGATGCTAAAAACTATTATACTAAAACATTCCTCTAAAAAACTATTTAAATGCGACCACAGACCAAATATAGGACTAATATTAGTCTGCGAATCAGACTATGATAACTTATATTATAACCTACTAACTATCGCCTATTTCGTCTAAAAAAAGGTCATTGGTTGATTTAGTTAAATACAAATATATGAGTTAACTACAATGACAGGTCTTAACGTCCTTACTACCATCGCTTCAAGCAGTATTATTTAAATATTGTTGATGCTCTTGTTTCAGAATAAAAATCCTTCTTTTAGGGACGTTAAGGTTTGTGATATAAAACTGACATTTAAAAACAATACTGCTCTAAACTGTGGCAGTATGCCCCCAGATCCTTATAGTAACAGTATAAATAGAATAACACCACTTTTAGACTAGTCAATTTAGTTAGCTAGAGATTTCTGCAACCGTGCAATTGTTTTTAAAGAATTATATTTTCTTGTTTAGTTCTGGAGCTATTGGCTTTTTTTTGCAATAAGTTTCGATGCTCATCAAAGGTGTCGAGATACAAAATCTCATACTACCCACATAGGAATCGATAGAATTTGGTAGATTAATTCTGAATTACGAGTTAGTTTCTTCAAAAACTTTTACAAAAGACTATTTTATTTCAATTTAAAAGAAGCTATAACCAAAAATATCAAAAGGAAGGACTTTCAATATTTCTTCCGATATTTACTTATTACTAGTTTTTAATATATGTACATTCATGCATAATATTAAAAAGGCATTTTCGAAATTCTGCTTTCGGATTTATCTCCAGCTTCAGCTGACAACAGACCAATTATATAACATATTCATGAGTAATAAAGTTTTAATTGGTCCAGTATTGCATATCTCACAATATTGCTTTAATTTATTATTAGCTTTAAGTCGCGTCCATACAGATAAAAAAATAATTTGCGTCGTATTCGGCACAAAAGGGTAATTAATTCGTGCATATACTATACATACGTAATATTTACGTTGCATATAGCGCTTAATATATGTCGCAAATATTTATTTGTGTGGACTCGGCCTTAATCCTGAATTCCTCCTACGCAAATGATAACCGTCGGTCGCGTATATCCGTCTCGCGTATAATTATATTCATTAATTGAATGCTGTTGAGCTCAACAGTGCAATGATTAGCCCCCTAGTGAAGTTACATACTCGTTAACGCTTTAGCGAAGGCGATTAAAAACACTATCACACAACACTATATTTTTTTTCTCTCCGCTAAAGCGTCAAAGATAAAAGAAAGAAAATAGACACGAAAAGTACGAGTATGTTAAACTTGGCTAGGGGGGAAGGTCATATTAAAATCCGCACGCGCGACAGACATCAGTCCAACGTAATCATCGAGAAGCAGGTCACTATTCCATTTACTCTTGACCACTATTTTACTTATTTGCCTATCATTTAGCAATATCTATCTTGTCTATCAAAATATGCATTCTGTCTTTTTTCGCAGCAAAACATTCTATAAAACACTCCTTGCACTGACTCTATTCGACGCACAAATATTTGTTTAGGATTTGTTGGAACTACGATTTCTATGTTAAAAACTGAAGATTCCCCTACAGTCTTCTCACCCGGAATATTGGAGGACTCCTACCGCTGGATGTTTATTGAATGCACCAATACGAACGCATCATTTTCGTATCTTGGCTCATTGAACTCATTCATTGGCTCATTGGGTGAACATCTTACTACCAAGCCCTCAAAAAAACCCCCATAGAATAGCATCCTGATCAAAGTGCACGAAAGTACACCACCGAGTTAAGCAAAATCGTTCATATTATGTTAACGGTTATTGTTTTATCATTTTAAATCTACCCCCAAAACTACAATACCAAAATAATATGCTTAAATCAGTGATATTTTGCCTCAAATTATATACACATGTCTAGATAGGACTGGGGACTCCAAATCAATGGAAATAGTGTCTATTTTACTATCACCATCTAACACCATCGCTCACCCTAAAAATTTTTTGACGTGATAACGTCTTATAAATCGATGAACACCGGCTGCACGCACGAAAAAGTGTCACGTTCCGCCTGAGCCTGAGCGTGCACGTGAGAGCGCGGAACAAGCGATAGAGGCACGATCGGCCTCTATCGCTTGGTCCGCGCCATAGAAGAGAGATAAAGCCAACGCTTGTGACACATTTATCTCTCTTCTCGCGTGACGTCAGAGCTAGCAGTTCGAATAGTTCTGCTACTGGAACGCCGCCACGCGAGTGCGCGACAGAACTTCTAGTTATCACGTAAAACTATCGTCCGTAAACCAACTTTACAGACAACCGTAAATTTTTTCTTGCTATCCGTTATCTCCACCTCAAATTGGCTTTATTGGATATTGGCTTGCTTAAATTAAGAAGCCTTGAAGAAGAATGACAAACGTCAACCTAGAAATGTTTACAATCTATGTATTTATATACTATCTAAGGCATTACAACAAGTACGTGAATCTAAGGCCCAGTCAACACTACAGTTTTAAGGCTATAACCGATGGGAAAAAATTAATGCCCGAAATTAAAAATAAACTAAATATGATTATATTATAAACTGGCCCAAATACAACGAGCACTAAAAATTTGGCGTAACAACTTTAGAACTACGAGTATGTATATCTAATCTAGTGTAATGCTTGTTTTATCCATCAAAAATGTTTCTCAAAATTTTATTCAGATTATGTAAATAATGTATTTGGTTTTAGTTTCTTGTATAAAATGCCTAGTATTTAATGGTAGACTGTAAAATTGAGCAATACCTCAATACTTCAATATTTGAATATAAAGGTACATGATTTAAAAGGCATATTTTATACTGCATGGTAGCCCAAACTCCAGTCACAATACAAATTTAAAAGTGGACTAAAATCTATTATAGTTTACAAGCTGGTACTAAAAAGATAAATTTCAAATTCTTCAGAGGATACCATGCAGCGACAGATATTTTTATATAATTATTGCAGCACATAGAGTCATGGTGTCATATCTTAAGCGCACCCTTCACACAAATCACTAAGAGATCTACAAATATTTGGTGAACACGTGGTTTGGCCATTACATACGTAAGTAAGACAGCCGAAAAGAAGGGCAAAAAATCGTATGCTGAAAAACGCGCGCAGGATTCCGTTCGAAAATGTCATGTGGAAATGTTAGGGTGACAAGATGAGCGCCATAGCGGATGTTTTCGTCTAACTGCGGAAAATGAACCCAGGATAGAAATAAGAAAAGGGCCTAGTCAGAAAAACGACGAAATTACAGATGTGAATCCGTTTTATTGCAGTTGACATCTGCTGGCCGGTCTGTCAAATAATCAAGTCTAGTCTAGAATAGACCAGCAGTTGTGTGAACTGCACATTAACCTGCAGTCTTAAGCAAATCATCATTTAACTGCGCGGAAAAAACGCCGAAGATAACCTCAGTCAACGAAATTTCGCCCGCGATCTTTTCGCTTGAGATTTTCTTGGGATAATGGGTATCCATACTAATATTATAAATGCGAAAGTGTGTCTGTGTGTCTGCTATGCTTTCACGGCCCAACTACTCGACCGATTTTGATAAAATTTGGTACAGAGATAGATTACATCTCGGGGCAGGACATAGGATACTTTTCATCCCAGAAAATTCCCGCGGGAATCAAAAACCATCAATCCACGCGGACGAAGTCGCGGGGTATCATCAAGTTCTGAATAATTTAAAAAACGATTTAAATAGATGGAAGGAACGGTTTAAATAAATTGTGATGATATTGAATTATGGAAGTATTTAGGAAAACGTCATATTAAATCTAAAACGATACGAGCTTAAAACTATACTTAAATTTATTGTTGATGACATTTTCTGATATTACACCCGGTTCACATTAGCCCAGTTGCATTTGAATCCAGCACTGTAATGCTACTAGAATAATGCCAACTTTCCGTTAAATTTTAATGCAATTATTTCATCAATAATATTAATTATTTATAAAATATATTTCCTTACAATACCGAAATTATTTCCTCTAATTTATTACATACAGCGATAATCAATTCAAAATAATAAATATGAAAAACGTTTTAAAACTAACTTAATTTTTCCTAAAGTTAAAATTGCATAATACAAGATTATTCCCATTTTAAAATCTTATTTTTCGGCGAGATTACATAAAATATCTAATGATGCATTATTCTTTAGTTATTATAAACCATACTAAGGCGATTTTAAGAGCCATCCTATGACTTGAACGGGATTTGCCACTCACCCAAAACAGAAGCCAAGAAATACTTGATCGAATCTATACAAATAATGCAGTGACTCGAGTTTGTTCAGCTGTGTCAAAAGCTTACGTTATATGTTACGTAAATTCGTCCAAAATAAATTACTTTGTTGGAAGCGTAGACAGAGAAAGTAATATAGACCAAGCATATCTCCTTTTCACTCCCACATGAAAGAGATGCAGTGTTGAGATGTTAAACAAGATAGAATGAGAACAAAATATGATTTCTTCTATCCCTTTCTGCGTGTCAGGGGTTTAGTTTGTTTTGTTCATAAAGCACTTATTGTGCTTGGTGCATTACCTATCCCTTTCGGTTACACGCTGGCATTGATTCCAGAGGTTTAACTATTCTATGTTTGGAAGCCTTTCAAAGGAAGTAGAAGGCACTTGTCAACTGACAGAAAAAAGATGCACGTCAATAGGCGTGACGTCACCGACATTTATATGCGTGTTGTGTAAGAGAGTTAGCGAGATTATATTATACACTCCCTCCTACTATGATTTATAATATTTATTTATAAGTGCCTAATATTTTTACAATCAATTTGATACTGTTCTCAAATAAATATTGAAATTATGTTTTCTATTGCTTTTAAATATTCCAAATCTAACATATGCATATCTACCATTTATGTCTATCATATCATATGCATATATATGAAACAAATACCATAACTGCAAACTCTCCTTCATCCTTAGCATTTTAAATCGGACAAGGGTTCACTTTTCACCATAGTGGTACAAAACCCTAAAAATTAAATGAGGGCAAATCCCGAACAACGTATGGATGCTCAAAAGTTTATATATGAACACATTATATTAAAATTTTACAGATTCATAATCATTAACCTTTTTCAGTACTGATATTTTAGATTTCCGTAATTTGTTGGTTCATTATAATTTGGCGCTAGTTGTTTTCGTGGGGAACTAAGCTAAGAACAATTTCTTTGTCACATATTTTTAATTTATTAGTTTTTTATTTATTGTTATAATTATTTTTCGTTCATAATTTACTCTCTTATCTAATTATTGGGCTTACAGACATCCAAAGATGTTTCATTTCACTAACTATTCCATTTATAAGTATTTCTACATACTGTTTCTGACAAATTAGTGAGACGGTAGGTACAAATTTAAACAATTGCATTAGTTTGAAACTAAGTCATGTCACAAAAACCATCTATAGCGTCAAATTATGAACCCCAATATTACAGTAACCAATCTTAGGCCCGTATTTATAAACTGACATCCAAAAAGTAGTATCGGTCAATCTACGCTTATAACCGGTCTTAAGCACAGATTCGCCGATACTTGGGAACGATCTCTAGCTGATGCCGGTTCATTGATAAGGGTCTTAGTATCAAAAACAAGATCTATAGAAACCAATCACTCAAAACCGTCAAGTTCGTGAGTCAACAAGGGTCAACTAGTTTTTCCTCCGGGACTTACGTTCACATCCAAAAGGTTTCTCCGCGTCGCCGGCCACTTCGTAAGGTAGGAGGGTCGCTGCGCCTGCGCGTTTGCGACCACGACCCTATGACAAACGTTTAAGATTACACACGACGTCCGAAGGCGCAGTGGTCTTAAAAATGGGAGGTCCCAGGTTCGATTCAGAGCAGGGGCAATTTGGGAATGTATAAATTCTGTACTGGCGAGTTACCACCCTAGGGGCAAAGAGGTGCGCCAAGCAATTTAGTGTTCCCTAAATTGCGTTCCCTTAATTTAGTTAAGGGTTCCCTTATTTAGTTCCCTTGAAATTGTGTGCAACAGCATCTACTTGAAGTTGCTCACTTCACTTCATCAACTAGAAAAAAGCCAGTGATCTTGAAATGGCTGAACTGATTGTCTTCAATCATAGCTAAGAACACTCTCTATCGAGTCACCTTTCAAACAAAAAAACTAAATCAAAATCGGTTCATCCATTTGGGAGCTACGATGCCACAGACAAACACACCGACACATACGTTGAACTTATAACACCTCTCTTTTTGCGTTGGAGTTTTTGCGTTTGCCTTCAGCTAAGAACTCTCTCGATCAAGTCACCTTCCAAACAAAAAACAATATCAAAATCGATTCATTCCTTTAGGGGCTACAAACCACAGACGAACACACAGATACATACGTTGAACTTAACAACTCTTTTTGCGTTGATAGTTAAAAAGTAATGACAGGCTGGGAATGGAATGAAACTTACCGCTCTCCCTCTCTTAACTGGAGTATCATCAGGCTGTGACTTCCTGGTTCTGCCCCCCCGGGAGCCCGGCCCCGTGGGGGCGGCGCCGCGTCGCCTGCGCCTGTTCGCGTATGTGTCGTCATAGTAATCTTCATCCGACTCCGGGTCCGGTTCCTCCCCGGTTTCCATTTCTTCCATCGCTAGCTCATCGTAGAACCATTCCTGATTAGATAGTTTAAGTTAATACCCCACACAGTACAGTTATCTCACTTTAAAATTTCAACCCTCCGATTTTCCTCCCTTTTTAAATAAGAACAAAAATAATTTCCAATTTTTTTTAATTCCAGTGTCTTTGGGCCACTAATATACACAACTATTCCAAATTTCATGTCGATAGCTTCGGTAGTTACTGAAATAATCGAGTGTGACGGACGGACAGACAGACAGACAGACGGAGAAAGTCGCACCATAAGGGTTCCATTTTACCATTTTGGTACGGAACCCTAAAAAGCCAGTATACCCTAGTTTAGATGTTCGACTTTCTATTTGTGTGGTCGGAGTACACGACACTCATGATCCAAATTCATAATTCTCAAAGGGTAATCTGACAGAGTGGTGGACTAAGGCTTAGTAATGGGTCGGAGATGGTTGAAATTAGTCTATGATTTAAAAAAGAAATAAATGCAACCTTATTTTTAAAAATCATTACCTTAGGGTCATCTTTAACTGCACTCTGAGATCCATCCCTGCTCTCATCGCCAACAAGTCCATCAGGTAGACCGGAGCTGTTCTCACCTTCACCAGTGTTCTCCGCCGCATCAGACGTGTTCCAGCCCCATCTTGCGGAAGACATTGTCAGGTATTGTCTTCGTGTTTTCCTCCATCTGTTAGAACAAAGTTTGTAAGACTCTAGCTAAGAATTCCAATTGATTGATGCGTAGATGCTCATTATGTAACATCCTAAGTTATGTGGGATTTGCTGGTTCATTATTTTTAAACACAAATTGCTAATGAGACTTATGAAGTTTCGAGAAAAATTCAAAATTCAAAAATTTTTTTATTCACATAGACTTTTTACAAGTGCTTATGAATAGTCGAATGCATCTACCACTGGTTCAGAATGCCGTTCCTACCGAGAAGAACCAGCAAGAAACTCGGCGGTTGCTCTTTTGGAAAAAATAATTTACAATTTCATTAATTTGTAGATACATAAGTAACCACTGTCCTTAGCATTGCTGGAGCAAGTCAAATCCATGCTCCTTTGTCATTTACATAATCTTCAACAGAACAATATGATAAAATATAATTTGTGAGACGTGTTGGGTAGTGAGTGTGGCGCTCTGAAGCCCAGGCGCCTACGAAGCCCACTGAAGCCCCACAGCCCCCGCTCTGTTCTGTGCCTTGTTCCAACACTAATATGATTGCATAATCTTGGATTAAACTAGCTAATGAAGTGAAACCACATGTTTTTTTCTTTTTTAAATGATATACTCAAAGCACTAGTAACTATGATGACACACAGTTTACTAGCTTACAAGCCGAAACTAAAGCATGAAGCAAAAGGAAACCTAAATCCACATGGACTGAGTTGGTGTTGGGGGCACCAATTAGTTATGAATGATTTGATATGATTTGCATTTCGTATTTCTTGTTACCTTTGTGACGGATATGTGTACACCTGTCCCTCTCTAGCGCCAGGCATCCTCTGTTTCCTCGTCATAAATAAATTGGAATGGCTTTGTGCGACACCTATAACAAATAATTCAACATTTATTGACATTTACCAGTGCTTCATTATTAATAAAAGATTCCTAAGCCCTACTGGGCCTTGGGTTCTTGTGTCAATCAACAATTCGCTAATATTCAGAGATCAGAAAAGTTTATAAAATTTACAGCTGAACCACTCATAGAATACGTGTTTGGCCTACCTAGGTACCTAGGTTTTCATCATTATATCAGAAAAATATTAAGATGAAGTATCTCATCTAATGAGATGACAACATTTTGGATGCTGAATGCAGCATCCAAAATGTTGTCAATTATTGTCAGGAGTTTGATGATGAGGACTTACCGGTTTGGGTGTCGATAAAAGGCATCCGCATTCTCCGTTCGGCACATAGCCGCGAATTGAATGTCGAAGAGTTTTCAATAATCTCCTTGTAACTTGGATCATTGAGGAAACTGAAAACAAAACGCAATGACAACACAATCACAACAACACGGAATTACCACTTAACAACACTGTATATCACTTTTTTAACTTTTACAATCATATTGTTATCATTTATGGATGAGATTAAAACTTAAAGCATGTTGCAAACCTTTCTATTTTTGCTAAATTTGATTGATTTACAACTTGGATCTCTGCGGCCGCCATTTTATTGTCGGGACGCCGATCGATGACGTTTATGACATTTGTGTTTATTTCCGGTTAGTGTTGCTGTTAGTAATACTAAAAATCGTACCAATAATTTTATTATTGAATTATAAGTTAAGTAATAGTTGTAATTGTATCCTGAACACAGAAATCTTATTTTGAATATGTACTTTTGTAGTTGTCATCTAAGACCACAGAATCTTTGAAAAATTAGACTACAATGGTACCTTTTAAATAAAATGGTAGCACTGAAACAGGCGGAAGCGGTGTAGCAACATTCAGCATACGTCAAGCTTGTGACTGGTCATCGGTGGACGAATCGTGGTGCTGGCGCATTTTCAGTAATTGGTGATTGGAGATCTCCGAATATTACTCTGATTATTGGTTACCGTGTTTTTAATAACTTTGCTCGCGGCTAATGTTTTTATTTAATGACCCAAAACATTAGAATTAAATTAAATAAAGAGATTTTGTGACTCCGAGGTCGTCGGCTCGCCGCTTGTTACACAAGATGTCCGTATGCTTCTTTGTGCCAGCGTAAGTTCAACACGATCATCCAGTTAATTTTTGATCGCTCATACATAAGTACGATAAATAAATAATAATTAATAAGATAAGTTTTCTATAAAGTTCTTCAGTGCTATGTGTTTTAAATTTTTATGAGGCTTATCGGTGTTCTCTGTTTTTTTTACCAACACTATAAAGCTAACTTCACACTGCAAGTATCGTGCTAACTGCTAATGTGGGAAGTTAGCCGCGACTTCGTACATATTATAGCTGAAAATTTTCTTGTCGCAGGCAACTCTTATTTCGATTTGATTTTTAAAACCCATATACTTAGTACTTACCTACCTATTTTGGTGGTGGTCATTATCACCCAATAAATATTTACTTTAATTAAGTTAATTAGTTGAGGATCTCACAAAAATCTCATAAAAATAAAAAATTACTTAACAAAGCAACTTTACGAGAAAAGCAATGCTCGTAAAATTGCTCTTACTTTCCTTGGATAACAAATATATTAACGCTCAGTTATCAACATAGAGTAAAGTAATTTATGGGTATCAAGTATCAACATACAAGAGTGTGGTAATATTCATTTTCGCACTAGTGCGGTAATATAATGGCCGCCATGCAAAACACAGCTGTTTTGATGCTGCCTTCTTTGTCGAAGTACTTATTAAAAGTAGGTACCGAGTAGTTAGCAATATTATAAGACGTCTTTTCTTACTAACTACATGACAATATGACATGACTAATACCACTCACCGCATTTATAGGTATGAAAAGCACGTAGGTATCAGCGCGACGGTTTCAGTTGACTGTATCTGCGGACTGTATATACATATTTACGAAATCAATACTATTTTCATCACAGAGATCAAGCAGGGACCTCAGCGGGGTCCGATGATAACGACATAGAATGCATCGAGGAGAGCGTGCCAGTAGAAAGTCTCCACAACACGCTGCAAACATTCTGGACCAAGGTCAACGATGATATGAAGAAGATCACGGCTGTAAGTAGAACTCTTTTTTGCGTGACCAATCTGTCAGTATGGCCGTGTCACTGATGATAACTGATAATTAATGCATCGAATGGGCATGTCAGTGGAGACTGGAGACCCTCTATAACAGGCTACAAGCATTCTTGACCAAGGTTTGTAAGTAGATTTCGTTTCGCTTGACCAAACAATCAATCAAAATATTTTCATTAAAATTTGTTTCATTGCTTATATTAAAAGAATTCTGCGAAATTTTTCATAAAACCCGGATTCACGCGGTTGAAATTGCCATAAGCTGTGATGAATCTTTGTGTACAGTTAGGATAGATAAAACAAGAAAAAATAACAAATTTTAGGAGGACTTCAAAACCCAAGTCCTACCTCTGGCACGGATCAAGAAGATAATGAAGCTGGATGAGGAAGTGAAGATGATATCCGCAGAAGCGCCTGTCCTTTTCGCGAAGGCGGCAGAAATCTTCATACATGAGCTGACGTTGCGGGCCTGGTCACATACCGAGGATAATAAGAGGAGAACTCTCCAGGTAATTAATTATCTCTTTCTAGTTTACCCACAGCTAATACTTATAATACTTAATAGTAGCTTTCCGGTACAGAAGAATGTCTCCGCCAAGCCTGAAAAATTCCTATAAACTGATGATATTTTTATATACTATACAGTCCTCCTTTTCCTCCATTTATATCATTACCATCTCATTCTGAGATGGGTTTAAGAGAGAGATCATGCGGCCTGATTAAGTAAATGAAAATTAAATGATTTATTTCACTTAGGACAACTTGTGTCACCTATGATAAGCCGTAAGAATCTACAGTCTATCTAATCTATCTAAGTAAAAATCATTACTACAGTGCAAAGATCGCAATCACCTCTGATTGGTCAACAGTAACACTCTTCCGCTATTGGCCCAAATGAGACTAACAATAATTGATCCGGATTGTTATAGGGCTACCGTGCCCAGTAGCGACAGGCGATGAGTTGAGAACTTGAGATGATGATGATGATGATGGAATTTTTTATAAAATATTTTCCTTTTTAAAGCGCAACGACATAGCGATGGCGATATCGAAGTCGGACCAGTTCGACTTTCTGATCGACATCGTGCCCCGACACGAGGTGAAGCCCAGCAAGCCCAGGGAAGATCCGCCGCCGCCCAGAAGCACTCCAGCTGCGGAACAGGTGAGTTTTCAATACATTCCACCTAAAATTGCTCTAACTTATCACTTTTCAAACTATAAAGTAGATTTTTCCACCCTTGAGCGATAAAAATATTACCGCAGTTTTGATCCTAAATTATACCTATTATTTTCGCACTAGTGTTGTAATATAATGGCCGCCATTCGAAACCACAGCTCTTTCGATGCCGCTATCTTCTTTATCGACTACCGAAATACTCCAAGGGGTAAATAAAGTACCAACTACTAAGTAATTAGTACGAAAAAATATTAAAAACTTTTATATTTATAACTAAGTAGTTCATATAAAAACCTTTCACTGACTGACACATTGGAATATGGAATGTCGCCCGCCTTTGTTGTTTTATACTATAGATGTATGTATGTATAGATGATGGCATTTTAAAAAAACTATACTGTTTTTACTCACAAACGTTGTATGATAAACTTGCGCATTAAAACTTGAAAGTTAAGCGTTAAACTCTTAACGCTTTTACGCTTTTAACACGCTCACTATGCGCCTCGAGTGTAATTTTCTTTTCGCTGCACTTTTTTTTATTCCACTACAAGTGTGCCCTTGACTGCGATCTCACCTGATGGTAATTGTAACGATGCAGTCTAAGATAGTAACGCGCTAACCTGTTATGCGGCCTATGGCAGTTATAATAAAGCCTATAACACTAATCGGTTTCAATACGGCATCGTACCGGAACGCTAAATCGCTTGGCGGCACGTCTTTGCTAGTAGGTAGTGTGGTAACTTGTAGCATAATAAACTGTTGTTCTTAGGCGCCGCAGCAACAGACGTCGCACACACAACAGCAGTTCCTAGTGCAGCCGTGCGCGCAAGTCGTACAGGTAATATCATCGATATATATGTAATGTAGGTACCTACTAGATGGGCCCTTTCATAGAAATAAGTTGGGCGTCCTACTTTTAGAGCGCGCTCCTCACCTGTATAGCCCTGTCCTTGTCCCTGCCATAGCGCTGTCCCGCCTTTCAGACTAGATGGCGTTAGTAAATTAGGTCCACATTCTTTGTTTGACAGGGCCCGTCTATGTTAATTGAGGTCGTTGGGTAATATGACCAGAAAAGATAACAGACTCCAAAAATATCCAGCCATACTTCCATACTAATATTAAAAGTTCAATATTATAAGTGGTATATTCACTCGAATATTCGATTTGATTCCTCGATATTCGATTACTATTAAAAATATTTTATTTGATATATGCGGAAGTGAATCAATCAATACTTCGTCGGCTACGCCTATCTGTTTAACCGAGTTTTATGAAATTTGGTACAGGGATATGTTGGTTTCTCGGGGAGGCATAATATCATTATAGACTTTATACTTTTTATCCCGAAGAGTTCCCGCGGGAATCAAAAATCTTTAATTCATGCGTACGAAGTCGCGGGCATCAGCTATTTCGAAGTCTTAAATCATCTTCTAATAAATAAATATAACAAGTTTATTGCCAGCCATTTTCGGCTTTAATTCCAAACAGAGGCCTGCGTATCAGGCTAGTAAAACAATACGTGTTTTTCGAAGTGAAGGATGAATTACAAGTGCCTTTATTAATTATTAGCGAATGCCCGCGACTTCGTCTGGTTTGAGGTTTTTTGGTTCTCGCAGGAACTCTTTAATTTTCCGGAATAAAAAGTAGCGTATGTGCTATTCCAGAGTCCAGACTATAATTTATCTCTGTGCCAAATTTCAGCCAGATCCGTTCAGCTATTGGGGCGTGATTGAGTAACAAATATCCATACATCCATCCAAAATTTCGCATTTATAATATTAGTAAGACTATCGTGGGTGAAGCGACGTATACAGTATATCCCATAGAAATCATATGACGGTATCTTCTATTGTGCGTTGGTACAGCAATCGGTGCAGTCGCCGAGCCCGGCGGCGACCCCGGCGGCGAGCCAGCCGAGCGTGATGGTACAGCAAGTGGTGTCCTCCGCTGACATGCCGCCCTTGACGGTAAGCCATGCTCATTGCGAACACACACCCGTTGTCCTAGGTGAGCGACGGAAACGATGCGACGCAACGCGACGCGATACGACTCCCTAGAAAATGACAAACTAATCTACGCGACAACATAGGCCATGTGGAGGGTCAGCTACCGTTTGTTCTTGTCGCGTCTCGTCGCGTCGTATAATTACCGCATTTGTCGCGGTGCGGACGTGTTAGGCGCAAGGCACGCCGGCGTCTGTCTTGATAAAATATGATAACAGTCAAACTTATATTTTTGATATACCTAGCACGGCATCTACGTGATTGCACAAGTTTAATTTCTAATGAATAAAGCTGAATAAATGATAAAATAAAAATATGTTTCTAGCAAACTCGACCGACGGCCACAGTGAGCGCGGGTCAGGCGCCGGTCACGCTGATGCAGCAAATCGTAAGCCCCTCCGGAGAAGTGCAGAATGTTCCTGTGAGTCTATAACATTATCTTTACATTTCAAAACTGTTTATAATATTAAATAGAGCTTTTTAAGGCTATCAAAATTACTAAAAAAAATTAAATTGTAAAGTTGATTGTTACCGCACTTGTGTAATAAACAAAAATTACCGTACAGTTCGCCCACTAAAGATACCGTATGTTAATATTTTACCTACCATCGCAGTACCTCGCGGTATACTCTCCGCTAGTATTGAGTCAATCAGCTGTTTTGAGACAGGAATACTTTGGAAAACTTGTCTTGTTCTAAGTCATTTTAGTTCCGTGTTTTAAACTAAAGTAGGTACATAAACGATATAATATACTTATTATGTCATGGTAGTGGTGATACTGTTGATCATACTTTAAAACTCGTCGCTATTTGCAACCAAACTGTAACTCTGAATTTAATTTTCTACTTTACGCACTAGTAACATAAACAATGATTATTGTAAAACGTGTTCCAGATCCAACTAACGCAAGCCCAGCTGAACATGATTCGGTTACAAGTGCAGAACAATCCGAACCAACCCATCATTATACAAGCGCAGGCGGCGCCGCAGACCGGGCCACAGATCATACAGGTATGTTACGCGGACACAGAATAGGGATAATGACAACTCAATCAAATGAGCAACTCTTTAACAAACTTAAAAACGCACTTCTAGCATGGAATCTGTATGAAATATATAGTTGTGACGTCATCAGATTTCAACGCACTTTTTCCTTTAATCTATAGTTTAAAATGGTTAACAAACTATAAACTAATCGAGGATGTGAATTTTAGATCTTTTGAATGACCCTCTATAGTCAGTAATAAATAATTTATTTTTAAAATAGGCATCACCCTAATGGTGGGTATAGAAAAGGTTACAATCTGTCAACCCATTCATTTAACTTTTGGCATAAGCACGCCTATGAAGTTTCTTAATTATTGACAGGCAACCATCGACAAAAATGTGCAATAGTTCATAGACGCAGTTTTTTTTTACAATAGTGAAGCGAGGGGGGCGTTTGTCTAAAAATGACAGCTACAGTGTAACGAACGCAATCGTCTCTGATTGGTTAACATTCTTCCACTATTGGTCAAAATCCATTGACGCAGCAAAAACACCATAAACTCAGCCAATCAAAACAATTTCCTCCGTGCATCGGAGAGCACGTTAATCTGTCGGTCCCGGTTATTATCACTATAACATCTGATAATAATCGTTACAAAAACCTTAGAGTTCAAATACTATTGAGTTGTATGCTGGAGGACGTGGGAACCCACCGAATTAATATTCCAAGAAAACTCCTACCATTATAATATATATACGAGCCAATATTACAATAAACGAGAGTAATCGACAATCGTGGTCTTTCTTCAACCGCGTTAACGGTTAAACGCTCAATTTTTTTTCTGATTTTCTGTCCAGGTGTCATCGCAGGCGCCGCACCAACCGCACCAGATATTCCTCGCGCAAGTGTCCGGCCAGGAGGACAGCTAGTGCCGCGTCAAACAAGAACCGGACAGTGGACACGAGCCTTAACACAGCCGCCCGTGTACACAGCGACCGTACGGTGGAAATGAGCCTTAAAGACACAGTGGCCAGTGTAAATAGCTTGATGCTCAAAAAGGGCGCTGAAAGTTTCTCGGGAGTTTTGAAAATTGGTGATTTTATAGAATAGTGGTGTTTAGTTCAGTCATTGGGTGCTCAAAAAGGGCGCTGGAAAGTTTTCCGGGAGTTTTAAAAATTGGCGTGTTTTATAGATTTCGACGTGCTCTTTCCGAATTTTCACTTTGCCACCTCTTTGCTGCTCGCGCCGCCATGTTGGAAAAATGGCGGTCAAAAACAGTTTTTTGACTATGTCGAAATATATTATGAAATCAACAATTTTCAAAACTCCCGGAAAACTTTCCAGGTAAAACTACCAAATGACTGGACTAGTTTGGTACATTGTGGTTATAATTGACCGAGCGAAGCGAAGGTCTCTGAGTCTACTTGGGTGAATTGACACTTGTCCGTCCGTCCGTCCGTCCGTCCGTCTGTCAGAGCATTATAACTTCTGAATTACTGAACGCAATTACTTCAGCTTTAAATATAATATGTAAACCAATGGCCTCCCGCCGAATATGGCTTATAAAATAATAAAAATCTTTATTTCAGGGGGCTCTCATAGAAGCGAATGCGAAGTAAAATATTTTTTATAAAGTTACATAGGGTTACGGTATATCATTTTAAAGATAATTAGGAATAGAGTCCAAAAATATTTTTTTTTTAATTTTTCCCCCAAAATCGACGAAATGGGGGGCTTTCAAAGTGGTGATTTTCTAACGTCCAAAGATGACCTCAGAACTCTTAATTTTCTGAAAGGATGAGCCTGAAACTTGATCAATTATTTCAATTATATCCTGTACTTGAACAACAAATACTAAAATTAGATAAATATTGTAAGGAAACGGAATTATTTAATTTTTAATGAGCTTCAGTATTTTTAACAGAACTTCACATTTATGTCAATAGATGGCGCCGCGAGGTCTTAGTTCGGGGCGAACCACTAGTATATAGCAGACATCTGCAGGAAATGTCGGCCTGTGTGTGTGTATTCGTAAATTGGCACTCGACGAGTTATCTAATCAGGTTGTTCCATCGGGCCCTCTGTACCCGATGCCTCGTGATCGTTAATTAAAAGAATAAAACGCGGAATTCTTAATTATTAAACTAAAACAGTGTAGATAATTATGAAATCCGAGTTTTATTCCTTTAGGTTATAATATATAGGTTAGGTTAGGTTAGGTTATAGGCCAAGGTGTTTCCACGGTGGGCATCTGGGCCCATAACCTGAAAGAATAAAACGAAGGTTTGTTAATAATTATTACACAACTTTAATTATATTTTAAATATCAGATTTGAATTGCAATAAACATATCGGAGACAGTAATAAGGAACATAAAACTCCAAAGTCTATGGCCCGTATTAATAAACCAACATCAGCTAAGAATAGGTTTTGGTCAATCTATTTTATAGAACGGTTTTAACCAATAAGTACTTGAAAACATGTTCTTAGCTCTATTGGCCTCAGAATCTATAATGTAAAAATACTTGGATGTGTTCCATTTATTCAACGTTAATGACCATAAGATTTTCTCTTTCCCAGATCATAACTATAAAACATAACTGTATATTTACTTTAAAATAGGTTAAGCACTATTCCAATCAGTGACAACTAAAGAAAGGATTTCCTTCTATATGTGGTAGAAAAATGACTTGGTTTTTTAAAAAGTGACAAATTGGATGTAGCACAAAAAACTTTAAAACAAACGTCTAACGCTGTTAATATTTTTATAATGATTTCCCCATGGAAGTAATATAACTATTAATTCCATGGATTTCCTACCACATACTTAAACTAGTTTTGTTTTATGGTAAGGCGGCAAATGATTTTGCACTATTTACGTTTTTTTGTGATTTTTTTTACATTCATCGTTAGCGTTAAGGATTAGAAAAATCATTATCATCGAAAAACTCTTGTCTTCTAAAATGCCACGAAACAATATTAATTTATAAAAGATCATTACTCATTACCAATTTAACATGAATATATTATTGTAATAATATTATTGTTCCGATTGAAATAGGTATTTTAATTAAGGATTGTTGTTTTTGTTGATAAAAAATAAATCTTTTGATTTCAAAGTTATCGTATTATTTCGTATCATGCTAATATTATAAACGCGAAGGTTTGTTTTTTGGTTTTTCCTTCAAGCACGCCGCAACGGATGGGCTTAATTTCTTGCTGGAGAGAGATAAGCCTAATAAAGTAGCCTACTACTTTTTATCCCGGAAACTTAAGGAATTCCCGCGGGAAATAAGATGAAATTTTTGTTATAGTCTTCAGAATATAAACTTTCAATTTCAATATATACATATTATAGTCCGTCCAACTTATATCTGACCCGGTGTTTTAGCATCACTAGTTTAAATGAAAAATAAAATAAAAACAAAAACTAAACAGACATAAAAATTAGTTCCAATTTTGGCCACCGGGTCAGATTTAGTTTGTAGGGCTATAAAATACTGCTTTAGGAGATTGGGGTTTCCACATTTATATACTTAAACTCAAAAAAATATTTACAGTAGTTTATAAAGAAATATTAACATAAGTTTATATAAACAAAGGTATGAGATGTATTATTAGTAGGAACAAAGGTAAGATTTGAGAAAGGATAGATTTAAATTGTACAAGATACCTATTAGGCGGTAATTTAATAATTAATTAATTTAATATAATTTAATAATTTGCATACAAAATCAAAACAAAATTAAAAAAAAGCGGAACCCAAAAAATGAAGGTATTTTTTATTTTCCGAAAACAGCGACACTAAAAAAATTAATGAAGTGTTATATACCTAAGTGGAAACTTTAGAACCGATAGATATCTTACTAAAATATTATAAATGCGAAAATTTGGATGGATGTATGAATGTATGGATGTTTGTTACTCAATCCCCAACGGCTGAACGAATGGCTGAAATTTGGCACAGAGATAGATTACTCTTTACATTCAATTCAATTCAATTCAATTTATTTCAAACATGTAGGACATACAGGTGTCTCTTATGCTACGTCATGTTTTGACTCTACCACCGGTTCGGAAAGCAGATTCTGCCAAGAAGAGCCGGCAAGAAACTCAGCAGTTGCTCTTTCTTTTTTTTTTTTTTTTAAAACAATCTATTACAATACATAAATAAGTATGTAAGTTAAATAAAATACAATAGTGTAAGTTATTATACTATCCTGTGGGGAGCAGGACCCAAAGTCGGTTGCTTCCATACAACTTTGTCATTAAGAAATTCGTCAATTGTATAATAGCCCCGACTCAACAAGTGTTCTTTTACGGTTTTTTTGAATTTGTGCAATGGCAAATCCAACAGTTCTTTTGGAACCATATTATAAAAGGTAATACTCGACCCCACAAAGGATTTCTGCACCTTGCGTAGACGACATCGCGGCATTACTAGTTTATGCCGGTTTCTAGTAAGTCGATTTTGTGTATCCCCTCTTTGTCTATAGAGATGAATATTTTGTTTCACAAACATTATATTATCGTATATGTACTGCGATGCAACCGTAAGGATGCCAATTTCTTTAAATTTTTCACGAAGGGACTCGCGTGATCTGAGTTTATATATTGATCGAATCGCCCTCTTTTGCAAAACAAAAATTGTTTGTATATCAGCAGCTCTGCCCCACAATAAGATGCCATACGACATAACACTATGAAAATAGGCAAAATAGACAAGCCTAGCCGTCTCAATATCGGTAAGCTGTCTAATTTTCCTGATAGCAAAAGCCGCTGAGCTGCTGATTCGTCTGGAATAGCACATAGGCTACTTTTTATCCCGGTCAATTAAAGAGTTCCCGTGGGAACCAAAAAACCTCAAACCACACAGACGAAGTCGCGGGCATTCGCTAGTTTAGAGATAAATGGGGTTACACATACAAAATTACTTTATACTTAGGACAATAACATTATATTTTCATTGGTCGTATTTAATACACACGTTGTGCGTTTTTGTTCATATTCGTATAACACATAAACTAACATACTTATCTATTAAGTTTTTAGATTATTTGGGTTAGGGACGTCGCCAATCCAAATCAGAAAAAAACATGGCGGATCGCCTATCTCAAAGGATTGTTCATATAACCTGCACTGAAAGTGTTTTGAGTTTCAACGCCTGCACCCGAAACTAGTCAATTTCAGACGAATGCGACTGGTGCCGGGCAGAAACCGATCGTTTTCTGCCCGAGGGAAGAAACCGATGTGTTTCTGCCCGCTGAATGACGTTGCAGCCCTGCTTTCAATCCTGTTAGAGTGTCTTTTGTTTATTTCAAACCTTTATAATTGTTAACCATCAACTAAACTGACCGATATTATATATTATACTAGCTGACCCGGCAAACTTCGTACCGCCTTAGTATGCAAAATTAAATGTATATTTTTCAATATTTCTGAGAGATTTTCTTAATATTTTTTTCCGTAAGAACCTTCTCCTAATAATAACAAATACAACAAAAAAGAATTAGTGAAATCGGTCCAGCCATTCACGCGTGATGCCGTGACCAAGGAAAACGGGTTTCATTTTTATATATATATAGATAGATAGATAGAAGATATAGAAGATAAGATAGATATATAGATAGATAGATATAGATAGATAGATAGATAGATAAAATAATGAGAAATACAATTTTAATGAAGCTCGCACTTTTAATGCGAATTATATGAAAAATATAGTGTGTGCCAAGGGGTGAAACAAGACGATTTCAGACGACGGTGAAGTTGCCTGCCTGAGCGAAGCGAGGGCTGGCATCACCCGAAGTTTGTTTCATCCCTAGCCACACAATATACAATTTTTTTTTCTACCCGCAGAATGACGTATTCGTGTGAAATTTACTAGTTTCGGGTCAATAGGCAATGCAGGTTTTTTTTTTCAAAGCAGGTTATTTGAAAAATACAGTGTGTGAGACGGGATGAATCTTGTTTCACCCCTAGGCACACAATGGGGCTGATTCTGTAGTGCACAATCTCTAAACTAAACTAAAATTAGAGCATTACAAATATTGCTAACCCTTTCATAATACTTCATATCGAAAGGGACAGAACTAGATTTAAAGCTGCCATTTTAGTTTAGTTTAGAGATTGTGTTATACAGAATATACAGAATCAGCCCCATTATACTATTAAAGTCAAAGTATAATGCCCCCCGATTGTCTAAAAGTTGCCGATGAACTTTGACGATTTGATCGGCAATTCTTACACAATCGCACCTCACATTTCACGAAATAAATCGATTTTAATCATTATGATCGCTTTCAGTATTATTCATAGCCGCCTGGATGTCCTCTCTGAGTAAAATCAAGAGATTGCGGTTCTTCGTATTCTCTTCGCGGATAATGTCGCGGGCCGTAGTACGCATATTTTCGAGAATACGATCCTTTTGCTCTTTTGACCTAAAAATGGAGAACACCTGTTAATATTTAATCTAGGGTATCAAGTGTCATTACCCGGCTGAGTTTGTTGTCGGCTCTCGCGTTTGGAACCCTCGTAGCTTTAGTTTGCAGATACAGTAACTAATTATCACCATCAAGTTTTATATGTAAGTAATTGGCGTCAATATGTGTACCTACAGTGTACCCAGTGACGTGCAGTTCATAGAGGCACAAAAGCACTGCTAACCCAAATATAAATACGATAATGCTCATTTTCCATCAAAACAGATAGTAAATAGGTATTCTGCCTAACTAATGCCTACCCTAGCTTCAAAATCTGTGCACGCCACTGAGTGTACCTAAATTGAATAATATTGAATTGATTGTGTCCAACAATGAAACAGTGGTGCGTACACAAAAAAACACTGTGATATTAAAATGCTACGTTGCCAGATCGTGCATTATATCGCATTAGGACACTCATGTGATGTTAAAAATCTGTTAAAATTAAATCTAGGGTCAAGTGTCCAACAATGAAACAATTGGCCTTATGGCCCGACCCGGGACTCGAACCCGGGACCTCGTCGGCCGCAGTCGGACATGCTAACCACTAGAACAGGGATTCCCAAAGTGGTCGATATCCCTACGAGTGGTGGTGGTCAATATCCCTTTACCCTTGGGGGTCAATATCGGTTTCCCAGGGGTCGACATAAACGAAAACTGATTTTGGGGGTCGACGTAGTCTAGAAATCGACCCCTATTTTAATGTTTTTTTCAAAAAGTAATTACCTTCTGAAGTATTTTTACGTAATTTCTATTAATAATTATTAATTACACTTGATATATTTACTGAATTTTATGTCTGTTTATTTTGTTACATTTTGAGCAGAAAATGATGTCAAGTTTACTCACTTAAGTGAACAAAGCAAAGTTTTTAAATTAGTAATTATTTTGTAATTGTAAAACTAGAGATAGGATTTTTAAAGAAATTTGCGTAGGGGTGTCTGAGTAATCAGTTCATGTTGGAAAAGGGGTCTCTTGCCCAAAATAGTTTGTGAATCCCTGCAGTAGACCAACGAGGCAGTAAATACTATGTATTTGTACATACTTGTCCAATAGTGCTGTGATCGCCTTGTTTTGCTCATCTGTGTCGTGTTCGAGGTCAGACTTAACTTTCGCCAGCATCTTTACTATCCTGAGAAGTAATAAACAACATTTTATTAAAGACATTACACATAATACTATAAATAATTCAAAATAGTATACAATAAAATAATATAAAATTTATAACTTACTAGCTGATGCCCGCGACTTCGTCCGCGTGGATTGAGGTTTTTTGGTTCCCGCGGGAACTCCTTAGTTTTCCGGGATAAAAAGTAGCCTAGGTGTTATTCCAGACTATAATCTATCTCTGTGCTAAATTTCATCCAGATTCGTTCAGACGTTGGGTCGTGATTGAGTAACAAACATCCATCCATACATCCAAACTTTCGCATTTATAATTTATTCCACTAAATTGTAACACTATAACATGATCTATTCCACGTTAATCTATTGTATAAGATCTTTTCTTTTTTACTAACATGACTAACATTAGATATAGTTTAGTTAGCTTAGATTATATTATTAATTGTATAATAATTATGGACGGTATGTCTGAAAATAAAGATTATATTATTATTATTATTATTATTATTAATCTAAGAAATATGGTTAATACTAGGTTATCATGAAAATTATGAAAATTTCAACCAAAATTTAACGAAAAATCTGTAAACAGCGCTGAAAATATTAACTTTTTGTCGAAAAAATCAGTGAATTTAATTCTTCACTGATTTTTTCAGTGAATTTTTTCAGTGATTTGTTCAGTGATTTTTTATTTTATTTTCAGTGAATTTAATAATTCAGTAAAAAGTGTGAAGTAGGTAGTAAATAATGAATTTTGTGATCGGTGACGTGCCCAAAATATTGTGCTGCGTGCCATTAATGCCATTGGTTCGCCATCCCTGGATAATGAAATAGCACATAGAAATTTATCCCGGAAAATAAAAGAGCTCCCGCGGGAACCAAAAATCCTCAAATCACGCAGACGAAGTCGCGGGCATCAGCTCGTATAATCATACTCACGAATTGCGCGTGTTGAGATCAATTTCAAACAGCGTGGTGTCTAGCTTCTCCAGCACGCCGGAAAGGACCTCGTTTGCCGAACCACGCTCTGAAACATAAATTATTATATTAATAATTTTTAAGAACATATAAAAGAAATATTATTGACTAGACGGCTTAACGTGCTCTCCGAGGCACGGGGTTGAAACACCGCCAACTTCCTAACTCCGGGCTAGTACTGAGAATTTCTAGTCGGAAAAACCGAAGACTTAATTATGACCCGACCCGGGACTCGAACCCGGGACCTCGTCGGGCGCAGTCAAACAACCACTGGACCAAAGAGGCAGTCAATAATATATAGATAATAAGTAAGTAGCCTATGTCCTTCCCCAGGATATACCCTACCCCTATACCAAATTTCAGCAAAATCGGTTGAAATGATGGGCCGGGAAAGCGTAGCAGACAGACAGACACACTTTCGCATTTGTAATATTAGTATGGATTAAATATGGATTGTGGTGACCGAATTTCAGCCATGGCGGCCAATCTCCAGAGAGATAGCCATCTGCGTGCGAGATATTATAGTGTACAAGTGTGTACACACAGTGTGTGTAGCCCGACAGGACGGAAAATTCAACACGACCGGAAAGAGATCAGACCGACAGATTTTTACCGACATTCATTTTTTTCCGACTTCGTCCGCGTGGTTTAAGTTTTTTTGATTGCCCGGGAACACCTTAATTTTCCGGGCTAAAAAGTAGCATATATCAAAAATCACGTCGATCCGTTGCTCCGTAGCGGCGTGATTGAAGGAGAAACCAACAAACACACTTTCGCATTTATAATATGAGTATGTAATATTAAGTATGACTTTAATATCGTATGCCTGTTAGGTAGACTGTTCCTACTATACAAAATTATTTTAAGATCTTAAACTATGTAACAGTCAAACGATTAAATGAATGAATGATTTACCTCTGTTTCCTCGTGGCCGGCGCTCGTTTCTACGGAACCAATCGTCGACGCTAAAGCCACTCGACTGCACACAACTGACCGCTGTAGCCTTGCTGTCGACTGTCTGTTTCTTTGCAACCGACACACTCGCTTGGCCATCACTTTGCGGTATCAACACAGAATTTGTACACTGACTTTGGCCTTTGGCACTGTACGTCTTCCCAAATTTGCGCAAATCATAACGATCAGAATGTTCATATTTCTTTGGAGTACTCGTTCGCACCACCTCGGAGCACAAACGTCTACTCATAAACGTATCAACATCGATCGAAATGGGCGATATTACAGATTTACGAAGTCTCTGTGATTTTTTATTTATTTGTTCTTTCGGTTTCCGGAAGCATACCTCGCTTTTAGATGTCGATGGACTATCGAAGAGCAGATTACGAGACGCTATGAGGTGGCTGTCGATTTCTCTTTGAGATAGTCTTTTAATAATAACGATAGGGTATCTCCCTCTTGTCGTTTTGAAAATAGGTGATTTCTCAATCATTTTGTCTGAACCTGAAGCGTCGAGCTCAGTTTGGGATTTTTCAGCGCTTTTGCGTCTTTTGGAGTATCGACTACTGTAATTGGTGTCTTCAATTAAATCGTTTGTAAGTTTGTTGTAAAAGTCAATAAAACCTTTACTGCGTTCCTCGGTTTCCAAACTACGCCCTGGAATCGTTCTTTCGATTTCTTTGACTTTCGGGGGAGATTCATCCACGTCACCGTGAGCTGTGATCGGACAACTTCCCACGGTTGATATTGATTTTGAATCCTCCGTAGAATTTCTGTCTTTTACGACACCTAGGTTTTGGTCTATCGATTTATTACTAATATCAGATGATGGTCTCGCGCTATGAACTCGTTCAGTCTCGAGTGATGCATTACGTTTCTTTCTATTAGAATTTTTATCTTCACTGAATTCTTCTATTTCCACACTCCGCCGGGGGATTTTTTTCTTAATCTCTTTGACTTGTGGCGGAGATTTTGAGATGTCGCCCTGGGCTGTATCTGAACATCTTCCTACGTTTGACGTGGATTTTGGATCATGAAAATCAAGTCTGTCTAACACAACAACTGGTTTTCTGGCTATCGGTGTATTGCTACTATCAGATGACGATCCACCGTTGCGAACCCGTTTAGCCTCAATAATTGTATTATTTTTCTTACTATTATAGCTGATGTTGACTTGTTCCGGTTCAGAGAGTAAATTTTGAGTTAGATCGAAACCGATAACGTCGCCTTCATATTTACCATTCAATTTGTCTAACATCGCAATGGAATCGTCGGGTTCAACGATTTTCTGAGCCGTTTCGATTTCGAGGCCTGGTAAAGGGCTGATGGTTTTGCCATCGTCATCAAATATGTCCGTAGTTATTACTAGTTTATTATTGGTTATATTTTTTTTGCCTTTCGCACTTTGCTTTATGTTTTTATTCCGCTTCGCAACCTTCGGCATAGGAGCTGAAACTATTTCACATTCTTTATCTTGTGGCACGATTTCCACCCTCGGTATTTTATGTGCCGGCTCTAGATCAATACACAAGTTTTTTTCGCGAGATTCGATTACTAAAGATGTATTTAATGCTTTAGCAGTAGTTTTTCTCATTCGTTCGTCGACTAAATCTATTATCGGTTCGGGTGGTAAAATATTTTTATGCATTTGCTGTTTAGATTTAGCGCGTGTACGTCTAACTATTTGCTCACTGTTTGAATTTTTTTTGGAATTGGAATCAAGTTTAGGTTTAGTTTCTAGTTTAGCAGTACGCTTTGTTTTCTTTGATTTATCAGAGTTAGCGTTCTTACGCGAAACAACTTTCTTTTTCATAAAATCTTGATCATCTTCACTGCTGCTCGACATATTATACACAACATTTCTACCGACAAGTTTCGTATCAACCAGTGTGATCTTTTCCTCGCTTTCCACAGTATCCCTAAGTCGATCGAACAAATTGTTCGCGATCTGGGTTTTAGGAGAAACAACGATGGACTTTCTTTTGCGTAGTTGTCGTGCTGTTGCTGTTTTACGCATTTTTTCCAATTCCTTGTAAGGAGTAGCGCTGGAAATCGGAGATTTGTTAACAGGTTTATACCCAGTTAAAACACTGTTATCTTCTTCGGTTTCAGACACGTGAAACCCTGTTCTTGCATGTATTAAACTGTCATCTTTTTTAGAATACAGTTTTCGTTTCCTGTTATTTACTGGGGTTTCTATTCCGGTATCTGTCGGCGATTTCTTGTCAGGTAACATTGAATTTCTGCCTTTGGAACTCCTTGCCGTTTTGTCTAAGTCACTATCTTTCTCATCAATCGCCGGCATTATAGAGATGGATTGAACTTTTGTATGGTTTTTTGGATTTTTAAATTTTAGCTTAATTACTGGAGTTTTTTCTTTTGCCTTCCTAGTAGATTTTTGACTTTTCTTAATTTTATTGGTAACTTCTTTTAAATGCAACCGATCCGCTTCCATCTGGCTATTGTTTAGAATATTATTTTGATTTAAATTTTGTCTCAAATTTTCGATATCTTTTTCGAAATTCTCGCACACTTTATCGACAACAAAATTTAGGCAATCTACAACTTCTATATAGTTGAAGTTAAGTCCACTTTCAGTTTGAGGGGGATGCAGGGTGAACGATGAGCTGGAGCCTGAGTTTGAATCGTTTACTCTTCTCCCTAAGGTAGGACTGACGATTAAATCGCCGTGTTCATTTTCAGCAACGTGCTTAGAGAAAAATGCTTCAACAGTTTTATTATCAAAGACCTGTTGCCCAAAACCACTATCTTTTGAATCCTTAGTTTTATCTTCGTCTGTGTGCATGCCTCTGGCCTTTGTATTACTTACTCTTGTCTTGCTTATATCAACGGCTGGGGTGTTTTCTACGAATGCAGTGTTGGAATCATCAGTTGTTGTGAAATTATTTATAAGTTCGGGCTTGCGATTGAATTCCCTTTTATCGCATCGTCTGAATCTGGTAGTTACATTAGCAGACTGAGCGTTATCTATGATATCACTGTGGTAGTGGGTATTCGTTGAGGCACGAAGCCGTGAATGCTGAAAGGCTTCTTGGGCGAGTTGATTTATTATGTCCAGATTTTTATTAGATGGATCGTTGTTAGCATTTTCGTCTGTTCCTTTATCAATGCTTTGGATAAAATTTTGCACGTCTAGGTTTTGGCTGTCTTTGCTGCTAGGATCAGGTCTGCTAAGAGAGGAATGGCTCGTCTTCTCCGACACCTCAGGGACAGTCTCCAGCTGCGGTTTTACACTAATCCTCTCTATTTGATTGTCAAATATGCCATCTGGAATGTCTTTCAATATATCCCTTAGCTAAAAATAATCAATGTAATTATTAGGCTATGGTAGATTTAATTTTGGGAGCGATATGAGAAAATTTAAATTGAAAATACGAATCAATAAACATCAATCCACGTAAAAGAAGTCGCGGGCATCATCTAGTGTCTAGTAGTAGTTTGATTTATTGATATCAAAACCAGCCAGATCCAAACAGTACAACCAAAGAGATTGTTAATAATTTTCTTCAATTTTATATATACAAAATAGGAAGCAACTTTTTCCCCGACCTAATATGAACATAGCGGAATTTGATCCAAGAAAACATGGGAAGATTGAAAAGAAAATAAGAACAGCAGTCAGCGATTAATTCTTTAAATTATTGTTTATAAAGAACTAGCTGATGCCCGCGACTTCGTCCGCATGGATTGAGGTTTTTTGGTTCCGGCGGGACTCTTTAATTTTCCGGGACAAAAAGTAGCCTGTGTGTTATTCCAGAGTATAACCTATCTCTGTGCCAAATTTCAACCAGATACGTTCAGCCCTTCTGGCGTGATTGAGTAACAAACATGCATTTGAGGTTTTTTGGTTCCCGTGGGAAATCTTTTGTTTTTCGGGATAAAAAGTAGCCTATGTGTTATTCCAAACTATAATCTATATCTGTGCCAAATTTCATCCAGATCCGTTCAGCCGTCCTGGCGTGAAAGAGTAATACATACATACAAACTTTCGCGTTTATAATATTAGTAAGGATTTATGTATTTTTTAATCATGAGAGTTGAAAATAATGAAAAGAGTGAATGTATTTACCATAGCCAGCGAAATTGTAGAAGCTGAAGATGGAGACTGCCCGGACACAGCCCTTTGCTCTGAAATGTGATAAATGATAAATGATTTATTTATTTCATGTAGGACAACTTGTGACACTAATGATACGTCAAGACTCTACCACTGGTTCGGAAAGCTGATTCCACTGAGAAGAGCCTGCAAGAAACTCAGCAGTTGCTATTTTCTTAAAAAAGAAAAAGGTTACAATAAGTAACAATACAACACATACATTACGTTACAAGTATTACACTGACCTGTGGGTCACTGCAAATAAATATAATATGCATATTATTATATCTAACTACCTCAATTTACATAGACGGGCCCTGAACAAACAAAGGATGTGGACCTTTTTTACTAACGCCATTTTTACCAACGTTTGAAAAGCGGGACAGCGTTATGGCGGGGACAAGAGATGAGGGGCATGCCTTACAAGTCGGACGCCCAACATTTTCCTATGAAAGGGCCCATCTACATATATTTAGAATTAAAGGTTTTGCAAAGTTTGACGACCTCACTGGCGCAGTGTTGAGCGCTGTTGTCATAACGTGCGGAGGCACCGGGTTCGATCCCCGGCAGGGTCATTTTGGGAATTTATAATTTCTGAATTTTCTGGTGGGAGGCTTCAGCCGTGGCTAGTTACCACCATGTGCCGCCAAGCGATTTAGTGTTCCAGTACGATGCCGTATAGAAACTGGATAGGGGTTTAATATAACTGCCATGCCCCGAATAGGTTATCCCGCTACCATCTTAGACTGCATCATCACTTACCATCAGGTGAGATCGCAGTCAAGGGATCACTTGTAGTGGATAAAAAAGGACCATGGGTACTTCCCCATTATAACCATGGGCATTTGGGATTTTCCGGCATAAAAACTAGCTTATCATTACCCGGAAATTTGACCAAATTTCGTCAAAAACAGTTGAAGGAACGCGAAAGCGTAGCGGAAAGACTACGACCGCGTGGATTTAGGTTTTTGAAAATTCTCTGAAATTTCTTTAGTTTTTCCAGCAAACTAAGTGGCCTATCGGGATGCAAGTGTATACTTACAAGATGCAAGTATCTTATTAAAACTTTATCTATATAATATCTATTTCTGTGCCAAATCTCGTCAAAATCGGTTTAGTAGAGGTGCAGTGAAAAAGTAACAGACAAAAAGAAACAGACATAACTTTCGTATTTATAATATTAATATGGATAACTTTACTCACCTAATAGTTTCCGCCGGAGAATATCTGCTGGAATGGAGAATCTTGTGTCCTCTTCCTGTAAGACAAAAGTTACTAAATTAACATACCTACTCGTATTTATAAAGTACTAGCTGATACCCGCGACTTCGTCCGCGTGCATTGAGGTTTTTTGGTTCCCGCGGGAACTCTTACATTTTCATTAAAAGTAGCCTATGTGCTATTCCAGACTATAATCTATCTCTGAGCCAAATTCCATCCAGATCCGTTCATACGTTCTGGCGTGATTGAGAGTAGTGACAAACATCCATTATTTATTAGTAAGTACATACATTATTTATTAGATGCAATTAGATGCCAGTATTTAGCAACTGTCACAGATTAAAAAAATAGGTACTATAAAATCTACTGAAAACATACTGATTAAAATATCATCGATAAATATCAAATTAAGTGAATCAAAATAGGTACCTATTTCCTGTTGATATTATCACATTATGGTGGAAATACGTTTTCGAAGTTCGAGATAGGTAATAATTTGATTTTTAATATAATTTGTCGAATTTAAAAGTTCTAATTTTAGTTTGGAAATCATGAAGTTCTAAGACAACAATTGGCTACAACTTACCTAAGGTTGCATTGAAATAACAAAATATACTAGTTAGTACATTATTAGGTTACGAATATAGGGTAGGTATTCGTAACATTTAAATCATTTTACCGTATTCGAAAGTACACGTAAGATTCGATAGAAAACTAATTTTACAATGAACACACACATAAAATTAAAACACACACGAATAAACTGATTAACTTTATAACATTTTGTGAAAAATTATAAGCCACCTTCCTACTATCTTATAAGTTTGTTATGAAATTGCATTATACGGTAGGTAGATATTTAACAATACGTGCATAAAATGCCACCGAAATGTAGGAAAGCTAGTATTTAAGGATTTGTATATGTCACCGTAAGATTTCAATAACCGTTAGATTGTAATCTAACTAGCGAAATTGTAAACTGTCGACAGATTACAATTAACGCATTATTTTTCGGTATATTGTAATCTGTTAGGTATATTAACCCGATAAAACCTTAGTTCCCGGCCTGCGGCACTACCTGTTTATTTATGTCGAACCCTAACCTAACCTACAAGAAAGAGACAAGAAAACGTAAATACAATGAATATCGAATCTATCGAGATAAAAAGCGTTAGATTACAATCTAACGGTTTTTACAATTATATAACATATCCAATATAATTTACGGAACCATAAAAACACTAAAGAAAAAGGATTACGTACCTACTGCGAAATGTTGAGAACTTTCTATTGTAAAAACAAAGGTATCTATGTACTTATGTGAACATAAAAGTGACGCGAACGGGTATGTCGAAAATTATTTTTAAACTACCCACTTTTTCTAATTAATTTGACAGTTCAAAAGACGTTTAGAAATAAACGGCATTGTCATTAAAAATTAAAGTAGGGTTGGATGCGTGTTTATTAACCGACTTCCGAAAAAGGAGGAGGATCTCAATTCGGCGCGTATCTTTAAAAAAAAATTAACTTTCACTGACTATAGGCATGGTTAACGTTTTTGCCTTTTATTAGCTTGTAACTTGAGCTAAACGTATTTTCCCAGAACCTAACCTAATTGTCGTATCTATAAACCTGAGTACACCTAGGTATATCTTCAAATTTTGCTTATTAGCATCACGAAGTGCGAGTGAAAAGAAACATCGCTGTTTTTACCCTCGACGAAACGGAGACGGTATATGTGTTTGCCCTAAGATGTTGTGTGTTTGTTTGTTTGTATGTTTGTGCACTTTTTTGTTACCGTTTTCCTGGCAAACTACTGGACCGATGAATATGCGCTTTTTTGCATTAGATATGTATAGCTTGTGAGAAGGTTCTTAGATATATTTCAGGACCATAGACAACCAAGCTGAGCTGTATTCTATGATTTTATTTTTCAATATGTTACCATTTTTCTCAAAAAGTACTGGGCCGATTGAGATGCGGTTTTTTGCATTTGATATGTATAGCTTGTGAGAAGGTTCCAGGTTTCAGGACCATAGACAATTAAGCTGAGCTGCAATCGTGATTTGGTAAGTGGTCATAGGAACTCCTTAAGTTCTCATCGTAAACCCGTCGTGTTTGGACTCTTTTGATTTGTCTTGACTAGCACTTTGTACCTAGATGCTGCCCAGGGTCTCATGATGGAGCCAGGAGGTGGCCATAGGAACTCCTTAAGTTCTTATCGTAAACCCGTCGTGTTTGGACTCTTTTGATTTGTCTTGACTAGCACTTTGTACCTAGATGCTACTCAGGGTCTCATGATGGAGCCAGGAGGTGGTCACGGGAACTCCTTAAGTTCTCATCGTAAACCCGTTGTATTTGAACTCTTTTGATTTGTCTTGACGAGCGCTTTGTACCTAGATGCTGCCCAGGGTCTCATGATGGAGCCAGGAGGTGGTCATGGGAACACCTTAAGTTCTCATCGTAACCCGTCGTATTTTGACTCTTTTTATTTGTCTTGACTAGCACTTTGTACCTAGATGCTGCCCAGGGTCTCATGATGGAGCCAGGAGGTGGTTATAGGAACTCCTTAAGTTCTTATCGTAAACCCGTCGTGTTTGGACTCTTTTGATTTGTCTTGACGAGCGCTTTGTACCTAGATGCTGCCCAGGGTCTCATGATGGAGCCAGGAGGTGGTCATGGGAACTCCTTAAGTTCTCATCGTAACCCGTCGTATTTTGACTCTTTTTATTTGTCTTGACTAGCACTTTGTACCTAGATGCTGCCCAGGGTCTAATGATGGAGCCAGGAGGTGGTTATGGGAACTCCTTAAGTGATCACATTTTTTTAAACAATTTTTATCAGAATATTAAAATTTAACACTATTTGACACCTCTGCTCATTACTAAGCCCAAGTTTTATCTCGGAATGAGAAGGATTTGGCCATAGTCCACCACGCTGGTCAAAAAAACTACTATGATTGCAAATATGCAGTTTTGTGTTTTAGATATTATTTTACATATGTATACTTTTGCTAAGTTCATTGTTGTTTCAATGGAGCTCTGCAGTTCTTCGTAGTTTTTAAAATTTTTAATTTTATTACTTGTTGTTTATTGGAGTATGAACTCTTCGCTAAGTTCAAATTTTCAATTAATGAAAGCTCTTAACTTTAAATCCATACTTTTGATACAGTAATTTTTTAGTGATTATTAAGTAGAGAATTACCCAGAAGTTGTAATACCGACCCTGATAGTTTTATGTTTGAAAACCATTCTAAACGAAGTAAAAAAAGTGCGTCGAATTTTGATGACGTCACTGTTCAGTATTTCATACAACATCACGTCGTTTTGAATTTTCATTCATTTAAAGTATGCTCCTGAAAGAAGCTTATCATACTGTTGAAGATTATGTAAATGATAAAAGGGCATGGATTTGATTCGCTCCAGCAATGCTTAGGTCTGCGGTTACTTATGTATCTACACATTGATGTAATTATAAATGTTTTTTTTAAAAGATCAATCATCGAGTTTCTTGGTGGAATGGCATTCCGGACCAGTGGTAGATTCACTCGACGATTCGAAAGCACTTTTAAAAAGTTTATTTGAATTAAAAAAACCGGCCAAGTGCGAGTCGGACTCGCGCACCGAGGGTTCCGTACATACCTGTCTTTAGTTTAAAAATATTTTTAAAAAAATATTTTTATTATTTATGATGTAACTAAAAATTTATGCTTTTCGCAATTTTTCCTTTATCTGTGCTATAAGACGTTGCTTCGTACCAAATTTAAAGATTCTGAGTTCGGCAAAAGTTGCCGATTCGACTAGTTGTCAAATACCTACCCATTTAAGTATAATAATTGTATTATGGATAAGGATACTAACCCATACATAATCGAAATTGCGAGAGCTGTCCGCTGAATGAGATGGATCCGTGAACGACTCCCTCAGTAACTGAAAAATATTTTTTAAATCTAGCTATATACTGGCTGATACCCGTGACTTCCACTACCGCTACAGCCCATTAACGTCCCACTGCTGGGCACAGGCCTCCTCTCTCATAGGAGAGAGGGAATCAGAGCTTAGACCCACCATGCTGCTCCAATGCGGGTTGGCGGGCTTTAACGACTATTATCATGTTAGTGATAATAACCGGGACCGACGGCTTAACGTGCTCTCCGAAGCACGGGGGTGAAACACCGCCAACTTCCTTACTCCGGGCGAGTACTGAGAATTTCCAGTCAGAAAAACGAGTATACTTGAGTAAGTTTACACTTGTCCTTCTGTCCGTCCGTCCGCCCGTCTATCCGTCAGAGCCTTGTTTCACCCCCGTGCCTCGGAGAGCACGTTAAGCCGTCGGTCCTGCGCCTGATTTCTCTCCGGTCGTGTCGGATCTTCCGTCCCATCGGGTTATGAGAGTAAAGGAACAGAGAGTGCACCTGTGCATGCGCACCCACTTGTGCACTATAATATCTCCCGCGCAGATGGCTAATCTCTGTGGAGATTGGCCGCCGTGGTCGAAATTCGACCGGGAGGACATTATTATTATAACTTCTGAATTAGTGAACGTAATAACTTCTAATTTAAGGGTAAAAGGTACCAAACATGGTATTCTATGCCGATTTTCACAAAAGCTTACCTGATATTTCTTGCCAAAAATCCTCCTCAGAGTGTTGTCGACTCTTTGAATGTTGGTCGTCGGGCTGAGATATACTCTGACATCGTTTTTGTTCTCTAGAATCTTCGCCGGGAACATTAGTAAAGGGTCGACTACTTTCACCAATATCATTGTTTCGCGAGCGCCGCTGAACAATAATTATTATCCCGGTATACATATAAATAAAATTTTATTTAAACATAAAAATAATATAAACTAAACGGTGCCCGCGACTTCGTCCGCGTGGTTTTGACAAACACGGAGGTATACCTTCAGCAACTTTTTTTAAATAGCCGAATTTTTGGCCAAAACTCTGCGTTTTCTCACCTATACATGTTCAAGATGGTTGCATTGCGTTCAGAAATGAGTAGTGCGGCATGATCCGGTGCGTTAGGCCTGTTGACGCCTAACGCCTTATAGTTGGATTTATCTAACATAACAGGCAAAGAGATATCCGACAGAGTGGGCGAAATTAGACTATTTCTCACCTATACATGTTGACAGTCACGGTGTTGCCCTCAGAGATGAGTAGATGTGCGGCATTATCCGGTGCGTCAGGGCTGTTGACGCACACCGCCTTATAGATGGAGGTATCCAACATAACAGACAAGGTACTCGACCCAACGTTAAGATCCAGCCAGTGCTCGCTCCTAGTACTGTTCTAAAGGGAGGGAAATAATCGAAGTATTTAAATTACTGTCTTATTATTATAATTAAATAAATATTTTTTACTGACCAACAGTTTATAACAAATTAATTACATGCAGTACCTATATGTACATAATTAAAAAAACATTATAAATACGAAAGTGTTGCTACACTTTCACGGCCCATCTGTTGACATTTGGTAGGTATAGAGGTAGGTTTTTTAGGGTCTCCCGAAAAAAGCTACACATGCTAAACATGGGCTACTTTTTATCCCGGAAAAAAGAGTTCCTAAGGGATTTTAAAAAGCCAAGTCCAGGATGACGTAGCAGAAGACATCATCTAGTACCTATTATAAATGCGAAAGTGTGTCCGTCTGTCCGCACGGCCTAGCTGTTCAACAGATTTTGACGAAGAGATAGGTTGCATCACGGGAAAGGATGAATAATCTCGGATATGATCAGAGTAATTAAGTCATTCTAGATAATTTTAAATTTAATGTAATATAATTTTTGCACACTGTCTCTGACAGTAGATTATGTACGGGAAGTTTCTACTATAAACAGCTGTTATCACCCACAACTTTGCAAAATAAATGATTTATGATTATGAGTTTCCCCGGGATTTTGAAAACCTAACTTCAAATAAAAGTCTAAAAATGTTTTTGTTTAAAACAAGCCAATCAACCCAAGCCCAAACACGTGAAATTGAATTAATTTACGGTTGTCTGTAAAGTCGGTTTACGGGCGGTAGTTTTAAGTGATAACTAGAAGTTCTCTCGCGCGCTCGCGTGGCGGCGTTCCAGTAGCAGAACTATTCGAACTGCTAGCTCTGACGTCACGCGATCGTGCCTCTCTATCGTTTGTTCCGCGCTCTCACTTGCACGCTCAGGCTCCGTGGCGGCGTTCCAGTAGCAGAACTATTCGAACTGCTAGCTCTGACGTCATGCGATCGTGCCTCTCTATCGTTTGTTCCGCGCTCTCACTTGCACGCTCAGGCTCCGTGGCGGCGTTCCAGTAGCAGAACTATTCGAACTGCTAGCTCTGACGTCACGCGATCGTGCCTCTCTATCGTTTGTTCCGCGCTCTCACTTGCACGCTCAGGCTCCGTGGCGGCGTTCCAGTAGCAGAACTATTCGAACTGCTAGCTCTGACGTCACGCGATCGTGCCTCTCTATCGTTTGTTCCGCGCTCTCACTTGCACGCTCAGGCTCCGTGGCGGCGTTCCAGTAGCAGAACTATTCGAACTGCTAGCTCTGACGTCACGCGATCGTGCCTCTCTATCGTTTGTTCCGCGCTCTCACTTGCACGCTCAGGCTCCGTGGCGGCGTTCCAGTAGCAGAACTATTCGAACTGCTAGCTCTGACGTCACGCGATCGTGCCTCTCTATCGTTTGTTCCGCGCTCTCACTTGCACGCTCAGGCTCCGTGGCGGCGTTCCAGTAGCAGAACTATTCGAACTGCTAGCTCTGACGTCACGCGATCGTGCCTCTCTATCGTTTGTTCCGCGCTCTCACTTGCACGCTCAGGCTCCGTGGCGGCGTTCCAGTAGCAGAACTATTCGAACTGCTAGCTCTGACGTCACGCGATCGTGCCTCTCTATCGTTTGTTCCGCGCTCTCACTTGCACGCTCAGGCTCCGTGGCGGCGTTCCAGTAGCAGAACTATTCGAACTGCTAGCTCTGACGTCACGCGATCGTGCCTCTCTATCGTTTGTTCCGCGCTCTCACTTGCACGCTCAGGCTCCGTGGCGGCGTTCCAGTAGCAGAACTATTCGAACTGCTAGCTCTGACGTCACGCGATCGTGCCTCTCTATCGTTTGTTCCGCGCTCTCACTTGCACGCTCAGGCTCCGTGGCGGCGTTCCAGTAGCAGAACTATTCGAACTGCTAGCTCTGACGTCACGCGATCGTGCCTCTCTATCGTTTGTTCCGCGCTCTCACTTGCACGCTCAGGCTCCGTGGCGGCGTTCCAGTAGCAGAACTATTCGAACTGCTAGCTCTGACGTCACGCGATCGTGCCTCTCTATCGTTTGTTCCGCGCTCTCACTTGCACGCTCAGGCTCCGTGGCGGCGTTCCAGTAGCAGAACTATTCGAACTGCTAGCTCTGACGTCACGCGATCGTGCCTCTCTATCGTTTGTTCCGCGCTCTCACTTGCACGCTCAGGCTCAGGCGGAACGTGACACTTTTTCGGGCGTGCAGCCGGTGTTCATCGATTTATAAGACGTTATCACGTCAAAATAGTTTATAAATAATACTGCAGGTGTATTCGCTCTTAAAGTTAAAGGAATACTTACATTTATGATAGTAACTTTTCCAAGGAACAGCTTTTCGATTAAAATCGAGACTAAACCGTCACCCGACTCGTTGACTGCGTTTAGAAAACTTCTTGCGTCCTAGAAATATATTAAGTATTGTTAGAAATTGGAAAGAAAATAACTTTGTCGCGAGATGGTCTGTCGGTGTATACCTGACGAGTTTCGGACTCATCGAGGGTTTCGAGTTCGTAGGCGCGACGCACTTCAGTCCCGATGCGGAACTGGTCGGACATACACCGACAAAGCCGGAAGTTAATATTATCAATGAATATCATTTTAGGCCTACGTAAGCTTGACCACATATCGCAGGACCATGCGCAGTAATTATAGAATAATTACTGCGCACGGTCCTGCGATATGTGGAATAATTTAATACTAATTTAATAAATGTGTACGTTAGGATGTTTGTTACGCCTTAACGCCGCAACGATTGCATGATTGTTTGTTTGCAGCACCATCATTGAATAAATATGTTGTCGCTGCGGCGCCGTGCTGCATACAACACTCACCCTGTAGAAGCTGAGCCAAGGCCTCTCCAGGAACCGCTGCACCGCCTGGCTCGGGTACAGCGAGCTGGGCAGCCAGCGCTGGGCAGCCAGCTCCCGCGCGCGCACGTCCTGTCGCGGCAGCAGCCAGCGAATGAGTGACTCCAGCGCCGTATACTGCGCAAACATGTCGCCGCAGCCCGGCAGCCATAGAGCCAGCTTGATGCTGTGTGCAACACAAACGAGTGAGATGGCTGGCCCCACTTCTTAGGCTCCGCGCTAACGGGCCACCGGTGGCTAGTGACAAGCAATTAGCATTATTTATAGCATTTTAGCATACTTTTTACTAATATATTACGCCACGCGCTTCAGTAATAAATTAGTAGCGCGACAGCCACCGTTAACTGTTGGAGGCCCGTTTGCGCCGAGCCTTAATATAAATTGGGTATTTGACAAATAGTCAAATCAGCAACTTTTTTTCAAACGTCAAAACGCGTCCTAAGTAGATATGGGATTTATATGAAATTCTGAAATGTGACGTCATTAAAGTTCGACGCACTTTTTTACTTTAGTCAATTGTCTAAAGTGGTTAGTCAACATAAAACTATCTGGGGACGTGGATATTACGACTTTCGGAAGATTCTCTATTTAATAATCACTAAAAAAAAAAAAAATTTGAATAGTAGTCAAATACCCAATTGTCCGTGGTGTGCGCGTTGGTGAGCGCGCAAGCGAGTGTGTGTGCATGTAAGTGTATCTAAACATAGAGCGGAAATCTTACACGATTGCCGCTCGCTGAATGCCGCGATGTTATTGGACGTCTGCCGCGCATATTATGCGGCAGAATTGAGTCATGCAAACGCCGTGTGTTAGTATCGTGTATTTGCCGCTCTATGTTTCCCTCGGACACATCTCGAGTAGGTTTTAACCCAATTCAGATACTATTAAGATAATAAAAATAATTGTATCTCTTTTCTTTATAAGAATATAGTCACTCGAGATTTATGATTAGAATGCCAATTAACATCCTAAAAGAATTTGCAGGCTAAAAGTGACAGCTACAGTATGACAATTGCAATCACCTCTGATTGGCTAACATTCTTCGATTCGATTGGTAGATGTGGTTGTGTGTGTGCGTGTGTGTGTGAAATAGTCCCGATCCGTTCAGCCGTTCTACCGCGATTGAGTAATAAACATCCATCCATCCAAACTTTCCCATTTACAATATTATGTATAGATACATATTTGACCGAGCGAAGCGAAGGTCTCTGAGTCTACTTGGGTGAATTGGCACTTGTCCGTCCGTCCGTCCGTCCGTCCGTCCGTCCGTCCGTCCGTCTGTCAGAGCATTATAACTTCTGAATTACTGAACGCAATTACTTCAGCTTTAAATATAATATGTAAACCAATGGCCTCCCGCCGAATATGGCTTAAAAAATAATAAAAATCTTTATTTCAGGGGGGCTCTCATAGAAGCGAATGCGAAGTAAAATATTTTTTATAAAGTTACATAGGGTTGCGGTATATCATTTTAAAGATAATTAGGAATGGAGTCCAAAAATATTTTTTTTTTTAATTTTTCCCCCAAAATTGACGATATGGGGGGCTTTCAAAGTGGAGATTTTCTAATGTCTAAAGATGACCTCAGAACTCTAAATTTTCTGAAAGGATGAGCCTGAAACTTGATCAATTATTTCAATTATATCCTGTACTTGAACAACAAATACTAAAATTAGATAAATATTGTAAGGAAACGGAATTATTTAATTTTTAATGAGCTTCAGTATTTTTAACAGAACTTCACATTTATGTCAATAGATGGCGCCGCGAGGTCTCAGTTCGGGGCGAACCACTAGTATATAGTTAGTAGAGAATAAAATAACTTACAAATATTTATCGAGTTTATCTATAAGTGCATGTCGCAATTCTCTTGGAGTCAAGCTACTGCATAGGTTGAAGCAAATGAGGATCTGGTACCGCTGCTCTGTACTGGACTCTGTCTTAGTGGCCAGGTCTAGCAGACACTCAGCAGTTTTCTCCACAATACTATTGACTACTGATTGATGCTTTAAATACAATAACTGTAATAAAATTAATTCATAAGTGTTCACTTAGTCTAAAGCACAATCCGAACGTATAGATAGCAATTTGCAGAAGCAAGAGACAAGCATTATTTGTGATATAATAATGCAGTGCATGTTACAGTATAGAAATGCTACCAAGATCGCAAATGTAGATTTTTTAAATTCTAATTTTGAAGCATAATATTTGTACTTACACAAAAAAATATAATTATAATTAATTTAAAAGTTAATCTAAAATCTAAATATTATAGAAACTATACAATAAATTTAAATCAAATCCTTATATACCTACTTTTTTTTTTTCCCATTAATATGAGTATATAGTATATACAACCTATACTCACTAAAATTACAATCTAGCCTTAAAATTAGACTAATAAGTAATTTTACTTTAACCTAAACTTATAAATTATCTTATATACTAAGAAGAAGTTCATTGACACATCTTAGTTTTTCTTTATTCAATTTAAAGACACTTTGTTCTTGTGTTCTTTAAGGCAGCACTTACACTACACTTTCATACTAATATACCTACTAACAAAAATAAAAATAAAACCCCATTTCAAAAAGACCACCCCTGGTTGCCCCTGGGCCAAAGGTACCCATCAAACTTGCAGCATTGCCACGCTGAATGGCGATGGATAACCTTTGATCCAGGTAAAAAAAAAACTTTATAATTATCAGGTAGGTCATCCCTAAAACTATATTGATGCTATGATATGCTATATGCTATATTGATGTATATAGCAGATGTATGTAGAAATTCATTTAAATAATTTTATTATTACCTGAATAAAATCCAAAATTGTTCTCATAAACTTCCACCAGTGTTCGTTTTGAGTTATCAGGTACTTTCTAATACCGGCGAGCCAATATTGGATCACAGGAACTAATTCTTTGCCAATGACATTCCAATTCTTAGCAGACGGTACTTTCAACAGCAGTTCTAACATTATTGAAGCTGCACCTGTTTTGTTGCAATTGTTGAAATACTGAAACAAGTACAAAAGCACATTACCATGCAGGCTGGATTTTTTTCCACACAACACAATGTTTTAGCAAGAGATAAGGACAGTCAGCGCCACCTATTTGCAATGTAGAAAAGCTTTCTTAACACATTCTGTTTATCGTATTCTTTTTTTTTAATCAACTACAAGCTAGCCCTTGACTGCGATCACACCTGATGGTAAGTGATGATGCAGTCTAAGATGGTAGCGGGCTAACCTGTTAGGGGCATGGCAGTTATATTAAACCCACACCCCTTCGGTTTCTACACGGCATCGTACCGGAACGCTAAATCGCTTGGTGGCACGTCTTTGCCAGTAGGGTGGTAACTAGCCACGGCCGAAACCTCCCACCAGGCCAGACCAGAGAAAATTCAGAAATTACAGATTCCTGAATTGACCCTGCCGGGGATCGAACCCGGGACCTCCGCACATTAAGGCAACAGCGCTACACACTGCGCCACGCAGGTCGTATTCTCACAGATTAAGTACTAATACAAGTCTTGGCGGAAATAGCAATTCACAGCCTGATTTACTTAAAAAGGCTTCTGCTGGCGCCTTGTCCTTTCAAAATCACTTGTGAAGTCTTGGCTTCGCCCCGTCATTCCAACGTTACTCAGCTGTGAATTGCTTTATTTCCGGCCTAGGAATTGATGCTTAATTCTTTATTATTACACGCAGACCTTCTTACGCGCAGACCCGCGTGTAGTCGAATTTCTCACCGCCACAAAAATTTAATCAAACAACTTTTAAATTCCTTTCTTGTTGCTTGTTTCTTGCAACAAAAAGTTCGAAGATCGGCAAACAGACGGACTAAAGCGCAGGCATTACATATATATATATATAGCTGGCACGTACAATTTCGGATTTAGAATAACAAATAATTTTACCTTTAGTTCGAAAGACTGAATATTTTTTATAGCGTGAACAGTGGTCATATTAAACTGAAGTTTTAAATTGGCCATATTTTTCACCATATCTTCAGTAATAGATACATATCCTTTGAAATCCTTAACATCTCGCAGTAATTTAACCACATCCATTTCGAGGAGATGCTGAAAAATGCTGAAAAATAAAAATTTCACTCGCAACAATGCAACAACTTCAAAATAAACGTTTGGCGCCAATTGTTTTAATTTTTTTTTGACTTCATCTATGTTTTTAGGCTGACTTTTCCATGGAGGTAGAAAATTAGTATTACTTTTTTCGGGATCTAACTTCCGTTTCTATACTTTCCATAGAGTAAGATTTCCGTTGAAAGAGAGCACATACTACATAGGCTGACTAGTAAGTGCGATACAGTTTTCTTTTTTGATTTTTGCGATACAGTCTACACAAAAGTTAATTTATTAACTTTATTTTTTAGTAACGAAATCTAAAACATTAAAAAAAAATTAACAACAACGTAATGCAAAGCAAGTACTCATATTTACTCTGAAATAATGTTATAGTACTAAACTATGAGCGATAGTGTTAATGAATAATAAATAATAATATTATTTTGAGTCGTAGGCAGAGTATAAGATAGACTAGCTATCAGCGTATGCAGTATGCGATAGCGATAGTTAAACATGTACTATCTATGTACCTAACAACTCTTAGTGCCTATATACAATTTTTATCCTATTTTGTGGGAATTCTGCTAATTAATGCTTATTACTAGTTGTGAGAAAGGCAAATAAGTGTCGATGGTGATAAACACTCACTAACATGATTTTAAACTATTGTAATTTTTTACTACCAGTGAAAAAAAAAGAAAACGAAATGGAAATTGAATGTATTTTTAGTTAATATGTTTCGGTTTTTCTAAACAATTCAATTCACTTCCGGAGCGGACACTCTTAAAATCAGATAAGTGCGTATATAAGGGAAATAATAAAAAGTAAATACAGATCAAAAGTAGTTTAATTTATGAATATCTTATAGGTGTACAATAATGTTTGTTACGTCTTCTCACTTTCATAATCATTATTCTTTTACTAGCAAGTCCATCTCCTATACTCCATCCACGAGTTGAGTATTACACAAGTTGTGACCTAATAAAAACAGCGTCATGCATAAAACTTATATTGATCAATAGTTGACATAAAAACAATCATGTTTTGTCATGATACAAAATCTTCTAAAGCATCGGTATCATCATTGGATAGGCATAAAATTAATCTTACTAATTGGCATCTCCGTATGTTTATTTGCAATCTTACAAATCTCAAGTTAGTATAAACTGCATTAATCAATAAGTGAAACTAAATAGAGGTATATAAAATTGTGAAAATTGTGAATTACATGACGTATGCAGCGTTGGTATTGAATTTTCATACAAATATGTCATGCTCTGTGTCTTGCGAAAGCATTGCTGCTCAAAATGCCTAGAACACCTGCGTGCACATTTGTCGTCCTGTCGACTCTATCCATAATTTTCACGTATGGATTTGTCTTGAAACCTGAAAATTAACAAGAATAGTTACGGGTGTTTTACTACTACAATGACTTTCATTAAAAATATGTATCGTAAATTGGTAAATGAATAAAATTTCGTATTAATATATTATGTAGATTATCACATTTTCCTTTAATTTTGGGTTCCAAACATGGGTAAATATAATAATATAACTGGCATCCCCACAACACGAGACACCCGACTAATTTCAGAGAACATACAAAAATGGTCACCTGGCATCATTTTATTATCTTTCTTAACTTGGGTGGTTAATGTTACAATTTTAGATTATTTGATTTAAGCTAATTACATATTTATTTAGTTATTTCTATATATTGTTGCATTCATGCGAGTCTTCACAGATCCAAACTGTTTCTAACTGTAACGATCTGGTAAAAATAAGGTCAAAATTATAAACTTCCGTATGAATGGTTATGTTTGCGTATTTACGCCCACTCCGGCTTTTGCATTTTCTATATATTCAAACACTTTTTTCGTGAACTACGAGCACAGTTTCCACTTTGTCAAATTAGGATTACGTACGAATAAGTACGAATAAGAAAAATATAACAATTGTTTGACTCAACTGTCGATTGAGTCAAGCAAAAAAAAGTGATACTCCGAGAAAATATTTTCTCGTTCTGTCACTCCTTGGCATTAGCGTATATATTATACTAATTTCGCTCACTTGTGGTAGGTATTACAATTTCTCCTCTTCTATATTATATACTTACACTGTGCATCTGTTAGACTCTGTGACTGCGTCCATATATACTTACTCTATCCAGAGCCGTTAAACCAGTTAAATAAAAATAAGAAAAATATACTTACTCTGAGGCGTCCAGTTACTGTCTTCTGTCCAGAGACAAGTAATGCAAAAGCATCGACAAAAGACGTCGGCGTCGTCAGTGTTGAATTCCGTACTATAATTATAGTAACCTAATGATACTAAATAGGTATTATAATGTTGGGTACTATATTTATATACTTTCTGACAAAAATAACAGAACTCAAATATTTTGTAAAAAGTTTTATAGCAGCCGAAAAATTAATTGCGGTCTGTGGCCAATGCTTCTAAAGAAGTAAACATAATATTATAAGCACCGGCCGATTTTTCCGATTATTATCTTTTCTTTCAGTTAGCTCCTGATTGCGATCTCAGCTGGGTAATAAAGCAAAAGTTTTAAAGCTTATTTTACAAAACTCTATCATTTTCCGTCAAAGTACTATCCTTTTAGTTTTCATATTATATACTATAATTTATTGATAGCTAGAATGCAACCCTGTTTGTCGTCAGTCGTGCAAAATGTCAAATGACGGGTGGGGGTAGGAGGAATCATTGAGTGTGATTATGTTGAGTGACTGGCTTTGTCGTATGGATTATTTGAACTATGGGATTTATCTTATCGAAACATGAGAAATAACTACGGAGCAGAAAAATGTCGCGATAACGCATGGTAGTGAATCATTATCGTACGCGTACGTCGGCCGCCTTCGTCCTTGCGGCATTTCGCATTGTATCATTTCGGTGTTACGGTCGCATCCTAGCGCACGGCTTCGAACAGTGAAAACTAGTCGATATTATGTGGCCGGAACGCGAGAACAGCATAAGAATTTTACAATTATGATCCCTATGGTGTACACGGTGTATGGTTTCGCTATATTTTTTATGGTCGCTTGGATCTGCCTGTGGCTCATTCACATAATGGCCCTGACGTACTCGAAGTGGAAGCTGCACCGTACCGTGGACCGCTCGGCGCCGGAGCAGCCGTACGCCGGAGTGTCGGTGCTGAAGCCGCTCACCGGCGTCGACCCCAACCTGCTGTCCAACCTCGAAACGTTCTTCACGATGAACTATCCCACGTACGAGCTGCTGTTCTGCGTGGAGAGCGAACACGACCCGGCCGTGATGCTCGTGCATAGTTTGATGCAGAAGTATCCTCAGGTGTCGGCGCGGTTGTTTACAGGCGGGCTGCGCGTGGGAGTCAACCCCAAGATCAACAATATGCAGCCCGCTTATTTGGCGGCGCGGCATCCGCTCGTGCTGGTGAGCGATGCCGGCATTCGCATGCGGGAGGATTCTCTGCTGGATATGGTGCAGCACATGGCGGCCGATGTGGCAATCGTGCACCAGATGCCGTTCGCGCACGACGCGGACGGCTTCGCGGCCGCGTACGAGAAGGTTTACTTCGGCACGGCGCAGGCGAGGCTGTACCTGGGCGCCGACTTGCTGGGCATCAACTGCCACGTGGGGATGTCGTCGCTGGTGCGGCGCGCGGCGCTGGAGGAGGCGGGCGGGCTGGCGGCGTTCGGCGACTTCCTGGCGGAGGACTACTTCATGGCCAAGGCGGTGGTGGCGCGCGGCTGGCGCATGCGCGTGGCGTCGCAGCCGGCGCTGCAGAACGCGGGCGACAAGTCGGTGCGCGCGCTGCAGGCGCGGCTGCGGCGCTGGGCGCGGCTGCGCATCGCCATGGTGCCCGGCACGGCGCTGCTGGAGCCGCTGAGCGAGTGCGTGCCGCTGGGCGCGGGCGCGGCGTGGGCGGCGGCGCGGCTGTTCGGCGCGGAGCCGCTGCCCTTCTTCCTGGTGCATGTGCTGCTGTGGTTCCTGTCGGACTGGCTGCTGCTGCGCGCAGTGCAGCACGGCGCGCCGCCCTTCAGCCGCGCGCGCTTCCTGCTGGCGTGGCTGTGGAGCGAGCTGTGCGCGCCGCTGCTGCTGGCAGCCGCGCTGCTGCAGCCCGACATCCAGTGGCGCGCGCGCGTCTACCGCCTCGACTGGGGCGGCCGCGCGCACGAGCTCAAGCCAAAACTCAAGTTCTGAGCCCGTCCCCCTCCAAACCCGAGCTTTAATTTGAAGTACGTAGTCTGTTTGGGGCGATCGGACGCACAACCTTGAGTTGCCTGCCTCTCGTCCGAACCCCGAACTTTTATTTGAAGTACGTAGTCCATTGTGTCCGGTGAGTGAGTGCCGAATACTGGTGTGACAGGATCTAGTGTTTGTGATTATTATTGTAGGTTAATATTAAGTTTTGATTTTAATTTATAGTTTTGAAATGAACGGTGGATATACGTTGTGTTTGTTTTAGAGTTTTGTATGTTTATAGTACAAAGTTCTGCTGTTGTACATATTATTTTGTAGATTATTGCATTATTGATCTGCCATATTATTGTTTTTTAGTTTGTTCAATTTATGTACATAATTATTATATTAATATTGAAGTCGGTGAATATTAACTTCAAACTGTACAATAAAACAATATAATGTGATTCAAGTCCTTATCATATAGAGTAGTGTGCGTTGATTCCTATTGATTACTTATTCAAGAGTATGAATCATATGTTTTGTAATGCAACTCATTTTAGTAAGATGGGAAGTTTGAATTACTGACTCACAGCACAAGGCCCTAACCTCATTTTATATATGCGTTAATTATAAGAATAAAGAATTACTTTCCTTATTCTGTGTTGCAATAAGTACAATAAATATCAGCAGCATAATAATATTACTTTACGCTATTATCTCTTAACATTTACCTATTCATAAATAATACAAATGCATAATAAAATTAATTGTATCAGAAATGACTGCAAAATTCTAAATATTAAACAGGGTTTTGACCTCTCTATAATACCTAGCTTTGTAAAGTGCACTGAATCTTGAATTTGATTTTGCGCCTTTGGGCCGGGGGACGTAAAGTTTTTTTATCAAAACTATTCAGGTCTGAAATGGGACCAAATAAGGTTGAAAATTATTTTGTTAACATTGTTAAAGTAAAAATACGAAATAGTTTTCGGACAATTTTTTTGTTTCACCGAGTGGTGGCAGAGAGTAAAGACTGTTTATTCCCAAAGGTCCAAAGGTACTTTATGTTGTGATTTTAGTAAACAAATGTTTTTATTTTTTGATAATTTTATGTGCCATGTTTGATTAATTAAACTGGTTTGCTTTTGTAAAGAAACTTATTATGTAGAAGTGTTAAACTATCGCTAAACGGTCAACTTGTAAAACAGTAGTTTGTAAAAAAAAATGTTTCTAGTGCACAGGAGTAAAGATCGCTTACGACCGTTAACAATTTAACAAACGGTAGTAAAATAATGTTTTTTTTTCACTCGCTAGTGCACAGGAGTGAAGATTGTTTATTACCGTTTTCAACCGTTAACCGTTTAACCGTTTAGTGGTAGTTAGTTTAACACCTCTTTAAGCACAATCTTTTTACTTCACACAAGTTTTATAACTGCTGGAAACATACTTGTAAACAATACTCCACTCTGCTCTATGCATAGTAAGCTGTGATCACAAATACAGGTCTAACAGATTTGATATCATGTCAGTCATTTATTTATGTCAGTATTTTTTTTATTTATTTATCCACGGTTGTTTCATTGATTCAATTGAGACATTTCATAAAGAGTTAGTATAAGATTTTACAACTCACTAACATTCATGAAATTCGAGCGTCGAAACAATAACGTCAGAGAAAAATACACTTACTTTTCCTTGGTTTAAAGTCGATAATTCAGTACCACTATTTAAAATTCGCATCCAGGGTCGTGTAGTGTTGGCCGTGTACTTATAGACGAACTTGGACTTTAAAACAAGGGAATTAAAATCAATTTACTTTAATGCTAATTGTTAGAGTTGTGAAATCTTTTACTTACTGCACTGATCTATAAAATTGCCTAAAATGTATTGGTAGTTGAAGCAAGTGGCGTGGTGTGGTGTGGAGTATTGCAAATGCTAGTGGATCATAAATTAGTTAGACTTTCTCGGGTGATGTATTGTCACAGCTTGTAGTGGTGGCCCAAACATTTCCCAGACGCGGGGAAGCATGATCGTGAAAGCATAAGGGCCAGCGCAGACTACGAAGTATTATCCATATAGAACAAGTCCTATTACTGCTACCACAGAATATGTAATAGTACCTTACTACTACTTATTTGTCGTATACAGTTCACCTTGTGCGTGCAATGATAACCAACAGGGCCAGCATGCGCAACACAAGTAAACTTATGTCTACCATTTTCTCGCGTCTCTATTTGTCTACCGAAGCTAACATGGCTACACCTGTCTCGTTACGTCAAAAGTAGAGATAAAAGTAATATTTCATGTGGTATTTTTCTCTACGGACCCTTGCAATACCGACAATTTTTCTCTAATAGTATACCGGATTTTATGCATGTTAGGGTAAAACATAAATTGGCCGGCAATGACAACATCTGTTTTTCTCGTCGCGAGATATCTCGTGCGCATGCTAAGCCTGCTGGAGCTTTAGTTTGTCGTCAAAGTGTCGAACTGCGTATCAATAGGTGACCGACTATCCAGTTAAAACATTGCAAATTGATGCAGCATTTAGGTAATTTAATTTGTAAACAACTGCAATTTTTCTTTCGATATAATCGATGAACATTACAGTCTTACATTGTATTTGTATGATTGTTATGTCTGTTATTGATAAAATTAATTAGCTTGCGCGTTTTTTATACAAAAATAAATTGGCACACTAGCAAGTTGCAGGTATTATTTGATTTAAGATTGACGGTTAACAAAATTGCACCTAGAAATGTTCGAAGTCTGCGTAGGCCCTTAGGTTGTGTAATTATTTAATTAATGTAAACAAAAATGCACCGTGTGCATAATAAACTACTTTAAGTAGCTGCTCTGTGTATATGAATAAAATGTACCTATTGAATAATTAAACATTATAGTTTTAAAAACTACAAAAATACGCTTTTATCTCTTTTACCAAAGGAGTCTTTACGACCAATCAAACAAGTGCAAACTCAGTGGACTTGCTACAATTTATGTGCTAACCATTCAGGAGATCTTATGACTTTCTTATGGATGGTATCCCGGGGAAGGACATGGGCTAAATAAATCCCGGAGAATTAGTAGAAATACTTCCCGTGGAATTCAAAAAATCTTAACCCACGCGGACGAAGTCGCGGGCATTATCTAGTTTCTAATATTATTTAAATATATAATGCAATTATTAGTATGACTTTAAAATTTTGGAAAATTCTCGTAGTGGTAAAACACAAAAAAAAAATTAGACGTTATCATACTATTGTCATCAGAGATGCACATTTGTGAAGTTCCAAATTGGTACCACGAGTAGAACTGGGTGAAAACTGAAAAGCAAGCTGTAAAGGTCGATCGCACTGACAGAGAGTCAAGACATACTGGTGCATAGCATTTGAATGAAAAAAATGCTTATTTTGGAAGCTCTATTAATTGAAAACTATAAAAACGATAAACTTTGATATTTCAATAAGTATTTCTTCACTCTTTAATATAATATATTTTTTTGTAACTGCTGTACAATTTTCGCTATATAAAGGTAGAGTCTACTGCCCAATTAACTATATAAAATTCGATACTCGCGTCGACTCTGTCAGTGTGAATTGACCCTTAGATTGTCCTACACTGTTGTAACAGGCGAAGCTAATTTAAAGTGTGTAAAAAGTAGACTAAATTATCTTTAGGTACCTATTGTAATTGGCCTAGGGCTGCCTCTTTCGATATTGATCTTATTTTTTTTTGACAATACAACATTCCAATTTCCAAGAAAGGCACTAGATGCATACTAAGTACTAACATCGCTTAAAGCCGTATTGTTTTAATATGGTTGACGTTCGTGTTTTAGAATGAAAATCCTTAGTCACGTCAAGGTACGTGACATAAAACTTTTGAAATAATACTGCTTCAAGCGATGATCGTAACTCTGTCAATTCCTCTAAAACAAGACACGCGACATGGCGACCATTCGATCGCAGTGTCGCTGTCGCGTTACTCAAAGTCTGAACTGATTTCTGTAATGTCAGGACACACTTGCAACACAAATCATTCATACATCATCATCATTGCATCAAAAATATGAATTTACTGCCAAACTATTATCACCATTTTAATTGTCTCAATCCACACGACGGCGCGTGAAGGCGTGGCGTGTTACAAGTATGTCCAGCACGTAAATCTTCTTGCTAGCTATGGTCTATGGCTATGGCTAGCTATGGTCGAAGAGCTGGCAGGGAAATATGCAGAAGTGATTGATAAAAGCTGAAAGTTAGTACACAATCTCTGCACTAAACTAAAGTGACACTTCTAAACACATTACAATCCTTTTCATATTGCTCGCTGCGGAAAGGGATTACACTAGATTTCGTCCAGTCAATATTTTAGTTAAGGGATAGTGTACAAGACTGCTCACATAGTAAGTATAATATTTAGATTTACAGATTCGTTTTTGATCTTTAGCAAAATTGATTCCATTATGGCGACCGGTAAATAACCGCTGGCGGCTATTTAACCGCCCGAGTCTTTCGCCGCCCGTGTCTTTCAACCCTTAGGCGCTGGCATTACAACAGGTATGCTGGCTTACTCACGACACTTTTCTTCACTGTTCTGTTAAATGTGGTATTAATTAGTATGTACATTACTTCGAAAGGAATCGTGGCTGAAATTCGAACTCCATACGTCCGTAAAGGAGGCCGTATATTATATTACCAATAGACTATCACGCCTCTTATAAAGTACATCAAAATCTCCCGCCAGTTCTTCGACTAATAAGAGACCTAATGTTACATATTGGATTTGATTGAAATGTTCTACACAACAGTTATTGATTTGCAGCTATTATTTATTATAATTCCTTTTGTCCCATATTTAATATATTATTATTTAAAACAGATTTATTTTGTTTTCCTTACAATTCCTGGTTCTATTTCGACGACCTCCGTGGCGCAGTGTTGAGCGCTGTTGTCCCGGGTCCGATCCCTGGCAGAGTCAATTTGGGAATTTATAATTTCTGAATTTTCCCTGGTCTGGCCTGGTGGGAGGCTTCGGCCGTTACTAGTTTCCACCCTACCGGCAGACGGTTTCTACATGATGCCGTGTAGAAACCGAATAATGGTATGGGTTTGATATAACTATTAACTGCCATGCCCCTAACAGGTTAGCCCGCTACCATCGACTGCATCATCACTTACTATCAGATCGCAGTCAAGGGCTAACTTGTAGAGGATAAAAAAAAATGTCTTCATAGCTTCTTCGTTGGTGTAGATTCTAGTGGTTAGCTTGTTCGATTGCGGATGACGAGGTCCTATGGTTCAATTGCCGGGTAAGTATAAATAATTAAATATAAGTATTGGGTTTTCCTTGCAAGAAATTCTCAGTACATATACTAGCACAGTCCAAAGATGACGTCAATGCGTATTTGACAACTATTATTAGTTCGGGATTTTGTATGAAGTACTGAATTATCCGTTAACAAAGTTCGCCGCACTTTTTTAGTTTAATCGATAGTTTAAAATGGTTAGTCAACATAAAACTAACAGGACGTGGATATTACGAGTTTTGGGAGATCCTTTATTTTAATTAACACTAAAAATAATTTATTTGAATAGGTAGGTACCTAGTAGTCAAACACTAGCCATTCGACGGAGGCGTCTAGCTCTAGTCTAGACTAGACAACAACGCTGCTGGGTGACAGGGACGAGACGTGACGGAGGAAACTGACAGTATTTTCAATATACATATACCTATAATATATTGTAATTCGTAGCTTTACTTTAATTATAAATAACTGGACGTCAATAAGTGTAGTATACCTACTGTAGTTATACCTACCTAAATTGTATAAACTTTATTTGACTTTGATTTTGAATAAGTTTTTGGTTAGGATTAGGGAAGAAAATATTACGTAGTTATGTACGAATCATTTGATTTCATTGCCTTCCTTAATTTAAAGATTTGTTTGGAAGATTTTATTCTTATCGCAGAGGCCTAAAGGCCTCCGCCCACGTCAGAAACTCAACTCAACGCCCACTTTTGTGGGACGTATATGTCACCGTAAGATTGTAAAAACCGTTAGATTGTAATCTAACTAGCGATTTTGTAAACTGTCGACAGATTACAATTTAACGCATTATTTTTCGGTAAATTGTAATCTGTTAGGTATATTAACCTGATAAAACCTAAATGCCCTGCGCGGCCTGCGGCCGGACACTACCTTATTATTTATGTCGAACCCTAACCTAACCTACAAGAAAGAAACAAGAAAACGTCAATACAATGAATATTTCAAAAATTGACACTCGGAACATTGAATGGTTCACAATCTGTCGACAGACTGTCGACGGATTGTGAACCGTTCAATAACCGGTTTATATACCTACCTAGCAGATTACAATCTACCAAAAAATAATGCGTTAAATTGTAATCTGTCGACCGTTTACAATTTCGCTAGTTAGATTACAATTTAACGGTTTTTACAATCTTACGGTGACATATACGTTTCAATATTGAAATCTGTATGTTTCAATTCTGCCGACAAAAAATCGGACACCTAGGTAGGTATGCTGAGATCTTTTTGACTTGGCTAGAGTTAAAAAGAGATGGACTTATGTGAGTAACATAAATCTGTCTCGTGTCAGTGTCTTAAGTCTAAGGTGGTCTAAGCAAAGTCAAAGTTCGCTCTATAGATCCTCACACCTATTGTCTCACGTGGGCGGAATTTCGAGTAAGAAGTTTGGGCCAGTGTGCGATCAGATTTATAAACAGAGTCGGTTTGTCACGTATTAAAAGTTGTATAGGCGAAGTTATGAAATGTCTTCATTGTTGATGTCTGAGCGCACAATGGACCGGTTTATTTCTAATAATAGGTTTTTAACGAGCAAAAATTTATAAGTAGTTTACATTTTACCTCATACCTACTTACTAAGTTAACCTACCTGATAGCACCTACTAAATGAGTTTGAAAATACTACCCACATAAGCGATGCTTACGTCACTTTCCATAAACCACTAGGTATTATTATTTCTGTTATTTAGTGGTTTTACTTTGCACGCCAAAAGAACCTTATTCATGTATCTACCTAGTGCGACCCTGTAGGATTACAATAGGTTACGTGACTTTATGTGCTTTAGGTAAGATCAGCAGCGCGACCGCCTAACTTCTGCATCAATCATTGTTACAGTATCAATTGTTGTGATTGGCTGAATTTATGGTATTCTTACTGCGTCTTGCTGCAATCACCTCTGATTGCAGCTTGGACGAAATCCATTGACGCAGCAAGAATACCATAAATTCAGCCAATCAGAGGTGATTGCGATGTATCAATGATTGATGCAAAAGATACGCGGTCGCCCTGCTGCAGTATTTAATGTAACTAATCTGTTTTGGTTGCCAAATAAATAAATAAATAAATAAATAACACGTCCTATCCAAATTATAATGGGTCTCGCGTACTCTCACGCAGGTCTTGTGAGAGATTTTTTAACTATTCGATCGCGTTAAAGTTATCTACCATTTGAATGGATATGATCGAGCATCTGTCATCAAGTGGTTGACAATCCCATACAAATCGTATTTAACTTCGAACAGGTAAAAATCTCGTAGGTACCACAGTAAACAGATGCAACCAGTATGGAAACTACCTAGAAACGTTCGAAACAGCTCACTCACTCAAACGTGCGCATCAAACATGCGATGACGCGGCACTCCCTACTGACGGCACTGCGACGAGCGCTTGGGGTCTCGTCGATGCGCGCGTTTGTGTGAGTGAGCCTGTTTCGAACGTTTCTAGGTAGTTTCCATACTGGTTGCATCTGTTTACTGTGGCTTGGGGTCTCGTCGATGCGCACGTTTGTGTGAGTGAGCCTGTTTCGAACGTTTCTAGGTAGTTTCCATACTGGTTGCATCTGTTTACTGTGTCAGTACTGAAAAATCCTGATGGACCCTCTGTTAGGAGTAGGACCAAGCAGTGGGACGTAGACATAGAGGTAATATAGGACGTGGACTTATTATATTAACTAAGCAGGATAGAGTTTACATGGAACTAAGTCGAGTCCTTTAGTCGCGTAGGAACTCGAATTTTTCTAGATAGTTATGAGTTATGATGACACACCTAGGTCTATTTTAAGTCTATGATTTTTGAAACAGGAAGGTGGTGGGTGACTGGAAATATTTTACATTTATAGCCAATTGGGTATTTCTAAGAGAACAGAGTGTACGATCTATTTTTAGACAGAAACTATATTAATGGAATCATCCCCGCCGTCTGTCTGCCACAAGCATTGTTAGTTTGTCAGGTAGTTTCCATACTGGTTGTATCTGTTTACTGTGGTACTGATGGCCACACTGTATCATAGGTGGCCATAGCTCTGGATTGTGAATATTCTGATAACCCGAAAGTCTGAAACGGAAATTTTGACAGAATCCATACTAATATTAGTTAAAAATGCGAAAGTGTGTCTATCCGTGTGTCTGTCTGTCTGCTACGTTTTCACGGCCCATTTGTTCAACCGATTTTGATGAAATTTGGTACAGCGATAGGTACTATGATGTATCCCAAGGAAGGACATAGGCTACTTTTTATCCCGGAAAATTAAAGAGTTCCCGCGGGAATCAAAAATATACTACTAGAATTAGGAATATTCCTAAATAGAAATAGGCTATATGCAATTTAATAGATTTGATTATCAAAACTGAAACGTTGATTTGATAGGTACGTCTTCTTCTTCTTCTTCGGGTGCCTCTCCTATCAACGAAGGTTAGCAGTCAGTGTATACTCTTTTCGGTTCTTCGCAAGGCGAAATAATTCTGCGGCACTTGCGATTCCGGTCCACTCCCGTATGGTGCGAAGCCAAGACTTTTTTCTGCGACCAACGCCTCTCTTTCCATCAACTTTTCCCATCATAATGATTTTCTCGACTTTTCCCATCTTGACAGTCTGCAAAAGTTTGCGTGTTTGATTGACGCGTCGCAGAACTTCCTCATTCGTTCGTTCGTTCGACTTTATGAGCAGCATACGCCTATATGCCCACATCTCAAACGCTTCTATCCGTTTCACATCTGAGGTCTTCTCACGCCTCACATCCGTATAGAAGTATGGACCAGATGTACAATAGCACTGTATGAGTCGAATGCGCAAAGAGATCTTAAGAGGAATTCTCCCGGCGATTTCTCCATACAAAAACATTTGTCTGTTTCCTCCGTGGATAATTACAATATTGAAAATATTCTTGCACCATAAAATTTACATGTATCCGTGCCATGCCCCTATGTTTTCCTTTTTTCGATAAATTAATAATTTTAAGAACATAGAACCTTCACAACCTGCAAAAAATGGCCCAGTTTTCGTTCCATCATCAGACATCCCGCAAATAAATTTGACGGATTCAATAAAAAAAAGAAAAACATACCGACATAGCCTGAGTCCTTGTTAAATTATTCGTAAAAACAGAATTAAAATCGGTTCAGTTTTGAAGGTGGAAACAGAAAAATACGAGAGTGAGAATTCTACTGTTTTTCATAGGTATAATCGGTCCAAGCTGCAGTTGTCCCTATCGGGTTTTATTGGCCTCTATTCGGGGAGGTTAAATACGTATACACACACACATATGTACATAGTTAGTGAGTTCAAGCGTAGTCGATATAATTATAGTATCGATAATCTAGTGTTGTTTATCGACATCGATATTTAACTTTTTACTTATTCTGTGAGTGTATAGTCCATACCCAATAATTGCCAGTCGGCAGTGGGCAGCACATGTCAGGTTTTTTTTTATCCACTACAAGTTAGCTCTTGACTGCGATCTCACCTGATGGTAGGTGATGATGCAGTCTAAGATGATAGCGGGCTAACCTGTTAGGGGCATGGCAGTTATATTAACACTGCGATATCTCCGCACTGCCGGCCGCCCCCCCTATTTCTATTGCGCGTTAATTTATTTCTTGACTGCCTCGTTGGTCTAGTGGTTAGCATATTCGAATGCGGCCGACGAGGGTTCAATTCCCGGGTCGGGCCATAACAAGTATTGGGTTTTTCTGACAAGAAATTCTCAGTACTAGCCCGGAGTAAGGAAGATGGCGGTGTTTTACCCCCGTGCCTCCAAGAGCATGTAAAGCCATCGGTCCTGCGCCTGATCTCTCTCCGGTCCTGTCGGATTTTCCGTCCCATCGGGCTATGAGAGTAAAGGAACAGAGAGTGCTCCAGTGTATGCGCCCACACTTGTGCACTATAATATCTCCTGCGCAGATGGCTCTTAGGAGATAGGCTGCCGTGCCGAAATTCGGTTGAGAGGACATTATAGCAATCCTGAACGCTGTGGTCATATTGTGGGAGGTTCCGGGTACGATTCCCAACATGGTCCAAATGGGAATTTATCATTTTTAAATTTTCTGTGGTCTGATCTGGTAGGAGGGTTCAGCCGTGGCTAGTAACCACCCTACCGACAAAGACGTACCTCCAAGCGATTTAGCGTTACGGTAGATGCGTGTAGATACGTCATGCCGTGTAGATACGTCATGCCGTGTAGAAACCGTTATGGATATGGGTTTAATATAACTAACCCTAACAAGTTAGCCTGCTACCATCTTAGACTGTATCATCGTTCTCTATAATGGCTCTGATAGTTCCTTAGTTAAGATGATTGTGAAATGGTGATAGTGAAAAAAAAAATCCCGGCTGAGTTTGTTGTGGGCTCTTTTCAGACCAGCAGCCTGATTCTGTAACTCAGTGGCTATCAAAGAGTGAAAGCCACTGACATATATTCTTTATCCATTGAAGGTTTGCTATGAAATAAAAATTAAGTTTTCATAGCAAACCTTCAATGGATAAAGAATATATGTCAGTGGCTTTCACTCTTTGATAGCCACTGAGTTACAGAATCAGGCTGCTGGGTGCGTTTGGACTTTGGAACTCTCGTTAAATCAAATCAAATATTTTTTATTCAAATAAACTTTTACAAGTACTTTTGAATCGTCAAGTGAATCTACCACTGGTTCGGAATGCCATTCCTACCGAGAAGAACCAGCAAGAAACTCGGTGGTTGCTCTTTTTAAATAATTCGTTACTTTAGTTTAAGATATCGTACTGATTATCACCATTATATTATGTTATATGTTATTAATAACCGGACGTCAATAAGAGTAGTTTATATTGAATAAACGTTTTTTGACTTTGACTTTGTCTAACATCAGGTAAGATCGCAGTCAAGAGCTAACTTGTAGTAGAATAAAAAAAACATATAAAAATAGTTCCCAACTGAGTAAATGACCTCCCTGGCGCAGTGGTGTGAGGTGTGCTGTAATGTAAGCGCAAGGTCACGGGTTCAATTCCCAGCAGGGTCAATTTGGAAGTTTATATATCTGAATTTTCTCAGTTCTGGTCTTGTGGCAGGCTTCGGCCGTGACTAGTTACCACCCTAACGGCAAAGACGTACTGCCGAACGATTAGGCGTTCCGGTAGCAACTAACCGATGAAGGCTACTTAGGGCTTTAATGTAACTAACTGCTTTATGCCTGACAGGTTAGTCCGATACCATCTTAGACTGCATCATCACTTACCGTCAGCTAAGATCGCACTCTAAAGCTAGGTAACTGTTAGTGCATTAAAAACATTAAAAAAGGAATCAAAAACAGAGAAATAAGTCCAGGGTCAGAGTTATTAGAAAGCAAAAAATATACGAAACACAAAACACATCTAGGTAGGTATATCATTTTGCTGACTGCGAGTAGCTCAAACAGATATTTTAATTTTATTTAGGAACTCGTTCGAGCGAGCGGCGTGCGTACGCATACATGCGCATTGAATAAGCGTTCGGTCTTCTCCGGGAGCAGCGCGACGGCAATATACCTACCTGAATACCTACTCTCAACTTTGCCCCTTCATTCGCATTGCTCTTAAGTTTGCGATTGCAGAGAACTTTCTTCATACTGGTAAAGGTACTACGAGATATTTCAATCCGAGTTTAATTTCCTGATCGCTGTTCCATGTTTCATTCAACGAAGTACCCAAATATTTTTATTTAGGTACGATAGGTACGTACTACCTAGTAATGTGTTTTGATCACGTCAGATTTGCTCTGAAGGTTATTACTCTAATAATTTTATAATGTAAACAATAGGCACTTCAGATATTATGTACCTAATATAATTATCGTTTACCAGGTATGTATGTCACCGTAAGATTGCAAAAACCGTAAGATTGTAATCTAACTAGCGATATTGTAAACTGTCGACAGATTACAATTTAACGCATTATTTTTCGGTAGATTGTAATCTGTTAGGTAGGTATATAAACCCGATAATGATTACTTATGTCGAACTCTAACCTAACCTACAAGAAAGAGACAAGAAAACGTAAATACAATGAATATTTCAAAAATTGACACTCAAAACATTGAACGGTTCACAATCTGTCGACAGCTTACAATCTATCGAGATAAAAAGCGTTAGATTACAATCTAACGGTTTTTGCAATCTTACGGTGACATCATAAGCGACGATTGTCAGGCCATGTGTGTCGTGACCTAAAGTGGTTTCACGTCAGATACACGCTTGTACTAAGTGTTAAATAATAGGGTGTATTACTATTTAAGTATTTACTACCTCGTTGGACTAGTGGTTACCATGTTGGACTGCGGACGACGAGGTCCCGGGTTCGAGTCTTGGGTTGGGCCATAACAAGTATTGGGTTTTTCTAACATGGAAATCTCAGTACTAGCCCGGAGTTAGGAAGTTGGCGGTGTTAGAGCACGCTAAGCCGTCGACCTGCGGCTGATATCTCTCCGGGCGTGTTGAATTTTCCTCCCATCGGGCTATGAGAGTAAAGAAACAAAGAGTACACCTGTGTACGCGCACACACTTGTGCAGTAGGTATAATATATCCCGCGCAGATGGCTAATCTCCCTGGAGATAGGCCTTCGTGGCCGAAATTCGGTCGGGACTCGGGAGGACATTATTAAGTATGGAGTGACTATTCTATCGTGGCAATTTATCGGATATTTTCCGGTCAGTCATGAGTCATGACCGATTTTTGTGTTTTTAGGGTTCCGTACCTCAAGAAGAAAAAGAATCACCTCGTTGTCCATTCGTCTGTCAATCACTTTCTCTCAAAAATACCAGCTGATGCCCGCGACTACGTCCGCGTGGATTGAGGTTTTTGGTTCCCACGGGAACTCCTTAGTTTTCCGGAATAAAAGTTGCCTATGTGTTATTTCAGACTATAATCTATCTCTGTGCCAAATTTCATCCAGATCCGTTCAGCCGTTCAGGGCGTGATTGAGTAACAAACATCATACATCCATACATCCAAACTTTCGCATTTATAATATTTATATACATGATATCAGGTTATTATAATATACCTATCAGTTATTATTATTAAAAACCAATCATTTAAATCCTGATTTTCACGTTTCTTTCTAACTACAAAAACTACAAACTAAACTAAAAGGACTTTCATACAAATTTCCAACCCCCCATTAAAACCGTTTCTTAGCTGATGGTCTTCACTATAGAAGGGATAACCTTCAAGTTCGTTAGTTTCTGAGTGATTGGTGAGTAAAGTGGTATTTAGCTCTTACTGCGAAACGAACGATATTTTATGGTGATACCAGTGACTGAAAAACCAACATGTCCGCCGCAAAAGCGGGGCTGGTACCTACATGTTTCACTAATATTTGTGCGATTTTTAACCGACTTCCAAAAAAGGAGGAGGTTCTCAATTCGACGCGTATGTTTTTTTTTTTTAATGTATGTCGGTGCATATATACGTGGTTTCTGAACCGATTTGAAAAATTTTCTTTTCAGTGGTTAGAGGAAGCTCCCGAGGTCTGAAAAATCTGACTCCAAATCCTCAATCCTGATGCTGTAGGTGTACCGTACTACATGAAATCCTCAAAACTAGGGAGTTAGGAAATTTTGATGGTGAATTCATATAGTAGGTATCAAGTCACGTATATACGATTCAACTCTGAGTCCCAACTCCTCAACCCTGATGCTGCAGGGTACAGAACTCCTTAATCGATTTAGGATTTTTTTGTGGTGAAGTTATAATTATTATAGGTGTCAAGCAACGACTTCATACTTAAACTCAATGCAGGGTACTGCATTCTTAAGCTGTGGGGATTTAGAGTACCTACATTAAAAAGTTAAAAATAAAAATTCTTTCCAAAAAACCGACTTCCAAAGCCACTGTAAAGTAAAAAATAATTTTGATTTCTACACACTATGTTGAAGTCGGGCGAGTACCTATACGAAGATAGGCAAAGGTGACGCTTCAACATAGTGTGTAGAAATCAAAATTATTTTTTACTTTACAGTGGCTTTGGAAGTCGGTTTTTTGGAAATAATTTTTTAACCGACTTCAAAAAAAGGAGGAGGTTCTCAATTCGACTGTATGTTTTTTTTGTTTTTTTTTTTGTATGTTTGTTACGCGATTTCTCCGCCAATTATGAACCGATTTTGATAATTCTTTTTTTGTTTGGTAGGTCATACTTCAGAGGTGGTCCCATTTTAATTTGGTGAAGATCTGATGAATATCTCCGGAGATGGAGAACGGAACTCCTCAATGGATAAGAGTAAATTGCTCGCGATCAGTGTGATAGTTTTGTAAACAGTATGTTTTTTTTTTAGGGTTCCGTACCAAAATGGTAAAAATGGAACCCTTATGGTGCGACTTTCTCCGTCCGTCTGTCACAGTCGATTATTTCAGTAACTATTAAAGCTATTGACATGAAATTTGGAATAGTTGTATATAATAGTGGCCCAATATCATGGAAATCAAAAAAATTGAAAATTATTTTTAGTTTAATTAAAAAAGTGGGGAAAATCAGGGGTTTGAAATTTCAAAGTAGGATAACCATACCAAGTGGGGTATCATAATATGAAAGGACTTTGTACTTGACTTGTCTAAGTTAGACAAGTCGACGAGTAACGATTAAACGACGTTATTCTTAATAACGCTAAGTTTTTACTAGCGTTCTGGTTACACCCTTTTTTTTAAAACAGTGGGGCCACTAAAAATTGTGAAATAAAAAATTTTCAAAAAAAAAAAACCGACTTCAAAAACCTCAAACACTAAAAAGTAAAAAATAATTTAATTTATTATGTATACAAGAGTTAATGTAGTTCTATAATAACATTTTTTGGAGTCGGTGCCAATGTGGAGTCACGTCAACAATAATGAAGAGTAGGTAGACGGTTCATGCGGCTAATTGGTACCGACTCCAAAAAATGTTATTATAGAACTACATTAACTCTTGTATACATAATAAATTAAATTATTTTTTACTTTTTAGTGTTTGAGGTTTTTGAAGTCGGTTTTTTTTTTTTGAAAATTTTCTTGTAACAACCTCTTCTTAGAATACCGTAAATCAAGACTAGGCCACACCAATGACCAAATGGCTAAATTAAGTAGGTACCACCAATTTCTAGTCGGAAAAACAGAAGACTTAATTATGACCCGACCCGGGACTCGAACCCGGGACCTCGTTGGGCGCAGTCAAACATGTTAACCACTGGACCAAAGAGGCAGTCAGTCAGTAGACCGTACATTATTCAGATACATCGCAATCACCTCTGATTGGTTAATACTCTTCCACTATTGGACATAATCCATTGACGCAGCAAGTATACCATAAATTCAGCCAATCAGAGGTGATTGCGATGTATCAATGATTGATGCAAAAGATACGCGGTCGCCCTGCCGGTGACAGGCGACAGCGTCAGCCGTCAAGTTGAAATGAAAACCAATTTTGGCCACCGGGTCAGGTAAGTTTGTAGGACTGTACAGGTACCCATACTGTACGGAAACGAAGTAACTATTATTACAGCTGTGCCTGAACGCTAAATCGCTTGTCACGTTCTTTGTGACTGGTACGCCAATCTGCCTAGTAGTCTGCTTAGTACCATCGCTAGCAGTATTAATTTGAAGTTGATGTTTATGACGTACCCGTCCTTAAAGCGTCTTTAACATTAACTTAAGTGAAGGTAGTAAAGTGCCAGCCCTCCGGTTACCTGTGGACTCCGTGAGACGAGAAGATAGATCCTTAAAAAAGGATCTAGCATCTTCGCCCCACGACCCCATGGTTTCAACACCAAAAGGCACAAAAATAAAATTATTTTCTATAATTTCATATTTGCGCCTCTTGGCTCTTTCTGCATTAGTGGCCGCCGCCCCCGCCGTCATGGAGGTCACCTGTAAGTGGGACAACGCCAGCGTATCCACGCATGTGGCATTCCAAACAAGCGACCTTCCTAGCTTCCACGGAACCAGAGTCATCCCGTCTGGTCTCTTACTTAGTACTTACTACTAGTAAGTACTAAGTACCGAAAGGTGTGTACTAGGATGGTAAAGATAGTAACTCCAGACTAGAGAAAATTCAGAAAATATAAATTCTCAAATTGACCTGGACCCTCTGCCGAGGTACCTGGTAAGTACATCCCATTTTATACCAGACCACAGCGTTCTCTTATCAAGTTGCACAACATCAGAGAGGTCGTCAAAAAAAACTGATATACTTATGTACCTACCTACCTACTCACTTAACGGGCTACGGTAACTACCATGCTACTTCAAATTGACAGTTTTATGTCACGTACCTTGACGTCCTTAAAATAAGGATTTTAATCCTAAAACACGAAGTCAACAATATTAAAACAGCTTTGGTAGTATGCCCCCTGACATGTAATTAATTATTTAAAAAAACAGCTTTTATTTGTCCGTACCTACACAGTTACATTTTTTATGCTTTTAATACCTGCACTACATTTTTTCCTCTATTTATTTAGGGGCTTTTTTTAATTAATTAAAAAGGTGCCTAATCATGTACCTATCTAATTAATTATAATAATAAATTTAAAAAAAACCCTAAATAAATAAAACAACGGTACCTACTCACTTACTTAACCAACTTTAAGAATGTTATAACAATTACCTACCTATACCATGAGTCTGGAAACCATCATTTAAACGATAAACTTACCGCTGTTTATACAATCGGAGTTAGTACAAAAATAAATTGACTTTTTAGATATAGACAATGCGAAGCCGCTCGTAAAAAGTTACGATAACGTCAAACTTACTGCATGTGTTATTTCAGTGGTTAGCTGTTATGACCGCGGATGACGAAGCCGGGTTCGATTCCCGGGTGGGGCCTTTCAAGTATTGGGATTTTCTGTCAATAATTCTCAGTTAGGACAGAGAAAGCCCGGTGTGAGAATAAGTTGGCGGTGTTTTCCCACCCTGCCTCGGAGAGCACCTTAAAGCCCAGCGGTCCTGCGCTAAGTACATACAACCGGAGAGAGATCAGAATCTCGCTCCGGTTGCATCTAATATTCCGTTCCAACGGGCTATGAGAGGAAGGGAATAGAGAGTGCACCTGTGTTTGCTCACTATATAACTATCTTCCGCGCAGATGGCTGATCTCTATGGAGATCGACCGCTATGTGATAATTCGGTGGAAGGATTTTATTATTGTATAATATTATAGTTTTTTTTAAATATTGTGTGATAGGCTTGCGCTTGACGACAATCATGCTTAGTGCAAAGCAATGATGAGGTCTAGGTTGGAACGCGCTTGCCTAGAAAACGCCCATTCACTCTTGCCTTGATAGTAGGTACCTAAGTTATACGAGGCAGGAAACATGTGCGCTGGGTTCCACACCCTAGCGGTTCGGATAAGAAACGTGGAGCAAAAACGTTTTGTGCGGGCAGATTGGACGTCAACCACACATGGATGCCAACGCAGACGGTTTCTCGCTGTTCTGTGGTAGAACGGGGTAGGAGGAACAAGGTTGTGAAGTTCTTATAAAGGTCCATGACTTAGATATATCGCAAAATATGTACTATGTGAAGCCTGAAAGTTCATTATGAATTCTGGGGTTCCCGGCCCATTAGTTAGAAAACGGTAGAGGCAACTAGCAACAACAACAACAACACCTGCTTTACTGTACCAGCTCGAAGTCGTCGTATCAATAAGGAGTAAAAAAAGTAGGTTCACGAAGTTAATTCTTCTTTCTTCTCTGTTTTTTGTGGTCAACCGATAGACGTCCACTTTTATAGACTACATCCGTATTCATTAACTCAGTGGCTTTCAAAAAATTAAAGGTGTTTCGCCGGAGCAGTAATATGCGATGAAGAGGGATGTTTCAAAAGAAAATATAAATTTAGTTGTAATAACCAGCATGCGGCAGTCTTGTTTATTTTTATTTTATTCTTTTTGCACAAAATGTGTCTGACAGAAAACCAGTGGACAAAGGTAAAGCTTATCTCTCAGATAGAAATTTCTGCCAGCTTTCAGCAGAAAGTAAGCAAGGTAAAATTTTTCATTTATAACAAATTATTAGTACTTAAGTAGTTTAGGCCAAGAAAGGCGCTTTCCACGGACAATTGAGTTGACTGGTCCATTTTAGAAATCTTCTGCAGTCCGAATGCCACCAACGAGCAATGAAATGAATTCACATGTGTGGGCCTTATGGCGTGAGTTACAAATCATCGTCCAATATAAATTAATTAGGTAATATTCATGAAATCGACCTGTGCAAATGTGCCTCGAAGGTTAACTGGCTCAATAGCTTCTATTGAAATTACATAGATAGTAATTTTAATATTTAAATACGTTACAACAGACTATAATTTATCAATAAGGTTCAGGCATCCCTCGTCTGTTGTCACTTTAAAGAATAAAACATGGCAACTTAAAGATCACAAGTCCATAGTTCGAATGCCACATGCGTGCACTTCATACAGGCAGAAAGGCCCTAACATTTGAAAAAATCTGTCATTCAAATTGCATTTTTTTTATTTATTTATTCATATAAAAACAAAAAGTTACAAACTTAGTCTATTTGGTGTAGCATAAACTCAACTGAGTTTTTCTGTACACCAACGAGCACTATACACTATATACCTCTAGGTATTAAGTTCGCCTTTGTGCATTGTAATCTACGTATGTGCAATGAAGAATTTAAAACAAACAAACAACGAGCCCTCGACATTAGGTGGACTTTAAATAATATTATAAATCTTAAATTATTACCTACTATACCTACTATTTAATGTCGGGCGTCGGCTTACTGGTAAAACCGATTAAATGCACTTTATGTGAATTCGAGTAAATCGCATTTAGGGGGGTGGCCGTTTCCCGCGTCCGTAGGAGTTACCACCTAATACTATTAGGCCTGCCCTACACGTGCCCCCCGGTTGGTGCTAAACGGGAGACAACGCCGAACAACAGGCGGCGGTTAATTATCCTGTACCCGGGCTCCCACAAGCCCTGAGGAACTAAATCCCCTCAAAACAGTTGTGGCAGTAGTACCTTGGGAAAGTACTACGAGAGCTTTTCCCAACCCGCACACTGCACAGACACCTCCTTACACCTACACCTTACACACACAACACACACAAGCACAAACACACAACAGACAATAACACCTCAACACCGAACAATGGGCGGTGGACACTAACCCATCATTGCAAGCTTGCTTGCGTCGGCTAGCAGAAGCCGGGAGGAATTAAATACCCTCCAAAAGACTGCGGGTAGCACCTTGGGGAAGTGTTACCACTAGTTTCCCTGCCCAATCCAAGGTGTAACACGTACCGTGCCGATGGATGCATGGCTGGGGGGGAGCCCAGTCATAAACGGTGTCTCCTCGATACCAGGGCGCCTCGAGGTAGTATTTTGCCCTTCGGGCGGTAAGCGGGGCTCTGCCGTCCGTGACCGTCTATTTCCCTAGCTTATCGTGGGAATTGTATGGAAAATAAAAATTTTAACCAACAACTCTCTTCCACCTCGCGTGGACCGTCTCCAGGAGTGCAGAGACCAGATATGGATTCTGCAGTACCTGGAACTTCCTCCAGGATGCAGGGACCTGTACAGGACTCTGAAGTTCCTGGAACTTCTTCCAGGATGCAGAGGCCAGTTCAGGACTCTGAAGTTCCTGGACCCAGCTCACTCGCAATGGATTGCGAACTCGTGGATGATGGAGGCGACCCTACCTCCGACACGCCCTTGGGATCTTCCTCTGCGAGTGGGAATCGACCACCCAAATCTAGAAAGCTTTGTGGTGCGGCGCGAAAGCGCATGTGGCGCATGGTAAACGCTGGCCTGGATGTGAAGGAGGCCAGGGCACTATGTCGCCAGCAGAGGTCGCAGAACTCTACGGAGAGACCCGTACCTCCGAGTGAAACGCGTAAGCGTGATCGCTCTGAGGAAGTGTCTCCCAGGGAGAAACCGGCCAAAACACCCAAGACGTCAACGACGCCAGGAGAGCACACCAATCCGCCTCCTAGCTTCAGGGACGTTGTGGGCGCCGCTCGTGTGGGTATCCGTAACTCGGAACCCATGACGCCGGAGCAGATGGATACTCTCCATCACGCCCTCCTGGATATAATGAGCAGCAAACGGAGTTGCATAGACAACAAAGGGAGCGGCCCACTATATCTAGGACTGACTAAGAAGGCCGGGTGGATTCTGATCACCTGCAAAAATCAGGCAGGACAAGACTGGCTGAGAAGGGAGGTCCCAAGGCTGAGACCGTGGCCTGAGGCGAAGCTCTCCATTATGCTGGAGAGTGAACTGCCAAAGCCATGGACAGCGGTGACCTTCATTCCGCCAGTGGAGTCATCTTCCATCCCTCGTGTCCTGAACATGATTTGGTATCAGAACGCCGGCCTTAACCCAGAGTACTGGAAGGTACTCCACGTGAAGGAGGAAGGGAATGGCAGTTATGTCACGTTCTCCCTGGACGAACCTTCCGTGGAGACCCTCCGGGCTAATAGATTCCAAGTGGGCATCGGATTCCGCAATCTGCTTTTCAAGCTGAAAGGGGAACCAAACCCCCCGACGGCCGGAGATGCAGAGGCGAGTGCCAGCACCGGCGCCGCGCCCAACGCCCCGGGTCCCAGCGGACTTGGTGGCGGAGATACTCGTCCATCGACGAGCTCCTCTGCCCCTCGATCAGCTGAACCAGGGAGAACGCCGGCTGGTACGGGAAGCAGGCAGGCTGGAGGTTCTACCAACAGCCGTGCCGGCATACCCGGATCCAGCGGGCGTGGGCGAGGTTCTGGTCAGGCGCACGCTACGCGGGGTCAAGGCTCACGGGGGAAAAAGAAAAAGGGCAGGCGAGCGACGGACACCCACTCCGCCCAAGGCAACTCAACGCCTAGGTCGGGGATGGGTAAGCCTTCGCCCCAGTCCTTCGCCAAAAGAGCGAAATAATGGCTACCCAGGGTACTCCGGTGAGGTTCCTCCAAGCGAACCTCCACCACGCAGCAGCTGCAGCTGCGGTGGTGGAGTGTTGTCTTGTTGAAGGAAAAAGTAACCTCGCCCTTATACAAGAACCTTGGGTGACCAACTCGACTATTCGGGGCCTGAACGCCGGGGGTAAGTTACTTTATCACACCGGTAGCGTCAGGCCCAGAGCCTGCATTGTCATTGACAAGCATATAAATTTTTTGCCTGTTCCAGAACTCTGTACTGACGACCTGGCGACGGCATTTATTAACCTCAAAGGGTGGAAGGGGTCGAGGATACTTGTATGCTCGGCGTACCTGCCCGGAGAGGTTAAGAATCCCGTTGTGGACCTTTATCCAGTGGTTGACTTCGCCCGGAAGCACAACGCGGAACTGCTGGTGGGTTGTGATGCAAACGCCCACCATGAAGCATGGGGCAGCAGCGACACCAATGAACGAGGTGAGTACCTTTATGACTTCCTCCTAGCTAACTGCCTCCAAATACTGAACAAAGGCTGCACTCCGACCTTCGTAACGAGTGCAAGACAAGAAGTTCTGGATATCACTTTCGCCACTACCAAACTAGCAAGATACATTGAGAGCTGGCAGGTAAGTAACGAAAGCTCAATGTCAGATCACAGGCACATCTGCTTTAATCTGACAACTACTTCCGTAAGTGAAACGATTACTTTTAGGGATCCAAAGTGCACCTCTTGGGGAGATTTTCAATGTAACCTGGAGAGATACTTGGAGCAAATCCCTAAAAGTATAAGAACACCCGAAAGCCTGGATTTAGCGGTGGAGGCTCTATCAGGCGGCATTGTGTCAGCCTTTGAAGAGAGTTGTGCCCCCAAAACCAGGACTTCGAGGCATAAAGTACCGTGGTGGAGCTCAAAGCTTAAACGCTTGAGAGACAAGACACGGAAATTATTCAACAGGGCCAAGAAGACCAAAGAATGGGAAGTTTATAGGAGGGCCCTTACTGAATACAGCAAAGAAATTAGGAAGGCTAAAAGGGCATCGTGGAGGAGGTTCTGCGAGGAAATAAATAATCTTCCCCAAAGTGCGAGACTCCACAAGGTGCTCGCTAAAGCCAAACCTAACCAACTCGGGCTTCTCAAGAAGCCAGATGATTCCTTCACTACTAATGAGAGGGAGACGTTGGAGCTGCTGGCGCTGACACACTTTCCCGGTGGGGTCGTTTGCAATGCGAATGAAACCCCGGTGTGTATACCTCACAAGCCTCATCCAGAGGATTGGAGGAGAGCCGCCATAATTTTCAGACCCGGGGCAGTAAACTGGGCAATAAGCTCCTTCAAGCCAAACAAAGCGTGTGGAGCTGACGGTGTTGGGCCTCTCCTATTACAGAGAGGTGCAGCGCTGTTAACTCCGCATCTGGTGAAAATCTTCAGGACGAGCTATGCCTGGGGATACATACCAGAACTTTGGACTAAAGTAAAAGTCATTTTTATACCTAAAGCAGGGAAGAAGGACTATGCTTTGCCAAAATCCTTCAGACCCATCAGCCTTTCCTCGTTCTTGCTAAAGACAATGGAAAAAGTGCTGGATAGGTATATCAGGGATGTGTTTCTCATTCAGAGACCCATCCATAGCACCCAGCATGCCTACTGCAGAGGTCGCTCTACAGAGACTGCCCTGCTAAACCTTGTAGATAAGGTTGAAAAGGCACTGGAAGATAAGGAAATTGCCCTCTCGGCATTCCTTGATATTGAGGGCGCCTTCGATAACACTCCCATCCGCACATTAGTGGAAGGCCTAGCCAGGAAAATGGCTGACCCTACCACAGTAAGATGGGTAGAAGCGATGCTCTCTAACCGAATAGCCAAGATTGAGCTAAATGACTCCTCATCAGAAGTGCTCACGACAAGGGGCTGTCCTCAGGGGGGAGTTCTTTCGCCTCTTTTGTGGACCCTCGCAGTCGATGAGCTTCTGAACAGGCTGGCTGACCTTCAGTTCGATGCCCAAGGCTACGCCGATGACTTGGTAGTTACTGTAAGAGGTAGCTGCCAAGGCACCATCTCGTACCTCATGCAGAGGGCCCTCTGCACTATTGAAAAATGGTGCAGAGAAAACGAGCTGAATGTTAATGCGGCAAAAACCGTATTGATTCCATTCACCAAAAGGCGCAAACTCGACAAGCTCGTGCCGCCCCGATTGAATGGCATAGAAATACCCTTCTCAACTGAGGTTAAATATCTAGGGGTAACCTTAGATCAAAAACTTACATGGAATCCTCATGTGAACGGTATTACTAGTAAGGCAAAACAAGCCCTAGGCATCTGTAGTCGGCTAGCGGGGACTAGATGGGGAATCAAACCCAAAATAGCCCTCTGGCTCTACACCGCCATTGTGAGGCCGACGCTATCGTACGCCTCCGTGGTCTGGAGTAGGAAAACGACTCAGAAGACTACACAAAGCAAGCTAAGCAGTATACAAAGAACTGCTGGTCTGCTCATCACAGGAGCCATGAGCACCTCTCCGGGAGCTGCCCTGGATGCATTGCTGAACCTACCGCCCCTTCACATCTATTTGGAAAAGGAGGCGAAGGCTAGCATGTACAGGATTGTCAGCCAGAGGGAGGTGAACTGGCTATCTCAAGCAATGAGATCTCTCCATGACTCAGTGCTTGAGATACCAATTTTGGGAATGCCGTCTGACAGCATGATCCCAAAATATCACTTCCAGAGGAACTACTCTGTGGAAATTCCTGAAAGGGATAAATGGTTGAAAAACCAAATGACTTGGAGACAGGGCAGCCAAAAATGGTATACCGATGGATCCAAGTCAGGCAGTGACGTGGGCTGCGGAATATATGGCGAGCGACCCAAGGTGCGACTTCGTCGGAACCTAGGGAAGCATGCCTCCATATTCCAAGCAGAGGTGTATGCCATAATTGAATGTGTGGAAACCCTACTGCAAAGCAACACTGTCAACAAAACAATTTACATCCATTCGGATAGCCAAGCAGCTCTTTCAGCACTGTCCTCAGTGATCTTCAACTCGAGGCTGGTTGAAAACTGCTGGCAACTTTTGAACACCTTAGCCAATGCTAATAAGGTGATCCTCCGTTGGGTCCCAGGGCATGCGGGTATTGACGGCAATGAAAGAGCTGACGAACTCGCAAAGCTAGGAGCTAGGGAGCGGCAAACTGGACCTGAGCCTGTGTGCGGCATACCTAGGAGCCTGGCCAACCTCACCCTGTTGGCCTATTGTTATTACGAAACACTGATTCGCTGGCGAAATCTACCAGGAATGAAACACTCTAAAGCGCTAGTCAAATCCTTCAACAAGAAGGCCGCCGAAGCGGCACTAGCGCTTAGCAGGAAAAATTTGTGCATACTAGCGCGGGCAGTGACGGGGCATTGCGGGCTGAACAGACATATGTTCAATCTAAAGCTCCGAGAAACGGACAAGTGCAGGCTTTGCTGTGAGGCGGAGGAAACGCCTCTGCACCTTGTCTGTTACTGCCCCGCGTTAATGCACAAACGCAGCCTCCTCCTAGGGAAACACCTTGTAGACCCTGAAGAGGCAAAAAACATCCCGGTCAAAAAGTTGCTGCTGTTTCTAGCGGCAAGCAACATTGGTCAGGAACTTTAGATAGTGGCGATCACAATAGATCGGCGACGGTCAAAGTGATACTGGGTCTCGCTACAGAGCCCTGCAAAGCCGCATCACCAAGAAGAAGAAGAAGAAATCGCATTTTAAAGTTTGAGATATGTTATTAAAGAAAAGCTATTAAATTTTAATTAATATTCAGAGGGTCATGCATTTACTTGGTTTTACCTGTAATTTAAAAATGTACCTACCCTATCTTCTATTTTTAACCGACTTCAAAAAAAGGAGGAGGAACTCAATTCGACTGTATATATTTTTATTTTTTTTTGTATGTTTGTTACGCGATTTCTCCGCCAATTATGAACCGATTTTGATAATTCTTTTTTTGTTTGGTAGGTTATACTTCAGAGGTGGTCCCATTTTAATTTGGTGAAGATCTGATGAATATCTCCGGAGATGGAGAACGGAACTCCTCAATGGATAAGAGTAAATTGCTCGCGATCAGTGTGATAGTTTTGTAAACAGTATGTTTTAACCATGCATAGCATATCTTTTTTTTTTTTAGGGTTCCGTACCAAAATGGTAAAAATGGAACCCTTATGGTGCGACTTTCTCCGTCCGTCTGTCACAGTCGATTATTTCAGTAACTATTAAAGCTATTGACATGAAATTTGGAATAGTTGTACCTATATAGTAGTGGCCCAATATCATGGAAATCAAAAAAATTGAAAATTATTTTTAGTTTAATTAAAAAAGTGGGGAAAATCAGGGGTTTGAAATTTCAAAGTAGGATAACTATACCAAGTGGGGTATCATATGAAAGGACTTTGTACTTGACTTGTCTAAGTTAGACAACTCGACGAGTAACGATTAAACGGTTATTCTTAATAACGCTAAGTTTTTACTAGCGTTCTGGTTACACCCTGTATTTTAAAACAGTGGGGCCACTAAAAATTGTGAAATAAAAAATTTTCAAAAAAAAAACCGACTTCAAAAACCACAAACACTAAAAAGTAAAAAATAATTTAATTTATTATGTATACAAGAGTTAATGTAGTTCTATAATAACATTTTTTGGAGTCGGTGCCAATGTGGAGTCACGTCACAATAATGAAGAGTAGGTAGACGGTTCATGCGGCTAATTGGTACCGACTCCAAAAAATTTTATTGTAGAACTACATTAATTAACTCTTGTATACATAATAAATTAAATTATTTTTTACTTTTTAGTGTTTGTGGTTTTTGAAGTCGGTTTTTTTTTTTGAAATTTTTTTATACCTACTCTAGAAAGCTGATTTTAGCACGCATATAATTGTTTTATTTATGTATTCCAGTCAGTGTCAATATCGGAAATTGAATTTTAATTGACTTCAATAACCGTATTTTGTTACATTTAGCTGGTTTTAACTGTAGGTTTTTAAAAAAATGAATGACATTTATTACAATAACTACATACAAAATTATGAATGAATTAAAATAACGGTCATTTTTGTTAAATCCATTTAACTGTTAGTAAATAATACGAATTATGAGTTATTGAACATTAAGGTATTTATTATTAAGTGTGTGAAGCTATAATAAGTATAACTTTTAAGAAGGTGTAGCGATCAAAAATCTGTAAAAGAAACTTAATCTTGAAGGTCCTCAGTCATTCTACAGCTCATGGCTCTTCGTCTACGGCAGGGCTGGGTAAAAAATCTGCTCCAGAATAAGTTGGCAGAGACGATCTTCCTATTTCTATTTCAGATCTTTGGTTCAGTTTAGATAGTGCACGAGGTTGCTAATCTGAGGAATGCCCGAGAGTGACAGTGACCCAGTTAGCAAGTATTAGATAAGGAGACATAGGTACCTAGGTACAGTTTCATTGATCTTCTAAATAGCTAATTTAATATTTCACATGATATTATGTTTGAATAGCTGATGCCCGCGACTTCGTACGCATGGATCGAGGTTTTGTGGTTCCCGCGAGAACTCTTTAATTTTCCGTGATAAAAAGTAGCCTATGTGGTATTCCAGACTATAATCTATCTCTGTGCCTAATTTCATCCAGATCCATACAGCCGGTGTGACGTAATTGAGTAACAAACATCCATCCATACATCCATACTTACATCCATATAATATTAGTAAGTTAAGATTATCTATAAAATCTAGTAAATCCGTACTACTACCGACTACTCAAACGATTTTGATGAAATTTGATACAGAGATAGTTTACATTCCGGGGAAGGACAAACGCTATTTTTTTATCTCTGAAAATAGAAGAGGTCCTGCGGGAATGAAAAAAAACATCAATACACGCGGACGAAGTCGCGGGCATCACCTAGTATTATAAAAGCGGAAGTGTGTCTGTCTGTCTGCTATACGCTTTCACGGTCCATCATACTCCATATGACGCGGCACTCACTACTGACGGCACTGCGACGAGCGCTTGGGATCCCGCATGCGCACTACCTACGAGTAAAATTATGTCTACCCGTTATCTCTCTCTGTCTACCGAAGCTAACATGGTTACTTGTCTCGTTACGTCAAAAGTAGAGATAAAAGTAATATTTCATATCTGTGGTATTTTTCTCTACGAACCTTTACATGTCGACTATTTTTTTCTTGTAATATACCGCATTTGTGCATGTTAGGGTAAATGAAAAATCTGCCGGCAACGACATCTCTCTCTCGTCGCGAGATAATCTCGTGCGCATGCTGGTCTGAGTTTCTCACAACAAACTCAGCCGGGTTTTTTTAAATTATCACCATCTCACAAACATCGTATGTTTAATAGATTATTATTTATTCATCAACTACTTACCTAGTTACATTATGTACTACCATCTACTTATATAAGTAGGTACCTAGATATTAAATTACGACCAAAGGAAATGCGTACCTTAATGCGGTAACGGTGTCTTTACTTCAGAGAAATTGTGAAAGCTAATCTCCCAGGCTTTACCTATGACAATTTATTATGCGAAAGTGTGTTTGTTTGATGTTGGTTTGTCTTTTAATCACGCTGCAGCGGAGCGACAGATAAGTGATTTTTTGGGCGGGTTGGTAAATTCAGTCGAGGACTTGTAGATTGACCTCCTTTTCACCCAGTTTATCAAAGAGTCCCCATGAGATTTTAGCCCACCCTAAATTTGAATCCACAAAGATGAAGTTGTGGGTTAGCTATAGTTTATCTAGTCATAATAGTCTAAAATCATTAAAAACATATAAAAAAGGCCGCCATATTGAATTTAGTGTGACGTCGTTTTATTTTTCGCATTCTTTGAAAAAATATACCTAGGCCGCGATTGTTGGGTGTCCGCCATATTGGATTTAGAGTGACGTCACTGAGCTAACAATGCAGTGCAGGGGCGGAACTACTCGTACATAAGGGTTTTCTGGGCTGCAGCCCAGGGCCCCTTCTCATTGAAGACAATGGACAATATTGTGAATTTAAAAAACTCTAGAATTTAACAACTTATTATAAGGTTGGCAATCCCGAAACAAAAATAAACCACCACCGCCACCACGGTAGGTGATGTCACGGTGACAAAATGGTGACAAATAAAAACAAGGTGAAGGAACGGACCGTGAAATTAGAGCGGTTGCAGTTCTATATTAAGACTGTATTCACACATTTTTTTTGTTTTTTAGCTTCCGAAGGTCATATCGCACTGCTTTTATCGTTGGAAGTTGGAACCTGTTTTTGTTTAAAGTAACAAGTAGGTACGTTTACCTCTCCTCGTGAAATGTCAAGTTATTTGCTCAAAGCGACTCGAAGATTTGTTTTTAAAAATTAATGCCCATCCCATCAGCAATTTGCATTTTTTTAATCACAGAAACCGATGGTAGCATCGATTAAAATAAGTTTGGTGCACAGAATATTCATGTTAAGATTGGCACTGTTGGACAGATGACAAACCCAGTTCTATATACCTACTGCCGATCCCTTTATATACCTCAATTACGTTGCAGAAACGATTTCATCCCCACGAACTGGACGCCTGGTTGTCCTTCAACTCTAGGTGGTCCGCCGGAGATTCGGTCCTCAGGCAGGCACGCGGATAGCATATTAAATACCAATAGAGAAGGAAAACACCGTAAGGAAATCTGCATGCCCGATAATGCTTCATAACGTTCTCAAGGGCGTTTAAAGTCTGCCAATCTGCACTAGGCCAGGTACACCAAAGACCTGTTGTCTTTGGTGTAGATACCTGGCTCTGCTATTAACCGTTAGGTACCCATAGATTTAGTATTGGGTTTGCGCGCTTCACCCGCGCGAACCCAATAATAAATCTATGCCGTCACCCATTATCACCATCAAGTCTTATTCCTTATTATTATTATAAATATGACTTTCAGAAGGTGTACTTTGTAGGTACCTATTTTTAATAAAGTTGCTTTTGAGTTTTGAGTTTTTGAGTTTTGAACACTCATTAGTCATGCTCAGTAGTGGCCGGCGTAGGATTGAAAATTAAAATAAGTTGGTTACTGACTCATATGGTAATATACTTCCATACTGCGAAAGTGCGTCTGTCTAATGTCTATAGTCTACATTATGTCGGTCTCAGGTCTTCAGACTAATAAGCAAGTAGGATTAAAATTAATTAGCTTGTTGCTATAATAGTACCCAAGTATGTGACCATGACCTGCACGGTTTATAGTTGCCAAGTTCACGGATCTAGAAAATATCTGTGTTGGTAAGTAGGTACATTAAATTAGTCGATAAATGACATTTAAACTTGCTGACCGGGAGTTTAGAACCGGTCGCCCACGCTGGCTCTTATGAAGATTTTCTTTATTAATATCGACATGTTATCGTGGTGTTAGTTTTCAAAAATGTTTTCGTAAACATTTTAATGCCCGCAGGATCTTCCTTGTTCCTCCTTCTCCGTTCTACCACAGAACAGCGAGAAACCGTGAGCGTTGGCACCCTTATGTGGTTGACGTCCAATTTGCTCGCACGAAGCGTTTTTGCTCGACGATTCTGATACGAACCGCTAGGGTGTGGAACACCCTCCCAGCGCACGTGTTTCCTGCCACTTATAACTTAAGTACCTTCAAGGCAAGAGTGCATAGGCATCTTCTAGGCAAGCGCGTCCCAACCTGGACCTCATCATTGTTTTGCACTAAGCATGATTGTCGTCAAGCGCAAGCCTATCACGCAATAAAAAAAAAAAGATCTTAATAGCCTATATTATATCTTCAAATCTATGCTTCAAATAGAGGTAGGTACCCATGCAAAAAAACAGTGTCGATCCGTCGCTGAGCTCTGTTGCGACGTGATTGAAGGATAAACCAACAAACAAACACACTTTCACATTTATAATATATGTAAGTCTGTAGGCTTCCAGCTCAGCTTAGGTAGGTATAGCTCAGAACTTTTTTTTTAACTTTCTGTGTGTCTATCTATCCGTGCCTCCTATCCATTTATCGATTTCGAACGAGTCAACATTAAAAACTGCCAAGCCAATGCACTTTTGCAGCTATACCAAATGGAACCGTCAATTTTCAGCTCAATGCCAATGTTAATTACATTGCAGTTATGATATGAGTTAGGTAAATCAATGGATCAATATTGAATCCACTTCTAATTATTCACTTACTAGCCGATGCCCGCAACTTCGTCCGCGTGAATTGAGGTTTTTTGGTTCCCGCGGGAACTCTTTAATTTTCCGGGATAAAGTAGCCTATGTGTTATTCCAGACTATAATCTATCTCTTTGCCAAATTTCATCCAGATCCGTTCAGCCGTTCTGGCGTGAAAGAGTTACAAACATCCATATATCCAAACATTGTATAATAAAAATAAATATATACGCGCCGAATTGAGAACCACCTCCTTTTTTGGAAGTCGGTTAAAAAAAACTCATTTTCGTCCGATTTGCACGAAATCTGAGAACTAGCCTATTGCATAATATCTCTAGACTAGAGTAACAATGATTGATGCAGTATTACATAATATTGTTTTACATAATTAGGCTGCTGGTTTCTTTAACACCGGCTGACTCACAGAATTGCAAAATTGCAGAATTGCTGAATTAGCTGAATTGTATAAATCCTTAAAAACAAAGAATTACAGAAAATATGAGATTGTTTAGAGTAAATATTAATTATTAAAACAATAATTATTTATTGTATTTGTAACAATAATTAATTGTAATTTATGCCGGTCATGCTCATGATAGAGCTAGTGGATTTCATGAGTTGAAACTTGGGATGATGACGAATATACATCTTAAGTAGGTACTATAAAGAGTTCTGACAATGGTGTACCTAAGAGTTTATATAACTTAACCAAATAAGTACTAAAAGAAACTAAAAACTAAACATTAAAAATATCATCTATTCCACTGCAATAAGGCAATGTGCCCAGAACGCTGGCTGCGTTACCTCGCTGAATAGCCAAACTTATATGTTGGCCGAGATAACTGCCAGCCCTCCGGTTACCTGTGGACTCCGTGAGACGAGAAGATAGATCCTTAAAAAAGGATCTAGCATCTTCGCCCCACGACCCCATGGTTTCAACACCAAAAGGCACAAAAATAAAATTATTTTCTATAATTTCATATTTGCGCCTCTTGGCTCTTTCTGCATTAGTGGCCGCCGCCCCCGCCGTCATGGAGGTCACCTGTAAGTGGGACAACGCCAGCGTATCCACGCATGTGGCATTCCAAACAAGCGACCTTCCTAGCTTCCACGGAACCAGAGTCATCCCGTCAGGTCTCTTACCATCACTGCGCACCAAGCCATTTGGCTCTAATACTGCAGGCACTTTAGCGGTGGCAAGAGACCTACGGATGATGTCGTTCAGGGAAGCATGACGCGATAGACGACCGGCACTTTTAATGCAAGAAAGCCCGTGATGACCATACGCGTCCACTGTCCCACCACAGTGGCATAGATGTGGCTTTTGTAACTTGGCGCCAAGTCTAAGACCAACCGCAATCGTCAGAGTGAGGTGGTCCAACAGAGTGCCTAAATGCTTAGAGGGGAGAGCTTGAAGCCAGTAACTTGATTCCCTCGTAAGCACCGCAAGAAGGCGAGCACGGTCGCTTGCAGTAGTTGAAGAATTTAAAAGCTCCTGCAAAACATCAGAACACAGTGCGTCGTCCCATTGTCTTTGAGAGAACAAAGATACCGGTTCCTTACTAGGACATGCCACATTGAAAGCAACTCTAGCTTCTGCCAAATACGACGGCTCTATGGAACCTAATGATTGGCTTAGAATATTGCCAAAGAGCTTAAACGTACCATAAGCAGAAGATATAAATGCTGGTAATGACACACTACTAATTTTACGAATGCCTAAACCACCGTATCGAACTGGGAGAGAAGCTTGTGTCCATGTCGTGCCATCTAAAGGACAATTTAGAATTTTGGATAGAGTATTTTTAATTTTCTTATCCAAATCGTTCAATAAGGGAAGGAATTTCCATAGTGGTGAGCATCGAAGAAAATAGGTAAATTTTGGAACAAACAGACAATATTTAATAATAAAAAGGGTCATGTGTGAATTAATTTGAAAGAGGCGTTCCGAACATTGATCAAATTTAGTAATTTGGTCATTGATAAAAAGCGGAATAGAATCAACTAAGACGGGAGCCCCAAGAAGGCGAAGCGAGTCTTCACTTAGAATTAAGATTCCTGGTGCCAAATGATTAAATTGTTCAGTAATTATGTGTCTTTTTAGGGCTTCCGTTGAATTTGGAATATAGAGCTCACACTTGCCAAAATTTAAATTGTTCAATTATAATTGCAAACCGCTTTGATCATCTAAAACAGATGAAGCTTCACCTCCTAAAGTTCCATCATCTAGATACCAAATTTTAAATTTAGAATTCAATTCCGAAATAATTGGGTGAATAGCCAAACTGAAAATGGCAGGTCCCAGTGGATCTCCCTGTTGGCAGCCTACAGCAGAGCTTAGAAAATTGGATTTATACAATAATTTGGAATATTTCTTTTTTTTACTTAATATTTAATTTAGATTTTAATTTTTCTTGTATATATTTAGTACCTACTTATTAAAATTTGAATAATAAAAATATAGTACTAAAATAATTTAGTAAATTAAATTCAATGCCCACCTGCCATCTGGAGGTCAATCGATTAAGAAAACTGCTTACTTTGCACAATATTCTGTGTATTTTGTTGATTTCATACATAGGTATAAATAATCGCCTCGTTGGTCTAGTGGTTAGTATGTTCGACTGCGGCCGACGAGGTCACGGTTTCGAGTTCCAGGTCGGGCCATAGCAAACATGGCCCTGGTCAGTCAAAAAACTGCACAGAACCCGGAAAAACTGCGGTATGCATTACAGCATACCGAATCGGAATACTCGGTATTGACCGATACCGATCCGTTGAAGAGTTGTTACATGCAGAAATAACCGCACTAAATTAGAGAAGTAATCGTACTTCTCTAAAAATAGATCCCCGAAAGTATCAAAAGTACCGGTTTTGTGGTGTGGAGAACCGGTACATACTGAAAATGTTCAAAAGTCTTGGGAATTCCCGATACTTTCGATACTTACCGGGAATTCTCGGGAGCATGCCCTAGTTTGTAGCAACTTTTGTGTTTACAGATTAATTATGTGCTTGAAATAAGGTATGCAATAAAGAGTTACACAAAGGTTGCATTCATTGGCGGTCGGGAATATTTGAACCACTAACGAATTGATATTGATATGTCACCGTAAGATTGTAAAATCCGTTAGATTATAATCTAACGGTTTCTATCCCGCTAGATTATAAACTGTCGAAAGATTGTGAACCGTTCAATGTTCTGAGTATTAATTTATGAAATATTTATTGTTTTTACGTTTTCTTGTCTCTTTCTTGTACAGTTCGCGCGCGAGTTGAATGCAGAGTAAATGTATGGTACATTTACTCTGCATTCAACTCGCGCGCGAACTATAGGTTAGGTTAGGGTTTGACATGAATATTCAGGTAGTGCCCGGCCAGGTTCCATTGGGTTAATATACCTAATATACATATATTACAATTTACCGAAAAATAACGCGTTAAATTGTAAGCAGTATGTTACGGTTCACAATCTGTCGACAGTTTATAATCTATCGAGATAAAAAACTTTATATTATAATCTAACGGTTTTTACAATCTTACGGTGACAGATATAAATATTCCCGACAGACCGAACGCCAGTTAGTCGAAAGTTCGAAACAGAGTCAACCCAGAAAGTCAACGCACAACACTAGTACAGAAAATATCTCTTCTATTTCCAAGTACCTAGTACCTCAAGTCTTCGTAGTAGGTCTGTACTATTACTCAACTGTCTACTGTACGACCGGGGTGCACAGGAGGACTTCTACCAGCGCAACATCGACGGTAGAGTACAAGACATGTACAAGCGGACGGGTCCCGATTTCTGCCCGCCCCGCTCACTCCGTGTTCCGCACCAACATAATATTGTATGTACCGTAGGTACAATATATTATGTCGGTGGCGTTTCGTCAACTTTTGCGGGACAAGTTCCCTGGCGTCGTCAAGGGTCTATACTCTATGCAACCGATGCGCCGCAATTTGGCGAATTATAATTTCGAAATGTCTTAAAATTTAGTAAAATCTAGTTTGTTCGCTTCTGTTTCAAGCTGCATCGACGACTTAGGTGGTAAGGTAGATACGTGTACATGGCCTTAGCTAGGTGAAATCGCAGTATTTCGATGACAACTTTTGGTAGCGTTTAAATAACAATAATATAATTTACTTTTCGCGTGTGGTCATTATTTTAGGGAAAAACATACATATTACTAATAGATTTAATAAACCAAGAATACTTACCTACATAAATAAGTATCTACTTTGTTACCAAATTGTACCATTTTACACGATCATTGAGCATAATATTATCTAGGGACTAGGATACCTACTTAGATAGCAAAATGTTTACAACCTGAAATACTTACATTGAAATTACCTAGTAAACTTACTTAATCTAACTATGACTCAATTTACATAAGTCGCATAGGTAATATGTGAGTGTGACTCGAATGATTATAATACCTACGTAGCACCTAATAAATCGACTTCTTTACAATAGGCAATTCTACAAGAACAAAATATTAACTTTTATGTACCTACATACCTACATATTGATATGGGTACGAATTACCAACAAATTATTCATTGTTCCGAGTTTTCAATATGACAGTAATATCGTTTTGGTTTGTGAGCATTGATGTAGAATTTTAGTACCTATATTTCAATGTTTGTGAGTCAAGTAACGTTAATCATAATCATAAATTCGTAATCATAAATCATTTATTATGCGAAATTGTGGGTGATAACAGTTCATTACGAGGTAGAAACTTCCCGTACACAATCTACTGTCAGAAACAGAGTGCAAAAATTACGTTGATTGACATACATATATACAGTAACTAGACGATGCCCGGGACTACGTCCGCGTTAAGATTTTTCGATTCTCGCGGGAAACCCTTCATTTCCCGGGATTAGGTTTCATCGGGATAATATACATAACAGATTACAATCTACCGAAAAATTAGGCGTTAAATTGTAATCTGTCGACAGTTTACAATATCGCTAGTTAGATTACAATCTAACGGTTTTTATTACAATCTTACGGTGACAGATACAACAATATAATTTACAAAATAACTACATTAACTCCAAAATATAATTTATAAATAAACTGGTGGGTCAGTTTGGCGTGATTTGTTTGATTTGTAGAACAGCCGGCGAGTTGGCGATCTAAACATAATACCTATTTAAGTTGCACCTAAAATTAGCACTAGTAGGTATACCTAAGAACCTAACAGTAACAAACAATTTTTTTTAAAAGAAATCCATCAAAACAAAAGAAAATACAATAAAAGAGCAAATATTCAATATAAATAAAAGAGAAGGGAAAAATAAAAAACAGTAAGTACTTACATAATTAATCGATTAATTAATTAGTCAGTATAGGAGTAATTAAGTGACCTTTTAACTTCTTCCTCCTTATTCCTACACTAACCTTATTTTCCTCCCTTAGCCAATCTACGGTCTATAACCTATGCTATTGTAAATTTTGGGTATGTACTAAACTAAATAAGATCTCAACCATTAATACTGTAATAGTTACGTATGTAGGTACTTTTTGCAACTTATCTTTTTACAACTTCTCGCGTTATCTGTTAGTTTAGTAGGTGTTTTAAATTTATCCGAGAAATAATGTTCTTTAGCTATTAGGTAGATATTCCACTTTACTATGTACACTGGCAATAACTTAGGGCCTTTAAAAATATTATCATACTTTCCCTTATACTGCAACAATGAATAGGGGTGATGCCTATATAAAAAAAAATTTCAAAAAAAAAACCGACTTCAAAAACCACAAACACTAAAAAGTAAAAAATAATTTAATTTATTATGTATACAAGAGTTAATGTAGTTCTATAATAACATTTTTTGGAGTCGGTACCAATTAGCCGCATGAACCGTCTACCTACTCTTCATTATTGTTGACGTGACTCCACATTGGCACCGACTCCAAAAAATGTTATTAAAGAACTACATTAACTCTTGTATACATAATAAATTAAATTATTTTTTACTTTTTAGTGTTTGTGGTTTTTGAAGTCGGTTTTTTTTTTTTGAAAATTTTTTATTTCACAATTTTTAGTGGCCCCACTGTTTTAAAATACAGGGTGTAACCAGAACGCTAGTAAAAACTTAGCGTTATTAAGAATAATAACGTCGTTTAATCGTTACTCGTCGACTTGTCTAACTTAGACAAGTCAAGTAGGTACAAAGTCCTTTCATATGATACCCCACTTATAGGTATAGTTATCCTACTTTGAAATTTCAAACCCCTGATTTTCCCCACTTTTTAATTAAACTAAAAATAATTTTCAATTTTTTTTGATTTCCATGATATTGGGCCACTATTACCTATATACTTACAACTATTCCAAATTGCATGTCAATAGCTTTAATAGTTACTGAAATAATCGACTGTGACAGACGAACGGAGAAAGTCGCACCATAAGGGTTCCATTTTTACCATTTTGGTACGGAACCCTAAAAAAAAAAGATATGCTATGCATGGTTAAAACATACTGTTTACAAAACTATCACACTGATCGCGAGCAATTTACTCTTATCCATTGAGGAGTTCCGTTCTCCATCTCCGGAGATATTCATCAGATCTTCAGATCTGATGAATATCTCCGGAGATGGATATATTCATAATATTGATTTCTTTAAATTTATCTCTTAGTGACTCTCTTGGTCCCATATTATATATGGCTCGAACAGCCCTCTTCTGCAACACAAAAACAGAATTAATATCAGCAGCATTACCCCATAATATTATCCTACAGATCTATGTATATGGTACTTCTGTATTTTTTTAAATTCCTTCTGGACGATACGGAGAAAAATAAAGTTGGTATTGCATTTTGCCGCGAAATCATAGATTCTTTAGTTGTAATTATAAAATTTATTTAAATGGATGTTTATTGGATGATAAATAATTAATACATTTCAAAATTCGATGCACAATACGTAATAAGTACAAGGTGAAGGCGGGTAAAGTGAATATGACTATTTATTTGTGTATCATCAAGTGAAATAAAGATTTTACAATATGAAACTGTAACAGAAAGGCAAATAAATAATTAAAAATCGTTATTTATTTTATTTTCTCGCAATAGAAGTGAAAAGTAGAGTGTTTACCACGGGACTAAAAGCCATTCTACTCGATTCTATAGCATACGTATGAAATGGCTCATTTTAGTCCCTTGATGAACAATCTACTATTTCGTCGTATAACGCGCTCAACAGGTGGCGCTGCATTAAGTTACATCGCGCTATAGCGTGCCTCTCAGCGGAACGTATAAGCATCAGCAAGAAGCATTGTTGAAATAATTTTGACCCTCGAGATTTAAATCTCTGATGAAAATTTTTGGAATTTCACACGTTTGTGTGAAAAAATTACTACTTAAACCAAAACTGAGTCATTACTCGTCATAATTCGATAATTGAAAAATTGAAGAGGCAGAATTACAGCTGCTCCCCGATATATAAATAGACGATTATGTACTTAGTCTTTTTTTTTTGTTGTGAGCTTTTGAGAACGTGTAGATACTGGCGTATTCTATAGCGCATCCCATTGCATTCATAATTGTATTCAATAGAATATGCCTGTGTTAAGATAAGCAGTAATTTTCATAATAAATTAAAATGGGACCACCTCTGAAGTATGACCTACCAAACAAAAAAAGAATAATCAAAATCGGTTTATAATTGGCGGAGAAATCGCGTAACAAACATACAAAAAAAAAAACATACAGTCGAATTGAGAACCTCCTCCTTTTTTTGAAGTCGGTTAAAAATAAATTATTTCTAACTGATTATTAAATAGGGGGTCTTCCAAAAGATCTAAAATTCACACCCTTACAATACCTTAACCATTTTAAAATTAAGATTAAAGAAAAAAAGTGCGTTGAAATTTGATGACGTCACTATTGTGATTTATGTCATCTTCCATACTAGAAGTGCGTTTTTAAGTTTGATAAAGAGTTGCTGATATGATTGAGTTGTCATCATCCCTATTGTGGATAAGAATGAGAGGCCTTTATTTAAATTTTCGTTATTATATGTGTATCATCGATCGACGAAGAATCGATAATAGCTATTTATGCAACTGTATCGTAATGAGGGTCATTTTAATTCGAGTGCTGTTTTTTGATACGAGGCTTGCCGAGTATCAAAATAGGATAGTACGAGAATTAAAATGACTAATTACGTACAGTTGCATACAAGATTTTATCTACGACAAGGACGTCTTTATAATTTTTTACTTTGTAAATTAATAAAAAAGTCAAATCAATTGACTGGTTGGGAAAGTGCCAGAACCCAGAGCCGCTAAGCTATAGGTATCCTATTTATGAAGATAACCATATCGATACAGCTACGACTCATAACGATACAGCTCCCATATAACGAACTGTATCGTTATGAGAAGCAAACACGAAAGAGGGTTCAATTCGATATAGTTGTCAAATTCGAAATTGGAACTTTTCGATGCTGGAGTAGATAAAATATCTTCTGAACGACTTTAATGATCTCATTTTATGAAGGCATCGATATAAATTATTAATGTACTCCTGAGCGAAAGACGGCGAGCAATCTTCAGAGAGATTAGCCATTTGCGTGTATTATTGCACAAGTATGTGCACCATCATAGGTGCACTCTCTGTTCCCTTACTCTCATAGCCCGATGGGACGGAAAATCCGACACGACCGGAGAGAGATCAGGCGCAGGCGCAGTCTATGCAACGCTGCGAACTTCCTTACTCCGGGTTAGTACTGAGAATTGCTTGTCAGAAAAACCCAATACTAATTATTGCCCGACCCTGGGGCCTGGACTCGAACCCGAGACCTCGTCGGCCGCAGTCGAACATGCTAACCACTAGTGACTAGACCAACGAGGCAATGTAGGTACTTAGATCATGTGAGTGTGGTAACCACTAGTGGTAAACACCCTATGTCGTCAAAAGGTGTGCACCCACGTCATAAATTAACGCGCCATCCGATCTAGAACTAGATTAAGGCGAGTCATTTTAATTCGTACCTTATCATTAGTGACTCATGGACATGAAATTTCCACTAGATTTCTACCAAAATACAGGTTTTCAACGAAAATATATAAAGTTAGTAAGTAGGTCCCTGCTTATGTTTAAAAGAAAATTATTCTAAGAATCTAAGGATCACCTCCACCTTGTTTGAAATTTTCTTCTTCTTCTCCTTTTCTATATGCTGAATGACGTAGCATACCTCGTATCTTTCGTTTATTTTTGTTTGTCATTTTACACATCAACTAAACTGACAGATATAAGTTGCGACTGGCATCACCCGAGATTTCGGGTGATTGATTGTTTCACCCCAAAGCACACAATATTTTGACACTATGTACACACTGTACATGAAATTTGGCAAGAAGCAAGGTCTCCCAGCACAAGTATAGGAAAACATCCGAAAATGTCATGTCAGGCGCTACCACGGAATTGATAAAGGGATTATTTTTCTATGGGCGCTACAATCTATGGGCGCTACCTACCAGTTTAGCGTCATATTGTAAGCCATTCATTTCACAGCTGATTACGTGTTGTTGTGATGTATTTTTTGTTATTTAAATACTAAAATAGTATAATATGTGGAGATTGATAAACAGAATCAGCCCCACTATTACATTATTAATTTATACCAGTGGTTCGCCCCGAACTGAGACCTCGCGGCGTCATCTATTGACATCATTGTGAAGTTCTGTTAAAAATACTGAAGCTCGTTAAAAATGAAATAAAGGCTCAGCCTTCCAGAAAATTTAGAGTTCTGAGGTCAACTTTGGACGTTAGAAAATCTCCACTTTGAAAGCCCCCCATTTCGTCAATTTCAGGGGAAAAATTAAAAAAAAATATTTTTGGACTCTATTCCTAATTATCTTTAAAATGATATACCACAACCCTAAGTAACGCTATAAAAAATATTTTACTTCGCATTCGCTTCTATGAGAGCCCCCCGGAAATAAGGATTTTTATAACTTTTTAAGCCATATTCGGCGGGAGGCCATCGGTTTACATATTATATTTAAATTTGAAGTAATTACATTGAGTAATTAAGAAGGTATAAGGCTCTGACAGACGGACGGACGGACGGACGGACGGACGGACAAGTGCCAATTCACTCAAGTAGACTCAGAGTCATAATAACTTCATTTATTTGAGGCAGAGTAAATACCATTTTTAAGAAGATTAGATTCTGCCAAAAAGTGTGTCATATTTACTATGGCTAAATTGGGTAAATTACATACATTTTTATCATCACGTTAGTATTTCGGAAACCTTGACCAAGTATGTAGTATCTACGGTACGGTAAATAACACATGAACCAATAAGAATTTATCTTTCAGGGCAACCGCAAACTGGACTTTATTTGTTTATGATCAAAACTACGTTGCTTATCAGATAGGAAACTGATATTTTTAAACGTCTGATTAGGTACATACCATATTTTTATTAGGTACTTATTATATTTGTGCCTTTCGGGGTTGAGGCTCTGAGGCCCAGGGACTCGTGCGGTTTTGACTAACTAACCCGAGTCTACCAGATCCAAGAGCTGGTCAAAGAATAAGTTTGGCCATCCAAAGTCCACTATGCCTCACTGCGATGGTTTCACTGAATAACTTTCGATTTAACAATTTAAAGATTTTAGTTTTAATTTAGATTTTAGTTTATTTTATATTTAAGTACCTACCTAAGTTTAAATTACTGTTACCTACTATTTTTAAGTAATTTAGATTTTAGATATTATTCTGTCACTGTAATTATTTAAATAAAGATTAAGTATTGATTATGATAACTAGTATATGACTACTTTATAACTTTTATAATTAGGTAAGAACCCTGAAAATGTAAGTAAGTAATTTCATGAGTTGCAAGTTGCAACGCACCTTCTTATAAGATGCCTAGAGGTGGTTTCAGTATTTTTTCGAAGATATTCGAAAGATTGAGAATCTTATTTTCAGATAATTTTCAATCTAGGACAAAAGTCAGCGCCATATTGAAATTCTTTGTAATCTGAGAGGTTCTGTTTAGCTCTTGTTATTGACCCATCAAATACTCAACTGAGCGTGGGAACACTCAACACAGCTTGATTGCAATTTTATTCATTTTAAATACCAAAATAACTTGTACCTTTGTAACGCTAGGCTGTTATCGCTATAAACCTATTATTATCTAATAAGTAGTAGGTAAGTAAAATGTTTTATGTAGGAACTACCGACTTGAATTTGAAATAATACCCGCTGAGAAAGAGTAGCTAAGGACCGTGGGAAGATGATGAGAAGGAACTATCCTAAAGAGCTTGGTACACATTGGCCTATTCGCTCGTGGAAGGCACGCGGATTTAGGTACCTACTTCAAATCTATCTATACTATGGGACTATCTACTGAGCAATTTATATTAATTATTGATGATAGACTATTACTTTAAATCACAGAACAAATAAAATAAGCAGATTCCTATTTCTTTGTATACTCAATTTGTTTAATTCGTAGAGGACATAACTACAGGTGTCTCTTACGCTACGTCTTGTTTTGCTTCTGCTACCAGTTTGGAATACAGAATACTATTCAGTATGACGTAAAAATGTATTTTTTTATTTATTAATGTAATGTTTATTTAATCGCATGCTTTCGGAAATAAAGGCTATTTTTATTTTATTTTATTTACCAGTTTGGAAAGCAGGTTCTACTGAGAAGAACTTCCCTTGCGGAGTGGTGAGCGCTGTGATCTTATAATGGGAGGTCCCGGGTTCGAAACCCGGCAGGGTCAATTTGGGAATTTATAATTTAATTAATTAGTGGCTAGTTACCACCCTACTGGCAAATCGTTCCGGAAAGATGCCGTGTTCAAACCGACTAGGGGTAGGGTTTATTATAACTGCCATACCTACCACTAAAGTATAATCCTCAACCATCTACAACATCATCAAGTAATATCCGGTGACATAGGGCTAACTTGTAGTGGATAAATGACATGATTTATTTTTACGAAGGACAACTTGTGCCACTTATTATCTTATCTTAGTCGACAAAACTTTACCACCGGTTCTACTGAGAAGAAACAAAAAATATATACACTGCATATGTTACGTAACAAAGTATTAGGTACACTGACTTGTGGGTTGCTTGTGGAATTAAAATAAAATAGAACATTGAAGGATCTCGGCGCAATCCGGAAACAGTTGAAACATTGGCCGACACTTGCCAAACAAATTGTGCCTATGTGTACTGGGGTTATAAAATAACTAATCTTAAATGAAAAGAACATAGGTTAAGCCGAGTGTTAATAGCAATTACGAAGAGCAATTAACCAGAAAGGTCAAGCGTCGTTAACTCTGGTAACTGGACCACAGCCAAGTTCTACATTCTTAATCCGTAGCACACGGAGTGGGAATTAAACCTATGGCCCTATTATGGTTCCACAAACTTGATCCGGTGACAGCGTCACTAGCATCTACCTATTAAAAATAAAATAAAAACCAAAACTAATAGGCATCAAAATTAGTTCCAATTTTGGCCACCGGGTCAGATAAGTCTTTGGGACGTTTTATGAGAAACCTCAAACCAGCATCAATCATTGTTATAAACTCTTGTAATAATGTTGAACACTTCCCTATTGCAGTGGTGATCGCTGTTAGTGTTATCTAGTGGTGGGAGGTCTGAGATTCGATTTCCGGCAGGATCGATTACGGAATTTATAATTTCTGAAATTTCTCTGGTCTAATCTGACGGGAGGCTCGGGTGTGGCTAGTTACCACCCTACCGGCAAAGACGTGCCGCCAAGCGATTGAGCGTTCCGGTGCGATGCCGTGTACCTATTTGTATTGAGAAAATTTACTTTTTAGGTAAATTTTCTATGTACCTAATCTCGATACAAATATTATTTTTCTCATCCATTAATTTTTTTATGAGTCAGTCATTGAGAGAAACCAGCAGCCTAAAAAACGCGTTTAGGTAATTCGTCATAAGTTTGCGTGACTCAATTGGACTCGACGTTCACAAAATGTTGTATAGGATTTTAGATATCGGTTTACGATTATCATGATAATGCATATACCACAAATTTTAGAATTGGTATAGAAGTGGTAAATAAGTTTCAGCTTGTTGCCACAAAGGTGAATAGTGACACATCGCAGAGTGTGCCTATAGTGGGAGATTTTCTTCCCATTCGATCGCGACACTGTACCCCTTCCCAACCATTAGATACCTAGTATAGTCTGAGGTGATACATTCTTTCCTATCAATCGTTCGACGGAGGCTTGACGGAGGCGCTTAGAGACAGTAACGCTATGGGGTGACAGGGAAGTGACGGATGAAACTGGCATCAATACAAAATCCTGTCCCGCTGCAAAAGAAACTTACCTCACAAGACGTCCGTCAAACTAATGTGTGGCCAAAATAGGAACTAAGTAATTTTTATGCTTGTTAAGTTATTGTTTTTATTTTATTTGCAATTTATATTATGTCACCGTAAAATTGTAAAAACCGTTAGATTGTAATCTAACGCTTTTTATCTCGATAGATTGTAAGCTGTCGACAGATTGTGAACCGTTCAATGTTCTGAGTGTCAATTTTTGAAATATTCATTGTATTTACGTTTTCTTGTCTCTTTCATTGTAGGTTAGAAATTAGGGTTCTACATAAATAATCAGGTAGTGCTTAGATTCTATCAGGTTAATATACCTACCTAAAAGATTACAATCTACTGACAAATAATGCATTAAATTGTAATCTTTCGACAGTTTACAATCTCGCGAGATAGATTATAATCTAACGGTTTTTTCAATTTTACCGGACCGGAGCTAACATGAAGTTAAAATGCTAGGTTCATATAGTACCTAACGCTGAATAGTGTGTGGTTGCCATTCCGTAATCCGGAAAAACCATGAAAAAAGAACATATTTTACATTTTTACACCCAGTAAGGAGTTCATACGTGCTTTTGACGTGCAGGCATCATTATGATTTCACCACCACCTTACACAATCGGGGAGAGAGTGTAGTGTAGCCTGCAGACTATCTTTTTCTGTACAGTGTATAGTCCCACAAACTCTGGCGACAGCGTCACCAGTAGATCGAGTATTATGGAGTGTAGAATAGAAGGAGTGAGTTACGTAAGGCGGCAGCCAGAAGGATTACAGAAGGAGACGACGATTAATTTACTACTAAATTAATTAATTAATTCTTACATTATGACCTAACCTAATGCTACGTCGATTTTAGACGCAGCGGTTCACATTATGACTACCTAGGGCTAACCTAATCTACCCTAACTAGCATCCTGCGTCGATGTGAGACGACAGGATTAATGAACGATCTTCTCATTATTTCATTAGCTTTTATATCTTACATCTTCATACTAAAATCTAAGCGATGCTTGATGTCACGTTTCTTCGGACGTGATGCAATTCCGTGGAATCCGCTGACTATGCACTGGTACCATGGCCGTTCGCTGGAGGTGCAAGGTTGCGATCTTGCAACGAAAGTGATTTTTTCCATGACGCCGTAGGTATACGTAACTAGTGTTATCTCTGCATACAAAAAGTGTCCGTCGAAATGCACCACATTGGGGGCGCCACGTTAGCATCAAGGTAAATTTAAAAGGAAGTGCCAAATATTATTAGAGTAGGTTTGAGAAATAAACAAGAGAAGAAAACATTCATCTTTATTTTGTACAACGTAAGTTGTTGAAATTTTCAATAATTAACTATTTTAGTCGAATTCATACCATACCCTTTGCCTACACCAGCGCCACTGTGGAAGGTTTTTGAACTGTTATTTTCAGCAACCACTGGACACTTTTTCAACTTTTCTCCCTGAGATGTTACTCCATCTACTCTACACTCCATAGTAGATATGAAAAATAGACTAAAAGGCATAAAAATTAGTTCCAATTTTGGCCACCGAGCCAGCTAAATTTTACGGAATCAAATCAAATCAAATCAAATATTCTTTATTCAAATAAACTTTTACAAGTACTTTTGAATCGTCAAGTGAATCTACCACTATGACGACGGACTATGAGTTCATCAGCCACCGATGAAAGGCTGTCGATGGAATTAAAGCAGATCGGCATTTACCATTTCTTTTACTTCAATTAGAACTCTGTGACGCATCATTATCTATCTAGGTAGGAATAATGAGTTTTATCACGAATAATGGAGCAATATCGATAACAACTTTCAGTACCATTGCACTGGGATAAGTGTATTTAGGGCTTGGACACATCACGCGACGGAAAGATGTCCAACACTGACGATGTTACTTCTGATTTTTTCCTTTTTTTAATATATATGTTACCGTAAGATTGTAATCTAACTAGCGATATTGTAAACTGTCGACAGATTACAATTTAACGCATTATTTTTCGGTAGATTGTAATCTGTAAGGTACATTAACCTACCCGGCCCTAGGCCGGGCACTTCCTGATTAATTATGTCGAACCATAACCTACCTAACCTACACAACAACAAACAAGGAAACGTAAATGCAATGAATATTTTAAAAATTTACACTCAAAAAATTGAACGGTTCACAATCTGTCGACAGTTTACAATATCGCTAGTTAGATTACAATCTAACGGTTTTTACAATCTTACGGTGACATATACTATATAGCGAGCAAACGAGCAGGCGGGTCACCTGATGTTAAGTGATTACCGCCGCCCATCAACATTTTCAGCACCAGAGGAACCGCCAATACGTTGCCGGCTTTGAAGATATTTGTTTATCCGCCCTTTGAAGAACAAAAGGAAAGAACTTTCCTTTTAAAAGAGAACATTTCAACAAGTAGGAAAATTGCAGTTTTCCCATTCAGTATCTATCGGACCTCCATAGGTTGACGATGACTCACGATGTAGGTAATGGCCCAAGGTAAGTAATATAAAAATTCTTTCCAAAAAACCGACTTCAAACGCCACCGTAAAGCTACCCACTATGTTGAAGTCGGGCGAGCCTGATGCGTCAACTTTCCTTATCCTCGTTATACCCGCCCGACTTCAACATTAGTGGGTAGAAATAAAAATTATTTTTTACTTTACAGTGGCGTTGGAAGTCGGTTTTTTGGAAATAAGTATATGAGGGTTGAGGAGGTCGAGGTGGGCCCATAAAAAATTCTGACTCCAAAAGTCAGAATTTTTTATGGGACTACCTCGAGAGCTTCCTCTATCGACTGAAAAAAACATTTTTCAAATCGGCTTAGAAACCACGGAGGTATACAAAAAAAATCACATACAAAAAAAAAGAAAAAAAAATTACGCGCCGAATTGAGAACCTCCTTTTTTGGAAGTTGGTTAAAAATAAAATATATTGGATAGCTAAGCTAGGCTTTATACTTTGCATAACAATGAAAGGAAGTAATGGAGAAAGAGTGGATGATATGACGAATGATTTATTTACTCCACGCAGGACAACTTGTGCCACTTATAAGTTAAGACTCTACCACCGCTTCGGAAAGCTTTCTAGTGATTTAAGTGTTTCCTGTGAGTGAGGGACGAGTGGTCTAATAGTGACAACGCATATCAGTCGTTTGCGATTGTTAAGCAACTTTGACCCAAGTCGGTAACTGGATGGGTGAGCATTTTGGAGTAGGTATCAAATTTGGTCTTTCGTTTCCTCCGTGCCTCGGAGAGCACGTTAAGCCGTTGGTCCCGGTTGTTATCACTACCATCTGAGAATAGTCGTTACAAAAACCTAAGAGTTTGAATACTCTTAGTCGAGTCGTATGCGAAAGGACGTGGGAACCCACCGCATTATTATCACACCCAAGAAAGCCCCAACCACTGGGGCTGATTCTGTATAACACAATCTCTAAACTAAACTAAAATGGCAGCTTTAAATCTAGCTGTGTCCCTTTCCGTAGGAAGTATTATGAAACGGTTAGCAATATTTGTAATGCTCTAATTTTAGTTTAGTTTAGAGATTGTGCACTACAGAATCAGCCCCATTATGGAAAGGTGTCATATTATAGACTGGCTGATGCCCGCGACTATGTCCGCGTGGATTGAGGTTTTTCCAGGATAAAAAGTAGCCTATGTGCTTTTCCAGTCTATAATCTATCTCTGTGCCAAATTTCATGCATCTCCGTTCAGCCTTTATGGCGTGATTGAGTAACAAACATCCATCCATTTTTACTTAGTATATTATAAACTAATTGATGACCGCGACTTCGTCCGCGTTGTTTTTTGATTCCCGCGGGAAAAAAGTAGCCTATCTCACTCTCCAGGTCCTCAACTATACCCATGCTAAAAATCACGTCGATCCGTTGCTCCGTTGCGGCGTGATTGAAGGACAAACCAACAAACAAACACACTTTCGGATTTATATCTAATATTAGTACGATGCGAAAGTTTGGATGGATGGATGGATGTTTGTTACTCAGTCACGCGGCGCGCCCCAACGGCTGAACGGATCTGGCTGAAATAGGTACCTACGGCACAGATAGATTATAGCCTGAATTAACACAAGCTACTTTTTATCCCGGAAAATTGAACAGTTCCCGCGGAAACCAAAAAACCTTCATCCACGCGGACGAAGTCGCAGGCATCAGCTAGTGCAATAAGTTTAGTTTAGATCTAAATCTGTGTTATCCGCTTCTTGTTCTAAGATAAAATTGTAAGGATTTTACCCCTCAGATGTTTGTTTGCCTGTCAAAATGTAGGTACCTATAGTAACAGCATAGCTACAGTAAATAATACAGTACCACCTAAAATATTCATGACTTGCATTCCTTTTTAAACACTGTAAGCACTGTTTAGCCATCACGCAGTCGGACTTGTGCAATCAAAGTAGGTATTAGCGCAGATGCGCGTTACGCTAGACTGACCAACCACTTCAATCGTGATGAAATGAATTTCGTGCATAGGAATTTGAATAAAAATGATCCCTATTCCCTACTGAATGATGGAGGTATAGCTATCTGCGGTTAACATGAATATCTACTGTGCATTCATACTGCGCATTAAATGAAAGGTTAGTAGTAAATATAATATGAATACCTCCAAATAGATTAAAAACTCATCCACTCCATACTTGAATATGTTTAAATCATGGGCGTAGTCAGGCTTACAGAGTGACTAATAATTATTTTAATCAGCTACGCTGAATTCGAGAGGTAGGTAATCACTCCTCAATTATGGAAGAAAATCAAATTCTGTATGGAAAAAATACATATGTAGGTACTTATGTCAATTATTATAAACCATAGTTGACATAGTGACGTATTCTTCTACAAGGTATGCTATAACCATCAACGGAAAAAGTAAAATATAGGTTAACGCCTGTCAAAAGTTATGCTGCTATTAGTGAAAAGCTGACTCTGTAAGTACAGCAATCAACTTAGTTCGTGGACAAGACCCGCCCCAAAGAACTGTCACCCGAACTAAACATTCGACCAACTACATGCGTGCTAAACTACGATATCATCATAATCAAGGAAATTCAAACATCACAATGACGTACTACACGGTTTGCCACTGCAAATGAGCGGAAAAATTAATACATAATAATTATGGATAGTAATATCATGTCTCTCAATGTGGTCATGCTCATAACTCATGATACCAACCTTAACCTTGAGACTTAAGGACTAATTACATTAATTCATATCGATTCGTATTTTGTCATAAATAACAGAAACAATTCCCTAGTCCCTACTCAGCGGCTTTTGTCAATACAAAAAAAAAACATACGCGCCGAATTGAGAACCTCCTCCTTTTTTGGGAGTCGGTTAAAAACCGGTGTTTTCTTTGGAAATGCCATAGATTTAGCATAGGTCTTTGTCGTAAAGACCAATGCTAAATCTATGGAAAAGTTCGGAAAGAGCACGTCCGGCCAGGGTCAGAGGGTTCCTTACAAACCTGTAGGTATATAAGTAAAAGTTATGGTATTTTTATTGCTAAATGAAATCCATAACATTAGTAAGTTTAAAATTATTAAAAATATTTTTATTAAATGATGTAACAAAAAATGTATGCTTTTCGCAATTTTTTCATTATCTGTGCTACGAGTATAAGACGTTGCTTCGTACCTAATTTTAAGATTCTGAGTTCAGGACCCTGTAGCCTGTAGTTTTGATTTCCTTGCGAGTGTCGAAAATTTACAGCATAAACGGCTGTATCTTTTGATTGCGTTGGCTTAGAAGTTTGATTTTTTCACAGCTTCAAGGGACAGTAGACCTGAGTATTTGATATGAATTTCAGCTTGATACCTCCATGCGTTCCTGAGAAAAAGGGTACCTATTGACAGACAGACGGACGGACAACAAAGTGATCCTATAAGGGTTCCGTTTTTTCCTTTCGAGGTACGCAACCGTAATAAAATACACCAATTTTCAAAACTCCCGAGAAACTTTCCCGCCAACCCGCATTGGAACAGCGTGGTGGGTCTAAGCTCTAATTCCCTCTCTCTTATGAGAGTGGAGGCCTGTGCCCAGCAGTTGGACGTTAATAGGCTGTAGTGGTGGAGAAACTTTCCAGGTAACCCCTTTTTGAGCACCAAATGGCTGGACTATAAAGTAATAATGCCTATTAATATGGCAGTCCGCAGTACTGTGATGGCACCGGCGTGATCGTCTTGGCTAGTTAAATATCGTGGCTTGTATATGTGAAAAAGAGAAAAAAAAATTCTATAAACTTAGAAACGGAAAATAGCACTGCAGAGTTAGTAGCACTTTAGGTATCCGGTCGTCGTATTTGTTGGTTATGATTTACCAGTAAAACTGGTACTTAGCACAGTACGCTGGGTGAACATTGTAAGGCAGACCTAATCAATCCGCCTGAATCATAGTATTCTTTATTGATACCTTAGCGCGAAGTCTATCTTAGAGATGTTTAAATTACAGTTTAGTAACAAGTATATAATTCGAGTTTGCAAATCAGGGCCGGATTGAGTGGTTGCTGTTACATGTATTTCCTTTAAAAAAAGGCATCTTAGCTGACCAATGGTAACCGAGCACGGGGAATGGTCCCTACGCCTGCACGAGGCCCTTAATCATTGTTATTTGGGGCAGCAGTCAACCTCCTTTATTGCGCTGAGAAGCGAATTTATTCCCACATCCGCTAGCGGCTGGTACTATCTTTTATGGGCTTATTAGCCCGCCCCTGGTCCATGGACTTTTATTTATTTATCATTTCATATAGTAAGTTTTATGAATTGGCCAATTCATGGTCGGAGGTCGATCTGCGAGAGGAGTGTGTGTATGGTGTGCTGAACCATTGCTGCCAACTTGTCACCACGCAGCCATGTAGCCGATTACTTTGACTATATTGTCAATCACTGTCAAACATGTTATCAAGATTGATTTGGTTCCCCAATCAACCAAAAGTGCTCCACACTCTGCGAGTACGTCCCTGCTTCCGAAACAATAGTTGTAGCCTGACTCTTTTGTTTTGCGTATGCCCCGTTCGTTTCGCTTTCACTCTCGCTCTCGTCGCTGTAGACCGCCTTCTCGTTCGGATGCTATATACCTATATTAATAAAACCTATTGTTCCCTATTTCTCGCAAATATCTTATGTATATAATTTAGATCTATTTTAACCCTTATGCCAAATTTGGGTAAGTCGGAACCTCTTAGACTGCATTAGGTCGTCTTATCTCATTTGAAAACTTTCTGAGGAGCCGTTATCTGTTCTATTGTATAAAAAGTAGTGAATGGATTTTTGTTTACAACAAAATCTGTTCATAGGCTCGAACTATGAAATTATCCTGTAGACCTAAATTAATTGCGATGACCTATAAAATTAACCTAGTTCATTTCTTCAGGGTTAAGAATCGTGACTGTAACTTGGACATGTGGGATGAAATTCATTATTGGAGTGTTATCCATAATCTTTAACACAAGTCATTAATGTAATATATTATGATATAAACCATAATTAAAGTTTAGACCAAAATAAACTTCCAATAATAAATCTGTAAGGTAAACTTAACTGTATAATAAAAAGGAATGGTTATGAATATAATTTACTTTTATTTTCCCAAAATTTACTTAATTTGTTTCACTCGACACTGAGTGATAATAAGAAGAGAGACACTGGTTTAAATTATTTACACCGAATTCGAGTGTTTGCGCAATCGTTTACTTCGGTGGAATTTCTCGTTCCTAGGCCATACTAATTTGTAAGGGAAAAGAGAAATCCAAGATAAAAACCCTTACGACCATTTAACCTAAAATACACCTTATACCTTACTATATACACACACGTACACATTTATGAATCATCAGTTCAATAGAAAAAAAAAGCGTTAAGACACACACATAAATTTAGACATTAAATTATATTTACAATGTGTCGACAAGGCTCACGGCTATATACTTTTAATTTGATTAATTCAGTTTATCGGTTCCGATTCTATATCTGATCCGGAGGTATTTTGGATGCAACAACATGTGATTATTTTATATAATCTGGCTCCTACTTTGGTTCTTTTATACAACATTATAAGTAGAAATGCAATACCCATAATTTTCATTATTAATGTAATAATGTCAATGGTTGACCATGTACTTCCTCTATTTTTCCCCGTCATTTCATACATGATATCCAAACTAGTGTCCGGATCCATTTTGACTTCACTTCTAATAAATAAGTACTTTATTGAATGATTTAAATTACTAGAATTTACTGTGAGCCTCGTTTATAACACCTTAAGAAAACAAATTGAGTACATTACCAATAATAACAGCAACTCGGCGTCTTTCACTAAACCACTTTACCTAGCCTTATACCTTGAAGTTTAAACAATTTTATATTATTTATATTACACAAAGCTAAGATTAACGCTATGTCAAAACTACTTCTAGACTATTGGCTAGTTGACCGCCCACTCGGAGATACAAGATCAGAATGTAATTTTTATATTACAAAACTAAGATTAACACTATATCAAAACTACTTCTAGACTATTGGCTAGTTGACCGTCCACTCGGAGATACAAGATCAGAATGTAGTTTTTATATTACAAAACTAAGATTAACACTATATCAAAACTATTACTAGACTATATATAGGTGACTGCTCTCTCGGAGCCTTAGAATCGAAGTGTCGTTCCGCACGCCTCGAGCCAAAGATCTCCCTTCTCTCTCCCTCCATTTGCTCCTTTCTCCCACTGCAAAACACAAATTTCCGCCACAATCAAATGCTCAAACATGATTCGTCAAACAATGACGCGTCAATGTGTTAGCCAATAGTCGAACGCATGGTCACGTTCCCGCTTTAGCATGTTTCGCGCCAATTTTGTGCCACATCTGGTATCTTAAAGTTTTTGTCTTGACGCTTGTCCACGAAAGAAATGCCGCAAAAAAACCCCGTCAATTACGTACCTCGCCCTTTTCAAGCGGCTTGTCAGAATTTGGACCTCTTTGTCTCAACCGTAATAACTTACAAAGCTTTATTGAGCTTAGTTAGTGTGAAATTCTATGGTTTATTGCTTCAAAAAAAAAAATATCCTAAGCTAACTTTTATAATTTCTAAAGCTCTTGTATTTTCAATAAAAAATTTGACCCTTGGTTTTAAGTCTCTGGCGAAGTTTTACGAGTGTTGCGCTATGTATTTAAAATTCGAAATAATTCATGGAATCGCTAGGAACACATGTAGGGTGTCTACTTCACACTCCCCCAAATAGATTTTTAATACACCTAGTATTCCTATGCCTTAGTTTCTATACTAGTCGTTTGGAAATCTATTTCTCCTCTATACTTTTCCGCTAGTTCTAAATCCTTCCCGCTCATCTATTATATTCTGAACATCGCGATAGCCTATTTAATTCGCATTCCCTCTTTGTTCGCTTAGCCTGGCCTCTCTATTGTTCTTAATGAGACCGGTAACTTCACTCATTTCCTTTTGTTAACACTAATCCCTAGTAGAAACCTATTCCCTTATGTGTTTCCGTAATACCGAAACAGATGAATCGCATTGTAATTTCCTCTAACCTTATCAGTTTGAACATCAATTAAGGTGTATACATTATTGTACGGCACTGCTCCTATTATGTAAGGCCCCTCATAAAGTCGCATGAATTTCTTTGTTAACTTTTTGTCGGCATCCGACTTTGCAAAAGTCTTCAATTTCACTAAGTCCCCTATTTCAAACTGTATTATCTTGTGATTTTTGTTATAATGAAACTCCCTATTCTCTGCCGCCTTTATTATGTTCAACCTTGCTTGCTCCCTAATCTGCTCTAACGACTCCCGTTGTAAACCGGTCCCGTTTGTTTTACCTTTATCAAAATCGGTCGATAGCAGGGTCCGCTTTCCCCAAACTATTTCGTTAGGTGAATAACCAGTTGTAGTGTGTATAACCTGATTATAACAATCTTCTATGTCCGGTAACAAATCTACCCAAGATTGATGTGACTTGTCACAGTACGTTCTGAATAACCTACCTAGTTCCTTATTTACCCTCTCCGTTGAATTTGGTCGTGGGTTTCTAACAGACGTGTGTGTTAGTACAATACCTAACTGGTGAATGCCTGCCTCGAAGACCTTTGAAGTAAAATTCGCGCCTCTGTCCGAGCATAATGTCCTAACTTCAACCTGTTTATGGAACTTTTTCACACATGTTAACGTAGCTTTTCCGCTCGCCTGTCGTAATGGATATAACCTAATTAGCTTACTATAGGTGTCCTGTATCACGAATACATATTTGTACCCAAACCGTCCCGCTGGCAAAGGTCCATATATGTCACAGAAGACTCGTTCTCCTATTTCTTTTGCTATTACCGTTTTAATCGGTCCCGTATGTGTTTCTAACGCATGTTTTGACTTCTGACATAATTCGCAAGCTCTTACAATTCGACCTATTTTACGAGACATATTTGGGAAATAGTAACGATGCTTCATCAAAGCATATACCTTGTAACGTCCGAAATGTCCTACCTCTTCATGTATGCTAATAATTAAATCTCTTTGTAAGTCCTCGGGGACATATAGTCTTAATCTATCCCCAAATTTTATCCGTCCTATATAGAATCCCTTCCTTTGTCGCATAATACCTTGATTCTGGTGTACCTGTTATTTCCATACGCCTAATTATTTCGCTAACAACCTTATCACGCCCTTGATAACTACTTATCTCTCCCCATCTCGCCTGTACCACTCGTCCCAACGTCGTTTTGAATAAATTCATCTCAGGCCCCGTAGCCTTATTTGTCAATACGTCGGTGGTCCCTTTTATGTGCCGGGATAATACATCCGCAACTGTATTTGATTTACCCTTCACATGTTCTACTGTATAGTCGAATTGACCCATGTAATGCACCCAACGTATCATTCGTGCGCTCAGTAATTTACATGTTTGTAAGAATGTCAAACTCTTATGATCTGTCCTAATCACTAACCGTGCTCCTCTCAAATAAGTTTCAAACTTCGACAAACTAAAGATGATTGCCCACAGTTCCTGTTCTGTAACCGTCCATTTACGCTCTGCCTCCGACAATGACTTACTACAAAATCCTATTATACACTCTTCCCCTACTTCGTTCAATTGATAAACATATCCCGAAACTCCAAGATTACTGCTATCAGTTTGCAGATAATAAATCTCTTTCGGATTTGGATGTACGAGAAGTATTGTGTCTAAGAATAATTTCTTGACTTTCTCGAAACAATCGTTTATTTCTTCCGTCCATGACCATTTGTTATTTTGTTTTAATAGGTCGTAGAGCGGTCTAACCTCTTCGCTATATTTCGAAATAAATCTTCTGAAATAATTTATTAATCCCAAAAATCCCCGTAATTGTTTTATTGTTCGAGGTATGGGAAAATCCAATATGGCCTCTACTCGTTCTGGATCCATCCGTACCCCGTTTGTATTCACTATGTGCCCTAACAACTTCACCTCTAGGCATAAAAATCGACACTTTCCTAGCCTACCTGTCAATCCTGCGGTCTCTAATCTGTCTAGTACCTGGTCTAAATGTGCTAAATGTAGTTCTATGTCCCCTGTAGTGAATATGACAATGTCATCTAGATAATTCACGCAAAACTCACGCACTTCTTTTAGTATAATATCCATTGCCCTCGAAAATCCTGCCACAGACGTTTTTAATCCCTGAGGCAGCACACAATAGATATAAGTTCTCCCCATAAAAGAGAACCCTGTATATTTCCTAGAATCCCGATGCAAAGGTATTTGGAAATAAGCATTATTCAAATCAATCAAGCTGATATAATTCACTCCATGAAAAGATTGTAAAATCTCAGATGTGAGTGGTGGTGAACCTGCATCACCTATCATTTTCTTATTAAGTTCGCGCGCGTCTAATAAGAGTCTTATTGACCCATCCCGCTTTTTCGTAAATGTGAGTGGACTACAGTAAGGTGTTGCCTCCTGTCTTATCACACCCAACCTCTCTAATTCCTCCAATTCCTTCTTTACCTGTTCCCTATACGCCAAAGGTACCGGATAGCTGTGCTTTACAAAAGGAGTTTCGTCTACCAACTCAATAATATGCTCGTATCTGCTAGTTAACCCTAATTTGTCCGTAAATACCTCACGATGCTTGTCTAACACAGGCAGTAACAGTTTCTTTTGTTCACTACTTAAACACGAATCATCTAAGTGATAGTCTGTTTGAACTTCACCGTCCGTTCCTATTCTCGATAAGCCAAGTTCTATCGAACTAATATTTTGGTTTAATATTAAATTAATTGTGGTGGCGTTTGCCACTCCCCCAAGCCTTTCTATCTTACATTCCGAATTTAATCTTACGCAACATCTAACGCCTAGGTGTTCGATCGTCAAGGTTCGCTCGCTACCGCAATTAACTACTCCTTTTACTCGCTCTAACCAATCATACCCTAGTATTAATGACCTGGGTAACCGTCGCATAACCAATACAGGTGCTTCAACTAAAGTACTACCTAACTGAAACTCTATCAGTACTAACCGATTCGTACTCTCACTCCGTGAACCAAATGCTCCCTGTATCTGAATTGCTGGGATCGCGATCTCTGGTAAAATTATGTTTTCCTTTACGATCGAGTCATACAACTCCCTAGTTATTCCGCTAATCTGACTTCCCGTATCGATAAGCGCACTCATGTTTCTACCGTACAATCTCACACATACTTCTGGTAATTTAGGCAAAGAATAGTCAATGTCTACATCGATCGTCTCATCGAGTTCGTGAAACATTGTACACACGTCTAAACCTCGCTTCAAACAACCCTTACATGCGTTATCTATCTCGTCGCATTCTAATATGTTACTAAACTGATTTTCCAATAAGATCCCTATGCTATCAATTTCTGACTGGAAATTATAACCACCGTTGTTCGTTCCGCCTTTCAACGTTCGCTTAATTCCATTTCCGCCGGCCCCTAAAGCTTGTCCCGGTTTCCATCCATTGTTCGTTAGGATCTTATAAGCCAAGCCTATTCTTTCATGTCCCGATATATCTTTATTCCCCGTTCTACACAACACTAAGCTATCGGACCTTACTTGTGTGGGGAAATTTAGTTTTTTGAATTTCCCTCCCCCACATGTTTCGATGAATTAGAGCTTTCGCCCTCCTTTACAAAAGTAATAGCTGGTCTGACTCTTTCAGTTTCGGATAATGTAGGTCTATTAAAATTTGCTCTATAACCTAATCTACCTCGACGATAACCTCGTCCCCTTGTCGAATTACCTCTACTAGCCCAATTGTTAGTTGAAATTGTTGCAACAATGGGACGCGCCACCCGCGACTCATTGTACCTCCGTCCCCTGAATCCACTACCTACAATACCTCCCGCGACTCCCTTTTGTTTCTCGACAATGTTTTGTTCTAGGCTCCTTAGGAATTTCGCTCCATTCATGATGCTAACTTCCTCAGTTCTAGTAAACCATAATCGCTGTATATCTATCGCATAGTGTCGCATAATAGAATTTACTAAATCTCGCTCGCTAAACGCAATAGTCAAAGACTGCATTGATTCGGCTTGTTCGGCAAAGTGCTCAGACATAGTCATTCCTGAATCGCTCGTATAAATTGCATTTATCAACCTATCTCTCACAGATTCCTGAATCTGTTCGGTCCAGTAGTTTCGCCTAAAGTCAGCCTCGAAATCTGCGAACGTAACCCAATCCTTTGAGTACAACTCCATAACCTTTCGCGCGTGTCCCGATATACATCCTAGCGCTATATCAATCTCGCGATCCGTTCCATTTACAGCCCTTATATACTTCTTTAATCGTTTTAAAAATGCAATAGGGTTGGTGAAGGGTTTTCCATCAAAATTTGGTTTGCTAACCGATGGTTGTACCACATAAATGTTCCGAGTCTCGGAAGACGCTACACTAGAACTCGTAGACTCTACACTAGATCCCTGCCTTTCGCTTTCATCACCTTCACCTCGTACCACGCTAACCGTATCGTGTGACGTGACACTTGCCCTTTCATTCAATATCGTACTGGGACTCGAACCCAAATTTTGTAATTTCTTCTCGAAATCACTGATTTTTTGTAAAATCAACTCTAATGTCGCTTTCCCTACGGTCACTGTTTGCTCGCTCGTACCTACAACGCTCGCCTCGGGTCCGTTCTCCGCTACCTGCTTCGCACTACGGCCCTTTCTACCTGCTGGCATCGTCTCTAGTTCGACTTAAACCTCTCTATTTGCTATTTTTCGCTAAATTCCCGTTAAATGCTAAATTACTCGTTTTACTTGCGCGACTTTCGTGAACTCGTCAGACAGTTTGTTATTGTAATAATGTAAAACCAATGCAATACTGACACCAGATGTTTGAACTTAGGAGTATATACTGATTTTATGAATTCTTAAATTCAAGAAAATAAATCTAAGATATAAGGCAAGATTAGTATCTCGGTCACTGCGATCAATCTCCCGACGATCCCTGTAAATTTTACATTTATAAGATATACTGCTCATCTCGGCTATTCCTATAAAGAAAAACACATCTCTTATACAATAACATGCACAGTGTGTCTTAACCCTTTCTTTATTTATTTTATGTATATATAAAAATTTTATTTTTTTTTTTCTCCCTTTTTTCAGTCACGATTCCTACGTTGTGTTTATATTTTTTTTTTTTTTTTAAATATAGATCTAGTCATACCGTTATTTCGAATACGTACATAGACCCCTGGTCGCTCGGCAACAAAATTCTGTGACCTACATGGTCACAGATCTGTGACACAGGACATAGATCCTGGTCACGGCACCAAAATTCTGTGATGGCACCGGCGTGATCGTCTTGGCTAGTTAAATATCGTGGCTTGTATATGTGAAAAAGAGAAAAAAAAATTCTATAAACTTAGAAACGGAAAATAGCACTGCAGAGTTAGTAGCACTTTAGGTATCCGGTCGTCGTATTTGTTGGTTATGATTTACCAGTAAAACTGGTACTTAGCACAGTACGCTGGGTGAACATTGTAAGGCAGACCTAATCAATCCGCCTGAATCATAGTATTCTTTATTGATACCTTAGCGCGAAGTCTATCTTAGAGATGTTTAAATTACAGTTTAGTAACAAGTATATAATTCGAGTTTGCAAATCAGGGCCGGATTGAGTGGTTGCTGTTACATGTATTTCCTTTAAAAAAAGGCATCTTAGCTGACCAATGGTAACCGAGCACGGGGAATGGTCCCTACGCCTGCACGAGGCCCTTAATCATTGTTATTTGGGGCAGCAGTCAACCTCCTTTATTGCGCTGAGAAGCGAATTTATTCCCACATCCGCTAGCGGCTGGTACTATCTTTTATGGGCTTATTAGCCCGCCCCTGGTCCATGGACTTTTATTTATTTATCATTTCATATAGTAAGTTTTATGAATTGGCCAATTCATGGTCGGAGGTCGATCTGCGAGAGGAGTGTGTGTATGGTGTGCTGAACCATTGCTGCCAACTTGTCACCACGCAGCCATGTAGCCGATTACTTTGACTATATTGTCAATCACTGTCAAACATGTTATCAAGATTGATTTGGTTCCCCAATCAACCAAAAGTGCTCCACACTCTGCGAGTACGTCCCTGCTTCCGAAACAATAGTTGTAGCCTGACTCTTTTGTTTTGCGTATGCCCCGTTCGTTTCGCTTTCACTCTCGCTCTCGTCGCTGTAGACCGCCTTCTCGTTCGGATGCTATATACCTATATTAATAAAACCTATTGTTCCCTATTTCTCGCAAATATCTTATGTATATAATTTAGATCTATTTTAACCCTTATGCCAAATTTGGGTAAGTCGGAACCTCTTAGACTGCATTAGGTCGTCTTATCTCATTTGAAAACTTTCTGAGGAGCCGTTATCTGTTCTATTGTATAAAAAGTAGTGAATGGATTTTTGTTTACAACAAAATCTGTTCATAGGCTCGAACTATGAAATTATCCTGTAGACCTAAATTAATTGCGATGACCTATAAAATTAACCTAGTTCATTTCTTCAGGGTTAAGAATCGTGACTGTAACTTGGACATGTGGGATGAAATTCATTATTGGAGTGTTATCCATAATCTTTAACACAAGTCATTAATGTAATATATTATGATATAAACCATAATTAAAGTTTAGACCAAAATAAACTTCCAATAATAAATCTGTAAGGTAAACTTAACTGTATAATAAAAAGGAATGGTTATGAATATAATTTACTTTTATTTTCCCAAAATTTACTTAATTTGTTTCACTCGACACTGAGTGATAATAAGAAGAGAGACACTGGTTTAAATTATTTACACCGAATTCGAGTGTTTGCGCAATCGTTTACTTCGGTGGAATTTCTCGTTCCTAGGCCATACTAATTTGTAAGGGAAAAGAGAAATCCAAGATAAAAACCCTTACGACCATTTAACCTAAAATACACCTTATACCTTACTATATACACACACGTACACATTTATGAATCATCAGTTCAATAGAAAAAAAAAGCGTTAAGACACACACATAAATTTAGACATTAAATTATATTTACAATGTGTCGACAAGGCTCACGGCTATATACTTTTAATTTGATTAATTCAGTTTATCGGTTCCGATTCTATATCTGATCCGGAGGTATTTTGGATGCAACAACATGTGATTATTTTATATAATCTGGCTCCTACTTTGGTTCTTTTATACAACATTATAAGTAGAAATGCAATACCCATAATTTTCATTATTAATGTAATAATGTCAATGGTTGACCATGTACTTCCTCTATTTTTCCCCGTCATTTCATACATGATATCCAAACTAGTGTCCGGATCCATTTTGACTTCACTTCTAATAAATAAGTACTTTATTGAATGATTTAAATTACTAGAATTTACTGTGAGCCTCGTTTATAACACCTTAAGAAAACAAATTGAGTACATTACCAATAATAACAGCAACTCGGCGTCTTTCACTAAACCACTTTACCTAGCCTTATACCTTGAAGTTTAAACAATTTTATATTATTTATATTACACAAAGCTAAGATTAACGCTATGTCAAAACTACTTCTAGACTATTGGCTAGTTGACCGCCCACTCGGAGATACAAGATCAGAATGTAATTTTTATATTACAAAACTAAGATTAACACTATATCAAAACTACTTCTAGACTATTGGCTAGTTGACCGTCCACTCGGAGATACAAGATCAGAATGTAGTTTTTATATTACAAAACTAAGATTAACACTATATCAAAACTATTACTAGACTATATATAGGTGACTGCTCTCTCGGAGCCTTAGAATCGAAGTGTCGTTCCGCACGCCTCGAGCCAAAGATCTCCCTTCTCTCTCCCTCCATTTGCTCCTTTCTCCCACTGCAAAACACAAATTTCCGCCACAATCAAATGCTCAAACATGATTCGTCAAACAATGACGCGTCAATGTGTTAGCCAATAGTCGAACGCATGGTCACGTTCCCGCTTTAGCATGTTTCGCGCCAATTTTGTGCCACATCTGGTATCTTAAAGTTTTTGTCTTGACGCTTGTCCACGAAAGAAATGCCGCAAAAAAACCCCGTCAATTACGTACCTCGCCCTTTTCAAGCGGCTTGTCAGAATTTGGACCTCTTTGTCTCAACCGTAATAACTTACAAAGCTTTATTGAGCTTAGTTAGTGTGAAATTCTATGGTTTATTGCTTCAAAAAAAAAAATATCCTAAGCTAACTTTTATAATTTCTAAAGCTCTTGTATTTTCAATAAAAAATTTGACCCTTGGTTTTAAGTCTCTGGCGAAGTTTTACGAGTGTTGCGCTATGTATTTAAAATTCGAAATAATTCATGGAATCGCTAGGAACACATGTAGGGTGTCTACTTCAGTACCCAACTACAAATGCAGTGCCAAAACATATATTTTACTTCATGATAGTAGTGGAAAAGCCAGTGGGAAAAACTGCTTAAGTGACATTTTTAGAAAAATGACAGGTACCCATCATGCCATGGTACTAAAATTCTTAATAATAATTCTTAGCAAAAAAATCTCGCATGAGTAGGACGATTACACGATCTATGTTCCTACTTCCTACCTACGTGACCATTTACTTTATAGGTGCAACCATCTAAAATCGCGTAATCAAATTAAACTACATTAGGTTAATTAGGTACTTACAACTACACACTAGTACTTAAATTGTACTGACCAATTTTATATCCTAATTAGTGTATGGGATTAAAGGTTAAATTCAGTCATGGTCTACAGGTCAGCTAATTGGAACAATGGTTAATAAAAAAAACGGCGCTCGCGAAATTAATGGTAGGTAAATAGGTAGGTACAGACCCTTGTGATAAATATTTTAAGTAGTTTGTACTAGGGTTGTAACGGAGGCGTTCTTAGTGGAACCAGATGCGGATACGGAGGTGAAGGGGCTTTACCTCCGCGGATGCGGAGGTTAACGGAGGCGGAGGTGGATTTCTCCGATCACATCGTCCATTTTCTGTGCTTTAGGATGCCACGAATCCCATTTTTTTTGAGGATTCTTCTAAGGACTTTTATGCTTATTGTAATGGTGTAACTGATGTACCTAACCTGCTTCGATTTGTACCTCTCGCATTGTAAGTCAAAGTAAATAAACCACCGTTACAACTCCGCAAAAAACACTGCAGAGGAGGATGCGGATGCGGAGGTACGATTTCTTGCGGAAGTTCCGCACTTACGGAGGCGGAGGCGAGGTTCCGTTACAAGCCTAGCTAGTTTTTAGTATGGAGATTTGAGAAGTTTAAGTTCCAGGCTCAGCCTTTCAGAAAATTGAGAGTTCTGAGGTCAAATTTGGACGTTAGAAAATCTCTACTTTGAAAGCCCCCATTTCGTCAATTTTAGGGGAATAATTACAAAAAATATGTTTTTAGACTCTATTCCTAATTACCTTTAAAATAAAGATTTTTATAACTTTTTAAGCCATATTCGGCTGGAGGCCATCGGTTTACATATTATTATATTTAAATTTGAAGTAAATACGTTCAGTAATTCAGAAGTTATAAGGCTCTGACAGACGGACGGACAGACGGACAAGTGCAAATTCACTCAAGTAGACTCAGAGACCTTCACTTCGCTCGGTCAACTATATTCTATAGTATACTTAGTTTATGTATAGTCTAGAAATCTCAGAACGTTGTGGATATATTTGTATACCTACCTACTGAACAAAAAAGGCCGAATTTTTGTGGCTTTAACTTAACTAAGTGCATATTTTGTTTTAATTGAACAGATAGTAATGGTGTGTCAATAAAAGTACAAAGTTCGGTATGAAATCCTTTATTGAATTTTTTGGTATTTTTTGAGACACTTTTCTTTTTTTTTTATTTACCCACTTGAATGTTTATAAAACGAGAATTTCTTAGTGATCACAAAAGTTACGGTAAGTATATAACTAGAAATAGTGTAGAATACATAAAAAACAGAAATTAAGCTAATAGATTGTCTAGAAAACTGACTAATACATAAATAAGAGTCAAATAATAATAATGACATTTTCCTTATGTAATTTTGGAAGATCTTCATAGCCAAAAATAACTTTGAATTAAAATAAAATAATTTTAATTGCTCATAAGGAATTAAGTAATACATTTAATTATCATTACATTTTAAAGTCTGATATATACTCTATCGCAACAAAATAAATTTAAGTTATGCGTTTTGTTATTTAATACACAGGTAATTAGACCAAATGATTAGTACTTATTCTGTAAGTCAAAAGCTACATAAAAATAATCTACTATCATAAAAATAGGTTTATATCTTTTCCTCTTATGATTACAGTAACTCGAGAGAAAAGGATAGAGGACTAACTGTCATCCTAATATAATCTGGATATTCAAGCCATAAAACGAAGAATTGAATTGAATATCCAGATTCTATTAGGATGACAGTTAGTCCTCTATCCTTTTCTCTCGAGTTACTGTAATCATAAGAGGAAAACATATAAACCTATTTTTATTAGCCTAATAGCATCTGGATTGGGCTATAGAATATTAATAATTACTATGTCAATTAATTACTACTAAGTAATTACTGTGCAGTGTAGGTAGCAATTAAAATATACATTTTTGAGTTCAATTGAAGGATTTGGAAGTAATGTAGTATTTATTTTTGTAGCTAGGTACATACATTTTTCTGATGTTTCTGAAAGATAAATAAATTCAGTAGAAGCTTAATATCGATTTTTTTATAAATAATCATTATCGAATGTCGATATACTTTTCGATTGCGGAGTAAGAGATACACCTAAGAGATACACCGTATCTTACATTCATTGATATAATTTTGATTACTCAGAAAATCTATATTACCACAGATTAGTAACCGTACAGTTCAGAAACTACTTTCTATAGCGCAAAAGAGCGTGATCGTAACTCGTAACCTTCCGAGGAAGAGGATGCCTTGGCTCGATTCTCATATAAAGACGCATATAGTACGCATCACGAAAGTTGAAAAGTTTCAACATGTTTGGACTGCGTAGCGTAGACCGAGTCCTTCACTGAATTTGAACCGTCTACCGCACGTTAAAAAGTCTATGTTTTCAACTTTTGCAACAAGAACTGTAGTTTGTATTTACGGTGCATTTTATTAGAGAAACCCATCGACAAGTTACTTCGTAATTTCGTCCTCTTACTCGCATATCACCAGCACGATCAACATACTCCGCCGTTGCTTCTTTTAAATTTTTCGGTTTAATTATTAGAGAAAAATCAGCAAAGTATAATTTTTTGATACATGAAATATAAACATAATAAAGATTTCACGTATTTAAGTATTTATACGTGTATATAAAGTTTGACGTTCCATAACGCCTACGATGTACCTACTGCCGTTTCAAAACTGTATGATTGCTAAATAGTGTTAGAACAGTGACATTATCTTCTCAATGTTTCAGTTTTTATCACTGTTTTTCTATGTGGTTTATCTGATATGGGAAAAATAATAAATAATACAGCCATATCAGCTTGGATACCCTTTTATGTTTCTAGTAGTGTAGGTACGTACTCGTAAGCTGTGCCTCTGTCAGTATCGGCACAGTAAACAAATACAACCAGTATGGAAACTACCTAGAAACGTTCGAAACAGCTCACTCACACAAACATGCGCATCGACGAGACCCCGAGCGCTCGTCGCAGTGCCGTCAGTAGTGAGTAGCGCTCGGGGTCTCGTCGATCGGTCACTACGCACACTACCAGCAGTGACGCACACTAGCACGCCTCGTATAGTCTATACACGTACACTACTATAAACGCAAAAACGTCTCCAAGACGATTTTAATGTAGTTGTGTCATTGAGGGGAAATAAAAACATATGAAAAACAGTCCGATACACAAATTTCTAAATTCGATAGGTGCTTTTCTTCTTTTCACAAATTCTTGGCAATGATCACTGCGGAAAAGGATAGCACTGCTTTTAGAACTATCAATTTAGGACTTTATGTATAACAGAATAAGTACGATTTCAATGTTAAACATTGCCGGCGTGGCGCATGACCGAATACTGAGACTTTATGAGAGCGCTCCAAACGCTAGGTGGTAGTTCTTTACATAGCCGTTGTTTTATGGAGATATATCAAAAATCATAGGTACACTCATCACAATGACGTCCAGTATTCGACCTTTAGAAAATATCATGTTAACCTGCTAACATACAAATTACTGATTTCCCAAAAAAAATAAAAACATTCATAAAAAATTGTTTAAAATAAATCTTTTATTTACAGTTTGTAGCTTATGTCTTTTAATGTTTTGATTTCATAGATATAGAGTTTTCGCTTTATCACTCTCATTTCAAACGAAAATGCAGTTAGCAGGTTTTCACTTTAGAGTCTAAGCCGACACGCAACGTTGAAAATAAATAATATGAAATTTCACTAAATAAAAATAATAATATAGTATGTATTAACAAAAAAGTTTACCACACACATAATATCCATACATTCTCTATCGGAACGAAATTATTGCTACATCATACAACGATCATTTTTATTATTTATCTATTATTAATTTGTAAGTATTTAATAAATATTTATTTATGTGATTTATCACTATTTATGGATTCCTTGTGTACTACATCTCTTCAAATCATAATCAACCCACGATTGTGTACGGAAACTGTAATCGTTTGTCAAACATATAATTCGACCTGTTTAAGGAGTTCATAGATGCCTGCACGTCAAAAAGCATGTATGAACTCCTTAAACAGTTGGTTTTAAGAGGAAACGGGAGGGTGGTTTCCCCATACAATCGTATTTCTCTGTTTCCTCCGTGGATAACTACAATAGAGAAAATATTTTTGCACAATACAATTCATATGTGTCCGTGCCATGTCCCTATATTTTTTTTTCAATAAATTAATAATCTTAAGAACAAGGAACCTTCAAAAATGGCAATAATGGCAGTTTTCGCGCCATCATCCGATATCCCACAAACAAATTTGATATGTATTTATCAAAAAAAGAAAATCATACCGACCTAGCCCGAGTCCTTGGCCCAAACTACTCATGAAAAAAAAAAATCGGTTCTGTTTTGGAGGAGGCAACAGAAAAATGCGAGAATAAAAATTCGACTGTTTTTCATAGGTATTATCGGTCTAAGCTGCAGTTGTCTCTATCGGATGTTATGGAATTCTATTCGAGGAGCAGCGCGACGGCAATATCTATTCAATACCTATTCTTAAAGTTTACCGTTCATGCCGTATCCTCTTAAGGTGACAAATGATTACGACTTGCTCAGACAATTGAGCATCTGATGTATGTTAAACGTATACTTACGTGTGTTTGTGTGTGTAAAAATGATGACCAAAATTTGAAAAAAAAAACAATAAGTAACATAACACACATCTAAAATTGCCGCCAATCTGTTATCATCTCTTTTGATGGCATAGCTTTCATTCACATTACATCGCCGAACAAAAAAAAAAGATTTCTAAGGATCAAAGTAGATAAGCATATCAGATAGATCTATTCATATCGTTAATGCCACTTATCTACTTTTGGAACTCTTGTAACACTTTTAAAAAAAATTACGTATATGATTGGAAAATTTCTTATCTCTAGAAATATGCAATAAATAGTTTTCGTTTGTCAAAGAAAGCATAAATCACATAAATAAAATATATGTATAGATAAGTGATTGCATTCAAACGTAATAATATTAACAAATGGATTTTCAACAATTTTACAACAATATACCTAGCAATAAATTAAATATTGGCTATGTCACTTTAGGGGCTGTGCACACAATACGTAAAGTCTCCAGTTCACGTTGGGTCAACGCTTCGGCCAAGGAGTAAACGCTGTTCGCGATTCGCATGAGCCAGTGATGCAGGGCTAGCATTCGCACAATGAGTAAAATTATGTCTTTCCCATTTTGTCGCGCAATCGTTTACCGAAGCTAAGATGGTTACACATTATGACTTGTCTCTTTACGTCAAAAGTAGAGATAAAAGTAATATTTCTTATCTGTGGTATTTTTCTCTACGAACCCTTACATGCCGACAATTTTTATCTCGTAATATACCGGATTTTGTTCATGTTAGGACAAAAGAAAAATTTGCCGGCAATGATATCTCTCTCTCTCTATCGTCGCGAGACATCTCGTTGTGCGCATGCTAAGCCTGCTGACGAGTGCACGTCACAGACGTTCATCCGTGGTGCACAGAAATCGACATCAATCAGCAATTTGGCCAACGCAAAAGGGCGCATTGTACCAATGTATGCTAGGGGCATAACTCAGAGACCTTGCTTTAATTTTTCACCAAGCAACAAATGTATTTTAATACGTATTTACTGTATATACGTTTTATAGAAACCCACCGTTAAACTTTGTACCTAGGTATTGTGTAAACAGCCCTTAAGTCGTTCTTTTAGTGGTAAATTTGGCGACACATATTTGCCGTGAGAATTCATATATACAGCCTTATAAAAAACTAAATTACATTATGCTTCATGACTTTTTTTATTTACTTAGCAAACTAAAAAATGTATACCGTTGCAGAGTGGGCCTCCTAACTCCTTAAACGTGGAAACATACTTATAACACGCGACCAACACGATTACGCGGCGCATGGTGAATCAAATTAAATCGTAACTTTCTTTCAAAAATATCTCACCGTTATATACCAATTTTATCTCAATTATAAGCGGAAGGACCTGGGAATCTACCGCATTCAAAACCCCCAACAAATTACATATAATTTGTAGAGGGTTTTGAACTAACTTTGTCGTTTACTGCGGCAGAGAAAAACAGATCTCATTCTCTGTCCAAGGGGCTGAAACAAAAGTTTTCATTCAAGAAGATTGGTTAACGCTCTTTCGCTAGGCCAAGATCTATTATCGCAGCAAGAATAGAAACCAACCAAATTTGTCCTATCACAACAATAGGCATGATGACAGTAACCAAGAATCAATGAAATTATGAATTTATTCACGGATTATAAAAAACGTATTTTTTTTTTTCTATTTCGAGTGAGATTGCTACTTATTTTGATAAAATAAAACTATAAAATACAGCAATCCGCCATAATGGATTAAACACCCAGAAGCAAATGACGTAACAATTATTGTTTGTTTTTAAGTTTTGACAATCACAGTATTGTTTTTTTTTTTTTTTATTTAACTGGTTTAACGGCTCTGGATAATCACAGTATTGTTTACTGCACACTGCACAGAGTACATTGGTAAAAACAATAGTGACATCACAAACTACGCCATGACACCGGCAAGCGTTTTAGCGTGAATTTTGAAATTTTAATTTCAAATGCCAATAACCTTATTTTTCTGCTGAAATAAGATATTTTTTCGAAATAGTAGATGCTTCCGAACATAATCTGACCATTTCAACTGACCAAATCAGTCATCATGCCTATGAGAATCTAGAACTGATCGATGCAGCTTTTTCGGAATCGGCCAGCCGATCTGGCATTCGGTTACTAGGTACGGTTTAATTTGAAATAACACGCTTTGTATTTCATCAGAGCGCGTCGTGAGTTATAAGTGTGTTCCCGCTTTTATACGCTAATCATAAAGTTTTTGTATCACTAAATGCATAATATAACACCGCTACACGTTAATACTTATTATAGTTATATTATACGAGTTTTGTGCCAGCCTTTGTGGGTGCGTACACAATCCTCCAACGGGCGCCAACGAAGGGAATTCGGCGTTGGACATTCGTTGGTCTTTGTTGATACGTTCACTGTTCAGCCATGTTACTACCATCTGTTAAAACAGTATTATTTCAGCTTTATGTCACGTACCTTGACGTCCCAAAATAAGGATTATAATTCTAAAATACGAACGTCAACTATATTAAACAATACGGCTTTAGCGATGTTAGTATGCCCCCAATTATATCATAGGCCAGAGCGCCAACGTTACCCCTTCTTTGACGTTGATGGACAAGTATCTACACATCATGTTTTAAAGGTTTTATAGATGAAATATTAATTTTTATTATAAAAAAATATCAATCAATTTTATTTCATTGCATGTTCGTACGAACTATGGCCAATGTGACATACTTAAATATAAGGGTGCCTCACCACGATCGGTGACGAAGTTTTCAGCAGACCAACCAGATAAAATTGATAGATGAACAAAACAATGTCACGCAATAGCCTGATTGGTCTACTGACCATTAGCGCTAGCATGCGCACTACGGTTGTCATGGTTACTTGTCTCGTTACGACAAAAGCAGAAATAAAAGTAATTTTTCTTATCAGTGGTATTTTTTCCGAAGTACGAACCCTTACATGCCGACTATTTTTTTCATCTCTCTCTCTATAGTCGCGAGATATCTCGTTGTGCACATGCTAAGCCTGCATGTCTCCGCTTCGGCAAAAGTGACTATTGAACGTTACTCTATCACAACTAAAGAAGTTTTAATTAAAAAAAATCCGCTTTTATTTCGAGCCTAAGGCCCTTTTCACACACAAGGTTTCCGTATAATGGTACCGTGATGTTTAAGTAATATTGGAGGCAGCAGATACCGTGCAAAAGGTCTTAGATATCCGATACGGTTGGTACGGAGACCGTGTGTGAACAAAATACGTTTTTTAATTACATCTCGTCAATCATTCTGCAAGGCTGACACAACGAACATACAAACAACGTTATGAATTAGATGATAACCTGTGACGGGTACAAGCCACAGAGAGACGAACGTAAGCTAAGTAATTATCATTATAAAAATATCCCCTTTCAAACATTTGTACGGACATTATTACATTCATAGTGTTAGTGAGAACAGATAAAAAATCACGGTAGTAGGTTTAATGTTTTAATCTTTATAAAAGGGATAGCAATACATTTACCTAATCTTTCCATAATCAGGCGATATATTATTTATCAGTTAAACTTATTATTTATTTTTACAATTATTATTCGAACGAATTAAAGATCTACTAATGAAAAATCAGTAATAAGGCTTTTGAACAAGTGTTTAGATACGTTTTCAATTTAGAAATGTATACGAGTGTTGCTATAAATAGCATATATATATGTATAAATGAGTATTTGGATTTATGCAACAACATAAAGAATATCCGTACAATATGTTAAAATGGGTGCAGCGAACGCTACCTTATACTTAATACTTTTTTTAATGTATTATTTGTCAATTTTTTTACTTTTTTTTATGGCACCACTGCCACTTAACTTCACAATCACACATTACTTGTGCATTATTTAAATAAACAGTTTATTTATGTGCTAAGAAATGTTTTCCGGACGTGAGTCAAAACGTATGCCACTAAGAAAAGACTGATTAATGCTACATTTGATTCCGGAAATACTTAGGGTTCCCAGTGTTTTTTTTTTTGAAGTGAAACTTCTTTACCATCGTAGTGATTTTAAAATCCAACGAAACTAAAAAGCAACACGAAAAAGAGATAAACATGTATAAAGGATTTAGCCTGCGAGAGAATGAGATAGAATACAAGTTATATTTATCTCATTCTCTCGTAGGCAACTTTTCTGAAGTTTCACTTCTGCCGTGTGTGAATTGCACACACACACACACTTTTTTCACAAAAACTGTCAAAGTAACGGAGAAATATATATAGAATTCGTGTTTATGAATCTATATATATGTCACCGTAAGATTGTAAAAACCGTTAGATTATAATATAACGTTTTTTATCTCGATAGATTATAAACTTTCGACAGATTGGTGAACCGTAACATACTGCTTACAATTTAACGCGTTATTTTTCGGTAAATTGTAATATATTAGGTATATTAACCCGATAGAACCTAAGTACCTGAATATTCATGTCAAACCCTAACCTAACCTATAGTTCGCGCGCGAGTTGAATGCAGAGTAAATGTATGGTGACACTTACATTTACTCTGCATTCAACTCGCGCGCGAACTGTACAAGAAAGAGCCAAGAAAACGTAAAAACAATAAACATTTCATAAATTAGTACTCAGAACATTGAACGGTTCACAATCTTTCGACAGTTTATAATCTAGCGGGATAGAAACCGTTAGATTATAATCTAACGGATTTTACAATCTTACGGTGACATATATAAAAGCGAAAGGTCATTCACTGACTGATCATCACGATATCTCAGGAACTATAAAACATACAGACTTGAAATTTGGAATTTAGGTTCCTTCTATGGTGTAAACGTCAGCTAAGAAACGGTTTTGGGAAAATTCACCCCTAAGGGGTTGAAATGGGGGTTGGAAGTTTGTATGAAAGTCCTTTGTTTTTGAAGTTAGACACATTTATTAACAAATTAGCATTTCGGTTATAAGTTTTAAATAATAAAAACCTGCATAAGCTATATAAAGCCTCTTTAGATAGACTTTTTGCAGCGGGAAAATTTCATAATCTCATAGGAAATCAGAAATTGTACGCGGACGAAGTCGCGGGCGACCGCTAGTAGCTGATAAAATTATGTCAAAAAAGCTGATACAGATAATTTATATCTTCTCATGCCATATTTTATCTATTTCACAGAATCTAAAGTACGAGTATCTAGACAGTTATGCTGGGTGTGATATTTTTATATGATATCTATTATCGTTTCCGGCGCATATTATTAATGCGAAACTGTGTCAGTCTGTCTGTCCATCTGCAACCCTATTCTCTAACTCAGTGGCTTTCAAAAAATGAACGCCACTGAGATATTTTTCATCAATGGCTTTCCTTTTCTGAGAGCCACTGAGTTAGAGAATAGAGGGGCTGGTTGTCTATCTGCTACGCTTTCAGGACGATGTTCAACCGATTTCGAAAAAACTTAGTACAGTTAAAAACTTAGTATAATATATAAAATTCAAAATTCTTTATTTGCAAAAACATTTTTTTACATTGAGATGTTATTTGTTAGTTTCCAGTATAAATGTTACACCTTATAATCAGGCATGCAAAATTACCTATTTTGTTTATAAAATTATCTATTATTTGAAATTAAAGAATTCATCTATTGTGTAGAAGCACCTTTCTGTAAGCCACCTTTTAAGTCTTGACTTAAGGCGAGTCATCTCCAAGATTTTAGGAGGTGAGGTGTGGGGTGCCGCCCGCGCGTCTCGCGGTACATTTCTCGTAGAGACTGGCGGGGAAGCGGGCAGCGCGGTATATTCTGAAACCGCTTGGCAACGTTCAAGTTCTGAGATTAATTTGAATTAAATAGATATAGGACTTCAGTTTGAAATAAATTTTAGCAGGTTCTCATTAATACTTCAAGAGGAATTTATCCATATAAAAATGATGAGCAAAGTCGAAAATTTTATTAATAAAAAATTCGTTTTAAACTTTTAATTTAGCCTGTTTCAAGATTTTTTTTGATCGAGTAAAGTACATCCTATCGTGTAACAAATTAGCACATTCTTTAGACAATATCTTTAAGTGTATCGGTTAATTTTTGTAAGACCGATATTTAATAGTAAATACCGAAAAAAATTGATCTAGCAAACCAGTTTTCACCGCTGAGCTGAGGTGACTCGCCTTAAATACGAGATTGAATCTGAGTTTTCTAATTGATTTTGGAATTTTATTGTACACTTTAATAGATTTTACTGCACAATTTCTTACTAAAATGGCACTTCTACATCCTGGCATTCTTTTTTTTGACATCTAAATTTTCAAAAAATTGCGGATTCTTTTTCACAAAAATTCCTACTTCTAAAATGTACAGACATGGTAATGTTAGTATCTTTCGATCTTTAAATAACGGCTTACACGATTGGAGAGGTCCTGCTCCACATACAGCTCTTATGCACTTTTTCTGTGCTATAGGCCAGCGCTTGGCTACAATCAGACCTGGTTAAAAGGGGTGATGCAGCCTAAGGTGGAGCGCGCTTGCCTAGAAGATGCCTATTGACTCTTAATTCGAAGGTACCTATATTAAAAGACGAGGGTAAAACGGAAGCCGGAAGGGCATTCTATATCCTAGCGGTTCGAATTAGTAACGAAGAAGAAATTGTTTCGTACGAGTCCGCGGGATTTCGACTGCGTATTTATGTGGGATTGCATTCCAGGGAAAGGCATATAGGCTTGTGATCCCGAAAAATCAAACAATTCCCACAGGCTATTTCAAAAATCTAAGTCCACGCGGACGAAGTCGTGGGCATCATCTAGTAAGGTGTTAAATTAAAGATGACTTTGGCCAATTTATTAAAACACGGACGCTAAAATTGCGTTTTCCTAGCTAATTAGCTTTATATTTTTTTTTAACGTGTATCTTGTATCTGGGCACGAGGACTTTGCCTTCACGGTAATCTAAATCGATGATTGAAAATAAAAAATAAATACATATTTTATTATTGAAGATAAGACCAAAACCGTGAAATTAAACGTGTATTGTGTTTGTGTTAATCTCTCATTCAATATTTTTGATAACGTTGCGAATCCGGTCGTTCTAAAAAAAAAACATCTTTATCACAATTTTTTTCTGCGGAAAAGAAGGGCGTGACTTTAGCCTCCAAAACTGACATCACAGTAAGGCTGCACGCATCTTAAAACATAACAGAGCAACGTAACATGAAACGTAGTTTCGTAACATTTTTAAATTCATGCAACCTAAACTTATTTAAATAAATATCAAAAATTGCAGAACTGGCAGAATTTGAATGGAAAGCCTTCGACTGCTAGGAAACGGTTCACCCCAAGTTTGAGATATACATCTTTAATCCAGTCTTTTGACGCGACTGCTTAAGCCATCTAGCAGCGATATGTTGCAGTATCGAAATGGAATCTTTGAACGAGAATTCCCTAATAAATTAAAATAAAAAAAGAGAATTGATACATTATTCATTTTAGTTAAGAAACTTTCTACTTTCGAAACTAAAAGAAAATATAAAAGTCATGCACCCTATTCTAAGAGACACTCCACCCTTTTTGAATAACTTTAAGAAAAATAATGATTTCTGTATACTTAATACTAATAAACTATATTCGATAGTAACAGTTGGTATTTAATATTTAATAATAATTTGATATTAAAGTATACATACAATATAATTTAAGTTAAAATTCAACAAAAACAAATTCGATCTTGTTTCTGACTCAGGTCCGAAAAGCATTAACAAACTTATGTAAAATAAAGCAATACAAGACTTTACGCACATATGCCCACGTATTATATTGCCTAAACAGCGAAACTGTATAACATCACAACCAGCGCCAGTACTATAAGCTCATTTAATTGAATTTTCGACTTTAGGGGTTGTATCACACTGAGATACCACATTGTCGTCTTGAGTAATCTTAAGGCTAAATAAGTTGTTAAGTTCGGCCGCATATTATCCAAAATTTCTGTCAGTAGGTAATATCTATCAAGTTTTCCTCATAATTTTTGTACCCAGCAATCACAATGTTACACAATGTTGCAGAATCGGACGTACGCTTTTAATGTTCGTAAAGTGAAAGGGACAGCATTTTATCTGATAGAAATTTCCGATAAAATATTCGGCCCGTCTAGGTGTTATTTTCTGGGTTGTCAACTACCCACATTTTTTTCACAATTTTGATCACACAATGTTAAAATTGTCAGATCATTTTAATCTTTACGATAGAAGGTGCATTTTAAAAGTTTTCTGTATACTTATCTCATTTTTGGCATGTGTGGATTGGTTCCTGTTTGCATAAATAAGTCCAATTATAAATATGATAAAGGGCAGATTAAACGATCTACATTTGATGATATAGTGTGGCATCCCAGTGTGATAGAGCCCTAGCACAAACCAAAATGGAGGTTAAACATGCATGCGTGTTGGCATAATATACAGCTACCGCCAAACCTCTTGATTGCTCTGAAGTTGCAACGGTCCCTGATTGCACCGTTACAATAAGTATAATTAGCGACAATCAAATAGTCGTCTCTGTCGAATTCCGTTCCATACTTCGCGTGAAAGTTATGGTATTGAAAATTGTCAAAGTTGGTCATGAACATTATTCATTTTAATTTTATGTGTCAAAGTTGATCATAAACATTATTCATTTTCATTTTATGTGTCAAAGTTGGTCATAAACATTATTCATTTTCATTTTATGTGTCAAAGTTGGTCATGAACATTATGCATTATTTTATTATAACTAACCGACTTCCAAAAAAGGAGGAGGTTCTCAATTCGACGCGTATGTTTTTTTACTAATATATTCTTCAGAGTGATCAAGAAGTCAGGCGTCACCTGTACAAATTGACCGAATTAAATGATGTTATGTGTTTGAAATATTAAACTATGAAGGTGTAACCATAAACATAAAATTGTATAGGATTGATTGTATTTATGTTCGATTAAAAGTAATTAAAAAATGTTATAAACTTAATGGGTACAACATGACTGGAAGTATAATAATTGCGAATGATAAGGTCCTTTATATCTCTATGGAATGGACGCTATTAGTGATTCATACATTGTAATAAGATTTTGGTTGGGTTAAGGGTTGAAGGCCTTTGATTTTCGATCATCAAAGTTCGTAGATCGTTTCATCGATTGATTCGTCCAAAGGATCCACTTTAGCATTTATATATAATAAATATTAGTATGGATTACTCTGAATGTATGTTTATTGGTCATGTACCCAATTTTCGTAACAAAGTGCGAAAAAAATTAAGCAAAATATTGCAATGAACTCACAGTAGAGTAAGAATTGAGCTATAATTTTTCTAGTATGCGAGTAAATAAATCTTAGTTAAAAAAGTAACCACGTATATTCTATTTTGGTCTGAACTATATACTTAATGTTTTTATTTTGTTTTTCTTTCACGTGAATGGGCGCTAAGCTTTATTTGTTGCTATAGTAAGTTTCAAATTGTGTGTTATTTTTTTACAAAAGTTTATTTTAAATTTTACTTCAAACTGTCAGACTACTAGACGATGTCCGTGTCTTTGCCCTCTCATATCTTTATTGCAACTCGTTCATTTTCGTGAATAAAAATGCCCTATGCTCGTTTCCGAGATGTAAGCTTTTTTTGTAACCTACAAAATCGGGTAAACTGATGGGCAACGAAAAGGTAACAAACATATCGACAGTCTGACAGACAAAACCATTTTTAGAATTTATAATAATGGTATATATAGTAGACACTTTATTCGTGTACCTACTATAAGCCCAAGCGATTAATAGGGTTAAAATCTATTCGAGAATTCATACTTAATATTGTAGTTTACCTCCTGAATCGTTTTTTCATATATAAGCCCGGGGTATGAAAATTTATGGGGAGTAAAATCAAACTTTCTCCGTTACGTTACGTTATGTTTTTTATTTCCAAGATAACACCTGTTTATGTTTCCATGGTAACACTTTTCGTTCGGAAGGAGTAAACTCCAGTCGTGCGTCGGAGCTGACACACACAATTTTTTTTTATAAATGCGCAAGTGTATCTGCCTGACTACTACACTTTCACATCCCATCTGCTCAACTGATTTTGACTGATGGAAGGACACTGGCTACTTTTTACCTCGAAAAATCAATTTACCATGATATTTTCCAAAACCTAAAGACACGCGGGCAAAGTCGCGGGCATATTTCTTGTAATAATTATGATGATAAAAAATTACTTGGCCCATTCATATGCAAGAAGTGTAATTGTGACATTAAACTAACACACATTCACTCATACATCGCTTTATACACATCCCAAGCGCCGAAGCTTAAACCCTAACCTACTTGCGCACATTGTGAGCAAAGACAAACAAGTTTTTATTAATAAAATATCATTAATAAAGTTAATTTATACTCCTTGTATTCATTTGTAGCAATTTTAAGTGAAGAGTATTTTTTTACTGTCATTAGTCATATTCGCATAGAACTTTTGAATTTTACTGCATATTTTCATACTGCGTTTATTTTATCTTATCACAACTATATATAAGTTCTTAAGTTTAGACCACGGGCTATATGTATGGTTTAGTCATTATTTTAATTTTAAATTTAAGGAATTTTAATCCAATAAAAATGTCATATTGTCAAACTGTACTGTCAAATTCATTAGCAACATTAGTTCCTTATTTGGTCATATTAACATATAATAATATTATTATGAGTTTTTTAAGAGTAATTTTGCACAACAATTTCATGTCTACAAGTGAATACAAGTGTCAAATCCCACCAAGTTTAATAAATATTGTAAATAATCGAAATGTAATTAAAATAATTTGTAGACGTATACGTGAATAAATAAAATACGTCATAATCATATTTAAAAAAAATAAAAGACAATAAATTCACATTAGGGACTACACACACTTACATTTTTTTACATTCAAACCTTTTTGACAGAACTATTTTTGAAAAGAAAATAACTTTAACAGGGTATGCAGTTCCTTCTATGAAAATATTAGCCTTTTTCTTGTTAAATCTTGTTAAAATAAATAAAATTCATAATTATTAGATATAAAATATATATAAATTGATCTCCCGAAAAGTCGAAAACTTTTTGTCAACTATAGCCTAATAATTTAAATTAAATAACACTATACACTATTAAGAAGCCGTCAATGGCAACATTGTGGTGCTATCGAGAAAAAAATATTTTTTGCACATTTTTTTTTAGTAATTTTTATCACAATAACACACGCCCTAGCAAACGCTTTCAATTTAGAAAAAATACATTAGATTTTTTGATAATATGTACCTACTCTCCAATCCAAAAATATTTACAACATCTTAACTCTAGTACATTTTTTTTCTCATGAAAAACATCAGATTTTTTCCAGTTGTAAAACTTAAGAACACATTGGACTAATATATTTTATTATTATTACGATTTATTAAGAGAAAACCTTGTCTATTAACTTACATGATTTAAAAAAAAAATTACTGTCCATTGCTGCTAAGGAATTAAATAAAACTTATATAACACGCCTTGAGATCGGTCACTCACTTTTATTTATTTTTTTATAGTTTTTTTTCACAGTTTTTATCACATTTTTTTTTGTTAAATACTGTTACCTCTTAGGTTGCATGTTTTCAGGATATGTTTCACTTTGCCAGAGGGTCCGCGCGCTAGTGCTGGGGCCACACCGGTGGAGTATGTTTTGTGTTTACTGACAAACTGACTGCATTCAGGATGTGAACTTTTTACCTTTGCTCGGGGATACCTGGTAACGACAAAACAATTTTTAGGATAAACAATTAAGGGCTCTAGGTACGTTATTTAGTGTATTATGTGCAGTTAAAAAATTTTGTCTAAATACACAAAATTCTGTTGCTTACCCGACCTTGTATAATGGTTACCAACCTCTGAGTGGGTTTACAATAATACAATGTTTTACTTTATATATTGACTCTTGTTTTGTATTGTAACCTGATGAATGTCTTAAAATAAAATAAAAAAACATTCTAATCTTATAAATGTGAGTGTGTTTGTTTGTTGGTTTGTCCTTCAATCACGTCGCAGCAGAGCAACGGATGTGATTTTTTGCATGGGTATAGTTGAGGACCTGGATAAAAATAGCCTTTTTATCCTGGAAAAGAGCAATGGCGAAAGTATAGACTTCATTGACTAAATCTTGGTTGTACACAAGTAAGATAAAGACAAAAAGAATTTTCGCATTTTTTTATATTGTATCAAGTATTCACCATAATTAATTGAAGCTAGTTGAAAAATTAAATATTAAGGGAATCTTTTTTGATTATTTAGTTCCTCTTCTCAGTTTAGTGTTACCATTTTATGTATAATCTACCTACCTAGTAGCTTTTTTTTTTTTTTTTGTTATTTGTACTCTATCTGCAATCAGTTTAAACTTTAACTATAAGTTGAGAGTTGGGATGTATGTACTTGTTCTACGGTTGAGTGACCCTCTCTAAAGCCAAATTGGTGGTCTGGTATGAGAGACTCTTTCGATATAACATCTTTCAGGCGTCGTAGAAAGAGTTTTTCGAATAGCTTTGATAGTACAGGTAGCAGACTTATGGGTCTATATGATGAGACAATAATTCCTGTTCATTGTCTTCTACATTTAGTCCTGAAAATTTATTATGAACAGGTACTGCATTTGACTGAGGTGGGGTCGTACTCACTCTCCTTCTTTTGGTAATCCGAATTTCAGGCACTGATTGCCAATTATTTTCTGAGCATTCAAGCGTGTCATCCAGAGATTCCGCTTCAATAGTTATATGCTCAGCTTGTGAATTGTCTTTTGGTGTTGGGTCTTTATTCTTTTTGTGGAAAAAGCTTGGATGGAAAGCTTGTTGAACTAGTCTTCTCTAGTAGCTAGATACATATAAATTGGTAGATTATTTTGCATCGTTTTAAAAATTGAAATTATTTAGTCTGATTAATGTTTGCATAAATAATAGGATTGCTCTTTTTTTTAGTGTATTTTATATTATTTAAGTGAATTTTATTGCATACATTATTTAATAATCTCTAACAGAATAGTAATAAATGAATTAATATTATGGCAGCACTGATGCTGATTGTCTGTGGTTGTGCCGAATGTTTTACTGGTCTGTGGTTGTCATCTTCTTGTACTTCTTCTTTTTCTTAGTTTGATTTTTAATATTGTGGCTTTCTTCCGGTTATCATTTTTAGAAGTGACATTACCACATAACCTACAAAACTTTAAAACGAAATTTAATTGTTCTAGCTTCATTTTTTAAAAATTCTTGCATATGAGAGCTTCGTACCTGACGCTTAGTAAAATATAATTTTTGCACACGTGTACATAATTCTTTTTTTCGCAATAATATTGTTATATGGAAGTTCGCCTTTGCTCTTTAGAGGTTCTTTAATAGTTTTAGTTAGTTCACCTTGGTATGTCACGCGATAGAGCTGACGGCGTAGTGCGGCCGGGTGCCCTCTGGTTGGTACAGGGTTATCGACGCTATGTAGTTATTGGACATCACCTGAAATAAATAAATAGATTATACCACCGTCAAACTTTTTTTAAGTGAAAACTTCTTTAGGCGCGTTGAGCACTTTTCGGCAGGGGGTAAAAATGTGGAATACGCGAGACCGACACCATTCTTCTTAAGACAAAGGCCTTAAGTATAAATAGTACATTCGTAATTAAACTTTAATGCCTTAGTTTTAAGGTTTATATTTATAGGTGCTGTGGAAAGGAGACCGACACCTCGCGTTGTTACGAAGACAAAAGGTCTTAAATATAAATGTAGTATATTCGTAATAAACTTGAAAGCCTTTTAGTTTTAAGGTTTATATTTGAAATTTTTTTTTTTTTTTAATTAGAAATAAAAAAAAATCAATATTCGTTTTCACTTCTATCGGCAATTTTTTTATCCACTACAAGTTAGGCCAGTGGTCCTTCGAACCGGATTTGAACAAGCTACATAGAAAAAGCCGTCACCTCGAAGATCATATCCTGGTAGCCGTAGCAGAAAGTGGAGCCGAATGGGGTGGTGGTGTTGGTGGAGGCACGGTTGAGCACTTGTTGTATGCCTAGCCTAATCTGTTTGGGAAATGGCACTCAGTCTATGGAGTCAACATCCCCATTTGTGGCAGTGGTCCTTCGAACCGGATTCGAACAAGCTAGATAGAAAAAGCCGTCACCTCGAAGATCATATCCTGGTAGCCGTAGCAGAAAGTGGAGCCGAATGGGGTGGTGGCGTTGGTGGAGGTGCGGTTGAGCACTTGTTGTATGCCTAACCTAATCTGTTTGGGGAATGGCACTCAGTCTATGGATATAACATCCCAATTTGTGGCAGTGGTCCTTCGAACCGGATTCAAACAAGCTAGATAGAAAAAGCCGTCACCTCGAAGATCATATCCTGGTAGCCGTAGCAGAAAGTGGAGCCGAATGGGTTGGTCGTATTGGTGGAGGATGCGCGATTGAGCACGACGGGGCGCTCGCACACGCGCAGCGCGCGCGACACGCTCTCCCACTTGCTGTACGCTGTGATACAGACCGCACCGCGTGATTCCACCAGCGCGTTTGACTCGCACCTGGAATGTAACACGTTTTTTTTTATCCACTACAAGCTAGCCCTTGACTGCGATCTCACCTGATGGTAAGTGATGATGCAGTCTAAGATGGTAGCGGGCTAACCTGTTAGGGGCATGGCAGTTATATAAATTCCATACATCGGTTTCTACACGGCATCGTACCGAAACGCTAAATCGCTTGGCAGCACTTTGCCGGTAGGGTGGTAACTAGCCACGGCCGAAGCCTCCCACCAGGCCAGACCAGGGAAAATGCAGAAATTATAAATTCCCAAATTGACCCTGCCGGGGATCGAACCCGGGACCTCCGCACGTTAAGGCAACAGCGCTACACACTGCGCCACGGAGGTAGCAAAAAGCGTAGGCGTAGGCGATTATACGCGTGCCCAGTTAATGCTGAACAGCCAGGTTTTTAGGGTTCCGTACCTACCGTTCCGTCCTCTTCAGGTGAAGAGGATAAAATAAACTCTTATAGGATCACTTCGTTGTCCGTCTGTCTGTCTGTCAACCTTGTTCTCGAGAACGCGTGGAGCTATCAAGTTGAAATCAATATGACATACTTAGGTCTACGGTCCCTTGGAGCTGTAAAAAATCAAGCTTCTAAGTCAACGCAATCTAAAGATGCAGCAGTTTATGCCGCATATTTTAAATTATTTATTTATTTATTTAGAAACTAGCGCTTGGCTGCAATCAAACTTACTCGCAAGTGTTGATGCAGCCTAAGGTGGCGCTTTACTAGAAGGTGCCGATTCACTCTTAATTTGAAGGTACCATTGTTAAAAGTGGATGGGAAAACGGAAGCCGAAATTCCATATGCTAGCGGTTCGAATTACAAACGAGGAAGCAAATTGCTTCAGCGATCAGCGATGTATGCCTCATTAAGCTTACTTGTCAGGCTGAACGTTAAGCTCAAACTCGCAGCGATGATACATATTGAAGTTATAATGCCCCGGGTAGTTTGTGTGCAGCACGAACTTCTTCACTTGGTGCGTGCGCGCGTCGAATAACACGTCCTGGAACAGATATACGATGATTATTCCACATATCATTGCATTTTTAAATATTGTGGGGTACCACAAGGTTTGCTGTTGGGTCCCTTTTTGTTTCTAATTTATATCGACAACAGACTTTAATTAAATTAACGAAATCAATAACTCATGCGATTTTACAGCTTGTGTTGCTGATTTTGTTATTTGTCAAGTCAATAATAAGTAAATGATAGCAAGAAAATATTAAACTAAGCGAAAACATTTATCACTGATTTTTTCTAAAATTACCATAAGAATCAATATTAAATATCCCGCAGAAAAGTAATATGTAATTTAATATTCATATTTGATTTTTTGTCTGTTAGTAAATCCAAATGAGTCGTCGATAAGATTCAATAACAAGCTTATAGCAGAAAATAAGTAGTTTCGTTAAACGACATAAATTACTAGCTGATGCCGACTGCGTGGTTTAAGTTTTTTTTAAATTCCTCCTCTCGTTAATTTTCTGGGATAAAAAGTATCCGTTGCTCTGTTGCAGCGTGATTGAAATACAAAACAACACACAAACACACTTTCGCACTTATAATATTGAGTATGATAAGTCAATTGATGTCAAAAGTAAAATTGGTGCAATCAAATTACAATTCATAAAAGTGTTATCTCACCAGACCGAGCGTGAAGTAGTTGAAGAAGTAATCGGAAGCGGGGGGAGGGCGGCGGCGCGCGGTCGGCCGGTGGATGCGCATCTTATCGTCCGCCTTGTAGAAGAGGCGCGCGGGAGCGGCCAGAGCGCGTGACACCGCTTGACAGCTGTCACCGAAACGGACCACGCGTCTCCTGGCTGACGCGGGCTCGCCTGATCTGATACCTGTAAATATGAAACATAATAGTTTAAATAAGGTTCTACATAATTATCCTGACGATAATGGCAAAGAATAACCCTTTTACCATCATCAACAACAGCAATTTTCTCATCGTCATCTTCACCAATAGGTACCATTATTGGTGAAGATGACGATGAGAAAATTGCTGTTGGTGATGATGGTAAAAGGGTTATTCTTTGTCAAACGTCACAACACGCGTTTAGTACATGAGCTTGTAAGAAATACAGACATGTGACGTCATAAACATTTGACACTTCCACTTTCATAATCGATAGTTTTAGATTAGATTTTATGTGTTTTGGATGACCTTTTTATATAATAATCACAAAACGAAATATTTTTTTTGACATCTCTATTATGGTTTTTATGGAAATGAATACATAATTAAAACATGCGATATTGATAAAAAGGATGTGCTGATAATTGATAAAGAAAAGATGATGGCAATCATAAAGATACCATAAAAGTACAGCTGAGCTTGAGTACAATGATTATGATTAAGATTCGATAATTAATATTATTATTAGACAACCTAGTAACAATGACAATTATTATAAGATTAATGTTTGCACTGATAATAATAATTGCGACATTATCGATAAAGAACAAAATGATAACGTTAATGACGAGTCGAAGGAATTACCTTCCGTATAAATATGCAACCGCAGTCCAAGCGTAGCAGTGGGAGATCTAAGAACGTCGCACCGTCGCAAGTGCAACTGATGTTTGTAACAAGACAGGGGGAGGTCAGCCAACGGCGCCGAACATCTGCCGCCGCTGCCGGATCTTGTCAACTGCAAACATTTGGGTGTAAAAATAAAATATTTACCGATTTGAAAATGCCAAATGTTTGTGGCAGCGTGCGATGCATCGGTGAAATAACAGTTGGTCGTTTAAGTTTCAGGTGCCTTAAAAATCCAAGCTAACGACTAAATTTCAGTAAGGTATCGGCTCAATTTGAAGTATCTACCGATTCGCAGGTTATGTTAACGTTTTTCAATCAGCAGAATTGGTACCGTTATCGCATATTCAAACCAAACCAGCCCGAATTTGAATGATTCATACTAACTTTATGGGCGTTATGGCTGCCTGGTATGGCGTGTGAAGAATAGTCTTGAGTACCCCCCAGCTCGGCTAAAGACAGTTCAGCATGTATTTGGGTATCTGAGTACACAAATAAGGCCTAAAGCCGAAATATTGCAACTCTGTCATTACTAACCGAACAAACTGCATACTTTACCAAAACGTGAGGAAAATCAGAACATAGTCAACAAAACTTTGTCCAAAATATTGAAAATCTCCTCTTGTAACTTGATGAATTCATGATAGTTTTGTGGATTATGGTAATTTAGCTTGGTCTCGACAGTTATCTCACCTGATGTTGTGAACCGTAGTATATCGTCGTTCGAGAGACGACGGGCGAGCCGCCGTTAGGGAACTGAAGCGAGCCTAAACCGTGTGCGTATCCGGGCTGAAACATTACACCAATTTTTAAACTTTTAGAAATTTAAAAAAAAAATGCGTTCTTAATAAAGTTTTAAGTACTTTTGATCCTCAAGTGAATCTACCATTGGTTCGAAATACCATGCCAAATGAGAAGAACCAGCAAGAAATTAAGCGGTTGCTCTTTTACTAAAATAAAAATATAATATTTTAATGATTAAGAAATTATTTCGTTTGAAAACTTCAAACAGAATAAAGTATGCTAAAATTACAATAAGCAGAAGCTTATTTTTCTATCATTATATTCTACAGCCAAAAATCTACAGGTAGTTGAGCGTTTCGATGAATTTGTTTATAATCAAAAATATCTCTGCCATTTTATGTATATTTTAATTGTTTTAGTCCATATCAGCGTTCACTGGTCTATACAACATACTCATCTGTTTTAACATTATATTGTAGAGTACGAATTAACGTACAAAGTTACAAACCTTCATGAAAAATCTCAAGTTTCCAGCTAGACCTAGCCGTATTTGCTGTACGTCCATATAATATGTAATATGTCCAGTCAGATAAAATATAGATAAATGATGATGCAAAGCTTTCAATAAACTTGTTAGCGACAATCACAAAAACTGGGGGGACTCACCTCAAATTTACTATCGACGGGGAAATAGAAAGACAACCCGCGGAAGTTGAGCGCGAACAGATGTCGCTGGCTGTCGTAGAGACCAGGGTGCGTCGCACCAAAGCAGTGCTCCACCTGCTCTATGGAGGGCGTGATCTCCGGAGAGTTGAAGCACATACCACTGGGGAAATCAATCAGGCATGTTGAGGGCATGTTGTCTCTGAATAAGTTTAAAGTTAATGTAAAACGTAAACTCATTGAAAAATCTTATTGCCATGTAAAGGATGACTTAAACGACAAGGAAGCTTGACAATAATTTGCTCTAATGGCTCTGATAGTTCCTTAGTTTGAGATGATTTGTGAAATGTTGATAAGAAAAATGTCCCGGCTGAGTTTGTTGTGGGCTCTATTTGGACGTAAATAAGTGTACCTAATTTGAATAAATGAATATTGATTGATTGATTGCATGTTTGACCTTTGAATCAAGCTCTTTTTTTTAATATATAGGCAAGCGCTTCGCTGCAATCAGACCTGCTAGCATGTGGTGATGCAGCCTAAAGTGGAGCGCGCTGGCCTAGAAGATGCCTATTCATACTTAATTTGAAGGTACCTATATTACAGGAGGGGAAAACGTAAGCCGGAAGGGCATTCCATATCCATGCGGTTCGAATTAGGAACGAGGAAGCAAATCGCCTCCTACGAGTCCGCGGTATAGCTGAAATCACGCTACACCAATATAGACTCTATTTCGAAGTGTCGGAACTTTTTGTCCTACCTTTCATTTACCCCCGACGCAAACCTAAAGGGGTGTTATAAGTTTGACGTGTGTATCTGTCATTGTATATTGTCTCCCAAACGTATGAATCGATTTTAATTGAGTTCTGTTTTGTTTGACTTGTTCGAGATTGTCCTTGGCTATGATTCAAAAAATATTTTCAGCCGTTTGAAGATCACCAGTTCTTTTCTAGTTGATGAAGGATGTGAGCAATTTCTAAGTAGTTTCCTGTTTCTTCTGTTCTGAGAATTGACCGTCAGCGTTGGTAGAAGAAATGGCTTAGGATCAGCTGGAAATAGATAGGAATAGCAAAACTTTTCCGTTCAGTGAAGGATAGAACATTGTATGTCTCTCCAACAGTGGAGAAAACGCGAAGACGCGAAGAAGAAGATAATTTTGGCCCCTGTTACCATGGCTTTATCTTTAATACTTTTCAAAGATTTAAAACTGCTTAGAGAGAAAAAAGAAGTATGTCCCTGAACATATGCTATGGTTGGAGACAAAATGAACAGAAAGGTCACCAGGTCGGTAGGTATGCGATCAGAATATATTAAATACGCGGCAATCTTACGGCATAAATGCCGGATGACGGGCGTGACTGATTTTTTTAATATGTCGATAATAATAATTGATTCTGATATGGCTAACATTTTACATTACTTAGACAAAATGAGGTGTTCAGAAAGTGTTCGTGTGATTCAATAGAGCAAAGAGGGTAAAGAGAGAAGGAAAATGTGGATTATCAGGGATAGATTAAGTACATTTCATTTAGAAATGTCAAGGAGTGAATATTGTACTGAGTGATGTCTAGTAGTGAGCATATGTATGGCTGCGGCCGACGAGGTCCCGGATTTGAATCCCGGGTCGGGCTCAGTACTCAGGGCGGTACTCAGTAGCCCGTAGTTAGGAAGCTGGAGGTGTTTCACCCCCGTGCCTCGGAGAGCACGCTGAGCCGTCGGTCTCGGCTATTATCACTAACATAATAATAGTCTTGCGGTAAAATGGACAATTTAATAGTTATAATTTGTCTGATAAATTGCGCCTACTGAAAACTTCAACACTTACTTACGACGACACTGTAATAGCTTCGACTTCGTTAAGGCGCTGTGAGCTCAAGAGATGAAAAACAGAGGCGCGCGGGGGTGAAATCGAGCAAGCGCATGTCGCATAATTTTCAATACAAATGAAACCGACAATGTGTTTGATTTAGAAATATGAATTTTATCTTATATTTCTAGAGCTAATTATTGGTTTCAATAAGGAGAAAAATTGCTTTAAAAGGTAAATTAAGAGGTATGTTTAAAACAAATTTCAATGCAGAGTTTTTTTTTAATTGTGCTTTGAGATGCGTCAATGGCTGCTCAAAGGTCTTGAAAACATCACATTATTTTTACAATCATACATTATGTCACCGTTTGATGGATACACTGCTTTTAAAAACCCCCTTTTACGCTACACAGGGCCTTAAGCCGAAGATTACAGTTAAAACCAACAACTCTTGGAATAATTTGGCCTGCTTAAAAGCTATAAGGAAAAGTTTTTTTGTAGACTTACCTATACCTAAGTTTAACTAATTTCATATTGTATATTTCTATAATCTTCAGCCGCTGCGCGACGGGGTCGAATATCAACCGGATGCCGTCCTGCGGCATATTTATTACTAGATCTACTGACAGTGGATTCTGAAACAAAAAAAGCATAATGTTAGGAGTTTTCATTTGATCTTGAGTGGCACGTATTCATTAGATCGGTTTGGCCGTAGGTATCGTGTCGTATTCGACTGCAACCGTATTCGGTCACTAATGTAAACTGTAATTCGGTTGACCGCATTTGATGGCAGCCTGTTTGTGGTGACCGACCTAGTGAAGAAGAAACGGGATGTTCTCCCCACGGGAACGGGATGTTGTTCGGGATGGGAACGGGATCACTTTTAGTGATAAGACCGCCCTTGCGCGCGCGTTGATTTCTGTTTTATGTTTAGTTCTATGTTATGTGTGGAAATAAAGACTATTGTTTGTTTGTTTGTTTTAAATTCTTTGTTGCACATACGTAGATTACAATGCACACTAACTAACTTATAGTTATGATTTATCTGTTAACCGAAAACCGAATACGGGCGACGCATTCGGCCACCGACCAAAGGTACTAGATGACGCCCGTGACTTCGTTCGCGTGGATTAAGTTTTTTTATTCCCGCAGAAACTAATCTTCCAAGATAAAAAGCCTGTGTCAGTCGCCGGGCCGGGCGATTCAACCTATCCCGGGTCCCGTACCAAATTGTATCGAAATCGGTACTATTGAGCCGTGAAAGCGTAGTAAACACGATTTTGCATTTATAATAATATTAGTATGGATTATTTATTCATGAAAAGTAAGTAATTAAAAACAAACAAGCCGTAAATCGTATGCGTACAATTAGTAACCATCTGTACAAACTACACACTGTCTTACGAGTTACGAATATGACGCGTATTATACTATCGATAACCAAGCCATAAAGCAATAAACTTAAAGTGATTCATAAAAACGTGCGCATTTAACAATCAGAAACAATAAGAAAGGCTGTAAACATTCCTTACACAAGGCGCATTTATTAATTTGTATGTCGCGAATCGCAATGGAATCAGAAGCCCTATTCCGAAAAAGCTGCACGAATCATTGTTACAATTTTTATTGTTGTAATTGGAGTATTTTCCGGACACTTATCCCGGTATATTCCCGTAAGTAAGGGATATCGACAATTCCCACTCTTGTGAAAATCCATACTAATATTTAAAAAAATTGCGAAAGGATTTCAAAGCTCATCGGCTTTTTTTTTATTCACCATAAGTTAGCCATTGACTGCGATCTCACCTGATGGTAAGTGGTGGTGCAGTCTAAGATGGCAGCGGGCTAACCTGTTAGGGGCATGGCAGTTATATTAACCTCATACCCTATTCGGTTTCTATACGGCACCGGAACGCTAAATCGCTTACCGGCACGTCTTTGCCGGTAGGGTGGTAACTAGCCACGGCCGAAGCCTCGCACCAAGCCAGACCGAGGATAATTCAGAAATTATAAATTCCCAAATTGACCCTGCCGGGGATCGAATCCAACCCGTCGATCAAACAAGATAACAGCGCTCAACATTGCGCCACCGAGGTCGTCAAAACCAACCGATTTTCCTTAAATTCAATATTTTTCTAACGTTGGCGTTGCATGTAGGAAAATGTTTAAGGGTGTTTGTCGGGACCCCCTGGTGGATATTTTTGTTCATTCATTTTATATATTACTTGAATTTTTTAGTACAGTATGATTGCGTTATGTTACCTGATCACTGTAGAGGACTTGTACTCCTCGTATAGTGCCAACTTGACTCTGTATGATGGACACCGCCTGGGAGAAATGCATTCCTGGAAAGAAGAAACAGCCACTGTGAATAAATGATATGCCAAGCCAATTTTAATATCTTCCTGTATCAACCTTAAAATTCTGGGGGTTAGTTTACTACTAAAGGAGTTAAAGGAGTTGTTGAGTCGAGACTATTATACAATTGACGAATTTCTTAATGACAAAGTTGTATAGAAGCAATCGACTTTAGAACCAGCGCCCCACATGATAGTATAATAATTGACACTACTATATTTAATTTATATACCTACGTATTGTAATATCTTGTATTTAAAAAGAGCAACTGCTAAATTTCTTGACGGCTCTTCACAGCAGCATCATCTTTCCGAACCGGTGGTAGAGTCCAACCATGACGTAACATAAGAGACACCTGTATGCCCTACATAGTATAAATAAATTAAGTTTATTGAGTTTACTACTTAGTAAATCTATCAAAAGGTTCAATTTTATGGAGCCCGTGATGCCCCCTTAAACGAAGGGGAGCAGTGGTGTTTCAAGTCGACCAACCAAATTTGTGAGGGCCCCATCAATAATGGCTTAACACATCTCCGCTTAGCTTCTGTGGACAGGTAACCTTAGTACTAACCATCAGGTGAGATCGCCGTAGGAAAAAAAAAATTCAAATCATTGCATCATTTCGTTGCAGTAGATAGTTACTGTCTGTAAAGTGTTAGGGCGCCTTCAAGTACGTGTTGGAATAATATACCACCACCAAACCACAATCAGAAATATTGGATTTAAATTATAAACTCAATGCACATTTTTAACGCAGTGAGTAGTTAGGTAATTTAATTATGTCACTATAAAAATTGAGAGACCTTTGTTCAACTTATGATAAAACAAGATGATACCCGTCACTTAGGTTTAGGATTTAGGTTTTTGAAATATTTCGTAGGAATTCTTTGATTTTCCGGTAGAAAAGCCACTCTCCATTTCCTCAAATACCCATGCAAAAATTGCGGTGTGATTGTACGAAAAACCAACAAACAAACACACTCTCACATTTATAATAAGTATACATAGTGATTATCACAACAAACTTGTCCCAGGTATTTCTCAAGCATGAGTAAGCAACAAAAATAGTATACATATAAGTATAAGTAAGTACCTACTTAGTTTGAAAAAATGTAACAGGAATAACTATGTAAATTTAAAGTCACGTCACCAAACACGTCCGTTAATTGTATATAGGTTGTTATGTCTACGATAATTACATTTGTTTTGCTAGTAATGGCCGATAAGCGAAATGCTAATGACACTGGTGCAAACGTTTCAACATGCTTTTTCGTTTGCTCATTTCCCACTGGAGACCAAGTACCTTAGTATAATAGCTACTAGTTTATGTTTTTTTAATGACTAGCTAACCTTGCCTGCTACATTCGTGTCGAGGGAATTTCTAGAAATTCTTTGTTAGGGGAGCCGGCTTTATTGAAAAAAACATGACGTACCCGTACGTGTTTCGTCTGCTTATTTTCCGCTGGAATCCAAGTAGCTTTGTAGCTGATGTTTTGTTATATAAATACCTCTACCTCTTAGCTGGCCTGGCCCCGCTTGCGTTCGGGATTTTCTAGAAATTATATGTTAGGGGAGCCCACGTTATTGAGTAAACCTATGACGCTTTTTCGTCTGGTGACTTCCCACTGAAATCCGAGTAGGTATCTTGGTAAAATAAATAAATAAAATAGCCTTTTACTACTGAATTTTACAAACTTCGCTTATACTTTATATTAGTAACTAGATACGTGCTTTAATACATATTCAATTAAATATACCTAGCAAAGATAATACATGTTCAGTATAGAATAATGTGCACTTGTTTATAATAACCGTTTATTGTATTAAAATAATAGAACTAAAAAAATATTATCTTAGGTTGTTTTAAAATTTAAATTGTATTTTTTTTTTCTTGTATCCTGGTAGCTGATGTTTTAATAATAATCAGCTGGCATGGAATCTCGTGGAGTCAGTTCGACTCAAATGTTCAATATGACCGATACTTTATGACGACCGTCATACAGATAGGTACAGAATGCATTTTTCAGGCATCTTCAGTGAGGAAGAAAGGGAACTTATCAGTTGCACTAAACGTAGGTAACTACCGACTTTATCAATCAATTAAGTTTGCCCATTGAAATGAAATGTGCATAGGTACTTGTGCCATCAATTTTCATCCCATTTATTTAATCGTATGGCGTTTGATACATAGTAAGCGTTTTTATAAAAAGAACGCTTACTTCGCCTGCAAGTTCGTCGCTCGTTTAGCACCACCCAGGGGACACGTGCAGGGAGGTAGAAGGCAGCTCCTGCGGACGTGAGCGACGGGGCATCCCCCAATTCATCCCATTGCCGGCTCACTACTGAGCAAGAGCCTCCTGTCGGAATGAGAAGGCTTTACCATAGTCCACCACGCTGGCCAAATGCGGATTGGCATACTTAACACACCTTCGAGAACATTATGAAGAACTCTCGGTCATGCAGGTTCCCTCACGGCTCACGAGTTACGATGTTTTGAACCATAAGTCCATACCATTAATATTCATCAGAAGATCAGAATCGCAAGCATTCGAACAATTAGGTATTATTGTTCCATATATCCATTGTTGTCATCCAACCTTTGTTAACTAGCGATATTACATAGCGTTCTATCAAAGCAATAGGCGTATATTAATTATTATTATTATGAGGCGGGTAAACTAGGTCATCGTGTCTATTTGGCTTACGTTCCTTGACCTTGGACTTTGAGTCATTTTGGTCCAACCCTTCAACAATGTGGCCAATTCTGTTCAACTCAATCTCTAAACTAAAAATATGACTGAAATCTAGTGCTCCCCCTTTCCACATTTTTTTTATAGCGTGATAGGCTTGCGCTTGGCGGCAATTATGCTTAGGTAGTGCAAAGCAATGATGAGGTCTAGGTGGGAACGCGCTTGCCTAGAAGATGCCTATTCACTATTGCCTTGAAGTTACTTAAGTTATATGTGGCAGGAAACACGGAAGTATTACGAAAGTATAATAGCCGCTGCGTAAGTTGAACTCTGCGATAAACACAGTTCGGGTGACAAACGAAGTGTGGTACGAGGTGTGCCGCAAGGGCCCTATACCCCTCGCTCCCCGCGCATGCTCCGCTCGGCCCTGTAGTACAATGTACCTGCGCAGACGACCGCCATTTTGGGTCAACTTACATACAGTGGGTCGTACACAGTATTAAGGAAGGGATAATATAAATAGAGCTGACATTTTAGTTTAGACATGCCTCAACGTTGAAACTGGTGCCATATGAGTCTATGAGAGCTTTTGGGGTACAATTTACTTCATACCGTGACGGCCAAGTCAAAATCGAGCTCGAACATGTCATTAGCACGTAGTAGGTTCGTCAGCTGGTCGAAAATTCTCTCTCTCTCTGCGTTGTATTCCTCATTGATGAGGGTCGTGATCACATAACGATAGCAGTTTTCTTCTTGGGATAATAATGCGGTGGGTTCCCACTTCCCAGGTCCTTACGCATACGACTCGACTAATAGTTTTTCAACTCTTAGGTTACGAATGATTATTATCAGATGTTAGTGAAAATAACCCCGACCGACGGCTTAACGTGGTATCCGAGGCACGGAGGAAACTATAAGGCCTTTGGACCGCAACATTCGGTCACCCATCCAGTCACCGACTTGGGTCAGCGTTCAATCGAATTATATGCGTTATCACGACTAGCCCACTCGTCCCTCAAGACGATAATTACAATTAAATTCGTCACAATTATATTAAGAGCACGGTTCACAAACATTTCTCCATACAAACGTATTGTACTTATTATTCTATTCGTGGTTGTTCTAGATTCAAAATTATGCCTGATATCGATTCTTCTCCTCATTATCTATGACTGAAACTAATAATGAAAGTAAGATTGTATATATTTTGAAAGTTATGACCCCTCAAACACCTCTATTTTAGAGCAAATTTTCAGGGAACTTCGTGCGTAAATAAACTATATTAGAAACTACAATTTTGCTACAAAAACTATCATCAAGCATACTTTATTTCATAATAATTTCGAATGTCTAGTTTGGTTTTAAAATAATGTATATTTGTGAAAAAAATAGGACAATTCCAAACGCTGATTTGGGATTTTTTACTTCGCCGCTTTTGGTAAATAAATCATGTATCTCAAGTGAATTTGCGTCGGCCGGCCCCCGGCGCGGGGTGGTGGGGTGGAGAGGGAAAGCGAACGATTCCCGAATATCGCCGAGATCACAGTTTGTGCTGCCCGTTTTTGTTTTGCGTGCATCTAAGTTTATTACTATTTATGTGTGTATATTGGATTGAACTTGTAGTGTTATTTTTTTTTTATCCACTACAAGCTAGCCCTTGACTGCGATCTCACCTGATGGTAAGTGATGATGCAGTCTAAGATGGTAGCGGGCTAACCTGTTAGGGGCATGGCAGTTATATTAAACCCATACCCCTTCGGTTTCTACACGGCATCGTACCGGAACGCTAAATCGCTTGGCGGCACGTCTTTGCCGGTAGGGTGGTAACTAGCCACGGCTGAAGCCTCCCACCAGGCAAAGTGTATTTATCTTTCATCAATACCAGTAAACTCAAAAAGCAAGGAAAAGGTAGACGAATACCTACTCGAAAAGAAAAAAGAAACAGCTGATGATAATAATGCGTAAGTACCTTTTTTACCTCTCCCGGTTTCATCATAGGTATACCTACTATACTTACTAATATTATAAATTGTACACGAAAGTGTGTTTGTTTGTTGGTTTGTCCTTCAATCACGCTGCAACAAAGCAACGGATCGACTTGATTTTTTGCATAGGCATAGGTAGTTGAGGACCTGGAGAGTGACAAAGGCTACTTTTTATCCCGAAAAATTCTGGAGTTCCCGTGGGAATAAAAAACTTATTTCACGCAGACGAAGTCGCGGGCATCAGGCAGCAACTTCATATGCCTAGCCTACCTACTAACAACGTAAGCCTAAGCACCGCTCTTGACTCGACTCTACCGCAAGTCGCAAAGCAGCATCAGTAGTATATCTAGTAGTAGTAGTATGTACCTATATATATGTGTCTATACCAAAAAAATACAAAATTATTTGCAGGTAGGTAACTAGGTACGTAACTATTTACCTATTTAAAAATTCATATCCATATATATTATATATTTATATATATATATATATATTATATATTTATATATATATATATATATTATATATTTATATATATATATAATATTATAAATGCGAAAGTGTTTCTGTCTGTCTGTCTGTCTGCTACGCTTTCCTGGCTCATCTTTTCCACCGATTTTGCTGAAATTTGGTACAGGGGTAGATGGTATCCCGGGGAAGGACAAAGGCTACTTTTTATCCCAGAAAATTAAAGAATTCCCACGGGAATCAAAAATCTTAATCCACGCGGACGAAGTCGCGGGAATCATCTAGTAATTAATAAGAGAATATAATAATTATGCGTATGTAGTATCATGTTAAAAGTTTACAACTCTATTCGGAGTACTAGTTATACATCAGTTTACCTTATCCCAAACAAAATATGACCTTAGGGTGAGGCCAGATTTAGTAACATGTTATAAAATTAAATGTTACTTTTTATTTTTCGAAGATTCAATTTTATAAGTTTATTTATTTAATAAAATAGAATGAAAAATTAACGTTAAATATATGGAACAATTTTTTTTATTGCCTGTAGGCTGTAGTGTAGTAATTGAGTCATTGTGACGTCGCTGCGTCACAGTGACTCAGTGCTTAGTCTATAGTCTATACACTCTAAAAATTTTGTGGTTGTTTTCCCGCAGGCAAATGATTTTGTCTCGGTAGTACAATCAATTTATTATAACAAAAATGATTAGAATTCAAATGTGGCAGATTTACCTACAATCGAAAATAACAAAATTCGAAAGCGACCTCAAACCAATATTTTTTCTCAAACCTCGCGAGCACCTACGTTACATCTAGGAAATTACTATTTTTTCGCTTTTATAAACAACTAGCTGATGCCTGCGACTTCGTCCACGTGGTTAAGTTTTTTGATTCCCGCGGGAACTCCTAAATTTTCCGGGACAAAAAGTAGCCTATGTCACTCTCCAGGTCCTCGACTATACCCATACCAATTGCGAAGCTGAAGTGGCAATAGGCGGGGCCCATAGTTAGAAGAACCGATAGACGCTGGGGTCCCAAAGTGCTGGAGTGGCGACCACGCACGGGAAAGCGCAGCGTTGGTAGACCCCCTACTCCCTGGACAGACGACATCAGGCGAGTCGCAGGGAGCCGCTGGTTCCAGGCGGCGCAAGACCGAGGCGTGTGGAAATCCTTGCAAGAGGCCTATGTGCAGCAGTGGACGTCTATCGGTTGATAATGATGATGATGATGATGATGATATCGAGTAACTAATATTTAAAATGATAGATTATATTTTGTAAATAATGATAGAGTATATTTTGTAAATAATCAATATTTAAATTCAATATTATAAATGCGAAAGTTTGTATGGATGGATAGATTGATTGAAGTTTGTTACCCAATAAAAGGACATGGGCTGCCTTTTATTTCGGAAAGCTAAGGAGTTCCCGCGGGAATAAAAAACTTAACTAACGCCACCGAAGTCGCGGGCATCACCTAGTTACTTATAGTACTTATAGTGGTATTAGTTTATTTACTTATTATTATTATAGTCTATAGTAGGTACTGCCGTACCTGTAGCTCAGGCTTCAAATTCAGACCCTCAGCACTCGTTACTAAATTGTTCTTTGCTCTCATGTTGAACAAAATACTAATAAATGTGCAACGTGCATAGTTGAAAAAAATGAGTTATTTTATTTACCCATCTTATGTAGATTGTACAATGTGTTCATGAATATATACTAGGGGTTCGCCCCGAACTGAGACCTCGCGGTATCCATAAGATAGTTTATTATTTGTAAGCACAAACGAATAAACTTTTACAGAGAGCCATCTATTGACATCATTGTGAAGTTCTGTTAAAATACTGAAGCTCATTAAAAATTAAATAATTTCGTTTCCTTATAATATTTATCTAATTTTAGTATTTGTTGTTCAAGTACAGGATATAATTCAAATAATTGATTAGGTTTCAGGCTCAGTCTTTCAGAAAATTGAGAGTTCTTCTCAGAACTCTCAATTTTCAAATTGACCTCTCGACTTTGTACGTCAGAAAATCTCCAATTTGAAAGCCCCCATTTCGTCAATTTTAGGGGAAAAATTAGAAAAAATTTTTTTTGGACTTTATTCCTAATTATCTTTAAAATGATATACCGCAACCCTATGTAACACTATAAAAAAAAATTACTTTGCATTCGCTTCTATGAGAGCCCCCCCTGAAATAAAGATTTTTATAACTTTTTAAGCCATATTCGGCTGTAGGCCATCGGTTTACATATTATATTTAAATTCGAAGGAATAACGTTCAGTAATTCAGAAGTTATTAGGCTCTGACTGACGGACGGACGGACAAGTGCAAATTCACTCAAGTAGACTCAGATACCTTCGCTTCGCTCGGTAAAAATACTAGTATATATAATATAATATAGTAACAAAAGTTTTGATAACAAAGAAAATAATATTATGTTACATAGTCTGGACACACCCTAATTTACGGCATTTTTCGAGGTTTGATTGTACACTCATAATAGGTGTAACTGGAATTTCGTTTTTTTTTGTTTTTCACCAAATTACAAAAACACTAATAGCTAGCTAATATGTACGCAACGCACACAAGCAGAATTTGACATAGCGTGTCCTTCGCGGTTTTTTTTTCAGTTTACCAATTATTTCAACCGTAATATTTAGATATATATACGAGTATGCAGTGATAATCCGTACTAATATTATCCTGAACTAGAAAAATGACGGACTGCTGTACAAACATTCATCCCCTATTTAACCCCCTTAGAAGTGAAATTTCCAAACATTGTGAAACACTTACATCTTCATTTTTGATCATAACCTCAATTACCTATTTTCATTGATATTACTTACTTGATAAAAAATCCTATATTTGTGAGTGCTTACGTCATAAATGGAACTGACTGTCAAAATTTCAAGTTTCTAACCTAGCGGTCAGCGGGGTAGGATGCGCGTTGTGTGTTTATGACGTCAGGACAATCGCGGTGCATCATCTTTACAGTATACCAAAAATAATGTGCAAAAAGCATGCATTTACGATTCATTTTTGTCTCATTTAATCTCAGTTTTTCTCGCTCAAATTTTTTGAGGGCGTGCAATAGTTCCGCACTGTACTGAAAGAAGAGGTTGTCTCGCTCTCTAAGTTCAAAACGCTCCCACACGAGACAGACTATATTTCGGCCGCGCCCACCACTGAGTTGGTGACCGCTTGAACTGGCACCTTAAGGCGAGTCACCTCCAAGATTTTAGGAGGTGAGGTGTGGGGTGCCGCCCGCGCGTCTCGCGGTACATTTCTCGTAGAGACTGGCGGGGAAGCGGGCAGCGCGGTATATTCTGAAACCGCTTGGCAACGTTCAAATTCTGGGATTAATTTGAATTAAATAGATATAGGACTTCAGTTTGAAATAAATTTTAGCAGGTTCTCATTAATACTTCAAGAGGAATTTATCCATATAAAAATGATGAGCAAAGTCGAAAATTTTATTAATAAAAAATTCGTTTTAAACTTTTAATTTAGCCTGTTTCAAGATTTTTTTTGATCGAGTAAAGTACATCCTATCGTGTAACAAATTAGCACATTCTTTACACAATATCTTTAAGTGTATCGGATATTTTTTGTAAGACCGTTATTTAGTAGTAAATACCGAAAAAATTTGATCTAGCAAACCAGTTTTCACCGCTGAGCTGAGGTGACTCGCCTTAAACGTAGAAAAGAGAACATATAGGTATAACTATGTAATACGCAAAATTCTAGGAAGTTATTGCCCCTACGCAGATTAAAGTTTGTTTACTATTAACTATTGAAAAGAACAAATGTTCGCATTATTATTGATATTGACGACAACATATTGATGTAACGCTGATAAAATTGGCATGCGACATACGCAATCATAGAATATAAATACGTAATCAACTTCGTCGAAATGTTTTGCGAAAAATATAAAAAATATATTTTCGAAAAGGTAAAGAAAATCTAGCCGGCTCTTGTACTATATACGTCTTAAGTTTTGTTTGTTTATAATGTATTTTTTTAATATTATTATTTTAATACAGGTTTCCTATTTTTACTGTTAGACGATTGGACAATTGGTCGGATCAATGACCTCTTAAGAGTGTTTATTGTTTTGTGGAGCCGGCATTAACTGTTGTGTGAGCATCCTACGATTATTGGTGACCCGTTGCCATAGGTGAGCGACGAAAGCGACGCGACGCGATACAACTCCATAGAAAATGACAAAGTTATCTACGCGACAACGTAGGCCACGTGAAGGGTCAGATACCTATTGCTTGATACTGTCGTGTCGCGTTGTCGCGTTTGCCGCTGACGCGCAAGTAAGATAAGGCCTAAGGCCGGCCATACACGGACTGCTCGAACAGTTATCCAGTGATCAACATACACGCTTGCAGTCAGTCAACAGATTGAAGCTACCATTGATAACTGCTGCCAACCGCTCGAAGCAGTCGCAACTGCTCGAGCGGTTCCATGTATGTGTGTCATGTAGGGGACTGTAGTTCACTATGCAGTCGCAGATTGAAGCAGTCCATCCTGACTGCTTCAAGCTGTCCGTATGGTCGGAAAGTGCGATGTCTGATGTGCTTCATTCAAAATTAACTCAAAAATCGAACCCTGCCTCTTGTGTTTACGAGCCAATCGTTTGCACAGCTGCGCGAGGGAGGTCGTTGAACTACGTTGTTTATAAATCATTGGGTTTACTCAAGTTTAATAATTAAACTTTTTTGACATTACTTTCGTGTACAGATTTGGTCACTTGTATATAGTACAACGAGCTGATGTCCGCGACTTCGTCCGCGTGGATTGAGGTTTATAGGTTCCCGCGGGAACTCTTTAATTTTCCGGGATAAAAAGTAGACTATGTGTTATTGCAGACTATAATCTATCGCTGTGCCAAACTTCATCCAAATCCGTTCAGCCGTGAACTGGCGTTCTGGCGTGATTGGGTAACAAACATCCATCCATCCAAACTTTCGCATTTATAATATTAGTATGGATAATGATGATACTCACTCTCTTAGATACTGTGATGGTTGGTATCTTATTCTGTGCATTAAAATACTTACTTGATACAAGCTTAAGACACAAGTACTTTATACTTTTTTATAGCTTATGCATGTTATCCATACTAATATTATAAATGCGAAAGTGTCTGTCTGTTTGTCTGTCTGCTACGCTTTCACGGCCCATCTGTTCAACCGATTTTGTTGAAATTTGGTACAGGGGTAGATGGTATCCTGGGCACGGACATAGGCTAATTTTTATCCCGGAAAATTAAAGAGTTCCCGCGTGGATCAAATGTCTTAATCCACGCGGACGAAGTCGCGGGAATCATCTAGTTATTAATAAGTTTAAAATGCTACTAAAGCCATGGCTGCTACAAATAAATTATTGGTACACAAAAAATGTATTCAGAATTCAGATGGCTTAGTGCCATTTAAAGAAAAGTGAAATCTTGATGTTTCACCACAATTGTGCAATAACTACAGATTTAATAGGTAATAGATATAATAAATAGGTAATATATATTAGAGAATAGTGGTAAATAAGTTAAATAATCCTGATGCTCCCACCAATGGCTAGTGAAGCATGTGCATTTATTGGATAGATGCAAGAGTTACTTTGCAGAAGTCCACAATAACCAAGTTTTTTTTTTTATCCACTACAAGCTAGCCCTTGACTGCGATCTCACCTGATGGTAAGTGATGATGCAGTCTAAGATGGTAGCGGGCTAACCTGTTAGGGGCATGGCAGTAAATATTAAACCCATACCCCTTCGGTTTCTACACGGCATCGTACCGGAAAGCTAAATCACTTGGCGGCACGTCTTGGCACAGTGTGTAGCGCTGTTGCCTTAACGTGCGGAGGTCCGGGGTTTGATCCCCGGCAGGGTCAATTTGGGAATTTATAATTTCTGAATTTTCCCTGGCCTGGCCTGGTGGGAGGCTTCGGCCGTGGCTAGTTACCACCCTACCGGCAAAGACGTGCCGCCAAGCGATTTAGCGTTCCGGTATGATGCCGTGTAGAAACCGAAGGGGTATGGGTAAGGGGTATGGTATAATATAACTACCATGCCCCTAACAAGTTAGCCATCTTAGACTGCATCATCACTTACCATCAGGTGAGATCACAGTCAAGGGCTAGCTTGTAGTGGATAAAAAAAAGGAGTTGCGGGCATAAGCTAGTAGTTATTTAAAAGAAAGTCAGTTCAACTACTGAAGTAACTATAGTACTTACTTGCTCTTTTTTATGATTGTAAGGATCAAGGACTTAATTACTTACCAAGTAAAGGTACCTATTACCTTACATAAATGTGAAGTAAGTTCTTAAATAATGAATTTGAAGTGCAATAATTTATGACTGTAAGACATTCAAAGTAGGTATAAATAAATATTATTAACAAGTGTTTTATGATATAAAAAAAATATTGTTATCGTAAACAACAAAGTAAATTAGGTCGACATAGCAATCACGACACTACCTCCCTATATTACATTGAAATTGGTCGTCAAGCCAACCAACGGTTAATAGAATATAAAGCAATTGTAATAATACAAACTATGAATAAACATCACAAAGATTTCATGGTCAAGTGTAGCGAAAAAAAAATAAACATTACCTGCACAGACGAAACAAAGGCTCGTCTGACATTTCGAAAAAAAAATCAATGAGACCCTGATTCGCTGGCTGCGACGGCTTTAAACGCTTGATTAATTAATAAATCCTCTAAAACACCATTGCATAAGCCGCGTCCCATTGAAATACAACGCAAATTCTTGACGTAATTCGTAAACTTAAGCGGGAGCTTACCAAGAACAAACTCCCAGGCCTCGCAGCCCAGGGAGCGCTCCGGAACGATTTCTAAATCCAGCATTGTGCACAAACCACTTATCACTTACTAAACTAACTAACTTTCACTCAATAAAATCGTTTTTTCAACACAAAATCCTCTTTTACGCTGCCTTTCTTTGTTTGCCAACTTTAGTTTTCAACCATTTTGTATTTGTCAGAGGAACTGTCATTACAAACAGCTGATTGTATTCTGCCAGGGCCGTATTGCGAAATCAGGTTTTTAATTGAACGGAAAAAATTAAAGTACCCAGTAAGTTATTTACGTTACATTATTATAATATAATTCATACCATATTTTATTAAAGCTAAAGTTACGAGGTTTCCTTAATAATTAATAGTTTCATACATATTTAACATAATATATATCACATTTTATTCATACCTATTTCATTTATTTTATTTCATAAATGATAGTTTTCATGTATAAAGTTAGCAGTTTTCAAAATTAATTTATATCTGAAAAGAACAAGCAAACAATAGTTTTAAGTAAATTACCACTTAGGCGTAGTTTAAAATTATACAATAATTTTATTCCCCAGCCTTAATTAAGTACGCCCCTGACTAACCTTATGACGCATGCGTCCAATCACGAAGGCAAAATCTGATGTTATTGTACTGTTTTCTAGCTGTCTCTTTCTAACACGTTAGAAGTCGCCGTATGATAGTCGCTCTATCTCAACTACTCTGACAGTTTATACCTATCTTATTCTTTCGTGTGTAGCTTTCAATCACGTTCTCTTTTTCTCGCATTAGTATTTTTGACAAATTGATGGAATTCTAACTTCATTTTACTACAATATACATTGCGCGTTTTGTACTGCAAAATGAATTTTGCTTTTAACAATATTTGCAAAATATTTGCAATGTAATTTAATATTTTGTTATGTTTTGGAGATTTGCTGTTTCGCTACAAAATTAACTAGGTTTCATGAGGATATCACGTAGTCCCAGACTGCACGTCTACTTTATTTGAATTTTGTGAAAACAAAGAAAAATATAGGATGGTGATAAAAATGGATATTTTAGTATCGATATGCAAGAGTTCGTAAACACTTTACTCTGCATAGATCCACGAACATGAGTCGTTTCCCGCCATCGCGAACACGTAACCTTGGAATGATCTCAAACACTCAACACCTACACTTTCGACGTATTGTGTAATTATTTCACCTATATTTATAACTACGCACGATTTGCGTGAAGCTTGCAAAAACCATACGATTACGTGTGGCTGATGTAATATTCGTTTGTAAACACTTTTTCGTGCGCGGGTGTTTCTGACTTTCGCGCGCAGATAGCTAGTGTAGCCCATAGATAAATATGTACAACCTGTTACCTGGGTGTAGCCTGTAGGTACCTACTGGTTGTTTATACCATAGACTCTTGGAGTATATTAATATGTCCTCCCGACCGAATTAGTTCTCATAACTTCAAGAAATTCGCAGTACTGGCCCTGAGTTAGGAAGTTGGTGGTTTTTGAAACCGTTAGTTTCAACTTTCACCCCTGCGTCTCAGAGAACACGCAAAGCCGTCGGATCCTGCGCCTGATCTCTCTCCGGTCCGGAAAAGAGAATTCGCACCTGTGTTTGCCGAGAAAAAGGTGGTTGACGGACAACGAAGTAATCAGGCTAATATAAGGCCGTGTTATGAAGAGTAGGAAAATTAATAAAAGAATATTATTTAAAACAATAATAATATTATTTAATGATTTTTTACAACATAGTATTGACACCTATACCTATATAATATATATATTATACCTATAACAATGATTACAATAATTTACGCATACCTACATTATATATGTTCATGTTACGGGCAAACTAACAGCTAACTTATTAGAGGTTTTAAATAAATCTGCCTGCCCTGCGCCGGCTCACTACAGACTGAAAACATGTCTCCCTCTCAGAAAGAGTTTGGTCATAGTCTACCACGCTGGCCAAGTGCGGATTGGTAGACTTCACACACCTTTGAAAACATTAATGAAGAACTCTCGGGCATACAGGTTTTCTCACGATGTTTTTTTCCACGCAAAAAAAAAAACGCTGCGAAACGTAAAGATTGAGAACGAAAGAGACATAACTCCAGTTTGGAAGATAAATTATTTTATTAGTGGCAGAAAAAAATCCAGGATTTTTTAAATAGCAAAAGATGTGCGAACTGCGAATCTAAATCATATCGTAAATATTCGAGAAGAAATTGAAAAATTCAAAGCTTAAAGAATTATGATAAAATTAGAAAAAAGGATATAGAGATTAGTAATAAATAATGAGGAAGCTATAAAATTATTATCAATCAATTCCCGATATGTATTACACATAATTTCATTAATTATATTATCATGTACACCATTATTCTCTTTGCCCGCAACATTTATAAATACGAAATGATTATAAACTAAAATAATAAATTATAACCTTACTTAATATTTCTTCTTATGTTTATTCTTCTTGTGTTTCGATTTATGCTTTTTGCTTTTCTTTTTCTTTTCTTTCTTCGATTTACTTTTGATTTCCACCCACGAGTCAGAACTTGACGAATTTTCTTCCAAATTGTTCTTTTTCGTAAAAATTGGTTTAAATTCTTCTTTTTCCTGTATCGCATCAGACTGTAATCTCTTTTGAAAATTTTCAGGTATTTTCGGTCCATAAGTTTCTTCCTGTAGTACATTTGACGCCATTTCTTCTACTTTTTCCTTCATTGCATCATTCTTTTTAATTGCTTCATCAACTGCAGGAGCTTTATTATTTTCTACTGTTTTATTATTAACGTCGTTATTATCTTTATCTGGTCGTCTCCAAGCATTGATTTCATCAAAATCGACATTAGCAAAAATCCCTCTTGGTGGTGAAGTATTACGTTCAATATTCTTGGGTTTTACAAGAAAATCATTATTATCTATATTACTTATACTCGTTAAATCATTTTCGTCTTCATTTTCGCTATCACTAAGAAATATTGCTTTATAAAGATCGATTTTGTCGAATTTCTCTATAGTTTCAGTTACTTCTACACCTTGTTGTTTATTTTGCATATCCTTTTCGGATTCTTTAAGAAATAGATCCACTACCGTCATTCTTTTATTGGGAGTTACTTCAATTTTACTATTACTAGGAACATTATACATTTGGCTAGTTGTTGTATCAATATTTTCTGCATCTATAACTGGATTTGCTTTTTCTTTATTACTTAGATTTATATCTCGTTTATTTTCGAAATTTAATGATTTGGATCCACCGAATTTACTCTGTTCTTTAGTGAAGCTTTCTTTATCGTGTACAGAAGACTCCAGATATGAGAAAATGGAATATGAGATATTCGGTTTGCCATCTTTTTTCGGCTCAGCTCTGAAAAAAACAATTAAAGCATGGTTTGATTGAGATATAAATATTTTTAAACACCTCGTAAGTCTCATAAGGTTTCAAGTTTCGAATCGGTCCAAAGCATAATTGGGCATAATTAGCCTGTCAACTAATTCTAAATAGCATCTGGGAGGTGCCACTGCCAAATAGGCCATCCTTAATTTTTCGGGATAAAAAGTAGCTTATATCTTTCCCTAGGATACAACCTATCTCTACTCCAAATGTTATCAAATTCGGGAGAAAAGATGGGTCGTGAAAGCGTAGTAGACAGACAGACAGACACACTTTCGCATTTATTATATTATAATATGGGTCTCATGCATCTAGTTTATAGCATAAGTATGGATTGAAAAAGGCAAAAGAGTAAAGACATTGAATATTCGCGTAGGAAAACTTGTGCCACTTATTAATAAGTGAAGACTCCAGGTTCTGAAAGTAAGTTTTATTCCTGTAAGTCACTTACACGAGTTACTTACGCATTGTAAACGGTTTTGTAAGTCACGTATCATGTTCAAATGTTGCTTATGTAAGTTACTTACGTAAAAACTTACAAGTGTAACTGCGGCTTAAGACCTTGCAAGAAAAGGGTGAAACAAACCTTGCCCCTCCAAGTTCCGGCACATTGAATCGTTTACAAACGATCGCTTCCGGCCGCCATGTTGTTTCCGTTCTCGTCATAGCGCCGTACGCTCCGATCTTAGCCGCCTCGATCTGCTCCGGAGTGGCTAGACCGTGGTTGATGGAACTTTTGCTGACGACACAGAGCGGGTTCAAGGCGTCGTCGGGTTCTGATGCATGTGTGAACCTGGGAAAACAAAAAAACTAGGTGTTATCTACACAGTATAGAAGCTTAATCTGGTTCCGCACAGCCCAAAATAAGGAGTGGAAGGAGAAGGAGGGGCTTTGCCCAACAGTGGGATGATATTATATATTAATTATATATATATACTAATATATACTAATATTATAAATGCGAAAGTCTGTCTGTCTGTCTGCCTGCTACTCTTTCACGGCTCATCTGTTCAACTGATTTTGATGAAATGTGGTCCTTAATCCTCAATTAAATTTCGTATCGCAACTATTTCGTTGTATTTGTCTGACTGTGAATGATAGTTCGAAAACAACAAGTAAATTAAATTACTTTATCTTACTAATTTAAGAGCCTGTTAAATGCTAAAGGCATGCTATTAAAAAAAAATAACAACAGGTAAAAACTTTTTTTTTTATTTACTCCAAGCTAGCCCTTGTCTGCGATCTCACCTGATGGTAAGTGATGATGCAGTCTAAGATGGTAGCGGGCTAACCTGTTAGGGGTATGGCAGTTATATTAAACCCATACCCCTTCGTTTTCTACACGGCATCGTACCGGAACGCTAAATCGCTTGGCGGCACGTCTTTGCCGGTAGGGTGGTAACTAGCCACGGCCGAAGCCTCCCACCAGACCAGACCAGGGAAAATTCAGAAATTATAAATTCCCAAATTGACCCTACCGGGGATCGAACCCAGGACCTCCGCACGTTAAGGCAACAGCACTACACACTGCGCAACGGAGGTCGTCAAAAAAACTGTTTCGTTTACCTGTCCCCCATAGCACCGCTCAGAGGCCTATACAATATTGCCGCCTGCTCGAACTCCACCATTTCTCTATTCCTCTCCCACTCGCTCAGCCTGTCTGCTTCTCTATCTCTCTCCAACATAACGCTGTCCTTGTCCCGCAAGTACATTTCGTATCGCGACTGCTTTATCGGATCGCTTGCAAAGGGCTTGAAGATCTGTGGCTCTAGTTCTTTGCCAGAATCCTGTAATTAATATTTTTTGGTAAAATCTAAATGAATTCATCCATAAACATGCTAATATCACAGCACTTTTCATCGCGGAAATTTAAAAAAATCCAAAACATTTTTTTTTTAATTCAGAATATAACTGGAATTTGTTAGGTTTATAATGGACTAGCTAATGCCCGAGACTACGTCCGCGAGGAATAAGATTTTTAATTTCCACGGGAAGCTTCTTATTTTGCCTGGATTAAAAGTAGCCTATGTCATTCTCTAAATTCTGAACTAAAAACTACTAATATGCGAAAAATCATGTCGATCCGTTACTCTGTTGTATCGTCATTGTGATTGAAGGACAATCCAATAAACCAACAAACAAACACAGTTTCGCATTTATAATATTAGTATGAAATGGATTCAGTATGTATTTTAGGCATGCTATGTAGTTTTTTACGCAAATTTACCTTTATAGAAATAAAGTCAGGTGACGATTTGCTTTCCGTATTTGGTGACACAAAGTTGATGCTTTTGTTCAGGAGTTTCAACATATCCGTTTGTTTCTGCGTCTGCAAGTTTGTCTGTGTGTTTTCTTGTCTATCTGCAGGCAAATCGTGTTCTTTTGTTTTGGGCAAAGGAACTTCTCCTAGTAAAGCGCCTCGTGCCTCCGCTGTGAGCTCGTGTCTACCTAGACCTGCGGAAAAAAAATTACCTCAGAGCTTTTGTCTAATTTGACTATTTCGACTTTTTTGTTTTTATCCAATACAAGTTAGCCCTTGACTGCGATCTCACCTGATGGTAATGTGAAGATGCAGTCAAAGATGGTAGCGGGCTAACCTGTTAGGGGCATGGCAGTTATATTAAACCCATACCCCTATTCGGTTTCTACACGGCATCGTACCGGAACGCTAAATCGTTAGGCGGTACGTCTTTGCCGGTAGGGTGGCAAGTAGCCACGGCCGAAGCCTCCCACCAGGCCAGACTAGGGAAAATTCAGAAATTATAAATTTCCAAATTAACCCGGGACCTCCGCACATTGACAACAGCGCTCAACACTGCGCCACGGAAGTCGTCAAAAGTCGTCGGAGTCTATAATATGATTATTGTAACGTGGGGTCGGTGATATTGTATTTGGAGTGGCTCAAACCACACCTTTTGTAACACTGGTTATAGCTTCTATACGTAATACTTTTAACGACATTTAAGAATTCTACATAATAACAATGTGCTCAAAAAGGGGGGTTTATCTGGAAAGTTTTCCGGGAGTTTTGATAGTTGGTGATTCCGAACGTGCTCTTTCCGAATTTTCATTTTGCCACCTCGTATATTTGCCGCTCGCGCCGCCATATTGGAAAAATGGCGCCAGTTTTTTGACAATAATTCGTTACCAAATCATTTTACCGTGAACATAATTACGTAATAAATTAAAATTCCTACAATTTACGTAATCACCTTATTTTTTGTAAAATCAATAGTTTCAGCGTACGAGAGCCGCAAACCAAAACCTAAATTCATCTTCCACAGTTTAAATCAGCTTTCCGAACCGGTGGTAGAGCCTTAACGTCTCATAAGTGACACAAGTTGTCGTATGTGAAATAAATAAATCATTTATCATTTCACAAGATCTTTAAACTAAATTAGCCATGTCAATCTAAGTAAGCAAAAGGAGAGTGGAAAGACAGGAAGTGATATCGCAGGAAAAAATTGGACGAGTATTGCTACCAATAGACTAAAATAATAATAACCTTGATCTCTCTGTGGAGCGGTAGTGGGTTCGAATCTGGAGCGTCTGGTGCCGGCGGGGAGAGGCGTAAAGTCCCGGGGCAGAGCCGGAGGCGGGTATGATGGTACTGAAGGCATCGGCTTTGACGCTTTGACGAATCCTTCGATCACCTTTATAGAAACAACAGCATATCCACTATGTTTCTGATTTTCCGAGTATAAAATAATAAATGTTTTTGGTACAAGATAAATTAAAAAAAATTGGGAGTTCTAGGGATCGCCGATATAAGTGAAAAAGATTTTTTTTTAATTGTTTCTTTTTAAAATAAAAATAAATTAAATATAAACCTTAAAACTAAGGCATTGAAGTTTACGAATTTAGTATTTTTATATTTAAGACCTTTTGTCTTCGTAACAACGCGAGCATGTCGCATGTCGGTGACGCGAATCCACAAGTTTACCCCCTACCAAAAAGTGCTCAACGCGCCTAAAGAAGTTTTCTCTTCAAAAAAAAAGCATTTCAACCTATTGCAGGCTAAGTACTGGGACGAGTCTCTCGGAATGAGAAGGGTTTGTCCATAATCCACCACGCTGGCGAGTGCGGAATGGCTGTCTTAACACACCTTCGAGAACATTATGAAGAACTATGAAACATCCAGGTTTCCTGACGATGTTTTCCTTAACCGTTTAAAACAAGTGGTTTTTTTTTAAACGCACATTACTCTGAAACGTTACATGTATAGAAACCACGACCAAACCAGGAGGTCGGGTATCTACCCTTAAACTATCACGGTTTGGCCAGAGTGGTGGACGATGGTTAAACCCTTCTCAAAAAAGAATACGAAAAAACTAGATCATGTAATTTTTTTTAACTTATTAAAATGAATCCGAAAACGATTTTTATCGTTATGGAGCACACTTTAGCAGAACACGTCGATGCTACTTGTAGAAAGATGGCAGCCTCAGAACAGCATTTTGTTTGACCACGATTGCATAAAACTTATTTAAGCCGAAAGTAAAGTCTGTCTACTGTAGTCTCATAAAGAAGTACCTATTATTTCAAAAATACTCACATTAGCACATTTCTCAGCACTTTTCTTAGGTTTGCTCTTCTCGGTAGGGTTTCCTAGAGCAAAGTCGTAGTGTGACATGTCTTCTGAGGCATATATATCGGCGTCGTCTGCCTCGAAAGCGCCCACTCCAAATGCTTGACCGCGGATCGATACCTACAATAGATAAATCAAAATATACTGAACAACGACCTCAATTTACATAGATGCTCTGTCAAACAAAGAATGTGGACTTATTTTATTAACGCCATCTAGTCTGAAAAGCGGGACAGTGCTATGGCAGGGACAAGGACAGGCTTATACAGGTGAGGGACATGGCCTACAAGTCGGACGCCCAACTTTTTTCAATGAAAGGGCCAATCTAGTACCTACATATATATCGATGATACTGAATGACCATTTTGTCGTCGATAAAAATAGAGGGTGATAGGTAAATTAAATGGAATGCCCATGGCATTACTTTTTTTTTACTTTTATTATTTTTATTCTTTTAATAAATACTACTAATTTAAAGTATTTTTTACATTATGTTTTGACGTTTAATCGTTTACACGGTCAACTCGGCATGTTTACATCATAATGATGACGCCAGTGAAGACGATCAGCAGGAGTTATCGGGAGAGAACGCATTACCACCTCCACCCCCCCACCTCAACCATCGCACAGAGTACGACATGCGGCCCGCAGTCGGGCATTTTTCCGACACAGCACGTGAGTTTAGTTTTTTTGAGTTATGTATAGTTATTTTACATTAAATACAGGAATTGAACAAAAAAAAAGTGAAATATGCATGCGTCGTTTATTTTGAGAATATATACACATTTTGGAAGATAAAATTCAACATTTAAAAAACTCTGCATTTTGAGAATTCAACTTTTTAAGAAGTTGACGTAGGCGACCTAAACGTTTCAGTGTTCGCACGCGTGAGTTCGCTTCTGTAGCACATAAGACTCATAATCGTCTGTTAATAGTTATTACTTTACGTACCTTCTTCCCTTTCTCCTTCATAACCAAATGACTCCTTTCATTGCCTCCCAGGTTACCCAGCACAGAATGTCGACTTAAGCCCTTATAGCCCAAACCGAAGATATCGCTCTTCTTCTGTAGTATATAAGGTTCATAATCGTCTGGAGCGAATAGTTCTTCGTACTCGAATTCTGAATCCGAGCTTTCTGAAGACTGTGTGGAATCCTGGAAGAAAATCATCATCATTTAATGACAGTAACAGTTGTCGAACCTGCAACTGAAACTGTTAACTAATTTGACATTTGAGTGAGAGAATTTTGTATCAAAAATTCTGCCAGTTTTGTCTGGCATCCTGCAAAAGAAAGGAGGTAAACTGTGTTGAATTAATGAATGAAATATTCTTTATTATACACCAAAACAAGAAAGATATAAACCAGTAGCTGATGCCCGCGACTTTGTCCACATAGAATAAGTTTTTTCATTTTCATTTTTGAGAAGTAGCCTATGTCACTCCACCCATGCAAAAAATCACGTCGATACGTTGCTCTGTTGCGGCGTATTTATAGGGCAAACAATTCCACAATTGCATTCATAATATTACGCGTCTTTCTCCGCGTGGAATGCGGTTTTTTGGTTCCCGCGGTTAACTCTTTAATTTTCCGGGATAAAAAGTAGCCTATGTGTTATTCGAAGTATAGATTAACCCTGTAAAAATCATACCTGTCGCATCTCAGGCGGCATATAGCATCCGTACACTTTGTGCTGCTCTTTACTCTTCTTCTTTTCTCTCCGAGTGAGCCTATCCCCAACACCCTGGCCTTCCTTCCAGCCCATCTTACGCAGCATCTTAACTGCCGCTGTTTCGTGCACTGCTCGGACTAATTGCTCCAGGACTGGTTCACCTAAATATGGGAAAAACATCAGAAGTGGGATCTAGAAATAGCAATAGAAAAGGTTTTTGGAACGAAGTTCCTTATGGGACGATGCAGAGGGGTACCTAGCCGGCAAAAAACACCTGTAACGAAAATGAGTAAGTTTTTTTTACGAAGACAAACGGTCTTAAATATAAATATACTACATTCGAAATTAAACTTGAATGCTTTAGTGTTAAGTGATTATTTAATTATTGAACAAAAAGAAAAAAAAACGTAAAAATAGAACTTGAAATTAAAATTTATGTAATATAGAAGGAACTTCGTTCCTATCTGGTGTCCCACGACACCACACGTTTTTTTTTCTTTCTTTATTCTACTACAAGTTAGCCCTTGACTGCAATCTCACCCAGATGGTAAGTTATGATGCAGTCAAAAGGCTCACCTGTTAGGAGTATGGCAAACTGCCATAAATTTGTTGAATCAGCAGTATCTGTTGGAGCCAAAGAGACTAAACCAAACCAAAACCAAAAATAACTGCGGTCAGCTGTCCCTTGAAATCTCATCAGCATAATGTAGTGTCCTAGCTATATACTTTAAATTAAAATCTGCTTATTCACAACTAGATGATACCTACGGCTTAGTCCGCTCTTTAATTTTCCGGGATTAAAAGTAGCCTATGTCCTTCCCAATACAACCTACCCCTGCACCAAATTTCATCAAAATTGCTTGAACAGATGGGCCATTTATTATATTATTAGTATGGATAAATCTTTTCCTGTATGGCCCATCATCCTTCAAAATTAAACCCATATTATAATCCATTTAATTGCTTTCTAAGTTTCTACACATCATAGTACCAGAGTGCTGAATTTCTTGGCGGTACGTTTTTGTTTGATAAGGGTTTGACTAGCCATGACTATCCAAACCCCGCGTCAGACAAGACCAGTTTTTTTTTTAAATTCCCAAATCGCCTCAGCATAGGATCATAGAATGGACCTCCCACTTATAAAACTATATGGCTCACCATTGCACCAAGGAGTTTGTTAACAATAATTTTCAAATAAACAACAAAACAGCATGGTTACCAGGTATGGGCCCGTCGTGAAAGCGCTGAGGCCTGGATCTCTTCTGGCCTGAAAACTCCTGGTTGGTCTGCATGTGTCGTGGAGCGATTCCAAACTCCGAGCGGTCCTCCTCATCCATGAAATCTTCTGGCTTCTGGTTCTGCAGAAGTCAACGTAGAATAAGCTATGTGGTGATCTTTTTTTTAATCCATTACAAGTTGTGTTTACTTTTAAATGATATTACACACATTGTAAATGTTACATTTTATCTAAAAAAAGAGAGCTAGCCCTTGATTGTTATCTCAACTGATAGTAAGTGATGATGTAGTCTATGATGATAGCTGGCAAACCAGTTAGGGGTATGGCAGTTAATGCAGTATTATGAGTGAGATAGCAAAATATTTAGAGCTGTCTTTTTAGCGCGCCGTTCAAGTCGCTTATCATGACATTGTTAATTTATGTTTTAAATGATGTAGCTGTTCATTATTGGAAAACCAAATAAATGAAAAAAAAACTACACACAAAATTGACAAAAATAAACTGCATCCAGTGGCGTGCAGTTCATTGAGGCATAAAAGCACTGCTTGCCCTAGTGGAAATAAGTCAATGCTCATTTTTCATTATAACAGTCAGTAAATAGGTATTTTGACTAACTAATGCCTACCCTAGCTTCAAGCCTTGTGTACGCCACTGACTGCATCTAATCTAATCTTGCCTGTACTGTCCCAAGACTGGGCAAAGGCCTCCCTCCAATATTTCCACATCTCCCTATTTTGTGCCTCTGCTGGGCTAATGAAAATAAACTGCATAGCAATCAATAATATCTTGAGTACATTGTACTTACAGAAGATTGGGCTTTCTCCACGCGAGAGCTTTTAAAGCTACTAGGGGTCCATCCTTCTGGAGTGCCCACAGTATTGCCGAATCCAGCTGAGAAGCCCCCTGTGAAAGCTCCATGGAACCTGCGCCGTCCATGAGCGTCCACCGCATACTGATCCGGTTGCTGCTGGTATTTCCTCTTTGATGGAACTTCATCTGGAAATGATTGAAGTAACCATATGAAAAATAAATATAACGTGTCTTGACTTTGTTAAAAAACGTATTTGGTAGCTTAGTTACGTGGTAGTGACGACTAAAACCTCCTACTATTAAATAGTACTATTTTTTAATCATAAAATTCTTAGATAAAGATTGGTTATGTTTGTAGACCTTCTTCGAAAGGTTCCAGGGGAGTTCCATATCGAATTACATTTTCATCATCTGAATCCGAGTCACTCATGTTTGGACGTTACGTGTCTAATTCAAGCATAATATTTTATGTTTCTATGATTTTGATAAAAAATTTGAAATCGAACACAACCAAACAACACACCACGGACCAGAAAAAAAGACACACATTTGACATTTTGATATTTTTTTATTTTTTTTTATTTAACTGGTTTAACGGCTCTGGATTCCAGTCCTTCTGAGCCGACATTTTGATATTGACAGCCATAAACACCGACCCATAGATAAATACACCGACCAGAAAAATAAATAAATAAGAGAGATTGATAGCTGTTATTTGGTTATTTGCTTTCCGGCTCTGGGCTATAGCCCTTTAGCTACTAGTCTCTGGCCCTTTAGATTCTCCACAAACAATTAAAAAGGCTGCGAATTGCGATCAAAAAACTATAAGTATTTTTGTTTTTGATCGCAGTAAAAAGGAAACACTTTCAAAAATATTATGTTTGTGAGATTCTCGTGCCATTTTCTAATGACGTGAAATTAATGTAGAATAAAAGTTTAGGAATCAGCCAAATCTTAGGATTAACATCCAAAAATTAATCCTCTTGAATTTTGTTTTGTTCTTCTACCTGTCCTTTGTATCTTAGAAATATTAAGTACGTCTTACTGATGGATTAGGAAACTACCAGAATTATACTTCGTCCACAGAGTACTTTTTATATAATGACTTCGTCCCAACTCCCAATGCTCGGTCAACTTAAATAATAGTACCTATTTCATAAACAATTTTCGAAAATTCCTCTCGAGATTATATGAAAATTCGAATCGATAAGACATAGGTACCTATGGAAGGTAGTCAGATCCCCTCATCAACTATTAAAAAGCTGATGATCTTCAAACGGCTGACCAGATTTTCATGAAACATGGCTAAGAACACTCGGGATAAAATTATTTATGACACAAAAAAAACTAAACGGAAATCGGTTCATCCGTTTGGGAGCTACGATACCACAGACAGATACACAAACAGACGTCAGACACGTTAAACATAAAACACGTCGGGGGTTAAAGTTACTGTAGCAGGTAGCAGGCAGACGTTCCTAACTCCATGGACAGTAATGTTACGATAAATTGTAAATGATTTGGTTGACAAAACTTTATAATTGAAAGAATAAGCTCCCGTTCGATTCACACACAAATCTGCTAAAATAAAACACTATGATTATTAATTTGTTTAATAAAATGTACTACGTAAAATGTACGTACCGTGCGTGTAATCAATAAAAAATAACACAAAATAATTAAAGAAGACAGCAAACATAGCAATCACTTATTGATGATTGATGACTATAAATAAAAAATACTTAATTCATTGCAACCACCGTTTCTCACAATTATAATATCACAGATAAACTAATTTACAAGGCAGAGATTCCTAGGTACAGTTTTAGGTACTTATAATCTTACAGCACCAAATCCTACAATATTTTCATCTGATAACATTTCTTCTATGACATGTTGAAGTTTGCTCACTGTACGAAATCTATCTTCTCCATTCAGACATGTACTTAATAGCCTATCAAAATGTGGTCTAGAATTATTGACTTCTTTAGGTATTGGATATAATAATGGATTTTCATCTCCAGCTAAAACATAGCAGGCAGCCCAAAGATTATGGTCACTTAGGTGATGTCTACACATGTTTTCTATAGAGAATGTGAATCCAGGTCCCATGAGTTCTCTAGAGTACCGCCGGTACCAATCCGGCAGGTCTTTCTTCGGTAATATATGCTTATCGAGAACTACTAAGTCTTCCAAATCAACAAATGTGATTTCATCCTTCGCATTTGCAACTATATTGTCAAGTGACCAATCCATGAGGTAGAAACGAAACCTGTAAAATAAAATTTGTATTATTACATATTTGCAATTTCAAAACTTTTTAACACAATTGGCAAATTTATTCAGACAATGTAGTGGGCATAATCTAGTTTATAATAGTATGAATGAGTAAAAAGAAACCTACCTCTCATGTTTGTAAGTGAAGTCCATGGCAGCATCCAATATCTTCTGTGCATACTTCAACTTCCTATGCCAGGCTACATGTAGTAATGTGGACAGGGGCTCACCTTCATGTCCCACCACCTCTAGGCGACCGCAGACCCCACCATAAGGGGGCACTGGCCAACCTTTAGATTTTGGTATAACCTATAATGCATAATACAATAATTGTTATCAATAATAATGACCAGATTTTAGTAATAATTGCAACCAGTTGATCTTCTTGAAGAAGAAGAAGAAGAAGAGAACCAGTTGATATCATTTAAGGATTGTTTTCGGTTATGGAAAGAGAATGAAAAAATAGAGATAGAGGGTTAGAACAGAATAGAAGAACACATCAACCTGCAAGATGATGGGTTCCGGATTAATACTGAGCATTGTCCAAATATTTATCATCTCTGATTGGTAGCTGTCTCTTCTATTATTGAGCAAGGACTGAATCAAATCATACAAACTGTATGCATAAGGACACATCACAAGACCCTTCCTGGGTTCTGTATCTGGCCATGTAAGGTTAAACCCAACAATTTTGACCAATTTTTCATCTATATTTGACATGTTAAGCAGTTGAATGGGCTTGCAATAATGTTTTAAGTGCCAAGTACTACAAAGTTTGTCATCAAACTCTTTCAGTTCCCAATCGTGAGCTAATTTCTTTAAAACTACTCTTCTGTTAGACTTGGTGTAGCCATAAAATATATTCTTTGCATTAAACATATTCCAATGGTTAGAATCTAACGTTATTTGATTGGAATAAAGTTCAGGGCACACTGTGACTCCGTAGCAAGCTGGGCAACGGTTCAAATCTGTCAGCCGCATCACTTGAGGCCCTTTAAATCCTCCGAACAGTAAAACTGAAGCATAAAATGATATAGTAAAAGCAGTTAACATAAGCACAACGCGTTTACAAAATCTACGCCGCAGCAACATTCTGTTGTAACTTTCATTCATGCTTTAATGAATTAACTGCTGAATTATCCAGGAGTTTTGAGAAATAAATTAAAGAAATTCATCAAGTGAGCTTCCATTCTTTCAGTCACATCACAAGTTTTATATTAATAGAACTTATAATATTAAATTGGAGAATGGAGATGCACAGTTCAACACTAAGTACTAACCAGGTAGTGGTACTAACTAGAATATTACCACAGTGCATAATTCTGAATTCATTCAATAACTCGTACTTTTGATGATGAAATTTTAAATAGATCGATAATAATTTTTAAAACGTAGTGAATAAATTCTCTTTGAAATCGTAATTTGCACCGACCAGATTTGTAAATTTGTAAATTGCAAGCAGGTTGTACATATTTATCTATGATTGCAAGTCTGAAGCAAAACCAGAGAGAAGCAGAGACAACTGACAAGGTCGGTGGTTTTGATTAGGTTTTTAATCTGAGTTTTGATTTTTGTTTTTAACTTGGAACTAATAAGTACTACGTACAACTGGAATGCGTACTACAAACTTATTTAACTTATTTTTAATCAAATTTAATCCTTATGACACGGACATAAGGACCACTACGCACGCAGTATAAAAATGAATCCGAGTGAGACATCCACAACATACCGCGGTGTCCCTTTCTAACAGTGGTATTTGTGTTGCTATTTCACATTTAACATTATACTTCAAATTTGGTACGTTTATAAAAGAAATCTGAAAAATGGTTATACTATCGAATTAGTCACTTCCTATCCTCCTATTAAAATTTCAAGCATTTAGAAAATTAGTACGTCAATAATTCACTTGATTTCGTGTTGAAGGGGGCAATCGAAGTAGTAATAAAAATAAAAACGTTGCAACCATGGAATTATTATGTACTATGATGGTTGCAACACAAACGGCCATTTTGATGAATCTTACGATAGACGAAATTTCGGGTGACATAAATTTAGGTACCAATTATACGGGACAAGTATCGTAAACTATGAAACACGAATTATAACAGGATAGATATTTTTTTAATATTTCAGATTACCAAAAAATGATACATTGCGTGAAAAGTGGTTAAGCATTATACCTTTTGGTAACAGAAAAGTGACCCAAAATTCTGTAATATGCAGCAAACATTTCATTCCAGAGGATTATATTCCTAATTTATCACGGCCCGTTTTAAAAGAAAATGCTGTTCGCTCACGATTCCTCGTGGTAAGCAAGATCAATTTTATTTTTATCTTGAATAGGTCCGTTTACAGATAATGATAAAAATCCAGCCCGTAACTATTCCACTACTGGGCAAGGGCCTCTTCTCACTAGGAGAATGCATGAGCATTAATCACCACGCTTGCTCACTGCAGGTTGGTGATTTCAGACTGTCAAGTCCAGGTTTAATTACGATGTTTCCTTCACCGTATGTGCTGTATCACCGTACTTCAACAGAATGAAATTAAAAACATTTTCAAACATGGAGACTGGCATAGTGATGAGATGAGTTCAGGAGCGACAAAGAGTTAAAAATATTTTTTGTATGAAAAATTTGAGCATATTGATAATTTTATATACCCAGTATGTTCGAAAAGTCAAATATGTATGGCTCGAAAAGCCAAATATGTATGGTTCGAGAAGTCAATTTAAGTTTCGCTTTACAGCAATACCAGTTTTATTGAATTTTTAACCGACTTAAAAATAAAATTTTTTGTTAAACCATCACCGATAATTATCTATTTTTACCTAAATGCTTCGTAATTATCGATCCTAAATGGATCGCTGGATCCAGGCGGCGCAAGACCGTGGCTTGTGGAGGACCCTACAGGAGACCTATGTCCAGCAGTGGACGTCCATCGGTTGATGACGACCTAAATACTTACTTGTGTAAGAGACTTACTAAGAGGCAATAGGCACTACATATAAAATATCAACATCATTATAAATATAAATATTTTAAAATTATTTGCTGATTTTTATTTCTTCATAGAGGTATATTTATATCCCGTATATTGAAGTATCCCAAAATTCAAAAATAGTGTGGTCACTCTTGTGGAAAAGGGACACAACGGTCAGTATGGTATCTCTCACTCGGCACACTTTATTAACAAGAGCTCATTCCGGTTGTACGTAGTACTTATTAGTTCCATGGTTTTTGACAATAACATATGACAGCCACGGTGACAGTTTTTATTTTAATTGTCTCTGGACAGCATAGAATAATTAGACCTCAAGAATCAATGCCAGCGTGTAACCGAAAGGGATAACCGAAAGGGAAACAAAACGGGCCATCTGCGTATCGGTCTTATTAAGTCTATGGTTTCCCCTTTTGTATTTCGTTCGAATGCGCTGTAAATATTATACTCATCATTGTCTAACTTGTTATGGGATCTATACACAACAGTCGTAGTGTAAAGAATCTTTAAAAGTTGAGTCTACAAATACTCCTCTATGTAATTTTGACATTGAAAAAATCGAATACTGCGCTCTGGTTCTTTTTTTTCTGGTCGGTGGTTACTTGGTTAATTAATGGTTAGTCTCTGGTTAGTCTCATTTGGCTATATTAAAATCTATGCATTTGGCCTCCGCTAGGAGTAATAAGTGTTCTGTGCATTTGGCGCGCCGCGCACCGCTAGGAGTATAAGTGTTCTGTGGCCGCGCAGCAATAGCAATTAGCATCGATGATCGAAGTTTGATCGTGTCATAGTGATTATATACTCTTTGGATCGTGTTAACTGGTCTCTGATCGTGTTTGTTGTGGAGATATAAATAAAAAAAGTTATTAAATCATGGATGGGTAAGTAGACAACAGTTTTTAATTAGCTGCAAGTAGAATAATTAACGTTTTTGCACTTAATTTCATAATTTCATCAACAGCCTACAGTCATACTGAATGCCGTTCCTTTACATTTCGACTTAATTTGGAATAAATTTACTCTATTTCTGATTATATGAAATGATTTTAATCATTTAAATATGATACTACAACTAAAACAAGTGTTTAATTTGTAAATCTTTGATTTAATTTTACAAAATATTGAAATGAAATAGGTACGATCGGCATAGATCGCTCTTTAGTAGGCCGCTTCACAGACGCTTGCGTGATCAAGGTCAGCTAGTCCGGCCATTTTGTTTTCATATTGAATACCTGTTCGATTGGCATGGATATGACTTGTGGAGTATTTTTTTCTCGTTTTTTGTTTGTTTTTTACTTTTTATTATTTTTTTTTTGCATTGCATTTTGCATTTCAAAATAATGTAGGGTTTAATATTAGACATATAAAATTTCTTTACTACGGCAAAGGAAGGGTTATGATTTTAGAAGTATGTATGTCTGTTTGTATCTATGTATGTATGTTTGTATGTATGTAAGTATGTTTGTATGTATGTATGTTTTTTACTTAAACGTTTTAGAATGTACCGTTCTTGTGGTTTTAGAGTACGAAGAGCGCGCACGCGGGGCCCTCGCGCGGGACCCTCGCGAGGGAGGGGTGTGCGCACCCGCGGTGGAAGGGGTGCAGCTAATGCGGAGGTGGAGGTGGTGGTGGTCAATGTGGGGGCCGATCAGCGCGAAGGTCGGGTCCGTGGGCGTGGGCGGAGCCGTGGCCAAGGCCGTGGGGCAAGACGTCCTCGTGCGGTTGACGAGTAAGCATGCTGTTTAGATTTGCTTTTAATAATTGTTTTAAAATATTCTCATTTTGCTGGTGGTTTGGTAATTACTGCTTTTTGTTTTAGACTCAACATCGTCCCCGTAGAGGACTGGCTCCACGGCGGGCCTATGGAAACCCCATTGAACAGAAAGAGGAGGCGCAATTGGCCCCCGTAAGTAGTACTACTTGTATTAAATTATGCTAAGATCTGGGTGCTTTACTAACTATATGTTATTTTCTAGACCTTCATCATCATCATCAGAAACTCCGTCGCCTGCAATGTGAGTTACTTCCTTTCCTTTCTCCTATTTTTGCCTAACATAAATGAAAGGGTTACAAAACATTTTTATTTTTTCTAGCCCATCAACGTCATCTGGGCAGCCGCTGCTGCAGCCCTCGATGGACGCACCCCCGTCACCGGGAATGTGAGTTACTTCCTTTCCTTTCCTTTCTCCTATTTTTGCCTTACATGAATGAAAGAGTTACAAAACATTTTTATTTTTTCTAGTCCATCAACATCATCTGGGCAGCTGCAGCAGCAGCTGCCAATAATATATGAGTTGCCCCAGCCCAGTGCAATGTGAGTTACTTCCTTTCCTTTCTCCTATTTTTGCCTTAGGTACATGAATGAAAGAGTTACAAAACATTTTTTATTTTTTCTAGCCCATCAACGTCATCAAGGCAGCCCCAGCAGCCGCTGCTTGATCCTGTTCTCGACGTTTGGGCCCCGTCGCCTGCAATGTGAGTTACTTCCTTTGCTTTCCTTTCTCCTATTTTTTGCCTTGCAAGAATGAAAGAGTTACAAATCATTTTTATTTTTTCTAGCCCATCAACGTCATCTGGGCAGCCGCTGCTGGAGCCCTTGATAGATGCACCCCAGTCACCGGGAATGTGAGTTACTTCCTTTCCTTTCTCCTATTTTTGCCTTGCAAGAATGAAATGTTTACAAAACTGCGTTTGCTTCAGGTTTATCGAATGTCGCGAGGATGGTTTGGTCCCCATTCCGCCACCCCAGCGTCGTCAGGGGATCGCGCTGACGGATGACGAAATTGAACTCCTCGTCAACTATGGTAAGAAGCTACTGATTTTGATGTCATTTTAGGTGAAGTTCATTATAGGTCAAAATTATGTGTCTACTATATATAATTATCATTTGTTAATAGGGAGCGAACCGGAGCTCGAGTCTGATGGCGAGGAGGTGGAGACGCGCGTGTTCGCCCCTAGGGTGGAACGTTTCGACATGGACACCCCCATAGATGAGGACGTCGCCGCGGATTCCGTCCCCGTCATCAACTCAAGCTCCTCGCGACATTCGTCAACGCATCAGGGTGGCGCTTCAGGGCGTACGTTTGACCCAAATTTTTACGACTTCGAATGGAGAGCGTTTCCCAATCCTCCACTCACACCAGAATTGAGGAGAGAGACGTTTTCCAATACTAATGTTGGGCCGACTACTCCATGTGTCGACCCATATGAGATCTTCACATCCATATGGGATAGACAATTTATGGAGCACATCGTCGCGGAGACGAATAGATATGCGAAGGAATTGTTCGAGCTCCAATCCTCTAACAACACGCTCCATCCCAAGAGCCGCATTAGGGAATGGCGAGATACGACAACTGACGAGTTGTATACGTATCTCGCCATCGTTCTTGCGATGGGGTCTGTTGTTAAGCCTCGCATGGAGGAGTACTGGAGCCGAGTTCCCAACATATTTTGCACACCCATATTTCAATCACATATGACTCTCAGGAGGTTCCAGCTGCTAAGCAGATGCTTGCACTTTAACCATAATGAGAGCATATCTGACCGAAATGTGGGCGTCTCCGAGGCGAAAATTTTAAAAATAAAACCCGTGATCGATCACTTGAATAAAAAATTTCAAGAGATGTACAGCCTGCAGCAGAATCTCGCTCTTGACGAGTCTCTGTTGCTGTGGAAAGGTTGGTTGTCTATCAGCCAACATATTCCCAACAAAGCCGCCGCCATTGGTATTAAAACCTACGAGCTGTGCGAGTCTCAAACCGGCTATTTATGGCGGTTTGAGATTCACGCCCATAGCCCATACCGACAGACTGACCCAAGCGATCCATTGGACGCCTTTACGCCGGCCGTTGTCTTCAGACTTCTCGATGGTCTGCAGAACAAGGGCCATACTATATGGATGGACGATTTTTATAATTCACCTGCGCTGGCCCGAAAACTGAAGACGATGGGATTCGACTGTGTTGGTACGTTGAGGACCAACCGCACGTTTGTGCCCGAGGCGTTGCACAAACTCACAAAAGACGCAATGCGGCCAGGCACAATCGCTGGTTTTACCTCAGGAGACGTCGATGTGATGGTGTGGAGAGATAAGAACCGAGTGGCGCTTATCTCCACATACCATGGCAACGGCGTTACCGTAAAGGATGGCTCCACGAAACCCAACCTGGTATTTGATTATAATGTCATGATGGGTAGCGTGGACAAGAAAGACCAGATGTTCGCAATGTACCCTGTCGAAAGGAAACGAACAAAGATATGGTATAAAAAGTTTTTCCGTAGACTTCTTAACATATCTGTATTAAATGCATATATTATATGTAGACGATCTTCTTCTAGAATGGAACACTCCACTTTTAGAGAATCTTTGATATTATCCCTTCTCCACAAACATTCAACTGCTCGAATGGTGGACCAAACGCCGGACAGTCGTTCTGTCGATTACCATTATTTGGCAGAGCTACCAATATTCGGTCGACAGCGACAGCGTAGCGACATGTGCAATATTTGCAAGAAAAAGGTACAGACATACTGTGTTGGGTGTGACAAGTCTGTTTGTATGGCAAATTGCTTTGTTGCGCTACATAAAAAATAATTTTTTTTAAATTTTTTTTTTTTGGTGGTATGTGATGATGCAGTCTAAGATGGTAGCGGGCTAACCTGTAAGGCGGCTTTGCCTTTAGGGTGGTAACTAGCCACGGCCGAAGCCTCCCACCAGGCAGATTGCTATGTTTGCTATGTTTATGTATATATTTATAAAATATGTATATGTATATAATACTTATTATTACTTTTATATATTTTTTATGTATTACTTTTATACCACAACTTAGTTCGTTAACTTTCACAACTTTTTTTTTTCTCCGATTTCTTCGAAACTGTTGAACCGATTTTGATGATGCTGATTCCATTGACATTCGTAACGTGCGTATAACATTACCAGGCGGCTTGTCATTTTTTGAATTTTTTTTTTGCATAAATTCTGTTTTTTTTTATTATGTACATATTTTTGCGTAAGTTCTGCATTTTTTTTGTTGAGTTTTGTTTGTTGATCACTGGGTTTTATTTTTTATTTTTTTACTTTGTACTTTGTGTTTTTTTGTACTTCTTGTATGTAATTTAAAGTAATTTCTAACTAATATTATGTTAGTAGAATAATATATATATATATAATATTGCAAATATGACACCACTCAAAAGCCATATCCATATTATGATAGCCTCTGTACCCACTACTAACCTAACTTTGGTAGTAAACCTGGCTGTTTTGTTTTCGAATTATTAAATGTTTTTGTAAAGCGATAAGTCTTTCTATTGATAATTACAATTGTAAATTTCATCTAATTGTTGAATGTAAATTTAGGTTCAGAATAAGAGCAATAGAATTCAGCCTATGATCCAAACTTTGGGAGTACAACTATTTCAAGTGGTTTGTTTTTAAATCTATAAAAAAAATATCAACTTCTGACACTTGAGCCTGTTTGTGATCAGTATTCGAACCAAACTATAACATAAACATTTATCCAAAGTCACTGGACCCACAGTATTCTTAGAAAGTAAGCATAAACAAGACCCTGTTTTTTTACCTATACTTGAATCTTTCATACGAGACAAGTATGTAGATAAAAGCTTGTTGTGTAAAAAAAAAAACGTTTGAAGAGGTTGGTTTTTCTATTTGATTATTGTAATGTGGTTTACTGACTTGTAAATAAAACAAAAATATATTTTATTAGTGGTTTTATTTCTTAATAATAACGATTATTGTACAAGAAAATGGCAAAAATTTAGCTCGACCTACTTTGAATGAGATTTGGCTATAAAATTAAATAGATATGTACTGACAAGTAAACATCTAATTAAAGCTTATTTTATAACAATTCTTTCAAAAGGTGATTCTTAGGTAGGAGCCATACAAAAATTAAGAGAAATCGTAGTTTTAATAGTTCGCGGCGATTTCACCTTGACCTCGCCAAAATGGCGGTCGCAGATGCGCCATATTCGAAAAATGGCGGCCGCGCAGAGGAAGGGATAAGTGCTTTATGAACAAAACAAACTAAACCCTTGACACGCAGAAAAGGATAGAAGAAATCATATTTTGTTCTCATTCTATCTTGTGTAACATCTCAACACTGCATCTACTGTGCTGCATCGAGATATGGCTTGGTCTATATTACTTTCTCTGTCTACGCTGGACAGGTTGTTGACCGCCTCACGATATCCACAGCAATCCACAGACAAAATTAGTGTCAACGTCAGACTTTGTTGATTTCTCCAGACTCGAAATTCTTATTTCTAATTCGCATTATTGCAGAAATTAGTTTTTAATTTAAGAAATCTGCAGGATTTATGAATCGTCCGACCATTTTTTCAAATTTTTCGGATCCTTCGCAACCGCTAACAGTTCGTTGTGTATAAACGCAATAACAGTTTTGTGTAGTTTTATTTAGTTTAGTGAATAGACCTTTGTGTTATTGTGATCATATGTTTGGACAAAATGGGTTTTATTTCGTATTTTTTCGATAGTTACTCGGCGAGCCTGTACGATATTATTGGTGAGTCATCAATATTATCTTATTATTCATATAACTGCATTCATACTTATTCGTTAAATACATGATTTATGTTGTTTTACTTAGTTTACTTTTTCTAGTTTTAATAATAATTAAAAATACCTACTTAATAATAAAATACAACAGTAAATCTTACGTCAGCCATTTGGTTTTCAAATTGTTTAATTATAATTTTAAATTAAGTAAATGATTTCATAGGAATAAATTACATTTATTTTGGTATGGTAAGTAGGTACCTACAATACATTTTACTTTGGTAGGTACGTAGGTAGGTATATACTGAATTATATTTTGTATTTTAAAACCATAAATAATACTCACCTTTACATACTCAATACATAAACTATTTATTATAAATAGTGACCTTCAAAACAGACAATACAGTTTTTTGACGATTGCAGCTGTACATAAAATAAAATATTGCAGAAGAGTGAGCTTACCTATAATCCAAAGTGTATTATTTAAAGGACAGCATTCGGCCTTACACTTTTTTCCAGTTTAGAAGATACTTCTTACCAAAAATCAAATAGTTTTTCATCTCCTGTGAAGGTTCAGAATATTACTTGTTTGATAAATGATGAAATGTTAAATTGATTTGTAGGCCACAAAGGCCAAGTGAAGGGCTGAGGCTGGGTTTTTAGACTCTTTATTAAATTAATGACTTAGTGAGTTGATTTTAATTTTTCCCATTTAAGTTACTGCCTTGGAAGTTGGAATAATAAACACTGTTACCTTGATCCAATTGTAAAGCCTGGAAGGCAATATTTTTTATAGAATACTAGCTGTAACTCTGTCTGCATAGTTCAAATGTTTTTATTCCCATGGGAATTCCTCAATTTTACAGGATAAAAAGCAGCCTATAACACTCTCCAGGTCCTCAACTATGCCCATGCCAAAAATAACACAGATCCGTTGATCCGATGAGGTGTGATTGAAGGACAAACCAACATACAAACACTTTCGCATTTATAATATTTGTATGAAGTTTGATGATACACTCCTGTAGACAGTCAAAAAATAGAGAATTTGTTGGTTGTGATAATGGTTGTTATCCTATGTGACATACAACACAGTAAGTAGGTACAGTACCCAGCGATAAATATTGCACATCGATCTTTGGAAAGAGACAATCGGCTAATTTCGGCTTCGTAAATCGTTATCTCTGTCGCACAACATACAAACAGTCCGGTATCTAGTAGGAGCTGTTAAAACAATTATGAGTTGCTTCTTTTGATATTTTTTTTATTCTTTGTATGTATTAAATACACCATTTTTTCTATAAGTGTTGGCTTTAGGATGGGGTAAAATAAAAAAAAATAAAAAAAATGTTCACATAATGTTTAAAATTACAGCTGTAGTGTACATAACAATAAACATTGTAATAAAAATAATAATAATATTTATAATATTCTAATTATTCTCTATTACTTCCATTTCACTATCTGTGCTCTCAAAGAGGTCAATATCACTGTCACTGTCAGCCGTATTTATCACTAGTCTATCAGTGTAATTGTCTAAACCGTGTTGAATGCTTCTATATTCATTCTCACATTTGATTGCATGATCGCAAACCTTTTTCCATTCTTCAGCCCCGATCATGTTTACTTTTTCAGTCAATAATGCTTTTACTGTAGTTAAATTCATACCCACATTTCTATAGGCTACATAGCCTTTCAGTTGAGACCATATATTTTCTATTTTATTAAAATCCGGATGATATGGTGGCAATCGCAACACAGTGTGCCCATGTTCGGCAAGTATTTTGTCCACAGAAAACTCTGTATACCTCTCCTTGTGCTGACATATAATAGCGTAAATCTGGGCTTTTGTTAATTTTGGATCAAATGGAATTTCGTGTCTGCTTAACCAGTTGATCATTTCCTGTTTAATGGTGTTTGAGTTGGGGGCTCTTTCAACATATTTGTTGTGATAGGGTGCATTGTCGATAACTAGAACAGAATCTCTGGGTATATTTGGGATTAATTGATTAACCAACCATTTTTCGTAGTTATCGTTATTCATTTCATTGTGATAGTCACCTGTAGTGTCCGTGGATTTATATGTTAAAAAGGCACCGGGTACAAAGCCTTTTTCATTTCCCGCATGAACTATTATCAAACGCTGACCTTTTGAAATTGGCTTTTTTACTCCTTTTTTCTTATCATCACTCCAAGATTTCCCTTTAGTGTGGGATGTATGTATGTAGGACTCATCCATTAGACGATATTTTTTCCTGATTCGCGATATTCGCGTATTTTATCAAGGTATTCCATTCGTTTGAGACTTACATCGTGCTTTTCTATTAAAACTTTTCGATTATCTTCCATTTTAGTGAACCGAAATCCCATCTCATGAAGTATTTTTCTCAACGTCTTTTCAGACCCATTGTAATTAATAGCTTCAGATAATTTAGCTTTTAATGATTTTATTGTTGGCAGTTCATTAAATCGTAAGTGAAAATCATACACCATTCTTCGAACAACATCATAATCAAAATCGTCCATATTCAAACGAAATTGCTTTTTTGGTCTCCCTTTTTTTGGAGTGCTGAAATTAATTTCAGCAGAATGTGTTTCAGTACTAACTTCATTTAATATATTGTTCAAAGTTCTTCTTGAAATTCCAGTATCAATTGCAACTCGCTCTTGAATCTTCTTAAAATAACAAGTTTACATTTTCATCTTAATTTTTTTAAAATCTGTCAGCTTCGGTTACAAAATATTTATAAACATTGTAGATAATTTCGCGTGACTGACCTCGTAAAGGTTTCCCTCTTTTTCCTAAAGATGCCATAGTAGAACTTTAAATTATTTAAATTTGGGGGTGTTAACAACTCTCAATATATATTATGAATTGGACGCGACCGCACTCTATCGCACTTGAACAGCGACTGATAGTGACGTTTTGTCAGTCATATAGGTAGTGTGCGACAGAGATAACGCTATACGAAGCCGAAATTAACCTGTACTGAAAACTGTAACGACCAAAGATGTAAAACGGTAATAGGTAATTACCTTTGTTAATGAACCGCAAAACTAACTTTGTTTGTAGAGGTTTACTGTTAATATCATAAAAACTATGCTAGTTAGAGCATTGGCTATAGTTTTCCTGTAAAATATACATAAATTCCTATTGACCATAATTATTTCAGATTTTTCGATTGGTAAACTCCGGAGATAAGGGGGGGGGGGAACGGTATTTTTTTAGACTTTTTCCCCGATAAATCAAAAACTATCATGACTAAAAATAATTAAAAATCTGTTTTAGAATGTACAAAGTAAACCCTTTCATATGATACCCCACACAGTACAGTTATCTCACTTTTAAATTTCAACCCCTCTATTTTCCTCCCTTTTTAAATAAGAACAAAAATAATTTCCAATTTTTTTTAATTCCAGTGTCTTTGGGCCACTAATATACACAACTATTCCAAATTTCATGTCGATTGCTTCGGTAGTTACTGAAATAATCGAGTGTGACGGACGGACAGACAGACAGACGGAGAAAGTCGCACCATAGGGTTCCATTTTACCATTTTGGTACGGAACCCTAAAAATTATGTCCCCCCAACCAATTTTCCAATCTTAAATAAGCTGAAATAAGCCAATAGGTAGCTAGCAGCTGGAGCAATATATTCCTTTACTCTCACAGTTCCATAAGATTGCAAAATCATGAACAAAATCATGAACGGACTTCCCCTTAACCGAGTATCAAAACAGTGTCAGTAATTTGGTACGGTTTTTTCTTTGGAATATTTGTGGTTTTTGGATCGGCTGCCTCTTGTTAGAATTAACTCCTCAGACCTACGCTATAACCTGAGAAGGCCACTTTTTAGACTAAGAGACGATAAACGGAACGTCAAAAAAAATAAAACATCGTACTTCTATACACCTATAGTGAATTTCGAATATACCTTGATTTTCATTGCACGAAATGGCGCTGTACGCTTTTGCATCGCGCTAAAGTTTCGCGATATTCTAACAAAGAAAACCGTGGGAAGTTTTATCTTTCGTCACCGCTAACTCCGCTCATTTAAAGAAGAAAATTATGCTATTTTTGAAAACCTCTGATAAATAAGGTCGAAATGCGTAAAACTCCTTCAAACTGAAGCTATGACCTATGATGAGGCAAGAGTAAAACTTGCATTAGATGCAGCCTAAGTGGATTGCGCTTGCCCAGAAGACGCCTACATTATATGAAAATGCCTTGTTTCTTATGAGCTAGCATATGCCCGCGACTTCGTCTGTGTGAAATAAGTTTTTTAAATTCCCACGGGAACTCCCAAATTTTTCAGGTTAATATATTATAGCCTATGACACTCACAAATAATGTGGCTTTCTATTGATACCAGAATTTTCAAAATCGGTTTAGTAGATCCAGAGATTACCCCTACAACGTCACAATCTCACAAACTTGTGACTTGTTGACGACCTCCGTGGCGCAGTGTGTAGCACTGTTGTTTTAACGTGCGGTGGTCCCGGGTTCGATCCCCGGCAGGGTCAATTTGGGAATTTATAATTTCTGAATTTTCCCTGGTCTGGCATGGTGGGAGGCTTCGGCCGTGGCTAATTACCACCCTACCGGTAAAGACGTGCCGCCAAGCAATTTAGCGTTCCGGTACGATGCCGTGTAGAAACCGAATAGGGGTATGGGTTTGATATAACTGCCATGCCCCTAACAGGTTAGCCCGCTACCATCTTAAACTGCATCATCACTCGCTCACTGATCGCAGTCAAGGGCTAACTTGTAGTGGATAAAAAAAACTAGATGATATAGAATATAGATCTTATATTTTGTATTAGCTGATACCCGTGACTTCGTCCCCGTGGATTGAGGTTTTTGGTTTCCGCGGGAGCTCTTTAATTTTCAGGGATAAAAGTAGCCTATGTGTTATTCCAGACTAAAATCTATCTCTGTGCCAAATTTCATCCAGATCCGTTCAGCCGTTCTGGCGTGATTGAGTAACAAACATCCATCCATCCATACATCCATCCATCCAAACTTTCGCATTTATAATATTAGTATAGCTATGCGCTTTCAGATCCGACACAAGAAAAAATATCTTGTAATATGTATGGTCTCATACCACAACCATTGCGACTGAATTTCATAAAAGACATTACTTATTCATCTTCTATATATATAAAAATCAATTGCTGTTCGTTTGTCTCGCTAAAAAACAGAAACGGCGTGACCGATTTAGATGAATTTTTTTGTGCTGGTTGTAGTGGGTCCAGGGAAGGTTTAAACGGTGAGAAAATATGGAAAAAAATTTTACTAACTAATTTTTCCATATTTTCTCACCGAATATACCTATACAAGATAATTACGACGCGCGGACGAAGTCGCGGGAATCAGCTAGTATTGAATATTTTCTTATAATGCTAAAAAACCTGGCTGGATTACACTTTGAACTAATTTTTCCATATTTTCTCACCGTTTAAACCTTCCCTGGACTCACTGAAACCCGCACAAAAAATTTCATCTAAATCGGTCAAGCCGTTTCTGAGTTTTAGCGAGACAAACGAACAGCAATTGATTTATATGTACAGAAGATAAGTACGACGCGCGGACGAAGTCGCGGGCATCAGCTAGTATTGAATATTTTCAATGCTAAAATACCCGACGCTTGATGAAGTAGGTATAACAAGTGCAGGTGTGACTTGATTAGTTAACATATTTTATGGTGTTAAAATCCTTATCCTTATAGATTAGTGATCCTTGCAGTTCACCCGCACTGTTAACTTAACAATGCATAATTCAGCCCTAACGTTTTAAAAGAAATCAAAATGCGACTTTAATGTGGATTGCGTCAAAGGCTTTATGGCATCACGTCAACCGAGACTAAACATGGGTTTTGTTAATGTGTAACCAAACCTAGAATGATGTGGTATTGTCTCATATTGTAGCCATTTAGTTTCTCTACTTACTAGGCTTCAATAATGTTTTTTTTATTTGGAAAAGGTGTTACGACGACCTCCTTGGAGCAGTGTTGAGCGTTGTTGTCTTAATGTGCGGAGATCCGATTCGATCCCCGGCAGGGTCAATTTGGGAATTTATAATTTCTGAATTTTCCCTGGTCTAGCCACTAGGCTAGTTACCACCCTACCGGTAAATACGCGCCAACCGATTTAGCGTTCCGGTACGATGCCGTGTAGAAACCGATTTGAGGTATTTAAGAAGTTTAATATAATTGCCTTGCCCCTAACGGGTTAGCCTCTTAGCATCTTCACTTACCATCGGGTGAGATCGCAGTCAAGGGCTTACTTTTTAGTTTTAGTGCATGATAGGCAAACTAGAGGCCGCCATAAGCTCGTGACTCCATCGCTCCGCCTCAAGAAGGTCCGAAGGTCGTTTGTGGGAATGAGCATTCTATTTTATAACAAAATTCCACAATCTATCTTAAACTTGCCTTTACACAAGTTTAAGAAGTCCATTAAAATTATGCTCCTGAAAAAGGCTTATTATACTGTTGAAGATTACGTAAATGACAAAGGAGCATGGATTTGACTCGCTCCAGCAATGCTAAGGACAGCTGTTACTTATGTATTTTACAAATTAATGAAATTGTAAATTATTATTATTTTTTTTCAAAAGAGCAACCGCCGAGTTTCTTGCTGGTTTTTCTCGGTAGGAATGGCATTCCAAACCAGTGGTAGATTCACTTGACAATTCAAAAGTACTTGTAAAAGTTTATTTGAATAAAAATCATTTTGAATTTGAATTTGAATTTGAGTGGATAAAAAAAAGTATACTACAAGAGAATGAAATAAATATAACTTGTATTCTATCTCATTCTCTCGCAGGCTAAATCCTATTATTGACCGAGCGAAGCGTCTGAGTCTACTTGAGTGAATTTGCACTTGTCCGTCCGTCCGTCCGTCCGTCTGTCAGAGCATTATAACTTCTGAATTACTGAACGTTATTACTTCAAATTTAAATATAATATGTAAACCGATGGCAGCCGAATATGGCTTAAAAAGTTATAAAAATCTTTATATCAGGGGGGCTCTCATAGAAGCGAATGCAAAGTAAAATATTTTTTATAGCGTTACATAGGGTTGCGGTAAATCATTTTAAAGATAATTTGGAATAGAGTCCAAAATTTTTTTTTGTAATTTTCCCCTAAAATTGACGAAATGGGGGGCTTTCAAAATGGAGATTTTCTAACGTTCAAAGTTGACCTCAGAACTCTCAATCTTCTGAAAGGTTGAGACTGAAACTTGATCAATTATTTAAATTATATCCTGTACTTGAACAAAAAATACTAAAATTAGATAAATATTATAAGGAAACTAAATTATTTTATTTTTAACTAGTTTTTAATGAGCTTCATTATTTTTAACAGAACTTCACAATGATGTCAATACATAGCGCTCTGTAAAAGTTTATTCGTTTGTGCTTACAAATAAAAGACGTTAGCGCCATCTTACGTGGAATAAAAAAATAGTCTAGTGGACCTATCTTTGGCCAGTGGACCTGTCCCCCCCCTTCTCTCTAACTCAGTGGCTATCGAAAAATTAAAGCAACTGACATTATATTTTGTATCCATTCAAGGTTTGCTATTAAATAAAAATAACAATATTTCATAGCAAACCTTCAATGGATAAAAAATATATGTCAGTGGCTGTCGTTTTCTGATAGCCACTGAGCTAGAAAAAAGAGGGCCCGACCTTGGCCTTGGTAGACTATGGCCCTTCTCATTCTGAGAGCAGACTCTGCTCTCGGCCAATATTTCATCAAGTGATGAATCTTAAAAAACTCGCTTTATCCATTTAAATAATTATGATAGTATACAGTCGTGTTTAGAACTGCCCGTGTCCTATACCTACCTACATTATTACCTACCTCGTATCTAAAATGCAGACTTTGCCTGGTTACATTAAAAATGGAGGATGTTGTAATTTCAACGAGCATCCAAAGGCTATCATTATAAGCCCATATACACAGGTTCCCAAACTGTGAGAAAAATTCTCGCAATTATACTTAATAACCGGTCTTGAATCCATACTAATCCATACTAATATTAGAAATGCGAAAGTGTGTCTGTCTGTCTGTCTGCCTGCTGCGCTTTCACGGTCCATCTTTTCAACCGATTTTGATGAAATTTGTTATGGAGATAAGTTTCATCCCGGGAAAGCACATAGGCTACCTTTTATTCCGGAAACTTTTCCGCGGGAATAAAAAAACCTTAATCCTCGCGGATGAAGTCGCGGGTATCATCTTGTTTACTATAAACTGTCATATTTTTATAATGAGTAATATCAATCACGATACATAGTCTGTTGAATCGTTTAAAAGGAACACAGACAGACACTTCAACTTTGTTAATTGTTATAGTAGGTACAAGTTGAATACTAAATCTAGCCTTACCAAGGCTAGATTATCCGGTAAATTACCGTTTTCCCAATGTTTTTCCCCATTCATTCTGATCGCATATGCCCTGTACCTAGTTAGGTCTTCATTATTATTTATCCTGTTTCAACTAATAAAATAATGTATTGTCCGCGTGGATTGTATATCAAGTGTAAGTAAGAGACAATCCAGAAGTAGGTATTTATGAGACACTTTTAATATATTTGTACTCTTATTTGGAACTTGCACGAATAAATGGTTAAACGTGTAGAGGTTCCACGAGAAATTTAATGTAATTAGATAAAAGTTGGCTAAACTTAAGATAATATTCATTTGATCCGACCACGATTGCTATCGTTAAGCTCTAAATCAAAATACGATCAAAACACAAAAGTATTCAATAATCGCTGAGTCTGCCGGCAGGAGACTGAATTTGAATTACCATCGTCAAAACACTCATATTTATACTAACTATTTTCAATATGGCGTCCGATTCAGCAGATTAAATCGAATGACATGAAACGTGTCAAATTGACACATATACTTCCTGTTTCATGAGATATAATGAAAAACAGTAATAATGCTAACACAAGTAAGAATTCGATTTTCCAGGATAAAAAGCTTAGTCCTAGCCTACGCCTATTCCGTTTTTGCTTTTGTACTTCCCCGGGATGCAATCTATCGCTGTACAAAATTTCGTCAAAATCGGTTGAACAGCTGGGTCGTGAATAACGTGTGCAAATGAAAACGTAGCAGACACAGTAATACTTTCGCATTTACAATATTAGTATGGATTTGTATACCTGGCGCCAATCAAATAGTCGCGTCTGAAGTTGACCGCGAGACGCGTCGCAATAGCATATTTTCGCGCGTATGTACATTGACATCAACAGACAACCATGTTTGTTTGTTACTTTATTGGTTTTTCCTTCAATCACGCCGTAACGGAACAACGGATCGACGTGATTTTTACCATGGGTAGATATATTTGAGGACCTGAAAAGTGACATAGGCTACTTTTTATCCCGGAAAATTAAGGAGTTCCCGCGAGAATAAAAAAAAACTTAACCACGCGGACGAAGACGCGGGCATCAGCTATTTAATAAAGCATTCGCCACAAGTAAAAATCAATAACCATACAGCCTAATTCGTGCTTTAAACTTTGAGAAACACTGCACGAAGAGAGCTGATGTGTATTACACCGTATAAGAAAATATATATCTAAAAATATAATTACAGGTGGCAGGGTAAAAACTCGTCAATTGCTCGGATCACCTGCTCCTTGCGAACCGTGGCTGTTTGCCCGTTGGCATTTGCCATATTTTGCGCTCTCGACGAATTAAAAAAAAAACGTTTAATAACAGTAGCGGTGATGTAGTTCATTCTTATTACGTCAGGTTACTCAGTTGGTTCTCTTAACTTAGATAATATAGTTAATTACTAGGTATACTTAGCATAATAATTGAAAAATAGTTTTGAGATATTTTCGGTGTCCTTCAAAAAATCCGGACACTGAGTTAAAAAAAATAAGCAACGTCTATTTTTTTTATCAGTTAAACTCTGTGTAATAATATCTAAACGTAATTATAATAGATACATAATAACATATTGCTGACCCTTGCGTGGACAGCATTATTACTTTCGTTGGCACAAAATCATTCTCAAACGCAACTTCGAGTGAATCGTACGCATCGTTACTTTTTTTCTTTTTCAACTTTTTTCGCTGCATTCATACTGGCCGAATCCGGCGATTTGATTTTTTTATCTGTGGCGGTCACCGGGTTATCGGTGCGTTACGTTTAAAAAATAAAAATATCTTTTTAATCATGGTGGAGAATCAGTGTAAGGCTAGGCCGGTGAAAGCTTACATAATGAGTGAATTTTTGAAGAAGTTCGACTCTGAAGCTACCAACGATGTCGTCAAGGTGGCAACAGCGGTTGTCGGTTTTTATATTGGCTTGTTTTATCGTAAGTAGAATTTTCTTTTTCTTTTTTTTAAGCGCTATATAAAATATTGTGCAAATGTTATGAAATCGTTAAAACTTAAAAGCGAATAATTTACTCAAGGTAAAATCTTATATTTTACCTTGAGTAAATACGCTTTAAGAGGCCGGTTCGCGCCGCTCGCAACTTCTATTCGAACCGCAAATATAAATTTGCCGGTATATTGCTATCTCTATTTCACTGATGACACATGATCGCGTTCAAGCGAGATAGCAATATGAGCTTACAGAATTTGTTATACATTTAGTCTTGTTCCGTGAATACCAAAAATGATGAATGAAAACTTATCGTGCTTTTTACTTCGTTTTGTTATTCTGTAACTTGACAATATAGGCTATGCTGCTGACCAATTAATACGTAAGATATCGTTGGTTTTAATATGAAACAAATAAGAGGGAAACATGTCCATCTTGTCGTAAAAATATGCAAAACGCAATTCATTTACATTTCATTTTAGGAAAGTATTTTGAAAACATATAAATCCAGGGGACTAGATAAATACAATTTGAATCCAAATAAACTCTCATTTTGGTGGAAATGTTCTCGAATTATTAATTATTTTGGTATTACGTTTGTATGGGCAATTCATTCTCCGCTGGCACCTTAAACTTGAGTTATAAAATGTAGATATAATTTTTTTTAACTTTTAATTAATAAGTTCGAAATAAGTTTAAATAAACTTAAGTATAATAAAATTAATATAACTTACTGTAGTTATTGTAAGTAATAAAAAACGGCATTTCGTCCCGTGAGAGTACAAAAAATAATTTTAACTTGTTACCTTGAAGCTTGTTACTTTGAGTAATTTTTTTGCATATTAACGATTTTTTTCGGAATATAACTACTCAAATGCCGTTAAATTGAATTTAACGATAATTCCTCTCCTTCTTTCGGTACCTCTACACCTACTGAAAGTAGGAAGATATAAATACAAGAGAAAAAAAAAACGTTTTCGTAAATAGTTAAAGACCGTCAAAGTTATCTGGCCTGGTGGCCAAAATTGGAACTAATTTTTATGCCTGTTAAGTTTTTGTTTTTATTTTATTTTTCATATAGCTACTAGTGACACTGTCACCGGGTCAGATTAGTTTGTGGGACTATAAGTAGATCGATTTTCTGTAAGAGTCCTTCGTGCATGGCCTTCGTGCCTCCCTACTCGGGCGTGGTGGACTGCTGGTTTCCATTATGGATTTCCCCGCGAAAACGGTCGAGGTGGTACAACAAATGGCAGAAGTTTATCGGACAAAGCTCGAACATCCGACCATTCGTTTTCTATCGCGCCCTTTTACCGTTGAGCTATCGAGGCTTGATCAGTAATGCTTAAAAACATGTTTAACCTTTATGAACATAATACTTCAGAGTTTCTGATACATATTACGAATTGTATGTAGAAAAAAAAGTAAAATGACACGTATACATAACTACTTGAAGTAAGATTTTACGCATGATCTTCGTACAACACTTTTTAAACCATTTCATATCTCAGATTCATTTCGTTCGCTACAGATCAATGTGGTAGTCATTTTGAACCCAAACTTTATAGAAAAGAGTAAATGTATCCAAGTAAGACGATTTGGCGCACATCGCCAAGATTCAAGACGCAAGATTCTACCTCACCAGTTCTGAAAGCAGTCTCTCAAAACCCCCCCATAGTCCACCACACTAGCAAAGTGCGGATGGGCAGACTTAACACACCTTTGAGTAATTTATGAAGAAGTCTCCGGCAAGCAGGTTTCTTTACGATGTTTTCCTTCACCGTTAAAGCCAGATATTTAATTGTTTAAAACTCACATAACACAATCATTTAATTGTTTAAAACTCACATAACTCAATTATTTAATTGTTTAAAACTTATATAACTCAGAAAAATTTGAAGTGCTTGTCCAAGGACAAACCCCCGAACATTGAACAGGAGGCGGTACGTCTATACCCCTAGGCTATCACGGACCACCGCTTAATTTTCTTTATCTTTGTTAAAGCTACTTAACTGAATGACCATATAATTTACAGTAAAAAGATAGCTGCATTGATTACAAACCCACAATTCCTCGTTTGAAAACTGATTAGTGAGAATACAGCTTGGCGAAGTGTACGAAAACTAAGCCTCGAGCGTTAACGGCTTGGATTAGAAAATCGCCGTCACAACCAATTGTATTATTAGACGTTCATTGCTGGACGAAGGCCTCCTGCATGGATCTCCACAGAACACAGTGTTGTGCTGCTTGCTTCCAGCAGCTCCAGCTGCTTGCGTCCGTCCACCTATTGGGGGGTCGAACGCTGCGCTTGCGCTGTGCAAAGCCGCCATTCAATCATCTTGGGACCCCAACGCCTATCGGTTCTTCGTCGCCCTGCCCATTTCCACTAAATGCTTAGCGACTCTTTGAGCTATGTATTGTAGATATTCTGGTTCAACGAATTTCTTCATTTCTTATATGATCACTTAGGGACCCTCCGCGCATCCCTCTTCATCGACCGCTGAGTGACCCAAACCATCTTAACTTTACAATTGACTAGGTAAATATGCGTTCTTTCAGAGATCTCTGAGCCTCCCAATATACGCAGATGGTGACCACCGACGGGGGTTTTAGTAGGTATAAATCCTACATAACTCCATCCCCTCGGAAGTTGGATCTTATGAATATCCCCGCCCCAAGTAAGCAAAAAAAAAGCTATCGAAATTCTGATGGCATAAAACTAGCGTCCACTTTCCATGTTTCGCCACAGAAATTGTGGTTTCAGTTATGAAAGTGTTGTTTGTATTTGTAACATATACCTATACATAAATTGATATCATGTGATTTGGTGCAAAACCACAACTATCTCCTCTCTTATAATACATATTTATGATCCTGGTAAAGTTTTCGAAACACTGTTACACTAACTACTGCCTAGTTTAATGTTACCGCAAAATTAAAACTGTATACATGTGTAGGTACTTAAGTTTTTTTTTTTTTAAATAAAAGTTAACTTATTACTTGCCTCACAACAAAGTACAAACCATTGTTGCTCATCGTTCACGGCTGGCCCATCTTTTCAAACGATTTTGATGAAATTTAGTACAAATATTGGTTTTGTCCCGGGGAAGTTCCGTACTGATTCCGGAAAATTAAGGAGTTTCCGTGGGAATTAAAAGACCTTAAACCACACGGAGGAAGTCGCGGGCGTTATTTATGCTAGATTATTTTAAGTATTTACCTACTTATTACTTGTAGTTTACTTAAAGACTTCATCAAAATTTGTTTAGTTATCTAGAAATTGCTTTCCGATAAACTTGTGAATAATAAATTGCAACTGCTGAGTTTCTTGCTGGCTCTTCTCAGTAGAACTTTTTCCGAACCGGTGGTAGAGTCAAAACATGACGTATCACGTTATTTCAGCGCAACGTTATATGAACGGGACATATTGCGTCCTAATCCATAAGAGACACCTGTATGTCCTAAATAAATAAATTGAGGATTGAGTAAACTTAAAATTGATTAATTATACATTTTGTGAGTCACCATTCACCTTCAGTAATTAACAAAATAAGCATTTTGGTACAAAGACAAAAGGACAACAAAGGGTTTCATAAATATGTGCATTCAATATGAATCTGGTTGTTTATATTGCGTTTTAAATTCTTTACATACGTGCGTTATGTATAAAGTTATAAAGTGTGTCAGTAGAGTGCTACGGTCAGCATTTTCTGAACAAGACTCATAAAACTTGTGTACCTAATCTGTCTGATAGTGTGAAATCCCTTTTTTTTTTTCTTTTTTTTTCAACTACAAGTAAGCCCTTGACTGCGATCTCACCTGATGGTAAGTGATGATGCAGTCTAGGATGGTAGCGGGCTAACCTGTCAGGGGCATGGCAGTTATATTAAACCCATAACCCTTCGGTTTCTACACAGCATCGTACCGGTACGCTAAGTCGCTTGGCGGCGCGTCTTTGCCGGTAGGGTGGTAACCAGCCACGGCCGAAGCCTCCCACCAGGCCAGACCAGGAAAAATTCAGAAATTATTAATTCCCAAATTGACCCTGCCGGGGATCGAACCCGGGACCTCCGCACGTTAAGACAACAGCGCTACACACTGCGCCACGGAGGTCGTCAAAAAAAAAGGCCCTCTATTTAAAGGCACCTTCTTTTGTTATTTTTAACCTGTTTCGAAACGGCCGCGGCATTTCGAAAGATTTTTGAAGTGAAACTTCTTTAGAATCGTTGTGATTTGAAAATTCGATGAAACGAAAAAGCGAAACCAAAAAGAAACATTCATAATAGGATTTAGCCTGCGAGAGAATGAGATAGAATACAAGTTTAAATATTTATCGCATTCTCTCGTATGCTACTTTTCTGAAGTTGCACTTCTGCCGTGTGTGAATTGCAATACACACACTTTTTTTACCTGTTTTGAAACGGCCGCGGCACTTCAAAATAATTTCTTTTAAATATTTTTTTTTAAGAGGCTTTTGTCCCTTTCAAAGATGGTTTCTTTCATAAGCAAGTGTATCATACAAAATCCCATACTAATCGCGCGTTTTGACGTTTGGAAAAAGTTGCTGATTTGTCTAGTTGTCAAATAAGTACTCAATTTCAGGCTACGCCTTTGTCGCTCGGGTGGGTCTGTCGGTTGTGGTCGGTTGACTCTCTTTTTATCAGAAAGTAAGCAGAATTCGCATGAAAACTGATAACGCGTAATAAAATAAAACATAACAATAAATGTATAGGTAGGTATCTAAAACCTGCCAAGTGCGAGTTTGACTAACGCTTAAAGGTCTCCGTACCACCCAGAAAAAGCTTTTCTAGAAGGGAAATAGCTCTATGCTTTGAAAAAATTCAATTTCTATAATGACGCCCTACGTTTTACTTATGCGTACCTTTTCGTGATTTTCGTGACAGACGAATGGACAGACAGCAGCAGCTGGTTGTAGTCGTCGTCAATCGTCGATGTCCACAACTGAACATATAGGTAGCTTGTAGGGACTTCCACACGCCACCGGACCCAGCGCTTCCCTAACTACGACACGCTTGATATCGTCCGTCCTCCTAGCGGGTGGTCTGCCACTACGCTTTCCAATGCGGGATCGTCTGTGGGCTTTGGATACGGAACCCTAAAAACGTACCTCCCCTTGAACTTGAGCAGCCGCGCCGATCGCTCTCAATGTCAACGCTTATCGGTCAAGATATTATCAAACAATGCCTACTGACATATAGAGTCCTTGCACGCGTGCCACAATAACACCAGTGAAAAAGTCGCCGCACCCAAAATTGTAAACACGTACCTATTTACAGTAATATATATTCGCATATTAAATCCGCTTTGCAATCACGCGTTAATCGCGATCATAATGTAGACTGTATTGCTAGGGACTCGCACTTGATCCCTACGCCAAAAAAATCGGACTCAGACTCGCAAAGTTTGACATCTTTTCGCAGTCCCTTTATCCCGAAAAAAACTGACTTCAGACAGGGAACAGTGCAATAATGAAGCCGTGTAACCACAGCGTGTAACCATTCCACACTCCATATTGTTTCGCAACATTAGCGGCATGAGTGTAAAATGTGAGCAATTAAATATCATACTAATATTATAAATGCGAAAGTCAGTTTGTTTGTTGGTTTGTCCTTCAATCACGCTGCAACGGAGCAACGGATCGACGTGATTGGCATGGGTATAGTTGCGGACCTGGAGAGTGACATAGGCTACTTTTTATCCCGGAAAATTGAGGAGTTCCCGCGGGAATCCAACAAAACTTATTCCACGCGGACGAAGTCGCAGGCATCAACTAGTATCTTATACGTGTGGTCAATATCGAGTATCGATGCCATCGCGATCACAAAACGGACGATCACATTGTGACAACTATTCTTAGTACAGTTAATACCTAAACATTTGTGCAGCGTGCTGGCGATATCGCCCGACTTCGGTCGCAGCGACTTCTAGCGATGAATCTCAGTGATGTAGTGTGAGACCACCGGCGCGGCGCCCGCACGCTGCATTGTGATACATCGCTGGAAGTCTGCTACCGAACGCTGCACGAGCCCTTATTTGGAGCAACTTCAGACAGGTGCAGCACGAGTTGAGACTATTCAAGTTATTCACAGTTTCACACACAACCACTACCTGATGTTGTCAGATTCAGAAATGATATATTGCATGATACACATAATTTTACAAAGGTGGTTCAAAAGATAAAAAGACAAGTGTATTACCAATGTCATGGCGTGCAATACTTCAAAATAATCGATGTAACAAATCACGGTATTAATTAATTAGATAACTAGGTTATCGTGTGGTCCGTCTGAATGGACACTATAGTCAAATCCTTTATCAAAAAAAATATTTTTGTTTTTTCCACTAGATCACCTATCGAGATTTTGGAGACAGATTTTTATGAAATTTCATCATTATCATCAGTATAAATAGGACTCATTAATTTCATCAAAATAAACGGCCGTAGTATTCAAGCGATGTTGATGAAATTTGGCATAGCGGTATGTCACATCCTGGGGAAGGACATCTAAGACTACTTGTTATCTCGGGAAAATTAAGGAGTTCCCCGGGAGTTAATACTTAACACTTAATCCACGCGGACGAAGTCGCGGGCATCAGCTAGTAAGAACTACGTATTTCCGCGATACTGACATCTATTACCCGAATACGGCAAAGCCAGAAGGAAGGGTTATGATTTTAGCAATCTTAGATGTATGATTGTATTTACCTACTAGTTGTGTATGTTCCACCGTAGCTCCTCTACTGAGCCGATTTTGATAAATGAGGTGTCAATCGATTCGTTATTATAGTCCGGGCGATATAGGCTATATTTTACACGAACAAAATCAATGTGACGGATTTTACATCCAAAAATTGTCAGTCAGTGGATTTCTTTGCAGCCGGGTTACATACTGTTTTTACTGCTTTTTTTTTATTTATACTCTTTAAAAAAATCTATACCTATAATATTATAAATGCGAAAGTTTGTATGGATGGGTGGATAGATGTATGTTACTCTATCACGTTAGAACGGCTGAACGGATCTGGGTAAAATTTGGCACAGAGATAGATTATAGTCTGGAATAACACGTAGGCTCCTTTTAATCCCGGAAAATTAAAGAGTTCCCGCGAGAACGAAAAAAACCTCAATCCTTGCGGACGAAGTCGCGGGCATCAGCTAATTAGTGTACAAAAATTAAAAAGTTAAAGGTGAGACTCGGACTCACAACCCTGGCATCGCTCACGGTCACTGCCATAGAAGTACCGAGCGCTGACCAATTGGGTATTTGACTACTATTCATAGTTATTTGTTATACATGAGTGAAAAGTTGTTTTTTAACTGCGTGCTCAATTTTGATGACCGAGCAAGCGAAGGATTCTAAAATTAAAAAAAAATTAGAATCCTGAGCGTCAGCGAGGGAATCAAAAGAGCACGAGGTGAAAAATCTTTTCACTCGAGTGCAACACGTAACTTTTCATCCCACCTCAGCGAGGAAATGACTAAAGAAAATGGTGCGCGCAAAGCAAATTAAAAAAGTACACCAAGAAGGTTACGAGTGTGAGTTTTTAACAAATTAAAAACGGTTGTATGGAAATTCGGCACCATAGAGGTAGAAGTAAATAGGTTTTAATGATGTTTTGAATTCACAAAATTCATAGACGAGTGATATTTACTAATGTGCACACGATGTTCTAAATTCAATTTACTTTATCCTCAAGAGGATAATAACGGCTTTTGCATTCAGATATCGAAGAGTAAAAATACTCTGTCCGAGATGGTGGGATGAAAAATAATTTTTTTTTTGTGATTATTAAATAGCGGAGCTCCCAAAAGTCATAATATCCACGTCCCCTGATACTTTTATGTTGCCATTTTAAACAATCGATTAAAGTAAAAAAGTGCGTCGAACTTTAATGACGTCACATTTCAGAATTTCATATAAATCCCATACTTTGACGCGTTTAGACGTTTGAAAAAAAGTTGCTGATTTGACTTATTGTCAAATACCCAATTGCGCCACTGGAGCTTGGTAGGTACACCCGCGGTAAAAAAAAAACGATTTGCTTGGTTAGAGTTAGACGATGCTTGCGACTTCGTCCCCGTGGTTGGAGGTTTTTATTTTCCGGGATAAAAGTAGGCATATATGTGTAAATCCAGGGTATAATCTATCTCCATTCCGAATATATGCCAAATCCGTCCTAGTTTTTGCGAGAAAGAATAACACTACTCCCTCCTCGTCATATTCCTCATCGCTGGGGGTCGCAACCCAGAATATTGTGCGGGGATTGGGAATTCGGATACAATGTGGTTGCATACTTCAGTATAATATACGACTCTAAATTCATAGTTTTTAATTTGTCTGGTGGGAGGCTTCGGCCGTGGCTAGTTACCACCCTACCGGCAAAGACGTGCCGCCAAGCGATTTAGCGTTCCGGTACGATGCCGTGTAGAAACCGAAGGGGTATGGGTTCAATATAACTGCCATACCCCTAACAGGTTAGCCCGCTACCATCTTAGACTGCATCATCACTTACCATCAGGTGAGATCGCAGTCAAGGGCTAGCTTGTAGTGGATAAAAAAAAAAAAAAAACTCCTTTTTAAATGGCTGGACTGGATGGAGCTGAAAGGCTTTCTGGTTTTCCTTACGGAACCCTAAAATTCACTACCAAATAATGGCCTTCAATAAAAAAACCGCTCAAGTGCGAGTCGGACTCGCGTACAAAGGGTTCCGTACCACAACACAATATAAATTATTTTAGTAAATAACAAGAAAGATGTCATGGCACCACGTAATTAGCATAATAGAAACTGGTATCGCCTGACGAACAATTCGACACCCTATTGTAATTCGAGTACAAAACCCTCGATATTATCGATTTTCGGATTTTATGATTTTTATCCTATACCTGTGCTGTAAGACCTTGCTTCTTGCCAAATTTCATGATTCTATGTCAACGGGAAGTACCATATTATAGGTTTTGATTTATTGCGAGTGTCTAAGTGTGCAATATATGCGACATAAACGGCCGTATCTTTTGATTGATTTGACTCCGAAGATTGATTTTATTTACAGCTTCAAGGGACCGCAGACCTAAGTATTTGATATTAATTTCAACTTTCTACCTCCACGCGTTCCCGAGAAAAAGTTGGTTGACAGACAGACAACGAAGTGAGTCCTTTAATGATAAATGATTTATTTATTTCATGTAGGACAACTTGTGTCACTTATGATACGTTAAGACTCTACCACTGGTTCGGAAAGATGTTTCTACTGAGAAGAGTCGGCAAGAAACTGAGCAGTTGCTCTTTTCTCAAAAAAGAAAAAGGTTACAACAAGTAAATAATACAACATATACATTTAATTACAAGTATTACACTGACTTGGGTCACTGGATGCGAGGCCGGTTGCTTCCATGCAACTTTGTCACTATTTAAGGGTTCCTTTTTCCTCTTGAGGTACGGATCCCTAAAAATTAAGTGAAGTGTTTTGTTTGATGAAGGCATTCTTCAGGTCGAGCTATTGACCTTAATGTTGAAAAACAACATATTATTGAATCGTATTTTATATCCTCAGCGGCCCACCCTGACGTGTGACGTCAGAGGTTATTGCAATTACATAAAACGCTTTCGGCTTTCGATCTGACCACACTTGATTGCGATACCTCACATCGGTTCGTGGTTATTGTCACGTAGTTTTAAATTTAGAATTAGGTCACTAGAATTAAGGAATTTTAGTGGTATTCATATTTGGACGTTTCAATTCATAGAAAAGTTTTATCTACTCCGCTGCGGCCTTCTTAATTGGCGCAGTCAGGTTGAATGTCGAGTCAGTGCGCGTAGACTTTTCCATCGCTATAGCCAAGACTGTATCGGCCCTTCTCGTAGTGACCTTTATAGTGGTACATAGTGAAATAATGACTGCGTGCTGAGTGCTGACTACGTTTTCAAACATGCTCATTAGCAAAAAACGAACCATGCCCCGCCAGCGGAGATATCCCACGTCTGGAAAATCATCCGAAATTTGAAGGGACACTTATTTGTGAGTAATACAATTTACCAGCAAACGGTTTCCAAAATTCTTTGCGTGTTCCGTGCGTCCGAATAAAATCACGACCTTTCCTCCTGCTAGCAAAAAGAAAATGGATTTCGTTCCTTTCCATTTGTCAAAAGCAGCATCTGCTACTACTGTGTTAAAATTGTTGTGATTAGCGGAATTTGTGGTTTTCAAGCTGCGAAGGTGGCTTTTGACCAATAACGAAAAAGTGTTAGCTAATTCGATCGAGTATTAGCCAATTTCTCGTGGCAGAGATGATCCCAATCGATAGAAATCATATCAACGTAGTCCCCTATACAACGTTAACCATCTACGATCCATTACTGTCACCACTTTTTTGATTACCTTGCCATACTTTTGTAACAAATAAAATGGAGTAGCTTCCGCAAGGGCTGTAGCTTCAGAGAAGTTGTTATTAGGCATAATATTGGTATAGTCGCAATTATTGAGATTGCCTCAAATTGTTTTCTAGCTGCAATAGTGACATTGTAGCCAATATTCAGTGATGAATGTCTCGAGGAAAGTTAGAAAGCCAATGAAGTGATAGCGATCGTTACATTGTAGGTGATAAACTACGGTGTTGGACCTTGGATGAAATGAATACGGGATAGGAAACGTAAGAAAAATGTATGAAATCACGTTCGACTAACTTTTGCGGGACGAGGGGAGAGTGCCCTCTCATTTTTCTGCCCAATTATATTCAACGTCGATTACTATGACAACACAATATCATAATTTATGGCGAAACTGTCCAGTTCCCGAGGGTTAGGCAAATATGGCCGATTCCACGCGTCCCGTGGTTGATTCGTGCACGCTTTAGACTTATGCAAGTGACCGCCCACAGCTAATTTCATCTGGTTGGCCCATTGACTCAACGTGGTCAGTGGCCTAGGTTACAGCATAATTAATAATGTATCTTATTTTTCCCAGCTTTATCTTAACTATTAATAAATATTTAGATAAATAAAATGATGGACCTGACCAAGTCAACTTACATAATTTGAATAACATGTTATGCGCTGTGTCACAGTCTCAACGCGTGCGTGCAGCGTGCTTTACCGACTTGGTTGGTCAGGGGTCATTGCCGCAGACGGCGTGCAGACGCTATCTCCCGGACATGTGAACTCCTATCAGTTTCCGACCGAATTGTTTTTTTTCCATACCAGTGTCCAATGTCCTGATCGATAAACAGGGTTCTTGTCACCATAGCCATAGGTCAGTGGGTAATGCAGTGATAACTGGGTCCGGGAATGATTTCGGACGAAAGGAATTGTTTTAAAGTATTTGGGTTTAACTTTGATCATGCGTAATAGACAAAATTAGATGTTTTTTTATCAATTTTCATTATTTTCATTAACTGTTTACCTATTTAAAGAAATATAACTGGTTATCTTGGGTACAATCCAGCCTTTTCTAAAAATAGTGTTTAAAGATTCTGTCCCAATATTAACATTTACAAAAATTAGTGGATTTAAGGATCAGTCTAAACCCTGCCATTTTGTACGGATTTAGAACTAAGTTAGATTAGAATAAAAAATACTTTATATGACTTTTTATTTTGTCCTCAAAGTCCCAAACAATTTCAAATCCTCTAATGTATTTTCTATTTCTTGCACTTGAGTTTGATAATTTAGCCTTTTATAGATTACATTTTAACATATTTTACTTAACTAATATAGAAGTTGAAATTGGTAAATTGAAGGACTCATATCAAGTTGTCATTTTGGATGGATTCAAAATTAATGAATTCGAAATTATTTCACAACTTTTCGTTTTATCGTACAAGTTCCAGAACAATCTTCAAATCCTTCAATGTATTTTCTATTTGTTGCAGTTGAGTACGTGGACACAGAGTACAGTTTGTGGCTGACGTGGTTCCTGACGCCGGTCGTTGTGACCTTCCTGCTGCCAGCCGTCATCATTGTCTTGATTTACGCCAGCAGCATCATATTCCACCTTTACAGACTTTACAGGTACACACACATATTCTTACGTACAATTGTATTTTAAATTGTTGTCTGTGTCACCATTGTGGAATAAATGTATTTTCATTCTTTCTTTGTTACATAGGGAGTTGTTTTGAACCCTTTTGTCCTTTCATACATTATATGTTCTCAAATCTCATTGGTCTTTTTACTAACGTTCTAAAAATCTGAATATATTTGTGCGATCTCCTCTTGACATAATTACAGTGTCTACAGGAAAACCTAATTAGGTCCCGTTTTTTTTATTTGTGTCTGATGTGGTTCCTCATGCCAATCGTTGTGACCTACCTACTGCCAGCCGTCGTCATCGTCTTGATCTACGCCAGCAGCATCGTATTCCACCTTGACAGGCGCTACAGGTACCACACATAGAGAGTTGTTTTGAACCCTCTTGTTCTTTCTCACATTATATTATGTTCTCAAATCTGAATACATTTGTGCGTTCTCCTCTTGACATAATTACACAGTAAAACCTACTAAAGTCCCATTTTTTCTTCTTTTTTGTTTATCTGTGTCTGATGTGCTCCCTCATGCCTCGTGACTTACTGCGCCTCACTACAATTGTAGTGACCTTCTTACTGTAAGCCGTCTTCATCGTCTTAATATACGCTAGCAGCATCATATTCCACCTTTACAGGTTCTACAGGTACATTTAGATCAGTATCCAGATAAACATTTTCAGGCCTTTTTTTGAAGTCGATAAAAAAATTGGCTTTTCTTTAGAATGTCCAAATACATTGGGTCAAACGAATATTATATTAAGTGGCAATGTGTGATAAGGCGTACACATAAACATATCTTCTATATTTTATTACCTCATTACCTTCGTCATGTTCAACCCACGTGAGTGATCTCAACAGTTACTTTGTATATTATAATTAGCCCAATTAAAATAAGAAAAATAATTAATGAATATTGAACCAGATCCCGGAATCACTCTGCCAGACGTGTTTGATTATTTTTTTTCAGACAAAACAAGATATCTCAGAACATCCATTGGTTAATTAAGGCATTCGTGATTCTCATTATAAAAATCGAATAGTTAACAATAAGGTGTTCATTATTAGTTTGTAAAGCATAGATTTGTTTAATTAATTTATGATAGAAGCTAGTTCACGAAAAGTCATTAAAAATTGCAACGGTGGTTTTTCAAGTCATCTTTTCACTAACTATTATAAAGAGTCAAGTCTTCATTGTTTTTAAATCTTTTGTTCTTAGAAAGGCAATATCTAGGTATATGTAGCGTCCGTGACGTCACTGGTGACGTCCTAGAGTTCGCTCCGAATAACGTCGGTGTCAAAAGCTTTACGTACGTTGGCACTTGGTAGGCGTTACTAGTCCAGGAATAAAAAAGTTACAGCAAATGTATGTACTGCATACATCCTTTCGACGATGCCGAACATACACTGTTCCACTGTCCTAAGTTTGAAGTAGAAAGAAGGAAACTCGTGGACTAGCTGAGAATCTCGTGGAGAATAGGTACATGGAAAATATTATGCTAAAGAAAGAGAATGACGAAAGAGATGGGTGTGGATGAGTCAGGGATTAAGTAATGTTCGGCCAACTGCTTGAAGAAGGAGGGGTTTTTAGCCTTTTTAACAGCGTCTGAGCAAAACCGCGGACGGACAAACAGACACAGTTAAACTAAAAGGGTCCCTTGCTGACTACAGAACCCTAAAAAAGGAAATAAAACAAACTACACTATTGTTTCAGGCTGCGAGTAGTACAAGGCGTCCACCACAACGACTGGAAGCAAGCGGCACGATTCGCCGTATGCGCTTTATGGGACGCGCATGGTTGGCTGTGGCATGGTAATTTTAACAATAATGAAACAATACGGCTCTAAGCGCTGGCAGTCTGGCCCCAGTTCTTCAATCTAAGTCCATCACTCATCACCAGTTAAGATAGCAAGATACTTTGCTATCTTAACTGGTGGATAAATTTGACGCTTTAGGAGTTTTTGTATTGGAATTTCTCAGATTTTATATCTACCAAAATTAATCAGTTAAATTTCAGCGTCTTTATTTCTTTGTAACCAGGCTACGAGATCCGAGGTATCGAGAACATCCCAGACGGGCCGTTCCTCCTGATCTACTACCACGGCGCTTTGCCCATCGATATGTACTACTTCACTGCACGAATGCTGCTCTTCAAGAGGCGGCTAATGCACACGGTGGCGGATCGGTTTATGTTCAAAATACCCGGTAAGTTGCACGGTTGTTAATTTTTTTTTATCCACTAGAAGTAGGTAAGTTTAGGTCCATGGAGATAAACTGTTTTGTTTTACTTTGTTTACCTGCTTTTTTAGTCCACTGCAAGTGAGCCCTTGACCGCGGTCTCGTTTGATGGGGAGCGATGATGTAGTCTAAGATGGTGGCGAGTTAACCTGTTAGGGGCATAGCATATTAAACCCATACCCCTAATCGGTGTTTATACGGTATCTTACCGGAACACTAGATCGCTTGGCGGCACGTCAAAGCCAAATATAATTTTAAAAAAAGCGTGTGTGTGCAATTAACACACGGCAGAAGTGAAACTTCAGAAAAGTTGCCTAGAAGAGAATGAGATAAATATAACTTGTATTCTATCTCATTCTCTCGCAGGCTAAATCCTATTATGAATATGTTTGTCTCCTTTTTGGTGTCGCTTTTTCGTTTCATCGAATTTTTAAATCACAACGATTCTAAAGAAGTTTCACTTCAATAAAAAAAAAACCATATTCCAGGATGGGCGTCCCTTCTAGAAGGTTTATGCGTGATCCCGGGCACAGTTCAGACTTGTGCGGGCGTGTTGAAAGCGGGAAACTCTCTAGCGATCTCGCCGGGTGGAGTTTATGAGGCTCAGTTCGGAGATCACTACTACAGGCTCAACTGGAAGACCAGGGTTGGGTTCGCTAAAGTTGCTTTGGAAGCTAAAGTGGTAAGCAAATGTCAATCAGTTAACCTATGTTATTAAAAAAAAAATTGCAGTCATAGGGACTGCCGATAGAAGTGAAAACGAATATTTAATTTATATAACATTTTTTTTTCTAATAAAAAAAATATAATAATACATACTAAAAATATTTCAAATTAAACCTTAAAACTAAGGCATTAAAGTTTAATTACGAATGTACTATATTTATATTTAAGACCTTTTGCCTTCGTAACAACGCGAGGTGTCGGCCACGGTTACACAGCACTTATTATTAATATAAACCTTAAAACTAAGGCATTAAAGTTTAATTATGAATGTACTAGGTATATTAGTATACTTTAGACCTTTTGTCTTAAGAAGAATGGTGTATTCACATTTTTACCCCTTACCAAAAAGTGCTCAACGCCCCTAAAGAAGTTTTCACTTCAATAAATACTTAACCTGCTCTTATACCCAAAAGCCTCTGCACAGCTACAAGGCTCTTTGGGACCTCATAGCGCGGATGTAATTCTCGTATGATCCTCGGTGTGCATTTTCATAGAAAGTACCAGTTATCTTCAGTTTTTTTGACCTCTGACCCGTTGTTTTTCGTGAGCGACAAATTTGATAAAAAAGCTATATTGAAACTTGATTGAAACCGCGACTTGATGCAACAGTATCAAACAGTAGCTGACCCTTCACGTGGCCAACGTTGTTGCGTAGACAAGTTTGTCATTTTCATGTCGTCGTATCGCGTCGCGTCGCTTCTGTCGCTCACCTAGGACTCCGGGCGAGATCGCTTCTGATTGGTTAGGCTTTAAAACATACAGGTCGCGATAGTTACTTTGATATCTTTGAAAGGACAGCGCTTATAAAAATACCTTTATAATGTTGATTAATTATTTTTTAATTGATTAAATAAATTTCATATGTTAAATATTACTTCCGTTTAACTCAGTATGATACGTACACTATGTTATACAGCATCACACTGTATAGTAAGATTTTTCTAACTTTCTTTCTAATGTTGTACAAATCCCGCAGCCCGTAGTGCCGATGTTCACGCAAAACGTCCGCGAAGCATTCCGCACAGTGGGCTGGTTGCGAGGCATCTGCCTGCGCATATACGCCGCCACGCGCATCCCTCTCGCGCCGGTTTACGGGGGATTCCCCGTCAAACTCGTCACACACCTCGGCCCCGCCATACCCTACGACCCCGCCAACACGCCTGAACTGTTACAGAAGAAGGTACGTACTAGAAACCTCCACAACCTTTCGTCAGTGTAAGTTGGCTGCAATGCATCTGCCGTTACGCATACGTCAAACTCGTCACACACCTCGGCCCCGCCATACCCTACGATCCCGCCAACACGCCCGAACTGTTACAGAACTCTTGCAGAAGGCGTTCCAAGACAAACGTCCATTGATGGACATAGCCATATTTAAGGAGGCTGTATAGTGTAAACTTGTATCCAGCACCCTCTGCGACTCGTTTGATTCCGGTGCGAGTTCGCCTCTAACTGGCCATTTTATAATAATTCCTTTGAACGTCTCGAAATTGAAAGGCTTAGGTTTAGTCTGTAGGTTAAGAACTCTTTATATGCCTGACCCTGTGATGCATATCGAATCTTCTTTTCAGGTTAAATAACCACTAATTAATGGTTAATAATAAATAACCCCTTAAATAAGCCGAAGAGGACTAAATTGTACAAAAACTACAATTCATTAGTCACAGTCAGCTTAGCCTAGCCTAGCCTAAGCCTAGCTTTAGCGAAATTACACGCTGCTATGTCACTGAAGAAATTTTTACTACAGTGGAACTTGGAATAGTTAGCTTTTTTGCTTTTCATTGCGAAATGTTATGGTTATCCAACTACCCATACATCGCCAGGTTCATTATCGGTCAAAATACTCAATTTTCAAAATTTCCTGTCTCCAGGTTGCATCTGCAATCGAAAGTTTAGTGGAAGAGCACCAAAGGGTGCCTGGAAGTATCCTTCTAGCCCTTATAGAAAGGATACACGAAATGCCCAAGAAAAGGGCGAAAGCCATCACCCACACCAATGGGACCTGCCAGAACGGCGTAAAGAAGACTGAGAGAGAAGATAGTTTAAGTGAAAAGTGCGAAAGTGACAAAGCTAAAGTGTCATAGTATGTGTACACGTTTTGTGTTTGTGATATTATGTTTGTGTGAGACGCAATAAAATGTATGCTATATAACCCCCATTTAATGAAGAGCATATTTAAATTTAAGGGGAATTTAGGCCATATTTAAATTTAAGGCGAATTTAGGCCATATCGGATTTTTAATTGCGTTTTTTAAAACTTGCTCTTGTTCTTGAGAAGTTGTCCTTAAAAGCCAAAATTCCGCTGTGCTTAGTTTTGCCTGGCCTTCGGGTTTTTTGACTTAAGATGCTGGTATACGTTTCCCCAATCCGATGGAACGATGTGTTTACATTTTCAACCTGTGCAATTTTAAGGCCAGTGCTAATCGGTTTTCCATTTTTTCCATTTAAGCATCATTTGCACTGCCCTAGTGTGTAGGACATAGTAATAGAGCCATAAGCCTATTGTCAGACTTGCCCCCCCCATTTTCTTATTCAGTGGCGACCACAAAATGAAAGCCACTGATCTATTTTGTATCCATTCAAGGTTTGCTATGAAATGGTATTATTCATATTTATTTCATAGCAAACCTTCAATGGATGAAAAATTTATATCAGTGGTTTTCATTTTTTTATAGCCAAGGAGTTAAAGATTAAAAATTTAGTGTTGTATTAGCCTTTGTCTATGGTACATTCAACAAGGTAGCAAACGAAATAAATTTGGGTTGACCATAAAATTAAATTGCCGCTTCAGAATTCGGTCTTTAAAAAAACACAGAAAACAGAGAAAAGTATGTTTTTAAGGTCCAATTCGTAATACGGCTAACTCTGCTGTACACAATCTCTAATTTGAGGTTTCTATATCAAGTACTGTGCCTTTTCGCAGGGAGTATTATGAAAGGGGTAACAATAAATTTAGGGCTGTCAAAATTAGCCACATTGGCTAAACAATCATGTTTTTGGGCTAATTTGATGCAAAAAGGGGTCAGTCGAAGTCTAAAGTCAGTCTACGTGGTAGTTTGAGCAACTATTTATATTATTTTATTATTTATTATGCGTATATACAATTGCTATCAGGATACTAAAAATAGGTTTACCTCTTGAAAAGGATATAGAAGCCTAACTGTCATCCTAATAGCATCTGGATATTATAGTTTATTGATGTACAAAAGAAGCATTTCTTTTAAAATAATGAATTGATAATTAGGCTTTTTGTCGAATATTTAGAATATAAATTGATAATGGGGCTGATTCTGTATAACACATCTCTAAACTAAACTAAAATGGCAGCTTTAAATCTAGTTCTGTCCCTTTCCGTAGGAGGTATTATGAAAGGGTTAGCAATTTTTGTAATGCTCTAATTTATAGTTTAGTTTAGAGATTGTGCACTACAGAATCAGCCCCAATATATTACTTAAATAAGAATTCACTATTATGATATGCTCTATCATGTATTTGGTACTTTATTCAGAGTAAAATTATCAGGAATAAAATTTAACTGCATGCCCCATAAAATAGTTAGGCAAATGTGTTTCTGATATGTACGATACAAATAGACTGTTTTATGTTATTTTCATGTGCTCTAAAGTAAGTTTTTATAATATAAAAAAGTGATAACAGCCAAGACTTTGTGCATGTGTCAAAATTTTTAAATGATAATTTTATAAAATTGGCTTCTACATATATATTTAAAATAACATGCATTATTAGTTAGTATATAATATTATATAGTGTTTATTATTATTTTTGAATATTACTTATTGAATTTAGTGTATGTCTGGAACTTATCATATTACCTAGTGAACATAAAATAATAATAAATTTTAAGTGAGCGCAAAATCAGGTCTTTCAAGACTTGTACATATGAATTATTTTTATATAAGTAGAAATTTATAGAGTTTTGGTATATATAAAATAGTATGAAAACTGCATTTTTGTATACTTAATGTATAATTACTATAGAAATATGTTAATGATAAGTTTTTAAAAATAGCGATAGATTGTTGCGAATCAGTGTCTGCATTTATTTTATTTATTATATTATAATATGCTTTTTCATTGAAGAAAACGGTACAATAATATTTTTTATGACTATTATTTTTATTATAGGAAGAAGGTTTTAGAGTAGACGGACGGTATGCCGAAAGTTTACTGAAAGATGTAGAAAAAAAAATATAGCAGAAAATAAATTTATATTTAGTCTGTCAAATGAACTCAGAGTGTAAAATGGCGGGAAATAAAAAAATTGGTCGGGTACTCCCAAATGTACTAGTTTTTTTATGGCCAATGTTGCCAGTATCCATAAACCACTGAGACAAGGGCATTATCAGTAAACCGATATCTGCTAAGAATAGGTTATCAAGTTATACAAGATACTTGAGAACTTGTTCTGAGCTCGAAAATTGAGTTTTGTTGGTTTGGCTGTATTAATTATACTAATACAGCCAAACCGACTTACCACACACACACACAGTGTTTCCACTTGCCAGTATAAACATCGATATATATTTAGGTACTAGATGGGCCCTTTCATAGAAAAAAGTAGGGCGTCCGACTTGTAGAGCACGTTCCACACCTGTCTTTTGTATGATAATATATATTTTTACTAACTGGCCCTACCGCTTCTATGGCTATGACCTATACTATCTAAAATCATCCGAGTCATAGGTTGTCAAGCTGTCATTCAAGTTTTTTTTTTAATCTTTTATTATTTTTGAGGCGGCTTTTGTCCCTTTGGACATGTCAGCCCCATGGTACAAAATAAACAAACAAACAAAACAAAACATTACATAAATTCCATACCTAATTGGACATTATCCATCATGTAAGAAACTCCCACATCTAACGAAAAAGACGGGACTCACCAACTGTTTCCATCAAATGTTCATCAGCGATGGCGCATATGTTGCAAGCAAGTTCCAGCTTTTCAGACTAGATGGCGTTATCAAAAAATAGGTCCACATTCCTTGTTTGACAGGGCCCGTCTATGTAAATTGAGGTCGTTGAGTATAAACGATAGTTAATCGGCTCTCAGCTTTCACTAGACAGGCTAGGAATGCATGGTGAAAGGTATGTGGTATCGTTTCGGTAATTCTATGCCGCTGCCGAACCGACGAGGCAGGAAATGCGTTTCTGGAGAAGAATGAGCGTCTCATACTAAATGAAATACAAATTAAATAATGTTGCCATCAGTATAAAGTTATGCACTCTAGAAATAATTTATTTCTTTAGTAGAAAAAGTGACAGTTAAATAGTGTCCCCAAATAATTTTAAATATTATGTGAATGGACTTCATTTTATTTTAATGGAAGTTAAAAATAATTACATAATTTTAAATCTTTAATTGGAATATTGGATTTTTAAGACACTGCCATAACATAACTTACTGAACTTTGTTGGTTATCTACATAATATGGCAATGATGCAGTAAATTTATTTTAAAAAAATGCATCATAAGATGTATGATTAAAGCGGCTTCAATCTTAATACATTTCCAAAATTATATTATTATTTTTAATTTCATTCCACATAAAATTTGTGATTAGGTATATTTTAGTATCAAGACAGTTTATTTTGAGTTTAAACTCAAAATTTTATCTTAATTTAATATTAATCTTGTATTTTAATTAATTAAGACCTACCTAGACGACCCTGTGATTGCTATTTAAAAAAAATATACTCAATTGTTTTAGGTTTCCACTAATACTTATTAATTTTGGCTAAAATACAAAAAAAATCATAATGCGTAAATTTACCTATTGTTGTATTTCGTAAAAGCTGATAATTTGAACAGCCCAAAAATATTGCCATATTTAATTATTATTAATAAATCGTAATTTTAATCGTATATAATATTATAATATGCTACATATCTTTTATTGTATATTTTTGGATCATAGATATTAGCGTGTGTCTCCCTTAGGTGCTAGAAGTTGGGTGTTATCCACTTATTCTCGACATACCTATTTAATTTCCAGATTATATTGAATATTAATTATTATGAATTAATTTTTAAGGAAATATACATGTATTTTCAAATAAAACCTTTTTCTTTTCTATTTAACCCATAAAACCCGAAAGGCTTATTCTTCGTGTCCTGGAGTTCTTCTCCGCATTTGGACGAGTCCGTCCGCTGTACGTTAGAACACGCAAACAATAGTTATTTGTTATACAAGAGTGAAAAATTGTATTTTAACTGCGTGCTCAATTTTGATGACCGAGCAAGCGATGGATTCTAAAATTAGAATCCTAAGCGTCAGCGAGGGAATCAAAAGAGCACGAGGTGAAAAATCTTTTCACTAGAGTGCAACACGTAACTTTTCATCCCACCTCAGCGAGAAAATGACTAAATGCAAAAAAAATCACAAGATAATAATATGACGTGAAAGAAAATGGTGCGCGCAAAGCAAATTAAAAAAGTACACCAAGAAGGTAACTCGCGTGAGTTTTTAACAAATTAAAAACGGTTGTATGGAAATTCGGCACCATAGAGGTATGATGATGTTTTGAATTCACAAACTTCATAGACGAGTGATATTAACTAACGTGCACACGATGTTCTAAATTCAATTTACTTTATCCTCAAGAGGATAATAACAGCTTTTGCATTCAGATATCGAAGAGTAAAAATACTCTTTCCGAGATGGTGGGATGGAAAATTATATTCATTTTAAGATACAAAGTTTGTTACAATTATAAATATATTCCCGGTTGTAACTCATGTTTTGTCGGAAAGTGCCCAACTAGTTTCGAACCCGTCCGTGGCCCCTAAGTCTGTTCGCGTGACACGGCAGCTGAAAGGTGACTACGGGCTGCCTGCCGTAACGCTCTCTGCGAGCGCACTAACTAGTCGGGCACTTTCCGGCAAAACACGCGAGTTACAATTGGTGATAGGTATATTTATGGTTATAATGAATATCACTCACGATAGTTGATAGTTTAACTTAAAATACAAAGTTTGCTTGAGTTATTTTACCCTAATGATTGAATCAATAAAATAGTGATAAATAAAAATGAATGTTGCTAAGCGCATAACTTTCGAACGACTGCACCATCTTTTTTTTTTTAATGTTCGTTATAGTCAGGACAAGGTTTGCATAAAAAAAAATTAAGAGTTCCAAAAAACCTCAAAATATGGATGTTTGTTACTCAATCACGCCAGAACGGCTAAGCGGATCTGGATGAAATTTGGCACAGAGATAGATTATAGTCTGGAACAACACATAGGTTACTTTTTATCCCGGAAAATTAAAGAGTTCCCGCGGGAACCAAAACACCTCAATCCACGCGGACGAAGTCGCGGGTGTCTAGTTTTGCACGTAAATGTGATTCAGGCCAGTAGGCTTGGATATTAATAGGGGCATAGTAGAATTAAATGAAACTAGTTTGTCTATGGTTACTTTTTGTATTTTATATGAAATCGTAATTGGATACGTCTTCGAACTGCTGCGAAGACGTCGGTCGCACTGCGCCGCCCGTCGGCCGGTATTGTGGCTGCTGAACACGTAAAAATTCGTTGAATCATCCCACGTACATATCACTAGATATACCGGGTTGATTTGAAAAATACTCATGACCTCTTTTGTACTTAATCGGTACTGTACATCTTTTGCTGTACGACTTTTACAAATTCTGTTAAATTAAAATATGCAAAATGTGACCGGACAGACATAGGGTTGCAAACCTGTACCTTTTAAGTTCGCAACCTTAAAAAATAATTGTCGGATATACTAATATTATACAGAGGTAAAGTTTGTGAGGTTGTAGTGGGTAATCCCTGGATCTACTGAACCGATTTTGAAAATTCTGGTTCCAATAGAAAGCCACATTATTTGTGAGTGTCATAGGCTTATATATTAACCCGAACAATTTGGGAGTTCCCGTGGGAATTTAAAAACTTATTTCACGTGGACGAAGTCGAGGGCATCTGCTAGTTATCACTAAAAAGATAATAGTCGTTAAATTCCGCCAACCCCCATTGGAGCAGCGTGGTGGGTCTAAGCTCTAATTCCCTCTTTCCTATGAGAGTGGAGGCCTGTGCCCAGCAGTGGGACGTTAATGGGCTGTAGTGGTGGTGGTCTAAGATGCCTCTACGCGATACTTAAGCTTCAGTGTCTAAACTCAAGTATACAGCGAAGTCATAGAGCAAAAGTTGTTCAGTATTAAGTTCAGGGGGCCTAGTGGGAGTTTTTTTACGTATTCGACCGCGTTAAGTTAACCACCATTTGTATGAAATTGATCGAGCACCATCTGTAATCAAGCGTTTGATAATTCCATACGAATCGTAGTTGACGTTAACGCGATCGAATACGTAAAAAATCTCTTAAGGACCTAATCTTGAGAGGGTATTAGCATTTTAGAATAATTAACCATGAACGCCTAAACCTTCCTGAAGGTATGCAGCTGTTACGATAGTGACAAAAAAAATCATCAAAATCGGTTTTACACGATAGTTCGAATACTTGATAAAAAATGATTTTATTTAAAAAGTAAATTGTTTTAAGACAATGTTTCGTTAGTAAGTAATGTAATATGAAAATGAAAAGACTAAATGAGAGAATCGTGCAGAAGATTAAATATGGACTCTATATGGATGACTCATAAGGTGCACTATTGAATGAATTCTAATTTGTTTGGCAAAAGAAAATGAAATTGGTTTAGCTATTCAAGTGTAAAGGGAGTTCAAGCGAGTTAGTGCTTTGTTATTTAACACTTTTAGATAATATGTAGATGGTAAAACAAATAGAGTGAGATTGTAGGGGAGTGTTCTCTTTCAAAAATATAGATTTTTTTTCTTTATTTGCTCAGCTCTTTTTTGTACCAGTAGCCACGGTCGAAGCTTCGTAACAATCTAGACAACAGCAAATTAAGAAATTGCTCCTTCCATGAATCGAACCCACTGGGACAAAGACTGTTATAAAACTTCTCCCACAATCTTACCCTATATATATCGGATACTGTAAATGCTACTTTAAAACTCATACTTCCTAAAATTTCAAGGAAGATTTGTGTTTAAAATGATATACTTAATGTTATAAGAAAAATAACTTTTTGAGCAAAACGACGACACCGGAAAATTTGAATTTAAGAAGTGTTTTGAACAAAATGGCGGCACCCTACCATTAAAGATACCTTTTAAGAAGCACTTAAAACAAAATGACGAAACTGATATATGTAAAACTAATAATAATAAAAAGTAATTAATTTTAAGTAGCGTTTCAGTATACGTAATTAATGAAAGTAATGAATAAAGGTAACTTAGCGGAAGGAAGCATTACTTAGCGTGTAAACAGGTCACATGTGAGGCCGCCCGCCGCGCGCCGCCTGCTGTTGCTAGAAAACGCAGTGTGAAGAGACCCTCAGCGCATATGTGCAATTTATGGAACGCATGGCGAGAATTGAGGCAAACTTAAGCCTAGGTCCGTATTAATAAACCAACTTTAGCTCAGAACACGTTCTTAGGTACCGTACTATACCGCTTGCTTGTCAAAGTATCAGTACGTTTCAAATGTTTGCAGTTTTTATGCGCTGAGTTGTATAGAAATGAATTAGGCTCGAGCTCGACCATAAGCGCCCAACTGAGGTGAGAAAAAAGGCCAGCCGCATAATATAACAATGGATTTTCTGTCAGACAAATTCTGACGCGCAAAAGGCAATCCGCCATACACTTTATATTAGACTCCGCAGGCTGTCACAATTTTGCAGGATCGCGGACGTTCGTATCTGATGATCGCAGAGCGGATGAGAAACTTTCTGACATACAATTTCTTATAATATGCGGCCAGCATAAAGCACTTTGATTAAATAGGTGCCGAAGAAATGCATTAAGGCGAATCATCACGTAACAGGTCACACAATTGACAAGTAGAATTACGATGTTTTTCATTAAATTTTGGTCGACTTGCACAACACTGCCTAAAGTGTTTTAGTTGAATTTTTTGATGCTGTCCTTTTTTGATAAGTTTGTTACGGGGTTGATATGAAAAGGACCTGATAGAAAATTCAACTTAAACACGTTTAACGGCTTTGCGCAAGTAGGCCTAAGTATCTACGGCTGGTTTCACGTAAAAAGACCAACGACAGTCATTTGTGGGGTAAATCTACGCGTACTACGCTCTTTTTACGTGAATCCAACTATAACTACTATGCTATCTGAATCAAAACGTTGAAAAAAACCGAAAGAACAGGAATCTAACAGTGAAATCTTCGTTTAGTTATAATTGTGTAGGACTATTAATGCGACCATTCGCCTTAAGTTCATAATAGAAAGCAGGCCCTATTCAATATAAGTACTTTAGGTCAGAGATCGTAAAACTAAGGTGTAATCTATTAGTGAATCAGCTATTAAAGCAATAATTTTTAACTGAAAAGAAAAGTTGACATAATGAATAGTTAGTTAAAGTTTAGAAACATAAGGGAATCATTAAGAAGCAACGTTCTATCATATCCAAATGCTATTAGGATCAATATCAATATCAATAGACAGTTAGCATTCTATCCTTTTTACTCGAGTGACTGTAATAATAAGAGCAAAAGAGATATAAACCTATTTTTATTACATCTTTTTGTTAACTTGCAATGTTTGTGTTCATTTAGGTCAAATCTTGCAGCTGAATTTTAAAACAGTTATCCTCGACCGATTGAGCTGAAAGTAGACATGTTTAGTTTGGAATTGGATGACAATGCATAGTTAGCTAAGTTACGTCATTCTAAATCCAATATGGCGGACTCTCAGAGATAATTAGGCGGACTAGTTACTTTTTATGCACCCCCATGATATGGGTATCAATCAAAAGGGTTTGCTGAGAAAAAAATGCCGTCACACTAAATTCAATATGGCGGTCGATAAAAGCTTGTTTTAAAAACAAGAAATGTTTTTGAATCATTTAAGGCTTATTATTATCCTAATAGCATCTGGATTGGGTTATACATGATTATAGTGAAACTAGGTGAAAATGAATTGCAGTGATTATACAAAATGCTCATTTACATGTAAAATATTGTCTTTTCAGCAAAGTTTAACTTTTTTTTTCACATCGTGAGGAATCCTGTATGCGCGAGAGTTCTTCATAATATTCTCGAAGGTGTGTGAAGTCTGCCAATCTGGACTTGGTCAGCGATGTGGATTATGGTCTATGGCCAAACCCGTCTTATTCCGAGAAGAGACTCATGCTCAGTGAGAAGGGTTGAAATTATAGACTAAGAGATAGCTGCACTTATGGTAACTATAGCTAGAAAAGCTGATTCAGTAATAGGTGGGTGCTACACTCTCCACTGATGACGATAGTGAAATTCTGCCCGCATGCTGATGGGCCATCCACTAGATATGGCTGATCAAAGATGTGTAATGGTTACCAAAAATGACCCATAATTAGAAAAGCTGATTCATGTACAGTATTAAAGTTTGCACAGTACCTATATAAACAGTATAAAAACTGACGCTCTTCATCGGGTCTTTCACTAGGTATCACCTCTCACCCACACCCACCCACCCACCCACCTATTACTGAATCAGCTTTTCTAGCAATAGTTACCAAAAGTGCAGCTATCTCTTATAATATTATGATGGTAAAGTTAATATAAGACCGATTATCTGATCTCCGCTCATCATTTTCGGAATTGACTGATGAAGAATCCCTTATAGAGGACGTATTAGGGACCCCCTATGTTACCTGCTGCAGCAGGTGCCTCAGGCCAGGGTTGGTCGGCATAAGGGGCCGCATGAGGCGAGGCCCCGCGCCGCGCAATTGCTGCAATTGTTGCTGCAACTGATGCTTGCGCTGTTGTTCCTGGAATCGAACATACCTTGATAAGATGTCGCTTACGCAGCGATAATGATCAAATTTTGCATGGTAGCTTCTACTCGGTAATCGGTTACGATATGTCACCTTCATACAAAACGGCTTATTTTCACTGGTTGCCAAATAAAGTAAACAGTTTACATCCAAAAAATAAATTGTTAAGTAACACAAAATGGGTAAATGTTCTCCAAAATTTGACACCCTTTTTTACGTGAAATTATAACCAAAAAATTTATTAAAATCCTAATAAAGCAAATGACTCAAACTGGGACAACATTTGGACTTCAAATATTTGATATATGGGTAAGGAAGTTTAGGGGCCTCAGAGTAGTTATGGTGGTCGTTTTACTTAATCCCATATAAAGTGTTTTAAAACGGACAAATTATATCCGCTTCCACCATATTTTATGTTAATTCAAATCTACAATATGGGGCTATTCAAGGGGTGGATAAACAAATACGCTACGCATCCGCGGTTCCTCTGGTGCTGCAAATAATTAATCTAAGAATATTTAACTAACGCATAAAAAATGTATGGTTTAAGACACTTTATTGATAGGTAAACAACACCAGCAACGATACGACACCTAGCGGGATAAAATGGCAGTGTGGCTCCCCATTCCCCCTTCCCAGAACCTGGTTCAAGGATTACACGTCAACTCACCTCCAACTGCTTGTAGTGCTGCTCCTGCTGCTGTGCCGCATGCAGGTGCGTCATGATGTCCATCTGCGACTTGAACTGCGCCTCCTGCTGGTGCGCTGCGTCCAGCGTCTGCTGCAAATGCTGGATCTTCTCGAGATTCTGTTGACGAGCTGCTTCAATTCCGTCCATGGGTACCCCGCGGGGGCCTTTGCCGCCAACTTGGCCCACTTGCCCGACTTGGCTAACTTGGCCTACTTGGTTAACTTGGCCTCCCATGCCACCGCCCATCATCATCATACCCTGGAAAAATTGAAATTATGTTCCGTACAGGGTGACTTTTTTGGCGTCTCGAAAAAAATCGAGGGTGATAGGTAAATTGAATGGAAACTCATAGCATGCTTTTTTTCTTTTTAATATTTTTAGTCTATCAATAAATACTACTCTATAATATGTGGATCCCAAACGCTTTGAATATCCCTCAATTGACATGTCGATTTTTCGTCATAATGGATACTTTAAAAATTCGTGTAATTATGGAATATGAGTTTCGTCGTGGCACCAACGCGACACAAACGGCACGTAACATCAAAAACGTTTACGGAGAGAACTGTACAAACGAACGCACAACCCGTTATTGGTTTTCCCGGTTCCGTTCTGGAAATTTTGACTTGAAAAATGAAGCTCGTGGTCGTCCGGAGACTTTGGTCAACAATAATGAATTAAAGGCGATTGTGGAAGCTGACGAAACAGCTTTTGATGTAAGCATCAAAACAATATTGATCCATTTGCGACAAATTGGCAAGGTAAAAAAGCTTAATAAATGGGTGCCTAACGACCTTAACGATCGCCAGCGCAACGTACGCGTCGAGACCTGCCTTGCGCTGCTCAACAGGCAAAGAAATGAAGGAATTTTGAAACGAATTGTTACGTGCGACGAAAAATAGATTCTGTTCGACAATCGAAAGCGCTCAGCAAGTTGGTTAGATCCTGGTTCAGCCTAAAGCAATGCCCTAAACCAAAAATGACTCCTAAAAAGGTGATGGTCACTGTTTGGTGGTCTAGTGCGGGTGTGATTCAACACAGCTTTTTACAAAACGGCATGAGCATTACTGCAGATGTGTACTGTGAAGAACTGGAGAGAATGATGGAGAAGCTTGCACATCTGCAACCAGCTTTGGTCAATCGGTCGTCCCCACTGCTCCTTCACGACAACGCGCGACCACACACTGCGCAACAGACAGTCTCCGAGCTGCACGAGCTGGGGTTGGAAGCTCTCCCTCATCCGCCATAATCACCAGACCTTGCACCTACCGACTTTACATAATAATCATTTTCATTTTAATCTCCGACATACTTATATTCATAGACTTATATTATAAATGATAAAGTGTGTTTGTCTGTTGGTTTATTGCTTTGTTCTTCAATTACGCCGCAACAAATCAACGGATCAACATGTTTGTTTGCATAGGTATAGTTCCACGAGAGTGCACCACAGGCTTTTCTTATTCCGAAAATAAAGAAGTTCCCGTGGGAATTAAAAAAACTTATTCCACGCGGAGGAAGTCGCGGGTATCAGTTAGTAAGAGTATATTATAAGAATAACTCACCTGTGGATGTTGCTGTTGTTGCTGATTGGACATGTTGGGCACGGATAGGGCTTGGCCAAGACCCTGGCCGAGCCCTAGGCCTGAGGGCATACCGCCTGCGCCTAGGCCGCCGCCTAAACGATCATGAAAACAAATCCTTAGCAAACCGTACTAGATAGAGGTGGTTAATTGACCGAGCGAAGCGAAGGTCTCTTGAGTCTACTTGAGTGAATATGCACTTGTCCGTCCGTCCGTCCGTCCGTCCGTCTGTCAGAGCATTATAACTTCTGAATTACTGAATGTAATTACTTTAGCTTTAAATATAATATGTAAACCAATGGCCTCCAGCCGAATATGGTTTAAAAAGTTATAAAAATCTTTATATAAGGGGGGCTCCCATAGAAGCGAATGCAAAGTAAAATATTTTTTATAGCGTTACATAGGGTTGCGGTACATCATTTTAAAGATAATTAGGAATAGAGTCCAAAAATATTATATTTAATATAAAAATTTTCCCCCAAAATTGACGAAATGGGGGGCTTTCAAAGTGGTGATTTTCTAACGTCCAAAGATGACCTCAGAGCTCTAAATTTTCTGAAAGGATGAGCCTGAAACTTGATCAATTATTTCAATTATATCCTGTACTTGAACAACAAATACTAAAATTAGATAAATATTGTAAGGAAACGGAATTATTTAATTTTTAATGAGCTTCAGTATTTTTAACAGAACTTCACATTTATGTCAATAGATGGCGCCGCGAGGTCTTAGTTCGGGGCGAACCACTAGTTAATGAGCTTCAGTATTTTTAACAGAACTATTTATTTATTTATTTATAATACGTAGCGCAATATCATAGCGCTATTGTTCTATAACGCGGATAGCGTGCTATGTGAGGAGCCGCCATGACGCTACGGCGTTATGAATATCGCGCAATCGCGCGCGGCGTCTCGTCCATCCATAGCGTGCTATGGATTTACCTAATATTGTTTGCAATTGTTTTTTATTGTTTGGCTCACCCATATCTATTATAGCTCTTATTTTCTCTGGATCTGGTTTTATACCTTCCCCACTTAAGATATGCCCTACATATTTTACTTCTGTAACCCCAAACTGACATATTTCTTTATTAAATTTGACTCCTGCCTCTTTTGCACTTTCTAAAACTTTCTCTAACCTTTGGATGTGTTCCGCTAATGTCTCACCCCATACTATCAACTCATCAATGTACTGCTCAACACCGGATATATTTTTAAACAAGGCTGAAAAACATTTACTAAAAACCTCTGGAGCTGAATTTAAACCAAAAGGTAATCTTTTGTAACAATACCTACCAAATTCCCCTGCATTAAATGTAGTAGATATATAATTGACTATTCTCTGACAGTTTTATCATGTAAAATCCTTTGGACCCATCTAACACACTAAAATATTTAGCATTGGGCATTTTCGCCACTAATTGCTCAAATGTACTCATTTTATATCTCTCTCTAATAATAAATTTGTTTAGGTTTTGTGGATCTAGACAAATTCTAATTTTATTTTGAGGTTTTTTAGTTACTACCATAGAACTTACCCATTCCGTCGGTTCCTCAACCTTTACAGCAGTTTTGAACAACTCTAGTACGGGAGCGAGGTACGTCCTAGACTGTACCAATAGGAAGGCATACCGATTAGGGTGACTTTCCACCAGAGATGTGCTATGTTGCTAAGTTACGGATGTGTGTCAAACCCACCAATAGAATCAAAACCGCCAAAGCAGACAAATCTATGTGATACACTTGTATCACAGACAAATTTACGTGATACGCTTGTATCACAGAGATTTGTCTACTTTGGCAGATAATAGCGAAATAAGCTTCTCGTTCCTTGATTATCATGGAATTCGGCAAAGTAACGCCTGCGATTATCCAAAAAAAATTACGGTTGTCTGTTGTGTCGGTTTACGGACGATAGTTTTACGTGGTAACTAGAAGTTCTCTTGCGCGCTCGCGTGGCGGCGTTCCAGTAGCAGAACTTTAGGTACTGCTAGCTCTGACGTCACGCGATCGTGCCTCTCTATCGCTTGTTCCGCGCTCTCACTTGCACGCTCAGGCTCCGTGGCAGCGTTCCAGTAGCAGAACTATTCGAACTGCTAGCTCTGACGTCACGCGATCGTGTCTCTCTATCGCTTGTTCCGCGCTCTCACTTGCACGCTCAGGCTCCGTGGCAGCGTTCCAGTAGCAGAACTATTCGAACTGCTAGCTCTGACGTCACGCGATCGTGCCTCTCTATCGCTTGTTCCGCGCTCTCACTTGCACGCTCAGGCTCCGTGGCAGCGTTCCAGTAGCAGAACTATTCGAACTGCTAGCTCTGACGTCACGCGATCGTGCCTCTCTATCGCTTGTTCCGCGCTCTCACTTGCACGCTCAGGCTCCGTGGCAGCGTTCCAGTAGCAGAACTATTCGAACTGCTAGCTCTGACGTCACGCGATCGTGCCTCTCTATCGCTTGTTCCGCGCTCTCACTTGCACGCTCAGGCTCCGTGGCAGCGTTCCAGTAGCAGAACTATTCGAACTGCTAGCTCTGACGTCACGCGATCGTGCCTCTCTATCGCTTGTTCCGCGCTCTCACTTGCACGCTCAGGCTCCGTGGCAGCGTTCCAGTAGCAGAACTATTCGAACTGCTAGCTCTGACGTCACGCGATCGTGCCTCTCTATCGCTTGTTCCGCGCTCTCACTTGCACGCTCAGGCTCCGTGGCAGCGTTCCAGTAGCAGAACTATTCGAACTGCTAGCTCTGACGTCACGCGATCGTGCCTCTCTATCGCTTGTTCCGCGCTCTCACTTGCACGCTCAGGCTCCGTGGCAGCGTTCCAGTAGCAGAACTATTCGAACTGCTAGCTCTGACGTCACGCGATCGTGCCTCTCTATCGCTTGTTCCGCGCTCTCACTTGCACGCTCAGGCTCCGTGGCAGCGTTCCAGTAGCAGAACTATTCGAACTGCTAGCTCTGACGTCACGCGATCGTGTCTCTCTATCGCTTGTTCCGCGCTCTCACTTGCACGCTCAGGCTCCGTGGCAGCGTTCCAGTAGCAGAACTATTCGAACTGCTAGCTCTGACGTCACGCGATCTTGCCTCTCTATCGCTTGTTCCGCGCTCTCACTTGCACGCTCAGGCTCCGTGGCAGCGTTCCAGTAGCAGAACTATTCGAACTGCTAGCTCTGACGTCACGCGATCGTGCCTCTCTATCGCTTGTTCCGCGCTCTCACTTGCACGCTCAGGCTCCGTGGCAGCGTTCCAGTAGCAGAACTATTCGAACTGCTAGCTCTGACGTCACGCGATCGTGCCTCTCTATCGCCTGTTCCGCGCTCTCACTTGCACGCTCAGGCTCAGGCGGAACGTGACACTTTTTCGTGCGTGCAGCCGGTGTTCATCGATTTATAAGACGTTATCACGTCAAAAGTGTGTTACCTGCCATGGTAGCGGAAGGCATGTTGGGCGGTATCCCGGGCGCGTTGCTGACAGGCGCCAGTAGCTTGCTCTGCTTCTGTTGCTGAATCACCTGACAACCACACAGACATTCAATTTAGAGTCGTTCAAAACTGCTATAAAACCATAGCACGCTGCAGGCTATAAACTAAAAAATTCTAGCATGCTTTTTTTATACGCTATGCTATAGCACGCATGAAAGCATTTTTTTATGAAAGCATGTGAGCGGACGCAGATCGCTTTTCGAGCTTTGACAATCACACTATTGTTTACTGCACTGAGTACATTGGTAAAAACAATACGTCATGACGTCACACACGACGCAATTACACCGGGGAACGTTTTGGCGTGAATTTTAAAATTTAAATTTCGAATGCCAATTTTATTTACCACACCCTATTTTTCTGCTGAAATAAGATATTTTTTCGAAATAGTAAATACTTCTGAACATAATCTGACCATTTTTCAAAATCAGTCATCATCCCTATTAACCACGGGACGCGTGATATCGGCCATATTCACCTTACCCCCTATTAATTATGATATTGTGTTGTCATAGTGATCGACTATTTATAAATGATAAAATGTAATCGAGTGATCGACAACAGAGGCTTAGTAATTAGGTAAATAATTAGGTCCCATTGGCACTCTTTGGGTACGGAACCCTAAAAAGATCCTCAAAAAGATGATTAAAAGCGCACAATAATTACCTTCCTCAACCGGTCGACGAACGTAGCCTGGTTGTTGGGTATGAAGCCAAGGTAGGCCTTCTTATCGGAAGTGTACAGTAGAATCAGCACTTTGATGTCGCACTGCGGCGGTGAAGACATCGGTGAAAAGTGGACGCAGCCCGCCTGCAACGAGACAATACTAGCACTTTCCCCTTTACCACCCTAGCGGCAAAGACGTGCCGCCAAGTGATTTAGCGTTCCGGTAAATGCCGTGAAGAAACCGAAGGGGTATGGGTTTAATATAACTGCCATGCCCCTAAAAGGTTAGCCCGCTACCATCTTAGACTGCATCATCACTTACCATCAGGTGAGATCGCAGTCAAGGGCTAGCTTGTAGTGGATAAAAAAAAACTTTTCCCTTCCGCTTTCTATTTTAATACGAGTATGTCCTTCTTTGTCCCGGTCAAGAAGCTGCTGCTGTTCCTAACAGCAAGTAGTATTGACCAGGAACATGAAATGGTTACGATCACAATAGATCGGCAACGCTCAAAGTGAACCGAGTCTCTTTACAGAACCCTGCATAGCCACATCACCAAGAAGAAAAAAGTGTCCTTTGCCCTAAGGTTGCCCTGGAAGAGATCGCTATTTGAGCAATAAACCCTGCATAGCCACAAAAGAAAGTGTATTTTGCCCTAAGGTTGCCAGATATCGCTATTTAAGCGATTAGGCCACCTGTTGTGCCATGCCCATTAGATTATTATTTTTGTTGTATTCATTTTATTTTGGTGTACAGTAAAGTTATTTTTTTACTTTACTTTATTTTTCCCAAGTGTAGGGGAGCAGGTGATATGGACCGACCGTTACAATCGGAAGATAATATGGCAAATTTTGTAGAACTCAATCTCTAAACTAAATCAAATCAAATCAAATCAAATATTCTTTATTCAAATAAACTTTTACAAGTACTTTTGAATCGTCAAGTGAATCTACCACTGGTTCGGAATGCCATTCCTACCGAGAAGAACCAGCAAGAAACTCGGTGGTTGCTTTTTTTAAATAATTCATTTACAATTACTATATCAATGTGTACATAAGTAACCGCTGTCCCCAGCATTGCTGGAGCGATCAAATCCATGCTCCTCTATCATTTACATAATCTTCAACAGTATAATAAGCTTTTTTCAGGAGCATACTTTTAATGGATTTCTTAAATTTGTTTATTCAATTCATGTCAAAGACAGACAGGGCAGACAGAAAGCAGCCCAATTCCCGCCGGTGGCACCCGTTCACGAGCATGACGCATGATCCAGCCATTGCTTCGCTCGACCATATTTGAGGGAACGTAACAACCCGCACCACACGACACCACCACAGACTAAATTAAAGACAGTCCTAAATTAGGTCCCTTTCCGCAGGCAGTAATACAAAAGGGTTAGCAATATACATATTTAATACTATCATATAGTTAAGAGATAGACAGATTGATTGATTGATTGATTGATTTATTAAATAATATCCTCGGTACGCTTACAGCATGAATGAATATACTAATAATGTTTGATGTTAGAAAAAAGTTGCTGATTTGACTAGTTTTCAATTACACAATAAGTTTTTTATTTCTTTTGAGATAGGCTTGCACTTGACGATAATATATATATATATCTTTATTTACAGACATAAAATCCATCATTTATACTACTTAATCTACTAAACATTACCTAATGTTAGTTATGTTAGTAAAAGAAAAAACTTAGAACTATGTTAGTGGTGTTAATTAATATAATAGTAAATACTTCTGAACATAATCTGACCATTTTTCAAAATCATCATGCTAATATCATGCTAAGTGCAAAGCAATGATGAGGTCTAGGTTGGAACGCGCTTGCCTAGAAGATGCCTATTCACTCTTGCCTTGAAGGTACCTAAGTTATATATGTGGATACCAACGACCTCAATTTACATAGACGGGCCCTGTCAAACAAAGAATGTGAACTTATTTGACTAACGCCATCTAGTCTGAAAAGCGGGACAGCGCTATGGCGGAGACAAAGACAGGCTTATGACGGCTTACGACAGGTGTGGAGCACGCTCTACAGGTCGGACGCCAAATTTTTTCTATGAAAGGACTCATCTAGTACCATCGATATACATATATGTAGGTACTAGATGTGCCCTTTCATTGAAAACAGTTGGGCGTCCGACTTACTGAGCGCGCCGCACACCTGTATAAGCCTGTCCTTGTCCACGCCATAGTCCTTTTCAGACTAGATGGCGTTAGTAAAACAAGTTTACATTCTTTGTTTGACAGGGCATATATTTACATTCTATGTAAATTGAGGTCGTTGATGTTAACAGTATAAAAACTGACGCTATTCATCGGGCCGTTCACTACATATCCTTCCTGGCGATAGTTACCAAACGGGCAGCTGTCTCTTAGAATATTGAAGGTACCTAAGTTATACGTGGATACTCACAAATCCGCTGACCATGACCTTAGTCAACGCATCCAGGGCCTCGTTCTGCTGCAGATGGAAGAGCACCGACTTGCTGTCCTTGAGGTATTGCCCGCCGATGTTGCTGATCAGCTGTTTGGGCATCAGCTGCATCAGCAGCTTGGTCGGCCACGTGTCCACCTTCAGCTCTGGCTCCACGTCCTTTGAGTTTGCCGACACCTACACAAAAAAACATGCTAAAAACCTACAAATCATGAGTTCGATGTTATGTGCACAGTAAAATATAACAGAGATTGTAAGTTCCTGAGTATATCCTGTAAAAGGCAGACAGCTTTAACCGTTAAACTTATCGATTGCTATTGAATCCTTTGCTGGCCAATCCAACTTCATTTACGATGCTAAGAAAGACTAAAATACGTCATTGGACAATTTCTTAGCACATAAGATAAGCTTAGGTTAAAGAAAAATTACTTATTAGTCGAATAGTCTGGCTAGATTTTAATTAAATTGAAACTCAACTCAAAGATAGAAAAAAAATTACGATGCTAAACAACAGAACTGTTGTGGTGGACACAATGATTTTATAAAATAGGATTTGACGACCTCCGTGGCGCAGTGTGTAGCGCTGTTGCCTTATCGTGCTGAGGTCCTGGGTTCGATCCCCGGCAGGGTCAATTTGGGAATTTATAATTTCTGAATTTTCCCTGGTCTGGCCTGGTGGGAGGCTTCGGCCGTGGCTAGTTACCACCCTACCGGCAAAGACGTGCCGAAGGGGTATGGGTTTAATATAAATGCCATGCCCCTTACAGGTTAGCCCGCTACCATCTTAGACTGCATCATCACTTACCATCAGGTGAGATCGTAGTCAAGGGCTAGCTTGTAGTGGATAAAAAAAAAAATGTGGAAAAAGCTCAAACTGTTCTAATCCATATTAATATTATAAATACGAAAGTTTGTTGGTTTGTCCCTCAATCACTCTGCAACAGATGTTATGTTAGATAAGGACCTGGAGAGTGACAGGCTATTTTTTGTCCCGGAAAATTAAGGAGTTCCCGCGGGAATCAAAAAAGGTTATTCCACGGGGGCGAAGTGGCGGGCTAGTATACAATGACTCGAAAAGCTTTTAGTTGGAGCCCATACTGACAGCGCCCTCAGGGAATGGCCCCCGCGCTTGAAGGGTTCCTGCTTCAGTTTACCTGACACGGCAGGTGCTTGGTGACTTTTTGCTGGTCGCCTGGCGCCTTGCCTTTCTCCATCCACTCCAGCACGCCACTCCAGATGTACGTCCTCTGCATGGGCGGTACTGCACCCACGGGGCCGGCTGGCCCCACCCCTCCCGTGGGGGGCCCGCCGACCCCTGCGTTTGATGGACCCGGCTGCATTTGCATCCGTTGCAAATTCGTCTGGAACCAAGGTTTTATTAGGATCTTTTCTTTATTCTTTATTCTTTAATTCTAAAGTTGTCTCAGGTATTGTTTGAATAATGTTGAAAATTAAATGGAACATTTACAAAAAAAACAACAAGCGAGCATTGATTAAAACGATGGTAGTCAGTTCAATCAAAACAATTAAAAACAATATATAACCATTCATGGCTGTGGATTATGTTTATGTTTTAATTATTAAGGTTTCATAAATAGTATTGATTACTTTATATATTTGCAGCAATGATGAAACATGTTTGTCCCTTAATTAGTTTGTCATCTTAATTGTACAATGTTTCTTGCAAATAAACGATTGATTGATTGTTTGAACTTAAGAAGGCAAAAGTTACTTGTGTCGGAGGCGGTGGGTAGGAAGGTTGCGCGAGTTGCGTCAACAGAGCTGAATTAGCATAGGTGGTCTGTCGTGGTGGTGCGAGCCAATTGCTGCGCGGACCGACGGGGGCGCGCGCGAACTGCGCCGATGGTAGGCGAGGCTGAGGCACCGCCCCGCGCACCGGCGGAGGCTGACTGCGCCACACATGGGAAGGTAGATAAATAAATAAACTTTTTTTGGAAAACTAGAACATCTATACTATACTATACTAATATTATAAATGCGAAAGTTTGAATGGATGGATGGATGTATTGGATGGATGGATGAGCGGGAACTGCGCCAATGGTAGCCGCAGCTGAGGCACCGCCCCGCGCACCGGCGCAGGCTGACTGCGCCACACATGCGAAGGTAGACAAATAAATAAACTTTTTTTGGAAAACCAGAACATCTATACTATATTATACTAATATTATAAATGCGAAAGTTGGAATGAATGTGTGGATGGATTGGATGGATGGATGGATGCGCGGGCCGACGGTAGCGCGCGCGAACTGCGCAGATGGTAGCCGCGGCTGAGGCACCGCCCCGCACTCCGGCGGAGGCTGACTGCGCCACACATGGGAAGGTAGACAAATAAATAAACTTTTATTGGGAAACAAGGAAGGTGAAATTATTTTTAAAAAACATACCCATAGACATCTGTCTGTATGTCCGGCACGGGCGGTGGGGCCGGACTGGGTGGTCGCTCTTTCAGACTGTAGCCTCGAAGTAGTACCAGGTGCCTGGGGTCCTGTTTTTTTTGGGGGGTTTTAATAGGATTGTACAATAATTTTTCAGATGCAAATTGATAAAACTATACTGCCTTTTCAAAGTAGTCTTTCATAAAATAAAGATAAAAGTAGTTGTGACAGAAATCTCCATTTAAGGCCGCATGTAATTCTCCGCCAGCATGCTTCGCACTTGAATGGTTCTTGCTTCAGTTTATCTGACCCACAGGTGTTTAGTAAGTTTTAACTGATCCCCGGACGCCTTATCATCCACTACAGATGTCTCGTTCACCAACCTTAGCATAGTTCCTCTGTTGTGCCGCATGTAATTCTCCCCCCGCGTGTTCATATAACGCCAACAGTGCGGGTAACTTTTTAGCCGCAGCCACAGATAACTGAGCACCTCGTTCCCCCACTAGCCTCGCAGCTTGTTCTACTGTGGATGGCGCACCTAATAACAAACTCTAATTTTATTTACGATTTTAAGTAAAACACCCACAAGTGTTCCGGAATCGAACTAGAATTGTCCATGCTGAGCCATTACCACCAGTGAAATAGATAATTTTGTCTGCTATTTTGGATTCCATAGTCAACAATGAACCCTTATTGTCAGTCAATAATAATATGTCAATAATACGTCAATAATAATATAACAGTCTGGCAAATAATTTTTTTTCAGGGTACCGTCCCTACCTATGGGTAGGGACAGTACCCTGAAAAAAATCATATGATTTTTTTGTCTTCTATCCCAGACCATATTGTGTACTGTATATTTTTAAGAATTAGAATTTTTTTAACTAAAACGTACTAGTCTATAAGCTTAAATTCTAAAAAGTGCTAAATGCTACAAAAGGTGAAGAATTTACCTGGTGGCACCAATCCCCCTGCGTATGCTGAATAGGGCGGTGAGCAGCATAGCAATATCACATGTAAGGGTACGTCTGATCTGCCCAGCTCCTCTAGGCAAGCTAGTGCTGCTGTCAGGGCCTCTGTTACACAGGCTCGGTTCTCTGCATGCCCCCCTATGAACCTGTTGCGATCAAGATACAATACTTTTATCGTCATATAATTGTTATGATGTTGGTGAATTTGTTCATTCAATTCTATAGTGTTATACATATAACAGCTGACGCCCACGAGTTTGTCCGCGTGGAATAAGTTTTACTAATTCCCACACATTCACATTCCTTAATTTTCTGAGATAAAAAGTAGCCTATGTCACTCTCCAAGTCCTCAACTATACCCATGCCAAGGATCAAGTCCATTTGTTGCTCTGTTGCGTGGTGATTGGAGGACAAACCAGCGAAGCAGACGGACAGACATACAGAAAGACACACTTTCGCATTTATAATATAAGTATGGAATCAAGCACACAAAAATATCATTGATACACACTGCATTTTATCAACAGTTTCAACAACTGTCTGAGGACATGTGAAAGGCCCAAAAGTGGCGACCGGCAGGCCAGGGTGGCAATCGGCAGCTTGATATGCCACTATGCCATACACAGACCCACTGCCCACACCCTCTTCCAAGGGTCCTCCATGGAAATATCTGCAACAATTCAATTTCAATTCAATTCAATTTATTTCAAACATGTAGGACATACAGGTGTCTCTTATGCTACGTCATGTTTTGACTCTACCACCGGTTCGGAAAGCAGTTCTGCCAAGAAGAGCCGGCAAGAAACTTAGCAGTTGCTCTTTTTTTTTTTTTAAAACAATCTATTACAATACATAAATAAGTATGTAAGTTAAATAAAATACAATAGTGTAAGTTATTATACTATCCTGTGGGGAGCAGGACCCAAAGTCGGTTGCTTCCATACAACTTTGTCATTAAGAAATTCGTCAATTGTATAATAGCCCCGACTAACATATCAGGAAAGTAAATCATTACAGTTAGTTACTTGCTTGAGAAATTTAACAGTGATCAGAATAGGTAGAGCAATGTTGCAGGATTTCATGACGTAATCTTTATATGGATAAACCATAAAATTCCACTAGGATGGGATTTATAAAGTTACATAAAGGCGTAGAATCCGAATATTATTGATTATTTCAAAACATTATGGCTGTTTTCCTAGCACAGTTCTTATAGGCACAATACAGTCAACAAATATAAGAGGCACTTAATGGTACATGTGGGATCATAATCCCGCAATGGAATTCCACAGTCATATCTATAATGTTTCAGGTTTTTCACCTCAAATTGCACTACCTATTCCGATCACTGGTGCTAAATGGCAAAACAAGTCAGGTCTGTAAGTTGTTGTAGCAACTGTAAGCTATGATTTTTAGTTTTGTTCATTTATTTTGTTTATTTTAGGATGTGTAACATCTATGAATATAATATAGCCTAGCCCTTAGCTTTGTTTCCAGCTATGGATGTGTGTCAAACTCACAAAAATGAGCATTTAATTTTCATAGCTTAGATTACTGTTTGATCAAGCGCTTCTACTGGTGGGTTTGACACACATCCAAAGCTTAGCAACATACTACATCTCTGGTGAAAAGGTAGCAGTAAGCTTTCATGTTGATATAGCTGTAACATAGAGGCCTCATGACAGAATATATATTTAATAAGCTGTATCACCAGATCTTATGCTTCATTACACAATTTGCATCATTGTCTAAAGGTACTGTAACTGCAATCAGAAGGAGGAACTAGTTACCTATTTCCTAGTTCCTCCTTCTGATCTGATACCATACCAGTACCATAGTTTTGCAATGTTTACATAAAGTAAAAGGTACAGTAAGGTACAACAGTACAACTTCCATGGATTTGTTGGAGTCTCACTAATTATTTGAACTAAATTTTAACTAAGAGAACGATTAACAAACCGTGTGTAAAACACTATCATATAGAGCTACTTACTCGAGTGTAGGCACAATATAATTGGTTTTTAGTTCGCTTATGTAGGCGCTATTGGCAGAAGTTGCTTCTATAACAAAAATGACTTCAGCTTGAGTGGGAGAGTCTGGAGCGTTGACCACCATTGTTCGAGCTTATTTACTAATTGTAAGTTACGACATTTTAACTTAAAAATAAATTTATTAATTTCTTAAAATTTAGAAATAAAAAATAAAAACATCAACAATCGCTTCTTGCGTGACGTGATTTTGACATGACAATCAGTGACAATTGACTTGACAATGATTGACATTTGAAATGTCAGTGACAGCATAATTGTTCAAAAATATGCGTGTTTTTCTTCATATTTTCTGTTTAATTTTAATTATTAATCAAAATACCAGTTGAATTAATGGGAAATGTGTAAAAAAGTACTTTACCTTTATTGAGTTTATATATTAATTCAGAAATCTGTAAAACACAATTTGCGATTGTGCTTTACATATTTCTGAACTAGTTCATAAATGTCATTCTTGCAAAACCAAAATAAATTTTAAAAAATAAAATAACCTTTGTCGGTTTCGGTGGTCGGTTTCTCAAAATATCTTCTCGATTATCTTATCTCTAAAATTTTTATTTATCGTACAATCTAACATAATATTTAGGGTTTTCCTTATCTCCTTAAAGTGCTACGTGTGACAGCGTTATTACGTTCGCAAATATCTTAAACCAGAAGACAGTAATAAAATGGAAATTCCAATCCGTTCTTTGCGTTTATTTAACCGGCTTTTGCGAAAACCTTTTGCTTGTTCAGGATATAGAAGTGTTTCTACTGCAGCTGTTAAAGAGGAGGCTAGCCCAGAGCTCTTGAATACGTTTAACCAAGATATTAAAGCTGGTGAGTATGATATTGCAATTATATTCATTTAGCAGTTTAGGTCAAAGCACTAGAAGAAAGTGTTAAGACCTAGACCTGAATTGAAATTCATATGGTTGTTGCCAAGTGTGAGATTATTTTGCATTTACGTAGGGTAGGAAATTAATATTCCCTGAAAACTGCATCTTTTTTTGTTCTTTTTACTTTATTTCAAGTCTCAGTCTGGTATGTCTGCTCTAGCCTTGTCTGATAGGGATCCTCTTGAAACTCTAGTCAGGTGATATTTAATAGGCTGCCACTTAATTTAATTTTAAGATACTTTTTTTAAAAACTCAGTGGTAGGTACAGTGCTGAGCTCTTTGGTCTTCTATGAAACCCCTATTTGTCCTATACAGCACTAATGATTAATAACAATAACATGGCTTGCCCCTCCAAATTACGGTTTCACACTGCTAGATGAGCAACAGATCCTTGGATTTATTTTTATTTGATGATGTCTCAGCATGCACACATGTTTTGAGTCTTGTAACACTTTGACACTTTGTAAATACTAAGAAGAGGGGCAGTCCATGTTATCATAGTTAATCTCTACCATTCACAACCATACAAGATGTATGTATGGTATTACTTGTAGAATTAGAAACTTTCTTATTGTTTACTAGGTGGTGCAGTACCAGTATTCAGAAGAGCCTTATTGTTCCCATCAAGGGTCGCCCTGCAGGATGACCTTGGCACCTACACCTATGCTGCACTGTACCGAGCAGCAACTGAACTCAGTAACAAAATTGCAGCACAACTTCGTAAGTCCTCCCTTAATATTATTATCATCTTTATTTGTACACCAGGACATATTGCAAAGAATAGAATGCAAAAGACAGCTGTCATACCTATTGTATTGATATACTTAAATACTTATAGTAAGATTGTAAATGATTCTTGTTTTTTTATTGGCTTTATTATCAATACAGAGCCCGTCCTGCAAGCAATTCACCTCAGTTTGACTGAAGCTTTAAGTTTCCCGAGTGAAACACAGCACATAATCTTAATTAGCTTATTTTTTTGTGTCATATTCAAGTTTTCGCCGTGGCGGCGCTCTTAATTTTTTAATATTTTCCTCAGGAGCAAACTCAAAATCAGTACTGTGTATTGGTAGCCAATGCCCAGCACTAGGCTGAGTTTGCAACCTATTATGTTGTTGGTAGTTGTAGATTTTTTATTTATATTCTTTTTTAAGTCTGCCACAATGTAACACAATAAAGGATTTATATTTATTTATTTATAATTATTAGCGATTACGCATTATTATTGATATGAACACATCCTACAATTGCGTTCCATGTGGGATTCGCATAAGTTTGATCAGTGCTTTAATGAGGTAACGTAATTATTTTCAGAGGGTGAAACAGAATACACTATTTCATACATGTGTAGTAATGATGCATCCCACATCATAGTGCAGTGGGCAATATGGATGACAGGGAACATAGGTGAGTGATATAGATCATAAGTGAGAGTTGAAGAAGTAATAGGCAAGAGGTTTTGGACATCCAACCTCCTATTTTGGGTGGTTGCAGGTTGAATCCCCAAGCAGTCTTCTCTAATTTTTCGATGTTATTATGTTTTAGAAATTTAATATCATTTGCTTTGAACAGTGTATGAAAACATGGTGAGGAAACATGCATGCCTGAGATATAATGTTTTTTTCAGCTGTCCCATTAACACCTCTCCACCCAGCCGAGATGTTGAAATACTACATAACAGACAGTGGGTCCAATTTAATTATATGCTTGCAAGATTTTGAGAAAATTCTCCGCCCAGTCTCCGAAGAACTGTCCAAACCCTTACTAGTTGTATACAGGCCCAAGGACAGTAAAGATGAACTGGGGAAAAATGAACAGGGGAAAATTGAGCAGGGTACAGATGAACAGGGGAAATTTGAGCAGGGTAAAGATCAGGGGAAATTTGAGCAGGGTAAAGATCAGGGGAAAGATGAACAGGGTAAAGTTGATCAGGGAAATGCAGAGGATGCTTTGATAAGTGATGTTGGCCCATCAAATATATGGTATGGAGGCACAGAGGCAATGCTTATTTATACAAGTGGTAAGTGATAATGTAAGTAAGATGAGGAGCATATACAAATATTTCATTATTATTTCGATTATTAGCTGATTTTAATTTCTAATTTGAACATTATAGATTCGCCATACATGCCATACTAAGCCACACCATGTATGGCGACTCTATAATATTATTAATCTATGGCAGTGGCCATGTGTGCGAGAGGGACACCAACTCTTAAAAGTGTTCTCTTTCAAGACAGGTTTTTCGTATATCTAATGGTAATGCAAAAGGAGCTTTATGTCCCTCCAATAAGGCTGCAATCAGACCTGCTTGCATGTAGTGATGCAGCTTAAGGTGGAGCGCGCTTGCCTAGAAAATGCCTATTCACTTTTGATTTGGAGGTACTTATATTAAAAGAGGGGAAAACGGAAGCTGGAAGGTCATTCCATATCCTAGCTGTTTCTGTAAATCGCTTTGTACGTGTCAGCGGAATTTTGACAACGTAAGATATAATTGGTTTTTGCAGGTACAACCAGCAAGCCCAAAGGCGTGGTATGGACCCACAATATGCTGGCCACACAGATATCATCCTTGCACGCCGCGTGGCAGTACACTGCGCACGATGTCGTGTTACACACACTGCCCTTACACCATATCCACGGGCAGCTCAACTCTCTAAACGCATCGCTAGCTGCCGGAGCTAGGTATGTAATATGTTACTATCCCAAGGCGTGGTATGGACACACAATATGCTCTCCACACAGATATCATCCCTGCACGCCGCGTGGCAGGGATAACCATACATGACACATCTTTGAGCGGCCATATCTAGTGAACGGCCCGATGAATAGCGTCAGTTTTTATACTGTTCACATAGGTATTGCGCATACTTTAATACTATACTAGAATCAGCCTTTCTCGTTATTGTTCATTTTTGGTAACCATAACAAGTCTTTGAGCGGCGATAAGCAGTCAAAGCCCCATCCGCATGCCTTCACTATGGTCATCAGAGGAGAGCCCTACACCTACCTAATACTGAATCAGCCTTCCTGGTGATAGTAACCAAAAGTGCAGGTATCTCTTAGTCTAAAGATTACGAAAACTATAATGACGTCATACTAAATTCAATATGACGCACGATAAACGCTTGTTTTTAAAAATGTTTTTTAAGGCTTAGACCTACTAGCTGATGCTCGCGACTTCGCCCGCGTGGTTCAATTTTCTTTCGATTCCCGCAAGAACTTGTTAATTTTCCGGGATAAAAAGTAGCCTATGTCACGCTCAACTACAATATCCATGCCGAAAATCACGTGGATCCGTTGCGTGATTGAAAGACAAACCAACAAACCAATAAACCAACAAACAAACACACTTTCGCATTTATAATATTAGTATGATTTGATGGTTATAGAATACGAATGCTGCCATCGTTCGCGTCTCACACAGTGTGGGCGCGGCTGCTTGGCACGGGAGACCGGGACGAGTCGCGCATATCAGTGTTCCACGGCGTGCCGGCGATGTATGCGCGCTTAGCCTCGGACTACGACAAAATGTTCGGCGACAAAAAGACGCGCGACTACGTGCGCGCGACGCTGTCGGCGAAGATGCGGCTCATGTGCGCCGGATCCGCGGCCCTGCCCGAAACGCTGTTCAAGAAATGGGAGGAGGTATGAAATATCCTTACTTCCTTACTAATATTGTAAACGCGTTTGTAAGTATGGATGTATGGATGTTTGTCGCCACGCCAGAACGGCTGGACGGATCTGGATGAAATTTGGCACAGGGATAGATTATAGTCTGGAATAACACAAAGGCTACTATTTATCCCGGAAAATTAAGGAGTTCTCGCGGGAACCAAAAAAACCTCAATCCACGCAGACGAAGTCGCGGGCATCCGCTATTTCCAAAATAAAAGGCTAACAATTTTCATGCCGGTTTATCAAAAAAACCCCGTTTCCCCAGATCTCGGGGATGAGGCTGCTAGAGCGGTACGGCATGTCAGAGTGTGGCATGGCACTGAGCAACCCCTACCGACCCCTGGCGGGCAGGACTCTGGGCCATGTGGGGCTTCCCCTGCCAGGGGTCGCGGCAAGGCTGGCCCCTACCGACCAGGGGTTGAAGCCGACACTCACTGTGGAGTCCCCTGCGCCTGACACACAGGTATGTAGTATTCAGTGTTTTTTTTTTAACTGGGTCAGTATGCATAATCTGAATCCATCATATACTCATATTATAAATGCGAAAGTGTGTTTGTTTGTTGGTTTGTTTGTTGCTTTCATCACGTAGCAACAGAGCAACGGATCGACGTTATTTTTTGCATGGGTATGAGGACGTGGAGGGTGACATAGGGAGTTCCCGCGGGAAACAAAAATCCACGCAGACGAAGTCGCGGGCATCGTCTAGTAGTCTATATTGGCCACAAGTTTTGACTTTTGTGTGCTATTTACAGATATCGCTCGACAAACTCGGTTTAACTTCTACAAAAGAATCATATGAGGGTAGTTGGAAAACTTCCGTAATAGAACACACGCTGAGCCAAGATGGCGTCTTCGAAGGTGAACTATGGCTCAAAGGACCCGCTGTGTTTACTCGGTAAGTTCATTTTGTTGTCTCTTCTACATTAAGCTGGATCATTTTTTTAAAATTTCGATTTTATTTTGAGGTTTTTTAGTGTTATCTTAGGCCCGTATTAAAAACAGGTTCATTGCTATGTCACGACACGACACGATTTACACGATTGTCAAACTGCTACGAGGGTTCCAAACGCGCGCTGGCCTGAGAAGAGCACACAACAAACTCAGTCGGGCTTTTTAAATTATCACCATCTCACAGATATCGTAAATTAATTAGATTTATAATTATAACACTTACATACCCATGTTTTTTTAGTATTTAAATAATCCTTTACCCTGTAATAAGATTTTTAAATTAATTTACGTTTTTATTGAGCGTAGAACATGCTCACAAGGTTACGCAGAGTTCTAATCTTGTCTTGGATAAGAACACGGAATTGGAATAAAATTTGTAAAGGACCGATTTGAAGTGAAATACTGCTCTTAAAGTGCTCTTTAATCTAAAAACAAACCAATTTGCATAGCGTTAAAGTTTAATTTACGTTGTTTCGTGAATAGCCTAAAAATCGTAATAGATTGTCTTCCAATTTATTGAGATTTTTATCTAATATGAAGCCTAATTTATTCATAATCTAAATATTATGTTATATTTATATTTATGGGGCCATTTATGACATTAAATTAGCAAAATTAATTCCAGAAACCGCTAGATTACAATCAAATTAAACTTGAGCTCCTTGAAGATACATAATAAACATATTTTGTACTTATGTATGTATATAATGTAATATATGTATGTTATATGTACAGATTTGTGTATTATATATTAATTATTATTATAGTCTTTAGATTTACTACCTTTGTTTTAAGTGTTTTATCCCTTATTGAATTACCTGTGTACCTTATTGAATTTGTTTGCAGGGTGCACACAAAGTAGGTAATTCAATAAGGTTTTTATGGTTTTCAAGGGTAGGTTAAATAGGGTTTTATAGGGTCGTTCACTAATGCTGGTATAAAGTACAATAAAGTATATTTTCATTACATTTCATATTTTGGTATTCAGATACTGGAATCGAGCCCCAAAACTGGACTCACCAGATTTCAGCGAAGACGGTTGGTTCCGTACGGGCGATACCGCGTCATTCGCCGACGGTAGATTCAAAATCCTCGGCAGAACTTCCATAGACATCATAAAGACTGGGGGCTACAAAGTCAGCGCTTTGCAAGTCGAATCCGCCATTCTAGAACACCCTAGCGTTGCTGACGCGGCAGTTTTAGGCATCGACGACGAAAGTTTTGGAGAAATAATTGCCACTGTTATAGTTCTTAAAGAAAAGTCTAATTTAACTTTGAAAGAATTGAAAGAAGAAGCCGGTAAACGGTTAGCGCCGTACCAGTTGCCAAAGACTATGTTAATAGTTGAGGAAATGCCCAGAAATGCAATGGGGAAGTTGGTTAAGAAGGAAATCAAAAAACGTTTTGGGGAGCAATTGGTTCTGAAGAAGAAATAGAGGATTGCGATTTGTACGCGAAGCATTGAAGGCGTGTATTTTTTGTGCTGCCTTGTTGAAGTTGATTTCTGTAATAATCGGAAAGTCCTGGCAGAAAAAAATCTATATCTACATCAGAAGCGTACGTCCGATCTGGAACCATACTGACAAACAAAATTAAGGGTATGTTCCGATATACACTGCGAGCACTGTAAGGTGTGACGTCAATTTAGTAAACTGCTAAGCCGTTCCTTTATAGTTAGCTATACTGGTTACTGTTTAAAACGGAACGCAGTCAGTCCTGAGAGCACCTTTACCTCGAAAACGCCAGTGCTCACAGTACAAAAACGGCGACGATTTATGACGTCATATATTCCCCTAGGGTGCTGCGGCAGTATAGTCCATATCCATAATGGAACGAATTTCTCTCCAGTAAGAGCACTGAACAGTACTCGCAATGTATATCGGAACATACCCATAATATGTGCAAAGTGCCAATCATTTCTGACAGAAATTTTTGATGTAGTAGCTGATTGTACATATAACATAATCTCTGAACTAAAATTACAGCATTAAAAATATTGCTAACCCTTTCCCTTACGCTCCGCAGAAGAGGACAGAACTAGATTTAGAAGTTTCATTTTAGTTTAGAGATTGTGTTATACAGAATTAAAACTTGCGGCCGCGCTTACGTTGAAAGCAATTGTACTTATTTGATATAGTGATGTATGATTTCTTGCATTTAGATTTTGTGATTTAACTTTTGAAGAAGTATGATGTAGGTGTAACCCCATTTTTCTTTCAAGCCAGGAAATAAAACAAACTATTTTGAAGTTCTAATTATTCCCTAGCTCATAGAGTACCAAAGAACAAGTTGTTAGTATGCTATTTTTGCACAGTAAATTATTTAAAAAAAAAAGAGTGTCGTCCTCTTCACTGGAATAGTTAAAAGAGAATGACACTACTTTAATGGTGCCTATACACGTTAACAAACCAAAAAACCTTTATGTTATGTTGAATTTACGTGATAGGTTGTTATATTGAAATTATGATAAGTACGTAATGAGCACAAACTAATTATGATATTTATTGTTTGTTAATATGAAGTTTGTATCTTAGTTTTAGCATATTATAAAATATATGAATTTAATTAATAACTTCCTATTAAGACCTAGTTCGTCGTGATTTTAATGTGAAGACGCTATAAGAACCAATTGATATGTATAGTATACTTACTGTTTTTACATAATATTCAATTATTATTGTTAATTTATTTTATGGACTGACTTGTTGTACCTAATGATTGTTGAACATTGGTTGATTTTTTGAATAAAAGACTATTTTGTAATTTTAAATATTTTTTATTTCATCAAGCTTCCATCTTTTTATTAATATATTTGATTACTTAAAAATAATATCGACACTTCATAATACAGATAAAAAATAATCACAAACATACATATTGTTCGAGACAAAAACAAAAAATATGTCTTTTTATTTGACTGGTAGGTTATTTTTATTTAATCGTATGGCGTTTGGTACATAATAAGAGTTTTTATGAAAAGAACGCTTATTTCGCCTGCAAGTTCGTCGCTCGTTCAGCACCACCCAGGGGACACGTGCAGGGAGGTAGAAGGTAGCTCCTGCGGACGTGAGCGACGGGGCATCCCTTCTGGGATGGGACTGGTAGGTATAACAATATAAATATATCTTTATTTGACTGGTAGGTATAGGTACGTTTTTTATGCACTTTTTGTAAAAGTAAGGTTATTGCGGCTTATTTCTGTGGTATTTTAATAGTAGGTATTCCTTCTAATACTAAAATGCGAAAGTGTGTTTTTTTTTTTTTTTTATTGCGTGATAGGCTTGCCCTTGACGACGGCGCTTGGCTTGGCTTGTTTGTCCGTTGGATTGTTCTTCGACCAAAAATCATTTAGCGTACTAATAAAATGGACCTCACTTTAACTTTAAACTTTGTTTTAAAGCTAATGTTCATCATTACATCTGCAGTCATCCCTTGAAAAACAGCTTAAAAAATAAAGGTAGGTTTTCACCAAGCGGAGAGAAGAATATATGGAAATACCGATATGTATTACAAAACATCTCTCCTTGGTGAATTTTTGAAGAAGAATAATTCTACCCATTTTACATTGGCAACATCACAATAACTCATAGTCATGTAGTCCATTATATAGTATAGCTAGATTGGAATGACAGATGTGACCATAGATAATATACTATATACGGGTGTGTGGATGTGACTTGTGCTTCTATCTCTTTCTTTCTCAGCTGTTGTGACAATTTGACAGCTGTCGAATTCATATTTCATACTAATATTATCAATGCGAAAGTGTGTTTGTCTGTCTGCTATGCTTTCACGGCCCATCCTTTCAATCGATTTCGATGAAAATAGGGTACAGACATAATTTGTATGCCGGGAAAAGACATGCTACATTCTGTCCCGGAAAATTAAGGAATTACCGCGGCAGCAAAGAAATCTCATCCAAGCGGACTGAGTAGCGGGAAACATCTACTAAAGCTATTTTTTAAGGACTGTAGTGTTAGTAACATCCTGCGTCTCTCCCCGTGGGGATATGTAAATGCACCTTTAGAATACTAAAGCAAGTAAGTAATCCACTACGATTTTTGAGTGGCAAGTTCTATAAAACTCCTCGCCGCGGCTGTCGCGTTTAACAAACATGGCGGCGAGAATTCCGCTGACGCAATGGCGTCCGACCAACTTATATATGTCGCGACCAATGTAGCTACAATACCCATAATCATAACAACCACTGCCAATAGCACGTCGTACCACTTAACTCTATAATCCGCTACATCCACATTAGGAGCTATATGGTTTATGTATTCGTGTTGGGTGACAAACGTTTTGTATTTAGTCTGTGTCCGCGGTAAAATGAGCGGGAATTTTGACAGGGCGCCATTGCTGCCGCCATTTTGAATATAACTATTTTCTTTTAAACTTTTCTTTCTACGTTCTATCATTGTATCAAGCTCCGTCATTGAAGATCTTTTGTGGCATAGCTTCAGGAAGAATAGAGGTGGGAATATGAACATTAGTGGTCCGGTTAGGGTCGAACCGAGTAAGCCCATGACGAGGTCAAATCTTGGCACTGATTCGCCCAGGAATACCGCGAGAGCCACGATGCCTGATCGGATAAGGCAGCGTTGGAAACAAAAATCTGCAAAAGAATACGAATGTATTAAATAAACTAATGTAAAGCCAGTAAACTTGAAGTAAATAAATTTGAAGCTAGTAGGATAGCAAACTAATTTCAATCCAAAGTTTTTTTAAATACCTGTATAATATTTAAACTTGTTAAGTGCCATTTTGGGTATTTTGGAAAAAAACTGCGATTTAAATTTAAAAAAAACAATCCTAATATCATAAATGCGAATGTTAGTTTGTTTGTAACACTTTGACGGCTCATATTTCGAACCAATTTTGAGGGATACAAAATACAAATGAGTATACTTAGGCTATGTCCCGGGGAAGAATTACAGCGGGAATGAAAAATTCAAAAAAGCCAGTAAATCATAAATGATTTTAATAATAAATTGAAAGTGAAAAACAGTTTTCTAACGATTATCTTTTTGAAATATAATAAGAAAAACGAATTTACTGACTTAAAGATACCCAAGGATTTTCAAAAATATCACACAGTCAGGTCAGTCGGTAACAAAATTCGCATAACACTCAGAACACTAAAGTGACTTAATATAACAATGCTATTTTAATGAATTTGTAGCTTAAGTTTTAATTCTATATTTTTTTATATTCTGTATGTTGTATTATGGGTTACCTGAAATAAAACAATTTTATATTATTTTATTTTTATTTTAATAATTATTGTAGTAAGTAGGTACCAACCTCTAGGAACTTTGAGTAAGTCCTCAATATGCTGAAACAACGCAGAGTTACCAACAGCGCTGGACAGGCAAAGCTGCAGTGTTACCAACAACGCCACGACGTATAGTGCGATGGATGGTGGGATGCCTAGAACAAAGTGTAGAATGAGCTATAAATATTACGAATGCGAAAGTTTGGATGGATGGATGTATGGATGTTTGTTACTCAATCACGCCAGAACGGCTGAACGGATCTGGATGAAATTTGGCACAGAGATTATAGTTATTAGATTATAGTCTGGAATGACACATAGGCTACTTTTTATCCCAGAAAATTAAACAGTTCCCGCGGGAATCAGAAAACCTCAATCCATGCGGACGAAGTCGCGGGCATCAGCTAGTGCTATAAACATAGCTATAGTTTATTCCTAAATCCCACATCATACTTGGTTTGTCCTTCAATCATGCCGCATGATAACAACGGATCGACGTGATTTTTTGCATGGGTATAGGTAGTTGAGGACCCTGGAGAGTGACATTGCTACTTTTTATCCCGGAAAATTACGGAGTTTCCCCGGGCATACCTAAGTTCTTTTTACGTAACAAGATTAGTTATTTTCGCTATTCTATTCTAATTATATGTATACTTACCTATAATCTATATCTACTAATAGACCGAGTTACGCTCTTTCGTCGCATAAAAATTTTCCAGCCCTCGTTTTGTCCTGCCATACAAAACTTATACGTTCTAGTTTCTACCTAAAAGAAACCGTGAATAATAAACAGACGAGAGCAAAGAATATTTTTTTAACGTTCATTTAAACAATATACTTAATACAATAGAATTTAAAGCTGTGGAATGGTGGCAAGAATGCTGGCCGCTTTTCCACACTGGAGATGGACAGCCAGGCTGATGCTTTGTGCAAAAAATGAGCCAGCCCTTCAGTCACCAGATGAGGCAATACACCGCTGTGAAATATCTCGCAATTTTTGGCACTCCTACTCCCCTAGCCCCTCCCTCTCCTCCTTTTCTACTCCCCAAGCCCCAGGGTCTTACCTTGTAAAATATTGTTCTCAACGTTGTTCCCGTATCTATTTGCAGCAAGCAGTGACGTCACCATAAACATGAATCCAGTGATTCCAAACGCTCCGAGCACAGCGGAGTTGATCCGGCGACTGTCTTTCATGTCCACTTGAAGCGTGAGCAACATTGGGTGGATGTCGAACTGGAATGAACCAGTCATTGGTTATTTGACTACTAGTCAAATCAGCAACTTTTTTTTTTTAAAGGTCAAAAACGCGTGCTGTAGAATGTGTATGAAATTTTGAATTGTGACGTCATCAAAGTTTTGAATGGTTATTCAACATAAAACTATCAGGAGCCGTGGATATAACGACTTTTAGGAAAGCCTTTTTTTAATAATCACTAAAAAAATATTTGTTCGAGTAGTAGTCAAATACCCAATTGGGATAATGTCTATGTCAAATATAAATTACCAATTATTATTTCTTACTGATTAGGTATTAAATAGAGGGTCTCCTAAAAGAGCTAAAATTCACAGCTTCTGTTAGTTTTAACTTTGATTTTCATTTTAAACTATCGAGTATACAAACTTTGCTAGAAGCGCGTTTTTAGTTTGATAAAGAGTTGCTGATTTGATTGAGTTCTCATAATCCCTATAATTGTGAATTTCTAACAAGTTTCAGTACCTATAGTAGAGCTTAAGTGGATTTTAAAAAAAAAGTTTTAACTTTCATAAACACCTGGTGCCATTCAAGTTGAAACCTATTTGGGTTCAAAAATGTTGACATCATTCCGCCTAAGTTTTGTTGTCAAAGTTTTGGGGGCTTAACGTGATTCAATACTTATAACTTTAAGTGAGGCTGATTTGAGGAATTATTATGTAATCTAATGTGGAAATAACTCAGATTGTAATCTGATAGACTACCTATTTCTGCCTGCGAATTCTTATGTTTATACTTGGTGTAGAGATAGGCTAGAGCTAGACTAGTATAATATTCAAATTAAGCTATATTCTGGAAAGATTATTTTATAATTAGGTACCAAGAAATTGATATACCTAAGTATCTCATCGACATGGTCGACGACCTAACTATAAAATTAAAAAAAAAATGTGTGTCGGCTCCGACGCAGGACTAGAGTTTACTCTTTACGAACGATTAAAAAATATATAGATTAGTAAATGAGAGTAAATGAATGCTACCTGCTGTTAAGCATGCTTGATACATTTATTTATATTTATCAAAATACATTACATAGCCATGGAAACATAAAGTCAATAACGTAACGGAGAAAATTAGATTTTACTGCCCATAAATTTTCATACCCCGGGCTTATATATGAAAATCGATTCTAAAGGAGGTAAACTCCAAAAATCAAAAATCTTACTGATTTTGGGATGTCACAATAAAATAGGGCGTAGCAATAACAGTTATCATATATATTTTTTTGAAATCCTTACCTGAAAAGCAATTATTCCGTAGGCTACCAGAAAGTCCCTCGGATTGGGAACATATTTGAGGACATCCCCAGAAGCTGGTGGGGATACGTCATCCAGACAAATACAGGTCCAAGTGGCTATAGCTACTGTGGTCACAATGCATACTGATGCTAGGGCTATGGGCCTGGAAGACACGACAAATATACTTAAAAAATATATTAAAATACCATGGAAAAAAATCTAATTTAACAGTAGTGGTTCGCAACGAACTAAGACCTCGCGGCGCCATCTATTGACATAATTATGAAGTTCTGTTAAAAATACTGAAGCTCATTAAAAATGAAATAATTTCGTTTCCTTATAATATTTATCTAGTTTTAGTATTTGTTGTTCAAGTACAGGATATAATTCAAATAATTGATCAACTTTCAGGTTCAGCCTTCCAGAAAATTTAGAGTTCTGAGGTCAACTTTGGACGTTAGAAAATCTCCACTTTGAAAGCCCCCCATTTCATCAATTTCAGGGGAAAAATTAAAAAAAAAATATTTTTGGACTCTATTCCTAATTATCTTTAAAATGATATACCACAACCCTATGTAACGCCATAAAAAATATTTTACTTCGCATTCGCTTCTATGAGAGCCCCCCTGAAATAAGGATTTTTATAACTTTTTAAGCCATATTTGGCGGGAGGCCATCGGTTTACATATTATATTTAAATTTGAAGTAATTACGTTGAGTAATTCAGAAGGTATAAGGCTCTGACAGACGGACGGACTGACGGACGGACGGACAAGTGCCAATTCACTCAAGTAGACTCAGAGACCTTTGCTTCGCTCGGTCAATAATTTCTGGCACAAGCAAATTTTGTAGCAACCTTAGGATGTAATACCTAAATTAGACACCATCAACTCGGTAGTTGTGAGTGTAAAGTGGGTATGGAAAGATTTTTTTAACGCATTGCAGAAATAACATCTGAGGGTTCATATTCATTTATTTTGCATTCCAATACATACTTCATCATTTATTTTAAAGGATGCTCCGGTGTCGGAGTGAAACATAATATTTTGAGTGTTTCTAAGATACTTTGGTAAGCTACAATAGTTACTCACTTCATATCTTTCGGAGAGCCAAGCCACATGACAGGGCACAGCAGTAGCCCGATGATAATCATCCAGTCACAATACGTCACCCCCACTCCCCCTCCCGTGATCTTCCACCAAAACATCTGCATACTTTGGGAAGCTACAATAGTTACTCACTTCATATCTTTCGGAGAGCCGAGCCACATGACAGGGCAGAGCAGTAGCCCGATGATAATCATCCAGACACAATACGTCACCCCCACTCCCCCTCCCGTGATCATCCACCAAAACATCTGCATATACTTTGGTAAGCTACAATAGTTATTCACTTCATATCTTTCGGAGAGCCGAGCCACATGACAGGGCAGAGTAGTAGCCCGATGATAATCATCCAGACACAATACGTCACCCCCACTCCCCCTCCCGTGATCATCCACCAAAACATCTGCATACTTTGGTAAGCTACAATAGTTACTCACTTCATATCTTTCGGAGAGCCGAGCCACATGACAGGGCAGAGCAGTAGCCCGATGATAATCATCCAGACACAATACGTCACCCCCACTCCCCCTCCCGTGATCATCCACCAAAACATCTGCATACTTTGGTAAGCTACAATAGTTACTCACTTCATATCTTTCGGAGAGCCGAGCCACATGACAGGGCAGAGCAGTAGCCCGATGATAATCATCCAGACACAATACGTCACCCCCACTCCCCCTCCCGTGATCATCCACCAAAACATCTGCATACTTTGGTAAGCTACAATAGTTACTCACTTCATATCTTTCGGAGAGCCGAGCCACATGTCAGGGCAGAGCAGTAGCCCGATGATAATCATCCAGACACAATACGTCACCCCCACTCCCCCTCCCGTGATCATCCACCAAAACATCTGCATACTTTGGGAAGCTATAATAGTTACTCACTTCATATCTTTCGGAGAGCCAAGCCACATGACAGGGCAGAGCAGTAGCCCGATGATAATCATCCAGATACAATACGTCACCCCCACTCCCCCTCCCGTGATCTTCCACCAAAACATCTGCATACTTTGGGAAGCTGCAAATTAGAATACTCCTGTCTAAAACTGTTATTACCAGGGTTTAGAATTTCGGATATCTCGATATAGATATGGATAAAATATGAAAAATATAGTAGGACCGGTTTTCAGATACGGCTACGGATATGAAATTATTTCGGATTATCCAATAGTTTTAGATAGTTTCAGCTCCCTACGGTACGGATATTAGATTTTTAAGAAATTGTACCTAATATAAGTACCAATATTGTTTCGGTTACGGCTACATAGGTAGGTTTATATCATCCATATTAGTCCATAATATCTGATTTAAAAAAATGCGATTATGCCAATAAGCAAGCGAATTAGCGTTCCGGTAAAAATGGAAAAAAAATATCATAAGTACCTGACGTAAGTATTTCTAGGTTTCAAAGGATTAGTATCCAGAATATCCTTCTTAGTGTATCCCTACACCTCCCTACTCGTAAACGTATTATTTACTAACCTATTGGCATCTGGGAAAAGCTTTCAACGCCTAAGAAACTAATCGGGTTAGGTTAGGTTATGTTAAGGTAACATCGCCTTTCATACTCGTATGAAGTACGCGATAAGTTACGCTAACGTAAAGCCGTATGTATTGCTAAATATACATTATTTTATGTCTACCCTACGTCTACTGCTATATATTATAGAACGGCCTCAAACGGAATAGCTCAAATATACATTATTTTATGTCTACCCTACGTCTACTGCTATATATTATAGAACGGCCTCAAACGGAATAGCTCAAATATACATTATTTTATGTCTACCCTACGTCTACTGTTATACATTATAGTACGGTCTCAAACGGAATGGCTCAAATATACATTACATTTGCTTCATGATAGCCCTGGGGCGATACTGGCAACGCTATCAATACCTATTCAAATGTGATGTCACGTACCTTGACTTCAAAAATAAGGATTTTAATTCTAAACACGAAAGTCAACAATAATTAAACAATATGGATTTTTAAGCGTTGGCATTATTGCCCCATGACTGCGATCTCATCTGGCGGTAAGTGATGATGCAAACTAAGATGGTAACGGGCTAACCTGTTAGGGTACCTAACTGCAGTTGTATTAAACCACCACACAATACTTACCACAGAATACTTACCCTATATAGATACCTACCGCGGTTCTTACACGGCATCGTACCGGAACGCTAAATCGCGTGTCGGCACGTCTTTGCCGGTAGGGTGGTAACTATAGCCACGGCTGGAGTGCCAGGGAGGTCGTCAAAACAATGTAACCTTTTTGCAACTTCTTCGAATATGAGTAGGTTTCCACGAACATCCACCCTTGTATTCTACCGGTTCCACAGGTTGCGTCCCGGCGAACCACATAGGCTACTTTTATCCCGGAAAATATTCCCGCGAGGATTAAAAAAAATTAAACACGCGGAGGAAGTCGCGGGCTTCAGCTAGCTAATTATAATAAAAAAAGGTATTCACCAAAAATGAAATTGGGAACTCCCGCGCCGAAAACTGTGGCGTCTATAAGGAACGTCACCAACCGGCGCGCTTGCGTACCAAACGCTAGTTCCGCTACTGCTGCGTACGGGAACCTGCCAATAATAAATAAATAAATAATATATAATTATTATAAATATTTTTTTTTTGAAGCGAAATCTGTTTTAGGTGCTTTGAGCACTTTTTGATAGGGGGTAAAAATGTAGATTCGCGTGACCGTGACCGACATGCTCGGAACATCGACATGCTGCACCACCATCACCACTACAGCCTATTAACGTCCCACTGCTGGGCACAGGCCTCCACTCTCATGGGAGAGAGGGAATTAGAACTTAGACCCACCACGCTGCTCCAAGGCGGGTAGGCGGCTTTAACGACTATTATCATGTTAGTGATAATAACCGGGACCGACGGCTTAACGTGCTCTCCAAGGCACGGGGGTGAAACACCGCCAACTTCCAACATGCGACATGCTCGCGACATGCTCGCGAACATATAAATATACTACATTCGAAATTAAACTTTAATGCCCTAGTGTTAAGGTTTATATTTTAAGAACTTTTAAAATTTTTAATATTATTATTTTTTTATTTAAAAAAAAATTAAAAACATATTTAAATTTTCGTTTTGACTTCTATCGGCAGTGACTATGACTAGCAATTTTTTAAATTTATTATATCTACGCGCTACAGTTTTCCATACCTCCTCTTTTCCCTGATATTAGGCGATATTTCATGCGCCAGAAGCCAGCTCCGCCCCAGCAGCACAGCTGTGTACAGTTGTAGAGCGAAAACCGATATCACAAGTGGCACCCCGTAGATACCTGGGACACAAGGCAAAATATATTGAACTAGGTAAAGAGTAAAGTTATCTTTTACTAGCTGATGCCAGCGACTTCCGTCCGCGTGGTTTAAGGTTTTTTGATTCCCGCGGGAACAAAAGCCTTTGAAAAGTTCCACTATCCACTTCTATTCCTTGTGAAACCAAATCATCTATTGTATTGACATTTGTCATCGGTATAAAGTTTTCAGTACTGGTTAAGGTAACATTACCACTACAGCCTATTAACGTCCCACTGCTGGGCACAGGCCTCCACTCTCATAGGAGAGAGGGAATTAGAGCTTATATCCACCACGCTGCTCCAATGCGGATCGGCGGCTTTAATTATCGTGTAACGTGTCAGTTATAATAAGCGCGACCGACGGCTTAACGTGCTCTCCGAGGCACGGGGAAACACCGCCAACTTCCAACTCCAGGCTGGCACTGAGAATTTCTTAATTGAAAAACCCAATACCTAACAATTTTTATGCCCAACCGGGAATCGAACCCAGGACCTCGTGATCCGCAGTCGACTATCCTAACTGCTAGACCGACGAGGCAGTCAAGATAACATTGAGGGTTATAAAAACTTACCACAAGAAATGATACTCTTCGGCAACGCAACGACAGGGAAGACGCCGAAGAGGTCCACGATACAAAGCATAGTAAATATCACGCTGAGCCCACCCGTGGTCTCGCCTGCAGTGTAGCGGTCATGGTACAACATCACTGTGGTTGGTTTCCGGAACGCCGCAGAACCCTGCACCGTATCCGCCCGAGGGATCTTCATCTTTGCCCTGGTGTCTGTCTGGAATCAAATTATTTTTTGACGTGATAACGTCTTATAAATCATTAACACCGGCTGCACGCACGAAAAAGTGTCACGTTCCGCCTGAGCCTGAGCGTGCAAGTGAGAGCGCGGAACAAGCGATAGAGAGGCACGATCGCGTGACGTCAGAGCTAGCAGTTCGAATAGTTCTACTACTGGAACGCCGCCACGCGGGAGAACTTCTAGTTATCACGTAAAACCTCCCCGTAGTAAATATGTTCCTTGCGTAAAACTATCGTCCGTAAACCGACTTTACAGAAAACCGTATTTTCTTTTTTTTTTGTACCAAATATTACTTATGAAATACTTTGAAAAACAGAAACATAGCAGGACAAGGAAGTACTTATCTCTGTAAGAGATCTCTACCAGTAACCCTTGTGAATGGGAAAGGTTAGACTTGCTGAAAAAAAGCTTGCAAGTTGAGCCACTTTCCGGTTTCCCATTAGCTCAATCTGTGTGACGTTATAGTTTGGAGGACAAGCGTGGTTAGCTAAGTGACGTCATTATAAATTCAATATGGCGGCCTACCAAAGGTGGCGTGGCGGCCCAGTTAATTTTTATACAACACCACGATTCATATGAGTATTCTGAGAAGATTCCGAAAAATAAAACGACGTCACACAAAATTCAATATGGCGGACGAGACAAGCTTGTTTTTAAAAATGTTTTTTTAATATTGATATTACATGTGTTGTAAGGACCGAGATCTTTCTGTCTGTTGAACAAGTCCAAAATAATCCAGGGCATTGTTAAAACGGAAGTAAATGATACTTTATTCACAATTCAAGATAAGAAGTAAAACAAGTATTTGTTATATTAAAAGAATAATTTGCTCAATTAGAGTTCTTACATAGATAAATAAGAAAGGTTACCAGCACATTATTCTGCTGCACTGTGCAGTGTAGGCCCCCAGCAGGCTTAGCATGCTCACAACGAGAGATAGAGATGTTCTCGTTGCCGGCTAATTTTGCGTTTACCCTAACATGCACAAAATACGGTATATTACGAGAAAAAATAGTCGGCATGTAATGGTTCGTAGAGAAAAATATCACGGATAAGAAATATTACTTTATTACTTTTATCTCTACTTTTGACTTAATAATGAGACAAGTAACCAATGTTATCTTCGGTAGACAAATAGAGATCGAGACAAGTGCATGTTAGCTTCGATAGACAAATAGAGATAACGGGTAGACATAATTTTACTACTGAGTCCTGAGTTTCTGACCCATACCGAATTTTTATTTTATTTCATCAATTTAAAATGGTTGATATTATGTAAACATAATCAAATGTATGCAGATTTAAATTAATATATTATTTTGAATCAAGCTACGAAAAATCCTTGATTAAAATATCTGTTAGAAATTAGAATGAACAAGGTAATGTAATAAAGTTATATTTTATTTTAACCTTACATAGTGATTGATTATTTTAGATCTATAGGAAAAGGTCTTAAAAATGGGAGGTCCCGGGTTCGATCCCCGGTAAGGTCAATTCGGGATTTTTAATTTCTGGTCTGAGGTGCGAGGCTTCGGTTGTGGCTAGTTAGCCTACCCAGAGGCCAGAGGCACTAAGGTATGGACGTAATTAGTCCATTCACTAAGTTAGTTACTTTCTCAATTTCCATAAGTAGGTGTTTTTTTTTTTTTTTTAATTTATTTATTTCATATTGCACAAAAAAATACAAAAATTATGTATCTCGCCAAACTACACACGCAGTTTGTTGGCGAGTTCGCGCTCAACTTATATTATGCCGTGCACTTAAAGCATTAACACACAACATCAGTATACCTAGTTATAATAAAATTAAAATTAAGAATATTACGCTAAATATTTATTTATTTACTTAACTATATTATGTTATTGTTAATCAGTGAAGGAGTCGTTAATAAAAACTTCCTTTAGTTTTTTCTTAAGGACTCCTTCACTGACTTTTTTACCTACTCTTAACCACTCTATGCTATTAAATATCTTAGGTACTAAGTAACGATTTAATCTCTTACCATAATAATTATTTACTCTATTTACTCTTAATCGACCTTGTCTAACTCTTCTGACATGCTCTTTATGTGATAAAAGTTCTTTATACTTACTTGAATAATAGTGTTCTTTTGCTAACAAATAATTTAACTTAATATGTATAGGTAGTATTTTTAATTCTTTAAATAAAATTTCGTAATTTCTTTTGTACTGTTTCTTTATCTTTTTAGTTATAACTTGTTTTAATAATCTTATTTGTATTTTTTTAATTTCATTAAGATATGTTATGAAGTACATACTTAAGTATGTATGTATAACTAGCGAATGCCCGCGATTTCGCCTGCGTGGTTTGAGGTTTTTTGGTTCCCGCGGGAACTCTTTAATTTTCCGGAATAAAAAGTAGCCTATTTGCTATTCCAGTTGGTTTGTCCTTCAATCACGTCGCAACGGAGCAACGGATCGACGTGATTTTTGGCATGAGTATAGTTGAGGACCTGGAGAGTGACATAGGCTACTTTTTATCCCGGAAAATTAAGGAGTTCCCGCGGGAATCAAAAAAACTTATACCACGAGGACGAAGTCGCGGGCATCAGCTAGTTTATAATATTAGCAAGAATAAGGTAAGTTTCTAACTTGGTTTGTCATACAATCACGCCACAACATTTTGATTTTTTGCATGTTTATATAGTCCTGGACTTGAACAGGCTACGTTTTATCCCGGCAAATCAGAGAGTAACCCGGGATTTATTAAACCTACTCGTAAATCCACGATGACGAAGTCCATCACCTAAATGAGACATTAATGACGGAACTTTGGTCTTTGCCAAGGTGAAAACCTAAAACATTTTAAAAAATTAATTATGTATTTCTTAAAACAAGTTCCTTTGGCTCGTGCCTTACACAATCCACGCGACATTTAAACATGTATTCCTAACTAGATGATGCCCGCGACTTCGTCCGCGTGGATTAATGTTTTATGATTCCCGCGGGAACTCTTAAAATTTCCGGGATACAAAGTAGCCTATGTCCTATAACTGGATACAAACTATCCCCATACCAAATTTCATCAAAATCGGTTGAAGAGACAGTTTTTTTTATTCCTGCGGTAGCTCTATAATTTTCCAGGATAAAAAGTCCTTCCCCGGGATACGACCTATCCCTGTACCAAATTTCATCAAAATTGGTTGAACAGATGGGCCGTGAGAGCGTAGCAGACAGACAGACACACTTTCGAATTTATAATATTAGTATGGATTTAGTTTTTTTTAATACTTATGGTTTTTTATGCCCAATAGAATAATTTAATAAATATACCTAACTTATTTAAACACACGACTAAAATATTTTTTTTATTTAATCTATATGTGAAGTTAGTACTTTCTGTCTACGATTTCAAGTCAGTAACTAATGCAGACTAATGTGGAAGCATGCAACTATACATGGGAAGGATTTTTATCATCTCACCTTTTTTTTACTTTATCCCTTTTTGTTACCAGTGTTCTGGTAGGTACGTAAAGCTATAATAAGGCGGCTACGTACCAGAACGGTATTTCTTCGCGGCACGGCTTAGCCGATAGGGTGGTCGAAAACCACTGAAACCCCCCTAACTGTGCAGGATGATGTCACGGGAATGAGAAGGGTTTGGCCATAGACCACCACGCTGGCCAATTGCGAATTGGTAGACTTCACACACTTTCGAGAACATTAGATAAGAAGCAGGCAGGTTTCACGATTATTTCGGTCACCGTTTGAAGCAAGTGATATTTTATTTCTTTAAACGCTCATGTACCACCAAATAGTTAGAGGTGCCTGGGGATCGAACTCGCAATCCCGTAACTATAACAGGTCGAGCTTCTTAACCATTTGGGTATCACCGCTTGTTTTTAACCCCCGACGCAAAAAGAGAGGTTGTTGAGGTGTTATAAGTTTAACGTGTCTGTTTGTGTATCTGTCTGTGGTATCGTAGCTCCCAAACGGATGAACAGATTTTCGTTTAGTTTTTTTTTGTGTCATAGATAATTTTATCCCGAGTGTTCTTAGCCATGTTTCATGAAAATCTGTTCAGCCGTTTGAAGATCATCAGCTCTTTAATAGTTGATGAGGGGATCTGGCTGCCTCCCATATTATGTCCTATCGATTCGAGATTTGGTACCGTATTACTTCAATGATATTGAAAGAACATGACTTTTACCATGAGTTTAACTACTTACCTAACTACCCCCCGACACAAAAAATAAACTCTAAAAACTAACAAATAATACTTTATAACCTATTATAATTATTATCGTCACATATAATAAGTAATTTCAAGTATTTTTATTTTCCAAACGTCGTCGCGTCGGTGGACTACACCTACACCTGTTTTTCTCACTTACGAGTCATTCAGAAAATCCTCGATAGTGTAATAACCTCGACTGTTTAACATATTCTTTAAATTTATGTAATGGTAGGATGATGTCCGTGACTTTGTCCGCGTGGATTTAGGCTTTGTAAAATTCCCGTGAGTACTGATTTTCCGGGATGTCCTACTGTAAGAGACATCATGCATCCTATTTCGTCAAAATCATTTGAACAGATGGACAGTGAAAGCGTAGCAGACCGATAGACACACAGACACACTTTCATATAGAATATAATATAATTAATAGTACCTACTACTGATGCCCACGATTTCGTCCGCGTGGTTTAAGTTTTTCTTAAATCCCGATTCGGGATAAAAAGTAGCCTATTTCACTCTCCTCGTCAACTATATCCATGCAAAAACGTCGATTAAAATTGCTCTCTTAAAGCGTGATTGAAGGACAAACAAACACACTTGCTCATAATTCATACTAATATTATAAACGCGAAAGGGCGTCTGTCTGTCTGTCTGCTACGCTTTCACGGCCCATCTGTCCAACCGATTTTGGTGAAATTTGGTACAGGGGTAGATTGATGTGTATCCCGAGGAAGGACATGGCACATGGCTACTTTTTAACACGGAAACAAAAATTCATAATCAACGCAGACGAAGTCGCGGGAATCATCTAGTACATAGATAATGTTAAATGAAAGAATGAAATGTAGATAGGTAGGCCCAGGTGTCAGAGTCGCTAGTATCCTATTAAAAGTGAAATACCTAATATCAAAAACATAACATAAAATAGTTCCAATTTTGGCCACCGGGCCAGATAAGTTTGACGAACTATAGATAGATGTATCTAATATATAATATAATACTATACTGCTATGTCTGCTATATGCTGTGAAAACCTTTCAGGGTTCGCACTTGACCGTCTTATTATTAAATTAAGTAGTTAAGTATTTAAGTTCATTAGTACATTACCTTACTTTAGATTTACTCAAGTAGGTACACTTTTCTTATTTCACTGCATTAATAATTATAGATACCTAATCCATAGGTCATCACATTAAAAATCTATGCACTAATTGATATTTTATCATAATTTTATGCAAATTTGAACATAGCACACGCCACACAAAAAAAAGCACATTTTTCGTTACAATTAAAAAAAAAATTGAGTCCTCGTCGGCGATTACTCTTTTGATAATAAAAATTGAAATAAAAAGCAAAAATGTCTATTGGTATTGATATTTAAATTTCGAACTCAAATGTTCGACAATAGTACACGCAGCGGTCTCCTGCGACGGAATTAAGCCCTAATGAACTGACCGATGCGGTGGACAGTCGCGCACTGCCTGCTTACGACGACAAAAAAATACACGTTACTTTTTGAATACTAATTTCAGGTTTTGGGTTCTTGTTGCACTAATTAGATTATTAATGAGATTAATGACATTTTGCGAATTCAGTGACCACCTTACTCGTCTTGAATTTATGTAGCATCGGCGTAGGCTAATATTATACATAAGGTCTATAGTCGGGTTCTTTTCCTAGATTTACACAGCTCACAGTCAGGCTTTCTGACTCTGGTCTAGGTGAGAGATGGCTTGGCTGGATGGATGGATGCTATGTTGCTTCCTGCCTTTAACTATGTTACTTAATCTTTTTTTTATTACAATCTTTTATTTAACTTCATATAGGTAGGTACGTATGTATATATGTATGTATGTGTGCGGTTCAAATCTTGCACCTGAATTTTAGAATTAGTTTCTTCCCCAACTGATTTGGGCTGTTTGGAAAACAAATGTTACTTCGAATGTACAATGCAGTAGTAATTATAGTACCGTGGAGGTAGTCACATAATGCCACCGTGTTTGGGCTCATTGGGCCTTAACAAGTGCATAAATAAAGTGGAGTCTAGTCTGGTGGCTGCAGGAAAGCTTTTTTTAATGAATTTTTCTTCGGATTAGCAAGGACGTAATATTATTATGCCAGTCCCATACGTTTTCAAACGTATCACATACGTCCATAGTCCATACTCCATATTCCATAACCTACATGCTCCCCTGTGGCCAGTGATGTAGATACCTAATGTGTGGACCCGGGCATGGAGTGCTTTGGGTCAGAAATTTGCTTTTTTCGCACCCCAATAACATCCCACTTCATACTAATATTGAAATTACGAAAATGTGTTTTTTTTACAAGGACCTAGAGAGTGATATAGACTAGGTACTTTTTTCCCCGGAAAATTAAGGAAATCGCGCGGGAATTCAAAAACATAAACCACGTGGGTGAAGTCGCGGACATGAGCTAGTACCCACTAGAAATCCCCAACGATTTACAATAAAGACATGATATTGCTAAAAATAATGTGTAAATATATGATAAGTAAAGGCTGGTGTACATAAAGTAAGCTCGCGAAGTCAAGAACATTTCACATTATTATTAAAGAACTGAGCTGAGAAAGTTGAAGGCTTCTGTGACGCAGCAGTAGGTACTAAGGTCTTATATTGGAAAGTACCGGTTTCTATCTCCGGCACGGGTAAATTTGAAATTTATAATGTCTTTGATCCGATATAATGATATGCCTGCGTCAAACGATCTAGCAATCCGATATGATACCGCGTTAGCAATTTGGCGTATGGGTTTAAACTACGAGTAACTGCCATACCTTAGCCCACTACCATCTCAGAATGCATCATCACTTTTCATCTGGGTAAAATCGCAGTCGACTTGGATTAAAAAAAGCTAGGCACTCTCTCACAGTGAGCAGGTCCTCCAGCGGCTCGTTTAATATATTATTATTTTTATAGCTATTAATATAAAATATGAAATTTAGAATACAGAAAAAAAAATTGCGTTCTCTTCTCTTCGACAAATAGATATATCTGAATAATTAATTTATACTAAACTACGACGTTATTAAATGCATTTTTTTTGCCAATATGCTGGTCAATAAACTTGTTTGCAAGACGGAAACTAAGTTCGTATAGACTCAAGCCTCAATATATATAAATATATCAATATATTCAAATATATTTAATTGTAATTTTATTAATATTGGAATAGCTCCTTCACATAATAAAAACTGGATAATATGTCGCGTTTTTGAAGTTACTTAAATTAAATTAAATGCACGTCTTCTGTATACATTTTTTATGTTAATATAATATGAATAATATTAATATATGAATTGATAAGCGATCTCATTGGTTCTCATGATTCTGAGACGAGAACGCACTGGAAATTTTTACTTTTCTGTATCTACCTCTTACGGTCAATGTTACATACAGATTGAATTTTCTTAAGCTTGATTGATAATAAGGTTAAAATTAATCTATATACTGAAAACAAAAGAAAGACATATGACCGGCCCTAGCGACCTAACCCGTGTGACCTAACCTGCTTTTCCTACTCAGTGGTTAAAATCTAGGCACTCGTTCAATGATAGAAGCTTGTATGCATTGCAGTTTTAGGAAATTATAGGTATCTTAGTTTTAGGTTTTTCATGTATACTTACACTAATTCGCAAGCTATTATCAGTCGATTGCGATTGTTAAGCAACGTTAACCCTAGTCGGTAACTGGATGGATGACCGAATTTAGATGTTCAAATTGGCCTTTTCGTTTCCTCCATGCCTCAGAGAGCACGGTCCTGGTTATTATAACTAATATCTGAATATAATCGTTAGAAAAACCTAAGAGTTAAAATACTCTTACTGGAGTCGTATGAGGAAGGACGTGGGAACCTCCTACCATTATTTGATTAATGGAAAGGGGTCACGTCCCTCAGTAATGAGGAATACGACGCAGAGAGAGACACTAATTAGCAATGTACCTAAGTTATAAATTTTGTTAAAAGACGGAAGAGTACGCAATTTAAACCTACTTACGTGGTTTTTCGAAGCGCTAGCACACTAAAACTGAAAAAAAAAATATGATGATAATGAACATATATGATGAAAACGTGATAAATAGACCTGGACAAAAGAGGCAGTCAAAATAACAAATTAATAATAGGTCAAACTAACAGTGCTGTGCTCGACTGTACACAGGCGATCAGCATGTACTTATAGCCACCTTGTAACTTTATATCGGCTTACGTGGACCGACGCGGACGCCGTTTCAGGTCAAAATGTAGTTCATGTACCTACTTGGATAATACTCTTACTTTTACAATATGCATTGTAATGGATGAGTATGAAATTGAAATATTTCATACTCATCCATTACAATGCGTAGCATAAGTACACTTACTTTTTTTACCTTTATTGAAAACAATACAATAATTACCTACTTCTTTTTTTTAAGCGTACCTTTCTGCGTAAACAGCCAGGTTTGCGCAAACATGAGCCGGCCCTACTGTCACGATGAGATCACTGAGACTCCACGGCAAACGGATTAATTAACTCTCTATGAGAGAGGCATACTTCCGCCGCTTGCCGGTTTCAGCCTTTTCTGCTGCGGCTCCCGGCCTTGAGGCTCCCTGTTATGACCCGGGGCCAATGTGTCTACGCAAGTTGCGTCCCACATTAGCGCCCGTCCCCTTTCCCAGGGAACCAGCGTAAATCCATCAGGTCTTTTGCCATCATCCTGTCTAATCCCTGCCGTCTAATCAGCCTTGCTTGCTTGCTTCATTGATTGATTGAATGATTGATTGATGGATCTGTGGTGGAAAGATCCGTTTTGATAGACATTGATACAGTCATGCCGAAATAGCATAGGTAATTATTACCCGACTACACCACAGCTAAAAGGAAAAGGAAGTCTATGTATTGTTGACCGAGCGAAGCGGAAGGTCTCTGAGTCTACTTGGGTGAATTGGCACTTGTCCGTCCGTCCGTCCGTCCGTCCGTCCGTCTGTCAGAGCATTATAACTTCTGAATTACTGAACGCAATTACTTCAGCTTTAAATATACTATGTAAACCAATGGCCTCCCGCCGAATATGGCTTAAAAAATAATAAAAATCTTTATTTCAGGGGGGCTCTCATCAGTCCTGGATTTGTAAATAGGCCGTATAGGCCGCGGCCTATGGGCGGCAGCCTCTTAGGGGCCGGCATGGCAGTGGCTCAACGTAACCATCTCCGCCTCCGGGACACAGGCGGCTCGGTGTGTGCGGGGGGAGGCGGCCTCCCCCCGCACACACCGAGCCGCCTGTGTCCGCCGCCCGCGCAAAGTGGTACAAAGCGACCGGCAGTGTTTGTTTTGCAAGTATCGACCGCACACGCTACACTCGAGTCATAGCGCTTTACTTATCTTCAAATACCTACATAGGTAACGACTACTGAAGAAAAAATCACAGTGATTCTCAATCATAGACTTATAATATTACTAATTTACATCAATGTTCTCAATAACCTACTTTGTTATTGAATTAAGAGGAAGCTTTTTCAGTTTCTATTAACATAGGGTAAGTGCTTTACAATCAATACTAATAATACTCTAAAGTAGGTATTTTTATCACGCGATTTAAACCGTTAAGGTATTTATTTCATTTTGTATTTTATTTCACTTTATTAACTTTCACTTTTTCTTTTTGCAGATTGTATGTAATATTTATTAACGTTCTCAAACGGACGAAAAATGAGTGATGGAAGGAAGAGACTTAGTGGCGCTGAGTACAGAAAAAAGGCCAAAATAAAAAAAGATGAACAAGAACATGCAATTCAGAAGACCAGGAAAATAGAAACTTTTTTTAAAAGTGAAAACAGCAACGGTTTACGTATTGCACAGGAGAACTCGGGGACTAGTAGTAATATGGAAAATCAATATGAACAAGGTTCTATTCCGAATGAGGTGAAGAATTTGTACCATTGCAATCAGTCAGATCAGTCGTGTTCAGTAAAACGTGCTCATCCTCCTGGTTCTGACACCGAAAAACCTGAAGGTCTTTTGCCACTTGTTTCAACAAGTGGCAGTAATTTAAAGTCAGACAGCGAAGAAGTGGCTATAGTTGCGACATTTACTGAAATTCAATCAACCATTAAACTAAACACAGATCCAGCCTTATGGAAAATAAACGATTTAACGAGAGATATTATTGCAAGAGATGGTTTCGAACAAAACAAATCCTGTGATTTCACAAAAAGTGGGAGAATGTATTCCGATCATCGCCGTTATTTACCAAAAAATATATTTTACAGAAAAATGAAGAATAATGAAGTTAAAGAAAGGAATTGGCTCGTCTATTCGGAAAGCAAAGGCTCGGTATTCTGCGGACCCTGTTTGGCCTTTGGATCTATTGAGAACAGGACACAGTTTGACGAGCAAGGATTCAATGATTGGAAGAATGCAGAAATTCGAGTAGCTCAACACGAAAACTCTCTAAATCATAAATCCTGCATTCTCGCATTAAGTGCTAGAGGTATGATTCACGGTAATATCCAATCTTCTTTAACTGCCCAACTTAACGAAGAAATTTCTTACTGGAAGAACATTTTAAAGAGGGTTGTTGCTGTAATAAAAGGATTAGCTTCTAGGGGTCTTGCTTTTAGAGGAAGTAATGAAAAATTTGGTGACCAGCACAGTGGAAATTACATCATGCTTCTGGAATTAATAGCAGAGTTTGACCCATTACTAACAAAACACATTGAAAGATATGCAAACCAGGGATCAGGAACAACTAGCTACCTATCGAAAACTGTCTGCGACGAATTAATTTATTTAATGGCTGAAAAAGTACTGATATACATCAGTGATGAAATAAAAAAAGCAAAGTACTTTTCTTTGATTGTGGATTCTACACCGGATGCAGCACATGTAGATCAGCTAACACTGGTGATTCGATATGTTTTAGATAACGGAGAACCATGTGAGAGATTTCTCAAATTCTTACCTTCTGTAGGACACAAGGCTCAAGAAATGTTTGATGCCATTACTATAGAGCTGGAAAAGTTAAACATTAATCTCAAAGATTGCCGTGGTCAATCTTATGATAATGCTTCTAACATGTCAGGGATTTACAACGGTTTACAAGCTAAAATTCAAGAACAAGCACCATTTGCTATGTTTGTTCCTTGTGCAGCTCATTCATTGAATTTAGTGGGAACTTCGGCCGCTGAGTCTTGTACAGAAGCCTGCCACTTTTTCATGTTGCTAGAGGAGGTATATACTTTCTTCGTGAAGTCAACCGAACGTTGGAAAAAATTAATGAATGAGATAGGAAGAGGAAAGACACTCAAGAGAGTGAACCTCACTCGTTGGTCGGCTAGAGCAGATGCCTGTAAAAGTCTAAGAAATTCTTGGGATGAAGTAATTACAGTTTTAAAAATGATTGAAAATGACACTACAGAGAAATCCGTCCCGCGAAATGAGGCAAAAGGAATTCGCATCAAATTAGAAAAACTTGAAACTGCGTTCATGGTCGTATTTTGGAATGCTATTTTGGAAAGGTTAAATAAAGTGAGTGTTCAGATTCAGAGCTCATCTGTAGATGTATTGACGGTATCTGATCTCTATGGATCTCTAGTAGAGTTTACAATAGCAGAGCGAGAAAACTTTGACTATTTCGAAGAAAAAGCAACTGAGATGAGCACACTTAAGCAATATCAAGGTGAAATAAAGAGGCAACCTAAAAGAAAAAAAATGACGGATGATACATCGAATGAAGAACCTGAAATACCCTCCGGCTCCAGAGATTATTTCAGAGTGAACACCTTTTTGGTCATCCTTGATAGACTGAGGGCTGAAATACAGAGGAGGCATAATGCTTACTTAAACTTTAAAGAAAAATTTTCATTTTTAACAAAAATTACTGAACTTTCAACACAAAGAGTTACAGAAAAAGCACACTCTCTCGTGAAATATTATACCAATGATTTAGAGGACGATTTGGTTCAAGAATGTGTACATTTTCACAGTCACATTTCATCTAATCAAACTGCAGAGTGTGCAGTGAAGCCTGGATCAAACTCACTACTCAGTCTTTCAACGTTTTTGAGGAATCAGTCTCTGTCCAATGTTTACCCTAACTTGGATATAGCTCTCCGCATCGCACTTTCCACTCCGGCTACAAATTGTTCTGGGGAAAGGAGTTTCTCCTGCTTAAAACGCGTGAAAAATTATCAAAGGTCTTCATTGTCTCAAGAAAAAATGAATTCTTTAGCTCTTCTCTACATAGAAGCAGAGATAATGAACACCATAAGCTATGATGATATTATAAATGATTTTGCTATTAAAAAGTCCCGTAAAAAAATTTAATTCTTGTTTCTTTTTTACGCTCTTTCTTAATTAAGTACTAATTATATTTAATCTTTAATTAATTAATAATTTTATTAATAACTTTCTAACTCATTCGTTTATTTAACTTTAGTGCCTTCCATAATACAAACAAATGGAAAATTATTAAGTATTTTAGAAACCTACATACATACATACATAAACCTACCTACCTATAATGGGGCGGCGGAAATAAAGTGGCCTACACTAAAAAAATATATAAATCCGGCACTGGCTCTCATAGAAGCGAATGCGAAGTAAAATATTTTTTATAAAGTTACATAGGGTTGCGGTATATTATTTTAAAGATAATTAGGAATAGAGTGCAAAAATATATTTTTTTTAATTTTTCCCCCAAAATTGACGAAATGGGGGGCTTTCAAAGTGGTGATTTTCTAACGTCCAAAGATGACCTCAGAACTCTAAATTTTCTGAAAGGATGAGCCTGAAACTTGATCAATTATTTCAATTGTATCCTGTACTTGAACAACAAATACTAAAATTAGATAAATATTGTAAGGAAACGAAATTATTTAATTTTTAATGAGCTTCAGTATTTTTAACAGAACTTCACATTTATGTCAATAGATGGCGCCGCGAGGTCTTAGTTCGGGGCGAACCACTAGTATATTTGTATTTAGGTATCTATTTTCCACCGTGGCGAGCGGCGGCTAAAGTACTGAGCCGATTTTGATGAATGAGGTGTCAGTGTGACTTATGCTACATTTTACACGAACAAAATCTATATGACAGATTTAACCTCGATTTTACATACCAAAAAATGGGTTTTTTTTAATTTTATATTTATTTTTAATTTTAAGGGTTACGCTTGACCAAAATCATGGGAAGTAATGTGGGACGCGCTTACCTAGAAGATCTGCTTATTCACTCTTGATTTAAAGATACCCGGAATGGATTTGGTGGGAAACACAATTTTTGGTACAGTGGATATGCCAGACCCTAGCAATGCGAATGAGGAATGAAGACGCAAAGCCAGGTTACCTACATTTTTTTTTCTCTTGCCACGGCATACACCACAGATGGATCTAAAATAATATTTTTTATTTATTTTCGGCGATGGTTTTCGGAGTCCACCTACCTATTATTTGAGACCGAATTAGATTCATTTGTTAGTCATAATTCTGCTTATAAGTCATAATCGGCACATTAACATAATAATAATTATTGTCATTGATATGATTGAGTAATTTATTAATTACTTAATTTAATTACTTATAATTAAGTATGTTATATTCCTTAATAATGGCTATGTCCTTAATGTTATCCTGGTGTGATGCTAAGCCACAGAAATACCAAGCCCCCCAAGCTCACCCTTTGATTATGTAATATCGTAATATACAATAATCAAAGAGCCCACCATAATCTACAGCCTAATCATAGATTTAATGGCGTTGGCGCTCAGCGTTGGCGTCATGGCAGCTTGATAGTGAGTGCGGAATCTGTGCGCCATGGGCCATGGCTCCATGCCATGGTATCGATGGCATCAAGCCGCGTTCTTTATTGAGCTGGCTAGAATTTATTTGAAATTCTTGTTGTTTGGCGCGTAAAACCTCAGAGGAAGTCTCTGTCTACGACTCAGGTCTACGACATAGATTTGTCTACGAGTAAGACCAATTTAACGTTCCGTTACAAAAACTATAAGCAAAACTTTATTTTGCAAAATCAGTCAATTAGCACAATTTCACCATCAAGATTTTTATTTCGTATTCTATTTCAATCTGTGTTCTATTTGGCAGCAGTAAACTGTAAAACTAAAATTAGTTGTAATATAATAAGTATAAGTCTATGGTTGAAATATTCTTAGTCTATGGAAATAGTAGCCGAGATGCTAACGTTGACAGCGCATGCTCCATTTCAGTGATCGAATATCCAAATGGTAAAAAGTTGAACTGAGCATGTAGCGTTGTCACTCTCACTCTCTATTAAATGTCATAATAACGTAAATACTCCCTTTTCCCTCGCTCCAACAGCTTTCAAATGACAGATAGTATTCCAAGGGGCTCGTAATCGTTCCGAAACGTTGATCGTTCCTTTTGTGACATTTTTGCGAAACGTCCACCGCGTTTCCTAGTGGAAATTATTCTAAAAAATCACATTAGGGCATGGTGGATAAAGTTTTCCTGTCGAAAACCCGTGATATAAAATCTCTCACCGTGGTTAAGTTTTTTCGTGCCAAGTGCAACTAAACTATCAAGATTCCGCCGATAATTCAAAGCCTACCCAGTGGGTGGCTTAATTTGGTAAGTAATCCAATCTATTATTTGATATCCAACGTTCATAATGCATGCTTTGACCTCACCAAATAATAATATATTATTTACTTCGATTTCTTGCCTTGTAAATTGTACACAGCTGCCGTTTAATATTGTGAAACGGCTGCCTGTGGTACCTTCATTTTGTCACAAAAATCTACTAATATGAATCTAATATGTTACTTTAGTTATAAAATACGTCAAGCAGGATCAAATTCTAGCATTTTTTACGATAATTTCCATATTTTTTATAGCATATCATGAAATATCACATCGGTAGCACATCGTGTCGTTTTGTAGTTTACGTCATCTCAATATCTTCGATTGAAGCGTTATGCGTTTCCGAAATGACAGGCGCCAGCTGGTGAAACTTCTAGAACAGTATCTGAAAACATGAGTGTCAAGGTCACTGTATTGTGCCCAAACCTTGGCTGTAATTGTTGCCCTAGCCTAATGCCTAATGTAACTAAATGATCAGCTTTTTCTTACTATATTACCATCCATGCTTTTAACCTTTGGCCCCTATTACTTAAGGGGAAGGGGGAGGGGTACATTAACATGGATCACAATGCCTATCATATGAGAATTATGATCCTAAATGTCTTTCCTTCAATTCATTAGTACCTGGCTTTACATTCATATAGATAACAGCAGTTGTATGTTATAATCTGCTGTGTACTATAAACTAAACAAATATTATTATGAAATCCAGTATGAACCAATAATTGTTGGTTGAATTTGAGATGTTTATTATTTTCGTATGAGTAATTTACTTAGAACATATTATTTGGCACTTAGTTTTTATTAGTCGTATAATAATTTTGAATATATGATTAGATAGTAAGAAACTCCTGCCAGTGCTAGGTGATCATACAAAAGCATGTGTCACCCATCCTGACATTGACTCTCAATTGAGGAGCTCGCAAAACAAAGCAATCATTTACTGATCAAAATACTTTTTTTTAATCCAGACGTTTTCGTCTACAAAACACTACTAATTTTCGAGAATAACAGCCTAAAATGGTGCTAAATATTAATACTGTGATTTTGATCACTCAATAATAATCTGAACTCATTTCCTAACAAGACAGAGTCCAAACCCCACAACTTTGATCAAAAAAGTTTAATTAAAAAGTATGGTGAAGTTTCAACAGCATTCATTTACTGTTTTGCTCCTTCTGTAATTTAGGGCCTGTTTCTCAATTGCCAAATAATGTTTTTTAACTGGGGAATATAGTTTAACATTTTGAAAGTTTTTAAATCAGATCTGTCCAAATGTCAAATCTTTTCATCAGGAGCATTATTACATAAAAATAATTTCTACAGTGTAACAGTTGCAATCACCTCTAATTGGGCAATACTGTTCCGCTATTAGCCAAAATTCATTGTCACAGCAAGAATACCATAAATTCAGCAATTGAGACTGTCACAATGATTGATCCGGGTTTAATGTAATAAGTTTGTCTAGTTATATGCTAGCTTTTAATCACATCATGGTCTAAATCCATGGGGGTCCATTGACGGCACCACCTGCTCTGGATTATGAATATACTAGCTGATGCTCATGACTTCGTCCACGTGGAATAAGTTTTATTAAATTCCCACTGAAACTCCTCAATTTTCCGGGATAAAAATATCCTATGTCACTCTCCAGGTCCTCAACTATGCCCATGCAAAAATCACGTCGATCCGTCGCTCCGTTGCAGCGTGATTGAAGGACAAACCAATAAACCAAGAAACAAACACACTTTCACATTTATAATATTAGTATGATGCCATGGACTGAGCTGATTAGAGCCTCCTGGCAGGGTTCCTGAATGGCTGAATACACCTGTTATCATTGATATTAAATGACAAAATATAGTATTTGACCCTAAGGAGCCTTGATAAAACCAATTTTGCCATTATTTTTCTAATATATTTATTCAACAAAATCAGCAATATAGTGTATATTTCATATTTTTACTGCTTGTGAAATGCAAAGTAATACAGAACAAGATACACAATAATTATCTGTTTTGCTGACCTATTTTGAAATAAATATTGAATGTGCAGTGAATGTGCTGCACATTCAATATTTATAAAAAAATAGCTCTGATTCTGTACACTCTATGTAACTTATGACAAATAATTTGGGTTCTCTTAGTTTATGTATTCATTTTATTATTTATTTAGGTACATACATATTTTAGATTTTTTATATCAGTTAGTAAATTATATGGGTGTGGTTATATACGAGTACCTATGTAGAAATGAAAAAGCGTGTTCTTTATAATATGGCTTTTATATAAAAATAAGTATTCCTAATAGTTTTGCATGAAATATCCTACTTCAACTGTTCAAGCACGCTTTTTCGTTTCATTATAGGTCTGAAGATATCTTAAAATGGAAACAAAACGTGACTCGTTTTTTCTTCCCAACAAGAAAAACAAACAAGATTATAATAAAAAGCTAGATTATAATAAATTCAAAAAACAAGAGAATCAGAAGCAGTTTGACGAGCGACGCAATGGTATACAAAATGGTGATGAAAAAGAAGAACAGAAAGAAAAGAAGCCATTTGACAAGAAGACTTATAGATTAAAGAAATATAGCAAGAAATACAAATTGGAAAAATGGGAAGAGCAAAGGAAGAAGATATTGCTTCACGATTATCAAAAGAGTATAAAAAATGAGGCAGTACCAGGCACTTACAAGCCAAAATCCTTTGATGAGGATATCACTGATTCTAATACAGAAGTTGGCAAGTTTGTTAGACATCCAGACTTGATTGAAAAGAAGGAAAAAGAGAAATTTCGTAAAATAAATAAAGATCCATATCTAAAAGCCAAGGAGCAATACAAGAAAGTGAAACAAGAAAAAATCGAAAAGCAAGAAGCTATGAAAAGGGCTAAAGAGGAAAGGGATCTGAAACTGCAAGAGTATAAGAAGAAGAAGCATGAAAGATTCAAGAAATTGAGCAAGAAAACCAAGAAAGGGCAGCCTGTGATGACTGGAAGATTGGAGTTACTTTTAGAAAAAATTCAATCTTCTAAATAAATGAAATTGAGTTACTTAACTTAGATTAATTTATTTTACATCATTTAAGTAAATATTAAAATGGGCTTAAGACATAAAACATACTCCCGTATTTTGTACAAAAGAAGAAATGTAAATTTTAAAAAATTATGGTACCAATTATTTTATACAAGAGATGCAAAATTTGCAACATTGTTCAATACATTGAATGAAAACAAATGCAGAATTAATGAAAATAATGAACAATGAAATAAAACTGAACTGAAATGAAATGTCTTTATTTCATGCAGGACAACAAATGCCACTATATGTCACAAGTCTTTTGGAAAGCAGATTCTACGGGGAACAGTCAGCAATAAACTTCGCAGTTGTTTTTTAAATGTAAAGCAAAATGTTACTCTCATGAACATGTTTGTTTTCGGCGGTCAGTTTCCTCCAAGTTCCATAAAATTAAATTGTTATTTCCTTTTGACTTAGTTTACTTTCAGTGCAGTTAACTTTCAATTTAGTTTGTCTAAAAATATAATTATGTTGTCTAAGGCTGTCCTCATTAGATCATTTCAGCAAACACTTCGATTTGTTTCAATTGTCGATCGACGATTCGATCGACAATTGAAACTTCTTGAAATCTCAAAATCTTGAAATTGAAAATTCTTACATATCGCACCTCAGGTTTATGGGCAACGAATTGGATGCATAAATATGTAATGTGAATCCAACCTAAGAACTTATAAGCCATAAGACTTGTACCTAAAATTGCCATGACTATTAATCTTTTGTCTGTTATAGATCTATCAGAACAGAAATGATTAGTTCATAAAAAATATATTAACAGCTGTAAATGATTTCTTCATTTGTGTTTACTACTTGTCAATGATATTATGTCGATAACTTTTTGTGCGTACTATTTATTTCAAGAACGTTAATTTTAAATAGTAAGTAGGTACTTAATAAATAAATCGTGAGTATTATTTATTTTTTTAATCATCAACAAATGGGATCACTTTTTGTGCGGACTATGTGTTTCAAAAAAGTTAATTTTAAATCGTAGGTAACAAATAAATAAGTAATTAATTAATAAATCGCGAGTGGTATGTATTTTTTAATTAAAATAAAATAAAATTGTTGTTTGTCATCAACAAATGGTACAGCCATTTTATTAGATTTTAGTACCCATAGAGCTAAAGAGCATCTAGTAGCAATAGAGTAGTACTAGTCAAACTTATAAACCATCAAACCATCTTAGGCCACATCATCACTTCCCATCAGCAGCCCTATTCTCTAACTCAGTGGCTATCAAAAAATGCAAATCACTGACATAATTTTTTTATCCATTGAAGGTTTGCTATGAAATAAAAATTAAGTTTTCATAGCAAACCTTCAATAGATAAAAAAATTATGTCAGTGGCTTTCACTCTTTGATAGCCACTGAGTTACAGAATAAGGGGCCCAGGTGTGGTCATGGTCAAGCCTATAGTGAATTAAAAAAAAATTTACCTGATGTCCCACAAACTTAGCTTTACTTTAAAAAAAAAAAAAAAAAAACCTGCGTCGCTAGTACGAGTATATATACTACCTAATATTATAAATGCGAAAGTGTGTTTGTTTGTTGGTTTAGTGGTTTGTTTGTCCTTCAATCGCGCCGCAACGGAGCAACGGATCGACGTGATTTTTGGCGTGGGTATAGTTGAGGACCTGGAGAGTGACATAGGCTACTTTTTATCCCGGAAGATTAAGGAGTTCCCGCGGGAATGAAAAAAACTTAAAACACGCGGACGAAGTCGCGGGCATCAGCTAGTGAAAAATAAAATTAAAAAAAAACTTAAATGCATAAAAATTAGTTCCAATTTTGGCCACCGGGTCAGATAAATTTGACGGACCATAATTAGTCTATAGAGGGTATGCAGTATGCACCTATTATTATTATCAACTGGACGATTGCCTCTGTGGTTTCGTCAATCTGACTAACAACTGAAGTATGTACTGCTATTTGGGGTTAGGTAACTTTGACGACCTCCCTAGCGCAGTGGTGAGCGCCGCATGGTCTTATAAGTGGAAGGTCCCGGGTTCGATCCCCGTAATTCGGGAATTTATAACATCTGAATTTTCTTTGGTTTGGCCTGGTGGGTCGCTTCGGCAGTGGCTAATTACCACCCTACCGGTAAAGACATACCGCCATGTAGAAAGTCGATGGGGTGGTATGGGTTTAATATAACTGCCAGACCTCCAACAGGTTAATCCGCTACTCTAATTAATACTCTTACAACTCTACTAGATTGCAGTCAAAAGCTAACTTGTAGTGGCCTAAAAAAAATGATGATCAAAGTTATTTTCCATCATCATAAAAATTTACTGTATGGATTGTTACATAAATGTCCAACATCTTGAAGACGTAACTTATCCATTAGACCTTTGATTCTTTACCACAATTTTGGCGCCACGTAAAAATTGTCCGACTCGATAGCTTCTTGACTTTGATAAAAATGGGGTCATCTTAACATTGTAGGCAGCTAATTACCTACTGGTAAACGTGATATTGCTTGACGACAAGAGATATTGTGAAAAAATCATAATAGAAAAAGTACATAACGAACTTTTAATTGCATCTATCTAAAATAAAGTAAAGAGATGTGGTGGTACCTGTGGGTGGTACCAAACCTGCGTATTAATTGAAGTTCGAACTCCTTGGATGTCCGCAAGGCAATCATGTAAACCTGCATCAATCATTGTTACAGTCTCAATTGTTTTGATTGGTATTTTTGCTGCGTCAATGGATTTTGGCCAATGGTGGAAGAGTGCTAACCAATCAAAGGTGATTGCTTTCGTTACACTGGAGCTGTCATTTTTAATCGACCCGCATATCTTTTGCATCAATCATTGATACATCGCAATCACCTCTGATTGGTTAACACTCTTCCACTATTGGACGTAATCCATTGACGCAGCAAGAATACCATAAATTCAGCCAATCAGAGGTGATTGCGATGCATCAATGATTGATGCAAAAGATACGCGGTCGCCCTGCTGCTTTGCAAGGTTTGTCAATTGTCACATAGTTCCTTGCCAGAGCCCAAGGCGCCCATCTCAGATCTCTAGGTCTATCGTGATTCATTCAAGAATCTTACTAAGGCGTGAACTTTGAAGACACAGACACTCCATAAAATTAACTGCCAGTTATCTTCTACACTTGTGCAAGGTTAGATAGTCATAAAGCCTAGGCCCTAAAGAGTGTGTGTAGATCTTTAACAAAACCAGCTTAAGTTTCTAGGAATTCTACATCCAAGTTTATCAAGACGAAAACTTCTATGATATTCTGTACTTCCTGCTCCTTTGATGTCTATGTCAAACAATTTTTATTTTGTACAGATGATCTGTGCCAACTCTTCAAGTGCCCGCGGGATTATCTGTAACATTATCGTTATCTTTCACAGTTATCGCGAGAGAAATATCTTGGCACATCAAATAATGGTCTTAACTACTAGACTTATTGTCTACTACGTCTTACTCATATCAGTGCTCTTAAGCTTGCCACACACTGGTTTCTGGCACGTTAGGTCTTTCAAGAAACCAAGCAGTTGCCCAATAGTTATAATGTGCTAGTCCATCAGTTTCACAACAATTTGACTCTTCTTGGAATGAAAGAACTAGAAGTTTAATTCGGTATTCTCAACTTCCGTTTCACTCCTACACCGTAGCATCATCACGTTGACTCGACAATGCACGATTGTAAAGTAAATTTTTCTTCTTGAAATGTTGCTACAGCCACTGTATCCTTTAGCACTATGGAGATTTAAAAAAAGGAGCTAGCATGCAAAAAGGTGACTTCTCAAATAGAGGAATCTATTGGGGATAATTCTCAAAACAAGCAGTCGACAAAGTACCTCACAAATTTTAATTTCCTTTCTAATCAAGGCAAGACAATTTTTAATGCGAAATCTACCGCAATATAACTACAACTTTTAGATGCGACCGCTTGTCGTGTTGATGTGGAATCGTAAGTTATAATTTGCTCAACATGGTTGCCAAGTTGTAATCAGCCTTACATATCAACTGTAATATAACTGAATCGTAGTATTACTTTACGACCGGAAAGATCAACTGTGCACACATTGAAATATGTTCTTTTCTGTTTATGATATTTGTGCTGAAGAGTTCTGAGGAATTACTGATATACTTAATACGGTTGGGAAAATACGTGTAAATAAAATATGAACACGGCACTTAGTGGTATGTAATATTTAAGACGCATATTTTGCCTACTAGTCGACTGACGCGACGTTTCCTTGCTGTATGATCATGTACTACAACAGTTCTTTACAATATGCATATTGGATGCTCATGCAAAGATTAAATGTCTTTATAGATACGCTAACTTGAACTAGGGAGTAGGGATAGACCTGCCCAAAAGGTTCAGATGGTGTGCAGGGATACTATTAGTCCCGTAGGAGGGTCTGTCTTGACAGACGCCGCTAGCTGGGGTTGGGAATGTGCTAAAGTCCCCTACCCAGCATCAGGCGATGCGCGGCACGCCGTGGGGTTTTAGTCGGTAAAAGTCCAACATACCCCCATGCCTGTCCGGGCGACTAGGTATCTATGAAGGTTTTCCCTGCAAAAAAGGGAGCCAAAACAACAAAGAGTTACAGCACTATCCAGGTTTTTTACCATGGCCCACCGAATTCCTGGCCCCAACTCAAACAACAAATAGTAACTTATGTAGGTACTACACGGTACTGGTTCCCTAAATTACTTGGCAGACTGGAGGTAAAGGCCATCTTGTCATGTTCTATGCAGATGTCTTCCATTACTATGCCCTGAGCTGACTTTTGAGTTAAATCACATCATTGTCTAAATGGATCTAACAATGGTAGAACTGCGCTAGAAATCTCTTATGGGGAGAATATTGGTAGCTTTTCAGATTGAAGCCATACTCTACCCTCAAATAATCAAAAGCTAATGTTAAGTGCCTTCTGCTAACTTAACTCACAACTTCGGTATGGTTTTTGCGATTTGGAAATTGGATGTGAAGTAAAGAGGTGGCAACTCGCAAGCCGTTCTTGCTAGCTATTGTTAGGCTCAGTCTGGAAGAGGCAATAATTTTGTACTCTACGTCGCTGCGTAGTCGAGATTGGCAAAACTGGTCTACCATACTCTTTAGTGGCGTGATATATTAATATAATATGGTATGTGCGTTGCGGCTTTTTTTTTGCGAATTAAAGTTGAATACTATAGAGTTGTTTCTAACCTCAAAACATGATCAAAGCTTGTGGCGATATAATAATATTATATCAGGATTGGCTATCATTTATCAACCCGGCAACCAGATATCTAGATTACATCACCTTGAACTCGGATCTTCATATCTGATAACGTTGTCTATATTTGCTGAAGAATCTGTCAAGTAAATGGGTAAAATTCGGTAATTTGTGCTAAGAAGCGTAAATTACTGAATATTTTACTGATATCTTATCTCGAATTATATGGGGCGGACTAGAAAGGAAGAAAAATCTCCAAAAATCTTAGTCACAAGAGAGTAGAGTCCTTACTACGTACCTAGAGTTTAGTGAAATCTGAGAGATAATCCCGAAAATTAAATAAAAATAGTCGGGAAATTAAAAAAATAAATAAAGTTCTAGTATTACTATATATTCGCAGACTATTATTTATATTTCGATGACTTCTACTACAATTTTTTTGTTGTTTTGAGTTTGCCCTGTAATTTGTGTGGCCCCAGTCACTAGACAGCTAACAAACCTAGATATTTACAGGCCACAGATAGGTACTTTTATGATAAAACAAATCCAGGAAATCAAACTCTCTTAGTAATGAGCAAACAAACTAATTTGTATAAACTAGAATCTTGTGTTTATTTAATATCACTATCACTGGCACGTGCCAACAGATTGCTTATCGGCCCTTCTGTAAATACTAATTAAATCTCGCTAGGCTTTTGCATTCTTTAAGTATTCAACTTAAAGTTTTCCATCTGAAAAATATGTTTTTATGAGACTAAATACCCCTGACCCCCTACTAGGTGGACCGACGTGTCTCGTATCTCAAGCGTGTAGCTGGGAGCCGTTCGAAGCAAGCGGCACAAGACACAGTACTGTGAAGACTGGAGAATGTAGATCCATGCAGGAGAAATTTTTTCAGCAGTGGACATCTATTGGTTGAGACGACGTCGACCCCTAGTGTTTGCCCATCTGTGCAAACCGCAAACTCGCTTTAGGTTAAGGCTAAAGATTCTCCGAGGTGCTTTTGGGACCACGTTTTACTTCACTGGTGACGTAAAACGTGGTGGTGACTGATGACCCCTACTGTTGTCCATCTGCGCAAACTGCAAACTCGCTCTTTCCTTCGAGTTGTTTTAAGGACCACGTTTTACTACACTGGTAACCACGTAGGCAGAGGGGCGGGATACCTTAAAAGTGATTGGTGCTGTGTTCTGATCAAAATCATCTCTGATTGGTTAATACTCTTCTGCTAATGGCGAAAATCAATTGTCGCAGGAAGAATGCATAGAATTTAAATTTTCAACCCATTGCCGGCTCACAACGAGCATACGAGTCCTTTCTCAGAACGAGAAGGGTATTCCCAGTCTAATCATCGATTTAAAAAAAACATCTGTTTTTGTGTTCCAAGATACGATTCTTATTCCGTTGTAAAGCGTATTTGATCAGAGGGCTTACTACTATTAAAGCAGTATTATTTCAATATTGTTGTCGCTTTTGTTTGAGAAATATAATCCTTATTGTAGAGGCGTCAAGGTATCATATAAATCTGACATTTTAAAATAATACCCCTCTAAGCGATTGTAGTATGGCACCTGAATACGTTGCGTGTTGACTCTTCGCATCAGCAGTAAAAAGCGTGGCGCGTGCCTTGCTACGTCAATCGAAGCGGTTTGCGGCGGCCCAGTCGAGTACCACACATTTACCACAGGTTACATCAGTTAATGTAAATATTACAGATAAAAACGACATCCCGTTAAATCTCTACTGATAATAAACCGCATAAATACCAGAGCATCCCTCGCTCATCTGCAGTCCGCCTCTAGCCGTTGACTAGTGACAGTTGCTCGCGTGTCATTGAAAGCAATATTCGCTCCATTTTTGAATCGGTCGCGCTGATTCGTCTTCGTGGTTCGTCTCGAATTCCGCCATTGGTTAGCAGCAACCATACGGTTGTTGCTTAGGAGTACTTAAAAGCTTTGAGAATTACGCTAATAAAGGTAAGTTCATAGATTTAAAAAAAAACACAACTTTTTGTGTTTACTTCCGTGCATAAATTCTGTCCTGATTAATATTTTAAAGACAACTCAATACATTTATTTTTAGTTTAAATACTCTAGTATTAGTAGTACTCTAAAAACAAAAATAATATTATTAACACTTTTGATACCTAGTATCATTTTCTCGTCATCATCCATCATCGCTGCCCCAGTTATGAGCACGGGTCTCATCCAGGCTCTCAGAATGAGAAGGGTTTAGGCCATAGACAACCATGCTGGTTAAGTGCGTTGTATCTTTCTGGCATAAAAGTATCATCTACCTACAGCCTACAGGTTTACTGAAATTAATTTTCTAATTATTTTTATTTGCATGCACAATAAAATTCCGTAAAGGCGATTGAATAAAAAAGTCAAATTAAAGGCGTTTTTTGAAACATTCAATAGGGATAAAACTTAGATATTCCATGATGTATCATCTATGTACTCTATTCGTTGCGTAAGAGCCACTTCATCACTATAGTAAACAAAACGTAGCACCGGCCTTGCCCGTGAATTTTCATCTCGCGACGCCATGCCCCCTACTTGTTACTTGTTAGACGAGTTAAATTCATACTATGCTATAATATGTCATTCTTGCTTATGTACTCTTTTGACTTCTCGTATAGTGATGAAAGAGTTTCCTTTAAGTCGTTTATATGAAGACTACCATTTTATAGGACTCTTACTCTGAAATACAGTCTAGACGTAGTCTTTATAAGTTGTTACAAAAAATACTGGTACGTGAATTGATATTTATTAAAGGAAAAACATTACTAACAATAATTACTGCCCAGAGTACGAACTCCTTAAACAGGTCGAATTATCCGTTTCACAAACTATTACGATTTCCTTACACAATCAGGGAGCAGAAGTGGGATGCGCGCAGCTAAAAGTAGAGTCCAGTTCTTACATATCATAAGTGACACAAGTTGTGATCTACATTTCGAAATGAACTTATTCCAAAATCTTCTAAACACTAAAAGAGGAGCCACTAAGAGGAAAATCTGACTGACATTATTATTGTACAGCTCGAAAAATGCTGGATCGGCAAACCTGAGATTTTGCAGATAATTAAGTTCTCTATATAACGTAGACTGGCGGAAGGGAATTGATTTTCCTATTTCCGGGATAAAATGTGCCCATTTCCTGCCCCGGAATGCACCAATCCTGTACCTTTCATTACCTTTTATAAATGGGGCGTCAGTTGAACATATGGACCATGAAAGCGTAGCAGACAGACAAACTTGCATTTATAATATTAGTAGGGATAACATGAATGTTATCGTTAGAAATAACTAAAGTCAGCTTGAACACAAACATAAGTATAAACTTGGTAAATAAACCAATATAATAATTTTCTTAACCTTGTATCTAATCACACATGTTTACACACATATAGACAGTAACGAGCTCTGATTACAGAGTGTATACTGTATAATTCAGGCGCAACTCGGCTTCCAAGGCCGACCTTCGGCAAATGTCAGAGGTTACAAACTGCGACTTCCACACGAGCAATATAGCCCGAGGGGTTGAAATACTTTATAATATGAATTCTCGGCAAATTTTTTCAATGCCAGTTTCTTTATAGAATTGGTGTGCATTTTTGACTTTTAATCTAGATATTCAAAACACCTAACTAACACTCTGGGTTAAAATATTATAGGTACAATGTTTTTTTATCCTCAAAAACTGAATCAGGTTTTTCCTCAATTACTCGATTATTGACAAGTTTTCAACAAACTATAAGAGATAAATTATGTTGATATATTTGTTAATTATCTGCTTACAACTTTGTCGTTCGTTTCGTTGCCGAAAAAATCTATATTATTTAGAACATGGAGTAAATGACCGAATTAAAATTTCGACCCTCGACAAGACAAATTTCTTACTTCCTGATTGCACTAAAACAAAAAGTAATAGTTTATTTGGAGTAAACACAATATTAAACTACTAAACTGTCACACTTTTAAACATGACCATGAGCTGTCATTGGCTTCATCTTCCGTGTGTTTAATATGACGCCATGATAAATCTAATATGGCGGATATGACGGCTAAATTCAAATAAAATTATTTATTATTCATGTTGATCCGTTGCTCTGTTGCGGCGTGATTGAAGGACAAACCAATAAACAAACATACTTTCGCAGCATAATTGTTATTTTATAACAAAAATAAAAATAATTATTGAATGGGCGTTGTAGCACAGTACAAGTGAGTACTAAGTCCTAAGTAGCTACTTAGGCCTAAATCTAATAGTATTTCTTTCCGCAAGGACCATTGTAATTGCTATAAATTTAGACCTAACAGTTCAGTTTAGATCGTCTACTACAGGATAAACCACATTGAGTGATATAATAACACCGTATACACTATAGGTACACGTAGATAATATATTATGGTAAGTTCATACCGTATCTTATAAAACGTATAATATAGTAAGTAATAGGAAAGGATAATAGGTAATTTCATTCATTACGTATTCGTAAGCTAAATTGTACGTTACGAACAATCGCGTTTACATAAACATGTAACAAAGCGTTCACCAACTGTACTCCCTTTGAACATGATTTGAAAAGCAACCTGAAAATACCATTTACAATAATGTGATAAATGGGCAAATGAAATGCAGGAAAATGAAAACAATCTTGATAAAGTTTCCGTTTCCGGGTTTCTAGCTGAATTTGTATTATTTTTGTATTTTTGCTGCGTCAATGGATTTTGGCCAATAGTAGAAGAGTGTTAACCAATCAGAAGTGTTTACGATCGTTACACTGTTGCTGCCATTTTTATGTAATAAGACCCCCGTCGTAGACAGAGAAGTATGGCCCCCGTACTTCTACTTTTTTATACAGCAGGGGAAATCCTCATGGACACCCCTTGGGTAGTGCCGGACTCTTACCGGCTAAAACCCCTGCTGTCTCCTTGTTGGCCGTGTACCCTCCTTGCGGCCTACAACACGGCAAGACTCTTGCCTTTGCACCCACTTTTTCCTCTGCGTCTTTCCTCTTCTTCCTTCTCCTTCATTATTTTCTCTATATAATAGGCATGATGACAGTAACCAAGAATAATGAAATAGGATTCATGGATTATAAAAAACGTATTTATTTTGATAAAATATATCTACCAAACCTTATTTTACTGCTGAAATAAGAAATTTTTTCGAAATAGTAGATACTTCCGAACATAATCTGACCATTTTTCAAAATCAGTCATCATGCCTATATTTGCGACGCCCCGTACTTGATTTTTTGTTACATGCGTGTGTTTGTTTGTCGCCGCAGGGAGCACCGGGTGAGTCCGGCGCAGCTGGCAGTGCCGGGCGCCACGCGCGCGCACGCCCGTCCCCCGCGCCCCGCCCCCGCCCCGCGGCGCGCTGCTGGCGCCGCGTGCTCAACGTCGACCCGCCTTGGCTGCGGCGCGCGCCCGCCCGCTGACACACCTCCCACTCGATCACGTGAGTCGTGCGAAGAGTTCTGATAGAGAGATGGCCTACATAAATAAATAAATAAAAGTTTATTGACCAACACTTACTTAATTTTACACATAGTTTAAACTAAACTTATGCTAATACAAATTAAACATAAACTACGTGTGGTAAATGGGCCACCTCCTCAGCTCGTGCCGCAGCATGAGAGATATATATACCTACCCAACATAACATGGCCATCTCTTCGAACGAACAAACAGCTGTGTGGAACAAAAATTAATTTTATTTAGGATTTGTACGTAGTGCGGATTGAAGTTTATATCGGAAACTAACAGGGGGCCCCCAAAAGCAAGAAAAATCCTGCAAACTGACTCCGGTGCAGACAGATGAAAATTTCACCTCGCCGTGGACCAAGGTCAGTTCAATAATTATATTAAATTTCGAGGCGACCTAACATCCTGCTATTATACACCGTATTTACCTGGGCTATCGAAGGTCGTAAATGCGGATACATTTAATTAGGGAGCACCGGGTGAGTCTGGCGCAGCTGGTAGTGCCGGGCGCCACGCGTCTGCCCCCCGCGCCCCTCTCCGCGCTGCTGGTGCACCCCCCGATCACGTGAGTGCTTCCGATAAAGTCCGATCGCTGGTTTTATTGTTCCCCTACAAGTAGTTATGTCCAAACCCCAAGGGAGAGTGACTTGAAAGGGACAAGGACGATGATAAAAAAATTGTAGAGAGTCAACACGCCAAAAGCAAGTACCGAACGAACGCCCTCCCGTGGTTAGGCCCATAATCCGCGAGGTTGGTGAGTCCATGGGATGTGGGTTGTTCCTCTACAGGTTAGCCCTTGTTACGGTAAGTCATTTCACTTAAGTCGCGTTATAGCAAATTTAGTATAGTGAGTGTGAGATCTGTAAGCCTGGCGCAATGCCAATCGCCAACCTACGGAAATTTCGTGGCCACCACTGTTCATATAGGATTAATTCATTTGGCGTCATGCTCAAGCTGTGCTGACTGTGAGTGTATGAACTCTCTATAGCCCCGTCAATCACGAAAACATGAAGTCATTTGTGAGTCACTGTCAGTGACTTTTGCCAGTGCTCAGTGCTCATGGCGTGGGCGGGCAAAAGATTTTGGCGCTCATTCAATTTTGGTAAAACTGCGGGCTCATGTTCTCTTGAACAAGATCCTCAGATGATCTGACCCTTTGGGGTACTCCAATTACTTGGTTCAAATTCTACACTACCGTATTTTACTTTTGAGTACTTCACACTAAAAATATAAAAGATTCAAAGACGAATGACGGATGTTAAATCATAATTACAAAATTATTGACATTTTGTTTAGCATTGTAATCATAACTTCTAACTAAACGTCATTCACCTTACGATAAAAGGTCTCGGGCGCATTCTAAGCTAATCGGGTTATCGCAATTATTGTGTTCTGCTTAGACTTAATGTCTTGGACATTGAGGGAACTGGTGTCAAACTCAAGGGATCGATTGATTTTCGTGATTATAACAAAGTGTTATAATCAAGTGTTATGCCACAACTTTTTTATAGACGTTTCTCTATTCGCTACCCGTTGAGCCAAACATTCTGTGCCTATCGGTTACTCGGCAACTTTCCGAGAGTCTGCGACTGGTCTATAAAAAAATGTATGAGCAGAGAGAAAAAGAGTGCAAAAAACTTTTTCTAACAGTTTTGGATTATATGCGGCCTGGCTAAAACCCATTTGTTGTCCACAGCTGACACTTGTGGACTAGCGCTATCGGGCCCCCGCCACCCGGCTCCGAGAACACCTGACACCGCCCCTCTCCGCACCGCCGCCCGCCCCCCCTCTCACAGCATAGCCGACTGACTCGGCCTCGGCGTCCGCCGAGGCTCAGGGCCCGTCGGAGGACTACAAGCCAGCCCCCAGACTAACGCTTACCGGAGCCTAGCTCAAGGTGAGCCAAATGGCACCTCCCTACCTCGTTTTTTTATCAGCCATAATAACAAATCCATACTTCCATACTAATATTATAAATGCGAAAGTGTGTCTGTCTGTCTGTCTGCTACGCTTTCATGGCCCATCTGTTCAACCGATTTTGATGAAATTTGGCACAGGGATAGGTTGTATGCCGGGGACGGACATAGGCTACTTTTTATCCCGGAGAATTCAAGAGTTCCCGCGGGAATCAAATAACTTTAATCCACGCGGACGAAGTCGCGGGAATCATCTAGTATGTAATAAATATGTATTGAACTTTATACCTAATATCCGTCAAACTGTATAACAGTTTGTTGACAGGCAATGTGGTTTCATCTTTTGCTAAGATCGATAGGACGATGTCGAAACTCCCGGGATTTATACCATTTAACTACCAGAGATATAATAATAAATGCGCTAATTACATCAAGTCTGATGCCAGGTTCCGGTAAGGATTTCGGCCTGTCGAAAAAATATACATAGTAGAATAACAATTAGTCTCCAATAGAGGGGAGAAAATGAGAAGGAATGGCGTGATTCCAATCTTTCAAAGAACATATTTCGTTCTTTTTTTGGTTTCGTTCATTTGTTTCATGATTTTTACTTTGGGCGAACATCAGAAGCATTCGATTAATTTATTTTCTCCTCCAGGTCAGGAACTTTAGTCAAGAGGACTCGACGCTCGTCAAGATCCCAGGCATAATGAAGGTCGTCGAAGAGGAGCAGCAGGTGGTCGTGATGGAGGGCCCCTGGAGCCCTGTGGACGTGATCCGCGATATTGTGGACGAGGGCTCTCAGGAGGACCCCTTCTACGTCATGGATCTGGGGGAAGTCGTGGCGCGGTTCCGCGAGTGGAAGGAGCTGATGCCCCGGGTTGAGCCGTTCTATGGTGAGGCTTATGTGATACTGGTGTGGAAAATAAATGCGAATGTGTGTCTGTCTGTGTACTGCGCTTTCCCAGCCCATCTTTTCAAGCGATTTTGATGAAATTTGGTACAAAGGTAGGTTGCGTCCCGGGGACTGTCTACTACGCTTCGAAAAATCGCCAAAATTCTCTCACGTAATTAATGGATAAGACGTAAAGGTGTAAAAATCGTGTTTGGGCTTAGTTGGAATTTCTTCGTACGCTACAAGTAGTACCGTCTATACGCATAACTTACCATCAGGTGAGATCGCAGTCAAGGGCTAGCTTGTAGTGGATAAAAAAAAAGTGTTGTTTAGGCCCCTTGCGCCCCGATTTGTGTAAGTTTGTGTAACTTCGACCTGTGTATGGAGTTTATAGATGCCTGCACGTCAAAAAGCATGTATGAACTCCTTAAACAGTTCGAGTAATACGTTTCAAGTTGTCAAACGTTGTTTGACAGTTTGTTAAGACAATTGGGCGTCTAGTTTGACGGCGTGGTTTTGCCCGCAGCGGTGAAGTGCAACGACGACAAGCTGATGGTGAGCACACTGGCCGCTCTGGGCGCCGGCTTCGACTGCGCCTCCAAGGCTGAGATACAGCTCGTCACGTCGCTCGGCGTGCGCCCCGAGTGAGTTGATATCGCACGCTAATCTATACTTACTAATATTATAAATCATCGATATATATGTAGGTACTAGATGGGCCCTTTCATAGAAAATAGTTGGGCGTCCGACTTGTAGGGCGTATAAGCATGTCCTTTTCCCCGCCATAGCGCTGTCCCGCTCTTCAGACTAGATGGCGTTAGTAAAATAAGTTCACATTTTTTGTTTGACAGGGCCCGTCAGATAAACCTGTTTACTTTTATTTTAGTAGCCTCCTATTGTAGTTTCTGCTTATATCTCATTCGTATTTCTTTCTCGATTGTTTGGCTATATATCGACTACCCAAAAATATAAATTATTCTCCAATAAAAGTGTGTTATTTGTCCGGCAGTCGTATAATCTTCGCCAACCCCGCCAAGCCGGCGTCTCACATCCGTTGGGCGAGCGCCGCCGGAGTCACCACCATGACCTTTGACTCCGAGACAGAGCTGATGAAAATCAAGCAGTTCATGCCACACGCTCAGTGAGTACTTCAATTATTTTTCAATTATAAAGATGGCATGTACCGGGTTTGGATGAGAGATAAACTTCCTCGATGACAATATAACCTAGGGAAGGATATTCATTGGAATATACCCCTCAATATATAACTAGCAAACAAATTACTAAGATCTGATTATGCCTAGAAAGCCGATGGCAGATAGATGAAATGGAAAAAAATAATAATAAAGAGCTTTAGCGGCGTTTAATCAACCGATCGCGTAGAATTGCGCTATCTGATCAACGAATCGCGTAGAATTGCGCTATCTGATCAACCAATCGCGTAGATTTGCGCTATCTGATCAACGAATCGCGTAGATTTGCGCTCTCTGATAAACCAATCGCGTACATCAGCGCTGATTAATAAATTTATCCTGTATATCTGCGTTGAATAATCAACAATTGCGTATACTTGTGCTGACTGATCAACCAGTCGTGAACGTACGCGCTTGCTGATCAACCAATCGCTTACGTTCGCGCTGATTGATCAACCAATCCAGTACATCTGCGCTACCTGATCAACCAATCACCCAGCTCAAAATTTTAGTTTGCAGTTTGTTCGTTTGTTGAAGTGAAAACTTCTTTAGGCGCCTTGAGCACTTAGGGGGTAAAAATGTGGAACACGCGTGACCGACACCACCGTGACCGACACCTAGCGAATCGCGATGTTACGAAGACAAAAGGTCCTAAATATAAATATAGTACACTTGTAATTAAACTTTAATGCCTTAGTTTTAAGGTTAATATTTTAAATATTTTTTTTATAAAAAAAATGAAAGTTAAGTATTCGGTTTTACTTCTATTGGCAGTCTCTATGGCTTTTTTTTAAATGTAGTAATGTGGTATTGGCAGGCTGGTCGTCCGCATCCGTTGCGACGCAGCGTCCGCTCAGTGTCCGCTCGGCATCAAGTTCGGCTGCGACCCCGTGGGCGAAGCGCCGCGCCTGCTCAAGATCGCCGCTGTTATGGGCCTTAATGTGAGTCTTTTCTTGCTTGAATAAGAAATTAATGGTTACCCCGCTACCATCTTAGACTGCATCATCACATACCATCAGGTGAGATCGCAGTCAAGGGCTAGCTTGTGGTGAATAAAAAAGAAATGGCGTCCTATTTATTGCTGTCCATTTCATGCTACATCTACTTCTAAATACTACTACATTTCATACTGCTTTTTGTGGTAATCAAAATGGCGTCAAGATTTATTGTTATCCCTTTCATACTGCTCCTTGTGGAAAGGGACATCACTAGATTGAGGCCTGTCAATTTAGTTTAGTTTAGAGATTTTGTACGTTAGAATCTATTGGTACTTCTATACTAATATTATAAATGCGAAAGTTTGGATGGCAGGATGGATGTTTGTTACTTAATCACGCCAGAACGACCGAACGGATCTGGATGAAATTTGGCACACAGATGGATTATAGTTTAGAATAATAATTATTATTCCGGAAAATTAAAGAGTTTCCGCGGGAACCAAAAACCTCAATTCACGCGGGCATCGAATAGTTATGAAACCAATTTTAAAAAATTATCAAATAAAGTGACATCACTAGATTTAGGGACATCACTCATTTATGATTAAACTTGATACCATTGTACTGTCTTGACGACCTCCGTGGCGCAGTGTGTAGCGCTGTTGCCTTAACCTGCGGAGGTCCCGGGTTCGATCCCCGGCAGAGTCAATTTAGGAATTTATAATTTTTGAATTTTCCCTGGTCTGGCCTGGTGGGAGGCTTCGGCCGTGGCTAGTTACCATCCTACCGGCAAAGACGTGCCGCCAAGCGATTTAGCGTTCCGGTACGATGCCGTGTAGAAACCTAAGGGGTGTGAGTTTAATATAACTGCCATGCCCCTAACAGGTTAGTCCGCTACCATCTTGGACTGCATCATCACTTACCATCAGGTGTGATCGCAGTCAAGGGCTAGCTTGTAGTGGATAAAAAAAAAACTGCGTGAAAATTTTAAATCATATTGTGTTGTTACCGGCTAGGTGGTGGGCGTATCGTTCCACGTGGGCTCTGGCGCTCAGGAGACGGACGTGTACGCGCGCGCCATCCAGTTTGCGCGCGCGCTGTTCGACACGGGCGACGCCGCGGGACACACCATGTATCTGCTGGACATCGGCGGCGGCTTCCCGGGGAACAGTGACACTTCCATACGCGACGTGAGTCATACACACCATACATTGTGCTCTCAGTCAGGGGCGTGCAGTTCATAGAGGCGGGAAAGCACTGCTTTTTATTATTATTAAAGCCTTCCTCTAAAGCTAGTTCCTTTTTTGTAAATGCATATTTTTCTTTTTTATAAAGGTTCTTTATATAGGTATATGTATATATAATTATTATGGGGGAGCACTGTTTACCCAAATGCAAATATGTCAATGCTCTGATTGCCCTGATAGTTCCTTAGTCAAGATGATTTGTGAGATGGTGATAATAATAATGTCATACCAGGGCGCGTTTGGAACCCTGGTAGCTTTAGTTTTAAGATACCGTAACTGATTATCATCATAATGTTTTATAAGAAATTTTTAACGTCAATAAGTGTACCCACAGTGTACCTATATTGAATAAATGAATTGAATCTTGAAAAACATCTTGAATCTAATTTTTCATCATGACAGTCAGTGAATAGGTATTCTTTCTAACTAACTAATGCCTAAACTAGCTTCCCATACGCCTCATATTTGCAGAATAAGCTTGCGCTAAACAGCAATCATACCCATAGAAGTATAGAGCGTTTTGATAGTAACTTCAGAAATACCGAGTGAAATAAAAACTAGTGATATTTTTGCTTATTTGGATGCAATACGGACCTACTTACGCAAAACTCAATCAACCCACACGATGTCAGTTTTGAGAAAAAGAGACGTTTAAATGTCAAAATTGTGGGTACATTTATATGGGTTGATAACCTCGTCATTGAAATGTTTTATTCGGTCAAAATTATTAGATCATTTTGATTTTTACAGGGTCGAAGGTGCATTTAAAAAGCTTTCTGTACACTTATCTCATTTTTGGCATGTGTGTGGATATGTTCTTGTTTGTATAAGTAGGTCCAATAGGCATGATGACTGATTTTGAAAAATGGTCAGATTATGTTCGGAAGTATCTACTATTTCGAAAAAATATCTTATTTCAGCAGAAAAATAAGGTTTGGTAGATGAAATTGGCATTTGAAATTTAAATTTTAAAATTCACGCCAAAACGTTCGGCGGTGTCATGGCGTCGTTTGTGACATCACTATTATTTTTACCAATGTACTCTGTGCAGTGTGCAGTAAACAATAGTGTGATTGTCAAAGTTCGAAAATAATTGTGACGTCATTGTCGCTTCATTGGTGTTTTAACCAATATGGCGGATTGCAGTATTTTATAGTTTTATTTTATCAAAATAAATAGCAATCTCACTCGAAATAGAAAAATAAATACGTTTTTTATAATCCATGAATCCTATTTCATTAGATAAATTCATAATTTCATTGATTCTTGGTTACTGTCGTCATGCCTATTGAACATCGGTGTTGCCCGTTGTCCCGCCAGGTGTCGCAAGTGATCAACGCGGCTCTGGAGGCGCAGTTTCCGTCGCGCTCGGTGCGCGTCATCGCGGAGCCGGGCCGGTACTTCGCCGCCGCGGCTTACACCCTGGCGGCGATGATTCACGCCACTAGACAGGTCAGTATTATATCAACGCGGCTCTGGAGGCATGAGTTGTGTCATCCAAGTCATGACACAACTCATGACGCGGCAAAATGACACTTCGTCGCTCGCACCTCGACATATTTGAACACATTATTATCCGATCGCAGCGCGAAAGCCCCCGAATGTAGTTTCGTTTTTGGCTGAATGGCAGCCCAAACCTTCTTTTTTACACCGAAACTAGGCCGAAACAGAAAATTCGGTCAGTCACTACTTTAGATCGGTGACCGAATGCATATTATAAACGATCTAAGAATTGCTAATAATTATTTATAGTTTGTAAGTTTATCACGTCTTTGGAACGGCGCGATGAATATCGTCAGTTTTTATACTTTTTACATAGGTACTGGCGCATACTTTAATACGGTTCATTTTTGGTAACACGTCTTTGAGCGGCCATATCTAGTGAAAAGCCCATCCGCATGCGGGCAAACCTTCACTATCGTCATCAGTGGAGCCTTCCTGGCGATAGTTACCAAAAGTGCAGCTATCTCTTAGTCTAGTAGGAATGGCATTCCGAACCAGTGATAGGATTCACTCGACGATTCATAGACAATTTTTTTAATAAGCTTTTTTTGAATTAAATTTTTTTTAGGTTTTTTTAGTTTTGCTGTAACTGTAGTGTATTTTGTTCAGCTGCCAACTCAAGAGGGCGAGAACTCTGATGAAGCACACACAATGTACTTCATCAACGACGGTGTGTACGGCTCCTTCAACTGCGTGCTTTATGACCATCAGCAAGTTCACGCCACGCCGCTTGAGGTGAGACCTGAACCTGCACATTTTTGTTCTTAATCCGTTTCTTTCTTTCTACTGGGCAGGTTTCCGCACTTAAACCTCCAGTGGGAGGTCTGTTGTGGGTGTGTTGTCCCTCCTCGCTGGAGTTTACACTCCAACCACTCCAGAAGCCTAGAAGACCGCCCAGGTTGTCTGCCTCTCTCACTTTGACCGTTGTCAATCTATAATTCCTGGCCAACACTACTTGCTTCTAGGAACAGAAGCGGCTCCTTGGCCGGGATATTCTTTGCCTCCTCAGGGTGCACTAGGTGCTTCTCTAGGAGGAGGCTACGTTTGTGCTTTAGGGCAGAACAGTAGAAGATAATGTGTAATGGCGTTTCCTCAGCTTCACAGCAGAGCCTACACGGTGGTGAGGTCTGCAGATTTTTTTTCTTAACCCGTTGTCCTAGGTGAGAGACTGAAGCGACGCGACACGATAAGCCATAGAAAACGACAAACTTGTCTCCACGACAACGTAGGCCAAAGGGTCAATTACTGTTTGATACTGTCACGTCGCGTTGTATCGAGTCGCTGTGTCGCGTTTGACAACGGATGAGTTTATTTAGAAGGGGAAATAATTATGGTCACGCAAAAGTCTAGGTAGTACCGGCTAAACCCTGCTTATGACGTAGAGAGTGACATAGGCTACTTTTCATCCCAGAAAGTTAACTAGTTCCCGTGGGAATAAAAAAACTTAATTCCGTCGTGGGTAAAAATATAATTATAGTGTTTTCAAATCTCAAGAAGCTTCAAGAAGTCTCAAAATTGACATTATAGATCCGTAAGTTAATCATTTCGACCCTTTTCAACCAGGAATCGTCCGAGCGTGCTCAGCAGTGCTCCATATGGGGCCCGTCGTGCGACGGACTGGACTGCGTGCTCCCCACTTACTCGCTTCCCCCGCAGCGCACGGGCAACTGGCTGGTATTCAAGGATATGGGCGCTTACACCATTCCCGTAGCGTCTGCCTTCAACGGCTTCCCCACTCCGAAGGTCCGCGCTGTTCTGGACAAGCACTTGTGGTGAGTGACGCTAGTTTATAAACTAATATTATTAAGGGAGAAGATATTTTTTGTTTGTAATGGTTAAACTCAAAAACTATTAAACCGATTTTAAAAATTCTTTCACTTATAGAGATCCCTACGAAAATTGCATTCATCGGAGAGCTTCCGTGGAGTGCGCTGCGTAAATAGTAAAAGTTACACGAAAACAATGTATGGTGGAATTGTTCCTCTCAAAAAGTTCTAAATAAAAGTCCGCGATATCTTTTATGGTTGTCTTGAAGCTTTACTTTCGAAGGTGTTTCTATTAGTATAGCAAAATAATGTTTATAGTAAGCTACAAATATCTTGAAAATATTTCTAGCGTGGTTGAACTTAATGCAACGCCATCTACCAATTGAACAGAAAGGCTCACTGTGCATAAATATTCAAGAAATTATTTTTAATATGGATGTTTCCTACGTGAAAATCAATTATTTATTTCTATGTGATATTAATAGAGGGTATTCGTTCTAAAATCCATGTCCTCTATTAAGTTCTATCAGTTTTATGTTTGATAACCATTAATAAATTAAAAAAATTGTTAATGACGACACACGTCATAATTTCCCATCCTAAACGCGCGTTTTATTTTTTTATAAAGATTTACTGATTTGATTGGTTGGGTACTTTTGATTTTCCACAGAGATCCTATGTGGTATTATCGTTATTATTCAAATCAATTTCTTGTTTTAATAGAAATTTGCTGGATAGCTTTTTATGAGCTCTGATTTCCGGTAGACCAGTACCGAAAGAATGTTAAGCTAATGTCATATTTCCGTCCAGGACGATGCTGGAGGATTTATGGCCGCTCACCGGGGCCAACTTCTCGTTCGGAAGCGTCGCCTCACCGCAAACGCCTCCCCCCTCCCCGGACTCCCCCTCCTCCTCGGATCCCCCCTCCCCCGCGAGCCCCGCGCCCGTCCCGCACCACGCGGTGTTCGTAGAGTGCGCGCTCAAGTGACCGCGAGAGAATACACGTCACAAGAAAGTATGGAGGGGCGCAGTCGTTAGACATGGATAATGGCGTACAATTCATTTTTCTTTTACTTTTTTTTAATTAGAAAAATCTTTGTATTAACACTATTGCACAATTTTGAACAGTATATTTTATTATGTTTATGTTGTATTTAGTGAAAGTTTGAAGGATAGGCTAAAGGAAAAATATAGTGGGATAGTGTCGAAACGCCATCAAAGAGCCATCTTGTTCTTGGATAATTTATTGCTGTATGATGTATCGAGGCGATTATTTGATCGGTGGTCATTTAACCGTCTTTAAATGCATTACGACCCTAGAACGAACCGCCCAAATAATCCATTAATTTTGTACATTTAGCGAAATTTAACTTAGCGTATTGTATATTCTTCGTGTAGCACTTTAATTTTATTGTTTATGGTATTTTTCCTGTAGACTGTCGCTTCAAGCTATTTATTTTAAAAAGTCACATTTTTCAAATACACTACCATAGTATGCTTTTTTATTTATCATTTTATACATTTTTAAATTGAACTTTGTAGAAATACTACCCAATGTGTGATTAGGAGTTTATAAACTATAATTAATACTATTTTGCTGCACGTTTATCAATTAGTATTTAAAAAAATATAAGATGAAATTAATAATAATATGTACTTAATGTTTAAGTCACCTTTCAATATTAGCACTTTAGTTGTTTGTAAACACAGAGTGTTAGAAAATTAAAATTTTCATTATTGTAATAATCATGTATTTTTAATATTTTAAATAATTATTATTACCAACATAAGATTAAATATAAAATGTGATTTATTTTAATTACTGATTTATTATGTCTAATGGCTAAACACGTGTGCCCCTGGATGAAATAAAAAAAAACAAAAAAAAAATACATTTTATGCAATATCAATTAATTTTAGCTATTCTGTGGTTTCGACTTCGAGTAACTAAACCATGTGTCATGTGATTTTTTGAATAATATTATAAAATTAAAAATTAATTAATTATCGCTTACTAACTAAAATAACGCTTTTTTGCTTGAAAATTTTACTTATTAACTTCTTTTGCATTTTTATGTACTTATTTGTAGGAGGTAGTGGACATTCCTAATAAAAATAAATGTAATGGTTATGGTATATTCAGTGTGTTGTCTTAACTCTCTATTCAAATGTTAAAGACACCAGCAAACATCACTCGCATATTGTAATGTTGGTAAAATAACAAAAGTCAGTTACCGGGATCTGTCAAATTATGTGTTTTGAATATTTTTGAGTAGTAAAGAAAAAAAATCGCAAATTGTAGTACCGCTTATTAAAATATATACGTTGCTGAAATGTAACCTTTTCTTTTATTTTAAGTTAAATCCTAAAGCCCTGTATTCACTAGTAGTTTGGAAAAAGAAACTAATGCACTCAACAACACTTAATAAAATAAAGTTGCAGCGTCTCGGCAGTCGGTAACCGAGTCTCTGTTTTTGGGTTTAAATCTATCCCTTGAGTACGTACGTAACTCTAGAAGCGTCAATATATCGCATATCTCAAACTGGATTTGCTTATTACGCGCATGTTGAGACGCCAGAATCCTTGAATCTAAAGTGTTAGCATTATTACTATTTGTCATTATATCTCATGAAACAGGAAGTATAATATCAGTTAATTTGACTAGTTTCATGTCATTCGCTTTAAATTGGGGATACGGACGCCATATTGAAAATAGTATAAATGCGAGTATTTTGACGATGGTAAATCAGTCTCCTGCCGGCAGACTCAGCGATTATTGAATACTTTTGTGTTTAGATCGCATTTTTATTTTGAGCTTAACGATAGCAATCGTGGCCGGATCAAATGTATATTATCTTTAATTTTAGCCAACTTTTATCTAATTACATTAAATCTCTCGTGGAACCTCTACACGTTTAACCATTTATTCGTGCAAGTTCCAAATGAGACTACAAATATATTAAAAGTGTTTCATTAACAGCTACTTCTGGATTGTCTCTAACAAAAGACGCCGTATATAGATTCAAATCGGTGGCTTACGCGCGAGCTTACGAAAGAGCGCACACACTAACTAGGTACCTAAAGCTCCGAGATACAGATGTGTGTAGGCTCTACTGTTAGGCTGAGGAAACGCCATTACACATTATCTGTTACTGCCTTAAGGTCACTAATAGTCAATACCGTAGAGTTCGTTTTGAACTGTGAGAAGAGTGTCACCCAATCATAGAGGCATAGAGCTAGGATTTAAATTTTGCAAAAATTAAACGAAAAATTACAAAAGTTGAATCATTTATTCACAATACTACAATCAATTATCTCTATTATTATTTTACAAATGAAACAATACAAAGGCATAATATTTAAATACCACAAAACAATTTCCTGAGGATTGCGACGCTCAGCGTCCGAAAGTTTTCTAGTTATAATAAGGATTTATCACAATGTTCCACATTGAAAATATTACGTTTAACCCTACATTCACTTAAAATACAAATGTTACTCAGTCCTTTTGCACGATTATATTTACATACAATTAACAAAATGTTAGAAATAAGAAACGTTGAGGCTGATTCTGTAGTGCACAATCTCTAAACTAAACTAAAATTAGAGCATTACCAATATTGCTAACCCTTTCATAATACTCCCTACGGAAAGAGACAGAACTAGATTTAAAGCTGCCATTTTAGTTTAGTTTAGAGATTGTATTATACAGAATCAGCCCCAGTAATGAGTAAAACTAATGAAATAAGAGCTAATATAACGTATGTTTCATTTTAATTAATTTTATAGGATATCTGGATTCCGATTTACAAGATAGCTTGCTAACATTATATGGGTAAAAATATAAATGCGTTACACAAACTATCCTCGTGAAATGTTCCAATTAATGCAATTAAAAAAAAAAACATACGCGCCGAATTGAGAACCTCCTTCTTTTTTGGAAGTCGGTTAAAAATTAAGAAAATATTGTAAAAATACATGAGTCACTGGTCGTTATATCAGCTCTTAGTCTTAAGAATACATATTAATATAAAAATACATAATATTCTAAATAGCGAACCAATATTAATCTTATAACATTAATTTTTCAAAAAGATTCAGTTTGTAATTTTCTAGCGTTTTCAAAATTCTGTAGCTTATCAGAAACTTGATAGTTTGGTCCAATTTGTCCGTCTGTCCGTGTGTCAAAGGCCACAAACGTCATAAAACCCAATAAGATCTGTACAGTTTAGCAGTTCTGGAAATGTGCTACAAGAGGTATAATTAATTTGTTAGCGTTTTTAAACACGAGAATCTATTTAGTTTACCCTCGAGTGATATCATGCTTGAATTGTTATTGAAACCTCTAAGACACTTTTTGAAAGAACTACTACCGTTTGGGTAAAAATGACCGCCAAAGTTTTTCGACAATTATGCTAAATTAGCTGAGTCTATCTAATGCATTCTTGCTCAGATTTACCCGACTACCACAAAGCCAAAACGAAGGGTTATAATTTTAGCAGTCAATGTATGTATGTTGGTTTGTATTTATTTATGTATGCTATCTCACCGTAGCGCCTAAACTACTGGATCGATTTTGATGAATGAAGTGTCAATCGATTCATGACATACGCTTCATGTCATGCTACATTTTAAAATAGAAAAATGATATGACTTATGTTACGTCTAAAAAAGTGGGGGTAATTTTTTTTTTAGTTGTCGACACAAAAAATGTTTTTCCATGAATTAATCAAATACTATTGCAAATTTCGCTCACAATCAAATTGTAAAAATATTTTGGAGCCAAAAAATTCTGCAAAGTCGCGTTTCTCTTAATAGCGGGGTGCATCTTCGTGGATTGAACTGAACTGAACAAACTTTTTGTTTGTTTGCTTAACAAAACATTCAATCATTCACAATTTCAGACGATTTGACCCAAAAAAACCGGAAAAACATGTTTCTCCTGCTCTACAAAGTTTCTAGTGCAGTATTAACCCCTCTTTATCACATTTGAACCCCTATTCTTATTTAGCACAGCTATAGGCGGCCGAATATCCGTGTAACGAGTTGGTTTACTCAAATATTCACTCATTCACAATTTCAGACGATTTGACTAAAAAAAATATCCGGAAAAATGCGTTTCTCCTGCTCTACAAAGTTTGTAGTGCAGTTTTAACGCCTTTTTCACATTTTAACCCCCTTTCTTCTTTAGCACAGATGCACGCAATAGGCGGCCAGGCATCCGTGTAACGCGTTGGCTAAATCAAATATTCAATCATTCACAATTTCAGACGATTTGACCCAAAAAAATCGAAAAAAAAACGCGTCTCCCTTATTGTACAAAGTTTCTAGAGCAGTTTTAACCCCCTTTCCCCCCCTATTTAGCACAGTTGCACACTATAGGCGGCCAGGTATCCGTGTAACGCGTTGCGGTGGGGCTCGTCAAGGGCTGAAACCCTCGGGGGCAGCAGACCGGGGTACGATCGCGACATTGTAGCTAGACTTTCTGCTAAGTAGCGTTTCGGATCGTCTATAACTGGTAACAAGAAAATAAATACATTTATAATTATTGAAGTGTAAACTTCTTTAGGCACGTTGAGCATTTTTTGGTAGGGGGTAAAAATGTGGAATACGCGAGACACCGTTCTTCTTAAGACAAAAGGTCTTAAGTATAAATAGTACATTCGTAATAAACTTTAATGGTTTAGTTTTAAGGTTTATATTAATAAGTCTGTGGAAAGGACACCTCGCGTTGTTACTATATAAATAATAAATATATTACATTCGTAATTAAACTTTAATTAATGCGTTAGTTTTAAGGTTTATATTTGAAATATTTTTATTTTTATTATTTTGTTTATAATAAGAAAAAAATAAAATTAGTAAGAAACGGTTTTGAGAAAATTCACAACTGAGGGGTTGAAATGGGGGTAGGAAGTTTGTATGAATATCCTTTGTTTTTGAAGTTAGAGGCACGAAAATTGTCATTTAAAATCATGCATGAAGGTTCTAAGTCTTTGAAGTTACAGACTTCAAAATCGGGATTTAGGTTATAGACAAAGCTGAGATAAGAGATAGCTGCACTTTTAGTAAAAGCTGATTCAGTAATAGGTGGGTGCTACACTCTCCACTGATGACGATAGTGAAATTCTGCCCGCATGCATGCATTTCACTAGATATCACCTCTCAAAGACGTTATAAACTTACAAATTACAAAAAAATATTAGCAATTATTGTGTCGGCAATTTTTATTAGCAAAAATTATGAAGGCGCCTTCATAATTTTTAATAGCAATCAAAGTGATGACTTCATAATTATTGCTAATAATTTTTTATAGTTTGTAAGTTTATAACGTCTTTTGAGAGGTGATATCTAGTGAAAGGCCCGATGAAGAGCGTCAGTTTTTATACTGTTTACATAGGTACTGTGCATACTTTAATACTGTACAAGAATCAGCTTTTCTAATTAATTATAGTTCATATTTGGTAACTATTACACGTTTTTGATCGGCCATATCTAGTGAAAGGCCCATCAGCATGCGGGCAGAATTTCACTTTAGGCATGATGACAGTAACAAAGAATCAATGAAATTATAAAATTGGATTCATGGATTAAAAAACGTATTTTTGTCCTATTTCGAGTAAAATTGCTATTTATTTTCATAAAATAAATACAGCAATCCGCCATATTGGTTAAAACACCAATGAAGCGACAATGACGTCACAATTATTTTCGAACTTTGACAATCACACTATTGTTTACTGCACACTGCACAGAGTACATTGGTAAAAATAATAGTGACGTCACAAACGACGCCATGACACCGCCGAACGTTTTGGCGTGAATTTTAAAATTTAAATTTCAAATGCCAATTTCATCTACCAAACCTTATTTTTCTGCTGAAATAAGATATTTTTTCGAAATAGTAGATACTTCCGAACATGATCTGACCATTTTTCAAAATCAGTCATCATGCCTATTGTCATCAGTGGACAGTGTAGCACCCACCTATTACTGAATCAGCTTTTCTAGCGATAGTTACCAAAAGTGCAGCTATCTCTTATAATATTACTAGATGATGCCCGCGACTTCGTCCGCGTGGATTAAGGTTTCTTGATTCCCGCGGGAGCTCTTTAATTTTCCGGGATTAAAGTAGCCTATGTCCTTCCCCTGGATACAAACTATGCCGATGCCAAATTTCATCAAAATCGGTTCAAGAGATAGTTTTTTTTATTCCCGCGGGAATTCTTGAATTTTCCGGGATAAAAAGTAGCCTATGTCCTTCCCCGGGATACAACCTATCCCTGTACCAAATTTCATCAAAATCGGTTGTACAGATGGGCCGTGAAAGCGTAGCAGACAGACAGACAGACACACTGTCGCATTTATAATATTAGTATGGATTAGTTTTAAAGTAACTCACTGGCTAGAGGGTCGCCGGCGTTGGACTTGGCGCAAGAGAGCTGCGCGTACTGAGGCTGGTATCCGGGCGCGTCGTCCACTTCTATGAAGTGGTCCTCCGGGTGCGTGCTCTCGTCCGGCGGCAGCTCGAACAGCGCTATGAGGGCCTGCAATATTAGCAAAAGGTACGCATTTCGAATTGGCGACCTCCGTGGCGCAGTGTGTAGCGCTGTTGCCTTAACGTGCGGAGGTCCCGGGTTCGATCCCCGGCAGCGTCAATTTAGGAATTTATAATTTCTGAATTTTCCCTTGTCTGGCCTGGTGGGAGGCTTCGGCCGTGGCTAGTTACCACCCTACCGGCAAAGACGTGCCGCCAAGCGATTTAGCGTTCCGGTACGATGCTGTGTAGAAACCGATGGGGTGTGGGTTTAATATAACTGCCATGCCCCTAAGAGGTTAGCCCGCTACCATCTTAGACTACATCATCACTTACCATCAGGTATGATCGCAGTCAAGGGCTAGCTTGTAGTGGACAAAAAAAAATTGGCGTTCACTATCTTATTATTACTTAACATCTCAACATCTGAAACTTCAAAGGGGTTTGAATATTTTTGAAGCGAAACTGCTTCAGAATCGTTGTGGTTTGAGTTGCATTGATCGTTTTTGTAAATTATGCAATCTACAAAATGCAGTAATCACTTGAAGTTAGCCATGCATCACACTGATCACTTTCTGAAATCCATGCAGCGCAATGATATATTTATACGCGCTATAATCTAAACAACACAGTAATCTGTTTCTGTGGTCTATGCAATTATTGCTTTCTGTACTCCATGCACCACACACATCACTTTCTGTACTCCATGCATCACACATATCAATGTCTGTACACCATGCATCACACATATCACTTTCTGAACTCCATGCATCAAACAGATCACTTTCTGTACTCCATGCATCACATATATCACTTTCTGAACTCCATGAATCACACATATCACTTTATGTACTCCATGCATCATACATATTACTTTCTGAACTCCATGCATCACACATATCACTTTCTGTACTCCATGCATCAAACATATCACTTTCTGAACTCCATGCATTACACATATCACTTTATGTACTCCATGCATCACACATATCACTTCCTGTACTCCATGCACCAGACACATCACTTTCTGTACTCCATGCATCACACAGATCACTTTCTGTACTCCATGCATCACACACATCACTTTCTGTACTCCATGCATCAAACATATCACTTTCTGAACTCCATGCATCACACAGATAACTTTCTGTCATGCATGCATGCCATACCTGCAACACTGGCGTCCACAGCCGCGCCAGGCCGCCCTCGCGGAAGTGCGCGCTGCGGCAGAGGAGTTCGACGCATCCCACAGCCGCGGCCTTGCGCTCCAACGCACCTGTCACTTTCTGAATGTCCGGGACCAGTACACGTTCTACATACATTGCGAACATGCTGAAAGAGAATATTATATTATTCTAATTACATTTGATTTTAAACTTGCAACGTTTCGGCCGTGGATGCACGGCCAGTACTCGAACTTAAGTTCTAAAACAAGGCAGTTTAAGAACATTTTACTTTAAGGCCTGCGTGTTTCGACGTTTGAATAAAAGCCACGGCGGTATGATTTAAAATATTGTGGTAAGGGTCCAGTGTATCGAAACCTATGTGATAAATGTTATGCGCTGTTTTCTTAACGTCGGAGGCCCCGGGTTCGATCCTCGGCAGGAATAATTTGGGAATTTATAGTTTCTGAATTCTCTCTGGTCTAACCTAGTAGGAGTTTCAACCGTGGCTAGTTACCACCCTACCGGCAAGGTGCCGCCAAGCGATTTAGCGTTCCGGTTCGATAACGTGTAGAAACCGATTAGGGGTTTAATTTAACTGCCATACCCTTACAGGTTAGCCCGCTACCATCTTAGACTGCACACTATCAGGTGAGATCGCATTCAAGGCCTAACTTATAGTGGATAAAAAAATACAAGTCTAACTTGCTCTGCACAATGCAGTAAGTATAGAGATCACCAAAATACGGGAAGAAGCCAAGAAATGCGACATGTTAATACTAACGAAAAGGAACTTTATTTCAAGGCAATAAGGTCTTACTTGCTCTGCACGGAGTCCACAATGTCGATCAGGGTATCGGCGCCGAAATGCGCGGAGAAGAATCCAAGGAACGCGATCAATCCACGAATGTATTTCGTTGTTTTAGATGAAGAGAGGCGTTGGAATAACAACGTTATTATCTGTTTTGTGTACGGCTGCATTACTGCTCTGAAATAGATAGATTCATTTCATTTAATTCGCTCACGAAATAAAATCAATACTTATATTATAAATGCGAAAGTGTGTATGTCTGTCTGTCTGCGACACTTTCACGACCCATCTATTGAACCGATTTTGACGAAATAGAAGAGTTCCCGCTGGAATCAAAACCTTAATCCACGCGGGCGAAGTCGCGGGCCTCAGCTAGCTTACAATATATGCTAAAAAGGTCAACAAATAATGATTAGATGCATCCAAACTTATAGGAATAGGAAAGCGAATAAACTCTATCTGTCACTTGAAAATTACGGGTTGCAGGGAAAATACTTGGCATACGTACCAATTCTGTTCTACATTTTGTAAGTATAAAAATAAAATTACATTTAGTAGTTACAAGTCACACCTAAACCACTAAACGGATCTCAATGAAATTTGGCACAGAAAGGATAATGGTCATTTAGACTAGGAAACAAAGAACAGAAATTATTACCTAGACGAGACTATCACCAAGATATAGTTTATGAATAATGTACTTATTAGATTATCATTCATTTATTTTTAAAGCAGGGAAAATCTTTCCATGTGATTTCAAAGAAATAATTTGAAATGAAATTCACTTACTCGCCGAATTTGTACAATATCGTCTGTATAAGGTAGAAGCCTTCGTGGTCGTTCGTCTTGGAAGCTATCAGCTTCTGGAAAACACCCAGCATCGCATTCTGCGAACAAGAAGTATATTTATTTTAATACTAGCTGATGCCCGCGACTTCGTACGCGTGGATCGAGGTTTTGTGGTTCTAAAAAGTGGGATAAAAAGTAGCCTATGTGTTATTCCAGACTATAATCTATCTCTGTGCCAAATTTCATCCAGATCCGTTCAGCCGTTGGGGCGTGATTGAGTAACAAACATCCATCCATACATCCATACATCCATACCGACATCCATACATCCAAACTTTCGCATTTATAATATTAGTAAGATTAATAGATAAACCCTTACTAATACTAATATTATAAATGTGAAAGTGTGTTTGTTTGTTGTTACGTTTTCACAGACCATCTTTTCAAGCGATTTTAATGAACTTTGGTATTGGCATAGGTTGTGTCCGGGGATTGACAACTTTGGAAAGCATGTATAATACAAAAGAGAATTTATTTACTTTTAAACACAAATTGTCAATATGTATCTTCCAATTGAGGTAATCGTCAATATAGAGGCCTAGAAATTTTGTTTCGGTTTCACAGATTTTTTTACCTTGATAATTATCCAGTGATAATTTATTTCTCTTATTTTCAAATGTCATTACTTTTGTTTTGTCAAGATTTATAATTAAACTATTGCACGTCAACCAATTAAAATTAGGTCTTTACCTTTCTTCATGTGACTCACCAGCTTTCCGTCAGCGAGCACGCGGTAGGAGCGTGTGGCCACGAAAGCGCAGAGCAGCCTCACGAGCGGGCGCACGTTGGCGGCGCGCTCCCACAGCGGCGGGGCCACGAGACACGTGGGTCTCCGCCCGCTCTTTCAAACTCGAATAGTCGGGACAGAATACGCATGAGATACTGACCTTAACTTTTTATCGCTGGAGCATGTTATCGTTGGCGCAGTCGAACTCGTGACAGCGACCTCCAGTGTGTGATGTGAAAATGTCTAGTTACTGGCTCAAATGCATAGATTTAGCAAAAGATTCATAATTTCAGCCAAAAACAAAATCTCTCTCATTTTAACTCAGTCTTAAGTTAGAGCTAAGTCAAAGCATGCTCAATAGATCGCAGAAGTCTGTGACTCACCAGCTTGCCATCAGCGAGCACGCGGTAGGAGCGTGTGGCCACGAAACCGCAGAGTAGCCTCACGAGCGGGCGCACGTTGGCGGCGCGCTCCCACAGCGGCGGGGCCACGAGACACGTAGGTCTCTCCGCCCACTGTTTTACACTCGAATAGTCGAGACAGAATACCCATACGTATTCTGTCCTGTCAACACGTATACTGACCTTAACTTTTTATCGTTGGCGCAGTCGAACTCGAGATAGCGACATCTAGTTTGTAATGGGAAAATGTCTAGTTACGGGCTCAAATGCTTAGTTTTAGCAAAAGATTCATAATTTCAGCCAAAAACAATACATTCTGTTGGTTTTGATGTGATAATTACACATCTTCATGCGGAAAGAAGTAGTCTATGACTCACCAGCTTGCCATCAGCGAGCACGCGGTCCGAGCGTGTGGCCACGAAAGCGCAGAGCAGCCTCACGAGCGGGCGCACGTTGGCGGCGCGCTCCCACAGCGGCGGGGCCACGAGACACGGCAGCAGCGCGGCGTAGGCCTCCGCCCCCGCGTCGCCCGCACCCCCCTCCCCGCCGCCCCGCAGCTCCAGCAGGAGGGAGAGCATTTGGAATACGTAGGGCATGAATTCTGTAGAGCACAGGTTTTCACTTTTAGGCATAAATAATTTAGGTATATGTAATAATATTAGGTATTTACCTATGAAATTGCCGTTTTGTATGGAATAAGTGAAAGTACCTATTTTTTCAAACTTTATTGATGCCCTTCTTGTAAAAATCAGCTGGACGGGAGGCAACAAACTCTACAAAGGCATTTTGTACTGCCTCTCGGGAATTGAATTTTTTACGCACTCACTAAAAAGTTGTCTAAATTTTGGAAAAAGTAATAGTCGGTAGGTGCAAGGTCTGGTGAGTATGGCGGATGAGGGAGAGCTTCCAACCCCAGCTCTTGCAGCTCGGAGACTGCTTGTTGCGCAGTATGGGGTCGCGCGTTGTCGTGAAGGAGCAGTGGGGACGACCGATTGACCAAAGCTGGTTGCAGATGTGCAAGCTTCTCCATCATTCTCTCCAGTTCTTCACAGTACACATCTGCAGTAATGCTCATGCCGTTTTGTAAAAAGCTGTGGTGAATCACACCCGCACTAGACCACCAAACAGTGACCATCACATTTTAGGAGTCATTTTTGGTTTAGGGCATTGCTTTAGGCTGAACCAGGATCTAACCAACTTGCTGAGCGCTTTCGATTGTCGAACAGAATCCATTTTTCGTCGCACGTAACAATTCGTTTCAAAATTCCTTCATTTCTTTGCCTGTTGAGCAGCGCAAGGCAGGTCTCGACGCGTACGTTGCGCTAGCGATCGTTAAGGTCGTGGGGCACCCATCTATCAAGCTTTTTTACCTTGCCAATTTGTCGCAAATGGATCAATATTGTTTTGATGCTTACACCAAAAGCTGCTGCTAGCTCAGCTGTAGATTGAGTTTCGTCAGCTTCCACAATCGCCTTTAAATCATTATTGTTGACCAAAGTCTCCGGACGACCACGAGCTTCATTTTTCAAGTTAAAATTTCCAGAACGGAACCGGGAAAACCAATAACGGGTTGTGCGTTCGTTTGTACAGTTCTCTCCGTAAACGTTTTTGATGTTACGTGCCGTTTGTGTCGCGTTGGTGCCACGACGGAACTCATATTCCATAATTACACGAACTTTTAAAGTATCCATTATGACGAAAAATGTTGAAATGTGATGAAAATACAACGCTAATCAAAAAACGAAAGACTGAGTTTGTAAAAAGAGTGTCATGGTTTTAAAACAAAATTAATTTGAATTTAGAATACAGAGCCATTACAAACTTTTTTTTATTTGAAATGACCAATACTGAAGAAAGGCAATTTCATAGGTAAAGACCTATTAATAATTATCTTACTAATATTATAAATGCGAAGGTGTGTTTGTTTGTTGGTTTGTCCTTCAATCACGCTGCAACGGAGCAACGGATCGACGTGAAAAAAAACTCAATTCACGCGGACGAAGTCGCGGGCATCAGCTAGTCACACATACCTTGTACATCATTTTGCAGTATTTCCTGGAATATCGGGAACAGAGCGTCTTCGAAGGCGGTTATAGCGCTTGGGTTTGCTTTCACCACTAATCTGTGACGGCAAACAATTTAATTAGTAGAATGTCTTTCCGAACCGGTGGTAGACTCAAAACATGACATAACATTAGAGAAACTTGTAAGTCCTACATTAAAAAAATAAATTGAGTATAAAAATAGCAAATATTTAATTAGTAAAACTACTTTCCTAACCGGTGGTAGAGTCAAAACATGACTTAGCATAACAGACACCTGTATGTCCTACATTAAATAAATAAATTGAGTATAAAAATAGCAAATATTTAATTAGTAGAACTGCTTTCCGAAGCGGTGGTAGAGTCAAAACATGGCATAACATTAAAGAAACTTGTATGTCCTACATTAAATAAATAAATTGAGTATAAAAATAACAAATATATATATATGGATTTTATAGTCCCACAAACTTATACTTAGTAAATATGAAAAATTAAATTTAAAAACAAACTTAACAGGCATACAAAATTTGTTTTTGGCCACCGGGTCAGATAAATTTGACGGACTGTAACTAACATTGGTGACGCGTACTTTGGTTGGTTGGTAAGTTGGTACTTACTGCACGGCTAGTGAGAGGCTCTCGAATAGATAGTGGTTGAAGTGCGGCTTGCAAGGATTCTTGGCCACCACGGCCAACATGCCGGCCAACTTTGGCAAGGCTTCACCCAAGTACGGCAGCGCAGACTCGCGCAGTATCGCCAGAGTTCGGAGCACCGCTGGAACAAAAACAAATGTTTACTATTGGTTCGCCCTGAACTGAGACCTCGCGGCGCCATCTATTGACATAAATGTGAAGTTCTATTAAAATACTGAAGCTCATTAAAAATTAAATAATTCAGTTTCCTTACAATATTTATCTAATTTTAGTATTTGTTGTTCAAGTACAGGATATAATTGAAATAATTGATCAAGTTTCAGGCTCAGCCTTTCAGAAAATTTAGAGTTCTGAGGTCATCTTTGGACGTTAGAAAATCTCCACTTTGAAAGCCCCCCATTTCGTCAATTTTGGGGGAAAAATTTAAAAAAATATATTTTTGGACTCTATTCCTAATTATCTTTAAAATGATATACTGCAACCCTATGTAACTTTATAAAAAAATATTTTACTTCGCATTCGCTTCTATGAGAGCCCCCTGAAATAAAGATTTTTATTATTTTTTAAGCCATATTCGGCGGGAGGCCATTGGTTTACATATTATATTTAAAGCTGAAGTAATTGCGTTCAGTAATTCAGAAGTTATAATGCAGACGGACGGACGGACGGACGGACAAACAAGTCAATTCACCCAAGTAGACTCAAAGACCTTCGCTTCGCTCGGTCAATTAGCATTATAGTCTATATTATTGTTTATCAGAATCGCTGTTGATTTTCCTATGATAATAAAATAAATAAATAAATATATTTTTTTATTTTGCTCATAGCCTTTATCGCTGAAAAAATTAGACTTTTCGCACAAGGGTGGAAAATGGAAATATTGTGAATAGTATGTTTATAAATTACAATCGCTAATGTAACAGACTTGCACAGTAAGTCCTTAAATCATTATCGCACACGTGCGGTAATATAAACACAAACGTACATAAGAATTCTTATTCAACGAATATTTTTATAGCGCGTGCAATAATGAACTACTTACGTCACACGTATCGTAAGTTTGTTTTATTCGCGCGGGAACTCTTTAATTTTCCGGGATTTTGTCACTCTTCAGGTCCTCAACTATACTCATGCCAAAAATCACGTCAATCCGTTGCTCCGTTGCGGCGTGATTGAAGGACAAACCAACAAACAGACACACTTTCGCATTTATAATATTAGTATGAAGTATGATGTTGGCTCACCCTTCATGACATACTCGTTGTGTTCTGTGGGGTTGTCCTGTGCGCCCAACGAGGCGAATAGAGCGCTCAGTAAGGCAGGGGCGTGGGGTTCGAGAGCCGCGCGAGGCACCATGCCACCCGCGATCAGCTTCTCTACCGCGCACGCGCCGTACGTGCACACCACTCCGCGACCCGTTATATGCTGGATCTGGAATAAGATTTTTATCAAAAGTATTATTATGTTGCTAGTGCGCAAAGTGGAAAATTATAGTAGAGGTGCTAATTTTTCCGAACAATAGTCAGAGATACATAAGTTTTATTGTAGACTAGCTATTTCCCGCGACTTCATCCGCTTGGATTGAGGTTATTCGCGTCCCGTGGGAACTCTTTTAATTTTCCAGGAAAGTAGCCTATGTGGTATTCCAGACTATAATCTATCTCTGTGCCAAATTTCATCCAGATCCGTTCAGCCGTTCTGGCGTGATTGAGTAACAAACACCCATCTATTCAAACTTTCGCATCTATAATATTAGAATAGATAGACTGTAAGCGCATTTTGGCTTATTACGGCCAAGGGTTATTTTGGCCTGGTGGGAGGCTTCGGCCGTGGCTAGTTACCACCCTACCGGCAACGACGTGCCGCCAAGCGATTTAGCGTTCTGGTACGATGCCGTGTAGAAACCGAAGCGGTGTGGTTTTAATTATAACTGCCATGCCCCTAGCAGGTTAGCCCGCTACCATCTTAGACTGCATCATCACTTACCATCAGGTGAGATCGCAGTCAAGGGCTAGCTTGTAGTGGATAAAAAAAATAGGTGACTCATGCGGATGATAGAAAATAAAATAATAAAATAAAAATAAGAAGTAACTAACCTACACTTCTTACTTGACGTTTTTATACCAAGTGATGTATCTTTTACGAATTAACTAATATTTTATCTGTGTTAGATGTGAGAAAAAGTGAGGCCTCACCAGCAGTGGCAGCGCCGTGATGATCAGCTCTTTGGGCAGAAGCGATCGGAATGTCATGATATATTTGATGGCGTCCGCCTTCAGTACCGGTAGCTCTGCCACTAGAAAAAAATAATATTATCTATTTTACATGGAATACAGAGAGAGAGAGGGTACTTATTAATAATAAAAATAATAATTAATTAATACTCATATCTGAAGCTGGGCCAATGTTGGCAAACAATATCCATGGAGACCAGCCAACTGGCAACTGGTTATCGCATAAATGAGTCAGTAAAAATGCCCTAGTTACGTACGTAGCTCCGTTGCAAACAACAAACCAGCACACTATTGCATTTCGCATATTATAAAGTGCCATTCTAACCTCTAAATAACTTAAGTACCTTCAAGGCAAGAGTGAATAGGCATCTTCTAGGCAAGCGCGTTCCAACCTCATCATAGCTTTGCACTAAGCATGATTGTCGTCAAGCGCAAGCCTATCACGCAATAAAAAAAGAAAAAAAAAAAGTTATTCCCTCACTTTCATTACATGCGTGGCGCCCCGGGACGCAAGTGACGTCACCAGGAATAGCGCGGTGTCTATGCCAGAACTCGCAAAGTGTGTCAACTCTCACCGTTCGGCCTCTGCAGCTCTGGCAGCACGTGGTTAGCGGCGAAGGAGGCCAGGTCCACCAGCGGGGAGGCCTTGGTGACGCCGGCCGCCTGCGTGGCGCCCCGGGACGTCACCAGGAACAGCGCGGTGTCCTTGCCAGAAGTCGCAAAGTGGGTCAACTCTCACCGTTCGGCCTCTGCAGCTCTGGCAGCACGTGGTTAGCGGCGAAGGAGGCCAGGTCCACCAGCGGGGAGGCCTTGGTGACACCGGCCGCCTGAGTGGCGCCCCGGGACGCCAGGGACGTCACCAGGAACATCGCGGTGTCTTTGCCGACCCAGGCGCTGCCTCCGCTCTCCGCGTACTTGTTTAACATCATCTGGGGACACACAACTACTATGTTAAATTGATCTTTAAATATTATGTAACAGTCAAACGATTATAATAAAAAAATTAAATGCAAAGAACATTAGATTCAGAAAACATTTGCTCATAAACTTAAATACTTCCTGGTTGATGAAATTATTAAAAGTCACCAAATGAGTTATCATCATTTACGCACAAGTGCGGTAAAATAATGGCGACCATGCAAAACAACACCAGTTTTGTCTTAACTATCGATGGTGAATTGATATTGGCTGATACACAAGCCCATTGAAAATTAAACTCTCAGCGCTATTGAATTTCAGCGAAATTGTTTTCGTATTGCCTCGATTGTAATTTTAATTATGTGCAGTTGTAGCACGATTTATTATTTGGAAAATAAATATCTCGCGATATCGCGTGTCTACATTACCCTTACACAACAACGAACCTACCTCGACATATTGTCCGAAGATGCTCATCATCTTGTCTTCATAGTGCAGTGCGAGTGTCCGCACGAGGTCGCAGGCCGCGCGACGTCGCGTGTCCACGTCAGAGCCCTCTATATCGCGTCGGACATACTCTTCAGGGTTGTCCTCGAAAAGTTCCATGTCGGACTCTGAAAAAAAATTGTACTCCATTTTGGCTTTTCATTCAGAAACAATGGGGCTGATTCTGTAGTGCACAATCTCTAAACTTGAACTAAAATTATTACAAACTTATTGCTAACCCTTTCATAATACTCCCTACGGAAAGGGACAGAACTAGATTTAAAGCTGCCATTTTAGTTTAGTTTAGAGATTGTGTTATACAGAATCAGCCCCAATGAATTTTTAATTTAATATGTTTATTGTAAAATTGAGCCCAAATAATACTAGTAAAATAGAGGACCTTAATCCACGCGGATTCCGTTTTTAAAAACCACGGAGAACTTCCTTTTTTATATTAAAAATAGCCTATGTCACTTTAGGTCCTCAACCATGCCAAGTAAAACGTCGATACGTCACGTCGTCGATACGTAGCTCCGTTGCAAACAACAAACCAGCACACTATTGCATTTCGCATACTATAAAGTGCCATTCTAACCTCTAAATTCCATATTAGGGATGACAACTTTCTCGCAAATGCTGCTGAGTGTAGCCGGGTCTTCGAACAGGCTCTTATAGTTGTTTTTCTCCGCAACTTTCGATAAAAAGTTCAAGGCGTTTGAGACCAACTGTAATAACAATCACCAAAAATATTATAATAACTTCAAATAATACAAGCAGTAACTATTAAATAAAAATCAGTAACTCTATTGTAGAAATCATTTCAGAGGCTACTTTTCTGAATGTAAAATCCATCATATTTCATATCAATTGGCAGTCATAGGGACTGCCGCTAGAAGGGAAAACGAATATTTAAATAATTTTTATTATTATTTTAAATTAAAAAATAAATAAAATATAAACCTTAAAACTAAGACATTAAAGTTTAATTACGAATGTACTATATTTATATTTAAGATCTTTTGTCTTCGTAACAACGCGAAGTGTCGGCCACGGTTACACAGCACTTATTAATATAAACCTTAAAACCAAGGCATTAAAGTTTAATTACGAATGTACTATATTACTAGCTGATTCCCGCGACTTCGTCCGCGTGGAATGAGCTTTTCGTAAGAAACGTTTTCGTTCGACCGTTTTTTCTCCGTCTTACATTGCAAATCCGACATAAAATAATATTTCGGCTATAAATTAAGATGTAAGCTATCCTATCTTTCAAGTTGGATCAAACTGCACACGGTGTGCAAATTTAATTTAAAATCGGTTAAGTAGTTTAGAAGTCCATCGCGGATAAACAACGTGACACGTGATTTATATATATTTCTTATTCTTCTTAAGACCTTTTGTCTTAAGAAGAACGGTGTCGGTCTCGCGTATTCCACATTTTTACCCCCTATCAAAAAGTGCTCAACGCGGCTAAATAAGTTTTCACTTGAAAAAATCATAGTAGAAAAAAATGCACTATAGAAAATCCCGCGTCACTCACCGCGTCGTACTTGGGCTGAGCGCCCGTGGTCAGGAGCACGTGCCACACAGCGGTGACGAAGGCGGGCGCGTGCGGACCGAACTCCTCTTCGTACTTAAGGGCGTACAGTGCGGCGCATTCGCACACTTCTGTGCGGAGTTGCTCCATTACACCCGGCTTCTCGTCGTCATCCTGAGACAAAATTAATAGGGTATGATTTGAAATTTTCAAAGAAGCATAAATTCTTAAAACTAGGGTTCGGAAACCACTGCATTAGTATAAAACTGTGCTGCAATTGTTCACTTCAATTGTTCAATTTACACTTTTTGAAGCGTTTTGCTATCGTGCCAATCCTTCTTCAAACTTCAAATTGCGATTATATTTAGTATATATAATCTACTAAAATATCAATCCTTTCCCTAGGCCTCTAGCAAAACTATCTGCGTTTACGCTACGGCCAGCTTTATATACCCCAAAAAAAAAAGTACGACATCACTCGACGTCGCGTGACAGGTCATATTGAAAAGTAACGCGATCACGCTACGACGAGTGATTGGCAATCAAATTGTTAACTCACCCAACTATGGAACCCTACCATACATGTAGTGACATTTACTCGTTTTCATTAAAAATCAGATGATATCAACTTACATTAGTCTCCAAGCAAGGAACTTTGACTTGCAACAAGTTGAGCAGGTTCGGCATCCATATTGGCATGTTGTCCTCAAAGAACTCCGGCAGATCCTGACAGTTGAGAGAATAGAACACCTTGCATATGAGCACCAGGGACCCATATATCACTTTCAGCGCTTGAGGGTTGTTTGCGTGTGTATTCGTTAGCTCTATTGTTGCCTGCAAAACAAAGAGACCATTATTTTGGAAACTAGATGGTGACCTTTTAGAGACCTGAATCAACGTGGGTGAAGCAGGGAGATATTGATATTTTATACTAAAAGCATTTTTGAAATGGGTAGTTAAAAATCGAACCACTACAGAAGTTCAACAGTTGAATTACTAATTAGTTGAACTAGTGGGACTTTGTTCCCCTGCAGTTCAAATTAGAAATTTCAAACAAAAAAAAAATTTGAAAATTAAAAATTTGCTCATTCAAACATTCTATGTTTGAATGAGCACTCATTATTATTGTGATAAGAATTGTTAAAAAATTAATCAAAATATTTTATGTCCAATACAATTAATTATCTTGATTACAAAAATTAATTTAATTAATTTCACATCAAAGAAGTTCAAATCTTGCAATAATTTATCTGCTGTTGAACTGGGGAAAGAAACCCGACCAGTTCAACAGTTGAACAAATTTTTCAAATTTTCATTTTCATTTTCAATCATTTATTCAATTTAGGTACACTGTAGATACACACACATATTGACGTTCATTACTTACATATAAAACATGATAGTGATAGTCAGTAACGGTATCTTAAAACTAAAGCTACGAGGGTTCCAAACGCGCCCTGGTCTGACAAGAGACCACAACAAACTCTGCCGGTTTTTTTTTTCATTATCACCATCTCACAAATCATCTTAACTAAGGAACCATCAGAGCCATTAATTAGAGCAAATTATTGCCAAGCTTCCTTGTCATTTAAGTAATCCTTTACATGGTGATGGTAATAAGATTTTTCAATGAGTTTAAGTTTTACATTAACTTTGAACTTATTATGAGACATCTTCAACATGTCTTCTGGGCGCTTATTGTAGAAGCATTGTTTACAACAAATGAATTGTTGGTTTTACTAAGCCTAGAAGCAGGCATTACAAGTTTATATTTATTTCTAGTATTGACAATATGACAATCACTTTTCTTCTTGAATTTATCAATGTGTTTATGCTAATTATTTGAACTAATGGGAAATATGTGTCATTTCTCATTGAAAGAGTTCCATCGGGTATGGGCCCTTAAAAGTAGTTTCAATACTGCAATATATCGCTACTAGATGGCGTAAACAGTCGTGTTAAAACTGTTAAAAGACTGTATTAAAGATATCTCAAACGGCACTGACGGGTAAGTAAACCGTGGCCTAGCAGTCAAAGGCGTTCCGGGCGCGATTCCCAGAGAGAAGTAGGTTGAAATCCTGCCGGTGCCGCAATTTTTTATATGTATTTAAGTTTTTAGTAGTTGTTTTTTTTTGTATGGGCTTTATCGTGCGATCAGTCGATAGACTATGAGCAGATTAGTTTAAGGAGAAATTGGCGTGCAGGGAAGACTTCCCCAGCGGGAAGCTCTCCATGAGTGTCAGCTATACATTGTCAAGTATATGCCTTCTCTTTAAACGACGAATCGCTTGAAGCATTGTCAATTGCCATGCCAGGTGATTTGGATGGTTGCCAAGCCTTGTTTTGTAGTTGCAGCTGCAGTGCCTGATTTCTTCCTCAACTGTGTTTATTTTAAGGTGCTCATGGATTTCGGATATTCTTATGAACCATGGTGCGTTTGAAAGTTGTTTAAGTATGTAGTTTTGGGTTCTTTGAATTATTTCGATGCTTGAGTCACATGCAGATCCCCAAAGTTGTATGCAGTATGTCCATATCGGTTTTATAATAGTGTTATATATAAGGAGCTTATTATCTAAGGAAAGTCTGTATATGTATTTAAGTAAGTTTAGACTTCCTAGAGTGAGAAGCACTGTAATAAAATTATAAAATTAATGGGAAATATTCTGTGGGTAATGCTTACCACGAAAAGGTCCGTGAGTGGTTTGGCTATGTTTTCCAGCACATGTTTGATCTCCTCCCACAACTTTTGCGACTTGAACTCATACCGATACCGCTTGAACAGCGAGTGAGCGGTCCGGAGCACGCCGTTTATCACGTGGAAGTCGCCTGTAATAGATTGTTCAACAAGATATGTCCGGCGCTAAAATAATTAGTATGAAGTTGACTAGAAGTTTCTAACTAGAAATTCTCAGTACTAGCCAGGAGTTAGGAAGTTGGCAGTGTTTTACCCCCGCGCCTCGGAGAGCACGTTAAGCCACCGGTCCCGTTTGTTATCACTAACATGATAATAGTCGTTAAAACCCGCCAACCCGCATCGGAGCAGTGTGGTGGTGGAATCAGAGATAGATATAGTCTGGAATAACACATAGGCTGCTTTTATCCTGTAAAATTACTGTTCTCGCAGTAACCAAAAACTTCAATTCACGCGGACGAAGTTGAGGGCATCAGCTAGTGATGATATAACATACCTGTACCAAACTTCTCCACCATTTCACTGATAAGCCCCGGCCACTTCTCAGGGAAATCTGACTTGCCAATGATGGACACTGCATCACTGAGCTGCCTTTGAACGCCCTCTGGTGACTTTAACATGAGGGACACTATCAAAGTTTTGATGGTCGCTCGGTCGGTTGCATGGATGCGATCCACACCATCTTCTTCCTAAAAAATACAGATTAAAATGCTTTTTGAGATGATAAAACACAAGGACCTGGAGTGTAAAAATCGTTTGTGACCAAAATCTTGGTTTTCCTCGCTTTAGTATAGATGGAGAGAGACAGAGAACCTGTATATAATTATTTTAGTTAGCGTTGAACATTTAGAAAAATTCCATGTTAGCTCAGTAGCCTGAAATGAGCCACGTAGTAAGCAACATATCACAGATTCGAATCCCACTGATGAAATAGAATAGCGAAAATGACTATTTTCCCATAGCCTAAAGGGTGTCGAACGGCACCACATACCATAAGCATAGCTGGAGAGAGGCAAATTCATGCTCTTTTATTGTTTACCGTTTACTTCCTTAAGGCGTAGTGAAACAGTCAACAGGCCTATTGCGATTTCAAATCTGAAAATGTAGTTTTACTAACCACTGGCCAGTTCCTCTTGATATAGTTTTTGAAGGTGACGGCAGCAGCCACTCGTATGGTGGGATCAGCTGACTCCTTATCAATAAGGTGCAACAGAAGGATTGCATAGTTCTGGTTCACCTCAACCCCCTCAAGAAATTTCTCCGCTGTAATGATAATTAGATAGATCAATATTTATTGTAAGTATTAATTTAAAAAAAATCTAACCCTTATAATAAGGTTTCATGCACATGAAGCCAAACGGTTCTCAATTTCAATATCTCTTTGACCACAAGTACTTGTGAGGGAATTAATTATTTAAGGCATCTTTGATATGAATAAAATTATATTTTCTATTTAGATATTTACATCAATTGACACACCAATAATCGAATTACAAATTCAACGACAGATTGACGACGCAGCTGTGTCAACTCTTAACCAGCCAGCTCTATGTAGGTGGCCAGTTCTCACACTCCTCTTCACAGCTAGTGGTCATCAGGACAGTCCTAAGCTGCTCCGAAGTTTGAACAGCCGTGGACCAGCTAAAGCTTTTGTCAATAGATCTGCTTCCATTTCTCCAGTTTGCAGATACTTGACCTCTATTACTCCCTCTTGAACACAATTCCGAATGAAGTGCATTTTTAAGTCAATATGCTTTGACTTTGAAGTAACCATTTCATTTTGGCTTAATTTGAGGGCAGCTTGATTGTCATTCAATACAACTATGCGATCATAGCTGGCCCCTAGGTCTTTATAGAGACTCTTTAGGTGGATGGCTTCCTTTGCAGCTTCTGTTAGGGCGACATACTCCGCTTCGGCGGTCGATAAGGCGACACTTCTTTGCTTTTTCGACATCCAGCTTACAGCCGTTCCAGAGAATTTAAAACAATATCCCGAAAAAGACTTTCGGTCGAGCTTACATGAGCCCCAATCTGCATCTGCCATGCCATATAATTCTTGGCCAGTCTTTCTGAAAATAAGGCCGACGCTCATCGTTCCTTTTAGGTAATGTAGTACTCTTTTTGCGCATTTGAAATGAATATCTCCGTAACAATCATTAAATTGAGAGAGATAGCTAATGGCAAACATTATGTCAGGACGAGTTCCTACTGCCAGGTACATGAGAGTACCAATTAAGTTTTTATAAGGAAGATCTTTTCTTTCATCTTTTCCTACTTTTTGTAGTATGAGACCTGGTTCTATGGGTGTAGACGTAGGCTTGCAATCTTCCATTTTGAACTTTTTGAGAGTATCCTTAATAAACTTCTCTTGGTTCAGTTTGATTTCATCCTTTGTATATTTAACTTCTATTCCAATTAGCCGTTTTGGAGTTCCTAAGTCTTTTAACTCAAATTTAGTATTTAGTAGATCTATTACTTCTTGGAGTATGGTTGGACACGAATAGGCAATTAATAAATCATCGACATAGATCACTATTATGACTTTAACTCCTCTTTTCTCTAGTATGTATACACATGGGTCAGCTCCTGATGCTTTAAAACCTATGTTCTTTAGTTCTGTGTCGAGTTTTTTATACCATTGCCTCCCTGCCTGTTTGAGTCCATATAAAGCTTTTATAAGATGACAGACTTTGTCTTTGGGATTATTTTTTATGTCTTTTAGCATACTTATTGTTTTGTTATACAAAGTTAAGTCTTCTTGTTTACTTTCTTCGCTCATGATTTCTATTAGATAATCTTCTAAAAAGTTAGGGTATTTCATTACTATTTTTTCTTCTAGTTCACCATTTAGATACGCCGTTGTCACGTCCATCTGGTGTAATTTCAACCCTTCTTCCATGGCGATTCCAATAACAGATCTTATTGAACTCAATTTAGCGACAGGAGCGTATGTTTCATTGTAGTCGACCCCTGGTCGCTGTGTGAAACCTCGTGCCACAAGTCTAGCTTTCTTTGTAATGTTGTTGTCTGGTCCTAGTTTATTTCTTAAGACCATTTTGTAATCCACTTCTTTCATGTCTTTTGTTTTCTTTCCTATTTTCCAAGTTCCATTTTTGACATGAGCTTTTATTTCGGCTTTTATTGCATCATGCCAGTATTCATTTTCTTCATTTTCATCAGAAAAGTAAGACATATCCGATAAACAATTTTCTTCGGTTGCATTTAATACAAAATCTTTGGTCCACGTTGGCGGATGCCTTTCTCTTTGTGGCCTCCCACTTTGTGTTATTTCTAGAATCTCCGATGCATCGTCGTAAGACTCTACTGAAGAAGCATCTTCTTGATCGTTCTGATCTTGCAATGTGTTTTCATTTTTACTTTGAATTATTTCAATTTCTATCGGTTGTATTTTGTTTGTTTTATTATTACCTTTAATCTTGTTTTCTTTTTCAGGCATTTGCGAAAGTTCCCTTTCATTTATAAGTTTGTCATAATTCTGACCTTCTTCTTTAAAATACATTTTGTCTGTTACCTTGATGTCTCTGCTTGTCACTACGTCATCATCTTCTGGAATGTATACTCGATAACTCTTTGAGATCATTGAGTACCCCATGAATACGCCCTCTTTTGCATTTTGGGTCAACTTTCCTCGTTTTTTCTTTTTCAAAACAAACGTCTTTCTACCATAGACGTGAAGATGATGTGCACATGGCTTCCGGCCTACCCATTTTTCAAATGGTGTTTCGCCATCCAATGCTTTAGAAGGGCTACGATTAATAAGGTAGTTTGCGGTCGCTACCGCTTCCGCCCAAAGCTTCTTAGGTGCATTGGCTTCGATCAGCAGACATCTGGCTTTTTCTAATAAGGATCTATTCTTTCTCTCGCTAATCCCATTTTGTTGGGGTGTATAAATAGTGGTCAACCTTCTTTGGATGCCATGCGATTTGAGGAAATCATCAAACTCCTTATTTCGGTATTCCGTACCATTATCCGTCTGTAAATATTTTATTCTTTTACTGTGGGATGTCTCAACTTCATTTTTATATTCTTTAAAAACATTGAAAACGTCACTCTTTCTTTTAATAAAATAGACGTAACAGTAACGTGTATAATCGTCTATAAATGTGACGTAATATCTTGAGCCTGCCAGTGTCTCACACTCAAAAGGTCCACAGACGTCACTATGAATTATTTCTAGCTTGTCCGATGAATAGAGGTCATCATGTCTAGTGAATGGTAATCTTGACAGTTTGCCTTTAATGCAGGTCTCACAAGTTTCCAACTTTTCATCAGTTAAATTTAAACCATACATAAGGCCATCTTTAGCAATCTTCTTTAAATCTTTTTCATTTATGTGGCCAAGTTTGCGATGCCATTCCATGATGTCACTATCTCTTTTTGGTGTGTAGTGTGCAGTCTCATTTCTTTTACATTCAAGGTAGTAGAGTCCATTTTTCCTTTTCGCTGTCAGTGATACCTCGCCGTCCTTTTCTATGACGTAGGCTTTATTTTGTTCGAAAATAACTTTATGTCCTCTATCCGTTATTTTTGCAACAGACAATAGGTTGACTGACACGTCGGGAACATAAAGGGTATCATTGAAGTTATAGCCTTGTTTGTCTATACTGACTGTAACTTTTCCCTTACCTTGAATTTTAGTCGTATATTTATTTGATGCCAACTTTAGGCTACCAGTTTCAGGAGTCATGGTAGAAAACATAGATTCATCGCCGCACATATGAGATGAGCAGCCGCTATCTAAACACCATAAATTTTCATTATTATCTGAATTTTCAGTGGTGCTCAAACAAACGTTAAAGTTTTTATCCTTGTTTCCGTTTCCTTTCTCACTTTCTGCGTTTTTCTTTTTGTGCCAGCATTTCTCGATTGAATGGCCTTTCTTTTTGCAGCCCTTGCAGAATAATCTTTGCTTGTTTTTCTTTGTGTAATAAGCTTCTGAGCTTTCAGGCTGTTCGTTACCAATTCTGGCCTGGAACTCTTCCAGAATTTTAACTTTTAATTCTTCAGGTCCAGGTAATGTATCTCGAGACTCAATGGCTATTCTAAAATTTTCAAATGTAGTTGGCAAACTATAGAGAAGCATTATACTTAATAATTCTGGTGGTATTTTTATTTCCATATCTGCGAGTTTATCTACAATATCCATGAAATTGTTTAAATGATCACGAATATCTTCTTCTGTGGTCATTCGCTTTAAAACCAGCTGCTTTAGTAAAGTTGCTTTTCTTGCAGGCCCAGTGCTTTGATAAGTAGCTTTCAATTTTTCCCACATAGATTTAGATGTCGTGCAGGTCTTTATTTGTTTTAATTCAGAAGGCGATATCAAAAGCAGGATATCAGCTCTTGCCTTCATATCCTCTTTGTTGAAAGCCAACTTCGCTGCCGCATCCGCATCTGATGGTAAAATTTTCTCGCCGCTTACGATGTCCCAATAATCATTTTTAATTAGGACTGCTTGCGCTTGCAGACACCAAGTATCGTAATTTGACTTGGTCAATGGTTCTATGTTGCGAAATGTTGTACTCGTAGATGCCATTTTCGTGATTATTAAATTAAATTAATCAACCATGCTCTGCTACCAATTTGTGAGGGAATTAATTATTTAAGGCATCTTTGATATGAATAAAATTATATTTTCTATTTAGATATTTACATCAATTGACACACCAATAATCGAATTACAAATTCAACGACAGATTGACGACGCAGCTGTGTCAACTCTTAACCAGCCAGCTCTATGTAGGTGGCCAGTTCTCACAGTACTTAATTGTTTAATAAAAGACTTGCAACTACAGTACCCGGCAATAAATATTGCACATCGACTTTGGAAAGAGACAATCGGTTATTTCGGCTTCGTATAGCGTTATCTCTGTCGCACACTACCGATCGGTAGTGTGCGACAGAGATAACGCTATACGAAGCCTAGCAACTAGCAACTTACTGTAGCAAGTTACACATTATGATATTCTATTACAAGTTAACTATCATCTTTAAATTGTCTTTATTGGCAGAATGACTAACTGTTTTTTTTTATATAAGAGTAGTTCATGTTAATGTTTACAGCTTAATAAAGACTTGAAAGTTTTGTCAAAGAATAGAATCTTGTACTGCCCAGTCCACCAGTTTAACCTCATTCAAAGGTTGGTTACAAGAAACTCCTAGCCCTAAGTCCTAGGTACTTATACTTTGCATTAGTTTTTCTACTGCACACTAGTAGTGGTAACGAAAAGATACAAGAAAGAAATTGTGTTTTTCAATAATTGCCCCAAAATCACCCATACTAATAGTACATATAAATGTGAAAGTGTATCTGTTTATTTGTCTCGCTGCTATGCTTTAACAGCCAATGTTTTCAACCAATTTTGATGAAATTTGGTACCATCTAGCTTATCCATACAGTTGTACACAATAATATGCTTGTCTGTGACACCACCCAGAAGGGGTGTATAGCTCTGCCTTCTGCCCTGTATAATACTAGCAAATACATACAATGCAGGGCGCAAATTTTCAGCTGTGACCTGGGTGATGTCACAGCTAATGGAAGTATACTTCCATAAAAGGAACTATACATACTTTTTCTCATTATACAATTTTCTATCAGAGATCACATTAGGGCTAACTGCACCTTGGACTGTGCTGAACAAAAACAGTTTTATATACTCTTTCCATACCACTGGCATACATCTTTTAGACCTTTTAATTATTTTTTTATTTATTTATTTAGTACCAAAAAGTTATAAAATAAGAAGAAAAACAGATATATAGTGGACAAGGAAGCACTTATCTCTATAAGAGATCTCTACCAGTGACCCTTGGCAGTGAGAAAGGTTGTGGAGGAAGAATAGGTACAACAAAATATGATGAAACGAGAAATTATACCATAAAATTACATATAAACACACAAATATACATACTAATGACATAAATATATATTATATATACAAAAATAAATAGCCTTTTAGCTCTTCTAAGGTCAAACTATGAAGTGGTCTTTTGCCCGCATGACCAAAGTAACTAACTTGATTAGCCTTTGCAGTACAGTGGTGATCTTGACATGACTAGTCGAGTATCATACAGTATATTATTATTCGCCTAGTACTGTAGGTACTATGAACAAAATTTTTAGGTTATAAAAACTAAGAGAACCGCAGCTTCATGAGTTAATTCATTTATTTTATCAAACATAGAAATTTATTTGAAAAAATTTTATGGGTCAGAATTTAAGAAAGAATCACTAGTAAAATCAGTGTTTATCAGTTAATTTTTACGAACCCGGCCTTCTAATGTTTGGGTCTGGATTCAGTGTCTGCTGTAAGTAGTTTGCAAGAGTAGCCAAGTTATCCTCCGTTACCTCCATCACGATATTGTTAATTTATGCTAAATAATATGTTACTAGTATGAACTTATGAAGTATGATTAATTTTAGATGCACAATTTTGATGTGTACAAACTACAAAATCGCGTATCACATTCTCATTTCACATCACCGACCAGAAAAAGAAGTTTCACATTGAAAAAGTTAAATAAACAGCAGACAGCTGTCAGCTGGTTAGCTTGTCTTTAATTTACAGACCATAGATAATACACTTTATACCCGAGAGATTACCGACGTTTGTGATTTTTGATCTAAAAGTGATGGGACTACTTCATTTTTTTTACTCGATTACTCGAGTCTACTCGGAGCTGGACTCCGAGTTCCGACTACAATGTATCAATATTAAAAATGATAGAGTATTCGAAATGGTAACCTATTGACTTTCCTTAATGACACAAATAAAAAAAAGGTCGCTTCCATAACATCTGAGTCCATCACTTATATTTACGCGTTATACTTATTCTTTATTTATCTATCCATTTTTGTTGTAGCTGTAAGTTTTCTGAACAAAATAAAACTAGTGGTTCGCCCCGAACTAAGACCTCGCGGTGCCATCTATTGACATAATTGTGAAGTTCTGTTAAAAATACTGAAGCTCATTAAAAAAAAATTTAGTTTCCGTATAATATTTATCTAATTTTTAACCGACTTCTAAAAAAGGAGGAGGTTCTCAATTCGGCACGTATGTTTTTTTTTGTATTTGTTGTTCAAGTAAAGGATATAATTCAAATAATTGATCAAGTTTCAGGCTCAGCCTTTCAGAAAATTTAGAGTTCTGAGGTCAACTTTGGACGTTAGAAAATCTCCACTTTGAAAGCCCCCCATTTCGTCAATAATTTTTTTCAAAAAAAATTTTGGACTCTATTCCTAATAATTATCTTTAAAATGATATACCGCAACCTTATGTAACGCTATAAAAAATATTTTACTTCGCATTCGCTTCTATGAGATGCCCTATCTATGCCAATGCCCCTGAAATGAAGATTTTTATAACTTTTTAAGCCATATTCGACTGGAAGCCATTGGTTTACATATTATGTTTAAAGCTGAAGTAATTACGTTCAGTAATTCAGAAGTTATAAGGCTCTCAGACGGACGGACGGACGGAAAAGTGCAAATTCACTCAAGTAGACTCAGAGACAATTATCTACAATCTACATCATCTTCAATTTTGAACCCATTGCCGGCTCACTACTGAACACGACTCATCTCAATGAGAAGATTTTGGTCTAAGTCTACGCGTCTACGCTAGCCTAGTGCGGATTGGTAGATTTCTCTCAGGCATGCAAGTTCCCTCACGATGTTTTCCTTCACAGCATAAAGTGAGTGATATTTATTTCTTAAAACGCGCATAGCTCTGAAAAGATCGAAGTTCTGACCGTACACGTATTGATGGAACCCTCAACCACCCAAATAGGAGGCCGTGTCTACCACTGCTCATCACTCACCAGCCGAAAATATATTGAAATAGAGCTGAATCCTTGCCTATTAAACCTTGAGTCTGAATAAATTCACGTTAAAAAATGGTCGGGTATTCCCAAATTTACTAGATTTATTTGTTCGTCATCGTCGTCTATAACTTGAATTCCTAGATTCGAGACGACTCGGTCGACTTTAAAAGCGGCTTGAGTCAACAAATCTCGACTCGCCCATCACTAAATTCCTAATCATCTGTGGCCAATAAACCATAGATTACCTACCCGGGGACAGAGACATTTTTGAAATTTTTATTTAACTGATTTAACGGCTCTGGATTCTATTCCTTCTGAGCCAGGGACAGAGACAAGTAACTCATAGAAGTAACTTAACATCACAGACTTATATAATAAAGAAAAGCTTAACATCATAGACACAGGTTATTACATAGATTTTAATATATAAGAGAGGATGTGCCCTATCATATTTAAATTGAAGCTTCCTGTATCCTATAAATGGCGTAATGGGCGGAGCTTAAGGTGGTGTTAGGGCTGGTATTATCGATACTTAAATAATCGATATAAAATTATCACAAATATGCTAGAAAATAATAAACATAATTTTTGAAAAACACTAGTATTCGTATTTTATAATGAACTAGCTGATGCCCGCGACTCCGTCCGCGTGAATTGAGGTTTTTTGGTGCCCGCGGTAACTCTTGAATTTTCCGGAAAAAAAACTAGTCGATGTCTATAAAATTGTCCCAAATTTCATACAGATCAGTTCAGGCATGATTGAGTAGCAAACATCATCCATACATCCCAACTTCGCGTTTATAATATCGTCGACCGTAATCTAACTTGACGTAAGGGATAAATGGCTACTTTACAGGAGAGCCAAAAAAAGTAATTTAAATAAAAAACAAAAAACCCGACTGCTTGGATACCTAACGATAAAAGTGAAATCACTTTCAGTTTCATAGACGATGAAAGTGAAATCTAGCCTTACAATCCGCTTAATAGCTCAGTTACTTACCTACTAAAAGTTTTACTCTGAAGCATTATTTTGTTCCCTTTCTTTTAGCTGTCCGCTAAAGTGAGACGGGCGTTACTATTTAGTAACTTCTTGATAATACAGCAATATTTTATAATATTTAATTTTAATTGATATAATGGACAATTTTCACAATTTTATTTAAGTTCATAAGACGTAAAAGCCATTCAAGAACAAACAAATAAGTTTCATATTGAAGTAAGGGTCGGAGCATTTTTACTTTTGTCCTATACGCCATATTTCTCTTTGAAAATTGATTTTTTGAAAGCTATTAAAAAGTTACCTATACCATTCGATAGAGCTCAAAAAACTGTGTCGGACTGCATTCAAAGTTCATTTTGAGCAAAATGTCCCTTACGTCAAGTTAGATTACGATCGACGATATTAGTATAGATTTATATTATTAGTTCATGTGAACCTTACAAACAATACTGTTTCATAATATAAGTTGGAATTCCTAGATATTATTGAAAAATGGTACTGAATGTGATGATATGAATAATAAAAGTAGACTGATTTTAAAAATGATTTATTTCTAAAATTTATAAAAATGCAGACAGTAAAAATTTATTATTAAAGAATTTATTACATATAAGAAATAATTTTGTCTTACTTGTATTCGGCTTTGGGTATTGTTATTAGTATGTGGACACAAATTTATTTCTTGCAAGGGTTGCCTTGCCTGTTGCCCAGGTGGTAAATTCTGCAATAAGAAAGAAATAGTAAAATTTTATTGTTTGGATTAGAGAAAAGCATTATTGAGAAGTTTACATAATTGATTTTAGCATTCATCACAAACAAGAATATTGAGTAGGTAACGTTTCTTACTGGTATACGTAGAATTGGGCAGGCATCATCCTTGAGACGCTGGCGGTTTAGGGTTGTTGCGGCGCCGCTTACTGTACCACAACTTAGGATGGGTTGAGTGCTAAATTAAAGTCGTATGGCGTTCACTGTCCAATATATTATAACTTTGAAAAGCCGATGTTACAAGTATGGTGGATGGGTTAGCACTGCCTGTCGGTCGCGCGCAGGCGACTATACGTAGTGCCATCCTGTGCTTCGTAAGCACATTGTATCCCCACAATATTCCCCCCTTTTACAAAAAAAAAATGGGTGCTACATACATTTTTTTTTTTTTAAAAGTTACATCAAAAACGATTCATTGTAAAATAATTTATCGCAAGTTAGAGTTCATTAAAACAAATTAATACGTCTATGTTAATATAATGCAACATGATACCTTGTTTTGACAATAGAATCTCGGTCGAGTTCCATTGTCATAACAATTACAAGTTATGCTAACACGACAAAGATTAGTAGGTACGAAGTATGAACACTGGAATTACAATAACAAAATGCAATTAGATATTATAAAGGTAAATGTAGAAGTATAAAAAGTTATAAGTATCATTGTATATAGTTAATAACGTAAATTAAATGTATAAATTTTAATTTTTTTTCTTTGTGTAAAAATAAAATATATAATAACTTTAATACCTTATCGTTTCATTTACGACGAGTTCCTATATTTAGGTCAACACTACTTTCGGCGCAGTTGACGTCTGTACGGGAGGTGGTGGTACACCTTCCACCTTGATAACTGGTATTGTATTATCATTGGTATCAAACTGCTTCCGTAACCAACGTTTGGTATGTCTTTTGCATCTCATTCCAAATCCATGGCAGACGACTATCGCCATTAGTACCACGATAATAATTAATAATATTTCAAATTCATTGGTCTTGTCGTCTTTATCAGCCACCGCTTGCGTTATTACTACATTTTTCTCTTTCGCCTGTTGGATGGCCATTATTATTTCATGTGCTAAACTCTCCATGTTGTTAAGTTTATGAGAAAAGAAATATAAACTTTGATAGCTCTACTGTAGAACAGAACGTAATATAATGAAAATTCTAACTACCTAATGGAATATAAATGATCGCTAATTACCTAACCTAATCGATAAAAAGTAGGTTAAATAACATAGAATATAATTAGGTAAAAAAAAATATTGTATTAAAGATAAATTATGCATACCTAACCAACTAATGGTATCGCGATGGCAATTTGCTTAATCTGCCACTCCGCGTTACTTTGAGTTGCATGGATGGTAAAACAATAGGGTTGTCACTCACAGTGACTTTCTTTTTCCTATTATCTTCTGAAAAATTATTTGGTGTTGAACGATTAACAGAAGTACTTTCTTCCAAGATATATGCAGGTTTCAACCGATCAATCGAAATATATGCTTGACGCTCCGGTAATTGAATCTTGTATACTTTATCTCTCCTACCTAAGACTTTATATGGGCCGTCATAAGGAGGTAGTAAAGGTTTGCGTACTGCATCGTTCCTAACGAAAACTTTATCGCACGTGAGTAAATCCTGGTGTACGAAAAATTTTCGTGAGTCCTTATTTTCCCTGCTTACTGGTTTCAAATTCCTAATAATTGATTGTAGCTTGTTCACGTAACTCTCGTTATCTAAACTAAAATCTTTACTCTTTTCATAAAATTCACATGGCAAACGTATATTAGTTCCGTATACCATTTCTGCACTACTAACATTTGTGTCAACCCTAACTGCGGCTCTAAGTCCTAACAATACCGTAGGTAATTCTTCTACCCATGAATTTGAAGTTAATAATCGCGCAGACAATGCCGACTTTAAAGACCTATGCCATCTTTCTACAGCACCGTTGCTTTGTGGGTGATAAGCAGTAGTACGTAACTTCCTTATACCTAAAAGCAACATGAGGTGTGAAAATAGGTTACTTTGAAAATTTTTGGCTTGGTCACTCGTTAATCGAAGGGGCGATCCAAAACGGGTTATCCAACCTTCGTAAAATACTTTTGCGACTACTTCAGCTGTCATTTCTTTAATTGGGAAAATCTCTGGCCACCTCGTAAACCTATCTATCATTGTAACGCAATATCTATAACCGTCGGCCGATGTGCTAAGAGGACCTATTATGTCTATGTGAACATGCTCGAACCGACCAGCTGTCTCGTAAGTACCTAAATCCGAAACAGTGTGCCGTTGAATCTTAGCACGTTGACAAGCGACGCATGTCTTAGCCCACCTCCGTATGTCTTTATTCATTCCCACCCAAAAGTATCTATCACCAACCATTTTATTAGTGGTGCGGATACCCGGGTGACTTAGGTTGTGAATAGCGTTAAAAGCGATGCGTCTGAAACTTTCCGGTAGGTATGGTCGTGCCCTACTTGTTGACGTTTCGCAATCAATGTAATACTCAGTACCTGGCAACATGATACTAGTGAATTGCATATTGCGCTTCAACTCGTGTAACTCCGGGTCATCGCTTTGCGCACGTGCAAGTTCTGCGAAATCTATAGTCGTGGGACACATTATCTCCTCAACCCGGGATAAAATATCAGCAACGACGTTATCATTCCCGCTAATATGGCGTATGTCCGTCGTGAATTCGCTAATAAACATGATCTGTCTAGCCCTTCTAGGTAATTCTTTTTCACATCCCATTTTACTGAATGCAAAAGTGAGCGGTTTGTGATCGGTGTACACGATTAAATCACGACCTTCTACTAAGTACCTAAAGTGAGCTATTGCCGAATATACGGCTAAAAGCTCCCTATCATATGTACTATATTTCTTTTGCGCTTCCGATAATTTCTTAGAATAATAAGCAATAGGTTTCCATACATTACCTTCTTTTTGTTGGAGAACAGCACCTAGACATGAATCTGATGCGTCCGTCATAAGCGCTATAGGTTTATCAGCTGCTGGATGCGACAAGGTTGCAGCTTGACTTAAACTCTGCTTGCACTGCTCAAATTGAGCAATTGCGGCATCCGTCCAAGAAATTTTCGATTTATCATTTTTCTTGGTATTTGTCAAGTAGCGATCCAGCTCAGACTGCTGCTTAGCTGCCCCTGGTATGTGAGGTCTATAAAAATTTAACATACCTAGAAATCTTCTGAGTTGGTCTCGTGTTGCTGGCCTCGGAAACTCGACGATGGCTTTGACCTTCTCGTCAAGTGGACGTATGCCTTCCGTCGACACTTCATGACCTAAAAACTCTAGTTTCGTTTGTTCGAAACAGCACTTTGAAATATTAATAGTAATACCGAATTTTTCCAACCTATTAAATACTTCCTCCAGGTGTTTCCTATGCTCCTGGATATTATCACTGGCGATAATGATATCGTCAATATATACGAATAGATAATTTAAATCTGGAAAAACACTATGACACATAAAACGTTGAAAACTTTGTGCTGCGTTTCGCAACCCAAATGGCATGCGAGGAAATTCAAACAAACCGAAAGGAGTTATTACGGCTGTTTTTTCAATATCACTTTCGTTAACGGGTATACAATTATATGCTCTAATTATGTCTAATCGAGAATATACCTTTTTTCCTGCAAGCAAGTAAGTAAAATCGCGTAACCTAGGAACGGGATATTTATCAGGTTTAGTGACTGCGTTTAATCGCCTATAATCCCCACAAGGCCTTATCTGTCCGTTCTTTTTAGGAACTATATGCAAAGGACTTGCCCATGCGCTCTTACTGGGCCTGCAAATTCCCATGTCACACATTACCTTAAATTCCGCCTTAGCTTTACTATACTTATCTGGAGGTAGGGGTCGCGCCCGGCAGTGAACCGGTGGACCTTCTGTTTCTATAAAATGACACACATAATGTTTGGGAACCTCCTTAAATGATACTGGTTTTGTAAGTTCTGGATACTTTGATAACAAGTCGTAATGAGGATGATTATAATCAACGGTTTTAATAGAACTTTCGTCAAACTCTGATATGCATGCTAAAACATTAAGATTTGTTACCTGATCCATTAACTTACGTGCCTTAATGTCAACTAAAAGTCCATAGTAGCTTAAAAAGTCCGCCCCTAAAATAGGTTGTCTTACGTCTGCAATGATAAAGTTCCATCGGTAAGGTCGACGTAATCCTAAATCTAACGTCGGGTGTTACTAGTCGGAGGTCACCAATGTCGGGAGCGTATGGTATAAGCTCCCGAAGCAATAGGAAGATCTTCCTCCGAGCCGGTGTCATGCTCGGGGATCCCAGCTGGGCCAACTGTTGTGGGTTGAAATTTCTATATATAGTTCAATTCCGAAAGAACTTCGTTAGCGTGATTCAGGCGGCGGCACGTGATTGGCTAACGTAGCCGCGTCATGTATACGTCATCATGTTGGTGATTGGCTAACGTGGCTGCGTCATGTTTACGTCAGCATGTAGGTATGTGTGCCCCTACATTATTCCCCCTCTTTCTGAAAGTCGTTGAGCATCCATTGAAGCGGCGGCTGAGCATTCAGTGTAGCGGCGCCCGTGTAACCATTCATGCGTAGCATCCAGAGTAGGTGGCTTCGTGTCAGGCTCGTACTATTCTGATGCTATTCTGTGCGACCCCATTGCTGCGTTACTTGCTGACCCGCTGTGTTCGTCTGATGCTTGTGTTGTCGACTCGCTGTGTCTTGATGCTGTTGTGCTGACGACTTTACAAATGTTTTTTCTTGTTCTTGACTTTGATTTTGACTGTTGACTCCATTGACTTTGACTTCTTGGTGTTACTAGTCGGAGGTCACCAATGTCGGGTGTTACTAGTCGGAGGTCACCAATGTCGGGAGCGTATGGTATAAGCTCCCGAAGCAATAGGAAGATCTTCCTCCGAGCCGGTGTCATGCTCGGGGATCCCAGCTGGGCCAACTGTTGTGGGTTGAAATTTCTATATATAGTTCAATTCCGAAAGAACTTCGTTAGCGTGATTCAGGCGGCGGCACGTGATTGGCTAACGTAGCCGCGTCATGTATACGTCATCATGTTGGTGATTGGCTAACGTGGCTGCGTCATGTTTACGTCAGCATGTAGGTATGTGTGCCCCTACAGGGTATAATTAATATCGTTCTCCGCGAAATGATAACTACATATTTTGCTTGAATTTGTAGGCTTGAAATCAGGCCTGTTTATAGCATTTAGCCATTTCAGCCTTAATTAAGTTTTTTTGGGAAACTGAAACAATTGTAAAACATTAATTAAAATGATACACAATAACTGCAATGAAGGGACCAAAACCACTTAAATAGACAATAATGTAGTAATTACGAGTTTACGTTTTTATGAAGAAGGTACCGGCTTGAGTCCCCTTAATCACTAGGTTTTCATAGCTACAGCCTCAAATGAGTTTGGCAATATTATAAGTAGAAGCTGACTGTTTAATTTCATCTCTCTACCCCTTAGAGTGAGAAACAGTAAGAGTAATATGAAGTTTTAATTTTATCGATATTCAATTTATTTGTAAACAATACAATCCCCACACTATACATACACTCCAAACAAAAACGAATTAAATAATCCAAATTTTTGGGGACAGCGCAAAAATTGACGTGTTTTGGATTCAGTAAAGAAGAAACTAAGCTATAATTAGTCGAAATAACTTAAAATACTCGCTACAAAAAGAAAAACTAGACAACTTTGTTACTCACATATGAAATGAAATTCCTGGGCGTTTTACAATATTATTATTCGGACACCCCACAACTGAGCACTTCACCATATTTGATTACTTAAAACTAAGCAAAAACACATGAAAATATCCAAAAAAACACGTAATTATTCACAGCTGACACACCGGAAGAACAACAGACACCATTTTTATTATACAAAAAAAGGCAAAAAATTGGCTTCAATTGCTAAATTTGATGACGTCATATGTCAATTGCGCGACATGTTCACGCAATAACACAATCTAAATGTCTCGTTCTAATAACGTAGCTTTCACTATGTAAGAAAAGTCAAAACATAGTTGTACATGTTTTATTAACAAAATGCATCGTATAACTATAATTGAGTAAAATGTAACGTATCCTCTCTTATATATTAAAATCTATGGGTTATTAATACTAGGATCCTAAAATCCTATAAAAGGAACATATTTACTACGGTTACTAATCTCTGACTACACAGATTTACAAATGTTTTTTTTGTAATGTGTCTGTGTCTGATTTTTTATTTATTTAACTGGTTTAATGGCTCTGAATACTAGTCCTTCTGAGCCGTCTGCCTCGTTGGTCTATTTATTAACATGTTTGTTCTCGGGTTCGAATCCCGGGTCGGGCCATATTAAGTATTGTGTTTTTCTAACTATAAATTCTCAGTACTAGCCCGAAGTTAGATTTAAGGTTTATATTTTAATTATTTAAAGAAGATGATGATGATGAAAGAAAAAATATATAATTTCAAAAAAATTTGAGTACCTAACTGTCGCTTTTCACGTTTTCACTTCTATAGGCAGTCCCTATGACTGCCAATTTTTTTGCTGTATGTATACTTTGTAGAATTCATGCGAGTCTTTACAAATATATAACCTGTTTTTATCTGTAACAACAGGTCAAAATAAGGTCAGAACGTACGTATTAGGTTATGTTTCCGTTTTACGTTCAGTTTGGCTTTTGCAGCCTAACACACAGCAATACAACATCGTCTATAAGTTAAACCACTTTTTTCGAAAGCTACGAGCACAGCTGTTACGAACAAAAACGTCACAGGATTGTCTGACCTAAACTGTCGGATAGGTCAAGCAAAAAAAAAATGATACACTGAGCAGGACAAGAGAACATTTCTCGCTGGCTGCAAAAGCCGAACTGATTACTGAACGTAAATACGAAAACATAACCTAACACGTAAGTTTACAATTTTGACCTGATTGTTACAGTAAAAACAGGTTATATTTGTAACGACTCGCATAAATGCTACAAAGTATAGAAATAAATAACAAAAAATAAAAAATATCGCATTAAGACTATAGCTATCGCATACTTAAATACGCTGACGCCCGGTCTATATCTCTTACTTTACTCTGTCTACGGTATATACTATATTTCGCTCACCTGTGGTCACGTAGTGGTTATAATATTCTCTTTGCCCGTGGTGTTAAGCGACTAAGCGTTAATACCTTCTTTTTCTAGTCGCCGTACTTTAAGCTCTAAGTTATAAAAACCAGAGACAAGTAACATATATGCATGGAACTAATAAGTATTGTACGTAGTACTTATATATTAAAATCTATGGTAGTACTTATTAGTTCCATGCATAAATGATAAAAACGTTTCGTGCAGAGACAAGTAACAGTATTCTACTCTGGTATTCTAATTTCTATACTAATCTGTGGACAAGTAACAAAGTAAAGGAGTTTCCGTTAAAACAGTTAATTAAAAAAAAAAAAAAAAGTAAAGGAGTTTCGTGAATTTGTGTTATTTTGATTGTGCTAATTAATTAGATATTTCTGATGTATTTTTGAGACTTAGTTTTGATTTTCCAGCACGGATTCCAAAGGATTGCTCTACGGTTTCGATTCTTGTTTGCATAACCTACTAAAGTGGCACGTGTTATTTGATGTTTTCGGCGATTAATAGGAAATAGTCGGCGATACCGCTACCGTTGGCTTGGTAATTAAAAAGGTTTGTAAGACTTGGTTATTCCTATATTTGTTGTGGGCTCTTCTCAGACTAGGGCGCGTTTGGAATCCTCGTAGCTTTAGTTCTAAGATACCGTAACTAACTATCACCATCATGTATTATTAGTGAGTACCCAAGTAACAAAGTTCTCCTGTAGTGCACAGTTTACAGGCTCACAGCACTAGTACCTCTCTCTTAGTGGTTCCAGGTTTTACTACCAAGCTTACAGGTTACACGGAGTTCGTTTAGGTTTATAGTACACCTGTTCCTATAAGTTGACTTATAGTCATGTATAGAACGAAATTATAGGCGCAGTAAAGGCTAAGAAGGCCTATAAAAGTGTTGTATAGGTGTAAATACACTTGAGAAAACTTGCTCCAGTAAGTTACACTTATAATTGTCTATAAGAAGTAATTATAAATCCGCTATAAGTGTCTTAAGCCAGTAATAGTAATTTATAGAACTAAATACACTTAGAACCATTTGCATTTGTTACTTGATTTATGTTTAAATTCATTTATATTATCAAAAAAGAAACAAGACAAATGGTTTCTCACTAATGATAATCACGTGGTTGAATTCATATCAGTTTATATTAAAAACAATAGTCAGACCCAGGAGCAAGATATAGAAATACGTGGTTTTGTTGTGCAACAAACTCAAGATGCATTTGAAAAGCCACTAAAATCTTCTTTTTTAAACATTTATCATTGTGATAATGATGAATTACATCGCAACAGAGAGGCCAATATTTTCAAAATTTCAATTATTAAGTGTAAAATGGTGAGTATTTATTGGTAGGAAAATGTTTTTCATACCTTTGTTACATACTCTGTAAGTGAACATAAAAGTCTGTAATAATCAAAATTAAAGTTTTATTATTTCAATAACAATTTTTTTTATTACAATAATCTTAAAGCGAGACCAAAATCAATCTTAAAAGGTATCTTAAAAGGTATCAATGAGGTAATCACGTTCCTTTCCTTTAGCATATTGACGAGAAACAGTCACAATCATTTATCACAATTACAAGTCCTTCAGTATCTTGTGTATCAAATATTTTTTGCTAAACATACACTAATTCTTTTATTTATGCTTACATATAGATAAAAAAATATATTTTTGACTAACCAAACGTGACTTTAAAATTAATAGCCAAAATTCGTCAGATTACTAAGTTATGCTAACAAAATACTCTATAGTTGTAGGTTAAACAAAAAAAGTTAAAAAATTTAACATTAAAAAATTATGTGCTTAAAAATTAATGAACAATACTCACAATTCCAACAAATTAAAAAAAATATACAAAACTATGGTAAAAACAGCATTTGGCCTAGGTTGGGCCCGGCCTACCTACAACTTTTTTGTGAAAAGTCGCAGCCATTGATGGAACTTCCATAACTCGATAGTTCGCTTTAATACAAATTGAAACTAAAGAGTGATAAAATCTCTTAAAGTGTCACATTTCCAAGGTAAAGGCTGTCAAAAGTTTCAAAACTCCAATATTAGAACGTTTGATGGCCTGTATCTCGGAAATGTGACACTTTAAGAGATTTTATCACTTTTCAGTTTCAATTCGTATTGAAACAATCTATCGATTTATGGAAGTTCCATCAATGGCTGCGACTTTTCACAAGAAAAGTTGTAGGTGGGACGCAACCCCTCAGGCTCCACACAAAAATCTTCCAACCCGTTTCGAAGGTTTTGATCCCATAAGCAGATGATAGCATTCATCAATACAAACAGCTTTTACTATTGGTACTACTATTTTCTACATTGCTTGTTTGTTTTTTAATTTTAGGTATAAGTACTACAATACAAAATTTTGTTATATAGGTACATCATAAATCACTTTTTTCACGTTTAGTTAAATAGGTGCTCTTTTATTCAACCAACAAGTCTTAGCTACCAAAGGAACTTTAAAATAAACTTAGAAAATAACAACTATGAAAAAACTTAACCTCTTGTTAAGTAATATCACTATCAATAATTATTCCCACCTAATCTAGGATTATTCAAAAATCAGCGACAAAAAATGAATCGAGTTACCAAATGTAGGTGTGTAAACATTATATGAAAATATTAACTACGTACTCAATTACTCGGACATCCCTTCGTCGTTTTATCAGGCCTCTCTTCATCACTTTGATAGAAAATCTCAACATCATTTTGGTCAGATCTCTCTTCATTGTTTAAATCGGGAGTCTCGACGCTGTTTTGACCGGAGCCCTCTCCGTTAACATTCTCAATCGGCACATCTATTGGAAGAGTTTTAGCTGTCCTTTTTCTCTTTATTACTCTAACTTTTGGAGCCGACATCCTCTGATTGCTTTCGATGCGTTTATGAGCATTTTTCAAAATAGTTTTAAAAAATTTATCGCAGTCCACTTTTGTAAAACTTTCATCTGTTGCGTGGATAATATCAAAAAAAAGAGAAATCGTTCTCGTAAACGCTTTAAAACATATTTTTACTGCTTCTTTCTTGGAAAAGCCAGTCCACGTACCTTGCTTAAGAAAATTTCTTTCAAACAAAGAATCGACCAAGTGGTAGGCATTTACGCCGCCTTTGCCCAAACCTTTAGAACACACACCGACAAATTTCATCAACATGTTATCTTTGAATGTTCTATTTGATAGATTTTTTTCAAATCCCTCAAGGTCTTTGATATTTTTTATTAGAGTTGGCTCTCCGTCAACTGTTTTTTGTGATACGCTCATTTTTATGAATGATCTTAGCTCTGTTTGTATTTCTGAGATCTTTACACACATATTAGTTTGGATTTCATGTAAGGAATTTTGATTGGCTATAATGGTTGCTATGCTCTCCTTAATAGCTTCAATCTCGTTAGTTGGTGTTGAAATTTCCGGTTCTGTATGTGTATAAAAGAGGAAATTCGATTCCGGAATTGTGACAGGAAAATTGCCCTCGACTGTACCAACAATCTGGTCTTGGGGCACAAAACAGCAATTTGTGTCTTCTTGGGATTTTTGGGCTACTTGAGTGACTGGTGTTGTGGTACTTAGCTTTTGATCATGATTTTGAAAAAAAATATGATTATAACATTTTTATTTATTTACTTTAAGGTCCACCAACGCAGGATACACAATTCTTTCACCAAGATGATTGAGTCTGTAAGTGGGATATAAGGGTACTGCTGTATAATAGGCGAAAGGCTGACCACCTCTCACCAATAATGGGTGATACATATAAATTTATAAATTTTATTGTTCTATCATATAATACCTAATAACCCTCGCAATATGTGTCAAACGTGGCATCTAGTGGTTCTAGAACTGGTACAGGAACTGGTAACTTGGATGATGGATGATACTTACATCTGTTAAAGTCTTCGCCAATTCGTTGAAAGATTTATCTGGCAAGGGATATTTTTCCTTGCGTAATGATCGACGGTTCGTATCTCCTTCGTCAGTTTCAGTATCTGATTTGTCACTCATTGTATCAATTTCATCCTGTGCCTCTTGAAATGTTTTAAGATTTTTTCTTTTTACATCACATGACATGATTTCCCAAGAAGCATCAGGTGAACTATTTTCCTGCCTCCTTAATTTATCTGCTGACTTCTTTGGCCAAAAAAAGTAATTTATTATGCACCCACAGATCTGGTACGGCCGTTAATCTTAATTCGCTTTTTTCAATTGTTTGCACTACTGTGAAAGGCATGGCAGGAATCTGTAAAAAAATACATGTAACTATAAATACATTTTACATCAAACCAAAGAAACAAACCGAACGAACTTAAGGAGACAGATGCAATAGTTTACATAGAGCTCCGTTATATTGGCAGCATTGCGAATTGTCCAAAAATAATCTGTATGGAGATGCATTACGGACGTCCTTATGCCCATTCTTTAATGAACGTCCTTATTACATGAGCCTACGGATTCTTTTCGAACAATTTCGCAATGCTGCCAACATAACGAAAAGAGAGCTCACTTGTGAAACGCACACAAGTTAATTTGCACGTAATACAATTTTGCTTAAACGATATAGGTAGAATAGTAGGGACGAACGTAAGCACTAAGAAAACACCGGTTCAGGTACGCAAGGCGTCATGAGTCAAGATGCAAGAACAATTGAAATTTTAAGCCTTAGTTCCCACCTGCACCAATACTTATCCCAAAATATGTTCCTATGGTATGATGTTGTCAAAGTTCGGTTAACCGGCGCCGGTGGTTTATCTTTGGTGCTAGTGGGCGTCACATGAACAGGTTAAGTAAGCAGTGCATAACATCAACCTTTGTGATGTAAACGAAAAATTATTGCTCAATATTATTCACGCACGTCCGCCGTCATCACATTAACACAGCTAACTAAGAGCTTACTGAACAAGAACAGACACGCACGCGGCATGCGACTTGCGAGCGAGCGCCGCGCCAGCTATCCCGCGCGCGCGGCTAACTTCAGTTCACACATTACCTACATAACACAGGGATTCCCCGCAGTTATACCACAGTAACCTGTGGTATAACTGCGGGGAATCCCTGTGACCCTAAAACCCTAAAAATACTTATCTAGTATATTTACGGATGATTTCCACCAAGCAGCAATTACAATCTTTAAAAAATATATATGAAATGAAGTAATAAAATTAATTACCTAGTTCACATTCGTCACTAGTGAAATGGTCATAAACGGCGAAGAAGTTGCAATTTTCACACCAAAATTTTTTTTCGTTTAACAATAATTTTATGTGTTCTTCCTTCAAAACAATGTGAACTGGCCTTTCTCCAGAATATGTTGAAACTCTCTTGCCACAACCATGGCAATTGCGAGATAACAAGAAATGAGTTTCAATCCAAGGCCATCTCGCAGTTTTTAAGGCTCGGATATCATTTTTAGTCAAAAAACGGTCTACGTCTAGAAATATGACCATAGTAGTTCGATCCAAGTCACAACTAAAACATAAAAATAATAAACTCTTAGTTATTAAAATTAAGCAAGCATTTAAGACATTTGTGTGCGGAACTCTAATTCGTCACAATATGGCGCGACAATGCTGTTAGGACTAATATTATTTTTAAACACAACTTTGTAAATACGCCGTGTTCAAAAGGCGAACAAAAATTGAGATGTAAAACACAATATACTTCACCGAAAATACGCGTTTGCCGTGCACACACGTATGCACGTATAATATTACGTGCGAAATACTTATTAATATATTTTATATAAAATAGATGAACTTACCTTTTATTTTTTTTATTTTTCTCCACGACCGCACAACACAACACAATAACAATTCACAAATGTTTGAAGTAGCTAGTAATAGAAGCGCGGAGTACAGTACCCGGCAATAAATATTGCACATCACTCGACCTTTGGAGGGAGACAATCGGTTGATTTCACACTTGCAATCGACCTTTGGAGGGAGACAATCGGTTGATTTCGGCTTCGTATAGCGTTATCTCTGTCGCACACTACCTATATGACTGACAAAACGTCACTATCAGTCGCTGTTCAAGTGCGATAGAGTGCGGTCGATGTGCAATATTTATTGCCGGGTACTGTACGTTACACGCCTGTCTGGTTCTATTAAATGCTAATAGTGAGCTTCGCGGGAGCAAATGGTTCTCCGGAGTCTAACTATAAGTGTATTATGGGCTTAAGTCGTAGTGGCTGGTTCTGTTAGATACTCATAGCTGGCTTCGCAGGAGCAAATAGTTCTGCGTAGTCCAACTATAAGTGTATTATTGATCTAAGTGGTGCTTGCCAAGTCTACTATGAGTGTTTTATTAGCAAAAGTACGCGTATAAAATGGGCCCTTTTCTGTGGTTATAAACTTTTACTAGCCTGTTATAGACCTGGCTCCGGAACCACTACAAGACCACTTTTTGTTACTTGGGTAATGGACGTCAATATGTCGACGCCTCCCACGCATAAAGTCGTAAGGCAAAAAAAGCATTTTTTCAGGAGAGCAATTTTTGTGTACGTTAATGATAAACTTAATTTGTTAAACATTTTTAACCAATATTTTTGCACTATGCGATTAATTATTAATTACAAAACATTGCTCTCAAAGCTGGATGCTATAAAAAATTATATTTATGCAAAATTACTAATTTTAGTTACGTACGACCTTATACTCACTAGAGAAACGTCGTATCTTATTGTTACGACTTTATGCTTTTAATCAGGTTGTTATAAACAACGCGAATAAAGTCGTATGTTTGAATTACGACATTAAGCTACGTGTAAACTGCCATATAGGTATCTCGAAAAGGTGGTCGTATGTGGTGGTGGTACTTCATGAATTCAACAAAAAGTGTAGGCTAAAACTAGCTTTATTAAAATATCTATAAGTATAGGAACATAATGCAGTCTTCTTTCATTACCATGAACAGTATAATAAACGTTTTATAAAAAAATAACATAGCTTCACTAATAAAATTAAAACTGGCCAGTGAGTCTTTGGAGCACAGATAGATTAATGAAATAAAAAATGACTACAAATAAAAATTAAAAATAAGACTGATAAATCAAGTTAAAGGAAACAAAAAATATTTAAATCTTCAAAATAAAATGAAAATTACTTTAAATTAGATATTGAATCATCTTATACATAATAGACCTTTAGATTTATGATAGAATAGCAGTGATCTAATTGACGGTTATTCAGAGGAATCACTACTGTTCTGTACTGCAACATTGCCGCTGTGTGACAACTGTTGTTAAAAAAACTATGGTACTCTTGAGGTATTATACGTCCTTGACAAAGACTTAATAAATCATTAAACTTTGCTAATGTAATAGGTAAATGATCAGAGTAACATGGACCTAAAATTTCTGTATGTAATAAATTATTATTTTTCCTTCTTGATGAATATTTTTTTTTGGTTATTAAACTCATAATGTTATTTTCTTCTTCAAAATTATAACGATAGTTCAAAATATAGGGTTCGTTGGACACTACCTGAACTTCTCTAATCTTGTTCCATGATATTTTTTGGTTTTTAGTATTTTTAGCCCAATTTCTACTGTCTAGCAAAATTTTATAATTGTAAAAATCTGTAACACTCATTTCAATTATATTATAATTTGGGGGGTTGACTTTTGACCATCTAACTAAGGCAAACCATTGTGCAGGAGTATATATAAGTTTATTTTTTGCATTTCTCTCAATCAAAGCATGAACTGAGTCGGCTTCATTTTGTGTGTGCCCGCGCTCTAAAAACCTATGAACTATCGTTATACCATACTTTTTTGCTACATAGGTATAACATGCAAACACAATACGGTTTCTATTTTGGCCGGCACAGTTATCGGACCAAAACCTGAATTCTTTGGCACCTTGACTAACTTTAGTTTCAATAAATTTAGACAAGCAACTTGCTACTTCACACGCCCCATGTTTGCCATTAATCTCGGACCACATGTAACAATAACCTTCTTGACTAGCTAGATCAAATACAGTAAAATTATAAATTGTCAATTTTCTTTTATAATAAAATAAACCGACATTGCCATGGGGACAGTTTAAAATTTTTTGGAAATCAAAACACGCCGTAACTATTTTTCCTTTGCTTTCCAAAGCTTCCTTTTTATCATTTGCCTTCACTTCTCTAGCTTTAGTCTTGTTTCGCATGTGAAGTTCTTGTTTTTGTTTTTCTTCTTCTGTCATTGTATTTAAGTTTGTATTGTATATATGGCACTCATTGCAGATGTCTTTTTTCGGTTTGTGAAATGATATATTCACATTTTGATTTATGATATTTCGATACTGTCTTACTGTCATTGCTTTTTTAGTTATATTTTCAATCGTACACCACTCATTGTATAATGAAAACATTTTTGTAAATGTTAGGTCACTCTCTAAGTAAATTTTAGTAGTGTCCTTACGCACATAATGAGATTCAATAGGCTGGAACGTTTTGACATGCCTTAAAACACTCTGTTTCATTTCGTCGTCAATGACAACAGTTCTGGTACCACCACGCAAACACTCTAATAGGTATGTCAGAGTTTGGTTCAATAAGAGGCAAGCAATACTTAATGGATTTCTTACGTCTAGAAGTAGAAGGATACTTAGTGTCGCCTACTTCGGTATGATTGACGATGTAATCCCATTGCCGACAGTGATCTCCAATTTTCCAAAAAGAACAAAATATACGCTCCCGTTCTTGTGCATTAAATTTTGTAAAGCATTTAAGTCGGCAAGTAGTCGGACATGGTTGTTTCAAAATCTTTCCATCTCTTTGAACTCCATTTCTGCTTAAATAGGCTTTCCCTAAATTTTTTAAACATTTTCTTTTTACGTCTTTCCACTCATCACGGCGACGGTGACGCTTTCTTCCAACTCTGCCTGACGGTGTACTTTCATTTGACGAACATACAGAAGAATCCTGACTCGAAGCGTTACTAAGCTGTGGTGTATTGCCTCTACTAACACTACTAGTTGAACCATAATTATTATCATCACAAATAGATGAGTTTCTAAATAACGGAGTTGAAGTGGCCACACTGTACTCGAAAAAATCGTTATTCGGGGAGGGCATTGGTGTTAAAGAAGGTTCTATTATATCAGCTGATTCGTGAGAAAACTCTTCAGCACATAGCTCTGAATCCATACATCTTATAGTTTTTTCATTTGGCATAGCAGACGACAGTGAGGATTTTGCTTCCGTATTAGACGTTACCTCGTGAATACTTGTTACAAAACTGTACAGAAATCTTCCAGTTATTATAATATTATAAAATATCATTGTTTTATTACAAACAATATCAAAATTAGTGAAAGAGAATAATATTAAATTATGACTAACAATACATAGTCAACCGAGAATACAATAAATGCAATTAAATTAAGATAACTAACTAAAACTAAGAATTAAAATAATTATCAAAATTTTGTGCCCTAGGTAAGGTGCCCAACACGCAGGCAGCATTCCCGCGCTGAATAGCTATAGAAATTCGTTGCGCGAGAAAGCTGCCCGCCCGAGGGTCGCCTGTTGCCTCCCTGAGGCGTTTACTAAGCTCCTTGCGGAGATTTTTAGCACCCCTGTTGTCAATATCACTGCTACTTTTATTAAAAGAGTGCCCAAACATCGTCTTGTACAGATTCCACTGGTCTTCAGCCTCAAGTGGCACCGGTGATTCTGAAAATATTGAAGTCCAATTAGTTAAAATACATAAGCAGTTATAAATAGAATTAAAAGTTCAATTTTAGTGATATTTTAGCTACAATTGAATAGCAGATAATCGTATCTTCATTATATAACAAAGCATAAAGTCTTATGTCTGTGATCCGTCTTTATACGTTTATTTATCTTTATACTACAACCACGCATATGGTCGTAAGTGTAAGTTACGACTCCTAGAATAATTTTTTTGCGTAGTATAAAGTCTTAACTGACCACTGCTAGCGATAGAATCCGAAGTATAGGTACACATTGTGTACCTATACTGCAGGGTACATAATATGGTCGAAAAATTTTTTTTTTCTGTTAACGAAATGCATACACTCTTTTTGTGTTTATTAGTTGACTAGTTTGTCGTCTAGTATCAAAACCAGCCAGATCCAAAAAGGTCAATTTTACAATAAATTACTTTTTTTCTCTATAACAGTTACAAATGACATACCATTTTACACATTTTAAGTAAAATTACTTTATTCGAATTTTCGACTAGTCTAAGTAAAATTATTTTCAGATTTTAAATTATACAACTAAAATGAAGGTAAAAAAATGGATGTAGCGGATATTGCTATTAAATTATGGATCTGACGGATTTTGTTAATCAGCTCATTGGATGTAGCGGATTTTGACATTCACTTTCCTAATATACAGGATGTATTAAAAGAGTGGCAGTAGTGACCCTGGCTTGAGTATAATTAACTCAAATAGGGAAATTTACGATTAATGAGTAAAAATATTAGTTAAGCAGTAATAAATAAAACTATTTACGTATTAATCAAATATTGATTATATTATTTTAATAATAATTATTATTATTAATCAATACAACACATAAAGGCACAAATCACCAAGATTGGCAGAAAAAGGACATACTTATATGAAAAAGAAATAGGTATAGTTATCATATAAAATTTTCGCTTTCTTCCAGAGCGACACACTGAAGATAATCATGTTCTACAAATTTTCATTATTTTGTTCTATTTCTTTAAAATATTTCAAACTGTCGATAGTCCTCCAGTCTTCGCCGAAGTGTTTTTTTAAAAGGTTAGCAGTATCAAGTCGCTGCTTTAATTTGATAACGACAGATCTCAAAAATGTACTTTTTTCAGGAGAGCAGTTTAAATAAAACAAAAAATTGACTTATTTAAATCTATTATTTTAATAATGAGAATCCTTTGAAAATTGCTTAAATCAACGTATAATATATCAAATTTTGTGATATTAATGAGCAACTTAGCTCTTTCAGTACAAAAATAAAACATAAACTTATAAAAAACAACTTGCTTCAGACATACGTCAAACAGTTTTTAGTTGAATTATTATCAACATTGGCATAAACCATAGTATGACCTATAGCTTGACAACATCCTTTCGTGAACAATGACACTATTCCTAATAGAACAAATGTAATAGGCTAAGTATTTCGTATACAATGACTCATGTATTTTTGATGCAAATCTTTTGGAGTGGATTTTTTCAAAATAATGTAACATTTACAATTACATTGCTATATTAAAGAAAGTGAAATACAAAACTAATGTATATTTATTACATTATGACATATCTTGTTTTGTATGGCTAACTTTCTATCAGTCTTCAACGTTAAAAAGATCACAAAAATACTAATTAGTAAATTACTTTATTTTACAGAATACACACCACACTCAAAATTGCAAATATAGCTAGTATCTGTATAACAGAAAAAATGTTTTAATAACAATCTCCAGAAATTATGTATGACTAAAGCTGAAAACAAATTATCGGACGCGGCTGACGGACGCGACTGACAGCCGCGACTGTGAAGTGTGCACAGTCTTTTGAGACGCGGCTTGCGGACGCGTTCCAATGCTTATTCCACAAAGAACTGTACACGAAGAAACATGTCGAGTAGTGAAAGTGAGGACGATTTTCTCGAATTAGCGGCGGCTGCTATATGTTGTCCACCCAGAAAGAAAATAAAAAGAAACGTTTGGGTCCATGACATAAATAAAGAAAGGGCAGAATCTGGTGAATTCCACACTTTATATCTACATTTATTAAGGGATGAACGTCGGTATAAACTTTATTTGAGAATGAATGAGGACCGATTTAATTTCTTGCTAAGTCTAATCGAAAATGACATTGAAAAAGAATTAACACAGTATCGTACTCCTATATCAGCAAAAGAACGTTTAGTCGTTACTTTGAGGTAAGTAAATAATACAGTAAAATTATTAGGGTATTTTTTATTTAATAAACTTAAACTTATTTAGATAGTGAATTATTGTTTTCAATATTTATTTCTCTTTTTTCAAAATTAAAAATTCTTTAAGAACAGTATGTGCTGGGCCTTTATGATATCTGCGCGCGGATGTCTTCTCACTTGCTTGCTGTGAATTCAATTCTGGGATCGAAATTTCCACGACAGCATCTTGCGTGTTAGACATTGAAAGAGACTGAGATGTTTGTGAAGTAGAAGGTTGAATGTTTGGAGGAGAAGCTGTATGGTACGTCATATGTGGTGCAGGTGAAGGCTGAGGTATGAATTGAGGAGACGAAACTTGCTGAATGATAGAAGGAGAACATGAGTATGCGATCTGGGGTGAGGGTGACGACTGAGGTACGTACGGTACGGTTTTCGAGTGTTTTCAGTCCAAATGAATGAAACAATAGCCTATGCGTTGTAAAATTAAAACTTTGAAAAATAAGTTACACCGTAACCTACAGTGTACCTAAATTGAATAAATGATTGATGTATTGGGGTCCTAGAGTACCCCATACAAAAATGGGTGTAATTTTTTTAAATAAAAACCAATGTGTGATAATATTTTTTATTATAAAAAATAGGAACAGTTTTAAATATGAACAAATCAGTCTTATAATCTTGAGAATTGCTGCAATGGACTTTATATCCCTCCTCAAAATTGGTTTTTGGTACCGTTCTTCCAAATGTTCACAAATGAGCTCTAACCCTTAAATGCATGATTTTAACTTTTTAACCAAATTAAATTTATTTGGACGTAAGATTATCTCTATAATAAGGAAAAAATATTAAAAAAATATATATTTATAAAAATACTTTATTTATTTAGAAAAAATGGGTTGGTGGAAATTTACATCATTATGTAATCAGAATGTGCAGTGAGATAATAAACTTATTCATTGTGGTATTTGCTGAAACAATTGTTGTTTTTGTTGAGGCAAAGATTAATATTACATTTGGAACAGTGTATAGTTGAATATCCCTTACAATTGGGGTATTTGCAACGCAAGGATCCACCTACCAAAGGCCAATGATCTTGCCCATCCCTGCGAACTTCTTTTGGTGGGGCAACTGCTACAGCACTTCTTTTTTTTGGCCTGGATTTCATTTTCTAGAAGACTAGAACTTGGACGACCTCTTTTTTCTTTTGCTGCTCCCATGTTACAAAGGACGAAGGCCAGTTCATTTCTAAAAGTACCTAAATTGAGAATATCTTTCTTAGGTACATTTTTAGCATTTTTTAAATATATTATCCATGCATTTATCACTGCCAGGTCTAAAAGATGATAAAAAATACGAATATACCATTTTCTTGACTTGATCCTTATTCTGTACCTTCCCAGAAAACTGTCCATAAGGTCTACGCCTCCCATGTGGGCATTGTATTCACTTATGATCTTCGGGCATGGAATTTGTATCTTCTCTTTTTTTCTTGTCATATCTAGATACATTATTCTAAGGCAAAGCACCTACATAAGATGACAGTAATGTGACAACTTTGTTGTCTTTCCATGCTACTACACTCATATCCACACCTTGAAATGTTGTCACTCTTTCTTCATGTGCACCTCTTGGAGTAGATTTGATGGAGTAATTTTGAATTAGGTATTCTATTTTGTTGTACTGTCCCCACTGAAAGGATTCCTTGAGTTGCCAAATAGAACACCAAGGGCACAGAAGTATAAAAATTGACGAAATAGACAATGTGGCCAACTTGTCTTGGTATACCTCGAGCTAAACGCAAGACAATATTGCTGGTTGAGCCCAGATCTGGTTCATTCTCAGGTTCTTGGTAAGGTCCTGCCCAGCATAAACCTCAAAGTTGTGTGCAAATAAATCCTTGTAAGCTGCACAAAACATACAGTTTAAACCCCCACTTATGAGGCTTGTTGGGCAAGTACTGTTTGAGAAAGTGTGTTGCACACATTTGTTCATCTATGGACAGGCGTTGGTCCATAGGTACTGATGAAAATTTTGAATTCAATTCATCAATAACAGGGCGTATCTTGAATAGGCGATCATGGCCTGGATCACCAATTGCCTTGTGGTGGTCATTGTTATTGAAGTGAAATATTTTTTTCAATTGTTCAAACCTGTTATTAGACATCACCGAATAAATTGGTTCATAGCCATATTTTTGAGACCAGTATGCTCTTATATTGGGAAAATGTTGGACTGACATATACACTGTGTAACAAAAACCCTGTGGTCCCTTTGAGCTGCGTTATCAGTATCGATATTCAAACATAAAAAATCAACTTATTTGGTAAAACTCTTAAATTAAAATATTCAAATTAAATATTAAATCAATATTATTTGTAAAATGAAAATGATTGCTCATCCCTGCCACCGCCTCTGCACTTCTACGAGGCGATGCGAGCCAGAGCGAGCGCGAGAGAGATAGCAAATCGTATCAAAGGTGCCGACTGCCGACCGAGGAGCTCGTCGGCAGGCGGCAGCCGCGCGCGCTCTAGGGTCACTGTACTGAGGATACTGAGGTCATGAACTCGTCACGTGTCACCCGCGAGTCACAAGGATCACTCAGCTGTGTGCTGAACACAACTTTTTAACGTCCAATTTGTTTACACTTTTGTTTAACACTGTTGCAACTTTTAAAATGTGATTCGTTCAATTATTAGAAAAAGTATTAAGTACTTAGTTATGTAATCTAATCGTATCACTAATTTATGATGATGTCAACAGCTTTTCGATTACGGAGATGTTGCTCGATATGCCCGCCTTGTAGCTTTCTCACACCGTTTGGCGATATTTGCACGTACGCGTCGTAGTACCGATGAATCGGACTTTATTTCGCCAACGGATGTTGGGCACTGGCACTGCCACTGTGGTAGTTAGGTACATGTTGAGCGTCGTGAAATAGCATAGTGCTCCTGGTAAAGTCTGCGCGCCTCTGCATAGTAGCAATCACTTCTCCAGAGACACATCAACATGTAAAATATCCTTCATTCTTGTAAGACATTTCACGTAATTTCGCGACGTAATGCGCACGTCCGTTCGGTTGCGCGAGCGACTAACAATGAACTAGGATAGAAAGCGAGCCGCGGGCGGTGCGGCGGCTTAGTTAAAGACCTTGGCGGCGTGGCGGTATCCTTTGAGCTCCCTTTTGATCGAGCCGACTCATATGTTACAAACATTTTTTTAATGTGTCTATTTTATAAGCTATCTTGACTATGAACAATAACTGACCAGTACTTGATTTTTTTTAAATAAGATTTTAGTTTTGGTACACCTATATGATTATGTATACGTACCTAAAAGGAACAACAGGGTTTTTGTTACATATTGTATATAAGTATTCCAAAAAACTTTCTCAAGTCTGAAAAATTGGTTGCAGTTGTATTTGCTGGATTTTTTTGTGTGGCATACAGGTTTGTTTCTTCCACTATCCTTGCCATGAAATCTTCTGAGAAAAAGTAGTTGAAGCATGCATATGGAGTATCTAATGGTGACAACTCTGGTCCTAGGTCTGAATTGCCTTTGAATGTAATTTTGGACTCATCAAATTCTATGTTCTTTTTTTCCAGATCAATTTTCGTTTAAGTATCTAATAATGCTGAAAATATGTGTCCTGTAGGGTCACTATTGTCCACAACCTGGTTATCCATTTCCTTATTTTCAACCAAGGGTGGGTCACTTTCGTGGTTTTGTGGGTTTTCTGTGTCCTCCTCATCACTTTCTAACATGTTCAGTAACTTGTCTCTGTCATAAGTTCCAGGCACATTTTCTTCCTCTTCATCAGACTTCTCCATGTCATCTTCCGACAGCCACCCACCTTCCAAAGATGCTAAATAATGTTCAATATCTCTGTCGTTCATTTTATTTATTTATTTATTTATATATTTAGTACCAAACTTAAAAACTAAACATAAAAATTTAAAGGACATGTACAAGGACAACTTATCTCTAGAAGAGATTTCTTCCAGCAGCCCTAGAATGTGAGAATTTTGCTAGATATCAACACCTGGAACCAAAAGATAAACGAAATCAAATAAAACAATAGTATTTTACTAACTTTCATACAAGCTAAATGAACGTCATTACATGATGATGTAAGTTTACATCAAAACAATATTGAGTTTGATTCTTCATATTTTTCTATTTATGAACAAAATTATATACCTACATAAATCAAAATACTGACCTCAAATCCATCAATTACGAATAAACTGAGAAGTAACCGTGAGAATTTTATACCACTTTTTTCCAATCACATTAGCCGAAATCTTCACCGAGCAAACTAGCGCGTAATGATATTTTGAAATGACATTTGACAGCTGACATTGAAGAATGAACTTTTTTTTTCGTTCGGAAACGATACTATGGTTCCTTAAAAGTTGCCATGTACAAAAAATATAATCCAAATACCCTGTGGAAGCGACAAAAATTACATTGAATTGGTTGATGGAAATTTCCATCACAATGCATTTAAGGGCTAAGCCTAATTTTTTCATGACAGTGCATCTGAACTTTATGTTTGGTTTATTATTTGCTCTTGAACACTTGTAGAGGACCCAGGAGGACACCGCCTTCAATAAACCATAAAATAAGCACATTAGGCAATGTTTGGTTTTTCTTTGGCTTAGTATTTTTTGGCTATTGTGTCGAAAACGTCCACCCCTCCTTTTGTTTCGTTATAAAAATGTATAACCTCTAGCAATTGAACTTCGATGCTTTTATTTTTTTTGTGCTATTGATTTCTGAAAACTTTTTGTTCAGTATGTAATATATTTCTAGACTTTCGCTGGCGAACACTTATTTTCTTGGTTTCTATTTGTCTCACGACTTGCAAATTTCGGTTTCCAATATTGTTGTTTGAAGGTTCTGAAAGTTCATTTTCCCTTGGAATTTCGTCATCAAATGAGGGTGGCGTGTTTTTCAAAATGTAATTATTGCCGGATTTATTAACTTTTTGGTTTAGTCTATAATAATCAAGTGAGTACATTTTCCACTTTTTTTGAGTCATTCTGTACTAATTCATAAAAACTATCATTATTCAAATCATTCTTTGACATTATAAGGGATTGTCTAATTATGTTAAACGGCTCCGATATAAACAGCTCAGACACGATTTCAATTATATTTTGGATGACACTTCTTGGCAAATTGGACATTTTATATAATTTTGCAATAAATGTAAGTAATGCATTATAAACTTCTATTTGATAATCAGATAAATTTGAGGTTTTTAGAGTGATATAACCTGGCACAATTTTCTTCAGGACATTTAAAATAATTGACAATATTATGTGCGTAACGCAAATGCACAAAGTATCGCTGAAAATCTTGATATTCCTTGCGACATTTAAGGCACTTCATTGTGCAATTTCAACAAGAGTATAACTCATGTTGAAATACTGTACTGTACAGTTAGTTATACTCTTAAATTCTTAATTTATATTTCAATCAATCAGTCACTGACATAATTTGTAGTAGTAAAAATGGTGACTTGTAATGTATTTTATTAGTATCTATGTGTATTTTTTGTGTAACGTATTAAAAATAAAGGCTATTTTATTTTATTATTTATATTTATTTCAACAAGATTAAACAACAATTTTGTTCACATTTTCGCAAGCGACAACAAATTTGCGATGTACGGTGCTATCTTTTCATACTTTGTTTCTATTTGATAAACACAACGCTGAATCAGCACGTATAAATGCGCAGCAGCTGCTGGATATATGGGGTGAAGCACATGGTATGATTTGAACAATGTGTCAAAAGCTTTCATTGATTTGATTTATTTATTTCATTTCACATAGGGCAACTTGTGTCACTTATGATACGTCAAGACTCTACCACCGGTTCGGAAAGGTGTTTCTACTGAGAAGAGCCGGCAAGAAACTCAGTTGGCATTGGCGAGGTAAATTCCCACATAACCCTATTACCAAATGGCATGGCATATGTAGGAGCACCATAGCGATCTGTTTTGTCATCGTAACTTGATACTTTTTGGTTTCTCGATGGATCCTTAAATATTGGACTCCAAACTCTGTGCGTTTCTTTTCAGCGGGTCTTTTTTTAGCGTCTAGTGAAATTTTATCTGGTCTCATTTTAGGAAATACCTCATCTTTAAGTTTTCTGTCTATGTTTAGGTTACGCAACATAAAATTTATAGCCTGAACTTGAGTGTTGGAGGTTTCGGACAACGGTTGACATGACTTATGTTTCCACAATTGCTTTCTGGAGTGGAGCCCTAAACATTTTTCACATAATATGGTAAGAAAGGTATATCGATCATCAACCATCTATCGATTACAACCGTGTTTTCAAATATGGTAGTAATCGTTAGATGGGTAAATATTACTTTTTTTCATAGGTTTAACGCATTTGACAACATTCCTAATATAGTTTCCCTTTTTACGTAAGTTGGTTATTAGATTTTTGCGTGTGAAACTTTTCTTAGGATAAGAGATGATTTTTTGTACTTCGGGTTCCATAGTGTGATTACGAATTATATGTCTCGCAAAGTTTAGCACATCAAGTTCACAAAAAAAACAATAATCCCTCATTAGTAGTATTATTAGTATGTATGTCTTCACTACTTCTCGATGTCAAATCCTGAAAGAAAACATTTCAATAAATTACTGAATAAACTTACCTAATAAAATTATTAACTTCTCAGGCTTTCGAGATTGAAATTAAATTAAATAAATTGAAATTAAATTTAAACTTGTCTTCAAGCTTTAGTGTGAAACAATAAAAACTGAAGCTTCAGGATAAATTCCTGATTTATTTTCAAGTTGTAAAAAATAATATTTATGGGCAGGCAATGTTGATTAATGCAGCTTCATAGTCTCAGAGGTTACCTAAGTAAAAAGTAAAGATCTCACTCACCTGTGAATTCTCTAAGCGAGTACGTCCGAGACTCAATTGTTGGTTTAGATAATGTGTCATTCAATACTTCTTCCGTTTCTTCAGTGTAACTTGTGTCACTGGCAGAATCGTCAGATGCAGGATTGAACGTTGCGTTTCTGTCGCTGTCGTCAAACTCTGAGCTATTGTCATCAGGAAAATTAGGAATGCAGTTATCAGAAATGCGACTTGACGTAGTAGGTACTGTGTCTTGTATAGGCAAAGCTGCTACTATGTCAACTGAGTTGTGTGGCTTATCAAAACCATAAAAATAATATTATCACTATAGGTAAACAGAATATTCTATAGTTCTTCTTACTACTATTAAACTGCTGCTATATGCTGGTCGCTACTAAATACTCGTTTTTTTTAAAGTTCTATTCTTAGTCCAATCTTTGGGCACAGTTCTTTCAGGCTATTGTCATTGATTTACTTTAATTGATCCACAGTTACATCATTTTCTAAAACAAAAATTTCCTTAATCACTAGACTTCCTCCATACCTCGAAATAACCCCAGGCCCCTTAAATAGAGGGAGCCCGATCATCGGAATCTCATCTAGAATACTAACTAATAAAAAAATAACTTACCGAATTCATTTTTTTCATTTACTGTTAAATTGTCTTCGCACATTAGATATATTCGTGATTTCTTCCCATCTTTTTTTCTATACATCACGATCACTTTATTTTTCTGAAGATATATCCCATATTGCTTTACGGCTTTCAATTTCACGAATAAACTTCTCCGTATCGAAAGTCATTTTGTGAAAAAGTTTCGGAACACAAAATTCGTCTGGCTGCTACAACAAGTGCGCGGTGACTGACGAGTGACGGCAGCCACATACATTCGCCTACACTCGCGCGCATCATCTGCGCGCTGCGCATCGCAGCTACAATCTGGCTGCGCGCAGCCACTGTGCTGCCGTGCAATCAGGCGCAGCTTTATGGCTACCGCAGCTCGTGGCTGCTAAGTGCGCGGACTCCCATACACCGTCATATGTTCGACTGGCTGCCAAGTGCGCGGCACCTTAAAAATCTGTTCATTACGCCCTGTATTCGATCTTTGTTTATTATTATTAGTGCTTTTATGAAAGTTTTTTGACATACCGGTATTTTGGTCCCATTTTTACTAACTTAAGTATAGTATACTTAATAGCAATTTCAAATACAGGTTAGCCCGCTACCATCTTAGACTGCATCATCACTTACCATCAGGTGAGATCGCAGTCAAGGGCTAACTTGTAGTGGATAAAAAAAACTACTTTTGGGGTTTAATGACTTAGCATCTGATACATTACGATATTTCAGTATAAAACAGTCTTGCTTCACTTTCGTAGCTCATTTATAGAAATTCTTGTGAAATTTTCTTATTTCTTGACATGATAATTCACTACATCGAAACGCCTTTTGCTTGTGTCCACACTGCGGAAACTGCAGCAAGCTTGACGGTTTGTACCTAAAACAGAAATAACATGTTAAAATAAAAAGTTCAGAAATAAACTTTGCTAATAATAAATAATTAATAATAACAGCTATTTTTTCCAGCCAATCTCAGGCTTAAAAAAACTGCGATTATGAACTAAAAATAATCAACATTAACAAAAGTTAATGTAGGTATTTAACAATAGGTCAATATTTTTTTGGTTATGGCTTCTGAGTTACCACATCGTCGGTTCAGGATGGTACAAGAAAATTTCAAAATGAGCTGTTATGAGATAAAGGCATTTTAAACTTTTCAAATTTTTGGAAATTGTTTTTCAACACTTAAATTAATACTTAAATAATTTTACTTTAATTGTAAATAATCTCGACAAGTTGTTGATTATCGTATTTTGATTACGACTGAGCTGTCATGTATACTTTTGACGTAAAATGCGAATTTTTGAGATGAGCCACTACGGAACGGAAACAAAAAAGTGATCTCAAATAAATGTAAGATCGTATTAGAACATTTCTAAATGACCTGTTATGGAAATCTAAAAAAATATAAACTAATTAATTGTACTCTACCAGTATAATTTGAAATACACCAATAATTACTGAACTGAAAAAAATAATCAGTAAATGTTCCACTCCATAACAACTGTAAATATTAAACTAGGTACTAATTATTATTTATTCTTTTCGAAGGTATGAATTTATGTGTTCACGCACTGCATCTTTATCAACTTCAGCTATACATTTCTGTAAATTGCCGAGTTTTCCTCTATTATCTTCTTCTATCACTCCCGTAGGGTCAGCTTTATTACTTGTTGATAAAAATGAGTGCCCGATATCTAAGGTTCCTGAGAATAATTTTTTGCATACTCTTATTCGCTCTGAATCAATGTTGAAAAAGTAGGCTACATTGAGTGATCTTTTACTGTTTTCGTTATGTAACGAGTATTTTGGTTTTATAAACTCTTTTGCAAAAAAAACGGGCACTTAAGCAAATAACTATTTTATAGTTACTATTAGTTTGTTTGACAATTTTAGGAATTGTTATCCTCAGAATTTCATAAATTAATTAGGAAGGAATAGTTTTCATCAGTTTTATCATAACATTTTGATTAAATTATTGAAAAATAATGTTTAAGCTCAAAACACTAATATTGTACCTGCTCGCTAAATAAAAATGAAACGCGTTAATTTCTTTGTTTTTCTTGAATACATTAAAAGCAGATAAAAGTTTAGTATTGAGTGTGACCCCCGCTTGCTGAAATCACAGCTTGCATTCGTCTGGGCATGCTAGCGAGTATATCTTTTATGGTTTCTTGGGGAATACGTTCCCACTCCGCGGTAATCACATTCCGCTCTCATTTAGCTCTCTGATGGTCTGCGGAGCCGGCTGCACTGATCTCACTCGTCGCTTCAGAACGTCCCAGACATGCTCTATGGGATTGAGGTCCGGACTTCTAGCTGGCCAGTCCAAACGACGAATTCCGACTTCTAGCATATACGCTTCCACATCGCCAGACCGGTGGGCGCGAGCGTTGTCGTCCATAAAAATTGAGTTTTCGCCAAGAGCGGCTAAAGCGGGTTGTGCATAAGGAATTAGAACTTCTGTTACGTATCGGTGTCCAGTCAGTGTACCGTTTTCGATGAAGACTAACTCCGTACGATCCATAGAATTTATTCCTGCCCAAAACATAACAGAGCCCCCTCCATAAGGTGTGATTTCCTCAAAACATGCCTCTGCAAAGCGTTCTCCTCGTCTACGTAGCACTCGCCGACGTCGGTCTTCACCATGCAGAGATATCCTGGCTTCATCTGTGAACAATACCCTATCCCAGTCTTCATGAGTCCATGACACACAATTTCGAGCGAAGCTAAGCCTGGCAACTCGATGTCCACGGAGTAATTTAGGGCCGCGTGCCGGGCGATGACTGTGTATATTAGCAGCGCGAAGCCTCCTCCTGACCGTCCATAGACTAATTTGCACATTTCTTACTTCTTCGAGGCTGTTCTTGAGGGTCACATAAGAATATTTGCGATTTCTCAAAGCTTGACTAACTAGAAAACGATCATCCCGTGGTTCGGTACATGTCTTTGTGCCAGAACCAGGCCTTCTCTTGACGGAACCGGTCTCTTGATAGCGCTGCCAGGTCCTTTGAACTGTCGACCGACTCACATTTAGCCTCCGAGCCACGAAGCATTGACTGCAACCTTCTTCAAGCAGCGCAATAATTTTGCTCGATTTTATCACTTTATCTACCATTTTCGAGATTGCTAAACAGCAATAACAATACTTTTAAATGTCAAGGACATCAGATAATTTAATAAAAATTGACAAAAAGTTAATTAAAGTCGATATTAACTATAGGGACTTTGCGCCACAAAATGTAGTTAAAAGTTGTTTTCTTTGAAAACCAGACTCAGTCAAAAATTTGAATTTGGAATGTACTTTTATAAACATTATGGCACTTTTATAACTGGCCAGTAACATGTTCAAATGACTAAAACCTTTTTGGTATTTTATTTTTTTCAGCCAGGAAGAAAATCGAAACCGCCCGTTTTTTTTGCAAATGAGTGTATTTTGCATGCAATTATGTACGTATTGTCTTTGTCTCCCTAAATCCCCAATATTCCAGAAACTTCGAAACAGTTTATTTCGGTCCGATTCATCAATTATTTCTGAACAACTGGTTTTACTTCTTTAGCCGGTACTGTTTTCCCTGCAACTGTTTTATATGCCTTTCCTGTGTTCTTCAAACATTTTTTCATATTTTTTTTTTTTTCAGTTTTTAGGATTCATTTTTCTTTTTCTCGTCTTTCTGCCCGTAAAAGACAATCCTTCGCCTTCATTTTCTGAAACTATGTTTGTCGAGTTCATGTCATTTTCTACTTCTATAACCGGTTGTAATTCGTAACCATTATTGTGGTGCTCTGTGTCCAAAGAAGCTGCAGAACTAGTTGCCAAATTGAGACTCTCTTGTGGTTCATTCTATTGTAGTTGCACTTGAGTATTACTACCTGCGAAACAATATGCAGTAGCATTAAACCTGCAAGCATTAGCGGCCACATATTTATTTAATTTGGTAAACTTTTTTACGCAAATATTGTTACAAAATACCAATTTAACGCTATAATGCAGACAAACATTCATTGCGAAAAACCATAACCAAAATTACCTAGATAGGTCAGCGACAGGAGAAGGTGCAACAAGCTCACTTTCAGATATTTCAAGCATCGGCCCATTCGAGACACCTTTATCTGCGCTCTCTTGTGGTACAATCTGTAACAGTTGCTCTTCGAACTTACCACCTGCAAAACAATAAAATAGCGTTAAATCCCACAACCATTAGCTGCCACACATGGAAAAACCACAAGCTGAATGAAGTAGCCAGTTGGCTTAGATAGTTTCTGATGTTCAGTGGCAGAAATTGAGGCAACAAGCTCTCCCTCAGATATTTCAAGCATTACCACATTCGAGAAGGCACCTTCATCTGTGTTCTCATGTGGGACAATCTGTAACTGTTGCTCTTCGAACTTACCACCTGCAAATACAATACCGTTAAATCCCACAACCAATAGCTGCCACACATGGAAAAAACCACAAGCTGAAGTACCAACCTGGCTCAGATGGTTTCTGATGTACAGTGGCAGAAATTGAGGCAACAAGCTCTCCCTTAGATATTTTAAGTAACGAGACGGCACCTTTATCTGCGCTCTCTTAGTATAATCTGTCGCGGTTGGTCCTTAGAACCAACATCTGAAAAACCATAGGTAACTGTGTCATATATTACGAATAATAGTAGGCAGTCAAGTGAGTCAATCAGTAATAGTAGGTTGGCAGGATAGTTATTGAATTAAACTTATAATTTTAAATACTAGCTGTGCCCCGCGGTTTAAACCGCCTAGTTCTCGTTCCCGTGGGAATTCCGGGATAAAAAGTATCCTATATGTTAATCTAGGGTATATACTATCTGTATGCCAAATTTCGTCCAAATCCTTTCTGCCGTTTTGCATGAAAGAGTAACAAAAATACACATCCATACAACTTTACAAACTTTCGCATTTGTAATATTAGTATCTAGAATTCAAAGTAAAAATGACGCCTGAACTTAGTAAACAATCACAAAATAAAAACAGTCATCTGGTTTATGACTATAATAAGTTCTTTTTTGTAAAGACTGGACAATCATGTATGTACAATACTCGTAGTTACCGCCTTGCGATTTTTTCATGGATCGTCGACCCTTTTTTCGTTAACGAAACTCGACCGTCCATTGTGGTTCATCGACGAGTCTATAAACTAGTTACAATCTTCGACTAGTTAACGTGCCAACGGCAGACGTTCAATCAACTTAGCGACGGCGCGATGGTTTGTCTGCGGCTTAACGCTTTCGTTTAGCTAGACGATAGACATAATTAATATTACAATGTACATAATCACGTCAATTATTTTACAAAAGTATTCAGAACCCATTAAAACTTTCTTCAGATGTATTTACATTTAAAAACATAATCTGCTCTACTTTGCGGGTAGTCAATCTGGTTCGCCTTTCGTTGATGATTAGACCTGCTTTAGAAAACATCCGTTCGCAAGGAACGGATGTTTGTTGAAGTGAGGCCTTGGATATACAGGGTGGTCCAACTAGTGACGTCAATTTTTTTTTTAAGATTCCTCACACTTGAGGTTGTCCGAAAATACCCCATGTATGTTCCGCGATTTTTTGTAGTTTTCGAGTTATAATTTTTTTTGTGTTTTTTGAATGTTTTCTGCCAGCGAGGTTTCAAAAATTCATATCTTTTTTTGTAGTAGGTATGTTGCCGTTTTTTTTTCTTGTGACGTAATTGTCTTGAATGTTGTTTTAATAAAAAGAATAACTCAGATTCCTGAAATTACTTAAAGATACTCAAAAAAGGGCTTGAAAGTTAGAACTTTAGTTTTTAGTAGGATTTACTCAAACATTCAACTTCAATTTAAAAATACAAAAAGGAGTTTTTATGGAAACTCCTTTTTGTATTTTTATTGTTTTGGCTAAATTTAAAAACTTTGCAGGCTCCTAAACTACTAAAATCATAAATCAAAATTGTACTTAATTGGCTTTTTTTGTTGTAATCGGCCTTTGTAGGTGGATAGGCTAAAAATCGTTAAAACATGATTAAAGCATTAATTTTTTTTTATCTACTTTTTATAATTCTTATGGTAAATTAAACTTAAAAATGTAATTTTAATTGGAATCTCTGTAAAATAACTGTAGCTCATGTATTTTTACAATAATTTCGGTCTCAGCACTAATTCAAAATGTGAGCATTTGACAAAATTGCTAGTTGTGAAATTACCGGTTTTTGGATAACAAATAAAAGGCACAAATTACTGAAAAATTACAATTTATTACAACAAATTTTCAAAATTCCTTCCTCCAACTTGAATACATAATCGACAACGTTTTAAAAAGTTATGTTTTAATTGCCTGAAGCTACTTGAATATTCTTGTTTTATTTTTCTTTCCGCTTCTGAAATTTTTTGTCTTAATTCTGTTTCGTTGTTGCTTTCCGTCGCTTACACCATCTCTTTGTAAAATCCCCAAACAAAAAAGTCGATGGGGTTGAGGTCTGGCGAACGCGCAGGCCATTCGATCGGCCCTGCACGCCCAATCCATCTTCCTGGAAAAGTGGTATTCAGATGCTCTCTTACTTGTAGCGCATAGTGACAGGGCGCGCCATCTTGTTGAAAAATCATTTCTTGTCGGATCTGGAGATTCACATCTTCTAACAATTCATAAAGATTGTTTTGTAAAAAATTCAAATAAGTATTTCCATTCAACCTGGCCGGTAATTCAAAGGTCCCAATTAATTCTCCATTTAGGGCCCCAGACCAAAGGTTGACACTAAAGCGTGTTTGAAAGTTTGACGCCCTTGCCAAATGTGGGTTTTTGATGGCCCAGCTATGGTAGTTGTGAATGTTGAACACTCCAGTCCTTTCAAATCGGGACTCATCGGTCCACAGTATTTTATTGAAAAAATCAGGGTCTTCTTCAGATCGTTGTATCATTGTTTCACAAAAAGCCACTCTTCTTGGGTAATCGGATTCCTGGAGCTGCTAGACGCGCTGGATGTGGTACGCATGGAACCCTTCTGCGAACAAAAAAAACACTGCTGCACCTATCACAAGTTAACTGGTTACAGCGTGGTCTGTACAAAATAGGTTTGGGAGAAAGAGACAATTACCTAGATCAGAGATAGGCTTACCACTATTTAGACGATGCCTACATAATAACTACCTAAATTAAACCTTCCTTTTTTACAACACAATAAAAAGCTACTTTTTATGGCTCACCCTCCTTAAGAATTCTTATAACCGTAGTTCGTGGAATCCCAGTTCGTCTAGTTATTTTTCTTGAACTTGTAGACGGGTCTCTTTGAATTTCTTCCAAGACTTCTTCCACTTGATCCGGATCCTGGGGTACAGCTCCGTGAGGTTGATTTCGCCCGGGGATACGTCCAGCCATCAGGTTGTTATGTGTATTAATAAAAACTGTGATCCGGGTAATGCTCCATTACTTCTCTTCGCCTCTCTAATGCCTCTCGATAAAGCCTCGCAGCTTCACTACCGTTGCCTTGGGCAACGCCATAATAATAATGCATCTCTGCGTATTGGCTTAGTGAATAGCTCATGGTACTGCACAAAGACAATCCAAATCACTGAGTAACAAGCACAGGTTGTTCGTAAGGCAAATCAAGGTCCAAAACTCAAGCACAGGTTGTTCGTAAGGCAAATCAAGATCCAAAACTCAAGCACAGGTTGTTCGTAAGGCAAATCAGGGTCCGAAACACAAGCAGAGGTAATCGTAAGGCAAATCAGAGTCCAGTTAACACAGCGTAAGTAGTTCAAGTTCAAGAAAGTAACGTCAACGAGAGCAGTCTTAACACGCGCGATGGCAAGAAACGACTAAAAGTAAAACGACGTAATAAAAGACTAATCGCACCTTTGAACAGAATGGCACAAGGGGCTGGTCATGGAGCAGGTAAAAACCGGTTCCATTGCTACCTGGCTTGCTAACTTAATGATATGTCCGCGACCCATTTCACAAAGATCACATTTTGAATCATAGTGCTGAGACCGAAATTATTGTAAAAATACATGAGCTACAGTTATTTTACAGAGATTCCAATTAAAATTAATTTAAAATTATATTTTTAAGTTTAATTTACCATAAGAATTATAAAAAGTAGATAAAAAAAAATTTAATGCTTTAATCATGTTTTAACGATTTTTAGCCTATCCACCTACAAAGGCCGATTACAATAAAAAAAGCCAATTAAGTACAATTTTGTTTTTATGATTTTGGTAGTTTAGGAGCCTGCAAAGTTTTTAAATTTAGCCAAAAGCTATGGAAACTCCTTTTTGTATTTTTAAATTGAAGTTGAATGTTTGAGTAAATCCTACTAAAAACTAAAGTTCTAACTTTCAAGCCTTTTTTGAGTATCTTTAAGTAATTTCAGGAAGCTGAGTTATTCTTTTTATTAAAACAACATTCAAGACAATTACGTCACAAGAAAAAAAACGGCAAAATACCTACTACAAAAAAAGATATGAATTTTTGAAACCTCGCTGGCAGAAAACATTCAGAAAACACAAAAAAAATTATAACTCGAAAACTACAAAAAATCGCGGAACATACATCGGGTATTTTCGGACAACCTCAAGTGTGAGGAATCTAAAAAAAAATTATTGACGTCACTAGTTGGACCAGCCTGTATACTTGGAAACACATTTCTTTATAAATAATTATTTTATTGTTGAATTCATTATACAACGATATTCATATTTTACAGTAAGAGACAGCAAGTGACATATCGATGATAGACAATATTTTAAATAAAAACTAAATACAAAACGAACAACCTCTTTTCTTTAACACACCTCCTTGAGTTTTGTATTTCTAAAATATTAAATTCATATTAATTTATTACAACCGGTAAATTATTATCAGTTTAAATTATTATTAATCTATTCCTTCAATATTACCTTAACTCATTTGACAAATAACATTCACATATAAATAGACTTTTTCATTATTAATACATCCTGTGTACAAACAATAATCATAGTTTGATCTTTTAAAATTAATAATCATCATAAATTCATTATATCATTCATACCAATCTCTCGGATTGTCTCTCAATCTATATAAAGCTTTTCTTAGCTTACAAACTTTATTATCTCCAATTTCATAACCATCTGAATATGAAATTGTGGATATAAACAACTGGATATAAACTTCAGATTTAATTACTCGATTTAAAAAAGCAGTTTCTACATCCATACTTTCTATATGCCAACCTCTGACACATGCAATAGACATTATAATTTTCATTGTTATCATTCTAGCCACAGGTGAATATATTTCTTCATTTTCATCATAAATTTGTTGAAAACCTCTCGCCACAACACGTGCTTTATATCTTCCATTCGATTTAATTCTAAATATCCATTTAACTTAAATTTATTCTTATCCATTGGTTCATCAACAATTTCCCACGTTTCATTTTGTTTTAAGCTCTAATTAAGATTTGCCAGAAACTTTTAGAAAGATCTATACTTGATAAATACTTAGCATCTCGTAAGTTGTCTAACATTTCTGAGATATAGGGCAAGTTATAAGCATCTTTTTTTGTTATAGCGTTCAGCTTTCGGCTATCTAGACAGAATCTGAGTTCTCCATTTTTCTTTGGCGTTAGAAGAACAGGTGAGGACCATGGACTGTCACTAGGCTCTACGATGTTTTCCTTCACCATTTGATCTAGTTGTTCCGCTATAAGTCTTTGTTTCTCGGGAGACATTCGATAATATCTTTGTCGTATTGGTGGGGAATCGCCAGTGTCAATAGTATGTTCTATTAGTGTAGTGCGACCTAGTCCTTTTTCCTCATAGGATATACTGTGGAATTGAGATATAATGTTGTCCGCAGTTATCTTTTGTGTTGGAGTCACATGCTCGTACGAACAAACTTGATTAGTTTCTAGAGTATTTAGTTCTGCTAAAGCTACGTCTCTTTCTTTAAGTATGATGTTATCAATATTTTTAGGGAAGATGTCAAATGCAATCCAGAAGTCCATGCCTAGTATTAAGTCGTTAACTATTTTTGGTACGACATGAGTTTTTAGTATATGATGTTGACCAGCAAAGTTAATTGGTAAATTGATAAAGCCCAAAAATTTTATTCTGGTTCCGTCAGCAGCTGCGAACTTTAATTGTTCAGAGCTATTAATTCCTCACTTCCCCAGGGGAAGTGAGGTAATCTGCACTGTCGTAGAGAGTGAGAATTAGATCTACATCGAGGGCAATAAATTTTAGTTTCATAAGAAATAGTAGCGACCTGTGCAGACCTATTATTGTAATTAGTACCTGGTAGTTGTGTATTAGTTCGTGTTGTTATTTGTAGGATTATTTTTGTTAGGTAAATTCGTATAATTAGATTTGTAGTTCGTGTAGTGTTTATTATTGTTAGAATAAGAATTATTATAATAGTTGAATTTTTTGTTATAATTATTATTAGGGAAATTACTACCGGATGTGCTAGCTTTGCTGTAGGCAAATTCTGGAGCAAGAGTTTCTGTAGTAGCTTTTGGTGGTTCGTGAAACTGTTTTAATCTAGTTTGTATTATTTCATAGTTGTGGCAGAGATTCATTAAAGTGTCTATAGTATTGATTTCGGGACAGGCAGCTAGTGTGCTAGCGTAACAAGGTCTAATATTATGGAGTCTAATATTATGGAGGATCTCAAGTTGTTCAGCTTCTGTTAGGGTTTTATTTAAGCGTGAGAACATACCATGCATTATAGCTATGTATATGGTAATATTCTCCTTCACACCTTGGGTACGCGCACTAATTTCGTCAAGTAGTTTGTAATCGTAGTCGCTGTGGCCAAAATCTTTTTTTAATAATTCTACTAGTTCACCCCAAGAATTTACTTTTGATTTTTTGTATCGAAACCAGTGCAGTGCGTCTTCAGTAAAGAATTCGTAAGCATATGTGATATGTAATGAAACAACCGTCTTACGCACTTAACCGTTTATTACTGACGCGCGTCACCGACGCGACGTGTAGGTAGGTAGCTAGCATGCACATTTATGCATTATTACATCATTCCTCCGTCTTAATTTTCAAACCTAGCAAAATACAATAATATTAAATAAAATATGCACAATCTTAAAACAAATTCTTATAGTCTAGCTTAGGTCTAGGTCGTAACAGCATACGCGGTACGGCTGTGGGCGACGGCAGCTCCGCCGCGGGCGAGACCGCGGTCCCCGCCGCCTCATTGCTCTCGGCCGGCGGGGGCGCAGGGGGCGGGGAACCCTCAGCGCGCGCGGGCGAGCTCGCTAGCCCTCGCTCACACTCGTCCTCACAATCATTCCACTCAACATCAGACTCCTGGTTGTTGTCCTGTTCCCTGTCCCTCGCCTCGTTGTGCTCACTGCTATCAATTCCCTGTTTATCGTGCAAAAGTATATCTCCTAGAGAACTACTATCAGCTGACGAGGAGGGTGGAGAAGAAAGAGGACAAGATGTTAACGTCACGTCACCAAAATCCTGCACGGTACCCCCTGTATATTTTACGAGTTGGTCTATATGTCTTATTAAATAACAAGTATCATCATTTACAGTTTGCAGTTTATACATTCTATTGCCTATTATCTCTGTTACCTTACATAATTCCCAACTTCCTTTCCTCGACCCATAATTTCTAGCCCAAACTAATTCTCCTCTCTCGAAAGATCTTTTTCTTTTACAATTAGAATTATTTAATTTATTTTTTATTTTGTCACTAGGTAACATTAGGTCCAATCGCGTTCGCAGACTGCGACCGAACATTAACTTTGCTGGAGTTTCTCCAGTTGTGCAGTGTACCGTATTTCTGTAGTTGAACAAATATGCTAATAATTTTTCATGTATAATATGTTGAGAGGACGTCTCGCTCAAAATACATTTTAACATTTTTTTACAAGTCCGTACAGAATTTTCCGCTTGCCCATTACTAGCAGGATGATAAATGGGTGACGTCATATACTTGATACCATTGTTGGAACAAAAGGCATTAAAATCTTTAGAGTTAATCTTGACGTCATTATCTGAGATCAGTACATAAGGAATTCCAAAAGTAGCAAAAATGTACTTTAATTTGGTAATTAGAGCTTGCGTAGCCGTCCCGTTTTGCATATATAAACATTCCACCCATTTGCTGTACGCATCAACAACAACAAGATATACGCGCTGATTAATCGTCATATAGTCGATGTGTACGCGCTGCCACGGAGCTGACGCGGCCGGCCACGGCGCCGGTGGCTCCCGCGGCGGCATGGACCGCAAGCTACAGCATAACTCGCAAGCGCCTATCCAACGCTGCAGGTCGGCATCCAAATTTGGCCACCAGAACCGCTCCCGCGCGTTATTCTTGCTTTTAACGATTCCGAGATGCGTACTATGCAATTCTTTTAATACACGCTCCCTCAACGCCGTTGGAATTACGACCCTATGTCCACGCAGTAAAATTCCATTTTCGAATTGAAGATCCGCCTTGCATTGAAAAAAAGGTAAAATGGATTTACAGTGTATTTTTTTTGGCCAACCGTGCGCCATGTATTTGCACACAGTTTGCAATGTCTTGTCATCGTTAGTTGCTATAATTACGTCATCTAATTTGACTGCAGGTAAGGCGGAGTCTAAAAAATTCATTGAAACATATGAATCAAATTCCTTATCGCTCTCACATAAGGTCTCTTTTAGCGGCGCCCGAGAGAAAAAATCCGCTACGACATTATTTTCACTAGATGTATATTGCACTATATAGTTATATGCCGACAGTATGATCGCATATCTTTGCAGGCGTAGCGCCGTTGTTACCGAAATACCATTTTTATTATTAAAAATTGATACCAATGGACGATGATCCGTTTTCAATATGAAGGGTTGACTGAGGCCGTATAAATATTGATGAAACTTCTTTACTCCAAATATAATAGCGGTGGCTTCTTTGTGAATTTGGCTATAATTTTTCTCACTGGCTGCCAGTGATCGTGACGCATAGGCGATCGGCCGCTCCCGGCCCTCGCGGTCTCGCTGCGCGAGCACCGCGCCCAGCCCCGCCGGGCCGGCGTCCACGCTCAGCACGAGCTGCGCGCCCGGCTCGAAATGCGCCAGGACGCGCTCCGACGCCAGCTCGCTCTTCACCTGCCGCACAGCCGCGCGTTGGGGTACGCCCCACTTCCATTCCGCGCCGGCGCGCAGTAACTCATGGAGAGGATTCATCACGGCGGACGCATTCGGAATGAAATTTCGATAATAATTTACTATACCGAGAAATCGTTTTACCTCCGCAACGTTAGTCGGCTCCGGCGCGTTTAATATAGCCTTTACTTTATCTTCGCTGGTCTGCAACCCGTTACTATTAATAGTGAATCCGAGATAAGTAACACTAGATTTAAAAAATTCGCACTTCTCTTTTCGTAACCGCAAACCTGCATCATTTAATCTACTCAAAACTTCTTTTAATCGTTCTAAATGGACCTTTTTATTTGGTCCGGTTATGCAAATGTCATCGAGCCAACAACTTACCCCATCGATGCCCGATAAGAGTGCTTCCATCGATTTTTGGAAAATAGCCGGCGCATTAGCCAAGCCGTAAACCAACCTTGTATATTGAAAAAGTCCCTTTGAAGTATTAATAGTTGTTAGACTTCGCGATGCATCACTAAGCACAAACTGATTGTACGCGTTTTTTAAGTCCAACTTAGAGTAATGTTCCCCACCGCCTAACTTAGCAAACACCTCCTCTATTCGCGGTAAGGGATATTTATCGATTATTAAATCCTTATTTAACGTAACTGAAAAGTCTCCTGCTATTCTCACCGTTCCGTTTTCTTTTAGAACGGGTACGATGGGCGTCGCGTATTCGGAATTGCTAACCGGCACGAGAATACCTAAGCCCACTAATCTTTCCAACTCTTTTTCAACTTTCTCCTTTAAAGCAAATGGGACCGTACGGGCTTTAAAAAATTTAGGCGTTGCATTTTCTTTTAACACTAAATTAACTTTGAAATTCCTAAACGTACCTAGCTCATCCCGCCATAAATCGGAAAATTGTTCCAACATTGATTTCACTTCCGTATCGTTACTTAAATTATTTATTTTCACTGCTAATGTTAAATTAAAAGCAGACATGAAATCTCGGCCTAGTAATGGCGGGCCGCCATCTTTAACAACAAAAAATTTTATCTTTTTCACTTCGCCGTTATAGTGCACATTAATTTCAAAATAACCTAATGGAGAGATTTTATGCCCGTTATATAAACACATTTTTAGCTCACACGGATTCAATTTAAACCATGAAAACTTTTCGTTATATAACCTTTCTGATATTACCGATGCACCCGACCCAGAATCTAATTCCATTGATAACTGCACAGTATCTAATATTACATTAAGTTTAATAGGCATAACATACCTTATATTATAGTTTTGGCATTCCTCACAACACCTCACTTCCGATTCACTATTGGTTTCGATATTATTAACCCGCGAAACCGCAGCCTTACACACTTTTTTTAAATGCCCTGTAATACCGCACTTTTTGCACCTGTACCCTTCGTACTTGCACTTTCCCCCGTGCCTTAAACCACATACGCCACAGCCTGAGCCACTATGCCGATCACCCGAAGAAGAAGCCTGGCCCGATCGACCAACACCGCCTCCATTTCGCGAGCCTCCACCACCGCCGTCTTTTTTCTTGTAAGAAGCCCTGTAAATGGGTTCCTCCTTCATAGAAACAGCGTCTGTGGTAGTCGACATACTCTTAGCTTCCCTTGCGCTCTCCGCTTTTTGTGCCACGTCCAACGCCTCTGCCAGTTTTAAGTTCGCCGCATCCTGCTCGAATAGCTTGTCCCGTACAGAACCTGCACCCAAGCCCAGAACGAAACGGTCGGTGAGATTCTGTTCCAAAGCCGTCCCAAAACCGCAGTAGGTGGCGAGACCACGTAGCCGTGCTGCCCATTCTGGCAAGGTTTCATCAGTCTGCTTGACCGCGCCGTAAAACTTAGCCCTCTCGGCGTAAGAACACTTCCGCGGCTTAAAATGCGTATCGAGTAATTCAATTAATTGCGTAAACGGTAAGTCCTCCAGCGCCTTGGGGTATGCGAGGTCCCGCAGTAGGCGGTAGGATTCTTCGCTGAGATGGGTTAATAGAACCGCACTTTTTTTTATATCTGTCACCTCATTGACTATGAAAAATTGATTAAGTTGGCCCTTAAATACCGCCCACTCACTCGATTTATAATCGAAACAAACCAATTTGCCAATATACGACATGTTACTTTAAGGAATATTTTTTCTTGCACGCGTCGGTACTTTTGTTCCGCACTCGTCGCCAAATGATATGTAATGAAACAACCGTCTTACGCACTTAACCGTTTATTACTGACGCGCGTCACCGACGCGACGTGTAGGTAGGTAGCTAGCATGCACATTTATGCATTATTACATCAATATGTCATTAGTTTGGTAGATGTTATATTACGCGTTAACATGAACTCATCCATTCTTTGTATGAATGCCCGGACGCTAGTCTTGCTGGAGAATTTAATTTTGTTTATTTCATTGAGTAGATTTCTATCACACGTAACGATGCGTTCAGGTTCACACGTGCTGTTAGCTGCAGTGGTTTCTGTAGTATCAGTATCAGCTATTGGAGGTTCAGTAGGCTGAGGTTTTAGGGCAAGTATCTCGTTATATTGTGACTTGAAATTAGAACTGCATACTTTGTATAGTTCGGCACAGTCTGTAGTAGGTGTTATACGGTTTAGTCTATGGTGAATGTGGTGGAGTAAGGTTTCAGTTCTAGCGAATAGACTCTTTTCAAATTTTCCTTTTAATGTTAGTATATTATTGTGAGATTTGAGTAATGATTCTTTTACTGCTTTCAATTCTACTATTGCTTCTAAGTGTGACTCTAATATATCCTCTGGGGGTAAGGTTATGGACAATTTCACTATTTGTTTTCTAAGTTCAGTGACTGATGCAGCTGGTGTACAACCGCGAACAGCAACCTCATACTCAAGCTCAGCTTTCTGTAGTGAAAGGTATTTGATGTTGAACGACATAGTGACTAGTTGAAGTTAAGTTAAATTAAATTTTTAAATAATAAAGTGTTAGCAAGTTCAAAAAAAAATTGGTAGACTGCCTCAGGTATGTTACGCGCTAACAATTAATAATGGTCTTAAAACTATAGTATCCACTAGTAATGGACACCACACAAGCACAATAAAAATCACACACCTCACCAAACCGACACGTACCGAGTATTAATATATAGAGTTTAAAATTCAAATAAAAATCAAGATTCACTGTTTGAGTTGGCAGCGGTTAGTCAATTTCTTAAGTAGTTTTGTAGGGGAGTGCGTTTAGTTACAATTGAATGCTGTAGTAGGTTGTTAGTCGGTCAGTCTGTAGTAGGTTGTTAGTCGGTCAGTCTGTAGTAAAATTATAATCCGGTAGGCGCCATTGTAACATTTTTTAAGTATAGTTGTTTGGGGTAGTTGTCGTTACAGGTTAGGGTAGCCTTGACACGGTAGGGTGTCAAGGTAGCTAGATAGATAGAGTGTAGGTTTGTGATGGCACCGGCGTGATCGTCTTGGCTAGTTAAATATCGTGGCTAGTATATGCGAAAAAAAAAACCTATAAACTTAGAAACGGGAAAATAGCACTGCAGAGTTAGTAGCACTTTCGGTATCCGGTTGTCGTATTTGTTGGTCATGATTTACCAGTAAAACTGGTAGTTAGCACAGTACGCTGGGTGAACATGTAAGGCAGACCTGATCAATCCGCCTGAATCATAGAAATCTATATTGATACCTTAGCGCGAAGTCTACCTTAGAGATGTTTAAATTACGGTATATTAACAAGTATATATCAAGTTTGCAAATCAGGGCCGGATTGAGTGGTTGCTGTTACAATGTATTTCCTTTTAAAAGGCATCTGACCAATGGTAACCGAGCACGGGGAATGGTCCCTACGCCTGCACGAGGCCCTTTATCGTTGTTATTGGGGCAGCAGTCAACCTCCTTTATACGCTGAGAAGCGAATTTATTCCCACATCCGTTAACGGCTGGTACTATCTTTTATGGGCATCTTAGCCCGCCCCTGGTCCATGGACTTTATTTATTTATCATTTCACATAGTAAGTTTTATGAATTAGCCAATTCATGGTCGGAGGTCGATCTGCGAGAGGAGTGTGTGTGTGGTGTGCTGAACCATTGCTGCCAACTTGTCACCACGCAGCCATGTATCCGATTACTTTGACTATATTGTCAATCACTGTCAAACATGTTATCAAGATTGATATAATTCCCAATCAACCAAAAATGCTCCACACTCTGCGACTCCCTATTCTCGAAACAATAGTGGTATGCCTGACCCTTTTGTTTTGTGTAGGCTCCGCTCGTTTCGCTTCCTCTCTCGCTCTCGTCGCTGTAGACCGCCGTCTCGTTCGGATGCTATATACCTATGCTAGCACAACCTGTTGTTCTCTACTGCTCGCAAATATCTTATGTATATAATTCAGACCTATTTAACCTTTATGCCAAATTTTGTAAAAGTCGAAACCTCTTAGACTGCATTAAGTACGTCTTATCTCCTTTAAAAACTTTCTGTCGAGCCGCTACCCGCTCTATTGTATAAAAAGTAGTGAATGGATTTTGCTTACAGCAAAATCTGCTTATAGGTTCTAACTAAGAAATTATCCTATAGACCTAAATTAATTGCGATAACCTATAAAATCTACCTATTTCGTTTCTTCAGGGTTAAGAATCGTGACCGTAACTTAGACATGTGGAATGAATTTCATTATTGGAGTGTTATCCATAATCTCTAACACAAGCCATTAATATAAAATATTATGATATAAACCATAATTAAAAGTTTAGACCAAAATAAACTTCCAATAATAAATCTGTAAGGTAAACTTAACTGTAACTTAATAATAAAAGGAGTGGTTATGAATGTAATTTACTTTTATTTTCCAAAAATTTACTTAATTGGTTTTACTCAACACTGAGTGATAATAAAGAAAGAGACACTGGTATACTTTATTTACACCGAATTCGAGTGTTTGAGCAATCGTTCACTTCGGTGGAATTTCTCGTTCCTAGGTCATACTAATTTGTAAAGGAAAAGAGAAATCCAAGATAAAAACCCTTACGACCATTTAAAACTAAAATACACCTTATAATTAGTTATATATACACACATACACACAGTTATGACTCGTCAGTTTCAATAAAAAGCGTTAAGACACACACGTATAAATTTTAGACATAAAATATATTCACAGTGTGTCGACAAGGCTCACGGCTATATAATTTTAATTTGATAACTCAATTTATCGTTCCCGATTCTATATTTGGCTCTGGTGTATTTCGGATGCAACAACATGTGATTATTTTATATAACCTGGCTCCTATCCTGGTCCTTTTATACAGCATTATAAGTAGAAATGCAATACCCATAATTTGCATTAATAATGTAATAATGTCAATGGTTGACCAAGTACTTCTTCCATTATTTCCCGTCATTTCATTCAGGATGTCCAAACTAGTGTCTGAATCCATTTGACTCCGCTTCTAACAGATAGGTACTTTATTGAATACTTTAAATTACTAGATTTGCCTGTGAACCTCGTTTATAACACCTTAAGAGAACAAAATTGAGTACATTACCAATATAACAGCAACTCGGCGTCTTTCACTAAAACACTTTGCCCTAGTCTTATACCTTAAGAACTTTAATCAAAATTTATTATATATATATTTGAATGAATGAATGAATATTACAAAAGCCAAGATTAACACTATATCAAAACTATTACTAGTCTATAGCTAGTTGGCTGCACGCTTGGCGCTTCAAAATCAGAGTGTCGCTTCGTTTCCTCGAGCCCACGATCTCGATTTTCTCTCCCTCCATGGCTCGTTTCTCCCACTGTAAAACACAAAGTTCCCCCACAATCAAATGCTCAAATGTGATTTGTCAATGCACCCACGCGTCAATGCGTCAACCAATCGTCGAACGCATGGTCACTTTTCCCGCCTTTAGTCTTTTTCGCATCGGTTTTTGTTTCACCAATTTGTCGTCACATCTGGCGTTTTTAAGATTTCGTCTAGACGTTGTTCACGAAAGTTGCAAAAAAAACCTTAATTTATGAACCTCGCCTTTTCGAAGTGGCTTGTCAGAATTTGGACTTTTTGTCTCAACGTAATAATTTAGAAAGCTTTATTGAGCTTAGTTAGTGTGAAATTCTACAGTTTATTGTCTTAAAAAAAATATCCTTAGCTAACTTTTACTAATTTCTAAAGCTCTTGTATTTTCAATAAAAAAATTTAACCCTCGGTTTTAAATTCTGACGAAATTTTACGAGTGTTGCGCTATTTATTTAAAATTTGAAATAATTCGTGGAATGGCTAGGGTGACATGTAGGGTGTCCACTTCAGGTTGACTGGCTGGGAGGACAATGATAGGCTTATTAAATATTTATATCTATAATTAACAAAAATTAATAAATTAATAATTAGTGTGCTAGAATTAATGTAGTATTAAGGTTGGTGTGGCAGAAGGCCTAAGTTCTTAAAGATAAATCAAATTATAATTGAACAGAATTTAGGATTTAGGTCGACGACAGTGGATATAATTAGGTTACCCTAAGCGGAAGGCTTAGGTCAAATAATTCTAGAATACAAGAGATATTAGAATTGTGTAGTAGTTATTGCCGACTAGACAGATGGAGATTCAGGGAGGTACGTCGCCAGATTTAGACGGTGATTGTAGGTAGCTCGGTAGATATACAGTTTGGTTCGGGTATGAAATTGCAATTGACCGTACTGCCCTTAATCGCACGCGGCTCAGCACACACGCGTTCCCGTAGCAGCTCGCAGGTTGTACGTGTAGTAGGCAGCGCAGCAGGGAAGCAGGAGCGGGCAGGCGCAGCAGCGAAGTAGGAATCGGCAGGCGCACTCTGTCAGGTGGTATGCGAGTGATGTCCCGTAGCAGGTCTTGCAGTAGTGTGGAACTGAGCTATCCAGTAGCTGTCTTGTAGTAGGTGAAGCCGTCCCATAGGAGGGTCCCTGGAATTCATCCAGATATGGTGTGAGCCGGTATTCATAGCACTCCGCCCGTCCAATAATCTTAAGTCCGCAATGATCCGTACAGCTTGTAGCTTTAGCAGCGATAGGTTGATCAGGGCAGTACGGATAGCCAGTGTGGGTCAAGAATTAGTGGATTGACCCAACATCGAAACTTGTAGCTAAAATAAATCTTTAAATTACCTGATTTCAGCTGCATACCATCGGTTTCCGAGAAATACTGTGTTCGGGACACTGCGTGTAACCGAACACCGCGCAGTCAGCACTTTACGCAACTGCTTCACGTTAAGTGGGACAGTGCGGTAAAATCAGTACGGTTCGATCGTCCGCGCGGATAGTACTCCTAATCAATATCATATCATTTATCATTATCATTTATCATTTATCATCTCAGTGAAATACAGTCCACTATAACTATCATTATATCTATCATTTTATCACCACAAAGAACAGCACCCCACATACTGAATGAGAAGGGGAAACAACTTTTCAGCGTTATGGTTACTTGCATCAGTTAAAATTCCATAAAAAGGATTTTTTTCTAGTTCCTGTTTAGTTTTTAGCACAGAATGTGGTGCCAATACGTTTTTTATTATTGCTGTAGCTTTGGTTCGCGCAGTTGTTTTGCGGCTATTTTTGATTCAGGATACAGAGTAGCGTTCAATTTAGTGTTGCAGTCCAATGAATTAAAAGACTGATGGTGATTAATAACTTTGTAAGCCGTTGTAAGTTCTGCTGCACACACTAAAGTATCTTCTGGTGTGTTTTCTCTAACCATATACGACGAAATATCTCGTGAAGTAGAAGCTGCCGATATCTTAGATTTATGTCCATTAGACTTAATGTGGTCCTGTATCGACGTCTTACCACTATGGCTCACGGAAATAAATAAATTACATACTGTACAGTGCGCTTCGAATTCATTTCTGCCTTTCTTTATAAACGACCATTCTTTTGTGTAATCATCTCAGAAATGGCACTTACGTTTTGGCATTTTAAACTACCTTTCCTCTTATCAGACGTCGTAGATTCGGTTTGTTGATGCACAACACGACAAATAAATAAGGGACAACACAACAAAACGCAAGCGACAATGCGTGCTGATGCGCGCCAACTGGCAGGGCGAGGGCGGTGTGGCCAGACGGTCGCCAGGGGTAGGTGCGCGGGTGGCAGGGCTCGCTCACACACACACACATGTATGCGCCCGCGCCGCGCCGTTCCGTCGTCGTCGCGTAACGCGTTACGCATTGTTAGCCAAACCACGCGCGCGAGCGCGGGCGTCGCGGTGCGGCGAGGTCTGCGCTGACTGTGTCATTTTGTTATTGAAATACCGGGACATTTTGTAGGGTAACTGGGACGACCGGGACAGAAGTTTTAAACCGGTGATATGCCGCTGCAGTGCTTCCATCTAGTTGCGTATTAATAGTAACTTGGGTGCTAGATAGATGACGCTGCTTAGTTTATGGGATATTGAACTATGCGAAATTAGGCAACTATCCGATATTCGGGTCCCTTCCCCTATATAATCAAAGCTATTATGTTTTTAAATTTCTTATGCAACTATAGCTGGTAGTTCTTCAGAGAAATCACAGTCTTCAACAACCTGTTCATGAGTAATAGATGATTTAGGTCTTGACAGGACTTGTTTATAATAATTTAAATGTAAGATTTCATCCCACTTCTCTCCAAAATGTTTGTTTCTTCACGTCATTTAATTTTTCTTGTTTAACATCAACGTATAATTTAATTACATCTGGGTTTATAGCAGAAACCTTTTTTCCTTTGCAGATATTTGATACTTATTTAAAGTATTGGTAATACTCTTCCGCTCGAATGTACACATTTTGTTTGTCACGAGTCCTTTTAAGAAAAAAATCATTTCATTTTTTTATTTAAAAGTGCATATTGGTTGTAGTTTAGTGTTTTAATGTTATTGAATACAAACACTATTTTAATGCACGCTATACTTTATTTTTGATATAGGTCACAAGTAACATGTGTACGTAATTAGCAAATATATAATTAATTTCGTGAACACACGGTAGGTACTTAGCCGTGGCGGCGGGGCATCCGTTCACACGGGTCTCGCGTCGAGCTATGGAATACCGACTGACGAACTTAAAAATCATATGCGCCTGCGCACCGTTACGAAGTCGGACGATGCCACACCTCCCCGCTATTAACTTCAAAAAAATTCAAAATTCAAAATGATTTTTATTCAAATAAACTTTTACAACTTTGTCAAGTGAATCTACCACTGGTTCGGAATGCCATTCCTACCGAGAAGAACCAGCAAGAAACTCGGCGGTTGCTCTTTTGAAAAAAAAAATTACAATTTCATTAATTTGTAATATACATAAGTAACAGCTGTCCTTAGCATTGCTGGAGCGAGTCAAATCCATGCAACTATCATAAAATTGTGCACGGAGCGGCTGTCCGTGTGTTGAAAATTAATTTTGTATATAAAAAATAAATTTAGTCAATTTATATATTTAAGGTTAGAATAATGCTAGACATAATAATAGAAAATAGATAGTTTGAGAAATAGGCTATAGAATAGGTAAGTAATTAAGTATACATGTAAATCTTAATTTAAGCTAATCAAATATATTGTATCTTAAGTTAATTATGTTTGTATGCTTTTATTTGATGTATAATATATCTAATTTGACACACGTATACACTACAGTAGTTTTTAAGACTTCAGATGCCGATCGTTTCCAGTCGTAAACTTTGTAACGTGGTCACGAGTCGGCGGGTTCACCGGCTGGAGACCACGTACATAGGGGATCAGGGAATCCTCAACAATTAAACACGGATGACTTTGAACTTGACCATTGGCCTTTAATCCTGACAATACTCGAATACAATCCACTTCTTAGATTTATATACCGACCGGGCGGCTCTGAAAGAGCCGGCTAACGGCCGAAATTAATATTCAATCCAATCTAATATCTGCGGATTTTCGATCGAAAATGTAATCTGGATTTTAAGTTATGTGTGCCAATAAACAATCCGTGGATCGAAATCGCAATCCCTAAAATCAATATATCTGTGGGAGGACGGATCACAGATTACATAGAGACCTCTGTTCGAAAATGGCAGTTTGAGCGTGTCAATAACATATCTCGCGTTTGACGTTTCGATCGATCGGTGTAAACAATCTTAAATCTTGATCTTAGACTTTCCTCAGATAGTCAGTAGATTTTATTCGTAAAACGTAATGGATTTGCTAATATTCTCGAGTTCTAGTGATAGTGACATGTGATATATGGAAATCCTAGGTCTTTTATCAGACTGGGATACTGATTCCGACAGTGACGCTGGTGAAGAGTCACGCCGTGCTTCTGTGCGAAGAAGAAGTGTGAACTACATGCAGAGATTGGATGATGCAGAGTTTACCTTTAGGTTTAGGTTAACGAAATCAGCAGTAAACTTTCTGTTGACAGAAATTATGCCTGCTGTCCGTGTAAAATCTTCAAGGTGGGTTAAAAATAATTTGGTATTATATTAGTTATAAACTACATATTTACGTATAAGCAGATTCAAAATAATCGTATAGGTACCTACTTACTTAAAATTTAATCATATCTATTCCAGAAATCATGGAGTTTCACCACTGCATCAACTGCTGCTGACCTTAAGATTTTATGCATTAGGCACAATGCTGATTTCTGTGTCTGACTTTGTGGGAGTATCAAAGTCAACAGCAGGCAGAATAGTCCGGGATATATCATATGCAATAGCCCACTTATTATATGATAAATACATTTTTGTGCATGAAAGAAGTGCAGAAAAGTTTTATGAAATTGCAGTTTCCAAGAGTTCTTGGAGCTATTGATGTCACCCATATACGTATACAGTCTCCATGTATGTTATTATAATTATCTGCATTTTGTTTAACCATTGCTTATTTCTACTAATATAAATTTCAGGTCTATTAATAGGTGAGGAATTTAGAAATCGGAAAGGTTACTTTTCATTAAATATTCAAGGAGTATGTGATGCAGATTTGAAGCTGATGAATGTAGTTGCTCGCTGGCCGGGGTCTACCCATGATGCAACAATTTTCAATAATTCTATTCTCAGACTTTTGTTAATGAATAACTGAAAGGACAATGATCATCGATGTATGGAATCCTGTACCATGTTGCATCAAAATCAAACTTTGTTTTTTATCTAGTACATTTATCGCATTAACTCCTGCAATTATCACTTTTGAGAATAAAACCCAAGTTCTGCAGTAATTTTAGAATATCAAGGATAACCTAAAAACTATTTTTTAATCGTTTCTCAGTACTACCGTGGTCAAATAACACACTGCCGTTATATTTTAAGCCCTCTAGTTTTTTTTATTTAAGTACTTATTGTAACTACTGAAAGAGCCTCGACTGTAATAAGTACCTCTACCTAGGCGATGAATCACTTACGTAGAAGCGTGCTAATATTATGGAATGGATAGGTACCTACCTATGACATCTTTCATTAAAACCGAATCCCTAATCGATTTCCTTGCAGCATGGCTTAGCCAGTAGGGTGGAAAGATAAATAAAGCACAGAAGTTCAAACAGGTGTCTCATTTATTTATTTTTAATATCTATAATCATTCATCATATTCTGTAAAAAAATCATCTAAAAATGTTGCCGGAGCATTAACATCATTATACCGTGCCCAACTCAAAAACCACACAACAGTCATTACGTGAGCACAGCAGCCCACTGTTCGCTTGCCCACAAGACAGCTACAACAGTAACCTACTATAGCCTCTAATGTGTTGGCCACAGCATTATCTTTGCTAATCAATAAATATGTATGATATGTTCGACTGGTGACATGTCTCGACTTAATTCTACCTCTCAAGAGATAATTATTGAGCCCTAAAATCAAAGGTAGATCATCTTCCACAGCATCATTTACTTCAACAAAATAAATACCAGTCCGACGGATGTGTTCCCCATAGTAAGATCTAGCCTGTTTTAGTTGATAGGTGCCGAGAGCAAATCGTTTTAGATCGTTTATTGTTAGTCGTGGAAATCCATCTAAATGTGGGTTATTACTGTCAATCATCTGAAAATTCACCCTCCTTCTATTGAGATTTGCCTGCTCAACAGAAATTGCCAAATAGTTCTCAAGTGGAAGCCTTTCTTTAGCAATTCTTACATATTCTAAAGCCTCTGGTGGATCATCGATAACAATATGAAACTTATTTATTAAAGCACATGAAATCCTAAAATCTTCCTTTAGGTGCAACGCTGCTCGATTATTAAAAGGATGTCGGAACAGTCTAAAATCTCGTTTTACCCTACCATTTACTACTTCCACAACCCAGCGGCACATAGTAACAAGACGAGACCGATTTGCTTGTTGGGTTGTCAGTTGATGTTCATTCTCAAGTAAAGACTCTGGCATATGTGTAACAAAGCCATACCCTTGCAGTTCATTTATTACATCTCTAAAACCTCTATCAAGAATAAAAATGTCACCTCTTCGGAAAAATGATCTTAAACAAGAATTCTCATTACCCAAGTTTAAGCTAGTAATAGTAGCATCATTAGTTGTAGCCTTGTATGGTCCAAGGCATTCCACAATGTGACCATCGCAACAGACTATCATGAATGGTTTCACCAAATTATCCAGTTTTTGCAAACTGTATGTTTGTTTCTGAAACATGTAATTCGAACTACTTTGTATAAATATGTAAGTAGCATCACACATAACTATTGCTGGTTTGGCATTGGGTGGCAAATCAGGATTACCAAATAATCCTTCCGGTATTATTCTATTTCTAGAAGCAACATCTTCAACCGTCATATGATTAAATCCCAAATACAGTGGAACAAATTAATTCGTCAAACACTGTCTAGCTTTGTTCATTAAGCGTTCTAAGGTAGGACGAGATTTTTTAAAGAGTGTTGCCAGTCTTTCATTACTATCACCCGTTCTTAGCTTAACTAAGTAAATGCTCAAAGCAATGCATGCATTTGGTACTTGTTCTGCTAGATTTGGAACACAGTTTAACAAATCATAAAACTGATAATTGTGCATACCAAGCCAAAAATGACACAAATGTGCAGGCATAATTGCAATATTTGAGAAATCTGTAAGAATATCAAACTGACTACCAGTAAAATCTCTTAGCTGTGAAGTTAACTCACTCCAACGGCCGTGATTTAAATGGTGACGACAGATTCGTGCTGCTGGTGGTACATAGAATTTATAATGAAATAATAGCAGATCCTTTAAAGAAGAAGGTATCAATAAACGTTCAGTTTCAAAGCAATCAACAAATATACAATGATTAGGTGTGTTAGCAGCCCGCCTGTACACAGAAGATGTAATTGATACATTTGGTCAAATTTGAGCAGTTTGATGGCTTCGTTGTGGTAGAGGGGGTGGCTGAGGAATGTTGAAATCTCCAGTTGATACAGCATCTGACATAGCGGGGCGATTGGAGTCATGCTGATTATGAAGTTGCACTTCTCTTGTGGCTGACCTCCAGCAAGCAGCACATACTCTTTCCATTCTTGAAATCTAAAAAGTAACAAGTATATTTTACATTCTCCTATAGTAAAAAACCTTATCAAGTAGGTACATAGTCTCCTAATGGGTTCATAAAAATATAAAATGGAACTAAAAGGAACATAATAATAATTGTGTTAATGATCAGGTGTTGCTTTATGAATAATATCGAAATCAGGATAAAATAATGTTATAAACATTTCTGCCAAAAATGTTACCATCTACTGACAACTACAATATGAAAGAGATGATTTCATGTAGTAGGTTTAGGTGTATGAGTAATTTCATAGTAGTGTACTTATTTAGTAACAACTGTATTGCAATATAAACATAAATATTTACCAGATGGAGCGGAACAAGTCTTGCTAAAATGTTTCTCTCTGGTCGATCTTGTCTTACAGGATAGGTTCTCGTTGTATATAAAATAGAACTGCCACAAGGGAAACACACTCTTCTGTGACCAAACACAGGCAAAGCACTTCCTTCACTGATAGTGTTGGCTCGATCTCGAAGTAGTGCCAAACACTCTGTACAAAGTGTGCTTTCTGCAGAAAGCTGCAATAAAAATCACAATTAAAAAATGTAATAAAAATATGTTTTACACATTCACAATATACCTACTAATATCAAAATATATATTATGAGTAGGATTATGTGTTTTGCTACCTAGTTTGTAGTATCTTCTGTAATGTAAGCTAATGGCTAATTAAGAGTTAAGACCTGGCTTTGTTCAGGTAGAATTTTTGAAATCCACTTTAGTGCGAGTTATAGAGAAACTAACATGCAAAATCTTAAGTTTTCAGAGTCAGTAGCTCAAATTGTAACATAGGTAGATAGAAACTAAAATAAGTAGGTAGTTGTGCTTAAGATAGAATACCCTACTTATGAAAAAAAATATTTCAATTATAATTGTATTTTGTAGTTTGCTAGTTTGTTACATGTTCAAAAGCGGCTACACACGACCCTAAAATCACTGGCAATATCGAGACAGTGAAATCGGGGCTGAATCGGCGATAAAATTGTCTCTACTCTACACACGTCCTTGCCTGTCAGTACGTAACCGACCGTGCTACAGACTGCTCGTTTTTCCGAAATGCCGCCGACGCTCTCAAAACAGCAGAAAATAGGAATTGTCTTGGCACTTACTACGGTGCCACCTAACCAGAGACGAAAAAGGAGGATCTGGGTTAAAATCTGGTTTAAAATCTGGTTACTGAAACGCCATGAATTAAGCCACATGAACGTCATGAGACATTTAGAAGCAGATGATTTCAGAAACTTTTTAAGAATGGATATTGAGTGTTTTGAAGAGCTCCTCAATATGGTGACACCATTTATACAGAAACAGGATACCGTAATGCGAGAATCCATAAGTCCGAGAGAACGACTTACAGTTACTTTACGTTTCCTAGCAACTGGACAAAGCTATGAAGATTTGATATTCAGTGCCATAATATCGCCGCAACTTATGTCCACAATGATTCCAGAGACATGTTGTGCTATCTATAATTGTTTGAAACACTTTATTAAGGTAATTAGACTGAATTCTTATAGAATAATTAAAACATCCATTTAAAAGTTTTATTTTATTTATTTATATATTTAGCAAAAACATACAAGGTATTTAATACTATTTATTTTATTTTTTATTAAAGATCAAAAAGTCCTTCATGTCTGAGCCAGTTCCTCTTTGAACTGTTGTGTCACTTGTACAGTTTGGAAATTCAGTGGTAAGATTTATGTCGGTCGACGATGAATGTGTCGCGTTGGTTGGATTTACGTATTCAGAAGAAGGTTGTTCAAATGTATATTGTGGGATAGACTGTAGAAATGGTTGTACAGTGGAGTTATACTCTGGAGATGCTTGAGGGAATTGTGACATCATAAGATGTTGGGGTGGTTGAGGAGAAGGTTGTACCGTATGCTGTGGAGGTGTTTGAGGGGATTGTGGTATAATAAATTGTGTAGATGATTGAGGGGACGGGTGTATCGCATATTGTGGAGATGGTTGAGGAGACGGTTGTGCCAGATATGGTTGACATGGCTGCGGTGATGAATTTGTCACCGAAGAGCCAGAGGAATAATGATAGTAGCGATGTGGAATGCGAGGATGTAATACTGTGTGTTGTGGAGATAAAGTGATACTAGATTCGTCTGCCAATTTGCCAAGTTTTCCGTAAAATAGGGCATCATTGATAATTTTTTGGGCAATCACTTGTTGATGGGTACTCAGAAACTCGAAACGCTTTGGTCGACTTTTATGATCTGGTTGTTTTGGATTCCACAATACCTCCTTAATGATAAAGATTAATTAACGTAAGACATTTTTCGTCGTCCCACTCCATGTCGTAAAAAAATACAAGCACGTCACTACAGTTCGAGCGTCGCCGGGCAACTGAGCGCAGGCGTACCCAAGCCGCCAACATGTCGGCGGGTAAAGGAGGCCATGGTAAAGGAGGCCATAAACGCAAGGGTTTGCATGATGGTTTTAGCCGTACATGCATAAACGACAGCTATTATACAAATACACGTTAGGGTTTGCATGCACAGTTTTACCATAAACTCTCAGTTGGAGCTACGTAACGATCTGTGTTGGACAGTTCTTAAGTACTGTGTACGGTATACCAAACTTATCAATGGACGACGACGATGTGATAGCTATACTTGGCTTAACACTTGTTCTACAGAACAGAAAAAGAAAAAGTGATCGCACTGAATGGTGTAAACGCTGGTTATTGAAAAGAAAGCAATTCTCTCATGTAAATTTAATAAATGAATTGAGATTTACACCACCAGATTACAAAAATTATTTACGAATGGATGAAAAACTTTATTTGAAACTGTTGTCATTGATAACTCCGTTTATACAAAGGCAAGATACTGTTATGAGGAAAGCAATATCAGCACATGAGAGACTAGCAGTAACATTAAGATTTCTTGCAACAGGAAGAACATATGAGAGTCTTAAATATTCTGCTATTATATCAACTCAGGCTTTGGGCCGAATAATACCAGAAACATGTGATGCCATTTATGAAGCTCTGAACGGGGACTACCTACAGGTGAGTTAATAATTAAAACCGAATTCGAATCGTTAGACAACTTTAATACTTAGCTTAATTAACCAATTACATATTTAAAACAATTCTGAATTAAAATTGGAATAAAATATTGCTGTTGTTGCTTGTGTGTCAAATTCTTCATATAGTGCTGGTGAGGGCTGACGTTGTGGTGCAGCCGAAGTAGTTTGATGTGGAGTGTTATATTGCTCAATCGGCGATGTGCAGGGCTGACGTAACTTTTTTGTTGAGTGTTATATTGTTGAATCGGAGATGCGCAGGGCTGACTTTGCGGTGCAGAAGAAATCACGTAACTTTGTTGTTGAGTGTTATATTGTTGAATCGGAGATGCGCAGGACTGACTTTGCGGTGCAGAAGAAATCACGTAACTTTGTTGTTGAGTGTTGTATTGTTTTATCTGAGATACGCAGGGTTGAATATGCGGCGCAACAGTAGCGGTGTCAGTATACGGTTGTGTATATTGTTGAACTAGTGAGGGCGACGTACTTGGAGTTCGTGAGAGGCTAGGAGTTAGTGAAGAAATAGAAGTGAAACTTCGACGATCCAGAATTGCTTCGGTATTCAGATTGCCCATCTCGGCATCGAACAGGGTGTCGTTAATTAACTTCTCCGCAATCAAGCGTTGACGCTTATCTAAAGATCTTAATTTCATTGCGATAGATCTTCCCAAAAGATCGTACCGATCTTCTGGTGCTGAAGCAGGAGCAGGACGCTTAAAATGGTCTTTCACGGGTAGTAATATATCAGTGGTTAACTTATCTTGCTCTGTCGTTTTCTTTCTTCCCGGTCTAGTAGCAGGTAATTGAGTCTTATTAGGTATCGTAATATCGTCTGTATTCCCTGTACCAGCATTAGCAGCAGCATTATCTGTAGTATTTTCAGTAGAGTTGTCGGCATCCTATAACAATACAAAATAATATTTATTATTTAGTTTCCAGATTCATCGGATAAATGGAAGGAAATCGCACAAATTTTTGAAGAAAGATGGAATTTTCCTCACTGCTTGGGTGCCATCGACGGAAAACATATTGACATAGTTCCACCTTCTGATAGTGGATCTTACTACTACAATTACAAAACACGACACAGCATGGTTCTTATGGCAATAGTTGATGTCAAATACCGATTTCTATTGTATTAGCAGATTTTGGTACAAATGGAAGAGTTTCCGACGGAGGTGTTTTGCTGTATACAACGCTTTTTGAAAAACTACAAATGAAACATTTAAATATTCCAAACTCCGAACCGATTCAACACAGTTCAAAGTGTTTGCTCTATGTATTTGTTGCTGATGATGCATTCCCGTTGAGACCTGACATGCTGAAACCATATCGACAAGCGGATTTGAGCAACTATGAAAAAAAATTTTTAATTATAGATTATCTCGCGCAAGGAGAATAGTTGAAAATGCTTTTGGTATACTGGCATCAAGATTTCGCATTTACCATACACAAATTAATTTAGAACCAAACAATATAGAAAAAGTGGTGATGGCTACATGCGTTTTGCACAACTTTCTAATGGAGCACGCTCCTAATTCATATGCACCTCCAAGATGTTTTTATCGAGAAAATGTAGATGGTGGAACTATTGTTACGACAGGCTACGATACCACACGTTCAAACATAGAAAATTTACATGTACAAAATCGAGGAAATGTCCTGAATGATGCAAAAAAAGTCAGAGTAGAATACCAAACTTACTTTGTTAATGAAAGCAAAGTACCTTGGCAGGACAGTTACATTGAAATGTGATCTATTTCTTTTATTTTTATGTAGTGATATTGTTTGATGAATAAATGCAACCTCACCGCTTAAGTGTTGTTTATCTTATTCGATCTATGTAGGTACCTACATTTTGTAAGTCTGTGAACTACGTTGCAAAAAAAACATAGGAAGGTATAGATAACGACCACACATCAAGCATAACAAGTTGCCTTCGAGGGTACCTCTTACTTATCTCACTGTAACTGAAACGGTATTGATAATGTAATTGTTTGTTAAATTACAACAGAAATAATTGACTAATTTATACTTACATTGGAATCATTCTCATTAGTATCCGAAATGTTAGATCGCGAGCTGCGAGGAACATCTTGATCTCCAATAAAATCGAATAATTCAATGTACCACAGTGTTGGTTTATAAATGTCATCAGATGATGCTCCCGACTTCACAGATTCATCGTATTTTTTTCTCTCTCGTCTAACGTTACTACATAACGTATTTTTTTTATCACATCTTCTTTTGTAGCAGTGGGCTCCAATTCCTTGAACTTAGTTATCGATTTCCCGTATGCAACCGATCGTTTGTCTCGGTCGTGATATTCTTTACACTTTACGCGCCAAAGACAAGGTTCCGACTTATAAACTATGAATTCTTCTAATATGGCGTTGCGCTTGCGACTCGCCATTTCCCGATGCGATGGTGCGCGCGCGCGCCCTTCCACCGTCGCAGATAATAACAAACTGAGAACTGTGCAGGCAAGCTCGCCGGACGCCACACACGCTCGGTTATGCTCGCGCGCAAACGTAACCGAGCGGCAAAAATTATCAATTTTGATATTTGCTTGGTTGCATGTACATGCGCCGATAACTGTACAGTTTTATCACATACACGCTAGGGTTTGCCTGTCGGTTATGCATGTACGGCTAAAAACCATCATGCAAACCCTTGCGTGTATGGCCTCCAAACACGCGCGGGCGCATGTTGCCGACATGATTCTTTTCATACAGGCCGCCGGGTTGTGTCGCCGGGCTTTGTCGGCGGCGCGGCGGGCTCAATGTGTATTGCGCTTTAACTTTCTGCATTCAAATAAAATAAGTACTTATCTACTTCCAGTGGTATTCGATTTATGTGATGGCAAAATATTTGCAAGAAACTGCAAACAAATGAAATTATGCAGTCGATGTGTGAAATGCGACAACATTATTCTCGGTAAGCGGTTCAAAAACTTTTCAATGACCACACAACACAATGAAGGATGCATGAATCTACGAACCTATGCCTTGCTTTGCCTTTAATATACATTGAGAACCGATAACTACAGAAATATCTACCTACATTTTGTACCTACATGTGTATTATGAGTATGTATGTATGTATTTCACCCAAGCGAAGCCGGGTTTTCATCTAGTGTATTAATAATGACCTGCAAAACATCCTCATCGTCGTCTTTCAACGATGAGGCAGCAGTCGAAGGAAATGAATTGTTAGAAAATGGTGAGTGCTCACTTTCGACACATTGTGGGTAGAGGTAGATTAGATTAGATACAGTGTATCTATGTACCTTCTTTGAACCATGCCGTCGTGGTAGGAACTTTGGCGTGTATACTTCCTCAGTACCACATCCACTTTTCTTGGATTTTTCAATTTTATTTATTTCTTGTCTGTATACGTTTTAATTGATTTATTTTAGTAGGAACTTTGGCGTGTATACTTCCTCAGTTTCCTTACTTTATTTCTTGTCTGTATACGTCTTTAATTGATTTATTTTTGCCTTCAATTGCTTCATATCCATACCCACAGTTAACTAAGAGATTTTTGAGCTCATCCTTTACTTTTGTGTTAGAATACTCCTTGTCTTTAAAGACGGTAACTTGTATCACTAACTTGTATGCAAGCTACTGATCTGTTTTACAGGCTTGCATACAAGTTAGTGGCACATACAAGTTACTAGCACACAGATAATACATTTGCAAGTTAAACTTGCATGAAATTTGCGTACTTACATGCCTGTATTTCCAAGACGTATACACATGACTGTAACTGGCACACTTGCATCCTAGTTCACTCTCAGTTCGCGTTGAACTTGCAATGGAAAACATTCGAAGTGAATTAAATAGTATTGTATTGCACCTAGCAATAGAATACATTGAGATTTTTAGCTACTGGTAATTCATTTGCATGCATTGTATAGAGTAGGATAGTCGACGATTTCACAATTTGTTCCAGTTGTTTGTAGTGAAATAGCTACAGCATTTAATTCGAAAAAATTTCAAAAATATGTACAAAATAAAAAAAACAGAATATATGCAAAAAAAAAAAATTCAAAAAATGACAAGCCGCCTGGTTATGTTATACGCACGTTACGAATGGATGTCAATGGAATCAGCATCATCAAAATCGGTTCAATAGTTTCGAAGAAATCGGAGAAAAAAAAAGTTGTGAAAGTTAACGAACAAAGTTGTGGTATAAAAGTTATAATAAGTATTATATACATATACATATTTTATAAATATATACATAAACATAGCAAACATAGCAATCTGCCTGGTGGGAGGCTTCGGCCGTGGCTAGTTACCACCCTAAAGGCAAAGCCGCCTTACAGGTTAGCCCGCTACCATCTTAGACTGCATCATCACTTACCACCAAAAAAAAAATTTTTTTTATGTAGCGCAACAAAGCAATTTGCCACACAAACAGACTTGTCACACCCAACACAGTATGTCTGTACCTTTTTCTTGTAAATATTGCACATGCGACGCTGTCGCTGTCGACCGACTACTGGTAGCTCTGCCAAATAATGGTAATCGACAGAACGACTGTCCGGCGTTTGGTCCACCATTCGAGCAGTTGAATGTTTGTCGAGAAGGGATAATATATAAGATTCTCTAAAAGTGGAGTGTTCCATTCTAGAAGAAGATCGTTTACCATATAATATATGCATTTAATACAGATATGTTAAGAAGTCTACGGAAAAACTTTTTATACCATATCTTTGTTCGTTTCCTTTCGACGGGGTACAAGGCGAGCATCTGGTCTTTCTTGTCCACGCCACCCATCATGACATTATATCAAATACCAGGTTGGGTTTCGTGGAGCCATCCTTTATGGTAACGCCGTTTGCCATGGTATGTGGAGATAAGCGCCACTCGGTTCTTATCTCTCCACACCATCACATCGACGTCTCCTGAGGTAAAACCAGCGATCGTGCCTGGCCGCATTGCGTCTTTTATGAGTTTGTGCAACTGTGTTGGTCCTCAACGTACCAACACAGTCGAATCCCATCGTCTTCAGTTTTCGGGCCAGCGCAGGTGAATTATAAAAATTGTCCATCCATATAGTATGGCCCTTGTTCTGCAGACCATTGAGAAGTCTGAAGACAACGGCCGGCGTAAAGGCGTCCAATGGATCGCTTGGGTCAGTCTGTCGGTATGGGCTATGGGCGTGAATCTCAAACCGACATAAATAGCCGGTATGAGATTCGCACAGCTCGTAGGTTTTAATACCAATGGCGGCGGCTTTGTTGGGAATATGTTGGCTGATAGACAACCAACCTTTCCACAGCAACAGAGACTCGTCAAGAGCGAGATTCTGCTGCAGGCTGTACATCTCTTGAAATTTTTTATTCAAGTGCGGCTTATTCAAATAATGCGGCTCTTGGGATGGAGCGTGTTGTTAGCGGACTGGAGCTCGAACAATTCCTTCGCATATCTATTCGTCTCCGCGACGATGTGCTCCATAAATTGTCTATCCCATATGGATGTGAAGATCTCATATGGGTCGACACATGGAGTAGTCGGCCCAACATTAGTATTGGAGGACGTCTCTCTCCTCAATTCTGGTGTGAGTGGAGGATTGGGAAACGCTCTCCATTCGAAGTCGTAGAAATTTGGGCCAAACGTAGGCCCTGAAGCGCCACCCTGATGCGTTGACGAATGTCGCGAGGAGCTTGAGTCGATGACGGGGACGGAATCCGCGGCGACGTCCTCATCTATGGGGGTGTCCATGACGAAACGTTCCACCCTAGGGGCGAACACGCGCGTCTCCACCTCCTCGCCATCAGACTCGAGCTCCGGTTCGCTCCCTATTAACAAATGATATTTTGACCTATAATGAACTTCACCTAAAATGACATCAAAATCAGTACCTTCTTACCATAGTTGACGAGGAGTTCAATTTCGTCATCCGTCAGCACGATCCCCTGACGACGCTAGGGTGGCGGAATGGGGACCGAACCGTCCTCGCGACATTCGATAAACCTGAAGCAAACGCAGTTTTGTAAACATTTCATTCTTGCAAGGCAAAAATAGGAGAAAGGAAAGGAAGTAACTCACATTTCCGTGACGGGGGTGCGTCCATCGAGGGCTGCAGCAGCGGCTGCCCAGATGACTTTGATGGGCTAGAAAAAATAAAAATGATTTGTAACTCTTTCATTCTTGCAAGGCAAAAAATAGGAGAAAGGAAAGCAAAGGAAGTAACTCACATTGCAGGCGACGGGGCCCAAATGTCGAGAACAGGATTGAGCAGCGGCTGCTGGGGCTGCCTTGATGACGTTGATGGGCTAGAAAAATAAAAAATGTTTTGTAACTCTTTCATTCATGTAAGGCAAAAATAGGAGAAAGGAAAGGAAGTAACTCACATTGCACTGGGCTGGGGCAACTCATATATTATTGGCAGCTGCTGATGGACTAGAAAAAATAAAAATGTTTTGTAACTCTTTCATTCATGTAAGGCAAAAATAGGAGAAAGGAAAGGAAAGGAAGTAACTCACATTCCCGGTGAGGGGGGTGCGTCCATCGAGGGCTGCAGCAGCGGCTGCCCAGATGACGTTGATGGACTAGAAAAAATATAAAATTTTTTGTAACTCTTTCATTCATGTAAGGCAAAAATAGGAGAAAGGAAAGGAAAGGAAGTAACTCACATTCCCGGTGACGGGGGTGCGTCCATCGAGGGCTGCAGCAGCGGCTGCCCAGATGACGTTGATGGGCTAGAAAAAATAAAAATGTTTTGTAACTCTTTCATTCATGTAAGGCAAAAATAGGAGAAAGGATAGGAAGTAACTCACATTGCAGGCGACGGAGTTTCTGATGATGATGATGAAGGTCTAGAAAATAACATATAGTTAGTAAAGCACCCAGATCTTAGCATAATTTACTACAAGTAGTACTACTTACGGGGGCCAATTGCGCCTCCTCTTTCTGTTAAATGGGGTTTCCATAGGCCCGCCGTCGAGCCAGTCCTCTACGGGAACGATGTTGAGTCTAAAACAAAAAGCAGTAATTACCAAACCACCAGCAAAATGAGAATATTTTAAAATAATTGTTAAAAGCAAATCTAAACAGCATGCTTACTCGTCAACCGCACGAGGACGTCTTGCCCCACGGCCTTGGCCACGGCTCCGCCCACGCCCACGGACCCGACCTTCGCGCTGATCGGCCCCCACATTGACCACCACCACCTCCACCTCCGCATGAGCTGCACCCCTTCCACCGCGGGTGCGCACACCCCTCCCTCGCGAGGGTCCCGCGCGAGGACCCCGCGTGCGCGCTCTTCGTACTCTAAAACCACAAGAACGGTACATTCTAAATCGTTTGAGTAAAAAACATACATACAAACAAACATACATACATAGATACAAACAAACATACACACACACATACATACTTACATACATACAAACAAACAAACAAACAAACATACATACTTCTAAAATCTTAATTAGATGTATACTTGTCAGTACATATCTATTTAATTTTATAGCCAAATCTCATTCAAAGTAGGTCGAGCTAAATTTTTGCTATTTTCTTGTACAATAATCGTTATTATTAAGAAATAAAACCACTAATACAATATATTTTTGTGTTATTTACAAATCAGTAAACCACATTACAATAATCAAATAGAAAAACCAACCTCTTCAAACGTTTTTTTTACACAACAAGCTTTTACATAACTTGTCTCGTATGACAGATTCAAGTATTGGCAAAAAAACAGGGTCATGTTTATGCTTACTTTCTAAGAATACTGTGGGTCCAGTGACTTTGGATAAATGCCAACTCTGGAGTCATAAAATCCATAATGGGTACAAAGGACATAAGAAATGCTCGATTTCCTGTTGCGTCACTATTGTTATTTAACTTTTGTAATTGTAAACTTTCGTTCAAAATTTTTGTTATTTGAGGAATTTGGGTACTTTCCTTTTGTTTCCTTTTCATGGGAAGAACTTGGTTTTGTCGAGGTGGTCTCATCAAATTATCTTCTTCAAAGCCCTGATTTTGTGATGAAGTCGAAGGTATTGGAGAAATATTGGACTCTCGTTCATCTGCAGTACTGACATTAGGGTGTAAAAAGGACAACAAGTCAAAATAAATATATTTGTACCTTTTTTTTGGAGCCGATTGTCTCGACACAGTGGTAGTTTTGATTTTACTTCTTTCATATATAACTATCTCTAATATTCTTCCACTTCTTTATCAGATCTTTTATTGCAGAAGTTTATTAAAGAAGAAATATATTAATGTCGCATCTATTTCTTTTTCAGATATTTGGCTTCGGGAGCAACTTTCACTGATTTGGAGTATGATTTTCAAATTTCTCGAAAAACCATACCATTTATTGTAAAAGAAACCTGTCAAACTATATGGCAAGAATTGGCACCTTTACAAATGCCAAAACCAAATAAGGAAAAATGGATAAACATTGCTGAGAAATTCTACAAAGAAGCGAACTTTCCTAATTGTGTTCGCGCCACTGATGGCAAACATATTAGAATTATTTGCCCTCCGAATGCTGGATCCAAATATTATAATTATAAAAAATATCATTCGATTATTTTATTGGCAGTGGTTGACGCAGACAACTGTTTTACATTCATTGACATTGGTGTCCAGGTCGAGAAGGTGACTCGTCAATTTTCAAACGTTCAAATTTCGGGCAAAAGTTAAATCTAGTTAACTTTTGCCAGAGCCAGCTCATCTTCCTAACAATATAGGAAAACCTCCTGTGCCTTTTGTATTTGTAGGTGATGCTGCGTTCGGTTTGAATAAAAATGCTATGAGACAATTTTCTTTACGAAACATAACAACGCCTAAGAAAATTTATAATTATCGACTGTCTAGAGCTCGCCGCTTTGTGGAATGTGCATTTCATGTCCTCAGTAACAAGTGGCGAATTTTTCATTCAAGTATCATGATCAATCCACTGAGTGCCAAACACATTATAAAAGCAGCTTGTGTATTGCACAACTTCGTAAGACGCAGAGATGGTTATCAATTTGAAGATACTGTTACGGGCTGGGGTTATGTTAACCGGAGAGAGATGCTCTAAGTTTAACAATAATTTATTGGTCTTACATAGTCGAGGGCAACTGGTACACTGTACACTTTTCTTCTCTTGTCACGACTTCTTCCATCATCTCGAGGTTGTCGCTTCGTTGACTGCTGATTTGTAACTCTGTTTATGTCTGGACGCAGCGCCTTTTATACCCCTCAGGCCGATATTCCAGAATATAAAACTGTTCAAATTCAAATACCACATGATTTCTTCTTAATTTCAGTTGAACGGTAACATTTCAAAAGAGGTATTACTGGCTAAATCCCCAATAAAAACATTAACACCATTCTGTCCCTTTTCTGTCTCATTTGCCAAACCCATTCTTTCCTTATCTCTGTCACTAGACAACTGTCGTAGAACGTTAATTTTGACTGATAATTACTTGACATAATGGTTGTTTACTTATGGGTCCCCGAGACGATCAAGTGCACTTGACAAGTCTCACGTGATTGACGATTTCACTTGACGAGGGACTTGATGCGACTTGAAGGTGCCATCAAGTTCACGTTACGCAGTCGTTCGCCCTTTGCCCAGGAAAGTGGTCGTCGCAAAAATTTATAATGGTTTCCAACGCAGACAAGGCATTCCTTGCTATAACTCTAGCGGTATCTATCACAAAAAAAGAGAAAAGAAAGAGGCGTTGGTGCAAGGAATGGTATAAAATGAGATATCGATTTACGCATGAACATTTGCAAAGAACTCTTCAAGCAACTGAGCCGGACGATTATAAAAATTTTCTACGAATGGACAACGATTCTTTTGAAACATTGTTGGAGTTGATTCGACCCAATATTGAAAAGCAAGATACCAATATGCGACAAGCTATTCCTGCCAGCCAAAGGTTCTCTATAACTCTAAGGTACTTAGTCACTGGTATGGACTTGGAAGATTTAAAGTTTATGTGTGCTGTCGCTCCTCGTACTTTGGATTTAATAATACAGGAGACTTGTGAGGCTATAATTCAAAAGTTAAAAGAAAATATTCGGGTATGTATGATATTTATTTATTTTCCCTAAACAATCATAACAAAAATTAAATGTGATTGTGAAATATGAGACAGACAAAACAGAAAACTTTGTAATAGTTTCTTGTATTTTATCTTGTATGTATGTATATCTTGTATGGCTCGGTTGTGCAACCGATTCATACCCAAAAAGTTCTCAGTTTGGTCTATATACGTAGTCTCTCGATTCGTTTAAGAAGTTACTAAAAATAATAGAAGTGTGATAAGAACTTAGCCGCAGTATGTGATTCTTCTTCTTCAGTAGTTGGTTCTGGTATATAAATTACAGGCTGTTTATGAGACAGACTTGGCGCCTGCATAGGTTGAGATGGCACAATTATGAGTGATTTCTTCGAATAAAACATCATTTATTATTTTCTCCGCATAGCGTCTTTGATCGGCTGATAAACGTTTGAGTTTAAGAGCCCAGCTCTTCGCAATTATATCCGATTCAGAGTCATCAGGTTTTTTGAAATAATGCGATGCTATATCTATCAGTTCCTGCTGTGATGTGTTTTTGCTTTTCTTTGGTTGTGGCATCTCTTTTTGATAATTGGATGACCCGGAAGCCTGTAAGAAAATTAACCAATGTTTGTACTATTTACAGGTACCCAGAACAACCGAGGACTGGAAAAAAGTAGCCAAAGAGTTCGAGAGACGATGGAATTTTCCCAACTGTATAGGTGCTGTTGATGGCAAGCACATCGAAATAGAAAAACCTTCAAATTCTGGATCTTACTATTTTAACTATAAGAAGACATTTAGTATTGTTCTCATGGCTATTGTAAACGCCAATTATCAATTTATGATGGTTGATATTGGTGCAAATGGGCGGATGTCAGACGGTGGAACTTTGAAAAATACAAAGTTTTGGCAATTGTTTTCTGAAAGTGAAAACAAACTTAATATTCCGGAGTCATGTGAGTTACTAGAAAGCGATAAAAAGTTTCCGTTTGTACTGGTGGGTGACGAAGCTTTCCAACTGACTCCAAACTTCATGAAGCCATACAACAAAGCCGTCTTGACAGATGAAAGACGGATTTTCAACTACAGATTATCAAGAGCCAGGAGAGTGGTTGAAAATGCATTTGGCATCCTGTCTTGGCGATTCAAAATATTTAAAAAAGACATTGGACTGCATCCCGATAAAACGCGAAAACTTGTTTTGGCTGCCTGTCATTTACACAATTATTTGTGTGAAAAAAATAAAAACAAATATATTCAACCAGGAGATGTTGACATAGAAGAACCAAATACCACAATCACAAGAGGTGCGTGGACGCCAATTGTTAAATATAGAGCGAGTACGAGGAAACTCGGCAAATGAGGCAAAAAGAGTGAGAGATGACTTTTGCGAGTACTTTAATGGTAATGGTTCAGTTCTTTGGCAAAATAATTGCCTAATTTAGTTATTTAAAAACAAACTTAAAAGTAAAATGTATCTTTGAATAGAAAATAAAAAATGTTTTACCTCACTGCTCAAACTGCTTTCAGTATCACTTATACACATTTGGTCTGACAGAAATAACAGTTCATTGTAATAGTAGAGTGACGGTTTTGGTACATCATCGGAAGAGGCGCCAGACCGTTTTGCTTGTTCAATCTTTTTTCTTTCTTTGTTGAAGTTGGTTCTCAATGCATTAATTTTTTTCTTCAATAAATCTTCGGTGTAGGTAGGTTTATATACTCGAAGTGCTTTGACTATGCTTGTTAAAGCAACCGACCTTTTGTTTTTATCCTCATAATCCTTACTTTTAATTTTCCACAGTGCAGGATAATCTCTGTAGAGAGATATTAATAATATCACAAAATCACGCTCGGTAATTAGGTCGGCACTTGCCGCCAAGGCCACGTCTCGGTCCGGTTCGTCGTCCGCCATCTTCGATGTTCCGGCCGCAAATGAATAAAAACTTGTCAAGTCGCGTCAAGTCGCATCAAGCGCAAGGTACGTCAAGTGCCGTCAATCAAAATTTCTGTCAAGTAGGTCAAGCCCGTAGATCACTTGACGGGACTTGTCAAGTCAACGCTGCAAACGATCAATATTCACTTCAAGCACGTAGACTTGTCAAGTGCACTTGATCGTCTCGGGGACCCATTAGTTACGCGTAAATTCACCTAGTTACGCGACAATACGATTCGATACGATACGATTTTTTTTCCCGGGGGAACTCCTAAATTTCCGTAATGAATAGTAGATAGGTTCATTGTCAAAATAAAATTGAAGAACTTTTCTTCTTATGGCCATCAGTATAAAATCGTCTAATTTACATATGACCACATGGCTCGGTTTTGATTTTTTTGGTGATGACACCTTTCCTGTTTTTTTATATTCGCTCAGAATTCGTTTCACTGTGGCTATGGAGATTCCCATCACTTCAGACACTTGGTGGACAACATCTGTTTTATAGGGATATGTCACCATAATATTCATGAGAAGTTTATACAATATGTAACAAAAACCCTGTTGTTCCTTTTAAGTACGTATACATAATCATATGGGTGTACCAAAAATGAAAATCTTATTTAAAAAAAATCATGTACTGGTCAGTTATTGTTCATAGTCAAGATAGCTAATAAAATAGACAAATTAAAAAATTGTTTGTAACATCTGACTACATCGCGAAGTCGGCTCGCTCAAAAGCCCGCTCAAAGGATTCCGCCGCGCCGCCGTATCCTTAGCGTGTATTCACGTAGAAAGCAGGTTGTCGGCGCTGATTATCGCTGGTCCGCGCAGATAACCACTACATAAAGCAAGCGGGTATAAACAGGTGTTGGCGGTGAGTAGCGTGCAAAATGTCGAGCTCATCAGACGAAGATTTTTTGTTAGAAAATGTGTTTCTCAAACTGCGAAAATCTGGTGTTCATTCCATAAACAGAAAAAGGAAAATATTCGGCGAATACCATCATTTATTTTTAACAGAAATTAAAGCGGATGAAGAAAAATTCTATAAATATACAATAATGACATCAGAAACATTTTACTATATTCTAGACAAAGTGGAACATCGATTGACAAAAAATTGGTGTAATTGGCATCTACAACCAATCTTTCCAGAAGAAAGACTTGTTGTCACTATTCGGTATGTACCTATCACTTCTTTAACTGACTTCAAAACAGGAGGAGGTTCTATTTTTGGCTGTATGTATACTTTTCTCTGTTCGATTTTTAGGCTATGAAAAAGAAAGAAAAAAATGTGAATAAATTGTATTTCTGATATTTTCTTATTTATTACAATCATCATAGCTTTGTTGTAAACTTGTAAACGTCAAAAATCTCAACAAGTTGCCCTTAAATACTACACAATATGTGTCCTACCTCACTGCATCATACCAAGATGTGGCGATTTTAGCTAACAAACATTCACACACAGCCCTCTCCTATTCCATAAACATTACACTCACATTTGTATTATTTTCAAGATTATGTGTAATGACTTACTCCTCATTAAAGCAATCTGATAGGCCTTCAGAGAAAGAATGTAAATATGTGTTTATAGACGAGTTGATAGTTTGTACAGATTGTGAGTCGCGTTTTTGTTGTGTTTGACGTATTATTCACGTGTGATTGATACTGAGTGGAATGCTTGTGCTACAGATTGTGAGGTGTGTGGTTCTGGTGTAAGATGTTCGGTTGGTGATGCAACAAGCTCCAGAGAATATGAAGCTCCAGAAGATGGAGATCTTGGAAACTGGGACTGATATGCATAAAAGTCGACTGTTCTTTGACTGTTATTTCTGAACGAAAGCAACCGATTTTGCGGAATTTTACGAATGTGAGGTAGAAGACTCTTCAGAAATAACAAATGTTCATCGTCATCATTTCTTCTTGCTTTTTGTTGTAAATATTCCAGCTTTTTCTTTTCAATATCTAGCAAATTTTGATTAAATGTGTTGGTTCTTTTTTTACGTGGAACTGCACTACCGGTTCTTGAAAATTCAATATTTGAATTAGTGTCTTCACTTTGTTGCATATCGCCGGCTTCAATGTCTTGTGGATAATTTGAGTCTTCTTGATAGGGATTCGAATTTTCTTCAATACTAGAAGAATCATTGGTCTGTTCTAGAGATGAACCAGATAAAAGGCGTTTCATTGGTTTGCTCAAATTTCCTAATGATTTTCTAGGTTGAACAACTTCTTTAAGGAACAATAGGGAATGGTAATATGGCCATTTTGGCTCGTATGAAGTTGATGCTCCATCCCCAGAGCGTGATATGGGAATTTTCCCATATTCGACTGAGAATTGGTCTCTTAAATATTTCCACTTCTTCCTTAGTTGGTTTTCTGAAAAAATAAAGCATTTTTATTGTTTACTATGCGCTACATCAATGTGCTACATTTGCACATATGGCTTATGAATTTAGAATGGGTATTGTCGCCCTTTTGCTGACCTAAGCGTTGGCAGCGGCTTAAACAATCCTCCTTCAGGTTGGGAAGCTTTAGATGATTGGACAAAGAAGAGCTCACCTTGGCTGGCAAATCATTATCATTGCTCTCTGGGATGCCGTGGACCAGTAACATCTTCCGTCGACTCCGCATCTCCATCTGGTCTGTTTGTTTAGCCAGTACTTTAACCTGCTGTTGGAGACCGGCAAGTGCAGATAAACAAATGAGCGGAATGTTTGGTGAGGTGTAGAGATATAAGTTTAGATAATATATAATACTTTAACCTAAATGATAGAGCAGTAATAAACCTAACTACTGAGAAGAGCAGACGTCTTATTTTACCCAAACATTGGAACTGACCAGCAATATTGGATGCGGGACTCGTCGCTGGAATTGCTCCCTGGAGGCTCCTTTGAAATTCAGCCATTTGTGTATTCAAATGCTCCGTTAGTGCTTGAATGGAGTTTTGAATGGCCTCCATAGTAAAAGTGATTTTGGTTATGTGTCTAATGAACAATTTCTTAAATTACGCTGTTAAAGTTCGGATTTTTTGATTGAAGCTAAAACTGGCAGGTAGGAAAACACTTAATACATAATATCTTAATATATAATTTAAATTAAATATTATATCACAAGAGCCGAAAAAACGCGCGTATTTTGAGTGCCTACCCTCGAAAAAAAGCCCTACACCGGTAAAAGTTGATGTTATAATATTAGCGGCATGTTCTTTACACTTTTGCAATAGTTTGCTAATACTAATGAATATGCCTGCATATTCATTTTTTTTCCATTATATACCATCCCATAATTGTCTGGAAATTTTAAATGGATTTGTTTCCGCTATGTTTTTTATTTAATGTATTATATACCAACGGCGAGTACACAAAGCTTAAATTAAAAATCGTACAAAAGGTCTTTATCCGTGTAATGAAAAAAAAAAGTTGTACAATTTTTATCGTCAGAATCCAATCGGCATTTAAATGTTGTAGCCAGGTCTTCATATACAGTTGTAATCGGAGTCTAAATTCGCGCAGTTCGATATTATTCAGAAAGATATAAATTCAATTCAACGAAATCACACAACTGTATCGCAAAACGAAACAGTGAGTGACTGGCCTAAAATTTCATAAATTGACAAGAGTAGTTTTCTTCGTAAAAAATCCGAGCAAAGGGCGTCAGGTCATAAAGCATTAGATTAAGGTACCTCATTTGCACTCTCATATACTTATATAGTATGTATAACAGCGTCACCTATGTTATTTCGATGTTTTTAAATATGTCAATATCGGAGTTTGATATATCGAAAAAAATATCGATATTTCGATATATTGGCTTTATTTAAAAACAAAATCGTAAGTCAGCTCAAAAAATGATTACACAGTTTATAGTCCAGTATATATTTATTAAACAAATTAAATTATAAATGTTTATAAGTGTTAGGTTATTCACTGTTTACCAACCCGCATTGGAGCAGCGTGGTGGGTCTAGGCTCTAATCCCCTCTCTCCTATGAGAGTGGAGGTCTCCAGCCGTGGGATGTTAATGGGCTGTAGTGGTTAGGTTAAAGTTATTAGTATTTATTGTTTGTTGTTAAATTTAAATTAGACAACCATTTGTACCAATTATTTATCAGTAAGAGTTTTTAAAAATACTCTTTGTTTTGTATGTTCAGCTGTTTTACTATTACGATTATTAGGCACTAAAAAATTGCTTGTAGAAGCAACTCGTTCAGATGCTTCAGATGTAGCAGAAGAAATTAAATATTTAACAGCTATTTCTGATAGTAAAATGCCTACTATCGATCCAAAATATAGCGCATTAGATGACCTTGAAATACATATTTGGCTGATCTAAATACTGCTTTATTTCAGAAGTTATTGTATGAGTATAAAAGGGGTGAATGAGAGGTTGACGGATAACAGACGTGAATGGAAGAAAAAAACATGTTGTGCCGACCCCACATAGCGTGGGAAAAGGGCAAGAAGAAGAAGATTGTACCAAAACTTCTGCCAGCATTTTCATTGGCATTGGGCATATTTTTCAAGAGCGTTTCTTCATGTCTATCCCTGACCTTGAAGTATTTGGCTGATCTAAATACTGCTTTATTACAGCAGGTATTGTACCAAAACTTCTGCCAGAAACTTCATTGGCATTGGGCATATTTTTCAAGAGCATTTCTTCATGTCTATCCCATCATGATGAAGTTGTTTCTTTTTTTCCACGTGGAGAAGCGCCTACTGTAGGTGAATGATTTCCTATTATTTTGTGTACGATGATTTTATAGATTAAATAATTTACGACAAATAATAAAAAATAAAAATAATCGACCATCGATATCTACATTTCAATATCAAACTATCGATATATCGTCCAAAAATATTACTAATAAATATCGATATTTCTAAATAATAATATCAACAGTCCTAGTACTAATGTTATTAAGGTACCGACCTAAGTTTATCTTTTAAGGAGAAATATGTTTCATTTGCCTGGTGGGAGGCTTCGGCCGTGGCTAGTTACCACCCTACCGGCAAATACGTGCCGCCAAGCGATTTAGCGTTCCGGTACGATGCCGTGTATGGGTATGGATTTAATATAACTGCCATGCCCCTAACAGGTTAGCCCGCTACCATCTTAGACTGCATCATCACTTATCATCAGGTGAGATCGTAGTCAAGGGCTAGATTGTAGTGGAAAAAAAAAATGGTGCCACGAAAAATGTGCTGATCTTGGAGGGAAAATAATATTATCATCTTTGTTTGGTTTACCAGTCTTATTAAAATTGATAAATGATTCGAATTGTCGTTGATGTTCAGAGTTAAAAGCTGGTGCCAAACTTTTTGGGGCCAGATTTTCCTATAGTTTTCTATTTAAAAAATTACGATTTTCCTAAGTTAATTTTACGTCAGATAAAATCTTAACTTTAGGCGATTTGACTTCCGTCGTAGATAAAGCTACATTTACCAACGGTGATAGCTGTAAATTAATTGGACCTGCTAGAGGTTGTTAGTTTTTTAAAACATCTGAATCATCTATGTTATTTAAAATTGTGGATGTATCTATGCTTAATATAGGCTCATTATCATTAGCATATGTAGCTACATTCTGATCACACTGAACAACAGATAGATTGATCTTTTCCTCGTCACAGTTATCAAAACAAAGCAATTATTTTTTAAGGTTATAGCTTAAGTAATCGTTTTCATAAAGAAAAGAAAATTGAAGCGAAGCCTTAAAAATATAGTAAGCAATGGGCGGCGTTTTTTTTTTGTCTGTTAATTTTGATAAGATATATATTACTAATAATAATTAATACAAGTTAGGAAAAGAAAATACGTTATGTTTTATGAATTTAAAAGTAAAAATTTATATTATACTTATATCTTTTTATGTAAGTATTAGTATTTAATAGAACCTCCACTATTTTCAATAACAGTGTGGGCTACATTCACATTAATTCATAATATTTACCATACTTATAATTATATATACTTAAATACTCATTATTATATTTCAACAAACATACACAAAATAAATCCGCAAGCATAGTAGCGCGAAACGCGTAGTATGCCTATCGGACTTGTTTGCGTAAATTCCGAGCAAGTTTCCCTATGCCGCCGCACGCCGGCCGCGTATGAAAAAGTGGCGCGGCGATCGAGATTTGACTACTCGTCTACCGGGCTGCGGCCATTAGACTTTGGAGCGTTGTATTCGATCTGTTTTGCTAACGAAAATCACTGCGTATTCGTTGTATATATTAACTTGTGAGTGTATTAACTTGTGATAGTGAATAAATTGGAGACTATATAAATAAACGCTGTCGTTTCTGTGCCTTCTACGTAATAATATAAGGAGTGGTAACTTACGATACCCAAGTAAGTACCTACATTGGTGACCCCGCACAGAGCACGAAAATGAGCAGCGATTCTGAGCAGACCGTAAAGTCCAATCATTCAAGCTCGCTAAGGACGATGCTGGTGTAACTCGTCGTCGGAAAATGATTCGCCTGTCCAACGAGCGCAACCGGACGCCGGACAGATTTCGGCGCCTTAAGGTACCCGCATTTTCTCCCGAAGACCCGGAGATCTGGTTCGCCTTACTGGAGGGCCAATTCGCCAGATACGGTATAACGGACTGTTACGAGGGCCGGGTCGACAGTCTTTTTATTTGAAAAAAAACCACTGAAACTTTCCACTGAATTTAATAAAATTCTAAAAATGGAAATATACAAAAGACACGGTTCTTACTAACTACGCGCTCCAGCAACAGGAGGCTGGGTTTTCGAAACGGAGTTCTGATTGATGGCTGACTGACTGGTCGCATCGTGAACCGCCAGTTTTAAAGCGCAATAGTGCTGATGCAGCGAGTCAGTGGACATAGAATAATAATTTATAACATCTCCCCCCTTTTTGACGAAGCTTTAATTTAAAATAAAGCGTAGTAAAAAAGAACTAGGCTAAAAGGAGAGATTTAGTAAAATGAAAATATTTTGATACAATTTCTGAGTTACAGGATACATATTGACATACAGGTTATTTATCAATAAATTAAAATATTTGCCAACATTAATCAATTCTTAATTTAATTATTTGACAGAGTTCTTTTCAATGCGCTAATATTTGAAGACAATTGTTTCCTTTCTGCTTATAACATTTGAAAATTGTATATCTAAAGATAGCAAAATAAATGATATAATTATGTTAGTAAATGTAGAATAATAAGTGCTATATTTTATAAAATAATATTCTTCTGATTGCAGCAGTCATCATTAGTTATGTCAAAGTTAATCTTTTTTAAATTGTTGTTATCAATAGTTAAATTTGAAATAGAAAAAGGTATAATTTGAATAGTATAGTACAGATATGGAATAACATTTAACTTAATGATTACTTACTTAATTATTAATTATAATTATTACAGACAACTTATTCGTCGCTGATTGTACATAATATATCCACTAGTTATTTCTTAGCTTATGCAATATAACATCAATAAGAACATACAGGATTTTAAATAGAATAACAATAATATTGTAGAATATTAGTCTTAGAAAGCAAGATTACGCTATTACAGTATTGAAAAAAAAATTAAGAAATAGGTAGCTAATAAAGAGCTTGGAATTGAATTACAGTGACTAAGTTATAAAAATGTAGTTAAATATGCTAATTTAAAATTTAAAATATAAATTATAACTCATCACTAGTAACATGAGACATTAAATGTAAGTAACTTAACTTATTAATATGAGAATTTAATTTTATCTCATTTTGATTTATGCTAGAAATAGTACAATAATTAAAATACTTGAATATTATCTTTCATTAATATGAGTTAATATATTATCTCAGATTCAGAAATCTGACAAAAATTGATTGCAATTTGCAGCATAATATTACTATCGAGCATGTTCAGGATATAAAGTGCCAAGGAAACATAAGGGTTTCGCCACCAAACTCTTAAGATACTTTTGAGTCTAAGATCTAGGATAAAAATGTGAAAAGAATGATAAGATTAGGTTACTGCGAGTTTAGTTAAATATGTTTTTTTATTATTTGTAATTGACTGTACCGTGCATTGTTTACGTTCGGTTTCAAACATTGAAGCGGTGTCAGATATCTTTGATAATAATCACAATGCGGCATAGAGTTGTCGAAATCTAGAGAAACAGGGTATGCTATAATATTGCTTTTAGAAAGAGGTAAAGCTTGTGAGTGACGTATAAGATTTAGAACACGATCGAGTCGATTTGATGGAGAATTAGAAACATGGTTGATAATTTCAGGGGATTGAGACACTTGGCGTAATTCGGAAAAGTCTATAGGAGTTAAATGGACCTTGAAGTCTTGGATTTCTACTTGAGATTCGGTGGTATTTAAGACTGAGACATTGACGTTATAATTAGGTTTTAAACTTACTATACAGTTTGCTATATACACACCTTTAGATATAGAGTGATCGAGTATGAGTGCGTCTTTTAAGTGACGTAACTCGGACTTGTAATTTGAGACAGTGCATTCAACAATGACTTCGGAGCGAGCCGGTATTATATATTTAGGGCTAGAATAGTGAATTGGTAAAATGTGATTTGAAATAGTAAGAGATTTAGTATTATAATCGATATTAGTATGAAAAAAATGTAGAAAATCGGTACCTAAGATACCATCCGATTGCAGATTCAGAGCGTCAGTTATGACATGGAATTTAAAAGATAAAGTACAGTTGTTTATAATAATGTTAAGCACAACTGATCCCAATGTTTCGCTATATGAGTCTTTATCGTTTATGCCTTTGAGTTTTATAATTTCTTGAGATAGTTTGGGCTCTGCTGTTAAGCACGAGCGATTAATAATACTGACACTCGCGCATGTGTCGACTAAGAAACAGAGAGGTTTTTTATTACATTCTACATGTAAATATGCATGAGGTAGAGACACACACTTTTTTAGGGTGCTTATTTCAAATATCGGGACGTCTTTGAGAGGCGACGAGCTTTTGCTTGCGCTGTCTTGGGAGTTATCAATATCAGGCATTGTAAGATTCAGTTGATCCTTTATAGGAAACTGAGATTTAAAAGATTTAGTAGGATAAGAGCTAGTATAAGAATTAGAATTAGATATAGCAATATTCGAGCAATCTTCTTTGAGATGCTTTGTGTTTGATTTTGTAGGAGTCAGTGAAGATTTAGCATAAGATTCAGCGATATTTTGGCAGTCATGTAGCGATTGCCGAGTTGGAAAATATTTAGAAGACGATTCAGTGGTACTCGGGCAGTCATGTAGCGATTGCCGAGATATAAAAGATTTGGGAGGATTAGCATAATAAGATTTAGTAGAATTGGTAATAAAAGATTTAGTAGTTCGAGTGCCATTTTGGATTGCTGATTTCGGCAGGCACGCATCCGAAATCAGTTTGAGTTTTTTGATTCAGGGACGTTACTGTTCGTCACTTCATTTAAAAATCAAAAAAATCAAAATCAAAATCAAATATTTTTTATTCAAATAAACTTTTACAAGTACTTTTGAATCGTCAAGTGAATCTACCACTGGTTCGGAATGCCATTCCTACCGAGAAGAACCAGCAAGAAACTCGGTGGTTGCTCTTTTTAAATAATTCATTTACAATTACTATATCAATGTGTACACAAGTAACCGCTGTCCCCAGCATTGCTGGAGCGATCAAATCCATGCTCCTCTATCATTTACATAATCAATACATAATCTTCAACAGTATAATAAGCTTTTTTTTAGGAGCATACTTTTAATGGATTTCTTAAATTTGTTTATTCAATTCATGTCAAAGACGGGCAGACAGAAAGTAGCCCCATTCCCGCCGGTGGCACCCGTTCACGAGCATGACGCATGATCCAGCCATTGCCTCGCTCGACCATATTTGAGGGAACGCAACAAAGTAAAGATTCATACATATTAACATTAGCATTATTACTATGAGGAGGACCCGGTGAAGGGTGTGAATTTATTCGACGCTGATTATTATTATATTGGCGCTTACGGCATTCATTAATTGTGTGAAATTTGTGTTTACAATAAGTACAGAATTTGACAAAATTTGAGTCCTTTGATGGACTTTGATTTATTCGTGCAGGATATTGAAAGTTAGCAGGAGGAGTGTGGAAAGATGATCTCTGAGTCAAATCGCGCTTTTTATTGTAACACTCAGAAGAAGTGTGATTGTTTTTATTACATAAAGAACAAAATTTAGTAGGGTGTTTTGGTTGTGTAAATCTGACAAGTTTAAAAATCTTTTCCTCTTCAACGGCTAATGAAATTGCTTCATTAAGAGTAGATGGGTTTCTGCAGCGGACAATATTAGAAATATTAGGGTTAAGTCCTAACTGGAATGTGCTTAAAGCGAGTTCTTCCATAGCGGAGATTTTGCCTAGAAGAAGGTTGCGATCTGTACATGAATTTTGAATGTCAGCTTGAATTCGAGTTAGGCATGCTTCTAGTCTGACGGAGTACTGTGTCACACTTTCAGATTGACCTTGTTTGCAATTTTGGAGATCTAGCAGTAAATGAGACGAGTGCTTTTTCTCGCCGAAAGTACTTTTGAGGTATAATTTTAATTCATTCCAATTATTGAAATTTTTGAGGCTGCAAGCTAATTGCGCTTTGCCCTCAAGTTGGGAGATTATAAATTTGCATAAAATATTTTGTTGATCGGGAGCAGCTAAACTAAGTGCATTATCACAATTTGTAAGGAAAGCGGCAAGAGTCTCGCGATTTCCGTCATATGATCTTATGAATTTGGTGAGAACAGATAGAGGCACTTTAGGTTCGGAACTTTCTCCTCGCTCTGATTTGGTACTCATTTTTTTTTTTATTTATTTACTGAAACTGAGATATTATAAATATGGGATAAGAATTAAAGTAAAAACAATGTACTAAATTACTCACAGGACCAACAGGATAGCGACCAACATCTTAAAATTATCACACTTTTTTTTCACTTCACTAATTTAGATATTATTTCACTGCACTTGATGATTGTTAGGTAAAGTTAAATTAGGTCGATGCGTTGACACGTGTAGTCAATGAACGGGTCGGAATTTGCAACGTAGATATTTCGCGCGGCAGCAATTTCGACGTAAACTGGCACGATTTATGGAGTTTTATAATTTTGAAGTAATTGAAGATATTGTAAGATATTGAAATTATGCGGTGAGTCCAGCCAAGCCAAGGTGTTGTAGATGTAAATTTCGCGTATAATGCGGGCTCAGTCCAGCGGAGCTGAGGCTTACCGTCGATCTTGAAGACCGGTGCTTGCTGTGGTTGTGGTGCGGGCTCAGCCCTATATGGGGTGAGGCTTACCGTCGACCACGACTGCGATGCCCTCAGGATTCTTTGGATGCTAAGGGTTCTCTTGCATGAACCTTCTCAGCATCCCACTTCTGACACCAGTTGTTACGAGGGCCGGGTCGACAGTCTTTTTATTTGAAAAAAAACCACTGAAACTTTCCACTGAATTTAATAAAATTCTAAAAATGGAAATATACAAAAGACACGGTTCTTACTAACTACGCGCTCCAGCAACAGGAGGCTGGGTTTTCGAAACGGAGTTCTGATTGATGGCTGACTGACTGGTCGCATCGTGAACCGCCAGTTTTAAAGCGCAATAGTGCTGATGCAGCGAGTCAGTGGACATAGAATAATAATTTATAACATAATAATTTATAACAACAGACCCTATAATACGTAATAAATGCTTTCACAGAGAACAATCAATATTGACTGATAACAAAAACACGGTGATACCGTCTCTTAGATAATTGTTGTTGTAAGGAGAAATAACCTAGGATAATGTCGGCTCCAAGCACTTCACAACAGGGGAGCAACGAGAACCGCAAGGGAGTGAAGAGATTGGTAGATGCGGATGATCCTACTATAGAGATTCCTGATCCCAAGAGACCGAAGATTGCATTAAACAAGCCACTTAAGGTGAGATGTCTTCGCTTAATACTTTCAGCATATGAATCATTAATAAAAAGCATTTGTTCTGGAACAAAAGAAGCCCAGGAACTACCAACAAATGAAGAGCTTGAGGAACTAAAGCTCTCTGTCCATACAGCCTGCAACGTAATGAACATAATATTTACATGTCACAATCTCAGAAGACAAGAAGCAAGACTATCACAGTCAAATTTGATAACAAAGTCTCAGAAGACGGACTTTAAAGTGACTCTAGATGAAGGAGAAACAATTGTCCTCCGAAAAGAAGCATTGGCTTTGTGGGACGCCAAAGTAAAGGAGTTGGGATTCACTTACAGCAGTAGCAAGTCAGAAGAATTAGAGTGGTTAGGAACAATAGGACCATTTATGGACTTCTTCTCTGGCTTCGCTTTGCGAATGACAGAATTAAGATTGGGGCACATGCACTTTCCTATTAGAAAAGACGGGGACACGCAAGTTGCTTTTCCAGTCTCTAAATACGGGCTAAATGGGGCACACCATATTCTGCTAGAAGGGAGCACTTTTCCACCTGAAAAGAGGTCCAGCATGGTTCAATCTCTTGGCCCCACATAGCGTGGGAAAAGGGCAAGAAGAAGAAGATTGTACCAAAACTTCTGCCAGCATTTTCATTGGCATTGGGCATATTTTTCAAGAGCTTTCTTCATGTCTATCCCTGACCTTGAAGTATTTGGCTGATCTAAATACTGCTTTATTACAGCAGGTATTGTACCAAAACTTCTGCCAGAAACTTCATTGGCATTGGGCATATTTTTCAAGAGCATTTCTTCATGTCTATCCCATCATGATGAAGTTGTTTCTTTTTTTCCACGTGGAGAAGCGCCTACTGTAGGTGAATGATTTCCTATTATTTTGTGTACGATGATTTTATAGATTAAATAATTTACGACAAAAAATAATAAATAAAAATAATCGACCATCGATATCTACATTTCAATATCAAACTATCGATATATCGTCCAAAAATATTACTAATAAATATCGATATTTCTAAATAATAATATCAACAGTCCTAGTACTAATGTTATTAAGGTACCGACCTAAGTTTATCTTTTAAGGAGAAATATGTTTCATTTGCCTGGTGGGAGGCTTCGGCCGTGGCTAGTTACCACCCTACCGGCAAATACGTGCCGCCAAGCGATTTAGCGTTCCGGTACGATGCCGTGTATGGGTATGGATTTAATATAACTGCCATGCCCCTAACAGGTTAGCCCGCTACCATCTTAGACTGCATCATCACTTATCATCAGGTGAGATCGTAGTCAAGGGCTAGATTGTAGTGGAAAAAAAAAATGGTGCCACGAAAAATGTGCTGATCTTGGAGGGAAAATAATATTATCATCTTTGTTTGGTTTACCAGTCTTATTAAAATTGATAAATGATTCGAATTGTCGTTGATGTTCAGAGTTAAAAGCTGGTGCCAAACTTTTTGGGGCCAGATTTTCCTATAGTTTTCTATTTAAAAAATTACGATTTTCCTAAGTTAATTTTACGTCAGATAAAATCTTAACTTTAGGCGATTTGACTTCCGTCGTAGATAAAGCTACATTTACCAACGGTGATAGCTGTAAATTAATTGGACCTGCTAGAGGTTGTTAGTTTTTTAAAACATCTGAATCATCTATGTTATTTAAAATTGTGGATGTATCTATGCTTAATATAGGCTCATTATCATTAGCATATGTAGCTACATTCTGATCACACTGAACAACAGATAGATTGATCTTTTCCTCGTCACAGTTATCAAAACAAAGCAATTATTTTTTAAGGTTATAGCTTAAGTAATCGTTTTCATAAAGAAAAGAAAATTGAAGCGAAGCCTTAAAAATATAGTAACCAATGGGCGGCGTTTTTTTTTGTCTGTTAATTTTGATAAGATATATATTACTAATAATAATTAATACAAGTTAGGAAAAGAAAATACGTTATGTTTTATGAATTTAAAAGTAAAAATTTATATTATATATCTTTTTATGTAAGTATTAGTATTTAATAGAACCTCCACTATTTTCAATAACAGTGTGGGCTACATTCACATTAATTCATAATATTTACCATACTTATAATTATATATACTTAAATACTCATTATTATATTTCAACAAACATACACAAAATAAATCCGCAAGCATAGATGATTTATCCATTTGGATCTTGAAATTGGATTCCCTTAATTTTTTAAATACCTTTTCTAAGTTAACTAGGTGTTCCTGCAAGGATGTACTAAAAACGATAATGTCATCGAGATAAACTAAGCACACGGTGTTTTGTAATTCCTTAAGGACATTGTCCATTACGCGCTGAAAGGTCGATGGTGAGTTTTTCAATCCCATCGGCATGCGTAAAAACTCGTAGTGTCCATGTTCGACGTTGAAAGCGGTTTTAGGGATATCGTCGGGGTGCATCTCTACTTGATAAAACCCACTAGCAAGATCCAAGGTGGTGAAGTATTGACAATTACCTAGTTTGTCAAGAACATCCGTAATATTCGGGATAGGGTATTTGTCGTCTAAGGTCTTTTCATTTAATTTCCTAAAATCTACAACGAGGCGCCATTTGGTTTTACCGGAGGCGTCTGCCTTTTTGGGAACGACCCAAATAGGTGAACTCCATGCGGATTCTGAGGGTCGTATTATTCCCTGCTCTAACATCTTTTTAATCTGATCCCTAACCTCCTGCCTATGAACAAACGGATACCGGTAGTTTTTTCCATGTACTGGGATTTCGTCACTAGTTCTAATGCGATGCTTAACCTTATTAGTAAATGTTAATGCCTCTCCTTCAATGTAAAATATGTCGGCGTACTTGGAACATAAGATCTCTAAATTAGTACGTTCTTCGGGGTTCAAATGTTCGGTACGAAGTCGCGATAGTACTTCTTTCGCGCGGGATGATGAATTGACCTTTTGGAAACTTTCTAAATTGTGAATTTCAGTACTGATCGTCCTATCCATGGAGAAAATAACGTCATGCGGAGTTGGGTTAAAGACCTCTATAATACCTCGACTATTTTTTACAGCTGTTAGGCAACTAGGTATAATGCAATTTGATATTACTTGCTCCGGAATTAAAACATCGCCGTCTTGACTATTAATGGGTAACCTGAGTAGTTTTGATGAGTTCGCAGGTATCACGCTTTCGTAATAATTTACATTGCGTGAATTGTACATTTCTATGGGGTTTACGGCATTTTGTGTGTATAATAATTTATCTTTAAGGTCTATTTTAGCTGCCCACTGTTCAAGTAGATCTAACCCTATGAGTCCGTCAAAGTAATTGTGGAATCTGTATATAAAGAATTTCATATAGGTCATGTCGTTGAACTCTGTAAAGGTCGGTATTGTAATCGAATAGTCGCTACGGGTCGTCGCATGCACATTAGTAACTTCAAACGGGTCATAATTTGGTGAAATATGGGGAAAATATAACTCAACAGCTTCTGGGCTAATGAAGGATTGGTTAGCACCTGTATCGATAAGTAGTTTAATAGGAGGATTGTTAATTTGGATGTACGGAAGCTGCCTCTGCGTTTGCATATTGACCTCTATTTTGGTCTTTTTGATTTGGGGACCTTCTGAAAATCCGATTTAGATTCGCTCGTCGAAGGTTGCTCGTCTAGTTCTGGATTTGTAGGCCCGTTAGTCATGTCATAGTATGGGTTACTATTAAAGTCACTGTCATTGTCCGGTTCGGGGTAGTCGGTATATGTAGGGTAGTAGTAGGGTTGTTCTGAGTCACAGTAGTATTCGGGATAATCGTCATAGTAGTTTTCATGGAAGTTAAACTCATGGACATTCATTTCGCGGGGATAGTTACTTGACTGTGGTGTGAATCCACGGTTATTAAAATTCGTGGGTGGTAGTTGTTTCGGTACGTCATTAACAACTCCACTCATAGGCTTTTGGAATTGATGGTTCCGAGGGGGAAGTCTAAATAAATTACTTTTGGGGTTGTAATTGGGGGGTGGCGCGCGGAACATTTGTTGCGTGCGAGTTGGTTGGTGTTGATTCGGCTGAGCTACCTGGTTTTGCTGGTTATGTCTCCAAGGCAGTGGTTGCTGTTGCTGTGGCTGCGGGGAAGCTTGCTTCTGCATTGGAGGCATAAATGGAGAAGAATGGAATGCTTTAGGTATTGGTGGTGGGAACACCATAGGAGTCGCGGTAATGGGTTTTTGCGTCGCGTGTTTCCTGTCGTTGAATGATTCGTTCCTACTTTGCATGTAGGTAGCATTCAATTCTTCCTGTACATATTCTAGAGCTTTTTCGATGCTTTCGGGACGCATGCAGCGAATACGAGAGCCGAGAGGCTCTTTTAGTCCGCGTATGTAAGCCTGCATTGCTAGCTTCTTATAGAGGGCGCGTTTTGCCTCAACTGTGGATGGAAGTGTCTCGTGAAGTACTACGTATGTCATAATGGTGCTAAATAAGGTTTGACACTTTTCATAGTACTCTTGTGGGGTGCTATTTCCTTGGGTAGCTAGGGCAAGATCATTGTAAAGTGCGGTCTCATCGCGTTGGTCGGAAAAGTTATTAATTAAGGCTGTCCTAATCCCTAACCAATTTTCCGAAATTCCGTTCGAATTTATGAATCGCGCTGCGGCACCGGTGATTTTATTTAAAATACAATTAATTAAACTTAAATTGGTAAGTTCTGAACCAGGTTCGGTCCCTATATAATGACCTACTATCTGATCGCAGATATTTATAAACCTAGGTAAGACGTGCGGGTTCCCGTCGAATTCGGGGACCGCTCGTACGGCCTTAAGAATTTTATCCGGGTCATGGGCCATGGTGGCTTCACTAATCGGCTCTAACTTTCTACCTATGTCTAACTTATTCCTACGAGAGGTCCTACTCGATGCAGGCCCTCTTGGGGTAGATTCCCTAGGATGGAAAATCTTGGAAAAGGCTAAAAATTAGGGGGAGTAAGGACACAGGCTAGTTCTATGCACTTACTTGGGTAGAATCGATGTTTGGATTCGCCTCGGCTTGTGCTTCTGTAGGTTCCGTAGGATCTTCTTGAAGTGGTCGCGGTGAGTGACGGCTTCTTCTTGAATATCCTACCCCCTTAAGACTGCGCCAGTGAAGGAAGACACAGCCGGAGGTCCCAAAAAAAACTAAAATTTATTTTACTTTATTTAAAATAAAAATTAAAACTAATTTACAAATAATTATTGACTAATGCTGCGCGATGTAGCTATTAGAATGAATTTAATTTAATTACAATTTTTAAAGAAAACTAGAATTTGGGTCATGATGACGAAATAGCTGACTCCGCTACTCGTGCCGTGGCTGCATCGTAGAGTCAGCGCTACACCTATAGCTATGCGATATAATTACCTCCACTATTTTCAATAACAGTGTGGGCTACATTCACATTAATTCATAATATTTACCATACTTATAATTATATATACTTAAATACTCATTATTATATTTCAACAAACATACACAAAATAAATCCGCAAGCATAGTAGCGCGAAACGCGTAGTATGCCTATCGGACTTGTTTGCGTAAATTCCGAGCAAGTTTCCCTGTGCCGCCGCACGCCGGCCGCGTATGAAAAAGTGGCGCGGCGATCGAGATTTGACTACTCGTCTACCGGGCTGCGGCCATTAGACTTTGGAGCGTTGTATTCGATCTGTTTTACTTCCTCTTACTTCCTTTATTCCTCTGCTCTGTGCCGCCTCTAGCAGTTCTGCTGTGACCAATTTTGAGCGTTGTAAGTTTGCCTGGATGATCTTGAGTTGCTTGGTTTGCCTGCATTTTTGGTCTGTTGTGCTGAGTTCTACTGGGGTGCCCTTAGCAATGGTACGTTATTCGGGACCTCGCTATTGAGTCCCATTTCTGCTTTTCTGGGCACTCCATGCTGAACGCGTTGTGCTCGCTATTTTTGAGGTTTTTGGCCCGCTTGCAGTTTTTGCAGCTGGGGGGCTCTCCCTCTGTTCTGCGAGGGCATACTTCCCAGGAGTGGGTGCCGCCACAGTAGCTGCACAGGCTGTCGGCCTCTCTACATATGTTTCTTGTGTGCCCGAAACCTAAGCATTTGGAACACTGGACCAAGGGCGATTGGTCCTCAATGGGCCTCCTCTGAAGATCGATATAGATTTTCCCGGCCTCTATCATGCGCTTGTGCACCTCGGGAGCCAGTTCAAGAACCAGATGGCATTCCAACGGGTTCCTGGCTTGTTTGCGATAGCGAACCCTGATGGTGATGTCCTTTTCCGGGATACCCTGCAGGAGGTGCGCGTTCTGGGAGCGAATAAATTTTACTATATCCGCGTCTGTATTGTAGCTCAGGACGTCTCTTACCTTAGCCAGTGGGTTATTGGTTTTTGGCACTTGAGTGTTGAGGTTGTTGTCGGTTTTGATTCTATTTTGAACTATGGACAAATCCTCCTTCGTACTACAGCTCAAGATGACCTTTTGATCTCTTCCCTTCCGGATCCTGTCGATCCTGGCGCCGGTGTTCTTGAGGTCCAAGGCTGCTCTGATGTTGTCTATCACATTTTCACCGGTCTTCTGGGGATCTTTTGATGTGACGATCAAGGTATGGTTCGGTTGGATGGTTCTTGGTTTTTGTGCCATTTGTGCGTACGTTGGCCTTGTCGCTGGGTTCACTTTTTTTGTTAGTTCTGCAATCGCTAGTTCTGTTCCTAGACTTGTTGTGGGAGGTGGGGTCTTGTTCCTAATCTCCCTGATGGTACGGAGTTCGGACGAAACGGCTTCCAACCGTTCACTTATTGGCTGCAGGTGTAGTGCCATGTCTTCATTTGGAAGAGTAACCTGTGCCGCTAGCGGGGCAGGCTGCGATTTGATTGTCTCGCAGATGTTCTTTTCGGCTTGCGCTATTGCGGCTTTTACTTCCGCTAAGCCCTTTCTCAGCTCATCCCCGCGCTCCCTGGGTGAATCCAGCTCTCGTTGCGGTTCTAGGTTGATGTTTGACATTGTGTTTTGGGCTGCCATGAGTGAGTGTGCATCTTCTTTGACCCTGTCTAGATTCCTTCTCAGGTCATCCAGCTGGTTGGACAGTTTGTCCAGTTTAGAGAAAGTCCTCTCGTTCCCGTCGATGAGGGGTTTTAAATTGCCGATGTTGGTGTCCGACTTGTGCTGCGCTACCTCACCGATGGCTTTCTCGAGACTGGCCATCTTTTCGTTGATTTCGTCGATCTTTCGATGTGGCTCTTGGGCCTCGTACCCGAGCCAACTTCTGATGGCCTTAGTCTCCTCTAAGTTCCCGGAGATGTCGACGCGCGCCTCGCTCAGCCTCTGGTTCAGGTCTTTGAGCGCTTCTGTCATCATCTTATTATGTGCTCTCTCAACCCGAACCAGCTCCTGTGCGTGCCGTGCTCGCTCCTTCTCCAGGTTGTGTTTGTGCCTAGAGCGGGAGTCTGAAAGTGAGAGGACTGTCTCGTACAGGGCCTGAAGACATTCTAGCGCGATGACTTTGCACTCCTTCTTCATGTTGCCCGCTGCTTCCAACGCATCTTTTGCCTTAAGCAGCATTTCGTTTGCCAATTTTGTGGCGCCGTCCATTTCCACTCCCGTTCGTCTCGAGGTGAAGGAGACCATGCTGGGTCTCCCCGTCTGCAGTCTTTCTGAAAACGAGGAGCCCTCGGAAAGATCGTCCTCCGAGTCTACCTGACAGGGTGAGGCCGCTTTTTGTTCCCAGGTGATGACTTTCTGGGCTGAAATATCGATTGGCGACGAGGGGAGCGGTGAATTGGGAAGCGGCGGCGGGGGCTGCACCGGCGCGTCTTCGCTCATTGACGACCTCATCGATGTCGTCCTGACGAGAACCTTTTCGCGCAAGCTGCGCTGGGGTCTACTCGGCCTTTCGCCCTGTTGCTCCTTTTGTGTTACTGGGCGCGAGGTCGAGCGGACTGATGTTGCTGATTTCGAAGACCCTTTTGAGGAGACCGATGCAGTCTCCGCTACCGCCTGTTGGGTGTTTTCGCTTTTTGATGACATTTGGTGTGTGGTGGTGATAGATCCTTAAAAACGGATCTAGCATCTTCGCCCCACGACCCCATGGTTTTAATATAAAAATAAATAAAAATAAACTTACATATTCATATTAAATAAAATTATAAATCAACTATTAAAAAAAGATCTGAAAATTGAATAGTAAACGTTTAATTTATAGATTGACCTGGGAGCTTATTATAAAAACGTAATTAAAATTCATTAAAATCTAATTGTCGTGTGCTAGGTCCAGGTTGGGAAAAGACATTTAGCTGCTGCTGTAAGGGTACTGGAGGCTGAATATTTTCTTTTTCTTCTCCTATTGTTAAATTAAGGCATGCCTCGAGTATGCATCTAGCGTTTACAAGCTCGAGCAACAAACACTTATAATAAAAAGTCTTCAGTTTTGGTTCCATCTTTTCCTTCCAGAAGTCATCATTTCTTTGAATGACTTCAACGTGCTTTGGCTCATTATGTCCTGCCCATATCCCGAATAAGCACAGTCTCCGTTCTGTCACATGAAGCTGTCCCTGGACTTGATAGAACCAATTACTTTTCTCGTTAATGGTTATGGTTTTGTTATTTTTATTGTATTTTAGGATTTGGATTTTATTTTCTTCTGTTAATTGTAGCAATCCTTTTTTAGACGACAGTGGACATTTCTTCTACGAGCATGTCTGCACCAATGAGGCCGTCTGGCGTAGCCCCTATAAATGGCAAATTTTTATCAATAAACAGCCCACAAGGTTCAATGTTTACTTTTTCTTGTAGTTGCATTGTTTGTATTGCCTGCTGCTCATGCTCAATACCATGAGCAACAGACGTTACGTGTGCCAATTTATTTTATATAAAATATTTTTGACCAGTGGCGCTGTATTGCTTGTCATTTGCAGTTTGCAAATCGGTGCAAAATTTGAGGCGGTGATATATTTTTCCTAATTTCTGACCATTCGCTACTGTCTTGTTGTAGAACTGTGGATCCCTCAATTCATCTATCTATCAAGTTTATCAGCAGTAAGCTTTTTCAAATTATTTAATAACTCTTCCTTTGCTGTTTTTAATTCAGCTTGGGACATGTCTGGTGCTGAGCTGGTAGGGCCGTAGTCAAGTTGGCAAATTTTATTGGCTTCTTTCAGTTTCCATATTTTTCTTGCTGGATGTTCTAAATTACTTTTTCAACTTACTTAATTTACTTTACAAATTAAAAGAGAAAAATTAGTTGTGCTCCAGCGCTTTGTCCATTTGATTCTAAAAAGAAAACTATATTGCAATGTGATGCGTCAAGTAAAGGGTATAGTAGTTAAGAAATGTAAGGAACCTAGGTCATACTGGATAAGAACTGATTGTAATTCTAAACCTTTTCGAAGAAATAGTTATCATTTGAGAAAGTCATTCACTGATTGTATATCTTTAAAATAAATATTTTTTTGCCAGAATTTGATAATGATATTCCAGAAGTCTTGCCACCAAATACTCATCAAAGTGTTCCTCCGGAGACCAGTGGTAATATTTCTCTTAGAGTTCCATATCAAACACATAGTGGTTCCACCTACGGTTTGTGGCTACATCTACGGTTAACGGCCATATACGCGATGTTCAATGGCATTTCCCGTAAACAACGCATTCCTGTCCTTTGCATCTCGAGAATTAGTGCAGTAAGTTGGTCACATGATTGGAGAGATGCCAATCTGCTAGCTGCTTTCGACGAGAAAGACTGTCGGCCATTTCGTTGCAGATCCCCAGAATGTAATAAGCAAAAATCTCGATTTTGTTCTTTTGTTTTTGTGTTGTTCGATTGGCCGAAAGGAAGACATGTGAATTGAAGTATTCTGTGGCGGTTAAGGTGATATCAGACGGTTCACTCGAATGAATGTTCACTCATGTGAATGATTCATTTTTCTTTCATTCCATATGCACACGGCATTTTTAAAATGATAGAGAAAAGAACATTCATTGGCTCTTTTATTTCAACATGTCGTCGGCTAAAGTCGTGCGTCTTGGAATAAGTTTAATTTGTGATCATTTAATCAAGGAATGAACAAAAAAGAAGCAAAGAAAACGTCGAAGATGGTGGGTGCGACCATGGATTGCGAGAAGAAATTTGTTGGGAGCTTCAAATACCTTGTTAAGAGAACTAGCCGGTGAAGATCCCGAATCATATTATATTTATTTATTTATTTTATTTATTTATTTATTAACAAACACTTTTTACATTTACTTGGGTTCTTAACACCCCTAAGCCTCGTCGACTTGTCTGGGTGCTGCACATTCCTCTTACATAATACATTATGCGGATATTATAAGACTTAAATTCTACTAACTATGCAACTAATAATAGGTAACCATATAGCTAATAAGCAACATACAACAAACAAGTACTTAGCGCAATACATACAAAAAATATATAAAACATAAACAAGACAAGATCAACTAAACTGATGGCTAACTTAGATTAAACAAAAGGGTATTATAATAAAACAAAGTGCGTGGCGCGGCGGCCGGCAATGCTCGGCTCGGCTTCCGATCGTCAAGAATTGAGCTACAGGCTGTTCTTAGTTTATAAAATGAATGTCATAATTTGTATATGTGTAATTTTGTCCCCTTATTTTATATCAGTTTCTTATTATACACTGTGTAACAAAAACCCTGTGGTCCCTTTGAGCTGCGTTATCAGTATCGATATTCAAACATAAAAAATCAACTTATTTGGTAAAACTCTTAAATTAAAATATTCAAATTAAATATTAAATCAATATTATTTGTAAAATGAAAATGATTGCTCACCCCTGCCACCGCCCCTGCACTTCTATGAGGCGATGCGAGCCAGAGCGAGCGCGAGAGAGATAGCAAATCGTATCAAAGGTGCCGACCGGCAGGCGGCAGCCGCGCGCGCTCTAGGGTCACTGTACTGAGGGTACTGAGGTCATGAACTCGTCACGTGTCACCCGCGAGTCACAAAGATCACTCAGCTGTGTGCTGAACACAACTTTTTAACGTCCAATTTGTTTACACTTTTGTTTAACACTGTTGCAACTTTTAAAATGTGATTCGTTCAATTATTAGAAAAAGTATTAAGTACTTAGTTATGTAATCTAATCGTATCACTAATTTATGATGATGTCAACAGCTTTTCGATTACGGAGATGTTGCTCGATATGCCCGCCTTGTAGCTCTATGCATTTCTCACACCGTTTGGCGATATTTGCACGTACGCGTCGTAGTACCGATGAATCGGACTTTATTTCGCCAACGGATGTTGGGCACTGCTACTATGGTAGTTACATGTTGAGCGTCGTGAAATAGCATAGTGCTCCTGGTAAAGTCTGCGCGCCTCTGCATAGTTGCAGTCACTTCTCCAGAGACACATCAACATTTAAAATATCCTTAATTCCTGTAAGACATTTCACGTAATTTCGCAACGTAATGCGCACGTCCGTTCGGTTGCGCGAGCGACCAACTAGGATAGGAAGCGAGCCGCGGGCGGCGCGGCGGCTTAGTAAAAGAGATTGGCGGCTCGGCGGTATCCTTTGAGCTCGCTTTTGATCGAGCCGACTCAGATGTTACAAACTTTTTCTTAATGTGTCTATTTTATAAGCTATCTTGACTTTGAACAATAACTGACCAGTACTTGATTTTTTTTAAATAAGATTTTCAGTTTTGGTACACCTATATGATTATGTATACGTACCTTAAAGGAACAACAGGGTTTTTGTTACATATTGTAAATGGTTACGGGTTTTTAATAAGTATGTAATTTAATGGCGACTACTTATGCGGTATTCAAATAATAGTGTTTGACTTTATATTTAATATTTTTCTTTGTTAATTTGGACTTAATGTCAATTGGCATTTCGTTTATAATTCTTGGTAGTAAGTAGTCTGTGGTTCGTTCCCCATAAAAGTTGTTTGCTTTTGTTGTCCGCAGCTTCTGTCCTGTAATCGCCCTCGTCGTAATTTTGTGTGATATATAATTTTGGTAGTAGTCAAAATAGTTTTGTGTAATTAGTGCATGTTTTATTTCTTTTTGTATTGGAAGTATTTCACAGAAATTAAATACTGCTTCATCGTTTCTGCCCAATTTATCCTTTACTTTAGTAGGTAGAATCATTTTTAGAGTCCTTTTTTGTATATTGTGTATTTTGTTAAGATAGGTTTTGAAAGTTCTCCCGTAAGCACCAATACCGTACGACAAGACACTGTGCATCAGAGCAGTGTAAAGTAATAGGGCTGTTTTAAATGTTAGTTTACTTTTTGCTAAATACAATTTTGCCATGATTGCTCTGAGTTTGTTAGATACGGTCTCGATGTGTTTATCCCAGTTAAATCTGTGGTCCAGTACCAGCCCGAGATATGTGTGTTCTTTGACTTCTTCGATGGCCTTACAGTTACAAATTGACAAATTGAGGTGTAAACAATCATGAGTGTGCGATGTAAGGTATGGTTGTTCACTGTTTTTGTTATGGCTAGAACGTATGTGTAGTAATTTTGTTTTGTCTGAGTTGAGCACAAGTCCTACGTCGTGAGACCATTTACAAAGAGAGTTAAAATCTTGTTGCAGATCAGTTATGGCAATAGACAAATTTGTGTTAGCAGCTATAATACATGTATCATCAGCATACTGAAAGAGCCTACATTTAGTGATTACGTTTTTTAGGTCATTAACGTACGCTAAATAGTAATAGTAGTAACGGTCCAAGGACAAACCCTTGCGCTGTTCCTTCTGTGACTGCTATTTTGTCACTAAGTTCACCATCAATCTGTACAAAATATGCACGACCTGTTACGTAATCCTCACACCATCTTAGCAACGGTCCCCTTATTCCAGTGTCATCAAGCTTTCTGATTAGTGTGTTATGTTTAAGAGTGTCAAACGCTTTGCTGTAGTCTACAAATACCATCAATACATGTTTCCTGTTATACTGAGAATTGGGACACAGGATGCCTTATACCAGGAGAATGGCGCGAAGTACCATCTTTAGCATTAATTGATTTACCACCAACTAATGCAAGAAATCACAGTGAAAACGCCCGCCGCGTGCGTGATGCATATGCAGACAAATTTGTCACTTCATTCATATACCATGGCAATGGAACATGATAAGAAGAGTATGTTAAATTTAATTTAAGAATGTTATGTTCATTAATTTTGCGCCTTGCTTTCTTTAAAAATGTCATCACAACGTCATCTAATCTAAAACCAAACACAGCTTGTACTATGAATTCTAGACAACGTGACTAGACTAGACTAGACTTTTTAGATAGTATAGATTTTGTTTTTGTAAATACCCACATACTCATAATACCTATTATATATATCGTAGGAGAAGCCGGAAGGGCTTCGAACCTGCGACCCGATCTGAGGAATCTTATCATAATATTGGCGATTTATTGTTAATGTTTACTCATTATTTCTACCCTCGTAAGATTTAGATAGTTACTGATGAATTTGAAAGACGGGTCAAACAAACAAGTACCGACTTGTTTGTTTACTATTTATTTTGTGCAGAGATTTTGCTGTTTAAATTGTTCTCAAATAATTGTAAATTGTTTTAATAATTTTAGAAGCTTGATTAGCTCGTTTAGCACTGTAGTTAAGTGATTTGTTAATAATAAGAATTTCAATTGTTTACCCGCAATATCGTTCCGCCAATCGGAGCGAGTCGGCTATTGTGACGCCGCGAGCTGCCGACTGGTGGCGCGAAAGTGCGCTTAAATGTTGCAATGGCGGATTATGAGGATTATTGTTCCAGCTTTGGTAAGCGAAAGGTTGTAAGACCAATTTATTCTTGATTTACCATTTATATTGTGTGCCTAGGTTTTTCCAGGTTTTAGTTTGATTTTAGACTAAATTAACTTTGTTTAAATAATGTTTGAGTTGTGATAAATATTTGTGAATCGGTTTTGATGTTTAACATCGTAAACTTAGTTAATATTGTAAAACATTATTGTAACCTTTTTAAAAGAGCTACCGCAGAGTTTCTGGCCAGCTCTTCTCTGTGAGAGTGGCCTTCCGAGCTGGTGGTAGATTCATTTGATTATTTGAATAAAAACCATTTGAATTCAATCATTTAAATCGGTGTTTCTTTAAAGTAATTAAAGATTAGAATATGTGAGGTTAAATCATTATTATTAAACTCCCTACGTACCTACCCACGTGTGGTAATAATCGAAGCATTTCATTTTATCACCTTTGCTATTAGTGACTTCCTTAATTGTGACAATTGTGTGGATTAACTATTAGAAGCATTAATTACAACTACAACCTACGTCTTATAGTAGTGTAGTAATGTTTCTATGAATTGCATTTGTGGGTAGTCTATTTATTCAGTGATTGCAAGTGCTAGTGATAGATGCCACTTGCTTTTGATATCAGTTCTAGTACTGTAGATAGTGACAGCAGAGACGGTGACCTACTAAAGGTCAGCGGTTCTGCTGGAGGTTAAAAGGAAAAATTAGACACGCTTCCGTCTTTTATGACATGGGCCGTCGTTAAATGCGACATATATAAATAGAAAAGACAACCACACCAAGACGAACAGACATGCTCGAGGCGCAGTGGTCTGCGCAGTGTAGTGGTAGTTAATACTACGCCATCTGGTCATCAATACTGTAAAACATACTGAAATAAATATTACACAAATGAATGTAGTTTATAATTATTTGAAAATGAGCTACTTACCAGGTTTGACGACCATATAGGTTTCCATGTTTAACAAATATTTTTCTTTCATATAAAAAGTTAAAAATCCATTTTATTAATTTTACAGGTAAACCTATCTTGATAAGTTCTTCACAAAGAATCTTAAGATTAACATTATTAAAAACACCTTCAATATCTAGAAAAACAGAAACAAGAAATTTTTTTTGAGCAATTGACTTTTGAATATCAAGTTGCAGCAAAGCAATACTTTCTTGTGCAGACTTTCCCTTTCGGAATCCATATTGATTATGAGGTAATATATTATTTTTTTCAATGAAGTATTCAATACGCTGTTTTAAAAGCTGTTCAAAAATTTTACCAATACAAGAAGTCAGAGTTACGGGTCGATAAGAGTCTTCATGAAGCTCTTTTTTATCATACTTTAAAACTGGTATCAAACTGGATTACGGTAAAAAATTTAAAGAGAATTTTAAAAAAATATTTTAAAGATACTATTTTTACAGATAGATAAAATCTACAGTTGCAAAATATAATCAGCCTGTATGCTTGGACGTTCCTCGATGCACAAAACCGGTTTGGCGTTATCTATAGTCTTGCACGATACGATGTTACTCGAATGTAGACGCGCGCTCCATTCATTGAATTATTTTGTTGACCAACTTTTTTACTGATTATAGTTAAGTTTTAGTATTATGATAATGTGATGTTTTAGGTTATTGATTTGTATAAGTTATTTTTTAGATAGTTGTTTATGAGGAATGTGCAACGTCCACATAAACTCATGAGAGTTTCAGGACGTGAAGATGAAATTTGTAAAAACCTATTTTTGTCTAATAAAGAATTAAAAAAAAAAAAAAAAAACAATCAACTTTCCAATCATCAGGAATGAAGTTTCCTTTCCATAAATGATTAAAAATATTACACAAAATCCCGAGTCCATTTTCATCCAAATTCTTTAACAAAACATAAGGAATGCCATCCAGGCCGACCGTACTCTGCCGTGGAACGCATACACTGCTCAAAAATTCTGCATGTTTAAACCAGTACAGTGTTGGTACATAGACGTCGTCGGATGAGCATCCACTTTTAGTAGTTTGCTTTATTTTGGTTAACTCTGTTGTATAACGGGTCCTAATCGTCTTTAATGTCTTATTCAGTAACTTCTAAGTTCAAATCACTAATTAGAGACTTAATAGCATTTTTGTATTGTGAGCGGAGTGAAAGTGAATGATGCCGAATGCCAAAATCCAACATAGTTGGATCGGTTCATTAATGAATTCATTCGGCACTTTTGATTCATTTTGTGTTCAGACATTTCATTTCGAGTGAACGGTGCCGAATGAAAGGCAAAAATGAATGAAAAATGAACTGTCTGATATCACCTTAAAATGATTGCTAAGAACTTCCTGTGTTCGGGTTGCACCGGTATGTGAAAATACTTGAAAATCTTGGTTTTTTTGTATCTTTCTCCTTGTAAGGAGCGGACTTGTCCCTGGGACGACCATTATAGATTCGTTTTGAGGCTCTTTTTGACTTAGGCTTCCAGGATTCAGAGTTAGAAGGTTTGGACTGCTGTGATCGAGGCTTGAATGATGCTCTTGAAGATTTAGGAATTTTCTTTCGTTGTTCGAAACCCTGAACTTGCTTTTTGTTGGAACTTAGACTAATTGTACGATGATGCGGTTGAGCCACGAAAAATACAATTGCAATGAGGGTTGTTTTAACAGTTCTGAAAATTGATTCTCATCAAAGAGATGTGTTGAAGATGGCGGAATGTGATTCAGTAACGTAGATTGATAATCGTCTTGCAGTAAATAAGCATTTCGCCTTTGCTCTATTATCTCAGTATTACGACCGCATACATATTGTAAGACATCATCAGAGACGGATTTAAATGCAGAACTCTCGCCATATAGAGATTCCTTGAGATCCTGCTTCAAGGAAGGGTGTTGACAAATCTTTCATAATATTGGCGAGTGCCTCTCTCTGTAACAGCAAGCCGTGTAGTATAGTACCGAAAGAAGCCTCTTGTTTGGCCAGAAGGTCAGCAGATGCGCTTAACTGTTTAAGCTTCATCAGAGCGGGATAATCATCATCCCCTATTTCACCCCTTCGGGGGTAGAATTTTTAAAAACTGAAAAACGTATTTTTTCGTTTTCAACCAGTAGCTCGTATACCAAGTTTCATGGATATAACTTGTGAAATCACGGACTTTCATACAAACTTTCACCCCCTTAGGGGTGGAACTTTGAAAAATCCTTCCTTAGTGAGCGCCTACGTCACAAAAGAAACTTACTGTCAAAATTTCAAGTTTCTAACGCTAGCGGTTTAGGCTGTGCGTTGATTAGCTAACGATTTTTTTATATAGATATAGATATACAAGGTGTAAGGTATATAATTTATCAAACCGCCGCGTGCATATGCAATTTTGACTTTATAAACACTATGGCGGTGTCAAAAAGTCAAAATTAATTATCAAAAACTTCCATACAAAATTAATTAGTTAGTTAAAGAAAATAAATTTTGGCAACCCTATGGCGATTATCAACCTCATACCTATTATTATTACGTAATACATAACTTACGCAACATCAATTTCTAATACCCTAGTACAAACGACAAAGTCGACGAACTTTTGATTGACCGAATGCCGCCGCGCGACTTTGACGTCACTGAAGACCTGACCTGACGAAGACTGTCTAGTAAGTAGTCGTAGTAGTGGATTTAACGGAAACCGCATTCCATTGGAACCTTTCCGATCCTTAACTGCTCATCTACATTGTTAAATTTAAATCGCTCATCAGAAAGGCAAACTGATGATGATATAAATGAGGTTGAAACAGATAAAGTGCTTTCTACAACCAGTGATAAAATTGCACAAAACAATGTAGAAATATTAAGGATTTATTGAAAACCCGCATTTTAAAGTCTTTTTTTAATATGGATGTATTTAATTCTACTGACTATTTACTAAATGGCTAACTAGCTTTTTGTATATACCTTTGAACTGCACTACGTTGAGATTGTTATTATAGCCTCCGTGTCGGCGAACACTACCAAAAAAAAATTCGATGTGATCCTGGCTGAGACGATATGTTGCTATATACTGAAGAACATCGTTTTCTACAAATGTTGAGTACAAATGTTTGACGCTTTCTATGCAAATAAGAAATCCCAAGAAGCCTGTTTTACATCTGCAATCGATAACTAGTTTCTTGGTCACTTTAATAGTAATGCGTTGCCTTACGACTCGTCTTGTTTTACTATATAAACGTAGTGCCAAAATATAGTTCTTGACTTCTTCTAAGAACGCCATCCCTTCGTTGTAATTTTGTTTGCAAATAGGTTTTTGAGGCCAAACATGTCTCTGGCACGGTAGTTAAAGATATCAAATAAAACGTTGAAATTATTTATAAACTCTACCGTAGGTTCTGTGTCTTTGAATTTAGAGGACGCAAGCATCTCATTACATAGAACTAAAGCATTGACAACACTTTTGCTAAGCAATTGAGTGGCAAGCTTAACTTTCATGATTTCATTCCGTAAATGAATGTGTCTTAAATTATATATAAAAACATAAACTTGTGTGGCAATTGAAGAACTTGAAGAACCACAACCAAAATCTACTAGTCCGTCTGTCTTTTTGCCAGTCCATACAGTTTGGTGTCTCAAAGCCATTTTATCAGCAACGAGTGTACACAATAGTCTTTTTCCAGATAATTGACTTTTATTTTTTAGTATCTCAAACGCTTGATTGGTAATACCGGGCGAGATACTAATATTCTCATACCATTTTCCGAGAACTCTTGGGTGTGGTAACGCTGTATGAAATACGCGTCACACGTATTTATAAGCTGCCGGGGAATAAAAATTTAAAGTTAATGCAAATTTCCGCAGTGGTCTCGATAAGATTTTATTGACTTCGTCCGCGTGGAATGAGCTTTTCGTAAGAAACGTTTTCGTTCGAACTCTCTCCGTCTTACGTTGCAAATCCGACATAAAATAATATTGCGGCTATAAATTAAGATGTAAGCTATCCTATCTTTCAAGTTGGATCAAACTGCACACGGTGTGGAAATTTAATTTAAAATCTGTTAAGTAGTTTAGGAGTCCATCGCGGACAAACAACGTGACACGTGATTTATATATATTTAGATTAGGTCTTTACCTATGAAATTGCCGTTTTGTATGGAATAAGTGAAAGTAATTATTTTTTCAAACTTTTTTATTTCTGTTATTCGAAGTAATCACCCATGCAATCGACGCATCTTTGCCAACGCATTGGCAATTTATTGATATATGCCCTTCTTGTAAAAATCAGCTGGACGGGAGGCAACAAACTCTTCAAAGGCATTTTGTACTGCCTCTCGGGAATTGAATTTTTACCCACTAAAAAGTTGTCTAAATATTGGAAAAAGTAATAGTCGGTAGGTGCAAGGTCTGGTGAGTATGGCGGATGAGAGAGAGCTTCCAACCCCAGCTCTTGCAGCTTGGAGACTGTCTGTTCCGCAGTATGGGGTCACGCGTTGTCGTGAAGGAGCAGTGGGGACGACCGATTGACCAAAGCTGGTTGCAGATGTGCAAGCTTCTCCATCATTCTCTCCAGTTCTTCACAGTACACATCTGCAGTAATGCTCATACCGTTTTGTAAAAAGCTGTGGTGAATCACACCCGCACTAGACCACCAAACAGTAAACATCACCTTTTTAGGGGTCATTTTTGGTTTAGGGCTTTGCTTTGGTGCTGAACCAGGATTTAACTCTCTCTCACACACACTTACACACGCACGCACACACACACTCTCACATACACACACTCACACTAACTATCACACTCACTCACATATACCAAACATTTTTACTTTTATCAAAAATGCGGCGCAATATCAGCCAAATCGGTTCAGTAGTGTTGAAGGAATGCCCATAAGCCAACATCCAAACATAACATTAAAAAGTTTCACATTTATAATATTAATACTATAATAGGTAAGTACCTATTTCTTACAAACGGATAGACAGACGTTCGTTACTGTTATTTTGCTACGACCGACGAAATAAGTATTTTTATGACCAATAAATTGTTTTACTATACAGGATAAAATATTTATATAAGTTGGTCTCGTCATGATAACATTTTGTCTAGTAAACTTTCTGATTACAGTTTCCGAAGTCTTACATACATGTATATTCACATCTCTTGAAGCATAAATCAATCCGCCTTCATCCCGTGCGCTAACTAATTTATGATATTCATGTTTTTCACTTGAAAACAAACATTCAATGCATGCAGTACATTTGATTTGTCTATCTCACAACACAACCTGAAATGTACCCAACTATTTTTTGTGTATATTCATATAATGAAGAATCGTCTTAAAATCTTGACACATTCTCTCCGTTTTCATCCGAAATAGCCATTTCACAATCAATTCATTTACTTCTTCTAATACTGCAAATATCTCATCATATCAATCTGCAATATCTCTCATCTTTATTTTTTGGATTTTTAGATGGGGATGTGGGTACCAGAAGGTGCTCCTAGTGTCTCCTATTTAAGGGTTGTGTAATTAATAATTCCCAGATAGTTCACTGATATTTATTTCCGCGTGTATATAGTACAAGATACCGAGAGACACTGTTAAAACTTATTTACTAGCTGCAGCAACCTACGGCGATGTCCGACTGCTGACTAGGCGTCAGGAGTCATGTTGCACTATGCATGTGTCCCTACAGATTCAAGGGCTGTTTATAGCCATATGCTTGTAAGTTTCTGGATTTAAAAACATCAAAAACGTTGTTCATTGCCATGTAACGTTTCTTATAGGGATTATGAGAGATTAACAATAAAAAACGTTATCATCTTTTTAAAGTGGTGTATTAAGAAAAGTAACGTTAATCGGGTCGTGAGCTTTAGGGGGCCCGTCAATTGCTTGCTTCCCATCTGCGGTGGATTAGGTACTGCCCTGGCTTGGTCGCTGTGGTAGCCGCAAGCGAAGGATGCTCGGCAAGGTACGCAGGCCGGAAGTGGGCGCAGCGCACGGTACCCGTAGCCTCAGCGACAAGCAGTAAAAGACGTATTTGAGTTCGCAACACACAGGAGCGGGTGCGTGACTCAGCGCTGGCAGCAGCTAGGGCGTAGCAATCGTACTTGAACTTGTACGTAGATCCCGATATTCCGGGGATGAATACGTACGTATCTTTAAATTGGCTTTAAGGTATGCGACGGCGAATAAGGTGTTCAGTTGCAAAAGTGATCACGGGCTGTCGTCTTCGGCTGTAGAAGCGCAATGTCGCGGGGCCCTGTGCGAGCGCATGAATTCCTTAGGAAAGAAACCGGCCTACCCGCGGGACGCGGGGAAAGGGAGACCGCGCTCGCATCGGCTGTTCGCATCCAAGGTCGTGCGTATGTCGCGCGTTGAGTTATAAAATAATTTTTGAATTAATGTTATAGGTACCTAATCGAGAGACGTTCAAAGAATGATTTTAGAAATTGAGTTGAGCAAAAGTAACCTACTATGTTACAGCCATTATGAACTTTTCTGTCGCCTCACTGTCTTCAAAACCAGACTATTTCAGCTCTTGTCGACAAAATTGTATTGCCTTAGAAACACTCTTGCTCAATAATTGTGTTGCCAATTTGACATTTATTATTGAATTTCGGAATTCAATATGAATTTTATGATCTTTATTATGGTCGAATTAAATGATTTTTATTTATTTTAATATGTTTTTTTGTCAAGCAATTCGATATATGAAGCCCAATTTCTTCTTGGAGATTTGATAATTTTTTGACATATTCCCACATTATTTGCTCATTCTTTTACAAAAAGATTTCCTTTTCCTTATACAATATGTAACAAAAACCCTGTTGTTCCTTTTAGGTACGTATACATAATCATATAGGTGTACCAAAACTGAAAATCTTATTTAAAAAAAATCAAGTACTGGTCAGTTATTGTTCATAGTCAAGACAGCTTATAAAATAGACACATTAAAAAATGTTTGTAACATCTGACAGTTCCGCGAAGTCGGCTCGATCAAAAGCAAGCTCAAAGGATACCGCCGCGCCGCCAACCTCTTTTACTAAGCCGCCGCGCCGCCCGCGGCTCGCTTTCTATCCTAGTTGTTAGTCGCTCGCGCAACCGAACGGACGTGCGGATTACGTTGCGAAATTACGATTAATGTCTTACAAGAATGAAGGATATTTTAACAAGTTGATGGGTCTCTGGAGAAGTGACTGCAACTATGCAAAGGCGCGCAGACTTTACCAGGAGCACTATGCTATTTCACGACGCTCAACATGTAACTACCACAGTGGCAGTGCCCAACATCCGTTGGCGAAATAAAGTCCGATTCATCGGTACTACGACGCGTACGTGCAAATATCGCCAAACGGTGTGAGAAATGCATAGAGCTACAAGGCAGCCATATCGAGCAACATCTCCGTAATCGAAAAGCTGTTGACATCATCATAAATTAGTGATACGATTAGATTACATAAATAAGTACATATTACTTTTTCTAATAATTGAACGAATCCCATTTTAAAAGTTGCAACAGTGTTAAACAAAAGTGTAAACAAATTGGACTTTAAAAAATTATGTTCAGCACACAGCTGAGTGATCTTTGTGACTCGCGGGTGACACGTGACGAGTTCATGACCTCAGTACCCTCAGTACAGTGACCCTGCCGCCTGCCGACGCGCTCGGTCGGCACCTTTGATACGATTTGCTATCTCTCTCGCGCTCGCTCTGGCTCGCATCGCCTCGTAGAAGTGCAGAGGCTGTGGCAGGGGTGAGCAATCATTTTCATTTTACAAATAATATTGATTTAATATTTAATTTGAATATTTTAATTTAAGAGTTTTACCAAATAAGTTGATTTTTTATGTTTGAATATCGATACTGATAACGCAGCTCAAAGGGACCACAGGGTTTTTGTTACACAGTGTATATATATTTTTTCCTTTTATTTTTGATATTTCGAATTAATTTCAGCATGTGGCAGAGATCCAAAAACACTGCTACTTAGTCAGCGCATGGGTGTTGAAATGTAGTTTTCAGTCGTCTAGGGTCATTCAATTCGCAACCCAGGATCTTCATGGCCGACATGTTTGAGGAGTGACCGTCAAAAGTTAATGATACAACATCAAAACCTACTTCATGACATTTGGTAAATATAGTTTTGATAATATTTGGTCTCCCGTCATTCCATGAACTAAAAAATAAGCGACTGGTAATTTCAAAGGCTCATTTAATGACACTAACAAATGCCTCATGCTTGCATTACATACATACATGCTTTGATTCTCATATTTTCGTTAGGACCAGTGCCTATATCAACAAGACCCTCAATCCTGTTTAGTTTTTTCATTATAACACTTCTGCTGTCTGATTGCCATTTCATCCGCTATTAATGCGCAAGTCATGTTTTTATCGGATTGTTTTCTTTTAGCATCCAAAATTTTGAAAGAATCTTCTGTAAACCTTTCGATATGGTTTTCGGGTGAGGAAGGCGTGTTTCGAATTTACTCCTGACGAATATATACGCATTTGGTGGACAGAAAATGCAAAGTTAAACAAAATTTCCCAAACTCTGGTCTATATTTAGATACAGGTCTCTTAGATAGTTTCTTTAACTTGTTTTCCGTAGTAGCAAATAAGTCGTCAGCAAATACGTTACTATTCAAAACGTTATGCGTATCATTGTCTATGTATCTCTCTTTTTTTGATTTTACAAGAATATCTTTGAAAGTTGCAATTTTCTTCTTAAGTCGAACATTTTTTCTTCTAAGCGATTGAATTTTTAAAGAATGTTTCTTTTGAATTTTCTGCGTAATTCTTTTCTCAGCTTTGCTTTTTTAGGAGTTTCAAAAATTTAATCTTTATCTGAAAACTTCATTTGTTTCAGACAAAGTATCAGTGCACACTACATTGGTGCATGCTATAGAGGAGGAAGGATCTTCATTTGATGCGGGAGTATTCTGAAATCAAAAGTAAAGTAGGTATATAGCTTCAATTGTGATCTTAAAGAAGCGATAATAACGTTAGTAATAGTAAAACGAATACCTACCTAAACTAAGCCTACCCTGAATAGCCTAGCCTAGCCTAGCCTGGATACCTACCTATATTAGGAAATATAGGTATATGAATCAGACAAGCATACCTAACGCTCACTTATTATTTGCTGTAGGTATCATAAAAAAAACTTACCAACTTCAGAGGCTTCTGTTGTTCAATTGTTATATTCCATCGTCACTCCAACTTCTTCTTCAGTGATATCACTTGCGTCAGATTTCACTGATGATAAAAACAATGCCTGTAGTCAAAATACACTCGCGAGCAAAGAACTAAATAACTAATAAAGATCAATGAAAATGGTACCATTTTATAGGCTATATTAAAATTTAATTAATTTAATTTTAAGGCAACTTTAAATTAATACCAAATTAATTAAAATTACAACCGTATTTCAGGAGCTTTCCTGGTTTAAGTGAAGGAGTAACAAAAAAAGACAGTTTCAATTTGTTGATTCTTGGCGAGTTGCGCGACATTGACCCTATGAATAAGACCCTATAAAAGCGCATGGTATCGGAATTTTCTTATCAGTTGGTTGTTAGAAGTTGACCAGTACGCTTACTCCGAGTTTTTACATCGCAAATTCGAGCGGTCAAAGTTATCGAAAGCAACATGAGTACTGAGTGTATTTGTTGCTATGATGCCTGCTGGTATTACAGCGTTATTTTGAACTGACGTGTAAGTTATTTCGGTTTCATATTCTTCGGCAAAATTGTAACCAATTGAATGGGCATATCTACATTGTAATTAGTTGCCGAGAGTTAGTTAAAGACTTCATTGCCAGTCCAAGAGTTAAGTTTTTCACCGGCTTACATCTTCCCTTGGTAACAGCGTATTTTATCTCAGTACATATAGATGTTATTTTTGTTGTAGTTGAGTCGGCATTTTCCTCGCAAATGTTTGGCCCATATACAAGATTTCGTATAAAATTAAATAACTCCTCAGGAATTTCGCATTCTCCTCGTATGATATCGTGAGCAGTTAAACGTCTAGGAAGAGGATGAGAATCAATGTTCTTGATGCAACTTCTCAAATCGTATGCAACATCTTCAAATTTGTGGTCTTTTTTGCTTTCCAAGAATTTGGTATTTTTGCTATAATAGAGATCAATGTCCGTTTTATAGATAATTTTTTGATGCCGTGGTCCAGGAGATGCTTCAATAGTAACACGATCACCAAAGATTTTTTATATTTTTTTTCTGCAACATTTCAGCTCGATAATCTTTGATAAAAGCAAAATCTATTTCACAATCACCAAACTCCAATAACAAAGCCTGGTATCTTTGAAATAGTTGAGCGAAATAGGTACATTACTTTGTTATTTTCAATGACCTCTTCTTCAATAAAAGTTTTTAGCGATTCAAAAGCCAATTTGTGTATATTACGATATTTCTGGTTACTTGAATCTTTATGTTCTTGAGTGGACCGTCTGTCTTTGGTCAAATAAAATGCGTAGCAAGACTGATGATAAGCAATAGCTTGGTTTTCAAGTTTTGTCAAGATTTCTGAATCATCAAGTTTTCTAGCTACTTGTTTTATTTTTTGAGTAACTTGGCCACTCTGAGGAAATGTAAGATTTTGTTTTTTCTTCCCGGAATTTTTTCTTGCGCAATTGCAAAACTAGCATTTTCTTATATTAGACGACAATGCTGTTGAAGTTGTCGCTCCCTGAAACAATAAAATTCATTCATTCAAAAAAATGGTTTTCAGCGTAAACAATAAATTGATCAAGCATTCATTAAATATTTCTTTAATTTTTATCATCTTAAATAAAAAACTGTTCATGAATAATGTATCTATATTTTTTTTTAATTTGAAAATATTTTTTTTTGTTGGCCTCAATTTAAGTAATTACTAAAATTACCAAAATATTTCCCTACCTCATCCAAATCTGTAGAAGTGTGAGATGTGACATCAGTATTTTAATCTTCACCCTCAGTAACCGCTTTACTAGAATGGACACTAGAATCTAGACATTCTGTGCCTTCATCAGCTATTGAAGTATTGACATTTTCATAGAAGCAAATTTTTATATTTAATGTTAATGTTTGAAATTTCAATGTTATGTAAACCTTTATCAACCTACCTTTAACATCAATAACATTTTTTTGTCTTATTTTCTTCAGGAAAATTAAAAAAAAAAAAGGTTTAAACCGTAAGGTTAAAACTGAAAAATAATAACTCCATAGTTTACGTACCGAGCATGCGCACTTTCTTACATTCAGGTCCCATCCTTTGGTCCCATCAGACACGGCTGCGATGTTCGGTCCTTTATTATTACACGGTATACTTACCTCGGATCTCTCTGTCACTCATTTCCACACGCGTTGAAATTTAAATCTTTAAAATTCGCAAACCTCTATTAGGACCAAGCATATTTTTTGCAGACAACCCTATATCAACGTGTTCACAGTAAAACAGCGCTTATGCTGATATAAATCTTTTTCTATTATCACATCATACCTGTTTATACCTGGCAACCCAGTAGTTCGTCCAGGTAAATAATAGACAACCCTATGTCTGCACATTCTACAGGTTTCATACTTTAAGTCCAGCATAATTTTTTTTTATTATCTTGATGTTGCAAAATTTTATGAAAAATCATTTTTCTATAAATAATTTAAAATATTCTGTCCAGGATTTTTTTAGACAACCCATTTTTAATATATTTTCTAATATACGAAATTTATTATAAAATAAGTTTTAATCTATTATCAGCTCGGTGAAGGTCGATTTAGGTTCGGATCTTCTACTACGAGTATAACGCAAAAAATGAGCCGTGCGTGCGTATCTCTTGACGTTACAATTATTGACACTGGGGAGTGGTGAGCACTTTAGCGGCAGTTAGCTGATATTTTTATCGACGCTTTTGAGCCGCCGTTACTCTAGGCCTAGGGAATAATCAAAGTTTCTAATGGAGCTTCACGACGAATCGACCAACTAAAATCCGCAAGCATTGCTGACCATTTTACGTTGTAGCGTTTCTCAATGTGCGATATGTCCTGAGGAAATCTTTTGCCGTGTTCATCAGATACCGCTCCAAGATTTTCGGGAAAGAAATCTAAGTGAGAATCTAAATGTCATGAAAACATTGCATTTTTTAAAATTCAAAATTTACTTTAATAAGCTTAATGATTCGTAAAGTTTAAATAAAACAGCGTGTGTATCATGAACTCCAAAACACGGTTAGAATGAAATTTTTTGCTGTTTATTTAGTTGAGAACCTCAGCTACTGACGCATGCGCAATAGCTTCAAAAAACACGTAGCTGGCAATCGTCATCCTCGTCTGACAACCGATCTAACCCGCTAACTCTTTTTCACTTCAGTCTATCTTTACCAGCTAGCAACCACTATTTGCGGCCAATCACAAAAAATATATATTTTATATAGAAAATAATACACATATTATATTAACACAATAAACAATAATATAATATTCAAAATCGAAACAATTTATATTATTTATATGAAAACAAGTTTGATATTAATTAAACAGTAGGCCTGTTCAGACCTAAGCGGTATTCGCTACCGTCTGCGGCAGAGAAAACCCAGTGGGTATGCGGTAATATTACTGTTCAGACCTAAGCGGTATTCGCTACCGTCTGCGGCAGGGAAAACCCAGTGAGTATGCGGTAATATTACTGTTCACACGAAAACGGATTTCGCTATCCTTGTGGGTAGAATAACGCGCGGTAGTCGAGTTTCGCTCAGAGAGGTAAGAAATTTGCGCTAGTTAGTCATTTCTGAGTCGCCAAAGAATATACACGTCAGTCACGTTGTAATTTCAGCAAAGCAAATCAACTGTTACCAATCTAATTGAATATTCTAATTTCTTAGTAAATTGTCTTGACAGTAAAAAACAAGTTGATTCGGTGTATACAGATTTCCAAAAAGCGTTTGATAAGGTGAATCATCGATTACTTTTCCAGAAATTAGAAAAATATGGAGTCCATGGGAACTTGCTAAGATGGGTTATATCATACGTTACAAATAGATCACAAATAGTTACTGTTAACGGATTTTACTCAAAACCAATAACGGTACCATCAGGTGTACCCCAGGGATCACATCTAGGACCATTGCTCTTTATTATTTTTATAAATGACATCACATCAGTCATAAAAAATAAATGTCTTCTTTATGCAGATGACTTAAAGATATTCTGTGAAATAAATAATGTCTAAGATTGCAAATCACTGCAGGAAGACCTTAATTCTGTTAAATCGTGGTGTGAACAAAATGCCATGTTTTTAAACGTAAGCAAATGTTTTGTGCTTACCTTCACTAAAAATCGCAATAAAGTTAAATTTGACTACTTAATTGGCAATAATAAACTTTCAACTATGACTAGTGCTAGAGATCTGGGTATAACTTTTGATACATCCCTAACATTTAAGTTACATATAAATAATATCATCACAAAAGCTAATAAAATGATGGGTTTTATTTTCAGAATTACCAAAGGTTTCAAAAACCCTTTGAGTCTTTTGCATCTTTATAAAAGTCTTATTCGCAGTATCTTAGAATATGGTACCCCAGTTTGGACCCCATTCCAGAAAACATATGCTGACTCTATTGAGTCCGTGCAAAGGAGATTCCTACGAATACTTCTTTACAAATATAACAGAAAGCTAGTCCATTCATCTTATGAAAATAAATTAAAATACTTTAAACTCGATTCTCTATGCATGCGTCGTATGCTACATGATGCGATGCTACTTCACAAAATCACTAATAGTCAAACGGATACTACCCTACTATCAAAAATAAACCTAAATTGTAAAATCCCTAAACGCTCAATTTGCACTTATAACGTCTTTCCAACTAAACCCTGCCGAACTAATTTAGCGCACCACTCTTGCATTAACCGTATTTGTCGTCAATTTAATACTCTTCATCACAACAACCGAGACCTCAATATATTTAACTCGTCGAAGGCTTGCTTTCGCCGTAACGTACAGGTATCCCTACGTAAGGGAGCCAATTAGTTAAGTTCTGTAATTATTCTGTATATTCTGTATATTATGTTTTGTATTTCTATTGATACAACTATTATTGTAATTTTCTCATTCTTCACTGCATCTTTTGTACTAGCCAGTTGTTTATGTTTGTGCTATATATCTTTTGCCTATAAGTCTCTTTGTAATATATATATATACTTTATTTTATGCATGAATGTTGTTGGTTGGTCGAATAAAAAAAATTAAAAAAAAAAAAAAAAATCTGCAGAGCATCTGATTTTAGTGATGGATAGTGATGAAGAGGAAGTTTTACTTTTATTAGCCTTAATTGACTCACCAGTTAAGAAAAGAATTTGGATCCATGACATCAATAGACAACACCGAATTCATGGGGAATTCCACACTTTATATCCAAGATTAAGATCGGATGAAGATCGGTTTTTTAATGCATTCAGAATGACGACTGAGAACTTTGATGAAATATTAAATATGATAAAGGAAAATATCAGCAAATCATTCACTAAATATCGAGAACCCATATGCCCTGAAGAACGCTTAGCAATAACGTTGAGGTAAGGAAAACAAATTTGAATATTAATTGACGAAAATCTTTATTTTAGATAACTAGGAAGGAACTTTGATTTTTTACAATATTAACACAACTTTTATCTTAACCTAAAACCTTCTTATTTGATTTCTGAGTGTTTCTGTTGATCGTAATCTATTTCGTGTTCGTAATCGAGACCTTCTCCAGTCAGTGAAGGTGCTAGAGGTGATAGAGCATTATCTTGAATACAACGCAGAGCAGACTGCAGTTCAGAATCATCATCAGAACGATCATTTTGGCTTGTGTTAGGCTCACTACGAGAATAACATGATTGTTGAGACATACAACGATCATTTTGGCTTGTGTTAGGCTCAGTGGTGTAGTAAGATCGCAGTGTTGTTTCTCGTTGTAGACTTGTAGACTACGTTCTTGCTCTTCTTCCAATTCCGCTTCCAACATAACTTGAGCTATTTTCATTTTTGTTATAATTTTACGTCGCTCAGAAAACCTGTCTATTGTTTTTGCATATCCAAGCATAACATGTTCAATCGACGATAATTTATCTGCTTTTGTATTCAAGTACGTAATCACTTTATCAACAGGATGTTCGTTAACAGAAGTCCTTTTTCTGGAACCCGAACGTGAAGTATAACGTTCGGATGATGCTACTGAACTTGACCGTTGTGTTGAATTTTCATTATAAGATTCGGGTTCAGTAATATTTTGGGTATCAGATACGCTTTCTTCTTCTCTTGCCACATTAGTATCAGTTGGAGCAAATCCTATGTGATCTTTTAAAAATTCCATTGAAGATGCCCACTGCCATTTGCTGTAACGACTGTAAGATTTAAACGCACTTTGGCCTGTAGTGGTTTTTGTAGTTTTTAAATATTTATCATAAGTGTCCCGTAGATTTTTCCATTTCATTTTGGCTTCATCGCCTGTAAAAAATATAGTTTATTTATAATCTATTCAATTACTTTTATTCATTAGTTATACTTAGACCAGTTTAAAACCCTGAATTTGTTTAGGTTAGTAAGGTGATAAATACTGAGGAATCTTAAAAACCAAATTTTTAGTAAAAATGGCTTAGGGCGTGGACCCATGTCTACGGTGCGGCGCCGTTCGCCGTGCAACGGTATGGCATCGCCACCGGTGGACGGCGCGGCGCCGTGCCGCACCACGGTACCGCGAACGGTGCGCCGTCCATTGCCCCTCATTCGATCGAATCAACAGCGAAATATCGACTGAAAGGGGCAATGGATGGCGGGTCCACGCCCTTAGACCTTGAGTAAAAAAGCTTATTAAATATTATTTTTTTTGCAGATTTTTAGCAAGTGGAGATTCATTTCGCTGTATTGCAAACAGTTATAGAGTGGGTTGCTCAACTGTCGCAGAAATTGTTGATGAAGTTTGTGATGTTATTTGGACTACATTACAACCCATATACATGAAGCCTCCTACAGAAGAAATGTGGAACTTAACATCTGATGAGTTTTATAATATGTGGCAATTCCCCAATTGCCTCGGCAGTATTGATGGAAAACATGTCACTATCGTTTGTCCGCCTAATTCAGGCAGCAATTATTTTTGCTACCTCAAAAAAATTTCTGTCGTCCTTATGGCAATAGTAGGACCACACTACAATTTTTTATGTATCGATGTTGGAGGTTTTGGAAAAAATAGCGACGGTGGAATTTTCGAAAACTCTGTCATGGGAAGGAGGTTTAATAATGGGACTATGAATGTTCCAAGGCCTAAACTATTGCCAAGAACTAATGACGTCACACCTCATGTGTTAATAGGAGATGAGGCATTCCGATTGCAAGCACATGTAATGAAACCATTCAATCAAAGAGTTTCTAGGGTTGATAGAAGAAAGGAAGAATACAATAAGCGCCTATGCCGAGCTAGACGCGTTGTTGAAAATGCATTTGGATTACTGGCTCAAAAATGGCGAATATATTTCAAACCCATGCACCTAAAAGTGTCTTCAGCTAAAAAAGTGATAAAAGCAACATGCGTACTCCATAATTATTTACGCTCTAAAACTTGCAATACCCCGTACTTGCAAAATATGTATTTTACTACTCAACAAAATAATGCAATGAACAATGAATATCAAAATTTTGAAACTTTGCAACTTTCAGGCGATAGGGTACGTACACAATTTGTCAACTTCTTTAATGGCGGTAGTCGTATTTAGTACAGAATTGAAAGATAATATAATAATATAATAAAAGATAAAAACTTACCACTTATGTTACATTTTTCTCCTATCTCATCCCATATTTTATTTTTCATAAATATATTTTTATAATCCGTAAGTGACATATCATACAAAACTGGATTGCACTTCACCATCTCAATAAATGAATCGTTATTCGTTCGTTTCGATGACGCCATGTTGCAAACGCGTCCTTTCGCTAAGGAATATCGTGCGTAACTGTTGTCATGTTAACCCCGCTTGCGGAGTGAGGGGCGGGATGCATGCCGCTGCTCCCGCGCAGTATGTACCTCTACCCACAGCGGCAGCGAATATCGCTCAGGTCGCTCTAGCCGCGGTACTTGATACCAAATCCTGAGCGAAACCCGCGCGGTATGTACCTCTACCCACAGCGGCAGCGAATATCGCTCAGGTCGCTCTAGCCGCGGTACTTGATACTAAATACCTGAGCGAAACCCGCGCGGTATGTACCTCTACCCACAGTGGCAGCGAATATCGCTCAGGTTTGAATAGACCTTAAGTTGTTAAATAGAATTGAGTAACTGTTATGTTTTATTTCCACAGAACTATAAATGCCGCCGTCTTGCCCAGAGTTCTTGAATAAGGGCATTCCGCGTAGCCCACCCCTATTGCAGGGCGACATTACTGCTGCGTGAGCGCTCCACAGCTGCTCCACTATGGTTGATGAGTTGGGCTTCTTGGTTAGCTTCCTCGTCTGTTAATTGCTCCACTGGCGACTTGGCTCTGTTTAATGTTATGCAGTATTAGAGATAGTAGTAGCAGACAGACGGACAGACACTTTCGTATTTATAATATTTTTACGTTAGCCCTTGACTGCAATCTCACCTGATGGTAAGTGATGATGCAGTCTAGGATGGTAGCGGGCTAACCTGTGATATATATTCTTCTTGTAGCGAATATCCAATGTAAAGCCAATATCTTATTTTGGTTTATATTTATTTGATAAATGGTTGTACCTACGTACGAGTAGGATTAAGACCACCTACGAAAATAAAATTAAAGATAAATATAAGTATAACATTAAATAATAATTTTTAATATTACATCTGAATGTAATATTAAAAATTATCATTTAATGTTATATTTATCTTTAACTGTATAAATTTATTCAACAAAATAAGACATAGATGATAGGTGTCAATAAAATACAATCGTTATAATTAAACTACTTACTAAAATCACTTGACTCTTAATATGATATTGTCAGATGATCCTCTTTGCTGTGTTTCCTAATCCTATAATTATAAATTTTAAGCATCTAATTTTTTACTTTTTGTCCAGTTTTTTTTTATTTTATCAATAGTTATTTTCATTAATTTTTTGTAGTCTTATATTAATTTTTTCAGTCTTGTATCAGTAATCTTAATTATTTGTTAATAATTCCCCAATGTAAACTTGTGTCAATTATGTACGACTTTTCCTATGTGCATGATGTAACTACCTATAAATTGAATTGCTTGTTACCTATTGCCTAAGCCATTCAACATTTTGTATACCTACTACTTGTAATTCTGTTGGTAGTTCAAATAAAATAAATAAATAAACAGACTTACGCGTAGACGGTTATAACCTTTCTATACAAGGAGAATATATATCATTCTCCCCCTCTAAGAAGAGACATAATCTTTAAGGAAAACTGGAGGTCTGCGTTCTCGTGAGCGACGAACTTCGGCAGTCTCCACTACTTGGCCATCGTTAGATGAGGTTTCCTCCGTTTCCAATTGTTCTTCGTCATCTGACGGGTCGTCGTCAACGGTCAGTGGCAGTGGTGGTAAGGATCTATTCGGTCGTTTCACGCCCATCCGCTTACCGAACGTACGAATATTCAGGTTTGCTTTGTAATAGTTGTGCTTCTTCTACAGCCGGTTCATATTTGCAGCTCCTTACGTGCTACTTAATTTAACAACCTGTTCCAAATTTATAATAAATAAGCCGAACAAGTGTTAAGTAATAGATCTGCATTTCATTCATTTCCCTTCTGTGCTTTATTGGTTGGAAAATGGAACAGTGTCTGTTGAATAACGGCCAACAACGTCTTACTAACCTTAAAGTTAATGGTAGTCTCTCTTCTGGAGGGATAGGCATTTTCCAATTTGTGTATTGTTTCTGTAAGCGATGTTTAACTTTGGACATAATTAAGTGAAAATGTTTATACACGCCGGAAAACGAATAAGTTTTATACACGTCGGAAAATCGATCTGGATAGTGTATCAGATATTTCATTATATTTATAAATCTCTGTTCTTGTCCCAATCGCCATAAAGGATGAACCGAATACCTTCTCCTACGCAAATTCGCCAATTACACCATAGCTAGCATATCTTCATCTGAAGTAGAAGACATGTTGTCGCGTCGAAATCAAACACTGGTATGCCCCACATACGTCCCACTGCCACGTCACAGCCTCGCCGTTTGCGCGCCACTTGCGCACCCTCGCCGCTCGGCGCGCCGTCGCCACTTCTGTATGTCCCGCCGCGCCGCTTCGAATCCTTTGATTTTTAATTTGCTCCGACAGTATTCAATCACATCTGCAACTGAACTGCTGAAATAACTGAGTAGCCAGTTTCACTTTCATTTTATGTTTACAGAATATGACCTGAGCCTTCGATATTTTATTAGGGGTAAAATTTAAGTGCTCACCAAAAAATTTTTTTTACCCTAAAACTTAGTACCAAATAAAATAATTAACTCCAAATAAATTAAACCCATTCTTTACTGAGGTCCCTAAAGTAAAACGTTTCAAGTTTCAAAAAAAATATGCGCACATCAGAATAATTTTAAGTCTTGTTTGAATATTCTTTTTGCTGGCCAAAATTAATACTTTGCTCACCAAATATTGTGTTACTGAAAAAGAAAAATTAATACCAAATAATACAGCTCTAATTTGCTTAAGTGTAATCAAATTATCGAACCTAAATCCAAAATATAATATTGTCAAACTGAGATTACAATAATTGTTTCCCTTTATTTTTTAACCGACTTCAAAAAAAGAGGTTCAGTATTCGACCCGCATGTTTGTATGAATGTTTGTTTATTTGTATAGTATGTATGTATGTTTGTACGCGATTACCTCGCGTTTGGCTGAACCGATTTTTTACCCGCAACCCGCACGGCCGCCCCCGGCAGACGGCGCTCAAGCCGCTTGGCGCTACCCCGCGCTCCTCTCCAACCTCAGTCATCTTTGTAGAGGCGTAAAGACCAGACGTGTGTGTGTATAATTCAACGCAGAACACGCGCGCTCCCGTGCTTTTTACGTTACAATAAGGTGACTATGTCTGATGAAGCTTTTTCCGGGCCAAGTATTATTGAAACTCCTCTATTGATCTCTGAATCTACTTCTGACCAAGAATTTAATCAAGTACAAGCAAAACAAAAACGCAAACAAGGAAGATCTTGGGTATTTGTCAACAAGTTTTCAAACATTCGGGATACCGAAATTTTTATTAAAAACGAAAGCTTCTTTTCAAAAGGTACACAAAACTGAAGAAGGCGTAAAAAGATGTTATCGTTGTAACAAAGTAAAATGGCGCGGATTTCAGTGCTCGTCAGCAATTTATTTGTTATTCGATTCCTCGACAGACGACGTGATATTGTATCGGACGGAAGAGAATCACGACCATGATTCGTCTGAATTCCTCACGACACGTGGCATACCTGCAGAAACCCGTAATGTAATAGATAAACTATTTGAACTTAAACTAAAACCAAAGGCAATTATGAATGCCTTATCAAAAAAAAAAAACATGAAAGTACCGTCTAAGAAGCAATTGAATAATTATCTGGCTAAAATTCGTCAAAAAAAGTACAGGCCGTCTACCATTAGCCTTGGAGAACTGAAAGCATGGCTTATATCTCACTCACAAATTCCTGAAGATGGACATACTGTCTTTGTAGTTTCTTTCGATGTTTCTGATGCTGACAAAAACCCTTACTTTCGCTTCATGTTATCAACCAAATACATACTGAGCCTTTTTTTTTATCAACTACAAGTTAGCCCTTGACTGCGATCACACCTGATGGTAAGTAATGATGCAGTCTAAGATGGTAGCGGGCTAACCTGTTAGGGGCATGGCAGTTATATTAAACCCATACCTCCTCGGTTTCTATATGTATAGTGTCATGTGGCAAGCAGGTATTATTATATGTGTTTCTGATAAAATTATATGCCTTTGGATACAAGAAATGCAATGACAGGGCGAACTTTCTGATTTCCTCAGAGTATTTTCTGTTCAGAGGAAGCCCTTTTGATTTGGCTATTTGCCGTTTAAGAAAATATTTAGGCCCTGCACATTCTTTTAAAAGCAGAGATTCTTCCGTGTTGATTTTATTTGCCTCCTTTAAATGTTCAATGATATCACTGAATACAGCTATTTTCTTATTTCTTTTTCTCACTTTTTCGTTGAGCCGTTTGATTTTGTTACGTTGAATCATACATGTTTTTGTTAGTTGTTTAATTTTATTCATCTGAAATTAATGACCATTAACTGTTTAGTTTTTAACCGACTTCCAAAAAAGGAGGAGGTTCTCAATTTTTTTAATGTATGTCGGTGCATATCTCCGTGGTTTCTGAACCGATTTGATTTTTATTCTATCAGTCGTTAGAGGAAGCTCTCGAAGTGGTTCCATAAAATTCTGACTCCAAATCCTCAACCCTGACACTAAAAAGTTAAAAATAAAAATTCTTTCCATAAAACCGACTTCCAACGCCACTGTAAGTCTAACTCAAAAAAAAATCTTTCCAAAAAACCGACCTCCAACGCCACTGTAAAGTAAAAAAGTTTCTGTAGAAATCAAAATTAGCCGAAACAGAGTTATGATAAGCTGCATTATCCAAGACTACCACGGCATCTTTCGGAAGATTGGGTATAAGTTTATCTTTTAACCACTTAAGATAATTTTGTGTATTCATGTTGTCGTGGTAGTCTCCAGTTTTAGTCTCTGCTCTATATGTTAACAAAGCCTTTGGTATAAATCCAGCTGCACTTCCAGCGTGAACTAATATAATTAATCGTACCCCTTTTGCAAGCTTTTGCTTAATTCCTATTTGTGAATTCTTTTCTGACCAGGACATGTTTTGCACGTGGTTGGTGTGTATGTATGACTCATCGGTGTATATAATGGGTCTACCTGCATTACGGAGAGATTTAACCTGTTTTAAGTACTTCAGTCTTAACATTTGTATTTCATGCTTTTCTATTAATACCTTCCGGTTGGTTTCAGTTTTTAGTTAGCGTTCTTAGAGTTGTATTGCATACATCAAACTGTATACGCCCTCTCAAGATACTTTGTAGTCGTAATAACGTCGTAATAATACGATGCCGTGTAGAAACCGATTAGGGGCATGGGTTTAATATAACTGCTATACTCCTAACAGGATAGCCCGCTACCATCTTAGACTGCATCATCACTTACCATCAGATGAGATCGCGCTAACTTGTAGTGGATAAAAAAAAAGTCTAAAAATACTCTCAAATTGAATATTTACCATCCTATTTGAGGATAAATCTCTAGCAGACATGGTAAATGAGTTGGAGGGTATTCGCAAAATGTTTCCTAACGGAAGAAAGCCTTACACGAACAAAAAAATGTTACCTCAGGCGGCGAAACCTAAAAGCTCTCAACTTACACACCACCGATTTCGCGATTCAAGTAACACCACCAAGAAAAGAGATCCACCATATAACAGAGGGGGAGAAGAAAAGGGGCGCCGTCAAAAACCTTTAAAACACATCTAGGGAAAAAGGACGGGGGCGGTCGAAAATGACTTCTTCACCGCGGGATGCCTAGCCGATTTCGTGAATCAGTGGAAAGAAGCGCCGACAAATCTTTTGAAAATATTAAAGGGCTACAGAATTCCATTCAAGAATACTCCCCCGATAACGAAATTTTCCCGAATAAACGCCCAGAGATATCGGACACGGGCATCTGCAGAAATGACAGCAGAAATAAAGAAAATGTTACAATCCCGGGCTTTGCAAGCCAGCACACATCAATCAGGTTTCCTATCATCGCTGTTTTTGAGGAAAAAATCGGATGGGGGACCTCGGCCGATATTCAATTTGAAAAGGCTCAACGATTACGTACATGCACCAGAATTTCACTTGATAACACATCAACAGATTCATTTACGTGATGAAAGTCGACCTTTCACAGGCTTATTGTCACGTGCCTATCAGTCAGAATCATCGTCGGTACCTGTCACTTTAGTACTAAGGGAAAATTTAAGAGATGAAATGCCTACCTTTCGGATGACTCCTAATGGTGAGACTCAAGGAAGCGGAAGCGGCCATATATGACAACGAAGTCCCTAGTCATCCACGGGGATGCGGGAGTAGAGGGACATACGGCCGCTTACAACGGAACATCTGGTTTTGTCGATCTGGATATGGAGGCGTCAACGGATGACAAGAAGCCAAGATTCAGAACGCCGACTTCGGACCCGATAGTTGTAATCGCCAAGTGTACAAGGGTGATGCTGGGCAGTAAAATCTTAGAAAAAGCAAATGCTATTGCGGGCGAGGAAAACGAGCTCTTGGAACTGTGGGAAACACCCAAATTCCACTGGGTCAACGGGGTTCCCGGCTGTGGCAAAACAACATACATAGTCAGGAAATTCGACAAGAGCCGTGACGTGGTAATATCAGCACGGAGGCAGTACACGATCTGAGGGAAAAACTACAGCCACAGCTTTGAAGGTGCGCTAGAACCAAAGTCCGCACCATGGCTTCAGTTCTGGTAAATGGTTTCGGGGATCCTAGTAAGGGACAATGCAGCCGTCTAATCATAGACGAGGCCCCCATGAACCATTTCAGAGCGATTATCATGGCCACTATGCTGGCAGGCTCTAGCGAAACCCTCTTGATCGGAGATACCAATCAGGTGCCTTTCATCGACCGCAATAGCGCTTTCAAGCTTTTCTATTCCGACCACAGCGTAGTCATAAAAGACCGTGAGGAGCATCGTTGCACGCACAGGAACCCATTGGATGTCGCATATGCCCTCCGAAAAGTGTGCGACGGCATGTACGCATCCAAATGCCAAATTTGATCCCTGGAGCTGAAGAGGTACACTGGTGCGGAAATCCCTAAGGATACAAACAACACCCTGTATCTGACCCAGACCCAAAAGGAAAAGGCACTACTAAAGGCCCCAGGGTATGGGGAGGGCTTCGGATCATATGTACACACAATACATGAGGCCCAGGGATTGACCTTTGAGGCGGTGGAGATCGTGCGTACTACGCTGGGAAAGGGCACCATCCATGACGAAGTCCCACACGCGATCGTCGCCGTGACACGGCATACCACCCGCTGTACGTACTACACCGACGAAATCACGGACGCGATCGCGGAATTCGTCTTGAATGCGGAAAAGGCAAAACCCATCGAGATCAGGGATCATAACATAAAGATGGCCATTCGTGACGGGAATTTAGCAGTGGCGAGAAATTTATTAAAAAGTAGGTTAGAATGTGACTAACATAAATCATAAGTTGACTTGCTTGTTTCGATGGTACTAACAAATTATGTTAATTTTTTCAAATCATAAAAATGTCATATTATAATTTAAGAAAAATATATATATGTATATATGTATATTATAATAATAAAAAAAAACCCCTAGTGAAGAAGATCAAATAGTAGTTATTAGTATGTTATATTAGTTATTAATAAATATGTAGCAAATAAGAAAATTAATGCTGTGTTGATTGATGTGAGTTGTATGTAAATTTTTTCCATTTTAATTAAATGCAATTAATAAAACTAAACAATCGAAATAAAAAAAGGCACGGACCACGAGTCTGTGGAGAGTAAATTCATTAAAAAAAAAAACCTAAAGATATTGGATATTCTTGGATGTAAGTCCATCAAAAAGTGATGGAGGGCCAAAGGAGACCGCCAAAAGTCCATACATTTCTGGGCTAAATACACATTGATATGTTACAGCAATGATTCTTGTGTTATTAAATAGGTAAATATATTACATTTTAGCATCTCAAAGATTTTTTTCAAAATTCAATGGGGATTAGGAGAAAAAACATATTTTTGGTTTACTTAGGTTAGGTTAGGTTAGTACTTGATAAAACGGTAAAAATGACAAGTTTTTCCACAGAAATGTATTGAGGACCAAAATAATCATCTCCAATGAACTGGTAGGGTCATTAAAAATGTGATTGTGATAAAAAAAACTTCTTTAGTATGGGTAGGTAGGTAGGTAGAAGGTACGTTGGTTAGGAATAATATTAAAACAAAATAAAAACTTTTCAACATTTTATTCATCCTCAAAGTCATAAACAATTAAAATATCATCTAAGAAAGGTGCAGGTGGTGTAATAGAATCTTGGTACCTTGCCCAGCTAAGGTACCAAATCACTACCATAACATGGGCACAGCAACCTACTGTTCGCCTGCCTACAATACAATTACAATAATATTGTTTAATAGCTTCTTTGCCTCTGAGAGATTTGTCAACTAAAATATAAATAAAATATATTTTACCACTAATATGTCTAGATTGAATGCGACCTCGTACTATGTACGAAGTGTCTGAAGTTGACAACTCTCTGAGTAGGTCGCTGTTCACCTCCCTGCACACTTCTATTTCGAATCGGCCATTTGTCCTTATGTGCTCTCCATAGTACGACCGTGCCTGTTTAATTTGATATGTCCCTAATGGTATTAATATAAGCTCAGAAAAGCTGAGCTGAGGGAAATCCGTTAATTCATTATTTTGGGCATCGATGCGAGTGAAATTAGCTCTTCGCCTATTTAAATTATTTTGCTGCACGACATCTGCCAAAGCATTGTCTATGTACATTTTTTCATTAATAATGTTTAGGATTTCCCTAGCATCACTACGATCACTTATAAGAGGGTGAAATCTATTTATCAGACTAGCTGCTATTTCAAAATCTTTCATTAAATGTTTACTCGCTGTGTTAAAATAATCCTGTCGAAAGAGTTTAAAATCTCTTTTGAAGCGACCATTAACTACTTCCACCACCCACCGACAAATGGTCACAGCTCTTGATTTGTTCGCATCTAAAGTAGTCAGCTGTGATTCACTCTGCTGCAACGTACCAGGCACGAAAGTTCTAAAACCACATTCATTTAATAAGGGCAAGGCATCTCTGAACCCCCTATCCAGAACAAATGCATCACCTGGTTGAAAATAATCTTTTAATTCAGAATCTTCTTTTTGCATTTCACATCTCAATATATCTGCATCAGAAGTTGTTGCTGGATAGGGACCCAGTACATCAATAATATAGCCATCTGGGCAAACAATTAAAAAGGGTTTTACTAAATTACTATATTTATGTAGACTGTAGGTTTTTTTTTGATATAAATAATTAGAACTTTTTTGTACATAACAATAGGTTCCATCAAATATAACCACCGGCCTTTCCTCTCCCTCATAATAACCAAAAAGGCCCTTTGGAATAATTAATGTTTTATTAATTATTTCCTGCCTATTTATGTGATTAAAACCCAAGTGGTGTGGCACAAAAAACTCTGCTAAGATATCACGTGCCTTTCCCATTAATGATTCCAGTGAGCTCCGTGGAATTTGAAACATAGTTGCTATTCTTTCATTTGAGTCGCCTGTCCTCAATTTCATCAAGTATACTCCTAGTGCAGTACGTCCCCTTGGGATGTTACGAAATTGTGAAACTTCATTGAAAAGACTATTGAACTGATCTTTATTTAATCCTATCCAAAAATGTACTAATTCATCATTCAAATCATTTATATTATTAAAATCTATAAAGATATATTCTGTTGGATTTTTTAGTGCTAACATATCTTGAATATGCAATGCAGTGAAAGCATTTAAATAATTGTCCAGAGCTCCACTGAGAAACTGCCATGAATCATTTGCCTTATGATAATCACACAGACGATTGTTCTGCGGAATATAATAATTATACGTATGAAGCATCATCTTTCTAGTTGACAGGGGCACCCTATTCCGTTCTTGCCCTTGACATCCCTCAATAAAACATCTGGACTCTGTTTCAACAGCTCTGATATAGTCCGGCAAAACAATTTTGTCAACATAATTACTTGTGTTTGGGACAACACTGCCAGTGCTTTCCGAGCGAGATTCTTCTTGTGATATTTCTGAAGATCCTTCTGCTATTGATGTACCAGATGTTGAAGGTCCTGAGATAAAATGCCGACTGGCCCTGTCAGCTCTTACCCAACAAGAATGGCAAATGCGGCTGGTCAGTTCCACCTGTAGAAATTAAGATATATTAGGTATATATATTAGTACTTAATCTTTAGTCATGAATACACTACTATGGTAGCTTTGGATTCACTATATTACACAAGTCGCAATAGCTGACAAGTGGCTACATTAAAACTTAACTAATAGTATTACACTCTAATACTGAAGAACCATTATAAGAGAGCTCTGGCTAAATACCTTTTAGTAATAAATGACCCATTGAGTAACAATCTTTTATATAAATAATAATAATCTTTTATAAAAACAATAACAATCTGTTATATAAAGGGGAAGCTGATTGACTGACATAAAAAAGCAGATCAATTGGCTGGGTCTCAAAACTCGAGGTTTTGAATATCCTGAGCAAAGCAGGGATGTTTCAACTAGTAATAAATATTTTACTTACTCTGTTTGGCATTATCCATTCACAAATAACGTTATGAATTCGAGATTCACGTTCAGTGCTAGTGCTCAGGGAATGGGAGCGAGTGCGAAGAATTGAGCGACCACAGTGAACACAAACACTACGATGTCCAACTGTAGTAGTTGAACTTACAGGTTCTTGATGCTCAGCTCTCACAGACTCATTTGCAAGACTCCAGCAAGAAGAACACACATAATGTTCATTGGTAATCTGTAAAAGAATATTTAATTTTAAATATAATATTAATGCTAGTACCTAATGCATATAGTTAGTAGGTAGTAATGCAGGTTACAACGAAATAATGTTAAACAATTTAAAAACCAGTAGATTCTATAATTCCTTGTAGTAGTTCCTACATTAATATTTTGTTAGGAACTTAGGTACATAATATACGAAATCTGACGGAAAAGATATAAGTAAAATATACTTATTTGCATATACTTACTGTTTGGAGACCAGTCCATCCTCTAATTATGGAAAGAACTGCTTGATCTTCTAACAAAACACTTCCAATTGCATTGCTACGGTTAGTAGCAATACCGCAATTGACACAATTCATCGTTAACCTGTCTTTGAACAAAATCGGAATCCAAGAAAACACGCAGGGGTCGTTCGCAACAGCAGGGGTTATCCAAGTCCATAAAACACAGCCAAAGTCGTCAAAAAAAGAGCGAAAATAATGGAGACACATCCGTAAGCGCACGAGTACGAAAAACGAATGCTTTTGTTTCTGGCCGGTGAACGAATGCCAGGCTAGCAAAGAGTCAAAGAGTATAGTAAAAATGTCATGTAATGACAATCTAGGTTAGGGATTACGCATCAATCTGAAATCGATTTATCAGAGAATCGACTTCTTGAACCAAAAAAATGAACTTTTTAAACGATATAGATAACAATGAATCGATCGAGTGGATTAATATTTAGCCCTAGAAAATCGAGATTCGATTTGTTCTGTTGTGATAACAATAATACAATTATTTAGTTCAATGTACACAGTGTATGTATATGTATGCTCAGTTTCCGTCGCCTCTCCTTAATACTTAGATGAAAAATCAATTAGTATTAGCAATAGAATTAACATTTTAACTAAAAAATCATTTTATTTATCATATCGACTAGATTTCGATTCAAATCGATTTAAGTATTGATTTTTTTCTCAAAGAATCAGCATCCCTAACTAACATAGACTATGACATAGAGTGGTTTATACATAACATGACCACAGAGTACAGACCAGTAAAACGTGACCATTTTGGTTTTAAGGGTTTTTTTAGGTTATTTAATATATAAGTTTTTAGCACATTACCATAGAAAGTTGTTAATATTTAATTTGATATATAATCAGAAAAAAATCTGCTATTTTTTGGTGTTTATGGGGTGCCTGTAACGATTTAGCCCAATTTTGTCGATCTCCTTTTCCATCGCGGTACGCCCGGCATTCTCAGATTTTTTATTTGAAGTTGAATTAAAAGTTGAGTCAGAATTGGTTCAATCTTAGGGCCGGACAATTAGTTATGTTTACTATAGTTAAGACCCTAACAAATGGTTAAACCACTGTTTAGTTTCTTGATCGCGATTTTAACTATAGTTAGCATTAACTAATGTCCATAGTATTGCCATTGCTATGTTACACTTTATTTCCGTAAATCGAGATCATTTCTCGTAGGGAGTCATTATTTTTATAGCAACACTTGAAGAGTCCAATGTAATATGACGTTGACAGATGACATTATCGTGACATCGTTTTGTTTCTGACTTGTGTGGTGATTTTATTGGTATACAAAAAAATATACGAATATACTACAATATTTCTTATCTTTAAGTTTCCATCTACAACTGTTTTGGGTGTTGATGGAAATGACTTTCCTATTCCTATAGAACTCTGCATTATCAGCATCTGGGCTCGCTATACGTATATGTGTACCGGCAATAAGTTCGTCGGGAAGTGGGTTGTATTCGCGCTCCTGTTGCTGTGATGCTATAACTCTTGCTGACGTAACATGCGGTGAGATGTAGCATTCGTATACATTATGAGACTGCGCGTTCAGCACTCCAAAGGTGGCACTTTCTGCAATTTGAATATTTTCTGCGTAAACTGAACCTTGCGGGATCGCAACGTTGGGGAGATTCAATCTTAGCTCCTTGCCGTCCTGTGTAATAGCATCAGTAACGTGCGATATGTAGTCGACGATTGGTTGAGGTAGGACTTGATAATCGGGTAGAATTTCTCTCGCATCCGTTCTTAAGTTCAATACATTCTGGCCGGCGTTCCTGGCTACTTCCAAAACTTCGAGGTCATCGCATGAGTAAACATAGATAGCGGCAACCTGTCATGTAGTCGCGGATCAATACCGCGCATTTTCTCGTAAGTTTGATTAATTAATGGGACAAATCCCGAAAATTCAAAATTTTGTGTGTAACAATCCATGTCTGGTATTAATGAGGAATGAGGCCCTATGTCATACAGGGGTACTGACGACCTCCGTGGCGCAGTGTGTAGCGCTGTTGCCTTAACGTGTGGAGGTCCCGGGTTCGATCCCCGGCAGAGTCAATTTAGGAATTTATAATTTCTGAATTTTCCCTGGTCTGGCCTGGTGGGAGGCTTCGGCCGTGGCTAGTTACCACCCTACCGGCAAAGACGTGCCGCCAAGCGATTTAGCGTTCCGGTACGATGCCGTGTAGAAACCGAAGGGGTGTGGGTTTAATATAACTGCCATGCCCCTAACAGGTTAGCCCGCTACCATCTTAGACTGCATCATCACTTACCATCAGGTGTGATCGCAGTCAAGGGCTAGCTTGTAGTAGATAAAAAAAAAAAAAAAAAAGGGTTCATCTCTAGCGCCGGAATCTTCGGCAATACTGTTTGAATTTCTTTTTTATCATCCTTCTTTTCCTGTTTCTTGTTTTTCCAGGCTTGTGATCGTTGTGTTGGCTGGCGATTAGCATTTTCTCTTCGCGGGTCATACGGCTGTGGTTCGTATGTCCAGTTTTCAAGCTGTTGTCTTTCATTAAAATGATTATACGCACGCTGCGCGTGGTACAGTCTATAGCACCAATAACACTTGGGAATTTTGCAATTGAATAAAGTTTTTGCACAACTTCTCTTATTTCTTCGTCAGTCTCAGGCATAGAAATTAAACGATTTAGTTTAACACTAATCTGTATTGACACTGCGTGGATTATTTTACATACAGTTGATTTTGAAACACCAGAAAGATCACAGGAACACTTGCATATTTCCAGTGGCATAAAATCTTAAAGTAATAAGCAACTGCTCGAGGGGTAGTACTGCATGATTTCTTGTAGTGGACGTTTGTAAGTCTACACCTATTTGTTCGACTATCCAGGCAACAGTTTCTTTAGATAACCGATATCGTTTCAAAAAATCGACGTCATCCCAATGGTCCAGCGGCGAATTTCGCGGTCTAAATACTTTAGATCTTCTCATTAGGACGTATTCCATGAATAATTCATCATCAGATGAACTCTCAGAATTCTCAAAATATCTAATCAAGGTAATATTGTTCATTATAAAATCAGCAAAAACACATATTTTTCTACTGAATATAATCTCACCAACGAATAATGTTCACAAAATGTTGTTTAAAGCAAAAAACAGTTGAAAAGAACAGATGTTCTAACAAAAGTTTACTATTCACCGTCTGCATAACACTCGGCATTGCTGTAGTTAAATATTTTAACAAATGGTCAGGTTTATTGCCCATTAAGTTAGGCTAACTTTGTCTCAAAAAACGTTTTTTTCCGAAATTTAACTATTTGTTACAAATTTTAAGTATTGGTTTCCTTAACTATGTCTCAAAAAACCAGCCCTTAGTTGAAAATTGAACTACACTATCCGTTGGTAATTGTTTTGTTTCTTGTAGATCTGTTATTAAATGTGAATAATGTTTCTTTTGACTGAATTGAGTTTTTAGAAACTTTTAGAAAATTGCTCGTAACCCGTAAATTCTTTTATAGATGCCCCAATTTCAGACTTTCCTTGCAGCTGACTTAAAATATATTTAAACAAGATATACTTTTGTGAGTCTGTCGCTAATTCGAATGCATTATTGCAATTTGGAATGAAAGAATTTATAGTTTCACGTGACCCATCATAGGGTTTTATGAATTTTAACAAAATATTTAGGTCAATTTCCATTTTGCTTTTAATTGTTTTTGAAAAAAACTGGGGATGGTTACCTTCCGTGGTTCCCTGTGGAACCTTTTCCGGCTTTGCCATTATGAAACTTTAAATAGTAATTAATTACTATGCTTTATTAATTTTCCGATCTGGACATTTTGATATACAAGACACAAATAAAAATAATCGATGAAAGTTCAAGACACAAAAGTAAATAAACCTGTATAAAATAAAATGTCAAATAAAATGTAAATAATATAAGTTTCTCTTAAAATTAGCTTTCTTTTAAAACTAAAATTTACGTTCTTTAAAAATTACTTTCTTCTGTAAAGTTAACATATATTATAAGAAATTCTCAATGTTTTCTATCACCTTTCTTTCGTTTGAAATGTGACTTCAATACTAAAACAATGACTTCCGTTATAATAAAAATAATCATAATCAAGCATCTTATCTTCAACACCTTCTGAACTTCATATTTATAATAATAATGAGTAATAAGACTTGATGGTGATAATGGGTAACGGTATCTTAAAACTAAAGCTACGAGGGTTCCAAACGCGCCCTGGTCTGTGAAGAGCCCACAACAAACTCAGCCGGGTTTTTTTTTAATTATCACCATCTCACAAATCATCTTAACTAAGGAACTATCAGAGACATTAGAGCATATTATTGCCAAGCTTCCTTGTCGTTTAAGTAGTCCTTTACATGGTAATAAGATTTTTCAATGAGTTTACGTTTTACATTAACTTTGAACTTATTCAGAGACATCTTCAACATGTCTTCTGGGAGCTTATTGTAGAAGCGGACACTGTTTCCAACAAATGAATTGCTAGTTTTACTAAGCCTAGAAACAGGCATTACATGTTTATTTTTATTTCTAGTATTGACATTATGACAATCACTTTTTTTCTTGAATTTATCAATGTGCTTATGCACGTGTACTAAATTTTCAAATATATATTGGTTGTGCACTGTCATAATATTGATTTCTTTAAATTTATCTCTTAGTGACTGTCTTGGTCTCATATGGCTCGGCAATGGCTCGAACAGCCCTCTTCTGCAACACAAAACTGTATGCTTACAATTTCACGATTGTAATAAGCAGTTCCAAAAGCAAACTGAGCAATGACAATGTTTACATTTATACATGGACCGAAGATATTTTACCAAAAGCCTCAAATGAAATCGCTAGTGCTGTTTTTCACTGTCTATGCTCTAATATTGAAAAATACGAAAAAGTAACAACCATACGACTTGTGGCCGACGGATGCAGTGGCCAAAACAAAAATACATCAGTTTTGGGAATGCTTTGTAAATATAGAACACCTAAAAATTTTACCTCTCATGCCTGAGCTATCTGATTTTCATTATAATAAATATGAATAGAAGGATGACTTGTTTTACCAAAGACAACAACTTTAGATTTTTTGGAATTAATATGTAAATCCAAGTAATTAAAATATCTATTTAAACACATTAAACTTTGGTTAATATTAGTTGTTACTTGATTTCCAGGTAAATAAATAACTAAGTCGTCAGCATACTGTAAATTATATGTAAAAGATCCTAAATTCATATTTAATTTATGTATATATAGTAAAAATATTAGAGGGCTCAATATTCCTCCCTGACAAACACCTTTAGAAGAATACCTAGGTCCATATAGGTTTCCATGTTTAACAAATACTTTTCTTTCATATAAAAAGTTAAAAATCCATTTTATTAATTTTACAGGTAAACCTATCTTGATAAGTTCTTCACAAAGAATCTTAAGATTAACATTATTAAAAGCACCTTCAATATCTAGAAAAACAGAAACAAGGAATTTTTTTTGAGCAATTGACTTTTGAATATCAAGTTGCAGCAAAGCAATACTTTCTTGAGCAGACTTTCCCTTTCGGAATCCATATTGATTATGAGGTAATATATATTTTTTTTCAATGAAGTATTCAATACGCTGTTTTAAAAGCTGTTCAAAAATTTTACCCATACGAGAAGTCAGAGTTATGGGACGATAAGAGTCTTCATGAAACTCTTTTTTATCAGGCTTTAAAACTGGTATCAAACAATCAACTTTCCAATCATCAGGAATGAAGTTTCCTTTCCATAAATTATTAAAAATATTACACAAAATCCTGAGGCCATTTTCATCCAAATTCTTTAACAAAATATAGGAATGCCATCCAGGCCAAAAGCTGTGTCTTTCCTGCTATATATAGCTGTTTTAAGTTCTTTTATTGTGAAGGGATTTAAAATAAATATGTTGGTAGGATTATTTTTTTCTACATATGGTAACTTATCTATTTTTACATAATCTGGTGTGTACTTTTTTAAGAAATTCAAAATCCAATCATTTTTATTATACATTTTTTTATAAGAATAAGTTTTGTTAATTTTTTTCATAAATGACCATATTATGGTCATTGGGGTGTTGCGATTAAAGGAATGACACAGCTCACTCCAACTACTTTCCCTTTCTCTTTTTAAAGTTAATTTCTTTAGTGCTTGCAGTCTTTTAAAGCTTAAATAATTTTTGAGACTAGGGTCATTTTTAAATATTACATATGCCTGCTTACAATTTTGAACTGCAACACTACATTTATTGTTCCACCAGGGGAGACACAGCCTCTTGCGTCTATTATTTACACTATTATTGTGTGGTTTATAATTATTAGGGATTGATTTTTGAACAGCTTTATGTAAAATTTCAATAAATTTATTATATGAATTTAGAGGAAATTCTGTATCTACACTAAAATCTAACAACAAATTTTGAACTTCTTGTTTAAAAATATCCCAATTAATACACTTATAATTTGGAAATTTTGGTAAATTATTATTATTATCTTTGTCTGCATCATCATTATTGCTATTAATAAGTATTTTTAAAATTACAGGTAAATGATAACTGCCTAAAGGATCATCATGCACTGACCAATCACAAGCTAATGCAAGAGATGGAGAAACGAAGGACAAGTCTAAAGCGTTTGGGCGCCACGTTAATGAACCAACTGTAGTTGGCTCCCCGCTGTTCAAAAGTACTAAATTGTTATCATCAATAATATCAAGAAGATCTCTACCTCTGCAATTTATAGTATTACTACCCCAACATGTATGGTTAGCATTAAAATCGCCTCCAAGGATAAGAGGCTTTGGAATATTTTTAATTAACGTATCTAAGTTGTTTTTATTAAAATTTGCATTAGGTGGGCTATAAAAACTAATAATACTTATTTCTTGATTATAAAGCTTAATTCTTATACAAATATTTTGATGAGCGTTGTCACAATATGTATCTATTTTTGTATATGATATACTGTTGTGTATTATGAGTGCAACACCATTGTGTTTGCTACCTACATCTTTTCTTTCAATTTTATAACCGCGTATATTAAGTTTCTGTTCAGGTTTTAACCATGTTTCACAAATTATAGCAATGTGTATGTCATTCTCATATAAAAACTGAGTTAAAATATGTCGATTACATAGTAAGCTTTGAGCATTCCATTGGACTATATTAATATAGTCCATTATTTTTTTGAATGGGGTATTTTTTTACGGAAAGTTTCAAGGAGAATGTTTTTAATAGTCTCTGAACTAACAGGATTATTATCTGTTTTAGTGGATATGATTTTGACGATTGATTCTACAATTAAATTCATAAAAATATCTGTTTTGAGTAAATGTTGTAATTGTTTGTTAGGGTCATTTGTTAATTTTGGAAATGTTTTTTCATCGAATAAATCTACATATTGAAAAGCTCTCGCCTTAGTTTTATTTTCGTTTTTTTTTTTTGTTTTTTTATCGGGCATTCAGCTGATACAGCAATATGGTTTCCATCACAATTGTAGCATTTTGCACTCGAAGTCTCAACAGTGCAATTTTTGTAACTATGATTCTCTGTGCATATGGAGCACTTCATTGGGTTTTTACAAAATTTAGCAATGTGTCCATATCTTAAGCACTGTAGGCACTGCTTAACTGGAGGAATAAAAGAACTCACCTCGTGTCTCCAAGAGTCTAAATGGACATATTGTGGTAGTTGAGTAGCTGCAAATGTCACAGCCACCGTTCCTGTAGGCTTATATTCGAAATCATCATTTACCCTAGTCCTTGTCATAAGACGCCTTACTTGAATCACGTTGCTTGTACTGGCCAAGAGAGAAAATATTGTTTTGTTCGATAATCCAAGAGGAACTCCCCGTAGGACTCCGGTGATTTCTGTGGCAGCAGCCGGGATACTTGGTGTCATATTCACATTTTTATGGAATTTCTCATTACTTAAGAATACGTTCGCGTTATTTGCTAGGTCGAAAACAATGCCGATTTTGTATTTATTAATTGCTTTCAGGTATTTCACTCCGTTAACACAATATTGTCTAATAGCTGACGAAATTGGCAATTTGTCTTTCTCTCCGATAGGTTTTTCTGCAATATTACTTGAGAGAAACACAATAAATTCCTCTCTGCGGCTATTTTCGGAATAGTTTCTCGAGTAATTGTGAATTTTATAAGGTGAATATTTATTGTCCTCGCTTTCCAAGTCACTTGAAGATCTGGATTCATCACTCATCGACGTCTCTTGTTTTTTCTGTTTTGCCTTGGGGCCCTCATAATGGGGGCACCGAAATGAAATTTCAGTCAACTTCTATGAAGAAAAACTATTAAAATTAAATATTTTGAAAAATAATATCTAAAATCGCGCCTTTTACTTCCAACGTTTCCCGCGCTCTTTTTTTCGTACCAAAGACAACGGTCTACGATCGACAAGTGAAAACTGAGCCATAGACGTATAAACATAGAGGTAGTATGTAGTGGCATCATGGAATCTGCTTATGTAGCATTGACAAAATGTCTCTTTTTGGCAGTTTATTGAGTAGTTGGTATATGGAACATCAATTTTATTATAATAAAATATATTTTTTTCGTTTAAAAAGTTATTTAATGCGATTTTAGTCACAAAAAGTATTATTACGATTGTTGTGCAAAAAACAAAGACAAATTGTGCAATTTTTGTTCCTTTAGATGGTATCACTCGTTATTCAACTTAGAGTTCAGTTTGGAGAGAATTTTAAGCATTTTAAATTAAGTTTGAGGCACATACAGAATAGCTTTTGGAGATAGCGAAAACAAATTAGCGATTATAAAATTTAGTTTAGTTTAGAGATGTGACATTTGTGAATCGGGACCATTGTTGTACCAAATGAGCGATTATAATAAAAGTACAGACAAAAGGTGACCTTAACACTAAAGTGATCTCTGCCAGGCAACCTACACTAATGAATAAATTAGTACTGTGAGACGGGAAATTGCTTTATAATTAAGAGTTTAAATGCATACATAAACATATACATTCAAATATGTACACACTATTAATATAGAAATATAATATACTAATAAAATAAATAAATAATATATAATCTTTAAGAACCTAAGACCCTTATTAGACAAAAAACGGTTGATACATGTTAGCATTATTACTATTTGTCATTATATCTCATGAGACAGGAAGTATAATATCAGTTAATTTGACTAGTTTCATGTCATTCGCTTTAGTTAGTATAAATGAGAGTATTTTGACGATGGTAAATCAGTCTCCTGCCGGCAGACTCAGCGATTATTCAATACTTTTGTGTTTAGATCGCATTTTGATTTAGAGCTTAACGATAGCGATCGTGGCCGGATCAAATGTATATTATCTTTAATTTTAGCCAACTTTCATCTAATTACATTAAATCTCTCGTGGAACCTCTACACGTTTAACCATTTATTCGTGCAAGTTCCAAATGAGAGTACAAATATATTGAAAGTGTTTCATTAATACCTACTTCTGGATTGTCTCTAACATACAAATTTACAAAACGCTCTGTGAATGCGTCCTAACCTACTGTATCACATCATGGGGAGGAGCATCTAAATCGCAATTCATTATCTTAGAACGCGCCCAGCGTGCAATTCTTAAGGTAGCGTTTAAACTACCTTATAGATACCCAACACACTTTATGAAGAGGCTGAGGTTCTTAGTGTAAGAAAATTATTTATACGAGTATATAAAAGTATTTTGTGGTATCACCAAAATACTGTCCCAACTCTACCAGCAAACGATAAAAGAGTAATCAGATACCCAACTCCAACTATAAAAACTGCGCTGGCGAAACGTCATTTCACTATTCTAGCACCAATACTATATAAAGCTATTGATAAAAAAACCCCTATTAAAAATAGTAATTCCTACTCTGCTAAACCAAAAATTCTTACCTTTCATAAATATCTTAGTTACGAAAATGCTGAAGAACTTTTAAAAATTCCACAATAATTCCCGATATTCCACGCTTAGTCAGAAACAAACGCAACATATCCGCACATAACACTAGCTTACACACACAAACATCACAAACACCACTCACACATTCACCTATCTATTCTTCCAGGGATATTATTATCCCTGGAAGAACGTAAGGTATGCTGGATTGGATAGGAACTTAGGCACCTGAAGCGTTCTTTTAGATAGGATCTGCCGGATAGAGAGCCAGTTAAGTTTCCTGCGATATTCCGAAACATGATCATATTTCCTCAGACCGAATATGAATCTAATGCACAGGTTTGGCAATGGGAAAACAAAGATGGGTTCGAGATTTTAGGCACAGGGATGACTTGAGCAACGCGCCAGCAACTTGGGAATTTATTAGAAGTAAGGAAGTAGTTAAATAAATGACATATATACATATAAGTGAGTAGTAAGTACAGATATGTAGGATATTGTCTAAGCATAACAGTATCATCTTGCGACTAATGCCATCACTGCCCATGGCATCTGATTTTACAGCAATGATGTGTTTTTTAATTTCATTAGGGCTGATAGAGTTAAAGTCGAACAAGGCGAAGCTGGGCCTTGGTCGAGAGTTGATAAAAGAGAGTATATTGGATTTATCCAGTATATCAGAAGTGACATTAGTGAAGTGGCAGTTGAGGGCATCGATGTCCAAATCACGGGATACGCCCTTTTGGTTCCTTCCAATACCTAGTGACTATGTGAATTAGTTTTGTTATTTTGTAAACATTTTGTATTTCATAGTTACCCTAATATTAACGGTATATTTTCTACCTAGTTTTTCTTTTTCTCTTAAAATATGAGTAACATTCACAGTACGCTTAGCACTAGTCACACATCAAGTGTCGGGCACTAAGACTAGTCAGACAGCGCCGGCAGATAATAAGCACGTCTCAAATGTTGTTCAAGCATAGGCTCAAACACCAATCAGAATCAGAATCAGCCAATGGGATGTTTTCAGCCATTAAAAACTCCTTAGAGTCTTATCAACTTCCTTTCAGTCAATTATCTGGTCTTAGCGCTGACAATACAAATGCAAGTTTTGGACATAATCATTCATTATACACAAACATATTAGAGGTTGTGCCAGACTTAATAAAAGGAAATTTTCATGCCCATATTGTGCATAATTATTCAGTAAAACATGCTATGAATTGTTTAAATTATGACATTGAGAACATTATATTAAAAATCTATAGCCATTTTTCTGTTTCTGCATGCAGAAGAGAAGAATTAAAAAGATTAGTAGCGCTTGCTGAAGGAGAGTTTCATAAAATAAAACGACACATAGGAACTCGTTGGCTATCTCTTCTACCAGCAATTGATACAATTTTACTTAATTGGACACCAATTTGTAACTACTTTGTTAGTTTGGATGTTGACTGTCCAATGGTTATACAAAATTTATTAATGTTTGATAAAATTGGAAAAAAATCATCAAATTTCGCGCGCACAGGTTACATACTGTCCCGAAATTACGCTAAAATGTTCTTGTGCTCCCTTGTGATTTATTGACGATCCCTAAATATAACATTATGCTGTTCAATAAAAGTTTTGATTGGGTTGCTGTTGTTTTAGATTCACAAGATGCCTTCAGCAAGAGAGAGAATGAAAAAGTATAGAGAACAGATGAAAAGGAACTTCGAAAAGTATTTGGAAAAAGAAAGGAAAAGGAATCTAAAAAGAAGACAAAAAGGTAACGAAGTTGTAGAAAAAGACCCGAAATTATTAGCTATTTCTAGAGGAAAAACTAGAGATCGAGTTCGAGCTTATAGGCAGAAATCGAAAGCTGCAAAGAACATTTATTCCATTTCGACGCCTTGGATCGGTAGTTACAAATGCTTACAAACTTTTGGAAAAGCTGTAAGAAAATTGAAAAATAATCTACATAGCTCTCCGATCAAAAAGGTGGCTGTTGTAAAGAAACTTGCATCAGATATTTTGGGTTGTGATTTGGATATAATATCGTATTCGTTAAAAAAACGCGCCACGGGTGGTGTGGAAATGTGTGCATATAATGAAGAATGTAACACCTTCCATGTTAGAATCATCGCGATATCTTAGGAATGGTGATTATTAGGAAAAAAGTATGAGGACCTTTTTTGTAGATAATTTTATGATCTACAATTTTTATCTGAGCTATAATTCCCCACAGGTGGTGTGGAAATGTGTGCATATACTCTTAATGAAGAATGTAACACCTTCCATGTTTGAATCGCGATATCTTAGGAATGGTGATTATTAGGAAAAAAGTATGAGGACCTTTTTTGTAGATAATTTTATGATTTCCAATATAGTCAGGTGCAGGTTACCTAAAACCTTAAATGAAGCAATTAATTTCGCAATATCCGAAGAAAGGATACAGGAGACTATTTACAAAACGAACTTCAGTGGAGAACAGACCCAAAAAACCATTTAACCTTCAAAACCCTCGTCCTTTTAAGACATTCTCTGCATCAACAACAACAAGCCAACAACAGCAACAATGCTAATCTCGAGTGTAGATATTGCAAATCCCCGGGACACGTAATTGAAAAGTGCAAACTTTCATAGTACATTATGTTGTTCTTAATAATAAGTATGTTTGTTTGTTTCTTTATTAAAACGGTCTCCCAGTATTGGGCATATGCTCAAGAGTGTGACAATAACTCTCACCACGATCCTGTGAAACTTTTGTACTAATGTTAAAGTTTATTTAAAATCAGTTTTAATGCATGAATTTTTATATTTTCAGATGGAGTCGAGATCAAAGGGGCCTGTGAAAGTTATTAGAGCTAGTAGGGTAAAATTGGGAGTTCTGGCTCACATATCTAGATTGAACGATCAATACATGCGATCGTTCTATCGAGAGATATTGTGATTCTGAACTCCCAATTTTACAACGTCGACACAATCATTGATTATTGACATACTCATTGATTACAATCGTTCAGCAAATCATCGCTTAGCCTGCTATTGAAACTGAACTCGCAATGTCCCAACTAATTTAAATATGATTTTATTATTTATCATTCTGTTTGAACGACAATTATAGGTATAATCAATAACAAGAGGATGATCAGGTTGCTGCAAACTCATGTTTTTTTTTTTTTTTGATGAATTGATTTTTTCAATGGTTGATTTAGCACATTCTTAAGTGATAATTATTTTGATAGATCCTAGCCAATGCAATTAATTAGGATACCGATTTGGATGTTTTAAAGAAACTCCATTTTTAAGTATTGCTCGGTCCAAATTTCCATCCATTACTATATTAGAAGAATTTATATATTACCCGAAAAACCTTGTCTACTTTATGTTATTGAATAATATGGCGCTCATCTCAATTAATGATAAGTGGTGCGTCAGTTTAAGATGGAAGCATGCTAAACTAGAGTAGATAAGTATATCAGTTTATTATTAAGAACAATCTGCACTCTTTTACCGAAAGGTTAAAATGGTTGCCGAAGATGTTATAAATAATAATTAGTTATGGTTGAAGCCTCTCAGATCAAACCAAAGTCGGGCTACGTAATATGTTAACTGAAAGTGATTCTTTTTTGGTGTCTTGTCTTGTATAGGATTGCATATTTACAGTTGGTTTCCTAATAAGGAATCCTAAACAATGCCGGCAGCATCTTCTGTATGTATGTAATAAGAGATCTATAAATCTCATTCTAATTACTTTTATACTTAAGAGTTATTATTCTATGATAATACTATGAACTTTTGACTTTCTTGATTGACTTTAGAAGATGCTAGCTTCTCACTTCTGTAAGCACATTTTTCATTACACATTTCTTTTCGGAACGCTCAAACGAGTAAACATTTACTAAACACTTAAAAAAAAAAAAAATTATTGTTACAAATAAGCAGTTACTTAGCTCCAGTATGTATGTATTTTTTTAAATATTTTAATGAAAGAGTTGTTCAATGAAATTTTTTTTTAATAAATATTGTTTAAAATTATCTTTCTATGTAATCGTATTTTCAAAGTAACACTAATGTTTTAATTTCATATTATTAAAAAATCAGTAACTATTCCTGAAGTAGTTAATGCGTTGATGTGACAACATTTAAAAAATATGTTCTTTCTATGACAGGGCTTCCAACTTCAGTAATAATCCTTTTAATTCGGATGATGAGTTACCTATAGCTTCAACTTCGAAGCGTAAATCACTCAAATTGAAGAAATCAAAAAAAATCAGTCAGATACAGAATCTGAACCGGATCCCCCTGTAAAACGTAATAAAGCACTTCCAAAAAAGCCTATCAAGACTGTCGACCTTCCTTCGTGGGATTTTAAATAAAAATTATACAGCGCCAAACTAATAAGACTTTAGATGTTATCATAATAATAACAAATTATCTACACGACGAGCGACCGTGACAGAGCTACGACGGGGACAAAGACAGGTGAGGAACGTGTTCAGCAAGTCGGACGCCCGACATTTTTCTATGAAAGGGCCCATCTAGTAACTACATATACTATAGAAGGTATTAGGTAAGCAAGTTTGAATACAGAACACAAGGTCTCAGGCGCGATTTTTTATCTTCAGAAAAAATGTTAGATAATTACTGGGATTTTCAACAAAAAATTCTCAGCAATAATCCGAAGTTAATGTTTGTTAACTGAATTAATATTTTAACTAAAAATATTATTTTCCTTTTTAGCACGAAGAAGAAGAAGTGGTGCAAAAGGTTGAACCACTTAAAAACTTTATCACTAAGAAAATATTTAGCATAGGGTTATTCTACCCAACGCAAACAATTAATAACTGAAGGGGATTATTACATCGAACTCCAATCCATGACGCGGTCGAAGCATCAAAAATAAGCCCAGGTAATCGATGGCGTCACGCTCTTTTTACTTACAAGTCATGTACGGATTGCAACCGATTGGTTGCAGCTGCTAAGGAAGATTTTAAAGGTGTTAAACCCGTGCTATATCAAGCACAGACATTTAACAGCATTTTACCAAATTTCAAATAATAATTACTTTGATTAATCATCTAAATATATATTAACAATAAAGGAATCTCATAATGATGTTTTGTGATATTTGTAATATTACTGTGTCAAGATTCAAGAAAAAGAAAAAAATACTTTTCACACAAGAAAAGTTATATATTCACAAATCTAATTGTTTACTTCGCACAGTATTCGATAATGTTCAAATAATTGCAACTGCTTTTAAGAACAGAATAATTAGCTATCGTGTATCGATTTGATGTAGTGGCAATATTGATACTAACATCATGTGTCAAAATATTTGCCAATCGGCCATTTTGTTTCATGAATGTTAAGCTGTAAGTGCGTAGACATCATTTTGTGATAAAATAATATCAGGGTTATTAACGCCGTTTTTAACTCAACGGTAAGCGTATTTTTATAATTATTTCATTACTTGCTTATTCGTTCTGTGTGCTAATAATATGCAAATTACTGTTAAAACTGCAATATTGGTGTAAGGTATTTTAGAGGTTATGTTTTCTCAGATTTTATTCTCAGTTTCGATATTTTTAGTTATGTTACGAAACTGAGCCTCCCTAAGGCATTGAGGTATTATGTACTAACGTACTAGAGAAGACACAGCGATTGTAATCTGTGCTGCGTCGCGAAGCACGCGGCGGGTGCGGGACGCGCGGAGTGCGCGCGGTTAAGGTCATAGATGAGACACGCAAAAGTGACACTACGTATTTTCTGCGTATTGAGTTATTCAATGAGACTACTTTTGAATTTATGCAGTGTGAGACTACATAAAGTGCACATATGAAATAAGATAATAGTAGACCTAGTTTTATAGACGGAAAAAAATAATTAAAAAGTAAAAACAAAAAGATATTCATTTAATACACTACACTTTAAAAGAAAACGTTGTAACTTAACCAATCCACCTATCATGTTAAAAATAATAGTGACATTTTTATCTTACTCTACCTTATCATTATAGAAATGAAGTGAAAAAAAAAACGTTTCCGTTTATATTATAGTTATTTGTGTAACAAGAGCTAACATTTTTTTGCTTAAGTTTTAAAGTTTTACAGTAATTAAATACCAAGAAACTAAAGAAGTTTTTTTATATACCTCTTCATAGTGCCGGTTGAATCTGGATGTGGTATTAATAACACTTGTGGATGGTGTATTTAGGATGCTGAAATTATCTAAAGGGATGCAGTTTCCACCGAAAGATGAGCGTAATTCAAGGTGATTCAATGTTTTTTTATATGCAGCCCTGAACTGTAAAACATTGGGATTGTTGTTGTAGCCACCGTGTTTTCTTATCGATCCAAAAAAAAGTTCTAAGTGATCCTGGTTAATGCGATACATAGATATATAGTTCATAAATTTTTTTTCTTCCACTAAATAATGATATATAGTCTTCATAGATTCGATGCAGATAACAGCACGAACAAATCCCGTTATGTTTGAAGACTCAACAATTTTTTTTTGTAATGTTCAGTATTATTTTAGGATTTTGGTTCTTTCTTTTGATGACCCTTTGTGATTTCATTTGAAATTGTAGCTGAAGTATATATGACTTTTCTTTATCTAGGAATGCAAAAATTTCCAATTTATTTTTACTGTCGATTGGACGTTTAAACCCATAAAAGTGAATTTTTCTGGAATTCAATACATCGAAAAAATTATTCATGAAAGTTATACAGTTAACAGTGGCTGAAGAATCTTTGAATTTGTTTGATTTTAATACTTCATCACAAATGGTTAACGCTTTTGCTCATCCTTAGCAACTGCGTAGTGAGCTTCACTTTCATAATTTGGTTACGAAAAAAAATGTGACGCGGTGTCAATTTATTAGCAAACCGAAGACCTTCATTTTGCTGGAGCTGGTTCAAATTGATAAGCAATTGCCACTTTGTTTGTCCATTATTTTCATCAAATATCAACCGTTTTCTTTCAAATGTATTTCTTATCAATTTTATTACATGGTAAGGATCCAAGAAAATGCATACTTTTTTTGTATTATTTCGCGATACACACTAATAAATTCTTAAATTAATAAACATTATAATATCTATTGCTGTGATATTGCATTTTTGTCTCAGTAAACCGTTGTGGGCGATCGATTTTTATATAGGACGTTTTTTGACGAAGAGGTATAGAAACGCATTTTTAGTGCGAAAATCATGCGAAAATATTATCATTGACATAATGTTTAGTCACAGAGTATTCATTTTTTCTGTAATAATAAATAGTAAAAAGTAGAAGTCTTATGAAATATAAGGACGATTTTGTACGAAAATAATTGATATTTTATGCATTTCATGTGATTAAAGGACGTTTTTCTACGGAATCTGTGATACGATTTGTTGGTTTGATATTAAGATGGGACGTTGTTGCTGGGATAATGACATCAGTTAGGAACGTCCTTAGAAATTAATAAAAATCGATTAAGAAATTTCGATCGATAGAAAAATCAGATTTGATAAATTAATTTCTTAATAGTATTTTATGAATACCTATAATAATAATTATATTACAGTTTTTTTTTATTTCAGCTGTGAATGTTGATGACAACGACATGACACAACAAACCTCACCTTTGCCTCCTGGTGCAGAAGAAATCAGTCAGGAACTAGCTGATGTATGGGAAGAAGTTCTGCATGAAGATGGTGGGACCAAAGAAATTACCTGTGATAGCTCAATACCGAATTTCATGTCTGATCCGTCTGCAAAAGATGTTTACAGTATTCAACCTAGCACATTTTCTTTGGAAGTGCCTTCTAGTTTCGAGAATTCACCATTAATTCAGCTTGAAGAGCTGTTAGAAGTTTCTCACCATAGATCTACCCCGGTTAATTTTGAAATGTCAGTGCCAACTCCTATGCCATCTCCTACTAATGTCCATTCGATCTGCGATAACTCATTCTGCCCTAATCATGCAGACATATTCACTGTGACTCCTTCGTCGTTATTTAGCACTACAAATTCACCTGTTACATCGCATTCAAGCGATCCCACCGTGACTCCTAAAACGACTAGAAAACGACAGAGGCGCCCAAAAGAATGGACAGACCTTAAACGCAAATGCCTTAAGAACTCAGGTAAGAAATATGTAACGAAAAAGGGAAAAGCCGTTGACGAAAAAACTATGGGGCCATCATGCAAATGCCGTTACAAATGCCCTGATAAAATATCTCACCAACAGCGGTTGGACTGCTTCACAAAATTTTGGCAACTGGGAGATCGAGCTATGCAGTGGAATTTCATCATCAAATATTCCGATAAAATGAAGAAGAAAAGATGCCTAAATCAAGACACTCCTAATAATAGAAAACATACTTTTAAGTATTATCTGCCGCTGATCACAGGTTCTAGCGAATCTCACTGCGAGAAAACCGAAGTATGCCAAACAATGTTTATGAATACTCTTGCCGTCTCAACTCGTATCTTAAGGACTGCATGGAAGAAGAACGAGGGAAGTGCTATTTTAGAAGAGGATAGACGCGGTCGCCACGACAATCATAAGATCGTTATAGATGACGCAATGAAACAAAGTGTTTGTGATCATGTTCGGGCATTTGTACCTATTGAATCGCATTATATACGCAAGAATATCCAAAAACTCTACCTACAAGGAGACTTAAGTATTGCCAAAATGTTCAAATTGTATCTTGAATGGTTCGACCCCGAGAAATACTCCTCTAAGGCTACAAAGGAACGCCAGTATCGTGACATTGTCAACTTAAACTTCAATCTAGCTTTTCATATTCCCAAAAAGGATCAGTGCGACAAATGTTACGTTTTCCGATTGAAAAAGAATCCAACGGACCAAGAAAAAGAAACTTTTCAACAACACCAGACTAATAAGAAGGTCGCAAGGTATTTAAAAAGCCAAGATAAGAAAGACGCTGAGGAGTCAAATGGAAACATGGTTACTGCTGTGTTTGATTTTGAAAAAGTATTGCAGTGTCCTCATGGCAATATAAACATATTTTACTATAAGAGAAAGCTATCTTCTTTTAACTTCACAGTTTTTGACATGGGTAAAAGGAAGGCCGTTTGCTATATGTGGGATGAATCTGTGGCAAAACGTGGCTTAAATGAGGTCAGCAGTTGCCTCTTAGATTTTATCAAGACTAATGTTGACCAAGGGGTTAAAGAGTATCGCTTTTGGTCAGACAATTGTGCTGGCCAAAATCGTAACCGCTTTGTATTTTCAATGTACGTTTACGCAGCAAAAAAGTTCAACATATTATGCATAATACACCGCTTCTTACAGAAAGGACACACCCAAAATGAGGGGGACTGTCCACTCTGTCATCGAGAGAGCTTCTCATACCAAAACAAACCAAAACTATATATGCCCCTCATGAATGGCGTTTATTAGTAAGATGGGCTAAGAATGAAGGAGAACCCTATGTTGTTCACAACGTAACCCAGAATGACGTATTTGACTTTAAATGTCTTGTTATTAATAAGGTTTGGATGAAAGACATTAAGGGCAAGAAAATTAACTGGAGTAACATTCGAGAAGTTCATGCAGATGGTAGTGATCCCAACAAATTGTTTTTTAAATATGAACTGACTCAACCTGATTATAATACTTTAGTGATTCGCGGTAACACGAGGAACTCAATACAAACTGAATTAAAACCTGCATATTCTGAACCTATTATGGTTCCTGCTGCCAAATATAAAGACTTAATAATATGATACAAAGTATTTGAACTTCATGAGGGCTAAGAGTTTTCAAAATGCTGCGGGCTCTAGAACAGTACATAAAGGGCCACAAATTTGTGAACTATTTAGTTCCTTCTTCCAAGACAGTATTCTGAAAATAAGATAATAATATTTAGATTTCACGTATATTTTATATTATTATAATAATTTAACAATATAAATACACTACCGCAAAAGTAAGTACTACGCGGTTACTCTCTGATAGAATAGAATCACTGTTGCACAATTCATCGTCGCCGTCTTCCTGTAAGAAAATAGTTGAGTATAATAACAATATTTACAAACCCAATTTGTTAATAGAAAACATAGCCTAACTTTGCTAAGACTCTTTACTTACTTTGTTTTCATGATAAGAATTAATGTTATTCTCCTCGTTATTTTTATTAACCAGTTTTAAAATACGCATGGATCTACTTTCGTAACACTTTTTAAGCATGTTTAACTATTTTTCTTATTTAAACAAACACGAAAACGAGTGGATTTTAATTTTGTCATGAACGGAAACATAAAAGATTTCAATTTGACAGACAACTTCATGCATGTGTCAACCAGAAATCGCAATGTTGCCAGTTACGAAAAGTAACATTTCGATTTGTTACTATAAAGTGTAAATATTTTCAGTTCCAAAATGAAACAAATAGAGTATGAATTATAATGAATTACTGTATGAAAATAAAATAATAAAAATATTGGGTGTAACAATTGAACTACATTCAGTTATCGACTTGTTACTCTTTGAAAATAGTGCGTAATCGTTTTGGGAACAATTTGTTACACTTATCTCCAATTCACTAAATTTCGAATTTGTTACACTTTGGAACTGAGGTATCAAAATGATCTTACGGCCCTAAGAAGTCTATTCCTAACAGAGATCGATTGTCTTTTGCATCAGTGTTATAGGTATCTTACGTCTACCCACGGTGACCTCTACTGTAGTTATCAGTAGTTTCAGTGTCTTGACCGTGCCATCTGCCAATCCAATGTCGACAACTTGCTCGCGGAAGTTGATGCCTGTTTCTAGCAGTATTTCGTAAAGGTGTTTACCCGCAATGCTCGTTCATATGCCGCGGTGTCGATGAAAGCATATCCTTGCTGTCCGAAAATAGAAATTTCTATTGTTGGTATCTTGACACTGTCTGCCAAATTGGCTTCGACCGTAAATAATGGTACTGGTTTTGGAGGTGACTCATTTTCTTTGCACTTTCCACAATTGCTTCGAAACACCCCTGGCGTACCGCAACCATAGCAGCTAATGGCGGGTTATGTTGGTTCCGGTTTTATTGTGCTCGATTCCTTAGTTGTTGTAGTGCTTATATGTTTAGGTTCTGATATTTGAGCAAGGCGCTTACGGCACACTTCAATACCGTGGCCCCTTCTGCCACAAAATAAGCATCGCTTAACCAGTGGTTTCTTGTCAGTTTCGGCTGCATGTGTATTGTATTTGGTTTTGTATTTTCCAATGATTCTAAATGTCGAGCTTTTTCTAACAATTCCGTAAAGGTGTCTGTAAAGTCTGTTCGGGCAATCTCCTTTTCTAAAAATTCTGGTTTCAACAGACCATATATGAGATCTAGTTGTTCCTCTTCTCTGTGTCGTTTAGCTGGTAACATTCCCAGCAGGGCCCTTTTGCGACACAGGAAGGTATCCATAGGCTCTTTATAGCCTTGAGTATCTGAGAAGAGTTCCACGTAGATTTCATGGGGCTGACGTTTCGGAGCAAATGCCGATCTTATAGCACATAGTACTTTAGACCAGCTCTTGATTCCAGCTTGAATCCATATCCACCAGGTACTTGCGTTGTCTTTTAGAAGCAGGATAGTCCAATTAACGCATCTTCATCTGTGATCTTCTCCTATTTCCTTATAATATATTTCCACAGCCGTGACAAATTCTTCGACTTTGTGATAGCCACGTTCACCATGGAATCGCAGGGTACAGCGAGTAAAATTTTTATTGTTTATCGTGGACGATGGTATTCGTTCTAATAGCTCACTGAATTATTCTTGTGTTAAATACACGGGTGATGTCATTATTTCTTCTTCTACCCTCTTTTCTTCCGACATAATATTGTGGATTATTTACGTTGGGCGCCAAATTGTAGGGTAGGTAGTAATTTAAACACGTAAGACGTATGTATTGTCCCACAGATAACATTTCAGTTACAGTATTTACCTAAAATATTTTTTCACTGCCCTAAGTCCCTAATAAAGCGTTGGGGACGACTGCAGCTGCTATCTATCCCCTAGCTTATAGTGAGTGACGAAAGCTAGCTTACGTTGCCTAGCGTTAGGCGAAAGAGCAGACTGCAGCGGCTATTGTACTCTGTTGCCTAGACTCGACTGTACTGCTGACTGCAGAGCCTATCTTTCTAGTACGGTCGCTAACTGGCGAATGACGACTAATTTCTCAGCGACCGAGTTTATATAGGATTCCATCGCTTTGTTTCTCGGTGGCACGTACGTGGGAGCGCTCTGAATGAGATAGGTAGTTAGTGTGCGAGCGGGAAATTATTCGAGCCCGCGCTGTTAGCCAAAGAGAATAAAGAGTAAAGTCAGTGAGTATAATATATCTGTGTAGTAGATTATTTCAATGTACGTCAATTTTGACAATGATAGAAGATTATGTGAGAGATTTTTTACTATTAAAGCTTCAATATCAATTGTATGGCCCTCTTTGGACTTTACAGTCAGAATTCCCTTTTGATTTACTTTTATACTTTCTCCATTTGCAATTTTTATACTAACTTCATTTATATCACTTATGTTTTTCATATAACTCTTGAATGATTCATTTATCATGTTATATGTTGCCCCGGAGTCGATTAAAAAATCAATTTGTTCCTTTTCTTGAAAAATATTTGCCTCAAATGCTATAAACCCTACATGCGAGGTCTCTGTATAATTAGCCTTATAATTACTTGTGTAACGACCACGACGATTTAAATTGCTACCTCGTCCAGAATGAAAACGATTTCTTTGAATTCCACCACGTTTCTGTATTGGACAATTTCTGTAAAAATGATTATTACCACCGCAGTTGTAACACTGTTTTGTTTCTGTGTTAAATGAGAATTCATTCGGTACAGGAGTATTATCGTTTTTATATTTGAGCTCAGCATCAAGTAATTTTCCTTTGGTGTAATCTAGTGTTAATTCTATGTTTGTGGTTTCTTATGCTGTTATGACCGGTTGATAGCAGTCCTCAAGTGATAAAAGTAGGTTACCTATATGCTTTGTATTTTAAGTAAAAATAATCTAATTTCTTTGAGGTTGTATGTCACTTGTCAACACGAAGTTGACAGATGACATATAAATGCCAATGTCAGTCTTGTCATTAATTATCATATTGCAGTCGTAGTGTTACCATGTAAAAAACTTTGTAAACTTCCAATTTCAAGTTAGCAAAATTACTAACTTGAAATTGGAAGTTTACAAAGTTTTTTACATGGTAACACTACGATGTTTGTGTAAAAGAACTTGAAATTGAAGGGGAGTGTTAGCCAAAGAGAATAAAGAGTAAAGTCAGTGAGTATAATATATCTGTGTAGTAGATTATTTCAATGTACGTCAATTTTGACAGCTCTCTTTCTTCTCTGGATACTCATCGAATAACAATGGACTTGGTTAACTTGTGTTCTTTATAACTAAATAAAACAGTTAAAATATGGCTTCCACATTCTTTAATTTATTCTAAACTGCTAACACGCGCCATTTGTACAATGCTTGTTACAATGCAATTTTTATTTGTTTTAATCATCATCATCATCATCATCATCAGCCAATATGCATCCACTGCTGGACATAGGCCTCTTTAAGATTGCGCCAACGTTGCCTATCTTTGGCTGTTAGCATCCATTTGATGCCAGCCACTCTCCGGATGTCGTCGCTCCACCTAGCCGGTTTTGTTTATTGTTGTTATATAATTTGTTTTAATACTGTCATAATTTACAGATTGCATGATGCTGCACAGTAGGCAACGGTACGATACTGCACAGTATGCAAAACAAAAAGAAGGAAGTAAAATCAGTGAAGTAGATGAAAAAGTAAATAAGATACACACAAAATGGCAACAAAAAAAAAAAGAAAAATGCAAAAACAAATATCAGTATTGAAGGATACAGCACAAATAGAAATTAAGAGAAACAGATGTCTGAAAAAACATATAATGAGGCTGAAGAAAAAAATAGAAATCCTGTCACAAAATAAAATTACTACAATTCATATACAGTCCGATGATGCATGCTGTTTACTCTTAGAGGCATGCAAACACAAAGCACAATCCTTAGCAAAATCTGAACTGGATAGTACTCTAACACCCATTAATGCAGAACTAACTCCTAGAAAGAAGACTGAGGTGTTTATTAATAATGAGTTATGATGAGGTAAATAAAGAGAAACTTAAAGAAAAGATTATGGAATTGAATGTGTTATCAGATTCTATAAAACTGAACTACAAAACGGCAACTAAGAGTGAAAAAAGTATTATTAAAAAAATTGTAAAAAATCCTATAACTCAAAAATATAAAATGGTTACAAAGCTTTAAAAAATGACGATTGGGCTTTCAGGAAGAATTAGAAAAAGTGGAAAGATAATTGAAAGAAAAAGGGCAACGCGAATAAAAAAGATTCATGCCTTTTATAATAGAGATGACGTAACTAGATGTACAGCGGGTAAAAAAGAAACGAAAACAAAAAATAAAGAGAAAGTTCAAAGGAAATACTTACTCGATTCAATAAAAGAATTACATAAAAAATACAAAGAAAACGGCGGGACAGCCTCATATACAAGTTTGCTTCGACATCGACCTTTTTATGTATTGAATCCAAAGTTAGAAAGTTGTGATACATGGGCGTATATCAAACATGCTAATTTTAAGTTCAAGATATTAAAGCTATATAAAGTCGGAGTTATAAAATCTACTAATGTCAATGAAATTTTGAAAGAGATTTCCTGTGATTTAAACTCAAAGCCATGTATGTATAATGAGTGCAGATTGTGTTCTAAAAAAACTAACAACATTGACGCTTCTTCTGCTGCGACTACCGAAGTGACATGATTACAGTGGAACTTAAAAAAAGTTCAGTATACAAAAATAGACACAGACGGAAAAATAGAAAATTTAGAAACGAAAAAATATAAGAAAGAAGAAATGGAAGGATGCCTACAGGAATTGATTTACAAATTTAAATAAGAAGCAATATTATTTAAAAAACATATTTTTAACATCAACCACCAGCAAAATATTTTTAAAGAGAGTAGAGTGAACATAAGAGACGATGAAGTCGTATTAATTTGTGACTTCTCAGAAAATTATTTATGTAGATACTATACTGAAATACAAGGCACTTACAAAACGCCTTAGTTTTAATCATTGCACTTGGAACTATTTTGAATCAGCCCATGGTAAGAATGCCGCGGATGGTATAGGGGGAGCCATAAAACGCAATTTGGACAAACAAGTAGCACATGGAGTGGACATCCCAGATGCTGACACGGCCTTTAAATTATTATTAAAGAAAATATCTAAACTACAGCTGTCAGAACCAGAGAAAATACAGCTACAAATGGACCTTCTATCTAGTATACAAAAAATTAAACAAAACCGGGTCCTTCATCAACGTGTACAATCACCATATATTCTCGTAAACCCTGCACCTGGATACAGGAGATCATATCCAAAACATGGCCATTCGATTCGTAGCAATTCACCTGGATACAGGAGATCATATCCAAAACATGGCCATTCGATTCGTAGCAATTTAATAAATTCTCCCTCACCTATATTACTGACATCTCCTTCACCTACAAGCAACTCCTATATTGATGTACCAAGTCCACAATCAGTTGTAATTCAGCAAACATCGACTCCAAGCAACTCCTACATTGATGTACCCAGTCGACAACTAGTTGGAATTCAACAAACATCGACTACAAGCAACTCCTACATTGATGTACCCAGTCGACAACTAGTTGGAATTCAACAAACATCGACTCCAAGCAACTCCTACATTGATGTACCCAGTCGACAACTAGTTGGAATTCAACAAACATCGACTACAAGCAAGTCCTGTGAATCGGTTACAGAATCCTATACTAATAACTTTCAGCAATTTTTCGATAAATATTCCGAATTGTAAGTTTACCTTGTCATATGCTATTTCATTTCCATTTTGATTATAATACTTTGTATAACAATACCTGTTTCTGATTAAAATACTTTTTATAACGAACTTTCTTTAATTATAACTAAACAATAATGTATGGTGGCCAGTGTATCAAGCTAGACACACTAGCGCTCTGCGCCCCGTTATCTTATGGGCTATTTTACAATTATCGTGTCCAGCTTGATGTGCTGCCCACTATACATGTACAGTGTTGACCACCAGCCAACAAACGATAATGATAGAAACCAATGATTAAAAAACAAACATGAAAATAGTAAACTTACCTTAATGTCACAGCCAGCATTTCTTTAGGCCCCACAGTCATTCGAAAATGTGTCTTGTTTCTTGATACTGTTTGTGAGATGAATTAGTAAATAATTGAATGTGGATTCACTCATACGAAAGTAATTAAAAAACTTTGTAGGTGCGTTTTGTAGATTGATCCCCTTCCCTCCGGACCTCCGTGCTATTCAGTCATCTCCACGTAATTTCAAATTTATTACCTAGTAAATAAATAAATCTTTGGCAAATTTAATTCGTAATAAATATTAGGACAGCAGAAAGTTTAAAAAGATCTCAAGTAACAGTGACATATTATACGCATACGCACAGCACTCCGCTAATAGCCTACATAGCAGCAATTTTTCTGGAGCTCCGCAACTATAAACCGTATGAACTATAATTACCACAATTACTTTGCCCAAATGCAATCATAAAGAAAAGATACGAAAGTTCTTTTGAGAGAAAGAGACGTCAACATTAACGAACATTCGTTTTATTTGAGTCCAACTTAAACTGGACGGAACGCTGTATACAATACAAACGACCATTCTGAATGACCTCTCCGTGCAGCCGTCACGCGAGTTGTCCCTGCAAATAATTACTGCTATAATTTCTGAGTGCCTGGTACTTTTGAACTGAGCTGCGCATATCTTTAGCATGCCGCTCAATCGCACACCACCGTCTCCAAACAGTCAGAATCGATTGAGAAACTATGTTCTGCGGTGGAAGACGTTCGCACCTCAGTTAAATTTTTGTCCGAAAAATATGACTCCCTTTTATTACAGCAAGAAAAGCTCGTATCAGACCGTAACAATGACCTTGTACATTAAGGCACTAGAGGACTCACTTGAGAAGGCAGAGCGGTTTTCAAGGGCAACTTGCCTAGAGATTAGAAATATTCCGATTCAAAGTCATGAAACCACAGGTAGCCTAATAAATACAGTTATCAACACTGGCAGGGCCCTCGAAATGGAAATTCAGCCACACGATATTAAGGACGTATTTCGAACAAAAACAAAGTCCCCGGAAAATAAAACTATAATTGTCGACCTAACAAGCGTCATCATGAAAGAAAAGATAATAAGTGCCGTACGAAATGTCAATAAAGGACACAATAAATTATCAACCGAACACCTTAAAATCAAGGGGCCCGCAAGACCGGTTTTCATTTCAGAAAACCTGACGTCAAGAATGAAAAGAATTTTCTTTTTAACCAGGGATTTTGCTAAGTCAAATGACTACAGGTTTTGTTGGGTGTCGCACGGCAAGATTTATTTGCGCAAGAGGGAGGGTGGTCCTCTGATTCGAATCTTAAGTGAATCTGACCTAGTTGACCTTCAAAATAAAAAGTGACTATGCCTGCAATCAACATCATTAAATGGATACGAGATCGCGAGGTTCGAGTCAGACGGTCATTCTCATTTCGGGAAGTATTGTAAGAGACTCATTTGTGTTTTATTACTGTTTCCGTCGGTTCCGGCATACTCGTTTCGGCGCTAAGAATAATAAGGATATATATAATAGTAATTAAATATATAATAAATCTAAAAAAAAATTAATATTATCAAAGTCAAGTCTTAAAATTTTCTTCATTTTTCAAATACGATCTAATTATGGATGGATATGGCGGTGAATTGAAGCGAAAATTTTAACTAATAAAATAAAGAGATATTAATTCGGGTTTAGTTCCTGACCTGTTTATGAGATTACTTTAAAATCTTTCTGAACACAGCTTTCATATTATTTAAAAAAAGGTTACATGGTTCAGGTTCGTTAGTTTAAGTTTAGTTAGAGTTTAGAGTTTAGTTAGTCTAAACTCTAAAGAGTCTAAACTCTTGTGAGAACGAACCTGAAAGCGTTGTCAGAAATTCCCAGCATTGACCGACTCGCCGAACCCAATTATTTTTTATTTTTTATTATATTTTTATAACTAAATGGTTTACCTAAATTGTAACTAAATTGTACTTACCGTCTTTAGAATTGTGTTTTATATATTTTTTCTAGTGTTAACGAGGATGTCAATGGAAAAAATGAGATAATAAACAAGGAAACTACAGAAACTCATAATATATATTTCATTGATGAGATCAATCAATCCGATGTTACAAATGAGAATAATATGGTACGTTATCCAATTTAAACTACGGTATAGGGAAATTACGATACGGTATAAGGAAGGTATTTTAATTGAATAATGTTTCTTGGGTAGGTAATGTTTAAGGTGCTGTCAGTTCGTAAAATCGTAAAAACTGGGGTGCTGATCACGTCAATTGTAATGGATTTTGTTCAACCCCTGATTTTGTTACTACCCTGCGATATTTGCACACACAGACAAACGCCTAAATTTGCTTACATTAGTGCATTTCTTGTTTGAGCTTCAAATAGAATTTGAACAAGCAGTTAACCCAAATCCGAAGAAATATGGCAGAAGAATTGTAGACATTGATTATTTTGTAAAGCAATTGCTTGAAATTAGTACCCATGGACCATTAGGCTGCACTTCCAAAGAATTAGAATTACAAGGTGAAAAACAAAACGGGTTAATATCCACCTTTACTTTTAGATGTAAAATGTGTAATGTATCATTTCATATAAAAAACGATTGTGGTGATGATAATTATTCGAACATAAATACATGTGCTGTAGCTGGAGCTGTAGCTATCGGACATACAGTTACTTTTTTATGACCTATTACTATGTCACCTACACGCCTTTGGAGATCACACTAATTGTAAATCATATATTTGTGATAAAATAAGAACCGATGATGTAAATAAGCCATCACAAGATTTTTTTTTGAGTTCACTGTGGCAAAAAATATGTCACTATGTTCACGAATTGGCTGCTCACGCCAGGAGCTTATCTTACGATGTTGACAGCAATGCTGTGGAAGGTTTTCACAGTATTGTTGCCAAATTAGTGGGAGGAAAAAGGATTAATTTTTCGAAAACAAACTCTTATAAAACACGATGTCTAGCAGCGGCAGTGGCATTTAATGATAAAAAGACAGTATCCAAAAATATCCAGACAGCGAATAAAAAAAAATATAAACAATAAAAAATACAAAAAAGGCAAAAAACGTTTGTTCGCACAAAATACATCTAAAAATAATGACTATGGCATAAATTGCACTAAGTCCGATATAGATTTAGATGCATTTAATCGATTTAAAGAACATTTTTTGGCGGAACAACATAAGACAGACGAAGAAAGGAACGAAATTGAAAAAAAAACTATACTTCAAGGAGGTAGTAGCGAGTGGCTTGAACTACGCAGATCACTTCTGACTGCGTCGAATTTTGGACGAGTGATTAAAATGAGGCCCGACACGAACTGTACCAATATAGTCAAAGAATTATTATATAAAAATAATCTGGACAATGTTTTGTCGATCAAACACGGTCGCGAAAACGAAAAAGTCGCACTGCAGCAATTGTCTAAAGAAAAAGGCATAAATATTACGCCTTGTGGGCTTTTTATCGATAAATCATTACCATATCTTGGGGCAACACCAGATGGTGTATGTGGGGAAGATATGTTTGTAGAGGTCAAATGTCCAATTACTGCTAATAAAACGGGGATAGCAGAAGCTATCCAAAATAAAAAAATTACGTTTTGGAAAAACGACCAAAAAGGTGGTCTAAAAATTAATAAGACCCATAATTGGTTCTACCAAGTGCAGGGACAGCTGCATGTAACAAATCGTCCAAAATGTTTATTTGCAGTATGGGCAAATGAAAAAGAACCCCTTAAAACAGTTTTAATATTACGGGATGATAAATTCTGGAAAGAAAACATGGAGGCAAAATTAACTGCATTTTATACAGACTGTATTCTGCCTGAACTACTTGACCCACGCCACCCTCGCAACTTACCTATAAGAAACCCGCAGCGCATCCAAGAGGCTATAGAAAAGAGAAAAAACAAAAACCGACCAAGTGCGATTTAGATACGCACACCGCGGATTCCATACCTTAGCTTGGAAGGTAGAAAATAATCATTCTTTATTTGGTTTAATTATAAAAACAAGTTCAAAGTTTTTTGAATGATAGGCAGCCATGGGTATGAATTGTTCCAGCGGCTAATTATGTTGTAATTATAAATATAACTAAGTGATTTTCTATATATGTGAGATGGTGATAGTATAAAAAAAAACCGGCTGAGTTTTTTGCGGGCTCTTCTCAGACCAGGGTGCGTTTGGAACCCTCGTAGCTACTATCCTTATATCGGTATGCGTGATTCAAAATTCATTGCTAATTCGGTTATCCAAAATTTTTAGTGTAGGGTTACTATCAATAGCCAAAAAATTTATGTCACTTCGTTGAATGTCAATGTTACCCATCGTAGCCTACCATTATCCTACAGATCTGTCTATGGTACTAATGTATTTTTTTAAATTCCTTCTTGATAACGATACGGAGAAAAATAAAATTGGTATTGCATTTATTAAACATCTCGTATGAAATGGCTTATTTTAGTCCCTTGATGAACAATCTACTATTATATGTTGAGATATTGTAGATTTATTCGTACAATTGTCAAAGTTAATCAGGGGATAGTGTTGTTTGCTGAAGATAAATCACTTTTGTTTAAAATAAATCGTTACGAAACAACTTTTGACGAAGTAAACAATTCTCTCACTAAAGTGGTACAGTGGTTTGTAAGCTAATAACCTACTCCTCAATGGAAAAAAGACAAAGTGTATCAAATTTACATTACCTAATGTCAAACAGGTAAAAACCACTGTACAACTTGATAATGAGGAATTAGATTTAGTGGATACCGCTGTTTTTCTCGGAATAACGTTAGATGCTAAACTCCAATAGGGCCATCACATAAATGACTTATCGAACAGGCTTAGTTCTGCTCCATACGCGGTTAAAAAGATTCGCCAGTTGATAGATATAGAAACGGCGAGATTAGTTTATTTTGATTACTTTCACAGCATTGAAAAATCTTATTACCATGTAAAGGATTACTTAAAATATGTCAAGGAGGCTTGGCAATGATTTGCTCTAGTGGCTCTGATAGTTCCTTAGTTAAGATGATTTGTGAGATGGTGATAATGAAAAAAAAAACCCGGCGGAGTTTGTTGTGGGCTAATGCATATATTCGATGAAAATATTTTGTTTTCTAATATCATAATCTTTCATAAAAACAGTCCCGTCGTGAATATTTATAAAATGTTCCATAACTCACAAATTAAAAAATGATGTGTGCGCTTTTTGTAAATTTAACTCTTTAATTTTCCGGGATAAAAAGTAGCCTATGTCCTTCCCCTAGAAATAAACCCCCCTATGCCAAATTTCATCAAAATCGGTTGTAGAGATTTTTTTTTATTCCCGCGGGAATTCTTGAATTTTCCGGGATAAAAATGTCTATATATACACTGTGTAACAAAAACCTTGTAGTCCCTTTGAGCTGCGTTATCAGTATCGAAATTCAAACATAAAAAATCAACTTATTTGGTAAAACTCTTAAATTAAAATATTCAAATTAAATATTAAATCAATATTATTTGTAAAATGAAAATGATTGCTCACCCCTGCCACCGCCCATGTACTTCTACGAGGCGATGCGAGCCAGAGCGAGCGCGAGAGAGATAGCAAATCGTATCAAAGCTGCCGACCGAGGAGCGCGTCGGCAGGCGGCAGTCGCTCGCGCTCTAGGGTCACTGTACTGCGAGTACTGAGGTCATGAACTCGTCACGTGTCACCCGCGAGTCACAAAGATCACTCAGCTGTGTGCTGAACACAACTTTTTAACGTCCAATTTGTTTACACTTTTGTTTAACACTGTTGCAACTTTTAAAATGTGATTCGTTCAATTATTAGAAAAAGTATTAAGTACTTAGTTATGTAATCTAATCGTATCACTAATTTATGATGATGTCAACAGCTTTTCGATTACGGAGATGTTGCTCGATATGCCCGCCTTGTAGCTTTCTCACACCGTTTGGCGATATTTGCACGTACGCGTCGTAGTACCGAAAAAACATTGCTTTTACATTTTTATTTAAGATGAATAAAGAAATTCCCTACGGATACACCAAAATAATATTATCTGCACTATCCGATTAAATGTCACTAAACTTATTTTACCTTACTATCAATTCATTACTTCCCACGTTACACCAATTGGGCCCAAATTATAGTGACAGTTACACCAATTTGCAGGTAAGTAAGTTAATAAGTTTGCCCTTTACCCTGTTTTACTAAATATATCTGTTCAGAATACCTACCTACACCAATGATGGCTGGTTGGAAGTAAAGCGCCACACGAGCCAAGCTGCACCTCGGCATTTGCCTCCCTCACACGCAATGAGTGTGAAGGAGACAAATGACATTATTTACAACAGGCGCGCACGCTTTTTGATGTTAGTGGCACGATTAGTTGGCGCTGACTGGTTTTTCGGTGTAGTTGTTTGTTACCGGTGTGCAAAATGGAAAAATATAATAACTTAAAACAATTACTGCACCGTAAACAGGAATTGATAAGAATAAAGGCAGAAATAGAAAGGTAAGTGCTTAATATTTCAAGATTGAAACTATTAATATTGTAATTATTATCGTCGTGTGTTCTTGTAAGGGTTGGGTACAACAATTATCTAGGTATCTGTATTATGGACATAGATAATTAATGATAGTTAAATTGGTAAATCCCTATTAATATCCATCATACATAGGTACTTACCCCGGCCGGGATTCAAATCTGGAAGACTTTACACTTATGCAGACCATTTAAATTAAATTAATGGTAGATTATAAAAAACATCAGAGTACCGTTATTAAATATTTTCACACGATTTTATTTAGAATTAATATTTTACAATACAAACCTAATCAGTTGCTTCCAAAATCAGTCCCTGGAATCTGATTATTGACTCCGAAATCCTACCTATCTGGGTATTTTTAATACCTTAACATTACAGTATTTTTTATCCAGTACTGCTAGAAGTTGTAAGGACTGTTCTCTGAGAGTAATCGATATTGTTTGTTATGTCTAACTAATAAAAATAGGTACGAAGGGCGATCAACAAGTTTCCGGTAATCAATAATTATTTTTAAATAATATTTGAAGGTACTCGTATTTAGATTTTAGAACATGAAAAAAGAGCTCGCTATGCCAAAATAAATTACATTATTTATTTCCCTTATTTTCAGATCCGAATCTGTAAAAAACCATAAGGAATACTCGTACTCCCAAAACTCGTCAGCTGATATAATTGATCAAAGTGATACAGAATGTATAAAACTCGACGTGCAGTCATTTTTAGCAAAAAAGTAAGTATATTTGCTTCAAATTCAATAAGCTAATGGCTCCCAACACGTTAATATTAAAAAATACGTGGTCCTTATTTGATTAACTCAAATGTTTTTTCGGTTTCAGATCCCATAATTCTCGTGACTCAATTGAGAGCAATTTGAACTCGTCAGCTACAGATATTATTATAGATATCAATGAATCAAATATTTCAACATTTCAGTCATATGATACTGTAGAAATTAAGAAACAAAAGGAAGCGGTTGTGAACTACAGTAGTAGTGACAGCAGCAATATTCTTAACACGTCAACTCTATGTCTAGAAATGTCTCACTCATTTTTTAATGATTCTAATAATAGTGATCTCGTTAAGAGTAATAATATACCCGAGTCATCTGAAACAGGAAATAAAATTAACATTGTTTCTGTTGAAAAAGTTGATAATATGTTGACTGCTAAACTCAATGAAAAGAAATACTGTGAACTTTATTCAAATGACAGTGTAGAACGTTGGAACAAAAACGATGTGTTGCCCTTAAAAGAAACAAAAAAATATTCACAAAATGTTAATCAAATAGTGACCTTTAATGAATCTTCGAACATACCTAACACATCATTCTGCAAACTTGGTTTGGATATCTCTGAATCTGCCTGCGCCCCCGTTATGGCTTTTGATTTACCTACATCTCAGTCCACAGATATTGCACCTTTAGCTACAGTATCTCCAACCTCTTACACTGATATTAAGGCTTTGGCTCTACCTGTGTCTTCTTGCATTGCCATTGAGATTGAGACTTTGTGCACAGACCATGCAACTCCTCGCGGTGATAACAAAGCTTTGGGCCTTCATTCATCTCCCTCATTGTTAGACTCCCCCATGTCAAATATTGTACCGACAACTTCTTGTGCAGACATTATGTACATGGACATACCTAAAGCTCACTCTGCAGATATTTCAGTGCTGGATATAGTACCTGCAACTTCCTGTACAGATGGTATGAATGTGGACTCACCTGTATCTCTTGCTGCAGATATCCCAGTACAGGATATAGTACCTGAAACTGCCTGTGATGACATATCGGACTCATCTTCCTTAAAAAAATTAGCAACATTGAACTTACCTACTCCTTCTAGTAGCAATACAAATAAAAATCGAACGCCTAATATTAAAAAATCTCGCAAAAGAAAATGTATACAGGAACTTCCTAAGTTAAAAAAAGAACACATTGATTTTATATCAGATGATGAATGTTATGACAAACTTAATGTTGCTGAAGTCGAAGATTTTTCTTCTGGAAGCTCAGATCTATGGTCCGGCAAAGAAAGCGATAATATGTCGTCATCTAACTCTGAAAATGACCCAAAACATACTAAACCTACAAATAAGAGAAAGAAATTACCAAAGAAAAGAAATATTGACAAACCATTGGAAGGAACTGTACAATTTAAGAAAAGAAAAGTGGAAAATAAAAGGAAGATTAGGAGAATGAAACGAGAAAAAGGTGACAGTTATGAGACTTCGTCTGGAAAGCTTGTAGAGAAAAAAACATTACAGGCAAATCCCTGCGAGCCTACAAAATGTCCCAGGAATTGCTTTGAAATCACCGAGGAAAGGAGACAAAGTATTTTTGATTATTTTTGGAATTTGAATTCTCAAAGAAAAAAAGATTGGCTGGTACAATGTGCCTTACGAGTTCCGGTTAATAGACCAAAAAAAAGCGTGATCGACAGCAAAAGAAAGTTTACTTACGAATACTACATAAATGAAGGCGAGGGCAGAAGACAGGTGTGTCAAAAATTTATACTAAAAACCTTAGATATTGTACAAAATTATTTACTTTATACTATAGGTAATGTCCAAGAAGGACTTTCTCAAGCAGAAAGTCGAAAGAAATCGAGCAATCCAAAGTATGATGAGTCTGTGATAGCTTCAGCAAGGCACTATATTGAATCTCTTCCATATCTTCCTTCACATTATTGTCGGAAAATAATAATAATAATAATAATATTCTTTATTAAAAGGTACAAACCCAATACAATAAAATAATATAAACAATGTCAATTAAAAACTAAAATAAAATAAAATCATAATTATTGCCAATGGCAATACTTAATATAATTCATATGTACCTAAATGGTACTTTTGTATCAGGTTTACTTTCTATTTGCCTCCTGGTGCACTGAAAGCCAGTGTTTAAACATGTAACAGTCTAGATCCTCGGTCAACGTACTGAGAATCTCGTTGTTGGAGGCTCGTAAGCGACTCCAGAATGATGCGATTCGCGATCTTATGATCGCAAAGAAGTCCGGTACTCTGGCCTTAGCGAACATGTCCGACGCGCTGCAGTACCGTGGCAACTTCATCAGGATACGATAGGCGTCATTGTATTGCACCCTGATGTTGCTGAAGGCACGCCTGGTAAACTTGACCCAAAGCTGACATGTGTAGAAACATAAGCAATATGCCCTAAACAATGTCACCTTCACATCGTCACTACACTTTGCGAACCGACGTGCGAGCATGTTGCATCTAACAGCCAGAGCACGACGTTCCCTCTCAATATCCTCATCATCAACGAGACCCTCAGTCAGTATATGTCCGAGGTATCTGAACCGATTAACCCTTTCCAGTATATCTCCATCGAGAGATACTGCTGGAATCGTCCCCGGACCTCTGCCTGAACGGAAAACCATCGTAACTGTTTTTTTAACGTTATATTTAAGACCATGATCTGCAGCATAACGCTCACAGATCGCTAACAGTTTACGAAGCCCCCTGATTGAAGGACTGAGGAGCACCATATCATCTGCATAGCTGAAATTATTCATACAGGTGGACCCTATGTGACAACCAACCTTAGTGCTTCTCAGTTCCGCAATCAGGTCGTCCACGTAGAGGCTAAAGAGGTCAGGAGAGGTCAAACCACCTTGACGAACACCGCATTCTAGCATATATTCGCTAGATGTCGCGTCGCCCCATCTTACACTGTTAGTTTGATTTCCATACCAATATTTCAACAGATTCACCGTTTTTGTTGGAACATTGGAGCCGTGTAGTTTTTCCCAGAGTAAATTATAGTTTACAAGGTCAAAAGCACGACTCAAGTCAAGAAAGCACGCGTAGACTGACGTACTTCTGTTGACGTAGTGGTTTACGGTCGCCTTTAAACTAAAAATCGCTGAATCTGTCGAAAGTCCTGGACGGAAACCAAACTGTGCATCATTCAACTTAATATTTTCATTTAGACTTGGATGTATCAACCTTTCCAGTATTTTACCAAGTACTGTGCCTAACGAGATCGGTCTATAGTTCTTGAGACTGGAAAGGTCGCCTTTTTTATTCTTTGGGATAGGAACCACCACTGTTCTCATGATTTGCGGTGGCAGGTAGCCAAAGTTTCTGCAGGCATTATACAAGGCGGCTAAGGCCTCGTATACTGCCTCCCCCGCATACACAACATGTTCCAAACTCAAGCCGTCTATTCCCGGAGATTTACCTCTTTTCATTTTAAGGACTACAGCAGCCACGTCATTAGCCGTAAAACATACATTGTCAGTAGCTTCTGCAGCTGTAGATGGTGTGTTAGGCATGCAAGCAGTACGAGCAGGCAAGGGATTGACCCTGAAGTGGTGTGAAAATAAGTCGGCAATCTTCTTTCTATCGTTAATACCTTCCACGGACACAGGTACACTCGTTTTATAATTTAGAGAGTTCGTGGTACGCCAAAATTTTATAAAATTTTTATCGGACCTGTGCATTGCTAACATGTCTAATTTTATATTTTCCTCATTATTTTGACACCACTTCAGTTTATTTTTGAAAGCCTTACGGCTTGCAATCATGTCGTCATAGAGATCACCAGAACTAGGCCTACCACTGCAACTCCACCACTCGTAATACATTTTTGCCTTCTGGTGAGAATCCCTAACGTGGTAGTTCCAACCAAAGATTTTCTTAGGCTTCTTCAGTGCACCATTCGGAATAACTACACTAATTTTTGCACCAGTCTGTAGAATATTTACAAGGTCATTATAAAAATTATCAATTATATAAAAATGCTGATTACAATACTTAAAAGCTACACAATTATCACAATGACTAGATAAACGTAAACTTAAGGAACTTAATTTATCACAGCAGTATTTTCTATATACATCAATCTGGTCATCGCTTCTATGGCCCCATTTTATTCCTCGTAAGGAGTCTGCATTCGTCAAAATAACTTTTCCTGTTACTATGTTCATCTCACACGTAACGACCATTGGGAGATGATCCGACCAATAAACACCGTACTCCACATGAACTGATTTAACAGTGTCCCGTGCAGCACCAGTCACAACGCAGTGATCGAGCCATCTCTTGGTTCCGTGCGCGTCACTTACGTACGTATGGGTTTCAGCAGGGAGCAATTCTTTATCCACACATACCAAAGAGTTATCCGTACAAAATGACTGGAGTTCATCGCCAAACCGGGCCCCTGGATGAGCGTTGAAGTCTCCCAATATATACACGGCTTCAGCGTTGCTATCATCTATCAACGCAGCCATACTGGCCAGACAATCCGTGAAATCGACCAGGTTTTCCTCAGAGTCTGTTGGTAGGTAGGCACTCAGAATTAAAAATTGACGACAGTCCAAATTTATTTGTACCGCCGCCAGTCTATCCGAAGCGCAGTCTATTAAGGTGACATTGGAAAAAACTGATTTCCTCCACAGAAGTGCCAAGCCCCCGTATGGTCGCCCCTTTAAAACTCCAGATGACGTGTCCACCGATGATTTCGCATAGCATCCGAAATCATCGCTTATTTCATTTATGAAATCTAGGTCATGGGGTAAAAGCCACGTTTCCTGCAGAGCGACAATGTCCGCATAACGACATAAGGATCTTACTTGTTCTACTGATCTTTTGATACTCCTACAGTTAAACGTCACCATTTTGACTGATTGTTTTTTAACTCTGTCCATTATGAGATTGTTTAAATACGGCGGAACTCCTATGTTCTCGGTATCGACGATAAACGAGACCAGCAGGCCAGAAGTTAGTGTCGAGAAATACGTCAATCTTACTAGTCGGTATTGTTACCTTAAATGAATTAAAAGATGTTTCTTTAAACTGTTTAAGCAACTCAACATTACAGCATTTCTCGCCCCTGTCCGTTATATGGTCGATAATATCAGATACAGTAACAGATTTCATAACTCTGGAGACGTAGATCGAACACTGAGATTCAACTACTCGTATCTTCCCAATAGTTTCCAAAGTTCCTCGCAAATTACTAATTTTATGTTTACGTTTCTTATTCCTAACAATCGTAAAGTCGTCATCACATACAGGTAGTTGTTGCTTAGTCACATCACTCGATTTCAGCTTTAACCCGTTATCACTAACCACACTATTCTCACCCGTCGGAGTCTTTGGTATACGGGTGGTTTTCGCATGCCTAGATCGTGGCGCTTTGTGTACAATATCTCTGTACGTTGGCGTAAATACCGTCTCAGTTGTCACTGACGGACTCGGGCATGTCACCTTTGTATGTGGCGCAAGCGCAGGCGGTAGCGATTTCGGGTGTTCGGGTGTTGTAGGTACTTCGGTGTTCTTAAACTTATGTTGATCGAAAGACTTGCGTAACTCGGCGAGTTCCGTACTCATTCTCATTTGAAACTCGGAAAAAATCAAGCAAATTATATTTACCACAAGAGTATAAGAATACAACTAACCTTTATCGTTTATACAAAAAAAAATGCGAAGAAAATCAGGAAAACTATCTAGGTGAGCGAAAATTCAAAGATTTTTTCAAAACGGAATACAACAATGTTACTGTCCACGTTCCAAAGAAAGATAAATGCAAAATTTGTACCAAATACGAAAACGATCGTAATGAAAATAAAGTCAATATGGATTCCGAAATTATTAAGGCTCACATCGAAGAAAAAGAAGCAACATACGAACGATTCAAATGTCATCAAAGTTTGCATCTGATAGACAAGGAGACTATAGTATCAAGCTTTGATTTACAGAAGGTTTTAAATACACCCCATGGTGATAACATCTTACTTTACTACACGCGAAAATATACAGTTTTCAACTTTACGATTTATGAAAGCTCCACTCAAAATGGTTTTTGTTACACATGGGGTGAATGTGATGGGAAACGAGGCGCAAAAGAGATAGGTTCTTGTATTTATAAGTATCTGCAAAATGTTGACGAAAGAGGAATAAAAAAAGTTATCTTTTATTGCGATTGTTGTAGCGGACAAAATCGTAATAAAACCATACTTTCGATTTCTAAAGGTTTTTTGACGGTATCTAAAAATATTGAAGTCATTCAAATTAATTACCTGCTACCGGGACATAGCTATATGCCTGTAGATAGCATGCACTCTGTAATAGAACGTGAAGTAAGAAAAATAATTGTTTGGAGCCCTACACAATGGTCAAGTTATATAGAATCGGCCCGAAAAAATCCTCGTCCTTACAATGTAAACGTTCTTGAATTTACTGATTTTATCGACTGGGACCCAATGACGCAGGAATGCTTTTCTAATTGTACAAAGGAATTAAATACATCGAAAATTTGAATTGCTACAATGAAGAAAAAGGATGTAAACACGTTTACAACTAAACATTCTATGAAACCTGATGCGACCACTTATGAAATTAAATTATTTGATAATTATTTTAAGCCAAAAGGAAAGGGTGTAATAAAAGGAAAGGGTAAAGGAAAAGGGAAAGGAAAATTTAAAGAAAAGGATACTGCACCATCAGCTTCTAATGAGACGTTAGAAATAAAATTAAAAAAGGCATTCCAAGAATTGGAACCCCTTTATAAAAAAAGATTGGCCATATCAGAAATCAAATATAAAGATTTGACAAAGCTATGCAATGATGGTGTTATTCCTAGCAGATATCATGGGGATTTTACTAATCTACCCTATGCTAAGAAAATACAAGACACACTCAACCAAACGGACGAAGATGACTCCTCTGTTGACTCTGTCTAGCCAGTTGATTACTTTGGTTACTAATTTTTTTAGATTTTTGTTGATGTTTCGCAATAAATATAGTGTTGATTAAAAAAGGTTTTTATTTCATTATAAATCTTAATTCTTATTACAAAATTAACATTATTAGTATCTAAGAAAAATTAGTGTAAAAAGCAACAGGTTTTTATTTTGTTCTTCTCTACATTTTTATAAACTTTAAAATAGACAATTTAACTAAAATAGACAGTAACCTGTTACACATGTAGGCTCTTACATTAAAACGATTAAATCATTTGATTTACAACTGTCTTTACATCACTTTGACCTGAATTGTTTTAAAAACATTTTATGCTGAATGTGGCGTAACTGTCAATAGTATAAAAAAAATTGGTGTAACTGAAATTTATTTTCTATTATAGAGTTTATTTGGATATTATTTACATTTTAACCAGAAATTCACCGTATTCTAAGCATTTTTATAAAAGAAAATGAAAAAAAGGTAGTATAGAAAAAAAAGTTATGATCGATTAAAGACGAAAAAAAACATTAAATGCTTCTCCTGCAACATTGTGTTTTGTCAGTTACCCCAATTGAACCTGCAGGTAGCGATAAGTTAATATGTTTCATTGTTAGTCTGCCAATCCGAACTGGGCCAGCGTGGCAGACTGACAATGCTAAGAACTAAGCTCTTCTCATTATGCGAGGACACCCGTACTCAGTACTGTGCCGGTGATGGGCAGATCATGATGATGACTATGTACCTATTATTGTAAAGATTACAAATAAATAAAAGAAATCCACGCTGAAATATCATCAATAAATGGGATACAAAATACTATCAATTATTATAATTTGGTCATTTTTAATAATATTTTATTTATCTTGCAGATTCCAATATCGGAGAGGAATTTAGAAATAGAAAAGGAATATTTTCCATCAATGTGCAAGTTGTGTGCACTGCATCATTGGTGTTTCAAAATGTTGTTGCTCGGTGGCCAGGATCCACTCATGATGCTACTATACTCGTACTCGTATATAACCATTCTCATCTAAAAGGTATTTTGTTCTATGGCTATTTATTAAAATGTTATACATTTATTATTCTGTGAATATGAAATTAACCACTTAATATAACAAAATAATACAAGAAAATTATTTATTTAATTATCACTTATAATTGCAGATGCATTCGAGTTTGGAAAAGAAGATTCCCCATACTGGCACTAAAAATGAGACTGAAATTAGAAAATATGCAAGCATTTATAGCCACTGCTGTTTTGCATAATATTGCCAGGAGCATGAATTTGCAAGAAATAGAGCCAGAAATATCAATTCCAGATACACCACAGGAAAATAACACGATTGTTCATCACGGAATAGTGTGATTTCCAAAGGCGTGTAGGTATGTGTCGTGGCCGAGCGGTTAAGGCATCAGACTCGAAATCAATCTGATTTTGAGGAACTTCCCTTTGGGAGCGTAGGTTCGTATCCTACCGACTGCACCATGCCATGATTTTAATTATTTATTTAAAAGTATTTATATAATTGAGACACCACACACAGGTGTTAAGTCGTACTGTAGCATCAGCTATTATTACCTATGTAGATTTAAATTGTATCGAGGTTGCTGCGAGAGATACTGCTGATTTTGTAAATAAAATTAATAATTTGTTCGATTTATTAAACTCAAGTACACTGCGATCTCCTAATAAATATAAAAGAGCTTACAGTGGCGATGATTATCAAATTGAGTTTTTAGAAGAAATGCTACCATTTTTCAGTAAATTAAAATTAAGAAGAAAGAATTAATAAGAAAGAAAAAGAAGCGATGGGCAAAAATAAGTTACAAATATCATGAATTTCATTCAAATCAAATATTTTTTATTCAAATAAACTTTTACAAGTACTTTTGAATCGTCAAGTGAATCTACCACTGGTTCGGAATGCCATTCCTACCGAGAAGAACCAGCAAGAAACTCGGTGGTTGCTCTTTTTTCACCGACATTCACCGATTTCAAGTGACTATAAAATCTTTATTATTATTATTATTATTATACTCTTTATTTGTACCACACATAACAAAAGTAAATTACAGAAAACATAAAAAGAAACAAAGAAGTACAAAGGGCGGCCTTATTGCTAAGTAGCAATTTCTTCCAGGCAACCTTATTAGGAGAGCACAAGGATTGGAGGCTGCAGGTGGCGCAAAATTATACTAATACTACATACAAAAAAATACATTACAATACATAGACAACAATACACAAATATCTTAATACATACAATGCATAACTAAATATATTATAAACTAATATACATAATACATATACTTACATACCATAATATAGCTTAAATAAATATATTATACAATTACATATTATACGTACATATACTTACAATAAAATTAAATATAAACTAAAGTCGTCTTCAATTTGTAAGGTAATACGTCTTAAGAGTATTTTTGAATACCCCCAGCGATTTCGACTGTCTTATATTCAGTGGAAGTGCATTCCACAGTTCAATTGCCTGCACAGTGAATGAATTTCCGAAAAATTTGGTTTTATGTGAAGGCATTTTCAGAGTAAGCGTTCGGCAAGTTCTCATGTCTGACTGCACCCCAATAAATTGAAACTTCTCTTTAAGATAAGAAGGAGTATTTAGGTGAAATAAAACACAGTACAGAAGAGAGAGAACATGCATATCCCGGCGACGGCGAATAGGGAGCCACTTGAGCTTTTGGCGAAATTCAGATACGTGGTCATATTTGCGTAAGCCAAATATGAACCGAATAGCAAGATTTTGAAGTCGCTCAAGTTTGTTAAGTTGGTCTTGGGTCAAATTAAGAAAGCTTTAAAAAGAAATTAAGAAGCTTAAGAAATTAAGAATCTTTGTTAAATCTTCATGAAGATTTAAAATCAGAAGATGTTAAATTTATATTTACGAAACGTCTCAATCAAGATTGTCTCGAAAATTTAAGGCTATAGATTACAAATCTTACAGCCTTTAATATTCGCCAGCACAAAGAAACAAGTGAAAAGCGGCATTTACGTATTTGGGTTCTGTTCGATAAAAGTACGGGAATAGCTACAAGAATTAATATAAATAACTTCTCAGTGGGGCTGATTCAGTTGTACACAATATCTAAACTAAAATAAAATGACAGCACTACAGAAATTTATCATTAGGTGATTACGGCACTCCACTTTTTCGACTGTAACATCGGGATGGGGCCGGGCTTCTAATATTTTTGCGTAAGTGCTTGAGTCACCATCCGAAATTAATCTACCGTAAATCAAAGCATGCTCTTCTCAAAAGAAGAGGTGATGGCACTATTACGTCCTTTCGAAAAGGTGACTCCAATTTTATCAGGAGAACAATACCTAACTCTGTTTTTTGTTATTCCTCTTGTATTTGGACGAAGGTCTATAAACAGCAAGGCGCCAGTGACAGAATTAGGCAAGTGTTTAAAAAGTAGTCTTGTTTCTGTGATAGAAAAACGATTTATATAGACATATTGGAAAAATGACATGAGACGTGTAACTAATATCCTGGGGGAGTTAGGAGGACTTCAAAATTTTAGCATAAATGTTCAGGTGGCATCCCTTAAAACAGCTGATTCCATAGCCTCGTTGCCAGCGCGAGCGTTGCGGTAAAATCCAGTTGCGATACTAAAGTAATCATTATTCGGCATGCAATCAAATTCTCAAAGTCCCGACTAGACACGTATTTTTATAAGAAAATGCCCGACTAGTTTCGGACTTCGTAAATAAAAGTCAGTTTCCCTTATCCTTAATTTTTAAGTCTTTTTTTTTTCAAGGCAAAAGTTACTATTTTCAGATTTTCAATAAAACCATCAACATAATCAGCTACTGTATCTAAATCCAAACCAGTACATCCAGAATCCAGATCCAGAAGCAATTACTGTAGCCGAATATTTTATTCAATATGATAGATGAGTTGGAAACAGTTCCAATCGGCACCCGTCGTAATGAGTTTGAAAGTCAAATCCCCATAAAATCCCAGCAAAACAAAATTTATCTTGGAAAATCAAAATGATATGGCACAAACAATAAACGTTCTTGCAGATAATAAAAAAATGTTTCAGAAATTTATCCGTGCAAATAGACGACGGATTTTCCAAGCGTGGCCAAAATAAAAAAACAGATATGGTAACATTGAGCGAGTCTAAACTAAAGTTTGAAGAGGCTTTTATCATAAAACCGAATGACTCTGTTTCAGACCTATAGAAAATGGAGTCAGATTGACATTCCCCAACTCTTTCCTGATGTCTTCTGCAAGTCGGTGTAATCCGTGGGCTTGACAGGTGATGTAAAGCAAGTTTGGGTAAAATACTTTCATTGGGTAAAATACTTTCAGAGCTTGACCTTGCACCATATTATAAGGCGCAGCATCAAAAATAAACTGTGTTTTATTTTTGATGCTGCGTCTTTTCGTCGAATAGTGATTTGATAGAATAATTTATAATCCGGGCGATAGTTGAATGATTTGTTTCTTCTAGGACCTAACCTAACCGACCCAACTGGTCCCAGCGTTCCACCCTTTAGAAACACAAAGGGTGAAACGCTGGGACCGGAGGAGTCTGCCAAACTCCTAGCAAATAGTTTTTACCCGGACGACTCCCCACAATCAGACACCTCAAACCACAGAAGTATAAGGCGTGAGACGGAGGGATACAACTGTAAGGAAATACCGTTATCAGAGGATGACCCGCCATTCGCCACAGCGGAGCTAAACGCAGTGCTGCGCACAATGAACCCCAAAAAAGCCCCGGGGCCGGACGGGTTAACTTCTGATATATGTGAAAAAGCCATCCACTGTGGATGGGAAGAATTCATGGCAATTGCAAACAAGTGTCTATCATTGCCACACTTCCCCAAGCAATGGAAAGTGGCCCATGTGGTCATCTTACGGAAACCCGGAAAAGATGACTACACACACCCAAAGTCCTAGTTATTTTAAGACGTTGGCACCTCGAACCTCCTGCCCTAACGGCCTCCGCCCCTGCAGGAGCTCCTTAGAGGGGGTGGAAAACGTCAACATGACATTCATCTAATCCAGCCCATCCTCTACGAGTACTAGCTAACTGGTCCCCGGTCCCCGGTCCTCGTTAAAAATAAGTCTTGTTAGAATAAGTAGAATAATAGAACGTTCATAATAATAGTACTTGATCTAATTGTAAACACACAACACTACACAAGTTGGAGAAAAAAAAAAAAAACTTAGCCATTAATTTAGTGTTAAATATGTAGCCTGTGTAGTACATAGTCATACATGTAAATAGTTCAATGTAAATAGTTCAAATCACCACTAACAGTTTTAAAATCAACAGTATATTTCTCAAAGTAAACAAGGTTGTCGCATGATAAATAGCGACAGGTTGGTAGGACCGCTGGTGGTTTTAGTGGGTAGTCCAGGCAACTGGGAGTCCCACATACCCTGTGGATAGCTTAGGCCTCATCTTCAATGAGGGCTCAGCCATCCACAGGGATGCGTAAAAGCATTTCCAACAGCGGGATATAAAAAAAAATAAAAAATAGGTTTGCTCAGTCTCTCACCGGCAGAGCTCGAGAACGGTCGAGTTTTGCTGTTTCTCCGTCGGCAACTTGGGTGACTTTTCGCGGTGACTTCGGTGACCACGATGCCTGACTTTATTCGGTGACTTCGGTGACTTTGGTGACTTGGTGACCTCGGCAACTTCGGCAACCTCGGTGACTTCGGTGACTTTGGTGACTTGGAGACCTGGGCAACTTCGGCAACCTCGGTGACCTCGGTGACCTCGGCGATCAGCAACTAGAGGTCATGCAACTTAGCTACCATCTTGAGTGACTTTATGCGTAAACTGGAAAATTGCGTGTATATGTGGACAATCAGTGTGGTGCGCGAGAATTATTGAATTCAGTGAGGCGATTTCAGTGCTGTGAGTTTTGTGAAACGGATTCGGAGACTGGGTGACCTCGCGGACTCTGGAACTGGTGACTACAGTGACTGCGGTGACTTCAGTGACTACGTGACTAGCGATCAGTGCGCGATAAGTGGCTTGGGTGACGGGGACTTGGTTGCCTGGCTCTTCCTTGCAGACGGCGCACGATTTAGCGACCAGCAACGTAAGTTTTAAGTGAATTCATAACACACGTGTGATTAAAACTAAATACAAGATATGATTAGGACTCCAACAAAGGCGCCTGGGTCGGGCCGGGACTCCCCGGCTGGGCCAGCTTACACACCAGGCTGTACTGACGGGAGCACAATTGCCATGACTGCGACTACGAAACGAAGGAGACTGGTTCCGCTGCTGATACTGCGACAGTCCCGTCGGCCCCCTTGAAAAATTCTAGGCGTGCATTGAATCAACCTGTCGCAATACCTGAACTTCCTGCAAGTGCGGCCCAAGTGATAGATTTGACCTCGTTGGCTGGGGTAGTGAATGCGCTCTCAATGAGCATTGTTTCGGCAGTTTATGACGGGAAAAGCGTTACCGCCTTCAATAAGAAGCTCATCGCTCAGGCTGCTGAGGAAATGCGGCGGGCAGTGGCAGCATTTGAGCGTCTCTCTGGCACGCATGCTCTCCAGTCCGATTCCAATTCCCCTGCCCCTACGGGTGCAGCTGCATCGGTTGCCTCGATCGACGTGGTGGCCGCGGCTGCGGCGGTGGCAAATGTCGAGGAGCTACGAAAGGAGCTTGTCACGTGTGTGGATGAGGTAAGGAAGCTGCGTAGCGACCTCTCCATGGCTCCTACCAGTGCGGCTATTCAAAAAGACATAACGGATTGCGTCCGGGGGGAGATGGGAAACCTGAGGAGCGATCTGATCTCCCTTGCTTCTGAGCCGACGCACCCCACGTATGCGCGGATACTGTCCACGCCGGCTACACCAGCACTGACGACACCAGCACCGGCGGCATCCCATGCCCCACACGCCTCTGCGTCCCGACCGGCAATAATTGTCGCTACTAGAGAACCCATAAACACTCGGCGGGAGATGATGACTGCTTGGAGGAATAGCATCAGCTTCCGCGATAGCAACTACGGCCCTGCCGGCATTCAGCCCATATCTAATAATAAACTTAGGGTGGAATTCGATACGGAGCAGCATAGGGATGACGCCCTCAGGCGTTTGAGTGACTCTAACAAGATTAGTGCTGAGCCGGCTCGTATGCTCCGACCAATGGTGATTGTTAAAGGTATAACCAAGGACACTGCATCTGAGGACTTGACTAATATCATTCTGCGCCAAAATCCAACGCTTGCCTCAGGTTCTGACGCGGGGCCAAGCTCAGACGTCCAACTTCGGTTCGTTAGGCGTAACCGGAATGACAAATTGTACAATGCGGTCCTCATTACCTCCACCAGTATGTTTAAGAGAATCATTAAATTGGGCCGCTTGTGTGTCGACCACCAGAGGGTTCATGTGGAGGAATTTTCCCCGTTTATGCAATGCTATGCATGCTTTCAATTTGGGCATAGCCAAAAATACTGCCAGGCCTCAGAGGTTACAGGATGCGCATACTGCGCTGAGGAGGCGCACAAGGAAGCTGAGTGCCCTGCAAAGATGGAAAATAAGCCACCCAATTGCGGTAATTGCGCTCAGCGTAACACTAAATTCGGCTATAAACAAGACACGCGACACACGGTAACTTCCTACTCCTGTCCCATAGTACAGTCAATGAAATATCGAGTGAATCAACGCATTGACTATGGTTTTTAGTTCATTAAATTGTTTACAATGTGCACAAATCAATGCAGGTAGAAGTAGGAACGCCCTTCACGAGGTCGTTGTGAACGCTCATAGGAATAACTTAGTAATTGTATTTGTAAGTGAACCTTACACTGGCAAGAACAAGATCATGAGTCCATTTAGTGGATACACCCTCTACCAGTTTCCGGGTCAAACGGATGTTAAAGCGGTCATAATGGTTAGGGAGGGGGTTGTCAGTGCGCTCGGAATTAGCGAATTCTCCACCCCTAATTTAAGCATTATAAAAATTAATTATAAAGGCCGGAGAGATATCTATCTCACATCGATCTACATTGAACCTAGGCAGGATAGTTTGGAGACAATCATTAAACTTGACAGATTTCTCCATAGTACTGCGGGAGCCAAACACATCATTTGCGGTGATTTTAACGGGTGGCACAATTTGTGGGGGTCTGATAAACCTAATAGTAGAGGACAAATAATCGCTGATCTTATCATGACTCATGGTTTAGCCGTGTGCAATGTTGGCACAACCCCAACTTTTGAGACCATTACACACGGCATTCACAGAGCATCTATCACTGACTTGACACTTAATAGTCACCCTGACCTTATTTCTATTAATAATTGGAAGATTGACTTTAACCTCTGCCCCTCATCTGACCACAACGCTATTCGTTTCAATATTTCATTCGGACAGGTATCTCTCACAAAAAATGTTAAACTCTCAACCTTCCGGTATGATACTTCTCATGTTAAATGGGATCTTATCTCTGAAGATTTCAAAAGAGTAATTTCGGAAAAACTTGACACCCGTACTGACATAAACACTTTACAGATTGACGACATCGATAAATATATTTCAAATCTCACTGCTTGCATCCAAGCTACTTGTGATGAACTTTTACCCAGGGCATCTCGTCCTCTAACGCGCGTGCCATGGTGGAACGACGACCTGGAACAAATGAAAAAGAAGGTTATTGCCAATCATCATAAAATCAGTAAACAGGTCCGTCGTAAACTGCCACTGGACGAGTTGATCGCTGAGAGGGACTCGCTCAGATCCGAGTACTCGGAAGCTATTAGATTCGCTTCTACTGATAGTTTCAGAGAATTTTGCAACAAGCAGAAAAAAGAAGATGTATATTCCATCACCAACCGGATCATTAAAACGAGACCTTTAAGACAACCACCTACAACACTAAGGCGCGACGACGGTACTTACACTACAAACTGTTCTGACACGGCCACTGCACTCCTGAATAAATTCTACCCCGAAGATACTGTTGACTCTTGTGCAGAGTGCTTTTCTACAGTGGATTATTAATTTTATTGAAACATATTTTATATTTTATGCATGAATATATTTTTATAAGTACACATCCTTTTACAACATTTTTATAACAACGACGTTACCTAGGTTACACACTTTTTCTAAAGTTTACGGTCTACAACCCTATATCAAAAGAGTTTTTATTCAACACCTTCTCCTATTTTTCAATTTATTATGTTTATAAATTTAAAAATAAACTTTAAACAAATAATAATAACTTAACTCGGTTTTATTTTTATATCTATACCGTTAAAACAAAAACTTATTTAACTTTCTAAACAAATAAAATCTTATCTTCAAAAATACTAATCTTTTAACTTACTTACATTAGTATTTTCTTAAGGTGTTTCTCAAATTTAATTTTACTTAACGGTTTTGTTAATATATCAGCTGTTTGTTCATCTGTAGAACAATAAGTACTTTACAGCAATATTACCTTTTATTTCTCTACTGTTGAAACAAAGTAAGTCTTCTGAATCCTGAAATAAAAAAAACTAGGTAAGTACTTTTTATCAAGAAAAAAATTCTTGAAAAACTGAAATCCATGCTTATTATGATACCTAATTATTTATTTAACTGAATTTTAGGTTCAATAAATAATTATAATAAATTAAAAACAATGGTTGATGAATAATTTCTGCACCTAAATTAATAAAAAAAATTTAGACTAAGTACTTACCGACATTGTGGTGCGCGTGTTTATCATGGAATGATGGAAATACAACTGATTCAGGACTCAGTAACATGTTTTGGCATGAGTTGGTATAGGATTAACTATCTCTGCTTTTTAGTAAAACAGACGTATTTGTAATATAGTTACAGTTAATTTTCCTTTGTCGCAGTCTAATTTATAAGACACATCTAGTTTCATTATTCACTCTATGGTTTTATTTGAGATGCGCTCACTCCAAAAATGGTAAAAGTTTTGACGATTCACAACATTCAGGCGCCTACAGCCTATTTGTTATGGTGAAAACTCGGGTGACCATGACTTAGGGACGACTTATTGCGCACATGGTATTCAGAATGAAATTTATGTACTTATAAAACGTAAAGAAAATCATGTAGAAAGATAATTTTTTATCATAAAAACCGGTGAGTTTTGTGATAACTATTTATACTTTACACTTACTAGCAGATGCCTGCAACTTCGTCCGCGTGAATTGAGGTTTTTTGGTTCCTCACTTAGGGGTATAAAAAATAGTTTGCAAACTATTCTCAGACCTACCGAATATACACAAAAATTTCATAAAAATCGGTCAAGCGGTTTCGGAGGAGTTTGGTTATAAACACTATGAGTAGTTTGTTAGAGAATTTTATATATTAGATTATATCTGATGAAGTAAATTTTATGAATAACCACTAAAATCCTATTTTTATTCATCAATGTTCATGACTGGTTAAAATTGTAGTAGTCTAAAGCAGAAAAATATTACTTTGTTTGAAGTATCCAACGAATTTAAGACAAGTGATCACTCGAGTGCTTAAATTTGATGCTATAAAATGCATACGTTATCAATAATATCATTAGAGATCCTTCCTAAGCAGAACCTTGTTTGCATTCTTGTTTAACTATTATGTAAATGCATTAGTGCAAAATAATAGATTGGAACCCGCTTCAATTTGAACAAAATTAGCTTGACACTTTAATCGTTTGATTTTTAGTATTGGAATTATTAAATCGATGCCAGTTCATCCAATGATTTTAAATACGTAACACCTATTTTTTAAGAAATAATTGAACATGTGAGTATAATAAATATTAATATATAAATATTCATTAATATTTAATTATAAATAATATGTTTCTATATAAATAATATGTATGTAATATGTTTCTGTTAATAATATTAATTAATTTGTTATTTTTTAATTTTACTGTAGCAGAAACAATTTATAAATATGAATAATAATTAATACCTATTATAAATTTAATATTTTCAGGTCTCAACAAGACAGTGAATATTCTTATGATGAAAGTTTTGTGGACGTTATTAAAAAGAAACCTAGAAATTTCAAGAAACGTGTGAATGATCAAGATTTGCTAGTGGAAAGGTTAATATTATTTTTATTAAATATAATTAATATTATTATTATCGGTATAAATTTAGCTCTCACGCCCGCATACAAAATATAAATACATATATGGCCAAAAGATTTATAATAAACTTACGTAAATAAATGTAAATTAATAAACTTACATACACAAATAAATAGTTGTAGCGGGCGGAGGATTACACCCCGGCAGGGGAGACCAGACGGCCGGGGGTCAGGGGGACAGGTTGAGAAACCGGCGAACTATCCTAGCCGAGTCTAGCAACACCGCTTTCTGCATCCTGGCTGCGAGCGAACTGCTACGGAATCCCAGTCGCCTCAGATGGTGAGCGAGGCTGACTGGGATTAACCCATTCGCAGATATGACGATTGGGATGGTTTCAGTAGACTCCACATGCCACATGGCATTATTATTATTATTATTATTTTCAACTAATAATTTCATGTGTGTATATGATATAATGTTTCTCAGTTTATGAAGATTCATTTCATATTTTCAGATCTACTATGCAAGAGTATTCCTCAGATGAAGATTATTCTAACAAGGTTGCTAAAAAGACGAAGAAAATAGCAACCGTGAGCACAACATCAAGGATGACTAGACCATTGGCAGCAAAAAAAAGGTAAATTAATGTATTAAATTATATTATTGGATTTCAAATGGAAGCAAATTACAAAAAGTATTGGTGCTTGTTATTAATATGATAATAATACTATATTAATACTATTGTTAGTACTGATATAACCAAATTGGTTATTATAATGCATTCTCTCATTTATATTATAATATAATTGCTATTGTTATTATAATTATTAAGTACATATTGCTTTAAAATATAATAGAATAATAATAATATATAAAATAATTATTGTTATTTATAAAAGCGAAATATATACAAAAAGTATTATCGTTAAATATTGTCATAGTAATATTAATATTATTGTAAGCCAATAGCCAATAGCCAATTCTGAAGGGAAACCTATACCCAGTATACTCAGTAGTGGATATTTAAATGGGACGAGATAATGATTTTGTTTAAATGATTAAATAATATAATATAAATAGATTTCATCAATTTTTTTAATTTGATGTGTTTTTAATACAAGTAATTATTTTGTAAATAGCTAGTTATTTGAAATTAAGCTAGTATGTAGGTTAATAATGTTTAATTGTTTTTATGATTTTAAGGTCTAAGCAAGAATTTTCCTCAGACGATGAGGTTGTTGAAAAGAAACCAAAGAAGCCTAAGAAAAGGTTGGTCAAGCAATCAGTGTCTGCGGAATCACAATTGTCCAAAACGTTGTGCACAGCGGAAGAACCTGATAATGAAAGTGAATCAAAACCAAGTGCCGGTAAATACTCGTTGAATTCATATCTTTCAAAGAGATTATCGGATGGTATTTCCAAACAAACAATTGCAAACAAAAAAGGTAGCCATTACATAGACCTTAAAATATACATGCGGTAATTAATTTGAAATGTTGTACTGATTCTGATACGGTAATATGGCAGCGCTTAACAGAATTTTTAAGCGCTGTTCGTAAGGATTTCAGCGAATGTCCGCCTGCCATTATAAATTCGTACTATTAATTACATTTTAATATGATTCCTTATTCATGATTATAATACTATTAAACGCATTTTTATATTTTCAATGTTGGTTATATTTTACTATCACGTCTGTAATTCGCTTTTCATTAATAAAGATGGCTATAATTTGTAATATTAAGAGTAAAATAAGTTATAATTTGTTTACAGTGTCACCATCGCTACGAGCTATTAAAAAGACAATAAACAAAAAAAATATAAATTGTGATAAATGCAAAGTGAAATTATCAAAGTTTGACATTCCATTTCATAAGAGAACGCATTTACATAAAATAAATAGTTTGATCAGTACAAAATTTAAAAATATAAAAATTATTGCCACTGCATTTAAAAATAGAATAATTACCTATCGATTAAACCCTTCACAAGAAAATGTACATCTCTTGCCAGAGGCCTTTCTTTGTAGTTGTGAGAAAGATATTAATACTTTGATAAAAGATTCAGTGAAGAAAAATAATTGCATCAAAGTAAATTTTGAATTTTACGCAAATTTTATTTTACCACATACTAACAAAGAACAATTGAAATCATTCACTACAAAATATAACACAATATGTAGTAATAGTGATTTAAGTGAAATGTTTTCTTCAGCAGTAAATACATTAAAACAAAAGTTTTCAGAATTTGAACATTGTGAGTCTGGTTGGTCATTTCTTGCTGTGAGTCATTTAGAAATAAATATAAATAAGTATTCACCAATGAGAGGAGGAAGCTATATAGATCTACCACCTTCGATAAAGAATACTAAAAGTTGTTTAAACATTAAAAATAATGACAATCTGACGACTGACTGACTATTCTTGGACTATTGATTAGTTTTCTTTAATCTTGGACTATCGGTTTATTTCAAAGGTTTTACAGACTGACTCACTGACTGACTGTTCTTGGACTACTGATTGATTTTATTAATACTATTGTGTGGTAATTACTTCTTTCCAATATGGCTGTTGAAATGCTATGCATAAACGGCACAAAGGTGCCGCATACCGTCGTACCAATTATTGGTGACGGAGCATGCTTATTCCGAGCTATAGCATACATACTATATGATACCCAGGATATGGCTCGGGAGATGCGTGAGGAAATAGTAGATCACGTGGTGGAGCATTGGGAAGAGTTTTCCATCCTATCACACGACAGATTTGGAAATAATTACAACAGTTCTGCTGACTACTACGCCGAAATGTCACAACTTTATACATATGGTGGTTTATGCGAATTAGTGGCTGCTGGGCAGATTTTCCCTTGTATCTTTGAGGTTTACCGTAATGGTATATAATACGAGAAATTCGGTCGAGAAGAAAACCCCGTGCATAGATTACGCTTTAGTACTTCGCATGATCTCTCTAATGGGCATTTCGACGTTTATCTTCCTCTAGATGTGACGAATCCAGTTCCTACTCCACAAATTGCAAGTTCTTTAACTTCTTCCAAAACTATTGAAAAAGAGAAGAGTCGCCGGGCTGTTGAAATGTTATGTATAAACGGCACAATGGTGCCACATACCGTCGTACCAATTATTGGTGACGGAGCATGCTTATTCCGAGCTATAGCATACATACTATATGATACCCAGGATATGGCTCGGGAGATGCGTGAGGAAATAGTAGATCACGTGGTGGAGCATTGGGAAGAGTTTTCCATCCTATCACACGACAGATTTGGAAATAATTACAACACTTCTGCTGACTACTACGCCGAAATGTCACAACTTTATACATATGGTGGTTTGTGCGAATTAGTAGCTGCTGGGCAGATTTTCCCTTGTATCTTTGAGGTTTACCTTAATGGTATATTATACGACAAATTCGGTCGAGAAGGAAACCCCGTGCATAGTTTACGCTTTAGTACTTCGCATGATCTCTCTAATGGGCATTTCGACGTTTATCTTCCTTTAGATGTGTCGAATCCAGTTCCCGCTCCACAAATTGCAAGTTCTTCAACTTCTTCTAAAACTACTGAAAAAGAGAAGTCTCGTCGGGCTAGATTTACTGACGCAACCAGAAAAAAACAGATAGAAAATGCAAAAATTATGTACAAAGAATCTAATTTGGACGTACATCGTAACACTGTTCTGTCTGGGATGATGTATGACCCTGAAGTAGCTTACGAAACTCATAAAACGGTTGTTCTTGGTGCTATGAATCACAAATGCGTTCATTGTTTTGCTTTTAAGTGGAAAGAGGAGGCCCCTGGCATGTGCTGCGCCGCTGGTAAAGTGAAACTTCCTGCTTTTGAACCCTTGCCAGAACCTCTTTATAGTTTGATTATGGATCTTCATCCAGAACATGCACATTTCATGGATGGTATTAGGAAGTATAATGGCTGTTTTCAAATGACGTCCTTTGGGGCTAAGAAAATCATAGAAGATGGTTATATGCCCACTTTTAAAGTGCAGGGGCAGGTTTACCATTTGGTTGGTCTATTACCTTTGCCTCAACAAGAGCCAAATTTTTTACAAATTTACTTTATAGGCGAGGACGAAAGGGAGGCAACTTTGAGATGCAACAATTTTCCTTATGTGAAACAAAACCTGGTTAAACAATTACAAGCAATGTTGCATGACAAAAACGTCTACATAAGGAATCTAAAAACAACTCTACAAAAAGTACCTGAGGGGTGTGACAAGTTTAAAGTTGTTATTCATGCTGATAGAAAACCAACCAATGCTCACATGGGACGTTTTAATGCACCGACAACAAATGAAGTTGCTCTGGTCATAGTTGGGCAGCAGTTCGAAAAGCGAGATATCGTGTTACAAAGCCATGACGATAAGTTGCATCGTATCAGTGAATTAAACCGCTCATACGACAGCTTGCAATACCCACTGATTTTTTGCTATGGTGAGGATGGTTACTCTGTTGTGGAAGACGACAAGCATTGGGATACTGCTTTAGAGGAGGCTGCATTGTGCGATTCTCCTTTGAAGATGCGAGAGCTATTTATAATAATGTTAGTTTTCTGTCAACTCTCCGAACCTTTAAGCCTTTGGGAGAAATATAAAGAGAGTCTCTCGGATGACATCAAACGGCAACTGGAGAGGGAGTTGCAAGATAGTGCACAGCTACTCATTGACGAGGTGTTCAACAAATGTTTGATATTGATCGAGGATGCAGTTTTAGAACAAACTGGACAAAACTTGGCCCAATTTGGATTGCCCCAGCCAAAAAGATCTGCAGCAGCTTTGGGTAAGGGAGATCCGTTATGACCCCAGCGCCCTGAGAGAAGTGGTGACGCATAATGAGGAGTTACTGACGGATGAACAGTTTTATGTTTACCAAAGAATCCTAGGCAGTATTGAGAAAGGAATTGGGCAAATCTTTTTCCTCGACGCTCCTGGTGGCACTGGAAAAACCTTCCTTATCGATTTATTACTGGCAAAAGTAAGGAGTAACCGTGGCATTGCTTTAGCTGTCGCATCGTCAGGAATCGCAGCTACACTGTTGGAAGGAGGCAAGACAGCTCACGCAGCCTTCAAGCTACCGCTAAATCTCATCCATGTCGAAACTCCACTCTGCAACATTTTAAAACAGAGTAATACGGCCCAAGTGCTACGTGACTGTAAGCTTATAGTTTGGGATGAAAGCACAATGGCACATAAAGGTGGTTTTGAAGCACTAAACAGAACTCTAAAAGACATCAGAGGGAACGGTGACATGATGGGTGGAGTCACTGTGTTGTTAGCTGGAGATTTTCGTCAGACTGCCGGTAGTGCCAAGGGGAACTCGAGCTGATGAAGTAAAGGCTTGCATTAAGGCATCAAATCTTTGGCCCTCAATTGAAAAGCTCCACCTTAAGAAAAATATGCGGGTGCACTTGAACAGTGATGTTTTTGCTGGTCAATTTTCAGATCTCCTCCTTAAAATAGGAAACGGAGAATATCCAGAAACTGAGGGCAAGATTACAATCCCATCTGATCTTGCTTCAGTTGTATCGACCGTTGAGGAACTAATAGCCCGAATTTATCCGGATGTCCACAACTTACAGGCCAAGTCCATAGGATGGACGAACGATTAAGCCGAACGATAGGTGAACGTGCGATTCTGACACCTAAAAATGATCAAGCTTCCGCCATTAATGACAATTTATTGAAGTCGTTCGAAGGTGCAGAATACCAGTACAAGTCTGTGGACACCGTGATTCATTCGGATGATGCTATAAACTATCTTGTGGAGTTTCTAAATGCACTCAACCCACCTGGTCTACCATCTCACAGGCTTATCCTCAAAGTAGGTACTCCAGTAATGCTACTGCGAAATTTGAATCCGCCTAAGTTGTGCAATGGGACCAGGTTGCGTGTGGAAGCTTTACATAAGAACGTGATACAGGCCATTGTATGTACTGGCTGCGCTCAAGGTGAATCGGTGTATATACCGCGGATACCACTTATACCGTCGGAGTACCCATTTCAGTTCAAAAGGCTGCAGTTTTCCCTTAAGGTCTGTTTCGAAATGACTATTAACAAGTCTCAGGGTCAATCACTGAAAACAGCAGGAATTGATCTTAGGGGAGACTGCTTCTCGCACGGTCAGTTTTACGTGGCTTGCTCGAGAGTGAGCTCACCTCGCAGCCTGGTTGTGTTGGCACCTGAAGGCAGAACCTCTAATGTAGTTTATAAAGAGGTACTTTAAATACTTAAAAAAGTATACCTACTTAGTCCCTAGGGAGCATTATTCGCCGCAACAAAGCCACGGATTGACATGATTTTTTGCATAGGTAACTATATAGTTGAGAACCTGAAGAGTGACATCGGCTAATTTCAATCCCGGAAAATTAAGGAGTTCCCGTGGGAATTAAAAACTTATTATACGCGGACAAAGTCGCGGGCATCAGCTATCTTCTATATATTTAAAATAAAGAAATACGTGTTTCACAGTTTTTTAAAATTCTACCCCCAAAGGGGTGAAATAGGGTTGGTCCTTCAATCACGCCGCAACAGAGCAACCGGTATTTTTCACGGGTAGTTGAGGACCTGGAGAGTGGTATAGGCTACTTTTTATCCCGGAAAATTATGGAGTTCCCGAGGGAATCTAAAAACTTAAACCACGCGGACGAAGTCGCGGGCATCAGCTAGTTACTAATAAATCTTTGACTGTTGTTAAATGTGTTTAAAGATACTTCAACTATAGGTGACATGTTACGAGGTTACCAGATAATTTCAGCATATTATTGATGATATCAATATTTTTAATAAAAGTATATTATTTTAAATTTTGTTCGTTTTATTTTTTTATGTTTTTCCTACCATATCAGTTTACCATATGAATATAAGCTATAAAAGCACAAAGACTATTTAAAAAGGAGCATTGCTTAAAATGAAGCTAATAAAACACCCGCTATCACTAAAGGTATCAGATGTGCAGATTTCAGAAAAAAATAATTTCGTTAGACATAGCGTATTACTTCCTAACTCAATACGATGTTTAATTTGTGGACCATCTAACTGTGGTAAAACGAATGTAATGCTAAGCTTATTGCTTCATGAAAACGGACTTAAATTCAGAAATGTATACCTATACTCTAATACTGCATTTCAACCGAAGTACCGCTTTCTAAGTCATGTTTTAAAAATGATCCCTGAAGTAAATTGTTTTATATTCAATAACCAAAAGGAAGTTATTGATCCTTCTGATGTTTTAAATAATTCTATTATGATTTTTGATGATGTTGTCTGTGATGATCAAAGCAACATTCGCAATTTGTTTGCAATGGGGAGACATAAACAATTAGATTGTTTTTATCTCTCTCAAACATATTCAAAAATTCCAAAACAGCTCGTTCGAGATAACGCTAACTTATTGATTATATTTAAACAAGATCATATTAATTTAAAACATATATATGATGAGCATGTGAATACTGATGTCACTTGGTTACAATTTAAGAATCTTTGCTCTACTGTCTGGACGGAACCGTATAACTTTATCATTATAAATAAGGACTGTGCAATAGACAAAGGAAGGTATAGAAAAGGATTTGACAGCTTTTTTATTTTTAAATAAGTATGTTGCTTATTGTTATAAAAATAATAAATATAGTTACCAGCAGTAGTATAATTTTTAAATCTGCGTACAGTAGTCGTTTAATATTGAGATTTTAATTATTCTTATTTCAAAATGCATAAAAACATAAAAAAAACGTTTGGTTGAATCGGTTAGCTCAATAAAGAAGAAAATAAAAACCATGAAAAAAAATGAAGACCAAAATAATGAAACCATTAATAAAATACTAAGACCTGTTGTTGAGCCCTTAAATTCACTACTTAATATTGATAAAAGTATTCAAAAATCGATATCTCAAAGAGATGATAATACAAAACATTTAAATCTAAGTTCAGATCATGAAGAAGATCCATGTTGTGACAATTCAAATAATTGTAATGAAACAGATTCATTGAGTGAGACAGAATTTTCTAAAGAAGACGAAAATATAGAAAAAGCTTTAGAAAAGTCGTTAAAAAAGGATGAAATCACAGATATTTATGACAACTTAAATATTCCATTTGGAGTTCGCGGCGTAGGTAGAGATTTATTCGTGGGAAATTCAAATGTTACGTTATCTACAGTGGAAAATCGTATGAATAATGACAAAACAATTTTGATAAATATTGATAAGAGACGATATGAACTAACATCTGGTTTGAGAGAATTATTGTTTTGTAAGAAACCTAATCTAACTTTAGTCACAGATAAAGATCAGTTAGTGTATAAGGATATGTTGCACCACACTAATGCACATAAACGAGACTATAATCCAAAAGGGCAAATAAGAGGCGACAAAAGTATAAAATATCGTGACATTATAAAACCATTATTTGCTGAATACTTAACGAATGTCAATAATCAAAAATGCGGTAGTGGTATACCGAAGTTAAAAACATTTATTCCTAATACTGATTTTATTTATTGGGACAATCCAAATGAGTTTATTGAAAGACTTCAATTATTAATAGCGTCTAAAGATGCAGGCAATAGTAGCCATGATAACGAAATAATTTCTATAATCGAAGAGTTGAAAGAAGCGGATATAATTAAAGAATAAAAAGAAAAAAAACGTGAATATAAATCAGTATAGACTATCAATTCAAACATGAATGTTGATAAGTTTGGAGATCATGTTTTTAAGAAAAAAAATTCCTCGAAGAAGTGTCATTACCAAAGGTATAGATGATTTATGGCAAGCTGATTTGATCGATATGCAAACAGTAAGTAAAGAAAATCATGGTTTCAGGTATATTTTGGTTGTTATAGACACATTTTCAAAATTTGCTTGGGGCTATCCTCTTAAATCTAAAAGTAAAGATGAAGTTTGTGAAGTTTTTATGCAACTATTAGGTACCACTCGTATTCCTAAAAACCTACAAACTGACCTAGGGACAGAATTTTATAACAAAAAATTTCAAAAATTAATGGAATCTTATAAAATAAATCACTATTCTACCTACTCTTCAAAGAGCTTCAATCGCAGAAAGATTTATTAGAACTTTGAAATCTAAAATGTATAAAGAATTCAGTTTTAAGGGAGATTATAAATGGATAGATGGTACTCTAGATAAATTAATTAATGCATATAATCATACGAAGCATAGAACAATTAATTTAAAACCTATAGAAGTCAATAAATATAATATGAATGATGTAAAAAAACAATACTTAAAAAATAGCTCTCCACAAAAACAAAATATTAAGACTCAACGAATGGAAGTTGGAGACTTTGTACGTATAAGCAAATATAAAGGAATATTTGAAAAAGGATATACTCCAAATTGGTCAACAGAAATATTCAAGATTGTTAAAATACAACCTACAAAACCGCTGACTTACTTGATTGAAGATGCGAAAGGTCAGCCGATTTTGGGCGCATTTTATAGTTATGAATTACAGAAAACTAAACATCCAAACATTTATCTAGTTGAAAAAGTCTTGAAAAGAAATCGAAGTAATATTTATGTAAAATGGTTAGGATTACCATCGACAGAAAACAGCTGGATACATAAATCAAATATTTTGTAATGGGTATAAATAATAATTAATTAAGCTATTTAATTAATAATAAATTATGCTACTTAAGGTATTGTCTCTTCATTTAAATTTAGTATAGCTCTTGGAATGTGTAAAGACGGTCTTTTAAATTGGTTAATCAATCACTTACCATTTGAACTTCATTTACCTGGGTATAAGTACTGTGGACCTGGAACACGATTAATTCAAAGGCTTAAAAGAGGAGATAAAGGAATTAACCAGCTGGATGAATATTGCAAAGAACATGATATTGCTTACAATAAATCTACTCTTCTAAGCGATCGTCGAAAAGCAGATATCAAATTATTGAAAATGGCAGAAAAACGTGCGTCCGCCTCGGATGCATCTCAAGGTGAAAAACTTGCAGCTAACTTAGTCAAAAATGCTATTTTGTTAAGAATTAACCAATCAATATTGAATAAAGAATTGTAATAAATTTGAAAACTGCTTTTTCCTAAAATTGATCTTACATTATTTTATATAGAAACTTTTGAAACCAGTCAATCAGTTCACACTATGAAAAATAAATCAATCAAATCGCTCGAGCTGTTCCAAAGTGATGCTCCTTCATAATGAAGCACTTTCAAATCGATCGAGCTATTCCAAAACTATGCTCCTTCATAATGAAGCACTTTCATTACGTAAAATTGGGCTATCTGGATCTTTGATCCAGATAGCCCAATTTTACACTACTTACGGCCGAAATTAATAATCAATCCTAATCCAATTTTACCTATCCGAGATTGAGATCCTAATCCATTTTTGAGTTTATGTGTATCTATAAACAATCTAAAGATTGTATAATCTATCTGTAGAATCAAGCAATCGACGGGAGGTCCGATCTCAGATTACGGATTGTCCTCTGTTTGAAAATGACAGTTGGGGTGTATTAATATCCAATCTTTCAATTTTGACGTTTAGTTCGGCTCATGTTTTGATCCAAATTTGCAATCCTACGAATTTCTCGGTTTAACTGTGGAAAATGGCGATATCCGTATCTTCAAGCAGTGATAGTAGTGATTTGGAGGACCTGATGCTGGCTTCCGACGACAGTGATGCAGATGTAGCGCCGAGAGGCAGTGCACGGAGATTGAGAAGAGTAAATTACATGCAGACTCTTGTTGATGCTGACTTCACTTTTAGATTTAGATTGACAAAAGGTGCAGTTAATAATATAATAATATAATCTTTATTTTCAGACATACCGTCCATAATTATTATACAATTAATAATATAATCTAAGCTAACTAAACTATATCTAATGTTAGTCATGTTAGTAAAAAAGAAAAGATCTTATAACTATGTTAGTGGTGTTAATTAACATGATATCTACCGTTTGTGAAACACTGGGAGTGCATGTGCATGCCTACCCAGTGTTTCACAAATGGATTTTCAAATTTTTCCATAAGTGTATTGATAATACTGTTGGTACTCCCCCGCATCCTACTCATCACTGATGCTGCTCTTTTCCTCATAATGCCATAGAAATCATCTGTGTGGGCTTGAGCAAACATCAGTGACGCACTGCAGAATCGGGGCAGCCCCAACAGCACCCTGAATCCGTTATTAAACTGGACTCGCAGGTCGTTGTAGGCCCTCTGCGTATATGTCACCCACAGGCTGCACGTGTAAAACGTTTGGCAATATGCCTTAAATAACGTGAGCTTTACTTCCTTGTTGCAACGTGCAAACCTACGAGCTAACATATTGCATCGTACCGCCAACGCCCTGCGTTCCCTTTCCATATCTTTGACATCGGACAAATCCTCAGTTACTATGTGCCCCAGGTATTTGAACTCTGCGACTATTTTCAGTGGAATTCCGTTCAGAGTAACTGGAGGAATATCATTCAAAGCACATCCTCTGCTCTTAAAAACTAAAAGCACGCTTTTCTTTACATTATATATGAGTCCGTGTGACGCAGCATACGACTCACATATTTTGAGCAATCTCCTGAGTGCTCTAATTGATGGACTCAGCAGAACCATATCGTCTGCGTAACTTAAGTTGTTGATTATGGTTCCATCAATTGAGCATCCAATTTTGGTTCTGCGGAGTTCATCAATCAGCTGATTAATGTAGACGTTAAACAGGGCGGGAGATGTTAATCCACCCTGTCTAACCCCACAATCCAGCTGGTATTCATCCGAGTAGGCACCAGCCCATTTGACCCTGTTTGTTTGTGAGCTGTACCAAAATCGCAAAATGTTAACTAGCTCCTGTGGAACATTAAGGTCCTGTAACTTAGCCCACAGCTTTTCATAACAAACAAGATCAAAAGCTTTGGAAAGGTCAAGAAAAACGGCATAGATGGGTGTTTTTCTGTCCGTATAGTATCTCACAGTCTGCTTGAGCGCCAATATCGCACTTTCGGTGGATAAGTTGCTTCGGAATCCAAACTGTGCATCATTCAGATTTAAATATTCACTGAGCTGTCGCTCAAGCAGGCTATCAAACACCTTCCCTAGTATTGCAGCTAAGGATATGGGCCTGTAGTTCAGTTTATCCGCAATATCTCCCGTTTTATTTTTAACCACAGGCACGACCACGGTCCTCATTAGGTCGACTGGAAGATAGGAGTGCCGGATGCAAAACGTATAAAACATTGCAAGAATCCGATATAGATGCGGGCCAGCATGCAGCAGGTGTTCCACACTTAGACCGTCGTGTCCCGGAGCCTTTCCCCTCGCTAGGCTCTTTATGGCACACTTTACCTCCCGAGCACTAAACGAGAGTGAAGGACCGGTGTTAAGCACTACACCCCCAAGCATATGTCGGTCCTGTGATAACGTTGACTGGACTCTAAAGTGCTCTTTAAATACATTGGCTATACGTCCAACATCCGACTCCCCATCCACGCTCACAGGGAGACCCGCTCTCGGATTTAATCGACTTGTTTCTTTCCAAAATTTCTGAAATTTTTTTTGCTTATGCCGCTCCGCTATCCTATCCATTTCTATTTGCTCTTTATTCCTTTGACAATATTTTAGTTTATTTTTAAATTGCCTTTTACTATCTTTCATATCTTGGTACTCTGTACCATCCGCAGGCATGCCATTCAACTTCCACGAGTAAAATTTTTCTCGTGCCTTCCTGTGAGCGTCTTTCACATATTTATTCCACCCTACCACCCGTCTTCCCTTCCTGACCCTTCCCGACTGGTTACTAGCTAACGCGGCTGTTTGAAGCCCTTGAATAACTTTGTCGTACAATATATCTATTACTAGCCTATGAGATTCCTCCGTACACATTTTGTCACAACAAGAGCTTAATTCCGAAGGAAAGTCTATGTGTTTAAATATGCCGTTACATACATCATGATATATACTGATCTGGGTTCCTTCCCCCCATTTTATTTTATCATTACTATGTGTAAACACCGGGTTTGAAATTTTCGTACAAGTAACATATAGATTACAACTAATCTCTAAAGGAAAATGATCAGACCAATATACATCATAATGTACCTTGGCATCACAAATCGACAGCCACGCTGCCTCTGTAGCTAAGCAATGGTCTAGCCAGCGGCGACACCCATGTGCATCACTTATAAAAGTGTATGTGTCGCTATCGTGTCCAAGCTTAGCTACGTCGGCACATGTCCAGTTCTGGTCCGAACAAAAATTCAGAAGCTCCTTACCGAAATGTTCGCCAGGATGTGCATTGAAATCGCCCAATACAAAAACAGACGCAATACCACTCGTTTCAATAATAGCGACAATCTCACTTAAACAGTCATTAAATTCTATAATGTTTTCAACAGAATCAGTAGGCATGTACACACTAAACAATAACAACTCGCGATTCGCCATTATACATTTTATCGCTGAAATGCGATCACTATTACACGGCACCACAGACACCAATTAAGTTAATTCATTAATAGATGAAATAATGCCCTTTTTACGCGTCACCTCTTCAAGGTAAGTTAAACGGAAAACTACCTTGTTGATACTAGTTTGTGCCTCGCGTGGATTTAAGTTTTCACCGCTGTGAACTTTTGTGGGGTAAAATGTAGCTTTTCAATTTCAGGATATGATGTGAAGGTTTAATAAACACATGCTTTATAATATTATAATATAAATGTTACTTTATAGTAATTTTAAAATATATTGAGATAATTCTTTTCAGAAACTATGGAGTCTCTCCACTACATCAACTGTTGTTGACGCTTCGCTTCTATGCATTGGGAACTATGCTCATATCTGTAGCGGACTTTGTGGGTGTGTCAAAATCTACAGCAGGTAGAATTTTGAAAGATGTATCATCTGCAATTGCCAGATTATATGATAAATACATTTATATGCATCAAAATAGTGCTGACAAATTTTACAGAATAGCTGGATTCCCTCGTGTTCTAGGTGCAATAGACTGCACTCATATACGCATACAATCCCCTTGTGAGTCACAGCAGCTAATCCTTAATTAAATTTGTCAATTTAATTACTTACTGAAATATAATTACTAACCAAGAAATTATTTATGTTTAGGTCATTTGATAGGGGAAGAGTTCAGAAATAGAAAAAATTACTTTTCTATAAATGTCCAAGCAGTTTGTGATGCAGATTTAAGACTAATGAATGTTGTGGCTCGGTGGCCAGGGTCTGCCCATGATGCAACAATATTCAATAGTTCTACGCTAAGAGGCAAGTTCTAAAGTATAATATAATATGTATGTATATAACCAGTGTATTATTCACATACTTACAACAACACTCAAACATTACTTTTATAGCTCAATGTGATGCTGGTCAATATGGGAATCGCTGGTTGCTTGGAGACAGTGCATATCCAAACAAGCCCTATTTATTGACGCCGCTGCTAAATCCAAGAACAGTGGCTGACAATAGATACAATGAAGCACATATTAAAACTAGAAATCCCATTGAAAGGTATCTATATACCTATATATTTTATGTATACCTATATATTTTTTAGTTATAAAATGTAACTGGATAATCCTGTACTATTTTTGAAAATATTATTATTAATCAAGAAAACATATCAGTGTATAGAACCTAATAGGTACAGCATCAGTCTTTTATTAATATATTTAAATATTAAATGGGAAAATTTATTGCTAATAGGAGGATATACTTTCAGTCCCAAAAACCCTAATATGTTCTTTTGGGATAGGAATCAATTATTTGTTTTTTCCTTACAAAGGTGTACATTGTAAATGTACTGTCCAGATAGCCCCATGTTTATACATGATGATCTGATAAATATCATTAGGTAGATTATTTAGAACCCTTTAAACAAATTCAGTGTAATCGCTTATTATTACTATTTATAAACCAAATACTATAATAAGTTACACCAAGTATTATAGTAGGTACTTGGTGGATATAGGCATATAATATTTTTTCTTATTTTCAGAACTTTTGGAGTTTGGAAGCGTCGTTTTCCTGTTGTAAGTCTAACTTTGCGTTTGTCACTGTTAAACATACATACAGTGATAATAGCTACGGCAGTGTTACACAACATATGCAGGAATAACAACCTCGAGGAAGTTCCCCCAGAAGTTGACATCCCAGAGGAGAACAGTATCGAGGAAATCTTGCAAGAAGAAATTAATATTACTCAGAGAACTGATCTCATACAAAACTATTTTAGTTAAGGGCACAATCTCTGCGCGCAAATTTGCCACAAAGCTACCTCATCCCCCCGCAAACCAACCCACTCTAAAGTGCTTTTCATATGACCTCACTGTCCCCGGTGTCAAATTTTACATCACAGTATAAATAACTTAAAACTTATAACTTTAAAACTGTTTATTAATAATTGTATTGATCACATTAAATATCTTCACTTCTTCATATTCTCAAGTTCCATTCTTAGTTTTTCATTTTCTAATTTTAATTTTTCATTTGTTAATTCCAAATATTTCAACTTCTCCCCCAAGCACTGTTTTTTTAATTTAAAATAGTCTGCAATTGCAAGGTCTTTTGCAATCTTGGTCCCATCTCTCATTTGCCTCTTTTTACCTGTTAAGTAATATTGTAAAGTCTTTTGTATTGTATAAAATACTACTGTTTTTCTAATAAATTTTATAATTAAATCTTTTAAACCTATGGATTTTTAAGTTGTTTCTTATAAATTCATACTTCCATACTACTATTATTGGTTAATGGTGTAACCAAAGAACCAATTTTGACAAAATTTTGCACAGATAGCTTGCGCCTCTATAATGGACATTAGATACTTTTTATCCCGGGAAAGTGAGGGAATCCTTTTATTTAAAAAAATCCTAAACTTAAGCCGCAGGCTCAGTGTTCTTTTTTAGAGACTACTACTTTACTTCAACTAACATAAAATAAAAAGTAATAAATTATTTTAATATAATGATATACTTAATAAATATTCCTACTAATATTATAAATGCGAAAGGTGTTTGTTGGTTTGTCATTCAATCATGCAGCAACGGAGTAACATAGGCTACTTTTTATCTCGGCAAATTACGGAGTTCCTGCGGGAACTGGAAAACTTAAACCACGCAGACGAAGTCGCGGGCATCAGCTAGTTGAATATAATGCAAACAAATAACCTTAATACCTGATCTTGGGGTACCAAAAGGCCTTGCCTTGTTAGAGTCGTCTTGCACAGTTACCACCACATTACTGGGCACTGTCACCTCGCTACAGCTGCTGGGCACCACAACCAAATTATTGGGCACTGTCACCTCGCTACAGTTGTTGGGCTCTACTACCACATTATTGGACACTGTCACCTCATTTTCTACATAGGGTGGTATTGGAGCATCTTTGAAATCTAAAAAGTCTATATTAACCCTTGCTTCACCACCCTCATCAAACCCGTCTGGTTCATTGTCACCCCCATATGGAACTCTGAACCCACTGGCTGTGGTCCCCAATAAGCTAGATACGCGGTCTAATATTTCGTCTGGGGGAATGTAATCACCTGCACCACCACCAGTCTGCAAAGTTAAGAAGATTATGCTCCATTTATATATGTAATATATCAAAACACTGTGTTCAGAGGCTTCTTACAGCCGATGTTTTATTCAACCGTGAAGTGAACTAGAGTATGTGTGAAAAGCATTGATAGCTCATTGCACAGCCCATTGGTTCAGAACTCTGCCTCTCAAAAGGAGGGTGGCGGTTCAAATCCCGGGCATGCACCTCTGACTTTGGAGTTGTGTGTTTGTGGAGTCTAATTCTGAGAGGAGACCTGTGCCCAGTAGTGGGACATAGAGATCCCCTAGAGTGGGTTGAGATTGAAGTGAAGAAGACAAAAACAGGAATTTAATAAATTCCTGTTTTTGTCTTTGCACTATAGAATACTCATTTAATATAATATTAATATTGCTATGCTAGGCTCTATAACAGAGATATTAATTAAGTATAGTATGTTCTGTAATTTATACATTTATATATCTGTAAGTAATTACCTGAATATGGTTCATTCTTATTTTTGCATTCCGTTTCCGAGAGTTCTTTTTAAGGTTCTCCCATTTTAATCTTAACTGCTGTGATGTACGTGGATATTTTGTAGCAGTTGCATTAAATTTTTCTGCAATTTTACCCCACTCATCGACTTTCATTTTGTTGCTTGTAGCATTTAGCGATAATTTTACTTGCTTCAATTAAATCTACGAGAACTTTAGTCTCTTCTTTCGATAAGGGTTTACCTTTTACCTATAAAATAGAAAATGTTTAATGTGGTTAGAAAGTAATAATTCATAGAAAGTACAGGCACAAAACTTGGTGTACTTGTAGATTTCTTCGAGTATTATGACATTATGACCATGTTTCGGAACAAAACTGATTCACAAGCATTGAACACATTGATATTGTTTGATAGCATTGATGGACACTGCATCGCTGCGGCGGCTCATGGAATAGTTAGTTAAATAACTCGCATTGCAAGTAACATCAATACTAAAGCCAAAAACCGAAAAAGCATTCTCTTTCGAACTAACGTTATCGCAACACACTAACACACACTTTAGTGAACGGAAATCTTTTTAAGTACATATACGTTCAGTACTTTAATACTTACGCCTTCCGAATCCATTTATCATAAACAAATTAAGTAATATACTTATGTATTTTTGTAATTGTTTACCAATTATCGTACCGGAGCACAAATTGTTCGGTTATAAAATTGACATTTGACATTATTTAAAAACGCAGCGGCGGCGTTCCGTTCCATTCCCTTAATTTTTAAACACAAATAAATAAGATTAAATTTAGTTACCTACATTATTATTGTTTTAAATAAATAATAGGTTTATAATAATATAAAGGCGGGTGTATTCTAAATATTTTTGTGTACTTATAGTAAATCGGTTTTAAAGTTATGTGAACTAATGTAGGTACATATTAATGAGTCCTGCATAAAACGGAACGTTCGGGAGGGAACGGATTGCTAGGCCATCTACAGATAGCTCTAAGTCGGGATTGACAAGTTCACTTATTGGCACGTAGATTAGAGATCGATCTTTGGATATCTATCAATCTGAGATACGTTTTAATCATGGATTGTAGATACATTATTAATTTCGGCCGTTATACAGTACATCCAAATGTATGTATGTTGGACAGATTTGGTTGTTTTCCATTCCATGTCTCATGAGGTGTTTTGTTATTAACTGTTTTACTGGGTAATCTGTTAAGAAGGTAAGTAGCACAGTAAACAGCTTCACCCCACATTTCATTATTCAATTTTGACTCAAATAACAATGCTCTTACTTTTTCTAATATTGTTCGATTTAATCGTTCGGCTTTCCCATTATGTTGAGGTGTGTATGGAATTGTATAGTCTAATTTTATGCCTTTCTTTAAACACCATGTTTTAAATTCATTGCTTGTATATTCTCCTCCGTTGTCACATCGTATACAAGATACTTTTTCTTTCTTTTCTCGTTCTACTTCTTCTATATAATTCTTAATTACTTCTGAAACTTCATTTTTGTTTTATAAGATTAGTTTTAATTATATGACTATAATCATCTAAAATTGCGACAAAATATCTCCTGCCATCATGTTTCTGTTTCTAATGGCCCACAAACATCTGTATGAATTATTTCGAGTATTCTTCCTGCTCTCTGCCTTTCTGTGTTGAAAGGTAGTCTGCTTTGCTTTGCTTTTATGCATATTTCACACGGTTCTACTTTACTATTAACTCCTTCTATTTTTATACCTTGAGCTACATTGGGTAGGAATCGCAAAATATCTTTTCCAGGATGTCGTAGTCTCTTATGCCACTCCAAAGCTGTATCTTTCTCTTTTGCTAATAGTGTATGCTCTTCACAATTTTCTTCTTTATTTATATAAATGAAATATAAACCATTTTCTTTTTCACCTTAAAGTATCAATTTTTTATTTTTGAATATTTTGACACTTACTTTCGTAAACAAAACAGAACCATTACTATCTGCTACAGCAGTGACTGACATTAAATTGTGTGTTAGGTCAGGAACATATAAGGTTTTATTCAGTGTACAGTTTATACCTTGAATTGTTCCAACTCCTTCAGATTTAATAGTTTCATTATTTGCCACTGATATTTGCGACTGAATTTCTTGATAATTACTTAAAATATTATTATTTGTCAAATGTGACATACTTCCTGAATCAACCACATATTTTATTATTTCATTTTCTTTATGAGTATTACTAGTCGTTACCAAGGCTACGTTCTTGTTGTTAAAATTTTTATTATTTTTATTGCGGAAAAAACAATTTTCTGCTTTGTGATTGTTTTTCTTACATATATTACAGCCTTTATTTTTATACCAGCAATCCTTTTCCAGATGGTTATTCATTTTACATGTTCTGCATTTGAACTGTTTGGTTTATATTTTTCTACCTTTAGCGCTACATTATCACATTTTTCAACTTTAGTACTTACTCGCGTTTCTTCGAGCAGCAATCGATTTTTAAGATTAAGTAAATTTTTTTTATTATCTGAGGTACTTTCCCATGCTGTTGTGAAAATTTTGTATGAATCTGGGAGACATGTTAGAATCTTTGTCATTATAAGGTCTTCACTAATCTCATGACCAAGATTTTTTAATCTTAATGACAAATTCTCTACATTTACTAAATTTTTATTCATTGGCAGATTGATATTGTACTTGAAATTAAAAAATTCTTGTAGTAAATTAGATTTGTTCCTATTTTCTGACCCCTCAAAAATGGTACAGATTTTGTTATACATTTCATATGCTGAATTACAAGTTAACAAATGATATTTGAATTTCTTATCGATTGATGATATTATAAATTTTTGTGACTTGGCATCTTTAAGTTCATCAATCTTTTCTTCACCCTTTTTTAAAGTATTACTTAACCCATGCGCCTTTAAATAAATATTTATTTCGAATTTCCACATTTGAAAACTCTCGGGTCCATTTAATTTTTCGATTTGGATTGTTTCATACGAAGCTTTCGCCATTTTAAATTTTTATGTGTAATGTACTTACAGTTTTTTATTTTTTGCGATTTTTATTTTTCTCGCTTCTCACGTCCGCTGGGCCCATAACCTCTTGTGCAGAGTGATTTTCTACAGTGGATTATTAATTTTATTGAAACATATTTTATATTTATGCATGAATATATTTTTATAAGTACACATCCTTTTACAACATTTTTATAACAACGACGTTACCTAGGTTACACACTTTTTCTAAAGTTTACGGTCTACAACCCTATATCAAAAGAGTTTTTATTCAACATTGACTGCCTATAGACACCCCAGAAGATCCACAATTTACTTTTATTGAGATCATCACTTGTCTAAAAGACATGAACCACAAGAAAGCGCCGGGACCCGATCATTTGACCTCTGACATCTGCCGACTATTTACTGACTTATTTCCTAATATTATCACTGACTTAATGAATAGATGTTTTCAGCTTGGATACTTCCCTAAGAAGTGGAAGGTGGCCTATGCCAAAATTATTCCCAAACCTAATAAGACCGACTATACTGACTGCTCTTCTTACCGACCCATCGGACTGATCGACGTGTTAGGAAAATTACTTGAAAAACTTATTATGAACAGGCTCACTTATCACATGAATAGTAACGGCTTGAACTGTGACAAACAGTTCGGATTTAAGCTGCAAACTAGTTCGGTAAATGCACTAAACTGCGCGCTAGGCGTTGTCGACCGCGCTATATTGGCCAGGCAACACGTTATTATGGTGTCACTTGATATCAAGGCGGTGTTCGACAATGCCTGGTGGCCTGCGATATTCCACAGACTTCGGCACATCAACTGCCCCCGAAATATTTACAGGACTCTTACTAGCTATATTGAGGACAGATATGTGTACTTGGCTTTTGCTGATTGTCGTGTGAGAAAAAATATGACGAGAGGTTGCGTCCAGGGCTCGGTGTGTGGACCAACCTTATTTAACCTTCTGCTTGATGAGCTATTATGCAGTACATTGCCCCCGGGATGTCATCTGCAGGCCTATGCCGATGACGTACTGCTTGTGGCTCATTCGAGCGACATTGCCTCGCTGGAAGGGGCTACAAATGAGGCGTTTAGCGCAGATCGCATCTTGGGGAGAATCTGTCAAACTAAAGTTTGGGCCGGAGAAAACTCAATGTATGGCATTCACTAATAAAGCAACTAAGACTCGAATCATATTCAATGGCCATCTTGTCTCGTTCACAAATCAGGTTAAGCTGCTGGGTGTTATCATTGACAGGAAAAACCAAGAACATAGAAGATGACCTGAACACCGCGAGCAGCTTCATCGCACGCCTGGGAGTGGATCACTGCATTGTGTGGTGACATCAATGCTAAGAGCCATTGGTGGGGAGACATGGTTGAGGATGACAGAGGCGCCAGGGTGCACGAAACCCTCATTGGATTGGACTTACAAATTCTGAATGATGGCAGACTACCAACTTTTAACACTGTACGAGGCAACCGGGAGTTCTCCAGCTACCTCGACCTCACGGCATGCTCCGCTAGCATGCTGAACAAAATAAGTCAGTGGGAAGTTAAGCCGGACTTGGTTACTTTGTCCGATCATAGAGCGATCACGTTCCAAATTGACGCTAGACAGAGTAGTCAAGAAGGGGCTTTCAGGAAAGCCACGCGAAAGTTTAACACTCTGAAGGCCGACTGGGGAGTCTTTCGGGAGGAATTGCTGAAAGGTCTCGGCGAGGAGGGACTCTTGGAAGGAGTCGCCGACACAAACACACCGCAGGGCCTCGACGACTGGGTGCAGAAATACGAGGCGTGTGTCGAGCGAGCTTGTGGGCGGTCGATGCCGGAGCTTAACAGCAGCTCGACCATCAGAATAAGGAAATGGTGGGCAAAGGAACTAACGGCACAAAAACAGGAAATGCTCAGATGCAGAAGGAAGATCAAGTTTGCCAACCCACGTAGAAAACCTTTTGTAATTCAACAATATAAGAAGGCGCTTGAAGAGTATAAGGTTGGCCTTTCGAGCGCCATCTGGAAAGACTTTTGCACCGGACAAAAAAAGGATCGCATATGGGAGGGGGCTTACAAGATAATGAGGAACTGCTCAAAAATAAGTGACAAGCTCCTACGCTGTCCCGTTGGAAATAGCATCCTTACTCCAGAGGATTCTGCACGGTTGCTGGCTGACACTTTTTATCCGACTGACGAGCCTCACACAGACACGGCTGAGCAATCCCGAAGAGGCTGGCTGAGGAAATGGTGAGAGGATTGCGCGACCAATTAGTTAACCAGAACCTTATACCATTTACTGAGGAGGAGGTGAGGGGCGTCCTAAGCTCCATAAGCCGCTTACAACGCCAAACCACACGTTCTTTTATCAACTTTTAACAAATGCCTGACACTGGGATACTTCCCTCTTCGGTGGAAAATTGCTACGATAAAGGTAATCGTCAAACCAGGCAAGGATGACTACGCCAAACCTAAGGCGTATAGGCCTATTGGACTCCTGCCGGTGCTGGGGAAAACGCTCGAGAAACTTTTCACAAACAGAATTATGTGGCAATTAGGCAACCACTTAGACAAGAAGCAGTATGGGTTTATGCCGCAGCGCTCCACCGAGGACGCCCTTTATAACGCTGTAACGGGGATACGGAAAGACGTAGAAAACCGCAAGATGGTAGTCGCCGTATCCCTGGATATAGAGGGCGCATTTGATAATGCGTGGTGGCCTGCTTTGATCACCCAGCTGATAGACAAAAAGGCAGATTGCTGGCTAGTCCAGTTCATATCCAGCTACCTGACCTCCAGGTCCGTTGTCCTTAGATACGCCGGGGCAGAAGTGCAGAAGGAAACTAACAAGGGCTGCATTCAAGGTTCTACATGTGGCCCTCTACTGTGGAACATACTTCTGGACAGTCGCCTGCATCAATTCGAGGACGACTCAGTACGGGTGCAGGCCTTCGCAGACGACATTCTGGTGATCGCATCCGCTGACAGAGCCGAGAAACTTCAGACACATCTTAACAAAGCGTTGAACGAGATCTGGAACTGGGGCAAGCAGAACAAACTTAAGTTTGCCCCACAAAAAATCCAGACGGACCTGTTCACCAGAAAACTGAAGTACGATGTTCCTCGGCTGTAAATGGGAGGGGTGGACCTGTGAATCGCCGATACCATGAAAGTTTTTGGACTGACCATAGACAAAGGTCTCAATTTCTGTGAGCATTTAAACCAGGTGACGACGAAAGCAGCAAACTTTTATAAATTAGTATCTCGCACCGCAAGGGCGCACTGGGGGTTGAACGCTGATATCATTAGGATGATTTATGTCACTGTAGTGGAGCCCACCATCCTTTATGCTTCTAGCGTATGGGCGCACAGAACCGACAGGAAGTACATAAAGGTAAAACTGGATAAAAAAAACTGGATAAACTCTGTCCGGCATCATCCCACTTGAGCTGAGAGCCCGCGAGAACAAGAGTCTGTTTGAGACGAAGAAGGGACGGGAATTGCCAGAACTGCCTGACCGGCAGTTGGAAAGTTCAGTCAGTCCGTTCGCTCTAAGACACCCAGCTAAGAAGTATGCCACAGCTAACGGCGACGCGCAGCGCGGCGCGACCTGCGGCGCGGGGAGAGACGCGCGGTACACGGCGGCGATGGGCTGCGCAGTGTGCGAGTGAAACAAATGTACTAGCGAGTATCGAGGCGGCCACAGCTCAGAGCGGCGCGGGCGGTGGCATCGGTGGACGCATTCAGGCATCGCACGACCGAAACAAATAATTTTGTTTCTACCGCGCGTTTTTAACTTAAAATAATGAATGTGGAACAATTTATTAGTGAAATACTGAGTAGACCCGCAATATGGATGTCAAAACATCCACATCATAAATATAGGCATGTTGTAAAAATATTGTGGGACGAAATAAAACAACAATTTCCTGGTAGTAGTGGTAAGTATTTATTACCTATTTTTTACGAGTAATTAAACAAGATACGTTAATTTAATATCATAGACATTCACGATTTCATAGATACCTACCTACCTACCTATGCTTGGGTTGGGTTATTGAAATAAAGTTTGAATTAATCTCGTATTCTAGATGCTTGAATCGTAGCTCGATTATTCCGTCTTGACCTGCGTTCGCTATTGTGACTATTTGAGTCTTCAAACTGGGAAAAAAACTGCTGAAAATCTTCATCTCTGTCTCCGTCTCTTTCTCTTATAATATTGTGTAACAGGCACGAAGCCTTTATAATCAATATTGCGTGCTTTTTGTCTGCCTCTATACTTTTCGTACAAATACGAAATTTATTTGTTAGAATACCAAATGCGCACTCAATTGTGACTCTTGCCCGGGATAATCTTTTGTTGAAAATTCTTTTTTCCGTATTTAAATCACCGGAGGGATATGGGCGCATCAAATAATTTTTAAGAGGGTAGGCTTCATCGCCAATTAACACGTATGGCAAATTCAGATTTGAACCAGGTAATCTTTGTGACGGTGGAACGTTGAATCTATTTTCTGTTAATAATCTATTTAATCGTGAAAAATGAAAAGTGCCTCCATCACTTTGTTTGCCTTTCCCGCCAACTTCTACAATAATAAACTTGTAGTCTGCATCTGACACTCCTTGTAGCACTAATGAAAAAAAATGTTTATAATTATAATATGCACTTCCACTATTGGGTGGATTTTTTATGCGGAAATGTTTGCCGTCTATCGCACCCAAACAGTTAGGAAATTGCCATCTCGAAAAAAATAAATTTGCTACACTTTTCAACTTATCACAGGTTGGCTGCGGCATAATATGTATTTGGGCCAAATTTTTCCAAATAGCTTCTAGAGTTTGATAAATTACTTTGGCAACTGTACTTCGTCCTAATCGGTAAGATTGAGCCAAGACCTAAATGATCCACCGTGACCAAGAAACCTGAAATAAAAAAGCACTTATTAATGACCTAGCTTTTCCAAAAATTTTACCAAATGTAGGTAATATTATAATACTAAATTTTAATGTGATATTACGTCTAGCTATCCATCCATCCATCCATAATTTTATATTTTATGCATTACTAGTAATGAGGTTATGACTTAATGATGGGACTATCGCAAATAAAAAAAGCTGTTATTCCATAAAAATCCAATATAGGTAATTACTTTTAATTTTCAGATGATAGTTTAAGGAAAAAATGGAAGAACCTAAAAGACGGCTACCGGAAAGAACTCAAAAAAGTACCTATGTTAAGGTCTGGAGATGAAGGTTCAGAATATCAGTCTCAGTGGAAGTATTTTGAACAATTATCATTTTTGAAAGACGAATATTTGCCCACCATGGGAGAGACTAACTTAATAGATGAAGATACATCAACTCAAGATCTAACAGAAGAATTGTCGTCGTCACTCTTCGAATCACCGCCGCCTCCGCCGTCGGTTTCACCAGTGCCATCAACCCCCACCTCCCCGCCACAGCAACCGCCAACTCCACAATCATCAGGACTTCAGGTACAGACTAATGCTACCCACCTCAAGAGAAAATGAAACACAAAACTCCTCCCGAAAGCGATTGAAAACCACTGAAATCCGTGCTGAGTATTTAGAAATAGAGAGAAAAAAATTGAAGTTATTGGAAGCTGACTTAGCAGTTGGTAAAGAAAAAGACATTCCCAGGTCAGATGACTATCACTTTTTGATGAGTCCATTACCAGAAATGGAGAAGCTTAACGTTTTACAGAAAATGAGACTGAGAAACAAATTCACTCAAGCTTTAATGGACGAAATTAGTCTCAATCAATATCCAGGCTATCAGGGCTATTACACTCAACCTCCACCTTCTGACTACGGCACAAATAATTAAAAATTTACATTTTACCAAAAAGTTAAAAACTTAATAATTTGTCTATGGTACATAATTTGTGATAATAATAATTTATCTAAGGTACATAAATAAATACTTAGTGATGAACCAATTAATATTTTTATTTATCTACATATTTACCTTAAAGTTAGAAACAGCTGTTCTAGAGGTGAAACATTTTTCTTGAAATTAACTTTAGCTTTCAAGTCTTCATGTATATGGCCGAGTATATAATCAAAAGTTTCTATACTTGCCCTCGTATATTCAAAAAATTTATCAGGATACTTCCTATATTCATAATAAAGAGTATGAAATTCGCCAAGTTCTCTCCTTTTTTGGTTAACTGGGTGCGCTCCTATTCTTGACTGAATGATATCTTGAGCTAAGAACGCACTTGTTTCGAGGCAATACCGTGCCACAATTGACAGGGACATTTTTAATTAAGCCGTTCTCTAAATACGTCCACCGCTGACGCCGCCGTGGTCGCTACTAGTCTAGCTGTGGCATTACCCTGCCCGCCGCGCCTCTCGCCTCACCGTGCCCCGCACCGCCAGAAACTGTGCCATAGACGTAAGAGACTTACCCTGACGTTTGGATGTGTCGAAACTCAGGAGGAACTAGACGCGATCGGCACTGACTGGATATTAGTATTCACAGACGGCATTAAAATTGAAGGTCGCGTGGGTGCTGCGGTCTCCGTATGGAAGGGCGAGGTAGAAATTTTCCACAAGAAGCTATCCCTGGAAAGGTACTGCTCAGTTTAACAGGCGGAGCTTCTCGCAATAAGGGAGGCCGTAAGAATCATCTTGAGCAAGTGGGGAGGACAGAAGGCCCACATCCTCAGCGACTCTCGCTCGGCTCTGGAGAGCATTACAGGATGGAGCACACTGCACCCGCTGGTGCATGATATCAGCGAATTGCTCCATAGCGTCACTGAAGCTGGGAGAGATACGCCTGCACTGGATCCGCGCACACACAGGAATGGCAGGGAATGAGAGCCGCCCTCAAGTCCAAGATGAAGCCATCGTACGACAGGTTCCCAGTATCCTATGCCAGGCTCCTCATCAGGGACTACATTGAACACCTGGCAGGACAGGTATACAGAATATCCAACAGGTGCAACCACCAAGCTCTTCTTCCCCGAAGTCCGGGTAGCCCACAAGACCATTAGAAAAATGACAATGGATAATTACAAGGCGCAGCTCTTCACGGGTCACGGCGGTTTTAAAGCATATTTATATAGATTCAAGTTGGCGGGAGATCCGCGCTGCATTTGCGACGACCACTCAGAGGAGACAGTCGAACATTTGCTGGTCGACTGTCCTCGCTTAAATAGACTAAGGTACGAGTGCGAGTGCAGTGTGGGTCTCGCGATCATCAAGGAAAATTTCGCAGAGCTGATTAACAACAATGACTGTCGGACCTATTTCTTAGAATTTGCTGTAAGAGTGGTGAAGGATGCGGGCAAACGGAATGGCTCCAAGTAAGAGCAGTAAAGCTAAGCTTGTATATACAGTAGTGTAATATCGTTTGTATAGGTGTATAATATACAATATGTATCAAAAACCCTGTTGTTCCTTTTAGGTACGTATACATAATCATATAGGTGTACCAAAACTGAAAATCTTATTTTAAAAAAATCAAGTACTGGTCAGTTATTGTTCATAGTCAAGATAGCTTATAAAATAGACACATTAAAAAAATGTTTGTAACATCTGAGTCGGCTCGATCAAAAGCGAGCTCAAAGGATACCGCCGCGCCGCCAACCTCTTTTACTAAGCCGCCGCGCCGCCCGCGGCTCGCTTCCTATCCTAGTTGTTAGTCGCTCGCGCAACTGAACGGACGTGCGCGTTACGTTGCGAAATTACGTGAAATGTCTTACAAGAATGAAGGATATTTTAAATTTTGATGTGTCTCTGGAGAAGTGACTGCAACTATGCAGAGGCGCGCAGACTTTACCGGGAGCACTATGCTATTTCACGACGCTCAACATGTAACTACTACAGTGGCAGTGCCCAACATCCGTTGGCGAAATAAAGTCCGATTCATCGGTACTACGACGCGTACGTGCAAATATCGCCAAACGGTGTGAGAAATGCATAGAGCTACAAGGCGGGCATATCGAGCAACATCTCCGTAATCGAAAAGCTGTTGACATCATCATAAATTAGTGATACGATTAGATTACATAACTAAGTACTTACTTTTTCTAATAATTGAACGAATCACATTTTAAAAGTTGCAACAGTGTTAAACAAAAATGTAAACAAATTGGACGTTACACGTGACACACAGCTGAGTGATCTTTGTGACTCGCGGGTGACACGTGACGAGTTCATGACCTCAGTACCCTCAGTACAGTGACCCTAGAGCGTGAGCGGCTGCCGCCTGCCGACGGTCGGCACCTTTGATACGATTTGCTATCTCTCTCGCGCTCGCTCTGGCTCGCATCGCCTCGTAGAAGTTCAGGGGTGAGCAATCATTTTCATTTTACAAATAATATTGATTTAATATTTAATTTGAATATTTTAATTTAAGAGTTTTACCAAATAAGTTGATTTTTTATGTTTAAATATCGATACTGATAACGCAGCTCAAAGGGACCACAGGGTTTTTGTTACACAGTGTATAGTAGAATGTAATAGAGTGTCAACGTAGTAGAGTGTAGCAGAAACGTAGTAGTAGGAATTTAGAAGCATAAGGAAGTAGTGTAGATTGTGTAAATAGTAATATAACTGTATATAGCAGAAAAAAAAAGTCAAGTAAATAACAGAAAGCAAATAAAAATATAAAGACAAATGATATTCTCTGGAGAGAAGAAAAAAAAACAAAAAACAGATGCTGAGACACTACTAACACTAGAGCAAGCAACTACTAATATTAGATATAAGGTTATACATTATAAGAGTTAAATTAATTTAAGACGAGGCTATAGGCGCGTAACTGTAAGGGATTGAATATTAAAGGAGGAAAATAAAAGACTTAAGGGTGCCGTATTATAATAACGGCAGATTGGTAGGACCGCTAGCTCGTTTTTAGTGGGTAGTCCGGGAAACCGGGAGTCCCACATACCCACCCGGAATCTGCGCGGCCGCCTTATGCGAGCGCGCAGCTTCCGGGGGGATGCGTAAAGGCATTTTCCACCAGCGGGATACAAATAAATAAAAAAAAAATAGGTTTGCTCTCAATCTTCGGAAAGATAGTAGAGAAAATGATGGTAAACCGTTTACAGTGGAGAATACTTCCAACTCTCAACAAAGCCCAGTATGCTTCATGCCGCAGCGTGGAACCGAGGACGCCCTCTATGACTTGTTGAGGTATATACGATCAGAAGTAAGAGAGAAGAAGATCGTACTTATGATCTCACTGGACATAGAGGGGGCCTTCGACAATGCGTGGTGGCCCGCCATTAAAAAACAGCTTATCGACAGGAACTGTCCAACTAACATCTACAGAATGATCAATCATGACGAAACATCAATCGTCCACCAGCTCCTTGGATGACGGATCAAATTAGAACTCTGATGGCTAGGAGTGATAAATTGAAACGGAAGTTCAAGGTTACTAGGTTAAACGACGGTAACTTTGATGAAAATGTGCTAAATACACATTTCTGCACTCCCCCATTTCAGTTAAATGCAGTTACTAAGGCATCCACTATGTAATGTGTACCTTTTTGGTCCTCATACACTCCTTGTTTTAATTGTATTTTTGCTATTTTCCCTTAAATTTCTCGTTTAATTGTACTTTGCTATCGAGATTTTAAAAATAACCAAAAATCAACATTACTTTGTTTACATTTGGATGACAATCTTAAACGTCAAAAGTCACGATGACGCTTAGGAGAGTCGTTCAAAAACATTAACTTGTCGTATGACAACCTCCGTACAATTGGTGAATCGAAAACCAGAAATCGATATGAATGTCCCTATTTTGACAGCTCGGGTTTTTGAACGAACTTTGTCACTCAAAAGCGGCCATCTTCGGATGACTCACTTTTTTTTTCTTCCTGTGGTGAACTGGATGGAGTCTGCTTGCATTTATAACGAGATGTAATCTTGTTTTCTTTGTGGAATATGTCCAGTTAATTATTATTTTAGGCCTAAAAATCCAGAGATCGTTATGGATCAATAAAATAACAGCGCATTTGCGGTGAGTTCCTCTTTTCTAGCCTCATACGTGTTAGGGAAAACCCTCATGCATAAATTTTTCCAACAAGGAAATGATAGCATATTAATAGAGATCTCCTTGTTACAGCTGTCCCCTATTAATTATTTTACCATGAGATAATATTCCATGCGGAATTTTCTTTGAAACATATTAATGGATCACGATGGAAAATTTGCTGTCGGGATGCAGCTCAAGTTCATCGGCCTACATCACAAGATTTTGTGTAGTGGAGTGTTAATTTTAACAAGCGAATTTATTAATTTATTCCCCTGTACTTGGCAGATTGTTTATTTTTAACCATTTCGTTAATTTCCTAAATTTATTTTTTATAACCTCTTGTAGCCATGTGGCTCAGTCTACTTTAAGATTTTAATCTAAATATTGAAATAAGTACCATAAGAATTAATGTAAGGCAAAGGGAACGAAGGGACATTGTTATATTTTCCGTTTTTTTATAAAATGAACACTTGGAGATTTTAGACACAATAAATTTATTTTGAATCTTAAATATATACAACTCTTTGATTTTATCCATCAAACTAAACACAACAAAACCCTGTGAGAGAGCCCACGGCTGGGTAGGCCAAAGCCCTGGCTTGAGATTAGAAGTTCAGGCTTCGGCTAGGTTATCCGAGCAGCTTTTACCCAGCTGGCTGGCGCCCGTAGATATTTCTATATTATAGGGGAAGGTCATAGTTCTCTTCTTTCTATTTGTCAGCTGGAAACAAAAGAAGATATTCTTTATCAACTACGACATTAACTATATAACTTTTAAAATTTCATAATATCATAAAATGCATTTAATTTTTTTTTATTTTTTTTCACCCGTGTATTGGGGTGAAAAATATTCCTATGACATTTGTCGCCCTGGAACAGATACCTGATTTTTTATTTTGGGAACCTAGTCGTGTTGATTCTCATAGTTTGGTGGATAAATATTTTAATTGCCCTCGTTTTTGCCGTAATTAGTGTTTTTTGTAATATTTTAAGGTGTATTGTATCCGTGTAACCTATTTATTGTATGCCTAGATACTAAGATGTTTGTCATAGCATAGCTAATCTTACCCATGCGTAAAACAACTACTGGAATAATAATTAACTTATTACAAAAGGAAATTTTCTTGTAATTTGGCGTTCCGAAGATTTGCATACTTGACAATGGAGTTCAGATGACCTCTAGAGCTTTCAAACACTTTGCTAAAGAATATAACATTCCAAAATTATTTTATAACACTTTGTATACCCCTCAGAATAACCCCGTTGAACGCTTTAATAAAACTATTGAGACTTGTATAGCATGCTATGTTGAGAACGATCATAGAACCTGGTCAAAATATTTGCCCCATTAATATAATGGCACTATTAATCTAGTTACCGGATACATACCTAATTTTCTTATGTTTGGTAGGGAAGTTTTCCTCGATGGGTCCCTACATAAATTTAATTCTATCTCTGATCCTTCAGAGTTAGTTATTGGTAGTCGTTCTGATTATTCGGACGCACTTCATACCTTGAGTAATATTTTGATAAAACTGTTAGTAATTTGGCTAAATCAAATAGAAGAAATGCCAAATACTACAATGCGGGAAGAAAAGTCATTTGTTATTGTGTTGGAGACATAGTTTGGAGGCGCAACTTTGTGCAATCCAATGCTGCTTCGTTCTTTAAAGCTAAATTAGCTCCTAGATTTGTTAAATGTAAAATAATAAAGAAAATCTCAGATACTGTTTATACATATATTAAAGGATTTGGCAAAGAATAGTACAGGTAGATATCATATAAAAGATATTCTTAAAATTTGACAAAATTAAAACTTAAAATTAATTTTAATCTGAAAAGGACTAAACAGAGGCTAACACAATAAGGACTAATCATTTTGAGTAGGATCCTTTGACACTTCTTGTCAGTCCTACTTATTTTATAGGATTTTTGACTAGTTTGTCAATCCTATCCTTTAGTAGTTTGCGGCTATGCAGTTGCCCCGCACTACCTTATCATATAAACTTCGCGCGTTTGACAGTTTGCGCGGGTTTGATGAATGTGAATTTAGCAGACAGCTGTTTTTTTATTGTATACTACTTTTTATCTCGGAAACTTAAAGAGTTCCCGCCGATGCCAAAAAACCTCAATCCACGCGGACGAAGTCGCGGGCTAGTACAAAATATTTAAACATGACCTGTATACAACAATTCTCAAATCCAAAAGAGTCAAAGGGCTGCCATAATCGGCGGCTGCAATTAGCACTTTTATTGTATCAGCTTCCTCCTGATCAGTAAGCCTTGTTGGGCATCCTGGACTCTTAGGGTGTTTATTGTGTAACTTGTCCAATAAAGTACGACGAGGTATGCCAAAGGCTTTTTCGGCATCGTACGAGGACATTTTCTTCTTTTTTACGGCTTCCATCGCTAAATCCATCATAACTTGCGAATATTTTGTCGTGTATGCCCGTTTTTTGCGTTTGGTTTTTTCCTTTTTATTTGCCATTGTGCCTGTAATCAATCGATTTCATAAAGGATTCGATTATAGGTTATATCACCTACTACCAAGGTACGTCGGTAACCAAGCTTTGCTCAGGGTAGATAATAAAAAATCAAAAAATTTAAATATTACATTAGCTTTTCTCAAACAGCGACATCTTTTTGGACTGGCATCGACAGTTAGACTGTCGGCAACTTTTACAACCGTCAGCTGGCATCGACAGTCTAAAGGCCGCGCTTGCCGCCCGGTCGGCCCTAGTTGTGTTTCGTTCTAATTTCATGTAAATACCATTGCCATCTTTGTCTAGCTTGGTAAGCCATGCTTACACAATCCGAAGCGTACTCTATGACAAGTTTCAATCGTAAAAATCGATGATCTCATATATACAGAGGGCTTTATAAAACGGGTTTGCAGTCTGTGCTCACTTTGTTCCGGTGCGTCGATTGAGACGAAAGTGTTATCGTGTTTGTTTCTGTATTTTATTAAAGTTTATTTGCTTTAATTTTTATTATCATGGAGGGGTAAGTAGACAACAGTTTTTAATTAGCTGTATGTAGAAATAATAACGTTTTTGCGATAAATTAATTATTTCATCAACAGGCGATCGCCATGCGCATTCCGCTCCATTACAATTTCGTCATGATTTGCAATAAATTTACTCTATTTATAGTTATATGCAATTACTTTAATCGTTTAAATATGATACTACACATAAAACAAGTGTTTAATTTGTAAATCTTTGATTAAAATTTACAAAATATTGAAAAGAAATACGATAGGTAAAAATCGACAGTCTAGAGGCGTCGATTATTCGAGGTCAGCGTTGCCGGCCATTTTGTTTGCATTTTGAATACCTGTTTGAATGGTATGGATATGGCTAGTGGATTCAATTTTTCTCGTTTTTTATTTGTTTTTCATTTTTTATTTTTTATTTGTTTTTTTTTTCATTCCTTTTTTGCATTTTGCATTTCAAAATAATGTCGTAGGGTTTATTATTAGACATTAAAAAAAAATCATCCGACTAGATGAAGTATGTATGTATGTATGTATTTATGTATGTATGTATGTATGTATGTATGTATGTTTGTTATTTTATTATATTTGTTTTTTTTTAATGTTTGTGTAGGGTTTATTAAGACATTATAAAAATTTTTTTTTACCTGACTAGAATGTATGTATGTATGTATGTATGTATGTATGTATGTATGTATGTTTGTTTGTTATTTTAAGACGGAGGAGGAAGGAGTTATAAAACATTTTTATTTTTTCTAGATCATCAGCTGCAGCAGCAACATCTTCATCGCCCGCACTCCCGCCGTCGCCGCCTGGAATGTGAGTTACTTCCTTTGTTCTATTTATGCCTTACAAGAATGAAATAGTTGCAGGAAGGAGTTACAAAACATTTTTATTTTTTCTAGATCATCAGCTGCTGCGCCTTCATCCCCCGCGCTCCCCCCGTCGCCTGGAATGTGAGTTACTTCCTTTCTTCTATTTATGAATGAAAGAGTTAAAGTTATGAATGAAAGAATGAAAGAGTTACAAAACTGCTCTTGCTTCAGGTTCGTCGAATGCCGCGAGGACAGCTCCTTCCCCGTCCCGCCACCCCAGCGTCGTCACCAGGGCGCGTTGCGGGACGAGGAAATTGAGTTCCTTATAAATTTTGGTAAGAAGCTACTGATTTTGATGTGTCTTATGAAATTAATTTCAGGTGAGAATTATGTATCTAATTGATTATTATCATTTGTTAATAGGGAGCGAACCGGAGTCGGAGAGCGACAGCGAGGAGGTAGCGCCGCCCTTCATCCCTCGTTCTGAGAGGATGTTTTTGGACGCCTTTGAGGACGAGGATGAAGGTGAAGCCTCCCGCCCTGACGAAGGTGAAGATCTCGTCACGCTCTCCCCTCCCGCCTCGCGGCATTCGGTGCAGGACAGCGGCGAGCCGTCGACGGCGACGACGACGACATTCGGTCCAAACTTTTATGATTTTGAATGGAGGGCGTTCCCTGATCCTCCACTCGAACCAGAGGTGAGGAGAGAGGCGTTCTCTAATAGCAATGTAGGGCCGACTACTCCATGTGTCGACCCATATAAGATTTTTACCTCTATTTGGGATCAGCAGATTATGGAGCACATAGTCTCGGAGACGAACGAATATGCCAGGGAGCTGGAACAGCACATGATTTCTCAGAACGAGCTCCATCCCAAAAGCCGCATCCGACAATGGCGAGATACGACAGTGGACGAGTTGTACTCGTTTCTCGCCATTGTCCTTGCGATGGGGTTCGTTCTGAAAAATCGCATTGAAGAGTACTGGAGCCAGAGCCCTGACATATTCTGCACACCTTACTTTCGGTCATATATGTCCCTCAGGAGGTTCCAGTTGTTAAGCCGCTGCTTACACTTTAACCGAAATGAGGGACTACGTGACCAAAACGTAGGGGTCTCCGAGGCGAAAATTTTTAAAATAAAACCGGTGGTTGCACATTTAAATAAAAAATTTCAGGAAATGTACAGTATGCAGCAGAATCTCTCGCTTGACGAGTCTCTGCTGCAGTGGAAAGGTTGGCTGTCAATCAAACAACATATCCAAAACAAAGCCGCTGCCATTGGCGTTAAAACTTATGAGCTGTGTGAATCGACAACCGGCTATTTGTGGCGGTTTGAGATTCACGCTCATAAGGGCCATGAGCAGAAGGATCCTTCAGATCCTCTGGACGCATCTACGCCGGCCATCGTTTTTAGACTTCTCGATGGTCATGAGAACAAGGGCCACACGATATGGATGGACAATTTTTATAATTCACCTGCTCTGGCGCGAAAACTAAAGACGTTGGGGTTTGACTGCGCTGGTACATTGAGGACCAACCGCCAGTTTGTGCCCGAGTGTGTGCACAAACTCACTAAAAAGACTATGCAGCCAGGCTCGATCGCTGGTTTTACCTCAGGCGATGTTGATTTGATGGTGTGGAGAGATAAGAACCGAGTGGCTCTTCTCTCTACATACCATGGAAACGGCGTCTCCACAAAGGACGGTGAAACTAAACCCAACATGGTATTTGACTATAATGTCATGATGGGTGGTGTTGACCGAAAAGACCAGTTGGTCGCAACGTACCCAGTGGAAAGGAAAAGAACAAAGGTCTGGTATAAAAAAAAAATCCGTAGACTTCTAAACGTATCAGTAGTAAATGCATATATTATATGTAAAAGGTCTTCTTCACGTATGGAGCACTCTGCTTTTAGAAAAACTTTGATATTGTCTCTTCTTGAGAAGCATAGTTCTCAATCCTCTCAAGTCTTGATACCCCCCATAGCGCCAGACACTGATTCTTTTAGAACCCACCACCTAGCAGAGTTACCGCTACTTGGCCGACAGCGGCAGCGTCGCATTTGCCAAGGGTGCAGGAAACGCGTGCACACATATTGTGCTGGGTGCAATAAGTTCACGTGTATTGGCTGCTTTGTTGGGGTACACGACGCTTAGCTGTATATATATGTATATATTAGTATGTATATATTTATAAAATATTTATATACTACTTATTATTACTTTATATATTTTATATATATTACTTTTGTACCACAACTTTGTTCGTTTCTAACTTTCACAACTTTTTTTTTTTTCTCATAAAACCAAATCAGAATCAAAATCGGTTCAGCAGACATCCATTCGTGACGTGCGTATAACATTACCAAGCGGCTTGTCATTTGCTGAAATTTTTTATATTTTTTTTTTGTTTTTTTTTTGTTTTTTTGTGCATATTTTTTCATTTGTTTGCATAAGTTCTGCATATTTTTTCCATTTTTTTTCCTTTTTGCATATTGTTTCCTTTGTAGCGGTCTTCGCAGTCCGCACATAATCCAATAGATGGCATTACTAGTACGATGGATGCGAACACGAACAGCCCAACTCACGCTTACGTAGTTTTCTCTGAATTACGCTATATATACAACCTCCAAAGATTAACAGTCGGACCAGTGGTCCCCGAGCACAACACCCGCTCGGAGGATGATCATCCTATTGTTACAGTCGAGCCATATCACCTGCTCCCGTACACCTTTTTTTGTGCATATTTTTTCATTTATTTGCATAAGTTCTGCAAATTTTTTTCTGTTTTACCATATTTATGTATGCAAATGTGTCACCACTCGGTTTTATTTTATTTTTTTTTGTTTTTTTTTTATTTTGATTATTTTACTTTTAATTGTTTTTTTTTTCAAATTGTTTAATTCTAAGTAATTAATTTCTAACAAATATGTTGGAATAAACTGTATGTAACTTTGCAAATATGACTCCACTCAAAAGTCATATCCATACTATGGATAGCCTCTCTACCCACCGCTAACCTAACTTTGGCAGTAAACTTGGCTGTTTTGTTTTCGAATTATTGAATGTTTTTTTAAGGCGATATGCCTTTCTATTGTATAATTACATTTGCAAATATCATCTAATTGTTGGATGTAAATTTAGAATTAGAATAAGAGCAATAGAATTCAGCCTATGATCCAAACTTCTGGAGTACAAGTATTTCAAGTGGTTTGTTTTTGTATCTATAAAAAATAAAATATCAACTTCTAACACTTGAGCCTTTGTTTGTAATCAGTATTTGAACCACACTTTAACACAAACATTTAACCAAAGTCACTGGACCCATATTATTCCTCGAAAGTAAGCATAAACATGACCCTGTTTTTTTACCAACACTTGAAACTGTCATACAAGACAAGTTAGGTAAAAGCTTGTTGTGTAAAAAAAACGTTTGAAGAGGCTTGATTTTCTACTTGTATATTGTAATGTGGTTTATTGACTTATAAATAAAACAAATATATATTGTATTAGTGGTTTTATTTCCTAATTATAACAATTATTTTACAAGAGAATGGCAAAAATGTAGCTCGCCATACTTTCAATGACATTTTGCTTTATACTAAGGTAGATATGTACTGACAAGTATACATTTAATTAAAGCCTAATTCATGATAATTCTATCAATACTTGGTTAATATGTAAGAGTAATACAAAATTTTAGAGAAATCATAGTTTTAATAGCTCGCGGCGATTTAACCTTGACCACCCACGACGGCCCCGGCGGGCGGTGTCAGATGGCAGGCTCAAATTACAAAATGGCCGTGCCAGCGGAGAGGATAGAGAGTTTAAGGAAAACAAGCTAGGATGGAACGCTAGATGGCGCCGTCCTACCTAAATTAAGTTTTTTAATCAAGTAAGTAACCTTGTTTTATTTTATCACTTTCAGTAAGTATTGAAAATACTTGATATTATAATACAAAACAACACACCTCTAAGTTATATTTTTGTATGAAGATTGACTGACTAAATATCAAATTTAATTCATAAACACACTAATTAATTTTTCTCCTATTCATTTTTATATAGGTATTTATTCTCAAAATTTAATTTTGGTTCCACTCACAAAATGTTAATGTGGTCACTCCAGGTTCTTCAAAAAGACAAAGTGATTCGGAGAGTTCTGACTTTAAATCCCTAAAAAGAGTCGACTTCATCAATGTTTCGAAGTTGAACAAAATATTATACAGAAAGGCATGACGTGATTCCTGTGAAATTTAATTCCGTAGACGACGAAGAAATGGTTAAAAATATAGATGCTACGGGTGGTTCAATTTGTTCAACACCGAGGAAAAAGAAATTAAAAGGCCAGTTAAGATTTTGCAAAAACAAAATTGTAAAATCAAGGTCTAAAAATTAAACGTTTACAAGCGAAAACACGAAGACTTAAAAATAAAATAAAAAATATTGATGAAGTATTATTGAGATTGGAAGAAAAATTTGCCATGGCCAAGAAAAACTTAGATTGCTTAAAAAAACCAATTAATGATAAATGATAAATGTTGATACCATGATAAATGTTGATAGAATTTAATATAAATATATAGGTTCAAGAATTGGTCGCTAGAGAATTTGGAAAAACGGAATCATGAGTTATAACTATAGGAGAAAGTATTCGCCAGCATTGCGCAGTTTTGCCCTGACATTACATTATTACTCTCCTAAGGCATATGATTACGTCCGCAGGACCTTCCATACAAGCTTACCACATATCCGTACACTAAAAAATTGGTACGCGAAAGTCGGAGGAGAGCCTGGATTTACCAAGGAGGCATTAGCAGCTTTGAAACAAAAAATAGAGTTGTCTAATCACCCATTATTAGCCACCTTAGTACTGGATGAAATGAGTATTCGTCGCCGTGTAGAATGGGACGGGCGAAAATTTCATGGCTACGTTAACATGGGCACTGAAGTAGAAGGTGATCACTTGGCGGAGGCAAAAGAAGCCTTGGTATTTTTAGTTACTGCAATCAACTGTAACTTTAAAGTTCCTGTTGGTTTTTTTTAGTAGATGGTGTAAGTGGAGAACAACGCGCTGACCTTGTAAAACTTTGTTTAGAATTAATTCACAAGGCTGGCGTTAGGGTAGTAGCTCTAACTTTTGACGGTTGTGCGGCAAATATTTCCATGGCGAAACATTTAGGTTGCTCGTTCGAAGAACAAAATGTAAAATTTGAACACCCTATTACCAAAGACCCAAAAGTTGCAGTTTTAGATCCCTGTCATATGATTAAATTATTAAGAAACACATAAGAAATGTACAAAATTCTTGTAGACAAAGATGAAAAAAATATTCAATGGCAACATCTCGTTGAACTAAATAAAGTACAAAACAACGAAACCTTTCATTTGTCAAATAAATTAAGAGATCGCCATATTAACTTTCATAACGAATGAATGAAAGTAAAGTTAGCTACCCAACTTTTTAGCACAAGTGTAGCGGAAGATGTTAAATTTTGTAGACAATCGGGAATAAATTCATTTCATGACATCGAGCCCACGGAAAAGTTTTTGATCACTTGCAATAATCTCTTTGATATTTTTAATTCAAGAAATTTACACCTATTCGGGTTTATAAAAAGCTTTAAATGAAAAGAACGCGAAAAAACTGGATTCTTAGGCTTTTTGGGGTGTATCAAAGCCTTAGAACATTTATATTCAAGTTTGATCAAAACCAAAATTTTGTTATATTTACCATTTTACAAATTAAGTCAAGATCACTTAGGGCCGTAAGTTCATTTGTAGTTTAAACCACGCGAAACAGTTTAATCTACTTTCATCGATTATTTCGTAAGATCGATTGCAGTTGATCGAGTAAGGGCAGTTTAAACTGTCGATTAGATTAAACCAACCCAAAGGGGCGTTTAAACTCTTCTCTATGGGTTAAACTGTTTTGGTTTTGACGCGCGCACGTGACCAAGCTTGTCAGTTGTCAGAGACTGCGGCTTTGCGTTGACTGAGTACCTGCTGTTCTGTTAAAAATGGAAAATTACAGTGATTCTGATTCAGATATAGAAGTTTTACATGAGTTAAATGATATTAATAGATACTATAGTAGACCATATGTTGTTCGAACCCGAGACAATCATTGGGATCAATGGGATGAGATAGAATTCATACGCCGTTTTCGTGTCTCCAAAGCTACAGCAAGATCAATTTTAAGTAAAATCGAAGGGGAAATTAATCATTCTACGGCAAGGTAAGTCGAGGAAAAAATGATGTACATACCTAGTCATAGTAGTAAAAGCTTTGTTCTTGACTTGTCATAAGTTGGCCTAAATAAAATAAATTGTTAAAAACAAGTTTGTATTATGCACATTCAATGTTTTTTTTATAATTTCAGGAACAAAGCGCTGTCTGCAATTGACCAACTCCTTCTCACTCTGCGATTCTATGCTACTGGATGCATGCAAATAACCGTTGGAGACTTCAGTGGAGTCCATCAAACTACAGCTGGCAAAATAATCAAACGAGTCACTCAAGCAATTGCAGCAAAAAGAAACGACTACATCTAATGTCTAATGTCTTTATTTCAGGCTAAGTACCCATATTGTTATAAACTAAATTTTAAATGTAAAATAATACTAAAATACTAAATATAAATACATAAAACAAAAACAAATACAATAAAGTATTATTGTTCTACTATTCTATTTCTATTTTTATTTCCGATTCGCACTGCTATGCTGCGTCAACCAATGCCGAAAGATGGCGACATCCAAGTGTTCACACATTGTCCGAAGAATCTCATTATTAGAGTGACGTAATCGTTTCCAAAAAGAAGCGATTCTTGAACGTATTATGGCAAAGAAGTCGGGCATTCTTGCCGACGCGAACATGTTCGACGCACTACAAAATCGCGGTAACTTCATCAGGATGCGGTATGCATCATTGTACTGCACCCTGATGGCACTATACGAGCGTCTTGTGTAATTAAACCACAACTGGCATGTATACAGGTTTTGACAGAACGCTCTAAAAAGAGTGTTCTTTACCTGTTCATTGCAGCGGAAAAATCTACGCGCGATCATGTTGCATCTTACGGCAAGTGCCCTTCTTTCGCGCTCAATATCGGTGTCATCACTGAGGTTCTCCGTCAACATGTGCCCGAGATACTTGAATGCCGCCACCCTTCGGATCTCCACACCATTCATGAACACCGGAGGGACACTGTCCGGACCCTTCCCACACCTAAAAACCATCATTTCGGTTTTGGAAACGTTATATTTAAGTCCATGACTTAAAGCGTATTTCTCACAAATACTTAACAGCTTCCGTAGTCCCTTGATAGAGGGACTGAGAAGCACCATATCGTCGGCGTAACTTAAATTGTTTACACAAACTCCACCGACATGACAACCGATTTTGGTGCTTCTCAACCAAACCAACCACATCAAACCTTGTCTTTCACCTACAGAACAGCAATCGAACCACAGCGGCTTTTATTCCATTGCAAGATTCCCTCTTGTATATGGTGCACTTGACTGTACGCATGTTCGTATACAGTCTCCAGGAGGGCATAATTCTGAACATTTTAGAAATAGAAAGGGCTATTTTTCATTAAATGTCCAAGCAATGTGCAGGTATAACTTAATGTTTTTGGATGTTGTAGCTAGATGGCCTGGCGCCAGTCATGACAGCACAATATTCCGTAACAGTAGTTTGTGTGCCCTTTTTGAATCAGGACAAATGGGTCAAAATATCATTCTTGGTGATGCAGGGTATCCCCTTAATAACTATTTGTTAACACCTCTGCAGAACCCTGTAACGTCAGCAGAAAAACTGTACAACGAATCTCATATTCGCACAAGAAACTGTATAGAAAGGTGCTTTGGCATATGGAAAAGACGCTTTCCTGTGCTATCTGTAGGTATGAGAGTAAATATAGAGTTGGTCCAAGACATAATTGTAGCCTGTGCAATATTACATAATATGTGCATAAACAATGATGATATAATTCCAAGTTTAGAAGCACATATTGAGGATTTGATAGATGTGTCAAGTTTTACTAATAATAATGAAAATGTTAGGAATACAAATAATAACCATTTTAGAAGGCAAATACTAATAAACAGTTATTTTAATACATTAAATTAAAGAATTCCTACTGTATTGTATTCTTTCAATATTAATAAAAGTATAATCATCTTATATCTCTTATTTTTATCTCATCATCATAATATTGTGGGATCTACTTTTGCTCATGTACGTTCATGTTTTAGTATTGGCAATTAATATTCTACCGAAAACATGCCTGACATGAACCCATTACAGGCACGACTCATGCATTCCCATTGTTCATTGGGAAGATCTTATTTAAAGGAGGGTGGGTAGTCTGGCCTAATCTTAAGACAGCATGTCTGAATTCATTTGTCATCATCATCATCATTATCAACCCATCATCTGCTCTCTACTGAGCGAGGTCTCCTCTCAGAGAAGGGTTATTAGGCTTAGATTATTAGTTTACACTAATTAACTAATTAACTGTGAGGAAAAATCAGTTCTAAACAAACATATCTTTTTCTCAAAGTGAATTTGGAACATGCTGTAATAGGATTAATTAAACTACTCCATCAGGGCAACAAAAGCTATCATAGTTCATAATAAAATAGGTATGGTCCCATACAAAATTACCCAGTCCTATAGCCTATTATCAGTATAGCGCAATAGGCAACATTTTTGTAAATAAAACATATTATTAAAAGTAATAAAAAAATATATTTGTTAAAAAATAACCATTAAAGATTTAGTGCTCTATTTTTTATCATTATGTCTAGTGACAGTAACTCGCATCTTAGATCATGTTCTCTTGTGTCTTGTTTAAGTTTATTTTGTAACTGAGCACATTTTAGTTCATGCTCAATTTGGTCATGTCTAGATTTTTGTTCCACACTTTTTATCTGTGCATCTACCAAATCTTGTTTCTTTTTGGACAAATCACCATAAGATCCCATTGTGTTAACAAAAGTCTCCGGATTGCGTTGTATGAGCGGTGCAGATCGTTTTCTTTTTAACATGAAGCGATTCTGAGTACTATCCGTAAACCTCTCTGGTGTAGCACTAATAACTTTCACAGGCCCCTCTAATCTCAACTCCATCTGAAAATATAAAAATTCATGCATTAAAACTGATTTTAAATAAACTTTGACAACAGTACAAAAGTTTCACAGGATCGTGGTGAGAGTTATTGTCACACTCTTGAGCATATGCCCAATACTGGGAGACCGTTTTAATAAAGAAACAAACAAACATACTTATTATTAAGAACAACATAATGTACCATGAAAGTTTTATACTTAAAATATACATATTATGAGATTATACCTCATTACTGCAGTCATCCGTTTTTTTGATGGGAGATACTGTTACTTCAGCAATAATTATGTCTTGTGATGTCATATTATTTTCACATTTTTGGTCAGGTATCTACAATAAATAATACAAAAAAGATTTAAAACTGGATGAAAATTGAAAATCGATTCTAGAACAGAATATTATTACTTGTCAAAAATCTTAATCCACGCGGACAAAGTCGCTGGAATCATCTAGTTATCTATAAGTCCTGACTGACTGACTGATATATCAAGGAACAGCCTAAACCGCTGGTCCTAGAAACGTGAAATTTGGAGGGTGTGTTATATATTTGATAATTACCGTATCAGAGTCATAGCGTGCAGGTTACCCCCTCAACACTAGGTCCCGCAAGCTCCAAAATGACTTCCTCTTCCTGAGTTAAATGTAGATCTTGAGGTGGTCCCCCACCTGTGCGGTGCAAGCTCCTGCGATGTTCACCGTATTTTCGTTTCAAACCTTTCTTTATATTTTCATATTTCGCCCGCAATGTTTTAACATTCCTTGGGAATACATACCGGAAGCACTATTAAAATCTTCGGCTAGTTTCGACCAAGTTACGTCCTTTAATTGGTTATTAACCACGTCGGTTTTTTTATTTTCTAACACATTGGCATATTTTTTAACTAATGTGGTCAATAATTCTGTCTCAGAAGCTGCAAAGTTCGGCACCCTTTTAGCACCAATTTCACTCATTTCTATACTTTATTTTAGGAAGCGGGCGAAATACACAAATGAATGTAATTTTAATCAAAGATGAAAGAACACACAACAAACAAATACCACATAAATTATATGCTTCTTCGATCTTGTGCTGAAGTTCCCAAAATATGTCAGTGTGTCAATGTAAAATTCATCCAAAGACTATAAATTATCACTCCGTTTGCCATTTTTGCATGAAATAGTGAACGATCTTTGGTAATGTACGGAATAAACTGTAAAATGTTGCCATGTCAAAAAGACTAATCGAAGTTTAGCTAATCGATCTACATTTTCGGTTAGATCTTAGGACAGTAGATTAATCCATCGATTATTTTTTACTATAGATTTACGAGGATTTCGTAAATCCTTAGTTTAAACTTCTTTTGATCTTACGGCCCTTAGAGCTTTTTTTCTGTAATACGAGTATGCACATGGCATGTATCTTTTGTAGTTCTATAGACAATATGATCACCAGGATTATATACTATTTCTCTAGTTTTTGAATGCTTATCATGTTGATATTTTGTAATTTTTTGTTTTAAAGTTAATAATTTGTGAATATTTGTTACAATTTTAGGCTCTAAATATGACAAAGTAATAGGAATATTAGATCTTAAATTTCTACTATTTAAAATCTGAGAAATAGTATATAATCCTGGTGATCATATTGTCTATAGAACTACAAAACATACACACTGGAAAAAGGGTATAGTAGTTAAGAAATGTAAGGAACCTAGGTCATACTGGATAAGAACTGATTGTAATTCTAAACCTTTTCGAAGAAACAGTCATCATTTAAGAAAGTCATTCACTGATGGTTATACCTTTAGAAAGATCTAAAACAGAAAAATATTTCATACCATTTAATTTCAAAGCAAGCTCTTCTAAAGTTGGTAGACATTTAGGTTTCTTTATAATATATTTATTTAGGTCAGAAGGATCTAAGCACAGTCTAATCTTTTTGTTGGGTTTTTCAACTAACACTATACGGTTAATACAAGCATTTTCATTGAGGTTATCGACCTTTACAATTGATTTTCTACTTTCAAGTCTATCTAGTTCACACTTTAACGGATCTAAAAGACAATTAGGTATTCTTGAAGGTGGATGACAAATTTGCTCCGCAATAGGCTTAGTGGTTATACTATAGGTACCCGGTAACTTTCCGACACCCTGAAAAACATTTTTATGCTCAGATATAAACTTAAAACAGGTAAACCTAAGAGCATAGAGTGACAATCAACAATGACAAAATTTTCAAAACACTTTTCATTTTTATACTCACACATTAAATTTACCATGCCTACAGGTGAGACCTTGCTGCCTTCAAAAGATACCAACTGAATATTTGTTTTAATCAGTTTTAAATTTATTTTTTCATTTATTTGCTCGAATATACTTAATGGCATAATGCTAATGTCCGCACCAGTGTCCAATTTACATTTGACGGGTTCTACCCACTCAGACTTGATATTACACTTTGAAACAACCATATTACAGAATAAATTTTCAGTATTCTCACTTTCAGAACTACTTTCACTTTGACACTGCCTAACATTACTAACTTTTCTCTGCACTCTGCAGCTAACCGCAAAATGATTTTTCAAACCACACTTTTTACATGTTTTTCCAAAAGCTGGACATTCCCTGGAACCATGAAGAGTTTGACACCGACGACATTTAAATTTACCTTTAGACTTAGGCTTCTTTTTACTTCTATATTTATTTGCATCAACCTCACGTGTTGGGTTCATCTCCTTGACCTGTAGTCTCTCTCTGAAGTTCTGCAGAAATTTGCTGCTTTCTCTAATGTCAAGCCATCTAAACGCAGTAGTTGTTCCTGTGTGTTTTTATCGTAGACCCCCTGCACAATTTTGTCCCTCAACAATTGATCTTCAATATAGACTCCTTAGAAGTGTCGCTAAAGTTGCAGTTTAGCATCAATTGTTTCACTTCAGTGAAGAAATTATCGAAGGATTCTCCTTCCTTTTGCTTTCGTTAAATTTATATCTTTCAAAGACCTCGTTCACACGTGGTCTGACGTATGTTTCTATGGCGTTCAGTACAAAGTTATAATCACCTGCCTTTTCAACGGGTATGGGCAACGTAAGAAGCACACGTGCCGACTCCATTCCCAGCATATTTCTAAGTAAAGCAAGTCGAACTTTATCACTTGCACCATCTTGCCTAGTGGACACAAGGTAATCGTCGAAACACGACCGCCATATTTTCCATTCTGCGGCGGCACCATTTGCCCGCAGATCAAAATTAGGTAAAACTTTAACATTTTTATCCATCGCAGTAGGCACAAACTTACCGGGAACATAGATTTGAGACTTACAATATTTTCAGGACGGCTGCGCCATGTTAAATTTATATTTAATTAAAAGACTTAAAAAACTTCAACCATCTTTTATTAAACTCCAAGACCAAAGAGACCTAGAACCAGGTTACAATCATAGACCTTAAACTTGTACATTAAAATTTGACAATGTAGTCACAGACTATATGAAACAAACTCAGTCCCGTGTTTCTTTCTTTTTCCTCGTTTCTAGGAGTTTAATTTAATTTTCCTTTTTTTGGGATGTACCGATGAAGTTCACGTTCGACTCTCACTCTAAATCCCCTTCAAACTCAATTGGATCGTGCCCCTAGTCGCATTGATTTATTTAATCTGAAAATCCATTTCGCCATTTTGGAAGAACAAATACAATTCACAGTCGAGTGTGTTCGGTTATAATATGTCACCCATATTTAGCTTTAACGTGAGTGTAACTAGTGCGCCACAGTGATACAGTTCGGGACACCGTTGTTCTCAAATAGTGCCGTGATACAAAAGCACGTTAAATGTGTTACGAGTGTCCGTCGTCCTTGGTCGCGCTTCTGGTACTTCGCGAACAGGGGGCTGGCTGGCCGACCGGCACCGCTGCCTCGCCCAAACGCCCTGTCGGGACACCTATAAAGGTGCCAATCCTATCGCCACACCGTTTGGCGTGGTGAAACCCCGCGACCATGTGATGTATTCCCCATACTAACTGTACCGTAATCTAGAGCAAGTGTAGAACTTTAATAAACGATTTTACCAACTCCGCGTTATGTTTAACCTAGGATTAAAATTGATGTTTTGACATATGTTATGTAGTTATTCTGTCAACTTTTCAAATTTAATCCTAGGTTAGACGTTATTCGGAGTTGGTGAAATCGACACTAAGACGATTATATTAGTCTTACCCCAAAGGGTAATACAAATATTACTGTGATTAAATATATGTTCTATTACTATATTAGTCGTCATTTACAAACAAACCTTCCAACCCGCTCGTCTTGAAAAGAGAGTTCGCCCGATTCGCCCGAATGGCCTTTGAAATAAAGGTTCATACTCCAGCTGACCGAGGAAAACGGCAGACTCCAGTAACCCGTAAGTACCACCGTGTCCACACCATTCTCTCTCTCCCCCTCTCTTTGGCATGTCGCTTTCTCATACGATAATGTCCCTTTTTTGCTTACAACCGGCGTCTTTTTCACATACGACAAGAAGTATTGTAAAAGTAAAATTACAAGAGAGCACAAATGTGGGAAGGGAAATCAGTCTTAGAGCCTGTCTAGATGAGGCGTTTTAACGCGTGAGTTTCACGCGCGAGTCGACTTGCGCGTAAAACTCACGCGTTCCTCCTCTTTTTGAATCTTTTTTCAAATCTGAAAAATATTATATAGTTTTTGAGATATTTGCAAGAAACTAAACCCCATTATTATTTTTCAGTTAATTGTTAATAACTTTTGCAATTTTTGCAAGCGGGTCTTGAATTTTACCCGAAAATGATCTACACTCTATTCCGAATCGAACGATACCTCGTTCATATTTTTCGGAGGCGGAGAAAATTACCCAAAAAGCACTTGTTGACTAGACTAGTTGGTTTTATTTTCTCTGTAACGGCGGTTTTCAATAACCTATCAAAGATTACGGACAGATAGCTATCCTCGATAATCAGTAAGAGCTTAACTACCTTTAACCTGCGTTTCAGAAACAAAGATAAGTGCTACCTATCCCTGGCTAACAGTAGATAGCTCCTTCCCTCTCGTCTATCCAAGTCTCTTGAACGTTTCATTCTACGATAAAATCAAAATAATGTTACACTCAAAACTATTTTTATTTTTTTATTTTTTACTATCATTATTAATTTTATTTTTATCCGCCATTTTTTGAACCCGCGTTTACAATTACCTTCATTTTATTTCAGTGCTGTCGTCTCTGCATAATATACCATAAACATGCCGAGGACATATATTCGGAAGAAGGAACCACCAAGTTACGCCTTAGAAGCTGTGAGGCGAGCCATAGATGACGTGACTAATAAAAAAAAGACATTTCGAGAAGCCAGCGTGTATAGTACACTTCCTGTACTAGGGGTTCCTACTGCGATTATATTCTACCGAATCAAAGGTAGAAAAGTACCCTTGGACAAAATGGGTGGTGGAGTTGCGAAAGCATTACCTGATCGTGTCGAGGACCATCTTGTCAATTGCCATAAGGCAAGGGTTAGAATGGGCCACCCTTGCCACAAAGAGGAGTTGAAGCTTTTGGTTCGAGAATACGTATCAATGTTTAAGATAAAAACTCCTTTCAAAAATAATGTTCCAGGAGACTGTTGGTATCAAAATTTTATGAAAAGATTTTATGCCTTTCCTTGAAAAAGCCAGAATTACTAAAAATACTACAAAAAGCGTGGACGGATGCCAGAAGACCTCATGACAGGTGGTATACAACTTTTATGCACTTTAAATAACCGAACGTCAATAAGTGTAGTATACCTACCTAAATTGAATAAACGTTCTTTGAGTTTGAGTTTGAGAGTTATGATATGCTTCACACTGAATTAATAAATAACAACCTGGCAGACAAACCCTGTTATATTTGCAATGCCGATGAAAGCGGTTTTCATCACGATCCTTCGAAACTTAGAGCAATTGGTGAGAAAGGGGCGGCACTCTCCCGTGTCACAGGTGGCTCTGGTCGAGTCGACTGGTGTGTTGACAAAGAATGGTTAGATGGAAGAACCTACTTTTCACAAGTGGCTCGTAAATGGTTTTATACCATATGTAGGCAAGATAAGATAAGAAAAGAAAATGATTATTATTATTACTCTTTATTTTGTACACCACAACACAAAAATATAAAGGATACGAATAAATACATAGAAAACACTCAGAACGAAGTAGAATACAAAAAGGCGGCCTTATCGCTTAGCAGCGATCTCTGCCAGGCAACCTTAGGATTAGGAGAAGTTGAGGAGATTAACTTGCGGGTGGTTAATATACAATATGTAACAAAAACCCTGTTGTTCCTTTTAGGTACGTATACATAATCATATAGGTGTACCAAAACTGAAAATCTTATTTAAAAAAAATCAAGTACTGGTCAGTTATTGCTCATAGTCAAGATGGCTTATAAAATAGACACATTCAAAAAAATGTTTGTAACATCTGAGTCGGCTTGATCAAAAGCGAGCTCAAAGGATACCGCCGCGCCGCCAACCTCTTTTACTAAGCCGCCGCGCCGCCCGCGGCTCACTTCCTATCCTAGTTGTTAGTCGCTCGCGCAACCGAACGGACGTGCGCATTACGTTGCCAAATTACGTGAAATGTCTTACAAGAATTAAGGATATTTTAAATATTGATGTGTCTCTGGAGAAGTGACTACAACTATGCAGAGGCGCGCAGACTTTACCAGGAGCACTATGCTATTTCACGACGCTCAACATGTAACTACCACAGTAGCAGTGCCCAACATCCGTTGGCGAAATAAAGTCCGATTCATCGGTACTACGACGCGTACGTGCAAATATCGCCAAACGGTGTGAGAAATGCATAGAGCTACAAGGCGGGCATATCGAGCAACATCTCCGTAATCGAAAAGCTGTTGACATCATCATAAATTAGTGATACGATTAGATTACATAACCAAGTACTTAATACTTTTTCTAATAATTGAACGAATCACATTTTAAAAGTTGCAACAGTGTTAAACAAAAGTGTAAACAAATTGGACGTTAAAAAGTTGTGTTCAACACACAACTGAGTGATCTTTGTGACTCGCAGGTGACACGTGACGAGTTCATGACCTCAGTACCCTCAGTACAGTGACCCTAGAGCGCGGGCGGCTGCCGCTTGCCGACGCGCTCCTCGGTCGGCACCTTTGATACGATATGCTATCTCTCTCGCGCTCGCTCTGGCTCGCATCGCCTCGTAGAAGTGCAGGGGCGGTGGCAGGGGTGAGCAATCATTTTCATTTTACAAATAATATTGATTTAATATTTAATTTGAATATTTTAATTTAAGAGTTTTACCAAATAAGTTGATTTTTTATGTTTGAATATCGATGCTGATAACGCAGCTCAAAGGGACCACAGGGTTTTTGTTACACAGTGTATACATACAAACAAATACCTACATACTAATACATAAACAGTAACACAAATAATATAACGCTTATAATAAATAAACACTTTAAATAAACTAATATGGATATGATAACTAATATGATACTATATAGGATTTATAAAAAAAAAAACATAATTGTCACTAATGACAATAATTTAATTAACAATCTTTAGATAATATTTCAACATTAGTCGTTTTCGACACAAAGACAAATACCTCAGTACGAGATGAATCAAAGCAATAACTTTCGTGGAGCACCACGTGGCAGAGGCCATCCCAGCGGTAACCGCCGAGCAGCCCGAGACGCGCAACGTGCCTATCAACATTATAACGAAAGGCAACAGTTGGAGAACTGGGCGTAGGAACCACGGCGTGAAGCAAACTTAAACCGCCAGCCAACTCAGAGATCCCAAGCGTGGAGAAATAAGAAGCAAGAAAAGAAAGAAGTCCAAACAGTTGTACCGAAGACAGAAGATTCCGGTGCTCGAGATGAACCCTTGTATGATATAGGGCCACATTCCTCGTTAATCCCCGACATGGATTGTTATTCTCAGAATTTTGCATTTTCGGGGTTTATTCCTCTTGTAAATCAGACTTATGAGAAGATGCGTGGCATAGATCCCCGATTACATGATAGACTACCATTGTCGATGTTTACCCATGCGATGTCAACTCATTTAAATTTAGAGATTCTTGCAGCCAGGAATGCCGGCCAGAATGTTTTAAATTTACGAACGGACGCCCGAGAAATACTACCGGATTATCAAGTAACTAGATGCTTCCCGCGACTTCGTCCGCGTGGATTAAGATTTTTGAGTCCCGCGGGATCTCTTTAATTTTCCGGGATAAAAAGTAGCCTATGTCCTTCTCCGGGATACCATCTACCCCTGTACCAAATTTCATCAAAATCAGGTGAAGAGACAGTTTTTTTATTCCCGCGGGAACTCTTTAATTTTCCGGGATAAAAAGTAGCCTATGTCCTTCCTCGGGACACCATCTACCCCTGTACAAAATTTCAGCAAAATCGGTTGAAAAGATGGGCCGGGAAAGCGTAGCAGACAGACAGACAGACAGAAACACTTTCGCTTTTATAATATTAGTATGGATATGGATTCCGCAGCCAGTAGTAGACTACATTTCACATATTACTGACGCAATAACCCAAGATGGGAAAGAATTAAGAATTAATCTTCCAGTAATACCGTATGGACCAATATTCGCGGATAATGTTCAGATAGCTGCTAGTGGTACTTTTGGAGTATTGATGTGGCCCTAGCCATTCCACGAATTATTTCAAACTTTAAATAAATAACGCAACACTCGAAAAATTTCGTCAGAATTTAAAGCGATGGTTTATTTTTTTTATTGGAACTACAAGAGCTTTAGAAATTAAATTCGTAAAAGTTTAGCTAAGGGTATATTTAAAAAAAAAAAACAATAAACTATAGAATTTCACGCTAAATAAGCTCGTAAGCTTTCTAATTTATTGCATCGAAACAAAAGTAATAATTTCTGACAAGCCACTTCGAAAGGCTAGTCATAAAGTCGGGGTTTTTTTTTGCACCCTTCGTCGAATGTCTTACAAATAATGCTTGCAGATGTTAAAGTGCCAGGATTAAAAAAAACGTCTTGAGAAAAATATTAAGAATGCAATGCGAACTGAGGAAAAGGGCGTGGCAGATTTATTTTGACAGCTGATTGGTCAAACCCCGATGAGCCTTGGTTTAGACCAATGAATTGCGTAGAACGATTTACTTTTGGGCGTAAATTTTAAAATTGCAAAGCGGTGTCGAAGAGAAGGGAGACACCGGAAGGAGAAGCAGGGACGCTGGAGACACAGGCATTCTGGTCTCAGAGCCCAGCTTGAGAGGTCGATCAACTTAAGTAAACTCCGCGTCTGATATTGTAAATTGTGTTATTCAATTCTACTTCCGAATTCCAAAGTAAAGGAGCAATTATATATTAATTGTAGATTCAAGTAACTTAGCTCCGATTTCTGTAAAGTTGTAATACCATTCTAAATTTTAAAAGGGAAATAATATCTAAGAATAAAGTGAAGTGAACAGCGAGGCGATTCGTCGTATTTGGTAATGTACACTATTTTATTAATTGGTTTCGAGTAGTTTCACAGTTCTACATAATATCATATAAATAAGACTAAGGTGTGGATTTGACTAAAGTAATTTAAGATGAACCCAGAGACCGCAGTAGATACATTATATTATATGGAGGAAAGCGACTCTAAAACAAGTATGAAGTGGGTATATACGAGTCTTTTCATTACATCAATTACTATATATCTGTTTCTTTTAACATACAGACTCGGTTGTGGCTTCTGTAAATACAGAAACCGTAGTTACAGCCCAAGGGTGGCTAGAAACACGTGTGTCAGGTACAACCCTACTTCAGCCCTAGCTTCAATAGAATTTGTTTAAGGAAATAAATGATATTATACAACTGTGAAACCGCACGACCTACTTATTGTATAATTTAATCTGTTTTCATGATTAGAGAGTGTGTCTTACCTATAACGTGTGTCTTACCTTATGTTTCTTCTGGTCACGTATGTAAATATGAAAATAGTAATGTGGGAAGAAGCATGTGTGTATTAATTATTAAGGTGTACCTAGTATTTAAATATCCACAAGGGTTTTTGATTTGAACATTTCCGTTTTCCCTTGTTTTAGAATGGATGTTTAGGAACGGAAAGTTCGGCCTAGTTCCAAATGTCCCCACATTGGAACTAAGTCTAAATAAACAAAGAGATTCTTTTGGTTTCATTTTAATTAAAAGTAAAATAACAAGTTTTACTAAAATAAACAATTTAGAACCACAATCATGTTATTTCATTGCTATAAATTAATATACCTCCTAGGGTATTTAATAATGGAGATTCGTTCAGGTTCACCTTCTTTATTATTATAAAGTTCCCAGAGACGTCAGTATTCAAAACGATCGACCCCCGACCTTGGTTTGGCCAAACCAAAACATAACTGAAACAAATATATACAAATAATAAAATACCATGGTACGGGGCGAGCTTAGGCTCAATAAAAGAACCTGTCTTCGTGACAAGGCACCTTATTAATAATAATAATAATAATAAAAATCTTTATTTGTTCACAGAAAAACGTACAAATTCCTTAATTTACCCTGGACCCCCAAACTAGGATATGCCCGTGACTTGGGGGTCAGTCTCTTCCACACAAACTAATGAGCTGCGCGCGCCCGTGCGTGCGTGTGTGTGTGTGTGTGTGTGTGTGTGTGTGTGTGAATGTATATATGTGTATGACAGGTATATGTGTGTATTCGCTTCGTAGCGTAAAAAGGGGGTCGACTGTTGCCCCATAACATGGATCAAGGCCGTGGCGCGGCGTAGGGTTTTCCCCCGTGCTAAAGAGACATCGGTCGGTTTACGATGACCTTAAAGAGGTAAATACATGTATCAACTGACCTTTCACTCTAGCCAGAACGTAAAGCTTAATCCCTCACTCTATCTAGCTTCCTTCTTTGGGACTTTCCCAAGAGAGTGTACAAGTAAATTCTGTAACTTATCGATATAAATCTCATCAGAAAAAACCGCGGAAATCTGGCAGATTGATTGAGATGTCTGCATGTCCACCCAACAAAATTACAAAAGTTGTTATGAATGAAATGAATAGTGTCACGTCCCAGGCTTACAATAGTTACGAATATAACACATCAAATTATGGAAATTGAACTTTAAATATAATTAACTACGAAAATTATTTTTTTTAAAACTCACCTTATAGTTACAAATAGTCTTTCTTCTTCGTCTTTTATGAAAATCTTCTTTTGAAATCTCACTCCTTATTGAATCCAATATGTAATCAAAACAGTTGACAGTCATCCTGGTATATCCAAAAAATCTTGAAGGATGTTCTCTCAAATCATACTTAATATTATAAATGCGAAAGTCAGTTTGTTTGTTGGTTTGTCCTTCAATTACGCTGCAACGGAGCAACGGATCGACGTGATTTTTGGCATGGGTATAGTTGAGGACCTAGAGAGTGACATAGGCTATATGGCTTTTTATACCGGATAATTGAGGAGTTCCCGCGGGAATCCAAAAAAACTTATTCCACGCGTACGAAGTCGTGGGCATCAGCTGGTTACTATATATACATATAAAGTATAAAATTCACTATACCTACTGTTCTCTTTCTTTATTAATTTCGTGCACACCAATTCTAATTTTTATCATCTCCCACTTTAGATATGAATTTTCGGTTAAAAATAAAAGATCGTCGTCCATGTTTACACAACACGTCACACTCGCGCAAACGCCTAGCGGCTAATGTGAACACGAACTCGCCACTTCTCCGCGCCCGCACCCGCTCTTTCCAACGTGAACAAGTACTTAAAGTCGTAACACTGAATACGCAACATCATGCGTTGCAATCTTGCCGGAACGTTGTCTAAGGACTTTTTAAACAGAGATTCGAGCGGTGTATGATCGGTTCCTACCACAACATCCGACCTCCCGTACACGTACTGATGAAACCTTTCTAATGCGAACACTATAGCTAGCATCTCCTTTTCGATTTGCGCGTAACGCGTCTGCGTGTCTGTGAGCGTAGCGGACGCAAACTCCACCGGGGGGCCGGTCTGCGGCAGCGCGGCGCCAAGCGCGCGCGCGCTCGCGTCCACCGTCAGCAGCACGGGCTGCTCGCTCGAGTATAGCGCCAGCACCGTCGCGCGGCACAGCGCATCTTTCAGCGCCGACACCACACTATCGTGAGTGCTATCCCAACATCACTCCGTACCTTTTCGCAATAGTACTCTAAGAGGACTCACAATATTAGCGTAGTCAGGAATGAACTTGGACAAATAATTTGTCATGCCTAAAAACCTTTCCAGTGAACCTCTGTCGCTCGGACTTGGCATTTCCTTAATAGCTCGCAATTTATTGGTATCAATTTGCATACCTCTCTCATTAAACGTATGCCCTAAGTAAGTGACTTCTTGAACGCGAAACTCGCATTTATCCCGATTAAACCTAACCTAATACCTACTTGTAGTGTAGCCTTTAGATGTAGTGTAGTATACACCTTTATAATGTAGTTAGAACTTAAGTTAGAGACGCAATAAACGTTGAATCGGGAGGACGTGTTTTCAATATTATACTCCCCCTTACCCCGCACACTTCATGGCGACCCTGTCTTAGCGCAGCGCGGCGCCTGGCTGTCGCTGGGTGTCGGATGACGGGCGAATCATGCAAGATCGGCGGATTCCTTGGTGCGATGAATTGGACTGTTATACACTTGGAATAATCAGTGGAACTCAATAGTAACAACTGTTTCCAAGTCATCTCGTGTACTTTGTAGACTGAAACCTACATAATGGGATCCAAGTGCAGCAAGTGTCAGTGTGAACAAAAGGAGATGGTCGTAAACCAGCATGGTATGGACCAGTTGACCAGCGCAGATCTGACTACTCATTTCTACACAAATAATATACTGGTTTCCACGATTATTGGAGTATGCGCACTAGCCATACTGGTCATAGCCTACAAAAATTATAAGAAGTGCCACGCTGGTATGGTTCAAAAAGAGATGAACAATAGTGCATTACGAAGAATGAAGATGAGATGGTCGGGCCGTCAGACTGGGAGCCAGGACTGCCAGGAACGAGATGGATCCCCGGCATAGTTCCAGCTGATTAGTATAGCTGATGAAATGTTCCAGTACTATTTCGTGAATAACCGATGAACTGTTCCAGTAGTATTTCGTGAATCCAGTGTGGACCTGACTTACCTAGAACTATAGTACGAAAAATAAATCAACGAACAATTTATCTTCAAAAAGTGATACCGCTGTTTTTCTCGGAATAACGTTAGATGCTAAACTCCAATGGGGCAATCACATAAATGACTTATCGAACAGGCTTAGTTCTGCTGCATTCGCGGTTAAAAAGATTCGCCAGTTGACAGATATAGAAACGGCGAGATTGGTTTATTTTGGTTACTTTCAGAGCATTATGTCATATTATGGTAATATTATGGCATTCAAATTGCGAGCCTAGGAATATCATCTTCACAGGTTTATATAAAAATCTTTACTTGAAAGTGTCCAGTTTAAGAAATTAGTCAAAATAATGAGTTTGACGTGAGTTACTCACAAATTAGTCATTATTTTGACTAATTTCTTAAACTGGGCACTTTCAAGTAAAGATTTTTATATAAACCTGTGAAGATGATATTCCTAGGCTCGCAATTTGAATGCCATAAGCCTACTTTGTCGTATTAGTTTACAAATTGTGAAAAACCAAATTAAATTTGAATTTCGCGGGCAGACCCTTGTCATGCACCTTAATGTAAAACGTAAACTCATTAAAAAATCTTATTACCATGTAAAGGATTACTTAAATGACAAGGAAGCTTGGCAATGATTTGTTCTAATGGCTCTGATAGTTCCTGAGTTAAGATGATTTGTGAAATGGTGATAATGAAAAAAAAAACCCGGCTGAGTTTGTTGTGGGCTCTTCTCAGACCAGGGCGCGTTTGGAACCCTCGTAGCTTTAGTTTTAAGATACCGTTACTGATAATTATCACCATTATATTTTATAAATAACTAAAGTTTGGTCGCGAAACAGGAAGAATTGCGTACATTAACCTGTTACTACCTGATGATTTTTGAATTTTCATTTCTATGTACTAAGTAAATATAACTCGATTATTATAACTGTTTTCATACTTAAATCAAAATAAATAATTTATTTAATAAGCTAGTAATTTTTTTTCTCCTTCAAATATTTCATGTAAACCACACTTAATAGAAAAATGTTTGTGACCACTGTCAGTAGGCAAAGAGGTCATTGTACGAAATTCTTCCTGTTCCGCGACCGTACTTTAGACGTCAATAAGTATAGTATACCTACCTATATTGAATAAACATTATTTGATTTTATTTGATTTGATTTGCAATGTCACCCTTAGACTAACACAGGTACTAGCCGGACACGGCTATTTCGGTGAGTACCTGTGTCGGATTGGTCGTGAAGCCACCCCGCGGTGCCATCATTGCGGGGAAGACATAGACACAGCGCAACACACCCTCGAAGAGTGTCCTGCGTGGGAAGCTCAACGCAAAGCCTTAGTCGAGCATATGGGGAATGACCCCTCCCCTCTCCCCAGCGGCTATAATAGCAGCTATGCTGGAGAAAGAGGAAACTTGGCGGGCAGTGGTCTCCTTCTGTGAAACCGTAATGGTCGAGAAAGAGTCTGCTGAGCGGGCCCGAGAGATAGCCGATCCCGCCAGGAGACGAAGGCGCCGGGGCGGTGCCGTTAGCCGGCCAGCCCAGCCCATCCTATAGTCCTGAAGAAAGGGACCTCGAGGTCTCGAGCGGCTGGGGTGGGGGCCTCAGTCGTTCCACTTTCAATTCTTAAGTGGCCTTGGGCTGTGGCACATGTAGTGTAAGCCTCTAGTTATTTAAGTCAATGTATCTAATATTTAAGGAGCATTGTTAAACTATCATCCGAAACCTGTGCCCAGCTATTTTTAGCTTGGATGTAACTGTGAATGGTACATGTTGTACCCATAATATTGATTTAGCTAGTAATATTAGTACCAATTCCAGTATATTGGACCCAGCTATTTTTAGCTGTAATGTTATTGGCAACTGTACATATTGTACTGAGAATATTGATATTAGTAACTTTACTAATTCCAGTCTTTTGACACCGGATGCAAATTGTATGAATCTGAGTAGTAGTATTTTAACTCCAGATACAAACAATTGTAATATAATTGTTGGAAAAAATATTTTAAACTAAGTAATAGGACAACAGGTAAGGCGTGTAATATTAATCTTGTACACCAGAATATACAGGGCTTACCTGGCAAAGAACATGAGATTGAGCTTTTTATTAGAAATTTTGATATTGACATTTTATGTCTTACTGAACATTGGCTCAATAGTTATCAATTATTATTCAATCTTAAGAATTACTCTCTGTCAAGTGCGTTCTCCAGAAAGAAAGCTATACGCGGAGGGTCTTTAATAATAACTCGTAACAATAACAATTGTAAAGAAAGAAAAGACATTGTTAACCTTTCCGTTGAACGCACTATTGAGCTGTCCTGTGTTGAGTTGGAGCGATACATCATAGTTTGTGTGTACCGACCTCCTTCAGGTGACCTTGCACTGTTTGAGGATGTTATGGAGGAGGCCCTAAGGCGGATATGTAAGTCATCCAAAAAAATTTTAATCTGTGGAGACTTTAATATAGATATTTTGCATCTCACTTCTCCAGCTGAGAAATTACTTAACTTATTTAAAAGTTTCAATTTAGACAACATTTTTATTGAACCTACAAGGATAACTGCAAGTACAGCTACCTGTATTGACAATATTTTCAGTGACTGTAAAATTGTCAACAAATCCGTCATTACTCATCTAAGATCTGATCACTGCGGGCAAATGATATCTATACCTAGCTCTAAACAAAATACAACTAAAATAATAAAGTATAGGCCAATTACCACTAAAAAAGTACAGAAATTTAAACATGAAATTTCAAATAATTTACCTACGCTCGATTTTACACAGGGTGGTCCGGATGAACTCTATAACACCTTCTTTGATTTGCTAAATTCTCAATTTAATTCCATCTTTAAAGTAGTAGAAAAAAAATTGTTTAAGAACCTAAAATTTAGTGACTGGGCTACTGTTGGCATTTATAAAAGTAGAAACAAGTTGTTTAGCTTGTATGCCGAAAAGCAATATAATTACACCCCCACATTTGTTAAATACGTCAGAAATTATTCAAAATTATTTAGAAATGTCTGCATACAAGCAAAGTCACTTCATATAAAACAAAAAATTATAAATTCAGATGACAAAATTAAAGCAGTTTGGGAAATAATCGCCGATGAAATTGGGAAACATAAAGTGGACGACAATAAACTGGAGCTAAAAATTAACAACCGTATTATTGACTGCAAAACAGAAATCGCGAACACATTTGAGAATTTTTTTCGAAATATTCCAGTCACCACTACTAGTTTCCTTAACTCCTCGCCAACAGAAGCCCATAAACTGCTCAAGGATAGTGTCACCGAGTGCAGTGTGCTGTTTAAGTTTAGACATGTGACCCCATATGATATTATTAAAGTATTTAAATCTTTGCAACTTAAAAAAACCGGAGACCTATGGGGTATATCCGTAAAAATAATCGGCAATATTATTGATGTTATTGCACCATATCTTGCTCTAGTTTTTAATGAGTCTGTAAATTCAGGATCCTTTCCAAACCTTATGAAATGTGGTAAATTGATTCCACTTTTTAAATCGGGTAGCAAAAGCGATCCAAATAATTACAGACCAATTTCAATTTTGCCAACACTCAGCAAGATATTTGAAAAAATTATGCTCAACCAACTGCTTCAGCACTTTAATTCAAATAAACTTCTTCACTCCGAGCAGTATGGTTTTACTAAAGGTCGATCGACAATTGATGCGGGCGCCGTGCTGTTAAAACATATATTCGACGCGTGGGAGAAATCACAGAATGCTATTGGTATTTTCTGTGATTTGTCTAAGGCATTTGATTGCGTTGAGCACGAGACGCTTTTAGTTAAGTTGAGCTACTATGGAGTCAAAGACACTGCGCTTGGCCTCATTGCATCCTACCTCAGTAATCGCATTCAAACAGTATGTGTCAACGATGTGAAGTCATCCGGATCAGCCTCACTAATGGGTGTCCCTCAAGGCTCCATTTTGGGTCCCTTCATGTTCCTAGTGTACATCAATGATTTGCCATATTTTGTCCGTAACACTTGCGATATTGTACTATTTGCTGATGATACGTCCTTGATTTTTAAAGTCGATAGACATAAGGACAACTTTGACGACGTAAATACTGCAATTTCTCAAGTCACGAACTGGTTTACGGTTAACAATCTACTTTTAAACACAAAAAAAACTAAATGTGTCGAGTTCGCATTGCCGAATGCCAGATCCACAAGTGATATAAAACTAATGGTAAATAATGACATGTTGAAAATAGAAGATACTACTGTGTTCCTGGGGGTGACCTTGGACGCAAAGCTTCAATGGGGCACCCATATATCAACACTTGCTGGCAAGCTTAGTTCTGCTGCTTACGCTGTCAGAAAGATTCGACAGTTAACTGACATCGAAACTGCCAGGATCGTATATTTTGCTTATTTCCATAGCATTATGTCTTACGGAATCTTACTGTGGGGTAAAGCGGCAGATATTCAAAAAATTTTTGTACTACAAAAAAGGGCTATACGAGCAATTTATAATTTAAAACCGCGTGATTCACTTAGAGAGAAATTTAAAGAAATTGGTATTCTAACAGTAGCCTCGCAATATATTTACAGTAATATAATTTTTGTAAAACAGCACATCCATAATTATAAAAAAAAATGCGATCTGCACGATAGGCCAACTAGAGGCCGTAATAAGCTCGTGACTCCATCGCTCCGCCTCAAAAAAGTCAGAAGGTCATTCGTGGGAATGGGCATTATTTTCTATAACAAAGTTCCACAACCTATTTTGGACTTGCCAATAAATAAATTTAAGAAATCCATTAAAAGTATGCTCCTGAAAAAAGCTTATTATACAGTTGAAGATTATGTAAATGATAGAGGAGCATGGATTTGATCGCTCCAGCAATGCTGGGGACAGCGGTTACTTATTATAAATTAGTGTTTGAATATTAGTATTCAATTCGATGCTTTGATACGGGTAGACTGAGTATGTCACGCTCTCTTTAAACATTTCTGTGGTGGTGTCGTGTGGTGCGGGTTGTTACGTTCCCTCAAATATGGTCGAGCGAAGCAATGGCTGGATCATGCGTCATGCTCGTGAACGGGTGCCACCGGCGGGAATGGGGCTACTTTCTGTCTGCCCGTCTTTGACATGAATTGAATAAACAAATTTAAGAAATCCATTAAAAGTATGCTCCTGAAAAAAGCTTATTATACTGTTGAAGATTATGTAAATGATAGAGGAGCATGGATTTGATCGCTCCAACAATGCTGGGGACAGCGGTTACTTATGTACACATTGATATAGTAATTGTAAATGAATTATTTAAAAAGAGCAACCACCGAGTTTCTTGCTGGTTCTTCTCGGTAGGAATGGCATTCCGAACCAGTGGTAGATTCACTTGACGATTCAAAAGTACTTGTAAAAGTTTATTTGAATAAAAAGATATTTGATTGATTTGATTGATTGATTGATTGTGGTCGTTTCTCATTCGCCTACCGAGAACCTTATATGGCGACCCTGCCAGCGCGTGCGTGGCAGGGTCGCCATATAAGGTTCTCGGCAGTGACCGGCCGTAGAAGGAAAGTTTAACATAAACATTGAGTGAAGTGCACAAAAGAAGATATGTTAAAATCATGGCAAATTTAATTTATGCCAATGTAAAACATATACAAATTTTTATACAAGTTTTTAGATCCAAGATCTGCCTGATTTTCAAAGGACAGTTGACTATCCTTTGAAAATCAGGCAACAGCAGAAGAGAGAAAAAGTCGAATTATTGCTCTAGTTCAATCAATCAATCAATCGTTTATTTGCTTGAAACATTGTACATTTATGATAACAGTTCAAAAGTAGTCCACACATGTTTCGTCAATGTTGACGTGCAAATTTAGAAATTATGGAAGTACCCACTTAATTAATACTTACAATATTTAAATCATTAGTAATCAGTCATAATAATTAATAAAATTCACTACAACGTTCAATACTTAAAGTCGGAATTATAATTCGATTCCACATTTGACATAATACATAATTATTCATAATAATTATTTATTAATTAGTAACCGCTGCTTTATTTTATAAAAAGTTAATATTTTTGTTTTTTATATTCAAAACAAAACTTATAATAAAAGAGCCTAGATAGTTTTCTGTAAAGGCAACCCGTGCGCGGTCGTGCAGCTATCGCCATTTTGTTTATCTTGTCATTCGGCTTCATTCTCCCAGTCTGACTGCACGAATATCTTGTTTCATTGCGAATCGATATTTTTTTGGGTTTTTGTTAAAGTTTTGTTACGTTGTGTTTGTAACTGCCTCGTTGGTCTAGCGGTTAGCATAGTCGACTGCGGATCACGAGGTCCTGGGTTCGATTCCCGGTCGGGCATAAAAATTGTTGGGTATTGGGTTTTTCAATGAAGAAATTCTCAGTGCCAGCCCGGAGTTGGAAGTTGGCGGTGTTTCACCCCCGTGCCTCGGAGAGCACGTTAAGCCGTCGGTCCCGGTTATTATCACTAACATGATAATAGTCATTAAAGCGCGCCAACCCGCATTGGAGCAGCGTGGTGTGTCTAAGCTCTAATTCCCTCTCTCCTATGAGAGTGGAGGCCTGTGCCCAGCAGTGGGACGTTAATGGGCTGTAGTGGTGGTAGTGGTGGTGTTTGTTGTTACGTTTATAGTTTTTTGTGAACTTTGAGTGAATCTATTTGTTTTGGTTTTCCATCAAAATGGATCCTCAGCCAAGTACATCACAAAAAGACGTGGATGTTTTCTTGTCCCCAAGAAAAAAACGTCCACGAAAAGCTTTCACTGTTACTGAAAAAGTAATGATCCTACAAGTACGTGAAAAATGAAACTTCTGCGCAATGGGAGGCCTTTGAAGTTGTGGAAGAAAATAAATGTATGAGCAAAGTTGCTCACATATTGGGAATAACCTCACGCTCTGTTTGTAACGTTTTGAAGGAAGTAAATAAAGGTGCGCCGCCAACTCCTAAAAAAACTGGACCAAAGCCAAGTGCAAAGGTTAGTCAGACAGTATTATTTTATACCTACATCTTTTATGTAATGATTCCAAACTATTATAAAATTTACTATTTTAAGGTGCGTATAAATTAAGCGCGGCAAACCATCGAACATTGGCGCGCGCGGCGGCCGGGCTCTATGTAGATGGGATCGCCGCGCGCGGCGACGCGAATATTGCCGCGCTCGAACGTGCCGCGGGGCGATCCGATCGCTGTCGGTTTTTGAGAGTTTGAGACCGCTCCAAAGGAGCTTCAGTCGTTCGCTCGCGCGCAGTGGGGACGGTTGTACTTTTGGTGATTTGGCTCGCGCGGCGAATACGTAAAAATGGACAACGAAAAGTGCCGTTTACTAATACAATTATATAGCGCTAAAGAATTTTTGTGGAACAGCAAATCCTCCCAATACCACAATAAATCGCTGAGGTATGACGCGTGGGTAGAAATCAGTAAGAAAATGGATATACCTATTCCTGACTTGAAAAAGAAAATGACTACACTTTTGCGTGCGTCCTACAGAAGAGAAATATCTAGAATAGCTAAAAGTTGTCGTACTGGTTCTGGTAAGTACCTATTTATTTTGCATTTACAACAAAAAATAAAACGCATATTGTAATTACGTAAATAATTTTAATTTTTATTACAGCCACAAATGAAGTTTACGTTTCGAAGTGGTTTGCTTTCGATGACTTTAATTTCATGAGGGATAAAGATCTACCCAATGAAACATTGGACACAATGTCTGAAAATGTGAGTACAAGTTTTAATATCTATTTTGCCAAGATATTGCACCATTGGTAACAAAATGATGGGCTAGGTGTGAACGTATTTGTTGTGCGAAATTTCCCGCTGTTCTTGGGATATAGTTAAGAGGCAGTAGTGATGTAGGAGCAGTTTCATTTCTCCAAGTTCCAGGTATAATTTGCCCCTCTTTTCCTTCACTATCTATACATCCTTGCGGCGTGTACTGTGATCTTGTCAGAATTCTTTTTCTCAAATAATTATGCAAATGTATTGTTGCTAAAACAATTTTAGTAGCAATCTTTGGTTGTAGTAACATAGGTTTGCGTAGAACTCTAAAAACTGAGTTCAGAATCGCGAATGCATTTTCCACACACCTACGTGCTCGAGATAACCTGTAATTAAAGATTCTTTCCCCGGAACCCCTTTCTAGATTTCCTGGAAATGGTTTCATAGTATATTCATTTAAAGCAAAAGCTTTGTCAGCTAGAATCACATATGGTACTTTGAAGGAATAGGGCACTTGAAGAATGGATGGAGGAGGAAGTCTCATAGATTTTTCTTCTACTTTTTGTATAAGTTTGTATTTTTGAAAATACCGCCATCAGATAGTCTACCTTGACAGCCCACATTTACATACGTAAAACAATAGTCTGCATCGACTAAAGCTAGTAATACTAAACTAAAAAACTGTTTGTAGTTGAAAAATTCTGTGCCACTGTTTATAGGTACTTGCATCACTACCTGTTGCCATCCAATGCACCTACTGCATGAGGAAAGTCCCATTTGTTTTCGAAATCGTGTGCTATCTGCAACCATTCTTCTTCTGAGTCCGGTACCTGCAACAATTAATTAAACATTCGTATTTTTTTTATAGTCGGCAACAGCACAAATTGCACAAAATAATGATACAGGACCAATTACACCTTCTGCTATGGAACAAGAAATAGAACCACCAAGTGACATTATGAACGCTCCAGATAATCTGAGAGAAAAGAAAAAGAAAAAGGTAAACGCTGAAGAAGATTCCCCTATGCTGAAAAAAGCATTTCAGGTTCTAACTGAATCCGCTGCATCATCTGCTGACCCATATTTTTCTTACAGCCAGCACATTGCTAATGAACTCCGTAAATATGATTCACGCACTTTAATATACGTCAAGCAAGCGATTAACAATGTGATATTTGAAGCTGACCTAGGAAAGTATTCGAGTTATGGGTACCCAAAATTATTCACAGTCACACTACGCCTCAACGCCGTCTCCTCAGGCCTCGACTCCGTCTTCTCAGATTCCAGACACTACTTCTACTGCTGAACGTGAACCAACGCCATTGCCTATGGACGATTTTTTCCCCTAAATAATAATAAAAATTATATCAATAAATAAATATAATAATAAAAGAAAACTAGATATTTTATTAGGTCTTCACCTATCAAATTGCCGTTTTGTAAGGGAGGAACATAAAGTCTATTATTTTTAAATATAATATATTTTAATCAAAGTGTGTACCATTGCTATCTATGCACTTTTACCATCTCATAGGTAGTTCATTGATCCCTTTACCAAAAAAAAACATTCGGACGGGAATCAATAAAATCTTTGAAGGCGCTTTGGACTGCCCCTTCGGAGATGATTTTTTTTCTGTATAAGAAGTTATCCAAATTTCGAAAAAAAATGGTAATCTGTTGGAGCAAGGTCCGGGGAGTACGTTGGATTTCTTACGCCCGAAATTAATAATCTATCTCCTATCCGAGATTGAAAACAATCTTGGATTATTGCGTATCTCTCGATCGATCTCTAATCCGCGTGCCAATAACAAAACTCTGCAGCCCGATCTTTTTTTGTAGCCGGATCGCTAGCGATCCTTTCCCTCTACCGTTCCGTTCTTACCAGTATCTTCGATTATGCAATGCGTTTGACTCTATGTTTTTTAATTTCAAATCAGTTTTAAAACTATTTAAATAGTACCCAAAATATTTTTCATACTAAAAATTAGTGATCTTTGTCTGAAAACGTGTAATTCTGGAAATAATATTAATTAATAGTTAAAATATTATATCAAGTGAATACTTTAGCAGAAATGGAACGTGTACTGGCCTGTACTATGTGCGTGTGCTCTAGCCTGGTCTATGTGTCTGGAGTTACGACGGATAATCTGACTTTACTTTTGTAACAAAATATTTATAAATAATCAAACCGTTTCATTTATTTTTTGCAATTAATTTATTGTAATAGTCAGTAATGGATTCCGAAATCGTAAGTACCTTTTGTTATTTCATAAACTGACGCCTTCCGTTCTCTGCAATAGCTCAATTTCCCGCGCATTTGCCTTTGTAGTACATAATCTTAATTTTTCTGTTTCTAGACAAAAGGAAAGCCTATGAATAAAGATGAGGCTAAGGTTTTTCTTGATTTAATAGAGGGCAGCAAAATAATAACCTCAAAAACCACGAATGCATCGAGTAATAAAATGAAAAATGAGGAGTGGATAAAATTGACGGAACAATTTAATGCTTCGGCTGCAACTTTTCCCAGAACACCGCAGCAACTGCGTTTAAAATGGGAAAATTAAAAAAAAAACGCACGCAAACGCAGTACTAAAATAAGGATGAACCAAAATATGAAGGTTAACCAGTTTATAGCAATTAGTATTTATTCTGGTTTACATTAAAAAAACTGAAACTTACATTCTATTTACATTAACTAGGTATTGTAACGTTGTGAATTTTGGAACAATTGATTAGCTTCGAAATTATCGGAAAACTTGTTCGTTCAAAGGATGTTAGCGCCACCTAGCATCAAGGTGCAGAACTGCGTTGGCTAAATGGCATACAGTTTCTCTGTGTTCACCATAGATGGCGCTTCCTTGTCGTTTCGGTTTTGGTTAAATAATATAAAATATGATAGTGTTTTTTAACAATTTTTATTTAGTTCAAAATTCGTTTTATAATATTTTTTTTGTAGTCCAACACAATTGTTTATTGCTCAATTAGCTATTTGAGGCGGCCACCCTGGGGGTTGGCGTCTGGCAACACGGACTGGGAAAAAATCAGAATTCTCCGACCTTCGACATGTGAGGATTAGATTTTCGTTTACGGGGAATTCTCAAGCTTGTCCATCCATGGCTTCGCCTGGAAGGAAAACACATTTATATTAAAATCTATCATCTAAAGTAAAAGATATATTTCATCAATTATGTTCCTGTTTTTTTGCTTTCCCAACAACCTTGTGGATATATCGGGTTCGTGGGTGAACTCCTGAAAACGCCAGCGGCCAGGAGTTCTATTGGTGAGTTTGTGTTCTTTGGAAGAAAATGCCACGCGTGTGGGGTTTTCAACACACCCAATTTTAACTCTGTTTTTTTTTCTTTGTTCCAGGGTCTTCATTATTATCGTAACTTTCTTAACTTTTAATTCTACGTTTAATTTTTACTTACGTATTTCCGTTTGACAAACTTTTTTTTCTGGTCGGTGCTGACAAATGACAAATTGAAATCAAAACACGAATTATTTTTTCACTTTTTGAACAACTTTGAATTAAAACAAAATAAGAAGAAGAACTTTGAATTAAATTTTACAACTTCGAGACAATAATCTTAACGATCAAAATACTACCAAGTTTATAAAGTGTAAGTGTAAGTTTAAAGAAGAAGTTGAAAGAAGAAGTGGAAGAGGGCGTTACAGTGCTCTGAATAGCATCGGCTCCATATCAAAAGTTGTTTTTAAAATATATATAAGTGTTATAACTACAATAAAAAGTGTTAAATCGGGATATTTGTGACTAAATTACCGTGAGTGATAAAAAATTTACAGTCATATCAGCAGTGTAACGATAAAAATCAGTAATAAAAGTGTCCCAGAACAGACATTCGTTACCAGTTCAAATTGTCAGAAAAAACCGGCCAAAATTGTTGAAAACAAAACAAACTTTATACGGATTGTGGACTCAACCTATTTCAATCGCTACAAGTGCAGACATTATAGTGTAAAACAGTGATACGACGAGAAAATACGAAATTCGTGTTAAATACGGGCATATTATACTAACCGTTCAAAGTGTAAACAAACACAATTTTTGGTCACAATTTCACTTTTTACAAACAAAGTAAAGTTACGCATGCCTATATCAACAAACTTTTAAATAGAATCACATTTTAAGTGTAAAATCCTTTAAAAAACAAATATAATATCGTGTAAAAACAGGTGTCATAACAAACATTTATAATTTTGAGTGTGACTAGTGACGGTAGAAGGCTAAAATTAAAATTACTAGTCATGTTAAACTCGCCAAACGCGTTCAACACAATATTCTAGTTCAGGATTTCGTCAGTCTGCTTAAGTGAGCTCATGGCTTGTTAATGTGAAGACTGTACTCACAGTGAAAGTGATCCAGGTTCAAATCCCAACGCACGAAGAACGGCAGTCAATTTATTCTGATTTTCGAAACTTTTCAACTATTTACTAATACAAAATATTAAAAAAAAAAAAAAAAAAAAAAAAAAAAAACAAAAAAAAAAAAAATTTGCTCGAAACATAACCAAACCAACCATGGAGGACATTAAACGCCTACTTAAAACAATTCAAAATGATATCAATGAAACTAAAGACAGCATAAAAAACAGCGAAGCCAACGTCCTAAAGAAGTTAGACGAAAAGTTCGATGACATTCAGATTAAAATGCAAACACTGGAAACCACAGTTCAATCCCAAGAGACTCGACTTGACTTGATAGAAAAGCAGATAAGAACGAGGAATATTGTAATTTTTGGTATAGAAGAAAAGGAGCGAACTTATGAAGATCTACAAGATATAATTCTTCAACTATTTAACTCAACTATGAAAATAAAATGCACATCGCTAGAAATCGAATATATGAGAAGAAAAGGTATAAAAAGCGGAAAACCTCGGCCGATTATAATAACTCTCACCACACTCGGAAGAAAAATAGAAATCTTACGTCACAAAAAAATGCTAGAATCCTTTAACTATTACATAAAAGAAGATTTCCCGCCAAAAGTATTGGAGAAAAGAAAGGTATTACAAGAAAAAGTTAAGGAGGAAAGAGAAAAGGGAAACAAAGCATACATCAAATACGATAAATTAATTATTTTCCCATCAAAAGAACAACGAGAAAAACCACGCAATAAACGAAACCTATCGATATCACCTCCAGACAATCCAAATAATTATACAACAAAACACAGGGAAAGTAATCCTACGCCGCTACAAAAAAGAAATACCCTTACCTCGTACTGGACTCCTACGCAAACAAAAAATACAACACGAAATGAAACTTTCTTTTCTCCAGAGCCAACTACGAGCTTCCAAGCAAATGTTCAAGAAGATTAGCAATTACAACACAAGAACCCTCTCCCTCCTCCAACACGGTTGGTCACCGCGGAGGAGTACGACCAAAACCCTCCAGTTATACCTTCCCGAATAATTAAAGACTTACCTCAAAACACATTTCTGAAAATTTGCACATACAACGTCCGGTCCCTCGCATCCATAGAAAGATTCATAGAATTGCAACATGCCATACAAAAAATTCAATTTGACATAATAGGCTTAGCAGAGACTAAAAGAGAAGGATGCTACATTGAAGAGCACCCAGACTTCATCTTCTACAATAAAGGTGATATAGCAGGACATCACGGAGTAGGATTCATAGTAAAGAAAATACATAAAAGTAACATCGTGAACTTTTCCGGAATTTCAGATAGAGTAGCAATTTTGAAGATGAATTTTAATAACACACTCATCTCCATTATCCAAGCCTATGCTCCTACAGAAAATTCAAGTGAAGAAGAAATTGTCCAATTTTACAAAACATTAAATAAGGCACATGATGCATCAGATAAAAATGTTATCCTACTAGGAGACTTTAATGCCAAAATCGGGAAACCAAGAAAAAACGAAAAGATGATCATGGGTAATTATGGTTATGGATTAAGAAGCAAAAGAGGAGAACTTCTTATATCGCATGCATTCGAACATAAACTCTGTATAGCCAACACATATTTTAAGAAAAAAGAAAACCGTCGATGGACTTGGGTGTCACCGGATGGAAATACGAAAAACGAAATAGATTTTATATTAACAACCCTTATCAAGCAGGTAAAAAACATTGAAGTACTGAACAACTTGGAATTCCCATCAGATCACAGATTAATGAGAGCTACACTAGAACTAAAGAGTCCAAAAAAATCAAGAAAATCCTATAAGGCGTCACTCCGAGTTCCTTATAGCAATTCTGATATTGAAATATACCTAAAAAAATTAAAAACATCTCTGGACCAACTAGAAGATACAGCTCGCATCAAAGAAAACATTACCGTTCAGTCTTATTACGATGCTTTAGAAACTGCAATAATTACAAGCCTCGAGTCAAAAACTAAAAATAATAATTACCATAGAATCAACATTTTGAGCGAAAAAACCAAGAAACTTATAAAAAGGCGTACAGAACTATTAACAAGTGAACATAAGAACACAGAGACGAGAAAGGAACTAAGTGATCTATTTAAAATCTCGAACAGAGCTGTGAGAAAAGATTATGAGGAATACAGGAGAAATATAATAGAAAAAAATCTGATTAAATATGGAAGTTACAAAAGAGCTCAAAAAGAACTAAAAACACACAAAAACTGGATCCAGGCTCTTCACTCAGATGCGAAAGAAATAAAGAACAGGTCAGATCTAATGGATTGCGCTACCAAATTTTACAAAGATTTATACTCCAAAAAACAAAAAGAACAAGAAGAAAAAATCACCAGCCATGATCTAAATGACGAGAAAAATGACGACTTGATACCCATAAACGAAAAGGAAACTTTAGAACACATAAAAACATTGAAAAATGGGAAAAGTGCAGGCCCAGACGAGATCCAAAACGAACTTATAAAACTCGCAGCACACCAACTAGTCACCCCGCTGACTTTACTTTTTAACATGGTTATTAATACGGGACAAATACCTGCTCAATGGACCTATTCGGAAATCACTCTAATATACAAAAAAGGAGACCCACTTAACATTTCAAACTACAGACCGATTAGTCTTCTCTCTAACATATATAAACTATTTACTTCCATAATTTCTAGTAGAATCGGTCCTCAAATCAACAACTTCCAACCTAAAGAGCAAGCTGGTTTCCGAGTGGGTTTCAGCACAGTGGACCATATACATGCTATAGAACAGCTAATTGAAAAATACAGAGAATTTAATAAACCCCTATACATCGCCTTTGTTGATTACACAAAGGCATTCGATAGCATTTCACACGAGTCCATCTGGAAGGCCCTAAAGAAATGCAATATCAACCAAAAATATATTAACATATTGCAAAACATATATAAAAACAGTAAAAGTAGAGTGAGACTTGAATTCAGCGGAGAAGAGATAAGTATTTGCAGAGGTGTGAGACAGGGCGATCCAATATCTCCAATACTTTTTATAGCAGTTTTGGAGAATGTAATCAATGAACTTGATTGGGCTCACAAAGGCATTAATATCTCCGGTCAATATCTTAGTCACCTACGCTTTGCAGATGATGTCGCACTCTTTGCGGAACACAGCAATGAGCTCCAAAAAATGATAAGTTCATTAAATACGGAGAGCAAAAAAGTTGGACTCGAAATGAACACAAATAAAACTAAAGTAATGACAAACAGCTCACCAAATCCAATTATATCTGACGACATTAAATTGGAATATGTAGATTCGTACCTATACTTAGGAAAGCAAGTTTCATTTAGTCTAACGAGTGCGGAAGAAGAAGTTAGTAGAAGAATTAACATTTCCTGGAACAAATACTGGGCACAAAAAGAAATAATGAAAGGGCCATATCCACTAAACCTAAAAAGAACAGTTATGGATACATGCATACTCCCCTGTCTCACTTATGCCTGCCAAACATGGGTTTACACAAAAAATATTAAAAATAAAATTGTAACTTGCCAGAGAGCGATGGAAAGGAGTATCCTCAATCTACGTAAAATACAGAAAATAAAAAGTGAGGATATAAGGAAAAAGACAAAATTAACGGACGCTCTAAAACACGCTCTCAAATTAAAATGGAAGTGGGCAGGGCATATCTCAAGATTAACGGATGACCGATGGACTATTAAAACAACTACTTGGCCAGGCCCAAAAGGCAAGAGGAAAGTAGGAAGACCGAAATCACGCTGGTCAAACGATATAGCACAGATAGCAGGGAAGAATTGGCTCGAAATTGCCAAAGACAGAGAAAAATGGCATGAACTGGAGGAGGCCTATACCCAAAGAGGGGTCCTTGTCAAAAACATAGATAACACTCAAGTTACAAACAAAAACATAGATAACACAAACTAACAATTATTAACTAACACAAACCAACACGACTCTTACTACAAACACACACCCACCCACCCACACACACACACACACACACACACACACACACTCTCAGACACACATGCACACACATACATAAATAAAAAGCGATACTAACAAACTAACATTTAGAATAGTTAATATAATATTTGAAACTGTAAGAATAATTTATAACTGATAAGGAAAATAAAGGCTTAATAATAATAATAATAATAATAATTTCCGTTTGCAACAAAAGTTTTACGTTTTACGATGCCGTGTTCTATGGATGTCTAAATCTGAAAATCCACGTCATCGACTTATGGAAAATGATTCACCGACTCTCTCCATGAAAAGGAGGTTTTGATGTGTTCCTGTTGGAAAACTCCAGGGAAGGCTTGCTGAGACGTTCCAGCTACGTGGCCGGCCCCTCCCTTCAAGTAAGCACAAGTTTTGGTATCCAGGACTGTTCTGTCAGGTGTGTTCTTTGTGTGTGTTCGAGTTAGGAACCCAGTCTTTACCACTGAGCTATTAACTTTTCACGAAACAACTTCATAAACCTTAAGTTAAACTAAATTTAAATATATAGTTTCTCTAAATTTAAGACTATCTACCTAAGTCATTTTGTGTATTAACATTTAGCATTTTAATTAAGCTAGTCTGTCTAAGCATAATCCATTTTTATGTGAGTAATTAGTAAATACAATTTTTGCCGAACAACAAGCAAGCTTTCATTTGTAACACCTCACAACGTACCAGAGAGTCGACGGCTAGCTTCTTTCTTTATAGGTAGGTAGAATCGATTATTTAATTATCTTTTTTTTTTTCCTCTAATCTTTGCAAGGTGGTAGATTTTTCTGTATCCGGGTCTATTTTTTTTATTCCACCTAATTTACCACCTCGCAGTATTCCTTTCAGACTGGTGGAGGTCCCTCTGACTATATATCCTCTGTCCAGTATGCTCGGAAGTACTGCCAGTGGATTTGTTGTGCCATTTGGAGGTGACAGGGATACGGTGGGGATAGATATTGGTGGCTTGAGTAGTGACGGTGGTATAGATGCTGATGGTGATGGTGGGGAAGGTGGTTTTGCTGATGCTCGAGTATCAGCCATTGAGCATAATAATATTGAGATTGTGGTTTGCAGTGGTGAGGGTGGTGCCACTGATTCCCAGGCTATGCAGAAAGTTGGTCAAAATGTGGCCCAAGCAAACCGTTTAACCGGTGTAAACCCTGTGATTACACCGGTTAAAAGGTTTCCTCTTACTACACCTAGGACCGGTAATAATAGCATTATTTTGTTTCGATTATTTTTACACTAGATTTATTAATTTTGTTATTGAAAGTTTAAGTATTATTATTAAGTTTAACTACAATATTGTGATTTTATATTTAAGCTATCATTTCTCATGTGGCTAAAAATGAACTATGGCATTTACTATCATATACATTTACATGTAGGTATCAAGTAATAGATTGATGAGATATACAAAAAGTTTGAAATAACTATGAGGGGATATATCATTCAGAATGCCTATTATATTTTTTTTTTTAATTTGAAAAATAATAATGATGGAAAATGTTTACATTAGCTTAATAATATTATGTTCTCATTTTTCAGAGAGAAAGAAAATATCAAGGCTAGAAGACACCAGGACTGCCAAGAACACTGCCATAGCTGAATATTTCTCAGCGAAAAAACAATGCCTGGAGGCAAAATTAAATAATATTTTTTAGAGAATGAAAACTATAAATTAAGAAATGCACAACTAGTTTTAGAGACTGAGAAATTAAAATTAGAATTAGAGAAATTGAAGAAGTTATAGTGCTTAAATAGTCCACAGTGTCATGTTGTACATCATACATCATCGCCCACAAGCCAGTGTAATATTTGTTACATAACATATTATATGTATTTTATAATTTAATCTATATTGTAATTTTTTTCTTAAACCAAGTTAAATCTAATGTTAGTCTGGTCTAAGTTAAGTCAAATGCAATGCCACTGTTTATATGGCAGAAAATATTACTTTCTTGAGTATAATATTATGAGAATAAAAACATTATGGTGGTTTGCAACTTATAGAATCCTAGTTTTAGTTTTGAGCGAACCACTTGCAGTATTGTAGGTCATATTATTTGCATCTAAGAACTGCTAAGATGGGGAAGTATAAGATATCTCATCAGTACTCATCTTATGCGAAAGATGGATGGAAGTTTGTTACTCAATCATTTATTGTATATATACGAATACATATGTATTCATCTTGTAGGTATTTACCTTAATGTATGTACATTAATTAGTTTTAACCTAATAATATAATTATTGGAAGGTACGGGCGAAGGACTGGCTTCCCATAGCACAGGGAATCCTAGTTTGGGGGCCAGGAACCTTAGCTAGACCAGTATTTTTGTCATTTTTTCTTTCTTATTTAGCTACCTACCACTTAAGTTTATACTTGTACTACATTTCCTTTTAAAAACAGTGTATATGTGAGATTTCATGAATAAATAAATTACAAATCATGCCCCAACGGCTGAACAGATATGGCAGAGAGTTTTGAAATAAGCATTTTCAATATTCACCTAATTTACGAGTATGTTACATGTAATGTATGGATGATAAAAATCCATAGCAGTTTCCTCCATAAACTTAGTGTCCTATGCTTAATTCCTAATTAACACCTACCTAACAGAGGCTAGGTATGTTGTAAATAATTATATTTTAATTAACCTAGAAATAATTAGTGATTATTAATTATTTTTATACACTGTGTAACAAAAACCCTGTGGTCCCTTTGAGCTGCGTTATCAGTATTGATATTCAAACATAAAAAATCAACTTATTTGGTAAAACTCTTAAATTAAAATATTCAAATTAAATATTAAATCAATATTATTTGTAAAATGAAAATGAGTGCTCACCCCTGAACTTCTACGAGGCGATGCGAGCCAGAGCGAGCGCGAGAGAGATAGCAAATAGTATCAAAGGTACCGACCGTCGGCAGGCGGCAGCCGCTCGCGCTCTAGGGTCACTGTACTGAAGGTACTGAGGTCATGAACTCGTCACGTGTCACCCGCGAGTCACAAATATCACTCAGCTGTGTGCTGAACACAACTTTTTAACGTCCAATTTGTTTACACTTTTGTTTAACACTGTTGTAACTTTTAAAATGTGATTCGTTCAATTATTAGAAAAAGTATTAAGTACTTAGTTATGTAATCTAATCGTATCACTAATTTATGATGATGTCAACAGCTTTTCGATTACGGAGATGTTGCTCGATATGCCCGCCTTGTAGCTCTATGCATTTCTTACACCGTTTGGCGATATTTGCACGTACGCGTCGTAGTACCGATGAATCGGACTTTATTTCGCCAACAGATGTTGGGCACTGCCACTGTGGTAGTTACATGTTGAGCGTCGTGAAATAGCATAGTGCTCCTGGTAAAGTCTGCGCGCCTCTGCATAGTTGCAGTCACTTCTCCAGAGACACATCAACATTTAAAATATCCTTCATTCTTGTAAGACATTTTACGTAATTTCGCAACGTAATGCGCACGTCCGTTCGGTTGCGCGAGCGACTAACAACTAGGATAGGAAGCGAGCCGCGGGCGGCGCGGCGGCTTAGTACCTCAAAGAGGTTGGCGGCGCGGCGGTATCCTTTGAGCTCGCTTTTGATCGAGCCGACACAGATGTTACAAACATTTTTTTAATGTGTCTATTTTATAAGCTATCTTGACTATGAACAATAACTGACCAGTACTTGATTTTTTTTAAATAAGATTTTCAGTTTTGGTACACCTATATGATTATGTATACGTACCTAAAAGGAACAACAGGGTTTTTGTTACATATTGTATAAATACCTTTTAGGTCTTTTAAACAAAGCACGCTCGTTTAGTTTTTTAATTCACTAGGTATTTTATCTAGCCACAAAGCCAGCGCGTCGAATTGCTATTACATTCGAACCGCGCAGGCGCGGATAATTTGTGCGCGGCGTCTTCCATTTTGGATTTTGGATTCACGTCTCGAGCCGTTCTAGGGGAGGGCGGACAAGCTCCGCCTGGACTGAGCCCCAGCCACGCCTGGATCTAGCCCGCTTGCTTAAGCCCTGCTTGGCTTAAGCTTTCACCACTGCACGCTAGCTACCACTACCATCTCGGCACAATCACCAGATCGCGACGGTCGACGTCCCGTGCGCGTTAGCATCGGCGTCACTTCGTCAGCGGGTCTGCGTGCCAGCCGCCTTCCCCCAGCGTCTCCGCGGCCACCAACACCTTGGCCACCTAACCAGGGGAGTACTTATACACTACCACCTAGGTCAAGGCAGGATCTGAGTAACCCACGACCCACTATAAATTTGTGTACGTACCTAGTGAGCTAGCCGCGGTAAAACTATTCTGTACCGTTAAGTTTGGTTGAATATAATTTCTTTATTTTACCGTGGGCTTTCATTATTACTCTCTCTTCACCACTCACCACCCTACTTTTTATCTCCCGGTACAAGGTACCCTAGCCTAGCCTTATTATACTATATATAGCTCGATTTTATATTATGTAGGTAATAAAGTAGTATTGCATTCTGGAAAATCAAACTATTAATTTTGAATTAATGCTAGAACTCTACACTAAGGTAACAAAATAATACTATTATTAATATATTATAAATAACCCTGAGATCCTAAACCAATTTTATTTATAGCATGATATAATTGTATCTTATTCAAAGTCATCACATCATAGTAGTGATAAAGTTATAGGGTTAAAGTTGTTTTTCAAATTACCTCTCTATGGTATTCCTAATTTTAATGTGTGCTGCATTGTATCTCTGAACTGCTTCAGTAACTGGATTCAAAAGTGGTGTTAATAAATAAGATCTATTTGGATAAGCACTATCACCAAGCATCCAACGGTTACCAAATAGACCTGCATCGCATTGAGCTGTAGACAAATACATAAAATATTTACTAATTAAGTTTCATTAAAACTTCAAAAAGATTAACACAGCAAATTAAAACACTGTAAGCTCACACGTTAACACTGTAAGCTCACCTCTAAGAACAGAATTGTTGAAAATTGTGGCATCATGTGTTGAACCTGGCCATCGAGCAACTACATTCATGAATCTCAAATCAGAATCACATATTGATTGCACATTCAAGAAAAAGTAACCCTTTCGATTTCTAAATTCTTCTCTTATTTCGTGACCTGCAAGAAACAATAATTTAATTTTGCAGTTTTACTAACACCCTCAACATTGTATGAAGCTGTTAAACATACTCACATAGTGACTGGATACGTATATGAGTGCAATCGATTGCAGCAAAAACACGAGGGAACCGTGCAATTCGGTAGAATTTTTCTGCACTTTGTTGGTGAACAACAATGTATTCATCATATAAGCTGGCGATTGCTGATGACATATCGCGTACAATTCGGCCCGCTGTTGATGTAGAGACTCCAACATAGTCAGCTACTGATATTAGCATAGTGCCTAATGCATAAAACCTTAATGTTAGCAATAGCTGATGGAGCGGTGAAACGCCATGATTCCTGGAAAATTAAAACGTTTAGGGTTTAGGTAGTTCTTACTTGTTATAAAAAAGTCTGTAAATTTACTAGCTAGGTAAGTACTTACCTTGTGGAGGTTACACGGATAAACGGCATCAATTGAGTTAAAAGAGTATTCACTGCCGGTTTAGATAACCTAAATCTAAAGGTGAACTCAGCATCATCCAGACTTTGCATATAGTTGACCTTTTTATTCTCCGATTACTAGCTCGTTGCCTCTCTTCAGCTTCGCTATCGGAATCCGATAACAGAGCAAGTAACTCCAAATCACTGTCGTCACTATCACTAAATAAAGCCATTGCCATGTTGTTTTGTTTCTGATTTCTGAAACCTATAGTGCCTAACTTTAAAAAACTTAAAACCTTAATCGTATGCAGGTTGCAGTAAACCGTGGTATTTCTCGGATTGCAATCTGAGATTGTTTACACCGATCGAACTAAACTACTAACTGTCAAAATGGACGGATTGGTTATTGGCACGCTCAAAGTGTCATTTTCGAACAGAGGCCGATCTATAATCTGTAATCCGCCCTCCCAAAGAAAAGTCGAATCTTAAGATAGCAAACTCAATCTGTGGATCGCATATTAACATGCTGTAACCAAAAAAAGGATTAAAATATCAATCTTGGATAGGAATAAATGGATCAGGATTGAATATTAATTTCGGACGTTAGACATTCCAGTTGAAGCTCCTCTAATTTGGTAGCCGTCTGTTATGCAGTGTGTGGTCTAGCGTTGTCCTGAAGCAGCAGTGGCCTAGAGCGATTGACCAGCCTCGGTTGTTTAGCAGCTAGCTTTTCCATCATGGTTTGCAGTTGCTGACAACATCCGCCGTAATCGTCTGGCTAGATTTAAGAAAGCTGTAGTGAACGATACCGGCACTAGTCCACCAAACGCTCACAAGTAATTTTTTTTGAGTCAGTTTTCGCTTGGGGCAGGATTTGGCTGGCTCGCCAGGGTTCAACCATTGTGATGAGCGTTTCCGATTATCGTACAGGATCCACTTTTCATCACAGGTAATAATTCGATTTAAAATACCTTCATAGTTCTGCCGGTTGAGTAATGTAACGCATCAGTCGACGCGCGTTTGTCGGTTTGCTGCACTCAAATCATGAGGTACCCACCTTTCAAGCTTTTTCACCTTCCCAATTTGCTTCAAGTGGATTAAAACAGTTTTATCACTAACACCGCAGCTTGGAGACCTGGTTTGCGATGGATCCGCTTCCACAATAACCTTCAATTCTTCATTATCAACTTTGGTCTCCGGCCGTCCATGGGGCTTGTTCTGCAGGTCGAAATTTCCAGAACGAACACGTTAGAACCAAAAACGCACTGTGTTTTCTTTTGCGACGACGCTGCCATACACATCATTAATCCTTCGTTCCGTTTCTGCAGCACTGGTGCCAAAATGGCAATCGCAAATCACGCGATATTTAAAGTTTTCCATTTTGTAAACTGAGTGACGCAAAGAAAAAACCAAAAGAGGAAAAAACAAATAATAAGGGTTTTCAAAACACAAAAGCATATGTAAATAGCTGTATAAATTTGAAATTGAAATTCCTAACCAAAGAGGACATAATCGAGATCAAAGTGGCTAGTACGACAAAACGGCAATTTCATAGGTAAAGACCTATTATTTACTCACCTTTACCCAGTCTTTTAGTGCATCGCAAACTTCAGGAACAATTCTTGAAATTGACTGTTTAGATACTCGAAAAAGGTATTGCAGGCTAGTATAGGAGTCTCCAGTTGCCAGAAATCTTAAAGTTATTGCTAATCTTTCAGTAACTGATATTGCCTCTCGAAATTGTGTGTTAATTTTCATAACACTTGGTTCTATTAATGATTTTATTAATTATAACGCTGTAGTTGACACTCGCGTAAATTTTTTTATAGTGTCTTCAACGGCTTCATATCTTATGTCTTCCATCCATGGTTTTCATCCACCAACGCCTTTTTCTTTTATTTTTTTTACAAATAAGATGGTGAATCACAATGAAAGCCGCCCGACCACGCGCGTCTATACTCGCAGGTTTACAAGAATGAATTTACCTTAAATATATCTACATATTGTCTCGCGCGGCAAATGAACGTCAACTCTGGTCGAACATTGGCTCGCGCGGCTGCCGCGCTTAATTTATACGCACCTAGATTTTACAAGTGATGAACGATGATCCAGAAATGCCCAAGGTTTCCAAAGACACCCTCAGAAAAATTTTGAAGTATCTCAATTTTAAATTTGTTGCACGGTCACGCAAGAGCACACTTATTGATCCAAATGATATAATAACATGGCGCCAGCGTTACTTGCGATCTATATGTCAGTTTCGACGAGAAGGGAGACACATATATTATCAAGATGAAACTTGGGTTAACGCAGGTAAGGCTAACATTTTGAATTTATATACATTTTACATTAAATTTAATAGTAATATTGAATGTTCATGTACTATATTTATTTTTAGGTCATACTGTAAAAAAAACTAGGGTGGACAAGAAAGTCACATCATCTCGGCAAGCGTTTTTGGAGAGACTGACCACTGGATTAAAAAATCCATCTGGAAAAGGCTAACTTCTCTTAATTAGCCATATAGGTAGTGAAGAAGGCTTCCTGGAAGAGGGGCTCATGATTTTTGAAGCAAAGAAAAATTGTGAAGATTACCATGATTTCAATCAATGAAAGATTTGAACAGTTAAATGAGTACTCGGAATATTGGTATTTTTTGTACAATATAAAACAGATTCCAGAAAAACCTGACCTTGTCAAACTCTGTGGTGATCTCCAATTCAAATTAACTATAAACTCTAAATCAGATATAGATGGGTGTATGTTGTGTGATGAACTCATAACTGTACGTTCACACGGAGACACGATTTGCCGAATCTTATTTTCATCGGATCTGGAAAAACCGAATGTTGTATTCACACAGCACATCTTGCTTGGCCGTATCCGACGGCCTCGTATCGGGATCTCGTGTGAACTCACCATCCGGCTTTTATTAGCAAGAGCGCGCACAGTTCCTCACGTTGATTTGGAAGCGATGGACGTGAACAGTCTTGCTATACTATACTGGTATTATCGCCGTCAGCGTCGTAGAAAAAGATTGTGGTTAAACCCAATAGTACAAAGAAGATCAACAGTTGGTGCCTTTACAACTCTAATGCAGCAGTTAAGAAATGATCCACAAAAATTTTTTAACTACTTTAGAATGACTATACCTACATTTGATAATCTTTTGAAAAAAGTGGAAAAAGATTTGAAAAAGCGTGATACAAATATGAGGAAAAGCATTAGACCAGAAGAAAAATTAGCGATATGTATAAGGTAAGATTGAAATACTGTATTTTATTATAATTAAATTATTTATTAAAAATATGATTAAGAAATTATAGAAAATCGCTTGGTAGGTACACAGTTTGAAGTTTCCCAACTACATATTATGAAAGTCTGGTAAATCAGAAGCATTCGATTGAATACTTTGAGACTCTGGTGATGCTTGGTACTGCGATGTAAAATAGCCTTGTGATTGTGCCACATTTGGTTGATAGTTGTATGTTGATGAGTGTGCAGGAGACCATTCATTTCGGTTCTTTATATTTTGCAATAAATTTAAGACGCCTGATTGAAATTCTAATGTTTGATTATCGTTTAGCGTTGCCAATGATGGAAGTAGACTTTTAAAGAAAAACAAATTACGGTCTTCTTTCATTTCTTCTTTCTTCTTGCATTCCATTTGATAATCTATAAACTCACTCATTTTCTTATCAAACACGTTTAAATTCTGCCTCGATGGTCTGCTTTTTTTTCTTTTCGAACCACCTACTAAATTTTCATTATTAGTTTCTTGTTGACTTTCATCTGTAGCATCTTGATTATTTGCGACATCTTCACCAAATAAATTGTCCTGAGCCATCGCACTGTCATGGGTAACATCTGATGTAACTGTAGCGGCTGTACTATCGTCTGCTGGGTTTGGTGTAGCAATAGTTGCACTATCATGTGTGTCAGCTGGCGTCACAATTTTTTTTAAGAACAACATTTGACGATGATAAACGTAGGCTCTCGGACATGTCGCAGACGATCCTGATTTTTTTGATTTCTTTTTCTCATTAATACTCCTCATCCAGCTGTCTCTAATATTAGTCCACTTCTTTACGATCGATTTAGCTGAAAAATATAACTAAATTTACTTGCAGATATATGGCTTCTGGGTGTTCATACAAGGATTTACATTACGCCTACCGAGTCGGAGTGTCTACGATCAGTAACATTATTAAGGAAGTAACGAATGCTATTTGGAACAATTTGCATGGGGAGTTTATGACATTACCCAACACAATATCTGACTGGGAATATATCGCCAATGGATTTAATACTAGAGCAAACTTTCCCCATTGCATTGGTGCAGTGGACGGTAAACATATTAGGATAAAAAAGCCAAACAACAGTGGTTCCATGTTTATGAATTACAAAGATTTCTTTTCCATCGTATTATTAGCAGTGGTTGATTCATATTATAAATTTACATACATCTGTGTGGGCTCGTATGGAAAAGAATGCGATTCGACAATATTCAAGGAGTGTACTTTTTGGAAAAAACTAATAGATGGTGATTTGCAATTACCGGCAGCATGTCCACTGACAAACGATTCCGATTTATTGATTCCGTTTGTAGTAATAGGCGATGAAGGTTTTGGCTTGCATCAACATTTGATGAGACCTTACGGCGGAAACCATTTGGATAGAAACAAAAGAATATATAACTACAGATTAACCAGAGCTCGACGCTATGTTGAGTGCGCCTTTGGCATATTAGCTAACAAGTGGCGAATATTTCATCGTCCACTGGATGTTGATACCAGCACAGCAATATCGATTGTAAAGGCTTGCACTGTACTTCATAATTTTATAATAGATATGGAAGGTGTACAGTCGAACATAGAAACAACAAGCAATGTATCATCAGTGGTTAACGTGTTCACAGATGCACCCAATGAACAAAATAGTACACGAGGTGGACGATGTGCTAATGTTATACGATCTGAATTCACAAATTATTTTATTTCTACAGCAGGAGCTGTGCCTTGGCAAGACGAATCAATCTAACGTTAATTTTGTAACACACTGCTAATGTACAAATACTTAACCTGTTTACTTTAAAAAATTACAAACTTACCATAATCCTGCCTGTTTTTCTCCTCCATTTCTTCAAAATCTTCATTCAAAATTATACATATTTCTCGCCAGCCAGCAGTTCTCAAGTTTTTATCCTTGTATATTTCGAGAGTTTTGTCCCATAAAACTGGCCGATTTTGGACAAGAGAAATTAAATTTTCAACGTTTATATTTTTCGTCGTCATAGCGAGCGGTCAGTCAAAGCGGGCGAAAAGAACTGGCGACTGGCAAGCGCACATGCAGTGTGTCCCTCCCGCCCACCCCTCCTTCCCAGCTTGTGCGACGCATTCGGTTTCAAGATCCGACAAAAAACCGAATCTACCCCATGAACGCATGTATTGAATGCCCTATACCACTGCATCGGATCTGCATTTTGCAGTATCGCCGGATCGGTTTGTAGTCGCAAAATCGGATGTCAACTTCAGCAAGATTCGGTTTTTTTGTCGTGTCTTGAAATCGAATGCATGTGTGAACTCCTTCATTGAAATACTGATGCCACTAAACCGAATCCTGCAAAAAACCGATTCGTTAGAGAAACACTCGACGCCGTGTGAACGTACCGTAAGTCTGAAATCTTTTTTGCCTGATCAGAATGTGGCTGTGTTTTGTTTTAAATTTTATCAAAGATCGCAACTTACAAGGACTGTATCCAAATGTATGGATAGCAATGCGCATATTATTAACTATACCTGTAACGGTTGCTAATGGGGAGAGGAGTTTTTCTAAGCTTAAGCTGATAAAAACCTATCTGCGATCGACAATATCGCAATCCCGATTGACAAACTTGACAACTTTGTCAATCGAGAATGAAATTGCTGAAAACCTCGATTTTGATAAAATAATAAAAGAGTTCGCCGACAGAAAGGCTAGAATGGTAATATGGTGGTATGGTAATGGTATATCTTTTTCCTTTTTTCATATGGGTTTGAATTGCAGTTAGGAGGCGCCGTATAAATCTCGCCCAGGGCGCTGGTAGTGCTAAAACCGGCACTGATCTGAGGCCTGCATTATCTGATCTGAGGCATTAGGTAGCCTGTTCGTGTTGACTGTTAGGTACCTACATAGGTAGGTAGGTGAATAAGGGATTGATAGGTAATAATTTTGCCCTTCCGTAAAAAGCGCGGGAAATTGCCAAGTAAACAACATGTTAATCATGTGCGCATATGGTAGGTACTTAATGACTGTCCTGTGTTTGGTGTTCACGACAAACGCTAGTGTAGGAAGAAATTATTGACCTGCAGACAATAGCTCAGCCCGATGTTAGTAATTTACGTCCAAAGCATTTGTAAATACGACAGAGAAGCGATAACATCGGACGTTAATTGTTGCGCGGTTAGTAGTCGACGCTTCATCACGCAGGTGTGGACTATGCATTACATAAATTGACCATAGAGTTAAAAAACTGACAGACTTTTCAACAAAAACTTACAAATTTTTTTTGGTTAATTTATTGAGTTATGTGAAAAGTCGTTGAACAAATGTTATTCAGTATCATGTATAGAAGTTATATGTGGGAGGTTGTTGGTAATTTAAAATTAACCCTGTATATTTTATTGAGTTCATACCTTGAATTGGGTTTGCACAATTGTTCTCTTCTGCTGTTGCAGTATTTTGATCTCTGTTTTTGAATAAGTTTGATGTCCAGTAACGTTTTTTCTTCTTCTTAATTGGGATGAAACAAAAAACAAGTAACATAAAACATACCAACACGTCATCGCTGTCAGCCATCTTGAGTGAACTGGCAGCGAAAGCCGAGCAGAGTTTTGACGAGCATGTTACGTCTATTTTAGAACACAGCGAACATGCTCGATGCGTAACACGCTCGACGCGAATGTTAAATTACACCTCGTAACGTTGGTCAGTACCCACCTTATGGCTTCATACATTAAAACTGTACACAACAAATAGAACGAACGAGTACCACAGATCACTATGGATCCGTTAAGCCGAGTGCAAACAAGACGATTCAACCATCCAATAACCTATCCAACACAGAACCAACCAAAGACAAACATCAAACATGAGATTAAGCCGCGAAACACTACCGGACCCAACTGTGGAACCTAGACCAATATCAACAGAGCAGAAATAAGCAAAAGAAAACGACAGAAAATAAAAATTAATCTACGCCTAAAATGAACACTATAAAGTTTCCAAAGAAAAACCAAACCTAACATCAGTCAAACGAACACGATGTCGGGAGTAAGAATCATAAGCAACAAGGAAGTCATAATGGACGGGAACGGACGGAAGATACCGTATGATCCCAGGAATGCCAAAATAGTGGAAGGACCGGGGTCAAACCTAATAAACCTTCCCCTAACAACCTTAGACGAGACAAGTCCCACTCCAGGTCCATCCAACGGGAACGATTGCCTGGAAATCGACAACCACACGGCAAACGGAGAGTACCAGGCATTCGTGGTAGAGGTAGAGGACCCAGGAAGCGACGGGGACGGAAACGCATGGGCAACCATTAGCGATGCATAGTACGCCTCAATATAAGGGATAAATGAAACCATGAGGTACAATATTAAAGAAAAAAAATAGCAGTAAAATAGGGACACTAACAAAGACAAGTAGTGAGCTAGAATAAGGGAATATAGTTGCGACCCATAGCTAACCAAGTGATTTTTACAGGCAAAAATTGCCAGAGATGAGAGGGGTTGCGACGGTGACGTCACAGCAGGGCGTACGTGACTTGCGGCGCCGAGTTGAGAACATTCGAGAAACGCCGAGCGACAGTGCACCCGACGCCCCGCCAGTTTACCTACCAGCCGTCCCGCTATTAATAGCCGAGCGCCGAGACTCCGAGTCAGTTGTTCAATGGCCCGCACGCAGCGGCCAAAATGCAGCGAGCATTAGATGCACTTCCCACTTGGATGAAGGACTGGAGACTGTGACGCCGCCCCCGGTGTCGCTATTGGGAGAAACCTTCGAATGGTCCCCGACGGCTAAATACCTGGGGGTAACCATCGACAGGAGACTCTCAATAAAACCCCACGTGAAAAACGTGGTCGCGCAGGCGCGTGCCGTACGGAGCCTTCTCCGCCCCGTGTTGGCATCCCACCTGCCGCTCCGTGCGAAGCTGTGCGTCTATAAGGCGTACATCCGCACACGACTCACTTACGCAGCCCCAGCCTGGTTCGCACTGGTCAGCGAGTCAGTCGCTGGCGCTACGCACCATCTCCGGAGCACCACGCTACGTACGCAATCAGGTCATCTCCAGGGACCTTCGCATGGAGAGCCTCGACGACCACGTTAGCCGCCTTAGCACCGCTTTGTTCGCGCGCGCCGACGGAGCGTGATCTCAGCACCTGCGAGGTATCGCGCCATACCATCGACGACCGCCGGATGTAAGAGGACTTTGATGAATTTAATTTATAAAATCAAGTATCATAACCCATCATGTCCCGTGATACGTATTCTTATAGGACATACGAACCAACACCCAGTGGCGTTTTTATAGTACAAGCCAAAAAGCCAGGCTTGCGTTGCGAAATCCTATGATATACCTACTATCAATAATTATAAAATTATTATAAAATATTCAACTACTTTACGCAAACAATGTTTAAAATTCGCGCGCAGTGATCTGTCAAAACTAAATAGAGGTCAGTGGCCCGCTAACATGCCGCCGCGCGCCGATCGCGTCCGTAGAGACGCGAAGTCCTTCGATAGGATGTAATGTTCCATCCCGCTCGCTCATATTGGCTTGCAATGGGGCTTTCAATTCACTCTTCTCTCTTGCTGAGAAATGAGTAAATCAACTATAAATATTATAGGTAAATATAGTCACTTTGTATGGCAGCAATAAGCCCGGCTTCGTAGTGAACTTCGTGAGAATTGTGGCGTCAATAAGTGTGAAGTACGTATATGTGCCGCCTCGCGATTTGCGAAACAGCTAGTTTTGTTTTTGGGTAAAATGTAAACAAACAAAAATTGGTGATTAAGTTTACTAAGCATTTAGAAGTTTGTGATATTGATGTTTGATAAAAAATTAGTTCAGATGAGATAAAAGTTCTCGTATCGTATCTTACAGTCAACTCATTAACTATATATCGAAAATGTGTGCATTGGTGAAAGGATATTTCTTTTGAGGAGAATACCACGGAACGGAAAACAGTTTCAAGCCTGAAGGTAGGCTAGGTACCATATTATTTCTAAAGTCCTAAATTTGTAAGTAAAATGCATAAAAATTTAAATACAATTGAATAAGATCAGCGTACGAAACAAATTACTTATCTTGCTTTGATTGGTAATTATAGACTATTCTTTGATTATAGGTATAGGTAGTAGGTATCTAATATTATGAATTCGACTGGCTGTTGTTTCGGTTTTCGTAAAATAACGTTCTTCATTTCACAAATTTACAGTTATGGAAGATGTGAATTAGATTTTAATATCCTATAAAATATACCTATAGCTGGCTTGACCTGGTTTTGGACCCTAGGCACGCCACTGCCAACACCTACAAGATATACAGCAGTTGTGTCACCGCCGGTGTACCAAGCATATACTACAAGTACAAGCTCCTATTTATCCATGCAGTCACCCGAATCTATTGATATTCAAGTTCATTCTGCAATTCAATCAGCTGAAACAGCACAGTAAATTGAGGAAATCGACCAAAATATATTGCAGAATTAAAACCGATTAGAAATTTTGATTCATCATTTAAGCATCGCCAACTACGTGTATTGCGCTTCCCGCATCCAGATTTAAAAATTAAAGATTTCGTTAATCCTAATACATAAAATTGTTTCATTTGCAATTTATTATTTCACTTACCTTAATGTAACAGTCAGCCTTTCTTCGGGAGATATAGCTGTTCTAATTATTGTATCTTGCTTCGTTATGCAGTCCTTCGTTAAATTCAGCAACACATCAAATGACTGTATTGACATTTTATTATGATTATTTTTACAAGCATACATTATGTCACCGTTTGATGGATACACTGCTTTTAATATAATATATTATATTAAAGTACCGGAATATGCGGTACAAACTATGGCAGGACGGTGGGACAATATTTTCGTTAATTGATATTGCTGTAAAACGGTTTGGCTTATTCCAAAACCAATAGCTCTTGTGGTGATGCTCAATGTTGTCGCTCGAAGTTGTTGGATCTCACCCAGTTTAGCAAGAGCGTCATCTTCACCTGCCGTACCGACAAATAACAATTTCTTAAGGTCGTCTTGAAAAACCTGTACATTTTGTTGACCTTTCTTTAATCTAAATTCTTCCATACGTTTATCTGATCTTTGGCGCCCGCCTCTTTGGCACTGGTTATTATTATTTCTTTGCTGCTGCGGATTCTGTTGAAAATTTCGGCGGTTATCCTGCCGATTAAAATTCCCTCTATAATTGCCGCCTCTAAAATTGTTGAAGTTACGTGAGCCCGTAGGCTGGTCAAAACCGGTATAATGATCATAGCCGTCCATCTTCACACGCTATGTCGCTGGAAATCCACGCGAAAATCACGCCTATGTACAACATGATTAATAAGCTTGACCAGCGAAGGAGGGGAGTGTGACGAGGAAGTCACAAGCCGCGCGCCCAACCAGCACAGAAACTTCTCGAATGTTCGACGGCCGAACACGACACCGGCTCGACGACCCGACCGGCCAATCAGCGACACCGCCTGTGAGGGTTTGTATCTGTGCTATTCCATGAAAATATCCGGGTGTAACAAAATTGTCAGGTTCCCTTTGTCTTCGGTACGGATTTTTATACCGACGGACGCGGCGCGAGTTTCTTTACGCGGCGCGGAACCCGGACGGTGGGTTATTTACGTGGGCGCCAATGTAACGTAGCACTAAAACGTACAAGGTTGGGCGCCAATGTAACGTAGCAAGGAGGTTAGAGGTTTGCAACGTCCTTACTACGTACATGAGATAGGGATTTCTACCTGAAATTATTATCAACTGACTGGGGGATCTCTAAAGTAAACACGGATTGCACACAAACAGGATGATCCTTTATTGACTCAGTTCTATACTACGATTACATAGACTTATTTACATGACCAAGCTTACAATCTACTATAACACTATGCGCGGGCGGCGGGACATTTTATTAGACGCGGGTATGCGTACGCGGTTACCTACGGTAGGTATGTGACGCGGATAGCGTCGCGGACGGAGGAGGATCGAATTCCAGTGCTCGAAGCTCGAAGAAAAAGCTCGCCAGTGCCAGCCGAACAGTTGTGAGTGGAAGCCGTGTTTTTTGTGTGCTACGCCTATGTACTAAATCGAGTTCGATATGGCTACGGATAGATGGTCTTCTGACAATAATATTTCATTCATGAAACTCTACAGAGAACAAGAAAACCTATGGAATTGTTTCGATAAAAACTATCGAAATAGGGATATGAGAAAAGAATCTTTGGAACATATCGCAAAAGAAATGCACCTAGGTAACACCGGTGAGGTAACCAAGAAAATAAAAAATTTACGGTCCACCTACAATCAAGAAGTGAATAAAATCGAAAAAAGCAAGAAGAGTGGCGCTGGCGCAGACGATGTGTACAAACCATCCATAAAATGGTTTGATATAATGGATTATATAATGAAAACAATTAATTTAAAAGAAAAGAAAACAACATCCAATCTGATGAGTACCTAATTCTTTATTTGACTGATAAATGTACTTGGTTACATTTCTAGATATTAATCATACGACTTTGCCAGGAGACAGCACCGTCATTACAGAAGTAGTTTTTATATTTTTCTCTCAATTTTTCGGCAACTGCTTTTGATCTGTTATTTGTTCGCGATCGGGCGATACTCGGTAATGCATTTATTTCTGATCTCCACGTTCCAAGGTTGACAGTGAAATTTGTAATATCTTCATAATCTACACTACCAGGAGGAGTGTAGATGTGTGGTAAAGATTTCCGTAACCAGTTGTGCAGTACGCATGTAATTTTTAATATTTTAATATTATTATTTAGTTAATATTTTGTTAAACTTATACATTTCTATCTTGCCATGGTAGTGGGTTATGATTAACAAAATAGTCTGCAAGTTTGTCTCGAACTGTTAAAGCTGTTCTCCCTCCTCTATTACGATTCTGATCTGTAGCAGGTTCGAACCCCGTTACTACCAAAGTATCGTCATATGAATAGCCATCTCTAGAACCTACAAAATTATGCAAAATACAACACGTCTTAACAATCTTCTTTGCTAAATCTATATTAACATTCAGTGGCCTGTGGAATATCCTCCACTTATTGGATAATATACCAAATGTGCACTCGATATAACGGCGTGCTCTAGATAAACGATAGTTAAAAATTCTTTGTTTGTAACTGAGATTGTGTCCTCCGTAAGGTCTCATGAGGTTTTCATGTAGTCCGAAAGCTTCATCTCCTACAATTGTATATGGAATATTCTCATCATTTTCTATCAGTGGTTTGGCCTCAGGGATACTTAAAGAATTGCTCATGAGGTTAGTGTAAAAAGAGCTTTCCTTAAAAATTCCCGAATCGCTGCTTTTTCCATACGCTCCAACATCTATATACGTGGAATTATAATTAGCATCACATATTGCGAGTAAAACAATTGAAAAGTAATGTTTATAGTTGTAGTATAGTGATCCGGAATTTACTGGCTGGATTATTCTGATGTGTTTTCCGTCAATGGCACCAATGCAAATGCAATGCGGGAAATTGGTGTTTTTTTTAAATCCTCTTGCAATGCTTTCCCAATCATTTCCTGTTGTAGGTAATATTATAAATTGTCCTTGATGTTTGCATATAGCGTCACACACTTCTCTAACTATTGTACATATTGTTGTATAACAGAGTCTATAGTTGTAATATAGTTCCATAAATGTACAACCTGTTGCAAGATACCTGCAAAAAAAAAAATCTAACTTAAAATTTACTTTCAGCTGTTGCTACAAAGAAAGTGAAAGAGTATCCGCGGCTGCTTCACAAGGGAAATTGGCCGCCAAAAAAATGTTAAGTCTGGATCTGGCGGTGGATCACGTAAAAGTGAATACATCTTCTTTAAACAGCTGCAATTCTTAAAAAATTTTGTAGCTGTAAAGGAACCTGAACACGAACACGTTGCTGATGAAGAACCTACGGAGAACTCTGAACCAGATACACAGATGGTACAACGTAAAAAAAAGATAACAAAGGCCACTACGTGTCCCGAAGATGATAAATTCCTTGAAACTCTACAGAGAAGCATCGAGACGAGAGAAAAAATTGACGAAAAAAATGATGACGAAGACAGATTATTTATGTTGTCTTTGGTAGGTACATTAAAAAAAGTACCTCCAGAAAGAAAAATGGATACGAAAATGAAGATAATGTCTATACTCGACAACGCAACTAAGCCTGTATATTACCCCCAAAGCTCATGGTCGCAATCCCAACAAATGCAACAGTCTCCTTCAAGCTACCATCCTGGATATTCTACTCGTTCCGGAGGTTCTGAAATGTCACACACCTTACCCTTGTCGAATTTGTCAAATTACTCCGACGAATCAACCATTTTAGACATGTATGATTAAATTATAAATATATGCTTACCTCAATGTCACAAATAGTTTTTCTTCAGGACTTATAGATTTTCTTAATATTGTATCTTGTTTAGTTAAATCATTCCAACATAAACTCAATAATTCATCAAATGATGTTAGTGACATCCTCAGATAATTGAACATTTTTTCAGGGTATTTTCTTAAATCTTCATAGAGTTTGAGAAAAACACCGCTTTGGCTTCGGTTTGATACAAACGGATGTACCCATATTTTTTTCTTGTTTCGTTTCATCTTTTTGCGACGCTGGTAATAATATAATAACAGTGCAGTAATTTCCACGTCCATTCCTGACTGTGTCGAGACAGAACTGATGTATTAGCGACGCGATTGGGCGACTCAGTCTGGCGACGCAGGGACACCAGACGTAGCCATGGCAACGTCGCTGGCCACGTCGCCATGGCATCTCGGTGAGGTATGGCCCTAATTGGTCACGTGGGTATGGTCGCATAAGATTTTCCATCAACGGGAAAGCTTCATCCCCTATGAAAACAAAGGGTACTGGTTCTCCGCCTTGATATAATGGTTCGGGGTGGGGAATATTCAGTCTTTTTTCTTGCAGACGTCTTCCGAAATTACTGTCATTGAATATGCCTCCATCATTAAATCTGCCCATGGACCCTACATCAACCATTATAATTTTTCTTTTAGCGTCAGCTAAACACATAAGTACAATGGAAAATCTATGTTTATAATTGAAAAAATAGGATCCTGTATTTGCAGGACACATGATATAAACATGTTTTCCGTCAAGAGCCCCCAAACAATTCTTGAATTGCCATTGCAATTCTTCTCCAATCATTTTCAGAAGGTTCTGGCATAACAAGAGGCAGCAATACATTCCAAAGGGCCTCGCAAACTTCATCAACAATTTTCGACACGGTTGTTATTCCCATTCTGAAATTTTCTGCAAATTTCGTGAATGAGAGACCCGTTGCTAAATACCTGAAAAAAGAGATACGATTTTGATAAATACCTATTGTAGCTGGGGTGTGCTCTTTCCCGATGGGTAGGTAGAGCCGGTGAGGGTGACGCCAGGCGTGACAGCTAGAAACACTCGGTACACAAACAAAGATGATTTATTTACACAAACAAGAGGTTACGTGTTTACATTTGCATACAGAGAAGTTATATCGGTAAGAGTTACGCAAGTACGCTAACAAGACTACTATTGGTTCACTTTCACTTTAAAGTCTATTAGAATCCCCTTGGGTTTACTTTCACGTTAAGATATAAGTCTTATTGGATCACTTTCACTTTCAGTCTAAAGAGTCTTATGGGTTTCACTTTCACTGAAGGTGGGATGGTAACATTTACTTTTAACCGCGGCGGCGCGGGGTTGCTCGCGACGCGTGGTCGGCGTATTGGTGCTGCTTTCCTTTGATGGCCGGTGGGCGGCCTCTCAAGGTGTGCTAGCACTTTGTACTGTGACACGAGGTTCTGGTTCTAGGCGCTGCTGTCCTTTGATGGCCGGTAGACGGCCTCTCAAGGTATGCTAGCAAGGGGAGCTGCGTACTGTAAGTATGTCGCAGACTGCTAGTGCTACTTTCCTTCGATGGCCGGTAGACGGCCTCTCGAGGTATGCTGGCACTGCAGGATGCGTACTACAAGTGTGTCATACTGCTAGTGCTACTTTCCTTCGACGGCCGGTAGACGGCCTCTCGAGGTTGGCTTGCACTGCAGGATGCGTACTGCATGATTTTGAAGGAATGCTATCCGCTTTTATACCGTTTTCTGGCGTGGTTTGTTCGGGAAGGGGAAGCGTCCCTTTGCATGTGATGGTGCATAGCGGGGCGGCCGTCGCTAGGCAGCCCATCTTGCGTCGATAGAAAAAATACAACTTCGTGGAATTGTGCTTCCGGGTTGTATCTCGTACAAAGCGGGTGCCATGTGCGTATCGAGACGACGGCAGGAATTTAGAAAGCGCGCAAACTATTGTCTTTCTTCGGGTCGCACTTGGACCCTTGCATTTTTATAATACGTCGCGCTACACTATGTAAATTCGATGTTTTTTTTTTATTTTACTGTATTCGGTCTTTTATTAATTACCGCCCGTATTATTTTAGGTAAAACCGCGAAAAGTCGGTGGAAACAGTTGCGAGATAGCCACCGCGAAGTATTGAAGAGGATAAAATCCAAAAAAAGTGGACACGCTGCAACTAAAAAAAAAGAATGGAAGTATCAAAAAGGATCCGTCTGTTATAAATTTTTTCGAAGACTACCCTCAAGTAAACATAAAATCGGGACAACCGATAAATAGGCCAGTAGAAGGGAGTAAACATTATTACGTAACAATGTCGAGAGGAGATAACTTGCGTTGCGAAATAATTGAAATGACACGGAGATTTGAATACAACCCAGGGCCTAAAGTTGAGGGAACAGCAGACCAAAACATAATGGCTCTCACCAGGCCCAGAAAGAAGAGTGTCGATTGACCCGCCCAACAAGAAACAAGCCGAAACGGACGGATGCCTGGACATAGACGGACACACAACGTCCGGGGAGTACCAGGCATTCGTCGCCGAAGTTGAACACCCCAACCCCATACAAAGACGGAAGAGGAGAAGGGATCGGAAAAAAAATGGAGGATCACGAATGGGCCTGGTGAGGCTACCAAAATACTTCAGAAAGAACCAACAGAGCAAGGTCCAAACAAATAAATAGGGAACAGATACATAGGAAGGAAGGGCGGGGAACAAACAAAAATGTTGTGGTAAGACCCTAGGACTCAGGATCTCTTGTTACCAACAGTGATTAATACGGTGATTTTTACAGGTAAAAATCTTCTCTGGCGGGAGTGGGATGTGACGAAGCTGTCACAATACCTACCAAGACCGACGCATGCGTGACTCAGCGCACAAACATGCGGGAACCTTCTCGAAGACCGCCGCGCCACATCGTACGAGGATGGCGTGAGAGAAACTGACCAATCGGCGAGCGACAACGCACACGCCAGTCCCCGCCGCAGATCCCCACACACCGGCCTATATAAGGCACCCGGCCGGCGTCCGCCGGCAGTTCGCCTGTGCCTATTGTCGCTTCACGACGTCGTCTCGTGGTAATTCAGGTACGACGGCGGCAATAGTCACAGGAGGACGCTGGAGGTGTTGGTCACATCAGGGCTTTTAGCCGGAGTTGCCCAGCACCGCCGAAATCTTCACTTCCCCCCCGCACTTCTCCCTTCGCCTCACGCGTGCGGCCCGTAAGGCTCACCGCCGACGGCTGAGTCAAACCCGCGAGTGATATAGAATGATTAGTGTTCTTTAAGCCGGCTCCTTCAGAGCCGCCCGGTAGGTGTATAGATTTAAGGTACTGTTACACATGCTCATTTCAAGCATGAAAGCATGCTTCTATTGAGCAGTTGCTACTTAGTAGCATGTGTGTCGGAATGTTGCTCAAAATTAGCATGCTCATTTCGAGTTTGCTTAAAAATCAACAGGCGTGCGATTTTTGAGCACGCTACCTGAGGCGCGGGTGGAAGGGGGCGTGCTTTAAGCGCGTCTAAACAGGTTTGCTTATTGAGCATGCTAGTAGCGATCAGTCGTTTGCAACAGGTGCGTGTGCACAATTTCACGCAAAATGTCTCGCTGGGGTGACGAAAAAACGCTCAAATTTGTCAATTTATACCGTAATAACGAGTGCTTGTGGAATCCCCGCATACCGCAGTATAAAAATAATGTTGATAGAAATAATGCGTACCAAGACTTATTAACGAACATGGAGGATCCGTCCTTGACTGTGAAAATTATTAAAACCAAAATTAAGAATTTAAGGTCTGCGTACCACACAGAATTAAAAAAAGTCAAGAATTCAAAGCGATCCGGTTCTGGTGCCGCTACTGTTTACAAACCATCCGCGGCATGGTTTCATGAAATGAATTCCTTCCTTGAGGACACCAACCAGTACAGGGAAGCTATGGAAATGGTGAGTTTCAGTTTTTAATAAAAATGCACTTAACTGTTTGTAAAACATAATTATTTAATATCATAGACCAAGTACAGCATGTTTTATTTATTTATTTATATCAGGACAGAAGAGTTATATGACGATTTTGAATTTATATCATATGACTTTGCCACGGTACCGCCTCTGTAGTTTCAAAGAGCTGCGCATAGGTGTTTCTTATTGCTTCTGCCCGTCGAGAAGCGTGGTTATTGTAGCGTGTAGGTGGTAAGCTTTCCAAAGCTTGCCGCAGTTGTGCCCTCCATGCTCCTGGTACCACAACACCTTGTTGTATATCTTCGAAGTCTACGCATCTTTGCGTGATGTACATATCTGATGTTTTCCGAAGCCAATTATGTAAAGCGCAAGCAGCTAATGTAATTCGATCAACTTTTTTGGGGGTCATGTCGATGACATTCATAAGAACTCGAAATCTTGTTACTAAAATACCAAACGCATTTTCAACGACTCGTCTGGCTCTCGATAAACGGTAGTTAAATAATTTCTCTCTATTCGTTGGAGTTGTTCGATAGGGCTTCATAAGATATGACTTTAGAGGAAAAGCAGCGTCCGCCACAATAACCGATTGGTCCGGTAAATTGAGAGTATTGTTTTCCAAAGCTTTTGCTATATTCGATTTTTGATAAACTCCTCCATCAGAAGCTCTTCCATTAGTTCCAACATTTACGTATGAAAAACAATAGTCATCATCAACTAAGGCCAGAAGTATAATGCTATGGGCGCCCTTGTAGTTATAGTAGTCAGAAGAATCGTCAGGAGCGAGTATATTTATGTGTTTACCATCTAACGCTCCAACACATCCTGGAAAGTTCCATTTTGTACGAAAGCCATGCTCAATGCGTATCCAGTCTTCACGGCTTGGAATCTGTAAAAAACAACTTTATTACATTCATTGAAGTAATAATATACTACGTACATATTATATCTACCTCAGCGATTACATTACAGTATACTTTATGTTGCAGGATTCAGACCAGTCCTCGCAGCATTCGGACGTGTCTTTGCAGCATCCGGAAAATTCAACTACGCCAGAGAATATTATGTCACCACCTTCGACGATCCCAGAAGACAGACCTGAATCACGCTCATCTAGTCAATCTAGTGTCACATCGAGACGACGTAAAAGAGTCCTACAAGAGGAGCCAATTAATGATGCACTCAACCGGTTGGAAAACATAAGTTCTGCGATAAACACAAACACAGAATATGACGAATTCCATTATTTTGGCCTGAATCTTGCAGCCCAACTGCGTAGCCTGCCACTGTATGATGCGTTAGACGTACAAACTCAAATCCAGAACATTTTGATGATAGCAAGACGTCGCCATCTGTGCCTGAACTTATCTCCCGTGGCAGAATCAACTGTAATTAATACTCCATGCACACAAACTATAACAACAAGCTCTGCTTTAAGCGCAGCTCCACAAACAGGCACACAATTTTACACACTTCCTAATGTTGATTTATTGCATCAAGCGTGGCAGTCCTCTTAAACCTAGTTACTTAATACTTATAATGTCCAAATGTTGTTTTTTTTTGTAAGAAATAGAAGCATGTTTAGTTATTACTTAATATGTTCAAATGTTGTTGATTATCTAGGTATACTACTTATTTCATGTGAGTGTATATATAAAAGAATTACTTATTTCTTAAAAATGGTTAAATGTTGTTGATTACTACTTAATACAAATTAAAAAACAATAGTACCTATAAATAGTTATTACATCGTAAATGTTTAAACATTATTGTTTTTTTTAAATAAATGCCTTATTTCTACTATCAACTGTTTTACTTACCCTTATATAATCCTTCAAAGCACTGTATATTGCTTCACAAACTTCAGGTAGAAATATCGATATAGTAGATCTTCCAACCCTGTAAAGTGCTTCCAATGTATGTAAAGAATCTCCAGTTGCTAGATATCTTAATGTCACTTCCAACTTCACTTTAGCTGGGATTGCATTTCGCATGTGTGTATCTTGTTTCTGTATAGCGCTTTTAACTTGAGAGAGTAAACAGTCAAATTGATGCGGTAGCATCCGCATATAGTTTTTATAACCCGTGGCATCTTCTACTCGCATTTCTGTAAGCAATTGAGCACTTGCTCCCAAGTCCTGTCTTCTAGATATCCAATCACGGACCCAAATCTTTCTGTTTCTTTTCTTTTTTTGCCGAGCTGATATAAGCTTCTGGATGCATTGCATCGCCAGCAAAAGGATGATCTTATTCAGCTCCATACGGATAGCTGTTTGATTGTCCATGACTTTGTTTGAACTGAGCGAGAAAGCACGCTTTAAAATGGCATGTGTATTTGGGATGTTTGCTTTGAGCATGCTTATTCAAGAGCATACTTAAAACTAGCATGCCTATTGCTAGCAAATGTAAACTGTTCATAAGCATGCTCGTATTGAGCATACTCATAAGCATGCTTACTAGCATGCTATTTTAGAGCATGTGTAACAGTAGCTTTAAGTAGTGGATTGTATTCGAGTATTGTCGGAAATAAAGGCCAATGGTCAAGTTCAAAGTCATCTGTGTTTAATTGTTGAGGACTCCCTGATCCCCTATGTACGTGGCCTCCAGCCGGTGCACCCGCAGACTCGTGACCACGTTACAAACTAGGAATCATTTAATTTACTAAACCCGTGAAAGTCTAAAACAGTGTTTTACATACGTTTTTACGTTTCTTCCGTTTTTTTTTAAAGAATATATTAAATAAGAATATATTATTTTAAGTTTGGCTTTTGTTTGTGTGCTTTTATTTTATTTGCTTTTAATTTAGCACACCTTGCGGTGCGTACCTATGCGTACGGTGCCGGTGGTGGTGGGATGGTGGGATGGCAAGTGGGGGACGGCGTCGGCGGTGCGTTGTTACTTGTAACCTGCAGTCGGTACTTACGCCGCGCGCATACATTTTGCTCTTTCGGATCCGTACTGTTTTGTATTTTTGACCTCACGTTTAATGGACTTGAGTTTTCTACTCATACTTTGATTTTGGCTAGTTTTATGGACTTGATTGCAAGTGAATTGGATACGTTGTTAAGATGGAAGAACGTGTGAATAATTGTGTTACATGTGGACAAGAACAACGGGAAGAGACTCCATCAATAACTATTACTGTTCGTGCCTTACAGGTCGAAGAACAATAGGCACATGTGCGCACATAATGAGTATTATATGGTATTTGGGCTGGGCGAGGTACCAAAATAATATTTTGTTGCCAGCAACTTTTCTGGATGAAATAATTGATGTTGATTATTAGTTCTGTATATCTCCTTTATTGTATTGTATTACATAACTACCTACCTTGAAAGCATGTAGAAAAGCGAATATATATATAATACATATTGTCTTGATTATTTTTGTAAATCCAATCTCCTCATATGTTTATTTGTTATGAACCAAGTCAACGTGCCAAGTCAAGTGCCAACTCACGACCATCGTGAGATTGCACTTCTTCAGAGCAAAGTTCGCATGAAAAAGGACTCATATATATGTATAGTATAATATAATAATATAATACAAGATTTTTTTTATTAATTTCAGAATGTCTTATAAAATAGTCCAGACTTGGGAATACAACAAACATAGATTGTTAGCAGTACCATCAACATGGGAAGATAACAATATTCTAAAATATCCGAGAAAAAACATAACTAAGTACTTGAAAATTGGGATATCAATACCAGAACATGACTGGAAACAAAATGTGACGTTAAAAGAAGAGAGCTACCAAGCTACGAGACAGCCGAATACGTCCTTCAAGAAATGGTTAATCATACTGACACTGAAGATGATACCACAAATTCAGCTACTTATAAGCAGTCCAAACCTGAATTAAACATGAATATCATCGCTGATGACATCGTAAGTTATTTTTGTTGTTGATATTTTAGATATAAAAGTCAAAAAAATACATATGTTGCTGAAAAGTTGCTGGCAACAAAATATTATTTTGGTACCTCGCCCAGCCCAAATACCATATAATACTCATTATGTGCGCACATGTGCCTATTGTTCTTCGGCCTGTAAGGCACGAACAGTAATAGTTATTGATGGAGTCTCTTCCCGTTGTTCTTGTATTTACTAAAATGAATGAAGTAATATGTTCGATTGGACACATGGCGGGATTGAATTCGACCTCTCAAAAGAAATCCTTCGACATTAATTCCATACTGTACAAGGTTGGGAATCATTGATTCGCATATTTCGATGCTATACACACCATTCCTTATATGCTCGCTTAAATAAGACCGAGCAAGCTTTATTTGGTAGGTGCCTAGTGCTATAAGGACAAGATCCTCCTCGTTTAATTCTGGGAATACTATTTCTCGAACAGCTTCGTCGGTTATTGTTTGGAACGCTGCCCTTTGTCGGTTTATATTATTCTCGACAACGTAATCACCCAAACAATTGGGCTGATGTAGTCTTTCATGGATTATGCTAACTATTTGGCTGGCATGTGGCGTATTCGCCACAGGCTCTTTAAACACATTTATTAGAGCAGCAGCAATTCGTACGTCTTAAAAAAAAATTAAATCAACTCGACATATACCGAAACTTGCCGTAACTCAACATAGAACAAAACTTTTCTCTGATAGCCCACATTACACATCAACAATGATATATAACAAAATCCCCGATAGGATCAAAAATATTGAATCCGATATTAAATTTAAGAAAGAACTCCAGACCCTCTTAACCCAGAAGGGATTCTATGAGGTTGATGAATTTTTAGCCAATTCAACAATCTGCGCGAAAAACCTCCATTATTGTAACTTGTATTGTATTTGACATAATTTACTGTATTAGACATAATTTTATTTAATAATTTAATCTATTTAATATTTTATAATTCATTTTGATTTTGACATAATGTAATAGGTTTATTGTAGGTACTCGACATAATTTTATTTAATGTTATCTGATTTTTATGTTTTACTTTTAACTTTAATTTCAATATAATGTAACAATTAAGATACTTAATTGAACTAGAACTTATTGTAATGTACTTAACTACTGTAATTTATTAATGTATGTACTTGCTTCGCCCTAACAGGGCTAAATATGCAAAACAAATGAATATGAATATGAATATGTATAGTCACAATTCCTGAACGAAGGCCTGTAGCGCCACCAACGTAAAAACCAGGCAACACAACTGTCAGAGACAATTCATACATTAAAAAGGGTCTGAATGCATGAATTGTCGCGCCCGGCGCGTACGCAAATTCTCTTCTACTAATTCTAATTATCTTGGTGTGGTATAAATTATCTAACTACAACACTTTTCTTTCTGACGCAGCTGGAGGATGTCTGCTTTTACATAAAACGGGATATAATCTTGTTTCCTGGTGAAATATGCCCAGTTGAATATAATATTAGGCCTAAAAAGCCTAAGATCCTTATGGATCAGTAAAATAGCAGCGCACTTGCGGTGAGTTCTTTCTAACCTCATACTTGTTAGGGTTATGTATAAATTTTTCCAACAAGGAAATGATAGAATATTAATAGAGATTTCATTGTTGCAGCTGTCCCCTAATAATTATTTTACTATGAGATAATATTCCATGCGGAATTCTCTTTGAAACATATTTAAATGGATCACGATGGGAAATTTGTTGTCGGAATGTAACCCAAGTTCATCGGCCTTCATCACAAGATTTTGTGTAGTGGAGTGTTAATTTTAACAAGCGAATTTAATAATTTATTCCCCCTGTGCTTGGCGGATTGTCCATTTTGACTATATCGTGAACTTCCTAAATTTTTTTTTTTTATAACCTCTTGTAGCCATGTGGCTCGGTTTACTTTAAGATTTTAATTTAAATATAGAAATAAATAACATAAGGCAAGGCAAACGAAGGGACATTGTTATGTTTTCAGTCTTTTTATATATAAAATGAAACACTTGGAGATTTAGAACCAATAAATTTTCATTAATAATGATAATATTTAGATTTTATCCATCAAAAAGAATTTTCTGTGACATTTGGCTCCTGGAACAGAGACCTGATTTTTATTTTGGGAACCTAGTCGTGTTGATTCTCATGGTTTGGTGGATAAATATTTTAATTGTCCTCGTTCTTGTCTTAATTAGTGTTTTTTGTAATATTTTAAGGTGGATTGTATCCGTGTAACCTATTTATTGTATGTCTAGATACTAAGATGTTAGTCCTAGCATAGGTAGCTAATTTAAGTGTGCTCGCGTAAGCGTAATAAGCGTAGTTTATTTTGGGGCTTACATACATTTTTGTTATATTACACTATCGGTAAAAATGGATGATAAACCTGAAAATGTGTCCGTTAACCACGACCACATAACTTTAGATCATGATACACCGACTATATCTAGGATTGACCCTAGTAATTTATCACATCAAGGTATAAGTAATTATTATGTTAATGGTGCTATTAATATAGTTACAGGATACACACCTAATTTTCTTATGTTTAGTAGGGAAGTTTTCCTCGATGGGTCCCTACATAAATTTAATTCTATCTCTGATCCTTCAGAGTTAGTTATTGGTAGTTGTAACGTGTACCTTTTGGGTCCACATACATCCCTACTTTTAATAAATTTTTGATATTTAGATTTGCAAAATAACCTAAAATATTTTTTCTTATTTACAATTTGGATGACAACCTTGAACGTCAGCTGTCACGATGACGCTTGGGAAAGTCGTTCAACAATATTAACTTGTCATATGTCAATCTTCATACATTTAGTGATTCAAAAACCAGAGATCGACTTAAATGTCCTTATTTTGACGGCTCGGTTTTTGAACGTATTTTGTCTCCTAAAGGCGGCCATCTTAGCTTATCGAGTTTCTTGACACTTTTCTTCCTGATATAGCTGAGAGATGGCTGATTTTATATAAAATAGGAATTTAATTTGGTTTCTGGAGAAACATGCCCAATTGGAAATAATATTAGGCTAAATAGCCTAAGATCCTGATGGATCCCTAAATTACAGCGCTTTTGCGGTAAGTTGTTTTTCTAACCTCATACCTGTTAGGGTTTTGTTTAAATTTTTTTCCAACAAGGACATAATCGAATATTAATGTAATTTCCTTGTTGCAGCTGTCCCCATTTAATTATTTAAAATGAGATATAATTCCATGCGGAATTCTCTTTCCCACATATAAACGGAGCACGATGGAGAATTTGCTGTCGTAATGTAACAAAGTTCATCGACCTTCATCGCGATATTCTGTGTGGTGATGCGAATTTGATAACTTATCTCCCCTGTGCTTGGCGGATTGTCTATTTTGACTATATCGTGTACTTCCTAAATGTGTTTTTTTTTAATATTATATAACCTCTTGTAGCCATGTGGCTTGGTTAACCTTAAGACTATAACTTTAAATTTAGAAATAAATAACCTAAGGCAAGACAAATAAAGGGACTTAGTTTTCGGATTTTTTTATATTTGTATAATGAAACACTGAGTTATGGAACCAATAAATTTATTTTGAATTATAAACAACTTATAGTACTTTAATTTTATCCACCATACTTATCCATTGACATATGTCGCCCTGTGAGAGAGCCCACGGCTAGGTAAGTCCAGCCCTGACTTGAGATTAAAATTCCACGCTTCGGCGAGGTTGTCCGAGCAAGCTTATACCCAGCTGGCTGGCGCCCGAGAGTATTTCTATTTCCATTCATATTTGTCAGCTGGGACAGTCAAAAGGGGATATTCTTTATTATATGCCTTTTATATCTTTTTGAAATTTAATAATACCCGAGGATAAAAGTAACAGAATAACATTTAAACATTAAACATTTAATTCCTTAATTCAATTCATTCATTCATTTATCATGTACCTCATTCAGTTATCCTCTTCCGGTCCGGACTGTCAAGTGGTGGTTGCTTTGTGTGGAGTCTCCTCTTATGTGTGAAAAGTTGCCGTGAATAAGTGCAATTTCGCTTTTTAAACCGCTTTGCTTCGCATTAGGTTATATCCCATAGAAATGTATTGCAAAGTACCGAGCGCAAAAGAGGCAATAAACGAGAGAACAATAACGATTAATTTCAAGGTTCAACTGGGAGAATACATCACACTGTCGCCGCACACTTGGTAGAAACTGTGGAAAACGTATGATTTTGAATTATAATTTTAATTTAAATATTTTTGTATAATTTGCATAAATAAATATATTTCTTTTGTAAAAAATTTGTAGTTTCAAAAAAATTAGGTTAAGTTAGGTTACATTAAATTCCATCATGTAGGAACCAAACTCTGGGGTGGTGGGCCAGGTAACCTCCAAGAGTGCTTGGGCGCTGCTAGTCCCTTTGGATACGTCCGGAGGGAAGGGCAGCGCTTGGGCCGGTGCACCCCGGTAAACATGGTTAATAATTTCCCTATATGGGATATTGTTAGCCATGGCTAATAAACCTGGCGGGGGGGGGAAGGTGTTCTCCGCGTGTCCCTCAGATCAGCTGAGGGCACAGTGGAGGAACTCCGGGGGGTGGGGGGGGGGCGAGTACACCCAAGGGAATGGGGGAACGCTCGGGAGGGGGGAGCGGGGGAACGCTCAGGAGGGGAGCGAACAAACTTCAAAATGGATAATTTAAAAAACAACCCAAAAACGGTGGAGGAGACGAGGAGCGAGGAGGGGAAGAGAACCTCGGGGAGGTTTTGGAAGGAGACGGGAGGTGAAACGGAGGTAACGGAGATGTCGGAGTCCGACTGCAGCCTCGTATCCGTAGACAGCAGGCCCAGGTCGGGATCTGCGTCTTCAACGGCGCTGATGAGTCAGCCGGGGGTGAAACGGCCTGGCCTCAGCGAGGGAGACGACATCTCCTCCGATGAGGAGAGGCCGGGGACGCCAGAGGCGAGAGCCCAGGCCAAAGAGATGGCGGAGATGGCTCTATTGAAGGAGGCCGCCGTGGCGCGCTTCAAGCGAGACGCGCGCTAGCCTGTGAGGCGGGTAGACGAGCAGACCGCTGCCCGGCTCCAGGAGCACGTACTGGAGGACATAACAAAGGTAGCGACCAAGTCGTCCAACCTGAAGGGCACATTTGTGCGCGACCTAAAGGACGCAGCGACCTCCATTAAGGAGGCTGTTGCTGTTCTGGCGTCGCGCACTGTATCGGAGGAGACACGGCAGCTGCAGGCGGACAATGCCCGTCTGCAGGCCGAGATGGCCAGTCTCCGCAAGAAGATGGCCACAATGAGGGAGGGAATGGAGAGGGCGCGGAAGCAAGCTTCAGCCCCCCTCCTCCGGACAGGACTGAGGAGGCGCCCTCTGTGTCGCGGCCTCCTCCTCATAAGGAGAAGGACAGGAGTGGACGTCCGGGGGCCACCCCTGCTGCGCCCTCCGTGGAGGAGATCTGTCGCACAGTGATGATGCAGGTCGGCGGGATGCTGAACGCCCGCCTGGCCACTCTCGAAGACAGACTCCTCCCTCCGATAGGCGGAGGAACGGGCCCACGTACGCGGGCGTGGCGTCGATGCCGGCTCCGGGACCCTCCGGAGCGACGGGAGCGGGGGCACCCCCGCCGAGAACGGCGCCGGCCCGTGGCTCGCCTAGCGGACCCGCAGGACCCGGCGCGCCTCTGGGCCCAGCGGGGCCGGCGCCGAGGCCGCCCAGGACTCGGCCGGAGACGAAGGACCCGCTCCCTTCCTCTTCCGATCCGATCCCCAGCGCTGCGCATCCTGTACCGAAGCACATTCGTAGCGACGATAACGTACGCTGCTGCGGTATGGGCGAGGAGGGCGGCGCTTCACGTCGTGCGGTCAACTCTATTTAAGGCGCAGAGGTCTTCCCTCATCTTGGCCTCACCAAGGCGTATCGCTCCGCCAGCTCCGCTGCTCTGGCGGTGCTCGCGGGTATGTTGCCGGCTGACCTGGAGGTGATCCGCGCTGGAAGGATCGATGAGGCGCGCCAGTCCGTGCCTAAGAAGGAGTTGAGCAGATGCAAGCGGGAAATCGGGTTGGACATGATTGCGATGTGGCAGGAGCGGTGGTCCGCGGAAGTCTGGGGCGACGAGTTGCGGCGCTTCTTCCCAGATGTGTCCGGCAGACTCGGGGCAACCTGGGTCGCGCCGGACTACGAGACCTCACAGATCCTCATCGGACACGGCTGTTTCCAGGCGCACCTGTATGGGATGACGTTGTGCGAGAGTCCGGTATGCGAGTGCGGTGCTGGCGACGAGGATAGACACCATGTGCTGTGGGAGTGCGCCCTCTACGAGGACTTGCGAGCCACCATGTTGGACGGTATCGTGCGCGAGGAAGCGGGACCGGTCTACTACACGGACCTCGTCTCATCGGCGGCAAACTTCAACCGGCTGCGGGAGTTCGCGCACGCGTGGCTTAGGCGCAGTACCACATAGGTGCGAATTGTGCCAGGCAGGGAGCCACGAGAGAGCGGCGGGGATCTCTTCTGTTGCTGTGGTGTCAAGCCCCCAAGGGGGGAGAGTGCACTTAAGGGACAAGGAGTGGATAAATAATTTGTAGGGAGACAAGAATGCGCCCCGGGAACACGCCAAGAACATCACGGTCAAGGTTAGGATAATTATATAATTTTGTAGGTTACCGGTCGTACCAGTTCGCGGCGCTGGAGGCGGACGCGCTGGCCCGACTTCTGTAGCGCGACGGGATTAGGGTGAGTGTGAGTGACGTCACCCCTCGCGACCGGCAACCCGCGCCCGCTGACTGTGCCGGTGTGCCCGCAGGCGTCCAACGCGGTGGAGGTACTGGACGCGGTGCTGCGCTGGGTGAAGCGGAAGCCGGCGGCGCGGTACCAGCACCTGGGGGCGCTGCTGCAGCGCGTGAGCCTGCTGTGCGTGCCGGTGCCCGAGCTCGTGCAGCGAATGCGCGCCCAGCCGCTAGCCAGCGCCCCAGCGTGCGTCACGCAGTATCTTGTGGAATGCATAAAAAACCACATGATGCTGCACGACAGAACGGGCCCCGCCACCTGCCCGTGCGCACGCGCGCTCTCACCGCGGTCACCTTGCGCTGCGTCCGCACTGTCCTCGCCTCGCGCTGCGCCCGCCCGCCGTCGCAATAGATACTAGATAAATAAATAGTCCAGGTCCTTCTTTTTTTTTAATTTTTGAGGCGAAAACTTATTTTCTTCTTTAGCCGCGTAGAGCAGTTTTAATGTTAAGTTTGATTTTCTATTCCTGTTGTTTTGAAAACTTATTTAGTTAATAAATGATTGTTTTTGCGTGACACCCTTATGAAGGCGGAAAAAGGGGCCAAGAAAGACGTGATGGTCATGAATCATGGTCATCAAAAAGTCATGGCGTTATTGGTAAATCGCATGACCGAGCATGTAATTCCGCACGTGTTATCGTGTGACCGTGCCAGCCAGATGTGGAGTAAATTATTATCCATATATGAACAAGACTCCAATGTAAGTATTCACTTACTATTTCAGCAGTTTTATGCTATAGCATATGAATCTAGCATCACAGATTTGCTTACAAAAATTTAAAACTTTAAATCCAAAAATATTGCAAGAGGAGAGATGCTTTCGGATAAAATGATTATTACAAAAGTATTGATGAGTGAACTATTTTAGTGACCATATTAGTACTGGTGATATGGAGATATACAAAATAATTTGCTTGCGGCTCCGTCTGCCTCGTCGGTTGCTGCGGGAGGTTCTTCAGTCTGAAGAACCTAGGCTCGTGCCTATGGATACCGCACAATTGAAATCAGGTTCTGTCGGACCAGGAGGAAAAACAAATATGTGTCAAATGCGACGCAGGGGCGCATAGCAAAAATTTGTCCAACTCCAAGATTGAAACACATGACAATAACATTTAATAAAAAATTGTTCAAGTATACTTACGGATATGCACATAGTAATTTAGAAGGTGAGCAGTTGATTCGTGTGTTAACACCATATGCTTATTATCCTGTCGATTGGGTACCATGGTATATATCACCACAAGAATTTAAAAGTTTACCATTTAATTAAAAAATTGTGCATTATAAATGTGACAATCATATTTTGGGTACACATACAAGTTTTGACAATTTACAATGCAAACCAGACGGGCAGCAGCCCTAGAGGAGTAGCAGAAGCTAAAAAATGCACTAATAGAACTCAAAACGCTGATACAACTGAATGAACAACTACTGAAGGAACAGGATGATAGTGAAGGTGAGTTGACTCATTATTGCCAGGACAACACAGTTGAACACAGCGCTCACACACAGGTATTGGAGGAGCGGGACCAGCTACAGATGGCAGTCAGCGCATTCGACCAGTGTATACGGACATAATTATTATCATGAGGTACTACCTGTGACAGCCCTTGTGCTAAACGACCGGCCTCAGTGTCAGTTACTTTGAATAGAAATATAAAAATTAATAGACGGCGAAAATATGTCGGTAGAAATCTTACGCACGATTCTTGGTAATGACTACGAAAGTCCCGGCGTCCTGACAGGTCAAGGAGAGTTTAATAATTGGATTATTTGGTGAAATGATGAAGTACTCTAGGAAGGAAATACAAACCATTAAAAATATGAAGCAAAAAATGGAATAAACCGCTCTCTCTGAAATCTCTAGAAAAAGAGAAGGTAATTTTAATGTGACCCGAGCCCAGAGGCGAGGCTTTGGTTTTTTTTTTAATGAGAGAGGAGCAGCGGTGACACGCGGGATTGTCTTTGAAATGTCTAAATGATTAAGTCTCGGTTTATAACCGAGAAAATTAAACCGCAAAATCGTGGCGTAAGTTTTTTTGCGCTTAGTTCCTAAAAACTAAAATCCTAATACAATGCTGTGATGGCTGCTAAACCCGGGGCGTGGAAGAAAGCAATCCAGATGGAACGCAATGATATAAAAAAGTAAAAATCGAGGCGTAGCTATAAAAGCAGTGGCTTATGTACCTAATGGTTCGGTAGATTAAATAGGTAGACTTAAATTTGAAATTTGTTTAAATTTGAAAGTCGAGTACAATAGGTCATTAGAACAAATTAGATCAGAGAATGATTAGAGAAATCCGATATGTTTTATGCAGCCAATAATAAAGCGTAAAACCAAAAACCCAAAGAATATAAGATTTTTTTGCATCAATCAGATATGAAAGAACTTAAATTTATCAACAGACAGATAAGAGCGGCAGAGCATAGCACCTTTGAACCATGAAGCTTAAACCCAACTCAAACACGAGTTAGAATAACATCCAGATTATTTCGCGAGGATGCTAGAAAAATCAAAGGGATGGAAATCTTTTCGTAATTCCAATAATTTCCCATAAAAATATTATTGGATTCTACACCAAGAAAGAAAAAGAAAGAAAAATTTAAATTGACACTCCAAGAAAAACTAACATTTAAAAATAGATTTGATATTGACGGGGAGGATTTATAATAGATCTTTACCTATGAAATTTCAATTTCATAGGTAAAGATCATTTCAAATAAAAAAAAGTTTGTAATGGCTCTGTATTCTAAATTCAAATTAATTTTGTTTTAAAACCATGACATTTGGTTTTGGAGCCGCCCGAGGAACTGCTCAAGTCCGCTCAGCGAGACTATGAGCAGTTCTTTGAAATAACGGACGGCCTTGTAGAGGAAGGCTCTAAGCTTAGGAAGGAGGTGAGACTAAGCTCTCTTCTCGAGTCTCCTTTGAGACCTCCAACTCAACCTGCGCTACTAGGTAGGTTACCCACCATCGATTTGCCTAAGTTCTCGGGCAACCTGAGTGAGTGGTTAGGCTTCTTGGGTCTTTTTGACAGTCTAGTGCATTCTAGGAGGGATCTGTCTTCCTGCCAGAAACTGACCTACCTACTCTCATCCTTGCAAGGAGAGGCTCTGAGTGTGGTCTGCCACCTAGATCTCTCCGAAGAGAGCTATACTACCGCCCGGGAACTACTCACCCGGCGGTATGCCAACGTGCGCCGATTAGCGGACACGCACGTGGCGCAAATTCTTTCTCTGCCACGTGTCTCCGGGGTGGCTCGCCTGAGGGAATCTTTGTTAAACCCGTTGATAGTCGCATGTAATGCACTTAGGCGACTAGAGCTCCCGGTGGACCAGTGGTCTTTTCTGTTGCTGCACATAGTGTTGTCCCGCCTACCTCCCGAATTAAAACTGCGGTTTGAACAAAGGTATGGCGGGGATGGTGCCAGCTATCTGCCCCCTTTTTCAGATTTGCTGAAGTTCCTCGAGGAGGAGTGCCGGCAGGCTGACAACTCCGGCGTTGCTGGTCCTTCAAGGACCCCAGAGCGACCTGCCCAGCCGAGGAAAGGAAGGGCTCAGATTGGCAGCCCTGGCAAGGTGGCCTCTGACCGAAGGTCAATGCCAGCCTACAGGGGGCTTGCTGCCACTGAGGCTACCCCCTGTAACTATTGCAGGCGTCCGGGCCACAAGGTACCCTCTTGTCCCCAGTTCCTGGACAAGACGATCAAGCACAGGAGGGGCATCGCCAGGGACCGCCACTGGTGCTATAGCTGCCTGGAGTCGCACATGCAGCGTGACTGCCCACATCAGCAGCCATGCCCTATTTGTAAGGGCAACCACCTGGCGATTTTGTGTGCCAACAAAAATGGCGTTGGCCGCCAGGTGGAGGAGGGCACACCCCCCCCACGGGCGGGGGCACTTATGCTAATCGCCCCCCTGCTAGTCCGCGTCGCTCTCCTGAGCCATGTCGGGTGTCCCGGTGTGTCCGTACTTCGCCTCCACCCGGGGGGGCTTCACCCCCCCGCGGGGGGATTTCGACCCTCCTGCGTCAATTTGATGCGGGATTTGCTGCCGCCACGGCGACGGGTCGTCCTACTCGTTACTCACCCCCGCTACACGAGTGGCCGCGACTAGAACGCCGCCCACCTCGAATGGGTCGCCAGCGGTACTACGTCCCGGATTCGGTTTACGCAACTCGAGCTGTACTACCGCCTCGGGAGGACGCCTGGGTATACCCGAATGGAGGACCATCTCCCCCGCCGTTGGAAGTGCCCCCCGAGTTCCATTTCGAGGTGCCCCGGCGCGATGAGCAGTTTGAGGAGGACGACCCACGCTAGGTAGTCGCCGCCCTAGCCCCCACTACAGCCACCTCTCCTGAGAATTTGAATCTTCAGCAGTCGGTCTGTCAGACAGTTCTTCTGCCGACTGCCTCAGTGAAGGTGTATAACCTGAAGGGTGAATGTTTAATTGTCCGCGCTCTTTTGGATTCAGGTTCACAACGCTGTATTGCTTCGTCTTATTTGGTGGGGAAGCTAGGGCTCCCTTGGAGTCCTCGTGCGGGTCGGATCATAGGTATTGGTGGTGCCGAACCCTCAACTCCTAAGGGAGAGGCGGAACTGATGTTTGGCCCTATTAAGGGCAATCTCCGTGTTTTGGTTAAGGTATCAGTCCTTGACGATATTTTGGGTAACCTACCGCAGGTACGGATATCCGACTCTGCGGTGCTTTGTGCGTCAGGACTACCCCCTGCCGACCCCCACTGGTCCGAGCCCGGTCCCATGGACCTCTTGTTGGGCTCCGACGTGTTGGGTCTGATCTGGTCGGGAGGAATTAAGGTTTTGCAGAAGGATGGTCTTTGTGCCATGCCTACTATCTTTGGTTATAGCTTTTTCGGTCCAGTCTTGTGGTCCTCACACCTTCCGGTGGAGGACCAACTGCTTGCAGCCGGCATAACGTTGTCGGATGTAGTCCAGCGCTTTTGGGAAGTCGAGGAGCCGCCGCACGCCAAACCGGTTAACCCTCTTGACCTTGAATGCGAGTTGTTCTATCAAAATAACACAGGCCGCCGTACTGACGGGCGCTTCGTAACTCGCTTGCTCTTCCTCGCCTCTCGCCCCCCTCTTGGTCATTCACGGGCCTTAGCTGAGAAGAGGCTCTTGTCGATGGAACGGCGCATGCAGCGCGACCCTACCTTCCGCACTAAGTATATTGAATTTATGCGCGAATACGAAGATCTTGGACACATGTCACCATCCAACTTTGATTGGCGTTCGCACGAGCACTACTTCCTACCCCACCATGCTGTCTTGAAGACCCCTGGGGGTAAGATTCGAGTGGTATTTGACGGCTCCGCGGCTACGTCAAACGGGGTGACCTTGAACCAGTGTCTGCACGCTGGCCCTAAGTTGATCAAGGATATCTCCGACATCCTCACGCATTTCCGCCGTCACCAAATTGTCTTTGTTGCTGACATCAAGATGATGTTCAGACAGTCGGTGGTACATCGCGATGATCGGAGGTATCAGCTGATTTTGTGGCGCGAGAATCCTAATGAGCCAATACGGGCCTTTGAATTGAACACAACGACCTATGGACTCCGGTCAAGCCCCTATATTGCTATTAGGACCTTGTTGGAATTGGCTAACCGTGAGCGGCTGAATTATCCTCGTGCATCAGCCACCTTGGAATCATCTGTCTATATGGACGACATCTGCACGGGAGCTTCTAGTGTCGAAGAAGCTTTGATACTGCGTGACGAATTGATTTCAGTACTGAAGTCCGGTGGTTATGAACTGCGAAAGTGGCTGTCCAACTCTCCTCACGTTTTGAAGGATCTCCCAGGAGAGGATCAGCAGGACCCTCATATTTTTGAAAACCTCGAAAATCCTAATTTGTTGACGGTCCTTGGAATACAGTACCAGCCCGTTCAGGATGTTTTCACCTACCGGGTCAAATTGGACCCACCTCCTAAGGTATGGACTAAGCGCTCCGTTTTGTCTACGGTTGCCCGCACTTTTGATCCAAACGGATGGATCACTCCCGTAATATTTTTGGCCAAATGCTTCCTTCAGAAGCTTTGGATTGCTGAAGTCGGTTGGGACGAACCCCTCCAAGGGAAATTATTGAAGGAGTGGCACTCCCTTGTGTCTTCACTTCCGGACGTCAACCGAATTTCAATGCGCCGACGCTTCCTACCACCAGGAAGGTGCCACGCCAGTCTCCATGGGTTTTGTGACGCCTCCGAACGAGGCTATGCTGCCGTGGTATATATGCGGACTGTCGATGCCGCCGGTGAGGTCGCGACACATCTTGTCTTGGCAAAGAGCAAGGTGGCCCCTATTCGGTCACGCTTGACTATCCCTAAATTAGAATTGTCTGGTGCTGCTCTTTTGGTGCGCCTTCTTAACCACGTCCGTTCATCTTTGGCGTCTGTGGTCGAACTGACCAACGTGTACGCTTGGACGGACAGTGAAATTGTCCTTTGTTGGCTTCGAGCCGCCCCTCACAATTTGGAGGTCTTTGTTGCGAACCGGGTGTCCCAAATTCAGAGCTCAGAAACGCCGTTAATTTGGAGACACGTCCCCGGAGAATTGAACCCGGCCGATTGCGCCTCTCGCGGCTTAGAGGCCTCTTCACTTGTCAACCATCCCCTTTGGTGGAGTCCTAGTTGGTTAACGCAATCTGAGTCGACTTGGCCTCAGAACCGGTTCTCCACTCCGGAAGTATTGCCGGGCTTAAGAGTCGGAGTCGTGGAGGATAAACCGACCCCAGACTTGAACTTTCTCTTAGAACGATACAGTTCCCTTGATAAACTCATTGGTGTTACCGGTTGGCTTAGACGTTTCATCCATAATGGTAGGAATCCAGGTAATAAAAATTTGAATCCTGTCTTGTCACCTCTTGAACGTCGAGAAGCCCGGACACATTGGGTGCGTGTGGTTCAGGCAGAACATTTTGCGTCCGTGATTGACACCATAAAAGGAGGTTTAGCTTTGAAGGGCCCGCTTGCTCGCTTAAGCCCCTTTTTGGACGATGACGGAATGTTACGCGTTGGCGGACGCCTTAGGAATTCTGATCTGCCCTATGGCGCTCGTCACCCCTTGCTGCTCCCTAAGGACGGCACCTTTGTTAAATTGCTGGTGACATCTTATCACCTTAAAAATGCCCACGCCGGTTGTAATGCCCTCTCGGCTATTTTACAACGTGAGTTTTGGATTTTGGCAGGGAGACGCACCATCCGGAGCATCATTTTCAAATGCATCCCTTGCTATCGTTTGAAGGCCACTATTGCGCAGCCGATGATGGGTGACTTGCCCCCCGACCGCGTCAGGGCCACTCGACCTTTTGCCGGAGTTGGTACTGATTTTGCAGGCCCATTCGCCATCAAGAGCTCTAACCTCCGCAACGCCCGGTCACTCAAGGCTTACCTGTGCGTCTTTGTTTGTCTCTCTACCAAAGCGGTCCATTTGGAACTGGTGAGTGCCTTAAGCACTGAGGCCTTTGTGGCCACGCTAGGTAGATTTGTCTCTCGTCGAGGATTGCCTGAACTGGTTCGCACCGATTGCGGTACTAATTATAAGGGTACCGATAGATACTTAAGAGAAATTGTTGAATTTTTGTCTAGTAATAAGATTAGTATAAGTACCGCAATGTCCAAGATGGGGATAACCTGGAAGTTTGACCCTCCAGCTTGTCCCCACTGGGGCGGAATCTTCGAAGCTGTTGTCAAGGTGGCCAAGACACATCTCCGACGCGTTATAGGCGAAACTATCTTGACCTTCGAAGAACTCGCCACTGTGTTTTGTAAAATTGAGGCCGTACTCAATTCTCGGCCACTCTGCCCCCTCTCGTCCGACCCAAATGACCTGGAGGTGCTAACTCCCGGCCACTTCTTGATTGGTCAGCCCCTTAACGCCTTGCCCGAGTACCCCTTCAGGGACGCGAAAACGTCACGTTCTTCTTCTTCTTCTTATTGTTGAGGCCAGTTCCGTGCGTCCTGTATCACTGCGACCGTCTCCGATCTATTGTGATCACCTCCATTTCAAATTTCCTCGCCAATACTTGTTTCCGCCAGGAACAGCAGCGTTTTCTTGACTGGAATACGGGAAGCGTCCTTTAGGTCGATAATGTGTTGGCCCAGATGGATGCTTCGCTTGTGCATTAGAGCAGGACACTGGCAGATGATATGCAGCGGAGTCTCAGTGGATTCCTGGCATAATCTGCAGATATCAGTGTCACTGAGCTTAAGGTTGAACATGTGTCTGTTCAGACCGCAGTGACCTGTTAAAGTCCGCGCTATAATGCGTAAGTTTTTCCTGCTGAGCGCTAGCGCCTCGGAGGCGGCCTTCTTGTTGAAGGCTTTAACTAGCGCCTTGGAGTGGTTTAGACCACTTAGGTTTCTCCAACGAGTGAGTGTTTCATAGAAGCAGTAGGTAAGTAGGGTAAGCTGCACCAGGCTTTTAGGTATGCCGCAGACCGGTTCTGGTCCGATCTGCCTTTCCTTAGCGCCTGTTTTAGCCAGAATATCGGCATTTTCATTGCCGACTATTCCCATATGCCCAGGTACCCAGCGAAGAACTACCCTGTTACAACGGGCCAGGGTGTTTAGTGTGTCCCTGCAGCAGTCAACCAGTCTTGAGGTGATTACCTCTGATGACAAGGCTGATAAAGCTTCTTGGCTGTCTGAGTGAATGTAGATTGTTTTGTTGGCGTAGTTCTTCTGCAGGATAGTTTCCGCACAAATTATAATGGCGTAAACCTCCGCTTGGAATATGGAGGAATGGACACCCAGATTGCGATAAATCTCAACCCGGGGCTTCTCTCCAAAGATTCCACATCCTACGTCCTTGCCCGACTTCGAACCATCGGTGTACCATTTGAGGCTGCCCGATGACCAAGTGATTCTGTTATTTATCCAGTCATCTCTGTCCGGAATTTCTACCTTATAGGGCCTATGGAAGTAGTGTTTTGGGACCATCATGTCAGATGGCATTCCCAAAACCGGGATCCCAAGCAACGAGTTGTGAAAGTCCCTCAGTGCCTGGGAGCTCCAATTTGCCTTCCTTTGGCAGGTGATCCTGTACATACTCATTCTCGCCTCCTTCCTCAGATAAATGTGGAGAGGAGGTAAATTGAGAAGAGCTTCCAGGGCTGCTCCTGGCGATGTGGACGTCACGTTCACGCTCAATTTCGTGTGTCCATTCTCATACGTTTAGGTACGTAGGTACGATGCCCTAAACGGGTGAGAATGGAGCAGTATCCGAACTCAACGCAACACGGGGTCCCGTGGAATTGTCTTCGAGGATTCTTGGTGGTTCTGAAAATAAGAGTAATACTTATCTCATGAATATGAAAAGCAAAATCTAAAATCCTTGTTCACTTTATCTTCATTCCGAGTGTTTTAAGTTTTGAAGAATCTTCAAAGCTTGTTGTAAACATAGGTTTGCGAGCCCTGCTAGCGTCGGGGCGTGGGCGCACTATCGCACCCGCGTCCGGCGCCGCAAGGACAGTCCACACTGAAATACTAAAATAATAAATACAATAATAAAACAACTGTATTTTTACATTGTTTCCTCATGTCAGATATACCTATTGTTACGAAACGATCGCTAAATTTTTTATAGAAAAAGATTGGGCAAGCGAAAAAAAGCAATTAAAGCTACGAACGGTCCAAAGCTCCACGTTTAATCGAACTTGTTGCAATGATTTTACTTATTTGTATGGTTTTAATTCGAAAGACGTAAAAATATTCTAAATAATTATGTGGGCATTATTTTCTATAACAAAGTTCCACAACCTATTTTACGTCACGTTTGTCTCGGTTTGAACTGTTGCAGCAAATGACTCAGAGCTTTTGGCATCGTTGGTCACTCGAGTATTTGCACCTTTTGCAGCAACGCGTTAAGTGGACTGACAAATCCGATCCCCCCAAGGTTGGTGATATTGTATTGGTTAAAGAAACGAATCTGTTACCTTTGTATTGGCGTCGTGGACGCATTGTTAAACTGATGTATGGATCTGACGGGGTTCCCAGGGTCGCCGAGGTAATGGTCGGAGATTCTGTCTTGCAGCGAGCAGTCTCCACCTTGGAGATTCTGTCTTGCAGCGAGCAGTCTCCACCTTGTCACGCCTGCCCATTTGTTAGTGAGTGGACCCAAAATCCTTTGGTCCACGGGGGGGAGATTGTTCGCGCTCGATGACAACTTTCAATGTTTTCAAACGGCCTAGAGTCCAGAGCCGTAAAAACTTAAATAAAATAAAATGCTAATGTCGGAAGTCGCTGCTTTTTGAACTTTGACAGATGACGTTTGTTTTGGTCTTACGAATTTTGGCGGATGACCAAGGTTTTGTTGAAAAATTAAAATTAATTAATTTTTCCCAGTTTTGCTCATCTAATCTTAATAATTGTTTGTCTTTTGAGTGTAATAATCAAGTAGGTTCTGCCATACCGTGTGGCTTTGATTCTTTTGACGGATTATTATAACCTTTTTTTTGTGCTCACGTGCTTGCGAGCTAACCTGGTCAAGGCTTGAGGGTTTTGTGATTAAGTTAAGTGCATGTGAAGTAACGTGTTGGTGCAAGTGCGAAGAGACAGCAGACGGCGTGGTGCCAGCTGAGGAGCCTGTTTGAATTGGGGTGGAACCCCACAGACCTGAGCGGGGGTCATCACCACACACACACACCCTTCCCAAACTCACACATTTACAAATACTCCACCACATAACTCCCCTCAGGACTCGTCTCGTCGCAGCCAGCTAACCAGGTGAGTGTTCAGAACCCGTCCACTAAGAGGACCCACTTCAACGACCTAGTTGTCGTCCCGCTATGGGCCCCGGCGCGACAGTGGTTTGCTTTCGTTGAGGTTGGTTAGTGGCCTCAACAACATTCTTTTTACAAACTCAGTCTTTTGTTTTTTGATTAGCGTTGTATTTTCATTACATTTTTCGTCGTAATGGATACTTTAAAAATTCGTGTTATTATGGAATATGAGTTCCGTCGTGGCACCAACGCGACACAAACGGCACGTAACATCAAAAACGTTTACGGAGAGAACTGTACAAACGAACGCACAACCCGTTATTGGTTTTCCCGGTTCCGTTCTGGAAATTTTGACTTGAAAAATGAAGCTCGTGGTCGTCCGGAGACTTTGGTCAACAATAATGAATTAAAGGCGATTGTAGAAGCTGACGAAACTCAATCTACAGCTGAGCTAGCAGCAGCTTTCGATGTAAGCATCAAAACAATATTGATCCATTTGCGACAAATTGCCAAGGTAAAAAAGCTTAATAGATGGATGCCCCACGACCTTAACGATCGCCAGCGCAACGTACGCGTTGAGACCTGCCTTGCGCTGCTCAACAGGCAAAGAAATGAAGGAATTTTGAAACGAATTGCTACGTACGACAAAAAATGGATTGTGTTCGACAATCGAAAGCGCTCAGCAAGTTGGTTAGATACTGGTTCAGCACCAAAGCAATGCCCTAAATCAAAAATTACCCCTCAAAAGGTGATGGTCACTGTTTGGTGGTCTAGTGCGGGTGTGATCCACCACAGCTTTTTACAAAACGGCATGAGCATTACTGCAGATGTGTAATGTGAAGAACTGGAGAGAATGATGGAGAAGCTTGCACATCTGCAACCAGCTTTGGTCAATTGGTCGTCCCCACTGCTCCTTCACGACAACGCGCGACCCCATACTGCGCAACAGACAGTCTCCAAGCTGCAAGAGCTGGGGTTGGAAGCTCTCCCTCATCCGCCATACTCAACAGACCTGCACCTACCGACTATTACTTTTTCCAAAATTAAGACAACTTTTTAGTGGGTAAAAAATTCAATTCCCGAGAGGCAGTACAAAATGCCTACGGGCAGGTTGTGATAATAAAGTATTATCAAAACCAGGTTAATGGACGGTTCTATGCAAAAAAGCACTGAACTATCCCAGAGTAGGAACGGGCAAGAAGCTCGTCCGTCGGAAAACCCGAATAGGGCTCCGGCGGCGACCTCTGCTCCGCTCCCTGCTTTGGCTGCAGCGCTAGTCGATCTTCGATTGAAGATAGACGAAGCGGATCCTGAGTGTTTGAGCCGCATTCAGGCGCGCGACTTTCTCACGATGGTGACTGCCTTATGGCGTCAGTCGGGAGATTTGTCGCGCACTGTGCGGTTCACAGGTCAAGCTGGGGTGGCTACCGTTTTACGGCCGGCCATTCCTCAGCAGACCTACGCTCGGGTTGCGGCAGCCGTGGGCGGGTCTCCGACGCGTCGGACGTCGACTACTAAGGTCGGGGCTGCAAAAAGTTTGCAGACCCCTTCGCCTGCGCCAGGCTCGCGGAGCCAGTCCGCGAGTACCGCGCAACAGACGGGCCTTAGCAATGTTCGACGTAAGGCCTATTTGGCCTACCTCAAGTGTCTTAAAAGGACAAAAGGGGCAGACCGGCTGGCCCTCCTAGCAAAGTTTAACGTCACAGGTGCGACGATTAAACAGCGGATTCTGGAACTACCGGAATCCACGCTAGGCCCTCGACGCGCAGGGGAGACTTGGCTTCTGTCGCTCGGGATGATTCCCGAGGACCAGCTATCTTCCTGGTATGACCAATGTCTCTTGAGGCCTACAAACAAAGACTTGAGCGTCACAAAAACAGCCTAGCCATCCAGCTTCTGGATGCCAGTGACAGCACATTCCGCCTTAAAAGGACAAGACTGGCCAACATATAACTTGTTATATTACCTTGAAAGGATGTCACATTATTGGATGTGCAAAGCCTTAACTTCATAATACAAGGAACAGATCTGCTTATAGTCGAAGGACTGATCGCAGATAGAGAAAAGACAGAAAAAAAAAAGATAGTGTTTATATATTAAAGGATTTGGCAAAGAACCGAAAATATATAGGTACATAAGAAATCCGTAGAAACTGAGTGGAGATCGAATGAAAATCCGAAGAAAAATTCCAAATATACTTGTACCTACTAAACAGAAAAACCCCTACTTTAAAGCCAAGTCAAACGCAAAAAGTATAGAGTAAAAAGGCTTTTTAAAAATTCACCTTTTAATTAAGTTTTACTAGATATCATATAAAAGATATTCTTAAGATTTGACAAAATTAAAACTTAAAATTAATTTTAATCTGAAAAGGACTAAACAGAAGCTAACACAATAAGGACTAATCATTTTGAGTAGGTTGACACTTCTTGTCAGTCCTACTGATTGGATAGGATTTTTGACTATTTTGTCAATCCTATCCATTAGTAGTTTGCGGCTATGCAGTTGCCCCGCACTACCTAATGTGTATATATTGCATATTTTTATCTTGGTAGTTCTTTTATAAGGGCTTATTTTTGTATAGGATTTTGGCTCCTTTGTCAATCCTATACTTATTTTTGGTTGCGGTTATCTTAGTTTGCACCGTATTACCTTATTTTGTTGTGAATATGTACAGTTATCTCTTGTGGGATTACGGTTTAGCACATGCCCCGTATTATCCTCCTGCTTGTTTCTGTTTTAATCAGTCAAGTAGTTTTGTACATATGTACAGATCTTTTGTGGGATCATGATTGGCACATGCTCCATGTTATCCTCCTGCTTGTGTCTGTTTAACCCTTAAATTGACAGTGTATGTCCCACCATACACAACATTCAACAAAATCTGTAGTCTAACATAAGACTCCGTTTAAAGTTTTCTACTTTTATTTAGATGGTAACATTATTTCACATTTGGTAAAAAAATAAATCGTAGACCTGGCAACCTTTCGGACATTCTAAAATTCAAAATGGCAGCGATGAAGAAACAAGTGACGCTCATCAAGGTAAAAAACAATTGTTTTATTTTTATTTTGACTGTATAATAAGTGTGTTTCGTTGTTATTTTGTGCTTCAACTGTCAACAAATACTAATACACGCTAATTTGCACTAAAATAACAAAATAACATATTTTTATTGCGCATCAATCTTGATGTATTTCACCACATACACTGCCAATTTCATAGAAAGTTATACCTAAATTTGCTTGTATGACGTGGCATACATTGCCAACTTAACTGTAAAGTAGTTGTCGTTTCATGTGTATGTTGTGATATACTTGTCAATTTAAGGTTATGTTCTTTTGCCTATTTATATTTTTTGTTGTATTGCCTACTTGCATTTGCTTAGGGGTTTTGTTTTTTTTTTGCCTGCAGCAAAACCTATTGCACTTGTGCCTGCTAAAAAAGCACCTTCTGAGTGTAGCGAAACATCTGATGTCGAAGAAGAAATTAACACGCATGCCTCCTATTCTTATTCGCCACCTCCTTCTATTAATAGTTCTCTAGAAAGATGCATACTATATTCTGAAGATGACAGCGACAATGACCAAGGCGAAAACATCCGTTTTACACCCATAATCGATGAAGTTTATCCCAGCTCTTCACAAGAACCTGATTGCAGCAATGTACCAATTTTATCAGATTTACCCTCATTGCCGTCGATTATAAACGAATCACCTGCATCTATTGCGAACTCTGCATCTCCACTTGCTTCTACTCCTGTTTCTTCTATTAGAAAAACCAGGTCCAAAAGGCGGCGTATAGTACAAACGATGACGGCTAAACGAGCAAAAAAAATCAAGAAGTTTTCTCTGAACTATGAATGGCGAAAGGCTGTCTTTCGTCATACAGCTACAATAGAGGATACCATGCATCCAATAGATGTTCAAGCCACTAAATCTTCCTTAGAATATTTTTTTCTTTTCTTTTCTTCAGATGTCATAACTGATATTGTTTTACAGACTAATACATATTCCGTAGCTAAAACCGGCAAATCAACAGCATTAACTGAAGATGAATTTCGCGATTTCCTAGCGATTCATATAATAATGGGTATTGTACAGATGCCCGCTTATATTGATTACTGGAGCCAAGGTTTTAGACTTTCTTTAGTCGCAGATTTGATGACTTTGAAAAGATTCCAACAGATTCGAAGGAACTTACATTTTGTCGATAATAACATGAAAGACTCTGACAGATATTTTAAAATTCGCCCTATTTTTCAAAAAATTAGGGATAATTGTTTGGCCCAAGAAAATGAACAACAATTTAGTATTGACGAAATGATTATCCCTTACAAAGGGACGAAAGCTGGTAAAAGACGCCAATACATGAAAGATAAGCCCAATAAATGGGGTTTTAAAAACTACGTAAGAGCCGGTGTTTCCGGAATGATATTTGATTTTTTATTGTATGGTGGTGAAGACACATTCCGCTTCCATACCTTTACCGAGGAGGAATCTACGTTAGGATTTGGGGCACAAGTTGTATTAGCATTGTGTAAAAGCATCAGGAATAAACCAGCTATTATTTACTGCGACAACTTTTTTTCTAGTCCGAAGCTGTTTTACGTATTAAGAGAAAACTATGGGGTATTTGGACTTGGGACAATACGAAGCAATAGACTTAGAGGTGCAGATGTTTTTTTACCGGCCGAAAAGGTTTTAAAGAAAAAACCTCGTGGCAGCTATGGTGAAGCAGTTTGCCATAAAAACCGTTTGTCTGTTGTCCGCTGGAACGACAACAAACCAGTTACGCTAATAACCTCCTATGTTGGGGCACAACCAGTACATAAAATTAAAAGGTATTGCAAAGAGTCACGTACTAAAGAAGATGTTGACTGCCCGCAGATTGTGAAGGAATACAATAAGCATATGGGAGGGGTGGACCTTGCGGATATGCTTATCTCTTTGTATAAGACGCCATTTAAAACCCGGCGCTGGTACATTGGTATGTTCGCCCAGCTAGTAGATATTAGTATTAACAACGCATGGCTTAAGTATAGGAAAGACAATGCCAAAATTTCCTCCAAGACGCCAATATCACTGAAACTTTTCCGGTATGAGTTATACGAGGGACTGAGAAAAACTGACAGATTTGAGATATCTACTGGAAATGGAGACAAAAAAAGGCAGTCCACGAAGAGTGTACCAATCCAGGGTGTGCGATACGATAACATAGGTCATTTCATGGATATGACACATCAGGGTCGATGCCGCCTTTGCTCAAAATTGACCTCGGTTATGTGTATAAAGTGTCAGGTACGCTTGTGTTTTGTAACTGGCAAAAACTCGCTCAATTGTCAATTGGATTATCATATAAAAAAATAATTGTTTTTTTATTGATTGCTTAATTAAATACAGTTTTGCATTTTTTTTAGTTTTATTTTCAATTATTATTGTAAGCAGTTGGCAGTGTATACCAGGTCATACATGGTTTTTTAAAAAGGTAGTATATATAGATTTTTTTAAATATTTTTTCTTAACCCATATATACATAAACAATCCAAAACTAATGAAAACATTCATACTTTTAACATTTATTTAGTCTGCCAATTTAAGGGTTAACGGGCAAGTCGATGTAAATATTTTCTTTTGGATGGGTCTTTAGTACTCATATTCAGCCTTGTCTCACACATGTGGACATGTATGCTATGCCCAGTGCTTTGTCCAGTTGCATACCATTCCGAAAACCCTTTAGCTAGGTTAGTTTGTCAATGCGCGGCGAGGGTGCTTCAGCGGATTGAACGGGTGTATACTAACTCTAGTTTCTTTTCGTTTAGGCTAAGTGTTGTGCTAGGTTGGTTTATCATTTCACAGCGTTGGTGCTTAAGTGACTTGGTCAGTAGTATACCAATTCTAATCACACCCTCTTTAGAAAGTTTTCTTCTCTTCTTCGCTAGTTTGGTTTACCATTTCACAGCGTTAGTGCTACGTGTTCTGGTCAGTTGAATGCCAATACTATGCAATTCTAGTTTAGGAATTTTGTTTCGATGGATTGCTTCTCAATCTATATGTAGTAATGTTTATTTGGTCATTTTGGCACACATGAATTTAGAAATTTATTTACATTTCATTGTTTGGTAGATCCCTTTATTTTGCCTTATGGAATTGTTTAGGGTAAAGAAAAAAAACTTTTTTTTTCTTTACCCTAAACAATTCCATACCTACCCAACCTACCATACCTACCTTTCCAACCTAGCCTCTTGTAGCCATGTGGCTTGGTTAACCTTAAGACTATAACTTTAAATTTAGAAATAAATAACCTAAGGCAAGACAAATAAAGGGACTTTGTTAAGTTTTCGGATTTTTTTATATTTTTATAATGAAACACTTTGAGTTATGTAACCAATAAATTTATTTTGAATTATAAACAACTTATAGTACTTTAATTTTATCCACCATACTTATCCATTGACATATGTCGCCCTGTGAGAGAGCCCACGGCTAGGTAAGTCAAGCCCTGACTTGAGATTAAAAGTCCAGGCTTTGGCGAGGTTGTCCGAGCAAGCTTATACCCAGCTGGCTGGCGCCCGAGAGTATTTCTATTTCCATTCGTATTTGTCAGCTGGGACAGTCAAAAGGGGATATTCTTTATTATATGCCTTTTATATCTTTTTGAAATTTAATAATACCCCAAGATAAAAGTAACAGAATAACATTTAAACTTTAAACATTTAATTCCTTAATTCAATTCATTCATTCATTTATTTATCATGTCCTATAAATAATAATATTTAATTATTATATTTTTCATCCGTTTATATAGGGGTGAAAAATATATGTGACAAGGTATAAGTAATTATTATGTTAATGGTGCTATTAATTTAGTTACAGGATACACACCTAATTTTCTTATGTTTGGTAGGGAAGTTTTCCTCGATGGGTCCCTACATAAATTTAATTCTATCTCTGATCCTTCAGAGTTAGTTATTGGTAGTCGTTCTGATTATTCGGACGCACTTCTTACCTTGAGTAATATTTTTGATAAAACTGTTAGTAATTTGGTATTTCTATTTCTATTTGTCAGCTGGGACAGACAAAAGAAGATATTCTTTATTAACTATATAACTTTTATATCTTTTAAAATTTCATAATATCCCAAAATAAATTTAAAAATATAATAACAATTTATTCATTATTTATTATTTTTTCACCCGTGTATAGGGGTGAAAAATATTTTTTCTGTGACTAGTTTATCTATTAATTTGAGTGCAATGCCCAAAATGGTTTGGTTTACAACGCAGAACAAAAGATTCTTAGATATATCACAACAAAAAAAGCAACAATAGCCGATGAAATAAGGAGTTTTTATTTTATGTATGTCAGTACTAGCTTCATTATTGTAAAACATATTGAAGCTAATATGTATACACTTTTAGTACCTAAGTACTTGTTATAAGAGTTTGAGTTTATTTTTCAATCACAGCTTAAAACCCAAAAATGGTTTGGTTTACATCGCTGAACATACTTCACACTTACTCGGACTTATTTCACAACCAAAGCATCATCAATGGCTGATGTAATATGGAGTTTTTATTTTATGCATATCAATACTAACTTCAATATTATAAAATTATTGAAACTAATATGAATACACTTTTATTAATTGTTAGTCACTTCTTAGGTTAGCTCATAAGTTTATCTATTAATTTGAGTGCAATGCCCAAAAATAGTTTGGTTTACAACGCAGAACAAAAGATTCTTAGATATCTCACAAAAAAACAGCAACAACAGCCGATGAAATAAGGAGTTTTTATTTTATGTTTGTCAATACTAGCTTCATTATTATAAAAATATTGAAGCTTATTATGACATACACTTTTAGTACCTAAGTAATTGTTATAAGAGTTGGAGTTTAGTTTTCAATCACAGCTTAAAACCAAAAAATGGTTTGGTTTACAACTCTGAACATACTTCACACTTACTATTACTTATTTCACAACCAAAGCATCATCAATGGCTGATGAAATATGGATTTTTTATTTTATGCATATCAATACTAGCTTCAATATTACAAAATTATTGAAACTAATATTAATACACTTTTATTATTTGTTAGTCACTTCTTAGGTTAGCTCATAAGTTTATCCATCAATTTGAGTGCAATGCCCAAAAATGGTTTGGTTTACAACGCAGAACAAAAGATTCTTAGATATCTCACAACAAAAACATCAACAACAGCCAATGAAATATGTAGCTTTTATTTTTATGTATGTCAATACTAGCTTCATTATTATAAAATTATTGAAGCTAATATGTATACACTTTTAGTACCTAAGTACTTGTTATAAGAGTTTGAGTTTATTTTTCAATCACAGCTTAAAACCCAAAAATGGTTTGGTTTACATCGCTGAACATACTTCACACTTACTCGGACTTATTTCACAACCAAAGCATCATCAATGGCTGATGTAATATGGAGTTTTTATTTTATGCATATCAATACTAGCTTCAATATTATAAAATTATTGAAACTAATATTAATACACTTTTATTATTTGTTAGTCACTTCTTAGGTTAGCTCATAAGTTTATCCATCAATTTGAGTGCAATGCCCAAAAATGGTTTGGTTTACAACGCAGAACAAAAGATTCTTAGATATCTCACAACAAAAACATCAACAACAGCCGATGAAATATTTAGCTTTTATTTTATGTATGTAAATACTAGCTTCATTATTATAAAAATATATGTATACACTTTTAGTACCTAAGTACTTGTTATAAGAGTTTGAGTTTATTTTTCAATCACAGCTTAAAACCCAAAAATGGTTTGGTTTACAGCGCTGAACATACTTCACACTTACTCGGACTTATTTCACAACCAAAGCATCATCAATGGCTGATGAAATTTTCAAATTAACATTAACAGTGACAGTCAAGCAGTACTGAGAGCCCTGGCAAAAAACACAACTACCTCTAGGCTCATACTTGACTGCCACAATGCACTACAGACTTTAACTAACTCGAACCAAGTATCACTGGGCTGGGTAAAAGGTCACAGTGAGAACATAGGAAACGACGCAGCCGACGAACTAGCACGACGAGCCTCAAACCTGAAGGTAGTGGGACCCGACCCGATCGTCCCGATACCCTTCAGTGAATACAAAACATGGGTAAGAAAACAAACCGTAAGTACACATGCCGAACTATGGGCAAACACTACAGACTGCAGACAAACAAAAGAGGCGATACCCAGCCCTAATAAACCACTAACCAAAAAACTTCTGCAACTAAACAGAGTCAAACTCAGGACAGTTGTAGGTATGATAACAGGACATTGCTCTCTAAACAAACACCTATTTACTCTAGGTATCACTGACAGCCCTCTATGCAGAGCCTGCATGGAGAGCGACGAGACACCAAAACACGTGCTGCTTGAGTGCAGCGGTGTTTCCACCCAACGAGAAGCCTACATTGGCTCCCCAGCAACACTACCGGAAGTCCTCGCCGACCTGGGCGGCCTGCTTGGATTCTGGAGTGAGCTTGGCTGGATGGAGTGATCCGGCAGGGAGTCGCACCAGTGGATTTCACGCACAGCGGACGACTACGCTTCAAGTGCGGAAAATAACCCAGGACACGAAGAAGAAGAAGAAGAAGGCTGATGAAATATGGAGTTATTATTTTATGCATATCAATACTAGCTTCAATATTATAAAATTATTGAAACTAATATTAATACACTTTTATTATTTGTTAGTCACTTCTTAGGTTAGCTCATAAGTTTATCAATCAATTTGAGTGCAATGCCCAAAAATGGTTTGGTTTACAATGCAGAATAAAAAGATTCTTAGATATTTCACAACAAAAACATCAACAACAGCCGATATAATATGGAGTTTTTATTTTATGTATGTCAATACTAGCTCCTTGATTGTAAAAAATATTGAAGCTAATATGTATACACTTTTAGTACCTAAGTACTTGTTATAAGAGTTGGAGTTTATTTTTCAATCACAGCTTAAAACCCAAAAATGGTTTGGTTGACAAAGCAGAACAAAAGATTCTCAGACATTTCACAACAAAAACATCAACAACAGCCAATAAAATATGGAGTTTTTATTTTATGTATGTCAATACTAGCTTCATTATTGTAAAAAATATTGAAGCTAATATGTATACACTTTTAGTACCTAAGTACTTGTAGTCACCCCTTGGTAAACTCATAAGTTTATTTATTGTGTGCTATGCCCGAAAATAGTTTGGTTTACAACACAGAACAAAAGACTCACTCAGACAGAAGTATTTCACAACAAAAACATCTATGACAGCTGATGTACCTAGGAGTTTTTATTTTATGTATGAAAAATACAATTATTTTTTTAATAATTTAGATTCAATGCCCAAACACAGTTTGGTTTACAATGCAGCACAAATAACTGGAGAGTGGGAATTAGAGCTTAGACCCACCACTCTGCTCCAATGCACGTTAAATGTAACCAATATGGTCCTTTAGCCAAATTTTGTAAAGCAGGTAGCTCAAATCATAAGAATAAGACAGATTCTTGATTCTTCTTTTAACTATGTAGCATACATAATTAGGCTAGGTACTTACTGATGTATTATGGACTTTTTATTTCATGCATTTCAAGTTTCAACACTAGCTTCAATATTATGTATTAAAAGTATTGAATATTGAAGCTAATAATTACACTCATTTTGAATTCCAGATGCAGCACTATTGACAAAATCATCACCTCAACCCAGCCCCGCCCACTAACTATTAAGCTTGGGTTTCCTCCCGAGACCCGAACAGAAGGATTAGGCCATATTCCAAAACACTAGCCAAGTACCTACAGATTAGAAGACTTCATAAACCTTTAAGACCATCAAGGAGAAATCATAGCAGCCTGCCAACGATCTGATAGAAATGTTTGGCATATTTTATTGTTGCCAAAAATGGTTCAGTACAACTTAATAGGTACCTATGTGCAGTTTCAAGTGGAAAGGGCACGCATCGTTCGGTACACCAAGAGCACGTGTTATATTAAAGTAAAATAAATACTGTTGGAACTTGTGACGAATGTTTTATTTTACAGTTGTATGACAAGTTATAAAATAATAAAAAACTGATCAATAGAAACATTTCATGGGACAGCGAAATTATCACATAAAATTAGAAAACTAACCTAACAACTGAAACAATATTGAAAGAGACAAAATCTTACTAAAAACGGGGCCACCTTCCAACTCAATAATAGTACACTACTTACATCACTTAGATGCATCAATATTCAGTAGATTTTTTTCTGAAAGAGGATCCATTTTAAAACTGTTTTTGACGATGACTTTCAATATTGATCAAAGAGAATTTAACCACTAGATATTGATGAATCATGAAGGTCACAAGTGACAAGAAGTCACAAGGGTCCAACAAGGGCACAGAACACTTATTACCACAGCTTATTACGAACAAGGGTCACAAGTGGGTCACAAGTCAGTGGTCACAAGCACCAGATGACTTTTTTTTTTTTTTAAAAGCACCAGAGACCCACCGACCAAAAAAAGAAGCAGAGACCTTCTTTTTCTGGTCAGTGCCAGACGTGCCAGAGACACGTAACATATAGATAGAAGCACCAAGCACAACCACAGAGTACATTATATATATGTCAACGTAAGATTGTAAAATCTTAGATTGTTTAGGGTAAAGAAAAAAAACTTTTTTTTTCTTTACCCTAAACAATTCCATACCTACCCAACCTACCATACCTACCTTTCCAACCTAGCCTCTTGTAGCCATGTGGCTTGGTTAACCTTAAGACTATAACTTTAAATTTAGAAATAAATAACCTAAGGCAAGACAAATAAAGGGACTTTGTTAAGTTTTCGGATTTTTTTATATTTTTATAATGAAACACTTTGAGTTATGTAACCAATAAATTTATTTTGAATTATAAACAACTTATAGTACTTTAATTTTATCCACCATACTTATCCATTGACATATGTCGCCCTGTGAGAGAGCCCACGGCTAGGTAAGTCAAGCCCTGACTTGAGATTAAAAGTCCAGGCTTTGGCGAGGTTGTCCGAGCAAGCTTATACCCAGCTGGCTGGCGCCCGAGAGTATTTCTATTTCCATTCGTATTTGTCAGCTGGGACAGTCAAAAGGGGATATTCTTTATTATATGCCTTTTATATCTTTTTGAAATTTAATAATACCCCAAGATAAAAGTAACAGAATAACATTTAAACTTTAAACATTTAATTCCTTAATTCAATTCATTCATTCATTTATTTATCATGTCCTATAAATAATAATATTTAATTATTATATTTTTCATCCGTTTATATAGGGGTGAAAAATATATGTGACAAGGTATAAGTAATTATTATGTTAATGGTGCTATTAATTTAGTTACAGGATACACACCTAATTTTCTTATGTTTGGTAGGGAAGTTTTCCTCGATGGGTCCCTACATAAATTTAATTCTATCTCTGATCCTTCAGAGTTAGTTATTGGTAGTCGTTCTGATTATTCGGACGCACTTCTTACCTTGAGTAATATTTTTGATAAAACTGTTAGTAATTTGGTATTTCTATTTCTATTTGTCAGCTGGGACAGACAAAAGAAGATATTCTTTATTAACTATATAACTTTTATATCTTTTAAAATTTCATAATATCCCAAAATAAAATTAAAAATATAATAACAATTTATTCATTATTTATTATTTTTTCACCCGTGTATAGGGGTGAAAAATATTTTTTCTGTGACTAGTTTATCTATTAATTTGAGTGCAATGCCCAAAATGGTTTGGTTTACAACGCAGAACAAAAGATTCTTAGATATATCACAACAAAAAAAGCAACAATAGCCGATGAAATAAGGAGTTTTTATTTTATGTATGTCAGTACTAGCTTCATTATTGTAAAACATATTGAAGCTAATATGTATACACTTTTAGTACCTAAGTACTTGTTATAAGAGTTTGAGTTTATTTTTCAATCACAGCTTAAAACCCAAAAATGGTTTGGTTTACATCGCTGAACATACTTCACACTTACTCGGACTTATTTCACAACCAAAGCATCATCAATGGCTGATGTAATATGGAGTTTTTATTTTATGCATATCAATACTAACTTCAATATTATAAAATTATTGAAACTAATATGAATACACTTTTATTAATTGTTAGTCACTTCTTAGGTTAGCTCATAAGTTTATCTATTAATTTGAGTGCAATGCCCAAAAATAGTTTGGTTTACAACGCAGAACAAAAGATTCTTAGATATCTCACAAAAAAACAGCAACAACAGCCGATGAAATAAGGAGTTTTTATTTTATGTTTGTCAATACTAGCTTCATTATTATAAAAATATTGAAGCTTATTATGACATACACTTTTAGTACCTAAGTAATTGTTATAAGAGTTGGAGTTTAGTTTTCAATCACAGCTTAAAACCAAAAAATGGTTTGGTTTACAACTCTGAACATACTTCACACTTACTATTACTTATTTCACAACCAAAGCATCATCAATGGCTGATGAAATATGGATTTTTTATTTTATGCATATCAATACTAGCTTCAATATTACAAAATTATTGAAACTAATATTAATACACTTTTATTATTTGTTAGTCACTTCTTAGGTTAGCTCATAAGTTTATCCATCAATTTGAGTGCAATGCCCAAAAATGGTTTGGTTTACAACGCAGAACAAAAGATTCTTAGATATCTCACAACAAAAACATCAACAACAGCCAATGAAATATGTAGCTTTTATTTTATGTATGTCAATACTAGCTTCATTATTATAAAATTATTGAAGCTAATATGTATACACTTTTAGTACCTAAGTACTTGTTATAAGAGTTTGAGTTTATTTTTCAATCACAGCTTAAAACCCAAAAATGGTTTGGTTTACATCGCTGAACATACTTCACACTTACTCGGACTTATTTCACAACCAAAGCATCATCAATGGCTGATGTAATATGGAGTTTTTATTTTATGCATATCAATACTAGCTTCAATATTATAAAATTATTGAAACTAATATTAATACACTTTTATTATTTGTTAGTCACTTCTTAGGTTAGCTCATAAGTTTATCCATCAATTTGAGTGCAATGCCCAAAAATGGTTTGGTTTACAACGCAGAACAAAAGATTCTTAGATATCTCACAACAAAAACATCAACAACAGCCGATGAAATATTTAGCTTTTATTTTATGTATGTAAATACTAGCTTCATTATTATAAAAATATATGTATACACTTTTAGTACCTAAGTACTTGTTATAAGAGTTTGAGTTTATTTTTCAATCACAGCTTAAAACCCAAAAATGGTTTGGTTTACAGCGCTGAACATACTTCACACTTACTCGGACTTATTTCACAACCAAAGCATCATCAATGGCTGATGAAATTTTCAAATTAACATTAACAGTGACAGTCAAGCAGTACTGAGAGCCCTGGCAAAAAACACAACTACCTCTAGGCTCATACTTGACTGCCACAATGCACTACAGACTTTAACTAACTCGAACCAAGTATCACTGGGCTGGGTAAAAGGTCACAGTGAGAACATAGGAAACGACGCAGCCGACGAACTAGCACGACGAGCCTCAAACCTGAAGGTAGTGGGACCCGACCCGATCGTCCCGATACCCTTCAGTGAATACAAAACATGGGTAAGAAAACAAACCGTAAGTACACATGCCGAACTATGGGCAAACACTACAGACTGCAGACAAACAAAAGAGGCGATACCCAGCCCTAATAAACCACTAACCAAAAAACTTCTGCAACTAAACAGAGTCAAACTCAGGACAGTTGTAGGTATGATAACAGGACATTGCTCTCTAAACAAACACCTATTTACTCTAGGTATCACTGACAGCCCTCTATGCAGAGCCTGCATGGAGAGCGACGAGACACCAAAACACGTGCTGCTTGAGTGCAGCGGTGTTTCCACCCAACGAGAAGCCTACATTGGCTCCCCAGCAACACTACCGGAAGTCCTCGCCGACCTGGGCGGCCTGCTTGGATTCTGGAGTGAGCTTGGCTGGATGGAGTGATCCGGCAGGGAGTCGCACCAGTGGATTTCACGCACAGCGGACGACTACGCTTCAAGTGCGGAAAATAACCCAGGACACGAAGAAGAAGAAGAAGAAGGCTGATGAAATATGGAGTTATTATTTTATGCATATCAATACTAGCTTCAATATTATAAAATTATTGAAACTAATATTAATACACTTTTATTATTTGTTAGTCACTTCTTAGGTTAGCTCATAAGTTTATCAATCAATTTGAGTGCAATGCCCAAAAATGGTTTGGTTTACAATGCAGAATAAAAAGATTCTTAGATATTTCACAACAAAAACATCAACAACAGCCGATATAATATGGAGTTTTTATTTTATGTATGTCAATACTAGCTCCTTGATTGTAAAAAATATTGAAGCTAATATGTATACACTTTTAGTACCTAAGTACTTGTTATAAGAGTTGGAGTTTATTTTTCAATCACAGCTTAAAACCCAAAAATGGTTTGGTTTACAAAGCAGAACAAAAGATTCTCAGACATTTCACAACAAAAACATCAACAACAGCCAATAAAATATGGAGTTTTTATTTTATGTATGTCAATACTAGCTTCATTATTGTAAAAAATATTGAAGCTAATATGTATACACTTTTAGTACCTAAGTACTTGTAGTCACCCCTTGGTAAACTCATAAGTTTATTTATTGTGTGCTATGCCCGAAAATAGTTTGGTTTACAACACAGAACAAAAGACTCACTCAGACAGAAGTATTTCACAACAAAAACATCTATGACAGCTGATGTACCTAGGAGTTTTTATTTTATGTATGAAAAATACAATTATTTTTTTAATAATTTAGATTCAATGCCCAAACACAGTTTGGTTTACAATGCAGCACAAAGAACTGGAGAGTGGGAATTAGAGCTTAGACCCACCACTCTGCTCCAATGCACGTTAAATGTAACCAATATGGTCCTTTAGCCAAATTTTGTAAAGCAGGTAGCTCAAATCATAAGAATAAGACAGATTCTTGATTCTTCTTTTAACTATGTAGCATACATAATTAGGCTAGGTACTTACTGATGTATTATTGACTTTTTATTTCATGCATTTCAAGTTTCAACACTAGCTTCAATATTATGTATTAAAAGTATTGAATATTGAAGCTAATAATTAGACACTCATTTTGAATTCCAGATGCAGCACTATTGACAAAATCATCACCTCAACCCAGCCCCGCCCACTAACTATTAAGCTTGGGTTTCCTCCCGAGACCCGAACAGAAGGATTAGGCCATATTCCAAAACACTAGCCCAGTACCTACAGATTAGAAGACTTCATAAACCTTTAAGACCATCAAGGAGAAATCATAGCAGCCTGCCAACGATCTGATAGAAATGTTTGGCATATTTTATTGTTGCCAAAAATGGTTCAGTACAACTTAATAGGTACCTATGTGCAGTTTCAAGTGGAAAGGGCACGCATCGTTCGGTACACCAAGAGCACGTGTTATATTAAAGTAAAATAAATACTGTTGGAACTTGTGACGAATGTTTTATTTTACAGTTGTATGACAAGTTATAAAATAATAAAAAACTGATCAATAGAAACATTTCATGGGACAGCGAAATTATCACATAAAATTAGAAAACTAACCTAACAACTGAAACAATATTGAAAGAGACAAAATCTTACTAAAAACGGGGCCACCTTCCAACTCAATAATAGTACACTACTTACATCACTTAGATGCATCAATATTCAGTAGATTTTTTTCTGAAAGAGGATCCATTTTAAAACTGTTTTTGACGATGACTTTCAATATTGATCAAAGAGAATTTAACCACTAGATATTGATGAATCATGAAGGTCACAAGTGACAAGAAGTCACAAGGGTCCAACAAGGGCACAGAACACTTATTACCACAGCTTATTACGAACAAGGGTCACAAGTGGGTCACAAGTCAGTGGTCACAAGCACCAGATGACTTTTTTTTTTTTTTAAAAGCACCAGAGACCCACCGACCAAAAAAAGAAGCAGAGACCTTCTTTTTCTGGTCAGTGCCAGACGTGCCAGAGACACGTAACATATAGATAGAAGCACCAAGCACAACCACAGAGTACATTATATATATGTCAACGTAAGATTGTAAAATCCGTTAGAATATAATCTAACGGTTTCTATCCCGCTAGATTATAAACTGTCGAAAGATTGTGAACCGTTCAATGTTCTGAGTATTAATTTATGAAATATTTATTGTTTTTACGTTTTCTTGTCTCTTTCTTGTACAGCTCGCGCGCGAGTTGAATGCAGAGTAAATGTAAGTGTCACCATAAATTTACTCTGCATTCAACTCGCGCGCGAAATATAGGTTAGGTTAGGGTTTGACATGAATATTCAGGTATTTAGGTTCTATCGGGTGAATATACCTAATATATTACAATTTACCGAAAAATAACGCGTTAAATTGTAAGCAGTATGTTACGGTTCACAATCTGTCGAAAGTTTATAATCTATCGAGATAAAAAACGTAATATTATAATCAAACGGTTTTTACAATCTTACGGTGACATATACACAACTCACAACTACCAGTCAGTGTTACCAGCTCTCGAAAATATTTGTCCTCAAAACTTAAGTCAAAAAGCCCTATATATAGCAATATATATTGCTAGATATAGCAATGGTCTGCTCGATCGTGAGACAGCCATATTCAAGTAAATTATATACTGTCTTTGACAGGTACCTATATAATAAGATGTTGCCATATTCATAATTTACTCCCAAAGTGGTGAATCCTGGCAAATAGGATAGGAATAGCAAATAAATAAAGTTGACCAACACAACTACAAATATAATATAATATTATATTACCTATATTATAATAAAATATTATCAAAAGTTAATAGTATCACGCGAATGTTTAAATAAATACCGATTTATGTAGTTTCATTGATTATTTTATCTGAACTCATATGTTAAAATCAAAACAATAAAATATTAGTAACATACCTACATAATAATTTACCCTAAACTTTTCTTGATATTATTTCGTACCTTTCATTGCTATTTGTATAATGCCAGATGACATAAAACATATTTTCACAGTATTACAGAATCAGAAATAATGATTTATTGCATAATACACAAAATATTACAAAGGTGGTAAAAGATAAAAATACAAGTGTATTACCATCGTCATGGCATGCAATACTTAAATACACTCGATGTAGCAAATCACGGTATTAATTAGATAAATAGGTGACCAATTAAGAAAATTCTTGGAATATGGACAATACCTACATATTATTATGTCAACTGAACCTGAAATTGAAAATGTCATACATTTAGATTAAGTATTATCGATAAATTAATATAAAGCACTTGTTAAGAGTCAAAGAATTAGTCCATTGTAATGACAGTTAACCATGTCAATGTATTTGCATAAACCATGCATATAATTTAGCTAGCCGTCATTGAAAAATTCATCTAGGCTGTAGTAGGCTTTGCTTATTAACCAATTCTTTATCACTCTCTTGAATTTAGGTAAAGAAAGTACTTTGATGCTCATCGGTCAAACTATTATAAACTCGTATGACCATAATGAACTTACTTTTACGGAAAATATTAGAATTACGTTAACTATAATACACATTTTCTCCTTGAATTTAACTTTTCACAAACAAAAACAGAACAATATTTTTTTTATGTAAAATAAGGCGTCATAATTCATTTAACTGCGCCATAGACTACGCACAAACTAAAAAACATCTTTTTTCAAAATAGGTACCTACAAAGTAGGTACACCTTCTGAACGTCATGCTTACAAAGTATAAGACGTGATGTTGTCATTACGGTATCATAATAGAGTATCGGTACGTTAAGAGAGAAAAAATCGGCCATGCGCGCTTGCCCGAATGGAAGGATTTGAATTTGGGTCCTGGCAACACTTCAAATATACTCGTTTTCAAAACAAACTTTTCTTATCAGTTTTACTATGAAAATTGGAAAAATAGGCTCTATTTCTTTCATTTACCTGAGTAAACATTAGTTAAACATGATTATAGTTACTTTAATATAAAGATCCAAAGATTAGTATGTCACTAAATCAAGATTTTGACCACTTACTTGTGAAATTTGATTCCTTCGATTTTCCTTTCGCTGCGGCTTTTGCAGCCTAATATACTGCAACTCACCATTGCGCAATAGCTTATAGAACACTAAATTTCACTTACGATTTCACCTACATATGTTTTAATAATAATAATTAATCAAAAACTTTGACTGCTTATCTAACCTCCAATCTCAGGTAAATAGCCTCCAATGTACATAAGTTTGTGTGCCAATGTACGTCAAAATGAAATTGAGCACGCTGACAGTGACAAAAAAAAAGTATTCACTTACCTTTCTTATAAAGGCAATACGCCATAAAGCTATCTCGTTTTTGCATTGACAGTTTGGAATATGGCGAAATCTTTAGGTTTTTAATCTGAGATAAAACCTCTGGTTAAAACTAGAGCTTGTCAAATTCAAAATCTCTGGTTAACTTGTCTCTGTTCAAAATGAAGGCTCAGAAGGACTGGAATCCAGAGCCGTTAAACCAGTTAAATAAAAAATAAAAAAAATGTTCAAAATGATTTCAAAACGCTAGGTAATAAAAATTATAGATTTCTATTTTATATTTTTTCCTCAATCGTCAGCAACTGCCTGTAACTGTAAAATTAATTGCCTTAGCAGTTAGCACAAATCCGTGAAAATCACCTTTAAAAAAAAACTGACAGCAAATTTCACAACCATTTTTGTTTCGTATTATTGAAAGTTCTTTTGTCAGCGCGTACTCGTGAATAAAATTAAAAAAATGACCCAAGCCCGTCTCGCATCCTGTATCCCTTTGCCCCTGGAACACAAGTTACTTGTTACGGTTATAGAGAAGGCTAAGGATTGGGCCTTGATGCACGGCGTCGGTATGAGGGACAGGAAGAACTTTACCAAGGATTCCATTCAGGTGAGGATTTGATTAGTAATAATGATTGATTTGTTTGTATTTTTACACGACAAAAAGGAGTGTTATGGCTCTGGTTTAGTATAATATGTGCCGCGCAGTAGGCAGTTCATATTTTTTTTACTGAAAGGTATTAATGTAATTAACGTGACGCTAAAATATTTTCCGTCGACTCGTAATAGTTTTCGAGAAAGCTGCTCAGATGATAAATGGTTTGTATTTCAGTAAGAAAGAAAGAAAGAAAACACATTTATTCACAAATGGTGTTACAGACAAACATCTGTCATACATAGCTATTAGCTGTACACACAAATTTATGTTTGTCTGTGACACCATAAAAATTTGTGTTACTTATAAAAATGGTTTTGTTTTTTGATTATAAAAGACATGTTTCACATGAGCATTAACCGTAATCACAGAAATTATCCTATTACCTGTCACTACTCATTGTGTAGTAGTAGTGTTCTAGGTAGGTATATTAATGACTAGCGAATGCCTGCGACTTTGTCTGCGTGGTTTGAGGTTTTTTGGTTCCCGCGGGAACTCTTTAATATTCTAGGTTAAAAAGTAAAGATAAAATATGTGCTATTCCAGACTATAATCTGTCTCTGTGCCAAATTTCAGCCAGATCTGTTCAGCCGTTGGGGCGTGATTGAGTAACAAACATCCATACATCCATCCAAACTTTCGCATTTATAATATTAGTAAGATAGATAGTTAAAACTCTTGATTGCACACACTTAAAGCAAAGACAATAAACACAAAGGTTAAAAGATAAAAAGGAGAGTGCAAAGGCGGTCTTATTGCTAAAGCAATCTCCTTCAGACAACCTTTGGGGAGAGGAGATTATCCAACAAGAGCACAGGATAGTGCAATGTCTAAACACTAAAATATACATGATACATAGATATATACATACATTTATACTTAAATACTGCATAATTCTAATCTAAAATATCTATCTAATTATGTTATTTGAGTCAATTTCTAATGTACTCAAATATCACACATTATAATTAATGATAATATGTTCTCTTGAGCTTAAAACTAAACATTGTTTCAGATTGCACCGTTTGTTTTGCTACCGTCTCCGTTTCCACGTACTGAGTTCACCAAAGCAGTGGAATTACAACCTGTATTGAATGAACTTATGCACAAGGTATAATATTTAATTTACCTTATGTACTTTATGTTCTTGTGTCGTTATGTACCATAAGTACTACATGGTTTTCTTACGAGTATGTATTAATTATGCAGAAACCCCTCTGGCCACATACAAAACCAGTGCTGTGTAACGTGTTTTATGCAAAGGATATTTTGTCTTATCCCAGAGTTGATATTGCAATAAAAAATATGTTATATTTAGACCAGTTTGTTAAGCTCCATATACCTAAGTTTGCCAAGTGTGGTGTGTTGGAAGAGCGTATTGTTGGATTATTGGGTGTTGTGAGTCATGTGCTGCACATCTAGCACAGGACAAGCAACACCACGCCTATGTCCTTCCCCGGGATACAACCTATTTAACGGATGAGCGGTGAAAGCGTAGCAGACAGACAGACACACTTTCGCATTTATAATATTAGTATGGATTAATCTTCTTGCTTGTTCTTCATTTACCTTTACCCGCAAAGTAACGTCCGCTTCTATCCAATAACCTTTACATTTTAGGTTGCACACGATGACGAATTTTTGACACACACTCTACAGAATGCTTTACAAGTTGACGAGTTCACGGCAAACCTTTTTGAGATATGGGTCAAAGTAAGAGACGAAGGAATGGCTCAGGTGAATATTAAAATGTTTCTTACTGTACGCCATTTTGTTTTTTGAATGCATTTTATGGAAATACTAGCTGACCCGGCGAACTTCGTACCGCCTTAGTATGCAAAATTAAATGTATATTTTTCAATATTTCTGAGAGATTTTCTTAATATTTTTTTCCGTAAGAACCTTCTCCTAATAATAACAAATACAACAAAAAAAGAATTAGTGAAATCGGTCCAGCCATTCACGCGTGATGCCGTGACCAAGGAAAACGGGTTTCATTTTTATATATATAGATGTAAGATGTTGTATGTGGGTTTTTAAACGCGAACTAAGGCTCAATAGACACTTGCAGAGTGGAATGGGCGGCGCGGGAGTGACGCGCCCTTACTTTAGGTACATACTGCATGTAAAGTCTGCTCCAATAGGGACTTACAATAATGAGAAAATCTACAAACTTGTCGCTTTCAATACTCCCATAATCATTGCACTCAAGTGGCAAATAAAATGATGTGATCAGATGTTAAAGAAGATGAAAAAATTGATCATCCCTATTGGTACAGACTTCACATTATGTTTGGTTTCGTCCACTGCCAGGATCGGGTGCCGGATGAAATTCCACACATATCTAGCCGGTTTGTACCTGACTGGGCGCACTGCAAAGTGCACATGTGAAATCTCTTTTGTTTTTAATTTAAATTTCATTGTATCAAGATCCAAGTTAATAGAACACTGTTTTTTTAAAATGACCTGTGCTGCTGGTAGGTATGCGTTGTGTCTACCTCAGAACTACAAAGATGAATTTTAGCTATATGTTCTCTTCTAGTCAATATTGTTTGAGTGCAATGACTATGTATGAATGTATATAAATGGTTTTCAATAGGTGTCATACTTACCAATTTAGGTACCAGCAAATAATTATATAGTCTGTAAGACAATGATTATGAATTTGCACAAAATAGTCAATAAAATACATTGCCTAATGATACGGTTATTAGGTACTCTAGAAACGGAAAATATTTGGCAACTGACCAACTTATTTCAATAGACCCAGCTGTTGTGAAATCTCTCATAATTTATTTGTTGCGAAAATAACAAAAGCTGTCTTTATTACCTAATTGAGAGTTCTGTCAGCCCGCATGGTGAACTATAGTTTAGACTCTAGACCTTTCTCATTCTAAGAGGTGGACCATGGTCAGTATTCAGTAGTAGGCGATGTGAGATGAAGGTGGAGTTCTATGGGTATAATTTCTTATTCAACTATATTTAGGGTGCATTTGTGCTATGTTGCTAAAGTATGGATGTGTGTCAAATCCACCAATAAAATCGCTTGATCTAACATCTAGCCTTCGAAGCTTTATGAGGATCAAGGGCTCCTATTGGTGGTTAAGATAAAGGAGTAGCGCGATTTTTGCGCTGAGAAAAGGGGCAGTTTGAGTTTGAATGGGTTTTCAATCGAGGGTTATATTGGTAATCTGTCCGGCCCAGCCGATCTCGCTAGGCATGCTGAGATCGGACATCATGCTCGAGTCTCGGTGCCCCCACACGGAGAATCAGTGCGCGAAGCATACTCCGTACTGCTCCTGGAAGCAGGTGGAGATTAACAGCATCGCGTCCGGCTTCGGCCATCTGGGGCCCGTGTCCAGGGACATACAGAGGTAGCCAGGGAGTGTGTGTAGGTCTTGCAATGAGATTTGAGGCGAAGTGTAGAATCCGTGTCACGATTAACCCTATAGTCCCTATGCCTAGTGCGTCCGTAGAATCCGTGTCTCAAACGAAGTCCATCAACCGTATGCCTCGTGTGTCCATATCGTCAATATAGACACACTAGGCATGGGGTTGATGGACTTCTTTTTTTTAATTGAATGGAATTTGTAATATATCTTACATACATTTATTCCACAAACATGCAAATAAAGCGCTGTCTCTTGTGGGCTTCTTTAGTGAAAGTGACTATGATATATTAAGTATGTCTTTTTTTTTTAATATGCACCAAATTTGGTGGCTGTTTTTGTTCTGTAGGGAAACTCAAACTTTTTAGCAATCGATTCAAATAAATGTGTTCATTTTGTTTCAATGGTCTGTTTATTAGACCGAGAACCGAGAGAAGAGACGGTGGGACAGATTCAGTTGTTTACAATCTTTAATCTTAATTGTCATGTCTTAATCTAGTGCTATCATTTTCCACAGAAAGCATCATAAAAAGGATACATTTGATCTGTCTTTTTTGATTAAATAGACACAACCCTCAATAAACTTTAAAAAAAGTTTAAGAAACATGTTTATAATCCACCTTCATTCGTGTGCTAATTCAAAAATCCTCTCCAAATTTATACCTGACTAGCGGACCCGGCGAACTTCGTACCGCCTTAGTATGCAAAATTAAATGTATATTTTTCAATATTTCTGAGAGATTTTCTTAATATTTTTTTCCGTAAGAACCTTCTCCTAATAATAACAAATACAACAAAAAAAGAATTAGTGAAATCGGTCCAGCCATTCACGCGTGATGCCGTGACCAAGGAAAACGGGTTTCATTTTTATATATATAGATTAGCATTTATAATATGCTCGCCTCGACTCTTATTGCAAGATAAAAAATATTGCAGGGAAAAAGATTAGGAATGGGGACCAGATTTTTGAATAAAACTTTAACGTAATCAAATTGAAATTAAGAAATTATTTAAAAGCAATCAAAATGAAATTAAACCATCAAGTCGTGAAATCTCAATAGGATTCTATAATAAAATACGTATAATATATTCTTATCAACATTCGACGAAGTACTAATGTTATTATAAATTATGAGAGTTACATTCAGAAACAAATATATCTTTAATAAAAATCTGGTCCTTTTCATACAAATTGGTGTTATGGTTTATTAAAATGCCGATTGTAATGTAAAGTGCTTATTTTGATGTCTTTATTTTCTTCTTAAAAACAAATGGATTATGAACAAAATATGAGTGAAACAGGGGATATTGCATTCAATGAAGAAAAAAATATATTTGTATATTGAAATGTTTAATATACCCAGTATTTATTCGACAAAAAAAAGCTAAAATCTTCAAAATTTTCCATGAGGAGAGAGCTAATGGTATTTTTGCTTATCAAAATTAAGAGATTTCTATAGAAGCGTATTACCAGCCTGTGGTAAATATTTTTTTATAATCCATTTGTTAGTAGATTAACATAGTTGTGTATATTAGACTTGCATTTGCAGTTTATATATAGCCTTTTGTGAATAAAAAATAATATATATAACATTAAACAATTACCTATAATTATAGTACATTTTTTGTTGTTTATATTATATTGTATTGTAATATAAGATCATTAAAGCCAATAATTATTAATTATTATAAAAACGCATTAAAATGACAACTTAATTTTAGTTCCAAATAGTATAGAGCAAACTTAGTAGGGATGACACGCGGAAACTCATTTATTTAATTACAATTAATACAACGCTTTATTTTGCTAATTGTTAGGTTTAGGGATTCTCACGATAATATTTTAAACATACAAAATAACTAAAAAATACAAGTTAACTTGGATTTTCGTTATGCGTATTTAATTTACTAAACAAGTGTGAGAATTTTTTTTAACTTTAAAAGTTTTATTGCTTTTTCGTTTAACAGTTTTTGTATGTAACTTTATAACTGGGTTTTGGTAAACATTTAAGTTAAAATCATTGAACTTTTTAGAACCTTTTTATTTAAAATGAATTGAAGAACGCCCTTTACTTCTGAGGGATTAAAAATATGTATAGTATGTATTATTATGTAAAATGCCTTATTATGTAAAAAATGACAGTTACAATACGATCGCAATTATCTCTGATTGGTTAATACTCTTCCGCTATTGGTCAAAATCCATTGACACAGCAATAATACCATAACTTCAGCCAATCACTACAATTGAGACTGTAACAATGATTGATGCATGTTTTACGTAATTAGGCTGCTACATTAGTACAGATTTGTGGTCAGGTTAAAACCCTTAAACATATTCAGCACCCTGTATGCGTTTTCTATCGAACAACGTTTATTTCTTCTAATTCTTCATCCCTTATATCTCTTGAATGCTGAAGAATTTAATATTACTGATTTAGTAAGAATTGAAATTTACAAGGTGATGCCCACAAACAACTTTGTCTTTGATTCTCCGCTGGTCTGCAAGCTATCTTTGTACCCTATTTCGCCTAGAGGTAGACAAACATTTGGACATACATCTTTCGCATTTCTAATATTAGTATGGATGAATGAGATGAGACCTTAGAGATTTCAATTCCAATGTATTTGATAAATTTTAGAGACGTCGGATAATACTTATGCCCTATGTAGTTATTAAATACAGGCACACGCTTTATCCCAGGTGGAGGGGAAGGAAAGCACCTTACTAGTAAAGTAGGTAGTCGTGTACATATTTATTCCATTCATCCTACAGAAATTATATTTTAAATTAAAAATATCGTAGGCTATAAAACCGTACCTGCTGAACTATCGTTTAACATTTGCTGTGTGTAAGCTTCGTTGATGAAATTTAGTGTATAATAAGGAAATATGGGTCTATAAATAATAAGATAACACAAAAAACTAACTGCTTATTCGATTGTACACAAAACTGAGTTAATTCCTTTTCAAATAAATCCTTCTCGAATAACGTTGTTTTAGACTATATTATTATGCCAATTTAGTTTGATTTGCATTTGTTTTTTTTCCCTGTTAATGAAATTTTGTAGACACGCTTGAGAAAACATATGTATCTGCTGCAACTAAATATTTATTCGGAAATCTGCAAAAACACAAAACAATTTGATTAATTTTATAATAATACTTGTCTTTTTTTTCATATTTCTTTTTTTTGCCTTTCGATTGAAATCGGTCCTTAGTATATTTTGTGTACAAACGAATAAGCATTAGCATTTAGCACCAACGACTGCAAACTTTGTTTTTTTTAAGTGGATAAATATGTTCAAACAACTTTTCAGACTCTCAGTCTCGGGCTGTTCCGATCAGACTACCTCATGCAAAACCCGGATGGCAATAGTATCAAACAAGTGGAATTCAACACGGTTGCGTCCAGTTTTGGCGCGATAGCTTCGTACCTGCCCGACATGACTTGGTATCCGACATTTGCGCGCGATGTGTCTACGACCTTGTTAATCTATGCTCATGTTCATTTTTTTTAATATAAAAGGAAAATGTGACAGCTCAAACCACTGAACGAGAATCGGTTAAGTGCATAAAATGTAATATAAATAAACAACTAAACGGAACTGATATTGTTTGAAATAGTTTCTGTAAATAAATCTGAAAAGAAGAAATATTTTATTAAACTACGAGTATTCTGAGTTTCATGAGCATAGACATATCTTTTTTTTTTAATAAAAGAAAGGTTAAGACCCATCGCGTTCGCAGCCATAAATTCAGTCGACATCTCTCATGTGACTGCTTATGCATATGCACGCTGTGACATTCATCCCCTACACTGTTTATGCTTGTAATTTTTTTATTATCTGTTGTCTCACGCTTCCGCTTTTTATTTTTGCTTTTTGTATGCACTGAATGTCGTTTGACATATTTTGGGTAGATAATGTTTATATATTTTTTTATTTAATAATTACAATTAAGCTTTTGAAGATTTCGAAATAAAATAACTGTAGAATTTTACTCTAGATTTAGAATGTAGAAGTAAAGTTGGCGTGCATGATTTTTTTTAGAAGCATATTTTTAGACACTTGAGAGATGTTCCCTGAACCATGTCTGCAAAGTCGGGTTAAAGGGCCTTGTGTATATATATCGTTTTTATGTGAATTTACTCGTTTTTTATTTGAATTTTATCCAATAATTGCTGGATATGGCATAGGGCACACATCTTTCAAAATTGTGTATTTTTTACGTGGCACTAAGTTACATAATTTTATTTTTTCATTTCGATCACATAACCATTCAAGTCAAGTTGAATTACATTTTCAGATCTCAATGTCATATTTTTAGATAGTTACACTTTGCCTCAACAAGTTGTCTCGTTTATTCCTAAAACAAAATACTTACTGCTAATATATATATGTTTCTATCTATGCAATCAAAATCTATACTAATATTATAAAACATTTAATGTTAGTATGGATGGATGTTTGTTACTCAATGACGCCACAACGGCTGAACGGATCTGGACGAAATTTGGCACAGAGATAGATTAAAGTTCAGAATCAGCTAGTAAAATAATAATTATTTGTTCATGTTAACTCCTAAAATTTGCATTAAAATTCATGTTCCTAAATAGTTTATGATTATTGATAGGTACTCATATTTTTTTGTTTTATAAACGGTCTTATATTAAGTATTTCAATTTAGTTATAATATTATACTTATTTTCATAAAAGATATTGAAAGACATTCTAAATACATATATTGTAAAATAAATAAAATTCAAGGCCAAACAGCGTTATGGTTTTATGACCAAGTAATTTATAAGACAATAATAGGTAATAATAGGTAATAAAATAATAAGACGTATGTTACATTCATGCAAAAGAAATAATTATTTATTTATTTGTACCAGCTTTACTTATTACAAATAAAATGTACTAAAGTGCACTAAAAAGAACATGTTACTGACTTACAACAATTTAGTTTAGTACGTACTCGTCTTAAAACTAAATGATTAAGTATAAGGCTATGCATGATGCAACAGTTGCCATGACATATAATAATTTGTCACGTTTACCAAATGTGATGTAAAAAAACCTTTTTTATTCGCCAGAAAAAGTCACTCGGTATAACGTCATATATATTATGTCACCATAAAATTGCAAAAACCGTTAGATTGTAATCTAACTAGCGAAATTGTAAACTGTCGACAGATTGTGAACCGTTCAATGTTCTCAGTGTAAATTTTTGAAATATTCATTGTATTTTCGTTTTCTTGTCTCTTTCTTGTAGGTTGGGTTAGAGTTCGACATAAATATAATCAGGTAGTGCCCAGCCGCAGGCCGGGCACTTAGGTTTTATCGGGTTAATATACTTAACAGATTACAATCTACCGAAAAATAATGCGTTAAACTGTAATCTGTCGACAGTTTACAATTTCGCTAGTTAGATTACAATCTAACGGTTTTTGCAATATTACGGTGACATACATAATAAAAAAACTGAACTTTTATACCAGAATTGTGGCGAAGAAAATAAAATGTAACGGTAATTATTTGATCATCATTTAAGCTCATGCAGTGAGTATTTGATATTAGAAAATTTTTATACAAACAGTTAATCGTAACAGTAGATTCTTTACTTTTAACACTAGTGGCGCGGTAAGACTACCATATTATGTCTTACTTTGAGTATCACAGAAGTGACTTTATTATCTTTTCAGTCATCTAAGGAAAAATATATTGTGTAGGGCGTATTGAATTTCAAATTACGTTAGGATTAGCAGCTCATCATAGTGTACGTAGTATATTTAAACATTTCAAGTTTCCGCGCCCACTATTTCATGTCTAATTAATTAATTAATGTCCTCCCGACCGATTTTCGGTCACGGCGGCCTATCTCCATAGAGATAAGCCATCTGCGCGGGAGATATTATAGTGCACAAGTGTGTGCGCATACACAGGTGCACTCTCTGTTCCTTTACTCTCATAGCCCGATGGGACGGAAAATCCGACACGACCGGAGAGAGATCAGGCGCAGGACCGACGGCTTAACGTGCTCTCCGAGGCACGGGGGTGTAACACCGCCAATTTGCTAACACCGGGCTAGTACTGAGATTTTCTTTTTGGAAAAACCCAATACTTGCTATGGCCCGACCCGGGACTCGAACCCGGGACCTCGTCGGCCGCAGTTGAACATGCTAACCACTAGACCAACGAGGCAGTTAATTTATATTTATAACATATATGACATACAGGTGTCTCTTAAGTTTTGTTTATTTTAAGTTTATTGTAATTAGATAATAAAAACCTTTAGACAATAACATTATAATTGAGTCAATTTAGTTTCTTATTAAGTAAAATGTATATTTAATATTATTAGTAGTTACTTAAAATTATATTGGCATGTGTATAGTCTATTGCTGAAGTAAATGCATGTACTAGTGTTCTATATATTTAAATATAAAATCTCTTAATTTCGGATACAAACTTACATATCAGTAATATAATTACAATTAAAATACAAAAGTTATGGTGTTCCTGCAACGAAGTTAAAGAGTGTACATTTGCGTAATTTATGTTATGTTACGTTATATAACAATAACAAATATTGAAAAGTGTTATAAAGCTATCTATGCGAGTTATATCCAACAAATTATATAGACATGTTACTATGCATGTTACAAAATGTTATACTGTTATATATAGCTGCTGAGTATGAAAATCATAATATAAGTTTTCATGAATACTTTTATTTGAAATTGTAGAGATTTTATTTATCTAATTGTTTATTCGTTGATTGTGCATGCGCTGTGTATATTATGTTTGTGTAGTCTGTTATAAATGTATGTTGGATTGTAAACAAATGTAACACATAGATTAACAAGATTTTTAAACCTGATCAGAAAATTATAATTTGGATATTAATAATAATTTTAATTATAGAAAAAGAAATTACAGGGGCCATACTGTTAACGCAATACTTAAGCAATACTTCTCGAAATTACAGTTTAATGTCACGTACCTTGACGTTCCTAAAATAAGGACTATAATTCTAAAACACGAACGTGAACAATAATGAAACTATATGGCTTTGAGCGTTGGCAGTGGCCCCAGTTCGAGCCATGAAAGTTGAGACTGTGCAGTAGTCGTTTTTAATGAATAATATAACATTACCAACTGTCGCGCCATTGGTTCGTCAATGAACCTTATTTTACTGTTACCGAGCTCCAATAGGGATTGGGGAGCTTGAATAGGGATGATGACAACTCAGAAAATTCACAATTGTGACGTCATCAAATCGCACTTTTTTTTCTTTAATTATTTTATAATGGTTATCAAACTTAAAACTAACCGAGGATGTGAATTTCAGGTCTTTTGAAAGACCCTCTACTTAATAATCAGTTAGAAATAATTTCTGTTTGATTTAAGCATCATCCCTATTGTTGTCGTTGGCTAATTAAAAAAAAAAAAAAACAATCCGTCAAAGCAGACATACCTATGTACAGCGTGTAACTTGCGATATTCACCGCCCAATAAATAAGCCAGCAATTCGCACCGGCACAACACATCACAACACCACACCACACCACACCACACCACACCACACAAATCTTCCAAATTATTCTCAACGTACGTTTCACTCCGACACCGGAGCATCATCAGGAGATGTTGACTCGACAATGCTCGATTGTAAAATGTCTACAATCGAGCATTGTCGAGTTTTCTCAACCCCGCGGAAACGAAACCTATTTAGTTATCTCTACTTTTTCAACTTAAGTGGCTTTAATTTGATGCTTTTTCCAAATTTATGTTTATTGAAATTGATGAATTTATTTTCTGTCAGGTGTATTATCGAAGTGTTTGGTTACTTATTGCTTTAACCTCATTTCTTATTTGCAGCTACATCCTTCGACAGTTGGGACAGCCAGAACTTCTTAAGAATGTGAGTATGTTTTTAAATAATAATATAATTTTTTTATTCATCATCAACCCAAAAGAAAAACACAAGTCTACAGTGAAATACAATGATCTATGTGTTTCAAGATTAATTACACTTGTGTAAAACTACTATTTACTACACCGACATCAGTCAATAACGGAGGCCCAATTGTCTAGGGTATGTTCCGATATACACTGCAAGCACTGTAAGGTGTGATGTCAATTTAGTATACTGCGAAGCCGTTCCTTTATGGTTAGCTGTACTGGTTTCTGTTTAAAACGGAACGCAGTCAGCACTGAGAGCACCTTACCTCGAAAACGCCAGTGCTCACAGTACAAGAATGGCGACGATTTATGATCATATATTTCCCTAGGATACTGCGGCAGTATACTGTCAGTCAATAACGGAACGAATTTCTCCACAGTAAGAGACGGAACAGTACTCGCAGAGCATATCGGAACATACCCCTAAGCAAATCGTAATAATTTGACAGCTTAAAACGTATTACTCGAACTATTTAGAGAGTTCATACATACTTTAAGACGTGCAGGCATCTATGGACTCCTTAAACAGATCGAATTATCCGTTTGACGAACGATTACGACTTCCTTACACAATCGGCGTGCATGTTGACTACCTTTTCATAGCTGTGAGAGCAACTGCTGAGTTTCTTGCTGGCTCTTCTCAGTAGAAACTTTCCAAACCGGTGGTAGAGTCTTGACGTTTCATAAGTGACACAAGTTATCCTACGTGAAATAATTAAATCATTTCATTTTCACATAAACACACACACTCCCATACACACACACACACACACACCCATACGCACACACAGACACGCTTAGTTTTTACACCGTAGCCACTACAGCCTATTAACGTCCCACTGCTGGGCACAGGCCTCCACTCTCATAGGAGAGAGGGAATTAGAGCTTAGACCCACCACGCTGCTCCAATGCGGGTTGGCGGGCTTTAACGACTATTATCATGTTAGTGATAATAACCGGGACCGACGGCTTAACGTGCTCTCCGAGGCACGGGGGTGAAACACCGCCGACTTCCAACTCCGGGCTGGCACTGAGAATTTCTTAATTGAAAAACCCAATACCTAACAATTTTTATGCCCGACCGGGAATCGAACCCAGGACCTCGTAATCCGCAGTCGACTATGCTAACCGCTAGACCAACGAGGCAGTTACACCGTACACCGTACAGTTATAGTTTACACCGTAGGTAAATATGTAATTAGTTTTTAGTAATATTATCCTGTATCACTCGAGGTAAATACCCTCTGCAATGCAGGTTATCCTAGGGTAGAGGACAGGGACCGCTATATAATCATGTCACACTCTTTTATGAAACTAAATATTATTCTTATAAATTATATTATTTAATAAATCAATAAATAAATCAATAAAATACTGGTGTTAGTTTGTAAAACAGCACATCCATAATTATAAAAAAAAATGCGATCTGCACGATAGGCCAACTAGAGGCCGTAATAAGCTCGTGACTCCATCGCTCCGCCTCAAAAAAGTCAGAAGGTCATTCGTGGGAATGGGCATTATTTTCTATAACAAAGTTCCACAACCTATTTTGGACTTGCCAATAAATAAATTTAAGAAATCCATTAAAAGTATGCTCCTGAAAAAAGCTTATTATACTGTTGAAGATTATGTAAATGATAGAGGAGCATGGATTTGATCGCTCCAGCAATGCTGGGGACAGCGGTTACTTATTATAAATTAGTGTTTGAATATTGGTATTCAATTCGATGCTTTGATACGGGTAGACTGGGTATGTCACGCTCTCTTTAAGCATTTCTGTGGTGGTGTCGTGTGGTGCGGGTTGTTACGTTCCCTCAAATATGGTCGAGCGAAGCAATGGCTGGATCATGCGTCATGCTCGTGAACGGGTGCCACCGGCGGGAATGGGGCTACTTTCTGTCTGCCCGTCTTTGACATGAATTGAATAAACAAATTTAAGAAATCCATTAAAAGTATGCTCCTGAAAAAAACTTATTATACTGTTGAAGATTATGTAAATGATAGAGGAGCATGGATTTGATCGCTCCAGCAATGCTGGGGACAGCGGTTACTTATTATAAATTAGTGTTTGAATATTGGTATTCAATTCGATGCTTTGATACGGGTAGACTGGGTATGTCACGCTCTCTTTAAGCATTTCTGTGGTGGTGTCGTGTGGTGCGGGTTGTTACGTTCCCTCAAATATGGTCGAGCGAAGCAATGGCTGGATCATGCGTCATGCTCGTGAACGGGTGCCACCGGCGGGAATGGGGCTACTTTCTGTCTGCCCGTCTTTGACATGAATTGAATAAACAAATTTAAGAAATCCATTAAAAGTATGCTCCTGAAAAAAACTTATTATACTGTTGAAGATTATGGAAATGATAGAGGAGCATGGATTTGATCGCTCCAGCAATGCTAGGGACAGCGGTTACTTATGTACACATTGAGATAGTAATTGTAAATGAATTATTTAAAAAAGAGCAACCACCGAGTTTCTTGTTGGTTCTTCTCGGTAGGAATGGCATTCCGAACCAGTGGTAGATTCACTTGACGATTCAAAAGTACTTGTAAAAGTTTATTTGAATAAAAAAATATTTGATTTGATTTGATTTGAAAGTTTATAATGGAATGGATGCTCTTAGATGCCCGAGAACCGCGCTCTGTCCGGCCTTTGCTCGGGCATAACGGAGGCCTACGACCTGTTCGGAGTGCCGGGCGCCGTCATTTTGTTCGTCGTCGAGGAGGTCTCATACAATATCTGCGACCAGAGATTCCACGAGTTCGAGATCTCCGAGAAACGACCCGAAATTATGGTAATGATTTCTAATTATTAATAAGATATTATCTTAGCATTATTAATGACTGGATGATACCCGCGACTTCGACCGCGTGGATTAAGTTTTTCAATTCCCGCAGGAACTCCTTAATTTTCCGGGATAAAAAGTAGCCTATGCCCTTCCCCGAGATACAAACTATCCCTGTACCAAATTTCATCAAAATCGGTTGAACAGATGGGCTGTGAAAGCGTAGCAGACAGACAGATGGACAGACAGACAGAAACACTTTCGCATTTTATGGAAAAAAAAAATATATTTTCACACAAAATTTACAAAAGTAAGACTTAGGAATACAATACAGTGTGTGGTTGGTCTCTGTAGCCTAATGTAGGATACCCTGTGGTTTAGGCTGCAGGGAAGTATAAAGATTTTAAACTATCGATTAAAGAAAAAAATGCATGGAAATTTGATGACGTCACAGCTATGTATTTCATACAAACTTCCATACTAGAAGCGCGTTTTAAAGTTTGATAAAGAGTTGCTGATTTGATTGAGTTGTCATCATTCCTATTCGCATAGTGTCTAGTCTGCCTGCTAGGTGGAATTATAGATAGAGCTTCCCTAAATGTCCAAATCTCTAGAAAGAGCTATTTCTCTAAAAATTAATAACCTATTGTAAGCATAATTCCAGAAGTGGGTGGGTGATAATTAAAATTACTTTTAAAATATGTTTGTACTCTCTTTAAAACGTGCACGAATAAATGGTTAAACGTGTAGCGGTTTCACGAGAGATTTAATGTAAACAGTTAATTATAAAAACTTGGCCAAAGCATCACAACAACGATAAATTAATCATTTGATCAGGCTGCAGTTGCTACTGCTAAGCTCTAAAACAAATTGCGATCTAAACACAAAAGTATTCAATAATCGCTGAGTCTGTCGGCAACAGACTAACCCAACAAAGTCAAAATAAAGAAAACACTCACCCGATCCCGGCCACGACTGCCTTTCAATCGTCAAAATATTCGTATTTATGCTAATTATACCAATATGGCGTATCCCCGCCAACAAACTGACCGAGTGAATTACATCGAATGAGTCAAATATCAACTTAATTAAACCTTCGTCAATAAACAAATACACAATCTTTTATATTTTCTAAAAATTCAGTTCAATTTTAAACACAAAGCTGACACTATATTGGATCAACTTGCTCTAAACTTCATTTTACTTGCAGATTTATCGACGAACGCTCACCGAAATATACGATGAAACAACACTCAACGACAAAAAACAGTTAATTCTGTAAGTATATTGGCATTTTTTTGATTTTTTTGGTGGATGGCATTAACGTGTAAAGCGGCCAAAGGAGACGGTTCAGATTTGTAAGGGGCGTGGGTCCGGTCCTTTTACAAGTAGAGAAATGAAAAAAAAATACTAGACCAGTTTTGATCGTTCAAATCCGCGAATTCGTCGTCATTGCAGTGGTGAAATGATTTAATCTTTCCACGATAAGCAACACTAAACTACGTGAGTAACAATGGGGGATTCATATTTTTTGACGTTTTCAAAAGAAAAACACGTTATTTTGACAGTGACTGTCAGAAATGATAGTTGATACATTTCGCGCCTAATGCAGCCTTCTCTATGGCTGAAGGCTGCCATCTTGGAAACCTATCGAAAATTTGATTGATTTTTTCACGTTAGTTATTTCAGTATTCCAAATTATTATATTTTTAATACAACCTATGTATTTTTCTCTATTCATGGTAGAGTGTACAAAGAGTCCACCAAAAATGAACCTTCTCTTTTAACAAATAATCATCAAAATTAGTAATCACGAATGCCCCTTAAACTAAAAGGGAAAATCTATAAGACAGTCGTTAGACCTGTCGCATATGGTTCAGAATGTTGGGCGGTGAAAGGGACGGATGAAAGAAAAGTACATGCGACTGAAATGCGAATGTTGAGATGGATGTGTGGTGTGACTAGAATGGATAAGATTAGGAATGAATATATAAGGGGAAGTTTGAAAGTAGCGCCAGTGATAGAAAAGATGAGGAGTAATAGGCTAGCATGGTATGGGCATGTAATGCGGAGGGAAGAAAGGCATATTACGAGAAGAATGATAGATATGCATGTGGAAGGAAAAGAGTAGAGGGAGACCAAAGAAAAGATGGATGGATTGTGTGAAAGAGGATATGCGTATAAAAGGGGTGAATGATAGGTTGACGGATAACAGAAGTGAGTGGAAGAAGAAAATATGTTGTGCCGACCCCACATAGCGTGGGACAAGGACAGGAAGAAGAAGATCAAAATTAGTAATCATGATATTTGTTAGAAATTCTTTTTGTGATTTTTATTACTAAGTGACTTTCCGATTTTGAAATATTGGATAGAGGCAGGCGTTACTTAGCGGAAGTCCATGATAATGAAGGAACTAGAATTTTAACTCGCTATAATCCGCCACAGCAGACAAATCTATGTGGTACAGTGTATATCTTGCACAGTAGGCCAGACATTCGCACAGGCACAACACCACACCACACAAAACTTCCAAATTTTTTATTTTTTTTATCCACTGCAAGCTCTAGCCCTTGACTGCGATCTCACCTGATGGTAAGCGATGATGCAGTCTAAGATGGTAGCGGGCTAAGTATATTAAACCCATATCCCTTCGGTTTCTACACGGCATCGTACCGGAACGCTAAATCGCTTGGCGGCACGTCTTTGCCGGTAGGGTGGTAACTAGCCACGGCCGAAGCCTCCCACCAGACAGGATTATATCATATAGGAGTATTCTGCTGGGATTGTCTGCTGATTCAGATTTGTCTACTGTAGCGGAATGTAGCGAATTAAACTCTAGTTCCTTCATTTTTGAGTTCCAACGGGTAACATATAGACTGATTATATTAATTTGTATGTATGTGTAGTAGGTTTATGAATTTTAAAAAACAATTTAATCTTCACTAGGCAAAAGTCGCGAGCAAAAATCATATAATTTATTTTTCACCTCACTAACTCAGAAAGGGTGCCTGCCTAATTGCTGTTTAAAACCAGTGAGCAAAAATCATTGAGTGAGCAATAAACTACTATAATGAAAGTTGTCATTTTGACTTACGGTACGTCAGGGTCATCCGTTATCCGCTCCGACAAATAAATTCGTTTTTGTGTGCAATGGCGCAAAATAAACTAGAAAAATTGGTTACTTCTTTGCAAAACACCATTGAGAGTTTAGTTAATAAAGTTAGCAGCTTGGAACAGAAGATATGTGAGCAAAATCTTCTGATAAAAAAGCAAGGTGACACAATTCGCGAGATGTTATTGCCGACTACCGCCAACTCCACCGAACAAACTACCTCCGACGCCGGTTTGTCAGTGACGAAACAACCTCAATCGGTAAGATCCGCGCGTCTTCGTGCAACGTCGGCCATCGCTGCAGTAGGAGATCGCAAGAAAACGTCGAATACGGCGCAGAAAGGGACAACAACACCACGGACACCCGTTGTTGAAGTGAGAACGGAGTCTGTCGTGCCTCCCGCCACCCCACCGATCCCTACGAACTCCGCCGAACCGCTAGCGCAGCCGTTAGGTGCAGGCGACTATTCCGACGTAAACAATGAATGGACTGAGGTAGTACATCGGCGCTCGCGAGCTCCTCGCAATGTAATTCGTGGAGTGGCTGAAAATGGCACTCTTGAAGCGGCGGAACGTTGGAGATACTATCATCTGTTTTATGTGAAGGAAGGTACATCTGATAAGGCAATAACTGAGCACTTGCAAAATATATGCGCTAACGAAAACTGTACAGTGGAAACCCTAAAATCGCGCGGGCAATATTCATCGTTTAAAATAGGCGTCTTGTCGAAGTATTCTGAACAGGTTCTGGATGGGAAAAATTGGCCGCAAGATATCTGTATTAAGGCATGGAGAAATGGGTTTCGGAAACAAACCGAAGCGAAACAAGACTAAATCCTGTTGCCTTCTATACCAAAATGTTAGAGGGTTACGCAGTAAGATCGATGCGTTTAAACTATCAGTTATTGCTCAACAATTTGATGTATACGCTTTAACCGAGACATTTTTAAAAAGTTCTGTATACGATGCCGAGTTGTTTCCCTCTGATTATACTGTAGTGCGCCGCGACCGAGCAAATGATGCGGGGTGGGGAGGCGTGCTATTGGCAGTGCGAAATTCTTATTCCGTTCGAATCATTAAGGATATCGAATACTACGACAATAGTGTAGAAGCAGTATTCACAATAATATCATATAGGTGCAGTAAGTTTCTTTGCGGGGTTATTTATATACCACCCAGTTCTAGTGACGATTATTATTTGAAAATATTTAATATTCTGGAAATTCTTATCACTGAGTACTCGGATCTAAATTTTTTGTTACTAGGCGATTTTAATTTAAATTCTTGTAGCCAAAATGTCAGAAATCAATTCAATTGTACCTTAGAATATTGCAGACTGAAACAATGTAATACTGTTATAAATAATTATGGCGGAATGTTAGATTTGGTGCTGAGCAATTTTGACGATGAGTGCGTTTCAAAAATTATATTAGCGGAGCCGCTTGTCAGGCCGGATGCCTATCATCCTGCTCTTGAGATAGGTTTGGCGCTTAAATGCGGACGGCCCGATCTCGCTGCGCCCGCGCCGCCGCGGCAACCTTCTGGAGCAACAAGCGACGTGCGAGTTAAGAGGTGGAATTGGCGTAAGGCAGATTATTTCTCTCTCTATGAAGCTATATCTTGCATCAACTGGAACTCACTCTATATAATAAGTGACGTAAATCTGGCTGTACAATTTTTCTACGATAACATATACGACTGTTTTAATCAACACGTTCCAGCTAAAAGACATAATAATAATAATTCTAAATATTCATATCCGACTTGGTATACGGCTGAAATAATTAGATATATTAAATGTAAATATTTTAACCATTCAAGATATAAAAGTGAAGGTAAACCTTACAACTTAGAAATGTTCAAATACTATAGGGAACTGGTAAAAACTTTAATAAACGTAGCTTTCAGTGAGTACATAAAACGCACTGAACAAAATATTTACAAAGATCCTGCACATTTTTGGCAATTTGTTAAAACTCAAAAGTCGTTAAAAACTACAAATATGGAATTCGAATATAATGGTAAGATTATTATGGAGCAAGAAGCTGTACAAGCTTTCGCCTCCTATTTCAAATCAGTGTTTATAGCAGATAGTTCTACTCCCTGCAATATAGTAACAAATCAGTTAAATTTAAAATCTTCCGCGCGTATTGATGTTGGTGAAATCACAGAGAAAAGTATTAAGCTAGCAGTCAGAAAAATCAAACCAAACTCTTCTGCTGGTCCTGATGCTGTACCTGCTTTTATTGCTAAAGATTGTTTACACATTTTGGTAGAACCACTAAAATACTTGTTTAACCTATCTTTGAATTCAGTAACTTATCCCGATATTTGGAAAATATCTAGGGTCACTCCTATCCCAAAAGAGAGCTCTAGTAACAATATTGAAAATTTCAGACCCATCGCTGTTCTTTCTGTGTTTGCTAAGCTATTTGAAATAACAATTAATACCCAGATTAAACAGCAAACTCAGATTTACCTATCAGATTGCCAACATGGGTTTCGAACTGGTCGCTCCACATTGACTAACCTCATCAACTTTGTAGACTATGCCTCAACTGTAATGGATTCTGCTAGGCAGATTGACGTAGCTTATTTTGATTTTAAAAAAGCATTCGACAGAGTAGAAACTAATGTCCTTTTGCAGAAGTTATCTCATATAGGTTTCACTCCTAAACTTATAGCGTTTTTTGAAAGTTACTTTTATAATAGACAACAATATGTACAACTAGCTGAATATAAATCTGATCCCTTTACAACAACTTCAGGTGTAAGTCAAGGAAGCACCTTGGGTCCGACTCTATTCCTAATCATGATCAATGACCTACCTGAAGTAATTAAGCATGCTAAATGTCTAATGTTTGCAGACGACTTAAAATTATTTCTTGATATAGGCGGTATATTCGATACCAAATTACTTCAGCAGGACATTGATAATGTTTTGGATTGGGCTAAAAACAACTCTCTGGAATTTAATACATCTAAATGCAAAATTATGACTTTGTCTCGCAATCGTAGCATTTTCGTCACTGACTATACCCTATCGGGCATAATACTGGAAAGGGTGAGTCAGATTCGCGACCTTGGTCTCATTATTGATACAAAACTAACTTTTGGTGATCACATTAATAAAATATGCAAAGAAGCGCATAAGCTTTTAGGATTTGTTTTACGGCAGAGTAACCGTTTTACGGTTCCATGTGTAATGATTACACTATATAACGCGTACGTCCGCAGTAAGCTCGAGTATAATTCCGCAGTGTGGAGCCCACCACATGCAAATTATACTCTAGCCATAGAAAAAGTACAGCGTAAGTTCGCCCGTAATTTGTATAAAAAAGTATATGGGTACTATCCATACTTGTATCCTTCGGCTTTTGTATTGGGTATGTTGGGGTTAGAAACTCTAGAAACAAGGAGAAACAGAGCTATTTTGCTACACTATTACCTTTTACTCCACGGCAAAGTTGATAACCCCGACACTTTGTCTAGGTGTGCATTGGCAGTGAGGGCGCCGGATAAGGCTGTCCGTTCGTGTAGGCGTTTGCCCTTTTTTTATTTGAAAGTAACGCGAACAAATTTTGCAGATAATGCGCCAACCCTACGAGTACTTACTCTGCTCAACAATCTGATTGCTCAGCACCAACAGCTAGACGTATTTAATATTAGTTTTAATGAATTTTGTCAAATTTGTAATTCTTGACTCGGTATGCGTTTTGGCATTGCTGTAAGCGTACCGAGGATATTATTTAATAAATCAATAAATCAATAAATCAATATAGTGAAAATAACTATATTTATTACATGGATTGATATTTTTTGATTCCCGCGGGAATTATTTAATTTTCCGAGATAAAAAGTGCCCTGTGTTATTCCTATCTCTGTGCCAAATTCCATCCAGATCCGTTAAGCCGTTCTGGCGTGATTGAGTAACAAGCATGCATTAGAGGTTAATTTGGTTCCCGCGGGAACTCTTATTTTTCGGGATAAAAAATAGCCTATGTGTTATTCCAGACTAATCTATCTCTGTGCCAAATTCCATCCAGATCGCATCGTTTAGCCGTTCTGGTGTGATTGAGTAAGAAACATCCATCCATCCAAACTTCGCATTTCTATTATTAGTAGAGAAGTATAGATTAGTTTATTTTGTCTTTGATAAATAACTAGCGAATGCCTGCGACTTCGTCTGCGTGGTTTGAGGTTTATTGGTTCTCGCGGGAACTCTTTAATTTTGCGGGATAAAAAGTAGCCTATGTGCTATTCCAGACTATAATCTATCTCTGTGCCAAATTTCAGCTAAATCCGTTCAGCCGTTGGCGCGTGATTGAGCATACATCCATACATCCAAACTACAATATTTATTTGATGATTTTGTTCCAGCGACGGGCACCCAGTGGCGGTTGTATACTACAGGTCTGGTTACGAGCCCTCACAGTATCCATCCACCAAGGAGTGGGACGCGAGGCTGCGGGTCGAGCGATCCACGTGAGTGCCTTAACGTCTCTAAAAATAAGGATTATAATTCTAAAACACGGACGTCAACAATGTTAAAACAATACTGCTTTTAGCGATGGTAGTATGCTCGACGAATAGTCAAATCTCGATTATACCTCGAGAATGAAAGTTTAGCCTTACATTTTCAATTTGCGCATCTGTCATATTTACCTTTTTACCAAGAGATCTTCTTTAAAGTTTCATTTTTAATAAAAGTATCGTTTAAAATTAATTGATGTTTAATAGCTATTGTTTTTCAAACATTTACTCTGTTGTGCGATGCTCTGGCCACATATTTAGATATACGATGCTTGGCTTCAAACCTCATCGTCCAGATTTGGGTAAGAGGGCCAAATTTTTAAACATTTCTGGATAATGTGTAAGAAAATGAAACTTTGGATTTAAGTCTGTTTCGGTTAATTGACGAAAGAGCTTCAGCTACTGAAAATTTGACTTGATCAACCGTATTTTCATGGACTCTATGACTCAAAAGTTTATCCAACAATTGTCTTAATTTGATGTATAAGAACCAAACTTCGTTTTCATCTGGGACATTATGTCCAACAATTAGCCCAAAATATCGAACTAGAGTAAGCATTTCAGAAGCCGAACATTTTTAACTTTAATGTTGAGCCTTCTGCTGCTACAGAATTGCATGGTGTCGATGATGAATCAGGTCCATAATTAAAATACCGTATTCTTGATTTCAAATTGTCAAAAGAAATTAGCATCTGAGTGCGCACTAGATTCTGTATTACAAATGACATCGCATATCGACAAGCACCCTCGAGATAGTCATGTAAAACATCTACGGCGACGTTTTGAAATAAGTCAAACCCATCTAAAGCAACCCACGAGCATTTTTCTTTAAGACCAGTCATATAAATGTCATTTAAATGTAAATCATCTTCATAAAGAAGTGTTTTAAATTGTTTTTTATTAGCAGTACAAATTCTACATGGCCGATTTGCAGAAAAACTTTCAACAAAACCTAACATGGCATTCAATCCTAAATTATCTCCCGTCACAGCTGCAACATAAAACTTAATTTTGCCGTTATACACATCAGTTTCAACATGAATACCATTGATCTTTAAATCATTAAGAACATCAAAAACTTTTTGAAAAATTATGTTGTTTCCAAAGCTTGTTCTGTCTGATGAGTGAAAAAGAGCCAATAATAAAATATTTTGCAAAAGCGACACGTAGTGAGGTGGAAGACATGGTACTGAGACATAAATAGCTCCAAGTTTATGAATCCCAGCGTGGCTTCCTAAGGGATTGCCTATTTCAAAATCGTCAAAGTAGATTATTAATGGTAAAATCATTGCATCATGCTCTACAGAATTTTCTGTCATTTTTTTCCATACTGAACCCTGAACAATATTCTCAATACCGAAAGAGTCATTTTGTACTGTGTCCAAATATTCAAGAGTATCCTTCATGAAATTTTTTGATGAAAAAATTAGTTTTAAATTTTCTTTTAACGGAATCACTTGCATTGTACAATTTACTTGTACTAACAACGAACCAGCCGCCGTTTTTTTAGCCTCATTACTTTGGCCCACAACCACTTCAAGGGGCTCAGAATAAGTTCCTATTTCATTAAAATATTTTAAACGTTTGTGTTCAGAATCTAAATTCTCAAAAGCATCGCTGAACGCGCTAAATATTTTTTGAACAGCATTTTTAACATGAACATTATTTTGGTCTGGTGGTACCATATCATTAAACTGTCGCTCTATAATGCATTGTGATTTAGAATGAAATAATTGAAGGTTTTCTACAAGAACTTGTACGGCTTTACGCGGTATTATCGAGTTAGCGTATAAAGTGGAGACGAGACTTGCAGCATGGTGACCAAGAGAGTTTTCGTCTCTTTGAGTTGGTAGAGATTCCATTGCATTTGCTGTTTCGTAAGTTTCTTTGTTTGACGATGATGGTAAATTTGAGATATTGGCTTTTGTATCTGTATCAATCGCATTGTTACTATTTGGGTGAGGCAAGACTGACAATGATGACTGGTGGTCTCTAACTAAGTGCTTTTTGAAAGATGCAGAGGAAATGTAATGACGATAACACCCTTGTTCACCACACGGAAATCCGGAAAATCCTACCGTTAATTTACAGAAAGTTCGAACATGATTTATAAGTAAATTCGGAGACGCACTGGCTTTTTTGCAATAGTAACACGAAAACATTTTTTAAAGTATTAACTCTAGATCAGTTAAAAGAGTATTCACAGCCTGCGTGGGTCTGTCAAATTTAGTTTTAATATCGTAGAAACCCAATTGAATAAAAAGCCATATGTCTCCAGCTTCCTCCGGGTAACAAGCTCCTGTCGACTGAAATATTTTAAATGCACAGTCTACTGCTGTTACTAATTTGTTAAAACTATACAATGTGTTGTTTATAACTACGTACGCTACTTTTACCTCAATAACGTTAGGGCCAACAAAAATAACGTATGGTTGAACTGTACGGCCCAGCCTCTGCAGGTTCTCCTTTTTTTCAATGATCTTGTTGGTTACGTCGGCTTCAGAAGCAGCTTGCGATATACAGCCGTCGCATACCTCTGCTCTGGCTGCTACTAACTACGTATATTCTACTAGCACACTAAGCTTGACTATTGCCTTGTCTAAATACTCATACAATCTACTAAAAGAAAATAACATTACATTTAGTAGTTTCGATACCTGAAACAAAAAAAGCGTGATCTTACAGTGCTCTAAAGCTTAAGAAGCGAAAAGAAAGTTTTCGCGATTGTCACACATTTAAATCATAGTACCTACATTGTGTATCATGGGCGGTAAATCAGGAATTACTAACGACAATCTATAAGTAGCTCGAAGCGAAGCTGAGGGCTTTTATCATTCGAGTTTGTAATTCCTATACCGCCCAAGATGCACACTGTTTCCGCATTTACGGCCTTCGATATCTCAGGTTAATCTAATAGAATGTCAGGATGCTACGCGCAAAGTGATCCAAATTCAATTTCCGTACTAACCTTTTAATTCCAGTGTGGTGAATTTTAAATCCGATTGCAGCACGGCCAGGTCTTCAGGCTTCTGCTTGTTCTAGGGGCCCGAGCTTTTCCGAAATACACTTCACTTTAGTCAACTTATTTTTTTGTTTTTCTATGACAAATCCGAAATAAAAGTTTTTCTTGTCGTACACAAGTTTTCACTGGTATCCGAAGTATTATAAGATGGCCGACCTCCGAAAGAATGAATTCTCTCTGGTTAGGATCCGAAAAGAGTAGTCTCTGGTATGTTGGTCCCATCAGAGACAAATTGAATTTTTTAGCTGTCTTTTTCGGCTCTGGATTCCAGATTCTCCGATTGGTACCAATCTGTCGTATGCTGACAGAGACGTCGGGTCGAGTATACAGATAATTAAACTAGATAACAAAACGCCGTAACATCCCGCCGCCTAAGCAAGGTCCGCTTGCTTAACTATCCAAAGGTAGCCGACATAATTTTGAAACTGGCCGAATTAAAATACCGTTCTGAGTTTTAACTTCCGCAACTCTAACAATTCCATCCTTTCCTGGTAATAACCTTACTAACCGACCGCGTTTCCAATAAAGAGAAGATAAATTTTCATCTTTAATCAAAACTAAATCGTCAACCTTAGGAGGTTCCGATACCGACGTCCATTTTAAACGTTGTTGAAGAGTGTGAAGATATTCAATTCTCCACCAAGACCAAAAATGTTGAGATAATTTCTGAATGAGTTGATACCGAGATAAGCGAGACGCATTAACGTCCGTGTAGGGATATTCTGGGAGCGATACCAGCGGCTGTCCTATCAGAAAGTGACCCGGAGTTAAAACTTCCAAGTCTGTGGGATCCGTGCTAAGTGGACACAGTGGTCGAGAATTCATAATAGCTTCGACTTTAGTAAAGAAAGTCGTCAACTCCTCAAACGTAAGCCGAGATTCACCGAGCACGCGTCTAGCGTGAGTCTTTGCTGACTTAACAGCAGCTTCGAAGAGTCCACCGTGATTTGGACTCGCTGGCGCGTTAAACAACCACGTAATATTTTCTTTAGTCAGATTACGCTCAATGTCCGAATGATTATCCCGTAAAAAAACATATAAATCCTTTAAATATTTATCCGTACCGGTGTAATTCGTACCGCAATCTGAACGAACCAGACTTGGAAGACCACGTCTGTTAACTAGCCGTGAAAACGCCGCGACGAAGGCTTGAACCGAAAGATCCGAAACCACTTCCAAGTGAACGGCCTTTGTTGCCAAACAAACAAAAATACACAAGTAACATTTAAGAATTCTTGCATTTCGCAATAAACTGGTTTTAATGAAAAAATGGCAAAATCCGTTCCGACACCGAGAAATGGGCGAACACCAGTAACGCGATCTGTGGGCAAATCTGCCATATACGGCTGTGTCAGTTTCGCTCGAGACCGATAGCACTGAGAAACTTTTATTTAAACGTACAGATAGAGGCAGCAAAATTTATATATTCGAATAATTAATTAAACCTGTATAAGTTAGTGAATTATTTCGTTCTATCTCAATTACTGTTTATTATTTATTAATTTCACGTTTTCTATTATATATATATTTTTTTTTTTTTTTTTGTTGGGCGTGTATTTTTGGTTTAAGTTTTATATCTTTTTTTGTTTTTATAAGTTAGTTGTGTAATATGTATAATATAACTAGTCTAAATATAAGGCAAAGGGCGCAGCGCAATTTTTTGTACAATCAAATAGAACCGGAGCAAACCGAAAACCAGCGCTGAGCATTGTTATCAATGCTCAGTAATGCTGAGTTTGCTTCCCATTGTATATTGTTAGATTTTATATATTTATTTATTTTTTTTCTTTTAGGATTTAGTTGATAAGTGTTTAAATGTGTAAATTCTAGCAATAAGATACAATAAAGCTTTTATTTATTTATTTATTTATTTAAAAGTAATGTGCCGCGTCACACGTCGTGCCGTGACGATCCAATAATTCCGAGATAAAATAATCGATAACGTGTTAGCGCCGACATGACAGTAAACTTTATGGTAATGCGTAACTAATAATTCCGTGAGATGGCCTTTGGCCGGTAATAAAATAGGATGCTTAGCATCGTAAGGTAAATCCGATGATTTGATTCTACCGCCCACCCGAACGAGATTGCTCTTGTCAAGGAACAAACTTAATCGCCGTAAATGATTTTTAATAATTTTACCGGACTTCAAAGAAGCTATTTCATCACCGAAATAAGATGATTGAACAATCCGAATCAAGCGAAGCGAAGCTTGTCTTCTTTCCGAAACCGAGATATTTCCGAGCAACCGAGAAGACTTATTTTTACAATTGTGGGAAAATCGTAACAAGTACGCCGTAACCGAAAGCAATTTATCAGAACTGCTAAATCGTTCCAAAAGGTTAAATTCCGAATCCAATATTCCTGTGTTAATAGTTTTAGGTACTTTGCGCAAACCGGGTAACATGTCCGAAGGAAATTCTAAATAATTTTTAGGCCAAGTGTGAGCAGGTTGACACAGCCATTCCGAATTCCACCAAAGGGAGTGTTGCACTAACGCCGCCGCCGTGCAACCACGAGAAGCGACATCCGCACAATTCAATTCACTGGGCACATGTCGCCAACGGATTATAATTTTAGATGAATTTATTTGAGATACCCGATTACCCTCGAAAACCTGCAGGGTATGCGGAGGTGTCCGCAACCAAGCCAAAACAATAGTGCTGTCGCACCAAGCTACAACCTCATCGAATGCAACATTAGTTTCCATGGAGGAAACTACGTGATTGAGAAGAGCAGTTACTAGAGCAAGCACCGTTTAGCTCCAATTTTGGAATGGTAAGCTTTGTCTTCAGTGGGGCTACCCGAGACTTCGCCATGAGTAGCCGCAAGAGAGCTGTACCGTCCGACCGTTCTGCGCGCAGATAAACCGCTGCGGCATATCCTAACGACGATCCGTCGCAAAATCCATGCAAGGTATATCTGGTAGTACCGATAGATTTCAAACAGCGAGGTATAGATACCTGCTGTAAACAAGACAGGTCCGAAATTAAAGATCTGAACTGCTGGGCAATATCCGTAGGAGCTGGGCTATCCCAATCTACCTTCCGTGAGTCATTACTAACACTCAGCAACGACTGTAACAAAACTTTGAGTTTAAATACAACCGGACAAATCCAACCCAATGGGTCATATAACCGAGCGACTAATGATAAGATGCTACGTCGAGTAACCTTATCGTCCGAAGGTAGGTTGAGTGTATAAGTAAATTGATCCAGTACTGGATTCCATTGAGCAATCGCTCAATAGACTGACAAAGCGTGGGAGCGAGAGGTATTTAGTTAATAAACACTGCCGCGAGCGAAAAAGAGATAGCGAAACAAAAGGCAAGTATGTCATTGTTTACGCGAATAAGAGGCCATAGCGTCCCGGCCTTTTCCAAGTCGAGGTGAATTTTGTGTATTTAATTAATAATCTTACGATTAAAACTTAAAATCTTTGTTCTGCCACCATGGTGTCCTGTTCAGTGAATGAATGTGACGTTACAAGACGTAATAACCCGCATAAATACACGTTTCACAGGTAATTACTGAATATTTTTCTGAATTATTCATAATCATTATTTCGTCGCTTGTTTGTTTTGTTGTAATGTTTGGTTACGATAGGGATTGACAAAGTGATGACGTCATATGTATCGATAGTCGATAATCGTGTCTGCCGGTAGGTTTGACGTGATTGCTCAATGCTCATAAGCTCAGGTGTGTAGAGTACAATATTAAACACTACTTTCCTGCAAAAGAAAAGAACGAAATAAATATTTTCCTTAATTTTTGTTTTATTTGGCGTGTCTTAGATTTCATATGTACATGAAATATATATACAGGGTATACTGTACATACTGGTAATTCAGTACATTATGTATTTAAGTGCTTATCGGGGAGGTCATTAGCTATGACTTTAACTAACTCAATAAATATTGAGTTAGCACGAAAGTAATGAGATCCCCAAAAAAACTCTACAAAGAACAGTGGGCAAAATTGTATGGACCCCGTCCCCAGTGGTGTAGCATCATGGGCTATGCGTAAAAAAATAGATATTAGTCTGAATAATAAATAATTGAATGAATTAATGAGAAAACTAATGTATGAATGGACATTCTTTTTTTCTTAATTATTTGTATGTATTAAAAGGATTATTAAAAGAGTTCAGTGTGAAGACTGTGTAGGTACATAGTTTATTATCGGACCCAACAGCTCTATGTAATAATTCGTTAATTATTAAGAGAGACTATTCGAAAACACACAATAAGTATTTGATATATCCAGCTAATGATGTTGCATTGTGTTGTAACGCTGAAAAACTTTTTAGAGAAAACATGGTCATCTCATCAATAAATAATTTGTACCTAGCTGTATGTAGCTTTGTTGCTATTTGTGTATTTGATTTTTTAAAATTAAAAGATAGTTATATTTTACTTCGTTAAACTAACTCATTAGAGTCCTATGATTTCACCAGTAAGACTATCGATAATACTATGCTAGAGTCAAGACAACACTATTTCACGCACACATTTACATTTCATTTTTTGTAACACCGTAATCTGTCACTGTTGGTCTTGTACATTCTAAGTCTATGGTTATCAATGTTATAGTAATTTGTTTTACCAGCATATTGTTCGCACATCCCGTACATGCAATCCTTTGAATTTGCATTGCAGACTGTTGACTCGATTAATAGATTCAAATCATCGGTTGCCGTTATACCTTTCTTTTTCAGAGCTTTTGCTTTATAAGCAAAATTAGTATAAGTTTTGCAAAGGCAAGTATCTCTGGCATCGACAGAAGCACTGACAATATAGAATGGTTTATTTTTTGTAAAATAGAAATATGAGCAATTGATATGAGGGTTTTCTTTCTTAAAAGTTTTATACAAAATTTTCATAAAATCGAGCAAGAATCGCTTTTGCACTTTGATCCCACTCTTTGTAACTGTCTCTTTTATTCCAGCTGTAGCACGTGAAATATCCTCTCTAGTATAGAAATCCTTGATTTTTATCTGTAGTTTGGTCTCTTTATTTAAAGCCGATTTGGTCATTACAACTTTGTCAATACCTAAATTTTCAATTAGTAGCTTTTTTTTGAGTCTTTTATTTCAACCGTTGAAAATATTTTTTTAATTATATCTCGTTCTTTTCTGGATTTCGTAGTTTTGAAAGTTTTTTTAATAGCGCTGCTTAAAATTTTGTACTTTTCATTTTTATCTTGCTTATATGTACTGCCAGTAGGGTTGCCAGATGTGTTGAAAAAAAAACCGGACCAGTTTTTAATTTTAATATTATTAACACAAAATTAACTTACCTAAAAAGGTAACTTTCTATCTTAACTAAATTTACATTGAATAAGAAAAAAAACGATCAAAAGAGAAGAGAAAATCATTATTTCCAATAACAGTAAATCTACTTATACTTTTTTAATATATTTTGTATTAGATGCCACTGCTTTCAATAAAGATCTATTGTCTGAGATGGCATCTTTGAATTCAGTGCAACTAGCAGATATATTAAAGAAAACGCACAATTCACTCTTCACAGTATTAACGGCGAGACGATTTCTTTCGTCTGTCCATACATTTCCCATGACGCTAAAGATTCGTTCCACAAAAGCATTAGATATGGGAATACTACACACATACTGCACTATTTTCAATAAATTAGGCGCTGCTTCGTTGGTAAAAAACTTGCACCACATATTAATAGAGGTTCCTTCAAGTGAAGAGAAAACACTTTGAAGTGCAGCCAGTTCTTCATAAATGTTTTCAGGGGGATTTTGCTGCTTCCATGGAGACAATGACCATAACTCAATCAATTGATCCAGCGTAGGAAATCTTCCGCATTCGAGATCTAAACAACTAAATGCCTTATAATTGTTATTTTCAAAAGAATACCACTGTTCTATATAAGCTAGTGCTCTTTGGTAAACTATTAGAGCGTTTTTAGTAAATTCTCTTGATTGATTTTCTGAAAGATAGCCTTGTCTTAATGCCATATGAACTTTCATTCCGAAATGTTTGTCACTTATTTTCTTTGCAATACTGTCCCGGAATTCCACCATTATATTGTGCAAATGAAATGCTGCTGTGGTACGTTTTTCTAACAAAAGTAAAATTTCTTGAAAAGAAGCCATAAAATTATGAGTGAAATATAAATATAATTCATTGTAAGTAGGAGTGGTTTCACTTGCAATTTCGTCTACTTGATCAGACAAGATAGCCCAAAGAGCCCTAGGACAATTATCAGAACCTTGTTCTAAGAAGTACCTTTTCAATGGTCCCCACGACAAAAGCATCCTATCAAGAGCTTTAAACAAACTAAGCCATCTTGTAGGAACATGTCGTATAACTTCTCTGTATTCGCTCTCAAAGAAATCAAAGCACGCCTTCAACTCTTCTCGTTTCTTCGCGGAACAAGAAAACTCTGCAAATACTTTCATCACTATATTTTCGACATCAACAGGCATTACTTTCAAAGCGTTTTTTGCGCAGTTGTGAAATATGTGGTCATTACAGTGAGCAGCTATAATTTCATTATTTTCTTCAGATTTTAGCTTTTGAAAAACGGAATTATTAACTCCAAAATTTACAGAGGCATTATCTGCTCCATATGCTGTTACTCTACTCCACGACAGTTGTGAATTATTCATGACTTGACATAATTGTTCCTTAATAGATCTTGAATCTTCGAATGAGTCTTCATAAAAGTCCAAAATTTTATGACAAATACCGTTTCTTGGTGAGAAATATTGAATCGCAACTGGAAAGAACTTTCTGTTTCCTTTATTAGAAGCATCGGTAGCAATGGAAAACGGAACTTCATTCTTTAAATCCTCCTGCACAATTTCCATCGAATATGGATATAAAACTTGGTTTGCGATAGCAGTACATTTAGTGCGTCCTCCTGTCATTTGCTTTACGATATCTGAATCTATAATTATTTTTTTTAATACTTTAAATGAGCAATCTTGAGCAAGATACGAAATATGGTGCTTGATACCATGATAAACTTCAGTCAATTCGGCAATACTAACTTTTTCACTTTGTGCGCTGCCTTTTCGTGTAAAAAAAGAACTCATTCGCTGAGACATGGCTGCAGCACTTTCTGAATCTTTGTGCTTCTTTGACGCAGCGTGATGCGTTAATGCTTTCAAGCCATCATAAGCCACCGTGAACTTATTTTTACACAATTTGCAGTAGCCTTTTGTGTTGTCTTCGTCACATTTATTTAACCACGAAAATCGAGATTCCCAGTCAACATTATAGTGGCAAACTCTTCTTACTTTTTTAGGTGGAGTTCCTTTACTTGTTGATGCTTCCTCGTCTTCCATTTTGATTGACAAAGCCACACACAAACAAGATAACGATGAAACACAGCACAGGAAACAAAATATAATAATAATAATAACACGCTGCAAGCGTCGCTAAAAATACTTTAGGGCGCGACTACTCTCACTTGTAACTATTAAGCGACTGAACTGAAACAAGTGCGTGGGAGCGGGTCGGGGGTGGCGGGCGGCGCGTCAAACGAACCGTTCGAGAGTGGTTTTAGCGCCAGGTGAATGAACTACTCGTAATTTTTACTAAAACCGGACAATCTTTTGTCCGGTTTACCAAGATTTTCTTGACTGGACAAGCATAAAGAAAAACGGACTGTCCGGTCGAAAACCGGACATCTGGCAACCCTAACTGCCAGTCTTGCCTTCATTACTTCTTAGAAATCGCTTCTTATATTTTTCACATTTCTGTTTGAGTTTCTCATTTTCCAACTGTAATTTCTTATTTTCTCTATACACTTTTGATCTATCTTTTTTTCCTTTATTCCTTCCTCGTAATTTTGCTGAAACGACTACAGGCCTTCCTGGTGGGGTTGCACACGGAGGAGTCGCTGGTGGAGGTGTTGGTGGTGGCGTCCCCTCCTGTATATCCAACGCAAGGCTAGATTGTGGTGAAGTTGGAGGTGTATTTTGTAAAAGGTTTTGAACAGCTTTTTTGCGCTTTACTGACTCCTGTTTCCGTAGTCTCCAAATGGCATTAGCATTGTACCTTTCTTTAGGAGTTAAGTCTTTTACTAATCTTTTAGTCTTGTGATACCTTTCTCTGTGCTTTTTCTTGGACTCTTCATACTTATCTGGGGTATTTTTAAGTCGTTCTCTATATCTTCTTTGCTATTCAGCTGCACTAAGAGGCATGTTTTTAGTTTTTCATAAACCAAATCTGAAAGAAATAGAAAAAATTCCTCAATCGTTGCTTAAAAATACTATTAAAATAGGTTTTCGATCAACTAAAACAAACCTATGATTTGATGTAGCTTATAACAAGTTTTTTTTATGGTTTTCCAAACTTGCAGTTATTAAAGTACAAATGAATTTGAGCAAATTTGTTCAAGAAATCATACATAAAATTAAAATAAAATTTGACGTTCATGCAAAGTTAACGACTTGATGGCATATTTTGTAAGAATTGCAAAAAAAATCTTAACATTGAAAGCAATTTTGTTAAAAATCATTGGCACATTAAATTTTTGTAGCCGATTCAATAAACATTATAGATTGATTGATTGAAAAATAAAGCTAGAACCAATCCAATCCAATCAAAAAATACGGTCAAGCATGTGTCAAACTTATAACACTCCTATTTTTTCACGTATGTAATATAGACCGAATTAAAGTCAGTCACAAGTGTCAAAAGGTTATTTAATAGTCCACATAGAAGCAAAAACAATCGCTTTAGGTGAAATTTATTTTTTATTGTTAAAAGAAATTTATGTTCGCAATATACTGTAAATAGGCCAAAGTCTGTGAGATAGGCCTATCTATTAATAAATCTCTGTATTGTCAAATGAATTCTACCAGTAATACTGCAATGCTACGTTAGCAGTCCCTTAATGGATTTGCCCGTACATTCTCTTGCGTTACCAGTAACGCAAGAGAATGTACGGGCAAATCTCGATTTTATTACGCACACATTAGATTTATACAAAAAATATGCGATCTGCCTTGAAATCAGACTATAATTACAATGATTTTTGACAATAACATCGAGAAGTTAATAAAACTCACCAAAATGTTGACGGTAACGCAGTACACGGTTAATAACCCACGCGCACCACTCGAGATCTCACGCCACACTGACGCCCAATCAGGGCGACGTTGATCGCGTCGAACGATGAATACAAAGTATCAGACACACGATCTAGTGTTGGTTAGCCGTTTAAAGTGCCATCTCTTTTTAAATGTGCAATTCATAATAGTAACGCAGTTACATTTTTTGATGAGTATTAGGGACAAACCAACCAAATCAACCATTTAAATATAAAAACCATATAAAAAATAGATTTATTATAAAAATTGTATGTCTGTACGCTCTAAATAAAAGTGTTATTCATTACTTATCTGATTATAGTGTAAAAACACATGCTTCCTATACAATTTATTTAAATTATTGCTAACGAAACACCATTAACTACCATCGGGGACACGAGTTATTTGTATGGAAGGCATTTTTCATCAACTGCGTTACTATGAAAACTACCTATTATTCATATAAAAACAATTTAGAGCTTATGTAAACATCATTGTTATAGTTCTAATTTTTCAATCATACTATTTTCATATAAGATAAAAGCTGTTTAAGGTGTTTTTTTAGAACATTATTAGTGGGGACATGAAAGGAGTGCCTTAAAAGTTGATTCACCGACCCCCCTTTCTCGAGAGACCCATTTCTGCGACCTGCCTCGATAGGAGAGGCCTCCTATCGAGGCAGGTCGCAGAAATGGGTCCGAAAGGTCGGGGGAGGCAGTGGTCTCTCTATGGATGCTTCGGTGGTGAATGCCTCAGGACGGCCCATTGTCCTCCGCCACGTCACGCCACGACTCCCCGAGGTCCGCGTTTCCGATGTCTCCGGGCCCCAAACCTACCCTCTCTACCAAATTAAATGTTCCTTTCGATAGCTCCGGTTAATCCGATATAATTGCAGGATGCTATGCATTAAGTTACCTAGTATAATATCCTTCCACTCACCTTGATTCTGACAGCGAGATGTTTCCGAATCCGTTTTCAGCACAGCAAGTTTGCAGGTTTTTGCTTGTTTTTGGGGGCCCCCAGTATTTCGGAGTGAAGCTTATGTCGGAGAGTGCCATCTCCGACACAAACTTCACTCTGAAACACTTATTTATATCCGAGATACCACAAATCCGACCGAAATTAATTTTTTGGTGCACACAGCTTTACTATAACCGTAGGCAAAACAACATTATCGGGCAGTCTAGGTACTGAACCGTCGCTTGATACCGAAGCCGAATTCAAAGATCTGAGAAATGAAGAATCCGAGGTCAAAGAGCACGACATTCGGCTCCGCATGCCGCGATCACTAATTTCTGACATTGTACTTCTACTCAATTTTGTTCCAATTTTACATTCTATATTGTATCTCTCGTAGTCATGGACCGGGCAGTCCAGAAGGACGTGGAGGACAGACTCCGAACATCCAGGGTCGCAGACGCACGACGGACTCTCCTTGCACTTGAAACGATGCAAGTACTCGGAGATTCCGCCGTGCCCCGTCAACACCTGGGTGACAAATCTATCCACCTCTATTTTGCCGATGATCCGGTATGCGGCTATCGCGTCAGGGAAAAAGACCCTGGTGACACGAGCCGTTTCACCGGTCTGGAATCGCTGGTTCCATTCATCAAGCGATTGCATACGAATGCTTCGCTTGATGAATGAAACTGGGCAGCTGTCGTAGTCAAAGCGCGTTTGGACTTTAGCGCAGCTTCCTTAGCCAGATAGTCGGCGCGCTCGTTCCCCTCCAGCCCCGCGTGGGCTTTGATCCAGAACAAACTTACTTGTTTGTCCCGGAGCAAAGCCCTGCGCAGGTGGTCCCGCGTTACAAAAAAAAATCATACAAAATATTTATTTATTATAGAAAAATAGGTACGTTAACAATTGGCAACAGTATGCGTGTATTACTTAATCTATTGTGAATGACAATGAAATAGAGCAAAGCAGTTTCTGTCTTTTGTATGGCATAATGCCACTTTCCACTTGGTGCATTCTGTTCTGCTGAACCCTTTGCACCCTGGATATTTGCAGCGGTTCTTCCTATCACACCTTTTTCATGATGACCAATACCATCTGTCCTTACATCCCTACTTGGAACCGTCTTCATAGGTCCTGTGCGTTTTTTCGCCTCTATTTCATTGTCAATGCTCTGAGTGGATGGTCTACCTCTTCTTACAGTCTCCAAACTCTTATACAGACATAATGTGTGTGCCAGCTCAGACCTGAACTCTGAAATCTGACCTAAATTAAAACCATCCATTGCTCCGATGGCGCTGAAGAAAATTTCAAGGTGGTCTTGACTCAATTTATATGATGATAAAAGTCGAGTTTTTTTAGTTTGACCTGTCGTACAAATACATAAACAGATACACAAAAATCCAGTTTTCCTGTTACTTTGAAAGATGGAGATGGAGTTGTTTCTATTTTTAAGTTCAATCGTTAAAATATTTATAATTTCTTACTATAACAGAACATTTTTACTAAGAATAATAATAATAAATTTAATAATAATAAATTTTTTATTCATGAAAACACACATATACACTGTTTTTTTTAAAGGAAATGTAGTACAGTATAAACTTAAGTGGTAGGTAGGTAAATAAGAAAGAAAAACTTACAAAAATACTGGTCTAGAAGGTTCCTGGCCCCCAAACTAGGATTCCCTGTGCTATGGAAAGCCAGTCCTTCGCCCGTACCTTCCAATAATTTTATTATTAAGTTAATACTAACTACTGTACATACATTAAGGTAAATACCTACAAGACGAATACAGAAACAGTGTCCAGCTAAGTTCCTGGCCCCCAAACTAGGATTCCCTGTGCTATGGGAAGCCAGTCTTTCGCCCGAAACATAATAACAATAAGTGTTGTTTAGTAAAAATCTAATACAAGAATTAACAAAAAAAATATACATAATAATAAATTAAAAATTTCTTTCGTGTTGGTGGGTGAGTCGTACAAAAAGATAGTAAAATCGTCTCGGTATGAGTCGAGCGTCGATAGTTAGCACGGTCGTAATGAGTGCGATAGTATATGCAAAAATTTCAGAAGCTGAAGGACAGTAATTACAATAAGTAATTCGACGTTTGTAAATCATTATTTATGGAGATATAATTGAACAATAAGAGAATTCCCTTATGGAAGCAAAATTTTGGCGATGTAGGCGGGTTTTTATACCCATAAGCATTTAAATTGCTTGAATTCAGTATATCAAATAGAATATTGAATTTGCTGATAAAATCTACCGTTGCCTCCGAATTTTGAAACTGCTCAAGCTGAAGCTCGTTTTTGCAATACTCTAAGGCGTCGTCGTCGTCAACCGATGGACGTCCACTGCTGGACATAGGTCTCTTGTAGGGTCCTCCACAAGCCACGGTCTTACGCCGCCTGGATCCAGCGACTCCCTCCGACTCTCTTGATGTCGTCTGTTCACCATGTGGGGGGACTGCCGACGTTACGCCTTCCAGTGCGGGGTCACCATTCCAGCACTTTGGGACCCCAACGTTCATCGGTTCTCCGAACTATGTGCCCCGCCCATTGTCACTTCAGCTTCGCAACTCTAAGGCATCAGATTCACTTAAATGCCGAGTGCCGCCGAGGGCGGTTGCTCTGTCGTTTCTACTTAAATTATAATAATTGGCAATTCGCGGATTGCTTCTACTAGGTTTTAAGAAGGTCTCTTGCACTAGGAGAATGTCGATTTGATGTGCACAGACAAATTCGCGAACTTCGTCTATTTGCTCGATAAGCCCGGCAGCGTTGTAAAAAGCGACCGTTATGGAGTGTGGTTTGATTCTACTATTGGTGTGTTGGCCATTTAGGAAATCATATAATATTTTTACCGGAATGAAAAAGTCCAACTGCTTTTGGAATACTTCGATTGAGTCCGAATAAATCTGTTCAATTTGACTAGGTCTATCGTCAATAGGAGTTGGTTCAGGATTTCCATGTTCTCCCTTGCGTTTGCATAAGCGGAAGCGGTAGGATCAGAAGGCTGTTCTGTGTTGGCCTGACTGGCCGAATTGGGCGTTGTGACGTACTTTCCTCGTTTTGAAAAAAGTAATATACTCATCCATGAAAACTTGTAACCTTTTCCTCAGATGCGGATGCATAGTTGGAAGTATTTTTGCAGAAAGACACACAGCACCACATTGTCGATGCTTAATTAAGTATTTTGTTTTGTATCGAGAGTCCCATGAAAACGTATGCCCTTCTTCTCCTCTGATTATTATTCGATGACATTATTCGAAGTATTTTTGCAGAAAGGCACACTGAGAGCACCGCATTGTCAATGCTTAAAATTAAGTATTTTGTTTTATATCGAGAGCCCCATGAAAAGTTATGCCCTTCTCCGCCTCTGATGTCGTTACATTGTTTGAAGAATTTTTGCAGAAAGGCACACAGCACGGCATTCTCAATGCTTAATTATTTTGTTTTATTATAATTTATAATAATAATAATTTATATCGAGATTGGCGAGTCTAAAGCTCTGCATGCATTGGAGAGAAATTGACTATGCACAAACATTTATTATTATATTATTTATTATTATTTATATTATATAATATAATATCTACAACTGTGCACATAACATTCGAATTCAGAGCGCTGCGACGAATGCCGGTGTACGGATAAACCCTATAGGGTTTTTGAGACACCGCGATCAACATTATGTAAATGTACTTTTAAAATGTATTTTTATATTTAAAAAAAAAAAATAAATAATTTGCTTGCATATTTATGCAAAGGCAATGCACTTCTTCCCCCCGAACCGCTGAGGAGTTCAGACGTATTATCGGAGTATCTATATATTTTCTAGTTTAAATTAAATAAATCATTCAAAAATGTAAATATTATCAAAAATTGTGAAAGAGGACCAGAGGGTATCCTCCTACTGAGCGGTTCATGGATAGCAGGACTATCATCCATTCTACAGAGCAGGATCTGTATGCGGGATGTCGGCGGTAGAGGCACATGGTTGCTGTCAATGCAGTCACGATGTACGCTGGCAGAGGGCCTATATCGTCTCCTGCCACCGAGACCCCTCCGGAGAAAATTCCAGCCAGAAGAGTGTTTAAGGTTGGAACCGTCTGATTGGCTTCGCTTGTCAGTCTAGACACTTTCTTCAATGCTCCGCTAACCTGGACACCGTCCAAATAGTATCTCCTCCCATACTCCAACAACCTGCGTGACCTCCAAGACTCAGGCACCTTAATCACAATCCCAGCATCTCCACCATTTTATATCGCGTGTTCTATAATATTTTAATGTGTTACATCTCCCACCCTCAGTTGAGGGTCGAGATCCGCGATATAAAATGTTATACGGACCCCACAATGGTCCTATTAGGAACTCCTCAACAACCCCTACATTCCTGCCCATAACCACCTTGGCAACTCAGTGCCCACACCCGGACCTCGACCCTGCCACCGAGCCCATGATCGGGAGGGCGAGGTTACCTATCGCGCCGCCGCTATAACACAATAGGTTTAAATATTCAGTATGACTTACCAAGAAAATAGTTTTCCTTGATTAGTGAGCACTCGTGGACTTCCTGGATCGTATCACCGACGATCACCGCTACACGCGCGCTGCTACTTACTCCTGTCAATTAATAATGCCCCATGACAGGAAAAGGCGGCACGCAAAATAAACTTTTAAATTAAAGTTGCCAGGTAAAAAATCAGAGTGGTCACAGAGCTATACTCACCAAATATACAATGTTGAAGTCCACGACACTCCCAACGGCAGAAGAAGTTATAGCGAAGCCAGCAGACCAACCAACTGACGCGTCCACTCAGCTATCTTCTCTCTAGCTCGAATGGCAGCGCCCCGTCTGGCCCTCTGCTCCCCTTCTAGTTCCCTACCCGTTGCCTGAGCCAGCTCATCATCCTCTCTCCTAGGAGATGACTGGGTGGCTCCACTAGAACTCTGATGTGACTGTTCAACCTCTACTTCAGACTGGTCTATTAGAGGAACTACGATCCTGTCAAAATCGGTCTCCATTTCTTCAATCTGCGGGAGGTCTTCAGGTTCTAGTTCCTTTTCAACCTGTGGCAATTGAGAGCCCTGTTCTGTCGCGGGAGGCGAGTCCTCCACATCAGCCTCCAAAGGATACAAGTGCCCTAAAGATCGTGTGTATTCTGTATTTCCCACTTTAACCTTCGCTACACGGCACTGGCCATCTGCACCTTGTATGAGAGACGAGACTTTGCCCACTTTCCAGTTATTTCTGTTTCGTGAGTCATCTTTTATCTGTACTGTATCACCAACCCTGGGTGACTTGCTAGACTTCACTCGAGGCTGTCTGAGTGGTTGTGCCGCTCACGTAAACTGGTAAGATAGTGGCTTGCAAACATTTTTTTGAACTCACTCAGGACTGTGAGCCCTTTGCGCCAACTGGCAATCAAATCTATTTTGGTAGAAGTCTCTGTCCCATCTATGCTGTGGGAGAGGACCGGTGTCAGGCAATTTTTTAAAGCTAAAAAGTCTGACGGCCTCAAAACGTGTTCCAGTTGAGCACCGACACAAGTAAGTGGTCTTGAGTTTATTACAGTCTCCACTTCTTTGATAATCGTCATAAGCTGCTGATCAGTTAACAGGTGCTTATCCAGACTACGCTTCATGCACTGTTTCACGATCCCGACCAGTCTTTCATAGAAGCCACCGTGCCACGGTGCGAGTTGAGGTATGAACTTCCACTGTATCATGATTTCTTTGCAGTACGGACTTGACAAGACCTCTGATACTAGCTTGAAGTACATAGCATTGTCTGAAATGAACCTTTTGGGCAGACCTCTAGCTGCTATAAATCTTCGTAGCGCAAGAAGACATTCTTCGGCAGTCAGGTCTTTCACTAGCTCCAAGTGGACTGCTCTCACTGCTAAACATGTTAACAAACATACCCATCTTTTCTCCTTTCTATCAGAGGTACTTACAAACAGCGGTCCAAAGTAATCAACTCCAACGTAAGTAAAAGGAGAACTGTATGATACTCTTTCTTCAGGTAAGTTAGGTGCAGCAGGAAGCTTATATGGGCCACCACCATGTTTGATGCATTTCAAACACTTCCTGAGAGCCTTTTGCACTTGGGATCTGCCATGTGGTACCCAATACTTCTCTCGTCATTTCATGAGAGTGTGTGTAACTCCAACATGGTAATTCTCTTCATGGATCTTTTGAATTACGTCCATTGTAAACTCACAATCCTTGGGGATCAATATTGGATGTTTCATATCGTACGACCATGTCGTGTTTGCCATACGACCTTTGCTCCGTAGCAAACCATCTACATCCATAAAGAGATCAAGGTTTTTTGACAGACTCGTTTTCTCACCAGACACCTCACTGGGAAAGAACTTTGCTTGGAGACTCTTAATCTGGCTGATCCTTTCTTGGTCAGGCTCTTCCTCTACAGGAGGGTTCCTTGCCCACCTGAAGGTTCACTTGGTAGAGTACGGAATCAGGGAACTTCTCACGTATAATCACTCTTAAGTGATTGCTCTCCACATCCTCTCCCAGTGACTTAAGAACCCTCAGATGGGTTTTTATCCTGTCCAGTTGGTTCCTGCACTCAGCTGCTTGGGACTTAGCTTGTGGTAAGGCCGACAATGATTTGTAGTGAGCGTCAATCACTTCGCTTTTTATACCAAATCTTTGCTTCAACTTTGTCAATGCTAAGTGGTAGTTCTCGTTTGTGATGGTCAGGCCTTCCACAGCTTTGGCAGCCTCTCCCTCCAAACAACTGTACAGGTACGAAAACTTATCAGAATCAGGGAGGCTTTTGTTATGGATGTTAGCTTCAAACTTGTCCCAGAACTCATACCACTTTACTTGATTCCCATCAAACTTGGGCAGCTCCAACTTTGGCAATTTAGTGTTTGCGAATGTAGACGTGGTCGCATGCCGCTGTAAGAGGGTCATGAGTTCTTCAGCCTTGATCTGTCTCTCCATACAATCCCTCAGTAATTCTTCCTTCACTGATTTTGACGTCGACAAATAGAACTTGCTCTCAGTGTCGAGTTTGTTTAGAGTGTCTTTTAGTTCAATGATATGCTGCTGTAGGCTGGATTCCTGCATGCCTGTGGCGCATTCAGCCTCGATCAATTCAACTTTGGCCGTGAGGCGGTCTAGACGCAGTTTGAGGCGATGCAGTAGTGAGTTCTCCATTGCAGACACCACAGTTCCTTTCCTTTGTGACGTCGACTGGAAAATATAGAAAATAGACCGTAATAAGACGTAACGAAAGGATCTATGATTCCGGTACTTCGTCATATTTGATAGATACTTACCACGGGTTATTCGACGATTCGCGTCAAAGGAACAGTGAGTCGTATTATTTTGGCGTAGTCGCACGTTCGCGTCAAATTTACTTCACCACTTTAACACTCAGTTTACTTTAATTAACACTCACAACTTAAATTTTAAATAGTTACGTGAAAAGTTTGTTCAAACAAGTCAAAAACAGGGACGCTAGACAATTTTCCTAGTCGTGACAGTTCAATTGGCGGTAAAATGCGCAATAGTGTTGCAAGTGGTCGATTTAACTATCGATATCAGTTACCGAATTACCGGTTTTTTGACCCTGACACCATCAATGTGAAATATGCATGGAACCAATAAGTACTAGTACTTACTAGTTCCATGGAAATATGACAATTAATTCGTTCAATAATCACCGAAAACCGGAACGACTCAACGATCGGTGCCATAGAGTTGTCGATCTTTTCCCGGTATTAACACAGATTCATTTATTAAGTCTGTGGGTATTAGCAGCAGTATTTACCCTAGACATTCGTCAATAGTGCCAACCACGCAATATGCAACATACAAAATAAAAGGTGTCCAACGCCACAGAATAATAACTAGTACTTGCCAACGCGCAGCCCGACCCATAGAACTAGGATTATTTATATAATTTAAACTTTTCTCTTTGGACTTTTTAATTTTCCCATTTCAATCTATGAAACTTAACAAGTTTACACATCTATGCAAGGCATAGAGTAAGTAAGGTATAGCAAGGTAGAAAAATAAATGTTAAATAAGGCGGGTAAAACAAAACAAAAAACGGATGACATAAAACAATGCATTCCATGATTAATAAGGTAATAAAGAAACGAAAACCTTCACATAAAGTAATGTGATGATTATGAAATAGGTAATGTAGATGTATACACGAACGAACAACGAAAAACATACGTTATCTAGCTACTCCCCTTGGAAATAGCTCACTGCGGTGTACGGCTGAGAAAGGTGGTTCCTAATAAACACAGACAATGTCTTGTGACCTCAGGTCGATGCGTTTCTACACACCCTCTCCGAGAGCCTATGCACAGCCCTCTCGGAGAACCACCCCGCCAGAACTAGGTTTTACTGGCGGCCCAGCACTTCGGGCTAATCTCTGCCGGACACCTCTTAAGGATTTCCGGGTCCATCCCAGCACCTCCACAATTTTATATCGCGGATCTCGACCCTCAACTGAGGGTGGGAGATGTAACACATTAAAATATTATAGAACACGCGATATAAGTAAGGTTAGAAAAAGGGTAGTCGTAGCGACACCACGATAGCCTCTATCTCACTCCAATCTTGCTCAACTAATTAATTTGGTATTGTACTGTCGTACTATTACACTGGCCAGGTCCGAGTGAGGACCATGTTTCCCTGTAGAGCCCAATTAACTGGTATCGGCAACGAGCCCCTCTTGCTCTGCCTATGCTATCTACTGGACACTGAGCGGTTCATGTATAGCAGGACTATCATCCATTCTACAGAGCAGGATCTGTATGCGGGATGTCGGCGGTAGAGGCACATGGTTGCTGTCAATGCAGTCACGATGTACGCTGGCAGAGGGCCTATATCGTCTCCTGCCACCGAGGCCCCTCCGGAGAAAATTCCAGCCAGAAGAGTGTTTAAGGTTGGAACCGTCTGATTGGCTTCGCTTGTCAGTCTAGACACTTTCTTCAATGCTCCGCTAACCTGGACACCGTCCAAATAGTATCTCCTCCCATACTCCAACAACCTGCGTGACCTCCAAGACTCAGGCACCTTAATCACAATCCCAGCACACCTCCACCATTTTATATCGCGTGTTCTATAATATTTTAATGTGTTACATCTCCCACCCTCAGTTGAGGGTCGAGATCCGCGATATAAAATGTTATACGGACCCCACAATGGTCCTATTAGGAACTCCTCAACAACCCCTACATTCCTGCCCATAACCACCTTGGCAACTCAGTGCCCACACCCGGACCTCGACCCTGCCACCGAGCCCATGATCGGGAGGGCGAGGTTACCTATCGCGCCGCCGCTATAACACAATAGGTTTAAATATTCAGTATGACTTACCAAGAAAATAGTTTTCCTTGATTAGTGAGCACTCGTGGACTTCCTGGATCGTATCACCGACGATCACCGCTACACGCGCGCTGCTACTTACTCCTGTCAATTAATAATGCCCCATGACAGGAAAAGGCGGCACGCAAAATAAACTTTTAAATTAAAGTTGCCAGGTAAAAAATCAGAGTGGTCACAGAGCTATACTCACCAAATATACAATGTTGAAGTCCACGACAGACGTGTTGTCAATAAAGCTGTTACTATTTTTAGGGTTATCTGTTACGTTTGGATCATCAGTTTGAGTGGTTTTATCAACTAAAATTAAATCCTTTTTATGATTTTGTTTCTGTTTATTATATTCGTTATATTTCCTACTATAATCCAGACGAAGTATTTCCCTTAACATTATTTGGCATTTGTGTAAAGCAAACGCATTGGATGGAATAGGTCGAGAGTAATCAAAGTCTATGTAGGTTACATTGCTATATTTTTCGCATAAAAACTTTAATAAATAGTTCAGTTTGCCCTCATTTAAGTGTTTGTTGTACGGTACCTCCGAGACTAAGACATTAGTATTCGGTAGTGACCTTAGCCAAGTATTGACATTGCTTTGAAATTCAAACGGATTATCATCATTGATTCCCGTTGTAGCAATTATATAATCATTTTTAGTTAGTGTAGTCAAATAATTGTAATCAGCTTTGAGCACTTCACCAGTGCGTGCACCGGGTTTCCAGTAACAAGTTACCATATATTCCGATCCCAGCAATTTTTGAAATTTTTTTTGGAGATTGTTACCTTGCTGATCCGCAATAATTACGACCATATGTTTGATGTTCGAACTACTTGGGACGGGCTTTGTCGAATTTGATGGGTTGTTCATGTTTTTTCCTTCCAAATTATGTGGAAGTTTGTAATCTTTGTTGTTTTCTGACTGTGGCAAAACCTCTTCTTTGTGAAGTCCATCGTTCTGTTCGTGCGCTAATAATTTACTGACTTTAGTACTTTCTAAACTAGTAGATTTATCCGTATTAATTAGACATGTAAGATCTTCGTCAATATCGTTGGGTCTCGACATCCCATTTTGTGGTTCAATCGATGTATCGTTGTGTTCTATTTGGTTCTTCGTGGGAGTAGAAGTACAACCAGGAGAATCCTTCCGCTTTCTCTTCTTTATTGAAGTTGGAGTTGTACAGTTAATAGTGACTTTTTTGTAATTATCTATTATTTTTAAACAATTTTCTAGTTTGTTCTTCAATTGAGAATTTTCGTAATTCAGATTTTCAATTTCCTGGTAGGCGCTTTGCAATTCAGCTGTGAGTTTGCTGATTTTATTTTCATTGTCCAAATTTATTAGGCTGTCTTGTAATGATGAGTTAGGGAGACTTGTAGTTTCGAAGAGTTCCGATTCATTTGACTCTGAAAGTTCTACCAATGATCTAGATTTACGTGGTTTACGGAATGTTACACTGCCGTGATCCATCTTGATGAGCAATAAAATAATAATTCTAAAAAAGATAAAAAAAGAAAAAAAAAAAACATTAATAGTCTAGTCCATGTTATTGAGATTCGATCCGGGTGTATTGGTCGTGTAGGAGCGTCGTATCTGCTGTCTGCACACTGCGCTGTCGACTGTTTTGATTTTGATGGCTAATTAAAGGTCCATGTACTACGAGATTTAGTTCGTTACAAGTTTGAAATGATACGTCGTGTTTTGTTTTATGACTGCCCTCAACTTTGAAGAAAAAAATAAAAAACTGTATTCACAATAACACAATAAATTTATGAATTCACTGTAAATACACGTATAAATCACTTTTGGTATCAGTAAATTGGAAAAATTATGCTTTCTTATTGACAAACAGCGCAAATTACTTCACTATGTCAGATGAGAATGTTCCTTTGTGCTCCGCCTATGTTCTACTTTAAGTTTTTAGTTTGGTATTTTTCACTTAGCACTGAGTTTCTACGAGAGATAACATTTAATGATGAAAAACACAATTTATTGAAATAATTTATGTACTTTGGAGACACGAAACTGAAGTTATTGATTTTTAAAATACATTTTTGTCGAGACACTATCTTCACTGTGTAACGCCACCTGGCGCCGATTTCTGATAGTTTTTTAATAATTTTATTTTGATTTTCCATTATATGTTGTTGTATTGCGTATATATTGTTGATCGCTTCTAGGGTTTGGTGTCCATCAAGTGGCTGCTGCGTTACACTTTCAATTTGCCTTCCTTCGGAGATTACTTCATAGATTACACCATCATCAGTAATCACAGGATTTGGTGTTTGACTGGGAGCAATTATATTCGCCATAGGGTCCATCTACAACAAAATATCTAAATATATAAAAGAAGATACTGACTCACTGACATATCAACGCACAGCCCAAACCGCTGGGTCTAGAGACTTCAAATTTGGCACACAGTTTCCTTATGAGGTCTAGGGGTGCACTAAGAAAGGATTTTTCAAAATTCCCCCCCTAAAGGGGTGAAACGGGGCTCCAAAGTTCGTATTTTACCAAGCTTCAATACTCCTTCACGCCGCAACTACTAAACTAACTAAACGACAATATATAGGTTGGTACATACCAAATCTTGCGCCATGGAGTTGTAATCTGGACTTTCAACTGAAGAATTCGGTATTGTACGATATGTTTGAGCAGAGCTGATCTGATCAAAGTCTATGTCAGTGTCTGTTTTGTTTAACATATTTGCCAATTCTTCTTCGGCGTCTTCATAGCTTTGAAAATTTTTTCGTTTTAAGGAACAACTCATCGTAAGCCAATCTGCACGAGGTTGGACACTACTGTCTTTTATTAATGTATCTACATTATATCCTGGCCATCGAAGCTGTCCTCTGTGCTCCCATTGGGAGGGTACAGTACACAATTCTCGGCGACCCCTACGAAGTGTTGAGACTATTTTAAAATACATTTTTCTGAAACAAAACATACTTCCAGTTATTGGTATAATACAATTATAGATAGGTAGGTATTTAAGTGTAAATATCTACAACATAATAAAAGACCTACACATTGACGGACCTCGTGCAATGTTTTGCGAACTGGGTAGTCACGCGAACTTATATTTATTTTGGGAACCGCGTTGTTAATTGTTAAGGGACTCATAACTCCTGAGGCTTGTGCACACTCTCATAGCAAGCTCACAACCGCGCCGGCTGGCTGCCGAGTGCCTACTGCGATCTACTCGGTTCTCGAACCTAGGCGTCGTCGCGCGTAGATTCGAGAACCGAGTCAAAACGTGGCGATCGCGCAGGCGCGAGAGTGGGATACGGAGCGAGTGCGCCTAGCTTGCGGATTCGGACGGGTGGACCGCGGAGTGCGGACTACTTGACTTAATCTATCTATGGTCGGAAATCACACATCCGCAGCTCATAAAATGATTAAAACGAAACGCATAATACTTAGTTATGAAAAACAACAATCTTTATTTTTATCTTTATGCACGCTGACCCATCTTAGTATGATGGCCAGCATTGATGGCCCATCATGTAGAGCCAGTATATGAGTTTTACTTGTCCGAGAACCCTAAAAATGTAAGGAATTAATAAATGTGGTCACCTATGTAATATACAGGGTGGCCGGTCAATTGACGTCACAAAAAAAAATTTAGGTCCGGTATGTTGTGGGGTATCCGAATCACCCCCATGTATGTTCCGCGATTTTTTATAGTTTCGGAGTTATGATTTTTTTTTCGATTTTTTGAGGAATTTCGACCTGACCATCTTAAAAAAATTCTAAAAAAAAAAGCACAGACTTTTTAGAGTTTTTTTTTTTTTGTAACTGAATTTCCATAAGTTGCACTTTTATGCATAAAATAATCAGCTTCGTAACTTTAATGAAAGTTATGAAAATGTTGGTCTAAAGTTAAAAAATTACATTCTGTGAATTATGACTTAAATTTTCAACTTTAAATTAAAAATCTAAACAGGTGACCTTATGATTTCTAAGTTAGTCTTAAAAATGCGCCAGACTCTCAGCTTTCATAATAATAATAAAAAAGTTGTACTTAAGGGGGGCAATTTGGCTAAAATCGGTCTTCAAAGACAGCAAGGTGGAAAATTCTTAAAATTAGCCAACTGATTAAAAAAAACATTATCATTCCTACGGTTAATTTAATGATTAGAGAATGCTGAAAACCTATCGTGTTTGTTGGATAAGGAAAGTTTTAAGTAAGAAATAGATCATAATTTAAAAATCATTTAATATTTTTAAAATTTACAATAAATTTTCAAAGTGGCCACCTCCAGTAGCAATACACATTCTACACCTTCGTAAGAAATTGTGTTTCAATCGTCTAAATGCTTCTCTGTTCGCCTTGACAACACGTTGGGCTTCTGCAATCTTCTGCCTCAGCTCTTGTTCACTCGAACATTCTCGGGCGTATGCTATTTCCTTGTAATAGCCCCAAATGAAAAATCGATGGGGTTGAGGTCAGGTGAGCGTGGAGGCCATCTAATTGATCCACTCCGTCCTATCCATCTGTTGGGGTATGTTTCATTTAAATAATTTCGGACTTGTGTTGCGTAGTGACACGGGGCGCCGTCATTTTGAAACACCATAGTGCGTCTATGTCATAGTCCGAAATTATTTAAATGAAACATACCCCAACAGATGGATAGGACGGAGTGGACCAATTAGATGGCCTCCACGCTCACCTGACCTCAACCCCATCGATTTTTTCATTTGGGGCTATTACAAGGAAATAGCATACGCCCGAGAATGTTCGAGTGAACAAAAGCTGAGGCAGAAGATTGCAGAAGCCCAACGTGTTGTCAAGGCGAACAGAGAAGCATTTAGACGATTGAAACACAATTTCTTACGAAGGTGTAGAATGTGTATTGCTGCTGGAGGTGGCCACTTTGAAAATTTATTGTAAATTTTAAAAATATTAAATGATTTTTAAATTATGATCTACTTCTTACTTAAAACTTTCCTTATCCAACAAACACGATAGGTTTTCAGCATTCTCTAATCATTAAATTAACCGTAGGAATGATAATGTTTTTTTTAATCAGTTGGCTAATTTTAAGAATTTTCCACCTTGCTGTCTTTGAAGACCGATTTTAGCCAAATTGCCCCCCATTAAGTACAACTTTTTTATTATTATTATGAAAGCTGAGAGTCTGGCGCATTTTTAAGACTAACTAAGAAATCATAAGGTCACCTGTTTAGATTTTTAATTTAAAGTTGAAAATTTAAGTCATAATTCACAGAATGTAATTTTTTAACTTTAGACCAACATTTTCATAACTTTCATTAAAGTTACGAAGCTGATTATTTTATGCATAAAAGTGCAACTTATGGAAATTCAGTTACAAAAAAAAAAAACTCTAAAAAGTCTGTGATTTTTTTTTAGAATTTTTTTAAGATGGTCAGGTCGAAATTCCTCAAAAAATCGAAAAAAAAAATCATAACTCCGAAACTATAAAAAATCGCGGAACATACATGGGGGTGATTCGGATACCCCACAACATACCGGACCTAAATTTTTTTTTGTGACGTCAATTGACCGGCCACCCTGTATATACAGAATTTGGTGTAATGTGTCCATTCTTATTCAAATTATGGCTTATTAACTAGACTTGTGGGCACTTTTATTCAGCATAAAAACAAAATAATCAATCTCCATTAAAATCTTTTGTGATTTTAATTTATGATTATCATCAAAATGCTTAAACTGATAACTACAACGTTTTTTAATCTTGATTCATCTTATTTTGTTGCGTTTAAATTATTAGGATCAGGAATTTCGTCACAAGTACGTTTTTTAGACTTAGGATATATGTATGAAAATACTATTCACAATCAGTTAACTTGATTATTGTCGCGGCGCGTCATACACAATCGAAAAAAAACACATACTATTCACGACAAAATTACTTGCGCACTAGCAATTATAACATGTAACCGACCTAACTCGACGTATAAATATTAAAGTTTACTTACCGATTTTATACACTTAGGGTAGTGGAACCAATAAATGAACGCATAAGCGATTTTGGCAACTTTGAACAGCTCTGATTAGTTATTTAATGACATTGAAGCTTGCTGGGTTTTTCTTTGTGATTCCACATATCCTCAAGGTTTAACTGATTAAAAAAATAAACTCTTTTATCTAATATATATTTTTTAAAGTTGCTTTTTGTAAGAAGTTAAGGGGTTTACCCCTATAGTTGAACACTGAGCCCTAATTATGAATAGTTTGAACCCAATAGTTGAACTAGCATTTTAATAGGAATACATTTATTTTAACATTATTATCATAATACAATATTGTATGTTTTGAGCCCCGACTGACGACATCGGGAAAACAAATTTTTATGTGGGGCATGTGGGGTGTCATTGTCCAGAGCTCATTAAGTTCAAATATTATATTTTATTCTTTTTAAAAATAGTTGCATCCACTTTTTACCCGGCTTAATTTTTGATCCTTTTATTTCAAAAATGTTTGCCACCGTTTCTCGTACATCTGTAGCGTTTACTGGATTACCAATTTTGGCCATATTTAAAATCCAAAAACATATTTTCTTTTCTTCTGCGTCCGATAACAAAGTTTTTGGCCCTTTTTTACATCGGAGGGCAGTTTTTCCATGAATTTTATTGTGCAGTGTACCCTTCGGAATCCTGAACAGAGCACTAGCTTTGGATAATGATATCTCCTGAGCTTGGACCATTCGCACAGCTTCTTCCAGAGTGCCCTGTGCATATTGTATTTTTTTTTGGGTAGACAACATCTGTAAAATATAAGAAAGATTGTAGATACACAAATAACTGTAGGTAAGGTAGGTACTGAATAAAGTACAGCTCAATAAAGTGATAAAATAAGTCCCAAAAACTGAACTACTTAATTCAATTCGTTCATTTTTAGGATTAAAGTACCGTCAAATGAACGTATATAATTTACTTCAGCGTTCAGTTTAAGACGCGATACCCAATAATTGAACGAATAAAATGTGATTAAATTCATTAGTTCAACTTTTGGACGTGAATTCTTAAAATGAACAACGCAAGATTTCATACTGAAATAAAACCTCAGAACACAAAATAATGTGTTCAACTTTTGGTAACTAAATTCCTTAATTAACTAAAATTAATTTGCGTTGTTTTGTTTCGGTCTCTAAGCATTAATATAAATGTTATGACCTGTGTAAGAATATGCCATTTCTCCATTAGTTGAACGGCGTTCATCTATTGGATCAAGCTTACGCAATCGAATCCATCACTTGAACAGTATTTTTTTCAAAAAATACGTCGAATAATATGTATATATGTATCATTATAATCAAAGACAGATATATCAAGATTTACTCCAACCAAAACTACCCAAATCTATCGTATAAAATTGCTTTAAATTGCCGAAATCCTTAAGTTTGAAAAGCACTTACCTTAGGAAGGTTTCCATAGAAAACAATTTTTTGCCGGGAAACTCTCACACAACGTCGAATTACGAGCGCGTCTGAGCTGTGACCGTTGATTTTGTTAGGGAATCGGGAAGAAATAATGTTGCCACGTGCGGAAAAAAATAATGCACATAAATAAATAGCGGGATGTTTTATTTTTTTTGAATTTTCGGTCGGCCGTTTATCTATTGGGTGTCGTTCATCTTTTGGTTCCACTACCCTATATGAATTGTCAATAATGTGTTCGCATTTTTCACTTCCTTGCACTTAATTTTTCACAATTTGTGTGAATTCTATTTGAATAATTGTAAAAAAAAGACTTAAATGCTTTATAGATTCTTAATACAATAAACTATTCAATTCAACTGAATAACTGAGCAGTAAGAGCTTAATTTGAGCAATGTCGGCTGTTATTCAAAAGTTATACAGCTAATTGTACCGTTATTTGAAGATGTTACTCAGGTGATATTCAGCGTAAAACATTTTAAATTGGGGCCTATTCTGTTTGAATAACAGCTGAATAGACAGTACTCAGAAGTTATTCAGCTTAGTATTCAGCGTATGCTCTTAATGATTGTTGTTACTCAAACTTTATGCAGCACGTTTGTGTTACTTGGGATATTACACAGTGGATGTTTAATCGAAGCATGCAAACGTAAAGCATCAATACTCACAAAGAAATCCTGACAGTCGCGAACAAAGCATTTCACGGAAACAATACTCATCTGTAGACAAACAATAATACACTCGTTGTAACTTAAAATTATTAATTTTTTATTTGAAGTTTATGCGCGCCATGCACCTTTTTGCCATAGTTGCCACGAATAAATAAATAAATAAAAAAAAGCAATATTATATTGCCCCCGATCATCACCACTGGGTATGATAGGGAGATGAAACAGAAGTCTGTCCTGGGCCCTGTTCATCAACCATTACAAGTTTACAAGCTCACAAGTTACAAGTTAAAAAAAAATCACAAGTTCTTGTAAATTACGTTCATCAAAAATTTTCACATAACTTGTAGATTTTAGACACTTGTATTTTTTTTTCAAGTGCGTACCTAATTATGAGACGTAGTCCGTTAAATCCGTTTCTATATAATACATTATTTGTGTATATGTCTGTAGAAGAACATGACGACTTGGTACGCTGGCTACAAAATACCCCCGAATTAATCCCGTCCATAGCGCGGTTATTCCCAATTAAAACATATTATTAGAAGGCTTATATCTATTATATTCGTTGATTAATCCTTCAGTCTTCGAGTCGCGTATTTGTTTGTCTGAATGACATTGTATATTGTATACAGCCCTTTGTAGAAAATACAATTCTCTTTCAGTTTGTTTGGGATAGCAACAATGTAAAGCGTGAAATAGTTTAAAGAAAATGTCGAAGGCTTTAAGGGGGCCGTCTATGTTATACATTGTATCATCTATGATAAAAAAACACTCAGTGATGTTGTCTTCGTCCGGTGATACAGCTACAAAATGTTCTTACATTCACATAAGTCTGATTTGCTACTAATGCTATTATATTATTATTGTTCATTGCACAGAAAATTCGGTGGTCTGACTATGATTTTTAGTAACATCGGCGAATTTTATATTTAGCAGTTGAAGCAAAGAATATTCGCTAAAGTTTGTGAAAAAGTTAGTCACAGCTTCAAAATGTTCTTAGCAGCATCACATAAATCTGATTTGCTACTTCAGCTAATATATTATAACTTTTCGTTACCTAGGTAATTTGTTGATGTGACAATCATCAATATTGTCGAAAGATATCTATGTATATTAGTAGATGAGTGTGAAAATAAAATTAGCAGCTGTTGCAAAACTATTGTTAGTGATTGCAAAATGTTTTTATCAAATGCAACAAAGACACGTTTTTGCTGCCTTATGCATGTACAATTAGCAATAGTAACAAAGTTTTTGTCTACTAAATCTAAGAATTTCGAGGGCGGCACTGAAAATTTCGGGAATCAAGAAAGTGACACAACATTACTATTTAAAAATGTATTTATTGCTTTTCGAAGTATTCTCCGCGAAATTTCATACATTTTTCCATACGATGGAACCAATCATTGAAGCAACCATTCCATTCGGAAGTTGGGGTCTCCAAAATGGCCGTTTTGTAGGCGTCCACAGCTTCTTCAGGTGATGAAAATCTCTGACCACGCAATTTATTCTTTATTTTAGAGAAAGTATAGAAATCATTAGGGCTTAGGTCGGGGCTGTACGGCGGATGGTCTATAATAATTCTATGATTTCTTGCTCTAAAAACTCTTTTGTTCTGTGCGCCGTGTGAGAACTCGCATTGTCGTGATGGAGGATGATGCGGCGGTTGCAGTTCTCTTTACGGAGTTCAGAAACGACCTTTGGCAAACAAATGTTAGCATACCATTCTGCATTAACCGTTCTTTGTCCCTCAAGAGGAATAGTCGCAACATGGCCGGTTTTGGAGACAAACGTGGCCACCATTTTTTTTGCAACACTCCGTGAACGAACAATTTTTGTTGGCTTTAACTCATTTTCGAACACCCAAACTCGTGACTGGTTTTTAGTTTCGGGTTCGTACGCGTATATCCAGGATTCATCACCTGATACGATGTTGTATACAGCATTTGAGGATCCTGCGTGGAATCTTTCGAGAGTTCTGACGCACCAAGTAACGCGAGCCGCTTTTTGCTCTTCACAGAGCAAATGCGGTATCCATCGGGAAAACAACTTTTTTACACCTAATTGTTCATGCAAGATTATTTGTATTTGACTCATGCCAATGTCTAAAGTTGCCTGAATTTCGCGGTATGTCACATGTCGATCTTCCTCAATCAGCTTACGCACAGCATCAACGTTTTCTTGGGTGACTGCAGTTTTTGGACGACCTTGACGGGGATCATCACTGAGCTTGACACGTCCACGTTGAAATTCAGCAAACCAGCGATAAATTGTGGTAATGGATGGGCCTTCATCACCAAATGCAGAAATCATCCGGTCAACACACTGTTTTTGTGTTAAACCACTTCGAAAGTCATAATAAATCATCGCTCTAGAATTTTCTCGAGTCAATTCCATTTTCTCAACGACTAAACAAGTTTGACAAGACCTTGTGAGAAGACCGAGAATCTTTTTTTAAATAAATAAACGGTATTCGATTTATAAAACCAAGGAGTTTTAAATTAAAAAGATTTTAATATGACAAGAACAGTGGAAATATTCCATTCCCGATACTTTTAGTGCAGCCATGTATTAGCAGTCATAGCTAACAGCAATGTCTAATAAAATTTTGTTGATACGGATAAAGAAATTAGCCATACATGCTAATCAATTAGTAGCGGTAGCAAATTATTTGAAATTCTTTGAACTAAATATCGTTAGCAAGTGTAACGAAATGGCTTTAGTTCCTATAGACACGGCTTTGTTACCGTTGCTAAGAAATTGTATGCAGCAGCAAAGGAAATTTCAGCAAAACGAGTTTAGCTACCACAACTAAATCATTTTTTTCCGTGTAGAGGTCCCTGGAATTCAATACAACATATCTGTATTCAAAAAGGCCAAGGAAATAAATAATTGAGTTTCACAATCAATTTCACAAATATAAATTTCACAAGGATCACCAGATGATGCCAACGACTCGTGAATTTCGACATTCGTAAAATCGAAGAATTGCTTTAGGGGGGAACTCTTCAGTTTTCCGAGATAAAGAGTAACCTAGTATGATACTCTCCAGATCATCAACCATACCCATGTAAAATCACGTCAATTCGTTGCTCTTTTGCAGCTTGAATGAAATTACAAGAATACAATTGAGACAAACCAACAAACAAAAATACCTACCTATCTACTTTCACATTTTTAATTTAAGTATGGAATTTACTAGGGATGTAACGAATAACGATACATGAATTTGCCGATACGATGCCGCTTATCGAGGAAAATAATCGGCGATACCGATACCGATATCGATGGCTTAGTAGTAAATACACCCAGTAAATAAAGAATGATGTACTTTATATGCATAAAACTTACTTATGTTACATAGAATAAATAGACACTCCATTCTGTAAAGATAAGTATTCTTTTCGCCTCAATGATTGTGGATTGTAGAAAGAACGTATGCAATTTATAGCGCGGATCTAGTGTTGTTGATAAAATAAAAGTTTCCTCACTCTTTAGACAATCAAATCTGTCATTTATTCGAGCTATCAAAATCTCTACAAAATTATAATATTCTGAGCTGCTGGTTACAGCAATGATCAAAATAATCAAGAGACGACAGTTATGTCGTCCGCGGTCTCTTGATTATTTTTGATCTGTTTTAAAACTTTTCGCAAACTGTTAATAAGAGGTATAGCGTCAGATAAGCAAGCAGATTCTTCACTTATAGATTTTGTAGCTTCTTCAAAATAATTCAAAGTCGAAACAACTTGTTCCATCAATAGCTATTCTTCTGTAGACAATTCAGTTCTACATTTCACATGAGGCAAAGAAGCTTGAAGGAACGTGACAAGGAACGTTATGAGATTTTTGCATTTCTGTTAGGATTTTGCGACCTGACGTTGAATGACTGAAGTGGCCAATAATAGATCTCGCCTTTGTAATCATGGCATTTATTTTCTCTTCAAAAAACGCATCCTTCAGCACTAATTGTAAAGAGTGCGCCATACATCTGATACGTTGAACTCCCACTAGTGTTACAGCAAGCCCCATATTCGGTGCATTATCTGTCACTACAGCACGTACCCGTTCGCTGATGTGCCAATCTTGAAATAATTGACGTAAGTTTTGAGCTATGTTTTCAGCGCTATGATTTTCGCCTTCAAAAGGAAATACTTCTAGTCTAGGCAGTAGTTCTTCAACTCAAAATTTTTATCAAGTCCGTGAGCAGTCACACTTATCGTCATTATTAAGTCGTTAACGGACGAAGAAACATCGCTAGTCCATAAGTCAGTCGTGATAGTGATGTGCGGAAGTTCATGCAAAAGTTCCATTTTGGTTCTTACACGGCAGTACATGTCTGGTATTGCATTTTCCGATATATGGGGACGGGAAACCATTTTGTATTTCGGGCAAAACTGCTTAATAGTGCGTTGAAACCCCAGTTTATTTACTAAGTCAAACGGCTCCATGTCTACATATATTTGTTCAGCTATTGTTTGCGTGATCGCTTTTGCCCTAGGGTCATCGGTATCATACATGACACTTTTTTCCAAAATGACAAACTACTTTGGAGCACCAAAGTAGTTTGTTTTTTAGGTGGCGGACCACCGTCGGCGCTTGAGGTACCTGGGGTGTCTTTTTCCAACTCCTTTTCGTGATAGCGCTTCACGTGTGTCCACATGTTAGATGTCGTGAAGCCCTTCTATGAAACTGCTTTGCTACCACGAGAAACGCTGACATTGCAATATAAACAAGTCGCTTTTGTGTCATGATCCTGTTTTATTTGAAAATAATTCCAGATGCTACTTCTATGTTTTAAAAGAGTCGCCATTTTATTTATCGTACGTAACTGTATTACAGTCCTCACTTCACTCAAAAACAGAAAAAATCATGAATAGCGGCGACGAGACGTAAATTCGCCGAAAAACATTACAACGCTGTGCCAAAACTAAGCCTACACTGACGAATGACGACCGTTTACCGCGTTGCCGTTTCGCTGGCGGGCGCGTCCTTCGCCCCGCCCTCTGAGACGGAGTGGCAACGTGGCCGCGAGCGTGTCGTTCTTTTCGCGCGCTTCTCAAACTGTGTATCGGCTGTATTCAAATCGGCGATGCCGATATATTGGCCGATATATCGGTATCGGTATCGTTACATCGCTAGAATTTACTAAGTGTTCATTATACTCAGTTGCTCAAATGAGGATACCTTATTAATATCTTTGATAATTTACTTTTAAATATTCAAAGACAAATAACTTACTTACCAATTTTTAAGAGAAATCATAAAACTAACCTCACTAGTCACTTCCAAAAAGTCTGTGTAGACTTTACACTTTAGACTACGCCTAATCGCTTACCAGTTAAAAAACAAGATAAGTAACAAAAATCACCGCAATTCATAGCACAAAATATAAAACTTTAACTTTTATAAAACAATTTTAATGTATTTTAAGGTTAAGATTTCCATTGTCATTCTCGGCTTGCGTCGGTTTTTCAGCGAAAATGGCGTCGACCAATAAAAGTTAAATGAAACCCCCACGAAATTTTAAAATATTTTTGTGTGCGTAATCAAGCTGGCCTTGGGGGAAACAATGCAAAATGAAAGAGATGGGCAAACCCGATAACTCTTGCCACCTCTTACTTCGGGACCTGGAAGGGCCTGCACTCGATACAAAATGGTAGAAATCTCGAACTGGTTAAAAAGACTTATACTCAGCATCAAAACTAATGAAATTTGGAACAAACAGTCCAATATTATTCAGCGACATGGTGGTCGGACACAACTTTAATTTATCTATTTATAAATTTACAAATTTCTGATTTGAGGTTGCTATGAAAACACTTTTTTTTACGGATTCTACTGGGCAATTCCCACACTCCCAAGGGTTGATAATCATGCTTGAGATTATATTGCTTATATTCAAAGTACGTCTCAAGCTTTATTATCACGCCACTCACTCTAACGGGGTTAAATTTCTTTCAGAGCAATAAAATGCCCCTCCATCCACTACCAATTGGCTGGAACCAAGAAGGTGCAGCAAGCGTTAGCAGCACCAGGAGTTCTGGAGAAGTTCATGGGCGCTGGAGCAGCGACTGGGAGGGTCAGGGACATCTTCACAGGACTGTACTCTCTCGACTTTGATGATAACGGGGAACGGGCTGTGGATATGGCTTTGGCAGATGCTGAGAGGTGAGTTTTATAATTAATTTGTATTTAAGCCTATTTCGCGCGATCTCTCCTAGTGCTACATAATCTCTGCCGAGATTTCCTTGGACTAGGAGGACACGTTAGGTTAGAACCTTGGTGAGTGAGTTATATTTATTAGTTGTGAGATATTATTTTTCGAAAATAGATTAATTAAAATAAATTCATTTTCACAATTCCTATACGATTATTGAAATATAAGTTTTTATTTTATTGGCATTTATTAAATAATCAACATTTGCTCTTTCAATGTAGCATAGAAAATTAAGTATAGTTATTAATATTACCAACAGAGGGAATAAATAACTAATTGTGACTTTTCATCCTGACATTTTGTGAAAAAAAAAACAATACAATGAAATGGCATATTTATTAAAATGTGCCTCTCATTTTAATAATTATACAAAAAACAGGTAAAAAAACTATTAGGGAATATTTATAAAACTTTTATTTTAAAAAGGTAACAAAAATTATCATCTGAAAACTTTTTAAAAATTACATTTATTAACTGAAACTTAACAAATTAACATTAATTAAGTGTAATTAATTATCAGTCATCAAGGAACTTATTTGTGTTAATAAAATAGGGACAAAATTCAGTTGTAACGCTATCTCTGATCAGCCCAATACAACATAAAGGCGGGAGATATGAAAATTTCAGGCGGGATATTTAAATCTTACCATTCGTTCCCAGCTCCTACAAATTGTTTAAATCTCTACTAGAAAGACTAGAAACAATCCCGTGATTTAGTAATGGATTGTTTCTAGTCTTTCCAGCCCCAGACTTCCCATTAAGGTTTTAAAAAAACAAGAGTAAGTGATAAGAAATATTTTCCATTTATTTATGTTAGTTTCAACTAAATATCAAATCATACTTGTCCAAATATCGTATAAAAGCCTTAGATTATCTATATTGAACTAACGTTTCATATTCTCCTGTAGATGAAATCCACGCCCTTACAGGTATACAATCAAAGGATACAGTTTTTAAAATTCCCGGAGGACCTCTTGTATTTTTCTGGACCATTAGTAAGCCTCTAGCATTTAAGTACTTGGAGATGCGAGCTCCCGCTGTACTAAATCTCGTCACAATCGCTTCACTTGTTGAGCTGTGAAAAGGTAGCTGATACACTTTAAAACGATACATTGTTACCAAGAGAATATGATATGTTCGACGTACTGTTAGTCCCTAGCACTCGGTGGTTTTAAAGGAAACAACACGAGTACTCGAACTGTAGTTTATTAACGGAGAAAATTTGGATATTCTCACAAAATAAATAAGATTAACTACTTAAATCACTTGTCGCGACTCGCGGAGACCTCCAGAAGGTCTTTGGGCGGTATTTTTGGTTCAGGACCTTAGCTTTTTACTAATTCAAACCGGCAGGCAGAAACCGGGTCCGTAGTTTGAACAGCAATTAGGCTAATTACCAGAACGACTGGAGATTAGAATTAATAAGCTGCTTTTATAGGCAATATATTGCTGATGAACACATTATTGTTTCGCGTCAATCCCGAATAGTGGGTCAAGATGCTAAATGAATGGTCAGCAGTATATGAGTTAGTAGTTAGGGATGTAGCACCTCCCCCGTTTAGGACGGAGCATCAGGGGATGATGCGAGTAGAATTAAGTGATTTAAGTATTACAAAAGTGAAATAGAAAATGGATTCATGTAAAATATCGTTAATATAGGAACTAAGAACTAGAAATACAAAATTTACTTACTAGAATTAGGAGACAAACAATAAAAAGAAATAAACAAATTTATCAAATTATCTATGACAACTCACAGAAATTAAGAAATAGGAATAAGTAGCTAATATTAAAAATGATCTAGAAATATAAAAATTAGCAACATAGTGTTTTATTAGAACTAGGAAAAACGAATTAACTAGGTACATGATATAATAACAAATGAAATAGTATAATTTAGTCATACAATTTTTTTTTACTGTAGGTTTCTCCGTAAACTATTAGGAGAACTCTCAGAGCTACTAGTTGCTTCAAAGACTTTATTACGAGTTTCAAAATTGGAGCTGGGATTAAGGCGCTGTCAGCTCTAAAAATCAAAAGACAAATCGAGAGGTTGGCTCTCCTCAGTCCTCACCCCTCACGCCAGTTATGCCCACTTCGGCCGGGTGGCGCTCCCGTCGCGGTTTTCTTTATTTTCGCGCGCTTGTCATAGCATGTCACGGATGCCCTCGGATGACAAAACACGGTAACCCAAAATTTGTGAAATTGGTAGAATGACGTAAGTGAGTAAATCACGTACCAAAGTCTCTTACATGAGTAGGTAATTGAAAAAATACCTATTGTAAATCGCATATCGTGTGCAAATCCATTTTAAAACTTAATATTATAAATGCGAAAGTGTGTTTGTTAATTTAATTGCCCGTCAATCACGCCGCAACGGAGCAATGGTTCGACGTTATTTTTGGCGTGGGTAGGTATAGTTGAGGGAGAGTGACTCTTTATCCCGAAAAATTAAGGAGTTCCCGCGGGAATAAAAAAACTTCAACCACGCGGACGAAGTCGCGGGCATCAGCTAGCCCAGCATACTAATATCCATACTTAATATCATGAATACGAAAGTGTGTCTGTCTGTCTGTCTGCTACGCTTGCACGGCCCAACTACTCAACCGATTTTGATAAAATTTGGTACAAAGATAGGTTACATCCCGGAGAAGGACATACGCTACCCGGAACCATTATCCTGGAAAATTAAACAGTTACCACGGGAGTCAAAAAATCTTAATCCATGTGGAGTGTGGACGAAGTCGCGGGCATCATCTAGAGTTACATAAGTATCTTATTTACATAAACTACTTACGTGAGTTAATTACATGTACAATTGTGGCATAAATCAATATCATACGTATCTACAATGTACTTACCGACTAAGAGTCTGATATTCAGTTTTTGTCAGTAACAAGAAATACAGATGTTATTTCAAAAATTTAAATAGCAGAGATGAAATAGTTATATATAATAGATAAAAATAGAAGATGTTGGAAATGGATCATTGATATCAATTTCTAGTCTTTTGCAGACACAGTCTTATTTACAGTGTTTGAAAAATACTCAAAAATAAAAAACGATGAAAAACATAGAATTTTGGTGTCATGATCACAATTTTTTGTCTTTACATACAGAATTATCTTTATGGTAGAACTTCATAAGCGCCAAAACCGCAAATTAGCCAATTTATGTAAAATTTCAAATTTGTACGTTGTTTACGTACTCTAAAATTATAAGTTTGATTGACAATATTATGTCCTAAGCAAAACCTATTATATTAATTAACTGGACTTAGGTTGGGTGAAACTAAAACAAATTAACTTTTTAAAAATCCCACTCAATCAAAATTAAAAATAAATCCCGGGAACGGCAAATTTTCAACTTAAGGAAACGGGAATAAAATTGGCCGATTCCCGGGAATTCCCGAGAATCGGGATTTAAAAAAAAAATAGGTATTGCTACTTTTATGTACCTTATATCCAGTTTTTTTTTAATTAACTAAAAGTTAGGCCTCGACTGCGATCTCACCTGATGGTAAGTGATGATGCAGTCTAAGATGGTAGCGGGCTAACCTGTTTGGGGTATGGCAGTTATATTAAACCCTAGTCCATATCCCTAATCGGTTTCTACATGACATCCTACCGGAACGCTAAATAGCTTGGCTGCACGTCTTTGGCGGTAGGGTGGTAATTGGTAACTAGCGACGGCTGAAGCCTCCTACCAGGCCAGACCAGAGAAAATTTAGAAATTATTAATTGGGCGTATTTTTATAAAAGTGTACATGGGTTTATGCCCTGTCTACCAACTTTCGGTTTTTTTTCTCACATTTAGATTATGATGATCCCAACATATTTTATGTTTTTACGTCGCTTATTTATCTAGTCATATTTTCGTCTACAATAAATATCTTAATTCAATTCAATTGTAATTTTATTAACATAAAATTAGTAAATTACAGTATTATTAACACAAATAAATGTGTCATTTTACCATGTCCTCACCTGTTTCTATAACTTTCGACTTGAGATAACAAAGCAGCCATAATAGATAGATTATTAGTTCACCCATAATTAGATAGCTTATTTTACGTACTTTTGATTTGTTTATTGAATGAATTTATTTACTTAACCAGATGAATTCAATTATTTTTTTATAAAAGTCTCAAATTCGGCTATATTTGGAATTTCCATTTACGTGCGCTTTTTTTTTCAGAAATTATAAAATTATTATTACTGCAGAAAATTTTATTGGTTGCTTTCAACATTAATAAATGCTGAAAGACTGCTACCATGTTATTTAAATAATCAGTCTTCCTGCAATCGGTGTCATAACCCATCCATTTAGTAACAGTGGTTTTTGAAGGTAAATACTGAATTAATGTCTTTCATACATAATTTTTAACATAGTTCACCTCATATTTTACTAGAATGTACTACATTCTTGTAAATTCTTGAAATACAATGCAAGAAAATATTGTTGCCGTGAATTCATTGTGGTCCTTTAAGTAACTCTTTCGAAATTGCCAGTCAATTGAACAAATTGGTACTCAATGGATTTCTAAAGGTTTGTACACGGTTAAGCTTTTTCGGCCCCGAGTTTTGCATTGGAAACGAGTATTGTATATATTAAATTATTCAGGTGTAACAATGGCGCTGACATCTGCCGAAATAACAAGGCGGCATAGAGATAAATTAAAGAGCGACTCTTAAAAGTTCATACAATAATATATAAAAAAATAACACTTGGAGCTCGTAAAATCTAAAACAAGAAAAATATCCGAATGATGTGAGATAAAATATCAGAAAGGGAGAATCCAAGAAGACAAAACGCAAAAAAAAAAATTTTACTTATAATCATTCTTACAATGTGATTTAACATACCATAAATTGGTTGGAAGTTCTACTTATATTTTTTAGACGACATTTTACATAATTTAAGTACAAAATAAAGAATCAAGAGTTTAAAATACTCAAAAGTACCTACTACGACTATTATAGTTTTATGGTAAGAAAGTGCAATAATTCTTAACATTGTGATCAGTGCCCTTACTTTTCCTTTGAGTAATTTTCAAGGTTCCACTCACAAATTGTCCTCTCAAAAAATCCTCTCAAAATGTTTGTATAGATGCATGTATGAATGGATGTATGGATGTTTGTTACTCAATCACGCCCCAACGGCTGAACGGATCTGGCCGAAATTTGGCACAGGTATAGATTATAGTCTGGAATAGCACATAGGCTACTTTTTATCCCGGAAAATTAAAGAGTTCTCGCGGGAACCACAAAACCTCGATCCACGCGTACGAAGTCGCAGGCATCGGCTAGTATTGCTTATATCAAAATCAAATCAAAATCAAAATCAAATATTTTTTATTCAAATAAACTTTTACAAGTACTTTTGAATCGTCAAGTGAATCTACCACTGGTTCGGAATGCCATTCCTACCGAGAAGAACCAGCAAGAAACTCGGTGGTTGCTCTTTTTAAATAATTCATTTACAATTACTATATCAATGTGTACACAAGTAACCGCTGTCCCCAGCATTGCTGGAGCGATCAAATCCATGCTCCTCTATCATTTACATAATCTTCAACAGTATAATAAGCTTTTTTCAGGAGCATACTTTTAATGGATTTCTTAAATTTGTTTATTCAATTCATGTCAAAGACGGGCAGACAGAAAGTAGCCCCATTCCCGCCGGTGGCACCCGTTCACGAGCATGACGCATGATCCAGCCATTGCTTCGCTCGACCATATTTGAGGGAACGTAACAATATGCTTATAATATTGACAATTTATGATTAATATAAGTTATTGTTATGTTATATTTAAATGTATATTTTTTATCGTAACTTGCAAAAACAAAAATAAAAAGCATTGTCTATTTCATAAGTTATATAGAAAATTATGACATAAATTTGCCATTACGTTAGTCAAAAGAAATAAAATAATCAAATTTTGATAGTGTTTCTGTTATTTTATGTTTGCTGTCCTATTTTTCTGATTGGCATGATTGGTTAGACTAGTAAAACACTTCTGTGAATCTTATCTAAAGTTGTTTTCTCTAAAGTCATCTAAAGTGCCTTTTGTGAGATAAAGTTTAGTTACTCAATGGAATAATTCTCCGTCACTTAATTTTAAAATGATTGTTTTTAACTATAATTTAATATAGGTAATATTTGTAAACAGTGCTACTTCTCATAAAGATAAATAACTAAGAAACACAAATTTATCAATAAAATAACAAAACATAATGAAAAAAAAACATCGATTTTATTTCATGTACACTTTTACAAAAATACGCCCAATTCCCAAATTCACTCTGCTGGGGATTAAACCCGGTACATCCCACGTTAAGACAATAGTGCTCAGCACTGCGCGAGTGAGGTACCTAGTCAATAGAGCATGCTCCCGATAATTCCTGGTCCTCAATCCTAGGATCCTCCATACGTACGGGGAGGACGGTGGATGGATACCAAAAATACTAAGAGGTACCATATATCCAATAATTGGAGAGACCAAAAATCGGCACAGAATAGGAGAAAGTAACATCTTCACGAGATTCTCTTGGGAATACTGAGTATGGGTTGGAAAAAATTTAGATTTACATTTGTAATTCTTTGAGGTGAGGTTACTACGTACGCCTGTCTATAAAAAAAGACCCGTAAAGGATCACTTTGTTGTCCGTCTATCCAAGCCTCAAGGCTTGTTTCTCATAAACTGCTTGAGGTAGTAAATTTATATTTGCACTGGCTTCTAATTGCTATAAAAGTAGTTACATATGAGCGTATCACGATAAAAAAAATTACAACTTTTCAAAGTGTATTTTCATACAAGACGCAATCTCTGTAAAACCTATGAACTACAATAAAACTTTGAAATTTGTAACGAAGCGAGTTATGGTACAAGTAAATGAAAAAATCATGAATTTACTGTCCTGTGTGAAATATTATGCGATAATTTTTTGTATAATGCCTAATGATCAGTAATATTTGGTCTATTTCATACTTTCTGTAATGTATTAGCCGTGTTTTTGTGATAATTTAAGGTAGTATCGAAAGTATCGAAAGTCCCGGGAATTCCCGGTTCCGTGCCAATATCGGTCCAAAATTTCCCGGTACTCAGACACAGCACCGAATGCATGCCCTAGTAGTCAGGGAGAATTATAATAAACAAGTTAAGAGATCAACTTGTTCTCAAATATTTCTCAAGAGATAAGTTAAAAAATACTCTGTACACAAAAACGGGAAATCACAAAAAAAAACCAACGACGTATTTCCCGGAAATTTCTGACTCCCGGGTCCAGGAAACGAAACCCTAAGGGTATCTAATATCCAATCAATTAGTAATAAAACTTGCAATAGGCACTTATTTGAAGTATTTGAGACACTACTAGGTCCTTACTCAGCAAGCTTTCGATATAATAATATTATCTGGTCGGTCTGGTCCAATGAGAGCGGACGAGTAGGCAGTAGCAAGCTGAAGTGGCAATGCTTGATTTTCAGTTTTCCTTTCTGTCTTACCACTGTTTTGTTATTTTCCATTCATATCAAAAATTGCACTGGAGGCATACTACTATCGCTTAAATCCGTATTGTTTTAATATTGTTGACGTTCGTGTTTTTAGAATTATAATCCTTATTTTAGGACCTTCAAGGTAAGTGACATAAAACTGACATTTTTAAGTAATACTGCTTTAAGCGATGGCAGTGAACCCTCTGACAGTAATTGGATGTTTGACAACTTACCTAAACTTCTTGGAAATATTAAAAGACGTCATTGTTACAACCAGCAGGAGTTTTTTTTTTAAATAGTGAAGCGACGTGCCTTTTTATGCGATATTTCGCAACTCGTATGTCAATCTAGTAATTACTAGTACGATTTTAATTTTGAAAATAGTTTTCAAAATAATTACGAAGCTGCAACACAAGCTCACTTGATTGTCATTTAAGTAGCGTCATCTTTGGCGTTGGATGGTTTCTATGGCCTGCCTTATTGATGTTGCCAAATAATAAAATATACATTTACAGCATTGCTTCACCAAAAATATTTATTTTTATACATAAAAAAGACATTTAGACGCCTGGGTATGTTTATAAAACAATACAAAAAGTTGTAATATCAATGTGTCAAATCGATTAAAACTTCTTCGTAAATGAAGTCGATTGTTGTCAAAAATCGAATGGATAGCGCATTACGGCATCATTATTTCGAGCTGTCAAAAGTTTGGTCAGAGAACACATATTCATACTTTATTTGATATGTATTTTTAGTTATATAAAAGAAGATAGCTCACGAAAGTTGTAATATCCACGTCTTCTGTCAATTCATGTTGAATAAACATTAGTCTTATTCATGTTATGTTTGAAAACCATTTTAAAATATCGATTTAAACGCTGGAGCAAAGGAGCACAGATCCATCGTCTGTGAAGTTCTTTCGAACACTGGCGGAGGTGAAAATGAGCTAGCGCTTCTCGAAAAACCGGAATACAATGGAAAACAGAAAATATGTGTACATTTTAATAAATATTAAATAAATCAATGGATGTCATTTAGAATTTAGAATTTAATGATATATTTTTCAAGTAAATTGAGGTTTTCAATTTGGAGATGTGTTGATTTGAAAACTGAAATAAGAGGTATGTTTGAATTTATTTTTTATGCAGCGAAGTTGTTTAAATCGTGTTTTGGGATAAAACAATATCTGAGTTAAGGTCTTGAAAACATCATATATTTTTTTCAATCTTCCATATGCCACCATTTAATGGATACACTGCTTTGGAGACCCCCCCCCTGACCACACACAGCGCCTTAATTGCTCGGATATTATGGTCAGGCTTAGAACAACAACTATTGAAAATCTGTATACAACAACCAGGATTAGAACTTGGAATGTTATTACGTCTTGGTCTATTACAAAGAAATTTAAATATTTTATAAGAAATAAAACTAAGTACAGTTAAAGATACCAAAGTCGTTAAGATACTAAAATAACTTCCATATTTAATGTGGTAGGGCTGGTTTTCAATTTTCTCTATCTCGTCATTAACTTGGTTCAATCGGTGTGTGACAAAATGCAAGGAATCTAAGATTATGTGTGACAATTTAATAGGTGTTAGATATGGAAGCGTTTTATTTATTTTCTTTTTGGAACAGCAATCGTCTTTTATGATGTTAAAATTGGGAGTTGACAAATAAAGTTTGGACTCATACTCAACTGAGGGAATAAATTGTAAGAGCTTATGGAAAGCTTTGCATCCTTTCGGAATCTTGAGAATTCCTGTTCCAATAATATCGTAGTCGTTAAGAGTATTATTACATTTTACAGAGACCTTAGTTATATCGGATTGAACATATATCCACTTATTATTACTTATCTTTTGCCATACGTCAATATCACTAATTATTATTTTGTAATCACATGTGTCCGGTATTTTATTTATATACGCACTTAAGATTGACACTTCACAGATCGGATTTGTAACACTGGATTGTACATTGCCTAATTTACACAGATAGTTATTGGTTGTTAGGGTTTTGCAATCACTCATTGAGTCCATCGTAGAGTATATTAATTTATCGTCTGTTATTGCGAGGAATTTTGTAGTAGGGTTTATCAAAGCAAATGAATGCGGATTTTTAATATCATGTGCAGTAGGGAGAGCATAAACATATTTTGAAGACCTCCGTGGCGCAGTGTGTAGCGCTGTTGCCTTAACGTGCGGAGGTCCTGGGTTCGATCCCCGGCAGGGTCAATTTGGGAATTTATAATTTCTGAATTTTCTCTGGTCTGGCCTGGTGGGAGGCTTCGGCCGTGGCTAGTTACCACCCTACCGGCAAAGACGTGCCGCCAAGCGATTTAGCGTTCCGGTACGATGCCGTGTAGAAACCTAAGGGGTATGGGTTTAATATAACTGCCATGCCCCTAACAGGTTAGCCCGCTACCATCTTAGACTGCATCATCACTTACCATCAGGTGAGATCGTAGTCAAGGGCTAGCTTGTAGTGGATAAAAAAAAAAAAAAAACATGGTAGAGGTTATATTCTTGTAAGAGGGTCAACGGGATTCCAACAACGAATACTAATTTGCTCGTTATAATTTAGTTTTGAATAGTCGTATTAAATAGAGAAGTGAAGAGATAACATGGATGTTTCCTCTCATTAATGATGCTATGTGTCTCTTGAACTGTGTATATAACATTTTTAATATTCTATATATGGGGTTGTTTATAGGAAAAATCTGTAAAGGTATAATTTTCTAAAAGTTATTATAATAGGTTCCTAAATAAACGAAGTATCGGGTATTTAATTTTACTATGATGACGTATATTTATTTTAATTCTTGTGTCATGAAAGATAAATGCTATTATTTCGTAAATTAATAGAAACTTTAATTTATCGTAAGGGTTATTGAACTCAGATATAGAAATTTCCGTGACCTGTGGATAGAATACTTTTAGCTTACTGCGCAATTCTTTCACGACTTTGAATATTATGTCTCTGTAGGTTGCTGAGTCATAATAATGAATTTTAGTGAATAAATGGAAATAGGTTTTGTTATTAGTACTAGTCATCTTTATGTTATTTAGCTCTCTTTCCAAGATTTCGAATTCGCTTCTATTTTCTAAAGTGTTCAGATTACTATCACAATAAGGATTAGAGCTATCTGGGCCGACAGAGGTAGGATAAGCTATATAGGGACATGATGTACTGAGAAGACTCTGATTTGATTACGTAATTTGTGTATCGTTTAACATAGGACTAGATCGAGATTTGATAAAAGATTCATAAGTCAAGTTGTCTGTCGGATTTATATTGGCAAAGCTGTGTATAGGAGGCTTCGTGAAATGAATTTTTATTCGATTTTGGCCAACTTGTAGGGAATTGTTGCTATTATTCCATCGAAATTTAAACTAAGTGATTCTGAAACTAAGTGAAATTTACTGAATATTACTTGTGAGCTATTTAATTTAATATCTAACTGGAAATGACCGTAACTTTCAGAGTACTGAGCTTTTTCATCTATGCCTTTAAATTGAATTGTTTCAGGTATGAGTTTTGGTTGTATTTCTAATGAAGTCCTTTTGACTAAAGAAATACTCGATCCCGAATCTATTAAAAGAATAAGTGGTTTAGTTGAGTATTGCGACTTGACATAGATGTGTGGTAAATGAATTTTATCATCATAGTGAATTTTATAGATGGTTTGGCAAGTCGATTTTGATGTACTTTGTTTTATAGAGGGCTTAGAAGACTTGGTAGATGTGTTCGGTTTAGAACAAATGGATTCGGAGGAGTTTCTAGGACTAGAAGACATAGTATTTTCAATGAAATGGTTGGAATTAGTATAACTAGACTCAGTGGACTTAGAAGACTCAGTGGGTTAACAAGACTCAGTGGGTTTGGTAATAATATGTCCACGGTCATGAATTTGGGGCTGGCTACCCTGTTTGTTGACTCGTGACATGGATATCGAAGGTATAGAAGCATGGTGTCCACGGTCATGAATTTGGGGCTGGTTACCCTGTTTGTTGACTCGTGACACAGATATAGAAGATATAGAAGCATGGTGTCCACGGTCATGAATGTGGGGCTAGTTACCCGGTTTGTTGACTCGTGACACGGATATAGAAGATATAGAAGCATGGTGTCCACGGTCATGAAATTGGGGCTGGTTACCCGGTTTGTTGACTCGTGACACGAATATGGAAGATATAGTAGATTCAGTGCGTTTAACATAATTAGGAGGAATGGCGGATACAGTGGAATCTGGAATAGAGGGGTAGCCTACCCATTTTCCCCCCGCGGAATTGAATAGTTTTCCAGTAATAATTTTTTTTGTAAAATCATAACCTCAAATTTTTTGGAAGGATTTTTTTATTATATTTATTCTGGGACGTAAACAAAGGAAATAACCACGAAGAGGATGGCGGGGTCTTTCAGACCCCGCCATCCTCTTCTTAACCTAAACTATCCGAGTCGGAGTGCCCCCCCAGTCCCGAGCTCGCTTCGCTCGCTCTTGCAAAGGCCTTAAAACCACTTAAGTAATAGTGGTAAATAAAACAATGAATTTTTTAAAATTATTTAATTAATTTTATAAACATGCTTTATTGCTTTCATAATTTCAATGAATGGATCCTTTTTATATTTTTGAATATTTCGCCTCTACAAATACTCTACTATCACATCAGTGAAATTTTGTGTATTATTATAATTTTGTTTTCTAAAAAACCTCTTTACTGCTCGCCATTGCGACTCAATTCTCTGTGCATGTGTTCCATCTTCAGCCACAAATGGATTGTCTGGGTCTGAGTGATTGACTTTTTTATGGGTGTACCCGTGGTCTGCCAAGCAATCATATGCCCGCCAACAATCAGTGTGGATTGTAGTGCCCACCATCACATGTTTATTTATAAGGGGCACCAGCACCTCAGCAGACCTAACATTGTCCGGGCACACCTCTAGTCTGAGATCCTCAGACCCATCTTCTATCATGCCAAGCACCCAGTGCCCTTCGATGTGACGTCCTACAACAAAAAATAATTTTAGACATTTAGCATAACAACAAGTAAAGTTGATAACAAAACCTCGCTAAGAATATAATACCTTTATTATATTTGCGCTTTCCAAATTTACTCTCATCTATTTGGACTATCTTGCCGGGGCCACCAATCTTTCCAGAAAACTCAGTTTGTTTCTCGAGGTGGTAAATAATAACCACCTCTCTACAGTAATTATACCAATCACATATTGTATTTGGGCTTAAACATTGTTGTCTCTTTTTCTTGTATGGGTCTTCGTGGATTGTTTGGTTATAAGACCATCCTTGTGCATATGCGTAAATTAGATAATAAATATAGATTAAATCCAGACTGACGTTTTCAAAAAATGTTCCATATCGTCGAGAGATTTTAGTTCCACTGCCTCTAGCTTTCCTTTTACATGAAGCTTTGGCACATACAAATGTGCAACCACACGTATATGATATTTTCATGTTGCTTTTATATGTCCGGCACTTCCGTTCCTTTAATACGAGACCTTCGTCCTCACTATAGCGAACACATTGCTCGTTCGTACCAAGTTCGCGTACTATATCCATCAGATTCCACATGAGTAAAATCTCCGACACGTATGGCCTACGCTCGACGTAATCGCCATCGTCAGAGTAGGCTCCGTCGATAGGTGGCCCGGCGTCAGGTGCCGAAGAGGGTCCCGCCATGGGTTCGTAATCGCCCATTCTCAAGTCCGGAATGCAAGCCAAAGTCCAAAGTAATGCAATCCAATCGGGTCCAGAAACAAAGCCAAGGTCAAACGTAAAAGCAATCAAAAGAGTCCAAAAACAAAGCAAAAGTCGTCGAGAAAAGAGGAAAAACACGGCACCAAACACAACAGAGAACATTCGCGTGACCACTAAAGAAAAGGAATGACGATTGACATTTGACATTGACGGACGACGGATGTCCACAAAATGGCCGTCAACAACGTTCCGTTTAACACTTTTTAGTCATTTTTGACATCTAACCATGTAGTTACTATAGCAAATTGACATACTTCCATTCCTTTTTATGCAATTTTTAGTAAAATTTATTTTTATCGTAATTAATTCAAAACGCATTTGCGGCATCCAAAAATAGTGTAAAACGTTCAAGTTTAACCCTGGCAAGCTCCTAAACTGAAAACATAATTAAAATCAAGTACCGGACGTCTATAGCAAACCCGAATGGGAGATATCAGTCTGTAATCGTGTTAGATGGGTCTCTAAACGCGTACTGTATTGCAAAATCGTCTCATAAGGTTTCATTCTGCAATTTTGAAGAGGTCTAAAAGTAGGTGGCTTCGGTGTTTGGTTTCGCCAAAATTACTTTTTAGAAATTGTTTTAGTTCCGACCAGTTATCAAATACCTTTAATGAGCAGGCTGCATCTGCTTTCCCTTCTAATTGTGACAGAATAAATTGAAATAAAATTTCAGCTTGAGTGGAATTTACTAATTTAAGGGCATTTTCGCAGTTTCTTATGAATGATGTTAACTTGTTTCGGTCAAAGGGTTTAATAAACCGGGTCAAGTCACTGAAATTCATTTTAATGGATTCGACAGGGAAAGGTTTGAAAGTGGTGGGTTTATCCTCTCGGTTTGCCATGATAACAAAAATATGATACTATAATTTCCTATACGCAATAACAGAAAATAATTAATAATTTTATCGAGTTAATAGCACTAAAATCACTCACAGTAGTAGTAGAAACGGTGTCATTGCTGATTCGGCGTTGGACTCGAAGATTCTACACGGCGTATTGCAACGTCGGGCGAGTCGAACTGGGTCACGCGCCGGGTGAGTCGAACTGGGTTGCTCGCGCGGTTATTCCGCACGCCTCGTCGCGATGTTGTGATCAAGTAGAAATCTGGACCGGGTGGCAGCACCTCTCGGCTGGGCAGAGAACCCTCGGGCACGATGAGGATTGGCACAGCTTGGTCTTCTTCTCGGGGCCAACTGGGGTTTGACTGTCCGTCAGTCAGAGAGACCAGGAACGGCAGCACGGGTAGCTTGGCTTGGAGAATCGTGGACGTCGTCAGGAGTAGGCGTCCAACGGGAATTTATCCCGCTTTCTTCTGACTCCAAATGTTAGTCCCTAGCACTCGGTGGTTTTAAAGGAAACAACACGAGTACTCGAACTTAACGTAGTTTATTAACGGAGAAAATTTGGATATTCTCACAAAATAAATAAGATTAACTACTTAAATCACTTGTCGCGACTCGCGGAGACCTCCAGAAGGTCTTTGGGCGGTATTTTTGGTTCAGGACATTAGCTCTTTACTAATTCAAACCGGCAGGCAGAAACCGGGTCCGTAGTTTGAACAGCAATTAGGCTAATTACCAGAACGACTGGAGATTAGAATTAAATAGTATAGGCAATATATTGCTGATGAACACATTATTTATGCTGATGATTACATCATTTATTATGGGTGAGGTGTGATATAATTTAAAATCAAATTAGTTAGTGTATTGAGCATCATGTGAGAACAGTCAAATATGTTTGAGTGTATCAATTTTTCTTTTTAAACCTGCTGAAGCAGCTTCAACAAAATTTCGGTTCTTTACTGCTGAAGATGCCGAGTAGCCAAGACTTTAATCTTTTATTTTCTTTTAAAATTATAGTATACCCTTGCTACAGCATTTAGCGTCCAAATCCAACCTTGCTTAGATGGGGGTAGACTTTTCAAAAACTTTTTCATCTCCTCGAAAAGTGCCAAATGAGGCTATTCTTCTGTAAAATTTGTTAAATGTGGCTTTCCTTTTTTGTGGTCGGCTGAGTTGCTATATAAGAAATCAAATAGCATGTCTATTTTTTTAATCATAGCGCCGTTTATTGTTGCTTCAGATGTTAATAGTCCTGAAATTAACAAAAATTAAATTATTTTATGAAAGGCCAAATCCTTCTGATTCTGAAAGCAGACCTCATTACGAGAGGAGACTTGTTCTCAGTAGTGAGCCTGAAATGGTATCAAACTACTTTTTTACCAACAGTTTTTTGTTATGTAAAAGTTATGCAGGGACATAGACAGCTTGCTCAAGTACAGAGATGCAAGCTATCTCTGTTTACACTGTGAAAAAGGAAGCCTTTTCCATTTATATTATTAAGTATGGAAGTATAAATAATACCGTCACTTATTCTGGGAAAGATTCCTCCAGCTACTGAGTAACTCAGTACTTGTGCAGCAAGATAGACCCGCATATTTTGTTTGCTATATTTTGGGTTAATATATTCCTTTCTTAATTTAGGAGCATAAACAAAATTGGGATGACTGTTGTCAACTTTGTAAAAATCTTCAACATGTTTCCATTTGGCAATACCTATAATGAATAGAACATTATTATTATTATCATATATGTAGTTATAGAACTAGTTTATTTGAGCACAAAACTACATTGGATATTATAGTAAAATATTTATGCCATTTATGCAAATATAGTTATATAGTGCTATTTCATAGTCAGAAATTTTTTAGTATAGATTACCTTGTCCTTTGATGTCGTTGGAAATGATACTCGCATCACATTTTATATCATATTTCAAAAAAAGATTTCTAAAACACTTCAGTAAATGTGGTGGATCAAAAATTGTGACAACTTCATTATTTTCAAATTGAAAGTATGGGGTCTCTGTGGAGGTACGAAAAATATTCAAAGCTCTTCTGTTAACTCCACCCATATCACAAACAGTTGCTGATATGTTCATATTGATTGAAAAACATTTCTGCAATACCTAAAAAAACATTATTTGAATATTTAAATATAATAACTTATTTAATATATGTATTATGTATCAAATATGAAAATTTATGTAGCTATAATCAAGGTAATTTTTTGTGAATGTACCCGTGTTCTGACAAACAGTCAAGCCTTCTAACAGTCTGTATGTATTATGGTGCCAACTGCTACATGTTTTTTGATAAGAAGCACCAGCACCTCAGCAGACCTGACATTGTCAGGGCACACCTCTAATCTGAGATCCTCAGACCCATCTTCGATGAAACCCAACACCCAGTGTCCTTCGATGTGACGTCCTTAAACAAATAAAATTAATTTTGAAACAATTTGAATGACAAAAATAGGAAGGTGAATTTGATAACACACAAGCTTTACCTTTATTGTACTTGCGTTTTCCAAATTTGCTCTTGTCAATTTGAACAATTTTTCCAGGGCCACCAATCTGCCCTTTAATCTTGATTTGCTTCTCAAAGTAGTAAATAACAACTACCTCTCTGCAATACGTATACCAATCAGAATAGTATTATAGCTTAAGCATTGTTGCTTCTGACGTTTGTAGGGGTCTTCCAATATAGTTTGGTCATAAGACTAGGGGTGTCCATTTTGAAAAAACATCGATGTTTTTTTCGATACGATAAATCAGAACTGTACATCGATGTCTTTCGATGTATCGGGTGAAAACATCGATATTTTGTACGCATCGAGTACTTTTTCAGGGTTTCGTACCCAAAGGGTAAAAACCCTGTTACTAAGATTTCGCTGTCCGTCTGTCACCAGGCTGTATCTCATGAACCGTGATAATTAGACAGTTGAAATTCTTACAGGTTATGTATTTCTGTTGCCACTATAACAAAAAATACTAAGAAATAGAATTCACGGGACACAGACCAGATATACTACTTCAACACAATTTTTCATGCAAACCATTACTAATTCAAACATTGTTTTAAAAAAAAAGTTAAAGTCATGTATTAGAAAAATCTTTATTGTAATTTACGTAAGAATGTGTAAGTCTGTCATGTCTTATTCCCAGTGTTCTTTTGAGAGACTTTGCAAAAACAACAGTTTATTTAAACGTTTGCCTTTCAGTCTGTTTCGTTGTTGATTGACGATTTGTGCCGCTTTAGAAAACAAACGTTCAGATGGGACTGAAGTTCCTACCATGGTTAAATATTTGTATGCAATTGTATGAAGTTTAGGGAGCTGAATCTTGAGATCATTCCAAATTTCTAAAGGGTTCTCATTTAATCTGCCTACTGGGCTACGTAAGTAAATAGATAGTTAAATAGAATCTGAAATAGAATCATCAGATTTCACCGTTTTCCAGCTCTTTTGGACTAATTTGTGGTGATCTTCCCACAGTCGTCGTAAAAGGAAAAAACACTGAGAACACAGGAGAACACATTCGCGTGACTACAAAAGAAACGGAATGCATAGAACACTATTGACGGCATGACGCTTGTCGTTTTACACTTGACAGATGTCAAAAAGGCCGCCAACACGATTTGCGTTCCGTTTCACTCGTTATTTTGATTCTGACATTATCACTAGACCAAAATTGTAAGAGTTGTGTTTCGTTCTACGCAAAATTTGGATGAATTTATTTTTATCGTAAATAATTCAAAACGCAAAAAACTAAAACTTCTAAAACTATTTCTAAAGGTTTAAGCTGAACTTCGACGATACTCCTAAACTCAAAACAATTAAAATCAAGTACCGGATATCTATAGTCATAGTCATAGTCATTTATTTATTAAATATAGGTACACTGTAGGTACACTTATTGTCGTCTAAAAATTACTTACTTAAAAAGCATGATGGTGATAATGGGTAACGGTATCTTAAAACTAAAGCTACGAGGGTTCCAAACGCGCCCTGGTCTGAGAAGAGCCCACAACAAACTCAGCCGGGTTTTTTTTTATTATTATCACCATCTCACAAATATTCTTAGTAAGGAACTATCAGAGACATTAGAGCAAATTATTGCCAGGCTTCCTTGTCGTTTAAGTAGTCCTTTACATGGTAATTCGATTTTTCAATGAGTTTACGTTTTACATTAACTTTGAACTTATTCAGAGACATCTTCAACATGTCTTCTGGGAGCTTATTATAGAAGCGGACACTGTTTCCAACAAATAAATTGCTAGTTTTACTAAGCCTAGAAACAGGCATTACAAGTTTATTTTTATGTCTAGTATTGACATTATGACAATCACTTTTCTTCTTGAATTTATCAATGTGCTTATCCACGTGTACTAAATTTTCAAATGTATATTGATTGTGCACTGTCATAATATTGATTTCTTTAAATTTATCTCTTAGTGACTGCCTTGGTCCCATATTATATATGGCTCGAAGAACCCTCTTCTGCAACACAAAAACAGAATTAATATCAGCAGCATTACCCCATAATAATATACCATATGACATAATGCTGTGAAAGTAACTGAAATAAACTAATCTCGCCGTTTCTATATCTGTTAACTGGCGAATCTTTTTAACCGCGTATGCAGCAGAACTAAGCCTGTTCGATAAGTCATTTATGTGATGGCCCCATTGAAGTTTAGCATCTAACGTTATTCCGAGAAAAACAGCGGTATCCACTAAATCTAATTCCTCATGATCAAGTTGTACAGTGGTTTTTACCTGTTTGACATTAGGTAATGTAAATTTGATACACTTTGTCTTTTTTCCATTGAGGAGTAGGTTATTAGCTTCAAACCACTGTACCACTTTATTGAGAGAATTGTTTACTTCGTCAAGAGTTGGTTCATAACGTCAGTCAGTGCAGAGATCTTGTTAAGTGTTGCCTCGTATTCAGCCCGGCACTCATCAAACCTATCCACGAGCTCCTGAAGGCGGTCACGCTGTTCGACTACGTTGTCGTACCGTATATGTAAGGCCGATAATTCTGATTTCAACTTTTCATTACTTTTTAATATACCTAATAGTTCCTTTTCATTGTCATCTCTTTCGCTATTCAATTGGGTACATAACTCTTTACTAATCTTTAATTCTTTGGCTTTACTAATCTTTAATTTTCAGGTTTTCAGATGGTTCTAGTGAGTGCGTCTGCTGGTCGGATTGATTTTGTTCTGCTTTTGAGGTCTCCTGATTAACTAGCCTTGGGACTCCAGTGGGAACAGCCTGGCAAAGAGTCATCAACAACGTCTCTGCTAAAAGTCGCAGCATTATCAGCTGTTTGTGTAGCTACTGTGTCATTACAGTACAGTGACATTGCTTATACTCGTATCTTGAAATACTTCTCGGTTTATGGAAGTTTGAACGTCATTTATTTAACTGGATCTCGGTTGTCAAAGAAGGGGCAAACTCAATAAATTATTAAAAAAACTCACGTTTTTATTTTGTGTCTCATTTTCATCAATGACTGATTGTTCTTTCCCGTTTGCGGGATCGCTTTGTTGCTCTTCAACATTTGTAAAAGCGTTTTCCTTATTTTCATCATTTGTAAAATTGTTTTCAATTTCTTCAGTGAACTCTTCGGTTTGTTCATCAATATTTTAATCAATTGTTATCTGTGGGTGTTTCTTGATCTTTGGTAAACAATAAAAGATCATAGAAGAAGAAGAAAAAGAAAAATATTTATTTTCATAAAAGAGTGACATGATACTACAAGTTTGGTTTATAGATGTCATCTGCACCTTTTCCGCTACGCTGACTATCTAACACTTTTGTAGACAGTCAGCGTAGCGGAAAACGCATGTGTAAATTACGTTTGAAACGCGGAGACCTGAACGCATGACTGAGGCATGAGGGGATGCGCGAGCGGGCGATGCGTGCGTACATTCTCGTTCTCCATTTCTATCTTTACATGAGAGCGTATGTGTAAAGGCGGCTAATGGTCGCATGAACGCAACATCCGGTACTTGTAAACGGTATATAAATAGATAGATAGATAAATTTTTTATTGCCACACATAACATAGAGAAAACTTAATTATAAACAAAAAGCAGAAAACAACGCGTGCGCAAGGGCGGTCTTATCACTAAAAGTGATCTCCTCCAGACAATCCATTTCTTCTGGAACTTTAAAACGGAGCGGGAAAGTGCAACAATAATAATAAACATGCAACAATACTATACTACTTAAACTATACATACTAATGATACATAAATAACTAAATATAAATAAATATAAACATATAGCAGTACTTAAACCTACATACAAACGAAAATACTTAAATATTCTATAGCATATTAGAAAGGTAATATTCCTTTACACGACTCTTAAAGATGTTTAAAGACTTTGACTGCCTAATGTCGCTTGGCAATTCATTCCAAAGCAGTACAGCCTTAACTGTGAATGAATTACCATATGCCCCTGTATGACTAGGAGGGATCTTTAACTTTTTGTCATTTCTCGACCGCAAATAAAAAGGTACATAGCTGCCAAGAAAGTTGAATCGCTCTTTTAGATAAGGTGGCGTCTGAGGATAATATAAAATGGAGTACAAGAGAGAAAGAGCGTGTAAAGTTCTACGAGAACGAATTGGCAGCCATTTCAACTGAGCACGAAATTCGGACACATGATCATATTTCCGTAAACCATATATGAAACGTATACATAAATTTTGCAATCTATCAAGCTTGTTGAGCATAGTCTCTGATAAATCCAGATAGGAAACATCAGCATAATCTAAAATAGGTAACAGCAAAGTATTAGCCAAAAGGATTTTAGTTTTTACAGGTAAAAAATGCTTCCACCGTCTTAAGCACCCAACAGCAGCAAAAATCTTACGACTCAACTCCGATATTTGAGGAACCCAGGACATAGTACTATCAAGGATGAGACCAAGATTTTTGACTGCACTACTCAGGGAAATAACTGTACCATCCAAGAGTACCGGTGGTATAGAATAATTTGAAAGTAAAGAAATGTAATAATTGCCACCACCACTGGTGCCAGAATCTCATTTGCTCGAAATTGATTCGGGCGATCAAAAGTCAGCTCAATTTTAGATATTAACTGAGTATTATTCCCTGCAACGTCTCGGTAGTGATTAGCTGTCACTTTTGGAAGATTGGGAAGTCCTTCTGTCACCTTATGAGCTGCGTAGTATCCTCCAATCTTTAAAAAGATTTAAAAGTGAATCATTTTCAATGAATTCTTTCATTATTTCAGCATCGTTTTGGTGGCCGAGTAGGGACCTAAGGCTTCAATAATATAGCCATCACAGCACACTATTAGAAAGAGTTTCACCAAGTTTCGGTATTTATGCTGTGAATATGTGTTTTTTTTGAATGCATAGTTGCTGCTCTTTTGAATGTAAGTATGTACCATCTACTATTGTAATTAGGTTTCTAATTTGTACAGGTTCTTCTGGATTTCCAAATAAATGATTGGCCAAGTAGGAGTTCCTGGCAACTACCTCCTCCCTTGAAACACGATCGAGCTCCAAATGTCGAGGAACATAGTCTTTTAAGAGGATATGTCGTGCCTGTTCCATGAAGGTTTCTAAAGTCCTTCTTGGTGTTTGAAATTATAAGGCTGATATCCTCTCATCACTGTCTCCTGTACGCAGTACAGTTTACACAGTAGTGCATTCAATCCTAATTTCATTTTTAATGTGTTGAGTCTTGGCACTTCTGTCAAACTGGCATTGTACTCAGTTATTGTACGGCCAAACCAATATTTAAAAAGATGGTCATCAATATTCTCAGGTTGAAAAAAGTCTAATGGATTGTTATCTTTGAGCAATAATATAATTTCCTCTATCATATCAGCAGTAAACATAGATAAAGCAGTATGAGCTGTATAAAGTTCATGATATGAATTACTTTCTAGGTGGTAATCACCAGTTCTAGAGATTTTTGGAATATAAAAATTATAATCCAAAATAACTTGTTTTCGGATTGAAAGGGGCACTGACGTTTTTCACTATCGTCACATTCTGAAAAAAGGCAACGTCGAACTGTGGCAGCAGCTCTCCTTAGAGTTGGAAGAGTTATACTGGCTGGAGATACTGGCTCAGCTTCTTATTTCATCATGAATCAAAAAACATGGGCAACTTGTTGCGCATGTTTTTTGGTTCATGAAAACTTTGAATGAAACGTGAATTTCTAAGCCCAGATCCAAATCACGGCCCAGCGTGAAACATTCCTCAGTACCGCTAGCTGAAATCTCCTTGAAGTATTTCTCTGGGTTATGAAGATTTAGGGGTCTCTGCCACCATTTCAATGGCATATTAGAAGGGAGGTAAATGAAATATGAGACTTACAATTATGTCATATTTCTTTCCCTCTTCCTTGTTATTCAGAAAGTACAGTTACAAACAGAAGACACAAGAAGGCACAAGCGTTAAATAGGCACAGAAGAAGAAGTATAGAACGGGAAGAGTCAATTTTAGTGTTACTTGAAACAGTTAAAACATTTTTCTTATGTTTTTCCGTTAGGATATGTTTTTCAATATCGGCAGCTCCTTTGAACTTAATTGAAACATAATTGTTACATGTAGAACTTCGGTAGGTTCTCTGCCATCTTTCATAATCGGAATTTTTTCTTTTAAAACATCTGTGAATGTACAGCCATGCCCCTAACAGGTTAGCCCGCTACCATCTTAGACTGCATCATCACTTACCATCACGTGTGATCGCAGTCAAGGGCTAGCTTGTAGTAATTTAAAAAAAAAATTCGTAACATATGTAGTTTTAAAAATACAAAGTTTCAGAAAAGAAAATTGCTTTACGAATCTAGATTGTGAATGACATGGCGAAAAATGAGGATGAACGATTTGAAATTAACGTTATTATTATATTCGCGTTTCTTACAATTATTCTCCAAAACATGACCTTCATTTTTGCAGTATCGGCAAATAACCGGGGACCTAGAAGATGTATTATTGGTAAGGGAATTAGTGGACCGTTGTGCAAAGTTTGACCTTAAAAAAGATTGTAATGAATTTCTAGGTTTGTTGCCTTTATTCTCGACGGGCCGGGACTTCCGATACAGAATTTGTTGAATGCGCTCCACGGATATGGCTTCATTTAAAGTTTTTGGAGACTTCGCACTATTGTTGATATGCGAGAGAGTAGACCCATCATAAAGTGATGGAGGGCAAGGTCCTCCATGACTGCAGTACGGTCAGTTAAGAATTTGAAGAGTTCGGCCTGTTCAGAATTAGTTAAGGAAATTTCCGTTAGGAGTTGTGAAAGGCAAGTCACCTTTACAGCGATTTGACTGACATCCTCTTGCGGGCTCTGCCTGCTCTCCTGGATGTCTGCTAATAAGTGTGTTTTCTTTCACAGAATTGTTCTTTGAGAAAATCTTTTAATTGAGACCAGCAGGCAAAATCCTTGATAGAGCAGGCAATTTCCGCTTTTCCTTGTAATTGACGCAGAATATATGAACAGGATAGGCTTTTGAGCCTCAGTGGCAAGTTCGATAGTGTTAAACAATAAGCCTAGGAACAGATCTCTAAGCTCCTCTCCGCTGGATCCAGTCTGATCTAGAATTTGGCTACAGTGTGATGATAAAGTAAAGTACATAAACTTACCAAAAGAACATGGGAGTTGGATCGCCAATGTTGATGTGGAGTCACACAACACTTTGCACAACACACAAGCCGGCGCGCACACATAAAAACAAGTTAGTCAAGTTTATTGGGGGAGCGTTGCGAACAGTATATTAAATTAAAATTGATTTGGAAATTTAAAAATTAATATTTAATTCACTGAGATATCAAGTAATCAGAAATGTATGATTTAGTCGACGCTCTGCGGTGAATTGTCCTCCCGACCGGGGCCCCTGGCTCTCACAGGAAGGCAACTCATTCCTAGAACCGATGTTATGCTACTTCGGCATTAACTGACACCGTTTCTAGGCGCGGAGCTGGTGTTATTAGGCGAGGAGCTGGTAACAACTAGTTCGTTCTATGTTTTTTATCAATACTTTAGGTATTGTGCAGAAAAGTTTATCAACTTCGTTGTTTCACCATTTTACAGACAGTTATCTGACGTTTGTTTTTGGAGGGAAGGGCCAGGAAAAAATAGCAAGGGAGATATAATAAAAATAACAATACATAGACTATAGATTAACAACTAGTACAAGCGGGCAACTTTGTTACCATTGACAACTAACCATAAAATAAAGGGTGGGTATCATTAGCACAATATTAAAAACAAAATTAAACATACTCCCCCCGAGAAAGGCTACCAGCCTTTATCCAATATAATATTTTAATTCAAAGGAAGCCGGCAAAGCTTTGTAGGACCGGAGATTGCTCAGCGGATTCTGATGATTTGGGGGTGGGGTGTCCAATGCGGTTGATTTTGATTAATTACGCGAGGAGCAGCTTAATAATTAGAAAACTTTTGTTTAATGTTGTCAAATCTCCCTTCCGCTTCCAAATGTAACACTTTATTAACGGTTTCGTTAAAATTACAATTGCTAACAAAGATTTTGATCATATTAAGGTAAACTATATCTTAGCGAATTTAGTGCGGTATTTATATAAGTATCCATGATTTCATCAATTAAAACTTGTTTATTTGGGCCGTGCTTATCGTTTAGTTTGTTTATAATAAAAAATATTTTTTGTTTAAATTCAAATATTAAGTCTTTATACTGTTCGTTTAACCCTGAAAGTCGCAAGATATTTTTGTGAAATAAAAACAAAAATTGAAATATACGTTGTTTATTAGTTGAAAAAACACACAGTAAAAATAATAAAAAAAATTAAAAGTACAATTTTTTTTAAAAACAATGTGTTATAGTATACTATACATTGCCACTTGCCACATAAACATTTAATTATTTGCAATGTATAGTATACTATACATAGTGCTTTTAGGTTTTGTTATGGTAAGCCCAAAAACAATTCCTATTTTTGACATAACACAAATGTACATTACATTTCGTGCACATGGTACTCGCTTGGCCATTTTTACAATATTTGCATTGTTGATATCCAGTCAATTGAGGCCAGTGATCATATCGATCGTACCGGACGTCATCACACGGTCTTTCCGCTACCGGTTTTTTTATTTTTTTTCTTATCAGAGACCGACTCTATCTCCTTCACCGTCGCTCTTCTGTCTCTTCTAAGCAGCCCCGCATAGACCTAATAGCGGAAATTCTTTAAGTGGTCTTTTTTCCTTACAGTTTCAGACATTCTATCATGCCTTCGCCGCAACCAGGCATTATTTATAGAAATATCCAACAGCTGGGAGAAAATGTGTAAATACCACCTGTGGGACTTGATTCCTGTACGGTATAATGATATCAGCATATCTGCTAGATCGACACCACCCATATGCCGATTATAATGCCTTACGATCTGGAGACAAGTCACATCAACACGACCACTGCTTTCTTTACTAAATCTTTTTATTTTTTCTAATGGATATGCATCAACATAGGAACTAACTAAAGTAACTTGTTTATTATCAAACCACTTTACCACACTTAGTTTATTTTTATTACAAACCACTTGACAAAATGCTCCCCTACCTCTTTTCTTCAGAGTCTTATCAGTAAGTAATTTTTGGCTAGCATCTTTCAATTAGTCATAGTCATAGTCATTTATTTATTAAATATCGGTACACTATAGGGTACACTTATTTTCGTCTAAAAATTACTTAATAAGCATGATGGTGATAATGGGTAACGTTATCTTAAAACTAAAGCTACGAGGGTTCCAAACGCGCCGTTGTTTTGCCGAATGGTTTCCAAGCTGAAAATTCCATAATTTTCCCTCAATTTATTTATTTGTTTACATCAGGCAACTAGGCCCATAGAAATATATACATAATATAACATATAACACAATAAAATAACATTAATACATAATTATGAAACAGTAGGGATTCTGGATCTGGCTTCCCTGAAGCGACGGTAAACTATGCCCTCAGGCCAAAAGTCTGAGCTGAGGAATACGTCTTTGCACGAAGCCGGAACAGTAAGGACATACGAGCTGAAGTAGGTTGTCCTACTGGACTTAAGTTTATCCAGGGTCAGCTGCACTTCAGTCATCTGCGAACAAACAGCAGCTGCAGCTGTTCCATGGCGATTTTTATACGTGTCCAGAATGTACCGTATAATATCAGCCTTGGACGTCTCGGAATTTATGCGGGAAACATAAATCATAATGTTAGGTACCGCCGCTTTCATGGTGGTATTTGTCGTTTGCACTGTACCACGAAAATTTCGAAATCGGTTCGGTCTTCGCTTTTTCTTCTCCACTAGTGTGAAACCATCCGCGTCGCATTTTTTATCCGCTGAGATTTGAGTAGCGGTCGGTGCAGCTGCTGGATGTGAAGAGTTTTCTCGAACCGTCTGCTTTCGGGATGCGTCAGCATACGTTCCTTGCCGTTTCAATAGATATATCAACTCTAAAGACGTGAAATAGTTATCAAAATATACAACACTAGCTTTATTTTTCACTGTTTTGCATAACGCTATAACAATTCTACTTCCAACACCTAAAGTTTCTTCCTCTTCGGAAAATTGGATGCCCCTGAAAGTGTCGTCTCCAGCATAAAGCATAAAATCATAAATTATGCCTGATACTCCGGCTCTTACAAGATTTTTGAATCCCCATTTACTAGGTTTATTAGGGTTGTATTGGCGACGACTACCTGCCTTCTTACCTTTAAACATTATGCTCGAATACTGTCAATCAAGGGACGAAGCTTATAGTATCTATCCTGCAAATCAGCTTGTGTATTGTCTGTAAAATGAATGTACCTTCTTATTTGTTGAAATCTTTTCAGGGACTTTACATCAGCAACTTTGGCATAACGAAAAGAAGTGTTCCAGTAATCTTTGTAAGATGGCATAACCACGATACCCATTATAACATTGATGGCTAAAAAGTCTAATATCTCATCATTAGATACTTTGATGGATTTTCCGGTTTCTTGAACGCTGTATAAGTTGGCCGTAATACTTGTCAAAATTTCCTTCGGAAAGAATCTATAAAAATAATTCAATGGTGACCAATCAACTGGCACATCTTCACGAAAAACAGTATTTTCTAATTGGGCTTTGTGCTCAAATCGTGCATTTTTCCAACGAAAAGATAACTGTATTTTTTTGCATGTTTTTTTAATTATTTGTGCAATTACAGTAGGTGCAGAACGCTTTCTTTGTTTGCGAGTGATCAGAGGACTGAATGTTGATTGTATTGTAGGTGTGGAAGTTGATGGTTGAACTGAAGGTAAAGATGGTAAAGATGAAATTGAAGGTAGAGCATTATAGTTACATTGTGTAGAACTTAGAAATACTTCATCAAGCACCGGCGTCAGTGGTGTTTGATTTTGGTCTTGTTCTTCATCTATAGAACTATCAGGGCTATCTAAAATATTAAGCCTTTCAAGCGAAGAATCTAACGAAGGTGCAGGCGACCTTTCTGGTGTTTTAGCTTCTTCTTCGCTACTGGCACTATCACTAGCATCAAAACCAGCATTTTGTGCAGGTACCAAGGCTAAAATGCGCCTGGCTCTTGCGCTTGAAGCAGTCTAAAACAAAGCAAACGGAACATGCAGGCAAACCATAACCATAATAAAAATAAAACCTGACTCATATGACATGGACAAGCCCAAACTTATAAGGAAGGATTTCGCGAAAACCCCACAGAACACCCGAGCGAAGCAGGGTAGTTCAAAATGAAATTCGAAAGTAACGTCGTAGTAATCATATATTTGTTCCAATGTTATCCCAAACTTATTATTATGTCATTGTCGGGTTAGTAGTAATGTAAAGTATACTATACATAAACTAGTGGTTCGCCCCGAACTAAGACTTCGCGGCGCCATCTATAGACATAATTGTGAAGTTCTGTTAAAAATACTGACGCTCATTAAAAATGAAATAATTTCGTTTCCTTATAATATTTATCTAGTTTTAGTATTTGTTGTTCAAGTACAGGATATAATTCAAATAATTGATCAACTTTCAGGCTCAGCCTTCCAGAAAATTTAGAGTTCTGAGGTCAACTTTGGATGTTAAAAAATCTCCACTTTGAAAGCCCCCCATTTCGTCAATTTCAGGGGAAAAATAAAAAAAAAATTTTTTTTGGACTCTATTCCTAATTATCTTTACAATGATATTTTACCACAACCCTATGTAACGCTATAAAAAATATTTTACTTCACATTCGCTTCTATGAGAGCCCCCCTGAAATAAGGATTTTTATAACTTTTTAAGCCATATTCGGCGGGAGGCCATCGGTTTACATATTATATTTAAATTTGAAGTAATTACGTTGAGTAATTCAGAAGGTATAAGGCTCTGACAGACGGACGGACGGATGGACAAGTGCCAATTCACTCAACGAGACTCAGAGACCTTCGCTTCGCTCGGTCAAAAAAAAATGATAGATACGTGCAACGATAGCAATGTATGTTATGCTATACATTCAACTAAACAATGAAAAAAACATATAAAAACACGATACCAGCACATTATTCATATGAAAATCCAATAGAACAAACATTTGGCAAACCATTCTATTCATCAGACATGCAAAATTATTAAGTTTAACATTTATAAAAAATAAACCTTACCTTATAAAAAAATGATGCATGCACCATGTCGGTTATTTTTGACAACTGTTTTAAATTACCATAGACAATCGTAACTTTTTATTTTTTGACATGTAAAGGAATACGCTTGTTGACTCACCGCCTTAGTACCAACAACACGTGTTGAAAATGACTTTAACGCCGCCAAAATATTCATTACGGAAAATTTATTATGATCCCAGAGTATACGCGTAATTTATCGCGTCATTCACTAAACGCTTTGGGGCCTCAAAACGTACTAAGCGCATATGATTTTTGAGGAATCGTAACCATCTGCTAACCCTTAGCCAGGTTGAGCATAGTTTTACATTTTGAGACTTAATTATGATAGATTAAAGTATTTAAAAAAAACTAATTTCTTGTTTTTTATTTATTATTATTATTTCTATTTAAAAAACGCGGTGGTCACAATAAGTCCTCTGCCCAAATGAAAAAAAAAACGACTAAAAGAATAGACACAATCATATGCTCTGAAACTTATAAAACACCATTCAGCAGTATGCAAAGTTATACTATAAATATATCTTCTTGTGAAAATTCTCAAAACATGGTGTTGCACAAAGTGTAACTTTGCATACTTTACAAATTATTTTAGATCTTTTGACCTCTTTCTTTGTGCTGCAGAAGCGGCATCGTTTCCTAGTAGCTGCATTGTAAGGCATGTGATGCCCAACATTTCTGTTTTTTATTTCTCTAATGCAGGATGAGAAGCCAATTGTTCTGTTTCTATTGATGAGGATGATGTTGGCTCTTGTACAATCATTGATTGCACAGGATCTTTCATTATTGTGGATGCAACGAGTCTATGATTAGCCATTTCCTCTTCATTTATTGAAAATGATGGTGGATGTGGATCTGGTATTGGTGGTGTACAGACCCTATCTTCTTCCAAGATGTCAAATAGCTCAGAGCGTGTCAGTCCTTGTAAATTGTCCAAAGCTTCATTTATAGGAGGCATTGGATAATTTTCATGCATTGTACTTCCATCGTCATCTGAATCGTCTTCTGAAGATGCACAAATCTCTCTCAAAGCCTTCTCAATTTCATTATCTCGAAGATTTCGAGTATAAGGACACTGAAATCAAAGATTTTTGAAATAAAATAAGTTGATTTGGAAAAAAATTGGCGGGCAGTGGACGTATATGGACCACTTAGTTTCCACGTTCATAACTCCATCATAAACAAATCCTAAGTAAAAATAAAACAATTTATACCTTTTATGATCCATTAACTTTCTAAAAAGAATGCAACAAAGCACTTACCGTATTTTTTTTCGACATAATCACTTAATTTGCTTCAGCCAAAGGTCAAAAACACAATATTACGATCGAAAATGTTGAGACCATGAAATGTCAAAAATTTGTTTGAATGACACTGACAGTGGCACTGGTTTAAAATTGACAGTTTCATAGACAATATTCGGAGAGGCCTAAGCGGACTCCAGGAGTGCTCTGCCCGTTAGAAAAAAATAAATTATGAAGTGGTTCATATTCGTCCTAAGCCTGGCTAAGGGCTAACCATTCAAAACATTGGATCACCATATTTTCAGAATTATCAAACCACAATCTGTGCGTTAACTCCCCGGGTAATACATTCTTTGAACCACATCTATATAGCGCGTCACACACGGCGAAGATACTATAATATTTTATCTTAAGATATATTCAGTTAATATATTATAGTATCTTAAGGTATCACACACGGCTAAGATACGTTAATGTATAAAATCACTTCAGTCTCTTGAATGCCTCCCTAGAGGCCACACGTCCTTTTTGTCTGAATTCTGTATATAGGGTGATCAAAGATGAGTAATAAGGCTTTACTATTAGATTTATTAGACAGCTCATCAGACGATGATTCTGATCATGAATTTCAAATGCAAATTGCATTAGCACATTCTAAAAGACGAACAATTTGGATAGAAAATCACATAAAACATAGAAATAGCCGCGGCGAATTTAACCTTTACGAAGATCTCTCATCGAAAAAGTTTCAAATATATTTTAAGAAGTCAAAGGAAATATTCATCGCACTTCATAATTTGATTAAGAAAGATATTCAGAAACGAAATACTAACATGCGAGAAAGCATTTCTACTGAAATACGACTTGCAGTATGCTTAAGGTGAGTATTAAAAAAATATTGTTTTTATTAATTGTTTTATTAATTAATTACCTACAGTAATAGATTTAGGTACAGACCTACATATTATCTTCAAAGTTCGTGTCCGCCAACTGCTCAATGTTGGCAGTTGTAATGATATAACTTTCTTGGGGCGTCGGTGGATTGGATTGCGATGGTGATGTATATAGATTGGAATTCTCGTAGTTAGATATTGACGAATCTGAACGCGATGAACCGGGTATAGGCAGCTGGAATGGTGTATCGCCCCTTAAGTTATACACATTGGTAGCTGAATGTATTATCGAGTTGCTTGCATGAGTAGCCAAATACTCTTCTTTTGCTTCCATGACAACGTTGAATACTTGACGCTGTACCCTGAGTTGAAGTCTTTCTGGTAGAGTTTGAGTAGTCAACATCATACTCATATAAAATTTTTCTATGGCCGTTTCCGGTTTAGGTTTAGGAGAAGAATTTAATATTTGCTTCCTTAACGAATCTCTCTCTACTGATCTTTGTTCTTTCCTTCTTTGTTCCTTTTCCAGCAATGACACTAAAGTTGCCTTTTTCCTAGAGGGAACTAAGTCACCGTATACTTGATCTACTACAGTATCACTAGAATCTTCATTCTCATTTTGATGCGATTCGTTTTCCTTTATTGCCGTTTCGTTGCGGTTATTGTTTTGTTCAGGTTGGGAGACCTCTTGACTTACTACATTTGTAAGCCTTTGGCGATTTTGCAAGTAAGGTAAGAGAAACTCCATCTGTTTTTCATACTTCCACAAAGACTTTGAAGTAGCTGCTTGGCCAGTTACAGTTTTCTTTCGAGAAAGTGCTTGGCGATGACCGTCCCTTAACTTTTTCCACTGACTTCGAGCCTCTTGAACTAAAACAAACAAAAATTGTTACAGATATTTATCGACTGGAGATTCTTTTCGAAGTATTGCCTTCAGTTATAGAATTGGCGAGTCAACGGTCAGAAATATTGTAGAAGAAGTATGTGACGCTTTGTGGAAACGTTTGAAACCAATAGTATTGCTTGAACCGAGTCAAAATGAATGGAAGCAAATTGCCATCGAATTTAAAAAAGTATGTCAGTTTGACCATTGCTGCGGGGCGATCGATGGTAAACATGTCATAATCCAATGTCCACCAAACTCAGGTTCAAACTTTTTTAACTATAAGAAAACGTTTTCAATCGTTTTGCTAGCTGTAGTTGATTCACGACGCAGATTTGTTGTGGTAGATATTGGATCCATGGGTCGGTTTAGCGATGGCGGTATACTGAATGACAGTGAATTTGGAAAGAAACTAAAAAGTTGTAATTTACCATTGCCCGAAGAGGAACCATTAATTGCTGGGGGCGTAAATATGCCTTACGTCTTTGTCGGAGACGAAGCTTTCCCATTAATGAAGAATCTAATGCGGGCATATCCAAAAGACAAGTTAACCGAAAGTCGCAAAATATTTAATTATAGACTTTGTAGAGCACGCAGAGTTGTTGAGAATGCGTTTGGAATAATGGCTAGTCGTTGGAGGGTATATAGAAGACCGATAGAATGTAAAGTTGAACTAGCGGATAAAGTCGTGAAAGCTACAGTAGTTTTGCACAATTATTTTATACAAAACTCAAATAAATATTACTTCAATAATGACAACGACGCAAATCTCATTGTTCAAGAAGGAAATCAGCTATTACCGCTAAATCATAGTGGCTTCCGTAATTCTGACGATAGCTTTATGATTCGGGAGGAATTTTGCCACTATTTTAATACCGTTGGAAGTGTACCGTGGCAGTCAAATCGAATTCAGAGTAGGTTGTTTACGACAAGGCCGTAATGTGAAAATGTTTGAGTAAAATCTATATTTATACTAATATACAAATACTAATTTTAATTTTAACGATAATATTCTGTTTCCTTTACTTCGAGTGTTTGTCTTTACGTCGAGTCTAAGTTTGAAAAGGAACCATAAGTACCCAGCCTTTTATAGTTCCTAATCGCCATATAATTTGGTATGAAAGAAAAATATTCCGCCATCTTGAAAAAAATTTTTTTTCACTAAATATACCTTGTCCTGATCACGTTTAAAAGATGGAAAAGTGGTACTTAGCAAAAGAAACCACTTGTCCATCTTTTAAACTTTCTGAGATAGACACCAAATAAAGAGCAACGGCGAACTTCCATACATCAATATTATTGAGAAAAAATAATTATGTACACGTGTGAAAAAAATATGTTTTTCTAAGCGTCGAATATGAAGCTCACAGCAGCTAAAATTTTTTTTTATGAGGCTAGAAAAAAAAGATATTTCGTTTTAAAGTTTTGTAGGTTATGTGGTAATGTCCATAGAGGTAATATATCTCTATGGGTAATGTCACTTCTAAAAATTACAACCGGAAGAAAGACATGGAGGAAGGAATTACGACTGCCGAAGAAAGCCACAAAAACAAAGACAGATGACGACCACAGACCAGTAAAACATTAGGCACAGCCACAGATAATCAGCGTCAGTGCTGCCATAATATTCTTTCAATTATTACCATTCTGTTAGAGATTATTAAATAATGTATTCAAGAAAATTCACTTAAATACACTAAAAAAAAGAGCAATACTATTATTTATGCAAACATTAATTAAACGAAATAATTTCAATTTTTAAAACGATACAAAATAATCTACTAATTTAGATTTATTCTAGCTACTAGGTAGATTATACATAAAATGGTAACACTAAACTGAGAAACGGGAACTAAATAATCAAAAAACATTCCCTAAATATTTTATTTTTTTACCTAGGTTCAATTAATTAAGGTGAATACTTGATAAAATTAAAAAAAATAAGCAAATTACTTTCGTCTTTACCTTACTTGTGTACAATCAAGATTTAGTAAATGAGGTCAATAAAAATTTCGCCGTTGCTCTTTGCAAACCTACTAACAACAATATGACTCGTGATGGTTGAAATCAAATATTTTGATTTATTTGTTTTATTAATAAAAGAACTTAAATAAACAATGCATTGCTTACCATCAGGCAAGTCGCACTCCTTTATCACTTCTTTCCACGCTGCGGCCTTCAAATCGTTAAGCTTGTATTCTTCAGAATCCAATTTCCATAGACATGGATACTGACGCACACTTTCAATTAGTCGCTCCATCGGAGTAATGACCTTAATAACTAGGTACGAGTATTTGTGAAAATTCTGACGAGTTTTCGGTCTTGAGACAAGGCGCGTTTGACGGCAGCGTGCGTACTGAGTGGCACCCGCGAATCGCGACTCGGCGCTCGCGTCCCACACCGAAACAAGTTACAACCTGTATAGAAACCTATTCGATCTACGATAGGTATATTTCGTATCTTACGATATGTTTCAATTGCCTAGCATATCTTAAGATATTTTTTAAAAATCGCTTGGTATCTTAACATATCATAAGATGAAAATATATATTATCTTCGCCGTGTGTGATGGTCCATTGGATTATATAGTGAGCGATATTTTATCTTAAGATAAAATATTATAGTATCTTCGCCGTGTGTGACGCGCTTAATCCTAAAAATACTATCCGAGTTCCTAATTGAAGATAAATTCACAAAATAATGTTGTCCTTTGCTGTCTTTTATCACTGGTTGTTGTAGTCATGTAAGTATCGATTCTATGAGTATATGACCATGACGGATCACCTTTAAAACTCATGTTAATGATCGTTCCTTCGGAGTTCAACAACATATCCGTAATAAAATAAAATAAAATAAAATAAAACTGCGGTCATAGCGTTAGCTATGTCTGTTGCAGTTCTATCATAGGTCGAATGTAAAAATGTCATAAATGGCGCTTCAATATTACATTGTTCAGAGACATTAGAACACGAAAACATTGACGTGCCATTTACAATATCATTGTTATATTTCTTTAACGCTTTTGACTGCAAACTTGAACAACGTTGCATCGTTGCGATAGACGCTTTCCGATTCGCATCCCTTTGCTGATCGTATATACTTAAAATTGGTGAGCAACAGTGAAAATTATGTCGACCACGATTAATTTGTTTAAAAGCGTCACCACCAGAATCTTTAACTAATACGTCGTAACCATCTGGTATTCTCACATTGGCAATTCTACTCAAACCTAGCCCCATAATATTAATTTGTTCTTCGATTATTCGTGATGCTGCGGCAAACGCGTGTGGATGAAACAAATCATGTTTAAATTCGAGACTCAATTCCGGGAAAACTTCAGTTAACATAGCTTCTTCTTCTGTGGATAATTTATGGTGTATGACTAATTTCTCAACTTTAGGTATACATGGGGTCCACCAACCTTTTAGCATCGACAATAACCGCGTTGCGGACCATCTCAGATAGTGCGCTTTCACCAGTCGCTAGCGTCGATTCCTAATAGTTTTCGAGATATGATTTAAAAATTTTGAGGTTACTTTTAACTAAAGTCGGGGTAAGATTAGCTTGTTAAGGCGGAGAGTGGGTACTATGGGCTGGGGGAGGTAAGGGTGGGGGTGGGGGAGGAAGGTGTAGGGGGAGCGGTAGGGTTGTTAGCTCTGCTTAGTAGTCAGTAGGGGGAGCCAGGGGATCCTCCCCCTTCCTTCCGGCACAGTTCAACTTACGTACAACCCTAACCTAACATAGCCTTTTGGCAAATATTAATTTTTACTTAAGTTCGGTGTATTAACTTCATAGGAACCTAAGTGCCCGGCCACCCACTTAACCCAATAAGTGACTGTCTTCCCGGGCAGTTAAAAAAAATAACCACACATAAGGCTGTGTGGTTATTTTTTTTTACGCGGGAGCTGTACTCTACTCTGCTCCTGCCCCTGTACTGTTTTTAACCTAACCTAAGGATTTCTTAATGCTATGTAGGAAGATGAGTTTCATAAATAAAACTACTTAAATTAAATAAAACAATATATTATAATTTAAGTTGGGTATACATATTTAACTGCCGTGATTAATTCTTCGAATGGGTCTTTGTGGTTTAATCTCATTTTCCTCCTCCACTTGTAGACAATGAGCCAATCGGCAAAATCTATTTTCGATTGATCATGGTGGAATGCTCTTTTGAGCACGCCACTGGCTTTCTATTCTTTGTGTGTGTGTCATATCTGGTGCCACAAATTTATTAGTTGTGTCACTATGGTTAACTTTTTTGTGCGTATATCCATGTTCAGGAAGGCAGTCATACGCTCTCCAAAAATCAGTATGAATTATGGAGCCTTCCTGAACATGCTTCTTTATGAGTGGCACCAAAATTTCTGCAGATCTCTCGTTATTGGGACACACTTCAAGTCTGAGGTCTTCTCTCCTATCCTCGATCATTCCTATTACCCAGTGGCCTTCTATGTACCTTCCACGATTATATTTTCTTTTGCCAAATTTCGACTCGTCTATTTGAACCACTTTATTATGACCCCCTATCTTTGTTTTGTTATCTTTATTTTCTAATTATACCAATCTGAAATTGTTGGTTTAGATAAAACAGAATCTTTCGAACCGAAATCTTCAGAATCCGAACAGGTCTCCCTTTGTACATGTTCATAGCTAAAATTATGGCTGAACATGTACATTATTTTAAACACTGTAACAAGGGCAATTTTGGCATTTTCGAACCAGGTCCCCTTAGCCCTGCTGTGTCCTTTGATTCGGCAGTTGCTTTTGCGGCAGCGGAATACTCCCAGCCCATGCCCAGCACTTAATGTCATGGGTTTCTTGTGGTACGAACACAGTTTTTCACAGGGAAGGAGACCTATGTCTTCCGCAAACTGCAAACATTGCTCCTCCGTGCCCAGCTTCTTAGCCAACTTGCCAAAATTCCACCAATTCCTAATTTCAGCAGCATAAGGACACTGCCTAGTCCCAGAGGAACCCGAAGGTTGCTGGATAGATTCTTCTGAGCTAGATGCCGCAGGCTCGTGGGAGCATGAGGGTAATGGGGTAGAAACACGGGTAGGTTGCCCTACATGAGAAGATGCAGCACTTGCGAGCACAAGTGGCTCATCAGAGTCCAACACTTGCACTACTCAAGGCGGAGCACTAGCACTTGGAGACCTGAGCGCAAGTGGCTCATAAGAGTCCAACACTTGCACTTTACTCAACGAAGCACTAGCACTTGACGCAGCGGACGACGAGGCCTGGGGCTTCGAAGACGCCATGGTAGTCACACGTGGTCAACACAAACAGGAGTACAATAAATGCTCTCAACTGAAAGGCGGACGAATGATGACTGACGAACGACATTTTGACATTTTAAATGTCAAATAGCAAAATGGCGCGCGAGTTCCGTTTTTCCATTTAGTACACATAAAACTCGATGATTTAAAATAATAATTATTAAAAGCATGTAAATGTACAGAAAATATATAAGAATTATGCTTCTACGGATCTATAGGTATTTCTTGTAGATTTAATACGGTTACTACTTAAATTTTACTTTTTGTAACACTTTTTATGTTTGTAATGGAATGCAATACGTAAAACGAAACTTTTGAACGCTAACCAAACGTCAGTGAGTCTGTTATCTATGGCAAATATCGTCTTGAAATGGTGCAAATTTGTGAATTTTCAAAAAAATATTTCTCGAAAACTATTAGGATTCGACGGAAAATATTTTAGTACAAGGCTTATTACATTAAGGCCTTTCTGTAAATAAAATACGAACTGCCTACTGCGCGGCACATATAATAAACCAGAGCCAAATTACTTTTTTAGGTTCAATTGTATATTGCACAGGTTGAATTTGTGTCGGGTTAGGTACATTAAAAGGTACGTAACCTTGCTTACCCTCCATATTCTTCAAAGGATGTGTGTCGGCTTCTCTACTTATACTAGATCTATACACACAAGTTGGGGGTTTAATGAGTGGAATTTTGGATAGGATAATGCTTCTAGGTACTTGCAGCAGATTACAACGCTGAAAATCAGCATTCCTTTTCCAATTTCTTTTATATCTTGACTTATTTATTTGTTGTAGGTTGCCAATATTTAAGTCTTGAAAGTCATGTGAAGTATTTTAGCGAACTTGGAGAATTTTTACCTCAAAAGTTCTTAAACTAATTACTGTTTTATATGGATACTTTAAGTAATAAGACATTTTTTTGTATTGAATCTACTTTTATTTTTTTATTAGGTTAATCTACAGAGTACACACGTCATGTTACATTTTTATCTATTTTGGGGCACCGTCATGACCACAGATCTCTATCTCTGTGGTCAAACCACAGAGTATAATAGCTTTTATAGAACATCCCCCCCTTTCAGATTAAGTTTGTTGTTGTTGTTGTTTTATGACTCTACCAGACCTTGTAACTACAGCTTCCCTACTAGGAATTGAGACAGAGCTACCTGCTCGCTCACTCGGACTCACAGCTTCACTAGCTTCACCAACAATATCAGAAAAGTCATTTTTCCTAACAAAATTGTTAGTAGAATGTGAAACATGTTTTTTATTTCTCCTAACCAATGTGCCATCCTCCTTTTTAATAAAATAAGATCTAAGCTCAACTACGAGAGTAAAATGATATTGGTTTATGGTCAAACCACAGAGTATATAGCTCTTATAGAACAAATTACTTTCACTTTTTATTACCTGGGCCCCACGGTGGGCGCAAGTCACTATCCTGGTCTCTCGAATAACCCGAATTAAAATAAAATAAAATTCGCAATTTAATACAATTTTCTGATTCACTAGTTAACTCTAGGAGTATGCAGGATATACAATAATACATACCTAGGTACTAATAATATTCAAGTCTTGTTTTATTTACGGTTTGTTTATAAGTCAGAATGTGGAAAACCACAGTAGATTGTCATAAAAATAAGGTTTTAATTAGTGAGGTTTTAGTATCGTGTAACTAAATTCCGTATTAATAAATACAGAGTAAGGAGGGAGTAACATAATCCGAATCTTCTCTTTGAGTAAATAATCCTTGGCGCTACATTCTTTAACGACTGATTAGGCATAGACAAAGTGTGCTTTCGACGATTTTGACCATGAGATTGCCTTTTTTTAGAAACGATTTGTATTTCCGTGGATTTTTTTTCTTATTAACCTACTCGACAGCTCATAAAGTTCATGCATCTATTTCATAAATATTTTTTGAGGTAAATTAAAAGCTGTAGCTGGTACATACATTTATTATTGAAAACATTTAAGTAATTTCTTAACAGAATAATTAGGACTTGGTGATATGGGCCTTTTTATTCCACTTTTCCCCATGAGTTCACATCCGTCCGGACCGTCGGGTCCTCGCCTTCCTCCATTTTTCCCCACTCTTCGCGCCATTTTGTTAAAACGCGCGCTCTCACTCGTGATTGGTTAATGCCAACATAAAACAAGTGTTGCCATACTGAAAGAATTGCTACTCGAAAATAATAATTTTGTTCGATCACGACACTAGTTTCAAGAATTTTTGCACCGGCAAATTCTTTGTTTGTATTCGTTTATGTATCAACATCTTCTATGGTTTTTATACAGATATCGTAAAAAAAGAAGTGTGTATTATTGAAACTCGAGGAAATTTTCATATACTAATTATTTATTCTCTGTAATAATTACAATAATTCAGAATTAATTTTATTCACTATCGAAAAAAAGGGGTTTAGGTTGACAGTATGAAGGGTAGAGGTAATAAGGAGTAACATCTTTTATAGGAGAATAGTTGAAAAAGTGTCCAGTGGTTGCTATAAATAACAGTTCAAAAACCTTCCACAGTGGCGCTGGTGTAGGCAAACGTTATGGTATGAATGTAGCAATTATCTATTGAAGTGAAGTATGCCGTGTTAAAAAATTTAATATTATTGTCGACTAAAGTAGTTAATTATTGAAAATTTCAACAACTTACGCTGTACAAAATAATGATGAATGTTTTCTTTCCTTGTTTATTTCTCCAACCTACTCTTATAATATTTGGCGCTTCGTTTTTAATTTACCCTGATGCTAATGTGGCGCCCCCAATTTAATGCATTTCGACACTTTTTATGCACAGAGATGTTACTCCTTACCTCTACCCTCCATAGTTGACAGGAACAATGAGAATGCCCTTCAAAAGTCCTAGCATAGATTAAAGATGACTGTCAAAAACCCAGACAGATGGCGCGTCTATGGTTGCATTCTGAAACTTGGTGTTACAAGTGTGTTTAATATGTATTAACTTTTAGTATTAGGGGTTAAAGTATGAAATTGCCGATTTGTACTGAAAAATTGAAATGCGTTTTTTTTAAATTTAACATATTTATTTAATCAAAATAATCACCATTATTATCCATACATTGCTGCCATCTAATAGAAAGGTTTAACGGGGGGGTTTAGTGCCTCAAGTTTGGTCAAAGGAAAACTACCGTGTGAGAATAATACTTCTGTGTAATTTGTGAACAATATTCATTAAACAGTTAGAGTCGAAAAACATGAACTAGGTTTTAGAACAATTTTTTTAAACATTTTACGCGCTAAAGGAACACACTCAATTTTACATAATCCGCCATGACAGCGTCACCCAATATAAACGGGCCAATCAGAGCTCCGCTACCGCGCTTACGCGGGAGTGGCGCGAGATTCGAAACCGTTTTATTCTAGATATCTATGGGGGACCCTCCTGACCCTTTTAGTGATCGCTACAAAACATTTATGCCTTTGCGATAGAACTCTGGTGATCTAGATTCGACAAACTGTGTGAAAGCATTTCGTACTGCCTCATGAGAAGAAAACTTTTTATCACGTAGAAAATTGTCCAAATCACGAAAAAAATGGTAGTCCGTTGGAGCAAGGTCTGGCGAATACGGAGGGTGACGAATGGTTTCTAATTGCAGTTCCTGTAGAGTTAAAACGGTTTTTCGTGCTGTATGAGGTCTCGCGTTCACTGTAAAAACGTAAGGGTTAAAAAAAAAAAAATACTGCTATAAATGACCCAGCATGTTTTGTCAGTATAGCACCTGCAAAGTTTGTAGTTAAAAACAAATACGCCAACTTAGCAGCCACTACTTGTCAAGTATTAATCGTTAGAATTGGTTAAAAATAAATGGTAACTACAACCAACCTACTCGGTAGTAACAGCAGTGTTACTCAGTATTCTCAACCAATTTAATCCGAGTTGTTTCTGTCCACTTTTGTAGAACTGTTGACCATAGCTCGCTGGAATTTTTCAACCATTGAATGGCATCTGATAGCCCTTCCTCATCATCTTGCATGAATTCTTCTGGTAGGCGTATTGACGATGACGATGATAGCGATCCTGGAGAAGAAGATCTAGAAATTCGCCTGCGTTTCTCTATTACTCCAGACTCTCTGAATTTTCGTTTTGAATTATGAATTTGGTCTGGCAATTTTCCAGCCAACCTGGTAATAAGACCACTCAACAATTTTGCTGTGAAAGTACACAGATGGTTTTTCACATGGAAATACTTGTACTATCTCTCGGGCCCAGTTGACGTAAACGGTGGCTCTAATTGATTTCTCAGGAGTATTACTTAAGATTGCTGTTCCTATTATTCGAACCAATCTTTGGCGTGCTGCATTGTCTAAGGGCTGTATTTTGTTCAAATTAAGAAGGCCTTTGCCTGCTAGACTGCTATTGAGAAGCAGTTTTAAATCCTGAAAAAGAAAACATTAAATCACAATAGTCATCAAGCAACAATCTCATTTCACCAAATTCCAATAGCAACAGTGATGTAAGTTCGTAATAAAATTTATAACCAACACCATAATTCCATACTACATTACAGGGATTTACTTTAGGTCACATTTTAAGAGACGCGCTACTGGTGTCTTCTTACATTTTCAAATAAATTTAAATAATCATGCGCATCATTTCAGCCACAAGATGCCAACCACTGAACATAGGCACTATTTGACAAATTGACTTCGTAAGTAAATAGGTAATATTTTTTTAATATCAGAATTTAATTGTTTTGTTTTAAATAAAATTTCTTACTTGCAATCAAAGCTCATTTGAATTAAATTCAATTAATTTAAATTTCGAAGTATATTTATGTAGGTATATCCCTGTAAAATAGTCATGGGATATTAATTTAGTCACTCTGTAAGTCTATAGTATCTCACACACATGCACAATGGAAAATATGCAAAGCAAAAATATGTAGGTACATACATATACATCAATTTGGCTCTCAGCTGGAATGGTTAACGTTACAGGGGATTGCCTTGAAGTAAGAGGAGATTTTGTATGTGATTTAGGCGTGCTTCCAGAAGCATAATTTTTATTTTCATGCGGATATTGTAGCAGATCTGTTATTGAGATATCTAAATCATCCTGCAAACCGTAGCATTTGATTAGTAGAAAATAATTCATGTTGGTACACCAAACTTGTATTAAGTTGAATAATTTGTGTAAAGTAGGTACAGCACCAAACTTATGCACCTCTGAATTTGCGAAAACGTGTAGGTAGGTACTTATTACGTTTTAAAATTTTAATGGACTCTATAATTAGCAAAAGTATAGGTAGAAGTAATCGCAAGTATTATTCAAGTTCTGAGTTTCAAGGAGTTCATTAATTAGGATCTTAATTATTGTCTTAAAAATTGTATAATGCAAAAACTTTAGGTGTCAGCGGGATGTACAATAGTGCAGGGGGCAGGGCACTGCGGCATTCAGGGACAGGAAAATTTGGCGCGGCCTATAGATAGGTAAGGTAGGTACCAACTTACAATTATAATTGAATTATGGCAGTCAGGGTGCATCGTCCTTTTATAAATTTCTAAATTTCTTAGGAATATTGATCTTGGCCCCACTTTGGGAATTAGATCTTTTATTTCTGCCTCCCCTAATAGGGGCAGAGATAAGGATGTTATCTCATTTTCTGTAATAAAAATAATAAATTAATATTAAGTAGGTATATAGAGATTGAAATATTATAATATACTTAACTAACGCTGGCCATACAAATCAAGTTTGCAGCGGACATTCTGTTCACATTTTATTTTACATTGTTAGGTTATACCTGTTTCGTGTTTTCACATGAGTTTATTCTGCAGTTCAAAAGTTAATCCAATCTATTATATTTCCTACTGGGTGAATAGAGGTATAATTTGGGTTATTGTCCAGCAGTGGAAGTCTTTTGGCTGATTATGATGAATGAAAATATTGTTGTACCTACCTATGTTGAACCCATGTACATAGTTCGAAATTACAAAATATGATGCCAAATCCTCATTTAGGTATGTAGGTAGTACTTACAATAATAGGTAGCTACATGTTAGGTACATTTTGAGCCAATTTTGCAACGTAGTTTTGATATTGAGTACATATGGCTGATGGCATAATCCGAAATTCCCAGATAAAAATGTGAAGTTTTACCAAACACGCATAAACATGTGCCATTTTTGCATTGAGTTTGGTTATGATCATGTCATGACACGCCGGCGAATCAAAATACCTACCTTAACAAACAAATAACTCTTACCTTTGAACATTTCGATGTAATCCTGGAGCTTCCATGCTACAAGCAGGTTTTGTACATCTTCGTCCATGAAGATGAACCGTGAACTGACTGCTGATTAAAACAAGATGGCTGAATATGGCTTGAAATTGGCTTGGCTGGACGAAATGAAAACGACTTGGTCCGAGTAACCGACACAGCTTGGTTGTTAACATCAGTGTTGATTTATCAAGGATCAACCGATTATACGAGTATCTACTTATTTAAAAGCAAATAAGCACTTGATTAGAATTAAATGAGTTTATCTTACTTACTAATATATGAGGTGGTTTGTTAAAATCAACCGAATAATGACTTGTTTGAAATCAATTGAGTACTTAGTTTAAATTAAATGTGTTCAACTTATTTGTTATTAAATAAGGATGTTGGTAAAAATCAACCGATTTAAATGCTAGTTTAGAATTGAACAAAATACTTATTATGAATTAACAAAACCACTCATTAGTTTTGTATCAAGTTCGAAAGTGTTTGGATTTACCAATAATGTTAATTACAAATTACTTATTAATTTTCTATTTGTTAATAACCAAGAACATTTAACAATATGCACAGGTCTATTAAATACCAAGTTTACTTGCCGTTTTTAGATAAGTCATAGTTAAAATATACCTACCGATTTGCTTTTAACCGAGCCAAAAAGGTCCTTTGTTAAAATAATTTTTTTTCAGTGTTATCATGGAGCAGTAATGGTGAAGATCGATTCATGAGTCGGGGCTGTTTCATTGCTAGTTTTGCTATCATTGTTCGGAGATCGGCACAGTAGACATCTGCTGTTAATGCTTGACCAGATCGGAGAAAGCTATAGTGAATAACACCATGCTGAGACCACCAAACAGTTACCATTACCTTTTTATTGGTAAGCTTTGCTTTAGGACACTGTTGCGGCGTTTGACCTGGAGTCAGCCATTGGATTTTTCGCTTACGGTTATTGTAAAGAATCCACTTTTCATCACATGTCACAATTCGATCCAATATTCCTTCATTTCTCTATCGATTCAACAAGGCAACACAAGTTTCAACACGCGTTTCTTTCTGCAGATCAGTCAAATCATGAGGCTCCCATTTTTTATATTTTTTAATTTTATTGATTTGACGCAAATTAGTCAATATTGTTTGTAAGGTAACGTTAAACCATGCCGCTAATTCCTGGCTAGTTGTGGGGCTGTGGGTTTGGAATTATACTCTACGCAATCACTTGATTTATTTTTATTTAATAATTTTACGCACTTACTTTTTATGTGATTATGACTTTTACAATAAGCACAAAACACACGCGATCGCGGCTTCGAAGTAGACGAACCCGTAGAAACAGCTGTAATCTGGCCGTTGGGGTCACCACTCTCGTTCTCGTTCGTTCGTCGACGCGGACGCGGGCGGACTGGACTGAGAAATAGAAACTATCGTGGAACTTTTCTTTATTTTCAACTCTTGAGAAACTTTAACGGAAACGTCACCACCTTCCTTCAGGGAGTCTTCTATGGATCGCGCTTTGCGCAATAGGTCATCGAAAGATTCAATGGCCTCTATATCCAAGCGTTTCCTTATTCTTCGGTCTAATAAGGAGTACGTCATATCCAACTCGACACGCTCGCATAAATCCCCTTCAGGTAACCTCGCAAAAAGCGCACGAAGCTTTGATATAAAAATATCCGTATTTTCATCTCATTTTGACGACCTCCGTGGCGCAGTGTGTAGCGCTGTTGCCTTAACGTGCGGAGGTCCTGGATTCGATTCCCGGCAGGGTCAATTTGGGAATTTATAATTTCTGAATTTGCCCTGGTCTGGCCTGGTGGGAGGCTTCGGCCGTGGCTAGTTACCACCCTACCGGCAAAGACGTGCCGCCAAGCTATTTAGCGTTCCGGTACGATGCCGTGTAGAAACCGAAGGGGTATGGGTTTAATACAACTGCCATGCCCCTTACAGGTTAGCCCGCTACCATCTTAGACTGCATCATCACTTACCATCAGGTGAGATCGTAGTCAAGGGCTAGCTTGTAGTGGATAAAAAAAAACTTTTTGCGCCGTAGCAAATAACTCTCTGTAGATTACAAATGGCGGACGACGCGCGCCAAATGCGGATCGCAAGCGCAAAACGGCGTCATTCCAGGTTTTCGTAAACTTCTTAACGCCTTGCCACCACAAAGCAGCTTTATCGGACAACAACATAGACAGACCTTTTATTGCGTTTTCATCAGTTATTTGCAGACAGCTTTTATATACTTGAGCGGCATCTATGAAAGCTTGACACACACGTTGGGTGCGCCGCTATAACGCGCAGAACACTTAGAGAAGTTCGCGTTGTTAGCCGGCAGCACACAAAATGATCACAAAATGGATAAAAGGCGGGAAAACGTGGCACGCGATGTACACGAATGCCCGTGACACCGCACCAGTGTTGCCACCTTGGTTTTTCAAAAAGAGCAGTCGGACAAGTTAAAAAGAGCTAGATTTAGCAAATGCAATCAAAAGAGGTGCTAGAAAGGGAAAAAAAACATAAATACAAATGCAAAAGATTAAAAATTGTTTATTCGAAACGTATTAATTTAGAAAAATCTAATTATAATTAAGTTGGTAATGAAATTGTTAAAAATCAGAGTCCAGAGAGATTACGATGAACAAATTGTAACTACATCCTAAATTAGTCGGTTTATATTTAGAAACAAACTTGGGGAATTCCCCAGCAAAGAAGCAGAAAGAGTATAGGGTTACCAATGTTACCATAGCAAAACTAAAAATATACCCAATTAGTTATCATAAAGTGTGAACTGACGAAATCTATACTACATGACGCGCATTGTTTCATAACTTGGTAATCGCGGTGCGAAGTCTTCGTCTCGCTTGAAAAGGGCTAGATTGCTCTTTTCGGGCTAAATCATGAAAAAGCGAGTTTACCTACAGTAAAATGTGCTAGATCTAGCCCGAAAAGGGCTAAGGTGGCAACACTGCACCGCACCGCCTGCGTCGAGTGCGTGGTTGGCGTCTTCTGAGAATTCGCGCACGCGCAGTAGGACTAAGGTCTAAACAGAATTTAAGGGCACGGACCACACGCTATATAGTTTGAATTGGATCGGCTTCCACTATCTCTTTCAATTCATTGTTATTCACCTGTGTGGGCGGTTTTCCACTTGGTTCGTTCTTCAAATCAAAGTTTCCATCACGAAAGCGTTAAAACCAAAATCGCACGGTGCGTTCATTAGCAGTCCCCTCTCCAAACGCAACATTGATATTTCGAGCTGTTTCTGCCGCGTTAGTTCCGCGTCGGAACTCGTATTCAAAAATCATTCGAATTTTCGAAGTATCCATCTTTCTTGTTCATCCAGCTGAATAAAAAAAACAACTGAAAGTCGATAATCGAATGTTGCACATTTTTGCAAAGAAGAACTACATAGGTACCATGTTAAAAAAGTTTCACTCAAAAATATCAAACCATGAAGGTTCTATGTCAATTCGAAGTACCTATTACAATAAAACGGCAATTTCATACTTTAACCCCTATTATCTTGGATGTTATTCATCCTGCTATAATCGGATAGATACTTTACAGGTGTCTGCTGATTGTCATGGTTAATATTATCAAATATTGTGCAAGATCCAAGGCTTTAACCACATAAATGCTATTTATGGTTTTGAAAAGGAAAAGTCATAAGTAAGACATGCACTAAAGACATTCACCAATTTTAATCTACTCTATGTGATTGTCTTGATTGAGTCTTGACTGCCTCGTTAGTCTAGCTGCGGATCACGAGGTCCTGGGTTCGATTCCCGGTCGGGCAAAAAAAATTGGTATTGGGTTTTTCAATTCAGAAATTCAAAGTGCCAGCCCGGAGTTGGAAGTTGGCGGTGTTTCACCCCCGTGCCTCGGTTATTATCACTAACATGATAATAGTCGTTAAAGCCCGCCAACCCGCATTGGAGCAGCGTGGTGGGTCTAAGCTCTAATTCCCTCTCTCATATGAGAGTGGGAGGCCTGTGCCCAGCTTGGGGCGTTAATAGGCTGTAGTGAGGGTTGGGGGGATGTGATAGTCTTGCTCGAATCGACTCGTTTGTAAATGATAGGATGTCTCACTAGTAGTTGTCAAAATAACTTTATTTTCTGATGAACTTGGGATCTGTTGAAAACAAAATAATTAACTTATTTCATAAACCGGTAAATCCACTCAATGCAGCACAGTGCCCAAGATGCAGGGTATCATTAATCTTTTGGATGACCTATAACTTCTTACCCCTGTAACAACGTGCCCCCTGCTCCCCTACAAAAAAAGAAATAGTGGCATAAATAATAATAATAAGTAAATATAGGTACTACATATAAAGGCGTGTTAAATTATGCTGATATTTTGTAAAATATTTGGATCAAATTCGTGTGAAACACACATGACACCAGTGGCGTGCCGTAGGGTTCAAACGTAGGCAAGCCAGCCGCTGCCCATCGTATTCTTCCGTCTACTTTTACATAGGTTGTATTGACGAGCCATCGACCATACAGTAGGTTGTATGGTCGATGTGACGAGCTCAACAAAGCACACAGAAGGCATAAGTTACTACTTGACAGAATTAAGATATACAGTCAGCAATGGTACACTACCATTGTGATCTAGGTAGGTACGTGAGAATTAAATGATTTGAAATTTCATTTGCCAGGACAAAGAAGTTAAAGAAGAACAGAACAACGCATAGCGTTCATTTCCGAAATTCCGTTTTTGAGAATTTTGATGCATTTTTATAGCACCAGTTAAATAATTTATATCATCATTTCCAACGAAAAAAAGCTTGGAATACGACTGTACATTGACTTACCTACTTACTGTACGAATAAAAAAGTATGCAACACTAACAATTAGCTTATTAGCATGAGAACAACCAACAATCCATTTATTTTTATACGCGGATCTGTTAAATTGCCTTTTTCGACTTTTACAAGGTTTGTGAAATACCTACATAGATGGTCGATATACGTAGGTCTGGAATAAAATAGATTTTGGTGAATTTACAAGAGTTATTTTTCTGTTCAAAAGTTATATATTTTACCTTATTTTTGCCAATCAATATTTGCACACACTTTAAATAGTCAAAATGAACAATATTGATTAAATCTGAACTCATTTTGTACAAAAAATAATATTATTTCAATAAACACTGTCACAACAAAAAAAACAATCGACTAAATTATGAAGGTTTAGTCCGTATCACGATTCCGCGTAAGACTTCTTAAATCAGACGTATTAATATAAGCCAAGCATATTACAGCAATAGACAGCGCTATACTATTTAATTTTAAGGAATTTATGTCGGATTTTAGAGACAATATGTATGACCAACAAAGCCACAGCCCCTCTCACTCACAAAGCCACAGAGTGAGTGAGAGGGCACTCACTCAACTAGGTTGTTCGTAAAACGTTCGCAAGCGCTCGGCGCCCACCGGTCGGTAGCAATAATTGAACTGACTGATTGTAGAACGCGCGAAATTTAAACACGTAGTTTGAACGGATCGATTAATTACTGAGTTAATATTGAGTTTGTATGTTTGGGTGTTTGTTTTGTTGGGCAAGCCCGGCTTTTTAACATTTATAGAGATTTCGCCACTGCATGACACATAATAGTCCACGCGAGCAAAATCGCGGGTGCAAAACCTAGGTAGATCACCCATCCTCCGCCCATACAGCCCAGATTTAGCTCCATGCGGTTTTTTTTATTTCCCACGGTAAAAAAAAAACGCTTCGTGGGCGAAAATTTAGCACTGCAGACGAGGCCGTCGAAGAATTTCTGCGGTTATTTTTCGACCTCCCGCAAGACACGTTTTTTAAATGTTTTGAAAGTTAGTTCACCCGAATCCATAAGTGCATTGGGATTGGAGGGGGATATTTTGAAAAGATGTAAATAAACTTTTTTTATATTCTTACTATTTTTCATTTCACTATTTTTGGAAAAGCCCACGTATAATATATTATTTAATGTCACAATCTCTGCTAGTGTAGAAATTTTCTAACTTACTAAAAAGTAAATAGAAAAGCAACCTAGGTAGCTGAACTAAGTACCGACCTAGAACAGTCTTCGACCCCCATGTCGAAGGAAAAAAGGGAGGAACACACATTAAAAAAAATTGGCATCATAGGGAGTGCCAATAGAAGTGAAAACTTATAACTTAGAATTTTAGTATTCAAATTTGAAATATGAAGAAAAACAGATACATTGTGGACAAGGAAGCACTTATCTCTTCACTACCAGTGACCCTTGGCAGGATTCATAATGTTTACATTAAAATTATCAACATCAATCTGGTTTTCACATCTATTGACACTCCAAGCAACATCATGTTTATATTATGGTTTATTATTTATATTCAAATATATACACTTTACAAGATCATGACCAAATATGAATACAATTTAATTGAAACAACAATTAATATACAATCATATTAAATAATGTTGCACAATACGTCACAGCATGTCGGTGACGCGAACCCATAAGATTTTCTCCTACCAAAAAGTGCTCAACGCGGCTAAAGAAGTTTTCACTTCAAAAAAGCACTTGACTCGTGGACTTGGTGGACTTTGCAAGTTTTGGAGTCATACGTTTGCTTTTGTTTCAGATTCGTGCTGAAGCCTCAGCGGGAGGGCGGGGGGAACAACTTGTACGGCGCGGATGTGCGCGAGGCGTTGCTGCGCATGCGCCACAGTCGCGAGCGCGCCGCCTACATCCTCATGGAGAGGATACTGCCCCCCCTGGTGAGTTCAAACTGAAACTCAAAGCATCTTTATTCCAAATAGGTACCTACAAAGTTCACCTTCTGAACGTCATGTTTACAAGGAATAAGACTTGATGGTGATAATTAGCTACGGTATCTTAAAACTAAAGCTACGAGGGTTCCAAACGCGCCCTGATCTGAGAAGAGCCCACAACAAACTCAGCCGGGGGTTTTTTATCATCACCATCTCACAAATATAGGAGGTTCCGTGAAACTTGTTAATTTAATACCTGCGAATTCGTCCGCGTGGATTACGGTTTTTCGATTCCCGCGGGAACTCTTTAATTTTCCGAGACATAGCCTAAGTATGTCCTTCCCTGGAATATAAACTATCCCTGTACCAAATTTCAAAATCGGTTGAACAGATGGGCCGTGAGAGCGTAGCAGACAGACAGACACACTTTCGCATTTATAATATTAGTATGGATTTTATTTTTGAAATGAAAACTTCTTTACGCGCATTGAGCACTTTTTGGTAGGGGGTAAAAATGCGGAACACGCGCGACACCGTTCTTCTTAAAACAAAAGATCTTAAGTATAATATAATTATAGTACATTCGTAATTATACTTTAATCCCTTCGTTTTAAGGTTTACATTTGATTTTATTTAAAAACAAAGTTAAATATTCGTTTTCACTTCTATCGGCAGTCCCTATGACTGCCAATTTTTTTATTTGTTTACTACCTTACATTATCATTACAGGGGTTCCCAATGCGATGACAAAGTTACACGTTTAACCAACTTTTTGGAGTTACGTGGCATGTGCGTTAAAAAAATTAAATATCGCTTGCTTAAAACGGTGAAGGAAAACATAGTGAGGAAACCGGCATGCCTTAGATTTCTTTTATAATGTTCTCAAAGTTGTTTGAAGTCTGTACACTTTGCCAGCGTGGTGGACTATGGCCAAACCCTTCTTATTCCAAGAGGACACTCGCCGGAAATAGGTTGAAATGATGATAATTAAACCGTTGTATTTGTAATGACAGGTTTCCGGGTACGTGGTTCGCCCCGGAGCAGCCGTGCCGCCTCCCCTCACGGACCTAGTATCGGAGCTGGGAATATTTGGAGTTATTATCGGGTATGTACTGAGACTGCCTCATTGGTCTAGTGGTTAGCATGTTCGACTGCGGCCGACGAGGTCCCGGGTTCGAGCCCCGGGTCGGGCCATAATTGAGTATCTATTGGGTTTTTCTAACTAGAAATTCTCAGTAGGAAGTTAGGAAGTTGGTGGTGTTCCACCCCCGTGCCTCGGAGAGCACGTTAAGCCGTCGGTCCCGGTTATTATCACTCACTGTATAATAGCCGTTAAAGCCCGCCAACCTGCATTGGAGCAGCGTGGTGGGTCTAAGCTTTAATTCCCTCTCTTATGAGAGTGGGGGCCTGTGCCCAGCAGTGGGACGTTAATGGGCTGATGATGATATACTGAAACTTCTTAAAGTTGTGTCTAAACATAGAGCAGCAATTTTGACGTGCATGTTATTATCTGCTAGCTGATGCCCGCAACTTCGTCCGCGTGAATTGGTGTTTTTGGTTCCCGAGGGGAATTTTCCGGGATAAAAATTAGCCTATGTGTTATATAAGACTACAATCCATCTCTGTGCTAAATTTCATCCAGATCCGTTCAGCCGTTCCGGCGTGGTTGAGTGACAAACATCGATCCTTACATCCATCCAAACTTTCGCATTTATCATATTAAGTATATATTAGTGGTATACGCGCGCGCTAATATGTTATCGTTTGCTTGAACTATTGATATGTATATGTCACCGTTAAATTGTAAAAACCGTTAGATTGTAATCTAACGCTCGATAGTAAACTGTCGAAAGATTGTGCACCACTCAATGTTCTGAGTGTAAATTTTTGAATTATTTATTGTATTTACGTTTTCTTGTCTCTTTCTTGTAGTTTACTTTAGGGTTCTACATAAAGAATCACGTAGTGTAGTAATTAGGTTCTATCGGGTTAATATACCTAACCGATTACAATCTACCGAAAAATAATTGGTTAAATTGTAATCTGTCGACAGTTTACAATCTCGCTAGTTAGTTACGTTATAATCTAACGGTTTTTACAATTTAACGGTATAATCTTAATCGGTAATAATGTTTCGACAGTTTACAATCTATCGAGATAAAAGGGGTCAGATTACAGTCTAACGGTTTTTACAATTTCACGGTGACATTTTTTTTTATCCACTTCAAGCTAGTCCTTGACTACGATCTCACCTGATGATAAGTGATGATGCAGTCTAAGATGGTAGCGGGCTAACCTGTTAGGGGCATGGCAGTTATATTAAACCCGTACCCCTTCGGTTTCTACACGGCATCGTACCGGAACGCTAAATCGCTTGGCGGCACGTCTTTGCACGTCTTTCTACATATATGTATAGCTCGTGTATTTCTGCAAAAAAATATATAATCTTATCTTTTTGTTCCGACCCAGTACGAAGGACAAGATATATTGCAACCGCCAGGCGGGCCACATGCTGCGCACGAAGCTCGCGGACGCGAACGAAGGTGGCGTCGCCGCCGGCCTCGGCGCGCTCGACTCGCCCTATCTGCTCGACTTGTAGCCCACACAGACTAGAATTGTAGCCCAAAGCAATCCAAGTTGTAGCCCACACCGACCCGAATTGTAGCCCGCAGCAATCCACGTTGTAGTCCAGACCTACCCGAATTGTAGCCCATAACAAACCGATTTGTAGCACAGCAATCCAAGTTGTAGGCCACACCGACACGAATTGTAGTCCATAGCAATCCAAGTTGTAGCCCACACCAAACCCGACTTTTAGCTCGCACAAACTTGAAGCCTACACCGACTTGTAAGTTACAAAACGAGTCTGTATGGGCTTCAGGTTTCTTGTAGCCCATAACCACGGCTATCCAACAATACAAATTGTGTGGGCTACAACTTAGCCGAATTGTACGCCACACAAACTCGACCTGTAGGTTACAAGAGTCGGTGTTGGCTCCAAATTTGTGTGCAGCCTACAACTCGAGACCAATTATTTACTGCCACACTCAAGAGTCGCTTATCATGTAATTTAATGTAACAACTGTTGGCTATCCTAATAAATAAATAATAATTACTTAATACTTATAAAATGCATTGGTATAGATTCAATACACCCTCCCTCAAGTTACTCGACACTGGCGAAGTGCATTGTGCTGTTTTGGAACTACTGAAAGTCAAAAACCAAGAAAATAAGAAGATTCGATACAAAATCCATACTTAGGTGTTCCTTAAGTAATGATTAAGTGACTGTGAGTTGCGGCAGAAAGTTCTGTTTTGTATGTATAATGGGGCTGATTCTGTATAACACAATCTCTAAACTAAACTAAAATGGCAGCTTTAAATCTAGTTCTGTCCCATTCCGTAGGGAGTATTATGAAAGGGTTAGCAATATTTGTAATGCTCTAATTTTAGTTTAGTTTAGAGTGTGCACTACAGAATCAGCCCCAAATGGCGCGTTTATATTAGGTCGGTTTGGCCGTATTCGACTGCAGTAGTTTACGGTCACCGACTAATTAACTGTGATTCGGTTGGCCGCATTCAGTCGCAGCCCGTTTTCGGTGACCGAATTAGTGTTAAAGTTGGTACGGTTGGCCGTATTAGGTCATTTATGGTTGCTGTCGGCCGAAAACTGAATACAGCTGACGCATTCGGCCACCGAAACGCATTATTACTTACATTTGTATTGGAGGGCGGTTATTTTTATAGTAGACGACCTCTACTATGTTATTTATTGATTTGCATTTTGTTACTTACTGGTTCCTAGATTTTATTATTTTTATGATGAAAATTACATAATGGTATATTGAGGTTATTGGAATTATCGACCAGATTATAATGGACTATTCAAACAATTCAGGGTTGATTTAAAAATTCTTAACTTTTTAATATTAATACCGAAAACTTATATTCTGAAACTTTTTCAAACATGGTATTTCTCTAAACAAAACACAAAAAGAAATTTATTGAGATTTTTTTACAGATAAAGAACAAAATTTTCTTTCAGAAACTACCCTTCAGAGGTTTAAGTATTTTTAAATTAACCCTGTATGCATAGTTTTGATATACATATTTAGTTTTACTACATTTTAAAATAGAGCCCTAATAATTTTAAAATCTGGATTTGGTGCAACTAATATTGGTAAACTAGAATGGTGATAAATAATATAGTGAATAAAATAAATATTAGACGAATTGTAATATGTTAAAATCTAAGTGTATATAGAATTTATCAGTATGCCATATTAATTATTATATAGACATCCATTTATTTAATTTAGACATACTCTAATTATGAATTATAATGAATTGTTATTAATTTAAACATTCCATTGATTTTTATTTATTGATTTTTTTATAAAAAAGGATTGTGAATTTTTACAATTTTTTCATGGACTTCTGTAAAAATGTGCATTATTTATAGCATTTCATAATTATTTCAGAAAAGTCTGTTACTCATTTTACTGACCTGTCTCTTAATACTTAAGAACATCGTAAATATTGACTTTTTTTTATTTTCTTAACATTTTGTCAATAAAGCTAAAGACATTCTAAAGTATGAAGAGTCAGCTGTTAAGTATTTCAATATTATTTATTTTACGTAAGTACAGTTTTCACGAAAAAATAAACCTTGCCTTGAATAGTAAATATTTTTTGTATAATATTTAAGGAGGTGATAATTTTAGGGGATTGTGTAATGTAAAATATTTATAATAATTATTTTTGTAAAATTTCTTATATATCAGATAATTACCTATGTAAATAAAAAGTTGCTGGCGAATCTGTTGTTTTCTTTTGTACTAGCTTATGACTAATGCTGTGATCTATAGAGCGTACTTTGACTTGGCTCAGACTTTATTTAGAGATAAAACGAGATGGACTTATGTGAGTAACATAATTCTGTCTCGTTTTAACAATGTCTTAAGTCTAAGCAACGTTCGATCTATAGATCTCACGCTCAGACTTCTTCCTTGCCTAATTTAGCATTATGTGGATGTTGCTTCAAACTGTATAATTTGGGGGCGCCTTCTACAACTAACTTCTCCCCCTATGAGTTGCGAAACGCATCGGAGATATTGCGTTGGACGGACCAATCGAATTTTTGATCGATGACAAGAGATTTTTTCGAGTCAACTGTCACGAATCTGAGGTGCGATTATGTAAGAATTGACGATCAAATCGTCAAAGTAAAATAAACATAACAGTATTGAATTAGGGCTCAATTTCGTTAATCCACTGTCATCCGTTTAGGGCATCGTACACACCTAAACGTATGAGAATGGATACACGAAATTGAGCTCTAATTCAATGCTGTTATGGTTCGGCAATGGTCGGCAATTCTTACATAATCGCTCCTCTGATTGGCCTATTTGGCAAATCTCTGTCACCGTAAAATAGCAAATACCGCTAGATTATAATCTATCTTCGCGAGATTGTAAACTGTCGAAAGATTGTGAACCGCAAGATACTGCTTACAATTTAACGCATTATTTTTCGGACACTACCTGAATATTTATGTCTAACTCTAAACTAACCTAAAAGATCAAGAAGAGGAAGAAGAAGAAAACGTGAATGCAATAAATATTTAAAAAATTGACACTCAGAACATTGAACGGTTCACAATCTTTCGACAGTTCACAATCTCGCGAGATAGATTATAATCTAACGGTGTTTACAATTTTACGGTGGCATCTCCATTCCGCTCCGCTTCAATGGACAGGCACCCTAATAGGGCGCACCCCCACCCCTCCCAGAAACAGCCATATGTGCATACGCGTTCGTCAAGGCCAAATTATTTTTATACCAACAAAATAAACTTACATTTCAATGCCTCCTATAATATTATTACAGTTTTCCTAAAAGGGGTGGGGGGGTGCGCCCTATGAGGGGTAGTTTGACAGTGGTAGAAGACACCTAAATTATCACCTGTTCGATCCAGATCCATTTATTAAAAGTTAAAATCCAAAAAATAAATTAAAAAGTGACAATTGTAAAATTGTGTAACTAATCTTAAATAAAAATGTTGTATTTTCTTTTTTAAAAACCTTATTGTAACTTTTATTAAATAGAAGCCTGGACATACTGTATAATAATATGATAGACTTCATGATTCCCGCGACTTCGCGTGATTGAAGGTTTTTGATTCCCGCGGGAACGTCCTTCCCCGGGATGCAACCTATCTCTGTACCAAATTTCGTCAAAATCGGTTCAATTGTCAGATGCGTAAGCGTAGTAAACAGACAGACGGTAAGTGTGTCTTACCCATTTATAATGTTAATTCAATCATACTAATATTATACATGCGAAAGTGTGTTTGTTTGTTGGTTTGTCCTTCAATCACGCCGCAACGGAGCAACGGATCGACGTGATTTTTGGCATGGGTACAGTTGAGGACCTGGAGAGTGCCATAGGCTAATTTACCGCGGAAAATTAAGGAGTTCCCGCGGGAATCATAAAAACTTAAACCACGCGGAGGAAGCTGCGGGCTTCAGCTAGTAACAAATAATTATAATACACATTATATTTTGTATAATTTATTATTAGACAACAATCTACACTAGGATCTCAGGTTTAAACATATTCAGTGTATTTGGGCACTTTGTTTTTGAACAGCGTATCGCGGTCGTTCGGACCGTATCCCTCGACGAACTTGAAGGCTGGATGGTTGTAGATTGCCTGCGGATAAATTTTACTTGTGAACAGAGTGAATCCATACTAATACTATAAATGCGAAAGTGTGTCTGTCTGTCTGTCTGCTACGCTTTCACGGCCCATCCGTTCAACACACGTAGCGACACTAGCAGGGAAACTCAGCTCACCGGCTTTTGCTATTAGGAAAATTAGACAGCTTACCGATATTGAGGCTTGTCTATTTTGCCTGTTTTCATACTGTTATGTCGTACGGCATAAACTATAGGCCGACCGTTTAACTCGCGTATCGCCTGCGCGGTAAGAAGGGAGCGGGGGCGGGTAACGCTACACACGGAGTCAATAATCCAAAGATTTATCTCGAGATAGACATTGTTGGTAAAAATAACATAATAAGTATCTTTTTTTTAATCCGCTAACATCTCCCCCCGCTCCCTTCTTACCGCGCAGGCGATACGCGAGTTAAACGGTCGGCCTATAGTAATGCCGTGATGTCGCAGAATTCCTTTGTGGGGTCGAGTATTACCTTTTATAATATGCTTCCAAAAGAACTTTTGGATTTGCCATTACACAAATTAAAAAAAAACCGTAAAAGAACACTTTGAGTCGGGGCTATTATACAATTGACGAATTTCTTAATGACAAAGTTGTATGGAAGAAACCGACTTTGAGTCCAGCGCCCCACAGGACAGTATAATAAATTGTTTAAAAAAAAAGAGCAACTGCTGAGTTTCTTGCCGGGTCTTCTTGGCAGAATTCTTTCCGAACTGGTGGTAGAGTCAAAACATGATGTAGCATAAGAGACACCTGTATGTCCTACATGTTTTAAATAAATTGGACAACCGATTTTGATGAAATTTGGTATAGGGACAGTTTGTATCCTGGGGAAGGATATAGGCTACTTTTTATCCCGGAAAATTAAGGAGTTCCCCGGGAATCAAAAAACTTAATCCACGCGGACGAAGTCGCGGGCATCATCTAGTTTAGAAAGTATTATCTAAGGGTTCCTTTACATAAACCTGACATAACATCTATTATACTAATATTATAAATGCGAAAGTCTGGATGGATGGATGGATGGATGTTTGTTACTCAATCACGCCAGAACGGCTGAACAGAGTTGTTTTCAAAATATGTGTACTATTACAACTAAATATTTGTCCTCATAAGAAATCTTCGAAAAAAAATTAGGTCCCGCTAAAATATTTTTTTTTAAAAATTCCACAGACTACTAAACATAGCTGCATATTATTTTTAGTAAAAAGCAATAAATTGCAGTTCACATCCTTACAAAATTGAATGTGAAAATAAAGCAAAAAAAAACTCCATACATTTTTTATTGCCCCCTATTTGGACAACATTGGAAACATATATTTTTTAATCAGAAAAGTACATGGCTCCCAGCCGAACTATGGGAGCTTGCCTAGATATCAAAAATCAATGCGCAACAATGATTTCTTTATTATAGTAATTGTTATATTTTATAGTTTTCAGATAAAGAAGTTTCAGGAGAGGAGAGGAGGAAAAATATTTTCAAGTATTGCTAACCACGTTTCTCAGGAAAATAATAAAGCTTTGCATTATTTGAGCATGGATGAGGATAATAATGGAATAATAAAACTATATTTGCAAGAATTATGTAATTCTTTTAAAAATCACGCTACATTGTACTGCTGCCACACTAGATGGCGCTAAACGTTTTAGTTAGCGAGTATTTTCAACTATTCGACAACAGATGGCGCTAAACGTTTTGGTTAGCGAATTTTTTCAACTACTCGACCACAGATGGCAGCCAGGTGCAATGCCAGAGGGATACAATTAATAACCGTAAAAGAAGTTGAAACTGAACCTATCGTTGGAAATCAACGTAACTTTCAGCACGAGAAAACTGAGACAAACAAATGGGAAATAAATAATACTGTATATATCAGATATTACATTAAAAAAACTGGAAATATTATATCGGTACAATTGAACAGATACAGTACTAATAAAAGTTATAAGCTTAATTTCTTCAAAAGCATTCGTCAATACGGTAATTTGAAATGTACAAAGCCAAAAGTTGCCAAAGATATTGATATTATAGTACCACAAGATTGTATTGTTCAACATGTTAAATTGTAACAAATATCGGAAAAACGTCCGGAGTTTGTATTAGTCAACGAGGAAGACGCAATATTTTTTTAATTAGTATTTCTACATTTTTTCTAGGTAAATTGTGAATTGACCCCATGTTGTATGGCAATGCAGCTTTTTTTAAAATAAAACAATGATTCATTTTCTATTTATTTTTGTTTTCTTTCTACTTATGTACCTTAATGCATTTAATTGTAAATGTAATTTGTTTATAAATAATATTCCTAAAAAATTATAGTCTAAAAAATCTGACCAGTAGTTCAGGAGATACGCGTGGACAAACATACAAACATATATACATACATAGAAGCCTTAATAGAGTATCATATCTCGCGATTCCAACAATATTACATACGTACGAGTCGAACCTACTTTTTTTAAGTCGGCTAATAAATTCGTTTTTAGGCTTTTGTGTAGCTATTGAGAATGTTAAAGACATGTACGGTGACTTAATAAGTAACTCTCGTTCCTGCATCAAATACCTTTTCTTATGCCTTTTCATAAAATTTCACAAGACGAAGAAGAAGTTGAATCGACGGTCAAGAAGATGAGTTGTCATTTCATTTATCGATTCATAAATCGGTCAATAAACAAATTTTATTTAATATTTAGTACCAGTTTCCTGTTTTGTGATCCCAGGGAGCCTCAGATATAATTCAGGGGTATGGGATCAAAACTGGTTACGTCCACATTTTACCGAAAATAATTTTTTGATGGCAATATTTTCATTGCGTCACTACCATTCATACTAAAAACAGTTTGGCATCACACTTGGTTATGTCCCGAGCTATTTTGATTTAAAAAATGAGGTTGGGAACAAACATGGTTATGTCCACAAAGGTTCACTATCAAAACATGGCTACACTCCCGTCAGCCAATAGGAGCGGTCTATTGTGATCAAAACAGTAATGGCCACCGATACGTTTCTGTGTGAAACTTATTCTTTTTTAACAAGATGGATGTTTCTCCTTTGCCTGTGAATAAAAACCAGGCACGGAAACGGACTGCGCAACCACAAAATTGGAAGGCAAATGTGGCGAAAAAAATGAGGTATGTTTGAATTTTGCCAGGGCCGTATTGCAGGTCGAGTCTTTAAGGGAAGTATTAATAGTAGTGAATCCTTACACATTAATTTTATTTCATTATTAAATCATAAAGTTGGAAAGGGGGCAATTTGGAAAATCTTTGCGATTTCGCGAAAAACACCCGGGGCGGGGTTGGAAAATAGTAATTATTTCACGCTCTGTCACTAGTTCACTGTCTGTCACTTCAGGGCAGAAAGGTTTATAAGATTTATTTTTTTCATGATCACCCAGATTAATGTGGAGGGGGAGTGGTAATATTGGATGCTTTTTTTTAAATTTTGATAAATCATAAAAAATTGTGTTCCCGAAGTTGAAAGTTGTGTTTCCCCAATTTTCAAATTTTTACCCCTCAAACGTTTGTTTAGTCTATTTTATTATTGTTTTAGGTATTCTGCAAAGACGTTGTCAAAAATTCCACGTGAGCACAAAAGCAAAATTTTTGAATGCAATAAAGTGACAGGCACTATATTACGTAAATTCCATACAGCTTTTTATAAAAACCCTGTCAAATTGAGTCAGGATGCAATCATACTGAAATGCTGTCAGGCTGTACCGATTTACAGCGGCCAAGAACCCTAAGACTGGATCCTGTATATGGAGTTCAAAGCACTGTAAAAGCCACCAAGCAATTTACCATAAAATATCACGTCAAAGTTGATAAAAAATCTCTGCTTGTTTTCCAGAAAGTATTTTTAGCGGCTCTTTGCTCGAAAAAACGACGTGTCACAAACCTGGTACAAAAATCTTTTGTAAGCGGCGAATTTCCAGTAGAAAAATGAGGAGGAGACCGTAAAACCAAACTGTTCAGAAATGTGCATGCATTTATTCGCAAACTTAAGTGTTCAAAACCACACTATTGTAGTAGTCAAACTTCAAGCCGCAAATATTTGCCATGTGATCTTAATATCCGCAAACTTTATAAACTTTACAAATCTGAATGTCCATCCCCAGCGAGAGTCCTACTTTAGGCACATTTTTAATACGGAATACAATTTAGGATTCGGCAGTCCTTCTACAGATATGTGCTCTGCTCTACATGTATTCAGCTGCAAGAGAAAATAAAAACTGAGGAAGATGAACGAAAGAAGGAGCAGTATAGAGTAGAAAAGAGAGTTCATTGCTTGAGGGCAAAAGCTTTCTATTCGCTGTTGAAGACTGAAGAAGAAGGGGTGAAAATACTTTCATATGATTGCCAAAAAAACATGAACCTTATTAAAGTGCCCGATCAATCTATGCTATGCTATAGCCGACAAATGTATCTTTTCAATTTTACAATCGTGGAAGGAACTTCAAAGGCGCCGCTCAATAAAAACAACGTGTTTGCAAATGTCTGGACAGAAAACACTTACTCGAAAAATTCGAACACAATTGCATCTGCTGTGTAAAACATCTTAACAAAACTGATCTCACAAACATAACTACCGTTATATTGATCTCTGATGGCTGTGGAGGTCAAAATAAAAACTCCACAATAATCACAATGTGTTGCAAATGGCTGTTAGAATATCCCTTGATAAAAAATATTAACTCGTGTTTCCCGTTACTGGCCATTCCTACCTTCCGGCTGACAGAGTATTCGGAAACAGTGAAAAGACATTTCGTAAAATGGACACAGTACTAAGTCCAAACCAGTATATGGACATAATTTCACAACAGGCAACTATTGTGAAAGTAGGCGAAGATTTTACTGTGTAGGATTTCAAAAAGGAAACCGAAAAAATATTGAAACCACCGGGTCAATGGAAAGTACAGTTTTCACAGTGCAAAAGATTTTATTTAAAACGATCAAAGCAGGTAGGAAACGTTTTGGTCCAATCGGAGAGATTTTATAAATCTCAAACAGGGAAATATGAAAACGTTTGCCGGAAAAATAAAAATATGAGTATGATCGCTCCTGACGAGATTTGATCAAACATACCTATAAAGGCATTAAAAATAAGGGACGTGAAAAACCTGCTAACAAAACATTTTGGAGAAGACTGGCAAATCATAGAAGAATTGAGTTTCTATTCAAATGTGATAAACAACACTGAAATTCTACCTGAGGATGAAAATGATGACAGAGAAGAATTGGAATGTGAACCCAGAGAAGAGGCACCGGCTTTTATTGTGTAATTAAGATTTTTAAAACTGATGAAAAGATGATAATGTGTTTTATTACTTACGTATTTCACAGCAACCTACATAATATTTTCATACAGTTATGTACTTGCGATTTTTTGCTAAAATTAAAACTTTTCATCAGTTCAAGTATCGTGTGTTCTTTGCAGTATATTTTTTTATTTAACTAAACCGCGATAATGCATCTAAGTTAGTGTCTGATAATGTACCGTGATTATAATAAATAAATATTACTTGATCCACAACTCTTTTAATTTACCTTTCTAATAATTCCATACTATACCAATCCTATTAGACGATGATGCCTAGGTCAAAAATAAATTATTTCTTACTGATTATTATATAGAGGGCCTTCCAAAAGACCTAAAATTCACATCTTCAGTGTGAAGAGAATAACATCCGATTTGTTTTTTTTCCTCCAAACTCCACACATTTATGTCAGCCACTGGACGTTGCAGTTTTTAGAGGTTTCAAATCAGAATGGAGGAAAATCGAAAATAAATGTCAAACCAGGAGAAAGCGTATCTGAAAGACACTTTGAAGATTTGACAACTACACAACGCAACACACACGACATGACACAAACACAAAATCCTTCGACAAGTAGACAGAATCCAACAATTAATGAACTGGAACATAATACTATCAATGACATACACAATGAAAGTCAATTTGATTTCATAATGTGCGCACAAGACGACAGAACGTCCTCGAGCTGTGCCGAAGATAATGATGAAGGTAATGAAAACGGAGATCCGCTTTTTGAGCAAGATAACCAAGGCAATGATAATCTAAATAACGAAGGCCAAGAAAATGTGAATAAAATTTACGACGAAAATAAAGGTACAACTAATGAAGACAAAGAGAATACTAACACTGAAAACATAATTCTTAAAAAAGATGATTTTGTTTTAATAAAACTAACCTACAACAGAGAGTCAAAAAAGCAGACAAAAAAATATTTTATTGCACAAATAAAAGAAGTAGAAACAAATAGATTTAGATGCAAATTTATGAGAAAGGGCCAAAAATCTGACAACACTTTTATTTTTCCATATATAGAGGACGAAATGCAAATTAATAGATCACAAGTCATACGGAAACTTGTACCACCAGACATCCGTAGAGGACGTCATATTTTTAAGCACTTTGACGGTGTGCAGTTCTAATTATTTTAAATGCCTTTGAATTGTCCTAATTTGCCAATTATCTTATAATACAGTCCCAAGTTACCTTCATTTTAGTTGGCCCAAGTTTGATTTTTAATTTGAATAAAAAAATACTTTTTGTTATAAAAAATCTGTATTTCTTGTTATTCTTAATTTCACTTTATTCTTAATTATGTGCTTAACAAGTTGATGCTATTTATTTACTTTCAATTATTTTCATTATATCGGATTTTTTACAATTGCTGTGTTTGTATTGGTCAGAATTTGATCCTGATTACGCCAGTGTCTATAATTTTTTTTTGTTTTTGTCCCAAGTTACTTTACATAAGTGAAAACTTGCGATAAGTACGAGAATTTGAAGTCGTCCCAAGTATCTACCGTTCAAAGGGAAACTTGGGACAGCAATAAAAAAAATATCTTACGCTTATGCAAAAAGAACTTTGAGAAACCACCTAAAATCTGGCAGTGAAGAAAACAGTAGTCAACTACACTAAGTAATGTCCAAGAAAAAGATTTAACAACATGAATAATACGATTAGCTGAAGTAGGCGTGCCGTTGACCCCCAAGATTGTAAGAAAGCAAGCCTACTTATTTTGTATAATACATAAAATACCAAATTCTTTCAATGATAGCAGATGCACTGTAGGCAGAAAATGGCTAAAAAAATTTTTAAAACGTAACCCTGAAATTTCTCCCCGTAAAGCACAGTTTATGAATTCTGCAAGAGCTCAAAAATTAAATAAACACATCGTGCAACAACATTTCAAAGCTATCAAAAAATTGTATGACGAATTAGATATTCCTCGACATCCAGAACGTCTCTATAATATAGATCAAAAAGGTTGTCGGCTAACCTTGCATCACCAACAACATGATCTTGCACAAAAAGGAAACAAGAAAGTCCATTTTATTGCACAAGAACATGCTGAAAACATCACAATCGCAATGTGTGTAAACGCTTCAGGTAATTCGGTTCCACCAATGATAATTTTCAAAGGTAAAAGGTTAAGACCGGAATTCAACGACACGATTGACTTATAATCATGAACTAAATCATGCGCTTCGCGCGATTGTTCGATTAAGTCCAAAGGCAATTAAGATAACGACTCATTACGTTGTTGCTGTTGTGGTGAGGTAGTGGAAATTGATGATAATTTCCAAGTTATATAAATAGTTTACCGGGCTTTGTACGCTCATTCTTATTTGTTCGTTCCTAGTGACAACATCCAAGATTGATTCTCTAAGTGAATTTTTTATCTTTAAAAACAAAGTGAAAAATAAGTACCATGGCCAAACAAGCATGTCTGACTTTGTGCGACGAAGAAGTCGAGTTTGTCCAGACTGTGGGAAGCCAAGAGGAACAGGAGGAAACGACGGAGAATTTGCCAATGGAGCACTCGACGCAATATGTGTTGGAAGTGGAACCTGTGGAGGAGCCAAAGAAAAAAAACAAAGGAAAAGGCAAGTCATCCAGCATAGCAGCGACGAAGAGAAAGATTATGAGTCATCCTTTAACCAAATGGTTAAAAACTATCTGGATCGCAAATACAACCCTAAGAGTGATGAAACCATGGCTGAAAGCTATAAACGAAGAATCTCTCAAGATGAAGAATCAGAAGATGTTTCTTTTGGGTCAGAGCATTTCTCAAATAATGAAACAATTTTTCATACACATGAAAGACAACGAGAAGAGCTTAATAGATTGTTCCTTCGCGAATTTCGAAGAGTGGTGTTGCGGCGACGGATTGTCCATGATGTCTGGGAAGCTCCCAGAGATGGTCTGGGAAGACGATTCTACCGAGACGTTATTCAACCTCTACAGCGATTGCATTATGGAACTTCGTCGTCTGCAAGAAGACATTCAATCGGACAGCGACCAGGAAACTCGTCCGTTGAAGCGCAAAACAACATCCAAGGTATCTTCATTATCACGGAACATGAAAAGCACTTGCATGTCATCCACGACTGTGCATATTCCGGAAGCACATGCAGATGTCTCCATATACCTTAGTATATGGAGACATCTGCATGTGCATCGGTAACAATATACTCTCGGAGTCTTTACTCAGAGAGAATATTGTTACCGACGACGAGCCGGAAGAGGGACCACGATGGAGCAGTACACAAGAAAGATATGTGGACGAGGAGAGCTCACCCTCCACGAACAAGAAGGCGGTAATTCACTCGCCCGAGCTCATTCATTGACGCCGAGCACTGGAAAAATATCGCAGAGTATTTTAATAAAGGACGGCGAAGGCTTTATCTCTTTTACATCGCCGGGCGAACGTGGGTCCATGATTTATCTGATGGCTCTGTAGTCAGAATGGCACCAAAAGGTAGTATGACTACTGATTTATTTATTGATTTTATACATCATCTTGGCAACTATAAGTCTCCCGGGAAATTTTTGCTAGATTTTGATGGAGCTGCTTCTCATCTGGATACTAGGATAGTGGATGCCGCAGATGAGAACCAATATAGTATTTATTGTTGCCTTCCAATACCACTCACGAATTGCAACCTTTAGACAAATCGGTCAATAAATCTTACGAGCACCATTGGGATGAAGAAGTATTGTTGTAAGCCTATCGTCATCCAGATTGTAAGCTCACAAAGGCAAGGTTTAACAAAATTTTCTCAAAGGTATGGCCAAAATATGTAACTCAAGATAATATAAAAAACGGTTTCAAAGCTACGCTCAAAATTTTTGAGAGTCAGCTTGTGTATCACAATAATGACTCTGACCTGTGTCAGAGTCATTGTGTCATTGTGAAGAAAGTTTACGAATATCGCCGTCACTGATAACTGAAATTGTGTATGCATTTGATTGTTGCCCAAGAACACTACAGCCTCTGCCTCAGCCTTGGTCTGAGTATTTACCTCCACCACTTTCATCTCATTCTCAGCCACAGAGTCAATCGCCAACTTACGCATGTAGGAAATTAGTTGACTACAGTTCCTCTTCTGAATCTGCTATTGAAGATATTGCCGAACAACGTTCAGCAACAGGCATGACTTTATGTGATAGGGCGTCACAATTTCATTCTCCAATTCCAAGTACATCTGGGTTAGTAAGACAGAATATACTACGAAGACCAGTTATCAATTCTTCTGCATCAGGTTCGGACGACGAAAATATTGATATAAACGCAATCCAAAAATGCTGTCAACATTCTGCCAAGAACTGTAAGATTTATACATCATCAGAATCTGAAGAAGGAAATCTGGATCCATCTAATGCAACAGCTAGTCACACACACCTAAACCAAGACGAAAAGCAATAAATTATATTGGTCAAAGAGTAACGAAGGATTTGTTTGATGCTGTCCAAGAAAAGAAAGTTAGGGGACCAAAACGAACAAAAGCTAAAAAACATTGGAAGCAGAAGAAATAAGCAAACGAACAAAAATGATAACGAAGACAATCCAAAAAAAAACGGTAAAAAGCAAAAGATTGTGAAAAAGCTAAAATATAAGAAAGTTAATGTAGAAAATAGGGGTTATGGGAGAGGGGCAAATACAAGAGAAAATAAGGCTGAAAGCTGGTATTGCCGAGCTTGTAAATCGGAACGAATCGTAGATATGCGACAATGCATTGCTTGCCTTTCGTGGTACCTCGAAGAATGTGTCGGGCTAACTAAGAACGACATAGAGGACTTTTTGTGTCCAGAATGCTACTAAAATCTATTTAAATTTCACAGATTTTTTCTATACTCTTAATAAGGCCCACCGAAATTATAGAGGAATATATTTTGACAATTTGTTTAAAAAATTGTTGCTTATAATTTAAATGATCGCTAAAATAAGAGAAGAAAAAAGTTGTTTATTAATTTTAAATATCTAGCATCGAAAGAGGGAAACTAACAACGGTGGTGTGGTGCTGTAATGCAGCAGGCTCTTTTATACCACCATTCTTGATCTTCGGTCGAAAAAGAATGGTAGGCAGACTCCTAGACGGGGCTCCACAGGCTCATGAAGCCTGCACAAGAACTCGGGCAGAGGTTCTTACTACTGTGACATGTGCCAAGAATAATTTCTAAGTATATTATATTGCATCATGTTGATGACAAAGCGGCAAAACTGAAATGGGACTGGGCCGGGCATGTGATGCGCATGCCCGATGACTTGTGGGCAAAGGCTGCAACAAAAAAGTGATGTCGTCCATATAAATACAAGGAAATACACCCGCCGCGCACCCGCGCTCGTTCCCTGCGTGTTTTGCCCTTTAGAAATACCTAGGATAACTTCTGTACACGCTTAAATGAACCTAGTAAAATACCATAAATCAAGCCAATCACAATAATTGAAATTTTATCAAAAATGGATGTTTCTCCTATTTTTCTATTATTTATTACTAGCTGATACTAGATTTTTTGGTTCCCGCGGGAACTCCTTAATTTTCCGGGATACAAAGTAGCCTATGTGCTATTCCAGACTATAATCTATCTCTGTGCCAAATTTCATCCAGATCCGTTCAGCCGTTCGGGCGTGATTGAGTAACAAACATCCATCCATCCAAACTTTCGCATTTATAATATTATAAGTATAGATTTTACTTAACAGGGCAAGTGTTCATCTCACCTTATCTCTTGCATATCCGTCGTCCGCATCGGTGATGAGTTCAGGCACATCCGTGCGCGGAATATTGAACAAGTTCATGAGATAGTGTTTATAGTTAGTGTACAGAGCTCGCTGGTCGGCCCACATCGGTTCGCGCGGGAGGCGCCAGTCCTTCATCTTGGGGTCTTCGCGCTCTGTGTACTGCTCGAAGTTGAGACGCTCTATGTCTTCTACAACCTGAAGATAAAAAATTGGCAAAAAATTGGCCGATAGAAGTGAAAACGCATATTTAAAATAACAACACAGTACTTTAGAAATAAATAAAATATAAACCTCAAAACTAAGGCATTTAATTACGAATGTATTCTATATTTATATTTAATACCTTTTGTCGCTCGCGTTGTTACGAAAACAACGCGAGGTGTTAGTCTCGGTTACACATCACTTAAATATAAACCTTAAAACAAAGGCATTAAAGTTTAATTACGAATGTACTATATTATTTATACTGTTCCACATTTTTACCCCCTACCAAAAAGTGCTCAACGCGCCTAAAGCAGTTTTCACTTCAAAAAACACTGCCTTTTTTTTCCACTGTAAAAAAAACAGCACCGTTTTTTTCTGAATTTGGCTTTTTTTTCAGGAAAATATATAATTTATAGGAAAATAAACGTTTTATAACTTCTTACATTTTACTAAAATTGCAAATCGAATTAAGTATTCAACAGGGCTCCACCAACTGTGTTCGACCAAACACAGACCAAACAGGGATTTCCCCAGAATGGAATCAATATACTATTCAACCAAAAAAAGTATGGTAAGTTTAAAAATAAACAAAAACTCTAATATGGGCTCTTATGTATTTAATCTTTTACGGACACTACCTTAATAATTTTGAACTCTGTACTCATGAAAAAAAACCTGCTCCAGAAAAATGTTTTTCTTCAACGTTTTTTTTTCACGATAGAAAAATAACTTTTTTTGCAACACTATTGCAGCAACTTCATCCATGGATTAGCTAGAAATAGATAGAACAACTGCCAGAATGCCAGAGATGATTTTTGCTATTGCCAGAAAAAACCACAAACATTACAATGCACAGTGACAGAGGTAAGTGGGGGCTCATGTTGAATAAACTAAATACATAATATTAAGTAAAATTGTGTCTTGTTAATATACATATATAGTATATTTTATTGTTGTAATTTAATGTTACATGATTTAATTTTGTAATTTGATGTAATGTAATGTGTATAAGTAATTATTTTGATTTGTATTTGTGTAATGTGCTATGTGTGAAATTAATTTTTGATATTTATGAGTCCTGTCACTTGAAATAAATAATAATATTATTATATTATTAAAAAACCACGTACATTAGTCCCCACAAACTTATCTGACCCAGTGACAGCATCACTGTTATCACATTTGAAGTTGCTAATAATTGCCAAAACTAAACAGTCAAATAATCAGTTCCAATTTTGGCCACTGGGCCAGATAAGTTTTTTTTTTAATCGACTACAAGCTAGCCCTTGACTGCGATCTCACCTGATGGTAAGTGATGATGCAGTCTAAGATGGTAGCGGGCTAACCTGTTAGGGGCATGGCAGTTATATTAAACCCACACCCCTTCGGTTTCTACACGGCATCGTACCGGAATGCTAAATCGCTTGGCGGCACGTCTTTGTAGGAATGGCATTCCGAACCAGTGGTAGATTCACTTGACGATTCAAAAGTACTTGTAAAAGTACTTGTAAAAGTTTGTAACGTCATCTCGGTAGGAATGGCATTCCGAACCAGTGGTAGATTCACTTGACGATTCAAAAGTACTTGTAAAAGTTTATTTGAATAAAGAATATTTGATTTGATTTGATTTGCCGGTAGGGTGGTAACTAGCCACGGCCGAAGCCTCCCACCAGGCCAGGCCAGGGAAAGTTCAGAAATTATAAATTCCTAAATTGACCCTACCGGGGATCAAGCTGTGGGACTGTACCTCTATTTTATGATGTTGGTAAAAAACATGAACTCACCACTTCGACTTCTCCGCCACCTGTCCAGTCGTAAACCAGGAGTTCAGCATGAGTGGAAATATCTCTCAGATACTTGTGTTTGTACTGACGTTCCATCTCCGTCAGGAATGGCTCCGTCAAGGCCTTGCCAGATGTCTCATAGTCATTCTTGCGGGCTACTACGGCTTCTTGTACCTACAATAATTATAAAAATTATTTCCATCATTTCAGCATTTCTTTAACAATAAATTTATCGAAGAAGTAATGAACTGTTAATTTTATAATTTTTACTATAGTATTTATGTACAGATTATTGTATTTGGTAACTGTGTGTTAGTTAGTTTAACAAAAATATATAGAGGTAGGTGTATGGAAGGAGATGTGACCCCTGTGAGGGATATTTGAATATTCCAATGTTGATTGATTGCCAGCTCTTACCATCATCACTACTGTGAACTGAGATAATGTCTTTGAACACATTTTTTCAAACTAATCATACTATCAGTTGACATTATCTCAGGAATGGTTTCAGTTGTAATCTAATTATGGGCTGGCCATCAGACAACATTGGAATAATAAAATATGCTCACAGGGGCCATCCCTGTAATATCTGCTTCCTTATCCTAAGTACCTTAAAACCACCTTAAAAGGTAAGTGTTAGTTTGTCAGTATGTTATTCTGCAATGAATCCCATAGCCTGGGTAAAATCCTACATCTTGTAACTATAGGCAAACATATTAAACTTAAAGAACATTGTTAGCGCAGATATAGATTTTAGAAAAATTTTTGGTAATGCTCAGGATTTTTATCAAATTCAGGTCAAAATTTCATTACAACCGGTTGAAAAGATGGTCCGTGAAAGCAAAGAAAAAAACTAACTCACTTTCACATAATCATACTAATATTATCAATGCAAAAGTGTGTTTGTTTGTCCTTCAATCATGCTTCAACGGATCAACTGGATCAATGTGATTTTTGGCATGGGTATGGTTGAGGACCTGGAGGGTGACAAAGGCTTTTGATCCAAATAAACTTAAACCACGTGGACGCTGGTGCTGGCATCAGTTAGTTTATTATAACAAAAAAGCACATTCAGAATTACAAAAGAATATGCGATCTGCACGATAGGCCAACTAGAAACCGCCATAGGCTCGTGACTCCATCGCTCCGCTTCACGAAAGTCCGAAGGTCGTTCGTGGGAATGAGCATTCTTTTCTTTTACAAAATTCCACTACTTATTATAAACTTGCCTTTACACAAGTTTAAGAAAACCATTAAAAAAATGCTCCTGAAAAAATAATTATACTGTCGAAGATTATATAAATGATAAAAGCGCATGGATTTGACTCGCTCCAGCAATGCTCAGGACTGGTGTTACTTATGTATCTTTAGATTAATGCAATTGTAAATATACTTTATTTTTTCAAAAGAGCAACCACCAAGTTTCTTGCTGGTTCTTCTTGGTAGGAACGGCATTCCGAACCAGTGGTAGATTCATTTGACTATTCATAAGCACTTGTAAAAAGTCTATTTGAATAAAAAACATTTGAATTTTGAATTTTGAATTTTACTATGATAGGGTAGATTTAGTAATATGTACTATAACTAGAATGTGTGGATTGGCAAGTTCACATAACTAGCTTACCTATAATTAATAAACTAACAACTTCTCATGTAATCTATCTCCTTTCATAAAGGTTGCCAGGGTGAGATCACTTGTAGTGAAAAGCACCACCTTTACACCATAACAAGTTGTAAATTTTGACTATACATAACTACCAGATAAACCTCATGGGTTATGTTGGATATAAAACTCACATGTGATGTAGTTATGTATAGTTAAAATGAATATCACTCACAATAGGTAGTTTAAATTTTAAAATAAGTTGTAAATTTTTGTCATGATTTGTGTTACCTCTGTTTACACAATGTGTGTGTAATTACAGAAGTAATCTGTATGTGTGTATTAAAAAAGTTTTTACTTACTTACTTATTATTAAAACAAACTATTACCTTTTTAACAGGTAAGTCAAGGTAGATTACCAAATGTGGCCGCATCAAGTCATCAAGAGTTTGCCCCCTCAGTTCATAGTACACAGACTTTATACCTTTACTTATGTACTTCTGTGAGAACATAGCTTCTAGAAACACAAAATCAGAGTATGGCGACCTTTCCAGAACAACGCCCTGACCTGTGTTCAGGAGATGAGCCAGCGCATCGATATACTGGCTGTACCTTGCAATATACATCATTATCTGGAAGTTGCCAGCGAGACGATGGTTGGGAGTACAGTTGAAGTTAATATGGTCGAAGGTTCTAGTGTCCTCTGGTATATCTTTATCAAATTGACGGATATCAATACCATTTGGGCGCTTGTAGTGAATATCCATGTTGGCTTCTGGAAAATGCTTCATGCCGAGATCCTCGGCGAGCGCGGCCGCGAACTTCGTCTTTCCAGCCGCTACAGGGCCTTCTACGACCACTACTTTAGTGTTTTCGTCAAATCTATGCGTAGTCCTATCAATCAAACTACGTAACCAAGTATAGTCTTTATTCACGTAGTCAAAGGGCGCGGGCTTGGGTGGGGGAGGCGGGAGACTGCTCCGATATGCTTTACCCATTATACTCCTGTTTTGCACCACCACACATCCAGCAATCTTACCACTTTGGCCTGGAATCACCTTCACGATCGTAGTTCTGATAAGAGTCGCCATGTTTCTTTGTAGGCTAAAAAAAATACGCCACTGGTTATTAGCTGGTTTATTAAAGTACTTGCGTAAAGAATAAAGTTATTAACTTACCTATTTCAATTCTAAAAAATCGATTACGATTTACGAGATGTGACATAACACCTCCATTAAAATTTTGACATTTTGACCTGTTTAGTGTTTTGACAACGGTTTGGCAATTTCAGTTTTTGACATTTAATTACGTTTCATTCTACTTTCGAATATGCGAGATCGATACTTGCGAATCTGCTGATATGATGTCGGTTTATTAATACGTGCCTAAAAATGTTATAAGCAACATAATAAACTAAGACATTTGAGTAAGAAAACGGTAATAAATCAGCTCTAATAATAAATACGAGAAATAATTATTTTTCTAAATAAAACCACTAAAAAACGAAACGTTTCAAACAGCTGTATATGGCATCTGTCAATTAACAATTTTGAATTTTCTTTTTTTATCTGTGCTGTGGTCTGGGTTGGGCTATAGTATACTGACGGTGGCGGAGGGGGATGGGGAGGGGGGAGGGGGAAGGGGGGGAGGGGATATACCCCCCCTCAAAGTAAGACGTTCCGAATTTTAGTAGTTTCCGAGATATTAATTTTTTAAAATTTTGAGGTTAGTTTTACCTTTATACCTTTTAATTAATTATACCTACTTTAACCTACCTTTATACCTTTTGTTTAAGGTAGTGGAAGAGGTTAATTTCTTAATTGCAATGGGCTACGCCAGAAGACTCGCTTCGTCGCCCCTGAATGAAGCTTCGCCTACTCGACCTTCGTTTCGCTGCGGAGGTCGCCGGCTCGCTTCGCTCGCCACCTCCCCCCTTCGCTCCACTCGGCCTCGTAGGCTCGTTTCATTCAGGACCTCCTACGCGAGCTTCTGGCTTCGCGCTTAAAAAAAAACACTCTAGGGGTAGGGCAGACAAGACTGCGTGGAGTCGGGGTGTGCTGATTCGGTTTTGTGAATCATATCATAACCTAATTATACATGTAATAACCTACCTTTAAACCTTTTTAGTTAATTATACCTATAACCTTTAAACGTTTTTTTTTAACCTTATAATCTTTCATATGAAAAGCGCGTAAAACGATGACTCATAGATTTGAATTCAAATCATTTGGACACTTTGGCGCCATCGCACGCGTTCCGTTTTTCCAATAATGTTTTTATGTTTGAATATGATTATTACTCGATTAATAACATTTTGTAATACTTTTTATGTTTGGAACGGATTATAATACGTAAAACGAAACTTTAGTACGTCAACTAAACGTCAATGAGTCTGTAATCTATGGCAAATGTCGTAAGAAATAGTGAAAAGTGGTCTAAATTTGCGAATTTCAAAAAATTATTTCTCGAAAAGTATTAAAATTCGGAGTAAAATATTTTAGTGCAAGGCTTACCACATCAAGGTCTTTCTGTAAAAAAAATATGAACGTCCAACTCCACCGTCAGTATACTATAGCTGAGCCGTGGTCTGTGCATAGATAATACGCTCAGAAGGACTGGAATCCAGAGCCGTTAAACTAGTTAAATAAAAAATAAAAAATAGATAATACGGCTGCTGTGGACCATATAGACCATGTGAGAAAAATAATTAACTAAAAACAAATACATATTTATAATAACTTCTGATCTTAAAAGCGAAATAAACTAAAAATGGAGACAGAAAACATCAACGTTGAAGAGTTTTTACCCGCTAAGAACCCTGTGAAATTAAAAAATGTGAAGCGCCGAGTAGTTTCGGAATCCGGTGAGGGTATGGAAGTGGAAGAACATAGTGGATTAGAAGCGAAGCCTAAACGTACAAGATCTAAAGCTAAAAAAGCCAAGAGGAATGTGGAACCCAACGAAAGTAAAGTAAACATGAGAAAAATTGCAGTGCCAGCGCATAGGTATGTAACCTCAAAATTGTCTGGTAATGTCTAGGACCAAATTTTGGTCTGGTGGTGTTTGATTAGTTTGTTTGTACACAATCTCTAAACTAAACTAAAATTACAGCTTTGAATTTTTTTATCTAGTACAAATATTGCTAACCCTTTCATTGTGAAAGGGTTAGCAAAACTCCCTGCAGAAAGCGACTGAATTAGATTTAAAACTGTCATTTTAGTTCAGAGATTGTGTATGAAATTGGCCAATTGTCTTACTTTGCTATGAAAGAGACATATTTTCTTGAATAGCTCTTCTAAGTACATTTTCTATAAATACCATACTTTTTTTTATAGATACACACCTTTACGAGAAAACTGGCTTAAGATCTTTACACCGATTGTAGAGCATTTGTTATTACAAGTTCGCTTTAACACGAAATCACGTAATGTGGAAATAAAGGTCGGCCCAGAAACAAAAGATGTTGCCAATTTACAAAAAGCTGCTGATTTTGTTAAGGTAAACAGCTTTTATATAATTAGTGCAGTCTTTTAAAATTAGGGATTGTATACAACTGAATCAGCCACATTATGTTTGTTGTATATTTTTCTTTGTAGGAACCCTAATTGAGCCTTAGAATAAGTTAAATATTTTCTTGCAGGCCTTCATTTACGGTTTTGATGTAGAAGATGCCCTTGCTCTACTTAGGTTAGATGACCTATTTGTGGAGTCCTTTGAAATCAAAGATGTCAAAACCTTGCAAGGAGACCACTTAGGAAGGGCTATCGGTCGGCTAGCAGGCAAAGCGGGACGGACTAAATTCACCATTGAAAATGTAACCAAAACAAGGATAGTGTTGGCAGACTCAAAAATTCACATTCTAGGCAGTTACCAAAACATTGCGCTGGCAAGACGGGCTATATGCAACTTGATCATGGGCTCGCCTCCTTCCAAAGTGTATGGTAATTTAAGGAATGTTGCAAAAAGGGTTGCAGAGAGGTTTTAGGTAAATAAAATGTTCTATTTATAACTATGGTTTTATTTCTTACTGTCTGTGTGCTATGAAGGGCCCATCTTTTCTAGCAATTTTGATGAAATTTGGTATAGAGATGGAGGTCCATACAGATCACCTCTATGGTCCACGTCCATGAAACAGGACATTAGTTTTAGAGCACTACATATCAGGACTCCAGGCAACCAGGTAGACAGCTTGGGCGGTGCATACGCATGGCTCCGATCCAGCCTTAGGTAGGAAGATTAAGTAGCTCTTCTATTGGTGGGTTTCACACATCCGTAGCTTAGCAATGTAGGACATCTCTGGTGGAAACGCACCCTTAAAACGCGAAACATTCAACTCGCTGCGTTGTCGGTTTGTCCTTCAATCACGCCGCAACAGGCAACGGATTGACGTGATTTTTTGCATGTGTATACTCGAGGACCTGGCGAGTGACATAGGCTACTTTTTATCCTGGAAAATTGATTGATTGACTTGGAATACGTTTTTTAATACCCATGGGAATTAAAAAACGTATTCCAAGTCGCAGGCACCAGGTATGGTTATAAATAAAACAAAGTTGCTGCATAATATTTCATACACTTTATTTATTTCTATATATTTACAATAGAATCTTGTATTTGAAATGTCGGGGCACCCGGGACAGCACTAGCCTAGCGTCGTAGCTGAGAGAGGCGAAGGTCCAGGGCTCCGCCGCGCTCCACTCGGCGCAGTACACAGAGTCCTCGTGTTGCTCGTACGACTGTAGCACGCCGTCTTCCAACCTGAAAAATGCAAACAGAATCAATATAATCATACTAATATTATAAATGCAAAAGTGTGTATGTTGGGTTGTCCATCAATCACGCTGTAAAGAAGCAACGGAACGACGTGATTTTTTGCATAGCTAGCGCCGCCTCTAGGGCACTTCATTCATGATACGGACTATGTACATGCCACCGTAAAATTGTAAAAACCGTTAGATTATAATCTAACGGTTTTTACAATTTTACGGTGACGTATCCATACTAATAATTAAATGCTAAAGTGTGTCTGTATTAGTGTTGTAGCGAGTTGTCCACCATAATGTTAATATGGACAACGTGTCACATACACTCAGCTGAGTCGTTTGTCTCTTCGTCTGTCTATCAGTGTTGTCTGTCTGTGAGTCTGTCAGTGTTGTCTGTCTGTCGTGTTGTAGCGAGTCGTCCACTATAATGTTAGTATGGTCAACGTGTCACGTACACTCGGCTGAGTTGTTTGTCTGTCCGTCTGTCTATCAGTGTCGTGTGTCTCCCAGTCTGTCGTGTTGTAGCGTACAGTCCACTATAATGTTAGTATGGTCAACGTGTCACGTACACTCGGCTGAGTCGTTTGTCTGTCCGTCTGTCTATCAGTGTCGTGTGTCTCCCAGTCTGTCGTGTTGTAGCGTACAGTCCACTATAATGTTGGTATGAACAACGTGTCACGTACACTCGGCTGAGTCGTTTGTCTGTCCGTCTGTCTATCAGTGTCGTGTGTCTCTTTGTCGTGTTGTAGCGTACAGTCCACTATAATGTTAGTATGGTCAACGTGACACGTACACTCGGCTGAGTCGTTTGCCGTCGTCGTCCGCGTCGCACACGCTCGCGCACGCCGTCAGCAGGGCGCGCGCGTCCGAGCTGCCCGTCAGCAGCAACTGTTCGTGGTATGTGTTGTAGCGCACAGTCCACACCCTGTGCACAAAAACACTACGCTTAAATATCGTCGGTGATTTGTAGAAAGGCCGAATAAGCCATGATCTATACTAATATTATAAATGCGAAAGTTTGGATGGATGTTTGTTACTTAATCACGCCAGAACGCCTGAACGGATCTACATGAAATTTGGCACAGAGATGATTATAGTCTGGATTTTGGATTGGATTAAGGAGTTCCCGCGGGAACCAAAAACCTCGAAAACCATACGGGTTGTATGGATTAATGGAGATAATCTCACCAGTGCGAGTGATCAGTCCTGGTGAATATTGGCTCCTTCCCGTGTCGGTAGTCCCAAATGTTCAGAGCGGCGTCGTCTCCAGCGCTCGCCAGGTGGAACTGTCTGCAATGTAAATACATTTTCATATTCCACTATGTAGAAGTTGTTTTTTTTTTTTTTTTATCCACTACAAGCTAGCCCTTGACTGCGATCTCACCTGATGGTAAGTGATGATACAGTCTAAGATGGTAGCGGGCTAACCTGTTAGGGGCATGGCAGTTATATTAAACCCATACCCCTTCGGTTTCTACACGGCATCGTACCGGAACGCTAAATCGCTTGGCGGCACGTCTTTGCCGGTAGGGTGGTAACTAGCCACGGCCGAAGCCTCCCACCAGGCAAACAACATGGCGCCATTAAAACCTTAACATATTAGTGTCCACTATACATGTTAGTATTATTGGATCTATGGTCCCAACTTAGTCACTACCTATGTACCGAAACCTGCATCACGGTAACGAAGTTTTCTCTGAATCGCACCACATAAACGACTAGTTTTATTGAATTTGGAACGTGATTTAAAGCTTACCTGTTGGGATTAAAGTCGATGTCTCTGGTCAGTTGTCGATGCGCGCTGTCCACGTGCCACGCCGGCTTGGCGCAGTCGGTGCGCGTGTCGAAGCACTTTATGTGCGTATCCTGGAGCACTGCAAACTGAAACACAAAGGCAACCATTGAATCAAGTCTTTATTTTGATTTCGGCTTTAGGTGCTGCAAATTTTTAAAATAGTCTGGAGGCACTTAAAGGTTTTGACCAAAGCCCATATGCCGGCTTACTGCAGATTGGGAGACTTAAAAAATGAGGTAGACCGCTTAAGCATCCAGATTTTCGATTCGATTTGCTTCACTGTTAAGTGATATTTAAGTAATTGCTTAATATTTCCGAAGAGTCAAAGGTGCGGGTTTAGTTGAGCCTAGTTCTGGCCTCCACTCGTAATGGTCACCACTCCTCACCTGACTCTGCCCCTGCGGACTCCACTTGCCGCCAGTAAACTTGAGCCGAGTCCTGCCTTCCGGCGCGACACTGGTCACTTGCTCGCCAGTGGTCGAGTCACGAATGCTGACATAGTTGTCCAAAACAATGCCGATGCGATTCGGGTCAGAAGGATGCCATTCCGCGCAACGTATTTCTTCCTCGGGTTTCTAGAAATGTAATTGTCGTTAATAACGACGTTTGACGACCTCCAAACCAATAAATTACAATTAAGGTCAGGAGTCAGTAAAACGAAGAGAAACACTCAGTCACTAACAAACTAGTATAAAGTTTATTGATATTTACGTACTGTCGGTAAAGCAGGATTGACGAAGTGGTTTCAGGTAATGAGCGAGCACAAAGAATACCGGTGTGCGGATAAACCTGATCAGGATTTTGATACACCGTAACGGTCATCAATCAATGTAATATTAACAATGTAAACTTTGGAAACTTCGAGTACAGCGCCGGCGAGACTGGCTCGTAAGTTTAACCCAAGGGCATTCTTAAAACGTAAGTGGCCTAGCTCGGTCAAGCTGACTATTACTTTTTAACGAAGGAGAAGAAAAAGGGATCGTATGTTTGCAACTCTTAGCTCATACTTTAAAAGGAACGTGTTGAAGAGTTTGAGATTGGGTTTAAAATAAAAAAGTGATATGTATGTATTTTACTGACTCACGAATCCATTCATTCAATGTAACTTACCTCTGGTGTAATCGTTTTGAGCAGTTCCATGTCTTCTGCATTTCGGTTTTGCATCCCACTGAGATCGTCCAAATCTTTTGGTATCACCTGAAAGAAATATTGTATGTATGGAATTGATCAACGGGATATGTGATGTTTCCCTGAAGAATAAGATCTTGAATGGGGAAGTGAGACATCGCTGGTTAGATTTCTGAAATCATAATTTCTGAATTAAGCTTCCAAAGATCGCAAAAAGTTTCATATGGTCCGTTTTATGTCAATTTTATAACGATCACCTTGGCGCGGCGTAGCTGGGAGTGCTGTGGTCTTTTTATTAGAAGGCCACAGGTTCGATCCCCGGCAGCGGTAATTCGACAATTTATAACTTCTAAATTTACAGTGGTCTGGTGGGTGGTTTCGGCTGCGGTTAGTAACCTTCAATACCCTAGCAGTAAACTATGCCACCAAGTAACAGCGTCTGGTACAATGCATCTTAGAATATAAGGGGAGTGAGTTTATTACAGCTATATGCCTTTTAAGCTAGTCTGCCTCCAGCTTAGAGTGCATTACTATTAGTATAATACCATTCATTAAGCCACCAACCACACGCGCGTTTAATTTGTCTTATTGTCTCGATAAATTAGCTTAATAAGGGTGTAAAAAAGAAAAGAAAACATACCTCAGTAGTAGGAAGCTTAAAGATGGATACCCCCATGGTACACTGGCAGGTATCAGGGTCGTAGGCGTTATGTGTTGTGATAAGAATGGCAGCATCGTGAGGCGAGCAGCGCAGGTGCCAAATCTCCCCAATGTCGTGTTTGAACACCTTAAAAAATAAAAAATAATCCTCATTATCTCAACCATAGTAATACAACCATACAGAAATAAGGGAGATATGACAAGGGGGCACGGGCTGAGAAAACATTGATATGGTTCGCACAAATAGAGGCGCAGTCCAATATAGCCCGGATAACCTACGACTCGTAGGTTATCCGGGCTATATTGGACTGCGCCTCTTGTCGCGACGTACGATCGCGAATGAAGGTAAAATAAACTACTAATATGATACTAAATACATTATTTGATATACTCTTAATTATACTTGTCAAATACCCACGGGTTAAAATGATTAGAGTCTAGAGCCGTAAAGATTTAAATCTGTGACTGTGTCAAGGACACAAGTATACCTAGTCTATGGTCTTGATGTGAATGCAATTTATTATAGCGGCCATATTTTGCTAACACACCCCGGGCCAAGCGGACGTCGCTGCTGATAGCTGCCACCTTAGCAACACGTGCTAACCTCGATGGTAAGTGCTAGAGAGTAAGTGCTAGAGATATAGTTATTTACGCCAATTATTGACTATTCACTAATAACTAGGGGAAGTCCGGGCATAGCGAATAGCCCAGGCAAAGTGAATACCCTGCACTATTCCAAAATGGCGCGTACGAACACGTCTGTCGCCTGCTGCGAGGTCCGCTCCCCACCAGTGTTACCACTTTAGTGATTTTGTCACCAGATTGAGTGAATTTTAGGAGTTAGACAGTGACAATCTGAAAAAAAAATCACTGAAAAATTATTTGATGACTTTTAGTGATATTTATCGAATGTTGTGCTTTGCATCCATGGTACACTTTGACAGGGTAAAAAATACCTGTTTCGGAACGTAGCTTTAGACGTCTTTGTTTGGTTATGCTTGGGGATTCCCCAACTAATAAACCAAACCTAACACGTATGTAAAGTTTGTATGAGTGAGTGCTGCATACTATTGGCTATTGCTTGTATTTAGTTAGTTGCTAGTTTTCGTTCGCGAAAGTAGGAGACAATACTTATCGAAATCATTGAAGTCAAGATCAAAAGTTTTTGTGTGGGTTTTTGTGTAGTATTTATTTCGCACACGGCACAATCATGGACGTGCCACTGAAAAAAAAGACTTTTTATCCTCAAAAATATCGGAAAGAATGGGAAATCCAAGAAGAGTTCAAGACTTGGTTACGGCCTGTAGCAAACGATCCTACAAAAGCCTTTTGTACTTTTTGTCATTGTGAAATGTTTGCAAGAATAGGCGACATCAAGAAACACAGAGTAACAAAAAAACATATAGATAAATCTGACTTAGTGTCTAAGAACCGACAAATTGAATTTCTGCCCGCTTCTAAAAATAATACAAACACGTTAAAAGTTGAAGGAACATTGTCCCTGTTCATTGTGGAACACACATCAATACAGCAAATTGACCACTTATCTGAAGCTTTAAAAAAATGTATTACTGATTCAAAGAGTGTTATGGACATGAAAATGCACAGAACGAAATGCAGTGCAGTAATAAATAATGTGTTAGCTCCTCACTTCAAACAGATGCTATTGGATGATATTGGATCACAAAAGTATAGTGCACTATTAGATGAATCCACTGACCTCAGTGTATCAAAATTATTAGGCATTGTAATTAGATATTTTAGTTGCACGCAAAATAAAGTTGTATCAGCATTTCTAGCATTAGAACCACTGAGGAGCGCGGATGCTCGTGGAATTGTTACTGCCTTGGTAAACTGTTTACAGGCACATGGTATTCTATTAAAAAACTTAATTGGAATTGGAGTGGATAATGCCTCTGTCATGACTGGAGTCAATAATGGCGTACATAATATTTTAAAAACGGAATATGGCGTACCTAATTTAATTCTGGTCAGATGTGTTTGCCACTCATTGCAATTGGCGGTGTCACATGCATCAGAGCAAACTTTACCGCGAAATATAGAGTTTCTCATTAGAGAAACCTTTAATTGGTTCTCACATTCGCCCAAACGCTGTGATGAGTACAAATATTTATATGAGACAATAAATTGTGGCGATCAGCCTTTAAAAATATTGCGGTCTTGCGATACTCGTTGGCTGTCCATTGAAGAAACTGTGACTAGAATACTATCTCAATGGGAAGAACTCAAATTGCATTTCTCTTTGACCAAAGATAATTGCTACACAGCAGAATTGCTTCATTCGATGTATGGCGATGAGAGGAATCGCCTTTATATGTGCTTTTTAAGGAGCATCTTGAATGATGTCCAAATTGGAGTTAAGAGTTTTGAAAGTGAAGACACAAATCCAGTTGCCCTGCTAAACACGTTAATGACATTGCTTCGCTCTATTTGCAATAGAGTACTGATGCCGATGGCTGCAACGACTGACAAAGATTATTTGTCCATTCAAGTAGAAGCCCACTTGAATCCGGTACCGTATTTAGGATATCTTTTTGAGTCACAAGTACAAAAGACCACTTTATCCAGTGATGTCATTAATGCAGTCAGGAAACGTTGTATTGATTTTACAGTCAAATTAGGAAAACAGATTCAGCAAAGACTTCCTTCTAACTACATTATTTTGGAGAAAATGTGTCAACTGAGTGTGGAAAATACTCTTCGCCAGGGCAAAGATAACAAAATAGCAGACCTTGCCGCGGAACTCGGATTTGATGACGAAGCAATAGACAAACTGTTACAGCAGTGGCATGGTATAACTTTTGTTAAATGGAATGCTACACATAACGTCATTGATTTCTGGGCTGAAGTGCGAAAATATACGAATGCTGCTGGAATAAATACCTTTCAAGAGTTATCTGATCTCGCTATATCCGCATTGTCACTTCCTCACTCAAATGCCGAAGTGGAAAGGGCATTTAGTGCTATGAATATCGTGAAAAATAAATTAAGAAACAAAATGGCTGTAAGCACATTAAATAGCATTCTTTTTATAAGAAATCAGTTAAAGTTAATGAAGAAGAACTGTTACAGTTACGAGCTCCCGGCTGATGTAATTACTGCTATTGGGAGTAATTCTAAATACTCTTTTAAATCAAAAAAATCTGACAAAACTGATGTTCCATCTCAGCCGTCTACATCTGCAATAATAATCGATCAAGATGAAGAAGAATTACCAACAGAAGTATTTGAAGTTGATTTTTAGTTTTGTCATGTTTATTTTTATTTATTGTATTCACAATTAAAAAATTATTGTTTGACTTATTTTTGATTTACAGTAATACCCCGCTTTACGCGACCCCGTTATGCGCGGTTTCACTATAACGCGAATTTCAAATTTCGCGCTCAAATGCCTCGCATTACGCGAAAGAGTGCGTATAAACATAATGTAGTCATCAACATATCTATGGTCGTGGTAGTCATCAACTTCTCTATGGTCGTGGGAATCCCCGCTTCCTCTGAACATTCTTCCTTCTATGTACATTGTTCTATGGGGATTCCCTCGTTCGTTTCGTTTGTTCCGTCATGTTTAGTTCGGCTGGCAGTCGTGTTTTGTGTTGTGTACATTTAATCTCAATGGAGATATGTATTGCAGAGTATAGACAATAATGATGACCGTGTCTTGACCGTGTGTCAAACAATTAAAAACAGTGTTGGGTGTTATGAACGTATTTTACAAGAACGTAAAAAAACGCTACCCAAAAGACAATAGATGTATTTTTCCGTAAAAAATAATTAATACATAGTACATATGAATTGCATAAAGTGTTCTTAGGGGTTCTTAGAATTAAAGTGATTGATTAAAATGATTCGTATTTTTTTGTATTAAATTTTGACTATGTTTAATCATAAACCTCGATATACGCGAATTTCAGTTAACGCGATTTTTTCCGGAACGTATCCCTCGCGTAAAGCGGGGTATTACTGTAATTTTAAATGATTTAGTGAATTCTGGGGATTTTTTAAGTTAAAAATATCGTTAAATCTGGTGAAATTTCAGACCAAAACTAGTGAAAAAGTTTTCTGCAAGGTGGCAACACTGCTCCCCACCCCTCAGTTGTAAACAAAGAGAGTTAGCGCAAGGACGCGCGTCGTTTGTGAATAAAACAAAAAAATTTAAAAAGTGGTGATTTGTTACGATATTTCAAGGTAAGTAATTTCATCATTATGCATATATACATATTGTTACCGTTTTGCAGTGATTATGTCTGAAAAGTGCATGTTTTCGTGTTGAATTACTGCGAGTTTTGTCGAGATATTGTTTGTTGTTTTCATTTCAGTTTAGGTTAAGTTCAAAATGTGCCTATTGGGCAAAATGAACACGGGTAAAGTGAATATGGTATCCACTTTGCCCAGTAGTATTCGATTTACCCAGTAGACATTTCGATTATGAATGTTCGTTTATTTTACACAAGTTTTTATTAGTTTATACAAATACAAACTTTAGTTTAGTATTAGATTCAATTTGTGTGAATTTTCGATTCTATTTATTAAAATAATTATTATTATTTATGTTTCAGATGGTATATAAATATAAAAGAAAAATGAATCAAGCCAAATGGAGTGAGGACGCCATGATGCTTGCAATAGCTGACTGCAATGCTGGTGTTCCTGTGAAAGCAACAGCAAAAAAATACAACCTACCTTATGCTACTCTGTACAGGCATTGGAAAAAAGGTACTTCGACTGCTCAGCTTGGACGTTTTCGTAAAGTTTTCAACGACCAACAGGAAGGCGACCTTCAAGCTTATTTGCAAGAGATGGATAACGTTTTTTATGGACTGACTCGAGAAGATTTCAAAGCATTAGTTTTCATTTGCGCAAAACAATCTTACGTATCCACAAAGTTGGGACAAAAATGAAAAGGCTGGTGATGATTGGCTTGCAGGATTTATGCGTAGAAATCCTCAAATCACCCTAAGAGTGCCAGAAGCAACTTCCATTGCTAGAAATCTAAACAAATCGAAAATAATGAAAAATACACTTGCAACTTTTGTGCAGAAGATTATATTGAAGTCAATGGGCAACCACTTGATGATTGGATTCAGTGTAATTTCTGTAAGCAATGGAGTCACGAAAAATGTACGGCTTTTGAAGGAACGGATATATTTATTTGCGACCATTGCTCTGATAACTGATTAGTTACTATAATTTCTCATTATTATTTTTATAATTTTTTGATTGTTGTCTCTTTTTACGGTAATTGTTCCTTAATTAACCATGTGTTCACTTTGCCCTATGATCCTGTCCACTTTACCCGGTGGGTTGGGCAAAGCGGATTGTGATACTAATTGTAATATTATAGATAATTATAAGCAAAGCATTGATGTTACACTCTTTTTGTTAATTATATTTGAAACTTTAATAAATGCTGATTCCCAAACAGTCTCGCTTTTATTTCTATGTCTTTACATTTTTTTTCTATGGGCTGTCAAAGGTTAAGGTGTCCACTTTGCCCGGACTTCCCCTACTTGTGGATAAACTGTATTACGTGTCTAATGATAAATTGCGAGATAATTATATATATGTAGTTTGCTTGAGGGTAAATATTTATAACATCTAAGAAGCATGCAAGCACGTGGCCACGCGTTTGATATGAGATAGGAAGATTACTAGACGGGGCGCGGGTCTCATGAAATAACAGCGAATCCACTGAGAGTTACAGCTCGACCTGGCTTAAGACTTGGCGTCTTATGAGAGCCCGACCTGGCTTGAGACTGCGCCGCATAAAAGCCCGACCTGGCTTAAGACTTGGTGTCTCATGAGAGCCCGACCTGGCTTGAGACTTTGCACCGCATAAATACGCTCATGACCAAGGATGAGCAGGCACCTGAACTAGCAGGTGCCTAAATCATGTTAGGTTGGACGCGTACCTCTAAGGCCGACGAGGTATCGGTATCGGGAGGTATGACGTGTTAGACTGAACGTTGTACTTTCATGGCCGATGGAGTTCCGGTATCGGGGGGTATAACGTGTTAGGTTAAACACCGTACCTCCATGGCCGATGGAGTTCCGGCAGCGGGGGTATAACAGTTTAACATATTCCCTTCGGACAAGAATACCGAAGGTGGTGACTACTTGCGGGTTTTCATCAGGGAACTAGAGAGATGATACATAGGTTTATGAATGTAGTACCTCCGTTGCCAGCACCATAACACTGGCAGCGGTGGTATGAATAGGGCTAGCCGGGCGGGCGTTGTCATATCGACAATGTCTGCCCGGTCTTACTTTGGGTTACAGAAAGCACGGGCCAATTAGGAGGTATGAGATCAAACTAACAGATTGACAAAAGCGAAGCAGATCAGATCGATGATACTCTATGAGCAGCCAGACATTCAGGATTCATGTAAGTACATAAACAATTATTCACAGTTACATACCTACGCTTGACGACTCGTCCATTGACCCCACCTAAGTATATATAATATGGGACGTTTCGCCACATGGTGGAGATGCTGGGATTTGAGATCCACGGGGTGAAGTACAGCTTTCAGTAAGATTCTATCTATTCATCTAACCGTTCAATTATTTCGTGAATTCTTGTTTTTGTACAAACATGTTCTGATAATTATATTGCATGTTAACATTTAGGTTAAAGGAGTTGCTTTAGCCGCTGAACGATACAGATGCAAAGTTATTTTGAGTTTATCCATTTATGAGTTCAATATTGCAGTGATTGGCTATACTATATAATCGCATGGAGACACATTGGTTATTATTGTGTTTTAAGAACTTGTGTACTGTTGTATGCAGAGTTTAACAATCATATTATATTCACTATATATAGGCACTTACCGCTTTGGGCACATAGTACCTACCTATTACTTTGAAAGGGTACATTGCATACAGCTATGCTTATGAATTTGGAATTCATGATTGATATATACCCAGCAGGGGTATGTGTTTGATGATGGCTAAAGGTGCTTTGAATATTTTGCACTATAATTTATATTCTAGAACCAGACTGAAAGAAAAACAGTATTACTGTGGAGCACAGTAAAGTTAAGTGACTTTGTACTTGGTATATGGCAAGTGTTGTGTGTGTCTAATAATAAAGTGATCAATTATTAAAATAACAGTTTTGTAGGAATTATTTAAACTTATTATTTGGAATTTATTAAAATAAAAGGACTTATAGAAAAATAGAAACTTGGAGTATATTAGCGATGAACAGAGTTACAAATTAATATCACAAAAGGAAAAAGAAATGACAACTTATATTGACGTTTGGTTTCTAACTTGTCACTTGTCAGTGTCACAGTTGGCATAGACCAGGGTGCGTTCACTATAAGCTTTAGCTTTCATCATCCTCTCCTGAACGCACACCCATTATAGCAGAGGAGCAGAAGGTATGCTTGTTATGAGGCAGCCCCTTGGTAAGTACATCAGCGACCATTGCATCAGTGCCCTTGTACTGGATAATAACTTCATCACAGGTCACTTTTTCCCTTATAAAGTGGTACCTCACATCAATGTGCTTGCTCCTGGAGTGATAAACATCATTACCTGAAAGTCTAATAGTGCTTTGATTATCACAATATATTATGAGAGGTTGAATTGCTATAAAGGACCGCAATTCAGCATCCAATTGTTTGAGCCATAGCCCTTCTTGCACGGCGGAGGCCAACGACATGTATTCAGCCTCAGTCGATGACAGTGCTACAGTGAGTTGCCTTTTTGAATTCCAACTGATAGCGGAGCCCTGAAATAAAAAGACGTAGCCTGTGCAAGATCTCCTGTCTTCCGGATTGGATGCCCAATCTGCATCACAATAGCCACTAATATAATCTTCCTTAGATTTAATATAATTTAATTTCATATGCAAAGTGCCTTTTAAATATCGCATCACTCTTTTAAGTGCTATCCAGTGTTCTTTAGTAGGCTTATTGTTGAAACGGCTCAATGTATTCACAGCATAACTTATATCCGGTCTTGTACCTTGAGATAAATACAATAAGCATCCCACTGCTTCATGATAAGGTATATTAGTGAGTACTTCACTGTCATCCTTTGCAGGCATCAATTTTGAGCTTGTATCACATGGAGTATTTACTGGCTTGCAGTCGGACATCCCAAATCTTTGTAAAATTTTTTCAATGTACAAGGTCTGATCTAATTGAAGTTTTTGTTTATCTCTATGAATCCTTAAACCAATGCAATGTTTAGCTTCACCTATATCCTTCATGCTGAACATTCTTGTTAATTTATTTCTAATAAAATGCAAAGTTTCTTCACAGTTGTAAAAACATAGCAGGTCATCTACATACACTGCTAAGTAAAATATATCATTATCAGTTTTTACCAAATAATAAATGCAAGGATCTACTTTGCTTCTCAATAATCCAATATCAATTAATACATTATTCAATTTTTTGTTCCATTGCCTGCTGGCTTGCTTGAGTCCATAAATTGATTTAATTAAATGACATACTTTGTTACCTTCTTGTTCATATAGAGGTGGCTGACTCATATAAATTTCCTCTTCCACATCACCTTGTAAGAAAGCTGTAACCGCATCCATTTGATGAATTTTTAGCTCATATTTAACAGCCATGCTCATTAAATATCGGAGGGAGGAATAGCGAATAACCGGAGCAAATACTTCTTGATAATCTATGTTTTTCCTCTGTTTATAGCCTTTTATAACAAGTCTTGCTTTATATCTCGTTATGTCCCCATTTTCATTCGTTTTAGTTTTAAAAATCCACTTACATGGTATGGCTTTCTTTCCCACTGGAAGGTCTGCAAGTACCCATGTATTATTCTTTATTAAAGACTCATATTCAAGATCCATGGCATTCTTCCATTGTGCAGCTTGGTTGCTCTGCAATGCGTCTTCAGTACTTTGTGGGTCACTATCTAAAACACTCATAGCTAATTCATTATTAAAACACATTAGTGACAAAGGACTGTCATCATTTTGCTTATGCCTACGGGTCCGGACTGTTACATGTCTCATGGGCGTGGTAGGTGATATGCTACTATCAGACATACAGTCAGTGAAATCAGGGTTGTACTCATCATCTTTGGAGTCATCATAGCTAGTGGACAAGTCAAGTTCTGCAGCTTCTGAGGCAGTTGAGGTGGAAGGAACAGGTAAGTTTGGAGTTTCAGATGTTAGTGTGATACCAATCTTATTTTCCTTCTCAATGGATTTTAAATTCTCAGATACCTTAGTCTGACTTTCTATAAAAACAACATCTCTACTCATTATTACACGCTTAGTTTTAGGATTATATAATCTGTAACCTTTAGTTGTAGTGCTGTAGCCGACAAAGATCATTTCACTGGATTTTGAATCCCATTTGAGCCTGCGTTCCTTCGGTATATGCACCATTGCCTTGCAACCGAATACTCTTAAGTGACTAATATCTGGCTTGAATCTTGTCCATTTTTCAAACGGAGTTATGCCTGCAATTGCTCGAGATGGACAGCGATTAGTTATATATGCTGCAGTTAGGATTGCTTCTGCCCAGTACTCCTTCTGTAAACATGCATTAAACAACATACATTTAGCCCTTTCTATAAGTGTTCTGTTCATTCTTTCTGCTCGACCATTTTGCTCTGGTGTGTACGGATTACTTGTTTGATGAGTAATGCCAGAGACCTTCAGAAATTTTTCAAATGAACGATTAATATATTCCCTGCCATTATCGGACCTAAATATCTTAATGGATTTATTTAATTCATTCTCAACACTACTTTTAAATTCTTGAAATTTTTCTAAGGCTTCGCTTTTGTTAGCTAAAGTGTAAACAAACACTTTTCCTGAATAATCATCGATGAAAGTTATAAAATACCTGGCCCCTCCCAGCGATGGTGTCTCCATCGGACCACAAATGTCAGAATGGATCAGTTCTAGCAAATCATTTGCTCGGGAACCCACATGCTTGAAAGGTTGCCTGGTTTGCTTGCCTTGAAGGCACGGTGTGCATAATACTTCTTCTTTCTGTGATGTCAAGTTAATACCAAGTGCACAGTTTTGTAATTTATACAGGTCATTAAAATTCAAATGAGCCAATCTTTGATGCCAAAGAAAATTAGTATTATCAGTGACAGCAGAAAAACCTCTAGTTTCACTGGTATTGAGTTTATAAGTTCCATTAAAGCAATTGGCTGTTGCAACAGTTAGTTCCTTATTGTTCAAAATCCGGCAGCCATTATTAGAAAATTCAATTTTACAGCCATTTTCAATTATCTTACTGACTGATAGTAAATTTGTTGCTAATTCAGGTACATAAAAAACATTATTTACCTTGATCTTACTTGATGACCCATCCTCTCCCGGAATGGTTATAGTGGTACTTCCACACAATTCGACTTTGAGCACTTTATCATCTGCTATTCGTACATGAGATTCACTCGGCAAACATATCTCTGATAACCATTCCTTATGTTTGGTCATGTGTACAGAAGCTCCGGAGTCGATGTACCAGCTATATTCATCATTGACTGAAACGGCTGAAAATGCAGCTACAAAACCACTGTTATTACTCTTATTTTCAGTTTTTCTTTCCTTATTTCTACAAAATTTACTGAAATGGCCAAATTTATTACAGTTATAACACCGTGGACCCTTGGATTTGCCTTTATTAGTACTATTATACTTATTATTCGGAGATTTAGGAGTATAAAATGCAGAAGATTTATCTGCCGGTTTTACATCCTGTAAAATCTTTGTTTTTATAGCATCAGCGGAGATTTTAATGCCTGAGCTTTCTATGGCCATGAGCATGGGCTTATATGTTTCCGGTAGGCCCGCTAGCAGAAGTGTGCCTAGCCATTCGTCGTCGACTTTGAAATTAATGTTGCGCAGTTTATGCGCCGTCGACATAATCTTACTCACATAATCTTCTATGCTGTTACTGTTTTCCAAAGTGGTGGTGATAAGTGTTTTTAACAAACCAACTTTTCTAGTTAGGCCAGAATCACTAAATGCTTTACATAAATTGTCCCATACCTGTTTTGCGGACGTACACTCCTCAATATGCACGTAGTTTATGGGGTCGACAAGCAGAATTATCTTTGATCTTGCCTTTTTATCTTTTAATGGGTCCACGTTTTTTCCCGTTATACACTCCCAGAGTTCCTCGTGTTCCAAATACGTTTGAACGGCGAATTTCCACGTTGAATAGTTGTCCCGGCCGCTTAATTTTTCAATATTGAATGAATTACTATGTATTAAAGACATTTTGGAAAAACAATTTGTAAAAAATCACGTTGGCCAAAAACTTTATCTCTTGAAATCTTTTTAATCGTTACGTTTTGAGCTGAAAATAAAATCTTTAATTGCTCTGCTACCATGTAGGAATTATTTAAACTTATTATTTGGAATTTATTAAAATAAAAGGACTTATAGAAAAATAGAAACTTGGAGTATATTAGCGATGAACAGAGTTACAAATTAATATCACAAAAGGAAAAAGAAATGACAACTTATATTGACGTTTGGTTTCTAACTTGTCACTTGTCAGTGTCACAGTTGGCATAGACCAGGGTGCGTTCACTATAAGCTTTAGCTTTCATCAAGTTTAACCAACTTAAGCTAACAGTGAATAACAAATTAAAAGTTAAAATTAAATAAATTAAAGCTAAGAAGTGATTAAATTCGTTGAATTGAATATTCTAACGTTAGGTTATGTACAGATAGATACCTACCTACAAATAGTTTTTTGTTAGTGAACATAGTGAGTTGATACTATCAATGTAGGTACTTAAGATTCAAGTCCTTTCCGAACCGGTGAAGTTAAGACATGATAAGTTACTTGTGTTGTTATTGTTGTCTGAAGACACCTGTGTTGTGTGTAATAGACAGATTGAGGTTAGTGGAACCTATAGTGAAGTGACTTGTTTAAAAAAAAAAAAAGATTTCGACGAATTGAGAACCTCTCTTTTTTGAAGTCGGTTAATAAAAGAAATACATGTACATATAATGTGATAATTAATTCATTATTTCATTATTCAGAAGTCTATTACGGGATTGTTTATTAACAAAATTTTAAATTGAAAAAAAAAAAAAAAAAAAAAAATTTTGGTTTCTATTCCTTTACAATAACGATCGTGATACGAACACGCTAGTTAAACTACATCTGAGTTTAGAGATTGAACGTTAAGTTAGGAAATTTTATTATTTATATACCGCTGATGATTTAACTAAAGTAATTATTTTATTTTATTGAATTTATACTTCAAATACAGTGGCATAAATTTCTAGAGATGTATCTACATCTTTATTTTACAACTAATATATCTAGTTTAGTTAAATTCTTAATAATATTTTACTAAACTTAAGGCGAAGTAATGATATAGCTATGGCACATACTTTAGGTATGCGAATTGGCCAACATGAATCAATATTGAAATTACTGGCTACTGATGATAACAGATGGTGTCGAGTGAATCACTGACATTACTATGAAAATTTTAAAATCTTGATTAAGCAGTGCATAATTCTATTTATAGAAAATTCCTGACAACACTACAAGTGGACCGACGTCTAGTTGAGGGCTCTCGTTGAATGTTGAGATATTGGTAGAAATATCGGGGACCTGCGAGCAAAATGGATCAAAGTTTATTGTCCATGTTACATCTGATGAAATCTAAGTTACAAATTTTGATAAACGATGCGTCTCGAATGAAGAAAACTCTTGATGATATTACTGATGAGTCTCTAACGGTTTTGCAAGAAGCAGAAATTATTTCTTCGAAACTACAAGCTTTATTGAATAGATTGGGTTCGGAACTAACAAACTACTTTCGTTTAAGTAATGATCACCAGACGATATATCCAAAGTTTCTACGATACAATTAGAAGCCGAAGATATACTATGCGAACTGAACGTCAGAATTAAAAGAAGAACAACAGTGGTCGAGAATAGAACTCAAGACAGCAGAGCTACTAATCAGAATTTAAGCAGCAGATTACCTAAGCTAGATCTACCTGTATTTGATGGAGATATTCTCAATTGGTCAACCTTCTGGGACCAGTTCAGTTCAAACATAGATACACGAAATTTAACTGAAGTTGATAAATTATTATATCTAAAAGCCTCATTAAAAGGAGAGGCAAAGAAAGTTATCGAAGGTCTGGAAACAACAAATAAAAATTACAGCATTGCTTTAGCAACATTGAAAAATCGATATGGGAAGGAAAATCATATCATTGATGCACATTATGCCGCTTTATATCGATTTTTTAAAGCCTCAACCGAAATGAATATTTCGGATGTAAGACACACGCTCAACGAAATAGAAAGACATCTTAGAGTACTCAAGTCTCTTGGTGAAGACATTAACCACAACCACCTACGTTTTCTTATCATGGAGAAATTTCCGAAATAAATTATTTATGAATTAAAAATGAAAATAAGTACTGAATCTATCGAAGAGATAAGAAAATATTTGGAAGCTATTATTTCCGCTAGAGAGGATGCGGATAGAGTCGTTCAAGAGCATCCAAAGGAAAGCTACACCACTCAGACTCTTTATACATCTAATAATCACTATGAGAGAAAACCTCAGAGGACGACACAGAACTACAAAAGGAAGAATATAGAGAAACCAGCACATAACTTCCAGAATAAAAGACAAAAATTAACTGCCGACCGTAATGTAGAGCTAAAGAAACAATCAAAGAGAGGAACAGGGAGTCAAAAGGAGAACGATGAAGTGCACAGTAAAAATTACAAGAAAAGACCATGTATTTTCTGCGGTGGAGATCACTTTAATGATATGTGCAAAACTTATCGAACAATAAATGAAAGGACGAGAAGATTAAAGGGACGTTGCTACGAATGCCTCGAAGAAAATCATATTTCTAAGGATTGTAATAGAAGGGTATATTGTAGACATTGTAAAGGGGAAAACCGACACAATCGAGCACTTTGTCCAACATCGTGCCACCAACACCGCTAAACGAACTAACACCTTATGACTATCGAATCCTAAAGGCACTACTATACTTCAAACAGCAGTAGTTAACGTTAGAAACGAGAAAAATGATCATATGGAAATGAAATGCCGTATATTGATGGACTCTGGTAGTCAACGCACTTATATAACACAAGTAGTCGCAAAGAAATTAAATCTTCAAATGGAAGAAGAGATCACACTTTCAGTATTCACTTTTGGATCAAAGACTCCTCGAATAATAGATAGTCCTATAGTAAAAATAAAACTTTTGACAAAAAATAAAGAAACTTTACTACTTCATGCTAACGTTGTACCATATATATCAAAACATGTACCATATCCGGATATTGAACTAGGACGATGGAAAAATAAAGCTATTCTGGCCGACGATGGATCTCTGTCGTCCAGGGTAGATATTTTGATTGGAAATGATTACTATTATAGTATTATGACTTCTGAGAAAATGAAGATTAGAGAAAATTTGTATTTGGTGAATTCGAGTTTAGGATGGATCTTATCGGGAGAAACTAAGTCAGAGCCTGTTGATGAATTATCCGTAATTACTTACTTTATGTCTTGCACAGAGTCAAAACTTATTAAACCAGATTTACCTTTGGACAACGGAGATATTAAAGCATTATGGGATTTAGAATCTATAGGAATTACTGATTCACCTAAAATTAGCGCTGAGGAGGAAGCAATTAAAAATTTCAACGAAAACACAAAGATCATTGATAATAGATATACGGTATCTTGGCCGTGGATAGAATATCCTCCGTCTCTACCAACGAACTATGGATTAGCATTTGGTCGATTAACTTCATTATTAAAACGTTTAGATTCAAACGCTCTATTGGAATACGATAAAAATTTAAAGGAACAAATTGATAAAGGTATTATAGAAATTGTATCGAAGCATACGAATACAGAAGAGCATCCAGTTCATTACTTACCACATCACGGAGTTTATCAAAAGGGAAAATCTATAAGAATCGTTTACGATGCTTCAGCTAAGATAAAGGATAACAAAAGTCTGAATGAATGTTTATATTGTGGGCCAATGATGCTAGAGGATCTAACGGGATTATTATTACGATTTAGATTCCACCAAATAGGAATATCAGCAGATGTAGAAAAGGCTTTTCTACAGATCGCACTTCACGATAAAGATAGAGACGTGACTAGATTCCTATGGATAAAAGACCCGACAAAACCACCATCAGAAGATAACATCATCCATATGAGATTTTGTCGCGTACCATTTGGAGTAATAAGTAGTCCATTTTTGTTAAATGCCACAATAAAACTTCACTTAACTAATAATGATAAACCGAAAGTCAGAGATACTGCCAACAGTATTTACGTTGATAACTTAGTAACTGGTACTGCATCTATCAGAGAAGCTTTAGAATTATATAAGGATTCTAAGGAAGCATTTGAACAGATATCTATGAATCTGAGAGAATGGAATTCAAATTCCAGCGAATTCATGGCACGTGACGTCACGCGCTCGTATTAAGGCGACGCTTCTTGTAACGTGCGCTGCGGACGATCGCCCGCGCGGCTGCGACGGCCCAGCGGCGCACTTTCCTTGGGCGGCCTCTAAACCTTACGCGGTTTTAGTTAACTCGTTAGCTTAGCTCCGGTTTAATATTCGAGCACTTCTATTGTCCAAGATCTATCAGCGGAAGAAGGTCTTAGAGCTTTGAGAAGAATGATAGCTACAAGAGGAACTAAAACGCTGATGACCTCAAACAATGCGTTACATTTCAAACTGATGTCAGAAATCTTAGCACAACCCTACTGCATAGAGAATAAAATTCGCTGGAGGTTCATACCAGCCTTAGCACCGTGGTCAGGCGATTTCTATGAAAGATTAATTGGAATAGTAAAACATTGTATGAAAAGAACATTACAGAAACATTTTCTTAAAGATGGCGAATTGTCAACTGTAATAAAGGAAATTGAAGCCGTGATAAATACACGATCTCTAACTTGCGTAGATACCGAGTTGGATCATGTACTAAAACCAGCGGATTTCTTGACTGTAGGAAAATGCATAACTGTCGAACCCGCTCGCGAACAAGTTTTAGTAGAGGGAACGACTACAAAGAAGGAGCTTGTTAGGGGCTGGAGAAGAGCTCTTAAAATTCAAGAAGAATTCAAGGAAATGTTTTCCAACCGTTACCTTCTCAGTCTTCGCGAAAGGTATGGGAATTCACTTAAAGAACCGAGAGTAACTTCAAGACCTCAAGAAGGACAAGTAGTCCAAATCAAAGGAAACCATCCTAACCGAGAGGGTTGGCGTGTTGGCAAGATAGTAAAACTTATACGAGGAAAGGATGGACTCTGTAGAGTTGCTAAAATTAAAATAGGGAACACTGAGTTCACTAGATCGATTTCTCATCTATACCCACTCGAGATGGACGAAGATGGATTTAATGCTACAATGGAAAAACCTAAACCGAACTATAGTTATACACCTTCTACACCAATAATTGCAGATTCTCCAGAAGAGGAAATAAATAATACCAGTAATGATATACCTAGTATTGAAAGTAATATAACCGAGAGAGAACTCAATGAAACTGTACAAGTAGAAAATAATGAGTCGAGACAAGAACTAACAACTATCCCGATAGAAGATGAGCCTACTTTAGAAACTGAGAACAACATTCCGCCTGAAGAGTCTAGACCCCAAAGAAAAGCAGCCGTCAGGGCTCTCGAGAAAATCAAGGAATGGACCCAGAACTTGACCGTGTTATTATAGTCCCTGTTGTTGGGGAGTGTCGCGACGTACGATCGCGAATGAAGGTAAAATAAACTACTAATATGATACTAAATACATTATTTGATATACTCTTAATTATACTTGTCAAATACCCACGGGTTAAAATGATTAGAGTCTAGAGCCGTAAAGATTTAAATCTGTGACTGTGTCAAGGACACAAGTATACCTAGTCTATGGTCTTGATGTGAATGCAATTTATTATAGCGGCCATATTTTGCTAACACACCCCGGGCCAAGCGGACGTCGCTGCTGATAGCTGCCACACACACACACTTAGCAACACGTGCTAACCTCGATGGTAAGTGCTAGAGAGTAAGTGCTAGAGATATAGTTATTTACGCCAATTATTGACTATTCACTAATAACTACTTGTGGATAAACTGTATTACGTGTCTAATGATAAATTGCGAGATAATTATATATATGTAGTTTGCTTGAGGGTAAATATTTATAACCTCTAAGAAGCATGCAAGCACGTGGCCACGCGTTTGATATGAGATAGGAAGATTACTAGACGGGGCGCGGGTCTCATGAAATAACAGCGAATCCACTGAGAGTTACAGCTCGACCTGGCTTAAGACTTGGCGTCTTATGAGAGCCCGACCTGGCTTGAGACTGCGCCGCATAAAAGCCCGACCTGGCTTAAGACTTGGTGTCTCATGAGAGCCCGACCTGGCTTGAGACTTTGCACCGCATAAATACGCTCATGACCAAGGATGAGCAGGCACTTGAACTAGCAGGTGCCTAAATCATGTTAGGTTGGACGCGTACCTCTAAGGCCGACGAGGTATCGGTATCGGGAGGTATGACGTGTTAGACTGAACGTTGTACTTTCATGGCCGATGGAGTTCCGGTATCGGGGGGTATAACGTGTTAGGTTAAACACCGTACCTCCATGGCCGATGGAGTTCCGGCAGCGGGGGTATAACAGTTTAACATATTCCCTTCGGACAAGAATACCGAAGGTGGTGACTACTTGCGGGTTTTCATCAGGGAACTAGAGAGATGATACATAGGTTTATGAATGTAGTACCTCCGTTGCCAGCACCATAACACTGGCAGCGGTGGTATGAATAGGGCTAGCCGGGCGGGCGTTGTCATATCGACAATGTCTGCCCGGTCTTACTTTGGGTTACAGAAAGCACGGGCCAATTAGGAGGTATGAGATCAAACTAACAGATTGACAAAAGCGAAGCAGATCAGATCGATGATACTCTATGAGCAGCCAGACATTCAGGATTCATGTAAGTACATAAACAATTATTCACAGTTACATACCTACGCTTGACGACTCGTCCATTGACCCCACCTAAGTATATATAATATGGGACGTTTCGCCACACCTCTATCTGCGGCTATATCCTTACTGACGTTTCGAACTTTTATAAAATGCCAGAGGATGAAACGTTCCCAAAGCCTACAAATGCGGAAATATGTGCAACTATCGAATCTTTATTAACGCGCTTGAAATACACAAATCTAACGCAGACTCAAACGTTTGATTTAAACTCTTCAGATGGAGACGATAATGTTTGTCTCTCAGAAATAATTTCACAGAGATACCTTACACTACAACAACAATTAGAATAAGAAGTTGACAAATGTAAATCTAAGACCAAAGGTAAATTATCATATTTTGATTTATTTGGATTTGTGATGACTGAAAAAGCTATGTATGACAATCATGGAGAGAGAGGTGTATATTTAACAGCAGCATACAATTATATTATGAATATTGGAAGTATATTCATATACTAGTGTGGAAAGTGAAAGAATTTTTTCATCTGCCGGATATTTTTGCAATAAAATCAGAAGTTCATTATCGAACAAAATGCTAGATGCACTTTTATTTTTAAGAACTTATTTTCAGGAAAAGCGAAATATTTTAAATAAAAAATAGTAAGTATAATATAAAAAATATTTTGCAACGGTTGATTAATTTTATTGTTAAATTCTTTGATGTTACGCTTTAATTTTAAATTGATTGATTTTATTGAATGATCATATAGACGTTGCGATTCTTAAATAATTAATAGTATTATTAGTACTTTGTTGATTAAGCTTACATTTATTTGTTATTGTAAAAAAATATTACTTTAATATTTTTGTACAATGTGTGTGTGAAATTGAAGTATATTTGAATTAGGTACCTAATATAGGTACTACAATAGTTTGGTTAATTTAGATTCCTAGTTATGATGAGACTGATTTTTAAATAAATAAAACTACTATAAAAAAAATTATCTGTTGATTTCGAATTTTCGAAATAAGACGTAAAACTAAGACTGAGATTTTTTTAAAATGAAAATGTAGATAATTTAAAATGAACGTTAACACAATATTATTAGAGGAATTATAATATAATATCGATTGTTAGTGTTTTTAATTAAGATTTTAAATAAATACAAGATTGCAAATTATTAAAAAAACGTGTTTTTATTTAAAATATTCAAGTACAAATTGAGAACTTCAATACCGGTATTAATATACCGGGATCCCGGTATTGAAGTCCAATACCGAAACCAATACCGGGATTGAAAAAATACCGAGATTTACATGCCCTACCTACGACAACATCAAATTCTATGACGTGCTTTCTCATCTGGATGGTAAATACTCAGCTACCGTGGAGGACATCATAGATAATCCACCTGCGACTAGAAAGTTCGATAAACTTAAAACCGAGCGCATCAAGCGTCTTTCCCTGTCTAGGCCGAAAAAGGGGAAACAATGTAAACCTTCAGCAACTGGGAGTGCCTAATATGCCTGACAATTTTATCCTGGACGTCTGGACAAGCTGATTACCACACAACCTGCAGACCATCATAGCGTCACAATATGACCCTACAAGAACTTGCGGATTTAGCGGAGTACACGATACCGACGTCTCCCTAAGTGGCAGCCGTATCCATGTCGAGATTGGAGTCAACGATGGCCAGGCAAATCACCGAACTGGCTAAACAAGTAAGCGCGCTCGCCACCGCTGGCCATGATCGATCTCGTCACGTCAAAGAAACCGGACGTCATCCAAGTCGAGATCCCAATCTAAATATAGAAAATTCCCTGTATGCTGGTATCACTTATACGCTATAAATTCGGTAGTCAGGCGAAGAAGTGCATTACACCCTGTGACTACAAGGTAACGCGCAGGGCAGTCGATAATGGCGGCTGGCGATTACCCCTCCACCCCTGTTCGCCAGTTCATGACTGACCGCAGTTCGAGAAAACTGCGCTCAAACAACGGCTTGAGAAGACGGATTACCAACTAAGTGCGGCAAATGGAACTAAAATCGATACGTATGGTTTTGTGGACTTAAGATTAACAGCTTGTTAAAATAGCGTATGATAGATCTTATTTAATATGGGCCAAATTAAAGATCATGACCTAAAACCTCTGCTTTATGCTTGTATTTATTATGTAGTCCATAAATATGATATATAGTTAATTTTACATTACGCCTACTTTAGTGTTAGAAAAATATTACAGGTGAAACTTCATCTCAACCAAAGCTCAAGGCTAAAAATTTAAAATAAGCTGAGAAAAAGCCTAGATTTGATTTAAAAAATCATTTATACAATCCATTAACTGCAAACCAAGAAGGACGATTAGCAACCAGACTGAAAAAAGCTTTAAAATTGACTGAAAACAGAACTTTCATAAATATGTTTAAAAAAATTACAGTTTAGATTAGTAGGCAAAAATAAAATGGGGCGGACATTTACATAGCCCGAATAAATAATGACATTGAGCCTATACAAACGCTTCAGCAAGTATTTCTATTGCCTTTCTCTATGACTCTAAACAGACTCATAGCACGAGAAACTTATAAGGTTTTCCAATAGGGACGGGTCAATTTTTACAGTCTGTGGCGGCCATGTTGTTATGGCGGCGCCTGTCAAATCTTTTTTTTATTATTAAGTCACTGATGCCAAATCACCATGGCAAGTTACACAATCCAGCAGCACGTCCAAATGATAAAATTTTACTATCAAAATGAGTGTTCGTTAGTGAAAACGTTGCGCGCGTTGCGTCCATTTTACGGCAGACGCGGTGGCCCTTCCAAGTCGAGTCTCCAACGTTTGGTGGCTAAATTTGAAACAACTGGTTCAGTTAACAATCAGCCAACACCTGTACGTAAAAGGAACGCCAGATCAGCCGAGAACATCGCCGCTGTCCGTGAAAGTGTGCAGGAGAACCGGAGACAGTCAATACCTCGCCGGGCACAAGAACTCGGCCTTTCGCAGACTTCAACTTGGCGATTTATGCGTCGGGACTTGGGCCTGCATCCGTATAAAATTCAACTCACCCAGGAGCTTAAAGTTAATGACCATAGACAACGCCGTTTGTTCGCTGACTGGGTTTCGGAGCGTTTGGAAGAGGACCCCAATTTTGGACGAAAAATCATCTTCAGCGACGAGGCGCATTTTTGGATGAATGGCTTTGTGAACAAGCAAAATTGCCGTATATGGGACGATACCAACCCGCATGAAGTTCACCAGGTGGTAATGCATCCCAAAAAAGTTACCGTTTGGTGCGGATTTTGGGCCGGCGGCGTCATTGGTCCGTACTTTTTTGAAAACGACGTTGGTGAGGCCACCACCGTCAACGGCGAGCGCTACAGGTCAATGATAACCAATTTCTTTTGGCCCAAATTGAATGATATGGACATGGAAGACATGTGGTTCCAGCAGGACGGAGCTACGTGCCACACAGCGAACGCCACAATGGAAATTCTCCAGGAACGATTTCAGGGTATGATTATCTCTCGCGGAGGTGACGTGAATTGGCCACCAAGATCGTGCGATTTGTCCCCGCTAGACTTTTTTTTGTGGGGTTTTCTGAAATCGCAGGTCTATGCTAACAAGCCACAATCGAACCATGATCTCAAAGTCAACATAACCCAGGCCATCGCTCAAATTCAGCCGGATCTATGCGGCAGAGTCATTAAAAATTGGACCTCTCGAATCCGTGCCACAGTACGAAGCCGTGGCGGACATTTGAACGATGTTATATTCGCTACATAATGGCATTGACGAGCCTTTCAAATAATATAAGAATTAAGTTAATACCTCAGACACAGCTCGTTTTATTCCATTTCAACATCGACCCGCCCTTATTGGAAAACCCTTTATATTCCCAATTCTTTATTTGGAAACCCAGGGAGCAACATCGAGGTCAGAAAAGCCATTGCGATTTACATTCAAAAAAGTAGCAACTACTTATATCAAAAAAAGACATATTCTGTGCATAAATATAGGAACCTCGTCAAAGTTCAAACCATTCCTCATAGTATGTTGCCCCGGCCCTTTCCGGCCACAAAAACAGATGCAGACATTTTAAACGAGGAGTTCAGTGATCTTCCAAAACCATTACGCATTATTTTAGAGAGGGTGATGTTTTTATTTTGGATAGGGATTCCGAGACAGTATTCCCTTATTGCAAAGGTTAAATTACTCTGTGCACTACCCTCTGTTACTACAGCAAGGTGAATCTCAAGTGTCTACACAAAAATCAAACGAATCACGAAAAGTCACTTTGTGTCGCTGGGTAGTAAAGGTAGTTAAACGGGAGATTTGAAATGGATTATAAGCTGCTGCGGCAAAAATTCTTTAATAAAGCCTCAAAGCATTTAATGCAAGATTTTACAGTTGCAGCAGCTCTCATCAAAAGATTTCACCCTGTTTTGGTAGACAGAGAGGATGCACGAGATATTATATCAATAATACAAGAAAAAAAAATTCACCAACAATACATTAGCAGATTTTGCGGACCGTCATAATTTATACAGGAGGAGCTCAGTTTTCGAATATAATAATTGTCGAAAGAGATACGCTAAATGATATTTTTCACGCATGAAATTAATGAGTTTATTTTGATTCCGTTGGGGATATACCAAATAAAACAAGCCCGGTCATAATATGGGGAACACGTAAGAGAAGATGGTTCCTATATCGTAGAGGTGTGCAGGAAGGTTGATGAAGAGCTATTAAATGAATTAGAATTATTAGATAATTCGAATACATTACATATACAATTCGGCTTTTACAAAGCAAAATCCAAAGCCGGCAACGTAAGTCACAAAAATATTTTGTTTATATTTTAGTAGGTAATAACCAAACGGGCAGAAATGCTATAAAGCAACATTACTGTTATTGTATTGCTGGGCGAAGAACGGTCGGATGCTGCGCCCATGTGATGACAATCATGGGCAAGACACCAGGAAAATGTCAGCCCTCCAGCACAATTTTTGGACGATATTTTGTTTGAAAACATAGATCACTATTAAAGAAAATGGCTCAGCCATTTGAAAAATATAGCAGGCCCGTCTGTTACGGACGAATTGTTACTCAGCTAATAAAGCGCGTGCACGCATTTCCGGACCAACGAAGTCATTTTTCCCGTCGAAGTGCAATTAAACACTTTCATATACGGGCCCGTTTTAGTGCGAATAAACATTGTTAGCGAAGTTAGGATGTCATAGCATTCTGTGCAAGGGACGCTAGCTGCCTACACGCATGAAACATCATCTAGCCGCGGGGTCACGTGAACCAGCCACAGGTGACCTTTTCCACCGTTCCTCGCCCTTTGTACATTCATTTTTTGATCCTTGGAACCGGATCCTATATCCGTGGTCCTTCGTAATTCCAATCCCATTATATTTCATTATTTCATAACCTATAAATAACCTATGTTGCATTAATATTTCATTGGCGTGGGGTCTAGGTTGTCTATGGTACTATTGGACAATTGGCCATAGTCAATAGTCCAAACTTGTCTGCAGTACCGATCAATACCAAATCTCTCAATTGCATAAAGGTGTCAGTTGATGTTCTTCTGGTTTCCTTTCCTGTTCAATAGGACTGCCAATACCAACGATCAAACCGTCATGTCTCAATCACAACGAAGATTTTCCAAAAAACGATCCCAGACCATGGAGACCAATCTCCCTCCAGAAATGGCAGAAGAAAGACCGATGGGGTATGAACAAGATTTAATAAGCTCACTTAATATCACCATTCCTGAACAAGGTCCATCAACATCAGCCCCTCCTCAGGTCGATCCCACCACCTCTCACCCCATTCCTCACCCAGAGCTTCATCCACGAGCCAGAGTGATTAGATTCAAAGCAGAATGGGGAGGACTCAACCTCAACAAAGTCAAGCGGTACTTCACGCCGGAACAGCTCCTTATCCTGTACCAAGCACAAGTTCGATCGTGCATGGAGTACTGCAGCCATTTGTGGGATGGCTCTGCCAAGTACCAGCTTGATGCATTGGATTCGGTGGATCGTCGCGCCAGGAGACTCATTGGTAGCAAAGCGCTGGTCAGTTCGAAGCTGCAAAGCTTGGAACATCGGCGCAAAGTCGCCTGTCTGTCGGTATTCTACAGGATATATTTCGGAGAGTGTGCTCAAGAACTATTCGATCTTGTTCCTCCGTCACCTTTTTATTATCGTACCGCAAGGCATCGACAAGGTCTGCACCCCTACGCAGTCGAAATTCCGCGGGCTCGTACGAAGCGATTTGCTTCCTCGTTTCTAATTCGAACCGCTAGGATATGGAATGCCCTTCCGGCTTCCGTTTTCCCCTCCCGTTTTAATATAGGTACCTTCAAATCAAGAGTGAATAGGCATCTTCTAGGCAAGCGCGCTCCATCTTAGGCTGCATCACCACTTGCATGCAAGTCTGATTGCAGCCAAGCGCTAGCCTATATATTTAAAAAAAAAAAAAAAAAAAAGACTTAGGCAGAAATGTATCTCACCAAAAACTACATCAAAAGTTATTGAGACAATGAGGGCTGAAGCTCTAGAAATCTTGAGTATGTCCCAACTCACCTCGCAAGAAACTATAGATCTCTTGGACAGCAATTGGGATCAGCTGGGCCCTGACAGAGTTGTCAAATTCTTCAACTTATTCTTGCTACAGAAAGATGAAGAGATGAAAAACGCTGACTATGCTGCTGCTTATTTGCAAGGTATGATAGACTCCACCATTATTTCACAAAAGGTTGCCATATCTGATTTGATGGAGAGGATGGCAGGTATCACTGCAGATTTAACGTTGGCTTCCGAAGCGACTAAGACCTACAAGAAATCTCTAACTACAGCTGAAGAAGCGTGGAGGGAACAATCTTCGCTTATATCAACTTATATGAGCAAGACCGAGGGACAACTCAAAAGTCTGTCCTCCATGTTAGAAGCTACATCCACAGAAGAAAAACATCCAAAGCCATCAAAAGTCAGTTTTCACATGGATGCAACCAGGGTACTAACCAGGCATGGGTCTTATTATTATGAAGAGGGGGTTGCAGGAAAAATAACAGTCAGGTCAAACGCAGCACCTACTTCAAAAATCGAGAAGATCCTGACACAGGTGCAGAGATTTCTTGACAAACATCAAGATCCCAAAAAATCCCAAATCCCAAATCTCTTACAATCGTGGACCCCTCTCATTTTGCGCAGCAGTTTTGGACGATGTATAGGGAAAATCCAGGGGTACCACCACTTACTATTGTGGACTGGATCGTAGGGGCTCTGGAATCAGATGAATCCATCGATTCCGATACGGTGCCAGAGACTGACATGTTATCTTAGGGCTTGATTTTGTGGATCTATGTTGAAAACTCGATACCTCACCAAAAGCATCTTGACGTTTGTAAAGGGTATTAACACAGGTACTTAAAGACCTATGACTTTTCTTAGAATCTAAAAATGACATTTTTCATTCCATATATTGATTCTTATTTTGTATATAAGGTATAGACTCGTTTAAGAGAACAACCCACCTAGGGAGTAAGATTCTCATTTGATTATATGATGTACTAGGATATAGCATAGTTCAATATAATATAAAATAATATAAGATAAGATTATTAAATTTATTATTAAAATTAAAATTAAATATCCTAACTCTATGGTAAGTAAATCGTAACTTGTCAAATTACCGATTTTCCAGTTTATACACACAGGTATAGCTCTGAGGTCGTAATTGACAGGTGACAGCAACTTGAAGTATTTTTCTTTTGTCATAGTTTTTTTCTTACTATAAAACTCAATCTTGTTTTTTACTACGAAATTAATTTAAAACGTAATTTGTTTCGACTTAGGTATTTCTCATATATTTACATGTTGCTTACATTTAAAATGAGTGAAACTAAATTGCAGTTTACAAAAATGCAATTAGCATACAAAAACGTTCAAAGTTTATACGATTTATGGGGCATTTCTGTTAACATTGTAAAATCAATGATTGATATCGTTGCATCCGAGTTAGCATTAATATTTAATAATTGAGGAGGTTAGGAACAAAAGGTGTCATTTACGTATTTGGCTATTCTTGTTTTTTTTTAATACGGCTCAAAAGGTTGATTTTTATCCGAATCTGTAATGATAAAATCAAAAAGAGCACAGTTTTCATAGAAAAATCAACCCGAAAAGCTTCTTCCGGAACAAAAAGTAACATTTTTATGCATACACGGTAGGACTTAAGAGTTCAATATCAAAAAGTGTCATTATTCTTAGTAAATACGTCCGATGGCATTAGGTCGGATCTAAACGTATACATTTTACTAAAAAAATCTAATTTCAATTGTTTTGGGGCGATTACATCGATATTAGTATCGGCAAGTTAAACAATTTGAATTATGGTAAAATATGGCAACACTTAATATTTATGGTTAGAGTCCCCGCCACCACTGAAGTCCGACGGCAAAATTTGGAACTAAGTTTGACAGACCCGCCATCATCCGCCATTTTGTTGTTTACATCGAGTGTGCAGGTCTAGGATTTTTTTGTTGTTTCATGTGAAATACTGGTGATAATGGAGCGAAAAGTGTTGAAAAGTGCAGCTCGTGAAATGGTTCTTAAAGTGAAAGATTTTTGCGAGTTGGAAAATAAGAATAAGGAACTCTTAATACCACTAAATAAAGTGCAGATGAGAGTTGCTGCCATGACAGGTAAGGGTTTAGGGATGCCAGTGCTGGTCATTTTGACTAATTTATGAGTAAAAAAAAGTATGGTGATAATTGACAACTATTACGTGAGCTAAACTTATAGTAATAATAATCCTATACTATCATATATGTCATACGAAAATTTAGATGTTTTATTTGGTAACTGCGGAAATCCATTGTAGATAAAATACTATGAAATCTGAAATTCATGTACATGAATTTCAGATTTCATAGTATTTAGATCATAGCGGAAATACTTCCGCTGTGATCTGAAAATACCAGATAGAGATAAAGAACTTTTTATTTGTTTCAGGGGTTTCCGTGAAAACAGTTTCTCGAATAACAAAAGAAGGAGAAGTAGCAGCAAGCACTTCAAAGAGAATTGGTACGCCTGGAAAGAGCCGACCACAACCAAAAAAAACGATTTGGATGATTTTGACTTATGTGCTATACGTCAGAAAATACACTTTTTCTACACAATTAAAAAGGAGTTGCCAACTGTACACAAGCTGCGATTGGAACTCAAAGAAGACATATATAACATTCAACTAAAAATATTAAAAACAATAGTACCTAAAAAAATTAAAATAAAATACTCTAACGATTATGCTGAATTATTTAAATACTGTAAATTACTGCCAGTGCAAAGTAAAGTGAGATTGGCAATTCTTAAGGAAGAATATCATAATATACAACATCTGATTTGTAAAGAGCGGAAGAGCAATCTACGTAAATTATCTAATTATAAGAAATTTAAATTACCTAAAACTAATAATATAAACGGGAAAAGAAAATTTATGTATATCTTGGCCAAAATCATGAACGATTTACCTTTGTCGCTTCAAAATATTAGTAACTTTAAAAAAAAACATTTTTATAAGGAAATGTAAGAAGCATTTCCTGGATAAGGGTGCCACTCTTTGTGACAATATTATCTAGAAAACGCTTCCTATATGTACTCGTAAGTCGTTACCTTTTTTGTTTCTTTTTAAAATTAGAAATAACACAATATTTTAAATGCATTTTTGTTTTTTGTGATTAGGTACCTTGCACGTGTTTACCTCGGCTGTTACTCTGACGTTAGATAATTATGCATTATCTATAGTTGTTCTCTATCTATAGCATTGTCTAAGGTATAAAGAGCAAAAAATTCTCAGTAAACAAAAATAAACAACCGACACCAAGCAACGTGAGCCATAAATTCCTTAAGTGGTAATCCTATTTATTGGATACTCCTAACTTTATTTTCTAAGAAAGAATGGTGTACTTACATTGTCGGCAAATTCTTAAAGTCGGTAACTTATTTTTCTTCGAACTATAGAGTTAACAAGTTTCAAATAATCGAGATGTAAAATAAAACATTGTATAGGTTGTAAAATAAAACATTGCTGTTTGAGATGCTTAAGTTATTTGTCTTAAGACTACCTTGTTATCTGCCCCACCTGGCATACTTCCTATATACCGACTATGACCGAGTCCAGCTCAGTTGTATTTTGGCATTCGCACGTAACGGTAAACCATTTATTCGACGATGTCTGACCCCGTGGACCGAGAAATGGCGCGAATATTTGGGTCTGATGATGAAACTGAAGAGTAAGTGAAATTGTGATCTACATAAATTGTGCTTAGGTAAAGTGCGCTACTATTATTTGTTATTTTCTCAGTCGCCGAGAAACCTTCTCCAATGGAAGTGGATCCGAGGAGGACATTACCTCCGAATCGGAATCCGATGGTGACGATGCATGGCAGGACGCGGAAACGGACGTGGACATGGACGCGGACGAATGGATTACTACCAATACTCTACGCCAGATCGACCACACGGCCTTACCCACGTATCACGTAAACGCAGCTGAGTACCCGATATATTATTTTAATATTTTATTTACAACTCATTTTTTTGCCACTTTGGTGAGTAGTGTAAATACTCATGCCCGCGAAATTTATTTGGAGAGTCAGCTTGATAGGAATAATTGCCGGATTTTTCGATGGGTAGATACCAATGTCACGGAGATGAAAACATTTCTAGCACTTTTATTTCATATGGGTCATATTAAATTAAATAGAATAAATGATTATTGGAGACGCGGGAAACTTTTTAGCTTGCCTTTCGGAAACTTTATGATCCGTGACAGATTTCTATTAATTTTACGTTGTTCTTATTATACTGACGAAGCTCGCTATGATACTACTACCGAGCGTTATGCTCAAACAATCATTAAGTTTTTTAACAATCGCATGCAAGAATTGGTGACTCCCATCAGAAATTTGACGATTGATGAAACCATTGTCTCGTGGCGTGGGCGACTTCACATCAAGCAGTACATTAAGGGTAAACGTCACAAGTACGGAATTAAACTTTATGTACTGACTGATGCGAATAGGCTAAGTCTTAAACTTCACATGTACAGTGGCGCTTCAGATGCTCTTGTAGGTGGTAGAGGGCACACTAAAAAGGTAGTTTTGCTTTTATTGGAAAATTATTTAAATAGAGGTCATGCCGTCCATATGGACAATTTTTATAATAGCGTAGATCTTGCAGAAACTCCTTTAGCTAATAAAACATATCTTACAGCTACTTTGCTAGTTTCCAGGGGTTCCTGTTTTTTTTTTAATTTAACAGAAGGGTGTACAGGCTAACCATAAATCATTCGGCGCCACGGATATTTTAAAAATTCGAAATATAATTTTAAAACCAGAGGAATTTTAAAATAACATTGGACGTCATAAATTCATTAGCCACAGACAGGGCTGATTAAGTTACAAAACGCAAGAGCACTCGAATATACCATAAATCGAACGAAGGAAAAAATAAAAACCTAATAAATTATAGTAACATGACCCCGACGGAGACTTAAACGTTAGAGCAAATACTTAGAAAGTGGAATCATAAATCAGAGGTTTTTTTTTTTGTGGATTTGTGAACAACGCCTATACAATATTAACAAAATCAGATGTGGCGCCTAAGCTCGCTATTAACAAAAAACAAGGAATGATGAAAAAATTAAGGGCGGGACATTTTGCATTGACGAATCACGTATGAACATTTCATTGTGGGAGGATTTATTTTACAGTGTTCTCGAGACGAAGGACGAGGGGGGGAAAGAGTCATGGAAAAGCTAGTGGAAGCAGAGAACATCACTTCGATTTTATCGCTCCAAGTGTGCAGTCAACTGGCATTAGTCTAGTAATAGTTTTGATTCAGTATTAATCTTAGTTTTGTAATATAGAAATTACACTTCGATTTTGGCGTAGCTCGACATAGGTCGACATTAGAGAGTTTGATTGTATTGCCAGTCTTCATGTATAATAATTAATCCTTGCTATTGTTATAAGAAATATTTAGAGTCAGTGTAAATCAAATAGACGGGGAGATTAATTTCATAAAGATTAAAAGGGTAAATTGAGTCTATTAAATAAGTGGAAGGGAGAACGAGGTACAAGAACGAGCAGAATACTGGGTAATGTACTTTAATTCAAATTACAACAATTAGTTGAGTGGTTTCACAGATATAGTCCAGCCTTTTATTTTGAGCTAAAAGATAATTACTAGGAAATAATTAAAAATGTACCCAGAAACCGCTTTGGAGGCATTATACTCAATAAAGCGAAGGGATAGAGCCCACACAGAGTCAGCTCTGGATTGAATGTTTACTATGATATTCGCGATACATGTTATATGTCTGTTCATAATGTTATGTAGACCAATTTGGTTATCTATGAGGGGTGAAAATCCATAACGATACGTACAACTCCATCATTTTAATTAAGGCTATCTCAAAATGTGTAGTGGAGAAATCCCTTGAAGAAAGGAGACAAGTAAGGTCTACTTGTCTGTGAAACCATTAGACGTGACGTAAATGTATATGTTAATTTTCGCTGGGTAACTAAAGTGTGTCCTTTTTCCTTAACGATGATGGGAGGAAGTGTATATATATACATATATCTGTAGACATTAATAATTTTGAAGCATGTGTGTAAAACTTAGATATTAAGTTGTACTTAGAATAGATACCACAAGGGTTTTTTCATTTGAACGTACCATTTTTCCCTTGCTTAGTATGGTTTTTAGGAATGGAACGTTCGATTGACATCCAAGTGTCCTCATTTGGATTCAATCTAAATAATCAAACAGTTTCTCTTTTGATGCACTCAAGTGTTGAGGAAATAATAATATATATTATGGAAATAAACCTACCTTGAGTCAAATTTATCCTCTTTTATTGATATAATTCTAATATCCTCCTAGAATATTCAATAATGAATTCAACATTCACAAAGTTCAAAATCTATTGTATTATCGCTAGAAGATCGAGCCTAAAGCTTCATTCAAACAACTTGTGCGACGAACTAAATTGAATCAACCAATAATGAATTCCCTCATATAACCCATCATGAAGAATCACAATACTTATACATCATGAAGAATCACAATTCTTATACAAGAAGTAGAGCTAGACAGATTCATTATTTTTACCTTTATCTAGGTAAATAGTTCAAAATATATACAGATGATAATTAACTAAAATTATCTTAGAACAGCTAGAGTTCCCTCCGAACAAAACAGATAGAACAAGGAAGTCAAAATACATCGCAGTCTATGGAATTTTGACTTAGTCGCCTTATGTACCAAATATTTAGATTTGTTGTGAGACTCACTAATGAGTTTAGAATTCTGTAAATGGAATTATTATCAACACTGCTAGTGTAATCTTTTATACAACGATTTGGAGTGTGAACATGTGCGAGTGCGGATGGCGAAACGAAGCAGCCGGGAGTTTTATCAGCAGGTAGGAAAGGGCCTATTGTCTTGTACTTTACTGATTTTAAATTCATAGGGTGACCATAGTGATACTGACGAATAAGGGTCACCGAGGTTGACTGAGCATTAAATTATTTTATTGCACCTTGACTGTACCAGTCAAGGTTTATAACCGAATAGTACACGGTTTATCGATGGCGTTACTGGCGGCGATATCCCGGCACCCATGCAAACACGTCATGTCTTTACAGCATCGACTCCCGACCTAGATTTGGCCAAATCTAAACCAAAACTGAAACAAATAAATACAAATAAACAAAACCATGGTTTCTGGGGCTAGCTATATGCTATATTAAAAGAATGTACCAACCCGCAAGAGTGTATGGGAACAAACTTACGCTTCGCAGCGTCCAAAGGGAGTCGGGCTGATGCCCCATAACATGGTTTAAGGCCGTATTAACGGCGTAGGGAATGTCCCCCGTGCTAGAGGGAAATCGGTCAGAACGATGGCCCCAAAGAGGCTAACCATGCACTCTAACTTGTACGTTAAACTAAAATTTCATGGTCTCCCTCTGTACTTCAGAGTGTTGAAATAGAGTCACCCTAACATTTGTCGAGATAGGCTCAACTCGAGTCTCGCGAAGTCAGGTAGAGTGAATTGGTAAGCCTGTCTGTCCATCAAACGCATTGTACTACCCAAGCCTGAGCGTGCGCATCCGCTCCCCTTGGGGTTCGCGAATCCTTAAAAGATTGCCAGATACCGAAGTGTCCTTTATCCTAAAGTACTATTATAAGAAATTTTCCTTATTTATACTCAATCACTAATCGACAAAATAGACGATCACGCCGGTGCCATCACAAGGGGTGTATGCGTAGGTAATTATAATGATAAAAGGCGAGTCTTAATGATTTCTACGCAACACAGCGGAGAAATGGTTAAGACTTGTCATCGAAGACGGGGTACTATACTTAAACCACGAATGGTTGTCGAATACAACAAGTATATGAATGGAGTTGATCATAAGGATCAAATGCTTTCATATTATTCATGTTACTCGAAATCCATGCGCTGGTATAAGAAAATAATAACACATATTTTGCAGCTAATGTTTTTCAATGCATATAAGTTGTATAGTCATCGCGAAAATGATCAAATGACGTATTATGATTTTAGAATTAACATTATAGAAAATTTGCTCAACATATCCAACCAGACTGACAGACAGACAGACAGGCCCAGATCGAATAATCGCACAACAGATCTCGGTGAAATAATTCACTTGCCCGTGAGTTGTCCCAAAAATAACAAAGGCAAAACAAAACAGCGTCGATGTGCCTTATGTTTTAAAAAAAATAGAATTCGCAAGCAAGTTATGTTTTACTGCCCTTTATGCCCTCAGCAACCCGGCTTGTGTTTAACTTGCTTTAGGGAATTCCATAATTACAAAGGCTTGAAAATTAAGTATTAAAAGAAGAGTTAATTAAGTATTAAAAAAAAAGAGTTGTAATCTTATGTTTGATTTTGCATGTTGATAAATATTTTAAGTTTACAATTTATTTTTTTGTAGAATTTGTAGAAAAAAAAATGATTTTGTTCTAATTCAATAGTGTACGTTCGTTGATTTATAATAAGTGATTGATTTTGCACGTTGCTACATACTTTATTATTAGTATTTTTTTAATTTAATTGCAAAGGCTTGTAATTATGGAATAATTCTCTGAGCAGTTTTAGTAACTTTATGGTAATTTCAATGCTCAAAACTATTGAACCGAATTTTTATTCTTTCGAATATCTGTAACGTAAGATAGGCCTCTGATTTAAGTGATTGTTCCATTTTCACATACATTTTCAAATTTCAGTTTGCGTTTTAAATTACATGTATACTACATTGTTTTTACATTTTCAGATTCTCCTGGCCTGCTCGGGCAACTGAATGGAGCTAGATACAGAAGCTGACTATAGTTATTAAAATACTATAATTTGTATTGATTGTATAACTTCGAATTCATTTGATTCATTTATATATTATCAATATTATGTTTGATTTTGCATATTTTATTTTATTTTGTTGATAAATATTTTAAGTTTATAACTAGTTTTTTGTAGATTTCGTTCTAATTAACAGTACCTATACATTCGTTGATTTATTATAAGTGATTGATTTTGCACGTTTCTACATACTTAATTATTAGTATTTTTTTAAATTTACACTAATTTTATTTAAGCTCACATTTTAACTTTTGATTACCTAATGTTTGATTTTGTGTGTAGTTTCAAAATTGTTGTTTATAATTTATGTAACATTTTATTATTTGATTTAATTTCACTTGGAATAACGTAACGTATATGTTACGTCATATTGTATCTCATATCTAATATTGGAACACCGTGGTTTTCTCGCCAGCTCTTTCCACGGTGTTAGTTTTCCGAGCTGGTGGTAATTTTTTGAAAGTAAAATCATATCAAAGTAATTTCATAAAAATACAATTTCCAGTATAAATTTATTTCCTGTTGTTTTATTCTATCTGCCCATTGGTAATTACATAATATGATATTCCCGACTATAATGCTACAAAGTATAGAAATAACAAAAAAAAAATACTTATTTACCATTTATACACTATCGCATTAAGACTATCGCTATCACATATTGTATACGCTGACGCCATGTCTATATATCTTTCTTTGTCTACGGTTGTAGCTTCTATACTTTATGTCACTTGTCTCTGGTCAGTTAGTTAGTCTATGACTGTTTATAATTTTTCCACGGGGAGTTCCATACACAAACATACGTAAAAATACTCACAAAAATGGAAAGGTAAGTTAATAGTTTTTAACTTCGTGTTGGTTATGTATGTTGTTTACTCAACAATATAATGGTTTAACTTTTTGAAAATTATAAATTCAGTTCAAGTGCAGAAGAAAAAACATATCCCTTTAAGATTTATCGTATTTCGCAGTTGAAATCATAACTTGTTTTGAATAACAATCATAAAGTGTCAAATTGCAGTAGTTTCTCCTTTGAATGGACACACTGAATAAGCTTACTAACAGCATGCTAACTAACAACTAACCACTATCTATAGACAACCAAGGAGTCCCGAGAGGACGAGACACAGAAGGCGACGTAGAAGGCAGCCTTCTACGTCCTCCTCTGGGCGAAGCACGCCCACGCCCTCGCCCCCGCCCAGGAGGGCGCGGGAGAACAAGTCGCCCGAATTGGTGCCGGGGCGGTTTGTTTTTTGCTGGGAGTGCACTCAGAGATTTCGGTGTACTCTCCACCGCACCAAGCACCCCGCGTGCCGCAGGCGACTTAATTTTGAATAATGGTTATGTAGGTACAAACAATTTGTAATACTTAAACATTATTAACCACTAGCTGATGCCCACGACTTCGTCCGCGTGGTTTAAGTTTTTTGATTCCCGCGGAACTCCTTAATTTTCCGAGATAAAAAGTAGCCTATGTCACTCTCCAGGTCCTCAACTATACCAATGTCAAAAATCACGTCGATCCGTTGCTCCGTTGCGGCGTGTTTGAAGGACAAACCAACAAACAAACACACTTTCGCATTTATAATATTAGTATGATGGGTCTCACCGATTTTAGTAGATATGTAGTTAACTACTAACATTTACAAGTGCAGTGGTGACTGGTGATGAGTTACTTACTTTTTTACCAGATTGTGTATTTCCAACAATTTTTTTTTCTTTTTGCAGTAAGCACCTGGACGGGGTATTTCACACATATGTAATTATTAAAAATCAAAACCATAAAATTGTTTTATTTCTGGTAGGGAGACTGGAGAGTACAAAATACAGACAAATGATAAAAATATAGAATTTAAACTTAAAATATTGAATATTACCTATTCCTAAAAAATAATATGTAAAAATAATATTTTTAAATATTATGTATTAGTATATATTGTCATTTACTCCTAAAACACAAAATTAAAATTTTATGTATACTATAGGAGTAATTTTTTTTTGTTTTTTTTTTTATTAATCAGACGCACCAGTCTCCAGTCGCCGAACTGGGTTGGTGTATTTACAACATTAAGATGACGACCTATAGTCTGTATATTATGTATTTATAATATACAGATGATAAGGATCGTCATCTTAACGTCGCTGTAATACGACCAGCGCGTTTATTTAGTAGTTGCTGACTGATACGTCTGATCTGCCGTGTAATAAATCTTACACCAACGTTATATACAAATTGGTGCAAGTCGCTACCGCGATGTAATTTCCTACAGCGCCATCTAGTATTTACAATACTAAAACTATTATGTGCCTGTTATTTTGTATGAACTTGCCTCGGCGGTACGCCCGGTCGTGCGTACCGCCAATACCGACTAACTCAGCGTGCTCTCACGCACTGACGTGACAGCTTCTAAAGGTAGGCCCAGGCAAGTTCATAAGCACTGGCTGTCATGAACGACCCCAATGACCAGGCTAGTTCTGAGCACTGTAAGTGTTAAAAAATCTTATTACCATGTAAAGGATTATTTAAATGACAAGGAAGTTTGGCAATGATTTGCTCTAATGGCTCTTCAATAGTTCCTTAGTTAAGATGATTTGTGAAATGAGTTTGTTTTGGGCTCTTCTCAGACCAGGGCGCGTTTGGAACCCTCGTAGCTTTAGTTTTAAGATACCGTTACTGATTATCACCATTATATTTTATAAATAGTGTAAGAAATTACAAAATAAATTAATATAGCCCTTCTACGCCAGCCATTGTTCTCAAACTTCTCGATGGTTTGCAGAACAGTGGGGCCACACGATATGGATGACAGTAAGGGACTCAACTGTCTTACCCATTGTGCTTACCATCATAAGTGTTTAATTAATAAAACGTGCTCATCAAAACTTCGCTGTTTTACCTCGACCCGACCATCCACAACAAGCTCCACTCTTTACATCTGGCACCCAACGTGGGGCCGCCATTTTCCAATCTGGCGGACAAGGTAGGCAAATTGAACACCACAGGCCCAAAATTTCACGTGACAAGATCGGGTCGGACATCGACACTGCGCCAAAGGAGAAAATCAAATATGGCGCTGACGGCGGAGCAATTTCAAAAGCTGCTGGATCAAAACCATCCAACAGCAGCAATCCCTCATTGCCGCTTTAACGCAACAGAAAAGCGGAAACATGACAAAGTGCATGTGTAAAGGAAGTGGAGTTATCACCTCATTCACTAGCGTTATTTCCAGACAAGTCAGAAATCGGTATTAACACGGTGGACATCGAACTGCGTTCCAATGACGAATTGACCATAGATCGTCAAAATCAATTACGGAGCCTGTTTTCGAGTTACGAAGACGTGTTTACACCAAATAGCGAACCAGCCAAACACTTCCAACATATTACTAATACAGCAGGCAAGGGACCTATCTCGGCGACCTTATCGCTTGACTCCACCACGCCACCATTCTACGCGATGAGATCGACAAAATGACACAACATGGAATTATTGAGCCTCGTATTACCCCTTGGGCTGCACCGGTAGTTCTCGTCCCAAAGAAGAACGGAGAAATACGAGTCTGTATTGATTATCGCCTCCTTAACTCCATAACAGTACCCGACTCTTACCCAATCCCGAGAATTGATGATTTACTTCATGAAGCGAAGCCTACATCCTTCATGTCTACCCTTGACCTTAAAGCCTATTGGCAAATCGAGGTCAACAAGGACGATATAGACAAAACAGGATTCATCACCCCATTCGGAATTAACGTTTTCAAACGCATGCCATTCGGGCTGCGAAACGCACCCGCCACTTTTCAAAGGTTAATTGACAGATTTCGGGTATCTCTAATTGATGTCAAAATTCTGGTATATTTGGTCGACCTAATCGTAATTTCTACGTCGTTCGATGATCTCAAACTTCGTCAGTCATGGAAGTTGAAGATGAAAAATTGGTCATTATTATTTCACTTAATATAATCAGTTTTAAGTTTGCTTGGGCGATACACGTTTTGCTGTAGGCAAGTTCCTTCCACTATAAGGACGCATGATATTTGAACTTAAACCAAAAGCCTCGTCAGCAATGAAAACATAAGGCACTTCGAGTGCTTGATATTGGTTCTGGGTGCGGTAGTTGTATCTGGTTTTGTTCTAGATGCTCAAATAATGAAGAATTTTGAAAAATCGTTGAGTCACACTCTTTTCCATACGCATCCACGTCTATATAAATAAACTTGTAGTCTGCGTCAACTACAGCAAACAATACTATAGAGAAAAACTCTTTGTAGTTGAAAAAAAGCGACCCACTATTGTTTGGTTTAATCATTCTGATATGTTTGCCATCCATGGCGCCAATGCAGTGAGGGAAGTTAGCTTTGTACTCGTACTGCTTTGCGATTTCTTTTAATCTCTCTTCTGTTAATTCTGGAATACATTCTTGTGATAGTTCATTCCAAATCACTTTACATGTGTGTCTTACTATTTGAGCTATTGTAGATATTCCAAGCTTAAAATTTTCGTGCAGATCAGTAAATGTATGTCCCTTAGCCAAATATCTGAAATACAAATATAAAAGTATAATCTAGAGTGACTATTATTTTAAATACCTAACAAAGATAAAAACGAAGAGATCAGGATCAGCTGCCAGTGCTACCAAAAAATATCATTTGTTTGAACAATTATCTTTCTTGAAAAAAAATTGCACCATCTGAGACACAATCGAGTATTGCAACAACTCAAAATCAAGAAGAATCATCTCAACAGCCACGTGAGGAATCTCCTACTCCTACTACTAATGCACAGCAAGCTGAACCGAGTACTTCAAAGACCTCACATCGCAAACGCAAAGCAGATGAGTTCGAAACCGAAGTTTTGAATATTTTAAAAAAAGAACAGGATAATAGACATTTATCTTTTAAGTATTTTGCCAAGTCTAGAAAAATTTAATGACCAACAAGTATTGCAGTTTCAGAGTAGAGTACTACAAATTGTAACCGAAATTCAGTACCCTACAGCAGTATGGCAAAATACACCTAATTACGGATATCAGACTGGATATACAACGACATACGATAATTATCAGAACACGTCTTCTACGAGTTCTCTATCACAGATCGCATCACCAATGTCTCACGAAACGTTACCCGAATTTAATTAATATTAGCCCTACTACTTATGTGCCTTAATGTGAATTATATAAAACTTGATTGTATTTGTAGTTTTTTTTTTACTTACGTTAATGTCACCATTAACATTTCAGGAGGTGAAATGCATTCCCTCATATTCGTGCAATTCTACTGCAAACCGTTGTGAACGCGTCCTAATAGTTGGTCGAATGTATCAATACTCATACGAAAACTACTGCGGAATTTCTTAGGATTTCTTCTCAAACTCTCATAATCACAATAAAACTTTCCGTTACTTTTTCTGGAAGATATAAAGGGATGTATCCAAATAGTTCTTGTTTTTCTCTTTTTACGACGACGACGCAGAACACAAAGAAACAGCGCCACGGTACTATCCATTCTGTCCGACGGATCGCGCGTGACTAGTCTATATTTGCGCCGCGTAGTGTCGCTGGTTCTGCGGTGAAACGCCGCAGCTCCTGCGGCACTGCGGCGGCCAAAAACGCTGCCGCCGCGGTGTCGTGTGAAAACACTCTTACAAAAGCTACAGGAATTTCACGACGAACTGTGAGTAATATCTTAAACGAAAAAAAACAGGGTCAATCAATGAAAATTTCCAAGGAAAACCTAATAGTAGATTTCAGCTGGGACTTCATAAGCACTAAGATTAAGCACTAGTCCAACGTATAATAATTTAGTTTGATTGGCATTAAGCACTATTCCAACGTCATGCGACCATTGTTGAATCAGTGAATTGTTATTTTCTTCGATAATTTATATACATCTTTGCCATTAGTTATCCATTTGGCTAAGCAAGGTATACATTTCCTTGGCAGAATTCAACAAAACAGAATCTCCAACAACAAACTAGCACACAAAAAAGAGATGATAAGAAAAATATTCCTAGAGAATTTAGGAAGAAAGAACTGCATCTTATGAGGTAGTTGATTTAGCTTGCCTAGCATACCTAGATGATAAAATAGTAACTATGTTCTTCTTCTTTTCTTGGTTTATGGTAGTAACTATGTTGTCAAGTTATTTAGGAACAGAGCAGTAGTGTAGAAAGTCGAAAAATTTTCGATAAAAATTCCAATAAGACGAATTCCAATAAGATTTCCATTGTAAGAAAATTTCCACTTAAACTTGTACAAATTAGCGAGATTTTCACTGATTCTAGACCATTGGCTCTGGATGTTCGCCGTTTTTAGACCGTTGGCACAAACCTAACCTAACATATATCGATCAGGTCGTTAGCGGGAAACTAAAAGGCCAATTGGAATCTCCTACCACCCATCTAGTTACCGACTTGGATCAACGTTGCAGGGAAACGAAAAGACCAATTGGAATCTCATACCACCCCACCTAGTTATCGACTTGGATCAACGGTGCATTGCAATATGCGATTTATTGCGCAACGGTAAAAAAGTTAGTACCTATAGTGGTAACTAATTACACCAGAATGATCGCGTGCGAGGCTGTAGGTACCTGCTACCTACGCTGGCTCTAACAATGAGTACCGTTTGGCTCTTGTTTTTTTGTCCTTTCCTATCAGCTATACACTAGTCTATACACCAGCTAATGTATAATTTTCTAATCAAACTTCTACACTGTGTAACAAAAACCCTGTGGTCCCTTTGAGCTGCGTTATCAGTATCGATATTCAAACATAAAAAATCAACTTATTTGGTAAAACTCTTAAATTAAAATATTGAAATTAAATATTAAATCAATATTATTTGTAAAATGAAAATGATTGCTCAGCCCTGAACTTCTACGAGGCGATGCGAGCCAGAGCTAGCGCGAGAGAGATAGCAAATCGTATCAAAGGCGCCGACCGTCGGCAGCCGCTCGCGCTCTAGGGTCACTGTACTGAGGGTACTGATGTCATGAACTCGTCACGTGTCACCCGCGAGTCACAAAGATCACTCAGCTGTGTGCTGAACACAACTTTTTAACGTCCAATTTGTTTACACTTTTGTTTAACACTGTTGCAACTTTTAAAATGTGATTCGTTCAATTATTAGAAAAAGTATTAAGTACTTAGTTATGTAATCTAATCGTATCACTAATTTATGATGATGTCAACAGCTTTTCGATTACGGAGATGTTGCTCGATATGCCCGCCTTGTAGCTCTATGCATTTCTCACACCGTTTGGCGATATTTGCACGTACGCGTCGTAGTACCGATGAATCGGACTTTATTTCGCCCACAGATGTTGGGCACTGCCACTGTGGTAGTTACATGTTGAGCGTCGAGAAATAGCATAGTGCTCCTGGTAAAGTCTGCGCGCCTCTGCATAGTTGCAGTCACTTCTCCAGAGACACATCAACATTTAAAATATCCTTCATTCTTGTAAGACATTTCACGTAATTTCGCAACGTAATGCGCACGTCCGTTCGGTTGCGCGAGCGACTAACAACTAGGATAGGAAGCGAGCCGCGGGCGGCGCGGCGGCTTAGTACCTAAAAGAGGTTGGCGGCGCGGCGGTATCCTTTGAGCTCGCTTTTGATCGAGCCGACTCAGATGTTACAAACATTTTTTTAATGTGTCTATTTTATAAGCTATCTTGACTATGAACAATAACTGACCAGTACTTGATTTTTTTTAAATAAGATTTTCAGTTTTGGTACACCTATATGATTATGTATACGTACCTAAAAGGAACAACAGGGTTTTTGTTACATATTGTATATCTAATAGACTCCCTAGATGGATGTTAGAGGACCCAGATATTAAACCGTTTTATACCCCATGTAGTGGTCATTCTGTCTCCATGACATCCCCTGTTTGTGATGAAATTGATGGTGTGTTTCCTATGATAGCATATTGTAATATGTGTGCTTCAAATGGTAAATTATATTCCAATAAAGATAATTGTAAGGTGTATTTTTCAGAACATATTTTTAACTATTGTATTTTTATTTTTTAGTTCGGGGCAAACTGGAGCCGGAGTAAAAAGAAAGGCTACTGTGGTCACACAGTCTTCGAGTAAGCGACCATGTTCTCAAGAACCTTCTACTTCTACGGGGCTATTGACGACATCAACATCAACGGAGGGAGGATCTATCTCATTTGTAAGTTCCGCAAACAATCATAGTGTCGAGTGTCCTTATTGTAAAACAAATGTTAATCAAAAATACTATACCAGCCACCTTAAAAGCAAGAAACATATAAATAATGTACTTCTTAATAGCTCCATTCAAAACTTAGCTAATGTGCAAATAATAGAAAACGCTTTCGGTCGAAGAATAGTAACATACAGGATTTCCAATAAGAATACGTCGTCTAATTCAGAATTCGAAACACCTGAATATTTCCTAAACTCAATTAAAAATATTATTTATGAGTTGCTTGATAAGCTATTAAAGGAATATAAGGCAATTAAAGTAAATTGCATTTTAAGTGGGGATTTTATTCAAACAACAAAAAAATTAGAGAATTCTTTTGATTTTCAAACCATTAATTATATTCTATGTTTAGAGCAAGAAATCAATAAAATTTATTCAGATTTGCAAGATGAAATTTCAAATACAGTTTGTAATTTTGAAAAGAAAGATAGTGGTTGGAGTCTAAAAAAAATTAATTACATTGATTTAAACATAAATAAATTTAACCCGTTACAAGGATCTTCATATATAGATCTACCCTTAGATATAAAACATAAGCATGCTGTAATTAATGTAAAAAATAATGACTATCAATGTTTTCAATGGGCTGTGCTTTCCGCATTGTATCCAGTTAACAATCATGTAGACAGAGTGAGTTCATATGCATTTAAACAAAACTCTTTAAGTTTTACAGATATTCCATTTCCGGTAAAGTTGAAAGATATATATAAATTTGAGCGCTTAAATAATATTAGTATTAATGTTTTTGGACTTGAACGTGTTACTAAAAGTAATTCCACAAAGGTCATTGGTCCACTCTATTTCACAAAATGCCGAAAACAAAAACACGTAAATTTACTTTACATAAATAATAGTTCTACCGGTCATTATTGTTATATAAAAAACCTATCCCGACTAGTTAGTCACCAATTAAATGAACATCAACACGCGAACTATATTTGCGACGGTTGCTTGCTTTATTTTCAAACAGAGTGTAAATTAAAATCTCACCAGGAGTTCGATTGTAATCATGTTAGAACAGATTTACCAGGCATTAACAAAGCTAAACTAACATTCCATAAACACGAGAGGAAGTTAAAATTACCCTTTGTTGTATATGCAGATTTTGAAGCATTTTTAAATCCTATACAAGGATGTGATAATAATCCATCTACCTCATATACAACAAATTTTCAAAAGCATGAAGTATATAGTTTTGGGTACTATATCAAATGCACATTCAATGATTGTCTATCTAAATACAAAACGTATACGGGTAGTGACTGTTCAAGTTTTTATGGAACGCCTAAATGAGGACGTCAACCGCATTTATAACGAATATTTAATTGAAATCAATCCACTCCCCCTCTCAGAGGATATTAATGAAAAAATAAATAGAGCAACTATATGCTATATATGTAATAAAAAACTAGATTCAGTTTATAAAATAGATTATAATAAGTACACTGGCGTTTTCACAGGTGTCTGCCATAAAAGTTGCAGCAAAAAATTTGTCACGCCTCGATTTATCCCTGTAATTCTGCATAACCTTAGTAACTATGATGCTCATTTCATTGTACACGCATTAAACTTTTCAGAAGGGGGGGGGGTAAAGGTCATACCTCAAAATAAGGAACGATACATTTCGTTTTCAAAAATGTTAAAAATCGATGAAAACCAAATTGAATTGAGATTTATTGATTCTTTTAAATTTTTATCGTATAGTTTAGAATCCTTAACAAATAATTTGAATGATGATGAATTCATTGAATTGCGCAGAAATTTTCAGAATGAAAAGGATCTTCTTTATTTAAAACGCAAAGGTGTGTATCCATATGAGTATATGTCATCATTTGAATCCTTAAAGTTGACATCACTCCCCACTCAAGATAATTTTTTCAACACACTTATAAACAGTTCTATTTCAAATGAGGATTATAAACATGCCAGTGATGTCTGGAATCATTTTAAATGTCGTAATATGAGTGATTACTCTGACTTATATCTCAAAACAGATGTTCTCCTTTTAACGGATATTTTTGAAAACTTTAGAAACGTATGTATTAAAACTTACGATTTAGATCCTGCTCAATATTATACAGCGCCAGGTCTTAGTTGGGACGCAATGTTAAAGTATACACAAGTAACGTTGGATCTGCTTACAGATTACGATAAAATTGCATTCATAAAATCAGGTATACGTGGCGGTGTTTCGCAATGCAGTAACCGTTATGCGCAAGCAAATAATAAGTTTATGGAGAATTCTGATGAGAAAATTCAATCATCTTATCTCATGTACTTAGACGCGAATAATTTATATGGATGGGCTATGTCTCAATACCTTCCTACAGGTGGTTTTGAATGGGTAAATTGTGACACTAATTTTAATGTACCAATTGATTCTGACGTAGGCTATATTCTTGAAGTAGATTTAGAATACCCACAAATTTTACACGACTTACATACCGATTTTCCACTATGTCCAGAGAATATACTCGTAGGAGGGAGTAAAAATTTGAAATTAGTGCCGAACCTATTTCATAATTTTAAGTATGTTATTCATTATAGAAATTTAAAACAATGTTTATAAATGGGCTTAAAGCTAAGGAAAGTCCATCGGATTTTAAAATTCAATCAAAGCCCTTGGTTACAAAAATATATTGATTTGAATACCCAGTTACGTACATCTGCACATTCTGATTTTGAAAAGGATTTCTATAAGTTAATGAATAATTCCATTTTCGGGAAAACAATGGAAAATGTTGAAAAACGAGTAGATGTTAAATTATGTACACATTGGGAAGATAAAGGAAAAGTCGCTGGTGCACAGAAACTTATCGCGAGACCTGAATTTCATAGTCTTTCAATATTCTCTGAAAGTTTTGTTGCAATTCAACTTAAAAAAACTAAAGTGTTATATGACAAACCCATCTATTTAGGTTTATGTATTTTGGATATTTCCAAAACGCTTATGTATGATTTTCATTACAAATATATGAAAAACAAATATGTTCCAAATTGTAAAATGTTATATACTGATACTGACAGCTTCATTTATCACATTTTCACTGATAATTTTTATGAGGATATTAAACCTGATTTAAATAAATACTTTGATACTTCAGATTACCCCCCGAATAAATAAAAAGAAAATTGGTCTTTTTAAAGATGAAAACAATGGTGTGATTTTGACAGAATTTGTCGGATTGAGAAAGTATACGCTTTTAATACACAAAAAAAATTCATTGCTAGAGCAAAAGGAGTAAACAAATCAGTAACAAAAAAATTTAAAATGGAGAATTACAAAACAGTCTTATTTGAGCAAAAAAATGAAATATGTGAAATGTATAGATTTAGATCTATAAAGATGTTGTTTTCACCCAAAAAAATAATAAAATATCGTTATCACATTCAGACACAAAACGGTTTTTAATCAACAACTCCACTGACACTTTAGCTTGGGGCCATTACAAAATAAATACATTAAATAATAATGAACAGTGAGCTATTTTTGTTTGTAGAACACATTTTCTTTAGCAAAAGAACTTCTACGTATATAATATGTAGATACGTATTGAAATGTATAGTTATAATTATAAAAATGTATAGTTAATAAATAGAACTAAGAAAATATATTTAAGATTAATTTTAGCAATAGTTCGGCATTCATCGGAGAATTATGTTACAGTGCAACTTATTGATGTACTGTAGGATAAGTTCAATTCCACACAAATTCAGATTAAATCTCTCGTAAAGCTTCTACGCGTTGGACCTATGTCCCTGCGCAAAGCTTAAGTTCTGGCTTTGCACAAGCTTAAGTGATTCATAATTTTTGATGATAATATACAAAAGGAAATAAAATTATTATATTGACTCTAAACCCTGTTTTTATTTATTTCCTTATCTATCAGTAATAAGATTCAACGATGTTGTTTTGATCATAAACTTTATTTTTCACTTTCTTTTACATATAACTTCTATGGCTAAATGTAGAGCTATTAGTCGTAATTATTAAAATATAAATGTATAGTTAGTAAGTAGAGCTAAGATAATATTATTATATTTAAGATAATAATATACAAAGGAAAATAAAATTGTTTTAATTGATCCTTAAAAGCAATAATATATTATTTTTTTATTCATTTCTTATCTGCCTTAATTAAAGTCACACGCATTTATTTACGATGTTTCATTTTCTCCATCCATTTACTGCTATAGTAGCAGACCCAAGTGGTTGTGGTAAATCAAATTTTGTTACAAATTTCCTGAAGCACTGTAATGATTTATGTAACATACGGTTTGACCAAATGTTATGGTGCTATGATGAAATGCAACCTCTTTATAATCTAGAAAATGTGACATATATCCAGGGAATTCCTGAAATGAGCATGTTTGATGGAAAACATCCTCGGTTAGTTATAATTGATGATCTTATGAGAGAGTCAGATGGTCGCGTTGTCGATATTTTTACTAAAGGTAGCCATCACCGAAATTTAAGTGTATTTTACATTACACAAAATCTATTTCATCAAGGTAGAGGACAACGAGATATTTCACTGAACACAAGTTACATTATTTACTTCAAAAATTTTCGAGACCGTACACAGATTCGTCATTTAGCTCGTCAAGTGTTTCCAGACAATGCAAAATTTATTGAGGAAGCCTATAAAGATGCTACTAATGAACCTTTTGGTTATTTAATGATTGACTTGAAACAAAATACAAGTGATTCATGTCGTTTTAAAAGCAAAATAGACCCCGTTACTAATGAATGTGTAGTATATATGTCCCCAAAAAGGGGTTTAAATATGGTGAGCATCATCCGATTCTTGTTAGTAACAAATAATGGTTGAAGGTAACACAACGTCAGATATAAAAAAGCTGAGTGCATTACAAACATTTAAACCAAAATATCGTAAAATTTTACTTCGTTCTCTTAAAAAGGAGGAAATTAATTGTGTATGTGAATATATCAAAGAAATTTTTAAGGACAATACCCCAAAGTATAAAGAAGCAAGAAAACCCATCATAAGTATCGTAAAACTAAATTGCTTTTTCTCTACAAATGTGATTTAAATATTAAAATTCATTGATAATAGTAATTATAATGTTTGGACGTGTGAAAACTCATAAAGATTTATTAAAGGCTTTACTCACACTTAAACCTAAATTTCGTACAGCCTTATTAAAAGTTTGCAAGGACGAAGAAATTGATTGCATTAGTGAGTGCATTTTTAATATATTAAATGGTAAAGTACCCTTGAAGGATAGTGAGAAGTCTAAGCTGAAAAAACACAAAACTATATTAAGAAAATTAATTAAGAAAGGAAAAGGTAAATTAAGAAAACGCATTATCATTCAGCAAGGAGGAGCATTTCTACCGATTATATTGGGGGCTGTTTTGAATGGATTGTTCAATTTAGTATAAAAAATGGAGTACACAAAGAAAATGATTCTTATTGAACCAGAGGCTATTGAACGCTTGAAATCAAGAGATACTATATATGAAGATTCTTTATCCAGATTAGACAAAGAAATGAAAAATATATTAAAAAATAAAATGGATGACCGTGAAAAATGGTTGTTATATATGCAAATTTTGCAAAGATATCTCCATTTTACCGGGGAAGAGAGGAAACCATTAATACTACCGGTGACAGTAGAGGACATTGTACTGACTTCCTTAAAAAGGAAAGTAAAGATAATGATTTCGCAGTTAATGAGGACTCTGAGGATGATAAGCACGTACGTGATTCATCAATTGATATTTTATATACCACCACTTATATAAACAAACTCATACCAAAAACGTATAGAAAAAAAGGTGATATATTGTTGAACACTCTCCTAAACAATAAAGACAAAATTAACTGGAAAAATGATGGATTAATAGTCATAGATAATGAGATTGTAGATGACAGTAATATAGTTGATCTAGTGAATTACACACTAAGGCCTTTAAAACGCCCCAAACCTGCTGGATGGGAAAAATTTATTGAAACTCTAAAAAATATTGGAGTTCCATCGGCTTGTATCGGTAATCCTCAAGCTTTTGAAAATATTAATGATAAATCGCTAAAATTTAGAAGACATAGTTCCTCAAATGATGAAAAGAGTCGTGAAACTTTAACATCATACGTACAAACTTATACGTTACACAAGCCTGTGCATCGAAAATTCCCAAGAAACAAATACATATTATCTAACTTTAATGAACTTTGGCAAGCAGATTTAAGTGATATGCGTACTTATTCTCAATATAATGAAGGTTTTAATTATATTCTGTGTGTTATTGATGTTTTTAGTAAATACGCTTTCGCTAGAGCACTTAAAAAGAAGAATTCAGAAAGTATAAAACGGGCATTTGAAAGCATATTTACTGAAGCTAAAGCAACTCCCACCCACTTGCAATCTGATAAAGGAACTGAATTTGTATCAAAAGATGTTAGACAATACTTTAAAAGTAAAAATATTAATTATTACACAACCAACAACCCAGATATTAAAGCTAGTATAGTTGAGAGATTTCAAAGGACATTAAAAACTAAAATGTGGCGTTATTTTACATATAAAAATACCTATACTTATATTAACGTTTTACAAGATTTACTCTATTCCTATAACCATAGCTTTCATTAATTCAAGCATCAAAATGTGTCCATTTGAAGTTAACTTTAATAACATCATGAAAGTTTGAAACAATTTATATGGAAATCTCAACAATAAAATAAGTGTTAGACAGCAAACTAAGTTTTCAATTGGTGATTATGTAAGGATAACAAAATATAAACACATTTTTCAAAAAGGGTATGAAACAAATTGGAGTGATGAAATATTTATTATATCCGGCATAAAAAAAAGCATGTCTAAGGTTGTCTATACCCTCAAAGATCTTCAAGATGAGTCTATTGTAGGAACGTTTTACGAGGATGAATTGCAAAAAATTACATATAACCCCACCACTCGATATAAAATTGATAAAATAGTACGCTCTCGCTACTCAGGTAACAGAAAACAATTACTTGTCAAGTGGAAAGGTTATACATTCGTGTTTGTTTCGAAGATTTATAATCCCATTAAGAAGGACTAACAAAAAATTAACCCAAGCTTTTATGATAATGTGTTCTCTTAGTAGATACAAAAAAATATGTCACATGCAGCTGCATGAAAACATGTTGACTCTTGCCTAAAAAGATGTGTGTATAAAAACGCACCATTGTAATTTTGTGTCACAAGTTTACTCGGTGCCAGATCGTTAGGATCAAATATCAGTGCTATAAGTCTTAAATATAAATCACCAGTCTAGAGCGATTGTGTTGTGAATCTACATATTTCCATCCATCATGACGGTAAGTTTGCAATTTTAGCGGTAACTAGGATCTTTTATAAACTTTTATAAATTTAAGTAAATATTATAATTAGTTTTTGTAATTCTATTAGTTAAAGTATCACCTTAATCTTATGCACTATTACCTTTTTATTTCAGGACTCACAGGAAGAATTCACTTACAAGCATTACTACTATCCACTCAATGTGCCAGATGATCAAGATGCGAGTGATTCCGCATTAAATAATAAAAAGACTGCTTCAAAAAGGAGCAAACCAACGGAGCAAAACAATATAGATGTATTTTTCGAAAAACCAAAGAAAAAGAGGAGAACTACTATTTCGTCATCGGTAGCTCAAGCGACTGATGGAGGTCTATCCTATATCTCATCCAATGATGGTGATGGTGTCAGTGCAAGTCATCTCATCAAAATAGATGTCTATGACATGAAGAATCTGGAAGGGGTTTTACCTATTGATTACTGGAAATATGCAGATTTACGATTAAAGTACTACGTGAAATCAGACGCTGATAAATTTTATCACAGCACGCGAGATGTTATTTACAACATAACAAAGCAGATCGCAGGAAGACATGATTGTAAAAAATATTTTATCGACAGAGATAACAAGCAATAACTACTAACTATACTTATAAAGTATGGTTTAGCTAGCTTAGGATCATAATGATCGGTGCATACACATGAGTTTTTTCTGATCACTGCCTAAGCCGAGTCCCCCACTCTTCGCCGATACAACAAAGTATAAAAGTGTTTTGCTTCGAAAATACGAACTTCATATTTCATTACACTACGTCCAACTACACGATGTCGTCTCAACTTTGTGAACTGAACGAGACCATTTATGACGAAGAAATGGTTACAATATGTGAAGAAGTAGAAAATACAGTAAATTTGGAGGAGATAGAAGATGAAAATTGGTATTCGCAATTAGATAGAAGTCCATCACCATCACCAAGTCTCTACAGCCCTGTTGACTTCGTTGTGAAGGAAGATGCACTATTTGGGATACGAGGCCCAGCAACAGATGATGAAGAAACTGAGCAAGATTCACTCCATTCGCTCTCATCACAGTGTACACTTAAGTTATAGTTATGGGTACTTTAAGATTAATTTTTAATAAAAATGTTGTGTAAGATTTTCATGCAAATAAAACTATAATTTTTCAAACCAATCTTTTTTATTTAAGAATTAGGCCTGAGCCAAACGGTCCAAAAACGGCAAAACTCTCGCTTATAGAAGTTTGATTAGAAAATTATACATTAGCTGGTGTATAGACTAGTGTATAGCTGATAGGAAAGGACAAAAAAACAAGAGCCAAACGGTACTCATTGTTAGAGCCAGCGTAGGTAGCAGGTACCTACAGCCTCGCACGCGATCATTCTGGTGTAATTAGTTACCACTATAGGTACTAACTTTTTTACCGTTGCGCAATAAATCGCATATTGCAATGCACCGTTGATCCAAGTCGATAACTAGATGGGGTGGTATGAGATTCCAATTGGTCTTTTCGTTTCCCTGCAACGTTGATCCAAGTCGGTAACTAGATGGGTGGTAGGAGATTCCAATTGGCCTTTTAGTTTCCCGCTAACGACCTGATCGATATATGTTAGGTTAGGTTAGGTTAGGTTTGTGCCAACGGTCTAAAAACGGCGAACATCCAGAGCCAATGTTCTAGAATCAGTGAAAATCTCGCTAATTTATACAAGTTTAAGTGGAAATTTTCTTACAATGGAAATCTTATTGGAATTCGTCTTATTGGAATTTTTCTCGAAAATTTTTTTCGAGAAAAATTCCAATAAGACGAATTCGGGGGTTTTTTTTTTCGTGGGTGGTCTTTTTTTGTGGGCGGGGCAATTTTTTTTTCGCGGACCCCCCGGGTTGGTCCAGAATCGACTTTCTACACTACTCAGAGCCAATATCAACTGTCAAAAGGTTTGATAAAAAGAAGAGGGACAAAGTGAATATACTGCGTCCGAAAGCTATTACAGAATATAACACTCATATGACTCATATGTGTTGACTTGTTAGATAGTATTTTAGGTAGATATCACATAATAGTCAAGAGTCATGTATGTACGAATCTTCTTCCATCTTCTAGACCTGGCAGTAATAAACTCCTGTATTATATATAAAAATAACTCAACCCGTGCATTCCAAAAAATTGCATTGTTTGCAATAATGCAAACAATGCAATTATTATCCCGGAAAATTAAATACTTCCCGCGGGAAACAAAAATCTTAATCCACGCGGGCAACATCTAGTACAAAATGTTGCAGACTCGTCGAATGTAGAACAACAAAGGTTATCAGATGCCGAAGGTCTTCAATCTGGAACAGAAACATATCTGACTTCAACAACAACAGTCACAACTGTATCTTCCGGCATCTATCATCATTTATCTGGCATTCCGAACTAGTGGTAGATTCACTCGACGATTCAAAAGTAGGTACTTGTAAAAGTTTATTTAAATAAAAAACATTTGAATTTCTTTTATTTTTTTTTCAAAGGCCACAATAACTTCTCATACTGAAACTCTTGCAACAGGATCTAAAGCTACAACGACATCTTCCACTATACCTAGAACAGAGTTAATCACCGAATGATGATGATGCCATTTGCTTATATTGTAATGATGTAAAAACCACAATTTTTTGATATCGTCAAAATAACCTTGGGTAAGCTGCCAGCTCTGTGGGCGTTGGGCTCACAATGATTGTGTTGGCGTGGACAATGAAGATCTGAAGGAAATACACATTTGTTTGCTTTGTGAGAATAATTAGCCTTCCCCATCATGCTCCAATTTCATTAGTACAGATATATATTCCCCATAGTATGGGGCAAGATGGTTTTTCATAATGTTCTTATTAATGATTAATTATTAGTGATGGGCCGAATGTGGGTTGAACCGAATACGAACTTCGCCCGAAGTTCGGAACACCTACAAGTTATTTTACCTGTTTTTGCCAGCAATACTCAATGCTACCGACGAAACCAGGAAAAAAGCTTGAAGGTGCGGATAAGCTATACTTTATTGACAGAAGGATAATAAGATAAAGCTATTTTTTTAGTACCTAACCGAGTGCAATTCGGTTTTTTTGTCCTTTTACGTAACCTTGATGTCACTTACTCGAAAAATAACGATTATTTTTGTAGAAAATACTTAAATTCTATTCTTTAGTTCTACTGCAATTAGCCATAAAATTGTCAAAAATAGGCAAAACTCAATTTTTTAGCTCGGCACCAAGAAGTAATTTATGTACCAGCTTCTTTCTTCAATAACATACTATTAATAAGAGATAATGAATAAACAAATAGCTGTAGATTGTTCATCAAGGGATTAAAATGAGCCATTTCATACGAGATGTTTAGCTTACCGAGCGTATGCTATAGAATCGAGTAAAATAAATAACGATTTTTAATTATTTTTTTACCTTTCTGTTACATTTTCATAATAGGAGTAAGATCTTTATTTTTATTTGATGATAATATATTAACAAATAAATAGTCACATTCACTTTGCCTGCCTTCACCTTGTATTGCGTATTGTGCATCGAAATTTGAAATGGATTAATTATTATCCTTATAACATCCATTTAAATAAATGTAAAATGATTACAACAAAAAAATCTATGATTTCGCGGCAAACCGCAATACCAACTTTATTTTTCTCCGTATCTTTATCAAGAAGGAATTTTAAAAAATACAGTAGTACCATAGACATAGATCTTTATGATAATGGTAGGATACGATGGGTAACATTGGCATTCAACCAAGTGACATAAATTTTTTGACTGTAACCATAGACTAAAAATTTTGGATAACCGAATGAAGATATCACGCATACCGATATGAAGATAGTACGGCAATTATTATAATGACATCTTTTTAGAGCATGAGAGGTGAAAATAATGTAAAAGTGTTGTTTTATTTAATATTGCTTTGAAAATTCAACTACCATATTACAGCTCACTCTAATGACTATTGTTCGTCTCACCGTTTTTACAACGCACAACTGGGCAAAGGTCTCTTCAGAATAAGAAGGGTTTAGCCATAGCACAACACGGTGGCCAACTGCTTCACACACATTTGGAAACATTGTGAAGAACTCTCAGGCGTACAGTTTCCTCATGTTTTTCTTCCCTGTAGAGAGTAATATTAGGTTGCCACACACAACTGAAAAGTCAAGAGGTGCATGAGAGAGTCAGATATCTGAACCACTGGGCTATCACTGCTTCAAAGATAATAACGTTCACTTTCACTTGCTTGCAACATGCATGTGTTAATTGTCTCATAAAGGTAATTATGCTTTTTAATCACTTGGGTGCTTGACTTTTCCTCTTCTGACATTCTTCTCCACTACGGACTGGTCATTTTCTTACGAAAAGTACCTATTATTACAGCCTATGTAAAACAATCTATAGGCCTGAGGTGAGAGGTCCCGAAAACAGTCTTCGCTTCGATTCGGTTAGTTGGAGGAAGGAGGTGATGCCTTTTCCATTGGAGTGTTTTTCAATTTCGTAATTCAAGCTTTCGAGAATACATAAACCTATCTCATTATTATTTATTCCGTCAACTTGTAAAATAAAATCTTTCGATCGACTCGCTGACTGCTGTTGGATATTTTAAGGTTAATTCTCATTTCTCAGGTTATTTTTACGTCAAATGTCATCATGACACGTGTAATATACGTCAATGTCAAAATGGACGCATGTTGTTGCGCTTTTATTTTGCAAAAAAATTTCGCATTGTACCTCAATAAAAAAGAGATTGATCAAACATGGTTTCGTTTTGTATTCAAACTGGTCTCAAAAACTGAGTTAATATTTTTTACAAAATCCTTTAAAATACCAAACAATAACGTCGACGTACAAAAATCTTGTAAACAATTATGTCATTTTATTATTTCCTGTATCCATTATAGTCGTTTGACGTTTCAAAGGGCTGCCAGTATCCAAAGACAATTGCGAAATATACCTACCTAACTAAATAATCGATGCATGAATCGATGTTCTTTAATCATCGCTGTATTTAATTATCGGACGCAGCTTATGTAAGTCGCTCCAAAGACTTCAGTATATGAGACTGACGCTGTATTTGGTGTATATAGTTCCATAATATAGCCCGTGCAAACTAACAGTAACAAGTCGCAGACGCGACCTCGAATTCTCGGATGTGGTACAAAAATCTGATGAAGCGCCCGATACTACGCTGTAAATTATAAGACGCGACTGACGGTCGCAACTGTAAGTCACGTCCAATAGTAATAGACACTGAGCTTATATATAGTATTATATTTTTTGTCTATTGAGAGTTCGCTATAAAATAATATTTTTGCTTCACACATTCACAGAGCTCATTTATGTTAGATGAGCTGGATGGCTTTCATATTAATACCTACATTAATAATAGCTGAGTAAGATAATAATCCTGTTTACGTGTAAGAAGGAAAGACACTTAAAAAATCGATGTGAAAAAACAATAACTAATCGATTGTTATTTTTAACATGTAACACCGAGATGAAAGGTCTTATTGAATATGGATGGCGGTTTTCTTTAAAAACGATTTTTCGCAGTCTGAAAAATCGATTCAGACATAAATAAATACATCGACATATATAAATTGACGACAAGAAGTTCCATTTCTCAAGAATCGATTTGAGCTTTTGAAGATTTTATAATAAAACAATACTTTTTATTTTAGGTTCCACATCTGACTAGAGTTTGCACCGCATGTTGGATTTCTGCTAGAAGAAATGTTCAAAGGCAAATTCTGCAAGATTCCAATAGACCTGGAGACCACCTGAATGTGGATATGGGTCATGAAGCATCAGTTAATATACCTGTACGTCCTCCATTATCACAAATTGTGGTTCCACAAACGAGGGACGCAGAAACTGTGAGGATGGTATCGCAAACTCATAGACGTGCTGTTTCTTCTTCAAGACATTGTACATTTTTTGGATGTGAAAGTGTTGAACGTCGATTAGTGCCAACTGCCAACTGCAGTCAAGGAGATGTTATTAAGCCGCTATAGGTTTTATGTTCCACCTTCTGCACGCATTTGCAGCTATCATTTAGAAAATGATTGCTGGGAGCAATTGGACTCTAATCATAGAGATTTTACTCCACAACAAATAGACCAAATGCTTTTGATGATGGAGAGAGTTAGATTAACAACACTAGATATTGGTAAAATTCATATGATGCCAAAAAGTCTCTGCCATTACTGGCTAGGGCTAATAGCAACTCAGTTCCATGAACTTTTGGCTGAAATGCCAAGTCTGCAATATTAAGTACCTTCCGCCAGTGTTGCTCTAAGTATTTACTTAGTGAAGTTGCGCACTGGTGATAGTAATGAAAGATTAAATACGTTATTTGAAATGTCCCGAGCAGCATTAGAACGTTATATGTCGAAGGCCCGATACTGTATGATACATCAGATGGCCCCTTTGTATTTAGGTCTAAATCATATGACAATAGCAGAGGTTGCTTCACGAAATACAATGATTCCTAAAGGTTTATTTGGCAACCCTAATCTTCCGAGTGAAAGCAAGCCTGCTATTGTCATATGTGATGCTACATATGTATATTATGTACAAAGTAGCAGCAATTATTTGTTTCAAAAAGTTACATATAATCTACATACTCGTAAGTACCAGAACTTAATAAAGCCATTTATGATAGTAGGTTGTGATGGCCATATTCTAGATTGTTTAAGTCCATTCAAAGCTACAGAAAATGATGCAATTATTATGAGCAATGAATTCCAAGAAAGTAATGGTGCAATGAGAACATATTTCCGGGAAGGCGATGTATTTATTCTATGTATTATTCGATAGAGGTTTTAGGGATGTGATACCGCAGTTATTAGAATATGGCTATCAAGCTCATATGCCTGAATCTGTGTCAGAGGAAGAACATCAACTTACAACATTGCAGGCCAATAAGTCTAGATGTATAACAATGTGTAGGTGGGTGGTTGAAGTAGTCAATGGTCGTCTCAAAAGGGACTTCAAACTGTTTCGCCAAGACTTTTTCAAAGTAGCTGGCAAGCATTTAATTATAGATTTTCGAAATGCTTGTGCCTTAACAAATAAGTTTCATCCGCTCATAGAAGACAATCCTGAAGCTTCAGAATATTTGGCAGTCGCAAGACAGAGACTAAATCTGGACAATATTTTAGCCAATACTGTAAGAACAGAAAGTCTTAACAGGCGGCGAGCAAACTTCGAAACCATTGACTCTCACCATCCTTATTTAGATCAGTTCCCAAGACTCACCTTAAGTGATTTAAATAAAAAAGCTTGCATTGGGAACATATTAACTCAAGAGCCATTCGTTCTATTTATAAACTCGGATCACGCGATTCACTTCGTGAAAAATTTAAAGAGATTGGTGTTCTTACGGTGCCTTCACAATACATATACAATAATATAATCTTTGTTAGGCAGAACAGAACATTCATCATTATAAGCAAATAGGTGATACTCACAATCTATGTACTAGAAACCGCCATAAGCTAGTAACAGCGTCATATCGTGTGCGCGAGGTGCAGAAAACCTTTGTGGGGTCCAGTGTACGTTTTTATAACATGGTTCCAAAATAGTTTCTAGATTTGCCATTACATAAATTTAAAGACTGTGTCAAACAGCATTTGTTAAGTCGAGGTTATTATACTATCGACGATTTTATTAACGACAAAGTTGCATGGAAGCAACCGGCCTCGCATCCAGTGACCCACAATTCAGTGTAATACTTGTAATATTACGCATGTATTAATATTGTAACCTCTTTCTTTTTTGAGAAAAGAGCAACTGCTGAGTTTATTGCCGGCTCTTCTCAGTAGAAACAGCTTTCCGAACCGGTGGTAGAGTCTTGACGTATCATAAGTGACACAAGTTGTAGTATCATACTAATATTATAAATGCGAAAGTCAGTTTGTTTGTTGGTTTGTCCTTCAATCACGCTGCAACGGAGCAACGGATCGACGTGATTTTTGGCATGGGTATAGTTGAGGACCTGGAGAGCGACGTAGGCTACTTTTTATCCCGGAAAATTGAGGAGTCCCGCGGGAATCCACGCGGACGAAGACGCGGGCATCAGCTAGTGTGAAATAAATAAATCATTTCATTTCATTTCAAGCAAGCACGATCATATTATGGAGAGCATGTGCGAACAAATGGCACCTACACAATAGAAATCAATAATGAAATAGAAGATGATCTCCCTCTGATTCTAGGCACAAATAATTATTTATTAAGAGCCCGAATAAAGTCACGACATATTAGTAGCAGGACGTACTATGTCTACTTACTAATTAGCCGGGATGTTTCACGTTTATTTTAACAATCTTCTTCTTCTCCTTTTCCCACGCTACGTGGGGTCGGCACAACATGTTTTCTTCTTCCACTCACTTCTGTTATCCGTCAACCTATCATTCACCCCTTTTATACTCACATCCTCTTTCACACAATCCATCTATCTTTTCTTTGTTTATTTTAACAATATTGATATTTATTATTATAATCAGTAGTAAGTAATTCTCGTGACAATAAACAATCAGCAATTTTTCCAGATTTTTTTTAGAGTAAACTTGTGACGTTTATCAACTGACGTCACCGGAAATAGCTTGTGGCACCATTTCTGCAGAAACCTGTCCGCAGTTTTGCTGGTGTTATTGATAAATGTGTTAACTTCCTAGGACTGGTTTTTATGTAAAATTGCGACGATTGTGATTGCGATTTTTATATGAATTTGCGACGGGCCTTTTCGATAGTGAACTCGGAAGTGTTGTTATTCAATTATTTTTTTCAAGGACTGCATAGACTCTATGCCATAGAGGAAGGTTTTTGGATTCAAATATTTCAATGGCGTCGGGTATATTGCTGAAATGTGTTGCAATAAGAGCAATATTTTGTTTTATTGATGGATCCTCGAATGCCAGCTGGCTTGACTCAATTATTCCCGCATAATACAACACGCCTAACACATAGAACTACTGAAATAAGCACTATTAATAAAAATGTACTAAAATATGCAATAACGCTGTAAAAATAGCGTTTTATGCATTTGCATATGCAAACACGCAAATGCATATATAATTCGATGTCTACGAGATATCAATAAGATAATCTATAGTAAATAATCTGAGGGCTGGCGGCTGTGGTGAGGACGGGGCGTACTCTTAGAATGTAATATTGAAATGTAAAACCTGCCCACTGCCCATGGCTATATTAGGTATCGAATTAGGTATAGACTATTAGGATTATTAGTGCTACCCGTGCGAAGCCAGGGCGGATCGAGCGGCATATTTAGAGATGTACCAAAATACGTGAATAAATGCGAAACCTGTTAAAAACATAAACCGTCTCAGCAAAAAAAACCAGGACTCATGCACATAAAAAACGCCGAAGAACCATGGGAGATAGTTACAACAGACCTCATAGGCCCACTCCCTCGATCTTCTAAGGGATACCAGTGGATAATCGTATTTCACGACAAATTCACCAAATGGTCAGAAATAAAACCCTTACGGACGGCGACGGCAACTACCGTCGCGAGCGCACTCAAAGAGTGCATATTAAACAGATACGGCGGAATTAAGACGTTACTCAGTGACAATGCCAGAATATTTACTAGCAAAATTTTTAAGGACACGTTAACAAAATATAGAATAGAACAGAAGTTCACCGCACCGTACACCCCACAGTGTAACCCGACCGAGCGAGTAAATAGAACGTTAGAAACCATGATATCCGCATATATAGAAAAAAAACACAAAAAATGGGACGAGTATCTAGCCGAATTCAACTTGGCGTTGAATACATCGATTCATGAAACAACTAAATACACCCCCGCATTCCTACTATTTGGCAGAGAACTGCGAAATTTCCGGGACGACAACCAATTTCCCACCCCAGCGCTGAGAGAGAAGCAAAAACTTGAAGAAATTTACGAAATAACCAAAGTGTAGCATCAACCCTACAAAAAAAGTACTACGATAGGTCAAGACGGGACTGGACACCAGATATAAACGATCTCGTAATAAAAAGGAATATCCATTATTGAATGCAAACAAACATTTTTGTGCCAAACTAGCCCCTAAGTACTCCGGCCCGCATAAAATAATCGAACAAAAATCACCAGTAATATACCTACTCCAACCTGTACAAGGTGGCAAAGTGTGCACCGCACACATTAAAGATATGAAAATATTCCATCACTAAACAAGCGACGTAACTATCGTTAGACAGAGAACACAAATATTTATAAGAACAACCGGATTGCGACACCGAGCTAAGACATTGATATAAATTGACCGAAGATACGACGGTCACCGATACCTAAAAAGAAAATACATCGAGCCCAACATACATAAACAATACATTAGAATGAGAGCAAAAACAACCCCCGCACAAAACAAAAGAATAAAACAGGATAAAATCGCCGTGCAAATAAAATGGGAAAAAGGGGACAACTCAAGAAGGACCGGAACACAAGAAAGATTCAAATAACGTGTCTAACATATCTTAGCAAGTCGTATATCAACAACCGGCATAAAATAAATAACAAGAAGTAGGCACATGCAAACCAAAGATGCAACGATCTACCCTCAAATGGATCACTTTTCTCGGGAACAATCCATAAATAGCGGAAACGCATACAAACACGTCACATTAGTCGGAAATGGAACACGGAGTGCAGATAACAAGTGACCAAACCAACATGGGAAAATTTATATACCAACCCGGCCCAAAGGTGGAAGGAAGGGCCAACGAAATCATATTGTCACCAGGGGGCCCCGGGGACAAAGTCAGAAAGAAAGAAGAAGAATACCTCGACCTCGACGCCCACATCCAGTCGGGGGAGTACGAGGCATTTGTGGCCCAAACGGAACCCTCAACTTCGCCCAGAAGAAAGCGGCGGAGAGGCAGAAAACGGTTGGGCAACCATAGAAAAGGAGTAGTCAGGTTGCCCAAATACAAAAACCAGCTTAAAAAAAAAATCTTTGTTCTTTTCATCCAGGGATTTTTTCTTTACAGGAAAAAATCTTCCAGCGAAGGAGGGGAGTGTGACGAGGAAGTCACAAGCCGCGCGCCCAGCCAGCACAGAAACTTCTCGAATGTTCCACGGCCGAACACGACACCGGCTCGACGACCCGACCGGCCAATCAGCGAGCACCGCGACATCAGCCGAGCGATCACGCCACCGAAGAGGCCACGCCCCCCCAGAGTATAAATACGGCAGCAGCCACGAGTTGAAGACAGTCTCTCGGCGCCTTCGCCCACTACGGTCGGTGTGATTCTCTCGCTGCTCGACCAGGGTGAAGAGGTTGAAAGACTCCGGTGGCATCGAACACCGTCCCCCCGCGCGTCCCGCTCTCCTCCGTCCGCGACGCTATCCGCGTCACATACCTACCACCGTAGGTAACCGCGTACGCATACCCGCGTCTAATAAAACGTCCCGCCGCCCGCGCATAGTGTTATAGTAGATTGTAAGCTTGGTCATGTAAATACGTCTATGTACTGGTAGTATAGAACTGAGTGAATAAAGGATCATCCTGTTTGTGTGCAATCCGTGTTTACTTTAGAAATCCCCCAGTCAGTTGATAATAATTTCAGGTAGAAATCCCTATCTCATGTACGTAGTAAGGACGTTGCAAACCTCAACCTCCTTGCTACGTTACAAGGGGCATGGCTAGTTACCACCCTACCGGCAAAGACGTGCCACAAAGCGATTTAGCGTTCCGGTACGATACCGTGTAGAAACCGAAGGGGTATGGGTTTAATATGACTGCCATGCCCCTAACAGGTTAAAAAAACACTTTGGCGAGGATTGGAAGTCTAGGGATGATTTAGACTTCTACAAAAAGGTAATACTACGAACAGAAAACGAAATAGATGAAACTGACGAGTGTGAAGATGAAGTCTGCGAAGTCGCAGTGCCTGATTCGGAGTTAAGAATTTAATTGCATAATCAAACATTTTCCAGCGGACTTACGAATTTAATTGCATGATTGAACTTTATTTGTTACTGTGTTGCTGGTTTTATAAAATAAAGTGTGTAAGCCTTGTTTTGTTGACTGTACTTTAGCTATTAATAATACGCTTAGAAGCAAATTCGCTATTGTCCTTTCCCTTAGACGCAAATTCACCACCGTCCAATGTCAGATGCAGATTCATAAATTTCCTAGCACAAGGTCATACTGGTCACCAAAGTTTGGTTATGACCCCATTTCTTCAACAATGCCACTGAACAAATTTGAGAAAATAAACCTATAGGACATCCAGAACATGACAGGCTTTATAAAATCCGCCCTGACTCGCACGCTTAATCATAAAGAGAAATAACTCAAAAATAAGTTATTTAAAGATTTAATCATAAAACGTAATAACATATCGCTTAGAATATTTACGCTCCAACCGCCGCTCGATTTGAATGAATACGAACGAAATAAAGGACTGTCGCTCTCTTTCTGACTAACGCGCCCGAACAGGTTGGTACCAGTAAACGGCTGTATTCAGTAATGTGCCAACAGTGATGCAAGCAAGGCAAGGAAGCAAGGTGATCGCAAAATCATTCAAAGGGCGAAACATTACGGCATAAATCTTTATATTATTAACAGGTAAGTCTTATTTCTTGTTTTAATTTATTCATAAAATGAACAACTAAGTCTTATTTCACTTTATTATAAAAAGTATGTCACTACTTTGTGATATCATTTTGACTTATTGCAATTTAGTTTAAATTTTATTAACGCGTCGTCCAAATTTATATTAGTTATTTCGTTTTCATTTTAAAACAATAAATATAATTTTGGCACAAAATGACTTATTTCGGTTTAGTTTTAAATTATCGTTCAAATTTAATATTGAAACATGCTTATTGCTGTTTATGATTAATTATCGTCAAAAGTTATTTGGGACATTTAAAACTATTTCCTTTCCATTTGAATAGAATATTTTAATTGTTACTTACTCTAAGCATCGTCGGAACAGCCGTTTATTAACATTACAATTAGGCCAGTGTTATTATTATTTTATCCAAGCCTAATCCTTACATAAGATATTAATATGTCAGATACTAACCTAAACCAAAGAATATATTATATTACTAGATGATGCCCGCGACTTCGTCCGCGTGGATTTAAGTTTTTTGAAAACCCGTGGGAACTCTTCAATTTTCCGGGATAAGAAAGTAGTCCTTGGGATATAAGCTAACTCTGTACCAAATTTCATCAAAATCGGTTGAACGGTTGGGCCGTGAAGAGCTAGCAGACAGATAGACAGACAGACAGACAGACACACTTTCACATTTATAATATTAGTATGGATTAATTTAGTTTTATAATTATTTTTGAAGTTTAAAACCGTGACTCGATCCATTATCTTCCGAGTTGCAGACGCGCCTTAATGTAATTACTGTTAATATATTTAAAAAATGTATTGTTATTTTTTTGTAGCATGGCGTCTTGGAGAGCAAGTCGTATTCTCAAATTGGTATCACCTAATGCAACATCTCGTACTCAAGACAATGTAAATCATCTAGTGGTTAAAATTGACAATACTATTGTAGAAGATCAACACAGTATAGCTAAAGAAAACACAGAAAATATTGTCTCTGCAAATAAAAATCTTCATGTAAGTAGCTGTGATGAGATCTTATCAGATTGTGATAAAGATGATCAATTTGCCAACGAAATTGATGCTCGATTTATTAGTGTTGTAATAATTTGAATGCAACCCTAATTATTATCTATGTTGTCAATGTCAATACATCTGTCAGAACTGTCATTATCTCATTACATTATCTTCTTTCCAATAAAGTCGTCACTATTTTTTTTGTTCAATTTATCTAGTTGTTCTTTAGTTATTCCTAATTCTTAATATCAGTTTATTAGCAAGAAAATCACGGCTCAATACAGTAAAATCTTTCAATTAGTTCCCGTAAAACAGAATATAATAGTAGTCTTGATACACACACATCAATAATAAGAACATTGCAAACAAACCTGGTGCCAGATTATGACAGTGACGATTCATCCATAAATGATAATAGTAACTTAGAAAACGTTAAAACTTGTACTGAAATTGATCAAAGCATTCAAAAAGCACTGTTGAAATCTTCTTCTTCAAGCTCGTCTACATCAAGCTCTTCTTCCTCTAATAGTTCATCTTCGGACTCAGACAGCTCTACGTCTTCTAAACGAACTAATCAGCATTCTGAACAATACGCCGATGGTGTAAGACCACAGAGCGCTTCAACTTCCACTCTACCTGCCAATATTTCACCAAATTATACTGAAGAAAGTGATAACATAGACTTAAGTGATGATGACCCTACGTTTAGTTATGAACTGTCTACCAAAAGCAAAAAGAAAAACTATTTTTTTGATGCTGCCACCAAAACAGACTCATCTGACAGTGACGATAGTGTTTCAGATTCTGATAGTAAGAAGCTTAGTAAAAGAGGCCGCAAGCGATCTCTAAACCCTGCAAAGTGGAAACAAAATAAAGTTAAAAAGCTACGGAACACTGGTGAAACGTATATATCCACATCGAAATCGCAGAAAGTTATTCCCAGTCGCTGTCTTAAAGTGCCTTGCACAGATAAATGTAGATTAAAATGCACAAATAATATATCAATGGATGAAAGGTATAATATATTCAAAGAATTTTGGGATTTAGGAGACCTGACAAGACAAAGAGTTTTTATAAGCAGTTGTATGGTAGACATAACTCCAAAATATAGGTACACAAATGCTACAAATCCCAGACGCCCAAATAACGCCTTTAATTTTACTGTTAATAATAAGAAAATAAGGGTATGTAAGACATTTTTTAAATCTACTTTGGATGTTACGGACAGAATGATATTCACCATACAGCATAAAGTAAGTGACGGTGGCTTTATGCTTGAAGATTTGAGATGTAAACACCATAGCCACAAAACTCTTCATCCTGAATTGGTTGATGACATACGGAAGCATATTCAATCCATTCCGAAAATAGAGTCACACTATGTGAGAGCTACTTCTACCAGAGAATACATTGACGGCGGCAAAACTATAAAGGATTTATATTCAGATTTTGTTAAACAACAAGAAGAAAATAACAAAGAGACAGGAAATTACATAGCATACTATAAAATATTCACTCTAGAATTTAATTTAAGTTTTTTCCAGCCAAAAAAAGATCAGTGTGACTTATGCGAATCATTTAAAAACAGTACTGATGAAAAAAAGAGAGAACTGGAAGATAAATATAATAAACACATAGAAGAAAAGTCATTGAGTAGAATAGAAAAACAAGAAGATCGTAAAAAGTTACCAAAGACAATATAGTCGCAATTTATGATTTAGAAGCAGTGCTCCAATGTCCAAGAGGTGATACCTCGGCATTTTATTATAAATCAAAACTTAACAGTTATAATTTAACATTAACGGAATTGACACAAACGGAGTCAAAAACGGCATATGATAAAGTACATTGTTATTTTTGGACAGAATCAGAAGCTAAACGTGGGGCAATAGAAATAGGAACTTGTGTATGGCAGTATCTTGAAGGGATATGTGAAGGAAATATGGAAGAGAAAAACGTTATATTTTATTCGGATAACTGTTGCGGACAGAATAAAAATAAATATATCGCAACAAAAAGAATATTTCTAATTATGCGTTTCATTACTACAACATTTATTGATATTTTCCCGTCATGTTGTAAGACAAAGAAATATTTAGAATTCTCGTAAGAAACTTATAACATTTATTAATTAAAAATTGAAATAAAGCTTACTTAAGTTAAATAGCTTAACAACTTTTTATTAATAAAGAGATATATTATATTTTATGACTAGTAATATTTAAAAAATGCACGTAGATTTTAATCATAAAGTGAAATAACTAGGATATTTTTTTTTCAATGCATCATCTACTAGTCAATAGTAAATAAAATATATTTTTATATAGCACTAAACAAAAACCAATAAACCCAGGTTTCCTTTAAATCAGTTTATTTCCTTATAACACGTCTAAATTAATTTTAATACGTAAACAAAGGTCAACCCAGAATAGTTCTAAACTTTAAACTGTCATAACAAAAAAATATCAATTTTGATTTATTTCTTTTTTTGATTAAGCGTGCGCTGTAATCAAGCACCTCAATGAGAGGTTTGCCACAGTGCCAATGGGCCAAAGACTTTCTGTGGATGAACAGATGTGTTCTACAAAAATAGGGCACTTTCTAAAACAGTATCTGCCCAGTAAGCCCCACAAATGGGGCTTCAAATTATATGTTCTTTGTGATTTGATGGGATATGCCCATAAGTTCGAGGTATATTCTGGACAAGAGAATTCAAAAAAACTCCTAGATGAACCAGATCTTGGTGCAACAGGAATTAATGTTGTAGTAAATTTGCTTCGGGGAGTGCCAAGAATGCTAAACCACATCATATACTTTGATAATTTTTATACCTCTTTGCCATTAGTATATTTTTTAGCTAAAGCAGGAATTCACACTGTGGGAACTGTGCAACAAAACTGGATTCCAAATAATAAATTACCCGAAAAAAAAGATTTCATGAAGAAATCGGTGCCCAGAGGTAGTTATGAAGAGAGAGTTTCTATGCTTGATGGTATAGACATGAGTTGTGTAGCTTGGAAAGATAATAAAGTAGTAACCCTGTTATCTACTAATGCCTTTGACTAAAGTCAATAGATATGACAAGGAAAAAAAGAAAAAAAAAGATATTACTTCCCCTTTATTGTCCAAGAATACAATAAACACATATTTATTTATACTAGGATATTTTAAATATTTTTCCATTAATCTAATTCTAGAGCATTAATTATATCACCCTGATTTATTTCACAATAATAGAAAAAATCATGCAAAGAAGGGTTAAGTTTTACAGTGCACTGGCTTGACAACAATTTTACACTGCAACACAGAGTGCTACAAATGTAATCATTTAGATAACCGCATACAGCAGAGAGTATCTGATTTGCGCTAGAAGAAATAGCTAGTTTATGGAATATTTCAAAGAAAATTCATATCGTGACAACAGACAATGGAATGGAATGGAATGGATATTGTGAAAGCAGTAAATGATAGTCCTTTTGTAGGAAAAGCGTGTTTCATTCATACTTTGCAGCGAGCAATTCAGGATGCTTTACAAGCGCAGGAAAATGTCAATGATACCATAGCAGTGGGACGTCGCATAGTAACTCAATTTTAATCACTCAAAACCAGCTCAAGAAAAATTGAAGCTGATACAGACTGAGCTCAATGCCACTAAGCATCAATTAGTTCAAGACGTCATCACACGTTGGAACAGCACCTTTTATATGGTTGAGAGGTTACTGGAACAAAAAAGAAAGAACGCGCGTCAAGAGACAGCATCGCTCAGAAGACAGCACGGTAGCCGCAGGCTTTTGAAAACGTCGCCGAACACAATATTATTCACCCATATAATGAAGTTCGCATACACTATTGAGAAAAGTAATAATAATTAAAAAATATTTACAATAAATAACTAATAAAAAATAAAATAAACTTAATAAAATTGTTTTTTTGTCATTGTCATAACTGTATTGCATTCATAATTATTGAACATTTAATTTCGGCGGACTCCGTCCTAGCTTTAACCCACTTGGTGCTTTCTACAACAATAACCTTTATAATTATTATAATAATTAATTAATGACACTGTGTTGTTGAGTTTTAGAGTCTTTGCAAACGGCGATATGAGATCGCAATAGGTTACAATTACAATATAATTATTATTGTTATTCGTACCTATTTGACATTTTTTATTTTATAAAAATAATGGATTCATACATAAATACCAAATATTAGATATATAGAGTGATAGTGGTTGCAATAGTATGAACTGATGCGCAACCACTAACGCCTATCTCACGGAATAAGTACCGACACCATTGATGTAGAATTTTAGTAACTCATTCTATTTCAATGACCGACACAGAATAACATTAACAATTATTTACAATAATATAAGTATACAAGGGAGAATATAAGTAAGAACATATCATCATAGTAACAAAAATAGCAATAACAAAGGTGTGTGTGTGCGTGTGTGAGAGAGAGAGTGAGTGGGTGTGTGTGTGTGTGTGTGTGAGAGAGATATTGTGTGAGGTTTGGTTGTGTTTGTTATGATTTAGTGCTAAGACACTTGTTGTGTTTAATCATTTTATGAAATCTTCGACACAATGCTCCTGATCATCGTGTTACTGTGGTAAGTGGCTAAATTTGTCTGCTCAGTTCCTATTTTCCTTGTGTACTATTTTATATCTATTTTTATTCTATTTCTATGTGCCTAAATCTATCAAAAACAAACCATCCTCTAATTCACTATATCCCAATTTATCTCAGTTTCATACAACACCAATACACGACACGGACACAATGTCTCTAGAAATCAACACTTTATTGAAACTCATCCCAACATTCGACACCGCAGAAACAACAACTTTACATATTTGTTCGGTCCTGTGATTCTGCATTTCTGATTCTGCATTCAGATCCTAGCAGACGCAGAAAAAGAACAAATCTTACAAGTCTATGCATTAAATAACATCACGGGTACAAGCGCCTCCGATATCCACTGTAGACAATAACATGCTTCATGGGAAGACCTTAAGTCCTACCTTATTGAAAAATTCTCCAATGTAAAGACAATTTCGCATCTCAATTTGGAACTACAGTCGATTTTCCAAAAAACAGCTGAAAGCGTAACCGATTTCTTCCATAGCGTCAAGAGTAGACTTATGCCGAAGCAAAATAATCGAGAATTAAATACGGAAATTAAAGACGGTACATTACTAGGTCGGATGGCAACTACAGAAGAGACCGCCTTAAGCGTCTTTGTAAACGGCCTCAGTTCAGAAATAGGTAGAATGTTGAGAACGCGAGGTTTCCAAAACCTAACTGTAGCTGTAGTTCACGAAAACGAAGTTAAGACTCAAGTCCAGAAAATGTTTGATCAAGACATTATTCAGCCTAGTTCATCCCCTTGGAAGAATTCCTTTTCATTACGAATACAAAAGAATGCCTTTTGGACTTAAGAATGCTCCTGCCACCTTCCAACGCGTAATGGATTCCGTACTCTGCGGATTACAAGGTGAAAGATGCTACCGTTCATTATCGTTTACCTAGACGACATTGTTTTTGCAGCGAGTCTACAAGAACACGAACAAAAACTTCGTGAAATATTCTCTAGACTGCGAAAATACGAACTCAAGGTACAACCCGATAAGTGCGAATTCTTAAGATGCGAAGTAGCGTACCTAGGTCACATCATTTCTAGCCAAGGCGTTAAACCCAATCCTGACAAAATTCAAGCAGTTAAGGATTTTCCAGTTCCAAAATGTTGCAAAGATATTAAGGCATTTCTAGGTCTTACAGGTTACTATCCAAATTCTTGAATCTGTCTTTTCCTTGGAGAAATAATTAGATGAAATTATCATGAGTATATTGCTTATGAAATTGGGCGCAATTCACCCTTCTATCATCTCAACTTTACGGATTTATAAAGAACTCTTAGCAACAAACTATTTAAGAATTAATAATAATTTAGTCGCACCTATAACTTCACTAAACATTCATAACATACTAGAATTCACAACACTTACATCTTATATAATTTACCTGAATAAACTCGTATACGTATTAGAATTCCCATTAGTTAAAAACGACCAATTCATTACTTATATCATATGTATTCCATCCCCATAAACCATCCCAATTCCTCGTACTATTCTACCCTGCTCAGGGAGAGCACACATACCTTGCCACGTCCACTGCGCAGCAACACTACGTGACTACGAGCTCCGTCGAAGAATGCAAGATATTCACACCCAAGTCAAGAGTTTGCAAGAATCTCGCAGTCTATAATTACAACTCTAGACATATATGCGAGATAGCAATCTTACAGTCATCCAGCAAAGAACTTTTTAGATTTTCAGCACATATAGACACGTTCCAGCCACTTGGAGTTAACAAATGGTTATTTTTATTAAAATTCAAGACTCCATAGTCCATACGTAGTCTAATGCGGAAATAACATCACTTAACCGAGGATGCAAATTTTACACTGCATTTGTAACATTGAACGCGGAAGAAGACATACTTACTAACTTAACTCACTCAATCGTCGTGGTGGACATCGAAGATCCTGCACCGATTGTTACAGCGGCAACAATCGATCCCACCAGAGTTTCAACCTATCACAATAAGAAACATACCCCTGGACTTGCTTCACGTCATCAAGGACCAAAAAACCCTGAAATAGACGGTCGTGGGCTGAAACCTCCATGTACGTGTAAATTTAAATGTTATGAGAAAGTGCTTAACGAAACAAGAATACAAATATTTAATGAATTTTGGAAAAAATGTACCAGTTGGGACCAACGTCGCCAGTTTATAGCCTCTAACGTCACAAAAAAACTAAAACGCACAATGAGAACAGATGGGAACTTAGACACTGACCGAAGAAAGTTTACATACGAATATAGACTTATAGTCAATTCTAAGAGCGAAAAAATATGCCGGAATATGTTTCTTAACACGCTATCTATAGGAGAAAAGTTTGTTAAGGTGAGTTTGGAGAAACAGCTCTGTGGAGGGTTGGTAGCTCCAGATCAGAGCGGAAAGCATATTCCTGGTAATAAAACATCAGATGTGGTAGTACAATCAGTGATAGATCATATTAACTTATATCCATGTTATGAGAGTCATTATTCACGACAAAAGAGCGGACGAAAATTTTTGGGACCGGACTTGAATATCCCTACTATGTATAAACAGTATAAGGAGAGGATGGAATCTACAGAGATCCCTCCGAATTTGGTAGCCAAAGAATGGTTGTACCGAAACATTTTCAACACCAACTTCAATTTAAGCTTCAAAGTAACGTCGGTCAACACTTGTGATGATTGCGATGCATTTGAGAGAAAGCTATTAGATTAAGCTACAAGAGAGTGCTACAGCTGTAAGGGCGTGGCCACAACACTGCAGTGCGACGTCGCATCGTAAAAATCTACGACATCGCACAACGCATCGTAGAAATTTCCGATGCGATGGCGCACTGTACAAATCTGCAATGCGACGACGTTCTACCGTTCAGTCGGTATCCTCACTTTGCTGCATGCGTGCGTGCTCACTACAAGATGACGGATTGTGATTTCGATTATATGATTTCCTTAATACAGGAACATCCTGTTTTTTGGGATAAAACAATAGCAGAGTATAAAGACAAATTTTCCAAAACTGAAGCGTGTAAGGAGGTATGTAAAAGTTTATATCCCAATTTTGAGGAGATGAACAATGGAGAAAAAACAAAAATTGGTAAGTATCATTTATATTTTTTTTAGTTGCCAGCTGCAATATCACTATTAAAATATTCACAAAATTCGTTTCTGATTCTGTCTGTGCTTGTTCTACTTTCATTCGTTGATTCATGAAGAGTTTGCAAAGAATCGTCAATAATCATTTCATCAGACGTTTGTATGCCATTTCGATTCAACACCAAGTCATTTAGTACACAACATGCTTTAATAATATCTATCCTAAAATGGTAAGAGACATTAATGGGACGATGAAATATGCGCCATTTGTTCGCTAGAATGTCGAAAGCACACTCCACGTATCGTCTTGCTCGGCTTAAGCGATAATTAAAAACTCTTTTTTGTACCGAGAAGTACTTCCCTGAGTATGGACGCATTATATTATTTGTCAATGGTAGTCCTTCATCTGCCGCGAAGACAAAAGTAATTTTTTTTTGCAAGCCGGGTGTACGGTCCACAGTCCAATCGTCCATTTTGCTCCATCAGCATTAACCTAGTTTTCATTATGCATTCCAACTAACAACCAATCAGTGTGCGTAAATCATTACCGCGACCAGCACGCGTGCCACTCAAACATAGCATTATTTATCATAGCATTCATCATTTAATTATAATTATTAAAATAGTTATAATTATTATTTAGTAATCAATAAATCAATTATCAATCAACTCTATCATTTAATCGAGGTCCTAGACCGAACACCGGGCAACTGTTTTGGCTGTGGTACAGATAATTGACTTGACTGAAACTTGACTTGACTTGACTTGATTGAAAAGCTTAATTATTGTTGAGCTCGCTCTGGTCGTAGAAGTAGAGTTTTTCCACAACTACCCCAGCTTGTGATGCAATATGATATGATCAACTGTACAAAAGCTAAATAAACAATTTTCAAAGTTTTTGTGTCAAGTATAGGTTTGAGATTTTTAAAAACATATATCATTTTCCTAGTTTGACCAACAAGTTTGTCAATTTGTGGAGCCCAGGTTAGCGTGCTATAACTCCTAGGTAGCCAAAAAAAAAAATATAATTAAGTCACCATACAAATTTATAAATAACAAAATTTACGCGTAAAGAAGACATCTAGATCCTCTTCTCCATCTTACCATGAGTGAGCAGGATATTGATATAGATTTTCTCATATCCTTGGTCCAAGAAAGACCCATTATATGGGATAAATCACACGAACACTACAGTGATAAATTTCGTAAATCGAATGAATGGGCAGCTGTTTGTAAAAAAATATTTCAAGATTACGAGGAGTTTGAATGACCAAAAAAAGAACAAGATTGGTGAGTTGTTTTTTATTATGTTCAATACATAAGTTAATCTATATCTTTTTCAACTGCCACGGTAAAGCCCCTTCGGGACTCATAAAGTAATTAGCAAATTGATCTCTGATAAAATTTTCGGCTAATGATTCTTCATTGATATGGGGTCTTAATTGTGGGAACCTACTTATTGCCATATTGTCTTGTTGTCGTAAACCATCGTGTTGTGTAACAAAATTGTGTAAAACACAACATGCAGAAGCAGAAATATTATTTTAAGAAGAAGCTTTTAAGCTTAAAAAGACAGAAGCTTTTAAGCTATTAATGAAAAATATGAGTGAAGAGACAAAAACTTTTTTTGCCATGCAAGTCACTCAATTTGTAAGAAAGCGAAAGGGAGACGCTTCACTATAAAAGAAAAAAATCTGTCACTTGCATTGTACCCAAAGGCATAAAGATTTTTAAGTTCTTTTGGTGTTTTACCTAAGAGAAAAACACTTCCACATTTATTAAAAAAAATAAACCTCAAGCCAGGTAAGACTGTGGAATTATTTGAGGAGTTAAAAATACCTGTAGCAAAGTTAAATGACAACCATAAGTTTTGTACGGTTATTTTTGATGAAATGGCAATTTCACAGGAGAAGTTTTCCACGTAGAATATCGTAATTTTTACGGTTTTATAATTTACTAGTCGGCCCTGCAGACGTTGTCCTGTCCTGTACCTAGAACGCCCCCTACTGGTTCCAATTGTGATTGTAAACCATCTCAGAACCCACTCAAACACAGTTTTAGCGAGACTAACGTTCGTTATTATGTAACATTCATTTATTCACGACACGATATATTCTTATATACATTTTGATTTTATGAGTACTTAGCATGTCCTGCTTGTCCTCCTTTTCTTTTTAGAAGGGCAACTTCCAGCTGAACATAAAGACACAGCCGATTTACTGATATTTATAGACGAATTATTTGATTCTGTAACTGTTAGCCCTTGACTCTGATCTCACCTGATAGTAAGTGATGTTGCAGTCTAAAATGGTAGCGGGCTAACCTGTTAGGGGCATGGCAGTTATATTAAACCCATAGCCCTATTCAGTTACAGCAAAATAAAAAACGGTAAAATTTATAGGACTGCTGTAACTCCCTAATTTCCTCATCACCAGTTATGGAGAAAAAGTTTGCCCTTATTAAAGTCCATGGTCTTTCTTACAAAGGATGGGAGAAAAGCCTCTGTTTCGAGTTGGATAAAGACAATTGAAGGGTTCCAGCTATTATTTAGTCATTTGAAGTCCCTCAATGTAACATCAGTTGTTAAGGCACTTTAATCAGGACCCCTGGGAAAACTTTTTTGGTGCTATAAGAGCACAAGATCATTCAAACAATATGCCTAATGCATATGGCTTTCAAGCAGCTTATAAAACATAATTGATAAATAATTTAACATCTCCTCATTCGGTCGGGGCCAATTGTGAAAAAGATGGTGACTTTTGCTTGAAAAATTTAAAAAATCTTATCAAAAGTAATCAAAATAATGATGAAGTCGACACAGAAAACATAGAATTAGATATAAATGATTTAAACATTGAAAATATGAACACAAATCAACTTATTGAAGGCAAATCCCTGACAGATGTAGAGAGGTGTGCGGCAATAGCATATTGTAGTGGATGGCTTGTAACAAGAGTCCAAAAACACGTTTTTAAAAGTTGTCCAGTGTGCATTGAGGAATTTAAGAGTAAGGAACTAGAGGCTTTTCACAGACACATTTTGAACATTTTTCGTTGCAAATGCGTGCTACGAGTACATGGCCTGCCCATTTCCATTTTTGGCTCTTGCTATGTATATTGCTATTGCTTTTGCTTGCTATATAATTTTGTTTTTATTTCTAATGGAGTTACTTTTTGGACTATCTTTAAGCTTAATGTTTAGGATACTACGCTCCATGGCCCGTTGACACGTTTGTATCTTGTAACATGTAGTGTAATTTCATACAAGTACCTATTACATAAATACACAAGAACTTGAGGTGGTCCTCCCTCAACAATTTTTTTAATAGTTTGATCGTATTCTGAAGCAGGCCGTGTAATTATTTTGTTTGACTCCATATAAAAGTACACTGTATTTATCCATATCACCAAACTCATTATCTTCCTTTTTTTGTAAGATTCTCTTATTATTACATAATTATTTGTTTTTAAAAATAAAAAACCAACACTAAACAACTTCAGCTCTGAGGATACAAGAAGCTGAGAGGGATGCGTTTCTCTTAGTCATAACGACGGCGGAATTTGAAGACACAAGCAAATCCGCGAGGCAGTGCGATATACGGGTTTTGACGCTAGGACTATAATGCGTCAATTTTACAAGAAGGCATCGGAGAATCCCAGGGGCATAAACGACCAGCGCTCTCTCAAGTGCGGAGAGTTTATGCTGTACGAAAAATGCGATGCAGGAGTAGATCTATAAATAAATTATTTATAGATCTACTCCTGCATCTTGTTCTTCTTGTCGGTGTTCCTAGAGAGAGGAAATAATCTACAAAAAGCAACACTGCGCGACACAGTATGGCACAATAACGGACCCGAATCAAAACAAGCGCATACTAGACAGTAAGTCATTGACTCTCGCTAGGCTCGCACAAGCATTCTCTGTGCACACTGCTGCGATCATCATCGGTCGGAAAGTGAAGGGAAAGCTGATCTCTAAAATCTTTGGATCGCTCCCAACAATCATGGAACACACAGTGTTCTCCGGCATAATCCCACAGAACGGTGAACACGCTCACCTGCTTAGGGACATCGGCTTGTTTCTGAACATGGAAACGTCTAACCTATTGGCAAGCCCGAAAGAAAAACATGATAATATATATCAACTAGGTCGGTGGACGATGTGTTGGAGAGCTCGACACAATTTATAGATGCCGTCATTAACGGTAGCACCGTGTCTGATGAATCGCAGATGAGAGTTTTATAAAGTGCCGGATTCTTCACTGTCAAAGGGCCCAAACTTGAGTTGACACCAGCATTATTGCTCCTAAAGGGGAAATTGGCGATCGCCCAGAAGTACACCAGTCTTCCGTACTTCATGGCAGTCAGCAAAGTTCAGGAGGAAATAAGTCTAATTTTGATCTAATTTCTTTTTTGCGACAGTATAATATCAATTTCGACAAACAATGTACTTGTAAAATTTGGAAAAATAACAATGTGGTAGGTCTGTAATATCACATTTTTCTTGTAAAAATTTAAAATTTAAATGTGATAACTCAAATAATAACATTGAAGATGATAAAGTATTTGAACTCCAGCGAGATGTTATTTGGTTTATTTTTTGATGTGCTGTTATTCCGGAAATTGTTCTTTAAGGTTGTGCATTTTATGTCTACTTATAATGTTTTAGGTGTTAAATAATATAAATTTATTTGTGTTATATTTGCAGATGTGGTCGAGATCAAAATTAATGTTACAGTTAGCAACGAAAAAAAATAAGGACGATTTTCCGAATTCCGGTCGGAATTCGGAAAATCGTCCTTTTTTTTTTTTTGTTTTCATGTTGCCAATGAGAACATGGATTCTATAAAATGTGCCAATGAGAACACGGATTCTATAAAATATGCCAATGAGAACACGGCTTCTATAAGATGTGCCAATGAGAATGACACAAGTGGTAAGTTAATTAATGTTTTTTTAGTGAAGTTATGTAGTAGGTAGGAAGGTAGGTACATATTTTACAAAAATGTTGGTACCTAGGTTGGTAATGTTGTAGGTACCAATATTTTCGTAAAATATGTAGATAGGTATCTATTATATTATTTACTCAAGCTCATCCTCCGATTTCAGAGAATCAACAGACAACTCAATCCCATCGCCACCGTAGTGAATCTACAAGTTCATCATCGAGTAGCTCGTCCAGCAGCTCTTCAAGTATTTCCTCGTCATCATCGTTCCATGAAGGTGGGTAGATATTTCAATATTAACTATAATAACTAATTCGGATACAAAACCACTTACCTGTTGTTTATGCATACTTGCAGACAGTGATGACTCAGTAAAAGACCCGGATTACCAAGATGTATATGAAAAGCCAAATTTTACATTTACACTAGACAAACTAAGTGACATTTCAACGTTAACAGAGACTAATTTTCAATCAACCAGTCAAAATAGAGAAAGATTAGCCATAGACTCAAACATGATGGATTCAAATGAAAATATACTCGAAAATACAATGAATGAAGCATACGCCACTACAGAAAACGAATCCCCAAACGCCATTATAGAAAATGCACCACTTTTAGTTGATCCCGGCATCGTTGAAACGGAAGCTCAAACACCTACAAAAAAGGGGAAGAAAAGACCAAGACAGGAAAGTAATTGGAAGAAGAATATTGCGAAAAAGTTGAGAAATAGTGGTAAGTCTTACCGATCATCTAAAACCGCGAAAGAAATGCCTCAAAGTAAACTTAAACCGCCTTGCAAGGAAACCTGTAAATTTAAATGCCGATCCAAAATAACTGAAACCCAACGGCAAGACCTTCCAAATGATTACCGGAATTTGGGGAATGTTGAAAGACAATGGTCATTTATACTTCAGTCTACGGAAGAGGTAAAACCAGCGCACCGTTATGTCAGAGTTGATGAGAACGGAATAGTAGCTCCGAAGCGAGACAGTAATAATGCCTTCTTTTTCACTTTATGTGGCGAAAAAATTAAAGTTTGTAAGACTTTTTATGTAAATACTTTATCTATAAACAATCGACCCATAGAAACTGCACTTAGAAAGAAGAATAAAGAAACAAACGTCTCTTTGCTTAAAGATAATCGTGGATGTCACTCTAATCATGCTCAGGTAGATGTAGCACTCAAAAATGCAGCAAGAGATTTCATTGAAGCTATCCCAAAAATTGAATCTCACTACATCCGTGCTCAACTCTAAGAAACATTATATCGATGGTAGTAAAACTATTTCAGATATTCACAGAGATTACGTTGAGCAATGTAAGGCTAATCACGTTGCTTTTGTTAATTATATTATGTTTTATCGCCTATTTATACAAGATTTCAATATATCTTTCTTTATACCGAAAAAAGACGCTTGCGAATTTTGCAAAGCTCACAAAAATAGTTCCGCAAAAGAAAAGGAACTAAAACAGGAAGATTACTTACAACACCACGAAGAAAAACGATTGTCCCGAATAGAGAAGGAGAAGGATAAAAATGATGATAACATTGTAGTTAAAGTTTGTAGGCCGTATTTCAGGTGAGATTTCTATGTTTTATTATAAATCGAAATTAAACGTATTGAATTTGACAATTTACGATCTCAAAACTAGCCATGTTGAAAGTTATGTGTGGGACGAATCACAGGTTCATAGAGGTGTAAATGAGATTGCCACATGCGTTTTTAAATATCTGGAGAGGATTTCGGAAGGTGACAAACCAGTTGACGTTGTTTTTTATTCCGACAACTGTGCTGGACAGCAGAAGAATAAGTTTATGATGGCAATGTACATTTATGCTGTGCACAAATTTCTCATCAAGGGTCATACCCAAAATGAGGATGACTCCGTTCACTCCCAGATAGAACGACAGGTAAAAAGGCAGTTGAGATCTGGACCCATCTATACCCCTGAAGGATTCATTGGTGCAATAAAAGCTGCCAGAAAGAAGTCAGCGCCGATTCATGTAAACGAAATGTGCTATAGTGATATTTTTGATTGGAAATCGGCTACTAATCAAATGAATTTTGTGCTACAGAAAGATGAAGACAAAAAGGTTATTAAATTGTCTCAGATAAAAGTTTTTAAGGTTCAGAAAGACGAACCCGAAGTAATGTACTTCAAAACTTCTTACACCGAAGAATTCAAAAAAGCTATTGTTATAAAAAAAGGGCGATTTTAACTTTCGCCTTAAAAAAGTTTTCGATAGAAAACCTGGTTTGGCGGAAAAGAAAAAAAAGGATCTATTTTCTCTACTGAATAGTAATCACAATCCTGGTTTTTACAGAGCATTTTTCGAAAGTTTGTAGTATTTTTTAATACATGTACAACTATTTTGTTCAAAAGTATTCTTTTTTTATAATTTGTTTAGTTCTTCCGAGTGGAAAACTTTATTTTTTGATCATGACGCATGTTTATAATAATATTACTTTCTTGTATTTTTGAAGACTGAATACCAATAGCTGTTTCAAAGGACTGATTTTATTCTTATAGAGTTTTTGAGTTTGATATAAGTATTTTATTAGTATATAAGTTTTTTTGATAAGTACCTACTTTATTGTAATTTCGATGACAAATCGAAGTCGAAAAAAAAATCAGTCATTAATGGCACCGATAATAGGAACTAGTTCCTATTATCTGTGCCATTAATGACTGATTGTTTCGTTGTCTCTTTTTCCTTAGCCGAGCTTAGTTGTTACTTAATCTGATACAACTTCAGATTTTGAGATCTAAATAAGATTAACAGTAAGAGAAGGTTTAAATGCGATTGTTTGAAGTGCCTTATTTTAATTTTTAATTAAACCTACATAAACACAAAGATAATTAGTATTGTCAAGTAAAACTTGTTTTAAGATACCACTATTTTTATTGTTCATTCCGATATTTTAATAAAGAAACACTTTCGACTACAATGTGTTATTATTATATACCTCAGTAATAAGTAAAACATTTCATCATCTTCAACGTGATATTTAATTCTAGCACACCGTAAATCTTGTATATTTCAGAAACAAGGTGATAAGTTTTCCATTTTTTTTACAAACGTAATAATTTCGGGCATTCTGTTTGAAAACTTAAAATCCCTTTACAGTCATTTCATTATTACTTGACTTAAAACACGTTCTAACAGTATCTCGTCATCCGTGCAATATTTAAGAAGTTAGGAACGATCGGAAGTTAGAAAATCGTTTTCTGTAAAATCGAGGTTTTTGAGATGTAACACTGTCGTCGCAAGTGGACAATATGTTTACTAAGTGGTAGATATAAAAAGAGACTTTATCATCATTGAGTAAGATTTAAATAAAAAACGATGATGTTTGGATTATAAACTTCTTTTGATTTCAAACCAAAGAACCTATTACAGTGATTCTTTGTTTGTGTAATAAAATACGATTAATTTTACAATGTGTGAGTGCGGCGACATCGGTCCCCGAGTAAAGTTTGTGCTGTAAGGGCCATTCCATCTCCCTTTATCTATTCCGTGTTTCCACCAGCCCTCAGAAACCAGAGTTTCCAGATACTCAATAATCAAGCCATAGAGCAAAATAAGAGGAATGAATAATGAATGAACTTAATCGGTGTTGCAACATTAGAATATCGTATGCTAGTGAGAAAGGGCAACATTGCTTTCTCCACACGACAAGGCCAAATCTTCCACGAGAATCTTGTCACGCGTAGCGTGCATGTTAGGGTAAACGACAAATAAACCGACACGACAACATCTTTCTCTCTCTCGTTGCGAGAATATTTCGTAGTGCGCATGCTAGGCGGGCAGGACCTATTATGAATCATACTTTCGAGGTTTGACTGATTATTAAGTGAATATTTTAGTTTAAGAATAACTATTATGTTTTGATTTCCTCTGTTTTTGTTCATAGATCATTTTGTTTTGTGTTTTGGAAGGTTTATTTTGTTTTGTTTTTGTTTAAATTAGTAACTACATTTTAATTATTATTTTTTATAAATAAAAACTGATTATCTGACTATTTTTTTATTGATGTTAGATGCATAGAGTTGTGTTTGAAACTTAAAACAACAAGTTATGAACCAAAGGAGATCGACAAAATTGGGCTAAATCGTTACAGGCCAATATAAACACCAAAAAATAGCAGATTTTTTTCTGATTATATATCAAATTAAATATTAACAACTTTCTATGGTAATGTGCTAAAAACTTATATATTAAATAACCTAAAAAAACCCTTAAAACCAAAATGGTCACGTTTTACTGGTCTGTACTCTGTGGTCATGTTATGTATAAACCACTCTATGTCATAGTCTATGTTAGTTAGGGATGCTGATTCTTTGAGAAAAAAATCAATACTTAAATCGATTTGAATCGAAATCTAGTCGATATGATAAATAAAATGATTTTTTAGTTAAAATGTTAATTCTATTGCTAATACTAATTGATTTTTCATCTAAGTATTAAGGAGAGGCGACGGAAACTGAGCATACATATACATACACTGTGTACATTGAACTAAATAATTGTATTATTGTTATCACAACAGAACAAATCGAATCTCGATTTTCTAGGGCTAAATATTAATCCACTCGATCGATTCATTGTTATCTATATCGTTTAAAAAGTTCATTTTTTTGGTTCAAGAAGTCGATTCTCTGATAAATCGATTTCAGATTGATGCGTAATCCCTAACCTAGATTGTCATTACATGACATTTTTACTATACTCTTTGACTCTTTGCTAGCCTGGCATTCGTTCACCGGCCAGAAACAAAAGCATTCGTTTTTCGTACTCGTGCGCTTACGGATGTGTCTCCATTATTTTCGCTCTTTTTTTGACGACTTTGGCTGTGTTTTATGGACTTGGATAACCCCTGCTGTTGCGAACGACCCCTGCGTGTTTTCTTGGATTCCGATTTTGTTCAAAGACAGGTTAACGATGAATTGTGTCAATTGCGGTATTGCTACTAACCGTAGCAATGCAATTGGAAGTGTTTTGTTAGAAGATCAAGCAGTTCTTTCCATAATTAGAGGATGGACTGGTCTCCAAACAGTAAGTATATGCAAATAAGTATATTTTACTTATATCTTTTCCGTCAGATTTCGTATATTATGTACCTAAGTTCCTAACAAAATATTAATGTAGGAACTACTACAAGGAATTATAGAATCTACTGGTTTTTAAATTGTTTAACATTATTTCGTTGTAACCTGCATTACTACCTACTAACTATATGCATTAGGTACTAGCATTAATATTATATTTAAAATTAAATATTCTTTTACAGATTACCAATGAACATTATGTGTGTTCTTCTTGCTGGAGTCTTGCAAATGAGTCTGTGAGAGCTGAGCATCAAGAACCTGTAAGTTCAACTACTACAGTTGGACATCGTAGTGTTTGTGTTCACTGTGGTCGCTCAATTCTTCGCACTCGCTCCCATTCCCTGAGCACTAGCACTGAACGTGAATCTCGAATTCATAACGTTATTTGTGAATGGATAATGCCAAACAGAGTAAGTAAAATATTTATTACTAGTTGAAACATCCCTGCTTTGCTCAGGATATTCAAAACCTCGAGTTTTGAGACCCAGCCAATTGATCTGCTTTTTTATGTCAGTCAATCAGCTTCCCCTTTATATAACAGATTGTTATTGTTTTTATAAAAGATTATTATTATTTATATAAAAGATTGTTACTCAATGGGTCATTTATTACTAAAAGGTATTTAGCCAGAGCTCTCTTATAATGGTTCTTCAGTATTAGAGTGTAATACTATTAGTTAAGTTTTAATGTAGCCACTTGTCAGCTATTGCGACTTGTGTAATATAGTGAATCCAAAGCTACCATAGTAGTGTATTCATGACTAAAGATTAAGTACTAATATATATACCTAATATATCTTAATTTCTACAGGTGGAACTGACCAGCCGCATTTGCCATTCTTGTTGGGTAAGAGCTGACAGGGCCAGTCGGCATTTTATCTCAGGACCTTCAACATCTGGTACATCAATAGCAGAAGGATCTTCAGAAATATCACAAGAAGAATCTCGCTCGGAAAGCACTGGCAGTGTTGTCCCAAACACAAGTAATTATGTTGACAAAATTGTTTTGCCGGACTATATCAGAGCTGTTGAAACAGAGTCCAGATGTTTTATTGAGGGATGTCAAGGGCAAGAACGGAATAGGGTGCCCCTGTCAACTAGAAAGATGATGCTTCATACGTATAATTATTATATTCCGCAGAACAATCGTCTGTGTGATTATCATAAGGCAAATGATTCATGGCAGTTTCTCAGTGGAGCTCTGGACAATTATTTAAATGCTTTCACTGCATTGCATATTCAAGATATGTTAGCACTAAAAAATCCAACAGAATATATCTTTATAGATTTTAATAATATAAATGATTTGAATGATGAATTAGTACATTTTTGGATAGGATTAAATAAAGATCAGTTCAATAGTCTTTTCAATGAAGTTTCACAATTTCGTAACATCCCAAGGGGACGTACTGCACTAGGAGTATACTTGATGAAATTGAGGACAGGCGACTCAAATGAAAGAATAGCAACTATGTTTCAAATTCCACGGAGCTCACTGGAATCATTAATGGGAAAGGCACGTGATATCTTAGCAGAGTTTTTTGTGCCACACCACTTGGGTTTTAATCACATAAATAGGCAGGAAATAATTAATAAAACATTAATTATTCCAAAGGGCCTTTTTGGTTATTATGAGGGAGAGGAAAGGCCGGTGGTTATATTTGATGGAACCTATTGTTATGTACAAAAAAGTTCTAATTATTTATATCAAAAAAAAACCTACAGTCTACATAAATATAGTAATTTAGTAAAACCCTTTTTAATTGTTTGCCCAGATGGCTATATTATTGATGTACTGGGTCCCTATCCAGCAACAACTTCTGATGCAGATATATTGAGATGTGAAATGCAAAAAGAAGATTCTGAATTAAAAGATTATTTTCAACCAGGTGATGCATTTGTTCTGGATAGGGGGTTCAGAGATGCCTTGCCCTTATTAAATGAATGTGGTTTTAGAACTTTCGTGCCTGGTACGTTGCAGCAGAGTGAATCACAGCTGACTACTTTAGATGCGAACAAATCAAGAGCTGTGACCATTTGTCGGTGGGTGGTGGAAGTAGTTAATGGTCGCTTCAAAAGAGATTTTAAACTCTTTCGACAGGATTATTTTAACACAGCGAGTAAACATTTAATGAAAGATTTTGAAATAGCAGCTAGTCTGATAAATAGATTTCACCCTCTTATAAGTGATCGTAGTGATGCTAGGGAAATCCTAAACATTATTAATGAAAAAATGTACATAGACAATACTTTGGCAGATGTCGTGCAGCAAAATAATTTAAATAGGCGAAGAGCTAATTTCACTCGCATCGATGCCCAAAATAATGAATTAACGGATTTCCCTCAGCTCAGCTTTTCTGAGCTTATATTAATACCATTAGGGACATATCAAATTAAACAGGCACGGTCGTACTATGGAGAGCACATAAGGACAAATGGCCGATTCGAAATAGAAGTGTGCAGGGAGGTGAACAGCGACCTACTCAGAGAGTTGTCAACTTCAGACACTTCGTACATAGTACGAGGTCGCATTCAATCTAGACATATTAGTGGTAAAATATATTTTATTTATATTTTAGTTGACAAATCTCTCAGAGGCAAAGAAGCTATTAAACAATATTATTGTAATTGTATTGTAGGAAGGCGAACAGTACGTTGCTGTGCCCATGTTATGGTAGTGATTTGGTACCTTAGCTGGGCAAGGTACCAAGATTCTATTACACCACCTGCACCTTTCTTAGATGATATTTTAATTGTTTATGACTTTGAGGATGAATAAAATGTTGAAAAGTTTTTATTTTGTTTTAATATTATTCCTAACCAACGTACCTTCTACCTACCTACCTACCCATACTAAAGAAGTTTTTTTTATCACAATCACATTTTTAATGACCCTACCAGTTCATTGGAGATGATTATTTTGGTCCTCAATACATTTCTGTGGAAAAACTTGTCATTTTTACCGTTTTATCAAGTACTAACCTAACCTAACCTAAGTAAACCAAAAATATGTTTTTTCTCCTAATCCCCATTGAATTTTGAAAAAAATCTTTGAGATGCTAAAATGTAATATATTTACCTATTTAATAACACAAGAATCATTGCTGTAACATATCAATGTGTATTTAGCCCAGAAATGTATGGACTTTTGGCGGTCTCCTTTATCCAAACTTTCTGAAACCATGCAAAACCAACGCTCCCATTGAATTTGTTTGCTCAAATGTATGTTATTGTTTTTTTTATTTTTAAATACAAGTTACATTATTTAATAAAGTTTAAATTTTCTACTTGAATAACCATGCAAAGCCATCGCTCTCAATGAATTTGTTTGCTGAATTGTTTGTTATTGAAGTACAAGTTAGTGTTGTAAGTAAATGTTTAATTGTTTTAATATTTTGTTTAAATAATAAGTACCATACATATATTATCTAATTTGTTGTGAGATAACATATTGTTGCGACCCCTGACTTACACACATTATGACATTATATTATCAGCAGAGACAGAATATAGACTACACTGATGTCTATAAACCTGTGGTGATATTAACTTCTTTCAGGTACCTACATATAATTATCATGCTCGGAGTAAAAATATTGATGCTCGTCACCACTACCTAAGGGACAAAGTTGAACATAGTGATGTGAAGGTTGAATATGTGGGCACTGATTCGATTTGACGAAAGTAAACATTCCATTCTACAGTAAGAATCCTTATGCAATGGGTGTAAAATTGTTTAATATGCTGCCAAATCCGCTTAAAGATGAAACAATGTCGCTTAATGTACTGAAACGTAAACTTTTTGAGTATCTTTTACATCATCGTTTTTACAGTGTGGCTGAATACCTAAATAGTTATTATTTGACTTTCATGGATAGACATCATTGTATTTTGAGTAATTGTATTAATTGACATTGTTAATAATTTTTGTATTTTGAGTAATTGTATTAAATGACATCAGACATGTAAATGACATTATAATATAAAAATTGTATATTTAAAGTAAAAAGAATAATTGGAAGTACTTTCATAAGTAATTCAAACAACGCTGTCTAAATGAAACATTATGTATCTTAATTTATAATATTGCATGCCGTATATTTAAGGTATTTGGATGTACACAACTTTATTATATTAAGACCTTATGAAAACCCAAATTTGCAATAAATAAATCTTGAATTTTGAATCTTGAATCTTGATGCTCGCTGACTGTCCAAAGCCCTGCCGAAGCCAAAACACCAACAATTACTCGGAGCCATGGGTTTGCGTTCAAGGGAGGATGTTAAACTGAACGCAATCATTAGTTAATAATTATGACATTGATGTTTGTCAATTATTACCCTCGACGAAACGGAGACGGTATATGACATATGTGTTTGCCCTTAGAGGTTGTGTGTTTGTTTGTTTGTTTGTATGTTTGTTTGTTTGTTTGTGCACTTTATTGTTACCATTTTTCTCAAAAAGTACTGGGCCGATTGAGATGCGGTTTTTTGCATTAGATGTGTATACCTTGTGAGAAGGTTCTTAGATATATTTTAGGACCATAGACAACCGAGCTGAGCTGTGTAGTCTATGATTTTAATTTTTCAATATGTTACCATTTTTCACAAAAATACTGGGCCGATTGAGATGCGGTTTTTTTGCATTAGACGTGTATAGCTTGTGAGAAGGTTCTTAGATATATTTTACGACCATAGACAACGGAGCTGAGCTGTAGTCTATGATTTTAATTTTTCAATATGTTACCATTTTCCACAAAAAGTACTGGGCCGATTGAGATGCGGTTTTTCGCATTGGATATGTATAGCTTGTGAGAAGGTTCTTAGATATATTTTAGGACCATAGATAACCAAGCTGAGCTGTAGTCTATGATTTGAATTTTTCAATATGTTACCATTTTTCACAAAAAGTACTGGGCCGATTGAGATGCGGTTTTTTGCATTAGAAACGTATAGCTTGTGTGAAGGTTCTTAGATATATTTTAGGACCATAGACAACCGAGTTGAGCTGTAGTCTATGAATTGAATTTTTCAATATGTTACCATTTTTCACAAAAAGTACTGGGCCGACTGAGATGCGGTTTTTTGCATTAGAAACGTATAGCTTGTGAAAAGGTTCTTAGATATATTTTAGGACCATAGACAACCAAGCTGAGCTGTAGTCTATGATTTTAATTTATCAATATGTTACCATTTTTCACAAAAAGTACTGGGCCGATTGAGATGCGGTTTTTTGCATTAGATATATTTAGCTTTTACCTAGATGCTGCCCAGGGTCTCATGATGGAGCCAGGAGGTGGTCATAGGAACTCCTTAAGTTCGCATCGTAAACCCGTCGTGTTTGGACTCTTTTCATTTGTCTTGACTAGCACTTTGTACCTAGATGCTGCCCAGGGTCTCATGATGGAGCCAGGAGGTGGTCATGGAAACTCCTTAAGTTTTCATAGTAAACCCGTCGTATTTTATTTCTATTGATTTGTCTTGACAAGCGCTTTGTACCTAGATGCTGTCCAGGGTCTCATGATGGAGTCAGGAGGCGATCATGGGAACTCCTTAAATTCTCATCGTAAACCCGTCGTGTTTGGACTCTTGATTTGTCGTCGTTTTGATTTGTCTTAACAAGCACTTTGTACCTAGATGGAGCTTTGCAGTTCGTCGTGGGTTTTTTAAAATTTTTAATTTTATTACTTTTATTAATTTATATTACCTATACTGTCACTTGTCAACTCACTTCACTCTGTTACGCTGAATAAACTAGCCGCTGTTCATGCCTCTCTCTGATCTTGCTGTTTTAATTAAATACTTAATTATTCCTGTTCCTACGATAAAAATAAAAAGCTAGATTGGCATAAGATGCAACTTGTTGAATCAGTTTTTATTTTACAATATAATTATCTCCCAAACACATTTACCATCGGCCATCGATGAAATTCCAGCTTCACATAAATTTGTACGCCAGGGTCTTGCCAGAGACTATTTATCCATGAGTTCACCAGAGTGACCATAGCTATGGGCCATAGATTAATATGCAAAGAGTGACTGAGATGAAAAAATCCTATATATTTACTTGTCTCTGATGAAATCTTTTTTTACATTACAAATAGCACAAAAAACGATGTAGCTGTTTATGACAAATTCTGATCAATCAACAGAGCTATCAGATTTCATAACCCCTTCTTGCACGTCGAGGTACTTTTTATTTAACTCCAAAACATTTGTTTCAAGTTCCATGTTTATAGGCAAAATTCAGTAACAGAGGAAGAAACAACTAAATCGATTTATTTGACTTCATCACCATATAAACTTCAATAGAAGAAAGAAGAAGTCAATTAAGAATGAATCATTGAACAGAAAAAGAAATTACACAAAAGAGTTGGAGTATCTAAAGAATGCAGTGGAAAAAAAATCTGGACCACAAATAGTAACTAGTAGTAATAGGTTTTGTATTTTTTATTTTATACACCACAACACAAAAATATAAAGAACAGAAAACACGAAGAAGGAAGTAGAATACAAACAGGTGGCCTTTTCGGTTAGTAGTGATCTCTGCCAGGCAACCTTAGGATTAGGAGAAGTTGAGGAGATTAACTTAATTTTAACAGATTTTTATTTTCAGTAAGACTAGCGATACAAACATACACATAAACTTGTTAATATACTAAAAAAGTATTACCTTAGTATGCAGGGCTCCCGTGTCCTCTTCCAGCTCAACTATGTGCACTTGGTTTGTGTTAGGCTTCAAGCTCTGCGTGCCGATCAGGAACCTTATGGCATCACTCTCTCCGTACTGCGGTGATAGGGCTCTAGTCTGGAAAATGCAATTTTTATAAATAAAAAACTTACCTGTATACAACTCATTCCACAATTCTTTAATTTTTTTCCAATTCTCTGAATTATATAGATTTTATTTTATTCCACATTTACAATTGAACATGAGCAGTGTTAGAGCTACTACTAGCTAGAAACTTAAGTCACACAGATGAAGTCGCCAGCATCATTTAGTCTAATATTAAAAAAACTAACAAGGTGGTTTTAAGTCTGGTGCGGCCTCATAACTATCTTATTATTAAGACTAAGGCTGTGATCTATAGAGCGTACTTTGACTTGGCTCAGACTTTACTTCGAGTTAAAACGAGATGGACTTCTGCGAGTAAAATAAATCTATCTCGTTTTAACAATGTCTTAAGTCTAAGCAAAGTCAAAGTTCGCTCTATAGATCAAGTTATATGAAGCAAGTTACAGGGAAACTGATTTAGGGTCAGGACATTGCAGCCACCAAACACCAGCCAATTTTTATATTAATTTGTCTCTCTACAGAGAGCAAGTTACGACATTGGACTTGGTACATTAGCATGTATAATAAAATAATAATAAATATTTAAATTATAAGGGTAAAATTTAGTATCGTTTGGCAGGAGGAGGGGGGTGGGGGTGGGGGGGTGGGGTAGGGGGTGTTCCCCCTACCCCCCGACACTACTCCCATTTCAAGGTAACGCACCGTTTTTTTTCTATGAATTTTTAAAAATCTCATTTTGAGGTTATGTTTTCGTATATTTGTTTGATACCATGAACCTCATTTATGGAGGAGGGGAGAGGGGTAGGGGGGGAGGGGTAGGGAGGGAGGGGGTGAACCCCCCCTCCAAAGGAAAAAGTACTTTAGAGGGGGAGGGGGAGTTAGACTTCACCCTCTCCCTCTCACCCCCTCCAAGGCCGGTCGACGGAGCCCCGCTTCGCGGGGCTCCTTATTCTGGGACGTAAACAAAGTAAATAACCACAAAGAGGATGGCGGGGTCTTACAGACCCCGCCATCCTCTTCTTAACCTAACCTATCCGAGTCGGAGTGCCCCCAAGTCCCGAGCTCGCTTCGCTCGCTCTTGATAGTGGGAGCGGAGGAGAAAAGAGTACCACCGCTATGCTGTCAGCAAAGCAAGGAGAAAGTGGGGACACTAGGAAAACTCCTTAGACTTCACCCTCTCCCTTTCACCCCCTCCAAGGCCGGTCGACGGAGCCCCGCTTCGCGGGGCTCCTTATTCTGGGACGTAAACAAAGTAAATAACCACGAAGAGGATGGCGGGGTCTGTAAGACCCCGCCATCCTCTTCTTAACCTAACCTATCCGAGTCGGAGTGCCCCCAAGTCCCGAGCTCGCTTCGCTCGCTCTTGATAGTGGGAGCAGAGGAGGAAAGAGTACCAACGCTATGCTGTCAGCAAGGCATTTCTGGGTGTTGGTGAGAGGGAGAGGGTGAAGTCTAACTCCCCCTCCCCCTCTAAAGTACTTTTTCCTATGGAGGGGGGGTTCACCCCCTCCCTCCCTACCCCTCCCCCCCCTACCCCTCTCCCCTCCTCCATAAATGAGGTTCATGGTATCAAAAAAATATACGAAAACAACCTCAAAATGAGATTTTTAAAAATTCATAGAAAAAAAACGGTGCGTTACCTTGAAATGGGAGTAGTGTCGGGGGGTAGGGGGAACACCCCCTACCCCACCCCCCCACCCCCACCCCCCTCCTCCTGCCAAACGATACTAAATCCAACCCAATTATAATAATAATACAATATCTAACTATTTTAATAATAATAGTGTGGTAATTTAAATTCATTCATTAACTGTGAACTGACAAGACAGTCGATTCGACAGATATCAAAGAATATACAGATATGTTTGTAAAATTAATAAGCACAAACCTGATGTTCGAGTCCATAGATTATTGAGTTTCCTTCTTCCATTTCAAACGAAAATTATTTAATAATAAAAAAGCATTTTAAGAGAAACTGAAAGTTTTGGACGGAGACCAACAATCACAAAAGTCAAAACTAACGATTTAGTATGGGTTCACTCACTATGATTATTTGACGATTGACCGGGAGTGGGTACAGATAGTATGGGACTCGCACACGAATTCATAGACTATACGTATATACTGCACGAATTAACTGGTGTGGTCTCTGAATCCAATTCCATATTCAGGTTAAACACAATATATTCATCTTTAATTAGTCACGAAATATGTTCCTTGCGGCAGACGCCATCACCGACCAGAAAAAGAAGACGCCATCAGAGACAGAGAGACCACAGAACCTTTTTTTTCTGGTCGGTGCACAGAACACTTATTACTCCTAGCGGAGCAGAGAGACAGAGAGTAGAGACAAGTTAACCAGAGACTAGAGACGCCATTAGACGCCATTTTCAATTTACATTTTTGATTTTGCGGTTTCAGTGTTGCCACCCTCTGATTTAGTTTTCCCTTAACTCCTCGTGAAATTCCCCTAAAATAAGCACTTTTCAGAATGTTTTCCCCTAAAAAATTGTTTCTAAGAATAAAACACAAATTAAAGTGCATTAAACTAAAAAGAACTACTAAATCAATACCATCTGAACCATATGAAGGTATATATGTAGGAAGTACACAACCATCAGATAAGTTTTGACCAATTATTATGGTGAAGATCTAATTATGCAGCCTTAAGTCACTCACATAACATTTAACGATCTTAATACATGCCTACCTCAAATCTATGAGGATCTTGATCAACCAAGTCAAACAAACAAGAGTACCTAAACCATAACGTATAAATCCATACAAACCAGTTCACCTTACACAGATAAAGCAGCTTTATTCGTATTCGACATCTCTTCCTTCCACGTAAACAAATCTATGAGTGCGAAAGAGAAAAATATATTTTGTTTGGTACTAGCCATAGAGAAATGTAACATCATAGTCGTAATTTCTTGATTCCTTCCATGGGTAACATCGGCACACCAAGTTACGTTCAGATATACGCAGTCACCGATTCGAACCGAAAGTTGAAACTTTCCCTAAAAAAATCCCTAATAATTTTTTTTCCTAAAAATTCCCCCAATTATTTTTATACCCTTATAATCCCTGTGTTTAAAAAGCCCCTAAATCTAGGGGAAAATACCCTAAGGTGGGGGACACTGCGGATTGTAAATATTTATGGAAGGCGTAGACAGAGAAAGAGATGGACGGTAATTAACATTAGTCTATTATGTTACAGTCAGGGCTGGGCCAAATACATGCTTTGCTTTAATTGAAATAAAAATTAAAAATAATGTATCCCAAGTACAAAGTAATTGTAATTAAAATACGAAATACAAATGAAATGTAAATATACTCTGTACAAGCAGGCAACCTGGAAAGGAACTAATAACAAAAAAATTTAATGAGGGTGCACACAAAGTAGGTAATTAAAGACTATGTACAAAGTATGTTTAAGTAATGTGTTTGAAATATAAAATACAAAATACGGTATTTTAGCTATTTTTAATTAATGAAGGGGCTGAAAAGTAGAGGATAACACGATTAATTATTCAGTAAACCCATAGTTTCCTTTCATGAACACTAAATTTTGACGTACAGACATAGCTTACAGTATGCATAACATGTGCAGTGTTGCCAACTCTAATAGCTGCTTTACCATCATTACACTCTCGCCTCGCACTCACACTGATGATCGCTAAATGAAGGTTACATGTATTTTAATGTTAAAATGTATTTTAAAGCCTCAAGTATGTATTTGAAATACTAATTACAAAATACCTCGGCGTCAGGTATTTGAAATACGAATTACAAATTACATTTTAAGGAAGTAATTGAAATACAAATACCAAATACGTATTTGTATTTCAATTACGTAATTCAAATACTGCCAAACCCACTTACAGTCCATATGCGCGTCAAATCCACACTTCACTATCAATGTAAGCATAGACAGAGAACGAGATATAGACACAGCGTCAGCGTATGCAGTATACGATAGCGATAGTCTTAATGCGATATTTTCTAAATTGTCTAAATAAGTATTTTTTTGTTATTTCTATACTTTGTAGCATTCATGCGAGTCTTTACAAATATTATGTTTTTATCTGTAACAATCAGGTAAAAATAAGGTCAAAATTGTAAACTTACATATTAGGTTATGTTTTCGTATTTACGTTTAGTTCGGCTTTTGCAGCCTAACACATAGCAATACACCATCGTCTATAAGTTAAACCACTTTTTTTGTAAGCTACGAGCACAGTTACCACTTTGTCCATTTCCGATTTCGTACGAATATGGGCGAATAAAAAAAACGACCACGGGATTGTGTGACCTACACTGTCGGATGGGTCAAACAAAAAAAAGTGTTACGATGAGCAGGACAACAGAACGTTTTCTCGATCGGTCACTCCTTGGCATTAGCGTCCTATTATAACATACCTACTCATTTCGCTCACTTGTGGTATTATTATTACATTGTCTCCTCTTCCTATATATTTACTCTATGATAAAAAAAGAACTGAAAGAACATTTTTTTTACTGGTTTTACGGCTCTGGGTTCCAAAGTTCCAGCCCTTGGTTATTTCCATCGGAGACCAGCAAAACGCAGACCCGATGACAGCCTTAGATTAGGTATGAGTTGCATGGTAACACTTGTTTATTGTTTCGTGCACGTTACGCCGTCGGTAGGTACCGGTTATTATCACTAACATGATAATAGTCGTTAAAGCCCGCCAACCCGCATAGCAGCAGCGTGGTGGGTCTTAGCTGTAATTCCCTCTCTCTTAAGAGAGTGGAGGTCTGTGCCCAGCATTAAAAAAGAAAGAAAGAAAGAAAAACAGTTTATTCGACAATGGTGTCACAGACAAAACAAAGATTACATATGTAAAAAATTTTGTCTGTGACACCACCCAGAATGGGTGTACAGCTCAGCAAAGCCCTGCATTGTATGCCAATAAATTGCATACAAAGCAGGGCGCTGGTTTTCAGCTGTGACCCGGATGACGTCACAGTAACAAAAAATATTAATATAATAAAACATAAGTAAATTTTATGAGCAATCACAAGTAAGCAGCAAGAACTCATATTATATGTCATTTATAATATTACACATTTGCTGCACGAAAAGAAAAAAGAAAAACATAAAATATATAAAACTATAACAAATAATATGAAAACAAGAAAAATATATCAAGAAAATTACACATTACACATAAACTTACAAACAATTAATATAATATTAAATTAATGAAATATTGGCCGCAATATTCTCATACTCAATTTGCTTTATCAAATCAAATCAAATCAAATCAAATATTCTTTATTCAAATAAACTTTTACAAGTACTTTTGAATCGTCAAGTGAATCTACCACTGGTTCGGAATGCCATTCCTACCGAGAAGAACCAGCAAGAAACTCGGTGGTTGCTTTTTTTAAATAATTCATTTACAATTACTATATCAATGTGTACATTAGTAACCGCTGTCCCCAGCATTGCTGGAGCGATCAAATCCATGCTCCTCTATCATTTACATAATCTTCAACAGTATAATAAGCTTTTTTCAGGAGCATACTTTTAATGGATTTCTTAAATTTGTTTATTCAATTCATGTCAAAGACAGGCAGACAGAAAGTAGCCCCATTCCCGCCGGTGGCACCCGTTCACGAGCATGACGCATGATCCAGCCATTGCTTCGCTCGACCATATTTGAGGGAACGTAACAAGTTTAGTATAACATAAATCTTTTTAACTTATTTACAAAAGTGATTTTACTCCTAGAATCACGTATGGGGGGAGGAATATTATTCCAGCATCGATTTGCGGTATATTTAAAGCTACCCAGCAGTGCGGTGGTGTGGGACACTCAGAATATTACGTACGCCTCTAAAATGCTCCCTACCCTCATAAGTCCTCCCTAGCTTTTCATATATGTAAGGTGGTTTACCATTTTTAAAGTTAGTGGTTTATACGTGTGTAAAACTTAGGTACTAGCATAATCCTAAGTTTTACACACGTAGAGTAAATTAATATTTATCGATAATGATAGGGAGCGATTATTCATACATAAGTGTTAGGAATAATTGGTACTTGACAGGTAAATAATTGAAAATTACCGTTAAATATTATACCTTGTTATCTAGGCATTCGTGTGAAAATGCCCTCAAATTGCACTTAAATACATTATATATGGCTGTACCTACTTACCTATCGCTAGTGGAAATATATTACCAATAATTATATGGGAAATACTATATCTTGGAAAATTAAAGCTAAGTTATTTTCTGCCTCAGTCTGGTTGTCCAGCGCGGAAATACAGCCACCATTTAGCCATGATTTATATAGTTAAATCTCGTAGTTTTTTATCCACTACAAGTTTTGCCCTTGACTCACCTGATGGTAAGTGATGATGCAGTCTAAGATGGTAGCGGGCTAAACTGTTAGGGGCGTGGCAGTTATCCCCTATTCGGTTTCTACACGGCATCGTACCGGAACGCTAAATCGCTTGGCAGCACGTCTTTGCCGGTAGGGTAACTGCTAGCCACAGACCAGAGAAAATACAGAAATTATAAATTCCCAACTTGACTCTGCCGGGAATCGAACCTGGGGCCTCGCTTAACACTGCGTCAACCAGGGAGGTCGTCAATCTTCTACTAATAATAATCTTGTAAATATTACTAGTATGATTTGTAGCGATAAGTACTAGTTAGGTATTTATACGAGTGTAGTTGACACGTTGAGATGAAGTCAGAGGCGGATATACTTCGAGATATTATACCAGCCGGAACTGGGCGATAGGCGATAGCCGTGGGAACATCCTGAAAGATTTGACGACCTCCGTGGCGCAGTGTGTAGCGCTGTTGCCTTAATGTGCGGAGGTCCCGGGTTCGATCCCCGGCAGGGTCAATTTGGAAATTTATAATTTCTGAATTTTCCCTGGTCTGGCCTGGTGGGAGCCTTCGGCCGTGGCTAGTTACCACCCTACTGGCAAAGACGTGCCGCCAAGCGATTTAGCGTTCCGGTACGATGCCGTGTAGAAACCGAAGGGGTATGGGTTTAATATAACTGCCATGCCCCTAACAGGTTAGCCCGCTATCATCTTAGACTGCATCATCACTTACCATCAGGTGAGATCGCAGTCAAGGGCTAGCTTGTAGTGGATAAAAAAAAAAAAAAGAATCCGAATAAAATCATAACATCATACCTACTAATATTATAAATGCGAAAGTGTGTTTCTTTTGTTGGGTTGTCCTTCAATCACGCCGCAAGTCGCAATGGAGCAACGGATCGACGTGATTTTTGGCGTGGGTAACAGAAGAGTGACCGACAGCTTAACGTGCTCTCCGAGGCACGGGGGTGAATCACCGCCAACTTCCAACTCCGGGCTATTACTGAGAATTTCTAGTCAGAAAAACCCAATACTCAATTATGGCCCGACCCGGGACTCGAACCCGGGACCTCGTCGGCCGCAGTCGAACATGCCAACCACTAGACCAACGAGGCAGACAGTTCTATTTTTAGATAGAATCAATTCCGTAAACCACAACATTCGCAAAAAAGCCTCCATTCGAAATATTCAAAATGCGATATAAATTATAAACAGCCAAGTAGTCCACGACATAACCAATTTTTGTGCGTCGTAAGTTTTATTCTATTCTATTTTTAGAAAGGCGCGGGCAGATTCGCTGAAAAAGGCTACTTTATATTCAACCGGGGTCTATGAATATAATATACCTAGAGTATTATATTCTCAGGGCCTAAGTTGGTCGCACATGACAGAAAATGGTTAATCAACATTTAAATAACGGGGTTAAAATGGTTATTAAACATATACTAACAAGGAACGTAGATGTCACGTCTTTTGGGAGACCCTCTATTTTGTAATCACTAAAAAATAATTTATTGAAGTGAAACTTCTTTAGGATCGGTGTGATTTAAAAAATCAACGAAACGAAAAAGCGACACGAAAAAGAGACAAACATAATATAGAGAAGAATGAGATAGAATACAAGTTATATTTAAGTATCTCATTCTCTCGTAGGCAGCTTTTCTGAAGTTTCACTTCTGCCGTATGTGAATACTGTGTAATGTGTGTCCACACACTTTTTTTTGACTGCAAGATACTAATTGGATATTTGACTACCTACTATTCAAATTTTTTTTGTGATTATTAGAGGATCTCCCAAAAATCGTAATATCCACATCCCCTGATAGTTTTATATGTTGAATAACTATTTTAAACAAACGATTTAAATAAAAAAGTGCGTCAACTTTAATAACGTCACATTTCAGAATTTCATATAAATCCCATACTTATGACGTGTTAAAACACTTGAAAAAAAGTTGCTGATTTGACTAGTCGTCATTATACCTTGACATGACTGCTAAAATCCCTAAAAAAGCTTTTGCCGCAGTCGCATAAAAAGCGTACGGTGTCTAGTGTGCGACCAGAATTACAGTCAAGTAATCCAATTTAAGCCGAGTCTGCTGCATTGATATCTATCTTGTATCTCGAACGTGAAATCTCGAAGTTGGAGCACACGCGGCCGCCGCGCCGCCTTCAAAGAAACCGCGCTTTAGCCACCGTTTTCATCCTACGCGACGAGCACGACACGACTCGACTTTTCTTCAGAGTACGAGACAAGATAAGACGTACCTATAGATATTTTTTTATTAATGTGAATATATTATTTATTCATCATGTACTTAAACAATATTATATAAAGTTAAAAAAAAACGTTATACAGAAATTAAGCATGGCATTCGAATTTCCGAACCAGTAGTAGAATCACTCGACGATTCAAAAACACTTGTCACAGTCTACTTGAATAAATAAAATGTCTGTGTGTGTGCAATTCACACACGGCAGAAGTAAAACTTCAGAAAAGTAGCCAATGAGATAATAGATAAATATAACTTGTATTCTATCTCATTATCTCGTAGGCTAAATCTTGTAAATTTTTGTCTCTTTTTCGTTTCATCGAATTTTCAAATCACAATGATTTTAAAGAAGATTCATTTCAAAAAGATTTTAATTTTGAATTCGTATGAGTAATAAAATGATTCAGGTGGTTGTTATAAATTAACCGTTCTCTAATTATTTTCTTAAACACTATTCAGTATTTAGCTCTATATTATAGAGGATGACCTAATAATATTATAATAATCTTATCTTATTATTATATTTATGTGAAATTTGAATGTTTGGATATTTGTTACTGATTCTCGTCACAATGACTGAAACGATTTGGCTGAAATTTGGAATGGAGATAGCTTAAACCCTGATTTAGCACAAAGGCTTTTTATTATGGAAAAGCCTATGTGCTAACTTTGTGTGTGTTTTAGTTCCTGAGGGAATAAAAGAACCTTTATCCACGCGGACGTAGTCAGACTCACGGGTAGATAAACTTACGACGGTATCAAAAAATTGAAATTAAAATCGTCAAGTTTAAAGGGGTTCTAACTTTACTGCGCTTTTTACGACAGTTCTTGTTCCTTCGGAATGTAACCGTTTATATTTAGAATTCGCATTTTCCCGCTTTTATATTCTTATTTTGAAGGCGACCGGCCAGTCTGTTGCTAGGTGCGGTTTTAAACATATTTTTTTTTTTAATTTTTGCAAGCCTTTGATGTCAGGCGGCCGTAGACATAAAACTTTCAAAAAGTTTTTAATGAACGAAAAGAAGCGAGACTTTTCGTTTTGGCTTTTTAAGGTTTTTATTTTATGGATCTTTTAATTTAATCAAAATATACGTATAGTACTATTTTTTAAATTAGTTTCGTTCGATTTTTAAACTTGGTTTAATTTAGAGATTTTATGGAGGTAGATAATTATTTAGGTAAGTTTCGACCGACATACTAAGTAGGTACCTACGCCGTACCAACGACTTATTACAAAATATCATCGTACGGTTCTCATTTAAAGTTTGATGAGACAATAAAGTACCCAAATGCACAAAAAAATTAGATCACTGTTTTTGTTTGAGTGCTATTTATCAAACGAAGTGATAAACTCCCGCCACAAAATCAAGATTAAAAAAAAAACTAGTGAGCTAAACTCTGAGTTATTTTTGTTCGGAAAAAAAATCCTGCTCAGTAAATTTTTCAATTATTGCATCATCTCAACCCATAGCTGCTGGTTCTCTAATGAGGTCAGATCTCCTCTCAGAATGAGGTCCACCACGCTGGCCAAGTGCGGATTAGCAGATTTCGCACCTTCACACCTTTGAGAAAGTCATGAAGAACCCAGGCGTGCAGCTTTCCTCACAATGTTTTCCTTCACCGCTCCTAAATGTTAGAAATGTGTGCCTTGGTATCGAACTGGCGACCTCGTATCTAAATTCTAACAACTAAGCTATCACCGCTTCAATCAAGTATGAAGCTATATAAACTAGACTAGAAGAAAATAAAGATGGGATGACAATCATGACACCAATTATTATTACAAATATATACGTTTCATTGCTTACTTATTTATTTTCCATAGATAAGCTTTCTTTTCATAGTTGTACGTCATTAGCTTCCCAAATCACTATCACGTTCCCACAAATAGTGAATATTGGGACGCTTGTTTGTAATCTACAATTAATTGATAGTTATCTACCTACGTGAGGTCATTAAAATATAACCACGCCCGATGCGGAGATCTCTTTGATTGCATTCCATGTTCAAATTAGATTCCATAGAGTTAACTGTTGTTTTTATCTTGTGAAGCGTGTAGGTTTTAATCATATAATGGGGGATGAATTGAATTATGATCTTAGCTTTTATAATGGTAGTGCATTCGCCACAGTATTATAAACTTATAGAGATCAGTAGAGTTCAAGCCGCGGTGGGAAGCGGTCGTGTGCGTCATTAAAGTTTTTTTGTGTTGTGAATATTTTTTAGGATTTTTGTGAAATGAAGTGGGTAGCGGTGGCCAGCTTTTTGGTGTGCTTCGCGACTTTGAGTAGAGGAGGTGGTGAGTATTGACGAGTTTTTAAACGACTTCAAAAGAGGAGGAGGTTTTCAATTCGACTGTACGTTTTTTTAATTTTTTTTTGTATGTAGGTATGTTACGTGATATTTCCGCCAATTATGAATAAAATTTAATGATTCTTTTTTTGTTTGGTAGATCATACTTCAAAGGTGGTCCTATATCTAAATTGATTTAGGCATTCTTTGAGAAAATCAACATAAATCTAAATATTTACCCAGATAATGTTTTTTAATTTTTTTAATTTGGTACTTATATTTTTAAAGTCGGTTTTTGTCACAGATCACGGTTTTTGTTTTAGATGAAAGCGAATAATTATCTAAAATCGACAGCAATATTTTTTTAGTGGATTTCTAATTTTTACTAAAAACTTATACTTTCTAAGTAAATTATTCTAAAGTACAACCTTTTTCATTTTTCATTAGGTTCAAGTACTTTCGGTTATTTTTTTTTATACAAACACTACTGTGCTGCGTACCTACGTTCTACGTCTTTAAGAAATCGCTAATAAGTGAACATTTAAGTTTATTTTATTACTTGATTAATAAATTAAATCATTAAATAAATCATTTAAACAATAAATCTCTATAACTAAAAATCAATTGCGTCTCGAATCGCTAAACCCGAAGATGGGTCAACCGAATTGAATTTTTTTTTGTTCGCCTTATTATATAGGTACCTACTGGGGTGGTTCAGAAAAAAAATTGGAAGTTTCTCAGAAAATTTTATGTAACTTGGAGATAGGTTAGGTTAGGATAGGTCCTCTTCCTTCCTCCGGAAAATGTTTTTGTATAAGATTTTTGTATGAACTCAATTTACTAATTGAATATTGGACAGGAATCAGCTAGTAAATAAATAAATCTATTAGTAAGTATAGTCCAACAAATTTATCTGACCCGTTGATAGCGTCGCTAGTAGATATGAAAAATAAAATTAATAAAAAAACTTAACAGGCATAAAAATTAGTTCCAATTTTGGCCACCGGGTCACATAAGTTGTACCTACTAGATCAATCTCTTTCCAGAAATATTCTTCATGTTTACCATTTGAAATTTTAGAGACACATTGTTTTTACTCTTAGCCCTATTTGAGAGTTTTAAGGTATTCCTCCGGGTTAGGAACGATCGTAGGTTCGATTCTTGGAACTAAATATTCTAAAACAATATAAAATTTAGTAATCATAAGGAAAACATAATAAGTATGACTATAGTTCACGTGCGAGTTAAATGCAGAGTAAATGTATGGTGATTGGTGACACATACATTTACTCTGCATTCAACTCGAATTGTACCTATAAGTATAATTAGACTAGCGGTCGCCCGCGACTTCGTCCGCGTACAATTTCTGATTTCCTATAAGATTACCTATGAAATTTTCCCGCTGCAAAAGTCTATCTAAAGAGGCTTTATATAGCTTATGCAGGTTTTTATTATTTAAAACTTACCTATAACAGAAATGCTGAATTTTCCTGTCTCTTTCTACAAAAACATAGAACTTTCACACAAAATTCCAACCCCCATTTCACCCTCTTTGGGGTAGATTTTCGTAAAAGTACTTATACAGGTTATTATAATTTAAAACTGATAACCTAAATCCCGATTTTCTAGTCTGTAACTTAGAACCATCATGGAAACTTCCAACCCCCATTTAACCCTCTTTGGGGTAGATTTTCGGAAAAAAAATTATGCAGATTTTTATTATTTTAAAATTATAACTTAACTGCTTATTTTCATGTGTCTAACTTCAAAAACAAAGGACTTTCATACAAACTTCCAACCCCCATTTCAACCCCTTAGGGGTGAATTTTCCCAAAACCGTTTCTTAGCTGACGTTTACACCATAGAAGGAACCTACCTTCCAAATGTCAAGTCTGTATGTTTTATAGTTCCTGAGATATCGTGATGATCAGTCAGTCAGTCAGTGACCTTTCGCTTTTATATATATAGATGATACCCGCGACTTCGTCCGCGTGGATTAAGTTTTTTTGATTTCCACGGGAACTCTAATTTTCCGGAATGAAAAGTATAAAGCCCTTCTCTTCTATGTCCTTCCCCGGGATGTAATCTACCTCTATACCAAATTTCATCAAAATCGGTTGAAAAGATGGGGCGTGAAAGCGTAGCAGACAAAAAGACAGACACACTTTCGCACTTATACTATCAATATGGATTTAAGGAAATCCTCAAATTCTAAGGTATTAGTAGTCACAAGGAAAACATAATAACTTATATCTAGAATTTAAGGATATCTATATCTATCTAACGATTTTTGAAATCCGACAAGATGTTCCTCAGAAAAATAAAAAAGATTGAAACTCTCGAAGAAGGCCCCGCAAGCCGGCGAGGCCTAGTAAAGTGAAGGGGTGGTGGTGAGCGAAGCGAGCCGGCGACTTTCGAAGACAATGCGAGTCTTCTCATAAATTTTTTAGTATTATTGTAACTAGATTACAATAGGGATGATGTCTTTATCAAAAATCAATTATTTCTAACTGATTATTAATTAGAGGGTCTTCCAAAAGACCTAAGATTCACATCCTCGGTTAGTTTTAAGTTTGATAACCATTTTAAAATATAGATTAAAGAAAAAAGTGCGTTGATATTTTATGACGTCACAACTGTGAATTTCATACAAGATACATATAGAAGTGCGTTCTTGAGTTTGACAAAGAGTTGCTGATTTGATTGAGTTGTCATCATCTCTATTGTAGAATGCATCGATGCGACAGCTAGGCGTTATGCGATACGGCGGATTCTACGACTTGGCGGCGACAGATAGGTTATTATAGGTGGTTAGATCGACGAACTAATTATTTAAACAGTTCCTATAAACCTATAGAAATATTTTTTATATCAGGTCTCTGCAAGGTCTTTTGATTACGTAAGCATGTGCGTGATAATAATTATAATTACCATGTTATTATTAGGACACAAACAGTAATTATTGCAATCAAGTTATCGGTCTTCCTTGTTAAAATAAAATCTTACAGTACTTTTTTCTATAACTATAAGCCGCAAAAGGCATATATAGCAGTGGAAGCCTCGTGGTTTAAAACTCGCCCCCCTAATCGGGAGGTCTGCGGTTCGATCCCCAGGCTCGCATATTTTAATTTTCAGGTGTTTTATGTAATTAAGGCCGACTCGCACAAAAATGTCTAAAATTTAAATTTCGTTTCACTCACACTCAGTGATGCTAATAGACAAAAATTGAAAAAGATATTTAATTAATATGTACCTATTATATTCAATTTTTATTTTAGACCAAGAGAGAGATCCATATAAATATTCTTACGTCCATGGCCTAGTTTAGAAAACAATTTGATGCTTGAATTTTTCAATTTCATAGGCAACCTATTAATCATTTGATGATCCGACTTTGCCGGTAGGTAGTGTGGTTAAGAAATTAGAACCCTAGAAATCCTAGAATTGACGCGTGCTATGAATTTGTAAGTCAAGATTTCTTGCGAAAGTTCTGCACTCACGGAGGCGGAGGCGAGGTTCCGTTACAACCCTACTATGGACCGTTGGGTCACCAGGGGTTTGTTTTCCCACTTAAAAATTTACGTACTTACTAAACTAAGTTACTTTCTACCTACATCGCAATTTCAAAAGATATTTTTTTTTATCCACTACAAGCTAGCCCTTGACTGCGATCTCACCTGATGGTAAGTGATGATACAATCTAAGATGGTAGCGGGCTAACCTGTTAGGGGCATGGCAGTTATATTAAATTACCCATGCCCCTTCGGTTTCTACACGGCATCGTACCGAAACGCTAAATCGCTTGGCGGCACGTCTGTGCTGGTAGGGTGGTAACTAGCCACGGCCGAAGCCTCCCACCAGGACAGACCAGGGAAAATTCAGAAATTATAAATTCTCAAATTGACCCTGCCGGGGATCGAACTCAGGACCTCCGCACGTTAAGGCAACAGCGCTAAACACTGCGCCACGGAGGTCGTCAAATATCACATGTCGGGGGATATCACATGGTTGACTTGTTACAAAAAACAAGCATGGGGGAAATTTCTAATTAAGTAGTAGTTTAGTTACGAGTAATTAATTATTATTGCATGACAAATAAAAGCTACGGAATTCTGCTAATTTGTAATCTATATCCTTAGTACGAGTTTCAAACATCGAAAACGTTTATAAATTACTATACCTAGTATCGAACTCTGTACTAGTCAAGAATCAATTCTCTACTTCTGTTAGTGTTATCTATTATCTTAATTCTCTGTTTTAATCTGACATTATAATATAGAGCAGTATATGAGCTATAGCGTAAGATACAGTCTGACATTTGATTCAGATTTAATTTCAGGGGACTTATTAAGATATGACGATGGCAGATTTTTATTAAAATTCGTTACTATGCGGCATTGTACTAGAACGCTAAATTGCTTGGAGGCCGTCTTTGCTGGTCATTTGATTTCGTTGCTCGAAATTAACCAACGTTGTCGAGTTGTACACACTCGTACTAGGATCTTTTGTTTAGGATACGTCATGTTTTGAGGTCGGGAGATGCCTTCATTCACGGTCTCTTATCATGCGTGACGTCACAGCTTCCGAGTATTCACATAATTACCACAGCGTAAGGAGATACGTTCTTTCCTACCAGTCTTTCGACGGAGGTGTCTAGTTATCTATACAGAGCAACAAGCCTAGGCAACGGGGCGATTCGTTGTATGGAGACCCCCACATTAAATCCTCAGTCGTTGAAACTTGGCAGGGTTGTAGTATGGTATGAACTAAAACTTATAACTAAATATCCAAAAAAAATCCATGCGGATGTTAGGTACTCAAAACCGAAATATCAAACGAAATAATCTAGTAGAAAATCGATATTTAAATCGATTTTATTATCAAACCTAAACTGCGTTTACGCGATAGTGTACCTTCCTGCTTTAACAATAGGGTATAGCTTAAAAAACTTTACTTCCTTTCTGATTTTTTATTGTTTTTTTTTATTTTTTTTTATTTTTTTTTATTTTTTAATGCACTACAAGCTAGCCCTTGACTGCGATCTCACCTGATGGTAAGTGATGATGCAGTCTAAGATTGTAGCGGGCTAACCTGTTAGGGGCAGGGCAGTTATATTAAATCCATACCCCTTCGGTTTCTACACGGCATCGTACCGAAACTCTAAATCGCTTGGCGGCACCTCTTTGCCGGTAGGGTGGTAACTAGCCACGGCCGAAGCCTCCCACCAGACCAGACCAGGGAAAATTCAGAAATTATAAATTCCCAAATGGACCCTGCCGGGGATCGAACCCAGGGCCTCCGCACGTTAAGGCAACAGCGCTACACACTGCGCCACGGAGGTCGTCAAAAATTAATATACGTTTAACTCGTCGCCTGAGGAATTGTTGTTGGGGTCGACTAGCTTTATTGCCTAGACAAAACGCTGTGGGGTGAAAGCCATCTCTAATGTCTGATTCGTATGCAGTTCTCTACTTCGGGTACCGTACCTACCTCTGCTACAACTGTCACGTTATCCAGGCCTGTCATTTGCATGGGCTTCTACCCACTGTATGAACATATTTAACTGTGTAATTACTATAAGTACCTATTTATAACTTACCTAAAATAAACATGCCTGAAGTGATTAAGTTATTATAAACTTAATAAAATATTCGTAAATAATGTTTTTTTTAAATGTTGACTCAGTTATCCGTACCAATATTATAAATGCGAAAGTGTGTCTGTCTGTCTGTATCTCTGTCTGCTATGTTAACTATTTAATCTAATACCTTATACCACCTTCCGTGTCCTCCAGTCGCACTCTTCGTCGCAGAAACAAATTTCATCCTCACCATCTGAATGCCTGGTCTTCTTCCACCTCCCGTTATTCCAGGACATTTCTGCCACGTACCTGCAAATTGTGGAACCAGCTTCCATCTTCTGTGTTCCCTAATGATTATAATATGGGGCTCTTCAAAGGGCGGATAAACAAATTTCTCAAAAGCCAGCAACGCATTGGCGGTTCCTCTGGTGGTGCAAATGTTCATGGGAGGCGGTAATCACTTACCATCAGGTGACCCGCCTGCTCGTTTGCTCACTATATAATTATATTTTTTTAAAAAAGTTTGACCGATACTTGAGAATCTGTGGTTAGCTGAGGGTGGTTTATTAATTTACGAGCCCTAGACTCGTGCACTTTTCATCTTGTAAAATAAAAGATTACCCAAACCTATTTCACGTGGACGAAGTCGCGGACTCTATTACCTACTTGCAATCTATACTTTAGTGTGATAATATATTATAAAGAAGTAAATTTTGTGAGGTTGTAGGGGGTAATCTCTGAATCTACTGAACCGATTTTGAAAATTCTGGTCCCAATAGAAAGCAACATTATTAAATTTGTGAGTGTCATAGGCTATATATTAACCCGGAAAATAGGGGAGTTCCCGTGGGAATTTATAAAACTTATTTCGCGCTGACGAAGTCGCGGGAATCTGCTAGTATTTAATATAATCAATATCAATAACATAAGAAACTTTACGATAAAAGGAAGGACCCGTTATCATAAAGTTTTTAGTGATATTCAAATTATTTGTGATTTTCCATTAAGTTAAAAAATAAACACCCAACCCGAACCGGTGCAATTAACATAAATAAACATAAACTTAATATATTATATTATGTTATTTGCTTGCCGTTATACCGTTATGTGGACTGAAATAAGTCCGCAGCATTTTGCATACTGGAAGGTCCTAGTACACTGCGGGCCAAAATAATTGGGCAAATCATTGAAAATTAAAAATGAAAAGTTTAGTTAAGTTAACTTTAGTTTTTATACTGTTATTTATTCTACTATGCTCAAATATTATAAATGCGAAAGTATGTCTGTCTGTCTGTCTTCTACGCTTTAACGGTCCTTCTTTTCACCCGATTTTGATGAAATTTAGTATAGAGATAGGTTGCATCCCGGGAAGTACGTAGGCCTTTTCCTGTAGTTCCTGTGGGAATAAAAAAAACAAATCAACGCGGACAAAATTCGGGCATCATATTCTGTTGTCACAATAAATCGATTTAAAAGGTTCTACTGATGTTGCTGATATTATTGAAGAGTTCAAAAATTATAATCTTTTTCTTTATACCTCAGTCTTTGTTTAACCTATTTCTTTTAAAAATTATAGACCGTGCATCCATTGAACCCCATATCGGCCATAATGTGCCTCGAATAGGAGTTTGATTATCACTGCTTTTTAGTATTATGAGAGTATATGTATAAATTAAAATATGTATACATAACCTTTATATATTCGGTTAAAGTTGAAGATTAGTACTAACCTTCGTATTGATGTTATTGTAAATTGGCAGGCTCAGCTTACCTACAATAAATCGGAATTACCAGTAAGAGATAGATAAATTATATTTAAAAGATGATTCAAACGGACCTCGGCTAGTTCAAACCAGAGTTCAAACTACGACATGAGTGATCTAAGCGTATCTAAGGCACACGCGTCAATACATTGCTTAGAAGATAGAAGTTTAATTACGTAAACATGCGCTGGAATGCGCGGATGTGATTATTATGTTTACGTGAAATAAGTTATCATGAAACAAGGAATGTGTTTAATTTTAGACATCAATCGCTTTGTAGCTTACTAAAAATGATATAATCGTAAAAAAATCTAAGGCGGATTCTTTTGATGTCGTAATTATTTATTCGTTAACCTCTGGTTCGAATTTCGGTTATTTGCTACAGTGAGAAGAATTTATAGGCATAAGAAAATAATTTAATTCCCATCTGTTAAGCTGATTTTGACGAAATTTGGTGCCGAGGTAGGTTGCATGATGCATCCCAGGACATCCCCACATTTTATCATGGAAAATCAACGGGATTAAAAAAATAAGGGGAAGTATGAAGAAAATAATATACAAAAAATGGCACATAATTTGAATTAAGAAAGATCGGTATTAAGTAATATTCTTAATAAATATTGTAGTTTCATATTTACCTTTCATTTTAGATTTACCTAGAGTATCTAAAAATAAATTGTGTAGATGAGTCATTCTTAAAACTTTATAAAATGCAAGGCTCTTATGCGGGCTATCATATATTTGCACGCGAGTGTAATTGAGCGCGAAAGCCTGCCGAGGGCATTAGCCTTGCGTGTCCTCTGCCGATGTATATCACTTTCTCTGAAGCCTGACCCTATTATCTAGGTTTTAGTTACGGCTTACGGCATACCTAAAACGGCATACCTTTATGATGCTTTGACGACCTCCCTGGCGCAGTGTTGAGCGCTGTTGCCTTAACGTGGGAGGTCGCGGGTTCGATTCCCGGCAGGGTAAATTTGGGAATTTATAATTTCTGAATTTTCTCTGGTCTGGTCTGGTGGGAGGCTTCAGGCTGACATGGCTAGTTAGCTAGTTACCACCCTACTGGCAAAGACGTACCGCCAAGCGATTTTGCGTTCCGGTACAATGCCGTGTAGAAACCGAAGGGGCGTGGGTTTAATATAACTGCCAAACCCCTAACAGGTTAGCCCGCTACCATCTTAGACTGCATCATCACTTACCATCAGGTGAGATCGTAGTCAAGGGCTAGCTTGTAGTGGATTAAAAAAAAATGCTCAATCAAACCAGAAAGTGGAAACTCTTCCATAGTAGAGTATTAAGTATACGAGATGATGCCCGCTTCCGCGTGGATTTAGCTTTTTAATTCCTGTGCGAACTCCTTGATTTCCCGGCTCCTTCTCCTTCTTCCCCGGGATGTTACCTACTTCCATACCAAATTTCATCAAAATCGGTTGATCAGATGGACCGTAAAAGCGTAACAGACAGACAGACGGACAGACAGACAGGTATACACATTTATAATAGTATGGATATGGATTGGGTTTTCAAACAAGAAAATCTCAGTACTAAATCAGAGTTTGTGGTGTTACATTCCCGTGCCTGGGAGAGCACGTAAAGCAGTCGGTCATACGCCTGATCTCTTACCGTGCGTGTCAGATTTTCCGTCCCATCGGGCTATGAGACAAAGGGAATACAGAATGCACTTGTGTTAGCGCACACACTGGTGCACTATATCCGCGAAGATCGCTTATTAATTATTATTATTACCTATATCCATACTATAATATTATAAATGCGAAAGTGTTTCTGTCTGTCTGTCCATTTGTCTGCTATACGCTTTCACGGCCCATCTGTTCAACCGATTTTGATAAAATTTGGTACAGCGAAGGACATAAGCTACTTTTTGTCCCGGAAAATTTAGCAGTTCCCGCGGGAATCGAAAAATCTTAACTAACGCGAACGAAGTCGCGGGCATTATCTAGTTTACTATATATCCCGCTAAATGATGCCCGCGACTACGTCCGCGTGGATTGAGGTTTTTTGGTTCCCGCGGGAACTCCTTAGTTTTCCGGGATTAAAAGCCTGTGTGTTATTCCAGACTATAATCTACTTCTGTGATAAATTTCAGCCAGATCCGTTCAAATGTTGGGGCGTGATTGAGTTACAAACAATCATACATCCATCCATCCAAACTTTCGCATTTATAATATTAATAAGTTTGGAGATTGACCGTGGTGGCCGAAATTCGCTTGGAAATACATTATTACCCACGACATGGTATAATATATGTGTTTTCCCCACAGGACACAGACCAAATTTACTATTCGGTGGTTTGCCCTAAGAGGTTATGCGTTTCTTTTGTTGTGCACTTTTTTGTTACCACTTTCCTGGGCGCGTTTGGAACCCTCGTAGCTTTAGTTTTAAGATACCGTAACTGATTATCACCATTATGTAAGTAAGTAATTTTTAACGTCAATAATGAATGAATGTCTTTTTTTTTTATCCACTACAAGCTAGCCCTTGATTGCGATCTCACCTAATGGTAAGTGATGATGCAGTCTAAGATAGTAGCTGGCTAACCTGTTAGGGGCATGGCAGTTATATTAAACCCATACCCCTTGGGTTTCTACACGGCATCGTACCGGAACGCTAAATCGCTTGGCGGCACGTCTTTGCCGGTAGGGTGGTAACTAGCCACGGCCGAAGCCTCCCCAGGGAAAATGCAGAAATTATATTATAAATTCCCAAATTGACCCTGCCGGGGATCGAACCCGGGACCTCCGCACGTTAAGGCAACATCGCTACACACTGCGCCATGGAGGTCGTCAAAAAAAACAGACGTATAATTCGACCCATTTAAGGAGTTCATAGATGCCCTGCATGTCAAAAAGCACGTATGAACTCCTTAAACAAGTCGAGTTATACGTTTTAAGCTTACAAATAATTACGATTTGCTTAGACAATTGAGCCTAAGATCCTAAATAAAAACATATGATAAGTATGAGAACCATCCATGATTGGCCTTGAACCATTAAAACGATGAAGGGGTCAAAGCGGGAAGGCTATGCTTGACTTGACGTGCCGCCAAGCGATTCAGCGTTCCGGTACGTTGTACCGGTTGTATAGTTGAGGACCTGGAGAGTGACCTAGGCTACTTTTTATCCTGGAAAATTGTGGAGTTCCCGCTGGAATCCAAAAAACTTATTCCACGCGGACGAAGTCACGGGCATCAGCTAGTTATGAATAAAAAAACTTTCAATTCACATAAATTCCACAAAGCATGAGGGCCTCGCAAATAATATCTACCGTCCAGGGCCTCGCAATGGCTAAGGCCGCCCCTGATGGCATCTCTAAAAACTTTTACAGAGCAGCAAATAAAACGATTTGTAGTCCCGAGTAAATAATAAGTAGCTCCCGTTAACTAATTGGTGGCGAGACTAGACGCCGCCGATCCATTTATCTTGAGGTTGGTCTTTGCTCTCGTTGCACGAGTTACCCATGGGCGAAATACCTACAGTCCGACAAACTTTTCTGACCCGGTGACAGCGTCGCTAGTATCTATGAAAAATAAATTAAAAACAAAAACTAAACAGGCAAAAAAATTTGTACCAATTTTGGCCACCCTGCTCAGATAAGTTTGTGGGATTATTTAGTTTGTTCCAATAGGGATGATCAATTATTTAACTTCATAGTTCATATTATTTGACACTCGACCAACGGTGATGGGTATTGAAAGACGACAAGTTTGTAGATATTCCCATCATTCTTGGTCGAATGGCAAATGAGTACCTATACGATTTTGTATAAAATACTGAATTGTGACGTCACCAAATTCAACGCACTTTTTACTTTAATGGATTATTTACCTAAAATGGTTATTAAACATAAAGTTAACACTTAACTGGACACGTGGATATTAGTTAAGAGTGTAAAGCGACTACAAACTTAAACACATCCAAACTTCCACATTTCTAATAGGATATTTCTCTGGCTAATCTCTGATAGTCTGAGATTGGTCACCGTGGTCGAAATTCGGCTAAAGTACATTATTATAAGAGACCAATCCACATTCGGGTACAAATTAAGTCTATTTCATAGAATCTGTTATCACAATTCGTTATCGATAGGTACCACAAGTCGTCTGTACTCATTTCATAGTAAACGGTGAACAACAAAGGGGTCCCTTCTGTGGCGTCCAGCGTGACCCGAGATAACTCCCGATAAGCGTTGGTTAATGAATTAGACGGTATTTCTTTTCTATTGAGTAATTAAAAACTGTTGAAAAGTATTTAAAAATCGGCTAAAAGTGAAAATCGGACTCGCACACGACGGGTTCCACCGTCACATCTATAGTAATATTTTTATGCGAAAGTTTGGATGGATGGACGTTTGTTACTCAATCACGGCAGAGCAGCTGAACGGATCTGGATATAATTTGGCACAGAGATAGATTAATAGTCTGGAATAACACATATGCTACTTTTTATCCTGGAAAATGAAAGAGTTCCTGTGGAAACCAAAAACCTCAATCCATGCGGACAAAGTCGCGGGCATCAGCTAATCGTAGTCATAGATTTATAGTCCAGTCATTTGGTGCTCAAAAAGGGGGTTACCTGGAAAGTTTTTCGGGACTTTTGAAAATTGGTGTATTTTATGGATTACAACGTGCTCTTTCCGAATTTTCACTTTGCCACCTCGTATCTTTGCCGCTCGCGCTGCCATATTGGAAAAATGGCGCCCAAAAACAGTTTTTTGGCGATAACTCCTTTCAGACTAATTTTACGATGAAATAGTCAGGTATGTAATTAAACTAGAGAAAATTTCCTACAATGTATGTAGTAACGTTTTTTTTGTAGAATCAATAGTTTTAGCGTAGTATACGAGCGATGCAAACCAAAACCTAAATTCACCTTCCACAGTTCAAATAAATTCAAATAAAAACGGACAGACAGGCGGAGGAATAGCCGACGCTTAGTAATAGGGTCCCGTTGGCATCCTTTGGGTACTTAGTCCTAAAAATACAAAGCGAAATTCGTAAAAGGTTAAATTAAAACGTGTTTAATTTACTGCGGTAATACCGAAAATAGATTACGAAGCACACACAACCATTTATAGTTCTGCTAATCAATTAATTCCCACACACGCACACACAAACGATCCTAAATTGGTTCGTTACCGTTGTTTAGGTTAGAATTTTCGAAATACCCGCCGACAAAGCTATCTTGGTCGAGCCGTAATTATCGAGCCAATTGTTGCTCGCTAATAATAGAACTGCAATAATTGTCAGGTTAAAGGGCAACTCGAGGATCGGCCGGGCGGACCAACGAAATAGAGTCACGTGACTTTCGGCGGCCATTATTAGAAGAAACGCGGATTTATGGCGCGAAACAATGTGGCATTCCGCACGCGGGAAATGGCGGCACATTTCTTTTGAAGTGAAACTTCTTTTTTAATCGTTGCGATTTGAAAATTCGATGAAACGAAAAGGTGAAACAAAAAGCGTCACCAAAAAGAGACAATGGGGCTGATTCTGTATAACACATTCTCTGAACTAAACTAAAATGGCAGCTTTTTTAGTTCTGTCCCTTTCCGTAGGAAGTATTATGAAAGGGTAAGCAATATTTGTAATGCTCTAATTTTATTTTAGTTTAGAGATTGTGCACTACAGAATCAGCCCCACTATATTCATAAATAAATAGGATTTAGCCTGCGACAGAATGAGATAGAATACAAGTTATGTTTACGACCAATAGATGGCGCTGTACGATATTGAGTCGCGCTACTGCTACATTGTCCTCAAAAGGGTATGTAATTTATCTCATTCTCTACCTACTTTTCTGAAGTTACTAATCATTTTAACTTATTGCTGGCTCCTGAACACATACCCTCACCCTTCTCAACCTCTTGGAATGGAAGGGTTTGGTCATAGTCCACCAAGCTGGTCAACAAGAAGGCGCTGCCATCGTGTTTTCTTTATTCATCGTTTCAACCTATTTCCGGCTCTCTAGAGCACGAATCTGCTCTCAGAATGAAAAGGGTTTAGCCATAGTTCACCACGCTGACTGAAACCATGATAACCATTTTTCTGAAAAACTGCGGTTTTGTGTTTTATTAATGTATACTTCTGAAAAGTTCTAATAATGGTTGTTTCAAAGTTATAAGGTCACAATGGGGCGCTGCAGTTCGTCGTGGGTTTTTTAAAATTTTATTACTTGTGTGTAAATTGATTGCACGGTGGAAATAAAATATATATTTTAAAGAAAGATAGAATATATTATTTGAAGAAAATAGTTTATAAAATCCCCAAAACAAACACGAGAATCCAATTTTATTCTCATGGTAGTCTGCTTTGATCTGACTTAAGACAGAGTTAAAACGAGATAGATCTTTGACATTCCCTTATGTCCATCCCGTTTTAATTCTAAGTAAAGCCTGAGAAAGTCAAAGTACGCTCTATAAATCTTAGCAGAGCGAAGTTAGAACCAAAGCTGGGACTAGAAAGGTATAAAAATGTAGATCTAGTTCACAAAATAGTTATGCATCTATTTTGTGGCTAATTCTCTTTACAAATGGCCATCAATTTTTTATGGCCATCATTTAAAATGTATTGTAGGATACAATACATTTAACATTTTGATTTAGCATTGGTCTCAATGCTAATGGATAGATACCACTATATATAGTTTGTCATTTTGCCCGCATGGTACCTAAACTGGGTCGACTCATCCATACTAAAATAATGAATGCGAAAACGTGTTTGTCTGTCTGCTACGCTTTAACCACACATTAGGTAAGTAATAGTACCTATGTTCTTTAACGGCTTATCTTTTCAACCGATTATGATGAAATTTGGTATAGAGATAGGTTGTAACTCGGATAAGGACACGGGGTAATTTTTATCCTGTAAAATTAAGGAGTTCCCGCGGGAATAACAAACTTAAACAACGTGGACAAAGTCGCAGGCATCATCTAGTATTGCATATTATGTCACCGAAAGATTGCAAAAACCGTTAGATTGTAATATAACTAGCGAAATTGTAAACTGTCGTCAGATTGTGAACCGTTCAATATTAAAACAAATATCAAAATTATTTCACTCCGTTTGTATGCGTTGGCCTTGAGTCGGGCGGTTATTTTTGGGGGGTAAATCTTCATAAGACACCCAACTTCCTGGGGGAGAAGTGGGGTTATGTAGGATTTATGCGGTTGTACCTATTTAAACCCCCTCAGTGGCCACCCTCAGCGAGTATTGGGATTGGGAGGCTTCGAGATCTCTTACGAACGCGACGCGCGACAGTCCTATAGGGCATTCAGTTGAAAATTGAAATGATGATGAAATGTAGATAATTTTGCAAATATTTTTGTTAAAGTGGTTTTTTAATGTTCCAGAATCCGAGTGCGAGGGCGAGAGGTGTTCAGAATTTTTGAAATTACTAAATTCTACTATTACTAAAGGTAACAAACTTTCAGCTACTCCATAATACATAGTTCCATACTATAATTATGCGAAAGTGTGGTCTGTCTGCTACGCTTTCACGGCCCATATATTCAACCGATTTTGATGAAATTTTATACAGGGATATGTACAACATATCCATCCCGAGGAAGGAAATAGGCTACTTTTATACCGGAAAATTAAAGAGTTCCCACGGGAATCAAAAAAAAACTTAATGCACGCGGACGAAGTATCGGGCGTCATCTAGTAATAAATAAACAGGTACTAATAAAAACTTTATTGTTTCCATTATTGTTTTTTTTTCTAGATTAATATTATTATATATCTACGAGTACGAACTTTATTTATTTTTCAACATAATGTAAAAAATATTTATTTTTATAAATTAAAATCTAAATCATACTTATTACTTATTATTTATTACTTATTTACTTATAATATGTTGTTGTTTATAAATGTTTGTTTGTTTGTTTGTTTGTTTGTTTGTTGGTTTGTCCTTCAATCACGCTGCAACGGAGCAACGGATCGACGTGATTTTTGGCATGGGTATATTTGAGGACCTGGAGAGTGACATAGGCTATTTTTTATCCCGGAAAATGAAGGAGTTCCCGTGGGAATAAAAAAACTAAAACCACGCGGATGAAGTCGCGGGCATCAGCTAGTGAACAATAAAATAAAAACGAAAACTAAACTGGCATAAAAGTTATTTCCAATTTTGGTCACCGGGTCAGTTAAGTTTTGTAGGACTATAACATAGATTGACGAATACTTGAGAACGTGTTCTTAGTTGATATCGGTTTATTGTATGGGCCTAAGAAAATCTGTTTATACATTACTATAATATATTTTAAAAAAAACTTAGGGCCTGCTTAGTGTGTGCCATTGCTCCCACGACGATTGTGAAAAACTTTGACTGCCTCCTTTTCAGATCCAGAATCAATACATTCTTCTAACAGCACATCTTCTAACAGCACAAGTGTAACAGAGAGAAATAACAGCACAACAAGTGTTACAGAGAGAAATAACATCACAACAAGTGTTACAGAGAGAAATAACAGCACAACAAGTGTTACAGAGAGAAATAACAGCACAACAAGTGTAACAGAGAGAAATAACAGCACAACAAGTATTAGAGAGAGAAAAAAGGAGCGCCGGGAATGCTTAGCCGGGAGCGAGTGGTACAGCAAATGTTACAAATGCAGGTGCTCTGAAGATGGCCATGCAGAATGCAAAAGGGTGGAGGTCTGCCTGTTCGAAGACTATGGTAATGTCACAGTCATTTTCTACCAGTCATCCAATGGAGACGTACCTTTTTTTCACGGTTACCCTAAAAAGGGCGGCTATGATTTGATTTTGATTGAGTTTTTAACATGACTTCTAAATGCCCGAACAGATTTGGATGTATGGGGTATCGTTAGAATCCTTACATCCTTCCATCTGGTTGTTTTGAAAAAAAAATTGTAGTCATTGATGTGATTTTTATATAATATTGCTAAGTAAGTGGGTATTTTAATAATAATAAAGTGTCAGTTCTCATCAAGTGCTCGTTTCATTCACAACATGGTGACAGCGGTTGAAGTTTAAAATAATAATTACGGAGAATAGAAGCAGTGTATAATTGTGAGATAAGTTTTGGATGCAGTGTGCATAAGTTTTAAATAAATAGTGACGATGGAACACGCGCGGCCGCCGTCGGAATTATGCTTAGAAGGAGGGCCGGCGTGCCGTGCAACTGCGTGGCGAAAATGGCGGCAGCAGTTTTACGTCTTTTTAAAAGCGGCCGGTGTTCACAAGGAGTCAACGGATGTCCAAGCCAGTCTGTTGGTCAATTTGATAGGACCGGAGGGTTATGACATTTATACGACCTTTAAATATGCAAAGGATGAGAGTCGTGAAGATATCGAAACTTTGGTGAAAAAATTTAACGAACATTTTGGCACTAAGCAGAATACCACTATGGTTCGCTTCAAGTTTTTTACGCGAAATCAAGAATCCGGTGAGTCGATCGACGAGTACGTGACGACTTTGAAACTTTTATCGGAACACTGTGAGTTCGAGCACTTAGAGGAGGGCCTTATCCGCGATAGAATAGTTTGCGGCGTAGCGGATAGCAAAGTACGGGACAGATTACTAAGGGCAGAAGAGCTAACTTTACAAAGTGCCTTGAAAATATGCCGGGCTAATGAGATGTCAATTGAAGAGAAGCAGAACATCGAGGGCGCCAAGGCGAAAGCTGATGAGGCGTGCGCGTCATCATCAACGGCAGTGGACGTCATACGGGGCGCGCGGACAGGCGGCCGAGCGGGCGGCTGGGCGCCGCGGGCGCAGCGTGGGCGCGGCTGGGCGCGCGGCGGCGGCGGCGGCGCTCGGAGCGCTGCGGCCCGCGGCCTAGCGCGGCCCGCGCAGGGATTCTCAGCGGATGCGGCGCGATCGCGGTCTTGTAAAAAATGTGGCGCGTTTCAGTGCGATGGTGATAATTACTGCCCGGCTCGCAGGGCTGTGTGTTTCTCGTGTGGTTCAGTAGGCCATTTTAAAAAATTGTGTGCTCTAAATCCACGAAAAAATGTGTATCAAATAGTGGAAAATAGTGATACAGATGAAGAATTATACATGATCTCTACGATCGACGGTGACTTAACTTGTAAGGACAATAACAGATGGTATGAAATTTTGCAATTATATAATAGTGTTAAAAAAGAGAAATTTAAACTCGATACCGGATCGGACCTAAACGTTATGTCCTTGGAAAAATATAAACAATTAGGTTTGCAGTTGTCATCCTTGCATCAAAACAACGTTAAGGCTCAATCTTTTTGTGGTAATGAAATACCGATACTGGGTTCGTGTTATATTTCCTGGATATATAAAAATTGTCTGTATAATCTCAATTTTTGCATTTGTAGAAATGATTGTGAGAGCGTGTTAGGCAAATATGCTTGTGAGAAATTAGGTATTGTGAAACGTGTGTACACTATAAATATAGATATGTATGCTGATTTATTTAAAGGGTTAGGTAAGTTACCGGGTGAGTATAAGATCATTATTGATTCTGGGGTACAACCGTCGGTCTGTCCGGTCAGAAAAATACCTATTGGCGTTCGTGATAAGTTAAAAGTAGAATTAGAGCGTATGGAAGGTATGGGTGTTATAAGGAAGGTATCGCACCCTACCGAATGGGTGAACGCGATAGTAGTAGTAGCGAAGAAAAATGGTAGTTTACGTGTATGTCTCGATCCGCGGCCGCTAAACCGGGCGGTGCGACGCGCGCACTACCCGCTGCCGACGCTCACGGAAATAGCTGCCAAGTTGCAGGGCGCACGATATTTTAGCAAGTTAGATGCTAGATCGGGATATTGGATGATTCAGATTGATAATGAAAGTGCGGATTTATGTACGTTTGGAACACCCTTCGGACGTTATCAATTTTTACGCTTACCTTACGGAATTAATTGCGCCTCGGAGGTATTCCATGCTCGAGTGCGGCAACTTCTGGAAGATCTGGAGGGTGTAGATTCGTTCGTGGACGATATCATCGTATGGGGAACGACTATGGCGCAGCACGATGAAAGGCTAAAATGTTTATTAGAAAGGGCAAGGCAAGTAGGTATAAAATTTAATAGAGAAAAGTGTGAGTTTAGGGTTCAGGAAGTGAGTTATTTAGGGCACACGTTCAGCTCGGAGGGCATGGCGATCGACAAAAGTAAGCTTAAGGCTATCGAGGATATGCCTACCCCGCAAAATAGGTCTGCTTTAGAGCGGTTCCTCGGTATGGTCAACTATTTGTCTAAATTTATTACGAATTATTCTGAAATAGCATCACCTCTGCGCGGCTTATTGAAAAAAGACGTAGTGTGGTGTTGGGAAGAGGCGCACGAGAAGGCCGTGCGCGAGTTGAAGCAGAAGTTGTGCGCGGCGCCCGTGCTGGCGCTGTACTCGCCGCGCGAGCCCGTGCTGCTGTCCGTGGACGCGAGCTCGCGCGCACTCGGCGCCGTGCTGCTGCAGGCGGGCCGCCCCGTCGAGTTTGCGTCCTCCACTCTCACTGACACGCAAACTAGGTATGCGCAAATTGAAAAGGAGTTGCTTGCCATTGTATTCGCTCTAGAGCGATTTCATCAATATCTGTTTGGCCGAGGTGACATCACAGTCGAAACGGATCATAAGCCTCTAGAAGCCTTATTTAATAAATCGTTGGATGCGGTACCTGCGCGGTTGCAGCGCATGATGTTAAGAATTCAAGGTTACAACTTTAAGGTAGTGTACAAGCCGGGCAAATATATGTTCGTTGCGGACACACTGTCGCGCGCTCCGCTACCGGAATTGATGAAAAATAACGTCTCGGTTGAAATAGAGGAGCAGTCGTGTTTTGTTATTAATAATGTTCGATTTACTGATGAAAAAATTAAATTAATTAAAGAATATATTGACTCGGACGAAGAATGCCAAAGTATTATCAAGTACATAAAAGATGGATGGCCAGTAAATAAGTATAGTGTCGATGAATGTGTGCGGCAATTATGGTCTTATAGAGAATGTTTCGAATACATAGATAACATTATTTTAAAAGACAACTTGGTGTATATACCTCGAGGCCTTCGTGCAGAAATGATAAACCGCGTTCATGAGGGCCACATGGGCATCGACCGGTGCAAGCGACGTGCTCGAGAGGTAATGTTTTGGCCGGGCATGTCGCGCGACGTGGAGCGTGCGGTGCGCCGGTGTGCGACGTGCGTGGAACTCAAGCCGCGACCCTCGCGCGAGCCCATGATACCACACGAGATACCGGATATTCCATGGTCGAAGGTAGGCTCGGATATTTTTCAATATCGGAATAAATACTTTTTGATTCTCGTAGATTATTTTTCAAACTTTATTGAGGTTAGCGCGCTGAGTAGTATAGGAAGTAAGGCGGTAATACGAGCTATGAAGGATCAATTCGCTAGGCACGGAATTCCAGTCCAGCTGGTGACGGACGGAGGTCCAGCTTACACCTCAAAGGAATTTGCCGATTTCCGGTCCAAATGGGGTTTTGCGCATGTCACTACGTCACCCAACTATCCTCAAGCTAATGGCCGAAGTGAAAAAAGCGTACAAACAATTAAAAACATATTAATTAAAGCGACTAACTCAGGATCTGATTTTTATTTGGGTTTGTTGAACTTTAGAGCGTGCCCACGCGACGGGTTAAGTTCTCCGGCTGAACTGCTCATGGGGCGCAGATTAAATACCAGGCTACCGGCGCATGAGCAGTCCTTAAGGCCCTGCCGTGATAATACCGCAGATTACCAAAGCATCTTGTTTAAGCAGGCTAAAAGTAAAACTTATTACGATCAACATTCGCGACCCTTGCCCGAGCTGGTGCCCGGGCAGGGTGTTGTTATGATCGACGAAGGCAGACGTAAACATGCTGTAGTGCAAGGTACGGCGCCTCAACCGCGCTCGTATTTCGTTCAGGACAACGTGTCCGGGAGGCGATATAGACGAAATAGACGTCACTTGCTTGGTATACCTCCAACCGAAGTTTGCGCAACGCCTAAGGAGGAGGATAAGTGGAGTAGCGCGGAAAGTGACGATCATAGTACTCCTCAGCAAATTCGTTCCACTGCTACTACTACCGCGGAACCCCCCACGGTCTATGATAGTGAGAATTCACCAACCATTGATGATAAATATGCAAATAAACTGACAACACGCAGACCGGCGGCTGTCAAAGCTCGCATGAATTTAAAACATATGAAATGATGAGATTGTAAGTAGTGAATAAATAGTAAGTGCATGAATAGTATTAATATAGGATATTAAAAATGTATAAGATAGGATTAGGTGCGTATTATTTAAATATAAATACATATGCCTATCATAAAATTAAAATAAAACTACATGTAATACTTAAAAAATAAAAGGGAAAGATGATGTGATTTTTATATAATATTGCTAAGTAAGTGGGTATTTTAATAATAATAAAGTGTCAGTTCTCATCAAGTGCTCGTTTCATTCACAACAGTCATAGGGACTGCCGGCCGATAGAAGTGAAAAATCTAATCCATTCAATTTTACTTGTTATGATATACACAGCACTAATATTGCACAGTACGAAGAATGAGTACTAGAAACAGGGTCACAAACAAAATATTATCGCAAAAAATTCCCAATTTGCACACATAAACATTTGAGTTTATAGCTGGGAAATGTAGAAAAAGGTATCACAGGTAGCAACAACTTCAGTTTTACCACTAACGTATAAAGCTACATTACGATTGGAAAATATTATTTTTTAAGACGTTCTGTCATCAGAGAAAACGTGGGAATAACCTTTCAATCATAAATAAAAATTCATTTTAAAATATGTACAAAAATATTCATTATTAAAATAAACTTAACGTGTAAGCAATATGGTACGTCATAAGTTGCCAAATTGGTACCTTTACTCTATTTTGGAACTAACTCTTGGCATTGTCATTGTCAATATCAAGAACGACAATTTATTATAAACCTTAAAACTTAGCGTTTAAGTTTAATTATGAATGTAGTAATGTATTTAAGACCTTTTGTCTTCGTGAAAAAGCACAGTATACAGATGCAACCAGTATGGAAACTACCTAGAAACGTTCGAAACAGGCTCACTCCCACAAACGTGCGCATCGACGGGATCCCAAGCGCTCGTCGCAGTGCCGTCAGTAGTGAGTGCCACGTCATCGCATGTTCGATGCGCACGTTTGTGTGAGTGAGCTGATTCGAACGTTTCTAGGTAGTTTCCATACTGGTTGTATCTGTTTACTGTGCAAAAAGTGCTCAACGCGGCCTAAGAAGTTTTCACTTCAAAAATTAAAAAATTTCAGGAGACCCCATCAGGTGTAAACCGAACACAACTTTCGAGATCGACTGCAACGATTGCACGTGCCTTGAGAGCGGTCAAGTCGCCTGCACTATGCTCAAATGCAAGTCAGAGTTTCCAGCTTTACCAATTCCAGGAGATTTACCAGCTTTACCAGATGGACCAGCCCTGCTAGAGCCAGGTGAGTGTGATCAATACTTTCACCAACCTATGACCTGTTTAAGGATTTCATATATGCCTGCGGGGGATGCCCCGGGGGTCACGTCCGCAGGAATTACCTTTTACCTCCCTGCACGTGTCCTCCGGGTGGTGCTAAGCGAGCGACGAACCAGGAGGCGTAATAAAATGCCATACGATTAAAAAAAAAAATATACATATATGCCTGCACGACAAAAAGCATGCAGGAACTCCTGGCATCGTACCGGAACGCTAAATCGCTTGGCGGTACGTCTTTGCCGGTAGGGTGGTAACTAGCCACGGCAGAAGCCTCCCACCAGGATATTTTAAACTTACTTAATTAGAACATTTCAAAAATTCGCGGAACCGGCAAGATTTGAACCTGCGTCTCTCTGGGAATGGCGCCCTGAGCGCCTTGACCACTAGGCCACGGTTCACTTACCTGCCAGTGCCGAAATTTGAGATATGCATCTTTTGCTCCAGTCTTCTAACGCGACTGTTTATGCCATCCAGTAGCGATATATTTCAGTATCGAAACTACTTTCAAGGCCCATATTCGATATACCTCATTTATATGCATTTAATTAAGTAAGTTTAGAAACTTTCCTCGTGTGCGAAGCACTGTAAAAAAATTATAAGATTCGGCTTTCTTTAATTTAAATTTTTAATTTGTACTTGTGATTTATAGAGGGAGACTTTATGGAGTCACTATATTCGAATAAAAGGAAAGACTGTCAGCCGGGATCTCGGTGGCAGTCGAGGTGCAACGAATGCATCTGCACTGTGTACGGGCTACCAGCCTGCACGGATATGGCTTGTCCGGAAGTGGATAATGGTGCGTATTTTTTTAATCTGATTTATTTGGGGCTTTCCTTTACAACACTGCCTCGTTGGTCTAGTGGTTACTACGTTCGACTGCGGCCGACGAGGTCCCGGGTCGGGCCATAATTAGATAAGTGTGAGATCCATAGAGCAAACTTTGACTTCGCTTAGACTTAAGACATGGTTAAAACGAGACAGAATGATGTTACTCACATAAGTCTATCTCGTTTTATCTCTAAGTAAAGTCTGAGCCAAATCAAAGTACGCTCTATGGATCTCAGCATTAGTGTTGGGTTTTTACTAGAAATTCTCAGTACTAGCCTTAGAAGTTAGTCGTTTAAGCCCGCCAACCCGCATTGGAGCAGCGTGGAGGGTCTAAGCTCTAATTCCCTCTGTCCTATGAGAGGCCCAATGGTGGGACATTAATGGGCTGTAGTGGTAGTGGTTTTACAGAACAAAGCCAGCCCCACCGTTCCCTGCGAGAAACTTATACGTAACTAGCTGATGACCACGACCACATTTCCGGTATAAAAATTAGCCTTAGATGTGTTATTCTAGAAATCTAGACTATAATCTATCTCCGTGCCAAATTTCATAAAGATAAATTCAGCCGTTCTGGCCAGAAACAAACATCCATCCATCGTTTCGCATTTATAATATTAGTATCGATGAATATAAAGAGTCAAAAGAAGCGCACGGGTGGTGGCATGTTATTCCAACACGTTGTACCAACTGAAGGAATATTTTAATGAACGTAGTATGTAACTTCGATTCCAGATCCAGTGAGGACTTGCGCGCCGGATTCGAAGTGGATGAACGAGTGTAACGATTGCTGGTGCGACAGCGGCAGCGCCGTTTGCACTAGGATGGGTTGCAACATTCCTATCAGTAAGTAATGTCCTCCCGACCGAATTTCGGCCACGGCGGCCAATCTCCAGAGAGATTAGCCATCTGCGCGGGAGATATTATAGTGCAAACACAGGTGCACTCTCTGTTCCTTTACTCTCATAGCCCGATGGGACGAAAAATCCAAAACGACCGGAGGGAGATTTGGCGCAGGACCGACGGCTTCTCCGAGGCACGGGGGTGAAACACCGCCAACTTCCCAACTCCGGGCTAGGGCTGAGAATTCCTTGCCAGAAAAACCCAATATTTGTTATGGCCCGACCCGGGACTCGAACCCGGGACCTCATCGGTCGCAGTCGAACACTCTAACCACTAGACCAACGAGGCGAGGTAAGTGACCTAGTGGGACACTTCAGCCGTGGCTAGATATCAGTTACCACCCTACTGGTAAAGACGTGCCGCCAAGCAATTTAGCGTTCCGGTACGATACTGTGTAGAAACCGATTAGGGGTATGGGTTTAATTAATCTGCCATACCCGTAACTGGTAACATGTTTACTATTACCTGTTTTGTTATGTTAGCCCGATACCATCTTATACTGCATCATCACTTACCATCAGGTGAAAGTGCAGTCAAGGGTTAAATTGTAGTGTATATAAAAAACTGTATTCTTTCTTGCAAAAAAGTACCTATTTGTCTATCTATCTATTTATTATTTACTTGATGACGCCCGTGTCTTCGTCCGCGTGGATTTTAGGTTTTAATTTTCCGGCAAGAAAGGATTTTTATAGGATAAGAAATAGCCAGTCACTCTCCAGTCCGAACCAAGTCAATTCCTTGCATCGTTACGGCGTGATCGAAGGACAAACCAACACACTTTTGCATTTACAATAATAAAAGGGAGTTGGTATGTTAATGCGTCTACTTGATTTTCTCGTAGATAGAAGACGTAGACAGAGCATACGGGGTAGCGGGTGATTTAGCGGGGTCCGTATGATTTCTAAATTCTAGTGTTACAGAATTGGGAAAAGAAATCGCGCGAACATTTTTCGCATTACTAACGTAGCCGTATGTATGCTTTACGACCACTAAACCAAATGTATTAAAACCATAAATAATACTATTTTTTTTGGTATTTTCTTTCAGTAATGGACTTCCGCCCGATCGGTGCCTCCAGCAGTACAGAAAAAGCTCAAATCGTAAGTTTTTCATTACACTTGCGCACTTTAAAAATGGAGCAAAATAATATTTTTTGTAATTTTCATAGCAAAATAATAATAACATTGGTCAGGCAGGGGCCATAGTACTTAGATAGAGCCATTTCACCAGTCCATTATAGCAACCCAAACCCGTAGACCCATACCTATCATTTGTGTCCATGTTTTGCAATAGTCCTGCACTAACAAGGGATTGTCCTTGGGTGCACTCGCATAGTGCATAAAGGGATATTCGCTGATTGGTGTCACATTTCCTTTAGAGTAAAATTGTCTAACGGGCCTCTGCGAGTTGGTTTCGGCCCCTCGTATGCCTTCCAAAGGTCCGGGATCCCATGGTCCCGAGATGGAAGAGACAGACATAATAATAATCTATATTTCATTATAAGCACAATTATTTTGTTGTATAGTCCCACGAACTTAACTGACCCGGTGGCCAAAATTGTAACTAGATTTTATGCCTGTGTAGTTTTTGTTTTTATTTTATTTGTAAGAGACAATCCAGAAGCCTACTTCTGGATTGTCTCTTACTTCTTACTCGTGCAAATACCTATATTTGCACGAGTAATAATGGTTAAACGTCCACGAGAGATTTAATATAATTAGAAAAGTTGGCTAAAAGACAATATTCATTTGATCCGGCCACGATTGCTATCGTTAAGCTCTAAATCAAAATGCGATCCAAACACAAAAGTATTCAATAATCGCTGAGTCTGCCGCCAGGAGACTGAATTACTATCGTTGAAACACTTGTATTTACCTATACTATTTTCAATATGGCGTCCGTATCCGCAGATTAAATCGAATCACATGAAACGAGTCAAATTGACAGATATTACACTTCCTGTTTCATAAAATATACCTAATGACAAACATAATAATGCTAACATATTTTTGTACTAGCGTACAAGCGACTGTCACCGTGTCAGATAAGTTTGTCGGAGTATAACCTACCTACTTGAATTCCATACCACAATCATTTACTTTATTTCCATGTAGGTATTTAGAATTGCACAATTGACAAATTCCATCGAGATTTCCAAATTGAAAAACATTTTTTCCGTTATTAAAAACGCACATTTTCTAAAATAATACTTAAGCGTTCACTCATATGTATTACTGGTTTTTTTTTGTCATGCCTATTTTATCCATCAAAACCTTACATTCTGCCAGTCTTACAGCACCTTTAATTTTTATACATTAAAAAAAAACTGGTGATCGCAAGTCATTGAATTATGGTTAACTGGATAAGTCTGGATACTAATTATTCTACTTACAAACTCGCAGTTCAGTGTTTACACGAGCACTATGGTAAAAGGAAGCACAAAAATAATTAAGATGAACGTAACTGAAGGTAAGTGGATTTTATATTAATTATTATAACATTCACAAATTAGTTTTCTTAAATAATAATGATCGTAACTTTTTTTTATTTTTTATCCACTACAAGCTAGCCCTTGACTGCGACCTCACCTGATGGTAAGTGATGATGCAGTCTAAGGTGATAGCGGGCTACCCTGTTAGGGACATAATGGTGATAATAGTTATACCTAATCAGTTCACATTGTGATAAAAAAATTTAAAAAACACCAGTTTGAACATAGTTTGGATGGATGGATGTTTGTTACTCAATCACGCTCCAACGGCTGAACGGATCTGGATGAAATTTGGCACAGAGATAGATTTTAGTCTGGAATAGCATATAGGCTACTTTTTATCCCGGAAAATTAAGGAGTTCTCGCGGGAACTGAAAAACTTTAATCCACGCGGACGGAGTCGCGGGCATCAGCTAGTAATGCATAAACTAAAAGTTGAATAATAATTATTGCAATGCATCAACCATTAGTTTCAATCATTCGTCAACTAAAAGTTAAACAATGATTATAATCATTGCTATGCATCAACCACAAGTCTGTTTATGATCATAATGCATCAACTATAAACTAAATAGTGATTGCAATGCATCAACCACAAGGTAATGATTTTAGTTTATCTCTGCAATCCTTACAAAGTTGGTATTTGTCAATGTCTTTTTTAAAATTTTAGGACCAAGCCCCCAGCTCAAATGGTAACAGAGTAAAAAGACGAGCTAACATATGCAAACCGACTGCAGCATTCAAAGTGTTCTGCAACTATTGTGAATGTGCATCAGACGGTCAGAGCTATTCGTGCACCAACTACGAATGTATGGAACGAGATGTTAATGATGATGTTGAAGTTTTTATGGAGAGTGAAGTGAGTATGTCAACTAAAACCATTGACATAGAGCATAACTTTTGAGAAACCAATAGTGAGATATTACAAGTCGTACCATAGATCTAGACGCGATTTTGGCGTATTACTCACTAGGTATGAACCTAGTGAGTTCTATTTCTGGTCTGCAAGACGAGGATCTGATACCCATTTTATGACTCCTTTACTCCATCCCTCTTCCCCTACCAAAAATTTTAAATTTTAAAATGATTTGTACGAAACGAAGGATGATGCCTATGTCACAAATAAATTATTTCTTGCTGATTATTAAATAGATGGTCTTCCACAAGACCTAAAATTCACATTCTCGGTTAGTTTTAAGTTTGATAACCATTTTAAACTATAAATTTGATGACGTCACAACTATGTATTTCATACAAACTTCCATACGACAAGCGTATTCTTAAGTTTGATAAAGAGTTGCTGATTTGATTGAGTTGTCATCATCCCTATTATATCATTAGGTAGATAAATCCAGAGTTCTATTCTGTTAAAGTTGCAGATGCTTATAAAATGCTCCAATTTCAAAATTCTCATCGCAAGGGCTTATTGATAACAGCAAAAATCTTCTAGGGAGCGGACCACATAGAGCGCCATACGGTGTGCAAGCCTCGTGGAACTTTCTATATCGGCTGCAACACTTGCCACTGTAGTGCGGATGGGATGGATTTCTCTTGCACCAACAAACCGTGTTCGTTACCCAAGGACGTTGAAGTTTTCCATGAATTGAAGGTAACTTTTGGAGACTACTTTACATTGTGGACGTAGCTTATTATTTATGTTTTAACACTTTGCCATATATTTTGTTTAGTGAACAGATTAATTAATTATTAACAGTAAAGTAGAGTTAAGTACTTGTTACTAGATTTCAGTACTTACTTGTTCTGTAAATCTAAATTTAAAAGATTCTTGTGCCGCAAATAATTGAGATTAAGCATGATTAGTATAGATACAGCTTAGTGTATGTTATAATACTAACCTGTGGGCGGGATATATTACAATTAATACAAAAAAATCTAAATTAAAAACTAAAAACTAAAAATAAATAATTAAAATATATTATTAAAAGGAGTCCCTTTAGGCAAGGTTCCAAAGATACTGGCAGCGTTCCCCCTTTGAATGACTAGACTTATTCTTTGTCCGAGGTAGCTGCCAGCTCTTCGGTCTCCTGTGATGTCGACAACAAGCATGATTTATATTAATAACCTAGACGCCGCTTACGGGAGGATTTAAGGAAATAACTCAATCCACGCGGTTTCTAAATCCAAGTCATATAATCAATCGATTATAAATCTGTACCTAATAGGAGTTTTTTTGCTTTACAGGACCTGCAACCGATCGTGCCTTAGCCTTGTTAATAAGGAAATCGATGGATTCATTGACTCTAATAGACGACTAAGATTTTTAATTAAATGTTTTAATACCAAATTGTTTTGTTATTTTAATGATTATTGTTTCTTGCAAATATGTGATATCGTTCGATCATCATCATCACCCATCAACCCATCAACCCATCGCCGGCCCATTACTGAACTAAGCACGAGTTTCCTGTTATAATGGGGAGGGTCAGGGTTTTGGTTACGGTCAACCAAACTGGCCAAGTGCGGATGGGCAGCATTCTCAGACCTTTTAGGATAATATGAAGAATTCTAGAGCATGCAGCTTTTCTGGCGATATTTTCTCCACCGAGCAAGTGATATTTAATCATGCTTGAAACACATTACATCTCAACATAGGTTAATAGCCTATCACCACTGCCTATCATTATTATGTTAAAGTTCGACTTATTATAGAACTTATTATAGACTTCTAGGCAAGCGCGTTCCAACCTAGACCTCATCATTGCTTTGTACTAAGCATGATTGTCGTCAAGCGCAAGCCTATCACGCAATAAAAAATAAAAAAAATGAATTTTCTTCTTGATGTTTTTTCATGATCACCATTTCTCCTTTACTCTCTACGTTCTAGGCTATAAGATCAGCCGCACATTACGTCTCAACCTAGGTTAGTAGCCTATCACCACTGCCGATCAATATCTTTTTAAGTGCTTATAGTTCAACTTATTACAGAATGTTCTTCTTCTAAGTTCTTCATGATCACCATTTCTCCTTTACTCTCTACGTTCTAGGCTATAAGATCAGCCGCACATTACGCCTTAACCTTGGCTAGTAGCCTATCACCACTGCCGATCAATATCATGTGAAGTGCTTATAGTTCAACTTATTATAGAATGTTCCTCTTGATGTTTTTTCATGATCATCATTTCCTCTTTACCCTCTACATTCTAGGCGTTAAGATCAGCCCCAAATGAGAAAAACGTGGTATGTGCCGCTAATCGCATGTTCATCAAAGATTGTAATACGTGTTGGTGCAACGAGGACGGCACTAGCTACTTTTGCACCAGGAAAGTTTGCATCACTGACTTGCCTGACGAGGTCATAGAAGAACAACCTGAGGTAGATCTGGAGCTTTTGGTGGTGGAATTTATTTATCAAAATATTTTTCAAAAAAAACTATTTTCAAATGTTTTTTATCATAACTTTTAACAAGTAGGTACTTTTGAATCGTCAAGTGAATCTATCACTTATTCGGAATGCCATTCCTACCGAGAAGAACCAGCAAGAAACTCGGCGGTAGCTCTTTTAGAAATAGATATTAAATTACAATTCCTATTAACGTAATATAAATAAAGTTAGATTACACTAAGTAACCGCTATCCCCAGCATTGCTAGAGCGAGTCAAATCCAAGATATTTTACATAATTTTGTCTTCAACAGTATAATAACAGTCATGGCAAGTATGCAGTGTTGCATTAAATTAGTGTCTTGATAATAGGTCTTTTTCAAGAGCATTTTCACTGGATTTCAATTTTTAGATTATTTATGTCTATATATTTTTTAATTGTGACATTAAAATGTATAGTATACATTTTTGATTGCTCAAGACATTTAATTAGTTCTGTTTGATTTTCCGCAATTTTTTTCCTGCTTTATCAGATTGTAATTGATTGATGTTCTTTCGTAATCTTTGTTTATTTCATCAGCCATTTTTAACAGTCCCTCTTCTGTTACTACTAATCACAGAATCAACAAGAACTAAAGCGCAAATGTAAACCGGATGAAGTTTTTGAATTGGATTGCAACATGTGCCGTTGCAACTCTGACGGAATGGGTTTCTCTTGTACAAGGCGGGCTTGTGTGCCCGAGGAAAATGCCAAGGTTTGTTCGGAAGAACCTAGTTATTTCAATGCAGGTGCAGGTGTTAATGATGGAACTAGAAGATTAATTCACTATAGTCCGCCACAGTTGGTAGTACGTGTATCTTGCACTTGTAGCTTGCGATATTATCGAATATCTTCTATCTAATATATTTACCTACTGCAGCGGATTATATCAAATTAAACTTCTAGTTCCTTCATTATCATGGACTTCTGCAAAGTAGGTAACGCCTGCTTCTATCCAATAATGCAGGTGTTGTTTGGTTTTGGTTAGGTCTACTTGTGTGGCTTCGGTAGTTTTGGTCTCCAGTCTCATTATTAAAGGACTTTTGGGATGGATTTCTAATGTATGTTGCTATTTCTTTGTTTCTGTTATAGGTGAAAATAATAATTGGTATATTGGTGTCGGGTGGTGGCGGTCTATAGAAATTTCAAATGCTTAAACCTTCATTATCTTTGTTTTTATTTTTGCTTCGTTCGAAATTGAACTTTTATTAGGTAGTTTCAACATATTGTTTTAGTTCTGATTTCTTTTCACGAATTTCATTAATATTGAAGTCAACTTTTACAATATTATGTTACTACTATTCTAACTACTAAATATTCTATTCTATTCTACTAATACTAACCCAGATTGATTTCTTCCTTAACTTTGTCATACTTAAACATAACTTAATAATACTCATTTAAGGGTTATTCATGATGGGATAGGAGAAGGTATGTTGGTTGCATAAAATTTATAATGTTCTTTTTGTTCTTACAGAATTTACCAATTAACAGAAGTGTTCGTGCGACTGCTCAGGTATTGACATAATTACATACTTATACACATATTTTACGTTTACATTTACCTATGTTTTCGCTTTGGGTTCCAATTTATTTCTGAACCGAATTTCGTCAAAATTCGTTAAGATGGGCAGTGGAAATTTTGCAGAATAGGCAGTTACACCTATTATCGCATTCCATTACCACTACCACTACAGCCCATTAACATCCCACTGCTGGGCACAGGCCTCCACTCTCATAGGAGAGAGGGAATTAGAGCTTAGACCCACCACGCGGGTTGGCCTATTATCGCATTCACAATATATATTTAATTCATAATCCGTGTCTATTTACTCACATATCACATTTGACACATTTTATTTTCTTTAAAAAATACATAAATAAATTAATGACATTGTTATAGGATGATGCCTATATCAAAATTAAATTATTTCTAATTGATTATTAAATAGAGGGTCTTCCAAAAGACCTTAAATTCACATCCTCGGTTAGTTTTAAGTTTGATATCCATTTTAAAACATAGATTAAAGGAAAAAGTGCGTTGAAATTTGTTGACGTCACAACTGTGAATTTTATACAACTTCCATACAAGTGCGTTTTTAAGTTTGATAAAGAGTTGATTTGCTGATTTGATTGAGTTGTCATCATCCCACATGCACTTACCAGTGTAATCAAAGCGCAACCCGGATATAACGCGTACTATGTTCAGTAGGGGCCGCCGAAGAACTGCAAACCGGGCACCGAGTTCCGGATGGACTGTAATAAATGTCTGTGCGACAATGAGGGACAGAACTACTCCTGCACACGCATCGACTGTGCAGCGTTGAACGGCAACGGCAATGGTGCAACGAGGAAAAAACGAGGTAATGTCTGTGCGACAACGAGGGACAGAACTACTCCTGCACACGCATCGACTGTGCAGCGTTGAACGGCAACGGCAATGGTGCAACGAGGAAAAAACGAGGTAATGTCTGCGCGACAACGAGGGGCAGAAATACTCCTGATATTATTTACCTGTTTTAAATAGTAGAGCAGTAATTACATTTTTGAACACCTAGGACTGCTACAGCCGAAAAGTTTTTAACATGCCAAATCTTTAGAGGTCCATTTCGATACTTACTAAATAGTCCTCCACGAGGGAAAAGCTTTTAATTCACAATTTTCCCAGCAGCAACGGCGCAAGTGCAGACCCAATGCGTGCCAGAAAGCGTGTTCAACCAGGGCTGTAACGTGTGTCGGTGTGAAGCGGATGGTAACCATGCGACCTGCTCCATCAAACGCTGCAAGGAGGACAACCCTGATGAGGATGCGGATGATCTTTCACCAGGTATTGATTTTGTCATGGATTTCAATAGAAAATTATAGGATCTATTCTTTTTTTGAAAACAATTACATTAATTAGTATTTAATACTTCTTTACGATTGTTAAGCCAGTGAAGCCATATCAATTAGTGCTCTAAATATCTTCTAATGTTCTTTGTTCCTCCTAACTTTTACTTTTTACACTTAAATTATGCTTTTGATATAATTTACGATTTAATTTTTTACTAAGTTTTCCGTTATCATCATCATCTCAGCTTGCTGACGTCCACAGCTGAACATAGGCCTTTCCCAAAGAACTCAACCACATCCGGCCCTCAGCCTTCTTCATCCAGCAACTTCAAGTTTTCTTTAAGTTTAAAAATTGATGTGTGCATTTAATTCAAACTGTATTATTCTTCTCAGACTCGGACCTCAGCTTTCGCTGTAATCCAGGGGAGCAATTCAAACGCGGCTGCAACGACTGTACTTGCTCAGCTGACGGCAAAAGTGTGTTCTGTACGATACGCCTCTGTGACCAGGACATCACACCGGCGATCTAATTGACCTTTATCGTATAAACAAATACATGGTACCCCAAACTTGAAAATGTTATTAGATTTCTGTGTTAAAATAAAACAGATATGTATTATGTGTTATCTAACTATATGTTGCCTATTTCCAATCATCCCAAAAGATACGATATAAGAATTGTTAATAGATAGTTATTGCTCAGTATCTGTAAATAATATAATCACGTATGCTTTTCGTGTACAGGAACGAATATTCTTAACTAACGTCTTTTCCTCACATTTCTTATCAGGTATCACCATTCTTCATTCGAATTTCATAACCAGCTGTTCTCAGATTTTTACCCAGTTTCTAGGGTACCGTGTATTTATAATTAGTCAAACCAAGTTCTAAAGCTTGGAGTATTTTGCAAATTAAGACTCTGTGAAGATTTTCAAGCTTCGATATTTGAGTGAACTATGGACTATGATCAGTAACATCGTTATTGAAATATTTAATTAAACACTTAATTTGGACATCATTTGTATGTTTGCTTAGAAATGTATTTTAGTTGTTAAGATTAGGTACATTACGTCTGTGTTACATTATTAGATCATTAAAAATTACTAAAACGTTTACGTACGTTGAATAATGATTTGAATATATTTTAGATTTATTTTCGTCAAGTGTTGTAATTAGTTAAGCGTCAGTAAGTAAGGGTGATATTTGCTTGTTGAAAATCGTGTGTCCGTATTATTTTTATTTTCGTCGATAGTTTTCATAATTTTGTAATATTTCATTTCCAGTTTTTAAATTTGCAGGTCGACTGTGTAAAATTGACAGCTACAGTGTGATCCAGTGCAATCACCTCTGATTAGTTAACATTCTTCCACTGTTGGCCAAAATCCATTGACGCAGCAAAAATACCATAAATTCAGCCAATCAAAACAATTGAGGCTGTAATAATGATTGTAAAACGTTACAGTTTTAGATATAACACATGCAAGGCATTTATGTAAAAAATCTGAAGTTTCAAAACTTTATTGAATTATTTCTTTTTCGAAAAACTATGATTTATGATTTTAATGGATAATTCGAATATTATAATAACCAGTGACCCGTGATTTAAAAAAATTGTTTATTTTGTATTGGTAATTACAAAGGTTGTACCGAGTATTACAACTTGAAATAAAACATATTTGGTCCAAGTACCTACATAACATCATGACTGTAGTATTGCAATTGGGTATTTGACAAATAGTCAAATCAGCAACTTTTTGTCAAACGTCAAAACGCGTCCTAAGTAGGGGATTTTTATGAAATTCTAAAATGTGACGTCATTAAACTTTGACGCACATTTTTACTTCGATCTATTGTTAAAAATGGTTATTCAACATAAAACTATTAGGGGACATGAATATTACGACTTTTGGGAGATTCTCTATTTAATAATCACTAAAAATAATTTATTTGAATAGTAGTCAAATACCCAATAGTTTTAGTAGTTATTTTCATATTAGTTAGCGAAGTTTTTTCGATGTAATGTAGTTTTTTTTGTACTCATGTATTAAAAAATACATTCATTGTGTGAATTAAATCACGAAAGGAATAAATGTCTTTGAATTTTCTCCGCGTCTCTTTATTCTCGAATGAAATGTATACGCAACGTTCACTGAGGGTCGTATCTCACATTTCATTGTCTACTCACGATGAATTTATTTACTTATCATAAAACTTATATTTTTTAGTGTACATACTATCTATTAGTACGCCCTTGACTGTGATCTCATCTGATTTTAAGTGATGATGCAGTCTATGATGGTAGCGGCCTAATAGGCCTAACAGGTCATAGGCCTATTACACTGCACTTTTCACAGGGCCCTGTGGAAAGGCGAGGCCGCTAGTTTTGCCGTCGCTTATTACACAACAATAGGGACCAAATTAGGGATCCTTTCTCCCTAAATCTTATTACACTACACTGATTCAGGTTAAGGGTCCCTGTGAAAAGTGCAGTGTAATAGGCATAGGCCTATTACACTGCACTTTTCACACGGTTAACCTGTTCAACCTGTTAGGGGATAAAGGGCTTTCCAACCTTCGGTTCGCTGACGACATCGTCCTTGTTTCTTCATCCGCATCTGAATTTGATTACTGAGCTCAATGAGGTACCTAAGCGTAGAGGTCGGACGTGAGATGAATATGTCGAAGACAAATGATCACAGATGATGATAAGCTCGTGACAAATAGCACGCAGCGCAAACTAGAAGTAGCAGGTGTGGAGATTGAATATGTCCATCAAATATCAAATCAAATAATCAATCAAATGAATATTATAAATGCGAAAGTTTGGATGGATGTTTGTTACTCAGTCACGCCCGAACGGCTGAACGGATTTGGCACAGAGATAGATTATAGTCTGGAATAACACATAGGCTACTTTTTATCCCAGAAAATTAAAGAGTTCCCGCGGGAACCAAAAACCTTAAACCACGCGGACGTAGTCGCGGGCATCAGCTAGTGATTATATAAACTTAGGCCAAATAGTTTTTTTCCAAGCGAGACAAGATAAAGAAGTTGCAAGACGCACCGAAAACGCCTGCAAGAGCTATTGGGCTTGAAAGACTTGATGAAAGGAAACCTTTCATTAGCTTTAAAACGTAGACTCGTGGATATGTGCATTCTCCCCATCCTCACTTAGGTACAGTGCCCAGACTTGGTCTTTGACCGATTATCACAAGTCCACTCTCGGAGTTTGCCAGAGAGCAATATGGAGCGCAGTATTCTAGGAATAAAACGGACTGATCATGCAATGCAAGATCGGCAAAACTGAAGTGAGACTGCGGGCCGGACATGTGATGCGCATGTCCGACGACTTGTGGGCAAAGACACACTGGATGTACAAAACTCAAAAAGACATCGAAGAAGGCTGAGGCGCCGCTGGCGCGACGAACTCGACGCCTTTATGAAGGGCCGCCCCCCAATATCTATGGACCGAGATAAATGGAAGGAGGAAAGGGAGGCCTTTGGCCAACTTTAAAATAATAAATAATAATAAAATAATTTATTATTTTAAAGTTTTACGAGAGCAAAAGTTTTCAGTATTAAGTAAAGGGGTTGGTGTTCTAATTAATATTTTAAAATGATTTTAATATTAGTTACTTCCTAAACCCAACCATCCGAAACCCAAACGATTAATTAAACCAAAAAGCAATTTAGAAAATAATAATTAACTTCTCTTCGTAGCTCTTATCGTAATTCGGTCATATAATTTTAAAATTACAGCCATTAATCTTTAAGTAGCGTAGTGTAATGAGCTATATCAATTAATCATATTGGATTACTTGCTTGTTCAATCATATTCTTAATAGATGTCTTAAATATGAAGTTGGAATTGATGAGTTTGTTTGTTTTTGTTTGTCTTTCTCTATGCTCCGTAAAATCTTTATTAGGTGAGTGTTAACCTTTAAAATGCATTTGTACATCTCTTTTTCTTTCTTGTTTTTTTTGGCATTTCGGATTTTCATTAATCAAACTTGTAACCAAATAAAATCATGAATTGTCAGCGATTTCTAAATATTGTGAGGGTAATTTTAGGAAGGTATTTTTAACATAATTGCCAGTATTTATTGGTCAATTTTTAAAATATTTAAACAATATACCTCACTAGATCATTTTATCTTCTTTGCTTTAATCTTTAAACAAAATAATCATTACCATAGTAATACTTATAGTATCTACTATCCTTAATTCTATCCACAATTCCTCACTCGGATTTCGCGTCGCTTGAGGTTTTTCGGTTCCCACGGGAACTTTTTAGTTTTCCGGGATAAGTAGCCTATTATATATATAATCTATCTCTCTGCCAAATTCCATCCTGATCCGTTCAGCTGTTCTGACGTGAGTAACAAACATCCATCTATCCAAACTTTCGCATTTATAATAGTAGTAACTAAGTACCTAGTTTATGATCTAATAGCCCTCGCATACAGTAGCCCACAAATCAGTGTAATACTTGTAACATAACGTTTTGTTGTATTGTTTAATTATTGTAACCCAACCCTGAGCAGTGAAGCCGCAGGAGTTTTGCGTGCCAACACACGTGGTCAAGGGGCCTTGCCACAAGTGCATCTGTAACGCTGACGGTGTGTTTGTTTGCCACGCCACGGTGTGCCTGAAAACTGCCGGTAAGGAGGACCAGCAACATATAGAATATAGAATAATTATTATATAGAAGAAATAACTAAAAAGGAAGGAATTAATTTCTTGAGCAAAATCATACGCGCCGAATTGCGAAAGCAATTACTTATTTTGTTTAGTTTAACAGAGTACCTTTCACTGTCTACTAGATCAATTTTTAGATTAATTTATAAACTTACTAAACCAGAACCAGGTAACAAATTAATTGATTTCTTGAAAAAGACCTAAAGACTTATCATATCCTCGACGATCTATAGATATAAAATTATGATTTTTGCAATCCAAAGTGTAGTCAGTCAAACTTTTGACCCGGTGTCAGCGTCACTAGGAAATATTAAAAATAAATATGGGACTGCCGATAGAAGTGAAAACGAATATTTAAATATTTCAAATATAAACCTTAAAACTAAGTCATTAAAGTTTAATTACGAATGTACTATATTTATATTTAAGACCTTTTGTCTTCGTAACAACGCGAGGTGTCGCCCACGGTTACACAGCACCATTAAAGTTTAATTACGAATGTACTATGTAGTTACGGTGTCCATCACGCGTAATCCACATTTTTACCCCCTACCAAAAGTCATCAACGCGCCTAAAGAAGTTTTCGCTTTAAAAACTTCTGGCAAATTTGTTTTCTAATTTTGGCCACCGGGTGCACCGGGCCAGATAAGTTTAATGGACTGTTCTCCATTGTTTGGATAGCACAATTAAAGAGTAGGTACACGGGAAGAATACTTAACAGTTGAAATCAAAAATTAAGATAAAAGAAAGAAAGAAATAATTTACTTGTATGAATATGTGAAATTGAGATGTATATTGATGTATTAGAAAGCCGCAACGTAGTCAGTCAGTACAAATATTTGCAAAGTGCCATTTAATGGCATTTGAGTAGGATACATTTGATCCTGCCGATAATCAATTACCTTTTTATATTTGGAAGTAAATGATATTTAAGTAATTTATTTAAAAGGGTAATATTGACGTTTTTTATGTATGTCTTACTGAGCATTGGCTCAATAGTCATCAGTTAATGATCAATCTCAAGAATTACTCATTGTTAAGCGCGTTCTCCAGAAAGAAGGCTATACGGGGAGGATCTATGATATTGACCCGCAGCAACATTAATTAATTGCAAGGAAAGAAAAGACATAGTTAATCTTTCGGTTGAACGCACTATTGAGCTGTCCTGTGTTGAGCTGGAGCAGTATATTATAGTTTGCGTGTACCGACCTCCTTCAGGTGACTTTGTGTTATTTGAGGAAGTGATGGAGGAGATCCTAAGGCGAATATGTAGGTCATCTAAAAAAATATTAATCTGTGGAGACTTTAACATCGATATTTTGATTCGCACAACTATGAGTGATAGATTAGTTCATTTATTCAAAAGCTTTAATTTAGAAAACATTTTTACTGAACCTACTCGTATAACCGAAAATTCAGCTACTTGTATTGACAACATTTTCTGTGACTGTAAAGTTGTCAAAAAATCAGTTATAACCAATCTAAGATCCGATCATTGCGGACAGATGGTATCTATCCCTAGTTCTCAACAAAAGACAACGAAGATAATAAAGTATAGACCAGTCACCACTAAAAAAGTAAATCAATTCAAGCAAACTTTATCAAACATATTGCCTAAACTTGATCTTACACAGGGTGGTCCGGATGAACATTATAAAGCATTTTTTGATTTATTAAAAAACCAATTTAATTCAATATTTAAAATTATAGAAAAAAGACTGTTTAAAAATCTTAAATTCAGTGACTGGGTTACTGTTGGAATTTATAAAAGTAGGAATAAATTGTTTGAGTTGTACGCTGAAAAGCAATATAATTACACCCCCACATTTTTGTTATACGTGAGAAATTATTCAAAATTATTTAGGAATGTTTGCATTCAAGCAAAGTCCCTACACATAAAGCGGAAAATTATCAATTCAGAAAATAAGATAAAAGCCGCTTGGGATGTCATCTCTGAGCAAACTGGTAGACATAAAGTGGACAACAATAAACTTGAGCTTAAAATTAATGACCGTGTAATTGACTCCGATTTAGAAATTGCAAATACATTTGAGAATTTCTTCCAAAATATTCCAATCTCCACAACCAGTTCCCTTAATTCCTCGCCAACAGAAGCCTATAAAATTCTCAGTAGTAATGTCTCTGAGTGCAGTGTTAAGTTTAAGTTTGAGTACGTGACCCCCTATGATATTATAAAAACATTCAAATCTTTACAATGCAAAAAAACGGGAGATCTATGGGGGATATCGGTGAAAATTATCTACAATGTTATTGATGTTATTGCGCCATATCTTGCTCAAATTTTTAATGAGTCTGTGGATTTAGGATCTTTTCCTGACCTCATGAAATGTAGTAAATTGATTCCTCTTTTTAAATCAGGTAGCAAAAGTGATCCAAATAATTACAGACCAATTTCAATTTTGCCAACCCTAAGCAAGATATTTGAAAAAATGATGCTCAACCAACTACTCCGACATTTTAATTTAAATAAATTACTTCACTCCGAGCAGTATGGTTTTACGAAAGGTCGATCAACAGTAGATGCGGGCGCATCGCTGTTAAAACATATATTTGATGCTTGGGAGAACTCACAGAATGCTATTGGTATTTTTTGTGATTTGTCTAAGGCATTCGACTGTGTTGAGCACGTGACACTGTTGACCAAATTAAGCCACTATGGAATCAAAGACACTGCACTTAGCCTCATTGCATCATATCTTAGTGACCGTATTCAGACGGTATGTGTAAACAATGTGAAATCATCCGGATCAGCCTCGTTAATGGGTGTCCCTCAAGGCTCTATTCTGGGTCCCTTCATGTTCTTGGTATATATAAATGATTTACCATATTTTGTCCAGGATACTTGCGATATTGTGCTATTTGCTGATGATACGTCTTTAATTTTTAAAGTTGATAGAAATAAGGATGATTTTGACGACGTAAATAGTGCCATTTCTCAGGTCACTCACTGGTTTACTGTAAATAACTTACTTTTAAATGAAAAAAAAACCAAGTGTGTTGAGTTCGCACTGCCCAATACCAAGAATACACGTAACATTAATCTAGTGGTTAATAATGATATGTTAAAAATAGAAGAGGCCACCGTGTTCTTGGGTGTGACCTTAGATGCTAAGCTTCAATGGGGCACCCATATATCAAATCTAGCTGGTAAACTCAGTTCTGCTGCTTACGCTGTCAGAAAGATTCGGCAGTTAACAGACGTTGAAACTGCTAAGATTGTATATTTTGCTTATTTTCATAGTATTATGTCTTACGGAATCTTACTGTGGGGTAAAGCGGCAGATATTCAAAAAATATTTGTATTACAAAAAAGGGCAATACGTGCAATTTACAATTTAAAACCACGTGAATCCCTTAGGGAGAAATTCAAAGAAATAGGTATTCTTACAGTAGCCTCACAATATATTTACAGTAATCTGATCTTCGTAAAACAGCACATTCAGAATTACAAAAGAATATGCGATCTGCACGATAGGCCAACTAGAAACCGCCATAGGCTCGTGACTCCATCGCTCCGCCTCACGAAAGTCCGAAGGTCGTTCGTGGGAATGAGCATTCTATTCTTTAACAAAATTCCACTGCCTATTATAAACTTGCCTTTACACAAGTTTAAGAAAACCATTAAAAAAATGCTCCTGAAAAAAGCTTACTATACTGTCGAAGATTATATAAATGATAAAAGCGCATGGATTTGACTCGCTCCAGCAATGCTCAGGACTGCTGTTACTTATGTATCTTTGGATTAATGCAAATGTAAATATACATTATTTTCTATAACAAAGTTCCACAACCTATTTTGGACTTGCCAATAAATAAATTTAAGAAATCCATTAAAAGTATGCTCCTGAAAAAAGCTTATTATACTGTTGAAGATTATGTAAATGATAGAGGAGCATGGATTTGATCGCTCCAGCAATGCTGGGGACAGCGGTTACTTATTATAAATTAGTGTTTGAATATTAGTATTCAATTCGATGCTTTGATACGGGTAGACTGGGTATGTCACGCTCTCTTTAAACATTTCTGTGGTGGTGTCGTGTGGTGCGGGTTGTTACGTTCCCTCAAATATGGTCGAGCGAAGCAATGGCTGGATCATGCGTCATGCTCGTGAACGGGTGCCACCGGCGGGAATGGGGCTACTTTCTGTCTGCCCGTCTTTGACATGAATTGAATAAACAAATTTAAGAAATCCATTAAAAGTATGCTCCTGAAAAAAGCTTATTATACTGTTGAAGATTATGTAAATGATAGAGGAGCATGGATTTGATCGCTCCAGCAATGCTGGGGACAGCGGTTACTTGTGTACACATTGATATAGTAATTGTAAATGAATTATTTAAAAAGAGCAACCACCGAGTTTCTTGCTGGTTCTTCTCGGTAGGAATGGCATTCCGAACCAGTGGTAGATTCACTTGACGATTCAAAAGTACTTGTAAAAGTTTATTTGAATAAAAAATATTTGATTTTGAAAAATATTTGATTTTGATTTTGATTTTGATTTTTAATTAGGTACCTACTTTTAAACTTAGGATTCCACTTTATTCAAAGTTATCCTTTTTTGACAATAGAATAGAATGGATTTATTTGTCTGAATCCTTTTTTTTCCGTAGTCTTCACTTGACTTACGAAACAGAGGATCCATATTATATTTTTTGTTTCCAGTAAATCCCAGGAAATCCAACAAAGATGAATGTCAACGGCATGTCACGTACAGATTCGAAGAACTGTTTTGCACCTGCAATTATGAAGGAAAATGGTTGTCACTCAACTGCAGGGAGACATTCCAATATCTACGATCAGAAAGAACTCCGGCCAAGAACACCTTGAGGTCCAACGTCACAGTCACTTGTACGCCAGACTCTTTGTTCTTAATAGATTGTAATATATGCCAATGCGAAAAATCTGGTGTCATCCGACCTTCATCATGTACAACTAGAAATTGTACTACAAGAGGTCATAAATCAGATACTTGCAAATTTGGAGACTTCCTCAGAACTAATGACGAAATATGCCTTTGTAGTGATGTTAATTTCTTTATTGACAGACTCTGTGTAAAAGTAGGCGAAATGAATCTGCAGGAGTTAGAGAGAAACGATATTGCTTTAATCACCAATATCAGCCAGATTCGTAAAAGCATGGACCAGGATACGTGCGTGCCTCAAACGGAATATAAAATAGACTGTAACAAATGCGTTTGTGATAAAAATGGAGAGTTAGTGTGTACAAATAAAATTTGCGACACTAAAATAGCAGCATTGAGAATCGGTGGTGAAAATGTTGCTTTCTATAATTTAGCTAAAGCGATCCATGAAAATCAGGACTGCGAGCCTGGTCAAAAGTATAGAATTAAATGCAACACCTGTGTTTGTAGTAATAAAAGAACACTATCTTGTACTACAATGGTCTGTTTGGAGGATTTTATTTTTGGTGAAGGATCAATCGCTGCGAGCCTAACACTGAATCATTAATCTATATAATATAATAATTGCATTTTCTCGTCAATTTTAATCTTGCAAATTACTTGAGTTGAATAAATTATATTGTTTTGACATTATTACAGTTTTTATTGAATGTTTTTAGGTTAGAACTTCAAACCCCTAAAATGAAAGAATCCATTTGTAAACTAACAGAAACCGCTTATTTAGGAAATCAAGTTAGCACAATTTTATGATAACTTTTTTAAGCTAAAAACAAATATGCGACATTTCATTTACAGCAACCAACACGCAAATTGATCATGACGATTTACCAGAAATAGAAGATGGTGAAAACTGCGTGCCAGGTAGGGTGTACAAAGTGTCATGTAACACATGCCAATGTGGAGAGAAAAACTCACTTTTTTGCACAAGAATGGCCTGTTTAGAGAACGCCGTAATCAAAGAGTTCCAAGATAACAAAACAAAACAACCAGGAAAACAAAATAATATAAAACTAAGAAAACAAAACGATGAGGAAAAGAAAATGAAACAGGTAAAGAAACTTAAAAAAGATGCCCTTCGTGAAGGGTTTCGTAGCAGTGAAAGGGTGGAGCTTGATCACAAAAACTTTCCTCCATTACCAGAAGGGAAATGCGAGCCTGGAAGGACATATAGCAACGGATGTAAGAAATGCTTTTGCAATGAAAAGAAGATAGTCAAATGTACACACTCTTGTAGCAGTGGGTTGCCCAGTAAGAGCTTTTTATTTGAATCTTTATGTAATCTAATAAAGAAACATCAGCTAAGAACACGTTTTCAAGTATTGGTCAATTTATGGTAAAATCGGGTTAAATCATAGATTGACCGGCACATGAAAACCTGTTCCTACCTGATGTGGATTTATTCATAATCTGGCTGTATGTCAGTCGGTCTGTCCTAAGTTTTTAACTGACTTGGAACTTATAAGAAGTATGCCCATTTTAACAAAATCGGTTTGTATGTGACCGCAATATAAACCTTTGAATGTTTTAATATAAGTGTCTGTTAGTAGACCTAATAAATAAAAAAAAAAGAAAATTAAAAATATATATCCCAATAACGGATAAAATAGTAGAGGGTCGTTTACGGTGGTACGGACATATCATGCGGCGAGGAGAAGATCGTGTTGTGCGGAGAGCATTGGCACTCCCGCAGAACATACGGTGGAGAGGGCGCCATGCAGCCACGTGGTGGACAACAGTAGCTAAGGACATGGAGCGCGAAGCACTTTCGAAGGAGACAACCCAGGAAAGGATGAGCTGGAGCAAAAAGACGAGGAGAGCCGACCCCAAATAAAGGCAAGGAGAAAGAAGAAGAAGAAAATATAAAAATACTTATCACTTGGTCGCATGACGTCTGTAACCAGTCACGGCCGAAGCCTCCCAAAACTTTATTTTACTAACCTTTTCGACGATCTCCCTGACGATACGCAGCGCTCACGCTGTGGTCTTTTATTTGGGATTTTATAATTTCTGAATTTTCTCTGGTCTGATTCGGCCGTGGCTAGTTACTACCCAACTTGCCAGTAGGTAGGTAGACAAGCCACCAAACGATTAAGCGTTCCGGTATTATGCCGTGTAGAAACCGATTCGGAATATGGGTTCAATATCACTGCCATGATTTAATATCACTGTTAGGGGCATGGCAGTTAAATTAAATCCATACCCCTAATCAGTTTCTACACGCCATCGTACCGGAACGCTAAATCGCTTTGCCAGTAGGATGGTAACTGTAAATACCCAAATTGACCCTGCCGGGAATCGAACCCAAGAGCTCCACACGCTAAGACAACAGCGCTCAACAAGACAAAAAACAAGACTATTTTTAAGACTGCACCAGTCGTAAATAAGTCCTGTTTGCATTTCATTTCAGACCGTTTCGCCGACAAAGAAATAACAGAAATGGAGACGCGTTCAGCCGTAGACCTGCCGGAGCTTCCTCACATGGGCGCCAAGTGTGAACCCGGCAGGACATACACGGTGGTCTGCAACATCTGCTTCTGCTCTTACAAGCACGATTTATATTGCACGGCCAAGTATTGCGTGAACATGGAAACTTACGCGGATGTTCTTTCGAAAGAACTTACAGGTACCTACAATAAATAAAACCCTGTTTAGCTGCCTCGTTGGTGTAATGGCTACCGTGTTCGACAGCGGCTGACGTGGTCCCGGGTTCGAATCCCGGGTCGGGCCATAATTAAGTATTGGGTTTTAGTTTTGGGTTAGGTTACTGATCGTTAGGGTAATAATCAGGTAGTTATTTATGATTATGTAGATCTAAGTAACAAAAAATTATGAACAAACTGGTGTTCATAATTTTTCGTTACTTAGATCCTTTTTGAGAAATTTCAAAGAAACATCCCTTAATGTTAAATAAAACCAATTTATCAAAAACGACTCAAACCCACATTTTTCCCAAAAACTCGAAAAATACTTCAGTCAACGTAATACAACTTGATTTATAAAAATATTAATATATGTGACAAATTTCAATACATATATTCCAAATACAACATCATTGCAGGAATTATTATCTAAACTTTAAAATTCGATAACTCAAAAATGCCTTTTTGTGGGTTGAGTCCTTTCTGCTTAACTACGTCCAAGTATAATTCTGTAACCTTTTTGAAACTGTTTTAAGTCCCAGATATAGGTAGGTATATTCTTTCTATGATATGGATGGTATGCTAACTTTTTGTTTTTCCAGGAAGTCGATGTAAAAAGGACTTCAAAATGATGTGCACCAGCTGCAAATGCGTGGACATGAAGAACCAATGTACACCCATACTGAACTGTGGCAAGAACTTGACTGGGAAGCAACTGCTGACGTCAGCGGCTGGTGCGAACGTCAAACTGACGTATGATGCCAAGAAGGAGAAGTGTAAACCTAGGGTCTCTTACAAGTAAGATTATTTTTAGGGTTCAATCCCTCAAGAGGAAAAAGGAACCCCTATAGGATCACTTCGTTGCCTGTCTGTAGTATGTCGGTCTGTCAACACCCTTTTTCTCAATAACGCGTGGAGGTATCAACCGTTTGAGGAACGGAAGCCTGAAATAGCTATTTATGCAACTGTATCGTAATGAGGGTCATTTTAATTCGAGTGCTGTTTTTTTATACGAGGCTTGCCGAGTATCTAAATTACGAGTATCTAATTAGTATTTTAAATTACGTACAGTTGCAAACAAGATTTTATCTACGACAAGGACGTCTTTATAATTTTTTACTTTGTAAATTAATAAAAAAGTCAAATCAATTGACTGGTTGGGAAAGTGCCAGAACCCAGAGCCGCTAAGCTATAGGTATCCTATTTATGAAGATAACCATATCGATACAGCTACGACTCATAACGATACAGCTCCCATACAACGAACTGTATCGTTATGAGAAGCAAACACGAAAGAGGGTTCAATTCGATATAGTTAGTTGTCAAATTCGAAATTGGAACTTTTCGATGCTGGATTAGATAAATATACTTAGGTGACAGACAATGACCCAGTTTTATAATAATGCATAAAGCAGTATTATTTTAAAATTGACATTTCATATTGTGACCTTGACGTCACCACAGTAAAAATTATGGGTATGTTCCGATATACACTGCGAGCACTCGTGACTAAGATGACGTCAATTTAGTATACCTACTGCGAAGCCGTTCCTTTATAGAGCTATCCTGGTTACTGTTTAAAACGGAACGCAGTCCAGATGTTGATCATGTGATCAAAGCACTGAGAGTATCTTATCTCGAAAACGCACGGCGTTTTTGCACTGTGAGCACTGACTCACAGAACAAAAATGGCGACGGTTTATGACGTCATACATATCCCTAAGATACTGCGGCAGTATACTGTCAGTCCATAACGGAATGAATTTCTCCACAGTAAGAGCACCGAACAGTGCCAACCAGATTTAAGGCGAGTCACCTCAGCTCAGCGGTGAAAACTGGTTTGCTAGATCAAATTTTTTCGGTATTTACTATTAAATAACGGTCTTACAAAAAATATCCGATACACTTAAAGATATTGTCTAAAGAATGTGCTAATTTGTTACACGATAGGATGTACTTTACTCGATCAAAAAAAATCTTGAAACAGGCTAAATTAAAAGTTTAAAACGAATTTTTTATTAATAAAATTTTCGACTTTGCTCATCATTTTTATATGGATAAATTCCTCTTGAAGTATTAATGAGAACCTGCTAAAATTTATTTCAAACTGAAGTCCTATATCTATTTAATTCAAATTAATCCCAGAACTTGAACGTTGCCAAGCGGTTTCAGAATATACCGCACTGCCCGCTTCCCCGCCAGTCTCTACGAGAAATGTACCGAGAGACGCGCGGGCGGCACCCCACACCTCACCTCCTAAAATCTTGGAGGTGACTCGCCTTAAACATTACTGCTTTATGCGTTGATAGCCTGTCCCTGGAGAAGTTGACATTTTTCTTTTTTTCACAGATTACATTGCAACGACTGCTACTGTCAGTCTGACGGCAGTCTGAGATGCACTCAGAGGGTCTGCCTCACGTATTCGCAGACCAGAAGCTTGCAGGATAAACAAACCTATTTAGAGAAACCTGGCCTTTGAAGTGATATGAAGAATTTGAAGTTGTCGGTTATTAAATAAATACTCTATTCTATTCTATTAAAAAGGCGTAACTAGATTTAGCTTGTTTTATTTACCAAAATTGGTACAAAACTGATAATTCATTCTGCGTTTTAGTACTAATATCACAGAATTATAAATGTGAAAGTGTATCTGTCTATCTGCCTGTCTTGAGATACTTCTCAACCGATTTTGATGAAATTTGGTACAGATATAGGTACTTAGGTTGTATCGCGATAATGTCGCGAGTATCATCTAGAATTAGAATAATATATTTTATTCTCTAGTGAGGAATGATAGTTACCACTCAACAGTAAAGAGAATAAAAAGCGTGTAACAATGGATTTTTTTATATATAAGATCTTAAACATAGGGAAAGAAGTATTTTCAATTCCCAATATCAGATTAAATTATGCCCCTAATGGGGTAATGCCCCTAATATAACTGCTATCTCATTTAATAGGACATTTTAAAAGTCTCTGACGTGAATGATGAATTTATACACGATGCTGCATTACCATTTGACACTTTAAAATCATCATCATCATCATCATCAGCCAATATGCGTCCACTGCTGGACATAGGCCTCTTTAAGATTGCGCCAACTTTGCCTTTCCTTGGCTGTTAGCATCCATTTGATGCCAGCCACTCTCCGGATATCGTCGCTCCTTGCGTCGCCCCACCTAGCCGGGGGGCGCCCCACTTTAAAATAATATGAGTTTATTATTCTCTCAATTTATTTCTTGTATTGGTTCTTCAGTTAGCTACATTGGTACACGTGTCAAGGCCGAGGCAATAAAAGAGAAATCAAATAGAGTCTTAATGTGATTTGCAATAAACTTTATTAATCAGGGTAAGAAATTAAAAAAGTCTTTTTTAAGAATGCATTTTATTAAACTAGCTGCATTTTGAGCGTGAAATTAGTTTTAAGATTAACATTATTGTTTACAGATTGCTATTTTTTATTAATATTTTTTTGTTACACTTAAATAATATGTTCCTTGGTGTAACATTTATAGTTTTATTTACACGTCAGCCATATGAAATTCATTCACTGAGTAAGTCATCATTTAACTGTTTTCATTTAATACTGAACGAATTTTATCATTTTTCTATATTTTTAAATCTTTCTGGTAATGTGCTCGTAGGTGCGTGCGTGCCGAACACTTATGTAGCACTGAATGATCGACTCTGTTTATGCGACCACCATGGCAGATTGAACGAAGCTAATTGCAAGATTATTGCTCGGCGACAAGCGTGTCTGCCTGGCCAGGTCTCCTGGCAGGGCTGCAACCAATGCAAATGCCAAGACAACGGTCAACTTAAATGTACCAGTGCGTTTTGCCCTAATCGAGTGACAAATCCTGGAACTAAATATCATAGTCTAGCTGAATATGATCCTAGATGCACACCATTTATGACATACTACGTCAACTGTAGTCTGTGCTTTTGCCCGGCATCGGGACAAGCTGTTGACGCCCAATGTGCTGTTGACGCATCCTGTTCCTTAGATCCGACGTCCGATATCACGATAATAACCAAACGAAACCAATGTATCCCTAACGTTATGTACCTTTTCCCTTGTATACAATGTCTCTGTTCTGAATATGGGCACTTCCTTCTTGATAAATGTTTGGAGAAATGTCATCAAACCAAGCACCGACGCAGATGCATCCCAGGGACGTTGTACAGAAGAAACTGTGACGTTTGTCGTTGCCCGGACAATAGTATCCCAGATGAAAAACTATGTATTAACGGTTGTAAGGCAAACTCGAAACAGACATATTTACATTCGCTGAGAAGCTCTCCAAAACGTTGCATTCCTCGAACTTTTACTGAGCCAAAATGCATTTATTGTGACTGCAGTTTAGAAGGTACAGTTAACGAGCATTCTTGTCTAGAACTCGATTGCTCAAAGATCTCTGATTTTAAAATTTATGCTGAAATAGAGGTTTGTAGTCCCGGGGAACTTGTACCCATTTGCATGGAATGCTTTTGTTTAAACAATGGACTTACTGATGAAACGTATTGTACAAGAGCTTGTTCATATCAAAGTAAATTACATATCCTTCAAAAAGTATTGAATGATAGTAAAGTTAATATAGATCTAATTGATAAAAGTAAAATTAAAACGGTCGAAGGGAATCAAGCCTGCGAACCTAACACTCTTTATATCGATAGTGGTAAATACTGTTTATGTTCAGACAACGGTGATGCTAGATTTAAATTTTGTACGAATTTTATTGATGACCTGAAATTTAAACACGTAGAAAGTAATTATATAAAATTTGATACGACTGTAAGCTGTGAACCAAGTACATTAGTCGATTTTGACTGCAATACGTGTTACTGTGCTAAATCGGGGAAGATAGATCCAAAATGGTGTACTTATGATGACTGTGAAGCGAAAAGAATTGTTATGGAGGCACATAAAACTCTTGCACATTCTGATGCAAAAGATAAAGAAGATCCGAGTGGAGTTTGCACTCCTGGTTCTATATCTAAAGTGAAATGCAACTTCTGTATTTGCCCCGACAGTGGGATTTTGAGAGAAAGAGCCTGCACTAAAAATGACTGTTTTGACAAAGTAGAAGTAGCAAATGAGAAGTTTATTTGTGAACCACTCGCTTATTACGAAGTTGACTGTAACATTTGCTTTTGTCCGCGCGACGGATTGAAAAATGTTGCAAAGTGTACAAAAAATCAATGCGAGAAAAGTTTTCTGAGATCTAAAGCATGCATTTCTGGTAATTTATTCAGCGACGAATGTAACGTTTGCGTGTGTCCACCGGATGGGAACAAGGCTGATAGAGTATGCACTAATAACACTTGCAACTTGCCGCAGTGGAGTGCGTTCAAACTGACAGCGGATAGTTTCATAGAAAACGAACTTCACGATGATGCAACTAGAAATTTGGACTTATGCTATCCGGGAGAAGAGTTTTCAATGGGTTGCAATGTATGCGTTTGTCCAGATTTCGGATTGAAGATATACGCATCTTGCGAGCCTATGTTATGTGATAAGAGAGAAGGTTTAACTAATGATGGCATTTTGGACCGAATGGGTAAAATGGTAAATATGTTTTGTTATTAAAAGTAATTACCTAATATATGTATTACTTATCTATGTACTGCATTTATTTTAATCGAGTCTAACCTAACAATATCTGTATGTTTATGGCCTGTTTTCTATATCGGGATAAGGGAATAAAATGCATAGGTACCTACTGAAATATATTCTTTAAATAAATTATTTGTTTTCTCTTTCTTTTATGTTAAAATTAATTTGCTTCAGTCGTTACCTAATACTCCGTTCATCCGAAAGAGTTTGAACAGTTGTTGTTGGGATGGTTTCTGACATAGTACCGTCATCTTGGCGATTAACTATTGCAACACCTTCTACAATTATAAGATCAATATAATTCTCTTGATTTGAGGCATTGAATTATTGGTTTTGATGAATATAACAAGCGGCTTCTCAAACTTCACAGGACGAAACCAACAGAACAATAATCAGCTATAGGAATTTAGCTTCTCGAACTAAGCGAGACTTGCAAGAAAAATGCTTCATTTACAACATGACGCACAGCGCCGAGAGGCAGGACTGTTCTCCAGGATCCATGTACATTGTTCGGTAAGTCAAACATATCATCTTACCTAACATTATAAATGCGAAAGTTTGGATGGACGTTTGTACTTACTAATGTATCGAGTCTATTCCCGTGAGCAAACTTAGGTCCTGTCAAAAAAAAATTGCCAGTCATAGGGATTGCGGATAGAAGTTGACCGTTCCACATTTTTACCCCCTACCAAAAAGTACTCAACGCGCCTAAAGAAGTTTTCACTTCAAAAAAGTGTGTGTGTGTGTGTAATTCACACGGCAGAAGTGTAACTTCAGAAAAGTATCCCACGAGATAATAAGATAAATATAACTTGAATTCTATCTCATGTCGCAGGCTAAATCCTATTATGAATATGTTTGTCTCTTTTTGTTGTCGCTTTTTCTTTTCGTTTTTCGTTTCACCAACCAGAGGCGGATTAAAATAAAACATTAAAACCAATTAACAAATCAGACTTACTAAGGAACTATCAGATTTCTCTGATAGTTCCTTAGTAAGAATATTTGTGAGATGGTGATAAGAAAAAAAAAAACCCGGCTGAGTTTGTTGTGGGCTCTTCTCAGACCAGGGCGCGTTTGGAACCCTCGTAGCTTTAGTTTTAAGATACCGTTACCCATTATCACCATCATGCTTTTTAAGTAAGTAATTTTTAGACGAAAATAAGTGTACCTACAGTGTACCTATATTTAATAAATAAATGACTATGACTATGACTAGACTTTCTACTACTACATTTCAAACAATCAAACAGAAAATACAAAAATGAAACGCTTTATATATTTGTCCGGTGGCGCCACTTGTACCGGGGCGACAACGTCATCGAATTTTCAAATAACAACGATTCTAAAGAAGTTACACTTCAAAAAACATACCTATTGTAAAATAAAACAAACGATTTTATAACCTTTGTTAATTTTCAAGCTGCAAGCAATGCATCTGTCCCTATGTGGGCAACATCAACAGCTTCTGTCGGCCGCTGCCCAAGTCTTTTTACTGCGAAGAAGCATTCCCTGGCTTCAATTTCTTAGCGATGGGTCGACGTACAGATAGTAAGAGTAAGTATTTTTAACAAACTAAAACCAAAGCTAGATATAGCTACAATGTGAATATGGCAGTTACAATCATTCCGTCATTTTCAACCTAACTGGGTAACTCTCGTGCTAGTTGCACAGTCGCAGCGAATATACGTAAATGAAAGTAGTAACACATCAAAACCCACTTGATAACAATAGATAGGTCATGAACTGCCTCGTTGGTCTAGCGGTCAGCATGTTTGACTGCGGCTGACGAGGTCCCGGGTTCGAGTCCCGGGTCGGGTTTATTAAGTGTTTTTTCTGACTAGAAATTCTCAGTACTAGCCCGGAGTTAAGAAGTTGGCGGTGTTTCACCCCCGTGCCTCGGAGAGCACGTTAAGCCATCGGTCCCGGTTATTATCACTAACATGATAATAGTCGTTAAAGCCCGTCAACCCACATTGGAGCAGTGTGGTGGGTCTAAGCTCTAATACCCTCTCTCCTATGAGAGTGGAGGCCTGTGCCCAGCAGTGGGACGTTAATGGCTGTAGTGGTGGTCATAGGATAATCTTGATACGTTTTTAGTCGGTATACATATTTAATCTCTCACTGTTATGTTTCATATTAACGTCAAAAAATTGGACAGTAAAAATATATTTAACAAATACAATCAACGTTACAACATAAAATAACTTTAAAATAAACTTTCTCTTGCAGATACCACAGAGAGAAACCCCAAAACAATGAAAGAAAGTATAACAGTTACAGTAAAACATTCACAGCATACTACATACAAATGTGATAAATCAGGCAAAGTCATGGATGAGTGTTTCATATGCGATTGCGAAGACAACATGGTTATAGAGGAGCATTGTTTTAAGAGTGATGCTGAGAACTGTTCTGATGCAACACCGACTTTCTTTGATACGAATAAAGTGATTAGTGTTTAATTTTATTTTCATTTAAAATTAGATTATAGTTTTAAAGCATATGCAATAATTTAATTTGTAATGTAGCAATACACCTATGGGTTGGCAATGAGAAAGATAAAAAAGTAGACACTGAGTTGGTTAACCTAAAGTAAAAAGTGAAATTCTAGAGGGAAAGGAAAACTAGACGATGGCAGATTTTACTCTAACTGAAGCAATTTCGATTCTTTATTGACCTTAGAATTAATGATGTATCATAGAAATACAAAAGAAACGTAGAATAGTTAATTTCGTCTGAATAAACTCGTTAAATTGTGAATTTATCAGCAGTAAAAAATGCACTGAAATTAGAGCTTTAATTTGAAATTTATTAAAGATGGAAACAACAATAATTTACGCTTGAAAAACTGACCATATTCCACTTATTAATTTGGAGTACCTACTCAACGAACGACGAACAAAATGTTCGTCTGTTATTTTTTTGCTTTATTTTTTCTAAATAACTTAATAACGATAGCAAGGCCTGGTAAGTACCAGTAATTATTATTGTATTCTCTGCGTCGTATTCCTCATTGCTGAGGGTCATGATCCCTTTCCATTAATTACGTAATGGCAAGGGTCTTCTTGGGATAATAATGTGATGGGTTCCCAGGTCCTTCCGCGTAATTTTATTATTAGCACTAAAATAGTGGTTACTAAGAGAAGTAACCACTATTAAATAATAAGAGTAACAATGATTATATTTAACAGAATCGCTACATCAGGAAGAAAAAGTATGTGATCCAAACAAACACACTCGAGAAGCATGTACCTTGAAATTTCCAACAGCAAAAGTTAATGATCAAAACTGTGAGCCAAACACGTTTATGTTGATCGATTGCAATGTATGTCGATGTGGATTAGATGGCAAAATAGATAAAACACATTGTACAAAATATAGATGCAGTAATAAACAGACGAAAACCCGGAGACTATATTATCGTCGATGTAAACCTGGACACTGGTATCAATCATCTAGATGTAATTTATGCTATTGTGTGAATAAACATAAACTTATATGTAATAGTAATAAAAGAAGAGACAGAGTTCGATTAGGAGGGTATGATTTGTCAGATTGTGGAGAAAAACTAATAAAACATTTGTCAAAGTTTGAAAGCGGGCTATTAAGATCAGTTACAAACAAAGCAAACTCTGAAACAAAAATATCATTTCTAAAATCAAACGTGGCATCAAAGTCAACACTTGAGCAAATAACAACTCCAAAGGTTATATCTCTCTCATCAGATAAAGAAATTAAATTAAGAAATTTTACCGGTAGAAACAAAGCATCGATAGAAACTGATTCAAAGAGCAGAGGATTCATGGATCTTTTCGATCATGGTAAAGATAACGATATAAGTTATTTTAATATAAATAGTATAGAACTGAACGCTGATTCAAATACGGACACAAAAGCTGACAGAAATTCGTTGCATGATTTGGATTATATTACTTCTAAGGAAGCCAATGATGAGAATAATGATGATGCAACTAAATTAAATTCAGATTTATCAAGTGTTTTAGACACAATATTGAGTCTCGCTGTTAGAAAATCAATGGTTTCAATTGACTATGGAAACCATTGTGAACCAGGTAGTACTGTGAAGAGAGGATGTAACACTTGCTTTTGTCTCGCAAACGGTAAAACTTTGTGCACGGCAAAGATTTGTGAGTAATACAAATAATTAATTTTTAACGGATTGTTTTGTTTTATTTATTTTATAAATATTAAAGAAATTGTATCTACATATTATCCATACTAATATCATAAATGCTGAAGTGTGTCTGTCTGTCTGTCTATCTGCTACGCTTTCACGGCCCATCTGTCCAACCGATTTTGATGAAATTTGGTACAGGGATAGGTGGTATGCCGGGTAAGGACATAGATCGATAAAATATAGATAATTAGTAATCTTTTATATATATATATATATAGCGAGCAAACGAGCAGGCGGGTCACCTGATGTTAAGTAATCACCGCCGCCCATGAACATTTGCAGCACCAGAGGAACCGCCAGATATTTGTTTTAAGTCCGTCCTTTGAATATAATCCTGAGGGAACACAGAAGATGGAAGTTGCTTCCATAATTTGCGGGTACCTGAAATGACCTGGAATAACGGGAGGTGGAAGAAGACCAGGCATCCAGGGGGTGAGGATGAAATATGTTCTGCAACGAAGGGTGCAACTGGAGAACATGAAAGGTGGTATTAGATTAAATAACTCTTCAGAGCACTCCCCGTTGTACAGACGATAGAACACACAAAGAGAACTAACGTCTCTTCGGTGCTCTAGGGACTCCAACGTGCAAGTAATTTTGTGATTGTCTACGAGTCGAACAGCCCGCTTTTGTATCCGGTCAAATTAAAATTTAATCAGAAATTTTATAACTTTTTTAGTGCGAATCATAAAATAAAACATCAAAATTCATTTAATTAAGTAAATCCGTGAAATTAATTTTTGGTTCAGAGTTGACTTCAAAGATTTGAAATACATATTTTAAATGAAATAGGCACGTATATATTTCATTTTGTTCCTTTCGGAGTCTGGAATCATAATGAAGTAAAACATTGAACTGTTAAAATGTTTACAGTAAGAAGAACGTTATTTATTCTTATTTTACAGTTCACCATAATTCAAATGTATAGTCATAATAAACGTAAGTTAAAGTTAAGATATTTATTACTAATAATAAAGATCTAATAATAAAATAATATATTATTTGGCATTAAATTTGGTGTATCACTACATATTATAAAACAAAGTCCCCTTGCCGCGTCTGTCTATCTGTTTGTCTGTCTGTCTGAAGGCGATAAACTCAATACCTACCGAACCGATTTTCATACGGTTTTCACTTTTCACCAATGAACGGAGTGATTCAGGAGGAAGGTTTATAATTCACTAGCTGATGCCCGCGATTTCGTCCGTGTGGAATAAGTTTTTTTGGATTCCCACGGGAACTACTCAATTATCCGGGTTAAAAAGTAGCCTATGTCACTCTCCAGCTCCTCAACTATACCCATGCCAAAAATCACGTCGATCCGTTGCTCCGTTGCAGCGTGATTGAAGGACAAACCAACAAACGAACTGACTTTCGCATTTATAATATTAGTATGATTAATGTTTTGTATAGATTACACCATACAATTTTAAATAATATCTTAGGAGTTATTGTAAAATTAAAACTCTTTCTCTGTCTCTGCGTCGTATACCTCATTACTGAGGGTCGTAACCCCTTTCCATTAATCACATAAAGGTAGGAGTTTTCTTGGGATTATAATGCAGTGGGTTCCCACATCCTTCCGCATACGACTCGACTGAGTATTTAAACTCTTAGGTTAGTTGTGATTAATATCAGATAGTAGTGATAATAACCGGGACCGACGGCTTAACGTGCTCGCCGAGGCACGGAGGAAACGAAAAGGCCAAATTTGAACGTCCAAATTCGGTACCCCTCCTGTTACCGAGTTGGGTCAACGTTGCTTAACAACTGCAACCGACCGATATGCGTTGTCGCAGCTATTCGTCCCTCTAAGTAAAACAATCACGTGACCAACAAATTCAAGCGAACCTAACGCGAGCGAAGCCGTATGCAAAAGCTAGTGATTAATGAAATGGTGAAGTTTCTTTATTCTTTTTTAATTCAATAATTGTATCACAATGTACCTAGCCGTGGCTGAGAGGATTTTGAGCGAGCGATGTCAGAAAAACTCAATGCTATTGAATGATTGTAACTGGTGTCGATGCACCTCCAAAATGAAATATGACTGCAAAGCTAGACTCTGCGAAGAAATCGATATGTTTGGACATTTCAAAGGTAAATTTACACAAATAGACTTAAATTACACCACGTTGAAATTTAAAGAGAAAACATAAATTGAAGAAATTGGGCCTTAACAAAAATTCTCATGATGTGGTAGGTAAGTTTTTATTGAAGTATTATCAACATTGAAAGGTTTGTGTGTTTCAACAGATGCTATCCAAGAAATAGACGTAGGCATGGAAGGCCATGGTGTATGGCGATCCAGACCTCAAGCGTGCACTCCAGGAGTACAATATAGACGTGGAGCCGTCTTGTGTGTCTGCGATGAAGACGGCAACTGGCCTAATCCGGTCTGCAGAGATCTTTTCCAAATTCTTCACTCTGTTGAACTGACAGGGCAAACTCGACTTTCCAAAAATGCATCGTGCACGCCTACTAAATTGTACCTAGTTGGTTGTAACGTCTGTTTCTGTCCTTTATCCGGATATTTGGACCCACAAATGTGTACTAATCAAGAATGCCAAGACGATGATCCAGTTATGGAAGCTAATCAAACGCCTCTGACAAATTTACCTCCAAGAACTAGCAACGACATTGAAGAAGATTTGGAAGTTTATGCTACCTGCAATCCCAAATTCAAGTACAAACTCGGTTGTAGAAGCTGTGATTGTCTCAGAAATAATAGACTGCTCTGTGGAGATTGCTCAACAGCAACAGATGAATTCACGATTTCTTTACGCACACGTTCCAAAAAGAAAAAGAATCAAAAAAAAAAGAGATTATACCAACGTCCCCGTCCCAAACCTAACGATGTAATCGATGCAGACAGTATATGCGCTGAAAAAGAACCACTAAAAGTCTTCAAGTTTGGCTGCAATTTGTGTCACTGCGGAAAAGATTCCAAAATCTTTTGCACGATCAAAACGTGTCTCACTAAAACTAAAAGACTCCAATCATTGTTTGATACCAGTCATTTAGATTCGGAGAAAAAGCATTACAAAGAAGTGCCACAACCACCAGATGGCGAAACCTGTGAACCTGGGACGATATTTAAAAGGGATTGCAATGTATGCATTTGCAGCAGATTCGTGCATGGTGTAAAAGAGTTCGTATGCACTCTTGATTATTGCAGAAAGTGGGGAGCTACTAGTATCAAGAAATGGGAACAGTGGAAAGTTTTTGACGCGCAAATAAATCATTGCGTCCTAGGAACCTACTACCGGCTGCACTGTATGATATGTCATTGCTTCGTCAAGGATGCAGTAACATATGAAGCATGTCGAATAAGCGTAATGTGTCTGCAACAAGGTCGTCTCAATTTACATGAAAATGGCCATGCTCTTTCTGAAGATGTTAAATCTTTATACGGTTTTTGCGTGCCAATGCGTAAATATACGAGTGATTGTAACACTTGTCGATGTATGTCCGATGGAAAAACTATGGAATGTACATCTAGATCTTGTTCATTGAGATCACCCTTGAGATCAACTGATAGCGAGCTGTCAGTCGAAATAGTGCCTGTGGTTATTGAGAATGGCGAAGTTTGTCCTAAAGGGCATTCTTATAAATTAGACTGCAACGTGTGTTATTGCTTATCAAACGGCAATGCGATTTGCACAACAACCGATTGCTCTAAGCGAAATAAACTTAAAATTTAAATATTAATGTCACCGACTTGAGTATTTCCATTTTACAATACAATAAAATACAATACAATACAATATCCTTTATTTGCATGAATACAGTTTCAATGGGTTATACAAAAATTATGTTATGACCCATTGAAATAGATAGGTACTACTAAAAAAATTCTACATCAATGTTATGACCCAATATAATCAATCACCCATTTCTAGCATGCAAATGTTTTAAAAAGCATATGGGTAAGATGCAAGCCAGAACATTGGTCTGACTTTAATTTCTTTTGCATTTTGAATAGAGTCAATGAAACTTCAAAATAAATATTCACAATACTTTATTTAGAGGACATAATAATATCAGGAGTCGTCTTTTATTTTTTTTGGTTATTAACTCAGTAAAAAACATATAATACAACAAGAAACTTAAAACCATTATAACGTAACAATTTAACGAGACATAATATGTATTTTTAGTACTTATTTAACATTCTGATGTGAATCGGAATTTAGTAGGTACAAATAAATACGCCACAAAAAATAAATAAGTTTTGCTTTATAGTGCATCAACATTTGTACCTACAAAAGGGAAGGTTGTTTGTAGGTTAATTTGGTTCGAATAAAAAAAACAAAAGTAAAAAAAAACAAAAAAAGGAATTACTATCAGTCCTCCTCGCCTTGTACGTATAAGTCATTAAAATTAAAAATATTTGTGCTTAACTAAGCTATCAACAATTTTCATTACTTAACATTAACAAACATCAATTAAAACGATGATTGATATTAAATTTTAACTTTTAATTAACATTTTGTAGCTTTGATACGTTTTTTTTTTCAGATATCAAAATTTGTCTAGTATAATAACATTTAGAGAAAAGTCTGCAATAGCATCGATTATTTATTTAGTAATTAGTTTTTGTTTTTTAAAGCAACAACGCAATTCGAATATTGAAAGCATAAATGCTTCAAATTGATAAAATATATTGTAATCTGAATCTATTATAATAATAATAATATGTAATCTATTATATGTTTTATTGCAAAATAATGCAATAATGTTAATCATTCTGATTGCGACTACATTCTGCAATAACTTTCAATTTTAGCTGCTTTTCCACCAGGGGATGCTTTTGAAGTGAAAACTTCTTTAGGCGCGTTGATCACTTTTTGGTAGGAGGTAAAAATGTGGATTACGCGTGATCGACACCGTTCTTCTTAAGACAAAAGGTCTTAAGTTTAATAATATAGTACATTCGTAATTAAACTTTAATACCTTAGTTTTAAGGTTTATATTAATAAGTAAGTACTGTGTAACCGTGGGCGACGCCTCGCGTTGTTACGTGAACAAAAGGTCATAAATATAAGTATAGTACATACGTAATTAAACTTTAAAACCTTAGTTTTAAGGTTTATATTTGAAGTATTTTTATCATTATTATTTTTTAAATTAGAAAAAAAAAATTCGTTTTCAGTTCTATCGGCAGTCCCTATGACTGCCAATTTTTTTATTTATTCCCCTACAAGTTAGCCCTTGACTGCGATCTCATTCTCACCTGATGGTAATCGATGATGCAGTCTAAGATGGTAGCGGGCTAACCTGTTAGGGGTACAGCAGTAATATTAAACCCATACCACTAATCGGTTTCTACACGGCATCGTGCCAGCACACTAAATCGCTTGGCGGCACGTCTTTTTTGGGAGGGTGGTTGAATCGGAAACGAATACCTACTTAATTACTGTTTATTATTATTATTATTATTCTTTATTCTCGGAGCCTAAGATTGTTGAAATAGGTTTACATTGCTTTATTGCCTTTAAGTTACTTATTATCTATGTAATCTTTCTCGTATTTAAGTTACAGGCTATGGCTTCTACAACACTTTAATCGTTAAGCAAAAATGACAAGTTTTGGTGGCGGCCCATAATATGGTTCTTTGCTACTAAACAAATCTACCAACCTAACCGATTTTACGATACGGGTAGCATAATATACCCCGAACAAAAAAGTATGACCTCACCACTCGACGTCGCGTGACGGACCAAACTGAAAAGTAACGCGATCACGCGACGTCGAGTGATTGGCAATCAAAGTGTGGAAGTATCTTCACTTATCTGGTGGAAAAGCTTCTAGACATCATCATTAGTCATATCACAGTACTTAATTGAAGATGGAATTTACCTACACATGCACCTACTTATAGGAATATATAATAAGTTTCTAATAGGAAACACTAAAAAGCATTCTCAAGAGCGAATTCTAATTAAAAATAAGGCCATTCTTTTGTCCATCTTTCATGAGTCAAACACACTTAAAACACGCCACGCGACGTTCGAAAACGTTGGATTTATGGTTACTGGTTAAGTACCGAGTTAATTGTGCTATGTTTTTTATGACTTTTCCGAGCTATGTGCGTTATTACGTATCACTTTAACGGTGAAGGAAAACATAGTGAGTTAACTAACATGTCTGAGAGCACTTCTTAAAATTCTCAAAGGTGTGTGAAGTCTGCCAATCCTTACATGGCCACGCTGGTGGAGTATGGCCAAATTAATCTAATATTAGTTAGTATATTTACGATATTTGTGAGATGGTGATAGCAATGAAAAAAACCGGCTGAGTTTGTTGTGGGCTCTTCTCAGACCAGGGTGCGTTTGGAACCCTCGTAGCTTTCCTTTTAATATACCGTAATTGATTATCACCATCATATTTTATAAGTTTCAGACGTCAATAAGTGTACAGTGTACCTAAATTGAATAAATCAATAATAAATTAATAATTGTATTGAGTATTGATGTACCGTTCTTATTCTTTGAGACTCGTATACGGGGCTAAGTTAGCTTGTAATGACGATGTTGATAGATAGATAGATTAATTCTTGATTGCCCCACAAACATAAAGAGATACTTAAAGTAAACAAGTATAGAAAAAAAATGCGCAAGGGCGGTTTAGTGATAAGTCACTAAAAGTGATATCCTCCAGACAGCCCATCAAATGTGCCGTTTAGTTGTGTCGCGTTTTTAAGTGTGTCTCCAGCACGATTCCTTTATACCCCATTTTGTCTAAAACCCCATTAAGCTTACGAGAACACGTCATTAACTTGTCGACAGCATCTGATAAAGGTGGCCCGTCGCGGCAGTTCGCGCAACCTCGCTGCGCCGACGTACGTACAAGCTGACCTGAGACCACCCAGTATGTCCTTGACAGTTTCTTCTACGTCTCCTTTGTAGGCTACTTCTACTGTTTTACCTAGAAAGCCGAAAGATACATTAAAAGTACATGACATACGGTTCGACAAGGCGTCCGTTTTGACCATCCTAGTACTTCGCAAGGTACAGTCCGTATAGGGGTATGGGTTTAATATAACTGCCATACCCCTAACAGGTTAGCCCGCTACCATCTTAGACTGCATGATCACTAGGTCTATTTTTTTTGATTAAATAAAATACCTTCAGAAGACCTATAATCCGCAACTTTGCCCGAATGCTTCAACATGGCAGTGGAAGAAGACATGCCGTAAAACAGCTTGACTTTCTTGCCATCAGGCTTTGTGACCACCTCGCCGCCGCACTGGTCGTGACCCGCAAACATGCCGCCTGCCATCACGAAGTCAGCCCCGGCCCCGAAAGCCTTAGCCACGTCTCCGGGACACGTGCAGCCGCCATCCTGGAATGGAGATGTTCCATGATGTTGTTGAATTCGTTTTTAACGCAATGGAATTAAAATATGGATCAAAACTAATAAATCTGTTGTTGTTGTTTGGTGTGTGGCTTTTGTTTGTGCCAGCATAGCATTATTTAATTCGCCAATGTCGCGTTGCTTGAAGAAAACACGAAGGAGATTGATCGGTTTCTATACTACTACTTCTGAATGCTCCGTATTCAGACAATAGTAGTGTTTTTTTTTAATTGAAATCCTGAAATCCATCAATGAACGACTGAGATATTAATTTACATATTTCAAGTTTCAACACACAACGATTGCAGGCTCTCACTCGAGTTGGAGTGGAGAAGTTTCATGATGTCAATATCATTTTTAACGCAATGAAATTAAAATATAGATAAAAAATAAAAAATCTGTGATTTTTTATTAAAATCCATCAATAAATGACTGATAAATTAATGTATTTCAACGCACAATTCGTTGCAGTTTCTTACTCGAGTGTTTAACCTTGCCCAGATAAAAAGAACTAGCCGCCCAGTACAAAAACTTACATTTCCATGATCCTCACACGTGCAAAAAATCACGTGGATCCATTGCTCTGTTGCGGCGTAATTGAAAGACAAACCAACAAACAGACCCTCAGGTTCGATTACATATATTTTATCTGTAGTTAGACTATATTCTTCTTCTTATTTTGTTCTATGGCCTTTATTAGTGCCAAACCATTAGACTATATTATTTGTGGCTCTGAACTTACTGATATGATATGTCCCTTCAGTCCATGCGCCGCGTCAGCACATTCAATGACAGCTGACAGCTGGGGATACCCCACACCAGTCTTTATTCTCGTCGTGCACACCGATCCTGGACCTATTCCCACCTGGAAAAAACAACAGCTAGGATATTATTAACTGAAACTAAATAGCTAGAGTCAGCTTTTGGTTTTAAATTAAAGTAGGATTTTTAGAAATGGTTTAAGGTTATTAACTTCGTTGTTTAATTGAGTTTATTTAAATTGATATTTGACTCATTCGATGTATTTCATCAGATTCGTTCTTTGGCGGGAACGCCATACTGGAATAACTTTCATAAATACGAGTATTTTGACTTTGGAAAGTCAGTCTCGCAGACTCAGTGATTATTGAATACTTTTAGTGTTCAGATCGCAATTTGATTTTAGAGGCAGATAGCAATCGGGCCTGATCAAATGATTAATTACTGTCGTAATGCTTTTAAACCTCAATATATTTAACTCGTCGAAGGCTTGCTTTCGCCGTAACGTACAGGTATCCCTACGTAAGGGAGCCAATTAGTTAAGTTATGTAATTATTCTGTATAATAACATTATGTTTTGTATTTCTATTGATACAACTATTATTGTAATTTTCTCATTCTTCACTGCATTTTGTTGTAAACCTACCATACTTAAATTTTGAAATATTTTTATCTAAAAATCTTTTGTACTAGCCAGTTTTTTATGTTTGTGCTATATATCTTTTGCCTATAAGTCTCTTTGTAATATATATATACTTTATTTTATGCATGAATGTTGTTGGTTGGTCGAATAAAATAAAATAAAATAAAATAAAAACCAAGTTTTTATAATTAACTAATTATCGCTTGGCAGTACGTCTTTGACGGTAGGGTAGTAAGTAGCTAAGCCACGGCCGAAGCAGACCAGACCAGAAAAACTCATAAATTATTAATTCCCAAATTGACCCTGCCAGGAATCGAACCCAGCACCTCCCCCTACAAGTCTACATTCCACAACGCTCAGTGTGAGATCTATAAAGCGAACTTCGACTTTGCTTAGACTTAAGACATGGTTAAAACGAGACAGATTTATGTTACTCACATAAGTTCATCTCGTTTTAACTCTAAATAAAGTCTGAGCCAAGTCAAAGTACGCTCTATAGATCTCAGCATCATTGCTCACCACTGCACCAGGGAGGTGGTCTGTAATGTGTAGAAGTGACATTATAAAGGGAACCTCTGTGCAAAATTGTAGCTACCTAGGTTCAAGGTTTGTGGCTGGACTTTGATGAGTCAGTGAGTGAGTAAGAATTTTTCTCTTTATATACAAATACATTGCGAGCAATGATCTTAGAAGAAAAAGAGGCTTGCGAGTATATTTGATTTTGGTTACGTACCTTAATAATATCAGCACCGGAGAGTATTAATTCTTCTACCATCTCTCCTGTTACTACGTTACCGGCCTGAAAGAGTAATAATAATATTAAGTAATTGTAATATTAGGGTTTTCAAGATTTTCATTTGATAGTCTTTTCTTTCATCTAACTCTAATGACCGACAACGTTATCAACGATTTGTATGGAATTGTCAAGCGCTTGACAGCTGGCGCTCAATCAAATTTGTTGTCGCGATCGAATACTTATTCGATCGCAACAAACACAAACCTAAAAAAAATTAGCAGTCATAGGGTCATAGCTGGTTCTTCTCGGTAGGAATGGCATTCCGAACCAGTGGTAGATTCACTTGACGATTCAAAAGTACTTGTAAAAGTTTATTTGAATAAAGAATATTTTGATTTGATTTGATTTGATTTGATTTGATAGTAATTTTTTTTAAAATTATAATTATTATAATATAAACCTTAACACTAAGGCATTAAAGTTTAATTTCGAATCATCATATCATACTTCATACTAATATTATAAATGCGAAAGTCAGTTTGTTTGTTGGTTTGTCCTTCAATCACGCTGCAAAGGAGCAACGGATCGGCGTGATTTTTGGCATGGTTATAGTTGAGAAACTGGAAAGTGACATAGGCTACTTTTTATCCCGAAAAATTGAGGAGTTCCCGCGGGAATCTAAAAAAACTTATTCCACGCGGACGAAGTCGCGGTCATCAGCTAGTGTAGTATATTTATAGTTCGCGAGCATGTCGCTGTTCGCAAGCATGTCGGTCACGCGAGCATATCGGTCACGGTCACGCGAATCTACATTTTTACCCCGTACCAAAAAGTGCTCAACGCGCCTAAAGAAGTTTTAAAGTTCAATATAAATTACCAAAAAGTGCTCAACGCGCCTAAAGAATTTTCACTTCAAAAATCTTCCACTCTGCTTGCAGTAGGTACTTACGTTTACGAAGTAAGTCATACTTACAATAATGGTATGTGTAGGAAATGCGGCCCGCACTCGTCGAAGGTACTCTACGAAATGTTGGGAGTAGCCGTTGGCGACGTCTAGGCAGATGAACTTGAGGTCTTTGACACTGTTGAGGATTTCGGACAGCCGGTCGAAGTCTGCTTCGCCGGTGCCTGAACTGGCGGCTGACAAATTAAAAAAATTAACGATTATTTTCATCCAATTCATTTTCTAAATACAATTTTACAGCACCTATAACAGTATGTAAATCGTGCTGAAGATTTTAAAACGTTGGTCTATGAAATAAAAAATAAAAATTGTGACGTGGTACTGCAAGGTGCTGCAAGTGCGCGTTCGTTGACCTATAATATTGTATAGAGTCATTTCTACCCTAAAAAATTGTGACTTTTATTTTCTTCATAATTTTAAATTGGTAAATCGTTTGGTCATCTTTTTTAATTACGAGTATTATCAAAACTGGACCCATTTCTGATGGCTAAATATTTTTTATTGCAAAGTGTATTTAGATACTTACCCATTTGTTCTAAGCATTTAGGATTCTCTTCTGCGAATTTCTTCCAATCCTCTGTGCTGTAATATTTATGAATGCATGTGAACAGCCCGTGCTGAAACACAAACACAGATGATGACAAATACACAAATGAAGTTATGTATAATATATATGTATTTTGTCAGTTTAATTAGATTTCTATTTAATTTATCTATATCTAGAACATAACTAGCCAACTTCAAGAGAATCCATACTAATATAATATTATAAATAGGAAGTCTGTCTGCCTGCCTATCTGTCCGTCTATTATATTATTACATCAATGAAATCAAGTCGTACGAAATGTTTTTGCTCCACATACCGAACCGCTAGGGTTTGGAATGCCCTTCCAGCGACCGTGTTTCTTGCCAAGTATGACTTGAGTATCTTCAAGGTAAGAATGAATAGGCATTTTCTAGGTAAGCGCACTCTATACTAGACCTCATCATTGCCTTTTATAAGCATGATTCTTGTCAAGCGCAAGCCTATCATGTTATAAAACAAAATTGTTTACCTTTGACAGCTCCTTGGCCATCTCGAATGTCCCAACGGTGTCCATGTTGCTCGCCATCACGGGGACTCCCCGGTACGTCTGACCGGAGTTGCGGAATGTGATTTCTCGGAAAAGATCCACCTAGGAACAAAACATAGGGCATCATCATTGTAACTGATTTTGGCCATATTGGATACAGAAATAGTTGCATGTAACATTCGGAAGACGGAATAAGCTTCTTGCAATAATTTTAATACAAGTTTGTTACAACTTGCAAGTGCTAGTAACGATGTAAGTAGTGCAAAAGGGTGAGCTGTAGGTACACAAATTCTGGTTGGTATAACAGACAAGCATATTATTAGCCTATTAGGTACGATATTATGATAAATGATTGTTTGTTCGTGATTGAATTGAATTGAATCATTGAATCAATATATTTTCTTTCTTTCTAAATCTTGAAAAATTAAACAGACAAAACCTAAATTCAGTTCAATTTATTTGTCAGTTCAAAGACCTGTGAATTATTGTAGTCTACTAGAGAATGCGATTCATATAGTAACCAGTAATGACGTCATATAACATTATGCGCCACTTTGGATTTCTGCTGTTAGATAAGAATTTTGGCAGCCGCTCGGAAATCGCTTAAAATTAATGTAGCGCGCCTTGATGTCTGTCTGTAGATACGAAATTGTGCCAATTTGGTTATTACTTACGCACTAGTCATTTCTGTATAACACAATCTCTAAACTATTCCTTTCTTATTACACTCTGCGGAAAGAGAAAGCATTATATTTATTGCTGACATTTTAGTCTACCACTTCATCTAGTACTTGTAGTTATGTCAATTCTAGTATAAAATATTATAGTGTCTTTCCTTATCTAGAAAAAAGTTAAATAAGTAAGTAAGATTCTCACTGAAACGCGTAAGAGATGCGGTTTGTGCGTCGGATATGACGTTGTTACCGTGAAGTGTGAACTAACTATGAAATCATTATACAACCACTAGTTGATTCTGATGATAGTTTGAGGTTTCTTTGGTTCCCGCGGGAACTCTTTAATTTTTCGGGATAAAAAGTAGCCTATGTGCTATTCCAGACTATACTCTATCACTGTGCCAAATTCAGCCATCCTGGCGTGATATAGAAACAAACATCCATCCAAACTTTAGCATTAATAGTAATATTAGTATATTATAATATTCCTTCGTTCTTGCAATTCGCGCGTGCACGCGTGATCTTTACTTTATGCACATCTTTGATGACCTCCCTGGCACAGTGGTGACTGGTGAGCGCTGTGGTTTTATAGTGGGAGGTCCCGGGTTCGTTTCCCGGCAGGGTCAATTTAGAAATTTATAATTTTTGTATTTCCTTTGGTCTGGTCTGATGGGAGGCTTCGGCCGTGGCTACCACTTCACCGGCAAAGACGTACAGGTCAACCCGACCGTGTCAACTAGGACTTCCAGACATGACATGTCAATCCTTTCCCTAGAGGCCCCTAATATAACCCAAACAAAAAATATGACGTCATCACTCGACGTCGCGTGATGGTCGACATCGACAAAGTATTAGGTAGATAAACCTTCGCGTAAATAAAGAAAGTAACGCGCTTTTTCAGGCGTTTTAGACGATCTCGAGTTAGGTTTTCACTTGTAAATTGTATTTGTCCTAAAAGTCCGATTAGGTAATAGTGCACAGTCAGCAAATTATCGATTTACTATGGCCTACATCGCTGACCTTGTTCGGAGTTGGGAATTCTGAAGATATTGGCACGTGTCCAACCCTTGGCAGTGCAAGAAATCGCAGTCGAGACGGTTTTTTTCGTTCCTTTAATCAATATAGTTACGGTTGTAAAAGTAGATAGTTCCCCCGACCGAATTTCGGCCACTGCAGCAAATGTCCACAGAGATCTATATACCTACTAATATTATAAATGCGAAAGTTTGGATGGATGGTTGGATGGATGTTTGTTACTCAATCATAACAGAACGGCTAAACGGATCTGGATGAAATTTAGCACAGAAATAAATTATAGCTTGGAATAACACATAAGCTACTTTTTATTCCGGAAAATTAGAGTTCCCGCGGAAGCCACAAAACCTCAATCCACGCGGACGAAGTCGCGGGTATTATACCTGTTAAAAGTTTTTTTATTAATTTTTCATATTTAAACTAGCGTTGCTGTCACCGGGTCAATTAAGTTTGTGGGACTTAAATATATCCTTAGACTGTGAAAACTTGTAAGTTGTAATGCTATAGAGTATGTCATATTAGGTATCTAGTATTAATAAAGTGACGTCATAATACCCTAAAGCCGTAGCGCGGGCGTAGGTATAGTAGGTGCACACTATTTTATCACTATAACGTGAACAAGCAAAGAAACGTCCACTAGTTCATACGTCTTAGATACCTACTGTCCTACATACTCGTAATATTAGATATGGGTCGTACCATGAATGTTTTTCTTACACCTAATTTGCACTGAAACATGCTACGATTTTAAACCGACTTCCAAAAAAGGAGGACGTTTCTTTTTTAATGTATGTTACCGCATATCTCCGTGGTTTCTGAACCGATTTGTTTTTTTTTCTATCAGTCGTTAGAGGAAGCTCTCGAGGTGGCCCCATAAAAAATTCTGACTCCAAATCTTCAACCTTGACACTAAAAAGTTAAAAATAAAAATTCTTTCCAAAAAACCGTCTTCCAAATAAAAATTATTTTTTACTTTACAGTGGTATTGGAAGTCGGTTTTTTGGAAAGAATTTTTTCTAGGATAGCATAAGTACGTAATAACGTTAAATTCTATAGCAAGTAACACGATATAAAGTGCACATTTCCATGCTTTACTGCGTCTGAGTTGAGTCGGTATAATGGGCGAAGATCTTAAAGGTCTAGTCTGTACTATTATTGCTTAGTCTGTGGTCTAGTCCCACTACAGATCGGCGCGGCACGTAGGGACAAAATGAAACTCTTTGAATGACTTTGTATGGGGCTGGGCCGCGGCCATGCAAACAAACTCATACAAATATACCTATCACGTCTGATGATAACAAGAGTATCACAGAAGGGGTTAATTAATTAGTATTATATTCAGGATTTAAATAAAACGTCACGTCTTTTCTCACACGCTCTCTAATTGGAACTATTATCTTAGCCTAGGGGCAGTGGGCACATTATAAATATCATTTGGTCGACCAACAAAGGTCTTAAGTCTAGTTTACACATTTACTACCCTTATTCCTATGATCTTATGGTTAATTATGTTTAAACGAGCGCTGGAGGTACGCAATGGCTATCGCTATTTTGCCACTATGTGCCACGCCGCTCCGTGCATTTCAAGTGGGGCTAGACCTTTATTCTGTCGACGCAAACAAAACATGAACCTGCATAATATCAACGTACCTATCTACCTTCCTGCCTAGTAGCGTGACCGGCACAATCTACCCTCATTATTCAAAAACCGATTCTTATCAACCTGAACCAATATTATAATATTATGTAGTTACTTACAATACTTGGCTTGGTTCTATTTCGTCCGCGTGGATTGAGTTTTTTATGTCACGCGGGAACTCTGTAATTTCCCTGGATACAAAGTAGCCTATGGTCAAGGTCTTTCCCCAATATTACACCTAAATTAAATTTCATCAAAATTGATTTAAAAGATGGGCCGTGAAAGATTTGCAGACAAACAGACATTTTCGCATTTATAAATGATACTAATATTGTAAATGCGAAAGTGTCTGTCTGTCTGTTTAACGGCCCATCTTTCCAACAGAGTTTGATGAAATTTGGTAAGTATAGAGGTAGGTTACATGCCGAGAAATATTATACTTTGTACCAATCCAGGAAAATAATCATAAGTATATCGCCATTGGCAGAGGTGGATTGACCCTGGGTCTTTACCTATTATCTATATAATTACAAAGATTTCTTTCTTCTTTCTTTCTAAAACAACCCCTGACATAAATAAATACTTAGTTATCATGCAGATTTGGTATGAAGGCAAAATCTTATTTCTTACTTTAATATTATAAATGCGAAAGTTTGTGTGGGTGTATGGATGGATGGACGGATAAATGGATCGATGTTTGTTACTTAATCACGCCAGAACGGCTTAACGGATCTGGATTAAATTTGGCACAGAGATAGATTATAGTCTGGAATAACACATACTACTTACTACTAGGCCACTTTTTATACCGGTCAATGAAAGAATTCCCGCGGGAATAAAAACCTAAATTATTAGGTTTTTATTAGCTATTATACTATTTAGCTAGTAGGAAAATAACAAGCTCCTCAAAGAGCACTTTGTCCAACAGTGGACGTCTATTTCTTGACGGTGCTACCAATAATATTTACCGAAATAAAACTAGATAAAAGGTACAGTTTGCTTTTTGACGTAGGTACCTAATGAAAATCACGTGTAGCATGTTTAAAGACAATAAAATCAAAGTCATAACAATAAATCTTTTCGTGCCTAGCCTACGGTGGATCTAGATTGAAGCAGTTTTCCATTTCAGTTTGATTAATAACTCGAGACAATGGTTTTTTTTTTCTTCGAGATAGGCTTGCGCCTGACGACAATCATGCTAAGTGCAAAGCAATGATGAGGTCTAGGTTGAAACGCGCTTGCCTAGACTCTTGCCTATTCCAAGTCTTTCTTACCTTTTTAATGTCTTTCTTACCTTTTCATGCCATAGGCTAGCTAAAAGTCAATCTATGGTCTACATAGCTGTTTTTTTATTTTATTTAACTGGTTTAACGGCTCTGGATTCTAGTTCGGTATACCTAGATAATTATTATAGACTACGACTATGAGAACTTTAAGTGAAGTTCTATCAAAATGATTATACGACGCCCGACCGTTTAAATGATAATTTAGGATTTACAAGGTTTCAAAGGAATTTTTTAAAGTTACTACTCATATCATATAGGTATATTTATATCAAACTAGGAGGATTATCTCAAAAACCACTCAACCGATTAAAAAAATTATATCACTTATAGAAAGCTACATTATTAACAAGTAAACTAGGCTATATTTTTTTTCGAAAGAGGATTTTGTCCGAGGGATTCAGTCAAACTAATATGTTTAACTCGAGGACAAAACGTGAGCTTGCGAACCAAACCGGATTAGTTAGCCCGTGAAATTTAATTTTACAGGCGTAAATCTAATAACTGTGTAAAGGAGAATAGATAGATAGATAGATAGATAAATTCTTTATTGCCACACATAGGTAACATAGAGAAAACTTAATTATAAACAAAAAGCAGAAAACAACGCGTGCGCAAGGGCGGTCTTATCTCTGAAAGTGATCTCCTCCAGACAACCCATTTCTTATGGAACTTTAAAAAGGAGCGGGAAAGTGCAACAATAATAATAAACATGCAACAATACTATACTACTTAAACTATACATACTAATGATACATAAATAACTAAATATAAACATAAAGCAGTACATAAACCTACATACAAACGAAAATAAAATATTCCTTTACACGACTCTTAAATATGTTTAAAGACTTTGACTGCCTAATGTCGCTTGGCAATTCATTCCAAAGCAGTACAGTCTTAACTGTGAATGAATTACCATATGCCCCTGTATGACTAGGAGGGATCTTTAACTTATTGTCATTTCTCGACCGCAAACAAAAAGGTACATCATAGCTGCCAAGAAAGTTGAATCGCTCTTTTACATAAGGTGGCGTCTGAGGATAATATAAAATGGAGTACAAGAGAATATCTTTGGTAAGTAAAGGACTTACCCGATTTCGTTTGAAAACGTACTTTTTTGACCTACTTATACCTACCTAATAGATTTTGATTAAAAAATTGTTACAGGGATTGACGCAACTGGATCAAAACACTACGATTCGAAAAAAAAAATGTGTTCAAATATTATAGTGGACTAATAACATACTGCCCACGCTTAAAGCCATATTGTTTCATTATTGTTGACTTTCGTGTTTTAGAATTATAATCCTTATTTTAGGAACGACAAGGAACGTGACATCAGACTGGAGTTTGGAGTAATATTGCTATTCGCTTCTCACAATGTATTTTTCATATCACCTGCACTGAAAGTGCGAGTTTCAATGCCTGTTGAGCCACCCGAAACTAGTCAATTTCGGACCCGTCATTCAGCGGGTAGAAAATCATCGTTTTCTGCCCTCGCGCTATTTTCTACCCGCTGAATGACATAGCCGCCCTCCTTTCAATCCTGTCAGAGTATCTTTTGTTTATTTCCAACCTGTATAATTGTCATTTTAACCATCAACTAAAATAAATAATAAATTAATATAATTTAAATAAAACTCGCACTTTTAATGCGGATTTAAAAAAAAATATCTGAAAAGAAAAAAAGAGTTCGGATGATGCCAGCCTCGCTTCGCTTCGCTAGCCTTCGCTCAGGCAGGCAACTTCACCCTCGTCTGAAATCGTCTTGTTTCACCCCTAGGCACACAATACTATAACGCCTGTCAGTGTCACCCCACTTGAATGAGTCACAAGCTAACAGCACCTATCGGATATCACTGTATATCAACTAGCGATCCGCCCCGGCTTCGCACGGGTAACACTACTTATATAATAATCCTAATAGTCTATACCCGTTGTAGCCAGTGGACAGTGGGCAGGTTTTACATTTTAATTTAACATTGTATTCAAACGACTCTTTCCGACTTCATTGACATTATTTCGTATCTCTAATTAAAAAAAAATATATATATATAGCCTATGTTACTAGCTGATAATGTAGCTTTCTAGTGAAAGAATTTTAAAAATTGGTTGAGCAGTTTTTCAGTTTATCCATTACAAACAAACAAACAAATCTTTCCTCTTTATAATATTAGTTTAGTATATACATTGGTACTTTATTATACTTACATTTGTTCCACGTGCGAACATTGAACTATCGGATGTGTTAGTTAAATGTAATTAATTTAACATGTGTCAGTCGTAAATTATACGACTAGATACATTGTAACGTACAAGGTAAGTCGTACAATAATTTACGTAACAAGACAAGGGATGTTGAGGAGCTCCGGAACCGAAAACAACATAATATCCATAACATCCCGGGTTAAGATCCCCCCCATTTCGTCCCCCATTTTTTGAAGTGAAAACCTCTCTAATACGCTTCTCTAGCACATAGGGGTGGATTCGCGTCACCGACACCGACACTGTCACCGCGTTGTTTGGCTTTTGAGATATTTGTTTATCCGCCCTTTGAAGAGCCCCATTTTATAATCATTAGGGAACACAGAAGATGGAAGAATTTGAAATTACCTGGCGAATACCACAAATAGCCCATTTGGCAGATACCACAAATCAAATCATTTTTATTCAAATAAACTTTTAATTGCTTTTGAATCGTCGAGTGAATATACCACAGCTGGTTCGGAATGATATTCCTACCGAGAAGCGCCAGCAAAAGACAAATTAGAATTATTATGGAAATACATTTAAGTTACTGCAGTCCCAAGCACAGCTGGAGCGAGTCAAATCCACCGCTCTTTTATCGTTTACTTACATAATTTTAATCAGTATAATAAGCTTTTTTAAGGAGCTTACTTTCAATGCACTTTTAAAACCTGTGTAAAGGCAAGTCTAAAATGTACCATTTTTATGAAAATGCCAATAAACCTCCATGGCTCAGTAGTGAGCGCTTTCTCATAAGGGAGGCCGGGGTTCGATCCCCGCCAGGGTCAATTCGGTAATTAATTCATAATTTTCTCTGGTGGGAGACTTCGGCCGTGGCTAGTTTCCACCCTTACGGCAAAAGAAGTTCCGCCAAGCCATTTAGCGTTCCGATACCTACGCTTTTTCTTTCTAATTTAGAGCATGCTAGAATGAGGCAGGTTTTAGAATCATTTAGAGTATAAACGATGCTGAAACAGTGTGGAAATTCACCAAGTAGCTTAGTAGATAATATATATGCAAATACACAAACAAATTCAGATGTCGTTAAAATATTGTTTGTTTATAAACTAACATAAAAAATACATGGAAAAAGCCTGCATTCAAGAATGAAATTCGGCGTTCACATCAAAAGAACCTTGAGTTTTAAAAATGTAGCGCTTTTAAAATTAGTTCAGCGTGACCGCATAGTCAGTTAGTGATTTTCACCAGACCTTGATCTTTGATTTTCATTGAAATCATTAATTAAAACCCCGACTTACATCGTTTCTGCTTTTAAGGGTGCTCCTTTTGGGCCTGAGTAGCACATCCTTGAAGTCTAATTTAACCTCGTTAATGATATTAGGCATTATGTACAAACACTCGCGCTCGCGAAAATTTTAAAAAATATTTTCACAATGGACGACAGCTCCCCGCGCGAGGTATCGACTGAACTGCGCGGGTTTTCTAATGTTGCCGGATTCTGAAATTTATTTTCCCAGTGTCGCGCTGAAATCATTATATTTTTTTACGACTTTTACTTTACGAAGTAGGTTTTTTTTCACGACCTCCCTGGCGCAGTGCTGAGCGCTGTTGTCTTAACGTGCGGAGGTCCCGGGTTCGATCCCCGGCAGGGTCTATTTGGGAAGTACAATTTCTAAATTTTCCTTGTTCTGGCCTGGTGGAAGGCTTCGGCCGTGGCTACTTACCACACTACAGGCAAAGATGTGCCGCCAAGCGATTTAGCGCTCCGGTACGATGCCGTGTAGAAACGGATTAGGGGTATGGGTTTAATTTAACTACCATGCCCCTAACAGGTTATCCCGCTACCATCTTAGACTACATCATCACTAACACAGACCATACACTCATCATCATTAACCATCAGGTGAGATGGCAGTCAAGGGATAACTTGTCGTGGATAAAAAGGTATATTATATATATTCTTACAGTAGCTCGACCCCCATACTGGTTACTGTAACAGTTGTAGCACCTAGATTCTGGAGGTAGAGTGTAGGAAAATTAAGGAGTTCCCGCGGGAATAAAATAAACTTAACGCTGACGAAGTCGCGGGCATGATCTAATAAGTTCCCTGAGGCGGTCGAATTTGACAGTGTCTACAGTTCATGATGTCACAAGTTTGTATTTTTTAAATATAAATCTTATTTTGCATTTGTTGTGTAACTCGCTGTTGGTATACCGCAATACAATAAATATAAAATAACCCTGTGTGTTCCGCAGTCGGGTAATAAAATACAAACTGCCATAACTTTAAACGTTTGTTAAAGAATTGCTGATTTGATTAGTTGGCTCTATCCCTATTCACGTTAAACTTAGCAAAAACTTTATCTGGCAACACCAGGAGTAAGCGTAACGTGACAGTGACGTCACAAGCGCGCACACAAAAATAATCGCTTCAGCCGTGAGGTGAAGGCCAATAAATATAGAGAACCTGAACTTTCAGATTTTTTCTTATATATTTTTATCTTGAAAATTTTCCGTTTTCACGTAAAAACCAACCAGTTTCATTTACTATATTTATTTTCCATCGGCTTATTGACATAACAATCAGCTGTTGTGAAGGATAGAGCGCATGCGCCCAGTCGCGTGCCAATAGAGACTTTTTATACTATACGACTCATCAATACTTTATGTGGCGTTCGATACGATTACAGAAATCAGTAAAGATAGGTATAAAAGTGCTAAAGCAATATGAGCTTGTAGCCGTTCGGATGTCTATAGTGCTCATCGGTGCATCGGTATTTTAATATAGATGTATTTATTTTAACTTTACAGTATATTAATGAGTAAAATTTAACGAGACACGTGTGAGTGATTACAGCTTGTAAAACAGTGAAAAAACTTAATAATATAATATTGGATCCAATCAAGACAGGCATGTGATTCATAAAATACCTACCACCAATATCCACCTATTACCAACAAGTCCACCATCTATCCACGGGCAGGACTGATTTTATGGTATTCTTGCTGCATCAGTGGATTTTGGCCAATAGCGAAAAAGTGCTAGCTAAACAATAGTGTTATTTTTGTAGGAAGGGGAAAATGCTCTAATGTCATTAGACATGCCCAACTTCACCGGGATGCTCCCGGCAACCTACGGACTAAAACCTTCTCGCCTTCTCTGGTCGCCCTTCCCGGTACTGCGATGTGCATAACTTCGGGAAAGGGGCTGTCTATCTGCTCAGACTTCATTAGCTTTTTGTCTGGCCCAATCGTCTTTTACTCTCTTCCCCATAACATAATTATCTGTAACATTTTAACACCCTTGTCCCAAGCCTCTACGCTGTAGCATCCTTGGCACCAACTTGTTTTTCGTGAGGGGTCTCCATTTCCACGTGCTTCGTTTCTGACTTCCTCGATCTCAGTACACTCAAAGATTGCGTGGTTTGGCGTGTCTTCCTTTTCTTCGCAGTAGGGGCAGTTTTTCTCACTCATTCTCCAGCAGGGCGACCGCGTATCCTTTGCATCAATTATTGATACATCGCAATTACCTCTGATTGGCTGAATTTATTGTATTCTTCCTGCGTCAATGGATTTCGTCCAAGTGGAAGAGTGTTAACCAATCAGAGGTCACCCTGCTGGTCCTCAACTATACCCATGCCAAAAATCACGACGTCGATCCGTTGCTCCGTTGCGGCGTGATATAGTTTGATGTCAATACGACAGACAAGTAACGCATAATATACGACAGCGAATAAATCGTATCGTTGGGTGAAAAAGGGTATTTTGGATGTGATGTTTATTAACTTTCATGTTTCAGCCGAGATACAGATAGCTTCATACATACTAGTATAAACATAGCGCGTCTGTGTTTCAACAAATATAGTATAATGGAGTCAATTTAAAATAGCGTTGACTCATAATTTTAACATTATGTAAATGTCATGCTGTTTTAAATTGGCTGTATGATACGTAAGTACGATTATTGAATCTGATTTTGGTTATTTTAATAGGAAAACTGTTATAGGTAATTACTTTTGCAGTAACTGTTCCATAGAATATGGGTAACTAAAACTACAATAGAGACGAGGAGCGGAGTTCGGTTCACATTATTCCAGTCCAGCCAAAGATTTGCAAAAAAACATGGCAAATTCGATTGATGGTAATCGAGCGTTCGATTACATTGGCGTCAAAGTAAAATGGACTCATAAGCCCTTGATTTAAAGTCAAAAATTCAGATCAACTATTTTAATTTCTAAACGTTTCAGTATGGACCGCTGGCTGTGAACGCATACACGAAATTGGGCTCCATAACAGTACGTTAAGGTTAATTTTACTTTAACGCTAATGTACCTAAGCGACAGCTCGATTACGATCAATCGAATTTGCAATGTTAAAAGTTCGACTAAGCGTACAGTAATCTAATGAGTCAATCCAGTATTGGGCTGGATTCTACATTAATCCAATCATTTAGGATCTGACGAATTATAAACATCTTCGTTGCTATGCTTATGTAATATTATTTATATAATATATGTAATTTATGTATGTATTATGTATGTACTATTTATGTATGTTTATGTATAATATATATTGTTACCTATATTTATTTATTTTATTTATATGTAATGTATAAAATATAAATATATAATACGTCTAGTATGTTTTATATTATTTGATAACCTACTAATAATAACGTGTATTCTATATTGTGCCACACTACCCTACACATCTTGTTCTATCCTCTCACCAAGGGTTGCCTGGTAGAGATTGCTCAGTAAGCAATAAGGCCGCCTTTACATATCTTGTTTACCTAATTATAGTTAACTTTGTATTACTCTTTCTTGTGTGCAATAAAGTATTTATCTATCTATCTATCTATCTTCTTAAAATAATTTCCACTAGGGAAATGATTTAAGAAGAAAATAGTTAATTAAATGTTTCTGCCCGCAGTGGCATAGCACTGGATTGCCCGTCTACATATTACTCCAGTTGCGCTGGAAAGAGCGCGGTGGATAGAAAGACCGTTAATCCAGCTACTTACTGTTCTGAATCCAGTGCCGTTACGGGCTGGAACGCACTGGATTCTGAAACTTCCAGTGCCTGCTTACATGATTTCAGTTGCAATCCAGTAATGGTTTGCATCGCTGGACTGGAGTGCTACTGGAGTAATGTGAACCGGCCAATAGACCTGTAAGTTCTTTCAATTTCCATATTACGTTAATTAATTCAAAATTTATGTACGTATATTCCTTTATTATGATCATAAAAAACTAAAGCCGGCCATACACGGACAGCTTGAAGCAGTCAGAATAGACTGCTTCAAGCTGCGACTGCATAGTGAACTAGAGTCTTCTACGAACACACATACATGGAACCGCTCGAGCAGTTGCGACTGCTTCGAGTGGTTGGCAGCAGTTATCAATGGTAGCTTCAAGACTATGACTGTAAGAGCTTAGAGCGGTCCGTGTATGGTGATCACTGGCTAACTGCTCGAGCAGTCCGTGTATGGTCGGTCTTAAGCTGAGATCTATAGAGCGTACTTTGACTTGGCTCAGACTTCACTCATAGTTAAAACGAGATGGACTTATGCGAGCAGCATAAATCTGTCTCGTTTTAACCATGTCATCAGTCTGAGCAAAGTCAAAGTTCGCTCTACAGATCTCACGCTTAGAATAGGCAGACGGCCTAATTTAAGACAACAAATAAGAATGATTAGGAATTATAGGCCGACCGTTTAACTCGCGTATCGCCTGCGCGGTAAGAAGAGAGCGGGGATACAAATTTATTAAATTTTTAAAGATACTTATTATTTTATTCTTTACCAACAATGTCTATCTCGAGATAAATCTTTGGATTATTGACTCCGTGTGTAGCGTTACCCGCCCCCGCTCCCTTCTTACCGGGCAGGCGATACGCGAGTTAAACGGTCGGCCTATAGGATTAGGTAACATTAAGGGTGCGAGGTCGTCGGCAATGCAGCTTCATAACCAGTTCTTCGAGCTTGAGATATCGTGGACCTTGTAGGCTCTTTAGCTAAAAGCAAACAAAGAGGTTAGGTTCTAGTAGTAGTACCTTACATTATCCTCCTTTATTTTAACCACTACAAGTTAGCCCTTGACTGCGATCTCACTTGAAGGTAAGTGATGATGCAGTCTAAGATGGCAGCGGGCTGTTAGGGGCATGGCAGTTAATAGTTATATTAAACCCATACCCCTGTTCGGTTTCTACACGGCATCGTACCGGAACGCTAAATCGCTTGGCGGCACGTCTTTGTCGGTAGGGTGGCTACTAGCCACGGCCGAAGGCTCCCATCAGGCCAGACCAGGGAAAATTCTGAAATTATAAATTTCCAAACCCTGCCGGGGATCGAACCCGGGACCTCCGCTTGTATAATACTCAGATATCTAAGGCCGATGTAACTAACTATTACTCTGATTGAAAAATGTTAAACCTTAAAATAATGCAGAAAATTTTGTGCTTTATTATTTTTGTTTTAAGTATTTATGCAGGAGAGAAAATATTTTTTGAAAAAATATTTTCAATAAGTACAGTTTTTCCAAAATGGTGGCGTGAACGGCGGTCACTCAATGTCTAAAACTTGGAATATTAACAAAGGTACTATTAAATATTCTGTAACATTAGTTAGGGTACCAAACTGTTCAAATCTGAAATCTACCTGAGAACTTTCCGTGACTTTTTGTATTGTAAACCATCCCATTGACTGGTCAAATACAGTTTCAGATTAAAAAAGGTCGGACGGCGCAATGGACTCTCCTACATTGCATTTATATATTACATTGTACTCGTACATTATTATTATTTTTTTACTATTATTTCAATAAAATAATAATTAAAAATGGGAATTACCCTTAATAGCCTCCTCCTTCCACTCGTCCGTGTGTGACGTAAATGTGGCCTTCTTATAATTTCCGTACCCGTCACACTCCACGTCGGCTCCGGTACGACATTTTTCCCGTACGCAATCTACGAGGAAGATTACGTTAGTTTTTTTTAAATCAAAAAACCTCCTTCCCCGTTCTACTACAGAACAGCGAGAAACCATCTGCGTTGGCATCTTTATGTGGTTGATGTCCAATCTGCCCGCACGAAACGTTTTTGCTCGACGTTTCTGATCCGAACCGCTAGGGTGTGGAACACCATCCTGTTTCCTGCCACGTATAACTTAGGTACCTTCAAGGCAACAGTGAATAGGCATCTTCTAGGCAAGCGCGTTCCAACCTAGACCTCATCATTGCTTTGCACTAAGCATGATTGTCGTCAAGCCTATCACACAATAAAAATAAAAAAATAAAAATAAAATCAGATTGGCGCAGTCGGTAGGTCCTAGGTAGAATACACAATAGATAACCAACTATACTAAAGATATTAGTGAGCAAAATTGCTTGTGCAAAATGAAAATATATAGTTGCACTCTTTTCCCTCAGTCTCAAAGTACGATAGGATGATACCAAATCCACCATGACTATAGATAGAGAACAAAATACATAATATGTAGGACAAGCGGTATTCGTTCTGAAGCACTCGAATGTTGAGCAGCAATATAATCCGATACAATAAAAATAGACAGTCTGTACTGATAGCTAACCAGTGCAAACTGATGTTCATTTGTAAATTTTCTTACAGGTGTATTAATTAATCTACTCTTTGTTTTCTTAGCTATTTGTTGTATGAGTCTTACATATAACACGGTGCACAGTAAAACGACGGCAGGTGACGTGGTTTTTTTGGCACTGTTTGTAACACAATTTAGTGTCAATTTTATAAGATTAATAATAAACTAGAGGATGCCCGTGACTTCGTCCGGGTGGATTGTGTTATTTGATTCCCGTGGGAACTCTTTAATTTTCTGGGATAAAAAGTAGCCTATGTTTTGTTCCAGACTATAATGTGCTATAATCTATCTCTGTGCCAAATTTCATCCAGGTACGTTCAGCCGTTCTGGCGTGATTGAATAACAAACATCCATCGATCCATCCATCTATCCATCCATCCAAACTTTCGCATTTATAATATTAGTATGGAAGTATAGATAAATAAAATAAAATACCTAAATACAATTTTTGTTACGAACCACAATTCATGTTGGACACTTCGATCCGTGGCACCTTGATGCCTTGTATGATAGTGCCGTCTTCCAGGGCGCAGTAACAAACGAATCTTCGACACTGTAGAAAAAAAAATTAAGTAGGATCTGAATAAAATCTAATTAAGCCTTGGGAGCATTTTCAAAATTACCTTAGATTTTGTTTAAGCCTGATTAACGTATGATTCATACTCTCGCCGAGGCAAGGCAACTAACTAAAGGCGAAGCTAAGGGTGCCTTTGCACCAGAGATGTGCTGCGTTGCTAAGCTAAGGATGTGTGTCAAACCTGCCAATATGAGCGCTTGATTTTCATAGCTTAGATCCACCACCCACTACAGCCTATTAACGTCCCACTGCTGGGCACAGGCCTCCACTCTCATAGGAGAAAGGGAATTAGAGCCCAGATCCACCATGCTGTTCCAATGTGGGTTGGCGGGCTTTAACGACTATTACCATATTAGTGATAATAACAAAATGTCTTGATTGTAAAACCCAATACGAACTATTTTTACGCCCGACCGGGAATCGAACCCAGGACCTCGTGATCTGCAGTCGACTATGCTAACCGCTAGACCAACGAGGCAGTTAGCTTAGATCTTAGACCTTATAGAGTTACATTAAATATTCCTTCACATCATAGTAACATTTTTCTAATAAAATGGAAGGGGAGGAAGGGGAAGCTTTAATAAAGGCAAAGGTCAGACAAACATAATTTACGCTGTGCCATTTCGGTCACGTAATTACACGCAATAGTCTGCAAACGACGCGATCGTGTCGCAGTAGAAGGCCGTCTACCATGCTGAAACAATCCTAATAGAAGCTAGTGTACCTACGGAATACGGATCATGTTTTCATTACAAGCTTTTATTTAGTTTCACCTTCCACGGCGTCTGTTTGTAAGACGCTGGGGAAGACGCTGTCTGTATGAGCTGAAATTTTGCATAAACGTTTGTTTATAGACTTATCTGACCCGGTGACAACTGACAGCGTTGCTAGTATTTATATATTAAAAATTAAAAATAAAAACCAAACTAAACAGGCATAAAAATTAGTTCTAAATTTGGCCACCGGGCTAGATATGTTGGTGGGACTACATTTTGGATGAATGAGAATGACAATGCTTGTCAGCTAAGTTACGTCATGCTAAATCCAATATGGTGGACTCCCAAAGATAACGGACTAGTTTTTCTATTACATGGATATCAATTCAAAGGGTTTGCTGAGAATACGAAAAATAACAAGACGTCACACTAAATTCAATATGGCGGACGATAAAAGCTTGTTTTTTATTTTTTTATTTTAGAAACCATATTACCCGATCCGGCTTCGCACGTGTACCTAGACTCGCCAAATGTACTACCTGAAATGCTAGAAATCTACATAGTTTTAAGCATTTTAAGCTATAACATTGTTCACGATTCATTCGCTGTTACCCGTTGAGGAGTTTCGCTCTGACAGGGTAAAGAAGTAAAACCTACCAAAACTTTCATGCCCTATAAAAATATCGTATACATATGTAAATAAGCGTGCCAAGTTGCATTCAAATCGCTCAATCAACACGGATCACATACACACACACAGTCAAAATGTCATGACGCCAAATTAAGGCTGTGGATATTGGGGCCGGAATTTCCGTACTTTGAGAAGAGATTGAAGCTCTAAATAGATAGAGATTGTACCTGTACAGGGGCGTAGAGCCACAAGGGGGTGCACTGTGGCGCGTTGTAGTGCAGATGACCATCTACGCCGTATTTCTTCTTGAAGTACTTCAACTCATTCTTGCATGGCTCTGTCAAGGAATAGAACTGCTCAGGTTTCTGTTCTTTCTTTAGTAACTGCAGAGCTTTAACGAGTCCTCCTAGCTCCTGACTTAACCAGTTTTAGATCCAAAAATACTTATGTTAGACTGCCAAAACTGAAATAATGTTAATCCCCATCAAATTGCACCCACAGAACTTAATCCCATAGGAGCCTAGTCGAGTCAGTGGAAAATATTGTGCATTGTAATCTACGTATGTGCAATAAAGAATTTAAAAGAAACAAACAAACAAACAAACAATATTATATAAAGCTTAAATGTCAGCAGATTTTCTTTCTTTTAGTTCGATTTTCATACAAAGTTCAAATCCCTGTTTATCCTCTTAGGGGTTGAACTTGAAAAATCCTTTCTTAGCGGATGCTTTCGTCATGCCAAATTTCGTCATGCCGATCCGCCCAGTGGTTTGAGCTGTGCGTTATTAGATCAGTCATTCACTTTTCCTTTTATATATTTAAGATGTGTGCACTCTCACTCTCTCTTTTATCCTAATCTTCAAGCAAATGGAACAGCGAATTGATTCTACACGAGTGATCATAAGCGGTTAAACTCTTGAGTCTAGACTAGAAAGTCGAGAGTCGATTATTTCTTTGTTGTTTAAAGATATCGGCAAAACTGGGGGCATACAAAACTCAAGGCTAAACAAAAGAACTACTGCATTAGATAGCTATTTGTCGCCATTCTGCGCTCACAACTTTACCTACTAACCGTTAGCCTCCAGGAACCTCTCGTCCCGTTTCCTCCTGAACCCAGCCATCGTCTGAACCGAGTGTATGTCTTGACAGAAGCCCTGTCTGCACACCAGTCCATCATCACAGCCTGGCTCCAGAAACTCCTCTTCTACCTGTTTGATCCAGGTTTCAAATATCAGTCAAACTGTTTAATAAAGGTCATGTTTTTCGTGCAGTTGCAGCGCGAGAAATTGACGTGACTTAGAAAATGCATTATGATCTTTTATTATTACCATATAAATGGTACTCATTAGTCAAAGTTTCAACCGAGAAACCCCCACAGATTGTTGTGGGTCTTTTTCAGTTTTCCACAGAACATGTTTAGTCGCTTGTGTCTAATGATCTCCAGCAAATTACTTGATACGATTCATCCGAACTGCATTCTTCAACAAGTGGAGAGTTTCTAATGCAAAGCTCTTTCATACTATTTAATGCACCTTTCACTCTTTTAGGATTAGAATAAAAGCAAGCAGATATTTTGGTACCTACCTACAGTACCTATACTATACTTCTAAGCAATCCCTCCTCCTGAATTTGACGACGTCTCTGGCGAAGTGTTGAGCGCTATTGCCTTGATTCGATTCCCGGCAGGGTCCATTTGGGAATTAATAACTTCTGAATTTTCTCTGGTCTGGCCTGGTGGGAAGCTTCGGCTTGGCTAGTTAACACCCTCCCGGCAAAGACGATGGTACGATGCCGTGTAGAAACCGACCAGGGGTATGGGTTAATTTTAACGGCCATGCCCCTAACAGGTCAGCGCGCTACCATCTTAGATTACATCATCACTTACCATCTGGTGAGATCGCAGTCACGGGCTAACTTGTAGGGAAATAAAAAAATAAAAAGAAATTCACAGTTTAGATTTACCTCCGTTTCCTCGGTTCCATTTATGCGGGTCTTTTTAAATTCCGCACATTTCTGATTGAGCTCTAGAAAATGATACCCAAGCATCAAATGGGAGAATAATAAAGGTTAAATCACAAGTCGCAATGTTCAAGCGTTCAAGTACAGCTGTTGTCATTTACGTCACCGTTGCGCATATTGAACTAACCGAGATTCGGGAAACATAATTCCAGTTTGTTCTGGCAAAAGAACAATTATTACCACTTTCCTAACAGGTATGGACTAGACAAAATAAAAAAAATATATACATTGATGAAACAATAGTACATTGTGTGCTTAGGGGTGATACTTACAAGACGATTTGAAATCGTGTTTCATCCCGCGGCAGTAATTTCAGTAATAAGTAAAACCATGACTTTGACATTGACGACCTGCGTGGCGTAGTGTTGAGCCCTGTGGTCTTAATCTGCGGAGGTCCCGGGTTATATTTCGGAAATTATCAATTTGGGAATTTATAATTTCCGAATTTTCCAGCTTCTACCGGCACAGACGTGTCTAAATCGCTTGGCAACGCCGGTACGATGCCGTGTAGAAACCGAATAGGGTATGAGTTTAATATAACTATTATGCCCCTATCAGGTTTGCCTGCTACCATCTTCGACTGCATCATTATTTACCATCAGGTGAGATCACACTAATTTGTAGACTGTAGTGAATAAAATAAATAAAAACCATGGCTATAATAATATAAGCTAGTTATATCACCATTTCAACTTTCAAATCACTCTTTCAACTCATTTGCTTAAAGTCCTTGGACTGATCGCAGATCAAGCTAAGAAAAAAAAAATTCAACTTTCAGCCATATTGGTACCCGGCGTTAAGAAGTAACAAACATCTAAAGATTCAAACTTTCACAGCTTGTAAGTTATTGAAATAGGATCAGCTATAAAGGTGGAAGCACACTAACGATGATATGCGCTACATCTGCCACAGCAGTTGCATTGCTCCTTGTCAGGCAGGAAGGCGCCCGCGGGACACTCGGCCTCCTTCACCACGCCGCCCCGACATTCGTACCCACGGCAGGACATGGGACAGTCGCTGCCCTCTGTTGGAGGCTCGAAACGGTAGCTGCGACGACTGGAAGAAAAAGAAAATAATATTTTCATCCCATGTATTCGAAAAGGACGACTTGGTTCGCCTTAAGTGCAGCCAAAGGTGGTGTTTTCTATAAAAAACTTTTAGTCTTTATTTCAAAAAGTGCGCCTCAATTATCTTTGCCGCGCACTTTTTGAATTTGGAACATCTTAGTATTCAGCGCCAGAGAAATCGAACGCAAATATTGTTTAAATAAAGACTGGCTGGTACGACGGCCCATAGTCGCACCGACCGGCTGAATAAAAAAAAAAGAAATCAAATTAAAAACGCATGAACAACAGCCCGCGTTTTCGTCAATTTTCACAGATTGTTAGAAATTCATGGTTTTGTTTTGAAAAATGAGTTCTTCAAATGAGAGTGAAAGTATAGAACTAACTCTAATACTGTAAAAAACTGTAATACTTAATATTACAATAAAATATGAGGCGCCTTTTATTTTCTCATACAGGGTGATGAAAAGTAGTAGAGTGTATCATTCGGGCGCACGTACCTACTTTGAATCCCTCGCTACGTTCAGGATTCTACTCTAGAATCCCTCACTTCGCTCTGGATTCAAAAAAGCGCCCTCGCCGTAAAAATATTATTTTGCTCCCTTATACGTAATACAATCTACTATTGTACCTAAGTAGTTCCCTAGTTTATCCTAGCCTCTATATAGGAAATCCCAACGTAGCCTATTTTAACTGTTGTTCTTTTCTCTGTGGTGTCCTATTTTAAATCAGAGGCCGAATTGTCTAAGCAAATCGTGATTTGACAGCTTAAAACGTATTACTCTGTTTAAGGAGTTCATACATGCTTAATGACGTGCAGGCATCTTTGAACTCCTTAAACAGGTAGAATTATGCGTTTGAATAGAATAGAATAGAATAGAATTTATTTGTTTGAATATGTGTTACAGTATGAAAAGTTGCAGCATATCCAATCAGGCAACCCTGACGTACAATATTTTTTTGTAGTTATATGACATAGTAGGCACATTATTCTATTCAGTATTTTCTAGTAGGTATTAGAATAACACTTCGTAGGTCTGAATAATTTGACAAACGATTAACGATGATCGATTTCCTTACATAATCGGGGGCTGGTTCCAATATCACGTTTTACAATTGGGCTTCATCAAGGTCGGATTCTATCAGATCTACTTTCTACCACTGCTCGGTTTGGGGACATTTTCGGTGGAACTCATGTTTGAACGTCGCACTGCTTCCTTGTTACTATTTATTATAGCCTTAGATACGCTTGGCCACAATAACACCTGATGGGAACTGATGATGCGGCCTAAGATAGGACGCGCTTGCCTAGAAGATAGGTGGGAAACACAGTTTTTGATAGAGTATTCCAGATGCCATGCAAATGAGCTTCCATACGAAACAAGATTTATAATTTCAAGAAGTGCGTTGCACGTTAGGCTTCATCACACGAGCAGGTAGATATGGTTGCAGCTAAGCGCTGGTCTGATAAAAAGCTTAATTTTGAGTAGGTACTTACACATTCAAAGTTTCGCTTGGTAATGGAGGCACAGTTACCGGCACGCCTGAAAAAAACCATTGGGTAAGTATCTTTCTACTGAGCTAATATACTAAACGGAAACCTTCGGTCACGGTCACGCGAATCTACATTTTCACCCCCTACCAAAAAGTGTTCAATGCGGCTAAAGAAGTCACTTCAAAAACTATCACTTACATCTTCTCAAAATCTTGTCACAGCGCAGCGCCCTGTACTCTTGTTCAGGATGACCCCAATAGGGATTGCAACCAGCTCTGAAATCTGGAATGGGCAACATCCAAAGTTTACCATGTATAATATTTTCGGTTACATCAAAATGTGAGTAAGCATATTACACAATGTGGGTAAGTATATATTCAGAAATCTCAGAAAATAAATCGAAGCAATCCCAAAAGTCCGGAATGTGGTAAAAAATTAAAATCTCACCAATTGTAGTGACTGGCAAGAATTCATCGGCGTCAAAGTTATACTCGTCTTCTACGCAGGATTGATCCATTTCTACAAAAAGAAAAGTAGGATAGACCATAAAGTCCAGTCATTTGGTGCTCAAAAAGGGTTAAACCAGGAAAGTTTCTCGGGAATTTTATAGATTTCGACGTGTTCATTCCGAATTTCAACTTGCCACCTCGTATCTTTGCCGCTCGCGCCGCCATATTGGAAAAATGGCGCCCAAAAACCGTTTTTTTCACAATAACTCCTTTCCAATTTTAAAATTTTCCAAACTCAAAATTTATTCCAATTTTATCCACCAGTTCACATAAGTTGGTGGGACTATAGCCTCATTGTCAGGAACTACGGTTACCTCTATAGAAAACGCATTCGTCACAGCACCGGCACTGAGCATAGTCGGCGGGGATGAACATGGCTCTCCACCTGCCGTACTTGCGGTCGCAGTACGTACGGTACTCGGATGGGAACACCTTGCGTTCTCTAGACATTAAAAAAAAATTTACAGTTACAATTGTGTGCCATTCACCTCTTTCAACCAACCATATATTAGACAGAAATAGTACATTAATGCCCAGGCCGGAAATAAAGCAATTTACGGCCGAGAAATATTGGTAGGATGAGGCGAAGCCGAGGACATCTCATAGGACAAGAAGCCAGCAATAAATATTGGAAATTGGTGGTTTACGGCATGAAAAGAGCCAATGTACGTAGTTGTTTTGAAATAAGGAAGCAATTAGGAATTAAGCACATATTAAATACTTAAGCCATTTGCGATGAACCGACAGACGTTGGGGTTCAGACTCCAGACGAACCTACTGCACTCTCACGGCTCCCACCAGAAAGCAAAGCGTTGGCAAATCTCTCACCAGGTGACAGAGGACACAGTAACAGAGGGTCCGAGCCTAAGGGTCGGACCCTCTTGGCACGTGGCATGGCAACTATCTAAAAGCCCTAAAAGGGACTTAGCTAGTGCCAGCAATGTCAAGTCAGCAATGGTTTACCTACATATAAGGCTTTAAATGATTTAAATCAACTAATTTTCGGATGGATTAACTCATGAAAACAAATTTTCAGCAACTTACTTGCACGAATCACGAAAGAGCTCGCATTCCGTGAAGTTATTGAAACGAGGGCATTGAGGACAGAGCTGGAAATCTAAAAAACAAAAGAAGCCACTCTTATTTCTTTGCAGGACACCAAACGAAACCGCCACTTTATTCGTCGCCGGTTTTAAAGTACCTTCCATATTTTTCCAAGCTTAAATATTTTACAGTTGTTTCATCCAAGATTACACGAGATGATGATGGGCTTTTCGTGCCAACTTTTTGAATTGCCATGATAAACAATATTCTTTAACAGACTCCGATGCTATCGACAAAAATGCCAAATTCCGTCACGATTAATTCAGCGGTTTGGTCTATTCTGTGGTATAACTAGCAGATGGTTTAACAGACGGATAGACAGAAATACTTTTGCATTCATAACACTATTCTTTATCTCAAGAAATAAACAGAGATCTATAATGTCACTTGGGTTTCTAAAGTCCTGTGTAAAGTCCACATATAAAACCATAGATTAAATAGTTTACCATGGTTTACCAGGAATAGTGGTGCAGACTCAGCCGAGGCAGGCTACAAATTATTATTGTTAGTGTTACGTGGTTGTAATAGTTATAGCTATATTTAAGCTTAGTTGTAATTTTAGTGGGTAGATGCATTAAGTTAAGTTTGATGATCAGCCCGGACCAGTCCGAGACGCCGAGGTTTTTTCTATAGGGGTCAACTGAAAAGCAGCGCTGATATGGTGCATCTACACCATATCAGCATTACGCTGAGTTTGATACCCTTTTTGGGATTTTCCACTACACGGATTGCTAGGCTATAAGTTTTATTTATTTTTGTAAATTGTTTTGTTGTTTTTTCTGTGTTGTGTGAAATCCTAAATAAAGATTTATTTATTTTTATTTTTTAAGAACATTTTGGGACCAAGAAGATCTTTTACCGTTATTGCTCCGACAGATCGGTCTAACAGTTCTTCTGGTAGGAATGTGAACTAACAACTTCTCGGGGCTACTCATCTCGCACTTCTCGTAGTCTATGGCCGCGTCGTTGTTCTTCACCAGGGACAGGATTTCTGTCTCCCGCCAGTACTCACTGGTGTCTTTGTTATGGTCTATTAGCATTATGAAGGGGAGGAACTGGAAACGTGAAGAATTTGGAGTAGAAATGGGCTAAAGTAAGAATGGACTGAACAAAAAGGTTTCATGCCTAGTTAGAAAAAAGTTAAAAATAGCTGTTGTCTTAACGTGGGAGGTCTCGGGATCGATTCCCAGCAGGGTCAATTTGGGAATTTATAATTTCTAAATTTTCCTTGGTCTGGCATCGCGCGCATCGTCTAAGTACTTGATAATAATTGTGTAAGCACATGGTACTTGCATGGTTCATGCTTTAGCAAAGCTAATGCTCATTCAAAAACTAATGGTCTTACAGTTGTTCATCGCTTATCCAGCAGGTTTATTAGCTTACCTAATGGCATAGTTGATAGAGGAGTTGATAACGAATCTGATAACTAAGAACACATGATAGCTAATCTAATAGCTGTGTTAATGACTGAAACTAATGGTGACATATTTTAGGCTAATCGATAATTTAATAGCATAGTTGATCCTAATGATTCCTATACCATAACCATAGCAAAACTGACGACAAAGTTGATATGAGAGTTAATTAGCACAACCTTATTCCTCAGAACGTATTTTATACTAGCAGCATATAATTATTATGATATCTTAAAAAGATAACATATGTGGCCTATATAGAGGTTTTGACGGTTTTGAGGTCGGGAGTTCGACACCCGGACACGCAATTCCAACTTTTCAGTTACTTATGCGGGTTTAAATGGGTGAAATTACTTCACCCATCATGGGTGAAAACACTTGCTATAACGGGGGATGCCTCGTCGCCTGTGCTCGTCGCTCACGTCCGCAGGAGCTACCTTCTACCTCCCTGCACGTGTCCCCTGGGTGGTGCTAAACGAGCGACGAACTTGCATGCGAAATAAGCGTTATTTTTATAAAAACGCTTATTAACTATGTACTAAACTTGCTATAACGGTGAACATTGTGATGAATCCTAGACACCCAAGAGCTCCTCACAATGCTCTCAAAGGTGAACTAACTTTGTGCTCAGTAGTGAGCCTGCAATGGATTGTAATGGTAATGATGATGTAATGGAAATACGAAATTCTACCCGCAAAGGTTCCTTTATAGATTTTTTGGTTATATTTCCTTTATGTCCCAAAGACAGCACGGGTACCCTAGTGAGTGCGCTTACGTTGATATTCATAGGCCATACGAGCAGACATAAAAATAGGAATAAAGATTTGACTTTCATATTGAATTTAGTATTTTTCTAAGACTATCTATGGTAAAAATTATTTGTACTATGACATTTTTCAATACTTTTCAAGTTTTTGTTTTTTTCAAGAAGTTGATGTAATTTGTCAGTGACAGCAAATAGAAAGAAGATTTATTAAAAACCATATTATCAAAAACCATAGAGGTAGGATATGACTTATTTGTAGCCATTGCCCAGTTTTGGTTTCACATGGAAGTAGGAAAAATAGGCTTGCATGCTTGAAAGAGTGGTCGCAGGCAAAGTCGCAGGCTGAAATCCATGTCCTTAAATGTAGTTCTGTGGTATGACCACATGGTTGATTCACAGACCAATAGTGCGGTGGATTATACACCCTCGCCGCTGCGATGTTGTATCTAGATGAAATAAAATGATTACCTACGATCAATTAAACTAACTACCTAACTATGGTATACTATCTTCTTAATAATAAAACTAATTTGAATAATTCAATAAAACAAAGTTATTTTTTTTGAAATTTTAATCAATTTTATCAAAGATATTACAATACGTACCTATGACTATTCTTCTAAGTATAATGTCTGGACTATGGCAGTGAAGAGACTTCCCTGAAAGATTTTGTGGTCTAACCCCAGCCCATGCTCGGGCGTCAAATCCTTGTTGCTTGAGAATTTTCATGAATAGGCTATATAGTATTGTACCATCCATTGTGCTATTACCATGGAACTAATAAGTACTATGTACGTAGTACTTATTAGTTCCATGGCTATTACTTTGAGGCTATTGCTTATTTCTTGACTAGTAGAAAAAAATTAGGAACTTTTTTTTAGAATATCCACTTTTAAATTTAAAAAGTACCTGTTCCTGTTTAGTCTAGTATCTAAATTATCATATGTTTAAAAACGCTCTAGACAACCTACTTTAAAATTATCATACTTATTCGAGTACATCATAAGAATTCATTTTATTATAAAAAATCTATAAAAACTAAAATAAAAAATAATAATATAATTTAAGCGTTGGTTAGCCTTTATGTAGTTATACAATGCTTTGTCTTTTTCTATCGAATGACAAATTACCTTTAACAGAAAGAGAGAAACCCGACAAGGCCGGTAGTTCCTGAGATGACTAGATTTAGTAAGGCAAAACCATAAAAACAATAATTGTTTTCTCTCAGACTATATTGTATGACTAGAAGAAACTGGCATATTTCAGGAACCAGGGGCCATACCTACTGCCAACGCATAGCCATATTATTGAATTGAAAACTTCTTTAGGCGCGTTGAGCACTTTTTAGTAGGGGGTAAAAATGTAGATTCGCGTGACCGTGACCGACATGCTCGCGAACAGCAAGTTAATAAATATATAATATACTACATTCGAAATTAAACTTTAATAGCGTAGGGCTAAGGTTTATATTTTAATAATTTTAATTTAAAAAAATCGTTTTCACTTCTATCGGCAGTCCCTATGACTGCTAATTTTTTTCATTATTGTTGACTTTCGTGTTTTAGGATTATAATCCTTATTTTAGAAACGTCAAGGTACGTGAAATCAAACTGATATTTCGAGTACCTAATATTGCTTTCAGCGTTGGCAGCATGACCCCTGCTTAAGTTTTCTACCAAAATACAAATAACGAAAGAAATTATTTCACAACAAAACATATATTTAATTGAGAATACCTAGGGCATATTTATTCCTCAACCACATTAAACATCATTGATATAAAATATACCTGGGAGAACATGCTAAGATCAAAACAATGAAATAAGTCTACCATCATTTATAAACCAGATTTTATCATCCGCCATATTGAATTTAGTGTGACGTCATTTAACTTTCGTATCTTTCTTAGCAAACCATTTTAATTGATCACCGCATAATTAGGGTGCATAAAAAATTAATGGTCCGCCATTTTTGAGAGTCCACCATTTTGGATTTAGAATGACGTCACTTAGCTAACCATGCATTGTTATCGAAACTAAATGTGTATGCAAAATTTAAGCTGAATAGGTTGGGGGTAAGTTTTAAAATTCAGTAAAGTCGTAAAGGGTCAGAAATTGAGGTATTAAAATCTTTGAAAAATGCGAAGTCGTTAATATAAAATTTGTACACTAATTCACCAAACCTTAGTGTATTAATATCATCCTTTTCACAAAGTTTTATGCGCCGAAGGCTACAAAAAAGAGGCCCGGCTTAGTTTGTTTTAGGCTTCTTTAGATCAAGACGCGTTTCACATTTTCTGTATTTGGTCGGCTCTAGTGAGAGGTTCCGATTTGCTAGTTACCTCCCTATTGGCAATGTTCTGGTAAAATGCAGCGTAGTAACCGTGGACTTAATTAAAATGTCACACCATGTGCAATTAAGCTGGATAGACGATGTTAGGACATCCTTAAATGCAAGGTACCTTAAGTCCAGCAATGGACGTCTTCGATTGTATCAACGAAAGGTTTTTTATCATACTTGGGTTCATGATGCACCAAAAAAGTTTTAGGATAAACGAAACCGTTTTTTTTACGTCCTCTCGTAAAGCTTTTCAAACATCTGATCATGATTTTCAAACCTTGTATATTTTATATCAATGCCAAAAAACACATCAAATCAAAATCACATCGAAAAACCTATTCGCGCTAATACTAAAGAGATTCTTCCTTAAACTCCCTTTCACCGTATACTCGTTCTCAAATCCATAAGAGCACTAGCAGTTATGACTCCATGTCTCTGGTTTCCAAAACCATAACCGTCTCCACCGATGGTTATGGTGGAGAAGGAGGTGGAATTTCTCCGTTGCTGAACGCTTTTTTTACCCCCACTCAAGTACCCGTTGTCCGAAGGGCTTTGTCGTGTCACTGGTTGGAAATAATCTCCGTGGCAATTCTCCATCCAGGCTTGGTGGTCTCTAGTTTCAAACAGTTTGGTCGCTTTAAGGGGTTTTCCAATGGTCTGGTCTGAGCGGAACTCTTTGAGTGGTCGTTCGATCGGTTTTGGCTTCGCTCTAATTTTCTGGTCGGCTGAAACGCTTAAATGCTTCGTTGCCTTTGTGTAAGATCTGGCGAGCTCTGAAGCTTCTTGGAAACTCTTGCTCTTGGTGGTCGCTGTGAGGGTCTGGGATTTGCTGTGGAAGAAACATTATTTAATGATACTGCAATAGCGATAATAACAGATAACTGTTTTTTGGTTTTTCTATCTTTTCTAAATCTAAATATATTATAAAAGGGAAGGCTGACTGATCTATGAACGCACAGCTCAAACCAAAGATGGATCGGGCTGTACAGATAACTTATGTGGCGTAGGCATCCGCTAAGAAAGGATTTTAGAAAATTCAAACCCTAAAGGGATAAAATAGGGGTTTTAAATTTGTATTCAAATCAAAATTAACGTGAGCGAAGCTGCGGGAAAACGCTACAAGAATTATAATTCATTGACAAGTGTCAATCTCTCTGACGAAGTGGTGAGCACTGTACCTAGTTTTTCAACTAGGTCTCATCTCGGGTAATAACTAACAAGACAGGAATTTATAATTTCAAAATTGTCTCCAAGCTGAGGAGGCTTCAACCGTGACTACTTTACCTTAGGGTATTAAAGTTTAACCGCCATACTCCATCCAGGTTGCCCGTTTCCGGCTTACTTGTTATCAATTATCTGTTAAGATCTCATGGCTGAACCAATCTTGACGACCTTTCGTCAAGATTGGTTCATGCATGAGATCTTTTCAATATTTTAGTATGTGCCTATTTACAGTACCGCCATTTTAATTGCTTTCGAATTCTGGCATCAATACAAGCAAATATTATGCATGACAAAATCTTCTAAAGTATCAGGTTTCTGAGATACGCATCAGAAGATTATGTCTCATATATTTGCTTGTACTAAAGTTGATTAATGCAGGTTTTATGACTGACCGCTATTTCGAACAAAAAATAAACATGGCTGGACGGTAACCCAAAAAATCCGTTTAAAGTATGCTCCTGAAAAAAGCTTTATTTAAAAAGAGCAACCACCTAGTTTCTTGATGGTTCTTCTCGGTAGGAATGTTATTCCGAACCAGTGGTAGATTCACTTGACGATTCAAAAGTACTTGTAAAATTTTATTTGAATAAAAAAACATTTGATTTAATATCTGTAGCGGACTTCGCAGTCCGCACATAATCCAATAGATGGCATTACTAGTAGCGCACGATGAACACGAAGAGCCTAACTCACGCTAACGAAGCGTTCTCTGAATTACGCCTATATACGACCTCCAACGATGAACTGTCGGACCAGTGGTCCCCGAGCACAACACCCGCTCGGTGGATGATATCATCCTTTTCATCCTACCAGCTTGCAGTTACGTAGTTTTTTTTTTTTTTCCGTGGTGTCACCTGAATCAGGGTTCAGGCCGAAAATCAGCGCTGTATGGTTAGTGCTTGCGCTAAACATACAGCATTATGCTGAGCCTGGGCCATTTTTTGGGTTGTGCCATACGTGATATAGTTCATCCCTGAGGGGTGATCTACCTCTTTAGGTATGTTTGTTATGTATGGCACAATTTGGAAATAAATGTTTTTTCTTTCTTTCTTTCTTTGTTACGGTCGAGCCATATCACCTGCTCCCGTACATATCCAAGCCCCTTCAGCACAAACATAGCTTACATTCTTGAGGTGGACATTAGGACATAGGGAAGGATTATATCAACCCCTAATGGGGTAAAATAGGGCTTTGAAAGTATGAAAATCAACCTAGAAAAACCTAGTTTGTACAATAAGCTGCTGCTGTTTACCAGGAACTTTAAATAGTGGCGATCACAGTAGATTGGCAACGGTCAAAGTGATAACCGGGCCTCTTTACAGAGCTCTGCTGGTGCTGCCCTGCGAGATGCGGCCTTCATCGCCAAGAAGAAGAAGACTGTAAAATCGATAACTCAAGTGCCTCACCTGGAATGTGGTTTCCTCAACTGGCTGGCATGGTTCTGGAACCCCTTGGCCATGATGCTGTACAGTTTGTTCCTGTAGTCATCAACTGACATTTGCTTGTCATCGCGCAGCGGCAGTAACACATCTGACGGTAGGATCGGCTCGTCCTTTTCGCGATGGAATCTATGAATAAATAGAGCAACATTAATGAAAGTAGTAGAAGTTTAATTCGCTGTAATCCGCCACAGTAGACAAATCTACTCCCAACGCACGCTTCACTCCGACATCGGATCATCCCCAAAGACGCCGACTCGACAATGCACGATTGTAAAGTCAATTGACTTTTATGTGGAATACTGTGGCGGATTATAAACTTCTCTTTCTTTCATTATTATGGACTTCCGCGAAGTAAGACCTGCCTCGTCCAATAAGGCAACATTATTCCATATTTTTGTAAGATACCGTGGTTAATTATCACTGTCACCGTAAGATTGTAAGAACCGTTAGATTATAATATAACGTTTTTTATCTCGATAGATTATAAACTGTCGACAGATTGTGAACCGTATCATACTGCTTACAATTTAACGCGTTATTTTTCGGTAAATTGTAATATATTAGGTATATTAACCCGATAGAACCTAAGTGCCCGGCCTGAGGCCGGGCACTACCTGAATATTCATGTCAAACCCTAACCTAACCTATAGTTCGCGCGCGAGTTGAATGCAGAGTAAATGTATGGTGACACTTACATTTACTCTGCATTCAACTCGCGCGCGAACTGTACAAGAAAGAGACAAGAAAACGTAAAAACAATAAATATTTCATAAATTAATACTCAGAACATTGAACAGTTCACAATCTTTCGACAGTTTATAATCTCGCGGGATAGAAACCGTTATATTATAATCTAACGGTTTTTACAATCTTACGGTGACAGATACACACTTGGCAACGTATTCGTGGTGCAACGCCCGCTCAGCGCTGAGCCGCCTGGCCGGATTGAACACCAGGAGCTGGTGGACCAAGTCCGCAGCGTCTCGAGGGGCGCAGGACAAGAGAGCGTTGAGAGATGCTCCTCCTGCGTTGGTTGCCGCTTGCTCTCTGATCAGCGAGGAACCATAGCCGCTGCACACTGCTGCTATGTCTGCCAGAATATATTTTGGGTAAGTAGAGGCGGTGATAACAAAGTGGGTAGCCGTATTGTTTTAATATTGTTGAAGTCCGTGTTTTAGAATTATAATTCTTATTCCAGGGACGTCAAGCTAAATTGACTCGTCAAAAGATTTAATTGAAATTTGCCAGCTATCTACTAGGTTTATCAAAATTTGAATATCAATAATAATAATCAATATTTGGTGTCGCATCAGTAATAAAAACATTCATTAAATATTAACGATATTGTAACCAATGGTCCTCAGAATTTTTTAAGTACATGTAATTAGTAATTACTCTAAATAGCAATAAGTACTCAAAGAATACTTAACACAAAATAGAAGGAATAACTTTAGAAGTCTATAGCAGAAGCTGATACGCAAGAAAATCGAAAACATTTTTAAAATAATCATTGATTATATTCATTCCACTACAAATTAGCTCTTCACTGCGATCTCACCTGATGGTAATGATGCAGTCTTCAAAGAGTAAATAAAATAAAAAATAAACATAGCCTTTATTTCCGAAAACATGCGATTAAATAAACATTACATTAGTAAATAAATAAATACATTTTTACGTCTTAAAGAATATTTTGTAGAATAGTTTAGATATTTATGATGTCAATCTTGTAGTTATTAATTACTTCAAAGAGTACTAACACACAAAATAGAAGATTTCGAAGACTACAGCAGAAACTGACATGCAAGAAGATCGAAGACAAAACATGTTTAGACGTTTAAAATACGAAGCTCAAACCTTCAGAAGACGGTCTCGGTAATGCAGCCATGATCCTCTCAATCTGGTTGACGGTAGAGGAGCCAGGGAACAAAGGCTTGCCGGTCAGCATCTCTCCCAGGATGCACCCGAGAGACCACATGTCTATGCCCTTGGTGTAGCTGAGGGGAAGAAAAGATTTTTTTTATTCCACTACAAGTTAGCCCTTTGACTGCGATCTCACCTGATGGTAAGCGACGATGCAATCTAACATGGTAGCAGGCTAACCTGTTAGGGGTATGGCAGTTATATTAAACCCATGGTTTCTACACGGTATCGTACCGGAACGCTTAATCGCTTGGCGGTACGTCTTTACCGGTAGGGTGGTAGTTACCACCCTGGAGGTAAGCAGACAATATTTTTGATATTTTATGTTGGATCGAAACAAGCTTTGCGACTAGGATGGTAAAATCTACTTACCTCTTACTAGCGATGAGTATTTCAGGCGCGCGATACCAACGCGTGGCCACATAGTCAGTGAGGCAAGGATCAGCACCGTCTTCACCGCCGGAATACATCGACGACACTGAGCGAGCCAGGCCAAAGTCTGCTATCTTAACCCTGGGAAAGGAAACCATAGAATGGGATACCAGTTTTTTGTTCAAATAAACTTTTACCTCTTGAATTGTAAAACGAATCTACCCGGCACTGGTTTGAATGACCAGAATTAACTGCCAACATAATAGTTACCGCATATTCTAACTATTTAATTTTATTAAAAACATCATGTCTCATCTATCATTTATATTCTAGCCTATTATCTTAAAATATGTAGTCCCATAAACATATAATTTATTGATCACGAGGAGTTTCGTCTTTTCTTTTTATGAAAATCGTCTCTTTCAAATAGCGTTTTTTTATCATTTAATTGTCTTCTGTATCATACTGTATTATATGTATATTTTTTTCCTTGTCCTCTATATTGCATTATCTGTCCCGTCTGTCATATTCATATTTTAACCCACTGTCTTATTTATTGTCTTGTCTATCATATTTTTATTGTATGTCGTCTCGTCCGTCATATTTATATAGTCTACTGTTTCGTCTAAAATATCGTCTGTGTCGTGTCTTATCATATTACCTGTTAAATTTGTATTAGCCAATCTTTATCGATGTATCATTTCATGAGGAAGGGTAAGAAAAACTATTAAAATATAAGATGCATCACATAAGCCACCTTTGACTTACCTACAAGCGCTGTCAATAAGCACATTACTCGGCTTCTGATCCCTATGTATCACGTTTCCCGAGTGTATATACTTAGTAGCCTTCAGCATCTGGTACATAATGTACCGTTTGTGGACGTCCTTGAGTATATTGCCACGTTTGATCACGTTGTGGAGGTCTGTCTCCATGTATTCGAAGCCGAGGTAGATGTCACGGTTGTTGAGGGCTCTGGAATGGTAAAGTATAGACTATAGAGAGACTCAACCTTTGCGGCTGAGAAGTGAGCGCAAAGGTAAATCTACGCAGGTACACCGTTCAGTGAAGATTTTTTATGATTTATCCACTTCAAGTTAACCCCTGACTGCGACCTGTAGGTGGTTCATGATGCAGTCTAACGTAGCGGGCTGACCTGTTAGGGCAGTTATGTTAAACCCATACCCCTCATGGGTTTCTACATGACCTCACACCCGTACGCTAAATTACTTGGCGGCACGTTTTTGCTCGTATATTCCACCAGACCAGACAAGAGAAAATTCAGAAATTACAAATTCCCAAATTGACCCTGCCGGGTATCAACCCCGGGACCCCACTACCACTTCTCTACTACCCACCACTACCTCGACCTCTTTCTTGGAAGATATCATAGTAGGTAAAAGACATACCTAGAAGTTTAATGTCTTAAACTTTCTGTTCTAACATAATATATTACTTTCTAGATTCGTAAGTAATTTTAAAAGTAACAATTGTTTTGAAGAATGTCGCAATAAATAATGCCGTTCCGGGCCTGTTATGGCATTTGGGTATTTATGGTAATTTCGAGATGACAGATTATATCCGGGGCCGATGCCATGGCATGATAAAACAATATCGGGCATCGATGATATCTGTGTCAAGGACGTTAGAGCACCATTCTATCCATTGCATTTAAAAACCGTTATGGTGCAAAGGTTAGAGCGTGATAATTTTTAACAATACCGTCGTTTTCGTCGATTCAAAAATCGATATAAGTAACTATGTAACGCGTCGATCGAAAAATTTGAAATTAATATATACTATAATTCATTATATTTCAAGTCTTGGATCACAGGAAAACATGATTGGACGAAATTTTCTCGATAGTAAAAAAAACCAAAGTCATGGAGAATAAAAGAGCAAGAAGGGTTTTTCAGTTAAATGGCCTAAGTATACCTAAGAACGAAACTTTCAGTAAAGGTGTACAACAATCAAATTAAGATTTGGATCACTTTATTTTGCGGTAGGTATCGTATTTCAAATGATATTCTTGATTACTTTAATTCTCGCATGTCTCCATGAAATGTTCAAATCGCATGGAAACTTGGAAAGCGAGTACAAAGAATAGGCATGATGACTGATTTTGAAAAATGGTCAGATTATGTTCGGAAGTATCTACTATTTCGAAAAAATATCTTATTTCAGCAGAAAAATAAGGTTTGGTAGATATGAAATTGGCATTTGAAATTTAAATTTTAAAATTCACGCCAAAACGCTCGTCGGTGTCATGGCGTCGTTTGTGACGTCACTATTATTTTTGACAATGTACTCTGTACCGTGTGCTGTAAGCAATGACCTTGTAAGCAATAGTGTGATTGTCAAAGCTCGAAAACAAACCATTGTGACGTCATTCGCTTCTTGGTGTTTTAACCAATATGGCGGATTGCTCTATTTTATAGTTTTATTTTATCAAAATAAATAGCAATCTCACTCGAAATAGAAAAATAAATACGTTTTTCATAATCCATGAATCCTATTTCATTAGATAAATTCATAATTTCATTGATTCTTGGTTACTGTCATCATGCCTATTGTCGAACCAATTGCTTGAGAGTTATAGGCCATATATTATGGGCCACCACCGATCTATGAAACGATAGTTTGGTCGGTACCTGTCGACCGGTCAAAGCATCAATTAGTCGAATAGATGTGGTCATCGTCATAATTTTGCCCCACCACCAGTCCACTACTGAGCACGGGCCCCTTCTCCGAATGAGAAGTGTGTAGGCCTTAGTCCACCACGCTGGCCAATTAGCAGACTTGAGAACATTATGAACAACTCTCAGGCATGCAGGTTTCCTCATGATGTTTACGTCAAAGCAAGTAAGTTTGTCACCAAACCTAGTAGTAACGTAACTCAGAATTCTTCGAGCCTTGGAGGTATATTCCCGGGATCGAACCCCGCACCCCGTAAATAGAAGGCCGACGTATTAACCACTAGAATATCGTTTTTTATGACGCATTTCTTAATGACAAAGTTGTATGGAAACAAACGACTTTAGGTCCAGCGCCCCACATGTCAGTAACTTACACTACTGTATTTAATTTATATATCTACCGACATATTATTATAATATCTCGTTTTTAAAAAAGAGCAACTGCTGAGTTTCTTGCCGGCTCTTCTTAGCAGAATCGCATTCCGAACCGATGGTAGAGTCAAAACATGACGTAACATAAGAGGCCCTGTATGTCCTACATGTTATAAATAAATTGAGTTGAGTTTTATGGTACCTAATGGCAACGTAGGCCTGGAATTCCAAGCTCCTTAATTAGTAATATAAAATAACTCACCTGTGTATACTATGCAATTTGACGATATTGGGATGATTTCTGAACGACTGCAAGAAGATTATCTCTCGGAAAGTCCGTTGAGCATCGGTTTGATTTCTGAACGCATCAAAAATCTTCTTTATGGCCACAACGTCTTTGCTCTTCTTGTCTACTGCTTTCCAGACGATACCGTACGCTCCTTTACCCAGCCTTTTTTTAATTTCAAACCTTTTTAGTATGTGCTCGTCGATTTCAGACATGTTTTTCTCCGGACTTTTTTTCGGGACTTTTTGCACATCTTTCTTTTTTTCATCCCGTTTTACGTGAGCAACGTTTTGACTCATTTTCGAAACTCCTGAGACTATTGGAAAACTTGACTCTAAAATAGGTAATATTATTCGTGTTTAAACTCCATGCCAAATAACTACTATCCTCGAATAATATGCCAAATGATAGCCTAATTTGAATATTGTAACATGATTGAAGCATGACTACCGAAATTTAAAATCATATCGATTATATTGTTTTGGTCCACCAAGCAACGAAAATCTAACCAAATCTATGCCAAAATATTTTCATACAAAATCACATTTTTTATTATGTAAGTAAGTATTACTAAGTATTTAAGAGAGTAGATACTCACAATTTTATATTTAATACGAAATACACTTACACGTGAAGCAAATATTGGTCTCATAAATCATTTTTAAAATAGTTTCAATAGAGAAATGTTTATAAAATATCACCACGTTTTGTTCTGATGGACGAAATTCATTTGTTTACGGCGCCAAACAAGTTGTCCGTTGCCATGACAACTGCACTGTCGCATCACGTAATGATGACCCTACAAAAAATTAGGTTTGATCGATAAAACCAATTAGTCGAAAATCGATTATGGTAAAATTTTCAATGCTGTTTGATTTAACGGAATGAGGAATCGTTGGTTGAATTTGAATAATAAAATCAAGTTAATATTAACCGTTTATTTGAAATAACATTGAAAGGTGAATGTAATAGTTAACTTTAACGTTGAAATCTTATAAGTTAGTAATACCACAGTTTTACGAAATATGAATTGGCAATAATTTTACGCCTAAGACATAACACTTTAGTGATATCCGATTCTTTTAATTATTATAAAATCACACACAAACGTCATAAATGTTAAATATTCGTTTACAATAATATTATTAATAAATAACAAATAACTTACTATAATTACTGATCAAAGCATAAATAAATTAAATATATTTAAAATATTTAAAAATCAAACACACTAATTTTTATCAGTCTTACTTAACAAAAATATATCAACACAAAAATCATAGAAAAATAGCAATGTAAATCACTTATTATTTATATTCTTAAACCAACTAATGCTGGGACTAATAATAGAGCACTAAATTTGAGGCTATACTTTGGCATCACTGCACAAAAGTATACACACCTCTTATAAATTATAACAATACTACTTTAATAAAATATATAAATACTCCTTACAATAAGTCCCTAATCCCTATGATATTTCCATTTACTTAAAAACGTTTTTTTAATTGGAATGAGCATTAGGTATTTATAAAATGTGAGTTATATAACTCATATTTTGGAATATATTATCTTAATTTTGAATGTTTATAATTGGGCAATTTATCATTAATTTTTTTATATGTTCGATACCTAGTTTTTAAAAGCAAACTAGCATACACATTGAAAAATCTAAAAAGCCTACTAAAATGCAGCGAAGGCACTCCATCGCAATAATATTATTGTGTTTAATTTCGATTAAGGCATGGGAGGGTGTATTTTTATCCTTTCTTCTTCATCCATGCGGCCTTGATCAACTGAGGATGGCGTTGGCAATCCACATGGTAACTCCAGCATATCTGACTCATGAGTCATAATATGCTCTGCTTCCACTGAAAGATTTTTAAATTAAGTAAGTATTTGATGAAAAAATTCATGAATACTAGTTGGTGCCTGGTGGTAAATAATGTAAGTGCTCTTAAGTCATAATATTTAGATTGCTTTACATACAAAATTTCATTTATTTTTATGATTTTTCTACTTAATTCAATATCCGAAAAATGTATTTTAAGTGTGCTAACTACTTATGTACATTTAACATGACTTTAGCAATATGTTTACTCTTTTATAAAGACTAAATAACACTTTGATTGTTACTCACTTCTAATACGGTGAACTTTGTTTCCATACGCTAGATCCAAATAATATAGATTTACAAAAGTAAGCGGCAATAATGGAAATAAGAAATATGCTCTCTTTGTGCGCCTGAACCTGTAGAAACATCAAAATAAACAACAAACACAAAACATTAATAATATTTTATTTATTATTATGAAAATATATATATATATATATTTTTAGTTTAAAATTATTAATAAATCAAACAAGCATAATATGAAGCATAATGGTAATTATAATATTTTATACAGATTAGTAATAATGTTCACAAGACAATCTTACCCAGTACATAAACCTGTAGCCGCAGCAATAGAAAATGCAGTGGTCCAAAGGAATAAATCTCTACTTTTGGCGATTTCCATAGCTCGTTGCCTTTCAGCCATTTGATTTTTCAACTGAATTTGCCTTTCCATCTAAGAAAAATAGACAAAGTGTTGAAATACCAGAACAGAAAATACTTTTTAAGGGTGTGTAAGTTACATAAATACTTTTTTGATAAATAAAATCGTCAAAAAGTGGAATTAGTCTAGTCTAGTACTTACTGCAATTTCATTGAGACTTTGAAGGAATTTCTCATTGTTTCGGTACTGTTCTTCCAAGTTGATTGATAAATAGCTCCCCATTTCACAGAGCTTCAGGAAATCCTCTTATAAATAAAATTCTACTTCGTTCGTTTTTGTCTACGAGCAATTAAAACAACACCCTATATAAAAAAAAATTAATTTTTGACAGTCAGAACATTTAATTACGAACTATGTATTTGAATAAGATACATATGTATAATTTTAATTGTGCTTTTCTACTCTATTAAAAATAAGTAAACTTTAAAGTTAAACAAGTTTCACGAAATTGTAATGTTTACCTAGCAATTATTGACTTGATATTAAAATCGTTTAGTTAATGCTATGGATTTCGTATACGTCATGAAACTACTTCATATCCAATTTTATTGTATGTTTCATAGTATTCGTTAAAATATTATAAACAGAACAGTGTATGTATATGATCAAAAATTACATATTCAGTATATTTTTAACAGCATCTAAAACAAAATCAACTCTTTAAAAAAATCGATTTGGGTTTCGATAACACAGTACTACACTATTATTTTGAAATGTCAAAATCAAATTCACTATTGACATTATAATGACAGGCGTCAAAATTTCCAGTTTCGCGCTTTTTTGTTGAAATTGAATTGAATTGTTTCTTTATCAATACTAAAAAGATAAACTGTTAATTTACGTAAAATAAAATGGGTATTCTAGGCTTATCCAAGTTAATAGCAGATATTGCTCCTCAAGCAGTCAAAGAAATGGAAATTAAGAATTATTTTGGTGTGTAGAATATGTTTTTAGATCTCTTGTTTTCGAGTGCATTAAAACAAAAACACATTGAAAGTATCCTTGAATTCCAGGTAGAAAAGTGGCTATTGATGCATCTATGAGCTTGTACCAGTTCTTAATAGCTGTGAGAAGCGAAGGTGAGAAAATTATTATTTTGTTGTGGTTACTTTTTACTTCCAGGGTAGGTAAGCAGACCACTACAACAAGCTGCGCTTAGTGTAACTGATAGAAAACATTAATTTGTGACGTGTAAAAATTTATAAGTATGTATATGAGTAATAAATTTACAGTCATGTTGAATAAATAATTTCAAAAATTTCTAATTTTAAGTATATTCTTGTAAGAGCCCCAAACATTGCTGGGCTTTTATGTTGTTTGTTACACAGCCCATCTTGCCAACAGATTAGGCCAAAATTTAAATCGGGACAGGTAATAAAGCTTATAAACTGAAGAAGACATAGGCTACTTATACACCCAGATAATTAAGGAGCTCCTGCAGTAATTCAAAAACCTTAACGACTCTGACTAAGTCACCAGCATCAGCTAAGGAGTAATATTAGTAAAAACTAAAAAGTATGGATTCTTCATAGTAATGTAACTATCTTTAATATGTTGCAGGAGCTCAACTAACATCAGTAGATGGAGAGACCACCTCTCACCTGATGGGCACATTCTACCGCACCATTCGCCTGGTGGAGAACGGTATAAAGCCAGTGTATGTGTTCGATGGGAAACCTCCAGAAATGAAGTCCCACCAGCTCAACAAGCGGGCGGAGAGAAGGGAGGAGGCTGAGAAGGAGTTGCAGAAGGCTACAGAAGCTGGTAGGGTTATTTTATTTTGAACTAGCGACTAGTGGGACCAGCAGACATTACCCTGCCCTGAACCTAGAACAATCACAATAGAGGCAATCGGCCTCACCTACAGGGTGCAACTGTGAATCGAAACCATCCCAGGACCCACTTAAACACACAAACAGATTTATCAAAATTGGTCCAGCCATTTTCAAGTTTTTGCAAGGCTAATGCACAGCAATTTATTTTTATTTATATAGATTGCATTTCAATCGGTATAGTCAACACATTATCAAATTTCTCAATAATAATAATATGTGGGAACTTTAGAATTTCACTTAGAAGCCCTGCCATTTTTTTTTCATCCACTAAAAGTTAGCCCTAGACTAGGGTTCACTTGCTGCTAAGTGATGGTACAGTCTAAGATAGTAGCAGGCTAGCCTGTTTTTACATGGTATTGTACTGGAATGCTAAAACGCTTAGCAATATATCCTTGCCCGTGTGGACTGTGGTGGTAGAAATTGTTAATACCCAAACTGATCCTGCTGGTGATCGAACCGGGGACCTCTCTTGTAAGACAACATGCTCACCACTGTGCCAGGGAGATCATCAATATGTATACAGGTTATGTGAAACAGTTTGTTTGATTATAATTAGTAGCCAGTTAAAATTATAAACATACATCACACAATATGTAGTTTTAATTTTATTAGTACCTATGCTATATCAATTGAAAATTTTACTATAAGCAGATATTTTTGTATCTCAAATCACACAAACTTTAAATGCTAAACCCAGTTTAAATATAGATTAATCTTATAGGTGACACAGCATCCATAGAAAAATTCAACCGTCGTCTAGTGAAAGTGACTAAACATCACGGAGAAGAAGCGAGGCAGTTGCTAAAACTCATGGGAGTGCCTGTTGTCGAAGCCCCCTGCGAGGCGGAGGCCCAGTGTGCTGCTCTGGTAATTATAACTTAGTATGATACTGTATAACTCAGTGTGACACAGTATAACTTAGTATGACACTATATAACTCAGTATGACACACTATAACTTAGTATGACACTATATAACTCAGTATGACATAATATAACTCAGTATGACACTGTAATAAAACTCAGTAAGACACAATTTGATACTGAATTACAACCTGAAGCTTGACTGTAAAACAGAAAATCGGTAAGCACCATCTAATCTTAACCTTACTATAATATGTTCACATCAGTAAATTTATGTATAAATCAGATCCCAAAGACTCAGATCCAGTGGTAGAATTCATCCCTATAATAATTGGTTACTAAACGACATCGGCAACGATTTAACAATCCATCTTTTCAACAGATTTTGATGAAATTTTATATCATGATATATATATAAGGATGATATCATCCACCGAGCGGGTGTAGTGCTCGGGGACCACTGGTCCGACCGTTCATCGTTGGAGGTCGTATATAGGCGTAATTCAGAGAACGCTTCGTTAGCGTGAGTTAGGCTCTTCGTGTTCATCGTGCGCTACTAGTAATGCCATCTATTGGATTATGTGCGGACTGCGAAGACCGCTACATATTCATCTCGCAATACTAGAGTTCTGAAATAAATAAAAAATAATTGACGTAGGTGAAGTTATGGACCTCATGTAGTAAAAATATAATAAAATGTATATTTTTAAATAAAAAAATTTACCAAATATTTGCTTGCTCCGTTCACACTAAATATATTTTTTTTTACAGGTAAAAGCGGGTAAAGTATACGCAGTGGCCACAGAAGATATGGACGCATTGACCTTTGGAGCAAACGTGCTGTTAAGGCACCTCACATTCTCCGAAGCGAGGAAGATGCCAGTACAGGAGTTTCACTTGAATAATGTGCTGAGCGGACTGGAGCTTAACCAGAAAGAGGTAATTTTCTCATTTGGGAACCTGCAAAGTTGGGTTTCCACTGCGAAAGCGTAATGAAAGGAAATGCACTGTCTCTCCATCAACGCACTAGCTGATGCCTGCGACTTAGTCCGCCTGGTTTGAGTTTATTTTTATTCCCACGGGAACTCCTTCATTTTCCGGGATAAAAAGTAGCCTATGTCACTCTCCAGGTCCTCAACTATGCCCATGCCAAAAATCACGTCCATCCGTTGCGGCGTGATTGAAGGACAAACCAACAAACAAACACACTTTTGCTTTTATAATAGTATGATTGCCGCACACACTGAGCACGAGTCTCTTCTCTGAATTAGAAGGGTTTGGCCATAGTTCACCACTCTGGCTAAGTGCGGATTGACAGCCTTCACACACCTTCAAGAACATTATGAAGAACTCTCGGGCATTCAGGTTTCCTTCACCGTTTGATGGTTTCTTAAAACGCACATAATTTCGAAAAGTTGGATGTGCGTGCGCGGTATCGAACCCACGACCCCATACAGTCTTAACCACTAGTGACTAGGCTATCACCACTTCAATCAAATCCTACTCAATGATCAGTCATGTTTAAATTGCATTTTGGTTTCCAGTTCATAGATCTATGCATCCTTCTGGGATGCGATTACTGCGGCTCCATACGTGGCATCGGCCCCAAGCGAGCCATCGAGCTTATCCGACAACATCGCTCCATCGAACAAGTGCTGCATAACATTGACACCAAGAAATACCAGCCGCCAGAGGACTGGAGCTTTGAGGACGCACGCAGACTGTTTGAGGAGCCAGAGGTCGCTGATGCCAAGGATATCGAGGTAAGTTCTGTAAAAAACACTGGGGATATTGAGGTAAGTACTGTAAAAACACGAAGGATATTGAGGTAAGTTCTGTGAAAAAAAAACACTAAGTATATTGAGGTAAATTTTGTAAAAAAAAACACCAAGGATATCGAAGCATGTTCTGTAAAAAAAATACCAGAGATAAAAAAGGTAAGTTCTGTGAAAAAACTCCAAGGATATTGAGATTCGTTAGTTAGTAACCACCAATTTGATATGAAAGCATTGCCCCATCGAACAAGTGCTGCGTAACATTGACACTAACAAGTACCAACCGCCAGAGGACTGAAGCTTTGAGGACGCGCGCAGACTGTTCGAGCCAGAGGTCGCTGATGCCAAGGATATTGAAGTAAGTTCTGTAAAAAAGACGAAAGATATTGAGGTAAGTTCTGTGAAAAAACACGAAAGATATTGAGGTAAGTTCTGTGAAAAAACACGAAAGATATTGAGGTAAGTTCTATGAAAAAACACGAAAGATATTGAGGTAAGTTCTGTAAAAAAACACGAAAGATATTGAGGTAAGTTCTGTGAATAAAACACTAAGCATATTGAGGTAAGTTTTGTAAAAAACGCCAAGTATATTGAAGCAAGTTCTGTAAAAAAATACCTGAGATAAAAAGGCTAATTCTGTGAAAAAACACTATCTAGTATCCTTGGTGATTTCCTTTGTCTTTTTTTCTGTGTTTTTATACTATATTTATTTATTTATATTATATCACAGTACACCCCTCCCGCTTTCTTTTCAAAATTTCCTCTGCCCTAAGGTTGAAAAGCGCTATTTAAGCGATAAGGCGGCCTGTTGTGCTATACCCATTAAGATGATTGTTTTTGTGTTTTTCTTTTAAAAAGTTATAAAATCTTTATTTCAGGGGGGCTCTCATAGAAGCGAATGCGAAGTAAAATATTTTTTATAAAGTTACATAGGGTTGCGGTATATCATTTTAAAGATAATTAAGAATAGAGTCCAAAAATATATTTTTTTTAATTTTTCCCCCAAAATTGACGAAATGGGAGGCTTTCAAAGTGGAGATTTTCTAACGTCCAAAGTTGACCTCAGAACTCTAAATTTTCTGAAAGGCTGAGCCTGAAACTTGATCAGTTATTTGAATTATATCCTGTACTTGAACAACAAATACTAAAATTAGATAAATATTGTAAGGAAACGGAATTATTTAATTTTTTATGAGGTTCAGTATTTTTAACAGAACTTCACATTTATGTCAATAGATGGCGCCGCGAGGTCTCAGTTCGGGGCGAACCACTAGTTATTTAGTGTAAAGTATATTTTACTTCGTCGAGGTTCGTTAGGACACCAAGAAGTACATATAGTTATTTCTATTTCCAGCTGAAATGGTGTGACCCAGATGAGGAAGGGTTGGTAAAATTCCTGTGCGGAGACAAGCAGTTCAATGAGGAGAGAGTCCGCAATGGCGCCAAAAAACTTATGAAAGCTCGCTCTGGCACCACACAGGGGAGACTCGATGGATTCTTTAAGGTATATAATGTTACTAGATGATGCCTTCTAAAACGTCCATGTAAAATTTAAATTAAATTAATTTTAAATTTTTTTTAATCTTACCCCAGGAATTTTCCGGGATAAAAAGTAGCATATGTCCTTCCCCTATTCTAAATATGATATAACTTCGGCGGAAAATAGCCTATATCTGTCCTGGAACGCAAACACCCGGACAAAATTTCATCAAAATCGGTTAAATGGACAGGCCATTAAGTCGTCTCCAGATCCTTTCATCTTGATTTTTTGTAATGTTTTTTTTTCTAGGTGTTATCAACCACGCCGAATCCAAAGCGGAAAGCCGAAGAGGAGAAAAAGAATGCGAATAAAAAAACAAAAACCGGCGGCGGAAGGGGGAGGAAACCTAAATGAACTATGTATTATATAATTTGTTAATTATAATTAATTTTAAGATAAGACATGTCACGGTTAAAACCCTGTTAAATTCCAAAAATGAAAAATCGTTTGTTTATGACGAATTATGATTGAATAAATATCAATAATAAAATACGGGTGATCTCAAATGTTGATTCTGCATTTGTAAATTTTTTTTTGAGATAATATGATTGATGTTATGACACTGCATGTCTCGAAGTTTCGAATTTATGTCGCAAATATATGTATAGGCCTAGTATGAGAATTCTAAACTATTCGATAGTTAGCTACGATTTGTATAGAATAAAATGAGCTTAAATATACCATTTAATTCGTAGTTAAATTAGACGCGATCGAAGAAGTAAAAAAATCTTGCACTAAGCCTACAGCATTATATCGCAGGCTCGATATGAATAATAAACAAAATGACGTTATATTTACATGGTTTTTACTCATCAACCTACATAAAGTCTGACCCGCAAGTTTGTGGGCTCTCTGCATCGTATTCCTCATTGCTGAGGGTCGTGACCCCTTTCCATTAATTACACAATGGCAGGAGTTTTCTTGGGATAATAATGCCGCGGGTTCCCAGGTCCCTCCGCATACGACTTAAAGTCCTATTTCAACTCTTAGGTGACTGACGATTATTATCAGATGTAAGTGATAATAACCGGGACCGGAAGCTTAATGTGCTCTCCGAGGCACGGAGGAAACGAAAAGGCCAAATTCGGTCACCCATTCAGTTACCGAGTTGGGTCAAGTTGCTTAACAGTCATAATCACCTGATATGCGTTGTCGCAACTAGGCCACTCCACAGTAGGTATCTCGGATCTGTTGTTTGTTATTTAAAAATTCCGAGCACTTTAAAATATTCATCTTAATTGCCTTGACTTAAAGCTCAAATTCGCACGTGTATCTACAGACAGCGCTCCAAGCAGACGTCCCGACCAACCACCGAGTTTCTTGCTGGTTCTTCTCGGTAGGAATGGCATTCCGAACCAGTGGTAGATTCACTTGACGATTCAAAAGTACTTGTAAAAGTTTATTTGAATAAAAAATATTTGATTTGATTTGATTTGATTCTTGTAAAATGAAATTCGGTGGTATTGTAACGCATGGTTTTAAATCAAGGACCTTTAGGTCTACTTTGCTCTGACGCTAGTGTTTCATAACTCGAATTCTATCAACGTTAACGAATTATCAAATCTTTTGCTAACCCTACAGGTCCTTTATTTCTTGAATAATTTTGTGCAGGCCGTGAAAAATATGCATTAATAAAAAAATCACTTAGTTATTTGATAATGCTTTATTCTATACCAAATAAATACATTTCTTAAACAACATTCAAAAGACAAAACATTTCATAAAACATTTTAATTACTCTTACAATAAATACATTATTAACAAACATACTTGAGACGATCTTTTTATATAATTTCAAATTGTTATTGGTACATTACCTTTGCATGATATAAAATGTTCTAATTACAACTACTTTGAACTTACGGCTAAATGCTACTTACTGTTTTGATATTGTTCAAAGAGAAAATGACACACCATTTAAGCATTCGGAAGTTATTTATGTACATCATAGAATGCTGCTGATTTGATATTTTTACAAAACGAATTAAAATGACTTCAAGAATTTATTAGAACGCCAACAACACAACAGGGGCCTGGAAAAATTTGGGGGCCTCAATATTTTTTGGTTCTTTGCAAGTTCCACGCACATCTGAAAGAATTGATGTTCCAGAATTCTCAAACACTGTGGCTATCAAAGAATGAAAGCCACTGACAAATTTTTATCCATTGAAGGTTTGCTATGAAATGTTATTAATATTTACATAGCAAACCTGTAATGGATAGAACATATATGTCAGTGGCTTTCCGTTTTTGATAGCCACTGCGTTAGAGAATAAGGCTGCTGATCACGCCACGGTGACTTAATTTAACATTAAAGTAATCATACGTAAGATATTTATGTAAGTTAAATCAGAAGATTACAGATACAAGTTTGCTGGTTATTTACGACGCAAAGACTAAATTAAATGTCGACAGGTAATATTAGAGCTGAAAAATAAAAGGGGGCCTGAGAATTTTTTGGGGGCCTCATTTTTTTTTGTTTTTAAGCAAAGTTGGCCTTCAGGAAGTTGATAAGTCCGTTGGTGGAGCCATCGTGGGAGCTGACAGGGCTCGAGTCCTGCAGTTCTGGCTCGATGGCCTTAGCTAATTGTTTGCCAAGCTCCACGCCCCACTGGTCGAAGGAATTGATGTCCCAGATCACTCCTTGGGTGAAGATCTTGTGTTCGTACATTGCTGGAAAGACGTTGAAATGAATATTTAATTTTATAGCAAGAGAAATTATAGAATTCTGAAAAATTACCGAACTTTGAGTGATAGTGACTCGTAATTAATGAATGGAGACGAAATCGCCTATTGAGAGGAGTGTCGATGCAATGTCGCCGATCGAGTAGATAGAGGGTCGAAATTCGAAATCTTTATTCGAAATCGAATAGTGTCGAAGTCGTCAATTGAGAAAAGTGTCGAAGTCGCCAATGAGTCTTCGAGAAGTGAATCGAAATAGCCGATCGAGAGAAATGTCGAAATGTTCTGTACGATTGGTCTTTTTTTTTTTTTTTTTTTTTTTAAATATATAGGCTAGCGCTTGGCTGCAATCAGACTTGCATGCAAGTGGTGATGCAGCCTAAGATGGAGCGCGCTTTAATTTAATTATCGGTCTATTTTAATTCAATTGATCGTATATGAATTCGGTGACATTAGCATCAAAGTAAAATGGACCCAAAGCCCTTGATTTAAAGTCTCAAATTCAGTACAACCGATTTCAATTTGGAAACGTATCATCCGAAATTGAGATCTAAATCGAAGGATCCTTTTACTTTGATACCAATGTCATCGGATGTTTATACGATGAATTGAATTAAAACATAAACTAAGCGTATGGATCAAAATTTAACCTTATAATCATGGCATTTATCTATAAATCTCATACATATAATATGCCAATAAACCTTACCAAGGCTCAAAAGGGCTGGAACCCAGAGCCGTGAAGCCAGTTAATAAAAAAAAATCTTACCAATGAGTGCTCCGAGCGTGAACGGAGTAACTTTTTTCACAACGATGGAGTTGGTGGGACGGTTGCCTTTAAACACTTTGTGAGGAAGGATTTTCACGATCGCTTCAGGCGCCATGCCGGACTTCTCTAGTTCGGCTTTAGCCTGTGAATATAATAATAATCTATACTTCTATAGTAATATTATAAATGCGAAAGTTTGGATGGATGGATGGATGTTTGTTACTCAATCACACCTGAACGGCTGAACGGATGTGGATGAAATTTTTGGCACAGACATAGATTATAGTCTGGAATAACACATGGAACCGGAAACCAAAAAACCGTTTGAAATGGTGATAATGGCTTTCTTGGCATCTAAGTGTGAGATCTATAGAGCGAACTTTGACTTTGCTTAGACATTTGACATGGTTAAAACGAGACGCCTGGTGGGAGGCTTCGGCCGTGGCTAGTTACCACCCTACCGGCAAAGACGTGCCCCCAAGCGATTTAGCGTTCCGGTACGATGCTGTGTAGAACCGAAGGGGTATGGGTTTAATATAACTGCCCTAACAGGTTAGCCCGCTACCATCTTAGACTGCATCATCACTTACCATCAGGTGAGATCACAGTCAAGGGCTAGATAGCAGTGGATAAAAAAAAAAAGACAGATTTATGTTACTCACATAAGTCCATATCGTTTTAACTGTAAGTAAAGTCTGAGCCAAGTCAAAGTACGTTCTATGGATCTCATCATAAGAGTAGGAGAGTAAGAGAGAGAAAGAGGAAGCCAAAATACAAATCTTAACTATAAATAGTACTTATAACTTATAATCCATGTCCACTCACTTCTTCAGAAGTCTTCCCCTTCATGAGAGCTTCGGTTTGTGCCAGGAAATTGGCCAACAAGATCTTGTGGTGCACTCCTCCAGATATTGGGTTGTGAGTTTGTGCCGGCGCTATGAAATCGCACGGGATCAACCTATCAAATATTAGATTAATAACAGATAATTAAGTTTAAATCGATTAGAAAACTGTATAGATACTGTATAAACAGTAAGCTTTTATTGGTATATCCGTTGTGAACACATGCATATATATTAGCATGCATACAGCCATTTCTGGCGTACAGCATTTAGAATTATTAATATAACTAATATTTTAACATTGGGCGTCGGTGTTGAGGATGGTGGGCGCAGGTGTTGAGGGTGGTGGGCGGAACTGTTGTAGACAGTGGGCGCTGTTCTGGCCTGTTGGAAATGGACCCACCTGGTGCCTTGGTGTATGAGTTGGTAGAAGGCGTGTTGTCCGTTAGTACCGGGTTCGCCCCACACGATTGGCCCCGTGCTGTATTGGACCTGTTGCCCCCCGCGGGTCACGTACTTTCCGTTACTCTCCATGTCGCCTTGTTGGAAGTAGGCTGCAAACCTTAAAAGATTTTTTAATTTGGTATCAACGTACACAATTTATGTAAGACAAATGGTTGATAATATATAGGTAACTATGTCGACCTCGTTCACGTGGTTTAAGTTTTTTGTTACTCCCGCGGAAACTCCTTAATTTTCCAGTATAAAAAGGTCCACTCTCCAGGTCTTCAGGTATCCATGCCAAAAATCACGTTGATTCGTTGCTCCGTTGCGGCGTGATTGACAAACTAACAAACCAATAAAACAACAAACAAACACACTTTCGCATTTATAATATTAGTATGATTTAACAGCGGCGGATGTAATCTACGCGGACGAAGTCGCGGGCATCACCTAGTAATACATACCTATGTAGATACTGATCGTAGGGCAAAAGGGCGTGAGTCTCCGCTCCATACAAGTTGCTGTACCACACGCCTAGCAACGCCAGAATCACTGGTGCCTACAATAATTGTACATTACATTACATGGGACGAAAACAGTCATGTTTTGTTCGTTGTAAAATCAGTCAATATTATAGTAATAGTTTGTAATATCAAAGACTTGTACACTTGGACGAATAAACCACTATTAGCCCAATCTTTTACAAAAAAATTTGCTACACATAGGTATGAATGAAAGAAATGAACGAATAAATGAAATATGCTTTATTGTACACTAAAATACTGGATACAGATTACAGGTACTGTTAAATCTATTTTCAAAAAGTTTACTAGATTGACTAATGTGATGGGATGCTTCGTAGTAGCTAGTAACCACCCTACCGACCAAGACGTGCCGCCAACGTTCACGTACGACGTCATGTTGAAACCGAACGGGGTATGGGTTAAATATAACTATCGCCATACCCTTAATAGGTTAGCCCGCTACCATCTTAGACTGCATCTCCACTTACCACTTGGTGAGATCGCAGCTAACTTGTAAAATAAAATTAAAAAATTAAAACCTGGTCTTGGTTTGATGGCGGCCTCTAAACAGCTTTTCTGTTTGGCGGCCATTGTAAATACGCGGTACTACCCCCATAAAAAGATTAACTCTAAAGTCGTGTCAAATATTTTTTCTTGCAAATATAACCAAGTGCACCTACATTTTTATCCAAAGGTGCCGTTGTGAAATGGTTGTCCATGAAGTTAGCTCCGTCTAGAAGTTTCTCGAAGTTATCGAATCCAATGTAAAGTGAAATAGATAGACCAATCGCTGACCACAAGGAGTACCTGAAAAATTTGACGAAAATGTGGATTCTGTTGTACACAATTTCAAAACTAAACTATATTGACAGGACTTATCGATAAGTAAAATAAGTGAATCGATAGTGCTGTCTTTTGTCCGCCGGGAGCAATATGAAAGGGATAGAACAATTGGGTATTTTACAACTAGTCAAATCAGCAATTTCATGGAAGTGAAAAATTTATGGCAGTAGCATAAATATAACGCAGTCAAAAGGAAAACTATCACAGATAAGTATACTTTACAAGTTTACGAGTAATAGCGGACCAACCCATTTTTTTTTCAGATTGTGACACTTACACACAATTGGGTTGTAGAATGAAAATTTTTTTAAGTGAAAACTTCACTTTTTGGATTACGCGTGATCGACACCGTTTTTCTAATAATAATAATAATAATAATAATAATGTCTTTATTAAAGATAAAAATCCACTGTTAATATAATATATAAGAACAAAATAATGTAAAAATAAAATAAAATTAAATAGCCTTAAACATAGCACATGCTATTTCTTACATCTAACCCTACTTCTTATTTGCGTCTCGGTGTACAGAGCGCCAGTGATTAATTATATCACTGGACATATCCTCACCGATGACCCTAAGGATGACATTGTTTGACTGTCGCAATCGCTCCCAGAAGGAAGCTATTCGATTTCGCCTAATCGCAAAGAAATCAGAGACTCCCCCTTCGGCAAACATGCCCGACGCGCTGCAGTACCTCGGTAACCTCATGAGGATGCGGTATGCATCATTATACTGCACCCTCATGGTGCTCATTGTCGATCGCCTGAACTTCGTCCATAATTGGCAAGTGTAAAAACATTGACAATATGCACGAAACAGGGTTAGCTTAACGTCAGTAGTGCACTTGGAAAACCTACGCGCGAGCATATTGCACCGAATAGACAGTGCTCTTCTCTCTCTTTCTATATCCAAGTCATCCCTAAGGTCATCCGTGACCACATGCCCAAGATATTTGAATTGCCTCACCTCCCGAATTGCAGAGCCATTCAAATAAACCGGTGGCACCCTCTCCGGACCCTTTCCCGATCTGAATATCACCATTTCCGACTTGGAAGCATTATATTTCAATCCGTGACTCTTAATGTAACGCTCACAGACCGAAAGTAGCCTCCTCAGCCCTCCGATCGAGGGGCTGAGCAGCACCATGTCATCCGCATAACTGAGATTATTTACACAAACATCTCCCAGATGACAGCCGACCCTGGTGCCTCTCAGCTCCCCGATCAAACCGTCGATATAGACGCTGAAAAGGTCCGGAGAGGTAAGTCCTCCTTGACGTACCCCGCAGTCTAGCTTATATCCGCTAGAGGTCGCGTCGCCCCATCTTACGTTATTCACCTGGCCTCCGTACCAGTATCTCAACAGACTCGTTATTTCCTCCGGGACCCGAGCATCATGCAATTTGTTCCAGAGAACTTCATAGTTCACTAAATCAAATGCGCGGCTCAGGTCCAAAAAACATGCATACACAGCTGTGTTTCGTTTTGTATAATATTGTACTGTATATTTGAGGCTGAGGACAGCCGAATCCGTCGAGAGACCGGGACGGAAGCCAAATTGAGCATCATCAATACTAATACTCTTCTGCAATTCGGGATGCAGCAATCTTTCCAGTACTTTCCCAATTACAGTACCCAGAGAGATAGGCCTATAATTATTCGTTACGCTCAAGTCACCCGTCTTATTTTTAATGATGGGTACAACGATAGTTTTCATTAGGTCATCGGGTAAATATGAGTATCTTATACACATGTTAAATAAAGTACATAGCCTTGAGTATAGAATATTTCCCGCGAAAATAATATGCTCTATACTCAAGTTGTCATGTCCTGGTGACTTGCCGCGTTTTATTTCCTTAATTGCACTTTTAACATTAATAGGAGTGAACTGTAAAACATTTCTTTTATCTGATTTTGAAGCTAAAATATTATACTTTTTATATGGTTTATCTATTTCTAAAGGTTCTAATTTAAATTTCTTGGCGAATAAATCGGCTATCTCTTCGGGTTCCTGCAAATTTTCAACTCTGATCGGTAGGCTTTGTTTAGAATTAAAATTTTTAGTTGCATTCCAGAACTTAATAAAATTCTTTTCCTTTTTAAGGGTCGCTAAAATATCGAGCTTGATAGCTTCTTGGTTACGTTGACACCAATTTAATTTATTTTTAAACTTTTTTCTGCTATCGTACATTTCTTTATAAATTATACCTGAGGATGGTTTGCCCGCCAACAACCAGTTAAAATAGTAAAATTTAGCCTCTTTGTGGCTTTCATTTACGTGAAAATTCCATCCAGTTACTGGCCTACGCCTACTATGTCCACCGAGACGCAGATTAGAACTTATTATTGCACCTGTTTGTAAAATATTAACAACATTTGTATAAAACTTATCTATATATTTACAGTGTTCTAAAATATTATCACAGCCTTCGTTATTAAAACATTTAAAACAGTAAAAATCATTTAGCTCTTGAAGTTTAAAATTACAAAAATTAGAATAAAAATCAATTTGACTACTATTACGTTTATTCCATCTAATCTTGCTAAAGGAGTTATTATCATTATTATATCCGACTGCCTCTCCATTCTGCTTATACTCATAAACAGCTGGACTAACTTTCAGGTCACCTAGGTTACAAAATATCCGCAAAGGTAGGTGGTCAGACGAGTAAACCCCATATAGTACTTCCACCGAAACTATAGTACTCCATGCGGACCTAGTTGCGACACAGTGGTCAAGCCACCTAAGGCTGCCATGACTATCGCTCACAAAAGTGTAAGTGTCAGAGTCACTACCCAAAAACTCTAAGTCTGCGCAAACTAATTTTTGTTCGTTGCAAAAAGATACAAGTTCAGAGCCAAAGCGCGTACAGGGGTGGGCATTAAAGTCCCCTAATATAAACACTTTCGTTATGTCATTATCTTCTATTATTGCACTAATTTCTGCAAGGCAGTCTGTAAAATTAGGTAGGTTCTCTTCACTGTCTGTAGGCATATATACCGAGAAAACAGCAAAGGTGCACTCACCACAAGTTACACGTACCGCTGCTATTCTATCACTTGAACACTGGATCACTGAAACATTTTGTAATTTAGACTTACGCCAAAGCAAAGCAACTCCGCCATAGGGTCTCCCGCGCACTACTCGTGAGGTGTCCACAGAAGACTTTGCCGTGCAGCCGAAGTCCTCATGAACACTATCTACATAACTGAGATCGTGTGGCATAAGCCAAGTTTCTTGCAGGGCTATTATGTCAGATTCCAAGCACAGGTCACGAACGTGTTGAACAGACTTTTTTATCGACTTACAATTAAACGAGCAGAAAACGATGTCACCTTTCGTGTTAACGGTTTTGTTTTGCGTAATATTATTTAACATATTGGGCTTACTAACCATTAGTTTGTTTGTACGGCGTATAGGATACCGGACGCTCGCGGTATCGGCGATATACTAACCCAGAAGGCCAAAAGCTTGAATCAAGAAAATTAGGTAATTTACTCGCAGTAACCACGATTTTAAAAGAGTTGAAGGAGGTTGTGTGGTTTTGTTTTAACTTCTCAACACTAACACATTCCTCGCCCCTCTCCAAAATGTGGTCTTTGATGTCTTTTTCGGTGACTATCGTTTTCGCACGCGATACGTATATAGCACAGAGCGATTCCGCTACTTGTATGGGCCCACTACTTGACAGAGATCCACGCATATTACATTTTTTATATTTATGTTTACTCCGCTGAACTAACGTGAAACCATTATCGTCCGTATTGTTACTATTCATACGCGCTATATTTCCCTGCGTCGAAACACCATTCACTGGTAAAACAACGTCCCTGTAGGTAGGAATGAAACTCGGCCGCTCGTCGCATACAGATCCCTGAGAATTAACAATCTCCGCGTCGCTCGTTCTCGCTGATGTGTTATTGCGTTCGTTCGGTTTCAATGCAGTTTGCTTATTAAGTTGATCTTTCTTGTTAATCGTCAATGATTGGCTCACGGTGTCATTGTTACATTTTATAGGAATGGCTTGTTTTTCCTTCAGACATGAACGTAATTGACCCAATTCAGTACGGAACGTTTTTTCTAACGTAGTCATTTCCGTTTTGGATACTGTGTCTGATCGTATAAGATTAATCTCATTTTTGAGATAAGTCAGGTCTTTCAATAGTCTTGATACGTCTACATGATCAAACGATACAGGAGGCAGTCGGTTGAGGTCTCTGGCTACAAACACCGGGTGATTGTCGGGGTCACTTTCCTTAAGCACCTTAATAATATCCTTCAGGTTTTTTTGACAAAAGGTTTTAAGTATAATAATAATATAGTACATTTGTAATTAAACTTTAATCCCTCAGTTTTAAGGTTTATATTAATAAGTGCTGTGTAACCATGGGCGACACCTCGCGTTGTTACGAAGACAAAAAGTCTTAAATCTAAATATGTATAGTACATTCGTAATTAAACTTTAATCCCTTAGGTTTAAGGTTCATATTAGATTTTTTTTTGTAAATTAGAAAAAAAAATTAGTTTTCACTTTTATCGGCAATTTTTTGTCATAAATTGAAAGATCATTTAAAAGTTTGACAAAAGTGAAGTGACAAAAATATTTTTATTTTTCGCTATTTAATTTTAAAAAAGTTATACCAAATTGAAAATAAATTTGTGAATTCAGTACCGAAAACACGCCGAATAAACCCGAGCAAAAAATTAACATTGTGACATTGTCAATGTTTATTAATTGTGGCACACAGCTGATGCAGTGTTGACACTGTACTATCGTGAAATTGCTTTAACATTATGACGTAACAAACATGGCGATCAATCGTGGTGCTTTCGTAGTCACGTGGGTCTTTAAAATTTCACCAATTTTTAAATGTTTATTATTAATTTTTAAAAAACAACAGTTTTTCGCCTCGACGATTCATACAATTTGTGTTAAAGTTTTAAAATACATTAAAAAACTTTTTTTTTTTTAATTCAACAACCTAATTAACCTACACGCGCTTGGCCGGTTGTTACTTTTTTTTTACTTTTGTTTCGAGGTAAACAGAACTCTATCCCCACTACGTAGGAGTGAATTTACCCAAGATTGATAAACAAACGACAAACTCCTCACCTGCCTCCCACCCAATCCCAGAAGCCGAACATGTTTTTGGGGTCGATACCAAATGCGGTCACCTTTTCAGCGTTCGTCGAAAGTGCTACGAAGTGTTTTGACACAGCCGATGGCTGAAAAGAAAGAAAATAATATAACACACTACTAATATCCGTACTTAATATTATAAATGCGAAAGTGTGTCTGTCTGTCTGCTACGCTTTCACGGTCTATCTGTACAACCGATTTTGATGAAATTTGGTAAGGGGATTTCAGGCGTGCGTAGTATGGGATTTTGTATTCATCATTCAGTATTTCAATACTGAATTGTGACGTCATCATAGTTCGACACATTTTTTTTTTCATTGATAGTTTAAAATGGTTATACTACATAAAACTAACATGGGATGCGAATATTACTTTTGGGAGATCCTCTATTTAATAATCACTAAAAAATAATTTACTTGACTATAGTACATAGTTAAATACCCAATTGAGGGTTAACCAAGGCATTCAAGTCGGGCCCAATATATTAAAGATTTATGTTATTGTCTATTATTATATTAATGGTCTTACATCTTTGGCAACTTGGAGGAACCAGTTTTTGGCGGAGGTTGCGTTGGTGATTGTCTCTTGCGTGGTGAAGGTCTTGGATGCGATGATGAAGAGCGCGGTCTCAGGGATGAGCCGTTTGAGCACCTCCGCTAGGTGGGTGCCGTCGATATTTGACACGAAGTGTACCTAGGAACCGAGAAAATAGATATAGGTATTGGACATAAGATTAAGATCTAGATTTTCAATATTTAGTATACAACAAAGCTTATTTGTAAGTACATATGAACTAGGTGAAAAGAAAGTAGAAGATAAAAACATTAACCTTGTATTTAGAAATTACGCAAATTAAAATATAACTATCGATTTATATTGCAAGTGGACAAAAAAATACAGTAGACATTTTGTGAAAATAGTATTTCAATTAATTTTCTATAAAACTACGAATTATTGTGATTTGATAACACGAGACAGTTATATACTAGAAAAAAAGTTGCAACTTGAATTGATTACAGACCAGAGTAAAGTGCAACTTGAAGAGAAAAGTGCAACTTTAATTGATAAAGTCGACAAGAAAAGCCAATATTTTTAAATACCTTAAGTTGATTGGCGTATGGCTTGAGGGCCTCCGTGACCATAAGTGGACCAAGGTCCGAACCACCGATACCGATGTTTATAACATCTGTGATTGATTTGCCTGTGTACCTGTTAAAAACAAGAAATGGTAAAGGCACAGGACTTATCAAAGGCTTTTGATAAAGTACTCCGTAGGATTTGAGTAGATTTATCTAAATGCTAGATTATGCCCAGGTATTCTTCCACACGGTACTCTTTAATTTTCCGGGAGAAAAAGTAGCATATTTCCTTTTCCAGGATGCAACCTAGATCACAATACCTTTAATCAAATTCAGTTGAACGGATCGTGAAAGCTAAGCAGATTGACAAACACGCTTTCGGATATACTAGCATGGATAATCCATTGTTTGGATTTCCAATCAATGGACTCATGAACATGAATATTACATTGGTTTGATCCAATTCTATTAATTTTAAATTCTGGTTACCCTTGCATTTATGGGTAAAATTCATAGTTTTTACTACATGAAGGGAACACAATCAGGCTCAGGCTCAAGTTGAGGCCCAAGGGACAGTGAAAGATGTATTCTAGAGGATCAAAAAATTCCTTCAGTTTTACAGAATTTGTAGTTATTTCATACCCCTTCCAGTTCCCGCTGATGACTTGTTCCGAAAACTCTTTCATATGAGCTAGCACCGCATTGACATCAGGAGAGACATCCTTGCCGTTGACTAATATGGGTTTGTTCTGTCTATTACGTAGTGCTATATGCAGGACTGCTCTATCTTCAGTGAAGTTGATCTTTTGACCTGTGAAAGCATTAAAAATTTTAAATTTTTAAGCTGTTTTTTTTAATTCTACAATATTATAAGTATCTAACCCATACACAAAGAAAAATAACGCTTATTGTCAGTTTCAAAATAAAAGTACTGCTTTAAAATAAAGGTTATTTTAATATATGATTAAAGCATGACTAAAACTTGATATGAAAGGGCCTAGACATGGCAGTGTACAAAATTTTTAGCCCCAATTTATTTCTATTTGAGCACACCTCAAATATTATGGTATGTATACTGTAAATACTTAAAATGGAAAATAAATAACTGCAACAATAATAATTGAAAACTTACCAGAAAACATGGCATCTCTAGCTTGTTCTACATTGCGGCTTTTAGCCAGTTGAAGTAGCAGAGCCAAGGCAGCCTCATCCACTCTGTTCTTAGAGTAATCCAGTAAAATGTCTCCATCATTTGGGGTGGGGATGCGGAGACTGTTAATATTAAATAATATTACAAAACCTAATACACATCCTCTAAGGGCAAACACATAAACTGTCTCTATCCATCGTAGGAGTAAATATTATAAGTCTATGGATGGATAAAGGCATGACAGCATATAACTGGCCACAACAAGGCTGTTTAAATTAGTACAGTTCATTCATTTTTTAAATTAAAAATTAATAAGGATCAATTTTAATGCTAGTTGACCAAGCGAAGCGAAGGTCTCTGAGTCTACTTGAGTGAATTTGCACTTGTCCGTCCGTTCGTCCGTCCGTCCGTCCGTCTGTCAGAGCATTATAACATCTGAGATTTTCTAATGTCCAAAGTTGACCTCAGAACTCTAAATTTTCTGAAAGGCTGAGTCTGAAACTTGATCAATTATTTGAATTATATCCTGTACTTGAACAACAAATACTAAAATTAGATAAATATTGTAAGGAAACGAAATTACTTAATTTTTAATGAGCTTCAGTATTTTTAACAGAACTTCACATTGATGTCAATAGATGGCGCCGCGAGGTCTCAGTTCGGGGCGAACCACTAGTCAACTAGTGTATAAAAGTATGCCAGTGTTTTGTTTTAAATAGCAAATATCCTGCTAATAGAAGTGAGTTATGAAATAATTGTAATCAACTGCAAGTTACTTGCTTTTAACTGACTGACTTACTGTCACACTCAAAGATTTACCATACTTATTATGGTAAAATGTTTACAAGAGTATAATAATTAATCACAAGCGCTTCCGATAAGCTATTTTGTGAGTGGCCAAAATCCATTGTGCAATTTAATGTTATAAATTGAATCAATCCGAACAATTACATTAACAATTAAATAGTGGTAGATCAAAAGCACCTGTAAAAGTTTATTTGTTTTTTTTAAAATTGATATTTTAACAGTGATAACTATAGCCTAAACTGCTTTTACCCTCTCCGAAGTGGCCTACTATGTATGTATGTTCCACCGTAGCACCTAGACTACTGAACCATTTTTTTACACCTCTACAAGTTAGCCTATGACTGCAATCTCACCTGATGGTAAGTGATGATCAAGACTAAGATGGTAGCGGCTAACCTGTTAGGGTTATGGCAGTTATATTAAACCCATACCCCTAGTCGGTTTCCTGCCATTTTACTGGAATGCTAAATCGCTTGGCAGTACGTTTTTGCCAGTAGGGTGGTAACTAGTCATGGTTGAAGCCTCCCACTAGATCAGACCAGAGAAATTTCAAAAATTATAAATTCACAAGTGGACCCAGCTGGGAATCGAACCCGGGACCTCGCACGTTAAGACAACAGCGCTCAACACTGCGTGAGGGAGGTCGTCATTTTAAATGAATGAGGTGTCAATTGATTTGTTAATAAGGTCTGGGTGACATGGGCTACATTTTACATGAATACAAACACATAACAGATGTTACATCCAATAAAAGTGGGGTCCTCTGAAGTTTTATACCTAGTCCAGTTATAGTTTTTAATTAATTTTTATTTCATTCATACATTGCTGCCGTGATTGTTGCTAATAGTTTACAATTATTTAGATAATTTTTTTGATAGCATTGACAGTTCAAACAACTTTATATTCATGACATTGCTTCGTTACCGGTGACCTTTTATTTTAAAACAAACTCGAATGATATAACTTTACGAAATTCGAAAGTACCTACTTATGACAGGATCTTTAAAGGTCATGTAACAAACTAAATAGATGCAGAGGTCTTAAAACTGTACCAGTAACAAGAAATTAAATTATGTAAAAAATACCTGAACTTGTTGAAACGTTCGGGATCCTGTTGAAATAGTTGTTGAATATTAATTTTATCAGCGTTCAGATTGTAGAATTCTTGGAGTTTCACATACGCCGGGTCTTCTTTTATATTAACTTTCGATTCCATTTTTATTTTGCAAAGTTTTCGTATTCTCGGCGAAAAATTAGACCGAAAGTACTGTATTGACAACAAAATTGATAAGAAATGTCGATTTGACATCTCAATGACAAGCGAAGGTTATTTGCGTTTCGTTTTTGCACTGGAGCGACGGATTAAAATGTTTAAGTGATGCACTTAATCGATTTTTATCGGTAAAATCGATTGTGATTCGGACGAACTATAGATTTTTAAGTTTGTTGCTTACGATGTAAAACTATCCGGCGTACTCCATTGCTGGCTCGCATACACAAAATGTAATATTGCCATCCTATTCTGCAAGTGAGTTTGTGAGAAAAGGATAATCTGGTTTCAGGGTTAACATCGTAGTTAAAACAACATTATAACGCTTTATATAACTTATTTATTTAATCAAATATAAGTATTCAGAATACACAACTAAAATACCTAGCAAAATAAAATTGCTGCAAAAATAAAAATGATTAAATATAAAGAAATTATGTTAAAGAGTTTTAATTATTTATTTAATCTAGAATGAAATTGGAGTAAGACTGTAGTCAGACAAAAGTTTTGGCGAACTTTAAAATAGATTTTAATAAAATTAATTTTATAGTCTAGTGAAAGCTGAGAGTAGATTTTTACACGGTCAACACTGGGCCATACAAAACTCAGGGCTGAACAAAAATTAACTACTTAATACATTAATTGGAGATACCCAAACTAATGTTTTATAATTACTTGCCATTTGTACTCTCAACTTTAACTAGACGAAACTCTATAAATTAAATTATCTTGTCCAAAATGTTATAATAAGGTGCCCTTGGTGTAGAACAACTTCACACAAAACTTCCTACCATTGATAATTGTTTTCATTCAAGCTAGCACAATTTGCTAAGGATATCTTATTAGCATTTGGACAGGTTAAATAAATACTTTTTAGTCTTTAAAATTATAAGCAAGGCAGTATCCGAACCTAATTCCATCTGAACATTACCTTGTTCACATTATATGAACTTAAATAAATGATCTTTAATCTATGGTGCTAACATTTTTTAATATAACCTGCATTGAAAATGCAAGTTTCAGTGCCGGTTGAGCCACCCGAAACTAGTCAATTTCAGACGAATACCAGTATCTTTTGTTTCTTTCAAACCTTTTTATTTGTCATTATAACCATCAACTAAACAGACAGATAGCATATTTGTAAACAACAACCTAGTAACTAAAATAAATATGAAATACAATTTAAAAAAAAATTGGCACTTTCAATGCAGGTTATATGAAAAATAGTGTGTGTGCCGCGGGATGAAACACGATTTCAGGCGAGGGTGACATTGCCCGAAGTCTTGTATCACCCCTAGGCACACAATATACAATATACTATACCAGACACTAAACTGACAGGTAAATTTTTTCCATAAATCCAATTTCCATAGTTCAAAATCAAGTTTGCTAGCACCAAAATTTAAAATTTTATTATTATACGCTATTACAGGCAGATCAAAATACATAAATCTATAATATTGCTGGTATAACATAAAACTATATAGTACTTGCCATGACCATGTAGCCATGTCGATTCGAAGAATAGATTTTTTTGCAAGGTGATAAAGATGAGAATCCTTTGTCACGCCGACAGTCACATGGCGATGCGGAGGATATTAGCCTTTATTACAAGGAGATAAAGATGCGTTTCCTATGCAAGGCGACACCGACTGCAAGCCACATCAGCATACAAGCTGCGTGTGTGGCTAATAACTGCGAGTGTGTGGGTGCGGGCACGTGCCAATACAAAGGGAAATGACGTTTCAGGAGTTCACTGCCGATGTACAGGAATAGAGCGTTTTGACCTGGAAATAAAGAAGTGACCGTTAGCATTCAAATCAATTATTATTTTCTAAACCTGCCTACAGTGTACCTAATTTGAATAAATAAATATTTGATTTAATTCAACAATGGAGAAGTTTCCAATTATATCTGTCCAACCATTTATTTTACTTTTGACATAAGCACGCCTATGAAGTTTCATAATTATTGATAGACAACCATCGACAAAATAATTCAATACTTTATATTGTTTTTTACAATAGGTAAGCGATGTCCTTTTATCGGATATTTCGTAACTCATATACTTATCTAGTAATTACAAGTACGACTTTCCGTTTCAAAATAGTCACGGAGCTGCACTAGCTCTCTTGATTGTCCTTTAAGCAGCATATATCTTTGGCGATGGATGGTTTCTAAGACCTGCCTGATTGGTGTAGCCAAATTACAAAATTTACATTTACTGTACTATATACTAACATAATATATGATTATTTTTAATATATACAATATAGCCATTTATACGCCTGGGTGTGTTTATAAAATGATTAAAATGTTGAGCAAAAAAATATATCAATGTGTGATTAAAACTTCTTCATAAATAAAGTCGATAGTTATCAAAAATCTAATCGACAACGCATTAGAAAATCATTGGACTAGAGCTGTCAAAAGTAAAATAAATTATTGGACAGAGAATAAGGCAATTTTTTTTAAGGTATGCGCTTATCGTACTCATAGAACAGAGGGCGCTACTAGTTTGAATTGGCATTCCGAACCAGTGGTATATTCACTTGACGATTCAAAAATACTTGTAAAAGTTTATTTGAATAAAAAACATTTGAATTTTAATTTGAAAATTTTAATTAACTCACCAGCATAGTACAGTGGCCTTCCCCCCCACTTGGTCTTGAGATCCACCAGGAAGTAAAGCACGGCTTGTATGAAGAAGGCCATGGACGCTGTGACCAAACAGTAGGACACCGACCACAGATTCTTGTTGATTGGTATGACCCCACCGTTCTTGGAAAACATGCATAGGGCTCCACCAGACACCCCGAAGACAACCGACCAGAATATCCAGCGCATTATGCGGGCTCTGCAAAAAAAAAAGGGTAATGTAACTTGTAACCTGGAAAAGAATGGATGGAAAAAGCAAAGGACAGAAATAAATGACAGAAACTGGGGGAGGTCTATTATACCCAATGAGGGATCCTATGATATAATATGATATGATAATAAAAATAGAAATTTACTTTAATATACCTATATTTAATTAACTATGTAAAACACTCACTAACTCTAACTCACTAAAATTATTATTATAAAAAAATTAATACAATATACTAACTATAAAATAAAATTAATATTCTATTAAAATTTAATATACTAACATTAGATTAAAAGCGAATATTGTTTAGTAATTAAGTTTAGTCATAAGAAATCCATACTACTATTATAAATGCGAAAGTGTATCTGTTTGTCTGTCTGCTACGCTTTCACGGTTCATCTGCTCAACCGAGTGAAACACCGCCAACTTTCGAGTTCCAACTCCGGGCTGGCACTGAGAATTTCTTAATTGAAAAACCCAAATACCCCACAATTTTTATGCCCGACTTGGAATCGAACCCAGGACCTCGTGATCCGCAGTCGACTATGCTAACCGCTAGACCAACGAGGCAGTCCTTAGCCCTGAAGTTATTAGTACATTGAAGTTAACCATGTTTATATGAATCTAAAGGTATACACTCACCGTGCATGATTATAGACGAGCATGATCCTAGTAGCATGAGCGCCCGCTTGTACCACCAACACTCCGGATAGGATTCCCAGGATACCTTCCGGATCATGTGGAACCACTGTGTCGTAAACCTTCCGGAATGTTCCACGGTCGTACAGATGGGACGGACCTAGCATTAACCTGGAATAAAAAAATAGTCAAATATACTATGGTTTTTTTAACAGCGACAATATGGGAAAATTAGAAACCTTAATTATAGGAAAATCAAGGAAAATAATCGTTACATGAAACTGATGCTGAGATGTATAGAGCGTACTTTGACTCTGCTTAGACTCAAGACATGGTTAAAACGAGACAGATTTGTTACTCTCATAAATCCATCTCGTTTTAACTCAAGTCCGAGCCAATTCAAAGTACACTCTATAGATCTCAATTCTCAGCATCAGTCGATCAACATTAAAAATATCAGTCAATTTTATTCATTTTTAGGGACACCCGATGCTTGACTAAAAATTGATCATTTGAAAATTGAAAAAAAAAATACTACCCTCATTATTATACGGAATTCCACATATTTTTACCCTTCAATACCTGTTTTAGGTATGGAATGGGGGCTACCGCGATTAAATTCGCCGCTAGAGGCGCTAGTGTAGAGTGAGGTCTCCGAAATGTCAAATAGGTATTATTTGTTTCGGCTCAATATCCGGAATCCATCTTGAGTCAAGCACCAGTCTTTCTGCCTAAAGTCAGCGTTTCCGGTTCCCTCTCCGATAGTGGCGCCACCTATATGGTACTTACTAAACTTGTTCAAGCACCGGGTGTCCGTTCGTCATTATAGCGTCGTTTTTCACGCCGTTCAGTAGTCAGTTACATTTTTATTACGAAAATAATTTTATACCTACCCTAAAGTTAAATATAAAATTATTAAATTTAAGTAATTTAAATTAAAAAGTAAATTTAAATTTAAGTAATACCTCTCCGAAAATGGAGGACAAAAGTGTTTCTGAGGAAGTAAATACTCGAAAACGTGGACGTTCTCCATCACCAAGCTCAAGCAGCGATTCTACGAGTGGAAGTCCAAAGAGGAGCAGGACGAGGAACGATTCGCAAACCGTGAGTAATGCACATTTCGAATTCTTGTCCCAACAAGTTGCATTTTTAACGAATCTTATAGATTCCCTATCTTTTGTTATAAGATTCCGAATTTAAATAAAGAAAATGCAACAGTAGATTCAAATGATCTTAACTTACGTCGCCCTGAGGGTGAGATAAAAAAAAAAAAATAACCAACTCAATATTTTATCCCAAGTTGGTACAACAGTTAAGGATCCTTTCTAAATTAAAGCGGACGAGAGTCATCTTGCAAAATTAACAGAATTGCAACACTTTAACCGTGATGATTGGTACGCTATTCGATTCTCGGATGCTCAAAAGAAATATCTAGCTACCCCCGGATTCGTAAAACTTAAAGTTAACGACGAATTAAAAAGATTTGAAGCTGCGTCATTAAAAGAAGATTCTCGTTCGTATTTACTAGAGCGTTCTTTTGCTGCCTTGTTCAATGCTTTACTGTCTCAAAAGGACGAATTACAAATAACCTTACAAACTTTAGTCGATTGGGCTAGTGAGTCCAAAGAGTCCCTGACTCCAAATTCCTTGTTTGTCAAGATTCAAACATTATTCTCAAAAGATTCTGAATATAGTAAAGTAACTCATGATTTTTTTACAATTAGTATGTAGCAGGCGAGCTGATTTAATTAATTTGCGGCAAGAAGCGCTACTGCGGCAGATAAACTAGCTCCATCAGAAGCAAACTCAGCATTACTGAGCATTGATAACAATACTCAGCGCTGGTTTTCGGTTTGCTCCGGTTCTATTTGATTGTACAAAAAAAAAAAAAAAAGAAATATATATATAATATATATGATAGAAATAATTCACTAACTTATACAGGTTTAATTAATTATTTGAATATATAAATTTTGCTGCCTCTATCTGTACGTTTGAATAAAAGTTTCTCAGTTTATTTTTTAATGATCTCGCTGGTGGGTTTATTCCATTCGCGTAGAGGTGGTGGGCGATCATTCCATATTTTTGCTGCAGCAAAACGGAAACAACCCCTAAACCCAGCCTTTTTATGAGCAGGTATAGCCAGTTTTCTTTTCTGCTGCCCTCGAGTCGTGCTTCTGTCTTTACGCCAGTGCAATCTGTCGTATAAGTACGATGGTCGCTTATTGTACTAAAGCCGCTAATATTTCCGAGTCCAGCAGTTATGCAATGTGACTTTACAAATCGACAAAATGATAGAGACAGGAATACTAGAACAGGCGGAAAACAGTCCCAGCTACCTCTCCACGTTCTTTTTGGTACCCAAACCGGACCACACATTCCGCCCTATCTTAAACCTAAAACAGCTAAACAAGTTTGTAAAAGCAAAGTCGTTTCGGCTTTTCAATCACTTGCGTGTACCAGACTTTCTTCAGGACCAAGACTGGATGGAGAAGTTGGATCTGAGCCAAGCGTATTTTCACGTGCCAATAGATCGACAGCATCGCAGATTCCTGAGAATCAACTACCACCAAAAGGTGCACAAGCAGCAACTGCTTCAGATAATCTGCTTACCTTTCGGTCTTTCATCAGCGCCCAAAACGTTCTTCTAGCGAACAGCTCCAAGCAATAGCTACAAGACGACTTAGAATTCACAATAAGGATTATGCAGCTATTGGGCTGGACAATCAACTTCGACAAGTCTGTGCTGGCTCCGACGCAATGCCTCGAGTTTCTCGGCATAACATGGGACACAAAACGCAACGCAAAGTCCTTGTCGGAGCCGAAGTGCTAACGCTACGCAATGCACTTCAGCAACAGCTCCAAGCAACAGCTACAAGACGACTTAGCATTCACAATAAGGATTATGCAGCTATTGGGCTGGACAATCAACTTGGACAAGTCTGTGCTGGCTCCGACGCAATGCCTCGAGTTTCTCGGCATAACATGGGACACAAAACGCAACGCAAAGTCCTTGTCGGAGCCGAAGTGCTAACGCTACGCAATGCACTTCAGCAACAGCTCCAAGCAACAGCTACAAGACGACTTAGCATTCACAATAAGGATTATGCAGCTATTGGGCTGGACAATCAACTTCGACAAGTCTGTGCTGGCTCCGACGCAATGCCTCGAGTTTCTCGGCATAACATGGGACACAAAACGCAACGCCAAGTCCTTGTCGGAGCCGAAGTGCTAACGCTACGCAATGCACTTCAGCAACAGCTCCAAAATCGCAAATGGTCTCTCAAGCAATAACAATCTCTTATGGGGAGACTGAACTTTGCGACATTCGTAACTCGAAGGGGTCGGCTTCACTGTCGTACACTGCAATATCACAGCCGATAGCTGCCGAAGAATCACCCCTATCGCAGAGTGGCAATCCCTCTTCCAGCGCGGTCATAAGCGGGGTGGTGGGTCAAGTCTATAGGAGGGTGCATACCAATACACATGGGCCCTGTGACCCACTTATTGACCACGGACGCATCCGACATCGATTGGGGAGCGCAGCTCGACGATGTCAAAATTACCGGGTCTTAAACGAATCGACAGATAGCCTGGCACGCAAATCAAAAAGAAATGTTTGCGATATATGCAGCGATACTAGATCAATAACATCAGCTGCAGAATGCTTAGATTCTCCTCCAAACCGACAATCGAACGGTAGTTGCCTACATAAACAAAGAAGGCGGTACGAAATCAGTGAAAGTGCTTCGGCAAACACGTCAGCTTCTATCAATACTGGACGAATTGAATATTCACCTAATAGCTCAGTACTTTCCGGGCAGATACAATGCGGAGGTGGACGCCATGTCACGTCAGAAAGCGTGCCCCGAGTGGCATCTGAAATCAGCAGCAACAGCGGTAATATTTCAAATGTGGGACACACCAGATATAGACCTCTTTGCGTCGAAAACAGCTCACGTGATGCCGAGATACGTTTCAATAGATATGAAGGACCAGCAGGCTCAGCAACACAACGCATTCTGCCAAAAGTGGAACCTAATTCCCAGAGTCCTCAGCCACTTGAACCAATCCAGCGGGAGATACATACTCATTGCTCCGAAATGGAACAAAGTGTTTTGGAAAGCGGATGTTCAAAACAGAGCCCTACAGTCCCCATATACGATTCCAAATCTAACAAAAATAAAAAAATTCAAGAACTATTAATGTCGAGCTGGCGAGGCTCTACAATCAAGACCTACATGCCAGTGTGGATCCGATCGAAGAAGTGGTGTGATTCCTATTCAGTTGATTATAAGTGCCCTAACGCTGACCAAGTAGCACGCTATCTGTCTCACAAAGATATCTTCACAAAGATATCGGTCTTGCCTATAGAACTATCCTAGTGCATAAATCGGTAATAGGTATCAACCTTTATTCATTTGACAAGTAACATTGATTTATCATCGAATTTCTTTATAAAACGGATACTGAAAGCTATTTCCGTGGCAGATAAGAAACCTGCAAAACCACCTATTTGGAATCCAAAACGTTTATTGCAATATATGAATTCATATAGTCTTGACGAAAATCTTTACCAGGTTTCGAGACATACTTACAGCCTTACTTATTTGCTATTAGGTTCAGGTCGTAGAGTTCATGACTTCACTTTGTTTAATGTAGACAGTCATAGTTTAAATGATGAAGGCACTAGTATAGTTCTATTGCCGGCAGTTGACTCTAAGACAGACAGTCAATAGAAGACAGTCTGGATGGAGGCTTAAAACTCATCTCGATAAGAATTTAAATATGGTTTTCTAGATAAGGCAATTACTTAAGTCAAAGTCGTAGAAAAAAATTTAACTAATTTGTTTTTAACAGTTAGAAACGAAATTAAGCCCGTATCTAGAACTATCTATGGGTTGGGTTAAATCTTTCTTAAAAGATGCAGGTATTGAATCCACTCCGGGTTCGGTTCGATCAGCAGTAGCCTCACTTAATTTTGTAGAAAATTTCCCAGTTGATCAAATTCTAGCAACTCGTAATTGGGAGACGATTCATACAATTCAAAATTATTAAACAGAGAATTGTTGGATCATAATTTACAAAATATTACCTTGACCCCGTTGATTAACATGTTTTATAATTATATAAAAAATCTTAATCTGATCCACTGATTAGGACAAATTCAAGTTTTTTACTCATAGTATTATTTGTATTAATTTGGGTGATCGATATATTATGAGTCTTAATTTTCGATTTAATTTTTTAAATTAAAACGATTAGTTTTATTCATATAATTTTCATACTTACTGTGTTGAACATAATATACTGTGCATAATATATTTTATAACACATTATAGCGTCACCTTCACAGCACCAGGTGATAACAAACACATCACTCAAGATGGATTCCGGATATTGAGCCGAAACAAATAATAGAGAGTTTTAACTACCAATAAAACTTACCTATTATTTTTTCCATCAATATCCGGAATCCAGGTAAGGCCTACCTGGTGCATCATGAGTTCTATAATGACGAACGGACACCCGGTGCTTGAACAAGTTTAGTAAGTACCATATAGGTGGCGCCACTATCGGAGAGGGAACCGGAAACGCTGACTTTAGGCAGAAAGACTGGTGCTTGACTCAAGATGGATTCCGGATATTGATGGAAAAAATAATAGGTAAGTTTTATTGGTAGTTAAAACTCTCTATTATCACTTGGCCTTTATTTATTTATTTCATTAATGTATTTAGCAATACCGGATTTATTAATGAAGATGTAAGATACGTGTCAATGAATGTCAGTGCTCTGCGCTTTGAAAGCGGAGCTAAGAAAAAAAAGTGCAAAATTAAGCGGGTTGAAAGAAGAATTCAGAAGTTAGTACATTATATCACTGGTTCCTGTGTGCTTACTATTTAAAACCGTATTTTTCGTGAAAAGTATGCTTGTTTACCGAATTTAAAGCTATATTGCGATCTCACCTGATGGTAAGTGATGATGCAGTCAAGATGGTAGCGGGCTAACCTGTATGGCAGTTATATTAAACCCATACCCCTATTCCGTATTGTACCGGAACGCTAAATCGCTTGGCGGCACGTCTTTTCCGATGGGTGGTAACTAGCCACGGCCGAAGCCTCCCCGCAGGCCAGACAGGGAAAATTCATACTAAGGACCTTACTCGCTAGTGGCGCCAACTAGTGAGCATAAAAACGGTAGCCCTCATTGTTTAGTTACAGTTGTAGCAAGAATAACAAAAAATTCTGTCAAATCACAACAATAATTAAGAATAACCATAATTCAAGCTCAAACTCATATATTTATTTATTCAAATAGACATATTAAAAGTGCTTTAGAATCTTTGAGTGAATCTACCACTGGATTGGAATGCTATTCCTAGTGAGAAGCACCAGCAAGAAACTCGGTGGAAAATCAGTGCAAGTTAAACATAATAGGGCTGGAAATACATACTGGAAGATTCTCACCTGTCAATATATCCCGCAATGCCTCCAGTACAGTTCTGCAGTGAGAAGTCTCCCAAAGCGGTGCGATGTAGGCCTCCAGGTCCAGAGTAACCTGGGGGACAGCCTGGAGCTGGCACCAGTAGGGTTATGCACACCTGATGGAAAAAAATCTATTGCATTGTGGTCTTCATTAAGAAGACGTTAGAGTGATGATGATGCAAATGATGTTTAGCCCTTGACTGCGATCTCACCTGATGGTAAGTGATGATGCAGTCTAAGATGGTAATGGCGGGCTAACCTGTTAGGGGCATGGCAGTTATATTAAACCTATGCCCCTATTCGGTTTCTACACGGCATCGTACCGGAACGCTAAAATCGCTTGGCGGCACGTCTTTGCCGGTAGGGTGGTAACTAGCCACGGCCGAAGACTCCCACCAGGCCAGATCAGGAAAAATTCAGAAATTATAAATTCCCAAATTGACCCTGTCGGGGATCGAACCCGGGACCTCCGTACGCGAAATTTTGACAAAATTTGTTAAGAAGAAGCTTGCATATTGAGAATAACTTGTTTTTAGACGAGTGTAGTTTACTCGCTGAAAGAATTTTTAAAATGAATTAATAATTAGTCAATTAGAGAATTGTCATTTAATTTCAAAATTTTATTTAATTTAATTTTGACGACCTCCGTGGCGCAGTGTGTAGCGCTGTTGCCTTAACGTGCGGAGGTTCCGGGTTCGATCCCCGGCAGGGTCAATTTGGGAAATTATAATTTCTGAATTGGCACTGGTCTGGTCTGGTGGGAGGCTTCGGCCGTGGCTAGTTACCACCCTACCAGCAAAGACGTGCCGCCAAGCGATTAAGCGTTCCGGTACGATGCCGTGTAGAAACCGAAGGGGTATGGGTTTAATATAACTGCCATACCCCATAACAGGTTAGCCCGCTACCATCTTAGACTGCATCATCACTTACCATCAGGTGAGATCGCAGTCAAGGGCTAGCTTGTAGTGGATTTAAAAAAAAAAAAAAAAAAGAATTGAAATTATACAAAAACTTTCTCATTTATAATATTAGTAGGTATGGATTAATTTTAACCTACCTGTATAGCCACAATTAATATAGTTGCAAGCCACTGTTGCCAGCCTGCGGCGATGTCGCGGAATAGCGAACGACCTAGAAAGAAAAAATTTGTTCATCACATATAGGACAAAACCCCAACAAAAGTAAGACAATAATAAGAAAAAAAAAATTTACATTTTTTTTTAAATATATAGGCTAGCGCTTGGCTGCAATCAGACTTGCATGCAAGTGGTGATGCAGCCTAAGATGGAGCGCGCTTGCCTAGAAGATGCCTATTCACTCTTGATTTGAAGGTACCTATATTAAATCGGGAGGGGAAAACGGAAGCCGGAAGGGCATTCCATATCCTAGCGGTTCGAATTAGAAACGAGGAAGCAAATCGCTTCGTACGAGCCCGCGGAATTTCGACTGCGTAGGGGTGCAGACCTTGTGGATGCCTTGCGGTACGATAACAAAAAGGTGACGGAGGAACAAGATCGAATAGTTCTTGAGCACACACACACACACATCAAGCATTCCATGCATAGATTACACCACAAAGGCAAATCTTGCATTAGTTTAAATTGGGTATTTATATATATATATATATTACAAGTCAAATCAGCAACTCTTTTTCAAACGTCAAAACGTGCGCAGTAAGTAAGGGATGTTGTATGAAATATTGAACTGTGACGCCATCAAAATTCGATGCACATTTTTACTTCAATCCATAGTTCAAAATGGTTTTCGAGCATAATACTAAACTGAGTTTCTTGCCGGTTTTTCTCAGTAAAATCTGCTTTCCGAACCGGTGATAGAATCATGACATTACATAAGTAGCACCCGGGGTCACAGCTGAAAATCAGTGCCTTGCTTTGTATGAATTTATGGGCATATAACGCAGGGCAAAACGCTGCCATCCTTTCTGGGTGGTGTCACGGACGAAAGTGTTACATTTGTATCTAGTTTTGTCTGTGACACCACTGGTGAATAAATTGTTTTGCTTTCTTTCTTTCTTTCTTTCACAAGTTGTTGTTTTACGACTTTTGGGAGATCCTCTATTTAAAAATCACTAAGAAATCATTTATTTGAATAGTTGTCAATTACCCAACTGTTGTATATTTACCTGGTGTAATATTCTGGCTGGTCCTCATGAAAGCGCATTCCAAAGCGCCCGCGATAAGGTACATGGCCGCCAACCGTTGAAGCACTCCCGGAAGACGGACATTAGTCCACGAGGAGTTGACAGAGCCAAGGCATATGCCTATGAGAGATAGAAGGAGAGATCTCCGGGCCACCTGCATTCAAATAACAATATTAATGAATAGGCAGAATTTGCTAGGTTATGAATTATTTACTACCCTACTTTCTTTAGAAACATAAACAAAATTAATAAACAGGCACTAAGTGGTGGAATGATATGCCGCCACCTGTACGCAGTCTGAGTTTATTGGAGTAGGTATTTAAAATACTCTTTTTCTAATAATAATAAGGCAAAAGGTCGCTAGTCACTGCAGCATTCCCGGAAGAGGTACATTAGTCCACGAGTTGACAGAGCCAAGGCATATGAATATGAGAAATAGAAGAAGGGATCTGCGGGCCACCTGCATTCAAATAACAATATTAATACATAGGAAGACTTTGCTCGGTTATGAATTATTTACCAGTACTACGCTATAATTTTCTTAAGAAACATCAACTAAACAGGTACTAAGTGGTGGAATGATATGCCGCCACCTGTACGCAGTTTGAGTTTATTGGAGTAGGCATTTAAAAAGACTCTTTCTAATAATAAGGTAAATGACCGCTAGTCTCTGCAACACTCCCGGGAGATATTACTCCACAAGGAGTTGACAGAGCCAAGGCATATGCCTATGAGAGATAGAAGGAGGGATCTGCGGGCCACCTGCATACAATAACTATATTAATAACAAGGCAAAATATTTCAGAAATGAATGCCATTCTATCACTATTAAGTACTTTAACGGTAATTAAATTCACAGGCACTAAGTGTTGGAATTATATGCTGCCACCTATACAGAATTTAAGTATTTTTCAAGTAGGTATTTAAAAACAAAATTTATACCTGTGCCAATGCAGTAGTTCTAGGCATAGAAGTCCTAAGTCTAGCGTTGAGGGAGAGCACTAGGGCTTCGCCCATCGCGAAGGCAAACCATGGAAATACAACATCTGCGATGGTAATACCATTCCACGTCGAGTGGCTAAACATGCCATAACCACCGCCGCCTGCGTTCACGAATATCTGTGGGAAATATATATAGTGATATATAGTGATGTCATGAAAAACAAAATGACGGACTAAAAAGTTTATTAATATTATAAAGTATGGTCTGAAATCTGTACGTTTGAATGGATAAATTAAAAGGAAACCATTTTTGAGTATAGTGTATCATTAATTTCATGATAATATTATTATGATCATGACATAATGATGTCACTTAAACTTTCATTATCGATCACTAGCTGATGCCCGCGACTTCGTCCGCGTGGTTCGAGGTTTATCGGTTCCCGCGGGAACTCTTTAATTTTCCGGGATAAAAGTAGCCTATGTGTTATTCCAGACGATAATGTGTGGCAAATTTCATCCAGATACGTTCAGCCGTTGGGGCGTGATTGAGTAACAAACATCCATACATCCAAACATCAATCCATCCAAACTTTCGCATTAATAATATTTAGAGTGTCGTAATGAACAGTCAACACAAGTTTGTATGTGTGTTTTTAAGAGGACAATATATATTTTGCATTGTCAAATCCAGTTTTCATAGTCAATTCATTTATTTGTACTCACATATAAAAATGTACATTTGATATGGAATCAGTAGAAATTAAATCATAAAACATATCATATTACCCAAAATGTGTGCGTCATGCATAGACTTTTAGGTATATGTAGGCAAATATTAAGTACTAAATGATGGCCGCAACTTTGTCCACGTGAGTTTTTATTCCCGCGCGAACTCCTTAATTTCCAGGATAAAAAGTAGCCTATATGCTTCCCCAGGATACAACCTATACCAAATTTCATCAAAATCGGTTGAAAAGTGGGCCCTGAAAGGGTAGCAGACAGACATATAGACACACTTTCACATCTATAATATTAGAATATTGTTAAGTATTGTCTTACCATGAGCGCAATAGTGAATCCCCTAAAGATGTCGAGTGAGCGTAGTCTAGATCGGGTTGGTGAGCGAGGCACGCTCGCTTCCGTAGTCAGTACTCTGGTCTCAGATCCTAATTCATTGTCTTCCCTGCAATAGTGGTTTTTTGTTATCTTAAGTAACAAATGGTACATCACTTCACTTTTTATATACTCTTTACTCATGCACACAAGGGCACAAATATTTCGGCAATGTCGTGTTGAAAATAAACGCTTGGCGGCACTTTGCCGGTAGGGTGGTAAATAGCCACGGCCGCAGCTTCCAGACCAGGGAAAATTCAGACATTATTATAAATTCCCAAATTGACGCAAACAGCGCTCAACACTGCGCCAGGGAGGTCGTCAAAACAATAGTTTATGGCTTAAAATAAATGACTAAAAATCCGGTTTCAATTGACTTTTTAAAATTCAAATTCAAATGTTTTCTATTCAAATAAACTTTTACAAGTGCTTTTAAATCGTCAAGGGAAGGAAAGGGGGTAAAGAAGGTGAATTACCTCGCAAAATACGTCGCATAGAACCGTCCAGCCACAACCCGTTTGCCGATACCCTTAACAATGTACCAGAGTGTGGCCATAGACAACAGCACCACCACAGCCGTGAGAATCGGAAGGTAGGCGGCATCAGGTTCCGCTGTCATGCGCGGAAGACATTCGTCTTTGATAATCGGTGTCACATTTATGCTGTACTGACCAAACTCTCCAAATTTGTACGTCCCTGCAAAATAAAATAACTATCTATAAGGTTTTTTTTCCAGAAGTTGTTCTACACTACTGGTGAACCAAAAGTTAGTGCTTATTTAGCCCAACGGCTTAGCCTGGTAATACAGAGAGGCAATAGCGCCAGTTTCTTGGGTACCAATCAATCTATCGAATCATTTATTCAATATACGTACAACTGTAGGTACACTTATTGACATTAAAAATTACTTATATAAAACATGATGGTGATAATCGGTTATGGTATCTTAAAACTAAAGCTATGAGGGTTCCAAACGTGCCCTGGTCTGAGAAGAGCCCACAACAAACTCAGGTTTTTTTTCATGTCCATGAACGATCATTTGGACAGTGTATATTTTTTATAAATTAAAAGTTATAAATTGTTGTAGTAGGTTATTTTTTGTAAATAAGGTATTTCTTAAAGTTCCTTAATTAAGAAACGGGCTGTCTGGAGGAGATCACTTTTAATAATAAGAAGATAAGACTGCCCATGCACACCCATTGTTTTCTGTTTTTGTTTATAATTAATTAGTTCTATGTTATGTGTGGCAATAAAGACTATATCAGTATTGCTATTGAGAAGTGTTTAAGGTTTGTGTTTTGTCCCAGGTTACTGAGTTACTTTGTTGGTCAATAAAGTGAACTAAAACCAAGACACGCGAAGAAGGAGCCGAAAGTGTACTAAAGTGGGAAGGTTGCAATAATGTATGACCGCCTTATTTCATGTTCTTTCCTATAGTAGTGTTATTATTTCGCTGCAGACTCGGCCAGAATAAATGTGTATTTATTTCTATCACCCATTTAAAAAGATACCAAAAAAACAACTATCGATATCACTCATCGACTGCAGTAATGCACAGCAAAACACTCGAATGATTTATGGCCGAGTCTGCAGCGAGATAATAACACTACTATAGTTAATCTTCCTACATGTGTTATATCGAAATTAAAAGTTTTATTTATGTTTCCAAACACATTAGTACTAGTTACTTAAGAAATTTTAAACATTAGAAATCAGAAACCATGTGGGTTTAGTTTTTTTTTAATCCGACTGACGGTGATGTAAGGTAGCACTTTAAGTACCTAATGATATCTAAAGACCTTCGCAATAATTGTTGTTGTTCAAACTGATATTACTTATTACGTGAAACATAGATATTAATTTGACCAATGTCTATTGCAATTCTTAAAACAGCTGTTTACGGAATTCCTACGTAAATATATGAATATTATATAAAGTTCACTTCAAGAGTATTCAGGGGCAGTACTGACAACACTTAAAGCCATATTGTTTCATTTCATTATTGACTTTCGTGTTTTAGAAATATAATCCTTATTTTAGGAACGTTAAAGATACATGATATCAAACTGTAATATTGCTTTAAGCGTTTGCAGTATGGCCTCTCTTATTGCAAAGTTACACAACAAAGCTAGTTTAATTCACCTCGCCCTATGCTGACTGAAAACGGGTTTCTAGCATTTGAATAAAACATCCATAATAAAAACTAGATGATGCCTGCGATTTCATCAGTGTGTATTTAGGTTTTAAAAACTTCTATAGGTACTCTATAGGGTTTTTATTTTGTATGGGTAATGTGTATGATTTTTTTAAAACAAAAAGTAGCCTATGTCGCTCTCTGGGATGATAATGAAAATTGGCTGAAAAGATGGACAGTGAAAGCAAAGTATTACTGGTCTGGTGGAAGGCTTCTTCTGTGGCTATTTACCACCCTACCGGCATCGACACCCAACCTTCAGGGGTTAGGGTACTTACCCTACTCTCCTCCAGTTTCACTATACATATTGATATGTAGGTACAGTTATAAGTGTCCTTCCTTGTGTTTAGAGAAGTTGCCCTTAAGAGGTTATTAATATTTCTTTATAATATAGACCTTCTCAAAGGAAGCTAGTGACCCATGAAATTTCATCTGAATGTATTTTTGCCATTTAGAGATTTTTAATAGAGACAGTCAAATAAACAGGGATACTTAATTATTGTTGTCATGTTTTCTTTAGCTAAGTTTTCTTTTAAAGTTGATCTATATCATATCTTAATAATACATATTACTGGAAATCTGTGTTTTACAGTACAAATTATAATAAATAGTTACATGACTCATTTGACCCTAAAGCCAATACATGTATATACATATAATGGACTAATTAGGTACAATATATACCTTTCTTTACTTAGCTAAAAGTTCTGTGTAGTAGCTTGTTATGTATTGGATTATGTGCGAACCGGTTCGAGGTCGCGTATATTCGCAAATAACAAAGAAAAACATGGTTGTTTTAAAGTATTATTATAAAGTTGCGAACTAACCATTGCATATCTCTCCATTGCTGTTTCTTATAGCATATCGAAGAGGACTGAAAGTTTCAATCACCACAGCTCCTGAAGTCGACAAATTCTTCGTTGAAAGCAGCATACAATCCTCGCACTCTTCATATTGACTCCAAAATGATATGGTCTCATTTGTTTGAATCTCCAAGCAAGCTTGGTCGTATTTTAACTTGGTGCCGCTGCAGTTGCGTACGAACGCGCCAATGTTTTCGAAATTTCCAAGCATGTTTTTATAATTCTACATCAGTTTTGAGGAAATATTTGCTCGATACGCACCAAATCGCACAATTATACAAAACCAAACACAATGCACTTGCAAAATTGCGAAAACATTTGGAAGAAAAATGACAAGTTGTCATTGTCAATGTTGAATCATCAAATTCAGTGAATGGAACGAATGGAAACCAAACAATAGTATATTGCTTACACAGATTAAAGGCCTATTACACTACACTTTTTCCAGGGACCCTACTTAAGTCAGTTAATGTGATAAGATTGAGAAGGTAAGGGACTAAGGGTCCTTATTTAGGGACATAGGGTCGTCCCGTAGAGAGAAGTTGTGTTTCTGTTTCGGCTCGGGCGAGCATTTTGACGTTAATTTAGTTTACTTTGTGCTATCTAGTTTCTCGTTCATACAGAGTTAGGGCCCGAAAGTTAGTGCAGTGTTATAGCGATGCCAAAACTAGCGGCCACGTCCACCCAAACCCAGGGCCCTTGAAAAAAAGAAGTGTAATAGGCCCATTATAGTCCTATTTACTGCACTCTCGCTACATCTTCAAGGGTGGTACCGTGGTAGTAATTTACTTTGGTAACTTGTGTCTCATGCAAATATGAACTTTAAATGCTTATTATTTTTTCATAGGAAGCTTGGCAATAATTTGCTTCAATGGCTCTAATCGTTCCATAATCCTTATATAAATTAAAATTATTTGGGAGATGGTGATAAGTAAAAATAAAATTAAACCCGGCTGAGTTTGTTGAGCACTAGGTACTCAGACCCAGGGGGCGTTTGGAACCCTCGTAGCTTTAGTTTTAAGATACTGTAACTGAACCCTTGTTGCTTTAGTTGTAAGATAGGTACTATAACTGATTATCACATCATGTTTTGTAATTGGTAATTGGACGTCAATAAGTGTACAGTGTAGCTAATTTGAATAGATAAATTAGCATAAAGACAAATCCATTCTTTATTGGGGTGTAAAGTGCTCTCCACCGCGCTCCAACCTGTGTAATCGTTCGTAATTCAACAAGAAAACGATAGTTACATGATTATCTGTACTTACTTTTATTTAACTCAATATACAAAAAATAGTTGGTTTACACTTAATACTATATTAACACTCTTTATTACTGTAATAACTTTATTTTAGCGCAAATAGTCAAAAAACCATCAATGTAGAAATACTCTTGTTCTATTCCCTTTTATATCCCATATATGAGAATTGAGAATCCGCCATATTGAGTTTTAGATATTGTTAATGCATTTCATAATCTAACATTTATTGCTTAGGCAAGGTATATAATATAGTTCTTGCAGCCACTGAAGAAACAGCCACTCATCGTGTATATTTACTATGTTATAATATTATTATTTATTAATACATTTCAATATAAAATGTAGTTTATGTGGTAGCAAATAAGTACAATAACGCTTTGGCAAATTGAAAGATTTCCGATCCACCAAGTTTTGACTCTCCATACACACGATCCACAAACGTTATTGGTACTTCTCCTATTGTGTAGTCCAATTGCCTTGCTCTGAAAAAGTAAATGGGTTATATGCATTGTGCTATTAATGTTAAAATAATAGTTTGTGCTATCAGCTATATTAAAAATAATAGCCTGTGTAAAAATATTACCTTATAATCATTTCCATCTGAAAAACATATCCCTTTGATACACAGCTGTCTATTAATTTTTGCAGTATGTCCTTTTTGTACAGCCTAAAAAGATATTTTTTAAATTTAATTTAACTTCAATCTATTGCAACTAAAGGTAACTTTGCTATATAAATAGCATATTTTGAAAAGCTTTAAAGCCAGCAAAAAAACACAAATTTTTTGTTACCTACCAATTACCAATACAAAAAAAATGTATTACAACAAATCCAGGAAATCTAACTGAGTTGATTAAAAATAAAAACCAGACAATACCAACATACCTAAAAGAGCCAGTTAAGTCAGAAGCACCTGGTCTTAATAGGAGTTGTGTGATAAAGTTGGCACCCCTGGATATTAGCTTCCTCTTGAAATCCCATCCATAAACACCACCACCATCTTTATATCGAGTGCCTGACACTAAATCAAGATCATGTTTTTTCTGAAGCTCTATGAAGCTTGGAATAAATTTTGGCTGCAAAAGAACAATGTTTATTTAAGTAGCAATATATTACAATTGCATTAGACAAGGCATACATATTTTCAATGTCTGTAACATGCACATCCACTCTAATCCATACTTCCATACTACTTAATATTATAAAATATGCGAAAGTATGTTTGACTGTGTACTACACTTTAAAACAACCCATGTTTTCAACAAATTTTGATGGAAATTGGTATAGAGATAAGTTGCACCCTGGGAAGGACAGAGGCTACTTTTTATGCCAGAAAATAAAAGGTTTCCTGCGCGAATAAACTTAACTTAATTTATATTATTATGAGGTTGCAGGCATTATATAGTTAAAAATACAAAAAGAAAATTGGTAAATTTTCAGCTTACAAGGGTCAAACACTCAAAGAAAAAAAGTTATGGCCACAAGATATCTAAAGTTTGGGAACCACTGGTAGTTTTGATCTCATAAAAGTTTTATAATATTATAGATAAAATTTAGATGTGCAGATTGCTTACATGGTGGCTTAAATCAGCGTCCATAATGATGATAAAATTCCCCGTAGCATGTTTTATACCATGCATATACGCAGTACCTAAACCCAGCTTTTTCTCCCTAGGCCGCAAAACAATTTTACTTGATCCATACAACTTCTGCAACTGTTTTGCTACTTCTAAAGTACCGTCGGGGCTTCCATCATCGATTACAATCACTTCATAGTCGTAACCACTGAAAAAAAATGATAAAAAGTGTAAAAACATCGGTGTTTTTATAGAGTACTTTCATATAGCTTTTAAGTAGTTTGCCTTACCTAGGGTCCAGGTACTTAACTATAAGCCATATTATAATGGGCAAATTCTCTCTTTCGTTGTAAGTGGGCAATAATATTGAATATTTATCACTTTTTGTAATTTCGGAATCTACAGCCGCGGAAGCCATGCTGTCAAATGTCAATTTGACGTAATAAATAAAGTACAATTTTTACTTCGAATGAATGACAAGAATCATTCACTCAATTTTTACGTGGACGTGCCTGCCTAATATAACGTTTCTTTTAACGGTACTTCCTTTAATCCTTTATTGATAAAAAATTACATTCCGCTGCATTCCGCAGTATATTATTGATTGTACTCTGTTCTGTGGCTTAGGCATCCGTGCAACGGGATTTACTTGTCAAATTTACGAAAAATGAAAATAAATAATGAATTTTGTGATTTTACAATTTGATAATTTGTTCTAAAAAGAAAGAATTTAACCAAGAAACTTAAAATGTTACCTTATTAGTTAACTAATTATATCAAATATTCAATCTAGTTATTCTAAGTACTTAATAGTAAAAATGTTTAAGTGAAAGTACAACAGATTTCCAAGCGGAATTAGTTTTAATAAAAAATGGGTAAAACTAGCAAAGTAGTCGTATGCGGGATGAAAGGAGTAGGCAAAACAGCTGTTTTAGAGCAACTTATATACGGCAATGTGAACTTGAAGTCCTCTTTTTACCCTACTATAGAAGATATTTATGTGGCGAACATAGAAACCGATAGGGGTACGAAGGAGAGAGTTTGTTTCTATGACACAGCGGGGCTGGAGCCCCCCCTTACAGGCAAGTTGAAAGTTTAGCTCAAGTTATAGTCCGTCAAACATAACTGTGTGTGGTGGCCAAAATTGGAACTAATTTGTATGCCTGTTTATTTTTTGTCTATTTTATTTTTCATTTAATAAGTAAACAAAGGCTAGCGTCTCGTCCTTTTAAGATCACTTTACTAATATTACTCAGCCATTTTGTACTTTATTTCCAGCCTGGGCAGTTATGTACTATTACTGTTCACCCTGGCAACATCTCAAGCCAACAATTCTCTCTTACAGGACCACCCCAGTCTCCAACAATTTCTCTAACAGCCAACCAAGTTCTGCAACGACACTACCTGGGCTTTGCAGAGGGGTTTGTCATGGTGTACGACACCACCAGGCCGGAATCGTTGGATGTGTTGATCTATTTGAAAAAAGATATTGATAGGAATAAAGATAAAAAAGAGGTACAACAGTTATAAAGTAATAAAATTATTATAAACTAGATGATGCCGTGTGGATTATGTTTTTATATGTCATCTGGATTACCTTAATTTTCTCGGATTAAAAGTAGCCTATGTCCTTCCCCAGGATGCAAACTATTACAAATTTCGGCTGATAAAGTGTAGCAGACAGACAGACAGAGAGATAGGCAGTCAGGCACACTTTTGCATTTTTAATATTAGTAGGTATGTATTTTTAAACCAGCTGATGCCTGCGACTTCCTCAGTGTGGATTTAAGTTTTTTGTTCACAGTAACTCTTTAAAGACTCTCAGTAGGACAAGTAACAATAATTGTTGTTCCTTACTTGATGCTTCCTTTGGAATATGAAGTTAGTGTTGTAAAAAAGACGAATTTGTATATGAGAAGCTTTCTCATTTTCCTGTTGCTTAGTTTTAAAAGCAGAAGTTAGGTTTTGTGACCAAATAAAATTCAGTGGCTTGACTTAATTTCCCTTTATTTTCTAGGTAGTGATGATGGTGATAGGCAATAGAACAGGCCCAGACGATCTCAACAGCCTCGAAAACACTTGCTCCAAAGCAGCCAACTGGTGCTCCCGGGAGAAAATACGACACTTTGAAGTCTCCGCCATGGACCGACCATCCTTGTACGAACCCTTCATATTCATGACTTCAAAGCTCAACCCGGTCCAGAACAAAACGGCTTTCCCACAGCTCAGCACTTTGAGTAAGCTAACCCAGAAGAATAGTCGGAGCGATGCCATGTAACATTACGTTTTTAAGCTATGCCCCTTTTGCTATCATCCGTGAAGGTCTTATCAGAAAACTGTCTTGACAGTATGGCCTATTGAGGATACGACCGATTTTTGTCTGACGCCCGTATCAGCTTAGAACAGGTTCTCAAGTATCGGTCTAAAGCGGGACTTCCACGAGCGGAGCGAGCGTAGGGGCTCCTTTTAACTTGCAGAGGAAAACCTCATACGAGCACTTTCATCAACAAAGAGCGGAAAGGACTGACTCAACACACACTTGTATATGTATATTCATTTATTTTATGCTATATTATTCTCTGTCAAAAATCGGTCAGGGCTTAGGTATCTGTTAAAGTTCTAAATTGTCATGTTCCATTTCAATCGACTTTCTAAATATTTTTCTCCAGTACTAATGAATATTATGCTTATTACAATATTTGACTTTGTTCAAAAAGTCCTGGGTTCGTTTCACAGATGAGTTTTGTAATTGTTCTTTACCTTTGTACATATATGTCACAGTAAAATTTTAAAAACCGTTAGTATGTAATCTAACGCTTTTTATCACGATAGATTGTAAACTGTCGACAGATTGTGAACCGTTCAATGTTCTGAGTGTCAATTTTTGAATTTACGTATTTACATTGTATTTACGTTTTCTTGTCTCTTTCTTAGGTTAGGGTTCGACATAAATAAGCAGGCACTTAGGTTCTATCGGGTTAATATACCTAACAGATTACAATCTACCAAAAAATTATGCATTAAATTGTAATATTTCGACAGTTTACAATTTCGCTAGATAGATTACAATCTAACGGTTTTCACAATCTTATGGTGACATATACATAGTATTTTATATAGTATTGTAAAATATACCTGTGTATTAAGGCTGTTTAATTTAGCGCCGATTTATTAATCACATAATAAAAATAGTATAATTTATCTAAAGTAATAAAAGGACAAAATGAATTTTATAAGAATCTCACGAATGTCGAATATTTTATTTTAAGTAGCTTATTTTCATTTTAGGTCATTTTAATTGTTCATCAACTTATTTGGCGTTCATCTTGAATAGTACTTAAACCTTGGGCCATACTGTAAACGTTTAAAGTAATATTTAAGCAATATTACTTGAAATGACAATTTGATGTCACATACCTTGTCGTTCCTAAAATAAGGATTATAATTCTAAAACACGAAAGTCAGCAATGATGAAACAATATGGCTTTAAGCGTTGTAGTAGGGGAGGCCAAGAGGGGATTTTTGGATTTACTCCAATGCGGCAGATTAATATATTAAGGGGGATACTTTGGACCCTCTAAAGTGAGTTAATTACATGCTGAAAAATGTACATTCAAATAATCTGACGATTTGAGCGAGACCTGAAGGAGTTCGAGTGTTTCTCCAACTCCTTCAGGTCTCGCTCAAATCTACCTTAATCTGACGCGCTCAAGTATTTTTGATGATCGATTTTATTTATTTAATATTTCGATCTGCTGTCCTAGACAGACCCACCAATATAAAGGGCTCATATATGGTGAAGGTACTCTACAGGGTACAAAGAATCCCCCTTTATATTAATCTGCCGCGCTGGAGTAAATCCAAAAATCCCCTCTTCCATTGGCAGTATGGCCCCTTAACAGCGTCCAATCAACATTTTTTTAAAGAAGGTAACTATAGTTGATGCATGCGATTCCGTCCGCGTGGAATTAGGTTTTCGAAATTCCGTGGGAACTCTGTAATTTTCCGGGATAAAAGTAGCCTATGTACTTCCCCGAGATGCAACTTATCCCTGTACAAAATTTGTGTCAAAATCGATTCAACAGATGGGCCGTGAAAGCGTCGCACACAGACAGACACGCTTTCTATATTTTATACTTACTTTATACAAATATTATAAATGCGAAAGTTTGGATCGGTGTATGGATGGATGTTTGTTACTCAATCACGCCAGAACGGCTAAACGGATCTGGATCAAAATTTGGCACAGATATATTATGTAGCCTGGAATAACACAGCTACTTTTAATCCCGGAAAATTAAAGAGTTCCGCGGGAACCAAAAAACCTCAATCCACGCGAAGTCGCGGGCATCAGCTAGTTAATTATAATATGTATTTATATAAGATTGTATTTTGTGTCTTGAAATGGATTAATCATGCCTGAAATAAATGAATTTTTTCAGGCGTTTTTAAAGTGTTGCAGAACTAATTGAAAATTGAAATTTATACTATTAATTTGACAAAATAAAACAATGTAGATAATGAAAAGACCAATAGATCAAAATGTTGTTTCGATGCCTTGTTTTTCGTTGCTCATGACATATTCAGTATTACTTGTTTGTTGTTTTTTCTTTGTTATATTTGTATTGTTTGAGGGATGTTGATAGCGGCGGAAAACTCGGGTCATTTGTGAACATTAAAGGTTCATTCTTAAAATTATAAATTTATGGCGTTAATCAAAACTATTGTAACTGTTATTTTATGTGGCCAAAACAAATCTGGTAAAATTTTATCAAAAAAATGGCTCTGATCATACCCAAAGGGAAAATTTATACGAACCTTCGCCCGCATTTAATTTCGCCCCATTTGTTTGTTATCATTATTAACATCAATTCCATTTAAATAAAAACTAGGGGCATAGATAGGAAAATTTGTAAACTAGAATAAGTAAAAGACAATTTTTGTGAATAAAATGTAAATGTTTCTTGGTGTCTAAGCTTGTATGTAGCTTTCTTGGTATGCATTATGTGTGAAGAGTATTCGACGTGTCTTACTAGACACTTCTGGTGTCTGTATTACTAGTATAGTACGCGCGCGAGTTGAATGCAGTCGGGGCCTGAGTTTTAAATCAAATCAAATGTTTTTTATTCAAATAAACTTTTACAATTAGTACTTTTGAATCGTCAAGTGAATCTACCACTGGTTCGGAATGCCATTCCTACCGAGAAGAACCAGCAAGAAACTCGGTGGTTGCTCTTTTTAAATAATTCATTTACAATTATTATATCATTGTATAGCCCCACAAACTTAACTGACTCGGTGACAGCGTCGCTACATAAAAAAAATAAAAACTAATTAGTTCCAATTTTGGCCACCGTGGGACCTAGTATTAGTTATGGCGACCTCCCTGGCGCCGTGGTTAGCGCTGTGTCTTATTGTGGGAGGGGAATAAAAAAAATATAAGTATTATAATTCCAAGCTGCATACTTATTTAGTTCTCGAACTTTTTTGTATTTTCTCAGTAGATGTTCATTTCAATAGTTGGATGTGGACTGCGAAACTTACACTAGTTTTATAGTTAGTGTGTAGGTACTTAACTCGAATTTAGTATTAAAGTATTATTTAATTTATTGTTTTTTTAGTGCAATATTGTTATTTTATATGATATTATAGTTGTTGTATGATTAATAATTATTGATGTATTAAAAGTACTTAAGCGCTTATATTTAAGTAAGTCAAACTTTAAAATTTTAAAAGAAAATTAAATTAATGAAAATAAATGTAATTGATATGTGTATTGTATTTCTACCTTGTATGGATAGTATTGTAAGGCTGCCTGTCATCCAAACTAAACGTGTTAAAACCATAATTAGTATTCTTTAAAATTTTAATGAATTTCCATGTATTAATTTTTATGAAAATGAAATTAATGAAAATAAATGTAATTGATATGTGTATTGTATTTCTACCTTGTATGGATAGTATTGTAAACCTGCCAGTCATCCAAACTAAACGTGTTAAAATCATTGGTATGCTTTAAAATTTTAATTAATTAATTATTATGAAAATGAAATTAATGAGAATAAATGTTTTAATTGATAGCTATGTGTATTTTATTTCTACCAGGCATGGATATAAACCAAGTAAGGTTGCCAAGTGCCACTCATCCAAACTATATTATAAAATTCAGTTGCAAGATTTGACCTAAACATTGCAAGGTAAGTAATTAGATAAAAGGTTGTAAAAATAGCCAAATCGGTCCAGATGTTCTCAAGTCATACGTTATTATTTTCATCCATATTAATATTATAAATACGAAAGTGTGCCCTTTAATGGCCCATCTTTTCAACCGATTTTGTTTGGTATAGAGAAGTTTTTTAACAATTAATGATAATGGAAACAGGTAGGTACCGTGCAAAGTCAGGCAGTAAGTCAAGTAGGCAGTACCTATATTTGCGCGCGAGTCGAATGCAGAGTAAATGTATAATATACTGTACATGTATTATGATTTACGCGTGACACGTGAAAATTGATGGTATGTGGAAAATGTAGAAAAGCGGTATAAAAATAGTTAGATTATAAATATTTGCAACATTTTTATTAATACATTTTTCAGATAATATTACCTACGTAGATCCTATAATATAATTGTATTTATATAATACCAAACGCTTTATGTAGGTTTTTAAGTTTCTCAGTTCTTTAGAGTAAAAGTCGTGTTTCAAAATGTCACCTTTTTATTTTATTTCCGTGTTATTTTTAGTTGAATTTGGAGTGTGTAGGAGTTATGTAGAAGATAAACGAAGAGGTAAGCACACCAAGGTATTTCAATTTAGTTTGTACTTTGTAGAGCAATTCTAACGCTCGCCATTGACGGTAAGATATTTGACTTAAATCAAATGGATTGATGCCCATTTTTTTGCTCACTCACAGTCACGGCATCATTCCAAATCCTTCACAAAGGGAATTCTCGATCAAAGATTTACCTAAATTAAAACGTTTAGGTTGACTTCTTAAAAAGTTGAATGCACAAAATGTTGAAATCTCATAATGTTGAATTTTTCAATTTTGCCTAACGTCGACTTCCTAAAAAGTTTTATTCTCGAAATGTTGAAATCCCATAATGCTGACTTGTTTCCATAAAGGCCGAAATATACCGGATGCGTACGCGCGGCGCACAAGAGAGCCTTAATAAAGCCATAGAACCAATAAGAGCTACTTATATATTATTCGATAAAAAATCGCATAAGTATTGTTAGCGCGGTTTTTAATCTGAGGTTAGCGCCAAACAAATAGACTTCTGAGAGAACTGAGGTGCGAGTGCGTTTGCGCATTGGTTTGCGCAGCGCAGCTCTCATACAAACTGTCAAATGTCAACGTACCTACATAACTACTACGCGCAAAAATATGCTTTCAACCACAGAGTACATTGAATGGGCATGCTTTCAACTATGCAGAATGACCATGGTGCGAGCTATAGGTACATCGCTCCCTTGTATTATAATTTACTGTAGCTGTACTTTATAATATTAGGTACTATAAAACCTTCTCGAGAGTTATTTATTTTGTTCCAGAGGACGTTATTCAAAGTTTGGTGTATAAAGGCAATGTTTTGAGCATCACCAATGCACCGTACATGGCTCTTTATAATCTGCCACTTGTCGGGCCATACTGCGGTGCCTCTATCGTCCACGAACGCTTTCTCGTATTTGCAGCACATTGCGTTGTTTGGTAGATATTTAAACTGTTTCTTAATAAATAGGGTAAAATTAAAATTCTACAACCTCTTCCGGGTAACTTCTGTCAATAATAATGAACAACTTTATTAGGTACCTACGAGTAAGTATGTCACTCATTTATTATGGCGGAACTTGCCCGACTAGAAATACCTACTGCAGCCACTTATGCATTATGGATGGCTCTGCTAAGAAACAACTTGATGCATTTAGCATTAAGCATTCAGATTAATATAAAATAAATAATAATATTTAAATTGGCTCCTCCAAAAATGCATTTACTCTACGCAACGAGCAGCTGACTCAACTGACATAAGACTAGTGCTCGATAAAGAGTAGTATATTCTTTCGACTAGTGTCTTCTAAAAACACAGAGCTTAGCGAGTATAGAGTGTATGTCAAAAACTATAAAGTTTGCTTAGATTTCTAGAAAAGTTGTAGAACAAGTATTTCAGTAGGTATTGTAGAGAAGTTGCCCTTAGGATAGCCGCCTTTTGATGTCCCAACGATGTACGTACCTACCTATCTAATTTAGTCTTTTTTTCAGGTTGTTCAGTGAATTCGCCTACGTAACAGCTAGTAGGAACAGACCAAATAACCTTTGATTATATACTCCCATAAATTTAGACGACCTCCGTGGCGCAGTGTGAAGCGCTGGTGTCTTAACGTGCGGAGGTCCCGGGTTTGATCCCCGCAGGGTCAATTTGGGAATTTATAATTTCTGAATTTTCCCTGGTCTGGCCTGGCGGGAGGCTTCGGCCGTGGCTAGTTACCACCCTACCGGCAAAGACGTGCCGCCAAGCGATTTAGCGTTCCGGTACGATTCCGTGTAGAGACTGAACAGGGGTATGGGTTTAATATAACTGCCATGCCCCTAATAGGTTAGCCTGCTACCATTTTAGACTGCATCATCACTTACCATCAGGTGAGATCGCAGTCAAGGGCTAACTTGTAGTGGATATTAAAAAAAAACTAATTAAGTCCTTATATTTCAGGTTGTTCAGCGAATTCGCCTACGTAACAGTAGGAACAGACCAAATAAACGATGGTGATAGATATGATGTACAAAGAACATTCGTACACCCCAAGTTTGATAATGAAACCTTGGACTATGACATTGCTATCCTCAAACTAACGCAAAGTCTTGTATTTAGTAACCGAGTACAACCAATTAAATTAGCGCCAAAGTACATGGAGTTTAAGGCTGGCGATATGATGATGAGCATGGGTTTTGGTGCAACAGAGGTAGGTTTCTACACTAGAAATAGGTATAGAAGCGCGATGTTGTCACTTGGTGACAGATTGTACGAAATGATGCACGCAGAAGGTACGAAATCCATCATTGCGTGATACATTTTGTCGACCTCACCTGTGGTCTGCTCGTTGTAGTCATCTCATCTGATAGACACCCACTGCTGGCCTAAAGTCTTCTGTATGGATCTTCACAGGACACGGTCTCTTAACGCTTTCTTGTGTTAAAGTGACGCAAAGTGATATAACGTTAAAATGCCGCACGACACAATATGATGCACACGATGCGGTACGATGCCAAAGAAAATGACAATCTGGTTTACGCGACAACGTAGGTCATGTGAAGGGTCAGCTATTGTTTGATACTGTATCGAGTCGCATTTGTCGCTCATGTACTATAGGACAATGGGTTTGGGGTAGTCAAATCTTGAGCTTCAATTTATAGTTTATACTGAATTATCTGTTTTGTCCAAATAGTTCGACTGTTCAAAAGGAAGTAATATTTTTAAACAGCAAACCTTGTAGCAGAAAAAACAAGAAGTTGTGTTTTAAAATTTTAGAATGTTGTATGTTCTTACAAATCACGATTATCTCCGGATCTTGGCACCCATTAAATCTAAGATATCAATACTTTTGACGGTGAACCACTTATATTCTTTTCATTATATCATTTATCATTTATCTTTATATTAAAATATAAAGAAATTAGAATGCGATGGTCATCCATAATCTCCTAGGTACAGACACTTCTGTTTGATTTTCAGTTTGAATACCAATCTCAAATACTATTGAAAGTTGAACTACCGTATGTTGCGCAAGACGTATGCAAGAAAATATATAGGAAAATCTACGACGATGAAACACATAGTTTTTATAATATTAATATCACAGACAGGATGATTTGCGCTGGCGGCAAGCAAGGCAGAGACACCTGCTACGTAAGTCATATGTAACACCCTTTTTGTTCCACTACAGCCCATTACCGTCCCACTGCTGGGCACAGGCCTCCGCTCTCACAGGAGAGAGGGAATTAGAGCTTAGACCCTCCGCGCTGCTCCAATGCGGGTTGGCAGGCTTTAACGACTATTGACATGTTAGTGATAACGCTGCTACAATGCGGGTCGGCGAGCCTATTGTTATGTTAGTGATAATAACCGGGACCGACGACTTTTAACGTGCTCTCCGATGAACTGCCTTGGTCTAGTGACTCTAGTGGTTAGCATTTTCGACTGCGGCCGACGAGGTCCCTGGTTGGAGTCCCGGGTCGGGCCATAATTAAGAGTTGGGTTTTTCTGACTAGAAATTCTCAGTAGGTACAAGCCCGGAGTTAGGAAGTTGTTGGTGAAAATGAATCTATATCCACCTTTGGATATAGATTCATTTTTTGATCTTGTTCCTCCCTCACCTTTCTACTACCGTACCGTAAGGCATAACGTAGGTACCTAAGGGTCCCCTATTTCGGCATCTTTCAAGACTAAGATTTTTTAAATATATTCCTAAACATGATATCACTTTTAATTGAAAGCTTTTGTGCGATGTGTATTGGTATTTTGCCAGTAATTGAATGCATGAAATATGTAGTGTTGTTTCGTAGTTTTTTTAATATTTATTTGTTTGTGGACCTCTTGTTTGAGCCCTTACCCTATTTCGTGATAAAATTTGGCTCTGCTTCTCAGTTCGTGAACTCGGGACCTGGGCCCCTGTTTCGGGATAAAGTTTTTACAGCGAGTAAGAATAATTCCTTCGCGCGGGATAAGTATGTCATAAATCGAATTACATACGGTAGGCCTGCGGGGCGCAGGCATTATCTTTAATTCGTAGTTTAATCCATACGTCCATACTAATAATAAAATGCGAAAGTGTGTCTGTCTGTCTGCTATTCTTTGACGGCCCATCTTTTCAACTGAGTTTGATGAAATTTTGTATAGAGATAAGTTTGCAACTCGAGGAAGGAAGGAAAATAAAGAAGTTACCGCGGATATAAAAAAAAATTAACACGAGCAAAGTCGCGGGCATCATCCAGTAATTTAATAATTTAATGTATTTCTAGGGAGACAGCGGTGGCCCCCTAGTGTACAAAGGTCTGCTGGTCGGAGTGGTGTCGTTCGGTGTCGGTTGCGGGGTCCATCCAGGCGTCTACGCTAGGGTGTCAGCGCTACGAAGCTTTATTGACCGATCGATGCGTAGTTAGGATAAATATCCAACTAGCCTAAGATCCCTGTGTAGAACGACCTTCACCCTACTTTTTATTTTTATTTAATAATAGATAAAGTTCCCCTTGGTTTGTTATTTTAGGTAAAACTTTTTTGTAGGTACATGATTAAGTACGGAACCAGTGCTTAAATAATTTTAATAAAAACACGTGTGTAATTAGTGGCAATATTTTTAATTTTGCATCTCAAAATGTAATCACTAAATCTTAGATTAATTAATATCATCACTTCTACAACTAAGTAGATATAGCGGAATGTCCTTCCGAAGCTAGGCTACCGAACCAACACTTAACACTAGGGCTCTTTTGAGCGATATTTTGCATTCAATCGTTATGGACGATTCACACTAGACCGTGTCTTAATCGAGCCACGTTCTATTGGGGCTTTCAGAGGCCCAATAGTCCAAGCAAATCGTAATCATTTCACAGCTTAAAACGTATTACTCGAACGGGGCTCCCTTCAAAATTTGATCTAAAATATCTGTTATTCAACTTGAATCAGCTGGTTCAAATGCCTTCATAAAATTCTGAAAAAAAAATATATATGCTACGTTCGTTCATCATCTTCAACTTTGTGCAATTATTTTTTCAAAATATGTATTATTTATTGGATTAAATACAAACCGTGCCAAAAAAGTGTTTTTTCAATAATAATGCCTTATAACTTTTATAGCTTTGCAAGTATTAGAACAAAATATACTTAAGTATAATGAGAAAATATTTGTCCTCATTTCTGTAGAAGCACTTTATTTAATTTCGATATCCCAACAAAGTTATAGCGTATTTAGTTGTTTTTGTGAAATTATAGTGCAATGCGTCCCTGTCGCACCCACATACTGTGTTCGCAAGAGTGAAGAGAGGAAATGCTCCAGGTTGTTGGCGTGGGTATAAGCTTTAAGGAGTTCATACATATGCTTTATGATGAGCAGTCATCTATGACCTCCTTTAACAGTTCGAGTTATACGTATGACAAACTACAATACACACAATATGGCGCCATATTGTATTCGATTTTCTTACACAATCGGGGGGCGTGTCTTGATCGAGCCATTATATATTTGCATGCATAGTCTGTTGCGAGTTCATATTAAAAAATGTACCTAATCTGTAACTCGTTCGCGCGTCGCACGTACTTTGGTTATGCTGCACGGTCTAATGTGAATCATCTCTTATAATAATTATTAAAAAAAATGGAAGTATGTATGTATGTTTTACAGAAAGGTATAATTGTTATGTTTACTCTTTGGAATTTTTAAAATAATATAGGTAAGTGGTATTGTAGTTTTAATGTGCTTAGGTATCTATACGTAATATAATAAAATTAAATTTAAAAAATTTTGGCTTAAGTAATTATTATATTGTATTCCTTAAAAAAACCCTTGCATCTTCATATTACATACGAAAATTAATTATAAAAAGATTATGAATAATACTTTACGCATTTATTTTTTCTTAAATATATTCGGAAGTTATTGGTAATCAACAAGTTATTATAAAACTTACACTTAACATGCTTGTGACGTACTTTGATGGCTTGATGCATTGATTTGCATGAGAAAATGTAATAATTAGATAATTTACTGATTTCCTAGACCCTGATGAAAATATACGAGTAGTTACCTAGGTATAAAGTAGATACCTACGTACACATATTTACGTTCCACGTATTATTTATGATGAGCTAAAATATACGGTACCATATTGGATTGTAAACAATTTTCTAACTTTTCACCCACTTGTAATTATTCTTGTAGAATTAGGTACAGCACGAGAGGCGTTAGAGCAGTTTTGTATTTTTTATTGTAAAAGGTAATTGTAATACAATAATTCTTATTGTACTTGTGATTAGCAAGTGAATAGTAATTGTAATATAATATATTACAATTGTAAATGTAGCACATAGTGTTTTAAACTGTGTGTAGGGCGCATATTCGTTTACTAAAATTTTAGTGTGCTACCTACCTAATGATATCGCGTTTTAAAAAAAAATTTAAATCTATATTTGTTTTATCTGCGATGTAACTACATTCACTTTATTACAGTCTGCGGTTTGTTTAACTATTTCCTGCGATAAATACTAAAATTTTACAGTAAATATCTAAGATTTATCAAAATTAGTGGCTTTGTCCACTGTTCTCCGATCGTTAATTTTACCTAGTATCTACCCCGTAAATTACAACAAAGAAGCATGTTAGCATCAAGAGCCTAAAATCTGTCTAAAATTAACGATTATCACAGAAAGAATTCGACTTTTACCATTAAATATTACTTTTACTGGAAAATCTTAGTATTGACCGTAATTCAAGCTTTTACAAATAGCAAATATAGATATTATCTACTCCATCGAACATTTTGGTTGAAACATCTTACAACGTTAATTTTAATTTGATATTCGCTCCCTATACTATAATATAATACCTATTTAACGTTGACTAGCATTCCTTGATTCCGTTTAATTTTCTTAATTTATCGTCGTCCTATAATCTTTTAACTATACGAACTAATTCATACATTGTTCAATAATGAGAAACATGATTTTTGCTCAAAGCATTACTTAACTGCCACTTGGTGGATAGGTTTTAATTTTTATAATATTAAATATAAAAAATAATAAATAACCAATATAGGTCCAAACATTTAACGATTCAAATACTGCAATAAATTTTATTGTAGAAAATAAAATTACCAGCTTTGAATTAAATATTTGGCTAATCCGATCCGTAACTAAATTGGCACAAAGCAAAAAAGTATAATTTATTTTTAATTTGGAACAATATTTTATATAAAATATTGAGATATCGAATTTAAAATTGGCTTTAACCCAAAGTTAAATTGTGGAAAAACTAAAATTAATATACTTAACTTTATGAGACCAAATTAATAAACCAAAAAGATTTGTGAAAAGTACGGCATACAATTTACTAGACAATTTTTCGTGTTTGAATTTTAAGCCGAAATTACACTTAATTTCACTCAACTAAAATGAGAAATAACAAGTATTCCTATTTAACTATAGATAATATTTTACTGTTATTCTAATAATTTTAATACTACCTAATATGGCAGGTGTTTTTACGCTTTGCTTAATCAATAGGTAATAATAATTTTGCATCCTATTTTTGTACCCCGTTCAACGGATATTGATGACAAATATTATAATTGCATCTTCAATACAGTGGATTTATTATTAAATCAACGATAGTTAAAATTAATTTTAACTATGTGATTAACTAGGCATTTATCGATGTAGATATTGCGTAAGCTATGTAGGTAATATTTTTGACTTTTGTTCTGAAGTAGGTAGATAACTTACCTGATTTAGTTTGTTGTAATTAAAATATAATATGTATTTATCATGTCTGCTGTGAACAAACTATGACTAAAATAAATAATGGTATTCTTTTTGCAATACTTTAGAATAAACTTTTCATTTCATGCATTTCAATCAATGCGGTCAGTGTTAGTAGGTACAAATTGTTATAATTTGGGTGTAACATTTAGATTTTTCGTATTTTATTTCAAAAGTTCTTAATATGTATCTAAGGTCTATCTTCGATCGATGTCAGTATGATGAATCAACAGTACAGTAAACATTGGTTAGACATTAATTAATGGTGATATTAATATACAGTTTTAAAAAAAACAATTAGATAATAGCCTAGGCCTTAGGTAGGTGTTTTTTACGAGGACTGACGTGAATAAGATTGTCTATTCACGTTTTAGCTTAATTAAAAAAATATTAATTGTTATTAGTTATTTATCAGGTCTTCGTAATAATAACCTGGATTAACAGGCAGACATAAATTTATTTACAGTGTAATCAATCTACAAATAGGAATGTCAATGATCTCGCCTTGTCAATTGACACTTAAAAAGTTCCTTGTAAATGGTTTGCAAGGAACTTTTTGCAATAATCAATTTGCTTACTTACCTAATACATTATTTAACTAATCTTTGTAACACAAAGCCTGTTGTAAATATATTCTAAGTTTGATCGTATAGTGTTAATACTAAAACACGCAGATATTTGGTTATCCAATTCCACAAGCGGTATTGTTATAATTAAAGTTTGTTACTACAGTCATGCATGAATAATTTAAATTAATCGTATTATTTATTTGCTTTTATTTATGGCACATTCAGAATATATATATATAGGTATGAGAACTTATCTCTTGCACAAAATTCGAACTATTAAATTATTGACCGATTTTTTAAACTCTGATGTCGATACGATTTCATCCATTCGATTTTCTTACATGCATTTTTCTGTCACATATAAGTGTTTTCGTGGTTATCATTTACTCAACATTCATATTATACTCATCTTAAAATTACTTTGCGGTTCAAGTTTCATACCTAATACGGGCAATTAACTCCTAAATTAATTGAGTTTGACTTTACTACATATTAATAACTATTTACCTATTATTATTGTATGATTTTTTTCTCTTATAGTTATAAACTACTGTGTTAGCCGCTTTTATACTAATATTTCTTCAATATTTTTTGCATTATACAATATCAGTAATTAATAATTAAGTATCTGTTGTATTTCAATTTTTGTCACATTACATTTATATTTTAAAACTATTATAATAAAATGCAACTAAACAGTATATAAGCATTTTTTGAGAAAACGCCAAATAAAAAGTAAATATTAAATACCTAAGCGTAACATGATTCGCTCTTCGAAATAAAAATCATAAAGATCTGCAAAAGATCCAGAAATCGGCTCTTACTTTAAAAAAAATATATTCAATAAATTACCTACGATTAGGTCACATTAAAAAACGAAATATTGTTTAAATTAAAAAATAAAATATAACGGTCAGTCAACTACGTCCATCTTGAATGTGTTCGGATTGTGGCCAATCGGTTTCATGGAGAGGCGGATTCCTGTTCCGGTAGAGTATTTTGCATTTAGAATCTCATCGTCACTACTACTCGAGTCTTCGTAGTGAGCGGACGTTCGTGGTTGACTTGGGTCTGAATCTGAGGACTGTAAATAGAAAAAAAAATATGTTGATTATTTCTTTATTTCAATTAGAAGAAAATGAATAAAAATATGTGCCATAATAATAATAATAAATTCAAATATGTGTGAAAATGGCCAAAAGGTGGCATTATAAAACTTAGTTTACAGAAATGTATATAGTTTTAAGTTAGAAGGCAATTATATTCGCAAGACCATTAAGCAGTAGGGCCTAAAAAAATATTGTGAAAATGTGTGTACTTAGATGGATGGGATGGAATTTATAGCAATTTCTATCTAATATAATGATAAGATACAAAAAACAACATGTAAACAAGCCAGCTAACGAAAAATTACTTTACAAACATATAAATTACAAAAATAATATTTTACAAAATTATAATTCTACAAACTAAATTTAAGAATAATTTTACAAATCTAAGAAAAAACAAGTAAATGGTTATTTATTAAAAGAGCAAAAATTTTCCCTCCTTCACCTAAAATAAATAAATTATAATTAATAGTATTAGAATAAAATGCAAATTATAACTAAATTTTAAAATATTAGGTAAATAAAAACCTGGTAAATGTACTTTTAATTAAGTAAAAACTATATACCCACCTATTCCAAACCAGAAATAAAATTAGGTAAATTACTGACACCAAATCTGTTGTACCTACACGAAATTGACTGAACTTAGAGCCTCTAAATCTCATAGATTTTTTAATACAATTTATAGAATCAAAATCTGTCGAGTTCGATACGTATGATGACGATGATGATAATGATGATATGTGATGGATGATAGACCATTTCGGATACATAGTTCTACAGAGAAATAGACCACTGCCTCCAAGAGAAAGAAGAGAAGCCCCAAAGGCCAAAAGGAACTGGATACAGTATCCATTTGATAGTTATGTTGACGCTAGAGGACCTACCACGGAAATCGTTAATGTCGACAAACATATTTAACGCTCGAAACAACTTTACCTAGTTACTGTTAGCATTAACGTATACGAATTTACCAAACCGTTAAATCATGGACCGGCTAATTTGGCTGTATAGCTCTGATAATTATGGTTCAGTGTACAACAGGGTTGGCACCAATGAATTAAATGAACACAAACATTTATTTTTTCGGTCTCCGCACGATGCTGGTGGGGAGTCGCGTCGGTCTCTCGTCGCTGCTGTCCACACCCTACGTGCATAGAGTGAAGATATTTACAGATTTGTTTACAAATTAACACTACAGTCACATCAAATTAAGGCTGCCACCTGCCTTCTTTTGCCACCAAAGAAAAAAAGGAAACTCTTATTTAAATATCCAGATTCTACGTTTTCAATAAGAGTATAGTGTTGAAAGTATTATTGTATTTATTTGAAGATAGTATAGAGTGCGATCGTATCACAATGGGGCTGATTCTGTTTAACACAATCTCTAAACTAAACTAAAATGGCAGCTTTAAATCTAGTTCTGTGATTCTCTCTGTCTTTCCGTAGGAAGTATTATGAAAGGGTTAGCAATATTTGTAATGCTCTAATTTTAGTTTAGAGATTGTGCATTACAGAATCAGCCCCATTGTATCTTTTACAGCTAGTGGCAACCCTAATCTACAATAAAGCTCACATAGTAGGTATACAATTAGACCTAATCTATATAGTTGATAAAGTTACTTTTGATATAGAAAAAAAGTTTGCAATTTCCGTGATCAACTAACCTAATGACAAGTCTGCATGTACCTTGGTAGGTAGGTACTTACTAGGTCACCATTTCTCCCTTAATAACCATCTAGAACCTAACTACATTGCTTGTTTGATTGGATAAGTTTAACTTTAACGGTAACCTTATAGTTCAACCGCCTGATGTGCAACTGGCTCTATTGTTTAAAATTTAAAGACATCGCACGTGTGAATTAAGGTTTTTCTAAAATCCCGTGGGAACTCCTTCCTTATTGGAGATAAAAAATTGATTTAAAAATTTTAATGGGTCGAGAAATGGTAAAAGACAGACATAGATTAGCGTACCTACTAACATTGTAAGGATTGGCAAGAATGAGACTCTACCTTTAGGTTCCAGTAAGAATACGTCATTCTATTTAACCTTCAATTCAACCAGAAATATATGCGCACCTAATCTAATGACTCCAATTATCCTATTAGAGTCATGTTAGTCATTTAGGTCATTGGGCAATCACTAATTAAATGAAGAATTTCTGGATCATATCTATGTATTATTCTTTCAGTTAATCACTCGTATAAAATCGCTTGAAACGTTTAATTAAGTAAAAATACAAAATTTTCAAATAAACCGATACCTATCACAAACTTCTCAAGACATTGCATTTTTTTTTTAAATATGCCGGGAAAAGCCATTTGTTTCTAATCTACAATATTTTAACCTCATCATCATCTCGTCATCATTGACGTTTAAGTACGTAAAACTCTCCTTTTATTGGTTTTTAATATACCTACCTATATACATATAAAACACCTAAAAAAATTGTTGCCGAAATCTCCGAAAACAAGACGTGTTCAATTAAATTAGTAAAGTATTAGTAAGTAAAATTGTAAAAAAGATAAATTGTAAAAATTTAATTGTAGTTTATTTTACAATTTATCTTATAGCCTAATAATTAATTAGCCGTAGTGTAACTAACTTAAAGTTGAACTTTTAAGTAGTTGAAAAGTTACTCAAAAGTTACTTAGGACCAAACTACAGTTCTTAACTACAAAGTCCTTACGTCAAAGTCGCCAATGGTGAAGCGAGCAGCGGCGTCGGGCAGCAACTGAGCTGGTGGTACGCTCTCCGGAGACAACACCTAGCCCCCACACCCCATACCCCGGGGTTAGTCACAAGTTCACAACTCACTGTGGTACCTACACATGGCGACAGGTAAAAAGAGCTCTGACTCTGAACGACATTGTAGAGGGTTCGTCTACTGCATAGGAGGATTAGAAAGTAGAAATACTCTCTTCGTATGGTAATACAGCAAAATAATTATCTCCATTCGACTGAATTTTGGCCCCTGTGGCTAATATCCGCTGAGTAATCTCAGCGGATATTAGCCACAGTGGCCAAAATTATAATTTATATTTATTAAATTATAATTTATAGAGAGTACCTATTTTCTTGCTTCTAATTCTCATATTCCGATGGGACGGAAAATCTGACCCAACCGGAGAGAGATCAGGCGCAGAGCCGACGGCTCCAGATAAGCCGAAAATTGTTTAAGGCGAGTCACCTCCAAGATTTTAGGAGGTGAGGTGTGGGGTGCCGCCCGCGCGTCTCGTGGTACATTTCTCGTAGAGACTAGCGGGGAAGCGGGCAGCGCGGTATATTCTGAAACCGCTTGGCAACGTTCAAATTCTGGGATTAATTTGAATTAAATAGATATAGGACTTCAGTTTGAAATAAATTTTAGCAGGTTCTCATTAATACTTCAAGAGGAATTTATCCATATAAAAATGATGAGCAAAGTCGAAAATTTTATTAATAAAAAATTCGTTTTAAACTTTTAATTTAGCCTGTTTCAAGATTTTTTTTGATCGAGTAAAGTACATCCTACCGTGTAACAAATTAGCACATTCTTTAGACAATATCTTTAAGTGTATCGGATATTTTTTGTAAGACCGTTATTTAATAGTAAATACCGAAAAAATTTGATCTAGCAAACCAGTTTTCACCGCTGAGCTGAGGTGACTCGCCTTAAGAACATCAAGAAACCATCGATAACTATATATATGTAGGTACCAGATGGGACCTTTCATAGAAAAAAGTTGGGTGTCCGACTTGTGGTGCATGCTCCTCACCTGTATAAGCCTGTCGCTGTCCCCGCCATAGCGTTGTCCCGCTTTTCAGACTAGAGGGCGTTAGTAAAATAAGTCCACATTCTTTGTTTGACAGGGCCCGTCTATGTAAATTGAGGTCGTTGCAAGAAACTCTTTCATATAACACAAAGAAATAGATTGATATCTAATCATCCACTGTGCAGGTTGAAGGTCAGAGAATTTTTACCTGGCGCCAACTGTTCATATAATGAGTACTTATGTAAAAATAGGCGAGGACTCGTTATATTTTGTGATAACTACGTGATAGCAAAAATTATTCATAAAAAATCCGGTTTACAGTTACAGTTGTAGGATAGCTATTTTAGATTAGGGATAATTAATTTGTAATCATTAAAAACAAGTGTTTACAAATTACAATAGCATCATAACATTATTGGTTGAAAATTAAAGTGATGAGGAAAGGCAGGGAATTCTCGCTATCTCCCTTGCACACCAGCATTTGTAATGGCGATGACGTCACGCCTAGTGTCGTGTATCCCTTTTCTGTACCCTTGAACCCTTAAATATATTTTATATTATTTACTTGTATATTTATCAACCCCGAAAAAATCTAATTTACACAAACAAGTATCCCAAATAAGATTTACACTTATAGTGGACCAAAATAGTATCATATCACGTAATTATCACTAGAATATTATTAACACACAACATAAACAAGAAACATTAATAAAATATACAACAAATAATAGCGAAAATTATAGCTTTTAAAAGAGCAATAGGTTTGACTACATGTAATATACATTTTAATATTTCTAGCTTAAGTAGGTATACTTATCTACTTGAATATTTTGGAAAGGAAAATTATGATTATGGAACTGATTTTGATACACAAAGTTTTATAATTATTATACAATAATCATAAGTAGCAAAATTTGGTAGGTACAGTTAAATTGGTATATTACATTCAATAGTCCCTGATTGATAAGTGCCACTGAGTTGAGTAAGTATAGAATTGAAAGATGAAATCCCCTAATACCTAATAAGGTTATAAAATGAAAATATATTACAGTAAATTATGAATGTAATGCCTTTTAAAATATCTAAATTACTTACAAACTTCTTGGTTGTTTCCCTAAAAACTTTACAGTCAAGAAAGTATTAATAGAAAGTAGTAATGTCCCATCTAAGGCCGGATTAATTAACCGAATCCGGATTAAACCGGATATGCTAAGAACAGGTAATCAAGTATCGGTCATAAGATAACTTAACAAGCATACCTAAGAACCGGATCTTAATAGCTGATATCCATTGATTGCGGGCCTAAGTACTTTTAAAATCAGCCACAACAAAGAATTTCGTGGTCCAGAATCTAGTACCCCTCATTAAAAAATTAGTGTATGTAATAAAACATGGCGGCCTTGAAACAGCTGTTCTGTTTCGCGGCTATTTTAATTACGAAAGAAATAGAAGAGATCTGGGTTACTTTCAAATCATGCCCAAAGTTTTACTCCCAATTCGTCAAACGGATATTTTTAATACGAAAAGAACCAGATCTGGGTAGCTTTCAAATCCCGGCTAAAGAAATTTTACTCCCAATACCCCAAAAAAGCTCCCTGGTACATCCTGGTTGTATCCCTGGTATACTCACATCCTGGTCACTCATCATCTCCTTAGTGGACACAGTGGTCTCGATCCTGCGAATGGAACCCTGGTGGATGTCCACGTCCAGCGCCAGGCACTGGAACCGTCTCAGCAGCAGGACTACGGGGATGGGCAGGATTCCCGCGAGGATCATTGCCACTGCGATGCCCAGCACCCAATCGGGATATGGTGTCTTTTCGACACGACCCTGGATAGCAAAGAAAAGCAGATATTTAGTTTGAAGCTCTAAGGCTTTTCATGTTTATAACAGACACGATTTCACGTTGTCACAAAAATTGATCCATTAGTATGGGGATCAAAGAACACCTATTTTCCCTACCAATAAGGTAGGTTTGCAGTCCAGGGCAATATTGACAGTATCCTTAGGTATTTTTTTCTATTTACTAGTCCAAGTATCATAAAATTTCCTAAAGCAGGTGATTAAACGAAAATCTGAACATCAAAGTACCAGTTCTCTTCACTCGACGCATACGAAGCGATTTGCTTCCTAGCTTCCAATTCAAACCGCTAGGATATGGAACGCCCTTCTTCCGTTTTTCCATCGGCTTATAATATTGGTATCTTCAAATCGAGTGTGAATAGGCATCTTCTAGGCAAGCGCGCTACACCTTGGACTGTATTACTACTTCCAGCGGGTAAATAAATAAAAAAGTTTCGATAAAAGGATGATAAAGACTTACCTCTGCAGCATTCCAAGCACCATAAGTAGGTGGGTAAAGGATCATGAAGATGAGAGAGGAGAGCAGGATGCAAGTGACGATGAAGGGTCCTACGTAACGCCAGGTGATCTGCCAGTACCAGCCTGGACGGTAGCCCGTCATTTCGTAGATATCATTTGAGAACCTGAAGAAATAATAACATGTAAGTAATAATAACAAATAACTTTTGTTAAGCATCATCTCCTCAAAGCTTAGCTCGTCGTGGGAATAAAGACGACCTATTAGATTTGCAATTGTAAAAAAAATATCATCTGTCGTTTTGTCATAAAATCTTTAGATGCGGCTTGAAATAACAAAATGCATAGCACATGCATTGTAAGCGATTATTAAGTAAAACCTCTTATTACAGACGAATAGATATTACTGTACAAAATCAAGAGAGACTATTTATAGCTACAAACTAAAGGTGACTTTATAACCAATAATGATCTCGTCTAGGTAACCTGTCATAGCCCAAAATCGGCCAAACGGAGTTTTTTAAAGCAATGTATCTATCAAACGGTGTCATAATAATTATGTAGGCTTCAAAAATAATATGTCGTTTACAATAATATGTCGTTTATCGTCGTTCTTTTAGATCGTTGGATTTCAAAACACAATTTAAAAAATTCTCTGCATAGAAAAAATCTTTAAAGAACCCTTAGTGTACCTTGTAAAGCAATTTTTCTCCGTATTGAAACTAATAATTCTCTACAAATATTACATAAAATTTCAATTTCAAAATCAAATACATTGTCGGATTAATTTATATTAAACAGTAATTTATATTAACAGTTTGTTATTTATTTACTTACTTCTCATGACCATAGACGTAGACAACAGAGACCATTTCAAGCAGAGCAACGACGACAAGGCCGATGGTACCGGCGAAAGAGTCAAACATCTTGAGCCAGTACTCTCCAGCGCCGGTGGTGAAAATGAGACCGACGAAGAAACAGAAGGTACACACAGCACCTAAGACAATGCGTAGGATTAATCTCTAATATATTGAGGGAGGAGTGGCCTAGTTGCGACAACGCATATCAGTCGATTGCGGTTGTTAAGCAACGTTGACCCAAGTCGGTAACTGGATGGGTGACCGAATTTAGTAATCCGAATTTTGCCTTTTCGTTTCCTTTGTGCCTCGGAGAGCACGTTAAGCCGTCGGCCCCGGTTATTATCACTAACATCTTAGTAATATTATAAATGTGAAAGTTTGGATGGATGTATGGATGAATGTATGGATGTATGGATGTTTGTTACTCAATCACACGCCTAAGGCTACTTTTTATCCCGGAAATTAAAGAGTTCCCGCGGGAACCAAAAAAACCTCAAACCACGCAGACGAAGTCACGGGCCTTCGCTAGTCTGATAGTAATCGTTAGAAATCTAAGAGTTGAAATAGTTCTCTTACTGAGGGTCATGACCCCTTTCCATCAGGGTAGTAGTTTTCTTGGGATAGTAATGCGGTGAGTTCTCATGACCTGCCGCATATGATGATATATCTTATGATTGTGACTAAGCATCCATCAAAGAACTCCTATTTTTTTGTTTTTCAACTTGAATGTGAAATCAGCCAAATTTGCCATAAGCATATTATGATAGTAAAAATTATAAACTTCTAGAGTCTAGACAGTCTCACCAGTAAGAACAGGCTTGCTGAATCTCTTGAAGAAGTCAATATCGAAGATGGTGCACAGCATCCCTTCCATGATACCGATCTGGCTGCCAAGGCCCAGGGACAGTAACATGAGGAAGAAGATGATTGACCAGAACGGAGCGGGGGTCAGCTTGAGGATGGCTTGGGTGAAGACGATGAAGGCGAGGCCAGTGCCTTCTGCAGCCTGGGGACAAAATGCAATCATTTTTAATCTCAATTCGAGTGGGCTTGTGGAACTGAAAATCTTATGTTTTAATATTAAGTTTATTTGACTTCACAAAATCATATCTTTAGTGGCCATATTTCTGGGTCCTGCCGTCCAATTTGGTTGTAATAACCAAATTGAGCTATGTTTAATTAAACGCACATACCAATAATACCGAACGTCAATCATTCATTGTCTATCCTCCATGTGTGTCTTTAATTTTTGCGTCTTTCAATCAAAATGATCTATAAAACGATGAGTTTTAATTCCAATAAAATGTGGTTGCCTGGAAGAGATCGCTTCAAATCGATAAGGCCGTCATTTGTACCGATGTTTATTATCTTTTATGTTGCTGTTTAAATGTATTTCTTTTGTTTTTGGTGTACAATAAAGCATATTTCATACATTCATTCATGACCCCAAAGATTTATTTCGAGTGCACCTACCTCTTCCAAATTCTTGCTCATAGAGCATCCAGTGAGATTCAGTGGCGCAATTGCAGAGCTATTTAGTGTAGGGAAAGTTTCTTCATAGTACTCCTGTGTTGATAGCGGAGTAAATCCACTTATATTATGGAGCGCTAGTATCTTTATTTCCCTGAAAAATATTGAAGTTGTTTACAAACAGCACGTGTGATTGGAACTAATGAAGTGATATGATTAAATGCGTATTTATGCAGCGTGGTGGACTACTGTGTACCCTTCTCACTGTAAGAGGAGACCCTCGACAGTGGATCGGCAATGCCAAAATGTAATGTATGAATTTAATATAGTGTATGTTTTTTTTACAAATGATTACAGAGAACAATAAGATGATAAGTATATAATATTATGTTCTATATTTCCATTTATATCATTACTAGGATGATGCCCGCGACTTCATCCGCGTGAATTAAGTTTTTTTTAATTTCCGCTGGAACTCTTTAATTTTCCGGGATACAACCAACGACTTATTATTAAATATACCTAATACTTGTAGGATACAACCTATCCCTGTACCAATTTTCATCAAAATCGGTTGAACAGATGAGTCGTGAAAGCGTAGCAGACAGATAGACATGCGAAAGTGTGTCTGTTTGTCTGTCTGCAACGCTTTCACGGCCTAACTATTCAACTGATTTTGATAAAATTTGGTATAGGTATAGGTTATATCCCGGGGAAGGACATAGGCTACTTTTATCCCAAAAATTGAAGAGATTCCGCGAGAATTAAAAAACATTAATCCACGCGGACGTAGTCGCGGGCATCAGCTAGTTTAATCTTACAAATGAATTCTTGAACAATAAGACGATAGGTAAATAATATAACATGTTCTATATTTCCATTTATATAATTATTTCTATCTATAATGTATATCTATCTATCTTCTATAATATTTTTAATGCGAAAATTTGGATGGATGTATGGATGTATGGATTTTTGTTACTCAATCATGCCCCAACGGCTGAACAGATCTGGCTGAAATTTGGCACAGATATAGATTATAGTCTGGAATAGCACATAGGTTACTATTTATCCCGGAAAGTAAAGGAGTTCTCGCGGGAATCAAAAAACCTCAAACCACCCAGACGAAGTATCCATCCACACACATCCACACATCCAGGCATCCGCTATAGTTTCTATACATACACTGCTCAATTGATAAATCGTAACAAAGTAACTCGAGATAGACACTCGTACCAATTAATAAAATCGATATAACGTTACAAACACGAATGTCCGTGAATCCGATGACCTGCCAATAGTACCTACTGCGGTAAACAAGGGCTTTTATTGTACCGTTTCTATTACTATTGATTGATGGTGCATTTGTATAATGTTGCATCAATGAAGACGACTGTGCGAGACAAATTAGTCCTGCTTTACTTAACAATGCTTATCTGTCCTCTAAAATAACTATCAAAGATTTTCTATGCACTGAAATTGACTCAAACAAAACTTTTTTGGCAAAATCATAATGCAACTGCAATTTTTTTTACAGAATCACTAAAAATCTGTTACATAATAGAAAAGTAATTTTAACTATATAAAAGGTAACTGACTGACTGATATATATATTATATCAACGCACGGCTCAAACTACTGCACTGACTGTGATCGGAGTGAAATTTGACAAAAAAAATAGATTCGAATAGAAAAAGCTAGAACACTTCATTTTTATTCCACTACAAGTTAGCCCTTAACTGCGATCTCATCTGATGTTAAGTGACGATGCAAGGGTAGCGGGCTAACCTGTTAGGGGCATGGCAGTTATATTAAATCCATACCCATCCGCTAAATCGCTTGGGCACGTCTTTGCCGACAGGGTGGACTCGGTGGTCGTGGTCTCGGTGGACCACCGAGTCCACCCTGTCGGCAAAGACCACCCTGTCGGCAGTCGGATAATAAAGAAATAATAAAATCCCAAAATAAAAGCACCGGGTTCGAACCGGGGACGACCGATTTACGCTATTGAACACACGTAACAATTTTTCGAAAAGATCATGGAATACAAAGAGTTGTTTTCGTACTCGGGAGTCAACGTGAAAGAAAGGCGTAGCTCGGCGCAAATTAGTTTTTATAAGGTCAAGGCTAAGTGATGGAAATTCTTTAGGGTGTTTAGGCTGGGTGAATGCCTAATTTTAGATCGCCTTTGTTTTTTTAACTGTAGGTGCGGTAAGTGGATTACCTGAGCAATTGTAGATATTCTTATTACATAACAGGCCACTAATTTAAGGAAATTCTATTTGTATTTACTGCTAGAAAACAGTCTTTAACTGCAGTTGTTAATAATTGTGATGGTGACCTTGTACGAAATGTTATTGTAAGGAACGACGTCCAAAACGATCTCATGATGCGAACTTATGCGAAGTCAAAGAAATAGAAAATGAAGCCGGTTCAAAGAAAACAAGAAAACATTAGAATCTACGATGTCAGAATGATGATAAATCTTAACAAACTGATAAATAAAAAACAATTGAAAAATCAACTGTAAAAGAGAAATGCAATGGCAACGAAGGCGAGTCGAAATGAAGCCTCTATAGAACTAAAATGAGAAGTAAATTACTTAGTAAATAGGAAATAACTACTGTTAGGCCCAGTCTAAGAGAGACATTAATATTATCACACTACTGCTCTGACTAGTCGAGTCTGTGGTGCTACTGGTCGATTGTACTCTGAAATTGCTATTGTTCACGCTGTAATGACGCCGACTGTATTATTCGGTGAATTTCTAAATAAATTATAATAAAATGGATGGTCAGTGTTTGCTTGTATTACTACTTACTTGACAATACACTTCTCGACCATAGTGTAGGCCTTGAATCCGAGGATGCTGAAGATGACCACAGAGGCGTATATAGCGGTGAGCGCGTTACACACAGACACCAATAACACGTCTCTGACGCAGTTGTTGTTGGGCGGATTGTAGGAGCCGAAGGCTATGAGAGAACCGAAGGCCAGACCGAAGGAGTAGAAGACCTGAGTAGCTGCATCGAGCCAAACTGTTGGATCTAGTAGCTTTGCTAGCTGTAAGACAAATGTTACTTTATGGGGCCGTAAGTTAAAAACATAAAATAACTGATACGAATAAGTTAGTGTAGCCAATGCTAAATGAGAACTTTTAAAGACGGATCTGAAAACTTGTAATTCCTAATACAAGTAAGTTTGAGTCTTTAGATAATTTCACATCTAGCTTTGAGAAATTAGCCGAACTTTGAGAGTTTTAATGAAAAATTTGAAAACTTTCGAGAGCTCTTCTAAAAGCTTCGGCCTTTATTAATTTGTTCCAGAAAATAAGCAACTTTTTGTGCCAAAAAGAAAAGTTTCTTTCAAAGAAGGAAATAATATTTAAATGGTTAATTTGTAAAGAAAATTAAGCTTTTTAAGTACATATGCAAAAGTAGGTAAGTAAACTTGAGCTACCAATAATTAAAAGCAACCATTACGTGATTCAAGCTAAATATTTACCTTAGGTTTATACATGTGAATTATTCCATCAGCCGAACCAGGCAATGTTATACCTCGAACGAAGAATATGGTGAGCACTACATAAGGAAACAGAGACGTGAAGTATACCACCTAAAACGGAAAAAATCTTTACTTCTAGAATTACCGCTAACTTTATATGTGCATAAATAATGTGACTTAACTAAAACGTTCAGATATTCTATCTAACATTACATGGTACCTCGGAGGTTTAATTTAAAACCTATTTCGTAAAATATTATTTAAATTTTCAGCGGATGTGATAGCTTACGAAACTTCAATAATATTCAACACACCATTAAAGGTGTAACCCAGGGCAGTCATTTAAGCACTATGTTATAAAATGTGTTATTATATAAGCTAAAATATAAAATGACAGGTACTAATATTAACTTACCTTTCCACTGCTCTGAATACCCTTCATAACAATAAAGAAGACAATAATCCAGGCCAACAGAAGATAAAGAACAATCCACCAGCGTGGGGTGCCGGGTTCTTCAATACTAGGGGACGCGTCCAAGGCCTCCCTATACCAGTAGTAGACAGTTGCTGAGGCTTTAGTGCATTCAGCTTCAGCTGTGCCATTGTCTTGGGGACAGTGCGCCCAGGGTAACTGATCTGCACTTAACTGTAGACAAAGAAGGAGAGTTTAAACTCTAAAATAAGTAAAAAAACCTTATGACGATTATTTTACACGACGCGACGTGAAGAAAGTGGAAAAGATGATGGAAGTCGTAGAGTAAGAGAAAGAAAGCGCGTGGTTAAAATATGCCTCTCCACATAACTATAGCTTAATGATATGGGCTATCATTAAATACCTATTCTATTTTTTGTAGGTCTAAGGTACATAAAAAGGGAAAACTGTTGGTTTTCTTACACAGATCTGAGTATATCATGCCCAAATCTAAATCTACTACGAATGAAACTTACCAGATATTCTTTTTTTTTGTAGAATTTTGTAGTATGTGATATGACTATTCAAATACCTTCAAGAAAAAGGTGGACTTACTTATAGACTAAACCTTATCTCTCCATGAAGGTATTTTTAAGGAAAGGTAAAAGTAACTTACCCGAATACTACTGAAGAGGTAAAAGAAGACCCAAGTGATGATGACATTGCAGTTACAAGGCAACGAACAGAGTCACGACATAGCTGGCTATGCTGATGCCTGCCAAGCCCCTAACAGGTTAGCCCGTTACCATCTTAGACTGCATCATCGCAAACCATGAGGTGAGATCGCAGTCAAAGGCTAGTTTGTAGTGGATAAAAAAAAAGAAGATTTATAAGCAAAGGTAAAAGTAACTTACCCGAATACTGTTGAAGAGGTAAAAGAAGACCCAAGTGATGATGACATTGTAGTACAAGGCAATGAACAGAGTCACGACACAGCTGGCTATGCTGATGCCTTCAAACCAAAGGTGTAATATTCTAGACTTAACCTACCTATGTCTTCGTGAAGATGTATATGCAAAGGTAAAAGTAACTTACCCGAATACTATTGAAGAGGTAAAAGAAGACCCAAGTGATGATGACATTGTAGTACAAGGCAACGAACAGAGTCACGACACAGCTGGCTATGCTGATGCCTTCAAACCAAAGGTGTAATATTCTAGACTTAACCTACCTATGTCTTCGTGAAGATGTATATGCAAAGGTAAAAGTAACTTACCCGAATACTATTGAAGAGGTAAAAGAAGACCCAAGTGATGATGACATTGTAGTACAAGGCAACGAACAGAGTCACGACACAGCTGGCTATGCTGATGCCTTCAAACCAAAGGTGTAATATTCTAGACTTAACCTACCTATGTCTTCGTGAAGATGTATATGCAAAGGTAAAAGTAACTTACCCGAATACTATTGAAGAGGTAAAAGAAGACCCAAGTGATGATGACATTGTAGTACAAGGCAACGAACAGAGTCACGACACAGCTGGCTATGCCGATGCCTCCGAGCCAAGGGTGGATGGTGTTCCAGACTCCGAGGGAGCCAAGACGCATCTTCTGACCAATCGCCATCTCGATGAGGAAGAGTGGAATGCCCTCCAGTATTAACATTATGAGGAAAGGAATGAGAAATGCACCTGTAAATTACCGGCCTTGTTAGCAAAAATACTCTAAAATTTGTAAAAAATTCTGTTTTTACCGGATAAAAAGTGGCCTGTATCCAACTTCACAAGCTGTACCAAATATAGGTACTTGAGCGGATGAACCACGAAAAGATCATTCAGGCAGACAGACAGACACGTGTTTGCATTTTTTAAATGTTAGTACGGATTTTTCTATCCGATTATCTATATTGTAGGTATTCAAGACTGCCTTCTGTGGGGAATTGGGCATCCATATAAGAGACCTTTGGAGCTGTGGACGTCTATTTTGTTAAAGTTGGTATATAAATATTTATTCCTGTTTTCGATGACCATCCATTTATTTTAATGAACGTCGGGGCCAGTAGGGCTCTATGATTTCTATGAACTCAAAAGGCTGGGCAGTAAAGTAAAATTAAAAAACGAATAGCGAGTCGCGAGTTTAAATAATAAGTACCTATGCCGGGTGTTGTTGAAAAACTGGAAAAGCCTGAAGCCTATTGGATTAATGGTTCCGACCCAATAACACGTGCCGCATATCGTTGGCGAATTAGCACCAAAAATTTTTGCACGCTCCTCCCAAATGTGCGAGTATTCGATTGAGTCTACCCCCACTTGAGATGCACGGAGCGGCGGGGCACGTAGCGGAAAATAAATTACTTGTATGAGTTTGTATGGGGGCTCATACAAAGAATATTTGCCGCTTCGAGCCGCGCCGCGCCGTGCATCTGTAGTGGGCTAAATCTTTAGGTGCCACGCCACTCTTTATAATATACTGATTTTTCGGGAGAATTTTCAACACATACCAATGACTTTTTTGACGACCTCCGTTGCACAGTGTTGAGCGCTGTTGTCTTAACGTACGGAAGTCCCGGGTTCGATCCCCGGCAGGGTCAATTTAGGAATTTATAATTTCTGTATTTTCCCTGGTGGGAGGCTTCGGCCGTGGCTAGTTACCACCCTACCGGCAAAGACGTGCCGCCAAGCGATTTAGCGTTCCGATACGATGCCGTGTAGAAACCACGGCATCGTATCGGAACGCTAAACCGAATAGGGGTATGGGTTTAATATAACTGCCATGCCCCTGACCGCCCGCTACCATCTTAGACGGCATCATTAATCAGGGTGAAATCGCGTCAAGGGCTAACTTGTAGTAGATAAAAAAAAAAGACTTACTTTTGGTTTACCAAATTTTTTTGATCATAATTTTTTTTTTAAATTATGAATGATAATGTTGTATACAGTTGCTCATTGAGGCCAATATGCTGTTGCACACAATAATTTATCTAATTGTATTGTAGGTACGCTGTACACAATTTACACACACACAGTTTACCTACAAGGAGTTATCAAGGAGTGTTGTGGAAGTGAATGGCAAAACAGAACGTAATAATTTAAATACATCTCTAATCTTGCAATTATCTAAATTATTTCAAACTGAAAAGAGAGCAATAGCAGAAGGCAGTTCCTTCAGAAGGCAGAACCTTCAGTTTTTAGTCAATGTTCCGAGGATTAGATACTGTGGACAACCAACAACACAATTTTAAGTTAATTGGCTACTATGCGTTCTGCAATATTAGTGCCAGAGTAAAATAATATCTTCCTTACAAATGGCTCATCTCTGTGGAGATTGACCACCGTGGCCGTAATTCATCAGTATATATAGTACAACCAACATTCTTGTTTACTCTCAGTTACTCAGACTATACTACTCGCGACTCAATATCGACTGACGATTATTCGATTACTCAACTTGTCACGTGTCTTCAAATTGTATTTGTTTCGTGTTCGATGCTCGGTAAAATTCATGACGTGAAAATTGTATAAAAACACAATTCGCAACGTGAATTCTTACGTAAAAAATACACGCCGAATGGATAATCTTTTTTGAACGTTTTTCCTTTAAGGCATGACCCGCCGTCATATGTAAGCGACGAAAACGACGCGACGCAATGGGACGCGATACGACTCCATAGCAAACGACAAACTTATCTACGCGTTAAGCGTAGGCCGCGTGAAGGGTCAGCTACTGTTTGATACTGTCGCGTCGCGTCGTTATGAGTCGCGCTGTCACTTGTCGCGTATGTCGCTCACCCGTTGTCCTAGGTGAGTGGCAGAAGCGACGCCACGCGACGCGATGTAATAGATGTGATAGAAAATGACAGAGAGTACCTATGCGAATGGTAATTACGTTAAACCTCGGATACACGGACAGCTTGAACCAGTCAGAATGGACTGCTTCAAGCTGCGACTGCACAGTGAACTAGTCTTCTACGAACACACATACATGGAACCGCTCGAGCAGTTGCGACTGCTTCGGGCGGTTGGCAGCAGTTATCAAAGGTAGCTGTTGACTATGACTGCAAGAGCGGTCCGATCACTGGCTAACTGCTCGAGCAGTCTATCATCTATGTATGGACATTGGACAGCCTTGTTACATACGTACCTATCATTACGTAATAACTTACAAGAGTACCTACATACCTAATCCTGGCCTAATGTCTAAAAAATTTAAGGAAGTGTTTTCCTCCGAGAACAAAAGTCCGTCATCTGCGCTGGTACTAAAAGTAGCGACTATGTATCTTAGGCCTTAGCCAATATTTGTTACTTGTTTTATCGGCGACCCGTACAGAATATTTTATACGTATTTTTAGAACGGGACCGCCAATATAGGTATAAAACTGCTGGGCCGTTTTATCGGTTTTATTATGCCCCAACACGCCACTTCAATATGGCTGCAAAACATTCCGGGACCTGCGAGGGTAAACGAAGGTCAAGTTTTCTATACTATATACTGTATTGTGTAAGTTAGCTGATGCCCGCGACTTACGACCGCGGGGATTGAGGTGATTTTCCCGCGGGAACTCTTTAATTTTCCGGGATTAAAAGTAGACTATGTGCTATTCCAGACTATAATCTATCTCTGAGACAAATTTCATCCAAATCCGTTCAGCCGTTCTGGCGTGATTGAGTAACAAACATCCATCCACCCATCCATCCAAACTTTCGCATTTTTATAGCTATTTATGCAACTGTATCGTAATGAGGGTCATTTTAATTCGAGTGCTGTTTTTTGATACGAGGCTTGCCGAGTATCAAAATAGGATAGTACGAGAATTAAAATGACTAATTACGTACAGTTGGATACAAGATTTTATCTACGACAAGGACGTCTTTATAATTTTTTACTCTGTAAATTAATAAAAAAGTCAAATCAATACAAATTTCACAAGTTGCAAAAGTAATCCGTTTACCGCGTAATTTTTCTAATTTTTTTTTAATATTGGCAGTAAGAGTGGCAGTACCAACCATAGAGTGGGTTAGGTACATAGAGTATAGAGTGGAGATGAAATATATAATATGTACATATTCAATGACGGGTGCCACCATCCGCCATGATGTAGGTATGGCTCCTCTACATACTAAGAACTCTGTGGTTGGGAAAGTGCCAGAACCCAGAGCCGCTAAGCTATAGGTATCCTATTTATGAAGATAACCATATCGATACAGCTACGACTCATAACGATACAGCTCCCATACAACGAACTGTATCGTTATGAGAAGCAAACACGAAAGAGGGTTCAATTCGATATAGTTGTCAAATTCGAAATTGGAACTTTTCGATGCTGGAGTAGATAAATATTATAATAGTATAGAATATACTATTATAATATTATAAATAACTACAGAGGGCTTACTTTTATCTCTTAAAACAGTATTATTTTAGTATTGTTGACGCTCTTGTTTCAGAATTTTAATCCATATTTTAGGAATATCGTAAACTAGCTGAAGCCTGCGATTTCGTTCGCGTGGAATAAGTTTTTTGATTCTCACGGGAAGCATGCCAAAAATAACATCAATCCGTTGCTATATTGCGGCGTGATTGAAGGACTAACCAACAAATCAACAAACAAACACTTACGCATAATATTAGTATGATGGTTTTAAATTAGAAATTCGTCCCCCCGATTGTGTTAGGAAATCGCAATCGTAATCGTTTATCAAACGGATAACTCGACCTGTTTAAGGAGTTCATAGATGCCTGCATGTCAAAAAGCATCTATGAACTCCTTAAACAGTTCGAGTAATACGTTTTAAACTGTCAAATAATTACTATTTGCTCAGAAATGCTGTAAACAGCCCTAGATTACCCAGTAATCTCGGATATTATTGTAGGCGGTAAGACAAACACGAAAGGACGTAGCACGCCGCTACGCCGTAGACACGTAGCATCAAAATCAATACCGCGGTAAATCTTGCCTACCCTAACCCCACCCCTTCCCCTGCTCCGCGCAATTTTAGATTCACTTTAAAACGACCAACTAGATTATCTTGTTGAAATGTTGACGAAAGAACCACCAATATTTTAGGCTCTTATTAATTATTAGAATCTTATCCCAATTTTGATTTTGTTTCGTTTGTTTTGGTAGTAAGTGCCGAACAGTGAATTTATAATAAAAATGCCAAATAAGTAATGACTAACTAATTTATATTCGACGATCTTTAAATCCATACTTATACTATAAATGCGAAAGTGTGTCTGTCTGTCTGTCTGCTACGCTTTCACGGCCCATCTGTTCAACCGATTTTGATGAAATTTGGTACAGAAACATTTCAGCATCCCGGGGACTGACTACACTCTTTAAACCGGAGATTTCAAGGGGCTCACGATTTTCTGAAAACTAAAATCTTCCCCGACTTTGCGGGCACTTTCAAAACTGACTAGATAGATAATGCAGATATCTAGTCAGTTTAGAAAGAGCAGTAATTGGTTAAATTTATTGTGAAGTATTTCGTGTTTAATGCAAATGTTTTGGTTACAAAAACTTAAGTTTAATTGTTTTAGATACTCGTTAGTCTCGCAAAACCTCGAAAATAGCTGGACCGATTTTGGTGAAATTTTTTGTGTGTTGGAGTGGGTACTGAGATGGTAGATAGCGCTGCAATCGGGTTCTAGGTTCAGGGCACGTCTGCCGGAGTATTTTGATGTAGTGTACATCAAACACACATTAAAGGACTCTACATAATAATTAAGAAAATGTTTTTTAACTTACCTCCACCATTTTGCTGACACAGATAAGGAAAGCGCCAGATGTTGCCCAAGCCCACAGAGTATCCAATAATAGACAAGAAGAACTGAAGTTTTCCCGACCAAGCTGCTCTGTCCTCGCCTGGCGCATCTCTTTGCAAGGAGTTGGATCTTGATCCGTCGAGTACAATCGTCACCCCATGAGGTCTCTCCGACCCATCTGCTCTGGTGTTTAGTGGCGCCAACTCGTGGCCATTTAGCGGACCAATCGGCTCAGCTTTAGCCGCCATATTGGTTTTTCAAATTAGGAACGTAAAAATAGTCTAAGACTTTTTATTTTTTTTATTCAAATGTAACTAAGGATTTATTGAGTAGGTACGTCCTATTATTTGTGTGTTTTGTTAATAATAAATAAGAATTAGAAAATTATTATCAGCTTAACAAAATTATTATTGTCAATAATAATTGATTATAATTAATAATTACGGGTTGATACTTAAATCAAATTTTCAATTTGACACGGTTCTTTGAATGGTAATCGTTACCTATGAATATGTTCATAATATTGTATTTATTAGATTTTAGTTATTGGTGTATTTCGTAGTCATAAGTGAAGTATCGAATGGCGTCCTTTTTCACGAATTCCACTACTTTGAAGTACGTAGTCGTCCTTTGGAGGAGTTTTTGGCGTAGTCTCAGCGAATCTCGGAATACGAACGGTGCCTCTCTGTGCATATATGAGCGTTTTTTGTACTATTATGTAATAACTAAACGTACATGGCTCTAAGCGAGAAGCATTTATCGATGCATTTATAGTTTATGACTAATTCCTTGAGATTCCCATCTTGAATCACTTGAGATTAGTGGAAATATCGCAGAGATCTGAAACAAAGACGTGAAATTAATATGCATCATAATAATAATTGAAGCAAGTAACAACTACTAATTTTTGTAACGTGTGATGTATATTTTTATGAATGAAAATGGAATTTAGATTTTAAATCCTGCTAACCACATCGTACTAGTATCTATTAGATATAAATGCGAAAGTGTGCTTGTTTGTTGGTTAGTCCTTTAATCACGCCGAAACAGAACATCGTGATTGTTTTCATGTGTATAGTTGAAGACCTGGAGAGTGACATAATCTACTTTTATCTCGGAAAATTAAGGAATTCTGTTGAGGAGGCGCGGTGTTAAACCACGCCGGTGTTTGATCACGCCGCAACAGAGCAACGTGATTTTTTGCATTGGTATAGTTGAAGACGTACGTTCCCTCAAATATGGTCGAGCGAAGCAATGGCTGGATCATGCGTCATGCTCGTGAACGGGTGCCACCGGCGGGAATGGGGCTACTTTCTGTCTGCCCGTCTTTGACATGAATTGAATAAACAAATTTAAGAAATCCATTAAAAGTATGCTCCTGAAAAAAACTTATTATGCTGTTGAAGATTATGGAAATGATAGAGGAGCATGAATTTGATCGCTCCAGCAATGCTAGGGACAGCGGTTACTTATGTACACATTGATATAGTAATTGTAAATGAATTATTTAAAAAAGAGCAACCACCGAGTTTCTTGCTGGTTCTTCTCGGTAGGAATGGCATTCCGAACCAGTGGTAGATTCACTTGACGATTCAAAAGTACTTGTAAAAGTTTATTTGAATAAAAAAGATTTGATTTGATTTGATTTGATTTGATTTGACCTGGAGAGTGACATATAAGCTACTTTTATCCCGGAAAATTAAGGAATTCTGTTGAGGAAGCGGTGTTAAACCACGCCGGTGTTAAACCACGCCTGTGTTTAACACGCCGCAACAGAGCAACGTGATTTTTTGCATTGGTATAGTTGAAGACCTGGAGAGTGACATAAGCTACTTTCATCCTGGAAAATTAAGGAATTCTGTTGAGGAGGCGCGGTGTTAAACCACGCCGGTGTTAAACCACGCCTGTGTTTAACACGCCGCAACAGAGCAACGTGATTTTTTGCATTGGTATAGTTGAAGACCTGGAGAGTGACATAAGCTACTTTCATCCTGGAAAATTAAGGAATTCTGTTGAGGAGGCGCGGTGTTAAACCACGCCGGTGTTAAACCACGCCTGTGTTTAACACGCCGCAACAGAGCAACGTGATTTTTTGCATTGGTATAGTTGAAGACCTGGAGAGTGACATATAAGCTACTTTTATCCCGGAAAATTAAGGAATTCTGTTGAGGAAGCGGTGTTAAACCACGCCGGTGTTAAACCACGCCTGTGTTTAACACGCCGCAACAGAGCAACGTGATTTTTTGCATTGGTATAGTTGAAGACCTGGAGAGTGACATATAAGCTACTTTTATCCCGGAAAATTAAGGAATTCTGTTGAGGAGGCGCGGTGTTAAACCACGCCGGTGTTAAACCACGCCTGTGTTTAACACGCCGCAACAGAGCAACGTGATTTTTTGCATTGGTATATTTGAAGACCTGGAGAGTGACATAAGCTACTTTCATCCCGGAAAATTAAGGAATTCTGTTGAGGAAGCGGTGTTAAACCACGCCGGTGTTAAACCACGGCTGTGTTTAACACGCCGCAACAGAGCAACGTGATTTTTTGCATAGGTATAGTTGAAGACCTGGAGAGTGACATAAGCTACTTTCATCCCGGAAAATTAAGGAATTCTGTTGAGGAAGCGGTGTTAAACCACGCCGGTGTTAAACCACGCCTGTGTTTAACACGCCGCAACAGAGCAACGTGATTTTTTGCATAGGTATAGTTGAAGACCTGGAGAGTGACATAAGCTACTTTCATCCCGGAAAATTAAGGAATTCTGTTGAGGAGGCGGTGTTAAACTAGAGTTATAAATTTAAAACTTATTAGCATAACCGGCAGTTAGCTGATATGCGGTTGGCTTCGTGCCAATATGATATTGAAATTCCATTTACGAGGGCAAACACTAAGCGAGATCAGCGAAATATTTAATACTTTTATTGAAATTATTAAAAAAAATTGCGCGTCAGAACACACAGAAGTAAAGCACAGGGGCTTTAAAGCAACAAAATTACAGTTTGATGTCTCGCCTTGACGTTCCTAAAATAAGTATTATAATTCTAAAATAAGAAATTCAACAATAATGAAACAATACACTCGAGTATATCTTACTCGAGTGAGAAATTTTGTGCCGAGATTTAATACTTCAAAATTGTCTTCACACACAAATTAAGTGCTTTTAATTCAATTAAGTCACGTTAAGTCCATTTATTTCTTTTATTCGGCTTTATAGTCTGTTGATAGGGAATTATGACGTCACGTCTCCCGTCTTGCAAGCGCAACTTTAAAGTTTCATAACTTTTTCATTTGTTGAGATATTTTAATGATTCTTTCATATTTTTGTTTTATTTTGTCTTAATTTTCATATTAAAATTTAAAAAAAATGGTAAACTTCTCCAATCAGTATGGCTCCAGATTCTGGAGCCGTACTGCCAACATTCTGCACTCCATAATAGGTAGGTAATAGAGTAAAGTAGTGTTCAGTAATCCGTACCAAGTCATGGTTGCTACAAAGCTGTTTTATTGGCCTACCTACCGTTCCGCCATTTTTATTTTATCGAAATAACAGCCACTCATAAAACCTGCACCTGATAAAGGCTACATTTTATCCCGGAAAATTGGAGTTTCCGCCAATATCTAAAATTTCAATCCACGCGGACGAAGTCGCAGGCATCATCTAGTCTAAAACATTATTAAGATTAAATGAAACCTTGTTTTCATTCCCCATTACCTAACGTTTTTTAACAACTTTATAAAGTTATTTTGGTAAGCAGCGGTTAATTAAAACTGCTAAATTGGATTTCGCCGAACGCGCCTTCTGGTGGGCGTTTTGTGATTTTCTCAACACTTTTAATAAGGCTACGGAAACAGCCATTAGTTAATTAAAGTAGGTAAATATATCGTACTACATGATCCCCACGACTACGTCTTTTTAATCCCTAGCGAACTCTTTGATCTTACATAATACTTATTTACCTACTGGGACACGACATTAATTATAAAATTCCTCGTGTCCCAAAAACTGATCCACGCCTCAGGTGACCAATGAGGGGCGCTTATTTACCCCAACGGCTTAGCCTTGCCATTCAACGAGGTAATAGCTCCGGTGTTTTGGTCACCATGCCCAATAACGATCAATGCGTGTATTTTTTGTAAATATATCTATTTTATATTTAATTGTCTGTATCGTAGTTACAATAATAATGTTCTCTGTTACGTATTGCCAATCAGAACTTTGTCAGCGAAATTCATCAGTGCCCACTAAAATTTGGTACAGCTAGTATGAACAAGATCGCTTCCCAGTAAAGAACATATGTATCAATAAAATAATTAAGTATGCTACGACATTAGGATTTAGGTTTTCGTAAATCCCATGGGAACTCAATAATTTACCTGGATGAGAAGTAGCTTATGTCACTTCCCAGGTCTTTAACTGTAACTATGTAAAACCAAATCATTGCGGAGCGCGAAGGACTAATCAACAAACACACTTTGGCATTTTTGGTATTTGACGACCTCCGTGGCGCAGTGTGTAGCGCTGTTGCCTTAACGTGCGGAGGTCTCGGGTTCGATCCCCTACAAGGGCTAGCTTGTAGTGGATTAAAAAAAAAAAAATTATAAAATTGTAGCGGAACAGGCTTGAACCAGTCCTCTCGTAGTGGAAGGTCCTATTTTAATATGTATGTAGGTAGGTAGGTATAACTCCCTAAATTACCAACGAAGTACGAACGGTAACTACTACACAGGAGGCCGGATCCGGTGTCAAGGCCGCAATAAAGGGGCGGCTCTCTCGTGCCACACAATGCTCTACATTAATATAGGAGCCTACGACTAAATAGGGATTTTCAGTAGGTACCTAAAAAAAAGAACTATAGGGTCTATAGGTCTAAAGCACGAAACTCGCTACGCAAAAACTCACGACTTGAATGCAGTATTGCGTTATCTCTGGGGTATTTGACTTCTAGTCATACCTAGTAATATATTATTAAATAGTGGATCTTCCCAAAGTCGTCATATCCACATAACTTGTTAGTTTTATGTTGAATAACCATTTTAGACTATCACAAATGACGCTGTTTTTAAAACATTTTTAATTATCAAATAAACCGAAAAAGTGCGTCAAATTTTGATGACATCATTGCTTGTGCCGTATAATTCTTACATCCCATCCCATTTTCAAAACTCAATCATAAGCGTATATAAGTTGGTAGGTACTGAATTTATTTATTCCATGTAGGATATATAATATATATGTCACCGTAAGATTGTTAAATCCGTTAGATTATAATCTAACGTTTTCTATCCCGCTAGATTATAAACTGTCGAAAGATTGTGAACCGTTCAATGTTCTGAGTATTAATTTATGAAATATTTATTGTTTTTACGTTTTCTTGTCTCTTTCTTGTACAGTTCGCGCGCGAGTTGAATGCAGAGTAAATGTAAGTGTCACCATACATTTACTCTGCATTCAACTCGCGCGCGAACTGTACAAGAAAGAGACAAGAAAACGTAAAAACAATAAATATTGTCTGTCGACATCTGTCAACTGTCGAAAGATTACAATTTAACGCATTATTTTTCGGTAGATTGTAATCTGTTAGGCAGCCCTTACACACTCAATTTAGATCGCGATCAAGTAGCTCTCATCGCGATCACAGATTGATAGATTGTACTACAACATTACACGTTCAATCTTGATTTCGTCAGTCCATGTTATCCTATCGCCGCGTGAACACGTGTTATCATGGATTTACATAAGGTTAACGCTATAGTATCTCTTGTCTTAGCCCTAAATTTGAAGAAAAGGATTCGTAGAAGGCGCTGGGTTATAGTCATCATTATACGTCAATTACAATAACTAAAATTCACTTTCTTAATAACATATTGTAACAATAATAATTTTCTTAAAATTATAAGATTAAATTAAATAAATCTTAAGTGCACAATTTAGTGGTTAAACAGTGGTTACAGAAAAGAGACGTGTATACTCATTTAAATCTTCTTAAAGAAATACAACTAACTAACTGCTGAAGATGATGATTACAAAAACTACTTCAGGATGGATGAAAAATCTTTTAACGAGACTTTTTATAAAATCTTCTTCAGCTTGAGGAGCGAAGGTGAATCTATCGATTCGCGTTCGTCCGGCGACAGCGGCGAGAGACAGCGCGTGTCATCGACGTCCATCTTGCATAACGCGTAGAGTAGACTGACGCGATCCTGCGTTTAAAATATCTAGATATTTTGTGATCAGATGCATCAATCCGTCAATCTACTCCGTACATTATCAATCTGGATGGCGATCATTGATTTAGATCGCGGATCGCGATCTAAATTGACTGTGTAAGGGCCGCCTTAATAACTCGATAGAACATAAGTGCCCGGCCTAACCTAACCTACAAGAAAGAGACAAGAAAACGTAAATACAATGAATATTTAAAAAATTGACACTCAGAACATTGAACGGTTCACAAAATCTGTCGACAGTTTACAATCTATCGAGATAAAAAGCGTTAGATTACAATCTAACGGTTTTTACGGTGACAAGGGTCTCTTCTGATACGTCATACACTTATAATATTTTGTTACGTCATGTTTTGACTCTACCACGCCCCACGATTAGGCGTGCGTTTGAATGGTTTGGACGTTAGAAAAACTGACTGATTTGACTAGTTGCCAAATACCCATGTTTGGTACGAGGCTGCAGTAAGTTAAAACTGTGTAGTCCGACAAACAAATCTGACCCGGCGACAGCGTCGCTCGTATCTATGAAAAATAAAATAGAAACTAAAAAAACATAAAAATTTGTTCTGATTTTGGCCACCGGGTCAGACAAGTTTGTGGACAGGACTATACCAGCACGATAAGTCCTAGCAAATTGAACATGCATAAAATAAAGGAGCTCGCGCTAAGTACAATTTTAATTTCCAAAATGTAAACTAAGAAACGTTTAGCTCGCTTAACTTTGGCTTCAAAGGGGAATCGTGCCAAGGGCAGATCAAAGGGCATTGTTTTGTTAGGGACGTCATTAAAAATCGTTTTTTTTTACTTTTCTCGACAGAATGAAACTGTTATATATCAATCATAAAACTAACAGGGGACGTGGAAATTACTCCTTTGGGGGATCCTATATTACTTTAATAATCACTAAGTAATAAAATGTTTTAGACATCCCAAAAGTGTGTTGGTTTTTTCTTCTTTCACACCGCAATAAAACGGAGCACTATCACGAAAATATGCGTAAGCGTCATCATCCCTGGAGGCCGTACAGGTAATAGCTGATCTGATACTGACTGGCTTTAGAACGTACCCGGCAATACAGTAAAGAGGATCAAAAAACGCCCAAAGAGGAAAGGCAAAGGATGGGAGGCTGGATACTGAATGGGAGGCAGAATGGAGAAGCAATGTGTAAGCATAATTCCAGAAGTGGGGGAATAATTAAAATTACTTTTAAAATATGTTTGTACTCTCTTTAAAACGTGCACGAATAAATGATCAAACGTGTAGCGATTTCACGAGAGATTTAATGTAAACAGTTAATTATAAAAACTTGGCCAAAGCAATAAATTAATCATTTGATCAGGCTGCAGTTGCTACTGCTAAGCTCTACAACAAATTGCGATCTAAACACAAAAGTATTCAATAATCGCTGAGTCTGCCGGCAACAGACTAACCCAACAAAGTCAAAATACTCGTATTTATGCAAATTATACCAATATGGCGTATCCCCGTCAACAAACTGACCGAGTGAAATACATCGAATGAGTCAAATATCAACTTAATTAAACCTTCGTCAATAAACAAATACACAATCTTTTATATTTTCTAAAAATTCAATTCAATTTTAAACACAAAGCTGACAAATGGGAAAGGAGCATAGACCAGGGAACTCATACCAAACCTTAAAGAGCGGATAGAACGCAAACACGGGCAGGTAGATAGATGGTTAACACAGGCTCTGAGAGGTCATAGCGTCTTCAACACGTACCTGCACGCCGCAGGGAAAGCGATCAGCGAGGAATGTCCATACTGTGGCGAAGATGACACCCCTCGACATGCAATATTTGAGTGCCGCATGTTTGAACAACAGAGAAATATGGCCACTGGAAGTAAGGATAAACCAAACTCAAAAACTTAATAACAAGAATGTTGAAGAACGAAGTAGAGTGGGACAAATATGCGAAACTAAATAAGTGTAACATGAAAACGCGAGAGGATGATGAATGGGATAGGCAGAAAACTACAGCATAAAAAAGGGCTACCTTTCTGATGAAATGCTCAGTGCGATACCGGGAAGAAGCAGATGAAGATCGAATGAGGTTTTTAGTCCGTAGGACACGCTTTCGTATTTACATTTCGTATATACACGGAAACATCCTTTACCAAATTCCTTTACCTTTACATCCAAATACCAATTATTTTCTTTTCAATAACGGTAGGGTAGGGTAGATTAAAGTGCGTACAAAAAAAGCCGGAGTCCAAAGGGGTGTACAAAATTCCATAGATTATAAAGGTGGGGTAGGTTGAAAAGATCGGTTTTGTTATAATCTGTGTCAAGGACGGCAGGCCGCGCGAGTAGGTACCTACCTACTGGGGTAGACGACGAGTTAGGACCTTTCCTGTGCCAAAACTTGTTCCAACTTCCGTCGAATGAGAAGGGTTGGTATTAGAAGGGTTGTTACTAATAGGCCTGCCAATTTTAAGAAAATTTGTGATAGGAAAAAGTAACACTTGACTTTGCTTTCAAATGTCCACAGCTCTACAATATACCTACTTACAGGGATGTTTCCTATGACATATTTTTGTTGTAAAATAGAGGGTTTTCCAAAAGACGTCAAATCCACGTCCTATGTTGGATTCTAGTTTGATATAACTTACTCGTATACTTTGTATGCGCGTGTCTGATCCGACACAAGAAAAAAATTCTTGTGATATACTCGTAATATGTATTGTATGGTCTCATACAACAACCATTGCGACTGAATTTCTTTAGTGACATTACTCATGAGACACGAGAAATTTTCATGCGCAAAAGGCCTAAAATACCTAGTTATACTTATAGTATAAAAAATATAGTAAATACCTAGTTACTTTTTTCTTTTATTTTACTTTAGTTACTTGCAGTATATGTCACTGTAAGATTTTAAAAACCGTTAGATTATAATCTAACGGTTTCTATCCCGCGATATTGTAAACTGTCGAAAGATTGTGAACCGTTCAATGTTCTGAGTATTAATTTATGAAATATTTATTGAATTTTACGTTTTCTTGTCTCTTTGTTGTACAGTTGGCGCGCGAGTTGAATGCAGAGTAAATGTATGTGTCACCATACATTTACTCTGCATTCAACTCGCGCGCGAACTATAGGTTAGGTTAGGGTTTGACATGAATGCGGCCGGGCACTTAGGTTCTATCAGGTTAATATACATAATAGATTACAGTTTACCGAAAAATAATGCGTTAAATTGTAATCAGTATGTTACGGTTCACAATCTGTCGACAGTTTACAATCTATCGGTATAAAAAACGTTAGATTACAATCTAACGGTTTTTACAATCTTACGGTGACATATAATATGTAAATAGCTGGCGCCAATCAACTAGTTGCGTCTGAAATTGACCGCGAGACGCCTAGCAATACGGGCATAATTCTTTTTTTCTTGCGTACGTATCATAGTATGGAATGGACTTCGGTCTTCGACAGTTTATATGAAAGTTGCGCTAACAAGCGCTCGCACCTCAGCTCAGTGACGACTATTTTATTGGCGCTAACTATAGAATACGTTAGGTACCTAACACGTGTTCTATGAATGAAATAATGAATTAACAGCCCTGACAATGAAGACTGAATGAATGAATGCAAATCTACCGCGTATTAATTTTTAGACGCAGTACGTACTGGTATAATGGGACAAAAATGTTTTGTGCTGCCCGGAAACCAAAGGACAGATTACGTAACTCAAATGCAGTCATTGCGATAATGATCTGTGGTAAATTGGCACAGATTAAATAATAAATAGAGGCTGCCTTTTTTCCTGAAATAGCTATAAACTGGCAAAAAAAGCGTCTTCAGGAGGTACCTCTAGCACAAGTTTGTCCATTTCGTGGTTGTTAGTGGTTCACAACGTGGTTAGTTTTCGAGTATCGGCACACTATAACTTCAGAGAAAAATGAACTATTGTAAATTGTTGTTTATTGAGTACGTCGAGAGCGTGAGTTTGGATTTTTAAAGAATTCCATGGGAATCTTCAAAGTTCCCCAGATAAAAGTAGCATAAGGTGTCAGTGTTTGAGTAGGTACCTAGCAAGTTATCACTTCAACATTTCGTCACAATCCGACAAAGAGTCAGACTCTCCTGTTAGATTAAGTTGTTACATCTCGAAAACATTCCATATTCCTTTCGCGAAAACACATCTCGGTCGTCAAGCTCCCATTGCGCGTATTTGTGGCAAATATAATGAATATAATAAAACATTACCAGGCATCGACATATTTCATGACTCATATACTATATTTAAGAAAATGCTCACTGATCATGTATCCTAGAATTTTGTTTGTTATTTAAATTATTAATTTTTTTTCTTTTTTTTTCTTCTCTTCCTGCTAAATTATAATTAAGTAACTATGTAAGTAAGTTTGTATGTCTTTAATACCTAGTATGTAAGTTTTTATACCTCATTATATTGTTAAAACTTTGTTTGCATGACACATAACCTTAAATGCTATGTGCACTTATAATTGATTTACGTATAAGAAATAGTTATAATGTGAATGTTCTTGTGTTTGTATTGGTGACCGATCATTTCATAAAAAACAAATTACAAATTTTCATTTCACAAACAACGTTTCGCAAAATAATGAATCATATATTAATCGTTATAAAATTTTTGGTCCTATAAATAATTCAATTGATAAAACAATTAACAGATAAATTATAATTTCATAAAATATAATTTGACAAACAACTGATTTATTAATCGTGTTATTTAATAAAACAACGTAAAGCGTATTTCTTTTTTGATAAAATGAATTGTTTGATAAATACTGTAAGAGTCTTCTGGCGAAAAAAGTTGACATTCTTGGGTCGAAATCTGAGCACTCAGACTCCACGCAGTCTTGTCTGTCCTACCCCTAGAGTGTTTTTGTAAAGCGCGTAGGCAGAAGCTCGCGAAGGAGGTCCTGAATGATGCGAGCCTACGAGGCCGAGTGGAGCGAAGGGAGGAGCTGGCAAGCGAAGCGAACCGGCGACCTCCGTAGCGAAACGAAGGTCGAGTGGTTTTCCAAGCTTCTCCACTGCCTTTTTAGGCACCACTCCTACTCATGCAAGAGCGAGCGAAGCGAGCTCGGGACTGGGGGCACTCCGACTCGGATGGTTTAGGTGACGAAGAGGATGGCGGGGGTCTGAAAGACCCCGCCATCCTCTTCGTGGTTATTTCCTTTTTATACCACCCAGAAAGAAGGAGCCCCGCGAAGCGGGGCTCCGTCGACCGGGCCTTGGAGGGGGTGAGAGGGAGAGGGAGAGAACCCATATCCCTAACATTATCCAGCCAGAGTTGGGTAGACCTAGGTGAGTAGGTATGGCTACCCCTAGAGTGTTTTTGTAAAGCGCGTAGGCAGAAGCTCGCGAAGGAGGTCCTGAATGAAGCGAGCCTACGTGGCCGAGTGGAACGAAGGGAGGAGCGGGCGAGCGAAGCGAACCGGCGACCTCGGTAGCGAAACAAAGGTCGAGTGGTTTTCCTAGCGTCTCCACTTCCTTTTTAGGCACCACTCCTACTCATGCAAGAGCGAGCGAAGCGAGCTCGGGACTGGGGGCACTCCGACTCGGATGGTTTAGGTGACGAAGAGGATGGCGGGGTCTGAAAGACCCCGCCATCCTCTTCGTGGTTATTTCCTTTTTATACCACCCAGAAAGAAGGAGCCCCGCGAAGCGGGGCTCCGTTGACCGGGCCTTGGAGGGGGTGAGAGGGAGAGGGAGAGAACCCATATCCCTAACATTATCCAGCCAGAGTTGGGTAGACCTAGGTGAGTAGGTATCGGAAAATTCCGAATTGAATTTATTTTACTTATTATTCGAACTTTACCCAAAACTAAGTAAACCCGTGTAAACCTAGGTTTACAACATCTTCTAGCCTTACCCGTAACATATTATATACATATATGGAATTCATAATATAAAAAATCTCAATCTCATAAGAAATCAGAGATTGTACGCGGACGACGTTGCGGGCGACCTATAGTTAGTTTTATTTTTCAAATAACAATTCATATTTTAATATTTTGTAAAATTATGAATTTGAAGAATGAATAATTTAATGAAATAATAAATTAGTAAATGACAATTTTACATTCAGCACGTTTGCAAAGTAAAGTATTTGTGAATTGAGTATTTGTCAAATGATCTTTTAATAAATTATATGTTTGCGGAATACGACGTTTGTGAAATGATTAGTTTTTGAAACGTTTTTTGTGAAATGATCATTTGTTAAATGTTTTTTGCGAAACATTAGTGAACCGTTTGTATTATATGTAAATTGTTAGTGTACTTAATAAATAAATAAATAAATAAGTAGTTTTATACATAAAGACAGTAGTTACCTAGTGTTAAATAGATACATACCGATTTTATTTCACAAAGTTTACGCGTGTGGCTCTTTCGAGTGAAAGGAAGAGATTGTGTCGGTAGTCGTAATGTTTCGATACTCGAAATCTATGATCGTTGTCGAGATCTGTGAACTCGCGCTACTGCTGGCTAGTGGGTCAACTCACGACTCGCAGATCGATACCACTGCCCGCGCGGTCGTAACGCCGGCGACAACTGCACATCCAGTGCTTCTTTACGCATGTACGCTCACCTTAACCAGGGCTACCAGATAAAACGCGCATTCGATATTATATAGTCCAGTCATTACGTCGGAAAAAACGGGTTAGAAATGCAAGTGAACCGAGAAAGCTAAATTTTGGATATTATTACGTGGGGGAGGCCTAGAAAAGCTTAACTTCAAATTGTCGACTAAGATTTCTTATGTGCATTTTCCACCATCTTGAAAAAAGGGGTAAATTCAGTTTTCTCAGAATAACTCGATTCTTCGTTGAGATAGGTACGAACATTTTGATGCAATAATTTTTTTTGTTGCTTATTTTTACGATCTACAATTAAGGTCCTTTACATTTTTCACCTATCGTTCATCGTTATTGAGATAATTGAATATACATATATGAGCCAAATATTGTTCAGCACATTAAAATCACAAGATTGCAATGGTCACGTACAGTGTATGAATGAGCACAGACCACCAAAATTACTAATCACGTTACATATTCCTATAGATGACAAATTGGTTATTAAAATTAAATAGCGCCGAGAGCTCATAGTACACTAGCAGATGCCCGCGACTTCATCCGCGTGAAATAAGTTTTTTAAATTCCCACGGGAACTCCCTAATTTTTCGGGTTAATATGACATTCACAAATAATTTGGCTTTCTATTGGTACCACAGTTTTCAAAATCGGTTCTGTAGATCCAGAGATTACCCCCTACAGCGTCACAAACTCACAACCTTTACCTCTTTATAATATTAGTATAGATTACATATAAGCTTTTACAATAGATGTGATAAATTGTGACAACCGTATAAGTTTATGCTTTCATCGATTGCTTACACAAGCCCATAATGTTTATCACACACGCTACCATTTTATCTGGATTACATAACAGCCACTGTTAGGATTTTATCTTTTAAATGAAAGCTCTTCATTCCTTTTATTAAAATGATAGGTACATCTTCATCGTATCTATACTTACTAATATTATAAATGCGAAAGTTTAGATGGATGGATGTATAGATGGATGTTTGTTACTCAATCACGCGCCAACGGATGAACGGATCTGGCTAAAATTTGGCACAGAGATAGATTATAGTCTGGAATAGCACATAGGCTACTTTTTATCCCGGAAAATTAAAAAGTTCCTGCGGGAACCAAAACACCTCAAACCTTGCAGATGAATTCGCGGGCATTCGCTAGTAATATACCTATATGTCTTGCATATGTAACCGTAAGATTGTTAAAACCGTTAGATTGTAATCTAACTAGTGATATTGTAAACTGTCGACAGATTGTGAACCGTTCAATGTTCTGAGTGTCAATTTTTGAAATATTCATTGTACCTATTTACGTTTTCTTGTTTCTGTTCGACATAAATAATCAGGACATCAAGTTAATATACCTAACAGATTACAATCTAACGAAAAATAATGCGTTAAATTGTAATCTGTTGACAGTTTACAATATCGCTAGTTAGATTACAATCTAACGGTTTTTAAAATCTTACGGTGACACATAGATTCATTATGAGATATGAGATAAGTACATGAACAGTGCAACTACCGAAGCCTCACGAAATCACGTAGGTAAGTAAATAAAATATAATAGCAAAAGGCATACAAGGATTATAGCGCCGTGCGGTGGCGCTTATGAAGTTTTTATTTATCACCATCATTGGGTATTTTGTCTACTAAAGAGCAAAACACGCAGGGACCGGGCGCGGGTCGGGCGCGGGTCGGGCGCGGGTCGGGTCGGGTGCACGGCGGGTTGAATTCCTTGTATTTATATGGACGACATTACACAGAACGCGGGTGCGGGTCGGGCGGTTGACGCTGCGTGATATCGTTCATATTATAAATACAAGGAATTCAACCAGCTGCGCACCCGACCCGACCCGCGCCCGACCCGCGCCCTGTCTAAAAAATGGCAGCTAGATTAGTTAACATTCTTCCACTATTGGACAAAATCCATTGACGCAGCCAAAATACCATAAATTCAACCAATCAAAACAATTGAGACTGTATCAATGATCGATGCAGGTTTTACACAATCGTTTTACTAATCGTTATCAAATGCCTAAAAACGCGCGCTTAGGAGCTTTAAGTATGAAGCACTGACTTGTGACGTCATCGAAATATAACACTTTTTACTTTCATCTAAAGTTTAAAATGGTTGTCAAAAAGTATATAGGTACTACCGCGTCGCTTGAAGTAGTATTATTGCAAAATGACAGTTTTATGCCACGTACCTTGAATAAATTAATTCTAAAACACGAAGTACCTAAACCCCCCTGTTTTGTTTTTACCTGAAGTTTTTAGTGATTTATGAATTTTATTTTTGGCATAGAACACATCCCTATTTTATAGGTTTAAGGCGGTCTGATTAGTGGAAGTTATGAATCGATTAAGTATACTTCAACTAAATTAAATATAATTTAGATTTGGATGATAGTGCCAATTTTATTGATTAAATCGCCACTTAGAAATAACTAGCTGCGTGGATTTTTGCGTGCGTTTGGTTCCCACGGGAATTCTTTGATTTTCCGGGATAAAAAGTAGCCTAGGTATATGCCAAATTTCATCCACATCCGTTCAGCTGTTCTGTCGTCATTAACAAACATCCACCCATACATCTATCAATCGAAACTTTCGCATTTATAATATTAGTACAGATAAATTCCCGAATTGAACCTGCCGGGGATAAGACCACAGCGCTCACCACTACGCCAGGGGGGTTCTCGTACTTTACAATGACTAGACAATCTTGCATTGTAAAGTCGATATCACCTGAAGTTGCTCCGGTGTCGGGGCGAAACGTGCGTCGAGAATAGTATAAAAGTCTTGTGTGGTGGTGCATGTGAGTGGTGGTGGCATTGCTTGCTTGGGAACTTGGCTTTCTTGCTTGGTTGGGAAGGTTGTACGGTGCTTCGCTTGTAACTGCAAGTTTGACCATACAGATTTTTTTTCTTTTGGCGGATTATAGCAAAATAATTGTAATCTTTACTTGCTCATTTAATCAAGGATTGTTTACAAACGTGCATTACTGTAGTTATGTAGAGTCAACATCTGATACCCCAGTGTCGGAGAGAAACGTACGTTGGGAGTAATTTGGAAGATTTGTGTGATGTGGTGTTGTGGCGGTGCGAATTGCTGGCTTACTGGGCGGTGAAATGTGAATATCGCAAGCACTTATCACCGTTACTAAGCAGTACTAAGCACGTTATATGCCACATAGATTCTGCTCTCTCTCCGTGGCACGGAGAAAATGAAAAGGCCAAATTCGGACTTCGCAACCGACTGATATGCGTTGTCGCAACTAGGCCACTCGTCCCTCATTTATTACATATAGCCACTAATAATATAGGCTATCACTTGACACCATTTCAATTCGCCTTCGCCAGGAAAGCTATCGAAAAATAAGTAGTAAATGCTTGAATTATTAAATGAAATAATTGTCTTTTCACTAACCTCCGGTCTCCTAAATTACTTATAAATCGATCGAATCGAAATAGTACATTGTTCACCGAGGGGAGAAAGTGACCGATTACTACCGAGGGTGTAGTTTGAGGCCCGAGGCGTAGCCGAAGGGCCGCAATACACGCGAGGTAGGAATCGTACTTTCTACCGAGTGATACATAGTGCTTTATACTACACCTGCGAGGAAAATAAGCGATAATAATTAGTGATTAAACGAACTTACAAAGTGAAGTTCTATCATAATTGTATGAGTCACTTCATTCGAAGCTTCACTATCAAAACTAGACTATTTTAGGTACATTTTGAGGATTATTTCAATATAGATTTCGATATGGACAATCGACATCGACATCGACAATCGATATCGACATCGATACCGACAATCAACTACCATATCGACAATCGACATCAACACTGATATCGACTATCGATATCGACATCGACATCGATAGCGACAATCAACAAAGATGTCGACATCGATGTTGACAATCTACATCGATAACGACATCGATATCAACAAACGACATCGATATCGACAATCAACATCGACAATCGACTTTGACAATCGACATCGACAATCGACATCGATACATCGATAGCGACAATCGACATCGATATTGACAACCGACCACGACATCGATATCGACAATCAACATCGATATCGACAATCGACCATCAAAATCGACAATCGACATCCACCATATTTGACTTTTGTATGTCAAATATGGTGAAGCTGCTTCTAATATTATATCCATCTAAGGACATACCCAAATTCTCAACGTCCATATACCTAATTTACTTAAAATTAAAAAAAAACAGCGCGTTAGAAATGGATTTTCATATAGTTTTTCTCCCCGCTTAGCACGTTAGAAATGAAATTTCATACATCTTTCCCTCCCGCATATTTGGTTTGTAGCAATGACGTACTTTCTACCTCGTTTTTAAAAAAGAATGAAGGTACTTTCTGAGCAGGTGTAGTATAAATAGAATTTGCATTGATTTCCTATTGTTGAAAACCCATTACTCTTTATAAATTTTTTATATTCGAAGGTCATAAAAGTTATATTGTGTTCAGATAAAATATATTCTATAGACATCATGCAATTCAATAAAAAGATGCAGTATCCCATTTTTGACGAGCCAGGCACAGGGCGTGTACCTTTAGGAGGTCCTGCTCTTTTATTTAGGAGGTCCCGGGTTCGACGCCCGTCAAGCTCAAACTGGGAATTTATAATTTCTGATTTGTTTCTCTTCGTGGGAGGCTTCGGCCTTGTCCCTACTTGGAAAGATGCGTTCCGGCACAATCACAATTAGGGGTGGGTTGCGGTTTAATAAAAACTGCCATACCCCTAACAGGTTAGCCCGCTAACATCCACGTGACTAGGAAATTTAAAAAGAACTGGTTTTTGCTAGACATACCTAACTATGGTATTATATATCTACTTCCGCGCATAAAACCTAACTAATTATTATCGGTTTTAAGTTTAGTCCTAAATTATCTAGGATGTAAGACTAAGAGATGGGTAACCAAAATTAAACATTTTCCAGAATTTTCGTAAAGCTTTCTAAAGGGAAGAAATTACCGAGAACGAATTTATTTTTATTTTAGGTAAGTCATTCCAAGTATCTATGCTTTATTAAGAATAGTAGGTACACTTATATTAAAGTACCTACTTAGGTAAAATACCGCAACTGTAAATCTAGATACCTACATATTAAGCCTACGTCGCACTAACCACCCCCCCACCCCTAACGTACTTACCTTCACCAAGCGATTAAGTATTTAACCAGCTTTAACCCTCTAATCGACATGTAAACGACCTTGTGTATTAAAAAATAAACAATCTTAGCACGTGTAAGAACCACGTGCGAAGAAAACCAGATAGTCCCGACCTCTCCCATCCCTTGCGCCCCGCGTCCCGCCACGCACAATCAATAAAACACCTTCGGGAGTTGGGATATTAAAATATTTAAATCCTCAATGCACCAAAACCTCCTTCCTGAATAAACTAAGTAATAAATATCTTTTTAATCTGTATCAATAAATAAACGATTCCCGCTTGACGAATTTTCTTTTTTTAAATTTAATAATAAACGCAAAGGATTGCCTAATTCAGCTTTAATGTCTGTTTTTTTATCTATGGTTAAAAATATTTATAATGCTAAAAATATTATTATTTCTATATTAGCCGAGTTCATTAACTCGGCTAATATAGAAATAATAATATTATGTACTTTACATAAATTAAATAATATGAAAACTCAACCTACTTTTTCACAATTTGTAACACTGGCTATAAACACAAGACTGATTTTTCCAAAACGTATTTTCATACGATTTTCAAATATCGAACGCGAACGTTATTTCGCGTCGGACGAGCTTCACTGACTGCCTTCATAAGATCAGGAATAGTGATGTGAAGTTTTATTAATTTATTATATTATCGATAATTTAAGATCAGAACATTTTATATACTTATTTGCACCGTGTTTTTATTGACAAAATAAAACAGAAACTGCTACTTTTCAATCCCAAAAGAAGACAGATATTTTTCAAATCTCTAGAAGTATTTCATCTATTCCAATAATCCGTTTTACAAAAATGTCTTCTAAGGAAAAACAAACAATTAAAACAATCATTTTACGTCAACCTTGAAAAAGATGAATGGGTGTGAACTTGTACCAAAAATAAATATTTTCTTAACTCGCAAAATATTGTTTTATAACATCATAATGATTAATTAACGTCGTCCACATACGAAAGAAAGATAAAACTTATGTAATAATAACAGGATCATATTATTGTAACGTACAACGTGAGCATTTTTTCCAGTGGCAATTTTTTAATTTCCCGGTATAAAATCTCCGTGTTAATGCATGTTATAAACCATCTTCATTCCAAATTTCTACCATAATATCGGTTTTGTCATTGTCTTGATAAGATTAACCATCCAAAAATGTATAATATTTTGTAAGATTTAACAAATAAGTGCATAGTTATTTATATCCATAGATCCTGTCATAATTTTAATAGTACGATAATGAAACATCTATTATATATTAAAATCTTAATATAGAAAAACATCGTAGACAAGAATGAAGAAGGGATGATATCCACATCCCTAAACTCTATGACGTCACCCCAATTCAACCTAGGGTGGAGCATGCGCGAAAATCCACCACCATTCCTTTCTACTTCGTGCACTTTCGGCAAAAATCGTGAACCTTCGTACGGTTTAGTCGCAAAATTAGGTTCTTTAAACACAGATTTAAATAAAATAATTATAAAAGAAATTATTTTACTAATCTGCTGATGATAAAATACCCAATAATTAGTGATGTGATGGCCAGGAAGTTGGGTCTATTTGTTTTATTTTTCAGTATGGAAAGGCTTCGTAAAAGTTGTGTAATAGGAAAAATCAATAACGCTAGGTTATGACACACACAATGTTCGTAGAGAGAGCCAGCATCCCGCTGAAAGATTAATAAAATCGTAAAAGGAAACGGCTCAATTGGGAAAGCGACCTAATAATAGTATTAATACCTAACAATAACAAATGTATATAATTTTGTGATAAGTTTCACACACGCAATAAACCATAGAGGTAGGATACGTTTTAATGCCACGGAGGTCGTCTAAATCTCCTTGGCGCAGTGCGCTGTGATCTTATAACACGTAATATCACCTATTCTGTGCTTATAAGTAGGTCCTGGGTTCGATCCCTGATTTATTTCTAAATTTTCTCAGGTCTGGCCTGGTGGATGACTTCTGTACTGCGGCTTTTGTACGCCCGTGTGCGACCTCCATAATAAAGAAATTGCATTGCAAAGCGCAAGTAGGTTGGCATTTGAAAGCTTTCTCAGAAAGCATTGGGCGTGACCTTCGTTTTGCTATTCTTAGATTTTCCGCTCGGAAAACTGAGAAGTGAGGGTAGACACAGATGTAGGCATTAGGCATATTGCGTATGCTTTAAGGTTATCATCACCTACCTAGGTCCTAGGTCAACGGGAAGTACCATATATAGGTTTTGATTATTTATTGGCGAGTGTCAAAATATGCGACATACCTACTTGTAAACTGCCGTATCTTTTGATTGAGTTGACTCAGAAGTTTGATTATTTTGCAGTTTCAAGGGTCCGTAGACCGTAGAAGTATTTGATATTACTTTCAACTTGATACTTCCACGCATCGCCGAAAAAAAGAGGATTGACAGAAAGACAAACAAACAGATGGACAGACGGACACACAGACTGACCGTCCGTCTGTAATCAGTAAATCTTATAAGGGTTCCTTTTTAATCTTTAGTCACGGAACCCTAGGTACTAAATTGTTATAATAGTTAGGTACTAAATTGGTTTTGTTTAAAATTAGTCATAATCAAAATATACAATTTCCTTCCATAGAGTTGGAATAGCAAGTAGGGCTAGGTACCTACACGTATATAAATAGGTAGCCTGTGATTCTATTACCGTTCGCGCTTGACCGCGCATCTGCAGTTTAAACTCGTGTTAAACTAATTGTCTAGACATCAGCGTTTCTCAAACTGTAGGAAGTAGACGTACACCGTGCAATTTACGCAGTACACTGTCAGTGTGCGTGTAGGGAGCTTTTTTTATGTACCTACTTGCTGATGCCTGCGGCTTCGTCCGCGTGAATTTAGGTTTTTAAAGTGAAACTTCTTTAGCATCATTGTGATTTGAAAATTCGATGAAACGAAAAAGCGAAACCAAAAAGAGACAAACATATTCATAATAGAATTTAGCCTGCGAGAAAATGAGATAGAATACAAGTTAGGTATATTTGTCTTATTCTCTCGTAGGCTACTTTTCTGAAGTTTCACTTCTGCCGTGTGTGAATTGCACATACACACGATCTTGAAGAAATTTGGTGTAGAGATAGATTGTGTTCCGGGTGTAGTTGTGCTACTTTTTATCCCGGAATATTAAGGAGTTCCCGCGGGAATGAAAACCTTATCCACGCGGACGAAGTCGCGGGCACCATCCAGTATTTAATATGCTTATTAAAGTATGGTGACAAAATCTACGTTATATTAAACCGTTAAACTGATAGCAATTGATTTGCTGTGACCCGTTGAGAAGTTCCGTCCAACATCTCCCGAAGTACTCATCCTCGAAAAAATTTAGCGTTCGACAATAATTGAAAATGTTAGAATGCCAGAGAGAGGGAAGCTTTTTTTACGCCACTACAAGTTAGCCCTTGACTGCAATCCCACCTTATGGTAAGTGATGATGCAGTCTAACATGATAGCGGGCTAACCTGTTAGGGGTATGGCAGTTATATTAAACCCATAGCCCTAGTCGGTTTCTACACGGCATCGTACCGGAATGCTAAATCGCTTGGCGGTACGTCTTTGTCGGTAGAGTGGTAACTAGCCACGGCCGAAGCCGCCCACCAGACCAGACCAGAGAAAATTCAAAAATTATAAATTCCCAAATGGACCCTGCAGGGAACCGTACCCGGGACCTCCCGCTCTACGTCAACAGTGCTCAACACCGCGCCAGGGAGGTTGTCAAAAAGAGAGCTGGGTTCTGACTTTCTGAGGTTTACTAAAGTTTTGGAACCGCTGCTCCAACCAATTAGCCTACCTCTTAACTCTGCAATCAAGAGTAGGCAAGGGTTAGAGTCTATTGTTCAATTGGTGTGCTTTTCAATTGTGCATGTCGTTGCTATTGAAGTCTTCAATAAACCGCAGCGGCGGACTAAGTCCGTACGGAGTCCCGGGCCGGCATCATACGGGTTGAGGCCTTCACGGGGGCCTCTAATGCTATAAGCAGTCCGAAAAAAGCCCGGCTGAGTTTGTTGAGAGCTTTGACCAATTGAAAATCTTACTGCCAGTGGCAGTTTGCAAAATTACTTATGCGGAAAAATTATTACAATTAAGCGCAAAACACACAGGGAGCGGGCGCGGGTCGGGCGCAGGTCGGGTCGGGTGCGCGACTGGTTGAATTCCTTGTATTTGACCGAGCGAAGCGAAGGTCTCTGAGTCTACTTGAGTGTATTGGCACTTGGCCGTCCGTCCGTCCGTCTGTCAGAGCATTATAACTTCTGAATTACTGAACGTAATTACGTCAGCTTTAAATATAATATGTAAACCAATGGCCTCCCGCCGAATATGGTTGAAAAAGTTATAAAAATCTTTATTTCAGGGGGGCTCTCATAGAAGCGAATGCGAAGTAAAATATTTTTTATAAAGTTACATAGGGTTGCGGTATATCATTTTAAAGATAATTAGGAATAGAGTCCAAAACTATATATTTTTTAATTTTTCCCTCAAAATTGACGAAATGGGGGGCTTTCAAAGTGGAGATTTTCTAACGCCCAAAGTTGACCTCAGATCTCTAAATTTTCTGAAAGGCTGAGCCTGAAACTTGATCAATTATTTGAATTATATCCTGTACTTGAACAACAAATACTAAAATGAGATAAATATTGTAAGGAAACGGAATTATTTAATTTTTAATGAGCTTCAGTATTTTTAACAGAACTTCACATTTATATCAATAGATGGCGCCGCGAGGTCTCAGTTCGGGGCGAACCACTAGTTATATGGACGACATCTCACATCACACAGAACGCGCCGGCGCGGGTTGGGCGTGTGGCGGGTGTTGCTGTGTCATGCCGTCCATATAAATACAAGGAATTCAACCAGCCGCGCATCCGACCCGACCCGACCCCCGCCCGACCCACACCTGCTCCCTGTGTGTTTTGCCCTTTATTGTTTGTTATATTTCATTAATTGTGGTAGGTACAATAAACCTCGCAATCCCCCGTTTCCCTCGAACACCATTAATATAAACCCAGAGGCCTCTGTGATGCGTGCCCCCGTGCTGGCTTAGTTAGCCCGCCACTGACCTATGACCTTCGCTGCAACTGCCTGGCTAAAAGCCAAACACGGAAAATCAATGTTACGAAGGTACCTACAACTTGTAAAATTGCATGCCGCTAGTGAAATGATTATAATGCCTGCTGATAGGTATATTGCCTGAAACACACCATGTTAGCTCTGACGCATTTCTACGGAGTAGAGGCGAAGGCGAGGCGTTTTTTAGAGTTCCGATCCTCAAAACGCGTGGAGTTGACATTAATAACAAATACTTAAGTAGGCCTACGGTCCCTTGGAGCTGTAAAAAAATTTAAGCTTCTAAGTAAACGCAATCAAAAGATACGGCCGTTTATGCCGCATATTTTGATACTCGCCAATAAATCAAACTTTTCCGTCGATCCCACACCCACACTATTTTTGAACGACTTATCCAACGACACCCCACACCATGGGAGAGACGAGAAGGAAAAAAATCATCCCCAATTTACGTAAGCGTACGCAAAAGACCTCACATTGCGTGCGCTTACGTAAATTGCCTAAAAAATTTTTTTAGAGTACCTCCCCCCCGCACACGTAACATCAGTAGGGCTATTATTATTGCCGGTTCTGGACCACTTTTGAAGTGACGCCATGATCAGCCTGTATTTATCTACTGCTGGACAAGGCTTTTTGGAGAACTTGCCAACACACACAAAAAAAAAAATATCCAGTTCCCGTCATTCTATTACAAAAAATTCTATTCATTTGTGCAAATACCGCGTAAAACCTGCAGGACGTATTTAGCCACTACTGTTGCTGTTGTAGCCCGGAGTTAGGAAGTTGGTGGTGTTACACCCCCGTGTTTGTAACTGTTGAAATCCGGCACCACTCGCCGCCGACAGATGGCGCCACTACGAAAACTGGGCCAGAAACAGTGACGTTGCTGTTCAGTTACGCCACTCGCCGCCGCCAGGTAGCGTTAATTCGAAAAGTGGTCCAAAACCGGCAACAAATTGCTATTATATTTATAACATCCCCTCACTTTTTCACACAGCTTTTTCAGCGTGATTAATATGTATACCCATACCAAATTTTATAATACTAATAATCTCTAAGCTTAGCTGCGGACATGGCGAAACTATAAAGGTTCCTTGTTGACTGTTACCTAAATTTTTTTTTGTTTTATCCACCACAAGCTAGCCCTTGACTGCGATCTCACTTGATGGTAAGTGATGATGCAGTCTAAGATGGTAGCGGGCTAACCTGTTAGGGGTATGGCTGTTATATTAAACCCATACCCCTAATAGAAGGGATTTTGTAAATAAATAAAAAATAACGTCTTTCAAAGTCACGGATTTATTATATTATGTTTTCAATCATCTTAAAATCGTTTCGTAAAATAAATAATTCAACTTTAAAATCACAATAAGATGTAAGCTTGGTTTTACAAATCAACCGATATGAAATCGGTCTACAGTCTCACAAAGTTATCTGAACCGGTGGCCAAAATTGGAACTATTTTTTATGCCTGTTTAGTTTTTTTTTTAAATTTTACATAGATACTAGCGATAGTCACAGGTCAGATAAGTTTGTTGGACTATACTTGTTCTAACGACATAATCAGTGGCGTGCAGTCCATAGAGGCATAAAAGCACAGCTTACCCAAACTGAAATACGTTAATGCTCATTTTTCATCCAAACAGTTAGTAAATAGGTATTCTGACTAACTAATGCCTAGCTTCAAAACCTGCACGCCACTGGACATAATCACTTCTTCTTGAAAGTAGTTTCAGCGTTAAAGAAGAAGTGTCATGCGCAGACTATTTCCTTTTCAAAAGCTCAAGACATTAGCTGGACGTAAACAATTTACTCCGAAAGGAGTTGGAAAGGTAAAGAGAGTGGCCTATGATCTAGACACCATCTTGATTTTTTAACAAAGTGATGTCGCAGTGCGAAACCTGTATTATATAATCTTCTAGCTGATGCCCGCGACTTCATCCGTGTGGTTCAAGTTTTTTTTTATTCCCGCGGGAACTCCTTAATTTTCCGGGATAAAAAGTAGCCTGTGTCACTCTCCAGGTTCTCAACTATACCCATGCCAAAAATCACGTCGATCCGTTGCTCCGTTGCGACGTGATTGAAGGACAAACCAACAAACCAATAAACCAACAAACAAACACACTTTCGCATTTATAATATTAGTATGCTGTCACGAAAGAAGTCGTAGGTTTATGCGATTTTTCTTATAGCTTCCTTTCTAACACGCACTTTACATCGATTGAGTAACCTAGACGATCGAAAAATATAATAGGTAATCGAGTATGTCTATTGAAAGTTGAGACAAAAAAAAATTGACTGGGTATCCCGAAATGTGCTATATTTTTTTGCTTAGCCTTAATTTTTGTATATGCCAGTGTTGCCAGTATGAAAAAACCGACTCTACTTATAAAGATATATATTAAGATAAGATAAAAACGAAATGATTTAAATTTTGTAAATATCTCAATGTATCAATTTATAAAGGTTTCATATTGGAAAAATAAACCAAGATGGCGGCTAACGTAGGCCACCTTCCTTAATGACATCTTCGAACTAATTTGCACAAGTAAACATTACATAGCGAAAATGAAGTTTAGTACCCTTACAACAATATTTTGAATAACCCTTTGGTGTCAAAGTAAAAGGGACCTCAGCACCCTTGATTTAAAGTCACAAATCCGTCAAATCGTCCGTCAAATGGTCTTCTCCGATTGGCCCGTGAGGGCCAAGCGGGGGTACGGGCGTCGAGGCTTGGCCTCCTTACCCGGGCGGGGCGCGGGGCAACTCTGTGCCCCGGTGAGTTTCTTTAAGCCGAGTTAAAGGCTAGGGCCTGCCTTGTAGGCTACAGGCCCCTAGGTCACAAATCCAGTTCCACCGATTTTAATTTCGCAACGTTTCCGCTTGGAGCGCTGGTTGTGAACGTATGGATGAATTTGAGCGCTAAAGCAAGTAAGATAAGGTCGATATTACTTTAACGTTAGAAGCTAACGTTAGTGTTCGCTTGTAGTCGCTTATCGACGATATTTTTTAAATCTTTTAGTAAGGGCACTAAACTTAAAAACAATTATAAATTACTACTCATTAATACAGTGTAGATATATTAATACATGGATACACCATTACGTAGATGTCGCAATTGTCTATTAACACTAATTTCACAATCGAAAAATTGGCGTCTTAACAATTTGGCAACCGTTAATTATTCTAGAACTTCTAGATAATACTAGATCTAATTGAAAACATTCCAGATGAACTTCTAAAGATAAAGGTAGAAAGTAAAAACATTCATATTGCAGACCCAACCTTATCAGAATCAGACTACAAATTCTAGCATCTAAACTCCGAAGCAAAGTAAAAAAAAACTTTAAAGCTATAAACATACGTCTGTTTTTACAATAACGCTCACTGGTGTTTCACAAGTCATATGCGACATGCTACAGCTCCTTTACCATCTCACCATTCTAAATTCTGAGATCGGGCCGGGTTGTGTTTAAAATATGTTTCCACCCTAATACATAGTTTAATATTAAAATGGCGTCCTCTATAATGAATCCGTAATCACAATTGACTTGCCCAGGCTTTGTACTAAAACAATTTTCTTTCACAACACACAAAATGTAGATATAAGGCAAGGATTACACTTGTAAGTTTTTACGTAAGTAGAACATGTATGTAACTTAACTAACATTTGCATACCATACGCGACTTACAAGACCGTGTACATTTCATAAGTTACTCATACACGCGACTTACGCGAGTAAAAGTTACAAGTGTAATCGTGGCCTTATATTTACTTTTATATATAGGTATAGGATTTTATTATGAATTCACATGTACACAAAACTTCTATACTGATGGGGAAACATATTTAAAATGGTTTTTCTCCCACTTGCTCGGAAATCGGAAGCATTTTTTTAAAAATTCATTACATACATTGTCTGTTCTATAGCCGCACGCCAGCAATTTCCAAAAATCGTAAGGAGGACGTTAATAAAAATTGCTGGACAGTTAAAGAGCACAAGTAACAATAAGGTGTTTTATAATGTACATTTCGTTCGTTGCGAATATTGGAGTCTAAGTTTACTGATCTCAACACATATATTGGCTCTTTTCACGCCTGTCATTCAAGTAGGTAATCACATTAAAGCCAATGCAGCACAAGATTTTAGCGTGAGTAAGACAACGCCATCTATCGGCAATGTAGAAAAGCTTTCTTAACAATTGCTTCCTCGCAAATGTGAAAGTACTCGGCCGAAATAGCAATCCACGGCTTCGTTTACTTAAAAAGGTCTCGGCTGGCGCCTCATCCTTTTAAAATCACTTCGAAAGTCCTCGGCTTCGGCTCGACCTCCCAATATTACTCAGCCGTGAATAGCTTTATTTCCGGCCTGGGCAGTTATATACTATTACTTGCACTTTAGTCCGCTTTTACGGCCCGTATTAATAAACCAACATTGAGCTAAGGGCAGGTTCTCAAATATCGACCGATGCTTAAGACTAAAGAAAACTTGCATCGTTTCAACCATGTTTTTTCATTTCTTTTATTTTTTTAAAGATGACTATCAATTTAGAAGTTTTGTGTTACTCCATTGACGTAAAATAATACACACACTTACAAGCAAAGCACTGTCAATTTGTGTTTATGCATAGGTTGAGACAAATTTCAGTTATTATTTAAAGTAAGTATTAATTTATAAATGCTGATTGTTAATCAAGGTTTTACTTTACGTCAATAAAGAATAAAGTATCGTGTTTTTCCTAGTATGTTATACATTTCTTGTAATTATTCGTTCTATATGTTAGGGCCAACACACACAGTGCAGCGGAGCAGTCTTTTAAATAACAACTTAAACTAAACTTTATGCCCTTTGATATACAGTTCAAATTGGTATACTGAAAACAAGGCTCGAAGGAGAATCAAGTCATACCAATGGACAAAAGGTCAATGTACAAAAGGTTAGTTTGAATTATTATCAAGGAACTCCACACAGCATTATAAAGCGCAGCGCATACCAGCAGAGTTCTGGAGGTGTGCGCTTACGCTTTATTCTAAACCCTGTTCATATATTTTAACAGTTTAGCAGGCATAGCATTATTTATTGCAATTGTCGCATTGATAATCACAATTCTTTACAAGCTGCTCTGAGACTATAAATAGTTTACTATTATTGTTTTTTAATTTCCGATACTGTATTTAAGTCTATAAAAAATTATAGTTACATATTATAAGTTTCTTTACGGAACAAATAACTTATCATTGATATGATACATACAGCCACTAATATGGCAAAAAGTTTTTTCGTAGTCCTTTTTTCAAAAGTCAAAGTCACAATTGAAAAACAATTTTCACTGTCTTTTCACTTTAAAAATTTTCTCTCCACTTTTTAAAGATATTTTTCACTTGGATTTTTTTCTCAAAACACGAATTGGTTTTGGATTGTCACTTTTAAATAGCTTTATTTGACTTCCTTCAAGGCTTGGTTCACTTTAGTTGTTTTATATTAGGTAAACTCCCTTCAAGGCCTGTTCTAGAGAGTCTAGGATGCACTTGAAGCCCAACTCATAATGGAAAAATTATAATTATGACAGATAACAGTTATTTTTTTTCTTTTCACTTTTCATTCACTTCTATTTTTTTTTCACTTTTCGTTCACTTTTGTCCAACGTCACTTTATTTGACATCGCCCTTCAACGCTTGATCCAGGATGGTCTTGGAAGCTATCTCCACGGTGACAGTTTTGCTGATGGTGGACAACTGGGTCTGGTCAGCAGCTGACGCGTCAGTGGGTTCCGTGAGGATCCGGAGCGAGTACACCTTGGCTCTTTGGAGGGCTGACGCTGTGTCTTTGGCCAGGAATCTGCAAGTAAATTGATCTCGTTAGGTTATTTCTTTGTCATTGGAATTACTAATACAAGCTTTTGATGTCATTGATGACAATGTGAATGACAAAGTTGCATGGAAGCAACCGGCCTCGCATCCAGTAGCCCACAAGTCAGTGTAATACTTGTTAAGTAACGTCCTTCCCGGGGATACAAATTAATCCCCATCCCTGTAAGTACCAAATTTCATCAAAATCGGTTGAATGGATGGGCCGTGAAAGCGTAGCAGACAGACACACACTTTCGCATTTATAATATTCGTTTGTATTTTTCTCGCACACGCAAGCCACGCCCATCACCTCATTGACCAGTATAACACATCGGCAGCATACTCACTGTAGCGCGACATAGCAGATGATGAGCGCAGCGGCCAGCAACCTCGGCACGGGCGAAGGGAACAGTTGCACCAGCGCCCACGCCGCGCCCGCCGCGCCGCACACGCAAGCCACGCCCATCACCTCATCGACCAGTATAACAAATCAGCAGTATACTCACTGTAGCGCGACATAGCAGATGATGAGCGCGGTACCAGCGGCCAGCATCCTCGGCACGGGCGAAGGGAACAGTTGCACCAGCGCCCACGCCGCGCCCGCAGCGCCGCACACGCAAGCCATGCCCATCACCTCATCGACCAGTATAACAAATCAGCAGTATACTCACTGTAGCGCGACATAGCAGATGATGAGCGCGGTACCAGCGGCCAGCAGCCTCGGCACGGGCGAGGGGAACAGTTGCACCAGCGCCCACGCCGCGCCCGCAGCGCCGCACACGCAAGCCATGCCCACCTCATCGACCAGTATAACAAATCAGCAGTATACTCACTGTAGCGCGACATAGCAGATGATAAGCGCGGTACCAGCGGCCAGCAGCCTCGGCACGGGCGAAGGGAACAGTTGCACCAGCGCCCACGCCGCGCCCGCCGCGCCGCACACGCAAGCCACGCCGAGCACGGTGCGTACCCAGTGCGCGCACGTGAACCCACGCTCCCATTCCACTCTGCACACAAAGTCATTTTTTTAAGTGGATGGTACAGTAAAGTCAATTGTTTTTAACAGCTATTAGGGAAGTGATGGTGATAATTAATTAAGGTGGTATCTTAAAAATAAAGCTTCGAGGGTCCAAAACATAATATAGTCTAAGTATAAGCCCCACAAGAATCCAAATTGGGTGTCCAACCTTTAGAGCACACTCCTAACCTGTATAGCCCTGTCCTTGTCCCCGCCATAGCACTGTTCCGCTTTTCGGACTAGATGGCGTTAGTAAAATAGGTCTACATTCTTTTTTTGACCGGGCCTGTCTATGTAAATTGAGGTCGTTTCATAATGCACTCGACTAAAATCTCAAAACTTGCACGTTCGACGACTCGAAGGAATGTGAAGTCTGCGTGAATTTAAAATTGCGTGCCAGACTGCCAGTGCAAGAACTGTACACCGAATGTTGACGGTCGACATAAAGCATGTGCCGGAGGTCCCGGGTTCTATCCCCCACAGGCTCAATTTAGGAATTTATAATTTCTGAATTTTCTGGCCTGGTGGGAGACTTCGGCCGTGGCTAGTACCACCCTACTGACAAAGACGTGCCGCCAAGGGATTAACGATCGTTCCGGTACGATGCCGTGTAGAAAGTAGAAACTGATTAGTGTTATGGTTTTAATATAACTGCCGTGCCCTTAACAGGTTAGCCCGCTACCATCCTAGACTGCATCGTCACTTACCATCAGGTAAGATCGCAGTCAAGGGCTAGCTTGTAGTGGATTTAAAAACATAAAGCTTCATTACTCAATTGTAAGTTAATTTGTACTCACTTGTTTGTCTCCTGAACGATGTACGGAGTATTGCAGACTTTGCATTTCAACCCGTCAGAATTCGTAGAACACTGAAAGTAGAAAAGAGGCCTATTACCAGAAGAAGAGAGATATTTATTGATACGTATAATACTGCAGCTATTAAGCCTATTATGGACTCAGTTGCACTCTCAATCTCGACGGAACGGCAAGCCGACACGACCAGAGGGAGATCAGGCGTAGGTGGGCCAGAAATTGCAGCAGACAGACAGACACACTTACGCATTTACAATATTAGTATGGATTACGAAGAAGAATCTGTTTATGATTTCTACGGACAACCTGCCTAGGTTTTTTTAAAAATATTTACTTAATGATATTTATTTTCTCATAAACAAAGATAAGAGCGAAAACAACTGCGTTCGTATAAAACTGTGTTGCAGCTGTAACCGCCCATCTCCACGTTAACAAATCAGAAGAAAACAAATGACAATCCGAAAATTAATGTTAGACAAATAAAATAAAAATGTTAAAATTAATATTAATATTATATAGATTAGGATTACGCGTTGTATGGGTGAGGTATGGAACTGCCTCGTTGGTCTAGCGGTAAGCATAGTCGTCTGCGGATCACGAGGGCCTGGGTTCGATTCCCGGTCGGGCAAAAAAAATGTTAGGTATTGGGTTTTTCAATTCAGAAATTCTCAGTGCCAGCCCGGAGTTGGAAGTTGGCGGTGTATCACGTCCCGGTTATTATCACTATCATGATAATAGTCGTTAAAGCCTGCCAACCCGCATCGGAGCAGCGTGGTGGGTCTAAGCTCTAATTCCCTCTCTCCTATGAGAGTGGAGGCCTGTGCCCAGCAGTGGGAAGTTAATAGGCTGTAGTGGTGGTGGTGGTGGTTGAATGTGTGTGTGTGTGTGTATGACGTGTGTAACTTTGTGAGGGACGAATATGGATGAAGTTTAATATCTAAGGATTTTTTCAGTCTCATCATAATTTAGGGTAAGAAGCCAACATGTAATTTTTTTTCTTTAGAAACCAACCTCCACCAGCCACCTCCTCAAGCAGTCATGATGCACAGCAGCGACGTCCCCGGTGCAGCGGCAAGGCGTGATCAGAGGCTCCTGGCGCGCGCTGTCGTAGCAAATCCAGCAGTCTCGGCTCGAACCCACACTCCCCACTAGCGAGTCCGTTTCCACATACTGGAAGACGTTTACCATTTGATTATGAAGAACTGACATGTGGCCAATAGGGATGATGACAACTCAATCAAATCAGCAATTCTTTATCAAACTTAAAAACGCGCTTCTAGTATGGAAGTTGTATGAAATTCACAATAGTGACGTCATCAAATTTCAATGCACTTTTTTTCTTTAATCTATATTTTAGAATGGTTATCAAACTTAAAACTAGCCGAGGATGTGAATTTTAGGGTTTTCAGAAGACCCTCTATTTAATAATCAGTTAGAAATAATTTGCTTTTGATATAGGCATCATCCCTATTCTGTATAACACAATTTCTAAACTAAACTAAAATGACACCTCTGGAACTTAGTTCCGTCCCTTTCAGCAGAGAGTATTATGAAAGGGTAAGCAATATTTATAGTGCTCTCATTTTAGTTTTGGTTAGAGATTGTGTACAACAGAATCACCCCCAATATCAGAATTGAAAAGCCTCTTTTTCCGCTTCTTCTATCCGTTGAATTAGGCTTTGTTTGCTTCAGGCATTAAAAACCTAATTGCTTCAAGTCTTAATATGCCATACAATGCCTAATTTCAATAGATGTTTGCAAGTTTCAAGTTGATATTAAAAGCTTTCAACTTGCAAGTTGATATTCTTGGTTTTTTTAAACCCTATTGGGTAAATTTCGAAAATCCTTTCTGAGTGCAACCCTAATAGTCTAATCCGGTATTGTACAATTTTGAAAAATTTTGGGGACATTTCTCAATTCAACAATTTTTCAAGATTTACCATTATTTTTAATGTTAGTACTTAGTATGTTAGTAATTAAAAAGTCAACTAAAAAAACCTTCACGTCACTCTAATATAAGATTCCTTGAAGCATAATTACTCGTCTCGCATATAACATATCCTCGAGGATATATAAATCCTCGGATAAATCTGGAAGCAACGCATCCTAAACTATTAGGGTAAAAAAGTTGGAAATATTAAAATCCACACTCACCAAAGGGTCACAACCAGCAATCGATTGAGGTTTTGTATAAAGGGACATGGCGTATAAAAAACTCCGCACAGAAAACCTCCAATGGTGCATTATCCCCAGAACGAATAGAGCCTTTTCGCGCCACGACAGTCGGGCAAACACCGCCAGGATCTGGGGATTCAGATCGGCGTATATGTGTGCACCATTACAAAAAAAAACCTTGTAATGATACAAACTTCGAAATGAAGACACTGGACAAATTCGCAAGAATACCAAGCAAATGTGCTTGTATTTAATGAAGAATAGCTTGAGTGTGAAAAACAGACATTATTGGACAAAAATGGGGAGGAAATGCTTTTCAAGATTTCCTATAAATAAAATCCAGGGTGATAATTGTTTCGTAAGCCGTTAACAGCAAAAGATATCAAATACCTCGCTAGAACATAAAAATCCATTAAGAATATGAAAATAGGAGCCGTGAGCCATTTCAGACAAACCTTTTCGAAAATGACCCATGCATATCTCGAGCTTATAGACTTGTTTTCAGGCCGATTATCACGGTACTGTTGGAAAAAAGTCCAAAATTTACTTAAGTTGTATTTGCAACATAATCTAGGCTCAGCCCATTTGATTGATTCTATATTTTTATATTCTGTGGCATGACTATGAACCGCAACAATGGCATAAGACATGAACAAAACTAGTAAGCAAAACATTTTTGATCGAGCACAGCACAAAAGCATGGATGCTGAAAACTGACAATTTGTTATACAGACGTTCCGACAACATAAATTATGACCCAATAATGATGAAGTATCAACAACAAAATATAACGCCCTAAAATTTTGTTGAATGCAACAAAAAATTTAAAAAGTTCCAACGATTATAATAAAAAATTAAGTTCTTAAGATTTAAATATCAGCACATCACATTACAGTTTAACGACCTAAAACCATAGATAAATAACCACAAAGAACTTTATCTTTAGAACTAGAATAAAAAAATCCACAAAACACACTCGTACGAACTCATTTTAAATAATAAAGGTCATTATGTCTGCTAAAGACTATAAAAACTTTCTTCTACTTCTTATTTTGTTTTATGGCTTTTATTAGTACCACACCAGCACAAAGCACTTTGCCAATGTCAGGGAAGTATAAAAACTTTGGTAAGACACGTCCTGACTTTACTCATCAAAGAGTGTTATAGGTATTGGACACATTAGGTCTGCACAGACAAATGGCGTCTTAAATTATTGAGCCTTAACAATATTTCTTTGCACTTAGATGAGAGAAATGCTGTCGTTGACCGATTAATGAGTGATAATATGAACAATTTGTTGTATTAAAATTATCATAAACGTTAGTAGGTTGTTGTTAGTCATTCATTATTGTGTAAATAAAAACAATGGTTGCTATTTATTTTAAGAAACAAGCTACTATAGTCCCACTAACTTATCTAACCCGGTAACAACGTCGCTTGTAATATATATTAAAAAAAAAACAGAAACTAAACAGGCATAAAAATTAGTTCCAATTTTGGCCACCGGGTCAGATAATTTGGCTGTCAACTTTTCCGTCATTTTACATTATCTTTTATTTCTGCCAATATATTCCAAACTAGCTGATGCCCGCGACTTCGTCCGCGCGTAGTAACTAACTAATTTTTCCATATTTTCTCACCTTTTCTATCCTTCCCTGGACTACGACAAACATTTCAAAACCAAAATCAGCTAATTCGGCCCAGCCGTTCTCGAGTTTTAACGAGAAAAACGACCAGTAATTGATTTTTATATATATTCCAAAATATATGCCCTAGGGGCCTAGACAATCCACAGAAATTTTCAGAGACCATAATATTGTGGTTTTTGCCAAACGAAAACTTTTCGTGCCTAAAACTCTAATCTCGTCTCAATTGGATTGAATTTAAAACTCTAATAACGATTGAAGTCGAATTGGTAAAATGGAGTTTTGGCTTTAAACTAATTTAAAATTAATTAAAAATTATATTTTTTATAATATAGACTTCCCACCAAGAAAAGATTTTCAGAAATTTCACCCGTTCGAAACGAGTCAGGTAGTCTATTTTATTGGGCACAAAATTAAATAGCCCAATATCCCGTAACCGAATTATGTAAAACCTGCATCAATCTCATTTGTTGAATTAACGTTGACCAATAGCAGAAGAGTGCTAACTGATCAGAGATGTTTGCAACTGTTACACTGTAGCTGTCATTTTTACGTAATAAAGCCACCGGAACATGACAATATTACTGTCACAGTTGGTGATAATGGAATTCTTTTAGCATCCAAAAATCCGTACAGTAAGCCGTCATGAATATGTTTACGCACCAAGACACCCTTGGTGCTACAAGACAATACAGGGGAACGGGAGTAGGTAATGTGTAGCCTTAGCAATAGGAAAATCTTCCGGTTTGTTGCGCCAAGCTGGTCCAATCGTTGTACCTTAGAACTGGTTAGAAAACTCCGTTAACGCGATTCAGGCTCTATAGCGAATGATTGAAGATCCTGTGGTGACATCAAATGTGTTTTGTAAGTTACTTGTCTTTGTAAGTTACTTCATCACTCTTCGTCAATCTTTTGTACGAGTATAAGTCCGAACTTCGTCTGGAGCGCCATCACGAAATTATAGGTATAGAATTGAGTGCGTACTCCTAATATCTACCTATTACCATGGTAACATTTACCTAAAGGTATTGTAATGTGTGGCACAATGTGAGAATAAATAGTTTTTCTTTCTTTCTTTCTTTCTTTACCTGAAGCAAATACCATTTTTTTTATCCACCACAAGCTAACCCTTGACGGCGATCTCACCTGATGGTAAGTGATGATGCAGTCTAAGATGGTAGCGGGCTAACCTGTTAGGTGTTCCGCCCGCTGTTCTATGAACGGAATAACTACAAGATAAAATCACTATTCAGGAGGAAACATGTAGTTTCACTAGCTTTTTTTTTTGTTGTGTTTTTCTTTTTTGTATCTATTTCAATTATTTATTTATTTCGTTGTAATTTTACAATCTATTGACAGTGATAGATATAAGATTTATAGCGTGTCGGGCGGCGCACTTAATTTTCTAATATTTTCGTCAGGAGCAAACTGAAAATCAGCGCTGGGTATTGGTAGCCAATGCCCAGCATTAGGCTGACTTTGCGACCTATTGTGTTGTTGCTAGTCATTTTTTTATTTATTTCTTTATATAATTTTTGAGTCCGCAACAATGTAACGCAATAAAGGATTTATTTAAAACAAGACAAGACATATTCCTGAAGAAATGTTACCTTGGCGTCGTTGGGTGGTCGGTGCGGCGCGAGCAAGTCCGCGAGCCGCGCGTCGTCGAGCTGGCGCGCGAGCAGACGCCGCGGGTTTAGCAACCAGAGCCGCTCGGGCGCCATACAGTTCCAGAGCACGCAGGGGAACCATAGCGCGACGCCGATCTCCACTATGCGGAACACAAGATCGTGCCAGTTCCGCGACCCCACTGGTACCCTGGTGCCAAGAAAAAGGCTTTTGTAAAAAAAAAACACGATTTAGGTTGTCTGAACGATAGGCAAACTAGAGGCCGTAATAGGCTCGCGACTCCATCGCTCCGCCTCAAAAAAGTCAGAAGGTCAAGGAATGATCATTATTTTCTATAACAAAATTCCACAACCTATTTTAAACTTGCCTATACACAAATTTAAGAAACCCATTATACTGTTGAAGATTATGTAAATGATAGACGAGCATGGATTTGATCGCTCCGGCAATGCAAAGGACAGCGGTTACTTATGTACACATTGATATAATAATTGTAAATGAATTATTTAAAAAAAGAGCAACCACCGAGTTTCTTGCTGGTTCATCTCGGTGGGAATGGTAGATTCACTAGACAATTCAAAAGTACTTGTAAAATTTTATTCGATTAAAAAAACATTTGATTTGATTTGATAGTATAAGCAAACTCTAATGGAGGCGTGTTCCCTAACATCTCTAGGTCGCTGGATTAACGACAATTTCGCAGAAAGGTCAAGCAAAGGAAAACTTCAAGGAAGAAGGATGAAAAAGATCATATTATGTATAGTGATGCGCTTTTTAGAAGGCTTTTGTCTAGCACAAGACTGATTTACATGCATGATATAGATCTTGAAACAGTTCTCGCGCAGTGTGGGAGGGATGACACATTCTTGACGTAACAGTTAAGTCACTGTCACTCCTTTACCACAAAGCCAACCAGGGACAACCGGCTCAGTAAGAAAAGGCTTATTATTTATTCATCTCAGTAGATAACCCACGTCCAATAGTACTAATAATATTATAGAGGTGCCAACTGCCAAATTATACATAGAGTGTTATTATTATCCTTGTAAATTGTTCTATTTTCCTAAATGTGTTTTGAATTGCATTTCTATAGTGACCTATACCAACAGGATGACCTTAGAACTGTCAAAATCGCCCTATTAAGTTTGGGTTGCTTTAAAGATGTATGATCTAGTTTTATCAATAAATCAATCAATTAATCAATCATTTATTCAATTTGGGTAGACTGTAGGTATACATTTTGACGTCCATTACTTACATATAAAACATGATGGTGATAATTAGTTACGGTATAAAACATTACTTACATATAAAACATGATGGTGATAATTAGTTACGGTATCTTAAAACTAAAGCTACGAGGGTTCCAAACGCGCCCTGTGTGCTTAGCATGCGCACAACGAGATTATCTCGCGACGAGAGAGAGAGATGTTGTCGCGGCCGGCAAATTTTTAATTTACCCTAACATGCACAAAATGCGGTATATTACAAGAAAAAAATAGTCGACATGAAAAGGTTCGTAGAGAAAAATACCACAGATAAGAAACATTACTTTTATCTCTACTTATGACGTAACGAGACAAGTAACCATGTTAGCTTCGGCAGACAGAGAGAGATAACGGGTAGACATAATTTTACTCGTAGTGCGCATGCTAGCCAAACTGGTCTGAGAAGAGCCCACAACAAACTCACTCGGGGTTTTTTTTCATTTTCCATCCAGCACTTACTTGGCTTTCCAGAACTCGCTGAGGGTCTCCGAGGCTAGGAAGCCCACGATGAGTATGAGCATCAAAGCCTGGCTGACCAGCCCCAGCCGCGACTGGTGCAGTTGAGAGTGGTTCACCACTCGGGGGTCCACACTGCCATCTGAGGCGGCCAGGTCAGTCTGGATACCCTGAAACAAGAACATAGCCGTAATTTACTCTTGTAAGTTTTTACGTAAGTAGAACACGTAAGAAACTTAATTAAACTAACAGCATACGATACGCGACTTAAAAGACTATTTACATTTCGTAAGTCACTCATATTATACGCGACTAACGTGAGTTAAATTTACAAATGTAAATGTAATCGTGTATCTCAGATTTTCTGGGAGTTGCCATGGGATAAACAGTTGCCAATGGACAATGTCTAACCTCAGAACCTATTTCTGTAGATGACAAAAACGGTCAGATATTTTCACATTTGTATGTGATATTCACCCGTTCTCCTAGGTGAGCGACAAACGCGGCAACGCGACGCGCTACGATGCGACAGTATCAAACAGTAGCTGACCCTTCACGTGCCCTAACAATGTCGCGTAGATACGTCTGTCATTTTCTATGGCGTCGTAGTTTTTTCTCCTATAAGAGTGAAGGCCTGTGCCCAGCAGTGGGACGTTAATAGGCTGTAGTGGTGGTGGTAAAGATGACTTACCTGCTTGGTAACGAGGGTGTCCTGTACGTCATCACCTTCCGCGGCGGTGGAAGGACCGGGCCGCGGTGATACTATGGTGCACACCTTGGTCTCTTTGAGGAACTCTCCGCGAAGCTAGAACAAGTGGAATATCATCATGCCATGAACTTTTTTTTTTAATTAACTGGTTTTGTGGCTCTGGGTTCCAGCCCTTCTGAGCCTCACGAACTCATTGCCAGCCCGCTACCACAGCGGAAGTAGTTCATACAGTGGGTCGACGACCATGCAAATGACAGTTTCAACTGTCAATGTAGCCTTACATTAACAGTTGTATAGCACCTAGGGGTATGATAGGAAACCGCATAAAAATTTGACATTAAAGGGACATAATTTTATATTAAAAGTTAACTAATCTTTCTTATTACTTGTCTGTCTGTTAGTTACTCGTCCTTTCGTTTAGAGTTGTTACTTTATACAATTGTTATTGGTGCTTCTGTGAATGTATCTGAAATTCAAACACAGTACCATCAACGTATAAAGTTGAGAGTCGCATTGCAGCGGCCTGCTAGTCCTAAATAAATAAAAATTGACAATAGAACAAAACCAATTTTGCTTCATTGTGACTAGACATCAAAGGTAACCAAGGAGATCATTAAAACCACCATAATACAAACTTTCCAAACTGCAAACCTAAAACCAACCGTACTCCCTGATATTAAGGTTTATAATCCGAAATAAAATTTAGCTATCCTAATAATAGCCCGCATATAATATTACCCCATACAATGGGGCATTAGCGTGACCTTAGACACCACAAATGGGGCAAAATCGGCATTAGATTTGATTGTTTCCATATAGGAATCTATTGTGGCCAATCGTTAGTACACATTCATAGCCTTTTAAAATAATTGTAAATCTTTTATAGCTTTACGTGTAATAACATTTTCCTTCCTCAAAAACTGCGATACGGTCATAAAAAATCTACATATAATATCATACTCATGACTTAAGGAAAATATCTTTTTCCAACTTGCTCTAATACTTTCAAAGTGACTCGAACTGGCAAAATGGCAATTCGGAGGGCTGCAGGAGGCTTCGGCCGTGGCTAGTTACCATCCTACTGGTAAAGACGTGCCGCCAAGCGATCTAGCGTATCGGTAAGTTGGCGTGTAGAAACCGATTTGGGGTATAACAGATATACCCCTAACAGGTTACCTAACAGGTTGGGGTATAACAGATATTATATACCTTTTTTTTTAATCCACTACAAGTTAGCCCTTGACTGCGATCTCACCTGATGGTAAGTGATGATGCAGTCTAAGATAGTAGCGGGCTGACCTGTTAGGGGCATGGCAGTTATATTAAACCCATACGCCTATTCGGTTTCTACACGGCATCGTACCGGAACGCTAAATCGCTTGGCGGCACGTCTTTGCCGGTAGGGTGGTAACTAGCCACAGCCGAAGCCTCCCACCAGGCCAGACCAGGGAAAATTCAGAAATTATTAATTCCCAAATTGACCCTGCCGGGACCTCCGCACGTTAAGGCAACTGCGCTACACACTGCGCCACGGAGGTCGTCACTTATATATTATTACTAGTGTTTCGCCCTGTGCGCGAGCTGCTAAAGCAGCTCACGGGTTGTGGTTTGACTTACAAGTAGTACAGACTTTACTATACGATTTTGAACGAATTCGGTCAATTAACAAAGAATTTCAAAATGGCGCTGATTTTCTAAAACTTTGGTATCAGTTTTCTGTTTTGTGATCCCAGGGACCCCTAAATATCGATTTTGAACGAAATCGATCGATTAACAAAGAATTTCAAAATGGCGCTGATTTTTAAAACTTTGGTAACAGTTACCTGTATTGAAATTCCAGGGAGCCCTAAATATCGATTTCGAACGAAATTGGCCAATTAACAAAGAATTTCAAAATGGCGCAGATTTTTTAAAACTTTGGTATCAGTTTTCTGTTTTTTAATCCCAAGGAGCCCTAAATATCAATTTTGAACGAAATCGGTCGATTAACAAAGAATTTGCAAATTGGCGCTGATTTTTAAAACTTGGTTATCAGTTTTCTATTTTGTGATCCCAGGAAGTCCTAAATATCGATTTTGAACAAAATCGGTCAATTAACAAAGAATTTCAAAATGGCGCTGATTTTATAAAATTTCGGTAACAGTTTCCTGTTTTGTAATCCCAGGGTAAAACGGAAACGTATCAAAATTTTGCATAGTTCTTTCTACACTTGTAGTCTCTTCAATATTCGCCATAATTATATTTTCTATGGAAAATAAATTCCGCCATCTTGAATTTTTTTACTGTTCATCAAGTTGAACTTCAGGTCCTTATCATCTTTTGCCAAGATATTATTCTTCCATCTTTTATACTTTCTGAGATAGACACCAAATAAATTTGTATGGCAGCCATCCTAAATCCGCCATTTTGAATTTTTTTTCAGCTCACGGTCTATTGGCTGAGGTTTTGAATGACATTTGATCGAGCACCTATCTTGAATGCTTCGATCGGTTCATTTCGGCTAATCGGCCGCTATCTTGTTTTTCCGAAATGTCATAATTTTTCCCCACTACCATCACGCACTCGAACATATCTCCTATACATGAACTATCCTGTTTCGGATCTGTGGCGCCGCGGATCGGAGTTGAAAAATCAAAAATTTGAAATTACTGCAGCTCGGCCGCCATCTTGTTTTTCAGTTTTTTCCACTTTTTCTATTGATCGTTTACTAATTTCTTCAATAATTGCGAGTTGTAACGAAATCGGTTGGAAAACAAAAGAGTTGCAAGAGTCACGTCAGCCGCCATCTTGGTTTTCCAATTTTTTCCACTTTTCCTATTGATCGTTTACTAATTTCTTCAATCATTGCGAGTTGTAACAAAATCGGTTGGAAAAAAAAAAAGTTACAAAAAGCACGTCGGCTGCCATCTTGTTTTTCCGAAATGTCATAATTTTTCCCTGCTCCTGTCCCGCAGCCGAACATATCTCCAATACATGAACTACCCCGTTTCGGATCTGTGGCGCCGCGGGTCGGGGTTGAAAAATCAAAAATTTGTAAATACTGCAGCTCAGCCGCCATCTTGTTTTTCCAATTTTTTCAATTTTTCTATTGATCGTTTACTAATTTCTTCAATAATTGCAAGATGTAACGAAATCGGTTGGAAAACAAAAGAGTTGCAAGAATCACTTTGACCGCCATCTTGTTTTTCTATTTTTTCCACTTTTTGTATATATCGTTTACTAATTTCGTCAATAATTGCGAGTTGTAACGAAATCGGTTGGAAAACAAAAGAGTTGCAAGAATCACGTCGGCCGCCATCTTGTTTTTCCGAAATGTCATAATTTTTCCCTACTCGAATCCCGCACCTTAACACATCTCCCATACATCATTGGATCGTTTTCTGTCTCTTTCTAAGAGAACAATTATGCGGGCATGTTGGTAGTTTTATGTTTTTTTTTTCATGCATTTGGTCGAACACACCTCTTTCTTCAAAATCCTCAATCATCAACTCGCTTCACATTTTTGCCCCCAAAGATTCGTTAGCAAGAGGGAACCTTAAGTACCCAGTCCTTATAAAGTTCCTAATTGCCATATAATTTGGTATGAAAAAAATATTCCGCCATCTTGAATTTTTTTTTCATTTTGCTAAATAGACCTCCTCGTTCTGAACATCTCTTGACAAGAAACCACACTTCCATCTCTTATACTCTCCGAGATAGACACTAACGAAGTTTGTATGGCAGCCATCTTAAATCCGCCATTTTGAATTTTTTTTTGCTCTTTGTCAATTGGATGAGGTTCCGAGTGACATTAGTTCGAGGACCCCCCACCTATCTTCAATACCTTGGCCGTGCCCTTTACCCGTCTCCGAAATCCTCAATCATCAGCTGTCTCCATATTTTTGTTAAACTTATATTTCCTGACTTCTACACGAAGCCATCAGTGAAAAAAAAAATTTTCATACAAAATTTTACAGGAGGATATTTTTGGGGTAATTCTCGAAAACTACCCCAAATGTGGCAACACTGTTTAGATATCTCGATACTGCCGGTCGAGCGACACAATCGATACATACATGTCAACTTTCCTAAATGTTGCCAACTGCCTCAAGATCGTGATCGAAATTTTCAAAAATACAAAAATAATACAAAATGGCCGCCGCCTCGTTTCACAGAAGCATTTTTCATAGTTTCATAATTTTCCCGTAAACTACAGGATATACCGCTTCTGATGACGTTTCAATTTTTCATCTCGCTCGCACCCAGCCGAAATGATAGCTCCTGAAAAGAGACCATGTCGAAAATCACTTACTTTGATAAATTCCAGTGTTGCCAGACCTCGGCAATGAAAATACCCAAATGTCATTCGTACAAGTGGGACACGTGGTCGCTCGTACTCGAATTTTGCAAAAAATACGTATTTCGATTTTTTAAATTTTGGGGTAAATCTTGAAAATTTCCCGAGAAATGGGGTAATTTTTTTTCCCCAATCCATAGTTCGAGTCTGTACACACAATCGCCCTCTAGAAGTCGAAACGCTCCGACGTTGCCAACTGTGAGAAATTTGAAGTCAAAAATTGCGTTTTTTCGTACCTCAGACCGAACGGCCGCCGCGACAGCCGCCATCTTGAATTTTTAAAAACCACTCCCGTTCTGTCAAAATACAGGATAGTTGTAGGCGAAAAGAGAAAAAAATATTATGCTCGACCACGCCGTTTCGGATCTGTGGCGCCGCGGTTCGGGGTCGAAAAAACAAAAATTTCAAAACACTACAGCTCGGCCGCCATCTTGTTTTTTCAATTTTTTCCACTTTTTCTATAAATCGTTTCCTAGTTTCTTCAATCGTTGTGAGTTGTAACGAAATCGGTTGGAAAACAAAAGAGTTGCAAGAATCACATCGGCCGCCATCTTGTTTTTCCGAAATGTCATAATTTTTCCCTACTCGACTCCCGCACCCGAACACATCTCCCGTACATCATTGTATCGTTTTCTGTCTCTTTCTAGGAGAACAATTATGTCAATGAGTCAGTGAGTGGTAATCGAGCTATATATAGTACTAGCTGTTCGAAACTAGTGTTTCGCCCTGTGCGCGAGCTGCTAAAGCAGCTCACGGGTTGTGGTTTGACTTACAAGTAGTACAGACTTGTAGTCACTTCAATATTGGCCATATATTTTCTATGGAGAAATAAATTCCGCCATCTTGAATTTTTTTCCTGTTCATCAAGTAGACTCTCAGGTCTTGATCATCATTTGCCAAGAAACCACTCTTCCAACTTTTATACTTTCTGAGATAGACACCAAACAAATTTGTATGGCAGCCATCTTAAATCCGCCATTTTGAATTTTTTTTTGCTCTTTGTCAATTGGATGAGGTTCCGAGTGACATTAGTTCGAGGACCCCCCACCTATCTTCAATACCTTGGCCGTGCCCTTTACTCGTCTCCGAGATCCTCAATCATCAGCTGTCTCCATATTTTTGTTAAAGTTATATTTCCTGATTTCTACACGAAGCCATCAGTGAAAAAAAAAATTTCATACAAAATTTTACAGGAGGTCATTTTTGGGGAAAATCTCGAAAACTACCCATAATGTGGCAACACTGTTTAGATATCTCGATACTGCCGGTCGAGCTACACAATCGATCCATACATGTCAACTTTCCCAAATGTTGCCAACTGCCTCAAAATCGTGATCGAAATTTTCAAAAACACAAAAAGAATACAAAATGGCCGCCACCTCGTTTCACACAAGCATTTTACATAGTTTCATAATTTTCCTATGAACTACAGGATATACCGCTCCTGATGACGTTTCAATTTTTCATCTCGCTCGCACCCAGCCGAAATGATAGCCCCTGAAAAAAGACCATGTCGAAAATCACTTTTACTTTGATAAATCCCAGTGTTGCCAGACCTCGGCGACGAAAACACCCAAATGTCATTCGTACAAGTAGGACACGTGGTGGCTCTTACTCGAATTTTGCAAAAAATGCGTATTTCGATTTTCTAAGTTTTGGGGTAAATCTGGAAAATTTCCCTAGAAATGGGGTAATTTTTTTTCCCCAATCCATTCTTCGAGTCGGTACACACAATCGCCTCGTACAAGTCGAAACGCTCCGACATTGCCAACTGTGAGAAAATTGAATTTTCAAATTGCGTTTTTTCGTACCTCAGACCAAACGGCCGCCGGGACAGCCGCCATCTTGAATTTTAAAAAACCACTCCCGTTCTGTCAAAATACAGGATAATTGTAGGCGAAAACAGAAAAAAATATTACGCTCGACCACGCCGTTTCGGATCTGTGGCACCACGGTTCGGGGTCGAAAAATCAAAAATTTCAAAACACTACAGCTCGGCCGCCATCTTGTTTTTCCAATTTTTCCCACTTTTTCTATTGAACGTTTCCTAGTTTCTTCAATTGTTGCGAGTTGTAACGAAATCGGTTGGAAAACAAAAGAGTTGCAAGAGTCACGTCGGCCGCCATCTTGTTTTTCCGAAATGTCATAATTTTTCCCTACTCGACTCCCGCACCCGAACACATCTCCCGTACATCATTGTATCGTTTTCTGTCTCTTTCTAGGAGAACAATTATGTCAATGAGTGAGTGAGTCAGTGAGTGGTAATCGAGCTATATATAGTATAACTAGTGTTTCGCCCTGTGCGCGAGCTGCTAAAGCAGCTCACGGGTTGTGGTTTTTGGGATATTAGGGATCCTCAGTTATCGAATTTGAACGAAATCGGCCCATTAACAAAGAATTTCAAAATGACGCTGATTTGTTAAAATTTTGGTATCAGTTTCCTGTTTTGTAACCCCAGGGAGTCCTAAATAGCGATTTTGAACTAAATCGGTCAATTAACAAAGAATTTCAAAATGGCGTTGATTTTTTTAAACATTGGTAACAGTTTCCTGTTTTGTGATCCCAGGGAGCCCTGAATATCGATTTTGAACGAAATCGGTCAATTAACAAAAAATTTCAAAATGGCGCTGATTTTTAAAAACTTTGGTAATAGTTTCCTGTATTGAAATCCCAGGGAGCCCTAAATATCGATTTTGAACGAAATCGGTCCATTAACAAAGAATTTCAAAATGGCGCTGATTTTTTAAAATTTTGGTTTCAGTTTCCTGTTTTGTAACCCCAGGGAGTCCTAAATATCGATTTTGAACGAATTCGGTCCATTAACAAAGAATTTCAAAATGGCGCTGATTTTTTAAAATTTTAGTACCAGTTTCCTGTTTTGTAATCACAGGAAGCCCCGTCGTGGGTAAAACGGAACCGTATCAAAATCTTGCATAGTTCTAGTCTTGTAGTATTCTTCAATATTGGCCATATATTTTCTATGGAGAAATAAATTCCGCCATCTTGAATTTTTTTCCTGTTCATCAAGTAGACCTCCAGGTCCTGATCATCTTTTGCCAAGAAACCACTCTTCCATCTTGTATACTTTCTGAGATGGAAATCAAACAAATTTGTATGGCAGCCATCTTAAATCCGCCATTTTGAATTTTTTTTGCTCTTTGTCTATTGGATGAGGTTCCGAGTGACATTAGTTCGAGGACCCCCCACCTATCTTCAATACCTTGGCCGTGCCCTTTACCCGTCTCCGAAATCCTCAATCATCAGCTGTCCCCATATTTTTGTTTAAGTTATATTTTCTGACTTCTACACGAAGCCATCAGTGAAAAAAAATTATTTCATTCAAAATTTTACAGGACGACATTTTTGGGGAAAATCTCGAAAACTACCCCAAATGTGGCAACACTGTTTAGATATCTCGATACTGCCGGTCGAGTTACACAGTCGATATCTACATGTCAACTTTCCCAAATGTTGCCAACTGCCTCAAAATCGTGATCGAAATGTTCAAAAACACAAAAAGAATACAAAATGGCCGCCACCTCGTTTCACAGAAACATTTCACACAGTTTCATAATTTTCCCATGAACTACAGGATATACCGCCTCTGATGACGTTGCAATTTTTCATCTCGCTCGAAAAATCAAAAATTTCAAAACACTACAGCTCGGCCGCCATCTTGTTTTTCCAATTTTTTCTACTTTTTTGTAGTGATCGTTTACTAATTTCTTCAATCATTGCGAGTTGTAACGAAATCGGTTGGAAAATAAAAAAGTTACAAAAAGCACGTCAGCCGCCATCTTGTTTTTCCGAAATGTCATAATTTTTCCCTAATCCCATCCCGCACCCGAACGTATTACCAGTACATGAACTACCCCGTTTCGGATCTGTAGCGCTGCGGTTCGGTGTAGAAAAATCAAAAATTTGAAAATACTACAGCTCGGCCGCCATCTTGTTTTTACAATTTTTTCTACATTTTGTATTGTTCGCTTACTAATTCCTTTAATCATTACGAGTTGTAACGAAATCGGTTGGAAAACAAAAGAGTTGCAAGAATCACGTCGGCCGCCATCTTGTTTTTCCAAGAGGTCATAATTTTTCCCTACTCCCATCCCGCGCCCGAATACATCTCCCATACATCATTGTATCGTTTTCTGCCATTTTTTAGTAGAACAATTATGCGGGTATGTTGGTAGTTTTATGTTTGTTTTTTTTCATGCATATGGTCGAACACACCCCCTCTTTCTACAATATCCTGGCCGTGCTCTTCACCCGTCTCCGATATCCTCAATCATCAACTCGCTTCACATTTTTCTCCCAAATATTCGTTAGAAGTACCCAGTCCTTATAAAGTTCCTAATCGCCATATAATTTGGTACGAAAAAAAATATTCCGCCATCTTGAATTTTTTTTCATTTCGCTAAATAGACCTCCTCGTCCTGATCATCTCTTGCCAAGAAACTACAGTTTCATCTCTTATATTCTCTGAGATAGACACTGACGAAATTTGTATGGCGGCCATCTTGAATCCACCATTTTCGAGTTTTTTTTAAACTCATCGCCAATTGGATGAGGTTCCGAGTGACATTAGTTCGAGGACCTCCCACCTATCTTCAATACCTTGGCCGTGCCCTTTACCCGTCTCCGAAATCCTCAATCATCAGCTGTCTCCATATTTTTGTTAAAGTTATATTTCCTGACTTCTGCACGAAGCCATCAGTGAAAAAAAAAATTTTCATACAAAATTTTACAGGAGGACATTTTTGGGGAAAATCTCGCAAACTACCCATAATGTGGCAACACTGTTTAGATATCTCGATACTGCCGGTCGAGCTACACAATCGATCCATACATGTCAACTTTCCCAAATGTTGCCAACTGCCTCAAAATCATGATCGAAATTTTCAAAAACACAAAAATAATACAAAATGGCCGCCACCTCATTTCACAGAAACATTTGACATAGTTTCATAATTTTCCCATGAACTACAGGATATACCGCTCCTGATGACGTTTCAATTTTTCATCTCGCTCGCACCCAGCCGAAATGATAGCTCCTGAAAAGAGACCAAGTCGAAAATCACTTTTACTTTGATAAATTCCAGTGTTGCCAGACCTCGGCGACGGAAATACCCAAACATCATTCGTACAAATGGGACACGTAGTTGCTCATACTCGAACTTTGCCAAAAATACGTATTTCGATTTTTTAATTTTTGGGGAAAATCTTGAAAATTTCCCGATAAATGGGGTAAATTTTTTTCCCCAATCCATTCTTCGAGTCGGTACACACAATCGCCCCATAGAAGTCGAAACGCTCCGACGTTGCCAACTGTGAGAAAATTGAATTTTAAAATTGCGTTTTTTCGTACCTCAGACCAAATGGCCGCCGCGACAGCCGCCATCTTGAATTTTTTGGAGTTTTTTTTAATTTCAGCGCCAATTGGATGAGGTTCCGAGTGACATTAGTTCGAGGACCCCCATCAATCTTCAATACCTTGGCCGTGCCCTTTACCCGTCTCCGAAATCCTCAATCATCAGCTGTCTCCATATTTTTTTTCAAGTTATATTTTCTGACTTCTATACGAAGCCATCAGTGAAAAAAAATTTTTTCGTACAAAATTTTACAATTTTGCCCCAAATGTGGCAACACTGTTTAGATATCTCGATACTGCCGGTCGAGCTACACAATCGATCAATACACGTCAACTTTCCCAAATGTTGCCAACTGCCTCAAAATCGTGATCGAAATTTTCAAAAACACAAAATGAATACAAAATGGCCGCCACCTCGTTTCACAGAAGCATTTTACATAGTTTCATAAATGTCCCGTAAACTTCAGGATATACCGCTCCTGATGATGTTTCAATTTTTCATCTCGCTCGCACCGAGCCGAAATGATTGCTCCTGAAAAAAGACAATGTCGAAAATCACTTTTACTTTGATAAATTCCAGTGTTGCCAGACTGCGGCGATGAAAATACCCAAACGTCATTCGTACCAGTGGGACACGTGGTTGCTCATACTCGAACTTTGCAAAAAATACGTATTTCGATTTTTTTATTTTTGGGGTAAATCTTGAAAATTTCCCGAGAAATGGGGTAATTTTTTTTCCCCAATCCATTCTTCGAGTTGGTACACACAATCGCCCCGTACAAGTCGAAACGCTCTGACGTTGCCAACTGTAAAAAAATTTAATTTTAAAATTGCGTTTTTTCGTACCTCAGACCGAACGGCCGCCGCGACAGCCGCCATCTTGAATTTTTAAAAACCACTCCCGTTCTGTCAAAATGCAGGATATTTGTAGGCGAAAAGAGAAAAAAATATTATGCTCGACCACGCCGTTTCGGATCTGTGGCGCCGCGGTTCGGGGTCAAAAAATCAAAAATTTCAAAACACTACACCTCGGCCGCCATCTTGTTTTTCCAATTTTTTCTACTTTTTCTATTGATCGTTTACTAATTTCTTCAATCATTGCGAGTAGTAACGAAATTGGAAAACAAAAGAGTTGCAAGAATTACGTCGGCCGCCATCTTGTTTCTCCATATTTTTCTACTTTTTCTATAGATTCTTTACTTATTTCTTCAATCATTGCGAGTTGTAACGAAATCGGTTGGAAAATAAAAAAGTTAAAAAAAAGCACGTCGGCCGCATCTTGTTTTTCCGAAATGTCATAATTTTTCCCTACTCCCATTCCGCTCCCGAACATATCTTCAGTACATGAACTACCCCGTTTCGGATCTGTAGCACCGCTGATCAGGGTCGAAAAATCAAATATTTGAAATCACTACAGCTCGGCCGCCATCTTGTTTTTCCAATTTTTTCAATTTTTCTATTTATCGTTTACTAATTTCTTCAATAATTGCGAGTTGTAACGAAATCGGTTGGAAAACAAAACATTTGCAAAAATCACGTCGGTCGCCATCTTGTTTTTCCGAAATGTCATAATTTTTCCCTACTCCCATCCTGCACCCGAACACATCTCCCATACATCATTGTATCGTTTTCTGTGTCTTTCTAGGAGAACAATTATGCGGGTATGTTGATAGTTTTAATTTTTTTTCATGCATCCCCCTCTTTCTTCAATACCCTGGCCCTGCTCTTTACCCGTCTCCAAAATCCTCAATCATCAACTCGCATCACATTTTTGCTCCCAAAAATTCGTTAGAATGAGGGAACCATAAGTACCCAGTCTTTTATAGTTCCTTATCGCCTTAAAATTTGGTATGAAAAATAAATTCCGCCATCTTGAATTTTTTCCTGTTCATCAAGTAGACCTTCAGGTCCTGATCATCTTTTGCCAAGAAACCACGCTTCCATCTTGTATACTTTCTGAGATGGAAATCAAACAAATTTGTATGGCAGCCATCTTAAATCCGCCATTTTGAATTTTTTTTTTGCTCTTTGTCTATTGGATGAGGTTCGGAGTGACATTAGTTCGAGGACCCCCCACCTATCTTCAATACCTTGGCCATGCCCATTACCCGTCTCCGAAATCCTCAATCATCAGCACTCTCCAAATTTTTCTTCATGTTATATTTCCTGACTTCTACACGAAGCCATCAGTGAAAAAAAAAATTTTCATACAAAATTTTACAGGAGGACAGTTTTGGGGAAAATCTCGAAAACTACCCATAATGTGGCAACACTGTTTAGATATCTCGATACTGGTGGTCGAGCTTCACAATCGATCCATACATGTCAACTTTCCCAAATGATGCCAACTGCCTCAAAATCGTGATCAAAATTTTCAAAAACACAAAAAGAATTCAAAATGGCCGCCACCTCGTTTCACAGAAGCATTTTACATAGTTTCATAATTTTCCCGTAAACTACAGGATATACCGCTCCTGATGACGTTTCAATTTTTCATCTCGCTCGCACCCAGCCGAAATGATAGCTCCTGAAAAGAGACCATGTCGAAAATCACTTTTACTTTGATAAATTCCAGTGTTGCCAGACCTCGGCGATGAAAATACCCAAACATCATTCGTACAAGTGGGACACGTGGTCGCTCGTACTCGAACTTTGCAAAAAATACGTATTTCGATTTTTTTATTTTTGGGGAAAATCTTGAAAAATTCCCGAGAAATGGGGTAAATTTTTTCCCCAATCCATTCTTTGAGTCGGTACACACAACTGCCCCATAGAAGTCGAAACGCTCCGACGTTGCCAACTGGGAGAAAATTGAATTTTAAAATTGCGTTTTTTCGTACCTCAGACCAAACGGCCGCCGCGACAGCGGCCATCTTGAATTTTTTAAAACCACTCCCGTTCTGTCAAAATAAAGGATAATTGTAGGCGAAAAGAGAAAAAAATATTATTCTCGACCGCGCCGTTTCGGATCTGTGGCGCCGCGGTTCGGGGTCGAAAAATCAAAAATTTCAAAACACTACAGCTCGGCCGCCATCTTGTTTTTCCAATTTTTTCCACTCTTTCTATTGATCGTTTCCTAGTTTCTTCAATCGTTGCGAGTTGTAACGAAATCGGTTGGAAAACAAAAGAGTTGCAAGAATCACGTCGGCCGCCATCTTGTTTTTCCGAAATGTCATAATTTTTCCCTACTCGACTCCCGCACCCAAACACATCTCCCGTACATCATGGTATCGTATTCTGTCTCTTTCTAGGAGAACAATTATGTCAATGAGTCAGTGAGTGAGTCAGTGGTAATTGAGCTATTATATTATTATACTATATATAGCTCGATTACCACTGACTGACTCACTCACTGACTGACTCATTGACATAATTGTTCTCCTAGAAAGAGACAGAAAACGATACAATGATGTACGGGAGATGTGTTCGGGTGCGGGAGTCGAGTAGGGAAAAATTATGACATTTCGGAAAAACAAGATGGCGGCCGACGTGATTCTTGCAACTCTTTTGTTTTCCAACCGATTTCGTTACAACTCGCAACGATTAAAGAAACTAGGAAACGATTTATAGAAAAAGTGGAAAAAATTGGAAAAACAAGATGGCGGCCGAGCTGTAGTGTTTTGAAATTTTTGATTTTTCGACCCCGAACCGCGGCGCCACAGATCCGAAACGGCGTGGTCGAGCGTAATATTTTTTTTTCTTTTCGCCTACAACTATCCTGTATTTTGACAGAACGGGAGTGGTTTTTAAAAATTCAAGATGGCGGCTGTCGCGGCGGCCGTTTGGTCTGAGGTACGAAAAAACGCAATTTTAAAATTCAATTTTCTCACAGTTGGCAACGTCGGAGCGTTTCGACTTATATGGGGCGATTGTGTGTACCGACTCGAAGAATGGATTGGGGAAAAAAATTTACCCCATTTCTCGGGAAATTTTCAAGATTTACCCCAAAAATAAAAAAATCGAAATACGTATTTTTTGCAAAGTTCGAGTAGGAGCGACCACGTGTCCTACTTGTACGAATGACGTTTGGGTATTTCCGTCGCCGAGGTCTGGCAACACTGGAATTTATCAAAGTAAAAGTGATTTTCGACATGGTCTCTTTTCAGGAGCTATCATTTCAGCTGGGTGCGAGCGAGATGAAAAATTGAAACGTCATCAGGAGCGGCATATCCTGTAGTTGACGGGAAAATTATGAAACTATGTCAAATGTTTCTGTGAAACGAGGTGGCGGCCATTTTGTATTCTTTTTGTGTTTTTGAAAATTTCGATCACGATTTTGAGGCAGTTAGCAACATTTGGGAAAGTTGACATGTATGGATCGACTGTGTAGCTCGACCGGCAGTATCGACATATTTAAACAGTGTTGCCACATTTGGGGTAGTTTTCGAGATTTTCCCCAAAAATGTCCTCCTGTAAAATTTTGTATGAAAATTTCTTTTTTCACTGATAGCTTTGTATAGAAGTAAGAAAATATAACTTGAAAGAAAATATGGAGACAGCTGATGATTGAGGATTTCGGAGACGGGTAAAGGGCACGGCCAAGGTATTGAAGATAGGTGGGGGGTCCTCGAACTAATGTCACTCGGAACCCCATCCAATAGACAAAGAGCAAAAAAAAAAATTCAAAATGGCGGATTTAAGATGGCTGCCATACAAATTTGTTTGATTTCCATCTCAGAAAGTATACGAGATGGAAGAGTGGTTTCTTGGCAAAAGATGATCAGGACCTGAAGGTCTACTTGATGAACAGGAAAAAAATTCAAGATGGCGGAATTTATTTTTCCATAGAAAATATATGGACAATATTGAAGAATACTACAAGACTTTTTAAAACTATGCAAGATTATGATACGGTTCCGTTTTACCCACGACGGGGCTCCCTGCAATTACAAAACAAGAAACTGGTACTAAAATTTAAAAAAATCGCCATTTTGAAATTCTTTGTTAATTGACCGATTTCGTTTAAAATCGATATTGAGGACTCCCTGGGGTTACAAAACAGGAAACTGAAACCAAAATTTTAAAAAATCAGCGCCATTTTGAAATTCTTTGTTAATGGACCGATTGCGTTCAAAATCGATATTTAGGGCTCCCTGGGATTACAAAACAGGAAACTGACACCAAAGTTTTAAAAAATCAGCGTCATTTTGAAATTCTTTGTTAATTGGCCAATTTCTTTCGAAATCGATATTCAGGGCTCCCTGGGATTATAAAATAGAAAACTGATATCCATGTTTTAAAAATCAGCGCTATTTTGAAATTCTTTGTTAATCGGTCGATTTCGTTCAAAATCGATATTTAGGGCTCCCTGGAATTATAAAACAGAAAACTGATACCAAAGTTTTAAACAATCAGCGCCATTTTGAAATTCTTTGTTAATTGACCGATTTCGTTCAAAATCAATACTTAGGGCTCCCTGGGATCACAAAACAGGAAACTGATACCAAAGTTTTAAAAAATCAGCGCCATTTTGAAATTATTTGTTAATTGGCCGATTTCGTTCGAAATCGATATTTAGGGCTCCCTGGGATCACAAAATAGAAAACTGATACCAAAGTTTTAGAAAATCAGCGCTATTTTGAAATTCTTTGTTAATTAACCGATTTCGTTCAAAATCAATACTTAGGGCTCCCTGGGATCACAAAATCAGGAAACTGATACCAAAGTTTTAAAAAATCAGCGCCATTTTGAAATTCTTTGTTAATTGACCGATTTCGTTCAAAATCAATACTTAGGGCTCCCTGGGATCACAAAACAGGAAACTGATACCAAAGTTTTAAAAAATCAGCGCCATTTTGAAATTCTTTGTTAATTGGCCGATTTCGTTCGAAATCGATATTTAGGGCTCCCTGGGATCACAAAATAGAAAACTGACACCAAAGTTTTAAAAAATCAGCGCCATTTTGAAATTCTTTGTTAATTGGCCAATTTCGTTCGAAACCGATATTCAGGGCTCCCTGGGATCACAAAATAGAAAACTGTTACCCATGTTTTAAAAATCAGCGCCATTTTGAAATTCTTTGTTAATCGATCGATTTCGTTCAAAATCGATATTTAGGGCTCCCTGGGATTACAAAACAGAAAACTGATACCAAAGTTTAAGAAAATCAGCGCCATTTTGAAATTCTTTGTTAATTGACTGATTTCGATCAAAATCGATATTTAGGACTCCCTGGGATTTCAATACAAGAAACTGTTACCAAAGTTTTAAAAATTCAGCGCCATTTTGAAATTCTTTGTTAATTGACCGATTGCGTTCAAAATCGATATTTAGGGCTCCCTGGGATTACAAAACAGGAAACTGACACCAAAGTTTTAAACAATCAGCGCCATTTTGAAATTCTTTGTTAATTGGCCAATTTCGTTCGAAATCGATATTCAGGGCTCCCTGGGATCATAAAATAGAAAACTGATATCCATGTTTTAAAAATCAGCGCCATTTTGAAATTCTTTGTTAATCGGTCGATTTCGTTCAAAATCGATATTTAGGGCTCCCTGGAATTACAAAACAGAAAACTGATACCAAAGTTTTAGAAAATCAGCGCCATTTTGAAATTCTTTGTTAATTGACCGATTGCGTTCAAAATCGATATTTAGGGCTCCCTGGGATTACAAAACAGGAAACTGACACCAAAGTTTTAAAAAATCAGCGCCATTTTGAAATTCTTTGTTAATTGGCCAATTTCGTTCGAAATCGATATTCAGGGCTCCCTGGGATCATAAAATAGAAAACTGATATCCATGTTTTAAAAATCAGCGCCATTTTGAAATTCTTTGTTAATCGGTCGATGTTCAAAATCGATATTTAGGGCTCCCTGGAATTACAAAACAGAAAACTGATACCAAAGTTTTAGAAAATCAGCGCCATTTTGAAATTCTTTGTTAATTGACCGATTTCGTTCAAAATCAATACTTAGGGCTCCCTGGGATCACAAAACAGGAAACTGATGCCAAAGTTTTAAAAAATCAGCGCCATTTTGAAATTCTTTGTTAATTTGCCGATTTCGTTCGAAATCGATATTTAGGGCTCCCTGGGATCACAAAATAGAAAACTGATACCCATGTTTTAAAAATCAGCGCCATTTTGAAATTCTTTGTTAATCGGTCGATTTCGTTCAAAATTGATATTTAGGGCTCCCTGGGATTACAAAACAGAAAACTGATACCAAAGTTTAAGAAAATCAGCGCCATTTTGAAATTCTTTGTTAATTGACCGATTTCGATCAAAATCGATATTTAGGACTCCCTGGGATTTCAATACAGGAAACTGATACCAAAGTTTTAAAAATCAGCGCCATTTTGAAATTCTTTGTTAATTGGCCAATTTCGTTCGAAATCGATATTTAGGGCTCCCTGGGATCACAAAATAGAAAACTGATACCCATGTTTTAAAAATCAGCGCCAATTTGAAATTCTTTGTTCATCGACCGATTTCTTTCAAAATCGATATTTAGGGCTCCCTGGGATTACAAAACAGAAAACTGATACCAAAGTTTTAGAAAATCGGCGCCATTTCGAAATTCTTTGTTTGTTGACCGAATTCGTTCAAAATCGTATAGTAAAGTCTGTTCTACTTGTAAGTCAAACCAGAACCCGTGAGCTGCTTTAGCAGCTCGCGCACAGGGCGAAACACTAGTTATACTATATATAGCTCAATTACCACTGACTGACTCACTGACTCATTGACATAATTGTTCTCCTAGAAAGAGACAGAAAACGATACAATGATGTACGGGAGATGTGTTCGGGTGCGGGATTCGAGTAGGGAAAAATTATGACATTTCGGAAAAACAAGATGGCGGCCGACGTGATTTTCGCAACTCTTTTGTTTTCTAACCGATTTTGTTTAAACTCGCAATTATTGAAGAAATTAGTAAACGGTCAATAGAAAAAGTGGAAAAAATTGGAAAAACAAGATGGCAGCCGAGCTGTAGTATATTGAAATTTTTGATTTTTCGACCCCGAACCGCGGCGCCACAGATCCGAAACGGCGTAGTCGAGCATAATATTTTTTTCTCTTTTCGCCTACAACTATCCTGTATTTTGACAGAACGGGAGTGGTTTTTAAAAATTCAAGATGGCGGCTGTCGCGGCAGCCGTTCGGTCTGAGGTACGAAAAAACGCAATTTTTAACTTCAAATTTCTCACAGTTGGCAACGTCGGAGCGTTTCGACTTCTAGAGGGCGATTGTGTGTACAGACTCGAACTATGGATTGGGGAAAAAAAATTTTCCCATTTCTCGGGAAATTTTCAAGATTTACCCCAAAATTTAAAAAATCGAAATACGTATTTTTTGCAAAATTCGAGTACGAGCCACCACGTGTCCCACTTGTACGAATGACATTTGGGTATTTTCATTGCCGAGGTCTGGCAACACTGGAATTTATCAAAGTAAAAGTGATTTTCGACATGGTCTCTTTTCAGGAGCTATCATTTCGGCTGGGTGCGAGCGAGATGAAAAATTGAAACGTCATCAGAAGCGGTATATCCTGTAGTTTACGGGAAAATTATGAAACTATGAAAAATGCTTCTGTGAAACGAGGCGGCGGCCATTTTGTATTCTTTTTGTATTTTTGAAAATTTCGATCACGATCTTGAGGCAGTTGGCAACATTTAGGAAAGTTGACATGTATGGATCGATTGTGTAGCTCGACCGGCAGTATCGAGATATCTAGACAGTGTTGCCACATTTGGGGTAGTTTTCGAGAATTACCCCAAAAATATCCTCCTGTAAAATTTTGTATGAAAATTTTTTTTTTCACTGATGGCTTCGTGTAGAAGTCAGGAAATATAAGTTTAACAAAAATATGGAGACAGCTGATGATTGAGGATTTCGGAGACGGGTAAAGGGCACGGCCAAGGTATTGAAGATAGGTGGGGGTCCTCGAACTAATGTCACTCGGAACCTCATCCAATTGACAAAGAGCAAAAAAAAAATTCAAAATGGCGGATTTAAGATGGCTGCCATACAAACTTCGTTAGTGTCTATCTCGGAGAGTATAAGAGATGGAAGTGTGGTTTCTTGGCAAGAGATGTTCAGAACGAGGAGGTCTATTTAGCAAAATGAAAAAAAATTCAAGATGGCGGAATATTTTTTTCATACCAAATTATATGGCAATTAGGAACTTTATAAGGACTGGGTACTTATGGTTCCCTCATTCTAACGAATCTTTGGGGGCAAAAATGTGAAGCGAGTTGATGATTGAGGATTTTGAAGAAAGAGGTGTGTTCGACCAAATGCATGAAAAAAAAACATAAAACTACCAACATGCCCGCATAATTGTTCTCTTAGAAAGAGAGAGAAAACGATCCAATGATGTATGGGAGATGTGTTAAGGTGCGGGATTCGAGTAGGGAAAAATTATGACATTTCGGAAAAACAAGATGGCGGCCGACGTGATTCTTGCAACTCTTTTGTTTTCCAACCGATTTCGTTACAACTCGCAATTATTGACGAAATTAGTAAACGATATATACAAAAAGTGGAAAAAATAGAAAAACAAGATGGCGGTCAAAGTGATTCTTGCAACTCTTTTGTTTTCCAACCGATTTCGTTACATCTTGCAATTATTGAAGAAATTAGTAAACGATCAATAGAAAAATTGAAAAAATTGGAAAAACAAGATGGCGGCTGAGCTGCAGTATTTATAAATTTTTGATTTTTCAACCCCGACCCGCGGCACCACAGATCCGAAACGGGGTAGTTCATGTATTGGAGATATGTTCGGCTGCGGGACAGGAGCAGGGAAAAATTATGACATTTCGGAAAAACTAGATGGCAGCCGACGTGCTTTTTGTAACTTTTTTTTTCCAACCGATTTTGTTACAACTCGCAATGATTGAAGAAATTAGTAAACGATCAATAGGAAAAGTGGAAAAAATTGGAAAACCAAGATGGCGGCTGACGTGACTCTTGCAACTCTTTTGTTTTCCAACCGATTTCGTTACAACTCGCAATTATTGAAGAAATTAGTAAACGATCAATAGAAAAAGTGGAAAAAACTGAAAAACAAGATGGCTGCCGAGCTGCAGTAATTTCAAATTTTTGATTTTTCAACTCCGATCCGCGGCGCCACAGATCCGAAACAGGATAGTTCATGTATAGGAGATATGTTCGAGTGCGTGATGGGAGTGGGGAAAAATTATGACATTTCGGAAAAACAAGATAGCGGCCGATTAGCCGAAATGAACCGATCGAAGCCTTCAAGATAGGTGCTCGATCAAATGTCATTCGAAACCTCAGCCAATAGACCGTGAGCTGAAAAAAAATTCAAAATGGCGGATTTAGGATGGCTGCCATACAAATTTATTTGGTGTCTATCTCAGAAAGTATAAAAGATGGAAGAATAATATCTTGGCAAAAGATGATAAGGACCTGAAGTTCAACTTGATGAACAGTAAAAAAATTCAAGATGGCGGAATTTATTTTCCATAGAAAATATAATTATGGCGAATATTGAAGAGACTACAAGTGTAGAAAGAACTATGCAAAATTTTGATACGTTTCCGTTTTACCCTGGGATTACAAAACAGGAAACTGTTACCGAAATTTTATAAAATCAGCGCCATTTTGAAATTCTTTGTTAATTGACCGATTTTGTTCAAAATCGATATTTAGGACTTCCTGGGATCACAAAATAGAAAACTGATAACCAAGTTTTAAAAATCAGCGCCAATTTGCAAATTCTTTGTTAATCGACCGATTTCGTTCAAAATTGATATTTAGGGCTCCCTGGGATTAAAAAACAGAAAACTGATACCAAAGTTTTAAAAAATCTGCGACATTTTTAAATTCTTTGTTAATTGGCCAATTTCGTTCGAAATCGATATTCAGGGCTCCCTGGGATCACAAAATAGAAAACTGATACCAAAGTTTTAGAAAATCAGCGCCATTTTGAAATTCTTTGTTAATCGATCGATTTCGTTCAAAATCGATATTTAGGGCTCCCTGGGATTACAAAACAGAAAACTGATATCCATGTTTTTAAAATCAGCGCCATTTTGAAATTCTTTGTTAATTGACCGATTTCGTTCAAAATCGATATTTAGGACTCCCTGAAGTTACAAAACAGGAAACTGTTACCAAAATTTTCAAAAAACCAGCGCCATTTTGAAATTCTTTGTTAATGGACCGATTTCGTTCAAAATCGATATTTAGGGCTCCCTGCAATTTCAATACAGGTAACTGTTACCAAAGTTTTAAAAAATCAGCGCCATTTTGAAATTATTTGTTAATTGACCGATTTCGTTCGAAATCGATATTTAGTTCTCCCTGGGATCACAAAATAGAAAACTGATACCCATGTTTTAAAAATCAGCGCCATTTTGAAATTCTTTGTTAATCGATCGATTTCGTTCAAAATCGATATTTAGGGGTCCCTGGGATCACAAAACAGAAAACTGATACCAAAGTTTTAGAAAATCAGCGCCATTTTGAAATTCTTTGTTAATTGACCGAATTCGTTCAAAATCGTATAGTAAAGTCTGTACTACTTGTAAGTCAAACCACAACCCGTGAGCTGCTTTAGCAGCTCGCGCACAGGGCGAAACACTAGTTATACTATATATAGCTCAATTACCACTCACTCACTCACTCATTGACATAATTGTTCTCCTAGAAAGAGACAGAAAACGATACAATGATGTACGGGAGATGTGTTCGGGTGCGGGATTCGAGTAGGGAAAAATTATGACATTTCGGAAAAACAAGATGGCGGCCGACGTGATTTTCGCAACTCTTTTGTTTTCTAACCGATTTTGTTTAAACTCGCAATTATTGAAGAAATTAGTAAACGGTCAATAGAAAAAGTGGAAAAAATTGGAAAAACAAGATGGCGGCCGAGCTGTAGTATTTTGAAATTTTTGATTTTTCGACCCCGAACCGCGGCGCCACAGATCCGAAACGGCATGGTCGAGCATAATATTTTTTTCTCTTTTCGCCTACAACTATCCTGTATTTTGACAGAACGGGAGTGGTTTTTAAAAATTCAAGATGGCGGCTGTCGCGGCGGCCGTTCGGTCTGAGGTACGAAAAAACGCAATTTTTAACTTCAAATTTCTCACAGTTGGCAACGTCGGAGCGATTCAATTTCTAGGGGGCGATTGTGTGTACAGACTCGAACTATGGATTGGGGAAATAAAATTACCCCATTTCTCGGGAAATTTTCAAGATTTACCCCAAAAATTAAAAAATCGAAATACGTATTTTTTGCAAAGTTCGAGTACGAGCGACCACGTGTCCCACTTGTACGAATGACGTTTGGGTATTTTCGTCGCCGAGGTCTGGCAACACTGGGATTTATCAAAGTAAAAGTGATTTTCGACATGGTCTTTTTTCAGGGGCTATCATTTCGGCTGGGTGCGAGCGAGATGAAAAATTGAAACGTCATCAGGAGCGGTATATCCTGTAGTTCACGGGAAAATTATGAAACTATGTCAAATGCTTCTGTGAAACGAGGTGGCGGCCATTTTGTATTATTTTTGTGTTTTTGAAAATTTCGATCATGATTTTGAGGCAGTTGGCAACATTTGGGAAAGTTGACATGTATGGATCGATTGTGTAGCTCGACCGGCAGTATCGAGATATCTAAACAGTGTTGCCACATTTGGGGAAGTTTTCGAGATTTGCCCCAAAAATGTCCTCCTGTAAAATTTTGTATGAAAGTTTTTTTTTTCACTGATGGCTCCGTATAGAAGTCAGAAAATATAACTTGAAAAAAATATGGAGACAGCTGATGATTGAGGATTTCGGAGACGGGTAAAGGGCACGGCCAAGGTATTGAAGATAGGTGGGGGGTCCTCGAACTAATGTCACTCGGAACCTCATCCAATAGGCAAAGAGCAAAAAAAAACTTCAAAATGGCGGATTAAAGATGGCTGCCATACAAATTTGTTTGGTGTCTATCTCAGAAAGTATAAAAGATGGAAGAGTGGTTTCTTGACAAAAGATGATCAGGACCTGAAGGTCTACTTGATGAACAGGAAAAAAATTCAAGATGGCGGAATTTATTTTTCCATAGAAAATATATGGCCAATATTGAAGAATACTACGACTGTGTAGAACTATGCAAGATTTTGATACGGTTCCGTTTTACCCACGACGGGGCTCCCTGCGATTACAAAGCAGGAAACTGGTACTTAAATTTTAAAAAATCAGCGCCATTTTGAAATTCTTTGTTAATTGACCGATTTCGATCAAAATCGATATTTAAGACTCCCTGGAGTTACATAACAGGAAACTGAAACCAAAGTATTTAAAAAATCAGCGCCATTTTGAAATTCTTTGTTAATGGACCGATTTCGTTCAAAATCGATATTCAGGGCTCCCTCTGATCACAAAACAGGAAACACATACCAAAGTTTAAAAAAATCAACGCCATTTTTAATAATTTTGCTATAATCATAATAAATGTCTGTACTACTTGTAAGTCAAACCACAACCCGTGAGCTGCTTTAGCAGCTCGCGCACAGGGCGAAACACTAGTTATACTATATATAGCTCAATTACCACTGATTCACTCACTCACTGACTGACTCACTCATTGACACAATTGTTCTCCTAGAAAGAGACAGAAAACGATATAATGATGTACGGGAGATGTGTTCGGGTGCGGGAGTCGAGTAGGGAAAAATTATGACATTTCGGAAAAACAAGATGGCGGCCGATGTGATTCTTGCAACTCTTTTGTTTTCTAACCGATTTCGTTAAAACTCGCAACGATTGAAGAAACTAGGAAACGATTTATAGAAAAAGTGGAAAAAATTGGAAAAACAAGATGGCGGCCGAGCTGCAGTGTTTTGAAAATTTTGATTTTTCGACCCCGAACCGCGGCGCCACAGATCCGAAACGGCGTGGTCGAGCGTAATATTTTTTTCTCTTTTCGCCTACAACTATCCTGTATTTTGACAGAACGGGAGTGGTTTTTAAAAATTCAAGATGGCGGCTGTCGCGGCGGCCGTTCGGTCTGAGGTACGAAAAAACGCAATTTTAAAATTCAATTTTCTCACAGTTGGCAACTTCGGAGCGTTTCGACTTGTACTGGGCGATTGTGTGTACAGACTCGAGGTATGGATTGACGAAAAAAAATTACCCCATTTCTAGGGAAATTTTCAAGATTTACCCTAAAAATAAAAAAATCGAAATACGTACTTTTTGCAAAATTCGAGTACGAGCGACCGCGTGTCCCACTTGTACGAATGACATTTGGGTATTTTTATTGCCGAGGTCTGGCAACACTAGAATTTATCAAAGTAAAAGTGATTTTCGACATGGTCTCTTTTCAGGAGCTATCATTTCGGCTGGGTGCGAGCGAGATGAAAAATTGAAACGTCATCAGGAGCGGTATATCCTGTAGTTCACGGGAAAATTATGAAACTGTGTAAAATATTTCTGTGAAACGAGGTGGCGGCCATTTTGTATTCTTTTTGTTTTTTTGAAAATTTCGATCACGATTTTGAGGCAGTTGGCAACATTTGGGAAAGTTGACATGTATGGATCGGTTGTGAAGCTCGACCGGCAGTATCGAGATATCTAAACAGTGTTGCCACATTTGGGTTACTTTTCGAGATTTTCCCCAAAAACTTCTTCCTGTAAAATTTTGTATGAAAATTTTTTTTTTCACTGATGGCTTCGTGTAGAAGTCAGAAAATATAACTTTGACAAAAATATGGAGACAGCTGATGATTGAGGATTTCGGAGACGGGTAAAGGGCACGGCCAAGGTATTGAAGATAGGTGGGGGGTCCTCGAACTAATATCACTCGGAACCTCATCCAATTGGCGATGAGTTTAAAAAAAACTCGAAAATGGTGGATTCAAGATGGCCGCCATACAAATTTCGTCAGTGTCTATCTCAGAGAATATAAGAGATGGAATTGTAGTTTCTTGGCAAGAGATGATCAGGACGAGGAGGTCTATTTAGCTAAATGAAAAAAAATTCAAGATGGCGGAATATTTTTTTTCCTACCAAATTATATGGCGATTAGGAACTTTATAAGGACTGGGTACTTCTAACGAATATTTGGGAGAAAAATGTGAAGCGAGTTGATGATTGAGGATATCGGAGACGGGTGAAGAGCACGGCCAGGATATTGTAGAAAGAGGGGGTGTGTTCGACCATATGCATGAAAAAAAACAAACATAAAACTACCAACATACCCGCATAATTGTTCTACTAAAAAAAGGCAGAAAACGATACAATGATGTATGGAAGATGTGTTCGGGCGCGGGATGGGAGTAGGGAAAAATTATGACCTTTTGGAAAAACAAGATGGCGGCCGACGTGATTCTTGCAACTCTTTTGTTTTCCAACCGATTTCGTTACAACTCGTAATGATTAAAGAAATTAGTAAGCGAACAATACAAAATGTAGAAAAAATTGTAAAAACAAGATGGCGGCCGAGCTGTAGTATTTTCAAATTTTTGATTTTTCGACCCCGAACCGCAGCGCTACAGATCCGAAACGGGGTAGTTCATGTGCAGGTAATACGTTCGGGTGCGGGATGGAATTAGGGAAAAATTATGACATTTCGGAAAAACAAGATGGCGGCTGACGTGCTTTTTGTGACTTTTTTATTTTCCAACCGATTTCGTTACAACTCGCAATGATTGAAGAAATTAGTAAACGATCACTACAAAAAAGTAGAAAAAATTGGAAAAACAAGATGGCGGCCGAGCTGTAGTGTTTTGAAATTTTTGATTTTTCGACCCCGAACCGCGGCGCCACAGATCCGAAACGGCGTGGTCGAGCATAATATTTTTTTCTCTTTTCGCCTACAGCTATCCTGTATTTTGACAGAACGGGAGTGGTTTTTAAAAATTCAAGATGGCGGCTGTCGCGGCGGCCGTTCGGTCTGAGGTACGAAAAAACGCAATTTTAAAATTCAATTTTCTCACAGTTGGCATCGTCATGGTTTTTTTCACTGTCTACTTGACGAACAGGTAAAAAATTCAAGATGGCGGAATTTATTTTTCGATAGAAAATATATAGCCAATATTGAAGAATACTACAAGACTGTGTAAAACTATGCAAGATTTTGATACGGTTCCGTTTTAGCCACGACGGGGCTCCCTGCGATTACAAAACAAAAAACTTGTACTAAAATTAAAAAAAATCGCCATTTTGAAATTCTTTGTTAATAAACCGATTTCGTTTAAAATCGATATTGAGGACTCTCTGGGGTTACAAAACAGGAAACTGAAACCAAAATTTTAAAAAATCAGCGCCATTTTGAAATTCTTTGTTAATTGACCGATTTCGTTAAAAATCGATATTTAGGACTCTCTGGGGTTACAAAACAGGAAACTGAAACCAAAATTTTAAAAAATCAGCGCCATTTTGAAATTCTTTGTGAATCGACCGATTTCGTTCAAAATCGATATTCAGGGCTCCCTGGGATCACAAAACAGGAAACTGATACTTACCAAAGTTTTAAAAAATCAGCGCCATTTTGAAATTCTTTATTAATTGACCGATTCATTCAAAATCGATATTTAGGGTACCCTGAGATCAAAAAACAGGAAACTGATAACAAAGTTTTAGAAAATCAGCGCCATTTTGAAATTCTTTGTTAATTGACCGATTTCGTTTAAAATCGATATTGAGGACTCCCTGGGGTTAAAAAACAGGAAACTGAAACCAAAATTTTAAAAAATCAGCGCCATTTTGAAATTCTTTGTTAATGGACCGATTTCGTTCAAAATCGATATTTAGGGCTCCCTGGGATCACAAAACAGAAAACTGATACTAAAGATTTTAAAAAATAAGCGCCATTTTGAAATTCTTTGTTAATTGACCGATTTCGTTCAAAATCGATATTTAGGGCTCCCTGGAATTACAAAACAGAAAACTGATACCAAAGATTTAGAAAATCAGCGCCATTTTGAAATTCTTTGTTAATTGGCCGATTTCATTCGAAATCGATATTTAGGGCTCCCTGGGATCACAAAATAGAAAACTGATTCCCATGTTTTACAAATCAGCGCCATTTTGAAATTTTTTGTTTATCGATCGATTTCGTTCAAAATCGATATTTAGGGCTGCCTGGGATTACAAAACAGAAAACTGATACCAAAGATTTAGAAAATCAGCGCCATTTTGAAATTCTTTGTTTATTGACCGAATTCGTTCAAAATCGTATAGTAAAGTCTGTACTACTTGTAAGTCAAACCACAACCCGTGAGCTGCTTTAGCAGCTCGCGCACAGGGCGAAACACTAGTTTATACTATATATAGCTCGATTACCACTGACTGACTCACTCACTGACTGACTCATTGACATAATTGTTCTCCTAGAAAGAGACAGAAAACGATACAATGATGTATGGGAGATGTGTTCGGGTGCGGGATTCGAGTAAGGAAAAATTATGACATTTCGGAAAAACAAGATGGCGGCCGACGTGATTCTTGCAGCTCTTTTGTTTTCCAACCGATTTCGTTACAACTCGCACCGATTGAAGAAATTAAGAAACGATCAATAGAAAGAGTGGAAAAAATTGGAAAAACAAGATGGCGGCCGAGCTGTAGTGTTTTGAAATTTTTGATTTTTCGACCCCGAACCGCGGCGCCACAGATCCGAAACGGCGTGGTCGAGCGTAATATTTTTTCTCTTTTCGCCTACAACTATCCTGTATTTTGACAGAACGGGAGTGATTTTTAAAAATTCAAGATGGCGGCTGTCGCGGCGGCCGTTCGGTCTGAGGTACGAAAAAACGCAATTTTAAAATTCAAATTTCTCACAGTTGGCAACGTCGGAGCGTTTCGACTTCTAGGGGGCGATTGTGTGTACAAACACGAACTATAGATTGGGGAAAAAAAATTACCCCATTTCTCGGGAAATTTTCAAGATTTACCCCAAAAATTAAAAAATCGAAATACGTATTTTTTGCAAAATTCGAGTACGAGCGACCACGTGTCCCACTTGTACGAATGACATTTGGGTATTTTCATTGCCGAGGTGTGGCAACACTGGAATTTATCAAAGTAAAAGTGATTTTCGACATGGTCTCTTTTCAGGAGCTATCATTTCGGCTGGGTGCGAGCGAGATGAAAAATTGAAACGTCATCAGGAGCGGTATATCCTGTAGTTCACGGGAAAATTATGAAACTATGTAAAATGTTTCTTTGAAATGAGTTGGCGGCCATTTTGTATTATTTTTGTGTTTTTGAAAATTTCGATCACGATTTTGAGGCAGTTGGCAACATTTGGGAAAGTTGACATGTATGGATCGATTGTGTAGCTCGACCGGCAGTATCGAGATATCTAAACAGTGTTGCCACATTTGGGGTAGTTTTCGAGATTTTCCCCATAAATGTCCTCCTGTAAAATTTTGTATGAAAATTTTTTTTTTTCACTGATGGCTTCGTATAGAAGTCAGAAAATTTAACATGAAGAAAAATTTGGAGACTGCTGATGATTGAGGATTTCGGAGACGGGTAAAGGGCACGGCCAAGGTATTGAAGATAGGTGGGGGGTCCTCGAACTAATGTCACTCGGAACCTCATCCAATAGACAAAGAGCAAAAAAAAAATCAAAATGGCGGATTTAAGATGGCTGCCATACAAATTTGTTTGGTGTCTATCTCAGAAAGTATAAAAGATGGAAGAGTGGTTTCTTGGCAAAAGATGATCAGGACCTGAAGGTCTACTTGATGACCAGGAAAAAATTCAAGATGGCGGAATTTATTTTTCCATAGAAAATATTATATGGCCAATATTGAAGTGACTACAAGTCTGTACTACTTGTAAGTCAAACCACAACCCGTGAGCTGCTTTAGCAGCTCGCGCACAGGGCGAAACACTAGTATATAGTATAACTAGTGTTTCGCCCTGTGCGCGAGCTGCTAAAGCAGCTCACGGGTTGTGGTTTTTGGGATATTAGGGATCCTCAGTTATCGATTTTGAACGAAATCGGTCAATTAACAATGAATTACAAAATGGCGCTGATTTTTTAAAACTTTGGTAACAGTTTCCTTTATTGATCTCCCAGGGAGCCCTAAATATCGATTTTGAACGAAATCGGGCCATTAACAAAGAATTTCAAAATGGCGCTGATTTTTTAAAATTTTGGTTTCAGTTACCTGTTTTGTAACCCCAGGGAGTCCTCAATATCGATTTTGAACGGAATCGGTCCATTAACAAAGAATTTCAAAATGGCGCTGATTTTTTAAAATTTTGGTTTCAGTTTCCTGTTTTGTAACCCCAGGGAGTCCTTAATATCGATTTTAAACGAAATCGGTCAATTAACAAAGAATTTCAAAATGGCGATTTTTTTAAATTTTAGTACCAGTTTCTTGTTTTGTAATCGCAGGGAGCCCCGTCGTGGGTAAAACGGAACCGTATCAAAATCTTGCATAGTTTTACACAGTCTTGTAGTATTTTCAATATTGGCCATATATTTTCTATGGATAAATAAATTCCGCCATCTTGAATTTTTTTCCTGTTCATCAAGGAGACCTTCAGGTCCTGATCATCTTTTGCTAAGAAACCACTCTTCCATCTTTTATACTTTCTGAGATAGACACCAAACAAATTTGTATGGCAGCCATCTTAAATCCGCCATTTTGAATTTTTTTTTTGCTCTTTGCCTATTGGATAAGGTTCCGAGTGACATTAGTTCGAGGACCCCCCACCTATCTTCAATACCTTAGCCGTGCCCTTTACCCGTCTCCAAAATCCTCAATCATCAGCTGTCTCCATATTTTTTTTCAAGTTATATTTTCTTACTTCTATACGAAGCCATCAGTGAAAAAAAAAAATTTAATACTAAATTATACAGGAGGAAGTTTTTGGGGAAAATCTCGAAAACCACCCCAAATGTGGCAACACTGTTTAGATATCTCGATACTGCCGGTCGAGCTACACAATCGATCCATACATGTCAACTTTCCCAAATGTTGCCAACTGCCTCAAAATCATGATCGAAATTTTCAAAAACACAAAAAGAATACAAAATGGCCGCCACCTCGTTTCACAGAAACATTTGACATAGTTTCATAATTTTCCCATGAACTACAGGATATACCGCTCCTGATGACGTTTCAATTATTCATCTCGCTCGCACCCAGCTGAAATGATAGCTCCTGAAAAGAGACCATGTCGAAAATCAGTTTAACTTTGATAAATTCCAGTGTTGCCAGACCTCGGTGACGGAAATACCCAAACGTCATTCGTACAAGTGGGATACGTGGTCGCTCGTACTCGAACTTTGCAAAAAATACGTATTTCGATTTTTTAATATTTGGGGTAAAACTTGAAAATTACCCTAGAAATGGGGTAATTTTTTTTCCCCAATCCATTCTTCGAGTCGGTACACACAATCGCCCCGTACAAGTCAAAACGCTCCGACGTTGCCAACTGTGAGAAAATTGAATTCTAAAATTGCGTTTTTTCGTACCTCAGACCGAACGGCCGCCGCGACAGCCGCCATCTTGAATTTTTTAAAACCACTCCTGTTCTGTCAAAATACAGGATATTTGTAGGCGAAAAGAGAAAAAAATATTATGCTCGACCACGCCGTTTCGGATCTGTGGCGCCGCGGTTCGGGGTCGAAAAATCAAAAATTTCAAAACACTACAGCTCGGCCGCCATCTTGTTTTTCCAATTTTTTCCACTCTTTCTATTGATCGTTTCCTAATTTCTTCAATCGGTGCGAGTTTTAACGAAATCGGTTGGAAAACAAAAGAGTTGCAAGAATCACGTCGGCCGCCATCTTGTTTTTCCGAAATGTCATAATTTTTCCCTACTCGACTCCCGCACCCGAACACATCTCCCGTACATCATTGTATCGATTTCTGTCTCTTTCTAGGAGAACAATTATGTCAATGAGTGAGTCAGTCAGTCAGTGAGTGGTAATTGAGCTATATATAGTATAATAACTAGTGTTTCGCCCTGTGCGCGAGCTGCTAAAGCAGCTCACGGGTTGTGGTTTGACTTACAAGTAGTACAGACATTTATTATGATTATAGCAAAATTATTAAAAATGGCGTTGATTTTTTTAAACTTTGGTATGAGTTTCCTGTTTTGTGATCAGAGGGAGCCCTGAATATCGATTTTGAACGAAATCGGTCCATTAACAAAGAATTTCAAAATGGCGCTGATTTTTTAATACTTTGGTTTCAGTTTCCTGTTTTGTAGCTCCAGGGAGTCTTAAATATCGATTTTGATCGAAATCGGTCAATTAACAAAGAATTGCAAAATGGCGCTGATTTTTTTTAATTTTAGTACCAGTTTCCTGCTTTGTAATCGCAGGGAGCCCCGTCGTGGGTAAAACGGAATAGTATCAAAATCTTGCATAGTTCTACACAGTCGTAGTGTTCTTCAATATTGGCCATATATTTTCTATGGAAAAATAAATTCCGCCATCTTGAATTTTTTTCCTGTTCATCAAGTAGATCTTCAAGTCCTGATCATCTTTTGTCAAGAAACCACTCTTCCATCTTGTATACTTTCTTAGATAGACACCAAACAAATTTGTATGGCAGCCATCTTAAATTTTTTTTTGCTCTTTGTCAATTGGATGAGGTTACGAGTGACATTAGTTCGAGGACCCCCCACCTATCTTCAATGCCTTGGCCATGCCCTTAACCCGTCTCCGAAATCCTCAATCATCAGCAGTCTCCATATTTTTTTAAAGTTATATTTCCTGACTTCTACACGAAGCCATCAGTGAAAAAAAAAATTTTTATAAAAAATTTTACAGGAGGACATTTTTGGGGAAAATCTCGAAAACTACCCATAATGTGGCAACACTGTTTAGATATCTCGATACTGCCGGTCGAGCTACACAATCGATCCATACATGTCCACTTTCCCAAATGCTGCCAACTGCCTCAAAATCATGATCGAAATTTTAAAAAACACAAAAATAATACAAAATGGCCGCCACCTCGTTTCAAAGAAACATTTTACACAGTTTCATAATTTTCCCGTAAACTACAGGATATACCGCTCCTGATGACGTTTCAATTTTTCATCTCGCTCGCACCCAGCCGAAATGATAGCTCCTGAAAAGAGACCATGTCGAAAATCACTTTTACTTTGATAAATTCCAGTGTTGCCAGACCTCGGCGACAGAAATACCCAAACATCATTCGTACAAGTGGGACATGTGGTCGCTCGTACTCGAACTTTGCAAAAAATACGTATTTCGATTTTTTTATTTTTGGGGTAAATCTTGAAAATTTCCCGAGAAATGGGGTAAATTTTTTTCTGCAATCCATTCTTCGAGTCGGTACACACAATCGCCCCATAGAAGTCGAAACGCTCCGACGTTGCCAATAGTTGCCGTGAGAAAATTGAATTTTAAAATTGCGTTTTTTCGTACCTCAGACCAAACGGCCGCCGGGACAGCCGCCATCTTGAATTTTAAAAAACCACTCCCGTTCTGTCAAAATACAGGATAGTTGTAGGCGAAAAGAGAAAAAAATATTAGTGTTTCGCCCTGTGCGCGAGCTGCTAAAGCAGCTCACGGGTTGTGGTTTTTGGGATATTAGGGATCCTCAGTTATCGAATTTGAACGAAATCGGCCCATTAACAAAGAATTTCAAAATGACGCTGATTTGTTAAAATTTTGGTATCAGTTTCCTGTTTTGTAACCCCAGGGAGTCCTAAATAGCGATTTTGAACGAAATCGGTCAATTAACAAAGAATTTCAAAATGGCGTTGATTTTTTTAAACATTGGTAACAGTTTCCTGTTTTGTGATCCCAGGGAGCCCTGAATATCGATTTTGAACGAAATCGGTCAATTAACAAAAAATTTCAAAATGGCGCTGATTTTTAAAAACTTTGGTAATAGTTTCCTGTATTGAAATCCCAGGGAGCCCTAAATATCGATTTTGAACGAAATCGGTCCATTAACAAAGAATTTCAAAATGGCGCTGATTTTTTAAAATTTTGGTTTCAGTTTCCTGTTTTGTAACCCCAGGGAGTCCTAAATATCGATTTTGAACGAATTCGGTCCATTAACAAAGAATTTCAAAATGGCGCTGATTTTTTAAATTTTAGTACCAGTTTCCTGTTTTGTAATCACAGGGAGCCCCGTCGTGGGTAAAACGGAACCGTATCAAAATCTTGCATAGTTCTAGTCTTGTAGTATTCTTCAATATTGGCCATATATTTTCTATGGAGAAATAAATTCCGCCATCTTGAATTTTTTTCCTGTTCATCAAGTAGACCTCCAGGTCCTTATCATCTTTTGCCAAGAAACCACTCTTCCATCTTGTATACTTTCTGAGATGGAAATCAAACAAATTTGTATGGCAGCCATCTTAAATCCGCCATTTTGAATTTTTTTTTTGCTCTTTGTCTATTGGATGAGGTTCCGAGTGACATTAGTTCGAGGACCCCCCACCTATCTTCAATACCTTGGCCGTGCCCTTTACCCGTCTCCGAAATCCTCAATCATCAGCTGTCCCCATATTTTTGTTTAAGTTATATTTTCTGACTTCTACACGAAGCCATCAGTGAAAAAAAATTATTTCATTCAAAATTTTACAGGACGACATTTTTGGGGAAAATCTCGAAAACTACCCCAAATGTGGCAACACTGTTTAGATATCTCGATACTGCCGGTCGAGTTACACAGTCGATATCTACATGTCAACTTTCCCAATGTTGCCAACTGCCTCAAAATCGTGATCGAAATGTTCAAAAACACAAAAAGAATACAAAATGGCCGCCACCTCGTTTCACAGAAACATTTCACACAGTTTCATAATTTTCCCATGAACAACAGGATATACCGCCTCTGATGACGTTGCAATTTTTCATCTCGCTCGAAAAATCAAAAATTTCAAAACACTACAGCTCGGCCGCCATCTTGTTTTTCCAATTTTTTCTACTTTTTTGTAGTGATCGTTTACTAATTTCTTCAATCATTGCGAGTTGTAACGAAATCGGTTGGAAAATAAAAAAGTTACAAAAAGCACGTCAGCCGCCATCTTGTTTTTCCGAAATGTCATAATTTTTCCCTAATCCCATCCCGCACCCGAACGTATTATACATGAACTACCCCGTTTCGGATCTGTAGCGCTGCGGTTCGGGGTAGAAAAATCAAAAATTTGAAAATACTACAGCTCGGCCGCCATCTTGTTTTTACAATTTTTTCTACATTTTGTATTGTTCGCTTACTAATTCCTTTAATTATTACGAGTTGTAACGAAATCGGTTGGAAAACAAAAGAGTTGCAAGAATCACGTCGGCCGCCATCTTGTTTTTCCAAAAGGTCATAATTTTTCCCTACTCCCATCCCGCGCCCGAATACATCTCCCATACATCATTGTATCGTTTTCTGCCTTTTTTTAGTAGAACAATTATGCGGGTATGTTGGTAGTTTTATGTTTGTTTTTTTTTCATGCATATGGTCGAACACACCCCCTCTTTCTACAATATCCTGGCCGTGCTCTTCACCCGTCTCCGATATCCTCAATCATCAACTCGCTTCACATTTTTCTCCCAAATATTCGTTAGAAGTACCCAGTCCTTATAAAGTTCCTAATCGCCATATAATTTGGTACGAAAAAAAATATTCCGCCATCTTGAATTTTTTTTCATTTCGCTAAATAGACCTCCTCGTCCTGATCATCTCTTGCCAAGAAACTACAGTTCCATCTCTTATATTCTCTGAGATAGACACTGACGAAATTTGTATGGCGGCCATCTTGAATCCACCATTTTCGAGTTTTTTTTAAACTCATCGCCAATTGGATGAGGTTCCGAGTGACATTAGTTCGAGGACCTCCCACCTATCTTCAATACCTTGGCCGTGCCCTTTACCCGTCTCCGAAATCCTCAATCATCAGCTGTCTCCATATTTTTGTTAAAGTTATATTTCCTGACTTCTGCACGAAGCCATCAGTGAAAAAAAAAATTTTCATACAAAATTTTACAGGAGGACATTTTTGGGGAAAATCTCGCAAACTACCCATAATGTGGCAACACTGTTTAGATATCTCGATACTGCCGGTCGAGCTACACAATCGATCCATACATGTCAACTTTCCCAAATGTTGCCAACTGCCTCAAAATCATGATCGAAATTTTCAAAAACACAAAAATAATACAAAATGGCCGCCACCTCATTTCACAGAAACATTTGACATAGTTTCATAATTTTCCCATGAACTACAGGATATACCGCTCCTGATGACGTTTCAATTTTTCATCTCGCTCGCACCCAGCCGAAATGATAGCTCTTGAAAAGAGACCATGTCGAAAATCACTTTTACTTTGATAAATTCCAGTGTTGCCAGACCTCGGCGACGGAAATACCCAAACATCATTCGTACAAGTGGGACACGTAGTTGCTCATACTCGAACTTTGCCAAAAATACGTATTTCGATTTTTTAATTTTTGGGGAAAATCTTGAAAATTTCCCGATAAATGGGGTAAATTTTTTTCCCCAATCCATTCTTCGAGTCGGTACACACAATCGCCCCATAGAAGTCGAAACGCTCCGACGTTGCCAACTGTGAGAAAATTGAATTTTAAAATTGCGTTTTTTCGTACCTCAGACTAAACGGCCGCCGCGACAGCCGCCATCTTGAATTTTTAAAAACCACTCCCATTCTGTCAAAATGCAGGATAATTGTAGGCGAAAAGAGAAAAAAATATCATGCTCGACCACGCCGTTTCGGATCTGTGGCGCCGCGGTTCGGGGTCGAAAAATCAAAAATTTCAAAACACTACAGCTCGGCCGCCATCTTGTTTTTCCAATTTTTTCCACTTTTTCTATTAATCGTTTACTAAATTCTTTAATAGTTGCGAGTTGTAACGAAATCGGTTGGAAAACAAAAGAGTTGCAAGAATCACGTCGGCCGCCATCTTGTTTTTCCGAAATGTCATATTTTCCCTAATCCCATCCCGCACCCGAACGTATTACCAGTACATGAACTACCCCGTTTCGGATCTGTAGCGCTGCGGTTCGGGGTAGAAAAATCAAAAATTTGAAAATACTACAGCTCGGCCGCCATCTTGTTTTTACAATTTTTTCTACATTTTGTATTGTTCGCTTACTAATTCCTTTAATCATTACGAGTTGTAACGAAATCGGTTGGAAAACAAAAGAGTTGCAAGAATCACGTCGGCCGCCATCTTGTTTTTCCAAAAGGTCATAATTTTTCCCTACTTCCATCCCGCGCCCGAATACATCTCCCATACATCATTGTATCGTTTTCTGCCTTTTTTTAGTAGAACAATTATGCGGGTATGTTGGTAGTTTTATGTTTGTTTTTTTTCATGCATATGGTCGAACACACCTCCTCTTTCTACAATATCCTGGCCGTGCTCTTCACCCGTCTCCGATATCCTCAATCATCAACTCGCTTCACATTTTTCTCCCAAATATTCGTTAGAAGTACCCAGTCCTTATAAAGTTCCTAATCGCCATATAATTTGGTACGAAAAAAAATATTCCGCCATCTTGAATTTTTTTTCATTTCGCTAAATAGACCTCCTCGTCCTGATCATCTCTTGCCAAGAAACCACACTTCCATCTCTTATACTCTCCGAGATAGACACTGACGAAATTTGTATGGCGGCCATCTTGAATCCACCATTTTCGAGTTTTTTTTAAACTCATCGCCAATTGGATGTGGTTCCGAGTGACATTAGTTCGAGGACCCCCCATCTATCTTCAATACCTTGGCCGTGCCCTTTACCCGTCTCCGAAATCCTCAATCATCAGCTGTCTCCATATTTTTTTCAAGTTATATTTTCTGACTTATATACGAAGCCATCAGTGAAAAAAAAATTTTTCGTACAAAATTTTACAGGAGGACATTTTTGGGGAAAATCTCGAAAACTACCCCAAATGTGGCAACACTGTTTAGATATCTCGATACTGCCGGTCGAGTTACACAGTCGATCCATACATGTCAACTTTCCCAAATGTTGCCAACTGCCTCAAAATCGTGATCGAAATTTTCAAAAACACAAAATGAATACAAAATGGCCGCCACCTCGTTTCACAGAAGCATTTTACATAGTTTCATAATTTTCCCGTAAACTACAGGATATACCGCTCCTGATGACGTTTCAATTTTTCATCTCGCTCGCACCCAGCCGAAATGATTGCTCCTGAAAAAAGACCATGTCGAAAATCACTTTTACTTTGATAAATTCCAGTGTTGCCAGACCGCGGCGATGAAAATACCCAAACGTCATTCGTACCAGTGGGACACGTGGTTGCTCATACTCGAACTTTGCAAAAAATACGTATTTCGATTTTTTTATTTTTGGGGTAAATCTTGAAAATTTCCCGAGAAATGGGGTAATTTTTTTTCCCCAATCCATACCTCGAGTCTGTACACACAATCGCCCCGTACAAGTCGAAACGCTCCGACGTTGCCAACTGTAAGAAAATTAAATTTTAAAATTGCGTTTTTTCGTACCTCAGACCGAACGGCCGCCGCGACAGCCGCCATCTTGAATTTTTAAAAACCACTCCCATTCTGTCAAAATACAGGATAGTTGTAGGCGAAAAGAGGAAAAAATATTACGCTCGACCACGCCGTTTCGGATCTGTGGCGCCGCGGTTCGGGGTCGAAAAATCAAAAATTTCAAAACACTACAGCTCGGTCGCCATTTTGTTTTTCCGATTTTTTCCACTTTTTCTATTGACCGTTTTCTAATTTCTTCAATAATTGCGAGTTTAAACAAAATCGGTTGAATAACAAGAGAGCTGCAAGAATCACGTCGGCCGCCATCTTGTTTTTCCGAAATGTCATAATTTTTCCCTACTCGACTCCCGCACCCGAACACATCTCCCGTACATCAATATATCGTTTTCTGTCTCTTTCTAGGAGAACAATTATGTCAATGAGTCAGTCAGTGGTAATTGAGCTATATATAGTATAACTAGTGTTTCGCCCTGTGCGCGAGCTGCTAAAGCAGCTCACGGGTTGTGGTTTGACTTACAAGTAGTACAAACTTTACTATACGATTTTGAACGAAATCGGTCAATTAACAAAGAATTTCAAAATGGCGCTGATTTTTTAAAACTTTGGTAACAGTTTCCTGTATTGAAATCCCAGGGAGCCCTTAATATCGATTTTGAACGAAATCGGTCAATTAAAAAAGAATTTCAAAATGGCGCTGATTATTTAAAATTATGGTATCAGTTTCCTGTTTTGTAACCCCAGGGAGTCCTAAATATCGATTTTGAATGAAATCGGTCAATAAACAAATAACTTCAAAATGGCGCAGGTTTTTTTAAATTTTAGTACCAGTTTCCTGGTTTGTAATCGCAGGGAGCCCCGACGTGGGTTAAACGGAACCGTATCAAAATCTTGCATAGTTCTACACAGTCTTGTAGTATTCTTCAATATTGGCCATATATTTTCTATGGAAAAATAAAATCCGCCATCTTGAATTTTTTACCTGTTCGTCAAGTAGACCTTCAGGTCCTGATTATCTTTTGCCAAGAAACCACTCTTCCATCTTTTATACTTTCTAAGATGGAAATCAAACAAATTTGTATGGCAGCCATCTTAAATCCGCCATTTTGAATTATTTTTTTGCTCTTTGTCTATTGGATGAGGTTCCGAGTGACATTTGTTCGAGGACCCCCTACCTATCTTCAATACCTTGGCCGTGCCCTTTCCCCGTCTCCGAAATCCTCAATCATCAGCTGTCTCCATATTTTTTTTCTAGTTATATTTTCTTACTTCTATACGAAGCCATCAGTGAAAAAAAAATTTTCATACAAAATTTTACAGGAGGACATTTTTGGGGAAAATCTCGAAAACTACCCCAACTGTGGCAACACTGTTTAGATATCTCGATACTGCCGGTCGAGCTACACAATCGATCCATACATGTCAACTTTCCCAAATGTTGCCAACTGCCTCAAAATCGTGATCGAAATTTTCAAAAACACAAAAAGAATACAAAATGGCCGCCACCTCGTTTCATAGAAGCATTTTACATAGTTTCATAATTTTCCCTTAAACTACAGGATATACCGCTCCTGATGACGTTTCAATTTTTCATCTCGCTCGCACCCAGCCGAAATGATTGCTGAAAAAAGCCCATGTCGAAAATCACTTTTACTTTGATAAATTCCAGTGTTGCCAGACCTCGGCGACGTAAATATCCAAACGTCATTTGTACGAGTGGGACACGTGGTCGCTCATACTCGAACTTTGCAAAAAATACGTATTTCGATTTTTTAATTTTTGGGGTAAATCTTGAAAATTTCCCGAGAAATGGGGTAATTTTTTTTCCCCAATCCATAGTTCGAGTCTGTACACACAATCGCCCCCTAGAAGTCGAAACGCTCCGACGTTGCCAACTGTGAGAAATTTGAAGTTTAAAATTGCGTTTTTTCGTACCTCAGACCGAACGGCCGCCGCGACAGCCGCCATCTTGAATTTTTAAAAACCACTCCCATTCTGTCAAATAAGAGGATAATTGTAGGCGAAAACAGAAAAAACAATTATGCTCGACCACGCCGTTTCGGATCTGTGGCGCCGCGGTTCGGGGTCGAAAAGTCAAAAATTTCAAAACACTACAGCTCGGCCGCCATCTTGTTTTTCCAATTTTTTCCACTTTTTCTAAAAATCGTTTCCTAGTTTCTTCAATCGTTGCGAGTTTTAACGAAATCGGTTGGAAAACAAAAGAGTTGCAAGAATCACGTCGGCCGCCATCTTGTTTTTCCGAAATGTCATAATTTTTCCCTACTCGACTCCCGCACTCGAACACATCTCCCGTACATCATTATATCGTTTTCTGTCTCTTTCTAGGAGAACAATTATGTCAATGAGTGAGTCAGTGAGTCAGTGGTAATTGAGCTATATATAGTATAACTAGTGTTTCGCCCTGTGCGCGAGCTGCTAAAGCAGCTCACGGGTTGTGGTTTTGGGGATATTAGGGATCATCAGTTGTCGAATTTGAACGAAATCGGTCAATTAACAAAGAATTTCAAAATGGCGCCGATTTTTTAAAACTTTGGTAACAGTTTCCTGTATTGAAATCCCAGGGAGCCCTAAATATCGATTTTGAACGAAATCGGTCCATTAACAAAGAATTTCAAAATGGCGCTGATTTTTTAAAATTTTGGTTTCAGTTTCCTGTTTTTTAACCCCAGGGAGTCCTCAATATCGATTTTAAACGAAATCGGTCAATTAACAAATAATTTCAAAAAAACGCTGATTTTATAAATTTTGGCAACAGTTTCCTGTTTTGTAATATTAGGGATCCTCATATATCGATTTTGAACGAAATCAGACAATTAACAAAGAATTTCAAAATGGCGCTGATTTTTTAAATGTTGGTACCAGTTTCCTGTTTTGTAATCCCAGGGAGCCCTAAATATCGATTTTGAACGAAATCGGTTAATTAACGAAGAATTTCAAAATGGCGCTGGTTTTTTAAAATTTTTGTAACATTTCCTGTATTGTGATCCCACGGAGTCCTAAATATCGATTTTGAACGAAATCGGTCAATTAACAAAGAATTTCAAATGGCGCTGATTTTTTAAAATGTTGGTACCAGTTTCCTGTTTTGTAATCTCAGGTAGTCCTAAATATCGATTTTGAACGAAATTGGTCAATTTACAAATTGGTGAATTTCAAAATGGCGCTGTTTTTTTTAATTTTGATAACATTTTCCTGTTTTGTAACCCCAGGCCCAGGGAGCCCTAAATATCGATTTTGAACGAAATCAGCAAATAAACAAATTATTTCAAAATAGCGGTGGTTTTTTTTAAATTTTGGAATAATTTTCCTGTTTTGTAATCCCAGGGAGCCCCGTCGTGGGTTAAACGGAAAAGTATCAAAATCTTGCATAGTAGTTCTACACTTGTAGTCTCTTCAATTTTCGCCTTTTATATTCTATGCAAGAATAAATTCCGCCATCTTGAATTTTTTTCCTGTTCATCAAGTAGATCTTCAGGTCCTTATGATATTTTGCCAAGAAACCTCTCTTCCGTCATTTATACTTTCTGAGTTAGACAACAATTAAATTTCTATGGCAGCCATCTTAAATCTGCCATTTTGAATTTTTTTCAGCTCATTGTCTATTGGATGAAGTGTCGAATGACATTTGGTCGAGCACCCCCCTATCTATTTGTTATGCTTCGATCGGTTGATTTCAGCAAATCAGCCGCCATTTTGTTTTTCCGAAATATTATAATTTTTTCCTACTCTTATCCCGCACGCGAACACATCTCCTATACATGAACTACCCCGTTTCAGATCTGTGACGCCGCGGTTTGAGGTAGAAAAATCAAAAATTTTAAAGCACTATATCTCGGCCGCCATTTTGTTTTTCCAATTTTTTCTACTTTTTATATTGATTGTTTACTAATTTCTTCAATAATTGCGAGTTATAATGAAATCAGTTGGAAAACAAAAGAGTTGCAAAAATCACGTCAGCCGCCATCTTGTTTTTCAATTTTTTTTCCACTTTTTCTATTGATCGTTTACAAATATCTTCAATCATTGCGAGTTGTAACGAAATCGGTCGGAAAACAAAAGAGTTGCAAGAATCACCTCGGCCGCCATCTTGTTTTTCTAATTTGTTCTACTTTTTGTATTGATCGTTTACTAATTTCTTCAATCGTTGCGAGTTGTAACGAAATCGGTTGAAAAATAAAAAAGTTACAAAAAACACGCCGGCCGCTATCTTGTTTTTCCGAAATGTAATAATTTTTCTCTACTCCCATCCCGCACCCGAACATATGACCTATACATGAACTAACCCGTTTCGGATCTGTAGCGCCACGGTTCGGGGTCGAAAATTCAAAAATTTGAAATTACTACAGCTCAGCCGCCATCTTGTTTTTCTAAATTGTTCTACTTTTTGTATTGATCGTTTACTAATTTCTTCAATCATTGCAAGTTGTAACGAAATCGGTTGGAAAACAAAAAAGTTACAAAAAGCACGTCGGCCGCCATCTTGTTTTTCTGAAATGTCATAATTTTTCTTTACTCCCATCGCGCACCCGAACACATCTCCCATACATCATTGTATCGTTTTCTGCCTCTTTTTAGTAGGTTCATGCATTTGGTCGAACTCCCCCCTCTTTCTACAATATCCTGGCCGCGGTCTTCACCCGTCTCCGAAATCCTCAATCATCAACTCGCTTCACATTTTTCTCCCAAATATTCGTTAGAAGTACCCAGTCCCCATAAAGTTCCTAATCGCCATATAATTTGGTATGAAAAAAAATATTCCGCCATCTTGAATTTTTTTTCATTTTGCTAAATAGACCTCCTCGTCCTGATCATCTCTTGCCAAGAAACCACTCTTCCATCTTTTATACTTTCTGAGATAGACACCAAACAAATTTGTATGGCAGCCATCTTAATTCCGCCATTTTGAATTTTTTTTTTGCTCTTTGTCTATTGGATGAGGTTCCGAGTGACATTAGTTCGAGGACCCCCCACCTATCTTCAATACCTTGGCCGTGCCCTTTACCCGTCTCCGAAACCCTCAATCATCAGCTGTCTCCATATTTTTTTTCGAAGTATATTTTCTGACTTATATACGAAGCCATCAGTGAAAAAAAAATTTTTCATACAAAATTTTACAGGAGGACATTTTTGGGGAAAATCTCGAAAACTACCCCAAATGTGGCAACACTGTTTTGATATCTCGATACTGCCGGTCGAGTTACACAGTCGATCCCTACATGTCAACTTTCCCAAATGTTGCCAACTGCCTCAAAATCGTGATCGAAATTTTCAAAAACACAAAAAGAATACAAAATGGCCGCCACCTCGTTTCACACAAGCGTTTTACATAGTTTCATAATTTTCCCGTAAACTACAGGATATACCGCTCCTGATGACGTTTCAATTTTTCATCTCGCTCGCACCCAGCCGAAATGATAGCCCCTGAAAAAAGACCATGTCGAAAATCACTTTTACTTTGATAAATCCCAGTGTTGCCAGACCTCGGCGACGAAAACACCCAAATGTCATTTGTACAAGTGGGACACGTGGTCGCTCGTACTCGAATTTTGCAAAAAATGCGTATTTCGATTTTTTAATTTTTGGGGTAAATCTTATAAATTTCCCTAGAAATGGGGTAATTTTTTTTTCCCGATCCATACTTCGAGTCTGTACACACAATCGCCTTTTACAAGTCAAAACGCTCCGACGTTGCCAACTGTGAGAAAATTGAATTTTAAAATTGCGGTTTTTCGTACCTCAGACCGAACGGCCGCCGCGACAGCCGCCATCTTGAATTTCTAAAAACCACTCCCGTTCTGTCAAAATACAGGATAGTTGTAGGCGAAAAGAGAAAAAAATATTACGCTCGACCACGCCGTTTCGGATCTGTGGCGCCGCGGTTCGGGGTCGAAAAATCAAAAATTTCAAAACACTACAGCTCGGCCGCCATCTTGTTTTTCCAATTTTTTCCACTTTTTCTATAAATCGGTTCCCAGTTTCTTCAATCGTTGCGAGTTGTAACGAAATCGGTTGGAAAACAAAAGAGTTGCAAGAATCACGTTGGCCGCCATCTTGTTTTTCCGAAATGTCATAATTTTTCCTTACTCGACTCCCGCACCCAAACACATCTCCCGTACATCATTATATCGTTTTCTGTCTCTTTCTAGGAGAACAATTATGTCAATGAGTGAGTCAGTGAGTCAGTGGTAATCGAGCTATATATAGTATAACTAGTGTTTCGCCCTGTGCGCGAGCTGCTAAAGCAGCTCACGGGTTGTGGTTTTGGGGATATTAGGGATCCTCAGTTATCGAATTTGAACGAAATCGGTCAATTAACAATGAATTACAAAATGGCGCTGATTTTTTAAAACTTTGGTAACAGTTTCCTCTATTGAAATCCCAGGGAGCCTTAAATATCGATTTTGAACGAAATCGGACCATTAACAAAGAATTTCAAAATGGCGCTGATTTTTTAAAATTTTGGTTTCAGTTTCCTGTTTTGTAACCCCAGGGAGTCCTCAATATCGATTTTAAACGAAATCGGTCAATTAACAAAGAATTTCAAAATGGCGCCGATTTTCTAAAACTTTGGTAACAGTTTCCTGTATTGAAATCCCAGGGAGCCCTAAATATCGATTTTGAACGAAATCGGTCCATTAACAAAGAATTTCAAAATGGCGCTGATTTTTTAAAATTTTAGTTTCAGTTTCCTGTTTTGTAACGCCAGGGAGTCCTCAATATCGATTTTAAACGAAATCGGTCAATTAAAAAAGAATTTCAAAATGGCGCTGATTTTTTTTAAATTTTAGTACCAGTTTCCTGTTTTGTAATCGCAGGGAGCCCCGTCGTGGGTAAAACAGAACCGTTTCAAAATCTTGCATAGTTCTACACAGTCTTGTTGTATTCTTCAATATTGGCCATATATTTTCTATGGAAAAATAAATTCCGCCATCTTGAATTTTTTTCCTGTTCATCAAGTAGACCATCAGGTCCTGATCATCTTTTTCCAAGAAACCACTCTTCCATCTTTTATACTTTCTGAGATAGACACCAAACAAATTCGTATGGCAGCCATCTTAAATCCGCCATTTTGAATTTTTTTTTTGCTCTTTGTCTGTTGGATGAGGTTCCGAGTGACATTAGTTCGAGGACCCCCCACCTATCTTCAATACCTTGGCCGTGCCCTTTACCCGTCTCCGAAATCCTCAATCATCAGCTAACTCCATATTTTTTTTCAAGTTATATTTTCTGACTTCTATACGGAGCCATCAGTGAAAAAAAAATTTTTCATACAAAATTTTACAGGAGGACATTTTTGGGGAAAATCTCGAAAAATTTCCCAAATGTGGCAACACTGTTTAGATATCTCGATACTGCCGGTCGAGCTACACACTCGATCCATACATGTCAACTTTCCCAAATGTTGCCAACTGCCTCAAAATCGTGATCGAAATTTTCAAAAACACAAAAATAATACAAAATGGCCGCCACCTCGTCTCACAGAAACATTTTACATAGTTTCATTATTTTCCCGTGATCTACAGGATATACCGCTCCTGATGACGTTTAAATTTTTCATCTCGCTCGCACCCAGCCGAAATGATCGCCCCTGAAAAGAGACCATGTCGAAAATCACTTTTACTTTGATAAATTCCAGTGTTGCCAGACCTCGGCGACGAAAATACCCAAATGGCGTTCGTACAAGTGGGACACGTGGTTGCTCATACTCGAACTTTGCAAAAAATACGTATTTCGATTTTTTAATATTTGGGGTAAATCTTGAAAATTTCCCTAAAAATGGGGTAATTTTTTTTCCCCAATCCATTTTTCGAGTCGGTACACACAATCGCTCCTTAGAAGTGGAAACGCTCCGACGTTGCCAACTGTGAGAAAAATGAATTTTAAAATTGCGTTTTTTCGTACCTCAGACCGAACGGCCGCCGCGACAGCCGCCATCTTGAATTTGTGAAAACCACTCCCGTTCTGTCAAAATACAGGATAGTTGTAGGCGAAAAGAGAAAAAAATATTATGCTCGACCACGCCGTTTCGGATCTGTGGCGCCGCGGTTCGGGGTCGAAAAATTAAAAATTTCAAAACACTACAGCTCGGCCGCCATCTTGTTTTTCCAATTTTTTCCACTTTTTCTATTGACCGTTTACTAATTTCTTCAATATTTGCGAGTTTGAACAAAATCGGTTAGAAAACAAGAGAGCTGCAAGAATCACGTCGGCCGCCATCTTGTTTTTCTGAAATGTCATAATTTTTCCCTACTCGACTCCCGCACCCGAACACATCTCCCGTACATCATTATATCGTTTTCTGTCTCTTTCTAGGAGAACAATTATGTCAATGAGTCAGTGAGTCAGTCAGTGAGTGGTAATTGAGCTATATATAGTATAACTAGTGTTTCGCCCTGTGCGCGAGCTGCTAAAGCAGCTCACGGGTTGTGGTTTTTGGGATATTAGGGATCCTCAGTTATCGAATTTGAACGAAATCGGTCAATTAACAAAGAATTTCAAAATGGCGCTGATTTTTCTAAATTTTAGTAACAGTTTCCTGTATTGAAATCCCAGGGAGTCCTAAATATCGATTTTGAACGAAATCGGTCCATTAACAAAGAATTTCAAAATGGCGCTGATTTTTTAAAATTTTGGTTTCAGTTTCCTGTTTTGTAACCCCAGGGAGTCCTAAATATCGATTTTGAACGAAATCGGTCAATTAACAAAGAATTTCAAAATGGCGCTGATTTTATTTAATTTCAGTACCAGTTTCCTGTTTTGTAATCGCAGGGAGCCCCGTCGTGGGTAAAACGAAACCGTATCAAAATCTTGCATATTCTTCAATATTGGCCATATATTTTCTATGGAAAAATAAATTCCGCCATCTTGAATTTTTTTCCTGTTGATCAAGTAGACCGTCAGGTCCTGATCATCTCTTGCCAAGAAACCACACTTCCATCTCTTATACTCTCTGAGATAGACACTGACGAAATTTGTATGGTGGCCATCTTGAATCCACCATTTTCGAGTTTTTTTTAAACTCATCGCCAATTGGATGAGGTTCCGAGTGACATTAGTTCGAGGACCCCCCACCTATCTTCAATACCTTGGCCGTGCCCTTTACCCGTCTCCGAAATCCTCAATCATCAGCTGTCTCCATATTTTTGTTAAAGTTATATTTCCTGACTTCTGCACGAAGCCATCAGTGAAAAAAAAAATTTTCATACAAAATTTTACAGGAGGACATTTTTGGGGAAAATCTCGCAAACTACCCATAATTTTTGCAACACTGTTTAGATATCTCGATACTGCCGGTCGAGCTACACAATCGATCCATACATGTCAACTTTCCCAAATGTTGCCAACTGCCTCAAAATCATGATCGAAATTTTCAAAAACACAAAAATAATACAAAATGGCCGCCACCTCATTTCACAGAAACATTTGACATAGTTTCATAATTTTCCCATGAACTACAGGATATACCGCTCCTGATGACGTTTCAATTTTTCATCTCGCTCGCACCCAGCCGAAATGATAGCTCCTGAAAAGAGACCATGTCGAAAATCACTTTTACTTTGATAAATTCCAGTGTTGCCAGACCTCGGCGACGGAAATACCCAAACATCATTTGTACAAGTGGGACACGTAGTTGCTCATACTCGAACTTTGCCAAAAATACGTATTTCGATTTTTTTATTTTTGGGGAAAATCTTGAAAATTTCCCGATAAATGGGGTAAATTTTTTTCCCCAATCCATTCTTCGAGTCGGTACACACAATCGCCCCATAGAAGTCGAAACGCTCCGACGTTGCCAACTGTGAGAAAATTGAATTTTAAAATTGCGTTTTTTCGTACCTCAGACCGAACGGCCGCCGCGACAGCCGCCATCTTGAATTTTTAAAAACCACTCCCGTTCTGTCAAAATACAGGATAGTTGTAGGCGAAAAGAGAAAAAAATATTATGCTCGACCACGCCGTTTCGGATCTGTGGCGCCGCGGTTCGGGGTCGAAAAATCAAAAATTTCAAAACACTACAGCTCGGCCGCCATCTTGTTTTTCCAATTTTTTCCACTTTTTCTATTAATCGTTTCGTTGTTTTCTTCAATCGTTGCGAGTTGTAACGAAATCGGTTGGAAAACAAAAGAGTTGCAAGAATCACGTCGGCCGCCATCTTGTTTTTCCGAAATGTCATAATTTTTCCCTACTCGACTCCCGCACCCGAAAACATCTCCCATACATCATTGTATCGTTTTCTGTCTCTTTCTAGGAGAACAATTATGTCAATGAGTCAGTGAGTCAGTGAATCAGTGAGTGGTAATCGAGCTATATATAGTATAACTAGTGTTTCGCCCTGTGCGCGAGCTGCTAAAGCAGCTCACGGGTTGTTGTTTTTGGGATAATATTAGGGATCCTCAGTTATCGAATTTGAACGAAATCGGTCAATTAACAAAGAATTTCAAAATGGCGCTGATTTTTTAACACTTTAGTAACAGTTTCCTGTATTGAAATCCCAGGGAGCCCTAAATATCGATTTTGAACGAAATCGGTCCATTAACAAAGAATTTCAAAATGGCGCTGAATTTTTAAAATTTTGGTTTCAGTTTCCTGTTTTGTAACCCCAGAGAGTCCTCAATATCGATTTTAAACGAAATCGGCCAATTAACAAAGAATTTCAAAATGGCGATTTTTTTTCAATTTTAGTACCAGTTTCCTGTTTTGTTATCGCAGGGAGCCCGTGGGTAAAACGGAACCGTATCAAAAAGTCTTGTAGTATTCTTCAATATTGGCCATATAATATTTTCTATGGAAAAATAAATTCCGCCATCTTGAATTTTTTCCTGTTCATCAAGTAGACCTTCAGGTCCTGATCATCTTTTGCCAAGAAACCACTCTTCCATCTTTTATACTTTCTGAGATAGACACCAAACATATTTGTATGGCAGCCATCTTAAATCCGCCATTTTGAATTTTTTTTTTGCTCTTTGTCTATTGGATGAGGTTCCGAGTGACATTAGTTCGAGGACCCCCCACCTATCTTCAATACCTTGGCCGTGCCCTTTACCCGTCTCCGAAATCCTCAATCATCAGCTGTCTCCATATTTTTTTTCAAGTTATATTTTCTTACTTCTACACGAAGCCATCAGTGAAAAAAAAAATTTTCATACAAAATTTTACAGGAGGACATTTTTGGGGAAAATCTCGAAAACTACCCCAAATGTGGCAACACTGTTTAGATATCTCGATACTGCCGGTCGAGCTACATAATCGATCCATACATGTCAACTTTCCCAAATGTTGCCAACTGCCTCAAAATCGTGATTGAAATTTTCAAAAACACAAAAAGAATACAAAATGGCCGCCACCTCGTTCCAAAGAAACATTTTACACAGTTTCATAATTTTCCAGTGAACTACAGGATATACCACTCCTGATGACGTTTCAATTTTTCATCTCGGTCGCACCCAGCCGAAATGATAGCACCTGAAAAAAGACCATGTCGAAAATCACTTTTACTTTGATAAATCCCAGTGTTGCCAGACCTCGGCGACGAAAACATCCAAATGTCATTCGCACAAGTGGGACACGTGGTCGCTCCTACTCGAATTTTGCAAAAAATACGTATTTCGATTTTTTAATTTTTGGGGAAAATCTTGAAAATTTCCCTAGAAATGGGGTAATTTTTTTTCCCCAATCCATTCTTCGAGACGGTACACACAATCGCCCCCTAGAAGTCGAAACGCTCTGACGTTGCCAACGGTGAGAAAATTGAATTTTAAAATTGCAATTTTTCGTGCCTCAGACCGAACGGCCGCCGCGACAGCCGCCATCTTGAATTTTTAAAAATCACTCCCTTTCTGTAAAAATACAGGATATTTGTAGGCGAAAAGAGAAAAAAATATTACGCTCGACCACGCCGTTTCTGATCTGTGGCGCCGCGGTTCGGGGTCGAAAAATCAAAAATTTCAAAACACTACAGCTCGGCCGCCATCTTGTTTTTCCAATTTTTTCCACTTTTTCTATAAATCGTTTCCTAGTTTCTTCAATCGTTGCGAGTTGTAACGAAATCGGTTGAAAAACAAAAGAGTTGCAAGAATCACGTCGGCCGCCATCTTGTTTTTCCGAAATATCATAATTTTTCCCTACTCGACTCGCGCACCCGAACACATCTCCCGTACATCATTATATCGTTTTCTGTCTCTTTCTAGGAGAACAATTATGTCAATGAGTCAGTCAGTGAGTCAGTGAATCAGTGGTAATTGAGCTATATATAGTATATAATAGGTTATATGGCTAAATACACGCCGACAAAATCGCGATCATCTGGTACTGTAAAAATCGTGAAACGTGTGAATCGTGGATATAAATCGTGGTTTTCCTAAAGACTACACTCAGAATAAAAAGTAAAAAGCTGTAAACATAAATCTCCAATCATTCTGTGATCTGTTTTAACGGAGTTTTGACATTTTCAGAAGTGACATTATCACATAGGGACCTCCGCACTTTAAGACAACAGCGCTACACACTGCGCCACGGAGGTCGAAATACAAATAAATACCTATAACAGATATACCCCTAACAGGTTAGCCCGCTACCATCTAAGACAGCATCATCGCTTACCACCAGGTGAAATCGCAGTCAAGGGTTAACTTGTAAAATGTTTAACTTGTAATGTTTGGTTAACTTGTAATTATCTTTATCTATATATATAAAAATGAAACCCGTTTTCCTTGGTCACGGCATCACGCGTGAATGGCTGGACCGATTTCACTAATTCTTTTTTTGTTGTATTTGTTATTATTAGGAGAAGGTTCTTACGGAAAAAAATATTAAGAAAATCTCTCAGAAATATTGAAAAATATACATTTAATTTTGCATACTAAGGCGGTACGAAGTTCGCCGGGTCAGCTAGTTATTGAAATGATTCGATCTATAGATCGATTTAATTCCGATTATAATAAAGTAGTTTACAAGAGTGATTGTGTAATCAATTCTATGGGCGTCGTCGTATGTAAATAGTATGTGCATCAATTTCATTAGCAAGCATAAATTACAGTACCTATATTGTATGCCAATGATATTCACTATACAAATGTGTGCATAAAACTGCGTTTAATACATATCCGGATATTCCCATTACTACATCGATCTGTCAATTTAAACTTGCCTTTATGCCACAGCTGTTAAATAATTGATGGTTTATTTAAACGCTGTGGCGTGTGTGTCTGTGTGTCGGTCTGTCTATTTGTCTGCTACGCTTTATTTTCAAATGATTTTGATGAATTTGGTATAGTGATAAGTTGCATCCCGGGTTAGGACATAGGCTAACCTTTTTTATCCCGGAAAATAGCGAAATACCACTCACTCACTGCCCAACCCCCCAAGGGGTCGGCGTTAAAGAGGCAGGCAGTCGGGCTAGAGAGCTGAAATTTTGGACAGAATCCCCTTTATAATGTAGACAAGGAATGAGACTGGAGCTTTCGATATCCCCATTGGAGCGAAGCCGCGGGCGGTCGGCAGTTAAGATTAAATAAGAATAGATAAGATTAATAAGAAAATAAAAATTACCTTGAAATACACTTCGACCCCATAAATGAGGAAGAAAACCACCACAATGAAAAACAGCACCGCGTAGCAGCCGTTGAAGACGTGCTGGTAGAAACTCTGCAACAAACAAACAATCATAAAGATTACCGACTTGAATACTACAATAATGTGGCCAATTCTGTTTAAAATACAATCTCTAAACTAAAATTACAGCATTAGATCTATAATCTTCATAGGGACTATTATTTTGAACTTAGAGACGAAAGGAGTCATCGATAGACCACGTCCAGCAAACGGAGAGAGACTCAAACTCAAACTCAAACTCAAAGAACGTTTATTCAATTTAGGTAGGTATACTACACTTATTGACGTTCGGTTATTTGTAACATATACGATTAACAATATAATGGTGATAACGACAGTACGACATCTTAAACTAAAGCTACGAGGGTTCCAAACGCGCCCTGGTCTGAGAAGAGCCCACAACAAACTCAGCCGGGTTTTTTTTTTTTCATTATCACCATTTCACAATCATCTTAACTAAGGAACTATCAGGGCCATTAGAAAAAATCATTGCCAAGCTTCCTTGTCATTTAAATAATCCTTTACATGGTAATAAGATTTTTTAATGAGTTTACGTTTTACATTAACTTTGAACTTATTCAGAGACATCTTCAACATGTCTTCTGGGAGCTTATTGTAGAAGCGGACACTGTTTCCAACAAATGAATTGCTAATTTTACTAAGCCTAGAAGCAGGCATTACAAGCTTATTTTTATTTCTAGTATTGAAATTATGACAATCACTTTTCTTCTTGAATTTATCAATGTGTTTATGCATGTATACTAAATTTTCAAATATATATTGATTGTGCACTGTCATAATATTAATTTCTTTAAATTTATCTCTTAGTGACTCTCTTGGTCCCATATTATATATGGCTCGAACAGCCCTCTTCTGCAGCACAAAAACAGAATTAATATCAGCAGCATTACCCCATAATAATATACCATATGACATAACGCTGTGAAAGTAACCAAAATAAACTAATCTCGCCGTTTCTATATCTGTCAACTGGCGAATCTTTTTAACCGCGTATGCAGCAGAACTAAGCCTGTTCGATAAGTCATCTATGTGATGGCCCCATTGGAGTTTAGCATCTAACGTTATTCTGAGAAAAACAGCGGTATCCACTAAATCTAATTCCTCATGATCAAGTTGTACAGTGGTTTTTACCTGTTTGACATTAGGTAATGTAAATTTGATACACTTTGTCTTTTTTCCATTGAGGAGTAGGTTATTAGCTTCAAACCACTGTACCACTTTAGTGAGAGAATTGTTTACTTCGTCAAGAGTTGTTTCGTAACGATTTAATTTAAACAAAAGTGATGTATCATCAGCAAACAATACTATCCCATGATTATCCTTGGCAAAAGACGCTCATAGAATGTGGATTGTGGTGGAACAGCGATTATAGAAGAGCGGCTGGCATAAATTAGCTGATAACGGCTAAAAAGAGATTTCCGTGTAAGGGCCACCGAAAAAGGAATCTGCTTAGAAAGGGCATTCTTTAGTTTATATTATTGAATGTACATTAGCTGATGATCATTATGTATTTTGCTACGAAAAATAATAAATTGTGCCTCACCTGATCTTCACAAAGAACCTGTTCAGGCGATAGATTCGGTGGATGAACATTTCGAAAGCGAATAAAAATCAAGAGAACGGGAGGAGCATTGGGCACGCCTTGTGTTACACCATACATCTATTTTTTTGTCGTTTAGTTTGAATTTTCATTGCCGAACAAATAAGTAAATAGATCCTAACTTCTTAACGAGTTCAAATATTTTTTTATTTATGTAAAGTAATTAGCATCATACGAATTTTGTGAAACGGATTCAGATGGGTTTTCGCAGATACATTTGACTAAGCATTGTGTACCATGTAGGTGCTATTTCATACAACCACATAATAGTAAACTGATTTATTAAGATACAAAATATTGACTTTGTGAATGAAAGGTGTTTTTTTGCTGTATTTGTCATGACACATAAATCATAGCTTTTTTTTAAACTGTGAATCACCGAAATCCTCCTCAAAAGTGACACTGATTATCAAAACATCACTTGTTTACAAACAGGACGCATCCGCATCTTATTTATGGTGTCATTTTTTTTTTCAGAAACAAATATTACAGGGGAATAAATTGCTACGCCATATTCTGCTAATTAAAAATGCAAATATTTTAGAATAGGTACGTCATAAGCTATGCCTACGTCGTTTTTATCTACTACAAACGTTTGCCTTCGCTTATTTTAAATATTTTCACACCTTTTAATTGACTTATTGGACAGGTTATTTGTCTTTCCACGCACTAAAAGTGGCCATGTACTAATAGAAGAACTAACGCAGATGAGCATTTTTTTGTCTAGACCAATTTTACGAAGATTCGACTCTGTGTGTACACATGTATGTTTTACACAATATCATAACTAAATTAGGCAATTTTAGTGTGGTTAAGCGAGCTTTGGCTGTTTTTTATGGTACCAGCCGCGTAGACGCTTAGGATAATAACTCTAGCTTAATAAAACATTTTTTTTTTTAAATCGTATGGCATTTATTACGCCTCCTGGTTCGTCGCTCGCTTAGCACCACCCAGGGGATACGTGCAGGGAGGTAAAAGGTAATTCCTGCGGACGTGAGCGACGGGGCGTCCCCCAAGCGACGGGGCATCCCCCAATAATAACACTGCCATTATATAGCCCTTCCAGGTAAACCATTTTTACATCCATCAACTACAAACTTATTAACTAAAAAAACCTGCGATAAAGTATGCCACGCAAAATTTCAAACCCACCTGACTCGGATACTGTAAAAGTATAAATCGCCTTAATGAGAAATATAATCCTAATTGATCCATGGATATTATCGAGTGGTGTGTGTCTGTCTGTACGTCTGTCTGTCTGTTTATCTGTCTGTCTGCTACATCTCTTTCACGGTTCACCTATTCAACCGATTTTGATGAAATTTTGTACAGGCTTAGATTGTATCCCGGGGAAGGACATAGGAATCAAAAACACCTTAATCCACGCGTACAAAGTCACGTGCATTATCAAGTAATTAGGTACATATTCATACAAAAACATGCAATTTCATTGATTTCTGTTTGCATAAAAATATCTTCCCGGTGAGTGTACAGTTAGTCGACACTTGGCAAGCACGGTCGCTTATGATTTCTTTGTTTTTCAATCAATAGATGACCTTCGGTGCGTCGGCGCATCGCCTTGAAGGGACAATATCATCTGATAACCAGCAGTGCACGTAAAAGTGTGCATCGCCACTTATTCGGTTCGACACCTTGCTTCTTTAATGTCTGGTGGAACCATTGAACATATTTTCAACCGACTTCCAAAAAAGGAGGAGGTTCTCAATTCAGCGCATTTTTTTTAAATATTTATGTCGGTGCATATCTCCGTGGTTTCTGAACCGAACTGAAAAATTTTGTATTCCAGTCGTTAGAGGAAGCTCTCGAAGTGGTCCCATAAGAAATTCTGACTCCAAATCCTCAACCCTGACAATAAAAAGTTAAAAATAAAAATTCTTTCCAAAAAACCGACTTCCAAAGCCACTGCAAAGTAAAAAATAATTTTTATTTCTACCCACTATGTTGAAGTCGGGCGGGTATAACAAGGATAAACAAAGTTGACGCATCAGGCTCGCCCGACTTCAACATACACTATGTTGTATGTAGAAATCAAAATTATTTTTTACTGTACAGTGGCTTTGGAAGTTTTTTGAAAGGTTTTTGATTTAAAGCTGTGCAATGTGCATTATGTTTAAAACTTTTTTGGGTTTTTTTAGCAACATTTTTTCTGTGTAATTTTTAACCACCTACGCAAACACAGGGGTGTTATAAGTTTGACGTGTCTAATGTGTATCTGCTTGTTCCATGGTGGCTCCCAAACGGATGAACCGATTTTGATTAGGTTTTTTGTTTGAAAGGTGACTAGATCGAGAGTATTCTTATGATTCAATAAAATCTGTTCAGTAGTTTGAAGACCGTCATTTCTTTTCTAGTTGATGATAGCAACTTTCACCTGACTGATCAATTCTACATTTGGTATCCATTTACTGCAAGGATTTTTCCAATAATTTAATTAATACTTAATACTTATGACATAATTATTTGTATCATAATATACAAAGGTATTCCTCAGAGGTCTTGAAAACCTCAAAAAAACTTCAAAAAGTTAGGTAATCATAGCTTAATTCTTTAACACTGTAGGTTTTTTATCCTTCGCATTTGCCTTTAACTTTTTTTAAACGATAATATAATCTGGACAGCGTTCTAGGTTTTTAGATTGAGCTGATAGTCATATTTTAGCTACCAAACTTATCAATAAAAAGAGATATATAAAAAAACATCTTACGTCGTACTCGTAGGTAGATAAATAATGACCATATCAACTCACAGTGACTAGCGAGTGACACCCACATACAATTTGAGCTAAATTAAGTAATTTGTCACAACTCACATCTGTCGGGACGCGGTTCCCACAGAGCTACGAATGACGCAGATAAGACAATACGGATTCATACCACGTTATTAGAGGCGGAAATGTAGCTAATTACGAAACATAATTTTCGAATCTTAATAGCTATATTAAAAAGAATGAACAAATAATAATTACATATTGTAGAGCCGTCAAGCATAATTTATGGCCCTAGGTTGGCAAGTGGCAATATATTGTTCAGCGCACTCAAATACTCCAAAATCCGTACTAATATTATAAATGCCACTAATGTAACTAATGTACTAATATTATTTGACGACCTCCGTGGCGCAGTGTGTAGCGCTGTTGTCTTAACGTGCGGAGGTCCCGGGTTCGATCCCCGGCAGAGTCAATTTAGGAATTTATAATTTCTGAATTTTCCCTGGTCTGGCCTGGTGGGAGGCTTCGGCCGTGGCTAGTTACCACCCTACCGGCAAAGACGTGCCGCCAAGCGATTTAGCGTTCCGGTACGATGCCGTGTAGAAACCGAAGGGGTGTGGGTTTAATATAACTGCCATGCCCCTAACAGGTTAGCCCGCTACCATCTTAGACTGCATCATCACTTACCATCAGGTGTGATCGCAGTCAAGGGCTAGCTTGTAGTGGATAAAAAAAAAAAAAAAATGCGAAAGTGTGTCTGTCTGTCTGTCTGCTACGCTTTCACAGCCCATCTGTTCAACCGATTTTGATGAAATTTGGAATAGGGATAGTTTGCTTCCCGAGGAAGGACATAGGCTACTTTTTATCCCGGTAAAATAACGAGTTCCTGCGGGAATCAAAAAACCTTAATCCACGCGGACAAAGTTGCGGGCATCATCTAGTACTGAGTAAATGAGCTGTTGTTATTATAATGTACGCATAACTCGGGTTAAACAAAAACGAATATTATGACCTTTGCATTAGATTTGCTTTTTAAATAACTAGATGCTCGCGACTTAGTCCGCGTGGTTTAAGTTCTTTTTATTCCCGCGGGAACTCCTTAATTTTCCGGGATTATAAATAGCCTATGTCACTCTCCAGCTCCTTAACTATACCCATGCCAAAAATCACGTCGATCCGTTGCTCCGTTATTTAAGGGCAAACCAACATGATCCCCACAATTTTGTGTGTTTCCCGCTGGAGGTGGTGAGTTCTTCCGATGTCCTGATGTCCTGAGAACCTCCCCATAAATGTCTACCATTCCTGTAGAAGAAGATACCTACCATGGTGATTACCCGCGTTAGAGCAGCGTGGTGGGTCTAAGCTCTAATTCCCTCTCTCCTATGAGAGTGGAGGCCTGTGCCCAGCAGTGGGACGTTAATGGGCTGTAGTGGTTACCTTCTGTTGAGGGGAAGTGTTAGCGACGTTGGTGGTGAGCACCTCGGCCGCCAGGAGCGAGTAGCTGATGACGTTGAAGGTCACGAAAGCCAGGAACGACTTCGAGAGGAACCTCTGTCTTTCCCAGCGGATGTCGCGGAGGTGGAACACCTGGGGACAAATGAAATACATTTGGTAAATACAACAAAATTTATTTTTTATTCATAAATAAAATATAATGGTCCTTCCGACCGAAAAAACAGAACAAATTCTGACGGAACTTGTCGACAATTTCGCAAGTCTAGTGCAGGCCGTAAAAACGTGGTCTAGATTTAGCTCAATCTTATCTTTAAAGGATACAGTTTCAGCTAAATTGAATAATATGTCAGTTCGTAGCAACAAATTGGCTTTTCTCACAAAAACTAGAATTTACCTATTGAGGCACGTAGGTAAGGTATTACTTGCCATAACTACCACATGCACGTGTCTTCTCTGAGCAGGAGGATGAGTTTAGGCCATAGACCACCACACCCGGTCAAGGGCGGATTGGCAGAGTTCACACACCTTTGAGAACATTACAGAGAACTCTCAAGCGTGCAAGTTTCCGCACGATGTTTATCTACACAGTTGACGACATTTAATTGCTTAAAACCACTGAGTAGAGAAACGTATATAAGCATAATTCTAGAAGTGGGTGAATAATTAAAATTACTTTTAAAATATGTTTGTACTCTCTTTAAAACGTGCACGAATAAATGGTTAAACGTGTAGCGGTTTCACGAGAGATTTAATGTAAACAATTAATTATAAAAACTTGGAAAGGAATAAATTAATCATTTGATCAGGCTGCAGTTGCTACTGCTAAGCTCTAAAACAAATTGCGATCTAAACACAAAAGTATTAAGTAATCGCTGAGTCTGCCGGCAACAGTATCCCAACAAAGTCAAAATACTCGTATTAGAAGCACGCGTTCCTTTGCCCAAGTTCATGTTAATGAAGGAACTAGAAGTTTAACTCGCTATAATCCACCACAGTAGACAAATCTATGTGGTACAGTGTGTATCTTGCACTTGTAGCTTGCGATGTTCACCGCCCAGCAAGCCAGCCATTCGCACCGGCACAACACCATACCACACAAATCTTCCAAATTATTCTATACTACGCACGTTTCACTCCAACACTGAAGGATCTTCAGGAGATGTTGACTCGACAATGCACGATTCGTAAAGACTTAAGGTCCTGTGTAGCGTAAAAGGAGGTTTTTAAAAGCAGTGTATCCATCAAACGGTGACAGAATGTATGCTTGTAAAAATAATTTGGAGTTTTCAAGACCTTTGAGCAGCCATTGTCGCATCTCAAAACACAATTTTAAAAATAACTCTGCATTGAAATTTATTTTAAACATACCTCTTAATTTACGTTTTAAAGCAATTTTTCTCCTTATTGAAACTAATAATTTGCTCTAAAAATATAAGATAAAATTTACATTTCTAAATCAAACACAATGTCGGATTAATTATTTATCTTTTTACAAATTATTTCTTGCATTTTTGCGACATGCGCTTGCTAGATTTCACCCCCGCGCGCCTGTATTTTGATCTCGTGAGCTCACAGCGCCTTAACCAATCGTAAACTTTACCACACAGATTTGTCGACTGTAACTCTCAACAACTATAACTATACTGGTTTATAGCGAATTAAACTTATAGTTCCTTCACTATCACGTAATTCCGTAAGGTGCGTTGCCGAAAAGTCCTAAAGTGGAGACCCACGTATTAGTAAGCGTAGCGTGGGTAGATTCCGGCGATAGATCACACACAAAGATAGGAATAGGATACACTCAGTGGCGTAAACAGCGTTCGAGGCCAGGGTAAGCATTAGTTAGATAGGTACTGAGTAGTAGGTACCTATTACTGGTAGGTCATAACATAATCCCGGTTAGATCAAAAAAGTAGGTGGGGTTTACGTGCTTGAGGCGTTAGGCACGAAATTAGCGACGGCCGAGCGATGGCGGCTGCGGGGCGACGACGACTGGCAGCGAGTCAGCGACGTAATCAAAAGCATGACTTCGCGATGGCGACGCGCACGAAACTCAACATGAATTCATTATAAAAATGTATCGATATGAGTAGGTATCGATAGTTCGATGGTGTCGGAACAGCCCTACACGAGCGGGACTGATCGACCGCCTGTTTCGTGCCCTTCAGGCCGCTGGTGGATCGCCCCGCGCCGCGCCGCCCTGCCGGCCGCCACAAATTTCGTGGCCGTACATTTAGGCTCAGGATTTACGTGTTTATCCAGGGTAAGCTGTGCTTTTACGCCTCTATGCCTTGCACGCCACTGGGTAGGGTAGGTAGTGGTACACCATTTCACTATGTTTACGTATAACGTACATATTATTACTCATTACATTGGTTGTTTTAATACTGCCGAGGTCACGACTCACGGAGAAGAAGCACATACTGTTTACTGTTTATGCATATAATAACGAAACGCTTACCTTTATTGTTTGTTATGTTTTGCGTGCTAGGTTTATAAATTGAATCTCTTACTTGATTAAATTGTCTAAATGGTACCTAGGTAAAAACACGCGGACGAAGTCACGGGCATCAGCTAGCAAGCGAATAAATTTTACACTCACAATATATGCAAAACCGCTTACCTACATTTTTATTGTTATTTGGGTCAAGGTAATATGTAGCAAAATTTTGCAATATGGTAATAATATACTATTAGAGACTAGCTTTTTGTCGATACACGCTCATGGGTAATTTTTTAAGGTCAATATATTATTTAAGACTGAATTTTCTTGAATAGATCCATTCATAAATGATAATCTAAAAAAATCCCATTTATTAAAACTACAAACTTCAATGTTTTTTTTTTTCAAATTCAAAATTTTTTTTCAAACTTTTACAAATGCTTTTGAATCGTCGAGTGCATTCACCACTGGTTCGCAATGGCATCGACCGAATAATGAAATATTGCTGAAGTAAATGTAGGTCTCAATTACAAAAGGATCTATCTAACAAGTGAATATAATTAAAATTATTAAAAAATACGACTGGTCTGCCGTAGCCCGTATTGAATTACCTTTGGAATCTTATTCACAATTTTATTAAATGATATTTTTTGTGAATTTTTGGATATTGAAGTATAGTCTACACTAATCTACACTAATATTATAAAGAGGAAAGATTTGTATTTTTGTATTTTTGTATGTAACGAATAAACTCAAAAAGTACTGGACCGATTTTAATAATTATTTTTTCATTAGAAAGCTACATTATCACTGAGTAACATAGGCTATATTTTATTTTCAAAAAAATTAGAGATCCTTACGAAAATTGCAATAATGTGAACTAAGTCGGAAAAAATCGTCTCTTCTGAGAGCTTACGCGGCGTGCGCTGCGTAAATAGTTAAAGTTACACGAAAACAATGTATGGTGAAATTGTTCCTATTAAAAAGTTCTAAAAAATAGAATTATTTTTATAATTTGCTTTACTTGCGAAGGTGTTTTTACCGACATAGTATTAATCCTTATCAAAATAAATATATTAATCATCTCAAGTATTTAATTAAGATAAAAATTGCCCTTTACACCATTTAATTTAGATGAATAGCTTATGAGATATAATAGAAATAATGAGGACGGGGCATACTCTTACAATGTAATATTAAAATGTAACCTGCCCACTGCCCACTGGCTATATTGGGTAGGTATATATTAGGATTATTAGTGCTACCCGTGCGAAGCCGGGGCGGATCGCTAGTATTATATATTTTGGGAATCTACTCATCATTTTACTAGATGATGATTATATAGTTAATCTTATTTTCGAATATATTTTTTCAACTTTAGTCTTTAATGCGGGACCATGGTCACCCCATCAATTTTTTTTTAAATTTTACTAGCCTCTGTCACCCGGAATAAGCTAGGGATTCTAACGATACCTCAATTATCAAAATCGGTTCAGGCGTATAGAAGTTATGGTGGAATATACAAACTCACATACATACATACATACATGAACCCTGAAAACAATATACCTACTCCTTTTTTCAGGCAGTCGTATAAAAAAGTATGTGTGTGCAATTCACACACGGCAGAAATGAAACTTCAGAAAAGTAGCCTACGAGAGAATGAGATAAATATAACTTGTATTCTATCTCATTCTCTCGCAGGCTAAATCCTATTATGAATATGTTTGTCTCTTTTTGGTGTCACTTTTTTGTTTCATCGAATTTTAAAATCACAATGATTCTAAAGAAGGCTCACTTCACTTCAAAAAACCAAACACACATAATTTATCGAAGGAGAAATAATGAGAATCAATCCTAAAGTGAATTTATGCATTGTTATGTACCTTTGGTTTAATAAATAATGTAATAAGATGCTTCAAAGCTGATTAAATTTAAATTCAAAGAAACATTTCCATTACATGGACTTGTCGGCTCTCTATACATACTGGATTAAGGATTAAGTATTCCATTCATGTATAGAAGGATCTGCAAACTACACCTTAATAATTTTACTACAGTGCCTCACACACGGGGAAATTTTTCTATACTTACTTAGATACATATCAAAAATTGCAGAACCGGCAGGATTTGAACCTGTGTCTCTCTCTCTCTGTAATAAAATTATGTAATTTCTCGTTCAAAGAGTTCCATCGAATATGGGCCTTTGAAAGTAGTTTCGATAATCGATACTGCCATATATCGCTACTAGTTGTCATAAACAGTCGCGTTTTAAAAGACTGGATTAAAGATGCATTATGCATGTCACCGTAAGATTGCAAAAACCGTTAGATTGTAATCTAACTAGCGAAATTGTAAACTGTCGACAGATTACAAGAGGAGAAGCTTGCACATCTGCAACCAGCTTTGGTCAATCGGTCGTCCCCACTGCTCCTTCACGACAACGCGCGACCCCATATACTGCGCAACAGACAGTCTCCAAGCTGCAAGAGCTGGGGTTGGAAGCTCTCCCTCATCCGCCATACTCACCAGACCTTGCACCTACCGACTATTACTTTTTCCAAAATTTAGACAACTTTTTAGGTAACTTGGGTAAAAAATTCAATTCCCGAGAGGCAGTACAAAATGCCTTTGAAGAGTTTGTTGCCTCCCGTCCAGCTGATTTTTACAAGAAGGGCATCAATAAACTGCCAATGCGTTGGCAAAGATGCGATGCATGGGTGATTACTTCGAATAACAGAAATAAAAAAGTTTGCAAAAATAAGTACTTTCACTTATTCCATACAAAACGGCAATTTCATAGGTAAAGACCTAATATTATTAAATGAAAAGATAACTCCTTTGCCATGAAAGTCGAAGTTTTGCACAAAGTTTCTCTTCATAATGTTAAGACAGGAAATAAGCACAGTAAACAAAAATTGGGGTTGGGGTCTCGTCGATGTGCACATTTGTGTGAGTAAGCTGTTTCGAACGTTTCTAGGTAGTTTCCATACTGGTTGTATCTGTTTCCTGCGAAATAAGGCCGGAATTTTCAAAATTTGTAAGAGAGCGCAGCGGCGGGCGTGCAGTAGAAGAATACTTTTTACTGTCGACCAACGGTTTAACGGTTGGTAATCTATCGCTTAAAGCAGTATTATTTCAAAATGTCAGATTTAAGCCACGCGTACCTTTACGTCCCTTAAATAAGGATTATATTTCTTAAACATAAACGTCAACAATATTAATTAAAAGATAATACGGGGTATGCCAGCAGGGCGATATTGCAAAATTTACGATGTCTGCCTATTTCTCATAAAAAATTTACTATGTCTCAGATTTCAATTCAATTCAATTTATTTAAAACATGTAGGACATACAGGTGTCTCTTGTGTTACGTCATGTTTGGCTCTACCACCGATTCTGCTGAGAAGAGTCGGCAAGAAACTCAGCAGTTGATCTTTTTTTTTTACATTTGATATTATAATATATAAATTTGTTAGTTACTGACATAGTGATATTTAGCTTATTAATAAATCATGCCTAAAGCCATAAAAAGATCCACATATTATAAATCTGCAGATTAAAATTTTTGCTGCATCTCTGCAAAAACCTTGTCCCGCTTTTACTAAAACAAAACATCTAGTGCAATTGACAAATCAATTAATTGATTGATCATCAAACGTGATCACTGATCATACGATTAATAAATTAGGCAAAAACATATTTACAAATTGGAAAAATACCGAATATCATGATCCATATTTAACTAGCGTTATAAACGGAATCTACTAAGACCTACGTTACATACATATAATAAAAAATATATAAAATGCATTCAAAAATAAATTCTATTCAAATTTATTTAAACTACCTTATTAAAATGTTAATTCATTTGCAAAAAAATATTAAAACACATTTTATTATGGAAATAAATTATGTAGTTTGCGAAATATTTGACAGACCAAAAAATTATTTAACAGACCACGTGTCATGCAACTGACAAAATAGTCTACTACTATTAACCACACACCAACAAATTTAACTGACCCGGTAGGCAAAATTGGATTTTTATTCCTGTTTAGTTTTTATTTTATTTAAATATAATGTACTAGCGACGCTGTCACCGCGTCAGATAGATTTGTCAGATTTGGATTATATCATTTTTTAATAAATATTATTGACGCTCGTGTTTTGGAATTATAATCCTTATTTTAAGGACGTCAAGGTACGTGACATAAAACTGTCATTTTGAAATAATACTGTAACCCCCCTTCCCGCAACCAAGCAACAGCCTACGAGCAGGGACTGAAAAACAGATTCATAAAGGTTACTGAAATATAAGTGTTACAGAATGAAAGTGTAACAGAATCGAATCTGTAACAGAAATGAAAGTGTTTTAATGTGTAATCGAAATAGCGACGTTGCCAAATTTACTACTGACGCGTATTCAAATTTGAAAGTTAGGGGAAAGCACCGATGGTTGCAATTGTTTTAAGAAAAACATGTTGTGTCAGTATGTGTAAAGTCCAATGAAGTCAGAAGAACGCGTTGTCAGTTGTCACGCCGTGTACTTTGTTAGGCCATGTACCTATTAGGGTTACAGATAAAAACACTTATTAACAGAAATAAACGGTTACAGATTGATTGGGTTACAGTATCGTTTCTGTTTCCGTTATAAGTGTTTCTGTTTTTTAACAGTTTCAAAAAACAGTGTCTAAACCCCTTATTTCGGTTACTGTTTCTGTCCTTACCTACGAGTACCTTTCCGAACGAGGATTTCTTATCTTGCCTTCGACTTACTCGTTTCTTTGAAACTAGAAGACTGAACATGTTAAATAATTATATGTTTTATTGTTTATACTATAATATAAAACTGCACGTTACATAGGTACACATCAAGTATTTATTTTTTAACTACTTAGATCATATCAGACTTGATAAATGCATGTGACAGCATTTTTTTTAAATAGGTATAATAAAACCCCCTAAAGGTCATATTTAAAAATAACTGGTCAAATGCTTGTGGAAGGCGAAGGTAGGGTTCGAACTTATTTGCCAAAAACTTTGACTGTCATGTAAGTTCTAAATATATAAAAGGAAAAGGTAACTGACTGACTGATCTATCAACGCACAGCTCACTGGACGAATCGGGCTGAAATTTGGCAAATAGATCATAGCTTTTACGAAGTAGGCTTCCGCTAAGAAAGGATTTTTGAAAATTCAAATCCTAAAGGGGTAAAATAGGGGTATGTAATTTGTATGAAAACTTTAATAAACTGGATAAGAAACCTCATTTTAAAATTCATAACCAACGTGGCATCAGTAGTGAGGGTATAGGTACCGCGGAGGGTCGCTTTAATATGCCCGCGTGTAGTGAATTCCAATTAATATAACAGCAATTTCATTGTACAGCTCTTAGGCTGCTTGTCGTAAACGTTGTAAACAGTGGTTTGCAACACATTTTTTTTTTTTTTTTTAATCCACTACAAGCTAGCCCTTGACTGCGATCTCACCTGATGGTAAGTGATGATGCAGTCTAAGATGGTAGCGGGCTAACCTGTTAGGGGCGTGGCAGTTATATTAAACCCATACCCCTTCGGTTTCTACACAGCATCGTACCGGAACGCTAAATCGCTTGGCGGTACGTCTTTGCCGGTAGGGTGGTAACTAGCCACGGCCGAAGCCTCCCACCAGACCAGACCAGGGAAAATTCAGAAATTGAAAATTCCCAAATTGACCCTGCCGGGGATCGAACCCGGAACCTCCGCACGTTAAGGCAACAGCGCTACACACTGCGCCACGGAGGTCGTCAAAATCTGTGTTGGGCGGACCAATCGGATTTCTGACCAGCCGACTCGATACAATTTATTATCACATCAACTGTCAGGAATCAGATAGGTTCCTCCGCGTGCTCCGCTTCTGTGGACAGGCAGCCTAATAGTTGATTTCTAAACTTGCTATCACAGTCGGACAGACGCACTGGATATATTATAGATAGTAGCACTTTTTGTAACGCTTGAAAAGCTGATTCAGTAATAGGTCAGCTTTTCTAAGTATGGTTAATTTTGATAACCATATCACGTTTTTGATCGGCCATATCTTGTGAATGGCCCATCAGCATGCCGGTAAAATTTCACTATGGACATAAGTGAAGAGTGCAGCACCCACCTATTACTGAATCAGCTTTTCAAGCGATAGTTACAAACAGTGCAGCTATCTCTTAGTCTAATAAGGGACCTTATTTGTTCCTACGGAACCCTAAAAAAGATGGGTTATAGTATTTATGACATGTCATCATAATATTTCCACTGAACAACATAAAAGTTTTAAGTCGGCACAGTGATAGAACAAACACTTATGTCGCTGTTATGTTCAGCGAATCTGTCACGATTCACGATGACTATAATTGAAAGCACAAAAAATATGAACAAATAAATACTGGTAATTTTTTGCCAACAATTATATGACTGTGCACAGGAAAAAGAAAACTGAGTTTATATTTAGTTATCTATTTAAATGTTTGGAACGGTTAAATCGAAGAAAAATATTACGTCGTTATTTGTCCTGTAGGTAAACAACGAGTAAACTTATGTCTACCGCTTATCTCTATTTGTCTACCGAAGCGAACATAGTTACTTGTCTAGTTACGTCATAAGTAGATAAATGTAATATTTCTTATCTGTGGTATTTTTCTCTATGAAGTACGAACCCTCACATGCTGACTATTTTTCTTACCGGAATATACCGGATTTTATGCATGTTTAGGGCAAACGAGAGATTAGCCGACATCGACAACATCTCTCTCTTTCGTCGCGAGATATTTCGTTGTGCGTATGCTAGCCCCACTGATCTTTGGGAATACCAGTGTCAAATTATACCTATAATACTTTATGCCCACTTGCACAAGGACTCTTAAATTTATTTAGTTAAATATATAATTTTAATGCTGTCCCTTTTTGGGAACTGCAATATGCATTTGCCAAAAAGGGACAGGATTACAAAATGTAACTAAATAAGCGGCCCTTAATATATTATACGGTTATTGCCCCTAAGTTTTGAGATAGTTCGTAAAGTGGAGACGATATATTTCACAGACAGGTAACTAAGAGTAATGATTTTAGAAAAAATAAACTCTGGATATCCCTTGCCGCAATAAAATCGCAGATTTAAAAGAAAAAATAACGATATTATTCCCTTGTTCCCGAAATATTTCAGCATTTCGTAATGCTGTAGATTTTTTAAGAAAAACTAGCTTACTCGTCCCGTCTTCTCTCGGTTGAAATGTCTTGCCCAGGTTCTTTTGCGGAGTTGCCCGCAGAGTCGGAATACGGCGATGTTGAGAAATCGGAGGGAGGCCTTTGCCCAGTCCTCGTTTCTAATTCGAACCGCTAGGATATGGAATGCCCTTCCGGCTTCCGTTTCCCCCTCCTCTTTTAATATAGGTACCTTCAAATTAAGAGTGAATAGGCATCTTCTAGGCAAGCGCGCTCCACCTTAGGCTGCATCACCACTTGCAAGCAAGTCTGATCGCAGCCAAGCGCTAGCCTATACCTATATTTAAAAAAAAGTATTTGGACAGTACCACAGTACATGCTAAATTGAATTAGCTTTATATTAGAGTATCCTTTATAGATAAAACTGGTTTGAGCTGTGCTATATGAAATACTAGCTGATAGCGACTTCGTCCGCCTGGAATGAGGGTATTTGGTCCCCCGGGAAGACTTTAATTTTCCGGGATAAATAGTAGCCTATGTGTTATTCCAGACTATAATCTATCTCTGTGCCAAATTTGTTCGAGATCCGTTCAGCCGTCTTGGCGGGATTGAGTAACAAACATCCATCCATCCAAACTTTCGCATTTATAATATTAGTATAGAGTATAGATGTTTACCATAATTTTCTATATAACTTCTGAAATAGAAAATGCTTTTTTTTTATGCAAGTTACGATAAAAAATATACATTTAAATATAACATAACAATTAGGGCTTTCGAATACCGTTTTTTTTCAATACCGGAAAGATTTTTTTCAATACCGCGATCCCGGGATCCCGGTATTGGTAAGAAATTGGGAAAAACTTAAAATTAGATAGAATGTTTTTAACTTAAAACTAGTCTTTTCTGAAGGAAACTGCACCATAAAAAACAGTTTTCCATAAAAAATATTTTTACACCACATTAACTCCAAAAGAGCACTTTTCTGCTTAAATTCAATGAAGAAATGGCACTTTTTTACTCGTAAAAATACATAGTTTAGTCAAAACACAAATTAATAAAAAATTCAATAATTGTTATTTTTTTAAAGAAAATAAATCATAGTAAAAAAAATTGCATTGGATAAAAAACAGATTTCTGAACGTTTTATGAGTCCATGAAATAGAAATGCCAAGTCACAGGGTTCTAAATTCAAACACAAATTTTTCCCTCTGAGTGATCAAAAATGATTTTTCTTCACTCGTTTTAAGCAATAAAGATGCTCTTTTTGAGCTAATGTGCTTAAGAGACAAGTTTTGAACTTAGCCAAATAAAAACAGTGGCATGTACCAAGAAATATATGCAATAGTCACTGTTTCGTTTATAGTGTCACCAATACCGGTATCCCGATATTAGACATTTCAATACCGGTATTGAAAACGGATGAAAAACGGTATTAGCCAATACCGGGATCCCGGTATTGGAAGCCCTAATGTTTAGTGTTTATGTCGAGATACTTGAAATGTTATTCACCCGGTTAACCGGTTATAAATTGCTGTCATGCCTCTACCTAGCACTTTTTAGCTGATTTAGCACCTCCTTAGTAGAAAAAAGTCCAGGTAAAATAGTCTATTAGATATTTTTTATTGAAGTTTATAATATCATATATCACATGGCTGCGGTAAACGTCATTTAATATCTATAAAATTCAAATATTTTTTTAAAGAATAATTAATATATTGTCGCGTAACTAGGTGAATTTACGCGTAACTAAGTAAACAACCATTATGTCAAGTAATTATCAGTCAAAATTAACGTTCTACGACAAGCCAGCTGTCTAGTGACAGAGATAAGGAAAGAATGCGTTTGGCAAATGAGAAAAAGGGACAGAATGGTGTTAATGTTTTTATTGGGGATTTAGCCAGTAATACCTCTTTTGAAATGTTACCGGTCAACTGAAATTAAGAAGAAATCATGTGGTATTTGAATTTGAACAGTTTTATATTCTGGAATATCGGCCTGAGGGGTATAAAAAGGCGCTGCGTCCAGACATAAACAGAGTTACAAATCAGCAGTCAACGAAGCGACAACCTCGAGATGATGGAAGAAGTCATGACAAGAGAAGAAAAGTGTACAGTGTACCAGTTGCCCTCGACTATGTAAGACCAATAAATTATTGTGAAACATACAGCATCTCTCTCTGGTTAACATAACCCCAGCCCGTAACAATTGGTGTCAGAAGTGGGATCGAGAGAGATGCTTGTGGTACCGACGGCAACAAAAGAGGGTGTCACCATACGTGCAATGGTGGAATCTGCAGGAGACCGCTCGCGTCCTGCCGACAACAAGGCTATTGTGCATTGGCTAGTCAACTTTGATGCACGATTAGGACAATTGGACGAGAAATTGCACAGTTGTTGTGAAAGTTTGCGGAAGGCGAAGGAGGAAGTTGAGGAGAGGAGACGGAGAAGACGAGAGAAGGCGGCGCTAGAGTGGGCGGCATTAGAGAAGATGGTGGCGGTAGAGAAGGTGGCGGCAGACGTTGCCGCAGAGAAGGTGACGGCAGAGGTTGCCGTGAAGAAGGTGGCGGCAGAGGTTTTCGTGGAGAAGGTGGCGGCAGAGGTTTTCGTGGAGAAGGTGGCGGCAGAGGTTGCCGCGGAGAAGCTGACGGCAGAGGTTGCCGTGGAGAAGGTGGCGGCAGAGGTTGTCGTGGAGAAGGTGGCGGCAGAGGTTGTCGTGGAGAAGGTGGCGGCAGAGGTTGTCGTGGAGAAGGTGGCGGCAGAGGTTGTCGTGGAGAAGGTGGCGGCAGAGGTTATCGTGGGGAAAGTGGCGGCAGAGGTTGCCGTGAAGAAGGTGACGGCAGAGCTTGCCGTGGAGAAGGTGGCTGAGGAGAAGAAGACGGTAGAGATGGAGGAGACGGTAGAGATGGAGGAGACGGTAGAGATGGAGGAGACGGTAGAGATGGGGGAGACGGTAGAGATAGCAGAGATGGAGGAGACGGTAGAGATGGAGGAGACGGTAGAGATGGGGGAGACGGTAGAGATAGCGGAGATGGAAGAGATGTTGGAGACGGAAGAGATGGCGGAGACGGTAGAGATGTAGGAGACGGTGGAGGCGGTAAAAATGGAGACAGTAGACATTAAGATTGAAGTAAGTTTGAAAGAGAAGGTGATCAATAAGTTCCGTGTAAAGGGCTACAACGGTGTTGGCGCCGGCGATGCTACCCGTGGAAACATAGAAAATTAAAGGCATGTATTGAAAGAAGCACCTTCGAGTCTGCGAAAGTCAAGGCTGGCCACACAAATAAAAGGTTCGTTAATGAAATAGGTGAACCTCCACCAAAAACTACATGCTCATGGCATGTGGTCTATGAAAAAGGCCACAGATTGAGATCGGAGTCACTTGAACGGGGACGGTGCAGGTTCATGGCTGTTAAGGAAGATGTCATCTGCCGGATACTACACCCCTTACGAAGTCAAGCTTAGTTTGAACATGTAGATCGTCTGGCAAGGCAGTGATAATGCTCGGGACGAGCATTTCTTTTAGAAGGGGGCAGTGTCGCGTAACTAGGTGAATTTACGCGTAACTAAGTAAACAACCATTATGTCAAGTAATTATCAGTCAAAATTAACGTTCTACGACAAGCCAGCTGTCTAGTGACAGAGATAAGGAAAGAATGCGTTTGGCAAATGAGAAAAAGGGACAGAATGGTGTTAATGTTTTTATTGGGGATTTAGCCAGTAATACCTCTTTTGAAATGTTACCGGTCAACTGAAATTAAGAAGAAATCATGTGGTATTTGAATTTGAACAGTTTTATATTCTGGAATATCGGCCTGAGGGGTATAAAAAGGCGCTGCGTCCAGACATAAACAGAGTTACAAATCAGCAGTCAACGAAGCGACAACCTCGAGATGATGGAAGAAGTCATGACAAGAGAAGAAAAGTGTACAGTGTACCAGTTGCCCTCGACTATGTAAGACCAATAAATTATTGTGAAACATACAGCATCTCTCTCTGGTTAACATAACCCCAGCCCGTAACAATATGATATAATAAAATATATTCTATTTGAAACAAGACGACATATTATCCCTTTTGACATATTTAAAAACTCCGATACTCTATCTTACTTGGAAGGTGTTGTAAACATTTTTTATAACTTGAACTTAAAGGATGACCTTAATTAATATTCACGCTAATTTTATCATAGATTAATTTATTGGATTAATTTAGAAGACAAGCGGTAAGGTGTAGGTCGCAGTTTATACGGTTAAAATAACTGCGACCCTGATCATAGTCTTGTTGTGAAGGTTAACTTAGAAGTATTTAGATTTACCTTGATTGGAATCAAACGTTAAAATTTATGATAGAACAATGAAAAAACATTAGAGATAGCGGTCTAATGCCTTAAACATACAAAGCCTAGTGCGGGGGCGTGGCTAAGTCTGTCGAAATGTAATTCTAGCTGTAGTATTACTAATACTGTATTACGTTTGTCATCTATCTATACTAATATTATAAATGCGAAAGTTTGGATGGATGGATGTATGGAGGGATGGATGGATGTTTGTTACTCAATCACGCACGAACGACCGAACAGATCTGGATGAAATTTGGCACAGAGATAGATTATAGTCTGGAATAGCACATAGGCTACTATTTATCCCGGAAAATGAAAGAGTTCCCGCGGGAATGAAAACCGCTCAATCCAGGCGGACGAAGTCGCGGGCATCAGCTAGTATTTCATATAGTACAGCTCAAACCAGTTTTATCTATAAAGTAGACTCTAATATAAAGCAAATTCAATTTAGAATGTACTGTGGTACTGTCGAAAGACTTTTTTTTTTATTTACATATAGGCTAGCGCTTGGCTGCAATCAGACTTGCATGCAAGAGGTGATGCAGCCTAAGGTGGAGCGCGCTTGCCTAGAAGATGAGGGGAATTAAAAGAGGAGGAGAAAACGGAAGCCGGAAGGGTATTCCATATCCTAGCGGTTGGAATTAGAAACGAGGACTGGGCAAAGGCCTCCCTCCGATTTCTCAACATCGCCGTATTCCGACTCTACGGGCCACTCCGCAAAATAATCTGGGGAAGACATTTCAACCGAGAGAAGACGGGTCGAGTAAGCTAGTGTTTCTTACAAAATCTACAGTATTACGAAATGCTGAGATATTTCGGGAACAACGGAATAATATGGTTACTTTTTCTTTTAAATCTGTGATTTTATTGCGGCAAGAGATATCCATATATTTTAACCGACTTCCAAAAAATTAGGTTTTTTTAATATATGTTACTGCATATTTCCGTGGTTTCTAAACCGATTTAGAAATTATTTTTTTCAGTGGTTAGAGGAAGCTTGTGAGATGGTCCCATAGAAAATTCTGACTCCAAATCCTCAATCCTGATGCTGTAGGTGTACCGTACTACATGAAATCCTCAAAACTAGGGAGTTAGGAAATTTTGATGGTGAATTCATATCGTAGGTCACGTGGAACCAAAAATCCTCAACCCACGCGGACGAAGCCGCGGGCACCAGTAGGTACAGAATCATATATAATATGAAGTAAATGAAAAATCAAATGAAACTTAATGATAACCTTCCAATTAATAGTATAACAACAAAAAAAAAACATACACAACTTGATTATTACACAACGACATATAATCTCAAAAATCAACATATTGGCCTTAACCGTTAAGTCACAAAGTATATAATGTTTCTTTTTGGACCTTGAACGATCTGTCAATCGGGCAAATGTAAATTAAATTGTACATTTAGGCTAATTGATAAGAAGTGAGCCGCATATAGTAGTACTATATAGTACTACTAGCGAATGCCCGCGACTTCGTCTGATTGGTTTGAGGTTTTTTGGTTTCCGCGGAAACTCTTTAATTTTCCGGGATAAAAAGTAGCCTATGTGTTATTCCAGACTATAATCTATCTCTTTGCCAAATTTCAGCCAGATCCGTTCAGCCGTTGGGGCGTGACTGAGCAACAAACATCCATACATCCATCCAAACTTTCGCATCAAATTATCCCATGAGCCGGTAGGTACGCATTTACTATTATAACAGAAAAAAACATATAATGGACAAGAAAAATGATGGCAGACGAAAAGCCCGCGTCATACACTTTCATACTGAGCGCGCAGACTAGGCGACAGGACGAAATGTAGTTCCAATTACCATGCAGACTAGATGATGGCCGCGACTTTTATAAATGTGAATTTCATATGGTACACCTACCTATTGTATTAGAAAAGTGAACCATATTAGCCACTGCCCACTGGTTGATTGAATGATAAACAGTACATCATCCGTATCGTATATCACCGACCGACGAGCTCCGTGGCGCAATGTTGCGGAGATCCCGGGTTCGATCCCCGGCAGGGTCAATTTGGGAATTTATAATTTCTGAATTTTCCCTGGTCTGGTCTGTTGGGAGGCTTCAGCCGTGGCTAGTTACCACCCTACCGGCCAAGACGTGCCGCCATGCGATTTAGCGTTCCGGTACGATGCCGTGTAGAAACCGAAGGGGTATGGGTTTAATATAATTGCCATGCCCCTAACAGGTTAGCCCGCTACCATTTTAGACTGCATCATCACTTACCGTCAGGTGAGATCGCAGTCAAGGGCTAGCTTGTAGTGGATTAAAAAATCTGACGCATTTTAGCACCGACAATCGTGTGTGGTGGACGCATACACCTCTTGGAATCTTATGCCTCAAGCTCAACGCATTAATACAGCTGCAAAATTAGAATAAAAAAGCGTACTTTGATGGGTTAGCAGATGGCGATGAACTCGCTTGTGGATAAGGTTATTATATTAATACGCAAATTGTTTTAATACTATTTACTTTATACTCCATCCAGTCCCAAAAGATTTGACGTAAGCATTCGCCTTGATTCATTATTCCGTAACTAATCCGTTGTTGTAATTATTTTGCCCTCTAAAACAATCTTCTACGATGTTTACTATATCGTCTTCGATTTATTTATTTAATCGTATGGCGTTTGGTAGGTACATAATAAGCGTTTTTATAAAAAGAACGCTTATTTCGCCAGCAAGTTCGTCGCTCGTTTTTTTTTTTTATGTGTGTCCTCTATTTTGTTCTCCGACATGATGATCGGAGACCTTTGATAGCTGACATGGCTTATCACTCCGCTCCGTCCGTGTCGGGAATAATCCCGTTACTTGTGCAACGACCTTAAAAGATTTAAAGTCGATATTAAAATTATAGGTATAAAAATCCGACGAATTAAATTATAATAATAAAAACAAAACCATGAAAATTGTTTATTCTTTTCTTCACAATAAACACGTATAAGGTGCTATTTAACACAATTAACGTAGTCAATGAGGATTATAAATTTAAAAAACGCTTGTAATTAAAATTCAAATAAGTACATTTATTAGACTAAAACGTAATTAACGGTATACTTAACCGTTGGAAGATAAAGCTTTTGGAGAAAGGTGTAATTTACAATAACCGTGAACAAGAAGGATCTTACATTAGACTAGTTATGATATAAATCGAGGCTCAAGCGGTATTTACTATTCGGGCCTTTGCCCACGTCACTTTTTGTAGGTTCGATAAAATCGGGCCGATAATTTGACCGACTTTTATCACGGACTTTGTGAGTTGTGACGGATCAACGTCCGAAGTTAACAGTTAACCAGCCTCGCGTGCATCGTCATGCAAATTGACAGTATTCATGCCGGGCACCTAACATATTATATTAGCTGCAACTAAAGCTGTAACGGCGATAGCCTAGTGGTATAGACGTCAGCGTCCTATTCGGGAGGTTGGGGGTTCGATCCACGGGCACGCAGACAAATAACGACGCCGCACGCCTGAGTGCTCTTGTGTTTATGTTCTCAAAGATGTGTGAAGTATGCCAATCCAGACATGACCAGCGTAGTGGACCAAGACCAAACCCCTCATTGGTCTTGTCACATCTTCACTCCACTCTGCTTCAGTGGACAGGCAGTCTTAGTGCATGGGAACGAACTGAGCGGCAGCGGGGCAACGGCGGCAGCGGGGCGATGCGATTAGTCGGAGAGAAGAAATATCCGCAAACGCTCTACCAGACTGGCACGACTGGATTCGCCAGTTGACGAAATTATATTTTTTAACATTTTCAGTTTGCCTAAAGGGCCTTCTCGAAATTCGTCGCTAGCTCTCGTACCACATCGCCCAGCTGTCGCCGTCGCTCGTTTCGTATTTGACGCGTTAGGGTACGGGCACGAAATTAGCGAAGGCGAAGCGACGGCGACAGCGGGGCGACGCGATCCGTCGGAGAGCTGGCTGAATTGTAATAAAATATTTTTGAAGAGGTCTGGTAAAACCGACAAAAACGTCTGGGATTTTTATTTCGAATTCTATAATTACTCAATTTAAAGATAAAAAAAATCAAGTTGCCAAAAATATATTATTTGGATTTTTTTGCAAAAGTTATATGTTGCGCAGTAGCGAAATAACCGCAAACGCTCTACCAGAGTGGGAGGACTGGATTCGCCAATTAACGAAATTATATTTTATCACAATTTCAGCTTGCCTAAAGGACCTTCCCGAAATTTGTCGCCAGCTCTCGGACCACATCGCCCCGCTGTCGCCGTCGCTCGGCCGTCGTTAGTTTCGTGACTGACGCCTTACACTAGCACTCATTATTTACGTAATAAGGCCCAGGGGTGCCTGGTAATGATATGTAGGTAGTAAATATTCTGCGCCAAGGTTTCTTATTTTATAAGGGAATCCTAAAAACTATTCGACCGACGACCGACTGATAAGAAATCCAAACTGTTTTACGAGAATCAATTTAAAAATCCAATCAAACGTATAAATAGATTTCAGCACTCCTGAAGTTTTTAATTAGGTTTTTATATGCGTTTTATACTTACATGAATTTTGATTCCATTATTTCCACAATCTACTAATAAATATCCATACTGATATATTAAAAATGCTAGTGTCTGTCCTGTCTGCTTCGCTTTCAACCACGTCCGCCAATCTGTTCAACCGATTTTGACGAAATTTGGTATAGAGGTTCAACTCCGGAGAAGGAATAGGCGAGAAAATCTAAGACATCCCAATCAAGAACCTAACTTTTCTGCACGGAGCTAAGAAAGGGCTATAAATAGAAAATGAGGTCTAGGTTGGAACGCGCTTGCCTAGAAGATGCCTATTCACTCTTGCCTTGAAGGTACTTAAGTTATATTATGTGGCAGGAAACACGTGCGCTGGGAGGGTGTTCCACACCCTAGCGGTTCGTATCAGAAACGTCGAGCAAAAACGCTTCGTGCGGGCAGATTTGACGTCAACCACATAAGGGTGCCAACGCTCACGGTTTCTCGCTGTTCTGTGGTAGAACGGAGAAGGAGGAACAAGGTTATGAAGTTCCAGAGCACACTCCCCATGGTATATCCGACAAAAAACCGATAAGCAGGCGACATTGCGTCGGTGTTGTAGACTGAGCAATTTCGCCTGCGTGAGTGATTAATTATTCTATCGAGTCTAAAAAACAGAAAGTGTAGACAGAAAGTGTAGCTTGCACGTGCAACTTGCGATATTCACCGCTCAATAAGCCAGAAATTGTTGACAGAATTGACAGAATGACTCGACACTGCACGATTGTAAACACTTTACTTGAGTTTGGGCCGCTTGCACAAGGACATCTAAACTGATTCAGTAAAATTTAGTAATGCTGTCCCTTTTGGCAAATGCATATTGTAGTTGGCAAAAAGGGACAGCATTAAAATATTTAACTTAATAAAAAAAAATTATATCCACTACAAGCTAGCCCTTGACTGCGATCTCACCTGATGGTAAGTGATGATGCAGTCTAAGATGGCAGCGGGCTAACCTGTTAGGTTAGGTTAGGTTAGGAATCGCTTGGCGGCACGTCTATTAATTTAATTAAAATTTAAGAGTCCTTGTGCAAGTGGGCCTTCAGTTTGTAGTTCCTTGTTTATCACGGACTTCCGCAAAGTAACGCTGCTTCTATGCAAGCCTAAAGGGCAAAACACACAGGGAGCGGGCGCGGGTCGGGTGCGGGCCGAGTCGGGTGTCAGGCGGGTTGAATTCCTTGTACGTATATGAACGACATCACACAGAACGCGGCCGCGGGTCCGGCGCGTGGCGGGTGACGATGTGTGATGTCGTCCATATAAATACGAGAACCCGCCTGACACCCGACCCGACCCGCGCCCGCTGTGTGTTTCGCGCTTTAATCGTTCAAAGATGCGGGCAATGTAAAAAATATAAATTTTAATCATGGTTGTTTTGCTACAAATCACATTATACAGTCGCGGTCAGAAAAATTTTTACCACCTTAAGGTTCATAATTGCATGGACCCATCTGTTTCAGAAGGTCGTTATGTAGTTTGATTAGGCATAGATCATGGTATTTTTAACTTTTTCAGTAGGCGGCAGATATGGCAACTATTACAGATCCAAGGATAGATGTATCCCTCGTTCAATATTTTTTGTAAATGTCACTGTAACAAATGTGTCAAACTTGAAATTAGGAAATGATTTTTTTAATTTAATAAAAATAATCATGAGTACTCTTTTTTTTTGCATTCGATGTTAGAAAGCTTTTAATAACTCTGAAACGTATTAAATACCTTGCTTAAGCGTTTTAGACCTTAATGCACTTGGTTTAAGAAACTAATTTATAAACTGGTAAACATTTTCAGACCGTGACCGTACCTAAAATTTAATAAGGCCAAATACGATTCAAATGTGACGGATATTATGGTGTTAATATGCCCTTGGCCATTCGACCGCGTCAAGGTGTTAGTGCCTTAGAAGCTAACAGAATAAAAAGTGCCAAAATTATTCGATAATACAAAATTCAAAATTCAAATGATTTTTATTCAAATAAACTTTTACATGTAATATTGAATTGTCGAGTGAATCTACCACTGGTTCGGAATGACATTCCTACCGAGAAGAACCAGCAAGAAACTCTGTGGTTGCTCTTTTGAAAAAAATAATTTACAATTTTATTAATTTGTAGAATACATTAAACTGTAACAGCTGTCCTTAGCATTGCTGGAGCGAGTCAAATCCATGCTCCTTTGTCATTTACGTAATCTTCAACAGTATAGTCATAGTCATTTATTTATTAAATATAGGTACACTGTAGGTACACTTATTTTCGTCTAAAAATTACTTACTTAAAAAGCATGATGGTGATAATGGGTGACGGTATCTTAAAACTAAAGCTACGAGGGTTCCAAACGCGCCCTGGTCTGAGAAGAGCCCACAACAATGTATATAATATCATTGCCCACAACAAACTCAGCCGGGTTTTTTTTTTTTAAATTTATAATAAGCTTTTTTAAGAGCATACTTTTAATGGACTTCTTAAACTTGTGTAAAGGCAAGTTTAAGATAGGTTGTGGAATTTTGTTCTAAAATACATATATTTTATGAGATAACAAGTAAGACCTTGATCGAAATCTCATTCGTAGTAAATAATGGCAGTCTAAGATGGTAGCGGGGTAACTTGGAAGGAATGTGACGATATGGCAGTTCTTTATTCGATAGCAAGTTAGAACTTCATTGCGATCTTATTCTTAGTTACGTAAGTTAGTAAATAATGTAATAAGTTAGCCCTTGACGATGCAGTCGCAAGATGGTAGTGGGCTAACTTGTTAGGGGTATGGCGGGTATATACAACCCGTACCTCGAATCGGCTTTTACAAGGCATCGTATACCGGAAGACAGCAATGCTCGCCACTAGGTTAGGGTGGTCGTCAAATGTCAGATATCATGTCACGATGTTTTAATATCGTATAATATATACGATATTAAAACATCGTATATATCGTACCGTATCGTGTGTATCGTATCGTATCGTATCGTATATATCGTACATACAATAAATCCTAAAAAACTCTGGTACTTATCTCTAAAAATCTTATCTTACTAATATTATAAATGCGAAAGTTTGGATGGATATATGGATGTATGGATGTTTGTTACTCAATCACACCCCAACGGTTGAACGGATCTCGCTGAAATTTGGCACAGAGATGACTTTTTATACCGGAAAATTGAAGAGTTCCTGCGTGAACCAAAAAATTTCAAACCACGCAGAACAAGTCGCGGGCATTCGCTAGTTAGTCATAAGTTTAAGCGCTGCATTATTACTTGCCAGCAAGAGTGATTGCAGCCAAGCGATGGTCTATAAATAAAATATATAATATAATATATCTAATCAGTATAAAATTTAAAAATGCGTAATACCTACTCGTACCGATCTTAAAACACTCAACAAAATTTACGCATACGAACTAAACCCAAAAAATATTATATTACTAAGTTACAACTTGTATAATCATTTTTAAATATTTTTTTAATCGTTCAAAAACTTTATTTAAATATTTTTGATAGTCACAAAGTTTCAGTGCCTCTATTGCGTTTAATTAAACGTTAATCTAGAACGTAAATGTAAAATTCTAAAATTTGTAATAAAGTCTTAAAAGATATTATTATGTTAATGAGTATGATTAATAAGAATTATTTATTACCTCTAAAAATCCACATATCAACCAAAAAGAAGGCGTAGATAAGTACTCATGCGCTATTAAATTAAACCTAAAAAGTTGTTTTTAAAGTTTGACTCATTGAGGTACTTCCATGATCCATCGTATAAAAAAGGTGCAAAAATATTTTTCGTCGTTTTTAAATAAAAAAAAATCGATCGCGCAGTTCATTTTAAATTCTATATTCAAATATTATTTTTGTGACGCACGTTTGCATATACGAAAAACGTAAATAAAAACCTATCTAACTAACTGTAATATTAAAATTAATTAATTACCTACCTCTAAAAATCCATAATATATCGACCAAATAAAAGATATTCACGCACCGTCAAACCAAACCCAAAGAGTCGTTTGTAAAGCACGAATCATTTACTTCCATTGTGTAAGGTGCAAATATATTTTTCAATCACCAATTTTATTTTTTTATTAAAAAATAGATCGCGCAGTTTAAATTCTATATTCAAATATTATTTTAGTGATGCACGTTCGCGCACCTCGCGTCATTCGGTAACTATGGTTATGGATTATCCTTCAGCGAGCGTGTGAACTGACGAGTATGGTGAACTGAATACATACAATAGGGTTGTTCCGAGTAATTTGATTTTCTTGTGTATTCTTCGATTGTGCCTTTCGTATTAAATGACGGATATTTTGTATACTAATCGACTACTCGGGACAGCCTTGAATATATTAACAACCAGCTGAAGCCCGCGACTACGCCCGCGTGGATTGGGGTTTTTTTGGTTCCCACGGGAACTCTTCAATTTCTTGGGATCAAAAGTAGTCTGTGTTATTCCAGACTACAATCTATCTCTGTGCCAAATTTCATGCAGATCCGTTCAGTCGTTCTGGCGTGATTGAGTAACAAACATCCATCCATCCATACATCCAAACTTTCATATATAGGTATACTTTCGCAATACTAGCGAATGCCCGCGATTTCATCTGCGTGGTTTGAGGTTTTTTGGTTCCCGCGGGAACTCCTTAATTTTCCGGGGAAAAAAGTAGCCCATGTGCTATTCCAGACTACAATCTATAAGTAACAAACATCCATCCATCCATCCATACATCCATACATCAAAACTTTCGCATTTATAATATTAGTATAGATTAGTCTGGAATACGTATTAGGGTCATACTGAGACAAATTAGTATCATTGATATGTATGGCTCTCTGGGAATTCACGTGGCACATCCCTAGTTAGTGACAGGGTGATATGATCAGAGAATATTATAGCATGAGATTTTCTTCCCATTCGATCGCGACAACGTAAACTACAATTTGTATGGAATTGTCAAGCACTTAAATACCAGACACATTAAGAATTATGTATCTATAGGTACTTACTAATATTATAAATGCGAACGTTTCGATGGATGGATGGATATTTGTTACTCAATCAAATTGAGTTGATGAAATTTGGCACAGAGATTGATTACAATCTGGAATAGGTTACTTTTTATACCGGAAAATTGGAGAGTTTGCGCGGGAACCAAAAACCCCAATCCACGTGGATGGAGTCGCGGGTATCAACTAGTATTATTATATCGTAAAGTAATTCAAATTAATTTTAAATTGTGTGATGTAATACAATTTTTGCACACTATCTCTGACAGTAGATTGTGTACGGGAATCTTTACCTAAACAGCTGTCATTTTGCAAAATAAATTATATATAACTTGACAGCTGGTACTCGATCAATTCCATATAAATGGTAGTTACGAGTACGTTGTCGCGATCGAATACGTAAGAAAACTCCCACTCGGCCTGCTGAAATAACAATTGAATTAAATATTATTGTAAAGTCAAAACTGTATTAACAACAAAAATAAAATAACTTTTAGGCAGTACGAGAGTACGAGAATGTGAGATCCCACCGTGAGTAATCCAAATGTATGAACGTGTTTGGTAAACTCTACTAGAATACTATAAACTTTCTAGTACTACGAGGATTGTGATTTAAATGACTCATTAGTACTTGAACATCCTTCATCATATGTAAATGGAAAATAGACGGAATTAGTTTAGCTGAAAATATTTTCAATTTCAATTTCAATTTATTATTTCCAAAAAACTTACTCACTAGCCACATCAAATATAAATTACATTTAACTTACTCGTACTAGTAAACTATAACGGAATAATTTGGCCATTTGCGTGGGTGGCTGGGTCTGAATCCTAACTAGTATGACTGTGACTAGGATTTCATGCCCACTTTCATCGCGGTTTGCGGCTCGTTAGTTTATCCAGTTTATTATATATTAAGATAGGTACTTTACTCTACATAAATACTCCTAAAAATGCACGAAAACTTAGCTAAAACTCCACACTAAATAGAATACGCCGAAGAAATTGTATGCCCTACCCGCTTTCAAAAAATACTGGCTCGGTCGACGACGAGAGCATTGCGATGTTTAACGTAGATATTAGACTCACTTTGCAAGAAGAGACATTGAGCGTATTGTAAGTAGGTATCCTTTTGATTTATTATATTTACATAATAAGTATATAAAAATAAAATGAATAAATCTTTATATGTTTTATACATACCCTAAACGTATTATTATTTACTTTAATATCCAGATTATCCCTAAGTTGTTTCTCAGTGCGGACTTAGCCTTAACGTGTTCTTGTTTACCTTAAAATTTAAAAATAGTTTAATGGCGGTCAATAGCGACATATAAGTGATGTAACGTAATTGTAATGGATATATTTTTATCGTCAAGCAATAAAATCTTACCTCGATCTAGCCAAACACGTGGTTGACCCAAAACAGAGATCATAAATAAATACAGCAGAATTAAGTTTATAAATGTTAAGCTGAGATACGTAATACCCTCGAAAAAAGTTTTTTTTTTCTCGGTAGATAAAAAAAAGTAAAAGCCCTTGACTATGTATACCTAGGACCGTGGCTCGTTACCAGCCTACCGGCAAACACGTACCGCCAAGCGATTTAGCGTACCGGTACGATACCGTGTTGAAACCGAGTAGAGGTATGGGTTTAATATAACCGCTATACCCTAACAGGTTAGCCCGCTACCATCTTTGACTGCATCATCACTCACCATCAGGTCAAATCGCAGACAAGGGCTAACTTGTAGCGGAATAAAAAAAATTGTTCACTAGGGCTAGCATGCGCACAACGAGTAAAATTATGTCTACCCATTATCTCTATTTGTCTACCGAAGCTAACATGGTTACTTATGTCGTTACGTCAAAAGTAGAGATAAAAGTAAGATTTCTTATCTGTGGTATTTTTCTCTACGAACCCTTACATGGCGACTATTTTTTTCTTTATACCGCATTTTGTGCATGTTAGGGTAAACGAAAATCGCCGGCTTCGACGACATCTCTCTCTCTCTCGTCGCGAGATATCTCGTTGTGCGCATGCAAAGCCTGCTGCAAACGCCGCGTGTTGCTGCCGCGCACTTTGCCGCTCTATGTTAGGATATTATGTCACCGTAAAATTGTAAAAACCGTTTGATTATAATATAACGGTTTCTATCCTGCGAGATTGTAAACTGTCGAAAGATTGTAAACCGTTCAATGTTCTGAGAATTAATTTTTGAAATATTTATTGTATACGTATTCTTATCTCTTTCTGGTACAGTTCGCGCGCGAGTTGAATGCAGAGTAAATGTATGTGTCACCATACATTTACTTTGCACTTAACTCGCGCGCTAACTATAGGTTAGGGTTTGACATAAATATTCAGGTATGTTCTACCGGGTTAATATACCTAATAGATTACAATTTACCGAAAAATAATGCGTTAAATTGTAAGCAGTAGGTATGTTACGGTTCACAATCTGTCAACAGTTTACAATTTATCGAGATAAAAAGCGATTTAACGATTTTTACAATTTTACGGTGACAGATACACCTTGTAGGGATCGTAGGTCATTACTGGATGGACGCTGCACTGGTCGAAAACTTTTAGCCCAGGCTACTTGTGCAAGCTATGTATGGGAACCCTAAAATAAAAAATGTAAAGCTGATTTTTGGCACAAGCGTTCCTTGGGGTCTCAGAAGTACTTCTTAAAAATTCCCCCCCCCTAGGCCGCGGGCTTAACCCCCCACCCCCCCAAACGTCTCCCAAACCGCAGTTTATTGTAATTTTCTCAAAAAATATTAGTGCTAGAAAAAAACCATCTATGGCAAAAATTATTAGCATTAAATAATCTACCATATGGCACTTAAATCATTATGATCGGATAAATAGTTTTGCAAATATGCCGGCTTATTTGACGCATTTTTTATTTTTTTTTGAAATCGTGTAAGTTTCTTGTGATTTGCACAAAATGTATAAGAGCTAGGAAAAAAACGACAAGAACAAAATGAAAGTTCATAAAATCTTCTACAAAATGCTTTTTATTTCATTTCAATCGACCGAATACTTTCTCTACTTTCGGAAATATGACGATCGAAAACGTGCATGACAGCAAAAATATTTTGCAATAATTTTGACTTTGTACCTACACATTCTATTGATAATGATCGATACTATATTACAATAAATTAATAGTAGGTTATAATCATGATATCTTTATCTACAAAACAACACCACACTCAGTAAATAATATATTAAATATTATTATTTATATTCGTTCAAAGTTCTAACAAAGACAAGGCGTCGCGTCGGCCGAAGAATAACGAATAGGATTGCAAAGGAAATGCGGGTGGAATGACATGGTTCGTGTGCAAATGTTACCATTGATGGGGAAAAAGGTGATGATGACGACCATGATGATGTGCTTTAATAATACCTACTAATATAATAATAATAAATACCTACGTCTCGAAGTCCTTTCAACTATATGTAGGTATGCAATATGCATTTATCTAAAAACAATGTAAATGAACCACCAACATCCAACAGCTATCTTGCAGATAATTTTATCAGATTAACTTTTAACTGTTAACGTCATTCCGAACCAATGGTAGATTCACTGGACGATTCAAAAGCACTTGTAAAAGTTTACTTGCGTAAAAACATTTGATTTGATACTTGAATTGTAATACGATTACAAAAAAGCACAATCGGCTAGATATTAGAGAGGGGGAGGGGGGTCGTGGTAGGGGGCAGGTGGGAGGTGGGAGGGGGGTTGTGGGAGTGGGGAGGAAAGAGGACGTCATTTGCGCCTAAAATCAAAAATACGTTATTTATTTAGAGGTTAATTTCTATTTATTCCATAGTACTATGCTAAGTCTACATGACTACCACCGGTTCTTACACAACAGCAAGGTATATTTCGAAAACTATTTGTCCTATCAAAATAAACTAAACACTATTTTATAGGTAAATTAATAATCTTTGTACTAAGTTCTGACAGCTTTTTTCCTAACTCTAATACTTTTTCTTGAAATTACAATAAACATTTACGGATTTTACAAAGGTTTAGTCTTTTATTCCAGTTAGGCAGCCATATTTCCGAAACTATTAGTTCTATCAAAATAAACTAAAAATTATTTTGAAGATAATTTAATGAAGTTCATTTTTGCTTCTTATGTTTTTTTTCCTAGTTCTAGTAGTTTCTGTGAAAATTCAAAAATATACCAACGGTTGTCGAAAAAAAAAAAAAACTTGGAATATAGGTTGCCATATTTCTCGAACTATTGGTTCTATCTAAATTCACCATAAGACTTTTTTGTGGGTAATTTAGTGAAATTAATTACTCTTCCGAGGATTTTTTCCAGCTCTAATAGTTTTTGTGGAAATTGCAAATAACATAGGATTCTAGCATTTTTTTTATTTTTTTTCGTACACTATACATGGATATTATATTCGAAATTATTAGTCCTATCTTTATGAACTAATTTTTTTTTGATAAGTGGTTAACTGGTGTTTATTTTTACTTCTGGGAGTTTTTTGCCTAGCTCTAATAGTTTTCTAGAAATTACAGAAAATATATAAAATTTTGAAAAATATTGCTTTTATGTTAACTATGACAGGTATATTTTCGAAATTATTAGTGCTATCAAAATCAACTAATTACTATTTTGTAGGTAATTTAACTATGTTTCTTACTGCTTCAATCAGTTTTTTCTAACTTTGTTATTTTTTTTTCGAAAATTAAAAACAACGTACCCGATATTTGCATATTATTTTCTTTATCTTACACAATAGGTAGGCATATCTCCAAAACTATTACTCTTATCAAAATAAACTAAATATCATTTTATAGCTAATTTAATAGCCTTTTATTTTGCTATAGACAATATTTTTGTAGCTCTATCAGTTTTTATGGAAATTACAAGAAACTACATTAGAAAAAGCCATACATGCAAAATATTTTCTTTTCATGCACAAAGGGTTAACATATCTCCGAAACTATTAGTCTTATGGAAATGAACTACAATATTATTTTGTAGATAATTTAATGAAGATAATTTTCACCATAGAAAGTTTTTTTCTAGCACTAATATTTTATGAGAAAATTACAAAAAACTGCGGTTGGGGAGACGTTTGGGGGGGTGGGGGGTTAAGCCCGCGGCCTAGGGGGGGGAATTTTTAAGAGGTACTTCTCAGACCCCAAGGAACACTTGTGCCAAAAATCAGCTTTACATTTTTTATTTTAGGGTCAATGTTTATTAGTCCCGTACTATTTTCTCTTCACGCAATCATCGTCAAAACATCATGAATCCTTAAATTAAAGTTATCAATCTTAAATCACCAACCAGGAGTTTAACCCCAGACGTTTTGAGTTATGTTTATTTTCAAAAATAGTACGGTTAGCAAAACCGGGTCCGTCGGAATGCGAAATGTTTTATTTGTTCCGTCATATAATATGAAATGATCTTGTATGCAACGTTGCATTTCTCGGAAACCTTATCTCTTATCTCATCTCGATGGTCTGCCGCATAAATTATACCTAAGTTTATAAACTACATATTTATTTAAACAAACCATATGAAAAAAATACGATTTTCGGAATTCTGGTCATTTGAAAACTATAATTATGTTGAAATTGTATTATAATGAAATTTCAATTTTATTTCGTGCCGTGCCATCTTAGATTTCAAAAATGATCTCAAATTAGGTCTTAGAGGACACGAAAACTTTGAAAGTGACACCCATATTGTGAAAATGTCAGTAATGCGTGGCGGTCCTATGTAAAATGTGCTCTAAAAAGCAATAAAATATCACATGTAAAGGAAAAATCGTGAAGAAACCTGAATGTCCAAGACGAAATTGTACTTATTATTTTTTAGCACAGCCGCGGGACCACCAAGGTGCGGGCCCCGCAGCATTTACTGCCTCCTGCTTTATGGTTAATCCGCCACCGACATAAATCAAAATCAAATATTTTTTATTCAAGTAGACTTTTTACAAGCGCTTTTGAATGGTCAAATAAATCTACCACTCGTTCGGAATGCCGTTCCTACCGAGAATAACCAGCAAGAAACTCGGTATATCTAATAAATAAAATAATATAATTCATTTAATTTTAACACGACATAATCTTGCCTTCCTTATAGTGGCGACATCTAGCGGATGTACGCTGAACTTCTACGAAAATCAATACTCAATCCTTGCTTATTCACTAAGGTGTCTTGAAAAACTTATTGCGTAATAACTCCTCTGTTACCAGATAGATGGCGTTGTCAACAAGACAGCCATTCCACAGCCAACAAGTAAATTAACTGTGATCCTACTTCGCAAACTCATTGTATTTCGTAGAACTAATTACATGAGACTGCATAAAAACTGGTCAGTTGCCAATTTCGTTTGGATAGCGAGTACGACTGACTAATGAATAAGGTCGATGACTGTTCATAGTATTTAACCCTAACCCGTTGTCCTACTAGAGCGACAAACGCGACACTGCGACTCGAAACGACGCGACGCGACATTATCAAACAGTAGCTGACCCTTCACGTGGCCTACGTTGTCGCGTAGACAAATTTAGCATTTTCTATGGCGTCGTATTGCATCGCGTCACTTCTGTCGCTTACTTAGGACATCGGGTAAGTATATTATGATATAAAAAATTCTAGTTGTACCCGGTAATAAAGATTACACATAGAGCTTTAGAAAGAGATAATTGTCTGTTTCGGCTTCTTTTAGCGGCTTCTCATCTCAGCGCCGGAAAATCCAAAACGACCGGAGAGAGATCAGGCGCAGGACCGACGGCTTGTACTAACTACGACAAACTCCGGGCTAGTACTGAGAATAAGACAGAAAAACCGAAATAACTTAATTAAAGCCCGACCCGGGATTCGAACCCGGGACCTCGTCAGCCGCACTCGAACATGCTAACCACTAGACCAACAAGGCAGTAAATTCTCATAATATAAAGAGAGTAACTGACCTCAGCCCAAAAGCACACGATGAGCGAAGAGCCGGACATCATCAGCGGATAGTACGCGGAGAGAAGACTTGTCGCCCAGCCCTCGTGGAATGCGTTCTGTGGGGAGAATACACCGCGTTACATTCCCACCATTATCTGAACTGGTGGCCAAAATTACACAATATAAATTAACAATAGACATGATGACAGTAACCAAGAATCAATGAAATTATGAATTTATCTAATGAAATAGGATTCATGGATTATAAAAAACGTATTTATTTTTCTATTTCGAGTGAGATTGCTATTTATTTTGATTAAATAAAATTATAAAATACACCAATGCGCCATATTGGTTATAACACCAAGAAGCGAATGACGTCACAATGGTTTGTTTCCAAGCTTTGACAATCACACTATTGCTTACTGCACACTGCACAGAGTACATTGGTAAAAATAATAGTGACGTCACAAACGACGCCATGACACCGGGGAGCGTTTTGGCGTGAATTTTAAAATTTAAATTTCAAATGCCAATATTATCTACCAAATCTTATTTTTCTGCTGAAATAAGATAATTTTTCGAAATAGTAGACACTTCCGAACATAATCTGACCATTTTACAAAATCAGTCATCATGCCTATTGACAAACAAACAACTTTATACGACAGCCTGAAAAAAGGAGTATATTGTTTTCAGGGTTCATGTATGTATGTATGTATGTATGTGAGTTTGTATATTCCACCATAACTTCTATACGCCTGAACCGATTTTCATATTATATAAATGGGGTATCGTTAGAATCCCTAGCTTATTCCGGGTGAAATAGGCTAGTAAAATTTAAAAAAAAATTGATGGGGTGACCATGCTCCCGCATTAAAGACTAGCCCTTGACTGCGATCTCACCTGATGGTAAGTGATGATGCAGTCTAAGATGGTAGCGGGCTAACCTGTTAGGGGCATGGCAGTTATATTAAACCCATACTCCTATTCGGTTTCTACACGGCATCGTACCGGAACGCTAAATCGTTTGACGGTAGGGTGGTAACTAGCCACGGCCGAAGCCTCCTACCAGGCCAGACCAGAGAAAATTCAGAAATTATAAATTCCCAAATTGACCCTGCCGGGGATCGAACCCCTGACCTCCGCACGTTAAGACAACAGCGCTCAACACTGCGCCACGGAGGTCGTCAATTGTATATCCGATAATAAACCGATAAGCAGGTGACACTGCGTCGGTGTTGTAAACCGAGCAATTTCGCCTGCGTAATAGGGATGATGCCTAAGTATATCCAAAATAAATTATTTCTAACTGATTATTAAATAGAGCGTCTTCCAAAACATCTAAAATTCACATCCTCGGTTAGTTTTAAGTTTGATAACCATTTTAAAATATAGATTAAAGAAAAAAAGTGCATTGAAATTTGATGACGTCACTATTGTGAATTTCATACAACTTCCATACTGGAAGCGCGTTTTTAAGTTTGATAAATAGTTGCTGATTTGATTGAGTTGTCGTCATCCCTATTTCGCCAGTTAATTAATTATTATAGAGATCAGTACCGGTGACACGAAGTAAGCGCCGCGGATGAGCGAAGCGAGGAACGCAATGAGGTAAAGCATCTTCTGTGTGGTGACCTTGCAGGCGCGGAGGAAGGTGGGCGCCTTCAGCCTTCTGTACTCCGTCACTATGCATATCATCAGCTGCATCGCGCATACGAACGCCACAAGAAGGAATAGACCGCCGATACCTGGAATGGAAAAACGAGGATTTGTTAATACTGCTGGAGGAAAATGGATAAGCTCTTTATTGCTACACAGGACAAAGACGTGCCGCCAAGCGATTTAGTTCCGCTACGATGCCGTGTAGAAACCGAATAGGGGTTTAATATAACTGCCATGCCCCTAACAGGTTAGCCCGCTACCATCTTAGACTGCATCATCACTTACCATCAGGTGAGATCGCAGCCAAGGGCTAACTTGTAGTGGATAAAAAAAAGATAAATAAATAAATAAATAAATAATCCTTTATTTAGCCAACAAAAAAAATTTACATCTAAGTGAAACATACATGAAGTGCCACAGCTCTCATGGAACCAAGGCGACAACCAAGATTTAAGCCAACCTTGGTTCCTCGAGACCCGGGCACTCACTTAAACAAACTTAAACCTATATTTAATTGGCTAAACGAGGCGCTGCCTCAGCTTTTGCTGCAGCCCTTCGAATACAGCGCTGGTTTTCAAGCATGACCCCTAGTGAATTCACGGGCTAATCGGAAGCGCAATACATTATATATATATGTATATATAAAACAATGCTATTTTAATATACAATAGGTACCAGAACTAAACATAATTGGTGTAAAACTAGCAATGATATAATTATAAAATATAATAAACTGTAAACTGAGCACTAAATTAAAACTAACTTCTTAAATACTACTTAGTTACTTATATACTACAACGCGGGAACTCTTTAATTTCTTTATTGCTACACAAGACACAAAAATACATAGAACAGAAAACAAAATAATACAAAGTGCGCAAGCGCTCTTATCACTAATAGTGAACTCCTTCAGACAACCCATTAATTAAGAACCTTTAGGAAATATGAACATACTAGCGAATGCCCGCGACTTCGTCTGCGTGGTTTGAGGTTTTTTGGTTCCCGCGGGAACTCTTGTGGTAGTTGCGGGACGTAGTTGCGGGCATCAGCTAAGTAAAGGTTTATTCCTTTTTCTGAAATTCAAGTTCTGTTTTGCGAAGTTTCTAATCTAGTTTCCTTTTTAATTTTTGCACTCCTACCTATTTACAAACCTATCCTTACGAAATCGCAGGGAAGCAGAATAGAATTCCATATCTTGCGAGAAGCTAAAGGGAGTTTCGTGACTCAGAATTTTAAGAAGAGGATATTTTAATTTTGATTTAGTTTTTAATTAATTTCTTAGTTTTAATAATTAAAATATATACCTAGCATTAGTTTCGAAGAGGATATTGATAAAATTTGAAATATTCGCGACATTATGGCCCATTACGTATTTTATGTGTTTAATGTTAACGTATTTGAACCTCGGGTCAAGTAGGTACGCTTTCAAGTAACAAAACAATAGATTGCTGTTTACGTCCATAAAACTGATAACACGCAGGAGGCAGCGGAGGTTAAGGCCGTACATTCCTTCTAACCGCACAAATAACTAAAATTGTTTGATATCCATACTAATATTATAAATGCGAGAGTGTGTATGTCTGTCTGCTACGCTTTAACGGCCCATCTTTTCAACCGATTTTGATGTTTGGTATTCATACCGGGAAAGGACATAGGCTACTTTTTATGTTGAGGAAAATGAAAAAGTTCCCGTGGAGATAAAAAAACGTGGGCATCATGTAGTACTTAATCTAAATATATATAAATCACGTGTCACGTTGTTTGTCCGCGATGGAAACGAAATTTGCACACAGTGTGCAGTTTGATCCAACTTGAAAAAGATAGGATAGCTTACATCTTAATTTATAGCCCCAATATTATTTTATGTCGGATTTGCAATGTAAGACGGAGAAAAAACGGTCGTACGAAAACGTTTCTTACGAAAAGCGCATTCCACGCGGACGAAGTCGCGGGAATGAGCTAGTATTATATAGTTATTAGTTATGTATAGTAAAAAAATACAGCTGCATAGTCTAGCAATTTCAAAGGTACTAGATTGGGCAGTGCAGTTCCGGTAAGTTATTTGCTATAATCATATTTTGCTTCTCGTTCCAGATATTTTCTATATGCTTCCAACATTTACAAATTAAGTTTTTTTTTTTCTATTATTGAGTACCAATGAAGGGTGCTCAATATAATTACAATCTAGCCAAACTATTTGACTAATTTTTATTTTTATTTAAACTAAGCTTATAATTAACTTATGTACTAAGAAATTGTCCAATGACGTATCTTAGTCTTTCTTGTTGCAAATAGACACTTTGTTTATGTGTTCTTTTAGGCAGTACTTCACTACACTATCACTAGTCACTGTATACACTAACTCAAAGGGTTTTGTCCTTTTTAGTCTTCTCACTAATTGCGTAACGTCGAGCAACTGGATTGAGAAGTGAAGAACAAAAATCGGTTGAACAGTTGGGCCGTGAAAGCGTAGCAGACAGACAGACAGACACACTTTCGCATTTATAATATTAATGAATTTATCTAAATGTATTTTATTGAGACCTAACCATCAGCTAGCGCAAATCCAAGATTGACCACCAGGAATCGCCACTGCTCCATACCCCAAGGCCTGTCTTGCCACTCTCGATTACGCCTCGTTGGTCTAGTGGTTAGCATGTTCGACTGCGGCCGACGAGGTCCCGGGTCGGGCCATAACAAGTGTTGGGTTTTTTTGACTAGAAATTCCCAGTAGTTAGGAAGTTGGCGGTGTTTCATCCCCGTGCCTCGGAGAGCACGTTAAGCCGTCGGTCCTGCGCCTGATCTCTCTCCGCTCGTGTCGGATCTTCCGTCCCATCCCATGGAGTAAAGGAATAGAGAGTGCACCTATGTATGCGCGCACAATTTTGCACTATAATATCTCCCGCGCAGATGGCTAATCTCTGTGGAGATTGGCCGCCGTGGTCGTAATTCGATCGGGAGAATATTAATTATTAATTAACTAGCTGATGCCCGCGACTACGTCCGCGTGGATTGAGGTTTTTTGGTTCCCGCGGGAACTCCTTAGTTTTCCGGGATAAAAAGCCTATGTGCTATTCCAGACTATAATCTATCTCTGTGCCAAATTTCAGCCAGATCCGTTCAGCCGTTGGGGCGTGATTGAGTAACAAACATCCATACATCCACCCAAACTTTCGCATTTATAATATTAGTAAGAAATAAGATGTATGTTTCAGACTGAGTCTAATGATAGAATTAAGTATCATAGATGGGGTAAAATATTAAGGATTAAATAAACCGATTAGGTACGTCTTTCCTCGCACACTCTCTATTCGCATTTCGCAGTACGCAGTCATGTTTAGTATAGATCTATAGATAGTGTGAAGGTGGTCCGTGGTACTCACAGGCGTGGTAGGGCATGTTGTGTCCAGCGCACTCGTCGCCCGTGTACCGGATCTCGCAGAGGCAGGTGCCGTTCATGCAGTCGCCGTGGCCGCTGCACTCGCGCGCGCACCCGGCGCCGCGCGCCGCCGCAGACATCACCGCGTCAGCGTAGTACGCCAGCAGGGAACGCATGCTGCACCGCTAGCGACGCCCGCCGCCGCTCGCACTCGCTGCAAATAAACAAATAAATAAAATCTTTATTTATTCCAAAATAAATAATACAACGGTTTTTTAAATTACCCTAGACCCCCAAACTAGGATAGCCCGTATCTTGGGGGTCAGTCTCTTCCCAGTAATTGTGCAATTTAAAATATTATGATACAAACAGGAACTGAAGAAAGGGTGTGTGTGTGTGTGTGTGTGTGTGTGTGTGTGTGTGTGTGTGTGTGTGTGTGTGTGTGCGTGCGTGCGTGCGTGCGTGCGTGCGTGCGTGCGTGCGTGCGTGCGTGCGTGCGTGCGTGCGTGCGTGCGTGCGTGCGTGCGTGCGTGCGTGCGTGCGTGCCTGCCTGCCTGCCTGCGTGCGTGCGTGCGTGCGTGCGTGCGTGCGTGCGTGCGTGCGTGCGTGCGTGCGTGCGTGCGTGCGTGCGTGCGTGCGTGCGTGCGTGCGTGCGTGCGTGCGTGCGTGCGTGCGTGCGTGCGTGCGTGTGTGTGTGTGTGTGTGTGTATAAATATGCGGGAACAAACCAAATATGCGGGAGGGAAAAATGTATGAAATTTCATTTCTAACGTGCTAAGCGGAGAGAAAAACTGTATGAAAATCCATTTCTAATGCGCTATATTTTTTTTTTATTAAGTTAATATGGTATGGTCGTTGAGAATTTGAATATGAATAGTCAAATATGGTGAATGACGATTGACGATATCGATGTCGATGGTCGTTATCGATGTCGATATCGATTGTCGATTGTCGATACCGAAATCTATGTTGAAATCTATGTTGAATCCTCAAAATGTCGTCTACTTGTGATAGTGAAGCTTCGAATGAAGCGACTCATACAATTATGATAGAACTTCACTTTGTAAGTTCGTTTAATCACTAATTATCGCTTATTTTCCTCGCAGGTGTAGTATAAAGCATTATGTATCACTCGGGAGAAAGTACGATTCCTACCCTCGGTGAACATTGTACTATTTCAAACCAGTGGTAGGTTAACACCCGTTAGTATAGAACCCGTAACCATATAAAATATCTCGTTTCATTCTATCTCATATCTTTTTGTACCTATTCTTCCTCCACAACCTTTCTCACTGCAAAGGGTCACTGGTAGAGATCTCTTAGAGATAAGTGCTTCCTTGTCCACAGAATCTGTTTTTCTTCACATTGTATAACTTTTTGGTAAGTACTAAATAAATTTTAAAAAATATATATACATATATGAAACTGATATAAAATAAGGGAATACAAATACATAATATCACATTAATGAACAGCCAATAATTCTTGACAATCGTAAGCCGAGCAGTGCCGAGCTCCGTGGGCTACGTTTTACCACAGAATACATAATACATAGTACTTTACTTAAATTTTACCCTACTGTTTTAATTTTTTACGAGTGCCGTCAGTAGACTCAGATCTTTTTAATTAAAAAAATCCAGTAGGAGCTTACATATTCCAGGATAATAAGTAGTATAGGACACTATGTTGGTCTTTGACTACATCAACACGAAGCTCAATAATTGGAGGTAAAGCCAACAACAAACAAACACATTTTTGCATTTGCAGTAGAAGTAATGATGGGTATCATGTATCATTTGGTGACGTATGTACGTTTGACACGTGCAATCTAATTTGGTAGAAGGTGTGCTTGAAATTGCTAATTAGAGAATTTTGTCTTTTGGCTCGGAACCTATATTGTAATTCCGTAACTAATGGAGGCCAGATGGTAATCGCTATTTGGTTGCCAAAATCAAATTTATAGCCTTGTGGCTATAAAGATAAGGGCTGGATAGTAAAAGTCGTTTTTAAGCAATCTTTGTTTCAAGTAGAATAGGGGCCATATACTACCATCGCTAGATTTAGAATCCTTATTTTAAACACGTCAAGGTACGTGACATAAATAAACCATTAACTTATTTAAAAAATTGTTGACTAATGACAGAAGAGACTGGAAGAGAAAGACATGTTGTGCCGACCTCATATCAGGTGGGACAAAGCCAGGAAGCAGGAGAAGATAACTGGTGTCGTTGACAATGAATCAAACAAGAAAGAATTATCTACGCCGCTATTGGTTCTCAATCACTCGCAAACGTCACATAACGTAAAACGGCTGTCACGTGGGAGTCAAAGGCGTTTACTCCGATACGGTTTGTTTGAATCTATAACGAGCCGATAAGGAAAACAGCATGATAAAACTGTTTATAATAAATTACTCAGTAACTAGTGTTCTGTGGACACATTGATGTAGAATTTTAGTACCTAAACAACAACGGATGTAAAGGCGGTCGGATTTCGGAGGATGACGAACTGCCCCTCTATTCTGAAACTATGAGTTTGTCTAAAGGCCGATAATTTGACAGATGAGAGGTGTATATATCAAAAGTGAAGGACAGGAGTGAGACAGGTTGAAACCGTACTATGCAAACGACATTTGACAAACCATATTCTTTATCTGAAATGTTAGGTATAAAATACCTAATTTGCTATGGTTTGTTTACAAAGTTCTCTCTCTCTCTCTCTCTCTCTCTCACTCACACGCTGTTCTAAATAGTGATATTGTGCTCATTCCAAACCACTGGCGTAAGTTTTTAAGCCACGATATCCTTCTGCGGCCTGGCTTCCTCCTGCATTCCACTTTTCCCTGCATGATGAGATGAGTTGAACATTTTCGTGCACAAATATGCGGCAATGTATGTTACCGCATATTTGTGCACGAACATGTTCAATTCAATTGTTACAAAAGTTAAGTACAGTTTTGTCTGCTCAGAAGAAACCAACGCATCTAGTATAACAGCTCTATAATTGGAGTTCGACACTAATATTTGCTGCACACAATTTTGGCGGAATTTTGGTCAATAAAAGCAAAATGTCATGGTTTGTTAGCTTTTGATTAAAATTTTAATTTTAACTTTGAATATTGTATTCTACAAGCTACTTTCTGTTTTGCTGCAAAAAAAAGAGCGAATAAATACGTAAAGCAAGAATAACAACAACACATTCTATTTTAGATCATCAGGTAAAAAGTACTCGAGCGCAAAAGCTGTCCACTATAACAAAAAATAAACAGGTATACATTAGCTGGACTGCGTAGATAATCCACCAAGATTGAATCAAGAACAATTTATTCTCGATCATAACAAATCATAAAAAATAGCAAATAAGCAAACAATGTAAGCAAAAAATAAACATTAAAAAACCGGATTTCCGATTAAATATGAGAACAATTACTCGTCACGGCCAAGTTTAACGACTAATGGGAACGCAAACACGGATATACGAGTATTAATATGTCGCCGAAATTATACCAAATCGATTCACAAACGAGTTTTTAATCTCATGTTTTATTTATGTGATTTGTGGTGATGTTCGCTATATAAAATAACTAAATACATAGAAGTTTATTTCAAGTTACAAAGTCTTATATAAACCTGCAGCAACAATTCACATTACAGCAGACAAGCTATCAAAACTAGCTATCATGCTTAGGATTTCTGCACATGAAGCTAGAGCCGCACCGGTGCGGAGCCGTAAGCTAAATCACTTTTACTGATACTCAGTGGTGATAAAACCGCTCTTGCGCACTTTGTTTTGTCTACTTTTTAAATGTTTTCTTCATATTCTTATATTTTGTGTAGCAATAAAGAATTTATCTGTCTAGTGTTAGCGCTAGTGTAATGCGATTTTTTTTGTAAACACTATAGCTTCCGGTCTGACGCTGGCATGACTCCGGCTTCATTTACAGACAAAGGACTGTTCTTAGCTGATCTCGGTTTAGCAATACCAGCCCTAGACCTGAGAGTCATTCTGCAGGGGAAAGACTGAAGTAAGGTGCTCAGGAATACACCGGGCGATGGATTGAGATGAACTCCAGACTCCATACAACCAGAAAATAAGTGAGAATTAGTGTGCCTAGATGAGACAAGATTCGGGATCCTCAATCGCATGGAGTGCGAAAGTCGGCTCAAAAGGGCGTATTATTCGGTCATGTTGTTTGTTCATTTGGCCATCAAGGTTAGTTTTACGCCCTTGAGGGATTAAGTTTCAGGAAATGTCACGCAACTTTTAATTTTTCACCAGTGGGACCAAGATTATTAATTTATTACCCCCGCGTGTACAGTGCACCTTACAGAATTGCTGCTAAAATTACGTACTCGGAGGTTGATCGCAGCGGAAATAAAGTGTTTTTTACTTAGGTATAACAGGTTTGGGCTTTGAAAAGAGAAATGAGGACTGGAATAAATACCTGATACGGTTCCTCTGGTACCTTAGACCAGATATTCAGGACTAGTGGTTATGACTTATGAATTTAATGATAAAAAAATATAGCTAAATTATTTCATTGACTGTTTCAGTAGCTACTAATAAAATTGCGTAAAATACAATACAACAGAGCAAGAACTAGTTTTAGCTTTCAGAAATGAGTCGTCATCATCGACATCTAACGATAGACGTCCACTGCTGGACGGAGATCTCCTACATGGATCTCCACAGAACACGGGTTTGTTTCTAGCGGTTCCCGGCTATAGCTACTAACAAACTAGCTAGTGATCATCAGCTGTTCACTGAGTGAGGGGTTGTACAACGCTGTCCTTTGCGCTGCGAGGTCGATATTCAAGCAGTTTGGGACTAACACCTATCAGTTCTTCGAACTTCTGATATACTTAGACTGCATCATCACTTACCATCAGGTGAGATCGTAGTCAAGGGCTAGCTTGTAGTAGAAAAAAAAAAAAAAATACTCCGCCTATTATACAAATAGGAGAATCAATGATATCTTTCAAATTGAAAAATTTCCATCGGCGATACGACGTTGATGCACGAATCATTAGATTGAAGTAATCTAATTTGATAGATTACGACGCACGTGTGCTTCAGAATTCGGATAGCATTCGTTGGTTTTCTTTAATACCAATTTGAGTAAGTACGTCATACGTGTGACTTTGGAAAGCGAAAATTACAGTAACATAACATCGGCCAAATGCCGTTTGGATTCGTGAATCGTGCATAAAGATAAAGTTAAGAACTTTCAAGACTCGCCATTTCGTCAGTGAAATTATGTTGAACTACGACTTTTTGCTGATATTTTTAAGGATTCCTCAAAAATAAACATGATAATAATGATCACATCAGTGATCCTATCTATACTAATATTATAAATGCGAAAGTTTGGATGTATGGATGTATGGATGGATGTTTGTTACTCAATCACGCCCCAACGTCTGACCGGATCTGGATGAAATTTGGCACAGAGATAGATTATAGTCTGGAATAGCACATAGGCTACTTTTTATCCCGGAAATTTAAGGATTTCCCGCGGGAACCAAAAAACCTTAATCCACGGGGACGGAGTCGCGGGCATCAGCTAGTTGATAATTAATTAGTAACTCCTATATTAGGGTCTATAGAGCATAATCTCTATCTTTTTGGAGATCGTGCAGTTTCGAAAAATGGAAAGGTTTGTTTAAACAGAATTGAAAATGAAATTCATTGAATTAGGAATTGCCTTTCCATTAACATTGCTTCGTTAGTCTTACGAACCTGCTTGCCATCCATGGCACCGTCTTCAAATAAGCCGTTAAACCAGCTAGGACACTTATCATTTGAAGTCGTTTAAAAATTGACGCGCAATACGTTAAGGTTTGCATGAATGGTGCCACGTGTCAGATAGTAGGTATCATAACAACACGTGTCCAGTGACACATTCACAACACACAGGATATTCGGAAAAGCGTGTAGGTGCCTCGTGCATAACTAGAATAGTACGCATGTAATGAATGTTCAAATGAGGTAGTCATATTTTGACGACCTAATTGGAGATGTGAACGAAGACATTATATTATTTACGTTCAATGGATCCAAAAAACCCAACGACCTCAATTTACATAGACGGGCCCTGTCAAACAAAGAATGTGGGCGTATTTTTAGCAACGCCATTAACGCCATCTAGTTTGAAAAGCCGGAACTTGCTTGCAACATCTTGAATGAAAGCTTGAAAACGTAAGACTCGGTCATAGATAAAACATAGGTCATAGCCGTAAGGCCAGTTAGTAAAAAAAAAATCATACAGTTTGCCGCGGAAATTAAATGATTGCGTAATGGATAAAAATATTAAATAGGAAGATTAAATACCGTTTTTTTGGAAATGTATAATTGTGAATTGAAACACTTACCTTAAATTAAAATTATATAGTGCCAAACTAATTAAACTTTAGATGTTAACTTAATAATAACAAATTATCTGCACGACGAGCGATCGTGACAGCGCTACAACGGGAACAAAGACAGGTGCGGAACGTGTTCAGCAACTCGGACGCCCGGCGTTTTTCTATGAAAGGGCCCATCTAGTGCCTACATATATATCGATGAAAAAACCAGACGAAATTAAATTTAAAATTCGATTAAATCTTTTTGTCGGCTGAGAAGTGAGAGCGTAGGTGGATCGGTGCAGGTCAGGATTATAATGATCATCAAGGTCATTGTGATCATCTAATGCTTCACACGCAAAATACAAACAAAAACAAGGGAGCGGGGGGAGATGTTAAATACTTAAAAAAAAAGATACTTATTATTTTATTCTTTACCAACAATGTCTATCTCGAGATAAATCTTTGGATTATTGACTCCGTGTGTAGCGTTACCCGCCCCCGCTCCCTTCTTACCGCGCAGGCGATACGCGAGTTAAACGGTCGGCCTATAGTTACAGTTCGATGCTACCTTTTTAATGGCTGAAAAGTCATATATAAGTCGGCCTATAGACGTGTAGCAGTTTAATTTGATACAATAACAAAGTAAAGTCCTGAGTCCTGACTCACTCACTGACTCATCAACGCCCTGCCCATACCCTTCGACCAGGAAACCCTTTTATAATGTAGACAAAGAAGGTCAGATTTTTTGAAATTCCCACGGGTGCGAAAGCATTCGCTAATAAACTTTTGACCGATTTCAGCTCCCTCGAATGTCATATTTCCTGTAACTCTGTAATCATCATGTTTTATAATATAGCCAGTAACCAGTGTGGCCAAAAATATAAACTAAAATGACAGCTCTCAATCCAGTTATTTCTCTTTCTGCAGGGAGTATTATGAACGATTTAGCAATATATTTAATGCTGTCATTTTAGTTTAGTCTGTCTACTACAGAATTAGCCTCAATGTACCCGAATTAGGCAATAAGTGCCAAGTTGTATTATTCGTATTCGAATGCATATTATTATCGCATCTGCATCACAGTTTACGCAACGCTGCGAGGCCCGGGGGTCGACGCACTCTATCTAAAATTATCAACAGCAAACGACCGTCCGTCGACCAGATGCATTTAAGAGGCCGGGGAACGCTGCTCGCAACTTCTATTCGAACCGCAATTTTTTTTTTTTTAATCCACTGCAAGCTAGCCCTTGACTGCGATCTCACCTGATGGTAAGTGATGATGCAGTCTAAGATGGTAGCGGGCTAACCTGTTAGGAGCATGGCAGTTATATTAAACCCGCATACCCCTTCGGTTTCTACACGGCATCGTACCGGAACGCTAAATCGCTTGGCGGCACGTCTTTCCCGGTAGGGTGGTAATTAGCCACGGCCGAAGCCTCCCACCAGGCCAGACCGGGGAAAATTCAGAAATTATAAATTCCCAAATTGACCCTGCCGGGGATCGAACCCAGGACCTCCGCACGTTAAGGCAACAGCGCTACACACTGCGCCACGGAGGTCGTCAAAAAATATAAATTTGCCGGTATATTGCTAACTCTATTTGGCTGATGAAACATGATCGCGTGCAAGCGCGATAGCAATATGAGCGTACAGAATTTGTTATACATTTAGTCTTGTTCCGTGAATACCAAAAATGGTGAATGAAAAATTGTTGTGTTTAACTTCGTATTGTTATTCTGTAACTTGACAATATAGGCTATGTTCCTGATCAATTAGTACGTGAGATATCGTTGGTTTTAATATGAAACAAATAAGGAGAAAACATGTCATTTATGTCGTAAAAACATGCAAAACGCAATGTGCTTACATTTAATTTTGGGAACGTATTTTGAAAAAATAATTATCCAGGGACCTAGATAAATACAAGTTCAATCTTAATAATCGCATAATATGGTGGAAATATTCTCGAATTACAAATTATTTTGGTATTACGTTTGTATGGGCAATTCGCCCTCCGGAGCCACCTTAAGGCTTGGACAGACACAAATGGCGACGTCATTTATGTTGCACGAGACACGGACAACTTGGCAATTGCTTGCTCCAAGACTTCTGTTATAGTCCGACTAACTTATCTGACCCGGTGACAGCGTCGCTAGTATCTATGAATAATAAAATAAAAACTTAAACTAAACAGGCATAAAAATTAGTTCCAATTTTGGCCACCGAGTCAGATATGTTTGTGGGCCTGCACATGTATTGGATAATGGTTTTTTTATCTACTACGAGTTAGCCCTTGACATATATTGGCTGAAATACATTGTTGAAATAATCCATACTAATATTAAAAATACCAGAGTGTGTTTGTCACTCTGCTACGTTTTCATTGACGAAATGGAGACAGTTTGCACCCTGAGGAAGGTCATTTTCCATCTCGCATTTCTCTCTTCCTAAATTCAAGAAGTCAGCAGTATTGCCCCTGTTGTGATATTATCCTCAGGGTGAAATCTATACAGCGTTAAATGAATTTTATAATCAGACAGACAGACAACAGACAGAGATTGAACTCCCTAGTTTTAACTTTTAACTCTGCGTAAAATCTAAGCAAAGTACCACGTTCATCGCCTACAACCCCTTTAGCAGATGAATTTTTAACTATCCTATCCTTTATTATGGTAGTCGGTGCTCACTGCTCAACTACGTTAATAAGAAATTCCTGTACATTTTTCATACTTCTAAACCTCAATCAGTCAAGTAATTTCCTCGCCGCAGAGGGCATGTGTAGTAAAAAATCTAATGTTAAATTTCGGGATGATTGCTAAGTGTAAATAAAAATGGGGATTACCATAGAGCACATGGCGCAAAACAGATGGCGCTGTAGGTAAATAAATCGCGCTAACAAGTGTTAGAGCTGAGGTGATAAGAGGACAAACATGCGCTACAAAGGGCAAATCGGTTCAGTAGTCTTGAACGATATTTTTGGATTAATGTAGAAGACGCGAGTCTATATCTACATACAAGATTTAATAAAATTCATCTTCAATAATAATATGTATGGAAACTCCTATATGGCTATATAGTATATAATATGATTAGCGCCTTACATGATTATATTAACCTTTCGCCCGGGGCATGGTTTAATAATTAATTCTTAGTTCTTGATGTCCATGTTCTTTTTATTTAAAGCATGAATCATAATTTGCATGCGTCTATGCGTGTCCTATAGACTAATCAGTTTTATGGTTTTTTTAACTACCAAATACGCTCTCCTATTTGAAAATCTCTGATAACAATAGTTGTGCGTGTCATTAGCATGCCCTGTAGGTACCGTTCCAAGGTTAACCGCCTCCGCGTGTACTCTGGTTCTATTTGTTCTATTCAATGAAGTAGAACTTTAGAATGGTTCCATTCAATCATTTTTTGTTGATGGCATTTTGACATCTGTTGCTCCGAATTTAGTGAATATCATACAAGAAGCAGAAATTTGAATGGTAGTACAAATTCTATAGTACTTGAAGCAAGCGAAATTGTTGGGACTTGGGAATAACGCAACCACGCGGTTCTTTCCTCACCAATCATTGTGAACAAAGACTGGTTTCCCATAGCACAGGGAATCCTAGTTTGGGGGCCAGGAACCTTAGCTAGACCAGTATTTTTGTAAGTTTTTCTTTCTTATTTAGCTACCTACCACTTAAGTTTAAGTTTATACTGTACTACATTACCTTTTTTAAAAAAAACAGTGTATATATTGTGTGTTTTCATGAATAAAAAATAATTGAAAGGACTGTTCCAAACCGAACATTACATTTTACACTTTGTTAGCCAACTTAGCAAAAGCAGAAGGATTTTAGTACATAAACACGAAAGTATCATGTTCCATTGAATTCTTAAAATATCGATTGCCCGGTAAAGATTTTAAGGCAAAATTTTCAAAAAAAAAAAAACCGACTTCAAAAACCACAAACACTAAAAAGTAAAAAATAATTTAATTCATTGTGTATACAATAATAACATTTTTTGGAGTCGGTACCAATTAGGTAGCCGCATGAACCGTCTACCTACTCTTCATTATTGTTGACGTGACTCCACATTGGTGATTTATCTTTTTAATAATAATTATGTAGGCTATTAAAACGTCGGCAAGTAGTCAACATCAAAGGAGTGAGACTTCTGTACGTTAGTACTATTATATTATTCTGTGACATTGGCACCGACTCCAAAAAATGTTATTATAGAACTACATTAACTCTTGTATACACAATAAATTAAATTATTTTTTACTTTTTAGTGTTTGTGGTTTTTGAAGTCGGTTTTTTTTTTTTTTTTGAAAATTTTTTATTTCACAATTTTAAGTGGCCCCGCTGTTTTAAAATACAGGGTGTAACGCTAGTAAAAACTTAGCGTTATTAAGAATAACGTCGTTAATCGTTACTCGTCGACTTGTCTAACTAAGACAAGTCAAGTACAAAGTCCTTTCATATGATACCCCACTTGGTATAGTTATCCTACTTTGAAATTTCAAACCCCTGATTTTCTCCACTTTTTTAATTAAACTAAAAATAATTTTCAATTTTTTTGATTTCCATGATATTGGGCCACTATTATATACAACTATTCCAAATTTCATGTCAATAGCTTTAATAGTTACTGAAATAAACGACTGTGACAGACGGACGGAGAAAGTCGCACCATAAGGGTTCCATTTTTACCATTTTGGTACGGAACCCTAAAAAAAAAAAAGATATGCTATGCATGGTTAAAACATACTGTTTACAAAACTATCACACTGATCGCGAGCAATTTACTCTTATCCATTGAGGAGTTCCGTTCTCCATCTCCGGAGATATTCATCAGATCTTCACCAAATTAAAATGGGACCACCTCTGAAGTATGATCTACCAAACAAAAAAAGAATTATCAAAATCGGTTCATAATTGGCGGAGAAATCGCGTAACAAACATACAAAAAAAAAACATACAGTCGAATTGAGAACCTCCTCCTTTTTTGAAGTCGGTTAAAAAGAGGACATAAGTTGTAGATATTCATTTATGTTTGAAACGTTGGAATTATTTATTATACGAGTTATTGAATAAAACAATCGTCCATATTTGCCTTATAAATTTAGGTGCTATTAACTGTACCGTAAATGACATATTTATACTGTTTACGGTTTATAGAACGCACGGCAAAAGTAGAAATATTGGAAGTTCTGGAGACGAGAAATAGATCATTGGTGATATAGGCGTTTTCGTTGTTAGAACTTAGTTTTGTCTATTAGTAATCTACTTCATACTATTTCATGTTTTATAGTTTAAGGCTAAATAACAGATAAGCGTGTATGAATCGCGCTGCTCTATCCTACTCCATATTGGCTATGAGCGATGTTTACAAACAAATCGGTGTCAAGGCTGGGTCAATTGGCAATGGTTTAGTCCCTTATAAAGATTACCGATACCCAATGGCCACGAAATATTGTCTGTAGTATCTCAAAGAAATGGCCGCGCTTCTGGCGCCCCCTGACGATGACGGCCCCTAAGTAGTAGCATAGTAAACAGATACAACCATTGGAAACTACCTAGAAACGTTCGAAATAGCCTCACTCACATAAACGTGCGCAACGAACATGCGATGACGCGGCACTCACTACTGATGGCCTGCGACGAGCGCTTGGGGTCTCGTCGATGCGCACGTTTGTGTGAGTGAACCTGTTTCGAACTTCTTTTTTTTTAGGTAGTTTCCATACTGGTTGCATCTGTTTACTGAGGTAGTAGTATAAGTCGTTACTGCATCTTAAGACATAGGTACAAAAGTATGCATACAAAACAGAAGACAGGAAACTGTGGTAATGCGCAAAGGTTTAAGATACGGGCCCTCCTAGTTTAGGGGTCAGGAATTCGTTGTTTTGTACATATTAAGTTGATTCCAATAATAAAGATTTCTATTTCTATTTCTGACAAGGCGAAAAACTGAAACTCTATCGCGAGTGATGCGACATTAGTATCTGAGTTGAGGTAGGTATCTTGGTTCACACGCAAAGCTTGGTTCTTGAATTTTGACTTTGTTACAAAAACATTATTATTAGAATTACGAGATGTAAAATTATCGGTCACTTTCAAGCGTTAATATAATTCCTTTTACTTAATGGTGTTTTGGTAGTTAATGAATTTAAAATATTCAGCGCTCCTTTTGCATCTTTTTTGGATAAAATGATAATTTTAAAATCAAAAGGCATCATTTTCGAAAAAGAAAACTATAGAAAACTGCATACCTATCATTAATGCAAAATTCCGGCAAATAAATTATTATTTATTTATTTATTTATTTAATAATTATTGACTAGAGAAACACTACTAGTTAAGTTAAGTAACATCCGCGACTCCATGTATATGTTTTTTTTTAATTCCCGTGTGTTCAATTTTTTTTTTCAGAGGGTATTTTAAAATAATGTTAGAGAAAAGGAGATGCTAATGTGGGACACTCACTCGGGAAGTTGATTCATTCGGTCGAGATGGTCTAGCGGACATGTTTGTTAAATTAGTTTTCTGATGAAAAGTTTGGGAAAAGAAAATAAAGTGTGAAAGAGTGAATTTCAGTAATTATACATTAATAAATAATCAGTATTTGACGTTTTATTGGAGAAGGCGTTTACACGTAAGAACTCTTCATCAACCGGAATCAATATTATGTCATATAAGAAGCCGTGAAAAAAAAAAACAGACAAGCAGCTGCAATTTCGCATTAAAATAATTAGTATGGATTTTCCAGATCTACATAAAAAAACATAGTAAAAACAACGATGACACATACCCACGTCTGTGTATCTGATTTGAAAATACCACGTATTTTTTTCTGTTTAAGGTTTGATTTCTTTTTACTAAGTCGGACTACCAACACAACTTTTCGAAGTGAGAGAGAATCACATCTGATCTCTGAACCTTGCGTAAGATAACATAAAATCCCGCAACTCATTCGACACCCGTTTCCTAATATTTTTTCCGTGGCCCACTTTTTTTATGATCGCCCTTCGGGACAGATGTTTCATCGATGACCTAGTTGATTTCTTTGTTTTTACCGATAACCGCTTCGTTGGTCTAGTGGTTAGCATGTTCGACTGCAGCCGACGAGAGTTCGAGTCCCAGGTCGGGCTATAATAAAGTATTGGATTTTTCTGACTAAAAAGTTTCAGTACTAGCTCGAAGTTAGAAAGATGGTGGTGTTTCACCCCCGTGCCTCGGAGAGCACGTTAAGCCGGTTCCGGTTATAATTACTAACATGATAATAGTCGTTAAAGCCCACCAACCCATATTGCAGCAGTGTGGTGGGTCTAAGGTCTCACTCTCTCCTATGAGAGTGGAGGCCTGTGCCCAGCAGTGGGACGTTAATGGGCTGTAGTGGTGGTGGTTTTTACCGATTGTTAATGGTCAAAATTGATTCTAGAATTGCTTTTTTACCGATTATTCCCGGTAAAAAATACCTATCAACCGAATATTTTTAGCCGAATCAAAAGAAAATTACCGACTTTATTAGGGGGCTATTTGTCTGTAATTTTCACGCACAGTCAACGTGCGTTTTAACTTTTAACTGAAGATACTATTATATTTTAATCTGTGGTTATTTGATATTAAGACGCAAGTCGCGTCTGTAGGGTACAAGTAGGTAGATACTATGTCTAGGTTGTGTACCTACATGTGAAGTGTTATAGAATAACTGATTGACAAAACGTATTGTTAAAGTTGATTTATTTAATTTATTCATGAATCTTATGAAATATTCAAGAGGTGCCCAATGGTATGGTTAATACTTAATGCTACGCACATACGTTTGACTAAAACTTAAGTATTTAGTAAGTACCTACTTGTAACAAGGGTAGATAGGTATTTAATAGTACATTATGGTACAAGTGTGTAATGTTGGTGATTACCGCTGAGGCGATATTGAGACCTGAGCCGTTAGGTGAGGATCTTAAGATAGCCGAGGACGGTAATCATCAATACCCACGTGTATCATACGACGTTTTTCAACACACTTGTGAAGAAAATAATACTAAATAACTAAAAAATAATTTTATTTAGTAGATAAAATGAAAAACAAATATTACCCACTTGTGAATAATAATAAAACTAAAAAATAATTTCATTTAGTAGATAAAATAAAATAAAAACTCTATAACTCACTTGTGAATAATAGTAATGAAAAAATCACAGTTTGATTATACTAGGTGTCATTAGGTATGTGCCTAAATGCGGTGAAATTAGAACCACTTTATGAGCAAGTGTGTTGAAAATATTATTTACAACTGGCACTATGTATTTTGTATTTTTCAATATTAGCCATGTTTCGAGGGGTTCGTCGAGGACACCCCACCAAGATATCCCGCAAGGGGGCAAAGCCTAATACTTAATTGTTTTAAAGAAAACATTGTGGAATCTGCCCCACCGTGGGTGGTAACGTTAAGTTTAGTAAGTAGGTAGTAGGTTAGGTAACTACTAAGTCGTGATTTGAAATCAAAGAAAAACCTTGATTTTGGTACAAAATCATACTAATATAATATTTGCGAAAGTGTGTTTGTTTGTTGGTTTGTCGTTCAATGACGCCGCAACGGAGCAACGGATCGACGTGATTTTTGACATGGGTATAGTTGAGGACTTGGAGAGTGACATAGGCTACTTTTTATCCCGGAAAATTAAGGAATTCCCGTGGGAATCAAAAATACTTACTTAAACAACGCGGACGAAGTCGCGGGCATCAGCTAGTAAGTAATAGATTCACGAAGTAGGTAGGTAAAGTATACTCACAGGAGTGCATTGTTCAGCCGTGAATATCAGTAGTTACATCCAATTGTAGAGTCAGAAAATGGAAGAGTTGCCAAAATTCTCCACGCACACAAACAAACACAGTGTATATATTAAATCTTTCCTTCCAATAGTTATCACTATTCACAAATCATAATCTGAGCACAAACTCAACACATATCACAATCCACCTTATCAAACACAATTTTTAATATTTATTTGATTTATAACGCATCAAAATAACATCAAGCATAGAGCACGAACTAAGTAAAGGTTTTAGCACAACTGATTTCAAAGTAATGAGATGGCAAAATGTAAATATCAACGTTTAATCGAAATGGTAGCCGTTTATGTACTCACGTGTGATACTGATAAAACATATTGGGCAGTAAAGTGGACAGTCAAAATTTCTGTACAATTACTTTATGTTCACAAGTCACAACTATATCAGTGTGCCTGTCTGCTACACTTTCACGGCTCATCTGTTTAACCAATTTTGATGAAATTTGGTACAGGAATAGGTTGTATCCCTGGGAAGGACATCGACTTTTTATCCCGGAAAATTAAAGAGTTCTCGAGGGAATGAAAAAAACAAATACACGCGGACAAAGTTGCGGGCATCATCTAGTAATTAATATTTTATTTATTGTATAAAAATATTATTTTACCAAATATCGACACTAAAAATCGCTTTGTTCGTTCAATTAAAGACTTCGTCCAATATTTTCACGAACAATAAACCCAAATGGCCTTTCCCAATCTTTTGTCAATACCCAAAGAACCCTTTTATTTATTAATACAACATTTAAAGAGCCTTATTTATTTTTTTAAAATTTGTAAATCAGCATATCGTATCATACTCTTGATTAATTACAATGAACGATCAGCAAATTCTATGCAATCAGTTACATACACAACAAACGACACCAAAAAACTGGTCTAACACGTTATCTGTTCTATATATTCTTTAAAAAACTGTACAAAAAAAAACCAAGTAGGTACTTCAATTTAGTTTTAATACAAATAGTGATGTACGCGTAACTACTCGATTTTAAAAATAAACAAAATAACTAAACACATGTTCCAACAGAACGAGTATAAACTCTCGACTGTCACATAATATGACATAAAGATAGGAGAGACGCTCTAATCTAGTATGAAAAAGAACGATTCAGTTAGGGTTGCCAACATACTATGTTCGATTTATATATTAATTAATCCGAATAACCTGTAATATATATAAAATATTTATTGTAATGTACCCATTAAAAACACAGTATTCTTTACGCCACTACAAGTTAGACCTTGACTGCAATCTCAACTGATGGTAAGTGACGATGCAGTGAAAAGAGTGCAAAGACAAAGGTATGTTTATTTTCTCATTTCAATTTAGTTAGCCATCCTAAAAATTGTTTCTTTTTAAACAGGTTTTTATATTTCCTCAGTCATTTAGTAAATGATACCTCGTGTTTAATATTTGAATGTTACGTACCTAACCTATTTTAACTTTACTAATATTTAAATAATAATATTTACTAATATATAATAAATAAAAAATGTTCTGTACTGTATAGGTATTTCTTTATCAAACAAATAAATTATAAATACGAAAGTTTGGATGGATGGATGCATGGATGTATGGATGGATGTTTGTTACTCAATCACGCCCGAACAGCTGAACTGATCTGGATGAAATTTGGCACAGAGATAGATTATAGTCTGGAATAACACATAGGCTACTTTTTATCCCGGAAAATTAAAGAGTTCCCGCGGAAACCACAAAACCTCGATCCACGCGTACGAAATCGCGGGCATTAGCTAGTAAATTATAAATACGAAAGTTTGGATGGATGGATGCATGGATGTATGGATGGATGTTTGTTACTCAATCACGCCCGAACGGTTGAACTGATCTGGATGAAATTTGGCACAAAGATAGATTATAGTCTGGAATAACACATAGGCTACTTTTTATCCCGGAAAACTAAAGAGTTCCCGCGGAAACCAAAAAATCTCAATCCACGCGGACGTAGTCGCGGGCATAAGCTAGTAGTATAATATAATAGACTAGCTGATGCCCGCAACTTCGTCCTCATGGATTGAGGTTGTTTGGTTCCCGCAGGAACTCTTTATTTTTCCAAATCCTCTTTTAAATTCTAAATCCCAACTGTCGCATTTATAATATTAAGAAGTATAGATTAATAAAACAATACTGTGTAAAGGCAACCCTAGATTCCGTATGCATTAATAATTCAGTTCGAGTGGCATCGCCTTTGTTCTTTTTCTATTTAGTCCGACTTCTGTATGCAGGCAGCAGCTGATCGGAAATAAGTCTCCGATTATGAAACAAGATTTTTCGACTGCCTATCCGGTCTGGTTGCATTAAATAATCAATATGTCATATATATATTTTTGAAGTGAAAACTTCTTTAGGCGCGCTGAGCACTTTTTGGTAGAGGGTAAAAATATGGAATACGCGAGACCGACACCGTTTTTATTAAGACAAAAGTATAATTTGATACAGTACATTCGTAATTAAACTTTAATGCCTTAGTTTTAAGGTTATATTTAAATAAGTGCTGTGTAACCGTGGCCGACACCTCGCGTTGTTACGAAGACAAAAGGTCTAAAATATACTGTTAAGTTTTAAGGTTTATTTTTGAAATATTTTTAACATTATTATTTTTCTTTTATTTTATTTTTAAATTAGAAATAATAAGTATTCGTTTTCACTTCCATCAGCAGCAGCAAAAGACTGCCAATTTTTTTTATATATAGCGAGCAAACGAGCAGGCGGGTCACCTGATAGTAAGTGATTACCGCCGCCCATGAACATTTGCAGCACCAGAGGAACCGCCAATGCGTTGCTGATGATATAAACATCAATACATCGCAGGAGGTCCCGGGTTCGATCCCCAGCAGTCTCAATCTGGGAATTTATTATATTTGTATAATTATTAATAATCATGTTTCTTTGAAATTTGTAATTTAGAATTATAAGAATAAGATAAAGAATTATGATTAACTAGCTAATGCCCGCGACTTCGTCCGCGTGGATTGAGGTTTTTCGGTTTTTCGGTTAATTTTCCAGGATAAACAAGCCTATGGGTTATTCCAGACTATAATCTATCTCTGTGCCAAATTTCATCAAGATCCGTTCAGCCGTTCTGGCGTGAAAGAGTAACAAACATCCATATTCCATACATCCATATTCACAAACTTTCGCGTTTATAATATTAGTAAGATATTGGGGCTGATTCTGTAGTGCACAATTTCTAAACTAAACTAAAATTAGAGCATTACAAATATTGCTAACCCTTTCATAATACTTCCTACGGAAAGGGACAGAACTAGATTTAAAGCTGCCATTTTAGTTTAGTTTAGAGATTGTGTTATACAGAATCAGCCCCATTATAATGTTATGTAATGCAATAAATGTAACTGTAATAGAGAAATTCATAGTTATAATCAAAATAATATTATTTTGTACGCCGGCTCGGCTAATATCTTGAACTCTGAACTACAATTAATGAATCTGAATCTGAAAAATATTTATAAATTATATAATTCAAGTTAAATTTGGAACTTTCAGTTGAGCTGGGATCAAAGGATGAAGGCAAAACGATGCTACGCAAAATAAATATATGTTATCTTATCCGTTTACACGCAATAAATCATTTGCGCACTTATCAATACAGAACTGTTTTGTTGGTTTTATTTTGTAATTTAATTATTAACAATATTACTTAGTATCATTATCCCTAAATGATTAGAGGTCGTCTAACCTAAAAATGATCGCGCCTCTAATGTGTCTACGCCCGTCGCCCACATAAAGTGGGTGTATGTAAGTAGGTACATTAATTGAACGCCGCCATTGGCCAGTTCATACTTTAATATTATAAATGCGAAAGTGTGTCTGTATGTCTGACTATATGACTACGCTAATACCCCTCTTTTTAACCGAAGTCATCTAGCAATAAATAATCTATTTAAGGAGCAACTAGGGCTCAAATAATTTGTTAGTAGAAATTCAATTTAAATTCTTAAAAACGAATGCCAGTAACAACACTATAACTTAGAGGAACAAAAATTTTTTTTTTTTACATTTACATACAATTGTGGCCTCACCAACACTTGAACAATACGAGTACGTTTCCAAGCATTGGTGAGTCCATGTTACTTGCAAACATCAGCGTACAGTCATTGATTATTGAGGCCCGATTTTCTAAGCAAATCGTAAACATTTGACAGCTTAAAACGTATTACTCGAACTGTTTAAGGAGTTCATACATGCTTTTTGACGTGCAGGCATCTATGAACTCCATAAACAGGTCGAATTATACGTTTGACAAACGATTTCGATTTCCTTACACAATCGGGGGGCTGAATTCTAGGGTCGAATCTGTTGGCTAACTAGTGCAAAAATGATACTTTTTTTTTAATTGCGTGATAGGCTTGCGCTTTGCGACAATCATGCTTAGTGCAAAGCAATGATGAGGTCTAGTTTGGAACGCGCTTGCCTAGATGCCTATTCACTCTTGCCTTGAAGGTACTTAAGTTATAAGTGGCAAGAAACTCGTGCGCTGGGAGGGTGTTCCACAGCCTAGCGGTTCATATCAGAAACGTGAACGTTTAGTGAGTTAATATACTTTATTTTCTACTTAATTCTGTAAGTTAATTAAAATCCAATGTTACATAAGATTACAGAAACCACGACTTATTATCTAATATTGCGTTAGCGTTTAAAAACAATCAGATGAGATCGCCGTCAAGATAAAATATCATAAGTAAAAACAGCGTTTCCACTTTCCACACTATCCGACCACGGACCATCACGTAATAATAATATACGAAGTGGTGTACAGGTAGACTGTAGAGTGTAGACCTTTCACAATTCATTATATCGATTATAAACAGAAACGATACAAATACAATAATGCGACCGGTATTGAACTATTGACAGAGACCTGCATCAGAAACGTTTCATCTGCTTAAAATCTCAAATAAAACTTAGTTCTATAGGAAAATCAGTTTAGTAAGAATTGTAATATTAAATCATAAATAGGTATAGAACTATAGACCGTAGGGCGTGTTGGTTTGTCCTTCAATCGCGCTGCAACAGATCGACGTGATTTTTGCATGGACATAGTTGGAGACCTGGAGAGTGACATGGGCTACTTTTTATCCCGGAAAATTAAGGAGTTTCCGCGGGAATGAAAAAAAACTTAAACCACGCTGACGAAGCCGCGGGCATCAGCTATTCCATACAAATATGCGAAAGTGTGCCTGTCTGTCTGCTACCCTTTCACGGCTCACCTGTTCAACCGATGTTGATGAAATTTGGTACAGATATATTTTGTATCCCGGGGAAGGACATAGGCTACAGCTTTTTATCCCGGAAAATTTTATGAGTTTCCGCATGAATTGAAAAACTCAATCCAAGCAGACGAAGTCGGGCATCATCTAATAATAAAATAATAAAGTCCGGGAGTTACCGATATTATGATAAGTTTTACCTTAATCTCCTCGACGACCTCCGTGGCGCAGTGTGTAGCGCTGTTGCCTTAACGTGCGGAGGTCCCGGGTCGGATCCCCGGCAGGGTCAATTTATGAATTTATAATTTCTGAATTTTCCCTGGTCTGGCCTGGTGGGAGGCTTCGGCCGTGGCTAGTTACCACCCTACCGGCAAAGACGTGCCGCCAAGCGATTTAGCGTTCCGGTACGATACCGTGTAGAAACCGAAGGGGTGTGGGTTTAATAATTTAGGTTAGCCCGCTACCATCTTAGACTGCATCATCACTTACCATCAGGTGTGATCGCAGTCAAGGGCTAGCTTGTAGAGGATAAAAAAAAACTCCTACTTAATCAGTCTTTAAGTTCATTCAAGGTAGAGCTAACCAAATCGTCGCAAAACAAAAACTAGCAATGCAATTCAATGGATGGATGGATCAAAGCCATGGATTAGGCTTTTATCCACAAATAAGTACATTTTATACATTATCTAATCTGGAAATTCACCGATACACGCAGGTGTCAGTGGAAATATTTATTTAGTTTATACCTAATGCTTGTTCTTTGATTGTAGTTGGACAAATTCAAATTAAAATTAGAATTTTCGTTTCATTTTATCGACAATAGTTTTGCGCTTCACTACGAACAAACTTCGTGCGCAATTAAATTTTATGACAATTTAAGGGAACAGAGAGTGCACCTGTGTTTCTGTACACTTGTCTTTTATCCATCCAGAACCACAATTAATCTTTGCGGGATACTGCAACCATCTCAGGCTCAATCAAATATCATCAAGATTCACTAGTGAGCTTACTTGTATGCTTTGATTAGATGTATAATTCCATACTATAAAAAAAAACATAATTAGTTTATAGTATACTAGATGGTGTCCGCGACTTCGTCCGCGTGGATTAAGGTTTTTTGATTCCCGCGGGAACTCTTTAATTTTCCGGGATAAAAAGTAGCCTACTGGACACAAACTATATCCCTATACCAAATTTCGGTTGAATAGATAGGCCGTGAAAGTGTAGCAGACAGACAGACACACTTTCGCATTTATAATATTAGTATGGATAGTGCCTAAAGAGGTAGTTTACATGTAAGTTTCTATATATATAGCTTTTGACAACTGTTTGACCTACATACGTAGATACTCAGAACGCTCTCAAAATAATAATACAAGTAGGCATATAATATAAGCATACAGACCTACTGAGTAGCCACTCTTTATCGTACCACACGTAACTATCAATCTTTGACCTCATTGTGCGTAATTACTGCAAATATGACAGTCGTCAACCATACCTAGTCATAAACAGATAAAAATGCGTATCGCAGAAAAAAATAAGTTATTTTGAGGTAATTTTTAACCCGTGTATTTATGATTGACTAGCTGATGCCCGCGACTTCGTACGCGCGTCGTAACTAACTAATTTTTCCATATTTTCTGGACGGACTACGACAAACATTTCAAAACCAAAATCAGCTAAATCTGTCCCGCGGCGGGTGACGATTGCAATATTTCTTACTAGCTAATGCCCGCGACTTTGTTCACGTGGAATAAGTTTTTTTTTTTTAATTTTTTTTGGCCTGGTGGGAGGCTTCGGCCGTGTCTAGTTACCACCCTACCAGCAAAGACGTGCGGCCAAGCGATTTAGCGTTCCGGTACGATGCCGTGTAGAAACCGAATAGGGGTAGGTATGTATGGGTTTAATCAACTGTCGTGCCCTTAACAGGTTAGCCCGCTACTATTAGATTGCATCATTACTTACCATCAGGTGAGATCGCAGTCAAGGGCTAATTTGTAGTGGATAAAAAAAAAACCACGGAAACTCCTTTTTCCAGGTTAAAAAGTATCCCATGTCATTCATTTTTCGACGACCTCCGTGGCGCAGTGTTGAGCGCTGTTGTCTTAATGTGCGGAGGTCCCGGGTTCGATCCCCGGCAGGGTCAATTTGGGAATTTACCCTGGTCTGGCCTGGTGGGAGGCCTCGGCCGTGGCTAGTTTACCAACCTAACGGCAAAGACGTGCCGCCAAGCGATTTAATGTTCCGGTACGATGGCATCTAGAAACCGATCAGGAGTATGGGTTCAATATAACTGCCATGCCCCTAACAGGTTAGCCAGCTACCATCTTAGACTGCATCATGAATTACCATCAAGTGAGATCGCAGTCAAGAGCTAACTTGTAGAGGATAAAAAAAATAAAAAACCTTAATATGTATTAATAAACCTAAAATACCATTAAAATTACCAGTGTAATTTCTGATTTGCAGGTCTTGAAAAAATTAAAACTTACTAAAAAGACAAGTGGTTAATTAGTCCAGCATTAGTTGTGTAGTTTTACGGGAAGTTTCTCGGGAGTTTTGAAAATTGGTGTATTTTATAGATTTCGTCGTGCTCTTTCCGAATTTTCACATTGCCACCTCGTATCTTTGCCGCTCGCGCCGCCATATTGGAAAAATGGCGCCCAAAAACAGTTTCTTGACAATAACTCCTTTCGGACTAATTTTACGATGAAAATAGTTACGTAATAAATTAAACTAAAGAAAATTTCCTACAGTTTATGTAGTAACGTTTTATTTTTAAGCGACTGCCAAAAAAGGAGGAGGTTCCCAATTCGGCGCGTATTTTTTTTTTTTTTTAATGTATGTCGGTGCATATCTCCGTGGTTTCTAAACCGATTTGATTTTTTTAATGTAGAATCAATAGTTTTAGCGTACGAGCGTAACTCCCGAGAAACTTTCCCTTTTTTAGCACCAAATGACTTGACTAAATGTACTTATGTTTTGTTTGGATTACAGGCTACATTAATACAATACGCCTAGCTCGTTCAGTAATTGCTCGTTTACCAGTTCGTTGGAGCGTGAGTAGCAAACAAAAGTGAATAAACGTATAGTTTCACTTTTGTTTAGCCTGGATAGATTCCATCAATTGTCATCAACTCATGGTCGTGAATCATGATACATCGTCATTTGAGTACGGAAAAATTCGGTATAATACCTATTAGGTATGTCAGATGTGAAATGATGATGAAATGTATAAATGATATTGATGACCGATCTCAATCCCAAATCGTCACTGATATGATTTTACATACCCAGTCACTTTGAGGCTTTGGATAGATTCAAAAGTCAAAAGTAAACGACTCTACCGCGGGGACTGCAAATTTGATTTTGGATTTGATTTTTGAATGCTACAAATTTTGATGAAACTGATCTGAACCTACTAGAGGGTTTGGATCTTTTGGAATTTGGGACAAAAAATTAAGAGCGCCGAAGAGCCGCTAATACTCTTTGCGTGTTTGGTCGACTACAAGGCTTCCAAATAGACTACGAGAAACGTAATGGTCAATTTGGAACTTTGAGAATATAAGACAAAAACTTAATCCTACTACTACCTACTACGTAGTCAATTTGTGTTCGCAAAGCATCGCAGAGCCGTCAGTAGTTTGTGTTTGTTTTTATCGACTCTACAAGAGATTTAGCTACTTCAACCGCGCGGAAACGTTACATGAACATTTTTTTTCTATTTTTTTATCTTTTTTTTTTTTTTTTTAATCCACTACAAGCTAGCCCTTGACTACGATCTCACCTGATGGTAAGTGATGATGCAGTCTAAGATGGTAACGGGCTAACCTGTTAGGGGCATGGCAGTTATATTAAACCCATACCCCTTTGGTTTCTACACGACATCGTACCGGAACGCTAAATCGCTTGGCGGCACGTCTTTGCCGGTAGGGTGGTAACTAGCCACGGCCGAAGCCTCCCACCAGGCCAGACCAGGGAAAATTCAGAAATTATAAATTCCCAAATTGACCCTGCCGGGGATCGAACCCAGGACCTCCGCACGTTAAGGCAACAGCGCTACACACTGCGCCACGGAGGTCGTCAAAAGTAAAGTAATTAAGTAAGTACGTCCTCTAGGATTACTTATCAGTGTAACAGGATTGTACACGTAGCCGACGCGCGTTGTGTATCTGTCACCGTAAGATTGTGAAAACCGTTAGATCGTAATCTATCTAGCGAGATTGTAAACTGTCGAAAGATTACAATTTAACGCATTATTTTTCGGTAAATTGTAATCTGTTAGGTATATTAACCCGATAGAACGAAGTGGTTATTTATGTCGAACCCTAACCTAACATACAAGAAAGAGATAAGAAAACGTAAATACAATGAATATTTCAAAAATTGACACTCAGAACATTGAACGGTTCACAATCTGTCGACAGTTTACAATCTATCGGGACAAAAAGCGTTAGATTGTAATCTGACGGTTTTTGCAATTTTACGGTGACATATCCATGCCCCTACCTGTATCGCAAAGTGAGTGTAAATCCTATGTAAACCTTAGCTTAGTGATTACATACAGTTCACGACTATAGAACAATATGTGCTACTTCGAAAGGCTTTAACACTTTATCGTAGTGATTATAAAGAGATACATAAAGCTGTTATTATTAAATAAAGCCTTTACAATGCCAAGGCGACTATCTAGACTTCTAGAGCCTCGGCATTGATGCCTGATGGTGACGGTGGACACAAAATGGATGGATTTCTTTATTACATAAAAAGCAAGCGAAATTGAGATCTATGTGTAACGTATACAGGTTACTTTTAATTCCAATCGTTTTGTTTTTAGTTTTCATCGCTTTGTGGGCAAAAGCAACGAGGTCTCTGCCATTCGATGGTGAGGCAATAGGTATGATTAAATGAATACCACGCTTCTCTTTGCCAATCGTATGTGACCACAGGGTCAAATAAAAATAACTAGTTACTTGATAAAGAAGCCTCTTTTTTTTATTTCTTTTTTTATCCACTATAAGCTAGCCCTTGAATGCGGTCTCACCTGATGGTAAGTGATGATACAGTCTAAGATGGTAGCGGGCTAACCTGTTAGGGGCATGGCAGTTATATTAAACCCATGCCCCTTCGGTTTCTACACGGCATCGTACCGGAACGCTAAATCGCTTAGAGGCACGTCTTTGCCAGTAGGGTGGTAACTAGCCACGGCCGAAGCTTCCCACCAGGCCAGACCAGGGAAAATTCAGAAATTATAAATTCCCAAATAGACCCTGCCGGGGATCGAACCCAGGACCTCCGCACGTTCAGGCAATAGCGCTACACACTGCGTCACGGAGGTTGTCAAAATTCATGATAGGTACCCAACGCATTTCCAGACTAGTCACATGTACCAATTTCGAACTCCAACTCAGGAGTCAAGAATAGGTACAGCAGACTTTTCCATAGTATGTATTTGTAGTCTGTACGCGGATAGCGTAATTTATCTAGTTATCTCTACTAATTTTGATTAAAAATCGCAATAGTGGCTAACCGATATTTGGCAATGTTGCCCGACTAAGCTGCACGTAGATTAAAAAGTACAAATATTCATAGCTACTTAGTAATTTCCTCCGGCAACGCCCCGCGCACTATGCGTCGAGACGTTTGAACGCTTTCATTTTCATTATAACAATTTCAACGGTATTAAGTACCTATTTCAAAGTAAATAAGCTAAATTGAAGCTGCGTCTCTACTCTCGACGCCACTCTGCTCTGCCTGTGGATCTCGCGGCTTATGGGGATTGGGGACTAAAGTACAATGTCGTCTCCACAAGCGTATAGCTCGTTACAAGTTGATTATTTCGAGTGCATTCGGTGCTCCTGCACCGGCGCGCGTCTTGTTTGACTTTGTAAGGCTGGGGCTACAATCCATAATAATAATAATACTTGTTGTAAATGTGAAAGTGTGTCTGTCCATTAACTACGCATTCACAGCTCATCTGTTCAACCGATGGATAGGTTGTATCCCGGGAAAGGACACATAGGCTACTTTTTAGGACTCTTCTACGCGGACGAAGTCGCAAAGCGTGGAACAAGTTGAAGTTAGGCGATATAATATTTTACCGGTGAACCATCACTATTGAATCGAAGGCAGCACTAGTGGCGTGCATCTCATAGAGACATAAAACCACTGTCTACCCGAGTTTAAATAGTTAAACGCTAAATATAATAAACAATAAGATGAAAAGATGTTTTATTTTTCAATTTGCCTTCTCCAGTAACCTTAGCTTCGAAAAAATCAAGTTTCTCTACGCCTGGGTAGCTATGAAATATGATAAGAGTGATATGAAAAATCCATTTTTCTATACATACCTACTCATAATATTACAAATATACAGATCTTGATGTGGTGTAAATAGAGATAAAGTGAATGGAATGGCATCCACATTTTATCCTGGAAAATCAAAGATTTCTTAACTCCAAGGAAGTCACCTAGTCGTTATTTCGTTAATATGCCAAGCTCTAGCTAAGGTTAAGCATAGAGTAAGTCAGGCGATCAATAGGTACTAATTACAGTTACATATTTTATTGGTGGCGAGTGGCATTTCAATCAATCGAACTGCTAGTTCAGGGAAAACTGCAAGGCTGCCTATTGATTTTTTGTGACTGAAATAGTTGAACCTTTACGTGGAATTCGAATACAAATAAATTACCTGCTTATCTAGCTATTCAATTTCCAATGTTTAACATTGAAAGGCACCCCTCTCCTCTTGTGGTATTTCGTGTTTTTTCCTTAAAACCTTAGATTAATCTATCAAAACAAACATAATTTCTGGGACAAAAAGTAGCCTATGTCACTCTCCAGGTCCTCAACTATACCCAATACCCATGCCAAAAATCACATCGATCCGCTGCAGCGTGAGTTATTAACACACTTTCGGATATATAATATTATTATGATTATAGACTGGTTGTGTTCTAAGCATTGGTTGGCCAATTTAATTCAAGGAACAACAAAATAATTTATTACCTTACTAAACATAGCTACTGTAGTGCCTACTTCACGAAATCATAATGCACTTTGCATCAACACGTTGTAATTGAACCCTATTACAGAGTAATAAAGGCCGCAGCAATTATAATAATTAATGTATGGCCTATGGGCCATCAGGTTATCAAGACAGGCCAAGTTAAAAAGTTTGTAGGAGCCAAATTTTTGCTTATTATTAAAGATAATAAGCAATTACAAGTTAAGTAATTATGAATATTGAGTTGTTTATTAGTTTACTTACAAGCTTACTTAATTATTTAAGCCAATCAACAAAAATATTTTTCTTAGGTGCAGGGCACTGCAGAGGCTATTCAGTGCACTGGTGGATAAAGTCAGCTTAAAGGGTGGACTGAGGGTCATCTAATTATCTAGACTAATAATGAAGATTCATACCACTATCATCTTCTGCTATCTTTGGTTTCATCATGAATTGAATATGACTCATGACAATTATTTATTAAGTTTTTAAGAACTGGATCCAATGTATAGGTACTTATTTTTTTACTAGGTCCTAAATTAAACTTTATCTAAAGTTTATCCACATAATTTTTTTTATTTTTTATAATACCTACAATATGAATACCTAACATGAAATACCTAAAATAGCTAAAGTTAGTAACTATATTTAGAGTACTTACTACAGTTGGTTGAGTGCAGGATTATTTCAATATTTTTTCATGGAACTAGTTAGTCAAGTACTTTACAGCACAAATCTTATCTTATCTATCATGCTTGTTATCATGAGCGAAAAAACTAACATTTCCTCCCAGAAGTTGATAAGAACAATTTTTATCATTATTTACTGCCGCTTTTGGTGGCAGCTAGTTATTAAGGGCAGAACTAATTGAAAACTTGCCCACACAATGGAGAAGTTTCATGATGTTGTGAATATCATATTTTACACAACAGAAGTAAAATATAGATTAAAACTAATAAATCATTGGTTTTTTTTTATAATCCATCAATAAATGACTGAGTTAAAATTTTATGTACTAATGTAATTTTATGTACTATGTTTAATTATTTAATGTACACCGATTACTGCATCTTACTCGAGTGAGAAAAAATTGTGAGTTTTAATACCTAGCCGAGGTTTAATACTTCAAAATTATCTTCACACACAAACTAAGAGCTTTTAATTCAATTAAGTCACGTTAAGTCCATTTATTTCTTTTATTCGGCTTTATAAAGTCCGTTGATAGGTAATTATGTCACGTCTCCCGACTTGCAAGCGCAACTTTAAAGTTCCATAACTTTTTCATTTGTTGACATATTTTAATGATTCTTTCATATTTTTGTTTTATTTTGTCTTAATTTTCATATTAAATTAAAAAAAAGGTAAACTTCTCCATTAAACATGGCAATTCTTGCTGCAACAATAGATTTACTGAAAGAAATTTAAGCCTAAATCGCTATAGTCTGCCAAAGTAGACAAATCTATGTGGTACACCATGTAGCTTGCAATATTCACTGCCCACTAAGCTGCAAAATAATGCCTGCTTCTATCCAATACAATAGATTTAGCCAATAACAGAGATACAGTGTTAACCAATATGAAGTGATTGCAATTGTTACACTGCACTGTAGCAATCATTTACTCATACTAAACCAGAGGTGCAATCATGTAAGGATCGCCGATCAAATCATTAAAGCTCAGTTTCAAAGTAAAATAAACCATAACAGCATTGAATTAGAGCTCAATTTCGTGTATCCATTCTCATACGTTTAGGGTATCGTACATACCTAATAAAAATCATTAAGTCCACAAGAGAAATCTTGTAGACTCTTAGTAAGCACCTAATCTTTATGTTAAATCTTAATCTGGTATCTTGGGTAGTGGTCACTGGTCACCCTCCAAAGCATTGAGGAATTAACAGTTCTTTTTTGTCTGCTAACTAGCAGACAAAAAAGTGCTCTAGGTATATTTCTTACTTATCCTGAAAGCATAATAACTGTGAATAGACATAAAACAACCACAAACTTGTTAAATACTGTTAATCAAAGTTTAATAAGAAGAGAACAATAACATAACACAAAAAATATGTTATAATATATACCAACATCCTCAATAAAAGGAAATAACTGCAACATTACGAAATAACCTTAAATGTTATTACCAACTTTATCAGTTTCACTTGAGGTTAAGATTTGCAAAGCAAACCTTCTATCAGAGTATGTACATGACTAATGCAAGGTGGTGGTTACCATAGTAAAGTAGACTCTATAACACAGCTTTACAGGTCAATTTTAAATGTGAGGGATTTGTTCAGTACATCTGCACTGAGAATGCACTAAAGTATAAGGGTCAATACTCACTAGTTATTATCTTGTTTAGCCTTTGAGGACCAGTCAGTTATTTTGGCTATTGGAAGTTGGAACTATCAACTTATTGTTGAATATATTTGAATCCTATGATAAAATATAATTGAATTAAAAAGAAAGGAAGCTTTTACACTAAAACATGAAACAATAATAAGTACTTACCTATTTACATATAGGTTTATAGATACCAATAACTAGGATAAGTTTTATTGGTCCCAATACTTCTAATTATGGCATAAAATGTATTTATGTTAAAAAATATACTTAGCACTAAAGAAACCTATAAAAATACTCAAGGTTAGTTCCTGATTGCTAGCGATACTAAAAACAATTTGGCGATTGTTTATCACGAATAATTAATAATTATTGATAGGAAAGTGTTACGTACCTATTTTGATGAATAATTGTGAACTCGCTCGCAGCACTGTTCGATAATCCAAGTTATATTGGTATGGAACACACAACACAACACTTTAAAACACAAAAAACTAAAAATTACACAACTCACAAAGAAGGACTGAAAATATTGAAGATTTTTGTATATTTTCGTCTCTCGTCTCTTCTCTTCACAAACTTGTCTCTGTTCACAAAACACTTTTGAAGTTTTGAATTTTGATGTTTTGAGATTTGACAAATGACAATTGACCAAAGACCCATTGACATTTCGCTTTTCGCTATATTGCTTCACGTTATTCTTTTTTCTTTAAGTTATAGGGATGTATTTTACCGATTTATTTAAAAATGAATGGGTTGGATTAAACAGATTCATAAATGCCTAAATATTAATCATTGAAAAACTGAGAATAACAACCAAAATAATGAGTAGATAATTTTTTGAATACAAACCAGTATTTCATTTATCGTACTTTAATATCATGCTGAGTAACAGCCATTATCTAAGAGAAGCTGTGACTATTGTATTATGTAATGATTTTTAGTAAGCTTTGATAATATTGGTAACATTTATGGGTATTTTTATAATATCTCTCAAAACTGGAAATCAGACATGCGCAATAACTCTGTGCAATAACGTATTAGTAAAGCAACAAGTAGAACTTATTGCTATTGATTTTCAGAGTATCCAACAAAAACTATATATTTGATGGAAACAACGACTTGCTAAAACAATATTATAATGTTACGAATAGCATCATCAGTAGCCTGGTTTTTTATTTTAGGACTGTACGACAGTTGTAGGAGTGATAACACTGGTACAACTTTTACATTTAAAGAATATCAATACAAGGATACACCCAAAAATGTACGTAAGGATCTACTATTTTTATTTTCTGATATTTAGTGGATTTTATCTTTGATTCAACTTGGGTCAAAACGAATCTGATTCTAAACACGAAATATAATGAGTTTCTCAAAATGTTTCTGTCAAAAAGTCGTCATTTCTTCTCGTATCTAATGGTAGAGTCTGTTCAATAAGTTAGTTTATATAGAGATTTTATAAAGAAAAAAATATCGTATTCTGACGACACCATACTTTTGAAGAGTTGGACTGTTTCTCGCATTTGTTTGATTCATCGATGATTTTTCCACAGTGTAGCTATAAACTAATAATTACCTTGTAATTTACCCATGTCAACTGACTTATTAAACAGACTACTATATTTCCACGTTTCGTTTTTATTTACTAGGTACTGTACGTTAGACTACTACATCACAATACGTTCTCCAATTACTTTTCTTTTTTGTCCATAAATTCAATAATAATAAGAGTTACAATAATTGATTCCGGATACAATTTTTCAGGAGATGACATTTCATGAATTTGAAACAGCATGTGAACAAAGCAGCGCCTGTAATCAAATGAGTGGATTAGCACGCACAAGATGTGTTCGAGAATGCGTATCACCATCGTGTTACCGAGAAATATATTCATTAGATCTGGTAAAATAAATCACTAAGTGAGGTCACGAAAGTTGAAAAGGTGGGACTTTATTGCCAAGCTTTTACTGTGTGGGATATGATATTCTAAAACAACAAACTACAACTCAACTTAATACCTTAAAATCAAGCCTGTAGTTTCAACTTTCGTGACCAGAACTTAATTCATTTCTGCCATAACTATGGTCATAGTTGCTGACTGATTTAATGAGAATTACATTAAGAAAGACTAAACAAAGCGAAGCTACGTTAATTTTCAGCTTGAAGAAGGTGAAATCGATGTCCGACTTAATTCATTCAAAGGCTGTTTCGTTCAAAGAAGTGGTCGAACGAGAAACTGATTTCCATCAACAATAATATCATCATTTATCTTATGCGCGAATAAGATAAATAAAGTACGCCGAAAAATTGCATTTATGTTGCTCGTAAGTATTTCTTTTACTAGGAATTTGACATTGGAAAGATGAAGTCGTTATCATATAATATAAAGACTACCTAGGCTTCCACATAATATTATGGAACCAGTCCACATATTATGTACATATTACAGAGTACGCACTATGTACTTACCGAAAAACTTCGTTTATTTTAAAATGTTCTAATAATAAATACATATTTTTTATGTTTTTATTTTTAGCTACTTACTACAATTGTTTACGATGGAAAGGCGTTGATGAAGAAAGTAATAGCAAATTATCGTCAAAAGCCATGTTTTTCCTAAAACAAATGTGATTCATAGTATTCGATGAACTACTTGTGCTTTTTTTTAAAAATATGGTTGACTGATACTCTTTGTAAGCGTTGAAAGTGTTTTTCCAAGATATCAAACAAGCAAAAAAATTAAATAAATCCCTATTTTATTATTTTCTATCCGTATTATTTATTATTACTACTATTAAGAATATAACTATATTATCATGTTTATTAATCTGTATGTATAGGTACTTATTTACGGGATTGAGAGTCATCTCATAAGTCTATTAAAGTTATATTCAGGCTTTACAACTGGTATTATTTTACCCTACCAAAAAATCAAGACCAGACCAAAGAAAATTAAAATTTTATAAATTCCCAAATTGGCCCTGCCGAAAATCGAAACCGGGACCTCCCACGATAAGGCCCGGACTCCACCAGGGTGGAGATGTGCGGAGATGTCTGAAGCGGAGACGAGAAGAGATGTTTTTCAGCTAGGGTGTATCCACCGAAGTGGATACACCCTGTGTATCCTGTGTGTATATGTAGTGAAGTCTCCTGTCACCTGTGTGGAGATGCGTACTGGCTAGACTGGAGCGAAGATGTGTACTGGCTAGAGTGGAGATGTATGCTGGCTAGAGCAGGACTGAGCCACAAGTGACAAGAGTATAATATATGCGTACAAAAGGGGAGGCTTCCTAAGAACGTCGAAAATGTATACCTATTCTGCTAGGGTTGTCACCTGGTGCATGTCAACAATTTAAGGAAAAAATAAAAATATAATATAGTTTTAATAATGTATAATTTCAGTTATATCCTGAAATTGAACAACAAATACTTAAATTAGGCAAATATTATAAAGAAACGAAATTATTTCTTTTTTAATGAACATGAGTATGTTTAACATAACTTCACAATAATGTTAATAGATGGCACCGTCATTTACTATCGCAAAAACCGTTTTGCGTCGACTATTATTATTATTACAACCTTTTATTTAACTTGCAATGTATTTATGTATGTATACATATATATATATATATATATATATATATATGTTTATGTTTAGGTCAATCTTGCAGGATGAGATGAAACAGAAAACTATTTACATAAATAAATCGAAATAGTTTTATTTTTAATACAAAATTAGTAAAATTGTTCAATCAGGAAAATGTTCATCTATTTATTTTAATTAAACGCACGACCGTTAGCCCTTACGTTCGGAGTTCGGACCCAGACTGAGGCGTCGCGGACCCACACGGCGTGTCGGTGAATATGTCAGTGAGAGCTCACATCGTTGCGCTATGTATGGGTGAAGTCACCGCGAGCCGTTTGTATGAAGCTTCCCCTCTGTACCTACTCTGTGACTGAGCTGCGTGTGGTGAGCGTTGGATGTTGAGATGAACGCGGTGCCGCTCACAGCACGCCGCTCACATCTGTTCTCGTCTCCGCTGCGCACCGCTCACATCTCCTCTCGTCTCCGCTGCGTGCCACCGCCAGCATGCGAGCCACAGCTCACATCTCCGCATTGATCGCGCCATACACATATGATACATCTCCGCTCAGTGGTATCCACTGAAGCTGAGCGGAGACGAGATGTGGGAATAACAAAATTCTATTGGTTGTTTAAATCACATCTCCTCTCCGCTCTGGTGGAATCCGGACCTACGACCACAGTGCTCACGGAGTTCGTCACCTTCTATAAAAACTATAATGTAAAAATACATTATTTTATCCTGCCATAACCAAATTGTCACCTACTGTAATAATTATACTTTTACCTAGCAAGTAAAATAAAAAACTTCGCCATGTTGTGAAAAAAAACTATTTTATTATTTATTAATGACTATCCACGACTTTTTAAAGAAAATGCGGCATTGACAGTGGCGCCTCCGAGCAGGCTTTTTATTTTTCCGATAAAACTATCTGCTATAACTAGCTATAACATTATTAAACAAATTCATTTAATTTCAATAGTCATTTTAAAAGTTTTCTCAGGGGTTCCAGAATATAAAATAATGAAAATTTTAATAACCGATACTTACAAAAACCGACACTTTACCGATTTTTACATTTGGCAACTCTACGAAAAACTTAAAATCCAATCCACTTGCTATCGTGAGAAGCGGTCTAGTGAAAATTAAGTGAAAATGGCTTCCTTGTGTAGACAAATTGTACGCGTAAATGCTCTTCGAAGTGTTCTTCTATCCACCGCTCGACGGGGATTCGCAGACAAAAGTAAGGACGCCCTAAAAACCTAGTAAAACACCTTACCTCAGCTGTCATTGTTACGTTACGTAATGTCAAAAGTATCCCTTTATTTTTCATAAAAACATTCTTATTTTGTTTAGAAACCATTTTTCACCCATTTTGGATCGGTTATTAACAAGTCACGGGTATAATAGTATATAATGAGAGTTTTCCTTCGTATAGGTATTTCCATGACATTGACGTCGTAATATGTATCGCACATTTTATCGATTGAATTTCGCAATTTTGTCAAAATACTCGTGACGATATCAAACTTTACATGACTATGAATCGTGTAAAAATGTTTGTTATCATCAAATCTCATTGTATTAGTTGTACAAAAAGTTTACAGGATCGTTAAGGCAAGGATATATTTACTGAATTATAGGTTATATCTTATCTAATAGAAAATTCCTCTTGATAAGGAATAAAACCTCAGATGTTGTCTATGGATTTCATTTTATTATGAAAATACGTCTAGCAGGCTTCGCTGCTATCATGTGAATTACTGGTGCAAGGTTTTACCTCGTGTAGAAAAAGGAAACTATGCAATAAAGAAGAAGTTAAATGTATTTTATTTTGCTTTGTAAGTGTAATTCCCTATAATAGTAATTGCTTGTAAGAAACATTTTTTTAGTAATTATTATTCTAATAGCAGACTCCAATCTTACCTAAGCATCAAATAATTTTTCAGCATTATATTTATACTTACCTTATCTATGAATAATATTATTATCAGTTTTCCTAATAAGCTTCACTGTTACATACTTAAAAGTATGAGAATGGATACACGAAATTAAGCTCTAATTCAATGGTGTTAAGGTTTATTTTACTTTGACGCCAAACTTTGACTACTTGATCGGCAATACTTACACAATCGCACCTCTGAAAACTGTCAAACAATTTATTTTTATGATCCCACAGTACCATAGGATCGGTCTTTTTAAGTGCAGACTCTTTCAAGGTTCAATGACCGTTGTAATGCTTAATTTCTACAATAATAATATTGTATAGTCTAACCAACTTATTTTGTATACATTTTACACCAGTTCTTGTCAAATGTAACCTATGTCACCCAGACTATAATAACAAATTGATTGACACCTCATCAATCAAAATTGGATCAGTAGTTCAGGGGCTATGGTGGAACAAACATACATACAAACATATATACTTTCATACATATGTAGACTGCTAAAATCATAGCCCTTCTTTTTGGCTTTGCCATTGTCAAGTAAAAAATTAATACTAGATCTGTGTTAATATGGGTACTTACATTTTTGAAATTTCAATTTTTTTTGTACCCTAAACACACCTTTACCTTATAAGATCACAATGTATTGTTAAATGGGAAGTATTGTTTTAACCTAAATATTAATATGTTTTTCTGTAATCCATATTAAGTAAGTTAAATAACCACACCTATTGACCTTCAGAAGTTCAGACAACGACAAATCTAATCAATCAGTCTTATCCAAGTCAAGTTTGTTGAGAGAATTGTAGCCTAATTATGGCTCTGCATTATAGAAATTATAGATACCTATCAAAAACAATTGACCTTGAATACGTAGCAGACAAACAGGCACACTTTTGCATTTATAATATTAGTATTGATTTAGACAAGTCACAAATAACAATTTGAACAAGAAATTTAAAAGCTAATAGGCAATGTAAATTTTTTTTTCAGTGATGCCAGATCCCCTAGAGCATGCCACAGGTTTAGAAAGGAAAGAACTGCTCGCGCTAGAGTCAGGCAACGATGACCCCTTCAACATGAAGGTGCTGAAGAAAGCCGCAGGCACACGCGATCACCCCACACTCGTACCCTCGTGCTTCGACGCCCGTATTGTAGGATGTATATGTATGTTGATAATTTTTTGTTTGCTAAAACATACTAATTTGCTATGCTGTAGGTAATTTATTGATTCGGTGGAAAAAATGGAACCATGTCGCTGCTTTATTAGTTTTTTGTTATTCCACTACAAGCTAGCCCTTGACTGCGATCTCACCTGATGGTAAATGATGTTGCAGTCTAAGATGGTAGCAGGCTAGGCAGCTATATTAAACCCATGCCCCTGTACACACATGGCATCATGCCGAATGACTAAATCGCTTGGCAGTACGTCTTTGCTGGTACGGTGGTATCTAGCTCCAGCCGAAGCCTCCCACTAGACCAGAACAGAGTAAATTCAAAAATTATAAATTCCAAAATCGACCCTGCTGGGAATCTATATACCTGCCACGTTAAGACAACAGGGTTCAACACTGCGCCAGGGAGGTCATCAAAACTATTTTGTCAATCAACTGTTTCCTGTGCTATAGAAAGTAAATAACCAAGTGCAGACAACATAGTAAGACAGAAACATAACTTTTCCAAAGTAATTTTGAATGACACCAAACTGTACCAGCAGATGTATTCTGTATATCAGTCACTATCTAATTCTGTTGTACACTATGAATTATGAAAACTTTATTACAGTGCCCATGTACAATTATGTGTAGTAATAGAATAATACTATGTAAGCTATGATGTCACCAAGGTATGTCAGGCCAGTAACAAAATAGGAATTTCACAGTAATTTTAGCCTAATGGCTACATTGTCCTATTGGATTTTTCTATGGAGCTGATTAGGTGTTAACATAAGTGGATAAATGAATTTAATACCTACTTCTTTTTGTGAGTCAAGAAAATCTGAGGTGCAATCATGTAAGGATTGCAGATCAAATCGTTAAAGTTCGGCTTCAAAGTAAAATAAACCATAACAGCATTGAATTAGTGCTCAATTTCGTGTATCCATTCTTATACGTTTAGGGTATCGTACAATTTAGGGTATCGTACATACCTAAACGTATAAGAATGGATACACGAAATTGAGCACTAATTCAATGCTGTTATGGTTTATTTTACTTTGAAGCCAAGCTTTAACGATTTCATCGGCAATCCTTACATGATTGCACCTCTGATCACAATAGATCGGCAACAGTCAAAATGATACTGGGTTTCTAAGTAGAGCGCTGCATCCCTATCAGATCCCTAACCAGTCAAGAAAAAGTTTTATAATAATAATTAAAGTTTTTATAAAAGGCAAAAGGGCCAGTATACACACAATACAATAATTCATTAAAAATAGTTATGGATTTCATATTTCTATTTACAGGTGAAGAACATGCAACATCAATTAACTGGCTTTGGGTACACAAGGTATAATATATTTCTTTTATTCTACTACACTATCAATTATTCTTTGAAAGAACCAAAGTAACTCGATGTGTCGTAAAGCTGAAGTGACAATGGGTGGGCCGCATAGTTCAAAGAACTTGGGCCATACTTAAAGCAATACTTAAGCAATATTACTGCTTAAAGCAATACTAAAGCAATATTACTGCTTAAAGCAATACTTAAGCAATATTACTGCTTAAAGCAATACTAAAGCAATATTACTGCTTAAAGCAATACTAAAGCAATATTACTGCTTAAAGCAATACTGAAGCAATATTACTCAAAATGACAGTTTGGTGTCACATACCTTGACATTTCTAAAATTAGGATTATAATTCTAAAACAGGAAAGTCAACAATACAGAAACAATATGACTTTAAGTGTTGGTAGTGTGGCCCCTGATAGACGTTATAAAGGATTGGCTACAGGCGATTGATAATACAACCGTAATCTAATGTTTTTTTTTTTTTTTTTATTCACTACAAGCTAGCCCTTGACTACGATCTCACCTGATGGTAAGTGATGATGCAGTCTAAGATGGTAGCGGGCTAACCTGTTAGGGGCATGGCAGTTATATTAAACCCATACCCTTTCGGTTTCTACACGACATCGTACCGGAACGCTAAATCGCTTGGCGGCACGTCTTTGCCGGTAGGGTGGTAACTAGCCACGGCCGAAGCCTCCCACCAGGCCAGACCAGGGAAAATTCAGAAATTATAAATTCCCAAATTGACCCTGCCGGGGATCGAACCCAGAACCTCCGCACGTTAAGGCAACAGCGCTACACACTGCGCCACGGAGGTCGTCATTTATTTTTTGGAAAAGACAGCATCAAGCTGACACTTAATTTGAAAAACTGATTTGAATGCAACTTGGCTGTACTTATAGCTAATACTGGGTAAACAGTAATAAATATATAGTAGCAGCATAAGGCAAGCTCATCCATGCAAAGCTGTGATTATCTTCTTCTTCTTCTTCTCTCACTGGGCTTTTCCGCACTTAAGCAAGTGTGCCCGTTGTGCGTGAGACCTCTGGTGCGACTCCCCGCCAGATCATTCCAGCCAGCCGAGCTCACTCCAGAATTCAAGCAGGCCGCCCAGGTCGGCGAGGACTTCCGAGAGTGTTGCTGAGGAGCCAATGTAGGCTTCTCTTTGAGTGGATACAGCACTATGTTGGGCTAAGGCCGCCCTTTCCTCCTTCCATTTGTCAAAAGATGTTTGGGGCGAGTCCTTCATAAAGACATAGAGTTCGTCGCGCCAGCGGCGCCTCAGCCTTCCTCGACGTCTTTTTGAGTTTTGTGGCACCCAGGGTGTTGTAGCCTTTGCCCACAAGTCGTCAGACATGCGCAACACATGTCTGTCCCAGTCCCACTTCAGTTAAGCCGCTTTATCTCCAACATCTGTGATTCTCGTCGTGGAGCGCAGTGTGGAGTTTTTAACATGATCAGTCCTTTTTAATTCCTGGAATACTGCGCTCCATTGCTCTGTGGCAAAGTCCGAGTGTGGACTTTTGATGATCCGTCAAAGACCACGTCTGGGCACCGTAAGTGAGAAAGGGGAGAATGCACATATTCTACGTTGTCTACGTAGAGTCTACGTTTTGAAGCTAATGAAAGGTTTCCTTTCATCGAGTCTTTCATAGCCCAATAGCTCTTCCAAACTTCTTTATCTTGTCTCGTTTGGAAAGAAACTATTTGGCCTAAGTATATAATATACTCGTGAACATATTCAAATTACAAAAAATTATTAACGTAATTTTATTTTTACTTTCAGGATCACCCCCGCCGCTGCGAGTGCGGTCACTGGTACAAATTAATCGAGAAGACGCCCCTCTAAACCACGCAGTTTCTACTTAGTTTTACGATTTAGTAGTGATTATAATTAACAGCAATATCGTATGTGAACGCTCGCAAATTCCACACGTTCCTAAGTGCTGCGTCGGAGGTATCGACTATCATTAAATAATTGTAAGCATCAAATCAGTGTTTCATTCGATTCGTTACCAGCAGTGTTGTGTTATCTGTTAACCGGGATTTATTTTATGTAGATAAAATTAAAACATTTGAAAATCTTATTTGAGTTTTATTTTTGTGTTTTCTTAGTTTCTAAAGCTTTCTATAGTCCCACAAACTTATCTGAGTGGCCCAAATTTGAACTATTTTTATGCCTGTTTAGTTTTTCAGATTATGTTTGTCGGAAGTCGAGCGTTAAAAACCGCTTCGACGCACAAGGTAAATTCGGTTTCACGCTCACTCATAATCCAACAATGCTGCAAGAATGACGACTTGTTGAACCATCGAAGTATCTGGCTATTGCAACGCTGAAAAGTAAAGGAACTGCCTGGAAATCGAACGCTAGACCTCCCGAACTTAGAAAAACTGACATAAAGAAAATGCGTTCATTTTATATTCGTTCGAAAAGAGTATGGAGCACCCCTTATATTCAATGTACTGGTATGGAGTGTAGAGGACAGAGGTAAATAAGGAATAACATCTCTGGAGGGGGAATAGTTGAAAAAGTGTCCAGTGGTTGCTGAAAATAACAGTTCAAAAACCTTCCACAGTGGCGCTGGTGTAGCAAAGGTATGGTACGAATTCGACTAAAATAGTTAATGATTGAAATTTCAACCACTTACGTTGTACAAAATAATGATGAGTGTTTTCTTTCCTTGTTTATTTCTCAAACCGACTCTTTAATAATATTTGGCGCTTCCTTTTAAATTTACCTTGATGCTAATGTGGCGCCCCCAATGTTGTGAATTTCGACGGACACTTTTTTTAAACAGAGATGTACTCCATATCTTCTACACTCCATAGTAAAGTGTAAACCTGGTTAACTTGTCTCTGGAATAAACTCCAGTCGTGCATCGGAGCGAGCAGTTTTTGGTAGGGGCTATATACTCGTAGTGATTATATACTCTTTGAGTAGGGGGTAAACTTGTGGATTCGCGTGACCGACATGCTCGCGTTGTTACGAAGAAGTCGATTCGAAATTAATCTTTCATGCCTTTGTGTTAAGGTTTATATTTTAATTTTTTTTTATTTAAAAAAAAATATATTTAAATATTCGCTAACACTTCTATCGGCAGTCCTGTGACTACCAATTTTTTTTATGTAGAAATCTGGTAGAAATATTTAGTCTATGGGTAGAAATTATGATTATTGTCGTCTGGTCGAACCCAGAGCCAATTAAAAAAAATAGAACGTCACGAGTTAACGCTACGTTTTAAACTTTATATTTATTGGATGATGGATGGAACCACCGACCAGAAAAAGGATGGAACAACACAATTTTTTCACCTCGAGCCTTCTCGGAGCGGAATTCGAGTTGCGACCACCGACCAGAAAAAGAAGGTTGCGACTAGCGGCCTAGACTAATGAATATGGCACAAGTTTGCTACCATAGATTTTAATATTATATATTAAAATCTATGTTTGCTACCACAACCGTGACTCGTGTCTCGATTTATTTTCCTCGAAAGTATGTAAATACTCTGTGCCCCACAAAACATAATTCAAACTTTATTAAAGGTATACCTACTTACAACAATGTTATAAAAGCTAGGTATCTATAAATGGTACTTCACAAGTCAGTACTCAGTACAGAACCTGCATATCTCCATCACGAACCCAGTTGTCGATTCCGATTCCCTATAACGGGCCACTCAAAGCCCGATTATGGCACAATGAACGTAGTGATTATATACTCTTTGGACACAATTCCCATTCGAAAACTCAAAACACAAAGTCGTTGACTCTAGTCATGAATACCGCTGTGTATATGTCACCGTAAAATTGTAAAATGTCGGAAGATTGTGAACCGTCCAATGTTATGAGTGTCAATTTTTGAAATATTCGTATTACTTGATTTTTTTACAATCTCGCTAGTTAGATTATATTGTTAGGTTTTTACAATTTTACGGTGACATATTTATAGGAGTCGCAGAGTCAACTCGTTACTCGACAATCTAGAGAATAGCGATGACGAGTCAGCGTAGTGATTCGAGTTAGTCGAGTAAATGGACTCGAGGCTCGAGTCACATCACTAGCCGATGATGTTTAATGTTTATTTACAAATTACAATTTACATGGTTAAAATTTTTAAATAAAAACTGGTGGATAAATAGATGTGTTGAAATTTGAAATTCTTAGTTCAACTATTTCAGCTTTAATCTCAAAGAAAATTTTTATAGTAATGATTCAACTTTCAATGAATCATTGATGATACAGGCTTTGTAAAAAGCAGGAGTCAATTAAATACATAATTGTGTTCATAAAATGCCGCGTCGTAAGTTTTTCACAAAGTTTTTGATTCGTGCTGGAACTCTTCATTTTTCGGGATAAAAAGTATCCTATGTCCTTCCCCAACCTATCTAGACCAAAATGTCGTCAAAATCGTTTGTAAAGATGGGCTCTGTTTAGTATGGTTGAGGCCCGCAACGTTGTTCCCCAAAAAAAATCCTCAGGGAACTGATTTTCCTGAATAAAAAGGACAAGTGACAGATGTTGAAGCTTACATGTTTTTAATTTAATCCTCTTTCAGGTGACAAAAATTCTCTACCAATATATCAAGTGCACATAGCCGATGGCTTCTCAACAGACTGTGATGAGATCGTCAACCGGTGCCTGCAGCTGAAGACCTTGGACTTTAAGGAGTTTGCCAAAATATGGAAGGAAATGAACTTTGATTTGCTATATGAGTAAGACAATTCTATTTACTGTAGGTTCTTTTGTGGCCCTGTGAGCCTTGAAACAAAGATGGTGCTAACTACAGATTTCAGAAGCTAATGAAGTAAAGTTTATAGTTTTTTCTGGTGGAAGGCTGTGACAAGTTACCACCCTACTGGCTAAAATACCACCAAGCGATTAAGCATTCTGAATCATACTGTGTAGAAACCATTTAGAGGTAGGTATTTGGGTTTAATGATAATATCTGGCATGCCATGCCGTGGAAATCTTGGACTTGCATTGTTAATAATCGCACCACAGCAAGCCCGCTACCATCATAGAAAGCATCTTCACCACCAGATATGATAGCAATCATGGGCTCATTTGTCGTGGAATATAAAAAAAGAAATGGTTTAGTCAAAATAATGAGAATTTGCTTTGGAATCTCCATGTTAGACTGCATCATCACTTACCATCAGGTGAGATCGCAGTCAAAGGCTAGCTTGTAGTGGATAAAAAAAAAAAAAAAAAAAATTATCTCTTGACTCCTTGGCATTCTTAAATTAATTTGTAACAAACTAAAGATAATTAAAAAAAATTACAAAATAAGCATGCATTGTCCTGTGTTTTGTGTGTGTGTGCCTAAATGTGACTTGAACTGAGTGTGTAGCTACTATGTACAATATAACTCTGTAGTAAATTAAATTTAAATTTGTAATTTCAATAGAATTTTAGTATTATCATAGTTTAAACTATTTAGCCAACCGGTTTCTATTCGCTTACATGGAAATAGTTGCTTGTTGTATATGTATATTAAGAATTCTATTTATTTTATTATATGATGCCCGCAAGTTCGTCCGTGTGGATTACGGTTTTTTATAACGGTGGGTCTTAACTTTCCCTATGTCCTTCCCAGGGATTCAAACTATCCTTATACAAAATCGGTTGAACAGATGGGCCGTGAATGCTTAACAGACAGACAGACACACTTTCGTATTGTAATATTAGTATAGATATCATATGTAGATACGCATATTGGGGTTGGTATTGTCTTACTGCAAAGTGGGTACTTGAGACACAGGACACAGTTGAACACTAATTAACCCTTCTTTCTGTCTGCAGAGGAAGAACATCAAGTACGGAGATAGCGGAACTATCAGAGGAGTTAATTCACATAGCCAAACATCACATGGTTAAAAACACTAGTTATTTTGAGGTATGTATGACCTATGTATTAACTATAAAGTTGTGAGAATTACTGACCACTAAAATTCCACCAAAATCAATAGTTCATATTGTTATGAACGGTCAGAAATGAAAGACGTAAATTTATATGCTTCTGCATATAAATTTACACAGCAAAGGAGATGGTTCAGATTTGTATGGGGCGTAGGCCAAGTCTTGTACAAGCAGAGAAATGAAGCAAAATAAAATACTAGACCAGTTTTTATTGCTTAAATCTACGAATTCGTCGTAATTTCAGTGGAAATATTATATAATCTTTCCAAGTTATGGAACACTATATTTTTTGACGTTTTCAAAAGAAAAGCACGTTATTTTGACAGTGACTGTCAGAAATGACATTTGATACATTTCGCGACTACTGCCTTCTCTATGGCTGAAGGTTGCCATCTTGGAAACGTATCGAGAACTTGAAATACATTTTTATTTTTTTGCTCGTTATTTACTTTACCGTTCTAAATTATTATATTTTTACCACAATCTATGTATTTTCCTCTATTCATGGTAGAGTGGACAAGAGTAGGCCTAAAATTAACCTTTTCCTTTGAATCAACAACAACTTTTATTTCACTGTTCTTAATAATTTACAACAAATCACTTCAAAAATACAAGTCCGATCCATTTAAATAAATGTAATAATTACAGCAAAAAAATCTATGATTTCGCGGCAAACTGCAATACCAACTTTATTTTTCTCCGTATCTTTATCAAGAAGGAATTTAAAAAAAAATAGTACCATAGACATAGATCTGTAGGATAATGGTAGGATACGATGGGTAACATTGACATTCAACTAAGTAACATAATTTTTTTATCTCTTGATACTTGATAGTAACCATAGACTAAAAATTTTGGATACCCGAATGAGGATATCACGATTAGCGTAAAGAGCGTACGGCAATTATTAAAAAAAAATTACTTTAAACCCTAGACCCTGAATGCTTACTTTAGTTCGCCTACGCTAAGCTTTTTAAAGCATTTTTTTTTTAATCCACTACAAGTTAGCCCTTGACTGCGATCTCTCCTGATGGTAAGTGATGATGCAGTCTAAGATGGTAGCGGGCTAACCTGTTAGGGGCATGGCAGTTATATTAAACCCATACCCCTATTCGGTTTCTACACGGCATCGTACCGGAACGCTAAATCGCTTAGCGGCACGTCTTTGCCGGTAGGGTGGTAACTAGCCGCGGCCGAAGCCTCCCACCAGGCAAAAAGCAAAAGGCAGCATGAGAGGTGAAAAAATAATTTCAGGAGTCCGTGACCGGTCTGTTCCTAGTCTACAGTCTGTTACAACTGCAACCGTTCTCCGGTTTCGCTGGCCTCCGTCTGGTGCCCAATGACGTGAGGGCTGTGAACAGATTAGAGACGGTGGCCAGACGCGAGAGGAGACTGGACGTATTGTATATATTGGGGGAGGTGCTGGTGAAATGGACTCAGTACCACGCCGATGAACGGCGGCGAGGCATGGAAGGGGTTTTGAGGAAGTATTTAGAAGGTATATCTATACTGTCCAAGTACATACTACATATTTTATAAACGCGAAATGTATGGATGTTTGTTACTCAATACCGCCCCAACGGCTGAACGGATCTGGATGAAATTTGACACAGATATAGATTACAGTCTGGAATAACACATAGGCTACTTTTTATCCCGGAAAGTTGAAGAGATCTCGCGGGAACCAAAAAACCTCAATTACCCGGACGAAGTCGCGGGCATCAGCTAGTCCATACTATTAACCAAATATTTCAACCAGTTCAACCAAATATTCATTTCTCCTGACTACGTCAAAGCCAAATATAAGGTCATGATTTTGGCGGTCTCTGTGTGTTTGTATTTGTGTATGTTCGACCTGAGCGCTCGAACTACTGAGCCGATTTTGGTGAATGTGTCAATCGATTCGCTATTGTGGTCCGGGTGAAAGCCTCGTTGGTCTTATTCTAGTGCTTGGCATGTTCGACTACGACCGACGAGGTCCCGGGTTCATGACATTACGTCTCTGCAGTGTTTTTGAAGTGAAAACTTCTCTAGGCGCGTTGAGCACTTTTTGGTAGGCGGTAAAAATGTAGATTCGCGTGGCCGACATGCTCGTGAACATACATTCGAAATTAAACTTTAATGCCTTATTGTTAAGGTTTATATTTTAAAATTTTAATTTTAAAAAAATCGTTTTCACTTCTATCGGCAGTCCCTATGTTTTTTTAATTTTTTTCCATAATCGGGTTACAGTTTTTTATCCAACATGTTACTCGCTGATAATGTTTACACCTTTAGGTGAAAGAATTTTTAAAATCGGTTGAGTAGTTTTTGAGTTTATCCATTACAAACAAACAAATATTAGCAGACTTACTTGCATATGGTGATGGATAGGGTTTTGAAGATGCAAACTAACAATATACAAGACACAGTCTCGGCCATTTATTTAGGAAGAAACATAAAAACATCATACTAATATTATAAATGCGAAAGTGTGTTTGTTGGTTTATTGGTTTGTTGGTGTGTCCTTCAATCACACCGCAACGGAGCAACGGATCGACGTAATTTTTGGCATGGGTATAATTGAGGACTTGGAGAGTGACATAGGCTACTTTTGATCCTGGAAAATTAAGGAGTTCCCCCGGGAATAAAAAAAACTTAGCTATCACTTATCAGCTAGTGTTAGATATATCAAATTAATTGTAATGTATTTACATTAAGAAAGTAGACCTATCTATACATATTTATGTATAGATAGGTCTACTTTCTAGACCACTTGCTACTCGAGGCAAATCTGAGTATCGAATGGTTAGAGAACACTGAAGTTGTTATAATGTAAAATTCTATTCGCCCCGAACTGAGACCTCGCGGCGCCATCTATTGACATCATTGTGAAGTTCTGTTAAATTACTGAAGCTCATTAAAAATTAAATAATTTCGTTTCCTTATAATATTCATCTAATTTTAGTATTTGTTGTTCAAGTACAGGATATAATTCAAATAATTGATCAAGTTTCAGGCTCAAAATTTCAGAAAATTTAGAGTTCTGAGAAAAAATCTCCACTTTGAAAGCCCCCCCCATTTCGTCAATTTTAGGAGAAATATTTAAAAATAAATATTTTTCGACTCTATTCCTAAATATCTTCAAAATGATATACCACAACTCTATGTAACGCTATAAAAAATATTTTACTTCGCGTTCGCTTCTATGAGAGCCCCCCTGAAATTTTGTATAACTTTTTAAGCCATTTTCGACTGGAGGCCATCGTTTTACATATTATATTTAAAGCTGAAGTAATTGCGTTCAGTAATTCAGAAGTTATAATGCTCTGACAGACGGACGGACAAGTGCAAATTCACTCAAGTAGACTCAGAGACTTTCGCTTCGCTCGGTCAATTAGTTTAGACTCACCGCTTTATCTTCGTGTAGGTTACACAAGTATAGACAGGTTGGGTGTGCGGCCGATGGGTGTGTTCTACCGGCAGAATGAGGAACTGGACCACATCAGGGATCTTGGCTCCGTGACGCGGCAGTATATGCTCGCCAAAAAAGCGCTCTTCGGTAAGAGAAATTTGCTTATTAAATATAACTTGCTTGAACTGTGTGCAGTACCGCACATAAGATTATTGATTAAAACAAATTTACTTTATAAAACTGTTTAATCGAAAACTAAATTAATAATTTAAACCTTTATGTACAAAATTTAGCGAGTTTGCGAGTAAGTAAGTGCATAAAATTGCACTTTTTTGTAAGACGGGCCGCCCGCGCACCGGTCGTTGCCCGCACCCCCGCTTCCGCGCATTTTAGCGGGAGAATTTAAATGTCGCGCGAACAAACTGTTCACAGTTTATAAATGGGTATATAGTATCTACGAAGACGTGCGACTATTTATCCACTATTTTTCGTCTCATCTTACTTAATATTATAAATGCGAAAGTTTGGATGGATGTATGGATGTTTGTTACTCAATCACGCCCCAACGGCTGAACGGATCTGGATAAAATTTAGCACAGAGATAGATTATAGACTGGAATAGCACATAGGCTACTTTTATCTCAGAAAATAAAGGGGTTCCCACGGGAACCAAAAACCTTAATCCACATGGACGAAGTCGTGGGCATCAGTTAGTAATCAAATATTTTTACATTCTAGACTCAGTGTTTTGCATACTAAATGGTAAACGTCAAAATAAGAGTGGGGCGTGTCTCGTTAGACCTAGATTAGCCACACTGTTTAATTTTTGAAGTGAAAACTTCTTTATCCGCGTTGAGCACTTATTGGAAGGGGGTAAACTTGTGGATTCGCGTCACCAACACGCGACATGCTCCGCGCCGACATGCTCGCGTTGTTACGAAAACAAAAGGTCTTAAATATAAATATACTACATTCGTAATTAAACTATAATGCCTTTGTTTTAAGGTTTATATGTATTTTAATTATCTTTTTTCTTTTTCTGAGTATCAATTTTTGAAATATTCATTGTATTTACGTTTTCTTGTCTCTTTCTTGTAGGTTAGGTTAGGGTTCGACATAAATAATCAGGTATATCGGTTCGACATATATAATCACTTAGGTTATATCTGGTTAATATACCTAACAGATTACAATCTACCGAAAAATAATGCGTTAAATTGTAATCTTTCTACAGTTCACAGTTTCCCTAGTTAGATCTAAAGGTTTTACAATTTTACGGTGACATATTATATATTTAAAAAAAAATTAAATATTCACTTCTATCGACTTCCAATATTTTTTTTCATCATAAGTGTTTAGAAAACTCTGTTCTGTGTGTCAGGTGAGAGCATCAATGACCCGAGTCTCCAATACATCAACGAAAACTTGGCAACGGAACTCAACACCTCCCTCCGCAGACTTGTCACTGGGGTCGATGAGGACCAAGGGAATGGTGAGAAACATGTCATTTATTGGATAAATCGACATATATTTAAAAATTTAGTATACATACATAAACACATTGATAAATTCCAGAAGACAATTAATGATAAATTTAAATTTAAATGTTTTTTTTTTAATTTTTATTAAATTTATTTATAGTTATATAAGTTATAAAATAAAAAGAAAAGCAGATACATATTGGACAAGGAGCACTTATCTCTATGAGAGATCTCTACCAGTGACCCTTGGCAGTGAGAAAGGTTGTGGAGGAAGAATATGTACAACAAGATATGATGAAAGGAGAAATTATACATATAAACATACAAATATACATACTAATGACATTAATATATATTATATATACATAAATAAATACATACCAACATACATATGACATATTATATAATACATACATATTGATTTGTTTATTTGATGTAGGACAACTTGTGCCAGTTATGATATGTTAAGACTCTACCACCGGTTCGGTTCTACTGAGAAGAGCCGGCAAGAAACTCAGCAGTTGCTCTTTTCTCAAAAAGAAAAAGGTTACAATAAGAAAACAATGCAACACATACCAGTGTATGTGAAGAAAAGTGATAATGTAATACTAGAAATAAAAATAAACTTGTAATGCCTGCTTCTAGGCTTAGTAAAACTAGCAATTAATTTGTTGGAAACAGTGTCCGCTTCTACAATAAGCTCCCAGAAGATGATGAAGACTGAATAAGTTCAAAGTTAATGTAAAACGTAAACTCATTGAAAAATCTTATTACCATATAAAGGATTATTTAAATGACAAGGAAGCTTGGTAATGATTTGCTCTAATGGCTCTGATATTTCCTTAGTTAAGATGATTTGAGAAATGGTCATAATGAAAAAAAGAAACCCGTCTGAGTTTGTTGTGGGCTCTTCACAGACTCTTCTCTTTGGAAACCTCGTAGCTTTAGTTTTAAGACACCGTAACTTATAAGTAATTGACCGTAACCACCATCATGTTTTATAAGTAATTGACGTCAATAAGTGTACCTAAATTGAATACATGATTGATTGATTGATTGAAATACATCAATGAGTGCTACCGGGCTTGAATCCGACGACCTCCGTGGCGCAGTGTGTAGCGCTGTTGCCTTAACGTGCAAGTCCTGGGTTCGATCCCCGGCAGGGTCAATTTGGGAATTTATAATTTCTGAATTTTCCCTGGTCTGGTCTGGTGGGAGGTTTTGGCCGTGGCTAGTTACCACCCTACCGGCAAATACGTGCCGCCAAGCCATTTAGCGTTCCGGTACGATGCCGTGTAGAAACCGATGGGGTATGGGTTTAATATAACGGGTTAGCCCGCTACCATCTTAGTATCATCATCACTTACCATCAGGTGAGATCGCAGTCAAGGGCTAGCTTGTAATGGATAAAAAAAAACCAAAAAGGTGGAAAGAAAAGTAAAATAAAAATTCTGTTACAGATTCATTACCAGACGTAGAGAAGAAAACGGCAGAAGATCGTTCTAGAACTTTGCAGGCCATAAAATCCAAGGCTATGTCCAACGCAGTGGACCCTATGAACCATCTGACCAGTGCTGAAAACAGGTAAAGTGTACAGACAGACAAACATGTATTCTTGTATAATATAGAGTTGACTTTTTGAATTCTTTGCAATTCACTATTTATTGACAATTTTTTTATTCCACTACAAGTTAGCCCTTGACTGCGATCTCACCTGAAGGTAAGTGATGATGCAGTGTAAGATGGAGCGGGCTAACCTGTTAGGGGTATGGTAGTTATATTACACCCATACCCCTAGTCGGTTTCTACACGGCATCGTACCGGAACGCGAAATCGCTTGGCGGTACCTCCTTGCCGGTAGGGTGGTAACTAGCCACGGCCGAAGCCTCCTACCAGAACAAATTCATTTCTTTGAGGTTTCTACGAAATGCCAGTTCTTTCTCACTATCTATCAGATGATGCCCGCGACTTCGTCCCTGTGGTTTAATTTTTTTTTAATTGCCGGGAGACCTTTTTTGATTTTCCGAAATAAAGCGTAACCTATGACATTCCCTGGGTCTTCAACTATATCCATACCTAAAATCACGTCGATCCATTGCTCTGTTGCAGAGTAATTAAAGGACAAACCAACAAAAAACACACTTTCGCATTTATAATATAAGTATGACTAGATGATTAGGTTAACAAAATCCTGGAGAACTCTGATTTTCACTAATGTAGTGAACAACTCCGGTCCTCAAAACTCAACTATACCCACGCAAAAATCACGTCGATCCCTTACTCTGTTGCGGCACGTTTGAAGGACATAAATACGAATACACAAGACATAATTTCGAATTTACTGCCTCGTTGGTCTAGCGGTTAGCATAGTCGACTGCGGATCTCGAGGCCCTGGGTTCGATTCCCGGTCGGGCATAAAAATTGTTAGGTATTGGGTTTTTTAATTAAGAAATTCTCAGTGCCAGCCCGGAGTTGGAAGTTGGCGGTGTTTCACCCCCGTGTCTCGGAGAGCACGTTAAGCCGTCGGTCCCGGTTATTATCACTAACCATGATAATAGTCGTTAAAGCGCGCCAACCCGCATTGGAGCAGCGTGGTGGGTCTAAGCTCTAATTCCCTCTCTCCTATGAGAGTGGAGGCCTGTGCCCAGGAGTGGGACGTTAATAGGCTGTAGTGAACAATTTCGAATTTATAATCATAAATACGGATTTTATTGTTACAGAAAAAAGCCAAATTCCACCTCCACAAAAAGCAAAAGCGATCTCAAAAAGCCGACTGGCAAAATTAAAAGTGGTACACACACCAGGCTAATCACAACAGCATCCAAAAAAGCGAAAACCAAAAAAAGAAATATAAATAAACGAATATCAATAGGCGAGTTAATGCATAATTCTGATGATTATGCAGACTTGGATATGTATGATTTGGATCAGATTACCGATGATGATGATAATAATGATACCGATAATGATTATGAGGAAAGAGAAAAGAAAAAACCAGAAGATAAACAACAAGATGACAGTGTCGAACTCACAACATCACCCAGAAAAGCGAAAACCAAAACCAAAAAAAGAAAAACAAATAAACGAAGAACAATAGGCGATTTAATGTATGATTCTGATGATTATGCAGACTTGGATATGGATGATATCTACCAGATTACTAATGAAGATGATAATAATGACATCAATAATGATGATGAGGAAAGAGAAAAGAAAAAACCAGAAGATAAACAACAAGATGACAGTGTCGAACTTCAAAATGAACAAAGCATAGATATAAATTTAGATTCATTACCTTTAATATTGAAACCTGGAGATTTCGGACCGGACATTGAAATCGAAATAATAGATCAACAAATACCTAACGGAAAAACAACAAAACCTGGAACGACTAGTTCGGATGATATCTCTGTAACTACTAGTTCCCCTAAAACAACAGCCACTATAACTATTGAAACGTCTAGTAGTGACGAGGATGAGCCACTATCAGTAAAAGCTGGTGTAAGTTTCCTCAAAACGTATAAAAGGACCCGGAAAGAAGATATTGATGAATTAACAGATGGTTTCCCGCTTAAGAAAAAAGAGAAAAGGGATTTGAAACGCTCAGCTATTAAGTCTAGATTCGCCAAATTAGGGTTGTTGCCAGTCGGAAATTTTGAAGATAAGGTCAAAGACAAATAATAATTTTGTTGGGGAAAGTGACTAAAACATAACAAAAAGAGTTATTATGAAAAAAAAAGCAGAAAAGACCAAGTTTGATATTTCAGTTAAAATATGGCGGATTGAATTGATATTCTAAAGTAGGAATCTGAATAGTTACCCCGAATTCGAACTATGTAAACTATTTCTAATATGTACATTGTATAAGAAGTAAATAAACTAAAGCACACATGAATAACATGTTTTTATTTATGGCATGCCATTTTGTGCTCCAACTCGAATCAAATTCGAAGTATAAGTCGAAATGTGCACTCACTTATTGCAAAAAAAAAATGGCAGTCGTAGGGACTGCCGATAGAAGTGAAAACGATTTTATTTTTTTAAATTAAAAATATTAAAATAAGATTAAAGTTTAATTTCGAATGTAGTATATTTATATTTAAAACCTTTTGTCTTCGTAACCACGCGAGCATGTCGGTGTTCGCGAGTATGTCGGTCACGGGAATCTACATTTTTACCCCCTACCAAAAAGTGCTCAACGCGGCTTATATCCAAAAAAGGAGGAGGTTCTCAATTCGGCGCGTATTTTTTTTTGTCGGTTTAATGTATTTTGGTGCATATTTCCGTGGTTTCTGAACCGATTTGTTTTTTTTTTCTATCAGTCGTTAGAGGAAGCTCTCGGGGTGGTCCCATAAAAAATTCTGACTCCAAATCCTCAACCCTGACACTAAATAAAAATTATTTCCATTAAACCGGCGAGCCTGATGCGTCAAGTTTGCTTATCCTTGTTATACCCGCCCGACTTCAACATAGTGGGTTGGAAGTCGGTTTTTTGGAAAGAATTTTTATCCTCAACATTTTAGGGGTATTCTGAAACTATCCTCCGATACCTATTGTACCTACTAGGTACATAACTCGCTCATGGGCAAATACTTGTATGGATTTGGAAATTGCTGTGGAGTTAAAAGAAATACCATGGACGGAGTCTAGTTTGTGACAGTGCAACGTTGACCAAAGTCGGTAGGTAACTATATAGACTAGGTAACTGGTGACCAACTAGATTCAGAGTTCAAAATTTGGTCTTCGTCTTCCCCCTGCGGCGTGCCTCAGCCAGCCTTCGGTCCTCGTTATTATCATACGAAGGAGTGCTTATTCTCTGGAAATCTCGGTTGAGTCAACATGGCACCTTGTTGAAACGCGTACCCACTTCTACGTGCTACCTTGCGAGCCTAATCGGCGGCGAGAGGCGGATCTTTAATCTTTATAAGCAAAGTGATACTCACAATCGATGTACTAAAAACCGCCATAAGCTTGTAACAGCGTCATATCGTGTGCGCAAGGTGCAGAAATCCTTTGTGGGGTCGAGTGTAGGTACGCTTTTATAATATGGTTCCAAAAGAGTTTCTGGATTTGCCATTACATAGATTTAAAGATATAAGATAAGATCGATAAGACGAGTAACGTGTAACACGTGTAACGATAAAAGTCCCTAGTGACGGCGTTATAAAGAAGTCGTATGTTTATGCGATGCCTTACGTCCTTTTACGTCAGGACTTTGTTACTTTAGGATTCATGGATGTGGGAAGATGCCCTGTTCCGTGGTAAAAACTTATAATTAACATATATCGTAGTTCGACAAACTTACCAGACCGGTGATAGCGTGTCGATAGTAAAATTAAAACTAAACAAGCATAAAAATTAGTTCCAGTTTTGACCACTGGGTCAGATACGTTTGTGGGACATACAATAGTATTAAATTCATAGACAATAGGATACGTAATACGTCACCATCGTCTTACTGAGAAAAACTCTTATAATCTACATCTACGTGAGTAACTTACGTAAGTAGTAAGTTAAGAAAAAAAAAGGTTTCTTCTAAGGTATATTTTTATTTCATTATTATAAAACGGGCACAATATTTGTTTTTAATTGATTTTTATATTTTGCGATGTAAAACATTTGTACTTTGTACCAATTGTAGTACTAACAGAAAAAAAACTTAAAAATTCACCAAGTAAACAAGTTGGTTTACCTTCTCAGTTACTTAGGTATGAGAGACAAAAATACTTTTTTACGCTTCTAAAAAGTTTGCGGAGTTATTTTCTGACGAGTTAACTTAAAAACTAAATCAGGCAAGTCAAGCTAAATAAATAGATTCTTAATACTAAATTATACACGTCTATGAATACATTTTTTTGTTTGGTGTCCGTTAGGCCTTACGTAATTTATTTTTTACTAACTAAACTTAAATTTAATTGTGAAAATAATATCACCATAGAATGTTAGGTCAAGAGATAGTCTCATTAAGTCTTACGACAGTAAGGTTCAGTATTATTCAAAATAATAATTATAAATAATAATAAAAAAACACAAATCTTTATTGTAGGTACGTTTCCTATCGCGTTAGTGTATCTTATCACAATAATATTAGGTACATAAGTTAATTTCGAAGAAAAAATGAATGCTGTTTTTATTTAAAACTTGTGGGCCCGGCAGACTTCGTCCTGCCCTGAACCTCGAACCCGATTGCAGCGCCCCCTAACGGGTCCAATTGTGAATATAAACCATCCCAGGGTCCACACAAAAAGTTTCGTCAAAATCGGCCCAGCCGTTCTCGAGTTTTGCGCTTAGCAACATTCATTTTTATTTAATTTATAATATACATAGATTGAGGCCAATTCTGTACACAATCTCTAAATTAAACTAACATGACAGCTTTAAATCTTGTTCTGTCCCTTTCCGCAGGGAATATTATGAAAGGGTAGCAATATTTTTTATGCTATCATTTTAGTTTAGTTTAGAGATTGTGTATGTCACCGTAAGATTGCAAAAAACGTTAGATTGTAATCTAAACTGTCGACAGATTACAATTTAACGCATTATTTTTCGGTAGATTGTAATGTGTTAGGTATATTAACCCGAGGCTTCGTTCCTGTGGGAATTTAGAGAAATTCATCATTTTTTTGCCTACAATATCATTAAGGATTATGGAAACTCTGTGCAAAATTTCAACTTTCTAGATGCAAGAGGTTGTGCGAGGCGTTGATGAGTCAGTCAGTAAGTACGGACTTTTCTCTTTATAAGTAGAGATCATTTTAAAAAAATTGCTACAACTGCATAAATACATAATATTAATGAATTGTGAAACGAAACAAAAAAAAATGTTTAATTACAACTGACTTACACAAGTTGTTTCAGATCAAATAAAATTATCATCTGTAGGTATTTTCACCTGCCATAAAAAAATCCGTTCTATAACTAGGTACATATTACACGAATTTTAAAACTAGACTATCACAATTGTTAACAACCACTAACATTTATACAGAACATGTATCAGATGCAGATTAGATTGACTTAAATTACTTTTTCATCCCACCATCTCGGAAAGAGTATTTTTACTCTTCGATATCTGAATGCAAAAGCCGTTATTATCCTCTTGAGGATAAAGTAAATTGAATTTAGAACATCGTGTGCGCGTAAGTAAATATCACTCGTCTATGAAGTTTGTGAATTCAAAACATCAATTAATTAATTTGCTTTGCGCGCACCATTTTCTTTCACGTCATATTATCTTGTGTTTTTTTTTTGCATTTAGTCATTTCCTCGCTGAGGTGGGATGAAAAGTTACGTGTTGCACTCAAGTGAAAAGATTTTTCACCTCGTGCTCTTTTGATTCCCTCGCTGACATTCAGGATTCTAATTTTTGAATCCTTCGCTTGCTCGGTCATCAAAATTGAGCACGCAGTTAAAAAACAACTTTTCACTCTTGTATAACAAATAACTATTAAAATGGCAATAATAATTTGCTTGTTTTAGTGCCATTTGTTTAATTTTTTTTTGTAACGAAATGCTACTATATTTTAGGCTTAGGTCTCCTATTTAGAATGTAATAATATGATAAGTACAGTTTTCAAAAGCATAATAATTAATTTGCGGAATGTCTCTAACGGAATTAAGTAATTCAATATTTCTGGATGGGTAATGTAGAGTCCCTGTCACGCAAGAAATCCCGTAGAGACAGCGTTGTAATAGCATATTTATGCAATTAATGTATTAGTTCCAATAGCTGTCGCGAGAGTTCTTTCGTGACTAAATCGCAGATTACATTTTGTAATTTGTTGTTGTTGTTGTAGAGAACGATATTTTTTTGCAAACGGCCAATAGACTATCAACTGTATAATGCAGATCTTACATAAACTGACTTCCTCCATCAAACTATTTTGTTTTAAAAATTTTGGCGTTCTTTAAAACCTTTTCAATCTTTACTTTTTTTGTAGAATTTTGATTGTTTTGACTTGAAAAGAACTTCAAACTGATCGAAATATTCATAATAAATTGAATTGTTTATCTCCCGATTTCAATAATTTTATCTAAAAGTAAGTTCTCAATTTTCATTTCTTTCTACAATCGCAAGTTCATCGTCTTCGCCCGACGTGTTCGTTTTAGTTTCGTAATGCGCTAAATTGGCTTCAGACGAACCATTGCTGGATTCGTGAGATCTAGGACTAACGCTAGTTTTCCTAACATATAAAACATTAGAATCCAATCTATTATGATCGTTGAACGGTACACCATAAGCGCTTCCATCTGAAATCCTATTAAGTTTGTGTATCTGCTCTCTAAGTTCGCAGACTTGACTATACAGTTTCTTATTCTCGCGTAATATCGCTATATTTTCAGTTTCTAAAAGCTCCCGTTTGCTCCACTGGATGTTGTTCTCTGATTTAAGTCTCTCGACTTCCATTTTGTACTCTGCAATTTTCTCTTCTAACACTTGCTTTGCAGCTATTTCGTCTTGCAGTTCATTCTGTAGTCTTTCTACTTCACTATGACTAGAATCGGAACCCAAAGTTCTGTCATTGTGTGTTAACTCCATTTTGGTGTTATGCAATTCAGCTGTGAGAGATTCAATTTTCGTAAGTAGAAAGGCTTTCTGATCCTTTTCGCTTTGTAAGTTTTTAAACGTTTCATCTAACCTCAATCTCATTTCGCCTAATTTGTTTGCGAGGACATTGTCTACATTTGCAAATTTGTGGGAGTCCAACGAAGCTCTTTGTCTCGTTGGCGGATCATTTGGTGAAACATACCCTACCCCTTTTCTTCTCAGTTCTACGCCGTCTTCTGCAGTCAAATCAGCTGATACTATTCTGCTCTCACCTATGCTCAGTAGCTTTTCGTTGTCTTTCTTCAGTTCGATTAACTGCTGTTCCAGATCACCTTTCTCTGTTCTTAGCACTGCTAGTTCTTTGGTAAGAACGTCGACTTTGTTTTTGAACTGTTTGGCTTCGTCCCTGGCTTTGTTCCGTTCGTTACGTACCTTGCTCCACTTTTCCCTCCAGTTGGCGGTGCAGTCTGACCACCAGCGCATGGTTTTCTCCATCTGCGTGGCCCGGGCTCGCGCCTCGTCGAGCTCGCGTTGGTAGAGTGCCTCTTTCGCCTCCCAGTCCGTGTTTGTGTACCTCATTGAGCTGGCCTCGTGATCGCGACTGCGTCGGTGGCTGCCTCCGTGCGAACTCTGCGCCATGTTTCATTTATGGGGCACTGGAAACAAATCAATAAATAAGTCAGTACACTTGTAGCCTTGGAATTGAGAGAGTTGTTCTAAGATCAAACAAACCCTGGCCAAATATTAGAAATGACTGAGAACTTTTTTGTGCCAGCTGGCATTTAGCATTTGATTGACGTGGCCTTTTGAAAGAATCGAGCTGCAGCAGCAGTTCTACCGACCGCAGTGACATAAGCAAAAAGTCAACTGCCCGCATCACGCACAGACAGTTCAATTAATTATTGTTGAAAAAACTAAGCAGTTTCTACTGTCTCAATTAATATTTATTCATTAAATTTAGGTACACTGTACACTTATATTATATTATACATCCAAAACTTTATGATGGTGATAATCAATTACGGTTTCTTAAAACTAAAGCTACGAGGGTTCCGAACGCGCCCTGCCCCCATATTCTCTAACTGAGTTGCTATCAAAAAATTAAAGCCACTGACATATCCATTGAAGGTTTGCTATGAAAGAGAAGAGCCCACACGCACAAAATGTTATTTTCATTTCACAGCAAACCTTCATTGGATAAAAAAATATATGAGTTAGAGAATGGGCTACTGGTCTGAGAAGAGCCCACAACAAACTCAACCGGATTTTTTATTTTATATTATCATCAGTAAGTATGGATGATTGAAAAACCCAGAAGTAAAACAAGACAGTCATAATAACTGACCAGTTTTGGCCTAGGTGGTGAAGCTGTGTTTGCTTTAGGGAGGGCTTCCACAACCCTGCAGAGGGGCAAAAGTATTAATGTTCTTGCTGTGTTCTGCACAGCATCTTAGTGAAGCGGAGATGGATGGAACGACTGTTGTGTTGCTTTGCTCATACCCTTCAACAACATTCACATCAAACACAACATGTAATACACCTTATATTCCAGTACACCACACCACAGTGAAGCTTCATTGATCTTGCACCAAAGCTCAGATCCTTTGAATGAGTTCAACAACATATAACACAGGGGTGTATTTCCAGTATGAGCTGTCCCCCACCCAGCCCGGAAGTGTGCCCCCAGGTCTGTCCCCCGCCGCCCCCACCGCCCCCCTGCCACGTCAAGCCCGTCATGAAGTGCCTGCATCATACGCAGACGGTCAGGCATCTGTGGGAAGCAGCACTTCTATGTGCTGTCGCTGGTTCCTGTGTGTATTTTTTCGTTGGAATGCCGAGAAAGGCCGCATACAGGGAATTTTATGCGTAAGTATGGATTTCGTTTTTTAATATCATAAACTTTAATTTGCTCAACAAGCCACAGCAGATAAAAATGGTATTAACCTGGGTTATGTGATGCCTTTGGTGATGTCATTGACAATGGATCCTCACACATGCACATATCCAAACATTGTAAGTATTGATAAATATATTTTGAAAAAGGCTATGCAAGGAAAACATCTGAGCCCAAAATAAGTAGGAGCTACATCTAACAGCTAACTACATCTTGAAGTGGTGATAGTCTAGTGGTTAGGTCCTCGGGATCATCCATAGGCACCTCCAACTTTTTGAAGTTATGTGCGTTTTAAGAAATTAATATCACTTGCTTCAGATGGTGAAGGAAAACATTGTGAGGAAACAAACCTGCATGCCTGAGAGTTCTAATAACTTCTAAATAATGTTCTCGAAGGTGTGTGAAGTCTACCAATCCGCTATGGACAAATCCTTCTCATACCGAGATCAGACTCCAGCTCAGTAGCACAGTAAACAGATACAACCAGTATGGAAACTACCTAGAAACATACAAAACAGCCTCACTCACACAAACATGTGCATCTAGGAGACCCTTAAGCGCTCTTCGCAGTGTCGTCAGTAGTGAGTGCCGCGTCATCGCTGCATGTATGTGTGAGTGAGCTTTTTCGAACGTTTCTAGGTAGTTTCCATGCTGATTTTATCTGTATACTGTGTCAGTAGAGAGCTGGCAATGAGTTGTAATGATGATGACATCTAACAGAATCCATACAAATAGCCAGGGTATTACAGGAAAGTGTGTCGGTAAGTCTGTTACCACCATTACCCATTTAACGGCTCAGCTGCTAATAGCCGATTTTAATAACATTTGGTACAGGTATAGCTTGCATACTGTAGATGTAACAGAGATAATAGACACACTTTCGCATTTATAAGAATAGTATGGATTAGTTTTAAAAGAAGATGTGTGGTTAATTCTGAAGTACATAATCTCTTAAACTAAAATGACAGCATTGAATATATTGCTATCGCTTTCGTAATAGGAATTTCCTGCGGAAAGGGACAGTACTAGACTAAGAGCTGTCAAATAAGTTCAGTTTAGAAATTGTGTTAAACAGAATTGACCACATATCAGCTAAAAATTAAAAAAATATATAATCTTAGATATTTCTAAATAAAAAAACATACGCGCCGAATTGAGAACCTCCTCCTCCTTTTTGTCAGTATTGTAAAAGTAGGTTTTTATACATACAAATACCTAACACAAAGAAAATCTCCAACATTTGTTTACCTAGCCAAGCAAAGCGAGGGTTCTGCTGTAGACCGATATACACAGCGTACCTTATTTATTATAGCATTGCTCTACAACATAATAGTTTTTTCTGTCATTTACTTTACTTTAACACCACCGACCAGAAGAAGAAGTTTATTTAACACTATAAATGGTTATTAAAATACGTAAACATCTGAATTCTGCAACAATTTTATTCTATCCAGTCTATCGAATTTAACGCACAGACTCACAGAGTACAATTGTCAATTATACCTTTATCCATAAAACTTAGGTTTCTAAAACAGAGTGATAAATGTTAAGACGAACTATTCGAATATTATATCGATGTTATTAGTTGTATATGCTAAGAAGCCAATAGAGCTTTTCTTCTTCTTTCATTGTGAATATATTATGAATAATTTAATATTCTTTAGCTAGTTACACTTGCCTTTTTTTTTCTGTTGTATGTATTTATTATGAGTTTAGTGACAACACATATAGTAGGTAATTAATATTCTGATATCTATTATTCATTTGAAAATCGATTAAATATATTTTTTGTCTGTGACTGTCAAACGCTGTCAAGTCCTTTCTCTGTCTACGGCTGTCAAATAGTTTAAACGCCACAGATTATAAAAGGTACAGAGTAAAAAGGGTTCAACTGTTCTGTAACTTCCACTCGCCACAAGGTTCGCTAAGTGCAAGTGCTCTACACTCGCGCCGCTAAGATTTGTGAACTTCATGAAATATCAACAGAAAACTTTAATAAATAACTAATGATAATTATTTATTTGCAGAAGAGCAGAATTTGAAGATTGGGGGGATGAAATGGCTAGAAAAGGATTATTTCAATCTGTACCAAAAGAATCGCTTAAAGACAATTAACATATAAATAAAAAGTAATAAGTATTTAAATATAGAATAAAATTATTATTTGGTTGTTAAAAAGACAATAAAATGTTAAATTTAATTGATTTTGATATTAACTTTATTATATTTTCCTGGTCAGGCTTTAAAAGAATTAAAAAAATACCTATTGGAGGCGCCACTATAGCACTATTCTCTTTTAACGTATTTACACATTGTAGTCATTTAAAAAATATTTTCCGCAACATGGCATGGGTTTTTTTTTTGGTCAGGCTTTTATTTTACAACTAATGTGTAACTAAACTTATCGTATTTTATCGTAGGCTATTATTTTGTTTGTTAAGTTTTTCACATTCTAAAAACCTAACTTACAAAACCGGTCAAGTACGAGTCAAACCCGCGTACAAAGGCTTCCGTACTACCATACAATATAAATTATTTTAGTAAATAACAAGAAATATGTCATAACAACACGTAGGTAATCACCTGTGATATTACTGGACTATACATAAGTATATGGCGCTAAACTGATAGCGCCTGACGAACAATTCGACACCCTGTCGGATTTTTTTCTATAGGTTGTGATTTATTGACGAATGTCAAAATATGCAAAATAAGTAGCATAAACAGACGTATTTTTTGATTGCATTGATTTAAATCATACCTTGATTTTTTTACAGCTCTTAGGGACCGTAGACCAAAGTATTTGATATTGATTTCAACTTGATACCTCGACCGAGAAAACGGTGGTTGACAGACACATAGACAGACAGACAAACAGACAAAGAAGTGATTAAGAGTTCTTTTTTTTCTCTTGAGGTACGGAACCCTAATCAAATCAAATCAAATCAAATCAAATATTCTTTATTCAAATAAACTTTTACAAGTACTTTTGAATCGTCAAGTGAATCTACCACTGGTTCGGAATGCCATAATAATAATGTAACAGAAAATTATTATTTTAAATTTAATTTGAAATAATGACTGTACTATGGAGTTGGACTGCGCCTAAGTAACTTGAGTCACGTAAGTAATTTAAGTAGTAGATTGTTAATCCCTAGAGGCTAAATGCTTTTAGTCCGCCTACGCTGAGCTCTATTGTCATCTTTTTAGAGCATGAGAGGTAAAAAAATATTGTAAACTGTAGATAGATTTGAATTTTGACTTGTTACCATTCTTGGCCAAGATCGTCCTTAACAGTGGTTGGTTTTAGGGAAATTACCGAATCATAATACTCCGTCCACGATATTAATAATAGTATTTGAAATTTATACATTTAAAAATATTTTTTTATGTTTATTTTATTGAAAATATTATTTAATATTATATTCTACAACATTAAAGTTCGAACCTGGTTCGAACAGGAAGTGATTCGTGTCCTCACGTTTCATGGCGGCAGCCAATTAAATTCATCTGTAATTATTATAAAAACATGAAGATTACTTTTTTCACCAATCACTGGAAGGTTGCAGTGGAGCATAAAGTTGAGATGAGTGACTTTGTAAGGCAGTCAAGAAAACTTTATTCCGTAATTTAAAGGCAGTGTAAAATATTTTTTACTTTCTTTGCCATATAAAGCCTCATTGAAATATAAGTTATAATTTCTAGATAAATTAAATTATTTTCTTCCGGTCTTGTATATAGAGAAAATAATTTCCCAAAATGTACGTCTTGCTAAAGTTATGTCACGTATGTTTGTCTACTGCGAGTCAATGCGCATGTCAAGTTGAAAATTGCAAATGGCGTCCGTTGTTATTGTTCGTACCGAATAACTATTTGTAAATTATATACTAATCTTTTTAGCGATTTTTCTAATGGACTGTTAAACTAATGCGATGCTTTAACTTCTTATGATTCGGCGCGACACGTATTATGTACGTTTTTATGTGTTTTTAGTGTTTATTTCGAATTCTATGTATGTCATGCAAATGGGGTAAGCTGGAATTGTCGGATGTCGCATAGGTTGTTTTGGATAGTTTCAATTAGAAAATGAAGTGAAGTTCTGTGACCTAAAGTGTGAAAATGGAACCTGCATAAACTTTATTTCATAACGAGTTAAGTTTGGAGCGATGCAAGGAACGGGAACGGGCGGAATTTACAAATGTTCCATGCCGTGACTGCACTCCCCGTACATTTCAAAATGGCTGCTGCTCTTGATATATGAGCTTTGCGTCACTGAAATATAAATCTGTGGTTTTGAATCGTAAGGAAACTCGCGTGTTCGTAGTTGGGTGATCCCATGTGAAAACTCGAATTAAAACTTTGGACAGTGCCCCAGGCGAACCTGGGGCGAAGCAATAGTGGCGTATCATATGTTTTGGCAGTAGTGGACAGTCGGTGACCATAGGACTGATATTGCCTTGCGTAGCCGGATTGTAATGTTGCGCTTGATTTTCCAGGATGATTTGGAACACGAGAGACTAGAAATTGTGTGTTATTGAGCGTAATGTGACATTGTATGATAGGTGAGTCTATATTTATTTCGTTTATTTACATTCGGTCGATGTATGGTGGTATGTTGTGAACAAAATGGACATATTGGCCGATGACATTTGGTCGACCGGCGGCGGCGGACGTGCTCCGTGCGGTGCCCGACCGAATACACTCAATATATAGTGTATTCGCGATGAAAACACTGAAATACGTAATAAAAAAGTTGTGTAACACGCGACGCTGTATTTTCGACCTTGCAGTTCAATATGAAATATTCTATGCTTGAAACATTCCACAGGATTGTTAAGGCCCTTAAAAACATAGCTTCACTATTAATTGGTCATATATCCAGCCAAATGTATCTAATACTATTAGAACAATTAGTATTTAAAATACTATTAGTTTTCATACTAGGCATTTAGTGACTGTTTATAGGTCTAATTTGCATAAAATAAATAAATAGATTATTTTGAAACTTTATAGTATTATAGGACAAAATTAACTTGATGAGTTTCCAGTTGATATCTTCATCAAGTACAACATGAGTTCAACTTGTCACCCCCACAACAGATTGGCTATAAATTATAGCTTTCAAACAGATTATAATTTTTTGTTGAGTTCAACAACATTCCTTGACATTAATGATTTGTTTAGTTTTTGAATACTTACTTCTATTTACATGAAAAATATTCAATAAACTGGGTTTATAACATCAAAGTTATTTGCAGGATTGATGTTTAAATTGTATTTAATTTTATCAAACAATGACACCGTGTAATGATAAAAGTGTCCAAAATATTGCTAGTAGTTTTATTTTACAGTGGTAATAATAGTTAAACATAAACCTCAAACTAATTTAACAGTATTAAAATTTGTGCAATCTTTCTGCAAGGAACATGGTCTGTTATGATGATGTCACATGAAAAGTTGAAATCTGTATTCCATTTCACAGTAATGGCAGCTTAGTTCAAATTGGGGGCAAATTGGGGTTATATTCTATTATTGTGTTTATAAAGCAAAACTGTTACTTTTGTTTCATGGACATGAACAAGCAAAAATAATACTTAATAAGTATTTACTGGAGAGGGGTTGTGCATAAAAATGTTACTCAAGCATATTATTTCTTTTTATACTTAAAATAATGGAAAAAATATAAAGCTCCTATGCAGGTAGTTGATCAATTATTGTGGCTAATTCTGTTGTACACTAAGACTAGTGCAGAGCTTATCCACAGGGAGCCTTATAAGAAGTTTATCAATTAAGTCTTGAGAATAAATTATTACAATAGTTCTGTAATAAGAGTGTAAGGCCTTTATAATTATATAAACCCGAAAAATTGCTTGAAACTCTTAATCTTGCTATTGAATACTAGTTCCCTTCCTTAATCATACTAATATTATAAATACGAAAGTGTGTTTGTTTGTTGGTTTGGCCTTCAATCACTGAGCAATGGATCAATGTCATTTTTGGCATGGGTATAGTTAAGGACCTGGAGAGTGACATAGGCTACTTTTTATCCCCGAAAATTGTTAATTAAAAAAAGGAAATGCAGGAATCAAAAAAACTTAAACCATGTGGACGAAGTCGCGGGCATCAGCTTGTATGAAATAGTGTACATGTACCCAAAGAGAAAGAGGTAGAGTCTTATTTGCTCTAATATGAGTACCTAAAAAGGTACAATAATTATTTATTAGTTTCAACATACTCTACTATTTCGGCATGCAAATATTTCTTTATATTACATTATAATTGATTCAGATAAGTAAATAAATAAATGAATTAATATCATACATACATATAAAAAATAAAGATGAATTAATCCATTATAATGTCACATTGTGAAATAAAACATTAGGTATTTAAAATTTATCACTTAAAAATTTATCGTTATAATAGTTTTTGTTAAGTTAAAATTTAAATATTTAATGCCTAAAAGTAGCCAGATTCATATCATAACTGAGTGATGGCAGGTGATTAAGGATGCATATTGCCATACAGTACACATTTCGTAAATAAAGCCAAACTCTGTGCTGGTATACTAATTTTATTTTTGTATCTGATGGCTTTACTTCAGTCTTAAGCAAATTTAATGTAAAATTCATAAGACATGGGAGTGGTAGGTACTATAACTTTTAAGTTTTTTGAATAGAGGCCTACAACTGTCAATAAATTCAAAAATAGACCTTATACATCATTTTTGTGGAATTTTCCCAGAGTATTATTCCATATCTTAACAAAGACGGCATATCCTTGGTAGGCTAAAAGTGAGGCTTAAACTGAAACTTTTTGTCGAATATGACCCAATATGACATAGATATATTTATCTAATTTATTGCATAAACGCTAAATATCTGCCTTCCAATTACAATACTTAACCATAGTAATTCCTAAGAAAACTGTCATCTACTTCCTCTATGCTCATATCATTACATTGTATAAGTATATATTAAGTTTTTGGTGGTTGAGTTTTATAAGTTTGGAATTGCATTATGTAAGTTTTAGGGATGTTTACTTATAAATTATATATTTTTTTTTTTTTTTTTTTTTTTATCCACTACAAGCTAGCCCTTGACTGCGATCTCACCTGATGGTAAGTGATGATACAGTCTAAGATGGTAGCGGGCTAACCTGTTAGGGGCATGGCAGTTATATTAAACCCATACCCCTTCGGTTTCTACACGGCATCGTACCGGAACGCTAAATCGCTTTGCGGCACGTCTTTGCCGGTATTACATTTATTAAGTTACCTATATCCACCAGTGCAGTTTGTACTTATATTATGTATATCTTTATATTTTGGCGCTGTTTAGATTTAATTAATAGGGTAGTATCATCTGTGAAAAGTATGTTCTCGTGTTTTATAGTGTCAGGAGGTTGTTTATGTAAAGAAGGAAAAGTAATGGCCCCAGTACACTACCCTGTTAAACTGTACTTAAACCTTTAATTTGCAGCAGGTAGTAATCTTTTAGTAGTTTAGCCCAAGCAACAGCCAGTGCCCATGCCCATGATGTCAGTGATCTCACTGTTGTGCTATTGAGGGTACTATGGCTAATTCTGGTAAACACTCTATGTAAATTGACTGGTCTAAATCGTTGTTTTCTGAAGAGATTATTATGAAAGTGATCTAGTTTAAAAAAACGTTTCTGCAAATAAAGAATTTTGAATTTTGAATTTTGAATTTTTGAACGACTGGCGATGCAGCAACAGTGTGTTATATTATACAAACCATTTGGAAGCCACCCCTCAATAACTCAAAATATATTTAACATAAACACCTGAAAGGTTTATTTATTTAACCCCCCTTAGATTAGCCAAAACCCCACCGTTATTGAGACATTAACATCTAAAAATGGCCATTTTTATCACTGACTGACTGTCATAAAGATCAATTTGGCATCCACCTGGGTAAATGTGTATAAAATGCATTGATGTAGAATTTTTTTAGTACCTATACTAGATGTAGGATTAGCGCTTCAAAAATGTCCCCGACAAATTACAGCACAAATACGAAAGTGCTCTTATTTGCTACTAGTATGAGCCAACCTTAGCCAACATAACGACGCGTCAAAATGCTGCAGTGCTCATATAAAAAGTGTGCTAATATCCTTTGGCCAATGTTTGTGACAATGCGTCAAATATTGTAACAAACATTGACTGTTCTGGATAGACGGGATGCATGGAGTAGTGTTGGTGTTTTAAAAGTATTGTTGCTTAGTGATTCCCTGGTAATCCATTTCGTTATGCAGTAGAGTTGTTTAAGAGGCCGGTTCGCGCCGCTCGCAACTTCTATTCGAACCGCAAATATAAATTTGCCGGTATATTGCTATCTCTATTTCACTGATGACACATGATCGCGTTCAAGCGAGATAGCAATATGAGCTTACAGAATTTGTTATACATTTAGTCTTGTTCCGTGAATACCAAAAATGATGAATGAAAACTTATCGTGCTTTTTACTTCGTTTTGTTATTCTGTAACTTGACAATATAGGCTATGCTGCTGACCAATTAATACGTAAGATATCGTCGGTTTTAATATGAAACAAATAAGAGGGAAACATGTCCATCTTGTCGTAAAAATATGCAAAACGCAATTCATTTACATTTCATTTTAGGAAAGTATTTTGAAAACATATAAATCCAGGGGACTAGATAAATACAATTTGAATCCAAATAAACTCTCATTTTGGTGGAAATGTTCTCAAATTATTAATTATTTTGGTATTACGTTTGTATGGGCAATTCATTCTCCGCTGGCACCTTAAGCCATCTAAAATATACAGATAACATTAATTATGTTCAAATTCATTTTGATAAAATTCATATTACTGGAAACACACATACCTTAGTTACATAAATACACATAAAATAAATGGGTACATAAAGATATTATATACTTTACATAAATATTTTATAAAAAAATGTAGTAAAAAATAATAAAAGCCGCAAAGGCTAAATCTGAATAAAGTTTACTTGGTACTTTTTAAGTTTACGTGTAATACGTCAATAAAACGTAGATTTTTAACCTTGATATTAATTTTAAAATGAAACTAAGTAAGGAAAATTTAATTTTAAGTTAAAATCTTACTTCTTAAACAAATGTTAGGTAGTTTAGTTTTAGTTTCCTCATGTTTTTACACAGATACTTATGCATATCATAACATTGTATAGTTATAAATATTGATAGAAGAGGAGAGAGTACGCCATTTAAACCTACGTGGTTTTTCGCAGTGCTACCCACCAAAACTGTATCAATATTTATTTTGATAAATAAAACATACTGTACAAGTATAACACATAAGTGAGTTGCTGGGGCGCGTAAGCTAGTAATAAATATACACGACCACATACCACCACGATATACAACTTTAAAAAAATCAGCAACTCCATGTCTCCATTGTTCTATTTGAATTTCGTTCCATTGAATTTTTTGTTTTTGCCTTTTTACAAAGACAACAGGTCTTTAATATAAACATACTACATTCGTAATTCAACTTAAATTCTAAGTTTTAAGGTTTATAATAAATTGACGTTGTTGATATTGACAATGTGATGCCAAGAGTTGCGTCTTGTTCCAAAATAGTGTAAAGGTATCAATTTGGCAACGTATGAAGTACCTTATTGCTTACATATTAAGTTTTATTTTAATAATAAATATTTTTGTACTTATTTTAAAAATTACTTTTTGTTTTGGATTGAAAGGTTATTCCTACCTTTTCTATGATGACAGAACGTCTTAAAAATTAATATTTTCTAATCGTAATGTAGCTTTATGTGTTAAACTTAAGGTGCATAATTAACTGAAGTTGTTGCTAATATAATACCTTTTTCTACATTTCCCACTCAGCATACAAATGTTTATGTGTGTGAAAATTGGGACATTTTTGCGATATTTTTTGTTCGTGACCCTGTTTCTAGTACTCATTCTATTTCAATGATAAAATGTGAATTTTTATGATTGAAATATTTTCCAAGCAATCATTTTATTTATTTTTGTTAGAACCTAGCATCCTTTGAAATAATTAATATACTTACTTAATTAGCAAAAACTTTTTCTTTCATAAGAGAATAGTAAAAAAATATTTTTACAGATCACTTTTGATTGATGAATAACTAATTTCTCTACAAAAAGCAATGATATCTCATCTAAAACATAAATGCACTCATTAAGATATCAATACTTTTGACAGCAAACCACATATTCTTAATATTGAACTTGGCTCCCAGTTACTCATTTGTTTTTGATGGAATAATATAATTACAGCTGTCATTTAATTAAATCAAAAAAACCTTAATTAATTTTAATTACTTAAATAAATAATCAATCATAAAACGAAATCAAAACCAGTCCATCAATTATTTATAAGCTAAGATGCCACAGACATACACAGTACATATAATACTTAACCTCTTGGTTTATAATTTATATCAGGGGTAAAATTCACGTAATTAATTAGTAGTAGTGGTTTATTCCAGTTAATTTATAGTTGTAAACTTTCTACATAAAACTTACTCAATTAAATTTTTATTTTTAACTAGAGGTCACCCGCAACTTTGCAAAGTATTTAGTATAAGTATATAAGATTATGAGATTTTCCCGCTACAAAAGGCCTACTGATAGGCCTGACTGATACTTATTCAGGTTTTTATAAATGCCGATTCTCAAATCTCTAACTTAAAAAACTAAGAACCGTCATGCAAGCTTCCAACCCCCATTTCACCCCCTTTGGGTAGATTTTCGTAAAATGGCTTTTTTAAAATATAAAATTTATAACCTAACTTCAAAAACTTAGAACCTTCATGCAAGTTTCCAACCTCCATTTCACTGCTTTTGGGGTGGATTTTTGTAAAACTGGATATGCAAGTTTTTATTATTTAAAACTAATAACTTCAATGCCAATTTTCATGTCTCTATCTTCAAAAACGTACAAATTTACACCCTCATATTACCCCCTTAATTTCCCCTTAATTTTCACACACAGGCAAATTTTTATTTTTACTTTTTCTTTAGTTTAGTCGCAATTGGTCCATTTCACATTTGGTTCAAATGGTACAAATCACTCTTAATTAAGAGTGTTTTTGAAAATGGCAAAGTCAGAAGCAAGACTTCTTGCATAGTTCATTTAAAACAAGCAGGATTCGTGGGAGTGGAAAGAACATATAACCTCTTGTACTCCTTTCAACACCCCATGGAGGTAGAAAGATTCAAAATTTGATTTTGGACCATCCGCTAATTGGACCAATCGTTAATTAGACCAGTGGCAACAGAACACTAGTCCCTATTTTCTGGCATGTAATATAATTGTTGAGCGTATTCCAGTATGGCAGCGGATAGCGACGGGCTAGGCTCGGCGGGCGGCGGCACGTGCGGCGTGGTGGTGACATGCGAGGGCGACCTGCGCGACCCGCGCTTCCCCGCGCGTCTCCGCCGCCTGCTGCGCGAGCTGCGCGCCCTCCTCGCCGAGCCGCACCCGCACACGCTCAAAGTGAACAAGGTGAGTGACGTCGCGACCCGACCCAACCTGACCCGACCCAACCCGACCCAACCCGAGCAGACCAGACCTCGAGGTGGTGGTGACAAGCGAAGGCGGCTTGTGCGACCCTCTTCCCCGCCTGCTGTGCGCTCTCCTCGTCAACAGAGGATCTGGATTTTACATCTTTTGGAATAACCCTCTATTTCTTACTAAAATCAATTAGTCACACAAGACATCCCCATTAGCATCTTGACATGTGTATATTTGAACCCAGGTGGAGCCGTGGAACTCGGTGCGCGTGACGCTGTCGGTGCCGCGCGCGGCGGCGGCGCGGCTGCGGCAGCTGGCGGCGGCGGGCGCGCCTCAGCTGCGCGCGCTCGGCATCCTCTCGGTGCAGCTGGACGGCGACGCGGCCGTGTCGCTGCGGCTGCAGCACGGCGCCGAGCTGCGCATCAACACCGCGCCCGACGGTGAGTGCACGGAGCGCCAGCCGCAAACAGGCGGCAACACTCTTGAAAAAGTATTCTTTTCGGGTGCCAATAAATGAAAACCAGCAGGGCGACCGCGTATCTTTTGCATCAATCATTGATGCATCGCAATCACCTCTGATTGGTTAACACTCTTCTACTATTGGACGAAATCCATTGACGCAGCAAGAATATCATAAATTCAGCCAATCAGAGGTGATTGCGATGTATCAATGATTGATGAAAAATAATACGCCGTCGCCCTGCATGTTTCTCATGAAGCTGTCAAAATTAGTATGACAGGCAGTCAAGTTATAAGATAAAGATTTATTTGTCCCAATACGGGTACATTTTTTTTTAATCCACTACAAGCTAGCCCTTGACTGCAAATCTCACCTGATGGTAAGTGATGATGCAGTCTAAGATGGTAGCGGGCTAACCTGTTAGGGGCATGGCAGTTATATTAAACCCATACCCCTTCGGTTTCTACATGGCATCGCACTGGAACGCTAAATCGCTTAGCGGCACGTCTTTGTCAGTAGGGTGGTAACTAGCCGCGGCCGAAGCCTCCCACCAGGCAAGAAAAAAAGTAGGCATTTGTTTTGTTCCGAATGACCCATTCAGTAAGTACTTAGTGCTAATTATTATTGTCTGTCCCACCAGATGCGGGGCCATCGCGAGCCCAATCGACCGAGCTGCTGGCCGGCTTGGGCGGCATAGGGCGGCTGCTGGCCGATGACGGCGCGTCCACCAGCGCCGCGCCCGACCCGCCGCAGAACAACTTCAAATCGCCCAACACCGTGTGCCCAATGGACGGCAAGATCCCGCAGAACATTCCCACCCCCACCAGCGACCGCTGCGAGTTCCCCTTTGGCAGCATGACTCAAGCGCGAGTCATACATCGCAAGGAGAACACGCTAGGTACGTGGAGATCCCCCAGAACATTCCCACCCCCAATAGGGGCCGCTGCGAGTACCCCTTCGCCACTATAACCCAGGAGAATACGCTAAATTCGTTGACTGTTGAGATCCCCCAGAACATTCCCACCCCCGATAGAGACCGCTGCGAGTACCCCTTCGGCAGCATGACCCAAGCGCGGGTCATACATCGCAAGGAGAACATGCTAGGTATGTCATATATCGAGATCACGTGGAACATTCCCACCCCCAATTGAGACCGCTGCGAGTTCCCTTTCACCAGCATAACGCAGGCGAATACGCTAGGTACGTCAAATGTTGAGATCCCGTGGAACATTCCAACCCCCAATAGAGACCGCTGCGAGTTCCCCTTCGCCACTATAACCCAGGAGAATACGCTAAATTCGTTGACTGTTGAGATCCCCCAGAACATTCCCACCCCCGATAGAGACCGCTGCGAGTACCCCTTCGGCAGCATGACCCAAGCGCAGGTCACACATCGCAAGAACATGCTAGGTATGTCATATATCGAGATCACGTGGAACATTCCCACCCCCAGTAGAGACCGCTGCAAGTTCCCCTTCAGCAGCATAAACCAGGAGAATACGCTAGGTACGTCAAATGTCGAGATCCTGTGGAACATTCCCACCCCCAGTAGAGACCGCTGCAAATTCCCCTTCAGCAGCATAAACCAGGAGAATATGCCTAGGTACGTCGATAGGGCCATCGACATGACTGTCGAGATCCCACAGAAAATTTCTTATTTCGCTATGGTTCAGCTGCTTAATTTTCCTCCACCATTGTGACGCCCATAGGATATTACTCAATTTTTTTTAAACAAACTTATTTTATGCGTCATATTTTACAGGAATAGGCGCTTGCACCAGCACGCTCCGGCCCGGCACGTCGGACTCGCAATTCGCGCGGCCCTCCACGTCAGCGTTCGCGGGCCCCCCGCCGCCCTACCCCGCGCCGCCGCAGTCCCCCGCGGCGCCCCCCACCCCCACCACGCCGACCCCCTCAGCGGCCCCCACGGTCGCCATGTCGTCTCCGCTGCTGGTGAACCTTCTGCAGAATGACGCGCCCGCACCGCAACCCAGGCCGAAGCCGGCGCCTCATCCCGCGAAACTCGACCGCCTTGAAGACTCGCAGGTGGGTATCCTAGCTACTGTCCGCTCTTCACTCTAATCGCGAATGTCTCGAAAACCGCGAAACCCGCGAACATCGAAACAATAGTGTGGATGGTTACGCGGCCTTTCGGGTTCGATGTGGGTTTTCAGTTTGGCGTTGGCGTAGACGATGGAATTTCGAAACAACACCATGGTATAACTTCGACGAAATAGTGCCACGTCCTTCCCCACCTCAGCCCCCTTTCGCAACTAGCGCAAAGACTGGCTGCACGCAGTCAACGTTTCGCCGCCGTGTCGCGTGAACTATCTCATACATAAAAACTATGGAAGGCTTCAAACATAGTCAGGCATATTCGCTTATTACAAAGGAAAAAAGTTAATATAACCCATCCCACAAGACCCGGTGGCCAAAATTGGAACAAATTTTTTAGTTGGCTCTTTAGTTCTGGTTTTTATTTTATTGAAGGGAACACTTCCTTAGGCGCGTTGAGCACTTTTTGGTATTTTATATTGAAGTGTAAAACTTCTTTAGGCATGTTGAGCACTTTTAGGTAATTTTACCGTGACCGACATGCTCGCGAACATATAAATATACTACATTCGAAATTAAACTTTAATTCTCTAGTGTTAGGGGTTATATTTTAATAATTTTAATTAAAATTTAAAAAAAAAATTCGGTATCGGTAGTCCCTATGACTGCCAATTTTTTTCATATAATATGTTTACTAGCGACACTGTCACCGGGTCAGATAAAACCCCTATTACAGTAGCCGCTAGTTTTAGCGTCGCTTATTACAAAGCAATAAGGGCCAAATTAGTGACCCTTTCTCCCTAAAGTTTATTACACTACACTGATTCAGGGTTAAGGGTCCCTGTGGAGAGTGCAGTGTAATAGGTGTTTGAGTTTGACGGGCTAAAGATGTTTATAACCATAAGTTTGTCTATCAGGTGGAGTTAGCAGTGGGGCGAGCGCCGTTCGAGTACCGCGGCGGGCGGGCCACGGCCCCCCGGCCGAGCGTGCCCCCCGCACCACCCTCGCCGCGGCCCCCGCCCCGCCCCGCGCCGTCCTTCATACGGCGCGCGTACCCCCCGCGGCCCGCGCAGCCAGTGCAGTACAGGACGCCGGCGCCGAACGCCACGGTCGTGGGGCGAGCCAGGTCAGTAATAGGGGTGATGCCTATATCAAAAATAAATTATTTCTAACTGATTATTAAATAAAGGGTTCTCCAAAAGACCTCAAATTCATATCCTCGGTTGGTTTTAAGTATGATAACCATTTTAAAATATAGATTGAAGTTTTATGACGTCACAACTGTGAATCATACTAATATTATAAATGCGAAAGTCAGTTTGTTTGTTGGTTTGTCCTTCAATCACGCTGCAACGGAGCAACGGATCGACGTGATTTTTGGCATGGGTATCGTTGAGGACCTGGAGAGTGACATAGGCTACTTTTTATCCCGGAAAATTTAGGAGTTCCCGCGGGAATCATAAAAACTTGACCCCACGCGGACGAAGTCGCGGGCATCAGCTAGTTTTTTTATTTTATTTAGTCTACAAAACTGACCACAATTGCTTTAGGTACAACACACAATAAATCAATATTTAGAAGTAACATATACAATTGAGTCTTCTAGATGTAGACATGGCATGCATGGTAATAGGCCACCGTATCTACAACGCAACATCAGTATACAAAAAAAAAAAAAAATATTTTAGCAAAATACAATTCTTCTTCTTCTTCTTCCTGTCCTTGTCCCACGCTATGTGGGGTCGGCACAACATGTTTTCTTCTTCCACTCACTTCTGTTATCCGTCAACGTATCATTCACACCTTTTATACGCATATCCTCTTTCACACAATCCATCCATCTTTTCTTTGGTCTCCCTCTACTCTTTTTTCCTTCCACATGCATATCTATCATTCTTCTCGTAATATGCCTTTCTTCCCTCCGCATTACATGCCCATACCATGCTAGCCTATTACTCCTCATCTTTTCTATCACTGGCGCTACTTTCAAACTTCCCCTTATATATTCATTCCTAATCTTATCCATTCTAGTCACACCACACATCCATCTCAACATTCGCATTTCAGTCGCATGTACTTTTCTTTCATCCGTCCCTTTCACCGCCCAACATTCTGAACCATACAATGCGACAGGTCTAACGACTGTCTTATAGATTTTCCCTTTTAGTTTAAGGGGCATTCGTGGGTCGCATATTACACCCGAGACCTGTCGCCATATTTAGCAAAATACAATTGAAAAATAAAAAATAATAATAATTAAATATTTAACTAAAATCAACTAACTTAACTTATGTGTGCTTAATTTCTTTTTAAAAATCGGTAAACTGTCACAGAAGATATCTATTGAGTCTCTATAGCTATTTCAGTTATAGTTTCATATAACTTCCATAATAGAAGTGCGTTTTCGAGTTTGATAAAGAGTTGCTGATTTGTGAGTTGTCACGTGACCCCTTTCCATTAATCAAATAATGGTAGGAGTTTTTTTTGGGATAACAATGCGGTGGGTTAAACTCTTAGGTTTTTGTAACAATTATTATCAAACTAGACGATGCCCGCGACTTCGTCCGCTTGGATTGGTTTTCTTTATTCCCGCGGGAACTCTTCAATTTTCCGGGATAAAAAGTAGCGTCTGTCCTTCCCCAGGATGTAACCTGTCTCTGTACCAAATTTCATTAAAATCGGTTGAGTAGTTAGGCCGTGAAAGCGTAGCAGTATGGATTAGCACGTGCTAATCCATACTGCTACGCTTTCACGGCCTAACTACTCCGAGGCAGAGAGGAATCGAAAAGGACAAATTTTAATCTCCAAATACAGTCACCCATCCAGTTACCGACTTGGGTCAACGTTGCTTAACATTCGCAATCGACTGATATGCGTTGTCACAACTGGGCCACTCGTCCCTGAACTAGGCCACTCGTCACGGCAATAGGCGTCATATAATAGCAAGTACTAATTTCCATACATAAACCCGTTTTTTTTTTCGTGATATGGTATACAAAAATTTTTTCGTCACTACCGCCATAATATTTTCTCTAACTGCCGCCATTTAAGTCTTATGAAAACAAAACTCAGTCTATCCCTCAAACACATTAGACAACTCGATCCTCATAGATACAAGTGTATGACGAATCTAACATACATACACAGAAACGCGTGTAAAACTTAGTATTAGCTTTAGCATCGCTGTTTGAAAGAGGCATATTTGAAGAGAATGCAGTCGACATATAAAAGAGTATACTTATTATAAAGCAGCACAGTGTTCCATATGTCACCGTAAGATTGCAAAAACCGTTAGATCTAACTAGCGAAATTGTAATCTGTCGACAGATTTTGAACCGTTCAATGTTCTGATTGTCAATTTTTGAAATATTCATTGTATTTACGTTTTCTTGTCTCTTTCTTGTAGGTTAGGTTAGGGTTCGACATAAATAATCGAATCTATTCTACAATCGATTGTAGGAGAAGGTTTTATCTGGTTAACAGATTACAATCTACCGAAAAATAATGCGTTGCATTGTAATCTGTCGACAGCTTACAATGTCACTAGTTAGAACGGTTTTTGCAATCTTACGGTGACAAGTATGATACAAGGAGAAACAAGTATGATTCTATATTATAATATAGAAGCAAACTAAATGATATTATCATCTGTTTCTTCAAGGTTTCCCTCCCCCTCGTACTCAACGGAGACGTTCCCCGCGCCCCCGCCGCCCCCGTACCGCCAGGCTCCGCCTCGGCCCCGCCCGCCCCCCACCAGGGTCACCCCTGAGGACCTGCAGGCCCTGCTGCCGCCCCCGCCCACGTCGATGGACCAAAAGACACAGTCTAGTTTTCAGGTATGTTGAAAGTACTAAAAAATAAAAATTTACCGTTGTCTGTAAAATCGGTTTACGGACGATAGTTTTACGTGATAACTAGAAGTTCTCTCGCGCGTTCGCGTGGCGGCGTTCCAGTAGCAGAACTATTCGAACTGCTAGCTCTGACGTCACGCGATCGTGCCTCTCTATCGTTTGTTCCGCGCTCTCACTTGCACGCTCAGGCTCAGGTGGAACGTGTCACTTTTTCGTGTGTGCAGCCGTCACGTCAAAAACTCTCAATTCTTCTTCTTCTCAAATCATATTGATAAACATTTTATTCATAGGGGTTAGCACTTGTATTGAAAAATTGGCAATGGGCGGGCCGCTTGTCACGCGACATGGCTGAGCATTCTCATTCAGCCCCTAGATAGCATTTAATTAGTGTTTTGAACACAATTGAATATGCCGAAAAGTATGCTAATATTCAATTGAGTTAATTCCATCTGAAAATAAAAAGAAGTTTTACGTTTAAAGTGTTTGTTGATTATCAGATTGGGGTTCATGTAATTTTTTATTACTTTCCAGGAATTTCAGAGGTATCAACAGCAGTACAATGCGAGGCAGAGGGCTGCTTCCCGGGCGGCGTCGCAACCAGACTGGAATGAGCCTTACCGGGACACCCTGGGCTTGTCTATACCTGACCTGCCTGATAACTGCGACCTGGACCAGCTGTTGCCAACCCTGGGTGGCGACCTGCATCTGGACGACACAACCCTATCTGCCATATCAGAACTCGATGCAAACTCCAAGCTAGACCTCCTCTACGACACGGGCCAAGATTCCCTACACAACCAAAACGAGTCCACCCCTGACTCACTCCTGCAAGAAATCACCGGCGTCCAGTACCCGCCCACCCTCAATGGCCCCTACAACCCAGAGGCGACCCCCTCCACGAGTCAGACCAACGTGAACGTTAACGTGAATAGTGATGTGCCTTCAAAACCCGCGGAGCAATTCGAAGCGAATTCGGAGACCGCGTTCATGCCTCCGCCGCCCGTGCCGCCTCAGAACCCGAAATTCCACGTCAACTCCCCAAACCACGCGTCTAACACGCAGCATCCGCCATTTAAATCTCCTCCCAATGCGACGTACTCATCGTCCTCGTTGTCACCTAGTTTGAATTCCGATCGAACTGATCTGAGTTCAGGTCAGTCTTCGAGTATGCCGCCACCTCTACGGTTACCGGTACGAGCGGCCTCTGTCGCTACCAACACCGTGGGGTCGCAAGCCTCGGCGCAAGAAATCGAAGAGCAGAGTAAACAGTACCTGATCAAAACCCTCATGAGGGACGATGACCCACCACCTCCACCACCACCGCCCAAGGAGCAAGACAAAAAGGTCGAAGAGGTCACCGTCGCACAGGTCAAAGTCAAAGACACGGCCACCGAAACCACACCCGAAATATTCGGTATCGCAAAAGTAGTCGATGACGACAGCAAAAAGGAGGAGGATTTGAAAGCGAAAAACAAAATCCAATCAATGAAAAAGGATGATAAACTGGCCCAAAAGGGTGGCAAACCCAGAACGGGTGGTGCGAAAGAGAAGCCCGCTGTTTTGAAAGAGAAGATAGTGAGGGACGGAAAGTCTGCCAAAGTTGCCTTACCTCGGCCGCACGTTACGAAACCTGCGACTCCCGAGGCGCCCGAGTCGCCTTCCGGAGAAAAGGAGTCCATCAAGCTGAGGCTGAAACTGGATAAGAATGAGCCCATCGTTCAGCCTGTGTACAAAGCGGATGTGAGCTTCGTCAACCAACCAGCGAAGGGCGAGAAACCTATCGAGGGTGAACTCCGGGTCCCGCCCCTACATATCAGCCTTCGAGGCCGGAATTCAGCCGTGATAAAGAACTCTAAAAAGGAAAAGAAAAAGTTTGGCCCCGGTGAGCTCAACTTGAAGAAGATTAAAATAAGGAAATCTCTAGAGTCTGATGAAAAAGCCCACAGACGAGACTCTGATGAGACCCTCGCGTCGAAGTCGGGGGATAGCACTGAAAACTCAAAGACTGATGAGTATTTACATGTTAAAAACATGAAGTTAAACAACCACTATGGAGAAGGGGACATAAAGACCGACATTGCCGGGGACAACAATGTCGTGTACAGAATGAAGACGTTGTCAAAGAACGCTCACATAGTGACCAAGTCACATGACTACAAACTACTCAACAACAAGGTGCAGGGTCTCATGAAGAAGAAATCCAAGCTCTTAAGCGAAAGTGGGAAATCCATGGAGAAAGAAAGAGATAAAGAATGGAGGAACGACTTGCTAGAGAAGGAGGGTAAATATGCCCAGAACGAAGGCTACAGAGAGATGGCCAACAATCATGAAGCAAAAAAGAAGTTACCGACCCCCAAAACTGACAAAGAGGGTATTAAATGTGATAGCTTGAAGTCCAGTGACGTAAAGACAGTGTTGGACGCGGACTATGGTGAAGTGAAATGTGGTGCTAGTGAATTGGACGGCCGGTTGTTAAAGTGTCAAAAGAGTCTGGAACGGACGCTCAGTGCCGACGATGACAAATTCGACCGCGACGAGAGTAAACTCAAACGGACACTAACAGATAGTGCAATAGTATCGCCTAACGGACTGATCGCTTCAGAGAAGAAGAGAAAAACGAGCCATAGTTCCTGTCCAGGTACGTATGTCGACTTGCAGGCTTAGTTGATAAGTTGTACATAAATAAATTCCTGAATAAATAAATAAACAATTATTTTATTTATTTACACAGTGTTGTACATAAAATATCTTTTAAATAGACTTGCTCAAAAAGTGTATCTTGTATTTTAAGTCTATTGATAAAATTGATACTATTCAATTCTTGATTTTATTTCTTGCTTGCATTTCTACCAAATGGGTACAATACACTACTCCAAATAAAACCGGCCAAGTGCGAGTCGGACTCGCGCACCGAGGGTTCTGTACTGACTACTGTAACGACCAAAGATGTAAAACGGTAATAATTACCTTTGTTAATGAACCGCAAAACTAACTTTGTTTGTAGAGGTTTACTGTTAATATCAAAAAAACTATGCTAGTTAGAGCATTGGCTATAGTTTTCCTGTAAAATATACATAAATTCCTATTGACCTTAATTATTTCAGATTTTTCAATTGGTAAACTCCGGAGATAAGGGGGGGTATTTTTTTAGACTTTTTCCCCGATAAATCAAAAACTATCATGACTAAAAATAATTAAAAATCTGTTTTAGAATGTACAAAGTAAACCCTTTCATATGATACCCCACACAGTACAGTTATCTCACTTTTAAATTTCAACCCTCCGATTTTCCTCCCTTTTTAAATAAGAACAAAAATAATTTCCAATTTTTTTTAATTCCACTGTCTTTGGGCCACTAATATACACAACTATTCCAAATTTCATGTCGATAGCTTCGGTAGTTACTGAAATAATCGAGTGTGACGGACGGACAGACAGACAGATGGAGAAAGTCGCACCATAAGGGTTCCATTTTACCATTTTGGTACAGAACCCTAAAAACGGGTGAAATGGAAGAGACATGCTTAGAGCTTGATAGGTGACAGATGGGATTGAATGTGGCAAAAAGCAACGATTGTGCAACACAAATTATGCCATCGCAAGTTGCGATGGCATAATTTGTGTATATGTCACCATAAAATTGTAAAAACCGTTAGATTGTAATCTAATGCTTTTTATCTATCGAGATAAAAAGCATTACAATAAATAATATAAACTGTCAACAGATTGTGAACCATTCAATGTTCTGAGTGTCAATTTTTGAATTATTCATTGTATTTACGTTTTCTTGTCTCTTTCTTGTAGGTTAGGTTAGGGTTCGACATAAATAATCAGGTAGGTCACTTAGATTTTATCGGGTTAATATACCTAACAAATTACAATCTACAATCTTTCGATAGTTTACAATTTCGCTAGATAGATTATAATCTAATGGTTTTTACAATTTTACGGTGACAGTAAATTAGCGGAATTTTATTAAATATATTATAAAGGAAAAAAAAATATAATATAAAGGAATATTTTAGTAAGAGATATTTTATGTACAGTTCTATAGAAAATAAGTTATCTGACTCATTCTGTTACTTGATAATACTGATACTGATAATACACATTATGTTTGTATGGAAGGGAAATGTGGATATCAAAAGTATTTTTTTATACAAATTAAATTATGCAAAACTTTAAATTAGTCATGTTAAATATTGTAGGAAATAATAGAAAAAATATGTTAAAAAGTACAAATTTACATAATTGTAAATACTTTTTTGAGTTATATTGGACATAATAATTTTATATCTTTTTATATTTGTTATTTTTGTAGTATAGATAAATGAATAGTAGTTTAATAATCATGTATAGAACAAATGCATGTAGAAATATTTAGAAGTTATGTTGTATATTCATATCACAAAATAAATTTATTTGAATTTAAACTAATAATTATTTTATTTTGACTATTAATTAGGTTTCAAATTAACTAATCTTAGAGTTGTCAGTTTCTTGCAAAGGTCAGAATTTTTAGATGTTTAATTTTATATCAAACTCATAATCAATTACTTTATTGAAATTAAATGTAGCAAATCACAACCTGTATATACAATTAATACAGAATACAAATAAATATCATATAACCTTTAACTATAGACATGGGGTCTAATAGACCCCATCTCAACTTTAAATATTTGTAACTTACTTTTAGGGAACTGGACGATGCAAATCTTTCCTCTTCGAGAGTGGTAACTAAACTCGAAGCTACTGAGACATTCGCTGCGGGGCATTGTGGGAAGTTATTTTTAACAATAAGCAAGTGTCAGAGGTCTGTGAGACCCCATGTCCACAGTTAAAGGTTAAGCCAATCAAGGAATCTGGCATCAAATCAATCAGTGACCCTGGCCAGATTGATAATAGTAATAATTTTGGGCCATTTTTGGATCGATATGAAAAGTGATTCGTCGTCGGTCTTGCCAATCCAAGGTCACGGATTGTACCGATGTCGGATGCTAAACGCACACAAAAAAAATGTAAATCGTCGCTTAAGTTCTAACACCACATAAGTCAAAATTTGTGAGGAGAGCGAACAAACTTGTTAATTGTTTTGGAAGGTTTGGATCGTTTGCACTACTGCACTGTTATTTTTTATTCCTTAAAGAGTTTATGTTGGACGTTTTGTCGTTTCCGATTGACTGAAATGTCGCGTCTCTCATTTCTGTAGTGAACGGCTTAAAAATCGCCAAAAATTAACTGACGTGGTGTTAGAACTTGAGCGACGAAATGAGTCAATAACATCATGAGCACATTTGTTTGCGTTCCAGATCCCCCTGGTTCGACAAACGTAGGCACGATAGGCGGCAGTCGCGTGGATTCGCCGCCGCCTTCCGCCGTCTCGCCTCGCCGCAAGGACCGGCCCAAGGACAAGACTTACTGTAAACTGGTGGCTGAGAGGATAGCAAGGCCGGAAACCGACAAGTTTGGCAACCGGTCGCCCAACTCGCAGGCCCAAGGCGAGGATTCGGGGATCGAGTCTATGGATGCGTTGTCAGAGAAATCGCCAAACCAGGCCAGCCAATCCCCGCCCGGCCCGCAGAGGAAAGAACGCCTCGACATGCCGCGCTCCACCAGTCCAACTTCGGTGCAAAGGATAATAGGCGTTATAGACCAGCCGCCTCCATCCGACGAACTATTAGAAAGGTTGTCGTTAGCTGCCACCCAGCCGCATTACGAGCCTGTTCCACCAGACTTGGATGATATGGGTGACATCGAAGCTGAACTAGCGAAGATGCACGCAGACCACGTCAATGGGGACGACGCCCCGCGCCGGCCGCCCGCAGACAACCCGCTAACCAAAGAAGTCAAGAGGGAACCCACACCCATCCTCAGGGACGAGGACAAAACCACACAGAGTATAGACCGAGACACAAAGAATGAACTGAAAACTGAGTCAAAGTCAGATACGAAAGAATCCAATATTGCTCAAAATGACCCAAGTAAAGAGGCGTCAACGTCACCCAAGAAGGAGAAGGGAGTCGACGACTTCGACCACCTCCCGAGCAGAGTTTCACCGCCGCTTTTCACCTACTCCAACCAGGAAAAGAATTGTGCAATCGATTCCTTGGAGGCGAAAGAGGGAAAGTCTTGTGTTTCCGAGAACGGAGAGTCGAAAGACAAAAATGAAGCGAAGGAGGAGCCGAAGATCGAGAGGTTGCCGCTCAAGGCTGACTTTCCAGATAAGAGCTTACTAGAGCAATTGCTGATAGAAATACCTACGCCCGATTACGTCGGGAAGAGGCCGGAGTCGCCTTCCCCTTCTGCGTTGGAGAGGGTGGCGCGGAGTAGTGTTCGCACGAGGTCGAGTAGCAAAATGAACAGTCCGGCAGACGGGCCGAAAACGCCTCGCCTCAGTCCCGGGATAAACAAAATGGAGCGATCGGATTCACCAGCATTACAACAGCCTAGAAACTGTCTCCGGAGCGGATCCGTGGATAAGATCAGCCCTAGAACGGGGAACGCCGTCAGTGCGCCGACGAAACCACCGCCTGGGGGCAAACGGAAGAGGCGGGAGTCTGAAAGCTCGTGCGCGTCGACAATCAGTTGTGAAGAAGGCGTGTCTCCGGGGAGGCTGAAGAAGAAGCCCAGAAGGCTCGATCAGAAAACGTTGATAGCGGCCGTTGTTACCGGTGGGAAAGTTAAGAAGGAGTCGGATAGTGATAGTGATGAGCCGCTGATATGCAAGGTCCGGGGGAAAGGGGTTAAAGGGGCAGTCAAGCCGGGGATGAAGGTGCCAAAGGGGGCCGAAGGCGTGGGCACGAGGAGATCGGTGCGGCACGGCTCCGCGCCGGTGCCGGCGGCGCCTGCGCCCCCCAACAGCAGCACACCAGTCAGGCGGAAAACGAGGAGTGCTGGTAAGTTTAAACATTGCATTGTTACTACATCATCATCATTGCAACCCATCGCTGGCTCACTGCTGGGCACGGGTCTACTATCATAATGAGAAGGGATGAGGCTAGGTATAGATTGGTGAGCTTCACACATTTGAGAATATTATGAAGAAGTTTTAAGGGCAAAACGGCGGGTTGAATTCCTTGTACAGAACGCAGCCGCGGGTCGGGCGCGTGGCGGGTGACGCTGTGTGATGTCATCTATATATATCCATACAAGGAATTCAACGCCGCGCACACCCGACCCGGCCCGCGCCCGTTCCGTATGTTTTGCGCTCTAGTCTGGGCGCTAGCCCATGTCACACGTGCACTTATAATATGTGCCCTCAGTTTGACTTTGTAAATCGTAATACACATGAGGAGTATTAAAAAATTGTTCACATGGTCCAGATCATGGTTGTTTGGGCGCAATGTATAAAAATGGCCGCCAAATTGCTCGATTATTGTTTATGTATTTATTTCCGATTTTGCTGTCAGATGTTATATTTTTAAAGTTAATGTTATTTTTACTTTTTTAAAGGCAAGCAAAACATGTAAATATTTTTTAATTTTCTGGCGACCTGGTCAGTATAACTTAAACATGAAGGAAAGTTGTAACTTGGATTATTAATGAGCTTGTAATTAAGGTAGGATCTAATAGGCATGATGACAACTCAATCAAATCAACAAAATTAAAAACGCGCTTCTAGTATGGAAGTTGTATGAAATTCACAATAGTGACTTCATCAAATTTCAACGCACTTTTTTTCTTTAATCTAGATTTTAAAATGGATATCACACTTAAAACTAACTCAGGATGTGAATTTTAGGTCTTTTGGAAGACCCTCTATTTAATGATCAGTTAGAAATAATTTATTTTTGATATAGGCATCATCCCTATTAACTTATTTATATTAACCAAAGAAAGCCCTCCTGAAGTAGATTTTTTCAGAGAACTGCTGTTGAAAATTGGATTGGTCTTTTTTTCGTCTTTTTGAAATGGGATGGATTAGACGCCATACAGAACCGCTATTTTAAGGCCGGCATCGGTTGTAGATAGTGATTTGAGAAAAAATACATCCCGTCCCTACTCATTTTTGATAATGCGTTAAAAAGTCTCTGCCGTGCCATTTTCAAAAATGTATTAAGTGTGAATTGTTTTATTATTAACATCGTTTTTAAGATATTTTGATATTAACACTGTATGGATCCCAAAGATCTAAAAAGGGTTATTATTGACAAATTAAATACGCACTGATTGTTTTCCAGTGGGTGAAGGTGGCACACCGAGCGCGGGTGCGGTGCGGCGGCGGCGCGTGTCGCGCGACGGCAAGTGACGGCGGCGCCGCGCGGGCTGTGCCGCGCCCTCGCCGCTGCCGCTGCCGCTGCTGCTCCCGCTCGAATGACCCGCCCGCACCCTGCGGCTCGACCGCGGCGCTCTCCCGCAGTGCGACCGAACCCCGGCCGCGTACATACACCAGCTCCGTAGGACCCGTACCAATACGCACTACGGTCTCGCATACCGTCACCGGCGACTAAGAACAGTGGTGTGGTTATCAGGAATCAAGTGCTTTTTTGTGTGCAAATTTTTGTGGAATTTTAAAATTTTATGAATCTCACGAGTTTTTAAAGTAAATTTTATTTAAAAAAAAAAAGTTTGGAATATTGTGCAATAATGTGGAGAAAGATAACCTTTGAGGAATTTTTAAAAAGAGTTTTTAATGTGTGCTTTTTTATATTAACTTAATAATCATCGATTGGCGATCGATAGATATTACGTGTTGAGGTGTTCAATATGTTCCTGATGTACCACCAACTTTACTCGACCGGGCCTGAGACGTTTTTTAGAACTTTTTTTTAATTAGTGAACAAATCATGTTACCATTCACTATAAAGCACTCGACGTTTTGTTTAATTGTAAGTTTATTTCTTCTAAATGTAAGAGCGTCTTAATTACAATAGGGCTAGACTTGTTGAAAGAGTCTGGAGCCACATGTGGAGCCTTAGATTAGCATAGAGATGTATCAATATTGTACAAAAGAGCACTCGTCTTATAGGCACATTGTTATAATAGGATAAATAAATACCCGAGAGATATAAAAAAGTAAATGCATAAAGTTTTAAAAGATATTTTCATACGTTTTTGCACGTAAATTGTATATAGCGTCGTGATTGGCGAACTGCGTTCGTAGTTTTAATTCGTTTTGCCGGGAAGTTGCCGTCTTCTCCATTCGTTTTAGTTTGAGAGCCGGATATACCACGACCTTCACCGATCTGTTTAACAGATGAATCCTAGTTTTTATTTTTATTTAATAAAAGATAAATACGCCTAAAATAGGTTGCCTATCAAAATTCTGACCAGGCTATTTACTAATTAATTTAAATTAAAAAAAATTGCCAATTTTTTTTTAGCCAATGCTGTACCATCGCGTTTGTTATAAAATTACCTATATTTTGATATATAACTCAAGCGGTTCCGATCCGTGAAGTTACCTATTGTTAAATATAAATAAAAAGTAGGTTTCATCTGGTGGGTAAACAGATCGGTGAAGGTTATTGTATATCCGGCTTTGTCCATTCCACATAGGGTTAGCATAAACAAATTAATAACACTAACGTGTATAGAAACACTTTAGCGTCAAAGTAGAATGGAATTTAAATACCTTATTTTAAGGTTCAAATTCTTACTTATACAGTAAGCGATAACTTAGCAAAATTAAAATCTGAATTTTTAATTAATTTTGCTCTTGACTCCATGGTGAATTGTAAAATCTCATACAATGCTGTATGTTCGTACTATTTAGGTCAACTTAACTCTGACTATTAACATTGATGAGTTACATACAATCTCATAGTTTCGTGGAAAAATATGGATGGTTCGACGAGACGCCTACTTCCCGCGCGAAACACGCCGCTAAAACGATGTGACGTTAGCGTTTTTGTAAGTAAGTAAATTCACGACCAATAATTGTAATTTAAATGTGACATGATACTTGAATAATTTCTTAGTGAACTGATAATAATAATCGTGACTGAGTGTTTCAACAGTTTGTCTGTTTGGGCTTCCAGTATACTAAATTTATTATTTTATCACCCCCCGTTTATTAATTTGACTACCCTTAAGTTTTTAGACCGCGTTTCTCGCCGAATTTCGTTACTTGCAAGTAAAAAATCGCAAACCAGTGATCTTAGACTTTTTAAGACTAGCTTTTTCTTTGCACTGTACATACTGAATGGAATTTAAAAAAAATTAGTTGCCTAAGTAGATGTTAGTAGTTTTTATCTCAACTTCGGAAGTTCACTTAGCAATTTTTATAGTAATCTATTGCTTCTTCTATCTTTGCAAAATGGTCCATTTGTAATTTAATTCACATATTTTTTACTACTTTTATTATTATTATATTATGACATTTTTCTGACAAATTATGATCATTTTATTCTACTAGAGTTATATTAATAGCATTATAATGTTTTTTATTAATTTTATTTGCGGTTCCTATATTATGTCCGAATGGATAAAATTCAAAGCAATAATTTGTGGATGTGACATTTCTGGTATCTTTTTTATAGAGATCGATATACCCTCGATTGCCTTAACATTTTTAGTATATTAGAATTTGCATTAAATAATTGTGGATTAGTACACAATATATAGTTTTCCAATAATACCCTTTTTATTCTTAAGGGTTAGAGCAGACAGCTTAAAAGTACACTAGTATCGTTGAGCACTTTCTAGCAATTACTAATTATATCCCCACATTTCTGAGAGTTGGTTTAATCCAATTATAACAGTTAATTTGGCTCTACTTGGTCTGTAATACAGTAATCATTGACATTGCACCCAAGCCAGCTTTTGAATGCTTTCAAACTTCCAAGAGCACAGATTATGTCTTTCCATGGTACGTCCATGCATCATAATATCCTGTATGAATGAATGTCCTACAGGACTTTTACCCACAAGGGGACCCAGGTGTTCTTTGCTTTTCTCACACCACACTCTCCCATCCTCTAGATCTCTACGTCTTGTAGTATATCTAGTTTAGTTTCTCCAATTAGCTTCGGTCACCAGTGTTTGAACATCCTGGTTATTTCTCTGCCTCCAACCACAACCTTCGCGTCGGATCCTAGGATCTGTCAGAAAATTTTCCTTACTGTATTTCAGGATCCACAACCGCGTATCAAGATTGGCCGGTATCAGTCTTATACATTCGGGCTTCGGCCTGTCGAGCAAACTCGCGTATTTTTATGCCGTCTGCACTGAACCTAATTCAACAATGTTCAACTTTATTAGGTCGGACGGTGATAGTGCTACAATACAAAATATTTAGATTGTATGTAGTATTTATAGTATATTGAATGTTTTATAATTAAATATAAAGAACATTGCCTGATAAATTGTGCCCTAAAACGTGTGCCGTGGTATGGAGCTGTGTGTGACTACATAATATTTTAGTGTTAGGGTTTGCGCCCTGCGGCGATTCTACGGGGCAGAGCGATGCTGTCTACACATGCTTTTGTGTTTGCAAATCATGAGGTTTTCTCTTTAAATTATTAGTTGAAAGTATCGGGATGTATCCTGGTGTATAATCTTTTGTACATTTTTGTGTATAGGCGGGAAAATTAATATAATATGTTACATGTTAAGTACTAGTTTGTTTTTTCATATTTTTTTGGAGTTGCGGAAATGTCGCGTTGTATATAGGGGAGTTGCCCTGCTGTGTCCTTCTTTAGGCTCCTGTAGGCATACGAAGCCTTGTACTGTAATATAAAGTATGACTCGCAAGCTTGTACCATATAAATATAATATAGTCAAAAGACTCCTCAAAAATTAGTTGTGTATATTGGGTGTATAGTTATCCTTTAGTTTTTGTTTTATTTTCATTAATGATAGTAATTTATGCCGATAAAAATATCTATATTATACATTTATATTATATCTATAAAAAAGAGAAATACAAATAGTTTAAACACTATAAATATAGGTTTAGGGGTCACACCACACATGAGATAGCATATAGTTTTGGTATGTAAACATTTAATAAAACTGTAAATAGATCGCAGAAATAGTAAATAAATAAAGAATTGATACAATAAAATTTAACTTTACGTTATTGTAATATTTTTTCTAGTTCGTGTTGTTAGAAGCCACTCGCGTGGCCGGCGTGGCCCGCGTGGCTATGCGTCGTGGCGCTTAGGTGAATGATAAAGCCTGTACATTTTGTTGCTGCCGGATTCATGAAGTTGCAACTATACTTTTTAAATGTGCATTATTTTTCTGTAAGTTGCTTTCCCTGTCGTTCATTATTTTTAAAAAACATATAATTATATTCATAAAGTACGATGAGTCATGGTGAATTATTATCATATTATTATGAATGAAAAGAAATAAGGAATATTATTGTTCTGCTATTATTAAATTTGTAAAGTTAGTTTATTAATAAATGAATAAAAAAATTTTGGTTGTTTATATTATCTTCAAATCATCCCACCACCATCTTCATCATGTCGAGGACGGAGGACATAAGATGAAATCTTATTGATGAGGGTTATGAAAGAAACAAACTAAAAAAACGCTGGTGGTCGATCCGCAAGCGTCATTAGCGGATCCGCGACATTGATGAGGGATATGAAAGAAACAAACTAAAAAACGCTGGTGGCCGATCCGCAAGCGTCATTAGCGGATCCGCGACATCGCAAACAAGTTAGCGTTTTCTAAGGTATTTGACATAGACGATTCGACGTATTCAGCTGAACGCTGCGTGTTTTATTTCGCTTGGTAAATTCAGATTTTTTCTTTCCCATACGCAACAATAAGGGCCGCCGTACATGTCAGGTAGTTGAAAGGTAATTGTATCAGCAGGGCGACCGCGTATCTTCTGCATCAATCATTGTTACAGTATCAGTTGTTGTGATTGGCTGAATTTATGGTATTCTTGCTGCGTCAATGGATTTTGTCCAATAGTGGAAGAGTGTTAACCAATCAGAGGTGATTGCGATGTAACAATGATTGATGCAAAAGATACGCGGTCGCCCTCCTGGGAACCTGATGCGAAAACTTGACTTAAGCGGCGGCCCTTAGCACCTAAAGTCGAGCTTCTTATTCTGAGTTGTAAACGGAATAAAATACTTCCATTTTATTTATCAAAAGTTATTAGGGGAGTTTGAATGAATGAAAGAAGGCAATAAATAATAGAAATTCTACTCGAATAGATTCGAATGACGTCATGTGATTTCATCAGAATGAATGAGTAAAATCCTGACATAAAGAAGTGTACTAAATTAAAAATGACATTTCCAAATAATATATTTTTGCCCTCAAAAATATTTTTTAAATCAAATAAAAAACTGGGACCGCCTAAAGTTTCTAAAAAGTTTCCGCTTCCTCCTTACCTCCCCTTTTGTTATCTGTGATACTATTGATTATTATGTGAACGTCGAAAACTTACTTCAGCTTCCCTATTGGTCTAAATTTCAAATGGTTGTAATATCAGCCAATGAACATTACTTGCGTACTGTCAAAATGTAATTCTATTTAATAAGGCAATGAAAACGTACTTTCTGAAATACTTGCTGTGAATGTGATTTTGAGACCACCTTGATTTTAAAAACTAAAAACAATCCAAAAATGTGAGTATATTAATAATAGGATTTAGTTTTATTTATTTTAGTGGTATTTTTTGTAGTTTTTAAAGGATACTAGACATATTTAAATTATATTTCAAATCCGCTACGATGTTATGTAATTACGTCAATACTCAAGATCGTTAAAGTAAGCCTAAGTACTTTGTTATACTGTAGGCGAGAATTTAAATAGTTTGTTGTAAGAGTAAAACTTATGAATGCAAATTAAAAGTTTATTTAGAAACTGCATACGTGGTCTTAAAAACTTCTAACTTCAACAGCTAGATAGTGATAAGAAAATAACCTACAAATAGGTAACTATTTACTATTTTAGTATTTACCTATTTTTTAATTAATGAGAATGAGAGTTACATATTACTTTTCACTTTTTTATCAATGGAAAAAAGTCTTGCGTCTAAATAAATGTAAACGCAAACTTTTCACCTAACTCCTTTTTTATTTAAATTAGGAACAACCTTAAATCTATTTTATTTAGTGTTTTACAACAAAAAGATAATAAGTACCATTTGCCACACGGATTTTTAATATACATATCTATAATATAAAACACTTTGACATTCATATTACATAAGTTAACATTATTTTTTGTCTGCCTATCAGGCGCATCATTAATTGGATTGAGTTAAAATTTTGTACAATTGTTGTTGACACTTCTGTGGAGGTTTCGGACATAGCACCATCAATATAAAAAGGGTTTACAAGTCTCATTTCATCATATCCTCACCATTTCAACCAGTTACTGGTTGACTGCTCAGCCAGCAACTCCAGTCTGAGTCTCCTCTCAGAATGAGATGGGTTTGGCCATAGTCCACCACTCTGGCCAATTAAGAATTGTCAGATTTCATACACTTTTGTTAATCTAATAAACTTAGAAAAACAGAGGAAGCAAGTGATATAGTATAATTTCTTTAAACGCTCATAACTCTGAATAGTTAGACGTGGGTGTCTGGGGATCAATCCTGTGACACCGTACATAAGGCCCGGAGAGCATGTAAAGCCGTCAGTCTTGCGTCTGATGTCTTTCTGGTTCTGTCAGATTTTTCGTCCCATCAGGCTATGATAGTAAAGGAACAGAGATATTAAAGTGCATCCATGTACACACTTGTGGACTATAATATCTCCCGTGCAGATGGCTAATCTCTCACGTGCTTATCAAAGTCAACATCAACTTGAATAAAAAAGATTTGAATTTGAAGATAGGCCAATGTGGGCGAAATTCGGTCGCGAGGACATTACACGAATTAAAAAATCGAATTACATTTGTATTAAAGATGGCCGACAAGGCAGTGTCAACGATCGCCAAGCCCGAGATGCGAGGGCTGCTCAACAACGTGATCAAGCGTAACATGTTCATCGCGTTGGCGCTGTCTGGCTTTGCTGGATTCCTCACCCAGCAGCTGCTCGGCAACCCACGCAAGAAGAGATACGCAGAGTTCTACAGGTCAGTTTCTCTTTCTTGCCCTTGCTTTTTTAATCCACTACAAGTTAGTTCACTGCAATGGGGAGGGACAGGCAAAGCTAATCTCAGATGGCGCCACCCTCGCTGGTAACTGTCAGGTTCATTTGCGTACTTATTTGAGGTAATAAGGCGTCCTATTTTAATTGAATCTGGGAAAAAACCAGTGTATGTGCTGCTCTCGCCATAAAAAAATTCAGGTCTAAAGTGAGCGCTATCTAGCCGATGAACTGGGTTGCCAATTTTGTTGGCGCAAGGATTTGTACCATAGACTTCTTCTTTTCTCATCAGCAGGAAAACGGTGTGCGCCTTTATTATCACATTTGAATGCACAGCATTTAGGCATTATAATGAATTAATCTAAGAAAATTAAACTATCGCGTAAAAAATTATATGGTGTTTGACAGGTAAACAACACTAGCGACGATGCGACACCTAGCGGGATAAATTGGCAGTGTCCCTCCCCATCATATTAATTTGACAGAATAAGATAATAATAAGATAATAAATTCGAACTGTTTAAGGAGTTCATACATGCTTTTTGACATGCAGGCATCTATGAACTTCTAAAACAGGTCGAATTATCCATTTGACTCGATTACGATTTCCTCACACCATAGTGGCAAGTGATGTCTATCCTGCTAGGGTATGGCAGTTATATTTTACCCATACCCCGGTTTTTACACGGCGTCATACTGGAACGCTAAATCTCTTGGCCACACTTTTGCGGGTAGAGTGCTAACTAGCCCCAGCCGAAGCCTCCCACCAGACCAAACCACAGAAGATTCATAAATTGTAATTTCCCAAATTGACCCTGCTATGGGGATCTAACTCGGGACCTCCCATATTAAGATAACAGCTCTCAATACTACGCCAGGGAAGTCGTCAAAGGAGGTTTTTTTGTTCTGTAACAAGGAACACTGGTTTTCTCTAGTCTGTCGGTCCGTCCATCCGAGTGACACAGCCATTTTAAAAAGAATTAATTACAGTAGTATGTTTAAAATTTTGCGTTAAAACTAAAATTTTGCGCTAGGAGCCTAAAAGCGCAAAATTTTATCATCGATCATTAAGCTCGCCATTGACGATAAGTTATTTGACTTAAATCAAGTGAATGGACGCCAAAATTTTACCAACATTGGCATCTGTCCAATTGACTTCATTTCACCTCTCGAGTCTCGATCAACGTAGCTTCTTACGAGTCTACGGTCACGGCTACGTCGGCACGTGCCATGGCGCGATTTGGCATCACGTAATAAGTTCAGATTTCACACTCACATTCATGTTTTGGCTGCATATCGTGAGCCGTTACTAAGTCAAATGATTTACCCTCAATGGCCAGCTTTACATTCCCTGCTCATAATTTACTTAATAAAAATATGATTAAAAAAAAATTAAAAACTAGAATTATCCGCCACAGTAGGCAAATATATGTAACGCCTGCTTCTATCCAATATGTTTTTTTCCCACAGGACCTATGACGCAGACAAGGAGTTCGAAGAAATGCAAAAGAAGGGTCTATTCCAATCGTGCTAATTTCATCTTGGCTGTTAGGTAGTTGTATTATTTTCTGTAATTATGTATGTATAATAATTTAAAATAAAATAAAAATGCAATAAAATTATTTGTGGCTTAATTTATTTATGTTCTAAAAATGTTAGGTAGGTACTTAATTAACTAATCGACCTGGAAATCAAATCCAAGAGAATTATTTATTTTGATGTTTACTGAGCCAAAAGTTTTTTGTTATAAGTACTATGCTGCAGTATAATAGCAGTGAGAAATAGGCGTATTTTTAAATTGAGTAAGGTGGTGGGCAGGTACCTAAAGGTTCGAACAAATTAGTTAGTGTGTTGTGTGTACTGTGTTGCAAGTTTGTTTGGCTGCTTGCAAGGCGATCTGACACGAAGATAAAGGCTGAGCGAACCTCCAGCGTCAACACTGGCCAACGACTGACTGGTAATTCTTCTTTTATTGTAAATAAAACAAAGTCGGTTAGTTGCACCATTTATAAGAACGGCTGGACCTATTTTAATGATCTCTGATTAACTAGTTGGCTTCGTCTCTGCCCCGTATAGCAGAATAACTATTAAAATATCGGAAAGATTGACGTAAAAAAAAACAATAAAAATCTAGAAATATATCCAAATACAAGAAAATATTGAATAACTCGCTGATGCCCGCGACTTCGTCCGCGTAGATAAAGGATTTTTGGTTCCCGCGGGAACTCTTTAATTTTCCGGGATAAAAAGTAGCATAATATGTGTTATTCCAATTTCATCCAGATCCGTTCAGTCGATCTAGCGTGATTGTACTGAGATTGCGGGAATTAAGTTAAAAAATATCGTCAAAATTAAATAGTTACCTACATGCACGGGTCGTGAAGAGTTAATCGATAAACTTGGCTCGGATGGAAATTATGGAACGGAAATGAAACAAAACGTATAATATTAAGATAATTTTAATCAGGACATCGATTTATTATACGTAGGTATCATTCCGGAATACATAAATAATTTTAACAATTCAATTGAATAGGTACGTCCGCGTCGCCACGGTAGTAATTTACACGTAATTTTAATTTTAAAATGTATACCTACTCAATCGGTACTTATTGAGATACAGAATATCAATACAGGGACCAGCCTGTTGGAACTACATATACTTATTCACTAAGATCAAAGAAATGCGAAGTTTTCGCAGACATTTTCCGAATTTCAACTTACATAGGTAGGTACTTAGTAGGTATAACAATAATAAAGGTCGTGGCGTGGCGTGCCGCTACAATTTAGACCCATTAGATGGTAGAGATGAGGATTATTAAGGTAGAGACGAGGAGAAACAACGCGCGTCATTTAAAACAAGTTTTAAATGATGAATCTTCACTATCACTAGAGATATCATCGTAATACTTATTACGAAGACACGTTTCTTGAATTTGTCTCTGCCGTAATGAGGGTAGGTAATTACTTTCTTTAGTCATGAGACTGTACATAGATAAGTCTGTACATACAGATTACAGACTAAAGCCCGTGTCGACATTTTATTTTTTGTTGTTGTTGTACTTAGGTAGGTACTTGTTGTTTAATGCAATGTGCATTGAGCCTCACCCGATCTTTGACTTGATCTAAAAACTGTTTTTTAATGTCTCTATTTTCGGAAAATGCCGTTTAAAATTTTTCACATGTTTAAAGTGCGGACACAGTATGTGTTGTAGTGTGTTGTAATGCAATGGCGGATCGAAAATAATAGATATATATTGTAGGTACATTGAGGTCGTTACAATGGCGCAACCTGGCGCAATAGGAGCTTGGTCAATCAGAGGGCCGGGCGCTTCGGAAGGCAAACGCTCGTGCTACACAACCTTTGTCTAAGTTTTAATTAGATTGATCCTATAAGCATTCGATGAAATTAGGATCAAAGTAAAACGAACCTTAATTCAATTGATTTAAAGTCACAAATTCAGTACAAGATATTTTAATTTGGAAACGTATCGTTTGGAGCGCTGGCTATGAATACTTGCACGAAATTGTACTCTAAACCAATTAAAGTTCATTTTACTTTGACGCTAATGTCATCAAATGCTTATACGATCAATCGAAATAAAACTTAGAATAAGGGTAGTCAAAAGCACGTCTTTCTACATTTGTTTCCTGCGACTCCGACCACCTTTTGTCGCTTTACAACATTCTACAACACTTTAGTGTACGCATCTTTAGAAATTAAGGCTTCTTAGTTTGAAGGTTTTTACAAGGAACGTATTACTTACATTTACTTACCTACTACAAGTTTAACAAAAATGCAGAGGAAAGACAAGACATTTACTGTGTATAAAAAGTTGGTCTTTTTATGATAAGATTTCTTTGTGCATCACTTTACAATCGAAATAAATCGTATTAAAATCGTTTAGTAGAAAATCTCTAACAAACAAAACTTTTAAAGTTAATAAGTTTTCACTGCGATCTACAATAATTATTTTCTTATGTAATTAATAAGTAAGTAGATACTTAAGTTATTGTTGAATAATAATTATTATGTAGCTAAGCTGTTAACACATTAGGTAGGTACTGTTATTGTGTATTGTACAACGTAATCTCACACGATGAATTGCGAAAACAACCGCAATCGGAGCGCAAAAGACTTGAGAAAAGCTTAAGACTTACCAAAGAGTACCTATAATAATATAGAAAAAAAAATATAAATAGTAAAGCATTATTTCGTGTCACGACACAAAACAACACTGTGATGTGCTTGCGTCTTTTGTAAGGTTCTTGTTAATGACGCCGGCTAGCTGAGCCTCAGTCGCGCATTTTTCATTAGGTAGTGTCATCTTATCAGAACCCGAAGAAGTGCTGAATTTCTGCTCAAGTGCGGATTTTCAGTAAGTAAACTAAATATTTGAATAAGTGAAGAAAATATTTTCTTCACTTATTAGCAAAATAAACAGTTTAGAATAAGATAAAACTAACAAAAACAAATTAATACATTTTGTAAAAGTCAGATAAGTAAGCGTAAAAAATCTAAATACGTAGCTATACCTAGTCCATGTCATGAAAGAGGCCCCCTGGTTGCAGCGCTAGAAGTCTTCTAGAACTTGTAAATGTAGGTACGTAAAATGTATAATTTGCAATAATTGCCGTGGGAGTTCTTTCGTGACATGTATGTAGACATTTTGGTGCGATGGTCAGTGTACCTATATCACAGAATTGAAAAAAAAGTAATAGGTAGGTAACGGGTCACAGCTGAAAATCAGCGTCCAGCTTCATGCATGCATTTTTATGTGTGATGCTGGGCACACGGCTGAGCTGTACACCCATTCCGGATGGTGTCACAGACAAACATAAATTTGTGTGTACCTATGTATGACAGATGTTTGTCTGTAACACCATTTGTGAATAAATGTGTTTTCTTTCTTTCTTTCTTTCTAATTAGAACTTCGAAGTGGTGAAGTAAATTAATATTATTAAAAATGAACTGCGTACGATGCTAGTTGCTGACCTACTTGTAATGTGCGTACAGTTTTAGTCGAAATTTTAATTTTGTCTAAGGCCCGGACTCCACCACTTTAAACAACCGAATTTCGTTATTTCCACATCTCGTTTCCGCTCAGCTTAAGTGGATAGGTACCACTGAGCGGAGATGTATCATATTTGTATGGCGCGATCGATGCGGAGATGTGAGCTGTGGCTCGCAAGCTGGCGGCGGCGCGCAGCGGAGACGAAAGATGTCAGCGGCGCGCAGCGGAGACGAGAGGAGATGAGAGCGGCGCGCAGCGGAGACGAGAGGAGATGTGAGCGGCGCGCAGCGGAGACGAGAGGAGATGAGAGCGGCGCGCAGCGGAGACGAGAGATGTGAGCGGCGCGCAGCGGAGACGAGAGGAGATGAGAGCGGCGCGCAGCGGAGATGAGAGGAGATGTGAGCGGCGCGCAGCGGAGACGAGAGGAGATGAGAGCGGCGCGCAGCGGAGACGAGAGGAGATGAGAGCGGTGCGCAACGGAGACGAGAAGTGATGTGAGCGGCGCCGCCGCTTATAGTTCCTCCCGCATCGCACAACCCGTCAGCCTCGCCCGCGCTCCTCGCCACTCTCGCGTTATTTTGTTTAGGTGGTAGGGAATTTATGTCTAGTGGGAGGCTTCGGCCCTGGTTAGTTACATACACGTCAAGCGATTTAGCGTTCCGGTACGATGTCGTGTAGAAACCGATTAGGGGTATATTGGTTTAATATCTGACATGCTCCTTACCATCTTTGATTGCATCATCACTTACCATCAGGTGAGATCGCGATCAAGGGCTAACTTATAGTAGATAAAAAATAACTGTGCGTTGATCTTAACATCCAACGCTCGCCGCACGCAGCTCAGTCCCGCCCTAGCCAGCATACCTATCTATCTCCGCTCTAGCCAGCACAGCACACATCTCCGCTCCAATCTAGAAAGTACGCATTTCCGCACAGCTTCGGTGGATACACCCTAGCTGAAAAACATCTCTTCTCGTCTCCGCTTCGGACATCTCCGCACATCTCTGCTTTGGTGAAGTCCCGGCCTAATAAGTATAAAATAATAATAGATAGGTTCTAAACATTACAGAATTTATTAGGTACAATTAATAATAATATTATTATAATTTAATTAATAAGCGTAATAGATCAAAAACATTAACGTTTTTTTTAAATTTTTTTTATCATACTTATTTACTTAATAATAATTAATTAGTATATGATAACACTTATTTGGTTTGGGCGCAAGTTTTTGTTTCAAATTTGGTTAATTTAATTAATCTTATTCTAAGATTTTTAGGTTTTCCTAGCGCTGTTTATAATTTTCAAGTCAAGTGGCAGTAACATTGTAGTTGTGCCTACTTGGTGCCTACACCTTAAGTTTTCCTAGGCATAATTTTGTTTTGTGATCAAATCGCAGAAAATTGCTGGAAAAAATCGTAACCGTTTTTTCTAAGTAAGGAAAAATAGATTGTACCTAACTGTCTTATAAAACATATATAGGTAAAACATGTTTGTAGCATTTTTCCTTAATAACGGTCGGTAAGTAACATTTTTTAAATCTCTTTTTTGGGGTTTATAGATACTTAGATATATAGGTAGATATAAAAGTATAGTCAATGTCACGAAAGAAGTTCCGTAGAGACGACGCTGTTTATGCATAATATGTAAAAAAAATGTATTAAGAGTGAGTGAGTGAGTATTAGTTCCACTAATGAGGGCCACCGTTTTTATGTTCACTATTTGACGCCACTGCCGAGCCTAAGGTCCTCTATTTATATTACGTTTGTGAATAGTAAACACACAGGAACAAGAGACAATATATTAACCTCTGAATTAGCTGTTCTTTCAGTTCACCTCTTTTTCTTAGCTCCGCTTTCAACGCATCTTCCATGACTAATCACGTATTGCTAAATATTCACATTATTGAAATAATTAGACCCGCGTTAGAAGTCCAGTGTTTTTTTTTAAATATGTTATTTAACATTTCGGAAACCTTACTCTACACTAGCGCCTTTGGCGGATAATTTAAACGCGGTAGCCCCCATTGCCGCGGAACTTTTTTCGATGTGGATGTATAAGAACATGCTCAGTCTACGTCTTTCGAGATACGGACTATATTTATGTCACCGTAAGATTGTAAAAACCGTTAGATTATAATATAACGTTTTTTATCTCGATAGATTATAAACTTTCGACAGATTGTGAACCGTAACATACTGCTTACAATTTAACGCGTTATTTTTCGGTAAATTGTAATATAATATTAGGTATATTCACCCGATAGAAACGGCCGGGCACTACCTGAATATTCATGTCAAACCCTAACCTAACCTATAGTTCGCGCGCGAGTTGAATGCAGAGTAAATGTATGGTGACACTTACATTTACTCTGCATTCAACTCGCGCGCGAACTGTACAAGAAAGAGACAAGAAAACGTAAAAACAATAAATATTTCATAAATTAATACTCAGAACATTGAACGGTTCACAATCTTTCGACAGTTTATAATCTAGCGGGATAGAAACCGTTAGATTATAATCTAACGGATTTTACAATCTTACGGTGACATATAGATACGGCATATTTTATACTCATTATGATTTATTGCTTTGTCCAAAACGTAAACCCACTAGTATGACCCATCTTTATAGCTTTTAGGCCCAAGACGAAGACAGCATTTACCCCTGCCTGGAATACTCTACTTTTCACACCTCGCGAGACACTAAAATAAGGCTAATAAAAACAGTATTAAATACCTACCTATTACTTAATTCCTGCAAAAGGAAAAACGCTACAAACTGACGCAGACAATAATTAGACGGCGTCCAGCGATCAACGCTTATTTAGCTTTGCTCTAGGCCTCAAAAATAAATAAAATAGTAAAATAATTGAGCGAAATTGTGCTTGAAAAGGTAAGGCGATTCTCACTTACCAACAAATACCTGCAAGGTCGATTGGTAGTTATCGTTAACGTAAAATTAATAAGTACCTACTATAAGTAAAAAAAAAAAAATTGTCCGCGACTTTCAATAAACGTGACTAAATTAATATTGAAGTATCAGCATACCAATTTCGATTTGATCAAACCAGTGGACGTTGCTCACATCCCTTCATCAGCTAGAAAAGAGCTGAACTTATTTTTTTGAGTCATAGCTATCTATAGGCCGACCGTTTAACTCGCGTATCGTCTGCGCGGTAAGAAGGGAGCGGGGGGAGATGTTAGCGGATTAAAAAAAAGATACTTATTATTTTATTCTTTACCAACAATGTCTATCTCGAGAAAAATCTTTGGATTATTGACTCCGTGTGTAGCGTTACCCGCCCCCGCTCCCTTCTTACCGCGCAGGCGATACGCGAGTTAAACGGTCGGCCTATAGTCATCGATCTATCTCGATCAAGTCACCTTTCAAACATAAAACTAAATCAAAATCGGTTCATCTTTTTCGGAGCTACGATGCCACAGATACAAACCAACCTACTTTAAATAATTTTTTTTTAGTAATCTACCTATATAGATACAAGGTTGGCAAATCGATACAAAGTAACAAGTAAGAATCGCCAAACCATTCAAGAATAATTTAAAACATGTCTTTGTGTTTCGATTAACGAAAATAAAATAAGCGTATTAATAAATTTAAATAGCTTGATGTAATAATATTACATTAGGTACGTTTTAAACTTAACAAAGGGCGCCACTAGTTTGTGCTCTGGTATCGAAAGCCATTTTTCCATTTGACCTAGCAAAATTATGTCTACCGTTATCTCTATTTGTCTACCGAAGCTAACATGGTTATAAATATGACTTGTCCGGTTACGTCAAAAGTAGATATAATTCTTATATGTGGTATTTTAACCTAACAGGTTAGCCCGCTACCATCTTAGACTGCATCATCACTTACCATCAGGTGAGATCGCAGTCAAGGGCTAGCTTGTAATGGATTAAAAATAAAATCTCTTACATGCCCACTGATTTTTTCTCGTAATATACCGGATTTTGTGCATGTTAGGGTAAATGAGAAATTAGTCGGCAACAGGAACATATCTCTCTCGTCGCGAGATATCTCGTTGCGCGCATGCTCAGCCTGCTGGTGGCCAGTAGACGTTTAAAACCGTTACCCTACTAATTCTAATAATTAACTCGTTATTTTATTAATTTCGCAATCTTTGGTTGTAAGTACTTGTTTATTTTCTTAAAATGCATTGTTGCATGCTTATGTTTATGCTTGTTGATCACAACTTTCATTATAAACGTACTTATTCCTCATTTAATTTTTTAAACATAACTTTTTCATCTACCTACCCAGTGGCGCCCTTAATAACAAAACTTTGAGGCCCGCCCCTTAAATCATAACATCATTGTGTTACCAGCACACAATGCACAATTATTACCATTTAAATTGTTACCTTACATTAATGTTTGTATCGATCGAAGTTACGTCGCTTTAAAACAAAACGTTCAATGTCAAAAACTCAAAAAAAAGTAGCAGTTGTCAAAAAGTAGTAAGTACTCTGTCTAGTGCTCAGAGTTCTATTGAAAGCTTAGGTACAAATCGGTAGGAAATTACAAAAAAAAATAATGGGGTATTCCAAAAATATGTAATCCCCGCTACTAGTGTCTAGTCGCATGGTAATGCAATCAATATAACTAATAATATGTAAAATGTATTAGTTCCAATAATAGGGATGATAAGATGTCAAAAATAAAGTATTTCTTATTGATCATTAAATACAGGGTCTTCCAAAAGACCTTAAATTCTTACTCTCATATTTCGCTATACAAAACAACTGTTTTTTTAAAATATAAAATCTAGCGCTTGGCTGCAATCAGACTAAGGTGGAGCGCGCTTGCCTAGAAGATGCGTATTCACTCTTGATTTGAAGGAACCCACATTAAAAGAGGAGGGGAAAACTGACTAACAAAGATTATTGCAATTTTCCTGCAGAACGTTTTGTTATAAAAGCGACGAACACGTACAGTACGAGTAAAACTATTCGTCTATATTAATTAATGAATAATGACACGTAACCCCAGATTATTGCTAAAACGCGTTATCAGCTATGGCGTTTTATCAGGTATTTTCGGTTCCTCGCACGTCGAAAGTCTTCCCGTCGTTCTCCGCTTGACCGTATCCTGATAAAATAAGAATTTATTAAAATTAAAGCTTTTAAAAGCCGCCATACATAACAGCTGTTTTGGGACCGCCATATTTTATCCATGATAAGTTATTGACAACAACAAGTGCTTTTTCATTCCCACCAGAAAAAGAGCAAAGATATAATAACTAAATGTGATAAATAGAGACACAAATATTGTATTTTTTATCCCTCATCATGTAAGTAACGGAGATGCGTTTACAAGGCGAGCGATTTCAATGGGGAAACAATGGACTAAATATATTTGTTACTGTCACTTACATATGGTAACTTGCTCTATTTCTTACTGTCTCTACGGGCGACCCATACGCGCTTGACATCTCATCTCAAACTCATCTGTCATGTCGTTAATCTTATTGAGTGAACTTATGAGTTGGATCTCGTTCCGGTATCGGTAAGATTATATGCCTCATATAAACTGATTAGTAAAGGTTTAATAAAACTGCCATACCCCATAGTGAGTAAGTCCACTTAGCTTCCATCTTCGAATACATCATCCACCCCCGGATGAAATCGGAGTCCAGAGCTGACATCGAATAAAGAAAAAGTGATGCTATGAATACTCGCCTGTTTCGTCATATTCGCTTTCTTTCCCGTTCCTAACGGAGTCCACGGTGGGGCCGTACAGTTTGACGCACAGGATCTCCTTATAGTTCTCCAAAGCTAAGGCTATCACTGACCCGCCGAGAAGAACTTCGCAGGATGTTATTCTCTCCGGCGGTGTGTATACTGCTATAAGTTTACCTGAAAAAAGGTTATCCGGTTTGAAGGACCAAAAATGACGAATTCAATAATTTACTCTGAACGCTAGAGATGCGTACTATCCTGGGATTGAACCCAAAAGACAGTATTGTTAGTATGTGTACTCCGCATTATAGCATTTACGGCGTTTGTTGTCTATTATTTTAACATTCTATGATTCAATTATCTATGCCTCTTGTCTCTGGCAATGGCAGATTGAATCGTTGAGTTATGTTGTGTAAAAGGCAGCAGAAAAGTGGAGTCATTAACTATTTAAAGCGGTTGTATTATGGATAGTATTGTAGGTGCGTGGAGGCCTAACAGCCTACAATAATATTCATTCCATTTCTCACAAGTATTAACCACTTGAGTCTAGTGGTAGACTATGGTAGACTATCAGCGCTATAGGGCAAGGGTGAATTGTAGGATTTCTTTGATTTTTGATGACCTACAAGGAAAATTCATAAATTAATCCTAGTTACCAGTATGCAGGTCCCATAATCTCACGGAGAGGTCTTTGCACGTATGGTCTGTGGACAACAGCACTCCTCCCGACTTTGACAACCTCAAAAGGGAGGGAGCTGCCACGTGGCCTCGTAGGGTCAATCTGCAGTTACCTGAAAAGTGCAAACAGTTGGTTTCAAAGTATGTTGTAGCATTAGAAGCCGTTCTTAGGCGTTCCTGTTTGTAAATGAGCTGGCTTAGTGGCTATTTCTAAACTAAGCACAAAATAAAAAGGTTTAAAAAAATCCACCTACAGAAACAATATTGAAAAATCGCTTTAAGTATATTTTAAAATTAAATTTATATGAATGAACTCAGAATTTTCTCCACTTTCATTTGAAAACCCACTCGATACGTCAGTGCCGATATTTGAGTTAGTATCTGTTCAATCCAGTCGACGCAACTTTTAGAAACTGCCCTAGTGTGAGAAACACTATAATAAAAATTTACAAAAGATCACTTACCCGTAACTAAGTCCCAGACCAGTATCCTAGTGTCAGCAAGTCCAGAGACCACACACCCGTCTATGGAGCTGATCGCTAGAGCTACGGTGTCGCAGCCAGGTTTCCACTTCTTGAACAAAGTGCCCGACTGCAGGTCGTACACTACGATGAAGTTAGGGCTAGGCTCGTCCAGTTCGCGTGATACAACGCACACGTAGGAACCTGGGGTGAAAAGATATCTTGTGTAACTCAAGGCACGATAAAAGCTAAAAGGGTTATTTCAAAGTTCCATATGAAACGGGTAGTCTGGAGGAAATCACTTTTAGTGATAAGACCGTACTTGCGCACGCGTTGTTTTCTGTATTTTGTTTATTATTTTTATTTCTATCTATACTTAATATTATAAAGAGGTAAAGTTTGTGACGTTGTAGAGGGTAATCTCTGGATCTACTGAACGGATTTTGAAAATTCTGGTAAATATAGAAAGCTACATTACATAGGCTTTAGGTATATTAACCCGAAAAATTAGAGTGTTTCCGTGGGAATTTAAAAAACTTATTCCACGCGGACGTAGTCGCGGGCATCTGCTAGTGTTCAATAATTTATCTATCAATTTATCTATCTATCTACTGTTTACAGACATTTTGAAGATCCATGGGCAAATCCAGAGGAATATCAGAAATTCCGCACATAATCAGCGTTCTCCTCTCTCGCTAGTTTTGTTCCTAGCCTAACAAGGCCCCTGCTAATAAAAATGTACAAATGGAATGTGTCATCACACTAAATCATACTAATCTACTACAGCTATAAATAACTACTAATCTACTAATATTATAAATCATACTAAATAGTGTGTAATTAATTTTTAATCGCATTTAGTCTACTCAGAGTTTGAACAAACCAAACCATGACAGTATACACAGGACCATTTTTAGCTCCTTCAAACCGGATAACATTTTTTTCTTCGCTTATAACTACATATCCGTATCTATACTAATTTTATAAAAGCGAAAGTATGTCTGTCTGTCTGTCTGCTACGCTTTCACGGCCCATCTGTTCAACCGATTTAGATGAAATTTGGTATCGGGATAGTTTGTATCCCGGGGAAGGACATAAGCTACTTTATCCAAATTAAAGAGTTCCCGCGGGAATCAAAAAACCGTAATCCACGCGTCCGACCGTACCGTAATCCAACCATCATCTAGTTGGAATTCTTGTGATGTTAAAGTTCTACAATGAAATGGTCAAAATACCTTCATAAGTAATAGCGGCCTTTGAGGTGATGAAATCGTGATGAGGTATTCTGAGATCATATAGCAGCTTTCTTGAGGTCAACGACCAAACTAGGAGTGGAAACGGCTTCTGAGTCTCATCACCACAGACTAATACCCTGTAAAATAAATCATCAATTATTACGATTAAATAAAAATGAACGGCAAAATGGCGAGAATTTTTGTATGTAAAAAGTACGTACCTTCCGTCACCAGAAACCAGAAGTGAGTTTAGGAATCTATCCTCTCCAGCTTTGAACGTAGTCACACAGTCACCTGTAAAGGGATAAAAGGTATTATTCTCGTATTACTCGTATTTCTATAATACTTTCGTCAAACAGTATGTCTAGAAGCCTAGAACCAATGATCAGGTGACTGACAGTCTCTCACTCTGGCTAAAAATGCTAGGTTCCAGAAAATTATACACCATAATAATCAGTGTGTCCTTCCCGTCCTCACTTATGGCGCTGAAACGTGGACACTAACAAAAGGCTTGATCCACAAATTTAAAGTCGTTCAGAGAGCTATGGAGAGACAAGAGAAACGAAGAGATCCGTAAGAGAACCAGGGTCACTGACATAGCCCAAACCATTGGCAAGCTGAAGTGGCAGTGGGCAGGCCATGCTTGTCGAAGGAGCGATGGTCGCTGGAACCGGAAAGTTTTGGAGTGGAGACCACGTACAAGTAAGCGTAGTGTGGGGCACCCTCCAGCACGATGGACCGAAGACATCAAGAGGGTGGCGGGAAGTGGCTGGATGAGGAAGGCTGAGGACCGGATGTGGTAGCGTTCTTTGGGAAAGGCCTATGTTCAGCATTGAACGGCGGCAGGCTGAGATGATGATGATACACCACAAATAAATTTTAAACTCCGATTTTACCCGGTTGAATTTCAAAAAATCTTTTTTTTAACGGAAGCCTACGTCATAATAGCTAATCGCTGTATGCTAAATTTCAGCCCGATCCGTCCAGTGGTTTGAGCTGTGCATTGATAGATCAGTCAGTCAGTCATTCAGTCACCTTTTCCTTTTATAGATTTAGATTAATGATCAAAGCCGATGTAAGAGCATCCTTTGTGCTAAGGAGGCTGGTGTATTAACAGGAATGAAATATTTAGGTGGCCCTGGACCCTGGTGCAATTGGCTACTAGTTAGAATCTATCTCATAACTCAAGTCGGTAGGAATATTATGTAACTTTGCATGAAGAAATCCTTACGTCACTGGGTTAAGGTGATTAATTTGAAGAAAGAAGAAAGAATAAGGGTAGAAACTTCCCAGGAATTGGTGTAAAAAAGAAGACTTCGGGGATAATGGATAAGGTTTGATACAAGAAGTAAGAACACGTAATTTAAAAAAAACTCACCAGTTTCTATATTCATGAGGTTGACGTACATCCGGTTTCTGGAGAGCGCTACGAGGTGCTTCGGGTCGTGGAGGCCGTAGTACGGCATCTTCTGATTCATCACACCTTTTAGTGCTACTACGAATTTGCCCTGCAAGTATAAGCATCATATTTCTCCTGAAATTTATTACTTTAATAATAAAGTTAAGAGGTTCTGTTTTATCAGGAATCATAGACAGCTAAGTGTTGGAATGAAATGCCACCACCTATTCGTAATATAAAATATTGTAACCGAATTTTTGGGGGTCATAAATATTATTTTCGTAGTTTCTTATACTTTCAAAGGACCCATGTAACATGTTTTTTAGTGTAATTTCATACCTGGTCCAGATCATACACCTTAAGTTCTCTTCTGCACAGCACCACACAACGATACTCATCGATTGGAACTAGGTTTATTGGGTGCGTTATTCCTACGATTTTTCTCACTAACTTGCATCTGAAAAGAAGTTTAAATTGGTTATTTATTTGAGTTCGTTGTATAATTTGAGAAAATCGTCTGGTTTCTGTCAGAAACTTTTTCTCAAAAAACGGTCAAGTTCATCAAGTTGAAATTCATACTTAAAATACCAATACTAAAGAAGCTTCTACACTGACTGTCAACCTTTTATCAACAAAAAACTTTTTGAGCTTTGGGATAGTTTATCTGCCTATTATATTTAAGCAAACAAAATTTATAAAAAATGCCAGCTATTATAGACAATTATTCTAGAACTCACCTCACAACATCCCATACACAGATCTCCTCCCGTTCCGTAGACACCGTCGCCACAAATTTGCCCCTAGTATCGAACCGCACTATCAAATTATAAGACTTGCTATCAAACTCTTCGACCATAGACAAATCCCGCTTTTCCCTAATCTCTATAACCTTCCAGAATTCTTCATTCACTGGGTAGAAGGTAGGAACTGGCGGTTCGAAGACTTCCTTCATCCATTCTTGGACTATATCACTGGTTATGTCAATTCCATCACGATGTCTTTTTTCCATGGTAGCTCTTAGAAGCCCAAAGAACTGCCTATGATCATAATCTAAAGCGTACGAATGGATTTCGAAGACTTCTTTAAGGATTTCTAAATGTTCTGGTAACGGATCAATGTGAACTAATGCTATGTCTTCGAGAAAAAGGCCACAGTCTGTTGCCGCAAGTTTGTCATGGATCCAGCTCAGTTGGGTGAAGTATGGTTTGACGGAGAAGGCTTTTGGGTCTTCTTTTAGAAGGTGGTAGTGTTGGAATGGCAGTTCGTCGAACTTTCTTGTGTTATACCTAAAGATAGTGGGAATATTTGAGAAGTCAAGTCAGTTGTTTGCGAACAGGACATGAGTAATTGCAGGTGCGCTTAGGATAATTGAGTTAATAGAACAGTTTTGATCAACTCTCTAACTATTGTATTCAATTATATTCCACATTGTTGAGGTCCATATAACCTCAACAATGTGGCAAGTATAAGTGCGTAATTTTATTGTTTTTAAAAGGAAACAGAATACAAGTTAAAAATGACGTAAAACTTACCATTCTTCAGAAAATTTGTTCTCTTGTGACACTAATCTACCAGTCATTTTTGGGTCGTTTTCTACGAACCATTTACCCTGAAAAATAAAACGATATTATGTTTGAGCCAGACATTGAGAAGGTCAAAAACGCTTGAAAAAAACATCCTAAATGTGATGTCGACCACACCAATTACCAATCTATTCGCTCGAGATGTTTTTGTTCAACGTTGCTGATACGAACCGCTAAGGTGTGGAATGTCCTTCCGGCATCCCTGTTTCCTGCCACGTAGCTAAAACTGAAGTACCTTCAAGGTAATAGGGCATTGCTATCTTCCAACCCTTAAGCATTGAGGTTCCGGTAGATATAAATACGACAAAAATGCTTAATTAAGAAATTGCATGAGGTACAGAAAAAAAATCTCATATGAACTGTTTCCGTGCTAGAAATTCTGTGTACAAATGCCAATGTGAATATAAGTCGTTTTCCAGACAACCGTGATCCAACCTAGACCTCATCATACTCTCCATTGCATATTGTGATTGTAGTCAAGCGTGACGCCAAGCCTATCTTGCAAAAAAATTGGGGATATAAAACGCCTCGTATAGGTTATTACCTCATAGTATTCAACAAGGGTATGCCTCGCAGCGTGTACATGTGCCGCATATCTGTCAGTGGCAGTGGCAGCGAGCGCCGCGTCCCGCCACCGCGCCGCACCTCGCGAGTCCCAACGGAGCCAGGGGGCCAAAAGAGCCCCCAATTGCGGCCATAGGAGCGCTCCTGGCGCCCATGGAACTGTAACAAAATCAGAAATGTGTAATTTTGATCATAAATTACAGTAGTTAATTTGCAGCGGGTTTCATTTTTAGGGCCCCGTTGTAAACCAAGGAATCCTCATAGTTTCGTACAGTCCATCTGTAAATCTGTGTCACAGCGTCTGAAAAATCAACTGTAAGTCGAGCGGTGCAATTGAAATTTTGTAAAAAAATATATATTTTAGCAGGTATAGCAGGCGCAAATTAAATAGTCGTGTCTGAAGTTGACCGCAAGACCGATAGCATATTTTCGTGCTTATTTTATTATTATGTGCGTTGACTTCGACAGTTTGTATGAGAACTACACATGTAAATCGACAACCGAAAATGATTTACGGTCCTACTGGCCAAGAAATAGTGACAAAACAAAACATAATATGCAAGTTGGAAGAATTAATTTTATTGTAAAAACATCCAAAGGCATACTTACAGTAGGTCTCTTCGCTTCTAAACAAATCATCATGAGCCAAGAGATCCAGTATTTCCGTATCATCCAACCCTCTTCTAGCCGCCGTGAGCAACGATAGGCAGGCCCGTACTCTCTCCATTCCTAGGGCCGATTCTGTGGTGATCAGGATCTGTTCCAGTTGGCCCTCTAGATCCTCGCAGATGACTAGTTCAGGCGCCGTCTCTGGCTCAGATTGCTCGGTGAAGGTTTCCGCTGATAAGGAGATCTGCCACGCTAAGATCTGCAAAGGTAAGACCAGATTAATTTGAACTATCAGGAGTTGGTGAACCAGATAGAGTCACACTTTAAAATAAACCAAGCTTCAGTTGCTCAACGGTTTGAGAGGTGGCCTGAAATTCCAAATTATGAGAGAAATTTAGCTTTGTCAAGAGATATAACTTGCCATTCAAAATGGCATGAGTGACACCATATGACTTCAAGCTGCTGTGATTACGGTGGGCACGATTTTTCCGCGAATTGGCATTGCTCCATGACATAAGTACAGATTTCACACTCAAGATGGAATTTTAGATAGATAGATAGATAAATTCTTTATTGCCACACATAACAAAGAGAAATCTTAATTATAAACAAAAGCAGAAAACAACGCGTGCGCAAGGGCGGTTTTATCACTAAAAGTGATCTCCTCCAGACAACCCATTTCTTATGGAACTTTAAAAAGGAGCGGGAAGGAGCGGGAGCGGGAATTTTAGCTTTATATCATGACTTAATGACTGTCTAGTTGCCTCGTTACTTTAGTGGTTAGCATGTTTGACTGCGGCCGACGAGGTCTCGGGTTCGAGCCGTAATTAACTATTGAGTTTTTCTGACTAGAAATTCTAGTCAGAAAAAGAAAAGACTAGCCCGGAGTTAGGAAGTTGGTGGTGTTTCACCCCCGTGCTTGGGAGAGAACGTTAAGCCGGTTATTATCACTAACATGCTCATAGAACAATATAACCCTAAACATGCTTATAGTCGTTAAAACCCGCCAACCCGCATTGGAGCAGCGTGGTAGGTCTAAAATCTGATTCGCCCTCTCCTATCAGAGTGGAGGCCTGTTCCCAGCAGTGGGACGTTAATGGGCTGTAGTGGTCAATGACCATCTAACGTTAATAGTTACCGCCAATTGCCAGTATAAGGTGCACTTTCGAATTACTTAATGTTTCCATCAAGCTGTGTCGGTTTTTGTATACAATCCCTCGTATACAAAAACTCTCTTTTCTCTTCCTCAAACCCTACCGAAAGGCGAATTCACATAAAATTATGGAACAGAGAGAAACATACCTTAGCATAAAGAGGTAAGGTACACTTTTGAACAGCCTTCACAGCCTCCTCAGGTGGCGAGGCTGCCCCAGTTTTACTATAGGTGGCAGCACACGCCGCTAGTACTGCCTTAGCTTCCTCGGGCCCCACTGGAGGCGCTCGAACCACTTTGGGGCCGTCTTCTGATGATAGTACTGCCATTATTGCGGAACTGGATGGTTCGTCTTTTTCTGCAAATTAAAATTAAATTTTTCAAGCTGTAATTCCAGCTGAAAATCAGCGCAGAATGCTCGTGTAATTTATTGCAAGGCATTGTGCATTATGCTGAGCTGATGCCTTCTTTCAGGTTGTGCCATACACGACAATAGTGTTGTCAGGGTGCCTCTAGGACTTCACCATGAGTTTAATGCTCAAGTAACATGTACCTGAAGGTATTGTAATGTTTGGCACAATGTGAGATTAAATAGATTTTCTTTCTTTTCTTTCTTTCTAATTACTTTACAAATCATTGCCGCGTGTGGTGGAAATTGGCTTTCTTTGGATCATGATATTTACATGAAATTATCCTACAACTGGGTCTGGTTTGACCCTAGCCGATAAGAACTTTAGCTTTCTACTGGAAAGCCCATGTTTGCTTCGAGACTGCACCAGTCTAGATGCCATTGAGCAAAGCTATTAATCATTGACTATACATCATCTAGACATCGACTTTTGACATGTATGTGAAATACTATATGATGCCTCGACTTCGTCCGAGTGGGTTACGATATTTTGATTCCCGCGGGAACTCTTTAATTTTCCGGGATAAAAATCCTATGTCCTTCTCCGGGATACAAAGTATCCCTAAACCAAATTTCATCAAAAACCGGTTGAACAGATGGGCCGTGAAAGCATAACAGACAGACAGACACAGTTTCGCATTTATAATATTAGTATAGAATAGACATGATGACAGTAACCAAGAATCAATGAAATTATGAATTTATCTAATGAAATAGGATTCATGGATTATAAAAAACGTATTTATTTTTCTATTTCGAGAGAGATTGCTATTTATTTTGATAAAATAAAATTATAAAATACACCAATCCGCCATATTGGTTAAAACACCAAGAAGCGAATGACGTCACAATAGTTTGTGTTCGAGCTTTGACAATCACACTATTGCTTATTGCACACTGCACAGAGTACATTGTTAAAAATAATAGTGACGTCACAAACGACGCCATGACACCGGGGAGCGTTTTGGCGTGAATTTTAAAATTTAAATTTCAAATGCCAATATTATCTACCAAACCTTATTTTTCCGCTGAAATAAGATATTTTTTCGAAATAGTAGATACTTCCGAACATAATCTGACCATTTTACAAAATCAGTCATCATGCCTATTAGTATGGATTGCTATTTGCTGATGATTTATTCAATTGTTTATTAAGTGCTGCTAGAAGCCGCGTTAGAGCTGATACCTTCCGTCACAGTGACGATCATCTTGACGTTCTCTGGGAGCCGCGAGGGCAGCCACCTCGCCCCTCGAAGCGCGTCCGCCCCCGCTATGCACAGCAGCACGGGCCGCGCTCTGCCCAACGCTGATAGAAGCCGCGCCAGAGCTGATGACAGCGTGCTTGCCTCCTGATGGAAAAACGAAAGTCACATAGCTAACTGGTACTCCTTTTGTGCTGGTTTTATTCCAATTTAGAACCCTCAGTGAAGTTTTTTAAAAGGCAAACTATTTCTGGTTAACGTAAAGATTGGTCTACACTTTTTTGGAGCTATGTATCACTTGGTATTACGGTGAAGGAAACATGAGAAAACCTGCATGCCCGGAAGCTCTCCACACTTTGGTGGTTGACTATGGCTTAAACCCTCCTCATTTTGCGAGAAGACCAGTGCTCAGTTGTGACTTGTAGGTCCGCAATGAGTTTGTGATGACAATGAGTTGGTGACTTGGATGAAACAAACATCGTCCAAGTCTGATGATGTTGGTGAAATGTCAGGATCGTGGCTGGGGCCTATTAATGTGACATTAACAGTAGTAAAGCAAAGCAAAATGAATAAAAGTATGTATATAACTTGTATGTAGGTTTGATTGTGCGTACATTACGTCCTCGGTATACGGTGCCGGTGTGGAGTACGTGAAGTTGGTCGACGATGGACTTAAGAAGCTGGTGCGAGCTGCTAGACTGCGGCGTCAGGCCTACGAACCTAGGGAAACGATTGCGTTTTAGTACTTATTACTAATTGAGTAAGGTCTCTTTTTGTCTGCTGTAAGCTGTGAAGTGCCGGCGGGCGGCGAATTGGCAGGGCTAGATAACGGCCTGATACTGTCGGAATCTCTGTAAATATATCTTTAAACTTCATGCAAAGCGATGGATGAGAGATATTTGCAAAATAATTGGTGCTGCCAATAAACTTTGTAGGGTACCTATTTACTGAGATTTTTCTCCCACTAGTTCGGAAATTGCTTCATTAAAAAAACAATACGCCAATCGGTGTTTTCGGTACGCACACCAGCAATACCCAACATGACAACATAGAATTGCTGGACGGTTGTGAGGCTTATAATGGACACATGAATAAGGTGCGTTTGATGTGCATTAATTTTCAAAAGTTTAAAGAACTATCAAGGCCGTGTGCGGGTCATTTAGATGCAACTTAGACCGTATATTATAGTTAGCGCCAATCAAATAGTCGTCTCTGAGTGCGAGTGTTTATTTGCTCTCACACTGTAGAAATCAACGTACATACTACGCGCGAAAATATTCTATTGCGTCACGTCTTGCCATCAACTTCAAATGCGACTAAATGATTGGCGGTAGTTATACGGACGTTTTATTCAGTTTTGGAACTTGCAAAGTTCTCGGTGTCGCCTCTTCCTTCCAATATATTACTCAGCCGTCAATTGCTTCATTTCCGGCCTGGACAGTAATGACAAATGCCGGATCCACACGCTGACTGGATCATCTACACCAATAAGTGGATCAGTGTAACATACCTGTCCTCACCTCACCTCAGTATTAGTGCGACATCGGGCAACACGGAGGGCGCAAGCGCAGCTGCGCGCGCCATGAGTGTCGCCTTGCCGCAACCCGCGCCTCCCAACAGCGCTAGCGGCACAGAGCTCTCACCGCGGATATAACTGCACAGATTACAATATGGAAGTAGGAGGTATCTACTATCTAGGTATTGTATGAGGCGGAAGGTTTACTCATGTCATACTTGTCAAATTATAAAATCAAACCATAGATAAAGACGAGCCGAGCTAGATTGAAATTTTTCTTTATTGTGTTCATGTTTTGACAGATGTTGTATACGTAATTGGAGTTGTCAAAATTTCAAATTAATTCCTATATTATGTTAAATCCTTCGTGTTTTCTCCAAGCGACGCGAACTGGTGCACACGAATTGTGCTGTGCTGGCACAAACAAAAGCCACGCATCAAAGAACAATAACCAACGTTCGTGCACACAGACATATTCACGTATTTGTAATATTAGCATGGACCATAGACTTATTATAATATTTACTACCGTAGTATGGATGAAAGCGGCACCGCGTTCACGCCTTTGTCTCTTTTGTATGCCCCGGGCTTTAAAGTATGAACTGGAGGCATGGGTATGATAGACTATCATAGTCACTAGTCAGGCATGAGTATACCTAATAGACAATCATTGGTGTCACGAACTCAATGCTCAAACACATTAGTAGGTAATTATGACTTACGTTTTGAGCTCGTTTAGGGTAATTTCTCTGTTGGAGGTACATTGAGTGACTTTCTGACAGAATGCGAGGTGCTCACTCACTTCATCGAAGAGGCTGCAAGCAAACGAACGATTGAGTAGGGATCCAAGTAAGTGTTAGAAATATAAAATGTTTTTATCTCCACAAAAATTATAATATTCCCATCATCTAATTTCGTCCCGGGTTCGAGTTCCGGGTCGGGCCATTACAAGTATTTGGTTTTTCTGACAAGAAATTCTCAATACTAGCCCGAAGTTAGGAAGTTAGCGGTGTGTCATCACCGTGCCTCGGAGAGTACGTAAAACTGTCGGTCTGTCGCCTAATCTCTCTCCGATCGTATCGAATTATCTGCCCCATCGGGCTATGAGAGTAAAACTAAAGGAACAGATAGTGCATCTGTGTATGACACACTTGTGCACAGATATCTCCCGCGCAGATGGCTAATCTCTCTGGAGATAGGCCGCCGTGGCCGAAATATGGTCAGGAGGACATTATTATTAGACCAAAGAGCTTATTTTTAAACGCTTCTACTAAACTGTAACTACCTCAAATTATGTTTTCTCATTATCGATACAGCAGAACTGCACTATGTTAACTATGAGACTAGCTACACCTATGAATCTCATCTCATCTGAACGCAGTGCTGACTTTTTTTTTTTTAATCCACTACAAGCTAGCCCTTGACTGCGAACTCACCTGATGGTAAGTGATGATGCAGTCTAAGATGGTAGCGGGCTAACCTGTTAGGGGAATGGCAGTTATATTAAACCCATACCCCTTCGGTTTCTACACGGCATCGTACCGGAACGCTAAATCGCTTGGCGGCACGTCTTTGCCGGTAGGGTGGTAACTAGCCACGGCCAAAGCCTCCCACCAGGAACTTAGACCAGCTTAGCTACTGGCTTTCAACTAGGGGGTAGATCCCCCTCAAATTGTGTTCCATTATCAGTATCATACCTTGTGGGTATCCCGCAATATCCGGCGGGCGTTTCCGCTTCCACAACAAGCGCGTCGAACAGCGCCTCGAGCCGCTCGCCGAGCGCGCTCTTCACGCCACTGGTGTACTCGTCCTCACTGAACCCGTTGTTGGGACGACCACGAATGCTTGCGCGGATTATGTTGCGTTCACTGAGGTGAAGCTACAACAATGTTAGAAACATCGTCGGATCATTTAGAGAAAAAAAAATCATGAAAAGTAAATTGTATTGAAAATGTCTTTTTGGAGAAGCAAAGGAGTTATTTGTGATTTTATGTTTTAAGACCTTTTTAAATTTTGGTACATGTAACTCAGATACATTTGACATTGTGTTGGGAAGTTACAGAGTATGCCAAAACGCCAAGTGGTGCTTTCCTTGCGCAGCTGTCACCGGGATCGATATAGCTAAGGTAAAATTGACCTCATCATCATCATTTCAACCCATTGCCGGCCTTCTACTGAACATGTCTCCTCTCAGGATAGTATTGACCTACTTTCGCTTAAAACAAACTTATATACTTGAACGCAATTTCAGATTCTTCCCACACCCCAGCAGCGATGAAACGCCTCCAAGCTCATCAGGGTATGTCTTGACTTTCTGCAGGAACACATTGATAGGTATATATGTGACAGAAGCAGGCGTTACTTTCCGGAACTCCATGATAATGAAAGACGTAGAACTTTGATTCGCTATAATCCACCACAGAAAGTAAATCTATGTGGTATAGTATCATGTATCTTGCGATATTCACCACACCACACAAATCTTCCAAATTATTCTCAACTAGCTGATGCCCGCGACTTCATCCGCGTGGTTTATATTTTTTTGAATCCCGCGGGAACTCCTTAATTTTCCGGGATAAAAAGTAGCATATGTCACTCTCCAGGTCTTCAACTATACCCGTGCCAAAAATCTCGTCGATCCGTTGCTCCGTTGATTGAAGGACAAACTGAAACCAACAAACCAATAAACCAACAAACAAACACACTTTCGCATTTATAATATTAGTATATGACGTACGTTTTACTCCGACAATCCGGAGCATCTTCAGGAGATGTTGACTCGACTACATTCGAGCATTGATTTTTATTGATATATCACCTTGAGATCCTTCTGCAGGTTGACCAGCCGCCGCTGCAGCTCGCGCTGGTGGTCTGCGTCCGCGTCGGCGTCCGCCGCAGCGCCAGCTCGACACACCCACACGCAGCGACGAGCCGCCTCCGAGCTCATCAGGACCGTGTGTTGCACTTCCTGAAAAACCACAGCGTTATACGTCCTCCAGCTTAGCGTTAGCTATATACGTCCGCCATATTGGATTCAGAATGACGTCACTTAGCTCGTCGCCCGACCCGCTGCGGGTTCAACCCACGAAGACGCTTCCCATATTTATTGTGTTGATGGAGCTTTTAGCATGCATTGAATGTGAAAATAGGTAGTCGTTTGTAATAGGAAAGTATACATTAATAACGACCAAAAAATACATGACTTTATAAAAATAACGTGCGTAGAGCCACTTTCTTCTGAGACGACCATTAAAAGTATGCTTCTGAAAAAAGCTTATTATACTGTTGAAGATTACGTAAATGACAAAGGAGCTGGAAGCAAAGGACAACGGTTGAAAAAGTATCTACAAATTAATGAAATTATAAATTTTTCAAAAGAGCAACCGCCGAGTTTCTTGCTGGTTCTTTTCGGTAGGAACGGCATTCCGAACCAGTGGTAAATTCATTCGACTATTCATAAGTACTTGTAAAAAGTTTATTTGAAAAAAATATTTTGAATTGAAGACGAAAAATAGTAGTAGGATACACGTCTGTATCGAGAAATGGCAGCCGTGGCTGAAATTCTCTCAATAGAGCATTATGTACCTGTTCTAACACAGTGGTGAGGTAGGCATCGCAAGCTTCCTGCGGCAATGTTCGCACGAGGACGCTCAGCGCCCGCGCCATCTCCCGTCTCCAGCGAGCTGGCGCGCCCCGCACCAGCCGGTAGCAGGGCGGGGTTGCGCTGTTGTCTAGACTGTACCTGGTGACGTAAGGAGGCTTTTTGAGGGAAAAGTTTACTAATTCATGCTGGGCTTTAGGAAAAACTTGTAATTAATTGAGGGTTTGAGGCCAGGGGCCATCATGTTAACACTTTATGCAATACTAGCTGATGCCCGCGACTTCGCCCGCGTGGATTGAGGTTTTTTGGTTCCTGCGGGAACTGGATTCCGGGACAAAAGTAGCATATGTGTTATTCCAGACTAAAATCTATCTCTGTGCCGAATTAGATCCGTTCAGCCGTTCTGGCGTGATTGAGTAACAAACCATCCATCCATCCATCCAAACTTTCGCATTTATCATAATATTAGTATAGAAGTATAGATTACTCAAAATTGCAGTTTGATGACACGTATCTTCACGTTCTTAAAATAAGGATTATAACTCTAAAACAACAGACCAAGGTCAACAATCATTTCTCAAACTTTAGCAAGGATATAGGTTTGGATAGGAGATTTGTTTATCTTACCATTTATTAAGCAAGCTCTTGTCATTCTCATCTTCAGCAGCTTCCAGAGCCGCTTTGAAGTCTGCACATTCTAGCGTGTGAGGCAACAGCGGTGTGCCCAGGTTTGAGTTCAGGAAAAGAACAGGCACTACAGCTCCTAGCTCCGACTGACCTGGGAATGTTTCGGGGATATTTTACATATTGTTGAAGCGAAGCTTCTGAACTTCTTAAGGCATAATTAAGGCTACTGCGAAACACATTCGCGCGAATTTTATTCTCTACTCTAGTTCAATCAATCAATCAATCATTTATTCAATTTAGGTACACTGTAGGTACACATATTGATGTCCATCACTTACATATAAAACACGATGGTGATAATGAGTTACGGTATCTTAAAACTAAAGCTACGAGGATTCCAAGCGCGCCCTGGACTGAGAAGAGCCCACAACAAACTCAGCCGGGTTTTTCCTTATTCCATATATCACCATCTCACAAATCATCTTCACTAATGAATTATCAGAGCCATTAGAGCTAATTATTGCCAAGCTTCCATGTCATTTAAGTAGTCCTTTACATGGTAATAAGATTTTTCAATGAGCTTACGTTTTACATTAACTTTGAATTTATTCAGAGACATCTTCAACATGTCTTCTGGGAGCTTATTGCAGAAGCGGACACTGTTTCCAACAAATTAATTGCTATTTGTACAAAAAATTGAAGCAGGCATTACAAAAGTAAAAAAGTTGAGGTAATTTGTCATTGCATCGTGGTTTTGAGTTTAAGCTATAGGGTAAAACCTTGTATCGCGCATGCTGTCAAAGGAAGATGAGTGGCAGAAGTACGCACGGATGCTGCGATCAATAATGATGAGAAGAGAAGAAGAGCGCGAAAAAGAGGAAAAGAAGAAAAATAATGAAAACGAGCGGTCAGCACGAAGAAATGCAAATGCGGTTCCGTGCTGATCGGGGAGCCTTGGGAGGGGAGCCTTTTGGGGGTTGTTTAGTCCGTGCGAGTCGGACACGCCCTGCCATTAGGCAGGAGTCCATAAGGGATTTTTTTCCTCCTCCTCTGGGAAGATAAAAAAAAAGCTATAGGGTACTCACGTGCTAGCTCGGAGACGCACAGTACAGGGAACCGATGGTCGCGCTGCTGTTCCAGCGGGGAGCGCCAGTGCAGGTCCGCTATGTGCACGCGCCAGCCACGCTTCCTGGCTCGAATACGCAGTCGCGCGGCCACTCCGCAGTGTAGCGCCCCCTTTTCCGAGCAGCAGTCTGCTCAAATAAGGAACACCACAATAATGAATGAATGAATGAATATACTTTTATTGTACACCACAAACGAAAATAAACAATAGTAAACAGCTAATAACAAAGTAAGTATGCAATTTGGCGGCCTTATCGCTACACCGCGATCTCTTCCAGACAACCAATAACCCCAAAAATCATCTATTGTTGCCAAAACGGTTGGCAACAATAGATGATGCTTATATCAAAAATAAATTATTTCTAACTGGTTGTTCAATAGAGGGTCTTCCAAAAGACCTTAAAATCGCATCCTCGATTAGTTTTAAATTTGATAACCATTTTAAAATATAGATTAAAGATTATGCGTTCAAATTTGATGACGTCACAACTGTGAATTTCATACAACTTCCATACTAGAAGCGCGTTTTTAAGTTTGATAAAGAGTTGCTGATTTGATTGAGTTGTCATCATCCCTATTATCATAACCTCAACTTAGTAAATTGATCAACGAGCATCTATATTGTAAATGCGAAAGTTTGGATGGATGTATGGATGGATGTTTGTTACTCAATCATGACAGAACGGCTAAACGGATCTGGATGAAATTTAGCACAGAGACAGATTATAGTCTGGAATAACACAAAAGGCTACTTTTAAAAATAAAACAGTTCCCGCGAGAACCAAAAAACCTCAATCCATCTCAGATCCATTCATCCAAACCAGACATTCCAATCCAAACACTGGAAACCTTTAAAACTTTAGTCTAAATTTAAAGCCTCCAAACATAACCTGCAGAGCTGGGGTGCTATATCATGTCATCAGTTCAGTTTTGGCCATAAATGGGAATTAAAACTCAAGGATCTTTCTTGTTGTTGTATTTTTTATAGACCACTTGTTATACGTCTACAACGAGTACCCAATAAATCAATCATTATCACTGTAGTACATGTACGGTAAAGATAAAAAGCTCCATTAGGGCTGATAGCAATATCAAACGTATTGAACAACTCCATCTGAAGTATCGTCAGATTTTGTATAGCTACCTTTACATTTTTTATTTTATTGAAAATAATACTTGTATTATTTTCAATAAAATAAAAAAGAACTTAATACTAGCTAGCCTAACCTAATTACTATATAAATCATGCCCGCGTGGAATGGTGGCAAGAATTTTGGCTGCATTTCCGCGCTGGACAGCCTTTTACATTTGATACTTTGTCATTTCTACAATATATCGATCGGATCTCTTGAGACAGCATGGCTCAATTGGCACACATCGATCAGTAAATAAAGACCAACTTACTCTGATAATCCACAGCACACACACGTAGATTTACCATTGTAGATGATAGAAATAAAAACACGGGATGATTTGGCTAAAACACTCCGGAATGTACACACTAGTAGGTATAGACTGTTGTCGAGAGTGCGTTCGTTCGGTGACTGCTAGCCAATGCGTAATTGAAATAGACCTAAATAGGTGTTGTTTAGTGGTCAAAACCATAGAAAAAATCTATTCCGTGGTCAAAACCCAGCCACTTCGCGCATTCTGGAATCTTTCGTCTTTAATTGAAAAATAAGTAGCTACTTAAATATAAGGACATTAAAGTTGAGTCGGTGTGCTACAACCATTATGAGACATCTACTGGTCCACTGTCCGGTGATTCTATCAAGCAAGAAGGAGCGGTGTTCTTCTGGCAACTGGGCTACGTTACAAGATAAGCATACCCTAAGAATCAGCACAGGCGTAGATGATCATCGCACGTCGTCTTCTCCGTTTCCGTATGATACAGCCGAACTGATAGGAGAGGAGTCCTTCTGGATCTTGGCTGCTTTTTGAAAGATCTCTCAGTAAACCAATGAGACTGTAGTACACAATCTCTAAACTAAAATGACAGCATTAATAATATTGCTCTAACCCTTTCATAATACTCCCAGCGGAAAAGGACAGAACTAGATTTAAAGCTGTCATTTTAGTTTAGTTTAGAGATTTTGTTATAAAGAATTGGCCACAATACCAGCTCACAAAGAGAAGCATCTGCGGCACAGACGTAGATGACCATCGCGCGTCGTCTCCTGGTCCGTTGCCGTGTGATCCAGTCGAGCTGATAAGAGTGGCGTCCTTCTGAAGCTTGACTACTTTTCCAGAGATCTCTCGGTAAACCAAAACCAGCTCACCCCCAAAAGAAGCATCCCCTGTGAATCCGCAGCACAGACGTAGGTGACCATTTATGAGTCATCTCCTGTCTGATGATTCTACTAAGCAGGAAAGACCAAAACTCCTGTGGCAGCTGTGTTCCCATGGCAAAGAGAAGCAAACCTTGTGAATCCGCAGCGCAGACGTAGATGACCATCGCGCGTCGTCTTCTAGTCCGCTGGCCGGTGATCCTGCCGAGTAAGTAGGAGCGGTGCTCTTCTGGCAGCTCGGCCACATTGGCAGGCATTGGTAGACCCACCACATCCTCTCGAGGAGACGCGCACGCTACTGGCGATGATAGGGAGATGGAGTCTGGAATTAACGAATTTACATTCGTAAATTGTGTACATTGTGAATGTACACAAAAACGCATACGTACAGTTATATTTCAGCATGTATTTCATAAAGACCATATGTGGATCATCTTTTGATCTGGGAAAACTATGCAGTACCAGGGAAACCGCAAATGGATTGCCTACTTTCAAATAATTAGTTCATCCGCTGTGCTTTAAACGGTGAAGGCAACATTGTGAGGAAACCTGCATGCCCGAGAGTTCTTCATATTGATTTCGAAGGTGTGTGAAATCTGCCAATCTGCAATTGACCAGTGTGGTGGTCTATGGCCATTCCGAGAGGAGACTCGTGCAATGTGCTTGTTAAGATGATGATGATGGGAAGGTAAGGCAAAAAAATCCTTACCTGAAACACTAGATCCAACAGGCGGGCGTGGTCCCTTGAGCTGGGGCTTCTTGTCCTTGAAGGAAGGCACCGGCTCCAGCAGCTCTTGCGGTGGCTGTTCAGCGCTCGCGTCTATCGAGGGCTTGGTGACCCGGTATGATGGGGACCTGCGAGCGCAGCAGTTCGGTCTACGCTATGTTAATATGCCATTTTCAACCTTAAATTATTGGGTTACGATTTTATTTTGCGTGACAAGTCTTAACTTTAAAAATCAAACTGAGTACGACTGTTTTTAGCGTCGCAGCTATGCCATTTTAAACCTTAACTTAAGAAACTACGATTGTATTCAGGGTGAAGGTCTAATGTGCTGATATGCTGGACCCTGATTCCAGTAGTTGGTTCACTAATTAATTATATGCCAAGGGACTACAGTAATACCTTAATACAAGGGACTACAGCTAGAAAATAAGCCACGGCATGTGATTTCCAGCAACAACTTTAGGTCTACGCCGCGTCTACACAGCCTCTACGCCGTAGCTCCCGTTTTGAAACTTCTAGATCTAATGTTCATTTTGTAAAATTGAACGATAAAATTCTGGAGATTCATGACGGACAAGCCAAACAACATAAATAATTTATAAATAATTATAAATTATAAATAATGTATTTGAATAGTGGTCCCAATTCTATGCATACATTTGTGTCAGAAGATCGATATGTGATTTGATTAGGTTAGCTATAGGTAGATTTTTAACATTGTATCTGTTGCTGCCGTCTCTGCAGTAGATAACTACGGTAGGTACAGTTCGTGCGCGAGTTGAATGCAGAGTAAATGTATAGTATACACATATATTTACTTTGCATTCAACAATAGGTAATTCAATTCAATTCAATTTATTTCAAACATGTAGGACATACAGGTGTCTCTTATGCTACGTCATGTTTTGACTCTACCACCGGTTCGGAAAGCAGGTTCTGCCAAGAAGAGCCGGCAAGAAACTCAGCAGTTGCTCTTTTTTTTTTATTTTTTTTAAACAATCAAAATAAATATATTAAGTCTATGGTGACAACTAATAGGATTGATGTAGAAAACCTTTTTTAATATTTTCATTAAATAAATGTCACTTTAATAAATGCGATGCATGTTGTACGTAGTACATATTAGTTCCATGATGCGATGTTTCCAATGTGTCAAACTTGAAATTAGGAAATTAGGAAGGAGGAAATTAGGAAATGAGTTTTAATAGAAAAAGTCATTGATACTCTTTTTATTGAATTCGATGTTTGAAAACTTGATATTTATGCAACGTAATAAATACCTTGCTAAGGCATTCGAGACCTTACTCCACGCAGTAAAAAAATCTAATTTGAAAACTGGTAAACATTTTCAGACCGCGACCGTATCCTGAGGTAAAATTTGGGAAATGTGAAAAATATTAACAATTTCCTCGTCGCCAGTCGCGTCGCTCCGAATTCTTACGCCTTGATCCCAGCATCCCGATATTTTGGACCCTCCCGACGGAATGTTAAAAATGCTTTGATACAGAATAATGTGAATGTGGCTATTTTAGCTTTTAGCAGCATCACTTCTGACGCAACTAAGGTTGAATTTTTTTTTTTTTTTTTTAAGATTTTTTAATAACTGACATACGTATCCACGCGACAACGTAGACGTAACGTCATTTTTAAAGCGTCGCGTCGCATCTTTCACTCACCTAGGACAAGGGGTGATATACAATTGCGTCGCGTCTCGTTGCCGCGTTTGTCGCTCAACCAACGACAAAGGGTTAGAAATGCACGCCCGAGAATCGTACCCCTGACTTCTTGCACAGGAAGCCAATCGTCTAAACCACTAAGCTAACACCGCTTAGCTTATAATACTAAAATCTGGATAAACATGGTAAACGCCTAACAAAACCATACACAAACACAACCACCTATAGCCACAGTGTAGTGTACACAGCGTACACAAACACACAGAGCAAGTATGTTCAGGCACAGGCGTGGCTGGGGGAGGGGCTCTGACGTCATCGTGACGTCAACCGCGTAGTCGCCTCGACCCAGATACCGAGCAGGGCTGCCTCCGACCCATTTGATCATACGTCCTTGAGGGAAATACGAATACGTATAATATGCGAATCCGTTTAAAGTTTAATTCGTAACGTTTAGTAGATATCGTATTGTTAACTCATATGTGATACATGCTGATGCCCGTGACTTCGTCTGCGTGGATTGAGGTTTTTTCGGCTCCCGCGGGAACTCTTTAATTTTCCGCGATCAAAAGTAGCCTATGTGTTATTCTAGACTATAATCTATCTCTGTGCCAAATTTCATCCAGATCCGTTATGCCGTTCTGGCGTGATTGAGTAACAAACATCCATCCATCCAACCATACATCCATGAAAATTTTCGCATTTATAATATCAGTATAGATTACAGTGTGTCCCTCATATACTTTTAGAATTTAGATTATATTTACTATTGGTGTACTAACGAACACTGCGAATAGTACATCAGAATTCAATACGTCACATGTATTTTTTTATTTTTACAAAAAAGGTTTACCTTGTATTTGAGAATTATTATGTAAACAAAGTTTTACTTGACTTAGTGATTTTGAATTTTCTACTCGTAGCTACGAGTACTAGCATTTTGGAACACTTGTCTTACTAAGGAGAACTTTTTGATTCCCGCGGGAACTCCTTAATTTCCGGGATAAAAAGTAGCCTATGTCACTTTCCAGGTTCTCAACTATACCCATGACAAAAATTACGTCGATCCGTTGTACCGTTACGGCGTGATTGAAGGACAAACCAATAAACCAACAAACAAACATACTTTCGCATTTATAATATTAGTAGGTAAGTACGATATATGATTACATTAGCACAAAGTATAATTATTCTAAATATAAATTCTAGGTTCTAGCACTAATTGCAAAAAAATCACAACATTATAAAATTGTATCTATTGATTCATGGTTTAAAAAAATGTAACAACCCTAAAGCTACGCTTTCAAATAATATTTGAACTGCTTTTTTGTTAGCTCATATCCGAACTTTTCCTAGTTCGAAATTCGAATAATAATAAAAAAGCTGGAAATGTTTAACTATCTTATTATTATTATTGTTTGATAGAAGCATAGCAGTTTGATGTCACGTACCTTGTCGTTCCTAAAATAAGGATTATATTTCTTTAACGCGACAGTAAACAATAATATGGCTTTATGCGTTGGCAGTTATAATATGGCCCCTATGCAATGTGATGTGATCATGATGTGGTGCTTGCTTTTTCTAGGCTTATCAAATGGTTCATTAAAATAGTAACTGTCTATTTTTTTTATTCGATTCCCGGCTCAGGTAAGCTTTTTAGATAAATGTTTGACTGTCAATATTCTTATTTTTTAAAATTACAATGATTCCTATGATGGATCTTCGATATAAATACCTAATGTAGGTGGTTTCCCTCCATGGCCGTTCGTTTTTTAAACCCTCTAAAATATATTAAAACATTGGCTGAATTTTCTGGGATAAAATATCACAGAAAATTCAAAACTTCGTGCAGGAATAACTATATCCGAATTTCTCGCGGCTATCGTCTAGTATCACATAATCGCGACTTCCGTATGCTCTAACAACGGAAAAATAAACTGCGATAAAAGTTAAAACATCGGCAAACACGGAAGATAATACAACCTAGGAAGCTTTACTTAGAGCTAAAATACATTGCACACTGTCGAGGACTCCCGCTGAGTACCTACATAATACACTTTTACCACAGAATAGGTAAGGCTACGTTCGCACTGGGAAAAGTTTCGCCGCACTGCGAATGCGGTGAGCGTCATATTATATGTAACTCCGTACACGTATCTCCGGTCGTGTCGGATTTTCCGTCCCATCGGGCTATGAGAGTAAAGGAACAGAGAGTGCACCTGTGTTTGCGCACACACTTGTGCTCTATAATATCTCCCGCGCAAATAGCTAATCTCTATGGAGATAGGCCGCCGTGGCCGAAATGACTTCGGGAACACAATTGCGTACAGCACAAAATATTCACCCCGAATATAATAATTTTTATCTACTCCAGCATCGAAAAGTTCCAATTTCGAATTTGACAACTATATTGAATTGAACCCTCTTTCGTGTTTGCTTCTCATAACGATACAGTTCGTTGTATGGGAGCTGTATCGTTATGAGTCGTAGCTGTATCGATATGGTTATCTTCATAAATAGGATATCTACCTATAGCTTAGCGGCTCTGGGTTCTGGCACTTTCCCAACCAGTCAATTGATTTGACTTTTTTATTAATTTACAAAGTAAAAAATTATAAAGACGTCCTTGTCGTAGATAAAATCTTGTATGCAACTGTACGTAATTAGTCATTTTAATTCTCGTACTATCCTATTTTGATACTCGGCAAGCCTCGTATCAAAAAACAGCACTCGAATTAAAATGACCCTCATTACGATACAGTTGCATAAATAGCTATTACCGCACCGCGTGAAATTATAATATCAAATCAGCTATTTTATTTCTGCACGAATTTTATTCACAAGTGCGTACACCTCCATACATGCAGATTTCTTAAAAATTCACGCGAATATTTTTCGCAGTGCGAACGTAGCCTAGTAGTACTTTTACACTGAGTGGGTACTTTGCAAGACCGCGGCGAACTTTATTTTTATTTACTGAAATAAAAATGCAATAAATGCGACCAGAAATGGTTGCACGTACTTATAACGTAATGTCTAGAAAAGTAGCCTTTAGTTTTGTAAGTCTATGAATAAATAAATATAATAAAGTATAAACATAGGAACTAAAATTCTACATCAATGGTATAAACCCATACTATTACTATACACTATTGACGACCTCCGTGGCGCAGTGTGTAGCGCTGTTGCCTTAATGTGCGGAGGTCCCGTTTTCGATCCCCGGCAGGGTCAATTTAGGAATCTGTAATTTCTGAATTTTCTCTGGTCTGGCCTGGTGGGAGGCTTCGGCCGTGGCTAGTTACCATCCATAGTGCCGCCAAGCGATTTAGCGTTCCGGTACGATGCCGTGTAGAAACCGAAGGGGTGTGGGTTTAATATAACTGCCATGCCCCTAACAGGTTAGCCCGCTACCATCTTAGACTGCATCATCACTTACCATCAGGTGTGATCGCAGTCAAGGGCTAGCTTGTAGTTGATTAAAAAATAAATAAATAAATAAATACGAAAGTGTGTCTGTCTGTCTGTCCGCATGTCTGTCTTTCAACCGATTTGGATGAAATTTTGTAAATAGATGGATTGCATCCCGGAGAAGCTTTTTATCTTCGAAAATTAAGAAGTTCACGCGAGCTTAAAAAAAGTTTAATCATCTAGTAAATAATATTACTTATTTTAATTTAATTTTCATTAAAACAAGCTAATTCCCCATTAGGAGCTCTAGGCGAAGTCGTAAAATCTTAAAGCAGACGAACATACACTTTCGCATTTATAATACTACTTACGTAGTATGGAATATGGATCTATCGATTTTAATAATGTAAGAAGTTAAAATGCTAAAACATTTTGGGACCTCTGCGAAAACTTAGTTTTGAAAGCACACATGAATTATTTCGCTCACTCACTTCTTTGTCTCTAATGTACCTATTAAAGATAAAGATAATAAAAGAATAAAATAAAAAACCCGAGATCCATTCTCGGGTATTTTCCTTGGAAATAAAAATGAACTTTGAGAAAGAATAATTTAGTACAATTGTTATTAAATTTTTCTTTCTCAAAGTAAATTTTTCGCATACAGTCTAATATTGACACTCTTTAGAAACTCTGTCTTTAGGTATATGTCCTATATGGATTTGTATTTGTATTACTTACGAAATACTTGTTAGGGTTCCGTGACAAAATGGTAGAAAAGGAACTCTTGTAGGTATAGCCCAACCATTGATGTAGAATTTTAGTTACTCATTATTATTATTATTATTATTTTACACTTTATTTGTACACCACAACACAAAAAGGAAAAATAATAATTAAGGAACACAAATACACAGAAGGAAGTAGAATACAAAAAGGCGGCCTTATCGCTTAGCAGCGATCTCTGCCAGGCAACCTTAGGATTCATTCATTCCTCATTATTCATTCATTTCATTAGGATTTCCTCATTCTATTTCAATGAGTCCGACATACTTACCTACCTGACCCGGTGACAGCGTCCCTAGTATCTATGAAAGAAAAAACTAAACAGGCATAAAAATTAGTTCTAATTTTAGCCACTGGGTCAGATAAGTTTGTGAGACTGTAAGTGCTTGATACTGCAGGGCGACCGCGTATCTTCTGCATCAATCATTGTTACAGTATCAATTGTTGTGATTGGCTGAATTTATGGTATTGTTGCTGCGTCAATGGATTTTGTCCAATAGTGGAAGAACGTGTTAACCAATCAGAAGTGATTGCGATGTACCTAACAATGATTGATGCAAAAGATACGCGGTCGCCCTCGTCAAGGCAAGTTTGTCATTTTCTATGGCGTCGTATCGCGTCGCGTCGCTTCTGTCGCTCACTTAGGACAGCGGGTTAGAGACAATACAGACTATTATGAATATTTTCTTCGAATTTTTCTTTTTATGAAGTCTTTGTGTATTATGTACCTACTAAAAAAGTAAAATATTGTCTCAGCGTGAACTTAAGCTATATTAAAATAAAATACAATTAACTTTGCTTTGCTTATCTTTCATCCAAGTTCTTCTTATAATAAGTTAGGTACGTACCTACTTCATCTACATTACATTAAAGTTATGATTGTTAAAGAGATCATTTTTATGCTTATTATAATATGTATTATCATAGTTGAGAGACTCTTGGCTAAATATATACAGATATTTAAGATGAGATGGTCCTGAGTAATAATATTCCTTGAGCAATCTAGAGGTGTCCTAAGAAAGGAATTTTCAAAATTCCACCTCCAAGGAGGTTAAATTGGCGGTTCAAGTTATATCCATGAAACTTGGTATTATGTGCTTTCGATGAAATTTTCTTTATCTATAAGAACCTTTTTCCACGCGGAAGAATTCGCGGGCAAACGCTCATAATAAAAGAGATCGAAACATTTAAAACGTTTGTTTTAAATTATACTCAACTAGCTGATGCCCGCGACATCGGCCGCGTGGATTGAGATTTTTTGGTTCCCGCTTGAACGCTTTAATTTCCTTGATGCTATTCCAGACTATAATAATCTATCTCTGTGCCAAACATACAGATTCGTTCAGCCGTTCTGGTGTGATTGAGTAACAAACATCCATACATCCATCCAAACTTTCGCATTTGTACTATTAGTATAATGCTCACAGGTCTTAGACAGACCCTGACCGCGCGTTACGATCTGGGATAAAAATAACACCAATGAAAACATACTTAATATTGTGTCACCAAATGCTTGCGTTCGGCGTCCGCTATTTATAATGCTTCACGCTACGCTAAATCCATACGTCGCATTAAATATAGGTATATTATTCAAATGCGAGTGTTTAATTAGTCCTTCGATCATGCCGCAACAGAGTAAACCTCCTGGGACTTTGAAAACCGAAACTCTTAATTTTCATATTATCATTTTAGCTGCGCGAGCGGAAAATCCGTGCAGTTTTCGCCTCGAATGTCGTATAGAAGTACAGTTCGCGCACAGTTGAATGCAGAGTAAACGTATGTGTGTACCTAAACACAATAATATATATGTCACCGTAAGATTGTAAAATCCGTTAGATTATAATCTAACGGTTTCTATCCCGCTAGATTATAAACTGTCGAAAGATTGTGAACCGTTCAATGTTCTGAGTATTAATTTATGAAATATTTATTGTTTTTACGTTTTCTTTTCTCTTTCTTGTACAGTTCGCGCGCGAGTTGAATGCAGAGTAAATGTAAGTGTCACCATACATTTACTCTGCATTCAACTCGCCCGCGAACTATAGGTTAGGTTAGGGTTTGACATGAATATTCAGGTATTCTATCGGGTTAATATACCTAATATATTACAATTTACCGAAAAATAACGCGTTAAATTGTAAGCAGTATATGTTACGGTTCACAATCTGTCGAAAGTTTATAATCTATCGAGATAAAAAACGTTATATTATAATCTAACGGTTTTTACAATCTTACGGTGACATATACATTAACTCTGCATTCAACTCAATGGATAAAAAATATATGTCGCTTTCATTTTCTGATAGCCACTGAGTCAGAGAATAGGGCTGCTGTTTAGTAGTAAGTAGCAACAGGTTTCATAGTATGACATATGGTAGATATATATAGTGTTATATAATATTGTTTGCGTGTCATGGATGAGCATATCAAATGACAACGCATTTGTTGCGTGAGTCGTGACGTCACACACAACAAATGCGTTATAGTTTAAGGTCTCGTAGCATCATCCGTACTATAAAATTATAATTTATAAACACGAAAGTGTATCTGTTTGTCTGTTACGCTTTTGCGTATCATCTGTTCATCTGATTTTAACGAATTTTGGTGCATCCCCCAGTAGGACAGGCTACTAACTACGACTACTATACGTCACAGTTGCAATTGCCGTTGTGTACGGGTAAGGGTAGCATAGCTCATGACGTCACAGTTGCAATTACCGGATGATTGCGTTTGTGTAAGGGTAGCATAGCTCATGACGTCACAGTTGCAATTACCGGATGATTGCGTACGTGTAAGGGTAGCATAGCTCATGACGTCACAGATGCAATTACCGGATGATTGCGTACGTGTAAGGGTAGCATAGCTCATGACGTCACAGATGCAATTACCGGATGATTGCGTACGTGTAAGGGTAGCATAGCTCATGACGTCACAGATGCAATTACCGGATGATTGCGTACGTGTAAGGGTAGCATAGCTCATAACGTCACAGTTGCAATTACCGAATCATTGCGTTTGTGTAAGGGTAGCATAGCTCATGACGTCACATTTGCAATTACCGAATCATTGCGTTTGTGTAAGGGTAGCATAGCTCATGACGTCACAGTTGCAATTACCGGATGATTGAATACGTGTAAGGGTAGCATAGCTCATGACGTCACAGATGCAATTACCGGATGATTGCGTACGTGTAAGGGTAGCATAGCTCATGACGTCACAGTTGCAATTACTTCATGATGGCGTTCGTGTATGGGTAGCATAGCTCATGACGTCACAGTTGCAATTACCGGATGATTGAATACGTGTAAGGGTAGCATAGCTCATGACGTCACAGATGCAATTACCGGATGATTGCGTACGTGTAAGGGTAGCATAGCTCATAACGTCACAGTTGCAATTACCGAATCATTGCGTTTGTGTAAGGGTAGCATAGCTCATGACGTCACAGTTGCAATTACCGGATGATTGAATACGTGTAAGGGTAGCATAGCTCATGACGTCACAGATGCAATTACCGGATGATTGCGTACGTGTAAGGGTAGCATAGCTCATGACGTCACAGTTGCAATTACTTCATGATGGCGTTCGTGTATGGGTAGCATAGCTCATGACGTCACAGTTGCAATTACCGCATGATAGCGCTCGTGTAAGGGTAGAATAGCTCATGACGTCACAGTTGCAATTACCGAATCATTGCGTTTGTGTAAGGGTAGCATAGCTCATGACGTCACAGTTGCAATTACCGAATCATTGCGTTTGTGTAAGGGTAGCATAGCTCATGACGTCACAGTTGCAATTACCGAATCATTGCGTTTGTGTAAGGGTAGCATAGGTCATGACGTCACAGTTGCAATTACCGAATCATTGCGTTTGTGTAAGGGTAGCATAGCTCATGACGTCACAGTTGCAATTACCGAATCATTGCGTTTGTGTAAGGGTAGCATAGCTCATGACGTCACAGTTGCAATTACCGAATCATTGCGTTTGTGTAAGGGTAGCATAGGTCATATCGTCACAGTTGCATTACCTCATGATTGCATACACGTAAGATCATTTGTAACAATTCAGGCATCCGTAGCATCCATAGACATAGGATTTTTTCGCTACGCTCGTAGCATCAGTAATCACTAATCGCCATGGTATCCATAGAGGTAGGATACGTCTGACGGTAGACTAGTCATGTGTGTGTGTGAGTGGTGACGTCACGCGTGCGTCACCGGGTAAATGGGTCGCGAGCCGCCCCGAGGAATGCGCTCGTAATGACGCGCGGTAATTACCCGACAGCGGGGAAGCGTGGCTGGGCGTAGCGAAACGCTGTAAAAATAGACTGTTGGCGTTTTGGTAAGAGCACCTACCCACATAGTCGGCCCTATAGATAATACACTAAGTATCTCTTCGTTAACGGAAAAGCGCCAACCGAACAATGCTACTTTTGCGGAGAGGAGGACACCCCAAAGTATCTTCGTGTCCCGCCTGCACGGACTTGAGATCGGTGGCACAGGGTGCGAGCGAGGACGTAAGCGCCCAAAACCTTATAGATCGCGCATGCTGTCAAATGAAAACGAGTGGCAGAAGTTTTTTTTTTATTTTTTTTATCCACTACAAGCTAGCCCTTGAGTGCGATCTCACCTGATGGTAAGTGATGATGCAGTCTAAGATGGTAGCGGGCTAACAATTAACATGTTAGGGGCATGGCAGTTATATTAAACCCATACCCCTACGGTTTCTACACGGCATCGTACCGGAACGCTAAATCGCTTGGCGGCACGTCTTTGCCGGTAGGGTGGTAACTAGCCACAGCCGAAGCCTCCCACCAGGCCAAAGTACGCACGGATGCTGCGATCAATAATGATGAGAAGAGTAGAGCGCGAAAAAGAGGAAAAGAAGAAAAATGCGGTCGGCATGAAGAAATGCAATGGGTGGGGGGAGGTTGTTTTTAGTCCGTGCGTGCGGTGTATGGGTGTCTGTTACTCAATCACGCCCCAATGGCTGAACGGATCTGGCTGAAATTTGGCACAGAGATAGATTAGGTACCTATAGCCTGGAATGGCACATAGGCACTTTTTATCCCGGAAAATTAAAGAGTTCCCGCGGGCACCAAAAAACCTCAAACCACGCAAATGAAGTCGCGGGCATTCGCTAGTATTGTATAAGAAGAAAAATAACGTCAATTACAAGTTATATATATTATATATCTGGTATGCGGGAATATTTTATCTTCCAAATTTTCCGGCTCGGGTAAAGCCTGCAAAGGAGCTTTTTTCTGCGATTTTCCGCTCTGAAAATAGTTACAATGATTCGAATAAAAACTCCGACATATACCAAGACACCTAACAGTAAGGAGTAACGGTCCTCTAATCGATCAGATCTGTGTGAGTTGCTCACATGACACATCTATTTATCAACTACAAAAGCACTGAAGATTCTCAAATGGATGAACAGATTTTGTTGAAATAGCTAAAAACACTCCCAATCATGTAATCCTTCAAACAAATAAATAAATAAATAATAATAATCCGTTCATTAGTTTGGCAGCTGCTACGACAGACACTGTGTTTACTTGTATAGTATAGAATAGTGTATACGTACTTGTACAGTAGAAGAATTAGTACACACGATAAACTTACAATCCCCTTGCTGCCGTCGGGGTGTAAGGTTCAATTATTTTATGAGATTTTTAAATAAAGTTAGAGAAAACGACACGCTAATGTGGATACACTCGGGAGGTTGATTTATTCGGTCGAGATGGTCTAGCGGACATTAGTTTTCTGATAGTAAAAGTTTGGGAAAAGAAAATAAAGTGTGATAGAGTGAATTATAGTAATTATACATTAATAAATAATCAGTATTTGACGTTTTATTGGAGAAGGCGTTTACAGGGGGTTAAACAGATTCTACAAAGAACAGAAAAAAGCTGACAGGATCTTCGGCAGGATAGGTGGACAGGCCACATACTGTTCAAAGATTTCAAAGTACGTATATAATAGCACCTAATACCTATTCCATAATGAGTCTATCCTTCAGATGTTCCGGCGTTTGTGTGAAACGTGCGTAATGGTCTTCCTTGTCTAAGGCTGCGTGACCTACTCACCCAGTGACTCACGTGACGTCACACTTCGTGCCCATTGTTTTAGTTACGATGGTACGTTATAGTAAGACGATGCCGCGACATCGCCTCGTAAGGTTTAATTACCGAATACCGGAGAATTATTGGAGGTGATGTCAGATCACAAAATCAAAACAGGCGGGCGGGGGTGAAATCAAACAAGCACATTTCGCTATAAAACACAATTTTTCAAGCCAATGGTAGCATACATAATATGCTACTATAGGCTTGAAACCTATTATAGTGTCTATAGAACTAGTGGTTCGACCCGAACTGAGACCTCGCGGCGCCATCTATTGACATAAATGTGAAGTTCTGCCTGAAGCTTATTAAAAATTAAATAATTCCGTCTCCTTACAATATTTATCTAATTTTAGTATTTGTTGTTCAAGTACAGGATATAATTGAAATAATTGATCAAGTTTCAGGCTCATCCTTTTCCATTCCAATTTTGGTATTATATCTTGTAATTTTGTTTGTTTTCTGTGTATTTACTAAATAAATATTTATCATTTTGGTATTTGTTGTTCAAGTACAGGATATAATTCAAATAACTGATCAAGTTTCAGGCTCATCCTTTCAGAAAATTTAGAGTTCTGAGGTCAACTTTGGACGTTAGAAAATCTCCACTTTGAAAGCCCCCCATTTCGTCAATTTTGGGGAAAAAATTAAAAAAAAATATTTTGGACTCTATTTCTAATTATCTTTAAAATGATATACCGCAACCCTATGTAACATTATAAAAAATATTTTTCTTCGCATTCGCTTCTATGAGAGCCCCCCTGAAATAAAGATTTTTATAACTTTTTAAGCCATATTCGGCGGGAGGCCATTGGTTTACATATTATATTCAAAGCTGAAGTAATTACGTTCAGTAATTCAGAAGTTATAATGCTCTGACAGACGGACGGACGGACGGACAAGTGCCAAATCACTCAAGTAGACTCAGAGACCTTCGCTTCGCTCGGTCAATTAACATAGTATCTAAAACCCTTTTTTGCCGATTTTACGAATTATAAATAAATAAAACATGTAAGTATACTGTCAAACCAGCCAACTGCCAACGGAACCCTCAGTGCGCGAGTCTGCCTCGCACTTGGCCGATTATTCAGGTTACATCAATAGATTTTCTCAATATAAACTACTTAGTTATATTTTAAAGCGACATTCGGGCTGCTATGGCCAAATCACTATATCACCTTGCCTAATTATGAATGAATGATAGTAGGTACATTGACTTAGCAGAATACATTCACAACTAATTAAATTATGAGTAATATCACAAGTCACATTTATCCTACGTAGGGCCACATGCCAAGTCGAGTTAGGGCTTCAACAGAACATACTTTTAGGGCGAAAATACATAATAGGAAACGTTTTAAAAAAAAGAAAAAACTTTTGGAACAAGATATTCGAATGGTGTAAGGAACACCTCCTATTGTGTACGGAAATCGTAATAATAATAGTGTATTTAATATGTTTTGTGCAGCAATAAAGAGTTTATTGCTACACAAAACATAAAAATACATAGAAAAAGAAAAACAAATCAAAGTGCGCAAGGGCGGTCTGGTCTTATCACTAAAAGTGATCTCCTCCAGACAACCCATTAATTAAGAACCTTTAAAAAAGCAACTTTATTGCACACACAGGATAAAAAAAGTGTGTGTGTGCAATTCACACACGGCAGAAGTGAAACTTCGGAAACGTAGCCTACGAGATAATGAAATAAATATAACTTGTATTCTATCTCATTCTCTCGCAGGCTAAATCCTATAATGAAAATGTTTGTCCCTTTTTGGTGTCGCTTTTTCGTTTCGTTTTATCTACCAGAGGCGGATTAAAATAAAACATAAAAAACAATTAACAAATCAGACTTTCTACTACTACATTTAAACAATCAAACAGAAAATTACAAAATTAAATCCGTTTCATCGAATTTTCAAATCACAACGATTCTAAAGAAGTTTCACTTCAATGCTCCGTGGTTGGACGCGTTTTCGTTACACCGCACCGCAACGCCGTTGCGGGTGGTGTGACCCAGGCCTTAAATACTTTATTTTGTACACAAATTATAGTTGTGACCTCATAAATGTTGAAAATTGGCGACGGCTGAGCTTCAGTAATTTGTAATCCAAATGTTGCCAAGAAAAACTCATCTAAGATACTATCTACTAGTGTCGGACGGGGTGGGGGGGGCCTCGGATCTGGATTTGGCCTCGGGTCTTGCGGCTAACCAAATCTTGATGAGTCCTCAGTAGTAAATCCCAAATCAGTCTGACTGACTTACTGACATTGACTTCTTTTTTTTATCCACTACAAGTTAGCCCTTGAGCGATCTCACCTGATGGGAAGTGATCTAAGATGGTAGCGGGCTAACCTGTTAGGGGCATGACAGTTAATGAAACCCATACCCCTATTCGGTTTCTACACGGCATCGTACCGGAACGCTAAATCGCTTGGCGGCACGTCTTTGCCACGGCCGAAGCCTCCCACCAGACCAGACCAGGAAAAATTCTGAAATTATAAATTTCCAAATTGACCCTGCCGGGGATCGAACCCGGAACCTCCGCAGACAACAGCGCTCAACACTGCGCCACGGAGGTCGTCAAAAAACCAACCGTCTAGTCAAACCGACCTCCTTACCATTCTTAGGAGGCGCCCTTAGGAAGACGTTGCCTACCGTTGTCTTCTAGTTCTATTCTAGGGCTAGGTTTTATAAAAACCGACCGAATTTCGTATGGAAATTGTTCCTTAGAGTCCTTACAGATTAGACGTCCGGGCGGGAGATATTACAATGCACAAGTGTGTCCACATAGGTGCAGTCTCTGTTCCTTTACTCTCATAGTCCCTAGGGACGGAAAATCCGACACGACCGGAGAGAACAGGCGCGGAACCGCGAGCTTTACGCGCTCTCCTAGGTACGGGGATGACAGACCGCCCACTTCCTAACTTCGGGATAGTAATGAGCATTTCTTCTTAGAAAACCCCAATAATTAAGTATGGCCTGACTCAGGACTCGAACCCGGGACCTCGTCAGCAGCAGTCGAACATGCTTACCAGTTACCATGTCTGTCTAATTGTACAGTCTTTAAGAAATATCTATAAGTGTTGTCTGGAATATACAAAAGGCGTCGTCGGGTTGCTGTGACCTAGTTCTGCAATGACGCACGCAGCTTTGTTTTAGTTACGTGTTGACACAGACCACAGACCACAGACCACAGGCCACAGACCTCAGGCCACAGTCCACCACACCGCAAACTGCACTGTTATTATAGCAATATTGCCACCAGTATTGTTTATTAACAGTCCCATTGAAACAGTCGCATCAAAGTTGAAAGGAGAGTTCTTGAAAAAAACATTTTATAGGAGGTGAAAGGACATACTCGTAAAATCTGTAGGAAAATGTTTTTTTTTTGTTTGTATTGCTATACTATCTATTACACCCTTGTAATTTTTTTAATATGTTTATTATTTTTAATATCACTGCTGACAAGGCTGCGCTCAGGTACCAACCGTATCCTGAACATGTTTGCGAGTAAGGTGGACTCACCAATAAGTGTTGGTGAGGCCAAAATAAACTGTTAAACGTCCGCGTGGATTGAGGTTTTTTCCGTGGGTTTTTTAGTTCCCGCGGGAACTCCTTAGTTTTCTCCTTAGATAAAAAGTAGCCTATGTTTTATTCCAGACTATAATCTATCTCTGTGAATAAAAGGACAATGTGTTACCTTTTTTTTTTTTTGAAACATTTATTGTAAATAATACAATAGAACTTAATGCTAGCTAGCCTAACCTAATTACTATATAAATCATGCTCGCGTGGAATGGTGGCAACTGGCAAGAATGCTGGACAGCCAGGTTGATCCTTTGCTTAAAAAATGAGCCAGCCCTTCTGTCACCAGATGAGGCAATTAACCGCGGTGAAATATCTCGTAAAAATTTTTTGGCACTAAGACTCCATGGCCCCAGGGTCTCCACGGCAAACGGAACAAATATGTAACTCTCTATGAGAGAAGCATACTTCCGCCGCAAAAAATGTGTTACCTATAATTGTTATAAATAAATTAATCTACCTACTTATTTTATAAATACAAACTTAAATCTTAAAATTACGAACTAAGACTGGCTGATGTGTCCCTCAAAGCAGAGACAGCTGAAGCTATAGCTTTTTTAAAGTATGCTATTAACATCACAGGCACTACACTCTTATAGGTATCTACTACCTACTACAAAAACCGTGAGGGTCTTACATAACCGTCATTACTCATTACTTGGCTGTTGCCATGTATTTGTTCCGACGGCTGCTAAATTGCGAGGAGACGCTTCAATGGCAGACGTGGTGGTGACGTCACGAACATGCCGAGTACTATTAGCCTGTTTACAATTTATCGTGTAAGACATACAACGGAATAACTAGGTATTTATAGCTTGGACGACCTCCCTGGCGCAGTGTTGAGCGCTGTTGCCTTAACCTGCCGGGTTCGATCCACGGCAAGGTCAATTTGGGAAATAATAATTTCTGAATTTTCCCTGGTCTGGCCTGGTGGGAGGCTTCAGCCGTTGCTGGTTACCACCCTAGCGGCAAAGACAGTGAAGGAAACTGGAAAACATAATTAGGAAACTCGCATGCCCGAGAGCTTTTCATAATTTTCTCAAAGGTTTGCCTATACCTGGCCAGTGTGGTAGACTATGGCCTAAAGTCTAATCCCTTCTCTTTCTGAGAGGAGATTCTTAGCAGTGCACCTGCAACGCGTTGGTAATGATGAAAGTGACGATGTCTCTACAAATAAAAAGAGCAAGTGTGAGTAAATCATGGTGATTGATGTTGGAACGACTTAACGCCTCCATTACGTAACCAAAAACATAAAAATTAATTGCACATAACTAACGCCACATCAATATATTCGAAAATAAACGTTTAAAAAGAGGTATTGGGTCGCCATACAAACAAATAATTTAATTGAATCACCGGCCGCGTGCTGGCTCGGTTCCAACATGGCGGAATAGTTTGTTTTTTTGGGGATTTTAAAATGTGTACTCACTACTGAATGGCCTCTGTAAGGCTTTGATAATTAGGCCACTGTTTTGTGAAGAGATTTTATAACGATCGGCGTGTTTTACAGGTTTTGCAAGCGAAGCCGAGGGCAAGTACTAGTGTAGGGACTATTTTAAATACTGTTTTATGCCTGCGTCTGTTTTGTGTTCAAAGGAATTTGTTTTGGCGGCAAAATATCATGTCAACGACATCACGTTGGCACGCTCGGATGAGTATACCTAGCTACAAAATGTTGTGACGATGGTTGTATTGACTCGCAGTGATGGCTCCTTACAGTTTATGATAAGCTTCAGGTTGTAAGATGACTGATTCCTTATGAGATGGGAATGCCAATTGGATATTTGGATACTATTCAAATAAATTATTTTTTAGTGATAATTAAATAGAGGATCTTCCAAAATTCGTATTTCCACGTCCACCGTAGTTTTATGTTGAATTTTAAACAATCGATTAAAATAAAAAAGTACGTCGAACTTTAATGACGTCACATTTCAGAATCAATCAAATAATATAAATATTATAAATGCGAAAGTTTGGATGTATGGATGTCTGGATGTCTGCCTCTGGATGTATGGATGTAAGGATGGATGTTTGTTACTCAATCACGCCCCAACGGCTGAACGGATCTCGATGAAATTTGGTACAGGGATAGATTATAGTCTGGAATAACACATAGGCTACTTTTTATCCTGGAAAATTAAAGAGTTCACATAGAATACTTTTTATTCCGCAAAATTAAACGGTTCCCGCGGGATCCAAAATCCATGCGGACGAAGTCGTGGGCATCGCTACTGTTACACAAACGTCGTTTTCTTCGGTCCATAATGTGCAACTTTGACCGATTTGGAAAAAACTTAAAAGTGAAACTTAGTAGGTAAGTACCTAAATAATCACCCCGAGACATTGCTAACTAAAAAGCAATTTTGTTTTATAATTCGAGTCAATGAGAAGTTGGTATCCACCTTTGAATATATTAAAACAACATAATATTGGCTCAGTCAAATTGGAAAACTTTGTTAATGTAAAAACGTGTTGATTTATTATGTATTAATTTGAAAGTTTGAAGTTGAATCGCAAAATCATTAATACATTTTTTTTAATGCGATCTGCAGTATAGGCTATGTAGATCTGGCAAAAGGCTCGTGATTCCTTCGCTCCGCCTCAAGTAAGTCCGAAGGTTGTTCGAGGCAATAAGCGTATTCTTTCACAATAAAATTATTTGCTTTTACACACGTTTATGAAATCCATTATGACAATAGGGATGATGAAAACTCTTTATCAAACTTTAAAACGCACTTCTAATAGGGAAGTTGTATGAAATTCACAGTTGTGACGTCATCAAATTTTAACGCATTTTTTTCTTTAATCTATATTTTAAAATGGTTAACGAACTTAAAACTAACTGAGGGTGTGAAATTTTGGGCTTTTGGAAGACGCTCTATTTAATAAAGGCATCATCCCTATTCTCCTGAAATAGGCTTATTAAAAACTGTTGCAGATTGTAAATTATAAGAAAGCATGGATTTGACCAACTATCAGTTTGTGACGTTTTCATCCATCCCGCAGAATATTTAGGTACATAGGCTTTTTATCCCCGCCATCAAAGAATTCCTATTCAACAGTAACAATCGTACCGGAACGCTTAATCGCTTGGCTGAACGTATTTGCCGGTGGGTGGTAACTAGCCACGGCCGAAGCCTCCCACCAGGCCATAGACCAGGGAAATTATAAATTTCCAATTTGACCCACCCAGAGATCGTACTCGGCGCCTCCGCATGTTATGACAAAAGCGCTCAACACTGAGGCCGTCAAAAAATATATGTATTAAAGTTATTAATCGTTATACACGTTTGATTGATAGTGACAAAGTGTTTATGAAGTCAGACACTCACATCACTCGGAATAATTGAAGCAATCGCTTTAAAAGCCATGTATAATACGTACCAACACCACTTTATAACAGCAGGCCATGGGCTCGTGGCACAGAGCTCGTGGCACTGACAGACGATACGACTCCATTCGCGTGAATTACCTAATGATTTTAAAATGCAGTGAAAACTCTTTGGTTTTCCAGGATCAAAAGTAACAATGTACGTCTACGTTATGCATAAAGGAAGTTTTCATTAGGGACTCCTTCACTGTTTTTTTTTTTCGCTGATTATCTTTAGTAGACTATAGTTAAGTAAATAAATAAATGTTTAGTGTGTTACTTAATATTATATTATATTAAAACAATCAGAACTTATTTCTAATTATAATAAGTGCACAGCATAATATAAGTGGGGGCGCGAACTCGCCAACAAACTACGTATGTGAAGTTTGGCGAAAAACATAATTTTTGTATTTGTTTGTGGAAATTATAAAAAAAAATATATTTAAAAAAAGCATTAGATGGATTAATGCTATCTTTGTAAATAATTTAAAGGGTAGGCCGTGGACGGACGGACAGATACACTATTTTAATATTAGTATGGATTTTTATCTTACTAGATGATGCACGCGACTTAGGCCGCGTGGATTTATGTTTTTCGATTGCCGCGGGAACTCTTCAATTTTCCAGAATAATAATTTCAATTTCAAATTTCATCAAAATCAGCTGCGTAGTTGGGCCGTGACAGCGTAGCAGACAAACACACAGACAGACACACTATGGATGTGGATTAGTATGGATTATTTATAAATGGATAATGTAGAAACCGAAGGGGTGTGGGTTTGATATAACTGCCATGCCCCTAACAGGTTAGCCCGCTACCATCTTAGACTGCATCATCACTTACCATCAGGTGTGATCGCAGTCAAGTCTAGCTTGTAGTGGATAAAAAAATAAAAAAATAAAATTTATTTTGGATGACCAGTTAGCCTACGAATTGTTTGATTTTCGAGCAATGTCTCTACAATTCGTAGAGTCTACGATCATTTGCAGTTGACTGCAGAGCGTAGACCTACCGTAGAACCTATTACGGGTCTCTACAGTTAAATCAAAAATCGAATACTTAGTTTATTTTATTTTATCGTAAGATGGAAAATATACTATGGTCTACCATACGTATAATTTCATCTTTCAATAAGACTACATTTTGAAGTAATTTTGAACTAAAAAAACCTGGACTAAAGACATGGTAGGTATATAGTGATAAAACAATCGATACTTATGTAATATCGACATTCAATGTATGTATTATATGTAACTAGCTGATGCCCGCGATTGAGGTTTTTGGTTCCCGCGGAAACTCTTTAATTTTCCGGGATAAAAAGTAGCATATTGTGTTAATCCAGACTGTACCCCTTCTCTATTCCAAATTTGTTATGTGTGTGTTGTAATTATGTGTTATTCTAGATCATGTGTACTTGTGTGTTATCTATCGCTGTGCAAAATTTCATCCAGATCCGTTCAGCCGTTCTGGCGTGATTGAGTAACAAACATGCATCCATCCAAACTTTCGAATTTATAATATTATTATATTACAATATTATATATGTATTCTTACCTATTCTCTACAATACAAGTATACACTGTCACTCTATGTCTATCATTTATAACGAGTCAGATAATAACATTGTAACAAGTGGCTATGAAATAACATGGAATGTCCATGAGTCACCGTGGCCTATCCATCTACGAGTCTCAAAGGAACGTATTTAATTACAATGTACTCGTATTAATACCGTTTCGTACTTATTCACGCATTCTTAGCACGTGCTTCGGAGATCGCGATTAGGGTTGCTACTTTTGAAGTGAAAAGGCTGAAAACTTCTTTAGGCGCGTAAAAAAAAATCAGATAAGAAATATTACTTTTATCTCGACATAACGAGACAAGTCATATAATATGTGTAACCATGTTAGTTTCGGTAGACAAATAGAGATAACGCGAGAAAATGTGTAGACATAATTTAACTCGTGCGAATGCTACCCCTGCTGGTCGGTTAGATAGTTTAGGTCTTTTGAGAGAAATTTTCTTTATGATTTTAATATTCTTCTGAGTTTAAATATGCGTTTCAAGGTATTCATTTATTATAAGCGGTCGCATGGATATATTATACATATATACCTATCTATTTTAGTACCTATTGATTATAGAACACGCTTGGGTATCATATTATGATTGCCCAGGTGATTTGACGCTTTGATTATATCCCTTTGATCAAAGTGGAATTGAAGTGGATCAAAGTACGCACTGTGTAGAGAAAACATTAGGAAAAATATTGGTAAATGGTACCTGACATACGTGATACCCGTAACTTCACGTCCACGTGGATTTAGACTTTATGAAAATTCCGAGGGAATTCTTTGATTTTCCGTTATAAAAGTAGCCCATGTTTTTCCCCGGGATGCTACCTATATCTGTACTCTATTTCATCCAAATAAAGTTGAACAGCTGAGCCGTGACAGCGTAGCAGACAGACAGACAAATACACTATCGCACTTACAATATCAGAACAGATAGCAGTCATGCGGAAGGATGTGGGAACTTGGGAAGTGAGGGAACCCACCGCATTATTATCCTAAAGACCCTCAGTAATGAAGAGTACGACGCAGAGAGAGAGAGAGAGAGTTGTTGCTTTAGTCACAAGAGAAGCTTCCATAGCAAGCACGCGTTTTGACGATGGTTAAAGACACAGAAAATTAACGATATTTTTTTGGCGGAAAATTCAAGGACTTACGTCACAAATGACAAAAATCAACCGTATGAGTGACATTTCTTAGACTTGTTTAAAAAAGTCAATTGGGAAAATATATATTTTTTAAATCTAATTTCCGTCGCTACTATAAATAATCTCCATGAGATCAACTTTTGGTCTTCGGTGACTGTCTGGTCTGTATATTGAGGTTTCTATGCTTAGTAATAAGCAGATTCCTATTTCTGAGGACAAAGAGTTCAGATTTGAATAGCTGTCAAGAACCAAGTTCTGCCAACCCTAAATGCGCGCACGTACGTACTTCTTCCATTATATACTATACATTATATTATTATATACTGCTTCCATTGTATCCGGACTAATATTATAAATGCGAAAGTGTGTCTGTCTTTTGTGCTTCACGGCCCATCTGTTCAACCGATTTTTATGAAATTTGGTGTGGGGATAGTATGTATCCCGGGGAAGGACATAGGCTACTTTTATCCCGGAAAATTAAGGAGTTCCCCCCAGAAAACAAAAAACTTAATCCACGCGGACAAAGTTGCGGGCATCATCTAGTATTATATATGTATTACCTATATATTGTATCCGACACGCGGCGGCGGCGGGTGGGATTCCACGCGTTGACATAATATTTCACTTTTATTTCTGCGGATCTATTTCCACGGCAACACGGCCGCTGGATGCCGAAATTATTACCTATTATTTTCATATAAAAATAAAAATTACATTTATAAAAGCAATAAAAGACAAATTAAGCGAATGGCAAATATCTGTGGGCTGAATAAAATATTAAAGGTGGAAATTTTCTGCCGGAAATTCCATAGTAGCCGGTGGATATCTATATTTCTATATTATAACATACTAGCTGACCCGGCGAACTTCGTACCGCCTTAGTATGCAAAATTAAATGTATATTTTTCAATATTTCTGAGAGATTTTCTTAATATTTTTTTCCGTAAGAACCTTCTCCTAATAATAACAAATACAACAAAAAAAGAATTAGTGAAATCGGTCCAGCCATTCACGCGTGATGCCGTGACCAAGGAAAACGGGTTTCATTTTTATATATATAGATTACCTATTATAAATGCGGAAGCTGGATGGATGGATGTTTGTTACTCAATCATGCCAGTACGGCTGAACGGATCTAGATGAATTTTGGTACAGAGACAGATTATGGTCTGGAATAATATTTTTTATCCCGGAAAATTAAAGAGTTCCTGCGGGAACTAAAAAAACCTCAATCTACGCAGACGAAGTCGCGAGCATCAGCTAAGTATGAAAGCAGCCTTCAAGGCATTGGTAAATCGATGCTAACTCTGATCTAGGTCTAACTCTAGTGTACGGGCACGAAATGAGTGGCGGCGGGGCGACGACGGCAGCGGGGCGATGCGATTAGTCGAAGAGCTGGCGAATTTCGCCGCAATTTTGTCGTACTCATTTGAAAACTTTATTCACGTTTAAAACCGCAAAATTTGTCTGGCGATTTGCAGGTATTATTGAAATTACTCAATAAATACCTACGTGATAAAAATTTCAGATTGCCAAAAGTATATTCTTTGGGAATTCTAATAAAATATTTTTGAAGAGAAATAACCGCAAACGCTCTACCAAACTGGCAGGATTGGATTCGCCAGTTGACGAAATTGTTTTTTCACAATTTCAGTTTGCCTAAAGGGCCTTCCCGAAATTCACCGCTAGCTCTCGTACAACATCGCCCCGCTGTCGCCGTCGCTCGGCCGTCGCTAGTTTCGTGTTTGACGCCTAATGATAAGCGTGTTTGACTGAAGCTGATGACGTACCCTCGTTTTTGACCGACTTCCCAAAAATACTTCCTTTTCTCAATAGGGATGATGACAACTCAATCAAACAGCAACTCTACAAACTTAAAAAGGCGTATGGAAGTTTGCATGGAATAATCTAGAGTTTTAAATCAAACTTAAAACTTGTGAATTTCAGGTCTTTTGGAAGACCCTCTATTTAATAATCAGTAAGAAATAATTTATTTTTGACATAAGCATCATCCTTATTCTAATTCTGTATAGTATCATCCACAGACCATACAACCAAATACTCGGTGGTATCATCCATACTTCCATAAGTTAATGTTACACATAAATACGAACAACGTCTATCTGTCTGTCTACTACACTTTCACGGCCCATCGAAACCGATATTGATGAAAGGAAAAGGTTCATTTTAGGCTTACTCTTGAACACTCTACCATGAATAGAGGAAAATACATAGATTGTATAAAAATATACTAATTTACAACAGTAAAGTAAATAACGAGCAAAAAAAATGTATTTCTAAGTTTTCGATGCGTTTCCAAGATGGCAACCTTCAGCCATAGAGAAGGCAGTCGACGCGAAATGTATCAAAGGTCATTTCTGACAATCACTGTCAAAATTATATTAAAATCTATGGTCAAAATAACGTGTTTTTCTTTTGAAAACGTCAAAAAATATGAATCCGCCATTGTTACCCACTCATGTATAATGTTCCTTAACTTGGAAAGATTAAATAATTTTTACTGAAATTACGACGAAATCGTTAGTATTTTGTTTTCCTTCATTTCTCTGCTTGTACAAGACTTGGCCTACGCCCCATACAAATCTGAACGGTCTCCTTTGGTACAGTTAAATCCCGGGAAAGGACATTAGGCTTTTTATCCCGGTAAATTAACTAGTTTCCGTGGCAATAATGCTCGCTACCTATCATCTAGTGCTTCATATATGTCACCATAAAATTGTAAAAACCGTTAGATTGTAATCTAACGATTTTTAACTCGTTAGATTGTAAACTGTCGAAAGATTGTGAACCTTAACAACTGCTTACAATTTAACGCATTATTTTTCGGTAGATTATAATCTGTTAGGCATATTAACCTGATTTTTTTTATTATTATAAGAAAGTGTCAAGAAAACGTTAATACAATGAATATTTTAAAAATTCACGGTTCGGAAATCGAAACGGTTCACAATCTGTCGACATTTTACAATCTATCGAGATAAAAAGCGTTAGATTGCAATCTGACGGTTTTCACAATCTTACGATGACTTATTATATGACTTGGTCAAACTTATCTGACCCGGTGGCCAAAATTTGAACAAATTTTTATGCCTGTTAAGTTTTTTTCTTATCTACTAGCGACGTCGTCACCGGGTCAAATATGTTTGTGGGGCTATAAGTAGGTATATGTATTATGATACGGTACGCACAAATAGGTACTTCCGTCTGATCTTGGCTACAAACTTATGCTATCTTTGCATGGCTGATTGTAACTTGCTCACAATAAATTACCTTACTTAACTTACAATCATGCTAATAAAATATATTCTATTCTATTCTCAACTTGTTAAAAAAAATTGGCAGTCCCTAGGACTGCCGATAGAAGTGAAAACGAATATTTTAAAAAATATATAAACCTTAAAACTTAGGCATTAAATTTTAATTACGAATGTAACTACTATATTTATATTTAAGACCTTGAGTCTTCGTAACAACTAACAACGCGAGGTGTCGGTCACGCGTTTCCACATTTTTATCCCCTAACAAAAAGTGCTCAATGCGCCTAAAGAAGTTTTCACTTCAAAATATAGTTAGGTACGACAACGAAATAATGTGAAAGTATAGTACTTTTTCTTTAGAAAACAGTTAACAATGTAGCTCTCTGTAAGGTGTAAAATACGCGCTTTGCCCGCAATAAGCAATAAGCAATACTAAAGCAATAGATATTACTCAAAATGACGCTATAATGTCACAAAAATCAACAATAATGAAACAATATGGCTTAACTAAACGATGGTACTCGTAGTATGGACTATGGCCCCAGCACGTTGTTACCGCGAACTAACGATGAAATAGACATACAAGTGACAACCCTAACTCGAGAACGTCCACTGTGTAAGTTTTTATACTGCAAATTCGATTGATCGTTATTGAGCGTTTAATCACATTAACGTCAAAGTAAAGTAAACCTTAACATCATTGATTTTTAGCTCAATTTCGTGTATGCATTTACAGCCAGCGCTCCAAACGATATGTTTAGATTTTAAAATCGGTTGTACTGAATTTGTGACTTTTAAAATCTTGACCTTTTGGATCCATTTGACACTTAAACTTAGACATATCAGATTTTTTGTAATATATTATTTCACTGATTAGATTTGGCTGATTTTTGACCGAGCGAAGCGATGGTCTCTGACTCTACTTGAGTGAATTTGCACTTGTCCGTCCGTCCGTCTGTCAGAGCCTTATAACTTTTAAATTACTGAACGTAATTACTTCAAATTTACATATAATATGTAAACCGATGGCCTCCAGCCGAATATGGGGCTCTCATAGAACTCTCATTTTTAACAGAACTTCACAATGATGTCAATAGATGGCGCTCTGTAAAAGTTTATTCGTTTGTGCTTACAAATAATAGACGTTCGCACCATCTTACGTAGAATAAAAAAAATAGTCTACTGATAGTACTGATGTCTATGAACGTAAAGATGAGCGCGCATTATATAGTTAAAACTATCTTATGGATACCGCGAGTTCTCAGTTCGGGGCGAACCACTAGTTATATGGTGTACCGTACGTATCATGCGTAGGAACATTCATAATACAATCATCGTCGCCGTCGACTAGTTATATATGGAACCAACCTGAGGATGGAACGTGACAACATCCTTACAAATGAAAAAATCTAGTCAAGTGTGTGCCAAAACCCATAAGGTAGAGTTCCGTACGCAATATGCTAGTTGGTAGACGAAGAAGCGATGATAGACTTGTGATTGAGGCCTGCTATTCGGGTAGTCAGTGGTTCGAAGCCCGGGCAAGCACTTCGAAACTTTAGGAGTCAGTGCGTTTTACTTTTAAGTAATCAAATATCACTTGGATTAACGGTGAAGGAAAGCACCTTTAGGAAAGAAAGCACCTAGAAGGTGTGTGAAGTCTGTCAATACAATTTTGGGCAGCGTGGTGGACTGTGGCCAAAATCCTTCATTCTGAGAGGAGACTAAGCTCAGTAGTGAGCTGGCCAAGGGTGGTGGTGGTTATTAAATTAACGCTATTTATTTTGTAGACGACAACGGTTTTAGAAAACACCTTAACTTTTTCAAAGAGTTATCCACTCAAGGAAGGGTTTTTTTACTCTAGCTTTTAGGTACCCTATTCATTTTTATCATTTTAATAATAACGCCTCTATGTAGCCGTAACAGCTGTTACTTTAACTAGGTATATGCTTTACACCTTAACGGCTCTTATAATTTCTAAAAAGACTACCTATTGAACACAGACAAACAGTAAGACAGATGAAAAGAAAAACTATCGAATTAAAAAAAAAAAAATTGTCCTGGTTTTTTCGTCCAATTTGATCCTTCACAAATCACAACCTGTAGCCGAACCGTCAACTTATTGATTTATTTTGAACACAGCTGCGCTTATCTTACCAACAATTTTAACAACTATTTCCAGCTAGTATCGTCTCCATTGTGGTGTGACCTTCACGCGTTAAGATGTTAAGTCATCTGAGAGGTGGCTAAGTACTCACTCTTCCGAATGCTGCGAGATGCTGTCTTTATCCTTGTGGGCCTGCCCTGAGCTACAAGAATTGCCCATGGCGTCGGCGGCTGAGTTCAGTATCACCGCATATGTCCGATTTAAACACTAGACACGATGTACTTTAGGAAAACAGAAGCACACGCGTAACGCCCTGTTGTTTAGCATCGCCCGGCGCGAGAGCGCAACTTGCCAATAGAAAACACGTCCGATCTCGACGCGGTCTCAGACGCGAATAATCGATGTCAGTTTTCTTCCCCCCACAGGGCTTCCGCGCGCGCGTCATTTCCACACTTTTCAGGTGGGTTTAGTATGAGATAATACATCTCGACAACGCTGATAGATTTCTAATCGTTGTCGTCTCAACCGAGACGTCTGGATAGCTGGACGAAGGTCGCATTCACGGGTCGCCACAAAACACGGTCTTGTGCCGCTTGTTTTCGAGTATCGAAGCATTTTAAGTTAAAAAAAATCTACCGTTTCTGTCATAGTTTCACAAAATCGACAAGCCTAATCACAATTTATTTATTCCCGCGGGAATCAAAAACCTTAATGACGTCGCGGGCATCATCTAGTTACTTATAATGTGTATTAACACTTGTGCCCAGGGGAGCCAAAACTCCTTGTTCAAATTTAACGTAACTTTAAATGCTCTCCTATCTATTTTACACTGACGTCATTGTGTCGGCGCTCGAAATCTATCAAAGTTTACGAGATGTGCAAAGTCGTGCTAAGGGTAAGTTAAGTTTCTCTTCTCGCTCAATCGTTGAAAGCTTTATGACGAAGTTTTTTATGTATTTTTAACTATTATGACGTAGAGCCGACGGGATGCTGTACTATAAGATGTTACAACATCATTACGAGATGTTTCTTATTCAATAACTGCTTACTCTGCGTCACATAATGACGTTGGAAGCTTTTAAAAGTTGTGAACACTTTCATGTTTAAAGATTTTGTAATAGATTGCAACAAAATTCTTCGCTATCCCTGGCGCAGTGTTGAGCGCTGTTGCGTTAATGTGGGAGGTCCCGGGTTCGATTCCCGGCAGGGAATTTGGGAATTTAAAATGTCTGGATTTTCTCTGGTCTAGTCTGGTGGGAGGCTTCGGATGTGGCTAGTATGCCCCCTGCTCAATCTTAAAAGATCTTAATTATATAAGACGAGTATTAATAAAAACCATACCTACTAATATTATAAATGCGAAGGTATGTTTGTTTGTTCGTTTGTCCTTCAATCACGCCGTAACAGATAACGGATCGACGTGATTTTTTGCATGGGTTTTTTATCCCGGAAAATTAAGGAGTTCCCGTGGGAATTTTAAAAAAATATTCCACGCGGACGTACTCGCGGGCATCTGCTAGTATATACCTACCTATATAGTATATACTCAAACTCATTTTATTTTTTATTTTATTTTATCCACTACAAGCTAGCCCTTGACTGCGATCTCACTTGATGGTAAGTGATGATGCAGTCTAAGATGGTAGCGGGCTAACCTGTTAGGGGCATGGCAGTTATATTAAACCCATATCCCTTCGGTTTCTACACGGCATCGTACCGGAACGCTAAATCGCTTGGCGGCACGTCTTTGCCGGTAGGGTGGTAACTAGCCACGGCCGAAGCCTCCCACCAGGCCAGACCAGGGAAAATTCAGAAATTATAAATTCCCAAATTGACCCTGCTGGGGATCGAACCCAGGACCTCCGCACGTTAAGGCAACAGCGCTACACACTGCGCCACGGAGGTCGTCAAAACTCTCACTCTCAACTCATACTCAAAAGCAACTTTATTCAAAACTAGCTGACCCGGCGAACTTCGTACCGCCTTAGTATGCAAAATTAAATGTATATTTTTCAATATTTCTGAGAGATTTTCTTAATATTTTTTTCCGTAAGAACCTTCTCCTAATAATAACAAATACAACAAAAAAAGAATTAGTGAAATCGGTCCAGCCATTCACGTGTGATGCCGTGACCAAGGAAAACGGGTTTCATTTTTATATATATAGATGGGTACCTACAAAGTACACCTTCTGAACGTCATATCTCACAATTCGATAAGAATTTCTCAGTTATTTAATAAGTTTCTGCAATTTATAATTTTTTACATTGAAATACAATAAATCCTCTATGCTTACACTGGCAGTCGGTTACATCCGCCGCATTTCAAAATAGGAATTTTCAAAAACAAAATGTTAAATGTTCTAGCCGTCAAAATCATGTCGAATATAGCAAGTGTCTTACAGCAAAGTGATTCTAAACTTGGATTTTATTAAATTTCTCACCTATTTTCAATAGTTTAATATATTTCATAGTATCAAATATAATGCCTAGATGCTACATGAAGTCTATACGGCCTCTACGAGGGAATTTCATACACGATACAGGTGTTTCCACGCTTTAAATTAAAAGTAGTTTTGTGTTTTGAAAAATATCTAGTATTTTAATGATTTGTACGTATTTTTAATAGATTTCGTAGCCTGTAAAAGCTTATTATAGTACAGATGAAAGTTTGATTGCCTATGTTATTAAATACTAACTTTTTCTTGGTATTTTCCTGAAATTAGCTGCGTAGCCAGCGCCTACTAAACTGTTTGCCACTTATTTTCCAATTGAGTTTTCTCCTTCCAACAGTCAACCGTTATCTCAGGATCTGCAGGCTTAAGTTATTGCGTACGAGACAGTAGTCGTCATAAAGTACTTAATTTGCACAGTGAGTATAATATGTAAATCGTACCTAACCCGTTGTCCTAGCGACAGAAGTGACGCGACGCGATACGACGCCATAGAAAATGATTAAATTTTTCTACGCGACAACGTAGGCCACGTGGAGGGTAAGCTACTGTTTGATACTGTCGTATGTCGCTCACGTAGGACAACGTTTTAGTAAATAAATCGTAAGTAAAAAAATTCTAATACAGAAGTATTTTATTTTTATTAGATAACATATATAGTACCCATCAACGAAATATTGACACTGCAGATTATCGCACTTCAAATTATTTCAATACTGAAGGATGCCCGCGACTTCATCCGCATCGATTAAGTTTTTTAATTCCTACAGAAGGAATCAAAAGTAGCAGCTAAGTCCTTCCACAGGATACATCCTATCTATGTGCCAAATTTTATCAAAATTAGTTGAAAAGATACAGACACTTTTGCATTTATAATACTTATTAAGTCGGAGAGGCTTCGGCCATGGCTGGTTAATGCCGTAGGGAAGTGCCAGTAAGCGATGTATCATGTAGCATTCAGTTACGATGCTGCGTAGTAATAGTAACTACTTAATGAGGATAAACTGCCACTAATATACCCCTTCCAGTTAGCCCGTTTCTATTTTACGGCCAAGGCCAACTAGATATCTGAGTAAAAAAATACGGTATTTAAAACCCTCAGGTAGAGTTAACTTCACACTTTGCTGTTACTATCCAAAGGTTAAAACTTTTCAGACCTGACAAGATTGAGATTTGATATGAATTAGCAAGTACAATTATCGCGTTATTTTCGAATAAGGGATAAAATTAATAATGGCCATACATAGGTTGTTGGTCTGTTTATTATTTCTTTACGCGTCAACTTCTCAACCGACTTCAACTTTTAATCGAAGCTTGGACGAAAGCTAGTGAATTCTAAAACTTTCTGTGATTTACTTACCTACTTCCTCTCTCTATGAATAAAATAGTCTTTAAAAATCAGTCCATATATTTAAAATTAATTTTCAGACGATATAAGACCAGGGCGTGCACCGAAATTACTCAAGAAGCAAAAGAACTTGCTGAAACTAAACGAAACAGTTTACCACGACAAAGTACCCATATCCACCAGGTTCTACCTTCAGCTGCTGAAGAAAAGCCAATTCGTCAAACATTTCGTGGACACTGAAAACTATGACTACGCATCAGAGAGTGAAAAAGCGACAAGCTCTCCAGAAGTAGCCAAAAAAGCTGTAAAAAAAGAAAACAATGATAAATTCACTTACAACCTCAGGTCTAACGAGGCAAGAACTGAAAGAAAAGTGTTCACAGAGAAAACGCTAGCTCAAAAGAAAAACAAGAAACTCTCCGAACCTTTATTATGCACAGAGATAGTAAACGAAATGAAAATACAAGTACAGAAGAAAAAGGAATCGAAAAAAGAACCTTTAGCGCCGATCATCGAGGAAATAAAGAATAGAGAGCCTTTGAAACCGGTCAATAAAGGTTTGGAAATTGATAAAATTGCGGAGAAGTTAAAAAGTTTGGTGAAAAACAACGCTGAGGAGAAACTGAATAAAGAACTGCTTGTGTGCAAGGAGTCTTTTGATAAGGATGTCGCGCCGGTAGATTTGGAAGAAATAAGCGTGCTAAGTGAAATAGACAGCGGTAAGAAAAGCTACTATTTAGGTATAATATAACACATGCTTATAACGTTTACTAAGCTTTCAGAATAGTTATACTATACGGACCCTAATATGGCGGTTAAAATGATTGCTATCGAATGAGTGTAACGATTAACGATCTCAATCATCTCTAATTAGCTATCAGCTTTTTCGATATTGACCGAAATCCATTGACGCAACCAGAATACCTACCATAATTTGCGAAGCTTTCTTTGCTATTGGCCGCAATAAAAAGTTGCATTAATATGTAATAGTTACATATATGCTGCAACTATGATGCTACAGTTGGGTTTAGTCATGTACCTGAATGAGTCGATATTGTCATCTACTTCCCTGCTTTATATTGGTACCTTATTACCTTCTCCAGGCTGCGACAATACAAAATTACACAGGACATAGTTACTTAATCCTCAAAAATTACATTTTTAAAATTGACTGTCCACGGTTTTTCCTCTCTCAGTTTCTCGACAAGACTGGGATCGCCGCGCTCGCCCTAACCACCTGTGTTCGTACTGCGGCAAGGGCTTTGACAGACCCTGGGTGCTGAAGGGCCACCTACGTCTACACACCGGAGAGCGTCCGTTCCCTTGCCCGCACCCGCATTGTGGCAGGACCTTTGCTGATCGGTGAGAGACTCAGGATATTTAGGTTTATCCTATAGCTTAGGGGTAAAGACTTCGACTAGGCCTGGATGCTGAAAGGCCACCTGTATCTGAACACTGATGAGCACCCCTTCCTTTGGCCCGCACACGCATTGTGGCAGGACCTTTGCTGATCGGTGAGATACTCAGGATATACTTAAAGCTTAGAGGTAAAGACTTCAACCAAACTTGGATGCTGAAAGGCCACCTGTATCTGAACACTGATGAGCGTCCCTTCCTTTGGCCGCACCCGCATTGTGGAAGGACCTTTGCGAATCGGTGAGAGACTCGGGGTAGTAGGAGGATGAAGGCTAAGTCTACTAACACTGGATGTTCACAGGCCACCTACGTCTGCACATCGGACAGCGCCCCTTCATCTACCGTTAACTCTTCCTGTCGCAGGACCGTTGCTGATAGTAGTGTCAGGAGTGATAGTGATAGTGTCTAGTGGCTAGGAGGCTGACAGAAGTAAATAGACTCTTACATGTGAAAAAAAAATTTTCAAACAGCGTTTCCATAGCGAGATCATAACTTAACTAGGAACCTCAGGAGAGGAGGAAGCAGGTGCATCTTAAACAAATTTGGTGGCGCAAGGTTCTAGAAGGTAAATAGAAGAATTCGCTTCTGTCCAGTTTGGATGGCGCATTAAGTGTGAAATGTTATCTGCCTCAAGAGAGCCATATCATGTTTCCGAGCTGTAAAGCTACAATCTATATCACCCGTTGTCCTACGTGAGCGACGCGACGCCCCGCGATACGACGCAATACAAAATGACAGACGTATCTATACGCGACAAAGTACAACGTACGTTTGAGGCCACGTGAAGGATCAGCTCTACTGATTGATATTGTCGCGTTGCGTCGCATCGCGTCATGCGACGCCACATAGAAAATGACAGACGTCGCGTAGATACGTCAATTTTCTATGGCGTCGCGTCGCGTGGCGTGGCGTCACTTCTGTCGCTCACCTAGGACAACGGGTAAGCGACAACCGCGGCAACGTGACGCGATGCGACGCAACGCGACAGTAATGCCATCTAGTCCGAAAAGCGGGAACTTGCTTGCAACATATGCTCCATCTTGAATGAAAGCTTGAAAACGTATGACTCGGTCATAGATAATATAGGTCATAGCCGTACTAAGCAGTAAGGTCAGTTAGTAAAAAAAAAACATCATACAGTTTGCCGCGGAAATGAAATATTAAATAGGAAGACTAAATAACGTTTTTTTGGAAATGTATAGGTAATTGTGAATTGAAACACTTACCTTAAAATAAAAATTATACAGTGCCAAACTAATAAGACTTTTAACTTAATAATAATAAATTATCTACACGACGAGCGACCGCGTGACCTGAGGTGACAGCGGTACGACGGGAACAAAGACAGGTGAGGAACGTGTTCAGCAAGTCGGACGCCCCACATTTTTCTATGAAAGGGCCCATCTAGTACCTACATATATATCGATGACAACGGGTCAGACACTGGTGGTGATATAATGTGATGATTTTTCAATTTTCCCAACGCAAAGTGGAATGATATCGTTTCCAGTTCAAATCTGCGCGCCCACCAGCGCACGCGCGGCCATCACTCGTGGCAGTGGCGCTGCAGCCAATGCGGGAAGGCGTTCAGCCAGCACAGATACCTGGAGCGACACCGCGCCGACGCCTGCCGCAAATACAAGTATGTAGTGCAGTATTTCGTTAAACTGTGGTAGTGCCTAGTCTATAGTCCCGCCAACTTATATCTCTGGCCTGGTGCCCAAAATTGGACCTAATTTTTATACTCGTACCTGTTGAATTTTTGATTTTATTTTATTTTCAACTAGATGATGCCCGCGACTTCGTCCGCGTGGATTAATATTTTTGATTCCCTCGGGAACTATTTAATATTCCGGGGATAAAAAGTAGCCTATGTCTTTCCCCTGGATACAAACTATCCCAAATTTCATTAAAATCGCTTGAAGAAATATTTTTTTTTTCCGTGGGAACTCTTGAATTTTCCGGGATAAAAAGTAGCTCTAGTCTCTGTACCAAATTTCATCAAAATCGGTTGAACAGATGGACCGTGAAACCTTAGCAGACAGATAGACAATAACAGACAGACTAGACAGATAGATAACTTTCGCATTTATAATATTATAGGATGGAAGTCTCGAATAATTTTGTGGGCTATACTTTGTTTGGGTGCCATAATGTATGAGGGTTACGAGGCTACCCCACACCACGCCCCCTACGGTTATTTAATTCATTGTTTCCTTTGCTTACCTCAGATTATATCTTACTTACGAAAATAATATTCCTTAACTAGGATGCACGCCAGGAATCACGCATCCGATTCCACCGAAGCACCTCCAGTTCCTTTATACGGGTTCATATGCCACAACGGCTCCGCCAAGACTAGCGCTGCCCAGCCATGGGACAGCCCTATTGACTTGTCCATTAGAAAGAAGACACCAGATGACGTGGGGACAGTTGTAACAGGGGATAATGTGCGGACTACCAATTAGGCGGTGTAAAGTTTAGAGATCTATAGAGCGAACTTTGACTTTGCTTAGACTTAAGACATGGTTAAAACAAGACAGATTTATGTTACTCACATAAGTCTATCTCGTTTTAACTCTAAGTAAAGTCTGAGCAAAGTCAAAGTACGCTCTATCTAGATCTCAGCATAAGGGTACGTTCGCACTGCGAAAATCTTTCTAGCGAGTTTTATTCTCGCGATTTACTTATAATTATTTCGAGTGCAGATTTCATTTACTCCACAAGCTGCGAATGCGGTGAGCGTCATACAACTCCGTACAGCAAAAGATATTATATCAAACCAGCGATTTTATTTTCGCGCGAATTTTATTCGCAAGTGCGTACACTTCCATAAAATTTCTAGAGTTACAGAATCGCGAAAATTCTCGCGAATATTTTTCGCTATGCGAACGTAGCCTTAGCGGGGCTCTGCCCACGTCAGACTTTTAGCAGGTCCGGTAATCGGGCAGCATATATATCACCGAATTTGTGACCGATTCAACGCACACTTCCGTCACTTTATCGGTAGCTACCTTTTAAGTGTGTGTCATGAATTCACCGATTGTCGGTGAGTTTTTATGCATAGCCCATGCATTTCCGAACGTTTCATTTTCCACCGGCAATCGGACCACACCGCACCGATTTTATTTTGACCGACGATATTTGTAGGACGTTTGCGATTTTTTTTTAAGGTGCATGACAAGGGTCTGCCCGCGAAATTCAAATTTAATTTGGTTTTTCACAATTTGTAAACTAATACGACAAAGTAGGCTTATGGCATTCAAATTGCGAGCCTAGGAATATCATCTTCACAGGTTTATATAAAAATCTTTACTTGAAAGTGCCCAGTTTAAGAAATTAGTCAAAATAATGACTAATTTGTGAGTAACTCACGTCAAACTCATTATTTTGACTAATTTCTTAAACTGGACACTTTCAAGTAAAGATTTTTATATAAACCTGTGAAGATGATATTCCTAGGCTCGCAATTTGAATGCGATAAGCCTACTTTGTCGTATTAGTTTACAAATTGTGAAAAACCAAATTAAATTTGAATTTCGCGGGCAGACCCTTGTCATGCACCTTAAATCTTGAAATTGCAATCTTACATTGGTTTCATTTTGTGCCGACAAAAAATTGACCACTGATTGACTGACGTGAGCGGAACTCCATAACACGTTACCAATTATACGTATGGATTTATGCAGAATATTTGTTTATAGAATTAAGATATCCACATTATTATTATTATTATTTTAGTTTACAAATAAAAATAAGCTGTCGAAAATATCAATTGTGGTTTCATTTTAAGAATCTTGGGTATCTTGGAATCTGTAATACAATTTTAAGAAGACTTATACTAGTTCCATACTTATGTTTAAACTAGATGATGCCCGCGACTTCGTCCGCGTGGATTAAGTTTTTTGATTCCCGCCGGAACTTCTTAATTTTCCGGGTTAAAAAATAGCCTGTGTCCTTCCCCAGGACGTAACCTATCTCTATACAAAATTTGTTCGAAATCGGTAAAATAGATGAGCCGTGAAAGAGTAGCAGACAGACAGACAGACCTACTTTCGCATATATAATATTAGTATGGATGTGAAAGTGCGTCTTTTCGTCCGTTTCCTTTTTATGGCCGACCCACTTCCGATTTTGACGAGATAGTATGGTACAGAGAGAAAAAGCTTCCATCCCAGTGCATTGCAGGCGTTAATTGCAGGCCCAGGGACGGGCATAGTCTCTTTTTTTATCAACTACAAGTTAGCCCTTGACTGCTTCTCACCTGATGGTAAGTGATGATGCAGTCTTTGTGGTAGTCTACCGAAGAGTTCCCACACAATTTCCCAAAAAACCTGCAGTCCAAAAGGAATCCATGTTGAAAATAAAACATGTTTTTACAATTTAAATTAGTTTATTTACATTCAATAACAATAATCATTTTATTATTCACAACATATCATCTGAATGTTCAATCGTGTATTTATTTTTGTAAAATCATTTTACTTTTCTAAGTCTGCCTAGCGAAAACTGAGAAGTGAGTGTGAGATCTATAGAGTATATAGCGAACTTTGCATGCTTAGACTTAAGACATGGTTAAAGCGAGACAGATTTATGTTACTTATGTGAGTAACATAAATCTATCTCGCTTTAACCACGTCGTTTTAACCAATCTCGTTTTATCTCTAAGTAAAGTCTGAGCCAAGTCAAAGTACGCTCTATAGATCTCAGCATGAGAGTTGATTATATTTTAACAATGGCTGGGGCCACATACAAAACCAAACTATATAACTTTGTATATAACCAAACTCAAGGCTAAACAAAAAAATCTACCAGATCAGGGGCCATACTGCTAACGCTTAAAGCAATACCTAAGCAATATTACTGAAAATGAGTTTCCCACGTCACGTACCTTGACGTTCCCAAAAAAAGCCTAGTCTTAGATCGGGATATACCCTACCTATTTTTGATATATAACTCAAGCGGTTCCGATTCGTAAAGTTACTTATGGACTATGGTTTAAGTTACGGATCTGTTAACCGCTTGAGTTATATATCAAAATATAGGTAGGGTATATCCGGATCTTGACTATAACCCTTTTTTTGGGAACGTCAAGGTACGTGACGTGGGAAACTCATTTTATGTGCATACTCATTACATTATGAAGACAAAGGACTATGCAGGAGGTTGGATCTACTGAGGAGCCTGTTTAATGTCAGGTATGCAGACTTTCGAAACAACTCAGCAGTTGGCTGATATAGGATCCCCCCTGGAAGATGATTTTGTGGCAGTAATTATGCTAAGCAGCCTGCCTGCGGAGTACGATCCTTTGATAATGACATTGGAAAATAATAACTTGAAACTATCGAGTGAGGTAGTAAAGGCGAAATTACTGCAGGAGCAACAGAGACGACATGGAGGAGAGAGTGAAGTCACAGCATTAGCAGCGAGAAAGGTGATCTGCTGTTATAAGTGTAAAAATCTTGGACATTTTTTTAAAAATTGCCCTTTGTTGAAAGGAGGGGCTCGTCAATCCGGTAAGAGGAAGGATAGTGTGCCAAGTAATAAGGACAAAGCGTTGCTAACTGCGCTCTCAATTGGGATTCAAGAAGGGATGTGTTACATTGATTCAGGAGCCACAAATCATATGTGTAACGACCAGACTTTATTTCACGAATATGTGCCTGTTGACCCAATTAATGTAAACATTGCTAATGGAGAAAAATTATCTGCAGTAGGTAAAGGTAAAGTAAAAATTAAATTGTTAAATTGTGAAAAAACAATTAGTGATGTATTTTATGTACCTAACCTTGCAGCAAATCTTCTCTCTGTAAGCTCAATGGCCAAGAAGGGATTTAAGATAATTTTTGATTGTAAAAGTTGCAAAATAATAGATTGTGATGATGATAGTATAATAGCTATGGCCAACCACGTCAATAATGTGGTGACCGATCATTTCATAAAAAACAAATTACAAATTTTTATATCACAAACAACGTTTCGCAAAATTATGAATCATATATTAATCGTTATAAAACTTTTGGTCCTATAAATAATTCAATTGATAAAACAATTAACAGATAAATTATCATTTCATAAAATATAATTTGACAAACAATTGATTTATTAATCGTGTTATTTAATAAAACAACGTAAAGCGTATTTAAGTCTTCTGGCGTAGCCCGTTTTAAAAAGTTGACATTCTTGGGTAAAAATCTGAGCACTCAGACTCCACGCAGTCTTGTCTGTCCTACCCCTAGAGTGTTTTTGTAAAGCGCGTAGGCAGAAGCTCGCGATGGAGGTCCTGAATGAAGCGAGCCTACGAGGCCGAGTGAAGCGAAGGGAGGAGCTGGCAAGCGAAGCGAACCGGCGACCTCCGTAGCGAAACGAAGGTCGAGTGGTTTTCCTAGCTTCCCCACTTCCTTTTTAGGCACAACTCCTACTCATGCAAGAGCGAGCGAAGCGAGCTCGGGACTGGGGGCACTCCGACACGGATGGTTTAGGTGACGAAGAGGATCATCGTATCCACCGTATCACCATCCTCTTCGTAGTTATTTCCTTTATAAATAACAATTTATATTTTGTAAAATTATGAATTTGAAGAATGAATTATTTTATGAAATAATAAATTAGTAAATGACAATTTTACATTCAGCACGTTTGCAAAGTAAAGTATTTGTGAATTGAGTATTTGTCAAATGATCTTTTAATAAATTATATGTTTGCGGAATACGACGTTTGTGAAATGATTAGTTTTTGAAACGTTTTTTGTGTAATGATCAATTGTTAAATGTTTTTTGCGAAACATTAGTGAACCCAATAATGTGTATCAATTAAACATATTATGGTGTGCTAAGAGTAGGTTAGCTTCAGAAAGTGCCACTTATTCCATGTGTTCTGTTTCTGATTCTGTAGCAAATTCACAGGTATCTGAGATGACAGGGAACACAAACGAGGTTGGATTGTTAACATTAACTTCTGGGAAAGGGGCATCGGGCTGTAAGTCAACTCAGGAGACTTGGCATAGGAGGCTAGCTCATCTCAATTCTAGGAGTATGTACCTATTAAAAAACGGAATGGTTACTGGTATAGATTTTGATGATACTATCAATCTTGTATAGCTTGTGTTAAGGGGAAGCAGACTAGACTCCCTTTTCCTAAGAAGTCTCAAAGTAGGTCAGGAGAAATTTTAGGGCTTGTTCACACTGATTTATGTGGGCCAATGTCTAAGTCTTCTTTCGGAGGTGCCAAATATTTTTTGACTTTCACTGATGATTGCACAAGAAAAACATATATTTATTTTCTTAAATCTAAAGGTGAGGTTTATTAGAGCTTTAAAGCATTCAAGGCTCTTGTTGAAAACCAGACAGGTCAGAAAATAAAAATATTAAGAAGTGATAACGGTCGAGAATATGTTACATTCATTTACAATCAATACAGGCATTCTTGAAGCAGCATGGTATTGTTCATGAAACAACAGTGCCTTACTCTCCAGCTCAAAACGGTGTCAGCGAGCGGGCCAATAGGACCATCATGGAGAAAGTGAGATGCATGCTGCAAGATGCTGGGCTAGATGGGCGGTTCTGGGCTGAAGCAGCGCAGACAGCTGTGTACATTAAGAACAGGACACCCACAAAAGCTGTAATGGGTATGACACCAGAGGAAAAATGGACCGGGAAAAAGGTAGATATAAGTCATTTCAAAATATTTGGATGTATAGCATATGCATTAATTCGTAAAATAGGCACAGCCCATTAAACAAACACCTCTTTGTCATAGGTGTCACCGACAGCCCTCTGTGCAGAGCCTGCATGGAGACAGATGAAACGCCGACGCATGTGCTTCTAGAATGCACAGGCGTCACAGACCAACGAGAGCGACACCTTGGATCCCCAACCTCGCTACGAGAGGCCCTAGACAACCTGGACGGTCTTCTAGGCTTCTGGAGCGAGCTCGGATGGCTGGAATGAAAACTCCAGCGGGGAGGGGCAACTAACGTACAACAGACCTCCAACTGGAGGTTTAAGTGCGGAAAACTGCCCAGCAGAAAGAAGAAGATGCATTAATTCCTCTGAGAAAGAAATTAGATGCCAAAAGTAAAAAGTACATTTTTGTTGGGTGCTGTGAGGAAAGCAAGGGGTATAGATTAATAGACCCGGAGTGCCCAAAAACATGCATTAAAGCAAGAGATGTTACCTTTTTTGAAAATAAATTTATTTCAAATAATAACAATAATATGTCACATGATGATATAATAGATATAACATTGTCACCCAGTACTGTCACAAATGACAATACTGACAGTATGATAAAGCAACCAGATCTTATTGTCCCTGAGCCAGAGTCATTCAACAATAATCAGTGTAATACTGAGTTTTTTGAAAAATATCTATCTGATGACATATTCACTAAGTCAAAGCAGAGACGGCAAATGACACTGGTGAGATGGCATCCACAAGTCCAAGTACAGATAACGTCTCGGATGAAACTTACATTCCAGGCACATCATCAGGTAACTCCTAAGAAACAGACACTCCGAGCTTCGGAAGCATAATTGACATGGACGAGTCTGGCTACATGGGGTGCCTGCTGAGCTGCAGCGACTATGTACCATTGACAGTACAGGAAGCTATGAATAGCAGAGATGCTGATAAATGGCGTGCTGCAATGCAAGATGAGTATGACTCGTTTACTAAAAATAATTGTTGGACTTTAGTGGATCCTAAGGAAGGACAGAAGCCTGTTAAATGCAAATGGGTTTTCAAAATAAAACGAGATCTTAATGGGAAAATATTAAGATATAAGGCACGTTTAGTTGCAAAAGGGTGTACACAAAAATATGGTATAGACTACCAGGAGACATTCGCTCCTGTAGTTCGCTATTCAACAATTAGAATGCTACTCGCTATAGCAGTTGAATATAACCTAGATATTGACCAGTTAGATGTAAAAACTGCATTTTTGAGAGGTAAACTCAAAGAAAATGTCACAATGGAACAACCAGTTAAGTGCGTTAACATTCAAATGTTAACGCACTTTTTTGTTGTTGTTTCGCAGTTGTAACGTCATCAATGACGTCACAACTGCGAAATTCATACAACTTCTATACTAGAAGTGCGTTTTTAAGTTTGATAAAGAGTTGCTGATTTGATTGAGTTGTCATTATCCCTATTCTTTAAATTCACGAGCGCGCGTGACTCTTGCTTGTAGTTATGCACATTGAGTAAGTGTGCGTGCCTCGCGGAGCGGTCAGTCGTACGCGGACACGTACACGCACACATTCACACGTATACAAATGTATACAGATAGGACTTTAACACAACCATGAGCTACGCGCGCTGGTGAATTACAAGAACTATAACATTTATTGTTGTTTTGAAACACACATAAGCACGATTTTACTACAACATATACTTAGAAAAAAATTAAGTCTAGACTAAGAACTAGACTCGAAAGGCACAAAAAAGATATAGGTACCTACTACCTATCTAACAAGTAATTAATGTTTAATAGGTACAGACAAAAATTTATTCTATAATTTTATTCCAATGCATTTAAGCATTTTTAGATATCACTTTTCACTTTGACAAACTCTTTACATTTTTTTTAGATCAAGTAAAAATTATTAAGTACTTATGAATACCTATTATATAATAAATATTCGAACACCATAATTTACCATATTATATGCAGATTCATTAATTATATTTAATAATAAGTATGTTATATAAATATCTAATCACATTTCGTGACACGGACTATACCTGACCAATCAATTATTTAAAGTAAGACAAACTTATCTGACCCCGGGTGACAGCGTCGCTAGTGTAAATAAAAAATAATAGTAGATTGTTCATCAAGGGACTAAAATGAGCCATTTCATACGCGAGGTATGCTATAGAATTGAGTAGAATGCCTTTTAGTCCCGTGGTAAACACTCTTTTCACTTCGATTGCGAGAAAATAAAATAAATAACGATTTTTAATTATTTCTTTGCCTTTCTGTTACATTTTCATATTAGGAGTAAGATCTTTATTTTAACTTGATGATATTAACAATTAAGGCGCTGTCAGCTCTTAAAATCAAAACACAAATCGAGAGGTTGGCTCTCCTCAGTCCTCACCCCTCACGCCAGTTATGCCCACCTCGGCCGGGTGGCGCTCCCGTCGCGGTTTTCTTTATTTTCGCGCGCTTGTCATAGCATGTCACGGATGCCCTCGGATGACAAAACACGGTAACTCAAAATTTGTGAAATTGATAGAATAACGTAAGTGAGTAAATCACGTACCAAAGTCTCTTACATGAGTAGGTAATTGACAAAATACCTATTGTAAATCGCATATCGTGTGCAAACCCATTTTAATACTTAATATTATAAATGCGAAAGTGTGATTGTTAATTGAATTGCCCGTCAATCACGCCGCAACGGAGCAATGGTTCGACGTTATTTTTGGCGTGGGTATAGTTGAGGGAGAGTGACTTTTTATCCCGAAAAGTTAAGGAGTTTCCGCGGGAATAAAAAAAACTTCAACCACGCGGACGAAGTCGCGGGCATTAGTTAGCCCAGCATACTAATATCCATACAAAATATAATAAATGCGAAAGTGTGTCTGTCTGTCTGCTACGCTTGCACGGCCCAACTACTCAAACGATTTTGATGAAATTTGGTACAAAGATAGATTACATCCCGGAGAAGGACATAGGCTACCCGGAACCATTATCCTGGAAAATTAAACAGTTACCGCGGGAGTCAAAAAATCTTAATCCATGTGGACGAAGTCGAGGGCATCATCTAGAGTTACATAAGTATCTTATTTACATAAACTACTTACGTGAGTTAATTACAAGTATAATTGTGGCATAAATCAATATCATACGTATATACAATGTACCTACTTACCGACTAAGAGTCTGATATTCATTTTTTGTCAGAAACAAGAAATACAGATGTTATTTCAAAAATTTAAATAGCAAAAAGATGTTGGAAATTGATCATTGAAATCAATTTCTAGTCTTTTGCAGACATATAGTATTATTTACAGTGTTTGAAAAATACTCAAAAATAAAAAACGAAGAAAATCATACAATTTTGGTGTCATGATTTTTTATCTTTACATACAGAATTATCTATATGGTAGAACTTCGTAAGAGCCAAAACCGCAAATTAGCCAATTTATGTAAAATTTCAAATTTGTACGTTGTTTCCGTACTCTAAAATTATAAGTTTGATTGACAATATTATGTCCGAAGCAAAACCTATTATATTAATTAACTGGACTTAGGTTGGGTGAAACTAAACAAATTAACTTTTTAAAAATCCCACTCAATCAAAATTAAAAATAAATCTCGGGAACGGCAAATTTTCAACTCAAGGAAACGGGAATAAAATTGGCCGATTCCCGGGAATTCCCGAGAATCGGGATTTTTTTAAAAATAGGTGTTGCTTCTTTTAAGTACCTATATCCAGTTTTTTTTAAATTAAATACAAGTTAGCCCTTGACTGCGATCTCACCTGATGGTAAGTGATGATGCAGTCTAAGATGGTAGCGGGCTAACCTGTTTAGGGTATGGCAGTTATATTAAACCCTAGTCCATATCCCTAATCGGTTTCTACACGACATCCTACCGGAACGCTAAATAGCTTTGCTGCACGTCTTTGGCGGTAGGGTGGTAATTGGTAACTAGCCACGGCTGAAGCCTCCTACCAGGCCAGACCAGAGAAAATTCAGAATATTTAAATTCTTGAAATACAATGCAAGAAAATATTGTTGCCGTGAATTCATTACGGTCCTTTAAGTAACTCTTTCGAAATTGTCAGTCAATTAAACAAATTGGTACTCAATGGATTTCTAAAGGTTTGTACACGGTTAAGCTTTTACGGCCCGAGTTTTGCATTGGAAACGAGTATTGTATATATTAAATTATTCAGGTGTAACAATGGCGCTGACATCTGGTGAAATAACAAGGCGGCATATAGAGAAATTAAAGAGGGACTCTTAAAAGTTCAAACAATAATATATAAGAAAATAACACTTGGAGCTCGTAAAATCTAGAACAAGAAAAATATCCGAGGTGAGATAAAATATCAGAAAGGGAGAATCGAAGAAGACAAAACGCAAAAAAAAATTGTTACTTATAATCATTCTTACAATGTGATTTAACATACTATACATTGGTTGGAAGTTCTACTTATATTTTATAGACGACATTTTACATAATTTAAGTAGAAAATAAAGAATAAAGAGTTTAAAATACTCAAAAGTACCTACTACGACTATTATAGTTTTATGGTAAGAAAGTACAATAATTCTTAACATTGTGATCAGTGCCCTTACTTTTCCTTTGAGTAATTGTCAAGGTTCCACTGACAAATTGTCCTCTCAAAAAATCCTCCAAAAAGTTTGGACAGATGGATGTATGGATGTATGAATGGATGTATGGATGTTTGTTACTCAATCACGCCCCAACGGCTGAACGGATCTGGCCGAAATTTGGCACAGATATAGATTATAGTCTGGAATAGCACATAGGCTACTTTTTATCCCGAAAAATTAAAGAGTTCTCGCGGGAACCACAAAACTTCGATCCACGCGTACGAAGTCGCGGGCATCGGCTAGTATTGCATAAATGCTTATAATATTGACAATTTATCATTAATATAAGTTATTGTTATGTTATATTTAAATGTATATTTTTTATCGTAACTTGCAAAAACAAAAATAAAAAGCATTGTCTATTTCAGAAGTTACATAATAAATTATGACATAAATTTGCCTTTACGTTAGTCAAAAGAACTAAAATTATCAAATTTTGATAGTGTTTCTGTTATTTTATGTTTGCTGTCCTATTTTTGTGATTGGTATGATTGGTAAGACTAGTAAAACACTTCTGTGAATCTTATCTAAAGTTGTTTTTTTAAGTGCCTTTTGTGAGATAAAGTTTAGTTACTCAATGGAATAATTCTCCGTCACTTAATTTTAAAATGATTGTTTTTACTATAATTTAACATAATATTTGTAAACAGTGCTACTGCTCATAAAGATAAATAACTAAGAAACACAAATTTATCAATAAAATAACAAAACATGATGAAAAAAAAACATCGATTTTATTTCATGTACAATTTTACAAAAATACGCCCAATTCCCAAATTCACTCTGCTGGGGATTAAACCCGGTACATCCCACGTTAAGACAATAGTGCTCAGCACTGCGCGAGTGAGGTACCTAGTCAATAGGGCATGCTCCCGATAATTCCTGGTACCAAAAATTCCCGGTACTTCTGAATAATTTTCAGTCCCGGTTCTCCACACCATAAAACCGGTACTTTTGATACTTTTGAGACTCGAAGTACATACATTCTGTCGATTCTTCTCTAATTAAGTGTGGATATTTCTGCATGTAACAATAATTTAATTCACTATACTGTATTTTATGCTCACAAATTCGAGGTATTAGTTTAAAAACCCCTATTTTTACTTTGGCTATAACGATTATTTTACTGCCACTTCGTACAGTTTCGTATGTTAGTCTTTCTGGTAAGTATTATTTACCAGCAGAGAAGAGCTTTTTTGAAGATCAATGAATTGATGGATCTGTCACTGGAATAAAATTTGTTCAGCCATAATAAATTACAGTAGATTATGCTATATTCTGTTAATTGTATCGTTACTTTCATAAATTTCACATGAAGATTGACAGGAAAATATTGATAGACTGTAATATAAAATATACCTCATAAGCCCGAGGCTACTAAATTTTGATTTTTGACTCCACTGTCAATTATACCAATAGCAGAGGGAAAGAAAATATGGATATCCGTATCCATAATTCCCTAAGATGCTCAGGAGTTCTCCATACAATGTTATGTAAAAACCAAGACTGTGAACAGTCCAATCTTTATGTATGGATGTGAATCCTGGACAGTAACGCAGCAGTAACGAGGCTCTTTATGGCTGATAGGAAACGTCTTTAGAAAATCCTAGGGTCCTCGATCCTAGGATCCTCAGTACGTACGGGGAGGACGGTGAATGGATACCAAAAATACTAAGAGGTACCATATCCAATATAATTGTAGAGACCAAATCAGCGTGCGGCAAAACCAAAAAACGGCACAGAATAGGAGAGAGTAACATCTTCACGAGATTCTCTTGGGAATACTGAGTATGGGTTGGAAAATATTGTTGATTTAGATTACCATTTGTAATTCTTTGAGGTGAGGTTACTACGTACGCCTGTCTATAAAAAAAGACCCGTAAAGGATCACTTTGTTGTCCGTGTATCCAAGCCTCAAGGCTTGTTTCTCATAAACTGCTTGATGTAGTAAATTTATATTTGCACTGGCTTCTAATTGCTATAAAAGTAGTTACATATGAGCGTATCACGATAAAAAAAAATTCAACTTTTCAAAGTGTATTCTCATACAAGACGCAATCTCTGTAAAACCTATGAACTACAATAAAACTTTGAAATTTGTAACGAAGCGAGTTATGGTACAAGTACATGAAAAAATCATGAATTTACAGTCCTGTGTGAAATATTATGCGATAAATTTTTGTATAATGCCTAATGAATAGTAATATTCAGTATATTCCTGTGTGAAATATTATGCGATAAATTTTTGTATAACGCCTAATGAACAGTAATATTTGGTCTATTTCATACTTTCTGTAATGTCTTAGCCGTGTTTTTGTGATAATTTAAGGTAGTATCGAAAGTATCGAAAGTCCCGGGAATTCCCGGTTCCTTGCCAATATCGGTCCAAAATTTCCCGGTACTCGAACACAGCACCGAATGCATGCCCTAGTAGTCAGGGAGAATTATAATAAACAAGTTAAGAGATCAACTTGTTCTCAAATATTTCTCAAGAGATAAGTTAAAAAAATACTCTGTACACAAAAACGGGAAATCACAAAAAAAACCAACGACGTATTTCCCGGAAATTTCTAACTCCCGGGTCCCAGAAACGAAACCCTAAGGGTATCTAATATCCAATCAATTAGTAATAAAACTTGCAATAGGCACTTATTTGAAGTATTTGAGACACTACTAGGTCCTTACCACTATTAAGCTTTCGATATAATAATATTATCTGGTCGGTCTGGTCCAATGAGAGCGGACGAGTAGGCAGTAGCAAGCTGAAGTGGCAATGCTTGATTTTCAGTTTTCCTTTCTGTCTTACCACTGTTTTGTTATTTTCCATTCATATCAAAAATTGCACTGGAGGCATACTACTATCGCTTAAATCCGTATTGTTTTAATATTGTTGACGTTCGTGTTTTTAGAATTATAATCCTTATTTTAGGACCTTCAAGGTACGTGACATAAAACTGACATTTTTAAGTAATACTGCTTTAAGCGATGGCAGTGAACCCTCTGACAGTAATTGGATGTTTGACAACTTACCTACTTCTTGGAAATATTAAAAGACGTCATTGTTACAACCAGCAGGAGTTTTTTTTTTTAAATAGTGAAGCGACGTGCCTTTTTATGCGATATTTCGCAACTCGTATGTCAATCTAGTAATTACTAGTACGATTTTAATTTTGAAAATAGTTTTCAAAATAATTACGAAGCTGCAACACAAGCTCACTTGATTGTCATTTAAGTAGCGTCATCTTTGGCGTTGGATGGTTTCTATGACCTGCCTTATTGATGTTGCCAAATAATAAAATATACATTTACAGCATTGCTTCACCAAAAATATTTATTTTAATACATAAAAAAGACATTTAGACGCCTGGGTATGTTTATAAAACAATACAAAAAGTTGTAATATCAATCTGTCAAATCGATTAAAACTTCTTCGTAAATGAAGTCGATTGTTGTCAAAAATCGAATGGATAGCGCATTACGGCATCATTATTTCGAGCTGTCAAAAGTTTGGTCAGAGAACACATATTCATACTTTATTTGCTTATGTATTTTTAGTTATATAAAAGAAGATAGCTCACGAAAGTTGTAATATCCACGTCTTCTGTCAATTCATGTTGAATAAACATTAGTCTTATTCATGTTATGTTTGAAAACCATTTTAAAATATCGATTTAAACGCTGGAGCAAAGGAGCACAGATCCATCGTCTGTGAAGTTCTTTCGAACACTGGCGGAGGTGAAAATGAGCTAGCTCTTCTCGAAAAACCGGAATACAATGGAAAACAGAAAATATGTGTACATTTTAATAAATATTAATAAATCAATGGATGTCATTTAGAATTTGGAATTTAATGATATATTTTTCAAGTAAATTGAGGTTTTCAATTTGGAGATGTGTTGATTTGAAAACTGAAATAAGAGGTATGTTTGAATTTATTTTTTATGCAGCGAAGTTGTTTAAATCGTGTTTTGGGATAAAACAATATCTGAGTTAAGGTCTTGAAAACATCATATATTTTTTTCAATCTTCCATATGCCACCATTTAATGGATACACTGCTTTGGAGACCCCCCCCCTGACCACACACAGCGCCTTAAATAGTCACATTTACTTTACCTGCCTTCACCTTGTATTACGTATTGTGCGTCGAAATTTGAAATGGATAATCATCATCCATAAAACATCCATTTAAATAATTACAACAAAAAAATCTATGATTTCGCGGCAAACCGCAATTTACCAACTTTGTTTTTCTCCGTATCGATAACAAGAAGGAATTTTAAAAAATACAGTAGTACCATAGACATAGATCTGTAGGATAATGGAAGGATACGATGGGTAACATTGGCATTCAACTAAGTGACATAAATTTTTTGGTTGTTGATAGTAACCATTGACTAAAAGTTTTGGATAACCGAATGAGGATATCACGCATACCGATATGAGGATAGTACGGCAAAAATTAAAAAAAAAAAACTTTAATCCCTAGACCCTAAATGCTAACTTTAGTCCGCATACGCTAAGCTATAATGAAATCTTTTTAGAGCATGAGAGGTGAAAAATAATAAAAACTAAACAGGCATAAAAATTAGTTCCAATTTTGGCCACAGGGTCGCATAAGTTTGACGGACTCACGACAGACTATATTTTTTAATTTGCCGCCATTTTGCGCTCTGAGTTTTCACTAGACAGACTAAAAAATCGACAGTAAGATAGTGATGCCAGCCTAAATTTATATTATTAAATAAAGAATAGAGGAATGTGGAGACATTTGTGCGACAGTGAAGCAAGTACAATATTAAATACCTTAATATTAAATACTCATAATTTAAGGTTCTAAATCCCTTGGCACTTAAGTTTTGGTTTGATATTATGCCTACCAATTATAAGTACGTTGTTAAACAATACCTACACCTATCTAAGATTAGTACATTCATTACATAATATTTTTCGTCCTATATATAGTGTGTTTTTTTGTTATTAACATTCAAAGTGGGTAACTTTAGTCCCATAACATTTAGTCCCACAAAACTAATCTGACCCGGAGACAGCGCTGCCTTGTATAAAAAAATAAATAAAAAAAAAACTAAACAGTCAGGCCAATTTTGGCCACCGGGCCAGATTAGTTGGTGGGACTATACATCAAATTAACGTATGTCAATTGAACGTATTTTTTTACTAGAAAACTCTGGAAAGCTTACACTCAGGGCTTCGATTATATAAAATACTACATAAAATAAGATATTCATACAAATACTTCCTAATGCCACAAAAATACACAAATTAGCTATAAAACATACATTAAATAGTGGCTACTTTCAAATTGAGAAAAATAAAATTTTCATTAGATATGTACAATACCTATAAGCAAAAGTCAATTGTATAAAATTCAATAAATATCTTAAACAACTAGGTTTATTTGGACATTTTTATTACGTTTCACTATCAAATGACTAGCCATTTTCGAAAGAGAAGACTTCGTGTTACCACTGCATACATTTGATGTACTTACTTAATTCCAGAAAATACCTCGCAAACGTCATGAATATACCTGAAAACAAGACAAAACAAATGAAAACAAAATGTCGAGTCCATTTGGACGAATTTATATTTATCAGTCTGTGATATAAACAATTAATTCGGAATAAAAGCACTTCAAATTCGCAAATTAGTCAATTCATGGCCCGAAGCCTATCAAACCTTTTTTGGTTTTAGAAAAAATACTTCCACCCTAACTTACTAAGGACCCCGCAACCTTGGACGAATAAGCCACGGGACGCGTGATATCGGCCATATTCGACTTACCCTTCTAACCACCGACTGTTACAGTTTCGCCTTTAATTATGATATTGTGTTGTCGTATAGTTCGACGTTTTCATGCACTAGTCAATAATTGGGCAGAAAAATGACAAGACCCCGCAAAAGTTAGTCGAATGTGATTTGATACATTTTTCTTAATTTTCCTATCCCGTGTTTATTTAATCCAAGCCCGCAGCCCATCCTTCATCCCATCAAAATGTTGTCTCCCATGCACTGTAAAATAGTTTATTGTGTAGCCTGTCCACAGTACTCACGTCTATAGCGGCGGTTCCTCCCGCAGGCCTTCGCTGTGGCGCGCGCGGCCCGCCATTTCGAGGATGGCTTTAGCGTCAGGGTTAGTGTCCAGAATGCTCAGGTCGCGCTCATCCTATACACAGCAACAAAGTAACAAACTAAATACATTGAAATGAAATGAAAATATACTTTATTGTACACCATACACAAAACACATTTAACAAAAACAAGTATAAAAATAAACTGCACAATAGGCGGCTTTATCGCTAAAAAGCGATCGCGGAAATAATAACAGAATATTTGAATGAGGGTGCACACAAAGTAGGTAACAACATTGGTCGATTTTATAAGCCCTTACATTTATGCAGAAAACATACAATCAAGGAACAAGAGGCTTATACTCCCACAAACTTATCTGAACCGGTGGCCAAAATTGGAACTAATTTTTATGCCTGTTTAGTTCTTGTTTTAATTTTATTTTTCATATCTACTAGCGACGCTGTCACCGGGTTAGATAAGTTCGGACTATAATTGGGTCTTGGACAACTAGTTAAATCACTGTTTTTCAAAGATTACAGAATACTTGTAATGTATTTTCGCTTTGTAAACTTAATATATTTTATAAAGAGGGTTTCATTTCCCCAATCTTCGCTCAGTAATAAAGCTAAAAGTTCTTCCAGAGAATTATTTTGAAAATAATGTCAAACTAATCATAAGTACCTACTCATACAAGTAACAATTACAGTATTTCGTTACTTTTTTTCCTTTAGGTATTCTAAACTAAAACTCAACTACGAGTAACAATATCTTTGTAACAAATCACGATTACCGGTTGCATACCAAAACTTTACTACAGCAAGATATTCAAAATTACACTAAATTAATTTCTAAACTACCTTACGACGTTATTTCTGCAATATCTTTTTATCAATGCCAACTAACAAAGTACCAGGCAATCATAAATCAGGGCCGTCTCTCAGTCCATCGCTCGCGGGCTGTTTTCCCAACAGTTGCATAAACTTGCGTTCCGATTTGCGCGTGTCCAGCACGCTACTGCGCTCTGACACCGTTGGCCTCTGGGAGGGGAAGGGGGTTAGGATGTTAGGGGTTTTAGGAGATTTAAGATGTTATAGGAGGCTGTAGGAAAAATTTTGTGTACCTAATTTTGAGTTTGTTAAGAAAACAATTTTGAGTTTGTAATCTAAATTAAGAAAACAAAATGTAGGGTCTTCCTTGTCTTATCCTCTCTAAAGACCAGGACAGCATGATTGTGTTCCCATTCTTTCCCATTTCTGCTGCTTTAACTAACAAAGTACCAGGCAATCATAATTTAAGAGAGTCTCTTAATCCATCACTCGCGGGCTGTTTCCCCAACAGTTGCATAAACTTGCGTTCCGATTTGCGCGTGTCCAGCACGCTACTGCGCTCTGACACCGTTGACCTCTGGGAGGGGAAGGGGGTTAGAATGTTAGGAGATTTAAGATGTTATAGGAGCCTGGAGGAAAATTTTTGAGTACCTAATTTTGAGTTTGTAAACTAAATTAAGAAAACAAAATGTATCATCTCTAAAGACAGGTTTGAGTTAATCTTTAAGTTTTGTTCCCACTTCTGCTGCTTTAACTAACAAAGTACCAGGCAATCATAAATTAAGAGAGTCTTTTAATCCATCGCTCGCAGTACCCTTCTGTGCTAGAACAATGTAGGCCTCTGGGAGGGGAATGGGATTAGGATATTAGGTGTTTTAGGAGATTAATGGTATATTGTTGAGAGTTGTTTATTGAATTGAATGCTAGGGAGCTCGGCTATTAGTAGTAGTTATATTTTATCTTACCTCGTCTTTATCTAAGACCGGCTTGTCCCCAACTCCCCAAACTTCCAGGTTGCGGATCCGGAACGTAGGCTCTTTGCTGAGGCGGCGGTACCTAGCAGATTTCATATTTTATTACTAACTATAGTAAAAAATTTAATAACACCACCTTTCTTTCACAACAGAAAGCCAGAGACTTTATAATATTAAGTATGGATACCAATACAAATAAATAAACTATTTATAAATGATTTATTTATTTCATGTAGGACCACTTATGTCACTTATGATACGTTAAGACTCTACCACCGGCAAAAGTTGTACCAAAAGTTGTACCAAAATGTTAGTCCCACAAAATAACGGAAATATTTTACAGACGAATCCGCGGGAATCGACCAATAAAACCTAGTTTTCTACTCACCCCCGGAAGGTGCTGCACGACTCAGCCGAAGCCCCTTCGCCGAAGGGCTCTGCGCTGACCCAGATGCCGCCGAATTGGAACTGACCTCCCATTAACTAGAGAACAAGCACAATAACTATATTTTACAACGCACTCGCTCGAAAATTTGCTCTTACTTCACCGCTATTAAAATTAAAACTATATCCACTTTTGGGCGGCAAAAATATTACAGCACAGTTAAACAGCCTACAAAGTCGTGTGTGGTAATATTTATTTTCGCACTAGTGCAGTAATATAATGGCCGCCACACAAAACTACAGTTGTTTCGTTGCCGCCATGTTGTTTGGGTATTTTATACGATTACGATGGAAATAACGATTGAAATATACTTAAAACTATTTCATTACATGTCATGATTAAAACCGCTCGCTGACACCCTTTCCCAGCTATTACTAAGTACAGAATGTCAAATAGTTTTTTATTGGCGCCTTCATAACTTATCTAAATAAAAAAATATGTACGCCTCACATTAGCCAAAGTGGCTATATTTTTTTAAACTTTTTTTTAGCAGCAGTTGTGATTTTTATTTTTTTAAATTAATAATAATTATAGTTTGTTATTCTGATTTATGAGATACACAATTTTCTTTTGCGCCGGGCTTGGAGATTTTTGTATGGGATTCAGTTTTTTTTTTCATTTTTATCCACTACAAGTTAGCCCTTGACTGCGATCTCACCTGATGGCAAGTGAAGATGCAGTCTAAGATGGTAGCAGGCTAACCTGTTAGAGGTATGGCAGTTATATTAAACCCATACCCCTATTCGGTTTCTACACGGCATCGTAAGGAACGCTTAATCGCTTAGCGGCCCATTCCTATTTCATCTCTTTTCAAAGTACTAGCTGATGACCGCGACTTCGTCCGCGAATTCTATAATTTTCGGTATGTTCTGGCGTGATTGAGTAACAAACATCCATCCAAACTTTCGCATTTAAATATAAGTGTAGACTTACCAATCCATTAGGCAGTGTCTTGGTATGATGGTTCAGATACTGGTAATGGTCGTTATAGTTGGTCGCTGGGTACATCCTCATCTTGGGTGCACATGTGAAGAGAAAGGCGTCGTCAGTGCCAGTGAAGTTGGGCCCGAAGCCCCACGCCGCGGTGGCGAAGCCCCCGAATATGTGCCCCGAGAAGTCTTCCAGGATTATCACTGAGGGGCCTTGATCTATGATTCTACCTGGCGGATGTAACAGTTTTTAGTGAAAATTAAGCAATTTTTTTTTAATTGCGAGATAGGCTTGCGCTTGACGACAGTCATGCTCAGTGCAAAACAATGATGAGGACTAGGTTAGAAGTCGAACGCGCTTGCCTAGAAGGTAAAAGATATCTAGTAGAAGATAGAATATCTTGCCTTGTTTCAGTGAAACTATAATAATAATAATTATAGCTTCACTGAAGGTTTTTAGCATTAAATTTTATACATATACAGGTGGGTCCAAATAGTGACTTCCAAAGAAAAAATATTTGATGTACCCAGACCTATCAGAAAATATTCCATTTTGATAATATTCGAGTTACAATTTTTATCGTTTTTCGAGTTTTATCGTGATAGTTCTGAGGGAGTAAGGGTTAATTTTTTTTAATTTCTTTTTGTAAAAAATATGTCTTACAACTAACAGAAAATAAGTGGACAAGGGTAAAGTTTATCTCTCGAATAAAAACTTCTAGTTTTCCCTGAAAGTGAGTAAGGTGAAATTGCTAAGTGCAGGTAGGTATGCGTCTCTGGTATGGGTCTAGGAAAAAAATTTTTCTTTTTTTCGTGGTTCTTACGAGCATTTTTTTGTGAACATGCTTGTTATGAAGTGTACTGCTATGCATAAAATAATAACTATCTTAAAACTTACACAGGTCGGAAAGTTTTTGGTCGCAAGTGAAAAATTTACGTTCGAAGGAAATGTCGAATTTTCAACTTTACTATTAAAACCTGTCTACATCACTTCCGACTAATTTTAAAAGCTTTTGAGTTTCCTGAGCTTCCCTTATTACTCTAAAAATTTCGTACTTTAAAGGGGCATTATTGCCAGAAATCGGACTTCAAAGATGGTAAGGCGGAAATTTCCGAAAATATAATTTGATTCTTAAAATGGATTTTTCCCATTTTGGACAATTTTATGGCTAATTGCAGTAAGAAACTTCATCCCGAGGAAAGTCATGGGTTACTTTTTAACCCAGAAAATCAAAGAGTTCTCACGGGAAAACCATCTAGTATTTTTTTTTAAATATACAGGCTAGCGCTTGGCTGCAATCAGACTTGCATGCAACAGGTGATGCAGCCTAAGGTGGAGCGCGCTTGCCTAGAAGATGCCTATTCACTCTTGATTTGAAGGTACCTATATTAAAAGAATTAGAAGAATTCTCAAAAGTAAATCACCAGGATACTTACCCGTCATGGTGGAGAATGATTCTCCGTGGATGTTGGTGGAGAAGAGGAAGCGCCACTTGTGCTGGTGCTGTCGCGGCAGATGGCTGTTTATCCACACGATGTGGGACAGATCTGTGAAGGCGGGGTAGTCTGGCATCGCCTCTAGACCTGACGAGAACACAGGGTAACAACACTAATACAAACTTTAAACACTATACAAAACTTTTGTCCAATAACTCGAAAAATGTTAAAAGGTTCATCAAGAAATTATCATTTTTGCTGTACAAAAAATTTTTTTTTTTAATCCACTACAAGCTAGCCCTTGACTACGATCTCACCTCATGGTAAGTGATAAGATGGTAGCGGGCTAACCTGTTAGGGGCATGGCAGTTATATTAAACCCATACTCTTTCGGTTTCTACACGACATCGTACCGGAACGCTAAATCGCTTGGCGGCACGTATTTGCCGGTAGGGTGGTAACTAGCCACGGCCGAAGCCTCCCACCAGGCCAGACCAGGGAAAAATCAGAAATTATAAATTCCGAAATTGACCCTGCCGGGGATCGAACCCAGGACCTCCGCACGTTAAGGCAACAGCGCTACACACTGCGCCACGGAGGTCGTCGAAAATTTATAAGCAAATAAAAAACATTGTGTCCGATAATTCTTCAAAGGTATGCAAAATCTGCCAATCCGCCCTTAGCTAGCGTGCTGGATCATGGCCTAAACTCTTCTCATTCTGAGAGGAGACTCTTTCTAAGTAGTGAGCCGGTAATGGGTTGATGTGATGATGATGATGAAGCTTTACTTTGAGATGTGATCAAAATTCAAATAATTTTTATTCAAGTTGACTTCAAAACAACTGCTTTTGAATAGTCGAGTGCATCTACCACTGGCTCGGAATGCCATTCCTACCGAGAAGAACCAAAAAGAAACTCAGTGGTTGCTCTTGTGAAAAAAAAAATTACAATTACACTAATGTGTAGATACGTCACCGCTGTCCTTAGCATTGTTGGAGCGAGTCAGATCCATGCTCTTTTTAACCGACTTCAAAAAAAGGAGGAGGTTCTCAATTCGTCGGAATCTTTTTTTTATTTTTTTTTTATTTTTTATGTATGTTCCCCGATTACTCGAACACGCCTGGACCGATTTTGAAAATTCTTTTTTTGTTTGAAAGGGTATACTTCAAAGGTGGTCCCATATAAATTTGGTGAAGATCTGATGAAGATCTTCGAAGACAGATGTTCCCCGATTACTCGACGACGCCTGGACCGATTTGGAAAATTCTTTTTTTTTGATTCCATTTTTTATACATTCCAGGTGGTCCCATGGTCATTAGGTCTGATGATGGAATCCTGGGGAAATCAAAGGAAGTTAAATTTTATAAGGACTCGAACCCAGATAGTTATTAGGTACAGGTCTGTCTACCTTTCGAGAACCTATTTTTTTATTATTTTTTAATATTTACAGCACTAAAAAGCAAACAATAAAATTATTTTTAAATAAAAAAAACCGCCTTCAAAAACTAAAAAGCAAAAAATAATTGGATATATTTACATATTATTATTTCTACCCACTATGTTGAAGTCGGGCGGGTATAACAAGGATAAGCAAAGTTGACGCAAGGCTCGGTTTTTTTTTATTTATATCATTTACATAATTTTCAACAGTATAATAAACTTTTTTCAGGAGCATACTTTTAATGTATTTCTTAAACTGGTGATTATTAATAGCAAATGATTTATTTATTTCACGCAGGACAACTTGTGATAAGTCAAGACTCAACTACCGGTTCGGAAAGCTGTTCTACTGAGAAGAGCCGGCAATAAACTCACCATCAGCAACGGGCAGCAGGGAGGGCGCCGCGGGAGGCAGAGGCGTGGGGCTCTCGTCTCCCGCTTTCTTGTTGATCCCATAGAGATTTACGTAAACCAGCTCAGCCAACTGCTTGAGGAGACTGTTGTTTTGTAACCTACGAGAAAATGAGAAGAGAAATAATGAATGGAGGAGTACAGGCGTATCCAAAAAAAAAACCATTTTTGTATGTATAAACGCTAAATTGAGCTAAATATATTGTATTTATACAAATGTACAAGGATGCGTACAGGCGTATCCAAAAAAAAGACATTTTTGTATGTATAAAAGCTAAATTGAGTTTAAAATAGTCTCTTAAACTTATCTGACCCGGTGACAGCGTCTCTGTTATCAAATTAATTAATGTTACTGATAAATCATACTAATATTATAAATGCGAAAGTGTGTTTGTTTGTTGGTTTATTGGTTTGTTGGTTTGTCCTTCAATCACGCCGCAACGGAGCAACGGATCGACGTGATATGTGACGACATAGGCTACTTTTTATCCCGGAAAATTGAGGAGTTCCCGCGGGAATCCAAAAAAACTCATTCCACGCGGACGAAGTCGCGGGCATCCTAGTAAATAAATAAAAACTAATCAGTTTAACTAAAAATTACTTCCAATTTTGGCCACCGGACCAGATACGTTGGTGGCACAATAAGTGTAATTAGTCCCAAAATTCAATTTAATTTGCTGGATCGATTTATGTTGCCTATGGTATTCTAGCTGCGACAGTGGATTTTAGTCTATAGCAGAAGAGGAGGTGATTGTGATAACAGATAATAAGGAGGCAGGTTGAAATGGTGGTAATGACTAATGACGTATGTGTAGATGGTAATGAGTAATAACAGTGGCGTACAGTTCATACAGGCATAAAAGCACTGCTTACCCAAATGGAATTACGTCAATGCTCATTTTTCAACAAAACAGCTAGTAAATAGGTGTTCTGACTAACTAATGCCTATTAGCTTCAAAACCTGTGCACGCCACTGAGTAATAACGTATGTGTGGATGGTAATCGTACCGCCAAGGGTTTTAGCGTTCCGGTACGATGCCGTGTAGAAACTGATAGGGGTATGGGTTTAATACTGTACACCTAACAAGTTAGCCCGTTACCATCTTAAACTGCATCATCGCTTACGATAAGGTGAGAATCGTAGTGGATAAAAAACAATACAAAAAAAATATAAAATAATATTTATAGTGTGACAAAATTATATAGCGGTCTCTACCCAATAAGCTAGGGTAACCTGTATTGCAGAGGGTAGTTCCTTCCAGTCATACATGATAATATTACTAACAAAAAAAGAATTTTCAAAATCGGTCCAGGCGTCTACGAGTAATCGGGGAACATACATAAAAAATAAAAAAATAAAAAAAAAAGATTCCGACGAATTGAGAACCTCCTCCTTTTTTTTGAAGTCGGTTAAAAACGAATTACTTATTTTCGGTGTGAAAAACTAAGCGTGTCTGTTTGAATACAACAATGAGGCAGGTTGAAATGACGATTATGGTAATGAGTAATGTCGTATCCACCACCACCACCACCACTACAGCCCATTAACGTCCCACTGCTGGGCACAGGCCTCCACTCTCATAGGAGAGAGGGAATTACAGCTTAGACCCACCACGCTGCTCCAATGCGGGTTGGCGGGCTCTAACGACTATTATCATGTTAGTGATAATAGCCGGCACGGGGGTGAAACACCGCCAACATCCTAACTCTGGGCTAGTACTGAGAATTTCTAGTCAGAAAAACTTAACACTTATTATGGCTGACCCGGGACTCGAACCCGGGATCTCGTCGGCCGCAGTCAAACATGCTAACCACTAGACCAACGAGGCTGTTAATGACGTATGTGTGGATGGTAATGACGTATGTATGATTCTTTCATACGTACCATTTGGAAAGCTGTGAAGCAGTACAGTGGTGCTGCGGCGAGTCCAGGTCCCCACCGACGGTGGCGGCTACGGCCTCGCCTAGCGCCTGCACGTTGGACGCGCTGGCCCTGAACCCTTTGTCCTGCCACGTCCTCACACGCTTGGACGAGGACGATTTCACCATCTTTATGTATGTTGATACTATGCTTTCGCAATACTGAAATAATAATATCCACTATATATATAACTGCCATGCCCCTAACAGGTTAACCCGCTACCATCTTAGACTGCATCATCACTTATCATCAGGTGAGACCGCAGTCAAGGGCTAACTTGTAGTGGTTAAAAAAATATGTATCTTAATATATTTATGTCACCGTAAAATTGTAAAACAGCTAGTAAAAATAACAATTATAATTTATTTGCTTACCTCTTTCAACAGCTGATAGGGCATCTCCAAATCCTCGCTATAGTCCATACCGAGACAGTTGTATATGACTATTAGTCTTTCTTCTACCGTGCCTGTAAGATCAAAATAACGAAACTTAAAAAAAAAACGGGCTGAGTTTGTTGTGGGCTCTTCTCAGACCAGGGCGCGTTTGGAACCCTCGTAGCTTTAGTTTAAGATGTCGCACTGATTATCACCATTATACATATTGTTACTCGTATATGTTAAAAATAACCGGACGTCAATAAGTGTAGTATACCTACCTAAATTGAATAAACGTTCTTTGACTTTGACTATATTTTATAATAACTTTTTTTCCATTTGATAAGTCAAAATATAATGCATTTATAATTTTTGCTTTATAAAAAATTGACCCATTTTCTCATTCATTAAATGCAATTTTAAGAGAAACTTAGAAAAAAATATTCAATTTATATAAGTACCTATTTCATATCATAACTAGACGATGCCCACGACTTAAATTAATTTTATTCCCGCGGAAACTGCTTAATGTTCCGGGACTTAAAGTAGCCTATGTCCATCCCGTGTCTCTATACCTTTCATCAAAATCGATTGAAAAGATGGGCCGTTAAAGCGTATCAGACAGACAGACACACTTTTGCATTTCTATCAGTATGGATTCTAAATTTTCTAATACTTTATGAGTAGGAGAGCTTGAAAAGGAATAAAAAGGTTGAAAGGACGGTTGTTGATTTAGAAATCATGTACTCCCAATTTGTCCCTGCTCGGATTCAAACCCGGAACCTCGCTCATCACTGCGCCAGGGGGTAGTCTTACCTCGTACATTATAAACGTATAGTTCCGCGAATCGGTTAAAGTCCACCGTTGGCAACTTCCGTTGGCCCGAGCCGAAGAGGAAGTTGTTCAGGTATTGCGCCAGCCGAGGATCTATTTGTGGGCCCCAGTATTTCTGAAACAAGTGGATATAATTCAAATTATTAAAAAATACGACTGCTCTGCCGTAGCCCGTATTGAATTACCTTTGGAATCTTATTCACATTTTTATTAAATTATATTTTTTTGTGAATCACTGGATATTGAACTATAGTGCTATATATTTTTGAAATCTACAATATCATCATTTTCTAGATGATGATTATATAGTTAAAATTATTCTTTTATTAACTTTAGTCTTTAATGCGGGACCATGGTCACCCTATTAATTTTTTTTTAAATTTTACTATCCTATGTCACCCGGAATAAGCTAGGGATTCTAACGATACCTCATTTATCAATATCGGTTCAGGCGTACAGAAGTTATAGTGGAATATACAAACTCACATACATACATACATACATACTTACATGAACCCTGAAAACAATATAGTATATACCTACTCCTTTTTTCAGGCAGTCGTATAAAAATAAAGGGTTGTGTGGCATGCTGACTTGTTATATTGACGCATCGTCAGTTTTTTATTCCACTACAAGTTAGCCCCTGACGGCGATCTCACCTGATGGTAAGGTGATGATGCAGTTTAAGATGGTAGCGGGTTAACCCGTTAGGGGTATGGTAATTAAACCCATACCCCTATTCGGTTTCTACACGGCATCGCACCGGAACGCTAAATCGCTGGACGACCCGTCTTGGCCGGTAGGATAGTAACTAGCCACGACCGAAGCCTCGCATCAGGCCAGACCAGGGAAAATACAAAAATTATCAATTCCAAAATTGACCCTGCTGGGGATCGATCCCGGGACCTCCGCACGTTAAGACAACAGCGCTCAACACTGCGCCACGGAGGTCGTCATGTATATTTTAAAAAAATACTAAATTATGAGCTTTGAAAATGTTTGGATAATTTTATTAATCTGGAAAAAGTGGGTTACGATGTTGTTACGATTCATAAAAAATTGCTTTGAAACGATTTCATAGAAGTTATTGAAGTTTGTATGTCGAATTAATAGCGTAGTATAAAAGATAGTTTTGAATGTTCGCGCAGTTTTTAGTTGACGAAAATATAATAAAACACAGGTTCATCACAACCCATAGTCACGAGTCACCTCTCAGAATGAGAAAATATGCCATGGTCCACTATGCTGACCATGTGCGAATTGACAGATTTCATTGAGAACAACAACATTAATGAGAAGTTGAGAACTCTCAGGCATGCCAGCTTCCTCATGTTTTCCTTTACCGTTAAAGCAAGTCATATTTAATTTAATTTACAATTTTATGATTTACTAGCTGACCCGGCGAACTTCGTACCGCCTTAGTATGCAAAATTAAATGTATATTTTTCAATATTTCTGAGAGATTTTCTTAATATTTTTTTCCGTAAGAACCTTCTCCTAATAATAACAAATACAACAAAAAAAGAATTAGTGAAATCGGTCCAGCCATTCACGCGTGATGCCGTGACCAAGGAAAACGGGTTTCATTTTTATATATATAGAAGATAGAAGATTTTATGTAGGATCTACACCGATTCGGATTCTACTGTAATATTAATTGCATAAAACGTGCAAAACTCCTTAAATAATTCGAACCTGCCTAATGGTAGGCGAAAACCAGGCCAGCATTGCTGTTCCTACATTATTCCACATGTTTTCGGGAATATTTTTCACCTATGTTAATATTTACATACTTCCTAAATTAACTTTAGTACATTCTATTTTCATTTACAGTAAAACTTCGTAAAACTGCGCACCATATTTCATAGCGATCTCCAATATTTATGCCGGGCATGGTTTCTTTCACTCCTAGTTCATAACAATAGATTTTACCTGCATTGTACAAGAAAATGGCCACGAAATACGGGATCAGTGAAGCCAGTCTTCGCTTCTTTCTCTGGATTTAATGAAGCTCTGTTTTACGGCGGAGAAGCGGCGCCGTCAAAGAAAACGGCGTATAAAGTACGCTCTCTAGAGAACCACTCCATGTCTTTTTTTTACTTTTTTATTACAGAATAGGCTTGCGCCTTGCGATTAACGTCAAGTCAATCATGCTTAAGGCGAGTCACCTCCAAGATTTTAGGAGGTGAGGTGTGGGGTGCCGCCCGCGCGTCTCGCGGTACATTTCTCGTAGAGACTAGCGGGGAAGCGGGCAGCGCGGTATATTCTGAAACCGCTTGGCAACGTTCAAATTCTGGGATTAATTTGAATTAAATGGATATAGGACTTCAGTTTGAAATAAATTTTAGCAGGTTCTCATTAATACTTCAAGAGGAATTTATCCATATAAAAATGATGAGCAAAGTCGAAAATTTTATTAATAAAAAATTCGTTTTCAACTTTTAATTTAGCCTGTTTCAAGATTTTTTTTGATCGAGTAAAGTACATCCTATCGTGTAACAAATTAGCACATTCTTTAGACAATATCTTTAAGTGTATCGGATATTTTTTGTAAGACCGTTATTTAATAGTAAATACCGAAAAAATTTGATCTAGCAAACCAGTTTTCACCGCTGAGCTGAGGTGACTCGCCTTAAGAGGCCGGTTCGCGCCGCTCGCAACTTCTATTCGAACCGCAAATATAAATTTGCCGGTATATTGCTATCTCTATTTCACTGATGACACATGATCGCGTTCAAGCGAGATAGCAATATGAGCTTACAGAATTTGTTATACATTTAGTCTTGTTCCGTGAATACCAAAAATGATGAATGAAAACTTATCGTGCTTTTTACTTCGTTTTGTTATTCTGTAACTTGACAATATAGGCTATGCTGCTGACCAATTAATACGTAAGATATCGTTGGTTTTAATATGAAACAAATAAGAGGGAAACATGTCCATCTTGTCGTAAAAATATGCAAAACGCAATTCATTTACATTTCATTTTAGGAAAGTATTTTGAAAACATATAAATCCAGGGGACTAGATAAATACAATTTGAATCCAAATAAACTCACATTTTGGTGGAAATGTTCTCGAATTATTAATTATTTTGGTATTACGTTTGTATGGGCAATTCATTCTCCGCTGGCACCTTAATACAAAGCAATCTAAGTTGGAACGCGCTTGCCTAGAAGACGCCTATTCACTCTTGTCTTGAAGGTACTTAAGTTATATGAGGCAGGTAATACATGCGCTGGAAGAGCAATCCACACCTTAGCGATTCGTATCAGAAACGTAGAGCTATTTTACCGTTTCGTTCGAGCAAGTTGGACGTCAACCATTTAAGGATGCCAACGCTGACGGTTTCTTGCTGTCGTGTGGTAAAACGATGAAGGAGGAATTTCGTTTCGAATCCATGCAAAAATTCACGTCGTACTGTTGCTCCGTTGCGACGTGATTGAACCAACAAACAAACACACTTTTGCATTTAGAATATAGTATGATTATTATTAGATTTATATCTTTGTTTTTTGAAAATTTCTCCTTAGCTTTCAATAGGTAAGTAAAAGTCACACTTCGTTCCAATACAAAACGCTTACAAAGAATCGCTTATTTCAAAGCCCGACGCTATAAAAGGTGCCCAAAAACTTTTCCAGCATTGTTCGCGAAAAAAATAAACAGCGCTGTGGCCGACCCGCGCCCATGTTTACACCTCCCAATAATTTATGATTCCATTAGTGATTTAGCATTGTGTATGCATTTGATCGTAATTGGCGTGTCTGTCTGTCTACAGTTGTAATGTCTTAATGGAAAATTGCTTTCATAAGTAATGGAGGAGCCCGACGTGTTACAATAGTTTTTGTATCACTTCAAACCACCCAGTATTACCGAAGTATTTAGCTGTTGGAAGCTTTTACACTTTCCGAATTTTCGTTATGAGTGTGACGTGGTCTGTGATACATTAATTATTTATTATTGGCATATAAATATTCCCAGGGTATGCTTTTAAAACAGCTCCCGGTGTTTCTATAATGATTTATTTGGCTATTAAAATTGTCTTTTTAGGGTTCCGGAAGGAACCCTTTAAATAGTTTTAAATATAGATATTTATTTCTCATAAAGAACATACTGTTCAGATAACAGAGATTGGTACCTATCCATAGTTTCGCCATGTCCGTCCGTCTGTCTGTAGTGTCAGTTAGAAGGAAAACTATCATAGCTATTAGTGCAGGGCTTTACAAGTTAACGAGAATTGTCGACCAATTCGACAAAACGAATGATAGATAGATAGATAGATAAATTCTTTATTGCCACACATTCACCACACACTCTCATACACACACTTTATAAATAAACAAAATATTTAAAAAATAAAAAAAACAGCCCTTTTAATTCCAAACTTCACACACAGATTTTAATTATTATAAACTACACAGTTTTGTGTAGATAGTTTACTTACTACCTACATACATCAGGTAAGTATCCATACTAATACCTAAAAAGCTTAAAACGTCTTTAAAATGAGTATAAAAGTAAGAAAAATAATGTGTTAACTTTAACGCGTGCGAATAGGTAAACAATCTCCCACTAGGCTCCTAGAACATTGAGTTGGAATTGAAGTTTAAATTGGTCGAAAACTCGAAATTAATCAAAACCAACTCGTGCCGATAGTTTTCGCCAGAGGGCACACTACCGTCGCCTTAAGTCGTATTGTGACGTTCTTGATTTGGAATTATAATCCTTATTTTAAGACACATCAAGGTACCGTGGCTTAAAACTGTCATTTGAAATAATACTGCTATGATTGTAGTAACCCCTCTGTTGTAAACTGCGCTGACCGCAATAACGTATGCAGTTTGGAACTGGCAAGGATTTATACGGAACCGATTAGCGCTCAAACAATGCAATCTTGATTTAGAATTATAATCCTTATTTTAAGACACGTCAAGGTACCGTGGCATAAAACTATCATTTGAAATAATACTGCTTTAAAGTGATTGTAGTAACCCCTCTGTTGTAAACTGCGCTGACCGCAATAACGTATGCAGTTTGGAACTGGCAAGGATTGTTTACTCGTTAACGAGCGATTTATACGGAACCGACTGGCGCTCAAACATTGCAATCAGCCGGGTCAAAGTGGACTCACACACGTTGGTGAAATTGAATTATGTTTCAGTAGTAGGTATGCATCGATAAATAATTTTTTTTTTATAATGAGAAGAGTAGTGTGATGAATGGTACCTAGGACCCACCTAATTATTTTTTAGCTTTTAATCTATATCGATACCAATATTATAAATGCGAAATGTGTCTGTCTGTCTGCTACGCTTTCACGGCCCATCTGCTCAACCGATTTTGATGAAATTTGGTACAAGGATAGGTTGTGTCCCGGGGAAGGAATATGTGTCCGGATTAACACATTATCCCAGAAAATTCAAGAGTTCCCGCGGGAATCAAAAACCTTAATCCACGCGGACGAAGTCGCGGGCATCATCTAGTTTATAATATTAGTAAGCATTTTATGGTTTCCAATTTTGGCACGGACCCATTCACACGCGGTAGGCGTATAGAGGAACGCAGGCCATGGAGGCATACATATAAGCACTGCTTACTTAGTAGAAATAGCGGTAGAAAAAGAAGCAAAATATCAAATAGTCCGTCTGTCTATCACATCCAATTTAAATGAAACTAAAACAATATTGGCTCATTCAGCCTATCATTATTGGCTATTTAGGATATCTTGATTAGATTAAAAATATCTACCACAGTGATAAAAGTCAAATCGATATCAGTAAGGAGGAAATAGCAGGTCGGGCAACTCGAAACTAATAAACCGACCTATATTAAGTAGTCACAGGCAGAGGCGGCCTTGGGGTGGCAAGCAGGCCAACCGCCCGGGGCCTCGCTCTTGCAGGGGCCTCGCTACTGCGGGGGCCTCGCGGCCTCGCGTAATAGCCCAAGTAGAAAAAGTCATTAGGTTCTAAATGTGTATTTGAATCTCGCGCCCGCCGCGTATTACAAAACCCACCGTGCGAGTGCAAGTATATAATTGCCACCAGGTTATTTTATATTATATAATAAATTATTATTATTAAATATATAATTATATAATAAATCTATGATGGCCACTCGTTTACTCTTGCCGCTTGCGTAGTAGGCATAACATCACGCCAATATCTGAGTCCTTCACTCCACTAAATATTTCTTCCTGTCTCCTTCACGTAAATATCTACCTACCGCCCAGAGCCTCGCAATGGCTAAGGCCGCCCCTGGTCACAGGTCAAGGTAAGTAGGAGTGGTGGCTATAAGGTACCTAGCCTGCATCCCTAATGACCTTTCACACCTAATTTGCTCGAGTTATGATTGTGTAAACGTTGGTAAAGAGACATATCGTCACGTTGTCTATACTGGATAGATGGAAATGCGAAATTATGCGAAAGTTTGTATGGATGGAGGTATGGATGGATGTATGGATGTTTGTTACTCAATCACGCTCCAACAGTTTGGCACGGAGGTAGATTATAGTCTGGAATAACACATAGGCTACTTTTTATCCCGAAAAATTAAAGAGTTCCCGCGGGAACCAAAAAACCTCAATCCACGCGGACGAAGTCGCGGTATCACATATATTTGTCTGTGTTGGTATTAAAGCGAATAAAGCTCTTGTTCCAAAGTAAAGCACGCACGAAATCGCAAATGCCATTGTTAAAAGCAAATTCTCAAATGCAAATCTTGCAGTCTATTTCGAAGCCAAGTTTACACCTCAACATCAATTTGGCGAATCGTAAATCAAAACGAACAAACAAATACCTGAATAACGACTCCGACTCGAATCGATTGGGTTTAGTTAGTGTTGACCAATTTTAATGATAGGACGGGAACTGCTGGAATGTGTGAATCATCATAATCATCGTCATCTCAAGCCCATCGGGATATAATCCACCACCCTGGCTCAGTGCAGATTAGCAGACTTTGTGAAGTCTGCTAATCTGCACTAAGCCAGGGTGGTGACCATTGAGTTTTTTATATATACAACGAGCAAACGAGCAGGTCACCTGATGTTAAGTGATTACCGCCGCCCATGAACATTTGCAGCACCAGAGGTACCGCCAATGCGTTGCCGGCTTTTGAGACATTTGTTTATCCGGCCTTTGAAGAGCCTCATATTATAATCATTAGGGAAAACAGAAGATTATTATTAAGGAGAGTTCTCTAGAATCCAGGTTTTCTAACGATGGTTTGTTTGCCTGTTGTAGTGTACGGGAACAATTGATGTGAACTCAACTACCTATTTCTTTGGACGACTTCACTAGGTGGACGGACGATCGGCAAGCGAGGAGGAACAGGCAAACAAAACAACGTGAGGAAGCCTGGGTTCTACGGAACACTCCATATTCTTGCTACCAGCGGCTCCCAGCGACAAGAATATAATGGAGTGTTCTGTAGAACCCAGGTTGCCTCACTTTGTTTGCTTACGGGAGCAATTGATGTGGACTCAACCGTAGCAATGGAAAGATAGATAGATAGATAGATAAATTCTTTATTGCTACACAAGACATAAAAATACATAGAAAAGAAAACAAAACAAAACAAAGTGCGCAAGGGCGGTCTTATCACTAAAAGTGATCTCCTCCAGACAACCCATTAATTAAGGACCTTTAAGGTAGGAGCGGGATAGTGCAACAATATAGACAGCTATAATAATATACTACATAAACTTTACATACTAATAATACATGAATAATTTTATAAATACATATAAAAATAAATATATACCTATATAAACCTACATTCACAATACTTAAATATTCTATAGCATACTAGCACTAGATAAGTAATGATCCTTTAAACGATTCTTGAATATATTTATAGATTTCGATTGTCTAATGTCATTCGGTAGGACGTTCCAAAGCTTAACCGTCTTTACTGTGAAGGAATTCCCGTACACCTCCGTATGACTAGAAGGTATTCTCAACCTGTTGTCATCTTTAGACCGCAAATAAATAGACAAGTCGTTGCTGCCAAGAAAGTTGAACCGCTCTTTTAAGTAAGGTGGAAAGATCTTTCTTTGGACGGCCCCACTAGGTGAAGGACTATCGGCAAGCGCGGAGGAACAGGCAAACAAAACAACGTGAAGAAACCGGGGTTCTACGGAACACTCCATTATAATTCTCGCTACACGGGGAGGAACAGGCAAACAAAACAACGTGAGAAAGCCTGGGTTCTACAGAATACTCCATTATATTCTTGCTACCAGTGGCCCCCAGCGACAAGAATATTATGGAGTGTTCTGTAGAACCCAGGATTCCTCGCTTTGTTTTGTTACGGGAACAATTGATGTGGATTCAACCATAGGCCATAGCTAATCTTTCTTTGGACGTCCCCACTAGATACTCGGCAAGCGAGTAACTGGGAGCCGCTGGAAGCAAACAGCACAAGACCGTGCTCCTTGCAGGAGACCTTCATCCAGCAGTTGATTGTGACGACGACTCTGTTTCTTAGTACATTATAGGATAATTGGGGAAACCCTACGCATAAATTCTCAAGTTTCAAGATATTACAATGTCAGTCAGTGTATGTGTATAACTGCAAAAGCACGCGCTCCTGTCGCTAAATCCGTAGTTCACTGAAAGACGCAATTAGCCTCCAAGAACAGCTATTAATGGTTCCAGCAATAAACAAACTAACTTTGCGTCAAACTTTATATGTATATTATATTGTTGCATAAACTACAAGTTCTACAGTCGTTAATGTTTTAACGGGAAATACTGTGGCCAATTCTGTAACGAAGTAAAGAAATAAATTGTGTTTTTGAGCTATTTTTACTTGTATATTCCATCTCGTGCATCCATAGGTATGCATGTGATACATGTATGTATATCACTTTGGCCAATACAAATATGTACCACACAAGTTAATCACAAAAAAATGAAAATAATGGCAGTGAGCACAAAAGATCAGAATATAATAAAATATCAACAGCACAAAAATGCATGTAAATAACTATACTTGAAATAAATAAATAGTAAGTAAATGAAACCTCAAGGCCTAATATGAATTATATTTGAAAAACTTATTTTCTCAGTTTCTGATTATGTATGTCAAAATTCAAACAAAACTTGAAGAAGCAACTTAGTCAAAATTCTTAAGCAAACTCAATTTAATAGTTAAAATGAAATGGAAAGGAACTTGGATTGCTGACTAATTATTACATACCTTTTTATTTTACTCAAGGCTGATTTTTCAGTCATCGCAATAGGTGAGGAAATCTATGAAATGGTCAACATATTCCATATAGGAATATTCTTTATCAGCTATCAATAATTAACTCTAAGTAAAACTAAACAGTACCCTTACCACAAGATTTTAAATAATACCAACTTTGATCATTATTTAAGCATAAAAATACTTTGGGGTTAAAGTATAGTGAACCTTAAGTACCATAATTTAGTTTGTTCTCATTATAAATCCACTGCCAGTGTTCGAAATCGAAATGTTGCTAAATTAAACTCAGTGGTACTGAATTAGTGACTTTAAATCAAGCACTTGTAGATCCAGTTTACACTGACACTAGTGTTTCGACCCTCAAAATACACACAACAAAGTTGTGATTTAAAATCGTGTGGTAAGGGTACTGGCTAATTGGCCAGCAAAATGAAACTTTAAATTTTTGATTTTACTGGTCAAGTTTCCAAGTATTTGATATTAACTTCAACTTTTTAATTTACACCCCTCCACCCATTCCCAAGAAAATGGTGATTGATAGACAGACAGAAGGACAACGTGATCCTATAAGGGTTCCTCATTTCCTTTGGTGGTATGGAGCCCTAAAAATCAGTCACCAAACCAAGTGCAAATTAAACTATAAACTAAAAATGAACATAAAATGAACAAACTTCTAAGGACACTGGGTCTAATTTGCCACTCACGATGAGGTCCTCCTCCCTGATACGCTCGGAGTTCTTGCTTGCCGCTCTGAAGGTTTGCGCTACATACTTTGGCTCTTCTTTTGTGAGTAGAGTGCATTTTGCCGCCAGCTTTTTGCTGGTGTTGCCCATTCTATAATAGGAAAAAAACAGATGGTTAAAATTAGATTAAGTATACAGATATTATATAAATGTATTATCATTTATCAGTAACATTTTCTTCTGAGATACTATCATATTAATAACCAAGTAATATCATATTTAATCAAACCGATATTATAAATGCAAAAGTGTGTTTGTTAGTCCTTCAATCGCGTCGCAACAGAGCAATGTATCGACGTGATTTTTGATACAGGTATAGGTGACATAGGCTACTTTTTATTTTGGAAAATTTAGAAGTTCCCGTGGGAATTTAAAAAACTTCAGCTGAACTAGCTAGTAAAATCAGCTAGTAAAGCATATATTTCAAACTAGATGATGCCCGCGACTTCGTCCGCGTGTATTGTTTGTTTGAGTCCGGAGTGAACTCCATAATTTTCTGGCATAAAAAGTAGCCTATGTCCCAGGATACAAACTGTCCCTGTACCAAATTTCATCAAAATGGGTTGAACGGATGGGCCGTGAAAGCGTAGCAGACCGACAGACAGACATACATACTTTCGCATTTATAATATTAGTATGGATAAGTATACAAAATTGGCGTAATTACAAATAACAGTAACAAAAGTAGGTACCTATGTATTGTAAAAACCAACACTCTGAGTAAAAACTTTTAAAGAACATTAGATTATATTATAAAAGCTCATCAATATTGTATGATTCATAAAGAATGTCACGAGTATAGAGGCAACATGATGGCCTTTGTCTTTATTTAGCGACAAACCGACCTTTCTTTAAAGAAAACACTAACACGACGTATAATAAACAAATTGAACTCGAGAAAACACACCTTTCCAGCTACAATATACCTGTTTAAAGGTAAGGAAAATAGCCAAAATATTACCTGTTCTGTTTTTCTCACAAAATCTATTTGTTTAACTGTTAAAAAGACATGTTATTAGGTTTGTTTCTTTATTACTACTTAGAAAAAATAACATAAAATGATATTATCCTTCTATATTAATCCATCACAAAATGTTAGGCAAAAATAAATTTGTTTTTGTGAATCAATAATATTTTGTTGACAAAATTCTTGATTGAGTTGTCTCTGATTATTTCTTCTTCATATTTTTTTTTTGAAGGTGAGGTTATGTTACCTGTCAAATTATTAATTTAATTTTTTTTCTGTCACTGCAATGTCACTTGCTACGGTCACAAACTCTACGAACGCACGTTCGTGTTACAGTCCAAAAAGCAACTGATTCAGATTGGTTTCTCGTCTCATCGCCAAGCCTTATCGCCCGTAATGTAAATATTTGAAACGTACGTAGAACTAATAATTGTTCAAACTCCCATACGTCAAATTTATCTATTTAGCTTAGCTAATTAGCTTCTACCCGCGGCTTCACTCACGTTAGATTCGATTTGCATAAAGATTTCAAAGCCCTATTTTACCCCTTTAGAGATTGAAGTTTCAGTAATCCTTTCGTAGTAGCTATCTAAATGCATTTCAGCCCGATCTGATTTGTGCTGTGCGTTGATAGCTCAGTCAGTCAATACTTTTATATACCTATTTAGATAAAATTATATTAATAAATATTTATTTGTAACCGCTAGATCAAAGTGCAAAACACTCCTATTTTCTCCTATTAAGCAATAGCTCCCGAATCTTTCTATTGTTCGAAAGTACTGATTATATTTTTTTTATATTTTTTTAATTACTATTTTCTCAATTCAGAATTGCCACAGATCTCAAAAAAGCAGAACCAGAAAAATACAGCGTGTGTGTGAAACTGTATGTAGGTATTACTTGCATGTACAAATCTTCCTGAACAATTCTGTATCGTATCTAATAAGTAATACAAAAAGCGAGAACTTTGGTCAGGAACAAACTAACCCAGCCGTAACCCATACTAGACCTTTCTTCAAAAATCGAAAGATTTAATTTTTCTGCAGCAATAATAAATAACCAATTAACCACAGACAATCGTTACAAACCTTTGTTACAAACCAACTTTTAAAAAATTACTTTAAAAATGTACCATACCATAAAAATATTCTACTTATTAGTAGAAATTGGAAATGCAAAGTACCTTAGTAATTACTAATTTGAAGTCGGGTATTATAAAATACTAGCAGATGCCCGCGACTTTATCCGCGTGAAATAAGTTTTTTTTAATTCCCACGGGAACTCCCTAATTCTTCGGGTTAAATCAAATCAAATCAAATCAAATATTTTTTATTCAAATAAACTTTTACAAGTACTTTTGAATCGTCAAGTGAATCTACCACTGGTTCGGAATGCCATTCCTACCGAGAAGAACCAGCAAGAAACTCGGTGGTTGCTCTTTTTAAATAATTCATTTACAATTACTATATCAATGTGTACATAAGTAACCGCTGTCCCCAGCATTGCTGGAGCGATCAAATCCATGCTCCTCTATCATTTACATAATCTTCAACAGTATAATAAGCTTTTTCAGGAGCATACTTTTAATGGATTTCTTAAATTTGTTTATTCAATTCATGTCAAAGACGGGCAGACAGAAAGTAGCCCCATTCCCACCGGTGGCACCCGTTCACGAGCATGACGCATGATCCAGCCATTGCTTCGCTCGACCATATTTGAGGGAACGTAACAACCCGCACCACACGACACCACCACAGAAATGTTTAAAGAGAGCGTGACATACTCAGTCTACCCGTATCAAAGCATCGAATTGAATAATAATATTCAAACACTAATTTATAATCAGTAACCGCTGTCCCCAGCATTGCTGGAGCGATCAAATCCATGCTCCTCTATCATTTACATAATCTTCAACAGTATAATAAGCTTTTTTCAGGAGCATACTTTTAATGGATTTCTTAAATTTATTTATTGGCAAGTCCAAAATAGGTTGTGGAACTTTGTTATAGAAAATAATGCCCATTCCCACGAATGACCTTCTGACTTTTTTGAGGCGGAGCGATGGAGTCACGAGCTTATTACGGCCTCTAGTTGGCCTATCGTGCAGATCGCATTTTTTTTTATAATTATGGATGTGCTGTTTTACAAAAATTATATTACTGTAAATATATTGCGAGGCTACTGTTAGAATACCAATTTCTTTAAATTTCTCTCTAAGTGAATCACGCGGTTTTAAATTATAAATTGCTCGTATTGCCCTTTTTTGTAGTACAAAAATTTTTTGAATATCTGCCGCTTTACCCCACAGTAAGATTCCGTAAGACATAATGCTATGGAAATAAGCAAAATATACGATCCTGGCAGTTTCGATGTCAGTTAACTGTCGAATCTTTCTGACAGCGTAAGCAGCAGAACTAAGCTTGCCAGCAAGTGTTGATATATGGGTGCCCCATTGAAGCTTTGCGTCTAAGGTCACCCCCAGGAACACAGTAGTATCTTCTATTTTCAACATGTCGTTATTTACCATTAGTTTAATATCACTTGTGGATCTGGCATTCGGCAATGCGAACTCGACACATTTAGTTTTTTTTGTATTTAAAAGTAGATTGTTAACCGTAAACCAGTTCGTGACTTGAGAAATTGCAGTATTTACGTCGTCAAAGTTGTCCTTATGTCTATCGACTTTAAAAATCAAGGACGTATCATCAGCAAATAGTACAATATCACAAGTGTTACGGACAAAATATGGCAAATCATTGATGTACACTAGGAACATGAAGGGACCCAAAATGGAGCCTTGAGGGACACCCATTAGTGAGGCTGATCCGGATGACTTCACATCGTTGACACATACTGTTTGAATGCGATTACTGAGGTAGGATGCAATGAGGCCAAGCGCAGTGTCTTTGACTCCATAGTAGCTCAACTTAACTAAAAGCGTCTCGTGCTCAACGCAATCAAATGCCTTAGACAAATCACAGAAAATACCAATAGCATTCTGTGATTTCTCCCACGCGTCGAATATATGTTTTAACAGCACGGCGCCCGCATCAATTGTCGATCGACCTTTAGTAAAACCATACTGCTCGGAGTGAAGAAGTTTATTTGAATTAAAGTGCTGAAGCAGTTGGTTGAGCATAATTTTTTCAAATATCTTGCTGAGTGTTGGCAAAATTGAAATTGGTCTGTAATTATTTGGATCGCTTTTGCTACCCGATTTAAAAAGTGGAATCAATTTACTACATTTCATAAGGTTTGGAAAGGATCCTGAGTTTACAGACTCATTAAAAACTAGAGCAAGATATGGTGCAATAACATCAATAATATTGCCGATTATTTTTACGGATATACCCCATAGGTCTCCGGTTTTTTTAAGTTGCAAAGATTTAAATACTTTAATAATATCATATGGGGTCACATGTCTAAACTTAAACAGCACACTGCACTCGGTGACACTATCCTTGAGAAGTTTCTGGGCTTCTGTTGGCGAGGAGTTAAGGAAACTAGTAGTGGTGACTGGAATATTTCGAAAAAAATTCTCAAATGTGTTTGCGATTTCTGTTTTACAGTCAATAATACGGTTGTTAATTTTTAGCTCCAGTTTATTGTCGTCCACTTTATGTTTCCCAATTTCATCGGTGATTATTTCCCAAACTGCTTTAATTTTGTTATCTGAATTAATATTTTTTTGTTTTATATGAAGTGACTTTGCTTGTATGCAGACATTTTTAAATAATTTTGAATAATTTCTGACGTATTTAACAAATGTGGGGGTGTAATTATATTGCTTTTCGGCATACAAACTAAACAACTTGTTTCTACTTTTATAAATGCCAACAGTAGCCCAGTCACTAAATTTTAGGTTCTTAAACAATTTTTTTTCTACTATTTTAAAGATGGAATTAAATTGAGAATTTAGCAGATCAAAGAAGGTGTTATAGAGTTCATCCGGACCACCCTGTGTAAAATCGAGCGTAGGTAAATTATTTGAAATTTCATGTTTAAATTTCTGTACTTTTTTAGTGGTAACTGGCCTATACTTTATTATTTTAGTTATATTTTGTTTAGAGCTAGGTATAGATATCATTTGCCCGCAGTGATCAGATCTTAGATGAGTAATGACGGATTTGTTGACAATTTTACAGTCACTGAAAATATTGTCAATACAGGTAGCTGTACTTGCAGTTATCCTTGTAGGTTCAATAAAAATGTTGTCTAAATTGAAACTTTTAAATAAGTTAAGCAATTTCTCAGCTGGAGAAGTGAGATTCAAAATATCTATATTGAAGTCTCCACAGATTAAAATTTTTTTGGATGACTTACATATCCGCCTTAGGGCCTCCTCCATAACATCCTCAAACAGTGCAAGGTCACCTGAAGGAGGTCGGTACACACAAACTATGATGTATCGCTCCAACTCAACACAGGACAGCTCAATAGTGCGTTCAACGGAAAGGTTAACAATGTCTTTTCTTTCTTTACAATTGTTTTGTTAAAATATAGCCTATTACACTCAAAAATAATGTAGCTTTCTATTGATACTAGAATTTTTAAAATCGGTTCAGTAGATCCAGAGATTACCCTATGACGTCACAAACTCACAAACTTTACCTCTTTATAATATTAGTATAGATTGATCCATGAGAATTTAGGATAAAAACAACGATGATAATAATATTATCACAGTGTAAGTACATAACTATATTATACTATCCACTGTGTGGTTCCACGCACATACAAATTGCTGATCAGACCACCGCGCCGTTACAGTTATGGTCGTCACGGAATATAATAATTATTGTTGTATTCATTGCATTTAAATACTATATAATATGGTAAAGATTATAATCGGAAATATCAGTCATTTCAATATACAAGATGGGAGTAGTATTTAATTTTAAAGATTAGTTCATTTTTGGGTTTTTTGGGAGTCATGATATTACGAAAATCATCAATCATGTCCATTTGTCCAACATGTCCGCGCATGTTTGACAATCTGTTCTGCTATTTTGAAAATAATCCACTATCCACTACAGCCCATTAACGTCCTACTGCTGGGCACGGGCCTCCACTCTCATAGGAGTGAGGGAATTAGAGCTTAGACCCACCACGCTGCTTCAATGGTTGGCGGGCTAATATAAAATATATAAATATGCGGGTTTGAAAATAAGAATATACTAAAATAGAAAAACAAATATCTCAAATAGTATTACAGTGCCTAACAAAAGTATTAGCGTAGCTCACAAAAACATCCTAAAAGTTTTATTTTTGAAGTCAAACCGGTTATAAAGCTACTTACTTAGTTTAGTAGTCGCTTACTCAGTATTTTGTCGCTAGCTTTAGCATTTCATTCGGTCACTTAACATTTTATTTGCTAACTTAAATAAATAATAAATCATTATCACTTAGCCTTTATTATCTACGTTACGTCTTGTGGCTTCTATTTTTAGGTTTTTTACTCCTTATTTTTATTGTACCAATATATTATATGCATATGAGTATATACTGTATGTATCTATGTATTGTTATAATATTATGTACATATGCATTGTATGTATTATATGTGTGGTATTTATTTATGTTTGTGTTTATATATCTAATAATAGTAGGTATATTGTTAGTTAGTTGTTAGGTTTTTTTTTTACTTTTATATACACCCTTAACCCTTTCTCGCTAGTTTTAATTCTTAAGAGGCCGGTTCGCACCGCTCGCAACTTCTATTCGAACCGCAAATATAAATTTGCCGGTATATTGCTATCTCTATTTCACTGATGACACATGATCGCGTTCAAGCGAGATAGCAATATGAGCTTACAGAATTTGTTATACATTTAGTCTTGTTCCGTGAATACCAAAAATGATGAATGAAAACTTATCGTGCTTTTTACTTCGTATTGTTATTCTGTAACTTGACAATATAGGCTATGCTGCTGACCAATTAATACGTAAGATATCGTTGGTTTTAATATGAAACAAATAAGAGGGAAACATGTCCATCTTGTCGTAAAAATATGCAAAACGCAATTCATTTACATTTCATTTTAGGAAAGTATTTTGAAAACATATAAATCCAGGGGACTAGATAAATACAATTTGAATCCATATAAACTCTCATTTTGGTGGAAATGTTCTCGAATTATTAATTATTTTGGTATTACGTTTGTATGGGCAATTCATTCTCCGCTGGCACCTTAAGTGACTTGGTTGCCTGGTAGAGACTAGAGATCGCTTCAAAGCGATAAGGCCGCCGATATAATTGTACTACTAGTATTTTTTTGTTATTTCTAATTATTTATTTATTTTTATTTTGGTGTACAGTAAAGAATATTTCATTCATTCATTCAATTATTGCTCTATTGTAGTACCACATTTTAGTTATATATTTTTTGTGATTGACCGAGCGAAGCGAAGGTCTCTGAGTCTACTTGGGTGAATTGGCACTTGTCCGTCCGTCCGTCCGTCCGTCCGTCCGTCCGTCCGTCCGTCTGTCAGAGCATTATAACTTCTGAATTACTGAACGCAATTACTTCAGCTTTAAATATAATATGTAAACCAATGGCCTCCCGCCGAATATGGTTTAAAAAATAATAAAAATCTTTATTTCAGGGGGGCTCTCATAGAAGCGAATGCGAAGTAAAATATTTTTTATAAAGTTACATAGGGTTGCGGTATATCATTTTAAAGATAATTAGGAATAGAGTCCAAAAATATTTTTTTTTAAATTTTTCCCCCAAATGTGACGAAATGGGGGGCTTTCAAAGTGGTGATTTTCTAACGTCCAAAGATGACCTCAGAGCTCTAAATTTTCTGAAAGGATGAGCCTGAAACTTGATCAATTATTTCAATTATATCCTGTACATGAACAACAAATACTAAAATTAGATAAATATTGTAAGGAAACGGAATTATTTAATTTTTAATGAGCGTCAGTATTTTTAACAGAACTTCACATTTATGTCAATAGATGGCGCCGCGAGGTCTCAGTTCGGGGCGAACCACTAGTTTATTAATGTCGCAAGTTGAATAAATCTTTCGCAAACTTATTTTAACGCCGCTCAATCTAGTATCAAAGTATTCCTATAACAGTCGTCAATAAATTTTTTAGTCGCTCGATTAATAATATCCCTTTTTTTAATGTCATTCGATTGTAGCTTGAAGATTACTTTGGTAAGTTTTCGGCATTTAGCCTCGCCACCCTGGCCACCGTGACTTGGAAAATTGTTTTTGTCATACTCATTTCACATTTGTCAAAATCCAAATAATTATCATCTGTCATCAACGAAAGCAAGTGGTGGAGTGCGAGTCTGTGGTGCGAGTCAACTGCGAGTCAAGTTATTTCTATTTAATAAGATTGTGTTAAAAATATTACCATTGAATTATTGAATGCAACAAAATATACCAAAATGACGCTCACAAAAATGGAGGTGGACTCCGTAAAGGGGGAAGGCTTTCGACCGTACTACACAACAAAGATTGAAGAGTTGCAACTCATCGTCGCCGAAAAGTCCCAAAATCTTCGGCGTCTTCAAGCGCAAAGAAATGAACTCAACGCTAAAGTGCGTATGTTGCGCGAGGAGCTGCAACTTTTGCAGGAACAGGGATCCTACGTCGGCGAGGTCGTGAAGCCGATGGACAAGAAGAAAGTGCTTGTCAAAGTGCACCCAGAAGGCAAGTTCGTTGTAGATCTAGACAAAAACGTCGATATCAACGATGTCACGGCCAACTGCCGCGTCGCGCTACGCAACGAAAGCTACACGCTGCACAAAATCCTGCCAAACAAAGTTGACCCACTCGTTTCTCTTATGATGGTAGAGAAAGTTCCGGATTCAACTTACGAAATGGTTGGAGGCTTGGATAAGCAAATCAAGGAGATCAAAGAGGTAATTGAACTGCCTGTTAAACATCCTGAGCTGTTTGATGCGTTAGGTATCGCACAACCTAAAGGTGTACTCTTATATGGACCACCTGGTACTGGTAAGACTTTGTTAGCCCGTGCTGTCGCCCACCACACGGAATGCACTTTCATCCGTGTCTCCGGTTCCGAATTAGTACAGAAGTTCATTGGAGAAGGAAGTCGTATGGTACGTGAGCTCTTCGTGATGGCTCGAGAGCACGCTCCATCTATAATTTTCATGGATGAAATTGATTCTATAGGTTCATCTCGTATTGAATCTGGCAGTGGGGGTGACTCAGAGGTGCAGAGAACTATGTTGGAGCTTCTCAATCAGCTGGATGGTTTTGAAGCGACAAAGAACATTAAAGTCATCATGGCTACCAACCGTATTGATATTTTGGACCCAGCATTGTTGAGACCTGGCCGCATTGACAGGAAGATTGAGTTCCCTCCACCAAATGAGGAAGCTCGATTGGATATTTTGAAAATTCACTCTAGAAAGATGAACCTTACTAGAGGCATCAATTTAAGAAAGATTGCTGAGCTTATGCCTGGAGCATCCGGTGCAGAGGTCAAGGGTGTATGCACTGAAGCTGGCATGTACGCCCTCAGAGAGCGCAGGGTCCACGTCACTCAGGAAGACTTTGAGATGGCAGTTGCCAAGGTGATGCAGAAAGATTCCGAAAAGAATATGTCCATCAAGAAATTGTGGAAGTAATTTTTGCTTTTATGTAATTTTTCTTAATTTTACTGCAATAGAAATTAAATAAACTTGGTCTTATCATATAAATACAATTCATGTTTCATTTAATAGAAATTCTTTGTCGATTACATTGGTAAAAACCTGCAATGCCTTGGGGATGTAATCATAGAACTACAAAAAGGTATTTTTTGTAAGAACAGTATGTAGTTGTATGAAGTGAGTTATATTGAATAATGAGTGCCTAGTGGGAGATTTTCTTCATATTTAACTATAATTTATATGGAATTGTCAAGCTCTTGACAGCTGGAGCTTCAATTCCATATAAATGGTAGTTGATATGGCAATCAAATACGTTAATTTTGTGTGTGACATAGTAGTTCATCTGCATGAGTCATTTATAAGATTTTCACCTAAACTAAGCAGAGAGATGTGGAAATAAATCATTACATCTAGGGTACCATGTTTAATTGCTTTAGGGTCTGTGCCCATAGATGTCAGGGCATGGCAGGGGGTTTTCCCATAACAAATATAAATATCATGTACCTATTCATGACAGTAAAATTAAAATTTCAATACCTATAAGGTTTCATGTAAATGAAGTCCATAGATTAATATATATATTATCAAGTCCCTAAAGCGTACCCGTTTATTTTGATGTACATATAAAAACACTATCATCATTAAAATTAAAATTATATTGTCATATACCAGGTATGTTATTCATCATAAAAATTGAAACAAAAAGTCCAAACATAACATTATTTTATTAAAATTCACATATTTTACATTAGATACAAAATAGAAATAAAGTTTTAACAATTATGATACAGCATAACAACTTTATGAATGGCACATAAGTAAAAACTATTTCTCATAATAAAGATGCAATCAATACATTTCTCTCTGATTATTAATACTTACTGTAATTATTATTATTTTTATTTATACTTGCCTGATAAATATTACAAGGTTTTCAGATAAATCAAACATAAAATCCAACACTTAGTTATCACAATAATTAATTATTATTCTTAGCACTAACAGCTGGTAATTATAGCATCTTACACCTAATCCTTAATATTAATATTGAAGAAAAAAAACTACTAATAAATCGAACATAAAATAAACATTCAACATACATTCATTCAACACTTTTCACTTTCTTGATTAAAGCATTTACAGAAGGTATATTTATTATTATAAATACTAATATAAAAATATTATAAAATTTATAAAAGAGATCGGCTGTCGTTTGAGGGAAAGGGGCTGTGACCCACGTTCTGGTTCCTACCTGTTCAAAGGTTATCCATCGCCATTCAGCGTGGCAATGCTGCAAGTTTGATGGGTACCTTCGGCCCAGGGGCAACCAGGGGTGGTCTTTTTGATTAGGGTTTTATTTTTGTTAGTAGGTATATAAGGATTTAATTTAAATTTATTGTATAGTTTGTATAATATTTAGATTAACTTTTAAATTAATTATAATAATATTTTTAACAATAAATACTAATAAATATTTAAAAAGAATCAGATAAATCAAACAATAATCAAACATTCAACACTTATCATGACATAATTAATTAGATTTGATTAAACATATTACTAAGCATTCTCTTGGTCTCTCTCACATCCAGATCTGATTCTGTATCGGAGAGATTTTGCTGTGTTTCGAATGCAAGGCTAGCTGTACCCTGTAACAGAAGTTCATACATATTTTAATATTACTGCAAAGGTGTGTGTTAGCAATTTAACCAATTTTAATTATATTATCCATACAAAATACTAATATTATAAATGCGAAAGTTTGTCTGTCTGTATGCTACTCTTTCCCATCTTATGTTTTCAAGCGATTTTGATGAAATTTGGTAAAGGTAGGTTGCATCCCGGAGAAGGACATAGACATTTTGTATCCCGGAAAATTAAAGAGTACCCACACGAATAAAAAACCGGATGATGTTGCGGGCATAATCTAGTGAAATATATTTGCAACAAGATTAGAGTTCTTGAGGGATTTTTAAAACTACCAGAACACAATGACTTTCCCTGTAGCCTAATTATGTAAAACCTGCATCAATCTTTGATACAGTGTCAATTGTTGTGATTGGCTGAATTTATGACTAAAAGTTTGTGAAACAATAACTTACAATAGGTTTTTTCTTATTAAATGACTCCTGCCAATAGTTTCTCACGAATTGCAGCGGGTTCACGAACTCATGAGCTGTACCACTGCAACAAAAGTATATAATAATATAAAATATTATAAATGCGATGGTTTGGATAAATGGTTGGATGTATGGATGGATGGATGTTTGTTACTCAATCACGGCCGAACAGCTGAACGGGTGTGGATGAAATTTTGCACAGAGATAGACAGGCTACTTTTTATCCCGGAAAACGCGGACAAAGTCGCGGGCATCAACTAGTAATACTAATAATATAAATGCGAAAGTGTGTTTGTTTATTGGTTTGTCCTTCAATTACGCCGCAACGGAGCAACGGATCGACTTGATTTTTAGCATGGTTATAGTTGAGGATCTGGAGAGCGAAATAGGCTTCTTTTTATCTCGGAAAATCCAAAGAGTTCCCGCGGGAACCAAAAAACCTCAATCCACCCGGACGAAGTCGCGGGCATCAGCTAGTAGATATAATATAAAAAAATATATGAATATTTTATTCTACAGGATCCCGGATTAATTCAAGATAGGGTAGCGCATATTATACTCCTTGGGTATCTAATAGATTTTCTTTCAAGAAATAGTACGTACTTTAACAGTCCCGAGTAAGGAACTTAGCGGAGTTTCACCCCCGTGCCTCAGAGAGCATGCAAAGACGGTCAGTCATGTGCCTTATATATCTCCGGTCGTGTCGGTTTACCGTCCCATCGGATTATGAGAGTAAGGGAATAGAGAGTGCACTTGTTTTTGTGCACACACTTGTTTACTATAATATCTATCTCGGGAGAAGGGCATTTACGTATACCGGTATACGTATATACGGTATGGCACCGTAAGATTATAAAATCCGTTAGATTATAATCTAACGGTTTCTATCCCGCTAGATTATAAACTGTCGAAAGATTGTGAACCGTTCAATGTTCTGAGTATTAATTAATGAAATACTTATTGTTTTTACGTTTTCTTGTCTCTTTCTTGTACAGTACGCGCGCGAGTTGAATGCAGAGTAAATGTAAGTGTCACCATACATTTACTCTGCATTCAACTCGCGCGCGAACTATAGGTTAGATTAGGGTTTGACATGAATATTCATTAGGTTCTATCGGGTTAATATACCTAATATTATATTACAATTTACCGAAAAATAACGCGTTAAATTGTAAGCAGTAGCTATGTTACGGTTCACAATCTGTCGAAAGTTTATAATCTATCGAGATAAAAAACGTTATATTATAATCTAACGGTTTTTACAATCTTACGGTGACATATACAAAACTATTAGGGGGATACTTTAACTGCCATACCCTTAACAGGTTAGCCCGCTACCATCATAGACTGCATCATAACTTACCATCCAGGTAAATCAACCAGTCAATGGTTAACTTTTAACATTTTAACTATAAATAACTACAGAGTGAGTTTAACTTGTAGGTTTTCAATTCGGCGCGTACTTTTTTTTAAATGTATGTTACCGCATATCTCCGTTGTTTCTAAGCCGATTTGAAAAATGTTTTTTTTTCAGTCGTTAGAGGAAGCTGTCGAGGTGTTCGCACAAAAAAATCTGACTCCAAATCCTCAACCCACACACTAAAAAGTTAAAAATAAAAATTCTTTCCAAAAAACCGACTTCCAACGTCACTGTAAAGTAAAACATAATTTTGATTTCTACCCACTATGTGGAACTCGGGCGGGTATAACAAGGATAAGCAAAGTTGACGCATCATCTCGCCCGACTTCAACAAACTTCAACAACCGTTGGAAGTCGGTTTTTTGGAAAGATTTTTTTTACTAACGCCATCTAGTCTGAAAAGCGGGACAGCGCTATGGCTGGTGGAGACAAGGACAGTTTTATACAGGTGAGGAGCACGCCCTACAAGTCGGACACCCAACTTTTTTCTATAAAAGGGCCCATCTAGTACCTACGTCCTACATATAAATATCGATGTTTTTAACATATCAAAAAGCTAAAAAACTTCATAGTTGCCCTTGTTTAGTGTAAAAGTTCTTACTTTACAGTGTTATAGCAAGCGGCGTCCGGCATCTCAATAAAGGGGCTTGGGGTATGCGCTGTGCCTTCCGGTGCGTTCTTGTATCTCACTCTGAAAAATAAACGATTAACTTATTTTGCATGTCTACTTGAATTCAAACAATGAAATCCATATATACTAATAACTAACTGTTGCCCGCAGCTTCACTCACGTTAAGTTCGATTTCCATCAAACCCCTGTTTAATTTTCAAAAATCTCTTCTTAACTGATGCCTGCGTCATAATATCTGCAAGTAAAATTTTTACCCGATCCGTCCAGGGGTTTGAGTTGTGCGTTTATAGATCAGTCAGTCAGTCACCTTTTCCTTTTTGACCGAGCGAAGCGAAGGTCTCTGAGTCTACTTGGGTGAATTGGCACTTGTCCGTCCGTCCGTCTGTCAGAGCATTATAACTTCTGAATTACTGAACGCAATTACTTCAGCTTTAAATATAATAATATGTAAACCAATGGCCTCCCGCCGAATATGGCTTAAAAAATAATAAAAATCTTTATTTCAGGGGGGCTCTCATAGAAGCGAATGCGAAGTAAAATATTTTTTATAAAGTTACATAGGGTTGCGGTATATCATTTTAAAGATAATTAGGAATAGAGTCCAAAAATATTTTTTTTTTAATTTTTCCCCCAAAATTGACGAAATGGGGGGCTTTCAAAGTGGAGATTTTCTAACGTCCACAGATGACCTCAGAACTCTAAATTTTCTGAAAGGATGAGCCTGAAACTTGATCAATTATTTCAATTATATCCCGTACTTGAACAACAAATACTAAAATTAGATAAATATTGTAAGGAAACGGAATTATTTAATTTTTAATGAGCTTCAGTATTTTTAACAGAACTTCACATTTATGTCAATAGATGGCGCCGCGAGGTCTCAGTTCGGGCCGAACCACTAGTATATGATTGAATAAATGCGAAAGTGTGTCTGCCTATCTGCTACGCTTTCACCGCCTTTTTTTCAACCAATTTAATGTTTAGTACACAGATTTCATCCCGGGAAGATTCCTGTGGGAATAAAATACCTAATCCACACAGATAAGTATCGGGCATCATCTAGTCCTGTATATTTTTACTAACTCTGTGCTCTCGGTATACAAATTCAGGTGTCTCATAGGTTACGTCATGTTTTGACGCAACCACCGGTTCGGAAAGAATATTCTACTGAGAAGAAACTCAGCAGTTAAGTCTTATTTAAAAGCAAGACAGTACAATAATAATAAGTAGTTAAATATAATATATAGTAAGTTACTATACTATCCTGTGGAGCGCTGGACCCGTCGATTACTCCCATAAAACTTTGTCGCTAAGAAACTCGCCAATTGCATAACACCCTCGACTCAACAAGTGTTCCTTTACGGCTTTCTTGGCGAGAATAGAGTCTTTTTCTATACTTAATATTATAAAGAGGTAAAGTTTGTGAGTTTGTGACGTTGTTGTTAGGGGGTAATCTCTGGATCTACTGAACCGATTTTGAAACTTTTGGTACCAATAGAAAGCTACATTATTTGTGAGTGTCATAGGCTATAACAATATATTAACCCGAAAAATTAGGGCAAGTCGCGGGCATCTGCTAGTGAGACAGTAAATATCTTAAACCAGAGAATATACTAACTGCATATAATCCGGTTTCCTCTTCTTAATGAAGTGCCAGTACACAAAGACGCAGAGGTATAGCGCAAACAGCAGCAACACAGACGCGACCAGCGCGTACGATACGGAGTGACTCTTGTACTCTTGGTACGTCCAGCCGTTGAATAGCGCCAGCTGGAAATAAACAGCTATGTGAAAACCAAAGCTAAGCAAGCGACGCTTTTATTTTGAAGTGAAAACTTCTTTTCATCCCATGTATTCGTAAAGGACGACTTGGTTCGCCTTTAAGTGCACCCAAAGGTGGTGTTTTCTATAAGAAACTTTACGCGGGCAGAAATGAGTTTTTAATCCCCTTTAATTCATAATTTCAAAATGTGCACGGCAAAAAATTGCGGCGCACTTTTTGAATTTGGAACATCTTAAGTGTTCAGAGCCAAAGAAATCGAACGCAAATATTGTTTGAATAAAGACTGGCTGGTACGACGGCCCATAGTCGCACCCAAGGGTCGCACCGCGCCGGCTGAATAAAAAAAAAAGAAATCAAATTAAAAACGCGCGAACTACACCCGTGTTTTCGTCAATTTTCACGGATTGTTAAAAATTCATGGTTTTGTTTTGAAAAATGAGTTCTTCAAGTGACAGTGAAAGTATAGAATTACTCTATGTTTTGTTAAATAATAATATTACAATAAAATATGAGGCGCCTTTTATTTTCTCATACAGGGTGATGAAAAGTAGAGATTCGGGCGCAATATTTTTTGGCTCGGGCGACGTACTTTGAATCCCTCGCTACGTCCAGGATTCTACTAAAGAATCCCTCGCTACGCTCGGAAATAACGGAATTCTACTCTAGAATTCCTCACTTCAAAATATTATTTTGCTCCCATAAAATACAATCTACTATTAGACGCGTTGAGCACTTTTTGGTAGGGGGTAAAAATGTGGAACACACGAGACTGGCATCGTTCTTCTTAAGACAAAAAGTGTTAAGTATAAATATAGTACATTCGTAATTAAACTTTAATGCCTTAGTTTTAAGGTTATATTAATAAGTGCTGTGTAACCGTGACCGACACCTCGCGTTGAAGTTCTTAAAAATATAAATATAGTATATTCGTAATTAAACTTAAATGCCAAGTTTTAAGGTTTATATTTGACATGCTTGACCATACAGATTTTTTTCTGTTGGTGGATAATAGCAAAATAATTGTAATCTTTTCTTGCTAAATCACTCGTCTTTACCAACGGACATGTTGAAATACTTCTTTAACCACCTTTAAAATCGTTTCTTTGCAAAGTTTGGTGGCGAATGGCAAATTTTGGCGCATTGACGTGCGCAAAATTACAGACATGCTAAAAACAGTTTAGAACAAGGTCTGCTGAAAACCCCTTTCCATTATGGATCAAGGTCACGTCCCTCAGCAATGACAAAAACGGCGTAAAGATATCTTACCTCACTAGTCTTCACCCACGGACACGTTCCGTCGCTGGAAATACTTCCATCGTGGCAAAGGCACTGCGGCCCGCTTGGTCCCAACACGCAAACATTTGAACAAACTTTGGCCTCGCATTCGTTCGTAATATCGTCTCTCTGCACAGTTTGGTGGCGAATGGCGAAGTTTGTCGCATTTAGTTGGTCGTAAGTCTCGCAAGCCGTGGTGGTGTCGAAGAGTGGACAGCGGTTTAGGTGGGTGTTGCTCAGGATGTAAATGTGGTCTTCGAATAACGCGATGTCGCGAGGTTTGATTACGGTTTGTTTCTTGGTGAAAGGAATCAGGACTATTTTTCTGGAAATAAACAAGTTTTTGAACCTCAGAAAAATATTTTGATGAGACCGGCAGATGAAGTCGCCGGCAAGTACTATTTTGAATTGGGAATTTTTAATTTTTTAATTTTGTCTGGCGTTGCCTGGTGGGAGAATTCGGCTAGTTAGGTACCACTAACCACCACGACCACCCTACCAGCAAAGATAAATCACTAAATGAAATGAAATGACCGTAAACTATTTAGCGCTCTGGTTCGATGCCATGTAAAAACCAATAAGGGGTGTGGGTTTAATACAACTACCATATAACTAACATATCTCTGACAGATTAGCTCGCTACCATCTTTAGACTACATCATGCTTACCACCAGGCGAGATCGCTGTCAAGGGCTAACTTGTAGTAGAATAAAAAAAACGGTCAAGTGCGGGTCAACCCACAGCGGGCTCCGTACAACCACATAAAAATTATTTTAGTCAATAACAAGAAATCATACCAACACGTTATCAGCTGTCAAATAACTGGCTTACACATTCGCTAAATTGGTAGTGCCTGACAAACAGTTCGACACCCTATGAGTATGGAACCACTAACCCTGTCAGACCTTGCTTCTTGCCAAATTTCATGATTCTAGATCAACGGGAAGTATAGGTTTTGATTTATTGGCGAGTGTCAAATATGCGGCATAGACGGTAGTACATAGTATCTTTTGATTGTGTTGACTGAAGCTTGATTATTTCTACAACTCCAATAAAGGGACCGTAGACCTAAGTATTTGATATTAATTTCAACTTGATACCTCGATGCGTTGCCGAGAAAAAAATGTTTGACAGACACACAGACGGACAACGAAGTGAAATAAGGATTCTTTTCTTCTTGAAGTATGGAACCCTAAAAAAGAATAAATCATACTTACCGGCTTTTCTCAAAATAGCTGACTTGCAATATCCTCGAGGGCTGTTCGGACGCGATGAAGACTGTTCGACTGAAAGAGTCCACCTCCAGATCAGAACAACTGCTCACATTGGCCAGGTCTGATGCGTTTGCACCAGAAAGTGATGCTGAACGTACTATGGCTTTGTCGATGCCACTTATACAGTAAAACATTAGACGATTTGCCGGGTCTATGGCCAAAGCGGTGATCTGTCGAGCAAATTCAAGATTTAATAAGCAGAAAAAGGGGGTATTCTTCTAAAACAAATCAGGAAAAACTGTTGTAAAACTAAAGCAAAAGATTTAGCTCCAAGTTCCAGAGCAGAACACATGTTCACATTGGCCAGGTCTGATGCGTTTGCACCAGAGAGTGATGCCGAGCGCACTATGGCTTTGTCGGTGCCACATATACAGTAGAACATTAGACGATTTGCCAGGTCTATGGCCAAAGTGATCTAGAGAGCAAATTCGACAATTTTTAATCTGTCATTTGTTTTTACCTTATCCGTGGGTAGTTTCAGCAGCGCGGCACAGCGCCTCGCCTGGAAATTGCACACCCTCACACAGCTGGCCCCGGGGGTTTCGTCCACGAAGTAAACGTTCCCGGTCACCCAATCCAGGGCCATCTGAAACAACAATGCTGGTCAGTGAAGGTGGAAGGTTCTCCTGGTGGAAGGTTTCGGCCGTGGCTAAAATAGATAAAATATTTGGTCGTGAATGTGAAATCTGTAACCTGTTGTCTACAGAAGCGACGCGACGCGATACGACACCATAGAAAATAAGAAACTTTCCTACGCGACAACGTAGGCCGTAAAGGGTCAGCTACTGTTTGAAACGGTCGCGTCGCGTCGTATTGAGTCACAGTGTCGCGTTTGTCGCTACGTAGGACAACCGATTACTTAGGACAACAAGTCAGTGACAGAAGCGACTCGACGCGATACGACGCCATAGAAAATGACAAACTTGGCCACGTGAAGGGACAGCTACTGTATGGGATTTTGAATCAAATACTTGCTTGTGTCACATGCACACGGGACGTGGATATTACGTCTTTTAGGAGAACCTCTATTTAATCATTGCTAAAAAATAATTTATTTTTGACATAAGCAACAATACAATTCGATAGTAATTGTACAAAACCCTTACCTTGTTAGGTATTCCAATGTTGGTAATGCCATCCCCTGTCGACTCCTGTCCGGATAACAGGTCGAATTGGAAAAGTTTCTTCGTCTGACTCGATGTTACATACACCTTTTTGTTTCTACACAATTAGAGAAAAACTTAATTAGTATTTTTGTGTGCACATGTACTTACAAAGCATGATAGTGATAGTCAGTTACGGTATCTTAAAGCTAAAGCTACGAGGGTTCCAAACGCGCCCTGCTGGGAAGAGCCCACAACACAACTCAGCCGGGGGTTTTTAATTTTTAAATTATCACCATCTCACAAATCATCTTAAACTAAAGAACTATTACTACTAGACAAAAAATTCCTTCCAAAAAACCGTCTTCCAAAGCCACTGTAAAGTAAAAAATAATTTTGATTTCTACAAACTATGTTGAAGTCGGTTTTTGGAAAGAATTTTCATTCATAACAATAACAATATTGGAACCCCGGTGGGGCACAGCAAAAAATCAGTGGTCGTAGAGAGACAGCTGCCTTATTTTTCTTCCAAAAAATCATTTAGTTTGTAATATACTTTATCAATCAGAAATGTTTTTAAAGAGTTGACAAAAGCTGTATAATTCTCCAAGGATTTGATGTGGTCTGGGATTTTGTTATAAATTTTTACACACATCGGGTTAGGACCAGTACTATGGATATTTAAGTTGGAACTGGGAATCATCATATTATTTTTCCGCGTGCGTCTTAGTTAGTAACGTCGCGGTAGGTCCTCTAGTTTTTTAAAGTTTTGCGGTTGCTTCCTTACAAATTTAGCTGATTCTAGTATGTACAGTACCCGGCAATAAATATTGCACATCGACCTTTGGAAAGAGACAATCGGTTATTTCGGCTTCGTACCGATCGGTAGTGTGCGACAGAGATAACGCTATACGAAGCCGAAATAACCGATTGTCTCTTTCCAAAGGTCGATGTGCAATATTTATTGCCGGGTACTGTAAATGCATGGCAGGGTTAGTATATTTAATGATTTAAAGTGAGGTACACAACTTTCCCGATTCTTTAAGTTTTTTTGTATTCTTATGCATTTTTTTTGCAGTATAAATAGTTCTGGTGCATTTGTGCTGTTATTTTCTGTCTTTTGTCGAAAAAAAGAATCTTTATTTTCAACTTTTTAGTGTGGTACTCTAAATCCCCACGGCTTAGGAGTGCAGTACCCTGCAGCAACAGATTTGAGGAGTTGGGACTTGGGTTTAAGTATGAAGTGGTTGCTTGACACCTACTATATGAATTCACCATCAAAATTTCCGAATTCCCTAGTTTTGAGGATTTCATGTTGTAGGTACACCTACAGCATCAGGATTGAGGATTTGGAGTCAGAATTTTTTATGGGACCACCTCGCGAGCTTCCTCTAGTTTTCAAATCGGTTTAGAAACCACGGAGATATGAAGCAACATACATTAAAAAAACCGCTCTGAATTGAGAACATCCTCCTTTTTTTGGAGTCGGTTAAAAAAAGATGTCTCACCTGACGTCAACGTCGAGGTCGCTGAAATTGCCTTCATCGCTGCGGAACCGCCAGTGGTGTAAATAGTTTGTCATGGACCATATCGTGTTGCCCAGTGTGTAGATGATGGCCAGTTTGTTCAGGATGGCTTTGCACGAACGACGGTCAGCCCTGAAGAGTATTAATATATTAAGAATTAGATCGTTCAATCCACAAATACCCTCCCACTCTTATTTATTTCTAGTGGGACCGACAGACGTTATCCTGCCTTGAATCTAGAACCCGATCGCAGCGGCCCCTACCGGGTCCCATTGTGAATATGAACCATCATCCCGGAATCTACACAAACACACACAACAAATTATATCACAATCGGTCAAGCCGTTTCTGAGTTTTAGCGAGACTAACGAACTTTCTATTCCCTGCAAATTCTCATCCATTATCCTGTGTAAAATTTACAATGAATTACCAGTTTCACAATTAATTAAAACAAAATTAAAATACGTGTACGAAGTCGTGGAAATCAGCTAGTCATAAATAAGTCAATAATAAGACATGAGACTAGCGACGGCGATAACGCTATGATAGAGAGCTAGCGACGAATTTCTTCAAAAATATTTTATTAAAATTCCCAAAAATATACTTTTGGCAATCTGAAATTTTAATCACGTATTCATTGAGTAATTTCAATAATACCTGCAAATCCAGACAAATTTTGCGATTTTAAACGTGAATAAAGTTTTCAAATGAGCCAGCTCTCCGACTAATCGTATCGCCCCGCTGCCGCCGTCGCTCTCCCGTCGCTCATTTCGTGCCCGTACACTAACAGGTCGTCTCACCTGAGTGCGTACCCCCTGTGGCACGCGCACACAAACGAGCCGGGCACGTTGCGGCACACTTGCGAGCACGGGAGCTGCGGACACTCGTCCACGTCGCGGCACGTGCTCCCGTGCGCCGCGTACCCCGCCGCGCACGCGCACTGGCGCCCGCGCGGACTCGCGTGGCAGATTTGCTCGCATGTACCGTATGTGCACGCCTCGCCTAACACAAATATTAAAGAATTTGCCGAAATCAATAATAGGCCTATTACACTGCACTTATCAAAGGGACCCTTACCTTGAATCAGTATAGTGTAATAAGAGGGAGAAAGGGGCCCTAAGTCCTTATGACTTTGTAATAAGCGACGGCAAAACTAGCGGCCACGCCCACCCTTTCCACAGGGCCCTGTGAAAAGTGCAGTGTAATAGGCCTATAAAGTCGTGTTATAAAATTTCATCTTCCAGCGGAAAGGGACCGCTTTTAATCAAAAGCCGCCCCTTTACGCTGGAACTATTCTGAAAAGGATAGCAATAAAAATAGAGATACAAAGTTTAGTTTAAAGATGGTGTATAGTCTCACAAACTTATCTAACCTGGGTGCCAGCGTCGCTAGTCGCTAGTACCTATATATATGAAAAATAAAATAATAGATTATGATCTACCCAAAAATAATGCGTTAAATTGTAAGCAATCTCGCAAAGAGCGATTATAATCTAACGGTATTTACAATTTTACGGTATACAATACAAATTACTAAAAATAATAATTTCAATAATTGACCGAGCGAAGCGAAGGTCTCTGAGTCTACTTGGGTGAATTGGCACTTGTCCGTCCGTCCGTCCGTCCGTCCGTCCGTCCGTCCGTCCGTCTGTCAGAGCATTATAACTTCTGAATTACTGAACGCAATTACTTCAGCTTTAAATATAATATGTAAACCAATGGCCTCCCGCCGAATATGGCTTAAAAAATAATAAAAATCTTTATTTCAGGGGGGCTCTCATAGAAGCGAATGCGAAGTAAAATATTTTTTATAAAGTTACATAGGGTTGCGGTATATCATTTTAAAGATAATTGGGAATAGAGTCCAAAAATATTTTTTTTTTAATTTTTCCCCCAAAATTGACGAAATGGGGGGCTTTCAAAGTGGTGATTTTCTAACGTCCAAAGATGACCTCAGAACTCTAAATTTTCTGAAAGGATGAGCCTGAAACTTGATCAATTATTTCAATTATATCCTGTACTTGAACAACAAATACTAAAATTAGATAAATATTGTAAGGAAACGGAATTATTTAATTTTTAATGAGCTTCAGTATTTTTAACAGAACTTCACATTTATGTCAATAGATGGCGCCGCGAGGTCTTAGTTCGGGGCGAACCACTAGTATTTATGTTCTTATTGGTTTGTAAAAAGGTTGTAACACTTACCACACAAGCGGCCTTCATCGGAGCCGTCGCCGCAATCGGTGGTGTTGTCGCACACTTGCCTCCACTCCACGCACTGGCCGCTGTCGCACCGATAACCGTCGATGCAGCTATCGGTCACGTGAACGGGACGTAGGGGCACCGTTTTGTTCACTGTCAACCGAAATAACGTGTTCTGAAACAACTTCCATACAAAATCAGAAGACTTAGTAGGAATTAAACCCGACTACGGCAAAGTCAAATATGTTCCACCGTAGGGTTTAAACTACTGGGCCGGAGAAATTTATTCGTTATTATGGTCCGGGCGACATAGGCTACATTTATACTAACAAAATCAATATGACGCATGTTACATCCAAAAAGTGGGGGTTATTTTTTTTTGCGAGTGAGATGTCCAAATGTAAGATGTGAAAATTTTAAAGTCATAAATATGATAAAGTACAATTTTAAAATACCTATACCAAGCGACAGAAAAACAGCTTACAACATTATTTCCGTAGTCGGGTTTAAGTTTTTAATACCTTTTTATATTGTAATTATGTAATCCTTTTATCAGCAGTAAAATTGACTAATTTAACAAAATGAAAAAAGGAAAAGTAACCTTTGATACAAGCTTCGATGGTCTCATCGGAGCCGTCGCTGCAATCCTTGCGGCCATTGCAGACGTGCAACTTTTTGACGCACTTGTATTCTTGCTTGCAGGGGAACAAGCTGCTCTCTACGCCTCCGCAGTGGAAGTCGCAACCTGCCTCGTCTGTGCCACCCGGGCAATCCACCTTGCCGTTGCATCTAAGGATTGTTTTACGAGTTAGTATTGTTTTTATTTGCAAAAAAGTTTAACCCTTCACCAAACACATATTAAGAACGACTTGCACAACACTGCCTAAACTGATTTAGTTAAACTTTGTGATGCAATCCATTTTTGATAAGTTTATCCCGGGGTTGATATGAAAAGGACAGGTAAGAAACGGCCTTGTGCAACTAGACCTAAATAAATGTGTTAATTAGTTTAAAAACCGAATTCCCAATTTTTACCGAAAACGAAAAATATTATGTTTACCAATATTTTACGTAATAATATATCCTTCACCACATATAATAATAATTTAATAAAGTATTTGAAAGAAAGAGAAGGATGTTTATTCGGAACCTCACCACAATTATTGTTATTGAGGACAACTGACAGGACAGGACAACGAATATAACACAACACAATAAACCAATAAGTAATGTCCGAACCGAGCCGTGTACGGTAAACACAGTGTCTTGTTGTGTTCGCACGGGTGCTCCCACGGCGAGCAAGTTATCACGTGCTCCTGTGTACACACCATTGACTTTACTATACACAAAGTAAGACTCCAAAACGCTAAGAAATTTTCATTGAAATACCTACCTCCGCGTTGTGCGGTTAACAATACCCTTACTGGAAGTTAGACGTTCTTCGATAGTCTTTGGCGAACGGGAACGAGCCCGATGACATGATTTGCACTTTGCTTTGTATATGCATGTATGTATATTCTTTATTGCACACCAAAAAACACATAAGAAAAACAAAACACTCATAGGGACTGCCGATAGAAGTGAAAACGAATATTAAATTATTTAAAAAAAAATTGAAATATAAACCTTACAACTAAGGTATTATAGTTTAATTACGAATGTACTATATTTATATTTAAGACCTTATGTCTTCGTAACAACGCGAGGTGTTGGTCGGTTACACAGCACTTATATTAATATAAACCTTAAAACTAAGGCATTAAAGTTTAATTACGAATGTACTATATACTTTATACTTAAGACCTTTTGTCTTAAGAAGAACGGAGTCGGTCTCACGTATTCCACATTTTTACCCCTTACCAAAAAGTACCTAAGTAAACGTAGTAAGTAGCGATCTCTTCCAAACTACTTTAACAACACTACTAACTTTTTTGACGACCTCCGTGGCGCAGTGTGTAGCGCTGTTGCCTTAACGTGCGGAGGTCCTAGGTTCGATCCCCGGCAGGACTTGGGACTTTCCCTGGTCTGGCCTGGTGGGAGGCTTCGGCCGTGGCTAGTTACCACGCTACCGGCAAAGACGTGCCGCCAAGCGATTTAGCGTTCCGGTACGATGCCGTGTAGAAACCGAAGGGGTATGGGTTTAATATAACTGCCATGTCACTAACAGGTTAGTCCGCTACCATCTTAGACTGCGTCATCACTTACCATCAGGTGAGATCGCAGTCAAGGGCTAGCTTGTAGTGGATACAAAAAAAAACTACCCTTAACCCTGAATCAGTGTAGTGTAATAACATTTAGGGAGAAAGGATCCCTAATTTGGTCCTTAATGGTTTGTAATAAGAGACGCCAAAACTATAGAAAAGTGCAGTGTAATAGGGGTTTTAGTTTGTAGTGGTAGCACTTACGGAGACCTCGATGAAGTCTGACAGGTCGCATCCCTGCTCGTCTGCGTGGTCCGCGCAGTCGGCTTTACCGTCGCAGCGCACGTACACCGGCACGCACGAGCCGTTGCCGCACGCGAACGAGCCCGCGGGGCACGCTCTCATCTCTGTTATAAGGTACCGGAAACACAAAAAGTCCACATTTAGAGTGGATATGTGATAAAACACAGAAAGAACATACATATATTCGAGAAATGGTACAAGATTAACTTCACAGAGATCACAACCAAAGCACCAACCATAGACACAATAGATGTGTATACAGACGGGTCAAAAACAAACAAGGGAACCGGCGCAGGAGTATACTATCCCGAACTAAACATAAACATAGCCCACGCCCTCGGTAAGAATAACTCTGTTTTTCAAGCGGAGTGCGTCGGGATCACGGTAGCGGCCATAACTTTGACCAACAGACAGGTAACAAACTTTCAAATTAACATTAACAGTGACAGTCAAGCAGTACTGAGAGCTCTAGCAAAAACCACAACTACCTCTAAGCTCGTACTTGACTGCCACAATGCACTACAGACTTTGACCGACTCGAACCAAGTATCACTGGTCACAGTGAAAACATAGGCAACGATGCAGCCGACGAACTAGCACGACGAGCCTCAAACCTGAAGGTAGCGGGACCCGACCCGATCGTCCCGATACCTTTCAGTGAATACAAAACCTGGATAAGGGAACAAACAGTTAGTACACATGCCGAACTATGGGCAAACACTACAGACTGCAGACAAACAAAAGAGGCAATACCCAGCCCCAATAAACCACTAATCAAAAAACTTCTGCAACTTAACCGAGCCAAACTCAGGATAGTTGTAGGTATGATAACAGGACACTGTCCTCTAAACAAACACCTATTTATTCTAGGTATCACCGACAGCCCTCTATGCAGAGCCTACATGGAGAGCGACGAGTCACCAAAACACGTGCTGCTCGAGTGCAGCGGTGTTTCCACCCAACGAGAAGCCTACATTGGCTCCCTAGCAACACTCCCGGAAGTCCTTGCCGACCTGGGCGGCCTGCTTGGATTCTGGAGTGAGCTCGGTTGGCTGGAGTGATCTAGCAGGGAGTCGCACCAGTGGTTTTCACGCACAGCGGACGCCTGCGTTTCAAGTACGGAAAATAATCCCAGGACATGAAGAAGAAGAAAAAGGGTACCGGAGTGTTCAAATGTTACATCAAGAGGTCTAGTTCAAGTTTAAGTTCAAGTCATTTATTCAATATAGGTACACTGTAGGTACACTTATTGTCGTTAAAAATTACTTACTTAAAAACATGATGGTTATAATGGGTAACGGTAATTTAAAACTAAAGCTACGAGGGTTCCAAACGCGCCCTGGTCTGAGAAAAGCCCACAACAAACTCAGTCGGGTTTTTTTTAAATTATCACCATCTCACAAAATATCATCTTAACTAAGGAACTATCAGAGACATTAGAGCAAATTATTGCCAAGTTTACTTGTCGTTTAGGTAATCCTTTACATGGTAATAAGATTTTTCAATGAGTTTACATTTAACATTATAACTTTGAACTTATTCAGAGACATCTTCAACATGTCTTGTCTACTTCTAATTGAAGGGTTTATGGGCCAAAAAGAAAAGAAATTACGAGAGAACAAGCAGATTTTAATGATAGTATGACTAACCGGCAGGCACTTGGATTGCAAGAGACAGAGACAAGTTTTCGAATACATATATCAAGTTGACAGCAATTATTAGCACAGACAATATTACTTTTTGGTTTACAATTCTACACACAAGTCGATTAAGTCTATTAGGCTTCAACAGACTGTGCTGTTTCAACACTAATTAATAAATATCAAACTCTACAATGCACGATTGTAAGTCTTTACAATCGTGCATTGTAGAGTCAACATCTCCTGAAGATGCTCCGGTATCGGAGTGAAACGTTGAGGGTATTTTAGTTGAGAGAACACGGGCAGCAAGTTCAAGATACGCACTGAACCACATAGATTTGACTTCTGTGGCGGATTATTGCGAATTAAACTTCTAGTTTTTTTAATTGTCATCGACTTCCGCAAACTAACGCCTGCTTCTATCCAGCATTAGTTAGAGTTAAAACTCGTATAAACTTCCTTATTGTCACTATTTTGACGACCTTCCTGGCGCAGTGTTGAGCGCTGTTGTCTTAACGTGCGAATATCCCGGGTAAGCAAAACCTAACTAGAATACAAAAAGTGTTATCTTGTGAAATGACTTCCTCAGCATGGATTTATTTAATGACCTGTTAAAACTCTTCAATTGACCGGGAATTATTAAAGTATCCTCCTCTACGGGGTGTAAGTTCAGCGCTTGAGTTGTGAAAGTTTGGATTATCGAACCGTTTAAACGATAAAAGTAAATTTGTTAAGTAATTCTGAACTCACCACAACCGACCTCGTCGGAACCATCAGTACAATCTACATTTCCATCGCATCGCCATGAAACCGGAATACAGGAGCCCGTTGCGCACCTGATGAAAAATTGACATTGTTTCATTTCACTGTTTAACCACTAAGTGAGCAAAAACTACTTTTGCTCACTGGTATCAAATACAAAAATCTTTTTCCGAGTGTGTAAAAGCGACTTTTGCTCACTCTTAAAACCAGTGAGCAAAAACGACTTTTGTCCACTAGTTTTAAATACACTATTACTTTTTCCGAGTGAGCAAAGCGACTTTTGCTCACTGGTTTCAAATACAAAAATACTTTTTTCCGAGTGAGCAAAAACGACTTTTGCTCACTCTTAAAACCAGTGAGCAAAAACTACTTTAGCCCACTAGTTTTAAATAGGCAAATTCTTCTATCCGAGTGAGCAAAACGACTTTTGCTCACTGGTTTTAAATACAGAAATACTTTTTCCGAGTGAGCAAAAACGACTTTTGCTCACTGGTTTTAAGCAGTAAAGGCGCTTTTTTTCGACCTAGGGAGGTGAAAAGCAATATTACTCACATGAACTCGGTTTCGAAACAGGATCTGACGTCGCACGCGTCCGGATGTTCATCGGAGCCGTCCACACAGTCGGAATGGCCGTCGCAGGTCAGCGATCGCTCGATGCATACAGAGTTGTCTGAACACCGGAACTCTTCGGCACTACATTGTATTGGCTTGGAAACTGGGACGACGGATGCTGCAATATAAGTTTGAGGTACAGCGAAAACATTGGTACAGGTTTAGGGCAGAAAAGACACATGCACTACTAGCCGATGCCCGCAACTTCGTCCGCGTGGATTGATGTTAAGGAACTCTTTAATTTTCCGGAATAAAATGTAGCCTATGTGTTGTCCCAGACTAAATGTCATCCAGATCCGTTCAGCCTTTCCGGCGTGATTGAGTAACAAACATCCATCCATCCAAACTTCCGCATTTATATATTTAATTCGCTGTTAAAAATTGTGGGCTCTTCTCAGACCAGGGCGCGTTTGGAACCCTCACAGCTTTAATTTTAAGATACTGTAATTGATTTTCACCATATAAATACAAAATCCCTGGATATCTAAAGAAAATTTAGTATCTGAAAAATTTGTATGATTGAAGAACTTACTTGATGTTATATGATCATTGCATGCGTGATTTTTGGGGATGCATACGCCATGGCAATTTGTGTGATCTTCTGGACACATTTCAGGGCTTTGTGTTACTGTATCTGTAAACGAAACAGTGTTCATTTATTTATTTGTGAATACAGATTGTAGATGTCGTAATATAAGTTGGTTAGTATCAATGTTAGGTACTAACATGAATACATAGAAGGGAGAAAAAAATACGGAAAGAACTCACGTAATTTTTAATCAATTTTTTTAATATAACACTTTATTATCCACAATAAAATGTAGCCTATGTGTTATTAAAGACTAAATTTAATCCAGATCCGTTCAGCCTTTCTGGCGTGATTGTGTAACAAACATCCATCCATATAAACATAAGCATTTATAATATTAGTATATATTCGCTGCACATTAAAAAAATTGTGGGCTCTCCTCAGACCAGGGCGCGTTTGAAACCCTCGCAGCTTTAGTTTAAGATATCGTAATTGATTTTCACCATATAAATACAAAAACCCTGGATATCTAAAGAAAATTGACTATGTGTGATGGAAAAACTTACTTGATGTTATATAATCATTGCATGCGTGATTTTTGGGGATGCATACGCCATAGCAATTTGTCTGATCTTTTGGACACATTTTAGGGCTTTGTGTTACTGTATCTGCAAATGAAACAGTGTTCATTTATTTATTTGTGAATACAGATTGAAGATGTCGTAAAATAAGTCTGTTAGTATCATAACTATTCTACCAGTGTGGTTTACAAATATTTTACAAAGTTTCCCCTACTATTACTAAGTCCATAATGAAATGTTAGGTGCTAATATGAATACATAGAAGGGAGAAAAAAATACGGAGAGAACTCACGTAATTTTTAATTTAATTTTTCCATTTCTTAACAAAAAGACTTCTTACCACCACAGCCTTCTTCGTCTTCCCCAAACTTGCAATCCTTCACGCCATCACATTTCTTATTCCCAGCGAAACATTCCACACTCTTATGGCAATAGAACTCATCTTTGTGACACTCCAAGAACTCCATGCATCGATCGAACGTGAGGAAGCCAGGGGGGCAGCGGCATGTATAGCCCATGCTGGATACGTTAGTGTTGTGAGGCAAGTGGGGGGCTTGCACGCATATGTGCGAGCAAGGGGTGGGTGGCTGGAAACATTTGTGCTGACGGTAAGGGTTGTTGGAGGGTGGGGGGAGAGTGGTTGTTAGGATATGCAGATGGGTTTCGTTTGGGAATATTGCTGTAAAAAATAGAAACTTTAAATAACCACTGAAAACATTTAATGCTGCAGCTGATTTGTGAGTTAAGGAATCCAAGAGTGCAACAATACATATGTAGGGATTAAGATTAAACAAGAAAGAGGATGTACACCCCGCGCCAAACTTTGTGTCCGCCTTGAATATAGTCGCGAGCGTGCTACTGCGCACTCTTGTGCGTCCCGCTAATACCTGATTTTGTTCTGCGCATGCAATGAGCCTAGTTCGGGGCGGCCACAAAGTTTGGCGCGGGGTGTACTATGGCTGTCAGGCAAATGGGGGTTCAAGAAATTCTCAATAGCAGCCCAGCTTGGCGTTCGGCACCTCTCGTGTCTCAGGGTGCGCTTAAAGCCGTTGGTTCTGTGCCTAATCTCTCTGCGGTCGTGACGTATTGACCATCCCTTCAGAATTCGAGTGGGACAATGCACCTGTGTTACCCGACAAAAAAGTGCTTTTGAACACACAGTTGCGCACATATTTGAGCACTACAATATCTTCTGCGTTGCTTGCCCATCTCCATTGAGATTGGCTGCAGTGGCCGAAATTCGGTCAGAAGAACATTTGCAGAGCTCCGCTGTCCACTCTAGCTAACCACGCTCGTCAGCACCTCACTGAACATCTTTCTTCCTGTATACTCACAAAGCTCCATCCGGCGTGTCTGATGCACGCTGCGGGCCGCTTCGTGCACGTTGGCCCAGTAGAGGCGGGCAGAGCGTCTGTCCGTCCAGAACACGCGCGTGTCGCTCACTGCCAAGCTAGCCACGCTCGTCAGCACCTCACTGAACATCTTTCTTCCTGTATACTCACAAAGCTCCATCCGGCGTGTCTGATGCACGCTGCGGGCCGCTTCGTGCACGTTGGCCCAGTAGAGGCGGGCAGAGCGTCTGTCCGTCCAGAACACGCGCGTGTCGCTCACTGCCAAGCTAGCCACGCTCGTCAGCACCTCACTGAACATCTCTCTTCCTGATCCTGAAACACAAATTAATGTCAAACCAGGCCAAGCTCACTTGGATTTTTCATTGGCCGAAAATATAGTCCTTGACCATCCATGACGCTTTATGGCTGACCGACACGGTACCGATATATCGTCACCGATAATGTTTGTATATTATATCATCGGTATCGTGTTGGGCAATGAAAAAACTCCTAAGAGTAAATTTACCTTCAGGATGAATGACGTCAATGACGCGGTTGCCGTCATCGGCGATGTAGACGATGTTCATCTCCGGCGAATACCGCAGGCGGACATTTGGCCCTGTAATACATTATAAGAAAGAAAGAAAGAAACCTAAGTATTATCGATAGTTTTCCTTAAAAAAAGGTAAACAAAGCGCAACGCGTTGCCCGGTGCTTTAGATGACACCTCCGCCATGCTTTGTGACAGATCTGTCCGATAGTAGCGCGCTGCTTTTTATCAGATCTGTCGATAATAGACTCTGTCGGTCGCGATTTTATGTGATTTTAAGACTTATAGCACCACTAAGGGGGTCAAAATTTCTAAAAAAAAACGTTCTTAGTTTTTACTACCTACGTTATTACAAGGAATATGCTGTAAAACTATCGAATTTATTACCCCAGCGGTTTGAGCTGTACGTTGATAAAATTAAAGTCAGTCAGTTTATTTTAAAAAGGACGAAATTATGATACTTTTTCAAATCGCTCGGCGCGTGGCCGGTCGACACTGCAGTGACGTCACGCAGTCGGTTCCGCTAGCCGACGCGGGCGATATCGGGCAGTTTAAACTTTCAAATGGTTATAGTGAGCAATCCTTAAAATATGCCATCGCGGACTTTTCCGCCATTTTTAAAGATATTTGAATTATTTTTTCACCATGGTGAATAACTTTTAATTGTCTTACAATCCATATAATTGTTTATTGTTTTCGTGTCTCAACAACAGTAACAGAAGTGTGTTTCCAACATGAAATAACAAGTATCAATTGGACCTAGAGGCGAAGATTCGAGAAAGGTGTACTCACCAACAACGTTGTTCATCAGTAGATGCTCCCTGTTAGAACCGTCGAGTCCCATACTGTCGATGTGGATCCGATTGTTTTCTTCGCTCTCCAAAACTGCCACCAGCATTCGCCTTTTGAATGACAAAAAATAATAAAAGTACATCAGTAATCCTTTCCTCACGATGTTTCCCTTCACCGTTTGAAGCAAGTGATATTTAATTTGTTAAAACGCACATAACTCCGAATAGTTAGAGGTATGTGCCCGGGGATCGAGTTCTTTGGTTATTTGGCACCAACGGAGATCTTTTGGCACAACTTAAAAGTGATCTCTGTAAAAAAGCCTCTATGACGCGCCGAACCTATGGCACCAGCATCTCATAGAGGCCGACATCCGTCAGACAACTCACCCATAGTCCGACATGACACAGAAGCTCAGAGGTATCTCCCGGTCTCTGAAGGAGTACAACAGCGCAGCATGGTTGTTCCGTAGCGAAAGCACCTCTATGACGCGCCGACCCGCGTCGAGCACATATAGGGTGTCCGACACGAAATCTAAACAATGACAGTTTGTTTGGTAACAATGACAGTCAGTTAAGGTCTTTATTGCACATAAAAATATACAATTTACAAAGGCAAAAATAAAACCTAAAGGTATTGGCTTCCTGACTACTCATAAAAAGGCTCTTAAAAAGCCTATCTAAGGATTTAATTATGAACCAGGTCTGATTTAGGCTGGATTGAAAAAACAGATTTTGACGGACTTATAGCCTTTAAATATAGCGCTCAAGTATGCTAGGTAAAGAAGGCGTTGATTCGCCATTTTTACCATAAAGCAATACTAGGTAAATTAACGTAAAAGTCCGTACGTACGTAAAGTATTAAATTTTAACGAAAGTTAGTTACCCTCCGAAGGCTTCAGAAGGACTTACCATAATCCATATCGACGACGTTTTCCAGACCCTTATATAGAAGTAGTTCAGTGACTCCCAGTGCAAAATCACTCATATTTATATGACTGATGGCTTTTCGCTGGCTATCGTACACGTAGAGGGCATCTGGTTAAAGACATAGCACATAAATACGGATAGATGAATATTTGTTACTCAATCACCCCAGAATGGCTGAAGGGATCTGGATGAAATTTGGCACAGAGATATAATTTATTCTAGATTATGATCTATCTCCGTGCCAAATTTCATCCAGATCCGTTCAGCCGTTCTGGCGTGATTAACAAACATCCATCCATCCACCCAAACTTTCGCATCCATACTAATATTATAAATGCGAAAGTGTCTCTGTCTGTCTGCTACGCTTTCACGGCCCATCTGTTCAACCGATTTTAATGAAATTTTTACAGGTCTAGAAATTTGGTATCCCGGGGACGGACATAGGCTATTTTTTATCCCGAAAAATTAAAGGGTTCCCGCGAGAATAAAAAAAACCTGTCTCTTCACCCGATTTTGATGAGGTAAAGGGGTAGATGGATTCCCGGGGAAGGACATAGGCTACTTTTTATCCCGGAAAATTAAAGAGCTCCCGCGGGAATCAAAAATCTTAATCCAAGCGGACGAATAGTCGCGAGAATCATCTTTTAAACGACGTCTTAAAAATTACTATTTATCGCTATAAATGTATTAATATCTATGTAAAGCTTCGGTAAGTAAGTTTATGATATCATATTTATTATTTGAGTATATATTATGTTTATTTTATGTTTAGATTCATATTGTTATTTATGTAAAATAGTATGTAATTATAGTATGTACCGTTATGTAAGTTTATTATATTGTAATATTTAGTAGGTTTTTATAATTTTTCTTTTAGTTTACACGTGTGCACTGTGCACCACCCTGTCAACATGCAACCGATCTCCTTTCATAAAGGTTGCCTGGAAGAGATCACTCTTAGTGATAAGGCCGCCTTTACACCGCAACAAGTTGTAAATTATATCATGATTAGTTTTATATCTGTTTTGTTAATTGTTTGTGTGTAATAAAGTGTTTTTACTTACTTACTTACTTACTAGTTAATAATATAATAGACTAGCTGATTCCGAAATAGATCCTGCTGGGGATCGAATTATTAGCAATTAAGACTGTAACAATAATACAGATTTAACACAATAAGGCTGCAGCACTCACCTCTGATCGAGTCATAAGCCATGGCCTGCACCCTGCCGATGTCGAGATTAGTGCCGTGCGTCTCAGGGTTGCCGATGCGGTTGTAGTAAACGCGGGTGAATGTGGATCCTGACCCTACTATGAGGTACTGGGGGCGGTAGCCGGGGATGTCTGTTAACAAGATTGACTTTGTAGAAACACCCTATTACATGACTTGGAAGAGGCACATCTTCTATAAAAATAAAAATCTGTCGCCGTGCGTTAGTCTCGCAAAAACTCGAAAATGGCTGGCCCGATTTAAAAGATTTTTTTTTTGTGTATGTTTGAGTGGGTCCTGGGATGGTTTGGATTCATTAGATCCGATACGGGGCGCTGCAATCGAGTTCTAGATCCAGGGCAGGACCGTCTCCCGGGTTTGTCATATTAAAAATAAATACTGTAAAGTTGTTCAGTACAGAAACTACCCTTAGGAAGTCATTAGTATATTTTTTGACCCTTTATTACTGATGCTGAGAGCACGTGTTGCGGGTCTTGTTCATAAGAACCAGGTGTGTCTATATACTTAAACAGCACTCACGTTGACAACGGTCTGCAACCATTTGCTTATCATCAGGGCAGGCGCATACGTGGCTCGAGTTGGAGACGAGCAGGCAGAGCTGACAGTAATGCTAATGCTGAGAGCACGGTTTGCGGGTTTTGTTCATAAGAGCCAGGTGTGTCTATATACCCAGTAACAGTACTCACGTTGACAACGGCCCGCAACCATCTGCATATCATCGGGGCAGGCGCAGACGTGGCTCGAGTTGGAGACGAGCAGGCAGAGCTGACAGTAATGCTAATGCTGAGAGCACGGTTTGCGGGTTTTGTTCATAAGAGCCAGGTGTGTCTATATACCCAGTAACAGTACTCACTTTGACAACGGCCCGCAACCATCTGCATATCATCGGGGCAGGCGCAGACGTGGCTCGAGTTGGAGACGAGCAGGCAGAGCTGACAGTAATGCTAATGCTGAGAGCACGGTTTGCGGGTTTTGTTCATAAGAGCCAGGTGTGTCTATATACCCAGTAACAGTACTCACGTTGACAACGGCCCGCAACCATCTGCATATCATCGGGGCAGGCGCAGACGTGGCTCGAGTTGGAGACGAGCAGGCAGAGCTGACAGTAATGCTAATGCTGAGAGCACGGTTTGCGGGTTTTGTTCATAAGAGCCAGGTGTGTCTATATACCCAGTAACAGTACTCACTTTGACAACGGCCCGCAACCATCTGCATATCATCGGGGCAGGCGCAGACGTGGCTCGAGTTGGAGACGAGCAGGCAGAGCTGACAGTAATGCTAATGCTGAGAGCACGGTTTGCGGGTTTTGTTCATAAGAGCCAGGTGTGTCTATATACCCAGTAACAGTACTCACGTTGACAACGGCCCGCAACCATCTGCATATCATCGGGGCAGGCGCAGACGTGGCTCGAGTTGGAGACGAGCAGGCAGAGCTGACAGTAATGCTAATGCTGAGAGCACGGTTTGCGGGTTTTGTTCATAAGAGCCAGGTGTGTCTATATACCCAGTAACAGTACTCACTTTGACAACGGCCCGCAACCATCTGCATATCATCGGGGCAGGCGCAGACGTGGCTCGAGTTGGAGACGAGCAGGCAGAGCTGACAGTAATGCTAATGCTGAGAGCACGGTTTGCGGGTTTTGTTCATAAGAGCCAGGTGTGTCTATATACCCAGTAACAGTACTCACGTTGACAACGGCCCGCAACCATCTGCATATCATCGGGGCAGGCGCAGACGTGGCTCGAGTTGGAGACGAGCAGGCAGAGCTGACAGTAATGCTAATGCTGAGAGCACGGTTTGCGGGTTTTGTTCATAAGAGCCAGGTGTGTCTATATACCCAGTAACAGTACTCACGTTGACAACGGCCCGCAACCATCTGCATATCATCGGGGCAGGCGCAGACGTGGCTCGAGTTGGAGACGAGCAGGCAGAGCTGACAGTAATGCTAATGCTGAGAGCACGGTTTGCGGGTTTTGTTCATAAGAGCCAGGTGTGTCTATATACCCAGTAACAGTACTCACGTTGACAACGGCCCGCAACCATCTGCATATCATCGGGGCAGGCGCAGACGTGGCTCGAGTTGGAGACGAGAAGGCAGAGCTGACAGTCGTGCTGATGCTGAGAGCACGGGTTGTGGGTCTTGTTCATAAGAGCCGGGTGGTAGATATGCATGTCTGCAGCCAAACATATTCAGTTTTTTTTTCTAAACTCAAACTCATATTTTTTAATTCAAATAAACTTATTAAAATGCTTTTGAACCATCGAGGTAATCTACGACTGCTTCGGAATGGCATTCCTACCGAGAAGAACGTGCAAGAAACTCAGTGGTTGCTCTTTTGAAAAAAAACATTTACAATTACATCAATGTGTATCTACACATACATAAGTACATACAAGTGTACATAAGTAACTGCAGCAGGATTTGACTCTCTCCTCTCTTGATTTGAGTCAAATCCATGCCAAAGAGCGATTTTATTTATGGATTAGAGCGCTTGGCTGCAATCAAACTTGATGGCAAGGGGTGATGCAACAAACATGGTGGTAAACAAGCAGCTTGACGTTGATACGCGTAAGATACGGGCTTTGCACGGCGTATATGTGATAATCCTAAATCAAAAACATCTAAAGCGCCGGACAAAGCGCGTCGCTTACGCGTTTCACTTACTTTGCGATTTGTTTAATCTAAGTGTTTCACCAAACCTATGAACGTGGAACGAGCTTGACTTGGTCAGAAATCGCTTTAGGTATACGGTGTTAAGGGTGAAAAAGACGGCAATTTACTTCATTTTCACTCTTAATACAATATACATAAAGCTTTTCTGATCCTAGAGAAAACTAGACTATTAAGACCATGTGTCATTTAACTCACCGAAGACCGGCACTTCCAATCCAAGCAGAATGTTTCTATTGATGTTGGTGCCGTGTATCTTGTCCGTTGTCTGAATCGTGTTGGACGTAAAGTCGCTCCAGAACACCGTATTTTCGAAAACCGCCAGCGAGTACGGATGGTGGAAAGGCTCCTCGAAGAACGGCTAATAAAGAACGTATTATTAATTATAACATGAGGGCCAGCGCATATCTAAGACCATTTTTTACTTCATACCATTAGCGACTTTGCTGTTGTGGGAATAATATCGAAAATCAATTGACATAAATACTAGTATTGACAATTGACTAGTTCATTTATTTACCTACGTTCCATATCCGATCCGAGACCAAGATTTGGGTATTTGACAACTAGTCAGATAAATATTTTTTTTATGATCATTATTATTATATAGATGATCTCACAAAAGACGTAATTTCAACGTACCGAAATTTGATGACGTCAAAATTAAGTATTTCAGTCGAAATCCCATACTAAGTACGCGTTTTGACGTTTGAAAAAAGTTGCTGATTTGACTAGTTATCATTAAAAATTAAGTGGTACCCTCAAAATCGGAGACGGCTCATAATAATTTCAGACTTAAAAACCAACATTGTAGAAAAAGAATAATCCCAACTTACGTAAACCCTTTTATCCTCAAGTCTGACAACTTTAATAGTTTGATCGATGTAATACAGTCTTCCGTTGGGAGCGTCCAACGCCAAGCCAGTGGCCACAGAGCTCAAGTTATCGACCAACACCGTTGGGTTCGAGCCGTCCATGTTGGCTTGCATGATTACATCCCCTTTGTGCCAATCCACCCAGTACATTTTGCTACAACAAACATTCAACCAATATTTCAATGGTATTCTCATACAAGGAATCTTATTTTGCACTAATAAAATTCAACTACCCCCTTTTTCTGTGGACATAGTAAATTTTACTAAAGTCCCAAAAACTTATCTTGGCTGATAAGCTTTGTTAATATGTATAAAAAATATTTTTTTTTTCTTATTGTAATCTGCGATCAGTCCTAGGACTATAAGGAAACAGGTTGAAAGAGTAAACTGTCATTTAGAGCTGATCCTCATATAGGACTCAAGACTCGTTAGTCATTTAACCCAGGTCGAGTATGCGTTTTATTTTTTGGCGTCTTGGGCAATCCTCCACCAAGAGCCTATTGGCTAGCGGATTTGGATGTGTCAGGAGCTGTTCCTTATAGCGTTTCGCTAACCCCTGGACTTCCTCATTTATTGTTTGTATTTGCAGGTTTGGTCGAGTTCTTCATTTGAAATAAATGGCGTGTTAGCAATTGATTAAAAATAAAATAAAAAAAACTAAACAGGCATAAAAATTAGTTCCAATTTTGGCCAATTTGAAGACATTTTCTGCTAAGTGCTAAGTAGTACATCGTTGTCGCTTCACTCACCCTTGCCTCGGGTCCAGGGTGACAAACCGCGGATGCTTAGCGTCAGTACGCAGCGTGGTACACACTGAACCGTCTGAGCGACATACCGATATCACGCCGCGTTTCGCGTCGCCGAAGTATATGTTATCCGCCAAGTAGTCTATCGCTATGTCGCCTGGGTCTTCTATGCCTAGAGCTGCTATGACCTGGTAACAATCAGCGACAAATTAGAAAATATACACAGATATTCTGTGTAGTCTGTGTAATGAGCCGCGAGTGAAAATTTAAAAAATTAGGTCCCCTATTCCCAAATAAAATAGATTTTTGTCATACAAAACTCAAGTATTAGATAAATCTTGAATTTTTTATGACCCCAGTATCCAATCGACCCTTAGCTTTCACTAGACAAAATCCATCCATAATAAAATCATAAATGCAAAAGTGTGTTTGTTTGTTCGTTTGTCCTTCAATCGCGCCGCAACAGCGCTAGGGAACTACGTGATTTTTTACAAGGGTAAAAAGAAGACCTGAAAAGTGACATACGCCATTTTTATCACACCAATCATTTAGTCGCGTCTGAAGTTGATGGCAAGACGTGTCGCAATCGCATTTTTTCGCGCGTAGCCTGGAACGGATTTCAACAGTTCATGGGAGCTGCGCAAACAAGCACTCACACCTCAGCTCAGAGAAGACTATTCGATTGGGGCTAACTATACCTACCTGTTTCGAATCCTTAATATCATCCAGTCTTGCTCTCATTATGGCTTGGTGCCCTTGCGCCGTCTCCACCCAATACAGATAGGTGCCGTCGTACGAGACCGAGTGGGCCTGCACAACAGAATATAAAATTATCATTATATACCTTCGACGAATCCTAGTTAACTACTTTTACCTTTAGCGCGGCATGCATCAGCCATGTCACGAAAAGATAATATAACTAATGCATTTTCCATACAACATTTGCATACACATTTAAATTTTTATAGCTTGTTTTTTTACAAATTATAATTGAATCACGATAAATGTTGACCAGAGAATCAACTAGATAAAAAGGTATTACATTTTTTTTAATTTAAGATTTAGATATCTTAATAAATGTACATTTTAAATATTATGTCATGAATCATGGTAGTTTTGAAGTTACAGCCATTAGAAAGTTTCCCACAAAAATCCTAATGCATAAAAACGCAAGGACACTCTACGCACTCGGCCCGCATTCTTTGAATAGGTACCTTTTAACGATAACAAGCGAACTTAGACATTGAATCTAGCAGTAACGCGGGGTTTCCACGCATTATGTATTCGTAGTGGAAAAATGAGAAAAGTGATCCTGAATACGAATACGATCCAAATATCGAGGGTGTAGCATTCGCCTATGGAGTTGTATTGAGTTGTTTCGCTTTCTAGCAACGGATCACTTACCTGTTTGACTCCCGTTACTGCAATAACTTGGTGTTTCGATTTCACTGATATATATCTTATATCATTGCGTGTGTTGAAGAATAGGAGAGCTTCGGGATCTAAAACAGAGAGAAAAACCTATATAAAAGTTGCTCGTGGCTTCTCTCAGTCAATTTAGATTTGTTTCCAACCCCTATTTTACCCCACTGGGCTGTCAATTTCCAAAAATCCAGACATCGGCCAATAGCCATCTATATGCCCAGGCCGATCCGTCCAGTGGATTCAGCTGTGCGTAGATAGATCAGTCAGTCACCTTTTAACGTCGTCGTTGTCGTCAACCGAAAGATGTCCACAGCTGGACATAGAACTCTTATAGGGACTGCAATAGTGACTGTCTATTTTTTTATATGTATTTAGTAGGTTAAATTCCCTGCTCAAGTAACCTTTTTAAAAAAAATTATTGAATGTATCTTCAATATTTAATGTACTTTTCCTCTAAGTACTGTTAGTTTTTTCCACCCTGTATACTTACATTGCGGCATCAGTCCTAAAACAGATGAAATAATGAAAAAAAGACTTACCTGGTGCAAAACACAAATAGTTTGCCACATCCATAGTGTACCCGTGATCACACACACATTGGAAGTGGTCTCCTTTATTCACGCACATGTGTGAGCATACAGGCTTCTCTTCCGTACAGTGGTCGGTCTCTTCGCACAGTTTGCTTGTGGTGTTATATTTCTTGTATGTCTCGCATACACAGGTGGCGCCGGTGCGTTGAGGTCTGCAGTGGGCGTTTGAAGGACAAGTTATGTTTGCACACATTGTGGACCCTGAAATGGTACAAAATATTTGAAACTAGGGCCCTTATTAATAATTCAACATCAGCATTAGTCTTACATACAAATCAGCAACTTAAGATCCTGATACTTGATACTTTTGTATACATACAATCTAGGAAATAAAGGATTTATTTATTTATTTATAGTATTCAATTTTTAAATGGGGCCAATTATTTAATTGAGCTTAATTATAGCCCGCAGACGTGCAAGTAAGTAGGCACTTTAGAATCGGGCCATATGGCCGGAAGCACACAACCCCAGTAGTATGTGTTTGATGAATGCTAGTCATGGTTGACTGAGTAAACTTGAGTGGCAAGCTGAGGGACGAGTGGCCTAGTTGTGACAACTCATATCAGTCGATTGCAAAGGTTAAGCAACATTGACCCAAGTCAGTAACTAGATGGGTGACCGAATTTGGAGGTTCAAATTTGGCCTTTTCGTTTCCTCTGTATCTCGGAGAGCACGTTGGCCTAGTTGTGACAACGCATATCAGTCGATTGCAAAGGTTAAGCAACATTGAAGTCAGTAACTGGATGGGTGACCGAATTTGGAGGTTCAAATTTGGCCTCTTCGTTTCCACTGTGCCTCGGAGAGCACGTTAAGCCGCCGGTCCCGGTTATTATCTCTAACATCTGATAATAATCGTTACAAAAACCTAAGAGTTTAACTTTTAATAACTCAGTCGAGTTATGTATACTTACTTATGCGAAAGGACCTGGGAACCCACCGCATTATTATTCCAAGAAAACTCTTTCCATTATTTGATTATTTTAAAGGGGTCACGTCACGACCCTCAGTAATGAGGCAGACGACACACACACACACACACACACACACACACACACAGATACGACGCAGAGACGACGGTTGCACAGCTGCGAACTTTAGACCGGCAAGCCGCCTTTCGCGAAATAGTAATCGGGATCATTCCATCATCACGTTACTCGTCCAGCCAATCTAACTCTTCAAAAACATCGCTTTGCATTATCTGATCTGATCTGATATCTGCGGTAGGTACTTGTAACTCATTTTTTTGGTACTTTTGTACAGCTTGTTTTGTTACGTCCACGCTTCCGGGCACGCTGCTACCCTGCTACCGCATTTTAATTTAACTGGCATTCCTCTTATATACCTTTTCACCATGTCGGTGTATTCCGATTTAGTCATAAACTATACGTATATACTGGGAAATTTAGTGAAACGATGAGTCGCACGAGGCCGGAGGCATTTTTATATTTTGATTCTTCACAAATCAATGAAAAATATAAGCTCACAAATCTTAATTTTTAAAAATAACAAGAAGCGTATTGAATTGAGTAATCTGAGGAATTGAGAAAATTAATCACCACGATTATTTGTAAACAAACCGTTTTGTTTTTGATAAGTTTGCATTGCAAGTAGGATTCAACCACATGTATCCCTATATTATGTTACTTGTCTCTGACCACATGTGGTTGTTAGGGCTCCCACACACGTCAAGTACCTGATCCGAATTCCGTTTTCCGACCGGATGGGCCTCAAACACGGACGTTAGATTGCATTCTGGTTTCAAGCGCCAAAGCACTTCACAATCAGAACGGGTGTGAACAAATGCTTAATTTACCAGTGTATTAGGTACGTACTACTTACTACTTAGGTAGTACTTTATGTGCTTAATTTAATAAAAATACGGACGATTACGAATTTCTAATGCAAAAATTTTATTGTGCCATGTATCAATAATACAGCTTCCTCCAATTAATTTTACAAAAAAAAATTTGACTCGCTCATGCATAAATTATATACCTCGTATAACGAACCACTGTTTTGTTTCCTTAGTCATTGGTTTTAATTCAAATAAATAGCAATGAATTTTTTTATTACTCACACTGTTGACAAAACGCTCCCTCATCACTACCATCCTTACAGTCATTCATTCCGTTGCACATGTGTTCCGGCGGTAAGCAGAACGACTTGTCCAGACATGTATACCTTCGTCTAGCCTCACAATACGATACATCATGCAGATACATGTCTTGCAACGTATTTGAATGAAGTACATGTGCTGGAAATAATTTAAGACACATAATAATTAAGTACACAGTAACACTAAGTTTTCGGAATACATACAAAACTTGTATGTAAGTGGAGGTTAAACTAATTTAATCACAAGTATCATATGGAGTTTTGTAATATTTTATTTATTTCGAGGCTTCGGCCGGGGCTAGTTACCACCCTATCGGCAAAGGCATACTGCCAAGTGATTTTAGGGTTTCGGTACGATGCCGAATTAATTGGAAGTCGGTTTAGTCAACTGCAAAAGATTTTTAATCAAATAAACTTTTCCAGGCAGTGTTTTTAAATCGTCTACTGACGTAAGACCTTCCGCATAACGAGCAACTGGCTATAACCGTGTACTCATCTACCAACGACTCAAATTATTTATTTGTACTTATGTAAAAAACCCGGTCAAGTGCGAGTCAGACTCGTGCACAAAGGGTTCCGTACCACCTCACAATATAAATTATTTTCGTAAATTACAAGAAATAACAACACGTAGTTGTGAAATAACTGGCTTACATATGGCGCTATACTGGTACCTGACAAACAAGTCGACACCCTATCAGTACGGAACCCTAATTAGCGATATTCGGATTTTTTCCTATACTTGTGCTTGCCAAACTTCATGATTCTAGGTCAACGGGACGTGCCCTATGCGTTTTGATTTATGGGAGAGTGTCAAAATATGTAAAATATGCGGCATAAACGGCCTTCTTTTAATTGCGTTGACTTAGAAGCTTGATTTTTTTACAGCTCCAAGGGACCGTAGACCTAAGTATTTCATATTAATTTCAACTTGATACCTCCACGCGTTCCTGAGAAAAAGGTGGTTGACAGACAGACAGATAGACAGATAGGCGGACTGAGGTACGAAACCCTAAAAAAATACGACTTACCACAAGTGCTCTTAATATCTTCATCAGTTTTGTCATCACAATCATAATAACCATCACATATCCAAAACTTCGAAACACACCTTTTGCCGTCACATGAGAATCCTTTGCACTTCATCACCTAAAATAAAGATTATAGATTACAAGATGATACCTGCCCGACTTAATTAGCAGGATTTTATCTTTGCTTAAAATCCCGTGGGAATTGTTTCATTTTCGGATATTAAAGCGTTGCGTAAGAACAATAATAAATCTACACATCCATGTTAAAACATCGGCTGTCTGATGGTAGCTTATTCGTAAATAACCGACGCATTATCCGTCTCATAAAGTAGCGGAAACAGGTATAGTACGCACCCCAGTTGAATGCAGTCGGGGCCGAGATGACGGGCGGGAGCATCTCCCTCCCCCGTCCGCCCTCACCCCCGCTAATAGGGTTGTCAAGGAAGGTGTTGTGTGTGTTGTCTTTGACACCTATCGTACGATATACGTAGGTTTATGGAGTGATTTATATGCTAAAGTTGTTAAAACGGTTTATGTTCACATTAACTCTGTGATGTCAACGTTAACGTATCAAATCCGTTTGAGTTGGAATAATAATTGTTTTCTTGTTCATACTATCTAGGTTATATAAGTCGACATTTCCTAGATAATACGGAGTAAATGGATACGGTTAATACGGAGTACGGGAATTTTAACGGCCAAGCATTCGTTAGAGTTGAGAAAATAGGTTGAGTTGATGGCGGTGGTGTCAGTGGTGGTGATGGTGGACTGTCCCAAAACCAAAACAGCATAACCCGACTCAACATATTCTTGTTTGCCCTACCCCTAGAGTGTTTTTGTAAAGTTTGAACAAAGAAGCTCGCGAAGGAGGTCCTGAATGAAGCGAGGTGAAGCTGAATGAAGTGGCGACGAAGCGAGTCTTCTGGTGTAGCCCATCCTTTTTACTTCATTTTTATGGACACCCAACATAAGACATTTGATCTTATTATAATCAATTAATTAGGTGATCATTCTTGATGAAAACTATGACCATTCATTGATATACTTGATTATTTCATGAAATGGTCCATTCAGCTATATGATTTCGCGAGTTAACAGTGGAGGGACCATTAATGTTTACTATTCCTAGATATAGTTCTTAAATCACCTCATTGACGTATTTCGAGCTCTAACGTATCGAAACCGTTAATGTCGACATTTCCTAGGAAATGCTGACACATACATACTCTTTGATCGAAAGCTTGTTACTTGTTTGTCGCTTAATAATGAAGTTGCTTTCCGTGTACATTTTTAAAAATGACTGATTTAAGAGGTTCAGTAACAAAAAAAAAACGTGTTTTTATTCATCGCCAAGCACGCGAAATGGTAAAAAAAACTTTGTATATGTGTACTATAGAAAGGCAAAATAACTTTTTGACCTTGCCTTTAACGGCAGACCGAGTCGATATACCGGTTAACAATATCTGTAATACAAAAAGAAGCTAAAGAAGAACGAAGAGGTCCTTACCTCTTCGTTCTTTGTAAAAAAGATGATTTTAATAGTAGTGTAATTCACAGAACTATAGAAGACTTTTATCTGACTAAAACAATCGTCCCTACTTGTCCGAATGATTTTATTTTCTTTATAAAATGAAGTAAATTTTGGACTTTATTAAATAAAACAACCACTGCTTGTTTTTTAATTTATCGATATGACTGTCAGTAATTAGGTCACACAACACCAGCATATTCCTAAGCTCTGCATTCAACTCACGTGCGAACAATACGTAGTACTTAATACGTGATATTTACAAACATATGTGACCTATTTTTTTTGTAAAACATGGAACCAGAAGCTTGCGAAACTAGGAGTTGTCTAATAAAATGAGCCTACGAGGGCAGGTGCGACAGATAATCGTGTTCTAGGAGTTTTGGAAAGCTATACTTATTAGAAATAATTAAATTTTGTCAGAATAAAAGTAGTACACCGAGGTAGTTAATGATGACAATAATTACAAACAGTTAATAAAAAATATTACAATCTTACGTTTAGTACAATATCGATAGCAGATGCTGTTGGACAGTTGACCTCATCGCTGCCGTCTGAGCAATCGGGCTCATCGTTGCACACCCAAGCACTAGGCAGACATTTCCGACTGTCAGCGCACAGGAACTGGTGTGTATCGTTGCAGTACTGTTCATCGGGGCGGTGGTTTACTGAAACAAATAGATATATAGAAAAATTTATTTGTATGATATTTATTCGCGTGGATTTATGTTTCAAGAAAACCTGTGAAAATCTTTAATTTTCTGGAATAAAATGTAACTTTTGTCACTCTCCAGGCCTTCAATAATACTTACTATGAAAAAATCATGTCGATCAGTTGCTCTGTTGCGCTGTTCCAACAAAGACAATTTCGCATTTATAATAGGAAGGGGATTTATATTTTTAAAAAGGGGTCCTCACCTCCCGTGAATTAGGTTCACGTAACGTGACGTGACTGAGACTTCCACTTTTTTTATCGACTACATGTTAGCCCTTGACTGTAACCTCACCTGATAGTGAGTGATGATGCAGTCTAAGATGGTAGCGGGGCAGTAAGGATGGTCTGTTAGGGGCATGGCAGTTATATTAAACCCAACCCTAATCGGTTCCTACGCGGCATCGTACCGAAACGCTAAGTCGCTTGGCGGCACGTCTTTGCTGGTAGGGTGGTAGCTAGCCAAGGCAGAATCCTCCCATCAGGCCAGACCAGGGAAAATTCAGAAATTATAAATTTCCAAATTAACCCAGCCGGGGATCAAACCCCGGGCCTCCGCACGTTAAGACAACAGCGCTTAACACTGCGTCAGGGAGGTCGTCAAAAGATTATTTTCTTACTGCAAAAATTCTCGTCGCTTCCATCCTCGCAGTCGTAGCTCCCGTCGCAGTACTTGTCTTGTGGCACGCAGCCTCCCGCCAGGCAGGTGAAGGCGCCCTCCACGAGGCACTCCGCCTCGTATGTTTGCATCTCGTCGACGAATTGCGCCGAACACACCACGAGCCACGAGACAAATATCAGTCGGACCGTCATCCTACATTTAAAAAAAAAAACCCACTGAACGATGTCCGTGACTTTATTTGGGTGGATCTACAATTTTTTGAAAATCCTGGGGCGACTGTTTGATTGTCCAGGATAAAAAGTAGCCTATGGTCTTCCCCGAAGTACAACCTATCCGTTTTCCAATATTATAAACTAACTATTAATATTATAAATGTGAAAGTTTGGATGGATAACTATTTGTTACTCAATCACGCAAGAACGACAGAACGGATCTGGTGAAATTTAGCACAGAGATAGATTATAGCTTAGAACAACACATAGGCTGCTTTTTATCCCGGAAAATTTCCCGCGGGAACCAGAAAACCTCAATCCACGTGGACGAAGTCGCGGGCAGCAGCTAGTAAGACATACAGATACAATTTTGCATTCATAATATTATAAGTATTGTTTTTTTTGCAATAAGTTGTAACAGGTCAACTCCAAGCGTAGTCCAAATCATTCTTAGACGGGACCGCCATATTGGTACGTGTAAGCTGCTGGGTTTGAAACAACACGTGTAAAGTTGTAAACGATTAACAAAATCATTCTGGAATTTATGCAAATGTTTTTGTTCACATAATAAATTATGCAAGCCGGTGTGAAACCGGAACTTGTAGGCTGACCTTTAGATACAAGATTCATACTTTATATATTGAAATTAGGTAGTTGTTGTTTCTTTTAGTATTTAAAATACTTTAGGCAAAAACTAATATTCTGTCAAAAATGTACGGATAATAAAAAGTAGAATAAAAGTAAAACTTAAAAACGAATTTTTAATACACGTGCAGAAGTAGAAACAATGGTATCTAAGCACTTACCTACAAAATTACGGTTGGCACTGCTTCATTTAAAATGAAATCGTAATTTAATTAACAATTAGGTATCAATAAATTAAAACAGTTCACAAGACTTTGTGCTGTATAACTGTAAAGGTAAAATTAGATTTTGGAGTCTATTCGGCTACGTGTCCAGCCGGAAGAGAGGTAAAAAAGTTCTCGACAACTACCCACTTTTAAGAATTATTTCCACGAAAATAACTAATTTATGACTTTTATAATTCGTCTATCAGCAAGTCAGTCAAAAATCAGGACAAAACATTCCAAAATTGGTTCATAATAATAAAATAAGTAAGAACTAAAGAACTTTCGAAGGTTAGTTGTTGTTGTTGTTGTTGTTGTTGTTTGGTGTGTGGCTTTTGTTTGTGCCAGCACAGCACAATTTACTTCGCCAATGTCGCGTTGCTTGAAGAAAACACGAAGGAGATTGATCGGTTTCTATACTACTACTTTTTCGAAGGTTATCAAATTTTTGAACGAAAATTTTGAAAATGTTTGTGTTGTCAATGTCAAGTATCCACTGTCAACAGCTGTCAGTGTCACTGACGTCACTGACAGCTGACTGACAGGTCAGAGTCCAATCTTTTTTGGTTTACAATTTAGATTTTTGAGTTGTTCAAAAGGAATTAAATTCATTGCGCTAATAAGTTTAATTATTCCATTCAGTTAAGTCGAAATTACTTTGGGAGGAGTCATGGCTTCACAAGTCGCGAAATCTTTCATAAAAGCGGCGCGGCCTACTTCCACCGCTAAATTCGGTAATTTTTCTATAACTTTTACTTTTGGTGCCGTTTTGTTACATTAATTCTCACTTTTTTATATATTAATCACAGATTAATTCCTTTAATTTAATACTTACAGCACTTCACGGGTGGTAAAGTTCGTAATTTGAACATTCAAGCAATTTTCTATGGTTAAAGTAGTCAACTACTTGTAGGGAAGTAAACTTTGGACTTGGAAAGTTTGCATGAATGCAATTATTTATGGAAACACAATATGATTAAATAATATAAGCATTATTGGACTTTGTACATTTTGATACCTACGTTAATATTTTCTGTGGCACACTAGAGTATGAAAATTACAAATTAAGGTTTTATATGTTAATCTAAGACCAACTAATATTATCCAAGAGCATTCGCCAAAGAATTTGGCTGTAGGTTGTTATAAGAGCTGTATACACCACAACTTTCGCCGATCTGGTAACCAGATCAAACAAATTTTTTATAAAGTGTAATAATAGATAAATACTCCTAAAATAGCTTGCCTATCAAAATCCTGACCAGGCTATTTTTCAAGTAATTAATTAAATTTTTTTTTTATTTTGAAAATTCTGGTACCAATAGAAAGCCACATTATTTGTGAGTGTCATAGGCTATTAATCCGAAAAATTAGGGAGTTCCCATGGGAATTTAAAAACTTACTACACATGGACAAAGTCACGGGCATCTGCTAGTATTTCCTATAAATTGTATATCTATCAATATTTTCCATGTTGTCAGACTCTGCTCGCCGAGCTCTCAGTGTGGGTGCAGCCTTACACCAGAAGAAGACCCTCCCAGACCGCACCGGTAAAAATGTGGTGCTGGTGGATGGAGTCAGGACCCCCTTCCTTGTGTCCTTTACCGACTACGCCAAGATGATGCCCCATGAACTTGCCAGACTTTCATTACTGTAAGTACTTCTATCTCTCTCTCTTTCTCGTATTTGTTATTGCTGAGGGTCATAACCCCTTTCCATTAATTACATAATAGTGAATAGGCATCTTCTAGGCAAGCGCGTTCCAACCTAGACCTCATCATTGCTTTGCACTAAGAATGACTGTCGCCAAGCGCAAGCCTATCACGCAATAAAAAAAAACATCCGCTAAAACCTTGTTATTGGAAATGATCTGATTTCCTATTTGATTTTATTAGAGACCTGAAAAGAGTCAATTTACATATAGTTTTTCAAATAATGAAGTAATTTCTGAGCAAGTACTCAATACATATTAGAAAAATAATTTTGATTATTCAGATTAAACATTATCAACCTGATTGTTTAAAAGCCTTATTATAGAGCTCAATCAACTACACTTATTCTTACCAGAAGTTTACTCTTGGCTAGAGAGAAATCTTATAAATTTTACTTATATATCTGAAACCTTCATTTAAATATTAAAGAACATATTAATATTTATTCAATTTCCAGGGGTCTCCTCCAAAAAACGGGCATACAAAAAGAGCTAATAGACTACATTGTTTATGGCACTGTCATCCAAGAAGTGAAGACTTCCAACATCGGGCGAGAGGCAGCCCTGGCGGCCGGGTTCAGTGACCGCACGCCGGCGCACACTGTCACCATGGCGTGTATATCGTCCAATCAAGCCATCACCACTGGTAAGTGTGTAGACTCTGACAATATAGTGTTGTGATCGTCATAGGGAGGTAAAGATGTCAAACATTGGGAGAGAGGCAGCCCTGGTGGCCGGGTTCAGTGACCGCACGCCGGCGCACACTGTCGCCATGGCGTGTACATCGTCCAACCAAGCCATCACCACTGGTAAGTGTGTAGACTCTGACAATATAGTGTTGTAATCGTCATCGGGAGGTAAAGATGTCAAACATTGGGAGAGAGGCAGCCCTGGCGGCCGGGTTCAGTGACCGCACGCCGGCGCACACTGTCACCATGGCGTGTATATCGTCCAACCAAGCCATCACCTATGGTAAGTGTGTAGACTCTGACAATATAGTGTTGTGATTGTCATAGGGAGGTAAAGATGTCAAACATTGGGAGAGAGGCAGCCCTGGTGGCCGGGTTCAGTGACCGCACGCCGGCGCACACTGTCGCCATGGCGTGTACATCGTCCAACCAAGCCATCACCACTGGTAAGTGTGTAGACTCTGACAATATAGTGTTGTAATCGTCATCGGGAGGTAAAGATGTCAAACATTGGGAGAGAGGCAGCCCTGGCGGCCGGGTTCAGTGACCGCACGCCGGCGCACACTGTCACCATGGCGTGTATATCGTCCAACCAAGCCATCACCTATGGTAAGTGTGTAGACTCTGACAATATAGTGTTGTGATCGTCATAGGGAGGTAAAGATGTCAAACATTGGGAGAGAGGCAGCCCTGGTGGCCGGGTTCAGTGACCGCACGCCGGCGCACACTGTCGCCATGGCGTGTACATCGTCCAACCAAGCCATCACCACTGGTAAGTGTGTAGACTCTGACAATATAGTGTTGTAATCGTCATCGGGAGGTAAAGATCAAACATTGGGAGAGAGGCAGCCCTGGCGGCCGGGTTCAGTGACCGCACGCCGGCGCACACTGTCACCATGGCGTGTATATCGTCCAACCAAGCCATCACCTATGGTAAGTGTGTAGACTCTGACAATATAGTGTTGTGATTGTCATAGGGAGGTAAAGATGTCAAACATTGGAAGAGAGGCAGCCCTGGCGGCCGGGTTCAGTGACCGCACGCCGGCGCACACTGTCACCATGGCGTGTATATCGTCCAACCAAGCCATGAGTTAGAACTTTGTTAGACTACTGTAACACTAGAAATCATAATATGGAGATGTAAATATAATTGCGAATAAAATTCGCGCGAAAATAAATCTCTGGTTTGATATAATTTCACGCGGTCCGGTGGGAATGATATTCGTGCTAATATTTTGTATATATACACTGTACGGAGTTGTATGTTGTTGTGTTATGATAAGCTAACGTTAGTACTTTGTTCGGGTTGTGTAGTGTTTACGTCATAGATCTAACAGCGCCATCTATTATCATGTAGGTATGTGCCCCTACCTAACGGAGTCACGACCATCGTGAGTTGGCACCTTTTTCAAAGCAAAACTCGCAACAAAAAGGTCTCTGACACAATATCGTCAGTGGATAACATGGTGCGAATTAAAAAAAAACCTAAAGTAGTATGTAACCCCTGTAGGTATGTAACCCCTCAATTGAATACCCTCTGGTGCAGGCATCGGCATGATAGCGGCGGGCGCGTACGATGTGATAGTGGCGGGCGGCGTGGAGTTCATGTCCGACGTGCCCATCCGCCACTCGCGCAAGATGCGCGGTCTGCTGCTGCGGCTCAACCGCGCCAAGACGCCTGCGCAGCGGCTCGCGCTGCTGGCCGGCATCAGACCTGACTATTTCGCGCCTGAGGTGGGTGACTGTAGTATTATAGATTAAATTTATAGTGATCCTTCAGATCCTCTGTTACCACGTGGCCAAGGTATCTGAACTCTGACACTCTCCGAAGGTCGACCCCTCCTAGTGTCACTGGCGGTCCATGTTCTGGTTTCCGTGACCCTACTCGAAACACCAGAAGTTCGCTCTTGCAGGCCGTGTCTCTGCGCATAGCTCTCGCAAATCGCCAGTAGCTTCCGGAGTGCACTCACCGATGGGCTCAACAGCACCATGTCGTCCGCGTAACTAATACTGCTTACACAGTGGCCATCAATAGAGCAACCGACACCAGTGCTGCCGAGCTCTACAATTAGCTAGTTTATGTAGAGATTGAAGCGCTGGCGATGTCAAACCACCCTGTCGAACACCGCTCCTCAATCTATACTCATCAGTGCATTCCCCCACTTAACCTGGTTAGTCTGGTCGTACCAATATTTGAAAATATTTACCACCCCCTGTGGAACCCCGGTATCCGTTAATTTAGACCACAGGATGTCATACCTAACCAGGTCAAATAGAGAGATCCAGAAAGGCAGCATAAACAGCATAAAATTATAGCAAAATAATTGTAATCTTTTCTTGCTAAATAGCAACACATTGAGTATTGTTGAAAAATTGCTTATTAACCGAACCAGCTTTTCGAAGTTTCGTTACGAGAGTGTAATAATCCACAGTTGCCGGCGGTGGCGGAGTTTTCGTCGGGGGAGACGATGGGCCACAGCGCGGACCGCCTCGCTGCGGCGTTCGGTGCCTCGCGCCAGGAGCAGGACGAGTACGCGCTGCGCTCACACACGCTGGCGCACCAGGCGCAACAGAAGGGCTACTTCACAGACCTCATACCCGTCAAAGGTGAGCCATCAGCAGGGCGACCGCGTATTTTTTGCATCAATCATTGATACATCGCAATCATCAATTTTTTTTTATATAATAATCCGAAAGACGTTCATTTTGAAATCCAAGATGGACGTCGTATTTTTTCAATTTCTTTTTTTTTTCAAAATCAATGCAATGCGCGGTCCGCGCTGTGTCAGACGTCTCTGGGCGTCAGCAGGGCGACCGCGTATCTTTTGCATCAATCATTGATACATCGCAATCACCTCTGTTTGGTTAACACTCTTCCATTATTGGACGAAATCCATTGACGCAGCAAGAATACCATAAATTCAGCCAATCAGAGGTGATTGCGATGTATCAATGATTGATGCAAAAGATACGCGGTCGCCCTGCTGACGCCCAGAGACGTCTGACACAGCGCGGACCGCGCATTGCATTGATTTTGAAAAAAAAAAGAAATTGAAAAAATACGACGTCCATCTTGGATTTCAAAATGAACGTCTTTCGGATTATTATATAAAAAAAAAATTGATCAAAATCATTAGCACTGCCTAGAAAAACTGTCTTATTGAATTGTAAATCCCGAGGTGCTACAACCGAAACTGTAGACGCAATTTGCAATAATTTGCGGGCGTCGGCTTATTGTAATGTGTACGCTGTTTTGATTTTGGAACTTATTTTGTAGTGGAAGGCAAGGACGGAGTGGTGGAGAAGGACAACGGTATCCGAGTGTCCGCCCCGGAGCAGCTGGCCAAGCTTCGGCCCGCTTTCATCAAACCGCACGGAACCGTCACCGCGGCAAACGCCTCGTTCCTGGTGAGTTTTATGCAGGACAACCACCGATGCCACTGGTGGCTAGCGACAAGCAGTTTATATTATTATTATTTCATACTTTTTGTACAGACGTATAGTGGCTACCGGCGACTTTTGCATTACTAACACTACTGTAACACGGGGCCGCCACTATACGTCTATACAAAAAGTATGAAAAATAATATAAACTGCTTGTCGCTAGTCACCAGTGGCTGTGGTCGGTGGCCCATTTGCGCCGAGCCAAAATGTAACAAAAGCAGCGGCGCGCTAGCCCAATATCAAAGGATTTAGGGGCGGGGCTTATACATTCGAGTTTTTTTTTAAATAGAAATAAAACTGCCTAGTTTTTTAAAACAAAAACGCTTAGGGGACAGCACTATTTGGGGCAAGTCACCCCTTACGGTCCTAAAACCACTAAAAGTTCACCAAGTATAGATGCGAATTATTGCTTCGACTCTGCTTTACATTGTTTACATTGCCGAGTTTCTTGCTGGTTCTTCTCGGTAGGTATGGCATTCCGAACCAGTGGTAGATTCACTCGACGATTCAAAAGTACTTGTAAAAGTTTATTTGAATTTGAATTTAAAGTCAAAGTCAAAATATGTTTATTCAAAATTGGTATATACACAGTACACTTTCTGAACGTCAAGTATACAAAGTATACTCGGTCAAACTTATCTGACCCGGTGGCCAAAATTGGAACTAGTTTTTATTCCTGTTTAGTTATTATTTTTCATATATTATGTACTAGCGACGCTGTTACCGGGTCATAAGTTAGTCGGACTGTAAAAGGCGTGTTGGTGATAATTACAATTATATTAGTTTGTAACTTCAAACTAAGGCTACGAGGCCTTACAAAGAGCTGGTGTGACATAGATGCACAGTAAACAGATGCAACCAGTATGGAAACTACCTAGAAACGTTCGAAACAGGCTCATTCACACAAACGTGTGCATCGACGACACCCCAAGCGCTCGTCGCAGTGCCATCAGTAGTAAGTGCCGCGTCATCGCATGTTCGATGCGCACGTTTGTGTGAGTGAGCTGTTTCGAACGTTTCTAGGTAGTTAACCATACTTGTTGTATCTGTTTACTGTGATAGATGTCTGTTCGCAGACGGACGGCGCGTCGGCGTGCCTGATCATGGCTGAGGCCAAGGCTAAGGAGCTGGGCCTCAAGCCCAAGGCCTACCTGCGGGACTTCACCTACGTCGCTCAGGTAATGATCCAGTCCACACCAAGGAATGGGGATGATGACAACTCAATTAAATCAGTCAACTCTTTATCAAACTTACAAACGCGCTTCTATTATGGAAGTTTGTATGAAATACATAGCATTTTGTTACACGTTTGTATAAATACGTATTGTGAAGTCATCATATTGTAACATAGTTTAAAACGGTTATCAAACTTTGGAAGACCCTCTATTTAATAATCAGTAAGAAATAATTTATTTTTAACCGACTATCAAAAAAGGAGGAGGTTCTCAATTCGGCGCGTATATATTTATTTTTACTGTATGTCGATGCATATCTCTGTGGTTTCTGAACCGTTTTGAAAAATATTTTTTTAAGTCTTTAAAAGAAGCTCTCGATGTGGTCCTATTAAAAATTCGGACTCCAAATTCTCAACCCTGACACTAAAAAGTTCAAAATAAAATATTCTTTAAAAAAACCGACTTCCAAAGCCACTGTAAAGTAAAAAATATTTTTGATTTCTACAGACTATGTTTAACAAGGATAAGCAAAGTTGACGCGTCAGGCTCGCCTGACTTCAACATAGTGTGTAGAAATCAAAAATATTTTTTACTTTACAGTGGCTTTGGAAGTCGGTTTTTTGGAAAGATTTTTTTACCATACGCATCATCCCCGTCATAATAAATGTGTTTTGTGTCAGGACCCCGTGGACCAGCTTCTGCTGGGGCCTGCGTACGGCATCCCCAAGCTCCTGGACAAGGCCGGTCTCCAGCTCAAAGACGTGGACTCCTGGGAGATACACGAGGCGTTCGCTGTGAGTGTCCCCGTACAGGCCTTTCATATTCACTGGATCTCTATCCAGCACCACTAGCCAAGTTACATAAGCGTAATACATTTATTTTAATACGCTTGAATTAAAATAATTATTATAGTTTTACTTTGCGGGGAAGTCCATGGAAACCAAGGAACAAGAAGCTTCGTCGTTGTCGTCTCAACCTATCTCAATTTCTAATAATTATCAAATGTTAGCGTTTGTGAACAATAAGCTCATTTGACTTTAAACTGGATTCAAGAAATAAAATGTCATGATCAGTGTTATAAAAAACGTCATTATACTAAAAATGTGTCGTATATAAATAAAATCGTTTGCTAACCGTTTGTTAAAACGCATAAAATAAGTGTACGTGGAATTATACAATACGAAGCATCATCTGTGTGTATTATTTTTACGAGTTTCCTGCCTACGTATGACACAAAATAAACATGTGAGGGTCCGATAGGCGGGACCTCTAAATTTTGCGGGTGAAAACTGACAGGAGTCTGTTACTACTTTTGGGAGATCCTCTATATCACTAAAACATAATTTGTTCCACTAGCAGTCAAATACCCAATTGTTCTAACTTAGGAGTATCTATATGCTTATAAGGTTATTATATTCCAGGGTCAAATACTGGCCAACTTGAAGGCGTTGGACTCTGACTGGTTCGCCCAAACTTATCTTGGCCGCCAGGCGAAGGTACGTTATTTTTACTCTCCTATTTATATGGAATCACTTCATCTTACTAATATTATATAAATGTGAAAGTTTGGATGGATGTATGGATGGATGTTACTCAATCACGCGCCAACGGCTGAACGGATCTGACTGAAATTTGGCACGGAGATAGATTATAGTCTGGAATAGCACATAGGCTACTTTTTATCCCGGAAAATTAAAGAGTTCCCGCGGGAACCAAAAAACCTCAAACCATGCAGACGAAGTCGCGGGCATCTTTTGCTAGTAATATTAATATGACGACCTCCGTGGCGCAGTGTGTAGCGCTGTTGCCTTAACGTGCGGAGGTCCCGGGTTCGATCCCCGGCAGGGTCAATTTGGGAATTTATAATTTCTGCATTTTCCCTGGTCTGGCCTGGTGGGAGGCTTTGGCCGTGGCTAGTTACCACCCTACCGGCAGAGACGTGCCGCCAAGCGATTTAGCGTTCCGGTACGATGCCGTGTAGAAACCGAAGGGGTATGGGCTTAATATAACTTGCCCCTAATAGGTTAGCCCGCTACCATCTTAGACTGCATCATCACTTACCATCAGGTGAGATCGCAGTCAAGGGCTAGCTTGTAGTGGATAAAAAAAAAATAAGAACCTTTGACTGCCTTTTTGGTCTAGTGGTAAGCAATTTAGCATGTTCGGCTACGGTCGACGAGGTCCCGGGTCGGGCTGTAAGAAGTATTGGGTATTTTTGATAAGAAATTACGCTGACAAGAAATACGCAGCTTGCTGTGGCTTTGTGCTGAGTGAGGAGCATTATTCACGAATTATTGTAATAGGCAACAATTAACAATTGACTTATTTCTGTAAGCATATTATATTTTGAATTGTTTTCGTGAACAAATAAATGATTTAATATGAATATCTATCTAACTCTGCAGGTGGGTTCACCGGACATGGCCAAGTGGAACAATTGGGGCGGCTCTCTGTCCATTGGACATCCGTTCGCCGCTACCGGGGTGAGTTATACCTGACTAATATTATAAACTACCTATTATAAACTGCTCTATTCTCTATCCAATCATTTATTTTACTTTTGGCAGCTCGACTCAATGTTCTTTATGAAGAAGTTTTAATTGATTTTACACATTGACAGAAGCGACGCTACGCAATGCGACGCCATCAAGTGACATACGTTGTCGCGTAGATTCGTCGGTTTTCTATCGCGTCGCATCGAATCGTGTCGCGTCACTTTCGCTCACCTAGGGGTCACCAACGGGTGACCCGTATCGTGACCCTTACGTCATGATATATTATAGTGACAGTTAATTAAAATTTTATAGTACTTAAATTACTCTGCTATAATACATTAATTTAGATTAAATTTATAAATATGTTGCACACCATAATTGGCGAATTGTAGGTGCTATAATATTCTAGACAAGACCTTCACTGTAACCCAGTTTATGCAATAAATAAATGAAATGAAAAACGTATCCACGCAACTACGTAGGCCACGTTCACGTCATCGATATAATATATAGGTACTAGATTCTTTCTTTCATAGAAAAAAATTGGGCGTCCAACTTTTAGAGCACTCCTAACCTGTATAGCGCTGCCCTTGTCCCCGCCATAGCGCTGTCCCGCTTTTCAGACTAGATGGCGTTAGTAAAATAAGTCCACATTCTTTGTTTGATAGGGTCCGTCTATGTAAATTGAGGTCGTCGGTTCACGCCTACGTTGTCGCGTCGCCGAATGACGTCTGTCATTTATGGCGTCGTATCGCGTCGCGGCGCTAGCATGGGACAAATAACGACCTCAATTTACATAGACGGGCCCTGTTAAACAAAGAATGTGGGCGTATGTCTAGTAACGCCATCTAGTCTGAAAAGCGGGAACTTGCTTGCAATATAAATACCCCGTCTTTAATGAAATAATATAGGTAGGTCATAGCAGTACTAAGCCGTAAGGTAAAAGGCCACTTAGAAAAAAAAATCACAGTTTGCCGCGGAAATGAAATGATTATGTAATGGATTGAAATATTAAATAACGTTTGTTTTGGAAATGTATAATTGTGAATTGAAACACATACTTACCTTAAAATAAAAATTATACAGTGCCCAACTAATAAGACTAGATGTTAACCGTGACAGCGCTACGACGGGGACAAAGACAGGTGAGGAACGTGTTCAGCAAGTCGGACGCCCGACATTTATCTATGAATAGTCTACACTCTAGGCAATAAAGCTAGTCGACCCCAACAATAATTCCTCAGGCGACGAAACTTTGCAGTATGATAAAGTATCATGAGTTAAACGTATATAATAAATATCCAACAAAAAATCATAAAGGAAGTAAGGGTTTTTATGCTATACCTAATTGTTAAAGCAGGAGGGTACATTATCGCGTAAACACAGTTTATGTTTGATAATAAAATCGGTTAAATATCGATGTTCTGTATGATTATTTCGGTTTTGAGTGTAAATATACTACCTACTATTATTTTAAAAAGAAATCTATAAAGTAAGTACCTAGTCATAAATATTTAGCTTTAGGTATAAATACCTAACTTCCGGGTGGATTTTTTGTTGGATATTTTTGTATGAGTTCATACCATACTACACCCCTGCCAAGTTTCATCGACTGAGGATTTCATGCGGGGGTCTCCATACAACCGCCCCGTTGCCTAGACTAGAAGGGGCCCGTCTAGTACCTACATATATATCGATGAGGACAGCGGGTTATATTGCCGGCGCTTGTCCTCAGGTGCGGCTCGCGATGCATACAGCCAATCGACTGGTGCGCGAGGACGGTCAGATCGGCGTGATCAGCGCGTGCGCAGCCGGCGGACAGGGCGTGGCCATGCTGCTGGAGAGGCATCCCGACGCCACGCCCAACTGAGCGCGGCTAATACTGGATACGAAACGGATATCCGGTATCCTAACCGGCCTAAATTTACTATCCGGTATCTCAATATCCGGCATTTTTCTTCCTATAACTTGCTATGAAACTGGCATCAATCATTGTGACAGTCTCAATTGTTGTAATTGGCTGAATTAAACCCTCGTTTTCATTTACGGACATTTGTCCTGCGACCTCGTCGCCCGACATATTCTACGTAAGTATATGTCACCGTAAGATTGTAAAAACCGTTAGATTATAATATACCTCGCAGGATTATAAACTATCGAAAGATTGTCAACCGTAACATACTGCTTACAATTTAACGTATTTTTTTCCGGTAGATTATAATCCATCGAAGTGAAACCGTCAAATTATAAAATAGCGTGCGACGGAACGCACCTCGCGCGCTGATTGGTGGAACGGTATATGCCATGCGCCGCCATATTTGTTGGATAATTCATTTGCTGATTCATTTGTTTGTTGTCGAATGTAAACAAACAGTGTTTTGGTGATTGTAAATTGATTTCGTCTTGAAAATAACTCACAGCTTTAGAATCAGTTATATAAAATTGTTGTGGAAGTAAAATGAAGCTGTGTTTAACCAAAGAAGTGCAGTTTGAATGATAAATAAGTTAGTATTAGTCACCGAACATAGCCTTAAATTACAGACATTTTCCGTGTTTTAATATTTTTTATGCGCCTGAACCTATGTGATCTCATTTGATAACATTTACAATGTCGGATATTGAGCCTATCCATCAACAATACTCAGAAATACCAGTTATTGTTAATCAGGATGAATTTACCAGAGAGTTGCAAAACTATTACAGGCAGCGGGCATAATAAAAATAGTAAAAAATTTGAATGGTCAAATCAAAGAATACAAAGTGTGATAAAATTGTTAGACGAGAACAACACATTTCAAATCTCAAGGTAGGCGACCAACAAACACGCATTACTATCATGCAAAAAAATACGATGTAATGAATATTGGAAACCAGAAAGTTTTAATTATTAAGAGAAAGGATATCTCAGATCCTGTAGTACAAATAATTCCAACGGAAGAGTATTATCAAAAGATACTTGACGCACATATTGCCACTGGGCATGGACGTCGAGACAAAATTGTTCACGCCTTAAAACATAAATATGTGGTGCCAGTATTTGCGGTTTCAATATTCCTAAATTTGTGTAAACATGTCTATCAAAGAAAACCTTTCCAAAAAAAGGAATTGTCGTAAAACCGTTGATTACTGACGACTTCAATCGAAGGGGACAAATACATCTTGTAGACTTCCAAACATCTCCAGATCAAGAGTATAAATGGTTATTACAATATCAGGATCATTTAACAAAATTCTGTTTTTTGCGACCATTAAAAAGCAAACAGGCTAAAGAAGTGGCAATCGAGATTCTTAAGATTTTTTTGGAAGTTGGCTGTCCTCATATCCTCCAAAGTGATAATGGACGCGAGATTGATTTTATTTTGTGATCGTTTTTTTCTAAGAGATAAATTCATTATTAGTTCAATTTTTATTTGTGTTGAGAAGAAAATATTATTACGTTTCTGATTTTTTTATTTTGTTACAATTATTTTTTATTTTGTTTTGATTTTATTACAATGTTTTCTTACCATGTGATGTCAGAATTATTGATTACTTACTTAATAATAAATAAATACTTGATGTCACAATTCTTGAAGTGCATTTATTTTATTTGACTGACACCTCTGTTTCATTCATAACTCTATGGACACAGAACTGCCTACTTTAAGACCGACCAATCAGGGACAGCCTTCGGACAGTTGACAATTTAACAGATTTACTTCGATGGATTATAATCTACCGAAAAATAATGCGTTAAATTGTGAGCAGTATGTTCGGTTGACAATCTTTCGATAGTTTATAATCCTGCGAGGTATATTATAATCTAACGGTTATTACAATCTTACGGTGACATATATATACTTTAGATAATTTGTATAAGTTTGATGCATGTCACCGTAAGATTGCAAAAACCGTTAGATTGGAATCTAACTAGCGAAATTGTAATCTGTCGATTGTAATCTGTTAGGCATATATTAACCCGATAAACCTACCTAATCGAAATCTATAAATATATTCAAGAATCGTTTAAAGGATCATTACTTATCTAGTGCTAGTATGCTATAGAATATTTAAGTATTGTGTATGTAGGTTTATATAGGTATATATTTATTTTTATATGTATTTATAAAATTATTTATGTATTATTAGTATGTAAAGTTTATGTAGTATATTATTATAGCTGTCTATATTGTTGCACTATCCCGCTCCTACCTTAAAGGTCCTTAATTAATGGGTTGTCTGGAGATCACTTTTAGTGATAAGACCGCCCTTGCGCACTTTGTTTTGTTTTCTTTTCTATGTATTTTTATATCTTGTGTAGCAATAAAGAATTTATCTATCTGACGGAGGCCGAGGAGACACCTCATTATCGTGGGCATGTTCTTCGTCTTGATCTGTTTGCATTATGTGGGTACTCGGACAAATAAACGCGAGAAGCCGATCACGTTATTTATTGCACACACTATATTTACACTTCGTAGAATACTAGGCTAGTTAGAATTAACACAGTAGTTTAAACAGAAATCACTTTAAATACTTTGTAGATTAACTAAGTAAATAGTAGCACTAAGTATATAGCGAACGATGGGTTTGGCGCGGCGTGGCGGTATTACTGGGAGACCATGCTCCACCAAGTTCTCAAGAACAACTGTCCCTGGGCACCAGCCCCTCATCTTTTTATCGAGTCGTCACCCCCGCCACACCAACTCCATCCAGGTATGAAAGTATGTCAATTGACTAATTGAGTCAAATGAGGTTTTGAATAATCGAGTACAAACAATACCTGGTTCGCTATAGATGGCACTTTAGAGTCAATTGAGCGATTCATTAAACTAGTACAATTAATACCAGATAGACGGCGCTTTACATAATCATTTTCATTTTAATCTCCGACATATCTATCTATCTATCTATCTAAGTGCCCAGCCGCAGTTGAACCCTAACCTAACCTACAAGAAAGAGACAAGAAAACGTAAATACAATTAATATTTCAAAAATCGATACTCAGAACATTGAACGGTTCACAATCTGTTGAAAGTTTACAATTTCGCCTGTTAGATTACAATCTTAACGGTTTTTGTAATCTTACGGTGACACATAGACAGCGAGAGGTATATTATTCAACTGTCTATAGTTTGAAGTATGGTGTGTGTGTTTAATTTATGGAGTATACCCTCCATAGTTTAAGTGCATTTGAGTACATGAACGTTAAGTCCTTATAATTTTAACTTTCTTACAAATGTTTATATTTTTAAAATGCCATTAATACGGCTCATTTTTAAGAGGTTAAAATATAAATTAAGATATATTTCCCGCACTAGTAATACAATATAATATTATGTATTAGATCGTAAGAGAAAATATGTATTTTTCTAACCTTATTGCTGTCAATAAAGTTTGTTACGAATTTATGTTGTTTTATTTACTTACTACCCACCATTTACAAGGGTTACCTTAGGGCAAGTAAAATTAGCGTCTTAACTTCTTAAGGTTTAGCCCAGGTTGGAGGCGTAGTCTCGAACAAGAAAAACGAAACTTAGCCATGTTGTTATAGGGTTAAAGTTCGCCTATACATCCACAGGCAACACTCGAAGCGATATTCGACTTCGTATCGCTGTGAAATAAAAATCAGTAGTAATAAAATTGCGTCTAAATCAAGGGCTTTTGAGGAGACCGTTTTATTTTGACACCAAAGTAAATTATTACTTAAGGTACTCAACGACCTCAATTTACATAGACGGGCCCTGTCAAACAAAGAATGTGGGCGTATTTTTAGCAACGCCATCAACGCCATCTAGTCTGAAAAGCGGGAACTTGCTTGCAACATCTTGAATAAAAACTTGAAAACGTATGACTCGGTCATAGATAATATAGGTCATAGCCAAGGCCAGTTAGTAAAAAAAAAAATTATACTGTTTGCCGCGGAAATTAAATGATTGCGTAATGGATAAAAATATTAAATAGGAAGATTAAATAACGTCTTTTTGGAAATGTATAATTGTGAATTGAAACACTTACCTTAAAATTAAAATTATACAGTGCCAAACTAATTAAACTTTAGATGTTAACTTAATAATAACAAATTATCCGCACGACGAGCGATCGTGACAGCGCTACGACGGGAACAAAGACAGATGCGGAACGCGTTCCGCATCTCGGACGCCCGGCGTTTTTCTATGAAAGGGCCCATCTAGTGCCTACATATATATCGATGAAGGTACTACTAAATTTTTGAAGTTTTGATTGAAAAAACGTTTACGTCCATCTGTAGTAGTATTACGTAATCTGGAGTGTCGGAGGTGTGTGCCAGTGATTCGACGCTCGAATACGTTCAACGTCAGCTTATTCGTTCAATGTTTTAAAAACTTGTGGTAAGGTAGTTTTAAAATAGTAAGAAAAGCTGAATACGGAATAAAAGGTAAGTAACAAAATAAAACAATATTAATTTACAAGGCAACAGTTTATTAAGTCGCCAATACTATCAAGTATTTTATATTTACCTAATTCAGATGCGGGCGCGTCAGGCGCCGATACAAATTATGCACAATTTTTACACAAGCGTGCCCGGCGGCCCGCCGACTAAAACTACAATAAAAATACACCAAGCATCTTTTAAACGAGATTATAAACAATAGACCAGTGTCTAAAAAAGCTATGCTTTCTAACATAATAAGAGTGTACTCAAAATAATTACATATATCGTTTTTATACACCCTCAAATATGTTAATTCCATCTCAATTATATGTCATAATATATCTCTATTTTTGTATTACTAGTCACAATTCGCTGTCGTTTATGTTCCATATTGTTTGAATAGGGTCAGTGCAGACAGAGCTCCCCACAGGAAAAATTTAATTTTGACCTCAAATAAGCAGAGATGAAATAACTTGCACCAGAAAAAATTGCTCGAAAAAATACAAGCTATCATGGCGTTAAAAATTCTAATTAAATCCCATAAAGTCGAAATATCAACACTATTATCAATATTATCCTCGGGGAATCGTGCTCAAGCATGAGCGTAATGTAATGTTCAGTCTGTGCTGACCCTTATTGCAACACATTTTATAAAATCTACTTATTATCTTTACGTAACATAGATGTTACGTCTAATTTTAACCCATTTTGGAGGGCTACACTCTCGTCGATACTTTGGTAAACGATAGGAAAGGGTATCTACCCTTATAGTGCGACTCAGGTCTGTCGGTCCGTCACGGCAGCTTACCTATATTACTAATGTTACAGACTTGACATTTGGGAAAGTTTTAAATAATGCTTGCCCAACCTTATTGCAGATACAAGAGTTCGAAAATATAATAAAAAAACCTTATTTTTGAAGTCGGATAAAATAGCCCAAATAGGAGAGTTCAAACTTAGCGAGACGCTACTAGATGGAATAGATTTTTAATACCCATTATGAAAAATTAAAAAAAAGTAATTACGGCGAAAAATCTGTAACATTAGGTACAACAATGAAGTCTCTTACTATTAGTTTTTTTTAGAAATGAGCAATAATCCTTAACGAAAGTTTCCAAACACAACAACAAACACTTTGAAACAGTGTTGGACAGTTTTGTGTTCCCAAATATAATTTAACCTAATTACCATCTACGATAGGAGCAAAGCTAAAGTTTTTTCCAAGCTTTAGACCCTCAATGAGTAAGTCTTTACGACACTGAGCCAGTTTTTATAAAAAAAATCTCGCCATTTCTCGAGATCATACGAAAGTGTAACCGTTCCATTACCGTTTAGGTAATTTACACATTTATATCTGATCCGGTGGCCAAAATTGGAACAACTTTTTATGCCTGTTTAGTTTTTGGTTTATTTTTATTTTTCATACATACTAGCGACGCTGTCACCGGGTCAGATAAGTATGTGTGACTGTACATATTGTATTCTAATGTTTACGCTACGTACAGGGTAGTCAGAAAAAACTTACCAAACAATTTGATTTCATTAGATATCCTTTTATTATTTTTCTATTTATAATTTGGCGTCAGCTTAGCATCTGGTTAAATCTGGCTACCCGCAATTGTGCACCAAACATTCAAAAATATCTGAAGTATTAGTAAATAAAGTTTAACTCTAACCTTTTTATAATTCTACTATATTTCGAAATTTTTACAAATGTAATTTTCTCTTCTCAAAGTTAAAAGAAATGCAACGAAACTACATAATATATATGTTTCTAAAACAGTAACACAGAAATTTTTATGTAGCGCCATACCAATACTGCGAAAGTTTAGATGTTTGTTTTGTTTTGATGTTTGTTACTTCTTCACGCCGAAACGAATGAACGGATTTGAATGAAATTTGGAATGTTATCTACATTACAAATTTTATCCAAATCGGTTACCCTGCATATACCCTGAACTAACACATGGGCTACGTTTTATCCCGGAAAATTAAAGAGTTCCCGCAGGAATCAAAAAACCTATATCCACGCGGTCATCCGCGTGGATATAGGTTTTTTTCACGGGCATCATCTAGTGTGCCATAAAAATAATAAATAATCATATCATCATACTTTTATATTATAAATGCGATCAACGTAATTTTTTTCGTGGGTATAGTTGAGGACCTGGAAAGTGACATAGGCTCTATTTATCCCGGAAAAACAAAAATTTCCACCGGGAATTTAAAACTAAATGCACGCGGACGATGTCGCGGGCATCATCTAGTTTCTTATATATAAACTTCAATTCAATAAGAATACATACATGATAAAACACAAATACATATTGACAAAAAAACGAGAAAAATAAATCAAAATCTAGGCACTGTTCACTAGACATAGGGAATATTTACAACCTTAAACCGAGATTTAAATCTAAAATAATTATCATTAAACAGTAATTAATTATGATTATTATATAGTTAATTCATATGAAACGGATTATAGGATAAAATATCTCTCTCTCACTACGCCTTAACACTATCGAACACCAGCGGGTTTCAACTATTTGCGAATCTGGTACTGCGTAAACACACCGTGAAGGTATATTATAATTTGTATAGCTAAATTTCAATTCCCGTCTCGCCCACCTTTTTTTTAAAAATCTTTCTTTATTCAAGTCGACTTTTACAAGTGCTTTTGAGTCCTAGACTGAATCTACCGCTGGTTCGGAATGCCATTCCTACCTTTGGTGTGAAAGGTCTGGATGCGCGAGGATGTGCGAGGCGAGAATTGAAATATTTGTCGATACATCTAAATATATAAAAGGAAAAGATGACTGACTGACTGACTGATCTATCAACGCACAGCTCAAGCCACTGAACGGGCTGAAATTTGGAAAATATATAGGTATTATCAGGTAGTATTTATTAGTGCCAGCACAGCACAATTCACTTTCTTTTGTCTATTGAAGATTTCTGGGCCCATAACCTGTTCCGTGCGGCGATAGGTTATGGGCCCAGTAGGCAGTTAACAGCAGCTTCATAAGTTTGTTTAAACTCGATTTCGTGTCTTCTTGTCACGCTGTAGATCCGTCGCTGGTAGCGTGCAGGCAGTAGGGGGGTGTACTAAGGGGGATAAGGGGGGGATGCTACTGAAAGTCCGCGAGCGATTGGCGCCAGGTGGCGTGGAAGGGGATGCGCAGTAACTTAAGCTTGGTGTTTGGCAGCTGGGCGGACAACAGGCGTTGCAGCGTTGGTATTGGCAGGATCTCCACCTGAGATCAAGCACATAATGTTATACTGCGGCGATCCTCACGTACAAGCTAGAGACTAGGGGCTGGATTAATAAACTGACATCAGCTAAGAACACTTCAAAATCTGTACTAACCTAACACAAGTGATAATCTACAAGATTGAAAGTTAAACCAACTTCACCACACACTTAACAGTCCATATCTTGAAAAATACTGAACCGATTTTTATGAAACATGTTCCCTAATTTGAAGTAAATGTAAGCCAATAAAAAAAAATTGGCAGTCATATGGACTGCCGATAGAAGTAAAACAACTTTTTTAAAAATTATTTAAATTAATTTGTTTCAAAAAATAAAATAAAATATAATAATATTTAAAATATAATCCTTACAACTAAGGCATTAAAGTTTAATCACGAATGTACTATATTTATATTTAAGACCTTTTGTCATCGTAACAACGCGAGGTGTCGGTCACGGCGTTTCCACATTTTTACCCCCTACCAAAAAGTGCTCAACGCGCCTAAAGTTTTCACTTCAAAAATTATCCTCGGGCATGAACTTTTTCATTTTTTGAGCGTTTTAAGACGTCTTCGTCCACGATACCGTGACGTCCTGAATTATAAAAGCGTACATCATATACATTGATTTTTGGCATGGGTATAGTACCTGCAGCTCTATTCTCTAACTCAGTGACTATCAAAAAATTAAAATCACTGACATAAATATTTTATCCATTGAAGGTTTGCTATGAAATAAAAATTAAGTTTTCATAGCAAACCTTCAATGGATAAAAAATATATATGTCAGTGGCTTTCACTCTTTGATAACCACTGAGTTACAGAATAAGGGGACTGGAGAGTGACATAGGCTACTTTTTATCCCGGGAAATTGAGGAATTCCCGCGGGAATCAAGAAACTTAAACCACGCGGACGAAGTCGCGGGCATCAGCTAGTTCACAAACATGAAGCCCGCAGGCAGACCACGAGCGCCACATTAGTTGGGGCGTTACCTGCGGCGGTCCGGCGACGGTCCGGTGGTCGTCCGGCAGCCGGCAGCCGGGCACGGGCTTCAGCACGGGGATGCATTCGCCCACGTCGCGCCGCTTGCTCTCGCCCTCGCCGGCCTCGCACTGGTCTATGAACAGCTCCGTCACGCGCAGCAGCTCTATGGTGACGCCCCACATCAGGTGCGTGAGCGTCTCCTTTAGTCTCAGCACGCCGCTTAGCACCTGACAACACAAAAGTGTGTAATGTTGGTGTTTACCGCTGAGGCGCTATTGACACCCGAGTCTTAGGATAGCCGAGGACGGTAATCATCAATACACACGTGTATCATACGACGTTTTTCAACACACTTGTGAAGAAAATAATACTAAAAAATAATTTTATTTAGTAGATAAATTAAAAATAAAAACTATAACTCACTTGTAAATAATAGTAATGAAAAAGTCAGTTTGATTATAGGTGTCATTATGTGCCTAATTGCGGTAAATTTAGAGCCACTTTATGAACAAGTGTGTTGAAAAGGTAATTTATTGCATTATAATTTTTTTTAATCCACTACAAGCTAGCCCTTGACTGCGATCTTACCGGATGGTAAGTGATGATGCAGTCTAACATGGCAGCGGGCTAAACTGTTATGGGCATGTCAGTTATATTAAACCCATACCACTTCGGTTTTTTACACGGCATCGCATCGAAACGCTAAATCGCTTGGCGGCACGTCTTTGCCGGTAGGGTGGTAACTAGCCACGGCCGAAGCTTCCCACCAGGCCAGACCAGGGAAAATTCTGAAATTATAAATTCCCAAATTGATCCTGCCGGGGATCGAACCCGGGACCTCCGCACGTTAAGGCAACAGCGCTACACTTTGCCTATTGCCTCTTTGGGCGTGCAACAGACGTACAAACTTGAAAAAAAAATTTGATGCTTAACAACTTATTTAAGGATCAATATTATTTACTTTCAACACAACTCAATATTTTAGATGAAAAAAAAAACGATATTGACGTCAGACCAAAAAAATCATGAAATCTGTGTGATGTAATTTATGGATGGCCCCTAATTTATAGTAGAAAGAAGCCGGTACCTGTTTGTTGGTGGTGGCGGATTGCGACACGTATGTGGGTATGATGAGCAGTCTCTGGATGTTTTTGCACTCCGCGAGCGCATCGTCGAAACCCACCTGCCGATACAATTAGTAGTTTGTGATAATATGAGAGCGGTAAGTAGGTTTTGGAACAAAGTTCCTTATGGGACGATGCGGAGGGGTACCCTAGCCGGCAAAATACGTCCGTAACAGTAAGATTTTTTTACGAAAATAAAAGGTCTTAAATATACATACACTACATTCGAAATTAAATGTAAAAATAGAACTGGAAATTAATATTTACGTATTACTATATGATGCACGCGATTTCGTACGCATGGTTTGAGGTTTTTTGGTTCCCGCGGGAATTTTCCGGGAGAAAAGTAGCCCGTGTGCTATTCCAGACAATAATCTATCTTTGTGACAAATTTCATCCAGATCGGTTCAGCCGTTGAGGCGTGATTGAGTAACAAACATCCATCCATACATCCAAACTTTCGCATTTATAATATTAAGTAAGAAGGGACTTCGTTCCTAACTGGTGTCCCACGACACCGCACGTTTTTTAAATACAAGTTGACTGATGTCAGCCCGGTGCTGCCAGGCGTAGGCGTAGGCATCGTCACGAGTTTGTTAAAACCTTGACGTCCATGTATCACACAACTTTTGTTGATACATTTGTGGGAAAACATGAAAATAAACCTGGACTATGTAGGTACTATGGTGCTCACTAGAAAAATATAGTGTCTATACTTGTTTCTAGATTATTATTACTTCCAATAACTCACTAACATTAGGTTACATTTGTAAAAAATTCAATAATAGGTACAATATTTAAATATACATTCACTTAATAGGCGAATGTTGTATACTAATTAAGTTTAGTCATAAGAAAAATAATGTTAAAGATAAGAAAATAAATAAAGGCTTAATAATGTGTTTATATTCCCACACTAGATATACTTCACAACACTAGACTAGCCCGGTGGGAGTGGTCTCACCTTGACGTCGAAGTTGACCAGTTCGAGCCTCGTGAGCTTGGGCAGCGCGGACAGCGCCCTCAGCAGGGCGGGCGCCGCGCAGTGCGCCACGCCGCGCTCCAGCCGCAGCCGACGGAGCTTCACCAGCTACAATACAACAATGAAGGATATATGTATTACTAGCTAATGCCCGCGATTTCGACCGCGTGGATTGAGGTTTTTCGGTTCCCGCGAGAACTCTTTAATTTTCCGAGATAAAAATATTATAAGAGATAGCTGCACTTTTTGTAACTATCGCTGGAAAAGCTGATTCAGTATTAGGTGGTTGTAGGGCTCTCCACTGATGTCAAAAGTGAAAGTCTGCCCGCATATGGATGGGCCTTTCGCTAGATATGGCCGCTGAAAAACGGTTTATCATTACCAAAAATGAACCATAATTAGAAAAGCTGATTATTGTCTGTGTATTAAAGTATGCGCAATATCTATTTAAACTGTATCAGAACTGACGCTTTTAATCGGGCCTTTTACTAGATATCACCTCTCAAATACATTATAAACATACATACTGTAAAAATATATTAGCAATTATTATGTCGTCACGTTGATTGCTATTAAAAATTATGAAGGCGTAAGAATTTATTTCCTTCTGTGCCTTGTGTGCTCTGTGCCTTTGGGGCGTGATTGAGTAACAAACATCCATCCATACATCCATCTATCCAAAATTTCGCATTTATAATATTGTAAGTGCCCACGTGCAACACCATTTTCTACGCTAAGTCGTTTGCAGTGGTTGCAGCGTGTCTCTGGAATTCCCTTCCAGGGAATATCCGCGAGAGTCCATCCGTGGGTGCATTTAAGTCCAGACTGAAGCAGCACTTTCTTTCAACTTTATATGATTAGCTATTATAATATATATGTATGATAACTATATTAAGCTTGTATATAAATATATATATTATATTTATGTATATATATTATATTATGTATATATATTATATTATGTGTATAGTATGATATACGTATATGTACCTGTTGTTTAAGTTTATATAATATCTTGTTAAAAATTATTTAAATCGGAAAGTTTTCGTTTGTTAACATGTACCTACACAGTTTTATCTTATATACTTCACTATTCTCACATTCTGGGGCATCTGGAAGAAATCTCTTCAAGAGATAAGTTGTCCTTGTGCATGTCCTTTCAATGTTTATGTTTTATTTTTAAGTTACTGGTACAGAATGTATAAATAAAAATAAATAAATAAGTATAAGTATAGATTTACACGCATAATACACCATAGGGGCATAACAGCATAGCTTACCGTAGTTAAAAAAAAACTAAATGCTTATTTTTCATCATGCCCTGTTTGAAAATAAATATCTATCTAACCAATGCCTACCCTGGCTACGAATACTGTGCACGCCACTGATAGCTCAGGCTATTTATGCAAGCTTTGTATAGAAGCCTACAAATAAAAAATGCAAAGCAAAAGTCCGACAAACTTCTCTGACCTGGCAAATATATATTCAAAGAAAAAAAAACTTAACAGTCACCAAAATTTGTTCCAATTTTGGCCGACGGGCCAGATAAGTTGGTGGGACTGTATCTTCTCAGACTGCGAATATACCTTTCCCAGCGCCGCAGCGAAGGATCCACCGAAGGAGCATTCGCCCAGCTCCAGGGACTCCAGCTGCTCGAGCTGGCCGACCACTTCACAGGCGCACCAGCCCAGCTCCTTGATCGATGTGAGGGACAGGTGCTGCAGCCGCGTGAGCGCAGCGAGCGGCCGGAGGTCTCGCGTGAGGGACAGGCCGGCCAGGCTCTGAAATATGGAAGTTTATTTGAAGTGAAAACTTCTTGAGACGCGTTGAGCACTTTTTGGTAGGGGGTAAAAATGTGGAATACGCGATACCGACACCGTAATAATCTTTCAAATAGAAAAAACAGGAGATTTTCCCATCTTTTTTGCATTGGTGGCTTTTTTTTTCTCACACAAAACATGAGTTAACAGCTGGTTGTTACCGATTTCTTTTCTCACACAAAACATGAGCTAACAGCTGGTTGCTAACGATTTCTTTTCTAACACAAAACATAAGTTAACAGCTGGTTGTTAAAGATTTCTTTTCTCACGCAAAACATGAGTTAACAGCTGGTTGCTAACGATTTCTTTTCTCAAATAAAACATGAGTTAACAGCTGGTAGCTAATGATTTATTTTCTCACACAAAACATGAATTAACAGCTGGTTGTTAACGATTTCTTTTCTCACACAAAACAAGAATTAACAGCTGGTTGTTAACGATTTCTTTTCTCAAATAAAACATGAGTTAACAGCTGGTTGTTAAGGATTTCTCTTCTCACACAAAACATAAGTTAACAGCTGGTTCCTAACGATTTCTTTTCTAACACAAAACATGAGTTAACAGCTGATTGTTAAGGATTTCTTTTCTCACACAAAACATGAGTTAACAGCTGGTTGCTAAAAAACATGGACTCATATGAGCAACACGCTCTCTCGTCGCACTAACCTTGAGCCGCAGCAGCTCGAGGCGCGGCAGCAAGGCAAGCGGCGCGGGGTCGAGGCGCGCGTCGCGGATGGCGGGCGCGGCCAGCGCGCGCAGCCCCGGCAGCCGCTCGCACGCCGCCTGCACCGCGCGCGCCGGGCACCGGCACAGCTCTAGCCTGCCCGAGACACACCACACGATTCAGATTAGCTTCTGAACTCGGAGTCAATGGGGCTGACTCTGTAGTGCACAATCTCTAAACTAAACTATAATTAGAGCATTACAAATATTGCTAACCCTTTCATAATACTTCCTACGGAAAGAGACAGAACTAGATTTAAAGCTGCCATTTTAGTTTGGTTTAGAGATTGTGTTACACAGAATCAGCCCCAATATTATAAACTAGACTTTGACGACTTCCGTGACGCAGTGTGTAGCACTGTTGCCTTAACGTGCGGAGGTCCCGGGTCCGATCCCCGGCAGGGTCAATTTGGGAATTTATAATTTCTGAATTTTCCCTAGTCTGGCCTGGTTCGGCCGTGGCTAGTTACCACCCTACCGGCAAAGACGTGCCGCCAAGTGATTTAGCGTTCCGGTACTCTTTTTACCTCGACTAGAACTTGAAATTAATAATATTTATGTTATAAGGAATTTCGTTCCTATCTGGTTTCCCACGACACCACACGTTTTTTTTTCTTTCTTTTCACTACCTGGTACAAGACCAGTCCCACGGCCCATTTAAATCTGGACTAGAACTTGAAATTAATAAGGAATTTCGTTCCTAGCTGGTGTCCGACGACACCACACGTTTTTTCCATTCATCAAAATCGGTTGAAAAATGGGTCGTTAAAGTGTAGAAGACAGACTCACTTTCACATTTATAATATTAGTATGGATGCGAAAGTGTGTCTCTTTGTTGGTTTGTCCTTCAATCACGCCGCAACATAACAACGGACCGACGTGATTTTTAGCATGGGTACTCACCTCTCCAGCGTATCGACGGTGCCGATATGTTGGCCGAAGTGATCCCAGAACAACGCGTCATTTGGTGGCAGCAGCATTTTACGTAGGTCCAGCCAGCGCGTGCCGTGGCGTTTTAGTACCGAGCACAACCCTGCCCAGTCGCTTACCTGGGCGAAAAACACAATGTCGTATCACTGTGTGGTGTAAATTTGTTATCTTTTTAAAGGCAATAAATAAAGTAAATAACTGTGTTGACTAAAGTCCGGCCCAGTTACAATTTGCGCCATCCAGCTTTGAGATAAATTTATTTTAATTTGTTTTAGCATGTATATGTCACCGTAATATTGTAAAAACCGTTAGATTGTAAATATTGTAAACTGTCGACAGATTGTGAACCGTTCATATTCTGAGTCTCAATTTTCGTATTTTATTTTTTATTTATTTTATTTAAATATAAAATACATTTTAAAAGTACGTTAACATAATGTTGATCGCGGTGTGTCAAAAACCGTTATTGACGTTTTCTTGTCTCTTTCCAGTAGGTTAGGTTAGGGTTCGACATAATTAATCAGGTAGTGCAGTGTAGGCACTTAGGGTTTTATCAGATTAATATACCTAACAGATTACAATCTACCGAAAAATAATGCGTTAAATTGTAATCTGTCGACAGTTTACAATATCGCTGGTTAGATTACAATCTAACGCTTTTTACAATCTGACGGTGACATATATATTATACTGTTGAAGATTATGTAAATGATAAAAGAGCATGGCACATTGATAAAATTGTAATTATTTCTTCAAAAGAGCAACCACCGAGTTTTTTGCTGGTTCTTCTCGTTAGGAAAATCATTCCGAACCAGTGGTAGATTCACTCGACTGTTCAAAAGCACTTTTCAAAGTCAACTTGAATAAAAAAGGTTTGAATTTTTTTTTAAATGATTTGTTGCAAGCGGGCCTAAATGTCAACGCTAGCGACGCGTATATATGCGTGTTGTCGCGTGACTCACGTGCGAGTTCTTCATCCGCACGTGTCTCCAGAGCGCGGGCGCGGCGGTGAGCGTCTGCCACAGCTTGCACACGCGCGCCGCGCGGCACAGATCGCGCATGCCCAGGTACTGGAAGATCTGCACACACAACCACACAGATCTATAGAGCGAACTTTAACTTTGACTTAAGACATGTTTAAAACGAGACAGATTATGTTACTCACATAAGTCCATCTCGTTTTAACTCTGAGTAAAGTCTGAGCCAAGTCAAAGTACCCTGTATAGATCTCAGCATTATAGTCCAAACAACTTATCCGAACCGGTGACAGCGTCGCTAGTATACATATATCTATACTAATATTATGAACACAAAAGTTTACATAGATGGATAGATGTATGGATGTTTGTTACTCATGTTTTGGCGTGCCAAAACGTCTGAACGGATCTGGATGAAATTTGGCACAGACATAGATTATAGTCTGGAATAACGCATTTTTATCCCGAAAAATTTGAACCGAAAGGCCTCGATCAATCAATAATACTTTTTTTATAATGCGCAAAAGGCGTTTCAGTGAGCCGGCATTGAGTTGAAATGATGATGACGAGGTACAGCCACGTACATACCTGTACAGCGATGTTATAGTTGTGCTCCTGCGCCTTATTGTGGAAGGCCGTAAAGTGGTCAGTGTCATCACCCTTGGGCCGGCCCCGGCGCCGCGGGGACGGAAGCGTGGCGGGCGGGGACGCGGCGCCGTTCGCGATACGACCCCTCAGGGTTTTGCCTCCTTCGCTGCACACCATACAAATCCTTCATCCATACTTATATAAAGAATCACTCGCTTCGCTATAGGGAAGCGAGTGAAAAATCCCTGCTGAAGTATAGACTTATTATAAACTGTATTTACCTTCGTATAGTATTTTAAGATTGTATTTTATTTTATATTGTTTTATTTTTTAAGTATTTTATAATATGGGCCTTGTTGCCTTAAATAAATGAATAAATAAAATAAATACACAATGGGGCTGATTCTGTAGTGCACAATCTCTAAACTAAAATGACATCATTAAAAATATTGGTAACCCTTTCATAATACTTCCTTGGGAAAGGGACAAAACTAAATTTAAAGCTGTCGTTTTAGTTTAGAGACTGTGTTATATGAATTTGGCCACACTGTCAGCTGTACACTACACGCGCGAATTGAATTGATTGAATGAAAACTTCGTTCAATCGTCTGCACCACATCCCTGGCACGTTGCAAAGTGATGTCTTGGACGTCTATTGGATTCTATCAGGCGTTAATTACTACAGGCGTTACTACAGACGGAACGAGGTTATTACCGCTTTAACTCAATTCGCGCGCGTACTATTACGAATGCGACTTAAGCGCGCGCTGATCCGTTTTATTTTGCATCGCCTAAACCCCTTGTCAAACACGTGGCGAAGCGTCGCTATATTTTATGTAACAAGATTCAAGCGACACCGTACATTACAAAATGAAAACGGTTAAACGCCTCGCGTTCGGTTCGCCTTGTATTTGACAAGGGCTTAAAGTAGTTCAAAATACTATGTAAAGTTTAGTAGGAAATGGTATTGAAATTATAATTTTTATTTTTCTCGTTTTTTTAAGTATTGAGTGGTACACAGCATATTATTACGACACATATTAAATTTATAATAAAAATATCCACGAAATAACATACCTTTCATGACAAATTACAGTTTTGTAATAACAGCAAATAAAACACGAAAAAATAAAATGAAAATCTTACCTCCGATTCCTTCCAGAACGACCTCTAAAGAAAAGAAATAATAAAAGTGAACTCATAAGGATATATTTTATTTCTGCACTTGTACTTAGTATATCGCCCTCAATACACAGAGCAACACAATATAATAGAAAGGTTTAAGTATGAACAAAACGTAACTTGAAATAATTCATTTAAATATGGTTACATTGTATATAGTCCCACAAATTTATCTGACCCGGTGGCCAAAATTGGAACTAATTTTTATGCCTGTTTAGTTTTTCATGTATATGTCACCGTAAAATTGCAAAAACCGTCAGATTGCAATCTATCGCTTTCTACCTCGTTAGATTGTAAACTGTCGACAGATTGTGAACCGTTCAATGTTCTGAGTGTTTTTTTGAAATATTGATTGTATATTTACGTTTTCTTCTCCTTCTTGTAGGTTAGGTTAAGGTTCGACATAAATAACCACTTAGGTTCTATCGGGGTAATATACCTAATGGATTCTAATGTACCGAAAAATAATGCGTTAAATTGTAATCTTTCGACAGATAGATTACAACCTAACGGTTTTCACAATCTTACGGTGACATATTATATACTAGCGACGCTGTCACCGGTCGGATAAGTTTGTGTGACTTTACATGGATGTAAACGACACACGCGCCACAGCCACATGTGGCCTGCGAAATAAAATTTTCATACATTTTATACCCCCCGCGACGATAGCATGTGGCAGGTGGCTCGTTTGCGAGGAGGCTAACAAAAAGACAGGCAATTTATAAAATTTTGTACACATCAAACCAATCTGTGGTGTTTTTATAACCATCGAGGTTGAAGAAAGCTGATACTGCAAAATTACAGTAAAATTAAAAAAAATGAGTTGGGTATCCCCAAATGTACTATAGTTTGTCTAAAGGATGAGAATTTTAGCAGATGCCGTTTGTATAGTACCTACTGCTTCAGTGCGTCTCACTCTAGTCCTTCACTATTGCAGTTTTTTTTTTTTTTTGGTTTAGCCTTGAGTACTGTATACACTAGTCTCGCTAGTATTAAGGAATAAGTAATACCCTAACAACAACAATAGGCCTATATCAAAAATAAATTATTTCTAACTGATTATTAAATATAGTGTCTTCCAAAAGTTAGTTTTCAGTTTGATAACCATTTTAAAATATAGATCAATAGATATTTGTATAAGCCAGTGTTGTCAGTATCCCGAATATCGATTTTCACGAAACTAAAATTCTGTTGTAATGCCCCTTTTATAATCCTTTCTGCAGCAAGGGACAGCACTATATTTAAGCAAATCAAATTAGTTTAGTTTAGAAATAGTATATACCTAATTTTGGAAAGTTTACGAAAGATAAGTCAGAAAAAGGCGCAGAACCGCGCTTGAATAGTTCGCGCGCGAGTTGAATGCAGAGCAATACATTTGCTCTGCATTCAACTCGTGCGCGAGCGTTGTAAGGTTGGGTAATTGGTAAAAGGCAATAACATATTGAACTTAAACTACAGGCTAAACATCTTGGAATAAACACTGTGTATTACTTATAACGAAGATAATATAAAAGTGCTCTTATTTACATTAAGACTATTCATAAAGCTACGTCCACACTAGCAAAAATTGCGTACATAAAGATGCCCGCATTCACAAAAGCGAAAGTTTCGCTTACACGACGCCCAGCGTAAGTGTTTGAGGAGCTTTGCAAGAAGGGCGACCGGGATTTTTTAAAAACCTCAAATAAGTTATATATATTAACAAAATGACTCCAAATACTGTAAATCCTAAGGATTCACCTATGGTAGAATTTTTAATAACAAATTTTTTTGACGTTTCCAGTGCTAACAGATTTTTATGAAAAATAAATAGTGATGTGACAAAAAAGATTGATTATATGAATACCCCACTTAGTAGGTACAGAAGTAACGGGTAACTATAGTAACGAGTCAAACATTGTGAGTCGACGGCTCAATCTAAAAAATTGAGAAGCAGGAATAGGTTCATTGACTCATTTACATGACACAACTGAACCACATCACATCATATATAGCATCATTATTTTACAAATTGACATTTATAACTAATGTCAAAAACCTGTCGTCTATTTAAGGGTATGTTCCGATATACAGTGCGAGCACTGTTCTGTGCTCTTATTGGGGAGAAATTTGTTCCTTTATGGACTGACAGTATACTGCAGCAGTGTCCTAGGACAATATATGACGTCATAAATCGTCGCCATTTTTGTACTGCGAGCACTGGCGTTTTCGAGGTAAGGTGCACTCAGTGATTTGATCACGTAATCAACCGTTGGACTACGTTCCGTTTTAAACAGTAACCAATATAGCAAACTACAAAGGAACGGCTTCGCAGTATACTAAACTGACGTCACACCTTACAGTGCTCGCAGTGTATATCGGAACATACCCTTTAAAGTATATCATCCACTGCCCCAGAAGTTTTCAAAGTCCTTTTTATCGGTGTGGACGCAACTATACAATTAACAGGCATGCATAAACAAGCTGGCAGAATATAACAACTGTATATATTATAACTATAAATAATTGTGATATTGTATAGTTTGTATGTTTGTTTCTTACGATAAAGCGCTCGTATCGCCTCGAATAACCTGCCGTCATCTGTGAAACGAAAATCACTTTTTCACCTCTCTAGCTCGAAAAACGCGCCTTGATTTGAACTATTTTGAATTTAGAACGCTGTGGATTGATTTGTGGAAACTGTGTCTGCTATGCTTTCAAAGCCTCTCCGTTCAACTGATTATAATGAAATTAGGTACAGAGATAGCTATTGTTTATCCCGGAAAATTTAAGTTCCCACAGGATCTTTCAGAACCTCAAATTCACGCGAACGTTTTTGTTTTATATCTGACTGCAATCCCCAGTGTTAAGTGGTGGTGCAGTCTAACCTTGTTTTAGGCAAGCGACAGAAGCGACGCCATAGAAAACAGACATATTTACGCGACGTTTGTCATAATATCCTATGGCGTCATATCGCTTCTGTTGTTCACCTAGGTGAACAACAACCTTTAACCCATAACTCTAATCGGTAAAGTCGCGGGCATTACCTAGTCGTTCTATTTTTTTTTACCTTGTCATATTTGACAAGTCGCAGCGTCCTCCGATGTGGTGGTCGTATATATTAAAACGTTACCGATGCAAAGCTCTGGACACCACAATGAACCGCCTGCCGTTCAGTATGGCCAGGGATTGCGGTAGCGCGGGCCTACAGACCGGGGCCGGCGCCGGCAGCGCGGGGACCAGCACGGGGGCCGGAGGGGCGGGGGGCGCGGGAGCGGGAGCGGGGGCCGCCGGGGCCGGGGGAGCGGGGGGCGGTGCGGTGGGGGTGGAGGGCGTGGAGGGTTTGGCGACTGCCCACACTCGCTCGCCGTCCGGCCCGCCGCCCGCCACCTGTTGACGAAAAAACCATACTACAGTTAAAATCTATACGAAGGTTATAAACGCTGAAGTATGAATGGATGGAGGGACGTTCGTTAATCAATCACGCCAGAACGGATGAACGAATCTGGATGAAATTTAGCACAGAGATTTTAGTCTGGTATAACACATAGGCTACTTTTTTACCGGAAAATTAAGGAGTTCTCGCAAGAATAAAAATAAACTTAAGCCACGCGGACAAAGTCGTGGGCGTCAGCTAGTCAAAATATATAAAAGGAATAAGTGAGACTGACTGACTGTCTGACTTACTGATATATCAACCCACTCGGATCGGGCTGAAATTTGGTATACACCAATACATTTGGTATACAGATGTAGACGTCCGCTAAGAAAGGATTTTTGAAATATCATCCCCCGAAGGGGTGAAATAGGAGGTTTGATATGTGTGTAGTCCTCGCGGATGAAGTCGCGGGCAGAAGTTATTCTGTTATACCAGCATCGGAGGGACCACTGTAATTAGGTCGGTAATAAAATTAAGCAACACATAAAACGAGAGCGTATTCGCCTTAACGATTTTTACGTTAGGGACATGATAATAATATGTCGTATACACGGTTATGTCCATGCATACACAATATTTTTTAATTCCAGGAGCAATGTTTTTAACCCAAAGGAGGAGGAGTTAAAGGAGTTCAAACAAACTATGTACCTTTGTAATTTCAAAGGTAAGCAAATTGTTATAAGATTGCTAATTGAAGTCATAGATTTTTCATTTGATGCCAAAAATAATTTGGCGTGTCGAACAATCGTAGATTTTTTGACACGCCATATTGAAATTACGATGACGTCATAATATACGCTTTACTAAAAAATATCAACATACCTTCATCCTCAACAGCACACGCTTATCACTTTTCGGCACTTTAGCGGGCACCGGTACGGGTACGGGTACGGGCACGGGAACGGGCACGGGCAGTCGCCTCGGAGTCGGCGTGGTCGCAGATAAGTTGGCGGACATGTTGGCCGACATGTTGGCGGGCACGTTTGGCAATTGCGAGTGATGCGCACTCGTGCTCACTCCGGATTTGTGGATGAGAGGGGGTGGTTCGAGAGGCGGTGATGATGATTTACGGCAATTCTAAAAAAGGTAACGAAGAATTACTTGATATCTTCTATAGGATACATATAAAAGGAAGACTGGTTTTCTAAGGTCATAATTGTGATGTGGATTTCAAAATTCAAGTCTCTACAGGTTTTGTCTGAACAAAGATGAAGACCAATCAACAAGCTCGTAATATTGATAAAGTGTGTCTGATCTAACGACTATACAACGGGGAGCGTTCAGAGGAATAATTTAATTTAATTATTTAATAATTAATGTCCTCCCGACCGAATTCCGGCCACGGCAGCCAATCTCCAGAGAAATTAGCCATCTACGCGGAAGATATTAACGTTCACAAGTGTGCGCGTACACAGCTGTTCCTTTACTTTCATACCCCGATGGAACGAAAAATCCGACACGACCGGAGAGAGATCAGGCGCATTATTAATTTAATTTAACCACCCACTCTTGTTTTCTGATCGCACCTTACGTCGTAGAAACAAATTTTACCCCCTTTTAGCCCAGAGGATCCGCCCTAGCTGCGGATCAACCCACCTTGCACAGGAAGCGATCTGGCGGAGGCACGCACACGAAGCCAACGCACGGCGGATGGTAGAGGCACAGGCACGCGGCGCACGCCAGCGACGGCACGCCGCGGCCGCACGTCAGCGAGCACGGCTGCTGCATCTGACGCCCTAGCTGCGGAACAAACGCACAACACAACATGGGCTACCTAACTGTAGAGCCATTATCTCTTTATATATCGTTCTGATCCAACCTGACGTCGCTTTCGTTGACGAAGAAGATTTAAAAAAATCCTTGAAAACTTTTCCTCAATTATAATCAAAAGCCCAAATACCAATTTTATGGATAGCATACTAATATAATGAATGCGAAAGTGTTTGTGTGTTAGACTATCCTTCAATCACGTCGCAACAGATCAACGGATTGATGTGATTTTTAGCGTGGGCAAAGTCAAAGATCTGATGAGTGACATTGGCTACTTTTTATCGCAGAAAATTAAGGTGCCAGCGGAGGGCGAATTGCCCATACAAACGTAATACCAAAATAATTTGTAATTCGAGAATATTTTCACCATATTATGCGATTATTAACATTGAACTTGTATTTATCTAGGTCCCTGGATAATTATTTCTTCAAAATACTTTCCCAAAATTAAATGTGAGTATATTGCGTTTTGCATGTTTTTACGACATAAATGACATGTTTTCTCCTTATTTGTTACATATTAAAACCAACGATATCTCACGTACTAATTGATCAGGAACATAGCCTATATTGTCAAGTTACAGAATAACAACACGAAGTTCAACAAAACACAACAAAACACAACAATTTTTCATTCATCATTTTTGGTATTCACGGAACAAGACTAAATGTATAACAAATTCCGTACACTCATATTGCTATCTCGCTTGCACGCGATCACGTGTCGAATTTATATTTGCGGTTCGAATAGAAGTTGCGAACGGCGCGAACCGGCCTCTTAAGGAGTTCTCGTGGGAATTAAAAAAAAATATTCCTCATCATAGTAAATGAAATAGAAAGCCAGAGTGGCGATGTTCTCACCTGGCGGTGGTCGCGGGGCGCGGCGGCGGTGGCGGCGGCGGGCGGCGGCGGCAGCGGCGGCAGCGCGGGGCGCGGCTGCAGCGGCGGCGGGCCCCTGCCGTACCACAGTGTTACCTGCGCCGTACCTGCGCCGCGTTACTACCCGCGCCGGAGGGCTAACTGCCGCGCGGTCAATTAGCCCTCCTCCGCGACTACTGTGTGTGTACACAATACACATACCTCTACACATACGACCCGTTTTCAAGACGCGACCTGCTGACCAGGAGGTTTACCTCTAAATGATAGCCCCACGATTTTTATCACTGACCTGCATTATACTACTGATCCCATAATTAAATCCAGCGATAAGTCAACTGACAATTCTTAGATATAATTTTATAGTATTAGTTTAAGTAAAAATAATGATAGTCATTAGCTTTACTTACTCATAGGCTAGATAGCCTAAATGTATAGCGTAACCTTAGTAGCCTGATTTTTTAATATCATAAAGTACTAACACTTTATGATATAAAAAAATCTGCATGGACCCATTTGAAGCGCCACATGTGACTTGCGAGTGACCCCTAATATTATTGCAAATAATAGGCATAAAGAAAATAGTGACTCATCAATGTCGGTTGGCTGCCACGCCAGACCAATGAAGTTGCAAGAAAGCAGAAAGCTTTATGATTTCTTGTAATTGTATTGGTCGGGGGGCGTGGCTTAGCCTGGCTACTGTGACACAGTGATGAACAGTGATGCGTCACTATTTCCCTATTGCGGATAGACTATAATAACAAAATGTCAGTCACCTGCCTGGAGGTGATAATGGAGATCAGTGATTTGTACGTGCGAAAGTGCGTTCGTGTGTCCTTCAGACATGACGCAACAAAATAATGGATTAACGTGATTTTTTCTATGGATAAAGTTGAGGACCCGGAGAGTGCCGTTGATTACTTTTAATTACAGAAAATTAAAGATTAAAAAAAAAAAGAATTTATTTGCATCAATTTAAGATTTTAAGAATCCTCAGGGATATTTCTGTTTATCCGTGATGGAAAGTAGTCTATGTCACTCCAGAGTCCAGGTTCTTAACTTTTTCTATGGAAAAAAATCACATTGATCTATTGCTCTATTGGGGCATGATTGAAGGACATGGTTTGTCCTAAAATCAACCGTTAACCGACGAACATACTCTCTTATTTATAATATTAGTATGGACAGAATAAAATACACAAAAGGCATTGTTATTTCACTTCCTAAAATTAATTGAATATATTTTACTTACGTAATGAAATATTGTAGGCTCGTAAAAACTCGACTATGCGAAATACGCATAACCTATGTATTCGTAATTACAATATATTATATAAGAATAATATGCTGTGTACCACTCAATAAACTTTAAATAAAATTAAAGATTAACGATCATTAACGATCTCTTGGACGGCGTGTATTTTTTGTAAATATAATTAGTAATAATTTTTTCTTAATTTAATTGTTAGTAGCCAATAAACAAAATTAAGAAATTTTCGAATAAGAATATTGTTGAGAATAAAAATGAGGTTTTAAAACGACTTCCAGCGTTTAACAAACTTTTTATATCTTTTTATTCAGTTCCATCAGAATAATTTTATTTGAATTTTTCATGTGATCAAACATGTGCATATTTTATTCTCAACTACATAACCATATAAAAGGTTCAACAAATGAGTAGGCTGGACTAGAAATATCCCTATCCTTTTCCACAGAATATATTGTGAGAACTTCCGAGCATAAGCCAACAGGACAAGATGGCAAATCACTCTTGCAAATGGAAAGACAGAGTTTCAAGCTATAATACTCATTTTCATTATATAAACTGACAAAGGGGCTGATTCTGTAGTGCACAATCTCAAAACTAAACTAAAATGACAGCATTGAAAATATTGTTAACCCTTTCGTAATACTCCCTGCGGAAAGGGACAGAAGTAGATTAAAAGTCATTTTAGTTTAGAGATTGTGTTATACAGAATTGGCTCTATTGTACATAATATCTAAACTAAACTAAAATTACTTTTTACTACTATTGCTGTCCCTTTCAAAAGTCTTATTGCTGTCTCTTTCAAAATGGGAAAGGGACAACACTGTATTAAGGCAATTTAGTTGCAACAGAATTAGCCACAGCTATTAATGTCACGTCCCTGTGTTTGTATTTGATTGTGTGTGGATTGCCTTGTCCCCCGCTGAAAGTGGCTTTTTTACTAAGAAATTATCACAACATCTGTTAGTTAAAGGCTCCGAATGTGAAAAGGATAGCACTATTTTTGTCCTAAGTTACCATATCAGTGTAATGTCATGTAGTGAAAAACGAGGGTAGTACTCACCTGGGCTTCTTCCATGCGGCGGTGTTATTGTTATCGGCAGGCGTTGGCGCGGGTTGCGGTTGCGTTTGCGGTTGCGGTTGCGTTTGCGTTTGTGGCTGCGGTTGCGGTTGCTTTTTCGTAGTCTTTGGCGTTGTCCCGTTAGTGCTTAGCCGGGAACCCATAGATTTTACCTTCAGTAAAATGAAAAAAATCTTTACAATGAGAAAATTTATATTTAAGTAAATGCTAGAGGAAAAAATTAAGCGAGTTGTACATGGCATCACTGCTTCTACGGTGGTCGACTCTGGTGTAGAGCTGGCAACACTAGGAACTCTAGTATGATATATATTTAATTTTTATTTTATCCTGTTTTATTTTTTGAGTATTTATTACTTTACTAGCTGACCCGGCGAACTTCGTACCGCCTTAGTATGCAAAATTAAATGTATATTTTTCAATATTTCTGAGAGATTTTCTTAATATTTTTTTCCGTAAGAACCTTCTCCTAATAATAACAAATACAACAAAAAAAGAATTAGTGAAATCGGTCCAGCCATTCACGCGTGATGCCGTGACCAAGGAAAACGGGTTTCATTTTTATATATATAGATAATAATATGGGCCTTGTTGCCTGAAATAATATATAGGTGTGAAAATGGCGCTGAGCGCAGTGTTTGTGTGAATTGCTAAATTAAAGTATAATTCAGTGGATAATCAGTGTCCAAATTATTCTCAACGTACATTTCACTCCGACACAGGAGCATCATCAAGAGATGTTGACTTGACAATGCACGATTGTAAAGACCTTTACCTACAATATGGAGGATTTGTGTGGTGTGATGTTGTGGCGGTGTGAATTGCTGACTTATTGGGCGGCGAATATAGCAAGATACACATAAGATCACATCACATAAGATTTGTCTGTTTCTTGTTCCTTGGATGCCTTACTTTTATTTTAGCAGGCGGAGATTTCGGTGTAACAGGTTCGGGGCTGGCACCCTTGGGCGGTTTTGGCTTCGGTGTCCTCTTGCCTTCCAGCGTGGGCGGCGTCGCGGCCGGCACTGGGGACTCCACGCGACGGATGACTTTAGCATCCCTGAAATAAAGTTCAAACTTTAAATATCAAATCTATATCTAGATACTCCAGCGCTCCAGAACAATATTTTGAAGGATTTATGCAACGCACCATGGTTCACAAAAAAATCCGAAGTGCATGAACACACAAAAATCCTCACAGTTAAAGAAGAAATAGACAGGTCTCTTGAGGCCTACAAACAAAGACTTGAGCGTCACAAAAACAGCCTAGCCTAGACAGACCGCCTTTAAAGGACAAGACTTTTTTTTTTATCCACTACAAGCTAGCCCTTGACTGCGATCACACCTGATGGTAAGTGATGATGCAGTCTAAGATGGTAGCGGGCTAACCTGTTAGGGGCCGTTATATTAAACCCACACCCCTTCGGTTTCTACACGGCATCGTACCGGAACGCTAAATCGCTTGGCGGCACGTCTTTGCCGGTAGGGTGGTGACTAGCCACGGCCGAAGCCTCCCACCAGGCCAGACCAGGGAAAATTCAGAAATTATAAATTCAGTCGAATAAGAATAGTAAGGCCTTGATTACACTGGTAAGTTTTTACGTAAGTAGAGCGCGTAAGTAACTTACATAACTAATACTTGCATATGATATGTGACTAAAAATACATTTACATTTCGTAAATTACTCATAAAAGCGTCCACGCCTCGATCCGCACAACATGGCCATTCAAAGATCACGTATAGTCCGACAACTTATCTGACCGGGTGAAAGCGTCCCTTGTACCTTATATTTAAATATTTAAAAAAAAACTAAACAAGCATAAAATGTGTTCTGAACGATTTTGGCCACCGTGTCAGATAAGATGGTGAGACTGTCCTTCTCTCCACCGAACAATGTTCTCCACATTTTTTACTATAATCGGGAATTTAACTACTATAAGGCTTGAAAACAGTTACTAATTATCCAAACAAATATGTATATTTTATTAACACATTCGTTCACTTACCGTATAATTTCCTTCTCGGGATCATCTAATCCTAGTGGTTCTTTGAAGAAAGAGAAGTTCTCTATCGTTAATCCAGTGCCGGATAAGTGTTCGGAGACCTGAAATAAACAATAACATACAATAAATTCAGATGGTCGCTTTGGCATTTAGAGAATGACAACTTTTCATTACAAGCGCTAGTTGCAGCGTTTAAGGAGAGGTTACCTCTCTGGTGGAGCGCAGTTTCTTGCCCTGCGGCGTGTAGTAGTAGATGTCTGCGTTGCGGCGGTTAGGGTTGTCAGCCGTGGAGAGCAGAAAGTAGTTGCAGATAGCGAGGTTACCTCTCTGGTGGAGCGCAGTTTCTTGCCCTGCGGCGTGTAGTAGTAGATGTCTGCGTTGCGGCGGTTAGGGTTGTCAGCCGTGGAGAGCAGAAAGTAGTTGCAGATAGCGAGGTTACCTCTCTGGTGGAGCGCAGTTTCTTGCCCTGCGGCGTGTAGTAGTAGATGTCTGCGTTGCGGCGGTTAGGGTTGTCAGCCGTGGAGAGCAGAAAGTAGTTGCAGATAGCGAGGTTACCTCTCTGGTGGAGCGCAGTTTCTTGCCCTGCGGCGTGTAGTAGTAGATGTCTGCGTTGCGGCAGTTAGGGTTGTCAGCCGAGGAGAGCAGAAAGTAGTTGCAGATAGCGAGGTTACCTCTCTGGTGGAGCGCAGTTTCTTGCCCTGCGGCGTGTAGTAGTAGATGTCTGCGTTGCGGCGGTTAGGGTTGTCAGCCGTGGAGAGCAGAAAGTAGTTGCAGATAGCGAGGTTACCTCTCTGGTGGAGCGCAGCTTCTTGCCCTGCGGCGTGTAGTAGTAGATGTCTGCGTTGCGGCGGTTAGGGTTGTCAGTCGTGGCGCGGTACACAAGCTCGCGCTTCCAGCCGCGTTCTAACGGCACACGCAGCAGCGGCGATGACATCTCAACAGTCGCCCGACGAGCGGCGCGAGCCGCGGGCGACGACAACGCCTGGCATGCAATGGAGAATGTTATAGAAACACTTTATTCGACACTTAATGTAGTGGGGTAAACTAAGTTTCCCTCTTTCTCACAAATTTCAGTCTCAGTGTACTTTTGAAAAAATATAATTTAAATATAATTTTTCTATCATATACAGAAGGGGTGCAAAAATAGATTACTTACATCAGTGGACACCACCGCATCGTCTGATCTAGATGATAAAGCTGACGATGGTCTCGAACTATCTATAACAATTAATAATTACATATTGTTAAATATTACAATGAACCAATAATAATAATTGCAGTTACGAGTAGTTTTTTCTGATTCCAAGTATCAAAGAAAGAGTGAATAGGCATTTTCTAGGTAAGAGCTCTCCACACTAGACTTCATCATTGTTATCACTAAAGCCAGCTGGCACCAACGTTGGCCTCAGGAAGACTATCAATTGGGATTGCAGGTAACTTAAGTGCCAATGTGTAAGTTTCGGTCTGATCCAGTCAGTCAATCAATACAAAGAAAGTTACTAACTTATGCCAGATTCCGATTCATTACTTTGCATTTAAGCATTTTTGAAACTATTATTATTTCATGGTAGGTAATAATGTTGAATAAATTAATCTTAAAAAAGTTAGCCATTGAAACATAATTGTTTAATTTTTGAAATCTTGAGGAAGTCAAAGGCACAGTGATTTTTTCTCATTTCAGTCTCTAAGTAAGAGGGATTCACCAATACTTGAACAAGTGTTGACCAAAGCCTCAAATATTTTTTCCGCCCCAAGTTGTAAGTATTAGAGATTGATACATACCTAGATTTTAGTTTTAACTTTACTTTGTATTATTACTTGTGTGCAATAAAGTATTCATCTATCTATCTATCTATTTAAGTAGTTACTAACATTAGTAATAATTATCAAGCTCCAAATAAGGGTTGATTTGTGTTTGAAACTCACCAGTGCCCTGTCGTTGTCTCTTCCCTGGTTTGACGCCGTCGTCGAGGAAGCTTTTCACGAAGGCGGAAACCTCCTCCTCCAGAGGACCTGACCATTTGGAGCGCCCCGTTTCCTGTCGCGCGCGCTTACTCGCCCGGGGCGTTGGTGCGGCCATCACTGTTTTCAACGGTTTGTATGTCTTCACTGCTGCGGACACCTCTGCTTCTAGTCGTTCTGTGAATCGTTCCTTTATTTTTATAACAATATTGGATGATGCATGTGACTTAGTCCGCGTGGATTTCAGTTGTTGAAAAACCCTGTGGGATAAAAAGTTGTTATGTGTTCTTTCTCAGGATAAATAAACCAAAATTTCGTCCAAAATTGGTTGAAAACATTGGCCATAAAAGTTAACAGACAACAGTCGAGTACAGTTGAGTTAGTAACAATATTCTAGAATCTAGATTTTCTTCTAAATAGATAAATAAACAGAATAACAGAATTCTTATCTTAATTTGTCGTTTATAAAAAAAATGTTTATTTGAATATTTCTGTGCTAATCTAATTTGTAGAAAGAATGTAAACAAAGTTTTCTAAATATGATTAAAGTGTTTATCTGTTTAATGCAGAATTTGTATAAAACTTCTGTCAAAATTTCAACAAGCGCCTCTGCAAGCATGTCTATGAATTATATATTATAGAGATTATAATATATTACTTTTTTTTCTTTTAAATACTGCACCATCCCAGGCTCCTGTTTATTAATCGTTTATTAAAGTTTTAGCAATAAGACTGCCTTTGCATGTTTCTTTGTAGTTTCACTACTTCTTTTTTATTATTGTATGTGCAATAAAGATTTCTAAATAAATAGTAATAATGAATAAGAAACCCTAAAAAATTAATGCATATTATAACAATAAATTTTATAGCTTATGTAATAAGTGGAGGAGCAATTAGACACAACAATTATTTTTTCTGATCTGTTATGATTTACGACATAACTTTTCACTATGTTCCAACCAATAGCTACTAGTACTAAAGAAAGATTCAAAGTAGTACACTCAATCCCGTGTATAGAAAAATGTGTTGCATTTTGTGGCGCGTGCCACTCGTCCCATTTATAACAAACTTTAGAACACCATTCCCTATTGTTGTAATAATTTGAATGCAACCCTAATTATTGTCTATGTTGTCAATGTCAATAGGTACATCTGACAGAACTGCTATTAAACAATAGCTTCATTCCAATAGAAAAGTCGTCACATATATTTTGTTTAATTTATCTAGTTGTTCTTTAGTTAATCCTAATTTTTAATATCAGTTTATTAGCAAGAAAATCACGGCTCAATACAGTAAATTCTTTCATGGTAGCAGAGCGTGGTTTGGAAAAAAAAATCTTTTTTTTGGGGTTATACAATGTGGCCGGTGCCCGGTGAGATGAACAGTGGCAATAATAATATGTTCAATATTCAAAAATTGACTGGGCCAGCGACATCCATGACAGGAAGTCATGCACTGGCTATGTTTTTATGTTACAGGGCGGTGCTATTTCATGGTGCTCGCGCAAACAGCAAACTGTAGCCTTATCCACTGCCGAGGCTGAGTACATGGCCATGGTTTCAGTGGCACAGGAGGCTCTCTGGCTGCGACAGCTGCAGAAAGAACTGAGCCAGTCTCAAGAAAGTACTATACCGATCTACAGTGACAACCAAAGTGCTATAAGACTAACTACTTGTGATTGTTATTTGCCACGGACAAAACACATAGATATAAGATTTCACTTTTTAAAGAACCCTGTTAATGATAGTGCAATAATGTTTTGCTATATATTAAAGGGGCCCTTATGATTGCTGATATACTAACAAAGGGCACTATGTATGATAAACATTTGTTTTGTGTTAAGAGCATAATGGGCTTGCATTCATTCATAGTTAATCCTAATTCTTAACATCAGTTTATTAGCAAGAAAATCACGGCTCAATACAGTAAATTCTTTCACCTATCAAATAGACTTATTATTCCCTCCTCTAAAAACCCTACATCACCCTCTATACAAAACCAAGCATTGTGCACACTTAACTGTTAAGTCTTACCTAAGACTTGACAGTAACCAGTCAAGTTGCTGTGTTGGATCAGGTCGAAACCTTTGAATCCGTCTCCACCAGACTCACTGGATACAGAGGGCCTGCTCTTTACCCGTCTCTCCTCTTCTGATATGCATGAAATTTACATTTTACACTATAACTTTTAACATATGAATTTTAAACATTTACAGTTGCCTAATACTCTAAAGTACTCTATACAGTTGGTATATATCAGGGACCTCGCATCACTTGGTCAAATATACATGTGTAAATTGCGGGTAACATGTGTAAATTGCGGGTAATAAAGGTCTATCTTGTATTGGAAAGTCTAGACAAATTATGATGTGAAAAACTAAATCAGTTAAAGCAGATTGGTGCAAGAGGAGCACTAAAGTTATTCAAGATTGAATTATTATTGTTACTGTATATAAAATTAATCTTCACTACTCAATCACAGTTGTAATCATTCTTTGCATTCTTTTTTATTGTAACCCTTAACTTTCTTTTTACCTAATATTGTTTAGTATAGTTCGAGCATTGTAATTAAGTTGTTTAATAATTTACGCAAAATGATAAAACTTACCGACAATGCGACTATAATCAGCCAGGCTGCTCGTCTCACAGGTATCAAAGCCCTTAAACTCTTCCGATCCATCATCACTGAATGCAGCAGATGCTCTACGCTTCACACCTCTAGAAGCTTCTATTATAGGAGTATTTTCATCTTCATCACCTTTGTCTATCTTTCCATCACCCTCATCTTTATCTTTTACTTCATCAGCTGAAATATTGCTGTCTTCAAGTTTAATGTTTTCCACATGAACTGTTCTTCCCTCATCCTCAAGTACACTTGTGACCTGATTGTCCTGTTTAAATACATCATCTGTGTATATATCATTATCTTGTACCTCCTTTTCATTTTTAGTGTCAATTTCATGTTCCATTATGTCAGTGTTATTTTTTTCTACACAGTCGCTTTGGTTTAATATATCATCCTTGATACCTAGTTCTTCTCTGATAGCTGCAATGGTTTCTGGAGGATCGTCCTCTGCAACAGGTGGAAGTGGTTCTGTGAAAGAAATCAGTGATGAAATTTAATTTTATTTTATAGTCTATAACTAGAATGGCAATTCTGTTCTTGTTTAAGTAAATTTAATTATGATAGTTGGAATTTGAGAAGAGTAGAAAAGTGGAGTTTGGCAATTTGATACAAAACAAAGAGATCCACAGAAGAACCAAAGTCGTCCATTTGGGGGATGCCCCGTCGCTCACGTCCGCAGGAGCTACCTTCTACCTCCCTGCACGTGTCCCCTGGGTGGTGCTAAACGAGCGAACGAACTTGCAGGCGAAATAAGCGTTCTTTTTATAAAAACGCTTATTATGTACCAAACGCCATACGATTAAATAAAATTTATTTTACTCATTGCCTTTAGAAAAATGAACCAAATTACACAATTTATAGTCCAAAGCACTACATAAACCACAGGCTAGTGTTTGAAATTTGCAGCCCAAATAGACCGCAGTCTGCATTAGGGCTGACAATAATACAACCTACTAGCAAAACTTTTTACATAATATTATATTAGATCTGGGAAGCAGCTATGCAGGTCCTAGTCACTTTATCACATTGATTGTCACTGATATACAACTAAATGTTTACTGTGAATGTGAGAATACATCACATCATCATTATTATCACATTCTGGGGCATCTGGAAGAAATCGCTTCAAGAGATAAGTTGTCCTTGTGCATGTCCTTTCAATGTTTATGTTTTATTTTTAAGTTACTTGTACAGAATGTATAAATAAATAAACTGCAGTCCTTCAGGTATTTGTATCAACATTTCTATCACTGCTGTTACTCTTATCTTGACAAATAATAATTCAAATCTATTGACCACTGAAATAGGAGTAGGAAAGAAAATAATGTAGCAATGCCTTCTTCTAGACTAAGAACTATGTACATAGTCTTAGTAATTACTTTATTTCTATCGCTCCCAGATCAATATGTCATACTAGCTGAGGCCCGCGACTTCGTACGCGTGGATCGAGGTATTATGATTCTCATGGGAACTCTTTAATTTTCCGGAATAAAAAGTAGCCTATGTGTTAGTCCAGACTATAATCTATCTCTGTGTCAAATTTCATCCAGATCCGTTCAGCCGTTCTGGCGTGATTGAGTAACAAACATCCATTTGAGGTTCTTTGGTTCCTGCGGGAACGCTTTAATTTTCCAGGATAAAAAGTAGCCTATATGTTATTCCAGACTATAATCTATCTCTGTGCAAAATTTTATCCAGATCCGTTCAGCTGTTGGGGCGTGATTGAGTAACAAACATCCAAACATCCATCCATACATCAAAACTTTCGCATTTATAATATTATATAGTATATAGTATATACTAAGATTGATATGTCTTATGCAAACTTATTGTAAAATCCTTTATCAATGTTATGGTAAAATCTTTGGTAAAAGTTGCTCTATAGTCTGGCCATTATAATTCTGCAATGGAATAAATGAGCAACCTATTTATTTTGACACCAAGTATTTGTATAATGTCTTGTGACGTCTGCCATTTTGTGATACATAAATATGAGATTCAAGTTTACACTCGTCTCAATTTTTCACAAATTATAATTGGATTAATGCTTAAGCTTATTTAAAGTAATGTGAAGTTATTATAAAACATGAAAATACATGAATTATTCTAAGATGTGAAGGGATAATATATAAAATTTTAACCTTAGCCAAAAACTACAATATTTATGTAACATCAACTTAGAGTTGGCAAGTAAGTAAACATATTTTGGCTTGGTTGGTTGGAAGTAGTGGTTTAGATATTTTGCTTTTTGAATTTTACATAAAAATTAATTAAAAAAAAAATTAAAATTAAATGCCTGATGGCATATTTTCGAATACTCATTGGCATGTTAATATTGTTTAGACCTTTAATTGTTCAATTGTAACTTTGTCATGTCACTGTAAGTGAGATAAACAAACTTTGTAGATATGCCTACAATACACAGTAAAATCCTATCAAGTTATTATTATTTGTACTAATTCCAGGTATTACAAATTATATTGCAGGCAGGATGTAATGTAGATGGTTGCCTCGTAGGCTCAATAATTAAAAAATAAAATTAACGCATATAGCTGCCGCTTGTGGTGCGGCAAATCTCCTTCTATTAAACTGTGTTAGATTAATTATTAGTGTAATTAAACAAAGTAACTATTGGTCTAGACTTTTATTTCTATATATTATATATACGAAGATTTAAAGCATAATTTCCTAGTTGCTCTTCAAACTTAAGAATTTGAAAAAGGGTCATTTGTATAAAGAAGAACTCGGGCCATACTATTAAGTATTGGGTTTTTCTGACCAGATTCTCAGTATTAGACCCGAGTTAGGAAGTTAGGCATGTTTTACCCCCGTGCCACCAACCCGCATTGGAGCAGCATGGTGGTTTTAGACCCAATTCCCACTCTCCTATGAGAGTGGAGGCCTGTGCCCAGGAGTGGGACATTAATGGGCTGTAGTGGTTATGGTGGTGGTAGATGAATTCGATAAATGAAAAATAAAAATATCAACAATTCTTTTTCTATTATTTTATACTGTCCTTGAGTATTTCCAGAGACATTCACAGTGGCTCCCATCTTTAGCGTCAGTAGATCCATACTAATATTATAAATGAGAAATTAAGAAAGAGCCGCTGAACCAATATTGATGAAATTGGGCTCAGAGATAGCTTGCTAGCTGTGCCCTATAAATAAGAATCATGAATTTTTAATCTGTTCGCTGCAGACTTAGCATGGCCAGACTACAACAGTTTAGATATAGTGCTCGCCAATCAAATGGTCTTAGCAGAGGTGCTAGTGCTAGCTTGAGCTCTCATATAAATGGCAACTGGCAAAGTCAACAAGATGGCGAGAGTACACTATGGTACCCTATTGTGCTGCATCATGCTGTAACTTCAAATGCTACTATTTGATCGGCTCGAACCATAGTTTAAATCAAGTTCAGGTGATATTGTGAAGTGGTGATTCTAAAAAAATATACCTGTCTGAATTTGCTTTGGGTTTCCTCGCAGACCAGGTTGCTGTTGGAACCCATGAAGTTGATTTTAAAATAAACAGCATTACCTACCTAACATGTAAATCCTTACTGTGCAAATTTTACTGTATTAAATTCATAAAGTAACATCTAACTTAATTTTAAAATGGCTGAATAATTGCAAAGAGAAATCATATTAACAAATACTTTCCCTTGATGCGAAATCAGATATTTATGTATATTCAAACTCGCAATAGCCCATTTAATTGATTTAAGCAAATCATTATTGCTTCCAACAGTAAATTGTTCAAACAGCAGTTCTACAAGCATCATTATATCCACTCAATGGTAATGCATTACAATCTAATCCGTTTTACTATTCTAGACACAAAATATAAGTTTAATGAAATGTCAAAGCAATACTGTACAATGTTTTCTCCAATTATATTATGTTTATGTGGGAATTACAAGGGATGTGAGGAAATAATAGCCAGCAAGAATTTTATGAAATGTATGTCAACATAGAGTTATGAGGTTATGTGAAAGTCAATATACCTTCCACAGGTGCAGATTGCTCAGGCTCGGCCACTGCTGTCTCTATGGGGGGCTTCGAAGGCACCACGGAGTCCGTTGTCGCCTCAATCTCCGCATCTTCGCTACCAACTTTATTTTCTTCACTTGGTGCCTTATCACCAACCGCCATTTCGTCTGACATTGTCAAATCTAAATATACCACCAAGATCCACTGTCAGAGCGTAAATAACCACATAACAATCTGTTACGACACTTCACCAGCCTTCGCGACAAATTAACAGAGTTTGTGCGCGTCACAACGTAGATTTCCCGCTATATTGGCAACGAAAAAAACTTAGTCCAGAAATGGCCTCAGATCATTCCAAACAGAATATTCCCTTTTTGTGAGATCATGTTTTTATTTTCAATAACCCAAAATATTGTACGCTAATAGGTAAAATAGCCAAATTACATACAATTCAAGTCCAACAAATAGATATTTTCACAGGAAAATGTCGCTGATCGCTCATAAACAACATCCGCTCGCACGACGCCACACTTATTCTCTAGTCTATGGCTATAGATTTATTGTTCGTCTAGGGTATCCCATATGTTACTTGTCTCTGGTCTAGGGAACTTTAATGTCTATGGTTAACGCAAGGCCACACTATCAACAAACATGAGTAACATTGGCCAAAGTATAACCAATGTTGGATCAATGTTAATTAAGTCAAATAATGTTTCGTGGCCTAAAGGTTTCGAAGTTTGAAACAATCCAGTGGCGGGAAGGTAGGTCCGTGATATCATATTTCAGTAGGTAGTCCATTCATTTATAAATAAAATCAACGCGCGAAAAATATTCGCGCGTAGTAGAGTTGAAAATCCGTAGTTGTTGCCGGCACTTGCGTGAAGATTTGTGGTTTAATATTTTGTAACGGGTATGTGGTACCACAATTTATCCCGGAATCATAAATTAAAAGGTATTGCGATTTTTATGATCACCGAGTTATCGCGGTGTATATCCATAATATACCTACTTAATAAAGTATATTATGGATATGTACATACGTTATACAAATATAGGTTAGTACATTATCTTATGGACCCGGGCCGTGCATGCAAAGTCGATTGGTATCGAATAAAACGAACATTTCAATTAAAATATAATCAAATTTTATTTTACTATTTTCTACGAGGTCCTTGTTTAGACGCTTGTGGCTTACCAAACGTCTTGCCTTTAGGCTTTCCTTTCGTCGGCTTGCCTTTGCCCTTTTGGAAGGTTTTGCCTTTTTGCAACGGTTTGCCTTTCTGTACCCTATTGGCCTCGTATCTCAAACGCTTGGTAGAGGTCCGGGAGGTATCGGTGAGGTCGCTAGCGAAGTTGGTTTGCTTTTTCCTTGCCTTGTTGGGGTTTTTGTTGGCGCTTCTCGCTGGGCGGTCGCCGTCGTCTTCGACGGCGCGTATTCTGCGTTGTTTCTTCTTGCGTTTAGCCATTCTCGATTGGAGAAGTGCCACCTGTAAAATACAATATTATAAGTACTAGCTTTTGCTCGCGGCTTCGCTCACGTTATGTTCGTTTTTCATACAAATTTCAAAGCCCTGTTTTATCTCCTAAGAGTTAGAATTTTCAAAAATCCTTTCTTAGCGGATGCCTAAGTCATAATAGCTATCTGTATGCCAAATTTCAGCCCGATCCGTCCATTGATTTGAGCTGTGCGTTGATAGATCAGTCAGTCAGTCAGTCATCTTTTATATTTGACCGAGCGAAGCGAAGGTCTCTGAGTCTACTTGAGTGAATTTGCACTTGTCAGTCCGTCCGTCCGTCAGAGCATTATAACTTCTGAATTACTGAACGTAATTACTTCAGCTTTAAATATAATATGTAAACCAATGGCCTCCAGCCGAATATGGCTTAAAAAGTTATAAAAATCTTTATTTCAGGGGGGCTCTCATAGAAGCGAATGCGAAGTAAAATATTTTTTATAGCGTTACATAGGGTTGCGGTATATCATTTTAAAGATAATTAGGAATGGAGACCAAATTTTTTTTTTAATTTTTCTCCTTAAATTGATGAAATGGGGGGCTTTCAAAGTGGAGATTTTCTAACGTCCAAAGTGGACCTCAGAACTCTAAATTTTCTGAAAGGCTGAGCCTGAAACTTGATTAATTAGACTGTATGTGTTTTTTGTATGTATGTAACGCGATCATTCCGCCAATTATGAATCAATTTTGATGATTCTTTCTTTGTTTGGTAGATCATACTCAGAGGTGGTCCCATATAAATTTTATCGAAATTGATTTAGCGCTTTTTGAGAAAATCAACGAAAAACAAAATATATACCATTGCATTTTAATGCTTTTTATTTTATAGTTTAGTTACTTAGAGGTATAGTTTTGAAGTCGGTTTTTGTTTCAGACGATTTTCCCCCAAGATTTTAACTCATACTCTTAGGTAGCCGGTTTATATGTGGTATCGTACCGGAACGCTAGAGTCACTTAAAGGCACGGCTTTCTCTATGAAACCTAGTGGTACTATGTGTGAACTATAAGTACATACCTTCTCCATTTCCCGCCGGACGCGCTCCTCGGCGGTGTCTTTGGGCGCGTGCTTGGTTTGCTTCTTTTTCTTCTTCTTACTGTCGTCGTCATCATCATCATCATCATCGCCGTGCTTGCGTTTCTTGCCTTTACCCTTCTGGGACTTCTCTACTGGAAGCAAATTAACTGCCTTTCAAGAGAATAAAGACTAAAGGTAGTCAACCTTTAGCTTGCTTGAAGAAGAAAAGCAAAGTGCGTTTCGGCTTCGACCTACACTATATGACGGCTCTATACCATTGTACCCATAGAGTAAAAGTAACAAGTTGCGGGCTTAGATAAGTCGGGGCCATCTGTTCGGAAAGAGACTCTACTGAGAAGAGCCGGCAAGAAAATTAAAATCAAAAATTCAAAATACAATATAATATGAAAAATAGTATATTTCATTACAAGTGTGGAAAGGCTGTCATTGCAAAGAGTTCCGACAAATTGCAATGACGAGCCGGAACAAGTTGCAATGACGGTTCCGCACGTGTACTGAACGACTATTTTTAATACAGTTGCGAAAAAATGAAGCAATTTAATAAAATAATAAAAACACAATAAACTCAACTAACTTAAGAGGCCGGTTCGCGCCGCTCGCAACTTCTATTCGAACCGCAAATATAAATTTGCCGGTATATTGCTATCTCTATTTCACTGATGACACATGATCGCGTTCAAGCGAGATAGCAATATGAGCTTACAGAATTTGTTATACATTTAGTCTTGTTCTGTGAATACCAAAAATGATGAATGAAAACTTATCGTGCTTTTTACTTCGTATTGTTATTCTGTAACTTGACAATATAGGCTATGCTGCTGACCAATTAATACGTAAGATATCGTTGGTTTTAATATGAAACAAATAAGAGGGAAACATGTCCATCTTGTCGTAAAAATATGCAAAACGCAATTCATTTACATTTCATTTTAGGAAAGTATTTTGAAAACATATAAATCCAGGGGACTAGATAAATACAATTTGAATCCAAATAAACTCTCATTTTGGTGGAAATGTTCTCGAATTATTAATTATTTTGGTATTACGTTTGTATGGGCAATTCATTCTCCGCTGGCACCTTAACATTTATTTTCGTCGTATGTAGATATGTAACGACTTTTTGACTTTTCCGGTAAAATGTTCTCCGAAGCATTTTGTGCAATAATACTGAGTTCCGGTGGTGTTAATTCAAAAAAACTAGGATCGAAATTATTGATTTTGTGCAACAAACAACTAAACTCGCAAAGAAAATTTCTGAAAAATGGCGCCAACCGTAGAATATAAGCAGAGTTTTTTTTTCTTCACCCATTCTGGTAGGCAAAGGGAACTATGCCCATACAGCCAAGTCTTCAGTAGAATTTTTTTATTGATATTATGAAATGAAAATGAAATTTAATGAGATGAAATGAAATGAAACCTAACCAAACTTATTCAATCAAATCATTAAATCTGATATTGAAACAAATTATTAACTTCTTTTTAGAAATATACGTATTTGCATGAATCATAAAAACTTCTATGATTTTTTTTAGTAAAAACTTCATGGTTGGTTTTTGTTTTTAATAGACATTATTTTGACAGTTGGGAAAGAGAATGCACGAGTTCGGGAAAGGTAAAAAAAAAGCACGAGTATGTAATAGCCCACATCCCGAACGCTATACATCCCTGCAATACGCCACTTTTTGAGCAACTGTATTAAAAAATAACTTAACGATTGCTCTTTAAAACAAGGAAAAATGCTACAATATGTAGACAATATAGAATAACCGTTGAATTCTAACTGCAAAGCCGATTGCTTCCAACTTTGTCAAATATACCCTACTTGTAGTGATAAAAAAAAAAGATGATTCCCGCGACTTTGTCTGCATGGATGACGATTTTTTTTATTCCCGCGGGATAAAAAGTAGCCATCCCCGGGATACAATCTACCCCTGTACCAAATTTCATCAAAATCGGTTGAGCAGATGGGCCGTGAAAGGGTAGCAGGCAGACAGACACACTTTGGCATTTATAATATTATAATTAGTATGGATAGTATGGATTAGTATGGATATAACATTATTGTTTCACGATAAAACATTCTTACCTTTCCCGGGATGCAGTGTTAACGCCAGGCGTTCCTTCTCCTCTCTCTTCTGCTTAGGAGTCTGGAACCAATCATGCGGCCGCTGCACCTCAACCTTGGGCCCGTCCTCCTTGATGGCGCTCTCCAGCTTTGACGTTTGTTTCTCCATCTTCTTCAGTTGCTTCTCCGCGTATTCTTCGTCTAGGATCGTCGCTGTGAATATTAAATTGTAACAGTTTTAATTCGATTCCCAATGTCCAAATCTTTGTTTAATTATATCCGATAGAGATTCTATCGGATATAAATAAATAAAACTCAACACTTAATTATGGCCCGACCCGGGTCGCCGCCGCACCCCGGCCGCAGTCGAGCATGCTAACCACTAGGCCAACGAGGCAGTTCATATAATTTATAAACCACAGTAAACAGATGCAACCAGTATGGAAACTACCTAGAAACGTTCGAAATAGGCTCACTCACACAAACGTGCGCATCGATAAGACCCCAAGCGCTCGTCGCAGTGCTGTGAGTAGTGAGTGCCGCGTCATCGCATGTTCGATGCGCACGTTGGTGTGAGTGAGCTGTTTCGAACGTTTCTAGGTAGTTTCCATACTGGTTGTATCTGTTTACTGTGTATAAACGATGAGTTTTTTTTTCTCTTTATTGGAATACATACAGCGTCTTACATTACAAATAACAACTTAAATATAGTTTGCACATTTGCCTATAAAGTATTCACTAATTAAAAATATAAATGTAGTGGTTATTGCGGGAGTAATTTTGTGAAATGTTAGTAAATTTAGAAAAGAAAAAATAAAACAATAAAGTTACAATTAAATTTAAACTTAGTTAGGTACTTTTATATATTTAAATTATACAGACTAATATGTCCTTTACGTAGTTTTTTTAAATTCTAAAACGTATTTTCTAATGCTGTGCTGAAACAGGTCTAATTGTACATATCTAAAAATATGAAATATATTGAAAGCGTTACCTGCTCTGATTATGAATCTATTTTGGCCATAGTTCGTTTTGGTTTGAGCTAGGCTAAAGGTTTTGACACTACGTCTTGATAGTCTAGGTACAAAGTAATTAATTCTCCCTAACAAATAGGGAGAATTAATTAAACTATGTACATATTGTGTTACCTATCTCTGCCTCCAGCCTGTTCAGCTTCTCCCTGTACTTGGCGACGATGTCTGGCGGCACTTGGCGCGACTTGACGGGCCGCTTGGCGCGCCGCACTATCGCCTTCACAAGCGCGCGCTCCGCCTCGCCCGCCAGCGACACCGACACTCCGGCCCGCCCGGCTCGCGCGGTCCTACCCACCTATAGGTGCAGATACAGTTGACGTTAATCAACCCATTTTTTCCTTAGTTAAAGATGCTTGTGAAATGGTGATAATGAAGAAAAAGCCCTCGACCAGGCCAGACCAGGGCGCGTTTGGAACCCTCGTAGCTTTAGTTTTAAGATACCGTTACTGATTATCACCATTATATTATTTTATAAATAACTGGACGTCAATATGTGTAGTTTACCTACCTAAATTGAATAAACATTATTGACTATTGACTATTTGTAATTCTTCCAATGAGGTAGGACCACACAGATATAAATCAAACAATATGGCGTCTTCACCGGCGAAGACGAGGTCCCCGATTTCTTACGTCACCCGAACGTGGATTCACGCTGCGGGCCACGGACTCAGGGGCGTACGGACTAGCCTAGTCCAACCACTCCCACCTATCCCAACGCCATCCTATCCCGGGGTCCGAGCCTCGCAGGAGGCGGCCTTAGAAAGACGTTAATGCTTCCCAATGTTTTCGAGCATTAGGGTTTACGCCCAACTGCCTAGCGCCGCGGACATAAGCTAGTTAATAAATAAATTTCTTTATTGAGACAACCAAAAAGCCCATTTGTTAGCACGTACATAAACTTAAAAACTATATTAGTAAAGAGAGACGAAGAAGGATTTGATTTATAGTATTAAACATTGTTAGATTTCACCTAAATAGTAATTTCAAAAAGTGTTCCAAGATCGGTGAGTCCAACTTCCCCGCTCACATTTTCAGCATACCTTGAGTTTTAGGGTGGAGGGGCGAGTGGCCGAGTTGTGACAACGCATATTGGTCGATTGCAATTATTAAGCAACGATGACCCAAGTCGGTAACTGAGATGGGTAACCGAATTTGGAGGTATGGCCTTTTCGTATCCCTAGTGCCTCGCAGAGCACGTGAAGCCGTCGGGCCCGGTTATTATCACAAAAATATGATAATAATCGTTACAAAAACCTAAAAGTTTAATACTCTTAGTCGAGTCGAGTCACCGCATACCCACCGCATTACAATCCCAAGAAAATCCTACCATTATGTGATTAATGTAAAGGGTTCACGATCCTCAGTAATGCGGAATACGACGCAAACAGAGAGTGAGATTGGAGCTCTAACACAGTTGCCAGAAGGGAAAACGTCTTTTTCCTTATCATGGCGTAAAGTTTAACTCACCCTGTGTATGTAGTGTTCCAAAGTAGCTGGCAGTGTGAAGTTGACCACAGTCTTCACGCCAGGTATGTCCAGGCCTCGAGCGGCGACGTCGGTCGCCACTAGTACATCGACCTGCTCGTCTTTGAACCGCTTGAGGGAGTCGAGACGCTGCGGCTGGTTTAAAGCACCGTGCAATTCTGCTACCTATACCAAATCAATAACTATAAATTATCTATCTTGAGTCACTGACAGACAACCTACGGCTCAACGTAGAAATATGAATTTTTGAGAGAATATTCCTTGAGCACTCCAGAGGTGTACTAAGGAAGGAATTTTCCGAAATTCCACCCCCAAGGAGGTCAAATAGGCGGTTCAAGTTACATCCAGGAAACTTGGTATCTGTGCTTTCGTTGAAAAATTAAGAGAGATTGGTTACATCCTGGGGAAAAACGTACTATTTTTTATTGAGAACAATTAAGAGTTCCCGCGGGAATGACAAAAACTACCAGGCTATCACCGTTTCAATGGCTTCTTCTCTCAATGGAGACAACAAATGGCATTATTATAAAGATTATAGATACCAGCCAGTAGAAGTTCTATTTTTCTTAAACTTTTCTAGTCTTGCTTTTTATGACAATCAAAATTTTGATAGACGCAGACGTCCATGATACTTTGAGGAAGTCCATGATAATGAAGAAACTAGAAGTTTAATTCGCTATAATTTGCCACAGCAGGCAAATCTATGTGGTACAGCGTGTAACTTGCGATATTCACCGTCCAGTATGCCAGCAATTCGCACCGGCACAACACCACACCACACAAATCATTTAAATTATTCCAAACGTTATTTAACGTTACAATTATTACACAGAACAGCGAGAAACCGTCTGCGTTGGCATCCTTATGTGGTTGATGTCCAATCTGCTCGCACGAAACGTTTTTGCTCGACGTTTCTGATCCGAACCTCTAGGGTGTAGAACACCCTCCCAGCGCACGTGTTTCCTGCCACATATAACTTAGGTACCTTCAAGGCAAGAGTGAATAAGCATCTTTTAGGCAAGCGTGTTCCAACCTAGACCTCATCATTGCTTTGCACTAAGCATGATTGTAGTCAAGCGCAAGCATATCTCACAATAAAAAAAAAACTTACGTTTCACTCCAACACCGGAGCATCTTCAGGAGATATTGACTGGACAATGCAGGATTGTAAGGATCAAGCATTTTCGTGTTTGTCTACTGTGGCGGATTATAATAGCGAATTAAACTTCTAGCTCCTTCACAATCAAAATTTCAAAAAGGTTAAGTGAGTATTTACCACAGAGAAATATTATCATACTAATATAAAAAATGCGAAAGTGTGTTTGTTTGTTGGTCTGCCTTCAATCTGGCTGCAACGGAGCAACGGATTAACGTGATTTTTTGCATGGGTATAGTTGAGGACCTGGAGAGTGACATAGGCTACTTTTTATCCCGGAAAATTGAGGAGATCCCGTGGGAATTTAAAAAGCTTATTCCACGCGGACGAAGTCGCGGGCATCAGCTAGTTGAATGTAAGTACTTACCTTGACTCCCAATAGTCCCAAGGCCACGTGAAGCCGATGCGCCTGTTTCTTAGTCTGCACGAATATCACGGCTCTGTCCCTGAATGTTCGGCACACGAGCGCCGCTAAGATGGCTTCCCGGTCGGACTCACGCTCTTTGCGGATCCTACAACATTTTACCATTGTTTACCTAGTATACTATTTTTAAGAACTAAACTCTTCATTAAGAAAAATCAAGATCCAATTCATAAGGAATTTACTTTGCTGGGCATGACTGAAAATAAAATAAAATTGGCAGTCATAGGGACTGCCGATAGAAGTGAAAACGAATATTTAAAATAACAACACAGCACTTTTAAAACTATGACATTAAAGTTATATACGAATCTATTATATTTATATTTAAGACCTTTTGTCTTCGTAACAACGCGAGCATGTTGGTGACGCATATCCACAAGTTTACCCCCTACCAAAAAGTGCTCAACGCGGCTAAAGAAGTTTTCACTTTAAAAACTCTGAGACGAACTTCTGTATCAAGTTGAAGGCAACATCTTTGTTGAGGAATAGTTTGACGCGCTTGATTAGTGGCACCGCCACCAAGTCTATGACTTCCTCACTTTTGGTAACTGAAAAGAACATTGTCATTCGTGTATGACAAATGACAATGTTCCGTCTGCCGGCCGCTTAGTAACTCACCTGACGAACTCCTGCCTCGAGTTGAAGGCAACATCTTTGTTGGAGTCGAGGAATAGTTTGACAGGCTTGTTCAGAGATACCGCCGCCAAGTCCTTAACTTCGTCAGTTATGGTCGCAGAGAAGTACATTGTCATACACGAAATCTCGGGATGCCGAACGCTTGGTTTAACTCACCTGACAAATTCCTGCCTCAAGTTGAAGGCAACATCTTTGTTGGAGTCGAGGAATAGTTTGACAGGTTTGTTCAGAGACACCGCCGCCAAGTCCTTGACTTCGTCACTCATGGTCGCCGAGAAGAGCATCGTTTGACGTTTGGGTGAGCATTGGCGGATGATCTCTTTCATTTGTTCAGCGAAATATTCATCAAGCATTCTGGTAAGAAAATGTGAAAGTTTTCAATCGTTTTTAAAAAGGAGAATCGTTCGATTAACTTTAAGCAAAGGAAAGTAAATTCCGTCGGCAAAGACGTGCGATACGATAAAGCACGTAAACAGCTTACTGTGAATATATTAAGCTTTGATTAAGCTTTACTAAGCTTGCCAAGTTCTTACAAGTTTGTGTGATTCCAGCGAAGACTACATATAGCCTTTGACTCACCCGGTGGCGAGCAAAAGATGGGCGGGCAAACTTATAGGGTATGTTTTCGAATTCTTTACTTAGTCATCTGAGCAAGGAATTGGTAAGCTTCATGAAGCAAACTTAAAACCAGCACTCTTTTTTTTTTGAAGGGGGGGGGGGTATCGCCCTGAGATGCCCCATCTCCAGGGGAAGGGATCAGGTTATGTGGGATTTCTACCCACTAAAACCCCCGGTAGCCACCTTCTGCACGTTATAAGAAGCTGCGGGAACTCTTAAAACATGCGCCGGAGCTTCGCTTGTGCAATGCCTGTTGGGCTCGTCTGGAAGAAAACCAGCCCTCTAGCCAAGTTACATACGTTTCGTGTCTATTCTCTTTCTATTATCGTTAACGCTTTAGGGGAAAAAAAAAATTGTGAATAGTCTATTAGCGTAAGCGTAAACGAAAAAAATAATAGGCACGAAGCGTATGTAACTTGCCTAGGGGGGCAGTTTAAGGGTAAACGATATCAGTGGTGGTGGTACTATGTTATTTAAATATCTAACTACAAAAAAAAATAAATTGTACGTTGTTGCCTGATTGGATATGCTGCAACTTTTCATACTGTAACCATCATTGTAACACATATTCAGACAAATAAATTATATTCTATTCTATTCTGACCTGTCGGCTTCGTCCAGGACCAGCACCTCTATGCAGTGCAGGCCGAAGGACGGCGTGTTTCTGATGTGGTCGATGAGTCGACCCGGGGTCGCTATTACGATGTCCGGGTTGTGGCGCAGCACACTTTCCTGTTCGAATATTTACTGATGATAAAAAGGTGTGTGTGTGCAATTCACACACGGCAGAAGTGAAACTTCAGAAAAATAGCCTATGAGAGAATGAGATAAATATAACTAGTATTCTATCTCATTCTCTCGCAGGCTAAATTCTATTGTGAATATGTTTGTCTCTTTTTGGTGTCGCTTTTTCGTTTCACCGAATTTTCAAATTCGGATCACAACGATTGTAAAGAAGTTTCACTCCAAAAATAAGAAATCTATCTCTGTACCAAACATCCAGATCAGCCGTTCTGACGTGATTGAGTAACAATCGTCCATCTATCCATCCAAACTTTCGCATTTATAATCTGAAAAAAATTGTTTCTACTTATGTCCATAGACTTTGAAACCATTCAACCGATGTGCCCCTAACCGGTTTCATTAGAAAGGCAATAATGTGAAGATGGGGTTTTTTAGCGTTGAATTGGTAAGCTTCATTGGGCAAAATTAAAACCAGGCCCCCTAGCCATGCACACGCCGGGTATCCGCTAGTCTTAGTTGACCGAGCGAAGCGAAGGTCTCTGAGTCTACTTGAGTGAATTTGCACTTGTGCGTCCGTCTGTCAGAGCCTTATAACTTCTGAATTAATGAACGTAATTACTTCAAATTTAAGTATAATATGTAAACCGATGGCCTCCAGCCGAATATGGCTTAAAAAGTTATAAAAGTCTTTATAACAGGGGGGCTCTCTCATAGAAGCGAATGCGAAGTAAAATATTTTTTACAGCGTTACATAGGGTTGCGGTGTATCTTTAATAATTAGGAATAGAGTCCAGAAATATTTTTTTTAATTTTTCCCCTAAAATGTACGAAATGGGGGGCTTTCAAAGTGGAGATTTTCTAATGTCCAAAGTTGACCTCCGAATTCTCAATTTTCTGAAAGGCTGAGCCTGACACTTGATCAATTATTTGAATTATATCCTGTACTTGAACAACAAATACTAAAATTAGATAAATATTATAAGGAAACGAAATTATTTAATTTTTAATGAGCTTCAGTAAACAGAACTTCACAATGATGTCAATAGATGGCGCAGTGTAAAAGTTTATACGTTTGTGCTTAACAATAATAAACTATCTTATGGATACCGCGAGGTCTCAGTTCGGGGAGAACAACTAGTATAAAAGTATAGATATCTATCTATCTAGCATCGTTACCTGATATTTGACGTCCAGTCCCCCCACCGATAAGCCGATGGTCACATTCGTGAATTGGGACAGTTGCCTCGTCACTGAGTGCACCTGAGTGAATCGAATAATACATTATTAATTAGACTCGTTTTCTTCTCACGCTGATTGTTGGCGCTGACATATTATATGGTTAGGTTTTATAGATCTCTAGGATGCAAGCTGTGCCAAATTTCGTCAAGATCACCTCTTCAGTGGTCTCGTATTTAGAATAGAAACTCCAGTGTCTCGACGATCGACAAAACGAGAAATTCGTAAATAGGGTTTAAATCCTGTTTTTAATTGAAAAATAACATTATTTTGTAGTTGATGTTGCTCGCGACTTCGTCCACGTGGCTAAGGTTTTCTTTTATTCTCGCAAGAGCTCCCTAATTTTCCGGGATAAAAGTAGCTTATGCCGTTCCCCGGGATACCAAATTTCATCAAAATCGGTTGACTCACGTATGGCGCCAAAACGTGGACGCAAACTTAGTTTAAAGTCGGTCAACGAGCAACGGAGAGGGCTACATGTTAGGAGTTTCCTTGAGGGATAAAATCCGCAACGTCAGATCAGCAGGAGAACCAAAATGACTGACTTAGCCCAAACTATTCGTAAGCTGAAGTGGCAATGGGCAGGCTATGCTTGTCGTAGAAGCGATGGCCTTTGGAGCCGGAAAGACCTTGAGTGGAGACCGCGTACAAGTAAGCGTAATGTGGGGCTCCCTCCAGCACGATGACCTAAAAAGGAAGTGGCTGGATGAAGCTAAGAACCGGGTGTGGTGGCGCGCATTAGGTAAGCTATGTCCAACAGTGGACTTCCACAGGCTGATGACGATGATGATGATGATGAGTATGGAAGTATGGATTTAAATAAACGTTTACAAATGCTCTTGAATCGTCAAGTTAATGGACGTCAATGCTGGACTGAAAAGAAGAAGGACGTACCTGAGCGCCCAACTCTCGAGTAGGTACCAGCACCAGCACACGAGTGATACGTTCCCCGCCCGCCTTGTACAACAGCCGCTCCAGTATGGGCAGCATATAGGCCGCCGTCTTGCCTGTGCCCGTCGCTGCGCACGCGCATATGTCCTTGCCTGGGGGGAAATAGGCAAGAAAATGACAGAAAAGAAAAGATCATCTAAAGCGCATCTAAAATAGACTAAATCGTACGCATAGTATAGTAAAAATTAATCAATAACTATAAAATAATTTGTCCTGAGCGACTCACAGACAACTCAATGTAGAAATTTAAAATGAGAGAATATTCCTTGAGCACCCTAGAGATATCCTAAGGAAGGAATTTTCGAAATTTCAACCCCAAGGAGGTTAAATAAGCGGTTCAAGTTAATTCCATGAAACTTGGTATTTGTGCTTTCAGTGAAAAATTAAGAATTTTGTTTTTCAAAGTTTCTTAAAATTTCTTTTTTTAAGGACCTAAACCCCCCTAAGGACCTAAACGCTAGTAGTAGATAAAAGATAAATAGCATCCAAAATAGTCTAGTTCTTAGGCATAGTAGTTTAGTTAGTTAGGCATTCTTAGCAGAACCGGTGTCAAAAAATGACGTAACATAAGAGACTGAGGAGAGAGAAGAGCTGTATGTACTACATGTTATAAATAAATCGAATTTATGAGTTAGTAGAAATTCTTTCTGATACGTACCTAACAAAGCAATAGGTATTGTGGCTGCCTGCACCGGCGTTGGATGCACGTAGTTGAGACTGCCTATTGCCTTCAGCAAGGGTCTGGACAGATTCATCATATAGAACGAAGCCTGCTCATCGTAAGGGGGTGCTTCCTCAAAGAAGTCTGAGTCGTATTCTATTTTCGTGCCTTCATTTTCATCTTCTAAATCCTATAAAAATTTTAATGTTAAGCAATGATATTTAAAATACATCACAATTTAAGTTTGAAGATAAGAAATAGAAATATATTGAGAGTCAAAATATCAATATATTTTTATTTTAAACTAATGGGCCAAGGAGGTTGTTCTGCCCTTTATCCAGAACTCGACAGCGCCACCTACCGGGTCGAAACCATCCCGCGACCCACTTAAATACGCACAAAAAAATCCATCAAAACAGGTCAAGCCTTTTCTGAGTTTTAGCAAGACTAATGAAAAAAAAAGAAAAACAATTCATTATATTAAATAAGATCTAAGCATTTTCTGTCAATCCACACGTTAGTTACCAATCAAGAAATTGATAATGGACATCTTGAAAGCTGCGTAAGGTTTAAAACGTACCTTGCACAATCAACCTGGCATTGGGTGCAATCCTTGACCTTGATATGATTGTAATGTTGGTAAGTTAGATCATTGTCAGTAATAATGTTCCGAAATCATGGATTGAACTGTTGCTAGATTGATAACCTAAGGCGCGGGATATACAAGAGAGAAGATGGGCGTGGGCGAGGCGTGGCGTCGCTTCTATCATATTTCATACAAAATGTATGCAAGCGACTCCACTGCGCCTCTCGTATATATACCGCGCGTAAGGAAAATTATAGTTCTGTGGTATCAGGTACTCTGTTAATAAATACCTCTTTAAGTTTTTGCTTTTTGGTTAATTTCTTCGCTTTAGTTTTGATCTCATCTTTCTTAAGCTCATCGTCAGATATTTCCAATTCATCCACCTCATTATCTAGAACAAAACAACTATAAATCCTTACTAATATTATAAATGCAAAAGTGTTTCTGTCTGTCTACTATGGTTTTACAGCCCATCTTTTCAACCAATTTTGATGAAATTTGGTATAGATATATGTTGCGAAGAACATACACTACGTTTTATCGTGGAATATTGAGAAGTTCCAGCGGGAATAAAAAAAACTTAATCCACGCAGACAAAGTTGCGTCTAGTTCTTTATGACAGAGAAAAAGCATTTAAGAAAAAGTGATTTTGTGGACAAACCTTTAGTTTCAGCCTCTGAATCTGTGTCCACATCAACATTTCCTCTAACCTTGGCCTCAGCTCTCTTTTGCTCAATCTTCTGGTCAAGAGTTCTCTTCACATTCCTTCGCACATATTTTTGTAGGTCATCCCAAGGGTTCTAGAAGGTATATTTTAATTTTTTTATTAAAAAATCTTTTTCTTTCTTACACTTCACAGTATTTCAAAGTCAAAGTCAAAACATGTTTATTCAAAATTGGTACACTTTATGATGGTCAAGTATACAAAGTAAGATGTGATGGTGATTCATTATTAACTACAGTAAATCTCTTAGAAGAGCTCACAACAAACTCAGCTGGGTTTTTTGTGTTAACCATAACCATCAGAAGTGCAATTGAACCTTAATATTAACCGTTGGTATACCGAGTACTAGATAAGAAACAATTGTAATCTGCCCAGAGCAGACCCCAGGGTTAGTAGTAATAGAGGGTATTTTATAGAAACAACTTACGATGTCTCAAACTGGCAAAATCTCATTATAACTTTTAATGAGATTTTGCCAGTTTTTAGTATAATAATATTACTTCAGTCAGTTAGGTAATATTTTTATTATGTTTAGTCATAGTAATAATATTTATTGAATATTATTATTTTTCTTTAATCCACTCACCTTATTGTACTCTTCTACTGAACCGACAAACTTAAATTTTGGATCAAAATCAGCTTTCCTTTTCACTTTTTGTTTTGTTGGTTGATACTGCAAAATATTTGAGATTATTACTTGATAACTAAATTGACATTTTAGGGATAAAAGGTCACTTTTTAGGGTTCTGTACCCTTAATTTTTAGGGGTTGAATAAAAGAGAAACCCATATACGATCATTTTGTTGTCCGTTTGTCTGTCAACCACCTTTTTCTCAAGAACGTATTGAATTGGAACAAGATCAAGTTGAAATTACTTAATATCAAACACTTAGGTTAGTCCCTTGGAGCTGTAAAAAATCAAGCTAAGTCAACACAGTCAAAAGATACAGCTGCATATTTTGCATATAAATTTAGACCAATCTCCAATAAATCAAAACCTATTGTGTGGTGGTACGGGACCCTTTGTGCACGAGTCGGACTCACACATGACCATTTTTTCTTTCAATGTCCTTTTCTAGGATTACTAACTCTGTATCGAATTTCAGTTAATTGGGCCTTGAACTTATACTGTTTCATAGATTATAGATTCAATATTTTTTAAATTTTCACTATGAAGTTTTTTAATCAATTATTGACTTTGACAGAGTCATTCACAGAATTTTAATTAGCATTTTACGAAGAATGTGACATATTTTGTTAGAAAATTTTATTATATTGTTATATTACTTCATCAATAATATAAGACATTGAAGAATAGAATAGTACAAGTTATGTTAAAAGTTATTGGACAGATCTGCATATATTCCTGCATAAAGCTTGCTTTATACTTGTTCTGAATACACCAATGCACTGAATAACAAATTACATCAAAACTGATAGAAATTGATATTTAAATAAGTGGTTATTATTTCCTAGCTACTCTAAAACCATTACTGAAATTTCAAGCAATCATGATATACTTACCTAAACCAGTGCCAGTGCAAACCACTTTAAAATAAAGAAACAAAGACTATTTATAATGGCGAGTGAAAATAATAGTAAAGGTAATAATATTTATATCGATTTATTAGCTAGTTTCATGCATACCTCCTCCTCAACATCGGATTCTTCCGAGAAATCCTCGACTTCTTGGTCATCGGTGATGGTTTTTATCAACCCTGGGTATCCTTCCACCTCCATTTATATTATTGTAATCAGTAAAAATATGTAAAGTTTAAAAACGTTTCAAGTATTATTTATCCAGTTTGCCACTGTATTTAAAATATAAAAACTACAATAAATTAAAATCCTTCCCGGTTTTAGGTTAGCTTTCAAAAACAGAGACAAGTAATCAAAAACACATGTTTACTTAGACTTCAATCAGTAATCACCGATGTCAATGTATGACAATTGACATTCGAAAAGCGAAATTACGTTTAAAAATATCTAATAATTTTAAAAGTAATTGTTTCCTTTCGTTTTGAAAATACCTATGACAAGTTTGAAGTTATTGAAAACTAGAGTTGTGAAACTAAGCTCAATCCTTTTTTGCCTCTATTTCAAAGTATCGACAAGGTTTATACCCTTCTCTGTCTACGATTTGTACAATGGAAAGTGTCGCCAAATCATATATCACAAGTCTGCACTATTGACAGCTGTCATCACGAATCAATGAATCAATTTCACTTTGCAGTTTGCCTTTTGATTCGATAATTTGTTCCAATTTTCAGGCTGCACAGAAAAAACCACTATCTGTAAATGCTATGATTTAAGTAAATTATTTACCAGGGGAAACTCAGTAAAAATGGCTGAACAACTATTAATACATGATGATATCAAACTGTAAGTATTAATAAATTTAACACATAATTACATTAAAACAGGGTTATTAGCTATTCTGTCAGAATTAACAGGTGTTTTGTAGTTTAAACCTTACTTATTTCTGAAGATTTTAATATTCGCTAAAGTTTGGTACGTAATTTTGTACCTAACCTGTGTTCTGTTATCATCAATCATAAAACAGTCATTAGCCTACTACTGAACATGGGCTACCACCCAGAATGAGAAGGGTTTTGGCCATAGTTCACCACACTGTCCAATTACATAAAAGGGAAAGTTGTTTAATAAGGGTAAAGAGCTGTGAAAAAAGGGAGAAACATGTCAAAATCGATTGTTTCAGGTATACAACTGCAGATAAATTTTATTTTGAGCCAACCATCAATCCAACAGAGGTCTTAGTAATTGACAGAGTTACTGGGGAGGCTTCAGTAAAAGGTAATTAATTATTGATTGAGATTAATTCAATCATTATTGCATGTTGTTATATTGAATAGTGAATACAGTGAAATCACTACCTATATATCATAAAATATTTATATTATAAAGGCAGCAGTGTAAGTTAGTTTGCTCTTCAGTCATCAGCGCAGCAACTGATTTATGTAATTTTAGTTAATTTTTGCTTACACATGATATTATGTAAATACTAACAGTCCGTCAAACTTATCAGACCTGGTGGCCACCGGGTCAGATATGTAGGACTATAGTAAATGACTGGAACAGTGACTTGTGCTCCAAAAATTAGCTCAATTTTTTCTAAAACTTTTCAAGGTGTAGACTCTAGACATTCTTCAACTCTGTGTTTTTAGTAGGCAGTTATTGACTAGTCAAGTGATAACAGGTCAGCCAAATTTAGATATTTGGGCACATTTTTTTATAAGATAGAAATAAATATCTTCAATTTTATTCATTTAAAACAAAATTACAAGATATAATAAAAACTTATAGACTAAACGTTAATCTAAAATCCTTATATATACCTACTAACAAAAATAAAAATAAAACCCTAATCAAAAAGACCACCCCATATCTTGTAATGAAGAAATTTGAAGATATTTTTTTATAAGTGTACATGAAATAAAATCGAAAGTTAAAGAATCAGGTGAGGACATAGTAAAATCACACATTTATTTTTGTTAATAATGCTGTAATTTATTAAATTTATGTGAATCAATATGTTTATTGTAGACGAAAATATGACTGGATTAATAGGCGACGTAAAAATATAAAAATATAAAATATGTTGGCATCAGCATAACCTAAATGTAAAAAAAACCGAAAGTTGGTGGACAGGGCAAAAAACCTATGTACACTTTTATAAAAATATGCCCATTTATATTATTATTATTTATTTATATAATTTTACCATGAAAAACGAATTTTGATAAGCTCACAATAGTTCAGAATATGGTTTTAGTGGTTTAAATTCAATTTTTTTTCAGATATCAAAACTGTGAAGATACCAATACCGGCAAATGCATACAAACCTGTGTGCGGGTTTCTCGGCTCCATCAAACTTATATCTGGAATGTACCTAGTTGTCGCAAAGTATAGGATTTTGGTATGTTATATATTTAAGTCATCCATCATCCATCAACCTGTATGCATCCACTGCTGGACATAGGCCTTTTCGAGAGCGCTCCACCAAAAACGGTCCTCCGCCTTCCTCATCCACCCGCTTCCCGCAACCTTCTTTAGGTCATCGGACCAGCGAGCTGGAGGTCGGTATTTAAGTAATTGTCTATATATAGTATTATTTGTTATCACAAAAAAAATGTGATATCACAAAAAAAATGTGATTTGTTAGTAATGAATATAGTATATATTAAAATAGAATCGGAAATAGATCCGAACCAGTGATACATTCATTTGATGATTTAAACGCCAATTATTCATTTAATAAGAATAGAATAAAAATTTTGCTCTTTATAAGAATTTTGCTCAGGTTCATATTAATTAATAAATAAGTAATTGTTTATTGGTTCCATAATTAACAAAAGTAAGTCTTAAGTCTACTGATACATGGTATGGTCGGTCTCTGCTGCCTAAAGCACAGGGTATCCTAAATTAGGCAGCAGAGACTATTATTAATAAGTAGTATCTATCAATGAATTGATGCTATAGTCTGTTTCAAGGGCAAATGGAATACTGTTTATTGTCACAAAAATGTTACTTTCCATTTACTTAATTCGAAAAATATAAATTGCATGATAAAATTCATAGACAAGAGTTGTAGATAATCAATTTACAATGTATACAAAGTTTGTAAAATTCAAAAATAACAGATGTAGAGCAAAAACAATTAAGTATTTCCCATTTTTCCACCTGGCCTTCAACTGGACTTTCACTTATAATCTTGTTAACTGTATTTTGATTCCAGATAAGTATAAAATTCTGTGATAAAGTGGACTTACTCCATTTCATTCCAGTAGAACTGGAATAGGTACTGCATTGGAATTGTATGAACCTGTCATTTGTTTGTTTTTGCATATTGTGGTCATATCTAGAAGTTGCAATCTCATTCTTTACCTAAGCCTAATTATTATAAGTTAAGACATGATTTACCAGTTTTATGGCCCAAATAAAAAAAAAAATATTTGTTTTCAGTCTTGAATTTCACCAGTAGTGACAATAATATGTTTCTTTTCAGATAGGTAAAATAAATGGTCAAGACATATACCAACTAGCTGGCACGGATATCATACCATACTCCCGTTCCACAAACCATCTTACTAACAAACAGGTAAATTATTACTATTATCTATTAAATGATGATTGATGCCACAACTGCAAAATTCCTGCATTTTGTCTGTGTGGATCTCAAGGTACTCTTTGAGATAAACTATCTCTGCACCAAACCTGGTCAAACATGGCCGAGCAGATGGCCCGTGAAAGCGTAAAGTTGATGTAGAAATTAAAGTGTCATCAACATCAATTAATAATAATGCTAATAAATGTAATAAATAAAAATGTTATTAGTTATGGTCTAATATGTGTAAGCCCTGAGTTTATCATCCACAAGGCATAGTGCTGTACTCCTACCACAATTTTTTTTAAATGAAAATGTTTCTAGGCTTGAATAGTGTAGAAGTTGTTCCCTTACAGATTGAAGACAACAACACATACGAGCGGTTGCTCAGAGCTGCGCTCGACACACCCGGGATATATTTCTCGTACGGCTATGACCTCACTCATTCCATGCAGAGGTTACACTCTGTGCCTCCAGATTTTCACAAGGTAAGCACTTTATTGACATCGACATTGGCTTCCCTGGTGAGCCCAGTGTGTCTGTGGATGATTCAGGGCTTGATTTCCTGAGGTAACTTAGAACATCATTTCAATTTGCCTTTAAGATAAAATGATGTCTACAGTGTAATAATTGTAATCAACTCTGATAGGGTAAGACTCTTTCTAGAGGCTATAATCCACTGTCACAGTGAGAATACCATAAATACAGACATTGCATCATAGAAATAGTTGGTGCACCTAATGACAGCTGTGGAATCTTCTTCGATTGACCTCCTTGTCTAACTCTAATGCTTCTCCAGTAACTTTATTTTAGCTGAGTGTCAGTTAAGGCTTCCCGCCTCTGCTTAGGGCCTCGAGGTCTTAAGGGCGCCAATCCATTGAAGCGGAGCGGATCAGAAATGTGCCAAAAAGGTCAATCAGGTTCGTGACAGGTGACAAGAAAAAGTTATCGCGTCATCGATCAACAATGCGATTACATCTCCGTTTCAATGGTCAAGCACCCTAAAATGTGTCAGGTATAGGACCCCAGCGATGTGGGCAATGGTGTTTTTATTGTGCTGTCTTCTCGACCGACTGTACGGGCCTCGAGGTCGAGCAAAATAAATGATTTATGGACCTTCTTGCTCGGGCGTTTCCTCGCAGGTAGCAGACTATCTGGATTGTCTATTTCTGGCCTTTTATATTGGCTGGGTTGGTGAAAAAGGGTTCGAGATGATTATAGTGTGTCTTTACAGATGTCGCTAGCGAGCCGCGCGGACTCCCGTTTCCTGTGGAACGGCCACCTCCTCAAAGAGTACTCGCACCAGCAGTTCTCCAGATTCGCGCTACCTATCATTGAAGGATGTATCCTTTTATGTGCTCTAAGATAAATCCAGCTGATGCCCGCGACTTTTATTTTTTATTGTGAGATAGGCTTGCGCTTGACGACAATCATGCTTAGTGCAAAGCAATGGTTGATGAATGAGGTCTAGGTTGGAACGCGCTTGCCTAGAAGATGCCTATTCACTCTTGATTTCGTCCGCGTGGATTGAGGTTTTTTGGTTCCTGCGGGAACTCTTTCATTTCCTGGATAAAAAGTAGCCCTTCATGACCTTAAGTAGTAGGAGTAGTAATCTGTTCATTGTATAGTCAATGAACAGGAGTTATTAAATAATAATAATGAGGCTTAATTTTTCCCTATAACAGAATCTACCAGTTACAGTTTTACTATAAGTATTGATTTTCTGAACTGCTTTGCTCAGTCGTAGCAATAAACCGAGTGACGGTGAACGGCCACCAGTTGTCGTGGTCACTAGTGTCTCGGCGCAGTGTGGACCGGGCTGGCACCAGGCTGTTTATGCGCGGGATCGATGCCCAGGTTGGTATTTTTTTAATTCTATGCCGGGATTGATGCATCCATCTTTTCAATCTCAAATTACTTGATACATTTTTATATTACAAAGTGCAACCATGTTTTTCTGTCCGCTGAACCGATCAGACACATGTATAGAAAACAAAACTTTTTATATTTTTATTTTTATTTTATTTTATTCATTAAGGAAAACCAACATCTTAGTGTTCTTAAAATTAGATAACTTATAGCTAATAAGGTTTTCACAACTAGACACTAAAAAAAACTTGCTGAGAACCACACCAGTTGTAAATCCACACTGATAGAGCCGCAAGTATCAGCAAGTAGAAAAATATAAATTAATTAAGACAAAAAGCTAGTAGATAAGAAGATTATCATCTTCCGATATTCGTATTGTTTTGTGAGTGTTATTCGTATTTTGCCTTGGATAGGTTTAAACTCTAGTGTGTATCTTCTAGACCTTTTTGTTTACATGTGGAATTTTCTTCGATATGTAAGTTAACACAAAATATTAAGTAAAAGTATCATAGAAGGGGTTAATTAATTAATATTATATTCAGGATTTAAATAAAACGTCACGTCTTTGCTCACAAGCTCTCTAATCGGAACTGTTCTCTTAACTTAGGGGCACATTATATCTTTTGGTCGACCAACAAAGGACTTAAGTCTAGCTTACACATTTACTTAGCTTAATTACGTCCTTATACCATGTATCTAAATACATTCCCCTGAATTAATATCTACAGGGCTAGAGATAATGCATAATGCATAAGAGTTTACTCTCTACTAATTGCAGGGGAATGTAGCAAACTTTGTGGAAACCGAACAAATATTAGAGCGGGGTGGCGAAAAGTCTTCCTTCGTCCAAACCAGAGGATCCATCCCTCTGTACTGGAGCCAGTATCCAAACCTGAAGTACAAGCCCGCTGTCGCGTTGTCGCCTGAGGACCACGTCGCGGCCTACACGAGACATCTGAGGGACCAGCTGCAGAGATATGGGAACCAAGTGTTGCTGAATTTGGTGAGCATTAGTTGTAGCGATTAGTTGAGGGACAAGTGGCCTAGTTGTGACAATACATATCACTCGATTGCAATTGAGCAACATTGACTCAAGTCTGTAACTGGATGGGTGACCGAATTCGGAGGTTCAAATTTGGTCATTTCGTTTCCTCCGTGCCTCGGAGATCATATTAAGCCGTCAGTCCCGGACGTTATCACTAACATCGCATAATAATAAAAACTTAAGAGTTTAAATACTCTCAGTCGATTAGTATGCGGAAGGACGTGGAACTCACCACATTATTATCCCAAGAAAACTCCTACCATTATTTGATATATAATATTTATTTATTAGTATTATGTCTCAGTACACCCCTCCCGCTTTCTTAAAAGTTTCCTCTGCCCTAAGGTTGCCTGGAAGAGATCGCTGTTTAAGCGATAAGGCCGCCTGTTGTGCCCTATCTATTAATATGATTGTTTTTTTTTTTTTATCATTTCATTTCTTTGTGTACAATAAAGTATATTTTACTTTACTTTACTTTACCCTGAGCAATGAGGTGTATCCTCACGCAGAGAGTTGTTAAGCGAAGGAAATCAATCAGTAATTTTACTAATGTAAAATTACTGATTGATTGATTGATTCTAGTGTTTCCTACGCTTAGGGAACGACAAGGTGAGCTCAGGACCAGTAGTGTCCGACCGAAGGGCGATTTCACTAAATCAGAAGATGTGTACACTGTATACATGTGTACACACCGTGACTTCAGGACTTCATTGGATCTTATAGGATCCGGCTTATACCAGGCATTAAAAAAAATGAATTTTTGAAATGTTAAATGACATCTTTATTTATTGCTAAGCTTGTAAATAAAAGTTTCTCTATATCAGAATATAAATTTTAAACTTCCTTATCGGGACCGCTTTGTCCATATTGTTTCAATATTGTTGACTTTCGTGTTTTAGAATTACCTATACTCTTTATTTTAGGAATCAAGGTACGTGACATCAAACTGTCATTTTGAGTAATATTCCTCATTATTTAATTAGAATATATTATAATAATTATTTTATTTACGTGTACAGCCCTTTAGTATAACTAGAATAATTTATTAAGTAGTAATAATTAGTAGATAATATAGTTACCAAGCCGTGGCGTCACATGGAGTAGGGCTCCAGCTGAAAATCAGCGCGGAATGCTCTTGTAATTATTTATTGCAAGGCATTCTGCACCATGCTGAGCTGATGCCATTTTTCGGGTTGTGCCACACACAACAAGTGTTTGTCGGGGTGCCTCTAGGACTTGACCATGAGTTTAATGCTCGGGTACTGGAGGCACCATGGTAACATTTACCTTAAGGTTTTGTAATGTGTGGCACAATGGTGACAATAAATAGATTTTCTTTCTTTCTTTCTTTCTTTCTTAATATTGCTTGGCAGTATGGCCTCTGAACCACCACCTCCCATGGCCCCACCAACCTCGCGGTTATATGAGCCGAATCGCGGGAGAGTGTCCGTTCAGTACTTGCTCTTGGCGTTTTTCCCGGGGCGCTTTCTTGACTCTCTACAAATTCTTTATCTCTGTCCTTGTCTCTTGAGTCTTTCTCCCCTTTCCGGGGCAGACGTTCACAAAAACGCAGATCCCCCGCGTCCCATGCGATCCGAATCCTCTCACCACCTAACGGTCCACGATCACGGTGCCAAACTGTTCCATCTCCATCTCCAGATCTGATTGAGGAACTATGGTCTCTGAACCATTATATGATAATGTTGTGAACAGATCGACCAGCACGGCAAAGAAGAGGACTTGGAGCGCGGCTACAGGGCGGCCGTGGCGGCGGCCGCTCTGCCCGCAGTGCGCTACGAGCCCTTCGACTTCCACGCGGAGTGCCGCGGCATGAGATACGACCGGCTCAATGTGCTCATGGACCGGATAGCGCACGAACAGGTATTGTGAACAGAGGACCTGGAGCGCGGCTACAGGGCGGCCGTGGCGGCGGCCGCTCTGCCCGCAGTGCGCTACGAGCCCTTCGACTTCCACGCGGAGTGCCGCGGCATGAGATACGACCGGCTCAATGTGCTCATGGACCGGATAGCGCACGAACAGGTATTGTGAACAGAGGACCTGGAGCGCGGCTACAGGGCGGCCGTGGCGGCGGCCGCTCTGCCCGCAGTGCGCTACGAGCCCTTCGACTTCCACGCGGAGTGCCGCGGCATGAGATACGACCGGCTCAATGTGCTCATGGACCGGATAGCGCACGAACAGGTATTGTGAACAGAGGACCTGGAGCGCGGCTACAGGGCGGCCGTGGCGGCGGCCGCTCTGCCCGCAGTGCGCTACGAGCCCTTCGACTTCCACGCGGAGTGCCGCGGCATGAGATACGACCGGCTCAATGTGCTCATGGACCGGATAGCGCACGAACAGGTATTGTGAACAGAGGACCTGGAGCGCGGCTACAGGGCGGCCGTGGCGGCGGCCGCTCTGCCCGCAGTGCGCTACGAGCCCTTCGACTTCCACGCGGAGTGCCGCGGCATGAGATACGACCGGCTCAATGTGCTCATGGACCGGATAGCACACGAACAGGTATTGCGAACAGCAGTGACATGCAGGTCATAAAGGCATATAAGCACTGAAGAATACTTAGCATGGGAAGCTGGAATGGCTCAATGCTATTCTCCATTACGACTGCCATTTTAGTTTCCTTGCCATCTTATGCCAACCCTGGATTCTTAATTGTCAAGCTAGGTTATTGCCAGGGCACCATTTTTAGAATGGCTTTTGCCAATAATTCATATCAGAAATTAAGCTTTCTTTATGCCCGTTTATTTAGAAAAAGTTAAGATAGTGGTTTTCATGATTTGTACGTTGATATTTAAAATTATTCTTTAGTTCGCGTTCGCTACGCTCATGTTATTGGTTGTCTTTCCAGACTGAATTCGGCTACTTCCTATCCCGAGGCGGCACAGTGTTGCTCCGTCAGAGCGGTGTGTTCCGCACCAACTGCGTGGACTGCCTGGACCGCACCAATGTGGTTCAGAGCCTGTTGGCCAAGAGGCAGCTCTTGGCCGTGCTCAAACTGCTCGCCGTCACCACGGGCGACGACCAGCATCCGCACTTAAATACGCTTTTTAACACTGTAAGTTATTAGTAACCAACGACCTTAATTTACATAGACGGGCCCTGTCAAACAAAGAATGTGGGCGTATGTCTAGTAACGCCATCTAGTCCGAAAAGCGGGAACTTACTTGCAACATATGCCCCATCTTGAATCCCCATCTTAGGGGCCCGTAGCCTACAAGGCAGGCCCTAGCCGGTTTCACTCGGCTCAAGACACCCACCGGGGCACAGAGTTGCCCCGCGCCCCGCCCGGGTAAGGAGGCCCAGCCTCGAGGCCCGTACCCCCGCTTGGCCCTCACGGGCCAAACGGAGAAGATCATTTGACGATGACCATCTTGAATGAATGTCATAGATAATATAGGTCATAGACGTACTAAGCCGTAAGGCCAGTTAGTAAAAAAAAATATCATACAGTTTGCCGCGGAAATTAAATGATTGCGTAATGGATAAAAATATTAAATAGGAAGATTAAATAACGTTTTTTTTGGTAATTTATAATTGTGAATTGAAACACTTACCTTAAAATAAAAATTATACAGTGCCAAACTAATAAGACTTTAGATGTTAACTTAATTATAACAAATTATCTACACGACGAGCGACCGTGACAGCGCTACGACGGGGACAAAGACAGGTGAGGAACGTGTTCAGCACGTCGGACGCCCCACATTTTTCTATGAAAGGGCCCATCTAGTACCTACATATATGTCGATGTTAGTAACTATTCACACTCACACACACACACTCTGTGGATTGCCTGGACCGTACTAACGTGGTAGGTACAGAGCCTGTTGGCCAAAACTGCTCGCCGTCGCCACGGGTGACGACCAGCATCCGCGATTAGACGTGTTGTTCAACATTGTAATTGATAGGAACTATTAACACTCACTCACACTCACACATGGTTTCAATCACAAAACATTTAGTAGTGAAGCAGTCGCTCCATCTGAGCGGTGTACTCCCCACTAACTGCGTGGACTACCTGAATCGCATCTATTCAACTTATAAAGCTAGTGATTAGAAAGCTAGTGATGTTTAAACTTTAAACTACTGTGAAAAGTTTAAACTTTAAACTACTCGGTTGTTTCATCTCTCGGTTGAAAGAAAGAAATATATATTCTTATCTCACAAACATGAACTTAAAACTAATCTGAAAGCTTTTTCTCTTTCCTTTTGAACTTAATTTTATTAGAAGATACCCATATATAAATAACTAGTGTTTCGCCCTGTGCGCGAGCTGCTAAAGCAGCTCACGGGTTGTGGTTTGACTTACAAGTAGTACAAACTTTACTGTACGATTTTGAACGAAATCGGTCAATTAACAAAGAATTTCAAAATGGCGCTGATTTTTTAAAACTTTGGTAACAGTTTCCTGTATTGAAATCCCAGGGAGCCCTTAATATCGACTTTGAACGAAATCGGTCAATTAAAAAAGAATTTCAAAATGGCGCTGATTATTTAAAATTATGGTATCAGTTTCCTGTTTTGTTACCCCAGGGAGTCCTAAATATCGATTTTGAACGAAATCGGTCAATAAACAAATAACTTCAAAATGGTGCAGGTTTTTTTAAATTTTAGTACCAGTTTCCTGGTTTGTAATCGCAGGGAGCCCCGACGTGGGTTAAACGGAACCGTATCAAAATCTTGCATAGTTCTACACAGTCTTGTAGTATTCTTCAATATTGGCCATATATTTTCTATGGAAAAATAAAATCCGCCATCTTGAATTTTTTACCTGTTCGTCAAGTAGACCTTCAGGTCCTGATTATCTTTTGCCAAGAAACCACTCTTCCATCTTTTATACTTTCTGAGATGGAAATCAAACAAATTTGTATGGCAGTCATCTTAAATCCGCCATTTTGAATTTTTTTTTTGCTCTTTGTCTATTGGATGAGGTTCCGAGTGACATTAGTTCGAGGACCCCCCACCTATCTTCAATACCTTGGCCGTGCCTTTTACCCGTCTACGAAATCCTCAATCATCAGCTGTCTCCATATTTTTTTTCAACTTATATTTTCTGACTTCTATACGAAGCCATCAGTGAAAAAAAAAATTTTCATACAAAATTTTACAGGAGGACATTTTTGGGGAAAATCTCGAAAAGTACCCCAAATGTAGCAACACTGTTTAGATATCTCGATACTGCCGGTCGAGCTACACAATCGATCCATACATGTCAACTTTCCAAAATGTTGCCAACTGCCTCAAAATCGTGATCGAAATTTTCAAAAACACAAAAAGTATACAAAATGGCCGCCACCTCGTTTCACAGAAGCATTTTACATAGTTTCATAATTTTCCCGTAAACTACAGGATATACCGCTCCTGATGACGTTTTAACTTTTCATCTCGCTCGCACCCAGCCGAAATGATAGCCCCTGAAAAAAGACCATGTCGAAAATCACTTTTACTTTGATAAATCCCAGTGTTGCCAGACCTCGGCGACTTAAACACCCAAATGTCATTCGTACAAGTGGGACACGTGGTGACTTGTACTCGAATTTAGCAAAAAATGCGTATTTCGATTTTGTTATTTTTGGTGTAAATCTCGAAAATTTCCCGAGAAATGGGGTAATTTTTTTTCCCCAATCCATTCTTCAAGTCGGTACACACAATCGCTCCATAGAAGTCGAAACGCTCCGACGTTGCCAATTGTGAGAAAATTGAATTTTAAAATTGCGTTTTTTCGTACCTCAGACCAAACGGCCGCCGCGACAGCCGCCATCTTGAATTTTTAAAAACCACTCCCGTTCTGTCAAAATACAGGATAGTTGTAGGCGAAAAGAGAAAAAAATATTACGCTCGACCACGCCGTTTCGGATCTGTGGCGCCGCGGTTCGGGGTCGAAAAATCAAAAATTTCAAATCACTACAACTCGGCCGCCATCTTGTTTTTCCAATTTTTTCCACTTTTTCTATAAATCGTTTCCTAGTTTCTTCAATCGTTGCGAGTTTTAACGAAATCGGTTAGAAAACAAAAGAGTTGCAAGAATCACATCGGCCGCCATCTTGTTTTTCCGAAATGTCATAATTTTTCCCTACTCGACTCCCGCACCCGAACACATCTCCCGTACATCATTGTATCGTTTTCTGTCTCTTTCTAGGAGAACAATTATGTCAATGAGTGAGTGAGTGAGTGGTAATTGAGCTATATATAGTATAACTAGTGTTTCGCCCTGTGCGCGAGCTGCTAAAGCAGCTCACGGGTTGTGGTTTTTGGGATATTAGGGATCCCCAGTTATCGAATTTGAACGAAATCGGTCAATTAACAAAGAATTTCAAAATGGCGCTAAATTTTCAAAACTTTGGTAACAGTTTCCTGTATTGAAATCCCAGGGAGCCCTAAATATCGATTTTGAACGAAATCGGTCCATTAACAAAGAATTTCAAAATGGCGCTGATTTTTTGAAAATTTTGGTAACAGTTTCCTGTTTTGTAACTTTAGGGAGTCCTAAATATCGATTTTGAATGAAATCGGTCAATTAACAAAGAATTTCAAAATGGCGCTGATTTTATAAAACTTTGGTAACAGTTTCCTGTATTGAAATCCCAGGGAGCCCTTAATATCGATTTTGAACGAAATCGGTCAATTAAAAAAGAATTTCAAAATGGCGCTGATTTTTTAAAATTTTAGTACCAGTTTCCTGTTTTGTAATCGCAGGTAGCCCCGTCGTGGGTTAAACGGAACCATACCAAAATCTTGCAAAGTTCTACACAAACTTGTAGTATTCTTCAATATTGGCCATATATTTTCTATGGAAAAATAAATTCCGCCATCTTGATTTTTTTTCCTGTTCATCAAGTAGACCTTCAGGTCCTGATCATCTCTTGCCGAGAAACCACACTTCCATCTCTTATACCCTCCGAGATAGACACTGACGAAATTTGTATGGCGGCCATCTTGAATCCACCATTTTGGAGTTTTTTTTAATTTCATCGCCAATTGGATGAGGTTCCGATCGACATTAGTTCGAGGACCCCCCACCTATCTTCAAAACCTAGGCCGTGCCCTTTACCCGTCTCCGAAATCCTCAATCATCAGCTGTCTCCATTTTTCCTTCAAGTTATATTTTCAGACTTCTATACGAAGCTATCAGTGAAAAAAAAATTTTTCATACAAAGTTTTACAGGAGGACAGTTTTGGGGAAAATCTCGAAAACTACCCCAAATGTGGCAACACTGTTTAGATATCTCGATACTGCCGGTTGAGATACACAATCGATCTATACATGTCAACTTTCCCAAATGTTGCCAACTGCCACAGAATCATGATCGAAATTTTCAAAAACACAAAAATAATACAAAATGGCCGCCACCTCATTTCACAGAAGCATTTTACACAGTTTCATAATTTTCCCGTAAACTACAGGATATACCGCACCTGATGACGTTTCAATTTTTCATCTCGCTCGCACCCAGCCGAAATGATAGCTCCTGAAAAGAGACCATGTCGAAAATCACTTTTACTTTGATAAATTCCAGTGTTGCCAGACCTCGGCGATGGAAATACCCAAACGTCATTCGTACAAGTGGGACACATGGTCACTCGTACTCGAACTTTGCAAAAAATACGTATTTCGATTTTTTTATTTTTGGGGTAAATCTGGAAAATTTCCCTAGAAATGGGGTAATTTTTTTTCCCCAATCCATTCTTCGAGTCGGTACACACAATCGCCTCGTAGAAGTCGAAACGCTCCGACATTGCCAACTGTGAGAAATTTTAAGTTTAAAATTGCGTTTTTTCGTACCTCAGACCGAACGGCCGCCGCGAAAGCCGCCATCTTGAATTTTTAAAAACCACTCCCATTCTGTCAAAATACAGGATAATTGTAGGCGAAAACAGAAAAAAATATTACGCTCGACCACGCCGTTTCGGATCTGTGGCACCACGGTTCGGGGTCGAAAAATCAAAAATTTCAAAACACTACAGCTCGGCCGCCATCTTGTTTTTCCAATTTTTCCCACTTTTTCTATTGAACGTTTCCTAGTTTCTTCAATTGTTGCGAGTTGTAACGAAATCGGTTGGAAAACAAAAGAGTTGCAAGAGTCACGTCGGCCGCCATCTTGTTTTTCCGAAATGTCATAATTTTTCCCTACTCGACTCCCGCACCCGAACACATTTCCCGTACATCATTGTATCGTTTTTTGTCTCTTTCTAGGAGAACAATTATGTCAATGAGTGAGTGAGTCAGTGAGTGGTAATTGAGCTATATATAGTATAATATAAAGCTATATATAGTATAATTATTATAGATATATAAATAAGATCGTATGATCTAATAATTGCTAATAATTATTTACAGTTTTGTAAGTTTATCACGGCTTTGAGAGGTGATATCTAAAGATCGACCCGATGAATAGCGTCAGTTTTTATACTGTTTATATAAGTACTGCGCATACTTTAACACTGTACAAGTTCTAGTTATGGTTCATTTTTGGTAACCATAACCTCTTTGAGTGGCCATATGTGAAAGGCCCAACTGCGTGCGGTAAGACCTTCACTATCTTCATCAGTGGAGAGCTTAACACCCACCTAATACTGAATCAGCCTTTCTAGCGATAGTTACCAAAAGTGCAGCTATCTCCTATAATATAAGTGAACCGTGGCCTAGCGGTAAAACGCTTTCCAGGCGCGATTCCCAGGAGTCGCGGATTCAGATCCTGCTGGTTCCGCAAGTTTTTATATGTGTTTAAGAATAGTTTAGAAATGATAATTTTCTCGGGTGGCAGGTGTGGGCAGACCACGCAGACATGATTTCGGTGCAGTACTCTGGCACGGGCGCGCTTAAGACGGATTTCACGCGCACGGGCAAGCGCACGCGGCTCGGCCTGCTGCGGGACGGTGTCAACTCGCTCACCAGATACTATAAAAACAACTTCAGCGACGGCTTCCGGCAGGTATTCAAACTCAAACTCAAATTTTTTCTATCTATCCAAACTAATTTTATAAAGAGGAAAGATTTTCTTGTTTGTAATGGATAAACTCAATACAAATTCTTTCCAAAAAACCGACTTTCAAAGCCACTGTTATAAGCCTGACGCGTCAACTTTGCCTATCTTTGTTACACTCGCCCGACTTAAACATAGTGTGTAGAAATCAAAATTATTTTTTACTTTACATTTTGGATTTAGCAGCTCCTAACCCTGCAGCATCAGGGTTGAGGAGTTGGGACTCAGAGTTGAAAATACATGTGACTTGATACATACTATATGAATTCACCATCAAAATTTTCTAACTCCCTAGTTTTGAGGATTTCATTTTTTATGGGACCAACTCGCCAAACCATGGAGAAATGCACCGACATACATTTTTAAAAAAAAAGATACGCGTCGAACTGAGAACCTTTTTTGGAGTCGGTTAAAAACTACTTTTTACTACGATTTTAAATTTTTTCACTTAAAGAAAGCTATTTTATCAGCGAGTAACATGGCTATATTTTATTTTGAAAAAAATTAGAGATCCCTATTGCAGAATATTGCAATAATGTGAATTAAGTCGGGAAAAATCGTCTCATCTGAGAGCTTCCGTTGCGTGCGCTGTGTAAATATGTAAATTTACACGAAAACATGGTGGAATTGTTCCTCTCCACTGATGATAATTGCTACCCGTGCGGACCCGGGGCGGATCGCTATATTCAAATAAACTTTTTTAACTAAAAAATGGCTCGCGACTTCGTCTGTGGTAATTTCGAAAAATTAACCTTATTCCATGTCTACGTTACAGAGGAAGCCTCAGTCCTCATATTTTAGTTTTCTAGGTTCAAGGGATTTTCACTTTAGTCATCAAATTTGTATTTTCAGGACGCCATTGACTTGTTCCTAGGCAAATACGTAGTAGTGGATGGTGAAGGAAACACTGTGCTTTGTCCTCTGCGACGAGACCGAGACTGGAAGTATATTACAGTGAGTATACTTGACTCGTTCTAACTATACATAACTCCTGGAACTCACGTGTCATATCAAAATGCCCGACCAGTTTCGAACCCGTTCGTGGCCCTTATTCATGAGCCTGATCGCGCGACGCAGTCGCTGCTCGACTGCGGGCCGAATGTCGTACAGCTCTGTGCGATGGTTTGGGGGGCAAGACCTTCGCAGTTTCGTGAGGCGGAGCGAAGGAGTCATAGCGAAGGTCTACAAAGTCCGTCAATGCAAACTGCGTGTGTTTTTTGCTTTATTGAAGTGAAAAATTCTTTAGGCGCGTTGAGCACTTTTTGGTAGGGGGTAAAAATGTGGAAACGCGTGACCGACACCTCGCGTTGTTACGAAGACAAAAGGTCTTAAATATAAATATAGTAATTAAACCTTAATGCCTTAGTTTTTAGGTTTATATTTTAAGTATTTTAAATATTTTTAATATTATTACTTTTTTTAAATATTCGTTTTCACTTTTATCGGTACCTAGTCCCTATGACTGCCAATTTTTTTTAAGATACCGTAATCACGTATCATGTCCAATAGTTTATTTACGAAAAAAGCGTACGGTGTACCTTTGAATGTTTTGACTTTGCCTTATGTCAGTTTCTTTCAGTGCTGCTAGTGGCGGTGTAATGTACCTAGCACCGCTCTGCCGTCAAGGAGCTCCACAAATATTATGCTAAATCTCATGTTCTCAGAAAATAAGTATGTAGTTTCTTGAGGCAGAGCGAAGGAGTCACGAGTTTATTGTCTGTCAATAAAAACTGTGTGTTTGTTTGTCAGTTCCCATCGGTGCTCCTAGTGGCGGTGTCGATGTTCTGCGCGAGCGCCGCTCTGCCGTCGCGGAGCTCCACAGAAGTGTTGCTGTATCTCATGTTTTGGGGCGCCGCCGTTGGAGCCACGCTCACCTTCATATTCCGGTAAGGACAGAGTTTTCTGTTTTTGTTTTTCATTTTTTATTCCACTACAAGCCTTTTCGATTTTATGGTGGCAAGTGTTGATCTCAAGGGATAACTTGTAGTAGAATAAAAAAAAAACAATCAAGTCGGACTCGCGCATTATTTTAGTAAATAACAAGGAGGATGTTTTTACAACATGTAATCAGCTGTGAAATAGTTGGCTTATATATGGCGCTAAATTGGTAGCGCCTGACGAACTGACAAACAATTCGACACTTTATGAGTTTGGAAACCTAAATAACGTTTTTTTTTCTATACTTGTGCTGTGACCCTTGCTTGTTGCCAAATTTTATGATTATAGGTCTACGGGAAAGTACCCTATAGGTTTTGATTTATTGGCGAGTGTCAAAATATGCGGCATAAACGGCCGTATCTTTTGATTGTGTTGACTTAGAAGCTTGATTTTCTTTACTGCTCCAAGTGACCATAGAACTAAGTATTTGACATGAATTTCAACTTGATAACAGCAATAACTTAAACATTGATTGATCCACGCGTTCCCGAGACAAAGGTGGTTGACAGACAAACAGACGGACAACGAAGTGATGATATTATAAGTATTTTATTTCCGCTTTAGGTACGGAAATCCTAAAAATAAACTTTAAAACCTGTTCTAAGCGTATATAGGTTTATTAATACGGGCCTAAAAATGTGTTGTTCTGTGTCCCCGCAGCCACGGTACAGAGTTCGTGGACTGGCCGCGGCTGGACTGCGGCGGACTCGCCACGAGCCGAGGCGTGCCGCCGTCGCCTTTATGATCCCAGTGCCGCTCGTAGTCGTCGTCTGACCACACCACACCACTCCACACCACACCACAACACAACACTAAAATTATAAACTATATGATGCTTGCGATTTTGTCTGTGTGGATTTAAGGCGTCGGGCACGAAATTAGCGACGACCGAGCGATGGCGGCTGCGGAGCGACGGCGATCGACAGCGACGTTATCAAAAGCAAACATCTTACCAGTCTTACTAATATTATAAATGTGAAAGTGTGTTTGTTTGTTGGTTTATTGATTTGGTGGGTTGTTGGTTTGTCCTTCAATCACGCCGCAATGGAGCAACGGATTGACGTGATTTTATGGTATGAGTATAGCTGAGGACCTGGAGAGTGAGAGGGAAAATAAAGAAGTTCCCGCGGGAATCAAAAATCTTAAACCACGCGGACGAAGTCGCGGGCATCAGCTAGATACTCATAAGACACAAGAAATTTTCTTATAATGCGCAAAAAGCCAAACTCCCGCGCTGCAGCGTTGTCGGCTTTATTGCCTTGAATTGAACACGTGTTGAAAGAAAATTTCGGTTGCAAGCCCGAGCGCGATTGGAACACGAGTTAGAAAAAAAGAGTTAGCACATCAAACCGTGCGGGTTTCGAGGCAGTACAGTCCTATTGAACACGCGAACGGAAATACGCGCCCCGCGCCGCGCCGCCCCGCTGCCGCCGTCGCTCGGCCGCCGCAAATTTCGTGGCCGTACACTTAGGTTTAGGTTGAAAATCATGGAATTAACACGCGGTCGAAATTGATGCCATTATCTAGCAGAGTCTGTTCAGACAGGGAACCAAGATGACTGTAGACTGATGACTGGGAACCAAACTGATAAATAATTGGGTATTTGACAACTAGTCAAATCAGCAACTTTTTTTTAAATCATCAAAACGCTTGCTTAGTATGGGATTTTGTATGAACTACTGAAGTGTGACTTCACCAAAGTTCGACGCACTTTTTTACTTTATTCGATAATTTAAAATGGTTAATCAACATAAAACTAACAGGGGACGTGGATATTACGAATTTTGGGAGATCCTCTATTTTATAATCACTAAAAAAATGTGTGTACAATATACGAACGGTTATAAAATATATAGATTAGTAAATGAGGGTAAATGAACGCATTTTTTATATTACTGAAAGCATGCTTCATACATTTATTTATATTAATAATATAATTTATATTCGTCAAAATATATTACAATAGTCATGGAAACATAAACAAGTGTTACCATGGAAACATAAAGTCAATAACGTAATGGAGAAAATTTGATTTTACTCTCCATAAATTTCCATATACGCTTATATATATGCAAATCGATTCTAAAGGAGGTAAACTCCAAAAATAATTTATTTGTTAAATACCAATTGGTGAAGCGGGTTTGTAGTTTTTTTAAACTACATAACTTAACTTTAAAAAAATACCTTAACCTGTATAAAAGTTAAGCATAGTGGGGCCCTCAAATCTCACGATGCGACGGTTCTCTTATTGAACAGACGTTGGGGCTGATTCTGTTAAACTAAAATGGCAGGATTAAAAATATTGCTAACCCTTTCATCATATTCCCTGCGGAAAGGGACAGAACTAGATTTAAAGCTGTCATTTTAGTTTACTGCTTTGAGATTGTGTTATACAGAATTGGCCTCACTAATAATATAAAGATGCCAACTATATTTGCATATCTTTTATTATATTCAAATATTTAGCAAACTATTTTTTTTAACTTTGTCAGATTATTATAAGAATACATCTTGTCAAATTGTCTAATTTTGCCATTGAACAAATAACCTTTATGAATATGCTTTATGATTCAGATTAATGTCAGAATGGTTTTGTAATTGGGAGGTTTCGGGTTTCAGCGTAGGTAATAGAATTAAAGTAAATCTTCTGGGCACTTGACTGATCTTTTTTTGGACGGAAGTAACGGCCGCGAATCATTCTAACCCGTTGTCCTACGTGAGCGACAAACGCGACACCGCGACTCAGTATCATATTAGCTGACCCTTCACGTGGTCGCGTAGACAAGTTTACATTTTCTATGGCGTTGTATCGCGTCGCGTCGCTTCTGTCGCTCACCTAGGACAACGGGTTACCAAAAAATTATCTAAGCCAGAGACGCGCCTAAGAAGTACTTCAGAAACTTTTGTTAGATATTCTCGGAATGTGAACCTTATACCTCATGTTTTAGAGTGCATTTTCATATTTACCATACCAACGAATGCTTCGTATTGTAAGATAGAGGGATATTGTTCTGACTTGTTGCACTTTATTGTGATAAAATGAAATGTTTAAAAAGTTTTGAAAGTCATTCCATTTTGCATACTTATCATTTGGTTCACTTTTTGATTGTGTATCACTTTACCACGTAATATGAAAGTTTGCACCTCATTTGCAAACTTGCATTTTAATAAAACGTGCATTTTAAAAAGTGAATCAAATGTTACAAATCAAAGTCACTTTCGTGTTTAAATTTTGTTATAGTATGTACATTATGCATAATTAGTGTTTTGCATAAAATATAATAATATGTGTTGTGAGGTGAAGTGTATAGCTAATATTGGGATAAAGTGTTTCACTTAAATGAAATTAGTAAATCGAAATTAATTTCACATAAATATGAATATAGGTATGTATGTATAAGTAACAAGTGTTCAAAGAACAAAAAGCTTAATTTGCTATAATCTGCTAAAACAGGCAAATCAATGTGGTACAATGTGGTTGCTTGCAAGCAAGCAATATGCACGGCCACTCAGTGGCGTACACAGGGTTTGAAGCTGAGGTAGGCAATTAGGCATTAGTTGGTCAGAATACCTATTCACTAGCTGCTTTGGTGATAAATACGCATTGACGTATTTTCATTTGGCACTAAGCAGTGCTTTTATGCCCCTAAGAACTGCACGCCACTGCGGCCACCATATGATGTGTGTGGTATTTTATAGTCGCCATACCACACAAATCTTCTCAAGCATGTTCCTTTCCGTGAAACATACGTTGAGAGTGCTTTGAAAGATTATAGTTGTAGTTATATCATATTTTTTCCAATTTAATACCTTAGCTGATTATTTGCTACGGCTTATTTATTTAAAAAATAATTTGCATAGGCATTAAAAACGTTATATAAAAGTGTGCATTGCTGATATTTGCTTTTTTATTAAAAAAAACATTTCGTGAAATAATTATATTTTCACATCATTTCACGCCTAATTTTTCATAAAAAAATATTTTCTCTTTCTAACACGCAGCGACGCGTTTCCCTTCTTACTCGCACACTCGATAGCGTCTTCGCTCAGGTCGAGAAAGAACGCAAAATTAAAAGATAAAAAGGAATTCAAAATACTTAATTAATTTACTTTATCTTTATGGGTTTTCCTTCGTGATTTTTTATGAGCTATTTTGAGTAAACTTGTATTGCATAAATTAAATAGCTTTTCACGTGATTTTTTCAAAGATACCCGTGAAAAAGTCCGCCATTTCTAATCTCATTTGAGTGAAACAATAAAACAAAATGGCAGACGACGCTTGGGGCGGCATTTTTTATGATATCTGTAAAAATAACATTGTTTGGGGCTAGTGGTTGGTTTTATTGTTTTATTATTTAAGCTCTATGGAAGTTTAGCGCTTTACTTACTTACAGAGGTCGAAAGAGACAAGTATCGTCAGAGGCGGCTAAGCTTAGTTCAAATTCAATGCAATTTCTAACAGCTGTGTTTATTTAAGTTTACCTTAAAAATGTAAAGCTTACAGATAGGTTTTCTAGGAGTAGACTAGTCGAAACCGAGTGCTGTATATTTTATATATTTGTCTACGAAAATAAGACGACGTGGTTTTAAGAAAACGGAGTTTGACACCCTAATGTCTATACTATGGCGTCATACGTCGCTCTATTCCAAATGGTATTATCCTAATAGGAAGGATGGATAGTGGGACAAGGTTTGACTTTCAGCACTGGACGCTACATGTCAGCTCACCTAGAAAATTATAGCTTTACTAGCTTTTTTTTTTAACTTACTAAGGTGCTGAGAAATGGGTGGATGACCAGACTTAATATGTAGTGGACTCATAAGGCATGCAGATTTATGGGTGGGGTTCTAAGCCAGGGTAAACATAATGTTCAACATGGCTTTATCGATTACGCATTTACTGGCAAGTTATAATAAAAAAATTAGCATTGAGCTATTTTAATTAAGGTAAGCATTACTTTTATGCGTATTAATACGCACGCCACTGATGGAGGGATGGATGAAAACCTACTATTTACTAACAATGTTATTTTTACTAAGATATCACTTTTGTTGTCTTTTGAAAATTATTTATTTTCTTATTATCGTGTAAGTATACGCTAATGTGTTTGTACTTTGACCTGTGAACGCTGTCCAACGATTGTTTATCTTATAAATATAATTAAATGTTTAATTTTATGATTGTGGTTTTATTTCTATAATTAAATTGTAGATTTTAGAAACAGAAGATCTGTAGCTCCATCCCGGATATTTTTAAAACCTAAATATCATGGGGTGTGGACGAGGAACGAGGACGAGGTGAAGAGGACGTCGCAGGAAGAGGCGAATCATCTTGTGTGCAAGGAACATTGCTTGTGTGTAAAATAAATGCTAAGCCTAGGAGCACCTGAGCGTAATTTTGTGAGTTGAGTCGCGAAATTTCGGTTCAACTGAAAATCTGCTGACCAGCTGAAGCTTTTGCTTGAAATACTTTAGGTTTCAAAATGCTAGAATCCAAAGCTACAAGAAATAACGCAATTAAGATTCGTTCAGAAACTTCCTACTTATTGTAACAAGTAAATAATAAGAGAACGATTTTTAATGCATTTCGTTCTCTAAAGGATAGTGATATGCAAAACAATAATTAAAATAAGATTGGTACAATATCATTGTTAATATTATGAAACCACTTGAATTATCTAATTGTTCTTTCTACAGAGCTATCCCAAAGCAATCCATAGGTTAATAACATTTATATTTTTGAACGCAAATGCCAAGGACTTCAGAATTTTCAATTTTCCCATTCATTGTAGTGTGACCATATTTAACTGGATCCTGCGATTTTAGAAGGATCATTTATGTAATTGACTTCATAATTTAAAGTGGTTTTGTAATAATTATTATTGGTAATATTACTTGTAATTATACATAATATAACCGGTTGTAACTCATAACTCACTTATTTTGCTGGAAAATGCCCGACTAGTTTCAAACCCACCCTAAACCCTTATTCATGAGCCTGTTCGTAAAAGAACGTATGCTCTGGTCTACCAACCTCAGCAAAAGACGTTCCACCAAGTAATTTAGCGGTGAGATTGTTTAATATAACTTTCATACCCCTATTTAGTCTATAACCGTAATACCGCAGTCTGCATCATCAAATATTTACCATTTAGGTGAGATCAGTGCTGACTCGAGCAATCTCGGCACCCTAGTACTGAAACGGCACTCATGAGAGGAAGCGCGATTTTTTTAAATTATTAGTACCTACAGAAAATAATGTAAAGTTAGTGATTAAATGGAAACAAATATTGAATTAAATAAATAATGTAGAAAATAGTATAATTTAGTATTTTTCAAATGAGCAGATATTAACTAATTACTATGATACTACGCATTTACTAGATACTATAGCATTTTTTGGTACAAGTAGAAGGATCATCGACTTAAACCTGGTCACACTGATTCATTAATTTTTTTAGTAGTGAATTTTCTTTCGCATGGTTCGGAGCGGTAATGTACTGTACGTTCGCGCTTAGTTTATTTTATTATAATATTTAAATATAAAACTAGGATAAAGTAGAATGCGTAGCACATAGATATAATAAAACATTAATTATGAATACAGATACATTGTAATCTTAAGTGTTTATTGTGACAGAAATGAAGTAAAAACTAAATAGTGCTAAGTGCGACCAAGCGCCAGAATGTCTGATGAACTTGAAGCTCGGATGTGGGACGAAGGAGGGTCCAGATACGAATCTCGGAGTCGAGGGGCGTATTTCGAGTCAGCCTTCGCATCTTCAGAGCATTTAGATAGGGCTCCTTTGTTATCAGAAGTGAGTACAAATAGATTTGTTTTTAAACATAAATTGCATTTTTCAATGCTATTTGCGAGAGGTAATGCTGTTGCACTCTACTCAAGTGATAAACAAATGTATTTTATGTCATCGTTCTTTTATCTATAATTATTATCCCTTTCAGTTCCTAAAGGTAAGACAAAATATTTATTAAACCCAATATAAGTAAGTAGGTATGTAATGTAAATAACTACATAGCTAATTCTGTATACTTAACTTATATAAAGTACCTAAGTATCATTATCATTTTTCTTATATGTATAGCGAGCAAACAAGCAGGCGGGTCACCTGATGGTAAGTGATTACCGCCGCCCATGAACATTTGCAGCATCAGAGGAACCACCATTGCGTTGCTGGCTTTTAAGATATTTGTTTATCCGCCCTTTGAAAATTACCACATTAAAAAGTAATTAGGTACCTACTATTTGTATTTTTAAGTGTTATCTTATCTTACTTTTACTTTATACTTTAACTTTATAATATTATAAATGCGAAAGTTTGGATGTATGGATGTCTGTATGGATGTATGGATGGATGTTTGTTACTCAATCACGCCCCAACGGCTGAATGGATCTGGATAAAATTTGGCACAGAGATAGATTATAGTCTGGAATAACACACAGGCTACTTTTTATCCCGGAAAATTAAAGAGTTCCCGCGGGAACCACTAAACCTCGATCCACGCGTACGAAATCGCGGGCGTCAGCTAGTAATAATTATAAATTGCCTTATTTTATTAGAGAAATGCTGGTACATTTTTTACATGGCTTTGCATGCCCATATGAGATCGTAATATTACTATCATAACTCAATAAAAATTAAAACCATACTTTGATAATACATAATACATACTGAGTAAGTTGCTAGTGTGTCTGCCTTTTACTTACCTTTTCACAGCTCAACTGATAACTGAATATATTTATGAAATTTGTCTCTAAGTTAACTTGTATACTAGAGGACACAAGTAATCCATTAAAATCTTTAATGCAAAATTGTGTATGACTGTCTTTTACCAAGAAAGAACAGGAAAAAATCCATGCTGATGGTGTCGCTGGCATCATTTCGTTCACAAAAACACTCCTGGAGACTGGTGTAGGTTATTTTTTGTGTTTTAAGAGTTCTTGAAGCTGCTCCATTACACACAGAGGGTGGCCACCGAGGGGGTTTTAGTGGGTAGAAGATTTCCCCCGTCAACCAAAAAAAGGTTATTTTTTGTGAAGAAAATAATATACTTACTTAGTCTAAAGATTTTTAAAAGTCATAATCTATGTAGACAATGTTACCAACATCGGCAAATACACAAATTCAAATGATTTTTTTCAAAATAAACTCATAAAAAAGTGCTTTTAAACCATCATTTGTGATCAGTGGTTCAGAATGCCCTTCCTAACGAGAAGGGCCAGCTAGAAATTTGGCATGAGGAATTGAATGAAATGGTCAAGAAATGTGCAAGGTGGAAAGTGTAGACGCTCCAGGTATCATGTTATTTTGCATGTAAGCTGAAGGTGAACAACTAGATGATGCATGTGACTACATACAAGTGGATTCAAAAATTCCTGTGGGAATTCTTTGATTTTCGGCGATAAAAAGTAGCTCTTAACCTTTCCCAGGATGCAACCTATATCTGTAATATTTAGTAAGTATATTGACAAAATTGGTTTAATGGATGGGCTGTGAAAGTGTAGCAGACAAACAGTCACACTTTTGTGTTACTAATATTAGTATTTAGTGTGGATTAACATAGACTCAGTAGCTAAACAAAATCTTACTTTAACTTGTGTTGTAATTTTGTAAATTCAATCAGAATGCTGCAGTGTTATCTCTACAATTGATAACTTTATGCACCCACATCTATCTATCTATCTATCTATCTATTATATATATAAAAATGAAACCCGTTTTCCTTGGTCACGGCATCACGCGTGAATGGCTGGACCGATTTCACTAATTCTTTTTTTGTTGTATTTGTTATTATTAGGAGAAGGTTCTTACGGAAAAAAATGTTAAGAAAATCTCTCAGAAATATTGAAAAATATACATTTAATTTTGCATACTAAGGCGGTACGATGTTCGCCGGGTCAGCTAGTCTATATATATAAAAATGAAACCCGTTTTCCTTGGTCACGGCATCACGCGTGAATGGCTGGACCGATTTCACTAATTCTTTTTTTGTTGTATTTCTTATTATTAGGAGAAGGTTCTTACGGAAAAAAATATTAAGAAAATCTCTCAGAAATATTGAAAAATATACATTTAATTTTGCATATTTAAAAAAACGCGCGTAACGAATGTCAATGTCATTCACAGAAGGCGGTACGAAGTTCGCCGGGTCAGCTAGTAGTTAATAAATAAATATATTATAATTAGGCAGAACAATTATGTGAACATAAAGAGTATGCACTATGCAGTTATTCAAATAACCCTTATTGGTTAGTATAAATTAAATAAGTACCCAAATAAACAAACTGGATTTTCTGAAAAAATAAAAAAAACAACAGAACAGTTGAAGTATAAAATCCCATCTTTGAAATTTGGTACAGGCATTGGTAGTCCTTCTCAGGGAAGAACATAGGCTACTTTTTATCCTGGAAAATTAATTTAATTAATTACTTAATTTCATCCTCACCACCTGGATGCCTGGTCTTCTTCCACCTCCCGTTATTCCAGGTCATTTCTGCTATGTACCTGCAAATTGTGGCACCAGCTTCTCAGCTCATGATTATAATATGGGGCTCTTCAAAGGGCGGATAAACAAATATCTCAAAAGCTAACAACGCATTGCCGGTTCCTCTGGACTCTGGTGCTGGTGCTGCAAATGGCGGCGGTAATCACTTACCATGAGGTGACCCGCCTGCTCGTTTGCTCGCTATATATATATATATATATATATATATATAAACGAAAAAAAAATTAAGTAAGAAGTGGCAGGCATCAGTTAGTAGCTACATTTAAGTAATGTGCATTTTCCTCATCATGATTTTTTTCTTTATACCTACATTATAATATACACTGTGACATACATATATATATATATATATATATATATATACTTAAGTAAGTAAATAAATAAATTGCCGTTCGTTTTAGTCTCGCAAAACTTAGAAACTACTTAGTTCTTAATTTTACGACAAACAAAAATGTAAGAATGTGCCCAGCCACGGACCTAACGTTACGCCATCTAATTGCGCTAGTTATTGAAACATGTTTTTGTTGCAAAATCTCGTAGTATTGGCGACAAGTGTCAGCTTTGCTTAGAGTGTCTTTCTGGCGTAGCGGTGTTTACTGCAGTATTGTAAAGCCTTGCTACATATGGCCGGCCATATACATATTGCTATATATAGGCCGGCCAGCCATAATATGTCGACGTGTATGCGTTCTCAGATGGACATAGACCTAGGATAGGATAGGGCCACGAGTTACCACGTTGCCAGCCACCAGTTTGTCGGTGTTTCACCCCCGTGCTTTGGAGAGCACGTAAAGCCCTCGGTCCTTTGCGTGATCTCTCCGGTCGTTGTCGGATTAACCGTCCCATCCATTGACATAACAGCGGGCTATGAGAGAAATGGACCATAAAGTGCACCTGTGTTTGCCCACACATTTGTGCACTATACTTAATTATTAGCTCCCGCGGCGACCAATCTCCATAGAGATTAGCCGACGTGGCCGAGTCTATGCGGTCGGGCGGTCATTGGTTACTCTTTATTTATTTTTTATTAATAAGTACGCTATTTATTTTATATAACACATTTTTGAACGATCTTCGTTACGTTTCAAAGTTGCGATACAAAAAACTAGGGTTGTCGCAATCAATTTTTTTTCTACCGTCATATTTCGAGCCGTTATGCAAAGTCATCGTGGCCCAGCTACGATCGCATGAATAGTGCACCAGTTCCGTGGTAAAGCGCGTCCATTACGGTGGGTCAGTGTATATTGATTATTTGTCATAAATTGTGTTGAGTGCTTGGAAACTGAGTTTTTGCCAACATGAAGCCGTTGCAAGTGAGTGTTTGGTCGTTATTTTTAATTTCATACAATTTGCTTTTAACACCACACTATCCTTACTGTGAGACCTTCACACAATTGAACCGGCAGCCATCTCTAGATTAATGCTGCGCTGGCAACATCCCAATTTTTTTTTTTAATTTCAAGATAGGATAGGCATAAGGAAAGCAATGATAAGGTTTATGTTGGAGCGGGCTTTCTTAAGATGCCTATTCACTCGTCCTTTGAAGGTAGTAATTACTTAGTATGTGGCAGGAAACACGGAAGGGCCAACCTTTAGCGGTTCTAATCAGAAATGTTGAACAAAAGTTGATGAAACCTAGGCTTCGTCTCGGTAAGATTCGGGGTAGGTATTTTTTTACGATCTTGTCTGCACTGAAAAAGAAAATCGTTCATAATGTGATGATGAAGATGTGAGAAGATTGTTTTAGGACCTCCCTGACGCAGTGTTGAGCGCTAGGCACGCTGTGGTATTATAAGTGGGAGGTCCCGGGTTCAATCCTCAGCAGGATAAATAATCAAATATAGTTTCTGTATTTTTTCTAGTCTGGTTTGGCTTTGGCCGTGGCTAGTTTGTACCCTACCGGCAGAGACGTGCCGCTTTACGCTTAGTGATTTAGCGTTCCAGTACGATGCCGTGTACAAATCCTACTGGCTACCCCTACCACGGAATAGGCTGTATTTATTTTTTCTATGGGTTGGATTTAGTATCGTTTGGCAGGAGTTTAAGGGTGAAAGGTGTTGTATTCGGTAGAGGTTTGGTCCCTGATTAAAACAATACCACTCGCGTTAAAAGGTAATGCACCGTTTTCGAGAAATTTAAAATAAGATATTATAACCTCTAAATGGATGAAACATAGTAAAATGAATGCAATATGACTGTGAGAGCAAGATAGCATATATACTTTTGTTTAGGTGTGATAAGGACATAAGAAGATGTCAAACACAAGTGTCATAATTTATTTGTCAAAGACTAGAACCCAGAGCCGTAAAACTATTAAAAAAAGTGATTTCTATTCATAGAGTAAGGTAGTGTTATAGCGTTGGTACTCTTTCCTCCTCTGCTCCCACTATCAAGAGCGAGCGAAGCGAGCTCGGGACTTGGGGGCACTCCGACTCGGATAGGTTAGGTTAAGAAGAGGATGGCGGGGTCTGTAAGACCCCGCCATCCTCTTCGTGGTTATTTACTTTGTTTACGTCCCAGAATAAGGAGCCCCGCCAAGCGGGGCTCCGTCGACCGGCCTTGGAGGGGGTGAGAGGGAGAGGGTGAAGTCTAAGGAGTTTTCCTAGCGTCCCCACTTTCTCCTTGCTTTGCTGACAGCATAGCGGTGGTACTCTTTTCTCCTCCGCTCCCACTATCAAGAGCAAGCGAAGCGAGCTCGGGACTTGGGGGTACTCCGACTCGGATAGGTTAGGTTAAGAAGAGGCCTTGGAGGGGGTGAGAGGGAGAGGGTGAAGTCTAACTCCCCCTCCCCCTCTAAAGTACTTTTTCCTTTGGAGGGGGGGTTCACCCCTTCCCTCCCTACCCCTCTCCCCTCCTCCATAAATGAGGTTCATGGTATCAAAAAAATATACGAAAACATAACCTCAAAATGAGATTTTTAAAAATTCATAGAAAAAAAACGGTGCATTACCTTGAAATGGGAGTAGTGTCGGGGGGTAGGGGGCACACCCCCTACCCCACCCCCCCACCCCCACCCCCCTCCTCCTGCCAAACGATACTAAATTTTACCCTTTTCTATGACCCCTACCATCTGATTGTATAACTAACAACTTCGATCGCAGTAATGGGTAACCTGCAGCGGAATGAAAAAATGGTTTTGGATTTACAATTATGGTATTAGCTTTATCAGTTAGCCTGTTCGGTAGGTTCAATCATAAGCATACAGATATTCTTTACAATATAGGTAAATATAGCGAAGGGTTAAGTATGTAGTTATAAGTCTATATCTATATGGGTTTAACCCTTCGATAGCTGGATAGAAACGCTTCGTAGGCACTAGTCCTTTGAAGGTACTATAGTTACCTCGGTAAAATGATCAAAGTAAATCCATAATCGGCTTTCGCATAAAGCTATTACGTGAAGACTCGTATTAAGCTTATTACTCGAGCTATAGCAGTGCACAGCCTTGCTAGTTCTCTCAAGGGACTCGTTCAATACAGCGAAAATTGACATGTTAAATACCTAGATATTATAAATGCGAAATTGGTTTGTCCTTCAATCACGCCTCAACGGAGCAACGGATCGACGTAATTTTTGGCATAGGTATAGTTGAGGACCTGGAGAGGGACATAGGCTTTTTATCCAGTCAAATGAAGGAGTGCCCGAGGGAATCAAAAATACTTGAACCACGTGGACGAAGTTGCAGGCATCAGCTAGTGTTAAATAGATGGGTACCTACCAACCATCGACTTTTTTAATTCGAAATGACACGTCCCGCTTAGGTTCTTCATTTCTTAGTCTTAGGCCCATAATAATAAACTGACATCAGCTAAGGACAGGTTCTTCGTCTTCTTAGTTTAATTATATAATAAGGACAGGTTCTCAAGTATCGATCAATCTTTGGTAAAAACCGGTCATAAGCATATAGAGTGATTGACCAATGGGTACTTGACAATTTGTTCTTAGCTGATAGTTATTACCCTCGACGAAACGGAGACGGTATATGTGTTTGCCCTAAGAGGTTGTGTGTTTGTTTGTTTGTTTGTTTGTTTGTTTGTTTGTGCACTTTTTTGTTACCGTTTTCCTGGAAAACTACTGGGCCGATTGAGATGCGGTTTTTTGCATTAGATATACTATAGCTTGTGAGAAGGTTCTTAGATAGATAGATAGATAGATAAATTCTTTATTGCCACACATAACAAAGAGAAAACTTAATTATAAACAAAAAACAGAAAACAACAGCGTGCGCAAGGGCGGTCTTATCACTAAAAGTGATCTCCTCCAGACAACCCATTTCTTAAGGAACTTTAAAAAAGGAGCGGGAAAGTGCAACAATAATAATAAGCATGCAACAATACTATACTACATAAACTATACATACTAATGATACATAAATAACTAAATATAAATAAATATAAACATATAGCAGTACATAAACCTACATACAAACGAAAATACTTAAATATTCTATAGCATATTAGAAAGGTAATATTCCTTTACACGACTCTTAAATATGTTTAAAGACTTTGACTGCCTAATGTCGCTTGGCAATTCATTCCAAAGCAGTACAGCCTTAACTGTGAATGAATTACCATATGCCCCTGTATGACTAGGAGGGATCTTTAACTTATTGTCATTTCTCGACCGCAAACAAAAAGGTACATCATAGCTGCCAAGAAAGTTGAATCGCTCTTTTAGATAAGGTGGCGTCTGAGGATAATATAAAATGGAGTACAAGAGAGAAAGAGCGTGTAAATTTCTTCGAGAACGAATTGGCAGCCATTTCAACTGAGCACGAAATTCGGACACATGATCATATTTCCGTAAACCATATATGAAACGTATACATAAATTTTGCAATCTATCAAGCTTGTTGAGCATGGTCTCTGATAAATCCAGATAGGAAACATCAGCGTAATCTAAAATAGGTAACAGCAAAGTATTAGCCAAAAGGATTTTAGTTTTTATAGGTAAAAAATGCTTCCACCGTCTTAAGCACCCAACAGCAGCAAAAATCTTACGACTCAACTCCGATATTTGAGGAACCCAGGACATAGTATTATCAAGGATGAGTCCAAGATCTTTGACTGCACTACTCAGGGGAATAACTGTACCATTCAAGAGAACTGGCGGTATAGAATAATTTGAAAGTAAAGAAATGTAATAATTGCTACCTATAATAGTCAGCTGGGACTTACCTGGATTTATCGAGAGACCATACGACCGGCACCAAGCACTAATTTTATTTAAATCAGCATTGAGGGAATCAATAGCAACAACAAGGTCATTAATGGCTGCAGAAGCATAGATCTGCAAGTCATCAGCATACAAATGGTAAGATGAAGAAATTATTGAGGAAATAGAATTAATGTAAATGGAAAAGAGAAGAGGAGAGAGTACACCGCCCTGCGGCACCCCAGAATGAAGAGGTGTAAAAGTGGAGAATTTATCATCCAACCGAACACATTGCTTACGATGAAATAGGTAAGACCGGAACCAGCTGATGGCAATTGGTGATACCTTCATAGTGCTCAGAATAGCCAAAAGTAAATCAAAGTCTACAGTGTTAAATGCGTTACTGAAGTCCAATAGTACTATAACAATACTTAGATATATTTTAGGACCATAGACAACCAAGCTGAGCTGTAGTCTATGATTTTAATTTTTCAATATGTTACCATTTTTCTCAAAAAGTACTGGGCCGATTAAGATGCGGTTTTTTGCATTAGATATGTATAGCTTGTGAGAAGGTACTTAGATATATTTTAGGACCATAGACAACCAAGCTGAGCTGTAGTCTATGATTTTAATTTTTCAATATGTTAACATTTTTCTCAAAAAGTACTGGGCCGATTGAGATGAGGTTTTTTGCATTAGATATGTATAGCTTGTGAGAAGGTTCCAGGTTTTAGGACCATAGACAATCAAGTTGAGCTGCAATCGTGATTTGGTAAGTGGTCATAGGAACTCCTTAAGTTCTCATCGTAAACCCGTCGTGTTTAGACTCTATTGATTTGTCTTGACTAGCATTTTGTACCTAGATGCTGCCCAGGGTCTCATGATGGAGCCAGGAGGTGGTCATAGGAACTCCTTAATTTCTTATCGTAAACCCGTCGTGTTTGGACTCTTTTGATTTGTCTTGACTAGCATTTTGTACCTAGATGCTGCCCAGGGTCTCATGATGGAGCCAGGAGGTGGTCATAGGAACTCCTTAATTTCTTATCGTAAACCCGTCGTGTTTGGACTCTTTTGATTTGTCTTGACTAGCATTTTGTACCTAGATGCTGCCCATGGTATCATGATGGAGCCAGGAGGTGGTCATAGGAACTCCTTAAGTTCTCATCGTAAACCCGTCGTGTTTAGACTCTATTAATTTGTCTTGACTAGCATTTTGTACCTAGATGCTGCCCAGGGTCTCATGATGGAGCCAGAAGGTGGTCATAGGAACTCCTTAATTTCTTATCGTAAACTCGTCGTGTTTGGACTCTTTTGATTTGTCTTGACTAGCATTTTGTACCTAGATGCTGCCCATGGTCTCATGATGGAGCCAGGAGGTGGTCATAGGAACTCCTTAATTTCTTATCGTAAACCCGTCGTGTTTGGACTCTTTTGATTTGTCTTGACTAGCATTTTGTACCTAGATGCTGCCCATGGTCTCATGATGGAGCCAGGAGGTGGTCATAGGAACTCCTTAATTTCTTATCGTAAAACCGTCGTGTTTGGACTCTATTGACTTGTCTTGACTAGCATTTTGTACCTAGATGCTGCCCAGGGTCTCATGATGGAGCCAGGAGGTGGTCATAGGAACTCCTTAATTTCTTATCGTAAACCCGTCGTGTTTGGACTCTTTTGATTTGTCTTGACTAGCATTTTGTACCTAGATGCTGCCCATGGTATCATGATGGAGCCAGGAGGTGGTCATAGGAACTCCTTAATTTCTTATGGTAAAACCGTCGTGTTTGGACTCTTTTGATTTGTCTTGACTAGCGCTTTGTACCTAGATGCTGCCCAGGGTCTCATGATGGAGCCAGGAGGTGGTCATGGGAACTCCTTAAGTTCTCATCGTTAACCCTCCGTATTTGGACTCTTGATTTGTCTTGACAAGCACTTTAAACCTAGATGTTGCCCAGGGTCTCGTGATGGAGCCAGGAAGTGGTCACAGGAACTCCTTAAGTGATCACATTTTTTTTAACAATTTTTAGCAGAATATTAAAATTTAACACTATTTGACACCTCTACTCATTACTAAGCACAAGTTTTATCTCGGAATGAAAAGCGTTTGGTCATAGTCCACCACGCTGGTCAAAAAAACTACTGAGCCGGCAAATATGCAGTTTTGTGTTTTAGATATTATTTTATATTTTGCTAAGTTCTAATTGTTGTTTCAATGGAGCTCTGCAATTCGTCGTGGGTTTTTTAAAATTTTTAATTTTATTACTTGTCGGTTTATTAAAACGGCACTCAGAGTAATCTTTCTGAATATATTATGTGGAAGGAAAAAAGAGTAGAGGGAGACCAAAGAAAATATGGATGGATTGTGTGAAAGATTATATTATTTTTGTATTATAGGTTGACGGATAACAGAAGTGAATGGAAAAGGAAAACATGTTGTGCCGACCCCACATAGGTCGGAAAAAGAAGGAAGAAGTAATATTTCTTACGTAGTTAGCAGGACACAGAACATTTGAATTATTAATTAGGGATCCATACATCATAAATAAAAAATGAGTACCCATAAAATAGATTGTGCCACCGAGTCCCGATAGAGATTAGCCACGTTAACCAATCTCTACAGAGATTAGCCATTTGCGTATTATGGTGCACGAAACAGATGCACTCTCTATTCTCTAATAGTCTAATCCCAAGTCTCAAAAGTCGGATGTGATCGCAATCCGACACGACGGGAGAGAAATTAGGCACCGTGCTGGTCCGACGCGATGGCTTTACGTACTCTCCGATGCATAGTTCAGGGATAAAACACTGCCATCTTCCTAACACGTTGTCCTAGGACCTAGATGAATAACAAACGCGGTAATGCGACGTGACGCGACAGGAACAAACGGTAGCTGACCCTCCACGTGGCCTAGGTACGTTGTCGCTTCGATAAGTTTGTCATTTTTTATGGAGTCGTATCGCGTCGCGTCGTTTTCGTCGCTCACCTAGGACAAAGGGTTACCACTCACCACCAAGCTACTAATTACTGAAAAAAAAGTGTAAAGTTAAATAAATTATACCTATTACACAGCGTCATGCACTAAGATTAAAAACCAAAATGGTTTAAGTAAGTGCAACGCTGCATATGCTTTACTTACGTTACCTACCTACGTAATAGTAAATGAAAAGGTGTATATTAAACCATACTCGTATCATTAATTGCAAATCATGCGTAGGTACACTGCACGTGCGGTTGTTAACCCGCATCTCGTTAATTAACACGTCAAGAGTTACTACGAATACAGTGACCATGGGTTAGTAAATAAAAGCTGGACACTAAGCCTAAGATCCGTGGATCGTAGGTACTTGGAATTATAGCAAGGTCAGACTGAAATCTAAATAACTATTTAGTAGTTATTTTGAATTAACTACACAGATAAAATAAGAATCTAGGTATATTCGAGATAGATTTGTCTCTGCATGATATAGTAATATAATTCTCAAATCTGTCTCGGTTTAATAATTGCCCGCCAGCTAACAAGCGAAGTGGGACTCTCGAGTTACAAGTCTGAATTCATATCTTCTAGGTACTTCTATGCCTAGTGCCTACCTAAATAATTTAAGGTTAAAAAAAACCACGACTTATGCAACACAAAATGTTTTTTTAGTGGTCAAATGTAACGTTAACGGTAACTGCGTGTGGTGCACCTGGCCAATCCATACCTAATATAAATGCGAAAATGTTTCTGCCTGTCTGTCTGTCCGTCGGTCTGTCTTTTGCACCCGGAAATTTGGTACAGGGAAAGGTTGTATCCCGGGGAAGGACATAGGCTACTTTTTATCCCGGAAAATTGAATAGTTCCCGCGGGAATCAAACAAAATTAACCACGCGGACGAAGTCGTGGGCATCATCTAGTTTTGAATAAACGTTACAATCCGACAAATTGGTTAATTTGAAGCATTTTCAGCCGCGTCTACCCTATCTTAGCTAAGGTCTGATCTAAAAAAGAATTCTTCCCACTAATTAATTAATAATTAATTGGAAACAGAAATACTTATCTCGTAAAAGGAAGGTGAGTAGGTACCTACCTAACTTTAATTATCGTAGGACTTTCCAATTAAAGGTAGCTCTTTCAATCTTGTTTCTAGCCGCACTTTGCTGGCTGGATGTTGCGCAATACAAAGGCGTTAAATTGAATTGGCGAGGGTAGACGGAAATTTCGGACTTAATTGGACGGCGGTATGCCTTGGTTAGCAGGAAAATTCCAATTTCCAATTTGCGCGATGATAATCGAATTAGATTTTTCCAAAGTACAGTTGCGTGGCACGCGTTTAATGTTATGATAAGGTTACCGTTAAACTTTGACAGTCAGTTAAAGCCAAATGGGTTGCATACTGTCAGGGTTTGTGTTTTTTTTTAATTTGTATTCCACTACAAGTTAGCCCTTGACTGCGGTCTCACCTGATGGTAAGTGACGGCAGAGCAGTCGTATTTTTTAATAATTTTAATTATATTCACTTGTTTTAAATAAGTAGGTATATAGGCCAGCGCTTGGCTGCAATCAGACCTGCTTGCAAGTGGTGATGCAGCCTAGCGTTACGTAGGTAGAGACTAAGCTCTTTGTAGCGAGCTATTATATGTGTAACGCATAGTTCTAATTTGCTTATCAATACCAACTTCCGGTTGTTGAAACATATTGCGGATTCTACATTTTATTATCTAAAGTAGAGAGTTCTGTGCGTTTATATTCCAAAATAGTATATTTTTTTAAAACAAGCGTCCGATACTTTGACTTTAGTGTGACGTATCATTTTAATTTTCGTATTCTTCTCGGTAAATCCTTTTTTTATACGCATATCATGGGGGTTCATAAAAAAGAAATTGTCCGCCATATTAGATTTTCAATGACGTTACGTCTTAACCATGAATTGTCATCCAAACTAAACGTGTTACATGCAAAATTTCAGTCCAAGCGGTTGGGTATAGTAACTGTTTTAAAATTTAGCTTCAATATTTGACCTCAAAAAACCCACATACATAGTAAGTTAGATAATTAATTAAAGTAAGTTAGACAATTAAAAGCTAGTAAAGGAGTTGGGACTACATGACACATTAAAACACTTTTGCTGACATATTTTCAAGTAATCTCGTTATTATATTTTGTTAGAACACTTCAATTCCAACGCCATCACACATACATAAGTAGACGAATGGATACTCGATGTATGTAATTCTGTATGAAATATGTAGGTAGCAGGCTGATGCCCGCGACGCAGCGTAGTTTAAGTTTTTTGTATTCCCGCAGGAACTCTTTTTCCGGAATAAAAAGTACTTTTAAAATTACTTTTAAAACTAAATCACATAAATTTTGTACACGTATCAAACATAAATTACAATTACAACCAAAAGCTAGGACTAAAACTTATGGTACTAAAACTATACAGTTTGAGTGACCGCTACTATACAAATGGCTTGCCAAATGAAATTTTTAGTGAAAAGTCTTTTGTTAAATTAAAAAAAAATTACTCAAACATTTTCAAAGTGAGGTAATAATAAGATTAGTTTAGAAATTTCTGTAAAACTTATAAGGTCACCTTTTATCTGTAAGCATAGTTTAAGTATTATTGTTGTAAATTCTCATTTAAGTGAACTTTTGCTCTTCTGTGAGAAATAAAATATGTTTGAACCTAAAGTAGCCTATATCCTTGCCCGGGATGCAACCTATCTATATGTATCTCATTAAAATCTGTTGAAAATATGATCCGTTAAAGCGTAGCAGACAGATGGACAGACAGACACACTTCCGTATTTATGATATGACGTAGTATAGAAGTATGGATATGAATATTTATGAATGTATTGTATGGAAGAGACTGGGATGGGATTTACGATCCCGGGATATCATTCTATAAACATAGTCATACGTGTTTAAGTGCCGATTTCACCAAATCCGCGTTAAGTTTAACCTAGGATTAAAATTGATGTTTTGACAGATGTTATGTAGTAATTCTGTCAACTTTTCAAATTTAATCTTAGGTTAGATGTTATTCGGAGTTGGTGAAATCGACACTTACTCAACTAGTTTTCTTGTATGTATTAGTGCATACAATATAAAAAAGTCACTGGGTACCGTTACTAGTTTTTCCTAGTCCAGCGAAGGCTGTTTCCATGTGACGTCAGCATTCTTTGAGTCAATACATTGCAAGTTGCAACATCCCCGCCATAAAGCAAGCAGTAACGATTTCAAATGAAGTTCCTTTGTAACTATAAATAATACAATTCTAGATAAGTAAGCATCATAATGTTGACACTCTAGGAATCAGTACCTATTATAATTCCGCACGGAATTTCTGAACACTGGTTAAAAACTGACGTTTCAAAATTTCAGTTCACCTTTAAAGGTTTCAATGACATTTGGGACGTCAGGTTACTGCGTCTAATTCCGAGTGTTAAAATTTAAAATACGTAGATACCTATTCTAAAGACTGTTGTCCTTGTCCCACTAAAATAAAAAAGTGGGTAAAAATTGACAGAATAAAAAAAATTACTATCACTTTGTCACGAAGGACTTTGCTAATGAAGTCGTAAGTCTAAGATACAAAGGGTCAATTGAACCACAGGTGGTTATGGGCTATGGCTGACGTAGAATTTGACCACGTAGCCACTTTGGGTTGCTAAATCAGGATTCTTCTACTGTTAAGAATACTAATTTGTGAGTTGTGCTAGCGTTTTGGTAAGTTCATTTATAACGATAACGTTCTGTGGTGCAACTGACCCTTAATTATTCTAAAGTTCTTGACATACAGTAGGTCAATACTATCCGTATAAAATATGAATAAGGTTATTATTATACGAGTAATGTCATAATGTTTAATTCAAATGAATAAAATTAATTCCACTGCCAGCGGAGTCCTTTCATATAAGGCCTTGCTTGGTCTTGCTTTTGGATTATCATTATTTTATTGCCATCTTCTTTTAGTTTTTGACTTTTGACTTTTGACAACCTTTTATTTAACTTGCAATGTTTGTGGGTCTGATTAGGTCAAAACTTGCAACTGAATTTTAAATCAATCGATTGAGCTGAAATTTTGCAAGCACGTTTAGTTTGGATAACAAAAATGCATGGTTAGCGTCATTTTAAATCCAACATGGCGGACATCCAAAGACTAGTTATTTTTCCACCCCCATGTTAACGGTATCAATTCAAAGCGTTTGCTAAGAAGAATGTACTTACGACGAATAAAAATACATTTTTAATGATTTAAGGCTTACTGTGCAACAAAATAAGTACTTTTATATAAGTATTTAAACGTAATTTTGCCTGGTGGGAGGCTTCGGCCGTGGCTAGTTACCACCCTACTGGCATAGACGTGCCGCTAAGCGATTTAGCGTTCCGGTACGGTGCCGTGTCGAATGCCGAAGGGGCATGGGTTTAATATAACTGCCATGCCCCGAACAGGTTAGCCCGCTACCATCTTAGACTGCATCATCACTTACCATCAGGTGAGATCGCAGTCAAGGGCTAGCTTGTAGTGGATAAAAAAAAAGATAAGTACCTATACTATGAGTAGCCAAAGATTTGTACCTACTTTGCGAAAGCAGGAATGAAGTGCTAATAACAACTGTCAATTTCCTATTTGATTGGCTGATCTTCGGTAACCAACTATAAGCCATTCTCGGTGATATGTCGTTCCCGTCGTGCCCTAATCGTGGAATTGATCATTTCATGAAATAGTTAATAGGAGATTCGAGCGTTTCAAAAAATTCAATATCGATTGGGAATACGACCACGTATCGTGGGTACCTCAACCGGCGTTGATGTGTTGATTGTAACACAATAGAATCGCTCCGTAATTCTGCATTCGTACAAAGGAATTGGTGGCTACATACTCGTACATTACATATGCACTGCGGAGTGCGTCAAATCGTTGTTATGTGCTTAGTTTTCAAACTATGGATGACAAATAGGCCTAATACATAATAATATTATCTTAGTAGATAACTTAAGTCGTTGATCTAGTGGTTAACATGTTCGACTGCGGATGACGACGTCCTGGGTCGGATTCGCTGGTCGCGCCATTTGCTTGAAAAAATCTTACGTGACAAAAAACGGTTAACTCTCCCTCTAATATAGACGCAGACAGAGTTCCTGTATATAACACTTAATGTTGAACATTTTGAGTAGTTTTCCAGCGACAAAAGAGACGCGTCGTAAGCAGGATGTCGTAGGTTCGAAGGTTCGAATCTCTCTCACGAAATCCATACTCGGTATTTTTTCAATTCAAGTATCGAAAGTAACTATGTTCTTACGGGGTGTCCCGGGGTGTCCACATGGCTTGTTTAAATGTATTTATTTCATACTAGCTAATGTCCGCGATTTCGTCCGCGTGGATTGAGGGTTTTGTGGTTGGTGGATAAAGAGTAGCCTATGTGTTATTCCAGACTATAATCTATCTCTGTGCCAAATTTTATCCAGATCCGCGTAGCCGTTCTGGCGTGATTGAGTAACAAACATCCATCCAAACTTTTGCATTTATTGAATTATAGTGTAGAAAAAACAGGGAAATAAGGTCACTCATCAAACTACACAATATGCAGTTTGCGCTTGAGGTACAATATACACCGTGCAATCAGTAATTAGCTACATGATTGAAGCAGCTTTACCGCAATCGACCAACAGCCCCCATCGATAGTTGTCGGTAAACCTTAACGCTCGAATAGTTCTATAAGACTATAATAGTTATTGTAACAGTTAACTCTTACTGCACGTTACATCAACATTATTGTAGTGTTTTTTGTTCCTATTTCGAAGGTCTTGGCGGCCTTGTTTCGACAGCTCCGGTGTGAATTTTATGTTAAATTGCAGATATTCTGCTGATTTATAATAGCTCGTTAATATATTATTTACTAGATGACGTCCGCAACTTCGTCCGCGTTTTTCAATTCCCGGGGGAACTATTTAATTTTCTAAAACATAAAAGCGCTATAAGTCTTCTCCGCGATGTAACCTACCTTTATACCAAATTTCATCAAAATCGGTTGAAAATATGGGCCGTTAAGCGTAGCAGACAGACACACTTTCGCATTTATAATATGTATTCATATTTATAATATTTATGGACATAATTTTATGTCACTTGACTGCGAAAGGAAAGGATGCAGTCTACGATGGTAATAATGCACTGACATTGAAATAAAAGAACTTCAACTGTATCGATCCATTATTTTGCTCCTGCACTGCCACTGCTGAATTATATCATCAAATAAATATTATAAATACGAAAGTTTGGATGGATGGATGTATGGATGTTTGTTACTCAATGTTAAGGGCTAACTTGTGGTTTAAAAAAAATTCTATTAGGGGTAATGTACATGAAAGACTAAAATATAATATATCATTCTTCCATGCTAATTAGACCAGACCAGAAACTTATTCAGGACCAAATTAACCTTGTCGGGAATCGAATCCGTGTGTTTAGTTATATGTCAACAGTGATGAACAACGCTTACTTTCGCATCAGATACTTTGTTCAATACGATCTGCAATAAACAACATTTTTTTTTCTAAATAATCTTTGGCAACAGTGATCCAAAGGGTCTGTTAGGGTCACCAAATCTCTGTGATTAATGGCAACGATTCACGAACAACTCCGTAAGGGCTGTCCCTTATCTTGCCCGAAATCGTCCCTTTGTAGAATAGCTGTCCAGGAATCAGATAAGTAGCTCTTTGAACGACTACAATTTGTATTCTTATCATGTCTCGAGATAGGGTTGTCAGTTGAGTTCTTTTATCATGTTTTTATCTCAGTGCCAGACGAACTAAGCGATGTCGAAAATCGACCAAAAACGGAACACATTTTTGTGGACTAAAATGCGTCAGACGTTAAACTCTAATTACTTACTTACTTAATACTTAAAATAAAATAAATTTTAACATACCAAAATTTTGTTCCTACTATGGACACCTAGTTCGGCACTCTTAATTAAGTAAATATTGCTCTACGAGTAATTTAATTTACTAAAAGAAATACTGGATTAACTCTGAGAAAGGCCTTTCGTCGTCGGGGCTAATAATTTTCCATAAGAAACCCAATTCAGTAGTCCAAAGGTACCTTCGTACTAGGCTACAAACAATAGTTACGAATATTTGTAAAGTAGATACTAGAACACTGGTTGAAACATTATAAACAGAGACTTCCATCTTAGAATCCATTGTCATAGACAGTTTCATCTTATTATCAACTAGCTGATGCCCTCGACTTCGCCCGCGTGCAGGAATACGTTTTTTAAATTCCGACAGGAACTCGTTTATTTTCTGTGATAAAAAGTATCCTATGTCGGTCTACTGGATTGACTATATCTATGCCAAAAATCACGTCGATCCGTTGCTCTGTTGCGGTGTAATTGAAGGACAAACAAACACACTTTCGCATTTACAATATTAAGTAGTATGAAGTATGATGCACGTCACTTACCATACCTGCTGTTTGATTTCAGTCACTGCCTAGATTGTACTCGTATTAGATTTTTTTTTTCAGAGCTGTTAGTGTTTGTACAACCCTATATACATACTACATAACAGCAAATACTCGTTAATGTATTTCCCAAGGCAATTTACTACAGATTAGTATGCTCAGAGAAATACATCCCGTATCTATGCCGTCCTTGCGGAAAACGAAATAATATATTAAAGGATACTACTTAAATAAGATTTTTTTCTGCTACTATAGATTTCTTATGGATCCCATTTCTCATTAATTTCTCTTGGGACTCTTTGATCGTATATAGTCTGTCCTACGAATGAGTAACCGGGGTATTATAAGTCCTTATTTTAGGGAGTAGGGACGTCAAGGTTATTTTTTTTAATAGTTCATCGGGTAGCGGGTATGGATTTAACAGTCGTTCTTTTGGATTTCAGTCCCCTCCTTGGGGACTCCTCCCCCGTCTTTGTCACAGTTGGTCACATTAGTGAGAAAAAAAAATCCTTGCGCCTGAAAAATCCAAGAGGAATTACTCCCACTGGAATTACAAAAAACCTAAATCCATGTTGTCGAAGTTGCGGACATTATTATTTTATTTAAGTATTTACCTATTCTCTATCTACAGTTCGCGCGCGAGTTGAATGCAGAGTATATGTCACCATACATTTACTCTGCATTCAACCCGCGCGCGAACTACAGTTGCATTGGCCATAAAAATATTTCCAATAAACTATCATGTATTTAGGTAGATCCTAACTACTTAATCTATTATTTCATATTTGATATTCCATTAGTTATAAATATAATAGGTGAAACTATTTACTTAGATGATAACGACGCGACGGCTGTAATAAACCGTGTACATATCGAATGCAATTCCATCGTGGATTACCTACGTGGAACTACCAGCCACTAAAATACCCATAACCGATTTATATTACATAGGTACATTATAATATTATTATTGTGAAATATCGTAGGAGCGATAACAAAACATTAGCCCCGCTCCGTTGGGCTGGAAGGTGAAACGAGAACACTTTTGGCACTTTGATCGAATTTTATTGTAATTTTAATGATCTCGGAAATTTTTCCCGCTTTGCGCCAATTATGTTCAAGCGACTTCATAATAATCAGCTTTTACGAAAATATCACCCTGCCACGTGCCTCATGCCACGTGAGGCCTCACGCCAAATGACTTGTAACATGGCTACCTGCCTGCTATTTTATCGGGCACAAAAGACCTGAAGACCTACGACCTCCGTGGCGCAGTGTGTAGCGCTGTTGCCTTAACGTGCGGTGGTCCTGGGTTCGATCCCCGGCAGGGTCAATTTGGGAATTTATAATTTCTTAATTTTCCCTAGTCTGGCCTGGTGGGAGGCTTCGGCCGTGGCTAGTTACCACCCTACCGGCAAAAGACGTGCCGCCAAGCGATTTAGCGTTCCGGTACGATGCCGTGTAGAAACCGAAGGGGTATGGGTTTAATATAACTGCCATGACCCTAACAGGTGTCACATTGTATCTACCATCTACCACGTCACACAGGTTAGCCCGCTACCATCTTAGACTGCATCATCACTTACCATCAGGTGAGATCGTAGTCAAGGGCTAGCTTGTAGTGGATTAAAAAAAAACCTGAAGTTACCCCAACGAGTTCAAATCTGAAATGAAGAGATTCATAGTAGGGAGAGCTAGTTATTAAGCTACCATAGTAGCCGACATAACAACGAGTTTGAAGCTGAAGAATAAGCAACATAGCACGGAGAACTGGGGCCATGTTGGCTTTTGTGTTTTTAAGCTTTGGCAGTATGGCCCCTGATTGGCGTTTGAGGTCCCTACAAAGATGCTTGAAGGGTCATCGCGCACCTAAGCTGCCTACGCTGCCACCACTTCCATGTAAATTTACGATCTAAAGCAGGTTCCTATGTGTTGTGGAGATCCTCATACGTTCGTGTATCGACATCTAGGGCTATTGGATGCGAAGACCGCCACAAAACGATGAAGTAACCTAATAATATGCATTTCTCCTTGTTCCAGGAGAGCTACACGGAAGTGTCCGTGGCGCCGGCTAGCGAGTCAGATGAGCACTGCCACTGGAAGAGGCCGGAGCCGCCCAGTGCCGTGCCCCAGCTGCTGGCAGCGCTGGTGCTGTGTGCCATTTTTATGGTAAGTAAACTCTTCTTCTAAAGTGAACGTGCTTGAGCCGAATGTCTTCTTTCTTTCTTTCTTCCTTCTGGGCAGGTTGCCGCACTTAAACGTTCCGTCGGACGTCTGTTGTGTCTCCAGCCATTCGAGCTCGCTCCAAAAGTCCAAAAGCCTAGAAAATTGTTCTCTTATAAGCTTCTGGAGTGAGCGAGAACTGAATGTCGTTAAAACATAGGCAGGACATGTACAATGAAACGCATTGAAGTCACGAAAATGTTGTTGGACAGCAAAGTTTTATAGGGCCGTTAAGACGTCATAATACAGTGTACAAGGACATGAGGGTATGGTAGTTCGGAGTTGGAGAGATGCTACTTCTGATCGCCTCTGATGGAGAAGTTTGCAAGTAAGTATATGAAGTTTTGATACAGGCACGGTGATTGCTGTGATAACTTCCTTCGGAGTTCGGCCAAAGTCTACGTCAGTAAAAGTGGTGTTCCTTTTTTCAGCGTTTGACCACAAGTAACTAAGTAATTTAAGAACTTATCAGTGGTCCCGCTAAATATGATTGAGAAGCCAATTATTAATTTAAGTCTACGTCATGACCGCCACTTCGTCGGCTTGGATTAAAGTTTTTTGGTATGCGCGAGAACTGTATAATTTTCCTTGATAAAAGTCGCCATGTTCTTCCCCGGGATGCAACCACATCTATATAGTTGTACCAAGTTTCGTCAAAATCGTTTTACACTTTACAGATAGGCCGTGAAAGACAGACACAGTTTCGCATTTATAATATTAGTAGTACCTAGATATATGGTAGATATGGATTCTACATTCTTCATTCGTTCCGAAGACAAGTTTTGGATCTAAGGCGAATCCCACATTGCGTTGACCGTAACTTGTATCGTAGTTTGTATAGAAAATACGCGCAGTAACGCCTACTCCACGCGTGGAATTAGTAGGTACGCAGCACCGCGATCTGCCGCAGGGCGCGTCGTTGTTTGAGAATAAGGGATGTTTTATAAAACGAAAACTTTCCTACAAAGATCCAGCGCGACAATGGCATTGAATGATTGGTCGTCTGCCAACGCATCGATCGTCTGTTCTATATACAGTTCAGCCATGGCCGTAGTTGTCTTATTTCCGAGATAGTTCGATTAATTTAGTCTCGAGGAGCACATTGTCACATCGATGTATTGGGAGCATTGATCGCTAGTCGCTATTCTGTCGTCTTTTTGTTTAGTTAATCGGTGTTGTCTGTTGCCAGTGAGCCCTTCATCGGGCGACATGCCTGACTTGAATGTTCCTATTTTAGTTATTTTAAGTTACTATGTAGGTGCGATGTTATGTAATGTGACTTAGAATTTTAATACCATGAAGTAGAAAATTTTATGAAAGAATCTTACTTGTTTTACAAGTAAGTAAGCCATACAAAATAAGACAACTTTATTACAAGGCTCCTGTTTATGTACGTATGTAGGTATGTATTTTTGTTTGTGTACGGAAGCTAGAATTATTTATTTATTTCACGTAGGACAACTTGTGTAACTTATGACACGTCAAGACTCTATCACCGGTTCGGAAAAATGTTCTACTGAGAAGAGCCTAAATTGGCTCAAGCCTCAATCTAAAGGTGTGTGTCCAACTCCAATCATGCAGCGGCAACTGCGCGTCAGCAACACGAGCCGTTTGCAGGACACAATTCTGTCGCGTCGTAGTAAGGACTCGAGAACTATAACCACGAATATAATATGCACGGCTGACGTCCAAGAACAGCGTGGCTTCGGAGCGCGGCAGCCGCGCATGATGGACACACCTTAAGCTATGAGCTGATCCGTCCTTCTCCGTTGGCACATTCCTAGGGCAGCCATTTAATATATTTTTGAAGTGCTTCTTTAGGCACGTTGAGCACTTTTTGGTAGCTGGTATAAATGTGGAAACGCGTGACCGACAGCGTGACCGATACCGTGACCGACACCTCGCGTTGTTACGAAGACAAAAGGTCTTAAATATAAATATAGTACATTCGTAATTAAACTTTAATGCCTTAGTTTTAGGGTTTATATTTTAAGTATTTTAAATATTTTTATTATTATTATTGTTTTAGTTATATTTTAAATATTAGTTTTTTTTTTCGTTTTTTTTTAAATTATTTTAAATATTCGTTTTTACTTCTATCGGCAGTCCCTATGACTGCCATTTTTTTTCTCTTCACTTATGAAATGGGCTATCAATTTCAGATCTGCGAAATCGTCGGCGGCTACCTTGCGGGGAGTATATCTGTGATGAGCGATGCGGCGCACATGCTAAGCGACTGCGGCGGTTTTGCACTTGCACTGCTCGCGTTCCGCTGCGCCGCCCGACCTCCCACCGCCCACATGTCCTACGGATACCGAAGAGCTGGTAAGCTGTACTTACTTTAAGATAACAGCCACATGAGTGATCCGCTTGAGTATATCTGTGATAAGCGACGCAGCGCTATGTTTAGCGACTGCGGCGGCTTTGCACTTGCACTGCTCGCGTTCCGCTGCGCCGCCCGTCCTCCCATCCCCAACATGTCCTACGAGTACCGAAAAGCTGGTAAGCTGTTCTAATGACAGTTCATACTTAGTAGATTCCGCTTGAGTATATCTGTGATAAGCGACGCAGCGCTATGTTGAGCGACTGCGGCGACTTTGCACTTGCACTGCTCGCGTTCCGCTGCGCCGCCCGTCCTCCCATCCCCAACATGTCCTACGAATACCGAAAAGCTGGTAAGCTGTTCTAATGACAGTTCATACTTAGTAGATTCCGCTTGAGTATATCTGTGATAAGCGACGCAGCGCTATGCTAAGCGACTGCGGTGGTTTCGCGCTTACACTACTCGTTTCATTGAGTTTGATTAGCTATTAATATGCTGGCTAATAGGTATCCTATATGCAATGTGGACTCTGTTTTATAAGTATTTAAATATCTTAGGTAGGTATCTACACACATTATGCAAATAGAGATAAATAAGTAGGTAAATGAGATTCAAACTTCGTCTGTATGGAGACACAAAGAGAGCACCTCTCATATATTTTTCTCTAATCCACCGTCACGGACGAGGATACCAATCGGTACATGAGCAATGAGCATGTAACACGTTCTGATATCAGTATTGATTTGTTTATCAATAATAACCTACTGTACGCTACGATAGCTCTTATCGTCAGTTGAAGATCTTCTTTTATTGACTGATAAAAACAATAAAAATATAAACCGCTATATTATCAGAACTCGATAGAATTTTGTCTATGCTGAAGGGTTCTTATGAATGCCGAATTTACTTGATGGAATGAATTATAATAATATGATAGTGGATAAAGAGCTAAAATCATTTTCATGTCGTTTTGGAAATTGTACTTATTTTTTAATAGTTTTGGCATTGCTGTAAGCGTACCGAGGATATTATTTAATAAATCAATAAAAATCAATAAATCTTATAATTTTTAAAATTTTCGCGTTTTAGGTCATCGTTTCGAAAACAAGTCGTTTTCCAAAAACAACCAATGATTTTAAAACACGTATTCAATGTACCTCATCATATTAACAACACACATAAATATATAATTGTCCGTTGGGTAAACTGTGATGGTAATGTATAGTCGCGATTGGTCCAGTTAAAAGTAAGCGAAGTTTATGGGAGTGGACTATGGAACTAACAACCTCCCCCCTTGAGAGATTTAAAATTTTAATTTTGGAGCATGCGAATTAGGCGATCTGCGAATCCGACCTTTTGTGAACCAACCTGAAATGAAGCCCAGAATATTGTATCACATGTAACGGTAATCAGTTTCTATGATTTCTGTACATCTCTATTACTGAAATAAACTATAAGGGTTCTGTCTGTTACTACCTAACATGTAACAGACACAGGATCTTCAGAATTCTGACGATAATTTGAATATGTTGCTTCTTGGCGCAGAGGTTTTGGGCGCGATGACGTCAGTGCTGCTCATCTGGGCGCTGACTGGTGTGTTCGTGTACGTAGCGGCGACGCGCATACGCACCGGCGACTACGACATCGAGCCGGACATGATGATGCTGGTCTCCGGGTGTGGGGTGGCCTTTAACGTGGTGCTGGCGCTAGTGCTGCACGGGTGCGCCTCGGACATTGGTGAGGCAGTTTTTGAAGTGAAAACTTCTTTAGGCGCGGTAGGTTACTTTTTGGTAGGGGGTAAAAATGTGGAAACGCGAGACCGACACCGTTCTTTTTAAGACAAAAGGTCTTAAGTATAAATAATATATCACATTCGTAATTAAACTTTAATACCTTTATTTTTAGGTTTATATTTTAAAAAAAATATGTGTAATCGTGACTGACACATCGCGACACCATTCTTCTTAAGACAAAAGGTCTTAGTATCAGTTTGAACGTCCTCGATCTATAGTAATCGCCACCATCTTGTTTAGGCAATACAGCTTGGCAAACTTATCCGTGCAGGTGGCGGAGGCGCCACTGTCTATTAAAGTTTTTTTTTTGTTAGTTCCGAATTTTGCCACGCGCACAGATAAGTGTGTGGCAAAATGCGGAGTGTACAAGTTACTATAATGATCCATATTATGTTCTGTTGTAGATTTCCGAAGTACCGCTTGGGTAAACTGTAGCAGAAGCATAGATAACTTGGCGAAAATTCAAATATTCATGAATCAAAATTACTTTTTCATCGACCTGACACGTCATATTAAAAGTTCTCAAAAACGCTACATTGATTTGTACAAAATCTTTAGCGGTAAAATGCACTTTGATCTTCTTATGATTCATTCTAAAAGATATAAAAAATGAAAACACAGTTATTTTTATTATTTTTCCCAGATCATTTTGATCTTAGTATCTTATATGATATGTCACTCATTTGAATAAATAAAACTACAGTTTTTGTTGTTATTTCCGCCAGATCATGTTGTTATTTCGTTCTCCAGCGCACCTACATTCGCACGGCGGCGCGGCGTGCTCGCATGCGCACGCGCACTCCGAGCCGAGGGGCTTCCGTCTGTTCCGGCGGCGAGACCCCAAGCAGGCCAACGGAGCCCTGGCCAACGGCGACTATAGCATGAAGGACCTCGCCAACACTGAGACGCATGTGGCCGGCACCACCGCTAGGTGAGTGCCACTGATCCTAGCATGTAGAATCCTGAACCTAGGCTGTATACCAAATAAAAAATTTACGGTTGTCTGTAAAGTCGGTTTACGGACGATAGTTTTACGTGATAACTAGAAGTTCTCTCGCGCGCTCGCGTGGCGGCGTTCCAGTAGCAGAACTATTCGAACTGCTAGCTCTGACGTCACGCGATCGTGCCTCTCTATCGCTTGGTCCGCGCTCTCACTTGCACGCTCAGGCTCTGTGGCGGCGTTCCAGTAGCAGAACTATTCGAACTGCTAGCTCTGACGTCACGCGGTCGTGCCTCTCTATCGCTTGTTCCGCGCTCTCACTTGCACGCTCAGGCTCCGTGGCGGCGTTCCAGTAGCAGAACTATTCGAACTGCTAGCTCTGACGTCACGCGATCGTGCCTCTCTATCGCTTGGTCCGCGCTCTCACTTGCACGCTCAGGCTCTGTGGCGGCGTTCCAGTAGCAGAACTATTCGAACTGCTAGCTCTGACGTCACGCGATCGTGCCTCTCTATCGCTTGGTCCGCGCTCTCACTTGCACGCTCAGGCTCTGTGGCGGCGTTCCAGTAGCAGAACTATTCGAACTGCTAGCTCTGACGTCACGCGATCGTGCCTCTCTATCGCTTGGTCCGCGCTCTCACTTGCACGCTCAGGCTCCGTGGCGGCGTTCCAGTAGCAGAACTATTCGAACTGCTAGCTCTGACGTCACGCGATCGTGCCTCTCTATCGTTTGTTCCGCGCTCTCACTTGCACGCTCAGGCTCAGCCGGAACGTGACACTTTTTCGAGCGTGCAGCCGGTGTTCATCGATTTATAAGACGTTATCACGTCAAAAAACAATACAGCTACGGCTCTGAGACATCGTCGCTATGGATTTCATTAAAGAAGGCTCATAATTTAATAGCTGGCGAGGAAGCTATACTGTGCACTCGAGCTGCTTCCCTCTGTTCCGTCAATAATATCACATGGGTTATCAACCGCAACTATTCGATTCGATTAGATAATATTTGATTTTAACCCCAGTATTGTGGAAATACAAAAATACATACATACCTTTAAGTGGCGTGCACAAGTTTTGAAGCTAGGGTAGGCATTATTATTCAGAATACCTATTTACTAGCTATTTTGCTTAAAAATGAGCCCATTTAGGTGAGAGTGCTTTTACGCCTCTATGAACTGCACGCCATTGCATACCTACATACATAAATTGTGTGTTAATAAATTCTCTTAAATTAGAACCATTTTTCCAGAAACATAAACCTCCGTGCAGCGCTGATCCACGTGATCGGCGACCTCATACAGAGCTGCGGAGTTCTGCTCGCCGCCATTCTCATCAAAATATACGTAAGACTTCTTTAGGGTGCCAGCTTCCACCAGAAAAGTGCTATGTAGCTAAGCTAGTGTGTCAATCAAGGAACAAGAAGCTTATAGTCCGTCAAACTTATTTGAACCGGTGGCCAAAATTGGAACTAATTTTTAGGCATGCCAAGTTTTTTTTTAAATTTTATTTTTCATATCTACTAGCGACGCTGGTACCGGGTCAGATAAGTTTGTGGGGAGTTTAATTCGCTTTGATCCGACAAGGCAGTCAAATCTATGTGGTACGACGTGTCACCGTGTGTTTTGGCGGATTATAGTGAATTAAGCTTCTTGTTCCTTGATTATCATGGACTTCCGCAAAGTAAAACCTGCTTCTATCAAATTCAAAGTCAAAGTCAAAGAACGTTTATTCAACTTAGGTAGGTATACTGGTGATAATAAATATAAATATAAATAATATAATGGTGATAACGACAGTACGACATCTTAAACTAAAGCTACGAGGGTTCCAAACGCGCCCTGGTCTGAGAAGAGCCCACAACAAACTCAGCAGGGGTTTTTTTTTACATAAAATTTTTGCATTTGTATACAATGAAAGATGTGTGTCAAACCCACCAATAGGAGCGCTTCGATAAAGTTCGCTTAGATACGTAACACATCTCTGGTGGAAAAACACCCTTATTCGCTAAATAGCAGCGGATTTTAGCAGTTTATTAATTCTGTACAGTCGAGATCAGAAAATTTTACCACCTTAAGGTTCATAATTGCATGCACATCTGTGGCACAAGTTCGATATGTTATTTGATCAGGCATGGATCATAGACTTTTTAACATGTATCAGTCGCTGCAGTTGGTGATAACTTAAAAGGATTGATGTAGAAAATCTTGTTTTAATCTTACTAATATTATAAATGCGAAAGTTTGGATGTATGGATGTATGGATGGATGTTTGTTACTTAATCACGTCACAAGGGCTGAATGGATCTGGATGGAATTTGGCACAGAGATAGATTATGGTCTGGAATAGCACATAGACTACTTTTCATCCCGGAAAATTAAAGAGTTCCAGCGGGAACCACAAAACCTCGATCCACGCATACGAAGTCGCGGGCATCAGCTAGTATTTTCAATAAATGTCACTTTACAAATGTGTGATGCACCACAAGCAATTTCAAGTTTGACACTTTAGCAATTATGTTATACCTAAAATCAAACTTGAAATTGGGTTTTTTTATAAAAAGTCATTTATACTCTTTTTGTTGAATTCATGCTTGAAAACTTTTGATAATTTTGAAATTTAATACTTAAATACCTTGCTAAGGCATTTGAACATTTCATTAAATAATAGTTGACACAGGCTAACAGAAATACGATATGTTTGCAGCCCGAGGCGAAGGTGATAGACCCGATCTGCACGTTCGTGTTCAGCGTGCTAGTGCTGATGACGTCAGCGCGCGTCGTGCGCGACGCGCTCTCTATGCTCATGCAGGCCGTGCCCGCTAACTTTAGGTAACACATCATACTAATATTATAAATGCGACAGCGTGTTTTTGAAGTGAAAACTTCTTTAGGCGCGTTGAGCACTTTTTGGTAGGGGGTAAAAATGTGGAACGATGTCATGCGACACCATTCTTCTTAAGACAAAAGGTCTTAAGTATTACATTCGTAATTAAACTTTAATACCTTTGTTTTAAGGTTTAAAAGTGATGTGTAACCGTGACTGACAGCTCGCGACACCATTCTTCTTGACGAAAGGTCTTAAGTATAAATAATATAGTACATTCGTAATTAAACTTTAATGAATTCGTTTAAAGGTTTATATTTTAATTGTTTTAAAAGTACTGTGTTCTTATTTTAAATATTCGTTTTCACTTCTATCGGCAGTCCCTATTTACTGCCATTTTTTTTTGTTTTTTTGTCCTCCAATCACGCCGCAACGGAGCAACGGATCGACGTGATTTTGGCATAGGTATAGTTGAGGACCTGGAGAGTGACATAGGCTACTTTTTATCCCGGAAAGTTAACGAGTTCCCGTGGGAATCAAAAAGAACTTAAACCACGCGGACGAAGTCGCGGGCGTCAGCTAGTTATTTGTTGTTTTTGTATGGCAGGTACCGCGAGTGCGTGTCCGCTCTGTCGGCTCTGAACGGCGTGCGGCACGTGCACTCTGTCCACGCGTGGGCGCTGTCCACGCACCACACCGTGCTCACTGCACACGTCGCCATTGGTGAGTGCCTCTCTCGCTACAGACTAATATACTAAAAAAAAACGGTTTTCTGTAAAGTCGGTTTACGGACGATAGTTTTACGTGATAACTAGAAGTTCTCTCGCGCGCTCGCGTGGCGGCGTTCCAGTAGCAGAACTATTGGTACTGCTAGCTCTGACGTCACGCGATCGTGCCTCTCTATCGCTTGTTCCGCGCTCTCACTTGCATTTTCTTTTCATTTTCATATTTTACGTTCAGACGAGCTAGCAGACTGGGAGTCAGTGCTGCAGGGTTGCCAACGCCTGGCGCGCTCGTTCGGCGCGGCGAGCGGCGCGTTCCAGCTGGAGCGCTATTCGCACTGCATGGCCAGCTGTGCGGACTGCAGGCAGCCCTCCGCCGCGCCCTGACACCTGCGCACGCTCACCCGCTAGCCGCCCAGGTAACGTTCCAGCTGGAGCGCTATTCGCACTGCATGGCCGTGTTTCCTGCCACGTATAACTTAGGTACCTTCAAGGCAAGAGTGTAGGTATATGAATCTTCTAAGCAAGCACGTTTCAACCTTGACCTCATCATTGCTTTGCACAAAGCATGATTGTGGTCAAGCGCAAGCCTATCTCGCAATTAAAAAAAATAATGCGTTACGGCAGGCAGCCCGCAGTCATCGTTCAGCTGCAGCATGGCGTAACAGGCCCCCATGTCATGAATAAGGCCCCCGGATGGGTTCGAAGTCGGTCACTTTCCGACATAACACGTGTTATAACCGGTGATAATATATTCATAGTTATAATTAATATCACTCACAGTAGTTTAAACGTTAAAAAAACACTTCCAATTTCACGAACGTCGTCAGTTGGCACCATTTTCAGAGCAAAAAAAATAAGAAGATCTCTGACACAAATCTTAATCTCTTGCAGCGTCATAGACTAATAATATTTCTAGCTGAGTGCTTTATTTTTGTAATGTTGTTTGTGTTTTTTTTAAGTTTAACGCTATTTGTTAGCTGTTAACCCCGCACTTGCAAGATCAGCTAAATGCATGCTGGCTTGCCAGTAATTGGGTGTACACTCAAAAATGTTTTTTATGTATTTTGTTATTTTTATATTGTTATTGTGTATTACCTGTTGGCAAACCATAAAATAAAATAAAATAAAATAAAATCTTAATCTCAACTACGCTACTTCGAAATAATTCTGTTAAAATTTTAACATTTTTTTTCAGTTTGTGGATAAAACGCGGCTGAGCCACGCATGACGGACGAGATTTTAAAAAAAAACTTGAAATGTAACACAAAACGTGAGATTCTTAGAGTAAGATTACAATGCCCTTAACGCAAGATTTTAAATCATACCTACGTTTAGCGTATTCGAGCATCGGAATCACTGTGGCGTTAAAGTAAAATGGACGATACCTGCTCAGACAGCGCTACATGTGGAAATAAATTCAGTGGTATTGAATTTGTGACTTTGAATCAAGAGCGTTTGGGTTCATTTTACTCTGACGCCAAAGTTTTTCGACGATTGATTACGTTCAACGTCAGTGTGATTTAAAATCTTGTGGTAAGGGTACCCTTATATTATAATTATTTATTTATGTTTGTGTTAGGATTTAAGTGAAGATGATGATTATGATGGGTGATGATAATGTTAAAAAGATGATGAATTTTGTTGACAAAATGTAAGATATTAGTTAGTCTTGTATTGAACCGAACATTCCAAAAAGTGTTAGTGTAATTGTAAATGTTAGAATTAGTTTTGAAGTTTTATTATATGGAAGGTACTATTCAATTTATGGACGGGGTAGTAATATGAATAATTTACGATTATGGAATGGACTATTCAATTAATAAAAGGGCAATAGGGTAATTTATTAAATGAAAGGGACTTTTTAATTCATGGATTGGCAATGGGGTAAATAAAGAATGAATTTGGAATGGACTATTCGATTTATAATTCGATAATTCATATATTATAAGGAATATTAAGTATTAGTTTTCTGAAATGAATTTGAATGTATGGAACGTGTTTAAGTATAAGTTTTCTGAAGGATATTTGAATGTATGTAATGTGTGTAGTATAATAGTTTTATTTTTTCCAATGTAGAAGTTGTTGTACGAAAGATATTATATTTTATTTTATTAAAGCTCATAATAAAAGACGTTGTATTATGAAAGTGCCAAAGCTTGGACTGTATAAGTGTTTAAAATAATAAATTAAATATATTGGACAAATAAAATGTATTATTATATTATTATGTAATAAGGTTGACTCGATTGAATATAATAATTAAATGTTTAATAAATAAATTGAAGTATTCAAATTATGTATAGAAGCTTAGTTAAATACCAAACCACTTGTTGACGTGCATTATGCTAGTCTGTAATAGTTGTACTATAATTATTGTCCCAGAATGACAGCTGTCTAGTTCATCTTTCTCTTTTTTTCTCAGCTGTAGTCTCATTAGAAAGCGTTCGTACTTATGTGGCAAGTGCTTCTTTCTCTTTCTTTCTCAGGTGTAGTAACAGTTCAGGACTAATGACCCCTTATTGAGTGCTTCTTTTATCAAAATATAGTCTCTGACCTGAGGTGAGCTTGTTTGCGCAGTATTCATACAAACTGTCGAAGTGAACGTACATACTACGCGCGAAAATATGCTATTGCGATGCGTCTTGCGGTCAACTTCAGACGCGACTATTTAATTGGCGCCGGTTATACTAAAGCATTTCGATCCTCACGCTGGTAACTTTTGGAATATTGACCCGGGTACATACTCTGTCGGCTCGTGACTTTTTCAGTTTTAATATAAAACTTGTGTCAATGTAATAAGGTCCGTTTTAGTTTGCATTTTTTTTCTGAGTGCACCAATGTAGGTGGCTTATTTGTTCCATGTTAGTCACGTTAGTTTGTCAGCTGTCACTAATCAATGTATTATTTCATGGACTGTATGTATTAGGAATAGGTAGGTTTCTCTCGTTTTTCTTTACACCCTAGTTTGTATAAGCTGGCGGGGAAACATGAGTAGATATTGTCTGTTCAGTAGTTAATTTTGTAAAAAAAACACGCACAATTTGGACAACCGTGACGGGTAATGTATTTCGGCCATACGCTTTAAGCAATATTACTTAAAATGACAGTTTGATGTCACTGGACCAGGGACTGAAAAACAGATTCATAAAGGTTACAGAAATATAAGTGTTACAGAATGAAAGTGTAACAGAATCGAAGCTGTAACCCTTTTGGATGTGTTTTTAATTATGTTAACCCGAAGCACTTATATTTCTGTAACAGAAACGAATCTGTACCAGAAATAATGTTTTAAAGTGTCACCGAAAAAGCGACGTTGCCAAATTTACTGTTCTGTATTCAAATTTGAACCTAAGGTGAAAGCACCGATGGTTGCAATTGTTTTAAGAAATACATGGCCATGTTGTGTCAGTGTGTGTAAAGTCCAATACAGTGAATAGAACGCGATGTCACACCGTGCAGTTTGTTAGGGCATGTTAGGGTTGCAGATAAAACACTTATTAACAGAAATAAACGGTTACAGATTGATTGGGTTACAGTATCGTTTCTGTTTCCGTTATAAGTGTGTCTGTTTTATAATAGTTTCACAATATAGCTTTATGGTTGGCAGTGATACTAATGATTTGTTAATATTAAATAAGTCAATTTAATATGTTATGTGCAATATAATATATATGAGGTTTTATTATTTTGGTACTGAATATATTTGAACTACCCATACAAAAAGTCTATTTTTCTATTTACTATTTTTTTTAGTTATTCAGGCTGTTAATACTATTTCAATGCATTTTTCAGTAAAAAATATTGCGGATCATCTGTAATATAAATTTTCAAATTAGGTATCGCCTCAAATAAATTATTATTATTTCGATTGCTCAATAATACTATAAAACAAAATTGTGGCGTCGAATACTTAATATATTCATTAAAAGAAGTTAAATATAATCTTTCTTACGGAATAAAAACGAAATAAAAGTATTAGAAAATTATTTATAAGTTAAATGTTAAAATATGTGTTACGTATTGTGAATTAAAATGACATTATTAAATAAGATATTTCGTTGTAAATAAGCGACAATTGTTTTGCATAATAGGTATTACTTTTTTAAGTATTTATTACTGTAAAAAAAAACTATTAGACGTTATTGTAGTTTCCAAAGAAGTTGTTAGAATAAAATAATAATGTCTTTAACTAAATAATTTAATGTGTTAGGTGTAAAAATATGGCACTAATTTGATTGCATACAAATCGTAAACTTGAACAAATTGTAAATAAAGCAGTTCCTTCTTTTTACAATTTCTAATATAATATCTTCATAAATTTTATGAAGATATTTTCTTAGAAATTAATTAATTACGGAGTAAATAAATAATAAATAAATTAAGGAGTTCCTTATATTTAATACACGGAACTCCTTAATTTTAGCGAGTACTCAACTCCTTCCCCGGGATGCAACCTATCCCTATACCAAATCCCATCAAAATCGGTTGGAAAAATGCGACCCATCTTTCCAAAGCGTAGCAGACAGACGCACTGTTGCATTAATGATATTAGTATAGATAACTTCTAGCAGTAGTATACTTTGATCTCCGTCACTAATTTTAAGCACGAAGACATTACTGACAGGACAGGACGAAACGTCGGCGCGCACACCCTTAAATGGAGTTGCATTGAAACGTTTTCGCCATACGACGCGGGCGTTATGCCCTGTCTGTAGTGTGAATTCGCCCTAAAATATATTTTAAAAACACCCATGGCTTGTAGTGTCCCACAAACTTACCTGGCCCGGTGACAGCGTCGCTAGTTAATATGAAGAAAAAACAACTAAACAGGCATAAAAACTAGTTTTTAATTTTGGTACACCGGGCTAGATATATTGGTGAGACTATAAAATCTTTCCTAGATAATTTTGATACCTAGCCAGGCCGTTTGAGTTTTGTGCGCAAACAAATTAGTACCACGAAACAATATATTGTAAAATATTCAATTACATGCTCAAATAGTGAATTTATTGTGATAGCTTAGAAATATCCCCGTTTTGTTTGTGTTGTAGTAGTTTTATCATATTAGGTATATCTCCATCGTGTTTTATTGTAGGTATGCTAAAAAATTACAATTGCCGTCAATTTCAAAGAGAAAAGTCTCCGGCGTTGAATCGAATGACTCGTATAAACTAAATTTGGAGTATTTGCATCTTACTTTTTAATACTGTTAAAATAAAATTGAAAACTGACATTCTGAAAACTCACCTTATAAAGTTCTAAATAAAATAAAATACATAGCTTTGTTCAATTATTTTGAACTTTAAGGCCCTATATACCAATATTATCTTTTTCCTGGAACTGTTTAAAGAAACCGGAATCACAGCTGTGGGGTATTAAATTTTGTTGGCAAATATTGGAAAAAAACATGCAAATATTCTAAATTTATTTGGCGTCCATTGAATTCTATAATTTTTGTCTGAGTACTTTGTGGCTATGGTGACATTGCATTATAGCTGAATAACTTTGAATACAATAATTAAATGTGTTGAAAAGTAAAATTGTAATTTCGCAAATACATATATACCTACTTGATAATTAGTAAGATTTACCACTATAGCTCATTAACGTCCCACTGCCTGGCACAGACCTCCACTCTCATAGGAGAGAGGGAATTTGAGCTTAGACCCACCACATTGCGCCAATGCGAGTTGGCGGGCTATTAAGATTTATTGCTATTGTATTCGTCTCGTTAGTCGTTACTACTGTCACAAATTGTAAAACCAAAAATCTATTTTTTTGAAATTGTATAATTTTATAAAATGAAGCTCGAAATTGTTATTTTGCTGTGCAATATGTATGTATAACTGTCGATGTATTTGCCGTCCGTGTATGCATTCTGTTGTAACCAATGTACTGATAATAAAATCCTAAAATATTATTAAGGCTTTTTTTTAATATTCCGGGAAAGGATACCTGAATCCTAAATATGGTGTTCCCACACCCACAATACTTTTGAACGACCTATCCAATAACACCCCACAATAGGGGATAGAGGACTAGTCATTATAAAAACGAAGTAAAGGAATAAAACAAAACATTTCATAACTACATTTATTCATCTGAAGGCAAGTCATTCAACACAATATTATGTACATATTGGAATGCCAACAATAAACGCGCAAACTAGATCTGTTTATTCTTAAAGATCAATGGCCCAGGCTGAGGTAGCACAATTTTGGAGCAACTTTCATGGATAAATTGACAACTAATGCATAACTGCAAAAATAGGATGCAACAGGATAATCCTCTGTTTATCTCTTGCATGCTACTTTGAACTCTATTTTAAGTTGTAATTTAGTTCACTATCAATTGATCAATGAAAACTGCTAGAGCATTTTGCTGCTCAGTGGCCGCTGACCGTAAGTTGCTCTGGCCCACTTGCACAAGCCTGTTAAATGTTTTTTTTTTTTAAATTCTCTTAACCTGTCCTTTTCTATAGCATCTCAAATGTATCTAAACTAGTTTAAACAGTGTACACAATTCTGTAAAACACAATCTATAAACTTAACTAAAATGACAGCTCTTAGTCCCTTTCCGCAGGGACTATTATGAAAGGGTCAGCAATATAATTCTGTCATTTTAGTTTAGTTTACAAAATGTATAAAACAGAATTAGCCTCAGTATTGCACTGCTGTATAAGGCCCACTTGCACAAGGACTCTTATTAAACTGAATTAGTAATTTTTTTTTAATGATGTCCCTTTTTTGCTACAACAATATGCATTTGCCAAAAAGGGACAGCAAACATACAAAATTAATCAGTTTAAATGTCCTTGTGCAAGCTGTCCTTAGTATAACACTGCCTAAACTGATTTAGTTTTTTGTGATGTCACTTTTTGATAAGTTTATTCCGGGGCTGACATGAAAAAGGCAGGTATAATATATTAAACTTAAACACATTTAAAGGCCTTTTAATGCTAGTGTGCCTTAAAGTATAGAACCGCGCTTAGACTGAAGTTTGAACGTTTACCGTTAGCTCGACATCTGTGTAATGGCTAACGTTTGTACAGGAAATATCACAACGGCGAAAACAAATAACGTTTTAAAGCTATTTTTCGCGTATCTTATGGTTACTTAAGAATTAAACGTGTCACTTGCTAACTTACATTTCATATAAAATATATAACAAATAATATATATTGTGACTTAAACGTATTAACCGTTTAAGTTTGATAAAATAAATGTTCTTAAATCAACAAAAATATAAATAATAAAATTATATAGGTAGATATATTGTACCAGAGCAGAGTTGAGAAACATAAAATAATCTAACATTAAAATTATTTTTTATGGAATTCGGAAAATGAGTATTAAAACTTAAATCGAAGCTTATTTTAGTAAAATAACCTAAAAAAATGAGACCCTTAATAAAATACTGTCTGAATAAGAGATAATTATATTAAATTATACTTAATATTATAAAAACTTTTGATGTTATTCTCTAAAAATTCTATAAATATGTTGGATATGTTGCTGTGCAGTGGCGTGCACAGGGCTTGTAGTTAGGGCAAGCATTACTTAGTCACAATACCTATTTAATGACTGGTACAATGAAAAATCATTCACCTATTACCATTAGGGTAAGCAGTGCTTTTATACCTCTATGAACTGCACGCCACTGTTGCTGTTCTTATAATATATACTACAGTATTTATTGCATGAAGCTTCAATATTTAGGTATATATATATACTACAAGTGCGGCATGATGAAAATTTCTCACGTTTATGCAGCAACGTGAAAAATCAATAAGCATTTTTCATTTTTGAACGAGCATTTTTCATTTTTGAAGTGAAACTTCTTTAGAATCGTTGTGATTTTAAAAATCAGATGAAACGAAAAAGCGACACTAAAAAGAGACAAACATATTCATAATAGGATTTAGCCCGCGATAGAATGAGATAGAATACAAGTTACATTCTCTCGTAAGTATTTTTTCTGAAGTTTCACTTCTGCCGTGTGTGAATTGCACACACACTTTTTTTATTTTAAATATGTATTTGAAAAAGTTTACAATTTCAAGTCTCTTTCTGTCATGGATTGATTTAAACGATTTATGCATTTTTTTATATATAATTAGTAATTATTATTATATTATATATCTAATTATTACATCTAAAGTACGTCACGTTTGCATCACAATACTTTTTGTGCGAGCACAATCTAAAGCGCATCTAACTAAGCGAAATCCTTACAAACGAACGCTCTAGCTATTAATTTATTAGATAACAAATCGACATGTTACTATTACGAGTTAATCAATTTTACCCAACGAGAATAAGACAGTTCAAACTCTCATCTACTTTATTGAATCATACTTATTATTATTAATGCGAAATTGTGTTTGTTTGTTGGTTTGTCCTTCAATCACGCCGCAATGGAGCAACGGATCAATGTGATTTTTGGCATAGGTATAGTTGAGGACCTGGAGAGTGACATAGGCTTAGGCTTTTTATCCCGGAAAATTAAGGAGTTCCCGCGGAAATAAAAAAAAACTTAAACCAAACGGACGAAGTTGCGCGCATCAACTAGTAGGTACTAGATAATGTCTAGAAGTTGGACCGCGTGGATTTAGGCGTGTTAAAAATTAAGTGGAAACTGATTTTCCGGGATAAAAAGTAGCCCATGTCCGTATCCGGGATGCAAACAATGTTTGCACTTTCATTCAAATCGATTCAACGGAAGGTAACAGTCAGACAAGCACATTCAACAATTCATAATATTAGTGTGGATAGTTGCAAGCACTTGTGAATTCTAACATGTACCTAACTGTTTAATTAAATCAATCAAGTTACTGAATAAGTAACTTTAACTAATCGTTAAGGATTAGCAATGTGGAAATTACAAAAGGAAGTAGGAATTCGAACCATCTTATTCTCATTCATTCATTAGTATTCCAATAAACCCCTGCCATTAAGTGATTAATGGAATGGGGTCACGACCCTCAGCAATGAGGAATACGACGTAGAGAGAGTATTCTCATTCATATTGTCCCTATACCTAGTTACCTACGTATACAGACACAACTAAAAATCTGTGGTAAAAGGTTTTCAAAGTCTGCCTCGATACCTAGTTGAGTCTATATTGTATTCATTCATGTATATTATATAATTGAATAATTGTCTTTATTTCATTTAATTTTTACATTTTATTAATTTATTTATTATGCTATTAATTATTATATTATCTATGTGCTAAATTACTTTTGTGATGGTAAAAAAATAATACGTTTCCCATTCCAACAAGTGAGAAAGGCTGAGTTGCACGAAACAAATAAAAAAAATTAAAGTGGAGATTTAGCTAATTTAGTCACAGGAATTGTATGCAATCACCGTTTAATTTTTTAAATTTGTTTCGAGCAACACAGCTTGGCTCTATGTATGTATAGTGCTTTATCACAAAACAAATAAATTGCATATTCATTTCGGCCATCGGTGGTTAGTTGGTAAGTCTGCACATCTGTACAGTAAATAGAGAATATTTTAACGTTTCAATTATCTTAATTGATATTCATTATAACTATAGAATAGTTACCATTCAGCTTGACAAACAGACATAAGATAAGATTAGATTACATTTCATTAGATTCTGAAATTTCCAATAAAAATTTATGATATCTGGTATTACTTATGGAGGATATTTTGCAATAATCTCGTAATTGTCACGGAAGACAAATTAACTAAATAACAAATAACTTCAGATTCCAAAAATACAGTTATTAAAGTAGAATGCGAGTTAAAGATCAAATTCGACAAAATCACAAATAATAATAATTAAGGTGGAAGACAAGGGTCTGCCCGCGAAATCCAAATTTAATTTGGATTTTCGCAATTTGTAAACGAATACGACAAAGTAGGCATAAGGCATTCAAATTGCGCCCCTAGGAATATCATCTTCACAGGTTTATATAAAAATCTTTGCTTGAAAGTGTCCAGTTTAAGAAATTAGTCAAAATAATGAGTTTGACGTGAGTTACTCACAAATTAGTCATTATTTTCCTTCCTTCCACCTTAAGCGAGGCTTGTTACTAAAATTTCATATAATGCAAGTAAATAAAAAAACACATTTGTGTAAAATTAAGATATTAATACATTCAAAACGTAGATATCGCAAAGTAATAATACTGTTCTAAAATATAAGTTAATTTTTATTATGAGAAAAGTAAATAAAAAATACTGTGCGATAGCCTAAAAAGCAGTTCAATACCTACTACGTACAGAAGTTACCAATAATTTTTAGTTAACCCTATATACTACCCAATCCAGATGCTATTAGGATAATAAAACTATGTTCATTTCTTTTCCTCTAATGATTACATTCACTGGAGTGAAAAGGATAGAACGCTAACTATCATCCTAATAGTATCTAGATACGTTAGTACTTTACGTATGCATCACATCATAATATCAGATTTTACTATTTTACTATTATTCTATCAACAGTGTGTAGGGTCTATTTATCCTAAAGCTCTAAGCAAATCTAAACACAGACGTACACAGTTTTATTATCATTTTATTGCAATTAGTGATCGTTTAAGCTAGTGTAAAAGCTAATGTGAATCTTATTGTAATTGATATAAGTGCTCAGTCCCTTTCAACTTTCCTTAAATCGTCTACTATAATTTTAACTAATTCTGTTTCACTTTTTATTCGTAAGCAAAACTACTTAAACTAAACCTTTTCAACTTTTCATTAATATAAATTTACATTTCATGTTTGTTTCTTTTAATTATACTTCTTGAAGGAACTATACGTATATAATAATAAATTAATTAATACATACTTTTACTACTTAAATATTCCTTAAAAATTACATACAGCAGATAATTTACTGCATAAAACCTAAATAAGAAAAATAAGCATTTCTTTGTGGCAGGGTATAATTCCCGTTTCGAAATACATATAGACTAAGTATATATTTTTTTTAATGATTTGTAATAAAATCAAAATTGTGTATTTCACTCAGTTATGGCAAGAGTTAGCTCTCTATGGCAAACCTAATGGAAGCTAATGGAACCTAATAGAAGTCTTTTTTATTATCCACTACAAGTTAGCCCTTGACTGTAATCTCACCTGATGGTAAGTAAATATGCAGTCTAAGATGGTGGCGGGCTAACCTGTTAGGGGCATGACAGTTATATTAAACCCATACCCCTATTCGGTTTCTACACGCCATCGTACCGGAACGCTAAATCGCTTGGTGGCACGTCTTTGCCGGTAGGGTGGTAATTAGCCACGACCGAAGCCTCCCACCAGGCCAGACCAGGGCAAATTCAGAAAGTATAAATTCCCAAATTGACTTTGCCGGGGATCGAACCCAGGACCTCCACACGTTAAGACAACAGCGCTCAACACTGCGCCACGGACGGCGTCAAAATTCATTTACATATGAGTGACATAATTTATTTTCTATTCTTTATATTTTTATAATATAATTATAACAGTTAATTTTCATATGTTTATTATTGCATTTGAGCCCCTGGGGCCATGGAATTTTAGTGCATGTGTGCTTGCCTATGAGAATGTTATAAAATATAAGAAATGGCATACATATCATAAAATTAGAGGCATTTTTGTATTCAATCTAACAGTGATACCACTTTTCGAATGTCTGATCGATTTTTTTCAGACAGTTAATGTTTGTGTGAACAAGTTATTCACAGATTAGCCTTTACGTTATGTGTACTTTTGACGTCGACTGTACTATTACAATCGCGTCCCTAAATCCCCTACAAACAAATTCATAGTAAATTGTACTTTAACGATAACCCGTTAAGGTTCTATATCTTCAGATCTACCTTTTAGAATTAAATTTACTTCTAAATACATTTCTATACCATTTCATAAGGTTAGGATGGGATAGAATCCCATCTAAAAAGAGATTCGAATAATTTCACAGTAAATTGTACTTTAAAATTAAGCTATCAAAGTTCCATATCCTAACGGGCTAGATGATTACATACTTTGTATCATTCTTTACATTGCTTCATAGTAAATTATACCTTATACAAAGGCAATTTAGGTTCAATATCTTGCTTCAGGCGACTGCGGAATGAGAGGTATTCGCACGACTGCAGCGAGGGATGCTATCTGACTTCACGGTAAATAAAACCTTAAATATGACAGTTAAGGTTCCATAATATGTTAACGGGCTAGGTACGTTGAGTGATTCTTCAAAGAGCTGCATACAAAATTGTACCTTATACAAAGGCCAGTAAGCTTCAATATCTCGCTTTAGGCGAGTGCGGAGAGCGAGACGTTTGCACACCGCCTCCAGTTGCCATTAAGGATGTTATCTGACTTCACGGTAAATTAAACCTTAAATATAACCCTTTAAGGTTCCATATTACTTTAACTGGTTAGGTGATTACGTTGAGTCATTCTTCAAAGAGCTGCATACAAAATTGTACCTTAAACAAATGGCGGTAAGGTTCAATATCTCGCTTCAGGCGACTGCGGAGAGGGCGGTATCCTCACGACCCCGGCGAGGCGTTCGCAAACGGCCTCAAGTTGCGCGTCCAACATTAGCGATGCTATTTGGTCGTCGGTCAGCATTTCCATACTAGAATCAAACAAAATTTTATAATAGTCTATACTTCCATACTTAATAATATTATTAATGCGAAAGTGATTCTGTCTGTCCGTCTGTGTGCTACGCTTGCATGGCCCATCTTTTCAACCGATTTTTATGAAATTTGGTACAAGGATAGGTTGTATCCTAGCGAAGGACATACGCTATACCGGAAAATTCAAAAAATCCCGCGGGAAACCAAAATCTTAATCCACACGGACGAAGTCGCGGGCATCATCTAGTATATATGCGAAATTTTGGCTACTTGGAGTTCCCGCGGGTATTAAAAAAACTCATTCCACGCGGATGAATTCGCGGGCATCAGCTAGTATGTATTATATTATATTAGTGGGCCTGGCAGGCGCACTGTCAGGGCAGGTTCACACACACAAAAACACACTCAAAATTTTTCACCAATTTGGTCCATCCATTTTTGAGTTTTTGCGAAACTAACGCACGGCAATTGATTTTAATTATATAGACTACAAACTCTTTTATACCTAAGTGGTTAGTAATATTTCACAACAACAACAACTGTAAACAGTTTCAAATCATTCGGATGGACCATGCGCGAACGCATAGTATGTAACGAAGGGACAAATACAAAAATACAACATTTTATATAATATCAGAAGATGTTATAATATTATTGCAGTAAGCAGTACTGACCTAGTCAAACTGTCAGTATCGGAGTATCTCTCGTCGGAAGTGGATGAAGCGCCGTCGGGGGCCGGAGACCTCCGAGAGCGCGGCGAAGCCCTGCGCGGAGTCCGCGGGGCGGAGCCCGAGCCGCGCCGCTCGCCGAACAGCGACAAACCTGGCATAGTACACACATGGTTGTATACACGGTGACTTTTAAGTGGTCTAACAAAGGCAGTCCATTTGTCCCCAATTACTATCATATAAATACTTGTTCTTTATAAATACTCATTTGTTAAAAACTGAAAAGGGATACTTCCTGGGATGCAATAACCCTCAATTATATCTGGTCCAACGCACAATTTCTCAGCACCTTCGCAAACGGTTAGATATTTGCTAAACTTTTCCCACCCTTTCAACCATTTTAACAGACAACTGGTCTTATTTCAAAAGATTCCAGAAGATTCAAGAAACATCTCTTTGACCTTTTCCACCGTGCCATGTAGCAAGGCATCCAGACTCTGTCGTCTCCCTCTCTCTAGCTCAGCTTGTATGCTCCTGTCTTTATTCCTGTTGATTTGTCATGAGGAAGATAGTGTTACACCTCTAAGACTTATGTTGAAATATCTCTTTGACCTTTTGCCCCATGTCATGAAGCAAGGCATCCAGACTCTGTCGTCTCCCTCTCTCTAGCTCAGCTTGTATGCTCCTGTCTCTATTCCTGTTGATTTGTCATGAGGAAGCTAGTCTTACACCTCTAAGACTTACCTTGAAACATCTCTTTGACCTTTTCCCCCGTGTCATGAAGCAAGGCATCTAGGCTCTGTCGTCTCCCTCTCTCCAGCTCGGCTCGTATGGCCGCGCTCCTGTCTCCAGTCCTGATGATGCGTCTAGGGGAGGCCGCTGATACTTTGGTTTCCATCGGACTCGGCGGTGATGATTTTTCTGGGGTTGAACGAGGTCGGAGGGAGCATTTTTCGAAACTTATCTGGGGGATAAAATGCGAGTATGATTATAACTTGCATAAGATGTAATTAAGAAATACTCGTAATAACTAGATTCGGTAATGATTGTGACAATTGCGCCTTAATTTATACAACTCAAGATTTCTGACATTCTATCATTCCTCAGCGACACATTCTATCGTCGACATTAAGGGGGGGGCCTCTCGCTGCCGAACATCATCCAAAATATGATTGGCAGCGAGACGTGCTGGAACGTGATGACCTCCTTCTGCGAAAATGTTATGGAGCTGAAGGAGGCTGCGGAACGGGAAAGAGAGCTGGACACTAACGCTCCACCGATCCGCAGAAGACGACAGGGGGAAAGAAGGCGACACTTTGCTCACCTTCTCCCGCCATAGTATAGGTGTAGGACCCTATGGTCGGTTCAGCGTCGCGACGTCTCAGTCGAATCCAATACGTCTTGGGACCCTGAGACCTCTCTTTTTAGACGCGGACTGTGCTGCTGGTTTTTAGTGGGTATTCTGCTTCCATCTGTGAGTCCCACATACCCGCCTTGTGCGGGATGCGTAAATGCATTTTTCCAGCAAAAAAAAAAGTCCTACCTCCTCTAGGCTGGAGTAGTCCAGATCGATCTCGGTCCAGGTGTCGGCATCGCTCCGATCGGCGCGCCGCAGCCACTCGCGCACTTTCTCGTGGTTGTTGTGAGCGCACAGCTCCTCCAGCGTTTCCTCAATGATTCAGCAAGTCCTACCTCCTCTGGGCTGGAGTAGTCCAGATCGATCTCGGTCCAGGTGTCGGCATCGCTCCGGTCGGCGCGCCGCAGCCACTCGCGCACGTTCTCGTGGTTGTTGTGCGCGCACAGCTCCTCCAGCGTTTCCTCAATGATTCAGCAAGTCCTACCTCCTCTGGGCTGGAGTAGTCCAGATCGATCTCGGTCCAGGTGTCGGCATCGCTCCGGTCGGCGCGCCGCAGCCACTCGCGCACGTTCTCGTGGTTGTTGTGAGCGCACAGTTCCTCCAGCGTTTCACTGGCGTTGGACTCGCTCGCGGTGTCTGTTATCGTTGAACGATCCAAGTCTGAAATTAAATTCATTTTATTACTCTCTCTCTGCGACGTATTCCTCATTGCTGAGGGCCGTGACCCCATTCCATTAACCACATAATGGCAGGGGTTTTCTTGTTTTTTCAGAGTACTTAGCTTATATTAGGTTTGAAGTTTTAATTAAATAAATTGACACATTCAATACCTTCACCGACAGTGTATAATTACTAAAAAAAAGTGTGTGTGTGCAATTCACATACGGCAGAAGTGAAACTTCAGAAAAAAAAAAGAAAAGAGAGAATGAGATAAATATTAAATAGACAGATTCAAATAAATGGAGAGAATTTTATTGACCGAGCGAAGCGAAGGTCTCTGAGTCTACTTGGGTGAATTGGCACTTGTCCGTCCGTCCGTCCGTCCGTCCGTCGGTCCGTCCGTCCGTCTGTCAGAGCATTATAACTTCTGAATTACTGAACGCAATTACTTCAGCTTTAAATATAATATGTAAACCAATGGCCTCCCGCCGAATATGGCTTAAAAAATAATAAAAATCTTTATTTCAGGGGGGCTCTCATAGAAGCGAATGCGAAGTAAAATATTTTTTATAAAGTTACTTATGGTTGCGGTATATCATTTTAAAGATAATTAGGAATAGAGTCCAAAAATATATTTTTTTTTAATTTTTCCCCCAAAATTGACGAAATGGGGGGCTTTCAAAGTGGTGATTTTCTAACGTCCAAAGATGACCTCAGAACTCTAAATTTTCTGAAAGGATGAGCCTGAAACTTGATCAATTATTTCAATTATATCCTGTACTTGAACAACAAATACTAAAATTATATAAATATTGTAAGGAAACGGAATTATTTAATTTTTAATGAGCTTCAGTATTTTTAACAGAACTTCACATTTATGTCAATAGATGGCGCCGCGAGGTCTTAGTTCGGGGCGAACCACTAGTTTACAAATAATTGGATAAAATGAGTATGTCAATAGACAGAAAGTCAGATAAAACGAAATCTAGCAATTTACTGTCAAAGTCATTAAGACTTTTTAATAGGGACCACCATAAAACACCACTTTATTATTAATTATTTTATCAATCATTGGATCCTAAAAATTGAAAGAACTTACCATTCCTAGTGGACTGTCTTCTAGACCGATGCCGATGTATTTCATCGGATATCCTCTCCAAGTTCCTGAGAGCTGACGAGTACTTCTGCTTGGCATCAGCCACTTGTTCCTCTAATGTCTGAATACGAGCCTTCTGGGCTTCCAGCGCTGAGTTTATCCGAGCTTTCTCCTCAAAGTACGGTCTGAAAAATACAATTTTCCCTTATCTGGCTCGAAGGACCAAAAAAGCTTACATAGAAGGTTAATATTTACAAGTTATGTATAAGCAGTGCGTTAATTTGACATTCATTGTGCATGACAGTTAAGAAAAGTAAGGTTGAGTTGGTTTAAGCCTGAAACACACTATACGCGTGTCGTTTTGACGTCCATAATGCTGATTCTCGAGTTAATAACATTAGTAGCCCCGTACTGTAGCCTCGAAGTAACAATTACATATTAATTAGTGCCCGGACTAAGCCTCTAGCAGCAGTAGTTCAGTTCCTTGTAGATCGCGCCTTACGATTTTGGACCTACCTTTTATGGTGTAACCCGTTGTCCTAGGTGAGCGACAGAACCGACGCCACGCGACGCGACGCCATAGAAAACAGACGTATCTACGCGACTACATCTGTCATTTACTATGGCGTTGCATCACGTTGCGTCGCTTCCGTCGCTCCTAGGACAACGGGTAAGCGCTATTAAGAATCAATAAAAAATCTAAGTGCATTTTGTTCAAATTTGAAACTTCATTGCTACAGCTTGTGGACATTCAATTTACGTGTTTTTTTTTGTTAAGACATTTGACATATTATCTAGATACTATTTAAACAGTTCTTCGTCTTACAAAAAGTTGTGTGTCAGGCTTTGTGTTGGTTAGTATGTTTATATTACTATGAGTTTGTGAGCATGCAAGTTTGTAGCCATTTGCAAAAGAGGCAAAATTACAGTAAAGTAATAAAAGAAAATCATGTACCAAAAGTGATGCGGCGAGCGGCGGCGTGCCTGAAAGAAATAAGTGCAACTAAACAAGCGAAGGTTGGCAAACTATTATAATATGTACATGATACAATTATATGTTACATAGTTGTCAAGCATTCTACACTACAGAAATGAAGGGAAAATATACAGAATACCAGACTAAGGCTGCCTGACAACTGGAACGGAGTGGATATGTATTGTGCGGACTAATCGGATTGTTGATCAATTAAGATCTTTCATTGGCCTGTTTGGCTCGTCTTGGCTCTCGCTTGGCGGCACGTCTTTGCCGGTCTTCTCCGCTCCGCTTCAATGGACAGGCACCCATAAGGCGGTGGGATACCCTAAATTTCCCCTCTCAACTGGTAATTTTTTTTCGCCCTTTTTTATTTATCAAAAACTTGGTATATTAAAGTAAAAATATATCTAAAATGTGCCAAATTTTATTGTCAAGATTTGGATTGGCCTCATTTTGACAAAAGTATACAGATACTTTTCCAATCACTGAAAATTAGAATAAACAAATGAATTGAATAAACAAATTTAAGAAATCCATTAAAAGTATGCTCCTGAAAAAAGCTTATTATACTGTTGAAGATTATGTAAATGATAGAGGAGCATGGATTTGATCGCTCCAACAATGCTGGGGACAGCGGTTACTTATGTACACATTGATATAGTAATTGTAAATGAATTATTTAAAAAGAGCAACCACCGAGTTTCTTGCTGGTTCTTCTCGGTAGGAATGGCATTCCGAACCAGTGGTAGATTCACTTGACGATTCAAAAGTACTTGTAAAAGTTTATTTGAATAAAAAAAATATTTGATTTGATTTGATTTGAATAGGATATAATGTAGGAGAGAGAGTTAAACTTAGGTTACCATAAGAAAGGTAAAGCATTTAACCAACAAGAGTGGAGAAGACGTGCTTTCCCTTCAGCTAAATGTATAACACAGACTTTCATTATATTGACATTCTTGACAAGTCATCTGCATTGATTAATAATAACATATCTGTGTATGTGTATTGTTTAAGGTAGTGTCAAATCCACCCATTGGAGCATTTAATTTAACATCTAAGCTATGAAAATTAAGGGCTCCTATTAGTGGGATTGAAAAACATCCATAGCTTAGCAAAGTAGCATATATCTCTGGTGGAAAACACCCTAAGTCCGGCGCACGCCGAGCCTAATTTCTTGTAAATAACATGTGATCTATGAAGGTTAGTCTAGGTTTAATGCAGGCCGGTAAATTAAAAAGTTATCATTAAATCAACCCTTATGTTATTACAGTATGTACATGGGATAGTGAATTATATTTGGTTTATTAAAACTAATGTGTAGTATAATACAGATTATGCCATGTTGAATGGTGGCTACTGGCGAGAATGCTGGCTGCATTTCCGCGCTGAACACCCAAGCCACTCAAGTCATGTCTTATAAGAATTTTGTGAAGAATTTAAGTACAAGGGCCATGAATTTTAGTCCAGACTCCTACTAATTTTACCCAGGGTTTCCACGGCGACACAAAAACTCTCTATGAGAGGCATACTGGCTTTGCTCTGCTTTAAACCATATCTGCTGTTGCCCCTGGCCTTGTTATTGTCTCTCTGATATGACGGAGGCCCCGCTGATACCTAATACAGAAGAATCTCGCTAATCCGGCACTATTAAAAACCAGAGGGTGCCGGATTATTGGTATATAGAAAAATTCATAATAAATAAAATAAAGAATTTCATAAAGAGGATACGACATATTTGTATTAATGTCCTAAAAGTTTTTTTTATAACTGTAACTCTCACAACTAAATAATTACATAGTTTTACAATACAATACAATAGTTTAGAGGGGCGAGGAAGGCGTGGGCGGATCGGTCTAATGAAGTGCCGGATTAGTGAGATTCTACTGTACATGCAATCGTCACCGCCTGCGTCACGCGAGCTCAGTAGACCTGTACCTGGACTTGGTGATGTGTCTCTTGAGACCATTCTGTAGCTGCTGCACGAGCGCCGTGGCCGCGCGGTGCGCCGCCGCCTTTGTGCGCTGCGTCACCGTCGCCGCCGCGCGGTCGCACTCCGCCTGCGTCACAAGAAATCATTACATCCATACTAATATTATAAATGCCAGTGTGTCTGTGTGCCTGCTAGCTTTAAAAGACCAATTTTCAATTGGTATAATAGCCGGCACGGCGCATAGTTCAATAACTATGCGCAAAAACACATTTTCGGGAGTCAATCGAAGTGCGGTATGAGGTGCGCCACGAGGGGCCGCGCGTTGCCATAGTAACCACGCAGTCGCACGGCGCCCCTCGCTCCCCGCGCACACTCCGCACGGCCAAGTAGTACAATCGCGTAGGAAAATTACAGTTCTTTGAAATTAATATTTCTCTAAAGTGTATGATCATTTATTTTCAAGAAGTTGACTCGACCACAGCCAGCTTTAAAGGGACAGGCGAGAAGAATGGTATTTGACGTTTATACTTAATTATTCTTATCAGAGATATTTTTATGTAATTTGATTTTTCGTTTAATTAATTAAATTACTTCACTCCATTTTCATATATCATAATTAATATATTCAAATCGAATATTAACAGATTTTTTCTTTAACGATTCTTAATTTCCGGGCAATCACGGAGCATGCGTCTAACATTTTTGTTGATAATTGTACCTTTTGACCGACGACCGCCAATATAGAGATAGGTTGCATCCGGGGGAAGGACATTTTACTACTTTTTATCTCAGAAAATTATAGAGATCTCGCAGGAATAAAATAAACTTGTGCGAGACGTCGTGGACATTATCCAGTTGATTATAAATATAGAGAAAACAGATTACGAACTAATTAATTAACTCTGAAAAATATCAAAAAATATCCTTCAATGTGTTGCAAGATAAATTAAAGATATATACAAAACATTTGGTTTTAAACATGTCTCATTCACACACAATAGACTTCCAACTGGAGGTTTAAGTGCGAAAATCTGCCCAGTAGGAAGAAAGACATGTCTCGGTCTATGAAATGTCAAACAAGACTATAAGTAACAAGTTGTGTGTAACAACAAATGCAAACATGGCTTGATACATAGACAGAAAGCAAAATTTTCAACATGTTTTTTGTTAATGTTTCGTCAGTGGAAACTCACGGTTATACCCCTGATGTTGCAGTCATGTTCTCACCTGGTTGACGCGATGTGTGGCGTGGTTGAGCATCTCCTGCCAGGCCGGGTCCAGCGTGAGTCCCCCAGAGCCCTCGGCCAGTCTCGCCAGACCCTGCTCTGCCAGGTAGACCATCTCGCGCGCCGCCGCATGAGCGCTGTTTGCTTTGTCGTACGTGAGGTTAGCCGCATGGAGCTCTTGTGAGGTCTAGAATTAAATTTAAGTAAACTGAATTTAACAAGATTTCTTGGTTATTGAGCCTGCTTTAGTATTGTTTTCTGAATCAGCTTAGGTCTGCTACAGGGTAAGTTTTAAAAAAAAAAGTATAGGATTCCAAAAATTTATTTTTCAGTATGACAGAAATGACCAGGCTGAAATTCAGACCTTATTCATTTATTTTTGCTTTGGGGCTTGTTGTATAAGGTGACTTGAAAAAATTTCATTTTTTTAAGTCACCAAACTTAAGTTAAGGTTTTGCAAACAAACAAATGCTAAAGTTTGGGTGGTTGTTCTTCAATTACCTACTACGCAATAGGACAACGGATCAACATGACATTTTTCAAGGCCACTTTTTTCCTGGAAAATTAAGGAGTTTCCTGTTTCCATGGAAATAACCAAAACTTATTCCAAGCTGACAAAGTCATAAGTATTCTCACAATATTCGCTCTAAATCTGGCTTCATAATACGGCCGTGCTTTGTGAACACTTGTTCCAAGCTTCTTAGTGAGTTGCTGTATTCTCAGATGTCCCTCAGCTAAGAGTCGACGGAAAGCGAGACGCGCTTCATCCAGCTCAACTTCAAGGCGGTTGATCTCATCTGTTGCTGTGTTCAAACGCTCTAGCTCGATCTATGGAAATTAGATAAATAAAATTACAATAGATTTCAACTGAAAAAAGGGCACTACAAGTACTGAGATGAACTTTGTGTAAAAAACTGAAATTTTTTAAATCTGTGATTTTTTTGACAAGTTTTAAAGTATCTACCTTGTCAGTGGTCTCTCAATATTATTGAAATGTATCCATTGCAAATCTTTTAGATGATTTATAATATTTGTATTCTACCTATGTACCTAGCTATGTTTACTACCATGGCAGGGAACTATTTAAAATTAATAAGTAATTATTTATTTTTATAAATTTAATAATATAATAACTGGTGAGTAGTTATTTTTTTATCTGAAACTAATTCATTCAAAAAGTTATTAGTTACTAGTAGTAGTAGTTTAGATTACGGTAAATACTTTATAATCAGTAGTGAGATATTATGTTCTAAATAGTTTTCCTTCATAAATACCTACTGACAATGCGAGTTTTCTGTAACAAGCTGTGGACAGTTATTTCCGTATTTAGCATAGTATCCGTCATGAGTTCATGACCACCGCCTACATAATAAAAAAAGCTAATTGTTCGCGTTGCATGTCTTTTATATCGATTATCTTTACCTGGACCCTGGGATCTAGCTTTTCCGTACATTCTGCGGCGCCTTCGCTCATGGTCCTCTCAAATGATACACATTTTAATCAAACTTACATTCAAAGTAAAGCTATAAATTGAGTTTTATTGCTTTTGTTTAGCTGAACACCGTATCGCCATCGCTACGTGATTTTTTTAAGCCTCAGTAAAAATTTAAACACAAAGCAAAGCTTCCCACACTTGCGAAGCGAAATGCGAAACGAAAAAGTAAAAACGAAATTTAATTATTTAGCTGTGGTAAATGTCAACTGTCAGTGTCGTCGTCTTAAAAAATGGTGTAACCATAGACCAATTATTAACTTATGGAGGGTTTAATTTGAGGTTTAATTTTAGTATTTGTTGTTCAAGTACAGGAAATCATTTAATTTAACCCATATTATGTATCAAATTGGCAAAGACGTGCCGCCAAGCGATTTAGCGTTCCGGTACGATGCCGTGTAGAAACCGAAGGGGTATGGGTTTAATATAACTGCCATGCCCCTAACAGGTGAGCCCGCTACCATCTTAGACTGCATCATCACTTACCATCAGGTGATTTCGCAGTCAAGGGCTAGCTTGTAGTGGACAAAAAAAAATCATTAAGAATATCATCTATAGACTAAAATTTTTATACCTTTATTGAAAATAATACAATAGATCTTAATGCTAGCTAGCCTAACCTAATTACTATATAAATCACGCCCGCGTGGAATGGTGGCAAGAATGCTGGCTGCATTTCCGCGCTGGACAGCCAGGCTGATCCTTTGCGCAAAAGCGATTGGCTGAGCCAGCCCTTCTGTCACCAGATGAGGCAATTAACCGCGGTGAAATACCTATCTCGTAAAAATTTTTTGGCACTAAGACTCCATGGCCCCAAGGTCTCCACGGCAAACGGAACAAATATGTAACTCTCTATGAGAGAGGCATACTTCCGCTGCTTGCCGGTTTCAGCCTTTTCTGCTGCGGCTCCCGGACTTGATGCTGTCTCCCTGATATGACACGGGGCCAATGTGTCTACGCATGTTGCGTCCCACATTAGCGCCCGTCCCCGTTCCCAGGGAACCAGCGTCAATCCATCCGGTCTCTTGCCATCATCCCGACTAATCCCTGCCGGCTCAATGAGCGCAGGAATATCTATGGTGGCAAGAGCCCTTTTGATCGTATCATTGAGAGAGCCATGCCGAAAAAGCCTACCAGCGCTCCTTTGGCAAGAGAGTCCGTGAATTCCAAATTTATCAACCTCTTTTCCACACGGACAACTGTGCTCGTAGCACAGGGTGTTCCCAATCTGAGACCTAGAGCCACACGAAAACTTTCATTATCTAAAAGTGTGCCGAGATTTTTTGATGGCAAGGCATGAAGCCAATACCCGGATCCTTTTTCAGATAAGGCTAGAAGCCTTGCTCGATCTCTTTCACTCGTAAGATTTTGAACCAAATTTGTATGTGTCAGCCGAACAAATAGACTAAAATCATGGAGTTAATAAGTACTTCGAAGTACTTATTAATTCCATGACTAATAAAATATAATTTTGTCTATTGTATGTCAATGGTATTGGGTGACGTTGACACTTGAATGGCCGTCACTACTTGTCTCTGGTTGTCACTTGTCATTTGTCAAACAAAAACAGAGTGGAGCGAGTGCGGAGTGATTCTAATTTTAGAAATAAATTAATAAAATATAACAAGATGGTAATAGTTACAATGGTATAATTGTTTGATTTCAGTGAACTTGCTTTTAACGGTTACTTGTTTCAGGCAACAGAAGTAGAGGAAACCATTAAAAGAATACAGGCCCACAAAGGTGTTATGGGTGTCGTCATCGTAAACCACGAAGGTTTGATCAATTTTCATTTATTGATTTGGAAACTGACTATAAATATTGATGTAACAGTTTATTAGGCTATAAAATACTGTATTTGGGTAAGTATGTATAGAGCTTTGATAAAAGTCATTGTTTTCTTTCAGGCATTCCTATAAAAAGTTCATTAGATAATGCTACATCGGTGTTGTACGCGGGTCTCATTGGTCAGCTCACAGAGAAAGCGAGGAACGTAGTACGTGAAATGGTAATTAAAATTTTAAAAGTAATTAATCTCTGAAAACATTTGATTACATGCTATTGTACTTCTTAATTGAAAGTTTCCTATACTTGGTAGCTTGCAAACCTATTATATAAATTTCAGGTTTGCACAGTATGCCTGATAAATTTTTTGACTTATTGTAAAAATTATATAGGCCTAGTAGTTTTCCCTAGATAAATACTAGGTATATTATTGCAGTGAGCATTAGAAGTTCCAACCAATTTGAGGTCAGCTAGTATTGATTTACTATTATACGTATCCAAAATTCGATACTCTGACAGCAAGATTACAAATCAGCCCCTTTCAGAGTTAAGATTTTAAGCAATAACTATCAACATTCTGCATATATAAACCTAATGGGTACTTACAATCTATTCTTGAACACCTGATGACCTGCAACCAGTCACATAACCAATAGAATAATATCTAAAGTTCCACATTTTTCAGTATAAGGGCCTTGCAGGTTGTACACATTATGTACCACTACCAGTTTATATTTTTAATTGCACCTGTTGTACCAACTACTTTAATACCTTTTACTACTCTTTATAGTCCTGTCCACTGAAGCAGTCATGCAAACATATTCAGAGTACAGAGATAACATTTATTTAACACATCACCTAGCTTGTCTGCCTGCATCTAATACGCTTCAAGTAGACAGGTACATATCCTTACATTAATATGCAGTGTTGAAGGCCTTTTAATTTTCAGGATTCCACAAATGAGCTGTCATTCCTGAGAGTGAGAAGCAGGAGACATGAGATATTAATTGCACCAGATCGTGAATTCATTCTCATTGTCATTCAGAACACTTCAGACTAGTCTATGTATTAAAGTTTTATTACTAAACTAGGTATAAGGTTAATTGCTACTTTTAAGTTAAGATTTAATATGCTAACCTGTTTTTTTAGGTATTTTATGATTAGATACTATATGCTTGTGATCATAATTGCAATATGAATAGAAAAATAAAGGATGGAAGGAATATTTTTTTATCATTTATGCAGCTCTAAAATGTAACGTATTCCATCTGACATACAGTTCGCGCGCGAGTTGAATGCAGAGTAAATGTATGGTGACACGTACAAAATACTCTGCATTCAACTCGTGCGTGAACTGTAGTTGATACTTCAGTGAGTAAAAATATATAAAGTTCTTCACAGTGTAGCAGTAAAAATATCTGATAATTTAAAATTATACTTAAGTAAAGAAAATCAATAAAGCACCTATGCACAAAAACTTTGCACCTCTTTAATTTTTACCATAGTAGTTTGTACCCTATTTTAAATAAAACCACAAAATGATAATTATTTGTTTATTCACTTCGCAAGACATACTTCTGTAAAAAATATATAGGTTTATATTGCAGAATAAGTGCAGACTATTTGACTATTTAATTTATGGTTTACACAGGACTTGTGCAGACTAAAAATTGAGTTTCATATTTATGTGGGTGTTTCCCCATTAGCAATTGTTACTATAATAGTCAAATATTCGTGTAACACAAAATGTATTCTACTTACCATTATTGGAGAAACTTGGGCTAAAAAAGATTAAAGTTATGACAGTTTGGTCTTAGGTTGACTGAGCGCAAAGCTGTTAGGCACTAGTCAATTGGATCAAGATAAAATTGGTTGTGTTTTCTAATATTACACACAAAAACTTGATTTCAAATAGTGGCATGCCTCATATTTTCATCTCTCCAACCAGTATGTATTTGAAGACACATAGTTTTTATGTTCATGACCTAAGATAATACCCCCAAATTCTCATTTAACTGGTTTTTAAAGATGTATGCAGATCCTACCAGGCTGTAGTAGTCCTCGAATCCCGGATTTATTTAATAGTTTGGAATTCAGATTTTTTTCTAGCACCATTAATATAATTTTTTAAATAAGTTTTTTGGATGACTTCCTGTTTAGTCTTGTTTTTATGATTTTTTTTGTCTCGTACTTTAAAGGTATATTTTAGTATTCATACAGCACGTAAATTTGAAAAAATAACAATATTCGTTTGGGGTTCTGTTTTTTTTTTCGCGTTTTTATTATCTTACCATTTCACGTAGGAACTTACCCATTTGTTTTTCTCCACAGTCCATTATTCTTCAGCTGCAGCCCATTTTCTTAATATTTTAATACTTAATTCTATGCTTATACTCGAACTCTTCAGTCTTCAGATTGCTGTACCTTTTAAACTTGCCATTTTTGATTGTGGTACTTTAGATTCTTTTATTTTAAATAAGTCGGTTATTAAGATTGGCTTTATGAGGATACCATAAAGGTCTTCAATCTTGTTACGACTTTCCTTTGTTAAGTACAGAGGAAGGAATTTACTACAATGAATAAAAGCGGTTTGCTTTGATTTCAACGAGAACAGTAACAATTTTTAATAATTTAATCATCATCTAATAAATGTGAAAAAATAATGTTCCAGATTCTTCTGTATAATATTTGTAGAACGCAAATACCTAAAACAAATGCTTCTCTAGCATGTCAGAATCTAAAAATAGTCATATAAACTTACTACTATCACATGGGAAAGGCTTAATTATATTTCACTAGGAATTGTCTCATTTTCAGTGGCCCATGAAGGCTTATATATCTGTAATTGGGTACATGACTATCAATCTAATAACAATGCGAATAGAAACAAATGTGTTCCATGTTTGTAGATGGCGACAGCAAAGCTTTTGCCTGCCGCTAAGCTAGTTTGGGAATTGAACCCTTGTTCAATATTTGATAATTATATATTATTTCTTTGGAAATAGCCTTTTTAAAATTGTAACTTTATGCTCGTTGTTTTTATTATAGGGTTGCAGAATTTTATGGTCCTTCGAAATGGATGTTTCGCTGTTCATTTTAAAAACATTTCATTTAAACATCTTTAATTTGCACGTAAAGTGCAGTATTTAATTATTAGTCATGTACCCACTAATTATTATTAATTATAATTATTTTATTTCCATAAATCCACTTCATTGGTGTAGGACAACAATAATTTTATCTTGACTTGACAGAGGAAGTAGGACCTTGTACTTCAATTTAAATAGTAGAATTGGTTAATAAAAGAAAGTCTCTGATCAGGTCAGTAACATCTCTACTCAAATAGAGTTTGGGGTTAAATATTTTCTTATTTATATATTTCTGCTACGCTTGAATGGTCCATCTTTTCAACCGATTTTGATGAAATTTGATACGAATGAGTTTCCGCTTGAAACCTTAATCCACGCGAACAAGGTCGCGGGTATCATCTAGTTAACAATAATTTATAAATTATTCCTCACGAACTTTAAGACGTCAATTCTTTTATGAATAATTTTTGGAGAGACTTTTTGTCAGTAATTTTGTAATTAAAATTCGCAATTAGTTTTTAACTTTATTTATTTCTAAGACACACAGTTTGTCGTACATTATTTAAGTTTCGAAATAAGAAACCTACTCAAGTAAAGTTTTACATAATTAGCAACTATATTTTATTAAAAACTAAGTTTTTTTTTGTTTTTATATCTAAATCAAAGCATGTAGTAATAGTAATTACTTTTTAAATCCATTTTATAATTAGTCATCTTAAGATTACAGAAGTTTTTTCAAAATATTTTTTGTTCTTTAAAATAAAGACCATTCTAAGTATGATTATAATAAGATATTAGATGCATAGTTGCAAACATTTATAATTTTAATGCTCTGTAGCAGGTAAGGTAATAAATGCCTTGGTGAGTTAAATTTTAATTACAATTTTCGAAAAACATTTTTGCATTTTATTATTCTGGTAATGGTGCGTTTTATATTTTATGAAATACATAATTATTTTATTGGTATGGTGCCAATAGTATTTTTTTTAAATATCAATCTATATTTAAATTACATAAGTAAGTTTGGAATCTTCTTTTTGCTGAGGGTATTTTGTCTCCATATTTTTTGTTTGATTACAGTTTTCAGGTTTATTTTGAGTATTTTTACTCACTGGCTACTTACTGAGAGCGTTTCTTCTGGGTTGTAGCTGGCCTGAAAATGAGCAGAAATTATTAATAAAAAAAAAAACGTCAGTGCCACACATTAGAAATATTTAACTAAAGAAAAGAGCAAATAAAATTAAAGGAAAATAAAAACCTTAACACATTATACGAAGCAACTCAAATCTGTGCCTCGAATCGGACTTTTTAAAGTGAAAAAAATCATAGTTTACTTTTTGTATTGTTGGGTGGTAAACCATTTTGTATTCATTATTAGATCTATTATTAGTTAAATATATATTTTTTACACAGTTCAAATGTTAGTAACAACAAGCTAATCGTGAAATTCTTATAATGATCTGTAGTTTTTTTTTAACAATTTTATCTTTGATGGCTACCTATGATAATTATGTTTTAGTTTCTTTCGTTATTAAATTACTCAATTAAAAAAACAGCCATACATATAAATGCGAAAGTGCCTGTTTGTAGTTCTCTCCGTTACCCTTTTACGAGTCTACCGTCGTACTCGAACCTAAAGCATAGATTTTGGGATCTACCGTTTATCTCAGAATTTATTTCTGCGGGATTTTTTTAAACCTAAATGAATGCAGCCGAAGTCGCGGGCATCACCGCTGAATTGAAAATCTCTTCCTTTTAGGAAGTCAGTTAAAAAGTAAAAACAAAGCGGTAATCTAGCGAACTGCCAATACAAAGAGAACTCCCAATTCAACTTTTTAATGCAATATTTTTTCAAATACAAAAGAAATACGCGCCGAATTGTAAATCTATTTTTAAAAAGAAAGTTAAAAATTTAGCTAGCAAATTGCCAACAGATCCCACAACCAAGATGACTGTAACATTTCTCCAAATAGCTTATTGAATGACCGCGGTTAGTACCAAAAGCGATTAGTAAGTTAGTAAAAAAAAACCGTGTCCGATCGACGCACTAGTAAAATACGAACGGTCAGGGTACTACTTGGGCGCGCGCTGGTAGGGCGATGCGCGCTGGTAGTGGCGCGCGTGCGAGGGGCCCGGGCCCGGCCGCCGCGTGCCCACTTCGCGCGCAGACGCCTTGTACTCCCGGGGCTCCTCTTTGTAGTAGCTAGCGTCGTCCTCGTAGAAGCGGTCCTGGCCCCGCTCGTAGTTGTAGTAGTCCGGCTCTGGCGCGCGCGGGGGGCCGCGTGGCACCTGTTTCATGAACGAGAAATTCATTTTCAAGTATTGAAATATTTGCGGATTTTGTCCATATATTTGTGGCTTTTTAATTGAGTCAGTTTCCATCGGTTTGACAGGTGGTACATTTGTGGTGGTTGAAAGAAAGTATCTCGATATGAAGATTTTCTTTTCTAGTCTTATCCTCATACGTGATTCAAATGGACATGGTATTTGTAGTGTATATCTAAATAAGATATCCACTGAGATATAAAATAGACCTACTGGACGGATAATAAATATTAAAAACAGAGGGTAGAAAGTAAAATATTGGACTGTATAAACACACACATAACACAGCGTGTCTAAACATAGAGCGGCAAGTGCGCGGCAGCAACGCGCGGTGTTAGCAGGACATAATTCTGCTGTGTCTTAGTGTGAGATCTATAGAGCGAAATTTGACTTTGCTTAAACTTAAAACATGGTTACAACGAGACAGATTTATGTTACTCACATAAGTCCATCCCGTTTTAACTCTGAGTAAAGTCTGAGCCAAGAAGTACGAGTATAGATCTCAGCATTAGAGTAAGGACTGAGGAACTACACCCGCGAATATACAATATTTAGCTGCGTAGGATTGCCTCTACATGTTTGGGCACACTTTAATGAGAAGGCTATATTCTTATTAACTTTTTTACTTAGGCCCAGTTACACTTACTTTTTTTTACTTATCATAATATTTAAGTACAAAAACAAAACGGTGAAACAAAAAAATACGTACCTCAAACCGGCAGCCGAAGTCTGTTAATAAGCGGCACAGAGATTAAAGAAACCTTTAGAAAGAGAAACGTCACCTGTCTGACGTGCGGCTCCGGCGCCGCGTACGGGTCTTCGTACGGATAGGACGTCTCCATGGCCGAGCGTGCCCTGTCAAGAATGCTGAGCACCTTGGTCTTAGCCGGCATGCCGCGCATGCCCTGAGGCGGCATCCGCGGCACTGTGGGCGGGCGCGGCGGCCGCGGCGGCGCGTGTTGCGGCGCGTCTGCAACGAAACCTGTGCCATAATAGCGCGTATTCCTCACGCTGAGGGCCTCCACTAGAGGTTATTATCGCATGTCGAATACTTAGTAGTAACATGTCACGTGTATTTACTAGTATTTGTCATAGGTTATAGGAGATAGCCGTACTTTTAGTAACTGTCGCCTTCATAATATTTATTAGCACATCAACGCGGCGACACTTGAGCTATTTTTTGTAAGTTTATCACGGCTTTGAGAGGCGATATCTAGTGAATAGCGTCAGTTTTTATACTGTTTACATACGTATTGCGCATACTTGAATACTGTACAAGAATCAGTCTTCCTAGTCATTGTTCAATTTTGGTAACAATAACTCGTCTTTGAGCGGCGATAAGTAGTTAGTTCCCCAGCCGCTTGCGGGCAGACCGTCACAAATTTCACCAGAGAGCCCTACACGCACCAAATACTGAATCAGCCTTCCTAGCGATAGTTACCAAAAGTACAGTTATCTGTTAGTCAATTAGCAGTCACAGTCACTGTTCTACTTAGTACTCCATTTTTCCTAGTACATAAAACCCAATTCTGGACCCTACTGTAGGTGACTTTTAGGTGGTTGTTGTTGAAGGTTGGTTGGCTCGAGGTAATTTAGAGCGGCGACCTGTTTGATGGAAACAAGAATTATTTATTTTGTTTTAGTTTAAAAATTGCAGTTTCTGTTAATTTCAAACAAAATTAAAATCAACCAAATAATAAAAACCAAATTGAATAAATTTCGTTGGCATTATAAAACCTTATATTTTAATAAGGCTTTGCAGTGTGCACTGTGCGTGCTTTTTGTAAGTGAATTTAGGTCCCTGTATTATCTACATTCTGCAAGGTATGTACTCGTAGATTAAAAATGGTGCCACATGTCCGGGTGAAAGGTAGGTAAATAAGGCTAATGTAAAAGGGGGGCTTGAACGTATTAACCACGGGACACGTTACGCCTTTACGCTTGCGTCTGATCGTCTCTAATAAACATAATATATGAAATCTAATAAATACAAACGAGACTATCCTGCAATTGTTATAGATTTTCATTGCAAAAAGAACTGTTCTATACGAAGAAATGACATAATATGCGCTGGTTTTGTAAATAATATGGCAACGTTTATGTTTCTTACACCTGTGAGTGCAGTAATACCCTATTTTAGTTTTTTTATTTGTGTAAAAACAATACAAAGTGATCGTCGTAGGTCAACCACGATACGCCATCTATTTTATAATGCATTCGAACCTAAGATTTTTTATTTTTCACTATAACTCACAAATAGTTGGTTCAACAGTACTCAACTATTTATTGCGCAAAACGTGCCCAGTCGTTAATTCCGCCATGTAAAAGGGGCGCACCTGCACTAAGCACCGGGTTCTGGTAGGAATAGGAGCGTTTTGTGACGGTGCAAGCGCGGTACACCACGTTCTTGTTCTGGGGAGTTTGGGGCCACGGCTCCGGCCCTGAATCGGGCGGACAATCGGGGCCCAAATCTTGCAGACAAATACGCCCCTTGAGTCGACTTGATTTATAAAGGAATTTAAAGTCGAAATACATATCAGATTGAATTGGAATTACACCACATCGGGTGTCCACTCTCAATCAGTAGAGTTGACGAAATTACTTTGTAAACATAATCATGATTTTTGAAGTGAAAACTTATTTAGCCGCGTTGAGCACTTTTTGGTAGTGGGTAAAATTGTGGATTCGCGTGGACGACATGCTCGCGAACAGCGAGATGCTCGCGTTGTTACGAAGACAAAAGGACAAATATACTACATTCGAAATTAAACTTTAATAGCTTAGTTTTAAGGTTTATTTTATAATTAATATTTTTGTGCATAATATTTTCAAAATAACTTTTTATTTTGGATTGATAGATTATTCCTACGTTTTCTCTGATGACAGAACGTCTTAAAAATTAATATTTTCCAATCGTAATGTAGCTTTATGTGTTAGTCCTAAGGTGCAATAATTGACTGAAGTTGTTGCTAATATAATACCTTTATCTACATTTCCCAGTTAGAAACTCAAATGTTTATGTGAAGTAAAATTGAATAGATTTAGTTTTCACTTCTATCGGCAGTCCACCATTTTTTTTAAAGGTAAGCAGCTTCGAGCGTTTTTTTATTGGCCGACATGATAACCATGTCGTAGCCGACACATGCCTGGGGCCTATACATTACAGTGACGATATACCGATATCGTCAGTCAGTGAAAGAGGGTTATAGGTAGCTCCACACATTTCAAAGTTCCGATATCGTTGAGCCTACATCGGCTACGATAATATCATCAAACAATGAGCAATCAACGACATAATGCCTTATAGAAACCATAGTTGGCAGTACTTCATGTCAGAACGAAATAAAGTTGCTAAGTGAGGCGTTGTTTGGCCGCGAAGCTCTACTTTACCTTAAGATACCAAGATTTTGGCAGCAGTATTGGCAATTTAACTAAATGCATTTCCCGAAATTGAAGTTAGGTGAGATGTCGTACCTGCGGGCTCAATGTGGTCACTGGTCACTAGGAAATTTGGAAAGTAAGGAAAGGTGAAAGAGTTTCTTATGCAGAAAAGCGAAAAATTTAAATCCGATAGTCAATAGATATCCAATAGTCAAAATTTAAATCAAATAGACAATCCAACGGGTTAGCCGTTGTCCAAGGTGAGCAAAATGACAAACTATGCAACAACGTCACGTCGCGTCGTAAGTCGTAACGAGTCGCGGTGTCGCGTTCGTCGCTCACGTGGTACAACGGATGGCACTACCTTGGCTTATGTCGATGTTGACGTCACGTTTCGTTCTAACCAAATGCGTGCGTGCAATTTTAAATGTCCTTTGCATGATTTTTGATTCCATAAATTTTAAGATGTTTTTCTGTCCATATAATACTGATAGGATTTCACATTTGCTTCGCGTATGATCTCCGACCAAACTAATGAAGTGCTGTCGCTATCGATTTACGAGGCCTCGAGAGGACTTGCTAATTTAATGTTTATATTTAATTGTGTGTGATTGTTAAAGTGGACTTTTAAAGTTAGATTTGTACCGTGTTAGCAATTTGCGATATGTATTTCGATTTTAGTTTTCAGTTCGTTATGTTTCATTGAGATGAAATATACGCAGTGGCGTGCAGGTCATATATGCACTAAAGCAGTGCTTGCCTATCTATTTTCAGTTTTTATCATAAGTAAATAATTGGTACCTAACATAGGTAAATATTATACCTAATTACCTATTGCATACCCTGGATTCAAATCCCGTGCACGCCACTGAATATACGTATACGTAGGTTAGGTTAGTTTTGTTTAAATTAATCTTATTATTAATAGTGTAGTTTAATTTTATAATCAGTGTGCGCTTACGTGTTGCATTGCCCTGCGAGGGTGTTTGTAGTAGGGGCCGGCGAGTTGTTCCCATATCTGGCGGAAAAAGTTGCATCGTTTCAATTTTGCCCAGCTACTGCGTTTTGATTACTATGTACACCCATTTGATTACCATATTCACCCATGCTCTTCGTTACCCAATTCGTCAATCTAGCCCTCTATTCACAATTATGTCATAAGTTCATAAACTAATTTTATCAATTATTGCTTTTTTTGCTAATGTCTTTACACCCATTGGATTACTATGTTAACCCTTGCTATTCGTTACCCCTTAGCCAAATTGTCAATCTAACCAAACTACTGTGCTTTATTCTATAAAGGCATTAATCACACAATTTGTAAATTATATTGTTTTGATTAATTGGAATACCATTTGATTGTCAGTTGTCACCTCTACCCATGTTCTTTGTGACTATGAATTTGTCAATCTAGTCTAATTATTGTGTTTTAAACTTCCATACACCCAGTTGATAATTTTTTTCACCCAAGTTTGTTAATAGAGCTAAATTACTGTGTATATAGATGAGTTTTATTCAACTTTGCCGAATTATTTAATAACTAGTGTGTAAATCTGAGCACCTACATATTTTCTTCGCAGCCATAAGTTTAGTTTATCGTCTGTAATCTATATTTAAATGTATTTAACAAATAGTGTCATAACTCTTCATTAGAATTTAGTTAGAGCTTTGTGCGCTGTTTTTTGCTATCTATTCTATTTATGAAGAGGTAATGGATCATAGAGTGACAAAATAAGAACGGAAATGGTACTTAGGATTATATATTGAAATCATGGGTGTAACATTTCTAGTCACATAGTCTTAAATAACGAAGATAACGAAAATAGGGTTTAGGATGGGAGTAAATTGTGGTTAAAAACCTGAGTTAATGCTGAGGCATGATATTATGGGGGTTTTTTAATTAGATAGGCTCACGACACCCTGCAATCACATAATATGAGGTATCATGCAGCCTAAATTAGTGCGTGTTTGCCTAGAAGATAATTGTCTGTTGACTCTGAAGGTTTTCAAGTGGGGGAAGGTGGCGGGAACGCATGCCTTCGTTACGAGAGACACTTGAAGAAGTAAGTCTGTATCTTGGTATATCTTACGTGTGCCGTTGCTTTGGGTGGGTGGGTGGATGGTGGGTGATTGTAGGAGGGGCCGGCGAGTTGTCTCCATATCTGATGGAAAAATTTACGATGTCAATCTAGCCTGATTCAGATGTTTTGATTACCATGTGCAATTATGCACCCATTTGATTACTTTGATCGCGCATATTTTTCCTTGCTAAAGATTTTAGTATGTAAATATTTGCGTCGATCAGTGATTCATTTAATTACTTTGTTCAACCTTATTTTTCGTTGCTAAGAAAGTTAGTAGGTATATTTTTCCTATCAGTTTTTTGATTATCACGTGTGGACATAATTAGCTTGTGAATACATGGTTCACCTATATTTTTTTTGACAGAGAATTTAGCTTTTTGTAAAGTTAAGATAATTTTAATGTAACGTTTATTTTAATTTTGCTTATCCTTACGTGTGGCGTCGGTTTTTGGGGGAGTTTGTAGAAGGGGTGTTTGTAGAAGGGGTGTTTGTAGAAGGGGTGTTTGTAGATGGGGTGTTTGTAGGAGAGGCTGTCGTTGTGTCTCCGATTCTGGTGAAAAGGAAGCATTTGCATGTTTGATTTCGCCTGTGTTTATTACTTTGTACACCATGTCATTTGTCTTTGCCTCTAAACTGTATTTAATTGTGATTTTTTGTTTACTTTAGTTTCTTTGTATTTTTACTTTTAATTTGTTGCCCTGGAGTTATACAGACTTCATAATATTTTAAGCGTTCTTAATTCTTTTATTAAATACGTTGAAGTTTTACAGTTAATATATTTGGTTCATATTATGTATAATATGGTTTGTTTAGTTTTTAATATGCACTTGAGTGTTAAGGCTCCATATTAAATTTGTGGGTCTTAGAATATTTTTTTGGCCCTAAAGTTGTTATGGTCATTAACCAAAGATAAAAATAAATACTGAAACTATTGATAAAAAATATGTTAAAGGACTAATGAGTAAATTACTGTTAGACAAATAAAACACGCAGGGGTATACCTGAAAGTGTAAAAAGTATTAAAAAACCTTTTGCTGAGCCACAGGCTCAGTGAAAAGGTATAGCCTTCTTCTAGAAGACCACAGTTAATTCGGAAAATATAATTTTCTAGGATTTGATCGTGAGGGGCAATTTTTGCATCTATTCTATTGAACTTTAGTAGTTAGGTCTACTGAGATTCAATTTGTCAGATGCACCAACCTGTAAGCAATTTTAATTTGCATCTTTTCCTTACCAATTGAAAAGGTCAGGTCAGACAGTACAGTAAGTACAAGTAGACTTCCAACTAATTGTAACTTTACTATGACCTCTTTTCAATTTAAAAGAAAAAAAGACAAAAACAAACACATAAACACAGACACAAAAGCCATACTCGTGTTAGAAAGGCGAAAGTGTGTCTGTCTGCTCACGGCCCATCCTTTAAACCAATTTTGACCAAATTAGGTACAGATATAGATTGCACCCCGGTCACTGACATATCCTGGAGAATCAAAGAGTCCTAAATCTACGAAGACGAAGTCACAGGCATCACTTATTGCATTGAAGTTCAGAGAAGTGATATCCAAATCAGCATCATGCACCAGCTACCACCATTGCACCTCACTTCATGCTAGCTCCACCTAGAATAGTGATAATTCGCCTACTGCGCAGGTACAAGATCGGGACTGTAACGTCGGCTCATCCGCAACATCAAGGATAATCTATATGTAATTATTTTGCATGTGTCACCATCATATCAACCAATTGCTGCACTACTGAGCACTATTCTCTTCTCAGGCTAAGAAGGGTTTGGCCATAGTCCATCACACTGGCCAAGTCCAGATTGGTAGACTTCACACACCTTTGAGAATGTTACGAAGAACTCTCGACCATGCAGGTTTCTTCACAGTTAAAGCAAGTGATATTTGATTACTTAAAACACACTTAACTCAGATAAGGGGTCATCCATAAAGTACGTCACACTAATTTCGTGATTTTTGACCCCTCCCCCCTCTTTGTCACAGTTGGTAACATTTGTGAGACCCCCTAGTGTGACGTCACATAATATCTTGCAATTTTACATCTAGAAATCAATAAATTAAAACAGCACTTCCGAAATTAGTTTTATTTTCATTTAAATTATTTTCTAATATCGTCGGCTTACTGGTAAAACCGACTAAATGCACTTTATGTGATTTCGAGTAAATCGCATTTTAAAGTTTGAGATAAAATTTGACTAACTTAAAACTCAAAAACTTATAAATAAGTTATGCAATGTGGCGCATTCATTATCCATCTTATTAGTTAAATATTCATAAGTTATGTGTTATTAAAGAAAAGCTATAAAATTTTAATTAATATTCAGAGGGTCATGCATTTACTTGGTTTTACCTGTAATTTAAAAATGTACCATATCTTCTATTTTACCTACTCTAGAAAGCTGATTTTAGCACGCAGATAATTGTTTTATGTATTCCAGTCAGTGTCAATATCGGAAATTGAATTTTATTGGACATTGACGCCTAAAAACCCTATTTTGTTTCATTTACCTGGTTTTAACTGTAGGTTTAAAAAAAAATTAATGACATTTATCACGATAACTACATACAAAATTATGAATGAATTAAAATAAAGGTCATTTTGGTTAAATCCATTTAACTGTTAATAAGTAATACGAATTATGAGTTATTGAACATTAAGGTATTTATTTAAGTGTATGAAGCTATAACGAGTATAACTTTTAAGAAGTTATGGCGATCAAAAATCTGTTAAAGAAACTTAATCTTGAAGGTCGTCATTCTTTCTTCAGCTCATGACTCTTCGTCTACGGCAAGACTAGGTTAACGATCTGCTCCAGAATAAGTTGGCAGAGACGAATACCAGCCATGGTATTCTTCAGGAATATTTTTTTTGTTGCATAAACCGAGAAGATAGTTTTTTTTTGGCTGCACTAATGGGTAAAGGTTTCTTATAGTTGTGCCAATTGTATAAGAGCAGGACTTGCTTGTGGTGCACTATTCTTCACGCGTGTTTTCCCTCTTGTATTCCTCCTTGTTGCTCCCTCTGTATTTTGAGTGGCATCCAAAAGAACTCGTTGGTCATCCATGTATAACAAGTTACCTACCAGACATGTCATAATTGAAAATAAATCTTGTAACGTTCTTCTTTTAGATACTGCATTATCTTAATTTTCATCCACTTCACTTACATTCCATTATTTCCATTATTTATTTCCATTACAGTCTTTAGAACGGCTGAACATTTTATCGTTAGCAAGTTTGTTCAAAACATAAAATTCGTTTAATTTAAACTCTTTAGTATTGTAGGGTGTTTATTTGAAAGTTTTCCTTTCAACGGTTACTGTTTTCTTTGATCTAGCTCTTTTGAAAATTGACATGTAATCAGGCATGCAGCAGATCTCACTGTTTTTCTTTGCTGACTCAATGCTGCTATGCATACTGCCCACTTCCAAGTAGCTGTGTCCCGATTCAAGAAACTTGTGATCGATTTTTGTTATGTGAGGAATGTTTTGAACTGCAAATAATAGCAACGCAGCTACGTATTGGTTTCTTTTTGCCCCCCGCACGTATCTGAATATAGACATACCTACTTCTGTCACATGGGAAGGCATTATACGTGGATAGATAGTGATACAGAATACTTCCAATTTCAGAACTGCCTCTTTTTTCATTCACTTCGGAGTACGGACCAATCAAAGCAATAAGCATCATTTAGCAGTGCAGCTTCGTAAATGCACAGATTGTACACGCACAGCTTTCGATAATAGTACAGCTGTCCCACTAATCTAAAGGGTATCTGTAATACAGCATGCAAGTCGAATGTAACACGGCAAAAGTCTTTATTACTGGCTGCTCTTTCCTTGTCCTTCGCTTTTCCCAAGTTACAGGACTCGTCACACTGCTTTGTCGTCATCATTGCCTTTATTGTAGTTTGAGCATGTTAAACATTGATCCTACTTAGGGACAAAAAAGCTGAAATTGTAGTCATTACAAAATATCCTCTTGTAAGTTATTTCAGACACTCTTCTCAGGTCCTGTTCTCTTCGGTACACTTTTACATGTACAGCTGGTGCAGTTTCGTGATTGATAACGATGCATCTAGGCACAGACACCTGGAAGACTTTCTTATGTAGTAGGACTCCATGGTAAGGAAAGATGCAATGTGTTTCTTTACAAATTTCGCATCTTCTTTTGTATTGTTAGGGGGTTCATGTTTATCTCTTTTGTCTTTATCTTTGTAAAGACCCAAATCATTTGGGTCATTAGCACAGAAATGCAATGGCACAGAATATCACAAAAAATAATAGATGAATAGCGACTCTTACAGCCACGCAATAAAGTGCAATTCAGCTCGCACAGTTCTGATTCAAAGGCAGGTGCCTCCCTTTCTATCACTTCAAAGCGGGCTCACCTGGTACAGCCAGAACCGCTTAAATGCATTTATTAGGTTCTAGCTGTAGAATAATTCTAGAACGTGGAACAAAAATTACAGGTCAAAACGCATAATCATATTTATACTACTTTACCTGTACGATCTTGATTGGGTTCATGCAATAAGGATGATTTATGCTGTATTAGTAGTATGATTTTATTTTTCTTAGGGTGTTTATAACTTTTTCAAACTGGCTATATTTGCAGCCGTACGTCGTAGCATTTATTCTGTTTTACCAGTCGATAGAGCGGAAAAAAATAAATATAACTGCATTTTTAAGTCAATTCCACCAAAAAGTGCATTTATACGGTTTTACCAGTAAGGCGACGATATAATATTAAATAACTATAATACAAAATAATATACATCTTGTAGGTTGACAATTTATGGCAATAATCTAAGTAGTAATGAATGATTTGATCCTAATGTTGTTAAATAAAGGTAAATATTTAGGACAGATTATGTTTGTGTGGATGAGTGATTCAGATTGCTTGCACACAGTTTTAGCAGTTAAGCTATGTACAGACTTTTGTCGTCGACCGTACATGACATAACTAAGTAAATAATTACCTCTCTCCATGATGTCTCGGTGCATATGCGGCGGAGGTCGCATCATGTCTGCGGGGTCGGGTATGAGGTATTTCTTCACTTCAGCCAGCGCATATGCGATCCGCGCATGCGCCTCGGCGGGCGGCGCTAGCGCTGATATCTCCACGTGGAGCTCATCTGACAAGTGAGCGTGCTTAGGGTCCAGTGAATTCCTCAATTCTTCTTCTTTTTGTCTGGAATGGACAATGGTTTATGTTTTATATAATTTGTATTGCGCTAAGTACTTATTTATTGTATGTTGCTTATTAGTCATAATATAGTATAATATAATAAAAATTAAAAAAAATGGTACAGGATAAAGAGTAGCCTATCTGTTATTCCAAACTATAATCTATCTCTGTGCCAAATTTCATCCAGCTGTCATTCCTCACTGTTTTATTTGTAGTCCCAGAATTATTTCCCCTATAATTAATTACATAATGGCAGGAGATTTCTGGCATTTATAATATTAGTGGTTCGCTCCGAACTGAGACCTCGCGGCGCCATCTATTGACATTTTTGTGAAGTTCTGTTAAAAATAATGAAGCTCATTAAAAATTAAATAATTTTGTTTCCTTATAATATTTATCTAATTTTAGTATTTGTTGTGTACAGGACAGGATATAATTCAAATAATTGATCAAGTTTCAGGCTCAGCCTTTCAGAAAATTTAGAGTTCTGAGGTCAACTTTGGATGTTAGAAAATCTCCATTTTGGACTCTATTCCTAATTATCTTTAAAATGATAAACCCCAACCCAATGTAACGCTATAAAACATGTTTTATAGCATTACTATAATGAGAGCCCCCCTGAAATAAAGATTTTATAATTTTTTAAGGAATATTCGGCTGAAGGCCATCAGTTTACATATTATACTAAAAGGCTCTGACAGACGGACGAACGGACGGACAAATGCAAAATCACTCAAGTAGACTCAGAGAACTTCGCTTCGCTCGGTCAATTAGTATGATTTTCAACATACCTGTCCCTTATGGACCCCCTGCCCAGCACGGCCATCTTGCACATTGTCTCCTCTTGCAGCTGCTTCATAGTGGTACCCTTGGGGCCCATCAGCTTGCCTATGAAGTTCACCTGCAACAATATAGGAATCTTAGTCGCAAGTTTCTAACAATCTCTTACGTGTTCAGTAGCAAATAAGTGTAAAAGTAATAATTTATTCCTGATTGTAGTACAAAATTGTAATTGAATTTATATGTCATAGTCAATGCTACTAGTAATAATAATTACTAGTTGATGCTCACAACTTTAAGTCAACTTTACAGAGAAAGAAAAATTACATGGAAACAGGTTCTACAATTAAGTATCAGTTTTACGACCCAAATCGCGCAATACTAGTCACTCTGCATAACTTTCGTCATTTTTTAAAAAATTCTATTGGAATTCATGGAATCCTTTCTTTGTGAGTTATATGTTATAGAGAAAAGAGTGATATTTATAGATAGTTTTCATGTACATGTCAAACACACAATACTACTGTCTAATACACATTACTTTATACTAGTATGCACAAAAATGATACCATGTCAGGGCGTTGTTAACAATTACTATTAGATGATGCCCGCTACATAGTCCACAGGGATTAAGTTTTTTGACTACCAGGGGAACTCCTTAATTTTCCAGGATAAAAAGCCCATGTCCTTCCCCAGGATGTAACCTAACCCTATACCAAATTACATTAAAATTTGTTGAAAAGATGGGCTGTTATAGCATAGCAGAGAGACAAATAGATAGCCACACTTTTGCATTTATAATATTTATAGTATGGATTTATCTTAGTACATAATATTGAATAAAAATACATTTCTAACATATATACTTTGGGACACATCAGTTACATAGTTAAGAACATAGGTAGATTTTTTTTGTTTTATGTACAGTAGAATCTCGATTATCCAAACACTTATCTGATTATCTGGGCTCATTCTTCAAAGCTCTAATTACCAACTTAGAAATGATTTGACGTAATTATTTGTCTAAATGACATATTATGACCCTTTCTATAGTAAAAAAGTTCTAATAAGTTATAATAAAAAAGTTCTATAGTAAAAAAAAACGGATTTTCGATTATGTGGAATACCCCTGGTTTCATTTGATTCGGATAATCGGGATTCTACTGTATACAGATATAAAATAATAAGAACTGTTAAGAGAAAGTTTTATACCTTAGGATGTTCCTTGATGGGCACCAGCACCTTGACCACCACTTTGACTGGTTTCTCCCTGTACACGTCCACATATTTCAGGTCTCTGGCGGGTATCCTGCCCGTTGTTTGTACTTTTGCGACTTCTACAACAAAATATGAAAGAAAAAAAAAACTTAAAATTTTTCTTTTTACTAGATAATGTGGAAATTCTGTCACAATCTCCGAACTAAACTAAAATGGCAGCTTAAAATCTAGTTGTCCCTTTCTGCAGGGAGTATTATGAATTAAGAATTTATATATATTTTTAATGCTGTCATTTTAGTTTAGTTTAGAGATTGTGCACTACAGAATCAGCCCCAATGCCTGCAACTTTTACAGTGTGTACCTATTTAAAATCTTAACTCTTTGATTTTCTGAGATGAAAACAAGCCTATGTGTATTTCCAGGATACAAGCTATTTTGGAATCCCATTTTGTAATTTATTTTGGTGTTTTTTTTTGTGGCTTTTGTTTATTTCCATGGGAACTTTTTAATTTTCTGGGATAAAATAGTTAAGTATAAGCTGTCTCCATCCCAAACAGCCAAATCTTGTTCAGTCATTGTGGTGTGAAAGAGTTAAAAATCATCCATACATACATACAAAGACCCAAACTGTCACAATTATTGTATTAAATATAACATTATAGTAAGATAACTATGGTTACTGTAAGTATGAAACTTTGACCCTGTGTTTTGAATGTATCAGAAATAGTGATAATAAATACTTTAAAATTGTATATCCGCAGATACGGATATTTGGTGTCAAGATCTGTGGATACAGGTTTTAACTTACTCAATTGGTGTCGGTGCGAGTGACCTTGAAACTCACAACGATAAATGTTTGCAATATGAAGGTGCCAAATATTTGATTTAAAGAAATAAATAATAATCTGAATGGAATTTAATAGTTTTTCATTGCTACCTAATTACCTATATATAGAATTTCATCTGTTTTGAAAATTAATAAGGTAAAAGATCCGTCAAAAAAGTAACAGATACGGATCTTTGTTCTCCCTCGGATATCCGCAGATATGGATACAGATATCCAGCACATCAGTAATCAGAAACATCAAAATGCACGGTAAAAAAAAATATAATTGTATCAACTCATCAAAAATACCATGATATCACATGTAATAAACTTGTAAACTTGTAACTTATGGTTAGGCTGACCATGTCAGAATGAGTTCAGTGACCTCATTATTGACTCAAGACTGAAACGAAACTCCCAAGGTAGGATTCTTTAGGTTGACTTTTTAGAATGGACCTTTGCCCTACAGTCGGAAAAATTATCACACAAGGAATTAGGTACTTAGTATTATTCGAAAAAAGGTGAATCATTTTAATTTACCACATGCTACTTGATAGAGATGAAGCGCGCGGGAAATTATTTCACATTCATCAGTCCATTCTATCTGAGGATATAGTCGTGGCAGCAATGATTATCACAGGTTTTTACAATGAAATGCCTTAGATTCGATTTATTTTTTGGTAAATTAGTACAAAGCCAAGATAATGTTTGACATCATGGACGATTAATTGAGGGGTTAAATTTTAACATACCCTGGTCAATAAGTCTGGTCGACACTGGAAATTTTCCAGCGTTAAGTTTGATTTTCTCGCTTAAAAGTTCCCGAATGTATTCGCCGGCTTTTTCATTAATTTTCGCCACTTCCTCGCCATCTTGTTCGTGATGCTCATCTTGTGCGTCTTGGCCAGCGTTTCTTTTGAAATCGCTGCTGTTGTATCCGTTTTTATCGTATTTGTCTGCCATGTTTGTACTTTATTCACAAAATACTTACAGTAAAATATCAATAACACTGCAGATAAACGCGAAATTAATTAGAATCATAGAAATAGTTTTAGCGTCGTCCTGCCGGGTGACGCTCAGACGCTGAAATGTCATAGAGTCAATAGAGGAAAGTGCTAATGTGGCGGAACTTCCGACGGGTAATTTTAAATCAAATTATTGCCAGAATAAAAAAAAAGTGGCCAATATTGGCGCGAATGCTGGACACACATTGGTTCATCATTGGTTCCACGGGTTCAACTGTTTGACAACTTGACAAGTGTCCAAATCCAACGGGGATGGCCGGATGGCGAACAGCAGGTACTCCGTACTCGGGTATAAAAATCTGGGTTTACAGATGTGTACGGTTTTCATGTCTCTAAAGTCCGACAAATTCTGACTCGGTGACAGCGTCTATTTATTATATGAAAAACTAGCGAACAGCCCCGGCTTCGCACGGGTAGCGCTAATAATCCTAATAGTCTATTATCCAATATAGCCAGTGCCCAGTGGGCAGTGGGCAGGTAATATTACATTGTAAGAGTACCAGAGTACCAGGTATTTTTATTAATATATGAGCGCTGCGCCGCGCCAGCTGCAGTCGCGCCATTTTCCCATACACGTTGCAATATTTCTATGATATCTCATAAGATATTCATCAAATTAAATGCAGGTGTACAGGACAATTTTTATCTTAGTTAAAATACTTGAGATGACAAACATATAATATTTTGATAAGAATTAATACTATGTCGGTAAAAACACCTCCGCAAGTAAAGCATTGGGTTAGACCAAATTTGATAATCATAAAAGTAGTTATTGTGAATCAACCTTCTAAGATAGATATAAATGCTATCGCGGATTTTTTTTTTTGTACTTTTTGAGAGGAACAAATTCACCATAGGTACATTGTTTTCGTATAACTTTAACAATTTACGAAGTGCACGCCACGTAAGCTCTCAAGAGAGACGATTATTTCCAACGACCTCAATTTACATAGGCGGACGGGGACGGGACGTTATATTCAAACAAAGAATGTGGACCTATTTTACTAACGCCATCTAGTCTGAAAAGCGGGGCAGCGCTATGGCGGGGACAAGGACAGGGCTATGTACAGGTTAGGAGCGTACTCTAAAGGTTGGACGCCCAATTTTTTTCTATGAAAGGGACAATTTAGTACCTACATACTACATCTGTGCTACATAATATAATATATCGATGATTTTTTCCGATTTAGTTCACATTATTGCAATTTTCGTAAAGATCTCGATTTAAAAAAAATATATAGCCTATGTTACTCGCTGACAAAGTAGCTTTCTATAATTTTATAAGAGATAGCTGCACTTTTTGTAACCATCCCCAGAAAAGCTGATTCAGTATTATCTATGTGCTACACTCTCCACTGATGATAGTAGTGAAAATCTGTAATAAAATGTTAACAATTATTATATCGTCGCGTTGATTGCTGTTAAATAAATTCCATGGAATTACGTACAACTTATTAGTTCCATGATAAATTCTTACGCCTTCATAATTTTTAATAGCAATCAACGTGACGTGAATAATTGCTATTATTTTTTTACAGTATGTTTGTTGTTATTATAGATTCCATCGTTTAAAATTAGTAAGTTAGCGAGGTACAGTTGCAGTTCTTAGTTAATTTATTATTGTTCGTATAATAACTAGTGGTTCACCCCGAACTAAGACCACGCGGTGTCCATAAAACTAATAAACTTGAGCGCCATCTATTGACATCAATTTTGAAGTTCTGTAAAAATACTGAAGCTCATTAAAAATTAAATAATTTCGTTTCCTTACAATATTTATCTAATTTAAGTATTTGTTGTTCAAGTACAGGATATAATTCAAATAATTGATCAAGTTTCAGGCTCAGCCTTTCAGAAAATTGAGAGTTCTGAGGTCAACTTTGGACGTTAGAAAATCTCCACTTTGAAATCCCCCCATTTCGTCAATTTCGGGGCAAAAATTAAAAAGGAATATTTTCGGACTATTCCTAATTATCTTTAAAATGATATACCACAACCCTATTTAACGCTATAACAAATATTTTACTTCACATTCGCTTCTATGAGAGCCCCCCCGAAATAAAGATTTTTATAACTTTTTAAGCCATATTCGGCGGGAGACCATCGGTTTACATGATATTCTATTTAAATTTGAAGTAATTACGTTCAGTAATTCAGAAGTTATACGGCTCTGACAGACGGACGGATGGACGGACGGACGGACGGACAAGTGCAAATTCACTCAAGTACAACAGACCTTCGCTTCGCTCGGTCAATTATTATAACCTGCATACAAAGTTATTTTAGCTTTATTATAGTTAGGTATATTAAAGAGTACCTAGGTACTTAATTTAGCTTGTTATTGTAATGATTTATTATAAAAATAAATATCTAGGTACAAAATTAATTAAATACTCCTAAAATAGTTTTTTTTACTAATTCGATGTCTTTTTTTCCTTTTTTGTGTTATTTGATACTTTCTTATCGGCTCTTGCATGTTGCATTACAACGATGTTGAACTCCGAATATGGCGCTACCATCACTTCTAATTTCCTCGTTTTTATCCTTAAAACTAACACTTCATCGAATGGGTCCTGTAAAAAAATAATTACAATAATTTTAATCCATTTTTAGAAACTGGCCAAGAGTGTACCTATCAGATCACGCGTTATAAGTAGTTCCGTAGCCTTATCTACTATCAACATCCTATTTCCTTAGAACTTCCGAGTTCGGTCTGGAACTTCGGATAATGAATAAGTAAGTTACCTACTTACTTATAATTTTAATAAAATACTAGACGATGTCCGTACCTACTTGGCCTTATGTTTCTGATTCACGCGGGAACTCTCTTTAAATTTTTTATCTCTAATATATCTACCTAGCTTTCATGACGTAGGCATCTTAGAAAAGATTTTTTGAAAATTTAACCCAGGGGCAAGTCTGATTGCAGCCAAGCAAAAAACTTTAAATTAAAAAACTAAAAAGCAAAAAATAATTGGATATATTTACATATTATTATTTCTACCCACTATGTTGAAGTCGGGCGAGCCTTGTGTCAACTTTGCTTATCCTTGTTAACCCGCCCGACTTCAACATAGTGGGTAGAAATAATAATATGTAAATATATCCAATTATTTTTTGCTTTTTAGTTTTTGAAGGCGGTTTTTTTTTATTTAAAAATAATTTTATTGTTTGCTTTTTAGTGCTGTAAATATAAAAAAAAAAAAGAAAAATAGGTTCTCGAAAGGTAGACAGACCTGTACCTAATAACTATCTGGGTTCGTGTCCTTATAAAATTTAAGTTCCTTTGATTTCCCCAGGATTCCATCATGAGACCTAATGGCCATGGGACCACCTGGAAAATATACCCTTTCAAAAAAAAAGAATTTTCCAAATCGGTCCAGGCGTCTTCGAGTAATCGGGGAACATCTGTCTTCGAAGATCTCGGGGAACATCTGTCTTCGAAGATCTTCATCAGATCTTCACCAAATTTCTATATGGGACCACCTTGGAAGTATACCCTTTCAAACAAAAAAATAATTTTCAAAATCGGTCCAGGCGTCTTCGAGTAATCGGGGCACATACATAAAAAAAAAAAAGATTCCGACGAATTGAGAACCTCCTCCTTTTTTTGAAGTCGGTTGAAAATAAAAAAACCAAGGTATTTTAACTCTTTGGTATTTTACAATTTCTGTGACGCTCCGGTGGGTCATGTAGCCCAGGCATCGCATCGCTATACCATAGTTGGTAGCGCCGACTACATTCATGTTTGTTAGCACTGGCACTCCTGAAACCAATAATAGTACATTACCGCCCACGCCACGCCACGCCGGAAATAAAGCAATTCACGGTTGGGTAATATTGGAAGGACGAGACGCTAAACGAGGCCTCGAATTACTATTTTGACCGAAACTTTTAAGTGAAATAGGTAGGTAGGTGACTTTAGTAAGACTGGTAAGTACCTATTTGTCATTTTTTTGTAACTACGTTGCGTGTGTTCGCTTCATTCAATTTTTGTATGGAGCGCGCACACTAGTCGACAGGATAAAACGTTGTTCCACTACGACACGGATATTTCGTTTACACGTTTTGCCCAATTGATGTAGAATTTTAGATGGTCCGGTCCCTAGAACGTTTTCGTTCTCAAGGTACCTTCTTAGGTATACTTACGAATTAGGTACGATATCGTTTCTCCAACTCTTTCTGACATTTAATATGAATAAGTAGTTTTTTACCACTTTCGCTTAATTGCTATTAGCCAAGTCAAAGCGAGAACACTCTTTCGGATGAGAAATTTCTGGAAAGATTCCTTAACTACCGGGCTATGTCACTTATCTGGGTAGAAATATTCCAAATCAGTGAACCTGAGTAGTTTTATCACAAATGAACAAGAGCCTAAATTAATACTAATATTGAATAATTACTCATAAAAAGGAATAGTTCATTAATATAGAATGAATGATAGAAAAAAAAATGTTATCTAAAATGATAATCCCTATTCCACCTACGCTAGAGACAGTGGGTAGGTACATTTGCGTCAGTGGAGCGGAAACATAGTCACGCAGCTGTATTTTTCTATTTTCTCATTGAGATATTTGTGACTAAAATATATTTAAAAAAAAAACGATACGCGCCGAAATGAGCACCTCCTCTTTTTTTGGAACTCGGTAAAACGGTCACTATTTTGGTCAACGTTTCTGATACGAACCGCTAAGGTGTAGAATTTCCTTCCAGCCCACGTGTTTCCTGCGACGTATGACTACATTGTACTATTACCTATTCTGTGGTAAGTAAGACATAATAAGGTAAGTAAGAGTGACTACGCATCTTCTAAGTAAGCGCGCTTTTACTTAGACCTCATTAATAATTTGCACTATACATGATTGTCATCAAGCGAAAGATGAAAAAAAAATAGCCAAAGAGAAGAGGAAAGAAGGGTAAAAAATGAGACCTTCTTTGTTAGTCATGATGACCCCTTCCACTGAGTCGTCCTCCATGATTCTGTCGACTATAGGGTTGACTGTGTTTAGGGATGCAGTCTGGAAAGTTAGATTACGTTAATAATTAGTATAATTACCAGTAGCTTAGTAGTTCAGACGTCAGCCCTATTGGGGCCTATTGGGGTGGTCAGAGATTCGAATCGGAAACGCTCTTCTAGCGTTTAAGGCAATGGTATCTAAATATTAGGTATATTAGAAAACCTATAATATAGACTACTAGTATTACTACATAATCCATGTGGCGGTCTTCGCAGTCCGCACATAATCCAATAGATGGCATTACTAGTAGCGCACGATGAACACGAAGAGCCTAACTCACGCTAACGAAGCGTTCTCTGAATTACGCCTATATACGACCTCCAACGATGAACGGTCGGACCAGTGCTCTGGACCAGTGGTCACCGAGCACAACACCCGCTCGGTGGATGATTTATCATCCTTTGTTACGGTCGAGCCATATCACCTGCTCCCGTACAATCCATACTAATATTATAAATGCGAAAGTGTGTCTGTCTGTTACGCTTACACGGCCTATTACACTATCTGTTGAACCGATTTCGATGAAATTTGGTAAAGGGATAGGTTGTATCATAGGGTTCACTAAGGGGACTTTTTGTCCCGGAAAATTAAAGAGTTCCGGCGGGAATCAAAAAAACCTTGACCCACGCGGACGAAGTCGCGGTCATCATCTAGTTCTTCATAAATGTTCTCAAAGATGCGTGAAGTCTGCTAATCGGCATTTGGCCAGCGCGGTAGACTATTGCTACAACCCTTCTCATTCCGAGAGGAAATTCGTAATGAGTAGTGGGCGAGCGATGGGCGTTAATACGTTTTATTATAGTGCCTGTTGACGTTTTTTTTTCTATTATTGAGTACCAATGAAGGGTGCTCAATATGGTAACAATCTAGCCAAACTATTTGACTAATAAGTCATTCTTCTTTAAAGCTTTTAATTATCTTATGAATAAGAAATTGTTCAATGACGTATCGTAGTCTTTCTTGTTGCAAATAGACACTTTGTTCATGTGTTCTTATAAGCAGCACTTTACTACACCACTATTGTCACTATGCATTAACTGAAAGGGTTTAGCGTCAGGGCCTGTTGACGTTAAACTTATTTTACTTACTGCTTTGATAAAGTAGGTAGAAATATAAAATATCTCACTGTTTGAACGAGCCACTCATCATACGCGTCTTTTAATAAATTCGTTATTATCTTCATGTCAAAATTAAATTTCTATTAACCAATGTCAAGTATATAGTATAACTGCAAAGAGACAGGTTAGTTAAGTCAAGCTTTTCGCCGAGCATCCAAAGGAAAATTCCTGAACACCAGTCTTAGAACGATGCGTTTTATTGCCAGTGACATATACTCGTAGATCCGAGGCATGGTCGCTAACTAATTATAACTGCCTCGTTGGTTTAGTGGTAAGCGTGTTTGACTGCGGACGACGAGGTCCCGGGATCGTGTCCCAAGTCGGGCCAAAATTAAATTTTTCTGACAAGAAATTCTCAGTACTATCACGGAGTTGGGAAATTGGCGGAGAGCAAGTAAAGGCACCGGTTCTGCTCCTGACCTCTCTCCGGTCGTGTCGGATTGCCCTATCCATTGGATTATTCCATTTATCAGTTTCCTAACCCGTCGGGCTAAGTATGTTGGTTACCTACTTAAATTCTTAGACACATCTTCTCATATTTGATTTGAGCACTTAAAAAGACCCCGAGCTTAGGCTCTCTCCACAGAGTACATTATAATATCTCTCTAACACCCATTGAGTGACTCGACTGAGTTTCTTATATAATTAATGAGAATTAATTAATTCGATATTACACAACACGAGTCTAAGGAATAATTTATTTTTCAACACACTTGCTCATAAAGTGGCTCTAATTTCACCGCAATTAGGCACATAATGACACCTATAATCAAACAGTGACTTTTTCATTACTATTATTCACTAGTGAGATAAAGAGTTTTTATTTTATTTCATCTACTAAATAAAAATATTTTTTTGTATTATTCACAAGTGAGTTATAGTTTTTATTTTTATTTTATCTACTAAATAAAATTATTTTTAGTATTATTTTCTTCACAAGTGTGTTGAAACACGTCGTATGATACACGTGTGTATTGATGATTACCGTCCTCGGCTATCTTAAGACCCTCACCTAACGGCTCGGGTCTCAATGGCGCCTCAGCGGTAATCACCAACATTACACACTTGTACCATAATGTACTATTTGACATAGGCATCATCCCCAGTGTAGCGCGATTGGTTAGTCCGTACTCACCTATTTCTTCAGCTTTCTCGTGGAGACTTTGTGAACGACGCAAGCGGCGAACTGGCGATCCACGGCCACCATGATCTCCGTCTTGTTGGTCACGATGCGGTACGCGACCAACTCGTCCAATACGTCCTGTCAAGTCGTATTATGTTATACTAGCTGATGCCCGCGACTCCGTCCGCGTGGATTAAGGTTTTTTGGTTCTACAATCATCAACTATAACCTATCTCTGTGCCAAATTTCATCCAGTTCCGTTCAGCCGTTGGGGCGTGATTTAGTAACAAACATCCATCCATACATCTATACGTTCATACGTCCATACACCCATACATCCATACATCCATACATCCATACATCCATACATCCAAACTTTCGCATTTATAATATTAGTATAGATGTATAGGGCGGTTGAAGTCTAGTTGCACGACAAGTGGTGGAACAAACGTTACGGTTACAGTTACATTTTAACGCCAATTAAAGCAAAGTGGCTTGCATAAGTCATGCTACAAGTATAGTCCTACAGATTTACTAATTTTTATGCCTATTTTGTAATATCTCAACAAACTTATCTGACCCGACGACAGCGTCGCTAGTGTCTATGGATACGTTTGTGAGACTACTCTGACGTTGTGTCGTGACGTATCAGAGTTCAGAAGCATATTATATATCCATTGACTTACCAATACCATATCAGTTTCATATATTTAGTATGGCTTTTTTAAATTTCCGTAGGAACACCTCAATTTTCCGGGATTAAAAGTAGCCTATGTCCTTCCCCGGGATTTACCTACCCCTGATACAACATATCTATGATAAATCTTAATTTCATCAAAATAGGTTGATGAACCCCGCCATATTGGAGCAGCGTGGTGGGTCTAAGCTCTAATTCCCTCTCTCCTACGAGAGTGGGGGCCTTTACCCAGTAGTGGGACGTTAATGAGCAGTAGTGGTAGGTTGATGAGAAAAATATAGGGCGTTAAAGCGTAGCAGACAGACACACTTTCACATTTATCATTTTTTCAGACGACCTCCGTGGCGCAGTGTGAAGCGCTGTTGCCTTAACGTGCGGAGATCCCGGGTTCGGGTCAATTTGGGAATTTATAATTTCTGAATTTTCCCTGGTCTGGTCTGGTGGGAGGCTTCGGCCGAGGCTAGTTACCACCCTACCGGCAAAGACGTACCGCCAAGCGATTTAGCATTCCGGTACGATGCCGCGTAGACACCGAAGGGTTTAATATAACTGCCACGCCCCTAACAGGTTAGCCCGCTACCATCTTAGACTGCATCATCACTTACCATGAGGTGAGATCGCAGTCAAGGGCTAGCTTTTAGTGGATTAAAAAAAAATATTAGAATGGATTAAGAGAAGAAATATTGGTAGATCAGTTACAATTTCTCCTATTGCGTTTTGGACGGTAGACGTTAGCACTGGCAGTTTGGTGGACAATGTCTGAGTCATGCTTGCTGGAACTGTGCACAGTTTGACAAGACCTGAGAAAGTGAAAAGTTACAATTTACGTAAAAAGGAGTCCATCAAATTTTTGCTGTAGTCAAAGTGAATTAATATTTCATTTCATTTTCAGTTATTTGGCGCATTATACATACTTAGGCGGAAAAATATGATTCCCATTACATTCGAGTTGGTTTCTATACGAGTTACCGTGTCAATTGTACTCTCGTGAAACTCCTGCAATTCAAATGTAGTCATTAATTCAGTTTATACAGGGTGGAAAGTTTGAATGGGCCCTGGAGGGGAAGTACCTTAAATCCTTAAGTTAGATCATTTTACTTAAAGGAACCATTCTTTTATTTTTAAAAAGAAACAAAACTGCATTCAAAGATTTTTTAAAATTCGCATGTCTCACCCGGGAATCGAACCCGCTAAAATTCAAAAAATGGGCACTCGCTGTTTTGTTCCACTAATCGATACAGTCAATGTTAAAGATAAAATTTCTCCAAGAAACATTAGGTCTTACATTCGTCTTTCGTACAAGATATCCATAAAATCGAATATTTACTACACAAATTCCTTACCTTACATTACCTAGAATTGTTCACTTTCAACAAGTAAAAGACACGTTATAATATTCTTTTAACGCTAACATCCAAAGAGCTTTCTAATTCTATCTATTAAGTATAAGCTTGCTAATTATCTCTAAGTACATTGTTGAAGACTTAGATGTAAAAAAATTGTTAAATGGTAATATGTAATAAGTTTATGCACATTTTCTTCCTGCACGAGGAGTTCTGACAAAAAGTTTAAAAATGGAACGTTCAAACTTTGTTTGCAGTGCGGGTTTGCAATTTTGAAATTCGAACGAACATTTTGAACATATTTATCGATTTTGTTTTGTCTTGCTTCCATTTAATAATTGTTTAATAATGGCGTATCAAGAAAAATTTGATTTATTAGAAGCTTATTTTTTAAACAACAAGAATTATAATTTAGCTTTACAGTGGTATAGTGAGAGGTATCCAGACAGACAAATACCGTCCAGAAAAGTGTTTTTGCGAATGGTCACAAATTTAGTAAACATTGGTAGATTCAAAAAACGGTTAGAACGCCCTCGGCAACAAAATTTAGATTTTTCCGATTGTGATTTAAGCATTTTGACATACTTTGAGTGTTACCCAAAAGCGTCTAGTAGGGAAGCTGCTCAAGAGATAGACACCAGCCATACACGTATACTGAGTGTTCTGAAAAAGTACAAATACAAATGTTTTCGTGATGGGCGATTGGTGCAGAAACTATATCCTGGAGATACTCAAAGAAGATTAGAGTTCTGTCAGAAAATTCAAACAGAAATATCCCGAAATCCATATTTCTTAGACTACATAGTATGGTCAGATGAAACAAATTTCAGTAATAATGGAATGTATAACAGACATAACAATCATTATTGGTCCCGTCGAAATCCATTCCGTGTTCGAGAAACAAACAATCAGGTCAGGTTTTCCTTTAATGTTTGGTGCGGAATCAGAAGCAATATGGTTGTTTTAGTGCACATTTACGAAGGACATCTGAATACGGCAAAATACATTGAAATATTAGAGCTTTTACAAAATCAATTAAACCTTTTACCGGAAGACGAACGGCATAGTATCATTTTTCAACAAGATGGCGCACCTGCTCACAATAGTAGAATTTCCAGGGCTTTCCTTAATGAGAATTTCAATGTCTGGATAGGTACAAACGGGACGATTAGATGGCCTGCAAGAAGTCCAGACCTGACGTGTCTGGACTATTTTCTATGGGGCCATGTAAAAAATGTTATTTACAAAAAGTCTTATGAGACTGCACAAGAGCTAAAGGTTGCGGTAGAAAATGCTATTATGAGCATACACCACAACACTTTGCAGAAGGCTACAGGAAATGAATTTCAACGAAGAATAAATTTGTGTATCCAGAACGAGGGGTCTCATTTCGAACAACTTATTAGTTAAATTATTATTATTAAAATGTATGTACCTACGCAATTTTGTAGTATGTTTCTTTTCGTTTATCTTGTACGAAAAACGAATGTAAGACCTAATGTTTCTTGGAGAAATTTTATCTTTAACATTGACTGTATCGATTAGTGGAACAAAACAGCGAGTGCCCATTTTTTGAATTTTAGCGGGTTCGATTCCCGGGTGAGACATGCGAATTTTAAAAAATCTTTGAATGCAGTTTTGTTTCTTTTTAAAAATAAAAGAATGGTTCCTTTAAGTAAAATGATCTAACTTAAGGATTTAAGGTACTTCCCCTCCAGGGCCCATTCAAACTTTCCACCCTGTATATTGTCGTCTCGATCAATAGTTTTAAGCCAAAGGTAAACATTTTTTTATCCACTACAAGTTAGCCCCGGACTGCGATATCATCTGATGGTAAGTGATGATGCAGTCTAAAATGGTAGCTGGCTAACCTGTTAGGGGCACGGCAGTTATATTAGTTAAGTGGGGCTCATTTCGAATAAACTAAAACATATTATTTGGTATCTTGTTAATATTATTGTATATTTTATTGCTGTAATTCGATATAATATGATTATACTTTGTAATGTGACTATGTGTGAAATTAATTGTTGAAATTTATGAGTCCTGTCACTTGAAATAAATAATTAATTAATTAAACCCATACCCCTGATCGGTTTCTATACACGGACCGGAACGCTAAAGCGGCACTTCTTTGCCGGTAGGGTGGTAACTAGCCACGGCCGAAACCTCCCACCAGGTCAGACCAGAGAAAACACAGGAAATTACAAATCCCAAATTGACTTTGTCGGGGATCGAACCCGGGACCTCCCACGTTAAGACAACAGCGCTCAACACTGCGCCAGGGAGGTCGTCAAGACAGACCTTATTGCTCTATTTGGCTGAGATATTTTCGCGCCATTCAAAAATAAAATTTCTGCGCAGGTACATCGGCGTAACTTATTAAGGTAACAAGTATTGGCGTATTCATTGTAATGTGAGGTTGTATGGAGCTGGGCTCACCGGCACGGAGACACACTACGCGACGCGGCCCCGTACAGACTCTTACAAATATGAAATAATAGGTATTTGCCGCTACGTGCCGCGCCGCGCCGTGCATCTCAAAAGGCGCTAGTAAATTACTGTACCTAAAGTCATCTTGGTAGTTAACGATTCACAGATCCCTTCCCTCGTAGCTTTAGTTTTAAGATACCGTAACCATTTATCACCATCATGTTTTATAAGTAATTTTTAACGACAATAAGTGTACAGACCTACAGTGTACCTATATTGAATAGATGATTTGATTTGATTTGAAATCGGTGAACGCTACGACAGGTTACGACCGTGGCTACGACGTGCTTATGTAGCACCATGCTACCAGTCGCTACGCTGGGAATTGCAATCGTAGCACTTTGTTTTGCACTATTTATATAAAACATTTGAAAGATTTCTCCACTCACGCTTGGCATTTCCCTCTTCGCAATCATTTTTTTATAAGGCATTGTGAGTATAATAAATATAAAATATGTATTTCTAAAAATAATTGAAAGTAAATTAAATTCAAAATTGTCGATATAATTATAAGTTATACAAAAATAATATGGCAATTCATTATAAAATCAGGTTGGTTTAAAAAACAGAGTAAAAATTGTACCATAGACTGATGCGAAAGCGCAAGCTACTTGCGCTTTCACACCCATACTTTATTATATGAACGCGAGTGTGTTTTTTTTGTTGGTTTGTCTTCAATCGCACGGCGTATGAAGAACAGACCGACGTAATTTTTTGCATGAATGTAGCTGAGGACCTTGAGAGTGATATAGGCAACTTGTTATCCCGGGAGATCACCTTGAAATTCCGGGATAACAAGTAGCCTTTTAAAATCAAAATCCGAAATCTAGTTTTAATAAGTACAGCTTGCATCCATGTCGATCGATGTGCCAATCCATCAATGAATCGAAACTGGTATACACTGTACACTTTTTGAGCGTCAATAAAATATAACAAGCTACGAGGGTTCCAAACGCGTCCTAGTCCGAGAAGAACCCACAACAAATCAGCCAGGGTTTTATGAGCTATGCCATGCTGGTCTGGTGGTGGTTTGTCTGGTGGGAGGCTTCGGCTGTGGATAGTTACCACCCTACCGGCAAAGACGTGACGCTAAAGGATTTAGTCTATCTACCATGCCCCTAACAGGTAAGCCCGCTACCATCTTAGACTGCATCATCACTTACCATCAGGTGAGATCGCAGTCAAGGGCTAGCTTGTAGTGGATAAAAAATAAATAAATGCTAAACTAGCATAGCACTTACAGTAATGGATCTCAGGTGCGTTGTCTACCATCTATTACAAAACTCTACGACAGCTAATAAAGCGTAAAAACTATCGTGCAGCAGTTGACACTAAATTTTTCGAAGCCTTTTGTTAACTTTGTTTGTTTTCTGAAGTTGGCGACTCAATTTTGGAGCACTCTGTATAATGAAATTCTGTAAAATATTGCTTGTGAATAATTGATTAACGGTATGGATATTGTATAATAGTTGTGTTGGGTTTTTCTTCGTGTAGACTTTAATCGGTAGATATCCACTGCTGGAAATTTAAAGTATCCTGTATTGTAGGTAAGCACAATATGTTCGAGGTTCCAGCCATTCACAGATGCTCGGTTTTAATAAGTCTGTTTTAATAAAACAATATCAGCTAAAAGCATGTTCTCAAATATTGGCCAACCTATTCTTATATACGAATAATATAGTAAATAATATTTATAATTGCACGCCATATTTGGTAGTATACCCTGATTCCAAAAATATTCTAAGAACTCTTCACGTGTATCTTATATACTTACTATACTATATACTATAATATTATAAATGCGAAAGTTTGGATGTATGGATGTCGGTATGGATGTATGGATGTATGGATGGATGTTTGTTACTCAATCACGCCCCAACAGCTGAACGGATCTGGATGAAATTTGGCACAGAGATAGATTATAGTCTGGAATAGCACATAGGCTACTTTTTATCCCGGAAAATTAAAGAGTTCCCGCGGGAACCACAAAACCTCGATCCACGCGTACGAAGTCGCGGGCATCAGCTAGTTTTTGCAATAAATAAAATGGTGACCGATCATTTCATAAAAAACAAATTACAAATTTTCATTTCACAAACAACGTTTCGCAAAATTATGAATCATATATTAATCGTTATAAAACTTTTGGTCCTATAAATAATTCAATTGAAAAAACAATTAACAGATAAATTATCATTTCATAAAATATAATTTGACCAACAATTGATTTATTAATCGTGTTATTTAATAAAACAACGTAAAGCGTATTTATTTTTTGATAAAATGAATTGTTTGATAAATACTGTAAGAGTCTTCTGGCGTAGCCCGTTTTAAAAAGTTGTCATTCTTGGGTCAAAATCTGAGCACTCAGACTCCACGCAGTCTTGTCTGTCCTACCCCTAGAGTGTTTTTGTAAAGCGCGTAGGCAGAAGCTCGCGAAGGAGGTCCTGAATGAAGCGAGCCTACGAGGCCGAGTGGAGCGAAGGGAGGAGCTGGCGAGCGAAGCGAACCGGCGACCTCCGTAGCGAAACGAAGGTCGAGTGGTTTTCCTAGCTTCTCCACTTCCTTTTTAGGCACCACTCCCACTCATGCAAGAGCGAGCGAAGCGAGCTCGGGACTGGGGGCACTCCGACTCGGATGGTTTAGGTGACGAAGAGGATGGATGGAGGAGCTCCGTCGACCGGGCCTTGGAGGGGGTGAGAGGGAGAGGGAGACAACCCATATCCCTAACATTATCCAGCCAGAGTTGGGTAGACCTAGGTGAGTAGGTATGGGTACCCCTAGAGTGTTTTTGTAAAGCGCGTAGGCGGTCGCGAATGAGGTCCTGAATGAAGCGAGCCTGCGAGGCCGAGTGGAGCGAAGGGAGGAGCGGGCGAGTGAAGCGAACCGGCGACCTCCGTAGCGAAACGAAGGTCGAGTGGTTTTCCTAGCTTCTCCACTTCCTTTTTAGGCACCACTCCTACTCATGCAAGAGCGAGCGAAGCGAGCTCGGGACTAGGGGCACTCCGACTCGGATGGTTTAGGTGACGAAGAGGATGGCGGGGTCTGAAAGACCCCGCCATCCTCTTCGTGGTTATTTCCTTTTTATACCACCCAGAAAGAAGGAGCCCCGCAAAGCGGGGCTCCGTCGACCGGGCCTTGGAGGGGGTGAGAGGGAGAGGGAGAGAACCCATATCCCTAACATTATGCAGCCAGAGTTGGGTAGACCTAGGTGAGTAGGTATGGGTAAATTCCGAATTAAATTTATTTTACTTATTATTCGAACTTTACCCAAAACTAAGTAAACCCGTGTAAACCTAGGTTTACAACATCTTCTAGCCTTACCCGTAACATATTATAACTATATATTGAATTCATATCATAAAAAATCTCAATCTCATAAGAAATCAGAGATTGTACGCAGACGACGTTGCGGGCGACCTATAGTTAGTTTTATTTTTCAAATAACAATTTATATTTTAATATTTTGTAAAATTATGAATTTGAAGAATGAATTATTTTATGAAATAATAAATTAGTAAAGGACAATTTTACATTCAGCACGTTTGCAAAGTAAAGTATTTGTGAATTGAGTATTTGTCAAATGATCTTTTAATAAATTATATGTTTGCGGAATACGACGTTTGTGAAATGATTAGTTTTTGAAACGTTTTTTGTGAAATGATCATTTGTTAAATGTTTTTTGCGAAACATTAGTGAACCAAATAAAATATATCTTTTCTTATCTTACCTTGTTTTCGGTCTTAAGCATAGAATCACCGAGTCTTGAGAACCTGCTCTACCTGATGTCGGTTTATTAAAACGTCTCAGAAGTTCCCTCGGGATTATTGAAGACCTATATGTATCTACGTGGAAGAAGTTATTGGTAGCACCTATTAAAAATATGAGACAGGAACAAATGGAAAAGGATGGAGGAGGCCTATGCCCAAAAATGGGCGTTCCAATGACAAAATGTAACACACATCGCAAGTAACAAAACATTATAAATTAATTAATCTGACATTTTTGACATGCTACTAGTACAAAAAGACCTAAGAATCTGACATTAATATATTAAGTATAATAGAATTGACATTTGATTTTTAAAACCTTTAAAATTTTTGACATTTAATACTGTTATAATAATGTGTGATAAAAATTAATGTTTGTATGGAACTAGAGTCTGAAATATGTATTCAATTATTTCAATGGAATTGGAAATAAAGGCTTTATTTATTTTATTTATATTATAATTCAGCAAGCATTGTGCTTCAACTTCAACAACATTGTATATCTACAAAGTTGATGATTGTGCTTGCTGAATTATATTATATGAAAATCACAACTTTAGTCCAAAGACGTGGTTGGTGTATAATATAGTCTAGTACTAGGCACCTACAGAAATAAGGAGGTATGCCTCATAAAGCTACCGGCTAGCTATCTTCGCCGGAGAAATCGCAGGAAAAAGCCAGCGTAATTTGTATAAGTTGTGGAGCAGGTAGAGAAATACAAGGGAAACATACGACAATTTTATTTTGTTCGTCGAGCAAATCGAATTTAACTTGATTTTGACAAAAAACAAGCCGAAAATGCAAGAGTCGCAAGCTCGTTCATTTTTCGCTCGATTCGCCAATTGCTTGTCAGTGTCGACGCGAGTTTTAATTACTTTTGTAAAATAATTGGAACATTATTCAGGAACATCGCACATCGCCGTAAGATCTGCAAGAGCCGCTTGCTTCACGAATCAGGGAGCGTACAGGCGCACGTCGTTTTACTTCTGTCGCTTGGGACATTATTAAATTTTCAAGTGGTGGTGGAGTCGGGCTAAAAAGTTGTATTGTAGAAGATCCTTGAAGGTATCTTATTAACTAAGGTGGCAGGAAACAAGGACGCCGGAATGGAGGCTTCCTGGAAACTTTATCGAACCTTATTTATAAAGATTCGAATCAGAAATGTTAAATCTAAACGTCCATAATACTAGGTTAAACACAAACGCAGGCAGGGTGATCTAAAATATACGGGTCAACTATATTCCTTTAGATCTTGTAGCTTGAGAAGCAGGACTATAAAAGGTATGCGATCACCTCAAAATAAGAAGTCCAGGGGCCTTATTACTCTCGCCTAAACCAGTATTGTTTTAATATTGTTAACGTTCGTGTCTTTGAATTATAATTCTTACGTATTACGTGACATACAATTGTTATTTAAAAATAATCCTGCTTTATGCGATGGTAGTAACCCCGTTGTGTGGGTTGCAATTTGTGAAGCTTAAAGCATGGTGACGAGTTTTCGAGCCAAAGTGCGATTAAAAGCAAACGAATATTAATTAAAAAACTTGTGCTCTCCGCTTTTATTCGTACTAGTTAGCGGTGAAACAGAACAAGCGCTGTTTTCAGTTTGACAAAATTATTAAAATTTTGTTCGCGCTCGTCACATAACTTTTTCTTTTACGTTTTTTGAAGTGAAACTTCTTTAGAATCGTTGTGATTTGAAAATTCGATGAAACGAAAAACCGACACTAAAATAGAGAAACATATTCATAATAGGATTTAGCCTGCAAGAGAATAAGATAGAATACAAGACAAGTAACAAGTTATATCTATCTCATTCTCTCGTAGGCTTTCTTTCTGAAGTTTCACTTCTGCCGTATGTGAATTGCATGACACACACTTTTTTAAAAACAAAACGAAAGAGACAAATGATGCCCACGGCTTCATCCATTAGATTTTTCTTTATTGTTTCTTGCAAGCTACCTCTATACCAAATTGGGTCAATCCTAAAATATATGGCATCATTATATTTAAATTACATTTAAATGGATGATGCCTACAACAAAAATAAATTATTTCTAACTAATTATTAAATAGAGGGTCTTCCAAAAGACCTAAAATTCACATCCTCGGTTAGTTTTAAGTGTAATAACATGGTAATAACTATTATTTGTGAAGCGTGTGTTTGTAGTTTTTTTTATTACATTACTTATTTTACTTTAGCTTATGGATAAAATGGATTCCTAAATAAAATGTAATTTGGAGAGCAGCAATCCTAAATATCATATTAATATTATAAATGCCAAAGTAAGTTTGTTTGTTGGTTTTTTGTTTTGTCCTTCAATTACGCCGCAACAAAGAAGTGATTTTTTGCATGGGAATAGTTGAGGACCTGGAGAGTGATATACCTAGGCTATTTTTTATCCTGGAAAATTAAGGAGTTCCCGCAAGGATAAAAAATACTTAAACCACGTATACGAAGTCGCGGGCATCAGCTACTCTGTTAATAGTTCCCGGTCAGTACTTACGAAATTAATGCTATTTTATGGACAATTTAATGCGGCTGTTTGGGTTCGAGATGTTTACAGATGCGGGCGGTTTCGCCGTTTATGGGTGTATAAAGTTTGGCCCATTACGGGTAAAACATGGCGGTTGGAACGACTTTGCCGTCGAGATACGTTTGAAACTTGACAGTTCAGTATGGCATGTGCCAACTATCTATTCAGCCAATAGTAATATCGCAGTCCAAGCTGAGATACGTCAGAGCAACGCTGTGGGGTGGCAGGGACGTGACGGAGGTAACTGCCAGGATTTTCCATAGAGTTATCATATATTGGGATTTTCAGTATAGAATTCTGTCACTATTGTCAGTATAAAGTTTCCTACTTTTATACCTATTCAAAGATTTCCTACCTCTGTAACATAGGTGCGAGAACCGTACCTCAAGTTGTTACGACTGTCACGGTTGCCGGGTCTGATTGTACCCACAGCATGAATATATATTATATTTTGACTACCTCCGTGGCGCAGTGTGTAGCGCTGTTGCCTTAACGTGCGGAGGTCCTGGGTTCGATCCCCGGCAGGGTCAATTTGGGAATTTATAATTTCTGAATTTTCCCTGGTCTGGCCTGGTGGGAGGCTTCGGCCGTGGCTAGTTACCACCCTACCGGAAGTAGCAACCTACCGAAGGGGTATGGGTTTAATATAACTGCCATGCCCCTAACAGGTTAGCCCGCTACCATCTTAGACTGCATCATCACTTACCATCAGGTGAGATCGTAGTCAAGGGCTAGCTTGTAGTGGATAAAAAAAAAATAAAAAAAAAAAAATACTTACACTGTGGTAGGTACAATAGTATGGATATCTTATTTTAGCATAGTGGTCTGAGATAGTGGCACTCATTTAGGCGCAACGTACACCTACATAGTTGAGTGGAGCCGAGGTGCAGCGTCTCCAATCTCCATGATAACAAGTCAAATACTAGTTTTTTTACCATGATATAGCGTCGGTGAATTAGGTGCACGGTGTGTCCTTTTAAAATATTCTCATCATACCAATTTCTAAGTTGCCCCTATCCGATTTTTCATTAAGACAACAGAAAAAGAAAGAAACTAATATAATAAACGTAATATTTAAATATAATATGAAAATTTCGAATACACACAAAGATAATATTAATATAGTGAGAATGTTAAAAGAGAGTCTAGTATTTTCACAAAAAAATCTCTCAAAAAATCACTCTACCATAGAATTCTAATATCTAAGGTATTCATACCTACTATACGAAGTATACAGCTCCGCTAGGTATAATATTAAAATGTTCAATGTATGGAAACCTCGTCGAGAATTTTCAGCATAGATAAATTCTTGTAAATGTTCTAATTTAAAATTACAGAAAAAAGTACGTTTTAAATTGCAAAGTAAAGTTTTTTTTAGTAAATGATCAACTTTTGCAAGATGTTAAAATCCATGAATAGAATAGAACTGACGCCGAGTTCAAGATTCAAGAATAATAAATGAATGTCCGAGTCTCTTGGAAAGTTCTGAATTTAACATTGCAGAATCTGCAGAATCGAGATTAATATTTAAGTAAGGATTTACTAGGCTTGCACCAAAGGTATATTTAGTACGTAAAAGAATAATACATAATTTTCTAATAACATTATATTGTATTATTTTTCTAAACTACCAAGTTTACTTTCTAATCTACTTAGAAACTGTTTGATAGTTTCAATATCTAAGGACATTTGGTCCATTTTAACATTTAATTCATCCATAGGTTTTGTGCTTTCTATTTGAGTTTTAACCTCTCCTTTGATTTTTGTTACATCTTCATCTAAACTGTTGAGACGTTTCAGTATGTCTTCATATTTAACCTTTTGTATTAGTTGCTGCTCTTTTTTAATTTCTTCAATTTTTTCAGTTTGTTGCACCTGCTTTTTCGTGATTGCCTCATGCATTTCATCAATTTTTGTCGTGAAAACTCCTAAATGAAATTCTTCTTCAAGTTGCTTCTTTTGTTCATTGGCTTTGTCTATGATTGCGTTTTTTAAGTTAGACGGTAGAGATTTATGAAAAGAAACTCTTGACCTGCCAGGGCAGAATGTAATAACTCCCATTACGTTCCTTTTGTTTTTTATACGGTTGTTCACACGTCTGGGCAGTATCGTGGTGAAAAACTTATTATAGACCAAGTTATCTAGTGTACTTAGGAACTCAACCTGCTTGACTAGTCTCCGTATATTTCCTAAGATTTCTAAGTCATTTATATCATTAACAGCAACACCGACCATTAGATTCATGAGGACAATTGCGGCCAAAATTAGGAAGACGAGAAATATTAGGCGAATTACAACCAATGATGTTGCGAGTTCCCGGGAATGTTCTTTGTCAAATAGCGCAGAATAGTCAAACTCCGATGTCATCATGACCATTGTTTTGACAAAAGCTGCCCAGGGCCCATCAAATGGTATCTCGGAACGAAACTGTATCATAAAGCTGAGAGAGAACCCAACGACTAGAAATGCAAAGGTCAGAAGTATCTGCAAATAGAGCACACAGCTAAAAGAAGATTATTTTAAACATAATGAATTTACCTTAACAACTTATGCTTTGCTTACCTTAACAACGTTTGAAGCCACTTTCCCAAACATGAGAACGTAATAACCCCAATTTGGAAATCTGGACAAAAGAAACATCAGTTCTATCCAAGAACACAGTAAAGCACAAGTTGCTACATGCCTGGGCCATTCGGATGTTTCTATTGACACAATAGCAACTGTAGGTGGTAAAATCGCTGCTAGGGCTATCGACCAGAATTTGATCCAAGTCTCAAGTTGCAAAAAGTATCTCGTGCTTTTAACATTCATGTAGAGAATTTCCTGAAATTATAATCACGTTAAAAAGGTATACAAAAATGAAATTCTATGGTTAAATTTCTTAATGTGCCTAGACTTACCTGTATAATTATCAAAAAAATAGTACTATAAACAAAGTAACCCCAAACAGTTGGGTTTAATATTGGTGGTGGATTGTCTTGAGTATCTTTGTAAAAGAAAACCGAAATAGTAAAAATTGTTAGTGAACTAACAAAAAGAGCATAAACAGCAATTATAGTGTAGAAAAATGGCAGTAAAGCCTTCCATTTCAGGTACAAGAAACTCTCTACTAATGGGTGAACCAGCAGTTTCAGCTGCCCAAATCTATTACCCGTTTTTATGAGAGCTTCTATGACTTTCATCTGTTCCATTTCGCAAATCGATGGCATTAATATTCTGTAATCTACAGTTACTTCACATTTTGAATCTTGAAAATTTTGAGAATTCGATGAAATATAATAGTCGAACACTTTTTCCATAAAACTTGTAGGTTTCGATATATTATTAATTATCATGTCCATGGCCGATCTTCTGAACTTCTTAGGCCCATCTGTATACGCTGATAAATCCGCTCCCTCTTGCAAGAGGAGCATTATGATATCTCTACTGCCGTGATGACTGGCCGTGTGTAAAGGGTACCAACCCATGTTGTTTACTTCATGTATGGTTGTTTTATCATGAGTCAGAATAACTTTGGCTACAGATTCATAGTTTTTTAATGCCGCGACATGTAACGGTGTAGATGATTTAAATGGACTGTCCGTTGTTCTCAATCTTATATCTGCATTTTTTGATAGTAAATATTTGACACATTCAACGTGATTATTTAAAACTGCAAAATGTATCGGACCCAGACCTCTTCGATCTGCTGTAGTTAAGTTATTTATCATATCTTCTGCGATACCATATTCGTACTCTAATAAATATTTTAAGATATCAACATGACCATATTCAGCTGCAACATGCAGAATATTTATATCTCCTGGCATTGTTGACTTTATAGACGCACCTTCATTGAGGATTAAATCTACACATTTTAAATGTCCAAATAAAATAGCTTTAAACAAAGGCGTTTCTCCTTCTTCATTCTGACAGTTTATGAAATCTTTTTGTTTCGTAACACTTAATATTTCATTAAGTACATCCAAATCACCTAGGGCTGCTGCACAGTGTATCGGCGTTTCACCGTCATTTGCCTGAAAGAAATTGTTTAAGGTTACGTCGCATTCATTCTAAGCTATATTGTGCGGTTTTAGTAACATATATTACCTTTATTGTGACATCGGCTCCTGCTTCTAAAGCGATGCACACTCCCGCTACCCACGCTGCTTTAACAGCTGCCTGCAATACTGTGTACCCATCTTTATTTTTAACATCTACCATAGCTTTTAACGGATCTGCATCTTTATAAGGGTAGTTAGCTAAGATCTGAAATAATTAATCTCTGTTATTATTTTCGTATGATGACATTTTAGCTGCTATATTCTTATTATTTTAAAATATACGTATGCAACTAAAAGCTTAGGTTAGGTTAGGCCAGCTAGCTTGAAGTTCTATTGTATTGTTTTCAATAAAGTTGAAAAAAAATTAAAACATTATGTACTTTGAGAGGTGGCTCAAGCTCTTTGATAACGCATACGTGCAGAGGCGTCAGTCCTTTAGAGTTCAAACAAGCAATAGACGCTCCAGCTTCCAGCAGTTCATTTATACAGTCCATATCAGACAGTTCCACAGCTGTATGTAAAGGAGTGTCTAGATTCATTCCTCCTCTCTTCATGCTGTTATACTGACCGCCAGCTGTGACTAGCATTTTAACCACGTCTGTGAAACTGAAAGGAAAGCATATAAATATAAAAAGCCAGTCTATCTTGTTTTGTGTTAATTTTACTTCTTCTTTGAGGTTTACAAACTTGCTTAGTTTTATTCTCTGGCATACTCACTTTTTGTTATTAATATCCTGGCCATAATAATATCCTGAGCCGGCAACGTCGAGTGGTGTTCTGCCCGTCACGTCCTCGATGTTAGGGTTAGCACCAGCAGCTAGCAGCAGTCTGGTGCAGTGCCGACGAGCGCACGAAGCCGCCACGTGGAGCGGCGTCCAGCCAGGTTGGAGCAGAGGCAGCTACAATTTTTATAGGATTAGGTTCAATTCGTGTCTCGTTACAATAGTTCTGGGCGATAGTAGCCGGGAAGTGTCTTCGCATGATTATATGGGTGTACTACCCTTACATCTACAGAATGGATGTCGATAATCATTACCAATGAATATGCATTGGTATTTGGTAATGCATCGTTGGAGCATAGAATCGAATTGACACACAAAAAATACACACACACATATTTTTTTTTGTGTCGATTCGATTTTAATGATTCAACCTCATTTAGATCTTTGAGGGAATGAGCATTCTATACTATAACAAAATTCCATAACCTATTTTACCGTTACAGAATGTAATAAAAAATAGTTTAAAAATCCTAATTCAATCCATTAAAAGTATGCTCCTTAAAAGCTTAAATACTGTTGAAGATTATGTAAATAATAAAAGAGCATAGATTTGTCTCGCTCCAGCAATGCTTAGGACTGCGGTTACTTATGTATCTACACATTGATGTAATTGTATTTTTTTTTTTCAATAGAGTAACCACCGAATTTAACCACATTCTAGCTGTTTCTTCTCGGTAGGAATGGCATTCGGAACCAGTAGTAGATTCACTCGACGACTCAAAAGCACTTGTAAAAGTATATTTGATTAAAAAAAAACATGGGTATGAGTATGCATGAGTATTGGCTTCAAACAGATTCATCCACTTACACACCATCCACGATGAAATGTTCTTATTTCGTAAAACAACTTTTTGCACATAAGATAAGCCAGGAGCTATTGAACTTCTACAGTCGCGTTTATAACTGTGACCCAACGTTAAACTACTTTAAACTTACCACTCTCCAATTTCTCAGTCCTATCATGATCTAGAACCTTGTTACTATTCTTTAATACCCTTCAACCTGATTCACAACCTTACGTGTATACCTACTCAAATCTTATTTTATTATCTTTGCTGTACCAAAGACTTTGTCACTCACCGTCCCTTCGATGTCCATGCAGTCGTGGTCAATATTGTCGCTCCAAGCTTTGGGCAAAATAGTTTCAACCCCAATAACGTTACATCGCACGTTCACCATTTCCCTGGTCAACTTGCTGATCTTCTTTACGTCTTCCTCTGCGTCCGAGGACATGTCGTCGTTGGCCACCCGTCTTTGTATTTCTGGAAAAAATATTTTACAAGATTTTATTTAACTTGCAATGCTTGTTTAGGCCAAATCTTACAACTGGATTTTAAAACAATTATCCCAAGCCGATTGAGCTGAAATTTCGCATACACATTTAGGTCGGATGACAATGCATGGTTAGCTTAGTGACGTCATTTTAAATCCAATATGGCATAGTCCAAGAGTAGCGGAGTGGTTATTTTTTATACATCCCCATGATATGACTTTACAGCTCTCATATAGTTTAGCTGGTGCCCGTGACTTCGTCTGCATGGATTGAGGTTTTATTGGTTCCCGCGGGAACTAGCCTATGTGATACTGCAGTACAGTCTGGAGACTGTAATCTATCTCTGTGCCAAATTTCATCCAGATCCGTTCAGTCGTTCTAGCGTGATTGAGTAAAAAACATCCATCCATCCAATCCTTCGCATTTGTAATATTAGTGTAGATTCTGTGGTAGGTAGTAGACCTATGTTCAATAACTGGTCGCCGATGGCTTGTGATGACGTCACGCGGTGCTTTGTATTGGTAAAATCTCTGTTTGCCACATAACTAGAGTAGAGAGTGTAACTCGGAAACCGGCGAAGGGACAAACGTCTCCAGAGAGCAATGACAGTTTAGGACAACGTTTACCGGAGGGTCGGAATTCGGGGTGGGATAATTCGGTATGTCGCCGAACCGACCGTGGGCGGAATCTCAACAAGGCTTAGGGTTGTGTTGTCTGGTTCACTAGCGATTTATTGTTTACATCGTGTTACGTGACACAGGAGGCTGGGAGAGATTGAATGTATCACACGACATCCGTAGTAATATTATAAACTAGATGATACCCGCGACTTCGTCCGCGTGGATTAAAGTTTTGATTCCCGCGGCAATTTTTTGAGATAGCCTATCTCCTTCCCCGAGATACAACATATCCGTGTACCAAAGGGGAACGCCCACCTTCCATAAACACTTTGGCCCTGAGTGCCCACTCTTAAAACTGTATGGTGCTGATAGTATGCAGTTTGAACAAGGAATGGGATAAGGAATTGGTTTTAAAAAAGTACACCATAATAAAAAAACTAGTATTTATTTTTCATTAATGTATTACAGTGTTTAACAAACAAACAGTACGGTAACTTGCTTAATTTTTAATAAGATACAATTAATAAACATACATACACTCTTCTACATGGTCTTATGATATCAATATTCGAACAGGACGCGAGCGCGGGTCTCGCGCGTGGCGCGCTCTCGGACGGTTACGCACTTCAGCAATTTCCAACAAATGTCTACGAATTCTAGTGACATTAAGTCCACAATTCACACAGCGTAAAGGTCCTTTTGCCGTAGTAACCGGCCGGGATGTACTTGGTCCAGTGTGAGCGCCAGGGTCTTCGAAGTTAGCAGGTAACTTATCCAAGTTCGTGCTGGGTTCATCGTGAGAAGCGGGTGCGGGATCCATATTCAAGCCGTGGTCGTCAGGGTTAAAAGAGTCGTCGGAGTCCATTTTGCAAGCGTAAACGTTGGTTAATTATCAAATCCGAGAAATAAAAAGCAAACCACAGGTACAAACACAAGGTGTGATGTGACAATGACAACTGAATTTGTTTGTCATTTGATTATTCGATTGATGTTGCCATATAAAAAAAACTCCGAAACCGATATTGATTTATCGATTTTGGATTTATTTTCTTTTTTAATTATTTTATAAACATAACATTATGTTTACGGAAAAATCCCGTTTTAGTTTATTTCTATTTTTCGTCACGTCTAAGACTTTATATAAAAGTCTTAGTTTTTTCTCAAAAATGGCAATGTTATATTAAAATATTGGAGATTGAGTGATGATCAAAAACTATTAGTATTGGAATAAATAATGGGGCTGATTCTGTAGTGCACAATCTCTAAACTAAACTAAAATTAGAGCATTACAAATATTGCTAACCTATTAGATATTGCAATATATAGCTAAAGGGACAGAACTAGATTTAAAGCTGCCATTTTAGTTTAGTTTAGAGATTGTGTTATACAGAATCAGCCCCAATATCTGCTTAATATAGCATATAGCTATGCACGAACTGGGAAAAAGTGACAACCGTCACCGGTTGCCACTTTGTTGCTTGAAGTGAAGAGCCGAATGTGAAAAGAGTTGGAGAATCAGAAGAGCGTGCTCTTCTGATTCTCCAACTCTCTTCACATTCGGCCCAGGGATCGCCTTCTCTCTCGTTATATCAAGTAAAAATAAACCTTCTAAGTACTAGAAATTCTTAAATCTCTAGAAGTTTAGTTTTCTAATTATTTCTACCGCTTGTAACTTCATATATGATAATTGTGAAAAAAAATCTACTAAACTATATTTTCTTGCATATTTTCTAACCATAATGGTTTAGATGTCTCACATCCACAAGGAATCCCAATTTTTAAAAAGTTTTTTTTGGAAATATCTTTTTCTAAAACCCATCGAATTACGCATTTTAACAGTAACAGTCTTTTTTTTTTTGAAATCCTATTTACCTTACTTTTTTAGGTATATAGTACGTATTTTTAAACAGTAATATAGAAAAATTAATTATATTAAATATGAGGAAAGCTGTAGTACAAAGAGTTAGTATTCATTATTAGAACGAATCACATCATTAATAAGTTGTTATTAAAATGTTAAGTTTTTTCTATGCCCAAGCATCTCGAGAGTATGAGTACATAATGACGCATCCAAATATGATTAAATCACTTTACACGATATACGTTTGTCAGTAAGTTGCTAACTATCCGCAGTCGAATTTTTAATATAGCTTAACGTAACTACAAACTAGGCTATACCTTAAATGCCGATTAGTACTTACTACAAATAAATCTTATTTTAAAAAAATCGATACTGTTCGATATAAGTATAAAGTCAAAATCGATTAAATCGATCGATATTAAAATGTGGCAATACTGAATGTATATATAGACGAATGGACTGTCAGGAAATGGTTTTTGTTTTCATAGATAGTTTTATTACTTTTTTTTTAAAACAAATTGTAGTAAACTTGCTTGATTAAAATAATAATTTTATAGGTAGAGAAAAAATACATAGTTTTTTTCGGAAAAAGGATATTGTTGGGCATTTCTTGGCCATATATGGGCGTCCCCCTTTCATCAAAGTCGGTTGGAACGATGGGCCGTGAAAGCGTAGCCGACAGACAGACAGACAGACACACTTTGGCATTTATAATATTAGTATGGGTACTAAATAGTGTATGTTTGTTTGTTCTTCGATCATGCTGGAACAGAGGCAATAGATGTGTTTTAAAAGTATTTAAAATTTTTACACCGATTTTCCCGAGATTTCTGAACCGATTTGATTTTTTTTTATCGTGGAAAATTAAAGAACTCGTCTAGCTCCAGACTTTTGAAACCACTTGGATGAAGTTAACCGGCTAAGTATCAGGTGGAATAAATAGACGACGAGAAGGTGTTTAGAAGGTTATTTAATTTTATTTTGAAATTAAAGCACCATAATTAAAATATTACTCTCGTAACTTAAAGAGAAAAAAGTATGTGGAAGGTCCATATTGTAACCATTGTAATGAGAGCGTAGGTACCTTAGTAGAAAAAAGGATTCGATAGCAGGCTGAAACTTGGTCGAATAAAACATAACCATAGACAGTAGAAAATGTCTGCTGTGAAACGAAACTACTATAATGAAAACTTCTACTTTCTCTAATTAGCCATGGAGGTACCTATAATTAATAGGAAATTAGTACCTGTTTCCTTTATCCTTTGACGACCTCCGTGGCGCATTCGATCCTCGGCAGGTTCAATTTGGGAATTTATAATTTCAGAATTTTCCCTGGTCTGGTCTGGTGGGTGGCTTCGGCCGTGGCTAGTTACCACCCTACCCGCAAAGGCGTGCCGCCAAGCGATTTAGCGTTCCGGTACGATGCCGTGTAGAAACCGAAGGGGTATGGATTTAATATAACTGCCATGCCCCTACCATAGCCCGCTACCATCTAAGACTGCTTCATCACTTACCATCAGGTGAGATCATAGTCAAGGGCTAGCTTGTAGTGGATAAAAGAAAAAACCAGCTTTATGAAGAAGTCTTTGTGGGAAATTAATAGAAGAATAATGATCGTGACAGATGTTACAAAATGCTATGACAGCTTGTTTTATTTTGTGTTTGTTTTGTTATGGTTCGTGCGAACGAAAGCCGCTTTATAATTATTCTATTATAATAAATTAGCATACCGCGGGGTGCTTTAGTGCGGTGGTTAGACGTTGAATTTAATAAAGCTGTCGTTTTATAAGTCCTGCAGTAGGCCCGCTGTGTGGTAAATCATGGAAATAGCCCAGAATTTTATGGTTAGTAGGTATTTCAGACAGAGTGGCCCGGCGGTTCAGTTTAGTGGTGTCGTAAATTTTAAATTGTAAAACGTTATTGGGCTCCTTCATTTTTATTTTCCACTTTAATTAAGTATACTCCGATGTGCGTAGCTGTTTTTATTTATTGTTTTTTTTTTGCGTAAAAATGGCCGAGAAGCACTTAAAGTAATCGAGATTTTGCTTGACCAGTGGCACAATGCGGAGCATCCATATGTATACGTTTGTGGAAGCAGCTTAGTGGTTTTTTTTGAGGTGCAGTATGTATGGTATGTAACCAGCAGGGCGACCGCGTATCTTCTGCCTCAATCATTGTTACAGTATCAATTGTTGTGATTGGCTGAATTTATGGTATTCGTGCTGCGTCAATAGATTATGTCCAATAGTGGAAGAGTGTTAACCAATCAGAGGTGATTGCGATGTATCAATGATTGATGCAAAAGATACGCGGTCGCCCTGCTGGACGGCGATTGGCTAAAAATGACAGCTACAGTGTAACGACCGCAATCACCTCTGAGGTGCAATCATGTAAGGATTGCCGATGAAATCGTTAAAGCTCGGCTTCAAAGTAAAATAAACCATAATTAGAGCTCAATTTCGTGTATCCATTCCCATACGTTAAGGGTATCGTACATACCTATACGTATAATAATGATACACGAAATTGAGCTCTAATACATGCCAGCTGTTATGGCTTATTTTACTTTGAAGCCGAGCTTTAACGATTTCATCGGCAATCCTTACATGATTGCCTGATTAGTTCATATTCTTCCACTATTGGCCAAGATCCATTGACGCAGCCAAAATACCATAAGTGCTGAACTTATGATATTTTGGCTCAAATCAAAACAATTGAGACAAACAATGATTGATGCAGGTTTTACACAATCGCCCTGCGGTTGTCCAAGGTGAGCGACAAACGCGGCAACGCGACGGCACTGTAATATAAAACAGTGGCTGACCCTTCACGTGGCCTACGTTGTCGCGTAGATACGTCTGTCATTTTCTATGGCGTCGTATCGCATCGCGTCGCTTCTGTCACTCGCCTAGGCCAACGGGTTATTCAGCCTGCGGCTTAGCTTTTGTATCTATAGTGCGTAAAATTATTTCAACTTTCTATGTCACAGGGTTTGAGCTGGGTGTTTGAGTCTGTAATTTTTATTTTTTTTATTCCACTACATGTTAGCACTTGACTGCGATCTCACCTGATGGTAAGTGACGATGTAGTCTAAGATGGTAGCGGGTTAACCTGTTAGGGGTATAGCAGTTATATTAAACCCCTAGTCGTTTCTACACGGCGTCGTACCGGAATACTAAATCGCTTGGCGGTACATCGGGAGGTGGTAACTAGCCACAGCCGAAGCCTCCCACCAGACCAGGCCAGAGAAAATTCAGAAATTGTAATTCCCAAATTGACTCTGCCGGGAATCGAACCCGGGACCTCCCACGTTAAGACAACAGCGCTTGACACTGCGCCAGGGAGGTCGTCGAAATATATTGGGTTATGAGTAAATATAGGGGTGTTATTGAGTCAGGATTGTTTTGGAAGTAAAAAATCAAAAGGAAATTACGCGGGTAAAATTACTTCAGGTTACCTGAATTGTTCCAGGGCCCCCTGGCCACAAACACTATGAGTCGGATCAATGAAAATGGAAACGTTGTAGGAACTATTATCGTCAACTGTGAAGGTATTGATACTAAGTTAGTACTTTTTTCATTTCATTGCAAACTAGCTTTCACTCGCTTCGCTCGCGTTAAGTTTGATTTTCATACTTTCAAACCCCTATTTAACTCCCTTAGGGGTTGATTTTTCAAAAATCCTTTCTTTGCAGATACCTATGTCATAAAAGCTGTTTGTATGCCAAATTTCAGACCGAACCGTGCAGTGCAGTCTAAATACATTTAGATATTTTTGTCCCAATTGGGTACAGAAACATTAATTATTTTGCTATCATGACGAAAGATCCGGACTAGGTACATTTTATTCCGTACAATCATATTTTCCATGATTTTAAAATCCTAAAACGAAGTCGCAGAAATCGTCTCTTGCTTATTTTAAACTAGCTGATGCCCGCGACTTAGTGAGCGAGGATTGAGGTTTTTTGGTTTCCGCGGGAACTCTTTAATTTTCCGGGATAAAAAGTAACCTATGTGCTATTCCAGACTATTATCTATCTCTGTGCCAAATTTCATCTAGATTCGTTCAGACGTTTTGACGTGTTTGATAAACTACATCCATCAATCCATCCATACACCCATCCATCCAAACTTTCACATTTATAATATTAGTACTATAGATGCAAAAGTTTCGATAGATGTAATATGACAAATAAATAAAATTGAAATTGAAATGTACCTTTAGTATAAGTAGAATAATTGAATAGGTACCTAGTAATAATAAGTAGATAGTCGTGGCGTCACCTGGAGTAGGGCTCCAGCTGAAAATCAGCTCAGAATGCTCTTGTGATTTATTGGAAGGCATTCTGCATTATGCTGAGCTGATGCCTTCTTTCAGGTTGTGCCACACACGACAAGTGTTGTCATGGTGCCTCTAGGCATGAGTTTAATGCTCAAGTACTGGAGGCACCATGGTAACATTTACCTTAAGTTATTGTAATGTGTGGCACAATGTGAGAATAAATAGTTTTTCTTTCTTTCTTTCAAAAAATCAAAAGAACTTAAACCACGCGGACGAAATCGTAGGCATCATCTAGTTTATAGTAACTTTTTCACAGTCGTCAGATATAAAACGAGTCGCTGTTGAACAAAGTGCTACATTATCCATAATACGAATAGTTGCAGCGGTAAAGTGTCCCCCGAGGAATTATGACAACTATTTCCCGTTCTGGGGTGTTACTACCATCGCTTAAACGAGTATTATTTCAAAATGTCAGTTTTGTGACACGTACCTTGACTACCCGAATATAAGGATTAAAATTCTAAAATACAAACGTCGACAATATTAAAACAAATGGTAGTAATACCCTGTACCTATAGTCGGCGGCGAGCATCTGGCGCCGTCTGTTCGTCTGTTATCTGTACAACTGAGAAATGAAATAGGACTTCGCGTTTCGTGACGTATAGGAACAGAGACGGAATTGATTTTTTAAGACTACTTTTTTTTTATCCACTACAAGCTAGCCCTTGACTGCGATCTCACCTGATGGTAAGTGATGATGCAGTCTAAGATGGTAGCGGGCTAACCTGTTAGGGGCATGGCAGTTATATTAAACCCATACCCCTTCGGTTTCTACACGGCATCGTACCGGAACGCTAAATCGCTTGGCGGCACGTCTTTGTCGGTAGGGTGGTAACTAGCCACGGCCGAAGCCTCAGTTCAAACCAGACCAGGGTGAGTTCAGAAATAATAAGTTCCCAAATTGACCCTGCCGGGGATCGAACCCAGGACCTCCGCACGCTAAGGCAACAGGGCTACACACTGCGCCACGGAGGTCGTCAAAAAATCCGTTTAAAGCTACTTTCACACTGCGAAAAATATTCGCACGAAATTTATCCTCGCGATTTATATTTCGCGTACGGATTTCACCTTCTCCGCAATGCGAATGCGGTGAGCCTCATACAACTCCGTACAGCGCAAAATAGGCGAGTCACCTCCAAGATTTTAGGAGGTGAGGTGTGGGGTGCCGCCCGCGCGTCTCGCGGTACATTTCTCGTAGAGACTAGCGGGGAAGCGGGCAGCGCGGTATATTCTGAAACCGCTTCGCAACGTTCAAATTCTGGGATTAATTTGAATTAAATAGATATAGGACTTCAGTTTGAAATAAATTTTAGCAGGTTCTCATTAATACTTCAAGAGGAATTTATCCATATAAAAATGATGAGCAAAGTCGAAAATTTTATTAATAAAAAATTCGTTTTAAACTTTTAATTTAGCCTGTTTCAAGATTTTTTTTGATCGAGTAAAGTACATCCTATCGTGTAACAAATTAGCACATTCTTTAGACAATATCTTTAAGTGTATCGGATATTTTTTGTAAGACCGTTATTTAATAGTAAATACCGAAAAAATTTGATCTAGCAAACCAGTTTTCACCGCTGAGCTGAGGTGACTCGCCTTTACCGCGCCGCGTGAATTGGGTATTTGACAAATAGTCAAATAAGCAACTTTTTTCAAACTTCAAAACACGTCCTAAGTATGGGATGTATATGAAATTCTGAAATGTGACGTCATTAAAGTTCGACGCACTTATTTACTTTAATCGATTATTTAAAATAAGTTTAGGTTTTAAGGTTATTCAACATAAAACTATCAGGGGACGTAGATATTACGAGTTACGACTTTGGAGATCCTCTATTTGATAATCACTATAAAATAATTTATTTAAATATTAGTCAAATACCCAATTGTGTTACCAAATCAGAAATGAGGAGACGAGAGAACTGTACCACTTACGTATTGTGTATTAGCTACATAATTGTATTGTAACATTATTTTTCTGTTAAAAAAATTAGCAACTGCTGAGTTTCTTGCCGGAGTATAACTTCTTTCCGAAACCGGTGGTAGAGTCTAGAGATAATCAATAAGAGACACAAGTGGTCCTACGTGAAATATCATCATTTCATTTTCATTATCACTGTTTAGATTTAATTTACCTACTCAGGAGTGCTTTGTTGCAGGTTTTCCGGAGACCACAACGCTGGACAGTCTGACAGCGGCCACCTATTCCACACATATGAGGAACTTATCGCATCACGCGTCTAATGCTTTGAAGGAAATAGTAAGAACCATCTGTTGTTCCACATTTCTGTCTCTAATGACAGGCTAGGTTTTACCTGGTCTTCTTCTTCGTCCTTGATCATTCTTATATCGCTGGAAAAATGCTTTTACGCTACAAAATCTATACTTCTAGAATTGTTTGGTCATAAAAGACCGATGACATCAAGTGAGTAAGTATAGGGGGTCGCTGGATTCAGGCTTCAGGCGGCGCAAGACCACGGTGTGTGAAAGTCCCTATACAATAGACTTATGTCCAGCTGTAGAAGTTTATCGATTGAAAACTGAAATAGATAGATACAAAAAGGTAAAAAATAATACAGAAGGATGCAAAGGCAGTTTTATTACTAAAGCAATCTATTCCAGACAACTGCGGGGAGAGGAGATTATAAAGAAGATACTATATCAAATCAAATCATATCAAATCAAATATTTTTTATTCAAATAAACTTTTACAAGTACTTTTGAATCGTCAAGTGAATCTACCACTGGTTCGGAATGCCATTCCTACCGAGAAGAACCAGCAAGAAACTCGGTGGTTGCTCTTTTTAAATAATTCATTTACAATTACTATATCAATGTGTACATAAGTAACCGCTGTCCCCAGCATTGCTGGAGCGATCAAATCCATGCTCCTCTATCATTTACATAATCTTCAACAGTATAATAAGCTTTTCAGGAGCATACTTTTAATGGATTTCTTAAATTTGTTTATTCAATTCATGTCAAAGACGGGCAGACAGAAAGTAGCCCCATTCCCGCCGGTGGCACCCGTTGACGAGCATGACGCATGATCCAGCCACAGCAGCTGCTATACACAGCAACTGCTATACACACAAACATACAACAATACAAATACTATTCTAAACTGATTTATGTTGACCCCACATTGGCTAATACCCGAAAACTAAAGCTCCTTTATAGATTTTGTAAGTAGAGCTATTACGGTCAGGATTGCAGCATTTTTCTTGCAGTAAGTGTTAATATAATATTGTTTCTGATTTCAGGATGTCACTGACGAATTGGTTGTGCTGCGACTGGTCAGCAAGAAATCTGAAGCTGTGGTGGCACCGGACCACGAGTTTCATTTGATTGTAGTTATGCGGAAAACTTAAGTGTCTAATAGATTAAAACTATTTGATTGAATTAACCAAGACTCGAAAACAATTACGTATTTTATACATTTTTTTCATCAGTCCTCGTCGAGCGATTTTATTCGATTGAAATGGTAGCTTTTATTTTTAAAAGTGATTTCTCATTTAATGTATGGAAATTATAACATAATAGTAGGTACTTAAATAGAGTCCATTCCTTAATTTGATTTTTCTTATTCTTAGAAATATGCTGTACTAAGTCCATTTTATTATGGAATATCTTGCATATATTTGGTTGGCAAAGTGATGAGTCACTATTTTCTTTTGGCGAACAGACTGTAGATTCTCTTTATTAATATTAAATTATAGCTGTAGATCTCGATGTACTACCAAGAGAAAAATACATCATATTGCAATACAAGCTTTTTCTATACTAATACTTTAAATGCGAACGTTTGGATGGATGCATGTTTGTTACTCAATCACGCCAGAACAGCATAACGGATCTGGATGAAATTTAGCACAGATATAGATTATAGTCTGGAATAACCTAATTTTTATCCCGGAAAATTAAAGAGTTCTCGCGAGAGCCGCTTAACCTCAATCCACGAGGACGAAGTCGCGGGTATCAGCTAGTATAGTTTTTTTTAATTCTAACAAATCTACGTGACTGGGCTTTGAGTACTCCAAAAATATCACTTTTCTTCGCCATATATCACTGATAACGAACCAAAGAAAAATATAATATTTCGATTAACTTTTTGCTTACCTAGGATTATGTGATAAATCATAAAGATTTGTACATTTATTTCATTCGTATTGCTCTTCACGACGCTAATTCGATTATCTAGCCATAAAGCTGATCTAGACAATGGTTTCTCGGATTACATCTAAGAAATCTAGATTCATAAAATAAATAATACTAGAGTTAGTATTAGTCATTTATTATTGTATCTTTTATCATTTTTAGCTGGCGGATTTTTACTCAGGAATGTAACTGCAAATCGGAATACTTTGTATGATAGTCGCGATTTATGAAGATTTTAGCATTGTGTTATGTTTATTGAAATACCTGTTCGGTTCTTACCTCAGGCCTTATTTTATGGGCCTACTGATATAGTTTCGCTGACTCTGGGTCTAGGGACCATTCGATCATCTAAACTTATGAAAGAAGTTAGATCGCTACAATAAATTTAAAGTTGTATTGAAAATATACAGCAAATACAACAGAGATATATCTAGTAACCAGTGTAGGTAAAAAGGTATTGGTAAAAAGACAAGGAAATTGTATTATAAAGAAATACAAGGTTTAGGACGAAAACAATACGGACAAAAAGTTATTGTTTGGTGGACAAAAAGTCAGCGTGCGCACTTTTAAAGACTCTCTTGCAGAAACGCCGGTTTCCTTGTAATCCGAAGTTTTTTGTGATTTTGAATGAATTCGTACAAAAAAAAAGTGAAAATTTGAAATTAATTCCTGGGTTAAACGTATCCCGGCGCCTCTGCAAGCAGGCCTATGTAGCTTATCCCTTAAGGCGCGGACATTTACGGCTTTTTGCTCCAACAGTCAACAATAGGTACCTTCTGGGAAATCCAGTAGTATGGCCATTTGTCTGGCATTCCCGGCGAATGCAGCCAGATGGAGAGGTGAGCGACCGAGTCTATCTTGTCGGGACTTCTCCGCGCCGAACTTGAGCAGAAGGTCCAAAGAGTCTCCCCCAAGCAAGGCTGCCATGTGGCACGCTGACACCAGGTCCTGGCGGCATGTTGCGTTGGGGTTAGCGCCGGCTTGCAGTAATCTAGAACAGCGGTTATGTTTTCAGTTGGTGAGTGGCTGGAAACGTAGTTTTTTTTCGCCTTTCCATGACGTCTTTGCATTTTTTGGGATGGTGTCAAGTTCCCAGTTACGCTAGTTTTAAAAATAGAATAATATTATGAATTCCAAACATTATTTAACCTCTTTCCATCCTAACCCAGAATGTAAGTTTTTTCTAGAATTTACTACAATTATTTAGTTTCTACGTTGGGTTGTCCCTGGGGACCTTTAATTGAAACTCACGTCTTCACTTCCTCCCTGTTATGGCAGCTTCAAACAGTTCGGTGTTCTGTCGCCCCTGTCACCGACCGTTTCCTCACCATCTATCTTTAGAACAATCTTTTCTCTATTTCTATTAAGTCAGGTGCAGGCAAGGTGCAGGATAAAAAGCAGATTTCTAGCTCTGTGGGTGCAGGTGTCAAGACTGGTGTCTAGTTTTTCTACTATTGTAATGTTGTCTTACCTTTCAACTTCCAGCACCTTACGTACCTAAATAGCTTCAAGAAGTTCGGTGTTCGGTGTTGTGTGCTGCCCATGTCACCGGTCGTTGCGTTGCCCTCTCTAAGACCACTCTACCGGGCAAGGTGCTGGTGTCGAGTCTAGTAACATCTTGTCTACTATAGCAATGTTGACTTACCTTTCAACTTCCTCCACGTTATGAGCCTCAATAGCCTCAAGCAGTTCTGTGTTCAATCGCCCCTGGCGCCGGTCGTTGCGTCGCCATCTCTTAGACCACTCTACTGAGTCGGGTGCGGGCGTAGTGTCTGGAGTGTCTATTGTTGAAGATGACCCGATTGGCTGCACTTGGAGTGGCGCGTATGCAGGGCGTGCTCTGAAATCAAAATAATACCTCTTCAAGGTTTCAAGAAGTCTCATTTCTAACGCGAAGTAAGAAGCGGTGATTTAACGGAGAAGGAAAGCATTGTGATTCCTGTATGCATACCTAAGAGTTATTCGAGAGAACCGGGTATCCTCAGTCATGCAATACTATTTAATTATAAATAAGCAATTAATTATTTATCACTATAAATAAGCAATTATTTATTTGCCTTTAAAAGATCACTTTAGTGATAACGCCGAATTTGCGCATTACCAGTTTCCTGTCTTCTGTTTTGTATATGTCACCGTAAGATTGTAAAAACCGTTAGATTGTAATCTAACTAGCGATATTGTAAACTGTCGACAGCTTGTGAACCGTTCTATGTTCTGAGTGTACATTTTTGAAATATTCATTGTATAATTTACGTTTTCTTGTCTCTTTCTTGTACGTTAAGTTAGGGTTCGACATAAATAATCAGGTAGTGCCAGGCCGGGCACTTAGGTTTTATCGGGTTAATATAGTTAACAGATTACAATCTACCGAAAAATTATGCGTTAAATTGTAATCTGTCGACAGTTTACAATATTGCTAGTTGGATTACAATCTAACGGTTTTTACAATCTTACGGTGACATATACATAATTTTTTACCTATGTGTTAAGATGCAATAAAGACTTATACTACAACTATATGATATACTACTACAATACTACGTTGATTGCTATTAAATAAATTCTTACGCCTTCATAATTTTTAATAGCAATCAACGTGATGTGAATAATTGCTAATATTTTTTTACAGTATGTAGGTACGTTAATAACGTCTTTGAGAAGTGATATATCGTCAGATCTTATACTGTTTACATTGGTATTGCGTATACTTTAATAGTGTACAAGAATCAGCTTTTCTAATTATGGTTCATTTTTGGTAACGATAACACGTCTTTGACCGGCCATATCTTGTGAAAGGCCCATCAGCATGCGGTCAGACTTTCACTACCATCATCAGTGGAGAGTGTAGCACCTAGCTATTACTGAATCAGCTTTTCTGGGGATGGTTACAAAAATACAGCTAAGTATCTCTTATAATACCTACTACTACTATTTATGTACCACTGTACGCGTACCACTGCCAGTGCCTACACCAGGGAGGTTGTCAAAATCTAAGTTGTTCCATTGATAAGGCAGTGCCGGCCGATAAACGGACGATATTTATAGTAAGCTGACAAGTTGTTAAGAGCATCAAGAAAGTAATAGTTATGTAACTGTTTAAGTGATTGTATTTTAATTAATAAATAAAAATTAACTTACGATGGTGTGGTTCCATTATTCTTAGCAATAGGATTCTTCGGCCTTGATGGTCGCAGTTGCAGATTATTGGCTTGGGACAGAAGTGTTGCATTTTCGTCTTCTTCAGGAACCGCCTTTTCTACGTCTGAAAATATAATTGTTTGTTTATATCCTGTTTGAATATTGTCTGAAGGAGATACTTATAATATAAAGCTATAAATATTTAAATTTTTAGGGCAGGTAATGTCTCATAGCCTTACCTACATGGATTAGATACAAATAAATCATTTAAATTCAAATAAAATAAATACTATTTAATTTCAAAATATGTTATTAGGGTCAGAAAATATGTTTCGCGTGATTATTATCTTAAGCTGTTTACTGATTAACGGGCAATCAATAAACCTTACTTTTTGTCGCGACTATGTCCTACGTAAGTACCTATGGATTTTAATGTTCACAGCGTTAAAATCATACTAATTTTATAAATGCGAAAGTGTGTCCGTTTGTTGGTTTGTTCGTTTATTGGTTTGTTGGTTTGTTCTTCAACCACGTCGCAACGGAGTAACGGATCGACTTGATTTTTGGCATGGGTATAATTGAGGACCTGGAAAGTAATAGAGGCTACTTTTTATCCCGGAAAATTAAGGAGTTCCCGCGGGAATCAATAAAACATAAATCACGCGGACGAAGTCGCGGGCATCAGCTAGTCACTAACATTTTTTTTAAAGTGCTCGTTCAGGAGATTTTTGGAAAATCTTCGAATGTACTTTTTATTTCTCTTTTAAGCGTGTCATAAAAATCAGCCTGTACATAAAAATTTTCATCATATTCTCAACCTATCACATGTCCACTATACCGAGCACCACTGAGTCCACGAGTTGGGTTCGATTCGAACTCATGAAGCCGCCGAATAGGAGCCAAAGTATTAACCACTAGGCTATAAGCGCTTTAAATACATTCATATCCAGATGCTATTAGTATGACAGTTAGCATTCTATACTTTTCTCTCAAGTGACTGTAATCAAAAGAGGAAAAGATACCTCTTTTTATTATCTTAATATCTTCTGGATTGGGTTATAATGCTTCTTCTATGCTTCTTACCTTTTAAGAACAACGAAGCGAATGTAGACTTCGTCCACATTTAAATAAAATATCTATAATTTAGGCAGGTACCTAATTATAAACTTAATTTATTTTGACACTAACTACACTATTTATTTTTCCACTTTAAAACTATTTTGATAACTTTTAAAACGTTTTTCTTTGAATGTTTTGCACAAAAATTTTAGACACCATTCCATAACTGAAAAACTCTGATAATTATCATGCACTCTACGTCTTTTTTTTTGAAAATTTGGCTATTTTGAACTGAGATTTAACTAAGAATTTTAGTAGGAATATCTAAAAGAGACTCGGCAGTTTAAAAGTGTTCGTGTGACTAGCGTCAAGACAAACATTGAACAAGGCAGTAATTGAGATTGTGCTCACAACATGAGCCAAGGTCACGGGTGATGCACGGCCATTAAATTTTGACACAAATATTTACATATAATACTATGTATAGAATAGATTAGACTATCGATACTCTACACTAATACTAGAGGTCACGCGCGACTTCGTCCGCGTACAATTGCTTATTCCCTATGCGATTATGAAATTTTCCCGCTGCAAACAGCCTTTCTATAGAAGCTTTATAATAGATTATGCTGATTTTCACGTCTATACCTTCTTCAAAATCATAGAACTTTCATACAAACTTTCAACACCCTTTGGGGTGGATAATTGTAAAATTGCTTAAAATGCACTTTATTATTAGGCACTTAAAATTAATAACCTACTCGTAAATGCTGATTTTCAAGTCTCTAACTTCAAAAACTTATAACCCTCATGTAAGCTTCCAACCCCTATTTAACCCCTATTGGGGTAGATTTTCATAAAATTGCTTAGATAGGGTTTTATTTATTTGGTTACCACCACTTTTTGGTTATTTGATTTGGTTTGGTTGTTTGATTCCCGCGGGAACTCTTTAATTTCCCGGGATAAAATATCCGCGAGATGTAACCTATCCTTGTACCAAATTTCATCAAAATCTGTTGAACGGATGGGCCGTGAAAGTGTAGCAGACATACAGACAGACACACTATCGCATTTATAAAATTATAATATTAGTATGATTTTCTTTAAACCGCTTAAGTACCTACACAGCTTCACTTTAAAATGGCCGACCTGTCCCAGCACTTAGTGATCCACTAAAGACTTCTCTCAAAGTGCAATTAAAGCACGTAATAAAGATTAGGACTTAGGACTCATCTTAAAGTTCAAGCTTTTTAAAACGGCTTGGACAGCATTTAGACCCTCATATCATTACCAGCAGAAACCCCGAGCATTGCTCTCTCCATCGCCCGCTGAGTGACCCTGAGCTTGCATGCAGTATTAAAAGTTTATTTAGTAGTTTACCTACCTTTATATTTAGGCATGTTAAACCGACTTCCAAAAAAGAAGAGGTTCTCAATTCGGCGCCTTTTTTATGTTCTACATATTTAACATAATATAATAATATAATATTTATATTGCACATTCACACATTTTTCCAGATTCTCCACTGAACCGTTTTATTTACCCACAATAATATCTACACTACCCGATGACATCAAATCGTGATAATATCAGAAATACTAGCAACGATTAGGGTTATCAATTCTTCAAATAGTTATGCTATGCCTACACAGAATTAAGAATGTCTAGATGCGATCAAATAGAAAATAAATTGGTTGATTTAAAAAAAAAGAAAAAAAAAAAAACGCATAGTATTCTTAAAATATACCTACTTAGAAACCTGTTAATAAACCTTGAACTTATTGCATTTTAAAGTACATAATATGAATGCAAGAGCGACAACTAGGTATTAACTTTTTTTTATTCCACTTCAAGTTATCCCTTGTCTGTGATCTCACCTGATGGTAAGTGACGATGCAGTCTAAGATGGTAGCGGGCTAACCTGTTAGGGGTATGGCAGTTATAATAAACCCATAGATACCCCTATTCGGTTTCTACACGGCATCGTACCGCTAAATCGCTTGGCGGCACGTCTTTGCCGGTAGGGTGGTAACTAGCCACGGCCGAAGCCTCCCACCAGACCTGAGTCCAAACCAGAGAAAATTCAGAAATTATAAATTCCCAAATTGACCCTGCCGGGAATCGAGCCCGGGATCTCCCACGTTAAGACAACAGCGCTCAACACTGCGCCAGGGAGGTCGTCAAAATAACTGCGTCATCTACAACAAAGCAGTGCTCGTGTAAATAAAAACTGCTATTGAAGGATTACAGTCTATTTTAGATCATAATGTTGTTTTGACAGAGAGTAGGTACTCGTAGTATTGTTCGTCTTTCTAATGTTTTGAAATATGATAAATAAAATGCAGACTCATTTTCGCAGGAACCCGCGCGCATTTGATTTACTTCAAACGCGCATTAAAGTTATACTATACCTACCACAGAATAGGTTATACACTCGATTTTTTGTTACAACCCTAATAATTTTTATTAAAGTGTAATAGGTACATATTATGCATCAATCTTACTTTATCTTACTAATATTATAAATGCGAAAGTTTGGATGGATGTATGGATGTTTGTTACTCAATCACGCGCCAACGGCAGAACGGATCTAGCTGAAATTTGGCACAGAGATAGATTATAGTCTGGAATACCACATAGGCTACTTTTTATCCCGGAAAATTAAAGAGTTTCCGCGGGAACCGAAAGACCTCAATCCACGCGGACGAAGTCGCGGGCATTCGCTAGTTAAATATATACTTAATTCCGCTTTTTAGATATATTCAACGATCTCAAATGTTAATAATAATATTGCTGTTATATCTGTTGTTTTATAAGTCTATGTTAAGAGCATCTTATCAGTAGATAAGACAACGCGTAGAAGGGGTAAGATAAAATTGATTATGATTAATGATTACTGTTGTTTTGGCATTTACGAAGAAAACTTTTAAAGTAAGTAACTTTCAGAATAGACTTGATCCAATTTAGGAATAATTATTGTCACAAAATTGATTTTCTGTTACATAGGATTGAACCTGGGGATTATAAAATCAAAATCTAACACCTATTTCACTGCGCCACCACTTGAGAGTAATATTTACACTTTTAAATAAAGATGTTTAGATGTTGGCGATAAGGCCGCCAAATTGTATACTTATTTTAATATTAGCTAAGTTTACTATTGTTTATTTTACTTTGTGGTGTACAATAAAAGTATATTCATTCATTCATTCATTCATGTTTTCTCGAAACTCGGAGTCACACGCCTCACAAGGTATAGACTGACCGCGCGGTGGACTTATTTACAATTACCTACGTACTCGTATCTCATGAGGCTTAGGAACCATGTACATTGACTTGAAGTTGTATATATTTAATTTTGTTGGTAGGCATAAAATGATGTTCTGGAGTCTTAGAAATCCACACTTCCATATCCATATCCATACCTACTAATATTATAAATGCGAAAGTGTCTGTCTGTCTGTCTGTCTGCTACGCTTTCACACGGCCCATCTGCTAAACCAATTATGTTGAAATTTGGTACAATGGTAGATTGTATCCCGGGGAAGGGCATAGGCTACTTTTTTATCCCGGAAAATTAAAGAGTTCCCGCTGGAATCAAAAAATCCTAATCCACGCGTACGAAGTCCCGGGAATCATCTAGTATATAAAAAATCTGATTCTACTAATACAGCATGTATTTGACTCGCTCCAGTCAACCGTACAATTTGTTGCGTCAGCACTAACCTACATTTCATAACACATTTTATTTAACAATAAATCATTGCGAACAATCATTGTAGACAGCCGTGAGATGACTTTTGGTTGATGACGATGATGAGTGTAATGAATTTACACTCATCATCGTTAACCAACTCAACATCGTTTGTAATGAATTTTAGTTCGTAAAGAGTAAACTCCGTCGCATGACTGGAGTTTACTCTTTACGAACGATTATAAAATACATAGATTAAGTAAATGAACGCACTTTTCATAAACATAAAAAAGTGTTAACATGGAAACATAAAGTCAATAAAAAGAAAATTTGATTGTACTCCCCATAAATTTTCATACCCCGGGCATATTATATGCAAATCGATTAGGAGGTAAACTCCAAAAGTAAATTCAAGCACCATAGCTTTATCATAAGTGTAAAGTGTAAACCTCCCTTAATATTTGTGCTTCTTTCAATAAAAGATGACAATGTTACCCGCATAGAAATTTCGCGCTTGTATTTATGTACATAGACGAGACATCCCGTAAATATTGTATGCGAGTCTTTGCCTCGGTGCATTTTAAAACGCGATGCCTCACCATGCAGGCTTAGCATGCGCACAACGAGATATTTCGCGACATGAGAGAGATATGTTGTCGTTGCCCGGTGTCGTTGTCGTTGCGTTTTTGTACATGTCGTTGTTGACATGCACATAATGCGGTATATATCACAAGAAAAATATAGTCGGCATGTAAGGTATGGAGGGTAGAAGTAAGTAGTAACATCTCTGTATATAAAAAGTGTCCGTCGAAATGCATTAAATTGGGGGCGCCACATTAGCATCAGGGTAAATTTAAAAGGAAGCGCCAAATATTATTAGAGTAGGTTTGAGAAATAAAACATTTATCATTATTTAGTACAACATAAGTTGTTGAAATTTTAAATAAATAACTACTTTAGTCGATAATTATATACATTTTTTTAACTCTGCTAACTTCATCTACAATTGCTACATTCATACCATAGAAAAAATAAATCTCCCTTTATCTATTCCGTGATTCATACCATACCCTTTGCCAGCACCAGCGCCACTGTGTGAAGGTTTTTGAACTGTTATTTATAGCAACCACTGGACACTTTTTTAACTTTTGTCCCGAGATGTTACTCCTTACCTCTACCCTCCATAATGTAAGGGTTCATAGAGAAAAACACCTCAGATAAGAAACATTACTTTTATCTCTACTTTTGACGTATTGAGACAAGTCATATTTGTGACCATGTTAGCTTTGGTAGACAAATAGAGATAACGGGTAGACATAATTTTACTCGTTGTGCGCATGCTAGCCCTAGTGGGCAGTGTTGTATTACCCTGGGGCCGAGTTACAGTGAAATTGGTTAATTGGTACGGACGTTTGTGAATTACTGAGACTTATCTGGTATCCCTTGGTAGGGTGAAATTAGTCTCGCAATTAGTCGTGGATATTGCACTGTATCCTTTCAAAGGTGTTTGAAGTAGTATTAAGGTAAGTAAGGTGTAGATTGGCAGAATCAACAATTGGTCAGCGTTGTGGACTATGGCCTATAAACAATTTTCATTCTGAGAGGCATGCTCAGAAGTGGGTCAGAAATAGTTTGATTTGTTAAAAGTATGCTCCTGAAAAATGCTTATACCGTTGGAGAATATGTAAATGTTAGAAGAGCATGGATTTGACTCACTCCAGCAATGCTAAGGTTACCTATGTAATCTACACATTGATGTGATAATTGTAAATATTTTTTTCAAAAGAGCAACCACCTTGTTTCTTGCTGGTTCTTCTCGGTAAGAATGTCATTCCGAATTAGTGGTAGATTCACTCGACTATTCAAAAGCAGTTGTCAAAGTCTACTTAAATAAAAAAGTATTGTATTTGTATGATAATGATAACAATGACTGCATTATACAATATGGCCGCCATATCTGGGACGGAGCAGTCGGATGTTTTTTAATTTTAACAGACTTCCACAAAAGGAGGAGGTTCTCAATTTGGCGCGTATTTTTTTTAATGTATGTTACCGCATTTCTCCGTGGTTTCTAAGCCGATTCGAAAAATGATTTTTTCAGTCGTTAGAGGAAGCTCTCGAGGTGGTTCCATAAAAAATTCTGATTCCAAATACTCAACTCTGACACAAAAAAGTTAAAAATAAAAAATATTTCCAAAAAACCGACCTCCAACGCCACTGTAAAGTAGAAAATAATTTTTATTTCTACCCACAAAATAAAAAAATACTTATTAAAAAACTTAAAAGGTCTCTCTCATGTCAGGGGATAACTGAGTGCGAAACATTATAAAATAATATCTTTGAACTGTACCTAGGTCTATTATGGAGTAGGTACTCTAAAGTAGTATATAGTCATCTTGTCAGGCATGTAGGTATTAGGACTGGTGCGAAAATTCTAAATACTTAGAGACATTAAAATTCTTGTGCGAATTGAAAAGCCGCAACGAATAGCTCTAGTAGTTTATAGTAGAATATTGGATTCCGATCACGCGGCGCGCCCCCCGCCACCCCTCTAAGCGATTGATATTGAATGTTGAATGAAAAATAGAACCTTATTCAGCACAGAGATATATCTTTTACTTCGATACGTCCAAGGGTCGTTTTAATCTTTTTATCAGAAGTTTCAGTAACCTGGACATTTCAATGCTACTTTATTAAAAGGAGACGATTCAGATTTGTATGGGGCGTAGGCCAAGTGTTGTACAAGCAGAGAAATGAAGGAAAAATAAAATACTAGACCAGTTTTTAATGGTTAAATCTACGAATTCGTCGTAATTTCAGTGGTAAAATTATTTAATCTTGTCAAGTTGTGGAACACTAAACATGAGTGAGTAGCAATGGCTGAATCGAATTTTGAAGTTTTCAAAAGAAAAACACGTTATTTTGCCAGTGACTGTCAGAAATGACATTTGATACTTTTCGCGCCTACTGCCTTCTCAATGGCCGAAACGTATCGAAAACTTGAAATACATTTTTATTTATTTGCTCGTTATTTACTTTACTGTTCAAAAACAGGATAAAATGAACTATAATATAGGTATTAGTACGCGCAACTTCATCCGGGACACAAGTCACAACTCACAACCTTTAACCAAATTAAACCGAAATTAAATTTAACCAAATTTTATCAAAAAAGATGGCCGGTGAAAGCGAAACAAACACAGAGTTTGGAGTATCTTTTTCGAAAACCATTATATAAAAGCTTTAGTTATAAAAATTCCATAATTGCGCATGGTATGGCTGGTTAGCCCGCTAACATTACACTGCATTATTGCACTTACCACCGAGTGAAGTCGCAGTCAAGGGCTAACTTGTACTGGATAAAAAAAATCATACGCTTATCTTAATTAGCATGCGAATATCTACTCTATTTAATGAGTTTTAGGAGTTCATATGATATGCTTTTTGACCGGCATCTATGAACTCCTTAAACGGGGTCGAATTTTAGGTTTGACAAACGATTACGATTGCGATTTCTTTACACAATCGGGGGGAAGAGGTGCAATCATGTAAGGATCGCCGATCAAATCGTTAAAGCTCGACTTCAAAGTAAAATAAACCATAAATTAATTGAAATAGAGTTCAATTTCGTGTATCGTTTAGGGTATCGTACATACTTAAACGTATAAGAATGGATACACGAAATTAAGCTCTAAGTCAATATTGTTATGGTTTATTTTAGTTTGAAGTCGAGCTTTAACGATTTGATTGCATGATTGCACCTCAGGTTAATAACTCGACTCCTATTCAGTGGAAAAATAGGTTCCCAAACTACAAAACACCTATCACGAGATTTGGAGTCTCAATTATAACAATGCGCCCGCATCGTGTTTGAATCAAGTTTATTTGCTCCTAAAGCAATTTAATACCCCCTTTAAAGCTCCTGGTAAAAGCTTTGGCTCTTTTAAAGCAGGTTGCATAATGCATTGAGTTATAGGTCGTAGTAGAGATATAATTACACATCCGAGGTTCCGAGACCGTGCATTTTATTATTTTAGGTAAATCCATACTTCCGTACGAATAGTATATTATATTATAAATGCTAAAGTGTGTCCGTCAGTCTATCTGTCTGTCTGCCTGTCTGTCTTTGAACTGATTTTAATAAAATTTGGTATAGAGGTAGGTAACATCCCGGGAAGGGCATAGGCTTCTTCTTATCCCGGAAAATAACTAAAACTAGGACTTTTGCAACCTATTGTAATATTATATTTATCTTTATTTCTCTTGTTGTACATGCGTAACTCATAAGAGTTGGATCATTTGATGGAAATTTATTTATATTTGTTGTTCAAGTACAGGATATAATTCAAATAGTTGATCAAGTTTCAGGTTCAGCCTTTCAGAAAATTTAGAGTTCTGAAGTCATCTTTGGACGTTAGAAAATCTCCACTTTGAAAGCCCCATTTCATCAATTTTAGGGCAAACATTTAAGAAAAAATATTTTTGGACTCTATTCCTTATTATCTTTAAAATGATATACCGCAACCCAATGAAACGCTATAAAAAATATTTTACTTCGCATTCGCTTCTATGAGAGCCCCCCTGAAATAAAGATTTTTATTATTTTTTAAGCCATATTCGGCGGGAGGCCATTGGTTTACATATTATAGTGATTTGGAATGTCGGATTTCTGCCGGAAGAGAGTTCCAGAGTAACTTACTGTGAACGAATTGCTATAAAACTCTGTAGGATTGGCGGACTGGCCGGTTTCCTGTCGATGTTTTCCTTCACCGTTTGAAGCAAGTGATATTTAAACGCACATAACCGAAAAGTCATAGGTGTGTCCCGGGGATCGAACCCGCGACCCCGTTTATGAGGCTAGGTGTCTTATCCACTAGGCTATCATCGCTATTTAGTACCTAGACCTATTAAATCTGATCGCAGAAGCAGAAGCGTGTGCCTTGAAACTTTTTGGGCCATAAACGCCTCTAGTGTATGACAACTCTCCGGCTGGCTGCGGCTTTTCGTCGAATACGTGTTTCGGTGTTCCGGAATTTGTGAACACGTTAAAGAATTCTCTATTCGCTCCCCGGTAGACCGTAGAGCGGGTGTAAAATATTACATTCCTGCATCGCTGCTTTCCAAGCTTGTTGGGGTAAATTAATCTATTTTACTGACGAGTAAGATAAAAATAAAGTTACCTCCTTGTTACTATACAGTTTACATGAAACATTTTATTAATGTTATTTCCCAAAAGTTAGTCCAAGCTACTCGCGGGAACTCTTTAATTTTCCAGGATAGAAAGTATAAAGCCTATGTCTTTCCCCGGGATACAATCTACCCCTGTACCAAACTTCATCAAAATCGGTTGAGCAGATAGGCTGTGAAAGCGCAGCAGACAGACAGACACATAAATAATATATCTCACACTATCTATAAATAGTATGTCTCACAATAAATTATAAAAACAATTTCTGATGACTCATAGCGAGGTTTTTTGTCGTCATGAAAGCCTTATATACTTACGAAGTACTTTGTATATTTCAGTGTCCTTGACTATGGACCGCAAAGTAACGTTTTTTTTTATTTTATTGTGAGATAGGCTTGCGCTTGACGACAATCATGCTTTGTGCAAAGCAATGATGAGGTCTAGGTTGGAACGCGCTTGCCTAGAAGATGCCTATTCACTCTTGCCTTGAAGGTACCTAAGTTATACGTGGCAGGAAACACGTGCGCTGGGAAACACGTCTTCTTGAATTCAAAATCTGAAAAACACGAGCTTTTAAGATAAATCATAAATTATTCAATTCCAAGCACGTGCACTGCCCGTCACGTGCCTAAACGATTGATACAAAACGTGAAGGAAAACCGATTCCACAGCGAAAGATACTGCGGGCGTTTTCCATTTTAATTAAAAAATTTGTGTTGCAACACAAGCGAGAGAATCGCAATTTTTAATCTTCTATGCGTTTCAACTAACACCAGTAATTGAAAAGAAATATGATAACATTTTGAGATTCTTTCTACAGCTGTAGGTAAGCATGTGGACATTAATTGGACATCTTTCAGTTGATCAGTTGGATACTTTTTTTTCTAAAAAAGTTAGCCCTTGACTGCGATCTCACCTGATGCTGTGCTGTATATTAAACAGCCCTATCGGTTTCTACATGGCATCGTAGCGGAACGCTAAATGGTATGACGGTACGTCTTTGCAGTAGGTCAACAAAATCAGAGAAAGTTCTGAAATTATTAATTCCTAACTTGACTCTGCCGAGAATCGAATCTGGGACCTCCCACAATGGACCACAGCCAGCGAGACTTTTTCCTTAAAAATAGATGTAAACTAAGTAGGGCTAGGGTCAGCACGAAGTTATGCAGTTGCGGTTCCGTGCTGACCTCGAAGAGAAAGGGGAGGTTATTTTAGTCCGTGTCGTTGGACATGCCTGCCGTCAGGCCGAAGTCCGGAGGGATTTTTTCCTCCCCCGAAGGAAAAAATGATGTAAACTAACGAATTCAGAAAAATACATAACTTAGTTAGTTATTCCCGCGGGAACTCCTTAATTTTCCGGGATAAAACGTAGCCTATGTCACAATCCAGGTCCTCAACTATACCCTTGCCAAAAATCAAGTCGATCCGTTCCTCCGTTGCGGCGTGATTGACCAACAAAAACCAACAAACAAACACACTTTCGCATTTAATTAGTATGATGTAACTTTTTAAACTTATTTGAATGTACGATTTCTAATTTTGCACCTTTATTTTGACGACCTCCGTGGCGCAGTGTGTAGCGCTGTTGTCTTAACGTGCGGAGGTCCTGGGTTCGATCCCCGGCAGTGTCAATTTGGGAATTTATAATTTCTGAATTTACCCTGGTCTGGCCTGGTGGGAGGCTTCGGCCGTGGCTAGTTACCACCCTACCGGCAAGGACGTGCCGCCGAGCGATTTAGCGTTCCGGTACGATGCCGTGTAGAAACCGAAGGAGTATGGGTTTAATATAACTGCCATGCCCCTAACAGGTTAGCCCGCTAGCTTAGACTGCATCATCACTTACCATCAGGTGAGATCGTAGTCAAGAGCTAGTTTGTAGTGGATAAAAAAAACTTCTAGGTTGAATTTCATGTATACCAAGTACCTAAAAAATTATCATGTTGTATACTTGTATAACATTGTAATTATGTTGGTAGATCCAATAAAAATAAAAAAAAACAACAAGATGTCCAGTCGAATCCCAGGAACATTGTAGGTTGAAGAGTTACCGAGTTTCCGGAGTTGGCTCTAAATTGAATCATGTTTGTAACAGATAACCGGATTACGCGGATCGAGTTAACTCTGGCAGGTGCTCTGGCAGCTGGGCGATTCAAAACTATTCCAGCATTAAATTCACTTGGACATCCTTCAACTGTTCTATTGGAACTTTTCTTGGAAATAGATTTGAGCTAAATCACTGTGTCAGTTGGGATAATAATCATATTAATATTATAAATTAGCTGATGCCCGCGACTTCGTCCGCGTGGATTGAGGTTTTTTGTTTCCCTCGACAGCTCTTTAATTTTCTCGGATAAAAAGTAGCCTATGATACTACTATAATCTCCAGACTATAATAATCTATCTCTGTGCCAAATTTCATCCAGATCCGTTCAGCCGTTCTGGCGTGAAAGAGTAACAAACATCCATTTGGGGTTTTTTAATTTCCGTTGGAATTCTTCAATTTTCCGGCATGTAAACGATCTCTGTACCAAATTAAAAATTAAATTATACGCAATTTTTTTTAAACATTCCGTGGAAGTTAAGGATCATACGAAAAAAAAATTAGCCGAATTGGTCGAGCCGTTCTCGAGTTTTGCGCTTAGCAACATTCATTTATATATATATATATATATATATATATATATATATATATATATACTAGTATGGCGCGTGGATGCGCGGCCCGCTGAAGCGGACCGCGTAGAAGAGTGAATAATAAGTCCGTTTGGATTTGTAGTTTTGGTGTGTTATAGGTAATACATAGTGGTGCCTTTTATTATATTATTGTACTAAAAATTCTTCATTTTCTTCAAGTTACCCCGGGTAGCCATATCGAAGAAGACTCTTACAAATTCTTACAAAATATGTATTATCTGAAACAGGAAAATAAACATCGGTGACTCAACTGGTCCACTATTACTTATTACGTTTATTTACTTTACATTTTTATGTATCAACTTTCTAGTGTGCTTTACTTTATAATATCAAAAAGTGTAGTGGGCCAGTTTCCAAGCCACCGAAGAGGTATGGCCTCAGCTCGTTTTTTTTTTACGTGGTTCTCCCATTCTCAGACAGTTTTAATAAAACCAAATAAAATTTTAATTATAAAAAAATTCTGCATGCCTGAGTAATGAGACCTATTGCAATTTAGCAAAAATATTATTAAAATTTAAATATTTTTGCAGCTCTGCTCCACGGTAGATAAATAAATGGAATAAACATTATAACAAATAAGTAGGTACTGTTATGAAGGACATCAAATAAATATGAAATAGAACATAAAACTAAAAAGATAATATCATCTACAAATTACATAATATTTAAAAATAAGTTACATACAGATATACATATTATCTACATATTATTTAAAATTAAATTTCAAAAGATTCCTGCAATTCAGACATTTTAAATGTCTAACTACGATTTTACCGGAGTGACAACATATTATTTACAGTAATGATTTATAAACTATATTTTTTGTCAGAGCGTAATTTCTGGTAACTCTTTCTGACGGGACTAAGACGCACAAATTGTGACTGTGTCGTACTCTGCCCAAAGCAACGTACAGCTGTCCATGTGAAAAAACATCGCTTCTTAGATCTACTCCTACACGATCAAGCGTTTGCCCTTGCGATTTATTAAACGTCATAGCATAAGCCAACTTGACAGGGAACTGCTTGCGGGTCATTTCAATACCGTTTCGCCCTATTTGAAATTTAAAAGTTATGCGAGGTATTACGATAGGCTCATTACTATTTGGGTGATGCGCTAATAGAGTGAATTTCGAAATTTGATCTATTATTAATTTAGTACCATTAACTAAACGGTGTGTGAAACTGATATTTCGAATAAGTAATACGACTGCGCCTACTTTCAGTTTCAAGTCATGATCTGGCACACCGGGTGCTGTGAAAGAATTTAAAACGCTTCCTTCTAATCGTTCAGGTGAGTTGTCATTTAGGTGGTTGGTGGTGTCGGCGCTGTAACAGATAATAATGGGTCCAGGTATCAGTTCCAGTATTTTTTGATTAATATCTCTTATGTTTTCATTAGTTCCTGATAGAATAGCCCTTTTACACAAATTTTCTACATCACAGACTTCGTGCTGTGGATATATATCATCAATTCGTATCGTTCAGCTTTATTTAAATTTTTTACACAAATTTTCTACATTACAGACTTCGTGCTGTGGATATATATCATCAATTCGTATCGTTCAGCTTTATTTAAATTTTTTTATACTTTCCGAGATAGACACCTATGAAATTTGTATAACCACCATCTTGTATCCGCTATTTAAGAGTTTTTTTTTCAGCTCATTTTCTTTTTTTGGTTGAGCAGCCCCCACCTATCTTTAATACCCTGCTCTCTAGCTAGCTAGTAGCTCTTCACCCATCTTGCAAACCCTCGATCTCCATATTTTCTTTCCGAATCATTTGTCAGAATGACAGTACGAAGATACAAACTTTGAAAAGGTCTTGCATAATTTCCAAATCCCAGTCAACATTCGCCATACATTTTCTATGGAAAAATAAATTCCGCCATCTTGAATTTTTTTCCTGTTCATCAAGTAGACCCTCATGTCCTGATCATCTTTTGCCAAGAAACCACTCTTCCATCTCTGATACTCTCCGAGATAGACACCGACGAAATTTGTATGGCGGCCATCTTAAATCCGCCATTTTGAAATTTTTTTCAGCTAACTGTCAATTGGATGACGTTTCGAGTGACATTTGGTCGAGCACCCCCCACCTATCTTCAATACCCTGGCTGGTGCTCTTCATCCGTCTTCGAAATCCTCAATCATCAGCTCTCTCTGTATTTTTCCTCTTAATGATTTTTTGTCTTCTATACGAAACGATGAGTGAAAAAAAAAATGTTCATACAAAATTTTACAGGAGAGGTGATCAATGAGTCAGTCAGCACGAGCAGCTATATATATATTAACTAGTGTTTCGCCCTGTGCGCGAGCTGCTAAAGCAGCTCACGGGTTGTGGTTTGACTTACAAGTAGTACAAACTTTACTATACGATTTTGAACGAAATCGGTCAATTAACAAAGAATTTCAAAATGGCGCTAATTTTTTAAAACTTTGGTAACAGTTTCCTGTATTGAAATCCCAGGGAGCCCTTAATATCGATTTTGAACGAAATCGGTCAATTAAAAAAGAATTTCAAAATGGCGCTGATTATTTAAAATTATGGTATCAGTTTCCTGTTTTGTAACCCCAGGGAGTCCTAAATATCGATTTTGAACGAAATCGGTCAATTAACAAATAACTTCAAAATGGCGCAGGGTTTTTTTTAATTTTAGTACCAGTTTCCTGGTTTGTAATCGCAGGGAGCCCCGACGTGGGTTAAACGGAACCGTATCAAAATCTTGCATAGTTCTACACAGTCTTGTAGTTTTCTTCAATATTGGCCATATATTTTCTATGGAAAAATAAAATCCGCCATCTTGAATTTTTTACCTGTTCGTCAAGTAGACCTTCAGGTCCTGATTATCTTTTGCCAAGAAACCACTCTTCCATCTTTTATACTTTCTGAGATGGAAATCAAACAAATTTGTATGGCAGCCATCTTAAATCCGCCATTTTGAATTTTTTTTTTGCTCTTTGTCTATTGGATGAGGTTCCGAGTGACATTAGTTCGAGGACCCCCCACCTATCTTCAATACCTTGGCCGTGCCTTTTACCCGTCTCCGAAATCCTCAATCATCAGCTGTCTCCATATTTTTTTCAACTTATATTTTCTGACTTCTATACGAAGCCATCAGTGAAAAAAAAATTTTTCATACAAAATTTTACAGGAGGACATTTTTGGGGAAAATCTCGAAAAGTACCCCAAATGTGGCAACACTGTTTAGATATCTCGATACTGCCGGTCGAGCTACACAATCGATCCATACATGTCAACTTTCCAAAATGTTGCCAACTGCCTCAAAATCGTGATCGAAATTTTCAAAAACACAAAAAGAATACAAAATGGCCGCCACCTCGATTCACAGAAAAATTTTACATAGTTTCATAATTTTCCCGTAAACTACAGGATATACCGCTCCTGATGACGTTTCAATTTTTCATCTCGCTCGCACCCAGCCGAAATGATTGCTCCAGAAAAGAGACCATGTCAAAAATCACTTTTACTTTGATAAATTCCAGTGTTGCCAGACCTCGGCGACGGAAATACCCAAACGTCATTCGTACAAGTGGGACACGTGGTCGCTCGTACTCGAACTTTGCAAAAAATACGTATTTCGATTTTTTTATTTTTGGGGTAAATCTTGTAAATTTCCCGAGAAATGGGGTAATTTTTTTTCTCCAATCCATTCCTCGAGTCTGTACACACAATCGCCCCGTACAAGTCCAAGCGCTCCGACGTTGCCAACTGTGAGAAATTTGAAGTTTAAAATTGCGTTTTTTCGTACCTCAGACCGAACGGCCGCCGCGACAGCCGCCATCTTGAATTTTTAAAAACCACTCCCATTCTGTCAAATAAGAGGATAATTGTAGGCGAAAAGAGAAAAAAATATTACGTCCGACAACGCCGTTTCGGATCTGTGGCGCCGCGGTTCGGGGTCGAAAAATCAAAAATTTCAAAACACTACAGCTCGGCCGCCATCTTGTTTTTCCAATTTTTTCCACTCTTTCTGTTAATCGTTTCCTAGTTTCCTCAATCGTTGCGAGTTGTAACGAAATCGGTTGGAAAACAAAAGAGTTGCAAGAGTCACGTCGGCCGCCATCTTGTTTTTCCGAAATGTCATAATTTTTCCTTACTCGACTCTCGCACCCGAACACATCTCCCGTACATCATTCTATCATTTTCTGTCTCTTTCTAGGAGAACAATTCTGTCAATGAGTCAGTCAGTGGTAATCGAGCTATATATAGTATAATAACTAGTGTTTCGCCCTGTGCGCGAGCTGCTAAAGCAGCTCACGGGTTGTGGTTTGACTTACAAGTAGTACAGACTTTACTATACGATTTTGAACGAATTCGGTCCATTAACGTAGTAAATTTATACGTAACGTATTAAAATAGATTTTGTAAAATTTTGGTATCAGTTTCCTGTTTTGTGACCCCAGGGAGTCCTAAATATCGAATTTGGACGAAAACGGTCAAATATCAAAGAATTTCAAAATGGCGCTGATTTTTTAAAACTTTGGTAACAGTTTCCTGTATTGAAATTCCAGGGAGCCCTACATATCGATTTTGAACGAAATCGGTCCATTAACAAAGAATTTCAAAATGGCGCTGATTTTTTAAAATTTTGGTTTCAGTTACCTGTTTTGTAACCCCAGGGAGTCCTAAATATCGATTTTGAACGAAATCGGTCAATTAACAAAGAATTTCAAAATGGCGATTTTTTAAAATTTTAGTAGGTACCAGTTTCTTGTTTTGAAATCGCAGGGAGCCCCGTCGTGGGTAAAATGGAACCGTATCAAAATCTTGCATAGTTTTACACAGTTTTGTAGTATTCTTCAATATTGGCCATATATTTTCTATGGAAAAATAAATTCCGCCATCTTGAATTTTTTTCCTTTTCATCAAGGAGACATTCAGGTCCTGATCATCTTTTTCCAAGAAACCACTCTTCAATCTTTTATACTTTCAGAGATAGACACCAAACAAATTTGTATGGCAGCAATTTTAAATCTGCCATTTTGAAGTTTTTTTCAGCTCATTTTCTATTAGATGAATTCGAATGACATATTATTGAGTATATCTACCTGCAATGCTTCGATCGGTTCATTTAAGCAAATCGGCCGCCATCTTGTTTTTCCGAAATGTCATAATTTTTCCCTACTAACATCCCGCACCCGAACATATCTCCTATACATGAACTACCCCGTTTCGGATATGTGGCGCTGCGGTTCGGGGTCGAAAAATCAAAAATTTGAAAATACTACAGCTCGGCCGCCATCTCGTTTTTCCAATTGTTTCTACTTTTTCTATAGATCGTTTACTAATTTCTTCAATAATTGCGAGTTGTAAAAAAATCGCTTGGAAAACAAAAGAGTTGCAAGAATCACGTCGGCCGCCATCTTGCTTTTCCGAAATGTCATAATTTTTCCCTACTTCCATCCCGCACCCGAACATATCTCATTTACATGATCTAACCCGTTTCGGATCTGTGGCGCCGCGGTTCGGGGTCGAAAAATCAAAAATTTTAAAATACTACAGCTCAGCCGCCATCTTGTATTTCCAAATTTTTCCACTTTTTCTATTGTTCGTTTACTAATTTCTTCAACCATTGCGAGTTGTAACGAAATCGGTTGCAAAACAAAAAAGTTACAAAAAGCACGCCAGCCGCCATCTTGTTTTTCCGAAATTTCATAATTTTTCCCTACTCCCATCCCGCACGCGAACATATGACCTGTACATGAACTACCCCGTTTCGGATCTGTAGCGCCACGGTTCGGGGTCGAAAAATCAAGAATTTGAAAATACTACAGCTCAGCCGCCATGTTGTTTTTCTAATTTGTTCTACTTTTTGTATTGAACGTTTACTAATTTCTTCAATCATTGCGAGTTGTAACGAAATCGGTTAGAAAACAAAAAAGTTACAAAAAGCACGTCGGTCGCCATCTTGTTTTTCTGAAATGTCATAATTTTTCTTTACTCCCATCTCGCACCCGAACACATCTCCCATACATCATTGTATCGTTTTCTGCCTCTTTTTAGCAGAACAATTATGCGGGTATGTTGGAAGTTTTATGTTTGTTTTTTTTTTCATGCATGTGGTCGAGCACACCCCCTCTTTCTACAACATCCTGGCCGCGGTCTTCACCCGTCTCCGAAATCCTCAATCATCAACTCGCTTCACATTTTTCTCCCAAATATTCGTTAGAAGTACCCAGTCTTTATAAAGTTCCTAATCGCCATATAATTTGGTATGAGAAAATATATTCCGCCATCTTGAATTTTTTTTCATTTCGGTAAGTACACCTCCTCGTCCTGATCATCGTTTGCCAAGAAACCACTCTTCCATCTTTTATACTTTCTGAGATAGGCACCAAACAAATTTGTATGGCAGCCATCTTAAATCCGCCATTTTGAATTTTTCTTTTGCTCTTTGTCTGTTGGATGAGGTTCCGAGTGACATTAGTTCGAGGACCCCCTACCTATCTTCAATACCTTGGCCGTGCCCTTTACCCGTCTCCGAAATCCTCAATCATCACCTGTCTCCATTTTTCCTTCAAGTTATATTTTCAGACTTCTAAACGAAGCTATCAGTGAAAAAAAAATTTTTCATACAAAATTTTACAGCAGGACATTTTTGGGGAAAATCTCGAAAACTACACCAAATGTGGCAACACTGTTTAGATATCTCGATACTGCCGGTCGAGATACACAATCGATCCATACATGTCAACTTTCCCAAATGTTGCCAACTGCCTCAAAAACATGATCGAAATTTTCAAAAACACAAAAAGAATACAAAATGGCCGCCACCTCGTTTCACAGAAGTATTTTACACAGTTTCATAATTTTCCCGTGAACTACAGAATATACCGCACCTGATGACGTTTCAATTTTTCATCTCGCTCGCACCCAGCCGAAATGATAGCTCCTGAAAAGAGACCATGTCGAAAAACACTTTTACTTTGATAAATTCCAGTGTTGCCAGACCTCGGCGACGAAAATACCCAAATGTCATTCGTACAAGTGGGACACATGGTCGCTCATACTCGAACTTTGCAAAAAATACGTATTTCGATTTTTTTATTTTTGGGGTAAATCTTGAAAATTTCCCTAGAAATGGGGTAATTTTTTTTCCGCAATCCATTCTTCGAGACGGTACACACAATCGCCCCCTAGAAGTCGAAACGCTCTGACGTTGCCAACGGTGAGAAAATTGAATTTTAAAATTGCATTTTTTCGTGCCTCAGACCGAACGGCCGCCGCGACAGCCGCCATCTTGAATTTTTAAAAATCACTCCCTTTCTGTCTAAATACAGGATATTTGTAGGCGAAAAGAGAAAAAAATATTACGCTCGACCACGCCGTTTCGGATCTGTGGCGCCGCGGTTCGGGGTCGAAAAATCAAAAATTTCAAAACACTACAGCTCGGCCGCCATCTTGTTTTTCCAATTTTTTCCACCTTTTCTATAAATCGTTTCCTAGTTTCTTCAATCGTTGCGAGTTGTAACGAAATCGGTTGAAAAACAAAAGAGTTGCAAGAATCACGTCGGCCGCCATCTTGTTTTTCCGAAATATCATAATTTTTCCCTACTCGACTCGCGCACCCGAACACATCTCCCGTACATCATTATATCGTTTTCTGTCTCTTTCTAGGAGAACAATTATGTCAATGAGTCAGTCAGTGAGTCAGTGAATCAGTGGTAATTGAGCTATATATAGTATAACTAGTGTTTCGCCCTGTGCGCGAGCTGCTAAAGCAGCTCACGGGTTGTGGTTTGATTTACAAGTAGTACAGACATTTATTATGATTATAGCAAAAAATTATTAAAAATGGCGCTGATTTTTTAAAACTTTGGTAACAGTTTCCTGTATTGAAATCCCAGGGAGTCCTAAATAGCGATTTTGAACGAAATCGGTCCATTAACAAAGAATTTCAAAATGGCGCTGATTTTTTAAAATTTTGGTTTCAGTTTCCTGTTTTGTAACCCCAGGGAGTCCTAAATATCGATTTTGAACGAATTCGGTCCATTAACAAAGAATTTCAAAATGGCGCTGATTTTTTAAATTTTAGTACCAGTTTCCTGTTTTGTAATCACAGGGAGCCCCGTCGTGGGTAAAACGGAACCGTATCAAAATCTTGCATAGTTCTAGTCTTGTAGTATTCTTCAATATTGGCCATATATTTTCTATGGAGAAATAAATTCCGCCATCTTGAATTTTTTTCCTGTTCATCAAGTAGACCTCCAGGTCCTGATCACCTTTTGCCAAGAAACCACTCTTCCATCTTGTATACTTTCTGAGATGGAAATCAAACAATTTTGTATGGCAGCAATCTTAAATCCGCCATTTTGAATTTTTTTTTTGCTCTTTGTCTATTGGATGAGGTTCCGAGTGACATTAGTTCGAGGACCCCCCACCTATCTTCAATACCTTGGCCGTGCCCTTTACCCGTCTCCGAAATCCTCAATCATCAGCTGTCCCCATATTTTTGTTTAAGTTATATTTTCTGACTTCTACACGAAGCCATCAGGGAAAAAAAATTATTTCATTCAAAATTTTACAGGACGACATTTTTGGGGAAAATCTCGAAAACTACCCCAAATGTGGCAACACTGTTTAGATATCTCGATACTGCCGGTCGAGTTACACAGTCGATATCTACATGTCAACTTTCCCAAATGTTGCCAACTGCCTCAAAATCGTGATCGAAATGTTCAAAAACACAAAAAGAATACAAAATGGCCGCCACCTCGTTTCACAGAAACATTTCACACAGTTTCATAATTTTCCCATGAACTACAGGATATACCGCCTCTGATGACGTTGCAATTTTTCATCTCGCTCGAAAAATCAAAAATTTCAAAACACTACAGCTCGGCCGCCATCTTGTTTTTCCAATTTTTTCTACTTTTTTGTAGTGATCGTTTACTAATTTCTTCAATCATTGCGAGTTGTAACGAAATCGGTTGGAAAATAAAAAAGTTACAAAAAGCAGGTCAGCCGCCATCTTGTTTTTCCGAAATGTCATAATTTTTCCCTAATCCCATCCCGCACCCGAACGTATTACCAGTACATGAACTACCCCGTTTCGGATCTGTAGCGCTGCGGATCGGGGTAGAAAAATCAAAAATTTGAAAATACTACAGCTCGGCCGCCATCTTGTTTTTACAATTTTTTCTACATTTTGTATTGTTCGCTTACTAATTCCTTTAATCATTACGAGTTGTAACGAAATCGGTTGGAAAACAAAAGAGTTGCAAGAATCACGTCGGCCGCCATCTTGTTTTTCCAAAAGGTCATAATTTTTCCCTACTCCCATCCCGCGCCCGAATACATCTCCCATACATCATTGTATCGTTTTCTGCCTTTTTTTAGTAGAACAATTATGCGGGTATGTTGGTAGTTTTATGTTTGTTTTTTTTCATGCATATGGTCGAACACACCCCCTCTTTCTACAATATCCTGGCCGTGCTCTTCACCCGTCTCCGATATCCTCAATCATCAACTCGCTTCACATTTTTCTCCCAAATATTCGTTAGAAGTACCCAGTCCTTATAAAGTTCCTAATCGCCATATAATTTGGTACGAAAAAAAATATTCCGCCATCTTGAATTTTTTTTCATTTCGCTAAATAGACCTCCTCGTCCTGATCATCTCTTGCCAAGAAACTACAGTTCCATCTCTTATATTCTCTGAGATAGACACTGACGAAATTTGTATGGCGGCCATCTTGAATCCACCATTTTCGAGTTTTTTTTAAACTCATCGCCAATTGGATGAGGTTCCGAGTGACATTAGTTCGAGGACCTCCCACCTATCTTCAATACCTTGGCCGTGCCCTTTACCCGTCTCCGAAATCCTCAATCATCAGCTGTCTCCATATTTTTGTTAAAGTTATATTTCCTGACTTCTGCACGAAGCCATCAGTGAAAAAAAAAATTTTCATACAAAATTTTACAGGAGGACATTTTTGGGGAAAATCTCGCAAACTACCCATAATGTGGCAACACTGTTTAGATATCTCGATACTGCCGGTCGAGCTACACAATCGATCCATACATGTCAACTTTCCCAAATGTTGCCAACTGCCTCAAAATCATGATCGAAATTTTCAAAAACACAAAAATAATACAAAATGGCCGCCACCTCATTTCACAGAAACATTTGACATAGTTTCATAATTTTCCCATGAACTACAGGATATACCGCTCCTGATGACGTTTCAATTTTTCATCTCGCTCGCACCCAGCCGAAATGATAGCTCCTGAAAAGAGACCATGTCGAAAATCACTTTTACTTTGATAAATTCCAGTGTTGCCAGACCTCGGCGACGGAAATACCCAAACATCATTCGTATAAGTGGGATACGTAGTTGCTCATACTCGAACTTTGCAAAAAATACGTATTTCGATTTTTTAATATTTGGGGTAAATCTTGAAAATTTCCCGAGAAATGGGGTAATTTTTTTTCCCCAATCTATACTTCGAGTCTGTACACACAATCGCCCCGTACAAGTCGAAACGCTCCGACGTTGCCAACTGTGAGAAAATTGAATTTTAAAATTGCATTTTTTCGTACCTCAGACCAAACGGCCACCGGGACAGCCGCCATCTTAAATTTTTAAAAACCACTCCCGTTCTGTCAAAATACAGGATAGTTGTAGGCGAAAACAGAAAAAAAATATTATGCTCGACCACGCCGTTTCGGATCTGTGGCGCCGCGGTTTGGGGTCGAAAAATCAAAAATTTCAAAACACTACAGCTCGGCCGCCATCTTGTTTTTCCAATTTTTTCCACTCTTTCTGTTAATCGTTTCCTAGTTTCCTCAATCGTTGCGAGTTGTAACGAAATCGGTTGGAAAACAAAAGAGTTGCAAGAGTCACGTCGGCCGCCATCTTGTTTTTCCGAAATGTCATAATTTTTCCCTACTCGACTCCCGCACCCAAACACATCTCCCGTACATCATTATATCGTTTTCTGTCTCTTTCTAGGAGAACAATTATGTCAATGAGTGAGTCAGTCAGTGAGTGAGTGGTAATTGAGCTATATATAGTATAACTAGTGTTTCGCCCTGTGCGCGAGCTGCTAAAGCAGCTCACGGGTTGTGGTTTGACTTACAAGTAATGACTACGAATGAGTACAGACTACTGTACTAAACTGAATTCATTTATTATGGTTATAAAGAATTTCAAAGTGGCGTTGATTTTTTAAAATTTTGGTATCAGTTTCCTGTTTTGTAACCCCAGGGAGTCCTAAATATCGATTTTGAACGAAATCGGTCAATTAACAAAGAATTTCAAAATGGCGTTGATTTTTTTTAACTTTGGTATCAGTTTCCTGTTTTGTGATCCCAGGGAGCCCTGAATATCGATTTTGAACGAAATCGGTCCATTAACAAAGAATTTCAAAATGGCGCCGATTTTTTAAAATTTTGGTTTCAGTTTCCTGTTTTTTAACCCCAGGGAGTCCTCAATATAGATTTTAAACGAAATCGGTCAATTAACAAATAATTTAAAAAAAACGCTGATTTTATAAATTTTGGCAACAGTTTCCTGTTTTGTAATATTAGGGATCCTCATATATCGATTTTGAACGAAATCAGACAATTAACAAAGAATTTCAAAATGGCGCTGATTTTTAAAATGTTGGTACCAGTTTCCTGTTTTGTAATCCCAGGGAGCCCTAAATATCGATTTTGAACGAAATCGGTTAATTAACGAAGAATTTCAAAATGGCGCTGGTTTTTTAAAATTTTTGTAACATTTCCTGTATTGTGATCCCACGGAGTCCTAAATATCGATTTTGAACGAAATCGGTCAATTAACAAAGAATTTCAAATGGCGCTGATTTTTTAAGATGTTGGTACCAGTTTCCTGTTTTGTAATCTCAGGTAGTCCTAAATATCGATTTTGAACGAAATTGGTCAATTTACAAAGAATTTCAAAATGGCGCTGTTTTTTTTAATTTTGATAACATTTTCCTGTTTTGTAACCCCAGGCCCAGGGAGCCCTAAATATCGATTTTGAACGAAATCAGCAAATAAACAAATAATTTCAAAATAGCGGCGGTTTTTTAAAATTTTGGAATAATTTTCCTGTTTTGTAATCCCAGGGAGCCCCGTCGAGGGTTAAACGGAAAAGTATCAAAATCTTGCATAGTAGTTCTACACTTGTAGTCTCTTCAATTTTCGCCTTTTATATTCTATGCAAAAATAAATTCCGCCATCTTGAATTTTTTTCCTGTTCATCAAGTAGATCTTCAGGTCCTTATGATATTTTGCCAAGAAACCTCTCTTCCGTCATTTATACTTTCTGAGTTAGACAACAATTAAATTTCTATGGCAGCCATCTTAAATCTGCCATTTTGAATTTTTTTCAGCTCATTGTCTATTGGATGAAGTGTCGAATGACATTTGGTCGAGCACCCCCCTATCTATTTGTTATGCTTCGATCGGTTGATTTCAGCAAATCAGCCGCCATTTTGTTTTTCCGAAATATTATAATTTTTTCCTACTCTTATCCCGCACGCGAACACATCTCCTATACATGAACTACCCCGTTTCAGATCTGTGACGCCGCGGTTTGAGGTAGAAAAATCAAAAATTTTAAAGCATTATATCTCGGCCGCCATTTTGTTTTTCCAATTTTTTCTACTTTTTATATTGATTGTTTACTAATTTCTTCAATAATTGCGAGTTATAATGAAATTAGTTGGAAAACAAAAGAGTTGCAAAAATCACGTCAGCCGCCATCTTGTTTTTCAATTTTTTTTCCACTTTTTCTATTGATCGTTTACAAATATCTTCAATCATTGCGAGTTGTAACGAAATCGGTCGGAAAACAAAAGAGTTGCAAGAATCACCTCGGCCGCCATCTTGTTTTTCTAATTTGTTCTACTTTTTGTATTGATCGTTTACTAATTTCTTCAATCATTGCGAGTTGTAACGAAATCGGTTGAAAAATAAAAAAGTTACAAAAAACACGCCGGCCGCCATCTTGTTTTTCCGAAATGTAATAATTTTTCTCTACTCCCATCCCGCACCCGAACATATGACCTATACATGAACTAACCCGTTTCGGATCTGTAGCGCCACGGTTCGGGGTCGAAAATTCAAAAATTTGAAAATACTACAGCTCAGCCGCCATCTTGTTTTTCTAAATTGTTCTACTTTTTGTATTGATCGTTTACTAATTTCTTCAATCATTGCAAGTTGTAACGAAATCGGTTGGAAAACAAAAAAGTTACAAAAAGCACGTCGGCCGCCATCTTGTTTTTCTGAAATGTCATAATTTTTCTTTACTCCCATTGCGCACCCGAACACATCTCCCATACATCATTGTATCGTTTTCTGCCTCTTTTTAGTAGGTTCATGCATTTGGTCGAACTCCCCCCTCTTTCTACAATATCCTGGCCGCGGTCTTCACCCGTCTCCGAAATCCTCAATCATCAACTCGCTTCACATTTTTCCCCCAAATATTCGTTAGAAGTACCCAGTCCCCATAAAGTTCCTAATCGCCATATAATTTGGTATGAAAAAAAATATTCCGCCATCTTGAATTTTTTTTCATTTTGCTAAATAGACCTCCTCGTCCTGATCATCTCTTGCCAAGAAACCACTCTTCCATCTTTTATACTTTCTGAGATAGACACCAAACAAATTTGTATGGCAGCCATCTTAATTCCGCCATTTTGAATTTTTTTTTTGCTCTTTGTCTATTGGATGAGGTTCCGAGTGACATTAGTTCGAGGACCCCCCACCTATCTTCAATACCTTGGCCGTGCCCTTTACCCGTCTCCGAAATCTTCAATCATCAGCTGTCTCCATATTTTTTTTCGAGTTATATTTTCTGACTTCTATACGAAGCCATCAGTGAAAAAAAAATTTTTCATACAAAATTTTACAGGAGGATATTTTTGGGGAAAATCTCGAAAACTACCCCAAATGTGGCAACACTGTTTTGATATCTCGATACTGCCGGTCGAGTTACATAGTCGATCCCTACATGTCAACTTTCCCAAATGTTGCCAACTGCCTCAAAATCGTGATCGAAATTTTCAAAAACACAAAAAGAATACAAAATGGCCGCCACCTTGTTTCACACAAGCATTTTACATAGTTTCATAATTTTCCCGTAAACTACAGGATATACCGCTCCTGATGACGTTTCAATTTTTCATCTCGCTCGCACCCAGCCGAAATGATAGCCCCTGAAAAAAGACCATGGCGAAAATCACTTTTACTTCGATAAATTCCAGTGTTGCCAGACCTCGGCGACGAAAATATCCAAATGTCATTCGTACAAGTGGGACACGTGGTCGCTCATACTCGAACTTTGCAAAAAATACGTATTTCGATTTTTTAATTTTTGGGGTAAATCTTGAAAATTTCCCGAGAAATGGGGTAATTTTTTTTCCCCAATTCATTCTTCGAGTCGGTACACACAATCGTCCCATAGAAGTCGAAACGCTCCGACGTTGCCAACTGTGAGAAAATTGAAGTTTAAAATTGCGTTTTTTCGTACCTCAGACCGAACGGCCGCCGCGACAGCCGCCATCTTGAATTTTTAAAAACCACTCCCGTTCTGTCAAAATACAGGATAGTTGTAGGCAAAAAGAGAAAAAAATATTACGCTCGACCACGCCGTTTCGGATCTGTGGCGCCGCGGTTCGGGGTCGAAAAATCAAAAATTTCAAAACACTACAGCTCGGCCGCCATCTTGTTTTTCCAATTTTTTCCACTTTTTCTATAAATCGGTTCCCAGTTTCTTCAATCGTTGCGAGTTGTAACGAAATCGGTTGGAAAACAAAAGAGTTGCAAGAATCACGTCGGCCGCCATCTTGTTTTTCCGAAATGTCATAATTTTTCCTTACTCGACTCCCGCACCCGAACACATCTCCCGTACATCATTATATCGTTTTCTGTCTCTTTCTAGGAGAACAATTATGTCAATGAGTGAGTCAGTGAGTCAGTGGTAATCGAGCTATATATAGTATAACTAGTGTTTCGCCCTGTGCGCGAGCTGCTAAAGCAGCTCACGGGTTGTGGTTTTTGGGATATTAGGGATCCCCAGTTATCGAATTTGAACGAAATCGGTCAATTAACAAAGAATTTCAAAATGACGCCGATTTTTTAAAACTTTGGTTTTTTAAAACTTTGGTTTCCTGTATTGAAATTCCAGGGAGCCCTAAATATCGATTTTGAACGAAATCGGTCCATTAACAAAGAATTTCAAAATGGCGCTGGTTTTTTGAAAATTTTGGTAACAGTTTCCTATTTTGTAACTTCAGGGAGTCCTAAATATCGATTTTGAACGAAATCGGTCAATTAACAAAGAATTTCAAAATGGCGCTGATTTTAAAAACATGGGTATCAGTTTTCTATTTTGTGATCCCAGGGAACCCTAAATATCGATTTCGAACGAAATCGGACAATTAACAAAGAATTTGCAAATTGGCGCTGATTTTTAAAACTTGGTTATCAGTTTTCTATTTTGTGATCCCAGGAAGTCCTAAATATCGATTTTGAACAAAATCGGTCAATTAACAAAGAATTTCAAAATGGCGCTGATTTTATAAAATTTTGGTCACAGTTTCCTGTTTTGTAATCCCAGGGTAAAACGGAAACGTATCAAAATTTTGCATAGTTCTTTCTACACTTGTAGTCTCTTCAATATTCGCCATAATTATATTTTCTATGGAAAATAAATTCCGCCATCTTGAATTTTTTTACTGTTCATCAAGTTGAACTTCAGGTCCTTATCATCTTTTGCCAAGATATTATTCTTCCATCTTTTATACTTTCTGAGATAGACACCAAATAAATTTGTATGGCAGCCATCCTAAATCCGCCATTTTGAATTTTTTTTCAGCTCACGGTCTATTGGCTGAGGTTTCGAATGACATTTGATCGAGCACCTATCTTGAATGCTTCGATCGGTTCATTTCGGCTAATCGGCCGCCATCTTGTTTTTCCGTAATGTCATAATTTTTCCCCACTCCCATCACGCACTCGAACATATCTCCTATACATGAACTATCCTGTTTCGGATCTGTGGCGCCGCGGATCGGAGTCGAAAAATCAAAAATTTGAAATTACTGCAGCTCGGCCGCCATCTTGTTTTTCAGTTTTTTCCACTTTTCTATTGATCGTTTACTAATTTCTTCAATAATTGCGAGTTGTAACGAAATCGGTTGGAAAACCAAAGAGTTGCAAGAGTCACGTCAGCCGCCATCTTGGTTTTCCAATTTTTTCCACTTTTTCTATTGATCGTTTACTAATTTCTTCAATCATTGCGCCTCGTAACAAAATCGGTTGGAAAACAAAAAAGTTACAAAAAGCACGTCGGCTGCCATCTTGTTTTTCCGAAATGTCATAATTTTTCCCTGCTCCTGTCCCGCAGCCGAACATATCTCCAATACATGAACTACCCCGTTTCGGATCTGTGGCGCCGCGGGTCGGGGTTGAAAAATCAAAAATTTGTAAATACTGCAGCTCAGCCGCCATCTTGTTTTTCCAATTTTTTCAATATTTCTATTGATCGTTTACTAATTTCTTCAATAATTGCAAGATGTAACGAAATCGGTTGGAAAACAAAAGAGTTGCAAGAATCACTTTGACCGCCATCTTGTTTTTCTATTTTTTCCACTTTTTGTATATATCGTTTACCAATTTCGTCAATAATTGCGAGTTGTAACGAAATCGTTTGGAAAACAAAAGCGTTGCAAGAATCACGTCGGCCGCCATCTTGTTTTTCCGAAATGTCATAATTTTTCCCTACTCGAATCCCGCACCTTAACACATCTCCCATACATCATTGGATCGTTTTCTGTCTCTTTCTAAGAGAACAATTATGCGGGCATGTTGGTAGTTTTATGTTTTTTTTTTCATGCATTTGGTCGAACACACCTCTTTCTTCAAAATCCTCAATCATCAACTCGCTTCACATTTTTGCCCCCAAAGATTCGTTAGAATGAGGGAACCATAAGTACCCAGTCCTTATAAAGTTCCTAATTGCCATATAATTTGGTATGAAAAAAAATATTCCGCCATCTTGAATTTTTTTTCATTTTGCTAAATAGACCTCCTCGTTCTGAACATCTCTTGCCAAGAAACCACACTTCCATCTCTTATACTCTCCGAGATAGACACTAACGAAGTTTGTATGGCAGCCATCTTAAATCCGCCATTTTGAATTTTTTTTTTGCTATTTGTCTGTTGGATGAGGTTCCGAGTGTTATTAGTTCGAGGACCCTCCACCTACCTTCAATACCTTGGCCGTGCCCTTTACCCGTCTCCGAAATCCTCAATCATCAGCTGTCTCCATTTTTCCTTCAAGTTATATTTTCAGACTTCTATACGAAGCCATCAGTGAAAAAAAAATGTTTTATACAAAATTTTACAGGAGGAAGTTTTTGGGGAAAATCTCGAAAACTACGCCAAATGTGGCAACACTGTTTAGATATCTCGATACTACCGGTCGAGCTTCACAACCGATCCATACATGTCAACTTTCCCAAATGTTGCCAACTGCCTCAAAATCGTGATCGAAATTTTCAAAAACACAAAAAGAATACAAAATGGCCGCCACCTCGTTTCACAGAAGCATTTTACATGGTTTCATAATTTTCCCGTAAACTACAGGATATACCGCTCCTGATGACGTTTAAATTTTTCATCTCGCTCGCACCCAGCCGAAATGATTGCTCCTGAAAAAAGACCATGTCGAAAATCACTTTTACTTTGATAAATTCCAGTGTTGCCAGACCTCGGCGACGGAAATACCCAAACGTCATTCGTACAAGTGGGACACGTGGTTGCTCGTACTCGAACTTTGCAAAAAATTCGTATTTCGATTTTTTTATTTTTGGGGTAAATCTTGAAAATTTCCCGAGAAATGGGGTAATTTTTTTTCCCCAATCCATAGCTCGAGTCTGTACACACAATCGCCCAGTACAAGTCGAAACGCTCCGACGTTGCCAACTGTGAGAAAATTGAATTTTAAAATTGCGTTTTTTCGTACCTCAGACCGAACGGCCGCCGCGACAGCCGCCATCTTGAATTTTTAAAAACCACTCCCATTCTGTCAAAATACAGGATAGTTGTAGGCGAAGAGAGAAAAAAATATTACGCTCGACCACGCCGTTTCGGATCTGTGGCGCCGCGGTTCGGGGTCGAAAAATCAAAAATTTCAAAACACTACAGCTCGGCCGCCATCTTGTTTTTCCAATTTTTTCCACTTTTTCTATAAATCGTTTCCTAGTTTCTTCAATTGTTGTGAGTTGTAACGAAATCGGTTGGAAAACAAAAGAGTTGCAAGAATCACGTCGGCCGCCATCTTGTTTTTCCGAAATGTCATAATTTTTCCTTACTCGACTCCCGCACCCGAACACATCTCCCGTACATCATAGTATCGTTTTCTGTCTCTTTCTAGGAGAACAATTATGTCAATGAGTGAGTCAGTGGTAATTGAGCTATATATAGTATATAGTATAATAATAATAACTAGTCTTTCGCCCTGTGCGCGAGCTGCTAAAGCAGCTCATGGGTTGTGGTTTGACTTACAAGTAGTACAGACTTTACTATACGATTTTGAACGAATTCGGTCCATTAACAAAGAATTTCAAAATGGCGCTGATTTTTTATAATTTTGGTATCAGTTTCCTGTATTGAAATCCCAGGGAGCCCTAAATATCGATTTTGAACGAAATCGGTCCATTAACAAAGAATTTCAAAATGGCGCCTATTTTTTAAACTTTGGTATCAGTTTCCTGTTTTGTAACCCCAGGGAGTCCTCAATATCGATTTTAAACGAAATCGGTCAATTAACAAAGAATTTCAAAACGGCGATGTTTTTTAAATTTTAGTACCAGTTTCCTGTTTTGTAATCGCAGGGAGCCCCGACGTGGGTAAAACGGAACCGCATCAAAATCTTGCATAGTTCTACACAGTCTTGTAGTATTCTTCAATATTGCCCATATATTTTCTATGGGAAAATAAATTCCGCCATCTTGAATTTTTATCCTGTTCATCAAGTAGACCTTCAGGTCCTGATCATCTTTTGCCAAGAAACCACTCTTCCATCTTGTATACTTTCTAAGATGGAAATCAAACAAATTTGTATGGCAGCCATCTTAATACCGCCATTTTGAATTTTTTTTTTGCTCTTTGTCTATTGGATGAGGTTCCGAGTGACATTAGTTCGAGGACCCCCCACCTATCTTCAATACCTTGGCCGTGCCCTTTACCCGTCTCCGAAATCCTCAATCATCAGCTGTCTCCATGTTTTTTTTCAAGTTATATTTTCTGACTTCTACACGAAGCCATCAGTGAAAAAAAAAATTTTCATACAAAATTTTACAGGAGGATATTTTTGGGGAAAATCTCGAAAACTACCCCAAATGTGGCAACACTGTTTAGATATCTCGATACTGCCGGTCGAGTTACACAATCGATCCATACATGTCAACTTTCCCAAATGTTGCCAACTGCCTCAAAATCGTGATCGAAATTAACAAAAACACAAGAAGAATACAAAATGGCCGCCACCTCGTTTCACAGAACCATTTTACACAGTTTCATAATTTTCCCGTGAACTACAGGATATACCGCTCCTGATGACGTTTCAATTTTTCATCTCGCTCGCACCCAGCCGAAATGATAGCTCCTGAAAAGAGACCATGTCGAAAATCACTTTTACTTTGATAAATTCCAGTGTTGCCAGACCTCGGCAACGGAAATACCCAAACGTCATTCGTAGAAGTGGGACACGTGGTCGCTCGTACTCGAACTTGGCAAAATATACGTATTTCGATTTTTTAATATTTGGGGTAAATCTTGAAAATTTCCCTAGAAATGGGGTAATTTTTTTTCCCCAATCCATTTTTCGAGTCGATACACACAATCGCCCCGTACAAGTCGAAACGCTCCGACGTTGCCAACTGTGAGAAATTTGAATTTTAAAATTGCGTTTTTTCGTACCTCAGACTGAACGGCCGCCGCGACAGCCGCCATCTTGAATTTTTAAAAACCACTCCCGTTCTGTCAAAATACAGGATAGTTGTAGGCAAAAAGAGAAAAAAATATTACGCTCGACCACGCCGTTTCGGATCTGTGGCGCCGCGGTTCGGGGTCGAAAAATCAAAAATTTCAAAACACTACAGCTCGGCCGCCATCTTGTTTTTCCAATTTTTTCCACTTTTTCTATAAATCGGTTCCCAGTTTCTTCAATCGTTGCGAGTTGTAACGAAATCGGTTGGAAAACAAAAGAGTTGCAAGAATCACGTCGGCCGCCATCTTGTTTTTCCGAAATGTCATAATTTTTCCTTACTCGACTCCCGCACCCGAACACATCTCCCGTACATCATTATATCGTTTTCTGTCTCTTTCTAGGAGAACAATTATGTCAATGAGTGAGTCAGTGAGTCAGTGGTAATCGAGCTATATATAGTATAATAACTAGTGTTTCGCCCTGTGCGCGAGCTGCTAAAGCAGCTCACGGGTTGTGGTTTGACTTACAAGTAGTACAGACTTTACTATACGATTTTGAACGAATTCGGTCCATTAACGTAGTAAATTTATACGTAACGTATTAAAATAGATTTTGTAAAATTTTGGTATCAGTTTCCTGTTTTGTGACCCCAGGGAGTCCTAAATATCGAATTTGGACGAAAACGGTCAAATATCAAAGAATTTCAAAATGGCGCTGATTTTTTAAAACTTTGGTAACAGTTTCCTGTATTGAAATTCCAGGGAGCCCTACATATCGATTTTGAACGAAATCGGTCCATTAACAAAGAATTTCAAAATGGCGCTGATTTTTTAAAATTTTGGTTTCAGTTACCTGTTTTGTAACCCCAGGGAGTCCTAAATATCGATTTTGAACGAAATCGGTCAATTAACAAAGAATTTCAAAATGGCGATTTTTTAAAATTTTAGTAGGTACCAGTTTCTTGTTTTGAAATCGCAGGGAGCCCCGTCGTGGGTAAAATGGAACCGTATCAAAATCTTGCATAGTTTTACACAGTTTTGTAGTATTCTTCAATATTGGCCATATATTTTCTATGGAAAAATAAATTCCGCCATCTTGAATTTTTTTCCTTTTCATCAAGGAGACATTCAGGTCCTGATCATCTTTTTCCAAGAAACCACTCTTCAATCTTTTATACTTTCAGAGATAGACACCAAACAAATTTGTATGGCAGCAATTTTAAATCTGCCATTTTGAAGTTTTTTTCAGCTCATTTTCTATTAGATGAATTCGAATGACATATTATTGAGTATATCTACCTGCAATGCTTCGATCGGTTCATTTAAGCAAATCGGCCGCCATCTTGTTTTTCCGAAATGTCATAATTTTTCCCTACTAACATCCCGCACCCGAACATATCTCCTATACATGAACTACCCCGTTTCGGATATGTGGCGCTGCGGTTCGGGGTCGAAAAATCAAAAATTTGAAAATACTACAGCTCGGCCGCCATCTCGTTTTTCCAATTGTTTCTACTTTTTCTATAGATCGTTTACTAATTTCTTCAATAATTGCGAGTTGTAAAAAAATCGCTTGGAAAACAAAAGAGTTGCAAGAATCACGTCGGCCGCCATCTTGCTTTTCCGAAATGTCATAATTTTTCCCTACTTCCATCCCGCACCCGAACATATCTCATTTACATGATCTAACCCGTTTCGGATCTGTGGCGCCGCGGTTCGGGGTCGAAAAATCAAAAATTTTAAAATACTACAGCTCAGCCGCCATCTTGTATTTCCAAATTTTTCCACTTTTTCTATTGTTCGTTTACTAATTTCTTCAACCATTGCGAGTTGTAACGAAATCGGTTGCAAAACAAAAAAGTTACAAAAAGCACGCCAGCCGCCATCTTGTTTTTCCGAAATTTCATAATTTTTCCCTACTCCCATCCCGCACGCGAACATATGACCTGTACATGAACTACCCCGTTTCGGATCTGTAGCGCCACGGTTCGGGGTCGAAAAATCAAGAATTTGAAAATACTACAGCTCAGCCGCCATGTTGTTTTTCTAATTTGTTCTACTTTTTGTATTGAACGTTTACTAATTTCTTCAATCATTGCGAGTTGTAACGAAATCGGTTAGAAAACAAAAAAGTTACAAAAAGCACGTCGGTCGCCATCTTGTTTTTCTGAAATGTCATAATTTTTCTTTACTCCCATCTCGCACCCGAACACATCTCCCATACATCATTGTATCGTTTTCTGCCTCTTTTTAGCAGAACAATTATGCGGGTATGTTGGAAGTTTTATGTTTGTTTTTTTTTTCATGCATGTGGTCGAGCACACCCCCTCTTTCTACAACATCCTGGCCGCGGTCTTCACCCGTCTCCGAAATCCTCAATCATCAACTCGCTTCACATTTTTCTCCCAAATATTCGTTAGAAGTACCCAGTCTTTATAAAGTTCCTAATCGCCATATAATTTGGTATGAGAAAATATATTCCGCCATCTTGAATTTTTTTTCATTTCGGTAAGTACACCTCCTCGTCCTGATCATCGTTTGCCAAGAAACCACTCTTCCATCTTTTATACTTTCTGAGATAGGCACCAAACAAATTTGTATGGCAGCCATCTTAAATCCGCCATTTTGAATTTTTCTTTTGCTCTTTGTCTGTTGGATGAGGTTCCGAGTGACATTAGTTCGAGGACCCCCTACCTATCTTCAATACCTTGGCCGTGCCCTTTACCCGTCTCCGAAATCCTCAATCATCACCTGTCTCCATTTTTCCTTCAAGTTATATTTTCAGACTTCTAAACGAAGCTATCAGTGAAAAAAAAATTTTTCATACAAAATTTTACAGCAGGACATTTTTGGGGAAAATCTCGAAAACTACACCAAATGTGGCAACACTGTTTAGATATCTCGATACTGCCGGTCGAGATACACAATCGATCCATACATGTCAACTTTCCCAAATGTTGCCAACTGCCTCAAAAACATGATCGAAATTTTCAAAAACACAAAAAGAATACAAAATGGCCGCCACCTCGTTTCACAGAAGTATTTTACACAGTTTCATAATTTTCCCGTGAACTACAGAATATACCGCACCTGATGACGTTTCAATTTTTCATCTCGCTCGCACCCAGCCGAAATGATAGCTCCTGAAAAGAGACCATGTCGAAAAACACTTTTACTTTGATAAATTCCAGTGTTGCCAGACCTCGGCGACGAAAATACCCAAATGTCATTCGTACAAGTGGGACACATGGTCGCTCATACTCGAACTTTGCAAAAAATACGTATTTCGATTTTTTTATTTTTGGGGTAAATCTTGAAAATTTCCCTAGAAATGGGGTAATTTTTTTTCCGCAATCCATTCTTCGAGTCGGTACACACAATCGCCCCATAGAAGTCGAAACGCTCCGACGTTGCCAACTGTGAGAAAATTGAATTTTAAAATTGCGTTTTTTCGTACCTCAGACCAAACGGCCGCCGCGACAACCGCCATCTTGAATTTTTAAAAACCACTCCCGTTCTGTCAAAATCCAGGATAGCTGTAGGCGAAAACAGAAAAAAATATTATGCTCGACCACGCCGTTTCGGATCTGTGGCGCCGCGGTTAGGGGTCGAAAAATCAAAAATTTCAAAACACTACACCTCGGCCGCCATCTTGTTTTTCCAATTTTTTCCACATTTTCTATCAATCGTTTCCTATTTTCTTCAATCGTTGCGAGTTGTAACGAAATCGGTTGGAAAACAAAAGAGTTGCGAAAAGCACGTCGGCCGCCATCTTGTTTTTCCGAAATGTCATAATTTTTCCCTACTCGACTCCCGCACCCGAACACATCTCCCGTACATCATTATATCGTTTTCTGTCTCTTTCTAGGAGAACAATTATGTCAATGAGTGAGTCAGTCAGTGAGTGGTAATTGAGCTATATATAGTATAAACTAGTGTTTCGCCCTGTGCGCGAGCTGCTAAAGCAGCTCACGGGTTGTGGTTTGACTTACAAGTAGTACAGACTTGTAGTCACTTCAATATTGGCCATATAATATTTTCTATGGAAAAATAAATTCCGCCATCTTGAATTTTTTCCTGGTCATCAAGTAGACCTTCAGGTCCTGATCATCTTTTGCCAAGAAACCACTCTTCCATCTTTTATACTTTCTGAAATAGACACCAAACAAATTTGTATGGCAGCCATCTTAAATCCGCCATTTTGATTTTTTTTTGCTCTTTGTCTATTGGATGAGGTTCCGAGTGACATTAGTTCGAGGACCCCCCACCTATCTTCAATACCTTGGCCGTGCCCTTTACCCGTCTCCGAAATCCTCAATCATCAGCAGTCTCCATATTTTTGTTAAAGTTATATTTCCTGACTTCTATACGAAGCCATAGGTGAAAAAAAAATTTTTCATACAAAATTTTACAGGAGGACATTTTTGGGGAAAATCTCGAAAACTACCCATAATGTGGCAACACTGTTTAGATATCTCGATACTGCCGGTCGAGCTACACAATCGATCGATACATGTCAACTTTCCCAAATGTTGCCAACTGCCTCAAAATCGTGATCGAAATTTTCAAAAACACAAAAATAATACAAAATGGCCGCCAACTCGTTTCACAGACACATTTTACATAGTTTCATAATTTTACCGTGAACTATAGGATATACCGCTCCTGATGACGTTTCAATTTTTCATCTCGCTCGCACCCAGCCGAAATGATAGCTCCTGAAAAGAGACCATGTCGAAAATCACTTTTACTTTGATAAATTCCAGTGTTGCCACACCTCGGCGACGGAAATACCCAAACGTCATTCGTACAAGTGGGACACGTGGTCGCTCGTACTCGAACTTTGCAAAAAATACGTATTTCGATTTTTTTATTTTTGGGGAAAATCTTGAAAATTTCCCGAGAAATGGGGTAAATTTTTTTCCCCAATCCATTCTTTGAGTCGGTACACACAATCGCCCCATAGAAGTCGAAACGCTCCGACGTTGCCAACTGTAAGAAAATTGAATTTTAAAATTGCGTTTTTTCGTACCTCAGACCAATCGGCCGCCGGGACAGCCGCCATCTTGAATTTTTAAAAACCACTCCCGTTCTGTCAAAATACAGGATAGTTGTAGGCGAAAACAGAAAAAAATATTACGCTCGACCACGCCGTTTCGGATCTGTGGCGTTGCGGTTCGGGGTCGAAAAATCAAAAATTTCAAAACACTACAGCTCGGCCGCCATCTTGTTTTTCGAATTTTTTCCACTTTTTCTATTAATCGTTTCCTGGTTTCTTCAATCGTTGCGAATTGTAACGAAATCGGTTGGAAAACAAAAGAGTTGCAAGATTCACGTCGGCGGCCATCTTGTTTTTCCGAAATGTCATAATTTTTCCTTACTCGACTCCCGCACCCGAACACATCTCCCGTACATCATTATATCGTTTTCTGTCTCTTTCTAGGAGAACAATTATGTCAATGAGTCAGTCAGTGAGTGAGTCAGTCAGTGGTAATCGAGCTATATATAGTATAACTAGTGTTTCGCCCTGTGCGCGAGCTGCTAAAGCAGCTCACGGGTTGTGGTTTTTGGGATATTAGGGATCCTCAGTTATCGAATTTGAACGAAATCGGCCCATTAACAAAGAATTTCAAAATGACGCTGATTTGTTAAAATTTTGGTATCAGTTTCCTGTTTTGTAACCCCAGGGAGTCCTAAATAGCGATTTTGAACGAAATCGGTCAATTAACAAAGAATTTCAAAATGGCGTTGATTTTTTTAAACATTTGTATCAGTTTCCTGTTTTGTGATCCCAGGGAGCCCTGAATATCGATTTTGAACGAAATCGGTCAATTAACAAAAAATTTCAAAATGGCGCTGATTTTTAAAAACTTTGGTAATAGTTTCCTGTATTGAAATCCCAGGGAGCCCTAAATATCGATTTTGAACTAAATCGGTCCATTAACAAAGAATTTCAAAATGGCGCTGATTTTTTAAAATTTTGGTTTCAGTTTCCTGTTTTGTAACCCCAGGGAGTCCTAAATATCGATTTTGAACGAATTCGGTCCATTAACAAAGAATTTCAAAATGGCGCTGATTTTTTTAAATTTTAGTACCAGTATCCTGTTTTGTAATCACAGGGAGCCCCGTCGTGGGTAAAACGGAACCGTATCAAAATCTTGCATAGTTCTAGTCTTGTAGTATTCTTCAATATTGGCCATATATTTTCTATGGAGAAATAAATTCCGCCATCTTGAATTTTTTTCCTGTTCATCAAGTAGACCTCCAGGTCCTGATCATCTTTTGCCAAGAAACCACTCTTCCATCTTGTATTCTTTCTGAGATGGAAATCAAACAAATTTGTATGGCAGCCATCTTAAATCCGCCATTTTGAATTTTTTTTTTTGCTCTTTGTCTATTGGATGAGGTTCCGAGTGACATTAGTTCGAAGACCCCCCACCTATCTTCAATACCTTGGCCGTGCCCTTTACCCGTCTCCGAAATCTTCAATCATCAGCTGTCCCCATATTTTTGTTTAAGTTATATTTTCTGACTTCTACACGAAGCCATCAGTGAAAAAAAATTATTTCATTCAAAATTTTACAGGACGACATTTTTGGGGAAAATCTCGAAAACTACCCCAAATGTGGCAACACTGTTTAGATATCTCGATACTGCCGGTCGAGTTACACAGTCGATATCTACATGTCAACTTTCCCAAATGTTGCTAACTGCCTCAAAATCGTGATCGAAATGTTCAAAAACACAAAAAGAATACAAAATGGCCGCCACCTCGTTTCACAGAAATATTTCACACAGTTTCATAATTTTCCCATGAACTACAGGATATACCGCCTCTGATGACGTTGCAATTTTTCATCTCGCTCGAAAAATCAAAAATTTCAAAACACTACAGCTCGGCCGCCATCTTGTTTTTCCAATTTTTTCTACTTTTTTGTAGTGATCGTTTACTAATTTCTTCAATCATTGCGAGTTGTAACGAAATCGGTTGGAAAATAAAAAAGTAACAAAAAGCACGTCAGCCGCCATCTTGTTTTTCCGAAATGTCATAATTTTTCCCTAATCCCATCCCGCACCCGAACGTATTACCAGTACATGAACTACCCCGTTTCGGATCTGTAGCGCTGCGGTTCGGGGTCGAAAAATCAAAAATTTGAAAATACTACAGCTCGGCCGCCATCTTGTTTTTACAATTTTTTCTACATTTTGTATTGTTCGCTTACTAATTCCTTTAATCATTACGAGTTGTAACGAAATCGGTTGGAAAACAAAAGAGTTGCAAGAATCACGTCGGCCGCCATCTTGTTTTTCCAAAAGGTCATAATTTTTCCCTACTCCCATCCCGCGCCCGAATACATCTCCCATACATCATTGTATCGTTTTCTGCCTTTTTTTAGTAGAACAATTATGCGGGTATGTTGGTACTTTTATGTTTGTTTTTTTTCATGCATATGGTCGAACACACCCCCTCTTTCTACAATATCCTGGCCGTGCTCTTCACCCGTCTCCGATATCCTCAATCATCAACTCGCTTCACATTTTTCTCCCAAATATTCGTTAGAAGTACCCAGTCCTTATAAAGTTCCTAATCGCCATATAATTTGGTATGAAAAAAAATATTCCGCCATCTTGAATTTTTTTTCATTTCGCTAAATAGACCTCCTCGTCCTGATCATCTCTTGCCAAGAAACTACAGTTCCATCTCTTATATTCTCTGAGATAGACACTGACGAAATTTGTATGGCGGCCATCTTGAATCCACCATTTTCGAGTTTTTTTAAACTCATCGCCAATTGGATGAGGTTCCGAGTGACATTAGTTCGAGGACCTCCCACCTATCTTCAATACCTTGGCCGTGCCCTTTACCCGTCTCCGAAATCCTCAATCATCAGCTGTCTCCATATTTTTGTTAAAGTTATATTTCCTGACTTCTGCACGAAGCCATCAGTGAAAAAAAAAAATTTCATACAAAATTTTACAGGAGGACATTTTTGGGGAAAATCTCGCAAACTACCCATAATGTGGCAACACTGTTTAGATATCTCGATACTGCCGGTCGAGCTACACAATCGATCCATACATGTCAACTTTCCCAAATGCTGCCAACTGCCTCAAAATCGTGATCGAAATTTTCAAAAACACAAAAATAATACAAAATGGCCGCCAACTCGTTTCAAAGAAACATTTTACATAGTTTCATAATTTTCCCGTGAACTACAGGATATACCGCTCCTGATGACGTTTCAATTTTTCATCTCGCTCGCACCCAGCCGAAATGATAGCTCCTGAAAAGAGACCATGTCGAAAATCACTTTTACTTTGATAAATTCCAGTGTTGCCAGACCTCGGTGACGGAAATACCCAAACGTCATTCGTACAAGTGGGACACGTGGTCGCTCGTACTCGAACTTTTCAAAAAATACGTATTTCGATTTTTTAATTTTTGGGGTTAATCTTGAAAATTTCCCGAGAAATGGGGTAATTTTTTTCCCCAATCCATAGTTCAAGTCTGTACACACAATCGCCCCCTAGAAGTCGAAACGCTCCGACGTTGCCAACTGTGAGAAAATTGAATTTTAAAATTGCGTTTTTTCGTGCCTCAGACCGAACGGCCGCCGCGACAGCCGCCATCTTGAATTTTTAAAAACCACTCCCGTTCTGTCAAAATACAGGATAGTTGTGGGCGAAAAGAGAAAAAAATATTACGCTCGACCACGCCGTTTCGGATCTGTGGCGCCGCGGTTCGGGGTCGAAAAATCAAAAATTTCAAAACACTACAGCTCGGCCGCCATCTTGTTTTTCCAATTTTTTCCACTCTTTCTATTGACCGTTTACTAATTTCTTTAATAATTGCGAGTTTAATCAAAATCGGTTGGATAACAAGAGAGCTGCAAGAATCACGTCGGCCGCCATCTTGTTTTTCCGAAATGTCATAATTTTTCCCTACTCGACTCCCGCACCCGAACACATCTCCCTTACATCATTGTATCGTTTTCTGTCTCTTTCTAGGAGAACAATTATGTCAATGAGTGAGTCAGTCAGTGAGTGAGTGGTAATTGAGCTATATATAGTATAATAACTAGTGTTTCGCCCTGTGCGCGAGCTGCTAAAGCAGCTCACGGGTTGTGGTTTTTGGGATATTAGGGATCCCCAGTTATCGAATTTGAACGAAATCGGTCAATTAACAAAGAATTTCAAAATGACGCCGATTTTTTAAAACTTTGGTTTTTTAAAACTTTGGTTTCCTGTATTGAAATTCCAGGGAGCCCTAAATATCGATTTTGAACGAAATCGGTCCATTAACAAAGAATTTCAAAATGGCGCTGGTTTTTTGAAAATTTTGGTAACAGTTTCCTATTTTGTAACTTCAGGGAGTCCTAAATATCGATTTTGAACGAAATCGGTCAATTAACAAAGAATTTCAAAATGGCGCTGATTTTAAAAACATGGGTATCAGTTTTCTATTTTGTGATCCCAGGGAACCCTAAATATCGATTTCGAACGAAATCGGACAATTAACAAAGAATTTGCAAATTGGCGCTGATTTTTAAAACTTGGTTATCAGTTTTCTATTTTGTGATCCCAGGAAGTCCTAAATATCGATTTTGAACAAAATCGGTCAATTAACAAAGAATTTCAAAATGGCGCTGATTTTATAAAATTTTGGTCACAGTTTCCTGTTTTGTAATCCCAGGGTAAAACGGAAACGTATCAAAATTTTGCATAGTTCTTTCTACACTTGTAGTCTCTTCAATATTCGCCATAATTATATTTTCTATGGAAAATAAATTCCGCCATCTTGAATTTTTTTACTGTTCATCAAGTTGAACTTCAGGTCCTTATCATCTTTTGCCAAGATATTATTCTTCCATCTTTTATACTTTCTGAGATAGACACCAAATAAATTTGTATGGCAGCCATCCTAAATCCGCCATTTTGAATTTTTTTTCAGCTCACGGTCTATTGGCTGAGGTTTCGAATGACATTTGATCGAGCACCTATCTTGAATGCTTCGATCGGTTCATTTCGGCTAATCGGCCGCCATCTTGTTTTTCCGTAATGTCATAATTTTTCCCCACTCCCATCACGCACTCGAACATATCTCCTATACATGAACTATCCTGTTTCGGATCTGTGGCGCCGCGGATCGGAGTCGAAAAATCAAAAATTTGAAATTACTGCAGCTCGGCCGCCATCTTGTTTTTCAGTTTTTTCCACTTTTCTATTGATCGTTTACTAATTTCTTCAATAATTGCGAGTTGTAACGAAATCGGTTGGAAAACCAAAGAGTTGCAAGAGTCACGTCAGCCGCCATCTTGGTTTTCCAATTTTTTCCACTTTTTCTATTGATCGTTTACTAATTTCTTCAATCATTGCGCCTCGTAACAAAATCGGTTGGAAAACAAAAAAGTTACAAAAAGCACGTCGGCTGCCATCTTGTTTTTCCGAAATGTCATAATTTTTCCCTGCTCCTGTCCCGCAGCCGAACATATCTCCAATACATGAACTACCCCGTTTCGGATCTGTGGCGCCGCGGGTCGGGGTTGAAAAATCAAAAATTTGTAAATACTGCAGCTCAGCCGCCATCTTGTTTTTCCAATTTTTTCAATATTTCTATTGATCGTTTACTAATTTCTTCAATAATTGCAAGATGTAACGAAATCGGTTGGAAAACAAAAGAGTTGCAAGAATCACTTTGACCGCCATCTTGTTTTTCTATTTTTTCCACTTTTTGTATATATCGTTTACCAATTTCGTCAATAATTGCGAGTTGTAACGAAATCGTTTGGAAAACAAAAGCGTTGCAAGAATCACGTCGGCCGCCATCTTGTTTTTCCGAAATGTCATAATTTTTCCCTACTCGAATCCCGCACCTTAACACATCTCCCATACATCATTGGATCGTTTTCTGTCTCTTTCTAAGAGAACAATTATGCGGGCATGTTGGTAGTTTTATGTTTTTTTTTTCATGCATTTGGTCGAACACACCTCTTTCTTCAAAATCCTCAATCATCAACTCGCTTCACATTTTTGCCCCCAAAGATTCGTTAGAATGAGGGAACCATAAGTACCCAGTCCTTATAAAGTTCCTAATTGCCATATAATTTGGTATGAAAAAAAATATTCCGCCATCTTGAATTTTTTTTCATTTTGCTAAATAGACCTCCTCGTTCTGAACATCTCTTGCCAAGAAACCACACTTCCATCTCTTATACTCTCCGAGATAGACACTAACGAAGTTTGTATGGCAGCCATCTTAAATCCGCCATTTTGAATTTTTTTTTTGCTATTTGTCTGTTGGATGAGGTTCCGAGTGTTATTAGTTCGAGGACCCTCCACCTACCTTCAATACCTTGGCCGTGCCCTTTACCCGTCTCCGAAATCCTCAATCATCAGCTGTCTCCATTTTTCCTTCAAGTTATATTTTCAGACTTCTATACGAAGCCATCAGTGAAAAAAAAATGTTTTATACAAAATTTTACAGGAGGAAGTTTTTGGGGAAAATCTCGAAAACTACGCCAAATGTGGCAACACTGTTTAGATATCTCGATACTACCGGTCGAGCTTCACAACCGATCCATACATGTCAACTTTCCCAAATGTTGCCAACTGCCTCAAAATCGTGATCGAAATTTTCAAAAACACAAAAAGAATACAAAATGGCCGCCACCTCGTTTCACAGAAGCATTTTACATGGTTTCATAATTTTCCCGTAAACTACAGGATATACCGCTCCTGATGACGTTTAAATTTTTCATCTCGCTCGCACCCAGCCGAAATGATTGCTCCTGAAAAAAGACCATGTCGAAAATCACTTTTACTTTGATAAATTCCAGTGTTGCCAGACCTCGGCGACGGAAATACCCAAACGTCATTCGTACAAGTGGGACACGTGGTTGCTCGTACTCGAACTTTGCAAAAAATTCGTATTTCGATTTTTTTATTTTTGGGGTAAATCTTGAAAATTTCCCGAGAAATGGGGTAATTTTTTTTCCCCAATCCATAGCTCGAGTCTGTACACACAATCGCCCAGTACAAGTCGAAACGCTCCGACGTTGCCAACTGTGAGAAAATTGAATTTTAAAATTGCGTTTTTTCGTACCTCAGACCGAACGGCCGCCGCGACAGCCGCCATCTTGAATTTTTAAAAACCACTCCCATTCTGTCAAAATACAGGATAGTTGTAGGCGAAGAGAGAAAAAAATATTACGCTCGACCACGCCGTTTCGGATCTGTGGCGCCGCGGTTCGGGGTCGAAAAATCAAAAATTTCAAAACACTACAGCTCGGCCGCCATCTTGTTTTTCCAATTTTTTCCACTTTTTCTATAAATCGTTTCCTAGTTTCTTCAATTGTTGTGAGTTGTAACGAAATCGGTTGGAAAACAAAAGAGTTGCAAGAATCACGTCGGCCGCCATCTTGTTTTTCCGAAATGTCATAATTTTTCCTTACTCGACTCCCGCACCCGAACACATCTCCCGTACATCATAGTATCGTTTTCTGTCTCTTTCTAGGAGAACAATTATGTCAATGAGTGAGTCAGTGGTAATTGAGCTATATATAGTATAACTAGTCTTTCGCCCTGTGCGCGAGCTGCTAAAGCAGCTCATGGGTTGTGGTTTGACTTACAAGTAGTACAGACTTTACTATACGATTTTGAACGAATTCGGTCCATTAACAAAGAATTTCAAAATGGCGCTGATTTTTTATAATTTTGGTATCAGTTTCCTGTATTGAAATCCCAGGGAGCCCTAAATATCGATTTTGAACGAAATCGGTCCATTAACAAAGAATTTCAAAATGGCGCCTATTTTTTAAACTTTGGTATCAGTTTCCTGTTTTGTAACCCCAGGGAGTCCTCAATATCGATTTTAAACGAAATCGGTCAATTAACAAAGAATTTCAAAACGGCGATGTTTTTTAAATTTTAGTACCAGTTTCCTGTTTTGTAATCGCAGGGAGCCCCGACGTGGGTAAAACGGAACCGCATCAAAATCTTGCATAGTTCTACACAGTCTTGTAGTATTCTTCAATATTGCCCATATATTTTCTATGGGAAAATAAATTCCGCCATCTTGAATTTTTATCCTGTTCATCAAGTAGACCTTCAGGTCCTGATCATCTTTTGCCAAGAAACCACTCTTCCATCTTGTATACTTTCTAAGATGGAAATCAAACAAATTTGTATGGCAGCCATCTTAATACCGCCATTTTGAATTTTTTTTTTGCTCTTTGTCTATTGGATGAGGTTCCGAGTGACATTAGTTCGAGGACCCCCCACCTATCTTCAATACCTTGGCCGTGCCCTTTACCCGTCTCCGAAATCCTCAATCATCAGCTGTCTCCATGTTTTTTTTCAAGTTATATTTTCTGACTTCTACACGAAGCCATCAGTGAAAAAAAAAATTTTCATACAAAATTTTACAGGAGGATATTTTTGGGGAAAATCTCGAAAACTACCCCAAATGTGGCAACACTGTTTAGATATCTCGATACTGCCGGTCGAGTTACACAATCGATCCATACATGTCAACTTTCCCAAATGTTGCCAACTGCCTCAAAATCGTGATCGAAATTAACAAAAACACAAGAAGAATACAAAATGGCCGCCACCTCGTTTCACAGAACCATTTTACACAGTTTCATAATTTTCCCGTGAACTACAGGATATACCGCTCCTGATGACGTTTCAATTTTTCATCTCGCTCGCACCCAGCCGAAATGATAGCTCCTGAAAAGAGACCATGTCGAAAATCACTTTTACTTTGATAAATTCCAGTGTTGCCAGACCTCGGCAACGGAAATACCCAAACGTCATTCGTAGAAGTGGGACACGTGGTCGCTCGTACTCGAACTTGGCAAAATATACGTATTTCGATTTTTTAATATTTGGGGTAAATCTTGAAAATTTCCCTAGAAATGGGGTAATTTTTTTTCCCCAATCCATTTTTCGAGTCGATACACACAATCGCCCCGTACAAGTCGAAACGCTCCGACGTTGCCAACTGTGAGAAATTTGAATTTTAAAATTGCGTTTTTTCGTACCTCAGACTGAACGGCCGCCGCGACAGCCGCCATCTTGAATTTTTAAAAACCACTCCCGTTCTGTCAAAATACAGGATAGTTGTAGGCAAAAAGAGAAAAAAATATTACGCTCGACCACGCCGTTTCGGATCTGTGGCGCCGCGGTTCGGGGTCGAAAAATCAAAAATTTCAAAACACTACAGCTCGGCCGCCATCTTGTTTTTCCAATTTTTTCCACTTTTTCTATAAATCGGTTCCCAGTTTCTTCAATCGTTGCGAGTTGTAACGAAATCGGTTGGAAAACAAAAGAGTTGCAAGAATCACGTCGGCCGCCATCTTGTTTTTCCGAAATGTCATAATTTTTCCTTACTCGACTCCCGCACCCGAACACATCTCCCGTACATCATTATATCGTTTTCTGTCTCTTTCTAGGAGAACAATTATGTCAATGAGTGAGTCAGTGAGTCAGTGGTAATCGAGCTATATATAGTATAATAACTAGTGTTTCGCCCTGTGCGCGAGCTGCTAAAGCAGCTCACGGGTTGTGGTTTGACTTAAAAGTAGTACAGACATTTATTATGATTATAGCAAAATTATTAAAAATGGCGTTGACTTTTTAAACTTTGGCATCAGTTTCCTGTTTTGTGATCAGAGGGAGCCCTGAATATCGATTTTGAATGAAATCGGTCCATTAACAAAGAATTTCAAAATGGCGCTGATTTTTTAAAACTTTGGTATCAGTTTCCTGTTTTGTAACTCCAGGGAGTCTTAAATATCGATTTTGATCGAAATCGGTCAATTAACAAAGAATTTCAAAATGGCGATTTTTTTAAATTTTAGTACCAGTTTCTTGTTTTGTAATCGCAGGGAGCCCTAAATATCGATTTTGAACGAAATCGGTCCATTAACAAAGAATTTCAAAATGGCGTTGATTTTTTAAAATGTTGGTTTCAGTTTCCTGTTTTGTAACCCCAGGGAGTCCTCAATATCGATTTTAAACGAAATCGGTCAATTAACAAAGAATTTCAAAATGGCGCTGATTTTTTAAAATTTTAGTACCAGTTTCCTGTTTTGTAATCGCAGGGAGCCCCGTCGTGGGTAAAACGGAACCGTATTAAAATCTTGCATAGTTCTACACAGTCTTGTAGTTTTCTTCAATATTGGCCATATATTTTCTATGGAAAAATAAATTCCGCCATCTTGAATTTTTTTCCTGTTCATCAAGTAGATCTTCCGGTCCTGATCATCTCTTGCCAAGAAACTACAATTCCATCTCTTATATTCTCCGAGATAGACACTGACGAAATTTGTATGGCGGCCATCTTGAATCCACCATTTTGGAGTTTTTTTTAAACTCACCGCCAATTGGAACAGGTTCCGAGTGACATTAGTTCGAGGACCCCCCACCTATCTTCAATACCTTGGCCGTGCCCTTTACCCGTCTCCGAAATCCTCAATCATCAGCTGTCTCCATATTTTTTTCAAGTTATATTTTCTGACTTCTATACGAAGCCATCAGTGAAAAAAAAAATTTTCATACAAAATTTTACAGGAGGACATTTTTGGGAAAAATCTCGAAAACTACCCATAATGTGGCAACACTGTTTAGATATCTCGATACTGCCGGTCGAGCTACACAATCGATCCAAACATGTCAACTTTCCCAAATGTTGCCAACTGCCTCAAAATCGTGATTGAAATTTTCAAAAACACAAAAAGAATACAAAATGGCCGCCACCTCGTTTCACAGAATTATTTTACACAGTTTCATAATTTTTCCATGAACTACAGGATATACCGCTCCTGATGACGTTTCAATTTTTCATCTCGCTCGCACCCAGCCGAAATGATTGCTTCTGAAAAAAGACCATGTCGAAAATCACTTTTACTTTGATAAATTCCAGTGTTGCCAGACCTCGGCGACGAAAATACCCAAATGTCATTCGTACAAGTGGGACACGTGGTCGCTCATACTCGAACTTTGCAAAAAATACGTATTTCGATTTTTTTATTTTTGGGGTAAATCATGAAAATTTGCCGAGAAATGGGGTAATTTTTTTTCCCCAATCCATAGTTCAAGTCTGTACACACAATCGCCCCCTAGAAGTCGAAACGCTCCGACGTTGCCTGCTGTGAGAAATTTGAAGTTTAAAATTGCGTTTTTTCGTACCTCAGACCGAACGGCCGCCGCGACAGCCGCCATCTTGAATTTTTAAAAACCACTCCCGTTCTGTCAAAATACAGGATAGTTGTAGGCGAAAAGAGAAAAAAATATTACGCTCGACCACGCCGTTTCGGATCTGTGGCGCCGCGGTTCGGGGTCGAAAAATCAAAAATTTCAAAACACTACAGCTCGGCCGCCATCTTGTTTTTCCAATTTTTTCCACTTTTTCTATTGATCGTTTCCTAGTTTCTTCAATAGTTGCAAGTTTAAACGAAATCGGTTGGAAAACAAAAGAGTTGCAAGAATCACGTCGGCCGCCATCTTGTTTTTCCGAAATGTCATAATTTTTCCCTACTCGACTCCCGCACCCGAACACATCTCCCGTACATCATTGTATCGTTTTCTGTCTCTTTCTAGGAGAACAATTATGTCAATGAGTGAGTGAGTGAGTGGTAATTGAGCTATATATAGTATAATAACTAGTGTTTCGCCCTGTGCGCGAGCTGCTAAAGCAGCTCACGGGTTGTGGTTTGACTTACAAGTAGTACAGACTTTACTATACGATTTTGAACGAATTCGGTCCATTAACGTAGTAAATTTATACGTAACGTATTAAAATAGATTTTGTAAAATTTTGGTATCAGTTTCCTGTTTTGTGACCCCAGGGAGTCCTAAATATCGAATTTGGACGAAAACGGTCAAATATCAAAGAATTTCAAAATGGCGCTGATTTTTTAAAACTTTGGTAACAGTTTCCTGTATTGAAATTCCAGGGAGCCCTACATATCGATTTTGAACGAAATCGGTCCATTAACAAAGAATTTCAAAATGGCGCTGATTTTTTAAAATTTTGGTTTCAGTTACCTGTTTTGTAACCCCAGGGAGTCCTAAATATCGATTTTGAACGAAATCGGTCAATTAACAAAGAATTTCAAAATGGCGATTTTTTAAAATTTTAGTAGGTACCAGTTTCTTGTTTTGAAATCGCAGGGAGCCCCGTCGTGGGTAAAATGGAACCGTATCAAAATCTTGCATAGTTTTACACAGTTTTGTAGTATTCTTCAATATTGGCCATATATTTTCTATGGAAAAATAAATTCCGCCATCTTGAATTTTTTTCCTTTTCATCAAGGAGACATTCAGGTCCTGATCATCTTTTTCCAAGAAACCACTCTTCAATCTTTTATACTTTCAGAGATAGACACCAAACAAATTTGTATGGCAGCAATTTTAAATCTGCCATTTTGAAGTTTTTTTCAGCTCATTTTCTATTAGATGAATTCGAATGACATATTATTGAGTATATCTACCTGCAATGCTTCGATCGGTTCATTTAAGCAAATCGGCCGCCATCTTGTTTTTCCGAAATGTCATAATTTTTCCCTACTAACATCCCGCACCCGAACATATCTCCTATACATGAACTACCCCGTTTCGGATATGTGGCGCTGCGGTTCGGGGTCGAAAAATCAAAAATTTGAAAATACTACAGCTCGGCCGCCATCTCGTTTTTCCAATTGTTTCTACTTTTTCTATAGATCGTTTACTAATTTCTTCAATAATTGCGAGTTGTAAAAAAATCGCTTGGAAAACAAAAGAGTTGCAAGAATCACGTCGGCCGCCATCTTGCTTTTCCGAAATGTCATAATTTTTCCCTACTTCCATCCCGCACCCGAACATATCTCATTTACATGATCTAACCCGTTTCGGATCTGTGGCGCCGCGGTTCGGGGTCGAAAAATCAAAAATTTTAAAATACTACAGCTCAGCCGCCATCTTGTATTTCCAAATTTTTCCACTTTTTCTATTGTTCGTTTACTAATTTCTTCAACCATTGCGAGTTGTAACGAAATCGGTTGCAAAACAAAAAAGTTACAAAAAGCACGCCAGCCGCCATCTTGTTTTTCCGAAATTTCATAATTTTTCCCTACTCCCATCCCGCACGCGAACATATGACCTGTACATGAACTACCCCGTTTCGGATCTGTAGCGCCACGGTTCGGGGTCGAAAAATCAAGAATTTGAAAATACTACAGCTCAGCCGCCATGTTGTTTTTCTAATTTGTTCTACTTTTTGTATTGAACGTTTACTAATTTCTTCAATCATTGCGAGTTGTAACGAAATCGGTTAGAAAACAAAAAAGTTACAAAAAGCACGTCGGTCGCCATCTTGTTTTTCTGAAATGTCATAATTTTTCTTTACTCCCATCTCGCACCCGAACACATCTCCCATACATCATTGTATCGTTTTCTGCCTCTTTTTAGCAGAACAATTATGCGGGTATGTTGGAAGTTTTATGTTTGTTTTTTTTTTCATGCATGTGGTCGAGCACACCCCCTCTTTCTACAACATCCTGGCCGCGGTCTTCACCCGTCTCCGAAATCCTCAATCATCAACTCGCTTCACATTTTTCTCCCAAATATTCGTTAGAAGTACCCAGTCTTTATAAAGTTCCTAATCGCCATATAATTTGGTATGAGAAAATATATTCCGCCATCTTGAATTTTTTTTCATTTCGGTAAGTACACCTCCTCGTCCTGATCATCGTTTGCCAAGAAACCACTCTTCCATCTTTTATACTTTCTGAGATAGGCACCAAACAAATTTGTATGGCAGCCATCTTAAATCCGCCATTTTGAATTTTTCTTTTGCTCTTTGTCTGTTGGATGAGGTTCCGAGTGACATTAGTTCGAGGACCCCCTACCTATCTTCAATACCTTGGCCGTGCCCTTTACCCGTCTCCGAAATCCTCAATCATCACCTGTCTCCATTTTTCCTTCAAGTTATATTTTCAGACTTCTAAACGAAGCTATCAGTGAAAAAAAAATTTTTCATACAAAATTTTACAGCAGGACATTTTTGGGGAAAATCTCGAAAACTACACCAAATGTGGCAACACTGTTTAGATATCTCGATACTGCCGGTCGAGATACACAATCGATCCATACATGTCAACTTTCCCAAATGTTGCCAACTGCCTCAAAAACATGATCGAAATTTTCAAAAACACAAAAAGAATACAAAATGGCCGCCACCTCGTTTCACAGAAGTATTTTACACAGTTTCATAATTTTCCCGTGAACTACAGAATATACCGCACCTGATGACGTTTCAATTTTTCATCTCGCTCGCACCCAGCCGAAATGATAGCTCCTGAAAAGAGACCATGTCGAAAAACACTTTTACTTTGATAAATTCCAGTGTTGCCAGACCTCGGCGACGAAAATACCCAAATGTCATTCGTACAAGTGGGACACATGGTCGCTCATACTCGAACTTTGCAAAAAATACGTATTTCGATTTTTTTATTTTTGGGGTAAATCTTGAAAATTTCCCTAGAAATGGGGTAATTTTTTTTCCGCAATCCATTCTTCGAGTCGGTACACACAATCGCCCCATAGAAGTCGAAACGCTCCGACGTTGCCAACTGTGAGAAAATTGAATTTTAAAATTGCGTTTTTTCGTACCTCAGACCAAACGGCCGCCGCGACAACCGCCATCTTGAATTTTTAAAAACCACTCCCGTTCTGTCAAAATCCAGGATAGCTGTAGGCGAAAACAGAAAAAAATATTATGCTCGACCACGCCGTTTCGGATCTGTGGCGCCGCGGTTAGGGGTCGAAAAATCAAAAATTTCAAAACACTACACCTCGGCCGCCATCTTGTTTTTCCAATTTTTTCCACATTTTCTATCAATCGTTTCCTATTTTCTTCAATCGTTGCGAGTTGTAACGAAATCGGTTGGAAAACAAAAGAGTTGCGAAAAGCACGTCGGCCGCCATCTTGTTTTTCCGAAATGTCATAATTTTTCCCTACTCGACTCCCGCACCCGAACACATCTCCCGTACATCATTATATCGTTTTCTGTCTCTTTCTAGGAGAACAATTATGTCAATGAGTGAGTCAGTCAGTGAGTGGTAATTGAGCTATATATAGTATAAACTAGTGTTTCGCCCTGTGCGCGAGCTGCTAAAGCAGCTCACGGGTTGTGGTTTTTGGGATATTAGGGATCCTCAGTTATCGAATTTGAACGAAATCGGCCCATTAACAAAGAATTTCAAAATGACGCTGATTTGTTAAAATTTTGGTATCAGTTTCCTGTTTTGTAACCCCAGGGAGTCCTAAATAGCGATTTTGAACGAAATCGGTCAATTAACAAAGAATTTCAAAATGGCGTTGATTTTTTTAAACATTTGTATCAGTTTCCTGTTTTGTGATCCCAGGGAGCCCTGAATATCGATTTTGAACGAAATCGGTCAATTAACAAAAAATTTCAAAATGGCGCTGATTTTTAAAAACTTTGGTAATAGTTTCCTGTATTGAAATCCCAGGGAGCCCTAAATATCGATTTTGAACTAAATCGGTCCATTAACAAAGAATTTCAAAATGGCGCTGATTTTTTAAAATTTTGGTTTCAGTTTCCTGTTTTGTAACCCCAGGGAGTCCTAAATATCGATTTTGAACGAATTCGGTCCATTAACAAAGAATTTCAAAATGGCGCTGATTTTTTTAAATTTTAGTACCAGTATCCTGTTTTGTAATCACAGGGAGCCCCGTCGTGGGTAAAACGGAACCGTATCAAAATCTTGCATAGTTCTAGTCTTGTAGTATTCTTCAATATTGGCCATATATTTTCTATGGAGAAATAAATTCCGCCATCTTGAATTTTTTTCCTGTTCATCAAGTAGACCTCCAGGTCCTGATCATCTTTTGCCAAGAAACCACTCTTCCATCTTGTATTCTTTCTGAGATGGAAATCAAACAAATTTGTATGGCAGCCATCTTAAATCCGCCATTTTGAATTTTTTTTTTTGCTCTTTGTCTATTGGATGAGGTTCCGAGTGACATTAGTTCGAAGACCCCCCACCTATCTTCAATACCTTGGCCGTGCCCTTTACCCGTCTCCGAAATCTTCAATCATCAGCTGTCCCCATATTTTTGTTTAAGTTATATTTTCTGACTTCTACACGAAGCCATCAGTGAAAAAAAATTATTTCATTCAAAATTTTACAGGACGACATTTTTGGGGAAAATCTCGAAAACTACCCCAAATGTGGCAACACTGTTTAGATATCTCGATACTGCCGGTCGAGTTACACAGTCGATATCTACATGTCAACTTTCCCAAATGTTGCTAACTGCCTCAAAATCGTGATCGAAATGTTCAAAAACACAAAAAGAATACAAAATGGCCGCCACCTCGTTTCACAGAAATATTTCACACAGTTTCATAATTTTCCCATGAACTACAGGATATACCGCCTCTGATGACGTTGCAATTTTTCATCTCGCTCGAAAAATCAAAAATTTCAAAACACTACAGCTCGGCCGCCATCTTGTTTTTCCAATTTTTTCTACTTTTTTGTAGTGATCGTTTACTAATTTCTTCAATCATTGCGAGTTGTAACGAAATCGGTTGGAAAATAAAAAAGTAACAAAAAGCACGTCAGCCGCCATCTTGTTTTTCCGAAATGTCATAATTTTTCCCTAATCCCATCCCGCACCCGAACGTATTACCAGTACATGAACTACCCCGTTTCGGATCTGTAGCGCTGCGGTTCGGGGTCGAAAAATCAAAAATTTGAAAATACTACAGCTCGGCCGCCATCTTGTTTTTACAATTTTTTCTACATTTTGTATTGTTCGCTTACTAATTCCTTTAATCATTACGAGTTGTAACGAAATCGGTTGGAAAACAAAAGAGTTGCAAGAATCACGTCGGCCGCCATCTTGTTTTTCCAAAAGGTCATAATTTTTCCCTACTCCCATCCCGCGCCCGAATACATCTCCCATACATCATTGTATCGTTTTCTGCCTTTTTTTAGTAGAACAATTATGCGGGTATGTTGGTACTTTTATGTTTGTTTTTTTTCATGCATATGGTCGAACACACCCCCTCTTTCTACAATATCCTGGCCGTGCTCTTCACCCGTCTCCGATATCCTCAATCATCAACTCGCTTCACATTTTTCTCCCAAATATTCGTTAGAAGTACCCAGTCCTTATAAAGTTCCTAATCGCCATATAATTTGGTATGAAAAAAAATATTCCGCCATCTTGAATTTTTTTTCATTTCGCTAAATAGACCTCCTCGTCCTGATCATCTCTTGCCAAGAAACTACAGTTCCATCTCTTATATTCTCTGAGATAGACACTGACGAAATTTGTATGGCGGCCATCTTGAATCCACCATTTTCGAGTTTTTTTAAACTCATCGCCAATTGGATGAGGTTCCGAGTGACATTAGTTCGAGGACCTCCCACCTATCTTCAATACCTTGGCCGTGCCCTTTACCCGTCTCCGAAATCCTCAATCATCAGCTGTCTCCATATTTTTGTTAAAGTTATATTTCCTGACTTCTGCACGAAGCCATCAGTGAAAAAAAAAAATTTCATACAAAATTTTACAGGAGGACATTTTTGGGGAAAATCTCGCAAACTACCCATAATGTGGCAACACTGTTTAGATATCTCGATACTGCCGGTCGAGCTACACAATCGATCCATACATGTCAACTTTCCCAAATGCTGCCAACTGCCTCAAAATCGTGATCGAAATTTTCAAAAACACAAAAATAATACAAAATGGCCGCCAACTCGTTTCAAAGAAACATTTTACATAGTTTCATAATTTTCCCGTGAACTACAGGATATACCGCTCCTGATGACGTTTCAATTTTTCATCTCGCTCGCACCCAGCCGAAATGATAGCTCCTGAAAAGAGACCATGTCGAAAATCACTTTTACTTTGATAAATTCCAGTGTTGCCAGACCTCGGTGACGGAAATACCCAAACGTCATTCGTACAAGTGGGACACGTGGTCGCTCGTACTCGAACTTTTCAAAAAATACGTATTTCGATTTTTTAATTTTTGGGGTTAATCTTGAAAATTTCCCGAGAAATGGGGTAATTTTTTTCCCCAATCCATAGTTCGAGTCTGTACACACAATCGCCCCCTAGAAGTCGAAACGCTCCGACGTTGCCAACTGTGAGAAAATTGAATTTTAAAATTGCGTTTTTTCGTGCCTCAGACCGAACGGCCGCCGCGACAGCCGCCATCTTGAATTTTTAAAAACCACTCCCGTTCTGTCAAAATACAGGATAGTTGTGGGCGAAAAGAGAAAAAAATATTACGCTCGACCACGCCGTTTCGGATCTGTGGCGCCGCGGTTCGGGGTCGAAAAATCAAAAATTTCAAAACACTACAGCTCGGCCGCCATCTTGTTTTTCCAATTTTTTCCACTCTTTCTATTGACCGTTTACTAATTTCTTTAATAATTGCGAGTTTAATCAAAATCGGTTGGATAACAAGAGAGCTGCAAGAATCACGTCGGCCGCCATCTTGTTTTTCCGAAATGTCATAATTTTTCCCTACTCGACTCCCGCACCCGAACACATCTCCCTTACATCATTGTATCGTTTTCTGTCTCTTTCTAGGAGAACAATTATGTCAATGAGTGAGTCAGTCAGTGAGTGAGTGGTAATTGAGCTATATATAGTATATAATAATAATATAGATGAGAAAGTGTGCGTGTTTGTCCTTCAATCATGCAACAGCTGAGCAATGGATCGATACGATTTTTGCATGGGTATAGTTAAAGAACTGGCTACTTTTTATCCGGGAAAAGTAAGGAGTGCCCGTGGAGATTAAAAAAAACTTATTCCACGCGGGCGAATTCGCGGGCATCAGCTTGTAAGTATGATAAATGTGAACTGTCTGTCTACTTCGCTGTAATGACCCATTTTCTCAATTGACTTTGATTATATTTGGCTAAAAATTGGTATTGGGCTTTTCTCAGTGCCAGCCCGGAGTTCGAAGTTGGCGGTGTTTCACCCCCGTGCCTCGGACAGCACGTTAAGCCGTCGGTCCCGGTTATTATCACTAACATGATAATAGTTGTTAAAGTCCGCCAACCCGCATTGGAGCAGCGTGGTGGGTCTAAGCTCTAATCCCCTCTCTCCTATGAGAGTGGAGGCCTGTGCCCAGCAGTGGGACGTTAATAGGCTGTAGTGGTGGTGGTGGTGGTTATTTGGCATAGGGGTAGGTTACATACTAGGGAAGGACATAGGCTACTTTTCATTGTAGAAATTTAAAGAGTTTTCATGGAAATAAAATAAAAAACTTTAACCAGCGGGCAGCCTCTAGTATCAATAAGATGATGCAACTTTAGACAAACAGACAATTAGACACACTTTTTCAATTATGATATTACATATTAGTTTGGATTGAAATTTCCCAGCTGGGAGTTTAACCCGGGACCATCTACTCATATGATCAGATGATATGTGTCAGGAATGAAGCGATTTTTCCTTTTCTGCCATTGTCGTAAATCAAAGAGGCACCGAAAATTCTTTTTAACAAATAGGGTACGATGTAGACAAGGATCAATTTAATTGAAAGAAACGATTCTACAAAATAGAAGGAAACTTGCAAGGCGCTTGATAAGCTGAGCGCACATTAGTATGCGTATGCGACGATCCAACAAGGGGCGCAAAAGCCGTTTATTTCAGTCGTACGAGTATAGTACTTGTTCTGTAAAGCTAGCTTCCAGTGTAGTCCATCGATATATGTAGGATGGGTCCTTCCATAGAAAAAGTTATGCGTCCAACTTGTAGGATATGCCCTTCACCTGTATAAGGCTGTCCTTGTCCCCACCATACCACTGTCCCGCTTTTCAGACTAGATGGCGTTAGCAAAATAAGTCCACATTCTTTGTTTGACAGTAATATGTAAATTGCGGGCGTTGGTGTAGTCGCCGTTGCAGGGCGGTAAAAGGTGTATTATAGTAGTCACGTGCGACCGATACCAGCGCATGAGGTAAAAGACATGATTATTTATGATAGAACAAACGTTCACGTTCATGCCTCAAGCTATGTATGTCGTACGGTAGACACTATCGTATATAAGTCGCCGTTAAATACAAATAACTAGGATCTTCAGCCTGTGCGGTAAGCGATTTATTAAACTATTTTGTGATTAGACGTGTCACGACTGCTGTCTCTATTGCCGCGCCGCTGCTTAGTGTTTCGCAGTAGGAAATAATTATAGTTACACTCGTACTACTACTACTCGTTACTACTGTCTACCAACCCATTTGAGGACATAATTATCCTTGTCGTTCTTCGTGATGCTGACTGTATAATATAGAGAGAGTACTGTATAATATAGTATAATATCTACATTTTGGTAGAAAATCATGCCAGGTTCCCGCGCCCTGGAGGATAAAAATTGCATGCAACATATTTTCATTGAAATTCAATAAATACTTAGCAACATGAGATGCAACAGACAAGAATCAGATTTATGGCAGTTTTTGTCATTTTAAGTGCAAGAAAATTGCTCTTGCGGCTGCTCTGTTGGTAGATATGCGATCACCCTTATAGAAGGCTTGTTAAAAGACAAAGCAGAGGCAAACAAGGAAAGATTGATTGTATTTTCTTTTCTCGCGAGCTTTACATTTTATTTCAAACACGAAATAGTCTTGTTTCCAATTCATATAGCTTATTTTATATAATACTAGAAGATACCCGCGACTTTGCCCGCGTTGGTTAAGATTTTTTGATTTCCACGAGAACGCTTTAATTTTAAAGTATTGTGATTATTTTCAAAAACCTTATTACCAAAGAGTTTCGAAATTTGCCATTACATAAATTTAAAGACTGTGTTAAACAGCATTTGTTGAGTCAAGGTTATTACACTATCGACGATTTTCTGAATGACAAAGTGGCATGGAAGCAACCGGCCTCGCATCCAGTGACCCACAAGTCAGTGTAATACTTGTAACGTAATGTATGTGTTGTATTGTTACTTATTGTTACCTTTTTCTTTTTTAAGAAAAGAGCAACTACTGAGTTTCTTGCCGGCTCTTCTCAGTAGAATGAGTTGTCCGAACCGGTGGTAGAGTCTTGACGTATCATAAGTGTCACAAGTTGTCCTACATGAAATAAATAAATACTTAATTTAACATTTATCAAAGGGTTTATTAAAGGGCTAGTGTTCGGACTTTTTTAAAATTCAAGCTGAGTTCTAAAGTAACCTTCAAGGGGACGTGATCAGCAGTAGATATGATTGGACCGCGTTCAATGTGCGCATCCATGGCGGACCGCGGAACTATGGAGTTTGCGGTCTTAATATTCCTTCTAAATAGTTCGCAGGAATTCAATATCCCGTTGATAGCGGTACTCGGTCACGAAAGCGAGGGCTGGGACATATTTTCATTGCTTTGTGTGCACTTTGATAGTACTTTTTCTTCATTTATAGTTGTAAGGTTGGCGGGATGGTTTGTTAATATGCCAATCTATACTAGCTTCTATACACGTCTATACTATATTATACTTTAAGAGCTGTTTCCCGCGAATTCGTCCGCGTGGTTTTATTTTTTGAAGTGAAAACTTCTTTAGCCGCGTTGAATACTTTTTGGTAGAGGGTAAATTTGTGGATTCGTGTCACCGACACCGTCACCGACACCTCGCCTGTGACCTCGCTCCGACATGCTCGCGAACACTGACATGCTCGTGTTGTTACGAAGACAAATGGTCTTAAATATAAATATACTACATTCGTAATTAAACTTTAATGCCTTTGTTTTAAGGTTTATATTTTAAATATTTTATTTTATTATTTAAAAACATTGATGTAGAATTTTAATAGGTACTCATTCTATTTCAATGTTTAAAGAAGAAATTTTTTAAATATTCGTTTTCACTTCTATCGGCAATCGTCCTTATGACTGTCAATTTTTTTAATTCCCGCGGGCACTCCTTAATTTTCCGGGATAAAAATTAGCCTATGTCACTCGCTAGGTCCTCAACTATGCCCATGCAAAAACATGTCGATCCGTTGCTCTGTTGCGACGTAATTGAAGGACAAAAACACAATTTCGCATTTATAACATTAAGTATGAAGTATGATTTACTTACTGTACAGCTCATTAACTATGTAATTCAATTTATTTCAAACATGTAGGACATACGGATGTCTCTTATGCTACGTCATGTTATGACTTTACCACCGGTTCGGAAAACAGATTCTGCCGAGAATAGCCGGCAAGAAACTCAGCAGTTGCTCTTTTTTTTTTTAAATACTTATGTAAGTATATATAAGTTAAATAAAATACATCATTATTATACTATCCTGTGGGGAGCTGGACCCAAAGTCGGTTGCTTCCTAACAATACAAAAACAATAATATTAAAACAATACGGATTTAAGCGATGCCCTGGGGGCATTCTGCCATCGCTAAAAGTCATATATTTCAGTATTGTTGAATTTGGTGTTTTAGAAATATAATCTTTATTTTTATAGGAATGTCAAGGTACGTGACACTAAACTGTCATTTTAAGTAATATATGTATTGCTTCAGTAGGTTACATGGCCCCAGATGGGTACTACGACATTGCCTGTAACATATCGTCTGTGGCGCTCGATACGGTCCATCCGGCACACGGTTTCGGCGAGACACACATCCGTGACTCCGTCTCTTATCTGTTCTTAATGCGAGGCTGAGATGAGGTCGCCGAGGTGATTTATTACGACAATTTTGTCACAACCCTCGTATCTTATTTAATATATTCGTTGTAAATATTGCATTGGTGTGAGTAGGTACTATTAGAACATAACAACCCCGGGACGAAAACGCGAAAACAGGGGATGTACTCGTATTGATTTTTGTTCACTTTTTGTTCCAAAAAAGGAGGAGGTTCCCAATTCGGCGCGTATTTTTTTATTTTTTTTAAGAATTATAAATGCGAAAGTGTGTCTGCTACGCTTTCACGGCCCATCCGTTCAACCGATTTTGATGAAATTTGGTACAAGGGTAGGTTGTATCCCGGGGAAGGACATTGGCTACTTTTTTCCCGGCAAATCCTTAATTTTCCGCGGGAATTAAAAAAAATACTCGGATGAAGTCGCGGGCATTATCTAGTTAATTAATATAATATTTTAAAACTAAAGCTACAAGGGTTCCTAACGCACCTCGGTAGATAAATTCTTTATTGCCACACATAACATAGAATGAATAACTTAATTAGAAATAGAAAACGGTCTTATTCCAGTCCAGACAACCCATTTCTTTAATAAACATCTCGGTCTTAGACCTATGACTATGACTCTGTCTGTATGCGCTGGCCCTAAATCCGGTGGCGAATGGCGGTGTTATTCTATAAGAGCTTCACAACCACGGTTCACAACTAATAAAGATAATGCTGCAGCGGTAATGGGAATGTTGTGTTAGGTGTTGAGGTGTTTTGCGAATAGTGATTGGCATCATCGTTACCTATGAATTATTATCAGCTAATGTTCGCGACTTCGTCCGCGTGGAATAAGTTCCACGGGAACTCCTTAATTTTCCGGGATAAAAAGTAGCCTACGAGGGCGTTCGATGTATTCTCGGTATAGGTATGAAATAATAGGCAGAAAATTGTAAAGAAAATTTATTTTTCAATATAGTCTCCCATAGCCTCAATACACTTATTTGATCGGGTAAATAACTTTTCGATGCCCTCTAAAAATATTTTTCCTCTTTGCCTGAATAATGTTCATTAATTGCCTCCTTCAACTAGTACCTTACCCCCCTGATCTTGAGCCTCGTTTAATACATGAAACCCTCGGGGGTGTTGTAAGACGTTTAGTATATACCCAGACCCCCATTCAGTTTCTAATGGCTTGAGGTATGAGACCTCACTGACGGTCGTAAACGTGTTACTACCGGGTTAAAGCTTCCGTCTTAAATAGATCGTCTGAACTTTATACTTGACTAGCTTATGCGCCCCTACTTTTACTCCTTTAGGCGTTAAATTTTCAAAAAACCTTTATTAGCGGAAGTCTACGTCATCATCTCTGCCTGCATGACAAATTTCAGCCCAATTGGTGGTTTGAGTTGTGCATTAATAGGTCAGACAGTCAGTCACCTTTTCCTTTTACAGTCATATTTACTATTTAGATTCATCAAACAAAATGTTATAAATAAACTAGCTGATGCCCGCGACTTCGTCCGCGTGGATTGAGGTTTTTTGGTTCCGCGGGAACTCTTTAATTTTCCGCGATAAAAAGTAGTCTATGTTATTCCAGACTATAATCTATCTCTGTGCCAAATTTTATCCAGATACAGCCGTTGTGGCGTAATCATTGTTGATTAACAAACATCCATCCATCACGATTGATGTTTGTTAATTAACAATGGATTTGAGTTTTGAGTTTGGATGGATATCCAAACATACGCATTGTTAAAATATAAGTATAGATGCGAAAGTATTTGCCTGTCTGCTAAGCCTTAACGGCTCATCTTTTCAACCAATTTCGGTGAAAATTGGCATAGAAATAGGTAGAGTTCCGGGGAAGGATATACTTTTTATCCGGGAAAATTATAGAGTTGTCGCAGAATAAAAAAATAAGCAATGCGGATCAAGTCGCGGGCATCATCTAGTTTATGTATAAAACATTTAGATACTAGAAAAGGTTAGCCTAGCCATGCGAAGGCGTGTTGCTGCAAATAAACAAAATAGATTTTATGAAAAAAAACATCTTGAACAAATTCAGTAAAATATCTAATAAAGCATCGAATTTCTCACCAATCCACAAACAAAATTCGGAGAATATTTTAGGCAAATCGTACAAAAAAAAGCAAAGAATTGATTTGAACAAAAATAACAAATCTGATTGATTCCAAATTGAAATATTATACCAAAAAATAAATATTCGTTCTTTAATCCGAAACATCATCCGTCGTAAGAATCGTAATTAAAATTGTAAATTGAGTCGCCAATCGAATAAAAACCAGTTAAGCGTGAGTCAAACTTGCACACGAAGGGTTCCGTTATTGTGGAAATAAATGTTTTTTCTTTCTTTTTCTTTATTCGTATACCATTGCACAATATTTAATACTATGTATTTTTAGTGTCAGGAAAGGACATAGGCTACTTTTTATACCGAAAAATTCAAGAGTTCCCGTGAGAATCTAAAAACTTTAATCCACGCTGATGAAGTCGCGGGCATCATCTTGTCATATTATAATTTATTGTTATAGCGGCAACAGAAATACACTGTGAAAATTTCAACTGTCTACTTTATATGGTTCATGAGATACAGCCCCCTGACAGAAAGACAGACGGACGGATGGAGACTTAGTGATAAGGTCCCGTCGGCACACTTTGCGTACGGATCCCTAAAAAAGAATAGAAACAATCGGGATTACTCGACGAAATACCGAAATACTTAATCTTGGCAGCGGGAAACTGGGCGGAACAGTGAAGCCGTGTTATTGGGATGCAATAAACTTATACCACCAGCTCTGATTAAAATCTGATAATGTGTGTGTAAGCCATAAGCTGTAGCGTATGAGTTAGTTAGTGCGTGTTAAAATGAATACAGAAAAAATACTGAAAGCAGTTTATTCGTCTATGGTGTACACAGACAAAACAGATACTTATAAATGTAATATTTTCGTAAAATGATATTAAAATGAATGATAAAATTATTTTCTCCTTCTTGCTCGGAAATTGCTTCATTATTTAAAAAAAACAGTGCGTAAACTGGCTCTTTTCTGGCCGCTAAAGGCCGCTGGCGGAAATCAGATCATTTTAGTGTAGCAAAATTGTTAGATGCCCATAATAGTTTGGTTGTTTGAGTTATAAATAAAACTGTAAACCACTTTTATCACTTTGTATTAAAATATTAAAAACTTGTACAAAGTGAAAACTAGTTTTTTTTTGCATATTCATGGTTGGGTCGAAGAGTATAATAATAACCACACTTCAGTTCTTTGTTTGACATGTCGAAGATTCCTTTTCACGTAAGACCGAAATGAACATAGACAAAACAGCAAAGACAAGTAGCACTATGCTTAAGTTGCACGCGCGTACAAGTGTGTAATCCATACAACACAATGTTTTAGCCGTTGCTAGTTATCTACTATTCCTAGGTAGCAGGTATGCTGTAGTGATTTAGCGTTCTCGTATGGTATGAAGAAATCGTTAAAGGGTACACGATCTTGTACCGCCTTCGCCGTTCTACCATCGTGCTGCAAGACGCCTTGCGAGTTTCCACCCCTATGTCGTCGACGTTCCTTCGTTCATACGCATGAAGCGCTTTGCGTCTTCATTCCTTATTCGTATGGTTTGGAACACTCTAGCAAAAAATTGTGTTTCCCAGCAATTACAATCCGGGTATCTTAAAATCATGAGTGAATAGGCATCTTCCAGGCAAGCGCGTTCCATCTTAGGCCGCAATGATGACACTTCCCGTCAGGTGTGATTGTGATCAAGCATTGAATATAAAAAATAAAAAATAAACCGGCCAAGTACGAGTCGGACTCGCGCACTGAGGGTTCCGTACAAACCTGCAGGTATATAAGTAAAAGTTATGGTATTTTTATTGCTAAATGAAATCCATAACATTAGTACCTAAGTAGTAGTAGTAGTATAAGTCTTTATTGCATCTTAACACATCGGTACAAAATTATGCATACAATACAAAAGACAGGAAACTGTGGTAAAGCGCAAAGGCGGCCTTATCACTAAAGTGATCTTTTAAAGGCAACCCGAGCGTACAAAGCTTAAAATTATTTAAGTTTAAAATTATTAAAAATATTTTTATATGATGTAAATAAAAAATGTATGCTTTTCGCAATTTTTCCTTTATCTGTGCTTCGTACCAAATTTCAAGATTCTGAGTTCACGGGAAGTACCCTGTAGGTTTTGATTCCCTTTGCGAGTGTCGAAAATTTGCAGCATAAAAGGCTGTATCTTTTGATTGCGTTGGCTTAGAAATTTGATTTTTTCACAGCTCCAAGAGACAGTAGACTTGAGTAATTGATATGAATTTCAGCTTGATACCTACCTCCATGCGTTCCTGAGAAAAGGGGTATTGACAGACAGACTTACGGACAACAAAGTAATCCTTTAAGATTTCCGTTTTTTTCCTTTTGAGGTACGGAACCCTAAAAAGTACTGCCAAACCTTTTCCTACATCAAAGCACTCAGCCACTTGAAAATTCAATCAGTTTCTTACTTGCGCCACACAACATTTGTTTGTACCGAGGACCGAAATTAATTTGATTTTACGCGGTACATAAATTGTGACCTCAGAGGCTCAGGCTCAGTTAGCGGCTGTTTTTGCTGCAGCACTAGCTTTTTATATTCAAATGATAATGAAATTAAAAAAACCCGGCTGAGTTTGTTGTGGGCTCTTCTCAGACCAGGGCGCGTTTGGAACCCTCGAAGCTTTAGGTTTAAGATACCGTAATGGACGTCAATATGTGTACATACAGTGTACCAAAATTGAATAAATGATTGATTGATTGATGGAAATATATTACAAGTTTTTTACCTGTTTTTACCAGCAATACTTTACAATGCTGATGACAAAGGCAGGAAAAAATTGTAGGTGTGGAAAAGCTATACTGTATTGTCAGAAGGATGATAAGATAAAGCAATTTTAGTAACCGAGTGGAATTAATTTTTTTGCTTACTGACTGTAAAAAACTAAAAAAAAGCCAAATAACTTTTACGTGACCTTGATGTCACTTAATCCAAAAATATTGATTATTTTTGTAGAAAATATTTAGATTCAGAAATTTTCTACTGCAATTAGCCATAAAATTGTCAAAAATAGGCAAAACTAAATTTTAAGAATCAGACTTCAAACAAAAAATCAAACAGAAATTTCCGCCTTACCACCTTTGAAATCCGATTTCTCACAATAAGGCCCCTAAAGTACCATTTTTTTTAATAATAAGGGAAGCTTTGGATCCCCGAAAGTTTGTTGGAAGTGACGTAGACAGGTTTAAAAGTTGTAAATTCGACTCTACCTCTGTCGAACGTAAACTTTTCACTTCCGACCAAAAATTTTCCGACTTGTGTTAGTTTTAAGATAGTAAGTATTTTATGCAAAGTAGTATACACTTCATAGCAAGCATGTTAACAAAAAAAAAACGAAAAAAAAACACTAAATAAAAAGAAAAAATATTTGGCATTCACTCCCTCAGAAATGTCACTAAAAAACTTAAAAAACTCGAAAATTATCAAAAATCGCTGAACATATTATGTATGTCCAGCGATTATCGAATCAATTTATTTTCTTTAGACGTCACTATTTGGACCACCCTGTATATCGAACTAACATGGTTACAGACTCGATAAGGTTCATCCGGCGTAGCTCCGGCTTCCGTCGCGGGAATTTGCACATCCGACTGTTATCGCTTATCGAAGTTATACTCGTAGGTCATGGTACGAGTATAATAAGTCTTGGTTAGATAATATATTTATTGAGATATACGAGTATTGAGGGACGAGTGGCCTAGTTGCGAGAACCCTTATCAGTCGAATGCGATTGTTAAGCAACGTTGACCCAAGTCGGTAACTGGATGGGTGACGAAATTTGGTAGTCCGAATTTGGCCTTATCGTTTCCTCCGTGTCACATCGGGCATTTAGCCATTTATTTATTAAATATAGGTACACTGTAGGTAGGTACACTTATTTTCGTCTAAAAATTACTTAAAAAGCACGATGGTGATAATGGGAAACGTTATCTTAAAACTAAAGCTACTAAACTATAATTGTCCGGGTAATTATCCAGGTATATCTGATAATAATCGTTACAAACCTAACCTAACCTAAGAAAACCCCTGCCATTATGTGAATAATGGAAAGGGGTCACGACCTTCAACATGAGAAACAGGACGCTGAGAGAGAGAGAGATAATAATTATATTAAATTTGTTCATTATAGCCTTATTCACAAGGTAAACTATTTGCAACGACCCATACTGCTTCATATTATAAACTAGCTGATGCCCGCGACATCATCCGCGTGGAATGAGCTTTTTTTATTGAACAAACCCTCTTTAATAAAATAGATTTAAAAAAAAAACACGGGAACTCCTTAATTTTCCGGGATAAAAAGTAGCCTATGTCACTCTCCAGTCTCCAGGTCTTCAACTATATCCATACAAAAAATCACGTCACTGAATTTGAATTCTGTAACTATCAGTGAAAGAAATTATACGTAACTTTATACTACATTTTGTACGGTTTTTCATCGAAATATTGATTTCACTGAAACTGCAGATTCGTAAGTTTGCCATGGAGGTGACGATATATTTTGTTATTTCACCTGCGGCTGCTGCACTTGTCAGCAAGTTTGATTGCAGCAAAGCGCTAGTCAAAGTCAAGGCGGCAAAAGGGCCTATACTGGCTAAGCAATATATTAATTAATTAAAATTATTAAAATAAAAAATACGACTGCTCTGCCACAGCCCGTATTGAATTACGTTTGGAATCTTATTCACATTTTTAGTAAATGATATTTTTTTGTGAATCACTGGATATTGAACTATAGTGTTAAATATTTTTGGAATATACTCATAATTTTCTAGATGATGATTATATAGTTAATCTTATTTTCGAATTTTTTTTTTTCAACTTTAGTCTTTAATGCGGGGCCATGGTCACCCCATCAAATTTTTAAAAAAAAAATTACTAGCCTATGTCACCCGAAATAAGCTAGGGATTCTAACGATACCTCATTTATCAAAATCGGTTCAGGTGTACAGAAGTTATGGTGGAGTATACAAACTCACATACATACATACATACATACATACATGAACCCTGAAAACAATATAGGCCTTTTTTCGGGCAGTCGTATAAAAAGGGCCAGGAATGAAGTGGATAATATAACAGCATTAAAATAATAATATTTATGTGACCATAACACTGTATTAGCTACCCTAGTGCCGTAATAACTATAACAGCAAACTTTACACGCTAGTAAAGTGCCGATAACATTTTCGGCTAGTTTAGGTATATTATTATATTATGTTCTTACGAGTTTTACGACAGATTTGATAAGTCAAATAATGTTACTCTCCTGTTACATAGTTATATACACTGAAATTTTTGTTGTTGTTTTCCCGCAACTGCCTCGTTGGTCTAGTGGACCTGGTCCCGGGTTCGAGTCCCGGGTTGGAACATAATTAAGTATTAGGTTTTTCTGGGTTAGGAAGTTGGCGGTCTTTCAATTCTGTGCCTCGGAAAGCACGTTAAGCCGTCGCGCGTCAGTCCCGGTTATTATCACTAACATGATAATAGTCGTCAAGGTAGTGCTACATTGCCTATTCTGTGCTCTACTGAGGGCAAATCTTTCTGCCGCGGGAAAACAACACCATCAATTTCACGCTGTGTAGAGGCTTCGGCCGTGGCTAGTTATTAACCTACTACTGGCAAAGACGTGCCGACGTGTAATAACCTTTATAGGTTTAACATAACTGCCATACCCTTAACAAGTAAGCCCGCTACCAGCTTAGACTGCATCGGCACTTACAACCAGGTTAGACTGCAATCAAGGGCTAACTTGTAGTGGATTCGTGGAATGAAAAATAAAAAATTACCATGTAAACTTTAGCTTTAAATCCACGGTATCGAATATCGATCGATCTCTACGTCTAACTCTATGAATATTATTAACATAAATCTATTAAACAAGAGGCCATACCAACGCCAACCTGCCAACGCTTAAAGCAAATATTACTCAAAATGACAGTTTGATGTCACGTACCTTGTCGTCTCTAAAATAAGGATTATAATTCTAAAATACGAAAGTCAACAATATTGAAATAATATAGCTTTAAGCGTTAGCTGTAGGCTACTGTGACTGACGTGACTAAAATAAAAGAACACCAGATTCTATCCGATCTTTTTATTTCCATTACATCAGTGCATATAATAACGTACAAAATAATGAATGGTATGAAAAAAAATTTGTTTTACAAAGTTGCTCACTGTATAGTAAATGTAAATTAATTTTCTAAAGTAAAAATAGACAGGCGATGGGTGCCATTTTGACTGTAAGCTAATAGCAAAATTGCAGATGGAATGCATTTTTGGTGCAATTGACGTAACTGCATCCCAAATGCATGCCTGTCGCTTGCTCAATAGTCCGTACTAGAAATGTACGCTGCGCCAACTGCACGAGGACTGTGCAATTACGGGGCTTACTACCATCACTTAAAGCACTTAATTTTTATATTATTGACGCTCTTGTTTCAGAATTATATCCCTTATTTGACGTCAAGGTACGCCAAAAAAACGACAATTTAAATGCGATGGTAGTGAGCCCTCTGTCCGCAGTTTCAATGCAGCTAAGTCAACTGCAATCAAACTTCAACTCATCTGCACTTTTGCATTCGGCTGACCGCCTGTACAGTGTGAACATTCTGAGAATATTGTTTTTATTTTATTGATGTACAAGTTCCAGGGAATCTAACAAAGGATGACATATTTTTTTATCTATGTGTTTTTGACAGCTACTTACTAACGAGAAATAATACAAAACCGTTTCTACTAAAATTATTTTTTCTACCTATATCACAAAACACAGACGAGGTACAAGCAATTTTTTAATGAACGGTATTATTTAATTGTTAGTTTATATTATTCAAATTAAAAAATATACGAATCTTAATTTACGCGAAAATTTAATTTTTTATTTTAATATAATATTAATTTTATTAGAGCAAATTTTAAACTTTATTTCATTAATCCCAATCTAACCACATTTGAAACTCATAAAACATTAATTATTAAAAAAAATTAGGAAACTTTATATTTCATTACACTTATCATTTTGGGATACTTTAATGTAATGTGGCAAATTCGGGTTAAAATTTAATATCAATTATATTAAGTACTTAATTTTTTTTGTTTGGTTGTTATTATATTTCTTAGCCTTTATATTATGAAATGTACTGCATATAATATTATGATTTTAAATTACTTAAAATTCAGACAAGATACTATTCTGAATCAAAAATATTTTTTGTGTGTTTCTTTATTTTAAAGATTTTCGACCACTACGTTCTAAAGAGAATATAGTCTCAAAAATCAATATTTAATTCTCCTCAGTAATAGATTTTGTAATGAAATCTGTACTAAGGAGTTCTTAAGTAATGATTTGACTCGAATGATTGACTCGAGTGCGGCAGATAATATTATATTTTTAAAAAATAGTACGAAGTGGGCGAAAAGCTTTAGACAATTTTTTGACGTTATGAGTAACACTATGGTAATTTAAGTGCATGTGTTTCATATTAAAAACTTTATTAAGTAGGTATTTAAAGGGATTAATTTCGAATAAAATGTGCTTGGTGTGCATTAGGTTATCTTTACTTATATTATTATTTATTTATTCATAAATTATCTTTAACTATTAATAACATTAAATATTTACGCATTTACTATTAAAATTAAATTAGTAATGTTAATTTAAATTATTATGAACTGTAATATTATTATAATTTCTCTAAGATATATTTTTTCGTCTGCAACATTCTTACCTTAATTTCTTAAATATATTAATTGTAACTAATTTCTTATAATAATATGATATATTGTATTATTATTTACATCTATTTCTCTAGAAGGCGTAGGATTATAAAAACACCGTGGTCCTTTAATTATTTTCTAAGTAAAAGCTTATTTTTTACTTATTGGGGTTTTCAAAAATTGACATTATTAAATAAAGACGCTTCAGAATTCAGATGAGTTTTAATAGGGTATTGAAAAATAAAGATTATCTAGTAGATAAGTAAATGCTAATAAAAAGTAATTTAATTACAAGAATCGTATGTAGTCTTATGATTAAACATTTTTAGTCCATATAAAATAAAATAAAAACGAAAGACTTCGTTAGCAACAAAACTTTCAGAAATTGTTTTGCTGCTAACTTACTGTGTTACTATTTTTTGTATGTTACGACTGTGTATGGTATGAAAATAGCTGTATTTTTCGTAGGATTTCACGATTCCTCGCAAACATTATTTGTTTTTTGTCAAGGTCTTGTTATAAATGAAGATTGCTGTATTGGAGAGTGCCAAGGGTAATTTAGGAGTCTGGATCTTTTTATTAAGCATTTCTCAGCCAGTTAATGGAAAATCAATGTCCGATTACGACTTTAGCTCGAGACACTTGAGAGGTTTTATCTGTATCGGGATATTTATTTAGGTCCCTTAATAGGGTATTCAGATTTTGGTTGATAGCTATCGATACACGAACCTTCACATTATAAGAACTTCATTATTATTTAAACTCATAATAAGAACATTTTTAAAAATTAATATTATGTATCCACACTAATATTATGATGCGAAAATGGGTTTGTCTTTCTGGTAAGTTTGACTTATCTTTTCAACTAATTGTGGTACAGACATAGCTTGTATCCTAGGAAAGGACAAAGGCTTTTTATCCCGGAAAATTAAGCAGCGGGAGTAAAAAGAACTTAATCCAATTAACGAAGTCGCGGGCATCATTTGATCATCATCAATATAAAAATCGATAAAAGTATTTCTTTTATATCGGATATTGATCTAGGGAGTAAGAAGGTACTTACTAAAAATATTATAAAAAGCGTACAGAGCTTTAAAAACACAATAAACTTTCCTTAGGTAGGTACCCCTCCAGCAAAGCGTAAAGGAAGGGTTAGATGTCTGACTATAGACTTTATTAAGTCTTTAGTATTTTTATAATGTCAAGGTGCTATTATTTTTCAATAATAAGCATAGCTTTTTATTTGAATTTGTAATGAAAATAATTTATAAGTTATTTGATGAACATCATTAGTGAATTCGGAAATATGACTAACGCAAAACATTTATTATTCAACTAAGACATATGGCTTAAATACTATGTACATTATAATATTGTCTAGTATAAACAAATTATTGACTATTAATGCTAGAAAAAGAAAAACTTCAATACAATAGCTCTGCTAGTTATGAAAATTTTCTTAGAAAGGCAAAGTATTTTATTTCCGCACGAAGTCATTTTGTGCTTCCATGCTGCCGTTTTAAACATTAAACATTAATGAATATTTACTATCATTTTATAACAATAAGAATTGAACGTAAAATAGTAAATATTAATATAACTATAAATCTATAACTCACTTGTTTTGTCAGGCATAATCCGACAAAACAAGTGAATTACAAACGGTGACAAATTTATAGTTTTATTGAATATCACTCACGATATTTTGAACGTTATAAAAGTAAATATTATAGTATGTGTTGTTAGCAGTGTGACAGCACCTTATGCTTCATTTACGCCATGCCAGAGGAATATAATGCAACAAAGTGGCATGCCACAGGGCTGCATTTTCCGCGAACAATTTTTAAAGCAAGTTAAGGCCGAAAAATAAATGTTTCTATTGGTGCCATGCAGAATTTTTGCATATTGTTGCTCCAGTGTAAACAAGATTTTAAAGAAATTCATTAATAAAGAAATTTCCACACATCAATTATATAAATTATGAAGCATGCAGTGTTGTTGCATTTTGTTCAATTTCCTTCATACATCAAAGATTTTGGGCAAAGTTACATGCGTCATTTATTTATATTACCTACTCGTAAAAAGGTAGGGCAAAGTAATAAGTCTCTACTTAATTTAATGTAATAGATTTGACTAGAAGATTATATTAAGCTAGGTTGATGTTGACGCCGACTCCGGACATGAAGTCGTCTCTTATAAGCGGAAGAAGTGCGGTGTGTCTGAAAAAAAAAGATTTTCAATTTAATTTCATTTATCTTTTTAGGGATCCGTAGTCAACAAGGAACCCTTCTAATTTCACCATGTCTGTCCATCCGTCCGTCGGCGACTTATTTCAGAGAGTATGAGAAAACTGTAATTTGGCATGGGTAATCAAATGTTGTAAAGTATAATTTTAACTGCCATGCCCCAAACAGGTTAGCCCGCTAAACCTGTTTGGGGCATGGCAGTTATATTAAACCCATACCCCTATTCGTTTTCTACATGGCATCGTACCGGAACGCTAAATCGCTTGGCGGCACTTCTTTGCCGGTAGGGTGGTAGCTAGCCACGGCTGAAATCTCCCACCAGGCCAGACCAGGGAAAATTTAGAAATTATAAATTTCCAAATTGACCCTGCCGGGGATCGAACCCGGGACCTCCGCACGTTAAGACAACAGCGCTACACACTGCGCCACGGAGGTCATCAAAAAGTAAGTGAGTCAAAAAGTGGTAAGTGATGGTGCAGTCGAAGATGGTAGCGGGCTAACCTGTATAATTCTAAAACATGAAGGTAAACAATAATTAAACAATGGAGCTGATTCTGTAGTGCACAATCTCTAAACTAAACTAAAATTAGAGCATTACAAATATTGCTAACCCTTTCATAATACTTCCTACGGAAAGCGACAGAACTAGATTCAAAGCTGCCATTTTAGTTTAGTTTAGTTTAGTTTATACAGAATCAGCCCCATTATGGCTTTAAGTGTTGGCAGTAGCTATATCAACAGACAGGTACTGGCAATTCGGGGGGTCACAAGCAGGGTATAAGGGCGTGGACAGTTGGCGACAGGTAAAATGAGCGACGACATATGACTGAGCATTGGGTTATGGCCTATGGGCTACTAAAGGTTGTCAGAAACCTATTACGCGCGATAGCTATGAGCATGCACGAACAGACAGGCACGGGTAAGGCGGGGGTCGCACCGTCAGCGCATAGGGTACAGCATAAGGGCGTGGACTCACTCGTGCGGCGCGGGCCACTGCGGCGCGTGCTTGTGCGTGGCGGCGCGCGCGCGGGCCAGCAGCGTCATAACAGCGCGCTTAGTCGGCGACATGGCGGCCCGCGCGCCCAGCAGCGGCCGCTTGCGCCCGCTCGCGCCACCCGCCCCACCCGCACCTGCGGACAAGCCCCCACTTTACTACCCTCAAATCTAATAGTCCTAGATCCGAATACACAATAACCTTCACCCATCTGTTTTTTTTTTTTTTTTTTTTAATCCACTACAAGCTAGCCCTTGACTGCGATCTCACCTGATGGTAAGTGATGATGCAGTCTAAGATGGTAGCGGGCTAACCTGTTAGGGGCATTTCCCCTTCGGTTTCGGTTTTGTTTACCAGATGAAAGATATCAGCTGCTCTGCCCCACAATAAAATGCCGTACGACATGACACTGTGGAAGTAGGCAAAGTAGACAAGCCTAGCCGTTTCAATATCGGTAAACTGTCTAATTTTCCTGACAGCAAAAGCAGCCGAGCTAAGTTACTTACCAACTTACCATAGTCCATAGGTAACGTCACGGATCTGTTAACCGCTTGAGTTATATGTATATCAAAATATAGGTAATTTTATAACAAATGCGATGGTATAGCATTGGCTATAATAAACTTGTACAAAACAAAATTAATTAAAATTAATTAATTAAAAAATAGCCTGGACCGGATTTTTATAGGCAACCTTTTTTAGGCGTATTTATCTAGTATTAAATAAAAATGAAAAGTAGGTTTCATCTGCTAAACAGATGGGTGAAGGTCATTATATATCCGGATAATAATGCTTTTTGAATCGTCGAATGAATCTACCGCTGGTTCGGAATTTGTGTCTTAAATAAGGACGAAATGAAATTTTAATAAGTCTAAATCATTAAAAAACATTTTAAATACAAGCTGTCATCGTCCGCCATATTGAATTTAGTGTGACGTCATTTAAGTTCTCGTATTATTTTTAGCAAATCCTTTTAATTGGTACCAATATCATGCGGGTGCATATAAAATAACTAGTCCGCCATCTTTGAGAGTTCGCTGTAAAACTTTAGAATGTATAATCCAACAAACTTATGACATATCATATTGATATCAATTGAAACCCAAAATAAATCGAACAAAATTAAAAACACTTTCAAGTTTTGCAACGATAATGTTATGAACTTTAAAAAATTCAACTTTTAGATTCCCTGATATACAATACAAATCTTTAGTCCATCACAATTTTCCTGCCCAATGGAGTGCCCATAAAGGCAGTTATGACGTCATAAATCCGCAAACAAAGGTCCATCACCATTAGTCCGCGGTGTGGCGCGCGCAAACAAACGCTTCGTGTATTTCATTCTGCGGTGGATATAAATGCGTCAGGAATCACGATATCTGCGAAATATCACCCCAACAAAAGACTTGGAACTACTCTCTGAGAACTTAAGTCTGTGGCCCAAGTTATAAGCTGAGCGTATTATCCATACGAATATTATAAATGTCTGTCTGTCTGTCTGTCTGACTGTCCGTCTGCCCATCTTTTTAACAGATTCTGATGAAATTTGGTATAGAGAGGCTACTTTGATATTTGTCGAGAAGAAACATTATAAGGTAAACATACTCGTACATTATTAGTTTCTAATAGATTCACTGAGGAATAATTTTATTTATTGTTTCAGATTTTTTTTTCTTTGTATAATTTTTTTATAATATTGTATTATCTCGGAAAATTAAAAGTTTCCGCGGGAATCTAGAAATTCTTAATCCACGCGGACGAGGTCACGGGTACCATCTAGTAGAAAAGAAAGACAATATTATAGAGTATGAATACATAATAATATTATGAGTAGAGTATGGATATTGTTGTCTCACGACCGGGCACGCTTTGGCTTGATCTATAGTAATCTGAGGTTTAGGGCATCGTACATAACTAAACGTATGAGAATTGATACACGAAATTGAGCTCTAATTCAATGCTGTTATGGTTTATTTTCCTTTGAAGCCGAACTTTGACGATTTGATCTGCATTCCTTACATAATTGCACCTCTTGAGTCATAAAGAAAGCAATGATGAGGTCTAGGTTGAAGTGCGCTTGCCTAGAAGATTCCTATCAACAGTTTAGATATTAAATAGTGTATAAGCTTCTATTGTATATTTCAGCTGTTATTCTCCAACTTGGACCACAACTGATTTTCTTATTACACTGGAAAATTTGCGGCTTGTTTTATCTTTTTTGAAGTTCACAACAATCGTTCGAACTTTATCTTTAAAGGATGGAACAAGACGTGAGAAGTGCAGTGATTTTGAGGTACAGATAGGTACAAAAATGTGTTACATTTTTGCATTTTCATGATACTTTATACTACCGTTACATACTACTGTACCTTTAGAAATTAAATTTAGACTTTTTTTGGTCATAATTCATAAATACATCTCAAGTCTCATTCCCCTTAGTCTGTTCAGGACTCATCACATAGAATTTGAAGGATGTGTTTGAATTCGTCTAAAACTAATTGAATTGGGAATTCAACACGACTGAAAATTAAAAAAAATGTCTGAAAAACTATCAAGCGATTATTTTATCACTTGGACCAATCCCAATTTTCTCGCCACACAAGGAGACTTCGAAGGATTTTTATTGTTTGCCAAGTCCGCAATCATGCCGCCTTACAGAGCCGTCAATCGGAGACGTTCTATTAAATCAAAAAAAACCTAAACCAAGTCATACAGTGCAGTGATTTTAATATCAATATCAAAATATTTATAGATGTTAACTGACGACGTAAATCGTAGAATCCGTGCCAGTGACGTACCTACTAAACTTGCTTCGTCGTAGCTTCACCTACTCGACCTTTATTTTGTTATGGACGTCGCCGGCTCGCTTCGCTTGCCACCTCCTTCACTCGATCTAGTAGACTCTAATACGATTTGATTCGTATCATACGAACCGCTAAAGTGTGGAATACCCTTCCTGCGCACGTGTTTCCTGCTACGTATAACTCAAGAACCTTCAAAGCTAGAGTGAATAAGCATCTTCTTATAGGCAAGCGCGCTCCAACGCAGACCTCATCATTGCTTTGCATTAAGCATGATTGTCGGCAAACGAAAGCCTATTTTGCAATAATACTAATATTATAAATGCGAAAGTGTGTTTGTTTGTTGGTTTATTGGTTTGTCCTTCAATCACGCCGGAACGGAGCAACGGATCGACGTAATTTTTGGCATGGGTATAGTTGAGGACCTGGAGAGTGACATAGGCTACTTTTTATTCCGGAAAATGAAAGAGTTCCCGCGGGAATGAAAAAAAACTTAAATCACACGGACGAAGTCGCGGGCATCAGCTGGTTAAAAATAAATATGCAACTTTGATAAGTGTTTGTCGGACGACGAAAAACGACTGCCAGGTCTCTGCCACAGAAATCAAAGCTGCATATTTCAAAGCAAACTCACACAGTGCTGCGCGCCGTTACGAGTTGCGGTTACTGAATCAAGCGGTCACAAAGCTTACCAAGCGGATTGCGGTCAGCGTTACAACTTGGACGGGCAAAGGGAAACACACCGGTTCAAATTTATTTTAACTATTCGGTGATTCCAAACGGTTTTCATCTAACGGTTTTTGCAACTGTGACATGTTGTTTGTGTTTTGCGACATGTAAATGAATTGTGTCTTTTGAACAGTTTATGAATGATTTGTTTTTAGAAAATTGCGGTTGAGAGAAACATGTCCAATAGTTCAACAATATTTTTTATCGAAATTAATAATGTAGATTACCTACCAATTTATAGAGAACTAGCAGATGGCCGGGACTTTGTCCGCGTGAAATAAGTTTTTTAAATTCCCACGGGAATTCCCTAACTTTTCAAGTTAATATATAGCCTAATAGTAATACTCACAAATAGTGTAGCTTTCTATTGGTACCAGAATTTTCAAAATCGGTTCTGTAGATCCAGAGATTACCCCGTACGACGTCACAAACTCTTAAACTTTACCTCTTTATAATATTGTAAAAACTATAGATGTAGATTTCCTGGAAATCTTGTGGGATTTTTTTTATTTAACTCTTTAATTTTCCAAGATAGAAAGACGTAGCCTATGTTGGTGACCTATTTCTGTCCATAGATCTATATAAAAATTCTTTCCAAAAAACTGACTTCCAACGCCACTGTAAAGTAATAAATAATTTTTTATTTCTACCCACTATGTTGAAGTCGGGCGAGCCTGATGCGTCAACTTTGCTTATCCTTGTTATACCCGCCCGACTTCAACATAGTGGGTAGAAATAAAAAATATTTATTACTTTACAGTGGCGTTGGAAGTCGGTTTTTTGGAAAGAATTTTTATTTTTAACTTTTTAGTATAAGGGTTGAGGATTTGGAGTCAGAATTTTTTATGGGACCACCTTGAGAGCTTCCTCTAAAGACTGATAGAAAAAAAAATCAAATCGGTTCAGAAACCAAGGAGATATGCACCGACATACATTTTAAAAAAAACTCGCCGAATTGAGAACCTCCTCCTTTTTTGGCAGCCGGTTAAAAATAGGTCTATGTTGCTGTCCCAAAATTCGTCAAAATCGGTTGTACTGGTAAACTTACGCTTACTATGGCTACAGAAACAGAAGGATTCAAAATAAGAGAACTTTGAAGCGTGGCAAAGTTCAATCGAATTGCCAGTGTTTTCCAAAAAAGCCCCTAAAATATTTGCCAAAGATAAATAAGAAAGCGACTTTAAATGAAGTAGAGGAATGGTACAATGAAGTTAGTTTTAAAAGGTGAATAAATTTAAAGCAGAGCTAAGTGAAACTGCATTTAACGGCTAGAGCCATTTTGAATTTTAATCATCTTGCGTCATCTAAACTTGAATTTTATGTGTGCCAAGATCTTTATTGTTGAAGGGGGAAGATTGTTATCGGTTTTAATGACTAACCCTAGTAACTTTTAGAGTTGGACGAAATCGTGCCAAGTTTAGTCATTAGTTGTAAGTATTCAGAAACTTTAGAACTTTGATATATGTCAGTTTCATGAGCGTAACTTTAAGTGCTCCGCGTATAAAATTTTCCTGCACCATACAGGAAAGTTAGAGTTCATAGTTGCAAAGATAGTGATAATGTGAAAGTAAGGTGGGAAATAAATTTTACGTGAGCGCGATTGAGAATATACAAAATTTCTGAAATTTAGTAAGTAAAACTCTGTATTACACACAAACAAATAACAGAAGGTTACACGAATCGTGATTTACAACTTGTTACGGTGTAAAGGCGGCCTTATCACTAACAGTGATCTCTTCCAGCCAGGCAACCTATATGAAAGGAGATAGGTTGCATGATGACAGAGCGGTGCACACGTGTAAATTTCTTAAAGAAAAATATAATAAAAATAAGTAGGTACGAACTATTACAATTAAAAATTTAATGAAAAATGAAAAATAAAAATGCAATATTGCAGTTTCTAAAACAGTACAAAACTAAGTAGGTACATTATTCACTACTTTCATTACATTATTAAAGTGCTAGGGTAAATTATATTTTGAGGGAAGAGGTTTTAGTTTTCAAGGTGCTGGAATGTTAAATAAGACATGCAACCAACCGGGCTGGCATTCATGAGGATTTCCTACTTTCTGAAAGGGATAAATTACCTTGCGTTGCTAGCACGTGCATCACAGATTTCGCATTGCCCAGCGCTGGTTGTGCGTGCAGCATGCCCCCTAGCACTGGACTGCTCAGATCTAGTATGTCAGCACCGCCTGGTCGTGTGTCAGTAATATAGTGCGAGATAAATATCGACGTACCGACCTTGCGTCGCTAGCGCGTGCAACGCGGCCGGCTTCACGCCGCGCAGCGCCGGGTGTGCGTGCAGCATGCCGCCTAGCACTGGACTGCTCAGACCTAGTATGTCAGCACCGCCTGGTCGTGTGTCAGTAATATAGTGCGAGATAAATATCGACGTACCGACCTTGCGTCGCTAGCGCGTGCAACGCGGCCGGCTTCACGCCACGCAGCGCCGGGTGTGCGTGCAGCATGCCGCCTAGCACTGGACTGCTCAGACCTAGTATGTCAGCACCGCCTGGTCGTGTGTCAGTAATATAGTGCGAGATAAATATCGACGTACCGACCTTGCGTCGCTAGCGCGTGCACCGCGGCCGGCTTCACGCCGCGCAGCGCCGGGTGTGCGTGCAGCATGCCGCCTAGCACTGGACTGCTCAGACCTAGTATGTCAGCACCGCCTGGTCGTGTGTCAGTAATATAGTGCGAGATAAATATCGACGTACCGACCTTGCGTCGCTAGCGCGTGCAACGCGGCCGGCTTCACGCCACGCAGCGCCGGGTGTGCGTGCAGCATGCCGCCTAGCACTGGACTGCTCAGACCTAGTATGTCAGCACCGCCTGGTCGTGTGTCAGTAATATAGTGCGAGATAAATATCGACGTACCGACCTTGCGTCGCTAGCGCGTGCAACGCGGCCGGCTTCACGCCGCGCAGCGCCGGGTGTGCGTGCAGCATGCCGCCTAGCACTGGACTGCTCAGACCTAGTATGTCAGCACCGCCTGGTCGTGTGTCAGTAATATAGTGCGAGATAAATATCGACGTACCGACCTTGCGTCGCTAGCGCGTGCACCGCGGCCGGCTTCACGCCGCGCAGCGCCGGGTGTGCGTGCAGCATGCCGCCTAGCACTGGACTGCTCAGACCTAGTATGTCAGCACCGCCTGGTCGTGTGTCAGTAATATAGTGCGAGATAAATATCGACGTACCGACCTTGCGTCGCTAGCGCGTGCAACGCGGCCGGCTTCACGCCGCGCAGCGCCGGGTGTGCGTGCAGCATGCCGCCTAGCACTGGACTGCTCAGACCTAGTATGTCAGCACCGCCTGGTCGTGTGTCAGTAATATAGTGCGAGATAAATATCGACGTACCGACCTTGCGTCGCTAGCGCGTGCAACGCGGCCGGCTTCACGCCACGCAGCGCCGGGTGTGCGTGCAGCATGCCGCCTAGCACTGGACTGCTCAGACCTAGTATGTCAGCACCGCCTGGTCGTGTGTCAGTAATATAGTGCGAGATAAATATCGACGTACCGACCTTGCGTCGCTAGCGCGTGCACCGCGGCCGGCTTCACGCCGCGCAGCGCCGGGTGTGCGTGCAGCATGCCGCCTAGCACTGGACTGCTCAGACCTAGTATGTCAGCACCGCCTGGTCGTGTGTCAGTAATATAGTGCGAGATAAATATCGACGTACCGACCTTGCGTCGCTAGCGCGTGCACCGCGGCCGGCTTCACGCCACGCAGCGCCGGGTGTGCGTGCAGCATGCCGCCTAGCACTGGACTGCTCAGACCTAGTATGTCAGCACCGCCTGGTCGTGTGTCAGTAATATAGTGCGAGATAAATATCGACGTACCGACCTTGCGTCGCTAGCGCGTGCAACGCGGCCGGCTTCACGCCACGCAGCGCCGGGTGTGCGTGCAGCATGCCGCCTAGCACTGGACTGCTCAGACCTAGTATGTCAGCACCGCCTGGTCGTGTGTCAGTAATATAGTGCGAGATAAATATCGACGTACCGACCTTGCGTCGCTAGCGCGTGCACCGCGGCCGGCTTCACGCCGCGCAGCGCCGGGTGTGCGTGCAGCATGCCGCCTAGCACTGGACTGCTCAGACCTAGTATGTCAGCACCGCCTGGTCGTGTGTCAGTAATATAGTGCGAGATAAATATCGACGTACCGACCTTGCGTCGCTAGCGCGTGCACCGCGGCCGGCTTCACGCCGCGCAGCGCCGGGTGTGCGTGCAGCATGCCGCCTAGCACTGGACTGCTCAGACCTAGTATGTCAGCACCGCCTGGTCGTGTGTCAGTAATATAGTGCGAGATAAATATCGACGTACCGACCTTGCGTCGCTAGCGCGTGCACCGCGGCCGGCTTCACGCCGCGCAGCGCCGGGTGTGCGTGCAGCATGCCGCCTAGCACTGGACTGCTCAGACCTAGTATGTCAGCACCGCCTGGTCGTGTGTCAGTAATATAGTGCGAGATAAATATCGACGTACCGACCTTGCGTCGCTAGCGCGTGCACCGCGGCCGGCTTCACGCCGCGTAGCGCCGGGTGTGCGTGCAGCATGCCGCCTAGCACTGGACTGCTCAGACCTAGTATGTCAGCACCGCCTGGTCGTGTGTCAGTAATATAGTGCGAGATAAATATCGACGTACCGACCTTGCGTCGCTAGCGCGTGCACCGCGGCCGGCTTCACGCCGCGCAGCGCCGGGTGTGCGTGCAGCATGCCGCCTAGCACTGGACTGCTCAGACCTAGTATGTCAGCACCGCCTGGTCGTGTGTCAGTAATATAGTGCGAGATAAATATCGACGTACCGACCTTGCGTCGCTAGCGCAAGTTGCACCGCGGCCGGCTTCACGCCGCGCAGCGCCGGGTGTGCGTGCAGCATGCCGCCTAGCACTGGACTGCTCAGACCTAGTATGTCAGCACCGCCTGGTCGTGTGTCAGTAATATAGTGCGAGATAAATATCGACGTACCGACCTTGCGTCGCTAGCGCCACCGCAGCCGGCTTCACGCCGCGTAGCGCCGGGTGTGCGTGCAGCATGCCACCTAGCACTGGACTGCTCAGACCTAGTATGTCAGCACCGCCTGGTCGTGTGTCAGTAATATAGTGCGAGATAAATATCGACGTACCGACCTTGCGTCGCTAGCGCGTGCACCGCGGCCGGCTTCACGCCGCGTAGCGCCGGGTGTGCGTGCAGCATGCCACCTAGCACTGGACTGCTCAGACCTAGTATGTCAGCACCGCCTGGTCGTGTGTCAGTAATATAGTGCGAGATAAATATCGACGTACCGACCTTGCGTCGCTAGCGCGTGCACCGCGGCCGGCTTCACGCCGCGTAGCGCCGGGTGTGCGTGCAGCATGCCACCTAGCACTGGACTGCTCAGACCTAGTATGTCAGCACCGCCTGGTCGTGTGTCAGTAATATAGTGCGAGATAAATATCGACGTACCGACCTTGCGTCGCTAGCGCGTGCACCGCGGCCGGCTTCACGCCGCGTAGCGCCGGGTGTGCGTGCAGCATGCCGCCTAGCACTGGACTGCTCAGACCTAGTATGTCAGCACCGCCTGGTCGTGTGTCAGTAATATAGTGCGAGATAAATATCGACGTACCGACCTTGCGTCGCTAGCGCGTGCACCGCGGCCGGCTTCACGCCGCGTAGCGCCGGGTGTGCGTGCAGCATGCCACCTAGCACTGGACTGCTCAGACCTAGTATGTCAGCACCGCCTGGTCGTGTGTCAGTAATATAGTGCGAGATAAATATCGACGTACCGACCTTGCGTCGCTAGCGCGTGCACCGCAGCCGGCTTCACGCCGCGTAGCGCCGGGTGTGCGTGCAGCATGCCGCCTAGCACTGGACTGCTCAGACCTAGTATGTCAGCACCGCCTGGTCGTGTGTCAGTAATATAGTGCGAGATAAATATCGACGTACCGACCTTGCGTCGCTAGCGCGTGCACCGCGGCCGGCTTCACGCCGCGTAGCGCCGGGTGTGCGTGCAGCATGCCACCTAGCACTGGACTGCTCAGACCTAGTATGTCAGCACCGCCTGGTCGTGTGTCAGTAATATAGTGCGAGATAAATATCGACGTACCGACCTTGCGTCGCTAGCGCGTGCACCGCGGCCGGCTTCACGCCGCGTAGCGCCGGGTGTGCGTGCAGCATGCCACCTAGCACTGGACTGCTCAGACCTAGTATGTCAGCACCGCCTGGTCGTGTGTCAGTAATATAGTGCGAGATAAATATCGACGTACCGACCTTGCGTCGCTAGCGCGTGCACCGCGGCCGGCTTCACGCCGCGTAGCGCCGGGTGTGCGTGCAGCATGCCGCCTAGCACTGGACTGCTCAGACCTAGTATGTCAGCACCGCCTGGTCGTGTGTCAGTAATATAGTGCGAGATAAATATCGACGTACCGACCTTGCGTCGCTAGCGCGTGCACCGCGGCCGGCTTCACGCCGCGTAGCGCCGGGTGTGCGTGCAGCATGCCACCTAGCACTGGACTGCTCAGACCTAGTATGTCAGCACCGCCTGGTCGTGTGTCAGTAATATAGTGCGAGATAAATATCGACGTACCGACCTTGCGTCGCTAGCGCGTGCACCGCGGCCGGCTTCACGCCGCGTAGCGCCGGGTGTGCGTGCAGCATGCCACCTAGCACTGGACTGCTCAGACCTAGTATGTCAGCACCGCCTGGTCGTGTGTCAGTAATATAGTGCGAGATAAATATCGACGTACCGACCTTGCGTCGCTAGCGCGTGCACCGCGGCCGGCTTCACGCCGCGTAGCGCCGGGTGTGCGTGCAGCATGCCACCTAGCACTGGACTGCTCAGACCTAGTATGTCAGCACCGCCTGGTCGTGTGTCAGTAATATAGTGCGAGATAAATATCGACGTACCGACCTTGCGTCGCTAGCGCGTGCACCGCGGCCGGCTTCACGCCGCGTAGCGCCGGGTGTGCGTGCAGCATGCCACCTAGCACTGGACTGCTCAGACCTAGTATGTCAGCACCGCCTGGTCGTGTGTCAGTAATATAGTGCGAGATAAATATCGACGTACCGACCTTGCGTCGCTAGCGCGTGCACCGCGGCCGGCTTCACGCCGCGTAGCGCCGGGTGTGCGTGCAGCATGCCACCTAGCACTGGACTGCTCAGACCTAGTATGTCAGCACCGCCTGGTCGTGTGTCAGTAATATAGTGCGAGATAAATATCGACGTACCGACCTTGCGTCGCTAGCGCGTGCACCGCGGCCGGCTTCACGCCGCGTAGCGCCGGGTGTGCGTGCAGCATGCCACCTAGCACTGGACTGCTCAGACCTAGTATGTCAGCACCGCCTGGTCGTGTGTCAGTAATATAGTGCGAGATAAATATCGACGTACCGACCTTGCGTCGCTAGCGCGTGCACCGCGGCCGGCTTCACGCCGCGTAGCGCCGGGTGTGCGTGCAGCATGCCGCCTAGCACTGGACTGCTCAGACCTAGTATGTCAGCACCGCCTGGTCGTGTGTCAGTAATATAGTGCGAGATAAATATCGACGTACCGACCTTGCGTCGCTAGCGCGTGCACCGCGGCCGGCTTCACGCCGCGTAGCGCCGGGTGTGCGTGCAGCATGCCACCTAGCACTGGACTGCTCAGACCTAGTATGTCAGCACCGCCTGGTCGTGTGTCAGTAATATAGTGCGAGATAAATATCGACGTACCGACCTTGCGTCGCTAGCGCGTGCACCGCGGCCGGCTTCACGCCGCGTAGCGCCGGGTGTGCGTGCAGCATGCCACCTAGCACTGGACTGCTCAGACCTAGTATGTCAGCACCGCCTGGTCGTGTGTCAGTAATATAGTGCGAGATAAATATCGACGTACTGACCTTGCGTCGCTAGCGCGTGCACCGCGGCCGGCTTCACGCCGCGTAGCGCCGGGTGTGCGTGCAGCATGCCGCCTAGCACTGGACTGCTCAGACCTAGTATGTCAGCACCGCCTGGTCGTGTGTCAGTAATATAGTGCGAGATAAATATCGACGTACCGACCTTGCGTCGCTAGCGCGTGCACCGCGGCCGGCTTCACGCCGCGTAGCGCCGGGTGTGCGTGCAGCATGCCACCTAGCACTGGACTGCTCAGACCTAGTATGTCAGCACCGCCTGGTCGTGTGTCAGTAATATAGTGCGAGATAAATATCGACGTACCGACCTTGCGTCGCTAGCGCGTGCACCGCGGCCGGCTTCACGCCGCGTAGCGCCGGGTGTGCGTGCAGCATGCCACCTAGCACTGGACTGCTCAGACCTAGTATGTCAGCACCGCCTGGTCGTGTGTCAGTAATATAGTGCGAGATAAATATCGACGTACCGACCTTGCGTCGCTAGCGCGTGCACCGCGGCCGGCTTCACGCCGCGTAGCGCCGGGTGTGCGTGCAGCATGCCACCTAGCACTGGACTGCTCAGACCTAGTATGTCAGCACCGCCTGGTCGTGTGTCAGTAATATAGTGCGAGATAAATATCGACGTACCGACCTTGCGTCGCTAGCGCGTGCACCGCGGCCGGCTTCACGCCGCGTAGCGCCGGGTGTGCGTGCAGCATGCCACCTAGCACTGGACTGCTCAGACCTAGTATGTCAGCACCGCCTGGTCGTGTGTCAGTAATATAGTGCGAGATAAATATCGACGTACCGACCTTGCGTCGCTAGCGCGTGCACCGCGGCCGGCTTCACGCCGCGTAGCGCCGGGTGTGCGTGCAGCATGCCGCCTAGCACTGGACTGCTCAGACCTAGTATGTCAGCACCGCCTGGTCGTGTGTCAGTAATATAGTGCGAGATAAATATCGACGTACCGACCTTGCGTCGCTAGCGCGTGCACCGCGGCCGGCTTCACGCCGCGTAGCGCCGGGTGTGCGTGCAGCATGCCACCTAGCACTGGACTGCTCAGACCTAGTATGTCAGCACCGCCTGGTCGTGTGTCAGTAATATAGTGCGAGATAAATATCGACGTACCGACCTTGCGTCGCTAGCGCGTGCACCGCGGCCGGCTTCACGCCGCGTAGCGCCGGGTGTGCGTGCAGCATGCCACCTAGCACTGGACTGCTCAGACCTAGTATGTCAGCACCGCCTGGTCGTGTGTCAGTAATATAGTGCGAGATAAATATCGACGTACCGACCTTGCGTCGCTAGCGCGTGCACCGCGGCCGGCTTCACGCCGCGTAGCGCCGGGTGTGCGTGCAGCATGCCACCTAGCACTGGACTGCTCAGACCTAGTATGTCAGCACCGCCTGGTCGTGTGTCAGTAATATAGTGCGAGATAAATATCGACGTACCGACCTTGCGTCACTAGCGCGTGCACCGCGGCCGGCTTCACGCCGCGTAGCGCCGGGTGTGCGTGCAGCATGCCACCTAGCACTGGACTGCTCAGACCTAGTATGTCAGCACCGCCTGGTCGTGTGTCAGTAATATAGTGCGAGATAAATATCGACGTACCGACCTTGCGTCGCTAGCGCGTGCACCGCGGCCGGCTTCACGCCGCGTAGCGCCGGGTGTGCGTGCAGCATGCCACCTAGCACTGGACTGCTCAGACCTAGTATGTCAGCACCGCCTGGTCGTGTGTCAGTAATATAGTGCGAGATAAATATCGACGTACCGACCTTGCGTCGCTAGCGCGTGCACCGCAGCCGGCTTCACGCCGCGTAGCGCCGGGTGTGCGTGCAGCATGCCACCTAGCACTGGACTGCTCAGACCTAGTATGTCAGCACCGCCTGGTCGTGTGTCAGTAATATAGTGCGAGATAAATATCGACGTACCGACCTTGCGTCGCTAGCGCGTGCACCGCGGCCGGCTTCACGCCGCGCAGCGCCGGGTGTGCGTGCAGCATGCCACCTAGCACTGGACTGCTCAGACCTAGTATGTCAGCACCGCCTGGTCGTGTGTCAGTAATATAGTGCGAGATAAATATCGACGTACCGACCTTGCGTCGCTAGCGCGTGCACCGCGGCCGGCTTCACGCCGCGTAGCGCCGGGTGTGCGTGCAGCATGCCACCTAGCACTGGACTGCTCAGACCTAGTATGTCAGCACCGCCTGGTCGTGTGTCAGTAATATAGTGCGAGATAAATATCGACGTACCGACCTTGCGTCGCTAGCGCGTGCACCGCGGCCGGCTTCACGCCGCGTAGCGCCGGGTGTGCGTGCAGCATGCCACCTAGCACTGGACTGCTCAGACCTAGTATGTCAGCACCGCCTGGTCGTGTGTCAGTAATATAGTGCGAGATAAATATCGACGTACCGACCTTGCGTCGCTAGCGCGTGCACCGCGGCCGGCTTCACGCCGCGCAGCGCCGGGTGTGCGTGCAGCATGCCACCTAGCACTGGACTGCTCAGACCTAGTATGTCAGCACCACCTGGTTAGTACGTTAGTGTATTAGTATTCTAATAATTATAAGCATTCGTAGTAACAAATGGGTTAAATAAGTGAATAAATAAATAATGTCAAGAGGATAAATCAGCGGAAATAATGACTTAGCTAAAATCTGACTTTTCAGAGTCACTAAGTTCGGCCGCGTTTGCTTTATTTCCAGCGTGGTAAGAAATAAGAAGCATAATCTCATGCATGTTTATTTTATAAAATCCCGAGGTACCTATCTCAAACAAACATCCATCCATCCATTAGTATAGATAAGTACGTAGTAGTACGTAGTATGTGTAACTTACCCAATATGGTGTTTTGTGTAAGCAAGTGGTGAGTAGGCGGCTGCTGGATCACTCCTCCACTGACCAGCACGCTGTGACCCGCGTGACTTGGAGCCAGCTGCTGATGACATAAGATAACATAAGTGTCAAGTTACATTGGCTTTTAGATACTATAAGCCTTTGTTGGTAGAGCCTATTCTGTGGTAGAGCCCCGACTTATTTTAAGCGACGCAAGACGTATTATTGTCCTACATGAAATTTCATTTCGCTCCAAGTGGCCTTGTGCATATCAGTCGATTACATTGTGAGGTAACGTTGATACCAGTGGTAACTGGATGGGCTACCGAATTTGGACATTTCGTATAACTTCCGCTACCTCAGATTCTTAACATTAAACAAAACATTAAAGCATATTCCTTTTTCTTTCACTAACATTAGGTAATAATCGACGACCTCCGTGGCGCAGTGTGTAGCGCGCGGAAGTCCTGGGTTCGATCCTGGGTAGATTTGGGAATTTATAATTTCTGCATTTTCCCTGGTCTGGCCTGGTGGGAGGCTTCGGCCGTGGCTAGTTACCACTCTACCGGCAAAGACGGCACGCCAACCGATGGGGTATGGGTTTAATATAACTGCCATGCCCTTAACAGGTTAGCCCGCTACCATCTTAGACTGCATCATCACTTACCATCAGGTGAGATCGCAGTCAAGGGCTAGCTTGTAGTGGATAAAAAATACAGTTGAAATATGTAGTACTGGGGACCTGGGAAGTGGGAACCCTCCGCAGTATTACCATGAAAACCCCTACCATTACTGATTAATGGAAATGTTAAGACGCTCAGTAATGAGGAATACGACTCACAGAGAGAGTATCAAAGTTTACAATCACACGGCTCAGGTTTTTATGAGATGGAAAGGATTTTTTATTTGCCCAAATTAATTTAAAAAATCCTCAGGCACTTTCCGATTCCGACAGATTTGAGTAGGCTCATGACTAATTGACTAGACCTGATGATGAGAGATAACTCTGCCCTGTTAGACGAAGCTTATCTTTAAGGGAGGCCATGAAACCTATTATGCTATCTGAGTTGCAAAATTAGTTCCGTACCTATAGAAAATAGTATTGACAGCTTTCGAGACATGCTGAAATTCTAAGGTTGTTTTTTTTAAATATTTTATTTTAATTTTAGACACAATTTAGGTACCTATTTTTCCATTATAAATGCAAAAGTGTGCCTGTCTGTCCATACGTCTGTCTGTCTGTCTAATAAATAAATAAATTATTAAACTGCTACGTTTTAACGGCGTATCCTTTCAACCAATTTTGACTAATTGATGTGCAGAGATAGTATGCACTATGCAGGGAAGATTAAAGGCTATTTTTATCCCCGAAAGTCAAATAGTTCCTACCCGATTTTTGTTAAAACGAAATCATCATCTAGTTTTATAAATTCTCCATTTCTTGAATTACGTAAACACATACTTTCAACGTTAAAGTAAAATGTGCTTGTCTCGACGCAAAAGTAAAATTCATTTTTCTTGTACTGTCACGGGCGCTTACATTGAGATGTACGGACTACGGACGTGTGACGCATTACGCTAAATGCTTTACTTTTTTGGAGATGTAATTTGCACGGCAGGGTTTTTAAGAAAATTTTGGCAGAGCTATGATAGAATAAAATATGTAAAACTCACTTGGATTCTAGCTAGTGTATGGAAGGTATGTACTGTGTATGTACCATCTAGCTGATGCCCGCGACTTCGTCCACGTGCAATAAGTTTCTTAATTCCCGCGAGAACTCCTTAAGTTTACGGGATAAAAAGTAGCCTATTAGATGCAGTGTTAGCCCAAATTTTAATCTATCTCTGTGCCAAATGTCATCCACATCCGTGCAGCCGTTGTGGCGAGGTTGAGTAACAAACAGCCGTCGATCTAAACTTAAACTTTCGCATTTATTCACTCGACGATTCAAAAGCACGTGTCAAAGTTTCCACCACTATAGCCTATTAAGGTCCCACTGATGGACACAGGCCTCCACTCTCATAGGTGAGAGGGAATTAGAGTTTAGACCCACCACGCTCCTCCAATGCGGGTTGGCAGGCTTTAACGACTATTATCATGTTAGTGATAATAACCGGGACCGACGGCTTAACGTGCTCTCCGAGGCACGGGGGTGAAACACCGCCAACTTCCAACTCCGGGCTGGCACTGAGAATTTCTTAATTAAAACACCCAAACACCCAATACCTAACAATTTTTATGCCCGACCGGTAATCGAACCCAGGACCTCGTGATACGCAGTCGACTATGCTAACCGCTAGACCAACGAGGCAGTCAGCTTGTCAAAGTTTATTGAATGAAAAAAGATTTGAGTTCGAGTTATCAAATTCCTTTCTCCACTGGTTTTTTGCAAACTCGACGATGATGTCGGTTGGTGCGGGGGAGGGCTGATTATGATGATGAATATGATGAAGATGATGTTGGTGATGATTACCTGATGATGGGAGAGGTGCTCCGGCACCGGGGTCGGTGCGGGGGGAGAGAACTCGCGCGGTGTCGTGTGGTTCACGGCGAGGGCGGGCAAAGCCGGCTGTGCGGGTAGCGGTGTGCTTGGCAACTGTTGAATAACACCACATTACAGTAAAAAAGACAGATTAAAAACATACGCGCCGAATTGAGAACCTCCTCCTTTTTTGGAAGTCGGTTAAAAATTGACTTCAAAATGCGAAACATCCTATGATATAAAAAAATAATTAAGTAAGAGTTTGTTGTTACTCCATAACTCCAAATAGGTACTTATAATGGAACAATGCAATAACATCGCCAATAAATAAAAATTCATCTGGTGGGAGGCTTCGGCCGTGACTAGTTACCGCCCTGCCGTTACATACCAATAATATAAATGCTAACTGTGTCTTACCTTTCCACGGCCCATCCGGTTTCATGATTAGAACAATTTGTAAATCTGTACTGGGATAGCTTTAATCCCGGAAAAGGGCGTGGGATACTTTTTATCCGTCAAAATTATAGAGTTCACACACAATCTTATAAGAACGCTCGGACAAAGTCGCGGGCATTGTAGTATGATTAAAAAAAGTGTGTGTGCGCAATTCACACACGGCAGAAGCGAAACTTCAGAAAATGAGCCTACGAGAGAATGAGTTAAATATAACTTGTATTCTATCTCATTCTCTCTCTCCTATTATGAATATGCTGGTCTCTTTTTGGTGTCGCTTTTTCGTTTTATCGAATTTTCATATCACAACGATTCTAAAGAAGTTTCACTTCAAAATATCATCAAAATTGGCCAAGCTATTTTCGAGTTCCTGCCAACGCTTAAAGCCATATTATTTCATTATTGTTTTACTTTCGTGTTATACAATTATAATCCTTATTTTAGGAATGTCAAGGTACGTGACATCTTACTGATATTTTGAGTAATATTTCTTAAGTAGTCAGTATGGCCTCAGGAACCTAAATTGAAACGTTAAATAGCACCTGGTGAAGAAGACAAGATAATTAATAACCTAAAGTTAACTATGCTAAACGTGCATCATTAATTTGCATCTTTACTTTGCATTCATCACGGCGCGGCCATTTCTCATCGTACCGCAAGACGGCGATATTTAAAAAACCCATCTGTTTATTTTCTGTAAAAGTTAAAATCTAAATTAAGTTATAACGACGAAAATTGTGTAGCAAGTTGATATAAAAGTTATTGGAAAATAGATAACCTTATTATTATTATTATTTTAGTTAATTTATTGTTTTGTGTGTATTATAATTATTTATAGTGTAGTCTTATTGGAATGACATGAATGTTTAAGGTGGTTGGACGAAATGAGTCCACCAATTTCAAATTTAATTTAAGTAGTTTGTCGTAATTAATATTAAATAAATTTGAATTTGACGGACAAATTTTCACCAACCACCTTAAAAACGAGTCTCTTGTCAGTACAATATACCCGTTGAATTTCAATTTTATTTTGTTAATTGTAAGCAAGTATATTAAGTTTTTTAATTATTGTCACTTCAATTCTATAGCCCGGAGAGACGCATTGGGCAATTGTTAGGTCTCTTCGGGTATGATTTAAATAAAAAGTAATGTAATATTTTCAGGGTGTATTAATGTGAGTTTCCTCATATCAAATCGTCGATCCATAATAAATTCTAAATGCCTGAACAGTTTTGTATGTATGGGGTATCGTTAGAATCCTTACATTATTCCGAGTGACATTGGCTATAATTTAAAAAAAAAAACAATATCGCATCGTAGTTGGTTTCTTAATTTAATGATTTTTTATGGTTTCTTAATGTTCCTTATCGAATAAAAAGGTAAACATGTCGCAGAAATGCGACAGTTTTCTCCGGGCAACAAACTCTGATCTTGGTACTTGTCAAAATATTCAAAATATTAGGTACACATACATAAAAAGTTCACTTCGATAGACCATATTACCTTCAAAATGAACATAAAATTAAGTTTACAACACTATCGAAAGCCATTTAGATAGGCTTATAGAAGCTGCTTTGAATCACTTCAATGATTAATTCACTTTAATAATTCATCTTGTCATTAACATGACAAGGGTTTATCAAAAGCCGTATCTGAGCCCCGCAGTGCCTTTCACGTACCGTATCACCCTGTCGAATCTACCCCGTGTCTAGCATTCGAATAAAGGTAGGTATATCTGCTCCCGAACATGTGGGTTGATTGGACGTTATCTACTCACGTTATCCAGAATATTCTGTATGAATATGTTGGGTGACATTTATGGAAAATTGATTGAAATCCATACTATTAATTGTGTAGACAGACACACAATTAATAGTATGGAATTCAATCTATTTTGTGCGACCTTTCATGGCACATCTCTTCATCCGATTGTGAAGAAATTTGGTACAGGTTGTATCCCGGGAAACGATTTTATTCAAACACACAGGGATTTCTTATGAATTATGATTCGTCTCGATTTGACTCTACCATCTCATTATATTAAACAGAGATTTTTATTCCGGAACATTAAAGAATTCATAAGGGATAAATCAAAACCCAAATCGACGCGAAAGATTTCATAAGCATGATCTTGTAGGTAAGTATTAGAAATGCGAAAGTGTGTCTGTCTGTCTGTCTGCTACCCTTTCACACCCATCTGTCCAACCGATTTTGATGAAATTCGTTACAGGGATAGGTTGTATCCCGGCGAAGGACATTGGCTTTTTATCCAGGAAAATTCAAAAGTTCCCGCGGGAATCAAAAAACCATTCACGCGGACGAAGTCGCATCATCTAGTCTTAAATAAGATAAAATCCTCCTAGCACTCGATAGTTTCATCAGCCCGTTGCATTGAATGCAACAATGTGATTTCCTGTTTTCCTTTTGAAATAAACCTTCGATTCCCGGGTGGCGACGGAGACGTCAATCTAAACGCTGCCAGCGAGTGCTCTCTCCGGGTTTACTTTGTTTTCCTCTTCGAATGTGTATTTTATTTCAAAAGCACCTGTTGTGTGAAGATCTAATCTTACAGATTGTTTCTAGAAATATATTGTTAAAGCTGATTGAAAACCCCGAGACGAACTCTTTAATTTTCTGTGATAAAGGTGAGATGAAAGAACTATATTAACTCATGTCCACCATCATGCGGGGAAAACTGGCTTTCTTACAAAGAGGAGCCCAATTCTCACTTCCAAGATTAGTTTTGGAAGGAAGAATTGCAGGCAAGAGAGCTCCGGGTCGCCAAAGGCGCAAGTGGTTGGACGATATAAGGGAGTGGACAGGGCTTAGCTATCCAAAGCTCAAACATATGCGGCTCAAAATAGAGAAGCTTTTCGGATGATGGCCGCCAAACTTCATTTTGAAGAAGGCACACGATGATGATGATGATTTACTAGTTTATTGTCGATGACTTGTTTCTTGGTGGGACTACAGACTTCTTATTCTTATGGGATGGGAGTTAAGAGAAGTCTAAACATTTATTTGTCAATTATTCTTTACTAGCTGAAGCCCCCATCTTCGTACGCGTGGATTGTTTTTTTTTTACCACTTATTTTTATTTTTATCACACAATAAATATTTAAGTACGAACGATAATTATCTTTTAAATAAATTAATTTAATAATATTTAAATTAATTTAATAATATAAGGCTCTATAAAACTGTATACTTACTCTTGGCTTGTTTGTATTGTCCCGTAAAGGCAACGTCTCTTCACTGCCACTCCTCGAGGAGTCGGGAGGTGTGAGACGCCTTTGTTCATTTTGTGAGGACAGAATTTGCATTTCCAACATTTGTTCTTGTCTTATGTCGTCATTGTAATCCTGCAACAAGAAATATTGCTATTCATACATAATAGTAATCTCGTTTGTTATCTATATATACTTATATAATATACACTATTTATACTGATATTATAAATGCGAAAATTGGATGGATGGATATTTGTTTCTCAATCACGCCAAAACGGATCTGCATGAAATTTGCCACAGGGATAGATTATAGCCTGGAATAACACATATGCTACTTTTTATCCCGGAAAATTCAAGAGTTCCCGCGGGAATCACAAAAAACTATCTCTTAAACCGATTTTGATGAAATTTGGTATAGGGATAGTTTGTATTTAAAGAGTTCCCGCGGGAATCAAAAAATCTTAATCCACACGGACGAAGTCACGGGCATCATCTAGTATTTAATATACATATGAAACATTGGATAGACGCAGGAGTTACTTTGCGGAAGTCCATCATAATGAAGGATCCAGATGTTTAATTCGCTATAATACGCGACAACAGGAAAATCTATGTGATACAGTATTTTTTTTTTCACCACACCACAGAACTCCCCCAAAAACTACCCTCAACGTACGTTTCACTCCGATACCGGAGCATCTTCAGGAGATGTTGCCTCCACAATGCACGATTTAAAAAAAAACACTGTACCACATAGATTTTCCTGTTGTCGCGGATTATAGCGAATCAAACTTCTGGTTCCTTCAATACTGTGGCGGTCCGCACATAATCCAATAGATGGTATGGCACTAAGCAATACGTGACCATAGATATCTAGGTTACAAATGTATTTATTACAATTTAATTATATTTAGTTCACACTTTGTCACGTAACATAAATAGGCACTATTTTAGTTAGCAATCTGTACAAGGTTTTCCCCACTCCAATGATCCAAATTTCTTAGTATATAAGGTTAACATAAATCTGTAAATATATGCCATTTTCACACCGAGTCTGTGTGTATCAATTCTGCTCCAACTCACAACGATCTACACGCAACCCGCAACAGTGGTGACCCCGACGTGATCTTCAAGCCGACGTGATCTTCAAGCCGACGTGATCTTCAAGCCGACGTGATCTTCAAGCCGACGAAATTAACAAGTCTACGGAAACAATAAGTCTACGGATCAGCAACCAACGGAGCAACATGGCCCATCCGACACCCACACCAGCAAGAAGTTTCGGCAGTACCAATTCCGACACAGACCTAGTGGCATCAATCACCGTAGCCGAAAGAATACCACAGTTTTGGACCGACTCACCGCGTCTATGGTTTTCGCAGTTCGAAGCTATTATCGCCTCTCAGAAACAGGGAGATGAATTCAAATACAACCACGTAGTGTCAAAACTACCAAAAGAGGTCATCCACCAAGTCAGCGATATATTGACCAGCCCACCTACAGAGAACAAGTACAACTGTATTAAAGAAAGGCTAATCAATTGCTACGAAGAAAATGAGCATCGGCGTTTCCACAAATTACTCTCAGAGATGGACCTGGGAGATCAAAAGCCATCACAGCTTCTTAGAAGAATGAAGGAAGCTGGTTGCGGGAAAATAAATGAAGACACACTCCGTTTGTTATGGATGAGGCAACTTCCTCCCTCTGTAACTTCCGTATTGGCTGTTACCGAGAATTTGGCAATAGATAAACTGAGCGACATGGCTGACCGTGTTTACGAGAACACTCGTACCAGTAAAACCACTATGACCGCAGTAAGCGCTGACGTAAATCTCATCACTCACCTGACGTCACAAATTGCAAGAATGCAGTTAGAAATTGCTGCGATACGCAATGATCGCGCGCAGCACAACGTTCGACGCAGCAATTTTAGTCGACCGCATTACTATCGATCTAGGTCAAGATCGCGCCAACGGGCATCGTTTAAACAAGAAGGCAATCCTTGCTATTATCATCAGGTTTTTAAGGAAAAAGCATACAAATGTCAGCAACCTTGTTCCTGGGGAAGCAAGCAACAGTCGTCGGAAAACTAAGCTCAGCGCAGAGTACGGCGGAGCTCTGTGCTATCCGTCCTTCAAACCGCCTAACTATTACCGACTCCAACAGTGGTTATAGGTTTCTGGTGGACACGGGTGCAAACATATCAGTTATACGCAGGACAACACAGCACACAGGAAGCGCAAGCGATATCAAATTGTACGCCGCTAACGGAACCGTGATCGATACATTCGGTGAACAAACTTTAACATTGAATATGGGTTTACGCCGACCTTTCATCTGGACTTTCATCATTGCCGATGTCAAGATGCCTATATTAGGAGCTGATTTTCTAGAACACTACCGTTTGTTGGTAGATGTGCATGGTCAAACTTTGATCGACAAAACGACGGATATAACCACACCCGTGAGTTCAATAAAAGTAAATATGCCGTCCATACGCTCCATCGACTCTGGTTTACCCGAGATCATCAAACGATTACTGGAAAAATACGAAAGTATTACTAGGCCGACGTCAATGAAAGTACCCACGAAACACAAGGTGCAGCACCACATCATCACAGAAGGATTTCCAGTATCCGCTCGCGCTCGTCCGCTCCCTCCTGACAAGTACAAAGCTGCCAAAAAGGAATTTCAGGAGATGATGGAAATGGGAATATGCAGACCATCTAGTAGTCCATGGGCTAGTCCATTGCACATGGTAAAAAAGAAAAATGGTGAATGGAGACCATGCGGTGACTACCGCGCATTAAATAAGATTACTGTTCCAGACAGATATCCATTGCCGAGGCTACTGGATTTTACATACATCGCAAGCGGGAAGAATATTTTTAGCAAAATCGACGTCCGGAAGGCTTATCATTCTATAGAAGTAGCGGAGCCCGAAAAAACTGCAATAATTACACCATTCGGACTTTTCGAGTTTCCAAGGATGCCTTTTGGATTACGCAACGCTGGACAAACGTTCCAGAGATTTATGGATTCACTATTCCGAGATTTGGACTACATTTTTATTTTTGTCGATGACATATTAGTGGCAAGCGAGTCCGAAGAACAACATTACAAACATTTGGAGACTGTTTTCAGCAGATTACAAGAAAATGGGATTACAATAAATATGAACAAATGTGAGTTTGTAAGAAGAGAGTTAGATTTTCTTGGTTATCATATAACGAGCCAAGGAATGAAACCGACACAAGAGAAAATTCAAGCAATTATCGATTATCCCAAACCAAAAACGGTGAAGGAATTACGTCGTTTCCTGGGCATGATCAACTTTTACAGAAATTCAATTAAGCAGGCCGCTAAGCATCAAGCCCCACTTAACCTATTTTTGAGGAATTCAAAAAAGAACGACAACACACCGATATTGTGGAATTTAGAAGCCGAACGTGCTTTTCAACAATGCAAGCAAGATTTGCGCGACGTCGTAACTGTGTCATTTCCTCATGCTGACGCAGCGATTGCATTAATGAGCGACGCAAGCTTAAAATGTGTGGGCGCAGTTTTACAGCAGAAGGTCGATCGGGAATGGAAGCCAATAGCATTTTTTTCAAAAACCTTATCGGAATCACAAGTCAAATACTCTACTTATGATCGCGAACTTTTGGGTATATATATGGCTACGAAACATTTTCGTCGATTGATTGAAGGTCGCAGTTTTACAATTTATACTGACCACAAACCATTGGTTCACGTTTTCGACAAGAAACCATCAATGGATGACACTCCAAGAAGAATAAGATACCTAGATTACATATCGCAATTCAGTACCGATATACGGCACGTGAGTGGACAAGACAACGTTGTGGCTGACGCTTTGTCTCGAGTTGTAGAAACGATTACTTTACCCACGGTTATCGATTTTTCTGATTTGGAAAAAAACCAAGAGGGTGACGCTGAATTACAACAACTTATGCAAAATAAGTCGTTGCATATGAGGCGCATAGAAGTGCCAAATACAAACAGCAAAATATATTGCGATATTTCCACTGGAGTTACTCGTCCGTATATACCGCAGAAACTAAGAAGGACAATTTTTGACAGTTATCACAATCTGAGTCATCCAGGCAAAAACACTACAAGGAAATTGATTAGAAGAAATTACATCTGGCCTAACATGAATTCAGAAATAAACAAATGGTGTGATACATGTTTACAATGTCAGCAATCAAAAGTGCATAGACATACAGTTTCACCGCTCGGAAAATTTATGCCTGCTGCGCGTTTTTCACATGTACATATTGATATCGTTGGACCATTACCTACCTCTCAAAACAAAAGGTTTTTAGTACCTAACAATGATAGACCGCTGTACGTCATGGCCTGAAGCTTTTCCAGTTTCGGATATAACAGCTGAGACGATCGCCAGACTGGTTTACGAAGGGTGGATCTGTCGTTACGGGTGCATGGATTTTATCAGCACGGACCAAGGACGCCAGATGGAATCGGAGATATTCCGGAATCTCGCAAGATTAATGGGAATTGAGAAGTTCCGAACTACACCATACCATCCACAGTCTAACGCTAAAGTTGAGAGATTACATAGAACTAGTAAAACGGCGTTAATGGCTCGAGCAAATACGACGAATTGGACAAAAGAGTTGCCGTCAGTTTTATTTGGCATACGCTCCAGCTATCGACAAGATACTGGGTTTAGCGCTGCAGAACTTGTTTACGGCACAACCATCAAGTTACCGGCAAGTTTTTTCGGTGACAAATCGGAAACCACATACCCTGAGTTCATTCAAGGGATCAAGGAAAATATTAGCCGAGTCACGAGTATCCCACAGCGAGAGAGTTCGAATCGGAACGTGTTCGTGCATCCACGTTTATCAGACTGTTCACACGTATTTTTGAGGTGCGATAGACTTCGCCCAAGCCTAACTCCTCCGTATGAAGGACCCTTTCGAGTCATCAGGCGGAGCAGCAAAGTTTTTACGATTGAACGTAACGGCAATGAAATGAACGTATCGATAGATCGATTGAAGCCAGCATTTTTGCTAAACGAGGAATTTGAGGAACACGACAATACAGTAAGAGATGATTTATCGACCGAGCACAGTGGATTTAAACAGCAGAAGATTACACGTTCAGGGCGCGTATCTCGCCCCATCGTTCGTTTTGCGTAAATAGTCATAAGGCCAATTATTTTTGATAATAATTCTGTATATTTTTTTTTCAAGGGGGGAATATCTATGGCACTAAGCAATACGTGACCATAGATATCTAGGTTACAAATGTATTTATTACAATTTAATTATATTTAGTTCACACTTTGTCACGTAACATAAATAGGCACTATTTTAGTTAGCAATCTGTACAAGGTTTTCCCCACTCCAATGATCCAAATTTCTTAGTATATAAGGTTAACATAAATCTGTAAATATATGCCATTTTCACACCGAGTCTGTGTGTATCAATTCTGCTCCAACTCACAACGATCTACACGCAACCCGCAACAGATGGCATTACTAGTAGCGCACGATGAACACGAAGAGCCTAACTCACGCTAACGAAGCGTTCTCTGTACGCCTATATACGACCTCCAACGATGAACGGTTGGACCAGTGGTCCCCGAGCACAACACCCGCTCAGAAGGATGATCATCCTTTGTTACGGTCGAGCCATATCACCTGCTCCCGTACAAATACATAATATGAAAGTTTCATAATCTATTATATGAAAGTGAAATACCACTCACTCAATCACTGACTAATCTAATAACTAATAAACTAATCACGATATCTGAGGAATATAAAGCATAGCGACTTGAAATTTGGAAAGTAGGTTCCTTCTGTGTAAACATCAGCTAAGAAACGGATTTAAGAAAATTCACACCTTAGCGGTTGAAAGATTTTGAAGTAAGAGACATGGAAATCGGCATTTAAGTTACTAGTATAATATAGGTGCGAAAATGAGGTTAAAATATAGCTGTTAATAAGAAATCGCTTGCGATATAAAAACAACATTATTTTGTTGCTTATTACCATCCTAAAAGGTCATATTTTCTGACCTTTCTGTCTAAACACTCCGATAAAACATCTTATACAAAGAGAAGAATTTGTGGTCGTGAAAATGTTTTCGATATCTAACTTGAGGCCACTCTGCTTAGGCTCTAGGCAGATTGCGGGATGACGTATTTGTTTAATTTTTTTGCGAAGGAGACTGATCTTTATTTCAACCACATAATGTACAAAGTGTGAAGCAAAACTATAGACAAAACGATGGACTGAGTGTAATTTTTCAAGTCAACTGGGAAGTCATGAGCATTGACAAGAAAATTTGTGTTTTAATATGGATGAGCACGATTTAAGCTACCTATTGCTAGACGGAGTAAACGTAAATACTTGTCGCTGTATTCGCAGTCCATGCATAATCCAAAAGATGGCACTATTAGTAGCGCACGAAGAACAAGAAGAGGCTAAATCGCAATTACGAAGTTTTCTCTTTACTAATTACGCTATATATATGTCACCGTAAGATTGTAAAATCCGTTAGATTATAATCTAAAGGTTTCTATCCCGCTAGATTATAAACTGTCGAAAGATTGTGAACCGTTCAATGTTCTGAGTATTAATTTATGAAATATTTATTGTTTTTACGTTTTCTTGTCTCTTTCTTGTACAGTTCGCGCGCGAGTTGAATGCAGAGTAAATGTAAGTGTCACCATACATTTACTCTGCATTCAACTCGCGCGCGAACTATAGGTTAGGTTAGGGTTTGACATGAATATTCAGGTAGTATTCACTCAGGTTCTAACGGGTTAATATACCTAATATATTACAATTTACCGATAATTTATTAAAATAACGCGTTAAATTGTAAGCAGTATGTTACGGTTCACAATCTGTCGAAAGTTTATAATCTATCGAGATAAAAAACGTTATATTATAATCTAACGGATTTTACAATCTTACGGTGACATATATACTTACGCCCTCCAAAGATGAACGGTCGGATCAGTGGTCTCCGAGCACAACACCCGTTCGGAGGATGATCATCCTTTTGTTCGGTCGAGCCATATCACCTGCTCCCGTACATACTTTTTTAAACTTACAACTCTCAGAGTCGCCGTGAATCTGGCATTTCGACACTGGTGACTTCACAGGAATGTGCTTTGAACCTTATGCACTCACGGCTTTACGAGGGACAGTTGACTTTCGTTATAATTTTTATTGTTACAGTTTATTTTCGCTGTGAGACCGCTTTTTACCAAGATTTGAATGGCTACATTGACGTTGTGACCTTTGCGAAGAATAAAGAAGTTGTTTGGATAATTTATCGCCAACCTTCATTTAACTTCGTCCTTTGAGTACTAAGCCTCGATTAATTTAATATTAATTTGCTACTTTATTACTTTTTCAATTCATTCGGAACTTAAATTAGTTTAATATTATAATAATTTAAGGAATCTAAATAATGTATGTACTTGAGTTTTAGTATTTTCCTGCATTTTATGAAAAATGGGTCTCTGGAAGGAGTACGACCGTTTGCAAACCTATCGGTCATTTTAAGTTTTGGTGTTTTGCTGTACTGTACGTACCCTCTTGATTAAGTACCTATGTATCAATACTATACTATAATAATATTATATGGATGGATGTTTGTTCCTCAATCACGCCAGAACGCATATGGATGAGATTTGGCACTGAGATAGTTTTTTTTTTATCCACTACAAGCTAGCCCTTGACTGCGATCTCACCTGTAAGTGATGATGCAGTCTAAGATGGTAGCGGGTTAACCTGTTAGGGGCATGGCAGTTATATTAAACCCATACCCCTTAAGTTTCTACACGGCATCGTACCGGAACGCTAAATCGCTTGGCTGCACGTCTTTGCCGGTAGGGTGGTAACTAGCCACGGCCGAAGCCTCCCACCAGGCCAGACCAGGGAAAATCCAGAATTTTTAAATTTCCAAATTGACCCTGTCGGGGATCGAACCCGGGACCTCCGCACGTTAAGGCAACAGCGCTACAAACTGCGCCACGGAGGTCGTCAAAAGTTTGGAATAACACATAGGCTACCTTTCCGTCGTTCCCGCGGAAACCAAAAAAGCTCAATACACACGGACGCGGGTGAAATGATATATAAGTGAAATATAAATATAAGTGAAAGTGAAATAATAAGAAGAGTGAAATATAATGCTAGTGAAATATAAGAGTATCCGTTTCCCCGTCGTTATTATTCCTTCACCTTAAATGCACGAATTTTCTTTAATGTATATTGCCTCACGAAACTTGTTCACTCTAGGTGCAAAGCCTATTTATTTTATTCGAACTAATTTACGACTACAAAATATTATATTCTGCGCACCAAATGCATATGTATGGCTTTATGTGCTGGCATAATATCGAAATGGCATTTTTATTGCTATCAAATATCTGTTGTGATTGTTCCGAAACGTTATTGAAATAAATATGTTTTATGGTTTTTATGGCACTTTGAGCAAATTTATTCGCTAGTTCCATGCTTGTATGGAATTTTCAATGTATGGATTCAATTGGTTTTGAAGCAAGTTATTATTTCAGGTCGCAGAAAATAAGGCGTGGGAAGAATTAAGAATTTATGGTTACGAAATATGACATATAAACAATCAGAGAACTACCGCCTAGCTATGGGCATTGAGATTCAGTAATTGAAAGCTTATAAAGAAGATTATCCTAAGTATACGTTTTCTACTGCTTTTTCTTGAAACATTAGTATGTATATTTTTGTATCTTTTAATTTCTTTGTGTACAATAAAGTATATTTTACTTTTACTTTACTTTACTTTTACTTTATATTTGTGTGTTTATATGTAATTTTATGGTATAATTTCTCGTTTCATTCTATCTCATATCTTGTTGTACCTATTCTTCCCCCACAACCTTTCTCACTGCCAAGGGTCACTGGTAGAGATCTCTTATAGAGATAAGTGCTTCCTTGTCCACTATGTATCTGTTTTTCTTCTTATTTTATAACTTTTTGGTACTAAATAAATTAAAAAAAAAAAACAAACTAAAAACATTTCTTAAGGATTATATTAGTAGTAGTATAAGTCTTTAATGCATCTTAACATATAGGTACAAAATTATGCATATGTCACCGTAAGATTGTAAAAACCGTTAGATTATAATATAACGTTTTTTATCTCGATCTATATATATAAAAATGAAACCCGTTTTCCTTGGTCACGGCATCACGCGTGAATGGCTGGACCGATTTCACTAATTCTTTTTTTGTTGTATTTGTTATTATTAGGAGAAGGTTCTTACGGAAAAAAATATTAAGATCATCTCTCAGAAATATTGAAAAATATACATTTAATTTTGCATACTAAGGCGGTACGAAGTTCGCCGGGTCAGCTAGTATATTATAAACTGTCGACAGATTGTGAACCGTAACATACTGCTTACAATTTAACGCGTTATTTTTCGGTAAATTGTAATATTATATTAGGTATATTAACCCGATAGAACCTAAGTGCCCGGGCACTACCTGAATATTCATGTCAAACCCTAACCTAACCTATAGTTCGCGCGCGAGTTGAATGCAGAGTAAATGTATGGTGATACTTACATTTACTCTGCATTCAACTCGCGCGCGTACTGTACAAGAAAGAGACAAGAAAACGTAAAAACAATAAATATTTCATAAATTAATACCCAGAACATTGAACGGTTCACAATCTTTCGACAGTTCATAATCTAGCGGGATAGAAACCGTTAGATTATAATCTAACGGATTTTACAATCTTACGGTGACACATACAAAATAGAACACTATAACTGTGGTAATGCGCAAAGGCGGCCTTATCACTAAAGTGATCTTTTACTAACCCGAGCGTACAAAGCTGATACTTAATATAATAAAAATGCAGAAAGCAATGTAGTTTGTCAGAGCGACACGGCAAATATTGTTTTTAAATTACCTTGTTTCTACAAAGAGCGACATCTTCGATTGAAATAATATTGATCACTTTTTGTATTCCTCCTTCATTCCTTTATAAGGTGCTGTGTCAAATATATTAAACAGGTTTGCTCAATTTGTTCAAAGCCTTTTGTTTAAGTTTTGAAACGCAATATTTCCATAAACTTCAAACATCAATGCTTTTTATTCAAATCCAGAGTGAATAGGCATCTTCTAGGCAAGCGCGCTCCACCTTAGGCTGCATCACCACTTGCAAGCAAGTCTGATTGCAGCCAAGCGCTAGCCTATATATTAAAAAAAAACTTTTACAAGTGCTTTTGAATCGTCTAATGAATCTACTGCGGGTTTGGAATGCCATTTCTACTGAGAAGAGCCAGCAAGAAACTTGGTGGTTGCTCTTTGATCCATGCTCTCATAATCGATAACAGTATAATAAGCTTTTTGAAGGAGCATACTTTTAATGGAATTTTTAAACATATGTAAAGGTAAGTCTAAAATGGATTAAAACAATAAATTTCTAGCGACCCGGAACTATTGTACCAGTAACTATAAAATATTTCAATACTATTCTTCACTGTTTCTGGGGGTTTACTACCATCGCATAAAGCAGTATTACTTCAAAATGACAGTAATTTTATGTCACGCACCTTGACGCGTGTAAAATAAGGTTTATAATTCTAAAACACGAACTTCAGCAATAGTAAAATAATATTATGGCTGCGATGAAAGTATGCCCCCAGTAAGCAGGTCTACAATACTTTAAACATCGCGTCGATTTAAAGAAAATTGATCCCTACATGGAAGTCAGGTGTAATAAATCCTTCAATGTGTTACAACGGATAAACTTTAAAATTGTTCTCCCCTCGTGTTTATACTCGTAATACGCTCGTAAAATCAGTTCCCGCCTGACTTCGTTCTAAAATTGAAAAATAGCTGTTCTATACTCTATTCTTAAGCTAAAGCGCTTGTTTGTTCGGTATTGGATCGATCTACTGTTGCAAAGTTATTATCAGATTCTTTTAGTGGTAATTTTTTCCTTTCGTATTTTTGGGGATTTATTTAGGTATTCATTTTCATTATTGGTTATATGCACGTTGCAAAGTTATTATCAAATTCTTGCAGCATAATATTTTTAGCCTTGTATTTTTGTGGTATTTCATGTCATTGATGTTTGTGGTCATTGATGTAGAATTTTAGTTACTCATTCTATTTCAATGGGTACTGTAATAAGGTTTTAGTTGTTTGTTTGTTTATTCAGCGTTGGACCTATTTGTTGGCAAGTTATTATCAGATTCTTCTAGTTAGTTTATTGCAACTTTTAAAATTTCCATTATTTGCTTGTACAGACCTATTTGTGGTAAAAAGTTATCTGCCTTTCTGATTCTCGTATTTTTTTGGGGAATACATAGTTTTGCTTTGTGTAGGTATAAATTGCTATAATTGCTAACTCTTTACTTTTTCTGTATTTAAATTTTTAGGTAAATGTTTAGTTACTATCAGTCTTACTTCTCTAATAACTGTCAAATCTAACTCTAAAATCAACTCTATATTATAACGCACGTTTGATCTTGTATGCAGAGTGGATTAAGACAAGCTTTTTAAAATAAAGTGCCTCTCTCTTTTGTGTTTGTATTCAATTATTGCTAATATATTGCAATATCTCGTTCTCTAAATGGAAAGCTCGTATAATATAGGGATGTCTGCTATTTTCTTAAACCAATATCGTCTTCGTACAATATTCAGTATGTTCTATGATATAACCCTTTATTTATTTAAATTATACAACAGTACCCTAATTTTCTTTGTTTATTTTAAGAAGTAGTTGGAAGCGAGTATCACTACAGCTATGTATCTATACTTCTCTGGTAATATTATAAATGCGAACTTTGGATGGATGGATGTTTGTCACGCCAATACGGCAGAACGGATCTGGATGAAATTTTGTACAGAGATAGATTATAGTCTGGAATAACACATAGGCTACCTTTTATCCCGGAAAATTCAAGAGTTCCCACGGGAACCAAGAAATCTCAATCCACGCGAAAGAAGTAGCGGGCATCACATAGTGATTGAATAAAGTAAAAATCTACTGTCTATGTTTTCAAAACTACACTAGCGGCACGCTATGATGGCCGGTTTGAATCATCAACGCTCATGAAGTTCCGTATATCCGATAACGACTTTGAAGGAAATAATTGTATTACTTTATTGACGATAGTGATGTGCAGAGATTCATAAATTTTATCGAATGTAGTTTTAGGTTTAGGACCTTTATTAAAGGTTTAAATTAACCGGTAACCGGCCATCATAGCGTGCCGCTAGTGTAGGTGTTCATAACAACGATTCAAAAGTATTCTGCTGTCACTTCTTTCTTAATACATAAAATTCCTTTATTATATTCAGGGCTTTTAGTTTTATATCTATAAAAAAATGGATAAAGACGTCAAGTCCGTTTTTAGTTGGCAGTAATGGATGTTTGGACCTAGGCCAGTTGGCTCCTCTACTTAAATAATTTGGTTTTGCTTTTAGATTATTTGGTTTTGATTTACATAATGTTATTAATCAAATCAATATCTTTTGCAAAAGTTTTATCTCTTTATTTATTATTGCAACTTTGGGTGCAACTGAGTTTCTTTCTCTTTATAAATCCAAACAATAAGTTTTTATTTTCTGCTTTTTAGTTTACTTTACCGAATTTGCACATTGCCGAAAACGGGTTCTGTGAGTTACTTGATGCATTTCTCGCTACGAGGCAATGCGCAATTTGCCTTGCAAATTCGATTGGCTCGCAAATTGCTGCAATCGTTAAAAGAGACGTCCTGACGTGTGGAACCTGCAAATGAACAGGTTTAGGTATAGGAATGCAAGTGGTGCGCATGACATAGAGGCATAAAACCACCGCTTACTCCGGTTAAAAAAAGCTCATGCTTATTTTTAATTTTGCCCTACCTGAAAATAGGTATCTACCTAACCAATGGCTACCCTGTTTCCGAATACTTTGCATGTCACCAAGCGTCGTAGCATACGCCTTGTATTCGCTAGTCCTACATACAGTTTTAGTTAGTATTCAGACCCACGCAAATGGCCAAATTATTACTTACTAAGTTTTCTAGTATGTCGGTGCATATCTCCGTGGTTTCTGAACCGAAACAAGGTGGTCCCATAAAAAATTCTGACTCCAAATCCTCAACCCCGACACTAAAAATCTTTCCAAAAACCCGACCCCCAACGCCACCGCATAATTTTTACATCCTTACCGTAAGTTAAGGATGTAAAAATTATAATAATTATAATAAAATAATTCTAACTAACAAACTAAATAATAATAATTAAATAATTCCTACTTTTCTAGTAAGTAGGTATATTGTAGATTATAAATATTTGTGTGGGTTTTGAAGGCTTTAGGAAATAAATTGAATACGTACTGGTACTAAGAACCTCCTGAGCTCAGCGAGCGCGTACGCGATGCGCGCGTGCGCCTCGGCCGGCGTGGCGAAGGCGCTGATCTCCACGTGCAGCTCGTCCGACAGGTGGGCGAACTTCGGGTCTCCGGACACGCGGAGCTCCTCCTCCTGGTGACAGATGAAACTTTGATTAATAAGTACAGCAACCATTATGTAATTCAAATTTCAAATTCAAAAGAATTTTTATTTTTAACTTTTTAGTGTCAGTGTTGAGGATTTGGAGTCAGTGTGAAGTTTTTTATGGGACCACCTCGAGAGCATCCTCTAAAAACTGATAGAAACAAATTTCAAATCGGTTCAGAAACCACGGAGATATGCACCGACATACCTACATTAAAAAAAAAAAAAAAAATATACGCCGAATTTAGAATCTCCTTCTTTTTTGGAAGTCGGTTAAAAATGCGAAAGTGTCTGACTGTCTGACTGCTACTGTTTCACGGTCCGGACAGTCCAACCAATTTTGTCAATTTTGAAAATCAGTGAGTTGCTACAGGATTTTCAAGAACCTAAACCACGGGTACCACCCACTAGCAAATAAATATTATAAATGCGAAAGTGTGTTTGTTGTTTATTGGTTTGTCCTTCAATCACGCCGTAACGGAACCACGGACCGACGATACCTTTTGACGATCTTTCATAGAGCCTCGTCCCAACACCGCCATCTTACACATGGTGTCTTCCTGCAGCCTCTTCAGAGAGTTGCCTTTCGGCCCCAGCAGCTTTCCCACAAAGTTGAACTGTAACAGGAAAAGACAATCAATCTCATGAAAGAAAAAGAAAACTATTGACTCACTTACTCACTGATTAACATGAACTATTAGATAGGTACTGATGCCCACGACTGCGTCCGCGTGGAAAAGATTTTTTATTCGCACGGGAGCGAAGTGTCAGGCAGCAAGTAAATTCTACAGAAGCAAGAGTCTAAAGAATGTCTAATATCCGCAGAGTGGAGTGAAGCGGAGTTGGTATATTTAATAACAACTTAAAACTGTATCTTATAATGTTTGACACACAGTTTAAATTGGAGTGATAAAAACAGAACCGATACCGTAGCTAATTATCACCATCAAGCCTTATTCCTTGTAAACATGACGTTCAGGGCGTGTATTTTGTAGGTACCTATTTTGAATAAAGATGCTTTGAGTTTGAGTTTGAACACTTTGAGTCTCCTTAAAAGGCACACCGCACTATGGCAAATTATTTTTTTCTACTCAATAAGTAGGTAGGTACTTAATATACTGTTAGGTAAAATACTTTTAGGAATCGTCGAGTGAAACTACCACTGGTTCGGAATAACATTCCTATGAAAAAGAGGCAGAAAGAAACTTAGGCAATGTATTTTATTACATCGTTTAATGTATTTAGGTTTAAAGATGTTTTATTTTTCCTCAAAAAAAGAACAAAGTTCACTTATATGAGAAAATTACAACTAATATATAATAAACTTAAAAATTAATGCATAAAGTAACAAGGTGACCTATATACTAATCTTATTATTACACTGCACTCTGAAAATGCTTCAGTAATTTTTTTTTTAAATCTGACGAAGGATTTTTCATTTGAAACTTCGTTTGGTAAATCATTGTACAGTAGCGCTCCCTCAAACTGTATAGTTTTTGAACCATAAGTTTTAGTCCTGGCTTTTGGTAATTGTAATTTATGTTTGTTTCTTGTACAATGTTTATGTGATTTCGTTTTAAAAGTAATTTGTGTGTGCATCGAATTTGAAATAATTTTTCTCACTAACATGCATGTTTTGTATTTGTAAAGTTGATTTATAGATAATGTATTAGTTTTTTTATAAAGTTCTTTAGTCGGGAAGCGAAAGTCAAGTTGGAATAAAGTTTTTAACAGTTTGTTTTGGGATATTTGCAGATCTTGTAAATTAGTTTTAGCCGCACTTCCCCATATCTCTATTAAATATTCGAGTAGAGGCTTAGCTAATGAATTGTAAATAATAGATCGTACTTTAGGCGGTATACATCGTGTAGATCTGCGCAAAGCCCCTGTTAAAGATGAGAGTTTTGACTGTAGGTAATCTAAATGAGCTCGCCATGTTAATTTAGAATCCAAAACTAAACCAAGATATTTTTCGGTTTCTGATTGTTTCAGTTCTTGGTTACTTATTATTAAAGGATCGAATTTAGGAACAATTTTGTTTTTAGCAGTAAAAAGCATATACGAGGTTTTAGAAACATTTATAGTGAGTAAGTTATACTGAAACCATTCATTTAGTGTATCAAGATCAGATTGTGCGTCCGATATAATCTCATGAATCGAATCTCCAAAATAGAATAAACATGTATCATCAGCATATAATGATACTTCTCCAGTCAAGCCCAGGTTGCCAATATCATTTATGTAGATCAAAAATAATAGAGGGCCCAGGATGGACCCCTGGGGTATACCACAAACGACATCACATGGGTTGCTTTTAAAATTTTCAATTTTAACTATTTGTTTCCTACTTGATAAATATGATTCGAGAATCTTAAACGCTGATCCTGATAGACCAATGCTTTGTAATTTATTAAGCAAGATAGTGTGAGAGACGGTATCAAAAGCCTTTTTAAAATCAATGAATATACCTACAACTATCTTCTTCTTGTCAATATTAGTTTTAAGTTTCGTAATTAGATCGATTGTGGCCGAAAGAGTATTAGATTTAGCACGAAAGCCATACTGACCTTTATACAAAAAGTTTAATTCTGTTAGATAATTATTTAAACGTACATATAAAATCTGCTCAAATACTTTTGAGATTATGGGTAGGACCGATATGGGACGATAGTTCCCAGGATCAGATTTAGAGCCAGCTTTGTGAATAGGGCTTACCTTAGTATTTTATTACATTAAACGATTTATTACAAAAAAGATTAGTTCAAGTTGTTTTTAAATAAGAACCTGCGCCTCGAGCCTCGATGCCTTAGCTCTGTCAGTGTGTATACCGCCTATTAAGGCTAAGAGCCTTGATTGCTGGATTTACTTCAAAATAAAGTTGTCAATTTTATGCTAATATATAACGGGAGTTGTTCTGAAAACCTCGGGAGATAACCGTAATGATATTCCATCGCCGCCCATAACACAATTCGCCCAATTTGATTCCACTGATCCCATAAAATCAATCATACCCTCAATATGTCCCCAATTCTGAAATTGTGGATTGGGCGCAGCTCATTTCCTGCCGCCGATCCGACCTAGCCGCAAGGGGCATTCATTAAGTACCTATCTCGAATAGAATAGAATAGAATAGAATAGAATATTTATAGAATAGAATATTTATTTATTTGCATGATTGTAAGTAAGTAGGTACATAGTACGGTGTTATTATGTAATAAGGAGAGCATGTTACAATCAGCCATACAATGGCGTGCAAAATACTTAAAACTAACATAGGTTTCATAAAAGGGACTAAACAAGTTGCAAGCTTTAAAAATTTGTAAAATTAAATTAAACCTAAAATAAATGGACAAATGAGAGTTTAAATCGGGTGATAAGTTTTTTTTCTCTAATATTTTGCCCTGAAATGCCGTTAGATATCCATAAATAGAGTCTCACCCCCGATTGTATAAGGAAATCATATTCGTTTGTCAAACGTAAAATTCGATCTGCTTATGGAGTTTAAAGATGCCTGCACGTCAAAAAGCATCTTTGAACTCCCTAAACAGTTGATTACGATTTGCTTAAACAATGACAATAGAGAGTGCTCTTAAATAACATTAAAAAACAAGCTTTTATCGGCCGCCATATTAAATGGGGCGTGATTGAGTAACAAACATCCATACATCCAAACATCCATCCAAACTTTCACATTTATAATATTAGTAAGATTAACAAATCCAACTTTCTACTGCCACATTCATTGATGTAGAATTTTAGTACCTATACTTCTATTTCAACAAAAAATTACAAAAATGGAACGCTTTGTATACACGCGGGTCTGGTGGCGCCACTTGTACCATGGCGACAACATCCGTTTCATCGAATTTTTAAATCACAACGAAAAATTTTACATTGAGTTTAAAAATCTGCGTCTCAACTGTTTTTAGCAGTTTAAACTGTTGGACTGCTTGCAGGAAAGCACGTTACTATCCTGACTGCATCAACAGCTACAGTCAGGTTAGATCGCAGTAAAACGCTATAGGGAATAACATACATCACTCCAATTCGTGATCGCAATTTTCCGAACACACGACTGCCGTGAACTTCGGAATCTAATTCAGTATCCCGGACGAAACTGTCCGTTTTCCTTCGTCCCTTGAGGGGCAAAGAGCGAAGAAGCCCTTTGGAGAGGAGGCGATATAGGTACACAATTTAATTTTTATTTTTATTCCACTATAATTTGTCTAGATGGTAGTGAGCTAACCTGTAACGGCAGTAGGTATGTTAATCACACAGCCATAATCGGTTTTTAGACGGCACTATACCGGAACGCTAAATCGTTTTCAAAAATTGTTTTCGTAAAAACAAGCAGCAATCACGCCACCTTTCCACACCATACCACACGCTGAAAACCGATAGAACGCAGGTGACGTAAAGTCAGAATATTGCAGTTTGTATTCTATCAATAATTAATGGTATACGAATATTTGATATAAATTCACCTAAACAGAATCAGATTATTCATAGATGACGTGAAAAATTCATCCCGATATTTATAAATAACTTCAATGGCCAGGTATAAAATATATCTACGCCCATCTCCGCTCTGGTCTATACCGGACCAAATGGACGAGGGCGAGTCAGCTCTTAGGCGTGTAACTTAATCTATGAACCCTTATGTGGCCCGATTTTGCAGGAAATTAACGTCTACAAGCGAGCTTAAAATATTACTACAGCCTTTATAGCTTGTACGACTATAAAATTTGGGATAAGTGTTTGCTTGGGCTAATAAAATCGGTCTCGAGGGTAAGTCTTGGGTTAACATTGGTTTTTTTGTGTAATAAATACGGGATGGGCTGCATTTACATATAAGGTAAAGTAAGAAGTATTCGTAAAAACAATATTATGGATAACTGTTTTTTTTACTTTCGATGATATTATTATTAGAAACTACAGTATAATTAAATTAAGTATAAGTATTATTAAATCCAAACACTGGTTAACCATTTTAATATACTTTAATTCAGCAATTTAAACAGACGGCGCCAATTCCCAGTCCACAATAGATCAAAGATCCATCCTGTCATCCAATAACAGAGTACAATACGAGCCATAATGAGTCGAGTCTTAGACTCGACTAGTCAGAGCGGTACAGTAATATTGTTGTCTCTTTCAGACTGCGCTTATATAAAGATGGTTATTTTAATAGTCCACAGTTAGTCCGGTCATCTTTTGCCTTTAATTAATGCTATTCCTGAATTCCCGTGGATTCAGGAACAGCACGTCATGAGGAGAATTTTTTCATCGAAATACAAAATTTTATCCAAACCGTTACACCAATTACGTATAATAAGTATAGTATATAGGTACCTCCCTTTTATTTTATTTTTATAATATTTTAAATGTGGAAGTGTCTATCTATCTATGTGTTAACTTTTCATATTATAACTTAAAGTTATTTTGATGGACATAAACTACTTAGGTACTGTTTATCCTAAAAAATCTTACTAATATTATAAATGCGAAAGTTTGGATGGATGTATGGATGTTTGTTACTCAATCACGCGCCAACGGCTGAATGGATCTGGCTGAAATTTGGCACAGAGATAGATTATAGTCTGGAATAGCACATTGGCTACTTTTTATCCCGGAAAACCGGGAACCGAAAAACCTCAATACACGCGGACGAAGTCGCAGGCATTAGCTAGTAAAAAATAAAATCAAGTAGGTACTTCTCACAGGATTTTTAAATAGCTTAATTCACGCAGACGAAGTGGCGGGCATCGTCTAATAGGTAATTGTATACTAGGATAATTTTACATTGGGATCTACTCTGCCTCATTTTGAAAATTTTGAGCCAGTTCTAAAAACTATTCAGCATCAAGATAAATTCTTAATTAAGGATGAGGTATGATAAATAATTAATTTATCGAATTAAACGTCGCTGCGGGCCTTCGGGTCTGCTATGAATGAATAGAATTTATATATTTAAAGTGTAAAAATTGAGGAGTTGAATTGCGACCGCCAATTATCCTAACAGGACCGCAAGGGACAGACCCGGTCGTCCCTTGAAGTCTGATTGGAGATACGAACATACGTTTTTCAATGGTGGACTTATTTGATGCTCTACACGTATTTGGAAGGATTTAGATTTTTTGGGTACAATTCCACGGGGGTGTAATGTTAGTTTTTTTTAAAGATGCCCACGACTTCTTCCGCGTGTATTAAGTTTTATTGATTCCCGCGGGAACTCATTAATTTTCCGAGATAAAAAGCCGCCTTCGCCGGGATGCAATTTATCTCTGTTCCAAATTTCGTCAAAATTGGTTGAGCAGATGGGACGGACATTGAACAAATTTTTCACTCCAGAGAATTCGCTAGATAGAATTGTCTCAAAATTGTTGTTAACTTTGACATAGACAATATAAACTGTGTTCGGACCATCCCCTTGGGTTTTCGGTCACGCGATCGCTCGTAGAACATCAATTAATAACTCGTCCGACCGAATCCCGCGACAACCTTACCACAAGGTACTCGTATATAGGTATACTACAACGTTTCAATCACACAGACGATAAGCGTATTCGAGCGTCGTAACACTTTGGCGTTAGCGTAAAATGAATCCTAACACCCTTGATTTAGAGTCACAAATTCTGTAATAGTAAAAGTATTCAAATTCATTGCCATGAAGGAAATATCGCGGCAATTAATAGAAGTAGGTATTCTAATTTTTTTTAAAGAACAACCACCGAGTTTTTTGCTGGTTCTTCTCGGTAGGAATAGCATTCCAAACCAATTCACTCGACGATTCAAAAGCACTTGTAAAAGTTTATTTGAAAAAAAAAAAAACATTTTAATTTTGAATTTAGTACATTTACAAACAATATTAATATTGTGACAAAAATAAACATGCGACCACTAGCGCCGCCTCTAGCGAACATCTTTCATGACATGGACTATACCACCAATATTTATTTCACAACATTTTCCCCTGAGCCATACCATTGCTTGCCAACAAACAACCTGTTCCGTAGAACACGTAAGAGTGCTAGTCATTGATGTAGAATTTTTTTAGTACCTATACTAGATGTAGGATTAGCGCTTCAAAAATGTCCCCGACAAATTACAGCACAAATACGAAAGTGCTCTTATTTGACTTTAGTACGGGCCAACCTTAGCCAACATAACGACGCGTCAAAATGCTGCAGTGCTCATATAAAAAGTGTGCTAATATCCTTTGGCCAATGTTTGTGACAATGCGTCAAATATTGTAACAAACATTGACTGTTCTGGATAGACGGGATGCATGGAGTAGTGATGGTGTTTTAAAAGTATTGTTGCTTAGTGATTCCCTGGTAATCCATTTCGTTACGCAGTAGAGTTGTTTAAGCCATCTAAAATATACAGTTAACATTAATTATGTTCAAATTCATTTTGATAAAATTGATATTACTGGAAACACACATACCTACATAGTTACATAAATACACTTAAAATACATGGGTACATAAAGATATTATATACTTTACATAAATATTTTATAAAAAAATGTAGTAAAAAATAATAAAAGCCGCAAAGGCTAAATCTGAATAAAGTTTACTTGGTACTTTTTAAGTTTACGTGTAATACGTCAATAAAACGTAGATTTTTAACCTTGATATTAATTTTAAAATGAAACTAAGTAAGGACAATTTAATTTTAAGTTAAAATCTTACTTCTTAAACAAATGTTAGGTAGATTAGTTTTAGTTCCCTCATGTTTTTACACAGATACTTAAGTATGCATATCATAACATTGTATAGTTATAAATATTGATAGAAGAGGAGAGAGTAACCTACGTGGTTTTTCGCAGTGCTACCCACCAAAACTGTATCAATATTTATTTTGATAAATAAAATATACTGTACAAGTATAACACATAAGTGAGTTGCTGGGGCGCGTAAGCTAGTAATAAATATACACGACCACATACCACCACGATATACAACTTTAAAAAAATCAGCAACTCCATGTCTCCATTGTTCTATTTGAATTTCGTTCTATTGAATTTTTTGTTTTTGCCTTTTTACAAAGACAAAAGGTCTTTAATATAAACATACTACATTCGTAATTCAACTTAAATTCTAAGTTTTAAGGTTTATAATAAATTGACGTTGTTGATATTGACAATGTGATGCCAAGAGTTGCGTCTTGTTCCAAAATAGTGTAAATGTATCAATTTGGCAACGTATGAAGTACCTTATTGCTTACACATTAAGTTTTATTTTAATAATAAATATTTTTGTACTTATTTTAAAAATTACTTTTTGTTTTGGATTGAAAGGTTACTCCTACCTTTTCTCTGATGACAGAACGTCTTAAAAATTAATATTTTCTAATCGTAATGTAGCTTTATGTGTTAGAGTTAAGGTGCATAATTAACTGAAGTTGTTGCTAATATAATACCTTTTTCTACATTTCCCACTCAGCATACAAATGTTTATGTGTGTGTAAATTGGGACATTTTTGCGATATTTTTTGTTCGTGACCCTGTTTCTAGTACTCATTCTATTTCAATGGTGCTAGTACATATATTTAAAAGATTCTTTATTTTCCAAATTCTTATTTTTTAACATAATTTAAACGAATGTATAATCACAATTCCTGAACGAAGGCCTGTAGCGCCACCAACGTAAAAAACCAGGCAACACAACTGTCAGAGACTTTCATGCAATAAAAAGGGCGCGTACGCGAATTCTCTTATTCATAAAAATTCTAATTATCTTGGTGTGGTATTAATATAAATTATACAACTACAAAAAGTGCCGACAAACCTTAAAACAGCCGCAGACCTTTGGAGACATCTGCATCATCGGGGTACCCCAAGAAGACCAAACGCCCAGCAATTGGTAAGTGGCGAATACATTCGTTTTCCTGGCCCCAAAACATCATTCTATCTCGTCAACACAACCAAAGGTATTTATTTGACATTCGTGTTTTAAAATTATAATGCTTATTTTAGGGACGTCAAGCTACGTGTCATAAAATTACCATTTTTAGATAATACTGCTTTAAACAATGGTAGTGCTGGCTGTGGATGTATGATCGAATTTCAGCACAAAAACTAGGCATAAATTTTATTTATCACCAAATTGTTTCGATGCCGAAAACGTTGAACGTCGGTATGATTTAAATCTTGTAGTAAGGTTACAGATCCCAAGCGGAGTCCCGAGTTGCCCCATTAGTGTAGGTAATTGCCCGGGTGTAGAACAAAGAACTGGAATATACCAAGGATTCTCTTACGAAGGGTCCTTCCGGGAGTTTACCGCAGCTGTCATTTTGAGATTTATGGTGGAAGATTTTGACATCTCTCGCGCAGGAATGCGTCTTACGTCTAGGCTCGTTTCTTAGTTTAGTTAGTTTACTACTAATGCAATCAAACATAATAATTTATTTTACTGAGCGAGGACAGAACAAAAAAAAATTCTTTCCAAAAAACCGACTTCCAACGCCACTGTAAAGTAATAAATAATTTTTATTTCTACCCACTATGTTGAAGTCGGGCGAGCCTGATGCGTCAACTTTGCTTATCCTTGTGATACCCGCCCGACTTCAACATAGTGGGTAGAAATAAAAATTATTTATTACTTTACAGTGGCGTTGGAAGTCGGTTTTTTGGAAAGAATTTTATTTTTAACTTTTTAGTGTCAGGGTTGAGGATTTGGAGTCAGATTTTATGGGACCACCTCGAGAGCTTCCTCTAAAGACTGATAGAAAAAAAATTCTAATCGGTTCAGAAATATTAAAAAAATAAAAAAATACGCGCCGAATTGAGAACCTCCTCCTTTATTAGAAGTCGGTTAAAAACTGGAATATTCCAAGGATCCTTCGATCTTCCGGGAGATTCACGCACCTGTAATACATTGTATCATGTTTATCTCGATAATCATGGTTATCTTGATAATAATAATATCTTTGATCCCTTACAGGAGACCTGTTTCCAGCGGTGGACGTAATCTTTGGCCATCTGGATCTCTCCATTAGGATCTCAGGCGGGCTTTCCGGAGCGATCCCTAGTTACCCCATTAGGGTAATTGGCCGGTGAAATTTTCCAAGAGTTTTCATATATAAAGGATCTTTCCGGGAGCTTCACGCACCTGTCATTTTTAGAAAATTTATGATCCAGGAAGATTTTCACCCCATCTCGCGTAGCGGTATGCGCTGTGGTATACGTTTGTTTACCACAGTACTGCCTCGTTGGTCTACCTCTAGTGCATGTGCGAGGATATCCCGGAGTTGAGTCCCGGGTTGGGTTATAATGAAGTATTGGGTTTTTCTGACAAGAAATTTTCAGTACTAGCCCGGAGTTAGGAATTTGACGGTGCATCACCCGCGTGCCTCGGAGAGCACGTAAAAGCCTTCGGTCCTGCCTGATTTCTCTCCGTTCGTGTTGGATTTTCCGTCGCATCGGGCTATGAGAGTAAAGGAACAGAGAGTGCTCCTGTGTATGCGCACACACTTGTGCACTGTAATATCTCCGGAATGTAATATCAGTTAATATCTCTGGAGATTTATTCATTTTAAGATGACGGATAACCAAATATTAGGGATGTTATGGATATGATATTTCGGATCTGTATACGTATATGGATATAGGAATAAAGTTATATCGGTTTCGGATACGGTTACGGATATGTAATTATTTCGGATTATCCGTTAGTTTCGGATAGTTTCGGTTACGGATATTAGATTGAAGTAAAATATAAACACAATTTTTTTTTTTTTTTTATCCACTACAAGCTAGCCCTTGACTGCGATCTCACCTGATGGTAAGTGATGACGCAGTCTAAGATGGTAGCGGGCTAACCTGTTAGGGGCATGGCAGTTATATCAAACCCATACCCCTTCGGTTTCTACACGGCATCGTACCGGAACGCTAAATCGCTTGGCGGCACGTTTGTAATAGTATGTAATACCTAATGTTTTATTTATAGGCTTTATCTAGTTTAGGTTTCATATATCTAGTCTATATTTTCCATTATATTTTTAATATTTTAAATATAATTATTATATTTTTGTTTTTACTTAAAACAAAAATCTGTCATGTCCGAAATTATTCGAAACTTTTGTATCGGATTCGGTTACGGTTACGGAGCTCCATAACATCCCTGCCGAGTTGAAACAACAAAATATCCGAGACAGCCTGACCTTGTCACTCAATAAATCATTCTACCCCAAATTCAATTTCAGGGTTTGTCGGATATCTACTTAGCCTTGAACGCAAGGGTCCTGGGGTTGGGATAGGGTATCCCAAGGGTCGGAGTAGGGAACCCCGGGGTCCGGACGAAGGAAATCATTTCCCTTTGTCCCTAGCGGCTCTGTTCTCGACGGTTGGTGATCGGAGTGACATCTCGTGGTCGATAATTTTATTTATCAAGATTTTACGAAGACTATCCCGATTTAAAGTTTAAACTTATGGATGCTAGAAACTGAAGCAATCAAGGAACAAGATGCTTCTCTATAATCTGCCAAAGGAGACAATTCAAATGTGGTACAACGTGTAGCTTGCGATATTCACCGCCCAATAAGCCAGCAGTTCGCACCGGCACAACACCACACCCCACAAATCTCCCAAACTACTCTCAACGTACGTTTCACTGCGACACCGGAGCATTCTCAGGCGATGTTGACCCGACAATGCACGATTGTAAAGACTTTACAATCCTTCCTTGTTTCCTTGATTATCATCGACTTCATCCTTTCAGCCTTTCATCGTGCCAAAAATAACTATGTTTTTTTATTGCACTACAAGTGGCTACAATCTCACCCGGTGCAGGCGGTGGATGTTGCAGTCTGAGATGGTAGTGGATGGCAGTTATGTAATGGCAGCTACACGGGATCGTACCGGAACTTGGATGCACGTCTTTGACGGTAGGATCTAACCAAAGCTACGGCCGAAGTCTCCGACCAGACCAGACCAGAGAAAATTCTGAAATTACAAATTAACCCTGCTGGGGATCGAACCCGAGACCTTGTATTATACGACCACAGCGCCAGGAAAGTCGTGTGTTATATAAACCTTAGAGTTTGAATTAACCTCGAGCGATTCAGAGTGATTTTCCATCAGGAAGATTTTATAAAATAGAGTTTAAATTAAAACCGCTTCACCGATATAAACCACCTTCATTAACGTTAATTACCTTTACCGTAAAGGTAATTACCGTTAATTAGATGTTAAGGAAGTAATCTCAAGATAATTCCGTACAAACGAAGCAATTGCCTTGAAATCGTGATCAAAGCGTTCAATAGACCGCGTATTCATTGATATTCTGTAATTAGCAGCGCAATTATATGCGAAAGGTTAATTAGCGACCGATTTGGTAATTGAAACTTGAAAGCTCCCGAACAGTTAAGAGGAAAGGTGGAGAAAATAATAGGTATTTAACATTTATATTGCCGTCGCGATATAAGGCTGATAGCGACAACTGCACATTGGACTGAACTCAAACTCAATCTCTCAATTATTATTTATTTATTTATAACATGTAGGACGTATGTCCTACCCTACCTAACGCCTGTATAGACGCCTGTATAGGTGTCTCTTATGTTACGTCATGTTTTGACTCTACCACCGGTTCGGAATGGTGGTTCTGCTGAGAAGAGAAACTCAGCAGTTGCTCCATTTAAAAAATCTACTATAATGTGAAAATGTGAAAAACAGGCCATTTCTTGCTATCCTGCTTTCTGCATCAAAACTGGGCCGATTTTCATATAATTTTAAGGTTATTTTGAGAAAAATTATGCTATGTTGTTCTGTTATGTTGGTAAGTATATTTTCCCTTTTTTATTATATTCGGCAAATTTGTTTGCGGGAAGTTTGATCATGGCGGCAAAACTGTACCATTTTTGTAATTTTTGAAGGTTCCAAGTTCCTTTAAATATTACTTTATAAATTGATGTAAATTATTGATAATTAATGAATGAATTATAGAATATATAAATGACATGGAAGAATATTTGCTCTATTGTAACCCACGGAGAAATCGGTAGAATTATACGTTTTTAATGTACAAACGGCTAACACATTTCCTCTTAACATTTTCCCATTTTGTATTTCCTTACCATATTATTCTAAATCCAGTCTCAAAGGAAAAGCTACTCAATGTTATATTTTTGAAGTTATGTTTTTTTCTTATTTTACTTTCGTCTAAAGTCTACACCGTTTCGTCTACACTGTATAAAGTACGTACCTATAGTTCGCGTGCGAGTTGAATGCAGAGCTAATGTATGGTGACACACACATTAGATTACATCTCTGTGTAAAAAATCGGATTCCTAGGCTCAAGCTGGGAGTCAGTTAGTGAGTAAATGAATTCCTTGGCGTAATGGTGAGCGCTGTAGTCTTATAGTGGGAGGGTCCGAGTTCGATTCCTGGCAGGGTCAATTTTGGAATGTATAATATCTGAACTTTCTCTGATCTGGTCTGGTCATTTAACTATTTATTTACTTGTAGTTCGCGCCGAAATGGGACCTCGCGCCGCCCTATATTGACATCATAGTGAAGTTCTGTTAAAAATACTGAAGTTTATTAAAAATTAAATAATTTCGTTTCCTTACATTATTTAACTAATTTTAGTATTTGTTGTTCAAGAACAGGATATAATTCAAATAATTGATCAAGTTTCAAGCTCATCCTTTCAGAAAATTAAGAGTTCTGAGGTCAACTTTGGACGTTAGAAAATCTCCACTTTGAAAGCGTCGTCAATTTTAGGGGAAAAATTTAAAAAAAATATTTTTGGACTCTATTCCTTATTATCTTTAAAATGATATACCGCAACCCTATGTGACGCTATAAAAAATATTTAACTTCGCATTCGCTTCTATGATAGCCCCCCTGAAATAAAGATTTTTATAACTTTTTAAGCCATATTCGGCTGGAGGCCATTGGTTTACATATTATATTTAAAGCTAAAGTAATTATGTTCAGTAATTCAGAAGTTATATTGCTCTGAGAGACGGATGGACGGACGGACGGACAAGTGCAAATTCACTCAAGTAGACTCGGAGACCTTCGCTTCGCTCGGTCAATAATATATCGGACCAAAAAACGACAGGCTACTTTTTATCCCGGAAAATTGAAGAGTTCCCGCGGGAATCAAAAAATCCTAATCCACGCGGACGAAGTCGCGAGAATCATCTAGTATTAAATAATTTGTGTGCCTACCCGCCTAAAAGGGCTTATCACCGCGTCGACGTCGCGTCGTTGCTTCTAAGTGTTGTAGACGTACTATTCTGTGGCAGTAGTTCGATGGTATTTTTTTTTACTTATTAAGGCCTAAACAGTTTACAAAGTACTTAAAATTAAAATAGTATAAGCACAAAATACATACACCAGCGAAGAAGCCACAGGAAACAAGTGTGTGTGCAATTCACACACGGCAGTAGTGAAACTTCAGAAAAAAACTACGAAATACTTAGATAAACATAACTCGTACCTACCTATTCTACCTCATTCTCTCGCAGGCTAAATCCTATTATGAATATGTTTGTCTCTTTTTAGCGACGCTTTTTCGTTTCGTTTTATCAACCAAAGCGGATTAAAATAAAACATAAATAAAAAACAATTCAGAAATCAGACTTTCTATTGCTACATTTAAACAAACAGAAATTACAAAAATGGAACGCTTTGTATACTACGTTTTAATAACGTTCATCCGGTGGCGCCACTTGTACCGTGACGACAACATCCGTTTCATCGAATTTTCAAATCATAACTATTCTAAAGCGGTTTCACTTCAAAAACTACAGATATTGAAATCGAAGGGGTATGGGTTAAATATAACTGCCATGCCCCTAACAGGTTAGCCCGCTACCATCTTAGACTGCATCAGCACTTACCATCAGGTGAGATCGCAGTCAAGGGCTAGCTTGTAGTGGATAAAAAAAAAAAAAAAAAGATAGCAAAAACAAACGTCACAAACAAACGTCTTATAAAAAAGAAAAGTAGGCGCTTAAAATTAACAGATTAACATAATTTTATATTTATAATGGCGTCACACTGGGCCCGAACGACCCAAAGCTACAGCCGATTTACTATAGGTACGTGTAGAAAACGGAAAGAGGTCAAAACCCACAATGAAGAATACGATGAGATTCGTCCATTCAATACAATCAACTCTTCTTAACAAAGCGAATTGAATATTCAATGAAAATAAATTAACTTCTCTCAAATATAATATAATATTGATACAATGTGTTAGGGTGAAAACACACTACGGACAGGGCAGGACAAATCTGCGTCATATGGGAAACATGTTTCGTCCTGTCGTTTTATTATTTTAGTAGCTGATGTCCGCGACTTCGTCCGCGTGTTTTAAGTTTTTTGATTCCCTCGGGAACTCCTTTAATTTTCCGCGATACAAAGTAACCTATGTCACTCTCTATGTCCTCAACTATACCCATGCCAAAAATCATATCGATCCGTTGCGGCGTGAATCGTGATAGAAGGACAAACCAACAAACCAATAAATCAACAAACCAACAAACAAACACACTTTCGCATTCATAATATTTATTGTTTTATTTATCATAGATACTAGCGACCAAATATAAGTCTATTTATGGGACACATGTTTCACTGTTTTGCACAGATCTATGCAGGTCCATATTTATGATCGCGCGCTGAGACAACGTGCTGACATTTTGTCCTGTCCTGTTAGTAGCGTGTTCACGCCCTTAGTATCACGAAATAATATGTTTATCCAGTCATATTCCATATTCCCCGGTCTAAAGCCGCCGCTGAAATTCATGCGGTGACTTGTGTGCACGCCGCCTTAATCGTAAATCAATATAGAAAGTGGAAACATACGGGACCATTTCAGTGCTTAAACTTTCGTGAATGATATTCAATCCAACCAATATTATATATACAAAAATGTGTGCGTTTATTGGTTTTGTCTTTAATTATGCCGCAACTGAGCAGCGAGTTGACCTGATTCTTTGTGTGGATTATAATATACCCAGTTGGAGATCAGGAGAGTGACGTAGGTTACTTTTGATCCCGGAAATCAAAGAGTTACAACGGGATTTTGAAAACTCTAAATGCACGTGAACCAAGTCTCGGACATGAACTCTATTGAATCTCATGCTTATTATCTACGAGAAACCTGCGACTTACGACAGCGTGGAACAGGACTTTCTAATTCCTGCGGGAACTGTTTAATTATCCGGAATAAAACACCTGTGTTAATTTACTTTATAGGCTATCTCCATTCCGAATTTCAGCCAAATCGGTTCAGTTATTGTGGCATAAAGAATTAATAAATATTCACACATACAAACTTACAAACAAATTTTCACGTTTTATAATTTGTAATTACTAGGACGATGTGAAGGCCCAGTAAGGATGTAAGTATCTACCAATATTACATTCGGAAAAGCGGGGCCGTTTAAAATTCTTTTCCGTGTTTTTTGTTATAAAGACGTGTTATGGTAAAGAAAAACGCCGATTGTTAAGGATGGGGCTTTTGAGAGCTAATTTGTTACACGTCGAAGCTTTAACGTTAAAAAATGTGCCAAGCAAGCACATTCAGATAAAGATGGAAAAAGCGAATTTAAGGAGATTTTTTTAACCATTTGTGATGCTTTATTCTGCTCTGCAATGAAACTCCCGCTTTTACACAATTACAAAAATAGCAATATAGTTTATGGTTATTCAAATAATAAAAGCGCTTTTGAATCGGCCACTAATTCGGAGTGCTTTTTTCTTTTGAGAAAAATCAGTAAGCTACATTTTATCCCGGGAAATAAAAGAGTTCCTACTGGATTTATAAAGAAACTTTTGGGGCACCGAGGGTAAGACAATATAAATGAGAGTTTTTAAATCAGTCTTGGGAGAGATGACTAAAGGATAGTGCAACTAAAAATAATTATACACAGACTTCTGACCCAGTGACAGAGTAAAATAAAAAATAAAACTAAACAGGCTCGGATGTCAAACGAAGTGCGGTATGAGGGGTGCCGCGAGCCCATATCCCTTGCTCCCCGCGCATGCTCCGCTCGGCTCTGTAGTACAATGTACCTGCGCAGACGACCGCCATTTTGGGTCAACTTACGGGACGCGATTTATACGAAAGCTGTGAGGACTCATGAAGTAAAAATCCATCAAAAATTCCATCTTGCCCCCACCATGAGGGTAAATCCTCGTGGAAAAAGCCACCAGAATCATCTAGTTGTTTTGAATAAAAGAAGAAGAAAATGTTCTAAAAAAGTAACAAAAGCAACCTTATGAACAAAGCTGACCGACGCAACGCCCGTGCTATAAAATTCACAGTTCAAATATCAGTTCCGGCCAAGCGGAAAACAAAGTTAGGTTTCACGCAAACTCGATTCAGTAGAAGTAATGCAAAATATATGAGAAGAATACAGAGTGGGCTCCTTCGTCACTTGTCAAGCGACTTAGCGGCCTGTAGTGTTAGAGGACTATACACACATATACGCAGGTCTCGATCTTACGCTTTAAGTTTTTAGATTGTCAAGTTTTCAGGTTACGTTTGTTGAGGGCTTCCCAGATCAAGGCGCATTTATTGGATCCCTTGGGTTTGTTGTGGGCTCCTGGGGGATTCTACAACACGAAAGTCAACAATATTAAGACAATACGGCTTTAAGAGGCCGGTCCGCGCCGCTCGCAAGTTCTATTCGAACCGCAAATATAAATTTACCGGTATATTACTATCTCTATTTGGCTGATGACACATGATCGCGTGCAAGCGAGATAGAAATATGAGCGTACAGAATTTGTTATACATTTGGTCTTGTTCCGTGAATACCAAAAATGATGAATGAAAAATTGTTGTGCTTTTAACTTCGTGTTGTTATTCTGTAACTTGACAAAATAGGCTATGTTCCTGATCAATTAGTACGTGAGATATCGTTGGTTCAAATAAGGAGAAAACATGTCATTTATGTCGTAAAAACATGCAAAACGCAATGTGCTTACATTTAATTTTGGGAAAGTATTTTGAAGAAATAATTATCCAGAGACCTAGATAAATACAAATTCAATCTTAGTAATCGCATAATATGGTGGAAATATTCTCGAATTACAAATTATTTTGGTATTACGTTTGTATGGGCAATTCCCCCACTGCTGGCACCTTAAGCGATGTAGAACCCTTCGCAGGGTACCTTTAAAGTGTTTAAAACGCTCTCAGCTTTTGGTTTAAGTTGTCGTAAATAGTGATTAACGTTTTTTTAACTCACTCGTTTTTTTTTAAGTGTCAGGGTTGAGGATTTGGAGTCAGAATTTTTTATGGGACCACCTCGAGAGCTTTCTCTAACGTCTGAAAAATCGTTTCAGAAACCACGGAGATATGCACAGACATACATTAAAAAAAAATACGCGTCGAATTGAGAATCTCCTACTTTTTTTAACCGACTTCCAAAAAAAACCAAATACTTACTAAAAATTCTTGCCTACAAGTGTGACTTTTCCCTGTCCTATTTGGCCAGAGACCAAGAATTGTGTTAGAGGAATACCGTAAGTTTTGTTTGGCGACGCTCTTTATACTTATTGGTTCAGGTGTGTGAAATATACCTACACTGGCTGTGAAACCAAACATTAGGGCTACCCCCTTATGTTTAATTTTTTTTAATGTATGTTCATGGCTTGCTTTTTTTCTTTTTTTATTGGCTTGCTCTGTTGGGTTGCAATGAGCAGTTGATGTACTTCTTTTTCTAGCTTTCATTCATTATTAATGCTATATATTTTTATGTAATTATCACATTATCTGATTTATTTATTTAACATGCTTGAGCAGGAATAGCTCTTTACATAATATTTAATGACAAAGATAAAACCAATATTGTTTTTTCTTGATTAGAACATCCTAACATATTTGCCTCCAAAGTCTCTGAAGTAACTCTGGAAAAAGTAAGATTCAGAAATTTTAGAAAGAGAATTTAAGAAATTCATTAAAAGTATGCTCCTGAAAAGAGTTTATTATAGGTTCTATTGAAGATTATATAAATGATAGCGGAGCATTGATTGATGTAATAATTGTAAATGAAGTATTTAAAAGGAGTAACCACCAAGTCTCTTGCTGGTTCTTTTCGGTAGGTATGGTATTCCGAATCAGTCGTAGATTCAGTCGACGATTCAAAAGGACTTTTAATAAGTTTAAAAAATGTGAGTTTGAGTTTGGGTATTAATTGTATGAGCCGTAAAAAATCAAAAAAACATTATTTAGCAACCCTAGAAACTTTGGTCTCAGCAAACTTTGTTATTTCTTTATTTGTTTGCGTTGGCCGCGAAAAGGAATGCGCGTTAATTTTCTCTGCAAATGCCTGGATATCGATCAATTCTGTTTTGACGGGTCAAGAAAGATTTCTAAATTATGATGTGAAAGGTACTTGAAAATTCGACAGTAGGTTTCCCTCCTCCCAAAACTCTCTAAAAACTTAAGTTTTTACCCCTTTATCACTCCTCATCACTTCCCAGTCATTTTAAAAGTAAAATCCGTAAGTAAATGGTATGTGGGTTTTTGGTTCAAAATGAAGAATTCAGATTTTGAAAATTTTTCTAAAGGATTTTTAGAAATTCTACCCGAGCAAAGCAGGAGCCGGTTACCTGGTAAATTATATTGAAAACCACCTGATGACCGCGACTTTGTCCGCATAAAATAAGTATTTTCAATTCCCACGGGAACACCTTAATTTTCCACGATAAAAAGTAGTTTATGTCACTCTCCAGGTCCCATGCGAAAAATCACGTCACCCGTTGCTCTGTTGCGGCGTGATTGAAGGACCAGCAAACAAACACACTTTCGCATTTTAACATTAGTATGATCTTTTTACAGCTGAAGGTGTAAATGTTATACGTGACTTTTCAAGCTTTTGGGTTAATACTTTCTTCAGTTCTTCGTATTTCGTAATCACAGTATTTTACTTCGATAACCTTTTGTAGCCTTTTCCTATAATAAGCAGCTCCTTAGTGGATGGAGCAAACTAACTACGGCGGTAGGTACTTTAGTACTTTAGAGAACCTTTCTGTGCCCTCACGCACAAAGTGTGGCGCAATTAATAAGCGGTAGCGGTGACAGATTCATTAATAATTAATCAATTAAAGGAATAAACTCTACCTCTAATGAATTATATATTTTATTTGCTCCAAGTAAGGTTCTGTTTTTTCTGTACTTTTAGTGATAAGGCCGCCTTTGCGCACTTGTTTTTTCTTTTTGCTTGTTAACTTTTTTTGTTTCTTTTTAATTTTTTGTGTGGCAATAAAGCATTTATCTATCTATCTATCTGTTTTCCACTTCACAAAGAGCCTCATGGGCGAGAGAGCTATTCTGCTCCAGTGTAGTTATTAGTTAGTTATGCTTTATTATCTTAGAATTTCTGCCAGCGTACACTTTTCCACGACTATTGTCCGTTACTTTCTATATAGATAGAGTAACATTGTAAAATAATGAGAACCAGTATTCTAATTCTCTCCCAAACTAAGAGAACGAAGAGATTACGATTAGAATTAGATATACTTTAAAGCTAAACCCCAAGAATGGATTTTTTTTTAAATATAAAGGAAGCATTATAATATTATCATCTTAGGTATGGCCATTTACACGCCTGCCGCTCTAGCAGAAATAGGCCCCGTGCACTATCATAAAAGTCAGTGCTATAATAATGGGACAGAGCCGTCGTGATTATTTAGCCCACCCAAGTGTTAAATGACGTACACAATAAAAACTTTCAAAGGCCCCGTATATATTAATTTAATGTCACACTATCCGGCGCAGGACTCCTTTGACAGCGCGTTACTTCATGCTAGTGCGGCTGTCAGAATATGATGTCCTCGCATAAAGTAAACACGGAAAATAACGCTCTATCGTATCACTTTGGCCATACACCACTCAATCGCGATCGCCAATGTTAGCCTTGCTCTCTGTTCAGACGACATTATATCGGGACGTGCCACGCCCTCATTGAACCCCGATGCTCCGATGCAACTTTTCACTCATTCTCTATTTTATGTACCTACTTATAAAGAGAAGATAGAGGTCATAGACAGTGGCGTGCACTGCAGTATTCGGAGCTAGGGTAGGCATTGGTTAGGTAGATACCTACTCTTAGGCAGGGCACGATGAAAAATAAGCATTGAGCTTTTTAACTAGGGTAAGCAATGCTTTTATGCCTCTATGTCATGCACCCCATTGTTCATAGACAAAAGCACATGGGGCATATTATCATCGATTAAAACAGTATTCATTTAAAATGACAGTTTTAACTTAAGTATCTTGACGTCCCTGAAATCTATACTTCTATACTAATATTATAAATGCAAAAGTTTGGATGGATGTATAGATGTACTAGCGAATGCCCGCGACTTCGTACGCGTGGATCGAGGTTTTGTGGTTCCCGCGGGGATTCTTTAATTTTCCGGGATAAAAAGTAGCCTGTGTGCTATTCCAGACTATAATCTATCTCTGTGCCAAATTTCATTCAGATCCGTTCAGCCGTTCTGGTGCGAAAGAGTAACATACATACATCCATACTCACAAAGAGCAATGGCGAAATTAGTACAGACCACATATTATTGATTGTACACAAGTAAGGTAAAGACGAAAGGAATTTGCTTATTTTTTTATATTTTATCAATTATTCACCTTAATTAATTGAACCTAGGTAAAAAAATAAAATATTTAGGGAATCTTTTTTGATTATTTAGTTCCCGTTTCTCAGTTTAGTGTTATCATTTTATATATAATCTAGTAGCTAGAATAAATCTAAATTGGTAGATTATTTTGTATCGTTTTATTTATCTGATTGATGTTTGCCTAAACAATGGGATAGCACATTTTTAGTGTATTTTCTGTTATTTTAGAGCATTTAATTTTTTTTTAATCTAATAATGTATAACAAAATGGTAATAAATGAAAGAATAATATGGCAGCATTGATGCTGATGGTCTGTGTTTATGCCAATTAATGTTATATGGGTCTGTGGTTGTATGTGGTCTGTGGTTATATGTGGTCTGTGATTATATGGCTAAATACACGCCGACAAAGTCGCGATCGTCTGGTACTACCTATATAATACTATAAATCGTGGTTTTCCTATATACTACACTCAGAATAAAAAGTAAAAAGCTGTAAACGTAGATCTCCGATCCTTCTGTGATCTGTTACTCACTGATTGACTCGCATCTACGCTCAGCACCATAGACTTAGAATGTACTAGCGAAAAAATCCTATGTCTATGCTCAGCACAAACCCTCGGACCTAGGAAGCTGAAATTCCTTTATAATGTAGACAAGGAATGCCTGCCTCGTTGGTCTAGTGGTTGGCATGTTCGACTGCGGCCGACGAGGTCCTGGGTTCTAGTCCCGGGTCGGGCCATAATTGAGTATTGGGTTTTTCTGACTAGAAATTCTCAGTACTAGCCCGGAGTAAGGAAGTTGGCGGTGTTTCAGCCTCGTGCCTCGGAGAGCACGTTAAGCCGTCGGTCCCGGTTATATTATCATTAACATGATAATAGTCGTTAAAGCCCGCCAACCCGCATTGGAGCAGCGTGGTAGCTCTACTTCCCTCTTTCCTATGAGAGTGGAGGCCTGTGCCCAGCAGTGGGACGTTAATGAGCTGTAGTGGTAGACATAGAATAAGGACTATTTTGACAAAGGAATTTTTGAATTTCTCACGGGAGCTAAGTCTCGAGCGGTCGGCAGTCTAATCCCAAAATTAACTCGCTTCCAATTGATTTACGCTCACATGGTTAAATCAGGGGTTAATACCATCGCTTATTTATGGCAGTATGTCCTGCCTTTTTAATAAGGATTATGTTACAATTCTAAAACAAGAACGTCAAAAATATTAAAAAATAAGTATAGCATAACGTTACTGAGCGATGGTAGTATATGCCCCTAGGCACCCATGTTTCACTGCTGCTAACAGCAATAGTAACTCAGAGATAGGTTGAAATGGTAATTTTATAATACGCAAAAGTATCTATTTCGTTTAAATTATATTCTCACATTTATGTTAAAGTTGCATGAGCTTTATGCTACATTCACTTGTATAAAACAATTTCAGCATAAACCTTACACTTAAAAGGACGTAAGTGTAACATTTCCTTTACATAAAAGGAAATCTTTTAGCAAAGACGTACCGACATAAGTGAGCCTGTACCTACCTCCATCTCGACGTTCACAAACGTCTGTATTCTTTGTATTCTAGGAGGCGCGTTCATGTTGAAGCACGCTTGATTTTGTAGTTTTGCACTGTATTGTTAGTTCCAGTGTGTACTAAATTGTATGAGAGACGTGTACAACTCGCCCAAGTTAACTTGAGACTTCGTTCGGAGTGCCTAGTGGGAGATTTTCTTCCCGTTCGATCGTGTCAAGCGCTTGACGGCTGACGCTCAATCAATTCCATTCAATTGGTATACTTTAATCACAGAATAGGTAACTTTAATGCGATCGAATACGAATTCAATCATGGTCAATTTTGGAATTTAGAATTTCTGAATTTTCTCTGATTTGACCTGATGGTAGGCTGCGATCGTGGCCAGTTACCACACACACACGGCAATATTTTTTGATTCTGCACCATACTTATCTCTTCATAGTTTTCGAAAACCTCTGGGATACTCTAGTCCATTTCCCACATTTAGCTCTCTTTTTTGACCTAGATTGTGGTTTATTACCGCTCAAGGTGTTTCGTTTTTATCATTATCACAAGACTTTGATGCTATTATTCCTTTAGACCCACCGTACCACCAAGGGTACTATTGGTCCCGGAACTAATAAATAATAATTAATTAATTGAAATAGATAGAGCAGTCCCCTCGGGTATCAAGTTAACTTGGTCGGGCTATACTAGTCGCCAGTAAAGGGCCCCCGTGACAAGTTTCAGTAAGGCGTCGCATTTTAAAAGAGTTTATTCTTAAGAGAGAAATTCGAGTGGCGAACTCTCGAATAGGTACACCACAGAGTCGTTGATTTTTCCAGTTTATAAAATAAAACTTCCAAAGAATACCAAACGATGTTTGTTGTGGATTACTTCTAGTCTGACCATCGGGAAAAGTTAGGGATTAGGGATGCTTTTGTTCATATCTTTATTAAATTAACAGGGATTTTATACAATACTAGCTCATGCCCGCGACTTCGTCCACGTGGAATACGTCTTTTTTGATTCCCACGGGAACTCCTTAATTTTCCGGGGTAAAAAGTAGCCATGTCACTTTCCAGGTCCTCAACTATACCCATGCCAAAATCATCCGTTGCTCCGTTGCGGCGTGATTGAAGGACAAACCAACAAACCAACAAACCAACACACTTTCGCATTTATAATAATAATAATTGATCTTTATTTCAGACAACAAGGTCCATAGAAGGTTGACACAAAATAACTATTAGGTATTAAAAATAAACAAAGACAATTTACAAATAAAATAATGTTAAAAAGAATGTATGTAACGTGGCAATAGCCAGCCATCGTTTGTATGTTGCAGTCAGGTGCAGGCGGTCAGACAAACTCTTAATTATACTGTTCGTACACATGTCAACTCTGGACATAAAGGAAGCAATCCTTTTCCTCTGTATAGCGTTAAAACTGTCGACGCGTGCGTCAAAGAGCATACTGGAGGCACTACAGCTCCGCGATAGTCCCATGAGTTGCCTGTATATGTTGTTGTAGGCGACCCTGATAGAGTTAAGTGACCGCTTAGTGTATGTCCAGAGTTGACATGTGTAGAACGTTTGTAGACATAATATTAGTATGATATTATGAAGTATGATGTATATGGCAGTCCTATCGTACCTTATAAAATATACATATCTTTATTATCTGAATAACAGTTAAATGTTTTACGTAAGAGATCTCCATAGCTTTAAATTTTACAGTTTATCACCATCATAGGTACTTACGTAAAATCCATACTAATATTAAAAGTGCGAAAGCGTGTTTGTCTATTTGTTTGTATCCTACGCTTTCACGGTCCATCTTTTTCACCGATTTTGATGAAATTTGGTGTAGAGATAAGTTATAATATTGTCGGGAGCGTATGGTATACTGGACCGATGCAATAGGAAGATAGAATAGTTCCCGGGTAAGGTTATGCCATCACGGAAAATTGAGTTTCCACGGGGATAAACAAACATCTCATCAAGGCAGACAGGGTCGCGGGCATAATCTAGTGATTCTTAAATAAAAATCTAAAATCCAGTTTAATTCCTTGTCTACATAAAAGAAACATCAGGTTTATTTCAGGTCGAATGATATGTTATAAAAAGAAGCAATTCGTAACACCTGAGCCAAAATCGGTTTAATTTAAATATTGTACCTACAACTGAAAGCAAAACCAGCAAAATCTAAGTAAGGGTATGCACACACAAACAGCTTATCGGTTTTCAAATGACGTACGAATGCAGACTCTATATTGTGTACTAATTTATTTCATGTTTTATTATTATTTCCACCACCACTACCGCCCATTAACGTCCCACTGCTGGGCACAGGCCTCCACTCTCATAGGAGAGAGGGAATTAGAGCTTAGATCCACCACGCGGGCTATTACCTTTGTCATGTTAGTGATAATAACCCGGGACGAACGGCTTAACGTGCTCTCCGAGGCACGGGAATCCACCAACTGAAACACCGCCAACTTCCTAACTTTAGGATAGTACCCACTGAGAATTTCTAGTCAGAAAAACCCAATACTTAATTACATGGCCAGACCCGGGAAGCGAACCCGGGACCTCATCGGCTGCAGTCGAGCATGCTAAACACGAGACAACTAATTTTTTTGATGGTTTCAAATCTAATTTGTATCTAAAATAACGTAAGAGAATCATGCATAACATACGTCGGGTGCCTGTGCACACGCCTTATGTTCTCACTAATGTAATAACCCCATAAATCAACAGGAGAAGGGTCCAAACGCCTCATATTTCATCACGCGTCCAATCTTTCTTCACACGTCCAAACAGAATTTATTCAAGATATAAATTATTTTTCAGAGCAAATTCAGAGTCCAGATGTAATCAACTAACTTTTATTTTTCTTTGGACTGTCTGAGAATTGATTTTCAGCAATCCATATTAATATTTTAAATATGAAAGTGTCTGTCTGTCTGTCTCTTTGTCTGCTACGCTTTAACGGCTCATCTTTTCAAGTGATTTCGATGAAATTTGGTATAGTGATAGGTGGTGATAGGTTGCATCTCGGGAAAGAATACAGGTTGTTTTTAATCCCGAAAAATTAAGAAGGTCTCCCGGGAATAGAAAAACTAAATCCAAGCGAGCGAAGTCCCGGGCATCATCTAGTTCTTCATGAACTAAATTAACTAGTATATTAATTTTATCCACTTGGTTAGTTTCGGGATAAAATTAGCCTAAGCCACTCTCCTACGGCCATCGACCAACTACGGCCTACTCCTCTATTTATATATTTTATTTATTTCGTTGCTCCTTTACAGCTTGATCAAGGGCCATACTGTCAACTCAGCAATACTAGTGGTTCGCCCCGAACTAAGACCTCGCGGCGCCATCTATTGACATAAATGTGAAGTTCTGTTAAAAATACTGAAGCTGATTAAAAATTAAATAATTCCGTTTCTTTACGATATTTATCTAATTTTAGTATTTGTTGTTCAAGTACAGGATATCATTGAAATAATTGATCAAGTTTCAGGCTCATCCTTTCAGAAAATTTAGAGTTCTGAGGTCATCTTTGGACGTTAGAAAATCACCACTTTGAAAGCCCCCCATTTTGGAGGAAAAATTAAAAAAAAAAAATTTTGGACTCTATTCCTAATTATCTTTAAAATGATATACCGCAACCCTATGTAACTTTATAAAAAATATTTTACTTCGCATTCGCTTCTATGAGAGCCCCCCTGAAATAAAGATTTTTATTATTTTTTAAGCCATATTCGGCGGGAGGCCATTGGTTTACATATTATATTTAAAGCTGAAGTAATTGCATTCAGTAATTCAGAAGTTATAATGCTCTGACAGACGGACGGACGGACGGACGGACGGACGGACAAGTGCCAATTCACCCAAGTAGACTCAGAGACTTTCGCTTCGCTCGGTCAATTATTTAATTATTGTTCACTTTCGTGTTTTACAATTATCCTTATTTTATTAACGTTAAGGTACGTGACTACAATCTGACATTTTGAGTAATATTGCTTAGGTATTGTTTTAAGCGTTGGCAGTTTAAGAATTATCATTTGAATAAGAATCCCATGGAACTAGGAATGAAATACTAGTTACAAGCATTTAAAATCAACTTAGAAATTTAAAAGTAAAGGCTACGAGAGAGTAATAAAGCGAATTTACAGACCACTTCTACTTTGTGTTATAAGTACTATGAGAGACTGTGTAATAGTTTTCTGTTCAAAAAATATGGTAGATACTAGAATTTTACAACATTTTACAGTGCAAATTTTAGGTAGGTACATTGAAGTAAATTGAACTTCATTTTCTATTAACTCCATTGAAGCAAGCTTGCAGCAGAGCTGAACAATGAAAATGTCTTGAACGTACAATACCTACGCTATAATATCTGTGATATAGAGGGGTCATGGGCAATTTAGCCAAAGAATAAAGGTAAAATTGAGCATTAGATGGGATCGCGCGGTTGTGACCGGACTAAAGTCTGTGTCACACTGAGTTATTTTAATTCATTTCAGAGAGTTTTACTATACATAGATACATAAGGTAAATAGGTAAATAGAGAAGTCACTATCAGATAACGTTAAGTACTATTATTAATAGTAACCTGTAATATTATAAATGCGAAAGGGTGTTTGTCTGTCTGCAGCGCTGTCACAGTCCATCTTTACAACCGATTTTAATGAAAGCTAGTTATAGAGATATTATGTATCCCGGGGAAGGACATTTTTATACTATACTTTTTATCCTGGAAAAATAAGAAGTTACCACGAGAATCATACTGATATTATAAATGCGAACGGGTGTCTGTGTGTCTGCAGCGCTTTCACAGTCCATCTTTTCAATCGATTTTAATGAAATTTGCTAGATATAAAATTTGCTAGAGAGAAAAGGACATTTTTATACAATACTTTTTATCCTGGAAAAATAAGAGGTTCCCACGAGAATCATACTATCTTTCTAATATTATAAATGCGAAAGTGTGTTTGTTTGTTGGTTTGTCCTTCAATCACGTCGTAACGGAACAACGGATCGACGTGATTTTTGCCATGGGTATAGTTGAGAACCTGGAGAGTGACATAGGCTACTTCTTATCCCGGAAAATGAAGGAGTACGCGCGGGAATAAAAAAAAAACTTAAACCACGCGGATGATACCATGGGCATCAGCTATTAAAAAATAAATCCAAGCGGAAGAAGTCGTGAGCACCATCTATCATTGATACAAATTCTAATATAAATATTTCTGAGGAGCGAAGTGCACCTCTGGCCTAACATTCCCGTGGTAAATTCCCGTCATTTCTCGTAGCGCGGAGAAATGAGATCGACACGACGCGTGACGACCCGGCCCGAACATGGCGAATGAGGGTTTTCCTCGACCTTTCACCTGAAACACTGTGCAGGTGCGAAAACTATTACGCTATTATTATGGGCATTTATTACGGGCATAACAAATTATGTTACCAAAATAGCCAATCTATTACTTTAACTTAGTACGACCGCTTTTTCAAACTCAAACCTTGGACGAATTAACCACGGACGCGTGAGATCGGCCATATTCGCCTAACCTCTCTAGCCACTACTGTGCAGTTTTGCCATTAATATTTGTACAACTATTTATTTTACTTTTGACATAAGCACACCTATGTAGTGTCATAATTATTGACAGGCAATCATCGACAAAAAATGCTATACTCCATAGACGCATATCGTTTTATACAATAGTAAAGGGACGGGACCTTTATCCGGTATTTCGTAACTCGTATACTGATCTAGTAATTACAAGTACGACTTTCCTTTTCAAAATTGTCCCGGAGCTGCAACATTAGCTTTTTTGATAATCCTACAAGCACCATAAATCTTTGACGATGGATGCTTTCTATGACCTGACTGATTCATGTACATTTAGTGTACCTACTGTTTTATATAAAAGATTTTAATACATACATTTATATACTTAGTCATATAAACGCTTGGGTATGTTAATAAAAAAATAAAAAGAATGTTGAGCAAGGATAAACATCAATGTGTCAAATCGATTAATACTTCTTCAAAAAGAAAGACGATTTTTATCAAAAATCGCTTTAGGACATCATTAAATCGAGCTGCCAAAAGTAAAATGAATCGTTGGACAATATAATTATGAAATTGTGTTGTCATAATGATAGATTTTTTTCATACACTATTGTCAATAATTGGACAGAAAAGTGACAAGGCAATCTCCCCTTGCCCCGCAAAAGGTAGTCGAACGTGATTGATACATTATTCTTAAATTTCATATCCCGTGTTTATTTCATCCAAGAAGTGCTCTTGAATCGTCGAATCTACCACTGGGTCGGAATTCCATTCCTACTGAGAAGAACCAGCACAACACGTACAATGGACCTTTTATCCCGGAAACGTTCCCGCGGGAATCAAAAAATCTTAATCAACTTCGACGGAGTCGCGGGCATCATTTAGTACATATATAATTAAAAAGCTTTGGTCATAAAATTACAATTATAACAGAGTGGAAGTTTCTCATTAAATAAAAGTGTTCTCTTGAGTTGCGTTAAGCTTTCTATTTGTAGAAAAGTCTAGCTTTTTATTTAAGTAGGCTATGGTCCACGGGACCGGGGAAATAATTTTATCTTTAACACTTTAACATTGTTTTTATACGTGTCGATAGTGATATTTAAAACCATACAGATACGATACGTCTTACCCGTTGTCCTACGTGAGCGACAGACGCGACACTGCGACTCGATACGACGCGACGCGACAGTATCAAACACTAGCCACTTCACATGGCCTATGTTGTCGCGTTTGTTTTGACAAGTTTGTCATTTTATATGGCGTCGCGTCGCGTCGCGTTCCTTCTGTCGCTCACCTATGACAACGGGTTATAGAAAAAATGTAAGCACCGTACAACAGTAAACACGAAAACAAACACACTAGAGATACTTCTAAAAAATGTCTGGCGGACAAAAAGTTCGCGTACAGTGTACACACTAACGCGACAAAAGAGAACGTTGCTCTCCTACGACTCAGACGGGCGCACACTTTTTGATCTGTCCCGATTCTAGTAATTTTTCCAAAAGCTTTTCGAGTACAAGTCACGAGCGGAAAAAAAAACGCGTTTGCCACTTTTATATGTATACAACCGCATTCCACACACACTAGTACAAAGCTGCGGTTGAAAATCGAAGGAAAAAATTACAAATGGCTGACTCACCTTTGGATGATCTCTAACTGGCACGACGACTCGGACGCACACCTTGACAGGCTTATCTCGCGTGATGTCCAGCATCCTCCTCTCGCCGCGCCATTCACCTGTTGACAATACAGACAATATTAGAACGAAGTTCTTTGTTGCAGGAAACGGGTTGACCTAGGCCGGAAAAACTATTCCTGATTGAAAAGCGTTGAAAACTATCTGACTCTCTCCCTCTAGTATAGATGGACAATGTTTACCTATTTGTAATTTATTTCAGTTGGAAAAATTTTAACGAGTGACTAGGGGGTGCGATGGTTAAGTCTGTCAGGAGCCGGGTAGTAAGCAAGATGCTGAATGTTTTCGCTATGTAGAATAGCGAAAACTCGAGCCAAAAGAACTGACGTTCTTACGAGATGTCGAACGACACGCCAACGATACGAGGGCCCGTGGTTATAGGGGGCATATGAGCTTTTAAGTGTTTCGCATCACTGTTCAGGCCTCAGCTACCTTTAGGGGCAGTATTACAGGGACTGATGTTGGAACAATATCCCTCCCCACATTCGTGAATGTTGCAGCAAGTATGCTTTGAGCCATAAGATAAAACAGCTGATTCTGCTGAAAAATATACGAGCAATAATAGATTAATTAATTTGATTCTAATGAGAATTTCGGGTTTTGGCTGAATAAAAGTAGACTTTAAACTCATAATCTTAAGCCTATAACAAACAACGGACCGGACAGGATGAAACATCCGCACAAAATGTCCGTGTTGCAGGGGAACGAGATTTTATACCGTCGCCTTTTGTTCGCCTTTCCAACATTTTCAAATTATTTTCTCCTCAACTAAACCATTTTCGAATCTGTCCACCGCTAACGACATTCAGTTTAACATTTAAAAAAAAATTTAATCAAATCAATCAATAGCAACCAGAACAAATTTCACTTCACTTCACTTCTTATGTGAATGGCTTTACTCGTGCACTAGGCACAAATATTTTGCCAATGTCGCGTTGAAGGAGAGTACACACTACTGGTTCTAAACGCGCGACGTTTACCGCCCGCCATATTTAATTCGCGTCTGACAGCTGTCATTTTTCCCGCCCACTACGACCCCTGGCTTGTATTATTTTTATATTTTTCATAACGCCGCCGTACTCGATCGACGTCAAGTCTGAAATATGGGATTCGTAAGTGTTCCATGATTCATGAATTATTTAGGCGTTTTGGCTTTACTTTGCCTTTTGTGTACGTAATTCACAACTTGAGTAATGATTTAATTAGATTAATATATGAAGACCTAATATATGAGACTAATTGACCCGCCCCAGCTTCTCACATGTCTTATTCTTATGTACTAGCTAAGTGTAAGTTGTATTCTTATTACTAAACTCTTTGGTTTACGTAGTATGTTAAAAAAAAAACTACTTTTTAATTATTAAAATAGCTAGTGGTTTTGTCCTGTCGCGTCGGTGTGTACGGACCCATAAATAAAGGTGAGTTTCGAGATATTTCGATTCCTAGATTATTTTTTTTACCCCTTTACGATTTCCTTACACAATCTGGGGGCTTATGATAATAATTATCATAAAATTGCTTATCAAGGTTTCAAGAAGTATTTGAGTAATACATGTTTAATCTTGTTTACGGCAAGAATAGAATTTCCCATTACACACGCTTGCGCGCTACTTCACTCCATGAATGACCGTTGTCTCCTCAAAATCACGCTTTGCCTCGTCTTCGTATCACTAGCTATCACTAATCAACCCACATTATACCATCAGTAGACAAGCCAACTTCTATTCCACACTGCGGTTGGCAGCCATAGACTATAGAGTTACGATTCGTCTTACTGACGTCTAGACATTTGAAGTTGCGAGTCATTAAAAAAATATTGTCGTCAAAATTATTATAACATTAGGTCACAATTTTTCTGATAAATGTCCAGAATCGAGGAACCTCCTTGGAGTCTTCGTGTGAAGGGCAACTTTAACGTTCGTTAAGCAACTTTAAAAAAAATGTTCATTGTTAATTTCTTGGCGCTTAAAAGTTAATGATACATGAACGACAAACAAGCCCTATGTAAACATTTTCATAACAATAGAATTTTTTTTACGTTTACATTGGCTAAGTAGTAGAATTATACGATGCCGAAATGTCTTTAATGCCTAAAATGCCAGTTATATATCTACTTTTTTTATAACTTTTTTATAAACTGATTGCCGCATATTACAGCGGTTGTCGCATCGAGAAAGACGCCGACATATTGGCGTGTATATAGATGCTTTTATAGCACGCTCGACCTCATCACAGGTCATTAGCTATCAGCAATCTACCCCCATGCGGCTAAGTGCTCCGTTCATTAGCATAAGCGTACCCAGCATCCAAGTTGGGTAGTTTCAATTTAGTTGTATGAGGGTGTTATTTGTTTAGGAAACTCGTACTTACTCGTACACCCTGAATTTTGTCGTCCCTTCGAAATAAGCTTATCGAAGAGAATTGTTTACGAGTGCAAATATTATAAATGTAAGAACATAGTTCGTTTTGGCGCGTACTCTCCCTCTCTCCCTGTACTCGTCGTGTCGTATTCCTCATTACTGAGGATCGTGATCCCTTTCCATTAATCAATAAATGGTAGGAGTTTTCTTGGGATAATAATGCGGTGAGTTCCCACGTTCTTCCGCATACGACTATACTAAGAGTATTAATTATACTCTTAGGTTGTGGGGATACAATGTGCTTACGAAGCACAGGATAGCATTACGTATAGTCGCCTGCGCGCGACCGACGGGCAGTGCTAACCCATTCACCATACGTGTAACACCGGTATTTCAAAGTTATAATATATTGGACAGTGAACGCCATACGTCTTTGATTTAGCACTCAACCCATCCTAAGTTGTGGTACAGTAAGTGGTGCCGCAACAGGGTTTTTGTAACGATTATTATTATTGGTAAGTGATGATGCAGTCTACGATGGTAGCGGGCTAACCTGTTAGGGGCGTGGCAGTTATATCAAACCCACACCCCTTCGGTTTCTACACGGCATCGTACCGGAACGCTAAATCGCTTGGCGGCACGTCTTTGCCGGTAGGGTGGTAACTAGCCACGGCCGAAGCCTCCCACCAGGTCAAACCAGGGAAAATTCAGAAATTATAAATTCCTAAATTGACACTGCCGGGGATCGAACCCGAGACCTCCGCACGTTAAGGCAACAGCGCTACACACTGCGCCACGGAGGTCGTCAAATACATATACAGGTATACACACACCATTCGATACAAGATAAAAGCAAATATATAAACCTACTGTTTACATAGGTTTATATACTGAACTGAAATTGAGTTATAAACTATTTAACGATACACTACACGTAGAAAATTGGGTAAATCTTATCTCCGAAGCCTACAAAGAGACAATAGATACGATACCTGTTTGGAAATGTACGGGATCAAATATCCGAAATCGGAATAATTTATTATCTACGGACACGGTTGCGGGTTGGTCCCATTTCTTGGTGGAATTATGTTTATTATTTACCTGGATTTGTGGACATATTAAAAAAATACGAATTTTGGAAGCTTTTTTTTCTAAAGTTTTTTAACGATTAATTTGATATTTTAATATTGTCATGATTTTGAGGATTTTAGTCAAAGTTCTTCATGACATAGATACACGATATTATGATCAAATCGTGTCAAAATATTTCGAAATCTGTACCAAATCTATATGTTCTTCCTCGGGATAGCATCTGTCTCTCAACCAAATTTCAACAAAATATCTCTTCTTTCTCCTTTTCTCGCTTGAAAAGATGGGCCATTAAAGCGTAGCAGACAGACACACTTTCGCATTTGGTATATTAGTATGTATAGTATTAATATAGATGAATTGAAAATTATTTCATGCAGAACACCACCGATTCGCATGAATACCAAAAGAATAGGGAAGTAAAGAATAGGCCAAGTAGTTAATCAAAGATAGTACTAAAGTGAAAGATCACTATTCAAATGCGCTAAATTATTCTGTTTTAAGATATACGACTGGGTATCTAGGAACGATATCACTGTTTCATTGTGAATTGCCTCTTTGATGGCTCCGGAGATAGGATTCACCCGATTTCCCATTTGTTGTTGAATAGTTTAGGCCTTTGTCTATAGAATAATGCTTTGAATGTTGAACCATCTGGAATGTTCTGCAATGCTACAATCTCACAACCTTGGAGCTAGGAATATAGGAATGTGGGTACAGGTAGATAATACTAGCTAAGGCCGAATGTGCCGAAAGCCTATCACAGACCTTACAGCGTTTACGAATAATTATACAGTACCCTGATCTCTCTGATATTATACAGTACCCTGATTTCTCTGATATTATACAGTACCCTGATCTCTCTTATATTATATTATAGTACCCTGATCTCTCTGATATTATACAGCACCCTCATCTCTCTGATATTACACAGTAACCTGATCTCTCTCATATTATACAGTACCCTGATCTCTCTGATATTATATAGTACCCTGATCTCTCTGATATTGTACAGTACCCTGATATCTCTAATATTATACAGTACCCTGATTTCTCTGATATTATACAGCACCCTCATCTCTCTGATATTACACAGTAACCTGATCTCTCTTATATTATACAGTACCCTGATCTCTCTGATATTATACAGTACACTGATCTCTCTGATATTATACAGTAGCCTGATCTCTTTCCTATCGTGTCGGATTTTCCATCCCATCGGGCTATGAGAGTAAAGGAACATAGATAGTGCACCTGTGTTTGCGCACACTTCTGCACTATAATATCTCCCGTGCGGATGGCTAATCTCTTCAGAGATTGGTCGCCGTGGCCGAAATTAGGTCGGGAGAAATTTATATATTAATATTATATATCATATTAATATAAATATCATATTATTTATGTATAATAAATTTTATTATTTAATATTTCATGTTCATGAAATTAACATGAGACCTTGTAAAGAAAAGGTTAGTTATATGTTAGTTATATATGGTTATTAGTTATTTCTTGCTAATACTATAAATAAATTACTTTTTAACCTGGTGGGAGGCTTCGGCCGTGGCTAGTTACCACCCTACCGGTAAAGACATGCCGCCAAGCGATTTAGCGTTCCGGTACGATGCCGTGTAGAAACCGAAGGGGTATGGGTTTAATATAACTGCCATGCCCCTATCAGGTTAGCCCGCTACCATCTTAGACTGCATCATCACTTACCATCAGGTGAGATCGTAGTCAAGGGCTAGCTTGTAGTGGATAAAAAAAAAAAACTTACTGCTTAAACATCATCGAGAATTTGAAATGTACAACTGCATATTCAAATATTATGATGAAAATGTAAGGAGAACTAGTAGTATAATTGGAGTCAAACCTGTCAGCTCTTTCATGCTTTACTTATCTTATTTTACTTTTCCTTAGTACCTAGTTCTTAATGAAATTGCAAGATGGTATGCAAATGAGTCGTTGAAAACGGGACTGAATTTCTTTGTATGCTGTACTGTTGGCGTGGCATGGTGTTAGTAATAGTTTGAAGTACTGCCTCGTTGGTGTAGTGGTTAGCATGTTCGATTGCGGCCGAAGAGGTCTCGTGTCGAGTCGGACCATAATTAAGTAAGGACCATAATTAATTAAGTATTGGGTTTTTCTGACTAGAAATTCTCTGTAGTCCAAGTCAGTAGTAGTCATTAGTAGTAGTAGTAGTACTACTACTACTACAAATGACTACTACTACCGAAAAAAATGCTACTACTAGCTGAAAAAAATGCTACTACTAGCATTTTTTTTGCTCAGACAACTTACAGCTACAACAAAAGTGGATAGATAAATCTATTATTATACTATATATAGCTCAATTACCACTGACTCACTCACTCATTGACATAATTGTTCTCCTAGAAAGAGACAGAAAACGATATAATGATGTACGGGAGATGTGTTCGGGTGCGGGAGTCGAGTAAGGAAAAATTATGACATTTCGGAAAAACAAGATGGCGGCCAACGTGATTCTTGCAACTCTTTTGTTTTCCAACCGATTTCGTTACAACTCGCAACGATTGAAGAAACCAGGAAACGATTAATAGAAAAAGTGGAAAAAATTGGAAAAACAAGATGGCGGCCGAGCTGTAGTGTTTTGAAATTTTTGATTTTTCGACCCCGAACCGCGGCGCCACAGATCCGAAACGGCGTGGTCGAGCGTAATATTTTTTTCTCTTTTCGCCTACAACTATCCTGTATTTTGACAGAACGGGAGTGGTTTTTAAAAATTCAAGATGGCGGCTGTCGCGGCAGCCGTTCGGTCTGAGGTACGAAAAAACGCAATTTTAAAATTCAATTTTCTCACAGTTGGCAACGTCGGAGCGTTTTGACTTCTATGGGGCGATTGTGTGTACAGACTCGAGGTATGGATTGGGGAAAAAAATTTACCCCATTTCTCGGGAAATTTTCAAGATTTTCCCCAAAAATAAAAAAATCGAAATACGTATTTTTTGCAAAGTTCGAGTACGAGCGACCACGTGTCCCACTTGTACGAATGACATTTGGGTATTTTCATTGCCGAGGTCTGGCAACACTGGAATTTATCAAAGTAAAAGTGATTTTCGACATGGTCTCTTTTCAGGAGCTATCATTTCGGCTGGGTGCGAGCGAGATGAAAAATTGAAACGTCATCAGAAGCGGTATATCCTGTAGTTTACGGGAAAATTATGAAACTATGAAAAATGCTTCTGTGAAACGAGGCGGCGGCCATTTTGTATTCTTTTTGTATTTTTGAAAATTTCGATCACGATTTTGAGGCAGTTGGCAACATTTAGGAAAGTTGACATGTATGGATCGATTGTGTAGCTCGACCGGCAGTATCGAGATATGTAAACAGTGTTGCCACATTTGGGGTAGTTTTCGAGAATTACACCAAAAATATCCTCCTGTAAAATTTTGTATGAAATTTTTTTTTTTCACTGATGGCTTCGTGTAGAAGTCAGGAAATATAAGTTTAACAAAAATATGGAGACAGCTGATGATTGAGGATTTCGGAGACGGGTAAAGGGCACGGCCAAGGTATTGAAGATAGGTGGAGGGTCCTCGAACTAATGTCACTCGGAACCTCATCCAATAGACAAAGAGCAAAAAAAAAATTCAAAATGGCGGATTTAAGATGGCTGCCATACAAATTTGTTTGGTGTCTATCTCAGAAAGCATAAAAGATGGAAGAGTGGTTTCTTGACAAAAGATGATCAGGACCTGAAGGTCTACTTGATGAACTGGAAAAAAATTCAAGATGGCGGAATTTATTTTTCCATAGAAAATATATGGCCAATATTGAAGAATACTACTACGACTGTGTAGAACTATGCAAGATTTTGATACGATTCCGTTTTACCCACGACGGGGCTCCCTGCGATTACAAAGCAGGAAAGTGGTACTAAAATTTTAAAAAATCAGCGCCATTTTGAAATTCTTTGTTAATTGACCGATTTCGATCAAAATCGATATTTAAGACTCCCTGGAGTTACAAAACAGGAAACTGAAACCAAAGTATTAAAAAATCAGCGCCATTTTGAAATTCTTTGTTTATGGACCGATTTCGTTCAAAATCGATATTCAGGGCTCCCTCTGATCACAAAACAGGAAACTCATACCAAAGTTTAAAAAAATCAACGCCATTTTTAATAATTTTGCTATAATCATAATAAATGTCTGTACTACTTGTAAGTCAAACCACAACCCGTGAGCTGCTTTAGCAGCTCGCGCACAGGGCGAAACACTAGTTATACTATATATAGCTCAATTACCACTGACTGACTCACTCACTCATTGACATAATTGTTCTCCTAGAAAGAGACAGAAAACGATACAATGATGTACGGGAGATGTGTTCGGGTGCGGGAGTCGAGTAGGGAAAAATTATGACATTTCGGAAAAACAAGATGGCGGCCGACGTGATTCTTGCAGCTCTTTTGTTTTCCAACCGATTTCGTTACAACTCGCGACGATTGAAGAAAATAGACAACGATTAATGGAAAAAGTGGAAAAAAATGGAAAAACAAGATGGCGGCCGAGCTGTAGCGTTTTGAAAATTTTGATTTTTCGACCCCGAATCGCGTTGCCACAGATCCGAAACGGCGTAGTCGAGCGTAATAATTTTTTCTATTTTCGCCTACAATTATCCTCTATTTTGACAGAATGGGAGTGGTTTTTAAAAATTCAAGATGGCGGCTGTCGCGGCGGCCGTTCGGTTTGAAGTACGAAAAAACGCAATTTTAAAATTCAAATTTCTCCCAGTTGGCAACGTCGGAGCGTTTCGACTTCTATGGGGCGATTGTGTGTACCGACTCGAACTATGGATTGGGGGAAAAAAAATACCCCATTTCTCGGGAAATTTTCACCATTTACCCCAAAAATTAAAAAATCGAAATACGTATTTTTTGCAAAATTCGAGTAGGAGGGACCACGTGTCCCACTTGTACGAATGACATTTGGGTGTTTTCGTCGCCGAGGTCTGGCAACACTGGGATTTATCAAAGTAAAAGTGATTTTCGACATGGTCTCTTTTCAGGAGCTATCATTTTGGCTGGGTGCGAGCGAGATGAAAAATTGAAACGGCATCAGGGGCGGTATATCCTGTAATTTACGGGAAAATTATGAAACTATGTAAAATGCTTCTGTGAAACGACGTGGCGGCCATTTTGTATTCTTTTTGTGTTTTTGAAAATTTCGATCACGATTTTGAGGCAGTTGGCAACATTTGGGAAAGTTGACATGTATGGATCGATTGTGTAGCTCGACCGGCAGTATCGAGATATCTAAACAGTGTTGCCACATTTGGGGTAGTTTTCGAGAATTACCCCAAAAATATCCTCCTGTAAAATTTTGTATGAAAAATTTTTTTTTCACTGATGGCTTCGTATAGAAGTAAAAAAATATAACTTGATCAAAAATATGGAGACAGCTGATGATTAAGGATTTCGGAGACGGGTAAAGGGCACGGCCAAGGTATTGAAGATAGGTGGGGGGTCCTCGAACTAATGTCACTCGGAACCTCATCCAATTGACAAAGAGCAAAAAAAAAATTCAAAATGGCGGATTTAAGATGGCTGCCATACAAATTTGTTTGGTGTCTATCTCAGAAAGTATAAAAGATGGAAGAGTGGTTTCTTGACAAAAGATGATCAGGACCTGAAGGTCTACTTGATGAACAGGAAAAAAATTCAAGATGGCGGAATTTATTTTTCCATAGAAAATATATGGCCAATATTGAAGAATACTACGACTGTGTACTAACTATGCAAGATTTTGATACGGTTCCGTTTTACCCACGACGGGGCTCCCTGCGATTACAAAACAAGAAACTGGTACTAAAATTTAAAAAAATCGCCATTTTGAAATTCTTTGTTAATTGACCGATTTCGATCAAAATCGATATTTAGGACTCCCTGAAGTTACAAAACAGGAAACTGTTACCAAAATTTCAAAAATCCAGCGCCATTTTGAAATTCTTTGTTAATAGACCGATTTCGTTCAAAATCGATATTCAGGGCTCCCTGGGGTAACAAAACAGGAAACTGTTACCAAAGTTTTAAAAAATCAGCGCCATTTTGAAATTCTTTTTTAATGGACCGATTTAGTTCAAAATCGATATTTAGGGCTCCCTGGGATTTCAATACAGGAAACTGTTACCAAAGTTTTAAAAAATCAGCGCCATTTTGAAATTCTTTGTTAATTGACCGATTTCGTTCAAATTCGATAACTCAGGATCCCTAATATCCCAAAAACCACAACCCGTGAGCTGCTTTAGCAGCTCGCGCACAGGGCAAAACACTAGTTATACTATATATAGCTCAATTACCACTGACTGACTCACTGACTCATTGACATAATTGTTCTCCTAGAAAGAGACAGAAAACGATATAATGATGTACGGGAGATGTGTTCGGGTGCGAGAGTCGAGTAGGGAAAAATTATGACATTTCGGAAAAACAAGATGGCGGCCGACGTGATTCTTGCAACTCTTTTGTTTTCCAACCGATTTCGTTTAAACTCGCAACTATTGAAGAAATTAGTGAACGATTAATAGAAAAAGTGGAAAAAATTGGAAAAACAAGATGGCGGCCGAGCTGTAGTGTTTTGAAATTTTTGAATTTTCGACCCCGAACCGCGGTGCCACAGATCCGAAACGGCGTGGTCGAGCGTAATATTTTTTTCTCTTTTCGCCTACAACTATCCTGTATTTTGACAGAACGGGAGTGGTTTTTAAAAATTCAAGATGGCGGCTGTCGCGGCGGCCGTTCGGTTTGAAGTACGAAAAAACGCAATTTTAAAATTCAAATTTCTCACAGTTGGCAACGTCGGAGCGTTTCGACTTCTATGGGGCGATTGTGTGTACCGACTCGAAGAATGGATTGCGGAAAAAAATTTACCCCATTTCTCGGGAAATTTTCAAGATTTTTCCCAATAATTAAAAAATCGAAATACGTATTTTTTGCAAAGTTCGAGTACGAGCGACCACGTGTCCCACTTGTACGAATGATGTTTGGGTATTTCCGTCGCCGAGGTCTGGCAACACTGGAATTTATCAAAGTAAAAGTGATTTTCGACATGGTCTCTTTTCAGGAGCTATCATTTCGGCTGGGTGCGAGCGAGATGAAAAATTGAAACGTCATCAGGAGCGGTATATCCTGTAGTTTACGGGAAAATTATGAAACTATGTAAAATGTTTCCGTGAAACGAGGTGGCGGCCATTTTGTAATATTTTTGTGTTTTTGAAAATTTCGATCACGATTTTGAGGCAGTTGGCAACATTTGGGAAAGTTGACATGTATGGATCGATTGTGTAGCTCTACCGGCAGTATCGAGATATCTAAACACTGTTGCCACATTATGGGTAGTTTTCGAGATTTTCCCCAAAAATGTCCTCCTGTAAAATTTTGTATGAAAATTTTTTTTTTCACTGATGGCTTCGTGTAGAAGTCAGGAAATAGAACTTTAACAAAAATATGGAGACAGCTGATGATTGAGGATTTCGGAGACGGGTAAAGGGCACGGCCAAGCTATTGAAGATAGGTGGGGGGTCCTCGAACTAATGTCATTCGGAACCGCATCCAATTTGCGATGAGTTTAAAAAAAACTCGAAAATGGTGGATTCAAGATGGCCGCCATACAAATTTCGTCAGTGTCTATCTCGGAGAGCGTAAGAGATGGAAGTGTGGTTTCTTGGCAAGAGATGATCAGGACGAGGAGGTCTATTTAGCGAAATGAAAAAAAATTCAAGATGGCGGAATATTTGTTTTCATACCAAATTATATGGCGATTAGGAACTTTATAAGGACTGGGTACTTATGGTTCCCTCATTCTAACGAATCTTTGGGGGCAAAAATGTGAAGCGAGTTGATGATTGAGGATTTTGACGAAAGAGGTGTGTTCGACCAAATGCATGAAAAAAAAACAAACATAAAACTACCAACATGCCCGCATAACTGTTCTCTTAGAAAGAGACAGAAAACGAACCAATGATGTATGGGAGATGTGTTAAGGTGCGAGATTTGAGTAGGGAAAAATTATGACATTTCGGAAAAACAAGATGGCGGCCGACGTGATTCTTGCAACTCTTTTGTTTTCCAACCGATTTCGTTACAACTCGCAATTATTTAAGAAATTAGTAAACGATATATTATACAAAAAGTGGAAAAAATAGGAAAAACAAGATGGCGGTCAACGTGATTCTTGCAACTCTTTTTTTTTCCAACCGATTTCGTTACATCTTGCAATTATTGAAGAAATTAGTAAACGATCAATAGAAAAATTTAAAAAATTGGAAAAACAAGATGGCGGCTGAGCTGCAGTATTTTCAAATTTTTGATTTTTCAACCACGATCCGCGGCGCCACAGATACGAAACGGGGTAGTTCATGTATTGGAGATATGTTCAGCTGCGGGACAGGAGCAGGGAAAAATTATGACATTTCGGAAAAACAAGATGGCAGCCGACGTGCTTTTTGTAACTTTTTTGTTTTCCAACCGATTTTGTTACAAGGCGCAAAGATTGAAGAAATTAGTAAACGACATATAGAAAAAGTGGAAAATTATGAAAAACAAGATGGCGGCTGACGTGACTCTTGCAACTCTTTTGTTTTCCAACCGATTTCGTTACAACTCGCAATTATTGAAGAAATTAGTAAACGATCAATAGAAAAAGTGGAAAAAATTGGAAAACCAAGATAGCGGCTGTCGTGACTCTTGCAACTCTTTTGTTTTCCAACCGATTTCGTTACAACTCGCAATTATTGAAGAAATTAGTAAACGATCAATAGAAAAAGTGGAAAAAACTGAAAAACAAGATGGCGGCCGAGCTGCAGTAATTTCAAATTTTTGATTTTTCGACTCCGATCCGCGGCGCCACAGATCCGAAACAGGATAGTTCATGTAAAGGAGATATGTTCGAGTGCGGGATGGGAGTGGGGAAAAATTATGACATTTCGGAAAAACAAGATGGCGGCCGATTAGCCGAAATGAACCGATCGAAGCATTCAAGATAGGTGCTCGATCAAATGTCATTCGAAACCTCAGCCAATAGACCGTGAGCTGAAAAAAAATGCAAAATGGCGGATTTACGATGGCTGCCATACAAATTTATTTGGTGTCTATCTCAGAAAGTATAAAAGATGGAAGAGTAATATCTGGGCAAAAGATGATAAGGACCTGAGGGTCAACTTGATGAACAGGAAAAAAATTCAAGATGGCGGAATTTATTTTTCCATAGAAAATATAATTATGGCGAATATTGAAGAGACTACAAGTGTAGAAAGAACTATGCAAAATTTTGATACGTTTTCGTTTTACCCTGGGATTACAAAACAGGAAACTGTTACCTAAATTTTATAAAATCAGCGCCATTTTGAAATTCTTTGTTAATTGACCGATTTTGTTAAAAATCGATATTTAGGACATCCTGGGATCACAAAATAGAAAACTGATAACCAAGTTTTAAAAATCAGCGCCAATTTGGAAATTCTTTGTTAATCGACCGATTTCGTTCAAAATTGATATTTAGGGCTCCCTGGGATTACAAAACAGAAAACTGATACCAAAGTTTTAAAAAATCTGCGACATTTTTAAATTCTTTGTTAATTGGCCTATTTCGTTCGAAATCGATATTCAGGGCTCCCTGGGATCACAAAATAGAAAACTGATAACCATGTTTTAAAAATCAGCGCCATTTTGAAATTCTTTGTTAAAAGATCGATTTCGTTCAAAATCGATATTTAGGACTCCCTGAAGTTACAAAACAGGAAACTGTTACCAAAATTTTCAAGAAACCAGCGCCATTTTGAAATTCTTTGTTAATGGACCGATTTCGTTCAAAATCGATATTTAAGGCCTCCTGGGATTTTAATACAGGAAACTGTTACCAAAGTTTTATAAAATCGGCGCCATTTTGAAATTCTTTGTTAATTGACCGATTTCGTTTAAAATCGATATTCAGGGCTCCCTGGGATCACAAAACAGAAAACTGATACCAAAGTTTAAAAAAATCAACGCCATTTTTAATAATTTTGCTTTAACCTTAATAAATTAATTCAGTTTAGTACAGTAAAGTCTGTACTACTTGTAAGTCAAACCACAACCCGTGAGCTGCTTTAGCAGCTCGCGCACAGGGCGAAACACTAGTTATACTATATATAGCTCAATTACCACTGACTCACTCACTCATTGACATAATTGTTCTCCTAGAAAGAGACAGAAAACGATACCATGATGTACGAGAGATGTGTTCGGGTGCGGGAGTCGAGTAGGGAAAAATTATGACATTTCGGAAAAACAAGATGGCCGCCGACGTGATTCTTGCAGCTCTTTTGTTTTCCAACCGATTTCGTTAAAACTCGCAAAGATTGAAGAAACTAGAAAACGATTGATAGAAAAAGTGGAAAAAATTTGAAAAACAAGATGGCGGCCGAGCTGCAGTGTTTTGAAATTTTTGATTTTTCGACCCCGAACCGCGGCGCCACAGATCCGAAACGGCGTGGTCGAGCGTAATATTTTTTTCTCTTTTCGCCTACAAATATCCTGTATTTTGACAGAAAGGGAGTGATTTTTAAAAATTCAAGATGGCGGCTGTCGCGGCGGCCGTTCGGTCTGAGGCACGAAAAAACGCAATTTTAAAATTCAATTTTCTTACAGTTGGCAACGTCAGAGCGTTTCAACTTCTAGAGGGCGATTGTGTGTACCGTCTCGAAGAATGGATTGGGGAAAAAAAATTACCCCATTTCAAGGGAAATTTTCAAGATTTACCCCAAAAATTAAAAAATCGAAATACGTATTTTTTGCAAAGTTCGAGTATGAGCAACCACGTGTCCCACTTGTACGAATGACATTTGGGTATTTTCGTCGCCGAGGTCTGGCAACACTGGAATTTATCAGAGTAAAAGTGATTTTCGACATGGTCTTTTTTCAGGAGCAATCATTTCGGCTGGGTGCGAGCGAGATGAAAAATTGAAACGTCATCAGGAGCGGTATATCCTGTAGTTTACGGGAAAATAATGAAACTGTGTAAAATGCTTCTGTGAAACGAGGTGGCGGCCATTTTGTATTCTTTTTGTGTTTTTGAAAATTTCGATCACGATTTTGAGGCAGTTGGCAACATTTGGGAAAGTTGACATGTATGGATCGATTGTGTAGCTCGACCGGCAGTATTGAGATATCTAAACAGTGTTGCCACATTTGGGGTAGTTTTCGAGATTTTCCCCAAAAATGTCCTCCTGTAAAATTTTGTATGAAAATTTTTTTTTCACTAATGGCTTCGTATAGAAGTCAGAAAATATAACATGAAGAAAAATTTGGAGACTGCTGATGATTGAGGATTTCGGAGACGGGAAAAGGGCACGGCCAAGGTATTGAAGATAGGTGGGGGGTCCTCGAACTAATGTCACTCGGAACCTCATCCATTAGACAAAGAGTAAAAAAAAAATTGAAAATGGTGGATTTAAGATGGCTGCCATACAAATTTGTTTGGTGTCTGTCTCAGAAAGTATAAAAGATGGAAGAGTGGTTTCTTGGAAAAAGATGATCAGGACCTGAAGGTCTCCTTGATGAATAGGAAAAAAATTCAAGATGGCGGAATTTATTTTTCCATAGAAAATATATGGCCAATATTGAAGAATACTACAAGACTGTAAAACTATGCAAGATTTTGATACGGTTCCATTTTACCCACGACGGGGCTCCCTGCGATTACAAAACAGGAAACTGGTACTAAAATTTTAAAAAATCAGCGCCATTTTGAAATTCTTTGTTGATTGACTGATTTTGTTCAAAATCGATATTTAGAACTCCCTGGGGTTACAAAATAGGAAACTGAAACCAAAATTTCAAAAAAATCAGCGCCATTTTGAAATTCTTTGTTAATGGACCGATTTCGTTCAAAATCGATATTTAGGGCTCCCTGGGATTTCAATACAGGAAACTGTTACCAAAGTTTTAAAAAATCAGCGCCATTTTGAAATTCTTTGTTAATTGACCTATTTCGTTCAAATTCGATATTGAGGACTCCCTGGGGTTACAAAACAGGAAACTGTAACCAAAAATTTAAAAAATCAGCGCCATTTTGAAATTCTTTGTTAATGGACCGATTTCGTTCAAAATCGATATTCAGGGCTCCCTGGGGTTACAAAACAGGAAACTGATACCAAAGTTAAAAAAAATCAGCGCCATTTTGAAATTCTTTGTTAATTGACCGATTTCGTTAAAAATCGATATTTAGGACTCCCTGGGGTAACAAAACAGGAAACTGATACCAAAATTTTAAAAAATCAACGCCATTTTGAAATTCTTTATTAATTGACCGATTTCGTTCAAAATCGATATTTAGGACTCCCTGAAGTTACAAAACAGGAAACTGTTACCAAAATTTTCAAAAAACCAGCGCCATTTTGAAATTCTTTGTTAATAGACCGATTTCGTTCAAAATCGATATTTAGGACTCCCTGGGGTTACAAAACAGGAAACTGATACCAAAATTTTAAAAATCAGCGCCATTTTGAAATTCTTTGTTAATGGACCGATTTCGTTCAAAATCGATATTCAGGGCTCCCTGGGATCACAAAACAGGAAACTGATACCAAAGTTAAAAAAAATCAACGCCATTTTGAAATTCTTTGTTAATTGACCGATTTCGTTCAAAATCGATATTTAGGACTCCCTGGGGTTACAAAACAGGAAACTGATACCAAAATTTACAAAAATCAGCGTCATTTTGAAATTCTTTATAACCATAATAAATGAATTCAGTTTAGTACAGTAGTCTGTACTCATTCGTAGTCATTACTTGTAAGTCAAACCACAACCCGTGAGCTGCTTTAGCAGCTCGCGCACAGGGCGAAACACTAGTTATACTATATATAGCTCAATTACCACTCACTCACTGACTGACTCACTCATTGACATAATTGTTCTCCTAGAAAGAGACAGAAAACGATACAATGATGTAAGGGAGATGTGTTCGGGTGCGGGAGTCGAGTAGGGAAAAATTATGACATTTCGGAAAAACAAGATGGCGGCCGACGTGATTCTTGCAGCTCTCTTGTTATCCAACCGATTTTGATTAAACTCGCAATTATTAAAGAAATTAGTAAACGGTCAATAGAAAGAGTGGAAAAAATTGGAAAAACAAGATGGCGGCCGAGCTGTAGTGTTTTGAAATTTTTGATTTTTCGACCCCGAACCGCGGCGCCACAGATCCGAAACGGCGTGGTCGAGCGTAATATTTTTTTCTCTTTTCGCCCACAACTATCCTGTATTTTGACAGAACGGGAGTGGTTTTTAAAAATTCAAGATGGCGGCTGTCGCGGCGGCCGTTCGGTCTGAGGCACGAAAAAACGCAATTTTAAAATTCAATTTTCTCACAGTTGGCAACGTCAGAGCGATTCGACTTGTACAGCGCGATTGTGTGTACCGACTCGAAGAATGGATTGGGGAAAAAAAATTACCCCATTTCTAGGGAAATTTTCAAGATTTACCCCAAATATAAAAAAATCTAAATACGTATTTTTTGCAAAGTTTGAGTACGAGCGACCACGTGTCCCACTTGTACAAATGACGTTTGGGTATTTCCGTCGCCGAGGTCTGGCAACACTGGAATTTATCAAAGTAAAAGTGATTTTCGACATGGTCTTTTTTCAGGAGCAATCATTTCGGCTGGGTGCGAGCGAGATGAAAAATTGAAACGTCGTCAGGAGCGGTATATCCTGTAGTTCACGGGAAAATTATGAAACTATGTAAAATATTTCTTTGAAACGAGTTGGCGGCCATTTTGTATTATTTTTGTGTTTTTGTAAATTTCGATCACGATTTTGAGGCAGTTGGCAACATTTGGGAAAGTTGACATGTATGGATCGGTTGTGAAGCTCGACCGGTAGTATCGAGATATCTAAACAGTGTTGCCACATTTGGCGTAGTTTTCGAGATTTTCCCCAAAAACTTCCTCCTGTAAAATTTTGTATAAAACATTTTTTTTTCACTGATGGCTTCGTATAGAAGTCTGAAAATATAACTTGAAGGAAAAATGGAGACAGCTGATGATTGAGGATTTCGGAGACGGGTAAAGGGCACGGCCAAGGTATTGAAGGTAGGTGGAGGGTCCTCGAACTAATAACACTCGGAACCTCATCCAACAGACAAATAGCAAAAAAAAAATTCAAAATGGCGGATTTAAGATGGCTGCCATACAAACTTCGTTAGTGTCTATCTCGGAGAGTATAAGAGATGGAAGTGTGGTTTCTTGGCAAGAGATGTTCAGAACGAGGAGGTCTATTTAGCAAAATGAAAAAAAATTCAAGATGGCGGAATATTTTTTTTCATACCAAATTATATGGCAATTAGGAACTTTATAAGGACTGGGTACTTATGGTTCCCTCATTCTAACGAATCTTTGGGGGCAAAAATGTGAAGCGAGTTGATGATTGAGGATTTTGAAGAAAGAGGTGTGTTCGACCAAATGCATGAAAAAAAAAACATAAAACTACCAACATGCCCGCATAATTGTTCTCTTAGAAAGAGACAGAAAACGATCCAATGATGTATGGGAGATGTGTTAAGGTGCGGGATTCGAGTAGGGAAAAATTATGACATTTCGGAAAAACAAGATGGCGGCCGACGTGATTCTTGCAACGCTTTTGTTTTCCAACCGATTTCGTTACAACTCGCAATTATTGACGAAATTGGTAAACGATATATACAAAAAGTGGAAAAAATAGAAAAACAAGATGGCGGTCAAAGTGATTCTTGCAACTCTTTTGTTTTCCAACCGATTTCGTTACATCTTGCAATTATTGAAGAAATTAGTAAACGATCAATAGAAATATTGAAAAAATTGGAAAAACAAGATGGCGGCTGAGCTGCAGTATTTACAAATTTTTGATTTTTCAACCCCGACCCGCGGCGCCACAGATCCGAAACGGGGTAGTTCATGTATTGGAGATATGTTCGGCTGCGGGACAGGAGCAGGGAAAAATTATGACATTTCGGAAAAACAAGATGGCAGCCGACGTGCTTTTTGTAACTTTTTTGTTTTCCAACCGATTTTGTTACGAGGCGCAATGATTGAAGAAATTAGTAAACGATCAATAGAAAAAGTGGAAAAAATTGGAAAACCAAGATGGCGGCTGACGTGACTCTTGCAACTCTTTGGTTTTCCAACCGATTTCGTTACAACTCGCAATTATTGAAGAAATTAGTAAACGATCAATAGAAAAGTGGAAAAAACTGAAAAACAAGATGGCGGCCGAGCTGCAGTAATTTCAAATTTTTGATTTTTCGACTCCGATCCGCGGCGCCACAGATCCGAAACAGGATAGTTCATGTATAGGAGATATGTTCGAGTGCGTGATGGGAGTGGGGAAAAATTATGACATTTCGGAAAAACAAGATGGCGGCTGATTAGCCGAAATGAACCGATCGAAGCATTCAAGATAGGTGCTCGATCAAATGTCATTCGAAACCTCAGCCAATAGACCGTGAGCTGAAAAAAAATTCAAAATGGCGGATTTAGGATGGCTGCCATACAAATTTATTTGGTGTCTATCTCAGAAAGTATAAAAGATGGAAGAATAATATCTTGGCAAAAGATGATAAGGACCTGAAGTTCAACTTGATGAACAGTAAAAAAATTCAAGATGGCGGAATTTATTTTCCATAGAAAATATAATTATGGCGAATATTGAAGAGACTACAAGTGTAGAAAGAACTATGCAAAATTTTGATACGTTTCCGTTTTACCCTGGGATTACAAAACAGGAAACTGTTACCAAAATTTTATAAAATCAGCGCCATTTTGAAATTCTTTGTTAATTGACCGATTTTGTTCAAAATCGATATTTAGGACTTCCTGGGATCACAAAATAGAAAACTGATAACCAAGTTTTAAAAATCAGCGCCAATTTGCAAATTCTTTGTTAATTGTCCGATTTCGTTCGAAATCAATATTTAGGGTTCCCTGGGATCACAAAATAGAAAACTGATACCCATGTTTTTAAAATCAGCGCCATTTTGAAATTCTTTGTTAATTGACCGATTTCGTTCAAAATCGATATTTAGGACTCCCTGAAGTTACAAAATAGGAAACTGTTACCAAAATTTTCAAAAAACCAGCGCCATTTTGAAATTCTTTGTTAATGGACCGATTTCGTTCAAAATCGATATTTAGGGCTCCCTGGAATTTCAATACAGGAAACCAAAGTTTTAAAAAATCGGCGTCATTTTGAAATTCTTTGTTAATTGACCGATTTCGTTCAAATTCGATAACTGGGGATCCCTAATATCCCAAAAACCACAACCCGTGAGCTGCTTTAGCAGCTCGCGCACAGGGCGAAACACTAGTTATACTATATATAGCTCAATTACCACTGACTCACTGACTCACTCATTGACATAATTGTTCTCCTAGAAAGAGACAGAAAACGATATAATGATGTACGGGAGATGTGTTCGAGTGCGGGAGTCGAGTAGGGAAAAATTATGACATTTCGGAAAAACAAGATGGCGGCCGACGTGATTCTTGCAACTCTTTTATTTTCCAACCGATTTCGTTAAAACTCGCAACGATTGAAGAAACTAGGAAACGATTTATAGAAAAAGTGGAAAAAATTGGAAAAACAAGATGGCGGCCGAGCTGTAGTGTTTTGAAATTTTTGATTTTTCGACCCCGAACCGCGGCGCCACAGATCCGAAACGGCGTGGTCGAGCACAATAGTTTTTTTCTGTTTTCGCCTACAATTATCCTCTTATTTGACAGAATGGGAGTGGTTTTTAAAAATTCAAGATGGCGGCTGTCGCGGCGGCCGTTCGGTCTGAGGTACGAAAAAACGCAATTTTAAACTTCAAATTTCTTACAGTTGGCAACGTCGGAGCGTTTCGACTTCTAGGGGGCGATTGTGTGTACAGACTCGAACTATGGATTGGGAAAAAAAAATTACCCCATTTCTCGGGAAATTTTCAAGATTTACCCCAAAAATTAAAAAATCGAAATACGTATTTTTTGCAAAGTTCGAGTATGAGCGACCACGTGTCCCACTCGTACGAATGACGTTTGGATATTTTCGTCGCCGAGGTCTGGCAACACTGGAATTTATCAAAGTAAAAGTGATTTTCGACATGGGCTTTTTTCAGGAGCAATCATTTCGGCTGGGTGCGAGCGAGATGAAAAATTGAAACGTCATCAGGAACGGTATATCCTGTAGTTTACGGGAGAATTATGAAACTATGTAAAATGCTTCTGTGAAACGAGGTGGCGGCCATTTTGTATTCTTTTTGTGTTTTTGAAAATTTCGATCACGATTTTGAGGCAGTTGGCAACATTTGGGAAAGTTGACATGTATGGATCGATTGTGTAGCTCGACCGGCAGTATCGAGATATCTAAACAGTGTTGCCACATTATGGGTAGTTTTCGAGATTTTCCCCAAAAATGACCTCCTGTAAAATTTTGTATGAAATTTTTTTTTTTCACTGATGGCTTCGTGTAGAAATCAGGAAATATAACTTTAACAAAAATATGGAGACAGCTGATGATTGAGGATTTCGGAGACGGGTAAAGGGCACGGCCAAGGTATTGAAGATAGGTGGGGGGTCCTCGAACTAATGTCACTCGGAACCTCATCCAATTGACAAAGAGCAAAAAAAAAATTCGAAATGGCGGATTTAAGATGGCTGCCATACAAATTTGTTTGGTGTCTATCTCAGAAAGTATAAAAGATGGAAGAGTGGTTTCTTGACAAAAGATGATCAGGACCTGAAGGTCTACTTGATGTACAGGAAAAAAATTCAAGATGGCGGAATTTATTTTTCCATAGAAAATGTTATATGGCCAATATTGAAGAATACTACAAGACTTTTTGATACGGTTCCGTTTTACCCACGGGCTCCCTGCGATTACAAAACATACTAAAATTTTAAAAGATCAGCGCCATTTTGAAATTCTTTGTTAATGGACCGATTTCGTTCAAAATTGATATTCAGGGCTCCCTGGGATCACAAAACAGGAAACTGATACCAAATTTTAAAAATTCGGCGCCATTTTGAAATTCTTTGTTAATGGACCGATTTCGATCAAAATCGATATTTAGGGCTCCCTGGGATTTCAATACAGGAAACAGTTACCAAAGTTTTAAAAATTCAGCGCCATTTTGAAATTCTTTGTTAATTGACCGATTTCGTTCAAATTCGATAACTGAGGATCCCTAATATCCCAAAAACCACAACCCGTGAGCTGCTTTAGCAGCTCGCGCACAGGGCGAAACACTAGTTATACTATATATAGCTCAATTACCACTGACTGACTCATTGACATAATTGTTCTCCTAGAAAGAGACAGAAAACGATATAATGATGTACGGGAGATGTGTTTGGGTGCGGGAGTCGAGTAGGGAAAAATTATGACATTTCGGAAAAACAAGATGGCGGCTGACGTGATTCTTGCAACTCTTTTGTTTTCCAACCGATTTCGTTTAAACTCGCAACTATTGAAAAAATTAGGAAACGATTAATAGAAAAAGTGGAAAAAATTGGAAAAACAAGATGGCGGCCGAGCTGTAGTGTTTTGAAATTTTTGAATTTTCGACCCCGAACCGCGGCGCCACAGATCCGAAACGGCGTGGTCGAGCGTAATATTTTTTTCTCTTTTCGCCTACAATTATCCTCTTTTTTGACAGAATGGGAGTGGTTTTTAAAAAATCAAGATGGCGGCTGTCGCGGCGGCCGTTCTGTTTGAGGTACGAAAAAACGCAATTTTAAAATTTAAATTTCTCACAGTTGGCAACGTCGGAGCGTTTAGACTTGTAAGGGGCGATTGTGTATACAGACTCGAACTATGGATTGGGGAAAAAAAATTACCCCATTTCTCGGGAAATTTTCAAGATTTACCCCAAAAATAAGAAAATCGAAATACGCATTTTTTGCAAAATTCGAGTACGAGCCACCACGTGTCCCACTTGTACGAATGACATTTGGGTGTTTTCGTCGCTGAGGTCTGGCAACACTGGGATTTATCAAAGTAAAAGTGATTTTCGACATGGTCTTTTTTCAGGAGCAATCATTTCGGTTGGGTGCGAGCGAGATGAAAAATTGAAACGTCATCAGGAGCGGTATATCCTGTAGTTTACGGGAAAATTATGAAACTATGTAAAATGCTTCTGTGAAACGAGGTGGCGGCCATTTTGTATTCTTTTTGTGTTTTTGAAAATTTCGATCACGACTTTGAGGCAGTTGGCAACATTTCGGAAAGTTGACATGTATCGATCGATTGAGTAACTCGACCGGCAGTATCGAGATAACTAAACAGTGTTGCCACATTTGGGGTAGTTTTCGAGATTTTAACCAAAAATGTCCTCCTGTAAAATTTTGTACGAAAATTTTTTTTTTCACTGATGGCTTCGTATAGAAGTAAGAAAATATAACTTGAAAAAAAATATGGAGACAGCTGATGATTGAAGATTTTGGAGACGGGTAAAGGGCACGGCCAAGGTATTGAAGATAGGTGGGTGGTCCTCGAACTAATGTCACTCGGAACCTCATCCAATAGACAAAGAGCAAAAAAAAAATTCAAAATGGCGGATTTAAGATGGCCGCCATACAAATTTGTTTGGTGTCTATCTCGGAGAGTATAAGAGATGGAAGTATGGTTTCTTGGCAAGAGATGATCAGGACGAGGAAGTCTATTAAGCGAAATGAAAAAAAATTCAAGATGGCGGATTATTTTTTTCATACCAAATTATATGGCGATTAGGAACTTTATAAGTACTGGGTACTTTTAACGAATATTTGGGAGAAAAATGTGGAGCGAGTTGATGATTGAGGATTTCGGAGACGGGTGAAGAGCACGGCCAGGATATTGTTGAAAGAGGTCGTGTTCGACCAAATGCATGAGAAAAAAAAACAAAACTAACAACATACCCGCACAATTGTTCTCCTAGAAAGAGACAGAAAACGATACAATGATGTACGGGAGATGTGTTCGGGTGTGGGATGGGAGTAGGGAAAAATTATGAAATTTCGGAAAAAACAAGATGGCGGCCGACTTTATTCTTGCAACTCTTTTGTTTTCCAACCGATTTCATTACAACTCGCAATTATTAAAGAAATTAGTAAACGATATAGAGAAAAAGTGGAAAAAATAGGAAACACAAGATGGCGGCCGAGCTGTAGTGTTTTCAAATTTTTGATTTTTCGACCCCGAACCGCGGCGCCACAGATCCGAAACGGGGTAGTTCATGTACAGGAGATATGTTCGGGTGCGGGATGGGAGTAGGGAAAAATTATGACATTTCCGAAAAACAAGATGGCGGCCGACGTGATTTTTGTAACTTTTTGTTTTCCAACCGCTTTCGTTACAACTCGCAATGGTTGAGGAAATTAATAAACGATCAATAGAAAAAGTAGAAAAAATTGGAAAAACAAGATGGCGGCCGACGTGATTCTTGCAACTCTTTTGTTTTCTAACCGATTTTGTTACAACTGGCAATTATTGACGAAATTAGTAAGCGATCAATACAAAACGCAGAAAAAATTGGAAAAACAAAATGGCAGCCGAGTTGTAGTGTTTTTAAATTTTTGATTTTTCGACCCCGAACCGCGGCGCCACGGATCCGAAACGGGGTAGTTCATGTATAGGAGATGTGTTCGCGTGCGGGATAAGAGTAGGGAAAAATTATGATATTTCGAAAAAACAAGATGGCGGCCGATTTGCTGAAATGAACCGATCGAAGCATTGCAGATAGATAGGGGGGTGCTCGACCAAATGTCATTCGAAACTTAATCCAATAGACAATGAGCTGAAAAAACATTCAAAATGGTAGATTTAAGATGGCTGCCATAGAAATTTATTTAGTGTCTATCTCAGAAAGTATAAAAGATGGAAGACAGGTTTCTTGAAAAAAGATGATCGGGACCTGAAGGTCTACTTGATGAACAGGAAAAAAATTCAAGATGGCGGAATTTATTTTTCCATTTTTCCATAGAAAATAAATGGCGAATATTGAACAGACTACAAGTGTAGAACTATGCAAGATTTTGATACGGTTCCGTTTTACCCAGGACGGGGCTACCTGGGATTACAAAACAGGAAACTTATACCAAAATTTGAAAACGCAGCGCCATTTCGAAATAATTTGTTAATTGACCGATTTCGTTCAAAATCGATATTAAGAGTTCCCTGGGGTTACAAAACAGGAAATTGTTATCAAAATTTTAAAAAACCAGCGCCATTTTGAAATTCTTTGTTAATTGACCGATTTCGTCCAAAATCGATATTTAGCACTTTGTAGGATTACAAAACACGAAACTGGTACAAAAGTTCTAAAAAATAGGCGCCATTTTGAAATTCTTTGTTAATTGACCGTTTTGGTTTAAAATCGATATTGAGGACTCCCTGGGGTTACAAAACAGGAAATTGAAACCAAAATTTTAAAAAATCAGCGCCATTTTGAAATTCTTTGTTAATGGACCGATTTCGTTCAAAATCGATATTTAGGGTTCCCTGGGATTTCAATACAGGAAACTGTTACCAAAGTTTTAAAAAATCAGCGCCTTTTTGAAATTCTTTGTTAATTGACCGATTTTGTTCAAAATCGATATTTAGGACTTCCTGGGATCACAAAATAGAAAACTGATAACCAAGTTTTAAAAATCAGCGCCAATTTGCAAATTCTTTGTTAATCGACCGATTTCGTTCAAAACTGATATTTAGGGCTCCCTTGGATTACAAAACAGAAAACTGATACCAAAGTTTAAAAAATCTGCGACATTTTTAAATTCTTTGTTAATTGGCCAATTTCGTTCGAAATCGATATTTAGGGCTCCCTGGGATCACAAAATAGAAAACTGATGCCCATGTTTTTAAAATCAGCGCCAATTTGAAATTCTTTGTTAATTGACCGATTTCGTTCAAAATCGATATTTAAGACTCCCTGAAGTTACAAAACAAGAAACTGTTACCAAAATTTTCAAAAAACCAGCGCCATTTTGAAATTCTTTGTTAATGGACCGATTTCGTTCAAAATCGATATTTAGGGCTCCCTGGGATTTCAATACAGGAAACTGTTACCAAAGTTTTAAAAAATCGGCGCCATTTTGAAATTCTTTGTTAATTGACCGATTTCGTTCAAAATCGATATTTAGGACTCCCTGGGGTTACGAAACAAGAAACTGATACCAAAATTTTAAAAAATCAGCGCCATTTTGAAATTCTTTGTTAATGGACCGATTTCGTTAAAAATCGATATTCAGGGCTCCCTGGGATCACAAAACAGGAAATTGATACCAAAGTTTAAAAAAATCAACGCCATTTTTAATAATTTTGCTTTAACCATAATAAATTAATTCAGTTTAGTACAGTAAAGTCTGTACTACTTGTAAGTCAAACCACAACCCGTGAGCTGCTTTAGCAGCTCGCGCACAGGGCGAAACACTAGTTATTATACTATATATAGCTCAATTACCACTCACTGACTCACTCACTCATTGACATAATTGTTCTCCTAGAAAGAGATAGAAAACGATACAATGATGTACGGGAGATGTGTTCGGGTGCGGGAGTCGAGTAGGGAAAAATTATGACATTTCGGAAAAACAAGATGGCGGCCGACGTGATTCTTGCAGCTCTCTTGTTTTCCAACCGATTTTGTTTAAACTCGCGAAGCTTGAAGAAACTAGGAAACGATCAATAGAAAAAGTGGAAAAAATTGGAAAAACAAGATGGCGGCCGAGCTGTAGTGTTTTGAAATTTTTGATTTTTCGACCCCGAACCGCGGCGCCACAGATCCGAAACGGCGTGGTCGAGCATAATATTTTTTTCTGTTTTCGCCTACAACTATCCTGTATTTTGACAGAACGGGAGTGGTTTTTAAAAATTCAAGATGGCGGCTGTCCCGGCGGCCGTTTGGTCTGAGGTACGAAAAAACGCAATTTTAAAATTCAATTTTCTCTCAGTTGACAACGTCGGAGCGTTTCGACTTCTATGGGGCGATTGTGTGTACCGACTCGAAGAATGGATTGGGGAAAAAAAATTACCCCATTTCTCGGGAAATTTTCAAGATTTTCCCCAATAATTAAAAAATCGAAATACGTATTTTTTGCAAAGTTCGAGTACGAGCGACCACGTGTCCCACTTGTACGAATGACATTTGGGTATTTTCATTGCCGAGGTCTGGCAACACTGGGATTTATCAAAGTAAAAGTGATTTTCGACATGGTCTCTTTTCAGGAGCTATCATTTCGGCTGGGTGCGAGCGAGATGAAAAATTGAAACGTCATCAGGAGCGGTATATCCTGTAGTTCATGGGAAAATTATGAAACTATGTCAAATGTTTCTGTGAAACGAGGTGGCGGCCATTTTGTATTATTTTTGTGTTTTTGAAAATTTCGATCATGATTTTGAGGCAGTTGGCAACATTTGGGAAAGTTGACATGTATGGATCGATTGTGTAGCTCGACCGGCAGTATCGAGATATCTAAAGTGTTGCCATATTATGGGTAGTTTTCAAGATTTTCCCCAAAAATGTCCTCCTTTAAAATTTTGTATGAAATTTTTTTTTTTCACTGATGGCTTCGTGTAGAAGTCAGGAAATATAACTTTAACAAAAATATGGAGACAGCTGATGATTGAGGATTTCGGAGACGGGTAAGGGGCACGGCCAAGGTATTGAAGATAGGTAGGGGGTCCTCGAACTAATGTCACTCGGAACCTCATCCAATTGACAAAGAGCAAAAAAAAAATTCAAAATGGCGGATTTAAGATGGCTGCCATACAAATTTGTTTGGTGTCTATCTCAGAAAATATAAAAGATGGAAGAGTGGTTTCTTGACAAAAGATGATCAGGACCTGAAGGTCTACTTGATGAACAGGAAAAAATTCAAGATGGCGGAATTTATTTTCCATACCAAATTTTAAGGCGATAAGGAACTATAAGGTACTTATGGTTCCCTCATTCTAACGAATCTTTGGGAGCAAAAATGTGATGCGAGTTGATGATTGAGGATTTTGGAGACGGGTGAAGAGCAGGGCCAGGGTATTGAAGAAAGAGGGGGGTGCATGAAAAAAAAACAAAACTACCAACATACCCGCATAATTGTTCTCCTAGAAAGATACAGAAAACGATACAATGATGTATGGGAGATGTGTTCGGGTGCAGGATGGGAGTAGGGAAAAATTATGACATTTCGGAAAAACAAGATGGCGACCGACGTGATTCTTGCAACTCTTTTGTTTTCCAACCGATTTCGTTACTACTCGCAATGATTGAAGAAATTAGTAAACGATCAATAGAAAATGTAGAAAAAAATTGAAAAACAAGATGGCGGCCGAGCTGTAGTGTTTTCAAATTTTTGATTTTACGACCCCGAACCGCGGCGCCACAGATCCGAAACGAGATAGTTTATGTATAGAAGATGTGTTTGCGTGCAGGATAAAAGTAGGGAAAGATTATGACATTTCGGAAAAAAAAGATGGCGGTCGACGTGCTTTTTGTAACTTTTTTGTTTTCTAACCGATTTCGTTACAACTCGCAATGATTGAAGAAATAAGTAAACAATCTTTAGAAAAAGTAGAAAAATATGGAAAAACAAGATGGCGGCCGACGTAATTCTTGCAACTCTTTTGTTTTCCAACCGATTTCGTTACTACTCGCAATGATTGAAGAAATTAGTAAACGATCAATAGAAAAAGTAGAAAAAATTGGAAAAACAAGATGGCGGCTGAGCTGTAGTATTTTCAAATTTTTGATTTTTCTACCCCGATCTGCGGCGCTACAGATCCGAAACGGGGTAGTTCATGTACAGGAGATAATATGTTCGGGAACGGGATGGGAGTAGGGAAAGATTATGACATTTCGGCAAAAACAAGATGGCCGCCGATTTGCCGAAATTAACTGATCGAAGCGTTGAAGATAGGTGCTCGACCAAATGTCATTTGAAACTTCATCCAATAGCCAATGAGCTGAAAATAATATCAAAATGGCGGATTTAAGATGGCTGCCATATAAATTTATTTGGTGTCTATCTCAGAAAGTATAAAAGATGGAATAATGGTTTCTTGGCAAAAGATGATAAGAACCTGAAGGTCTACTTGATCAACAGGAAAAAAATTCAAGATGGTGGAATTTATTTTTCCGTAGAAAATATAAGGCAAATATTGAAGAAACTACAAGTGTACTAGAATTTGATACGGTTCCGTTTTACCCACGACGGGGCTCCCTGGGATTAAAAAACTGGAAACGGTTTCCAAAATTTAAAAAAAAAACAGCGCCATTTTGAAATTCTTTGTTAATTGACCGATTTCGTTCAAAATCGATATTTAGAACTCCCTGAGGTTACAAAACAGGAAACTTACCAAAATTTTTAAAAAACCAGCGCCATTATGAAATTCTTTGTTAATTGACCGATTTCGTTTAAAATCGAAATTTAGGACTTCCTGGGATTACAAAACAAGAAACTGATTCCAAAGTTTTAAAAAACCAGCGCCATTTTGAAATTCTTTGTACATTGATCGATTTCGTTCAATATCGATATTTAGGGCTCCCTGGGATTTAAAAACAGGAAACTGGTACCAAAGTTTTAAAAAATCTGCGCCATTTTGAAATTCTTTGTTAATTGACTGATTTCGTTCAAAATCGATATTTAGGGCTCCCTGGGATTTCAATACAGGAAACTGTTACCAAAGTTTTAAAAAATCAGCGCCATTTTGAAATTCTTTGTTAATTCTGGAACTTCATAACCTTGTTCCTCCTTCTCCGTTCTACCACAGAACAGCGAGAAACCGCGAGCGTTGGCACCCTTATGTGGTTGACGTCCAATTTGCTCGCACGAAGCGTATTTGCTCGACGTTTCTGATACGAACCGCTAGGGTGTGGAACGCCCCTCCCAGCGCACGTGTTTCCTGCCACTTATAACTTAAGTACCTTCAAGGCAAGAGGGAATAGGCATCTTCTAGGCAAGCGCGTTCCAACCTAGATCTCATCATTGCTTTGCACTAAGCATGATTGTCGTCAAGCGCAAGCCTATCACGCAATAAAAATAAAAGAAAAATTGACCGATTTCGTTCAAATTCGATAACTGAGGATCCCTAATATCCCAAAAACCACAACCCGTGAGCTGCTTTAGCAGCTCGCGCACAGGGCGAAAAACTAGTTATTATACTATATATAGCTCAATTACCACTAACTCACTGACTCACTCATTGACATAATTGTTCTCCTAGAAAGAGACAGAAAACGATACAATGATGTACGGGAGATGTGTTCGGGTGCGGGAGTCGAGTAGGGAAAAATTATGACATTTCGGAAAAACAAGATGGCGGCCGACGTGATTCTTGCAACTCTTTTGTTTTCCAACCGATTTTGTTAAAACTCGCAATTATTGAAGAAATTAGGAAAAGATCAATAGAAAAAGTGGAAAAAATTGGAAAAACAAGATGGCGGCCGAGCTGTAGTGTTTTGAAATTTTTGATTTTTCGACCCCGAACCGCGGCGCCACAGATCCGAAACGGCGTGGTCGAGCATAATATTTTTTTCTCTTTTCGCCTACAACTATCCTGTATTTTGACAGAACGGGAGTGGTTTTTAAAAATTCAAGATGGCGGCTGTCGCGGCGGCCGTTCGGTCTGAGGTACGAAAAAACGCAATTTTTAACTTCAAATTTGTCACAGTTGGCAACGTCGGAGCGTTTCGACTTGTACGGGGCGATTGTGTGTACAGACTCGAGGTATGGATTGGGGAAAAAAAAATACCCCATTTCTCGGGAAATTTTCAAGATTTACCCCAAAAATTAAAAAATCAAAATACGTATTTTTTGCAAAATTCGAGTACGAGCGACCACGTGTCCTACTTGTACGAATGACGTTTGGGTATTTCCGTCGCCGAGGTCTGGCAACACTGGAATTTATCAAAGTAAAAGTGAATTTCGACATGGTCTCTTTTCGGGAGCTATCATTTCGGCTGGGTGCGAGCGAGATAAAAAATTGAAACGTCATCAGGAGCGGTATATCCTGTAGTTCACGGGAAAATTATGAAACTGTGTAAAATGCTTCTGTGAAACGAGGTGGCGGCCATTTTGTATTCTTTTTGTGTTTTTGAAAATTTTGATCATGATTTTGAGGCAGTTGGCAACATTTGGGAAAGTTGACATGTATGGATCGGTTGTGTATCTCGACCGGCAGTATCGAGATATCTAAACAGTGTTGCCATATTTAGGGTAGTTTTCGAGATTTTCCCCCAAAATGTCCTACTGAAAAATTTTGTATGAAAATTTTTATTTTCATTGATAGCTTCGTATAGAAGTCTGAAAATATAACTTGACGGAAAAATGGAGACAGCTGATGATTGAGGATTTCGGAGACGGGTAAAGGGCACGGCCAAGGTATTGAAGGTAGGTGGGGGGTCCTCGAACTAATGTCACTCGGAACCTCATCCAACAGACAAAGAGCAAAAAAAAAATTCAAAATGGCGGATTTAAGATGGCTGCCTTACAAATTTGTTTGGTGTCTGTCTCAGAAAGTATAAAAGATGGAAGAGTGGTTTCTTGGCAAAAGATGATCAAGACCTGGAGGTCTACTTGATGAACAGGAAAAAAATTCAAGATGGCGGAATTTATTTTTCCATAGAAAATATATGGCCAATATTGAAGAATACTACAAGACTGTGTAAAACTATGCAAGATTTTGATACGGTTCCGTTTTACCCACGACGGAGCTCTCTGCGATTACAAAACAGGAAACTGGTACTAAAATTTAAAAAAATCAGCGCCATTTTGAAATTCTTTGTTAATTGACCGATTTCGTTTAAAATCGATATTGAGGACTCCCTGGGGTTACAAAACAGGAAACTGAAACCAAAATTTTAAAAAATCAGCGCCATTTTGAAATTTTTTTTAATGGACTGATTTCGTTCAAAATCGATATTTAGGGCTCCCTGGGATTTCAATACAGGAAACTGTTACCAAAGTTTTAAAAAAACAGCGCCATTTTGAAATTGTTTGTTAATGGACCGATTTCGTTCAAAATCGATATTTAAGTCTCCGTGGGATTTCAATACAGGAAACTGTTACCAAAGTTTAAAAAAACCAGCGCCATTTTGTAATTCTTCGTTAATTAACCGATTTCGTTCAAAATCGATATTTAGGACCTCCTGGGATTACACAACAGGAAACAGTTACCAAAATTTAAAAAAATCAGCGCCATATTGAAATTCTTTGTTAATTGACCGATTTCGTTTAAAATCGATATTGAGGACTCCCTGGGGTTACAAAACCGGAAACTAAAACCAAAATTTTAAAAAATCAGCGCCATTTTGAAATACTTTGTTAATGGACCGATTTCGTTCAAAATCGATACTTAGGACTCCCTGGGATTTCAATACAGGAAACTGTTACCAAAGTTTTAAAAAATCAGCGCCATTTTGAAATTCTTTGTTAATTGACCGATTTCGTTCAAATTCGATAACTGAGGATCCCTAATATCCCAAAAACCACAACCCGTGAGCTGCTTTAGCAGCTCGCGCACAGGGCGAAACACTAGTTATACTATATATAGCTCAATTACCACTGACTGACTCACTCACTCATTGACATAATTGTTCTCCTAGAAAGAGACAGAAAACGATACAATGATGTACGGGAGATGTGTTTGGGTGCGGGAGTCGAGTAGGGAAAAATTATGACATTTCAGAAAAACAAGATGGCGGCCGACGTGATTCTTGCAGCTCTTTTGTTTTCCAACCGATTTCATTACAACTCGCAACGATTGAAGAAACTAGGAAACGATTTATAGAAAAAGTGGAAAAAATTGGAAAAACAAGATGGCGGCCGAGCTGTAGTGTTTTGAAATTTTTGATTTTTCGACCCCGAACCGCGGCGCCACAGATCCGAAACGGCGTGGTCGAGCGTAATATTTTTTTCTCTTTTCGCCTACAACTATCCTGTATTTTGACAGAACGGGAGTGGTTTTTAAAAATTCAAGATGGCGGCTGTCCCGGCGGCCGTTTGGTCTGAGGTACGAAAAAACGCAATTTTAAAATTCAATTTTCTCACAGTTGGCAACGTCGGAGCGTTTCGACTTCTATGGGGCGATTGTGTGTACCGACTCGAAGAATGGATTGGGGAAAAAAATTTACCCCATTTCTCGGGAAATTTTCAAGATTTTCCCCAAAAATAAAAAAATCGAAATACGTATTTTTTGCAAAGTTCGAGTACGAGCGACCACGTGTCCCACTTGTACGAATGACGTTTGGGTATTTCCGTCGCCGAGGTCTGGCAACACTGGAATTTATCAAAGTAAAAGTGATTTTCGACATGGTCTCTTTTCAGGAGCTATCATTTCGGCTGGGTGCGAGCGAGATGAAAAATTGAAACGTCATCAGGAGCGGTATATCCTGTAGTTTATGGGAAAATTATGAAACTATGTCAAATGTTTCTGTGAAACGAGGTGGCGGCCATTTTGTATTATTTTTGTGTTTTTGAAAATTTCGATCATGATTTTGAGGCAGTTGGCAACATTTGGGAAAGTTGACATGTATGGATCGATTGTGTAGCTCGACCGGCAGTATCGAGATATCTAAACAGTGTTGCCACATTATGGGTAGTTTTCGAGATTTTCCCCAAAAATGTCCTCCTGTAAAATTTTGTATGAAATTTTTTTTTTCACTGATGGCTTCGTGTAGAAATCAGGAAATATAACTTTAACAAAAATATGGGGACAGCTGATGATTGAGGATTTCGGAGACGGGTAAAGGGCACGGCCAAGGTATTGAAGATAGGTGGGGGGTCCTCGAACTAATGTCACTCGGAACCTCATTCAATTGACAAAGAGCAAAAAAAAAATTCAAAATGGCGGATTTAAGATGGCTGCCATACAAATTTGTTTGGTGTCTATCTAAGAAAGTATACAAGATGGAAGAGTGGTTTCTTGACAAAAGATGATCAGGACCTGAAGATCTACTTGATGAACAGGAAAAAAATTCAAGATGGCGGAATTTATTTTTCCATAGAAAATATATGGCCAATATTGAAGAATACTACGACTGTGTAGAACTATGCAAGATTTTGATACTATTCCGTTTTACCCACGACGGGGCTCCCTGCGATTACAAAGCAGGAAACTGGTACTAAAATTAAAAAAAATCAGCGCCATTTTGCAATTCTTTGTTAATTGACCGATTTCGATCAAAATCGATATTTAAGACTCCCTGGAGTTACAAAACAGGAAACTGAAACCAAAGTATTAAAAAATCAGCGCCATTTTGAAATTCTTTGTTAATGGACCGATTTCGTTCAAAATCGATATTCAGGGCTCCCTCTGATCACAAAACAGGAAACTCATACCAAAGTTTAAAAAAATCAACGCCATTTTTAATAATTTTGCTATAATCATAATAAATGTCTCTACTACTTGTAAGTCAAACCGAATTCATTGGTCAAACCACAACCCGTGAGCTGCTTAAGCAGCTCGCGCACAGGGCGAAACACTAGTTATTATACTATATATAGCTCAATTACCACTGATTCACTCACTCACTGACTGACTCACTCATTGACATAATTGTTCTCCTAGAAAGAGAAAGAAAACGATATAATGATGTACGGGAGATGTGTTCGGGTGCGGGAGTCGAGTAGGGAAAAATTATGACATTTCGGAAAAACAAGATGGCGGCCGACGTGATTCTTGCAGCTCTCTTGTTTTCCAACCGATTTTGTTTAAACTCGCAATTATTGAAGAAAATAGAAATCGACCAATAGAAAGAGTGGAAAAAATTTGAAAAACAAGATGGCGGCCGAGCTGTAGTGTTTTGAAATTTTTGATTTTTCGACCCCGAACCGCGGCGCCACAGATCCGAAACGGCTTGGTGGAGCGTCATATTTTTTTCTCTTTTCGCCTACAAATATCCTGTATTTTGACAGAACGGAAGTGGTTTTTAAAAATTCAAGATGGCGGCTGTCGCGGCGGCCGTTCGGTCTGAGGTACGAAAAAACGCAATTTTAAACTTCAAATTTCTCACAGTTGGCAACGTCGGAGCGTTTCGACTTCTAGGGCGCGATTGTGTGTACAGACTCGATCTATGGATTGGGGAAAAAAAATTACCCCATTTCTCGGGAAATTTTCAAGATTTACCCCAAAAATTAAAAAATCGAAATACGTATTTTTTGCAAAATTCGAGTACGAGCGACCACGTGTCCCACTTGTACGAATGACATTTGGGTATTTTCGTCGCCGAGGTCTGGCAACACTGGAATTTATCAAAGTAATAATGATTTTCGACATGGTCTATTTTCAGGAGCTATCATTTCGGCTGGGTGCGAGCGAGATGAAAAATTGAAACGTCATCAGGAGCGGTATATCCTGTAGTTCACGGGAAAATTATGAAACTATGTCAAATGTTTCTGTGAATCGAGGTGGCGGCCATTTTGTATTCTTTTTGTGTTTTTGAAAACTTCGATCACGATTTTGAGGCAGTTGGCAACATTTGGGAAAGTTGACGTGTATTGATCGATTGTGTAGCTCGACTGGCAGTATCGAGATATCTAAACAGTGTTGCCACATTTGGGGTAGTTTTCGAGATTTTCCCCAAAAATGTCCTCCTGTAAAATATTGTATGAAAAATTTTTTTTTCACTGATGGCTTCGTATAGATGTCAGAAAATATAACTTGAAAAAAAAAATATGGAGACACCTGATGATTGAGGATTTCGGAGACGGGTAAAGGGCACGGCCAAGGTATTGAAGATAGGTGGGGGGTCCTCGAACTAATGTCACTCGGAACCTCATCCAATTGGCGATGAGTTTAAAAAAAACTCGAAAATAGTGGATTCAAGATGGCCGCCATACAAATTTCGTCAGTGTCTATTTCAGAGAGTATAAGAGATGGAAGTGTGGTTTCTTGGCAAGAGATGATCAGGACCTGATGGTCTACTTGATGAACAGGAAAAAAATTCAAGATGGCGGAATTTATTTTTCCATAGAAAATATATGGCAAATATTGAAGAATACTACAAGACTGTGTAGAACTATGCAAGATTTTGATTCGGTTCCGTTTTACCCACGACGGGGCTCCCTGCGATTACAAAACAAGAAACTGGTACTAAAATTTTAAAAAATCGCCATTTTGAAATTCTTTGTTAATTGACCGATTTCGTTTAAAATCGATATTGAGGACTCTCTGGGGTTACAAAACAAGAAACTGATACCAAAGTTTTAAAAAATCAGCGCCATTTTGAAATTCTTTGTTAAAGGACCAATTTCGTTCAAAATCGATATTCAGGGCTCCCTCTGATCATAAAACAGGAAACTAATGCCAAAGTTAAAAAAAATCAACGCCATTTTTAATAATTTTGCTATAATCATAATAAATGTCTGTACTACTTGTAAGTCAAACCACAACCCGTGAGCTGCTTTAGCAGCTCGCGCACAGGGCGAAACACTAGTTATACTATATATAGCTCAATTACCACTCACTCACTGACTGACTCACTCATTGACATAATTGTTCTCCTAGAAAGAGACAGAAAACGATACAATGATGTACGGGAGATGTGTTCGGGTGCGGGAGTCGAGTAGGGAAAAATTATGACATTTCGGAAAAACAAGATGGCGGCCGACGTGATTCTCGCAACTCTTTTGTTTTCCAACCGATTTTGTTTTAACTCGCAATTATTGAAGAAATTAGTAAACGGTCAATAGAAAGAGTGGAAAAAATTGGAAAAACAAGATGGCGGCCGAGCTGTATTGTTTTCAAATTTTTGATTTTTCGACCCCGAACCGCGGCCGCCACAGATCCGAAACGGCGTGGTCGAGCATAATATTTTTTTTCTCTTTTCGCCTACAACTATCCTGTATTATGACAGAACGGGAGTGGTTTTTAAAAATTCAAGATGGCGGCTGTCGCGGCGGCCGTTCGGTCTGAGGTACGAAAAAACGCAATTTTAAACTTCAAATTTCTCACAGTTGGCAACGTCGGAGCGTTTCGACTTCTAGGGGGCGATTGTGTATACCGACTCGAAGAATGGATTGGGGAAAAAAATTTACCCCATTTCTCGGGAAATTTTCAAGATTTTACCCAAAAATTAAAAAATCGAAATACGTATTTTTTGCAAAGTTCGAGTACGAGCGACCACGTGTCCCACTTGTACGAATGATGTTTGGGTATTTCCGTCGCCGAGGTCTGGCAACACTGGAATTTATCAAAGTAAAAGTGATTTTCGACATGGTCTCTTTTCAGGAGCTATCATTTCGGCTGGGTGCGAGCGAGATGAAAAATTGAAACGTCATCAGGAGCGGTATATCCTGTAGTTCATGGGAAAATTATGAAACTATGTCAAATGTTTCTGTGAAACGAGGTGGCGGCCATTTTGTATTATTTTTGTGTTTTTGAAAATTTCGATCATGATTTTGAGGCAGTTGGCAACATTTGGGAAAGTTGACATGTATGGATCGATTGTGTAGCTCGACCGGCAGTATCGAGATATCTAAACAGTGTTGCCACATTATGGGTAGTTTTCGAGATTTTCCCCAAAAATGTCCTCCTGTAAAATTTTGTATGAAAAATTTTTTTTTCACTGATGGCTTCGTGTAGACGTCAGGAAATATAACTTTAACAAAAATATGGAGACAGCTGATGATTGAGGATTTCGGAGACGGGTAAAGGGCACGGCCAAGGTATTGAAGATAGGTGGGGGGTCCTCGAACTAATGTCACTCGGAACCACATCCAATTGGCGATGAGTTTAAAAAAAACTCGAAAATGGTGGATTCAAGATGGCCGCCATACAAATTTCGTCAGTGTCTATCTCGGAGAGTATAAGAGATGGACGTGTGGTTTCTTTGCAAGAGATGATCAGGACCTGAAGGTCTACTTGATGAACAGGAAAAAAATTCAAGATGGCGGAATTTATTTTTCCATAGAAAATATATGGCCAATATTGAAGAATACTACAAGACTGTGTAGAACTATGCAAGATTTTGATACGGTTCCGTTTTACCCACGACGGAGCTCTCTGCGATTACAAAACAGGAAACTGGTACTAAAATTTAAAAAAATCAGCGCCATTTTGAAATTCTTTGTTAATTGACCGATTTCGTTTAAAATCGATATTGAGGACTCCCTGGGGTTACAAAACAGGAAACTGAAACCAAAATTTTAAAAAATCAGCGCCATTTTGAAATTTTTTTTAATGGACTGATTTCGTTCAAAATCGATATTTAGGGCTCCCTGGGATTTCAATACAGGAAACTGTTACCAAAGTTTTAAAAAAACAGCGCCATTTTGAAATTCTTTGTTAATGGACCGATTTCGTTCAAAATCGATATTTAAGTCTCCGTGGGATTTCAATACAGGAAACTGTTACCAAAGTTTTAAAAAATCAGCGCCATTTTGAAATTCTTTGTTAATTAACCGATTTCGTTCAAAATCGATATTTAGGACCTCCTGGGATTACACAACAGGAAACAGTTACCAAAATTTAAAAAAATCAGCGCCATTTTGAAATTCTTTGTTAACTGACCGATTTCGTTCAAAATCGATATTAAGGACTCCCTAGGGTTACAAAACAGGAAACTAATACCAAAATTTTAAAAAATCAGCGCCATTTTGAAATTCTATGTTAATGGACCGAATTCGTTCAAAATCGTATAGTAAAGTCTGTACTACTTGTAAGTCAAACCACAACCCGTGAGCTGCTTTAGCAGCTCGCGCACAGGGCGAAACACTAGTTATTATACTATATATAGCTCAATTACCACTCACTGACTCACTGACTCATTGACATAATTGTTCTCCTAGAAAGAGACAGAAAACGATACAATGATGTACGGGAGATGTGTTCGGGTGCGGGAGTCGAGTAGGGAAAAATTATGACATTTCAGAAAAACAAGATGGCGGCCGACGTGATTCTTGCAGCTCTTTTGTTTTCCAACCGATTTCATTACAACTCGCAACGATTGAAGAAACTAGGAAACGATTTATAGAAAAAGTGGAAAAAATTGGAAAAACAAGATGGCGGCCGAGCTGTAGTGTTTTGAAATTTTTGATTTTTCGACCCCGAACCGCGGCGCCACAGATCCGAAACGGCGTGGTCGAGCGTAATATTTTTTTCTCTTTTCGCCTACAACTATCCTGTATTTTGACAGAACGGGAGTGGTTTTTAAAAATTCAAGATGGCGGCTGTCCCGGCGGCCGTTTGGTCTGAGGTACGAAAAAACGCAATTTTAAAATTCAATTTTCTCACAGTTGGCAACGTCGGAGCGTTTCGACTTCTATGGGGCGATTGTGTGTACCGACTCGAAGAATGGATTGGGGAAAAAAATTACCCCATTTCTCGGGAAATTTTCAAGATTTACCCCAAAAATTAAAAAATCGAAATACGTATTTTTTGCGAAATTCGAGTACGAGCGACCACGTGTCCCACTTGTACGAATGACATTTGGGTATTTTCATTGCCGAGGTCTGGCAACACTGGAATTTATCAAAGTAAAAGTGATTTTCGACATGGTCTCTTTTCAGGAGCTATCACTTCGGCTGGGTGCGAGCGAGATGAAAAATTGAAACGTCATCAGGAGCGGTATATCCTGTAGTTTACGGGAAAATTATGAAACTATGTAAAATGCTTCTGTGAAACGAGGTGGCGGCCATTTTGTATTCTTTTTGTGTTTTTGAAAATTTCGATCACGATTTTGAGGCAGTTGGCAACATTTGGGAAAGTTGACATGTATGAATCGATTGTGTAACTCCACCGGCAGTATCGAGATAACTAAACAGTGTTGCCACATTATGGGTAGTTTTCGAGATTTTCCCCAAAAATGTCTTCCTGTAAAATTTTGTATGAAAATTTTATTTTTCACTGATGGCTTCGTGTAGAAGTCAGGAAATATAACTTTAACAAAAACATGGAGACAGATGATGATTGAGGATTTCGGAGACGGGTAAAGAGCACGGCCAAGACATTGAAGATAGGTGGGGGGTCCTCGAACTAATGTCACTCGGAACCTCATCCAATTGGCGATGAGTTTAAAAAAAACTTGAAAATGGTGGATTCAAGATGGCCGCCATACAAATTTCGTCAGTGTCTATCTCGGAGAATATAAGAGATGGAATTGTAGTTTCTTGGCAAGAGATGATCAGGACGAGGAGGTCTATTTAGCGAAATGAAAAAAAATTCAAGATGGCAGTATATTTTTTTTCATACCAAATTATATGGCGATTAGGAACTTTATAAGGACTGGGTACTTCTAACGAATATTTGGGAGAAAAATGTGAAGCGAGTTGATGATTGAGGATTTCGGAGACGGGTGAAGAGCACGGCCAGGATATTGTAGAAAGAGGGGGTATGTTCGACCATATGCATGAAAAAAACAAACATAAAACTACCAACATACCCGCATAATTGTTCTACTAAAAAAAGGCAGAAAACGATACAATGATGTATGGGAGATGTGTTCGGGCGCGAGATGGGAGTAGGGAAAAATTATGACATTTTGGAAAAACAAGATGGCGGCCGACGTGATTCTTGCAACTCTTTTGTTTTCCAACCGATTTCGTTACAACTCGTAATGATTAAAGAAATTAGTAAGCGAACAATACAAAATGTAGAAAAAATTGTAAAAACAAGATGGCGGCCGAGCTGTAGTATTTTCAAATTTTTGATTTTTCGACCCCGTACCGCAGCGCTACAGATCCGAAACGGGGTAGTTCATGTACAGGTAATACGTTCGGGTGCGGGATGGGATTAGGGAAAAATTATGACATTTCGGAAAAACAAGATGGCGGCTGACGTGCTTTTTGTAACTTTTTTATTTTCCAACCGATTTCGTTACAACTCGCAATGATTGAAGAAATTAGTAAACGATCAATAGGAAAAGTGGAAAAAATAGGAAAAACAAGATGGCGGCCGACGTGATTCTTGCAACTCTTTTGTTTTCCAACCGATTTCTTTACAACTCGCAATTATTGAAGAAATTAGTAAACGATATAAATTATACAAAAAGTGGAAAAAATAGGAAAAACAAGATGGCGGTCAACGTGATTCTTGCAACTCTTTTGTTTTCCAACCGATTTCGTTACATCTTGCAATTATTGAAGAAATTAGTAAACGATCAATAGAAAAATTGAAAAAATTGGAAAAACAAGATGGCGGCTGAGCTGCAGTATTTTCAAATTTTTGATTTTTCAACCCCGATCCGCGGCGCCACAGATCCTAAACGGGGTAGTTCATGTATTGGAGATATGTTCGGCTGCAGGACAGGAGCAGGGAAAAATTATGAAATTTCGGAAAAACAAGATGGCAGCCGACGTGCTTTTTGTAACTTTTTTGTTTTCCAGCCGATTTTGTTACAAGGCGCAACGATTGAAGAAATTAGTAAACGATCAATAGAAAAAGTGGAAAAATTAGAAAAACAAGATGGCGGCCGACGTGATTCTTGCAACTCTTTTGTTTTCCAACCGATTTCGTTACAACTCGCAATTTTTGAAGAATACCAATTTCTTTAGTCAATATAAAAAGTAGAAAAAATTGGAAGAACAAGATGGCGGCCGAGCTGTAGTGTTTTCAAATTTTTGATTTTTCGACCTCGAACCGCGGTGCCACAGATCCGAAACGGGGTAGTTCATGTATGGGAGATATGTTCGGCTGCGGGACAGGAGCAGGGAAAAATTATGATATTTCGGAAAAACAAGATGGCAGCCGACGTGCTTTTTGTAACTCTTGTGTTTTCCAACCGATTTCATTACAAGTCGCAATGATTGAAGAAATTAGTAAACGATATACAGAAAAAGTGGAAAAAATAGGAAAAACAAGATGGCGGTCAACGTGATTCTTGCAACTCTTTTGTTTTCCAACCGATTTCGTTACAACTCGCAATTATTGAAGAAATTAGTAAACGATCAATAGAAAAAGTGGAAAAAACTGAAAAACAAGATGGCGGCCGAGCTGCAGTAATTTCAAATTTTTGATTTTTCGACTCCGATCCGCGGCGCCACAGATCCGAAACAGGATAGTTCATGTATAGGAGATATGTTCGAGTGCTGGATGGGAGTGGGGAAAAATTATGACATTTGGGAAAAACAAGATGGCGGCCGATTTGCCGAAATGAACCGATCGAAGCATTCAAGATCGGTGCTCGATCAAATGTCTTTCGAAACTTCAACCAATAGACAGTAACCTGAAAAAAAATTCAAAATGGCGGATTTAAGATGGCTGCCGTACAAATTTATTTGGTATCTATCTCAGAAAGTATAAAAGATGGAAGAGTAATATCTTGGCAAAAGATGATAAGGACCTGAAGGTCAACTTGATGAACAGGAAAAAAATTCAAGATGGCGGAATTTATTTTTCCATAGAAAATATAATTATGGCGAATATTGAAGAGACTACAAGTGTAGAAAGAACTATGCAAAATTTTGATACGTTTCCGTTTTACCCTGGGATTACAAAACAGGAAACTGTTACCAAAATTTTATAAAATCAGCGTCATTTTGAAATTCTTTGTTAATTGACCGATTTTGTTCAAAATCGATATTTAGGACTTCCTGGGATCACAAAATAGAAAACTGATAACCAAGTTTTAAAAATCAGCGCCAATTTGCAAATTCTTTGATAACCGACCGATTTAGTTCAAAATTGATATTCAGGGCTCCCTGGGATCACAAAATAGAAAACTGATAACAATGTTTTAAAAATCAGCGCCATTTTTCAATTCTTTGTTAATCGATCGATTTCGTTCAAAATCGATATTTAGGGCTCCCTGGGATTACAAAACAGAAAACTGATACCAAAGTTTTAGAAAATCAGCGCCATTTTGAAATTCTTTGTTAATTGGCCGATTTCTTTCGAAATCGATATTTAGGGCTCCCTGGGATCACAAAATAGAAAACTGATACCCATGTTTTTAAAATCAGCGCCAATTTGAAATTCTTTGTTAATTGACCGATTTCGTTCAAAATCGATATTAAGGACTCCCTGAAGTTACAAAACAGGAAACTGTTACCAAAATTTTCAGAAAACCAGCGCCATTTTGAAATTCTTTGTTAATGGACCGATTTCGTTCAAAATCGATATTTAGGGCTCCCTGGGATTTCAATACAGGAAACTGTTACCAAAGTTTTAAAAAATCAGCGCCATTTTGAAATTCTTTGTTAATTGACCGATTTCGTTCAAATTCGATAACTGGGGATCCCTAATATCCCAAAAACCACAACCCGTGAGCTGCTTTAGCAGCTCGCGCACAGGGCGAAACACTAGTTTATACTATATATAGCTCAATTACCACTGACTCACTGACTCACTCATTGACATAATTGTTCTCCTAGAAAGAGACAGAAAACGATATAATGATGTACGGGAGATGTGTTCGAGTGCGGGAGTCGAGTAGGGAAAAATTATGACATTTCGGAAAAACAAGATGGCGGCCGACGTGATTCTTGCAACTCTTTTGTTTTCCAACCGATTTCGTTAAAACTCGCAACGATTGAAGAAACTAGGAAACGATTTATAGAAAAAGTGGAAAAAATTGGAAAAACAAGATGGCGGCCGAGCTGTAGTGTTTTGAAATTTTTGACTTTTCGACCCCGAACCGCGGCGCCACAGATCCGAAACGGCGTGGTCGAGCATAATTGTTTTTTCTGTTTTCGCCTACAATTATCCTCTTATTTGACAGAATGGGAGTGGTTTTTAAAAATTCAAGATGGCGGCTGTCGCGGCGGCCGTTCGGTCTGAGGTACGAAAAAACGCAATTTTAAAATTCAATTTTCTCACAGTTGGCAACGTCGGAGCGTTTCGACTTCTATCGGGCGATTGTGTGTACCGACTCGAAGAATGGATTGGGAAAAAAAAATTACCCAATTTCTAGGGAAATTTACAAGATTTACCCCAAAAATTAAAAAATCGAAATACGTATTTTTTGCAAAGTTCGAGTACGAGCGACCACGTGTCCCACTTGTACGAATGACGTTTGGGTATTTCCGTCGCCGAGGTCTGGCAACACTGGAATTTATCAAAGTAAAAGTGATTTTTGACATGGTCTCTTTTCTGGAGCAATCATTTCGGCTGGGTGCGAGCGAGATGAAAAATTGAAACGTCATCAGGAGCGGTATATCCTGTAGTTTACGGGAAAATTATGAAACTATGTAAAATTTTTCTGTGAATCGAGGTGGCGGCCATTTTGTATTTTTTTTGTGTTTTTGAAAATTTCGATCACGATTTTGAGGCAGTTGGCAACATTTTGGAAAGTTGACATGTATGGATCGATTGTGTAGCTCGACCGGCAGTATCGAGATATCTAAACAGTGTTGCCACATTATGGGTAGTTTTCGAGATTTTCCCCAAAAATGACCTCCTGAAAAATTTTGTATGAAATTTTTTTTTTCACTGATGGCTTCGTGTAGAAATCAGGAAATATAACTTTAACAAAAATATGGAGACAGCTGATGATTGAGGATTTCGGAGACGGGTAAAGGGCACGGCCAAGGTATTGAAGATAGGTGGGGGGTCCTCGAACTAATGTCACTCGGAACCTCATCCAATTGACAAAGAGCAAAAAAAAAATTCAAAATGGCGGATTTAAGATGGCTGCCATACAAATTTGTTTGGTGTCTATCTCAGAAAGTATAAAAGATGGAAGAGTGGTTTCTTGACAAAAGATGATCAGGACCTGAAGGTCTACTTGATGTACAGGAAAAAAATTCAAGATGGCGGAATTTATTTTTCCATAGAAAATATATGGCCAATATTGAAGAATACTACGACTGTGTAGAACTATGCAAGATTTTGATACGATTCCGTTTTACCCACGACGGGGCTCCCTGCGATTATAAAACAGGAAACTGGTACTAAAATTTTAAAAAATCAGCGCCATTTTGAAATTCTTTGTTAATTGACCGATTTCGATCAAAATCGATATTTAAGACTCCCTGGAGTTACAAAACAGGAAACTGAAACCAAAGTATTAAAAAATCAGCGCCATTTTGAAATTCTTTGTTAATGGACCGATTTCGTTCAAAATCGATATTCAGGGCTCCCTCTGATCACAAAACAGGAAACTCATACCAAAGTTTAAAAAAATCAACGCCATTTTTAATAATTTTTCTATAATCATAATAAAAGTCTGTACTACTTGTAAGTCAAACCACAACCCGTGAGCTGCTTTAGCAGCTCGCGCACAGGGCGAAACACTAGTTATACTATATATAGCTCAATTACCACTCACTGACTGACTCATTGACATAATTGTTCTCCTAGAAAGAGACAGAAAACTATACAATGATGTACGGGAGATGTGTTCGGGTGCGAGAGTCGAGTAGGGAAAAATTATGACATTTCAAAAGAACAAGATGGCGGCCAACGTGATTCTTGCAACTCTTTTGTTTTCCAACCGATATCGTTTAAACTCGCAACTATTGAAGAAATTAGTAAACGATTAATAGAAAGAGTGGAAAAAATTGGAAAAACAAGATGGCGGCCAAGCTGTAGTGTTTTGAAATTTTTGATTTTTCGACCCTGAACCGCGGCGCCACAGATCCGAAACGGCGTGGTCGAGCGTAATATTTTTTTCTCTTTTCGCCTACAGCTATCCTGTATTTTGACAGAACGGGAGTGGTTTTTAAAAATTCAAGATGGCGGTTGTCGCGGCGGCCGTTCAGTCTGAGGTACGAAAAAACGCAATTTTAAAATTCAAATTTCTCACAGTTGGCAATGTCGGAGCGTTTCGACTTGTATAGGGCGATTGTGTGTACCGACTCGAAGAATGGATTGGGGAAAAAAAATTACCCCATTTCTTGGGAAATTTTCAAGATTTACCCCAAAAATTAAAAAATTGAAATACGTATTTTTTGCAAAGTTTGAGTATGAGCGACCACGTGTCCCACTTGTACGAATGACGTTTGGGTGTTTTTGTCGCCGAGGTCTGGCAACACTGGTATTTATCAAAGTAAAAGTGATTTTCGACATGGTCTTTTTTCAGGAGCAATCATTTCGGCTGGATGCGAGCGAGATGAAAAATTGAAACGTCATCAGGAGTGGTATATCCTGTAGTTCACTGGAAAATTATGAAACTGTGTAAAATGTTTCTGTGAAACGAGGTGGCGGCCATTTTGTATTCTTTTTGTGTTTTTGAAAATTTCGATCACGATTTTGAGGCAGTTGGCAACATTTGGGAAAGTTGACATGTATGGATCGATTGTGTAGCTCGACCGGCAGTATCGAGATATCTAAACAGTGTTGCCACATTATGGGTAGTTTTCGAGATTTTCCCCAAAAATGTCCTCCTGTAAAATTTTGTATGAAAATTTTTTTTGTCACTAATGGCTTCGTATAAAAGTCAGAAAATATAACATGAAGAAAAATTTGGAGACTGCTGATGATTGAGGATTTCGGAGACGGGTAAAGGGCACGGCCAAGGTATTGAAGATAGGTGGGGGGTCCTCGAACTAATGTCACTCGGAACCTCATCCAATAGACAAAGAGCAGAAAAAAAATACAAAATGGCGGATTTAAGATGGCTGCCATACAAATTTGTTTGGTGTCTATCTCATAAAGTATAAAAGATGGAAGAGTGGTTGCTTGGCAAAAGATGATCAGGACCTGAAGGTCTACTTGATGAACAGGAAAAAAATTCAAGATGGCGGAATTCATTTTTCCATAGAAAATATTATATGGCCAATATTGAAGTGACTACAAGTCTGTACTACTTGTAAGTCAAACCACAACCCGTGAGCTGCTTTAGCAGCTCGCGCACAGGGCGAAACACTAGTTATACTATATATAGCTCAATTACCACTGACTCACTCATTGACATAATTGTTCTCCTAGAAAGAGACAGAAAACGATAGAATGATGTACGGGAGATGTGTTCGGGTGCGGGTGTCGAGTAGGGAAAAATTATGACATTTCGGAAAAACAAGATGGCGGCCGACGTGATTCTTGCAGCTCTCTTGTTTTCCAACCGATTTTGTTACAACTCGCAAAGATTGAAGAAACTAGGAAACGATCAATAGAAAAAGTCGAAAAAATTGGAAAAACAAGATGGCGGCCGAGCTGTAGCGTTTTGAAATTTTTGATTTTTCGACCCCGAACCGCGGCGCCACAGATCCGAAACGGCGTGGTCGAGCGTAATATTTTTTTCTCTTTTCGCCTACAACTATCCTGTATTTTGACAGAACGGGAGTGGTTTTTAAAAATTCAAGATGGCGGCTGTCGCGGCGGCCGTTCGGTCTGAGGTACGAAAAAACGCAATTTTAAAATTCAATTTTTTCACAGTTGGCAACGTCGGAGCGTTTTGACTTCTATGGGGCGATTGTGTGTACCGACTCGAAGAATGGATTGGGGAAAAAAAATTACCCCATTTATCGGGAAATTTTCAAGATTTTCCCCAAAAATTAAAAAATCGAAATACGTATTTTTGGCAAAGTTCGAGTATGAGCAACTACGTGTCCCACTTGTACGAATGATGTTTGGGTATTTCCGTCGCCGAGGTCTGGCAACACTGGAATTTATCAAAGTAAAAGTGATTTTCGACATGGTCTCTTTTCAGGAGCTATCATTTCGGCTGGGTGCGAGCGAGATGAAAAATTGAAACGTCATCAGGAGCGGTATATCCTGTAGTTCATGGGAAAATTATGAAACTATGTCAAATGTTTCTGTGAAATGAGGTGGCGGCCATTTTGTATTATTTTTGTGTTTTTGAAAATTTCGATCATGATTTTGAGGCAGTTGGCAACATTTGGGAAAGTTGACATGTATGGATCGATTGTGTAGCTCGACCGGCAGTATCGAGATATCTAAACAGTGTTGCCACGTTATGGGTAGTTTGCGAGATTTTCCCCAAAAATGTCCTCCTGTAAAATTTTGTATGAAATTTTTTTTTTTCACTGATGGCTTCGTGCAGAAGTCAGGAAATATAACTTTAACAAAAATATGGAAACAGCTGATGATTGAGGATTTCGGAGACGAGTAAAGGGCACGGCCAAGGTATTGAAGATAGGTGGGAGGTCCTCGAACTAATGTCACTCGGAACCTCATCCAATTGGCGATGAGTTTAAAAAAAACTCGAAAATGGTGGATTCAAGATGGCCGCCATACAAATTTCGTCAGTGTCTATCTCAGAGAATATAAGAGATGGAACTGTAGTTTCTTGGCAAGAGATGATCAGGACGAGGAGGTCTATTTAGCGAAATGAAAAAAAATTCAAGATGGCGGAATATTTTTTTTCGTACCAAATTATAATTATGGCAATTAGGAACTTTATAAGGACTGGGTACTTATGGTTCCTTCTAACATGGTTCATTCTAACGAATCTTTGGGGGCAAAAATGTGAAGCGAGTTGATGATTGAGGATTTTGAAGAAAGAGGTGTGTTCGACTAAATGCATGAAAAAAAAAACATAAAACTACCAACATGCCCGCATAATTGTTCTCTTAGAAAGAGACAGAAAACGATCCAATGATGTATGGGAGATGTGTTAAGGTGCGGGATTCGAGTAGGGAAAAATTATGTCATTTCGGAAAAACAAGATGGCGGCCGACGTGATTCTTGCAACTCTTTTGTTTTCCAACCGATTTCGTTACAACTCGCAATTATTGACGAAATTAGTAAACGATATAAACAAAAAGTGGAAAAAATAGAAAAACAAGATGGCGGTCAAAGTGGTTCTTGCAACTCTTTTGTTTTCCAACCGATTTCGTTACATCTTGCAATTATTGAAGAAATTAGTAAACGATCAATAGAAAAATTGAAAAAATTGGAAAAACAAGATGGCGGCTGAGCTGCAGTATTTACAAATTTTTGATTTTTCAAACCCGACCCGCGGCGCCACAGATCCGAAACGGGGTAGTTCATGTATTGGAGATATGTTCGGCTGCGGGACAGGAGCAGGGAAAAATTATGACATTTCGGAAAAACAAGATGGCAGCCGACGTGCTTTTTGTAACTTTTTTTTTTCCAACCGATTTTGTTACAACTCGCAATGATTGAAGAAATTAGTAAACGATCAATAGGAAAAGTGGAAAAAGTTGGAAAACCAAGATGGCGGCTGACGTGACTCTTGCAACTCTTTTGTTTTCCAACCGATTTCGTTACAACTCGCAATTATTGAAGAAATTAGTAAACGATCAATAGAAAAAGTGGAAAAAACTGAAAAACAAGATGGCGGTCGAGCTGCAGTAATTTCAAATTTTTGATTTTTCAACTCCGATCCGCGGCGCCACAGATCCGAAACAGGATAGTTCATGTATAGGAGATATGTTCGAGTGCGTGATGGGAGTGGGGAAAAATTATGACATTTCGGAAAAACAAGATAGCGGCCGATTAGCCGAAATGAACCGATCGAAGCATTCAAGATAGGTGCTCGATCAAATGTCATTCGAAACTTCAGCCAATAGACCGTGAGCTGAAAAAAAATTCAAAATGGCGGATTTAGGATGGCTGCCATACAAATTTATTTGGTGTCTATCTCAGAAAGTATAAAAGATGGAAGAATAATATCTCGGCAAAAGATGATAAGGACCTGAAGTTCAACTTGATGAACAGTAAAAAAATTCAAGATGGCGGAATTTATTTTCCATAGAAAATATAATTATGGCGAATATTGAAGAGACTACAAGTGTAGAAAGAACTATGCAAAATTTTTTACCCTGGGATTACGAAACAGGAAACTGTTACCGAAATTTTATAAAATCAGCGCCATTTTGAAATTCTTTGTTAATTGACCGATTTTGTTCAAAATCGATATTTAGGACTTCCTGGGATCACAAAATAGAAAACTGATAACCAAGTTTTAAAAATCAGCGCCAATTTGCAAATTCTTTGTTAATCGACCGATTTCGTTCAAAATTGATATTTAGGGCTCCCTGGGATTACAAAACAGAAAACTGATATCCATGTTTTTAAAATCAGCGCCATTTTGAAATTCTTTGTTAATTGACCGATTTCGTTCAAAATCGATATTTAGGACTCCATGAAGTTACAAAACAGGAAACTGTTACCAAAATTTTCAAAAAACCAGCGCCATTTTGAAATTCTTTGTTAATGGACCGATTTCGTTCAAAATCGATATTTAGGGCTCCCTGGAATTTCAATACAGGTAACTGTTACCAAAGTTTTAAAAAATCAGCGCCATTTTGAAATTATTTGTTAATTGACCGATTTCGTTCGAAATCAATATTTAGTTCTCCCTGGGATCAAAAAAAAGAAAACTGATACCCATGTTTTAAAAATCAGCGCCATTTTGAAATTCTTTGTTAATCGATCGATTTCGTTCAAAATCGATATTTAGGGGTCCCTGGGATCACAAAACAGAAAACTGATACCAAAGTTTTAGAAAATCAGCGCCATTTTGAAATTCTTTGTTAATTGACCGAATTCGTTCAAAATCGTATACTAAAGTCTGTACTACTTGTAAGTCAAACCACAACCCGTGAGCTGCTTTAGCAGCTCGCGCACAGGGCGAAACACTAGTTATACTATATATAGCTCAATTACCACTGACTGACTCATTGACAGAATTGTTCTCCTAGAAAGAGACAGAAAACGATATAATGATGTACGGGAGATGTGTTCGGGTGCGGGAGTCGAGTAGGGAAAAATTATGACATTTCGGAAAAACAAGATGGCGGCCGACATGATTCTTGCAACTCTTTTGTTTTTCAACCGATTTCGTTTAAACTCGCAACTCTTGAAGAAATTAGTAAACGATTAATAGAAAAAGTGGAAAAAATTGGAAAAACAAGATGGCGGCCGAGCTGTAGTGTTTTGAAATTTTTGATTTTTCGACCCCGAACCGCGGCGCCACAGATCCGAAACGGCGTGGTCGAGCATAATATTTCTTTCTCTTTTCGCCTACAACTATCCTGTATTTTGACAGAACGGGAGTGGTTTTTAAAAATTCAAGATGGCGGCTGTCCCGGCGGCCGTTTGGTCTGAGGTACGAAAAAACGCAATTTTAAAATTCAATTTTCTCACAGTTGGCAACGTCGGAGCGTTTCGACTTCTATGGGGCGATTGTGTGTACCGACTCGAAGAATGGATTGGGGAAAAAAATTTACCCCATTTCTCGGGAAATTTTCAAGATTTTCCCCAAAAATTAAAAAATCGAAATACGTATTTTTTGCAAAGTTCGAGTACGAGCGACCACGTGTCCCACTTGTACGAATGATGTTTGGGTATTTCCGTCGCCGAGGTGTGGCAACACTGGAATTTATCAAAGTAAAAGTGATTTTCGACATGGTCTCTTTTCAGGAGCTATCATTTCGGCTGGGTGCGAGCGAGATGAAAAATTGAAACGTCATCAGGAGCGGTATATCCTGTAGTTTATGGGAAAATTATGAAACTATGTCAAATGTTTCTGTGAAACGAGGTGGCGGCCATTTTATTTTATTTTTGTGTTTTTGAAAATTTCGATCATGATTTTGAGGCAGTTGGCAACATTTGGGAAAGTTGACATGTATGGATCGATTGTGTAGCTCGACCGGCAGTATCGAGATATCTAAACAGTGTTGCCACATTATGGGTAGTTTTCGAGATTTTCCCCAAAAATGTCCTCCTGTAAAATTTTATTTGAAAAATTTTTTTTTCACTGATGGCTTCGTGTAGAAGTCAGGAAATATAACTTAAACAAAAATATGGAGACAGCTGATGATTGAGGATTTCGGAGACGGGTAAATGGCACGGCCAAGGTATTGAAGATAGGTGGGGGGTCCTCGAACTAATGTCACTCGGAACCTCATCCAATTGGCGATGAGTTTAAAAAAAACTCGAAAATGGTGGATTCAAGATGGCCGCCATACAAATTTCGTCAGTGTCTATCTCGGAGAATATAAGAGATGGAATTGTAGTTTCTTGGCAAGAGATGATCAGGACGAGATGGTCTATTTAGCGAAATGAAAAAAATTTCAAGATGGCGGAATATTTTTTTTCATACCAAATTATATGGCGTTTAGGAACTTTGTGAGGACTGGGTACTTCTAACGAATATTTGGGAGAAAAATGTGAAGCGAGTTGATGATTGAGGATTTCGGAGACGGCTGAAGATCACGGCCAGGATATTGTAGAAATAGGGGGTGTGTTCGACCAAATGCATGAAAAAAAAAACATATAACTACCAAGATATCCGCATAATTGTTCTACTAAAAAGAGGCAGAAAACGATACAATGATGTAAGGGAGATGTGTTCGGGTGCGGGATGGGAGTAGGGAAAAATTATGACATTTCAGAAAAAAAGATGGCGGCCGTCGTGCTTTTTGTAACTTTTTTGTTTTCCAACCGATTACGGTACAACTCGCAATGATTGAAGAAATTAGTAAACGATCAATAGAAAAAGTGGAAAAAATTGGAAAAACAAGATGGCGGCCGACGTGATTCTTGCAACTCTTTTGTTTTCCAACCGATTTCGTTACAACTCGCTATTTTTGAAGAAATTAGTAAACGATCAATACAAAAAGTTGAACAAATTGGAAAAAAAAGATGGCGGCCGAGCTGTAGTGTTTTCAAATTTTTGATTTTTCGACCCCGAACCGCGGCGCTACAGATCCGAAACGGGGTAGTTCATGTATAGGTGATAAGTTCGGGTGCGGGATGGGAGTAGGTAAAACTTATGACATTTCGGAAAAACAAGATGGCGGCTGGCGTGATTTTTGTAACTTTTTTATTTTTCAACCGATTACGTTACAACTCGCAATGATTGAAGAAATTAGTAAACGATCAATAGAAAAAGTGGAAAAAATTGGAAAAACAAGATGGCGGCCGACGTGATTCTTGCAACTTTTTGTTTTCCAACTGATTTCGTTACAACTCGCAATTATTGAAGAAATTAGTAAACGATATACAGAAAAAGTGGAAAAATTTGGAAAACAAGATGGCGGCTGACATGATTCTTGCTACTCTTTTGTTTTTCAAGCGATTACGTTACAACTCGCAATTATTGAAGAAATTAGTAAACGATCAATAGAAAAAGCAGACAAAAATCGAAAAACAAGATGGCGGCCGAGCTGTAGTGTTTTCAAATTTTTGATTTTTCGACCCCGAACCGCGGCGCCACTGATCCGAATCGGGGTAGTTCATGTATTGGAGATATGTTCGGGTGTGGGATGGGAGTACGGAAAATTTATGACATTTCGGAAAAACAAGATGGAGGCTGACGTGCTTTTTGTAACTTTTTTGTTTTCCAACCGATTTCGTTACAGCTAGCCATGATTGAAGAAATTAGTAAACGATCAATAGAAAAAGTGGAAAAAATTGGAAAAACAACATGGCGGCCCAGCTTTAGTGCTTTAAAATTTTTGATTTGGCGACCTCAAACCGCGGCGTCACACATCTGAAACGGGGTAGTTCATGTACATATAGGTGATATTATTATGTTGAAAATTTAAAAAATCAGCGCCATTTTTAAATTCTTTGTTAATTGACCGATTTCGTTCAAAATCGATATTTAGGACTTCTTGGGATTACAAAACAGGAAACTGACACCAAAGTTTTAAAAATCAGCGCCATTTTGAAATTCTTTATTAATTGACCGATTTCGTTCAAAATCAATATTTAGGGTCCCTGGGATTACAAAACAGGAAACTTATACCAAAGTTTTATGTAATCCGCGCCATTTTGAAATTCTTTGTTAATTGACCGATTTCGTTCAAAATCGATATTTAGGGCACCCTGAGATTACAAAACAGGAAACTGATACCAAAGTTTTAAAAAATCAGCGCCATTTTAAAATTCTTGGATAATTGACCTATTTCGTTCAAAATCGATATTTAGGGCTCCCTGGCATTACAAAACAAGAAACTGATACCAAAATTTTAAAAAATCAGCGCCATTTTGAAATTCTTTGTTAATTGACCGATTTCGTTCAAAATCGATATTAAGGGACCCTGGGATTACAAAACAGGAAACGTATACCAAAGGTTTATGTAATCCGCGCCATTTTGAAATTCTTTGTTAATTGACCGATTTCGTTCAAAATCGATAGTTAGGGCACCCTGAGATTACAAAACAGGAAACTGATACCAAAGTTTTAAAAAATCAGCGCCATTTTAAAATTCTTGGATAATTGACCTATTTCGTTCAAAATCGATATTTAGGGCTCCCTGGGGTTACAAAACAGGAAACTGATACCAAAATTTTAAAAAATCAGCACCATTTTGAAATTCTTTGTTAATGGACCGATTTCGTTCAAAATCGATATTCAGGACTCCCTGGGGTTTCAAAACAGGAAACTGATACCAAAATTATAAAAAATCAGCGCCATTTTGAAATTCTGTATTAATTGACCAACTTCGTTCAAAATCGATATTTAGGGTCCCTGGGATTACAAAACAGGAAACTTATAACAAAGTTTTATGTAATCCGCGCATTTTGAAATTCTTTGTTAACCGACCGATTTTGTTCAAAATCGATATTTAGGGCACCCTGAGATTACAAAACAGGAAACTGATACCAAAGTTTTAAAAATCCGCGCCATTTTGAAATTCTTTGTTAATTGACCGATTTCGTTCAAAATCGATATTTAGGGCACCCTGAGATTACAAAACAGGAAACTGATACCAAAGTTTTAAAAAATCAGCACCACTTTGAAATTCTTTGTTAATGGACCGATTTCGTTCAAAATCGATATTCAGGACTCCCTGGGGTTTCAAAACAGGAAACTGATAACAAAATTATAAAAAATCAGCGCAATTTTGAAATTCTTTGTTAATGGACCGAATTCGTTCAAATTCGATATTTAGGGCTCCCTGGGATAGCTCGACCGGTAATGTCGAGATATCTAAACAGTGTTGCCACATTTGGGGTAGTTTTCGAGATTTTCCCCAAAAATGTCCTCCTGTAAAATTTTGTATGAAAATTTTATTTTTCACTGATGGCTTCGTATAGAAGTAATAAAATATAACTTGAAAAAAAATATGGAGAACGCTGATGATTTAGGATTTCGGAGTCGGGTAAAGGGCACGGCCAAGGTATTGAAGATAGGTGTAGGGTGCTCGATCAAAAGTCACTCGAAACCTCATCCAATTGGCAATGAGTTTAAAAAAAACTTCAAAATGGTGGATTCAAGATGGCCGCCAAACCAACATTCCGTCAGTGTCTATCTCGGAGAGTGTAAGAGATGGAAGTGTGGTTTCTTGGCAAGAGATGATCAGTACCGGAAGAGGTCTACTTGATGAACAGGAAAAAAATTCAAGATGGCGGAATTTATTTTTCCATAGAAAATACATGGCCAATATTGAAGAATACTAGAAGACTGTGTAAAACTATGCAAGATTTTGATACGGTTCCATTTTACCCACGACGGGGCTCCCTGGGGTTACAAAACAGGAAACTGAAACTAAAATTTTAAAAAATCAGCGCCATTTTGAAATTCTTTGTTAATGGACCGATTTCGTTCAAATTTGATAACTGAGGATCCCTAATATCCCAAAAACCACAACCCGTGAGCTGCTTTAGCAGCTCGCGCACAGGGCAAAACACTAGTATTATATATAAAAGCGAAAGGTCACTCACTGACTGACTCACTGATCATCACGATATCTCAGGAACTATAAAACATACAGACTTGAAATTTGGAAGGTAGGTTCCTTCTATGGTGTAAACGTCAGCTAAGAAACGTTTTTGGGAAAATTCACCCATAAGGGGTTGAAATGGGGGTTGGAAGTTTGTATGAAAGTCCTTTGTTTTTGAAGTTAGACACAAGAAAATTAGCATTTAAGTTATAAGTTTAAAATAATAAAAATCTGTATTTTTTTTTTTTCCGAAAATATACCCCAAAAAGGGTTAAATGGGGGTTGGAAGTTTGCATGATGGTTCTAAGTTTTTGAAGTTACAGACTAGAAAATCGGGATTTAGGTTATCAGTTTTAAATTATAATAACCTGTATAAGTACTTTTTCGAAAATCTACCCCAAAGAGGGTGAAATGGGGGTTGAAAATTTGTATATTTGAAAGAGACATTAAAGTTCAGCATTTCGGTTATAAGTTTTAAATAATAAAAACCTACATAAGCTATATAAAGCCTCTTTAGATAGACTTTTTGCAGCGGGAAAATTTCATAATGTCATAGGAAATCAGAAATTTTACGCGGATGAAGTCGCGGGCAACCGCTAGTAAAGAATAAGTATAACGCCAATAACAAGAATTTAGTAGTAGTAGTGGAGTAGTATTAGATTAGCCCGGAGTTAGGAAGTTGGTAGTGTTTCATCCTCGTGCCTCGGACAGGTTATCACTAACATGATAATAGTCGTTAAAGCTCGGAGTTGGAAGTTGGCGGTGTTTCAACCCCGTGCCTCGGAGAGCACGTTAAGCCGTCGGTCCCGGTTATTATCACTAACATGCATAATAGTCGTTAAAGCCCGCCAACCCGCATTGGAGCAGCATGGTGGGTCTAAGCTCTAATTCCCTCTCTTCTATGAGAGTGGAGGCCTGTGCCCAGCAGTGGAATGTTAATGGTCTGTAATGGTGGTGGTGTAATAAGTTTAAATTATTCACGGAAACCGCCCAATAGTTCCAAATTCGAGCGTAGCCAGCGCCAATATTTTTCTTACAACGATAAGGTATTCTTCACTCTTTTATTTGATACATGTGTGTCCGGGATCGAAATAACGATTAATTAGGAGCGTCTTCTACATGTCATTAAAAACCTTTTTACCACTCTAAAACCACCTAATAGGGCGCACCCCCTATCCCGTCCCAGGGATAATAAGCGGATTCCTATTTCTGTGCCAGGGACAGCAATTTGTACTAATTTGTATGCGCCTTTACCACAATACATTTTACGTGATCGTTAATTATAGTAGACGTTAGGTATTTAAAAAGTATAAGTCATTGTATGTAAAATAGTTCATAAGTATTATATTTTTCAGTAATAAATGCTTTATTGTTATCAATATGATTTAACTCTCACACCCGCATACAAAATAAATACATATCTAAAAAAATCTATAATAAACTTAGTATTACTTATTAACTACGAAGTCGTGGACATCATCCAGTAGTTTATATACACGTAGAACCCGCGTAAATACTCAACAAACGAGCTGCGCTTAATGAAAGAAAAAGCAAAGCCCTTCGTGCGGATTAACGAGAACTGACGGCTTATATCTATCCCCTGAAGATAGACGCTCAAACAATTCAAAGAGAATAAACCCCGAATAAACTCACAATATTTGCACCTCAATAAGCCTGACGCCAGAGCTTTTGCGTATTTTTTTTTTGAAATTTAGACAATCCCAATTTAAATTTCGAACCAAGGAGCATCAAAGAGGTTGACATAAACAAGCATCGTTAGGGAAGCTCTAGAAATTATTTTGAAAATCGTGTCAAGAATTCTTCCCTTGGCTTGAATCGTCAACAAGCACTCCTTCACTCCTGCATTTTTTACAAATTTATTCGTGATGTATATTTCACTTTAGCCATTGAGGCGGCGCGGCGTCAAAACTCAAGACGCTATGCAAATAAGAGCTGAAATTCTCGAGAGAGTTGTCGTATTCCTAGAGCAACAATCTCTTCCGAAGATTATGCCTAAACCTATCTGACGCAGTGGTCCGTGACGCAATGTAATTTAGCGTTCCGATACAATGGCTCTCTTTTATATTTATTTTAGAAATTGGCATGAACTTTCATCAGAATGTCTCTATTATCACTCTGTCAATAGTCAATATAAAAAGATAATACTTGATCCACTCACTAACTAACCGACTCACTGGCTGACTCATCAACGGCCAGTCCAAACCTTTGGGACATACTTGATTTCAGGTAACAGAGGTTCCCTTTCAAATAAGACCGAGTTTCTCGAAGTTCTTAAGGGAGCGAAATCGCGGGCGGTCGTATTGTCATATTTGTTGTATATCGCTATAGAATATAGATGAAAGGTACCAAGTTCCAACCTGACCCTTTGTTAAATTAATGAGTGGATGTGCTTCTTTTAATCTCTTATGTCAGAGGTTTGCTACTCCACGGTCGGACTCCAACGTACCTACGCAGTATCAAAATTGTATGGCTACATTTCTTTGAGTGCGCCAGCTTATTCTTTATGTGTAGCAGAGAGCAATCTGCAATATTTCGCACGGTTGGAGTGAAAATTGTAGTAGAATAACACTCTCTCTGTACTAGTGATAAAGCAAAGTTGCAAAGTTGCAAAATATGTCACAATTATAGACCCTAAATATATTGATATAGGTTCGAGGTAATTTTTTTGATACATATTATAGCGAGCAAACGAGCAGGCGAGTCACTTGATGTTAAGTGATTACCCATGAACATTTGCAGCACCAGAGGAACTGCCTTGATGTGTTGCCGCCTGCCGGCTATTGAGAAATTTGTTTTGAAGAGCCCCATATTGTAATTATGAGGGAACACAGAAGAAAATAAAAATACCTACAATAATACCTATATAAAATTTAATGATTCATCGATATAATTTAATGCCTTTAATAATCTAAAAAATAAATCTGTCGAAACAAATCTCCTATAATTTGCACCCAAGACAAAACCAACAGCTCTCCACTCGCGGTGTCGTCTATTTGAGTTGGCAGCACCCCAGCATTTTGGCCGATCTCCCATCTACGAGTGCCGTTGAACAAATTTACTTAAGAGGACTATAACTTGACCCGCTCTGCAGGGTTAGTATAAGATTATTTAACTATCGATGTAGAATTCGAGATTCTATGACACTTCAACGGTAAAGGAAAATGGACCATGAAACGCTTGTTTTAAAACTGAAGTTTGTTCATGCATATATTATGACTCTGCCATCAGTCCAGAAATTCAATTATTGTACTAAGACGAGCTACGAAAATCTAAGCAGCTACTTCCTGAACAGCTATTATTGTAATATCAATGTAAGAAATCATTCGCTCGGTTTGTCCAAACCTTTACCTATACAAATTCTACACATGATAAAATTGATATCTCCTATAATTTGAGTCAAAGACAAAACAAACAGCTTTCCACTCGTGGTATCGTCTATTTGAGTTGGCAGCACCCCAGCGTTTTGGCCGATCTCCCATCTTCGAGTGCCGTTGAACAAATTTACTTAAGAGGACACTAACTTGACCCGCTTGGATTTCACATTTCACTATGCTAGAATTAGGGCGTTGAAACATTTCGTAGCAGGTACCTTGCGAAACTTAAATCGGTTGAAACTAAATTTCTGGTTTAAATCCATTTTAATCTCACATTATTGTTATAATCTGTCATAGTTATTGAGTTATAATAGTAGATTATACACCAAGGGGATAAAGCACTGTTTTATGTCACGGGCGCTACATTGAATCCTGAACGTAACGAAGGACTCCAAATGTAACTCCCGAGCGCAGCGAGGGTGTTATAAGTTAATTCCCGACCAAAGGGAGGGAATTAAGATTGAGTCCTGAGTGCAGTGAGGGATTCAAGCGCCCAAGAAAAAAACAGTTTTATCCCGGTGGTGTATACTCTACTTTTCTCACTTTATGCGAGACAATAAAAAACCAGGCTTAGTAGATAGTGTTTATTACAGAAAATTAAAAGTGAAAATTGATATTGGAGACATTAGTCCAATTATGGAAAGATAACGTTATATTTAATAGCTTCTGGAGTCAAAATACTTTCATCACTCGACATTTTTGAAATATTTTTTTTAATATTTATAGAATCTTCTTAAGGTACTACTAGCTACGGCTATAGCAACTTCTTTCAGCTGGCGTGGCCTACTCGATTTGACAAACAAACGAAGTTCGTCTCAGTGCAAATCTAGTGGGCCACGGCCTATATAGCCACTTCTTTCAGCTGGCGTGGCCTACTCGATTTGACAAACAAATGAAGTTCGTCTCAGTGCGAATCTAGTGGGCCACGGCTTCGGTTTTCTAAAATCGAGTTGGCCGCGCCCGCTGAGAACACATTCTGTTTAGCGAAATTAGACTTTATGGACATAGCAATAAGAATTATGAAAGTGAAAATCACATTATTAACCAGCGGGTTATAATGAAATTCAATAGAACATTATAACCCGGCTAAAGCCAAGAGATATAATGTCTTGCTTTCGGTAAGGTTTACATGACATATAATTCGGCATTGTCGAGCATGTGGTGTGAAAAATCTTATACTTACACTACTTGGCCTTACGACTTTAGCGTCATAATAAAATGAACCTAAATATACTTTATTTATGTCACAAACTCAGATTTTTACGCTACGTTTACGCTGGGAGTGCTGGCTGTAGAGAAACTTGAGCTCTAAATATTTAACTTAAAATTATTACTTATTTAATTTATAATATAAATGAATTTTTAGGTGTAAGATAAGATATGATATTCAATAATTATTTTAATTAAATTTTATTAATAAGATATTTTATTTAAATTTTTTATTTCTAATTTTTGTAAGTAAACTAACTTTATTTATTTTAACTTTGTATGATAATATCACAATGAATTTTGATATAATATTAATTCTTCATATTGTAATACTCATATTTATCAAAATAAATAATTTCAATTTCAAAAACGGCAATGTGTTTCGAGGCTCGAATACGCTTTAAATATTGTAGTAAGGGTTGGTAGGTACTGGCAATTCTGACTGCAACTTCTCTATTAGGGATTTGCAAACTTCGGCCGACTCAGTGTTCTAGATTTTATCCACAGATTTTATCAAGGACCATGGACAATAAAGTATAATAAATGAAACATTTATTTCACGTACGACAACTGGTGCTTCTTATGATAAATCAAGACTACCAACCGGTTAAAGCTTAAATATTACCACAGAATAGGTAATAGTATGATATTACTTATATTCCAATATAGCTTACTCCAATGTGATTTAGTATTAGTCAAAACTGAAGTAGGAAATAAATTCAGTGATGTATATTCTAGCCTATAAAGTTTTGGAAGATATGAATTCAAATTTTATTTAACCAAATAGGACAAAATTATAGAGTAAAAAATGATTGCTTTTATTTTTTTTGTGGGGCGTGTGGTGTTAGCTTCATAGGTTTATACTTATGACTTACTATTTAAACCAATGTATTCAATATAATATTACCGTTATTATTAAAGTACAATCTGAAACAAAATCAAAGTGTTTAATTTTTTCAGTAGGTTAATGAAACGGCAGCTTGCAATGGAGTAAATAAGATCTCTTTGAATGCACCTGCTGAATTCCAGAATTGCCAAGCTTTGGAGTGAAATTTAATAAACTCACTTCCAAGTTCCAGGATATATTTTTAGCGGAATGGTGAAATTTTATAGTTTCATGTTGACTTTCATGAGCTCTGCGCTCATTACAGTGTTGAAGGAAATTGCTGTTTGACTGTTTTCACTTTATTTTGTCCACGGGTCACGACATCGTCAGCATGGATATATATTATTAGGGTTTCGTACCTCAAGAAGGAACCCTTATAGGATCATTTCGTGGTCCGTTTGTCTGTCTGTCTGTCTATCCATCTGTTTGTCTGTTAACCCATTTTTATCGGGAACGCGTGGAGGTATCAAGTTATCAAATACTTAGGTCTACGGTCCCTTAGAGCTGTAAAAAAGCCCTACTTATCTAGATTAAGGAGTTCCTTAAGTAATGATTAAGCGACTCTTAGTACGGCTGTAATAAAGGACAGGTACCTAGTAGTAATAGTACATCTTCTAAATATATAAAAGGAAAAGGTGACTGACTGACTGATCTAACAACGCACAGCTTAGACCACTGGATGGCTCAGGCTGAACTTTGGCATACCTACAGATAGCTATGATGACGTAGGCATCCGCTAAGAAAGTATTTTTGAAAATTCAACTCCAAAGGGGTTGATAGGGGTTTGAAATTTATATGAAAATCGAAACTAAATTTAATTAAGTTTAATAATAAAATATTAATTTCAATTATTCAAACTCTCCTAAAACAAAAATCAGCCATGTAGCACTCAAATCTACATTCTAAACTAATCTCTTGTAAGGCTTAATTAACAGTATCATTGTAGGTATATATCTTGAACTGATGGAGCTACGTCAGTTCAGATATACACGGAATTGTATGTAGTGTTAAGCTTAACACTACGCAGAGCTTAAGTGTGGTCTCACTCACCCCATTTCACCCCGACACTACACGTCATTAGGTGGGTCATATATCACGTGCAATGACAGCTGTAATCAAGTACAAGCGGCGACACTATTTAGTGTAGACTGACATGACCGTACTTTAGAACAGCAGAATCTGCTGTGTGGATTGATCAAATGATCCTTTAAAACTATTGGGGCATATTAAAATAGCATATTCAATAAAACTTATTGAAGTGAAACTTCTTTACGCACACTTGACTTGGGGAGTAAGCTGGTGGATGCGTGACGAGAGCGTTACTAAAAGTGTGTTCGGGCAAGGCGGAGGATTTCGATTTTTGGCACAATTTTTGAACGTTACAAGCATGCAATGGTGCCTCTATGCGGGTTGATCCGATATATTGATAAGTACTCTTAGCTTTATAAAGGAAGACGGGAAATTTGGGGCGTCATAAGTGTCACATCACTGACATAGATAGCTAACATAATTTTTTTTTTATTAACTTGCTTAACGGCTCTGGGTTCCAGCCTTTCTGACGTCGGTCCCGGTTATTATCAATAATTCCCTCTCTCTTAGTGGAGTGGAGGCCAGTGGCCAGCAGTGGGATGTTAATGGGCTATAGCCTGTAGTGGTAATGGTAATAGTCGATTCTAATAGACTGATGAACAGACAGGTAGACACCGGAGTGATCCTTATGGAATTCATGGGTCTTATATGTAAAAATGACAGCTACAGTGTAAAAATCGCAATAACTTCTGATTAATTAACACTCTTCCACTATTGGCCAAAATTCATTGACGCAGCAACAATACCATAAATTCAGCCAGTCAAAACAATTGAGACCGTAACAATGATTGATACGAAAAACCTATACTTAAAGTATTTTTTTCTAATTCTTGAACAGATGACACTCGATAGGATCTCGGAAGTTCTGTGCAATCTAGTTTAGTTCAGTTGAAACAGTCCGAGTTCACAATCCGGTTTCGAGCAGCGCTAACTGGCGCAAACTAGTTATAACTAGTAGCTGATGCAGGCACTTTAAGTCCACCTGGATTTCACTAACTTCTGTTACATTGAAAATTAAATATAACTTGGGAATGGAATCGAGGCTAATTTTTCTATTCAAATAAACTAAGTTTAATCCGCGGTTGAAATGAAAAGGATAGTTATACTCGTAGAACATTTAACTTAAATACACTTAAATTCTCGTACTTGCTCGGAAATTGCTTCATTAAGTATTATAAAAAAAAACACGCACATTAGCTCTTTTCTGGCCACACGCCATCAATTTCCAATAATTGTAAGCAGGACGATAATAAAAATTGCTGGACAGTAAACACGACAATAATAGAAATTGCTCAACAGTTGCGAGCGTTTAAATTGTCCGCAGGACGATAATAGACATTGTTCGACAGCCGCAGGATTGTTCGACAGCATCGATTTGCGCCTCGTCCTTTTAAAATGACTTGTGAAGACCTCGGTCGCTTTAAATGATCCCTCAAAATGAACCCACCTTTATACCATTTTAAATAAAACCCTAAGAATATGATGAAAGAAAGAAGAAAAATCAGTCTTTCATTTTATATTATTTCCAGACCTATATACTCGTAGCGTCATACCTATCCATGTTTCCAATCTGAGCCACCGACAGCGGAATATTAATTTGTTACGAGTTTGTACAAATAACTTTGCGGCCCGTCAATCTGACGTACATATAACTTCAAAGCCTCCCAAAGTTTTGTTTGACCCGCCCGTACGTGCCTTCAAGTTCAAACATGGCGAAGTTGGCCGCCTACCGCCGCACTAATTTTATATTCAAACAGGCCCGTATCGGTCAGCTCGGTTAATCTGACAACAAGTCGACGGGGACCTCTTTATGAGTGGCGGGGTTGAGGGAACAAACTTGAATTAAGTCATCTAATGCTGTTTATCTAGTGATGTTCTAAACACCAGGGGTGTTCTCCGGCTGGCCTGTGAGAGCCAAGCCGAAATACGGGATTGAGGATTACCCGGGTGGGGCGCGAGGTAACTTTGTACCCCGGTGAATATCTTTTAGCCTTGATTGGCCCCCCCCGAGACCGAAGACGACCCCGACCCCGAAGACCCCGAGACCGAATGTCGTGTTCGGTGTTGAGTCCGCACTGCGGGTGCAGGACACGTGTCGTGTCAATGATGTTCAACAATATGTCTTGAAGTGTGTGTACACACAGTGTAAACTAGATGGCGCTAATTGTATCTACATCTAGGAATAGATAATCGACTGAAAACTTATAAATTACATACAAGCCTGAATTGCGATATCGAAGAATATTTAAAGCTACAATCGCACTACTGCGTAATTTCCAACCGACCTCCCATTCGTTCCAACGTCATGTTAAGCCGAGGTTTGAGCCTCACAGGAGGTGGCCTAAGGAAGATGTTGCCTACCGATGTTTTCGAGCCCTAGGGCTCATTTCTAGGCGTCGCTAAAAGCTGTAGCGACCAGTAGGGCCTTCGTAGCATACTCAATCAGCAAAAAAAACTGCGTCATAACACAACGCGTTAGAAGCATCATAGTCCAGTCGTTACGTCGGAAAAAACGGGTTAGAAATGCAAGTAAACCGAGAAAGCTAAATTTTGGATATTACACGTAATATCCAAAATTTTGCTTTCTAGGTTAGAGTGGCTTAGAAAAGCTTAATTGTCGACCAAGATTTCCTATGTGCATTTTCTGCCATCTTGAAAAAAGGGGTAAATTGAGTTTTGTTTTTGGATGTTTATAAGCGGGAGGGCGGGCGTTGCATCGCAAGCTGCACATTGTACCACTTAGATCTGTAGAGCGAAGTAAGCTTTTTGATCCTTGACAGAGGCGACATTTTTAAAAACGGCTCCAAAAATCCATGCGGACGAATTTGCGCGCTACATCATCCTGCAGTATTATAGCGAAGTATGGATTAAGCAGATCGGTGTCCTCATAATGGAGAATATGAAGATTTTAATACATTGGCCAGATATTTCAGCTGATACGGGAATATTTGGAGCGAAATGAAACGTGAATGCATCGCTGGTTCGCGCGATGTAAAACTTATAATGAAAATATGAATTTAAATGAAATCCCACTGAAACCGAAAGTTTTTTTTTTTTTTTTTATCCACTATAAGCTAGCCCTTGACTGCGATCTCACCTGATGGTAAGTGATGATGCAGTCTAAGATGGTAGCGGGCTAACCTGTTAGGGGCATGGCAGTTATATTAAACCCATACCCCTTCGGTTTCTACACGGCATCGTACCGGAACGCTAAATCGCTTGGCGGCACGTCTTTGCCGGTAGGGTGGTAACTAGCCACGGCCGAAGCCTCCCACCAGGCAAAAGTGAAGGTAGCTTCTGCTTTTATTTAATAATTACTTTAACAAAAAATTAAAAGCTTTTCTCTGAACCATCACGTCAAATAGATGAAATTACTGAAATAATAAAAGGAATTTTTACGGTAAAAAATTTAACAAAATCAGGTAAATTATTTTAGCGTAAACTTTATACAACAGAATAGGTATTACTATATATTTTGTAATAATTGGTTACGGAACCGACGGCTTAACGTGCTCTCCGAGGCACGGGGGTGAAACACCGCCAACTTCTTAACTCCGGGCTAGTACTGAGAATTTCTAGTCAGAACAACCCAATACTAAATTATGTCTCGACCCGGGACTCGAACAAGGGACCTCGTCGGCCGCAGTCTAGACCAACGAGGCAGTTAAAAAAACATCTATCTCAATCTTTCTAGTTTCTAAATATTTTCAGGGACTTTCATGGAAAGAGATTGTTTTGCCTTATTTGTTTTCTTACTCTTAAGTATACCTACTTAATACCGAGTAGTAAACTGTTGTGTATATTTTGGCTTTTATACTTTAAATATATTTACATACAACAACCCGCGACTTCGTCCACGTGAATTAAGTTTTTTCATTCCTACAGGAACTCCTTAATTTTCCGGAATAAAAACTAGCCTTTGTCCTTCCCCGAGAAAAAAAATATCTCTGTACCAAAATGTCATCAAAATCGGTTGATACTTCAAAAGATAGTTTAAGCGTAGACAGACAAACTGAAAGACACAAATGCTATTATTCATTTCAAATGTTTGAGTAATGTTCTACTCGTGTCGTAGCTGGTATCTAACAATAAATGAGCAGTTTAGTGCGAAATAAATACAAAAGAAACTTTTTCACGTCCAAAGTTCAAAATTCATGAAACTCGTATTGCATTCACTCGAAACATTCTAACTTTGTTGAAACATTTTTGACACGCGCGTTTTCTAAAACGTAGGTACGAGTACATACGACACTTTTAAATACAGTAAGGCCCGCTTGCAGAAACACCCTACTACTTTGACAGAATTATTCGTAAAAAAAGCTTCTGTCAAAATTTAAACTTATTCGATCTCCTTCCTTTCACCATGACGCATCGAAGCAACCAGAAGCAACTAGGGTTGAAGTGATTTTTGTTAAAGAACCGGCCCTTTATTACTTACTTAAAAATGATTTCTACAATGACTTTTCATTGGTTTGACACTTTACACTCTTCGACTAGTGGGAAAATTCGATTGTATTTTTGGCATGGGTACTTATTGTTAAGGGCCTGGAGAGAGACATAGGTTACTTTTTGTCCCGGGAAATTTAAAACTCGAAATTGATTTAAAAAAATCTAAATGAAGTTGTTATTGAAGTGCCAAACTAACAAACAATCACTAAATTTTTATATTTAAAAATGTATCCCATTCCTTTCTACGTTATTCTCTTTCTATTTCTAGATTGATATAAAGTTTTTGTTTATTGGTTTGTTCTTTTCATGTGATAAATTATAATTAGGTAGGTACAGTTTATTTATTTAAAACTTTTTATCAGGTGTTAGAAATTCCAACTAAATTGTCCATGTAACACATAAATGTAGACAAATGAAAGATTAACCGCTCACACTGTCCCGTTCATATATCAAACTGACAAGCACCGTAATAATATAATCCACACACGATAGCAAATATTAACTCTAAAGCAACGAACTTAGAGTTCAAAATGTTTCAAGTGTCAATAGTAATTCGTGTTGGCAATCTATTTTCCTTACCTCTCCCTACATCATATCATACTTCATACTAATATTATAAATGCAATGTAATTGTGTTCTTGTTTGTTGGTTTGTCCTTCAATTACGCCGCAACAGAGCAATGGACCTGAGGAGTGAGTGAGGTTACTTTTTATCAATGGCTAATCAATGTCATTGCTATATTTATAAATCTAATTAATTTACGATATTTGTGAGATGGTGATGATTAAAAAAAACCGGCTGAGTTTGTTGTAGGCTCTTTTCAGACCAGGGTGCGTTTGGGACCCTCGAAACTTTAGTTTTAGGATACCGTGGTTAATTAACACCATCACGTCGTAAACTTTGTAAACGCGACGTTCAGAAGGTGTTTGTGTAGGTACCCATTTTGAATAAATATATTTTGAGTTTGAGTTTATCCGGTCTGCCTTGACCTTAATAATAGTTTGTCAAACAGTTTTAGTTTCAATATTTCAGTAGAATATCGTTTCTTTTTTGAAGTAGTTAAAACTTGCAACGTTCATTGTATTTATGAAGTTGCTTTTAGTAAAATGGATCTTTTTTAGACGTCTAAAACAATGGTTGAACGCGAAACACTGTCTGAAAATCTTTTAAAGATAATTTAACTAAGAACAAAGCTTCGACCCTGGGCTACATTATTTTGTTCCTTGTTTCCGTGATCTGTGTTTTGTTCTAACTTCAAATAAAAGTTATAACAAAATAATGCAGCCTAGGTAGGTACTTTATACTAAATAAAGTAAATATGGAAAATAAAGTTTGCTATCATTTAAGCTCAAAGCACATTGGCGCAGAGACAAAACGAGTCTACACGTATTCTTCTTAAGATTTGAAAGGTACAGGAAAATAAGGGGCTCATCGAAAGAAGACGGTTCAGATTTGTATAGGGCGTGGGACTGGTCTTTGTACAAGTAGTGAAAAAAAAGAAAAGAAAATATCCAACCAGATTTTATTGTTTAAATCCATGAATTCGTCCTAATTGTCCCAGTGGTGAAAATATTTAATCTTTCCACGATTAGCAACACTAAACATGAGTAGATAACAATGGAGGATTCATATTTTTGACGTTTTCTGTCAAGTGTCAAATATTATGAAAGAAAACTAACACGTCACTTGTCAGAAATGACATTTGACATATTTTGCGCCTACTGACTTCTCTATGAAGGCCATAGAACAAAATAAGAAGAAGAAGACTTCTCTATGGCTAAAGGCGCCATCTTGGAAGCATGTTGAAAAACTTGAAATAGATTTTTATTTATTGCACGTTATTTACTTTGTTATTCTAATTTATTTTATTTTTAATAAAATCTGTGTATCTTAAACTATCCATGATAAAGAGTACAAGAACTACACCCAAAATTAACCTTCTCCTTTGTATTAAAACTAGCGTTTGCCCGCGACTTCGTCCGCGTGAACTACACAAATTTCAAATCCCTATTTTAGGAGTTGAATTCCATAAACCCTTCCCTAGCGGGTGTCTACGTCATAATAGCTATCTGTGTGCCAGAGTCCAGGGGTTTGAGCTGTGCGGTGATAGATCAGTCAGTCAGTCACCTTTTTATTTTATATTTTTATTAAAATTAAACTGAGACAATTAATTTACATTTGATTATTGAGGGCCTTTAAATGACATATTCAAAACATCAGCGTTGGGACACCTGGCACCTCAGACGCCAGTCCTGGCGGTATCGCCAGTTTTAAGTCTGTGAGGCCGTGAGACTTAAAACTGGCGATGGCGAAGCCTCACTGAGGCCGGGAGCCCCAACACAAGTCCCAACTATAATAATATGAAATGACTAATCTAAGTTGTGGTTGCCGAAAGTTGCGAATGAAATTCAGAACTGAACTTTAAACGTATTTTGGAAACTCGTATCCAATAATATCAATTTAATTTCCTAAGAAGATTGGATTTCCGTGAATTGGGGAAGTTTTTGACTGTGCGTGGGCACCCCGCTTGGCTTGAATTCACGTTCGCGGTACGGATGCTGGCTGTGGTTTGAAATATAGGCGGAAGCGGGTAACATTTAATTTTGATAATTCATCTCCAAGAATGCTTGTACACTTTGCCATATAACATGAGTTGACTGTAAGCCCCCATTCAGACAAGCGCTTTTTTAATAACTAGCTGATGCCCGCGACTTCGTCCGCGTGTTTTAAGTTTCCTTAATTTTCGGGGATAAAAAGTAGCCTATGACACTCTCCAGGTCCTGAACTAAACCCATGCCAAAAATCTCGTCTGTTGCTCCGTTGCGGCGTGATTTAAAGACAAACCAACAAACCAACAAACAAACACACTCGGCTTGCGAGCTCGAGCCCCGGCTGGCTCGGGATCTGCGGGTTTTAATTACGCCAAGCCACCGGAGTCCGCCGCGCGCTAGCAGCGTGTCGCGTGGAGTAGTGCTGTCTTAGAGCAGCCAATATAACTCTGAACACAAAACGTTGACCTCTTGTGTCTTTCACACTCGTCCTGTGCACAAGCGTGTCGCAGGTTTCACGCGCGGCTGCGGGAGTGAGAAATGTCTTTGAAGTTGTACAATTTATAAGAATATAAAGCCCCCGGCTGGCTCGGAACCTGCGGGTTTTAATTACACCGAGTTTCTTTAGCCTCGAGGTATTGCGAGCTAAATTGACTGCTACGTCGAGCTGAAGAAGTGGCTTCTTTTTTAATATAAAATGTACCTACAGCTGCACTATGACAATATAATATCTTAGTATACCTAAACTTCTTTTCTCTTTCTTTCTGAAAACTGCTTAGGAACACCTAAGCAGTTTTCTGCTCTTAAGGGCTAGGGTAGCGTGTCGGCGATATTGCACGACTTCCAGCGACCAGCACAGCACAGTGCAGTGTGCGGGAGCCTCCCACCAGGCTAGACCAGAGAAAATTCCCAAATTACCCTGCCGGGGATCGAACCCGGGACCGCCCACGTTAAGACAACAGCACTCACCACTGAGATGGAGAGGAGACAATTTCTATATTCACTTTGACACGATACATATCGATACTAGAGCGATTGCAAAATAATTATAATATTTTTACTATCGACTAGCTGATACCCGCGACTTCACCCGCGTGGATTGAGGTTTTTTTGATTCTCGCGGGAACTTTGAAATTTTCCGGGATAAAAAGTAGCCTATGTGTTGTTCCAGGCTATAATCTATCTCTGTGCCAAATTTCATTCAGATCCGTTCTGCCGTTCTGGCGTGATTGAGTAACAAACATCCATCCATCCATGCATCCATCCATTCAAACTTTCGCATTTATACTATTAGTATAGATAGAATTGCATCGAGGCATTTACTCGCTGCAATTTGCAAACTATCCTTTGACGTTATCAATGTTACAAATAGGCCTTTGTGAGTAATGTGGTTGGACCCATTCCGATCGAACAACTTTGACGCAACTGATGCGACAGTAATAATATTGCTGGCGCGGCCAAAGCGAAATCATCATGTTTTGGCTCTGTTATAGCGTAAAATAGGCAAAACGGAGTTTTTTAAAGCAGTTTATCCATCCATCGGTGACATAATGTATGCTTGTAATAGTATATTGTGTGCTTAGGGGTGAAACAAGAAATCTGAAATCGTGTTTCATCCCGTGGCGCACACACTATTTTAGTATTTTTCATATAATCTCCATTAAAAGTGCGAGTTTTATTAAAATTGTATTTCTTATTTATTTTAGTTTCTTTGTTGTTGTTTACGATATATGATTCTCATACTTGAATGTCTAAACTGCTTACTACCTAGGCCACAGGATGTGTATTACATATTTATAATAAATAGGAATATGCACCTATCATAACATCCACGTAACAAAAAAAAATTACTGTGAAAAAAGTTCCTGAAAGCTATGAAAAAAAAACATCCTGTAGCTTTTCAAATGCGGTAACTGTTGCACCAGCGGCAACGCGAAAACGGTGTGACATAAATAATATTTATTGGAAAAGAAAATTTAAAGTGGACTTAAATTCACTCGGCGACACAAGTGGAAATAGAACCGGGCAATTTGGAAAATGTCCAAGTGCATCTCGCGAAGTGGCTGCTACGTTCCGATATGCGACTTTATAGGCGAGCAGTCGTCACTCGTCGGTTACACAATGGTACTTGGGCTTAGGAAACAAGCTTGGGCATTTTGACAACGTCAACAGGTCACAGACGGTGGAACAATTAGTACGAGTTTCGACTAAAGAAATAAATAGCAATTTTTGAAGTGAAACTTCTTAAGAATCGTTGTGATTTGAAAATTCGATGAAACGAAAAAGCGACTCCAAAAAGAGACAAATATATTCATAAGTAGCTAATGCCCGCGACTTTGTTCGCGTGGTCTCTTTAATTTTCTGGGATAAAAAGTAGACTATGTGCTATTCCAGACTATAGACATCTATCCCATGTGTCAAATTTCAGCCAGCTCCGTTTGGGCGTAATTGAGTAAAAATATCCATTAATATTTTTATAAAAATAATAATAATAAAAATATCCACCCAAACTTTCGCATTTATAATATTTATTTGATGCAAAAGTTTGGATAGATGAAAAAAATATGAAAATAGATGGGTGGATGGATGGATGTTTGTTACTCAATCAAGCCAGAACGGCTGAACGGATCTGGATGGAGTTTGGCACGGAGATAGATAAAATCTGTGATGATAGTCTGGAAACAGGGGCTGTTTTTTATCCAGAAAAATTAAAGAGCTCGCACGGGAACCAAAAAAGCTCAATCCACGCGGACGAAGTCGCGGGTATCAGCTAGTATGTTTCATCTCTAGCTTTTTTAAATCAGCCATAAACCTTAACAAACTTTGTTTTTCGGTCCAAAATAAAACGGTTTTTTTCAGAGATTTAAATGCCAACTTTAATGGAAAAATATTAAACTTTGAAAATTCTAAATTTGTAGCGCCATCTTCATTATTTTTAAGATATTTAAAGCAAATCCGTCCAACTTGGCTCCCACTTGGCTGATTTTATTTTTACATGATGACTTTTTTTAATTGGAATTTGGAGCCCAAAGTTAAACAAAAGGCATTCTATATCAAATGCGGTCAAGACGTGATATTCAATTTGCAATACCGTCAGGTATTGCAAACGTTTGCAATACCAGAGGAACTACCAATACGTTGTCAACTTTGAATGATTTTTTTATCCGCCCCTTAGTATAATTTTTAGGTGGAAGCTGGTTCCATAATTTGCATTTCTATTTTTGTATATTTTAGTAGCATAGAAAATTCAGGAGAATTGTTAGAACACGAATAATGTCTGGAAAATTTCGCAATTCAAGATTTGCTACAAGAATAACGCCTAGAAAATTTTCGGGTTTAAATTCAAATTCAGCTCGTGAATTTAAAATTGAAAACGTGCATACGAGTAGGTACGTGTTGCATTGCACCAGCCTCTAGAGTCTAGACGGTCGACTGTAGAGTATGCTCGGAGGCACTTAGAGTAAACTTTATCTGCACTCTTAGATAATGTATGAGATCTAGATTTCCCTTGATGCGTTTCTTCTTCACTTTGATGTAAAAATCAATTTTTATTGCGGCCGTTAGGTTGAACTGGCTGCGGTGCTGGTATATAATGTATTACCTACTATATAATATTACAACATACATAGGTATAATAAAGCAGCTATAGCCTAGTGTAAAGACGTTTAGGGGGCATACTACGATCGCTTAAATCAGTATTGTTTTAACATTGTTGACGTTCGTGGTATGAAATATTATAATGCTTCTTTTAACGTCACCTATCCACCACTATAGAATTGATAGAGCTGTATGTCATCGCATAAAAAAGTTGGTTTTAAAAAAATAACGGCGATCTCCCTGGCGCGGTGTTGACCGCTGTTGTCTTAATGTGCGGAGGTCCAGGGTTCGATTCCCGGCAGGGTATAACTTCTGAATTTGCTTTGTTCTGGCCTGGTGTGAGGCTTCGGCCGTGGCTAGTTACCACCCTATCGGGAAAGGAGTGCCGCCAAGCGATTTAGCGTTCCAGTACGAAGCCGTGTAGACCGAATTAGGGGTATGGATTTTATATAACTGCCATGCCCCTAACAGGTTAGCCCGCTACCATCTTAGATTCACCTTACCGTCAGGTGAGATCGCAGTCAAGGGCTAACTTGTTGTGTATTTAAAAAAATCCTAACAAGCTCATACACTAATTAATTACTTAGTAACTGTTTACTATAACCCGTATTGTTACCAGGAACAAAGAGAGGAAATAAAAGCCTTTATACCTAAGCCTTTTCAACGAACTAGCGCAACGTTTACATTTACGTGTGTATGGTGACGGAATTATTCACTAACCGGGTAATTTTTATTCGCTCTGAATTTAAAAGCATATTTCGACATTTCTGATTAAAAGCGGGTACGCATAGGTATATTATGTATGTCTACAGATGAGCCAACACAACATGTCGTTCCAAACTGCAATGGAAGCCAGAAAACTAGCTTTTATTAAGCTGAGTCGGTCCAACTTTGATATTCCAATAACCATGTGACTTAACGTATATCTAAAATCAATAAAATAAAAAAATAGAAACACGATTTAATAAATTAGTGTTCTCGATCATAAAAAAAAAGAAACGAACTCTAAACATCTATATGTATTAGTTAGTTTCAATTGGAACGGTAGGTACTTAATTTTGCTGTAAAAAATCACATATCCATAGCTGTCATAGAGATGTGTTGGTTTGATGGAAGTTGGCAAGTGTGCAGATTCTTAACAGATTTCTCTTTTTTGTGTTCCATTTTAATAGGAATTAAAAAGTAAGCGTGTAAAATATTGTGAATGCAATTATTTAAAATCACTGTTCACAAGTATATTTTGTTAGTAATTTTTAAAGGATTGAGATGCACACGAAAACACACCTTTGTTTTCATACAATAAGGCCCACTTGCACAAGGAAATTTACATTGATTTACTTAGTTAAATTATCTATAGTTGTCACTTTTTGGCAAGAATATCATGCGGTTGCCAAAACGTGACAGCATTATAAATGAACTAGATCAGTTCGATCGTCCTTGGGCCTAAGTTTAACTCTAATTAATTAATTCTTCCTTTATCAGTTCCATATCTATCTATTTGAGGATCTAAGATAAAACATGATCTAAAGCGCTGAATTTTAAAATTTACCCATTTTTCGCTTACCTAAACTATAGTATAACTGAGCTTAGTTATAGAGACAAATCATATTTGTTGGGACAACCCAAATTAATAATGTGAACCTTTGTATTTTGCAAATAAAGAGATTATAATATAATTTAATCTTATAATGAAAGATTTGAACTTTTAATCAAAATTTTATTTTCTTTAAAAAAACCTAGAAAAGGTGTCAGCACTTTTTCTATAAGTTTTTTAGAAGTTATTTTAGAAGTGTCGAAAAACAGAGAAATTGAATCACCCGCTAAAATGAAAAAAGTTTAGCAGGCATTGCAAAAAAGTTCGATTTATTTCATTGTAAAAATGTCGCGTAAAATGTAGCTTTCCTTCAGCCCGGGGTTTCAGATTGAAGCCAGAGCCATTTGTGAAATTATAATTTAAAAATATGATGGGTACCTTTGGCCCAGGGGTAACCAGGGGTGGTCTTTTTGATAAGGGTTTATTTTAAATTTTTTGTTAGGTTTTTAAGGATTTGTTTTAAATTTATTTTAAAATTAGTTTAATATTTAGATTTTATCATATTAATGTATACTATTTTTTGAATATAAATTTAACAATATTCCCCTACCAGGAATCAATCCCAGGACCACCCAGGGCGTCAAGAACTAGAAGTAGTAAATTTTACTCTAAGGGGAATCAAATCCCGGTTTCCTTTCTTACGAAGTACTGTGAATAGATGTGAGTAGTCTGATAAAACAGATAAACAATCAAAAGTAGAACAAAAAAAATGATTTTTCACCTCACTAGCTTAAAAACAGTGAGTAAAAATAGTTTTAGCTCACTCTAGATTCAAACTGCCTAGTTTGAATCCAGAATGAACTATCAACAAAAACGACTTGATCTTGGTGAACAAATAACTATTTACTGTTTTCCTCGTTTGAAACGCTGCGGAATGCTGGATATTTTTGCAAGAAAACTAGGTTTTTTCATTTGAGAAACCATGATTTCATTTCAGTCTTCGGGGTCAGACTGCGTGATTGATCAGCGCAAAGGGATCGTTGCGGAAATTTATCAATTATACCATTTCTAATCGATTTTGTCTTTCGTTTTTTTTAACTTAACCGAAAGAGTTTCGTCCTTACAATTTTTTGACCAACTCGATCCAACTCGACCGACAGTAATTTACTGAGTTATTTATGTACAGTCAAATATAAAATACAAAAGTGTTTCGCTAATACTCAAAACTCAATTTATTTATTACATCATGTAGGAAAGAAATACCTGAGGTGTATTTTATGTTACGTCACGTTTTGACTTCACCACTTTATTTAATGATTGAGAAAAAATCTCAGAAAGGGATAAAAAAAATATAACAGCGTTCAACCTCTTTTTTTCTCGATGTGTTTTTTATTCAAATAAACTTTTATTTAAGTAGTTTTGAATCGTAAAGTGAGCCAGCAAGAAACTCGGTGGTTGTTCTTTTGAAAAAAAATTGTTCTGTCAAGTTTTTGCCCTAACGTTTTGACGCGCTCCCTGGTGCAGTGGTGAGCGCTATTGTCTTTTGAGAAGGAGGTCCCGGGTTTGATCCTCGGTAGGGTCAATTTGTGGCTAGTTACCACCCTAACGGCATATACGTGCCACCAAGTGATGGAGCGTGTACGATGTAGATACTGATTAGGGGTATAATGGGTTTCATAATATAAAAGCCATACATACCGCTAATAGGTTAGCCCGCTACCATCCTAGACTGCATCATCAATTCCCATCAGGTGAGATTGCAGTCATTTGCTAACTGGGAGTGATTTAATAAAAGCTGCTAGTTTAGTTAATAGACTTAGAGATAACTGCACCTTTTTGTAACTATCGCCTGAAAAGCTGATTCAGTGTTAGGTGGGTGTAGGGCTCTCCACTCTATTTGTACATACTGTAAAAATATATTAGCAATTATAACGTCGTCCAGTTGATTGCTGTTAAATAAATTCTTCCTAAAAGTTAATAAAGCCTTCATAATTTTTAATAGTAATCAAAGTGACGACAATAATTGCTTATATTTTTTTACAGTATGTATGTTCATAACGTCTTTGAGAGGTGATATATAGTGAAAGGCCCGATAAATAGCGTCAGTTCTTATATTGTTTGAATAGGTATTGCGCATACTTTAATACTGTACAAGAATCAGCTTTTCTAAGTATGGTTCATTTTTGGTAACGATAAACCGTTTTTAAGCGGCCATATCTAACGAAAGGCCCATCCATATGCGGGCAGACTTTCACTTTTGACATCAGTGGAGAGCCCGACACCCACCTAATACTGAATCAGCTTTTCAGGCGATAGTTACAAAAAGTTCAGCTATCTCTTATAATATAAAGGACATACAAATAAACACTGCCAGTTGATACCTAAGTTCTTCTTTGAAGCTTCTAGTCCCATTAATTCCTTTGTATTCTAATGTGTGGGGAATTTAGTTTTGCTCTTGTTAGACCCGATGTGAAAATCCTTTCATGCATATTGAATGCTTTCAGTCGTATGTGTTCAGTTACTTTGATTACTTTGAACTATTTACTACTTATAAGCTTTTTTTTTGTTTTGCTTTGTTAGACGCCGAGCTCTTTATTTGAATTACAACGACGGATTTCTTCTCTCTAATTTTACTCTTTGGCTTTAGTTTGTTCTCGTTGGGTATGTGTGTGTGCAATTCACACACGGCAGAAGTGAAACTTCAGAAAAGTAGCGAGAATGATATAAACTTGTATTCTATCTCATTATCTCGCAGGCTAAATCCTATTATGAATATGTCTGTCTCTTTTTGGTTCGTTTCATCGAATTTTCAAAACACAACTATTCTGAAGAAGTTTCACAAAAAACATTTGAATTCTGAATTACGTTGATTTTTCCACTTTTGTCAAGCAACAGATTTGGCGTCCGATCATTTTCTCCTTTCTTCCTTTCCGTTACATATGAGATGTGTAATTGTATTGGTAGCATTGTATGAAAGGAACCGTACTCTCGGCCGTTTTATCTATTTGATAGTGATAGAACTTATCCCTCGCTATGTGAGGGCTTATCTTTTTCAATGGCCGCTTCTTATATTGAAGCGTATTGAGAAAAGTATTGTATTTCTTCTATTATAAGGACGAAATCACACATGGGACAGGACATTACAAAACTTTTGCGTCGAAGGGGAATGACGTATTGTCATGTTGCCTAGTGTACTCCTTATGAAGGTGTATGTTGCAGACAATTTTTTTTTTGCCCGTAGTCTGTTTTCATTCTAAGTTCTTCACGCTGCCCTTGAAATTTTGTTACACTATGCGTAGATTAAACAGTATTAATGAAAATGTACGTTTGTTCAGAATCTTAAATCACTTTTTGACCCACGCAATAATTAACTAAATTTCAACTAATTAACTTAAATTTTTATCCACTACAAATTAGCTCTGGACTGTCTGGACAAGTGATGGTGCAGTCTTAAATGGTAGCGGGTTAACATGTTAGGGGTATGGTAGTTATATTAAACCTATAATCGGTTATACACAACATCACACCGAAATTAACGTAAAATCGCTTTGCAGTACGACTTTTCCGGTAAGGTGGTAACTAGCCCCGGCCGAAGCCTCCCAGGGCCTCCTCCAGCCTCTTATTTGGGCAGTCGTATCCCTAGTCCATTCAGGCATGAAGCAAGTTTGAGATCCGACCCCACAATTTTTTCACTCTAACAAAACTGTCCCTCACAAAACCCTGTGTAAACCTCGCCGGCTTATCATTTCAGTAATGTGGATAAATGAGGACTCAAGGGTTGAGTCCCTTGGAAAGCCGCTTCAGAGATTTATTTGCAACCTGACACTATAAAATACAATCGAGAGGAGATGAAAGTTTATTTTGCTATATTCTTTCGGAGGAAAAAGCTGTGGTAGCCTATAGTGATTTAGTCTCGGCCTCCTATAATAGGGACTAACTGAAGCCCGCGACTTCGTCCCCATGGATTGAGGTTTTTAGGTTCCCGCGGGATCTCTTTAATTTTAAAATGCCTATGTGTTATTCCAGACTATAATCTATCTCTGTGCCATTTAGCCGTTCTGGCGTGATTGAGTAACAAACATCCATCCATCCAAACTTTCGCATGTATAATATTATATATGTATCTATATTATATAAGTATAGACTACGATCTCACCTGATGATATGTGATGATGCAGTCTAAGATGGTAGTGGTAGCGGGCTGACCTGTTAGGGGCATGGCAGTCATATTAAACCCATTCCCTATTCCAACCCTATTCGGCTTCTACACGGCATCGTACCGGAACGCTAAATCGCTTTGCGGCACGTCTTTGCCGGTAGGGTGGTAACTAGCCACGGCCGAAGCCTCCCACCAGGCCAGGCCAGGGATAATTCAGAAATTATAAATTCCCAAATTGACCCTGCCGGGGATCGAACCCGGGACCTCCGCACGTTAAGACAACAGCGCTCAACACTGCGCCACGGAGGTCGTCAAAATCTGTCATCGTCAAAGATAGAAAACGATTGACCCGAATAATCCCCTTACGATTACAATAGCAAAATATGTTAACAAAATAGTTGATTCCATAAAGAATATATTAAGGCCCTTATTGCCCGCGAAAGCATCAAAAGGGTCTGGAGGTAATAAAATTGGGATAAAGGGTGGGTTCTATTATAGAGGTCATGAAAGAGGTTGTATTATGTAGCAACGACTTTTGCCCTTAGTTTGTTGCGTCAACGATTTTTTTGTTGACCCTTTAGTTTTGTAAACTCATCATTTCAAACCAATTCCGGCTCTGTTAAAAAAAAATTAGAATAAGCCATACTAGTTTGGAAGTCGTGATGCAGCCTAAGGTGGAGCGCGCTTGCCTAGAAGATGCTTGTTCACTCTTGATTTGAAGGTACCTATATTAAAAGAAGAAGGGAAAACGGAAGCTGGAAGGGCATTAGGTACACACGAATATCCTCTTAGAATGAGAAGGCTTTGGCCGCAGTCCACTACACTGGCCAAGTGCGGTTTGGCAGGCTACATACACTTATTACAATATTACGGAGAACTCTCTGTCATGCAGGTCACGCCTCACGATGTTTACTTTTACCTATTTTATTTCCTTAAAATGAAAATCACTCCTAAAAGTTAGAAGTGCCTGCCCGCGGGTCATTAAAGTTAAAAGTCTTAAGTAATAAAAACCTGTTCGAGATATTTTACGAAATCCAAACCCAAAGGGGGTGGAAACGGGGATTGGAAGCTTAAATGCAAGTCCTATGTTTTACAAATCCTGTAATTACCGCTAGTATTATTACTATTAACTAGCTGATGCCCGCAACTTCGTCCGCGCGTCGTAACTAACTAATTTTCAATATTTTCTCACTGTTTAAACCTTCCCTGTACTACGACAATCATTTTAAAACCAAAATCAGCTAAATCGGCCCAGCCGTTCTCGAGTTTTAGCGAGACAAACGAACAGCAATTGATTTTTATATATATAGATAGATGCGAGTTCTGTTGAGTGTATACCACAACGCTTATATACTCTTTTCCGATTTCTTATAACTACATCATGAGATACATGATTGCAGCCAAGGGCTATTGAAATAATAACAAAGTTTTGCCTTGCAAAGTCGTCTCGGTAACGTAAAATTTGCGAGAAATGCTGCCAAAAGTTAGTGTATAAGTTATAACATATCTATGAAAGCTGGAAGTGGAAAGCCAATGTTTTGTGTACAGCAACTTGTAGTTCCACCTAGTTGTTCGTAGTTGTACGCCTGCAGTGTAAAGTGTTACTCGTAGAAGTGAAGCGTAGAAGTTTTCATCGCACGCCAAAATGATGCATAGAAATAAGCTATCCTTTAAACTTATACGACTTCGGGAAAAGTTTGCGTTTTCAAAGGCTTAGAACCTCTACAGACTACAGATTTTGGTGTTGTTTTTGATAATTTATATTGAAGTGTAGAATTTATTTAGGCGCGTTGAACACTTTTTGGTAGGGGGTAAAAATGTAGATTCGCCTGACTGACTGACATGCTCGCGTGACCGACATGCTCGCGACCGGCGACATGCTCGCGAACATATAAATATACTACATTCTAAATTAAACTTTAATGCCTTAGTGTTAAGGTTTATTTAAATTAAAAAAAATAAAGAATCAAAAAATTTTTTTAAAAAAAAAGGTTAAAAAAAATCACTTTTATCGGCAGTCCATGACTGCCAATTTTTTTTTATTGCCCTACATGTTAGATCTTGCTACCTTGCTTCGTTAAAGCTTATAAAAGATTTGTCTGTTGTTTTATCGAATTAAACATAAAATAATATATACTCGTACTAGCTGATGCCCGCGACTTCGTCCGAGTTGACTGAGGTTTTATAGTTCCCGCGGGAAATCTTTAACTTTCCGGGATAAAAAGAAACATAAGTGTTATACTAGACTTTAATCTATCTCTAGGTATGCCAAATTTCATCCAGATCCCTTCAGCCGTTTTTTCGTGATTGAGTAACAAACATCCATCCATCTAACCAAACTTTAGCATTAATTAGTAGATAGAGATGTGTATCCTAGCTGTGAAATAGCAATAGCGAAATAGTTAGACCACCACCACTAAAGCCTATTAACGTCCCACTGCTGGGCACAGGCCTCCACTCTCATAGGACGGAGGGAATTAGAGCTTAGACCCACCACGCTGCTCCAATGCGGGTTGGCGGGCTTTAACGATATCATGTAAGTGATAATAGCCGGGACCGACGGCTTAACGCGCTCTACGAGGCACGGGGGTGAAACACCGCCAACTTCCAACTCCGGGCTGGCACTGGGAATTTCTGAATTGAAAAACCCAATACCAATTTTTATGCCCGACCGGGAATCGAACCCAGGACCTCGTGATCCGCAGTCGTCTATGCTAACCGCTAGACCAACGAGGCAGACCAATAGTTAGACGGTCAGAGTTAATAGCGATCGTTACTGTACACTGTAGCAATGACTCTAGCGTACTAGAGCCTGGTGAAAAATGTAAGACAAGGCGATGAACTTTAGGTAAAATAAATAGGTGTACCTTTATGTGCGCGGGTCAAGAGGGCATAGAAATACAATTGTTTGAATAACTTCTGATTCCATTAGACCCTCGTTGTCTGCTGAAGCATCAAAGGAAATGGTCCGAGGGCAATAAAATTGTTATAAAAGATCTTGCGGGGGCTGTAAAGAGTCTGCATTATTGTATTAGCGTGAAATGGTACGTTCGCCTTTTTAAATATCTTCTTTATTGATGCTATTGGTAGATTACAATGGGTCAGGGAATCGAGCATTGTTCGTAATATTATACTAGACTAGTATGGGTTTAATATAACTGCCATACCCCTAACAGGTTAGCCCACTACCATCTTAGACTGCATCATCTTACCATAAGCTGAGAGTCAAGGGAAATTCACACAATATGGCAGAAGTGAAATTTCAGAAAAATAGCCTACGAGAATGACATAAATACAACTTGTATTCTATCTCATTCTCTCGCAGGCTAAATCCTATTATGAATATGTTTGCCTCTTTTTAGTGTCGCTTTTTCGTTTCATCGAATTTACAAATCACAACTATTCTAAAGAAGTTTCACTTCAATAAAAAAAGGCCAGCTTGCTCGCCGGGTTACGTTTCACCCAGGAATAAATTCGAAATTTTGACAAAAGTGCGCACGTGTTTCCTGTCAGGTATAACTTAGGTACCTTCATGGCAAGAGTGAATAGGCATCTTCTAGGCAAGCGCGTTCCAACCTAGACCTCATCATTGCTTTGCACTTAGCATGATTGTCGTCAAGCGCAAGCCTATCTCACAAAAAAAAAGTGTCAAAGTAGCAGGTAACTCTGGGTTTAAAGGATAGCCCGACGTTTCAGCCAGCGAGCCTTGGCAAGTTGGGGGTGTTTCACCCACATGCCTCGGAGGGCACCTAAAGCCATTGACCCTACGCGTGGATGTAGTTAATAAAACTTTCGACACCTGAAATTTTTGAAAAAAAACCATAGTCTATTTTTCCTGCCTTAGAAACATACCTGACCCGCGTACCTAACTGTTTGATTGTATCTATTCTACTTCTGATAATTTCCTTATCATACTTAATATTAAAAATGCGAAAGTGTGTTTGTTTGTTAGGTGGTTTGTCCTGCAATCACGCTGCAACAGAGCAACGGATCGACTTGATTTGCATGGGTATAGTTGAGGACCTGGAGAGTGACATAGGCTACTTTTTATCCCGGAAAATTGAGAAGTTCCCGTGGGAATTTAAACAAAACTTATTCCACGCGAACGAAGTCGCGGACATCAGCTAGTTATACATGAATTTAAACAAAATTACTTTATATTATTTATACCTTACCGTTGCCAAGAAACTGCATCGAGCACAGCTGCGAGCGAGGAAATAATTTTAAATAATTTTAAACTAAGACAATCGGTTTATTCACTTTTTAGAATAAGACCCACTTGCTCAAGGCCGTTAAATGTGTTTATATTATGTCAAACTAGCTTATGCCCGCGACGACGTCCGCGTGGAATAAGTTTTTTAATTCCCACGGGAACTCCCTAACTTTCCCTAACAATAACCATGGCAAAAATCACGTCAATCCGTTGCTCCGTTGCGGGGTGATTGAAGGACAAACCAACAAATCAACAACGACTAGTTTAATTAATATGTGAAAATCAATACCAAAACACTTTTATATGGAGCTGCACGAATACCGCGATAAGACGAAACGTTTTTCATGTCTTTTCGGCAGTGTGCTTTCACCCTAAGCGTTCATAACTAGGACGTGGCTTAAAATTGCAGCGGACTCAGCTGTTCGAATGCAAATCACTAAAACAAAGACATTTGCAATCCACTCTTATTTTACAAGTGACAGATTAATTGAATCGTAACTTTGAATAAAATTAACTTGGTATTTGTTACTCTTGAGACAATAATTGCAGATTTTTTTTTCGTTTGCTTATAATAAACTAGATGATGCCCGCAACTTCGTCTTCAAATTCAATCCTTTAATTTCCGGCATAAAAGTAGCGTATTCCGTTTCCGGGATTCAAGGTGTCAAATTTCGCCAAAAACGATGAAACGAATGGGCTGTAAAAAGGAAACAAATAGACAGAAACACTTTTGCATTTTAAATAACTAGTGGTTCGCCCCGAACTAAGACCTCGCGGCGCCATCTATTGACATAAATGTGAAGTTCTGTTAAAAATACTGAAGCTCATTAAAAATTAAATAATTCCGTTTCCTTACAATATTTATCTAATTTTAGTATTTGTTGTTCAAGTACAGGATATAATTGAAATAATTGATCAAGTTTCAGGCTCATCCTTTCAGAAAATTTAGAGTTCTGAGGTCATCTTTGGACGTTAGAAAATCACCACTTTGAAAGCCCCCCATTTCGTCAATTTTGGGGGAAAAATTTAAAAAAAAAAATTTTTGGACTCTATTCCTAATTATCTTTAAAATGATATACCGCAACCCTATGTAACTTTATAAAAAATATTTTACTTCGCATTCGCTGCTATGAGAGCCCCCCTGAAATAAAGATTTTTATTATTTTTTAAGCCATATTGGGCGGGAGGCCATTGATTTACATATTATATTTAAAATTCAAAATTTAAAATTCAAAATGATTTTTATTCAAATAAACTTTTACAAGTACTTTTGAATCGTCAAGTGAATCTACCACTGGTTTGGAATGCCATTCCTACCGAGAAGAACCAGCAAGAAACTCGGCGGTTGCTCTTTTGAAAAAAAAAATAATTTACAATTTCATTAATTTGTAAAATACATAAGTAACAGCTGTCCTTAGCATTGCTGGAGCGAGTCAAATCCATGCTCCTTTGTCATTTACGTAATCTTCAACAGTACAAAGCTGAAGTAATTGCGTTCAGTAATTCAGAAGTTATAATGCTCTGACAGACGGACGGACGGACGGACGGACAAGTGCCAATTCACCCAAGTAGACTCAGAGACCTTCGCTTCGCTCGGTCAATAATAGCCCTCATTCTCGTGGTAAAAGGTTGTCGGGAGCGTATGGTGTATGCTCCCGAAGCAATAGAGATCTTCCTCCGAGCCGGTGTCATGCTCGGGGATCCCAGTAATAGGCCAACTGTTGTATGTTGAAAGTTCTATATTATAGTACAATTCCGAAAGAACTTTTTTTTTTAATCCACTACAAGCTAGCCCTTGACTGCGATCTCAGCTGATGGTAAGTGATGATGCAGTCTAAGATGGTAGCGGGCTAGCCTGTTAGGGGCTTGGCAGTTATATTAAACCCATATCCCTTCGGTTTCTACACGGCATCGTACCGGAACGCTAAATCGCTTGGCGGCACGTCTTTGCCAGTAGGGTGGTAACTAGCCACGGCTGAAGCCTCCCACCAGACTTCGTTATCTTGATTTAGGCGGCGGAACGTGATTGGCTAACATGGCCGCGTCATGTTTACGTCATCATGTAGGTGTACGTGTGCCCCTAGTCCCTACAAGGTATTTGATTCCCGCGGGAACTCTTAACTTTTTCGGAATATAAAGTAGCATATGTCCTTTCCCGGGATGCAACCCACCCCTGTACCAAATTTCTACAAAAACAGTTGAACAGTTGGGCCGTGAAAGTAAAAACGAAGTAGCAGACAGACACACATTCTCATTTATAATATTAGTATGGATATGGAGAAGCGTAAATATCGAAGTTGAGGCATCAGATGTGCTTTCTTCTTCACAACTGCAGTAAACGAAATAAAATACACCTCGAAAGATAAAATCAATTTAAAATAGATTGGAAAAGAAAAAACAGTTCAACGATAAATTCAAGCGAAATCCAATCAGAAATAGAAGCTTATCTTGACTCTACCGTTGCGCGGCTTAAAGTTTATCAAAGAAATCAAAAGCAGATGCAAACTAAGTTATAATATAATTGATAACATAGCTGATCAAGCACAGATGCAGTCTATGAAATCGAATTATATTGCGAGTAGTCGAAAGAATATCATTTTAATTATAATATTATGACGAGAACATAATGAACATACTAATCTGCGGTAAGAAAAAAAAAACTTCAAAATAAAATGAAGAGTTGTGTGACTAAAGCTTTAGTTATGAATTGTTTTGAAACGTAAACTCATTAAAAAATCTTATTACCATGTAAAGGATTACGTAAATGACAAGGAAGCTTGGCAATGATTTGATCTAATGGCTCTGATAGTTTCTTAGTTAAGATGACTTGTGAAATGGTGATAATGAAAAAAAAACCCGGCTGAGTTTGTTGTGCTCTCTTCTCAGACCAGGCGCGTTTGGAACCCTCGTAGCTTTAGTTTTCAGATACCGTTACTGATTATCACCATTATATTTTATAAATATAAATAACTAGACGTCAATAAGTGTAGTGTACCTACCTATATTGAATAAACATTATTTGACTTTGACTTTGACTTTGACTTTATTTACTTTATTTATCAACCACACTTACAATTTACATATTTGACATAAATACAAAAATGTACTACAATTCTGATATGCAGGTAATCAATTAGCATTCACAAGGTATAATATGTTATGCAAACTAAAAATTTACATATTAGGCAATCATAATAAAATTCTAAAAGCGAAAGTGTGTTTGTTTGTTGCTTTGTCCTTCAATCACGCCGTAAGGGAGCAACGGAGCGACGTGATTTTTAGCATAGGTATAGTTGAGGACCTGGAGAGTGACACAGGCTACATTGAATCCCGGAAAATTAAGGAGTACCCGCGGAAATTGAAAAATAAATAAATCACGCGGACGAAGTCGCAAGCAATAGCAAGTAATTCATAATGATATAAGTACACAAAGAAAGAAACAACCGTCGGACTCAACCGTGCAAAATGCAAATAAACGCAAACGAAGATGTTCTAAATTCACTTGGAAGCAATAAAGCCGATAAAACTGACAAATTAATTCGCCCGTAGTATCTATCTCGTCGGGATAATGTATTGAGAAAATACATTCCGCGCAAAAATAAAAGCATCGGCAATGCAATGAACGTTATTTTCACGGAAAAATGTTTGGAACATTGATTTAGCAGATTTTTAAAGACCATTCAGCTGTGTGCTCTCTACCTAACCCGTTGTCGTAGGTCAGCGACGAACGCAACGCGACGCGACACGATTCCATAGAAAATGAAATGGCGCAGTATTGAGCGCTGTTGTCTTAGCGTGGGAGGTCCCGTGTTCGATCCCCGGCAGAGTCAATTTGGGAATTTATAATTTCTGGATTTTTTTCTGGTCTGGCCTGATGAGATGCTTTGCTGGTTACCGCCCTACCGGCAGTGCTACCGGCAAAGTCGTGCCGTCAAGCAATTTAGCGTTCCGGTACGATGCCATGTAGAAATCGATTAGGTTTTCATTTAACTGTCATTCCGTTCACACAAAGGCAAGCCAGATGCAGGGAAGCGAGGGAGAGAGGCATTCTAGGTCAGGTTCATGTACCCTGAAAAACTTTTTTAAATCTGAGATTACCTATTCTGTGGTCTGAGTTCTATTATGCCTCGGTGTAGCAATAACAGGTAGAATAACAGGTTTACTTACCTGTTATTTTACCCGTTATCGGTAAAGTGCTAGATATAACAGTGTTTACAGAGTTACAGTGCTTAACAGACAGACATACAGACCGACTGGACGATTTACTAAGCATAAGGTTTTCCTTACACTTAGTTGTTTAGTAAAACTACTAAAGAATCCCTTAGTAATAATGTAATAGGTATGTAATTGTTAAAAAACTCACCATTGCCAAATTACATCCCATAAAAATTAAAGATTGCATTCTTTGTTTTAATAAATTTAAAAACAAACTTTGTATTATCCACTCTTGCACAGAAATAAAACAAATTAATGTGACAAATCACATTTCCCCGTAGCGCTACCGCGGTGAAATATCGTGAAAATACATCCTGTGCTAACATTGAAAATAAAAAATCACATAAATCCAAGTGGTCGTTGTTTTTACACGCCTGAATAACGTGCTACATCCTAAATAAACAGCCGCTTCAAATGTGTAGAGCACTCGAAATATAGAGGCGACGATTACACACAGGCATATTGGTATGTTTTCCATATCAATATTTATTTATTCAAATTAGGTACACTGTATACTTAAAAACGTGATGGTGATAATCAGGGTATCTTAAAACTATAAAGCTACGTTTTTCATGCATTTTACGTGCTACGATGAAAGTACACAAACATACTTCCATAAAATTAAGTCTTCATAATTCCAAAGCTTATTTTTTATTTAAGTGTCTAAGGCGTAGATTAACGTTTTTAAAAATGCCAACGCTAAAAAAATTGAATAATAAATAAATAAATTGAAAAAATTTAAGGCGGAGATGTGGAGTAAAATTGTCCAAAATTGTCGCCCCCTATACTGTTTTGTTTTTCGGGATAAAAAGTTACAGTGCCAAACTGCATTTAAAAAGTAACGTCTAGTAATATAAGCGTATAGTAGGTATGTAGTTTTGGACTTCCGTATGTAGTTCCGACGTTCCTTACAGAACTCTCTATGTTAAAGTTACTCTATAAATATATTTGCTACTGCGGGGGGGACGTAATGAAAAATGTGTATTGTGTATTTTCTTTCGCGCTTACATGTTTATTGGACGGTGGGGAACATCGAGCTACACGCTTAGAACTAGACAGAGTTGCCATTTGATAAAAAGATTAGCTAAACGTGTTCAATGAAAGCTGCCTGCGACCTCGCACTGAAAAGCGCAGCGTTGGCCGACTCGGTGGACGGAGGACATAAGACGAGTCGCAAGGAGCCGCTCGTTGGCGGCGCAGCAAGACCGCGGCATGTGGAAATCCTTGCAAAAGACCTATGTCCAGCAGTGGACGGCTATAGGTTGATGATGATGATGAGTGTGTAACTGTTTATTTAAAAAAACGCGAGCTGTTTGCAATGTTTATTTGACAATATTGTGATTTATGAGAAATTCGATGATATGCATAGCTCGCACAACATAAAATGATATTGTTCAGTTTTGTTTTTTTAAGTTCAGTTTTTAACTCGTTTTTTAAAGCCCAGCAGCTAGAAATTCAGGGCAGAATTTTTAAATTCCGGTAATATTCTTTTAATAACTTCATATCAAATGCATTGACCACAGGGTCCTATAGTTTGTCAGAGTTACAATCACTTCCTCTCAGGACCTGGTTTATAAAATATTTTTGTCGTGGAAAAATAAATCTGATGTTTTTGACAGCAAATAAATCGGTATTTTGTTTTTGTTCCAAGATGAACAACAAGGTTGGGGCGGGACAGTAATTTGAATATTTTATGAGTTTTGGTTATACGCTTTTTTTTTATTGAGGCCTCACTTTAGCGTGCTTTTACTCAACCATTTTTAACTGGTGATAGGAGGGTAATATTGTTTTTTTTTTAATTCAACCATTATTTATGGGATAGTTACTCTTAAGAGAGCAACTTAAGAATGTTTATAGAGAACTAGCTGATGCCCACGACTTCGTCCGCGTGATTTAAGTTTTTTTTATTCCCGCGGGAATACCTTATTTTTCCGGTATAAAAAGCCTATGTGACTTTCCAGGTCGTCAACCATACCCATGCCGAAAATCACGTCGATCCGTTGCTCCGTTGCGGCGTCATTGAAGGACAAACCAACAAACAAACACACTTTCGCATTTATAATATTAGTATGATAGTATTAAGGCGCGCTTACATTACGCAACGACATTCAGTTTAGCCCAATACGTTAACCAAATTGGCCTGTTTATATTTGACCGGTGACCGAATGCGTCGGCTGTATTCGGTTTTCAACCAACAGCAGGTTTCCATAAGTCGCTTAAGAGTTATAACGAAAAACGGCCAACCGTAACAACTTTTACACAAGTTCGGTCACCGCAAACAGTCTGCGATTGAATGCGGCCAACCGAATTGCTGTTATCATAAGTCGGTGACCGAAAATGGCTGCAGTTGAATACTGCCAAACCGATCCAATGTAAACGCGCCATTACGCCAATCGGGCAATAAATCTCGGAGTAGGCTCCCTGATAATATTATCAAATTCTCTGCGTCTGAAACGAACGACGTTCTGTCCTGTCGCCGAGTGTACTTGTGCACGATCCATATTAAACTGAGTTACGTGGACTTATTATTTTGTTTTTATGAATTACTAGACGAACTCTTAAATTTTCCGGGTAGCCTATGTCCTTCCCCGGGATGTAAATTATCTCTGTACCAAATTTCATCAAAATCGGTTGAGTAGTTGGGCCGTGAAAGCGTAGCACACAGACAGACAACAGATACACTTTCGCATTTATAATATTAGTATAGATTTTCTGGCAGACATTTGTCTTGTCTCTTGTGTGTTTTCACGCGAAGCAAGGCTGTATTTCCACCAGAGATGTGCTACGTTGATGAGCTACAGATTTGTGTCAAACCTACCATCCGTAGCTTAGCAACGTAGAACTTACATCTCTCTTTTTTTTTCCACTGCAAGTTAGCCCTTGACTGTGATTTCACTTGATGGTAAGTGATGATGCAGTCTAAGATGGAAGCGGGCTAACCTGTTAGGGGCATGGCAGTTATATTAACCCCCTATTCGGTTTCTACACGGCATCGTACCGGAACGCTAAATCGCTTGGCGGCACGTCTTTGCTGGTAGGGTGGTAACCACGGCCGAAGCCTCCCACCAGGCCATACCAGGGAAAATTCAGAAATTATAAATTCTCAAATTGACCCTGCCGGGGATCGAACCCAGGACCTCCGGACGTTGAGATAACAGCGCTACACACAGCGTCACGGAGGTCTCTGGTGGAAACGCACCCTAATGCGCCACCTTGTGCCTTATATCACAGAATAGGTAATAGTACGTTGTTATATCCTTGAAGTTTTAGCAGTAATAGTTAAAGCTTAAAGTAATTAAATTACTTGGAAAATATTTTTTAAGTATTGAAACGACCTCCCTTTTGTAGTATTCTTTTCAACCGTGTTATTGTTAGCCGGCTGAAATTGCTTACACGGCTATAAATTTAATTAATATTGAACATAAAACCGTTAATCTTAGTTTTACGTACTGAACTTCTACTAAGGTCGTATAAGAGTCGTATAAAGGCTCTGTATTATGAAATTAGCTGATACCCGCGACGTCGTCCACGTGAAATAAATTGTTGAAGTGAAAACTTCTTAGCGCGTTGAGCACTTTTTGGTAGGGGGTAAAAATGTGGATTACGCGTGATCGACACCGTTCTTCTTAAGACAAAAGGTCTAAAGTATAATAATATAGTACATTCGTAATTAAACTTTAATGAATTCGTCTTAAGGTTTATATTAATAATTGCTGTGTAACCGTGGGCGACACCTCGCGTTGTTACGAAGACTTAAATATAAATACCTATAGTACATTCGTAATTAAAGTTTAATGCCTTAGATTTGAGGTTTAGGTATATTTGAAATATTTTTATTATAATTTTTTTTAATTAGAAAAAAAATTAAATATTCGTTTTCACTTATATCGGCATTCCCTATGAGTGCCAATATTATTATGTTTTAATGCCCACGAGAACTCCTTTATTTTCCAGGATAAAAAGTAGCCTATGTCACTCTGCAGGTCCTCAACTGTGCCCGTGCAAAAAATCATGTCGATCCATTGCTCCGTCGCAGCGTGATTGAAGGACAAACAAACACTCGTTCGCATTTATAATATTAGGTAACAATATGATAGTATGAGCTGATGCCCACGCTTTGTCCGCGTGGTTTAAGTTTAATTTTTTTATTCCCGTCGTCCTTAATTTTCCGGGATAAAAAGTAGCCTAGGTCACTCTCGAGGTCCTCAATTATTCCCATGCCAAAATTCACTCCGATGCTCCGATGCGGCGTGATTGAAGGACAAACCAACAAACAAATAAACTTTCGCATATATAACATTAGTAAAATGGCGGCGGTGGCACCGAAACGATTATTTATGTAAATTATATTAAATTATGGTACACAATAAACTGAAATCCCTAGGTTTTATACTGATGACCTACACTATTATTTTACGCGGCGCTCTGGAAAACTCGAAGGCAATTACGATTTCCTTACACTACAAGTTGATATTAATTTATAAGAATTGCTATTTCAACTTTTTATTATTTCTCTTTTTGTTATACTAATACTCTATTCGTGGAGTTCTATATTTGTAACTGGAGCTCGCCCGCGACTTCGGTCACAAGTACAATTTATGATTTCCTATGAGATTAAATGAAATTTTCCCGCTGCAAAAAGCCTATCTATATATGCATGGTTGCAGTTGCGCGGAGCGCAAGAGGTTGGCGAACGTAGTGGATACCCAGCATTAGTTTTACATATATTATTAGGAATGTAATGTTTATTTGTGAGGCAATATAAAATTTTCATTCCCCGAAGGAATAAATCATTCACAGATTTTCGCCCATTTTGTAATAAAGTCGCAGAAACTGTACTCGCAATGTTAAGCTGTGGCTACACCTACGAGATTAACGAAAAACGGTGCAAGAGAGCGAGTGGCTTTGAATATTTAAAACGGCTCATATATACATTATTTATTACATTAATAACGCTGACTTCCAAACTAGGAGACCTGTATTCGGCCGAAAGATCTTTTAGAACAAAATAAGGTTACCGTGCCTTGACAAGGATGTTAAGCCGTTGGTCCTCCCGCCTGAGTATCGGAAATCAGTAAATTTGAATTGTTTTGGTTTGAGAAACAGAATAGTACTTTAAACGGATTCTTTACTTTTTACTTGTCCTGACTGAATTTTGGCCATGGCGGCTTTTCTCAACGAAGAAAATCTAATCGTGCTTGAGCACCGATTTTTTCTGCGTTAGAGGGCTAAAAACATAAAAAATCAGTGCTCAAGCACGATTCGATTTTTCGAACCAGTTTTTTTCAAGAGAGAAAAGCGCTCGAGTATACATACTTAGAATCCGCTTAGAATGCTATTCTATTCTCAAGCCAAAATAATTAAAATTTTCATGCAAAGCAATAATTAGTCGAATTGGAACATACACGTGAACTAGGCTTTAGGATCAATTTTGCCAACTCCAAATTGACGTGAATAATACGCCGAAACTCGTTATTTCAAAATACAAAGTTAGGTACTTTACTTTACTTTGTAACTTGGCAGTAATTGGCGTATATTTTCGGGATTAAACTTATTGTATTTCCCTTAATGTATTTCAATTTATATTGGCTTAAATATAAATAGAAATACATTATTAATTTGCTTCACTGATTCCTACACAAAATCAAATCGAAAAGTGGAATTTTTGAAGCTACCACTCCAGTTTTTTTTTTATTTTTTTAACATTTATTGAAAATAATACAATAGAACTTAATGCTAGCTAGCCTAATTAATTACTATATAAATCATGCCCGCGTGGAATGGTGGCAAGAGTGCTGGCTGCATTTCCGCGCTGGACAGCCAGGCTGATCCTTTGCAGTCCAGTAATAAGTAATTATTACTAATTAGACCGCGACTTCGTCTGCGTTCATTCGTTTTCCGGGATAAAAAGTCCTTCCCCGGCAAGCAACCTATCTCTATACTTAATTTTATAGAAATCTGTTGAAAAGATGAGCCGTTAAACCGTAGCAAACAGACGGGACACACTTTCGCATTTATAATATTAGTATATGGACTCTCAGTTGGTCTAGTGGTTATCATGTTCGACTGCCGCTGACGAGGTCCCGGATTCGAGTCCCAGGTCGGGCCCATAGCAAGTATTAGGGTTTTCTGCCAAGAAATTCTCAGTATTAGCCCGGAGTTAGGGAGTTGGCGGTCTTTCACCCCCGTAGATCGGAGAGCACGGTCGTGTCGGATTTTCCGTCCCATCGGGCTATGAGAGTAAAGGAACAGAGAGTGCATCTGTGTTTGCGCACTGCACTTTAATATCTCCGACTAATCTCTCTGGAGATAGGCCGCCGTGGCCGAAATTCGGTCGGGAGGACCTTATTATTAGTATGGACTAGAATCACGAGTATCTAAAGATCTATCATTAACTTCAAGTGCAGTTTGTTTTTCAAAATGGAACATTCTTATTAAAACTTATATGTGAGCTACGAATATTGTACCTACTCATGTATTGTGTAGCTACAATACAACAAAGAGCTTGAAAGTCATGACTGTTCCTCACAATGTTATGTTGTTCGTTACTCTTGAAGTAGGACTTCTTGAAGTACGCAGTACTCTTGTGATATTTTGGAACTCAACTACAATCTTGTATATATGTCACCGTAAGATTGCAAAAACCGTTAGATTGTAATCTAACTAGCGAAATTGTAAACTGTCGACAGATTGTGAACCCTTCAATGTTCTGAGTGTAAATTTTTGAAATATTCATTGTATTTACGTTTTCTTCTCTTTCTTGTTGGTTAGGTTAATGTTCGAGATAAATAATCAGGTAGGGCACTTAGGTTTTTTTATCGGGGTTTTTTTTAATAGTACGTCTAACCCTCGTTGGTCTAGTGGTTTGCATGTTCGACTGCGGCAGACGAGGTCCTGGGTTCGAGTCACGGGTCGGGCCGTAATTAAGAGTTGGGTTTTTCTGACTAAATTCTCAGTACTAGCCCGGTGTTTCACCCCCGTGCCTCGAAGAGCACGTTAAGCCGTCGGTCCCGGTTATTATCACTAACGTGATTATAGTCGTCAAAGCTCGCCAACCCGCATTATAACAGCGTGGTGGGTCTAAGCTCTGATTCCCTCTCTCCTATGAGAGTGGAGGCCGGTGTCCAGCAGTGGGACTTTAATGGTCTAACCCCCCTGTTTGTTGTAATCTAGTCTATCATTTATCACTCCTGTCATAAGACAAAGATACTATTTCACAGTAAACAAAAGCTCATACATACTTAAAATGCATCTGTGAGATGTTTCTATATCATCGTCAGGGTAAACAAAGATATTGTTGACAGAAGCATAGAATACATTAAATAATATTCTACGCTATACTTACGCAACAAAAGCACGTTCCGTTAGAAATAGCACGATACAATATTGTGTTTGTGTTTACTGTTTAGCTTTAACAGGAATTAAGTAAGAAACTACCTATTATTCAACATGTGCTAAAGCATAGTTAGTGTACCTACGTAGGTGTATAGATCTTTTGAAATAAGAATTCGATTTACCCAACTTATGATGTCACACTAATATTGAAAGGCATATGTGTGTATGTTTGTTACTTTTTCACGCAAAAACTACTGGACGGATTTAGCTGAAATTTGGAATGGAGGTAGAGTGTACCCTGGGTTAACACATAGGCTCCGTAAAATCAAAGAGTTCCCGAGGGAACTCTTTGATTTGAGTACAGCGAAGTAAATAAAGTGCATTCTATAAGTTACTCAGTTAATAATAATTAAATGCGTATTAAAAAAAGTCGTAAAACCATATCCATGGATAGCGTGAGTTAAACTAGATATACTAGTTAAGTATTCTAGAAAGCATAGGTACGCTCTACCGATGCCCTAACATTGTTTTTTTCATCCCATGTATTCGAAAAGGACGACTTGGTTCGCCTAAGGATGATGCGTTAGTGAGCACTAACGAGGCCAGAAATCTAGGAGTTCTAATTGATAGTGAACTGCGTTTTGAACACCATATTCTTGAAGTAGTACGTAGTTGCTTCTATAGATTAAAAACATTATACCGGGTGCGACAGTATCTTAGTGTCGACGTGCGTATCAAAGTGTGTGAGACCTTAATACTGTCGAAGCTGAACTATGGTGATGCATTGTATGGGCCGCGTCTTTTGGTTCGCACTCAGAATGCTTGTGCTCGCTTTTGTTTTCATATTCCTCCGAGAACACACGTTACGCCTTTTATTAATGATGCCAACTTGCTGAATATGAAAACAAGGCGGGAACTTCACCTGGCATCACTTCTTTTCGGGGTATTAAAGTCGCAGCAGCCTACCTATTTGTACAACAAACTAGAGTGGCTAAGAACAACCGACACAAGGACAAATAGAGCTTGGACCCTTAAAACGCCGCGACATTTTAAAGCTGCCTTCCGGGGCAGTTTTAAATTCGCGGCTACCAAATGTTGGAATGATTTGCCACCACCATTCCGGGACATTTCAAAGTCTAAAATAACTTTCAAAAGAAAATTAAAAGATTTTTTATTAAAAAAACAAAAAACTTAAAGGGTCTTTTGTTGCCGCTCTTTTCTATGTATGGTCTTATACCCTGCACTCTATTAACTGCTGTTATGTACGCCTTGTTTACAAAAAATATTGTATTTTAAATTATTTACGTATTATTTTAGTATATATAACACATTATTTATTATTATTTTAAATTAGTATTTTAAATTATTTACATATTATTTTAGTATATATTACACATTATTGTATTATAGGCTAACAGATTTTTTCTTCTTTTTTGTTCATATTATTTATATACTTATTATGTGTTTTGGGTGCCGTCCAAGCACACTGGCTTCACGGAAGATCAGCGCTGTATCTTTACAGGTAAAGCACATGCTGAGTGAAGACCATTTTGGGGATCAAGTCACATTTCGCGTTTTTTCTGTTTCATTTTACAAAGTATTATTTTATTATTAGTTATTTCTTGTACTTGTATCCCTGAATAAAGATTTCTTTCTTTCTTCTTTCTTTCTTTCCTTTAAGTGCACCCAAACTCCAAAGGTGGTGTTTTCTATAAAATAAAATAATAAAATAATAAATCAATTTATTGTCCAGAAGAAATTCCAATTAAAAATTACACAAATCATTTAAACTTAACCTACTTAAAAACTAACACACTCCTTGAAATTTTAAATGTATCTGGGACCAATGCTTAAGTAAATACCCCACGTTCATCTGCATACAGGCTTTTACAATACTGTTCTCACTTTGTAGGTACCTCCACCAAGTATTCGCGATCCTTTTCCGCATTAATTAATTATAAGAAACTTTTAGCGGGCAGAAATGAATTTTTAATCCTCCCTTCTCCTTCCTTTATTTCAAAAAGTGCGCCGCAATTATCTTTGCCGCGCACTTTTTGAATTTGGAACGTCTTAGTGTTCAGCGCCAAAGAAATCGAACGCAAATATTGTTTGAATAAAGACTGTTTCGTACGACGGCCCATAGTCGCGCCGCCCGCCTGAATTAAAAAAAAGAAATCAAATTAAAAACGCCCGAACTACAGCCCGCTTTTTCGTAAATTTTCACAGATTGTTAGAAATTCATGGTTTTGTTTGTTTTATTACTAGATACTATTTAATTTCAATTTAGTTGTTACTCTATGTTTTATTAAATAATAATATTACAATAAAATATGAGGCGCCTTTTATTTTCTCATACAGGGTGATAAAAAAGTAGAGTGTATCATTCGGGCGCAAATTTTTTTGGCTCGGACGGCGTACTTTGAATCCCTCGCTACGTTCAGGATTCTACTAAAGAATCCCTCGCTACGCTCGGAATTCTACTCTAGAATCCCTCACTTCGCTCTGGATTCAAAAAAGCGCCCTCCCCATAAAAATATTTTGCTCCCTTATAAATACAATCTAGTATTGTTGTCGACAGATTGTCAGATTGCTTTGAATAGTAATTGTCGTTGCTACATAAGTAGATACTTTCGCTATGTAATAGTAGATTATACACCAAGGGGATAAAGCACTGTTTTATGTCACGGGCGCTACATTGAATCCTGAACGTAACGAAGGACTCCAAATTTAACTCCCGAGCGCAGCGAGGGTGTTATAAGTTAATTCCCGAGCAAAGCGAGGGAATTAAGATTGAGTCCTGAGTGGAGTGAGGGATTCAAGCGCCCAAGAAAAAAACAGTTTTATCCCGGTGGTGTATACTCTACTTTTCTCACTTTATGCGAGACAATAAAAAACCAGGCTTAGTAGATAGTGTTTATTACTTACAGCAAATTAAAAGTGCAAATTGATATTGGAGACATTAGTCCAATTATGGAAAGATAACGTTATATTTTTATTTGGTACGTTTATCGAAGTTGAGCTAGAGTTTATTTAAGTTGTGATAGAATCTGAAGGTACTACTAGCTACGGCTATAGCAACTTCTTCCAGCTGGCGTGGCCTACTCGATTTGACAAACAAACGAAGTTCTTCTCAGTGCGAATCTAGTGGGCCACGGCCTATATAGCCACTTCTTTCAGCTGGCGTGGCCTACTCGATTTGACAAACAAATGAAGTTCGTCTCAGTGCGAATCTAGTGGGCCACGGCTTCGGTTTTAGAAAATCGAGTTGGCCGCGCCCGCTGAGAACACATTCTGTTTAGCGAAATTAGACTTTATGGCCATAGCAATAAGAATTATGAGTGAAAATCACATTATTGACCAGCGGGTTATAATGAAATTCAATAGAACATTATAACCCGGCTAAAGCCAAGAGATATAATGTCTTGCTTTCGGTAAGGTTTACATGACATATAATTCGGCATTGTCGAGCATGTGGTGTGAAAATATGTATTATTGCGACATTTTTGTAGACAAGGTGATATAGCCAGACTTGAATATCGTGAGAAAAATAATTACAACAGGCAAACATAAAAGAAAAGAATTCTAGAAAACATATGGAAAGCATACTCCCTAGAACTCATTCCATATTGCATCCAGTGACCAGGCTTGCTTAAAGCGCGAGTATATTGTTATTCCATGTCAACGCCTGGATTTTATAGTAGACGCGTCGTTGAGCGTTGTTCGTGACAGCAGCAATTTGTTACACGCCTTCGCACTGGCAACAATGTTTTTGTTGCTGGTATGACATATTGTTTTGTAAAACCGTGAATAATTTACTACATTTCATGTCATTAGGGTATGGAACACCCTCCTGCCTGTGTTTCCTGCCACATACAACTTAGATTCCTTCGAGGCAAGAATGAATAGGCAAGTGCGTTTCAACTTAGACCTCATCATTGCTTTGCACTAAGCATGATTGTCGTCAAGCGCAAGCCTATCTCACAATAATTTAAAAAAAAAATGTTTCGGTGCGAATACGTGAGATTCGTACAGAAACTTGCAGACAAGTATGTCTCAGCTCACGACTGATCTCGAACCTACGTCCAGGTTTGAGATTTATTGCTAATCCAATGGTGGATATTTATGTTTTTTTTTTCAGGAACTGGCGTGACTTGACTTACATGGATTTGGGCTTATTTAATCCCCTTGGGACATCCTTTTGAGTTAAATAGCCTTTGACCGTCTACAGAATAGCGTACTATGTAGGCCCCGTACCCAATTTCGTCAAAATAGGTTAAATAGTTAAGCCGTGAAAAGTAACTAGAATACCTGCGCTTTATGAATATATAAAACAAAGTTGCATGGAAGCAACCGGGCTCGCATCCAGTAACCCACATTTCAGTGTAATACTTGTGAGTTGTGACGTAATGTATGTGTTGTAACTTGTATTGTAACTTTTTTTTTTGAGAAAAGAGCAACTGCTGAGTTTCTTGCCGGCTCTTCTCAGTACAATCAACTTTCCGAACCGGTGGTAGATTCTTGACGTATCATAAGTGTCACTAGTTGTCCTACATGAAATATATAAATCATTTATTATTTATTATAGAAACAAAAATTAATAATTTAGGGCCACAGTAAAAAATCTTTTATTGATCCTTTTCTTGATTTATACCACACTAGCTGATGCCCGCGACTTCGTCCGCGTGGATTGATGTTTTTTGGTTCCCACGGGAACTCTTTAACTTTCTGGGATAAAAAGTAGCCTGTGTGTTATTGCAGACATTATTGATTATCTATCTCTGTGTCAAATTTCATCCAGATCCATTTAGTCGTTCTGGCGTGATTGAGTAATACTTAAACATCCATCCATCCATCCATCCATCCAAACTTCCGCATTTATAATATTAGTATAGATTCAATTTAACTTGCTATAGGTACTTACCCCCAAAGATCTGATCAGAAATCTCCCCCATATTTCTCACTAGCGGATGCCCGCGACTTCGTCTGCGTGGTTTGAGGTTTTTGTTTCCCACGGGAACTCTTTAACTTTCTGGGATAAAAGTAGCCTATGTTATTCCAGACTATAATCTATATCTCTGTGTCAAATTTCATCCAGATCCATCCATCCAAACATCCGCATTTTTATTATTAGTACAGATTCAATTTGACTCAAAGATTTGATCAGAAATCTCCCACTATATTTCTTATAGCCTAAACCTATTTTTCCCGAACCTCCACGCGTTGTATAAATAGCTTCAAAGATCGGATATCTACACATCAAGAATGAATGATAGGTAGATGACAGATAGGCAAGTCCTATACAAGCGCCCACCTTCACAACAAGCCAGCAAATTTCACGACCTCCGTGGCGCAGTGTTGAGTGCTGTTGGTCCCGGGTTCCATCCCTGGCAGGGTCAATTTGGGAATTTATATAATTTCTGAATTTTCCCTGGCCTGGTGGGAGGCTTCGGCCAAGGCTAGTTACCACCCTACCGGCAAAGACGTGCCGCCAAGTGATTTAGCATTCCGGTACGATGTAGTGTAGAAACCCAATAGGGGTATGGGTTTTAATATAACTGCTATACCCCTAACAGGTTAGCCCGCTACCATCTTAGACTGCATCATCACTTACCATCAGGTGAGATCGCAGTCAAGGGCTAAACATGTAGTGGATACAAAAATCCTAGCGCTAGTCTATACATAAATAATAGAAAAACCAATGGAGAAGGTTACCATTTAAAAAAAAAATTAATATGAAAATTACAGACAGAATAAAACTGTGTGAAAGATCTGAAAGATTCATTAAAATATCTCAACAAATGAAAAAGTTATGGAACTTTAAAGTTGCGTTTGCAAGACGGCCGTCGTGCCGCCCCGATTGAATGGCATAGAAATACCCTTCTCAACTGAGGTTAAATATCTAGGGGTAACCTTAGATCAAAAACTTACATGGAATCCTCATGTGAACGGTATTACTAGTAAGGCAAAACAAGCCCTAGGCATCTGTAGTCGGCTAGCGGGGACTAGATGGGGAATCAAACCCAAAATAGCCCTCTGGCTCTACACCGCCATTGTGAGGCCGACGCTATCGTACGCCTCCGTGGTCTGGAGTAGGAAAACGACTCAGAAGACTACACAAAGCAAGCTAAGCAGTATACAAAGAACTGCTGGTCTGCTCATCACAGGAGCCATGAGCACCTCTCCGGGAGCTGCCCTGGATGCATTGCTGAACCTACCGCCCCTTCACATCTATTTGGAAAAGGAGGCGAAGGCTAGCATGTACAGGATTGTCAGCCAGAGGGAGGTGAACTGGCTATCTCAAGCAATGAGATCTCTCCATGACTCAGTGCTTGAGATACCAATTTTGGGAATGCCGTCTGACAGCATGATCCCAAAATATCACTTCCAGAGGAACTACTCTGTGGAAATTCCTGAAAGGGATAAATGGTTGAAAAACCAAATGACTTGGAGACAGGGCAGCCAAAAATGGTATACCGATGGATCCAAGTCAGGCAGTGACGTGGGCTGCGGAATATATGGCGAGCGACCCAAGGTGCGACTTCGTCGGAACCTAGGGAAGCATGCCTCCATATTCCAAGCAGAGGTGTATGCCATAATTGAATGTGTGGAAACCCTACTGCAAAGCAACACTGTCAACAAAACAATTTACATCCATTCGGATAGCCAAGCAGCTCTTTCAGCACTGTCCTCAGTGATCTTCAACTCGAGGCTGGTTGAAAACTGCTGGCAACTTTTGAACACCTTAGCCAATGCTAATAAGGTGATCCTCCGTTGGGTCCCAGGGCATGCGGGTATTGACGGCAATGAAAGAGCTGACGAACTCGCAAAGCTAGGAGCTAGGGAGCGGCAAACTGGACCTGAGCCTGTGTGCGGCATACCTAGGAGCCTGGCCAACCTCACCCTGTTGACCTATTGTTATTACGAAACACTGATTCGCTGGCGAAATCTACCAGGAATGAAACACTCTAAAGCGCTAGTCAAATCCTTCAACAAGAAGGCCGCCGAAGCGGCACTAGCGCTTAGCAGGAAAAATTTGTGCATACTAGCGCGGGCAGTGACGGGGCATTGCGGGCTGAACAGACATATGTTCAATCTAAAGCTCCGAGAAACGGACAAGTGCAGGCTCTGCTGTGAGGCGGAGGAAACGCCTCTGCACCTTGTCTGTTACTGCCCCGCGTTAATGCACAAACGCAGCCTCCTCCTAGGGAAACACCTTGTAGACCCTGAAGAGGCAAAAAACATCCCGGCCAAAAAGTTGCTGCTGTTTCTAGCGGCAAGCAACATTGGTCAGGAACTTTAGATAGTGGCGATCACAATAGATCGGCGACGGTCAAAGTGATACTGGGTCTCGCTACAGAGCCCTGCAAAGCCGCATCACCAAGAAGAAGAAGAAGATGGGTTTTAATATAACTGCTATACCCCTAACAGGTTAGCCCGCTACCATCTTAGACTGCATCATCACTTACCATCAGGTGAGATCGCAGTCAAGGGCTAAACATGTAGTGGATACAAAAATCCTAGCGCTAGTCTATACATAAATAATAGAAAAACCAATGGAGAAGGTTACCATTTAAAAAAAAAATTAATATGAAAATTACAGACAGAATAAAACTGTGTGAAAGATCTGAAAGATTCATTAAAATATCTCAACAAATGAAAAAGTTATGGAACTTTAAAGTTGCGTTTGCAAGACGGGAGACGTGACGTCATAATTCCCTATCAACAGAATTTATAAAGCCGAATAAAAGAAATAAATGGACTTAACGTGACTTAATTGAATTAAAAGCACTTAATTTGTGTGTAAAGATAATTTTGAAGTATTAAATCTCGGCTAGGTATTAAAACTCACTCACAAAATTTCTCACTCGAGTAAGATACAGCAATCGGTATAATCAAACATTTAAATCGTCATTTCTCAGTGATTTATTGATGGATTGTAAAAGACTGATTTATTAGTTTTAATCTATATTTTACTTCCGTTGTGTTAAATATGATATTCACAACATCATGAAACTTCTCCATTATTATGGTTGCAAAACAATAATATAATTTTAATTAATTAAGTACCTACTACATATTTGAATTGGGTACTAAGACAAAATAATTAGAGCAACCCACATGAACAAATTTCTAATTATTTTATCAGAACGACCGCAATATTATATTAAGACTCAATTAAAATAATTAATATAAACCAACCCTTTCATGTTTTTGTTGAACGTATTCAAGCATACGTTTCAAAATAATGAGAAAGTTGGTGTAGGTCACGGATACTTTACATCTGTTTTTAAGGGCGAGAACAAACTACGCCCCGACCAAGACAAAACGTTGTATGGGAAAAACGTTTCGTTCTATCGCGAGGGCTGTGCAGCTCAATGTAAAAGTTAGCGCGCGGTCTTAAGACAATAATTTTTCGTCCGTAGTGTGGTTTCGCCCTTAAGATATGAGCAAGGAAGGCGACGTCCATAACGACTTCGACGACCAGACAACGTCTGATCCTATCACACATTGTATCGAGTAGGTGGTTGTTACACACTGAATAGACAAATACCTTATTTCTCTTGGATGAAATAAACAAGGGATAGGAAACGTAAGAAAAATGTATGAAATCACGTTCGACTAACTTTTGCGGGGCGAGGGGAGAGTACTTTGTCATTTTTCTTTATTGTCACTAGCTAGTATATGAAAAAGTCGATCACTATGACAGCACAATATCATTTTAACATTAATGACGAAACTGACCCAGTTCGCGGCTAGAGGGGTAAAGGCGAATATGGCCGATATCACGCGTTCCGTGGTTAGGTAATTCGGCCAAGTTATTTACCTATTCACCGTATTTACCGTATTCATTATTATGTCTAACATTTTGGCAGTAGTAAGGAACACTATCATTGTTTTGCAGCATAAAAATATCGTTTATTCGCACACAGTTGATCATGCGAAAGAGCGTCAACAGCGCTGCAAATTGGATTTGCGAACGCTATATGCAAAAGTAAACAGGTTGTGACCACACCGGTACTCAGGTTCGCAGTTAGTTAAATTTGAGTCTGACGCACTATTTGAAGTGCACACTTTAGGTGCGTTGAGCACTTTTTGGTAGGGGGTAAAAATGTGGAAACGCGTGATCGACACCGTGACCGACACCTCGCGTTGTTACGAGGACAATAGGTCTTAAATATAGTACACTAGCGGTCGCCCGCAACTTCGTCCGCGTACAATTTCTGATTTCCTATGAGATTTTCCCGCTGCAAAAGGCCTTCTTATAGCAGCTATATAGCATCGGCAGGTTTTTATTATATAAGACTAATTCAAAAACTTATAACCTTCATGCAAGCTTTTTGGGATAATCGTAAAATTGCTTAAGCAGTTTATTAAAACTTTAAACTAATAAACTAAATCCTGGTTTTCAAGTCTCTAACTACAAAAACATAGGACCTGCAAACACATTTTCAACCCTCATTTCACACTCTGTGGGGTAGATTTTCGTAAAAAAAATTATACAGATTTTCATGTGTCTAACTTCAAAAACAAAGGACTTTCATACAAACTTCCAACCCCCATTTCAACCCCTTAGGGGTGAATTTTCCCAAAACCGTTTCTTAGCTGACGTTTACACCATAGAAGGAACCTAGGTACCTTGTACTATTACATTTCATTCAGTCTCCCATCCCGTTCAATTCGTTTATTCGAGGCATTAAAACTGAAAACAATACAAATCCCTAACAAAAGCGACACAAACTCTCTGTGATGGAAACCCTGATTTCCTCGGAGCGATGGCGGCGATTGAACAAACGGAATTATTAATGGATCGACGGAGTTTAAATATTAAATACATTGTGTGAACTTCAAAGGGTGCAAACTATATAGAAAGAAAGAAAAGACATTTATCCACAGTATTGTGCCACACAGTACAATACCTTACTTAGGCGCTATGAGCTCACGAGATGAAAAACACAGGCGCGCGGGGGTGAAAACGAACAAGCGCATGTTGCAAAAAATGCATGAAATAATTTGTAAAAAAAATTAATATTTAATTTTCAATACAAATTAATCCGACAATGTGTTTGATTTAGAAACATGAATTTTATCTTGATACATTTTTAGACCTAATTATTGGTTTCATTAGGCGGAAAAATTGCTTTAAAATGTAAATTAAGAGGTATGTTTAAAATAAATTTCAATGCAGAGAATTTTTTTGAAATTGTGTTTTGAGATGCGTCAATGGCTGCTCAAAGGTCTTGAAAACAGCACATTATTTTTACAAGCATACATTAAGTCACCGTTTGATGGAAACACTTCTTTTAACAACCCCCTTTTACGCTACACAGGGCCTTAACCTATTACCTGAGTTTCTTGCCCGCTCTTCTCAGCAGAATCTTCTTTCTGGACCGGTGGTATAGACAAAACATCACGTAACATAAGAGACCTGTAAGACCTGTATGTCCTAAATGTTATAAATAAATTGAGTTTATTGAGTTTTAGGTAAATGTTATCCAGGCGTCCAGTATCTGAGCATTAGACTCATGATCAAGTCATAGGAGCACCATGATAACGTTTGTCGTGTGTGGCACAACCTAGAAAAGGCATCAGCTCAGCATAATGCAGAATGCCTTCAGCAGCAGGGGTCTTCTCCGGTTGGTCCATGAGGGCCAATCGGGGGTACGGGCTTCGAGGGCTGGCCTCATTACCCGGGCGGGGCGCGGGGTAACATTGTACCCCGGTGGTTGTCTTTAAGCCGTGAGTCGGCTAGGGCCTGCCTTGAAGGCTACGGGCCCCTAGGCCTGGTGTCATCTCCGGTGTTGGGTCCGCACTGCGGGTGACGTCGTCGCCGCCGCGTGCAGGACCCGTGTCATGTCCAGGTGTCTCGGCGCTGCGGGCAGTGGGGTCGCTCTCGTGCGCCGAGATGGTGTCAGAGCCGGTGGACTCCACGCTGCGGGCGATATGGTCGCCGTCGCGCGTGGAGTCGGTGTCAAGTCCGGTGTGTGTCGCGTCGTCGTCGTCGCTACGATCGTCTTCATGCCGCGTGGGCGAAGGCGATCGTAGGAGCTCACGAGGTAGTGGACGCCCGGTCGGAGGTCGGGTGGTCGGCGGTGCTATCCCGTGGAGGTGTTCGTACGGCCCGTTGTCCGCGCGCGCAAACATGCGCCGCGCGAGCGTATGGACGTACTCCTCCACGGTGGGCGTCTTGAGGTCGCGATGGATTACGTCGTTCCTCACGTACCTCGGAGCTTCCACGATTAATCGCAGGCATTTGTTCTGCCGGACTTGTAGGCGGCTCTTCTGGTATGCAGAACAGAGCGCATACCAGGCGGGAGCCGCGTACGTCAGCCGTGAGCGGACATAGGCTCCGTAGATCCGGAGCTTGGTCTTCGGTGAGAGGCTTGAGGTGAGGACCTGGTGCAGCATCGACGCGGCAGCCGCGGCGTGGTTCACGACATGATTAATCATGGGAATCATGGCCAGGCCGGCGTCGATGTGGCACCCCAAGTAGCGCACCGAATGCCTTGTGTGGCGGTCCTCGCAGTCCGCACATAATCCAATAGATGGCATTACTAGTAGCGCACGATGAACACGAAGAGCCCAACTCACGCTAACGAAGCGTTCGCTGAATTAGACTATAATATATACGACCTCCAAAGATGAACGGTCGGACCAGTGGTCCCCGAGCACAACACCCGCTCGGTGGATGATCAACCTTTGTTACGGTCAAGCCATATCACCTGCTCCCGTACTCCTTGCAATAAGTTACAAGAGCATTCAGCGCTGGCGGCGCTGATTTTCAGCTGATATTGCAAAGGGTTCGAAGTTCTCACGTGTGTTTGCCTGACATTTGAATTAATGTTATTCCAGGTCTATCTGCCACGTACCTGCAAATAATGGAACCAGCTTTGATCTTCTGTGTTCCCTCTTACTTACAATTTGGGGCTTTCAAAGGGCGAATAAACTCTCAAAAGCCAGCATTGTATTGGCGGTTCCTCTGGTGTTGGAAATGTTCATGGACGGCGATAATCCCTTAACATCAGGTTACCGGACCCGCTTGCTCGTTTGCTCGCTGTAAGGTATTTATTTGATCTCGTTGTACCCGACTGGCTCCATGGTTTTCTTAAAGAGAAAGTATTTTTGTAAATTCATCTCCTAAGAGTTGATTTAATAGGTAAATTGGCAGCGATTTGAAATGATATTCCGTACCTCGGAGAGCACGTTTAGCCGTCAGTCACGGTCATCTGATAATAATTGTTACAAACCTGTTGAACTCTTAGTTGAGTAGTATGCGGAAGGACGTGGGAATTAACCGCATTACTGTCCCAAGAAAACCCCTGCCATTAGTTATGTGGTTAATGTTAAAGGGAAACGACTTTCGGCAACAAGGAAAGCGACGCAGAGACAGAGTATTTTCTTCGATTCTTCTTCGGATTTTCAGAAAAAAATTTACATGCTAAAAAATTAAGGTTCATCAATGTGACTTCAGTACCTGACTACCTACACTCCCCAAGTAGCAAGTACCACGAATCACGATCGATTTACAAGCTTCGAACAAATCACTGCAAACGAGTAAACTCCTCAAGGAAATGTATCAAGCAGTCGAAGTCTATGTCTGAAGTCAGTGTGACTTTGAATTATTGCGCAGTCGATTCGTCTTGATCGTTGCTAATGGAGAAATCGCTGGTACACAAGTTAACTTAATGTTTCATCTTCTACCCAAGAAGTTACAAAATAGTTTATCTGTTTTCAGGGATACTAATATTTTGTACCTGCTTTGAAAATAGGACCTTACTCGTATCACTGATATATAGTATTTTTTTAATGGGAGGGGAAAACGAAACCATTGATTTGTCTTAGGAACCTTTACTTAATTTTTATTTGAGCACGGTCAACTTTTTAGTCAACTGAGAGTTGTGACTAAAAATTAATAAAATTGACAATTTTTTTCTAATGATTCACGGAAATCAACAAAATTAAACAAATCAAGTTAAAAAAAAAATTATACTAAATGAGCAGGTCAGAATCAAAAGGTGGCATTCACACTTAGGCATAATGAGTTATTTTTCTCATTGGACTCATGGAAAGGTGATCCTTTTGATTCTCACCTCCTCAAATGCTTATCCAAAATATGTGTGTGCAATTCACACACGTCAGAAGTGAAACATCAGAAAAGTAGCCTACGAGAGAATGAGATAAATATAACTTGTATTCTATCTCATTCTCTCGCAGGCTAAATCCTGTAAGCATAAAACCAGAAGTGGGCAAATAATTTAAATTACTTTTTAAAATATGTTTGTACCCTCTTTAAAACGTGCACGAGCGAATGGTCACAACGTGTAGCAGTTTCACGAAAGATTTAATGTTTAAAGTAAATCATAAAAACTTGGTAAAACATAAAGAAAACACTTACCCGATCCGGCCACGATTGCTATCGTTAAGCCCTAAATCAAATTGCGATCTAAACACAAAAATATTCAATAACAGCTGAGTCTGCTGGCAGGAGACTAACTTTCAAACGTCAAAATACTAGCATTAATTTACTAGCATTAAAGCAAATTATTCCAAAATGGCGTTCACGCCAACGAACTGACCGAGTGAAATACATCGAATGAGTCAAATATCAACTTAATTGAACTCTCGTCAATAAACTAATACACAATCTTTTATATTTTCTAAAAATTCAATTCAATTTTAAACACTAAGCTGACAATCCTATTTATGAATATGTTTGTCTCTATTTAGTTAAATTTTTTCGGTTCGTTGAATTTTCAAATCACAACGATTCTAAAGAAGTTTTACTTCAAAAGGCTTCCAAAAATCCTCCACAAAAATCTATAAATTTTCACGCGTGCTTTAAATGGTTCACAGCAGCTTGCACCAGGATTTTCAATCCCCGGGCGGACAATGCCAAAGTTTAGTCCAAAAAAACGTAATTTCACACCATGGCACTTTGCCAATGTGGCTTCAGGCTTCAAACTTTCAAAACTGTGTGTTGGGCTGGGCGCTGGGCGTTTCTTGTGAGATTTAATTTAGCTAAAACCTTAGAAATAAATCCCTATGTAATCGTGGCAGTAAAAAGTTCGTTCATAATAATATCTCTAATGTGAGATGAGGTGACGATCTCCGTGGCACAGTGTTGAGCGCTGTTGTCTTAGCGGAGGTCCCTGGTTCGATCCCCGGCAGGGTCAATTGGGAATTTATAATTTCTGAATTTTCCCTGGTCTGGCCTGGTGGGAGACTTCGGCTGTGGCTAGTTACAACCCAAAGTGCCGCCAAGCGATTTAGCGTAACGGTATACGATGCCGTGTAGAAACCGATGGGGTGTGGGTATGATATAACTGCCATGCCCCTAACAGGTTAGCCCGCTAAACCGCTTGTAAGCATCGATATAAAACTATGTAGGTATAGATGGGCCCTTTCATAGGGCAAAAAAATTGGGCGTGCGACCTGTAGAGCGCGCTCCACACCTTTATAACCTTGTTCTTGTCCCCGCCATAGCGCTGTCCCGCTTTTCAGGCTAGATGGCGTTAGTAACAGGTCCACATTCTTTGTTTGACAGGGCCCGTCTATATAAATTGAGGTCATTGCTTGTAAATGGATAAAAAAGTGCGATGAAGTTTCGAATGTGCTTATTTACAGGGGCGCACCGCAGAGCGCATCTTCTAGTCACAGTTTAGGATTGGTCTCTTGGCGCTCCACAGTGAAGCGCAGGTCTTAAATATATGCTTCTAGCTCATCTTACCCGCTACACCACACCGCCTGGCACATAGCTTTGGTGGGTACTTAATTTTCCGGAATAAACGAGAAATTAGGTATTAGAAAATCAATCGAAAAGATGGGCCGTTAAAGCGTAGCAAGCAGACAGACTTTGGCATTTATAATATTACTAACTAATGCCCGCGACTTCGTTTAAGATTGAGGTTTTTGGCTCCCGCGGGAACTCTTTAATATTCCGGGATAAAAGTAGCCTATATGTGTTATTCCAGACTATAATCTATCTCTGTGCCAAATTTCATCCAGATCCGTTCAGCCGTTGGGGCGTGATTGAGTAACAAACATCCATCCATACATCCATGCATCCATCCAAACTTTCACATTTATAATATTAGTAAGTGGTATGGATTGACTATCTAAGTAAGTAGGTACTTCTATATCAAATCGGATCATAAAAAAACGCTGTTAATATCACGTAACTGTAACTTCAATATACCAATCTCTTAGAAATAATCTTCGGAAAGTATTACGATACGATATATTATATGTGATACAAGCGTAATAAGAAAATTGCTTCTCGAGTGAAATAAATATGAACAAATCGCGCATTACATCGGCGAAATTGTGCCTTCGTGTCTCTGACGACGTGTAATATCTTGCGGAAAGGAAAAAGTTTTAGCGCTTAGGGTGAAAGCACACTACGGACAAATTGAAACGTAAGCGCGCGCATGTATGCACAGACGAAGAAACGTGATTTTCATATTATGATGCGTTTGTTTCTTGGACGTTTTGTTATTTTATTATATACCTATAGTTTTAAAACGGGTTACAACCAAACAAAACATGGGCAAAATATGAGGACATCAGATCAAGATCCCAGTAACAACTTTTATAGTATACTCTACTAATATGCGAAAGTTTGGATGGATGGATGAATGTTTGTTACTTAATCACGCCAGAACGACGGAACGGATTTAGATAAAATTTGGCACAGATGTAGATTATAGTCTTGAATAACACAGGCTACTTTTTATCCTGAAAAATTGAAGATTTCGCACGGGAACCAAAAAACTCAATCCACGCGTATAGCGGGTGAAGTAGCGGGCATCAGCTAGTATGTGTATACGTGTTATGACGTTATATGCCCGTAGTGTGTTTTCGCCCTAAAAGTGATGAGCCGTGTGTCGTATTTTATTTTCATGTCGGGGAAATTTAGTTATTAATTTACTGCCCTTCGAAGTCTTTCCTTCTCAGGCGAGATCGCGGTTAACGCTTACTTGTCTAATAAAAAAAGGTTTACTCCTGGTACCTGCGAATTGGAGTGATAACATAATATGAAACCTATGATACATAGATATCCAGAAATAGCCACCGTGGTGGACTATGGCCTAAACTCTTATCATTCTTAGACGAGATCCGTGCTCAGTAGGAGGCCCGCGATGGGAAAATATAATGTAACTGATATCCTTGAAAAACCGGTCAAGTGCGAGTTAGACTCGCAGCACAAAGGGTTCCGAACCATCACACAATATACATTATTTAAGTTTATAACAAGAAAAACATAACAACACGCAATCAGGTGTGAAATAACTGGCTTGCTAATGGCGCTAAACAAACAATTCGATACCCTATGAGTATGGAACTCCAAATAACCATTTTCAGATTTTTCTCTATACTTGTGCTGTGAGACTATGTTGTTGCCAAATTTCATCATTCAAGGTCATCGGTAATTACCCCTAGGTTTTGATTTATTGGTGAGTGTCAAAATATATGCAAAATATGCGGCTAAACGGCCGTATCTTTTGATTGATTTGACTTAGAAGCTTGATTTTATTACAGCTCCAAGGGACCGTCAATTTATGTATTTTATATTAATTTGATACCTCCACGCGTTCCCAAGAAAAATGGTGTTGACAGACAGATATAAAGACGGACAACGAAGTGATCCTTTAAGTGTTCCTTTTTCCTCTTGAGGTACGGAACCCTAAAAATGGTACTGACTTATAAATATAGGCTTACCAATATGAAAGTGCTTTCTTTTACTCATAGCAGGATATTGCGTGATATAATACTAAGTAAACAGGTAAAGTAAACAAGTCGTGTGTCTGTCAGTTGAGTGCCTTAGATGTTTCTCTAAAAGCGAAAGCGACGGAACTGAGTTTACCACATAGACACACTGTACATAGACATGAACGCATATAGACATGTACATAAAATAGATTGTCGATAATAAAGCATAGATACAAAGTACAAACTATAGCGTATTCGTTAATATTTATTTTAAAGACTAGCTTTTATCGTCAGCCATATTGAATTTAGTGTGACGTCATTTTATTTTTCGTACTCTTCTCAGCAAACCCTTTTAATTGATACCCATTTCATGGGGACTGGGGTGCATAAAAAATAGTCCGCGATCTTTGGGAGTCCGCATTATTGGAATAACGTCACCTAGCTAACCAACAAAACTAACTAACGTGCATGCAAATATCTCATTCTCTCGCAGGCCTAATCGTATTATGAATATGTTTGTCTGCTTTTGGTGTCGCTTTTTCGTTTCATCGAATTTTCAAATCACAACGATTCTAAAGAAGTTTCACTTCAAAAATCTATAGAAATCACCAAATATCTGATTCTCTCGCAGGCTTAATCCTATTATGAATATGTTTGTCTCTTTTTGGTGTCGCTTTTTCATTTCATCGAATTTTCAAATCACAACGATTCTTAAGAAGTTTCACTTCAAAAATCTATAGAAATTACCTACCTTCCCTATGCTTTCACTCCAATTAGGTAGCTTAGCTTTAAATGTTGAAAGATATTGAAATTTTCCACCAATTATACCTAAAAAGGGTCTTATGATAAGAACCCTATATCATTAATCATAAACGATCAATAAACGTTAAACGTATTTCTATGAAATGATAATACTAATTTGAATTCAAAGGTTTCTTTCTAAAAATACGGGTAGGTATCATATTACCCTATAATATCGACAAACACTTTACTTTGACTTCGCCATTATAAATGATTGTCAATTAATATAAAGACCTTTCCCCATGCCTACGCCCCGTTTATTGAATTTGGACATCCGTTCTCTTTGTCAAAGTAATTTGAACGCCACTTGAACGATTTCCCCCTTCTCGATATTTTTGCGATATTTTATTACAGTCAGGTTATTTTGTATAGAAAACTTATTTTTAATTATCACGGAGATACTACAAGTGCTAGGTTAATGGAAGGTGGCAATACATTGCTTAGTAATCATTTATTTTTAATCAACATAGGCTAATTATATCAATAAATTTTTTCGTCTGTATTTTTTCCTCTGGACATCGATTTTATCTTTGTCAAAGTAATGAATGCCACGTGAACGATTTCCCCCTTCTCGAATATTGGTGATATTTTATTACAGTCAGGTAATTTTGTACAAGTTCTGGGCTAGTCAAAATATACATTTCTTGTCTCTAAGTTTTGAATCTGGGCATTATTTAATGAATGCCACTTGAACGGTTTCCCCCCTCTCGGTATATTTGCGATATTTTATTACAGTCAGGTTATTTCGTTTAAGAAACTTCTTTTTAATTATCACAGAGAGACTACAAGTGCTAGGCTAATGGAAAGTGGCAATACATTGCTTAGTTATTATTTATTTTTAATCAATATAGGCTAATTATATCAATAAATTTTTCGTCTCTATTTTTTCCTCTGGACATCAATTTTAACTTTGTCAAAGTAATCAATGCCACGTGAACGATTTCCCCCTTCTCAAATTTTGGTGATATTTTATTACAGTCAGGTAATTTTGTACAAGTTCTGGGCTGATCAAAATATACATTTCTTGTCTCTAGTTTTGAATCTGGGCATTATTTAATGAATGCCACTTGAACGGTTTCCCCCCTCTCGGTATATTTGCGATATTTTATTACAGTCAAGTAATTTCGTTTAAGAAACTTCTTTTTAATTATCACAGAGAGACTACAAGTGCTAGGCTAATGGAAGGTGGCCATACATTGCTTAGTTATTATTTATTTTTAATCAATATAGGCTAATTATATCAATACATTTTTTAGTCTCTATTTTTTTCTCTGGACATCGATTATCTTTGTCAAAGTAATGAATGCCACGTGAACGATTTCCCCCTTCTCGAATATTGGTGATATTTTATTACAGTCAGGTAATTTTGTACAAGTTCTGGGCTGACCAAAATATACATTTCTTGTCTCTAGTTTTGAATCTGGGCATTATTTAATGAATGCCACTTGAACGGTTTCCCCCCTCTCGGTATACTTGCGATATTTTATTACAGCCAGGTAATTTCGTTTAAGAAACTTTTTTTTAATTATCACAGAGAGACTACAAGTGCTAGGCTAATGGAAGGTGGCAATACATTGCTTAGTTATTATTTATTTTTAATCAATATAGGCTAATTATATCAATACATTTTTTAGTCTCTATTTTTTTCACTGGACATCGATTCTCTTTGTTAAAGTAAGGAATGCCACTTTCGAACGTTTTCCCCCCTCGATAATGTGTAGGAATACAAATGCTGGACTGATGGAAAACTTTATTTAATAAATTCCATGGCCTAAATTATTGATTACATAATTTATTTTCACTTGTTTTCAAATTTAGACATCCGTTACATACTAGGCGGCTACAATTTTCACCGCTAATCTTTGAAAGTCAATAAAAGCGAAATTGGTTGCACAAGGGTCTGTTAACTTTGGTCCACAAGTTTACCTATAACAAGAAAAGGATTATATAAGTCAGTTGAATGTAAGACGCCAAAGTTACCGTCAAACTACATAAACATAACCACAAAAAACTCAAATTCCAATCAAGACATTGTTATGGACAAAGCTAAATTTTTTTCAAACCAATGATTTTAATTTTTTAAATGACAATCTAAGTTTAAAACCGTAACGGTAGCGTAACTTTAACCATCTTTTTATCATCATCAAGTCTGATCATCTAGCCTAAATTATTATTTTTTCTTCACTTCTTTTAAGAATCGCTTTACTCGTGCACAAAGCACATGATATTTCGCCAATGGGGCTGATTCTGTATAACACAATCTCTAAACTAAACTAAAATGGCAGCTTTAAATCTAGTTCTGTCCCTTTCCGTAGGAAGTATTATGAAAGGGTTAGCAATATTTCTAATGCTCTAATTTTAGTTTAGTTTAGAGATTGTGCACTACAGAATCAGCCCCAATGTTGAAGGATAGTACACACTAGGTACTGGAGATACCGGTGGACTTGTCTCGCATTTGCTAGCGTTCGGCCTGAGTTAGTGGTTAGTTCTACAACAACACAAATAGAAAACATTAAATAAGATAATTATAATACAACAGTTTTTTATACTCAATATTATTGCTAATAATAATGAACACTTTTAAATAATAGTTATTTTATTAAAAATATGTTTCCAGCACACTATATTATAATGCAGGAAAGGTGAACTAGATTAAACAATTAGACTTTTATTTTGTTATAGTCAATAAATTTACCTAAAAGTTTAGCAAAGGAGACAAAAAAAGAGTTAGTAGGACGAGGGAAGTTAGGCGGAAGGCAATCATGCATATAATGTGTGGAGCTTTGGACATTATTTTTTCTTATGGACAAAGCTAACAAACCTTATTTTTCAAACCCTTAATTGACAATGACAGTTTAATGGTAGGTAACCGTTGCGTAACTTTAACATCTTTTTATCATCATCAGGTCTGATCATCATCTAGTCTAAATTAATATTTTTGAAATATTTGGAAACCACGTTTCTTTTAGAGGAAAGGTGTTTACGCGAAATTGCATAAAATTAGCATAATCAAAGCTTGAGGAAAAGGGGCTGTGACCCACGTTCTGGTTCCTACCTGGTTCAAAGGTTATCCATCGCCATTCAGCGCGGCAATGCTGCAAGTTTGATGGGTACCTTTGGCCCAGAGGCAACCAGGGGTGGTCTTTTTGATTAGGGTTTTATTTTTATTTTTGTTAGTAGGTATATAAGGATTTTAGATTAACGTTTAGTCTATAAGTTTTTATTATATCTTGTAATTTTGTTTTAAATGAATTAATTTATATATTTAGTATCAAAGCTAAGGCCCGTTTTTTCTCAATAATAAATGTATATTTGTATTACCTGACCCGATTAAAGATTACTGATTATCATTTATGCATAATTCTTCGATAAGTTATTTTCTTATTTATTATGTTGATTCATATTCATTTATTACTAAACTAGCTGACGCCCGCGACTTCGTACGCGTGGATCGAGGTTTTGTGGTTCCCGCGGGAACTCTTTAATTTTCCGGGATAAAAAGTAGCCTATGTGTTATTCCAGACTATTATCTATCTCTGTGCCAAATTTCATCCAGAACCGTACAGCCGTGATTGAGTAACAATTATATATCCGTCCATCCATCCAAACTTTCGCATTTATAATATTAGTGTACAGTATAGACTAGATAATGCCGGCGGCTTTTTCTGGGTTTTTATTTCTGCGGGAACTCTTTTATTTTCGATTAAGGGATAGTAAGTCTGTTTTGTCGGGTTATAGCGAATTAAGCTTCTTGTTCCTTGTTTATTGTGGACCTCTGCAAAAGTACTCGTAAGCCTGCTTCTATCTAACAGTGTAGCAAATTCCTATTTATTTCACACTATTTCTTGCGATTTTGGCAATGTATAATAATAATTGTATTACCGGAAATAACATTGGTCAGGCAGGGGCCATAGTACTTAGATAGAGCCATTTCACCAGTCCATTATAGCAACCCAAACCCGTAGACCCATACCTATCATTTGTGTCCATGTTTTGCAATAGTCCTGCACTAACCAGGGATTGTCCTTGGGTGCACTCGCATAGTGCATATAGGGATATTCGCTGATTGGTGTCACATTTCCTTTAGAGTAAAATTGTCTAACGGGCCTCTGCGAGTTGGTTTCGGCCCCTCGTATGCCTTCCAAAGGTCCGGGATCCCATGGTCCCGAGATGGAAGAGATTGTATTAACGGATATATTTTGTAATTATTTACTATATAAGAATATTATTTCCTACGAAGTGTAGTCTACGTGTAATGACGGATATCAATGTCGGTTAAGAAATTCATACATACACACACCCCAAAAACATTACCTTCATTATATTATAAGGTATATCTATTCCATCATAATATATATCCCAATAAATTAATAACATACTTTAAACTGTATGACATATTACTTTAAGCGCCTTTATTATATAACTAGCTGATGCCCGCGACTTCGTCCGCGTGTAATAAGTACGCCTATGTCACTCTCCAGGTCCTCAACTATAACCATGCAAAAAATCACGTCGATCGTCTATGTTGCAGATTGATTGAAGCCAAAGTAATAAATCAACAAACAAATACACTTTCGCATTTATAATATTAGTACATGGATTCTCCATAGATAGTCAAAGAGCTGGAGAAAAATAGAGGGTAAATTTTCGGCATATAAAATGTAAATTCATATAAACTGACACGATTAAATTAATATTTAGGCATATTGCTTCATTATATTCAAATGAGGCACTCGTTTGGAACGAGCGCGCTCGTTACGAACACATTGAATAAACCGACCGAACACATTGTAACATAATATAAGAGCTGGTGGATAATTTTGAATACGGAGTCAAAATTATGTCTAAATTAGGCTATGACCGCGATTTCGTCCGAATGAATTTAGGTTTTTGAAAAATCTCGTAGGAAATGAAGGAACCAGAAGTTTAATTCACTATAATCCCCGACAAAAGGAAAATCTATGTGGTACAGTGATTTGATATATATATATTAATTTTATAAATATTTATATTTATTTACCATACCATAGAAATCCCCCAAAAACTACCCTCAACGTACGTTTCACTCCGACACCGGAGCATCTTCAGGAGATGTTGCCTCCACAATGCACGATTCACGTGAAGTCACATTAATCGTGCATTGTGGAGTCATCTGTTTTCCGAAACGGCAGTAGAGTAAAAACATAACGTAACATAAGAAACATCTGTATGTCCTACATGTAATCAATAAATAGAATATCCATACTAATATTATAAATACGAAAGTGTATCTGTCTGTTACGCTTTCATGGCCCATCTGTTCAACCGATTTTGATGAAATTTGGTGAAGTAATAGAAGGTCATAGGCTATTTTTTATCTTGGAAAGAGTTCTCGCGGAAATTAAAAAACTTACTCCACGCGGGCAAAGTCGCGGACATCATCTAGTTGAGTATAATGCGAAAGTGCGTCTGTCAATCTGCCTGTTACGTACATTTTCTAGGCCCAAATATACCGTGGTTTAATTTAACCATTATTGACAAAGTAAAGTGCACAACCCTATTAGTATTCGTCCACTAATCTAGTGAATTCCCTCAGATCCAATACAGCGTCGAAGCAACTACGAACTAGTATAATTGCCGTCGACATCAAGCTGTATATTCAATTACCCGTATTTGCATTAGGCAACTGTCATTTGACAACCCTGTTAACATTGATTGGCTAATGGCTGTATTGAATAGTTAAACTTTAACACACTGACGGTCTGGCCCCACTACAGTAATGCGGCGCGGCGCGGATAACGACTGAAACTGTAACCGGAATACGTGTTTTTAACACTGTTTTTTGAAACTGTTATAGAAGAAAAATGTACGTAAAGTTTTAAGATACCGTAACTGATAATCACGATCATGTTTTATTATGTATTTGGACGTCAATAAGTGTGCAGTGTACCTAATTTGAATAAATGAATATTGATTGATTGATTGAGACACATTTATAAACGTAACAGATTCAATACTGTAACCCAATCAAAGTGTAACCGTTCATACTGTCAATAATTGTAACCCTAATAGGTACTTTTACGTGGGTAGGTACCTACCTAATTGCACGGTATGGTAACGCGCGACGTTGCTGTTTGTGTGACTTCAGTGAACTTTATACACAAAGTCACAGATACAACATCGACCATGTTTTTCCTAACCTTTATGAAACTGTTTTTCAGGCACGTAGCGGCAAGTATTCTTAGTACAATTATCCTAGTCGCATCTCCATGCCGCATCGCTTAAGTGGGCCCAGCTCCACACAAACTCATGCAAATAATATTTACCGCTACGTGCCGCGCCGCGCTCCGCCTCTGTAGTGGGACCCGACCTTTACACATTTGTATTGCACGTGACCGAGGCGACCGGGCCAAAATAGTAGCGTAACAGAAATTCTATTATTGCCTCGGGGCTTCCAAAACCATGCTTTTGTTAGCGGAAATCTGTAAAAAAATCTTGCATTTCATGTAAATTACTAGTATTAGCCGAACCTTTTTATAGTTTTATTTATGTTTCCCAATATAAATGGAATAACATCGTAAAATCGGTCTGGTGCTCTGTTCTTTTGTGTCTGGGCACATTGCGGCGTAAAAGTGCGTTTTACGGCCCTCGTGCCGGCGCGGCTGATCGGCCTTGCCTGCTCAAAATGAACTATTAAATAGAAAAGAGAAATATGTCAAAGATTTTTTGCATGAGTAAGCATAATATTATGAATAGTTTTTTTTAGTAACGGCAACGCCATATTTCCATTCAAGTAAATGTTATAGAATGGTGAGTTATTTTATAGGTCCACTAGCTCATGCCCGCGTCTTATTCCTCGTGGAATAAATTATTGGATTTCCACGAGAACTCCTTCATTTACCGGAATAAAAAGTAACCTAAGTCATTCTCCAGGTCTTCAACCGATCCGCCTATGCAACCGATCGACGCGACGATCCGTTGCTCAGAACGCGGCATGATTTGAGGACAAACCAGCAAAAAGGTGTGTTTTTCTTTCGCATTTATAATATTAAATTATGAAACTCAAACTCAAACTCAACTCACAACGGGCACAACTCGTGTTGCTAACCGTTTACCCTATAATATGTTTATGATGAATATAACTGCCTGGATGGTCTAGTGGTTAGCATGTTAGACTGCGGCCGACGAGGTCCCGAGTTCGAGTTTCGGGTCGGGTCATAATTAAGTATTTGGGTTTTTCTGACTAGAAATTCTCAGTTATTCTACCCTGGGGTTAGGAAAATGGCGGTGTTTCACCCTCGTGCCTCGGAGAGCACGTTAAGCCGGCGGTCCCGGCTATTATCAGTAACACGATATTAGTCGTTAAAGCCCGCCAACCTTCACTGGAGCAGTGTGGTGGGTCTAAGCTCTAATTCCCTCTCTCCTATGAGAGTGGAGGCCTAAGCCGTAAACATTAATGGGCTGTAGGACTTGTAGGGTTGGAATATCACTCACGAGTTTAAACGCTATTTAGTAACCTCACAAATACCAACTTTGCACGCCGTTGTTTACCAATCAACCCACTTCATCGTTCCATGTAAGCTGTCACAACCAGACTACCAATGGCGGGAGATCATGAATACTTAATGTGAAATGCATTAAAGCTTTCGACCACCCATCCATCAATCAGCGGAGGGCGACGTCGAGCGTAAATGGATTAATTCAAATAGTAATTGAATAACCAGTCCAATTTCAATGGCTTATTTGATGTATAGTTACGGTGAAATTACTAAAGCATAAACTGATCTTGCGCTTTAGTAATTATAGCTGGAAATACGTGTAGGAAAGTTGGTTAAAAGTCGAGACGAAAGACGAGCTGCCAAGTGAGTTAAGTTATTTTTTAACCAGGTGTCATTTAAGTCAAGGGTTTAAAAAATCTACTTGCAGTAGATTTACTGCAAGATATAGACTACATGTGCAGCACATTTGTGCACAATCCCAATAATCATCTGTAATTGAATTTCAGAAAAACTCTTCGCACATGTTTGCTTGTGCAAGTCCACTTTTTTTTTTCCTTGCCATAAAGTTCCATTACAATTTTATAATGGCAACTTTATTATCTACTACATCTAGCCTATGGGTTAATAAGTAATATTAATTTAACTTAAACTTCTCCTTATAATTAATTTCTACGTCTAATTTACAGTTCATTAACTGTCCTTAGTTTGTTCTAATATACTTAGTGTTCACTATGTAGATATTTGTGACCTAGATATAAGTAGCACAAGCACTGATTCACTGACACAGCACTTATACACTCTTTACACTAATTCGAACGGTTTCGTTCTTTTAAGTCTCCTTTTGATGTCCGTGTTATCTAAGCTTTACAGCCTCCAGATTGACATGTTGACGAAGTCGATGTTGGTGAGCTTCTGCGTATTTTTGGATGATTTTGGCTACGAACTCTATCTTGACGATTCTATCTTGTGCAAGTCCACTGAGAGAAAGATTTGTGCCGCACACTGTGCAGCACAGTGCGCAACGCACTGGTGAAATTGCACAATTATACTCAACTAGCTGATGCCCGCGACTTCGTCCGCGTGGATTGAGGCTTTTCGGTTCTCTGCGGCGGGAACTTTTTAATTATTCAGAATAGAGTAGTTACATATGTTATACCAGACTATAATCTATCTCTGTGCCAAATTTCAGCCAAATACGTTCAGCTGTTCTGGTGTGATTCAAATCAAATCAAATTCATTTATTTGTGAATACAGTAAGTAGGTAAGATGTTAGTTTTACAGAAAGGTATCATGTATTCTACCACAGTGTGGTGTACAAATATTTTAGCTTAAAATTTCAAATTACAAATTACAATAGTGCAATGTAACAAACATCCATCCATCCATTCATCCGTCCATCCATCCATCCATCTTAACTTTCGTATTTATAGTATTAGCAACTATTACCTATTCTGTGGTATTAGAATAGATTCGTTAACATATATTTACTCAACCACAAGCGCCAGGCTTCAGTTACAGCGGAAAGGGGAAAATTAGGCTACTGAAAAAAAAACATCCCATTTTATATCGCTTGCACCGTCGGAGGCCACATTTAAATTTCAGCGTAATAAAGGGAGCAACATTTGCATCCACTTCAAATACAAAATGAGAGTAGGCAAGTGGCGCAAATTTATACAATTTAGTTTAGAGGAGAGCCCTAGTACGGCAGTGAATGAAATGAGGCTGAAAATAAAGAGTTATTTTCTATCTATATACCTCACGAAAGTAAAGCTCCCACTGGGAACGAGCGCTGCAGCGATAGATAGATAAATCGATAGATAGATCGATAGATAATGAAAATGAAATTGAAAATGAAATGATAATGAAAATGAAAATGAAAATAAAATTTTTATTTTCATTTTATATATTAAATAGATTAGAATCATTAGAAGTATTGATAGACAGATCGATATATCATATAAATTATTAATTAGTAGCTGTTGCCCACGACTTCGTCCCCGTGGTTTAATATGTTTTGATTTCCGCGTAAACTTCTTAAATTTCAGGCATAAAAAGTAGCCTATGTCACTCTCCAGGTCCTTAACTATACTCATGCAAAAATTTACGTCGATCCATTGCTTTGTTGCGGTGTGATTGAAGGACAAACAAACACACTTTCGCATTTAAATTTTTTTTTTTTTTTTTATCCACTACAAGCTAGCCCTTGACTGCAGTACATCACACCTGATGGTAAGTGATGATGCAGTCTAAGATGGTAGCGGGCTAACCTGTTAAGGGCATGGTAGATAAATTAAACCCACACCCCTTCGGTTTCTACACGGCATCGTACCGGAACGCTAAATCGCTTGGTGGCACGTCTTTGCCGGTAGGGTGGTAACTAGCCACGGCCGAAGCCTCCCACCAGGCAAATATTAGGCAAAATATTAGTATGATGCTTACGAAACTATGTAAATCTATTTCCTATTCAACTTTTTCGTGACCTTAACTTTTTTGTGAGTGCTAGTAGCCTAATTAGGTAGAATCATTTAACTTTATCAAAGCTCTTGACAAAGACACTTCGGAGAAAGAATGAGAAGAGTTTGGCCAAAGCCCACCACGGTAGCCAAGCGTGGATTGGCAGACTTCACGCACCTTCTAGAAAATTGTGAAGAACATTCCCGCGTATAGGTTTCTCACCTATATATTATTTAAATTTATTATTTATTTTTGTACCCATACAAGACCTAAACACGGTGGACGACATCAAAAGAGTCGCAGGGAGTCGCTGGATCCAGGCGGCGCAAGACCGTGGCTTGTGGAGGACCCTACAAGAGACCTATGTCCAGCAGTGGACGTCCATCGGTTGACGACGACAACGACGTACATAATATTGTATCCAAAAGGTCAGAGAGATCATTGATAACGATTTTAAAATAGGATAGCACATAAGGTGTTGAAAGGGTGGAAAGGTTCGGAGGGGCGTGCGCGTAATACCCCGGGGCCGGGTGTAATGGGGCACAGGTGGTCAATCCAAAAAAATTATGTCCCTAATTCCCTACCCATTTTTATGTAATTCGTTCATAAAAACCGTGCTCTTTTATATGAAAAACTAGATGATGCCCGCGACTTCGTCCGCGTGAAATAAGTTTTAAAAAAAATCATGGGAACTCCTTAATTTTCCGGAATAAAAAGTAACCTATCTCACTCTCCAGGTCCTCAACTATACCCATGCTAAAAATTACTTCGATCCTTTACTCTTTTGCGGCGCGATTGAAGAACAAACCAACAAACACACTTTCGCAGCCACGAGACATCGTACTAGAAATCTAATAGTTCAGTGGCACACCTTCACAGCCGAAGCGTCCCACCAAACAAGACCAGAGAAAGTTCAGAAATAAAAAAATCCTAAATTTATCCTGCCGGGGATAAATAAATAAATAAAAGTTTATTGACCAACACTACAATTCATTATAGTTAGGTTAACTAAACTTATACAAATACAAATTAAACTTATACTACGTGTGGTCAATGGGCCACCTCCTCAGCCCGTGCCACAGCATAAGAGATAGGTATATATTTCCTACCCAACAGGAAAGCCTGGCAATAATTTGCTCTAATGTCTCTGATAGTTTAGTTAAGATGATTTGTGAGATGGTGATATTAAAAAAAAACCCGGCTGTGTTTGTTGTGGGCTCTTCTCATGGGCGCGTTTTGAACCCTCGTAGTTTTAGTTTTAAGATACCGTTACCCATTATCACCATCATGCTTTTTAAGTAAGTAATTTTTAGACGAAAATAAATGTAACTACAGTATACCTATATTTAATAAATGACTTGAATCTTGAATCTTGAACATACTGCAACGCTGATCGAACCGGAATGCCTACTAGTAGAACCACAGCGCTCAACAGTGAGTCAGGGAAGTTATACAAAATTAATTGGCTGCGAGGCAATGTACGATAATTATATAAGGGGATAACGATTGCGCCTAAACAGTCCTGAGGGTAGGTAATAAATAACGGATATCGACACCCTTCGTTTTGGCTCGGCGTGAGAGAAAATGGGTATTAATTAAACCGCACCCCCGCTCTGTCAATCGTTTGTATCATCAATCGTTGTGCCACTAACGAAAAAGAAAAGTCATAATGATACTTCTAAGATGAGCTGAAAAATTAACCAGAAGAAGTTCTTTTGAAGTGGAACTTCTTTAGCATCGTTGTGATTTGAAAATTCGATGAAACGAAAAAGAGACACCAAAAAGGGACAAACATATTCATAAATAGGATTTAGCCTGCGAGAGAGGAGATAGAATACAACTTATATTTATCTCATTTACGGCAGAAGTTTCACTTCTGCCGTATGTGAATTGCACACACACACATTTTTTTTTCTTAATTTGCACATCAAATCAACTAAAATTATGTTTCTCGCCAAACACACGTAGTTTGTTAGGATATTCTTTGGAGATCTGTCTATACTATCTTAAATCTTTGGTAAAAATAACAGTAAGAGCAATATAATATCCACCACCACCACTACAGCCTATTAACGTCCCACTGCTGGGCACAGGCCTCCACTCTCATAGGAGAGAGATAATTAGAGCTTAGACCCACCACGCTGCTCCAATGCAGGTTGGCGGGCTTTAACGACTATTATCATGTTAGTGATAATAACCGGGACCGACGGATTAACGTGCTCTCCGAGGCACGGCGGTGAAACACCGCCAACTTCCAACTCCGGGCTGGCACTGAGAATTTCTTAATTGAAAAAACCCAATACCTAGCAATTTCTATGCCCGACCGGGAATCGAACCCAGGACCTCGTGATCCACAGTCGACTATGCTAACCGCTAGACCAACGAGGCAGTAATATAATGTGATAGTACGAAAATATTGGTAATAACAAAACTAGAAACTAATATTATTACGTAAGAAATTGATAAAAGTTACAGTTTATGAGAAAAATATGTTATTAATGGCCATAGTAAGAAACAATTATTTTATCTGTGGCCATAGGCCATCAATCAATCGTTTTTATCATTAATCCTTATGCCACCAACAAAAAAGAAGAGGTCAGGGTCAAAATGATCAGACATTAGTGGCTCAGAGCTTAGAAACTTTCGGAGATCAACAGAATTAGTAAATGTAGATCCAGCATCATACTAACATTACAAATGCGAAAATGTGTTTGTTTGTTGGTTTGTTCTACAATCACGTTTCAACAAAGCAACGGATCAACACGACATAGGCTTCTTTTCCCGGAAAATTGAAGAGTTTCCGTTGAAATTAAAAGAACTTATTTCACGCGGGCATCAGCTTGTAATATCATAAATCTTTATGCCACGAACAATAGAAGAACCGACAAAACAATCAAAGACGAATGTATAATTATAGTAAAAAGGATGCCAAAAGAACATAGAAATTATAATAAAATAAAAAATCAAAGTGTTCCCATGAGATTTTCAAACACCTAAATCCACGCAAACGAAGTCATCGTATCATCTTTAATCTGAAATTGTAGAACAAACACTATAATAATTATAGCTCTCTATGCAACACTGCTGAATCCATTCTTATATCCATACTAATATTATAAATGCGAAAGTGTGTCTGTCTGTCAAAATTTAAAGACATTGGTATACTTACGGTGCCTTCACAATAACATAGTCTTTGTTAGGCGGAACATTAATCTTTAGCAAATAGATGATACTCACAATCGATGTACTAGAGACCCATAAGCTTGTAATAGCGTCATATCGTGTGCGCAAGGTGCAGAAATCCTTTGTGGGGTCGAGTGTACGCTTTTATAACATGGTTGCCAAAAAGTTTCTAGATTTGCCATTACATAAATTTAAAGACTGTGTTAAAAAGCATTTGTTAAGTCGAGGTTATTACACTATCGATGATTTTCTGAATGACAAAGTTACATGGAAGCAACCGGGTTCGCATCCAGTGACCCACAAGTCAGTGTAACGTATCGTATGTGTTGTATTGTTACTTATTGTGACCTTTTTCTTTTTTAAGAAAAGAGCAACTGCTGAGTTTTTGCCGGCTCTTCTCAGTAGAATCATCTTTCCGAACCGGTGGTAGAGTCTTGACGTATCATAAGTGTCACAAGTTGTCCTACATGAAATAAATAAATCATTTCATTTCATCATGTCTGTCTGCTACGCTTTCACGGCCCATCTGTTTAACCGATTTTGATGAAATATGGTACTTTTAATCCAGGAAAATTAAAGCGTTCCCGCGGGAATCAAACAACCTTTATCCACGCGGACAAAGTCACGGGGCACCATCTAGTCTAATATAATCTGAGACCATTTCGCGAATACACCATTTGATATATTTACTTTGATGTGTGTAAATTATTTGTCGAATCTATTTTTATTGTCCTTTTTATGGTATACCAATACACTTGGCGTTACGTCGTAAAGTGGTCAAGTGTGTTCTGTCCCTTGTGTCGGGGCGTAAAGTTGCGTTTTATGATCCATTCACTAGCGGTCGACTAAACGCCTTTTGGTATTAAATGGAGAATAAACTTCTTTTATGAAATTTGGTTTGGGTGGGTCTGGTCCGGTAATCACAGAGGGTTGTGGTGACTTGGTTTGATGGTGGCTTGAAGGAAGTCGTTTATGTACGAAGGAAGAATTTAGTTCGGAGAATAAGGCTGGGGGCAAAGAGGAATACTAAATCCGTATTGTTCTAATACTGTTGACGTTCGTGTTTAAGAATTATGATTCTTATTTTAGGGACGTCAAAGTGCGAGACAAGAAACTGTCATTTTGAAATAATACTGCTTTAGGCGATGGGCAGTAACACATCGACTTTTAAGGACCTAGGGGCCGTACTGCCAACACATATAACAATACTTAAGCAATATTACTCAAAATGAAAGTTTGATGTCACTTACCTTGACATTCCTGAAATAAGGATTATAATTCTATAACGTGAAAGTCAACAATAATGAAACAATATGACTTTAAGCGTTGGCAGCATAGCCCCAGGTCATGCTTAAGGCGAGTCACCTCAGCTCAGCGGTGAAAACTGGTTTGTTAGATCAAATTTTTTCGGTATTTACTATTAAATAACGGTCTTACAAAAAATATCCGATACACTCAAAGATATTGTCTAAAGAATGTGCTAATTTGTTACACGATAGGATGTACTTTGCTCGTTAAAAAAAAATCTTGAAACAGGCTAAATTAAGTTTAAAACGAATTTTTTATTAATTAAATTTTCGACTTTGCTCATCATTTTTATATGGATAAATTCCTCTTGAAGTATTAATGAGAACCTGCTAAACTTTATTTCAAACTGAAGTCCTATATTTATTTAATTCAAATTAATCCCAGAACTTCAACGTTGCCAAGCGGTTTCAGAATATACCGCGCTGCCCGCTTCCCCGCCAGTCTCTACGAGAAATGTACCGCGAGACGCCACCCCACACCTCACCTCCTAAAATCTTGCAGGTGACTCGCCTTAATGCATTCACGAAAATGTGCCAAAATTTAAAACAAATCCATCCCTAGTGGAATGTTTTTCTGTCTATGCATTTTAATTTCCAACGGGTTTTTGCAAGATTTAACTACGCAGAACTACAGCATGATTAATATTATAAGGAAAAAACTAGAAGTTTAATATATAATCCACCACAGAAGGCAAATCTATGTGGTACAGTGCGTATCTCGAACCACGTATAAGCCCTCAAAAATACCCTCAACATACGTTTCACTCCGTTACCGGAGCATCTGCAGGAGATGTTGCCTTTAGAATGCACGATTGTAAAGTGACGATTTTGTCGCAAAATCTGGCTTTTATACATTTTTAAGCATGACTCAAACTATAGCCCCGCCCCGTACCCACTACTACTATATAAATTGAGTAAAGGTGTATTATTTGATACGTTTATTTTGTTCATTTAGTAGCTCAAATCCTTTAATATTATAAGCTCACACACACTTGTTTGGAAAAGTTATGGTTCTAATATAAAACTGATAACCCACCTGGCAACCGTGTCCGCTCTATAATTATTATTTTGGTAGTTGCACTTAGTACTATTACCTATTACACTAACACTAAAAATCGGTCAAGTGCAAGTCAGACTCACGCACAAAGGGTTCCGTACCACCATACAATGTAAATTATTTTAGTAAATAACAAGAAAGTTGTCTGAACACGTTAGCTGTGAAATAACTGGCTTACGTATGGCGCTACTGGCGTACTGGCGCCTGACAAACAATTTGACACCCTATGAGTTTGGAACCCTAAAGAACGATTTTCGGATTTCTTTTCCTATACTTGTGCTATGCATATCTTTTGACTGCGTTACTTAGATTCTAAGCCTTAGAAACTTGACTTTACCTCCCGCGCGTAATACGCGTTGCCGAAACGGCGTTGACAGACAAACAGACAGACGGACAACGAAGTGATCCTATAAGGGTTCCTTTTTTCTTTTGAAAATTCAAAATTCAAAATTCAAAATGATTTTTATTCAAATAAACTTTTACAAGTACTTTTGAATCGTCAAGTGAATCTACCCTAAACGGAAACGGCCCGAATTGAGAAACGGAACCCTAAAAACGACTGCATAACTCAATCTCTCCAAGTCTTATTATTATAACTTTCTATCCAAACATTCAAGTAGAATAACCGCCCCATAACGCTATTATGAAACTACGGGGTGCGGAAACAGAGAAGCAAGAATGTGTTTTCCGTGTATTATGCGGTATTACTTCTTTAAATGTGTTTCCATATGCGCCCGAGGCGCCCTCGCATCCATTGTTACAACATGTTGACGTATTTTATTTCGACGCGGTTTTTACGTTTCTAAATGCGATATAAATGCTAGGAAAACGGAATTATTTTTGTATCCACTATAAGTTAGCCCTTGACTGCGAGCTCACCTGATGGTAAGTGATGATACAGTCTAAGATGGTACCTGTTAGGGGCATGGCAGTTATTTGGCCCTTAACCCATATCATTCGGTTTCTACACGGTATCGTACCGGAACGCTAAATCGCTTGGCGGCACGTCTTTGCCCGTTAAAGGAACTTACCAACTATTTAATATTAAGTGAATAGGCATTTTCTAGACAAGCGACACCTTAGGCTGCATCCCCACGTTCAAAAATAAATATTTCTATCTGATTATTAAATAGAGGGTCTTCCAAAAGACCTAAAACTCACATCCTCAGTTAGTTTTAAGTCGGGTGCGCGGCGGGTTGAATTCCTTGTGTTTAAACGGATGACGACACACAGAACGTGGCCGCGGGTCGGGCGCGTGACGGGTGACACTCCCGTTCCCTGTGTGTTTTGCCCTTTACTCATAGCCATGCAAATATTTAGTTTGCATAGCTTAATTCCAACATTATCCACCAATCATTGTGTATTGTTTGACCGAAATCTCCGATTATAATCATGTTATTTCATCGTAATTACTGTGATACCGTACCAGCCTACATGCGGATTATAACTGAAATTGTGTTGACTTAATAGTACAGGATAAACGAATTATGTATCATTTATGTAGTCCATAAATTTAACATTTCAAATGCGTTTAGTATTATATTAGTTAATTAAAATTATTTTAAAGGACTACTACAAAGAAGCGCCGCGACGCGGCACGCAGCGGCAAGTATTTTTTGTACAATTATGTCGCAGTGTATCTCCATGCTGCGTTGCTTAAGGCGAGTCACCTCAGCTCAGCCGTGAAAACTGGTTTGCTAGATCAAATTTTTTCGGTATTTACTATTAAATAACGGTCTTACAAAAAATATCCGATACACTTAAAGATATTGTCTAAAGAATGTGCTAATTTGTTACACGATAGGATGTACTTTACTCGATCAAATAAAATCTTGAAACAGGCTAAATTAAAAGTTTAAAACGAATTTTTTATTAATAAAATGTTCGACTTTGCTCATAATTTTTATATGGATAAATTTCTCTTGAAGTATTAATGAGAACCTGCTAAACTTAAACTGTACTGTGTTTAACTGTGTTTCAAACTGTAGTCCTATAATATTTATTTAATTCAAATTAATCCCAGAACTTGAACGTTGCCAAGCGGTTTCAGAACATACCGCGCTGCCCGCTTCCCCGCTAGTCTCTACGAGAAACGTACCGCGAGACGCGCGGGCGGCACCCCACACCTCACCTCCTAAAATCTTGCAGGTGACTCGCCTTAAGTGGGCCCAGCTCCCGTTTACTTACCAACAGCTTCATACAAATTCATACAATTACTATTTGCCGCTACGCGCTGTCTTGTCGGGCTAGACCTTTAGAGATTAGTCGAAGCCGACTTAGTCCGCGTTAGTAAATTGTTTTTTTTTTAAATCCACTACAAGCTAGCCCTTGACTGCGATCTCACCTGATGGTAAGTGATGATGCGGTCTAAGATGGTAGCGGTCTAACCTGTTAGGGGCATCGCAGTTATATTAAACCCATACCCCTTCGGTTTCTACAAGGCATCGTACCGGAACGCTAAATCGCTTGGCGGCACGTCTTTGCCGGTAGGGTGGTAACTAGCCACGGCCGAAGCCTCCCACCAGGCCAGACCAGGGAAAATTCAGAAATTATAAATTCCCAAATTGACCCTGCCGAGGATCGAACCCGGGACCTCCGTACGTTAAGGCAACAGCGCTACACACTGCGCCACGGAGGTCGTCAAAATGAATCACATTACTATATGGTATCACGATTGAAGTAATATTGAAAAGAGCAACTGCTGAGTTTCTTGCTGGCTCTTCTTTTTTGGTTTAATCTACACTCCGAAACTGTGGTAGAGTCAAAACAAGGCGTAGGTCTATCGTAGAGACATTTGACAGTACTATAATTTGAATTTGAAGTCATGCAATTAATCCATACTATAATATTATAAATGCGAAAGTGTGCCTGTCTTTCTATCTGTTACGCTTTCACGGCATATCTGCTCCACCGATTTTAATGAAATTTGTTACAGGGGTAGATTGTATCTCGGGGAAGGATATAGGCTACCCGGACGGAACAAACTTAGTCCACGCGGACGAAGTCGCGGGCATCGTCTAGTCTTAAAATAAACAAGTACAGTTTTATGATATGTATCACATAATAGATTATTTTCATAATAAAACTGACCACCCTTAAAAACATTGCGTAAGAATATTTTTAGCCCCAATCTAAAAATATGAATTGACCGTGTATTTCCGTGCAGGTAATTTTACGCCGGCGTGTAAGAAAGTGTGTAAAGGGAAAGGGCCAGAACATGAAATCCTTTATAATATTCTGCCCTATCAATCAAAGAGCCCTTTATGTGAACGCAAAGGGCTGCACGCACGCAAGCTACAAATACGCATTTTATTAGTAGGGAAGGTAATTTTGAGACACTTTTTCAGTGTGTTTGTGAGTCACGTAGCAATATTTTGTATGGGAGTTACCTACATACGTAGATTTTTATCCCCAAAATTTAATAAGAAAGTAAATATAAGCAACGGATCTACGTGATTTTCGCATGGATATAGTTAAAGAGCTGGAAAGAAACAAATACTACTTTTGATCACCAAAAATCATTAGTAAGTCAGGACTTTTATCTTTATAAGTTAACTCGGGGCTGACGTATCCAAAAGCCTCTAAAAAAATCTTTACAAGTACAGATTTGGCTTCTATATACCCTATATATAATATAAATATACCTACTATGTTATAGATATTATAAAAAAAATAAAAAATATTAAATATAAGAGAAGACAGGCAGTCCACAGCCGCAGCAAGAAAGCAATCAATGGCGTGATTGATGATGATAGCGGTATCAGTCTCAGCCATCGGCGCGCCATGTTGCGGCCCTGACATAAGCCTCGGGATGACTGGCGAATACCAATCGCTCCAAATGTATTTAGGGGATCATTATAAAACGGGCTATATTTTTCCTAGCAATAATAAATCGCTCTTCGAATTTTGTCTAACACTTTTCCAGTAGCCTCTTTCGACATGATCGCAGTAATACCATAAATTCAACCCATAGCAACAATTGAGACTAACAATGATTGATGGAGCTTTTACTTAATAGGGATTTTTTTAATCTTACCCCCGATTGTGTGTGAAAGTCATACGTAATCAATCACCTTTATCAAATGGATAATTGAAACTATTTAATAAGTTCATAATTGCCCGAGCAAATGGTGTTCAGTATTACGTACAGAAGCTTCCCTTATGAGGTTATTAGGATATTTAAATTAACCTGTATATATAAATTACTAGCCGATGCCCGCGACTTCATCCACGTGGATTGAGGTTTTTCGGTTCCTGTGGGAACTCTATTTGCCGGGATAAAATTATATTATAATCCATATCTGTGCCAAATTTCATCCAGATCCGTTCAGCCGTTCCGGAGTGATTGAGTAACAAACATCCATGCATCCATCCTAACTTTGATACAACGAGTAGATACTAGATACTATGTATATACTAAAGACGCAGTCCACAGCCGCAGAAATAAAGCAATCAATGGCGTGATTGATGATGATAGCGATATCAGTCGCAGCCATCGGCGCGCCATGTTGCGGCCCTGACGTAAGCCTCGGGATGACTGGCGAATACCAATCGCTCCAAATGTATTTAGGGGATCATTATAAAACGGGCTATATTTTTCCTAGCAATAAGCTCGTAAAAATTATTTCGTAAAAATTACTGCTCGAACTTTCGCAATCACCGCTGATTGGCTAACATTCTCGCTGTTAGCTAGAATTCATTTTCGCAATGAGAATACCATAAATTCAACGAACAACTGAGCCTTTAAAAATAAATAAACTAAAAAAGTTGTTAGGGTTACAGATCTTTATGACCTGATTTTGGAAAAAATATTGAATGATACCGATCTGTGTTCGAATAATTCAATTCAATTCAATGTTCATCTATTCAAATTAAGTACACTGTACACTTATTAAAGTCAATTCCTTATAAAACGTTATCTTAATAAAACTAAAGCTACGAGGATTCCAAACGCACCGTGTTCTGAAGAGAGCCCACAACAAACTCAGCAAGCAGCAAGCTAAATAGTCCAATTTAGTGGGACAACTAAACCTTTTGCAATTATAAATTATGGGTGGTGAGGTACAAGTCAGTATTATTACCTATTCTGTGGTACAAGGCGTGCCATCGTTTACAAAATAAAATACTGAAAGGTATAGGTATAGCACTAACACTACCCTAGAAATCAATTGCAACCATAGGAAACTTGCGGGCTTACACAGACATAATTCGAGTAGATTGAACAATAATTTCTGGCCCTACATCGGGCGCCAAGCTGTGTAATATGTCAAACCGCAACACAATAGAGGTAATGCAGCGTTAATTTAGCTGCCGCAAATAATAATTATTTAGGTACATCAGAAATAAAACTAGATGATGCTCCCGATTCGATGGAATCAGGTTTTTAATTTCGTAGGAACTCTTTGATTTTCCAGTCCCCACTCATTCCCCACACCTTTAACTTTATTCATGCAAAAAAAGTTGACGATCCGTTGCTTTGTTGATATTGGATTGAAGGACAAACAAACATACTTTAATTACAGTATGGGTGGTGAGGTACAGGGCGTGTCATCGTTTATTGAAATACAGAAAGTTGTATAGCACTAAACCCACCCTAGAAATCAATTGCAACCATTGGTAAACTTGCCTTAATTCAAGTAGATTGAACAATAATTTCTGGCCCCACGTCGGGCGCCAAGCTGCAGGTATGTCAAACCGTATCACAACAGAGGTAATGCGGCGTTAATATCGCGGCCGCATTCAATGCAATTCGGTTAAAGCACCTGTGCGCTTCATTATTTACTGATTTTGTTTTATTAAATACTAGCTGATGCCTGCCACTTCGTCCACGTGATTTAAGATATTTTTTATTCCCGGATTCCCTAATTTTCCGAGATAAAAAGTAGCCTATGTCACTCTCCAGGTCTTCAACTATAACGATGCTAAAAATCACGTCGATCCGTTGCTCTGTTGCGGCGTGATTGAAAGACAAACCAAACACACTTTCGCATTTATTATATTTTTATTTGATTTAATTTGGCGGGGTAAAGTCCAAAACGTAGGGATTCGCTGAAGAACCGTCCGAAGAATATTTGTCGCTACGTGCCGCGCCGCGCCGCGCCGTGCTACTGTGATGGGGCTAGACCATTAGAAATGTTACCGGCTGGATAAGTAATGTAACTGGAACGATTTTTTACAAACAAAACAAGTTATGTAAAACTAGCTGATGCCCGCGACTACGTCCGCGTGGATTAAGGTTTTTTGGTTCCTGCGGGAACTCCTTAGCCTATGTGCTATTCTAGGCTATAATCTATCTCTGTGAGAAATTTCATCCAGATCCGTTCAGCCGTTGGGGCGTGATTGAGTAACAAACATCCATCCATACATCCATAAATCCAAACTTTCGCATTTATAATATTAGTATAGATGTTTTAAGTCCTTTTCATGAAAGAACAAAAAGGTTCCAATTTTACAAATTTTAACTAAGCCAGTTTACGCAGTCTGGCGCAAGAGGGCCTCGGTAAGAGGATTATAGAACAAGAAAAGATATTCTCTTACTCGATAATCCTCTTCCTTATTTCTTTACCTTAAAAATAGCTCTCATCTATTTACGAGCGTTTCCGAGATACTTCCCCGCAATGAATAGATATATTATAGAAAGAATTTCGTGCGGAATCCCATCCAGGATAATTACGGGGGCGCTTACGCCACACTGACCCGTCTGCATGGGTGGACGACATGTAATTACAGCAGGAGTAACGAAACAATCACCTAACTCTGTACCCTTACCCTACGTTTTAATTATTTTTCAACATACTTGCTCATAAAGTGGCTCTAATTTCACCGCAATTAGGCACATAATGACACCTATAATCAAACTGTGACTTTTTCATTACTATTATTCACAATTGAGTTAAAGAGCTTTTATTTTATATACATTAAAAATCGTTTTTTAGTATAATTATTATTCACAAGTGAGTTATAGTTTTTATTTTATTTACTAAATAAAATTATTTTTTAGTATTATTTTCTTCACAAGTGTGTTGAAAAACGTCGTGTGATACACGTGTGTATTGATGATTACACACTTGTACCATAATGTATAATTTACTATTATTTTATTGATAGGACATAAATCCGATAAGATATTACAGGTTTCAAATTCGTCTTATCAGGCTACAATATATATTATATACAATATTACTGAAATCCATATACATTATCCATAATCGGTTTCTACACGGCATCGTACCGGAATGCTAAATCACTTGGCGATAAGTTTTTGCCGGTATAGTGGTAACTATAGCCACGGCCCAAACCTCGCACCAGACCAGACCAGAGAAAACTCAGAAATTATAAATTCCCAAATTGACCCTGCCAGGAATCGAACCCTATACTGCGCCAGGGAGGTGGTCAAAACTTTTGCATTTTTGATAATTTTTTTTAAAAGTCGTAATAATTAGATATAACAATAATTTCGGAGAGAATAACCACGAATTACAAAATACGAATGTTTGTCTATCTTTTTTGAGGAAGATCGAATAGGTTAGGTTAAGAAACCTGAGTGTGTTTCAGATACGGTCGAATTATATTTTGAAAAAACATCGATTATTACATAAATAGTCAATATAATCCAATGCGTAGCTGAGTGATTCTTATATTTAAATATTTATAATATAATACAGTCGACGCTTATACGAAACACCGAAATAGATTGATTGTCTCATAAAGGATCTGTAATAATTACTTATGATTAGAATTACTAGAGCCGATAGTTTAACCTCTTATGCACAAGCACCGATAAAAGTTAGATTGCTTACATAAGATATTATCAGCAGCAGGGGTGCAGTCAGACATGAGAACTTGCCGAACGCTTACTCTGAAAATGCCTTCACATAAAACCAAATTTTTCGGAAATTCATTCACTGTGCAGGCAATTGAACTGTGGAATGCACTTCCACTGAATATAAGACAGTCGAAATCGCTGGGGGTATTCAAAAATACTCTTAAGACGTATTACCTTACAAATTGAAGACGACTTTAGTTTATATTTAATTTTATTGTAAGTATATGTACGTATAATATGTAATTGTATAATATATTTATTTAAGCTATATTATGGTATGTAAGTATATGTATTATGTATATTAGTTTATAATATATTTAGTTATGCATTGTATGTATTAAGATATTTGTGTATTGTTGTCTATGTATTGTAATGTATTTTTTTGTATGTAGTATTAGTATAATTTTGCGCCACCTGCAGCCTCCAATCCTTGTGCTCTCCTAATAAGGTTGCCTGGAAGAAATTGCTACTTAGCAATAAGGCCGCCCTTTGTACTTCTTTGTTTCTTTTTATGTTTTCTGTAATTTACTTTTGTTATGTGTGGTACAAATAAAGAGTATAATAATAATAATAATAATATTATGATCTATAGTACCTAACACGTATACCTATGAGTTGGCAGAAAGGAAAATAATTATCACAGATGAATAAAATACACATAATCACCGGTTAGTATAGAAAAAGGATTGTTTACGCGTGATCTGTAACAACCTTGACCTTCCTTGCATTAGCAAGTGCACCAAACCTGCTGCAATACGTCTTTAGAATGTAAACAATACAAATTGAAACGGAGAGTACCTAGTGCCTAGGTATATTGTCGTTTCGATAAAATTTAAAGCAGAATGTAAACAACAGCGAAGTTTACGTTAGTGGCGAATGAACTGTGCAAACATGAATTTCTAAGGTTGGTATAACTGTGCGTTTACAAGCCAATGAAGTTAGTTGCAAATGAATAAAAACCGAAATGATGAAGTTGTAGTTAGCCAATAGGAATGCGTTACGAACAAAATGGTGGCCGAAAATGGCCGAAAGCGTTTAATTGTTCCGTATTTAACACAAATTCATCAAATATGAATTTTCTAACGCTTAAATAGAACTGGAAACATTTGATTTAGATAGATTTCAATTAGATTTAACGAAATTAAACAATAGATCAGGTTTAACCATCGATATATATGTAAGTACTAGATGGGCCCTTTCATAGAAAAACGCCGGGCCGCCGAGATGCGGAACGCGTTCCGCATCTATCTTTGTTCCCGTCGTAGCGCTGTCACGATCGCTCGTCGTGCAGATAATTTGTTATTATTAAGTTAACATCTAAAGTTTAATTAGTTTGGCACTGTATAATTTTTATTTAAAGGTAAGTGTTTCAATTCACAATCATACATTTCCAAAAAAACGTTATTTAATCTTCCTTTTTAATATTTTTATCCATTACGCAATCATTTAACTTCCGCGGCAAACTGTATGATTTTTTTTTACTAACTGGCCAGTTAGTAAAAACTTTGGGCTTTGGGTTCCAGCCGTAGAATAGTCAGCCCAGTACGATAAAAAAATGCAATCAAGATTAGAGACGGGCAGACCGTACAATAGGCATTAATATTAAAAATTAAACTCTATTTAAATTTAATTTAATATTATCATAATAATAATATGATAAAATTTATTATTGACGTGAATTAAATTTTTAACTACAATAAGTTACAAGTTTTTAGCATTAGTAGTTACTGAATTATGCAAAGTGTGACGGACGGACATGTCGCACCACAAGGGTTGTTTCCTTATCATTTTGGTACGCAACCTTAAAAATGATTTTATTTCTGTCAATTTTCGACAAAACTTCAGTATCAATAACTAAAAAATAATAAAATTTAAAAAACCCACGACGTACTGCAACTCCCCATTCAGTGGACTTTGACCTTAAAATATATCTAAGAACCTTCTCACAAGCTATACATATCTAATGCAAAAAACCGCATTATAATCGGTCCAATAGTTTTACAGGAAAGCTGTAACAAAAGTGGTAAAAATAACAACATCATACTATCATTTTTCGTTTACCTCAGAGAGTACACTGATGTAGGTATTATTTTCAACAAGCGTATCTGTACTAATCTATGACCGAGTCATATACGTTTTCAAGCTGTCATTCAGCAATGGCGGATATTGCAAGCAAGTTCCCGCTTTTCAGACTAGATGGCGTTGATGGCATTGCTAAAAATCGCCCACATTCTTTGTTTGACAGGGCCCGTCTATGTAAATTGAGGTCGTTGGGTTTAACTTAAGTATTTATATCTACAATCATCATATTTCTTGTAAGAAAATACCAGCTATAATATTCGACTTAGGAAATACGACAAGGAAATTAGTCAACACCTAGTTCACGGGTTTCGGCACCAAAAAGATGTGTCGTCACAGGCCCATCAGGAGTTAGGAGTCCTATCTAATATAATAAATGCGAAAGTACGCACTAAGCTGCTACGCTTTAAGGACCAATTTATTCAATCGACTTTAACAAAATTCGGTTCAGGTATAGGTTGCATCCTACGGCATTCCCCGGGAAACAGACAATTTTATAATCCCAGTAAACCAAAGATTTTCCACGGAGCTAAATCCACGCGGGCATCATCTAGTAAAGAAAGAAAAAAAAACACATTTATTTTCCAGTTCTGCCACACAAGATTCCATACCTCAAGGGTATGTATTATTTAAACGACAAGGAAGCTTGGCAATGATTTGCCCTAATGGCTCTGATAGTTGCATAGTTAAGATGATATTTTGTGAGATGGTGATAATAAAAATAATAAAAAAGCCCGGCTGAGTTTCTTGTGGGCTCTTCTCAGACCAGGGCGCGTTTGGAACCCTCGTAGCATTAGTTTTAAGATACCGTAACATATAACACATAATAATGGTGATAATCATATCACCATCATGTTTTATTATGGAAGTAATTTTTAACGTCAATAAGTGTACCCACAGTGTACCTATAATGAATAAATGAGTTGATTGATTGACATGTATGGCACAACCCGAAAAAAGGCTCCATTAAGCTGGGACCTTGGTGCAGGCGACTCCATGGACCCATAATATAAATAATACTAACTACTATTAATTACAGCCTTAATAGTACAGTCTGTATAAATTTTAATTTAGTATAAGAAAATAAATAATTGAAAAACATTAAGTATAATGTTATCTAATTAATGGAAATAAATAAACAAACGAGGAAATGCAAACATGCAAATTATCAGGAATACCTACATCAAAAGAAATTTTACATGCCAAGTATATAATGGGAAAAATATGTGTCTAACATGTCCATTAGCAGATTCTTTCTATAATTTTTTTGGAAACATAAAATAATCTTACTTATTTAATTTAGTAATTTAAATAGATACCTATATTTTACACAGGTGATGCCTGCGACTTCGTATAGGCGTGGAATTCGTGTACCTATAGCTTTTCTTGCGGGAACTTTTAGGTTTCCGTGATAAAGAAAACCCTTATTGAGTTAATTCAGGGCATCCAAAATGGGCATCAGGGTTTACTCATTCCTAATGTTCGCGCTGTTGACAACTTTCAATGTTTTCAAACGGCCTAGAGTCCAGAGCCGTAAAAACTTGAATAAAATAAAATGCTAATGTCGAAAGTCGCTGCTTTTTGAACTTTGACAGACGTTTTTGGACTTACGAATTGTCGATGACTAACTTGCTCTTGCTCCCTAGACGACGGCAAGGTGATTGCCAGGGTAAGTGTAGACATATAAGTACGGCTACCACAGCCATCACCAAGTAAAATCCGGTTCACCAAGGCCCTAACCCAACGACCGGCTCCAGTTCCTCTATGGGCCCGGGACAGGGCACGGTTGCTTCGTTGGGGTAGGCGTTGGCCTAAACACCTAATTTAAGCCAAATCTGTTCGGTCATTGTCACGTGAAGGAGTAACCAAAATCCAAACATTCTCAACTACGTACTAATATTACAAATGCGGAAGTTTGAATGGATGGATGTTTGTTACTCAATCACGTCAGAACGGCTTATCGGATCTGGGTGAAATTTGGTACAGAGATAAATTATAGCCTGGAATAACACACAGCCTACTTTTTATCCCGTAAAATTAAAGATTTCCCGCGGGAACCAAAAATCCTTAATCCATACGGACGAAATCGCGGGCATCAGCTAGTCAATTGTAATATTAGTTAGATAAATTAATCTTCTTTTAATTCAAATAGGCACAAAAAGTAACAAATGCCTACAATCAAACACCATAGTTTATAGCGTAATTAATTAAAAACTACAATTAAGTACTTCTGCATGACACAAACAAATGTAAATTCCTTTTCAAAGCAACGTTCAGGTATTAAATGTGTCATTAATCTTTTGCTTTACTATTATAAAATTAAAAGAAATAAAAGCTATTATAAATCGTTTAACTAATGTCTACGTTATGTTGGCCTACTACTAATATAAGATGCGTCTTCTTTCGCTTGGATTAAGGGCGGATTCAAATTAGCGTTTTTTCGCGCGTATATTTTGGGGTATAGGCGCGTACCTATAAAAGTCAAATGTTTTTTATTCAAATAAACTTTTACAAGTACTTGTAAAAGTTTATCGTCGAGTGAATCTACCACTGGTTCGGAATGACTTTCCTACAGAAGAACCAGCAAGAAACTCTCGGTTGCTCTTTTGAAAAAAAATTTACAATTTCATAAATTTGTACATAAGTAACCGCTGTTACTGTTGGTAAAATACCTTTACCGTTGCCAAAATTGCTTATACTCATCTTATCTTACTAATATTATAAATGTGAAAGTTTGGATGGATGGATGTATGGATGTTTGTTACTCAATCACGCGCCAACGGCTGAACGGATCTGGCTGAAATTTGGCACAAAGATACATTATAGTCTGGAATAACACATGGGCTACTTTGTATCCCGGAAAATTGAAGAAGTGCCCTTGGGGCACCAAAGAACTTCAATCTGCGCGGACGAAGTCGCGGGCATTCGCTAGTAGAAGCATATTGTTAGCAAATGGAGCTGTTACATTATTCACATAATAAAATTTAGGCATAATTTCCACTCCACTTTGTCGTAATGGAAATTAATTCAAAATCAAGACCCAATGATCGGTGCAGGTGTACCTAATAGCCCCACGCTACATTACCTCCTTTATCACCTGTACCCCTACCATCAGTTTTAAATAAAACCACAGATGAGCGTATTCGACACGTTGGCATTAAAGTAAATGGGAACTTAATCGCTTTGTTTTAGAACCCAAATTCGTCCATATATCACTACAGTCACAAATCTTCACAGCCAGAAATTAAATTCGATGTTAATGAATTTGTGATGTAAAACACGACGTTTTGGACCCTTTACTCTAATGGTGTGTCCAAACGTAAAAGCAGCAAGTGTGCGGCAGTAACAAGCGGCGTTTACAGAATACAAGTCTGCCACGCGCTATAGTTACGACTTGAGGACACTCACGAATTTATAATATGAATGCGCGGCAGACGTCTAATAACAGCGCGGCATTTGGCGTGCGGCAACGATACACGATCGCTGCTTTTACCCGTTGTCCTACGTAAGTGACAAACGTGACACCATGACTCGATACGACGCGACGCGACAGTATGAAACAGTAGCTGACCCTTCACGTGGCCTACGTTGTGGCGTCGACAAGTCTGTCATTCGTCGTCAGTCGCGAGAAGTCGTCATCTATGACGTGGTACCGCGTTGCGTCACTTCTGTCGCTCACTAAGGACAACGGGTAAGCGCGAAACACATAGAACGCGATTTCCGTGTGTTGTCGTTCATATAAATACAAGGAATTACACCTGCGTGTTTTTCCCATTATGTTTGCACACACCTTAACGCCAAAGTATTTCGATGCTCGAATAAACGTCGATGTGATTTGATATCTTGTGGTAAGGGCACTGACAAAAGATCTCAAATGGTCATAATGACGTCAGTTGCAGACGGAGGTGATATTAAAATTATCAATTGTTTTTATGAGAGCCCTGGCAATGCTTGATTTATTAAATCGCTTGAATTGCGCATTGAAAATGAAAATGATTTATTTACAAAATAATAGCTGAGGCCTTCTGTTAAACATAAAATACCTGTGTCAGAAGGCGTAGCTTTTCCAGATTTAACAATAACATTAAATATAACAAACTCGATGATGCCCGTGGATTACAGTTTTTTGATTCCCGCAGAAAGTCATTAATTGTCCGAGATAAAAAGTAGCCTATGTACGGCATACAATCTATCTCTATACCAAATATCATCAAAATCGGTTGAACAGATGGGCCGTGAACCTGAAGCAGACAGACAGATCAATAGACACACTTTTGCACTTATAATATATGAGTATAATACCAACCCAGTTAAGTTCCAGTGGATTTGGAAATTCTCATCTACGTCTGCGTGGAGTTAGGTTTTAAAAAGCCCGGGGTAGGTCCTTGATTTTCCAGGACAAAAAGCACCCCTACATCATTGTCTAGGTTTTCAGCAGTGATGAGAGCTGCTGTTGTTTTATAAATGGGACGTCTCAGGTTCGATTTGAAAATTTCGAAATTCCGAATTTTCTCAGGTCTGGTTTCGGCCGTGGCTACAGTTAGCGCCCTACCCGCAAAGACGTGCAGGGATGACCCGCTACCATCTTAGAGTGCATAATCACTTACCATCAAATGACATCAAGGGCTAACTTGTATAGTAGATAAACATAAACAACAAACAAACTTTTGAACATTTAATAATTTCTTTTTGGATTCAGACCTAATCTAAGATCAGAGTGGATTCAGACTTGTACACGAGCGAAACCTCAACAAAAGCTAGTTCGGAATAAATCATTAAGTTCCATTTCCCAGTTCTTTGAATCCACTAACTTCGAACCATAAAGAACAAACTCCACAAAAGCCCTTGAACAAACATTAAAAGATATAAATCAGCAAAGAAGTAATTTCACTGTAAATATCCGATAGAAAGTTGCTGCTGGCCATATCAGATTCAATGTTCTGGAACTAAAAAAATGGCTAAGCGTGGTTCCGACTCGGTAATGGGTTCCGTGACATAAAATATTAGAATCAAACAATAAATCAAATGACTGTGTACTCGTAACTCATTTGTCATTTGTCCAAACAATCATTGACTATTTTACGTACCTACCCCCTACACTGCTACCTACTCTGTACCCCTACTCTACTATCATATTATTATTTCATACATAATTTAAAGAAAAGTTCTGAGTCACTTAATGACTGACTGATATTTTGCAAAGAGCTAAATGGTTTATTAATCTGTAAGATGACACACACACACATATGCGCACGCACACAGACTTATTAAACCCCTCTTTTTGCGTCAGGAGTAAAAGAAATATAAGAATGCGCTCAACATTGAAATAGAATGATAAAAAAATTCTACATCAATGGCGCTCAATAAAACATTTTATTTTATACCGACCTTGATACATATTTGTCGCAACTACATTTTTTTAATTTGCACGCAATGACCTGGGCTATGATCTAAGCTGTAACAGATTTTCATGACTTCAACAGATTATGACATGTGCTACATTGCTGAGCTACTGATGTGCGTAACCCACCAATAAGTAGCTCACGATTTTAATAGGTGAGATCACTTGATGTTAGATCAAAAGCTCCTATTGGTGGGTTTGACACACTTCGTAGCTTAGCGAAAAGTGCAACGCAGTTTGGGGTTGCCTTTCCACCAGAGATGTGCGACGTTGCTAAGCTATAAATGTGTATCAAACCCACCAATAGGAACGCTTGATTTGAATTACTGCGCAATGTTTGGAGTCTAGAGGTGGAAAATAAAGCACGTAGCGCAAAAGCATAGCACGCTTTTTTTCATAGCACGGACAGCATGCTATCCGAGGAGCCTCTATGTTGCTACGGTGCTATGACGCGCGAGCGCGCGTGGTGCTGCGTAGTTCGTTTCGTAGCACTAGTAGCGCCCGTAGCGGCACCCGCCTACCGGTAGCGCGCTTGCCGACCGCGCGTAACGCGCTGTTGTGAGCGTACGTCATATGCTTTCATATGTGCTATAGCATAGCATATTTAAAAGCATGCTAAATATGTATAATTTATAGCCTGCAGCGTGCTATGGTTTTATAGCAGTTTTGAACAAATCTAGCTTTGGACACACCTTAACAATCATACGGGAACTGAAAAACATGAGTTAATTATAATTTCAACTCTATAAAACTTTGAATTCTTGCAAACACTATTCTAGTTGGCAATGCAATAGTAATAAATTATTATTTTATTACTTAATTACTCTAATTTCACCTCTAATTGCTAAATGCACGGAAACTCGAACCAAATGACGGGTTGTTGGGAAAATTAACATGAATTTTATTGCTGGTTTTCTAAACAAGACCAATAAATAATCTAAAGTAAATAATACGAATTACGGAACATAAAGATACTGTAAATAATAATGTAGATATGTAAATAGTAAATTAGCACCAAAGATTTTCAAGAATTACCAAAGAATATTTACATTGGTAGAGTTTTTACAATAAAAAAAATTGACAGTCAAAGGGACTGCAGATAGAAGTGATAACGAACATATATATTTTTTTAAATTAATATTATTAAAATATAAACCTTAACACTACGGCATTAAAGTTTAATTTATGTATATTTATGACCTTTTGTCTTCGTAACCACGTGAGCATGTCGGTGTTCGCGAGGTGTAGACTCTCGTGAGTGACCGACATCACGAGAGTCTACATTTTTATCAAAAAGTGCTCAACGCGCCTAAAGAAATTTTCACTTAAAAATTTAAATAAATACGTGGCGACTATCTAGACGCTTTCATCTTACATCATCGTTATTTCCATTCATTCATCATTTCAACCCATCGCCGGCAGGTAGGTACTACCTACCCCTACATAGTAGTGCTCAGTATATATTATGTAGCTGAATTCAAAAATCCAGTAGTCAGTGGTTGCGGTTCTCAACAGAAAGGTGTCCAATGCAGGACATGGTCTCGCTGCCGCTTGTGAGTCGCTCGATGTCGTCCGTCCACCTAGTGGGGGGTCACTACTCAGTAGGTAACTAACCCTATATTACTAAACTAGCGGCACGCTATGATGGCCGGTTACCGGTTAATTTAAACCTTTAATAAAGGTCCTAAACCTAAAACTACATTCGATAAAATTTATGAATCTCTGCACATCACTATCGTCAATAAAGTAATACAATTATTTCCTTCAAAGTCGTTATCGGATATACGGAACTTCATGAGCGTTGATGATTCAAACCGGCCATCATAGCGTGCCGCTAGTGTAGGGTTGTGTAAACTTGACTTGAAAATACGTTGCGTACTTTTCAATGTATTTAACTAAATATTGTGGTTCCGTGCAGAACAATGCTCGTCGTGTGTTGAATGTAAACACTACATGGCTACAGCTTTGGTGCACAACATCGGTTATTTTTGTTACACAAATGTGCTTATTTTTTCAAGCTCTATTTTAAGAGTTCCGAATGTCATTCCGCAAGAAGGTTTTATTCGAGTCAGTTACACTACTAGAAGTGAAAACGAATATTTAATTTTTTTTAATTAAAAAAAGAAAACAATATAATCCTTAAAACTATGGCATTTAAGTTTAATTACGAAGGTTCTATATTTATATTTAAGACCTTTTGTCTTCGTAACAACGTGAGGTGTCGGTCTCAGTTCCACAGAACTTATTAATATAAACCTTAAAACTAAGGCATTAAAGTTTAATTACGAATTTACTATTTATACTTAAGACCTTTTGTCTTAAGAAGAACGGTGTCGGTCTCGTGGTCGGTCTCGCGTATTCCACATTTTTACCCCCTACCAAAAAGTGCTCAACGCGCCTAAAGAAGCTTTCACTTCAAAAAAATATTTTATTATTAAAGATCTTGTCCTCCAGTCAGTATTCTTAAGCCGCAATGACATCTGTAAGTTTTTACGTGAGCAACTTACATTTGCAAACGATATGCTGCAAATTTGTCATATCAAGTTACTCACGCAAGCCGCTATATTAACATGAGTAAAAGTAAAAAGTGTAACCATCCGGCTTTACATTATGGTTAATAAGATTTAAAGGTTTTAAAAAGTATAACCGGACTACGGAAAAAATATAGCAAAATGGTTTTTGTTCTATATTTGTATCTTTTAAGAACTCAAAATTTTGTCCTCTTTCATTTGACATCCCACTCCGATATATTGACAATTTTTTTTTTAAAAAACCCCCACTGTTTTCGACTGTAACATCCGGCATATTAATTTTGTTACCGACTATAAAATGTAACCTATGTAATCCGAACCATTAGAAGGAATTGATTGACACCCCTATATTCATTCATAAAAATCAGCCCAGTAGTTTAGGCCCTACGGTGGAACATACATAAATAAAAAATTATACATACATTCAGTGGCGTGCTGATCATAGAGGCATAGAAGCACTGCTTACCAAATGAAAATACATCTATGCTCATATTTCATCAAAACAGCTAGTGAATACGTATTGTGACTAACTAAATATGCCTACCCTAGCTTAAAAATCTGTGCACGCCACTGCGTACACACATACACCTCTACAATCATAACCGTTCTTTTTGCATCGCCGTAGTCGGGTAAAAGGTAGAAGCACACTTTACTGATAGCACTCACCATTCTTGTTGCCATAGTAACCAGTGCCGGATGAGGAGCCGCTCGAGGAGGTCTGCTGAGGGCGGCCCTCGTCGTCCACCTCCAGAGGCAGGGGGGCTTCCATGGCGGCACTACCACATCACTGCACTACACACTCGCACTGGCTATTCCTGGAAAGAAGAACATTATAATCAAATAAATATTATAAATATTCGACGACCTCCGTGGCGCAGTGTGTAGCGCTGTTGCCTTAACGTGCGGAGGTCCCGGGTTCGATCCCCGGCAGGGTCAATTTAGGAATTTATAATTTCCGAATTTTCCCTGGTCTGGCCTGGTGGGAGGCATAGGGCGTGGCTAGTTACCACCCTACCGGTAAAGACGTGCTGCCAAGCGATTTAGCGTTCCGGTACGATGCCGTGTAGAAACCGAAGGGGTGTGGGTTTAATATAACTGCCATACCCCCAGGTTAGCCCGCTACCATCTTAGACTGCATCATCACTTACCAGCAGGTGTGATCGCAGTCAAGGGCTAACTTGTAGTTGATTAAAAAAAAAAAGTAAATAACTAATTCAAATTAGCCATTAAATTTATAGTTAAGATTACGTTTTATGTGTTACTAGCTGATGCCCGCGACTTCGTCCGAAGTTTTTGTTATACCCCCGGGAACTCCTTAATTTTCCGGGATAAATATAGCCTGCCACTCTCCAGGTCTTTAACTATACCCATGCCAAAAATCACGTCAATCCGTTGCTCCGTTGCGGCGTGATTGAAGGACAAACCAACAAACAAACACAATTTCGCATTTATAATATTAGTATGATAATTTACTATTAATTACTATGACCAGCTCTCTCTCTCTCTCTCTCTCTCTCTGCGTCGTATTCCTCATTACTGAGGATCATGACTCCTTTCCATTAATCAAATAATGGTAGGAGTTTTCTTGGGATTAAAATGCGGTGGGTTCCCACGTCCTTCCGCATGCGACTCGACTAAGAGTATTGAAACTCTTAGGTTTTTGTAACGATTATTATGAGATGTTAGTGATAATAACCGGGACTGACGGCTTAGAGTGCTCTCCGAGGGACGGAGGAAACGACAAGGCCAAATTTGAACCTCCAAATTCGGTCACCCGTCCAGTTGGGTCAACGTTGCTTAACCTTCGCAATCGACTGATATGCAGCGTTGTCACAACCAGGCCACTCGTCCCTCAACTACCAGGCTATTCGTTCCTCTACTAAATCAAGAGCCCCACTCTTGATTTAGTAGAGGGACGAATAGCCTGGTTTCCTCTTGGTTTCCTGCATCTAATTTTTTTTTTAACGGATCCTAAAATAAGAAACGAAAGTGGCCTCAGGCCTGCCACCCGTCAATTAGTTTTTCATGTTGTTAAGCGCTTAGCGACGTATCAGGTTCGCACTTGGCACCAGATCTGAAGCGACGTGTAAACTATTCAAACACTCAGAACGTGGGGAATCTGATACGGTCGGCTTAAGAACCTTTTTCGATTAGTTAGACAAAAGACTGCTAAAGCCCACAGCTATAGGTTTAGGGTGAAAGCTCACTTTGGACGGAACAAGACAAAACGCTCGCGTGGAATGTGGGCTCCATAAATAAATGTGCGTGTGGATTTTTGCTAGCCAGATAATTTTTGAAGTGAAAACTTTTTTGGCCGCGTTGAGCACTTTTTTTTAGGGGGTAAATTTGTGGAAACGCGTGACCGACACCGTCACCGACACCTCGCGTTGTAACGAAGACAAAAAGTTTTAAATATAAATATAGTACATTCATAATTAAACTTTAATACCTTAGTTTTAAGGTTTATGTTTTAAGTTTCTTTTTATTATTTTAAATATTCGTTCTCACTTCTATCGGCAGTGCCTATGACCACTATGACTGCCAATTTTTTTTATGTACCATCTACAGTTCTTGAATCCCCGTTACTTAGCTGGCAGTAATCCTGCAACATCAGGATTTACACCAATCGGTCCTGCAATCGGAAAAAATTGAAAAAAAATTTTGTATGATATCAAAAATATTGAAATGAAATGAAATGAAATGATGACATGAAATGATTTATTTGAAATGATATTATAAATGCGAAAGTGTGTTTGTTTGTTGATTTAATCAGTCATCAATCAGACCACAACGGAGCAACGGATCGACGTGATTTTTGGCATGGGCATAGTTGAGGAATTGGAGAGTGACATAAGCTACTTTTTATTCCGGGAAATTGAGGAGTTCCCGCGGGAATAAAAACCACTTAAACCACGCGGACGATGTCGCGGGCATCAGCTAGTCACTGAATAAAATAAACACACCTACAAGCATGCATACATTCGAGCTTCGAAATAGAATCTCCTTTTTTAAGTCGGTTAAAAAGAGCCTACAAAGTAAAGTTTATCATACTTTGTAAACAGTGATTGTTACACATTTTACCATAAGTCAAATTATAGCTCAAGAGTGGCCTAATAACTGACCTCTAACTCATAGTTTGGTCATGACGGACACGCGGGCATGTAATTCACAGGCAATGCTGTAATGTACTGTTACGGCCAGTAGCCATACTATGATTTACGACCTAGAAAAGTCTGCACTCTTTACCATAACTCAGTATTCCGTACAGTTGGAAAATGGACCTATTATACTAGTCTTAATAGCGCCCAAGAGAGAGCTTAGCAAATCTATAGTTGGGAGACTATTTTAGTACTTATGATGTCTTAAAATCATCTCAGCAGTTTTTTTTTTTTATCCACTACAAGCTAGCCCTTGACTACGATCACACCTGATGGTAAGTGATGATGCAGTCTAAGATGGTAGCGGGCTAACCTGTTAGGGCAGTTATATTAAACCTACACTCCTTCGGTTTCTACACGGCATCGTACCGGAACGCTAAATCGCTTGGCGACACGTCTTTGCCGGTAGGGTGGTAACTAGCCACGGCCGAAGCCTCCCACCAGGCCAGACCAGGGAAAATTCAGAAATTATAAATTCCTTAACTGACCCTGCCTTAAAAGTTTTTTTTTCTTTCTCGCCAACGTGATAATAGAAAAAAATGAGAAAAAAAACAAAAAGAGAAGAATCATATAAAAAAGAACAACAATATCATACTAATGTTAGAAATGCGAAAGTGTGTCTGTTTGTTAGTTTATTGGTTAATCACGCTACAACAGGGCAACGGATTGACGTGATCTTTTGCAGGGGTATAGTTGAAGACATGGAAGAGTGACATAGGCCATCCCGGAAAATTAAGGAGTTCTGGTGGGAATTGAAAAAAAAACTTATTCCACGCGGATAAAGTTGCGGGCTTGAGCTAGTTACTCAAAAGAATAGAAGCCCAAGATCCAGTTCCTTATCGTTCATACAGCATTATAGTTATTGGAAATAGCTTAGTTCATAGATTAGGTAGGTAATTAGTAAGGCATGGAACTGCACGCAAAGACGTAGTAGGTTAAGTTAGTAGGTATAGTTTTACAGTAGTTAGTTAATCCATACTAATATTATAAATGTGAAAGTCTGTCTGTCTGTCTGCCTGCTATGCTTTGATGGTCCATCTATTCAACTGATTTTGATGAAATGTGGTATAGGGATAGTTTGTATCCCGGGGAAGGACATAGGATAGTTTTTATCCCAGAAAATTAAAGAGTATCCGCGGTGTAAAACCTTAATTCACGCGGACGAAGTCGCGGGCATCATTTAGTTTTGTATAAAGGGTGCCACCACATCGAAATCGGCAGATTCTCGCTAGAATAAAAACAAACATGATTTATAGAATTCCCCATTGAACTAAGAATGCAAACGTGGGCGGCTTCTAAAACATCTTTGGCATTTTTATCACAATATTTTTGTGAAATAATTCATTAACAATTTCTTTCTTGAAAACGTGAAATTTCTTTTTTGGCCTGGTGGGAGGCTTCGGCCGTGGCTAGTTACCACCCTACCGGCAAAGACGTGCCGCCAAGCGATTTAGCGTTGCGGTACGATGCCGTGTAGAAACCGAATATGGGTTTAATATAACTGACATGCCCCTAACAGGTTAGCCCGCTGCCATCTTAGACTGCATCATCACTTACCATCAGGTGAGATCGCAGTCAAGTAGTCAAGTCAAGTCAGCTTGTAGTGGATAAAAAAAAAGTTACAATCAAACTTAAACATAATCAATATACTTGTGGAGTCGTGGCAAGAAAGCTGGCTGCATATCTGTCAGGCTGATCTATAAGTGAAAGTATCCTAGTATGTCCTTGCCTTATAATATATCCTTCCCTTGTAGCAAATTTCATCAAATCGGTTGAACAGGTGGGCGGTTAAAGCGTAGCAGACAGACAGACATATTTTCGCATTTATTTAAATATAATATTTATTAGTATGGATGAGAAAGTGTCTCTCTGCTATGCTTTCACGGCTTGTCTTTCTTATCGATCTTGATAAAATTTGGTACAGAGGTAGGTTGCATCCCAGGAAAGGACATAGGCTATTTATTCCGGATAATTAAGAAGTTTAGCTGGAATTTAAAAAAAAACTTCCACACGGACGAATTCGGGGGCATCATCTTGTTAATAATAACTTAGTTATCGCAGTAACTGGTGGGTAAACTTCCACGCCACTCGCCATTGGCAAGATATTTTCAGAACTGTATGATTGCTAAGCTGTTAGACCATTATATTGTAGGGAAGCCAGTATGTCGAAATAATGAAAACAAACTGAGCTAGTTAGAGCTCAAACAAGCTTAGACGGCGCTCGTGAGCTTTGTATAGCCTTTCAATATTAAGCTTATAATTACGCCGAGAGCTAGTAAAGACTTCTTCATGGGCTGTTGTCAAAGAAAAGCCTATAACAATCATTGGTTGTGATACGCAATATAATATATATATTTCAGGAAACATACACTTAACATAAGTCACTTTACAGGTTTAATTAAGACGTTATACTTGCAAAATCACGTCGACCTGCGGTTCCGTTCCAGCGTGATTTAAAGGTAAACCAACAAACAAACATACTTCGTAGTATGGTGGAGTTCCTTTTGGATTTTTAACCCATCATCTAGTTTCACTATACATAATAAATATTACCTGTAACTCTACCACTGTGTAGGTAAGTAATGTACACAAATTTCTGCCACAAAACTAGGAATTAAAACCAAAACATCCACTGGATTTCATTTAACGAACGAACATCATAAAGACCGTACGCGCACTCATTTATTTTGTAACTGGATAGAGCTCTGGATCTTTAGAGCCCGAAAGAACCGAAACTGGGTGCACAAATTCTATCTCGGCAAAACGGTAAATTCGGCGCGCGGCAATTTCAAAATTCGAACGAATTCGGAGTTCGAATTATGAAAGCGGTTGTTTTCGGCGCTGAATGCTATAAACTGAACGCGATGTGGAGCGCCAATATTTTCACAGATGTTTCTTGATATAGACCAGGAATGGGTGGTAAACAAAGATGGGGCAATACTTTTTATATGAAAAGCGGAAATCTTAAATGAAATAAAATGTCATAAAATGAAAATATACGTTTCTGAATGCAATAAAAAACTAAAAAAATCGTTTGACGATCATTACAGCTAACAAATCTGTCAAATTAAGTGTGACAGCTTTATAAAACACGTTTTTACTATAGAGCACAATTTTACAATTTTATATCGGTTCTATTTAAGAGTGAAAATGAAGTCATAAAACATTTTCCTGTTCATACAAAATGTGCCAACGCTCGCAATAATCTAAACAAAGTAAAATATTTACTCAGCAATTAAAGTTATAATGGGCATAATTAAAACCATTATCCAATACCCATTATCACCATCATGCTTTTTAAGTAATTTTTAGACGAAAATAAGTGTACCTACAGTGTACCGATATTTAATATAAATGACTATGACATGATCGTAACAAATAATGGAGCGTAAACAAAAATTGTTTGGAATTTAATGTGGCGGCCAACCTTTCACAATCACGACTTCTGACTTTTGAAATATGCAATAAAAAATATATATGAAATGGTGACACTATCTATACTAGAAAATTGGCGAGGAAAAATACTAGTTGTTTTCGCCATTTTTCTTATGTAATAATTACACTTACGCTACCACGTGTAGCGTTAGGATAATTACAGAAGTCGTCAGAAGAGATACAAGTAACTCAATAGAAAGAGAGGCGTTCTGAAGGTAAATAAAAATTAACTGATGTGTAATTAAAAATAGTATTTTTTTTGCGCTGTGCAAGCTAAATTGCTCTTTATAACATCATATAAAAGTTGCTATTTACATAGACGTCTTGAGTGATTGATCGGATTGATTCTTCTTACCCAAAAGGTATTGCTGTGGCTGTGTAACTGCAGATAAGCTGAGAGTTCATCTAATTAAAGTATGTCAGTCAGCTAATGAAAGTACCTACCACTGACAGGGCAAGTACAAATTCGTTTTAATGTTACTATGTTATATCGAAACATTAATATTTATAAGCAGTTATGAAAATTAAGTTATTTAATCGCTTTTAGCTAAAGCACTAAATAATAATTGCTTTGTTAATTGGAAAGCTGATTAGATGTAACATTACTAAATGTTAGCATAGCGTAACGTGTTTAGTTTGACGCTGAACGACAGTATTTTTAAATGTAATACTGATTTTTTTTTTTATATCGCTTAGATAAAGAAAATACTCGTTCACAATATCAGACACTTGCATTATTGGTGTCAGTGCTCTTCCCTTCTATCCGTCTCAAAAAATCTGACACGACCGAAGAGAGATCAGGTGCAGGACCGATGGCTTAACGTGATTTCCGAGGCACGGGGGTGAAACACAGTCAACTTCCTAACTCCGGGCAAGTACTGAGAATTTCTTGTCAGAAAACACAATACTTGTTATGGCCAGACCCGGGACTCGAACCCGGTACCTCGTCGACTGTAGCCCACCATGCCAACCACTAGACCAACGAGGCAGTATCCGTCTCATACAGTAATATTAATTTAACCTTTTTAACAAATGGCATTTATTAACACCTATTAGTTAAAAGAGGCCACTCATCACAAAACTGTCTGTCGTTCCGTCTTAAACACTAACCATCAAGTAGGTACTAAGCGCATTTGCTGTCATGAATTTAATAAATAAACCATTTATTCTAATTTAATTTTGTCCATCAAATCTAGGCCACAAGCTCTTAGTGTATATCAACTTTGGCAGAGTTCCCGGGAAGTTTTGACTTGTCAAGTAAAAAGTCGTTTCATTTTAATTTTCACTAACAGGCATATATCATCGCAGTTTTAAAACAGACCTGTTCCAGATATTAGTCACATTTCTTTATTTTGAATCTATTATACTAAGTAGCTCATACCGCGACTTCATCGGCGTGGATTAAGTTTTTTTTAATTCCAAAGGAACAAAAAATTTCCAGGTTAAAAGGTAACATATTATATGTCACTCTCCGTCAATCCGTTGCTCAAAAGCCAACAAACAAACACACTTTAGCATATAGAATACTAGAGGATGCCCGCGACTTCGTCCACGTGGATTAAATTTTTTCAATTCCCGTGGGAACTCGTTAATTTTTCCTATAAGTACCTGTACTAAATTTCATCAAAATCGGTTGAACAGATGGGGCGTGAAAGTGTAGCAGACAGACAGACAGACACACTTTCGCATTTATAATATTAGTATGGATTAGTTTGATTCTCTTATACAACCCTAAAAAAAATCCACCAACATTTATAAAAATGTTGGTGAATTTTTTTTAGGGTTGTCAGTTACAATGAGGAGCAATAGTGTTTAACTATGTCACAGGCTAGGTATACGTATTATAACACTAGCTGTTGCCCGCGACTTCACCCGCGTGGATTTAGGTTTTTGGTTCCCGCGGGAACTCTTTAATTTTCCGAGATAAAAAGTAGCCTCTCTGTCATTTCAGACTATAATCTATCTCTGTGCCAAATTTCATCCAGTTCAGTTCTGGCGTGATTGAGTACTTAACAAATATCCATCCATCCATCCATCCAAACTTTCGTATTTATAATATTAGTACATACGACGAAACGTATTATATCGTAAATATTTTTGTTGTTAGAATATTTTGAAGAATAAAAAAATGACAACCCTACATAAGATTGAAGTAAATAATATGTTAAAATTTTGAATAAATAATGTCTTATTTTGTAGTAACACGTTGTTGGCCGTAAAATAACATCGAAATAGGTTATTGTATCAATATGTATGAGCTTTGTAACGTAAATAGGTTTACATTTAAATATTTTAATGGAATTTAATAACTTCCATATTAACTACCGTATTTTAGTTCATATTATCATAAACGAATTCATAAGTATTATAAATGCAAAGAAGTACGAGTGGCCTAGTTATGACAACGCATACCAGACGATTACGATTGTTTTTTTTTTTAAATCCACTACAAGCTAGCCCTTGACTGCGATCTCACCTGATGGTAAGTGATGATGCAGTCTAAGATGGTAGCGGGCTAACCTGTTAGGGGCATGGCAGTTATATTAAACCCATACCCCTTCGGTTTCTACGCGGCATCGTACCGGAACGCTAAATCGCTTGGCGGTACGTCTTTGCCGGTAGGGTGGAAACTAGCCACGGCCGAAGCCTCCCACCAGACCAGACCAGGGAAAATTCAGAAATTATAAATTCCCAAATAGACCCTGCCGGGGATCGAACCCAGGACCTCCGCACGTTAAGGCAACAGCGCTACACGCTGCGCCACGGAGGTCGTCAAAAGCTACATTGACCCGTTTACATTGACCCAGCTACATTGATTTGTCGTATTAAGCAACATTGACCCAAGTCGGTAACTGGATGGGGTCGAATTTGGAAGTCTCGGAGAGCACGTTAAGCCATCGGTCCCGGTTATTATCACTAACAACAATCAAATAAATATTATAAATGCTGCGAGATCGCAGTCAAGGGCTAACTTGTAGTGGATAAAAAAACGTCGTATCGAGTCGAGGTGTCGCGTTTGTCTCTCACGTAGGACAACTTAGTTGCTACAGCGAAAATCGCATACTTGTCGTTGGAGGAAAGCTAATGTGCGACTTGGTTATCTAAATTAACTGTAAGCTTTAAAGCAACATGCAAATATGTCGGCCGCAATCATCTGGAATGTTTGCCGTTGCCACAGGAGCTTACACTGCAGTGCATTCAAATGTTACCTACATTTATTCTGGCTAAGTTTATTTCATGTAGGATATACGTAATATGTAGACGTGTTTGTTTTAACTCTATCACCGGTTTGGAATGAAGATTCTGCATAGAAGAAAAACTCGGCAGTTACACTTTTCAATTGCTATTTTTAATCATCAAAATGTTAGTGAGGTACTTAAGAATAAACAAATGCTTAAAACCCTTTATGTTCCTCAAACAACGACACAGCTTGTTGCATTTTCTTGCTGAGGCAGGAAGAGGAGCCTTATTTATCACAAGTACTATTGTATAAGTCATATTCGTTAAGTTTTGTTTTGTGAGTGGCATTTTAAAAAAAAAATTATCCAAAATGAAAAGGTGACTGGCTGACTGATCTATCAACGCACAGTTCAAACCACATAACGGATCTGCCTGAAATTTGGCATACAGATAGCTTTCATAACGTAGGCATCCGCCAAAAAAAGAATTTTGGGAAATTCTATCTAATATTTCCTAAAAAAGGGATTTCAATTTGTATGAAAATCTAACTTAAAGTGAGCGAAGCTGCGGGTAAACACTAGTTATAATATTGTATTTTGTTTGTAAAAAGGTGAATACTATCAAAGAAAAAACAAAATAATAAAAGTGCCCCAATATTCTAAATAATATTTTATCGTAACTAGGTGAATATTAACAATGAAATAACAAAGCTGCTCTCCGCAACATGGCCAGCAGTGCACCAACAGTTACCCCCAGTTGTTTCCACTCAAACGTAAACCTTTGCTATTATTGCAGCTGACTTTTTACTGCACTATTTCCCTTCGCTTGTGAATACTTTAGTACAATTTATCTCTCAAACGAAGGAGAAATAACCAGAATAAATCTTCTAATCTTAAACTAATATTATAAATGCGAAACTGTGTCTATCTGTCTATCTGTCCGTCTGTCTGTTTATCTCTTACGCTTTCACGGCCCATCCGTTCAACGTATTTTGATGAAATTTGGTACAGGGATAGTTTGTATCCCAGGGAAGGACATATACTACTTTTTATCCCGGAAAATTGAGGAGTTCCCGTGTGAATAATAAAACCTTAATCCACGGAGACGAAGGGCATCATCTAGTAATATAATATTTTATTGTAACTAGATGAATATAATATCATGGTAGACATGCCCATAAGATATAGATACAATGAAGAAACAAAATAACAAAGGTGCTCCCCACAACATGGCCAGCAGTGTACCTGCCAACAGTTACCCCCAGTTGTTTCCACTCAACCGTAAACCTCTGCTATTATTGCAGCTGCCTCTCCACTGCACTATTTCCCTTCACTTGTGAAAACTTTAGTGCTGCAGTTTAGCTCTCAAACGAAGGAGAAATAACCAGAATAAATCTTAATTTTCTATAAATTAAAATGTTTGTGAAATTTTGTAGCTGTCACAATGTAACAAGACTTCGAAAAAATTGTGAGTGTCAGCTCCGACCATTGATGTTACCATGGAAATATAAACAAGTGTTACCATGGAAACATAAACAAGCGTTACCATGGAAACATAAACAAGTATTACCATGGAAACATAAAGTAACGGAGTAAGTTCGATTTTACTCCCCATTAATTTTCATACCCCGGGCTTATTATGAAAATCGATTCAGGAGGTAAACTCTAAAAAGAGGACAGCTGTCGAATCGATTTCGGCTGGGCAGCGTTCTGGAAGCTTTGGGGTGTCTTTACATCCAAAATTCCTTAGTATCTGAAAACCAAAGTCTTCTAATAGTGCTCGTGACGATTTAAGGATCCGAGACATGGTCGCTGCTATATGGTACTGATAAGAAGGCTCAGGGTCACTCAGCGGGCGATGGAGAGAGCTATACTATAGAACTATATCGATCAGAAATTAGTGCGAATGAGTTACTGTCATAGCTCGAAGAGTAGAGTAGTTGATTCCACTCAGAAGAGTGTCAGACTGGCTATCCATATCCATCCTTTTTTTTAAATATTGCATGATAGGCTTGCGCTTGACGACAATCATGCGTAGTGCAAAGCAATGATGAGTTCTAGGTTGCAGCGCGCTTGCCTAGAAGATACCTATTCACTCTTGCCTTGAAGGTACTTCTATGCTAATGTTATAAATGCGAAAGTGTGTCTGTCTGTTTGTCTGTCTACTACGCTTTCACGGCTTCTTTTATAATCTAACGGTTTCTATCCCGCTATAGATTATAAACAGTCGAAAGATTGTAAACCGTTCAATGTTCTGAGTATTAATTTATGAAATATTTATTGTTTTTACGTTTTCTTGTCTCTTTCTCTTCTTATCTCTTTGTACAGTTCGCGCGCGAGTTGAATGCAGAGTAAATGTAAGTGTCACCATACATTTACTCTGCATTCAACTCGCGCGCGTACTATAGGTTAGGTTAGGGTTTGACATGAATATTCAGGTATATTCAGGAATATTCAGGTTTGTTGGTTTGTCCTTCAATCACGTCGCAACGGATCAACGGATCTACGTGATTTTTGGCATGAGTATAGTTGAGGACCTGGAGAGTGACATAGGCTACTTTTTATCCCGGAAAATTAAGGAGTTCCCGCGGGAATCAAAAAAACTTAAACTACGCAGACGAAGTCGCGGTCATCCATCCAACTAGTCCATTATAAATCCCTCTCTGACAGCTTCAGTAAGCTCTATTGTATATTTCACAGGCAATTACTAAGTTCTCTATACAACTAAATATGTACTACATCATTTCACGTGCAGTGGGCTGGTTTATTATTCTACTCGTATATACGCCATCATGGATAGTTTCGCCTGTACCTAGTTTCGCGCTGAATTTTGACAACGTTTAAACTGGGTAATGTTAGTTGTACAATAGTACCTATTAGGTACCTAACTATGAATATATCACCGGTTGTGACACACTAACTTAAGTCGGAAAATGCCCGACTATTTTCGAGCCCATCCGGGGCCTTTTTCATGAGCTAGTTCGCGCGACGTGGCTGAACGACGACTGTGGGACGGGTTCCAAACTAGTCGGGCATTTTCCGACAAAAATAGCGAGTACAATCGGTGATATATTTAATATTAAAAATAATGTCGTCCCGACCGAAATTCGGCCACGGCGGCCAATCTCCAGAGAGATTAGCCATCTGTGCGGGAGATATTATAGTACACAAGTGTGTGCACAAACACAGGTGCACTCTCTGTTCCTTTACTCTCATAGCCCGATGGGACGGAAAATCCGACACGAACGGAGAGAGATCAGGCGCAGGACCGACGGCTTAACGTGCTCTCCGAGAAACGGGGGTGAAACATGTAACTAACCTGACGGGGTCCCTAAGAATCTATACCTCTCTCTACAAGTAAAATTCAATGTTTCTTTGTAATGGCTCATGAATCATCTAGCAGTAAACCCTCATCATCGTTGCGAACATAATAACTCAAGTTCTTTTAGAGTTTCAGAAGCTTCGAATTCAATCAACCCAACGACTAGTTTAAGAACTGATTTCAATGAATTTCAGTTTACATAAGACTGGCTTAAATTACGCGTTCGAGATATAGAAAACTTGTAAAAAATGATCAAGTATAAATCAACAAAGTGAAGGCAAACGCCTATTCGCGCATTCGAGTATAGAACTAGTATACAACTATGACACACGTTTTATATGAGAGTTTTATATTTAACGTGTTCGAGTATCTAAATAGTATACAACCATGACACACATTTAGAAGTGTATGTTTGCTATACGATCCTGTTCAAGTATACTGCGCTTTGTTCGTTTTAATGTTTTGCCTCTTAACATACACAGCAAGCCAGATTTATGTTTGCCTCTTAACATACACAATAAGTCAGTCTTATGTATAGGATCAATCATATTATATTTCTATGCGAAATATATTTAAAATCAAGAGAGTTGACCTTATATATGGATAGTCACTCAGAGTTTCGATTTCTATCTTATGTAACATACATTTAAGTTGTTCCATAAGATTCCATAAGGTCACACAGTGGTGAAGCTAATTATCCCTAGTGGCAAGCATCTTCCTTTTATAAAGGAAGGTGCTTTGTTTGGCATCATATACTTTAACTAACAAAATATATGATGGTTGACTGGCTCCGCCCCGCCATCAACGGTAGTCTTCTTCCCACTCTTGGTATTCCAAAAGACATATCGATACATGAGAACATGGGCCAATAAGCCTCATAAAATACCAAAAGCCAACAAGCCTCCCCCCCCAAACCACTAGGCATCAACCGCGAAATGGCGCAACGTACACGAGCGTACTTTAGAGTGGTGCGTTCCACTTATGTCAGCATAAAGCTGGATAATTACATTTTTAAAGTGGTGTAATCCCACATATACCTGTAATAGGTTTCAAGGATACACCAGGCGCACTGCAGGGATGTTCGCCGCAACGAAACAGAGTCCACAGGCGTGATGCAACCTTCAGTAATAGTATATTAATCAAATATAGCGCGCAACCATCATGGGTAGTAGAACATTGTTTGGAAGTAAGTTTGATATTGGTAATAGTAAACAGAGTCCTTCCAACCATGATTAGTTATTGTTCGATCATAGCGAACATCGTAGTAATTTTGTATAATAATTAGTTATCGTTCGACCATAGCGAACATAGTAATTTCATAGGTATGTTGTTACAATAAAATCGCATGGTAAAATCAGACGTACTGTAGAACATAGAAATGTACACGAAGTGTACTACGCACAGAAAGCAAGCTCTCTGGTTCAACAACAACCTATCCCATCTTGACGTCCTACCGAGGTAAACATCAAGACAGAACCAGCCGTGCCGATGCATCGCCGGAGCGAGTGATATATTCTACAGGCCCAACTCAACCTGCAATGATAATTGTATGTTATGGGTATATATGTAATATGTTATATTTATATATGTTATTAATCCACCATAGGTAGATTGAATATCGTAGGACGCCATCCAGCCAGGTTCACGAAGTACAAGTACTAAGGCTCCCTTACCAGATGGCATCCAACAACTAGCTTGTACGCAATACAATATTGGCACAACATGCGTGTGAATCAGTGCCCAAACGGCTGAGAATCATCTAGTGCTCGTCCCACCGAGTGGACCGGACGCCGGGAAGCTCATTAGTAAGCTTCCATGCACCCTCGATTAGATCATATATACTATGTACATATATATAGTATGTACTATTATTGTATTATTGTTTTAATATTATTTTACTATTATTTTATCATTATAATATATTTTAATTTTTTTTTTTTTTTTTTTTTTTTTTTTTTTTTTATTACTAAATTATTTTCCCCTGAATAGTAAGATACGTATAGTTACAAACACCGCCAACTTCCTAACTTCCGGGCTAGTATACTGAATGGCCCGACCTGGGACTCGAACCCGAGACCTCTTCAACTGCAGTCAAACATGCTAACCACTAGACCCACAAGGCAGTTACGTGATATATTTATAGTTATAATGAATATCACTCACGCTAGTTCAAACGTTAAAATAGTACGTAAGTAATACCATACAGTTTAAACTTGAGGTTATTGTAAATGCATGCGTGTATTCTAGTAAAACCGAGAGGATCTTTCCTAGGTTTATTTTAAAACTAGACGATGTAAATTAAAACTCCAGCGGAAAAAAGGTGCTATATGTAGCTATGACATAGAGTAGACTTGTTTGTTTTCAATATCGTATGATGTAGTGTAGTGTGTAACATACGCTGTGTATTTTTAATATGAACGTGCAATATCAACATCAACTGCTTTTTTAATAAATTAACTTTCTAATATGGGTACAGTCGCGATATACAAGGTAAATACCTATATATAAAAATGCTGATAAGTGATAAGTAACCTCTTAAGGAAAACTTCTCTACATAATTCGGCCAAGTTCAAATCGGACTCGCACACAATGGGTTCCGCACCATCGTACAAGATTTATCACTGTGTCGATTTTGAAAACAAGTATATATTGTATGGGGACTTTAATCCATTAATTTATTTAATTTTCATTATTTGCTGTTCCAACCAACTAAGTACAGAATTTACTAACTTTTTGAAAATTTCATTTTTATACCTTACGGTTCAAGAGATACAGCAAATAACTCCGAAAAAATCACGTTTCTTGTATGGAAATATTTATTTTCAATTAAATTATTTTTTTATTAACTGACTTCAAAAAAAGGAGGAGGTTCTCAATTCGTCGGAATCTTTTTTTTTTTTATGTATGTTCCCCGATAACTCGAAGACGCCTGGACCGATTTTGAAAATTCTTTTTTTGTTTGAAAGGGTATACTTCAAAGGTGGTCCCATATAAATTTGGTGAAGATCTGATGAAGATCTTCGAAGACAGATGTTCCCCGATTACTCGAAGACGCCTGGACCGATTTGGAAAATTCTTTTTTTTTAAAGGGTATACATTCCAGGTGGTCCCATGGTCATTAGGTCTGATGATGGAATCCTGGGGAAATCAAAGGAAGTTAAATTTTATAAGGACTCGAACCCAGATAGTTATTAGGTACAGGTCTGTCTACCTTTCGAGAACCTATTTTTTTTTTTTATATATATTTACAGCACTAAAAAGCAAACAATAAAATTATTTTTAAATAAAAAAAAACCGCCTTCAAAAACTAAAAAGCAAAAAATAATTGGATATATTTACATATTATTATTTCTACCCACTATGTTGAAGTCGGGCGGGTATAACAAGGATAAGCAAAGTTGACGCAAGGCTCGCCCGACTTCAACATAGTGGGTAGAAATAATAATATGTAAATATATCCAATTATTTTTTGCTTTTTAGTTTCTGAAGGCGGTTTTTTTTTATTTAAAAATAATTTTTTATTTGTTGTTTTAACAACCAAAAATACACACACAGTGAATTTCTAAACTGTCTAGCTATAACGGTACAGCCCACTGACAGACGGTCAGACGGACGGACAGCGGAGTTTCGAAGTTTGAAAAAGTACCTGAGGCCCAATCGTCTAAGCAAATCGTAATAATTTCATAGCTTAAAACGTATTACGAACTGTTTAAGGAGTTGATAAGGATGTATTTTGACGTGCAGGCATGTAATGAACTCCTTAAACAGGTCGAATTATCCGTTTCCACAATTCCTTACTCAATGCTGATTAAACTAGTTGTCAAATACCCAATTGCGTAAGCATCTTTTTTTTTTAACTTAGGCTGGCGCTTGGCTGCAATCAGACTTGCATGCGAGAGGTGATGCAGCCTAAGGTGGAGCGCGCTTGCCTAGAAGATGCCTATTCACTCTGGATTTGAAGGAACCTATTGATTGATTGATTTGAAGGTTGAAGGAGGAGGGGGAAACGGAAGCCGGAAGGGCATTCCAGTACGCTTACTCTGAGTTTTAACATTTCAAATACGATTGATCGACGTGAGACCACGCCAAGTGTAAGCGAACGTCAAAGTAAAATAGACCCAAAAGCTCTTGCTTTAAAGTCACTAATTCAGCGTTTGGAGCGCTGGGTGTGAGTAAATACACGAAATGATGAAATGAGCTCTAAACCAATGTTGTTAAGGTTCATTTTACTTTAACGTTCGCTTACACTTGGCGTGGTGAGTTCTCACGTCGATCAATCGTATTTGCAATATAAAAACTCAGAGTAAGCACATATCATAGCTATCTGAAACAGTGTCCAGCTATTCGCAATGTCCCGGAGTCCGGACATATTGAGTGATTGCAAAAAGTATGCTCTGAATTTATGAACTCCTGGTATTTCGAAAGAACTAAGTACCTGACATTTATTTATTTGTAAAATGCCCGAGTAACCGATTCTTGGCAGACTCACAACTCAGTATTTATGAATGGGCCGATAACAGCTTCCTAGTCGCGTTCGCTCCCATTATTTCCCATTATTTCGGGAATAGGTATTGCATCATTTGTACATCGCCGCGGCGAAAGATCCGCGAATACGGATACAATCACGTGGTATACAACAGAGTGTTTACCTACTTACTGGTGCAAAAATAAATTGCACGTAAAATACGTGCACGTTTGCACGTAATACGAACGTTTAAAGTTTTAAAATAGTTATATGTACAACAAGATAGCAAAGTTCGTTTTTGTTACGAGTACATAGTTTGAATTCCGAGAGAGCGAAGGATTCTTTAATAAGTTAGAATAGTTAGTAGAATCCTCAGTGTAGTGAGGGATTTAAAGGCACAAGAAACAAACAACTTTGTTATCGTAAGATAAATACTTTTCACCTCAATAGCGAGAAAATACGAACTGATTTTGAACGTTTCGTGGATTATGTAAAGAAAATTGCTCAAACCACACACTACAAAACTCTCACTCTCTTACTCTGTGGCTATCGAAAACTGCAAGCCAAGCCTTTTTGACTTATAATATTTTTTATCCATTGAAGGTTTGCCGTTAAATTTTATTTTTAGTTCAGAGAGCAGCAATTTACTCTTATTTTATTTCATTTTACTTCATACGTGATGATCACTAAATTAGAGAATAACACCTATTAGGTATATTTTCGCCTTAAGAAGCGCATAGCGCTAACGTATCTCTAACGTACTCTCGCTACGTATATCGTGACGTGACGTAACGTCATCCGTATGACCTGAACAAACATATCGATTATAAGTTCATACAATTGCGCGTGCAAATAACTGCACATTAACAGCGTTTCGCAGAAATAAGCGAACATAAAGCGAATGCATTGCCTCCGCCACCCCGCCGGTTTCCTGTGAAGCGGGCAATATTGTGCAAAACAATTATATGGAAACTAGGCGCACAAGGTACAATTTGTACCGGAAATACGATTTTCCACGTGTAAATTCCCACTTAATCATTCTAATAATTTTCTTCAAACAATTTTTTTTCAGAAAATAATATTTAGTGAACGTGTTACTGCTTAGTGAACAACTTTTTGTCCCGGAAAATTATGGTAGGTTCCTAGCTCCGAGGAGGAATTTAAAAAACTAAATTCTCGCGGCAAAAGTCGCGGGCGTCATCTAGTATTGAATATAGGTAATTATATGAATATATTATAATATGGAAACTAAGAAGCCTGCGACTTTGTCCGCGTGGAAGAATATTTTTAATTCTCACGGGATCTAATACATTATCCAAAACAAAAACTAGCTTAAGTCACTCTCCGTCCTCAAAAACGGACGGACGGACGTGATTTTTTGCATGGGTCCTCCCCCTATGCAAAAAATTACGTCGTTTCGTTACTCTGTGGCACCGTGATTGAAGGACAGAGCAACAAACAAACACACTTTCTCATTTATAATATTGGTATGAGTTTGGTACACTAATTGTTTTTTAAAATGTAATTTAATATCTCTTGCTGCACTTAATAGTGAAACGGTGAAACCCCATAGGTAATGTCCTCAAAAGTGCGTGATATCTGCACATCTACACTTCTCTAGCGTGGTGGACTATGGCCAAAACTAGAATTACTATTCTCTTTCTATTAGAAGACTCGTTGATCAGCGATGGCTTGAAATGGTGATGATGATTATTGCTTAAGTACTAAGATTTTTATCCACTACAAGCTACTAGCCCTTGACTGCGATCTCACCTGATGGTAAGCGATGATGCAGTCTAAGATGGTAGCGGGCTAACCTGTTAGGGGCGTAGCAGTTATATTATATACATACCCCTTCGGTTTCTACACGGCATCGTACCGGAACGCTAAATCGCTTGGTGGTACGTCTTTGCCGGTAGGGTGGTAACTAGCCACGGCCGAAGCCTCCCACCAGACGAGACCAGGGAAAATTCAGAAATTATAAATTTCAAAATTGACCCTGCCGGGGATCGTACCCGGGACCTCCGCACGTTAAGGCAATAGCGCTACACACTGCGCCACGGAGGTCGTCAAAATTCGTCAAAAAAGGTCGTATTCAGGATACATTGCCTGATCTTTAAAGAATTAGTATTGAATCGCAAACTTGGGTAGGTTTATTCATATACCTAAACTACCATTAAGTTTCCAATTTCCCCTATTTATTATTCAGCACATTGTACTTGTACATTCCCCCTTCTAAATTGTAGGTAGGCAGGTATATTATTCTGTTGAAATTACACCCCGCCAAGGCTATGAAATTTTGCCAAAACATAAACAATAGTTACGTGTATTATACTATATGACAGTAATTACCCACAAATTAATACTAATAGGTCTAGGTACAAGGAATTTAATTTTTTTCTTTGGACGTCACTATTTGGGCCAGCCTTTATAATAGTAATTCAGTTGACTATTTCATTTTATCAATGAAAAGGAAAATCAATAGAAATTTAAGGCCCAATCAGACTCTCAGAGTAATCGTAAACCGATTGTAAAATAGAGCATTCGAATGCTTTTATCTTCAAAGAAGATCAAGCGTCGTAAAAAACTGAATACTGATAACAGATGTGCCACAGACGTATATACAGATATTGTAAAGGGTCCATCACATAGCATAGACGAATTAACACTACTATAGTAAATCTTAGACAGTTTTCTCGGAGATCTTTCTAACTTGCGGAACAAACTGAACCGCAAGACCCCTATGGTCTTGCAAGGACCTCCACAGAAAATTCTTGAACTTCCATAATAATATGATAAATAGTGGATAGAAATACACGTTACTTTTCCGAAGTCCATGATAATGCCAAGGATAATCATGGGATAGTATATTGTTTGCTGATGATACATCACTTTTGTTTAAAATAAATCGTTACGAAACAACTCTTGACGAAGTAAACAATTCTCTCACTAAAGTGGTACAGTGGTTTGAAGCTAATAACCTACTCCTCAATGGAAAAAAGGCAAAGTGTATCAAATTTACATTACCTAATGTCAAACAGGGAAAAACCACTGTACAACTTGATCATGAGGAATTAGATTTAGTGGATACCGCTGTTTTTCTCGGAATAACGTTAGATGCTAAACTCCAATGGGGCCATCACATAAATGACTTATCGAACAGGCTTAGTTCTGCTGCATACGCGGTTAAAAAGATTCGCCAGTTGACAGATATAGAAACGGCGAGATTAGTTTATTTTGGTTACTTTCACACTATTATGTCATATGGTATATTATTATGGGGTAATGCTGCTGATTTTAATTCTGTTTTTGTGCTGCAGAAGAGGGCTGTTCGAGCCATATATAATATGGGACCAAGAGAGTCACTAAGAATTTAAAGAGATAATGAAAGAAGTAGAAGTTTAATTCGCTATTATCCGCCACAGTAGGTAAACCTATGTGTTACAGTGTGTATCTTGCACTTGTAGCTTGCGATATTCACCACACCACACACATCTTCCACATTACCCTCAACGTACGTTTCACTCCGACACCGGAGCATCTTCAGGGATGTTACGCTTGCTTTTATCCAATATTTAAGTGAAATTTTCAATACCTGTCTTTTCATGTCAACCCCGTATTAAGGCGCTGTGAGCTCACGAGCTGAAAACACGGGCGCGCGGGGGTGAAATCGAGCAAGCGCATGTCGCAAAAAATGCAAGAAATCATTTATAATTAAATAAATATTCACTTTTAAATACAAATTAATCCGACAGTGTGTTTGATTTAGATATATGAATTTAATCTTATATTTCTAAATTGCTTTGAAAGGTAAACTAAGAGGTATGTTTAAAATAAATTTCTATGCAGAGATTTTTTTAAATTGTGTTTTGAGATACGCCAATGGAACAAATTGTAAAAATAAAAATTATTTTTACAAGCATACATTATGTCACCGTTTGATGGATACACTGCTTTTAAAAACCCCCTTTTACGCTACACAGGGCCTTAAACTCTTAATCAAAAAGCGTAAAAATTTACTAAAATCGGTGTTGTGCATGTCAGCTTAAAATAAGTAGGTAAGTAATGTGACGTAAGTAAGTTAACTCAAAAAATACTTGGCGACACTTTGACTAAAATAACAAAAACATAATAATGACAAAACAAAATATTTAGCTTTTCCCGCGCGGAAACGGAAAGCATAAATATATTATGAGATGAATATTCTTATGATTTCTCTATTCGTTGAAATATCTAGTTTCAAGACACTAGACACAATAAAAATGTCAAGCCCAAAGAAACTCCACGACCCACTTTTATATTTTTTGTAAATAAAGTTATTACAAGATTAATGATTACGTACCTGTATTATATAAAAAAACACAAATATTGTACCTATTTCTGTCCGTTATAGACTTTATATTAATATTATATCTGTGACATTTTTCAATTGACTTCCAAAAAAGTAGAAAGAAACAATACTGGAGCTTATGTACTTCCTTGCAGTGCACCAGGTCTTGTCTTGCCCCCCTACCAATTCTACACTGAATCGCATCGGAACGTTAAAACGCTTGGCGCCTTATACGCCTTTGCCGGTAGGATGGTAAATAACTAGCCACGGTCGAAGCCTCCCATCAGACCAGAGAAAATTCAGAAATTATAAATTCCCAAATTGACTCCGCCGGGAATCGAACCCGGGACTTCCCGCTATAATTATGAACACAGCGCTCACCACTGCGCTAGGGAGGTATAGTATGACGGATGTACGGACGACGGTCGGTGAGGCGTTCCTATCAACTCTCAGCAACTTTGTTACGCCAGCGCCAAATTCTTTTAAGACCTGTACTCACTGACTGACTTTATTAGGTTTGTTAGGTTAACTCTGTAAGTTTTGACCGCCTCGTTGGTCCAGTGGTTGGAATATTCGACTATGGATAACGGGGCCTGGGTCCGATTCCTGAGTCAGGCTATAATTATATGTATTGGGTTGTTCTGGTAAGGAAGTCGGTGGTGGTCGGTGGCGGTGGCCGAAATTATGTGGCGTAAAAATGGTACCTATTGTTACTGTTGTTACATAATCCAGGTTAGGCTAAAAAAATATTATTTTGACCACATACCTATGTACCTAGAGATCCTTCAAAAATGGCTCTCTAGTCTCTACCACAGAATAGGTAATATATATATACGTAATAGCACGTTGTATCGCCCGCAAAGCAAGTCTGCGCTAAAAGTGAATGAAAAAGGAACATGAAATTCTACAATGGTCAGAACGACCTTTTCTTCTACATTTTACTTAGATTTTATTATTTTTTCGCTGTTCACTGCTATTATTTATTTGAAAGCTACGAGTTTCCTATACATGTTGTAATTAAAAATGTTTTCATTTTTATTGTAACTGAATGACACTATAGCATCCTATTTTATTTATTTTGATGTACGAAGGTACAAAATAATTTGAAGTTTTTGAAGGTAGGTACTTATTAGATTGTAAAAATAATACTTCATTCTACAATCCCATTGCTCGTATGTGCCGCCTATATAATGGTCTTATCTTAATTAACCGTAATATTGACATTTTCAATAATTTTCTTCACGTATTTAAAAAACAAATTCATAAATTATTTCCGACTTTCAAGCATGTTTATATGCCAACTCGCCAACAAACTGGCCCACCAGTTTGGCGAGATATATATTATGTAAAAATTGTTGTATCCATTAGAAATAAATAAATTAAAAAAAAAAAAAAAAAATATAATTATTCTTGAATACTGTAATTATTTCAAATTTTGACTTAAATTTTGACAATATTGTGTTTAGGCCCTTTTTTATTTTATATTTTAAAACTGCACTCTAATTTTTAAGTAATATTAATGTTGACTATACTTAACAACGTGATTTTAACATAATATATTGTATTTTCTATATAATGCTGCGTACACATACTTTAGTGTTGCTGCTTGGATCCAGTTTTGAATTATTTTGTATTTTGACGATGTTTTAATAACAACCTGTTTTTTGTACCCTTGCAATAAAATAAAATAAAAACTGAAAAAAAAAAATCTTTATTCGGAACTATCAATGACACAGTTAAGGTACAATGTATATAAAAAAGTACTCTGATACAAAACAAAAAATATAAGATTACTAGGATTACTTAGAAACTACACTGTGACATAAACAATTCCGAAAAGGGCATCGCCTCAGCGTGATGCTGTTATGGTGTATCTACACCATAACAGCGCTGATAAATAATAAAATTGATATTTCTTTAGCTGTTGACTGAGAATTTGTGTATAGGGCACCTTAGCTAAAATTTCTAAGTACATTGAAACCATTTCAGTAGAACGCGTAGGTACGTCAAAATTATCGTTTTTCTTGTTCTATTAAAAGACGAATCATCGTCCAGCGTTTTGACGATTCTATTTATATGGGTGTTATGACATTTTCTACTGAAGCTGCATCTCCACGGCCAGGTGTCAGCGCGATGTGAAATATAAATTACACTCGTACAAACTGACTGTAGGTTATTCCATAAAATGGGTCACTATTATCATATTATAAGTAAATCAAATATCAAATAAATATTATAAATGAGAAAGTTTGGATGGATGGATGTGTGGATGTATGGATGGATGGATGTATGGATGAATGTTTATTACTCAATCACGTCCCAACGGCTGGACGGATCTGGATGAAATTTGGCAGAGAGATAGATTATCGTCTGGAATAACAGATAGGCATAATTTTTATCCCGGAAAATTTAAGAGTTCCCGCGGGAACCGAAAAACCTCAATTCACGCGGTTGAAGTCACGGGCATTAGCTAGTTACAAAATATCTTCTTCGTAAAATTTTATTTTTTTAGTAGATACGGGATCTTTTCAACCAATTTTGATGAAATTTGGTATAGAGGTAGGACCCGGGGAATGATATTACTAGGCTACTTTTTATCCTGGAAAATGAAGGAGTTCCCGCGGGAATCAAAAATCGTATCCGCGCGGAAGAAGTCGCGGCATCATCTAGTTTTTAAATGTGTTTTGACGAACTCCGTGGCTTAGCGATGAACGCTGATGTCATCTGTCAGCTGATCTTAGAAGTAGGAGGTTCGGTCCCCGACAGGTTCATTTTGGGAATTCGCCCGCTACCATCTTAGACTGCATCATCACTTACCATCAGGTGAGATAGCAGTCAAGGGCTAACTTGTAGTGGATAAAAAGAAAGACTAGGTAATAACAGTACATTTTCTAGATGTTTATTTAGAGGCGACACGCTCCACTTCTTAATCAGATAATTTGTACGTTGCTGTAATATTCTCTCTTATGCAAATGTAGGGCGAGTGGAAAGTTAGGGGTGTGGAAATGAATAAAAGTTGACCGATTTAAAGAAAGAAAGGAGCATTTCTACGTCTACTTTTTTGTTCAAAATGATATCTTTCCAGAAAATAACAAAAAGGCAATACACAAGAACATTTTACTTTTTGCCTAATACTGTATTAGGTAAATACGTATTATTGTCAGAGTAGGGTACAATTATTATGATTATACCCGACAATTCAAGCTCACCCAAGCAGATTACACAGTATTATCCGTGAAGATCTGTAATGTTTTTGTTCGGGCCCGCTTACCGTAGAAAATAAGATAATTCTAACAATACTGACTAATGAAAATTGTCTGCCAAGCGTGACTCTTACTTGACTTCTCGAAAAGACTAGTGACCACCCACGGATCAATCATGTTTGAATTTCAAAAACTTCAATTTATAAAGGGGTACTTTGCGCAAAATTACAGCTGTCTAGACCTGAATGTTGGGATTTGGCGTTGATGAGTTAGTGATAGAAGATAAACGTTAAAGTTAGTAGATAGTTAAAAGTTAGTTGACAAACTATCGCTCCCCCCCCCCCCCCCTTTTTTTTATAAGTTTTACTGTAGGTACTATTAGAGCGACCGCAGTCCGCACACGGTTTCCCTCCAGTGGGAATTTGGAAAAATCTGAACTTATTCGTTTTTTTTTTTTAAATACGAGTTTAAAGGCTAGCGCTTGGCTGGCTTGGCACCTGCAGAAACTATTTTGTTATGTAATTGGTATAAGATAGAGTTAATATATTCATTAATTAATTAACTAATTATCTACAGAAGAAGACCAAATTTATGTTAGGTACTTTAAGTTCAAATAATAGCTGTCTTATTAAAAATGTTTAGCAGAAAAGAAAATTCATTTGAAATGAGAATTTTTCAAGTATATTGCAAATAATTTATTTTGAACTAAAGTAGAGAGGAGAATTTTCCCAACGGTTTCTTGATATAATTCCGAAGCAGTCTCTAAAGTATAGGTTTTTATATCGAAACTTCCAGAACAAGCAAACTTGAGTACTAAACGGGAAACTCGAAAGTTTGGAAAGTTGTAAAGAAACAATAACTTCGGGGCAAAGATATATACATTTTACATTGTTTTAGACAAGACTACGTGTTTGCACTTATCATGCACGGGAGGCGAAGCACTCTTTGGTTTCACTAGGCATAACCTATAAGTAGCCGCTTTAATGAAATGAATGAATGAAATATTCTTTATTTAGAAATCGCGTTAATCGTTTTTTGGTACATTTTCATTTTGTAGATGCTTTACGTAAGCTGTAAAGCATCCACAAAATGAGTACACTATACGCCACACAAAGCTCTGCCTGAAAATCACCGCTGCAGTAACTATTTTAGCATCATGAAAATGAAATTGAAATGATTTATTTCACGTAGGAAAACTTGTGCCACTCAAGTCAAGTCAAGTCATAAGTCGCAACTCGCAAGAATCTACCACCGGTTCGGAAAGGCGTTCTACTGAGAAGAACCGGCAAGAAACTCAGCAGTTACTCTTTATTTTACTTTTGTAATAAAAAAATACAATATCTTGTATTTTGTTATTAGTGTTATTGTATGTTTAGTTAGTAATCTATATGTATAATTTATCATTTCACGTTTATTGATACAAATGCCACAATCTGCTTTTTGAACTGAAAACGCATAGACACAGCGCTTTAGTGAAAAGTTGTCTGCGCGTATAAAATACGCCGTGTGTATAGATGTACTATTAACTATTAACTATATACTATTAACTATTCTGTGCTATTACTTATTTTGAGGTATAGGCTCTTAAGCACGTTGTTGATTTAACTAGAGAATAAGGTCCCCAGCCCCTTTATTCTAAGTCAATGGCTATCAAAAAGTGAAGGCCACTGAAATTTATTTTGTATCCATTGAAGGTTTGCTATGAATTATTTTATACTTCATAACAAACCTATAATGGATAAAAACTGAACTGAGCGGATCTACTCTTTGAATCTCTTTACTCTGGGCCTTTATTTACAAAACATCGCTGTGTGTGACGATTTCCTCCCTGGAGCTTTTCTGTTTGAATTTTGATCAAGTTTTGATGATTACCTAAATATTTAATAATAAAGTACAAACAAAGCAAAAGTTCGAGTTCGCGTAAGGGCAAACGACGGATCTTATCAATTTGTTGTTCCGTAGGTACTGTCAGGGATTCCCAAACTATTTTGGGCTAGAGAGCCCTTTATTAAAATGAACTGATACCTCTGACCCCTATAGCCAAAATACTTTAAAAATCCTATCTCCAGTTTTTTCCTATTGATACAAAATACTTAACAATTTAAAAACTTTGATCATTTTCTCATCAAAATTGAACAATATAAATATACAGAAAATTCAGTAAATATCAAGTGTAATTAGTATTTATTAATACAAATTACATAAAAATACTTACTAATAATAATATTGCAGGTAGTTATTTTATGAAAAAAAAATCATTAATAATATAGGGGTAGGTTTTTAGACTTCGTCGACCCCCAAAATCAGTTTTCGTTTATGTCGAATCGATATCGACCCCTTGGGTTTCCCATGGGGACCACTTTGGGAATCCCTGTTCTAAACTAATAGGTAGTAATTGGCTTTTTGCTGGCGTGGTAGTGCTGGCATGAAATTCACAGACCATATATTTTTTTGCGAGTTTTGAAAGCTTTTTATATTAAAAGAACTAAAAAACTATAAATTATACAATATTGATATCAATATGTTAAAAAGTGGATTTTTTGTCTAAAGTCTAATTAATAATTATGTGACAGAAATACGATTGGCAAAATTTTTCTCGATACAAAATATTTCAAATAAAAAGTCCCCGCGGACGAAAATATACTTGCAACTGGGCCCGTTCACACGGCGTCGTCGCAACGCATATATTTTGACGCATAGCCGTACACACGGGCGTTGCGTCATCGCAGGGTTACTTACACCGGCGTCGCAATGAGTACACCCCCGCCCGATTCGTCTCGGGGGCATCAGTTCGTGTCTGCGTTGCGTCGACGCAGCGCACCGTGTGTAGTGTGTACACTATGATTATTAGTATTGTAAAACGACGCAGCGACAGCGTCGTCGACGCAACGCTGACGCAACGCGCCGTGTGGACCGGCCGTTTAGAACATGTGCTTTTTAATTATATCTTCCCTCTTAATTAATTAATTCAGTATTAAAACCAAATCAAATCAAATTATATAAAGTCCATGACACAATCAATTCTATTAAAGTTTTTCTTAACTTTTTAGTTAAAAAAATAGTATCTAAACAACAACAAGTAACATTAAGCAGTAGTTTAGGTAAACAAGTTATTAATGGAAGTAATTAAACTCGTAAGCTAAAATAAGATTGTAATACACAGCTCAGAAAGTTGCGGCTCTCAGAAAAAATATAAAATTACGTATTCTGGATTAAGAACATCAGGGACTGGGCTTTGATGAGATAATCAGTTAGGGAGTCGGGTTTTTCTCTTCATATTAAAAAGAGATTATTCGTAACATTAAATAAAACATTTTATAAACTATACACCAAGGGCATAGAAGACTGTCTGTCTGTTAACTATACGTTTTCACAGGCCATTTGTGCAACCCATTCTGACGAAATTTTATTCAGAAATAAGGTGCATCCCGTGTAAGGACGGGGGCTACTATTTATCCCGGATAATCAATTAATTCATTGTCCGGGATTTTAAAAAATCCTAAATATAAGCTGACGAAATCGCATATAACATAAGTACTACCAAAAGTATAATAATATAAGTTACTAGCAGATTGAAAGAATGAGCCGTTCAAGTGTAGCAGACAGACATTCGCATTATATTAGTATGGAAGTATGGATCATAATATACCTATAGTATACCTTAGCATACCCACTGTAGAATGAACGTAGGTATAAACTCAGGTACTGAAATAAATGTCTGAAATCTAAAATTTCTAGAGCGTATCAAAACGAACCAGTTTCAAGTAGAGCCAGTGAAAACACCTCTATTGTTTATATGAGAACTACGAAACGGTGGAATAAACAACACCTGAGAGCAAAAGAGGGTTAATATTTTAAATGGATACTTGTATTTCTTTTTTTAACTTCATTTTAAGTTAAATATTATACATTCAAAATCGTAAGTAGTGCGAGTAAACAACTTGGTTTTCTTTTAATAAAGTTCATTTTAAGTTAAATATTATTCATTCAAAATTCATAGTTCGAGTAAATTAATGAAATTAACTTTTTGAAAGTGCTTATTTGGTGAAAAATTTACTCCGGATTTTTATGTGGGCGAATTTTTTTCGCTGGCTTGCTGAAGTTTGTTTGTTGCTACAAAACATCCGTTTATTTTGTATATATATATTGTTATTTGAGTATATATTATAATATAATTTTAGAACACAGTTATTTTTGCCGGAACTCAGTAGGTAGTTTTTACAAAACGTTTATTTTGTATATTTTTTGTTGATGCATGCATCATGTTATTACGTAGTTTGTTGTTGGTCCTTGTTGGTCTAGTGGATAGCATGTTCGACTGCCGCTGACGAGGTCCCGGGTTCGAGTCCGAGGTCGGGCCATAACAAGTATTGGGATTTTCTGACAAAAAATTCTCAGCACTGGCCCGGAGTTAGGAAGTCGGCGGTGTTACACCCCCGTGCCTCGGAGACCACGTAAAGCCGTCGATCCTGCGCCTGATCTCTCCGGTCGGATTTTCCGTCTCATCGGGCTATGAGAGTAAAGGAACATAGAGTGGACCTGTGAATGCGCACACACTTGTGCACTGTAATATCTCCCGCGCAGATGGCTAATCTCTCTGGAGACAGGCCGCCGTGGCCGTGGCCTCGGTCGGGAGGACATTATTTTTTAAATATACATACTAATATTATTCTATACTAATTTTATAAAGAGGTAAATTTTGTGAGGTTGTAGGGGGTAATCTCTGGATCTACTGAACCGATTTTGAAAATACTGGTACCGATAGAAAGCCACGGTAACAAATACTGTGGCTTTCTATCGGTACCAGATTCCTAATTTTTCGGGTTATTAGCCTATGGCACTCACAAGAGCAATTTAAAAAACCCTTGGGAATTTAAAAACCTTATTTCACGCGGATGAAGTCGCGAGCATCTGCTAGTTATTATTACAATAGTAGACCTTCACTTCACATACCTTTGAGAAAATTATGAAGAACTCTCGAGTTTGTAAATTAATTCCTCACGATTTTTTCTTTCATCGCTACATGGGTAGTGTTATGAGTAAAATCGAGATCAATAAGCGTGGAATATGTTAACCTTAAAAAAAACCATTTCCAAAAGGTGAAGCTATAAAATTAGATGCTCTACCTTCCGCCGATAGGGTTTCAATCGCATTTCAATCACGAATAGATTGCTCTCGAGGGGTGAGGCTTAAAAAGGGCGATCTATTTCTATTTTACTACACCAACTATTTGTTGTAATTTAGTTTTTCTCCTACTTGATTGAAAATTGCTTCATAAATTACTAGCTGATACCCGCGACTTCGTCCGCGTGGAATAAGTTTTTTTGGATTCCCGCGGGAACTCCTCAGTTTTCCGGGATAAGTAGCCTATGTCACTCTCCAGGTCCTCAACTATACCCATGCCAAAATCGCGTCGATCTGTTGCTCCGTTGCAGCGTGATTGAAGGACAAACCAACAAACAAACTGACTTTCGCATTTATAATATTAAGTATAATGATTAAAAAACGTTCGACACGTTACATTAGGAATCAGTTGAATAGTTGAAATTATCAAAAATATTTATAAGAGTTTTATTTTAATAAATAAAGTATATTTTTAAAACACTTAACTGTGATTTCCTCCTGTTGCGATCAACATTACTTTATTGCCATCTCCTTCCCGGTACATTACAGTGTATATAGCCTTCTCACGCTCTTTGCATCATATTTTTAGGCCCTTTTTAACCGACTTCCAATAAAAACGGCCAAGTGCGAGTCGGACTCACGCACCGAGGGTTCCGTACAAACCTGTAGGTGTATAAGTAAAAGTTATGGTATTTATATTGCTAAATGAAATCCATAACATTAGTAAGTTTAAAATTATTAAAAATATTTTTATTAAATGATGTAACTAAAAAATTATGCTTTTCGCAATTTTTCCTTTATTTTTGCTTTAAGACGTTGCTTCGTACCAAATTTCAAGATTCTGAGTTTACGGGAAATATACCCTGTAGGTTTTGATTCCCTTGCGAGTGTCGAAAATTTGCATAAAAATATTTTTATTATATTAAGATGTAACTAAAAATTCAAGATGTAACTAAAAATTTCAAGATTCTGAGTTCACGGGAAGTAGGTACCCTGTAGGTTTTGATTCCCTTGTGAGTGTCGAAAATTTGCAGCATAAACGGCTGTATCTTTTGATTGCGTTGGCTTAGAAGTTTGATTTTTTCACAGCTCCAAGGGACAGTAGACTTGAGTATTTGATATGAATTTCAGCTTGATACCTCCATGCGTTTCTGAAAAAAAGGGTCTTGACACACAGACGGACGGACGGACAACAAAGTAATCCTATAAGGGTTCCGTTTTTCCTTTTGAGGTACAGAACCCTACAAAAGAGGATGTTCTCAATTCGGCACGTATTTTTTTTTATTAATTTAATCAGTAAGGACTCTGCGTCGTATACCTCTAATTATATAAATGAATAATAGAATAAAATCACACTTCGCCCGTCTCGTCTCTAGAGGACAATTGCCAAGATTTTTAAAATGAAATCCAAGATGAGATCTCTAAGTTAAATATTACGAGAATCCTAGAATAATTTGATATCTTTGGCGTCTTTGCTTAGATCAACCGTATTTACTTTTACTTAGTAGAGTTACGACGATTCTATTGAAATGCTAGAGAATTTAGTTAAACTAATTATGTCTCAATGGAATCTAACGAATATCAATTGAGATTAGTAATTTTAGCAAGTCATAAAGTTGTCATAAAAATACATATATAAAATATATTATTATTATTTCTTTAATATTTCTAGGCAAGCGCGCTCCACCTTCATCACAAGCAGGTCTGACTGTCGCCAAGAGTTTATTAAAAAAAAAAATTGGCAGTCATAGGGACAAGTTTAATCGAAATTAATCGAAATTGTTATTCGAAATTATTATTTTCTAACTTGACTTCAATAACTAAGCAACTACATTCTCACGACATAATAAATTTATTCGACAAGACATTATTAAAATACCTACAGAGAAATAATAATTATAGACATAAAAATAATAATTTCGAAGCACCCCTGTCACTCAAACTGCATATACCCTAACGGGGTGACATGTCAATTATTGTATTGTTCATGTTAAATGCAAATAAATGAATCTGAATCTGAATCTGAATCAAGTGAAAACGAACATTTAATTTTTTTTTCTTAGTAGTAATTTTTTTTTTCTTTTTTTTTGTAATTTTAGATGTAGCATATTAATTATAATATGTAGAATGGAGTATATTTATAATATGTTCTCGAGCATGTCGCTGTTCACGAGCATGTCGGTCACGCGAATCTACGTTTTTACCCCCTACCAAAAAGTGCTCAACGCGCGTAGGGAAGTTTTCACTTTAAAAATGCCTATAGGTACCTACATACTGCGTGTTTTTTCAATAACTTAAATATGCTGAAATAACAAAAATTTCATGGAGCCAGAGGCTCTGTTTCCCTTTGTACTTACTTCTCCGTACTAGGTAGTTATAATAAATTCAATACCACCGGGCGGACTGTAAAGATTTTACGAGTAGACGTAGTTTTCGTTCAACGACTAAATATTTTATAAAAAAAACTTTACGGTCGGTCCGAATTAAGGTCTAGGCCCATACAGAGGCGCGGCACGTAGCGGCAAGTATTCTTTGTATGAGGTTGTATCGAGCTGGGCCCACTTAAGCAACGCGCCACCGATATTAAATTCCATTTAAGCTTTATAAAGTGAGAAAGAATTGAAATATATTATGGAGACGAAGATTTGACTAAAGAGAAATAAATATTTCAATATAAATTATTAATAATAAAGTTATTCTAAGAAAAGTTTGGCTATTTTTAGTTCAAAGGATCCATTACAACATTTTATTACGAAAATATTTTTTAACATCCCTTTTTCTTACTCATTTCTGTGACAGCTGGTATGTAATTGATCGTTTCTTATAGCTAAAAATCGTAGATAAATAATATTTTAATTTGATTTATCTACCCACGTACCAGCACGGAACATTACAGTGGGTCGACACCTATACAACGTCAGGGGCCACACTGACCCAAGACTTAAAGCCATATTGTTTCATTGTTTCATTATTGTTGACTTTAGTGTTTTAGAATTATTTATCATCCTTATTTTAGGACTGACATCAAACTGTTATTTTGGGTAATATTGCTTATGTATTTCTTTATGCGTGGTTAACAGTATGGCCACTGCCAGAGCCGGCTGCCATGACAGATGTAGCACCTAGAGGTACGGTACACTCACTTATGGTTAAGAGAGGCAAGAAACTAAGTTGGTGGGACTCAATGGTGGTACCTGCTACCTACTATACAAATTTGACATTAGAGTTTGCCACATACCACGCCTGCTTCTATTCAATGGTTCTAGGCCAGTTTAGAAATGATTCTAACATTCACACCACTAGGAATCGAACCTGTTCTATCCTGTCCTCTTCATAATCCGACCTTTTCGGTTAATATAAATGCAAAATTATAAATGCGAAAGTCTGTCTGCTATATTTTGAAGGTCAATCTATTCAAATAATTTTGACGAAAGGGAAACAACTCCCGCGGGATTTTCAAAAACCAAAATCCACGTGGACGGAGTAGCGGATATTATCTAATACTACCTAAATTTCTTTATAGAGTTTAAAGGATTTCCATAAAAATAATGGAAATTTCCTAAAACCACTTATCAAGTCTCTCGAAGATTTTTCCATCACATTTTCCTTAATCGTCTCATCGGCTCGCAAAGTGAAAATGTGCCTTAAACCGGTACATTTAGGGACTAAATTAGTTCATCCTGGGTTTATTTCATTACCTAAACATATACAATTGGGTTAGATTCATTTAGAGGGACAGCTCAGAAGGATTGGGAGACCTTAATTAATTGATAGCTATACAACAAAGTGGACCGAAAAGTAGTTGTTTTGGGGCCTTGTTGAAACGCCTATTGTCCATTGCTCGAATATAATGTGAATTCCATTGAAAAAAGTATATACTTTACTAAATAAGTATGTACTTATGTACTTGACTCGTAAAAGCTTGATTGTTTAAACAGTCAAAAAATATAAACAACATTCTTAATATCATAATATATACAAATTATATGCACGATTTCATTTGTGTGGATTTCAGTATTTTTGTTCCCCTGGGAACGTTTTTTATTTTATACTAGTGGGCCCGGCAAACGTCCTGCCTAAGTCATCCCACTCAACACACACAAATAAAAAGTGTGTGCAATTTACACACGGCAGAAGGGAAACTTCATAAAAGTAGTCTACGAGAGAATGAGATAAACATAACTTGTATTCTATCTCATTCTCTATCTCCTATTATGAATATGTTGGTCTCTTTTTGGTGTCGCTTATTCGTTGTATCGAATTTTCATATCACAACGATTCTAAAGCAGTTTCACTTTAAAATATCATCAAAATTGGTCAACCCATTTTCGAGTTTTAGCGAGACTAATTGAAATATAATGGTTATAGATTATGCGACAAAGATAGACAACTGTATTGTATGACTGACCCACTTTTGGATTAATTTAAGTAAGTCCTTAGACCAATGCTGCCAGGTCTAGCTGAGAGTCAATACCCATAGAGGCAAGAAGGTCTTGTATCAACTCGCTTTAATTCTCATCCTTAGACTACTGTCACCCTTTTGTTAAATAATTATTTAACAAAAGTTATGTCCCTTTTTATTCAATCATTATAATCCATTAGCTGATGCCCGCGACTTCGTCCGCGTGGTTTAAGTTTTTGTTATTCCCGCGGGAACTCCTTAATTTTCCGGGATAAAAAGCCTGTGTCACTCTCCATGTTTTCAACTATACCCATGCAAAAAATCACGTCAATCCGTTGCTCTGTTGTAGCGTGATTGAAGGACAAACCAACAAACTAACTGACTTTCGCATTTATAATATTAGTATGATTATAATCAATTATTAAAAAAATCTACTCAAAATCTCGTATGCTTACCAAGGGTCGAGTTTTCAGTCTCATGATTACAGTGTCATTACTGTGAGGTAATAAGCCGAAGAAAGCAGTCAGTGGGTACCTAATGCGAATATAATGGAGGTTTCGTGTGCAGGCAATAACGTTACCGATTCCAACTTACAAGGGTTTTTATTTAGATCCTGGGGGTACTCTATCATCGCTTAAAGAAGTATTGTTTTAATATTGATAACGAAATAAAAAACATATAGCATCATGATACTTCATACCACCACTACAGCCCAATAACGTCCCACACAGGCACAGGCGTCCACTCTAATAGGAGAGAGAGATTTAGAGCTTAGACCTACCACGCTGCTCCAATGGTTGGCGGGCCTTAACGACTATTATCATGCTAGTGATAGGTAATAACCGGGACCGACGGCTTAACGTGCTCTCCGAGGCACGGGGGTGACACACCGACAGCTTCTTAACTCCGGGCTAGTACTGAGAATTTCTAGTCAGAAAAACCCAATACCTAATTATTATTCTTGGGCTTAGTCGGTCACCACTGAGAGCGCTCAATCATACTAATATTATAAATGCGAAAGTCAGTTTGTTTGTTGGTTTGTTGGTTTGTTGGTTTGTTGGTTTGTTGGTTTGTTGGTTTGTTGGTTTGTCCTTCAATCACGCTGCAACGGAGCAACGGATCGACGTGATTTTTGGCATGGGTATAGTTGAGGATCTGGAGAGTGACATAGGCTACTTTTTATCCCGGAAAATTGAGGAGTTCCCGAGGGAATCAAAAAAAACTTATTCCACGCGGACGAAGTCGCGGGCATCAGCTAGTTTAGTTCATAATCCAATGGCGAACTATAGGCCGACCGTTTAACTCGCGTATCGCCTGCGCGGTAAGAAGGGAGCGGGGGGAGATGTTAGCGGATTAAAAAAAAGATACTTATTATTTTATTCTTTACCAACAATGTCTATCTCGAGATAAATCTTTGGATTATTGACTCCGTGTGTAGCGTTACCCGCCCCCGCTCCCTTCTCACCGCGTAGGCGATACGCGAGTTAAACGGTCGGTCACTCTATTAGTTCATTAGTTCTTTTTTTGAAATAATTTAGTAAAAACAATAGATAAAAACAAAATATATTTTTAATTAGGTATTGCAAGTTCTTTTTATTTTATTTTCAAAAAGTACAAAGTATTAGAATACTTAAAAAGTACGAAATTTTATTATTTAAGTACGAAATTCTGATAAAACACATTAACAGTTAGCACGTACAATTGCATAACTAAAATTTCTCTTTCCTATTCTAAATTCTTTTTCCACACAAAAAAACGAAATGTAAACAAAAATTCAGAGTCAGAACTCAGAGACAAGGGAGACAATTTACTTGTCTCTGGAGACAATCAGACAACTGACAAGTTAATCATAGAGCATAGAGCATCACAGACTGTTAACTAATAACTTGTGTCTGATCACAGATCTTAGCAGGATCACAGAGTATCGATATCGAAATATCAACTATCAGTATCAAGTTTTAACTACAAAAAGAACTAAGAGCGAGATCATCAATGAACTAGTTTGCATAGTTCACATAAAGGAGCGCTCTTTTAACCTAGTTCGTTCGCGAACTACCCAAGACTACTAATTATGGCCCGACCTGGGATTCGAACCCGGGACCTCGCCGGCTGCAGTCGAACATGCCAACCACTAGTGACTTGAGACAGTTACTTCATACAAATATTATAAATGCGAAAGTGTATTTGTTTGTTGGTTTGTCCTTCAATCACGCCGCAACAGAGCAACGGATCGACGTGATCATTTGCATGGGTAGAGTTGAGGACCTGGAGAGCGACATAAGCTACTTATCCCGGAAAATTAAAGAGATCCAGTGGGAATTTAAAAACTTAAACCAAGTGGACGATGTCGTCGGCATCAACTAGTCTGTAAAAATATAAGTCAGTAAAAATAGTTCCATTTTATGACAGGCGTAACAAACACTTGAAAGGCTTTTTCGTTATTCAACCCTTCAGGGGCTAAGGGCGGTTATAAAAGTTTTATGAAAGAAATTGGAACTTTAGTTTGAACTTAAGCAGGTGAAAGGTGCGTGCGTGAAGAAAAAAATATTTATGATAAAATTTGCTTTGAAACTTGAAACAGCTTTTCCTAATACTCGAGTATTAGGAAAAGTTGTTCCTTTAGGATGATGCTAAGGGTTGAATTAATAAAATAGGGGTATGTGTACATTAAGTTTTTACTATTTCTTGTTTTCAGCCCCTTCGCAGACTTTAGACTTTACTAGATGATTCCCGCGACTTCGTCCACGTGGATTAAGATTTTTGATTCTTGCGGGAACTCTTTAATATTCCGAGATAAAAAGTAGCCTGTGTCCTTCCCCGGGATACCATCTACCCCTGTACCAAATTTCAGCAAAATCGATTGAAAAGATGGGCCGGGAAAGCGTAGCAGACGGACAGACTGACAGACAGACAGACGGACAGACAGAAACACTTTTATATTATAGTATAATCTTACTATCTTACTTCTTACTTATAATATTATAAATGCGAAAGTTTGGATGTATGGATGTCGGTATGGATGTATGGATGTATGGATGAGTGTTTGTTCCTCAATCGCGCCCCAACGGCTGAACAGATCTGGATGAAATTTGGCACAGAGATAGATTATAGTCTGGAATAACACATAGGCTACTTTTTATCCCGGAAAATTAAAGAGTTCCCGCGGGAACCACAAAACCTCGATCCACGCGTACGAAGTCGCGGGCATTAGCTAGTAAGTATATATAGTATGGAGAATATTAACTATAAAGAATATTATATGGTTTAAGTAGTTTATTTAATCTTTTTTTATTTGTGTTGTTGTAGAACTACCACTATCTCAAGCTGACAACTGGCAAATGCGAGACAAGTTCACCGGTCTAAAAAAAAGCAGTGTGCTCTCCTTCAACGTGACACTGGCGAAATATTTGTGCCCTGTGCACGAGTAAAACCATTCATTTAAGAAGTGAAGTGAGTAAAGTCAAACGTGGTCAAACCCTCAAAACTCATTAATGATTGCGGATTGGATGACTAATTGCAGTTATGTGCATTGCGCATTTTAAATTGGAGGTCCCAAGTTATATCTTACTGGTTACATACTAGAAAAAACCTTTGTATTATGCTGAGGTGCGACATTTTTGAAAGGAAAACTTCTTTAGGCGCGTTGAGCACTTTTTGGTAGGGGAAAAACTTGTGGATTCGCGTGACCGACATGCTCGCGAACAGCTACATGCTCGCGTTGTTACGAAGACAAAAGGTCTTAAATATACTACATTCGAAATTATACTGTAATAAAAAAATCAAAATATAAACCTTAACAATTTTACCTATTCGTTTTCACTTCTATCGGCAGTCCCAATGAATGCCAATTTTTTTATACAAACAAAGGCCATTTATAGGCAATGTGGTATTTGTTAACAAGTCAAATCAGCAACATTTTTTCAAACGTCAAAACGCTGGCTTATTGAGGGATGTTATAATATAATTTTATACCCATTCCAGACTACCGTACAAAAAAAAACTCGTAGAATTCACCGTGAATTGACTTTCTGTGGAATTTTCGTCGGCATTGAGTCGTCGCTTCAACCCTAGCATACAATTCAGTTCTGCAGAATGAAAGGAGCGATTACTGACTTTCTGTGTCTCGTCGGATCCCATTCAATGGAATCAGCTCCCGAGCTGAGGTCGCGTCAGCGGTTTACGAAAAAGTTCTTTATCCAGTTACAGTGAAATAGAGTTACAATTTTGAGTGATTATATAGGTCTAGTGGTTAGCATGTTCGATTGCGGTCGAGGTCCCAGGTTCGAGTCCCGGTTCGGGCCATATTGGGTTTTGAGAAATTCTCAGTACTAAAATCCTGATGAGATTGCAACAAAGGGCTAGCTTGTTGTGGAATAAAAAAATGAGCAAAATAATACCAGATTGGACTAAGATTCAATCCTACGACCTTTCAGATCGGAGTCTGGCTCCAAACAGTTGAGTTATAAGTAAATTGCGGTTCATCATTTTTCCCTTAGGTAAATATTCCGAGAGATTATAAGTTAAAATAACGCAACATTTTGGAAAAGTCATTTGGAGTTTATACGAAAAACTTTCTTATTAATGCGAGGGAAGAAGCTTTTTCTTTTTGGACGTCATGTAATTTCACGAGCTTGGGCTTAAAACGGAAATCACAATATTGTGTTTCTGAATAAAGAAGTTCCAAGACGTAGTTCGCGCTAACATTTGTTTTAGGTACCTACTATAAAAATATGAATATCTATAAAAAAACGTTTTTTCGCTGTGTTTAACGAAACAAGTGAACATAATTTAAAAAAAAACTCGTGTTTTTATTTGTGTTTTTAATTGTTTCTTTTAAAAAAACGTATAGACGGTATCACTCGGGATGATCTAAGGAATGTAAAGATACCCTATTCACCAAAATCAGCTGTTCAGACATTTCGAAGTTATGGTGGAACAAAGAAACTCACATACATAGTTCAAGTTCAAGTTTAATTTATTTAAACACGTAGGACATACAGGTGTTTCATAAGCTATGTCATGTTTTGACTCTACCACCGGTTCAGAAGGCAGATTCTGCCGAGAAGAGCCGGCAAGACACTCAGCAGTTGCTCTTTTTTCTTAAACACCATATATCCATGAACCATACATACACCATACATACATGAACCCTGAAAACAAACTTTACTGCACTCCTTGTTTTGGGCAGTCGTGTAAAAAGGCCTAAAAAGTTTTTTTAATCTAATCTACTACAAGTTAGCCCTTGACTGTAATCTCACCTGATGGTAAGTGATGTTGCAGTCTGAGATGATCAAGTGAGATGGTGGCGGGCTAACCTGTTAGGGGCATGGCAGTTATATAAACCCATACCCCTATTCGCTTTTTACACGGCATCGTACCGGAACGGTAAATCGCTTAGCATGTCTTTGCCGATAAGGTTGTAACTAGCCACGGCCCAGACCCCAGTCGACCAGGGAAAATTCAGAAATTATAAATTCCCAAATTGGCCCTGCCGGGGATCGAACCCGGGGCTTGCGTTTATAGTTTATACGTATGCCTATATTATAATTATTATGAAGAGAGCTCCCTAACCCTAACAGAAATAGAAATTGGGACGTAAACAAAGTCACGAGTTTCACCTAGTTGCAAATGATCTAGATCTTAAGAAAATAAGCCTGTCTGTTATTATGATAATACGCACCAAAGTATTATGATAACGTTCCTGGGTATATTTACATTGTAATAGGAATTCTGTGGATGGTCCAAGTCAAACGAGAAAATGTTTTTTTATTTTTTATTTTTTATTATCAACATAAAAATCGATACAGCTTTGTTGCGGAAACACTGCGGAAAACCACGAAGGTTTAAATTGCGTACTCTTCCGTCAACATATCAGAATGTAATTGAATAAGTCTTATTTAACTACTAGTTGACCCGCACCGGTTTCGCACGGGACTATAATAATTCTAAAGCCTGTATAAAACATATGTAAGGGTAGGTACAGTGTTGGATAAAAATCTACCTTTTATTAATCTATCACACTGAGCGTAACTGAATTGCTGTTAGCAGTTGAAGATTTCCACTTGCCATCTCAGAACTTTTCATCAGATCTTCTTTAAATTTACATAATACTAACCTGAGAGTAAAAGCTTTGTAAAAAAAAATATTGTTAACTTTGTATTGAAAAATCGACCAAAACTTTAATTACCTATTCCGAAAGAACTCTATTGGTGATCAGGATAACAAATAGCCTATTATGTTAACCCGAAGTGTGCCAAGTTACATTCAAATCCGTCCAGTAGTTTTGACGTGATGCCTGAACAGACAGAAAGACAAACAGACAGAAATAAAAAATTGAATCGAATAAATTGAAATTTTCTATTAAATATCATACTAATATTATTAGAAATGCGAAAGTGCAGTGTTTGTTTGTTGGTTTGTTCTTCAATCACGTCGCAACGGAGCAACGGATCGACATGATTTTTGGCATGGGTATGGGTTCAGGACCTGGAGAGTGACTATAGGCTACTTTTTATCCTCGAAAATTAAGGATTTCCCGCGGGAATCCAAAAAAACTTATTCCTCGTGGACGTAGTCGCGGGGATAAGCTAGTTAGACATAAAGCGCTGCCGCGTATAACTCGTACCACAGTGACAGCCTATTCGATCATTCTAAGGCTGTGAAAAGAGACGATATGCCTAATGAAAGTGAGATTGAAATACAAATTGATATTTCAAATGAGAAATTCTTAAATTTGTCATCCTCATTTGTATACCCGACCATTCACTTTTAGGAACGCGTACAAAGTCGACGGCAAAAGAGCAATGGCGATTTTTTTATGGATCACCACCACCACTACCACTACAGACTTTTGACGACCTCCGTGGCGCAGTCTGTAGCGCTGTTGCCTTAACGTGCGGAGGTCCTGGGTTCGATCCCCAGCAGGGTCAATTTGGGAATTTATAATTTCTGAATTTTCCCTGGTCTGGCCTGGTGGGGGAGGCTTCGGCCGTGGCTAGTTACCACCCTACCGGCAAAGACGTGCCGCCAAGCGATATAGCGTTCCGGTACGATGCCGTGTAGAAACCGAAGGGGTATGGGTTTAATATAACTGCCATGCCCCTAACAGGCTAGCCCGCTACCATCTTAGACTGCATCATCACTTACCATCACGTAAGATCGCAGCCAAGGGCTAGCTCGTAGTGGATAAAAAAAATAAAAAAAAAAAAACAGCCCATTAACGTCCCACTGTTGGGCACAGGCCTCCACTCTCATAGGAGAGAGGGGATTAGAGCTTAGACCCACCACGCTGCTCCAATACGGGTTGGCGGGCTTTAACGATAATTATCATGTTAACCGGAACCCACGGCTTAACGTGTGCTCCGAGGCATGGAGATGAAACAACACCAACTTCTTATTAGTCACAGATCCCGCTATACCACGACCTTCACCGATCTGTTTAATAGATGAAACCTGCTTTTTATTTTTATTTAAGAATAGAAAAATACGCCTAGAATAGGTTGCCTATCAAAATCCGGTCCAGGCTATTTTTTAATTAATTTATTTCAATTATTTTTTTAAGACAAGTTTATTGTAGCCAATGCTATACCATCGCGTTTGTGACAAAATTACCTATATTTTGATACATAACTCAAGCAGTTAACAGATCCTTGAAGTTAACTATGGATAGTGGTAACTTACCAACTTACTAAGGTCCATAGGTAAATTAACGGATCGGAACCGCTAGAGTTATATTATATAGCAAAATATAGGTAATTTTATAACAATCGCGATGGTATAGCATAAACTTTATGCTATACCATCACGATTGTTATAAAATTCTATTGTACAAGTTTATTGTAGCCAATGCTTTATGCCATAAAGCATTGGCTACAATAAACTTGTCAAAAAAAAAAAAAAAAAAAATTTAATTTAAAAATAGCCTGGACCGGATTTTGATAGGCAACCTATTTTAGGCGTAGTATTCTTAAATATAAATAAAAAGTAGGTTTCATCTATTAAACAGATCGGTGAAGGTCGTGGTATAGCGGGATATCTGACTATATTTCCGGGCTAGTACTGAGAATTTCCAGTCAGAAAAACCCAATACTTAATATTATGACCCGACCCGGGACTCAACCCGGGACCTCGTCGGCCGCAGTCGAACATGCTAACCACTAGACCAACGAGGCAGTACCGAATATTGAGTGTACACAAGTGACACTTAAGCGAAAGGTATACTCTTAATTAATTGCATTTTTTCAAGAGATCACCTAAATTTATTAAAGCTATCTAAAAAGATTCCGTTTTATCAGTTTTTACCACTTCGGGATCCGTTTGCAATATGTTAAGCTTGAAAGTGCTTATTTTTGTAAGAGTCAAGCGTGTACGGTTTTCGGCTTAGTTTCGGTTTCGGCTGCCATTTGGCCGAAACTACATTCGGGGGATTTGCGCTGCGATCGCAGCAAGGCTGGGAGCGATGAAGTGTTATTTAGCGATAGTCGCTCACAGTGGTGTGTCATGTCTCAACTTGCATGTTACAAATTAAAAATGAAGACTGATTATGATTATGATAATGTTTACTTCCCTAGTCTACTTTATGTTTAATGTTTCCCACGAAATCATGTAGGTATACATGTAGGTATACATGCTCATACAATGCAAGTATAAACAAACCACGTTAAATACGAACCAAATAATATTGTAAACTAAAACCAAACTAACACAGACTATATTGACATGAACATTAATTATTAATCATACGGATACAAAACTGTTTAGTTTGTGGAACATCATCTAAATACTGAATACTGATTTATACATAATAACTTAGTAAGTAATACTATATAATAAATGCGAAATTGTGACTGTCTGTACGCTTTCACAGCCCATCTTTTCAACCGATTCTGATGAAATTTGGTATACAAATATGTTGTATCCCGGGGAAGGACAAAGGACACTTTTTACCCCGGAAAATTAAGGAGATCCCGCGGGAATTGAAAAACCTTAATCCACGCAGACGAAGTCGCGGTTATCATCATTTTTAACCGACTTCTAAAAAAGGAGGAGGTTCTCAATTAGTTCTCTATTTTTTTTTATAAACAAACTATTATTTAGCAATAAGTAGTTATTTTTACCTGGGTAGCTACTAATGTGAAGTCTGCCAATGCTCAACTGACCAGCGTGATGGACTATGGCTAAACCCTTCTCATTCATACAAGAGACTCGTGCGTTTCTTGGGCGTTGAGTTGAGAGTATTGACGTTGGGTTAAAATGATTAAGGCCCTATGTAGCGTAAAAGAGGGTTTTTAAAAGCAGTGTATCCATCAAACGGTGACATAATGTATGCTTGTAAAAATAATGTGCTGTTTTCAAGACCTTCGAGCAGCCATTGACGCATCTCAAAACACAATTTAAAAAAAAATCTCTGCATTGAAATTTATTTTAAACATACCTTTTAATTTACCTTTTAAAGCAATTTTTCTCCTTATTGAAACCAATAATTAGCTCTAGAAATATAAGATAAAATTCATATTTCTAAATAAAACACTGTCGGATTCATTTGTATTGAAAAGTAAATATTATTTTTTTTACAAATTATTTCATGCCTTTTTTGCGACATGCGCTTGCTCGATTTCACCCCCGCGCGCCTGTGTTTTTCATCTCGTGAGCTCATAGCGCCTTAAGACATATCTTATTATAAAATGAGCGCGCCTCAAGGCGAAGGCTACACGTACTATACACGCTATACTAATAAATAATTATTTTTTGACGACCTCCGTGGCGCAGAGTTGAGCGCTGTTGCCTTAACGTGCGGAGGTCCCGGGTTCGATCCCCGGCAGGTTCAATTCGGGAATTTATAATTTCTGAATTTTCCCTGGTCTGGCCTGGTGCCTTTGGCCGTGGCTAGTTACCACCCTACCCGCAAAGACATGCCGCCAAGCGATTTAGCGTTCCGGTACGACGCCGTGTAGAAACCGAATAGGAGTATGGGTTTAATATAACTGCCATGCCCCTAACCGGTTAGGCTATTATCTTAGACTGCATCATCACTTACCATCAGGTGATCCTGCCGGGATCGAACCCAGGCCCTCCGCACGTTAAGGCAACAGCGCTACCGCCTACCCACATGCGCCACGGAGGTTTTCAATATTGATGGAGGGTCAGTGACTCCGTCAACAAAATGTAATTATGATATTTTCAACACCACCACCACCACTAGGTACAGCCCATTAACGTCCCACTGCTGGGCACAGGCCTCCACTCTCATAGGAGAGAGGGAATTAGAGCTTAGAGTTAGACCCACCACGCTGCTCCAATGCGGGTTGGCGGGCTTTTCAACACACTTGCTCATAATTCTCTAATCTTACCGCAATTAGGCACATAATGACACCTATAATCACACTGTGACTTTTTCATTACTATTATTCACGAGTTATAGTTTTTATTTCATTTTATCTAGGTACTAAATAAAATAATTTTTAGTATTATTATTATTCACAAGTTAGTTATAGAGTTCTTTTTATCTACTAAATAATTATTTTTTTATTATTTTCTACACAAGTGTGTTGAAAAACGTCGTATGATACACGTGTGTATTGATGATTACCGTCCTCGGCTATCTTAAGATCTCAATGGCGCCTCAGATGTAATCACCAACATTACACACTAGTACCATAATGTACTATTATTACAATTACGTTCACAATAATATTTATTATTACTGATTGGCCATAGTTTTTACTGAACGAATTCTTTTGCCTTCGCCTAAAACCTGTGCCGCTAATTGTCTCATTAAAATTAACGAAGGCGGTAAATTAAGAGTCTGTTAATTACAAAGCTAATTACGTCATCAAGTTAACTGGAATCCCGTATCCCGCGTACCTCGCAAGTTACGGGACGGGATTAAAGGTACGGCGGGGTACCGCAATTGTGAGTTAAGCAAATTAGGACAAGTGATTTGTGGGGTACTCAAGCGACTGGTGAATCGGGATAGAGCTTAAAAATAATTTTATTGACACACTATACCTAACTAGCTATTTCAATCCCGTAGCATTGCTACAATATTCAGTTTTTTTTAATATTTTCAAAATGTTTAAATGATATCTGCATTTAACAGTTCTTATTTCAAAATAAATTCCCTCCATGTCCCGTTCGTTTTTTCCACACTGTATTGCGCTTGGCTGCAATCAAACTTGTTGGCCAGTGGTGCAGCCTTAGGTGCACTTGCCTAGAAGATGTTTAATCACACCTTGATTGAAAAAACGGAAACTGGAAGGTTAGAGCCTGAATAACGGAAACTGCCTCGATAATCAAGTGGAGCATGTTCGACAATTCACCAATACACCACCACCAATGCACCAATTCACTTAGAGCAAAAAAAAAAGCTAAGAAAAAAACTCTTCAGAAAACCGACCTAGAACAGTCTCCGGTCACCATGCCGGAAGAAAAAAGGGAAGAATCTAAGACCTCTATACTAACTATAACTAATTAAATTATAAATGCGAAATTTTGGGTGGATGGATGTTTGTTATTCAATCACGCCGGAACTACTGAACGGATCTGGATGAAATTTGACACAAAAATAGATTATAGTCTGGAATAATACATAGGTTACTTTTTATCCCGGAAAATGAAAGAGTTCCCGTGGGAACCGAAAAACCTCAATCCACGCGGACGAAGTCGCGGGCTTTAGCCAGTACATTAAATAAAATAAGCATGTGCGACAGTGAATGACGGGTTTTTGGTCAAGAAATGCTTACTACAAGTCAGGAAGTTGGTGATGTTTGCCGTGTCAGCCATTTTCAGCAGAAGTTACTTCCGTCCGAAAAAAGATCTGAACTTCAAATCGTGCTCAAAAAAATTTTGCCCCAGAAATATATAGGTAAATATGTACGTTACATATCTTTAACGCAATAAACAAACAGAGTTACGCAAATTAACCAGATTCGCATTTTAATTAAATTAATGTCAAGATGTGGATTTAATTAAACGTTTGTTTGTTAATGTTACAACGAAAATACCTTCGTTTGATGCATGGAGGATTAATTAATATCAGCCAAGAGGAAACCCTTTCAGAAACTAATCAAGTACCTTTGTCCTGTAACATGGTGTAAATTTAATTAACACTACTAATATCCACCATTTTGGGTATTTGACATCAGCTAGTCAAATGAGCAACTCATATTTTGAACGTTATAGTTACAAAACGTCAAAACGCGCGCTTAGTACGTAAACTTGGATTTTTAATTGCGTGGAATTCTGACGTGTGTGTGAAAGTGTGTCTTTCCCGGCCCATCTTTTCAACCGATTTTTGACGAAATTTTGTACAGAGGTAGGTTGTATCCTGGGGAAGGACACAGGCACTATCCCGGAGAATTTAGAAGTTCCCGTGGGAATCTAAAATCCTTAGTCCACGCGGAATCTAGTTTGTAATATTAGTAAGTAGGTATAGATAAAGTTTATCATTACTAGTTGTTGTTTCTTTCTTTTTTCTTTTATCCTTTCTTAGCAGAGTTATTAATTATATTAAAGGACTATTTTATTCTTTAGTCAGTAATTAGTACTTATTTGGATTTTGTTTATGACAAATGATAAATTATTTATTTCAGGTAATAAGTGTATGTGATCAATTTGCTTATTACAGTAATTTATAACCTTAAAAATCTGAGTCTTAAAATAAAAAAGGCATGCAAAAATGTTTGTTATAACTTAACGTCACAAACGTCAGAATTTCACGGAATTAAAAATCCGATCCGAGAAAAATAAGTACGGAATACTGTCATCAAAATTCGCCGCACTTTTGTACTTTAATCGATAGCATTCATTTTTATCATATACAATGTGGCCTTAAGCGTTGCCAGTACTCGTAGTATGGTCCCTGACGACTGCACCTGCTTTCCGCGTAAGGGAAAATTCAAGGGGTGAATCTACCGCAGCTCTCACGTGGTCTGTCCACCTCATAGGCAATCGTGCCACCTGATTTGGTGCACTTTACTCTTTCTTATACAACTAGACGTATAATGAAGATATTATAGGTTGACTAGCTTATTCCTGCGGCTTCACTCACGTAAAGTTCGATTTTCATACAAATCGGTATTCAAAGTCCTATTTTATAAATTGAATTTTCAAAAATAAATTCTTAGCGGATGCCTACGTCATATATCTGCGAGTATGCCAAAATATTTCAGCCCGATCCATCCAGTGGCTTGAGCTGTGCGTTGATAGATCATACAGTCATACATTACATCACATACCTTGTTGTGGGCTCTTCTCAGACCAGGGCGCGTTTGGAACCCTCGTAGCTTTAGTTTTAAGATACCGTTACCCATTATCACCATCATGCTTTTTAAGTACTTATGTAATTTTTAGACGAAAATAAGTGTACCTACAGTGTACCTATATTTAATAAATAAATGACTATGACTATGACTATGACTATGACATCAGGTGAGATCGCAGTCAAGGGCTAACTAAAGGGCTGTAGTTGATTAAAAAAAGTCAGTCACCTTTTCCTTTTATGTATTTAGAAGAAGAAGACAAAGACTAAGATGAATGCTGGAGTAGACATCACAAATCTTTCACGCTACTTTATTACTATAGAAACACAGAAAATGCTACGTATTAAACGACACATCTAGTTTTATCATATTGCAGGTGTATTGGTGTAAAAGTTTTGCAGCAGCGACGCCGCAAGCTGAGACAAAAGGCCTTCAAGTTTCAAACTCTTGCAATGAAATATTGCTCTTAAAGCTTCTAAAATATTTCATGAGGTAAAGGGAATAACAACTTAGCTACCTATTTCCTGCAAAGTGACGGTGTTGTAGAAACGAAGAACCCATACTAATATTGTAAATGCGAAAGTGTGTCTGTCAATCTGTCTGCTTCGCTTTAAACAGCCCATCTTTTCAACCCATTTTTAATAAATTTAGGGATTACAATACAGAATTAATTTAATTATTTCTTAATAATTCATTTATTCATTTGTGAATATGATTTGAAGATGATAATGGTATTTACAAGGTTACACCAATATTATTATGTCTAATGTTAAAATGTTAGCCTACTAATATTATGATTGATAATGCACTATGATTATTTTAACATAAGCAAGTAGAAATAATTACAACATTAATTATTGTAACCAAGAAAATAATACCATATTTTCTCCATAGCCGGTCCTCGGTAGATACGAGTACCTACCAACAGCGATTTGTGCCGAGATAAAAATATAATTTCCTCTCTGGATAGCGAGCTGTATTAAATTTAAATTCCCCCATTTGTTTTTATTTTCTCTAATTACGCTTGGATAGTTAATGGGGATCTTAGATCCTTGTTTCTGCGTGGTATTTCTCATTGCGGAGGGTGGCGACCCTTTTCCATTATTTACATTAATGGTAGGAGTATTATGAAAACGACATGTCGTCTCTAAGGTTGTACGGCTATTATCAGGCCGAGTGGGAGTTCTTTTACGTATTCGGTCGCGACAACTTTAACTACCATTTATATGGAATTGATCGAGCGCCAGCTGTCAAAAGCTTGACAATTCCATACAAATCGTATTTAACGCGATCGAATGGGAAGAAAATCTCCCACTAGGCACTCTTATCTTACCGTTTAATCGATTGATAAATAAATTTAAGACTCGAATCGGATTCCGGAATCTCTGAAAAAGCGCAAATTAGTCCGTTTTAGAAGTCCAAATTAAATAACAAATCACTAAATTATAATCTAAGTAGGTACATAATTACAGACCGGCTACTCTGTAATTTTTAACCCACTAGGAGGAAATCCTCAATTCGGCATGTTTTTTTTTGTATACAGTTTTACAGTAGGTAACTACGAAGATCTCACACTGATGCAGGAAACAACAAAAGTTTGAGCTAAAGCCCTAGAGCAACAAAGATAGACAAGTGATTAAACGTAAGGATTACCGTCCGTTATTTGAGCTTTGTTCGTAACATACTCCATGGGAATCACTTGGAAACCCTTCTAAATACTAGTGTGTCACCCTATTACAATGTCAGAATAAATTTTATTCTTATTTTTTTTTTATTGCCAAGTGTTTATGGATTTATTTCTTTAATACTAATAAAACATATAATAATATATACAATTTCTTAAGAAATCTTTAAAATCTAAATTAAAAACTAAAAACTAAAAATTAAAAATATAATCTATGCCGCTGCAATGAGGCAATGTGCCCAGAACGCTGGCTGCGTTACCCCGCTGAATAGCCAAACTTATATGTTGGCCGAGGTAACTGCCAGCCCTCCGGTCACCTGTGGACTCTGTGAGACGAGAAGATAGATCCTTAAAAAAGGATCTAGCATCTTCGCCCCACGACCCCATGGTTTCAACACCAAAAGGCACAAATATGAAATTATTTTCTATAGTTTCATATTTGCGCCTCTTGGCTCTTTCTGCATTAGTGGCCGCCGCCCCCGCCGTCATGGAGGTCGCCTGCAAGTGGGACAACGCCAGCGTATCCACGCATGTGGCATCCCAAACAAGCGACCTTCCTAGCTTCCACGGAACCAGAGTCATCCCGTCAGGTCTGTTACCATCACTGCGTGCCAAGCCATTTGGCTCTAATACTGCAGGCACTTTAGCGGTGGCAAGAGACCTACGAATGATGTCGTTCAGGGAAGCATGACGCGATAGACGACCGGCACTTTTAATGCAAGAAAGCCCGTGATGACCATACGCGTCCACTGACCCACCACAGTGGCATAGATGTGGCTGTTGTAACTTGGCGCCAAGTCTAAGACCAACCGCAATCGTCAGAGTGAGGTGGTCCAACAGAGTGCCTAAATGCTTAGAGGGGAGAGCTTGAAGCCAGTAACTTGATTCCCTCGTAGACACCGCAAGAAGGCGAGCACGGTCGCTTGCAGTAGTTGATGAATTTATAAGTTCCTGCAAAACATCCGAACACAGTGCGTCGTCCCATTGTCTTTGAGAGAACAAAGATACCGGTTCCTTACTAGGACATGCCACATTGAAAGCAACTCTAGCTTCTGCCAAATACGACGGCTCTATGGAACCTAATGAATGGTTTATAATATTCCCAAAGAGCTTAAACGTACCATAAGCAGAAGATAGAAATGCTGGTAATGATACACTACTAATTTTACGAATGCCTAAACCACCGTATCGAACTGGGAGAGAAGCTTGTGTCCATGTCGTGCCATCTAAAGGACAATTTAGAATTTTGGATAGAGTGTTTTTAATTTTCTTATCCAAATTGTTCAATAAGGGAAGGAATTTCCATAGTGGTGAGCATCGAATAAAATAGGTAAATTTTGGAACAAAAAGACAATATTTAATAATAAAAAGGGCCATGTGTGAATTAATTTGAAAAAGGCGTTCCGAACATTGATCAAATTTAGTAATTTGGTCATTGATAAAAAGCGGAATAGAATCAACTAAGACTGGAGCCCCAAGAAGGCGAAGCGAGTCTTCACTTAGAATTTTGATTCCTGGTGCCAAATGATTAAATTGTTCAGTAATTATGTGTCTTTTTTGGGCTTCCGTTGAATTTGGAATGTAGAGCTCACACTTGCCAAAATTCAATTCCAAACCAACAGATTTAAATTGTTCAATTAAAACCGCAAGATCACCTAAAACAGATGAAGCTTCACCTCCTAAAGTTCCATCATCTAGATACCAAATGTTAAATTTAGAATTTAATTCCGAAATAATTGGGTGAATAGCCAAACTGAAAATGGCAGGTCCCAGTGGATCTCCCTGTTGGCAGCCTACAGCAGAGCTTAGAAAATTGGATTTATACAATAATTTGGAAGGTTCCGCGTAACATTGCCAAAGGTAAGGGAAAATTTTTGGAATTTTGTTTTTAACCTCAGAGAGGAGGATGTTACGATCAATTGAGTTAAAAGCATTTTTAACATCAACTTTCAGCAAAACCTCCTCGTCCGAATTTAATAGAAAAGTACGAGCAGCGTGAACGGCAGCTTCACAACCACCCTTACATCCGAAGCCTAGCTGTATAGGTTGAAAAAATTCTGACATAGATGGAGCAATGTTCCTACAGCAGATTTTCGAAACAATGCGTCTAATGGTGGAACCCACAGCAATCGGTCGTACACCACCATCTTTTTTGGTAAGAGCACAAAGATTGGCGCCATACAAAATCGGTGTTATTTCTTTAGGTACGGCGCCCGATAATATTAAGTTGACTAAATTTGTGATTGATTTTAAGAGTTCTTTACCAGTATCACCTTTTAAGTCAATTAAATCTTTAAAGTGCTGTGGTGACATAGCATCAATACCGCCAGCAGACCCACTTCTGAAAGACAATACAGCTGCACGAACATCCTCCACCTTAGACAGAAGCGAAGTTGTGTCTGCGATATTTAGATCTGATACAACTGAAGAAATAGGCTGCGGATGTTTTGAACGAAGAACCTCTAAGGTCTCTTCTGTTTCAGGGGCCAACACATCACTAGAAAATAAAAGCCGAGCTGCACCCTTATAATCGCCATCACTAATTTTATTTTCAATATATACTACAGGATCAAATCTTTTGCTAATTTTATTATTTACTACTGGTATATTATGGCTATAACTTGAGTTTTGGTCATAACATTTACCGCAATTATTTTTTATTTTCTGAGTAAGGGAGCAGCTCTCGCTTTTGTCTACATTTAAAACTCTGTAAGCAAAAGTTAGTAACTGTTCCCAACTATGAGTAGAATTTTGAGTAACTACAGCATCGATCGTTTTCTTTAAAGTCTTTGCTACTTCTAAACGTGAACCCCTAGGAATACGTTTAATAATAGGTACATTGTTTTTCAAAAAGCTAAGATGTTGCCAAAATTCAGTTGATGAAATATTTTAGGTATTAATTGGTGTAGAATTTTGAATTTGAATAATTTGTGACTGCTGGTTTACCGAATCAGTTTTGTGAATTTTCCCAATGTGTATGTTAAGGCCTGTTTTATTTTTGAAATACTTAGGTTGAGAACAGTACTTACAGAGCAGCTGGCTTCCCAGTGATGAATTATTCCCAAGGCTACCAACTGAAGCAATCATTGAATTGGCGACAAGAAAACAGCATTAAATAACAAAAAGCAATAAAAAATCAAAAGTTAATGAAAAAATACACTCAAAATAACTTAAAAATAAGAAACTGAAAAGTTTTAAAGTCGAAAGGCCCGGAAAACGAGCCTCCTGCGGCCTGCCACCCAATTAGGAGGCCGGATGTCACGCTGGATAAAACCGAATCAGTTCCAATTTGTCTGCTAGTCAATCACGGATAGTGTTGAAACTGTGTCCTGTCACTACACTTTCCATCATGACCATTATGTTTTGCTTTTGGTCTTCTCAAACAGAACATTTGTTTAAAAAAAACATGGCTTCAATACATTTCACTATTACTGCAAAAATATCCAATAGAAGTCTTCAAAACTTGTAAAAGGTTTGCTGGTCTGATATTTGGTCAAAAATCACATAAAAACTATGAAAATCACATGGAGCACTGCTTGCTATATTTTTATTAAAGAACTGGTAGTTTCTAGCATTTTCCATTTAACAATACATTTGCAAATAGCTAAAATCCTTAAATGGGTATTATTTTTCTTATTTATTTATTCATATAAAACAAAAAGTTACAAACTTTAGTCTATTTGGTGTAGCATAAACTCAACTGATATGAGTTTTTCTGTAGGTACACCAACGAAAATAAATAAATACATAAATGTTTATTGACCAACTTAAACAAATTAAAATTAATTACTTATGGTACCTATGTACCTCCTCTGTACCCACATACTTATGTGGTTAAAGGGCTCCCCTAAAAGCCTCCTATAGATATTATTTATTTATTCATATAAAACAAAAAGTTACAAACTTTAGTCTATTTGGTGTAGCATAAACTCAACTGATATGAGTTTTTCTGTAGGTACACCAACGAAAATAAATAAATACATAAATGTTTATTGACCAACTTAAACAAATTAAAATTAATTACTTATGGTTCCTATGTACCCCCTCTGTACCCACATACTTATGTGGTTAAAGGGCTCCCCTAAAAGCCTCCTATAGAGCAAAAAAGTTTCAAAAATTTCAAAAGAGTGGAAACTTGCATACCCAAGAATACTTCATAATGTTCTCGAAGGTGCGTGAGCGTGGGAGACTATGGGCAAATCCATTCCCAGAGGAACCTCTCTAGCGGAGTGTTGAGCACTGTTGTCTTAACGGAGGCCCTGGGTACAATCCCCGGCAGGGTCAATTAGGGAATTTATAATTTCGAAATTTTCCCTGGTCTGGGTTGGTGGGAGGCTTCGGCCGTGGCTTGTTACCACGCTACCGACAAAGACGTACCGCTATCAAACAAAAGGTCAAAAGAAACAAGCAACTCTGGGGCCATAGCATGGCATTGTACAAGAAACAAACATAAATTACAATTACCAAAAGCCAGGACTAAAACTTATGGTTCAAAAACTATACAGTTTGAGGGAGCGCTACTGTACAATGATTTACCAAACGAAGTTTCTAATGAAAAACCTTCGTAAGATTTAAGAAAAAATTACTTAAGCATTTTCAGAGTGAAGTGTAATAATAAGATTAGTTTATAGGTCACCTTGTTACTCTAAGCATTATTTTTTAAGTATACTCGTATATTAGTTGTAAGTTTCCCATTTAAGTGAACTTTGTTCTTTTATGCGGAAATAAAACAACTTTAAACCTGTAGCATAGGGACTAACTGTGTTTGCTACACCTTGTATAATTTTATTTGACCAAGAAGTTGCTCTCCGAACCGATGGTAGAGTCCTGACATAATATCGTAAGTGGTACTAGTTAACAATCCAAAGCTTTTATTAGAAACAAGCAGACGTAACGATTTCAAATAGTTATAAAAATGTTAATTAAATATTGGTGTGTTGTGTATTTTAATAAGTTGCTGAAAATTTTCATGGTAATCGCAACTCAGATTGCAATGCAAATTTCGAAACGTGTTTGTGGAATAATAACCGCGTATTACGTATGTTAATATCGCAAATTGCTCATCGGCTTAATCTTGACGTTTCAATCTGACAGCTGTGACAAGTACCACGCGCAACATGTATATTTGAATGTGGTTAACCACCCAGCTTTCCGTACGAGTGTTATTTTATAAATAACAGTGTGTTTTATTATTGAAGTTGTAATTTCATTCAGGTTCGCGGTTTTAGTTGATTAATTTCTATGGTTGATGGTATCGGAGAAAACCATTTATATGGAGCGCGCTTTGCAGGATTTTTTGATATGAAACTTCTTTAGAAAATGAAAAGAAAAAGCGACACTCAAAAGAGACAAACATATATAGGATTTAGCCTGCGAGAGAATGAGATAGAATACAAGTTATATTTCTCTCAATCTCTCATAGTTTACTTTTCTGAAGTTTCACATATGCCGTGTGTGAATTGCACACACACACTTTTTTTGAGATTAGGATATAATTATGATGTCATGATGTCATAATGTCATGAAATGATTATACGATCAAACTGATTAGATTAAACTCAGAATAAGTATAGATAGATCGTAACGCGTCCGTTGTAAACAGTCATCAAAAAGTTTTTATCGAAGCTATATGTATTAAAAATTTGGATTACTCTTCAAACTCCGATGAACTGCTTTAAATTAAACACATAAACCCAGCGTCGGTGTAACACGCGGCCTGGGTCGTAAACATCAGAAGTAAAGCAGTAAGCGAAGTTAAATTGGGTAAGTCTCAAGCCCTTAGTTTAGTTTACTATTGTATGCCCTTTTTTCGCGTCAAGAGTTTAGGGTGCTCGGATCTAGCTAACTACCATAGAAATCTTGAAGTTTTCCTAAGTATATATAAATGCCAAATTTCATACAGATCCGTTCAGCCGTTGGGGCGTGATTGAGTAACAAACATCCATCCATACATCCATACCGACATCCATACATCCAAACTTTCGCATTTATAATATTAGTAAGATGGGACACCCGCCTCTGCCGGTATTTATAGAAAAAAGATGAACTCTTTAACAAGACGGCTGTCTGTATGATCGATGTTCCGACAAGTGCTGGCAAGAAACGACATACTAATATCGCATCCACAGGACACCGATGAACATGTTTTTGAACAATATATTATACGAAGCATAATATTAAAGTGATAATAAACTAGTGGTTCGCCCCGAACTGGGACCTCGCGGCGCCATCTATTGACATCCATTAACATTTACATCACCAGAGGCACCGACAAAGCGTTGCCGCCTTTTGAAATATTTGTTTATCAGCCCTTTTTCTGCTTGAGGATGTAACACTATACGGACCGGACAGGAAAAAACGAGCTCACGTAACGTCCACTTCGGACGGGACCGACGTTTTGCCTTGTCGCACGTGTAGTGTGCACGCCACTGTCACGTGAAATTATTCCGGTATGTCTCCCATGCTCGACTCTTCAAACTATGTCGGTAAGGGTGCCTTTCCACCAGACCCACCAATAGGAGCGCTTGATCTAACATCTAAGCGATCTAAGCTATGAAAATCAAGCGCAAAAATTGTGTTTGACACACATCCATAATGTAGCAACGTAGCATATCTCTGGTGGAAACGCATAACTTCTAGCATTCACATCACTACAGCCCATGATAGTCCCACAGCTGGGCACAGGCCTCCACTCTCATAGGAGAGAAGGAACCAGAGCTTGGATCCACCACGCTGCTCCAATGCGGGTTGGAGGGCTAAAACAACTATCATCACGTTAGTGATAATAACCGGGACTGACGTCAGAAAGGCAAGGACCCAGAGCCATTATTAAACAAGTTAATAAAAAAAGGGTTGGCGAGCGGACTAGCAATGCTGGATCAAAATAACTATAAATCAATCACGTTTTTAGGCCATCAAAGTTGCGTTAAAAGCTCGCTAACTAGGACTCCATTCATCATACACAAGCCAATTATTCTAAAACTATCCGAAAATGCAAGCGACCGCCAAACGACGTCACGTCTCACCGCTAAACGACTGCACGCTGGATTCGGGTTTGATTTATGAGAGGCACTTACGTACTGACGTGTTTGTAGGCCACTGAATTATTGCTAGAATTACACAGCTGGGGTTTGATACCGTAGCTCAAAGCAGTATTATTATATGACAGTTTAATGTCATGTACCTTGACGTCTTTAATATAAGGATTACACGAACTAAAACAATATTAAAACAATAATGCTTTAAATCTAAAAATAAATCTGGAAATCTATAATGTTCTGCATTTGCTGCGCACTATGCTTTAGTTAGCCACTTGGCGGTAACTGATGATCTGGCAGTCTAAGATGGTAGCGGGCTAACCTAACCTGAAAATATGGCAGTTATATTATTAAACCCACACCCCTAATCGGTTTCTACATAGCATTGCACCAGAACGCTATTTCGCTTGGCGGCACGTCTTGGCCGTTAGGGTGATACCATGGCTGGAGCCTCCCACTACACCAGTCCAAAGAGAAATCAGATATAATAATTTCCTGCTGGGGATCGAACCCGGGACCTTTTTTTGGTCCACTACAAGCAGTCTAAGAAGGTAGCGGAATAACTTGTTAGGAGTATGGCAGTTATATTAAAAACCATATCCCTAATCGGTTTCTATATGGCATCGTACCGGAACGCTCTTTAACTTGGCGAAACATAACTAGCCACGACCGAAGCCTCTCAGCGCACCAGACCAGAGAAAATACGGAAATTATAAATTCCCAAATACGCCAGGGATCGAACCCGGGATTTTCCGCTCATAATACAACAGCGCTCGCCACTGCACAAGGGAGGTCGTCAAATATGCAGAGGAGTCCGCCAAACAACGTCACGTTCGAGTAAATGAGTGAGTTGATGATTTACGAGATGGGGATTGACTCGTAAATAACGAACTCCGCTCTCACGCACTGACGTGTTTGTAGCCTCCTAAATTATTGCCGGAGTCCAGATAATGCCTATGTAAGTACACGAGCGACATGAGTTATAGCTTCGTCGATCTCCAACGGGATCTCAACGCAATCATATTGTGCTTGTGAAAATACGTTTTTTGCACCACTGTCCACAGTCCTCCAGTGTAGACCTCCACGCGTATGGTGATGGGTTTTTAAGATGCAAGCTAACAATATGTAATACAAATACTCTGCTGTTTATGCCACTGGTCCGGGGCGCGACGGGACCCAACTCCGGAAGCGACAAGTGGCCCGGGGGCCTCTAGCCTTAATAAGGCAGGCCCTAGCCGATTGACACGGCTAAGAGACATTCACCGGGGTACAAAGTTACCCCACGCCCCGCCCGGGTAAGGAGGCCATGCCTCGAAGTCCGTACCCCCACTTGGCCCTGTTGAGCCAAACGGAGAAGACCTGTGCTGCCAGGGTCCAATTTGACTTTAATGCCAATGTAATCGAACGCTCGATTACGATCAATAGAATTTGCAATGTTAAAACTTAGACTAAGGGTTCAGCTGATGACAAGTGAGCACATTGTAAGTAGAATAGGAGTTTAGAAATTCCTAGAAGATACCTTAAAGACAGCTATGGACATCCGTCGGTTGAGAAGAGCTCCGAGAATGACGAAGGCAAATCGTTTAATTACTATGACTGGCATTGACTTAAAATCGATAATGACTGAGCGATAAAAAAACTCTGTACTTGTTCGTTTAAGAAAGTTGAAAGTAAATGAAATATAAGAAAATAGTTTATTTTGCATCGAACAATAATTTCATACTAAATACATTTCCATTTTCGACTAAACCAAACCGCTGGGCCGGAAATAATAGTCGTTATTCAGCTGAAGCGATTGCTTTGAATCAATTGGATCAGCAATTTATAGCAGCACACAGTTGCCTGAGATTCCGTCATACCATAATATTGAAGAAACTTATTTTTTAAAGTATACTGAACCCTGAATGATATAGACCTCGATACAGTGACATCAATATTTTATTTTTTACTGATGCCCGCGACTTTGCGGTTCACAGCAAATCATTGATGTAGTAGAGAGACGGCCTTATTTATCTCCAAAAATTCATTTATGTTAGGCTTTAATTTAACTATTAGATTTTTATTAAGTGAGTTAACAAACGGCATTTTACTTTCCAAGGGCAGTTTTGTTGTAAAGCGTAAATTTTTACACACATCGGGTTATGGGTATGGATACTCAAAGAAACTTCAATTTTACCACAAATATTTCAAAAGAATAAATAATTCACAAAATCTGACGTTTTATTTACAGTAAATTAATTATTACTTAAAGTTACTTGGTACTTCTTGGTGTAAAGTTTTCTACCTTCCCAACTCACCCTTGTCTTTACACCACCCAACACGAGTCCAACACGTAATAGTGAAGTCGTGCGTCAGCTAATAACATTTTCCGTTCCAATATTTACCCGGAAACTTTGTCCACCTCTCACAAAAGTTGGCAACTTCTAAATTGTTCCAAACCCGACCTCCCGGTCAAAAGTAGTGTGATCAAGTAATAAAACTGCATTAACGGACGGCACTTTGAGAATAGTAATATCATAGGCGGCACATCACGTTTTGCTGTATTGGGTTTTGGAGCAAGTTATAGGCGTTCGTTATTTATGTTCATTGTTGAGTTTTTTGTTTTTTACACACCGGTGTTTTTTTTTTTAATGAAAGCAGTACAATATCATTAAAACAATATAGTTTGTACAAATATATATAACACTTAAACCTAATTTTTTATTTATTTTAAGTAAAGTTATTAAGAAAAATAGTTAATATTGGCTGACGTGGCCTTCCCCAAACTAGGATAAAACCTGCATTTTTTAGGTTTTTTCTATAGGAATGGCACTGACCGTCAACATGGTTTTCAAACTTTAATATTGTATCGTTGGCAATATTTTAACGAGAGCTGTATATAAATAAATAAAACACCAAAAAAATAATCCTATAGCTGGAAAAAGGAATTCCTTCAAGATGTAACAAAATTTACACATAAGGTACGTATACATCCTTTAGTAGTAAATTGAATTTTTTGATAGGAATCAAGCCTGAAATCTCTCGGTTTCTTCATGAGTATTAACTAAAAAGAAATATAGGGAGAAGCGTATACTGGTACTCGAGTCTTAAAAAAGTTACCTTTCAGATAAAGGTGAAGTATTAAACAGGCTGCCAGACAGGCAGTATTTCATACAGTAAAAAGAAAAGTCTCACTATCTGACTTAACAAACCCAAACCCCTGGACGTAGAAAGCTGAAAGCTGCATAGAGGTTAGTTTTATAAGAAATAAGCAAAGCTACGGGCTGGTATATTTTAAATACAAAACGCTCTCGCTTATAAATTGCGGCAAACACAATATTGTTCACGAAACTTACATCAGCTAGTGTTCCACTTTGTAAAACGTTATAGTTATATAGGTTCAAGTTTTCAAGTTTCCTACCAACTTGGTGAAAGTTTCATGAAACTTTTTATATTCTTATGAGATTCATTTTTTAATAATTCGTCCCGAGCAAAGATTTAAGGCGGTGACTAAGAGCTTTTTAATTGGGTTCATAATCCAATTAAAAGTTTGCTGTTTCGTCCGACGAGACACCTGAGCGAAGTATTTTTTGTGCTAATAAAATCCCTTGTGTCAATTAAGGCTCACAAAATTTCTTAATTCGTCCAAGCGAATTTTTATACGTAATAGGTAGGTACTCTCCATAAAAATGAAGTTTGATTCATATCTGAATAGAGGCGACTATCCGCGTCTTCGCTTCTGAATTTCGAAAAATCCTAAGGTAAAATTCCTCTGTGCAAAATTTCTGTTCCCAATTCAGAGGTATTTGCTGGGCGTTGATAAGGGCGGTTTCTGATTTGTGTTTTATCGGCGCGTTTAAACTCGATTTTGGACGCGTGTAGGCGCGTCGGTATAGGCGCGCCCTTTGCCACACACGCGTCTCCTAAGAACATTGACGCGCTTATAAGCTCGTATACTACTGACTACTACTACAGACTGACAGACCCATGGGTCCAAGCAAACACGCCGGAGTTTATTAAATCGCAAAATTTGCCTATGAGTGGGATAGATATGTAGACAAAACTCTTTATTGCACACACTTAAAACAAAGACAACAAACAAAAAGATTAAAAGATCAAGGTGGTCTTATTGTTAAAAGGTAAGTTAGGCATTCAGGACTATTTAGTCCTTGTCACGAAAGAAGCCCCGCGGCAATTAGGCCTTTTGCGCATTATACTCGTAAGAAAATTTCTTATGCCTTATGAGTAATGTCTTATAAGAAATTCTGTCGCAACGTTTGTTGTATGAGACCATACATATTGCAAGTTTTTTTTTCTTGTGTCATACAAAATATAAGACATTACTACTCATAAAACACAAGACATTTTCTTATAATGGGCACTAATAAACATGATACACATAAATGATGTAACACACACATGAAACACATGATAAACCCGCATAATCCGCACAAACATGCGAAAAAGATACTACTATAACACAGTACCTTAAAAAAGATTTTTTTATAAATTTTGGAAACTACTATAAGGTTACTACGGAACCCTTGAAATTGGAAACAAATGCTCGCCGTCAACATGATACACGAGTTAACAAGGAATGCAATTTATTCCTGAACGGGCGCGTACGTGCAATATCACAGGAAACAACTTAATGACGGTACATTATAATATTGTACAAACAATCTGGAATATAAAAATTGAATTTTTACATGCCTATATTATGTTAATAGCCTATATATTATACTAGATAATGTCTGCGACTTCGTCCGCGTGGATTTCTGGAAAAAGTACCGATGGGAACTTTTTAAAAAGTTTATTCACTTTTATCGCGATCCATTTATAAGTTTACTAGCGAATGCCCGCGACTACGTCCGCGTGGATTGGGGTTCTTTGGTTCACGCGGGAACTCCTTAGTTTTTCGGGATAAAAAATAAGCTATGTGTTATTCCAGACTATAATCTATCTCTGTGCCAAATTTAATCCAGATCTGTTCAGCCGTTGGGGCATGATTGAGTAACAAACATCTATCCATACATCCATCATCATAAAGATTATATGTGCGAAAGTTTGGATGGATGTATCGATGTATGGATGTTTGTTACGCAATCACGCCCCAACGGCTGAACGGATCTGGATGAAATTTGCCACAGAGATAGATTATAGTCTGGAATAACACATAGGCTTTTTATGAAAATTAAAGAGTTCCCGCGGGAACTGAAAACCCTCAATCCACGTGGACGAAGCCGCGGGCATTAGCTAGTACATCCATACATCCATCCAAACTTTCGCATTTATAATATTAGTAAGAAATAAAATAAATTCAATCAATTAATGGCTATCTTAGCTGCTATAGATTTGGGTTTTAAATACCCAAGTACCCGGTAACTCAGTTGAGTTACCGGTACCTAAGTTTGAAGCACGTAGGTAGGTACGTATCTAGGAATTTCTCGAAACTCGTATAATTCAAAACTGGGATTTCAAATCGAAGCTCCTCTCCGTGCATGCGAAGATTAATAAATGCACAAAGCCACGTCTAATATAGGCGGCTTCGCTCGAACCAATTAGACCGGCGAGGCAGTCAAAAAGAGCATACTAAACTACGTTGTACCTACGACTGGAAACCAGTATTGGTTGGTCCATGAAAGTATAGCACTACAAGTATACACTACACTAAGTATACATTTTTCACCTCTCATGCTCTAAAAAGGTGTCATTATAGCATAGCCTAGGCGGACTAAAGTTAGCATTTAGGGTCTAGGGATTAAAGTATTTTTTTTAAATAATTGCCGCACTCTCCTCTTTACGGTATGCGTGATATCCTCATTAGGTTATCCAAAATTTTTAGTCTATGGTGACTATCAACAGCCAAAAAATTTATGTCACTTAGTTGAATGTCAATGTTACCCATCGTACAGATCTATGTCTATGGTACTACTGTTTTTTTTTAATTCCTTCTTGATAACGATACGAAGAAAAATAAATGATGATGATATAATGATGATAATTAATCCATTTCAAAACAATACATAATCAAGGTGAAGGCAGGTAAAGTGAATGTGACTATTTATTTGTTAATATCGTCAAGTAAAATTAAAGACCTTACTCCTAATATGAAAATATAACAGAAAGGCAAAGAAATAATAAAAATCGTTATTTATTTTATTTTCTCGCAATCGAAGTGAAAAGTAGAGTGTTTACCACGGGACTAAAAGCCATTCTACTCGTTTCTATAGAATCCCAGGGAAGCTAAACACCTCGTATGAAATGGCTCATTTTAGACCCTTGATGAACAATCTAGTATTAGATACACTTTTAGTGATTATGTTACTAGATAGTGATGACATTACTTTTAGTGATTTTTAAAGCGCGAGCTTCACCTAAAATTGTCCATTTCATTTTATTTTCTGTTACATTTAAGTTTGATAACTATTTTAAATAATCGATTAAAGTAAAAAGGTGTTAAAGTGTGCTATTATGTATACCTACTACCGGTCATAACTGTATACTTGAGAACCTGTCACTCCACTGGGAAACACTCTTCTTAGCCAGCTGTTGTCGGCTGGACCTCGGCCGGCCGGCTCGGCCTTAGACTGGTCGTACTAACCAATTAAGTGTTGACCTATTACAAATGTCGCCGAGGTTATTGCCCTCAGCTGGGTTTGTTGCCAGCAATACAACCTTTATTAAACTTTGTGCGAACTTCTTTGACTACTTCGTTAGTTTTTTTTATTCCACTACAAGTACCCTTGATTGGATCTCAGCTGTTGGTAAGTGATGATGCACTTTAAGATGGTAGTGGATGGATATTTGTAACTCAACGCCAGATCAGCTGAACGGATCTTGATGAAATTAGGCACAGAGATAGATTATAGTCTGGAATAACACAAAGGCTACTTTTTATCCCGGAAAAATAAAGAGTTTCCGCCAAAAAACCTGAATCCACACGGACGAAGTCGCGGGCATCAGCTAGTAAATGCATTTGAGAACAAGACTGTGACGCAATTAAAGCTTTATTAATTTATTTAATTAGTTTCAGTTTCGTTTAGAAGTCGACATCTCATCATTAATCATTGTACGTTAAACCGCAACGTCCAGTAACTTAGAATTCCGGTCAGGTATTAGAAGCCAATTAGAGTTGAGCATTGGCATTTTTTTTTGAATATTGATCCTGTTATATACGACTTAGAACGAACATGCACTAGGGACCGGAAAGTACAAAACTTCTGCGCGAAACATATTATTATTTATTGAAGTGCACTTTAGCCGCGTTGAGCACTTTTAGCAACGCGGTAGGGGGTAAACTTGTGGATTCGCGTTACCGACATCTCGCTCCGATATGCTCGCGAACAGCGACATGCTCGCTGACAGCGCCTTAACTCTAAATATAATGTACTAGCAGATGCCCGCGACTTCGTCCGCTTGTTCGGGAACTCCCTAATTTTTCGGTTAATTTAAAGCCTGTGACACTCACAAATACCTAATGTGGCTTTCTATTGGTACCAGAATCTTCAAAATCAGTTCAGTAGATCCAAAGATTACCCCCTACAACGTCACAAACTCACAAACTTTACCTCTTTATAATATTAGTATATATAACTTAGGTACCTTCAAGGCAAGTGTGAATAGGCATCTTCTAGACAAGCGCATTCACTAAGCTTTACACATTTCTTTGCACTAAGCATGATTGTCTTCAAGCGCAAACCTATCTCACAGTAAAAAAAACACCAACATACAACCGTGCAAATACTATATTTTGGGGTGAGGCGAGCCGAACTCGTGATTTGTGTTTGAATTTCGTGATCGGACAGCGCCTTAACACCTAAATACAACTGTGCATGTATTATTCCGTATGTATCCCAGTAATCCAGAGAGCACCGACGGCATAATGTGTCTAAATCCAATTAAACTGGTAACTGGTCAACATTAATCAACATTTAAGACACGTTTGCGTTTCCGGGCCGTAAATCAATTTGAGGACTGAATTAAATAAATTTTTGCCCTCATCACTAGTTAGACACACAAACAAACACTATTTTTTGTATTGTATTGCATTTCTTCGTCGTAGTCCACCGATAGACGTCCACCGCTGGACTTAGTCTGTTGCAAGGACTTCTTCATACCACGGTCCTGCATGGTCTAGGTCTAGGTTTCAGTACCTACGACTTACTACCTACGACTTACGAGTAGGTATAGAAGTAAAACAAACCTACCAAGAAATAAAAATACTTAATGGCACCCAAATAAAAGACTATGTTTTTCCCGATTCTAAGCATACTTTTTTGAAACTTGGTCGAAAGAGACATCAATTACCCGAAACAAAAGAACATCGAAATAAATCACAGTTGTAATAACGTTATCGTTATTCGTTTCTACGGCCGTAACGTTCCAGACAGTGCTATATTATTGTAACAGTACCTATTGTTTAGAATTCAAACAAACTTTGACGTTTCTAACTTAGCTTTGAACAGAATGTTCGTCATTAATTTTGATCTTGCATAAATAAGGGCACTAAAAGATGAACAACTTTTGTCTCTAGGACGTTGATAGACTTTGAACGTTGACTCACTTTGGCATGATTGTAGTTGGTCAAAATTTTTGATACAAGACCCCCCACTCTTCGAAAAAAAATACCATAGTCTATTGTGCTGGTTCAATGCCGAATATCTTGACCAGTTGATCCGATATTCAAGGTATATGTAGTAGAACTGCCTCGTAGGTCTAGTGGTTGGCATGTTCGACTGCGGCCGACGAGGTCACGGGTTCGAGTCCCGGGTAGGGCCATAATTAACTATTGGCTTTTTCTGAATAGAAATTCTCAGTACTCGCCCGGAGTAAGAAATTCAAATTTCCAAATTGAAATTGGTTGTATTGAATTTGCGACTTTATTTAAGGGCCTTTGGTCCGTTTGACTTTGAAGCTAGTGCCATCGATTTCTTATACGATCAATCGAATTAAAACTTGGACTAAACATTAACAAACAGATAAGAAGGCCGAAGTTTTAACCATTAGGCTAGTTTAATGTTTTGGTTAAGCATAGGTTAAGGCTGTATATTTTACATAGTTTCACATACGTGCCGTTAAATTAGGTAAGGTTACTGCCATTTAATTAATAACGATACTCATTCCGCAACTATAAACATTTTATTACGTACTTATTCCAGTTTTAAATACATTGTTGCATGAAATATTAATAGACTTAACGAATAATCATACTAACTAATATTATAAATGCGAAAGCGTGTTTGTTTGTTGGTTTGTTGGTTTGTCCTTCAATCACACCGCAACGGAGCAACAGATCGACGTGATTTTTGGCATGGGGATAGTTGAGGACCTGGAGAGTGACACAGGCTACTTTTTATCCCGGAAAATTAAGGAGTTCCCGCGGGAATCAAAAAACTTAAACCACGTGGACGGAGTCGCGGGCATCAGCTAGTTAAATATAATTGTAAGTATCGCGTAAAAATTGGTTGGAGTTTTTATATTCATATATATATTATATATTGAAATAAAATTGTTTTGTATAATTTTGGTCTTCAGTAAAGTAGTGGTTTTACGACGAATATTTTATGTAAAAAACAAAAGCTTCTGCAGAGTATTTTAGCACTATTTAGCAGGGTAGTAAGAAATTAAATATCAATTTTATTATTCAAACGGTGAAGGAAAACATCGTGAGAAAACCTGCATACCCGAGAGTTCTTCATAATTTTCTCGAAAGTGTGTGAAGTCTTTCTATCTGCACTTGGCCAACGTGGTGGACTGTGGCAACCCTTCTCATTCCAAGAGGAGAGTTGTGCTCAGTATTGAGTCGGCAATGGTTATTATTGACCGAGCGAAGCGAAGCTCTCTGAGTCTACTTGAGTGGATTTGCACTTGTCCGTCTGTCCGTCCGTCCGTCTTTCAGAGCATTATAACTTCTGAATTACTGAACGTAATTACTTCAGCTTTAAATATAATATGTAAACTAATGGCCTCCAGCCGAATATGGCTTAAACAGTTATAAAAATCTTTATTTCAGGGGGGCTCTCATAGAAGCGAATGCGAAGTAAAATATTTTTTATGGCGTTACATAGGGTTGCGGTATATCAATTTTAAGATACCTAATTAGGAATAGAGGCCAAAAAAAAATTTTTTTTTAAATTTTTCCCCTAAAATTGACGAAATGGGGGGCTTTCAAAGTGGAGATTTTCTAACGTCCAAAGTTGACCTCAGAACTAAATTTTCTGAAAGGCTGAGCCTGAAACTTGATCAATTATTTGAATTATATCCTGTACTTGAACAACAAATACTAAAATTAGGTAAATATTGTAAGGAAACGAAATTATTGAATTTTTAATGAGCTTCAGTATTTTTAACAGAACTTCACATTGATGTCAATAGATGGTGCCGCGAGGTCTCAGTTCGGGGCGAACCACTAGTTACAGATAGTGGGTGGTTACTAGCCAATACAGAAACCTCCCACCAAAACAAACTAGGTAAAATTCTTAAAAATACCTTGTCAAAATATTATAATCGGGTCATTTTTGGCCGCAGCGTCACATTTTAATTAAAAAATTATAAAAAACGTAGAAAAAGGCAAAAAGTGTACAAGGAAGCACTTATCTTTACAAGAGATCTCTGCCAGAGAGACCCTTGGCAGTGGATGAGGTTTTAAACGAAACCGGGAAAGAATTTAGGTATTTACATCTATATTATATAGTATGTACTATATTCATATTTATATAATATTGGAAAGAGTTTGAAGAGTAAAGTTTGTGAGGTTGTGAGGTTGTAGGGGGTAATCTCTAGATCTACTAAACCGATTTAGAAAATTCTGTTACCAATAGAAAGCCACATTATTTGTGAGTGTCCTATATATTAACCCGAAAAATGAAAAGACTTTTTCGTGGTAGTCGTCGGAGAAAAAACGGTCGAACGAAATCGTTTCTTACGAACGCTGCCTTAACGATGAGAGATATAGGAGTATGATTAAAATCTAAAGAAAAGTTGTAGAGCTTGATAATGCCTACAAAAAAGTCAGCCTTCAGTCAGTAAAGTAGTAAAAATTCTTTCCAAAAAACCGACTTCCAACGCCACTGTAAAATAAAAACTAATTTTGATTTCTACCCACTATGTTGAAGTCGGGCGAGCCTGATGCGTCAACTTTGCTTATCCTTGTTATACCCGCCCGACTTCAACATAGTGGGTAGAAATCAAAATTATTTTTTACTTTACAGTGGCGTTGGAAGTCGGTTTTTTGGAAATAATTTTTATTTTTAACTTTTTAGTGTCAGGGTTGAGGATTTGGAGTCAGATTTTTTTATGGGACCACCTCGAGAGCTTCCTCTGACGACTGATAGAAAAAAAATTCAAATCGGTTCAGAAACCACGAAGATATGCACCGACAATCGACATACATAAAAAAAAATATACGCGCCGAATTGAGAACCTACTTTTTTGGAAGTCGGTTAAAAATCTCAATCTAGGCAACAGCTAGTATTATGTAAGAGTATGTAGGTATGAGGTAGACTTCAACAAAATCCTAATTATACAGTCATTGAAAAACAATCCAATGTTGTTATAAAATATAACAATTGGGACCTGATATTCCCCGAAGCATTCTCTCAAACATGGAAAGTTTCGAATACGCATCGTTTATTTTGGACGGAAGTTTTAATTAAAATCGATAATTAATTCGCCCACTCCACTTAGCGCCGGCGATGGAGGAGTAACGATCACTTGGGTTTTGATGGGTTTATTAATTAATTTTTCCTAGCTCGCCTCAAAATATGAGTTCTAAATTCACTGCAGAAACTTTTTGTTACTTTCAAAGTCAGCTCATTAAACGTGATCGTGATTCGATATCTCTCTCCAGCATATTCCTTACTAGCTTTTTACCGTACCTTCGCTCACGTTAAGCTTGATTTTCAAACAAAGGAAAAGGTTCATTTTAGGCCTACTCTTGTACACTCTACCATGAATAGAGGAAAATACATAGATTGTATTAAAAATATAATAATTTAGAACAGTAAAGTAAATAACGTGCAAAAAATAAAATATGTTTTTCAAGTTTTCGATACGTTTTCAAGATGGCAACCTTCAGCCATAGAGAAGGCAGTATATAGGTGCGAAATGTATCAAATGTCATTTCTGACAGTTACTGTCAAAATAACGTGCTTTTCTTTTGAAAACGTCGAAAAATATGAATCCGCCATTGTTACCCACTCATGTTTAGTATTCCACTTGGAAAGATTAAATAATTTCACCACTGAAATTACGACGAATTCGTAGATTTGACCAATAACTGGTCTAGTATTTTATTTTCCTTCATTCCTCTACTTGTACAAGACCAGACCTACGCCCCATACAAATCTTAACCGTCTCCTTTCAAAACCCTTTATTACGTCATTAGGGGTTGAATTTTCGAATATAAGTAACTCTTTTCTGTCTCTCTCTGCGTCGTATTCCTCATCACCGAGGGTCGTGACTCCTTTCCATTAAATCACATAATAGTAGGAGTTTTGTTGTGATAATAATGCGGTGGGTTACCACGTCCTCCCGCATACGACTCAAATAAGAGTATTTAAACTCTTAAGTTTTTGTAACGATTATTATCAGATGTTAGTGATAATAACTGGGACCAACGGCTTCACATGCTCTCCGAGACAACGAAATGATGGAGGAAATGAAAAGGCCAAATTCGGTCACCCATCCAGTTACCGACTTGGGTCAAAGTTGCTTAACCTTGCAATCGATTGATACGTGTTGTCACAACTAAGCTACTCGTCCCTGACTAGGCCACTCATCCTTCTTTATTCGGCAATAAATATAACAAATATTATGAATATTACTTACTAACTCGTTAATTATAGTTAATTATCAACATCACGTTACTTATTGTTTAACCAATCAGAAATATTGACGTTCAAAACGTGTACATTACTAACGAGATTGAATAAATGAATGAAAGGTCTGCACCCTTACGCAGTCGAAATTCCGCGGGCTCGTACGTAGCAATTTGCTTCCTCGTTTCTAATTCGAACTGCTAGGATATGGAATGCCCTTCCGGCTTCCGTTTTCCCATCCTCTTATAAAATAGGTTCCTTCAAATCAAGAGTGAATAGGCATCTTCTAGGCAAGCGCGCTTCACCTTAGGCTGCATCACCTCTTGCATGCAAGTCTGATTGCAGCCAAGCGCTAGCCTATATATTATTTTTAAAAAAATTGAGTTGAGTTGAGGCACCATACTTAGAAATAAATGCCGAAGCCGCAGTCTACGGCGTAGACTTTGTAGGTTTCTACGTAGCCGCCTACGCTTTGCCTACGCAGCTACGTCGCATGCAAATATTTTTGTGATTCAAGGGTAAACATTTTCCTTATCGACATTTTGAAGGCGTTTTCCAAGAGCTTGAAATATAAGGGGAAAGTTTATAAAATACCGTTTTTTTTCAAACCATAGGTATATTTGATAGAAGCAGGCACCCAATAGGGGGTACCACCCATAATGGGCGGTGCATATCGCAAGCTGCACCTTATTACCACATAGATTTGTCTGTTTTGGCCGATTATAGCAAATTATAGTACCACTAACTTACCTGACCCGGTGGCCAAACAAATGTATTAGCCTGTTTAGTTTTTGCTTTTATTTTATTTTTCATAGATACTAGTGAAGCTGTCACCGGCACAGTCCACAAATAAGTTTCTTGGATTTTATGATTCTTGATCCTTGATTGATTTTCATCGTCATTCATTCACTAGTCTTTTCTATTTATGTTATATATTTTGTGTATAAGTCATGATGTGTGCACATGTTTTGTTATCATTTAATACTTACCTGAAATGTTGTAGTTATTTCGTGTTGTGTGTACCATATAAACAATAAAGAATAAAGAATGACCATAATCGGACAAAACCAAAAAAACGTTTTTCCCATACGATGCTGGCGTTCGTTTTGTACTGTCTTATCTGTCGTGTGTTTTTACCTTTAACAGACCCAAAGTTTCGTAATTAGACGACAAGATTTTAATGAGGAAACATAAAAAAATTATGCGGATTACACAGGACTTAGGGATCATGAAACTTGCAAAATTAATACTGTCTCCTTCATAAATAATTTCAAGAGGAAATACGCAACCCTTGCCGGTTGTAATTACTCAAACCAAATGGCACCCAAGCGACTTTGGGCGGAAGCTACATAATGATTTTGTGACGACCTCCCTGGTGCAGTGGTGAGCGCTGTGGTCTAATAAGTGGGAGGTCCCGGGTTGGATCTCCTGCGTCAATTCGGGAATTTCCAAATTAATTAATCGCTTGCTGGCAAAGACGTTCGATAACGTGACGTGGGACCAAAAAAAATTGGCAGTCATAGGGGACTGCCGATAGAATAGAAAACGAATATTTTAATATAAAAATTATAATAATAAAAATATTTCAAATATAAACCTTAAAACTAAACGCGCCTTAAGTTTTCACTTCAATAATTTCAGGGAAAAATCAGTTTTCTCTAGTAGATAGGTAGATCTCTAGTAGTAGACAAAGTCAGTGTCAGCTACAGCGTCCTCTTTGTGAGAGGATACTAGTGGTCACTAGCTGTCAGTCATGGGTTTAGATAGTAATCTTAAATGTATTTATTTATTTACTAGATGATTCCCGCGACTTCATCCGCGTGTATTAAGTTTTTTTGATTCCCGCGGGAACTCCTTGATTTTCCGGGATAAAAAGTAGCCCATGTCCTTCCCCGGGATACAACCTATTCCTGTACCAAATTTCATCTAAATCAGTTGAACGGTTGGGCAGTGAAAGCATGGATAATATAGGTAGTTTAGATTACCATCATAATATCAACTCACAGAAATTTAGTAACAATGTTAAAACTAACAAAGACCGGCTTCAAAATCTTTATAATATTTCATCTCATTGATATAATATAGAACAATAATATGAACCATACGCAGCAAAACACGTTGGTTTTCTAGGAAATCCAATCAAACATATTCACGCTTGGCATAACGCAATTAAGTCCGTCACAACAAGTCCCGCAGAAATTATAATGAAGCTAGGGCAGCGGACGTCGTTATGTTCCAGTGTATTCTAACGAACTCTACTACATTATAAATTATATTTTCTCTTTTATTTAGCTTCTGTTATTTTTAAATTTAGTACTAGCCGATGCCCGCGATTTCGTCCGCGTTTTTTTTACCTCTTTTTTTTATTTTTTTATGAAGTCTTTAATTTTCCGGAATAAAAAGTAGCCTTTGTGTTATTCCAGTCTATAATCCATCTCTGTGCTAAATTTCATTCCAACAGAGATTGAGTAACAAACATTCATCCATGCATCCATCCATCCATCCATACATCCATCCATTCATCCATCCAAACATACATCCAAAGTTTAGCATTTATAATAATTAGTATAGATATACTGTACTAGCAGATGCCCGCGACTTCGTCCGCGTGAAATAAATTTTTTTAAATTCCCACGGGAACTCCCTAATTTTTCGGGATATGACACTCACAAATAAAATGTGGTATTACTAATGGTATGGGGTAAAATTATTGGTATAATTTTTTAAAATCGGTTCAGTAGATCCAGAGTTCACCACCTACAACCTCGCAAACTTTGCCACTTTACAATATTACTATAGATAGATAGTAAACATAGCAAATCAAATCAAATCAAATCAAATAATGTTTATTCAATATAGGTAGGTAAACTACACTTATTGGCGTCTAGTTATTTATAAAATATAATGGTGATAATAATCAGTAACGGTATCTTAAAACTAAAGCTACGAGGGTTCCAAACGCGCCCTGGTCTGAGAAGAGCCCACAACAAACTCAGCCGGGTTTTTGGTGAAATCTAATACTCTGTAGAGAAAACTATACAAAGGATATACAAGAAATAAGCTATGGTACTCGTATATATAAAAATCAATTGCTGTTCGTTTGTCTCGCTAAAACTCGAGAACAGCTGGGTCGATTTAGTTGTTTTTGGTTTTTGGTTTTGAAATGTTTGTCGTAGTACAGGGAAGGTTTAAACGGTGAGAAAATATGGAAAAATTAATTAGTACGACGCGCGGACGAAGTCGCGGGCATCAGCTAATCATATTTACTAATATTCTAAATGCGAAAGTGTGTTTGTTTGTTGGTTTGATGGTTTGTCCTTCAATCACGCCGCAACGGAGCAACGGATCAACGTGATTTTTGGCACGGATGTAGTTTAGGACCTGGAGAGTGACATAAGCTACTTTTTATCCCCGAAAATTAAGAATTTCCCGTGGGAATTAAAAAAACTTATCCCACGTGGGCGAAGTCACGAGCATCAGCTAGTAATGGATAATAAAATTGCCCTAAATCAAAGTACATTTTTATACGTTAGATTTACGTCTATTTCACGTAAAAGCCTCTACGATCACCGCTGTCATTAGGTAGCCCAAGACAAAACAACCTTTATCAATAAAAACACAAAGGCCGCATTATGGAGCAAGACAATGCAAGACAACGGGAACGAGCCATGAATAAGTATAATATTGAAGCTATATTCATGGTATAAGCGGCAGTAGAACCGGATATATACTCGTGTGGTAGAACTGCCTCGTTGGTCTAGTGGTTAGCATGTTCGACTGAGGCCGACGAGGTCCCGGGATTGAGTCCCGGTTTGGGCCCTAAAGGTTTTTCTGTTGATTATACCTTCAATCACGCCGAAACAGAACAACGATTTGATGTGGTTCTTAGCATGGACATAATTGAGGACCTGGAGAGTGACATAGGCACTTTTTATGCCGGTAAATTATACTACACTAGCTGATGCCCGCGACTTCGTCCGCGTGAAATCAGTTTTTTGGATTCCCGAAGGAACTCCATAATTTTCCGGGATAAAAAGTAGCCTATGTCACTCTCCAGGTGCTAAACTATACCCATACCAAAAATCACGTCGATCCGTTGCTCCGTTGCGGCGTGGTTGAAGGACAAACCAACAGACCAATAAACCAACAAACCAACAACCAACACACTTTCACATTTATAATATTAGTATGATTGTCACTTACCATCAAGTGAGATAGTACTTGTAGTGTTACTTAGGCAAATATTATGATATTATTAACACAATATTTTTTGCTATAAATAAAAATTAATTAAGTAGAAGGCAGGGTTGCTGGAATCTACATTCTTTCAAACAAAATAATGAGTGATGAAACACAATTAATTTGGCCAATTTTCTTCCTAAAATTTTATGATCTGGAAGACCGGTTTAATGCGGATCAAGTATTTTGTTACAAAGGCGATTTGTTAAGCAATTTAACCCGTAATTATAATGAACTAACCCCTTGCTGAGGGTTCTCCCTGGTCAAACCTGTTCAGGGAGCTTACTTTCACCACGTAAAGCAGTATTATTTAAATATAGTTGACGTCCGTGTTTTAGAGTTATAATCGTCATTTTAGGGAAAACTGTCATATACATATATATAATAATACTGCTTTAAGATAGTAAATGGTTGTAAAAAACTGTTATACGTTACGTTTTGATAAATGTGCATCATTGATTGTATGGTTTTTTTGTTGAAATTTAGCACACACATAGCTTTTATGACATAGACATCCGCTAAGAAAGTATTCAAAATTCAATCCATAAAGAGATACATTAGGGGTTTCATTCATTCATTCGCACATCGAAAATCGAACTTAACGTGAGCGAAGCCGCGGACAAATTCTAGTAAATACATAAAACTATAACATCTCTTTGGAGATTGCCGCAGCCGAAATACGACCGTGAGATTATTACAATGATGACATGTATGTAATGTGTAGGTAATAAATATTACCTACTAGTATGCTAGTAAAGCATATTCAATTATTATAAATGTTCGTCTTAATAAATAATTAAATAATTACTGTAATCTTACTTTTAAATGTTTATAAAGGCGAAGTTTAGTCTGTAAAACGTTATAGTCTTATGTAAAACTGTATTCTTAGATTATAAGAATGCCTTATGTACTTTTTATGTCGTAAAATAATTAAATAAATAATAATAATAATAGGGATGATGCCTATGTCAAAAATAAAATATTTCTTACTGATTGTTAAAATGAGAATCTTCCAAAAGACCTATAATTATTAACATCTTCTGTTAGTTTTAAGTTTGGTGATCATTTTAAACTATCGAATAAAGGCAAAAAGTGTGTTGAAATTTGATGACGTCACAACTATGTATTTCATACAAACTTCCATGCTAGAAGCGCGTTTTTAAGTTTGATATGCTGATTTGATTGAGTTGTCATCATCGCTAATATAGCAAGCACATGCGAAATATACGTTTTTTACAGCTAATAATTATGTGCGTACTAAACTAATATGCGACCTGCCGAAACTAATTTTGGCATACCATCACAGATGTGTTTGGAACATGTTATCTTTTTCGACATGAATTACCATACGAAATGTGTAAATAAATAAAACAGCGCCAATCTACGCGTTTCGGTCGTTACGTCTTATTAAACCCCTACTCGTGGAACTCGAGCACAAAAAATAAGTCAAAATAAGTCTTGTTTATTTTTAATTTATTCATTATAGACACGCAATAGAAATATACACCTCATATAAGTACCTATGTGTATTTGATGGACTTCTTGAATGATCTTGTGGCCTTATTTATACATATTCACTTATTTAGGTATATTAATAAAATTATCCCCAAGCTTTCGAACATAGTAGCAATGTATGTTCTTACCATCTTGGTAAAAGCAACGTTCGGGATCTTGAATGGCAATTCAATTAAGGAGAAACCCTCAACGATTCCAGCGAGCTTACAACGCCCGATATTTTAATTTAATTTTTCGTACAGAGGTTACCACGCGGTGTTTTCCTTCGTCAGAGATCGCAAAATGAATTCAATTAATTCACGAGGAAACCCTGTTTTCCAGAAATCTGAGACTATATACTGGTAAAGATTTAATTAATAAGATTCACTTACGTAATTTCTACGTTATCTAATTGCTCAGCACCAACAGCTAGACGTATTTAATATTAGTTGTAATGAATTTTGTCAAATTTGTAATTCCAACTCCTGATGCGTTTTGGCATTGCTGTAAGCGTACCGAGGATATTATTAAAAAAACAATAAATCCCAAATCTGTTTAGGTGTTTAAAAGAAGTTGAGAAGAAAATTGGGCTGCGTTTAGTCGCTACAAACATCTTCATATAATATTTTCTCGTATAATAATGGCAATAGAGCAACCATGATAATAAATAACAATAATAAAGAATAATATTTTTTTTTGTATCACAAAATTTATATCCTCCCCTACCAGACCCCTATGTTTTGACCTATGGTGTTGACATCGTCTAGGGCCGGCTTGGACTACCCATTTATCTGACATAACATAGAACCTAAATTCACCGTACAGATACCCGTTGACTGCGATCTCACCTGGATACCCAAGCACATTAGCTGGTAGAGAGACTCAAGGTCCACTAAACTGCTGTTAAACAGCGCTTCAATGACCAAGTAGCCTCAACCAGCTTATGTGCTAGTTGGGTAGTAAGTGATGATGCAGCCTAACCTGGTAGGCATATGACAGCTGTATTAAACCCCTAATCTTTTTTAAAAACCTAATCTAGTATGTGGCATGTGGTGTAGGTTGTAAAAGAGAATTAATGTACTTAACTAATAAACAATCGACTAAACCGGGTGCCCTAATGACTAATATATTGTAACCTCAAAACTCTGCGGGCAATTAATTACGTTGCAACATATTAATATAATCCACATTGTAATTTACTATCGCTGTTACAGCATTAACTAGCTTTAACTATGATTTACGTATGTTTGTTAAGATCTTTGACTATATTTTGTTTTAAGAAACATTAATTTGCGAAATCCAAAGCTGTTGGTGTGCGACAAGAGGCAAATTATTAAATAATAATCCATACTAATATTATAAATGCGAAAGTGTGTCTGTCTGTCTGCTACGCTTTCACGGCCCATCTGTTCAACCTATTTTGATGCAATTTAGTACAGGGATAGGTTGTATTCCGGGGAAGGACAGAGTCTACTTTTTAAATTCAACTATGAATTTTTCCGGGATAAAAAGTAGGTTGTCCGTTTAATTTCCTATTTTTATTAATTCCCGCGGGAATTAAAAATTAATCCACGCAGACGAAGTCGCGGGCATCATCTGGTAATTAATAATTACTAGGGAGACTTGATAAAAAACAAATAGTAGGGGATAGATGATTTATTCTTTACATGTTCAATTATTTATGTACTAGATGATTCCCGCGACTTCGTCCGCGTGGATTAAGTTTTTTGATTCCCGCGGGAACTCTTTAATTTTCCGGGATAAAAAGTAGCCTGCCTTTCCCCGGGAAATCATCTACCTCTGTACCAAATTTCATCAAAATCGGGTGAAGAGACAGTTTTTTTTATTCCCGCGGGAACTCTTCAATTTTCCGGGATAAAAAGTAGCCTATGTCCTTCCCCGGGATTCCATCTACCCCTGTACCAAATTTCATCAAAATCGGTTGAACAGATGGACCGTGAAAGCGTAGCAGACAGACAGACAGACAGACAGACAGACAGACAGACACACTTTCGCATTTATAATATTAGTAAGTATGGATGTATGTGTCAAACAGTCAACACGAATATTATTTACATATTTTGATAATCAGCCGCACGGCGTAACAATATTTACATGATAAGGAAATAATATGTCGCTGTTGTTTTGTATAACTTATGCTTCTTTCACAATGAGTAAAGTCCTTCCCAGAACCAATCGATTTATTTCATGTAACTGCCTCATTGGTCTAGTGGTTAGCATGCTCGACTGCGGCGACGAAGTTCCGGGGTCGAGTCGAGATCGAGTGGGACGATAATAGAGTTATTTTTATTCTAGCTATATTTTTCCTGTACACTTAATATAAAATATTATACATTATTGTAAACCCACTTAGAGTTTGCCACAGCTTGCTATATAATGTTAAATTTCAGTATAGGCCGGAGAAAAACTAAACTAAGCAAGAAAAAAAGCGTGTGTGAAAGTGAAAAAAAAAGATAAGGTGAAACTTCAGAAATGTAGCCTACGAAATAATGTAATAAATATAATTTGTATTCTATCTCATTCTCTCGCAGGTTAAATCCTATTAAGAATATATTTGTTTCTTTTTGGTGTCGCTTTTTCGTTTCGTTTTTCGTTTTATCAACCATAGGCGGGTTAAAATAAAACATAAAAAACAATTAACAAATCAGACTTTCTAATGCTACATAAACAATCAACCACAAAATTTAAAAAATGGAACGCTTTGTACATAAATGTCAGCGTAAAATATTGCCAGTATAATTGAATTGGAGGTAAAAGAATACAAACTATTTGTACTTTTTAAATCTTAATCTAATTATAATGTGAGCAGAATTTATATTTAACATAGACATAGTCGCGGTCATCACCTAGTAGATATAATAGTATTCTGTGACCAAATTAATATAATTGAGATCTTAATTTCTATCTAGACGACCTCCGTGGCGCAGTGTGTAGCGCTGTTGCCTTAACGTGTGGAGGTCTCGAGTTCGATCCCCGGCAGGGTCATTTTAGGAATTTATAATTTCTGAATTTTCCCTGATCTGGCCTGGTGGGAGGCTTCGGCCGTGGCTAGTTACCACACTACCGGCAAAGACGTGCCGCCAAGCGATTTAGCGTTCCGGTACGATGCCGTGTAGAAACCGAAGGGGTGTGGGTTTGATATAACTGCCATGCCCCTAACAGGTTAGCCCGCTACCATCTTAGACTGCATCATCACTTACCATCAGGTGTGATCGCAGCCAAGGGCTAGCTTGTAGTGGATTAAAAAAAAAACTAATAATACTTACTTTGAGTACTTAAACTTTCTTTTTTCCAGCTCAACGCGAAACTTTACTGGACTCCAAAAACAAACCTACCTAAGGCAAAAAAAGAACATTTATTACTGTAAAAACTCAAGAAAGTAACGAAGAGCGGTGACAGATGGCGGGATTTAAATTAATTATCCCCGACACATTTTCTTGCAGACTTTCAGAGTTCTTGGATCGCTTTAGAAGTCCACTTCGAAAAACAGAAAGAGGTCTTTGAAAATGTAGAAAGGAAAGGAGAGAAGCGAATCTTTGTGAAAGGAATTCTAGAATGTTCGGAAGTTCTCAGGGACTACCTCATTTTAAAGTTTTCTAAAACATTTTTATAAACTACTAGCGGATACCCGGCATGTGCTACTACGCTAAAAAAAGAATAAAAAACATCTTCGCATTATTGCCTTTCTAATTATTTTTTTTCCTTTTTCAGTGCTGCAACACGGCAATCTGCTAAAAGTAAGCAATAAGCCGCTCTGTTGTGTGAAAACACTTCTGAGTTTGGCTTGAGTTTGAGCAAGTTGTCCAGTGACCCTTCGCTCATGTCGTGTTGTCTATCATCTTTAGTGGTCCAAGATGATGCTTTTTCTTTTAAGTCTGAAAAACTGCAAGCTGCCTGTTCCCATGAGCTGTGAGGCTAGTTTGTTTGCGTGGCTTGAGAGTCTGGTTTGATACCGCCTGCTGTTACACAAGATCTCTTGTTTTACTGTTTTCATCTGTAGGTCTTCATGGATGTATTTGTTACTTATGTACCATAAAATGATGCCTTTCTAATGAAATTGGTTTGGGGCACATCGGTTAAAAGGTTTCAAAGTCTATATCGGACATAGATAGAAACATTTTTTTGTGTTTTATATAAATACAGAAGATTCGAAATATTAGTATTATTTCCCTTTATATTCACTAATCTTCATAACTTCATGCTTTATAATATTTGAATTACGTAGCATTTACTATTTACTTTTTGCACCCATGCGAGCTTTTTCTCTCTTAAGTAACTTCTAACTGTGAAGACTTGTAATTGGCGTTATTTTTCTTCTCATATATTTGTCTTTTTTTACTACTACAAGTTAGCCCTTGACTGCGATCTCCCTAATGGTAAGTGATGATGCAGTCTAAGACGGTAGCGGGCTAACCTGTTAGGGGCATGGAAGTTATATTAAACCCATACCCCTATTCGGTTTCTACACGGCATCGTACCGGAACGATAAATCGCTTGGCGGCACGTCTTTGCCGGTAGGGTGGTAACTAGCCACGGCCGAAGCCTCCCACCAGGCCAGACCAGAGAAAATTCAGAAATTATAAATTCCCAAATTGACCTTGCCGGGGATCGAACCCGGGACCTCCGCACGTTGAGTTGTCTTCCAATACCTACACTTTTTGTATGTACGAGTAGCTGTAAGTGTTCCGAACAAAATAAAATAAAATTAAAAGAAATCGAAAGTTAATTTATCTACTCCAGCATCGAAAAGTTTAAATTTCGAATTTGACAACTATATCGAATTGAACCCTCTTTCGTGTTTGCTTCTCATAACGATACAGTTCGTTGTATGGGAGCTGTATCGTTATGAGTCGTAGCTGTATCGATATGGTTATCTTCATAAATAGGATACCTATAGCTTAGCGGCTCTGGGTTCTGGCACTTTCCCAACCACAGAGTTCTTAGTATGTAGAGGAGCCATACCTACATCATGGCGGATGGTGGCACCCGTCATTGAATATGTACATATTATATATTTCATCTCCACCTACTCTATACTCTATGTACCCAACCCACTCTATGGTTGGTACTGCCACTCTTACTGCCAATATTTAAAAAAAATTAGAAAAATTACGCGGTAAACGGATTACTTTTGCAACTTGTGAAATTTGTATTGATTTGACTTTTTTATTAATTTACAAAGTAAAAAATTATAAAGACGTCCTTGTCGTAGATAAAATCTTGTATGCAACTGTACGTAATTAGTCATTTTAATTCTCGTACTATCCTATTTTGATACTCGGCAAGCCTCGTATCAAAAAACAGCACTCGAATTAAAATGACCCTCATTACGATACAGTTGCATAAATAGCTATTATAAACATTTAGTTTATCTTTATATACTTGGTGTAGTTTGTACAAGATCAGTACATTTGCTTGAATCATCATATTATCATACTTAATATTATAAATGCGAAAGTCAGTTTGTTTGTTAGTTTGTTGGTTTGTCCTTCAATCACGCTGCAACGGAGCTACGGATCGACGTGATTTTTGGCATGGGTATAGTTGAGGACCTGGAGAGTGACATAGGCTACTTTTTATGCCGGAAAATTGGAGAGTTCGCGCGGGAATCTAAATAAACTTATTCCACGCGGACGAAGTCGCGGGCATCAGCTAGTTTAAAATGTAAATAGGATTCTCAACAGACTGTTGTTTGGTAATACATTATGCTTATAGTTATTTACGTCCTGTCTGGCGCAGTGGTGCAGAGCTTTGTGGTCTTATAATGTGTCCCGGGTTGTATCCTCGGCAGGGACAATTTAAAAAAAGCGGCGCGTATAAAATACGCCTTGTGCGCATAGGCTCTTCGTTGACTGATTGACTTGACTGACTGACCTCGTTGGTCTAGTGGTTGGCATGTTCGACTCCGGCCGACGAGGTCCCGGGTTCGAGTTCCGGGTCGGGCCATAATTACGTACTCTATTGGGGTTTTCTGACTAGAAATTCTCAGTACTAGCCCGGAGTTAGGAAGTTATCGGTGTTTCACCCCCGTGCCTCGGAATGCATGTCAAGCCGCCGGTCCCTATTATTTTCACTAGCATGATAATAGTCGTTAAAGCGCCCGCCAGCACGCATTGGAGCAGCGTGGTGGGTCTAAGCTCCAATTCCATCTCTCCTATGAGAGTGGAGGCCTGTGCCCAGCAGTGGGACGTTAATGGGGAAAAGAGTTTCTGTGTTAGCAAAAATCAATTGTGCAGAAAAATTTGAAAAAACACCTTGGCTTCTGATATTTATCACGTCTGACATTAAAATAGGTAATCACCGTTAGATATCACGACCTACTTAATACATTAGCTTTATAAATAACCGAAAAAGGGCGAGGGCGAACAAAGCCAGAATTTCGGCATAGTCACGGCGATCCAATTACTAAATAGTTTGCCAGGCTTTTACATAAAAGAGCCCACCCCCTATCTCCACGACGTGGCCTAATTCCGCATTAATATTTGGCCGGCTGCGGAAATTGCCTATAATGCGTTTGTCAGTTGTCTGCCAGGGTTTGTCTGCTAACGCATTATCCTGGGGGCGTACCACCACCACTATAGCCCATTAACGTCCCACTGCTGGGTACAGGCCTCCACTCTCATAGACGAAAGGTAATTAGAGCTTAGGGTCTAAGCTGCTCCTTGTTGTAAATCATGTTAGTGAATAATAACCGGGACCGACGGCTTAACGTACTCTACGATCTCCGAGGCACGTGAAACACAGCGTACTTGCTAACTCCGGGCTAGTACTGAGAACCCGGACCTCGAACGCGGGACCTCGTCGACCACAGTTAACCATGCCAGCCACTAGACACGTAGAGGGGGGGTCACACACAGAATCCTTATTTTAGGAACGTCAATGAACGTGACATAAAACTGTCATTTTGAAATAATAAGACATATAGAGGGGGGGTCACACACAGAGTCCTTATTTTAGGGACGTCAATGTACGTGACATAAAACTGTCATTTTGAAATGAAAAAAAAAAAATGAAATTTATTGATAAAAATATTCGTCGGTTCACAAATGTGTCGGGAACCCTGAAGTAAGTTTGAAAAAACCTGTATCTCTGGGTCCCCGCTCTTCCTCCTCGGTACTCAGACAAATAACAATAATATTTTTAACAATGAAGGGTTCAATTTAAAATTAATAAAAATACAAAGTTAGCATGCACTTGTGTGTGTGTATGTGTGTGTGTGTGTGTGTGTGTGTGTGCGAGTGGTGTGTGCGCGTGTGTGTGTGTGTATTTAGATCGAGTAGTTACTATCTTATATATCATTTATATCAGTACCAAATTAAATTTAAATTTGTTTAAGTTATTCAGCCAATTGGTTACCATTTTTTTTAAGTGGAAATAGTTGCTTATTATATATGTTTAAGATTCTATTAATTTTATTGTACTGATACTGATTGCTTTTGGTATTGTCTTGCAGCAACTTGGGTCTTATTACTTGAGACAGTGTTAATGACTGCATGGTTACGTCTTCTGTTTTGAAGTGATTCATTATATTCAGAAATAATACCTACTGCCATGCGATGGTAGTAACCCCCCTGTGCTACTTTTCTTCCACGAGACCGCGGTGATGTGTTTTATTCATTAGAAATTGCGCGAAAGCCATGATGCGACAGTAAAGTTTTATAAATAAACTAAGTATAAATAGACTATAGCTGATTGCCCCCGACTTCGTCCCCGTAGTTTAAGATTTTTTTATTGTGATTAAGTTTTTTCAAAAATCCAGTAGGAAGTTGGAACTCTATGATTTTCCGGAATCAAAAGTAGTCTATGTCCTTCCCTGGGATACAATCTATCAATGTACTAAACTCTAAATAGACTCTCCAGACTTTACTCGCAAAACCTTACGAGCTAGCCTAAAGGGTTCCCAAAGGTACCTTAATACATAATCTTAAGCACCGCTGGACGCCGCTGGCCCTCAAAAGATGTCAAATTATTTACTTCAAACGCCATCATTCACTTACAAAGGTATCCCGATATAATGGTCCTGATTTTATAATGTCATTAAGCAATACGCTAAGCAAGTAGGTACAGGTTAGCCCGCTACCGTCTTAGACTGCATCATCACTTACCATCAGGTGAGATCGCAGTCAAGGGCTAACTTGTAGTGGTTAAAAAAAAACCATAGCTTTCATTGCTTTCTTTGCTCTTTCACGGCTCGTTCACGCTTTGACATAATCTCAAACCTTAACAGGATCATGATATAATTTTTATCTTTATTATGCCCAAGACTGACCATAGTTTAAAATGTCACTAATACTATATGCCTATTTGTTGTCATTTTATCCATTTTATGCTTGTTGTTGCATAAAAATTTCAAATGCACCAACCACACCACTTTCACCACACACCACTTTCAGCTGCTAGTAGACGTGTTCAAAGAGATCAAATCCTGCTATTCAAACTCTTGAATAATGGTGTTGACTCTCCTTATCTTATTTCTAAAATAACTTTAAGATGTCCACGGATAAACTCTCGATATCCAAAACTGTTTCACATTGCACCAAGCAAGACAAATTATGCAGAAAATGCATTTATAAAAAGATGTTGCAAGCAGTATAACCAGTTGTTTTCTGGTAAAGACATTTTTCATCTGTCTCTCCCTAAATATAAGGTGAGTATTAAAGATAGTTTGGTAAAAACCAACTAGCTTATCATTTTTTCTCTTTTTAATCAGTATGTTTTAGTATGTTTTTCTTTCTCTGTGTTATAATTTAAAGTAAATATAATAATAAATTAGGTTTTCGTCTAGCGGCTATACCCAACTTAGTATTCATTTGTTTTTTTTTTTTACAATATGTGCTAAATAACATTGAAAACTTTTATGGTCTAAGTGTAATGCTATATTTTACTTACCTATTGTGTGTTATGTTACTGTATGTTTTTCAAAATAAAAATAAAATAAAAATAAAAATAAATAAAATGCATGTTCACACGCTCATGAATCGTTAAAATCTTATCGTAAAAAGTTGTCGTTAATTTTAGGAAATAATGTTTTTTGGTGTCATTTTGGTAGTAAACTCTAATTAATCTTCTTCTGCTTTTTAACGCGCTTTTAATAAAACACTCGGCTATGAAAATCTATCACCAATCATCGCTTTCAAATTATATCACAGTATGACGTATATTGTATATCCTAATATATACGAGTATATTGCTGTTCGTTTGTCTCGCTAAAACTCGAGAACGGCTGGGCCGATTTAGCTGATTTTGGTTTTTGAATGTTCGTCGTAGTCCAGGGAAGGTTTAAACGGTGAGAAAATATGGAAAAAAATAGTTAGTTACAACGCGCAGACGAAGTCGCGGGCATCAGCTAGTTTAAAATAATAATGTCTTTCTCTTTTTTTTTTATTAAATATATAGGCTAGCGCTTGGCTGCAATCAGATTTGCATGCAAGTGGTGATGCAGCCTAAGATGGAGCGCGCTTGCCTAGAAGATGCCTATTCACTCTTGATTTGAAGGTACCTATATTAAACCGGGAGGGGAAAATGGAAGCCGGAAGGGCATTCCATATCCTAGCGGTTCGAATTAGAAACGTCTAGATAGTCGTTAGATTCTATCGTCTTTTAACGGGCATACGTCAGTTCTCATATTCAGTCTCATCAACAGAAAAACACAATGCAATTTGCACGCCCTGACAAGACACCTGCTTATATTAAGACACCCATTTGGTCCGCTACTTTTGTAGACATAGCATTTCGTATAATGAATCACCATTGAGGGTAAGAGGCTTTACGTATAATTCCACGCGAAAATTCGTCCGTCCGACCAATGAATGAATGGATTCAAATTAGTTAAAAATTCAGTCAGTTAGTTTAAATCATAAAATATACACTGTGAATGACGTTTCAATTAAAGATTAGTATTGTACGCAATTGAAGCATAGATGTTTAGAAGTCTCTTCTATTCGGAACTTTGAGTTTATGTACGTTTTAAGCAATTAAATATCACTTGGTTACAGTAACGAAGTGGTGATAGAAACCCTTCCACTCTAAAAGCGGGGTCGCGGCTTCGATCCCCGGGCACGCACCTCTAACTTTTCGTAGTTATGTGCGCTTTAAGAAATTAAATATCATTTGCTTCAAGCGGTGGAAGGAAAACATGGTGTGGAAACTTGCACGCCCGAGAATTCTCATAATGTTCTCTAAGGTGGTGGCGTTTTAAGCAATCAAATATCACTTCATCTTATATGGTGAAAGAAAACATCATGAAGAAACCTACATGCTCAAGAGCTTTTTATGTTAATGTAGGTAAATACTAACGAAAATGTGTCATTTTGTCTGGGGTAGTTATATAATATATATCTACCCCAGATCTCTCCTATATATATGTATATATAGGAGACGAAAACCACATGAAAATTGTGCGAAAACTCAATCGAATGGACCCGGCCGTCTAAAGATAAGTTTCCTGCATCCATTGGGGAAATTTAGCAGCCATAGAGATAAGTGCCGACGTTTGGGAGAGCTGTTAGATCATAAGTGGGCTCTATATACGAGTTGGATAAGATGGAATAAGTCGTGAGTTCGGTTTGAACAAGTAACGTAAGTATATATTCATACAGTGGGTCGACGCCGACGCAAATTAAAGACCCTGTTACCGTGATAGTTGCAGGCTGTAGCACCTGTGAGAGACACATAGAGGTACGGTATCACTACATAGAGGTAGGAACCTAAATACGTTTTTTTTTAATTTATAGACTAGCGCTTGATTGCAGTCAGACTTCCTGGAAGTAGTGATGCTGCCTAAGGTAGAGCGCGCTTGTCTAGAAGATGCCTATTCACTCTTGATTTGAAGATACCAATATTATAGGCGGATGGAAAAACGGAAGCCGGTAGGGCGTTCCTTAACCTATTAAAACGTTTGATTTAGAAACGTCAAACGAGGAAGCAAATCGCTTCGTACGCGTTCGTGAGAACAAAATCAAGTTCTTGGGCATTTGACATTAGATTTACCGGATTTGGTATTGAAAACTCTGCCAATTTCGCCACCCCGCAACGTTGCTTTGTCTAGAATCTAGACGCCTCCGTTGAACGACTGATAGGAAAGAACTTATCTCCTTAGACTGTGGTAGTAGGTAGGTACTTATTGTACCTGGTCTATAAGACTCTTTATATTTGCCAGCGACTTCGTCTGAATGGATTTAGTTAATATTTTTCTATTATAAAGCCTAAACGAGCTTCTCTAAAATAAAAAAACTATTAATTTCCATGCAAAAAACACGACAATCTGTGCGTTTCTCCGTTGTGGCGTTGCGTGGTGAAGGACAAACAAACACACTTTCTCATATTTTATAATATGGGTTGTGAGGTACATACATCTTGGATATTAATGCCAAATAGGTCACTCTTTTTATTTTTAACTGGGGTTAACTGCTGAACCAATCCAGATAATATTGCAGTGCAGTCATAGCTTGCCATTCGGAGTCAGCCGATATTTAGATAGTTTCAATTTTATGATGCTGAAAATAATAATAGGTGATTTTACGTCGAGCGTAGTTGAGTCATAATTTACTTAAAAACATTTTTTAGAAAAAGGTACTTACTTGTATTTGGGTAGGTATATGAGTAAAACAAATATTATAAAAATATAAATGCGCAAGTTTGGATGGATGGATGGATGTTTGTTACTCAATTAAGCCAGAACAGTTAAACGAATCTGAATGAAATTTAGCACAGAGATAAATTATAGTCTGAAATAACACATATCTAGACTACTTTTTATGCCGGAAAATTAAAGAGTTCCATCGGGAACCAAAACACCTCTATCCACGCGGACGAAGTCGCGGGCATCAACTAGTACTTTTATATAAATAATCTGAAGGAGTAAATTTTTCAATAAACTCAGGATATTTTCTGTGTTAAATGATATAATATTTCAAAAGATCAACCGGCTTCGATGCCGGAAATCGAAATTTCCGCGCGATATCTCAAAAGCCATGAATAACCGTGTTATATTATACACTCGCATTGAAGTTCCATCGATCCCTACCAAAAAAGGCTCTTGGGTAGCATATAACAACCCTTCATAAGAAAGTATCTGTTAAAAAGCCCTTTTGAAATCCTCATACTTTTCCTCGAATTTTTTAAAACTTCTTCTAACATCACCCTCCTCACTTACCTTTGATGTTATACGAAAATCTCGAACGCTCTCAGTCTTGATAACAACAAGGAATAAGCACTTATTAGCACAACAAGAATCCTTGACACACGATTCCGATTCGCGGAAGGAAAATCGTATTTCCTATACCATCAGACGTCCAGACAACACGGGAGCCGAATTGGTACTGGCAAGCGTTGAAATGTGGAGGAATACTGTTCTTAATTAGAATTTTCCAGGAGAGCGCATGTGTGTTACATGATCGTGCAACTTTTAACCATAAAGCAACACAATAAAGGTATGTATTGCAATGTTAGAGTTGTGATATAAGACGTTTTCACGCCAAAAATGTTACACAGCTTACAGTTCCGTAGTTCGGAAAATTCGAAACACCTATGGTAATTATTAATGGAGGTTTTAATCAACTATTTATAGTGCAAAGGGGTATTTTCAACTTGAGACTAAGGTGAGGGATCGACGTGCCCTTTTCAGTTTACAAATTGATGGAAAGTTTTTGAAAGTCAGTCAGTTTTCAAGAGCTTTCCTTTGAATTTGAAATATTGAATTATTTATTTTGTTTTGAAACAAGTGTGGCATATCACATTGTTATATTAACCTAGTGGTTATGACAACACAGTCGCGTAGATAATATTTCTTGAAATTTACGAACGAAAACCAAATTATAGTAAACTAGATGATGCCCGCGACTTCGTCCGCTTTAATCAAGATTTTTTGATTCTCGCGGGAACTCTTCAATTTTCCGGGATAAAAAGTAGCTTGTGTCCTTTCCCAGGATACAATATATCCCTATACCAAATTTCATCAAAATCGGTTGAACAGATGGGCCATGAAAGCGTAGCCGACAGACAGACAGACAGGGACACTGTCGCATTTTTAATATTATAATATAGTATGGATCTAAAAATCATAAGAATTCCCAGATTTTCCCGGGGGTTAATCAAGCACTATAGAATATTTTATTAGAGTATGTAAAAAAAACTTGACTCTCTCAAACCCTTGGAGCCAGAAAGCTGAAATTTTGCACAGCTACGAGTACGTTGCCTTTATAATGTAGTCAAGGAATAAGGCGGTATTTTTCGAAAGTCCTACGGGACCTGGGTCCCGTGGGCGGTTGCTAATATAAATTTTAAGCCCATTGCGCTACAAAAGTCGTCTAATGGGACACGGATTCGATTTTCCGGAATCATTTTTGAAAAATTCAGTAAGTACATAATAACAGCAAGTTGTGATGCAATTCGGTAAAGGAAAACATGGTCAAAGAAATTGCATTTCTTGTGAGGAAATTTCCAATATAGCGTTAGACGTAATAGATTAAATTGGAAAATACCTCAAGCAAAGTTCTTTTTGACGACCTCTCTCGCAATATAGTAGCAAGCTTAAAGTCCCGGATTGAATTCCCGCCTGGGTAATTTGCTCTTGCAATAAGTCCGACATTTTAAGTAAAGAAAACTCACACTCTACAGTTATTTTATGTTATACAAGATGATGCATGCGACTTTGTCCGCGTGGATTAAGGTTTTTATTCCCGCTCAAACTCTTTAATTTTCCGCGATAAAAAGTAGCCTATGTCCTTCCCTGGGATACAACCTACCCCTGTACCAAATTTCATCAAAATCGGTTAAATAGATCAGCCGTGGGAAGCCGATGAAGCCGATGAAGCGCAACAGACAGACAGACGGACAGACAGACACACTTTCGCATTTATAATATTAGTATGGATGCTAGATGATGCCCACGACTTCGTCCGTGTGGATTAAGGTTTTTGATTCCCCCGAGAACTACTTCATTTTCCGGGATAAAAAGTATCCCGAGCCTAACACGGAATTGAGCTCTAAATCAGTGCAGTTAAGGTACATTAATTTTACGCTAATGTGATCAAACGCTCGATAACGATCAATCGAATTTAAAAACTTAGATTAAATATCGTAGCGAAAAAATTCTATGTCTATGGATTAAACGTACAGTAATGGGTGTTTTCATTATGTTTTCGTGCTTAAAGTATTCATCGCACCATAGGAACGTGCCACCAGCAAAAATGTCCTAACGACCGAATTTCGGCCACGGCCGCCAATCTACAGAGAGATTAGCCATCTGCACGGGAGATATTATAGTGCACAAGTGTGTGCGCAAACACAAGTGCACTCTCTGTTCCTTTACCCCATATAGCCCCATGGGACGGATAATCCACGACCGGAAAGAGATCAGGCGTAGGACCCACGGCTTTACGTGTTCCTCGGGGGTGCTCTCCGCAAACTTACTCAAGACTTGTAATGAGAATTTCTTGTCAGTAAAACGCAATACTTAATATGGCCCGACCCGAGACTCAATCCCGGGACCTCGTCGGCTGCAGTCGAACGTGCTCACCACTATAGACCAACGAGGCAGTAGAATTGAGTATTTGACAAATAATCAAATCAGAAACTTTTTTCAAACGTCAAAATGCGTCCTAAGTATTGGATTTATATTATGAAATTCTGAAATGTGACGTCATTAAAGTTCGATGCACTTTTTACTTTAATCGATTGTTTAAAACCTTAATTCAACATAAAACTATCAGGACGTGGATATTACGATTTTTGGGAGATCCTCTGTTTAATAATCGCTAAAAAATAATTTATTTGATTAGTAATCAAATGCCCAATTAACCCAAACACTAGGCTAACCAATCAACATCGTTCGATGAGGGACTGAGATAATGAGACAAACAAAAACATCACTTGAAGCGCTGAGCGATCGCTTTTTGCAGAAATAACGAGCTGTTTAATTGGGAACGTACCGAATTCGATTTCGGGTTAAGTCAATAAATTAGTTTCTGCCTGCTTTGTTCTCTAAGAACTTTCGCGGTTTTTTTCTGTGACGTCATATTTTACACATTTTTGTACAAACTAGATGACGCCCGCGACTGCGCCCGTATGGATTTAGGCTATTTAAAATTCTTTAATGAAGGAAATAGAAGTTTAATGCGCTATAATCCGCGCGAATAGGTATATCTATGTTATGCTGTGTGTATCCCGCACTTATAGCCCGCGATATTCACCACACCACAGAAATCTTCCAAATCTTCACTCCGGAGCATCTTCAGGAGATGTTGACTCGACAATGCACGATTATAAAGTCACTGATTATAAGGTGACTCCTCAATGCCTGCTTTTTTTTTATTTTTTAATCCACTACAAGCTAGCCCTTGACTGTGATCACACCTGATGGTAAGTGATGATGCAGTCTAAGATGGTAGCGGGCTAACCTGTTAGGGGCATGGCAGTTATATTAAACCCACACCCCTTCGGTTTCTACACGGCATCGTACCGGAACGCTAAATCGCTTGGCGGCACGTCTTTGCCGGTAGGGTGGTGACTAGCCACAGCCGAAGCCTCCCACCAGGCCAGACCAGGGAAAATTCAGAAATTATAAATTCTTAAATTGACCCTGCCGGGGATCGAACCCGGGACCTCCGCACGTTAAGGCAACAGCGCTACACACTGCGCCACGGAGGTCGTCAAAATTGCTTCTATCCAATATTGGAAACTCTTTAATTTCCTGGGATGATCCGCGTTTTCTTCTCAGAGATGTAGCCTATCTCTGTGTCCAAATTTCGTATAAATAGGTTGAACAGATTAGCAGACAGACAGACACACTTTTGCATTTATCATATTGGTATGGAGTTTGACGTCACAAAATGGAAGCTATAGTTCACGCGCGAGTTGATTGCAGGGCTTATGTATGTGTCATCATACATTAGCTCTGCATTCAACTCGCGCGCGAACTATAGCTACGAGACGGTCGTGTCACGTGTGATCAATTTGTAGTGATAAATATACGTTAATCACATAATGGTAGGGGTTTTTATGGAATAAGAATGCGATGAGATTCTAGTTTCTTCTGCATTTTTCATGTTATTACTAGTGTGAAACAAATATTTAAAAGAAAATAATTATTTGCTACTATGATGCCCGCAATTTCGTCCGCGTGGATTAAGATTTTTTCAACACGCTTGCTCATAAAGTGGCACTTATTTCACCGCAATTAGGCACATAATGACACCTATAATCAAACTGACTTTTTCATTACTATTATTCACTAGTGAGGTATAGAGTTTTTATTTTATTTTATCTACTAAATAATAATTATTTTTTAGTATTTGTTTCTTCACAAGTGTATTGAAAATCGTCGTATGATACTACGTGTGTATTGATGATTACCGTCCTCGGCTATCTTAAGACCCTCACCTTACGGCTTGGGTCTCAATAGCGCCTCAGCGGTAAACACCAACATTACACACTAGTACCATAATGTACCATTATTCCCACGGGAAATACTTAATTTTCCGAGCTAAAAAGTTGATACCAAACCTCAGTAATAAATATAAAAAATGAATTCTAGAAGCGAATTTTGAAAAAATAATGATGCTTACGCCTCTACGTCGTCTCTACGATTGTTCTTAATGATACGAGTCGGTAGACGCAGGTGTATTCAAATATGAATGGTCGCCATTTTGCCGACAAGGTGTGTTATAGGCTAGGAGGCCACATCGTATCAGGTATAGGATAAATAAACTACATTAGGAACTTAAAAAGTGACCCTCGACGTATTAAAACGAACTCTTAACCTTATACTCAATAAAAGCACATGAGTAAAGAAACGGAAAAGTATCTCTTTTTTTGTCCACAATGAGTAAATTATGACGTTCGCTAACGTCAAAGTTTACAGAAAACCCAAGATTCATTATCAGCCTCTTGGTATTTCCGCAATAAGGAACAATCTATTAATTAATTTCATAATGTTGTCAGTCATTGTGGTAGATATGCGATTTGCCTACAATTTGGTATAAATAAATTTTAAGTTTTAATGCTATGAATAATAAAATATCAGAGGACAAAAGAGCTAAATATTTATCCGAACCGTTACAGCTCAAATGAAGTCTTAACGTGGGGTTAATAGATTTTCTTGAATCATAGCTAACATAGTAACACTCTCTAAAATATACATATATTAATCAAAATCGGTTCCTCCTTTTGGGAGCTACGATGCCACAGACACACACACGCTAGACACACACACGCTATTCTTATAACACCCCTCCTCCGTTGGAGGGTAAAAATGCTATTCATGGCGGTTATTTTGTTAATTTAACGCGCACTTATAATGTACCTAATATTATTCCATAGATGAAATATTACTACAGTATGCTTTTTTGAGCTGACAATTTGAAGACGTTAGGTTTTGTACCTAAAATGGATGGACTTTAACAACGAATCGATTGACTACTATTCTCATTTTACTGCTATTACCTATTATGTGCCTCATTCATCAAAATCCGTTCAGTGATTCAGACACTACCGTGGAACATACATATATACATAGACTGTTAAAATAACCCTAAATGACCCCTTTTGGTTTTGCCATAGTCAGGTCAAAATAAAGAAAAAAAAATTAAAGATTTATATAGACTAGATTTCGTCCGCGTGGGTTGATGTTTTTTGATTCCCGTGGGAACTCTTCAATTTTCCGGGATAAAAGTATGTCCTTCCCCAGGATGTAACCTATCTCTGTACCAAATTTCATCAAAATCGGTTGAGTACCTAGTTGGGCCGTGAAAGCGTAGCAGAGAGACAGACATACACAATTTCGCATTTATAATAATATTAGTATGGATATGGTATATTTCCAATTTTGTAGGGTATATTCCAATTTTTGGAAACAAATTTTTATGCCTCTTTAATTTTCGTTTTAATTTTATTTTTATTTAAACTAGCGACGCTGTTACTGGGTCAGATACGTTTAAACAAAGCTAATCAGTCTTTTACACGCAACCTTTGAAGATATAAACATAGAATAACTTAAACTCGATTGCTTTTGGACTATACCTGGCGTAGATTCGAGGTAATAATATAATATGATTGATGTGTAATGCGACATATGAAGCTTGAGATTTGTGCGAACACGTTTAATTAATGAATAAGCTTCATAGGCTTCGCGTTCTGAACTGAGCTTTGATTTAATTTCGCCTCACGCCTCACGTTCAAAACTGAGTCAAGTTTCTAATCCAATTGAACGAAACTTTTAGCTAACAATGGTACCTAGATACCGATTCGTTATTTTTTATTAAAATACAGTAACAATTTACTTTTTAAATGTACCTTTACAGCGTATTGTTAAACTGGCCCAAAAATAAATCGGCAATCTAGCGTACTGTTATAACAGTACGCAAGATTGCCGCTTTATTTTTGGTATTATAATATGCGGGATGTCTGCCGCGCATATTATTATTTTTTTCAATCAATCAATTCGTGGGTACATCCTCAAGTTATTACTAGGACACGGAATAATAATTACTAATAATATTTATAGGCATTGAAATAGAGTATAGGTACTAAAATTCTACATCAATTTTTATAGGCTACAGAATAATTGTGTTCTGCAAACCGCCTATACAGCCGCGCCGGCTGCGCAATTGACGTCGCTTCAAAAATATGTGAAAAACTGCGATGATTAAGTAATCTAAACTACTATATTAATATTATAAAAGAGGAAAGATTTGTTTGTTTGTTTATTTGTTTGTAATGGGTAAACTCAAAAACTACTCAACCGATTTTAAAAATTCTTACTTATAGAAAGCTACTTACTTTAACAGCGAGTAATATAGACTATATTTTAAAATTCAATAATGTGAATTGAGTCGGAAAAAATCGTCCCATCAGTCGTCTGAGAGTTGTCTCTTTATTATTATTGTTATTAAGAGAAAATAATGTATGGTGGAATAGTTCCTCTCAAAAATTTCAAAAAAAAAGATCTCGATTGCACATTCTCTTAAGATCGTCTCACAATAACCATTTTTATGATTTTCAAATTTGGTCTAAAACAACGCTTTACTTTAGTATTTTTAACGACAAAGTTATAACGACATACTTATCAAAATAATATTGTTGGTTATCTCAAGTATTTAATATAGACCAAATTCATCCTTTACACCATTTAATTTAGACGAATATCTTCGAAGATATCTTAGAAATAAAGTAACGAACAACAGAAATATGCAGTGGCAGCCGGCAGGAGGTGATATCGCAGTGCTAATGCTGAGTGTTGACGTGCTGCCCATTGCCGGCTGGCTTTTTTTTTTTTTTTTATCCACTACAAGACTACTGGCTATCATTGGGTATGGACTATTAATATGATGATTAATGCTACCCGAGCGAAGCCGCGGCGGACCGCTTGTATCCAACGAATGTGGACCTATTTTACTAACGCCATCTAGTCTGAAAAGCAGACAGCGCTATGGGGGCGACAAGGACAGAGCTATACAGGTTAGGAGCCTGCTGCCTGGTTGGACGCCGAATATTTTTCTATGAAAGGGCCCATCTACATAATATTATTATATTCACTCAGCTACACTTTGACCCCACCTTACAACATGGTAAGAGAAGGTCTGATAAAGTGTGCAGGATCAAACCTTGTTTCTGTAGTGTTAGCTCAATAATTTAAAATAAAGTTAATTATCACTCAAATATATACCCTGAAAACTTATAGTGACACAGAAGATATCGTAACTATGAAATAATCCACTTAAACACATACACGAATAAGATCTCTCTCTTCCGCTCACCCACACACACACACACACACACACACACACACACACACACACACACACACACACACACACACACACACACACACAAACACACTTATTTTTTATTAATTATTATTTTTATTAATTATGTGTAATTTCTCATGAAATTGTAATCTGGAGGTGGGCGTTAGCAACTGTAACACAGTTTCAAACTAACGCAGCTGTTATCGTCGAAAAAAAATATATGATAAGACTCTACAACCGATTTGGAAGCAATAATGTTACAATACAGAGATAACAACATTATACTTCACTAGCTATTTATCACAACTACTCCAACATGCTAAATTTATACCCTAGCTTATTTTAAAACTTCAATTTCAATATAAATTAAGTGAGTCCCCGTAGAAAGTTACAACGCAAAAAAACTGCAGGAGGTACGCGAAGTGATTGGTTCTCCGAGACCGTCCATCTTACAGCGGATCCTTCCGAGTCTTGCTGAGGCACTCCGGTTTTTAATTTAACTGGAATTATATTATTCAGTTTACAAAGAGGAGTAGGAACTCAATTTATGTGCATCTACACGCTTTCTGCGACTTCATCTTCGTGGATTTAAGATTTTATTTAAATTCCGAAGGAAATCTTTGATTTTCGTGAAATTAACGTAGCTCTGTAATGTCTGTCTTATCTTTTTACCTTTTTTTATTGTTTATGTTTAAAGTGTAAACAATAAAGCGTTTTTAGGGTTCCGTAAAGGAAAAAACGGAACCCTTATAGGATCACTTTGTTGTCCGTCTGTCTGTCTGTCAAGACCCTTCTTCTCAGGAGCACATGGAAGTATCAAGCTGAAATTCATTCAAATACTCAGGTCTACTGTCCCTTGGAGCTATAAAAAAATCAAACTTCTAAACCAACGCAATCAAAAGATACAGCCGTTTATGCTGCAAGGGAATCAAAACCTACAGTTTACTTCTCGTGAACTAAGAATCTTGAAATTTGGTAAGAAGCAACGTCTACAGATAAAGGAAAAATTGCGAAAAGCACAAATTTTTAGTTGCATCATATAATAAAAATATCATACTTCATACTATACTAATATTATATAATCGAAAGTCAGTTTTATAGTTTGTTGGTTTGTCCTTCAATCACGCTGCAACGGAGCAACAGATCGACGTGATTTTTGGCATGGGGATAGTTGAGGACCTGGAGAGTGACATAGGCTACTTTTTATCCCGTAAAATAAAGAAGTTCCCGCGGGAATTCAAAAAAACTTATTCCACGCGGACGAAGTCGTGGGCATCAGCTAGTTTTTAATAATTTTAAACTTACTACAGGTTTGTATGGAACCCTCGGTGCGCGAGTCCGACTCGCACTTGGCTGGTTTTTTCTATCTATCTATCTTTCTATCAATCCATGCCTGTCTCTTGAATGCCAGTGAACTACATAATATTATGTAGCAAATGACGTTCATTTGAAACCCTAAAATGTTTATCTCGAACTGTTTAAGGAGTTCATATGTGGCGTAAATACTCCTTAGGCGCTGGCTAGTTTCGAAGTCTATTTTTCTATATACAAAAATTCAAGACAAGCGCAGAACAGCTACGCTGCAAAGAAGAGGCCAGTTCAACGCTCCGCTAGGAGTAATAAGTGTTCTGTGGTTCAAGCCGTTCAACGCAAGCCACAATACGACAACTAACTATGCTTTGTATTTTTATATTTATATTGTAATGCTCTTATGGAATAATACATCTATTTTACCAGTTCACGCGTTTATCTTTCACTGAGTGATTAGCCTACGAGTGGCTACGAGGTAGACACATCACCACCTCACATACATGCCTTTTGACGTGCAGGCATCTATGAACTCGTTAAACCGGTCGAATTATCCGTTTGATAAACAATTACAATTCCCTTAACACAATCGGAGGCGTGATGAGCAGTGGAAATGAATATAATAAAAAACTAGATGATTCCCGCGACTTGTGGTCCGACTTGTGGTCTTGTGGACCGCGTCCGCGTGGATTAAGATTTTTGATTCCCGCGGGAACTTTTTAATTTTCCGGGATAAAAAGTAGCCTATGTCCTTCCCCGGGATACCATCTACCCCTGTACCAAATTTCATCAAAATCGGGTGAAGAGACAGTTTTGTTTTGGTTTTTGGTTCCCGTAGGAACTTTTTAATTTTCCGGGATTAAAAGTAGTCTACGTGTTATTCCAGACTATAAGCTATCCCTGTGCCTTTCATCTAGATCCGTTCAGCCGTTATGGCGTGATTGAATAACAAAATCCATCCAAACTTTCGCATTTATAATAGGAAGTATAGATGTATAGAAATTTATTATATCCCATAAACTTATAAAGGTTTATAAAACTTTCCCTTTTTCTTTGCAGTCAATTTGAAGGTAACAGGCTCTTAATGTCACTTAAAACGAGAAAGACTGCAGCTCTGCTCCTGACACTATAGCGACCAAGCGTAGAGAGATCAGTCCATTAGATTATAGACTCTATTACAAATAAAAAAGTGTGTGTGTTCACTTCTCACACGGCAGAAGTTCAGAAAAGTAGCCTACGAGAGAATGAAATAAATGTAATTGTATTCTATCTCATTCTCTCGCAGGCTATATCCTATTCATTAATATGTTTGTCTCTTTTTAGTGTCGCTTTTTCGTTTCGTCGAATTTTCAAATCACGATTCTAAAAAATTTAGAGACAAAAATATATTTTTTTGGTTTGGCTGTCTCTCTGCTCGCTCATTACCCTGTATTTTTTTTTCATTATTATCTAGTGATTTATTTTATTTTAATGCAAGGTGCATTTTAATTCAATGTGTTAGTTATGAGTTTAGCTTACACTTTGAATATTTTTATCCCGACGAAAAAATAGTGATAGGGGTGAATTTTTTTGTCAATGCTAATTACTTATTATTGTAGATAAACTGTAACTCTCGCTAAGCTGCAAACTGATTTTGACAAATATTTCTTTGTTGTTATTAAGCCACTGAGCCTTCAGGCTTATGTTACTTTTTATCACAATGTTTAGTCTAGCTATTAGTAATATCTGTAGAGAGAGAGATTTATTTTTCTTAAAAGATAGATAGATAAATAAATTCGTTATTTCCACCAAGTTATTTCCAAGAAATCCTTATCAGCTTTATTTATTACTTAATTTTTTTTTAAAGTAGTGCTGATAAATTTAGACTATGGCTACACTTAAATCGCTTAAGGCGATCTTATATTTTATCATTCTTGCTATCTTTATACAATTTAGTTAACTAAGTACAGTGTACGTAATTTAAATAATTATTTCGACTAGCTACTCCACTCTCCGTTCTAGCAGATGTTTGAACAAGCAATCTCGTGAAATTGAAGCAAATATTTATTTTAGCTGCACCGGTCTATTGGTAAGTTTGTGGAACAAGCTTCATTGTTCAAATTCCACTCAGGGACTTTTGGTACGAATACCTTTGAGAAGCGGTCACGCAAAATCATTAATTTGATGAATATCTTTAATTAAAACCACTAAAATTGAAAACAATCAAAGCTTTGAACTAGGAAAACCATTATATGCGAATGTAACTGTACAAGTACCTATAGGATTTATTATTAGAATTTTTCATCATCAGGATTCGTATCCAAAAATTTTGTAAATACTATAAAGTCTATGTTCGTATCGCTAAGAACTTTGCTCGAAAGTACGATCTTGCGGGGAGATAATGTTATACGTAAGAATGTGAATTATAGATTTTCACAAATTAAAAAAATACTAACCATAAACGTCAAGTTTTTTAGAGGATGGCTCCGATATTAAGATTTGTAAATTGTAAAGTTTGTTTTGATCAATAAATAAAAAATAAATAAAAATAACTAAGTACAATTTGGGGCCATCTATGGGAGGGATCACCTACCCATTCATCCGCATTCTTCAAAACCGCACAATGGACGTATTGTTTGATAATTACGCCCGTGCGCACAACCATAGATTCATCTACGACAAGTAAATTGGCGGTTTATCGGGTGTTGCAAATGGTCATTAACTTTAGCAGCAACTGACTCTGTTCGTTTGCTATACCACAAAAAACACTGGAGCAAAGCTGCTGGTCAGCTGATTTTCGTCCTTTAAATTGAGTATTTGATAAGTCAAATAGTGAACATATTTTTTAGGCTTTATGATTACTAAATGGATGATCTCCTAAAAATCGTCATTTCAATAGGTATCCCATGTTACTTTTATGTTGAACTAGCTGACGCCCGCGACTTCGTACGCGTGGATCGTGGTTTTGTGGTTCCCGCGGGAACTCTTTTAGGTATTTTCCGGGATAAAAAGTAGCCTATGTGTTATTCCAGACTATAATCTATCTCTGTGCCAAATTTCATCCAAATCCGTTCAGCCGTTGAGGCGTGATTGAGTAACAAACATTCATCCATACATCCATACCGACATCCATACATCCAAACTTTCGCATTTATAATATTAGTAAGATAAGATAAGAAGTAAGATTAGTAAGATTATTAAGAAGTAAGATAAGATAAGATAACCATTTAAATCTATCGATTTATCGAATCCGGGTCTCACAACACAACAACAGCGCTCTACAATGCGACAGGGAGGTCGTCAAATCTCATACTAAGCATCCGTTTTGGCGTTTGAAAAAAGTTGCTGATTAGGAAGACATTAGAACCAACCTGGAATCAATATTCAGCTGATCTAGGTCGTTGCCTAAATTGAGCCAACCCAGAATCAATTTCTGGACGTACTAAAGACGAAGTGAAGGATTAACACGTCTCATTTTAAAATCCAAACTCAAATATTAGGTACAAAGATGCACACGGGAGCTAATCAAATATTTTAACATCCAGGTCAAACAATAGGGTAGTTACAAACCCCATTTATAATTAACACCTCGAATATAAGGATTGGTACAAGTTAAAAGTTTAGGCGATTAGTTGGTATTACTTTTCAGAGCGAAAATATTTTTAGTTGTACAATACTGAGTTCTAACTTCTTACTCAATAATACGACAAGAGTGAAGCTGTACCAGTCTTGTACTAATTATTACGTTGTAATATATATCGACTCACTCAAAATACGTAACAACAATACGTGCTATTTAGACCGTAAGATGTTACATTTGTTCATATTTTTCCATCTAGAGCTATAATCCCTATCCATTAATTGAATAGCGGTAGAGTTTTACTTCCCAAGTTTTTCCGCATTTCACTTTACAAAGGGTAATTTTTCATCTGTCGTAACGATTTAGGTTAGATATTACCAGCGCACGCGTTTCCTACCATATATCAAGGCAAGAGTGAATAGGCATCTTCTAGGCAAACGCGCTCCCACCTAGACCTCATCATTGCTTTGCACTAAGCATTATTGTGATAATAAATAGAACCGGCTGCTTACCTTGCACTTCAAGACGTGGCGGAAACAACGGAATTCGGACCTCCAGATTCCAAGTTACTCATAGCTTCACAACCTCCGTGGCGCAGTGTGTAGCGCTGTTGCCTTAACGTGCGGAGGCCCTGGGTTCGATCCCAGGCAGGGTCAATTTGGGAATTTATAATTTCTGAATTTTCCCTGGTCTGGCCTGGTGGGAGGCTTCGGCCGTGGCTAGTTACCACCCTACCGGCAAAGATGTGCCGCCAAACGATTTAACGTTCCGGTACGATGCCGTGTAGAAACCGAAGGGGTATGGGTTTAATATAACTGCCGTGCCCCTAACAGGTTAGCCCGCTACCATCTTAGACTGCATCATCACTTACCATCAGGTGAGATTGTAGTCAAGGGCTAGCTTGTAGTCGATTAAAAAAAAAGCTTATGACTTGGTCCCCACGTCAGAGGTCTGCTGGGAATAAACAGGCTGCAGCTCGGCGTGGCTCAATTAATATTGCATCAATTAATCCCAACTTAGAAGCGACACCGAGCCGTGTGTTAGTTTATCTTAACGTTAACCGTAGTTTAACGGTGACATACCTGTATGTAAAGTATACTCGCACGCGTTTAGAAATGAATGGAGTTTGGCGAAAGTCAAATACAACTGGTCCCGTCAGAAGGCAGAGTTCAGGGGGCATACTACCATCGCCTAAAGCCGTTTTACTTTAATATTGTTGACATTCATGTTTTAGTAAAACTAGCAATTCATATGTTGGAAACAGTGTCCGTTTCTATAATAAGCTCCCAGAAGACATGTTGAAGATGTCTCTAAATAAGGTCAAAGTTAATGTAAATCGTAAACTCATTGAAAAATCATGTAAAGGATTACATAAATGACAAGGAAGCTTGGCAATAATTTGCTCTAATGTTTGTGATACTTCCTTAGTTTACGATGATTTGTGAGATGGTGATAATTTTTAAAAAACCCGGCTGAGTATGTTGTGGACTCTGCTCATACCAAGGAACCCTCGTAGCTTTAGTTTTAAGATACCTGGACGTACAGGGTACCTAATTTGAATAAATAAGCCTATGTCACTCTCCAGTTACTCAACTATTTCCATGTAAAATCACTCCGATCCGTTGTTCTGTTGCTGCAAATCAAATCAAATCAAATGTTTTTTTATTCAAATAAACTGTTATAAGTACTTTTGAATCGCCAAGTGAATCTACCACTGGTTCGGAATGCCATTCCTACCGAGAAGAACCAGCAAGAAACTTGATGGTTGCTCTTTTTAAATAATTCATTTACAATTACTATATCAATGTGTACATAAGTAACCGCTGTCCCCAGCATTGCTGGAGCGATCAAATCCATGCTCCTCTATCATTTACATAATCTTCAACAGTATAATAAGCTTTTTTCAGGAGCATACTTTTAATGGATTTCTTTTGTGTATAGGCAAGTCCAGAATAGGTTGTGAAAGTGTGTGAAAAAAAGTCAGAAGGTCATTCGTGAGAATACTTTTTTGAGGCGGAGTGATGGAGTCACGAGCTTATTAAGGCCTATCGTGCGAGAATGAAGGACAAACTCTTTATTTGACGTTCTTGGGGATAGAAATTTTAAAAACTGTGAAATCTGTATTTCATCACTAAATGATGCCCGCGACTACGTCCGTGTGGATTGAGGTTATTTGGATCCCGCGGGAACTCCTCAATTTTCCGGGATAAAAAGTAGCCTATGTTACTCTCTGCAACTACTTATAACAATGCAAAAATCACAATCCGTTGCTCTATTGCGGCGTGATAGGACAAACAAACATAATTTCACATTTAATTAGTTATTAGAAGTCAGAAGTAAGTAGAGAAGTTATTAGTCAGTTAGAAGTATGATGACTCAACTATACCGTTACCAAAAATTACGTTGATCGGTTGCTCCGTTGCGGTGTGATTGAAAAACCAACAAATAAACACACTTTCGTATTTATAATATATATACGTACCTATAAAAGCCTAGTTAAGGAACACAGTTAAGTTAGGAAGGTTATAAGGTTAGTAAGTACATCACAGTCGTTGCGTTTCAACCAACTAAGTGACACTCCCGAGTCCCGAGACAATGGAAGTGAGGAACGTTGTCAGCATCAACCGCAAAATGTTGCAGGAGCATGGAATTTACAAGTACCTACCTGCTACGTACACGATACATCGTATTAATTCCATGTAAGGGAGTAGCACGATGTGGTGTGTGTAGACTTAAGAGTTTGCATAAATATATTGCAGATATCGAAAATCTCTACTCTAAAATTATCCTAATATTTATAAAATTTTACTCAAACGTTTAAATCATTGAAATATATTAGCCTACATTATATGAATTATCGCTGGACATTCCACTACAGCCCACTGCTGGGCACAGACCTCCACTCTCATAGGAGAGAGGGAATTAGAGCTTAGGTGGGTACCACGCTTTGGCGGGCTTCAACGACAATTATCATGTTAGTGATAATAATAACCGGGACCGAAGGCATCGTGTACTCTGAAGTACGGGGGTGACTCACCGCCAACTTCCAACTCGGAGCTGGCACTGAGAATTTCATAACTGACAAACCCAATACCTAACAATATTTATCGAACATAGGACCTCGTGATCCGCAGTCGACCATACTATTTTGGTAACACGGGCTACACCAAAGCCAAAGCTCTCTTCGCCAGCTTGATATAAAATGCATCGCATCACCTAGACGCGACTCGGTGCAGAGCAACTTCGCGAGAGTCGAAGCATCTTCAATGCAAATCACTTGGAAACAGTTTACGTGTAGAGTATGAATATATCAACAGTTCATCTTGAAAGAACGGATTAATATTTATGTTTTTATCTTCGCTTAGGTTAATTTAACGACTAGAAAAACTTAGTCAATAGACTTTAAATAATTTGATCGCGGTAACTTAACAGAATTATTATCACAGAATAGGTAATAGTCGTAACATTCAGCCTTCGTTTCATTTTTTATCATTATAGTACTTCATTATAAATTATTGTACTTAATACTTTTAAAATCTGTCTATCTTTTATATTTAACGGCTCATCTGCATCTATGTAGGTACAAGCTTATAACTGATTTTGACAGGTTCAGAGATCGTTTGCATTTCAGGGAAGCTTCTATTTATCTTGGAAAATTATAATATATTGAAGGGAATTTTCCAAAACCTACATCAGAGCTCTCTTATTGTAACAAAAAGTTATGAAATACGTAGATAAACAGAAACATAGTGGACAATTAAGCAATTGTCTCTACAAGAGATCTCTGCCAGTGACCCTTGGCAGTGGGAAAGGTCGAAAACGAAGAATAGGTACAACAAAACATAATAAGTGGAATTTGTAAAAAATCTCTTTTATTTAACGCAAACTGCAAGTAGGTCTAGAATCCAACAAAACACACTTATTAATAGTACAGAATTCAGTCCAATCAAAACCCTCGAAGCTTTATCATCGATCCGCGTTGCCTTCAGCGGAATAATTGGATGCACATTGTTTACACCTACCCGATCATTCCACTGCATACCACAAAATAATACGTAACAATGTGAGTACAATTTAAACTGCAAACTTTTAAAATTATATTGCTAAATACATACCTTTGCCTGTAATATTTTTCGAAAAACTTCAATCTGAAGGCGCTTATTTTATTTAAATAGAATGATAATTAAAATAAGCGCCGAATTGAGAACCTCCTCCTTTTTGGAAGTCGTTTAAAAACAAATAGTAAGAAGTTATCTGAAGGATGTACCTTCATCTGTAATTAGATAGGTATTAATTTTGTACAAGATTTTATTTAACTAACCAATTGAGCAGGAATTTTACATACACGTTTAGTTTGGATGACAAATGCATGGTGTCTAAGTAAATTACGTCCTTCTAAATGCAATATAGCTGACACCCAAAGATAGAACCCCCGTAAAGGGGTTCGCCGAGAAGTATACGAAAATTGTAATGACGTCACAGCTAATTCAATATGGCGGACGATAAAAGACGATTAAAAAAATATTTTAATGATTCAAGACTTCTGTCTGTCTTTTGTTAAAAAAATGTGGAAAGGGTTACAGACAGACACACTTTCCCATTAACAATATTAGTACATACCTAGTAATATTGTAAATGGGGAAGTGTGTCTGTCTGAAGTGTGTATATTCAAGCCCGAATCCAGCAAATTACATAGAAAAGAAGATCCGGAAAGTATTATGGACTCAATTAATCGCTTCGATTCAGTTGCAATTCCACACGGTATTCATATTTATTGGCGCGTAATGAACCTGTAGCTTTATCATTTTTCTTATTTTGAAACCGAAGTAGGTAGATATCTCGTGTATTCATTACTTAAAAAAATACAACTATTTATTAAAAGCAGAGATACTAGAGTCTGGAGTGCCTAACTTTGCAGATATCGTCAGTTATTACAACTTCGTTCTTTTTGGGATAGAAACTGTAGATATTAAAATTAAAATAAAATAAAATATATTTTTATTGCCAATAGTTACAGTCAATTTTTTTTAACTTTGGTATTTTTATTATGTACCAATTTAATATTTTGAACACTTTAAAGTACCTATAGCAAAAATCGGCTTAAAAATCGAGTTACTTGTATCTATGGGGGGTTTCTGGTATGGGACCTCCCTTTCCTTTTAGTTTTACTTATTTTATTTTTATTATTTTTTGTTATAGCAATATAAATACACACTCTGCGAAAATTTTTATTGTCTATCTATTTCGGTTCATGAGATACAGCCCGCTGACAGACAGACGGACGGATGGCAGATGCTTAGTAATAAGGTCCCGTTGGCACCACCCTTGGGTACGGACTACGGAGCCCTAAAAAGTGTACCTATAATATAAGATCACTCGATCATCGCATCCGCTCACGTTTCTAGTGGATATGGGGCCTTATTTTTAATTAGGACTTAACTTCAGAAACATAATATTACGACTTATTTTTAATTAGGACTTATATTACAACTGGTTTACAATTTTACTTATAAGTCAAAAGACACTTTTTTTACTTGATACGAGTAAAAAACCCTAATTTTGAAAGCAGACTATAAATTAGGTCACATCTCTTTAACGATGTAACTACATCGAGTTATAGAGCATATAGAAATAGAGATAGTAAATAAATCTTCTTATCGTGCACACTCACACAGCACCAATTTACTGAATGATAAAAACTTTGACGGGACATCAAACATATTTTGTGAAAATATACCTAGTTCGTAATCTCATATATGCAAAATCTGACTGAAAAAAATAGACAAAAAAAAGTAGGTAGGTAAGTGATTAATTATAGCGTTGTTAAACATATAGGTACTTTTCTAGATAGTGATAAAGTATAAATCGCCTAAATTCATAGGTACATTAAAACTATAAATGCGAAAGTGTGTCTTTTAGTCTTTTACCATATTTACGTGGCCTATCCGTTCAACTGGTTGAAATGAAAGGTACAGACTACAGAATATATGGTTTGCATCTCGGAGATGGACAATTAACTTTTTTTCCCCGGAAAATTAAGGAGTTCCCACTGGGCTTGAAAAATCTTAAGTTACGAGGACGAAGTCGCGAGTATCTGGTTCTAGTTGAGCTGATATTTTTTAGTGTCCGTGTATTCATAAGGTAAAACTCTAGTGGCCTAGACACCTGGCATCTGGGTATTCGTGTGGACGGGCATTTAATCCCCGGGCATTTAAAGCCTCTAATGTACGACAACTCTATGCACCTATCTATGTGTTTACGACATTTCCACAGGAAAGTGTAACGCCATTGAAGCGGCATAATTTCCCGCGAGAAATCTCTTTCGCTAAGATAGGAATCATATAAATGTACTACTTTTACAATTTATTTTATTTTATTTAGGTTACGTGGAAATTTCTAGATTTTAAGATAATGATCTAGTCATAAGGATTCTATATACCTATCTCTAGTAAGTGCAGTCAAATCTATAAGTACTAATATTATAAAGAGATAAAGTTTGTGAGTTTGTGAGTTCAGAGGGGGTAATCTATGGATCATTCTGCTGCATACGCGGTTAAAAAGATTCGCCAGTTAACAGATATAGAAACGGCGAGATTAGTTTATTTTAGTTACTTTCACAGCATTATGTCATATGGTATATTATTATGGGGTAATGCTGCTGATATTAATTCTGTTTTTGTGTTGCAGAAGAGGGCTGTTCGAGCCATATATAATATGGGACCAAGGCAGTCACTAAGAGATAAATTTAAAGAAATCAATATTATGACAGTGCACAACCAATATATATTTGAAAATTTAGTACACGTGCATTAGCACATTGATAAATTCAAGAAGAAAAGTGATTGTCATAATGTCAATACTAGACATAAAAATAAACTTGTAAATTGTAATGCCTGTTTCTAGGCTTAGTAAAACTAGCAATTCATTTGTTGGAAACAGTGTCCGCTACTATAATAAGCTCCCAGAAGACATGTTGAAGATGTCTCTGAATAAGTTCAAAGTTAATGTAAAACGTAAACTCATTAAAAAATCTTATTACCATGTAAAGGACTACTTAAACGACAAGGGAGCCTGGCAATAATTTGCTCTAATGTCTCTGATAGTTCCTTAGTAAGAATATTTGTGAGATGGTGATAATAAAAAAAATAAAAAAAAACCGGCTGAGTTTGTTGTGGGCTCTTCTCAGACCAGGGCGCGTTTGGAACCCTCGTAGCTTTAGTTTTAAGATACCGTTACCCATTATCACCATCATGCTTTTTAAGTACTTATGTAATTTTTAGACGAAAATAAGTGTACCTACAGTGTACCTATATTTAATAAATAAATGACTATGACTATGACTATGATCACTGAACCGATTTTGAAAATTCTCGTACCAATAGAAAGCCTCATTATTTGTGAGAGTTAAATAGGCTATATTAACCCGAAAAATTAGGGAGTTCCGGTGGGAATTTAAAAACTTATTTCATGCGGACGAAGTCGCGGGCGACTATAGGAGAACTAAAGTTGTGGATTGCGAAGCTCAAGTGCATGGCTATTGGCAGGCCATATAGTTCAATGAACCGATAAACGGTAGTGTCATACAGTGTTGGAATGGCGACTTCTAACCGAAAAGCGCAACGTTGGTCTTGGTAGGCTCCTAACCCGTACGCTTACTCCGAGCACTACTCGTGTGCTCTGAGTTTTTACATTTCAAATACGATTGATCGACGTGAGAGCTCACCACGCCAAGTGTAAGCGAACGTCAAAGTAAAATGAACCTTAACTGCATTGGTTTAGAGCTCATTTCATCATTTCGTGTATTTATTCACAGCCAGCGCTCCAAACGCTGAATTTGTGACTTTAAAGCAAGAGCTTTTGGGTCCATTTTACTTTGACGTTCGCTTACACTTGGCGTGGTGAGCTCTCACGTCGATCAATCGTATTTGCAATGACAAAACAGAGTAAGCGTACCGTTGGCCTAGGTGAGCGACAGAAGCGACGTCACGCGATGCGACGCCATATTGGCCATAGTCCACGCTGGCCAAGTGCGGATTGGTAGACCTCACACACTTTTGAGAACATTATGTCAACTCTAGGGCGTGCAGGTTTCCTCACGAGGTTTTCCTTCACCGTTTATTTGATACTAGATGATGCCTGCGACTTCATCTGCTTGGTTTGAGGTTTTTTTGATTCCCGCGGGAACTCTTTAATTTTCCGGGATAAAAAGTAGCCTGTGTCCTTCCCTGGGATACAACCTACCCCTGTACCAAATTTCATCAAAATCGGTCGAACAGATGGGCCGTGAACGCGTAGCAGACAGACAGACACACTTTCGCATTTATAATATTAATATAATGGATATAATGGATTTATAATATTAGTATGGATTTAATTTCTTAAAATGCAAACACACCAAACTTCGAAAAGTTGGAAGTGCGTGCCCGGGGAACGAACCCGCGACCCCGTACAGGAGTTAGATCTTTATCGCTAAACTATCACCGCTTCAATACTTAATAGTAGGTACCTACCTACTACATTTAAATATTCCATTTTTATTTCGACTTGCGTACCGTTTTATAATACTACATCAAAGTCTGAACTGAAATATTATTTCGTTTATATTTCAATAACCAAGTTACTAGCAAACAAGCAGAGCTTAAGTACCGCACACATTTACACATATAGTATAGGAGTAAAGTAGTATTAAGAAGCGAGTAGTGCAGGAGTCAACCCATAAATCCGCTACGGCAGGTGAGCTAATGGGGGCTTTACAAATCATTAAACGGGCTGAAATAACGTACATAAAGTCCTCTCAGAGATTTCCCCTTAATAGGGAATGGGTGTATACGGGAGGTTATTTGCCTGAGCATGAAAAGAATATCCCCAAAAACAAATTGAGAAAATTACTTATTTCAATGTAAGAGCTAAACAATGATACTAAGATTCAAGAAAAGCCCAGAACAATTAGCTCAATAAATTGAGAGAATCGTTTGTTTATTTCAATATAAGCACTAAACATTGCTACTAAGATTAAAGAAAATCACAGAAATAATCTCAGCTATTTAAAAACTGCATAGGAAAAAATAATTATTATTTATGGTTAAAGACCAAATAATAAACAGAATTATCCACTAAATCACTCCACATTTCTCTACCAATATAATAGAATTTAATCCAAAGTAGGTATGACTTTTCTTACGAATAATATCTCCTTAGGCACGACTTTGTAATTTGTATCTAATAAGAGTAAGGAAACTATGGTTTGCGATCTTATTTAAATGATCAAAAACAAAAAAATGCTATTTAAATTCCTCGAAACTCTAAAAAAAGACATTTATCTACATAATATATTATGCGCTCTTCAAAATGTTCGGTAAAATGTACGCCCGTATTATTAAGCCAGTAAATTGTTGGCAAATTTTCCTTATTTCTTAAATCAAAATGTACTTAGAGCATATTATTTTATTTTAATTTCAAATGTACAAATTACAACGTTTTTTGAATCATCAAAGCTCCGCTGGTTTTGAATTATTATTATCCATACCGAAGGGAAAAAGCAACAAGTAATATACGAAATTGCTTTGAAATATTTGGATTGTTGGGAATTTTACTTATACTAGTGGGACCTCATGTACCTACTTCTTTTCTTTTGCCTTTATTTTTTTCTGTTTCAATTTGATTGCTGTTATTTTAATTTCAGTAATGGATATGAACAAAGTTAGGGAAACATTAGATTTTGATATTAAACCTCGGAACAAAATTGCTAATGTGACAGAAATTCATAACTTTTCAATTACGACTCGCTTTATAAAGTTATTAGGTTTCTTTCGCTTTGTCAGCTCTGACGGGTCCATACGTCCAAAATATTTACGTATAAAAATTCTTTCCAAAAAACCGACTTACAAAGCCACTGTAAAGTAATAAATAATTTTGATTTCTACACACTATGTTGAAGTCGGGCGAGTATACAAAGATAGGCAAAGTTGACGTGTCAGGCTCGCCCGACTTCAACATAGTGTGTAGAAATCAAAATTATTTTTTACTTTACAGTGGCTTTGGAAGTCGGTTTTTTGGAAAGAATTTTTACTTTTTACTTTTTAGTGTACTCTAAATCCCCACAGCTTAAGAATTCAGTACCCTGCAGCATCAGAGTTGAGGAGTTGGGACTTGAGTTTAAGTATGAAGTCGTTGCTTAACACCTATAATATGACTTCACCATAAAAAAATCCTAAATCGCTATTTTTAAGGAGTTCTCTACCCTGCAGCATCAGGGTTGAGGAGGTTGAATCGAATATACGTGACTTGATACCTACTATATGAATTCACCATCAAAATTTCCTAACTCCCTAGTTTTGAGGATTTCATTTAGTACGGTACACCTACAGCTTCAGGATTGAGGATATGGAGTCAGATTTTTTTATGGGACTACCTTGGGAGCTTCCTCTAACCACTGAAAAGAAATTCAAATCGGTTCAGAAACCACGGAGATATGCACCGACATACATCAAAAAAAAAAGATACGCGCCGAATTGAGAACCTCCTCCTTTTTTGGAAGTCAGTTAAAAATACGCCCATCATCATATTCACCTGTAAGTATCTAGGTAGTCTAGATACCAATGGATAAAATGGAAAGGATATAATCCGCACTCTTATGACTTGTGACGCTAGCAGATACGTTGGAAATATAGTCACTTTTTGTTCAGCCTCAAATAATAATTTTGCTCATCGAAGTACTCTCCCGTGTGTAGGTTCACGTGAATAAAACGGAAAGGATAGTCCCATTACCCTTTCGACTTGTGACGCTAGCAGATACGTTGGAAATATAGTCACTTTTTGTTCAGCCTCAAATAATAATTTTGCTCATCGAAGTACTCTCCCGTGTGTAGGTTCACGTGAATAAAACGGAAAGGATAGTCCCATTACCCTTTCGACTTGTGACGCTAGCAGATACGTTGGAAATATAGTCACTTTTTGCTCAGCCTTAAATAATAATTTTGCTCATCGAAGTACTCTCCCGTGTGTAGGTACACGTGAATAAAACGGAAAGGATAGCCGCATTACTCTTTCGACTTGTGACGCTAGCAGATACGTTGGAAATATAGTCACCTTTTGCTCAGCCTCAAATAATAATTTTGCTCATCGAAGTACTCTCCCGTGTGTAGGTACACGTGAATAAAACGGAAAGGATAGCCGCATTACTCTTTCGACTTGTGACGCTAGCAGATACGTTGGAAATATAGTCACCTTTTGCTCAGCCTCAAATAATAATTTTGCTCATCGAAGTACTCTCCCGTGTGTAGGTAGGTACACGTGAATAAAACGGAAAAGATAGCCGCATTACTCTTTCGACTTGTGACGCTAGCAGATACGTTGGAAATATAGTCACTTTTTGTTCAGCCTCAAATAATAATTTTGCTCATCGAAGTACACTCCCGTGTGTACACGGGAATAAAACGGAAGGGATAGTCGCATTACTCTTTCGACGTGTGACGCTAGCAGATACGTTTCGCGGCACAGACGTCCTGAAAAATCGACACCTCTCCCTCTCGGGTAAAGCAGAGCTCTCTCCTGATTGGGAAGCTCTTTGATCAAAGATTCTCCACGGACGGAACTTGAGTTTTAATTGGATTGACTTTTCAATTTTTGTAATAAAACTACCGAAAAGAATATTTTGCTTTGGTTTATGAATTGCTAGCTTACTTTTTTTGCGTTTCTTATTCTCTTCTCTTTTAAATGACTGTAACAAACAAAAAGAGTAATTGTTGTAGTAAATTAATTAATACACACGCAATAGTTCGCGTACATTCGATTTAGTTGTGTGCAGTTATTTGACACATCCGTCGAAGAATAATAAAAATAGAATATAATGTGCTCTCCGTTGAATTCAGGATACAATAAGCCTTATAATAATATGTGCTGGAAATATAACCTATAATATAGTGCACAATAATTAGTCTGCACGCTACATAGGTGCACTCTCTATTCCGTTACACGAGCGGTAAGAGATCGATCGATATAGTATCATCAACGTATAATATGTAATATAATGCGTGATTTGTATCAACAAAAGATTATAGAAACACGTATGTCAGACAATCGGTATGACACAGATTACCTAACGGTTATAGTATCTACGTGGTATCTACCTAAGTTTAACCGACCTTCACCTAGGCTAGATTTGAATTTGAACCAGAACGGCGGCGGGGCCGAGGATCAAACACGAATAACCCTTAAAAAAATCATCTATTTTTTTATTTTTACTCAAAAAATAACGATGAAATCGGCCATGCGTTCTCTGAACGTATTTTCAATGGAAATAAAAATATGAACGCGTTTTTCAAATTCTACCGGCGAACGGCGCTGGTGAAGTGAATATTTTTTTTAATAAAAATGACATAAAAATATTAAAATATCGTTTGATACTGAAATAGATAGGCAAATATTACTAAAAAAGTAATGATTAGTGGTGTTTCGTTTTTCAAAGCTTTTTATAATAAACATTTTAATGACTAGACTACGCTCGTCACTTTGTCCGCACGGGATTACCTATACGGTTTATTTTAAAAAAACCCTCGGGAACTCCTTGATTTTCAGAGATGAAAAGGAGCTTATGTCTACCTCTTTACCAAATCTCGTCAAAATAGATTAAACGGATAGGTATAGCGTGAAAGTTATAAGACTGTTATAGACATACAGGTACACTTTTGCGTCTATAATATTAGTATGGATTATAAAAAATGTATTATGTAGTGAGACATAGATATTTAACATGTACTGGCTATTGTCTATCTATTGTATTGAAAATCTTAATAATTGAAATGAAATAATTGAAGTTTTATAGTGCCTAAAATTATTGATCTAAATTTATATTAAATAATAAAAACCTGCGTCAGCTATATAAAGCCTCTATTTTTTGCAGCGGGAAAAATTCTTAATCTTATATAGGAAATCAGAAAATGTACGCGGAAAAATCGCGCGCGACCTTTAGTATAAGAATACAATTACTTAATTTCGCTATGGTATCCATACTAATATTATAAATACGAAAGTGTGTGTGTCTGTCTGTTTGTCTGTCTGTCTGCTACGCTTGCACTGCCCATCTGTTCTACCGATTTTGATGGAATTTGGTACAGGGATAGGTTGTAACCCGGGGAAAGACATAGGCTACTTTTTATCCCGGAAAATTAAAGAGTTCCCGCGGGAATAAAAAAAACTGTCTCTTCAACCGATTTTAATGAAATTTGGTAAAGGTATAATTTGTAATTTGTATCCAGGGGAAGGACATGGCTACTTTTTATCCCGGAATATTAAAGAGTTCCCGCGGGAGTCTAAAAAAATAATCCATGGGCATCATCTAGTTATGTATAAGTTTGACGTGCATAAGAAACTAGGACGCAAACGGTGCCCCAACAAAAACAAAATAGCTATTTTCCAAAGCTACACTCTATTTTGCACAAATAAGTAACCGTATTATTGAAGAGAGCGTAACGTGAAATTCGTTAAGACCCTGCTAAATATTCACAGTTAACAAACAAATAATAAGGCTGTTTTTATGCACGGTGTTGCCCCGATTCCGGTCGCGCCTGCACGCTTTTGTTTCGGCGAAATTCGACTGAAATCGGTGAAAATCGGTCAGGCGTACCCTTTCAATATAGGTGTATTTCCAGCGGAAATAAAATGATTTCGCGTATTTCATTTCTATTTCAGTGTATTCTGTTTTTGTAGCGTATTGTTTTAAAAGCTTTTTAAAATCTTTCGGGATCCATTTCAATATAGCGAATTTTTGACGACCTCACTAGCGAAAAAGTGTTACTGAGTAGGTATTATTTGAGGTTTCAGGTTCTAAAATACGATCCTTTTTTTAAAATTCTTAATAAAACCTTGAAATAAACTTTTATTTGGAAACAAGGACATTTAAATATAAATAAGAACGATGATCCTGCAAAAGAAAAGAGCAACTGCAAAATTGAGGTTTTTCAGATCCCTTTTTTTTATCCACTACAAGCTAGCCCTTGACTGCGATCTCACCTGATGGTAAGTGATGATGCAGTCTAAGATGGTAGCGAGCTAACCTGTAAGGGGCATGGTAGTTATAATTAAACCCACACCCCTTCGGTTTCTACACGGCATCATACCGGAACGCTAAATCGCTTGGCGACACGTGTCTTTGCCGGTAGGGTGGTAACTAGCCACGGCCAGACCAGGGAAAATTCAGAAATTATAAATTCCTAAATTGGCCCTGCCGGGGATCGAACCCGGGACGGTTAAGGCAACAGTGCTATACACTGCGCCACGACGGCCGTCAAAATCCCGCGGGAACTCTTTAAATTTCCGGGATGAAAAGTAACCTATCTCTGTGCCAAATTTCATCCAGATCCGTTCAGCCGTTGGGGCGTGATTGAGTAACAAACATCCATCCATCCAAACTTTCGCATTTATAATATTATAGTATAGATTAGTGCAAAGTATTGATTTTCGTGGTATTTATGAAGTGTTTCGATCTTATTAAACGAAATGGGTTCGGTTGGGTTTTGACGACCTCCGTGGCGCAGTGTGTAGCGCTGTTGCCTTAACGTGCGGCGACGGCGGGAGCGGCGGAATAATTTGTGAATTTATAATTTCTGAGTTGCCCCTGGTCTTGTCTGATGGGAGGTTTCGGCCGTGGCTAGCTACCACCCTACCGGCAAAGACGTGCCGCCAAGCGATATAGCGTTCCGGTACGATGCCGTGTAGAAACTGAAGGGGTATGGGTTTAATATAACTGCCATGCCCCTAACAGGTTTGATTTTGCAGCTTGTAGTGGATTAAAAAAAAAACGGAATGGGTCCAATTTAAGAACCGTAGACTTCGGCTTATGACTGCACTCACTGAGAACTCAATTAAGAGTTAAGACTCCTAACGAAGGCTTAAGTTGAGAGAAGGTATTTCTGTCCTGAGATCTGTATTGATGAGGGACTCAACGCATTATACTCGAACATTGCCGGCGGGGTGACTGGGTGCGACTGTCTTTTGTCTGTTCATTAACAATACTCATTAGCAGGCTTACACAGAGAAATGAAATACAGAGGCGACTTTAGGTCTCTCTTCCTTTCCCTGGTCTGGCCTGGGAGGCTTCGGCCGTGGCTAGTTACCACCCTAGCGGCATAGACGTGCCGCCAAGCGATTTAACGTTCCGGTACGATGCCGTATAGAAACCGGATATAGGGGTCTGGGCTTAATATAACTGCTATGCCCCTAACAGGTTAGCCCGCTACCATCTTAGACTGCATCATCACTTACCATCAGGTGAGATAGCAGTCCAGGGCGAACTTGTAGTGGATAAAAGCCGCCAAGCGATTCGGCATACCGGTACGATGCCGGGTGGAAACCATTTATGGTACCTATGGGTTTGATATACTTAACTGCCATAACCCATAAGCCCACTGTACCAACGATGTGATGTTGAAGTGATGTGCAGTCACTTATGTGGTAAGTGACCACCGGTTGAGATCGCAGTCAAGAGCTAACTTACGGATAAAAAACCTATATCCATGAAAAAAAAACTCGGCAGAAGTGAAACTTCAGAAAAGTAGCCCACGAGAGAATGTATAACTTGTATTCTATCTCATTCTCTCGCAGGCTAAAACCTATTTATGAATATATTTGTCTCTTTTTGAGTTCGCTTTTTCGTTAAATTTTTTCGTTTCGTTGAATTTTGAAATCACAACGATTCTAAAGATGTTTCACTTCAAAACTAAACAGGCAAATATAATATTGTATAGTGCCAATTTTGGCCACCGGGTCAGATAAGTTTAACGGCCTACTTTCCTACCTCCATGCTACAATAATTAATCATATCAATGAATAATGTTGCAGGGGTCTGGTCTAGGAGTTCGTCTAGAACAGGGATTCCCAAAGTGGTCGACCCACCCCAATAGACCAATAGACCCCTTGGGGACGATATTGGTATCTTAGGGGTCGACATAAACGCAAACTGATTTTCGGGGTCGACGAGGTCTAAAAATCGACTTCTATTGTAATGGTTTTTTTCAAATCATAATTAATTACCTACTTAAGTATTTTTACGTAATTTGTATTAATAATTATTACTACACTTTACTTACTACACTTTACTTATTACACTTGATATTTACTGATTTTTATTTGCTGATATTGTCTTTTTTTTTAATTTTGATGAGAATAATATGATGTCAAATTAACTTAACTTTTGGAAAGAAAAAACTAGAGATTTTTAAAGTAATTTGGCTATGGGGGGGTCTGAGGTATCAATTCATTTTGGAAAAGGGGTCTCTTGCCAAAAAAGTTTGGGAATCCCTGGTCTAGAAGATGCATATTCAATTTCATTAACCGACGTAAAATAGGAGGGTCTGTATTCGACCTGTATGTATCTGAATGTAGGTATGCTATCGATTTTCGCGGATAAACAAATATCTCAAAAGCCAGCAATGCATTGGCGGTTCCTCTGGTGCTGCAAATGTTCATGGGCGCCGGTAATCACTTACCATCAAGTGACCCGCCTGCTCGTTTGCTCGGATAAAACACCGATTTTAATATGTTTTGCGCTTACGATGATAATTAACATTTATTAATACTTTCAAAAAGGTTTTAGTATTTCTTTTGTAAATTTGTACGAATTTATAGCATATAAATGTACAGTAGGTACACTAGGTGCGGTAGTATATATTGGGGCTGATTCTGTATAACACAATCTCTAAACTAAACTAAAATGGCAGCTTTAAATCTAGTTCTGTCCCTTTCTGTAGGAAGTATTATGAAAGGGTTAGCAATATTTGTAATGCTCTAATTTTAGTTTAGTTTAGAGATTGTGCACTACAGAATCAGCCCGATTATATGCCTACACTAGTAAACTGAGCGAAGTCAAAACACGGATGCCGGAAAGGCGTTCCCACACCTTCGTGGTTCATACAACAAACATTGTGTTTCGTATGTAACATACTCTATGCAAGTTTGAATAATTAAGCCGGTCTGTCTGTCCGTCTGTAACGGTCCCCTTGTTTTCTTAAAAACTACAGTGTAGTGTATGGAGGGTAGAGGTAAGGATTGTTATCTCGTAAGGAAGAAAAGTTGAAAAAGTGTCCAGTGATTGCTAAAAATAACAGTTCAAAAACCTTCCACAGCTGTGGCGCTGGTGTAGCAAAGTGTATGGTATGAATTCGACTAAAATAGTTAATTATTGAAAATTTCAACAACTTACGTTGTACAAAATAATGATGAATGTTTTCTCTCCTTGTTTATTTCTCAAACCTAATCTAATAATATTTGACGCTTCCTCTTAAATTTACCTTGATGCTAACGTGGCGCCCCCAATGTGGTGCATTTCGACGGACACTTTTTATATTATACAGAGATAGGTAACACTCCTTAGGTACATCTACCCTCCATAGTGTAGTGTTTTACTCTCTATCTCTCACTATCTCTTTTGTGACAATGGCAGCTACTCGCAACTGAACTGTCGTCGGTATGCAGGGAGCTATGTAGAGTCTAGCCCCACCGGTTTGCCCCACCAGTGGGGCGAGGGGGGATTCCTGTCTACCCCTGGCCCCATTGAATTATGGTTGGAGTATAATTTAAAAATATGTTGCAACATTAGTTAAATCGATATTTAAATTTTAAGAAAAAATAAAGTATTAGGCCATTAATTAAAGGCCATATTATGTGGGAACCAATTATCTTTTGGAAAGGTTTACAAATACTGGAACCTTAGTTCTTTTTAGCAGCGCGGGGTCCTGGGGCTGGAAAATCATAAGTGACAAAAAGCTAGCTCTGTGTCACTCCCTCTAGTATAGATGGGGAGAGAGTCTAGGTACCTGTATTAATTTCCTTTGGGTCGTCCTGGCGGACGTGGCAGATATGTGTGGTCCCAAAATGAACGCCATTCAGCTTTCGCCATTGGCCTTGACTGCAATCTCACCTGATGGTAAGTGGCTTAAAATAGTAGCGGGCTAACCTGTTAGGAGTATCGCAGTTACAATAGACCCATACCCCTAATCGGTTTCTACACGGCATCGTACCGGAACTCTAAATCGCTTGGCGGCACGACTTTGCCGGTAGGGTGGTAACTAGCCACGGCCGAAGCCTCCCACCAGGCCAGACCAGAGGAAATTTTTAAATTATAAATTCCGAAGTTAACCGTGCCGGGGATCGAACCCGAGACCTCCCACGTTAAGACAATTAGACAACAGCGCTCAACCCTGCGCCAGGAAGTCGTCAAACGTATCTTAGTATTTCTTGTTGCAAATAGACACTTTCATCATGACGTGTTCTTTCAAACAGCAGAAGTACGTATAGAAAATAGGTTAATGTATTATGTAACCATCGATATACTATATGTAGCTACTAGATGGGCCCTTTCATAGAAAAAAATTGGGCGTCCAACCTTTAGAGCACGCTCCTATCCTGTATAGTCCTGTCCTTGTCCCCGACATAGCGTTGTCCCTCTTTTCAGGCTAGATGACGTTAGTAAAATAGGTCGACATTCTTTGTTTGACAGGGCCCGTCTATATAAATTGAGGTCGTTGTATGTAACGGATTAATGGAAAGTGCAATGTATTGAGAAGCGAGTAGCGAGGTACCGCTGCGGGCGCTCTCTCAAGTTTCCTCTGAATCAAAGCGTTCAATGCAAAGCAGTTTCAAACTGTCCGCTCAAGGCAATATACTTACAAGAAAAATTCATCTGCAATACATCCATACCTACCCCACACTAATATTATAAACTCTTGGATGAAATAAACACGGGATAGGAAACGTAAGAAAAATTTATGAAATCACGTTCGGCTAACTTTTGCGGGGCGAGGGGAGAGTGTCTTGTAATTTTTCTGTCCAGTTATTGACACTGGTGCATGAAAAAGTCGATCATTATAACAACACAATATCATAATTAATGGCGAAACTACCCGGTTCGCGGCTAGAGGGGTGGGGCGAAAATGGCCGATATCACGCGTCCCGTGGTTAATTTGACCAAGTATAAACTAGATTATGCACGCGACTACGTTCGTGGATTTAGGATTTTGAGAAATCCCTTGGGAATTCTATGATTCGTTTCATTGCAGGTGCATTTGCATTTTGCACCGTTCAGAGGTGCAATCATGTAAGGATCGTCGATCAAATCGTTAAAGCTCGGCTTCAAAGAAAAAATAAACCATGTATTCATTCTCATACGTTTAGGTATGTAGTATGTACGATGCCCTAAACGTATGAGAATGGATATACTAAATTGAGCTCTAATTCAATGTTGTTATGGTTTATTTTACTTTGAAGCCAAACTTTAACGATTTGATCGGCAATCCTTACATGATTGCACCTCAGATTTAGATTCATTTATTTGCATTTAACATGAAAAATTGTACAATAATTAACAAGAATTAAATTTATGTTGCAGATCAACGGTACAAATGTAACTTCGGGGATTTTCCGGGATAAAAAGTAGCCTAGTGTCCTTCCCGTTACAATCGTCAAAAGTTGAAGTGATGCAGGGCCTTTCAAAGTGTAAAAGATAGACATACTTTCGATTTAATAATTTAAGTTTGGTTGTGTGTCTGTCTGTGTGATAAGTACCTTAATAAGGCTTTACTGGTTTTGATCAATTCTGGTACGGAGATATCTCGCATCCTGGGGATAGACGTAGGCTACTTTTTATAACGGAAAATCATAAGCTTATGAGGGAATCGTTTGTGGGAATGAGCATTCTATTTTATAACAAAATTCCACAACCTATCTTAAACTTGCCTTTACACAAGTTTAAGAAGTCCATTAAAATTATGCTCCTGAAAAAGGCTTATTATACTGTTGAAGATTACGTAAATGACAAAGGAGCATGGATTTGACTCGCTCCAGCAATGCTAAGGACAGCTGTTACTTATGTATTTTACAAATTAATGAAATTGTAAATTATTATTTTTTTCAAAAGAGCAACCGCCGAGTTTCTTGCTGGTTCTTCTCGGTAGGAATGGCATTCCGAACCAGTGGTAGATTCACTTGACGATTCAAAAGTACTTGTAAAAGTTTATTTGAATAAAAATCATTTTGAATTTGAATTTGAATATGTTTTGCAGAATTTGTGATTAAAGTACCTACCTACCCACACAGTCCAAGGAAGAAGTAGCGAACTTCATCTAGGCATAGAATACTAACAATTGACGCTCTATTCCGTAGTACCGTATTTAACTATTTGAAAATTATTTTGAATAAGAAATCAAAATCACAATCCATTATTGTTATACTTTATTTATTTTAGTTTTACATGTACCAAACATTATTTAAAAATTATTATTATACAGCATGAAAATATTTTAGCACAAATGTACACCGGTGATCGTGGAATGTAATTTAACTGTAATAAAACGAAATAACTGTTTAAATTAACCGTTGTTAAATATAATTGTCGTGTTTCCATTCATATCACATATTATTACTTTAATTCCGTGTGATTACCATTGAAACCTGTAACTACCTATCTAATATTACCAGTAATTTTCCGTTTATTACCTGTGGACTTGGCTCATATTATTTACCATTGACTACAATAACTTCAATTATTATAATATCGTTCTGAATAACAGTATTACAAATTGGTTACAATAATTGATATTCATTTATTTTTGAATTACTAGGATACTCGGCGTGTGCTACTACGCTAAAAAAAGGAAATTTAAAAATAATTTTACTGGTAAGTATATAAAACCATATTTACATGGTTCTATTTTGGCATTTCTAATGAAACCGGTTTGGGCCACATCAATTTCACTATAACGGACATAGGTACAAACATTTTTTGTGTTTTATATTTTTTTATGGACTATAAGCAAGCAAGTTACCTATAAGTTGGAAAATTTGTCATAGAAACACAATATTCAAAATAAGTTCCATTTAATTCCAAAAGTATCATATTGCATGGCAAATAATACAGAATAATAACAGATTTACAAAAACTTAAATCCTTACATAGATTGAAAAGTTAAAAATAGGTAAAGATTATATCGGGCGAAAACTCACTACAGGGCAAACATACGCCTGAATATCCGGTGTTGTATGGAAAATAAAACTTAGTTTTATTTTCGCGGCTACTTTTTATTTGGCGTGGATATTTTTTTCTCTGTAGTGTTAGGCCCAATCTGGAAGAGACAATGATATTATTGCTCTGCTGCTCTGACTGTTTGAGTCACACAACAGATCAGCTGCGCTACACGCGGCTGATCTGTTGTGCTCTGTACCCAATTGCGTGAGACATGGTACCTACACTTTGTAATGGCTGCCGTGTTTTGTGTTGTGAATTGATAAATTAAAGTAAATTAAATGGACACCAGTGTTTCGTCTTATTGGTAGTGTGTTATCGCCCTAATAATTGTTCCCGTTAAAACTTTTACCAAATAAAACATCAGTGGCCTCGTCGGTGCAATGTGCCATGCGTCAATATGATCGTTTTCTAGACAGCCGCTTTGTGGGTTTCTTCCGCTTGGTGCTGCTTGTAGAACTTTGCTGCGATGGCAGATTCTGTGAATGAACATAATAATTAATAAACAAGTGGCAGATTCCTGAATAGGAGACCAGACGTCCCTCCTAACCAGACGTACCACTAGGCTACCCAATACATCAACCGGTTTTACAGCTTGCTATGGCGGTGAAGGAATGTTAGTCATAATGAAAAAAAGGTGTGTGAAATCTGCCAATCCACAAGGGGCCAGCATGGTGGACTACCTAAAAACCCTTCAAAACTCTTCTGATCCTGAGAAGGACTGGTGATCAGTAGTGAGCCGACAATGGGTTGATAATGGTGATGATAAAGATGTGGCGGTCTTCGCAGTCCGCACATAATCCACTAGATGGCATTACTAGTAGCGCACGATGAACACGAAGAGCCTAACTCACGCTAACGAAGCGTTCGCTGAATCAGACTATATATACGACCTCCAAAGATGAACGGTCGGACCAGTGGTCCCCGAGCACAACACCCGCTCGGTGGATGATCCATCCTTTTTACGGTTGAGCCATATCACCTGCTCCCGTAGAAGGAAAATAGTTATAATTAAGAAGTCCTATAGTTTTTACAAAGTTGGCAAGGGTGGCACTGCAATAGTATAAACTGTGCTGGAGATGCCACCGCCCACCTAAGAGTTATACCTACTTTTAATGCACTTAATAATAATAATGTTCCGCTTGCATGCATTTATAAGAAGTTACAAAAGAGAGGGCAATGAGGTGTCATTTGGAGTTCAAAGTTGAGGGGTCTTGTTTTTGGCGGGAAACAAGAAGCGCGTATTTTAAATTGAAATTTTAAAATACTTATTTTGTTTTCGACTTGTGCAGGAAAATTAACTAATTTTCATTAAAAAATAAAGAAAAATGCCGTCCGATAGTGACGGTTTGAACACAGGCATGGATAACGACGCGGGCGGGAAAAGGAAACCGCCGAGGCGTAGTCAAGACCAGCAGCAGGAAAATGTCGATTTTTACAAGCCATACCACAAATTAAATTATAAAAGAGTTTTCCCTGAATCAGTAGGAATGGCTGAATACACGGTTTTTATTGAGAGTCGTAAAGAAGGAGTCAAACTAGGCAATACCAATCCCTTAATGTTGGCGGGAGTTTTTAAAAATGAAATTAAAGGAGTAATTAATATAAGACGAATAAACGCATCTAAAGTTGGGGTGGTGTTCGCGCGAGCAATCAACGCCAATGATTTTTTAAAAAATGAGAATTTCCTGGATAAATACGAATATAAGGCATTCATACCAGCAAGTGCGGTGGAAACGATTGGGGTACTCAGATATGTTCCCATAAGTATAAGTAACGAGGAATTATTCAAAAAACTATCATCAAAATATGAGGTTGTCGCTGTGCGTCGCTTCACCAAGAAAGTTAATGGTCAAATTAAACCGTTTAGTTCAGTAAGTATAACTTTCCTATCAACCAACTTACCTGAATATGTACATCTGGACTTGTTCCAATATAGGGTGCATCAGTATGTTGCCCCGCTCTTACAATGTTATAAATGCTTCAAATTTAATCACGGAGCAAGAATTTGTAAGTCAGTGCAGCGATGTTCTATATGTGCAGAGGAGCATCGCTACACTGAATGTGAGGAAAATGCGGTAATTAAATGCATAAATTGTGGTGGCTCTCACGTTGCAATATCACGAGACTGTCCAATAAAAAAACAAAAAATGGAGGAAAAGTATAATAAATCTTCTTATTCAAAAGTTTTACAAACAAAACAAATACAAAATTTATTTAACAACTATAATGAAAACTTCCCTGCAATGAATAAACAAACAAAAATAGATACAGTTACAGTAGATAAATCACAAGTTAAACCTAATAACACTCCTAAAGTACAGAAATCAAAGACAGAAACTGCCCAAACTAATACCACAACTAATAATAATGAAACTCTTATTGAACAAATTATAACAAATGATACTATCTTGAAAGCACTTATTGGAGCATTGGTGGCCATGGGTAACTCAGGCCGTAAACTTACTACATCAGTTGTAAAAGAAATGCTTATTAATAATCTTAAAAACAATGGATAAACAATTTATTAGAATTTCACAATTTAATATACAATCTATTAATAATAAAAAACCTTTGCTTATTAATTACCTAGTTAAGAACGATATAGATATTTGCTTGTTAAATGAAACATGGCTGCGAGAAAATAGAGCTATCAACATTCCTAACTACAATTTCATTAATCAGAATGGAAAAAATGGACGTGGTGGAGTAGCAATTTTAATTAAAAATAGTTTCAAATATTTTGTTGTCCCTACACCGTTCTATGATTATATGCAGTCAGTAGCTATAACCCTTACTACAAGCCTAGGCAATATGTCCATTTTATGTGTTTATGCTCCACCCAGTGGGGGTCGCTTTAAGGTCCGAAGATTAAAACAAATTATAAACAGTTTACCTAAGCCACTTCTTCTTTCGGGTGATTTAAATGCTCATCATATTGCTTTTGGATGTCTCACAACAAAAACTAGAGGCACTGATATTTATAACATGTTGGATGAATGCGATCTTTGTATATTAAATAATGGATCTCCAACTACAGTAGGAAGTATTAATTTTAATCAATCTTCTATTGATGTTTCATGTGTTAGTCCTTCTTTAGTTCCTTTATGTGATTGGCATGTATATGATGATCCTATGGGTAGTTATCACTACCCAACCATAGTCGACTTATATACTTGTGTTGAAAAGTATGATGTAGGAGAACCGTGTGAACATTTTAATTATAAAAAAGCAGACTGGTCAAAGTTCCAGGCTGAAACAAAAAAAACGTTTGAAAACTTCACAATTGATACATCTAATCTGTTGGCTACTTATGAAAACTTTTGCACTTTACTTCTAGAAATAAGGAGAGATTGTGTACCTTTAATTACCAAACCTAATATGTTTGTTATGAGAAAACCAGTTCCTTGGTGGGACGCAGACTGTTTGGAAGCTGTAAAGAAAAGTAAAAATGCTTTAAGATTTTATAAATTAAACCCGACAATAGAAAGTTACATAGAATATAAAAAAATTGATGCCTTTAAAAAGAGATTAATCAGTGAAAAAAAGAAAGCAAGTTGGAGACGAATTTGTGATTCATTTAATAGATATACTCCGATAAGTTATATCTGGAATTATATTAGGAGATTTAAGAGGATACCTGTACATAAGCCATCAAAAAATGATGATTGGATTCCTTCTTTCTTAGATAAATATGCACCCACAGTAGTACCATCTGAAAAAGAAAGCAATATTATAAATTTAAATTCAATATTTAATCATATAGGTAGTGACAGTAGTTCTTTTCTATTGAAAGCATTTACTTGGCATGAATTTACTGCAGCCATCCAATCAAGGAGAGATTCCACTCCGGGGTTAGATGATATTCCATACAAACTTATTAGCAACATGCATGTTAATGGACAAAAAACTCTCTTAAAATCTTCAATTTGCTTTGGGACAATCAATGTATTCCAAAGTCTTGGAAAACGCAATGTGTGATACCTATTTTGAAACCTGATAAATCAGAACATGACTTTAACTCCTACAGACCAATTTCACTTTCCTCTTGTGTAGGGAAATTATTTGAATACATGTTAAAAAACAGATTAGACTATTACATAGAAGCAAATAATATTTTACCTGAACAGCAATTTGGTTTCCGGAAAGGAAAAAGTGCAGCAGACAGTTTTGCCTCTTTGATTTCAGATATAAATCATTCATTTGCCAGTCATGCAACCACAGTTTGTGCATTTCTTGATATACAAGGTGCATTTGATAATGTAGATCCTTCCATACTGGTCAATATTCTGTGTGAGATTGGTATTCCTGGAAAAGTATGTAAATGGATTTTTAATTTTCTATATGACCGAACTATGTATGTTAAATTTAATAACATTATACATGGTCCTAGAAATGTATACAAAGGCACTATGCAGGGTGCTACTATATCTCCCTTGCTATATAATATATTTACATGTTTAATAAGTAAATACATTACAGATAGAAATATAAACTTTCTGCAATTTGCTGATGATCTCCTTGTATATACTGTAAATAAAGATGTAAATATAGCTGTAAATAATTTAAATTTAGCATTGGAACAAGTCCATGATTATTATTCAAATAAGTTAAAATTAAACATCAGTCCTAGTAAAAGCGGAGCTCTAATTTTCTCCAAAAAAAATAATTCATGTGATAACTTTGTAAAATATAATAACACAAGATTACCTTGGTTATTGGAAAAAAAATTTTTAGGAATATTGCTTGATCAGAAGTTAACTTTCCAAGAACATGTAAATAATCTATGTAAAAATGCCTTTAGGGGTCTGAATGTTTTAAAATCGTTAGCAGGTGTGCATTGGGGAGCTGACCCAAAGTTGTTATCAATGCTTTATAAAAGTATAGTTAGAAGTCATTTTGATTACAGCACATTAGCATATTTAAATGCTAATAAATTGGTTTTAAAGAAATTAGACATAATTCAGAATAAAGCCTTGCGTATAATAACTGGGGCTATGTGCTCTACACCAATTCATGTAATGGAAGTAGAAAGTTGTATTCCTCCACTTTTAATAAGAAGACTTGAAATTGCTGAACGATTTTGTGTTAAATTAATAAGTTCAAAAAATAGTTTAGTTTTAGGAAAAATACTTCCCTATGAAGTTGCTAACTTTGATGATAGCTACATTGATGTAAATATGCTTTTATCTGGTCGATTACCAGACATCCTAAGGATTGTTTTATACTCACAGACCCAAACCAAAAATATGTATAAAAGCAAACCATGGCCTTTATATAAATTAGAATATGATGCTTTAATGAATGCCAATGTTACTATATGTCAAGAAAAAGTGAATTCTCAAGTGGAAATGTTAAGATATTTAGCTGATAATCACTTTTATACAATTTATACAGATGGTTCAAAATCTGAAGAGCATACTTCTTCAGCTTTTTATGACTCACAAAAGAAAATATCTAAAACTTTTAAAATTCATAATTTATGCTCTATTTTTACAGCAGAATGTTATGCAATATACTTATCTCTCTTGTACATTAATAATATTGTGAATTCACAGTTTCTCATTGTAACTGATTCGAAAAGTGTTATACTAGCTATTGAATCTAATAAAATAGATTACAAAAAAAATTACATTATATATAATATAAGAAATATGCTATACAATCTTAATAAAAGAAAGAAGATTGTTACCTTTATGTGGGTCCCTTCACACTCTGGGATAACTGGGAATGAGGTAGCAGATGTTGCTACTAGAGATGTACACTCATCAACATGTTTAGATCACTCCTCAATGCTGGAAATACCATTCACAGATATATATGCCTTGTTAAGCAATGATTTGAAATCTTTATGGAAGTCATATTGGGAAGAAATAAGCAAGTCCAAAGGAATTTGGTACCATGAAATACAAAAAAGCCCGCCAGCCACTCCTTGGTATAATAAAAAAGGGATTAATAATAGAAAATTCATTACGACTATAAACCGAATGAGATTTGGACATAGCAGAGTGGCCACCCACCTACATCGCTTGGGAATGAAAGAAAATGCAGATTGTGAATATTGTGGTGAAACGAATGGCGACTTAAATCATCTTGTTTTTCAATGCCGTCAATTTGGTCTAAATAGATTACTACTCATTAGCTCCATTCAAGATATTAACGATGGCAAAGTTCCTGATACTCTTCAAAGTTTATTAGCTGATAAAAAGTTCTTCCGGCCATTATATTCCTTTATTTCTGGTGCTCAAGATATATAAAAACAATGAAAACAACAAACAGTGAACCGATGTAAACTTTTCAAACATATTTGTAGAATTTTTTGACTTTTTGTGACCAAAGCTAAAAGATAGACTATAGAGTGATAGTGAGACTTTGTAACTTCAGGGTAATATTTTATGTTTATATTGTTCTGTGAACTTTAGGCTCAGAAGGACTGGAATCCAGAGCCGTTAAACCAGTTAAATAAAAAAAAAAAAAAAGAGAGGGCAATGCGTGTGTGTGCGTGTGTGTCCAATTGTTTGGTCTGTGTTGCAAATTGGATTAAATAATAAATTTTTCATATCCAGTTCAGTAAAAAACAAATCTTTCAATACATTATATAATATGGTCCAGACTCGTGACTCGTGAGATCGACCTAAATACCTACTACGTGCAGCAACTCTAATGGCATACGATTACGAAACTGAAAAGCCGATAACAGTCAAAATGCGCCAACGATTCCCGTTCGCCCCGTAGGACGAATTTAAACGAGAGAATTTCCGCCGCCCTTCCTAGCGCGTACGGAGATATTTAATGTTTCAATATTTGTAACAGATAAGATATTTGAAGATCAAAAGCTGCTGAGAAAAACCTCCTCCTAACTACCTCGTTGAACTACCAGGAAGCGTTGGACGACCCCCCCTAGGTGGACGGACGATCTCAAGTATGCAGCTGGGAGCCGCTGGAAACAAGCGGCACAAGACCGTACTCTGTGCGATCCATGCAGGAGACCATAGACCAGCAGTGGACGTCTATAGGTTGAGACGAAAATGAACTACCTCGTGGCCGAAGGTTCATTCGGATGATGCGTTCTTGAAGTGAAATGAAATGAAATGAAATGATTTTATTTCATTTCACTTCAACTTGTGGCCAATTCTGTTTAACACAATCTCTAAACTAAACTAAAACAAAAGCTCTCAATCTATCGTTGCCCCTTTCTACAGGGAGTATTTTGAAAGGGCCAGCAATATAAAAAGCGCTGTCATTTTAGATAGATGCTTTATTGCCACACATAACATTAAAAAGAAATAATAAAGTTAATAAGCAAGTTTTAATATAGAGATGGCGTATAAAATCTTACATAATAATAAGTTTAGTCAGATCTATGCCATAGGTTTGAAAAGTAGATTCAACTTAGAAGAGCCGTTACATTATGTATAACATTTGTGACAAGTTAACTGTCTAAATACACTGTCTTGTGGGCTGCAGCTGAATGGCCGATTTTAATTTAAAGAGGTAATAACGATCCTTAGCCTTTAACAATCATTTTTACGTAATAAGGACTCTGGAACCTGATGCCTGAGGGGTTGTAGTGGGAAGAAATCCATTATCCCACTTACCTAGAAGTCAATCTCTCTCCCCTAACACGTTGGATACCTATCATAAGGAGATTCCCTCGTCGACAAAAAAATCTTATCTTACTAATATTATAAATGTGAAAGTTTGGATGGATGTATGGATGTATGGATGGATGTATGGATATTAGTTACTCAATCACGCGCCAACGGCTGAACGGATCTGGCTGAAATTTGGCACAGAATAGTCTGGAATTTTTTTCACAAAGAAACACGTTTTATCCCGGAAAATTAAGAAGTTCCCGCGGGAACCAAGAAACCTCAACCCACGCAGACGAAGTCGCGGGCATTAGCTAGTAAATCATAAATGATAAATAATTTATTTATTTCACGTAGGAAAACTTGTGTCACTTATCATAAGTCAAGACTCTACCTACCATATTTAAAAACTACCTCAATAGCTAGTCTATCTTTCAGGTAAATATCTTGGAGTATTTTATCTACCTGTGAACAAATTTTGGCTTCATTTGCGTAGCGAAGAACCGGCCACGCTGTTAGCATGACCGTTACCCTGACTATTTATGGTAATCACACATTCGACATTATTCTGACGAAATGAATGTATAGAGTATCTAAAATATAATTGACAAATCTCGATTAGTCTCTAAGCTGAAGTAGCACTATAAACGAGGTAAATAGTTTCGTTTCTACCTACTACAAGTTAGCCCTTCACTGCGAACTCACCTGGCGGTAAGTCAAGATGCAGTCTAGGATGGTAGTGGCACAGTATACAGATACAACCAGTATAGAAACTACCTAGAAACGTTCGAAACAGCTCACTCACACAAACATGCGCATCGAACATGCGATTACGCGGCACTCACTACTGACGGCACTGCGACGAGCGCTTATGGGTCTCGTCGATGCGCATGTTTGTGCGTGTGAGGCTGTTTCGAACGTTTCTAGGTAGTTTCCATACTGGCTGTATCTGTTTACTGTGGTACTGGTAAGATGCAGTCTAGGATGGTAGCTAACCTGTTAGGGGTATCGACGAACTTATAGGCGTTGGGATCTCAAGGTAGTTGAATCGGTCTGGGATCGGAAAGCGCTATGTTGTACAAGCCCCCCACTAGGTGGACGAACGATCTGAAGCGACCAAAATGGCATAAGACTGGTTTCTAGGGAGATCCATGCAGGAAAATCATCCAGCAGTGGATGTTTAACCGTTGAAAATATGACAACGGCTTATAATCTTAGTTATTAACATTAGTTACAGCCGAAGAGAACATCAATACGAAAAGAAAACCCAAAATGCTATAACAGAGACAGCTAAATAGAAAATCTCTTAAATAAATATTTATTGACAACCACCCGGGAATCGAAGTTGGGATCGCCGTAGATCAGACTGTAAATCGAGTTCCAGTGGGAGGCTGTGCCGGGGAAATTTAGCGGGCCAGCGTAAACTTGACAGCTCTACGAAGTTATATAGACGGCGAGTTACGAATGGAGAAATCTTTTTAAGACGCTGTGAGCTCACGAGATGAAAATCACAGGCGCGCGGGGGTGAAATCGAGCAAGCGCATGTCGCAAAAAATGCATGAAATAATTTGTAAAAAAATTAATATTTACTTTTCAATACAAATGAATCCGACAATGTGTTTGATTTAGAAATATGAATTTTATCTTATATTTCTAGAGCTAATTATTGGTTTATATAAGGAGAAAAATTGCTTTAAAAGGTAAATTAAGAGTTATGTTTAAAATAAATTTCAATCCAGAGATGTTTTATAAATTGTGTTTCGAAATGCGTCAATGGCTGCTCAATGGTCTTGAAAACAGCACATGATTTTTACAAGTATACATTATGTCACCGTTTGATGGATACACTGCTTTTAAAAACCCCCTTTTACGCTAAACATGGCCTTAAGTTAATTTATTAACACTCATAATATTATTATCTTGAAATTCTTATTAACGGAACTAATATTAATTTCTTATTATAAAAAAAATGGGTTTGTAGAGAAAAATACCATAGATAAGAAATATTACTTTTATCTCTACTTTTAACGTAAAGAGATAAGTCATAATAATTATTATGTGTAACCATGCTATTAAGCTTCGGTAGACAAATAGAGATAACAAAGGTTTCTTGTAGGTGCTTGCATACACCGCGGTCTTGCGGATAAAATATCAAAGTTTTTTTTATTCAGTAAGTAGTACACTGTAACAAAGCGTTACTTTTTTGTATTAAATTAATTTTTATTGAAATCCTTATTATTAATCCATACTTCAATATCCATACTTCCATACTATCCATATCCATACTAATATTATAAATGCGAAAGTGTGTCTGTCTGTACGTCTGTCTGTCTGTCTGCTACGCTTTCACAGCCCATCTATTCAAACGATTTTGATGAGTTTTGGTATAGAGGTAGTTAACATACCGGGGAAGGACATAGCCTATTTTATCCCGGAAAATTAAAGAGTTCCCGCGGGAATCAAAAACCTTAATCCACGCGGACGAAGTCACGGGCATCATCTGGTTATTTATAATTTAAAACTATTTAAATTATTAAAATATTAAGTATTTTTAAATTATTCTTTATTTATTTATATCCCACCCCGGCACAACACCTCCATACTTTCATACATTCAGTACCGCCGCTGGCAAGAGCTCCCTTTGGTCGCGTTATCACCCCCATTTTCAATGTTCGAACCCTATTTCACGTGCATCCGAGCTTTCCACGCTGTATACTACTCCGATTTCATAAACCTCACATAAATATCACCTTTAACTATTTAAGCTAGAGTCTAGAACCGTGTGCACAGGTTTAGATTATTGGATTTTTAATAAAGTGTCGGTGTACAGCAGAGCAGCAATCTTTATGTAGTAATCGGTAATAGTGATATTACGGTAAGCATTCCCATATTATGAAGGGGACAGGTTGTGTTATTATGTGACTAAGTAGGTCGGCTTAAAATAGAAATTGATTCCTAACGGCCATTTAGTTTGGACTTTGGAAATAATTAAAATGTAGATAGATAGATAGATAGATAAATTCTTCATTGCCACACATAAAAAGAGAAAACTTAATTATAAACAAAAAGCAGAAAACAACGCGTGCGCAAGGGCGGTCTTATCACTAAAAGTGATCTCCTCCAGACAACCCATTTCTTAAGGAACTTTAAAAAGGAGCGGGAAAGTGCAACAATAATAATAAACATGCAACAATACTGTACTACATAAACTATACATACTAATGGTACATAAATAACTAAATGTAAATAAATATAAACATATACCAGTACATAAACCTACATACAAACGAAAATACTTAAATATTCTATAGCATATTAGAAAGGTAATATTCCTTTACACGACTTGACTGCCTAATGTCGCTTGGCAATTCATTCCGAAGCAGTACAGCCTTAACTGTGAATGAATTACCATATGCCCCTGTATGACTAGGAGGAATGTAGTGACTAAAAAGTGATTTAATTCGTAGAACTAATACCTATGCGTTGGTGTTACGAGAATATACAGGAATGGCGAGCCCAACCGAATGGAACCGGAAAGCGAAGCGTTCATAGACCTACTAGACTTGATGATTCCCGCGACTGTTCGCGTGGATCAAGATTTTTTGTCCTTCCCGGGGACTTCCTTTTGTACCAAATTTTATCAAAATCGGTTAAAAAGATGGCCGGGAAAGCGTAGCAGACAGTCAGACAAACACACTTTCGCATTTATAATATTAGTATAGGTTATATTCCTCACCGAGCACCCATAAGTCCTACAGTCACATAACCCACACCAAGGACGATTAAAATTCAGAAATGAAATAATTAAAAACATAGCAGAATCTTTCTCATTTTCAACTTAAAAATCACAAATGGAATAATTAAGAGGAATTCTCCCGGAGATTTCTCCATACAAAAACATTTGTCTGTTTCCTCTGTGGATAATTACAATATTGAAAATATTCTTGCACCATAAAATCTACATGTATCCGTGCCATGCCCCTATGTTTTCCTTTTTTCGATAAATTAATAATTTTAAGAACATGGAACCTTCACAACCTGCAAAAAATGGCCCAGTTTTCGTGCCATCATCAGACATCCCGCAAATAAATTTGACGGATATAATAAAAAAAAGAAAAACATACCGACATAGCCTGAGCCCTTGTTAAATTATTCGTAAAAACAGAATTAAAATCGGTTCAGTTTTGAAGGTGGAAACAGAAAAATACGAGAGTGAGAATTCTACTGTTTTTCATAGCTATAATCGGTCCAAGCTGCAGTTGTCCCTATCGGGTTGTATCGGCCTCTATTCGGGGAGGTTAAATACGTATACACACACACATATGTACATAGTTAGTGAGTTCAAGCGTAGTCGATATAATTATATTATCGATAATCTAGTGTTGTTTATCGACATCGATATTTAACTTTTTACTTATTCTGTGAGCATATAGTCCATAACTCCATACCCAATAATAGCCAGTCGGCAGTGGGCAGCACATGTCAGATTTTTTTTTATCCACTACAAGTTAGCTCTTGACTGCGATCTCACCTGATGGTAGGTGATGATGCAGTCTAAGATGATAGCGGGCTAACCTGTTAGGGGCATGGCAGTTATATTAACACTGCGATATCTCCGCACTGCCGGCCGCCCCCTATTTCTATTGCGCGTTAATTTATTTCTTGACTGCCTCGTTGGTCTAGTGGTTAACATATTCGACTGCGGCCGACGAGGGTTCGATTCCCGGGTCGGGCCATAACAAGTATTGGGTTTTTCTGACAAGAAATTCTCAGTACTAGCCCGGAGTAAGGAAGATGGCGGTGTTTTACCCCCGTGCCTCCAAGAGCATGTAAAGCCATCGGTCCTGCGCCTGATCTCTCTCCGGTCCTGTCGGATTTTCCGTCCTATCAAATCAAATCAAATCAAATCAAATATTTTTTATTCAAATAAACTTTTACAAGTACTTTTGAATCGTCAAGTGAATCTACCACTGGTTCGGAATGCCATTCCTACCGAGAAGAACCAGCAAGAAACTCGGTGGTTGCTCTTTTTAAATAATTCATTTACAATTACTATATCAATGTGTACATAAGTAACCGCTGTCCCCAGCATTGCTGGAGCGATCAAATCCATGCTCCTCTATCATTTACATAATCTTCAACAGTATAATAAGCTTTTTTCAGGAGCATACTTTTAATGGATTTCTTAAATTTGTTTATTCAATTCATGTCAAAGACGGGCAGACAGAAAGTAGCCCCATTCCCGCCGGTGGCACCCGTTCACGAGCATGACGCATGATCCAGCCATTGCTTCGCTCGACCATATTTGAGGGAACGTAACAACCCGCAAAATATCGGGCTATGAGAGTAAAGGAACAGAGAGTGCTCCAGTGTATGCGCCCACACTTGTGCACTATAATTATCTCCTGCGCAGATGGCTCTTTGGAGATAGGCCGCCGTGGCCGAAATTCGGTTGAGAGGACATTATAGCAATCCTGAAACGCTGTGGTCATATTGTGGGAGGTTCCGGCCCCGGGTACGATTCGGGGACGACATGGTCCACTTGGGAATTTATCATTTTTAAATTTTCTGTGTTCTGATCTGGTAGGAGGGTTCAGCCGTGGCTAGTAACCACCCTACCGACAAAGACGTACCTCCAAGTGATTTAGCGTTACGGTAGATGCGTGTAGATACGTCATGCCGTGTAGAAACCGTTAGGGGTATGGGTTTAATATAACTAACCCTAACGAGTTAGCCTGCTACCATCTTAGACTGTATCATCGTTCTCTATAATGGCTCTGATAGTTCCTTAGTTAAGATGATTGTGAAATGGTGATAGTGAAAAAAAAATCCTGGCTGAGTTTGTTGTGGGCTCTTCTCAGACCAGGGCGCGTTTGGACTTTGGAACCCTCGTAACTTTAGTTTAAGATGTCGTACTGATTATCACCATTATATTATGTTATATGTTATAAATAACCGGACGTCAATAAGTGTAGTTTATATTGAATAAACGTTTTTTGACTTTGACTTTGTCTAACATCAGGTAAGATCGCAGTCAAGAGCTAACTTGTAGTAGAATAAAAAAATCATATAAAATAGTTCCCAACTGAGTAAATGACCTCCCTGGCGCAGTGGTGTGAGGTGTGCTGTCATGTAAGCGCAAGGTCACGGGTTCAATTCCCGGCAGGTTCAATTTGGAAGTTTATATATCTGAATTTTCTCAGTTCTGGTCTTGTGGCAGGCTTCGGCCGTGACTAGTTACCACGCTAACGGCAAAGACGTACTGCCGAACGATTAGGCGTTCCGGTAGCAACTAACCGATGAAGGCTACTTAGGGCTTTAATGTTACTAACTGCTTTATGCCTGACAGGTTAGTCCGATACCATCTTAGACTACATCATCACTTACCGTCAGCTAAGATCGCACTCTAAGGCTAGATGACTGTTAGTGCATAAAAAACATTAACAAGTTATAAAATTAAAAATTTTAAAAAACCCACGACGAATTGCAGAGCTCCATTGAAACAACAATTAGAACTTAGCAAAATATAAAATAATATCTAAAACACAAAACTGCATATTATTTGCCAGCTCAGTAGTTTTTTTGACCAGCGTGGTGGACTATGACCAAACCCTTCTCATTCAGAGATAAAACTTGTGCTTAGTAATGAGTAGAGGTGTCAAATAGTGTTAAATTTTAATATTTTGCTAAAAATTGTTAAAAAAATGTGATCACTTAAGGAGTTCCTGTGACCACTTCCTGGCTCCATCACGAGACCCTGGGCAACATCTAGGTTTAAAGTGCTTGTCAAGACAAATCAAGAGTCCAAATACGGAGGATTAACGATGAGAACTTAAGGAGTTCCCATGACCACCTTCTGGCTCCATCATGAGACCCTGGGCAGCATCTAGGTACAAAGCGCTAGTCAAGACAAATCAATAAAGTCTAAACACGACGGGTTTACGATGAGAACTTAAGGAGTTCCTATGACCACTTACCAAATCACGATTGCAGCATTGTCTATGCTAAAATGGTCCTAATGCAAAAAACCTCATCTCAATCAGCCCAGTACTTTTTGAGAAAAATGGTAACATATTGAAAAATTAAAATCATAGACTACAGCTCAGCTTGGTAGTCTATGGTCCTAAAATATATCTAAGTACCTTCTCACAAGCTATACATATCTAATGCAAAAAACCGTATCTTAATCGGCCCAGTACTTTTTGAGAAAAATGGTAACATATTGAAAAATTAAAATCATGGACTACAGCTCAGCTTGTTTGTCTATGGTCCTAAAATATATCTAAGTACCTTCTCACAAGCTATACCTACATATCTAATGCAAAAAACCGCATCTTAATCGGCTCAGTACTTTTTGAGAAAAATTGTAACATAATGAAAAATTAAAATCATAGACTACAGCTCAGCTCAGCTTGGTTGTCTATGGTCCTAAAATATATCTAAGAACCTTCTCACAAGCTATACATATCCAATGCAAAAAACCGCATCTCAATCGGCCCAGTACTTTTTGAGAAAAATGGTAACATATTGAAAAATTAAAATCATATACTACAGCTCAGCTTGGTTGTCTATGGTCCTAAAATATATCTAAGAACCTTCTCACAAGCTATACATATCTAATGCAAAAAACCGCATATTAATCGGTCCAGTAGTTTTCCAGAAAAACGATAACAAAAAAGGGCACAAACAAACAAACATACAAACAAACAAACACACAACCTCTTAGGGCAAACACATATACCGTCTCCGTTTCGTCGAGGGTAAAAAAGAATCAAAAACAGAGAAATAAGTCAGGGTCAGAGTTATTAGATAGCAAAAAATATACGAAACACAAAACACATCTAGGTATATCATTTTGCCGACTGCGAGTAGCTCAAACACATATTTTAATTTTATTTAGGAACTCGTTCGAGTGAGCGGCGTGCGTACGCATACATGCGCATTGAATAAGCGTTCGGTCTTCTCCCGGAGCAGCGCGACGGCAATATACCTACCTGAATACCTACTCTCAACTTTGCCCGTTCATACGCATTGCTCTTAAGTGGTTCGGAATCGAATTGAGCACAGCTCTCTGACATCACTTGTGCCTGTTGGCTGTTCGATCGATACTGAATTACTGAACAGAGAGCTGGTAATTGAAGTCAAGTGCTGCATATAACTACTTGACAAATCCTGGGCCAGGTTGAGTATTGTTGCTATAGACCCGTTTTACCTACACACTTTGTTTTCAACTGCCTCGTTGGTCTAGTGGTTAGCATGTACAACTGCGGCCGACGAGGTCCCGGGTTCGATTCCTGGGTCGGGCCATAGCAAGTATTGCGTTTTTCTGACAAGAAATTCCCAGTACTAGTCCGGAGTAGGGAAGTTGGCGGTGTTACACCCCCGTGCCTCGGAGAGCACGTAAAGCCGTCGGTCCTGCGCCTGATCTCTCTCCGGTCGTGTCGGATTTTCCGTCCCATCGGGCTATGAGAGCAAAGGAACAGAGAGTGCACCTGTGCATGCGCACACACTTGTGTACTATAATATCTCCCGCGCATATGGCTAATCTCTCTGGATATAGGCCGCCGTGGCCGACATTCGACCGGGATGACATTATTTATTGTTTTCAAAGGTCAAAGAACCAACGACCTCAATTTACATAAACGGGCCCTGTCAAACAAAGAATGTGGACTTATTTTACTTACGCCATCTAGTCAGAAAAGCGGGACAGTTCTATGGCGGGGACAAAGACAGGCTTATACAGGTGAGGGGCACGCCCTACAAGTCGGACGCCCAACTTTTTTCTATGAAAGGGCCCATCTAGTACCTACATAATATATCGATGCAGAGAACAGAAGACAGCAAAGACAGTCAAAATTCGTCAATTAGTGGTGGGGGATTCGTCGTCGTCGTCTTTTATTATTCAGACAACAAACATAAGGGTTAGTAACCTAGTAAGGGTAGTAGTAGTAGACTCATAGTATGTTAATAATTGTAATTACGTAAATAATAATAATAAACAATAATATGTGTTAGTATGTCTTATTGTAAGTGTGTTAGTTAATATTCGTATAATGTAACACGACGATTAAATGTTAATGAGTCGTATCACTAATAATTATAATGGTTGACTTTATAACGCGATGATACCCGGATGGATAACAGGACATTGTCCTCTAAACAAACACCTATTTATTCTAGGTATCACCGACAGCCCTCCATGCAGAGCCTGCATGGAGAGCGACGAGACACCAAAACACGTGCTGCTCGAGTGCAGCGGTGTTTCCACCCAACGAGAAGCCTACATTGGCTCCCTAGCAACACTACCGGAAGTCCTTGCCGACCTGGGCGGCCTGCTTGGATTCTGGAGTGAGCTCGGTTGGCTGGAGTGATCTAGCAGGGAGTCGCACCAGTGGTTTTCACGCACAGCGGACGCCTGCGTTTCAAGTGCGGAAAATAATCCCAGGACATGAAGAAGAAGAAGAAGAAGATACCCGGATGGATCGCGGAGTGAGATACAACTTAATATGACACGTCTAAGGGTGAAGACGGTGCGATGTCGACTGACTATCTCTAATCTCACTGAATGTCGCCAGGCGCTAGGCCTAAAGCATATCTACCTGGGTCCAGACCCCTTACAACAGGGCTGTCCCCCGCACCCCTTGGGTTTAAACCCCTTTGCCTTCCTACATTTACTTAATACACTTGGAAACATCCAGTGTGCTTTGAAAGCGCTGTCCTGTGTGTCAGCTATCACCTTCAGAATAATATTAGAACCGCTCTCCAATCTACTTTTGGTAGAGGCGTCTTCCGACGTACTGCAGTACCGAGACAGTCTTGACATTATTATGAGGATGTTATAAAGAGGGAAGAATAAACATCTTACGCTGATATTCTTCCTCACGAGGATAGCGACTCCGCCGCCCCGGCCTGGCTTGGTCCCTGGTGGTCTTGGCACCTGCCCCACCAAGCAGCGGTCCTGGGATCGGAACAGTATGGGCTGTGGCGCGTAATCCTCGTCGTCTTCTGACGCTATAAACGAAATGCCATTCAGTTTTTCAGCTAGAATGGGGTATTTGACTAAGTACTGGTCAAATAGATTTTTTTTGTGATTATTTGTTTGTTTGTTTTAAATTTTTTATTGCACATACCTAGTACATTGTATTCTCTTTCAGTTCCTTTGGTAGTGGGGATTATATGGAGGATCTCCCGAACGTCGCCATATCCCCGTCTTCTGTTAGTTTTATGTTAAACTAGCTGATGCCCGCGACTTCGTCCGCGTAGTTTAAGTTTTATTGATTCCCGCGGGACCTCCTTAATGTTCCGGGATAAAAAGTAGCCTATGTCACTCTCCAGGTCCGCAACTATTCCCATGGCAAAAAATACGTCGATCCGTAGTTATCCGGCGTGATTGAAGTGCAAATCAACAAACCAATAAACCAACAAACAAACACACTTTCGCATTTATAATATTAGTAAGTATGATAGAACCATTTTAAACTATCAACTGCGTCGAACTTTGATGTCTACACAATTCAGTATTTCATACAAAATCCCAGCGCGTTTTGACGTTTTAATAAAAGTTGCTGATTTGATTAGTTGTCAAATACCTAACGGTGAACTGGACCTTTATCCCACGTTTATTAACATTTCAGGCTGTATTTAGGTATTGGGGATGGTTTCATTTTAAAAGTGTAGGTACCCAACAACATAAAAACCATTTCGAATTTTTGGGAATCTGTAGCATATTAATTAACCTGGATGGAATAGGTTTGGTTGTTCGCTTTTTTGTTTGTTGATTTTTTCTTCAATCACACCACAACAGAGTAAGCGATCGGCCTGATATTTGAAATTTGAAATTGCATGGGTATAGTTGAAGACCTAGAAAGAGATATAGGCTACTTTTTAACCCAGAAAGTCGAAGCATTCCCCCGGAATTTTTATACTTAGTCTAACTCCACGGACGAAGTCGCGGGCACCATCTACTTCGCCATTTCATAAAACAAGTCCAAATTAAAAAAATAACTGTTACACACATACTTAGACTGTTAAATTAGTCAGTTAGTTTGGATAGATGGATGGATAGTTGTTACTCAATCACGACAGAATGACTGAACGGATCTGGATGAAATTTGACACAGTTAGATAATCTGGAATGACACATAGGCTACTTTAATCCCGAGACTTCCCGCGGGAACCAAAAACCTCAATCCACGCGGAAGTCGCGGGCATCAGCTAGTAAGTCATAACCCTCCTTTTGGCTTTGCCGTAGTCGGGTAAAAATAGACAATTCATTATTATGGTTTTGATCCGCTGAATATCGGAAAGCACTACCTACCTACGTATGTATCCCCGCGCGACAATTAACCGCCATAACGACACACCCGCCTCTCATTTTACGTGGAGTTTAATATTCTATCAGCGCCCCAAATTGTATGTCGCTATAATTACTTTATCAACTAATTAAACTTCGTACATAGATAGACATACTCTTACGTGTAGCTGTCTGTATTATTTTTGTGGTATTTTTTAGATAATTCTGATAATTCTGGGCAGGATGCCCACCTTTTTTTTTTTTTTTATCCACTACAAGCTAGCCCTTGACTGCGATCACACCTGATGGTAAGTGATGATACAGTCTAAGATGGTAGCGGGCTAACCTGTTGGGGGCATGGCAGTTATATTAAACCCACACCCCTTCGGTTTCTACACGGCATCGTACCGGAACGCTAAATCGCTTGGCGGCACGTCTTTGCCGGTAGGGTGGTAACTAGCCACGGCCGAAGCCTCCCACCAGGCCAGACCAGGGAAAATTCAGAAATTATAAATTCCCAAATTGACCCTGCCGGGGATCGAACCCGGGACCTCCGCACGTTAAGGCAACAGCGCTACACACTGCGCCACGGAGGTCGTCAAAAACCACAAAAACCACCTTTCACATAGACTTGCTGGCCGCTTTGCTGCTGGAGCGACTTCGGCTGCGGCTGCAAAAATCAGACTCGAGGGGCTCTAACTTACATTCTCTCTCGGTGTGCTTCAGAATGCCCACCAGCTTGCGTGTAGAGTTGCAGGCCACTTTGCTGCTGGAGCGGCTACGGCTGCCGCTTTGGCTTCGGAAGTCAAAATCGGAGGGCTCCGACTTGGCTTGGTATTTCTTCTTTCTAAAGGTGCCGCTTGCGTATCTGAATAAGCTATATAAAAAATATAATGACATGTTAATACTGAACTGCGTTTTCACCTTGAAGATACAAGCGACGATGCATTCTAATATCGCATATCGACATCGATTTACTCGGAACTTTGTACAATTACACTTTAAAGTTATTAGGCACTTGAAGGTTTAGCGTAGTTTAACCTACCATCAATGATCAAACCTATTATGGAACTTAGTTTCAAATCAAAAAAATATTGTTCTTATTTTAATAAATCTATTGTACTAACTAATCTAAGTACATAAACTAATATTATAAATGCGAAAGTTTGAATGGATGGATGGATAGATGTTTGTTATTCAATCACACCAAAACGGATCTCGATGAATCTCGATGGATCTCTCAATTTGGCACAGAGATAGATTGGATATAGTCTGGAATAACACATAGGCTACTTTTTATCGCGAAAAATTAAAGAGTTTCCGCAGAAACCGTAAAACCTCAATCCACGCGGACAAAGTGGCGGGCATCAGCTAGTTAAAAACATAAAGAGGTTTACGAGAACTTCTTCTTCTTCTTTCCGTTCTCCACTGAACTGCAGTCATCTTCGGAATCTGTGTAAACAGGTGGTACCTTCCCCATTATGTTTATACGGATCAAGTTGAATGTTGGCAGTAATTTTAATAAGTTTGGATGTAAAACCATAAATTTATTGAGAATTTGGAGATTAATTTTGTTTTGAGTCACATTTTAAATGCCTAATTTAACGATTTCATTTTAAATTTTACTAAATTTTGATCGCCATGATTGTGTACCACATAGTACTTTTTTAGTGTACCTAGACACCATCGACAAAAGACCATGCATCAAAGATGACGTCTTACCTATCTATTACATGACACATTTCGACTCTTTGGAAAGTTCTTTTTTTTTTAAATCTTTTTTTTTTAAAGAGGTTGTAGTAAAATTGTTAAAAACTTATACTGATTTCGTAAATCTTTTTGATTCTTCCTCGAACATGTCCTCGAAACACAAGGCATTAATTCAATCAAAAAATAAACTACCGTCCATAGATCGTCTGAACGGCTGAACGGATTGGGATAAAATTTGGCACGGAGATAGATGACCTATAGTCTGGAATAACGTTTAGGAGTTCCCGGGGGAACCAAAACGCGCAGACAATTCACGGAAACAAAGTCGCGAGCATCATCTAGTTAAAATATAATACGTATGTTTGTATCCTTTGAATGATATCAAAAATTGTACACACAAGCTTTTTCCGAGTCTCCAAGTATCATGACGCGACGTCAAATTGAGTTGGTTAAGCGTTTGGCGCCGGTTGATGGAAAAATAAATACGATTTGCTGAGGGAAATATTTTGTACGTGTTTTATGCAGATCAAACATCATATTACTAGGGCGTGGAGTCAATATTATCATGGTTAGGGAAAAAAGTGAATGTTTTTGTTTTAGAATTTATTTAGACGTGGAATGTAGGTACGTATACCTACTATTCCGTATGCTCACTGAGAGGACAGAAAGGCTAAATTCTTAGTTAAGAATTATTTAAAAAATCCTTTTCCGCTTTAAAAATTGAGTACATAGCTGCCATTTTTTACTCAAATTACTTAAATTAAAGTAGGTAATTACCCACATAAATAATAACTTTATTTAACACCAAATTAAAACTTTTCTGAATCAATGGCTAATAATGAATGCAGCTCAATCAAAAAAATTAGCCACGTCTCCCTCCAAAGTTGGCGCGAATTCGAAGCTCGAACGCTAGCATTCCAAATTCAAATGAGGCGCCTGTAAATGGGCGCAATTCATTTTAGGTGGTGCGTTAATATTTTGTTGGAATTGAATTATTTATTTCGCTTGAAGACGCACGATATGTCTTCCCATTTATGTTGAACGCTGTTGAAGGGAGATTAGAGTTTCATTTTACATGTAGCATTAAGTAGGATTAATGTTGTTTATTGTGTCTTTAAAACAGAGCTTAAACAGTGCAAAATGATGAACTTGTTGATAATTTTAAACCGAATTCGAGCGTTGAATAAGATTAGAGCGTAAAATTAGGTATAAGACATTGATTTCGAAGGCAAGATGGGTTTTTCCCATGTTTCTCCTAAATGCCCGAAGGATTTTTCAGGTTAAGACTACACACTCATTAGGTACATTATTCCTAGGTCTTGTCGGTATATTTACCTAATAAATTATTGTCTAATCGCAATAAATTAGTAGAGTAGAGGGGAGAGAGTAGTAGTAGAGGTATGGGTTTAATACAGTCATCATGCCCCTAACAGGTTAGCCCGCTACCATCTTAGACTGCATCATCACTTACCATCAGGTGAGATCGCAGTAATGGGCTATACTTACAGTGGATTAAAAAAAGTTTGATATTATATTTAATTGAGGTACTCCTGTAGATACAGACAGCTGTTACTGTACTTTAGGTACATCTATTGAAAACTAGCTGAAGCCCGCGACTTCGTCCGCGTGGTTCAAGCTTTTTTGATTCCCGCAGGAACTCCTTAATTTTCCGGGATAAAAAGTAGCCTATATCACTCTCCAGGTCCTCAACTATACCCATGCCGAAAATCACTTCGATCCGTTGCTCCGTTGCGGCGTGATTGAAGGACAAACCAACAAACCAACAAACCATCAAACCAATAAACCAACAAACCAACAAACCAATAAAACAACAAACAAACACTTTCGCATTTATAATATTAGTATGATGTACTGACATAATATTTATTATCAACGTAGGGTCAAGAAACTTAAAATTAGCATTTAGGTTTTCTCTACGAACTAAATAGAGAGTTTCCAGAAAACTCGACTCGACTCGAGCAAAATCAGGGCAGGTAAGCTGTAATTACTAGTAATATTATGTAAATAAACTTTATGAATGAACTAAAGGTAACGAACGCTATCTACGCGCCCCACGTTACAACTTTCAAGCAAGATATTTTGAAGTCAAGTAGGTAACTGGTAAATAATTTGCAAACTATACTAATTACTTGAAGCGAGTTGTAAGCTTCGTGTCAACTAAACTTCATGTAAATACTCGTACGTTCACATTATATCTTCATAGTAGGGATGTTATGGAGCTCCGTAACCGTAACCGAAACTATCGGATATCCGAAATAAATCGTAATCGTAACCGAATTCGATACAAAGGTTTCAAATAATTTCGGATAGGGGCAGAATCTAATGAGACATTTTTTTTTTAATCCACTACAAGCTAGCCCTTGACTACGATCTCACCTGATGGTAAGTAATGATGCAGTCTAATATGGTAGCGGGCAAACCTGTTATATGTAACATGTTATAATAGGTTTTGTTTTTGCGCGGCCGAGCCGACACACTATCGGTGTTTCTATCCCGCTAGATTATAAACTGTCGAAAGATTGTGAACCGTTCAATGTTCTGAGTATTAATTTATGAAATATTTATTGTTTTTACGTTTTCTTGTCTCTTTCTTGTACAGTTCGCGCGCGAGTTGAATGTAGAGTAAATGTAAGTGTCACCATACATTTACTCTGCATTCAACTCGCGCGCGAACTATAGGTTAGGTTAGGGTTTGACATGAATATTCAGGTAAGGGTTAATATACCTAATATATTACAATTTACCGAAAAATAACGCGTTAAATTGTAAGCAGTATGTTACGGTTCACAATCTGTAGAAAGTTTATATCAATCGAGATAAAAAACGTTATATTATAATCTAACGGTTTTTACAATCTTACGGTGACATATCTATCAATCAGCCCCCCGAATTGTGTAAGGAAATCGTCCCTTTATCTATTCCGTGGTCAAACGTATAATTCGACCTGTTTAAAGAGTTCATAGATGTCTATAGTCTGCACGTCAAAACGCAATGTATGAACTGGTTCGTTGCCCGGGCATGCACCTTTAACTTTTTGAGATAACCAACATGCCTGAGCGTTCTCCAAAATGTTAGCAATCTTGTGTGAATTCGTCTGTCAATCCATTCTTGGCTAGCGTGTAGGACTGCGGCCTAAACCCTTCTCGTTCTAAGCGGAGACTCATGCTCAGCAGTTGACCGGTTACTTTTTTTTTATCCACACAATTTAGCCCTTGACTGCGATCTCACCTGATGGTGCAGTCTAAGATGGTAGCGGGCTAACCTGTTAGGGGCACAGTTATATTAAACCCATACCCCTATTCGGTTTCAACACGGCATCGTACCGGAACGCTAAATTGCTTGTAATAGAATTTTGTTTTTGTTTTTTTTCTTATGTCGGTTTTTAGAAATATTTACAAACACCCTCAAAAAATCCGTTTTTTTTACATTTTTCAAAATTCCAAAAAAATTTACTCGAGGCGATTTGCATCTGATAACAATTTTCAATGGTAAAAAAACACCGCCGAATGCAGATTTACCTAACTTATATAGCACTTGTATCTACAGTAGGTAACATTATTAAAACAAGTCGCATGCAAAATGATATTCTCGTACCGAAGTTTGCGCGACAATCTAAAACCGTGTATAACTGAAACCGTATTATAGAGTGGAGTTAGTAAATTATTAACGTTACGGGTAACTTTGAGATACCTAATTAGTCGCTTGTGATACGGGCGTATTTAACTACATTAGGATAGTATTACCTAGCGATAAGCAAACAATCATACTAATAAAATAAATGCGAAAGTGTGTTTGTTGGTTGGTTTGTCCTCCCATGCCAAAAATCACGTCGATCCGTTTCATCTCAACTATTTGAGGACCTGGAGAGTGACTCAGGCAGGCACAGGCAGGAGCAATTTTTATCGAAGAAAATTAAGGAGTTCCCGCGGGAATCAAGAAAAACTTAAACCACGCGTACAAAGTAACAATTATAGTAGTATCAAAATATCAGCGTACTATTACTTTTTCTGTGGTATCAGCTAGTAATATCTATAGCAGAAAAGCTTACATAGCACGTGGTATCTTGCCTCAATTTAAATTTTTTAGTGTCAGGGTTAAGGATTTGGAGTCAGAACTTTTTATGGGACCACCTCGAGAGCTTCCTCTAAAGACTGATAGAAAAAAAAAATCAAATCGGTTCAGAAATCACGGAGATATGCACCGACATACATTATAGGCAAAGTGCTTGGCGAGTGTAGGTACGTCATAAGTCATAACGCTCATTAAAAATGGACTAAAATAGGTGTATGCCACTGTGGGACAATAATTAGTAATTTTTTTTTTTTTAAATGAAACCTCTTGGATGAAACCAAAAATACTAGCCCCATAAAGCCTCTACGCCGAGCTTAAAGTATAACCTACTGAACGGATTTTTCACAAAATTCAGTAAGTACCAATACCTATTTTAACGTTTAAATAAATCATCATGATTAAATGCCCATGAATAAGGCCCCGAGCTGGTTCGAAACTAGTCGGGCATTTTCCGACATAACACCACAGATAACACGAGTTTATCCGGTAGGTACCTAGTTATTTACCTATAGTTAAAATACCAATATACCTATCAGTGATCAATTTATTCGATCGTGAGATTTATTTGGAGTGTTGGCAGTTGGTGAACAGAACCGCAAAACAATCCAGTTCTGAAACTGTAATATCACCGAGCAGTGAGCAGGACTCCGGGTCCCACACATCAATAGAATTCCTGGACCTAAGCCGCAGGACCTAGATTCAATTCAGTTCAACACAGACCACCTTCTCATAGAGACAAAATACATTAAGTGATTCCAATTTCCAAGGACTAAATTTTTGGGGCATTTGCGCTTGAAACTCATCCATTAACATCGGACACGAAACATTTTGTCACTGTTGTGTTCCAGATGCAAACTAGGTACTTACCTATCAAAAAAATAATAGACCTTATCACAAAATTCACACCAAGATACTTTTTATAATTCCTGAATTTTTTCTGGTTTGGTGGGAGGCTTCGGCCGTTGCTAGTAACCACTCTACCTCTACCGGCAAAAAAAAAAGCTGTCAAAATGGTCAACGCTTACAAAAACAATTACGTACAGGTACTTACTCTGCCTTTCAGCTCCATCATCTATACTAGAGGGAGAGAGCGTGGTTTAATGCTTTTTTTTGTCACGTACGATTTATCCTGTTTCATTGTGTCATATAACTACAGTCTAATATTTTTTATAGTTATACTCGTATGTCTGTCTCCACATTACACTGTGGCCGCCTACAAGCATAGTTACTACCTTCCTTCAACTGTAAAGTTCGTCTGTATTAGTTAACACACGACATGCGATGCTATAGATTTTCGACACATCGCCTCATCGCATGGTATATACCTACGTGGAATAGGTAAATATTCATACTAATATTATAAATGAGTCGGTCTGTTTGTCTGCTACGCTTTTCCAACCGAAGTTTTTTTAACTCCATATTTTTCCGGGATAAAAAGTAGCCTATGTCCTTCCCCGGGATTCCACCTGTCTCTATACTTACCGGTTGAAAATATGGGCCGTGAAAGCGTAGCAGACATACAGATAGACACACTTTCGCAAAAATATACCTAATATTACCTAGTATGGAATAATTTATTAGTATGGATAACTGGTTCATGTAATTATTCTATTTATGCCAGTAAATATAAGAATTTCACGGGTTTTCACCAACTTTCACGGGTTTTTGTAATTTCATGGCCGTGAACTATCACGAAGTCGCAGCCTTAATGCATAATATCCATTTATCGTCTAATATTATAAATCCAAAGTGATAGACTTTTACTTTCTGATACTTTTACTTTCATGTTTTCAACTGATTTTGATAAAGTTTGGTACAGAGATAGGTTGTAACTCGAGGTTGGACATTGGCTTTTATCGAGGCAAATCAGACTTCCCCCGGGATTAGTAAAAACCCAGATCCACGCGGATGAAGCCCATTTGGCTACAACAAATTATAATTATTTAACGATCCTTAAACCAAGGCGCAATATTAACCTCCATCTTCCAACCGCCTCTCAAAATCGGACGTTCATAACAAAATTCAAATTTCGCTCTGCTTTCATATTCCTATTTCCTGCCCCTCGCATTTTGCCTGTCAATTTATATTTTCTCGGAAACCTGTGTGCCTCGGCCAAAACAATTCAAAACGTATAAGCCATAAATTCTGAAAAAATTGAACCTTATTACGATCGCCCTGGCTCAGTAAACGCTGTGTCCTTATAAATATAAGAGGGGTTAGTAATTACTAGCTGGTGCCCGCGACATCGTCCGCGTAGAAAAGTTTTAGTTTCCACAGGATATCCCTAATTTTCCGGGATGAAAAGACTATGCCTATAGTCTATGTCAGTCTCCAGGTCCTCAACTATATCCATGCAAAAAATTTCGTCGATCCCTTGCTCTGTTGCGGCATGATTAAAGTACAAACCAACAAACCAATAAACCGACAAACAAACACACTTTCACATTTATAATATTAGTATTAGGTACCTGCTAAGTATGATATTATGGGTAAGGAATTTATTCGATCCCTAACAGGGATAGTTTGGGAATTTATGATTTTCTAAATTATTTATGGTTTCATCTGGTAAGTATAGTCCGTCTTATCTGATCGGTCGCCAAAATTGGTACAATTTTTTATGCCTGTTTAGTTTTTATTTTTAGTTTGGTTTTTATTTTATTTTTAATAGATATACTACTAGCGATGCTGAGACCGGGATAAGTTTGTGGGTTTTGTTTCAATTTATATCCTGAAAAATATCCACGAAAAAGGCCTACAAAAATGCTGCCATTACTTAGTTATAAGCTTTTTTATTTTCTGACTATTACTACATATGACAATCTACTTATTATGTCACCGTAAAATTGTAAAAACCGTTAGATTGTAATCTAACGCTTTTCGAAACTGTCGAAAGATTGTGAACCGTTCAATGTTCTGAGTGTCAATTTTTGAAATATTCATTGTATTTACGTTTTCTTGTCTCTCTCTTGTAGGTTAGGTTAGGGTTCGACATAAATAATAAGATAGTGCGAGGTTTTATCGGGTTAATATATCTAACAGATTACAATCTACCGAAAAAGAATGCGTTAAATTGTAATCTTTCGACAGTTTAGCTTAGTTACCGTTAGATTATAATATAACGGTTTTTACAATTTTACGGTGACATATAAAAACAGGATGCCTAGGTTTTTACGTCAGAAAATAAAAAAGCTTATAACTAAGTAATGGCAGCATTGACTTACCAAGGCAGTTCCAAAGTTCTTAGATACAACAATATTGGTTTTTGTAGGCCTTTTTCGTGGATATTTTCAGGATATAAATTGAAAGGGGATAGAGAAAAAGTACGTATAAATCACGCTCTCTTTTAACACTTAAACCGGTCCCATAACCCGTAACGAGTCCATAAATCCGCGTATTAGTTAGATTTACACGCGGGCGGTCCCAAAGACCGCAATATGTCAGCGGTCGACGGTTACAAATCACGAACGTGCGATACTTAGAGGGATTAAATTTACTCACCTGCTAAATGAAAATACCTTCTACACCTGTATAATATTGGTTTCTAGTTTCTACCTATTTATTATATGAGTATATGTATCTTTAGTACAAAATAATTATACGAGTACATAGATGGTGTATTTTATTTTTAATAATTTCATTAACAATAAAATAAAATAAAATGCGGACGCGTTCAAAGCTATTTGTTTCTTCGTTTTTCGAACCGCTAGGATACGCCCTTCCGGCTCCCGTTTTTCCATCCGCTTATAATATCTTCAAATCTTCTAGGCAAGCGCGCTCCATCTTTGGCTGCTTCACTACTTCTAGTCAGAGATCCCGATATACGACGACCTTTACCGATCTGTTTAATAGATGAATCCTGCTTTTTATTTTTATTTAATAATATATAAATACGGACTATTTTTTTTTTATTTTTTTTTAATGTTTATTGTAGTCAATGCTATATCGTCGCGTTTGTTATAGAATTACCTATATTTTGACATATTAATTTTTTAAGTTACCTATGAACTATGGTAAGTTGGTAAAATACAGGTAACTTCACGGATCTGTTAGGTACCTACTGTGCCTACTTCGAAAGTACCACATTGAAAGGCGTACCTATAATATTCACAAGCTAGATACGTGTGAGGCAGTCAAAATGTACTCGTTAGTTAAAGGTACACGCGTGCGGTCCTAAGGACCGCAATACGTCTGCGGCAGAGGGTTACAAATCACGTGCGTGCGATATTTAGAATACCATCCCGATAATGTATTTCTGTTCACTAAAAATAAGTATATAAAATCCCTTTGAACTGAAACCTTCTCTTTTAACTACTACAAGTTAGCCCTTGACTGCGATCTCACCTGATGGTAAGTGATGATGCGTAGCGGGCTAACCTGCTAGGGGCATGGCAGTTATATTAAACTCATATTCCTCTTCGATTTCTACACGGCATCGTACCGGAACGCTAAATCGCTTGGCGGCACGTCTTTGGTGGTAACTAGCCACGGCAGAAGCCTCCCACCAGGCCAGACCAGGGAAAAATCAGAAATTATAAATTCCCAAATTGACCCTGCCAAGGGACCTCCGCACGTTAAGACAACTGCGCTCAACACTGCGCCATGGAGGTCGTCATAACTTATGGTAAGGATTATAATTCTGAAGAAAGAGCGTCAAAATAATAATGCTTTTTAGTAAGCATCTCAGGTGAGATTGTATTCAATTATTGCAGTAGTGGATTTTAAAAACAAGGAGTTTGTGAAAGTATAAAAGTTGAAATTAAAATGGAGAAGTTTCATGATGTTGTGAATATCATATTTAACACAACAGAAGTAAAATATAGATTAAAACTAATAAATCAGTAGTTTATTTTTTCAAATCCATCAATAATTATGTCTGAGAAATAACGATTTAAAAGTTTGATTATTTAATGCTTAGATTATTCATTGATTTAATGTACATCCATTGCTGTATCTTACTCGAGTGAGAAATTTTGTGAGTGAGTTTTAATAGGTACCTAGCCGAGATTTAATACTTCAAAATTATCTTCACACACAAATTAAGTGCTTTTAATTCAATGAAGTCACGTTAAGTCCATTTATTTCTTTTATTTGGCTTTATAAATTCGGTTGATAGGGAATTATGACGTCACGTCTCCCGTCTTGCAAGCGCAACTTTAAAGTTCCATAACTTTTTCATTTGTTGAGATATTTTAATGATTCTTTCATATTTTTGTTTTGTTTTATTTTTGTTTTATTTTGTCTTAATTTTCATAATAAATTTAAAAAAAAAATTGGCAAACTTCTCCATTATATTAGGCGTCTTGACTTGATCGATCCTTGGATATAAGTAGGCGGTTTATTGCGGCACTTGTTTGCTACTTATGCCTCGAGACGCCACTTTGCCTCTATTATTTGAAGGCGGAAGCCGCTCAACTTCAAATCGAATGGAAAAAGTTTTGCAATATGCCATTTTGTAGTGCAAAAGAAACCTTTTCTTGGCTACTTTTAGTTTGATAGGGATATTATTACGTGTGCATGGGAGACATACTTACCTATAGGTAAGTAATTCAAAGAAATTTTGATGTTAGAATGTTTACTTCAAGCCACAATAACTGAATCGTTTCGATTGTAATTTGAAATGGAGATAGGTTAGGTTATATGGACCCTGAATTAACAAAAAGGCTACACTTTATCCTGAATTTCTTTAGAGTACCCACGGGAATTAAAACCTTACCTATTCCACGCGGACGAAATCGCCAGAATCGTAATTCGTACTAGTACTAAGTATATAAAATCCATCAATCTCAACCAGCTCACTGCTAAACCTAAAAAACTTCACTGCTAAACCTAAAAACTAAACCTGTAATTCCAGGATTGTTATAAAACTCTCCCTGGTGATCCAAAATGGTTTTTTTAAATAAAGAGTGCTCACGAGATTTCTAATAATAATCCATGCGGACGAAGTCGTGAGCATCATTTAAATTCTAGTGTTTCATCTTTAAACAAAAAGTAGATAGGTACGCAATTATCTAGCTCTATCTACCTATCCATGTTAGGTAGAAACAATTACGTAGATACAATCTAAAATCAAAGATATCCAAAATGCTCGTTCGATTGTAACAAATCGACGTCGATACACAATCGGATATTCCGGACGTCCGGACGTTATATCCGGCTGCACTCGATTATTGAACAGAGAACACTCGATCACGACTGCTCCAGTATTCATTCGATAGCTGTACGAATGATTCTGAATTCGAAGGGGATTTGGGATATTGATTGTTAATTGGATTATGAGAATCTTCATCGGCCATACTGCCAACGCTTAAGGCCCTGTGTAGCGTAAAAGGGGATTTTTAAAAGCAGTGTATCCATCAAACGGTGACATAATGTATGCTTGTAAAAATAATGTGCTGTTTTCAAGACCTTTAAGCAGCCATTGACGCATCTCAAAACACAATTTAAAAAAAATACTCTGCATTGAAATTTATTTTAAACATACCTCTTAATTTACCTTTTAAAGCAATTTTTCTCCTTATTGATACTAATAATTTGCTCCAGAAATATAAGATAAAATTTACATTTCTAATTCAAACACATTGTCGGATTAATTTGTATTGAACAGTAAATATTTATTTTTTTACAAATGATTTCTTGAATTTTTGCGACATGCGCTTGCTCGATATTTTCACCACCGCGCGCCTGTATTTTGATCTCGTGAGCTCACAGCGCCTTAAAGCCATATTGTTTCAACATTGTTGAGTTGCGTGTTTTAGAATTATAATCCTTATTTTAGGAACGTCAACGGTCAAGGTACGTGACATCAAACTGTCATTTTGAGTAGGTAGGAATGCAGGAGGGATTGTAAAGGAGCAAATAGGTACATTAGGTTATACTACAGCAACTCTTTTTTTAAATCACAATATAGACTTAGGCCTGGCGAAGTAGAATGTCCTCCTGACCGAATTTCGGCCACGCAGTCAATTTCCAAAAGCCATATGCATGGGAGACATTATAGATAGATAGATAAACTCTTAATTGCTACAGAATTGTTTGACGACCTCCGTGGCGCAGTGTGTAGCGCTGTTGCCTTAACGTGCGGAGGTCCCGGGTTCGATCCCCGGCAGGGTCAATTTGGGAATTTTTAATTTCTGAATTTTCCCTGGTCTGGTCTGGTGGGAGGCTTCGGCCGTGGCTAGTTACCACCCTACCGGCAAAGACGTGCCGCCTAGCGATTTAGCGTTCCGGTACGATGCCGTGTAGAAACCGAAGGGGTATGGGTTTAATATAACTGCCATGCCCCTAACAGGTTAGCCCGCTACCATCTTAGACTGCATTATCACTTGCCATCAGGTGAGATCGCAGTCAAGGGCTAGCTTGTATGGATAAAAAATACATAGAAAAGGAAAAACAAAAAAAATATAGTGCGTAAGTACATAAACACAGGTGCACTGTTTCTATTTATTATTTATTTATTTATTTTTTATTTAGTACCAAAAAGTTATAAAATACGAAGAAAAACAGATACATAGTGGACAAGGAAGCACTTATCTCTATAAGAGATCTCTACCAGTGACCCTTGGCAGTGAGAAAGGTTGTGAGGGAAGAATAGGTACAACAAGATATGAGATAAGATATTATATCATAAACTTACATAAAAACACACAAATACTATAAGTATACTATACTAATATACTAATGACATAAATATATATATATATACATACTAACATACATATGACATATTATATAATAAATTATTTAACAGATACCTACATATTATTAATTTATAATTATGATAAAGAAGACAGATAATGCTGTTTCAGCCGAAGTTTAAATGTGTGAATAGATGGATTATTCCTAAAAATACTATCAGGTAGTGAATTCCATAGGCGCGTCGCAGCTACCGTAAAAGATTTACCATAATAAATAGTTTTATAAGCTGGCACTGCAAGTGATTTTAATTTGACACACGATCGCACTGGCATCACACGAGGAGGGGCCTCGTGGAAGCGCTCACGTAAGTATGAAGGGGAAGATGAGTTTAAAATCCTAAAGAGTAACGTGAGAATATGAATATTCCGGCGAAGTCGGATAGGGAGCCACTTTAACTTGTTTCGAAATTGAGATACATGGTCGAATTTGCGCAATCCGTAAATAAAACGAATGCACAAGTTCTGAAGGCGATCTAGTTTGTCAAGCAGCTCTTCAGTCGCATCTAAATAGCAGACGTCGGCGTAATCAAGAAGTGGGAGCAGAAGGGATTGTGCAAGTAAGATTTTAGTTTTCAGAGGAAGGAAATTCTGCAAGCGTTTCAAAGAATGAATAGAGTAGTGCATGCGCCTACTAACATTGTTAATGTGATTTGACCAAGATAAATTACCATCGAGTATCACCCCAAGGTTTTTTGCTTTATCCGTAAGTTGTATCGGAACGCCATCGTAGGCTATGATTGGAACATTTTTAAAATCAACACGACTTCGCAATTGCCTGCTCCCTATTATCATAGCTTGCTTGTTTCTTCTACTATCATAGCCTGATGGGACGGAAAATCCGACACGACCGGGGAAAGATCAGATGCAGGATCAACGGCTGTACGTGTGCTCTTCGAGGCACGGGGAGAAGTTAAGCATAACTACAGCCCGCTTCACACTAAGGCAGAGCAGCGAGGTAGAGTTTCAGAAGTCCATGAAAACCAAGGACTACCCTTTTTGACGACCACCCTGGCGCAATGGTGAGCGCTGTGGTCGTATAGTGGCAGGCCCCGGGTTCAATTCCCGGCAGCGTCAACGTGGGAATTTGTAATTTCTGAATTTTTCCTGGTTTGGTCTAAGAGGCTTCGCCCGTGACTAGTCACCCTACCGGCACAGACGTACCTATCGCCAAGCAATTAAGCGTTCCGGTACGATACCGTGTAGAAACTAATTAAGGGTATGGGTTTAGTATAACTGCTATACAGATTTACCCGCTACCATCTTAGACTGCATCGTCACTTACCACCAGTCAAGGGCTAACATGTAGTGAGTTAAAAAAATAGTTCCTCTTTTACAAACATGAAAACCTACTTAAACAAAATAATGAAATGTTTGTTTAGGTTCCTATTCTACCTCGAACAATAGTTTTTGATCCTTTAATAACACATTCCTTCATTATAAAATACAATAACTCATTTTACCTACCTCTTTCAATGAAAGATGGGTTACAATAGCGTGATTTAAAATAACCTAGCTATCTAATGGACGAAACCATCCCTTTGTGGAGATAGAAGGGAATGGAAATGTTTGTGTAGGACTAAATATTTCGTTTCCTGTTATATTATCTAGAAAGAAAAACTAAATAGGATATCTACTCTACCTTATAACGGGTTTACGTAAAATTTACAAAATGTCTGCGTATAGGTACCTACAGGAAATATGTATTATATTTTTCCAAATGTAAATACCTACAAAGAATACATCGTATTGAATAATGGACCTACGACTATAACCTTAAAAGCGGAAACCCTAGCGGAATTCCGAAAGCGGGAAAACGCACTCGGTATTTCGCTACAGTTTAAATGGGTCGACGGGTTTAAGGCGCTGTGAGCTCACGATGAAAAACACAGGCGCGCGGGGGTGAAATCGAGCAAGCGCATGACGCAAAAAAGGCATAAAATAATTTGTAAGAAAATTGATATTTACTTTTCAATACAAATGAATCCAACAATGTGTTTGATTTAGAAATATGAATTTTATCTTATATTTCTAGAGCTAATTATTAGATTTGCAGAGATTTTTTTAAATTGTGTTTTGAGATGCGTCAATGGCTGCTCAAAGGTCTTGAAAACAGCACATTATTTTTAATAGCATACATTATGTCACCGTTTGATGGATACACTGCTTTTAAAAACCCCCTTTTACGCTACACAGGGCCTTAATTCAAACTAGATGATGCCCGCGACTTCATCCGCGTTGATTACATAAGTTTCATTCATTCCCGCGGGAACTCCGTAATTTGCCGCGATAAAAAGTAGCATCCTTCTTCGGTATGCATCCTATACCTAAACCAAATTTCATCAAAATCGCTAAAGATGGGCCGTTATAGCGTAGCAGACAGACAGACAGACACACTTTCGCATGTATAATATTGGTATAGATATAGGGACCAAATGATTTGAACCAATAACAGTTGAACAGTAACACTCACTTCTCGGTACACGCCATGTCGACACAGAATTTCGGCAACCGTCTTTCCTTTCACTACGCCACTGTACCTATTCTTCCTCCACAACCTTTCTCACTGCCAAGGGTCACTGGTAGAGATATCTTATAGAGATAATTGCTTCCTTGTCCACTATGTAACTATCTGTTTTTCTTCATATTTAATAATTTTTTCATAGTAAATAAATAAATAAATACTGAAGCGGATTTTCCGCACAGATTTATTGAGCAGTGGTTTTCAGTTCGCGAAATATCATACACTGAATTTTCACTGGCCCTGTGGTTTCGCTCTATTATTATTAAATTCCCAGCATCGCAAGCGAGCAGACAAATGGTCTGCGTGCATGTGTGGTATCTCTTCATATTGTTTGAATAAGACACTACATTCCTCGGTTATTGCATACAAATACCCAGTTATGAAATTCTTCATCTTTTAAGTTTTCTCTTTACTTCTACTGCCTTTGAATTTTGAATTGATTTTATGACAGTAGAAGTAAATACAAGGATTTAATTCGGATAAAACTTTAGAAAAAAGTCCGTAAAATCATTACGCGAAACTTTTCAATGGTAGAGAGGTACACTTGAAAGGTATGCAAGAAGACCTGACCCATAGACGTCGCCTAAACGAATAAACTCTTCTGAGCGAACAAGCCTCTCATTTGAAACGCATAGGAGATACTATGACGGTCAAAGTTGCAATAAAGTAAACATTTGGATTAATGCGCCTTGTTTTGAATAAAAGAAATGCAAATGTAATATTTTAACTTTTATTAATGAAATTAATCATCTATTACCCATGCAGATAAAATACTTAATTATTATACTTAAGGTACGTAATTGCGAACAAAAATCTTAGAAATAAAACTTCACAATAAATAACTTATCTGCCTATATAGTATATACCTTTATTAAATAGCACTTTTGGAACTACGCTAATACTTTTTCGCACCTCAAACATTTATCACTATTGTCTGTGGCATTATATTTCCTACATCTCAAACACTGGCCTCTTTTACTCTGTGACAAAACGATTTCCCGTTTCCCGCTTTGACTAACTGTCAAATTGACACCTGACAGTTCTAAAATTTCACACAAAACACTGTCATTCACCCCATCGTTCACATTCAATTCATTCAATCTTTCATACAAATTCGAATCTAACCTCAAATTTAGATCAAACTTTTTTAAGTTTTCATTCTTTGCAATTACGCAGACATGTTTTTTTATATTCAATATGGCGTCCATTAGTGACATGTCGATATTTTTGGTCTGTAAAATAGATATTTCTTTGGTAAAATAAAACGGTTTTTCATACAAAGGATGAAAACGCCACGCCTCTTCGATCAAATGAGGCAAAATGGGACCTAAAGCTTTACAAATAGAAACTAAAATCGTATGAATAACAAGTTGCGCTGACAGCCTATCGATTGAATTCTTTTGGGAACAATATAACCTATCTTTTATACAGTGACAATACAATCCTGATACTTTATTACTAATAAAAAATAATACAGTTTGAGCTACTTGGTTATACCTGAAATTATTGTAGAAATCGTTTATTTGTTTGTCAAATTGAATACATTCTTCTAGCATGTATTGGTCGAAATAATTTAAGGTCGGGTTTTGGGTGAAATCCGGTTTTTCCAAGTCGTTAATGACGCCGAGGAGGTATTTTATGATGTTGCGAAGTCTGATCACCTCGCTCTGGCAGTCTTCTAGAAGTTTCTTGCTTATCACTATCTGGGAATGTTGTGTGGCGTGACTGGCAACCCACCATCTGAAAGGAAAATGGCATGAGGTATCGTGGAACTACTGATAAAAACCGGTTAAGTGCGAGCCAGAGTCGCGCACAAAGGGTTCCGTACCACCACACCATATAAATTATTTTAGTAAGTATGAAAGATAGTTAATGCTCGCGAGTTCGTCCACGTGGATTGAGATTTTTCGGTTCGCTGTTGCTTTAACGTGCGGAGGTCCTGGGTTCGATCCCCGGCAGGGTCAATTTGGGAATTTATAATTTCTGAATTTTCCCTGGTCTGGCCTGGTGGGAGGCTTCCGCCGTGGCTAGTTACCACCCTACCGGTAAAGACGTGCCGCCAAGCAATTTAGCGTTCCGGTACGATGCCGTGTAGAAACTGAAGGGGTATGCGTTTAATATAACTGCCATGCCCCTAACAGGTTAGCCCGCTACTTGTAGTGGATAAAAAAAACCCTTTGTAAAACCTCTTCTTACCTGAGCGTATCAACTCCATAAGCCGGTTGTTTCTTGTCTCCGTGTATAATAGACGTAGGGTCTATGACGTTGCCAATTGACTTTGACATTTTACGTTTCTTTTCATCCACGACGAATCCGTGAACGAATATTGACCTAAAATGTGGAGCAAAATTGTTAAAAAACACGAATATTGTCAAGAATATTATTGTATTCAGCTTTATACGAATATTATAAAAGCGAAAGCGTGTTGGTTTGTCCTTCAATCAACAGAGCAACGATCGACGTGACTTTTTGCATGGATATAGTTGAGGACCAGAAGAGTTACATAGGGTTCTGTTTACCACAGAAAATCAAGGGTTCCCGTGGCCTGGAGATTAAAAATCTTATTCCACGCAGACAACGTTGCGGGAATCAGGTAATGGAGACTGAACAAACACAGGCCATGCTTGTGTCAGAAGATAATTATTTTCATAATTTAAGTTTAATTTTTTAATTCAGTTTGGCACAAAAAACAAAGTGCTGCCTATCCCGAGATTTTTTCATCATTTTAAAAGTACTCCAATTGTATTTGTAAAACCAGACTCCATTTTTATCCGTAGACATACCTTGTGATGTTATTGTTGAAATCGATGAAATAAAAACGGGCGGTAATCGACTTTTAATCGATTAAAAACTATCATTTTCATAGTATTATAAAAAAATATCGATATTTATTTGCAAACCATTTTGATAGAATCGACTCAACTCGGTGCTAGTTGAAACACTTGCAGGTTAGTTGTCTGTGGTTTTTGCTTACTGACATTTTTGCTATTTTCGACAGCAAAGGTGATTCGAATTTAGATATTTTATTCCCATGCCGTTGTCTTGTACGTCGAGTTGAGATAAAGTATATTATTTCCTCCGTATGCGCTAAAACTTCTCTAATGTTGCAGCTTGCGTTTACGCGTTTGTGCAGTGTTGTTATTTTGCTGGTAGGCTTCTGGTAGGTATAGGTAAGCGTTGTCTATTAGCAAGGTCAAAGTAATACTCACTGGTACTGTTAAAGACATTATTTAAAAATATAAATACAATGGCACCTTATATATCTTCAAATATTGATTCATTGGCAATAACTATTTACTGGTTTTACCATAGGCAGCAGTAGAATCGTCCTGGTGAAGTGTGGTACCTACTACCATACCTAACCTAACCTTTTACATAAAATTGTTTTTCTCAAAAACTGGGAGGAATAAATTAAAAATTGTTTTTGTTTATGAAAGTAGGGTTATCAAACTTTATTTTAAGCAAACTTTTATCGAGACACAAAAATATTTGTTACTAGCCCAAACTCCATATAGTTTTGCTCAGTCTCCTTTAACATATTAACTTTAAAAAGAAATATATATTGTTAAGAAAAAAATATCTAAATATAATAAAGAAAAAGGTGACTGACTGATTGACTGACTGATCTATCAACGCACAGCTCAAACCACTGGACAGAGCGGGCTGAAATTTGGCATAGCCTTTATGACGTAGGCACACGATGAGAAAGGATTTTTAAAAATTCAACCCTTAGGGGGTAAATTTTTATGAAAAGAGAAGGTTCATATTTGGTGGAACTCTTTGTACACTCTACCATGACTAGAGGAAAATATAATAAATTAGAACAGTAAAGTATAAATAAAATAAATAAAAAATAAAAAAGCCTTTTATTTCTTGCATATTTACAATTCACACAAGATTATCTTAATTTAAATGGTTAGTTTGTTAATTTTTCAGTATTATTATTTATATTTTTGTTAGTAAAGTTTTTTATGCAAGAACCCCTGTTTGGGTGAAGGCCTCCTCCAAAGATGTCCATTTGTCCCTATCCTTTGCTGTCCTGGTCCAGTTTGGGCCGGCTACCTTTTTTATCTCGAATAGTAAAGTAAACAACGTGAAAAAAAATGTATTTCAAGTTTTCAATACGTTTCAAGATGGCTACCTTCAGCCATAGAGAAGGCAGTAGGCGCGAAATGTATCAAATGTCATTTCTGACAGTCGCTGACAAAATACCGTGTTTTTCTTTTGAAAACGTTAAAAATATGAATCGGCCATTGTTACCCACTCATGTTTAGTTTTGCTTACCGTGGAAAGATTAAATAATTTCACTACTGAAATTACGAGGAATTCGTAGATTTGAACGATCAAAACTGGTCTAATATTTTTTCTTTCATACTTGTAAAAAGAACCGGACCCACGCCCCACACAAATCTGAACCGTCTCCTTCCTATGGAAATCAAACTTAATGTGAGCGAAAGCAAAAGCTTGTAGTGTATAAAATGTACGTACTCATACGGCGCGTCGTCCTTCAAAGCTAGAGACGTGAGCAAAGACGCCTGGAACCAACCCGTCAGCTGGTCCACGCCCTCAGAGTAAAGCCTAGCCTTCCGCCCACCAAGCGTCTGCCAGGACAGGCCAGAGTCTAGCCAGATGTCCATTATATCCTGGAACAGTCACATTTGTGGGGTTCCGTACCTCAAAAGGAAATAAAAACCTTACAGGAGGCTTAAATGATCTCACCAGACCAGACCAGAGAAAGTTCCCAAATTAACCCTTCATTAGGCAATGACCTCTCGTTTGTTTGTCTACATTTTGTCCGCGCTTAAAATGGCCTTACTTTAGAAAGATTGATTATTTTCATTCTAAGCACATTATCTTTTTTTTTCAGAAATTATAAAACTTGCCAAAGGTAAAAATGATTCACAACTTAACAGGATGACACAAATTGAGCAGGACACTTTTGAAATGCAAGTCAGAGCAGCTAATATTGGTAAGAGGCTTGGCTTAGAGAAATATTTTTCAATAAAGGTACCTGTATATCTTATAATATTCTGTAATACTTGTTATATTTTAGAATTTAAATTATTGTTGTTATATTGATTGATTGATATTTTTCAGTGAGAGCAGGAGAGTCTTTGATGAAATTAGTATGACATCAAGCAGTATTTAATTTTAAATGATTTTCCATCTGTTAACGAAGCTATTAACCGTACCGGGGGATCAAACCGGGAACATCCCTTAAAGTTGACGCAACGGATAGTTTGATAATATGTCGTCACTAACCTTGCCTTTACTTATTTCTTCAATTTTCAAGCCATATTTCTTCGCTACGTCTTGAAGGATCAAGTCTTTGACGTCACACGTCCACCACACATCCGCATCATGTTTGTCCACCAAAGAACACAACCTTTCGAGGATTTCCCTAAAAATAACTTTAAATTATAAATTATTCTTGCCTTATTATACTTATTAATAAATTTAATTTCGCAGGTTAACAATAAAAAATAAATGAAATTGTGTTTACTTGTGTTTGTACTATTACCAACAAATAAAAACCATTTTAAAAAACAAATAAAACAGCATGGATTTGACTCGCTCCAGCAATGCTAAGGACAGCGGTTACTTAGAAATCTACAAATTGATGTAATTGTGAATAAATTGTGGTAGATTCACTCAACTTGTAGACTCAACTTGTCTACTTGAATAAAAAAGTTTTGTAGAAATATTTTCTAAATTCGGCCTTCCTTCGGTCATGGTCTCCGATAATGATATTAACATTTGTTAGAATAAGAAGAATAAGAATAAGAATATTTATTTGCATAATACACGTTATATAACTAGGTGGTTTACAAAAAAAGAAAAAAAAAATACGTCACAGTGTATGCCATGCCAGGCGTGCAAATTTGGTTATTTTAAGAATTACATATTTTTTTAAAATATAGATAATGTCACGTAGTATAGCATATTAATAAACATCACATAAATTATAATCATTATTCTATTAATTTAACACACAATTATAAATATTTAAAAAAAGACACAATAATAAAAAGTCACAGTATTTTAGGTCATCTAAAGGGATCTAAGTAGTCATTAATCGAGTAGAAGCACTTCTCTAAAAGCCACTTGTTTAGCCACTTGTTATGTCGAATTTCACACAGTTTGCCGTATGAATGGTATCCAATATCTTACTTCGCCCATTTACCGTCCAGCTAGCAATGGACAGGCTGAGAATTCAGTTAAAACGTGCAAGAAAATGGTTAAATGTATTTTATCCGTCCGGCCGATCGGGCAAAAAGGCCTAGAAGGCCTGTAAATTATAAGCAATATTTTAAGTAGGTAAATGTTGTATTTTGTTATTAGATGGATAATTATTAGGTTTATTAAATTGTTCCAGGTTCCCAAATTAAAGTTGAAGGGATAATGTATATGTATACCGATTACTTCATCGTAGCTTTAGTTTTAAGATACGTTACCCATTATCACCATCATGCTTTTTAAGTAAGTAATTTTTAGACGAAAATAAGTGTACCTACAGTGTACCTATATTTAATAAATAAATGACTATGACTATGACTAAATGACTTATGCACTTGCAATGCATTATGTCATTTGACAGTATCAAACTAGCTACGGAGCTGTTCGGGTGTTTCATTTATCGCGTACCGACATACCAATTTGATAGAATCGTCTTGTCGGTAATACGTACTAGTACTTACTCGTTCAGTATGACGTCACTGCCCCTATAGAGCACGGGTACGGGCACGCCCCAGGCTCGCTGTCGGGAAATGCACCAGTAGGGCCGCTTCTCCAGCTGCGCCCTGAAGCCTTGACGCGATTGCTCTGCTGTGGACGGCGGCAGGATTTTAACTTTGTCTAGTGCTGCCTGAAACAAGCGATATGAAACTAAAATATGTTGCTTTTATCATAAGACTAGGATAACAGGCATCTTAATTCGCTAGTCTAGTGAATGAGTCTGATTCGTTTAATTCATTCACTCATTTCAATCACTTGTACAAAAGTAACTATTTAAAACTCACCAAGGCTTTCTCCTTCAGCGCAGACGTGTCAATGAACCTCTGATGGCTCGCCCTAATGATGACCGGTTTCTTAGTCCGCCAGTCCAGCGAATGAGTTTCATTCGTTTGATTCATTCACTCATTTCAATCACTTGTACAAAAGTAACTATTTAAAACTCACCAAGGCTTTCTCCTTCAGCGCTGAAGTGTCAATGAACCACTGATGGCTCGCCCTGATGATGACCGGTTTTTTAGTCCGCCAGTCCAGCGGATAAGAGTGGACATATGTCCCCGATTGCAGGATAGAATGTTCTAGCATTTGGATGACGGCTTCCTGACCCTCGGCCAAGACCTGGAGACCGTCGAGCTTGGGGCCAAGGTTTGTGTATTGGCCAAGTTCGTTTACGTTGCATTCCTGTAAAAAGTTGTCGGATAACAATTTTTTTTGAGGACTTCTCTCCTCATAGAACATAGTTCTTTTTGACACGATAATACTCAATTTATTTATTCCATGTAGGACATACGAGTGTCTCTAAGGTATGTTACGTCGTATTTTGACTCTACCGCCGTACATAATAATAAGATAATTTCTTAAGAATTCTATTGAAAAGAACCGGCAAGAAAATAAAACGCGAGGACATGACATGTAAAAATCGTACATGACAAAAAAGCGTTATGCTCTGTCTCTCTGTCCCTCTAGTATAAATGAAGAAAGATACAGTACCTGTGTGTAAATTATTTTAATTTTTTTTTTTACCCACCACCACCACGACTACAGCCCACCCACTGCTGGGCACAGGCCTCCACTCTCATTCTCATAGGAGAGAGGGCATTAGAGCTTAGACCCACCACGCTGCTCCAATGCGAGTTGGCAGCTTTTATTGTACCAAAAAGTTATAAAATATTAAGAAAAACAGAAACATAGTGGTCAAGGAAGCACTTCTCTATAAGAGATCTCTACCAGTGTTCCTAGTTGTTGACAGTGTTAAAGGTATTTTAGTTAGGTAGATAAAATAAAATTCATACCACAGTCATTTTGTTCTTCAAAGCGACCAGAAAGTCGTCGGGGCCGTGCGCAGGCGCAGTGTGCACCAGCCCGGTACCTTTGCCTTTTGCCACGTGATCCGCTTCCAGGAACGGCAGGACGTCCCGGGATAAATTGTTTGTGTATGAACACCCCTGTAGGTGGGTACCTGGTACAATTATACCTCACTATTCAACCAATCAATCGAAATATTTTTATTCAAAATTGTATGACGATTGGCGTCATACTAACATTATAAATGCGAAACTGTGTTTGTCTGTTGGTTTGTCCTTCAATCATGCCGCAACAGAGAAACGGATCGAAGTGATTTTTGCATGGGTATAGTTTAGGACCTAGAAAGTGACAGGCTAAAGTTAGACTTTTTATCCCGGAATATCAAAGAGTTCCCCTAGATCTTGAAATAACCTAGCTCACAGGCATCTGCAGCTAGGAACTTATAAATTAATAATAATAGAACTTGTGTTCGTACATAGTACATTTTGTAATGTGTAGATACATAAGTAACCGCAGTCCGAATAATTGCTGGAGCGAGTCAAATCCATGCTCTTTTACCATTCACTTCAACAATATAATAAGCTTTTATAAGGAGCATACTTTTAATTAAATACATTATTACTATGATCAAAATTATTAACCTTCAAATTCAACCAAAACACCAATTTCAGTGGCCAAAACCTTCTCCAACTCCTGAATCTGGTCTTTGGCGATCAGGAACAGTTCACTAGGTCTGATGCTGAGAGTGACCACAGCATACGTCATATGTGCGCTGTACGCGATTGCTTTGTTCGCTACCAGCGTCCAAGGAGTGGTCGTCCATATTATAGCCGATATTGGTTTACTGTGGAATTCAATGCATATTCTTGTTGAAGTGAAAACGTCTTTAGGCGCATTGAGAACTTTTTGTTAGGGGGTAAAAATGTGGAATACGCGAGACCGACACCGTTCTTCTTAAGACAAAAGGTATTAAGTATAATAATATAGTACATTCGTAATTAAACTTTAATCCCTTAGTTTTAAGGTTTATATTTGAAATATTTTTATTATAATTTTTTTTGTAATTAGTTTTTTTTTTTAAATTTAAATATTCGTTTTCACTTCTATCGGCAGTCCCTATGACTGGCAATTTTTTTTTATTTCACCCCAATGCCTAGCTAACTCAACGATACTTGGAAATGTATCGATTTGACAACTTTTGTTCTTTTCTTTTTTTTTTAAATCAAATACAATAGTATGAAATATCCTTATAAAATCGACCGCCCCTATTGTAAAGACTGTTCCATGATAGTTTATAAAAACAAAAGCTAAAAAGTCATAAAAATAAGTTCCAATTTTGGCTACCTGGCCAGATAAGTTAAATTAAGTAATAAGGGGGCTGAAATGTTTAGAAATACACTATTAATAATTGATAGTTACAAACAAAACAACAAATTGGTGAAAAAATTGATACCTACTTACTTTATATGCTTTGCAGGTTTTGGCACGTCAGTCATAGGCATTTTCACATACACCTCTTTGCTTTTGAACTGTGGGTCATATTCCAACTCTGCTTCCGCCAAAGCTGTTCTAAAACACAAAACTGATTAACGTAACTGTCTGCCTCCTATGCTTAAACGGCCCATTCACCCAATTTTGATAAAATTTGGTATAGAGGTAGTTTACTACTTACATACTGGGGAAAGACAGACTATTTTTTGTCCCGAAAAATTAAGGAATTTCTCTGGAAATTGCAAAACTTAATCCATCAGATGAAGTCGCGGGCATGACATGCTGACTTATTTTATTTTATTACACTAAAAGTTAGCCCTTCGATCTCACTTGTATGTGTGATGATGCAGTTTAAAAAGGTTGGGGGCTAACCAGATAAGGGTATGGCAGTTACATAGTATATTTAACCCATAATCAATTATCCCTAATCAATTTCCACATGGCATTATATCAGTCCTAAGTCGCTTGGCAGCACGCTTATACCAGTAAGGTGGTAACTAACCACATTTTGTTTTCAACTTTTGAGGAAAAATCTAGGAAAAAAGTTGTTTCGTTGGAATTTCACTTTCAATTTTAATTTCCCATAAAATGTCTTGCTGTATATATTTCTGGTTTGTGCATTAAGATAAGATTAAAACAAACTTACTTTGAAGATGGCGACCAATAAACAGGCTTCAACGCTCGATATATCAGACCAGATTTATACATCTTGTAGAACTGTCGCAATTGATTCTGTACATACTTCTTATCCAGCGTCAGATAGCATTGCTTATCCCAATCAGCCATAATGCCTGTAAATAAATAAATAAATAAATAAATAATCATTTATTTGCAAGAATGTTTGTACATAATGTATGTATTAACAATATGAATATACAATCAAGAAATTACATTAAAACAAAACTTATACATTCTATCAAGTTACGACTTCTGAAAAAATATGTTCATATCTTGCTCTCTTACTTCAATTTTAGGTCCAAAAACTTTATTTGTGCCTTGGAAATAAAGATGTTAGTCTATATATATAAAAATGAAACCCGTTTTCCTTGGTCACGGCATCACGTGTGAATGGCTGGACCGATTTCACTAATTCTTTTTTTGTTGTGTTTGTTATTATTAGAAGGTTCTTATGGAAAAAAATATTAAGAAAATCTCTCAGAAATATTGAAAAATATACATTTAATTTTGCATACTAAGGCGGTACGAAGTTCGCCGGGTCAGCTAGTATCGAATAAAAACCTAAGAGTTGAAATCTTGCTGTCTTAGGAAAGGAAGTTGCTAAAGGATCTAGATCACTTAATAATTTCACATTCTCAATCAAACCTTAACCCGCCCAAACGAAGTCGCAGGCATTATGTAGCTACAAATAATTTGTTTGTAAATTATAAAGTACAAATTAAATTTACAGTACACACCCCAACTTTTAAAAGCCTCCTTTTGCCTTTCAACAGTCTCCAAAGCAAATGACCTGGCAATTTGTCTTGTATGCACAGGGTCTGAGGGTTCATTTTTCCTTGTCTTCGTGTTGAGTGCTTTGAACTCAATGGGCAAGCCATGGCAGTCCCAACCGGGGATGTAGTGGACTCTGTTGCCTTGCAACACTTGGCTTCTATTGTTTATGTCTTTTATTATCTGTGGGAAAGATCCATTGGGTTATTATAGTGTAGATTTATCAATGCAACTTAACTCTTTCTTTATTCTTTCTTATATTAAAAGTATGCTCCTTAAAAAATTATGTAAATGCATATGATTATGTAAATGCATAGAGTTGACTCGCTACAGCTAATGCTTGGGACTGCAGTTACTTGGATCCTTATAATGATTGTAATTTTTGATTGAAAAGAGCAAACGCCAAGTTTCTTGCTGGCTCTTCTCAGAAGGAATGTCATTACCAACCAGCGATAGATACACTCGATGGTCAAAAGTACTTGTAAAAGTCTACCTAAATAAGGAAAGATTGAAGTTTGAAGTTCAAAGTTTATTCAATTACTGAGGTCTGACTTGGTGGTAATTGACAGTTTAGTCTATGAATAAACTTGGTTAATCTTAAAGAGACATGGCATGTTATGGCAGTTTAACCACACTAAGTGTCTGTCTCTCTAAGTTTGTCTGTACAATCTCAGAATTATACCCCGTAATAACAGTCTTACCTTGTTAACAGCATGGCCCATGTGCAAGTCACCATTAGCATAAGGCGGCCCATCATGCAACACAAACTCTGGACCTTTTAGATTTTCTCTCTGCCAGTTGTACAGTTCAGAAAATTTGGCTGTCTGCAAAGTAGAAAAGCTTTTAATTTAAGGGTATGTATCTTTTTAGATCTAATTAAATGTTCCTATCTCGAAACAACAGAATGACCGAAATCAGCCACTGAGTTGGTTTTTAAACGGAGCTAAAAGGAGTCAGACCTTTTGAATATCTTCCTTAGTTGCATTGTTCGATCGGGCTGGAAAATTGGTTTTCGGAAACAAAATTGTATGAGAGTAAGTTTTTGATTTTGGTTCTGATGTGCTTTTTGATCTTACGCACGTTACGCAAGTCCATTTTGCGGTTAATTTTTTGTAATTAGAGCAGTAAATTGTAAAATTCTGCGTTTTTAACATATTTTAAGGTTAGAAATCTATTATGACATGTATTAACACAAGTCACAGATTATAATTTAGCATCACCGACCAGAAAAAAAAGTTTAGCATTGCTGTGATGCTGTCACTGGACTATGGTCTATGCGTATAGCATTGTCTATGGAATGAAGATTTTGGCCGAAAACTAACCCGACATTCAGTTATTTAATATATTCTAACAATCACCAGCATGTTGGACAGTCTATTGGTAGCTTATTTAATTTAAAATGAACGCACCGCTACATTCTATATTTTTTCATCGATACTCTGTGGACTTAAAATGGTTTTGACAACTGTCTTTTTCGTTTTTTTTTTTTTTTATTTAACTGTCGTATGTTTTCCAAAAAACAACACATGTTTATCACAAAAACATTGGTATAATAACTAAAATTCAGTAGAAACCATCAATATGGTAATTTAATTAAATACACCTATGTCAAATATGTGTTGTGGAATGTCTTACACTGATAAAATGGTTAATTATTTCAGCCGAAAGCTAAAAAGAAGTTTATAGACCGTAAGAAGGCAGTAACGTTCAATTTGGTGCATAGATCGCAGAGGGATCCTCTGGTGGCCGACGAGAGTGCGCCGCAGCGTGTTCTGGTGCCAGTGAATGCTAATATACCGCCGAGAAAGGAGAAAGAACCCGTATGTAAACATATTATAACCTCAAGCGTTTGACGACCTCCGTGGCGCAGTGTGTAGCGCTGTTGCCTTAACGTGCGGAGGTCCCGGGTTCGATCCCCGGCAGGGTCAATTTAGGAATTTATAATTCCTGGAATTTCTTCTGAATTTTCCCTGGTCTGGCCTGATGGGAGGCTTCGGCCGTGGCTAGTTACCACCCTACCGCTAAAGACGTGCCGCCAAGCGATTTAGCGTTCCGGTACGATGCCGTGTAGAAACCGAAGGGGTGTGGGTTTAATATAACTGCCATGCCCCTAACAGGTTAGCCCGCTACCATCTTAGACTGCATCATCACTTACCATCAGGTGTGATCGCCAGTGGCGTGCATTTCATAGAGGCATAAAAGCACTGCTTACCCTTACGTAAGCAGTGCTTTTATGCCTACGTATGAAATTACGTCAATTCTCTTATTTCATCAAAATAGCTAGTAAATAGGTATTGTGACTAACTAATGCCTACCCTAGCTCCAAAACCTGTGCACGCCACTGGTGATCGCAGTCAAGGGCTAGCTTGTAGTGGATTAAAAAAAAAAAGCATTGCAAAAGTGTTTTATGACCTATTTAATGCCATTTCTAGCCTGATTCTGCGTTGTTTTGTTTTCTTCCGCAGTTTTAGTTATTTTTAATACTATATATTGTTAGATTTCGTCCGCATGTCTTTTTCCCACAAATAAATAAACATTGAATCTTGAATCATTAAAGTTTATTTATGACCAGTATTGGCTCAAAGAGTAGAGTCGTGCAACATTGATATGAACTTCTGACCCAGTTATTTTTAGGTCTTGCAATAAAATTATTTATGTAAGGCAAATTTGTAAAAATACAATGCACTAATGTAGAATTCTTTCAGGAACTAACACCAGAGCAGAGAAGAGAGGAGCAGATGAAATATGGAATATACTTTGACGATGACTACAACTACTTACAACATCTCAAGGACACCAGGGAGGTCACGCTGGTGGTACAGCCAGTATGTAAATCAATTCTTCTTTTGTGCAGGATTCTTGGAAGACCCTGTATCCTAACTTTACTATAAAGTCACACCTCAACCCAATTATTGCATTTATCTTCCTTAATGACCTATAAACTTAAATGCCAACCAGAAGATACCCACTATATGACTCCCATTTTAAAGGACCACTTCTTGTAATCTTGGCCAGGTGGCCCAAGATTCTAGCTGCTCCTTGTAATTTTTTTGATATTGTAATTATTGGTTTGTATCCATATAATCTCCACTACAACGTCCCAGAGCTGGGCACAGGCCTCCACTCTCATAGGAGAGAGGGAATTGGAGCTTAGACCCACCACGCTGCTCCAATGCGGGTTGGTGGGCTTTAACAACTATTATCATGTTAGTGTTAATAGCTGGGACTGATGGCTTAACATGCTCTCAGAGGCACAAGTATCTATCCACATAATATTAAGTCTTATGTTTAAGGTGTAATACAAAATATCATTTGTTATGTATACTTTAGTTACTGTTATTATATTACTTTAAATAGAATTATTTAAAAACACTCATAAATATATGAAAAAGTTTTTAATGCGTCAATTCTTTCTCCATCTATACTTACTTATTTCTAAACAGAAACCGTCTCACAAAAGGAAAGAGAAGCCTGCAGTCAGTCAGAGCGAGGACAGCGGTGATGAAGACACCAAGGAAGGCACGGAAACTCTACAGCTGCCCAGCTCAGTGTTTGCATCAGAGGTGGAAGAGGATGTTGGATTGTTAAATAAGGCTGCTTCACAAGGTATAATTTATTACTTAACCAGCTGACGCCCGCGACTTTGTACGCGTGGATCGAGGTTTTGTGGTTCCCGCGGGAACTCTTTAATTTTCCGGGATAAAATATAAATAGCCTATGTTTTATTCCAGACTATAATCTATATCTGTGCCAAATTTCATCCAGATCCGTTCAGCTGTTGGGGCGTGATTGAGTAACAAACATCCATACCGACATCCATACATCCAAACTTTCGCATTTATAATATTAGTAAGACTACTGGATGAGGTTAACGTGGATTGAGGTTTTTTTTGTTCCCATGGGAACTCCAATTTTCTGGGATAAAAGTAGCCTATGTGCTAATCCAGACTATAATCTATCTCTGTGCCTAATTTCAAGATTGGGTTAGCTATTCTGGCATGGTAGAGTAAAAACATCCATTCATCCATACATACTTTCGCATTTATAATATTTTGTATAGAAGTATATACGTATATAAGAGTTAAACTTAATATTATATTCTTTCCAAGAAATTACAAAGAGTAATTTATACATTCCAAGAAATCATCATAATATTACCTAAATTCTTGTCTGTCTTTTCAGGTCTCTGCCTTAACTTGGACCCAGACGTGGTAGCGGCTTTGGATGAGGACTTTGACTACGATGATCCAGACAATCAGTTAGAAGATAATTTCATTGAGATGGCTATGGCTGAAGGTATTTTTCTATTCAGTGGTAGCATCACTGGACGATTCAAAAGCACTGCAAAAGTTTATTTTATTTAAAAAAAATATTTATTTATATGCTAGTGATGTTCACGGCTTCATCCGCATGGGATAATTTTTTAATTCACACGAGAACTCTTTACTTTTCTAAGATAAAAAGTACCTAGTGTATGTCTCCAGGTCCTCAACTATGTCTATGAAATAAAACTGCACAGTTCCATTGCCCTATTGCGGTCTTATTGAAGGACAAACAAAAACACTTTACCTTTAATAATATTATATATGAAATAAAGAAGGAACTAGAAATTTAATTAGCTATAATCCGCGACAATAGGAAAATCTATGTTGTACAGTGTGTATCCCCACCTATAGCCCGCGATATTCACCACACCACAGAAATCCACCAAACTACCCTCAACATACGTTTCACTCCGACAGCGAAGCATCTTCATCAGATGTTGACTCCACAATGCCCAATAGTGAATGTTCACAATCATAGCACATAGATTTTCCTATTGTCGCGGATTATAGCGAATTAAACTATTTCCTTCATTATGATGCACTTCCGCAGAGTAATGCCTGCTTTTATCCAATTTAAATGAAATATTTTTGTATATATTAATCATTTTCGTTCAAAAAAAATCAAACGAGTTCAAGAGTGGTGGTTGCTTACTCAATCATATGCTGATACTGAAAAACTGCTTGAAGTACTAGTTTAAAAAAATTATATTTTATTAGTATAACCTATATTTATTCATCCTATTCACACACACACAAACACACACACATTCATATTTGATATCTTAACTTCATTATTTAGATTTATTTGTTCATACCTATTTACCTGCAGATTGCATTTATATTGTTTCAAATGCGCCATTTATTTAAGGAGAGCACTGTCGCCTAAAACACAGGTTTATACCTTCCTTAGGGACAGTTGGTTTTTCTGTATGTACCTATTCTGTTATGTAAGCACTATTTTTAAGAATACTATGTAAGATTTGTAAAATGCAGAACATATTTGTTTTTATATTTTTGAGATCAATAAACATTTTATTTATTTATTTATTTCTATATCATACATCATCAGGTGCATCGGTTGATGAAGAATATGAAGATGACAGTGATCAAGGCAGCATGTCTGGTGATGATTGTTCCGATAAAGCCTTCGTGTCTGATGATGATGACGACAGTGATATGTCACAAGTAATCAAATATTTTTTATAATAATATAATATACACAAACCAACAATCTCTTAGGGCAAACACATATGCTGTCTCCCTCTATTGCACGAGTAAATTGTAGGCAACCAATGGTGTAAAAGGACTTTTTTTCTTAAGATATTCATCAGGTCATCAGCGGGCGATGGAGAGAGCTATGCTTGGAGTATCCCTGCATCAAATCAGTAATGAGGAGATCTGTAGGCGAACTGAGTAACCGACATAGCTCAATGGATGAAGGAACTAGAAGTTTCATTCGCTATAATCCGCGACAATAGGAAAACCTATGTAGTACAGTATGTATCCCGCACCTATTGCCCGCGATATTCACCACACCACAGAAATCCTCAAAACAAGACAAAAGCACAAGACCGTGCTCTGTGGCGATCCATGCAGGAGACCATAGTCCAGCCGTGGACGTCTGTAGGTTGAGATGACGACGATTCTTCAACACGTTCTTTCAAGTGAATTAAGAATGAATTTTGACGACCTCCGTGGCGCAGTGTGTAGCGCTGTTGCCTTAACGTGCGGAGGTCCCGGGTTCGATCCCCGGCTGGGTCAATTTGGGAATTTATAATTTCTGAATTTTCCCTGGTCTGGTCTGGTGGGAGGCTTCGGCCGTGGCTAGTTACCACCCTACCGGCAAAGGCGTGCCGCCAAGAGATTTAGCGTTCCGGTACGATGCCGTGTAGAAGCCGAAGGGGTATGGGTTTTATATAACTGCCATGCCCCTAACAGGTTAGCCCGCTACCATCTTAGACTGCATCATCACTTACCATCAGGTGAGATCGCAGTCAAGGGCTAGCTTGTAGTGGATAAAAAAAAAAGTTATTAAGTAACACCATGAAAAAAAATGCACATCGAATTGAGTTTTTTTAAAGTAAACCGTTTTCCTTACAGGAGGGTAGACACGCCATGTCATCGTGGGGCGACAAAGACGAGACAAAGTCTAGGTTCTCACAATACTCCATGTCTTCCAGCGTCATACGACGGAACCAGGGGCTGTCTCTACTGGACAATAGATTCGAAAAGGTGAGCATCAAAAACCTCAATTTACATAGACGGGCCCTGTCAAACAAAGAATGTGGACCTATTTTACTAACGCCATCTAGTCTGAAAAACGAGACAGCGCTATGGTGGGGACAAGGACAGGGCTATACAGGTTAGGAGCGTGCTCTAAAGGTTGGACGCCCAATTTTTGCTATGAAAGGGCCTATCTAGTAACTACATATATGTATATCAATGGTGAGCATACATCCATACCAGCCCCCTAGCCAAGTTACATACGTTCTGTGTCTATTCTCTTTCTATAATCGATAACGCTTTAGCGAAAGCGATTACAAACGCTAACCATAGACTATCCACTTATTTTTTGAAGTGAAAACTTCTTTAATTTATAATATTAGTATGTAGTAAAAGTGCTCAACGCGCGAGCACTTTTTGCTAGGGGGTAAAAGTATAGATTCGCGTGACCGACATGCTCGCGAACTATAAATATACTACATTCGAAATTAAACTTTGATACCTTAGTTTTAAGGTTTATATTTTTAAATTAATTATTTTAAAAAAATATTAATATTCGTTTTCACTTCTGTCGGCAGTCGACCCTATGACTGCCAATTTTTTTTCATTTATCTTTTATCCATACTAATATTATAAATTAAATTTTGGATGGATGGATGGATGTTGGTTACTCAATCACGCCAGAACAGATCCGAATGAAGTTTGGCACAGAGATAGATTATAGTCTGGAATAACACATATCCCACGGGAACCAAAAAACCTCAATCCACGCGGACGAAATCGCGGGCATCAGCTCTAAGGTAATAATAATAATAACCTTTTCGTATGTTTCTTGTATTGCAGATGTTTGCGGAGTACGACGACACAGAAGTAGGCGCGCTAGATCTAGAAGAGATAGAAGGCTTTCTGCCAGAGTCGCACAAGAGGCTGCTAGAAGCGGCTGAACAGTTCGAAGAGTCGCAGAGGAGATACCAGCTCGATAAGGAGAAGGAAATAGCCAGGTATCAAATCAAATGTTTTTTTTATTCAAATAAACTTTTACAAGTACTTTTGATTCGTCAAGTGAATCTACCACTGGTTCGGAATGCCATTCCTACTGTCATGATTTTCTAGTTTTATATTGTCTGGTACGACATTCGCCATAAATATATAAGGCCATAAAGGACTTGAATCCAGGGCCGTAGAATAAATTAATTAAAAAAAGAGTGTATTCTGGGGAACCAATCAGTGGGTTTCCCGCCGATTGGAGGAAGGACAAAAAGAAAAACGGAGGATAGAGGGATTTGTCGAAAAATAATCAAATTAGGTACTCTAGAAGATGAGAATAAAGTATTTAAATGGACATTGGATTTTGATTTATCAAAACTACCGAGAAGACTTAGACTATAGGTACTTGTCACTTAGCAGTGATAGACTAGTGATTTATATTTTAGAGGTTCGATTCCCGTGCACGAACTTCTAACTTCAACATAACTGCCTAAAATTAAGGGGTTAAAATAATAATGGCCTCCCGACCGAATTTCGGCCACGGTGGCCTATCTCCAGAGCGATTAGCCATCTGCGCGGGAGATATTATAGTGCACAAGTATATGCGTATTCACAGGTGCACTCTTTGTTCCTTTACTCTCATAGCCCGATGGGACGGAAAATTCGACACGACCGGAGATAGACCGTGCTCTCCGAGGCACGGGGGTGGAACACCGCCAACTTTCTAACTCTGGGCTAGTGCTGAGAATTTCTTGAGAGAACCCTCAACTTACTCCTTGTATACTCGTCATGGCCCGACCCGTGACTCGAACCCAGGACCTGCCGCAGTCGAACATGCTAACCACTAGACCAATGAGGTAGAGAGGAAAAAAAGTTAAAAAAGAGATGGAGGAGTGGAGTGAACGCGTATTTTAACCAAGGAACACGTTCGGCTGCCATCATGGCCGCCGCATGTCCATGCAAATTTGAACTTTAATTCATATGTGTAGACACTTTAATTTCCTTTACCGCATGTAAAATGAGAAATGTGAATCGTACTTTAGACTGCATCATCACTTACCACAAGGTAAAATCGCACTCAAGAGATAACTATTGTAGTAGATAAATAAAAATAATAATAGTTAAAAAAAACTAAAAAACATTTGACGCAGACACTCCGGGTCTCAGGAAAACAAAAAAAGCTAATCCTGATTATCCTAGTAAGGATAACGGGTCAAGCTGTTTAAAATATTGAATTGTCATCGGTCCTTAATAAGTATGCCAAATTTCGAGTTAATCCGACGTTTTGAAGGGGGTCAAAATTATGTTCAAAGATTCCGTTACATACTAACATACATACGTCTGAAGCTAATAAAAAGCGTGTAAAAAAAGTCCTTTACATTTTTAATGCATTAATTTTCTGTTAGAATCCAACGCCTCCAAGAAATAGAAGAGGAATCGGAAGAGGATGACCTGGTTACTGTGGAAGTGGAGCCCAAAGAGAAGTGGGACTGTGAGACCATACTCTCCACTTACTCCAATCTCTACAACCATCCCAAGATTATAGAAGAGCCCAAGGTGAGATTTAGCGACAGATGGTTTTTTTTCCGGCAGTCATTATCTTTTATTATGGAAGTGGTAGAGGGTAAACTTGTGGATTCGCGTCACCGATATGCTCGCGTGGTTACGAAGACAAAAGGTCTTAAATATAAATATACTACATTCGAAATTAAACTTTAATGCCTTAATGTTCAGGTATATATTTTCACTTCACTTCTATCCGCCTATGACTGCCATTTTTTTAACCGACTTCAAAAAAAGGAGGAGGTTCTCAATTCGACTGTATGTTTTTTTTTTGTATGTTTGTTACGCGATTTCTCCGCCAATTATGAACCGATTTTGATAATTCTTTTTTTGTTTGGTAGGTCATACTTCAGAGGTGGTCCCATTTTAATTTGGTGAAGATCTGATGAATATCTCCGGAGATGGAGAACGGAACTCCTCAATGGATAAGAGTAAATTGCTCGCGATCAGTGTGATAGTTTTGTAAACAGTATGTTTTAACCATGCATAGCATAATATATCTTTTTTTTTTAGGGTTCCGTACCAAAATGGTAAAAATGGAACCCTTATGGTGCGACTTTCTCCGTCCGTCTGTCACAGTCGATTATTTCAGTAACTATTAAAGCTATTGACATGAAATTTGGAATAGTTGTATATAATAGAGGCCCAATATCATGGAAATCAAAAAAATTGAAAATTATTTTTAGTTTAATTAAAAAAGTGGGGAAAATCAGGGGTTTGAAATTTCAAAGTAGGATAACTATACCAAGTGGGGTATCATATGAAAGGACTTTGTACTTGACTTGTCTAAGTTAGACAAGTCGACGAGTAATGATTAAACGACGTTATTCTTAACCTTTGGAATGCCTTGGGATAGCTCTGTCGATAGGTAGTACGCTGCTTTGGGTCAGATCTAGCCGACCGACAATCGACCCTGTGTCGGTCGCATTTTTATGCGATTTAAGATTTATTCTCGTGAATATAGAGTATAAACTTCTTTGAACATGAATCTTAAGGAATTAAATAACCAAAGACAATCATTCATTCAAACTTTGCATGTCACTTTGAAGGTCATATTTGAAATACAAAATCAGTTCGCGCGCTACGCCCGCCATGGAACGCGGTAAATGGCGGCCAGTATCGGAGAAATCTGTTATTTTTAACAAAAGTAACAAACGAAATTTATTTAAATGTTATGTTTAATTGTTATTCACTAAATTTAGAAGCTGTTAAAACAAATTAAATAAATAAACTTCGCATAATTTTCGAAAATTCCATCAATCAAATCGACACTTCCGGTAACCGGAAGTGTTGTTCTTTTTCAAATTTGTTTACTTTATAATCTCGCAAAATTATGTAATAGAAGACTATTTTCAGTAAATAAAGTAGTAAATAACATAAATTAGTTATCTAAGTTTCGATATATAAAGCAGGCAGTTCATAGCACATCAAGGAAAGTGAAAAAATACATCAAATTGCACCGTAGGCGTGATCAGATCAAATTACGCCTAGGTCACGTGACCTTATGGCAGCTTACTAAGACCTTTTTTTTAACGTTTAGGCAGCCCAAAGGTTAATAACGCTAAGTTTTTACTAGCGTTCTGGTTACACCCTGTATTTTAAAACAGTGGGGCCACTAAAAATTGTACACGATGGTACATTAACTGTCGCTGGATTGGTTGGGGACTGGAGTTCTTCCAAAGAAAACACTTCTTGCTGTTTGCTTCCACTTTATTCTTCTTGTTCCTCACTGGAGGACTGTTGCCGGCGAACTGTGTCAGACCACAATTTCGCTCGGTCTTTATACAAATTTGGCCCGAAAAATGTAGGCCCTCTGATTGGTTATTAAAACTGAACCAATCAGAGCGCGTATTAAATCCAACCAGGATAGAGGGGGTGAAAGCGCGGGAGGCGCGGGTGGCGCGGGTGTGACGGCGCGGGGAGCGCTGTTCGCTATCCCTCTCTACCCTGTACTACTCTAACATTTAATGTACGACTATTTAACGCTATTTTATTAAACTTATTCTATTACAGTTCGCTTATAACTATTTACTTAACTGTTACGAACTATATAAACTATCTATACTATGAACTATTTATTCTCTTATTTACATGTCTTAACACTATGTTGTAACTAACTGTTTATTTATCATTGTCCCGCACATCTCTCCCGCCGTGCGACTGCGTCGCATCTTCTGTCGGTGCGGGCACGTCGTCTGTCAGGGGCAGCACCACCAGTTTTCTCACGGGCCGCCGCAGCACTCCTCCCTTGGTCTTGATGTCTACTGCACGCACGACGTTGTCTGGTCCCGGGTATGTCGCGATGACTCTGCCTCGGATCCACACGTTGCGTGGCAGGTTGGCGTCGACCACTTGTACCAAATCGTCGTTTTTGATGGCTGGCCCTCGTCCTCGCGGCTCCCGCCGGTGTTGAAGTTCGGGAAGGTACTCCTTCACCCAGCGCGTCCAGAAGACGTCCGCTAGCCGTTGTGCCGCTCGCCAACTTGATCGTGAAACTGTGTCTTGCTCGTCGAAGGTACCCGGTTGTGGTACCCGGCCTGGTCCGACCAAATTTCTGTAGGACAGCCTCGGCGAGCCATCATCCTTCGCAGCGCCATTACCGCTGAGTCGGCGCTAAGTGAGCCGGCAATTTCTAGATGTATTGCCCTCATCGTCAGGCAGGTGAATATGGCCACGTATCTTTTCTGTCGCGTCCGGCCGACGGTCACTGATAGCGGTCCAAAGTAGTCCACACCGGTGAAGGTGAACGGTCGCTTGTGGTGCGCTAAGCGGCACGCTGGCAGGTCTCCGGTCCTGGGATACGGTGGCGTCTGCGTCTTCATCCTGCGGAACAGGCAGCTCCGTATTATTGTCCTCGTGACGGGACGCACACGTAGCACCCAGTACTGCTGCCTGCATTCGTTCACCGTGGCTTCGACGCCGGCGTGATGTAGCTGTTGGTGTACGGCCTTCACCCAGAGCTTGACTATGGGATGATCACCGTCGAGTACCAGAGGGCTCTTGAAGTTTTCTGTTACATCTGTTGTTGCTTGAATGCGACTTCTGAGCCTGACTGCATCGTTGATGTGTTCGACGCTGAGTTGGTACAGACGGCTCTCCTTGCTTAGGGGTTCGCCCTTCTTCAGGTTTTCGATCTCGGCTGCGAAGGAGGCTTCCTGTGATGAATGCATTAGGAGCTCTTCCGCTCTTCTCAATTGTTCGGCCGAGACTGGGAGGAACTTTCTGTTTGATGACGATGTTTTCTGTATTGTGTTTCGCTGTTTCGTCACGGGTTTTGTTGTCCTCCGCCAGTTCGGGTCCGCTTCTTTGCCTTTCTGGGTTCTTCTGTGGTTCACCTTCTGTGTCGCGGTTCTACAGAGCTGAATGAATTGTAGAACCCGCGCTGTCGTATATCGCAATCTGTCCCAACTGGAGAAGCGAGAGACCTCCGGAAGCGCTTCCGAGAGCTTCGGTCTCTGTCTGTCTGTAATGTGGTTCGTCTTTTCTTCCCCAGTGGGTTCCTGCTTTTCTGTTGGAGAGACTTCTACTGGCCATTGGTCCTCTGTTTCGTACAGGAAGTCGGGTCCTTTGTACCAGCGGTGATGCTTTTCGAAGGCTGCTGGCACATCTCGCGTTGCGTCATCTGCAACGTTCAACTTCGTCGGGACCCACCGCCATTCGGAGACTGTAGAAGTTTCTTCGATCGCGGCCAGGCGATGCGCCACGTACGGTTTGAACGAGCGCGACCCTGTCCGTATCCAAGCGAGCGTTGTCTTGCTATCTGTCCAAAATATTTTGCAGTCGGGCTTCTTTTCATGTTCTTCGACAACTGTTTCGGCGAGCCTTGTTCCCATGACTGCCGCTTGTAGCTCCAACCTCGGGATGGACGTCAACTTCAACGGCGTAACCTTCGCTTTGGCCATGATGAGAGATAGGCCTATTTCGCCGTTCGGTGCCACTGCTCTCCAGAAGAGGACTGCTGAATAGGCTGCTTCGCTGGCGTCGGTAAACACGTGCAGCTGCAAGGACGTGGCGTCGCTATAATGGAGATATCGCCTTGGGATCGTCACGTTGCTGAGATTCTTCAGATGGGTCATCCATTCTTGCCATTGCTCAGCCAGATCTTGGTCGAGTTCGTCGTCCCATGACGTACCTCTTCGCCATACTTCTTGCAGCAGCTGTTTCGCCCTTATGGTTACAGGCGATGCGAAGCCAAGTGGATCGAATAGCGACATGACTATTCGCAGCGCTTCTCTCTTCGTCGGTGTTTTTCCGTTGGTGATCGTTGGTGCAATTCGCGCTAGGTTGAGGTTGAAGGTGAGTTCGTCTGTGTTGAGCTTCCAGATCACGCCCAGTACTCGTTCTGTTTTCTCTTCTGATTTATAGAGTTCCAGGTCTTCTATTTGTTCGTTTTCACCTAATGCTTCCAGTAGAGATGGAGAATTCGACTTCCACTGTTTCAGTTCAAAATGGGCATGTGAGTGCACTTCACGCACGCTTTTCGTGATGCGCACCGCGTCTTCTAAAGTTCTGAAACTGTCTAAGTAGTCATCAACGTAGTGCTTCTGTACGATGGCAGCTGCGGCTTCAGGTTCCATATCTTCATGTTGTTTGGCGTTCAGGTTCTTTATGTAGATCGCTGTTGACGGAGAGCTCGACGCGCCGAAGATCAATGATGTCATTCTGTATTCTTCGGGCGGTCGCCCATCTCGTCGTTCCCCGCGCCACAGATATCGGAGTGCGTCTCTGTCTTCGGATCGCAGTTTGACTTGCATGAACATTTCCTTGATGTCTGCTGTGACTGCAATCTCGTGCTGCCGGAATCGCATGACGACGCCAGGTAGAGACTGCAGAAGATCAGGTCCCTTGAGTAGCATGTCGTTGAGAGCTACACCCTTCGTTTTGGCTGCTGCATCGTGTACCACTCTTAGCTTGTCGGGCTTCATTGGGTTGATGACTGCGAAATGTGGCAAGTACCACGTCTTGCCCGTAGTCTTCTGTTTCTTAGGCTGTATGCAAAGTGCGTCCATCTCGAAGTACTGCTTGACTAGACTGTCCAAGTTATCTTCGGTCTCTTCTGTGACATGTGATACGAAGTCGATGCTGCGCCCAATATTGCGACTTTCTGTTCCATGCAGCACCCACCCCAGTGGTGTGAGAGAGGCTATTGGTTGATTTCTGTCTCCTCTTCTCACTTCTGTAGTCAGCAGAAGATGCCAGTTGTCTTGACCGATCAGTACTCGTGGCTTCACGTTTGCATATATGAGGTAATCCCGGATGTCTGTCAGGTGTTTGCACCCATCCACCATTTCTTTCGAGACTCGTTGCGACGATACTTGCAGGTTCTTCACTGTGCGCGCTTGTACTTGCTCTTCATGATCGTTGAGACCTCTCAACCTGATGTTCACTCTTCTTGAGGCTGATTCTGAAGTCTTCATGTCGTTGATGGTTTCTATCTTTAGTGGATCGACGGGTCCTGTTGCTCCGACGTGTTCGGCCACGCCGTCGTCGACTAACGTTACTGTTGATCCGTCATCCAGCAAAGCGAAGGTGTTGATTGCACCTTTGGGACCTTCAACTTTTATTGGAATAATCTTCAAATAGGATTGCTTCTTCTTAATAGTCCACGTGGAATTAATTACTTCTGTAGCTTCCTTGTTTTCTTTCTTCTCTGTTGCCTTGGTGTAGTGCAGCATCTTGTTGTGATAATTTTTGCAGCTGTCGATGCCGCACACCTTGGCTCTGCAGCTATGTGTTCTGTTTCTGTAGCGAAGACATCGGAAGCATAGACGTTTGGATTTCGCTGTATCCCATCTTCCATTTGAATCCAAACTCTTGAACTGTTCACAATCCACGGAACTATGTCCTTCTTCGTCACACACCGGGCACCTGGGTGTGTACGTCTTCTCTGTTACGTTGTGGATCTTCTGTGGTTTTTTCTGTTGAGTGGTTGATGTATGTGACGCCACCTGTTCAGGTAGTGCGTACGGTCCGCATAGCTCCGCTTCTCTCTTGAGGAACTTCTCCATCTTCAATAGATCTGGATCTTCCTTTGGCTGTGTCGCTGTGAAGTCGTAGTATCTGTAACGCAGCGTAGGTGTGAGCTTGTCCACGACGGTCTTCGAAACTTCAGGGTTGTACATGTAGTTCATGCAGCTGAGAGTCTTCAATGTTGCTACTACGTTGGAGACCTTTGTTGCGAAAATGCAGATGTCACGCGCTGAATCGGTGAGGCGCGGCAGTGCTCGAAGCGTTTCCATTTCCATCATGGCGATGGATTCTGGTCTTCCAAATCTTGATTCCAGGGCCTTCATAATTTCTGTAGGGTGCGCACTGGTGATTAGTAGCCCCTCCACTGCTTCTTTTGCTTTTCCCTTGAGGTTTCTTCTTAGACGGTTCGTGTTTTCTATTGCCGTGAACATGCTTTCTGTTTCAAAGAAAGCGGCGCGGAAAGGTAACCACTCTTGATGTGATCCACCAAAGTTGGGTAGCTCGATGAACTTCGGACGTTGAGCTGCTTTGACTGCGAGTGTGATGGCTGTGGCTAGCTTCGATATCTCTGTTTGCTCTCCCGCCGGTGTTTGAAGCTGAGACTTGGGGTGTTCCTCTGGCTGCTTCTGTTGCTCCGTGTTGTTAACCACCGGGTCTTCTATAGGGTAATGCGGTGCCTCGGTGATCGCCAACAAAGGAGGCGGCGGTTGACTGTTGAACCAGTTGTCCATGTGCTCGTTGGCTTCTTGGACGGGAACACCTTCTTCTGTTAGTTCTTCTATTAATTCGTCTTCTGTGTCTTCAGCTTCTAAGGCGGCGATGCGTGCGGCAGCTAGCTCGACTTGAAGTCGCAGTAATTCTTCCTTAGCTTTCAATATTCTGTGAGCTTTGGCCTTGCTGTAGGTTGATCCACCCCCTCCCCCCCTCTTGCTAGGGGGGCGGAGGTCCTGTGGTAGCTTCAGCTCTTGTGGGTTGACAGTTCGCTTCGTCTTGACTGTTGAAGTTTCTGTGTCCTGACTACGCCCCTGTACTGTAGCTGTTACCCCCTTCGCTGCGGGGGGCTTCATCTGTCTCGCGTCGGCTGGCAGTGTCGTCGCGATGGAGGGTGTAGTCGAGGCAGCGGCGACCGAAATTTTCGTTTTCGCTGTTGCAACGGATGGCACTGTAGAGGGCGCTGATGTCGCGGAGGTATCTGTAGTCAGTTCTGTAGTCTCCGTGGTGACAGTTCCCGTGGCTGTAGAGGTTGTGCCGGTTTCCGTGCTTGTTTCGGTCGTGCTCGGTGAGGTGGTTGCGGTGCCTTCCGATGTGGTCGGCGTCTGTTCGGAGGATGTCTTGCGGCTCTTCACTTCTTGACGTGTGACTGGCATTCTTGCTGTGTTCGGGTTTCTTTTTTAAAGATTTTCTGAAGCTGCCTCAATGCTGGCTGAAGCTGGCTCTATGCTGGCTGAAGCTGGCTCGATGCTGGCTGAAGCTGGCACGATGCTGGCTGAAGCTGGCTCGATGCTGTCTCAAGCTGGCCGAAGCTGGCTTGAGCTGGGTGAAGCTGGCTCGAAGCTGGCTCGATGCTGTCCCAAGCTGGCCGAAGCTGGCCGAAGCTGGGTCGAAGCTGGCTCGATGCTGTCCCAAGCTGGCCGAAGCTGGCTTGAGCTGGGTCGAAGCTGGCTCGATGCTGTCCCAAGCTGGCCGAAGCTGGCTTGAGCTGGGTGAAGCTGGGTCGAAGCTGGCTCGATGCTGTCCCAAGCTGGCCGAAGCTGGCTTGAGCTGTCCCGAAGCTGGCGCGGCGCTGTCTTGAAGCTGGCTCGGTGTTCTTCCCGACGAGTCGCGAAGAATTTTCTCGAAGAACCACGAAGTTTTCCTGACGAATTTTCTTCAGAATTTCCCAACGAATCCGGTTCGAAGGACCATGCAATGTACACGATGGTACATTAACTGTCGCTGGATTGGTTGGGGACTGGAGTTCTTCCAAAGAAAACACTTCTTGCTGTTTGCTTCCACTTTATTCTTCTTGTTCCTCACTGGAGGACTGTTGCCGGCGAACTGTGTCAGACCACAATTTCGCTCGGTCTTTATACAAATTTGGCCCGAAAAATGTAGGCCCTCTGATTGGTTATTAAAACTGAACCAATCAGAGCGCGTATTAAATCCAACCAGGATAGAGGGGGTGAAAGCGCGGGAGGCGCGGGTGGCGCGGGTGTGACGGCGCGGGGAGCGCTGTTCGCTATCCCTCTCTACCCTGTACTACTCTAACATTTAATGTACGACTATTTAACGCTATTTTATTAAACTTATTCTATTACAGTTCGCTTATAACTATTTACTTAACTGTTACGAACTATATAAACTATCTATACTATGAACTATTTATTCTCTTATTTACATGTCTTAACACTATGTTGTAACTAACTGTTTATTTATCATTGTCCCGCACAAAAATTGTGAAATAAAAAAATTTCAAAAAAAAAAAAAAACCGACTTCAGAAACCACAAACACTAAAAAGTAAAAAATAATTTAATTTATTATGTATACAAGAGTTAATGTAGTTCTATAATAACATTTTTTGGAGTCGGTACCAATTAGCCGCATGAACCGTCTACCTACTCTTCATTTTGACGTGACTCCACATTGGCACCGACTCCAAAAAATGTTATTATAGAACTACATTAACTCTTGTATACATAATAAATTAAATTATTTTTTACTTTTTAGTGTTTGTGGTTTTTGAAGTCGGTTTTTTTTTTTTTTTGAAATTTTTTTTACTACAAGTTAGCTCTTGACTGTGTGCGATCTCACCTGATGGTAAGTGACGATGCAGTATAAGATGGTAGCGGGCTAACCTGTAAGGGCATATTACTGCAATTATTTATGTATTAGTATTTATTTATTTTTAAATATTAATTATGTTACTGTATTTTGTAAACCTACCATACTTTTTAAAATATTTTTATCAAAAAATCTTTTGCCAGTTGTTTATGTTTGTGCTTTTGTCTATAAGTCTCTTTGTAATATATATATACTTTATTTTATGCATGAATGTTGTTGGTTGGTCGAATAAAATAAAATATTAAACCCATACCTCGGTTTCGGATCGGATTGACACGCGGCCTCCAAACAAAGCTTTATATTGTCTATTAATACATTTTTTGTTTATTTCAGAAGCCGCAGAAAATCAAAATCAACCCCAAAACGGGCATCCCTGAAGACATACTAGGCAACCAGAACAAGCTGACACTGAAGTCACTCGCGAAGTTCAACGCGGTGAACCAAAGCCTTAACAACGACACTTCAGATGACGACGGAGTGACCAACGCGGATACTGTGCTGTCTACATTGAGCGTGTTGTCTATAAGGTAACTGTAATCCTAGTCATAGTTAGATGTCCACTGCTGGACATAGTCTCTTGTAGGGACTCCCACAATAGACATAATTATGATATTAGGAGAGATAATTAGCTGATGCCCGCGACTTCGTCCGCGTGGATCGAGGTTTCTTGGTTCCCGCGGCAACACTTTAAATTTCCTGGGATAAAAAGTAGCCTGTGTGTTATTCCAGACTATAATCTATCTCTGTGCCAAATTTCACCCAGATCCGTTCAGCCGTTCGGGCGTGATTGAGTAACAAACATCCATCCAAACTTTCACATTTATAATATTACTAGCTGATGCCCGCGACTTCGTACGCGTAGATCGAGGTTTTGTGGTTCCCGCGGGAATTTCCGGGATAAAAAGTAGCCTATGTGCTATTCCAGACTATAATCTATCTCTGTGCCAAATTTCATCCAGATCCGTTCAGCTGTTGGGGCGTGATTGAGTAACAAACATCCATACCGACATCCATACATCCAAACTTTCGCATTTATAATATTAATAAGAAATAAGACTAGCGAATGCCCGCGACTTCGTCTACGTGGTTTGAGGTTTTTTGGTTCCCACGGGAAATCTTTAATTTTCCGGGATAAAAGTAGCCTATGTGCTATTCCAGACTATAATCTATCTCTGTGCCAAATTTCAGCCAGATCCGTTCTGCCGTTGACGCGTTGAAATTTCAACTATTGTATAAAAAATCGGCGTCTATGAAGTATTGCATTTTTTGTCGATGATTGCCTGTAATTAAATAATTATGAAACTTCATAGGCTTGTGTCAAAAGTAAAATAAATGGTTGGACAGATATAATCTTCGATGAAAGGCTTTCCATACATAATTATACATACAATTTACAGGCCGAAAGAAGAAACTCCCGAAGAGAAGAAAGAAAGAAAGCGCCTCCTCAAAGAGTACAGAAAAGAAAGAAGAGTCGAGAAGAAAGCCAACAAGGAGGCTTTCAAGGAAGAGAAGAAACGACAAGAGAAGATTGTGATGAACAACAGAAATAACGTTCAAGGGAATAAAATTTTGTAACCAATTTTAAATTGTCTTATTTTTTCTTTTCCCTGATATTCATATTGTCTCATCTGATGCTAGTTTTGACGCATTATAGAAATTATATGTCAATTATGTGTGTATAAGCCTTATGTTAAATCTACTTTGAATCCTATTAGGTAAAGATATTTTTACTGAACCGAAATGGCTATTAGGGTGCGTTTTCACCAGAGATATGCTACGTTTGCTAAATTATGGAATGTCTAACCCATTAGGAGTGCTCTCTAGCGATCTAAGCTATTAAAGTTAATCCCTCCTAGTGGTGGGTTTGACTTGGTTGTAACCCTTGGAGGGTATTACACACATCTGTTAGCAACATAGCACATCTCTAGTAGAAATTCAGTCTAAAGCCCTTGATTTTCATAGCTTAGATCGCTAGATGTTAGATCACCCAATTGGGTATAATCATAATCATAATCACCCAATTGGTTATTTAGTATTTATTCTGAGTAGTTCAACTCTTGAAATTGATATAAATTGAACTAATCAGTTGTACCCCATTTTAATAGGTAAATTAAAAAAGCACTATTTGTTAAACAATTAACTATATTTTCTATAATATAATATTAAATATTGCTAGTAACTACACTTAAAGACTAATTCGACATGATAATAATATAACAAATCAGGTAATAATGCATTTCGATTAAATACATTTAAAAAATCGTGGGACACATAAGTGATAGAAGCTTGGAAGCGTGAGGCCAATTCTGTTGTACACCATCTCTAAACTAAAATAACAGCTCTATTCATTTTTCTATCCCTTTCAAAATACCCCCTGTTTAAAGGGGCAGTACTAGGTTTAGAGCTGTTTATATTAGTATATAGATTGTGTTAAACATTGAACAGAATTGGCCGCACACTAATTTTGACAGCTTCATAGAACACGGTCCATGGAATAGCTGCTCTATATTAAGTTTAATTTCATCTTTTTTGCTATTTAGGTTAGGTAGGTGACATTCCCCTATCCGATACATATCGGCAAGCAGCTTTGCTTCAAAATTGCTCCACTAAGTACAGTCACCAAGAGAATCCTTTTTGACATCTGTCAGTTTGCGATACAAAGCAAAACTATCCTATTGACATAACCTTGTATTATAATAATTACCTCATAGAAAAATATGTTTCTCATATCTATTTTGTATGGAATGTTATATTCCATCAACTTAATTTAACCTTATTGCGTTTATTATAAGTGGTTATATAATTTTTTATTTTAAAACAATAAAAATAAACATTTGCTGTAAAATACAGTTTGAGGTGTCAAACAATCAAACTTACCTCGATAATCTGATCTGAACTGTCAAAAACGCATTCTCTGGTCGGCCGCACTATAACGTTAACAGACTTTTTGTACAATTTCTGATCATTCCACACACTGCACGGATACTTAACACTTAAGACAACACAAGTCCCTCGTACCCCAAGCCCTCGGGGTCCGGACACTCCATCCTGTTCTTCAGATGTTGGAGCGTGTTGTGGAAATGCTTCGTGATTTGCTCCACTTCTTCAGACTGGTCGAGGTTTCCGAGCTCTTCGCGGATCTTTTGTATTATCTGCGAATGAAATAATCAGTCAAATACAATATGTCAACACAACTAGTATCTGTGGTTACTGGTTATGCTATTTGCCAAACACTTCACTTCATCCGAGGGACGAGTGGCCTGGTTGTGATAACGCATTTCAGTCGATTGCGATGGTTAAGCAAATTTGCCCCAAGACTTTAACTGGATGGGTCACCGAATTTGGAGGTTCAAATCTGGCGTTTTCGATCCTCCGTGCCTTGGAGAGCACGTTAAGTCGTCGGTCCCGGTTATTATTACTAATATCTGATAATAATCGTTACAAATCCTACGAGTTTAGTTACTCTTAGGTATGCAGAAGGACCTGGAAAACCACCGCAAAAATTACCCAAGAAAACTCCTACCATTATGTGATTAAGTTTCCACTTCAATACATAGTGTAGGGGCACATATACCTACATGATGACGTAAACATGACGCGGCCACGTTAGCCAATCACGTGCCGCCGCCTGAATCACAATAACGAAGTTCTTTCGGAATTGTGCTAACAGTCGGCCCAGCTGGGATCCCCGAGCATGACACCGGCTCGGAGGAAGATCTTCATATTGCATCGGTCGAGCATATCATACGCTCCCGACAATAGAAAGGGGTCACGACCCTCAGTTATGAGGAATACGACGCAGAGAGAAAGAGAGGCACTCACCGCTTCAATGAGGTTGGTGGTGAGGCTAGCGTTGCCGCGTTCCCTCAGCAACGCGTATCGGCCCAGCAGTTCGGCCAACAGCTGCGCCTGCACACCGCCGTCCATACACTGCTGAGCGACGCGCGCCGCCTTCTTGAGGCAATCCAACGCGCGAGACGCCTCGTTCAGAGGCCACTGGAAACAAGAACAACTCAAGATAACGTATATAGCAATCGGATAATGTTCCCACAGGAAACGAGAACAACTCAAGATAACGTACATAGCAGTCGGATAATGTTCCCACTGGAAACAAGAACAAATCAAGATAACGTATATAGCAGTCGGATAATGTTCCCACTGGAAACAAGAACAACTCAAGATAACGTATATAAATAGCAGTCGGATAATGTTCCCACTGGAAACAAGAACAACTCAAGATAACGTATATAGCAGTCGGATAATGTTCCCACTGGAAACAAGAACAACTCAAGATAACGTATATAGCAGTCGGATAATGTTCCCACTGGAAACAAAAACAACTCAAGATAACGTATATAGCAGTCGGATAATGTTCCCACTGGAAACAAGAACAACTCAAGATAACGTCTTTGGAAGTAGGATAATGTTCCCACTAGAAACAAGAACAACTCAAGATAACATATATAGCAGTCGGATAATGTTCCCACTGGAAACGAGAACAACTCAAGTTAAAGTATATAGCAGTCGGATAATGTTCCCACTGGAAACAAGAACAACTCAAGATAACATATATAGCAGTCGGATAATGTTCCCACTGGAAACGAGAACAACTCAAGTTAAAGTATATAGCAGTCGGATAATGTTCCCACTGGAAACAAGAACAACTCAAGATAACGTATATAGCAGTCGGATAATGTTCCCACTGGAAACAAGAACAACTCAAGATAATGTATATAGCAGTCGGATAATGTTCCCACTGGAAACAAGAGCAACTCAAGATAACGTATATAGCAGTCGGATAATGTTCCCACTGGAAACAAGAGCAACTCAAGATAACGTATATAGCAGTCGGATAATGTTCCCACTGGAAACAAGAACAACTCAAGATAACGTATATAGCAGTCGGATAATGTTCCCACTGGAAACAAGAACAACTCAAGATAACGTATATAGCAGTCGGATAATGTTCCCACTGGAAACAAGAACAACTCAAGATAACGTATATAGCAGTCGGATAATGTTCCCACTGGAAACAAGAGCAACTCAAGATAACGTATATAGCAGTCGGATAATGTTCCCACTGGAAACAAGAACAACTCAAGATAACGTATATAGCAGTCGGATAATGTTCCCACTGGAAACAAGAGCAACTCAAGATAACGTATATAGCAGTCGGATAATGTTCCCACTGGAAACAAGAACAACTCAAGATAACGTATATAAATAGCAGTCGGATAATGTTCCCACTGGAAACAAGAACAACTCAAGATAACGTACATAGCAGTCGGATTAAGTTCGAAAAAAGGTGGGGGTTAAGAATTTAGTGTTAGAAACAATTGCTTGATTGCTTTAACGTCCATTGCGGATTTACGCACTGAGCATATGCATGCAAAACGCCTTGTTTACAGGCTAATCATAAGAAAAACCATTATAAGGTATACAGGCAAACAGGGTCACTTAATTATTATTAAAAACACTAAAGGTAGCTTCTTTACGTTATAGTATTGAAAGTCTAAGAAAAATAATTATCTATTTAAAACAAAAATCAAAATATTTAAACTGGCTACTCTAAATCAGCATTATTCCACGCGACTCACTGTTGCATGCGGCAGACCGGATCTACAAAAATCTAATGTTTACGGTATTTTAAGGCGAGTCGCGCGGAGTAACGCTGCCTTAGAAAGAGAATAGACACGAAACGTATGTAACTTGGGTAGGGGCGCACATATACAGTTCGACTGACCTGTTTCCCGTCCTTGGCGCCCTTCCAGAACAGATGTGCGCACAGCGCCACAGCGCGACTCTGGTCGGGTTTCTTTAGGAGCTTGCTCGCGGCTAGCGCACATTGCGTGCGCATGGGCTCAGCGTTTTCCGCGCCTGCAATCACATTGCTGGATTAAAAACGGGCCAAAAATTCCAGACAAGAGATGCCAAAAAGTGAATAAATCAAGGAACAATAAGCTTAATTCGCTATTATCCGCCAAAAGCCAAAACCAGACGCCAGAAACCAGTAATCAAGAAATTCGCATCGGCACAGCACCATACCATAATTGGGCGGTAAATATCGCAAACTACACGCTGTACCACATAGATTTACCTGCTTAGGCGGATTATAGTGAAATAAAGTTCTAGTTCCTTCGGTTTAATAATTTTTAAATCTTATATTGTATATGGATGGATGGACCATGTAAAGGATTACTTAAATGACAAGGAAGCTTGGCAATAATTTGCTCTAATGGCTCTGATAGTTCCTTAGTTTTAGATGATTTGTGAGATGGTGATAATTAAAAAAACAAAAAACCCGGTCGAGTTTGTTGTGGGCTCTTCTCGGACAAGGGCGCGTTTGGAACCACGTTTGGACGTCAATAAGTGTACAGTGTACCTAATTTGAATAAATTAATATTGATATTGATAATTAGTGTAATTTCCCTGTGCCTTACTGGTTATTATAAATAAATAAATAAATAATAATAATAAATAAATGACTCACCAAAACAGTTGATCTGCTCAAACGTGGCAATGATCAGCGTAATGGCGGCCAGCTGCGCTTTGCTGTCCGATATCTCGTCCTCGTACAGAGAGAACGCTTGCGACAGATACTCGTACGCGATCGTCTCGTGGTTCGCGAAACCTATCTCGCTTATTGCAAGCGCTCCTTGGAGATACAGTCTGGAAAGAGGGAAAATATCTGGAAATAATTGAAGTGAAAACTTCTTAAGCACTTTTGGTAGGGGGTAAACTTGTGGATTCGCGTGACCGACATGCTCGCGTTGTTATGAAGACAGAAGTTCTAAAATATTAAACTTTAATGCCTTAGAGTTAAGGTTTTTATTTTAATTTAAAAAAATGTTTAAATATTCGTTTTCAATTCTATCCGCATCCCTGACTGTCAAGTCTTTTATTTATTTATAGACTAGCGCTTGGCTGCAATTAAACTTGCTGGCAAGATGCAATGCCGCCTAAATGAGCGCGCTTGCTTAGAAAATGCATAATATTCACTTTTATTTGAAGATACAGTCCCACAAACTTATCTGGCCCGGTGGCCAAAATCGGGACTAATTTTATGATTGTTTAGTTTTTGTTTTTATTTATTTTTTTAATTTTAACTGGCAACTTTAAAATTTGATAGCAATTAGTGGGACTATACTCAAATTAAAAGCGGAGGGGGAAAACGGAGGTCACATCCTAAGCGGTTCGAATTAGAAACGATGAAGCAAATGGCTTCGTACGCGTCCGTGTAATGTGGACTATGTACGGTTGCAATAGATAGTAAGATTACTTGCCTTATATTCGAAGAGTTCGAAAAAAAATTTTGTGAGAAAAAGATTTTTGTAAGGTTAAGATACATGCAACTGTGCAAATAGCGCGAGCACCTTACTGTGTCATACAAACGTCGACCCCTATCCAATACAAATAAAGTTTAAATAAGAGCAAAAAACGCATGCCACCGCTGCAAATTATATCCGCATCCTAATAACAACTCTACTCAAACGGGATAGGGTCGTTCAACACGTGCCGTAAGTGGCTAGTTGTAATACGTACCTTAAAGGCAATTCAGCTAATTCAGCCTTCACCAATAAACTGATGGTCTGATGGCAGAATTGGAAGATTTTCTGGCATTTTTTCTCCCACATTTCATCCTGAAACAATTTTTTTTTCATTTACCTCCCGAAAATGGTGACCGTATAAGATACAACAACACACCTAAATTAAAATATTAAAAAAAACTACAAAAGCCGAAGAAAGAGCATGTTGGCGCTACTTAAAAGAGGTCTACGTCCAACAGTCAGGTTGGTTCAGTTTAAATCTAAGATTGTTTTGAATTAAAAAAAAACCATTCAACTTTGAGTTAAATGAAATTAACGATGATCATGAGTTAGATGACAATGATCATGAGTTAGATGACGATGGTGATCATGAGTTAGATGATGATGATCATGAGTTAGATGACGATGGCGATCATGAATTAGGTGATGATGATCATGAGTTAGATGATCATGAGTTAGACGACGATGATTATCATGATTTACATGACGATGGTGATCATGAGTTAGATGACGATGGTGATCATGAGTTAGATGACGATGGTGATCATGAGTTAGATGACTATGATTATCCTGAGTTAGATGACAATGGTGATCATGAGTTAGATGACGATAATTATCATGAGTTACATAACGATGGTGATCATGAGTTAGATGACTATGATTATCATGAGTTAGATGACGATGGTGATTATGAGTTTGATGACGATGGTGATCATGAGTTAGATGACTATGATTATCATGAGTTAGATGACGATGGTGATCATGAGCTAGATGACAATGATTATCATGAGTTAGATGACAATGGTGATCATGAGTTAGATGACGATAATTATCATGAGTTACATAACGATGGTGATCATGAGCTAGATGACAATGATTATCATGAGTTAGATGACGATGGTGATCATGAGTTAGATGACGATAATTATCATGAGTTACATAACGATGGTGATCATGAGTTAGATGACTATGATTATCATGAGTTAGATGACGATGGTGATCATGAGTTAGATGACGATAATTATCATGAGTTACATAACGATGGTGATCATGAGTTAGATGACTATGATTATCATGAGTTAGATGACGATGGTGATTATGAGTTTGATGACGATGATAGTAAATCTGCACATAATTACCTGATCTTGTAGCTCCTTGTAAGTAAAGGCGAGTCTATACGCGTGGAATATGATGGGCGGGAACGTGTGTTTAATGCGTTTCGCGCCGCCGCCTTGGAGAGCTTTCCTTGCTGCGCTCAGTATCAGGTACTGTTGGTCTGCCGAATCTGATTTGAAGTGGTGGATTAATCTGTGGATATAATTAGCATATAATTAATAATAATTTCAAAGTACCTGTGGCTAAAATTTCATACGCCCTAACAGGGTGACATGTCAATTATTGTACAATTGTTCATATTAAATGCAAATAAATAAGTGAAATGAAAAATATTCGAGCGTTTTACCGCCTTTGAAGGAACGGATTTCGGTTTTTCACAGGCGAAAGTGTAACATTTGTATCTGATTTTGTCTGTGACATAAACTGTTTTTCTTTCTTTCTTTCGTTCGGCTGGTTTGCTCTGTGGCGTCCCTATCACCCCGCAGACGCCTCCTTCGAACGACTGGTAGGAAGAACGTACCCTATCTCTTTAGACTGTTCAAAATTTAATTCAAAGTTCAAATCTTTTTTATTCAAATAGACTTTTTACAAGTGCTTATGAATAGTCGAATGAATCTACCACTGGTTCGGAATGCCGTTCCTACCGAGAGAGAACCAGCAAGGAACTCCGTGGTTGCTCTTTTGAAAAAAGTTAAATATATTTACAATTGCATTAATCCAAAGATACATAAGTAACAGCAGACCTGAGTATTGTTGGAGCGAGTCAAATCCATGAGCTTTTATGAGCTTTTATCATTTATATAATCTGCGACAGTAGTATTTATATAAGCTTTTTTCAGGAGCATTTCTTTAATGGTTTTCTTAAACTTGTGTAAAGGTAGTGGAATTTTGGAAAGAATAGAATGCTCATTCCCACGAACGACCTTCGGACTTTCTTGAGGCGGAGCGATGGAGTCACGAGCCTAGTTCTAGTTGGCCTATCATGCAGATCGGCATATTCTTTTGTAATTCTGAATGTGCTGTTTTACGAAGATTAGATTACTGTAAATATATTGCAAGGCTACTAATGAGAGTTGAGACCGCTATACTAGAGCATACCTAGCCAACAGCCCCTGTTCCTCCATGAAATCCTCAGCATCGGGCTCGCAGCCCAGAGGGTCTGGCTGCTCCCGTACCATAACGTCCAACATCGATAGTACTGCTTCAACCTGCTCACAACATGGTTTTTATTAATTTTCGTTCAAAATATATGAAAAAACATCAATTTTCGCACACAGAAAATATAAGTAAGGTCCTTATTACATACAAAACGATCACATCATAATGACACAGTATTTCCTGATTGGTTGGTTGAGCCGGTTGATCAACATCAACTAATTCAAGTACTTACATCCTCAGGCATGGACACTGTGGTGTCGCTCTCCAGTACATCGTTAACTAGATGCACAGCGATCATCAACCGGCCCGGTTGGTTGAGCCGGTTGATCATCATCAACTAATTCAACTACTTGCATCCTCAGGTGTAGACACTGTGGTATCACTCTCCAGTACATCGTTAACTAGATGCACAGCGATCATCAACCGGCCCAGTTGGTTGAGCCGGTTGATCATCATCAACTAATTCAACTACTTACATCCTCAGGTGTAGACACTGTGGTATCACTCTCCAGTACATCGTTAACTAGATGCACAGCGATCATCAACCGGCCCAGTTGGTTGAGCCGGTTGATCATCATCAACTAATTCAACTACTTACATCCTCAGGTGTAGACACTGTGGTATCACTCTCCAGTACATCGTTAACTAGATGCACAGCGATCATCAACCGGCCCAGTTGGTTGAGCCGGTTGATCATCATCAACTAATTCAACTACTTACATCCTCAGGTGTAGACACTGTGGTATCACTCTCCAGTACATCGTTAACTAGATGCACAGCGATCATCAACCGGCCCGGTTGGTTGAGCCGGTTGATCAGCGGTGCGTAGTTTTGTAGTTTGATCAGTGTGAGGATGTTCTTGTAGTGGTCCGCTGGGAGCTTCAGGATCTTCATCAGCTCCTTGAAGTCTGGCGTGTTGTGTTCTAAGTGGGGTTTGCCGCTGTTGAGGAAAATAGTTAGTAAGTAAAAGTTTAAAATTAGTTAGTATTAGTAAGTAAAAAGGAAAATAGGTTGTTAGTAAGTAAAAGTAAGATTTACAGTAATTTGGGTTATTTAATGTCTTGTGGGAAGAAGGAACCAATTGGTTTTTATTCTCTCTTTATTAGAATACATACAGCACATATAAAACATAAGATGGCTACTTGAATCTAGTTATTACATTAGCTTTTGAAGTATTCACTGATAAGCAAATAAAAAAAATAGTTAAAGGTGCAGGAGTCATTTTAGTGAAATATAAAATAAATTGGAATGAAACAAAAACAATAATAAATAATAAAGTTACAATAAAAAATCGTACAGTTATAAGTTATCAATGCAAAATATCTCTTTATCTCAAGTATCATTTACCATACAGTTTATGGCAATACTATGCATATATTAAGTTTTTGGAAGTTTATGTTATGTTTTTAAATGTAGAAAATAACATCATAAGCATAACAAAAGTGGATTATTCAACATGGGGGTAAAATGTCTTACGTTACGGACTCCGGGATAAACCCAAGCGTAGCGAGGGATTTTAGAGTAACTCCCGAGCGTAGCGAGGTAATCCTTACCTGCTCTGATGTATATCAGCACAGATTCTGTCCGTGTGTGCTAGTACTCTGTCCACATAGGACAGTTTGTCAGGGTGGCAGCGCTGCGCTAGCTTCAGTAGTGCCAACTGCAGAGCCAACATGTCTTCTGGGGGCATGTCTGTGCGACTCTATTGGAATAAAAATACAGTTCTGAACTTATAGCCCAGGCTACTTGTGCAAGCAATGTATGGGAACCCTAAAATAAAAAATGTAAAGCTGATTTTTGGCACAAGCGTTCCTTGGGGTCTCAGAATTACTTCTTAAAAATTCCCCCCCTCTAGGCCGCGGGCTTAACCCCCCACCCCCCCAAACGTCTCCCCAACCGCAGTTTTTTGTAATTTTCTCAATAAATATTAGTGCTAGAAAAAAACCATCTAGGGCGAAAATAATTAACATTAAATAATCTACCATAAGGCACTTAAATCATTATGATCGGATAAATAGTTTTGCAAATATGCCGGCTTATTTGACGCATTTGTTTTTTTTTTTAAAATCGTATAAGTTTCTTGTGATTTGCACATAATGTATAAGAACTAGGAAAAAAACGACAAGAACAAAATGAAAGTTCATACAATCTTCTACAAAATGCTTTTTATTTCATTTCAATCGACCGAATACTTTCGGAAATATGACGATCGAAAACGTGCATGACAGAAAAATATTTTGCAATAATTTTGACTTTGTACCTACACATTCTATTTGATAATGATCGATGCTATATTACAATAAATTAATAGTAGGTAATACTCATGATATCTTTATCTACAAAACAACACCACATTCAGTAAATAATATATTAAATATTATTATTTATATTCGTTCAAAGTTCTAACAAAGACAAGGCGTCGCGTCGGCCGAAGAATAACGAATAGGATTGCAAAGGAAATGCGGGTGGAATGACATGGTTCGTGTGCAAATGTTACCATTGATGGGGAAGAAGGTGATGATGACGACCATGATGATGTGCTTTAATAATACCTACTAATATAATAATAATAAATACCTACGTCTCGAAGTCCTTTCTACTATATGTAGGTACCTATGCAATATGCATTTATCTAAAAACAATGTAAATGAACCACCAACATCCAACAGCTATCTTGCAGATAATTTTATCAGATTAACTTTTAACTGTTAACGGCATTCCGAACCAATGGTAGATTCACTGGACGATTCAAAAGCACTTGTAAAAGTTTACTTGAGTAAAAACATTTGATTTGATACTTGAATTGTAATACGATTACAAAAAAGCACAATCGGCTAGATATTTGAGAGGGGGAGGGGGGTCGTGGTAGGGGGGAGGTGGGAGGGGGGTGGTGGGAGTGGGGAGAAAAAAGGACATCATTTGCGCCTAAAATCAAAAATACGTTATTTATTTAGAGGTTAATTTCTATTTATTCCATAGTACTATGCTAAGTCTACATGACTACCACCGGTTCTTACACAACAGCAAGGTATATTTCGAAAACTATTTGTCCTATCATAATAAACTAAACACTATTTTATAGGTAAATTAATAATCTTTGTACTAAGTCCTGACAGCTTTTTTCCTAACTCTAATACTTTTTCTTGAAATTACAATAAACATTTACGGATTTTACAAAGGTTTAGTCTTTTATTCCAGTTAGGCAGCCATATTTCCGAAACTATTAGTTCTATCAAAATAAACTAAAAATTATTTTGAAGATAATTTAATGAAGTTCATTTTTGCTTCTTATGTTTTTTTTCCTAGTTCTAGTAGTTTCTGTGAAAATTCAAAAATATACCAACGGTTGTCGAAAAAAAAAAAAATTCTTGGAATATAGGTTGCCATATTTCTCGAACTATTGGTCCTATCTAAATTCACCATAAAACTTTTTTGTGGGGAATTTAGTGAAATTAATTACTCTTGCGAGGATTTTTTCCAGCTCTAATAGTTTTTGTGGAAATCGCAAATAAAATAGGATTCTAGCAATTTTTTTATTTTTTTTCGTACACTATACATGGATATATATTCAAAATTATTAGTCCTATCTTTATGAACTAATTTTTTTTTAAGAAGTGGTTAAATGGTGTTTATTTTTACTTCTGGGAGTTTTTTGCCTAGCTCTAATAGTTTTCTAGAAATTACAGAAAACATATAAAATTTTGAAAAATATTGCTTTTATGTTAACTATGACAGGTATATTTTCGAAATTATTAGTGCTATCAAAATTAACTAAATACTATTTTGTAGGTAATTTAACTATGTTTCTTACTGCTTCAATCAGATTTTCTTAACTCTGTTATTTTTTTCGAAAATTAAAAACAACGTACACGATATTTGCATATTATTTTCTTTATCTTACACAATAGGTAGGCATATCTCCAAAACTATTACTCTTATCAGAATAAAATAAATATCATTTTATAGCTAATTTAATAGCCTTTTATTTTGCTTCAGACATTATTTTTGTAGCTCTATCAGTTTTTATGGAAATTACAAGAAACTACATTACAAAAAGCCATACATGCAAAATATTTTCTTTTCATGCACAAAGGGTTAACATATCTCCGAAACTATTAATCTTATGGAAATGAACTAAAATATTATTTTGTAGATAATTTAATGAAGATAATTTTCTCCATAGAAAGTTTTTTTCTAGCACTAATATTTATTGAGAAAATTACAAAAAACTGTGGTTGGGGAGACGTTTGGGGCGGTGGGGGGTTAAGCCCGCGGCCTAGGGGGGGGGAATTTTTAAGAGGTACTTCTCAGACCCCAAGGAACACTTGTGCCAAAAATCAGCTTTACATTTTTTATTTTAGGGTCAATGTTTATTAGTCCCGTACTATTAATCCAGTTATACACAAACACTGGATGATAATGAGTTAGAAAAGAGTTTTTAATATTTTATCGTACTAAATACATGGTACTATAAAATACCTTGACAAAGATTTAGGCATCGAAACACCAGATGTTTTTTATGGCAGCCATTAAATTACCACACTAGTGCAAAAATATACTTTAATGAGCGGCTTAATATTATTGCCTGTATATACATATACAAGCATTAATGTTAACTGTGCAGTAATATTTTTCTTGCCCAACAGCGGGGAAAGCCTTCTGTATAGTTTTAATAGCAGTGAAATAAGATCAAGTTTTCGTCACAAGCAAATGTACTGTAATATAACGAAGACTTGCCTGTGTGATAGCAGCGACTTGGTCTGAGAACACTTCAAACAATTGTACTTCTTGCTCCTTCCCGTCTTCTAGAACTACGCTGAGATTCACATTACCCTCGTTCCTCTAAAAACAGCAAAAAAATTTTTTTTATTTTAAATATACATATAGGCTAGCGCTTGGCTGCAATCAGACTTGCATGCAAGAGGTGATGCAGCCTAAGGTGGAGCGCGCTTGCCTAGAAGATGCCTATTCACTCTTGATTTGAAGGTACCTATATTATAAGAGGATGGGAAAACGGAAGCCGGAAGGGCATTCCATATCCTAGCGGTTCGGATTAGAAAATTTAAAATCCTTATGATTTTAACAAAATTTTTATTCCAATACTTACAACTACAAAAAAAACTTCTTAAAAGGTTGAGATTCTAAAATGTTTTGCCTTATTTTTGCATATAAATTATCACATAAATAATTTTTAATATATTAACATTTTTGGCCTGATGGGAGGCTTCGGCCGTGGCTAGTTACCACCCTACCGGCAAAGACGTACCGCCAAGCGATTTAGCGTTCCGGTACGATGCCGTGTAGAACCCGAAGGGGTATGGCTAACAGGTTAGCCCGCTACCATCTTAGACTGCATCATCACTTACCATCATGTGAGATCGCAGTCAAGGGTTAGCCTGTAGTGGATAAAAAAAAAATATAATGCGGCCAATTCTGTATAACACAATCTCTAAACTAAACTAAAATGACAGCTTTAAATCTAGTTCTGTCCCTTTACGCAGGGAATATTATGAAAGGGTTAGCAATATTTTAAACTAGCTGATGCCCGCGACTTCGTCCGCGTGTAATAAGTTTTTTTGGATTCCCGCGGGAACTCCTAAATTTTCCGGGATAGCCTATGTCACTCTCCAGGTCCTCAACTATACCCATGCCAAAAATCACACCGATCCGTTGCTCCGTTGCTCCGTGATTGAAGGACAAACCAACAAACCAATAAACCAACAAACAAACTGACTTTCGCATTTATAATATTAGTATGATTCTGTAATATTTGTTTAGTTTAGAGATTGTGCACACAGAATCAGCCCCAATATCGTACGTATAATATCCCGCACCTGACTGAAAGCCGCGAGTCGTTCAATTAGCGCAATGATGATATTTTTAATGTTGACACCCGGCTGCAACTCCGCACAAGACTTCAAGAACGGCTGCAGATTGGCCAGGTGGAACTCGTCTGGGAACACCTAAAACAATAACCCAATGACATTTTTTTTTAACGTACGCAAGCCAAACATGGGTGTTCACTGAAAGAGTAAAGAACAAAATCTTATCCTGCCAGCACGCCATGGAACGAAGCATACTGAAGCTGAGAAGAATTCAGAAAACAAGAAACATAGACATTCGAAAGAAAACTAAGTTAATAGACGCTCTTCAGTATGCTCTCGAACAAAAATGGAATTGGGCAGGACATTTGGCAAGGTACAAAGACAAAAAGTGGACGTACCTTATATCAAAATGGCGAGGCCCAGTAGGCAAAAGGAAAGTAGGCCGACAAAGAAAAAAAATGGGCTGACGACATCGCTAATGTAGCAGGAAAGAATTGGATGTGTATTGCTACCAATAGACATAAATGGAAAAGGATGGAGGAGGCTTTTACCCGCAGGGGACCACATATTTAAATAAATCATAATATTTTATAAACACTAAAAATAATTTGTAATATGTGGGAAACAAAGCTTTAATAATAATAATTGCTATATGTATATATTAATAATAATATTTAAGTATTTTCGTGTGTCAATAGGTTCATATTTATGTTTATATATATTCATAAAAAATATTTATGTAAATATTATTAGTACGTAAAGTTTAAGTAGTATATTTCATGGCTATCTATATTGTTTCACTATCCCGCTCCTTTCTTAAAGGTTATTTAGTAACGGGATGCTTGGAGGAGATCACTTTTATTGACGCACCCTTGCCATTGCAAAGCGAAGTTCTGTTTTGTTTTTCTTTTTCTAGGTATGTTTTGTTTGTTCTAAATTCTTTATTGCACATACGTTACAATGCCCAAAGGCGAACTTAATACCTAGAGGTATTCGCTTCCAGGTGTTTTCTCCTTATGTAGCAATAAAGAGTTTATCTATCTATTTATCAATCAATAGTATGTGCTTGCACACTTTGTTTAGTTTTTCTTTTTCTAGGTATTTTTATGTCTTGTGTAGCAATAAATTTAATCTATCCATCAATAGTATGTGATGACGGCGCTGAATTCAAAATAAGACCTTTCAAGGCACGTAATGATAAAGACATAGAATACAAGTAGAGTAGTAGTCATTGGCGTGCACAGGATTTGAAGCGAGGGTTGGTTTGTTTGGTTAGAACACATATTTACTGACTGTCGTGATAAAAAATGAGCATTGACGTAATTCCGCCGGTAGTCCTTGTGATGTCCACGCATCTGAGCTTTAGGTTTTGAATAAAAACACTTGTTTATCAGTAAGTAGGTACACAATTGACGGTAACGTCCGCTCGCCACTGATGCCAGATCGAGAGTGCGAGTGAGGCGCCACGGACCATTTGCGCACTACATTTAATAGAATGCCACATCTCTTTCTTTTTATATTTTTTTTTTTAAATAAAATATTAATATACACAAAATGTCACCATGTCAAACTAACTCTTTTATAGATCCTTCTTCATGGTCGACGCCTTTAAATTTACCTTCAACTTTTCAGGTGTGTGTGTCCTGTACTTCTAACCAATTTCGTCATTCTTTATATTTATCTCTGATGGATTAAATTCTGAAACTAATTTATTTCTTTCACCATGTCCTTTACACAGACCTTGTCGGCAGTCTCCTATTCCTCTTCCTTTTTCTCTTTACTATCTCCTATTTCTGAACCATCATTATTATTTCAGTCTCTCAAAAGTGGTATTTTGTCATTTTATGTGCTGATGATACGACGATTACAATAAAATACAATGACAAATCCAAATTTGAAACAGACTAATAATTCAATTCATAATGTAATTACATGGTTAAATGAAAATAACTTAGATAATTATACTGACAAAACATAATTTATACAATATGAAACAACAAACTCAAAACATCCTTCTCTAAATGTAAAATTTTGTGGTCATTCTCCAATTGTTTTTTTTTTTAAATATTGAACCAATAGATAATAAATTAAATTGGAAACCGCACATAGATACAATTTGTAAAAAGATGTTTTCACCTGACAACGGATAAGGCATCACTGTGTGCCTATCATGGGCATATTATGTCAGCAGCTGTACTGACTGTCATGGGTATGTCATGTGTACTATGGTCTTATACTGTAGGGTAAATCGACAGATTTCGAGAAAGCATTTAATTCTCACAAAAAGTGTGTTAGAATAATAAGTGGAGTGGATAGTGCAAACCCCATTTCACCAGTGGTAGATTTACAGCTCGACCACTCAATAGCTCCTTACACACAGCTAAAAGTCCACTCCAATAACAAGTAATTGATTTGAAGTAATAGATTTAATATCCCGACTCTGCCTTGTATTTATTACATTAAAAAAATCTGCATATTTGTAAAAAAATACAATCATTACTTTAAACTTTTGGTGATATACACGAGAAAGACAGTAGGCAAAGAAATCCATTGGTATGGGTAATGGTAAATTGGCACTGAATACGAAGAAAGTTTATATAATAGTATGACAATTTAATTTTATAATCAGTTGTCAAAGATTTAATTGACTTATACCATTGCAAAATTCAAAACTAAGACAACAGATTGATTACTGACCCGCTAGAATTATTCTGTTGACGATTACCTGAGGCAGTAATATAATATTTTATTTCTTAGATTCAGTAGTTTTTTAGTTGTAATTTTCATAATTTGCCAATCAGCTTTACAATTGCTTTTTTTTTTTTTTTGGTAAATGTATGACCAAGCTTTGCTCGGTATTTTTTTTTTTTTTTTTGGTAAATCGTGTAGGACATACTTAATCGTAAATATATTGTCATTTCATGATAATAATAATGATTACTAAATCGATGACTATTGTTAATAGTACAATAATTAGTGGTAGAATGCATAAAATATATCTATTTTGATAGGATGTACCTACATTGCACATGAATTAATTAAGCACGCCATATGCGTGGCTTGGAACTATACCTACTACATATTTTATTGTAACAACTTGTTATTTACTTACCCACAATCAGAAATTAAATGCTTAGGATTTATACGATATTCCGAACATTAACGAAAATGAGACGGTCCAGATTTGTATGGCCGTGGGACTGGTTTGGAATACCTTTAATCTGAGGGTACCTACCAGTAGTGAAATTAAAGAAAATACAATCTTTAACCAGCTTTGATTGATTAATACCCCCAATTTGTCCTAATTTCAGACGTGAAATAATCTTTAAACGATTAGCAACACTAAACATGAGTCTGTGAGAATGGCGAATTCATATTTTATGACGTTTTCTGTCAAGTGTCAAATATAATGAACTATGTGTCATTAATCGCCACTGAGGTTGAATGAAAGCAAATTAACATGGCACCGCGATTTCGTATTTTCATTGTTACAGTATCAATTGTTGTGATTGGCTGAATTTATGGTATTCTTGCTGCGTTAATGGATTCTTTCCAATAGTGGAAGAGTGTTAACCAATCAGAGGTAATCACGATCGTTAAACTGTAGCTTATATTTTTAGCTGATCACCCTGCGGTATTATGACAGTGACTCAAGTCACTTGTCAGAAATGACATTTGACACATTTCGCGCCAAGTACTGCCTTCTCTATGGTTGAAGGCCGCCATCTTGGAAACATAATAAAACTTGAAATAGATTTTTATCTTTGCAAGTTATTTATTCTGGTATTCAAATTTATTTTACTTTAATAAAATCTATGTATTTTCCTCTATTTATGATAAAGTGTACAAGACCACACCCAAAATGATCCTTGGGTATCTCAGTTGCTTCATGGTGGGCAAGGGATGATTTTCTCTAATGGATTTGTTAGCAGCACGCATAACAAACAAATACGAATATCTAATTCTGGCTTTAGAACCCGTATTATCGTAGAAACCCAAGAAGATGGTTACTGGTTACCCCCTTAGTTACTGGTTCAATGACGTCCATTTTAGATGTTCGTCTTCTTTATTATTTATTTATTTATGGGACTCGTCTATGAAGTTGACAGACTGGAAAAACTGTTTTGTCTATAAAAATCCGATTCGTATACGAATCACCAATAAATTTTTGTGAAATTGTTTTTTCAATTGATTTGACATCAAAATCTAGTTTTAGCATGTTGAGGGAAATTGAAGTATCTTTAAATCAATTTTATCAATGACATAAACTTTGTATGACTTAGAACCAAATGAACCTAACACATTTAGAGGATCTTTAGCATTATAAGCCATGAAAGTTTCGTCTGAATCTGTTTGTCGGTTGGACACAATAATTTCAGATTGTTTCATGCGTTGCTAAGTTTTATCATTAATAACACCACCAGAATCAATGAGCATTTGATGTTAACTCCACCTACCTGAAAATCTATTGTTGCATCGTCATCGATGAGGAAAATATAATCAACAGATGTAGGCTCATTTTTTGGGGGTAGTTTGGAGTGTCTCCACTCTGGTGTTTGAGTTCTATCATTTTCTTGACCAAGAGGTTGGAACTTTGTCTTTTATTGGCCCTTGTTATCAGTGTTTGTGGAAATACCGTCAGAAACCACATTTAAAGCAATTAGCACTAATTGCAGGGCAGGAACTACTATAACTTTTGTGATTTTACCGCCACATCGGCTACAGAGATCAACCTCTTTTTTGGTATGTAGTTTGGTGGGCTTAACCTCAATTTTATTAAGGCTGGTAACTAGTTGTGTTTGTGCTCTGTCTATCGTGGAACTCGTTTACCCTTGTTCAACAGTTTCTAGAGGGTTTTGTTATGATTATATTTTAGATTGTTGCCGTTTATCCAAGTAACAAAATATTCTTCCTCAATTGGCCAAGCTACACTTCTGTTATTTGGTCAATTGAGATTTTCATCTTCCTAAGCAAAGTTGCACCCCGAGATTTGTCATCTTAGCAGACGAATCAAGACTTATCAAACTTTTCGACTGATTCTTGTTTAATCAACCGAAAGATATCGTTCAAATAAATAACCTTGCTTAGAGGAAAAATACTCATTCAATTTTTATTGCGATACTAGCTGACCCGGCGAACTTCGTACCGCCTTAGTATGCAAAATTAAATGTATATTTTTCAATATTTCTGAGAGATTTTCTTAATATTTTTTCCGTAAGAACCTTCTCCTAATAATAACAAATACAACAAAAAAAGAATTAGTGAAATCGGTCCAGCCATTCACGCGTGATGCCGTGACCAAGGAAAACGGGTTTCATTTTTATATATATAGATTATAACCGTCAGTCATGTCAGAATTAATCACGTGATTTCCGGGGATGATGAATTAAATATCTTGTAGTGACATACCTCCGGAACGTAGGTGCTATGAAGTATATTCCAAAAGCACAAAGATTGGATCACCCTCACAATGGAATGGTCTAGTGTTGAAACTTGTGATTGGGACATGTTGGACGATCTCCAAACTAGGTAGAGGGTATATCTAGATCGATTCATTAAATAACATTCAATAAATTAACTAATTTAATTAATTAGTCAAATACCAAAATAATTAAGGGTCAATAGTTACTTGGCATTAAAACAGTCGGAGCAGTATCAATGAGGCACAATCATAGGATATTTTATTGTTGATGAATTATTTCATTGATAATTATTGATTACGATAGACAGTGCAAAGTACATTCGATTCGCCGACGTTCGACTCATTTTTAGTGATCTACCCACATTATTATTTCGTTTTAACGATAACAATTATATGACTTCAAGGTTATTGAAAGTGGTACTTTGTTAAAACAGGTAATTAGCGATAGTATTAACAATAATGCTATGTTCGTTGGAACTTTTGTTTATTGATCGAATATATATTTCGATAGGACACACATTATTATTTAGTTTTAAAGATAACAATTATATGACTTCAAAGTTATTGAAGTGGTACTTTGTTAAAACGGGTAATTAACGATAGTATTAATAATAATGTTACGTTCGCTGGAACATTTTTTGTTTTATTCATGGAATTATATTTCGATAGGTATACCAACATTATTATTTAGTTTCAACGATACCATAATAATATGACTTCAAAGTTATTGAAGCGGTACTTTGTTAAAACGGGTAATTGACGATAATATTAATAATAATATTATGTACGTTGGAAATTTTGTTAATTGATCGAATTATATTTCGATAGGTACGTACGTGGTATACCTACCTACGTAGAATAATTTTGCAAACAGATTTGGTCAACAATGCATTTCTGAGTAACTAGGTATATAAAAGTAAAATTTCGTAACTAAATACCAATACACGGTTTACGAGTTCATGCAATTATCGACGTAATTACATTTATTAAACTACGCGACACATCCACCGATCATTCGCCGGTACTGTTCGCCCATAGTTAGGTACCGACACACAATAAACTCAAATACCAATAAAACAATAAAGTTAAATAAGATTGAGAAGAAAGGAAACGTAAATTCATAGGTTTTGGCATTTAAACCGTACCTTATCTATTCCTCTTCTTCTCATAAGATTTTGCGAAATTTCAAAATGTTGCTGACCAATTTCTGCAAGCAGGTACTTATCCATGTAATAATTAGAGCGAAATTTACTTACTGCGCTTTTACTCGTCGCCATTGTGATGTCCACGCATCTGAGCTTTAGGTTTTGAATAAAAACACTTGTTTATCAGTAAGTAGGTACACAATTGACGGTAACGTCCGCTCGCCACTGATGCCAGATCGAGAGTGCGAGTGAGGCGCCACGGACCATTTGCGCACTACATTTAATAGAATGCCACAGTCCTGTTCCCCTACGGACTCCAGTTGGGACAAACGTACCAGGTTAGAAATTAGTAGTACGTATATAAAGAATCACCTGTATAATACACTCCATGAGATATTCCTGCGCGATAGCGTCCCGGCAGCTGACAACTTGCTCCAGTATGCCCGGCAGCACGAGCCGCCGATAGTCCTGTTCCCCCACGGACTCCAGTTGGGACAAACGTACCAGGTTAGAAATTAGTAGTACGTATATAAACAATCACCTGTATAATACACTCCATGAGATATTCCTGCGCGATAGCGTCCCGGCTGCTGACAACTTGCTCCAGTATGCCCGGCAGCACGAGCCGCCGATAGTCCTGTTCCCCCACGGACTCCAGTTGGGACAAACGTACCAGGTTAGAAATTAATAGTAGTAGTATAAAGAATCACCTGTATAATACACTCCATGAGATATTCCTGCGCGATAGCGTCCCGGCAGCTGACAACTTGCTCCAGTATGCCTGGCAACACGAGCCGCCGATAGTCCTGTTCCCCCACGGACTCCAGTTGGGACAAACGTACCAGGTTAGAAATTAGTAGTAGTAGTATAAAGAATCACCTGTATAATACACTCCATGAGATATTCCTGCGCGATAGCGTCCCGGCAGCTGACAACTTGCTCCAGTATGCCTGGCAACACGAGCCGCCGATAGTCCTGTTCCCCCACGGACTCCAGTTGGGACAAACGTACCAGGTTAGAAATTAGTAGTAGTAGTATAAAGAATCACCTGTATAATACACTCCATGAGATATTCCTGCGCGATAGCGTCCCGGCAGCTGACAACTTGCTCCAGTATGCCCGGCATCACGAGCCGCCGATAGTCCTGTTCCCCCACGGACTCCAGTTGGGACAAACGTACCAGGTTAGAAATTAGTAGTAGTAGTATAAAGAATCACCTGTATAATACACTCCATGAGATATTCCTGCGCGATAGCGTCCCGGCAGCTGACAACTTGCTCCAGTATGCCTGGCACCACGAGCCGCCGATAGTCCTGTTCCCCCACGGACTCCAGTTGGGACAAACGTACCAGGTTAGAAATTAGTAGTAGTAGTATAAAGAATCACCTGTATAATACACTCCATGAGATATTCCTGCGCGATAGCGTCCCGGCAGCTGACAACTTGCTCCAGTATGCCTGGCAACACGAGCCGCCGATAGTCCTGTTCCCCCACGGACTCCAGTTGGGACAAACGTACCAGGTTAGAAATTAGTAGTAGTAGTATAAAGAATCACCTGTATAATACACTCCATGAGATATTCCTGCGCGATAGCGTCCCGGCAGCTGACAACTTGCTCCAGTATGCCTGGCAACACGAGCCGCCGATAGTCCTGTTCCCCCACGGACTCGAGTTGGGACAAACGTACCAGGTTAGTCCCAACCAGGATACGCAGTTCTGATCGCTCGCGTTCTCGACGCTCTTTGTCCCTGTGCCGAAAACAAAACTTATTGATAAATACCCTCTCTCTGCGTCGTTTTCCCCATTACTCTATGTCGCTTACATTACAGCGGTCATGACCCCTTCCCATCAAATAATGGTAAGAGTTTTCTTGGGATAATAATGCAGTGGGTTCCCAACTTTCCACGTCCTTCTGCATACGACTCGACTAAGAGTATTTAAACTAGGTTTTTGTAACGATTATTATCAGATGTTAGTGATAATAACCGGGATCGACGGCTATAGACGGCTTAACCTCCAAATTCGGTCACCCATCCAGTTACCGACTTGGGTCAACGTTGCTCAACTTTCGCAATCGACTGATCTGCGTTGCGACAACTAGGCCACTCGTCCCTCCATAAATAGATAAATACCCAATAAGTTAAAAATCAATTTCAATCAATCAAAAAGCAGAGGAAAATTTTAAAATTAAAGAAACATGCTTTATTCGCTGTAAACAGTACAGGGGCCATACTGTGAACTGTCAACACTTAAAGCAATACGTAAGCAATCCTACTCAAAATGACAATTTGATGTCACATACCTTGACGTCCCTAAAATAAGGACCATAATTCTAAAACTCGAGAGTCACCAATAACTAAACAATATTGCTTTAATTAGCAGTATGGCCCCAGGTGTTAAGACTGAAAGAGTTTATCTTTTCAAAGTATTAATGTGTGATTCAAAAATCGAGAAAGATGAAATACCTTGAATGTCCTTGGTGCTGCATTCTGACCCACAATTTATTCATTTCGGCGAAATTCATCAGAACGAAATCTATCGCGTCGCGAACCTACGATAAACATTTTTTTAGTAGGTTATTTGCATCATAAGAAAATCACAAGGATTTGAAAACGTCTGGCTTAGTGGATGATTTAGCATTTTGATCTCCTATCATCTCTATGTTGTATCTGTGATATTATTTAATAAAACACTATGTGACATTTTTGTTTATTAATGAAAAGCCCACAACCAATCCAAATAGGTAACAATAAAAGTTTTCTTGTGTGACGTGATTTAAAAAAAAAATACAAAATGGTGGTTTAAAATTCAACTTTTAACCTTCAACAAAAAGGTACAGTACCCGGCAATAAATATTGCACATCGACCTTTGGAAAGAGACAATCGGTTATTTCGGCTTCGTATAGCGTTATCTCTGTCGCACACTACCTATATGAGTCATATAGGGTCATATGAGTCATATAGGTAGTGTGCGACAGAGATAACGCTATACGAAGCCGAAATAACCGATTGTCTCTTTCCAAAGGTCGATGTGCAATATTTATTGCCGGATACTGTAAATGTAGTAGTAGCCAAATATCATAAGACATATTATCATACTTCATATAACTAATATTATTAATGCGAAAGTGTGTTTGTTAGTTGGTTTGTCTTTCCATCACGCATCGACGGAGCAACTGATCGACGTGATTTTTTGCATGGGTATATAGTTGATGACCTGGAGAGTGACATAGGCTCCTTTTTATCCCGGAAAATTAAGGAGTTCCTGATGGAATTAAAATTAAAATTCCACGCTAACAAAGTCGCGGGCATCAGTTAGTTACGAAATATTTGAATGTGACTCACAGTGCCTTCATTTTCGTTGGGGGCCTCAATAGTGTCAGGCAGAACATTTCTGGTGCACTGCAGTAGATAGTTCCTGAGGAACAAACCACGCAACGGATGCTGGACTCCTCTGCACATTTCTACGAGATCCTGTAACAAAAATGTTAAAATTATCAACTTTAGTAATTTCTAATTAATTTTGACACAAGACATCTTGATTTAAAATACATTGAAGATTGGTTTTAATAATAATTAAATAAATTTGGCATAATTAAAGAAGTGCAATAAGAATAGGATAGCAATTAATTTTAGGCCTTCATAAGATTTATTAGCACATCAATGCGACAACACTTGAGCTAGTCTTTGAGCGGCCATATCTTATGAACCAACTGATGAATATCGTCAGTTTTTATACTGTTTACAAAGGTACTACTCATATCATAATGCCATACTAGTATCAGCCTTCCTAGTTATTGTTCATTTTTGGTAACCATAACTCGTCTTTGAGCGACGATAAGTAGTCAGTTGCCCAACCACATTCAAGCAGACTATCACTATTCCCACCAGAGAGCCCTTTACCCACCAAATACTAAATCAGCCTTCTTTTTAATAGTTACCAAAAGTACAGTTATCTAATTCTAATTGTATTGTAATTGTGTCTGTGGTAAAGTAGATAGAATGAAGAATGCAATGCAATGCAAAAAAAATGTAATGTTATATTATGCAAAACATAACTGCCTCGTTGGTATAGTGGTTAGCATGTTAGACTGCAGCTGACGAGGTCCCGGGTCCGAGTCCCGGGTCAGGCCATAACAAGTATTGGGTTTTTCTAACAAGAAATTCTCAGTACTAGCCCGGAGTTAGGATTTCTAGACTTGGCGGTATTTCACCCCCGTGCCTCGGAGAGCACGTTAAGCCGTCGGTCCTGCGCCTGATCTCTCTCCGGTCGTGTCGGATTTTCCGTCCCATCGGGCTATGAGAGTAAAGGAACAGAGAGTACACTATAATATCTCCCGCGCAGATGGCTAATCTCTCTGGAGATTGGCCGCCGTGGCCGAAATTCGGTCGGGAGGACATTATTATTATTATGCAAAATATAAAAGATACCTTCAACAGATCCCTCCGCAAGTTGGAATTGGTCTTGATATAGACCAAACCCACTGTGATGAGTAGGTACAACCTGGGCACAATGTTGCCCGCATATTGCACCAGCTCATACAGGTCGGCTACTTTACGGCCCTTCTGGAACTCCTCTAACAGGTAGAGCTCTAAGTGACGGAGCTCATCTGTTATGGCCATATCTGGTGTTTTTGTAAAGGAGAATCATACTAATATTATAAATGCGAAAGTGTTTGTTGGTTTGTCCTTCAATCACGCAGCAACAGAGCAATGGATCCACGTGATTTTTGGCATGGGTATAGTTGAGGACCTGGAGAGTGACATAGGCAATTAAACCTCGCGGACAAAATCGCGTGCATCAGATGGTATTTAATTAATTCATATCTAGGTAAGTATTCATATTATATACACACTGACAAAATCGGGACATCACCTAGTTCTATATATAAAGGATACAAAGCTCATAATAGCTTTTGGGTGATAGGAGAGAGGTCCTTAGTTCTCCGAGCATAGTAGAGGCATGTTTCAGTGCGTCCATCAATTTTGACTTGTCCAAGCATCTCTTCATCTGGAATGCCTGAAATATAAACAACATTTGGTCTTAGCAAATGAGTAGGTGCAAATTTTTTATTATGTTAACTCAAAACAACCTGTTTAATTATAGTTTAAAACCTTAATGTTTCACCAATTAGGTCTTTACAGTAGATCTTCCTATTGCGTCACTTCAATCCATTGCTTCAGTATATTATTCTATAGCATATCACTAGTTTATGATTACGTAAATGATAAAAGGGCCAATGCAATTGTCTCTTGCAATGCTATTGCTATGTTAAGAGGCCGGTTCGTGCCGCTCGCAATTTCTATTCGAACCGCAAATATAAATTTGCCGGTATATTGCTATCTCTGTTTGGCTGATGATACATGATCGCGTGCAAGCGAGATAGCAATATGAGCGTAGCAGAATTTGTTATACATTTAGTCTTGTTCCGTGAATACCAAAAATGATGAATGAAAAATTGTTGTGTTTTTAACTTCGTGTTGTTATTCCGTAGCTTGACAATATAGGCTATGTTCCTGATCAATTAGTACGTGAGATATCGTTGGTTTTAATATGAAACAAATAAGGAGAAAACATGTCATTTATGTCATAAAAACATGCAAAACGCAATGTGCTTACATTTAATTTTGGGAAAGTATTTTGAAAAAATAATTATCCAGGGACCTAGATAAATACAAGTTCAATCTTAATAATCGCATAATATGGTGGAAATATTCTCGAATTACAAATTATTTTGGTATTACGTTTGTATGGGCAATTCCCCCTCCGCTGGGACCTTAAGGACTATGGTTACTTATGTATGTACACATTGATGAAATTGTACTGTTGAAGATTACGTAAATGACAAAGGAGCATGGATTTGACTCGCTCCAGCAATGCTAAGGACAGCTGTTACTTATGTATTCTACAAATTAATGAAATTGTAAATTATTATTTTTTTCAAAAGAGCAACCGCCGAGTTTCTTGCTGGTTCTTCTCGGTAGGAATGGCATTCCGAACCAGTGGTAGATACACTTGACGAATCAAAAGCACTTGTAAAAGTTTATTTGAATAAAAAAACATTTGAATTTGAATTTATACCTGGGAATTGTGCACCTCCCATTGTATATTAATATTACTCATTAGAAAACTACATACAAGTGCCGATATCAACTGTATAAAGGCTCAACTGATATAAGTGAAGAGTAAATACACAAATAATAATTTTTGAATATCCTCACTAATAACACAGATGCAAGACACTGATTCTGTCTGTTAGATAGCTTGCATTTACAGTTTAATTTCCATTCCACTTTGAATATCGAAAAATACATAATATACACCAATTGATAATGTATACAGGCATCAATGATAAAATTCTATGTAAGTTTATAGGAGTAGGTATACAGGAGAAACTTATTTACCTGGACCTTAACAACGTTTAGCGCTTCATCTAGAAGCTTCTCCTGCTCCTCGACGGGGGAAGCCTGGTTCGTCATCTGGGCCTGCCCACAAAACAGTTAAAATAATAACGTAATAAGTAAAGATTATAATCACATATCACATTTACAACAACTAACATTCGACCAAATATACAAAAACGGGTGGTCTATGCTCTCCATGTGTGTAGATTGACGTATTATTATACGTACCGGCCTTGGTTCCGCAATTTTATTTGCTGATCAAGATGTTTTTGCTGAAAATCTCCTTGAAATTGGGTGTACCAATTTGTTGATCTTACAGTTTTTTTTTTAATGGATTTGACATTTGGCTTGTAGGGTTGCTGACCCTATTATTAATTATTATTTTTTTACAAACTTATGGGTAGGAATTATGCTAATTACACCCACCAGCACATATGATTTGGAAGGGTATAGCGAATTTTGCGATAGATACATTAGTTCTAAAGTTATTTCCCAAATTAATTCGCAATGCTTTGCCGAGTTTCAATACTACTCACTTATACTTTTTCACTCAGTCGACCTGTAGTCGACGTAGTTCATTAGATATTCTGTTGTGGCAATACATTATTTTCACCGACCAGAAAAAAAAGATAATTTTTAGGTACGTCGAAAAACCACAGAGTTTTGGAACAAAAGTTATGGGACGATATGGTGGGGTACCACTATCTAGCCAGCAAAAAACGTTCGCAACGAGTAAGATTTAGAAGTGAAAACATGCTCGCGTTGTAACGAAGACAAAAGGTCTTAAATATAATTATTATACTACATAATATTAAAAAAATATATAATATATTCGTTTTCATGTTTTCACTTCTATCGGCACTCTCTATGCCTGCCATTTTTTTAATGTATAGTATAAGTATGTTCGCTATACAGTATCTAATTATTATTTATATATTTTTATGAATCATCAAATAAATAATATAAATGCGAAAGTTTGGGTTGATGTTTGTTACTCAATCACGCCCGAACGGCTGAACGGATCTGGATGATATTTGGCACAGAGGTAGATTATAGTCTGGAATAACACATTTACCTACAATTTTTACTTCTTATCCCGGTACACTAAGGAGTTCCCGCGGGAATCAAAAACCTAAATTTATTCTACGCGGACGTAGTCGCGGGCATCAGCTAGTTGTGAATAAAAAAAATAAAAGTGTTATGATAATTTTGTAAAGTAGTTTTTGATTTTTATCGATAAAAAAATTATAATAAAAAATTTACACATTCTTTTTACCTCGACTAGAACTTGAAATTAATATTTATGTAAAAGGAACTTCATTCTTTTGATGTCCCACGACACCGACGACTTTTTTTTTATTTAGATTAAATTTGGCACAAATTAAATCTAAATAAAAAAAGTCGTATTTACGGTTAAATTAAAACGAAATAATTAAAAACGAAGATAACATTAAAAAGATGATCCAAACCGCAGCAATGAAACAATGTGTCCATAACGCTGGTTGCGTTAATCTTCTAAATAGCTAAACTTTATGTTGGCCGAGGTAACTGCCAACATAAAGTTTAAGGTCACCTGTGGAATCTGTGAGATGAGAAGATAGATCCCTAAAAAAAGATTTAACATCTTCGCCCCACGCCCTCACGATCTGTGCCCCACGCCGCCGGTGGGCCACACCGCAAGTGTATCTGTCACAAGATAATGTCATAAGATTGCAAAAACCGTTAGATTGTAATCTAACTAGCAAAATTGTAAACTGTCGATAGATTACAATTTAACGCATTATTTTTCGGTAGATTGTAATCCTATGTGTCCAAACAAGCGACGTTCCTTGCTACCACAGATTTATCAGGGCGATCGCGTAACTTCTGCATCAATCATTGTTACAGTATCAATTGTTACGATTGGCTGAATTAATGATATTCTTGTTGCGTCAATGGATTCTCTCCAATAGTGGTAGAGTATTAACCAATCAGAGGTGATTGCGATCGTTACAATATAGCTGTCATTTTTAGCCGGTCGCTTCGGTCGCCCTGTCTTACGACCTCCTTACGACGTTACCTGCGGTCCTGCAGCAGGGTGGAATTATCGGGCCTGCAAGAACACACGCATTGGCACTGCAATCAGGTATTGCAGATCGGTGGGCTTTAAAATTTATTCATCTTTTTGGTTCTTCTTCGTTTGCTTTTGGCAAAGCATCTTCTTGATTTAATTTCTGAACTTTTTAGAAGGCTGTCAATTGTCATCTGTCATGTGTCTACTCAACTCATCGTTACTCGACATTGGCAAAGTGCACTGTGCTGTTTTGGCACTACTGAAAGCCAAAAACCAAGAAAAGAAGAAGCACAAGGTGACAGGTGACAAGCAAGCAGGTGACAAGCTGGTGACAAGTATCTTTTTTTTCTGGTCGGTGACAAATGAATTGTTGATTTTCTTCATGGATAAATAAATCGAAAGATAATGGATAAGCCTAATTTAAGCCAGTATTTTGGAGGTTCAGAGATCCCGCCCGCATCGCAGTTCTTCGATGAAATAGGGACGTCCCCATCCGACATGATTCAAAGCGTTTATTTGGGCGAATCCGAAGGTATTTTTAACTAGTTACTTTGCATTGTTTTCTTTGAATAATCACACTTTTGTGTACGTTATAGTAAGTTGATAGTTATGGTTGGTTTTAGGGACACAACCTATAACAACAGGAGCGTTTCCAACGGATATGACAACATCTTTTACGCAGCATCAAGGTCCACAAGAAATCAGTTTTACCAATGTTGTGCCAACTGTGAGCGCTTCCACGGCGATCCCCGCGACCAGCTTACCTGATCCATCCACATTCTTTGACACGATAGGCCCTGAACCTCAAATAGGGCCAATTAAAAGTAATATAGCGTCACCATCTGTACTTACTGAGGCAATGGATGGCTTGAGCATTAAGGTAAGTAAGTAAATGAAAATTAGGATTCTGTAGTAACTTTATATTTATAAAAAGAGGTTGCTCTCTATCCATTTGTTTGGTATTTTTTATGGCTACACACCTGATCTTGATGAGGCATAAAGATTTATATTTAGGAAAGCAAAACAAAAAATTTATCGATTTATTTTTATTCAAGCTACATAATTAAAAAGCTATGCAACTAAGGAGTGACATTGTACCCATAGTAACTAACATTGTAATTGAAACTGTAATGAAAGCATTTTTTTTTTTTTCAAATTAACGAATGAGAAAACCTTAAAATTATTGCATTTGCTAGAACCAACCAGTTGATAAGGAAGCTGATAGAAGAAGGGATGCATGGATACCAAATGAGGAAGCTAAGAAAACATTGCTAAAGGTAACCATTACTTTCATTCATCATGAAAGAAAGAAACAGCATCTTTTATTTAACTCATATTAGGGATGTTTTTTTTAAGTAGTTCAAACCTAAATAAGTACAAATTTTTAAAACTTGTTAACTGTGGGTTCATATACAAAACTGATGAAGTTATGTGTGCCTGCTTGAATGATTTTAAATTTATCAATGCAAAACAGTTTTCTTGTTTCAATCAAGCCATAATTGAGCAGTAGATCAAAGTGATTTGTTGCAGGGGTATTGGTAAAGACCTGCAGAGTCACATAGTGATAGTACTTCTTATCCTGGAAAATCAAAGTCTCACAGGATTTTGAAAACAAATCTTAATAAACAGAGTCATAGGCATCATCTATTTCAGCCGTTCTGGCATTATTGAGTAATAAACATCAATCCATCCATCTTAACTTTCGTATTTATAATATTAGTATAGATGATGATATGCCCCCAACGCCACTACAGTTGGTCACACATAAATTGATCATTCTCAGGCACAGTCTTCACCAAAAGGCTCATTCTTCCCTGAGAGGGAAGTGTTAACAATGCCAGGCCTAGTTTTGGAGGAAGAATTGGTATGTTTAAATTTATCTTTGATCATTAGTATAAACTAAGTCTTGTATAAAACTGCTTAGAACTAGGCTGATATCACTTTTTGACATGTTTATTCCAGGGTTAACATGAAAATGACGTAGTTTGCTAACAGGTGTTTTCAAATTATACAAAATAAGTCTAATATTAAAGCTTAGACCACATGCATGTATTATGTTTTAAAGTCTCTTCAATCCTAGCATTATTACTGAAGCTATGACTGCTAGATATTCAATAATTCATTCCAAAACGAGATTCACTAGTAAAATTCGCACTCAAACTTGTGAAATTGTATTTGAATGAGAAATCTGTGACATTTTTTTTTATCCCCTACAAGTTAGCCCTTGACTGCGATCTCACCTGATGGTAAGTGATGATGCAGTCTGAGATGGTAGCGGGCTAACCTGTCAGGGGCATGGAAGTTATAATTAACCCTATGCAGTTTCTACACGGCATCGTACCGAAACGCTAAATGGCTTGGCGGCACGGCTTTGCCGGTAGGGTGGTAACTAGCCACGGCCGAAGCCTCCCACCAGGCCAGACCAGGAAAAATTCAGAAATTATGAATTCCCAAATTGACCCTGCCGGGGATCGAACCCGGGACTTCCGCACGTTAAGACAACAACGCTCAATACTGCGCCACGGAGGTCGTCAAAAATTATTATAACTGTCACACTCACAGACAGATGCCCTCCAAGAAGTGGCAGTCAAATATCTGGGTGTCAGTTCAGCGGGCAGTCGCGGTGTGGTCCGAGCGGAACACGTGAGCCGAGACGAGGCGGGGCTGCGGGAATTGTTACGGACGGGATACTTACGCGCTGCGGTTAATCTCACAGCCACGCTCATCAGTGCCGCTGGACAGGGTGAGACAACCTACGCACAATCTTTTCCAGTAGCGAAGCTCTATTTTTCCACTTCTTTAACGTCTGATCACGTCGTTTTATCTGCCACTTGACCAAAAGAGTATTGAAAGACTAGAAGTTTGTAGATAATACCCATAATTATTGGTAGATTGAGATGAGCTTACGTGATCAATTAAGGAAGTTGAATAAATACATTTTCGCTATTGGAACTATTCGCTATTTTTTACAATCCAACAATTTTTATTTTATTTTATTATTAATTTATTATATCAATATATATAAAAATCAATGCCACTTTTTGTTGTAATTTTATAACTCAAGAACGGGCTCACCTATAAAAACCAAATGTTTAGGCTTTGTTTGGACTATTTATTATAGTAGATGGTTTATGTGAAGTTTGCACAAAATCGGTCGAGCGTTTCTTCATTTATCACATTTTTTGTAAACGATTTATACGTAGCGAAGCACGTATCGGGCCGCTAGTTATTTATATTTTCTTTATTGTATTCCGTTCCTGTGATCCACGTGACTCTATATTCAAAACTATAATCTATCTCTGTACCAAATATCATCCAGATTCCTTCAACTGTTCTGGCGTGACTGAGTAACAAACATCCATCCATTCAGACTTTCGCATTTATAATATTAGTATAGACAATCAATGATGGCAGGCGCGGGCCGTATGCACAGACCGACAAAACACACGGCCAGATCCCTACAGCTGTGGCTGACGCGGTTCGCAGTGATGTGTCGCATCAAGCTGTACGAGCCTCTGACCAAGGAGGCAGAGCCGTTCGGAGACTTTAGCAAGCCGGACATGTTTTATCAGGTACTTTTATTTTTATTTTTTATTTTTATTTTCTTGCTATTTATTTTATTTTATTTATTTGTTAACATCAGGCAACTAGGCCCATAGAAATATATACATAATACAACATTTATAACACAATGGAATAGTATTAATACATATGAAAATAATTATGAAACTAGGTATTCTGGAACTGGCTTCCCTGAAGCGACGGTAAACTATGCCCTCAGGCCAAAAGTCTGAGCTGAGGAATACGTCTTTGCACGAAGCCGGAACAGTAAGGACATACGAGCTGAAGTAGGTTGTCCTACTGGACTTAAGTTTATCCAGGGTCAGCTGCACTTCAGTCATCTGCGAACAACCAGATTCTCGCGAACCTTCTGCAGCTGTTCCATGGCGATACGTGTTCAGAATATACCGTATAATATCTGCCTTGCTATATATGTAAGTTTTTTTTCCAGTGACCCACAAGTCAGTATAATACTTGTACCTACTTATGTGTTGTATTGTTTTCTTATTTGAGAACCTTTTTCTTTTTTGAGAAAAGAGCAACTGCTGAGTTTCTTGCCGGCTCTTCTCAGTCTTTCCGAAACGGTGGTAGAGTCTTAACGTGCCATAAGTGACACTAGTTGTCCTACATGAAATAAATAAATCATTTTTTTGTGACTAGCAAGCAAACTATTGTAGGAAAACTTCTTTTAACTGGAAAAATTAATTGAGCCACCGCGTGTTTTAAGTTTTTTTTTATTCCCGCTAGAACTCCTCAATTTTCCGGGATAAAAAGTAGCCTATATTACTCTCCAGGTCCTCAACTATACCCATGCCAAAAATTACGTCAATCCATTGCTCCGCTGCAGCGTGATTGAAGGACAAATCAAACAAACACAATACGTATGAATCAGGCAAGAAGAGAGAGCTCAGTGGTTAAAAGGTCGAGGTTTCTATTTGGGAAAACCGGGGCTCGAATCCCAGACAAAGCCTCTAAATTTTCGGTAAAAATAAACAAAACTAAAAAAAAGTTCTAAAGTCAAACAATGCTATAATATAGTCTTCTTTTTGTCTATCTCAGTTCTATCCAGAGGCGTACGAGAATCGAACCGGCTCTCTTGTGCCGTTCTCCCTGCGCCTATTGATCGCTGAGCTACCGGGGCACGTGGGCAAACCAGAGGAAGCTATGGACAGACTGTACGCTATGCTGAATGTTATACAGCAGGTAGGCACATGTTTGAACGGATTTTTTTAAATATTTTACAAGTTAGCCCTTGACTGCTACTACATCTGGTGGTGAGTGATGTCTCCAGTTTAAGATGGTAGCGGCTAACCTTCTCGGGGTATGGAAGTTACATTAAACCCCTACACCTAATCAGTTTATACCCGTACGCTAAATCGCTTGTAATTTAGACTTGGTACAAGAGTTCCTTAAGGTTTTAGAAGTATCTCCTCGAAAATCCCCACGCCTGGGACACCGGTATCGTCCCCTCCCCCCTCAAATGTCTTGCTGACCATGTATTTTTGTAATATCCACAAAAACTAATAGACCTTGGAAAAAAAACATCGAAAGCAAAAATAATTGTATCACAAAAATCAGCTTCACATATTTTTTTTGAAGGTGAATGTTTATTATTCTTCAGATGATCGCTAACCTCGAGGAGGGTAAAACGGAGGACGGCAGTGGAACCATCACTTTGGAGGACAAGACGGAATCGCTTCGACTGTGGACCGGCAGGCGGACCAGGGTCTTGCATTCTGTGGTCAACTGCGCTATTGCTTTGAAGGTACGTTTTTTATATTAATCGTTTAAGAAGGCAGCGGAGGATGAATTGCCCGTCGTAATACCATTATTATTTGTAATTCGAAAATATTTCCACCATTTTATGCAATTATTTAGACTGAAATTGTGTTTATCTAGGTCCCTGGATAATAATGCTTTCAAAATACTTTCCCAAAATTAAATGTAAGCGTATTGCGTTTTGCATGTTTTACGACATAAATGACATGTTTTCTCCTTATGTGTTTCATATTAAAACCAACGATATCTTACGTACTAATTGATCAGGAACATAGCCTATATTGTCAAGTTACAGAATAACAACACGAATTTAAAAACACAACAAGTTTTCATTCATTTTTGGTATTTACGGAACAAGACTAAATGTATAACAAATTTTGAATGCTCATATTGCAATTGCATAATCATGTATCATCAGCCAAATAGAGAGAGCAATAGGTATACCGGCAAATTTATATAATACTAGCTGACACCCGCGACTTCGTACGCGTGGATCGAGGTTATGTAGTTCCCGCGGGAACTCTTTAATTTTCCGGGATAAAAAGTAGCCTATGTGTTATTCCAGACTATAATCTATCTCTGTGCCAAATTTCATCCAGATCCGTTCAGCCGTTGGGGCGTGATTGAGTAACAAACATCCATCCATACATAGATACATCCATACATCCATACCGACATCCATACATCCATACCGACATCCATACATCCATACCGACATCCATACATCCATACCGACATCCATACATCCAAACTAGAAGTAAAGAAGTAGCGAGTGGCGTTCGCCGGCCTCTTAAGTCATCGAAATTACAATCCACAATATTTGATGTATATGTTATGGGCAAGTAGTGTTAATATGGACCGATCATTATGAATAATGAACAAGAGCGTCGGGCAAATTGATAAGATTATTACTTTACCGGCCCATTTGTAATGCCCGTCGGTCCATTAAAAAATCAAGGTTTGAGATAGCTTAAATTTATCGCTTGGACTGGGCAGTTTGAATACTTCACTAAATCTAGCTGGGCAATATGATAAATTTTAGTGCTACTATAACTAACCTAACATAGGTTTGGTTAGTTCTTCATTTTTATTATTTTGCCCAAGATAGGGTAGTCATTAATTATACTGACTGGTAAAAGTGATTAGTCATGCAATATTACTTACATTACCCATGGGTAACGGGCGTTATGTATACAGACCGGTCAACATTCATTGTTACCTACCCCATTTCTCAAGTTGCCCATAACATATTTTGCGAACTATATTTTTACAAATTAACCTTTCAGGACTATCGGTTAGCAACAAAGATCCTAACGACTCTTCGCGATCAGAGTACTACACCTCAGCAACAGAGGGCGTTGTCAAGCGCTCTGTGTCGCGTCTCGCTGCTGGCGGGACACGTAAAGGCGGCTTTATTGCACTCCTTCACTGCTAAGGAAGCCAGGCATCACATGTAAGTACCTGTCATAATTAGTTTAACCCGTGTCATTTCTTTTCTTTCTTTCTTTCTACTGGTGGGACACGTAAAGGCGGCTTTATTGCACCCCTTCACCGCTAAAGAAGCCAGGCATCACATGTAAGTACTTGTCATCATAACTTTAACCCGTGGATGTCCACTGCTGGACATGGGCCTTCCCCCAATGAGCAAAGGCGATGTCAAGCGGGCTATGTTGCGTTTTGCTGCTAGTGGGACACGTAAAGGCGGCTTTATTGCACTCCATAGGCTGTCTCCAATGAGAATATAGCATGTATGACCTATCTAAAATATTCTTGATCTATAGCAGTGACCATGTGTGCGAGAGGGACACCAACTATTAGAAGAGCTCTCTTTGAAACCCTTTTTTCCGCTAGATAGGCCGCCTTGGCCGAAATTCGGTCGGGACGACATTATTATTATAATAGTTTCATAATATTACTAGTACAGAAAAATCTCACTAATACGGCACTATTAAAAACCAGAGGGTGCCGGATTATTGGAATGATCAGATTATTGGATTATATGAAAAAATTCACAATAAATAAAATAAAGAATTTCATAAAGAGAACATAAGGTAATATGATAAAACAGCAGGTAAATATTATGTACGCACGTGCACGTGATAAGTTTTGAGGTTAGACTGCTCGACGACGACAGAGCGCGTGCGTTGTACGTGGCATTGGGAGTAGAGGTGGTTAATAAAGCACGTAGCGCAAAAGCATAGCACGCTTTTTTTCCATAACACGGACAGCATGCTATCCGAGGAGCTTCTATGTTGCTACGGTGCGATGACGCGCGATCACGCGCGGTGCTTCATAGTTCGTTTCGTAGCATTAGTAGCGCCGGTAGCGCGCTGGCCGACCGTTAGTCACGCGAACGCGCTGCTGTGATCGTATGCTTTCATGCGTGCTATTACATAGCATATTTAAAAAGCATGCTAAAAATTTATAGTTTATAGACTGTAGCGAGATGATGGGGTGAGGGGGAAGGCAGAGGACCGTGTTTGGTGGCGCAGTCTCGAAAAGGCCTATGTTCAGCAGTGGATGCATACAGGCTGATGGATGGATGGATGGATGGATAGACTGTGCTATGCTATGGATATGCGTGCTATGGATTTATATCAGTTTTGAACAACTCTAGTTGGGAGGGGCGAGGGAGGCGTGGGCGGAGGGTGCCGGATTATTCTTCATTCTTTATTTGTGAAACATGCCTGGGGAGACATTACAGTTGCCCAATTCGTCTCCCCAGGCTACAAATACCTTAAAACTAAAATAAAAATTAGGCGCAATATAAAATAAACTAAACTAACAAATTAGACATACTAAAAAAACTCGAATAAAAAAAAACATTAAAAACACTAAAATAAACTACATATCACTTATTTTCTAGCAAAGGTTTTATTTTATTTACGAATTTGAGCAGTGGGGTATGACAAATGTCCAGTTCCCAATTCTTTTCCACTAAATCATTGAGCAAGCGCAGTGCACGAACCGTATTGGACGAATCGGTCTATTGTATTGCCGGATTAGTGAGATTCTACTGTATTATATTGCAGTTGCCCGACGCCGGACGTGCGCGAATACGTGGACTTGGGTCTGATCGACGCGGCGCACGGCAAGTATCAGGACGCGTATAATAACTTCGCGCGCGCCGCCGACCACGAGCCCACCAATATTATGGTGAGAAAAGTGTAGAATAAACCCCAATAAAAAACAATCAGCAAATAGGAAGGGAACCCACCCATAGTGTGAAAGATGATGTATGAATGAAAGATTGAGTATGAAGAATAAAAGTACGAGAGGCATACGAGCGAGAAATAGTATGAAAGAGAAGATAAACATAGACAGCAACCACAGTCTCTAATCATGTTAGAGGGATATTATAATTAAAAAAAAATATACTATGGTGAGACACTACATCCACTTGTCGTTTTAGTATAGTCCTCGCCAGGGATGTTATGGAGCTCCGTAACCGTAACCGAAACTATCGGATATCCGAAATGAAAATCTATCCGTAACCGTAACAGAATCCGATACAAAAGTTTCGAATAATTTCGGATAGAGTCGGAGGCTAAATAAGACATGTTATGACAGATTTTTGTTTAAATGACTGATTATAAATAATAATCTGTCATATATTAAAACCTATAAATAAAACCAAATTATTACATGCTATTTGTGTTTTTATTTTACTTCAATCTAATATCCGGAACCGAAACTATCCGAAACTAACGGATAATCCGAAATAATTACATATCCGTAACCGTATCCGAAACCGATATAATTTTATTCGTATCCAGATCCGAAATATCATATCCATAACATCCCTAGTCCTCGCATGAGCTCCAAGGAATCGGGGTCCGAAGAAACGACAGTTGTACACCGCCCCCGATCGTCGCTCCATATCCAGCTCGCTACCAGCACTAGTTTCAAGTTTGACGATAGCAGTATTGTTTTGCACTTTAAACAACTCTAGGTCATCACTTTAACATTCCATAGGATTCCTCGGAGCTCGCGCGCGAACTATAGAATGTAGGAGCGATTTTGAAATACTATGGTCCAGCTTAGTAGAATGTAGGAGTCTTTTTGAAATACCATGGTCCAGCTTAGTAGAATGTAGGAGCCATTTTGAAAAGCCTTTGTCCAGATTAGTAGAATGTAGGAGCCATTTTGAAATACCATGGTCCAGCTTAGTAGAATATAGGAGCCTATTTGAAATACCATGGTCCAGCTTAGTAGAATGTAGGAGCCATTTTGAAAAACCATGGTCCAGTTTAGTAGAATGTAGGAGCCATTTTGAAATACCACGCTCCAGATTAGTAGAATGTAGGAGCCATTTTGGAGAAAGAGGTTATTTTGGTCTTTTCCATTACAGGTCGCAAACAACTTAGCAGTGTGTCTGCTATACATGGGCCGGCTCAAGGAAGCGATATCAGTCCTCCAGAAGGCCATACATTCCGACCCCGAGCGGGGCCTCAACGAAAGCCTGCTAGTCAATCTATGCACACTATACGAATTGGAATCCTCCAAGACCAATGAGAAGAAACTCAATCTACTGAGGATGCTGTGTAAACATAAGAGTGATACTATACCTAATGTATTGGAATGTTTAAAGTTAACTTAAGGTCGTCTTCAACATCATCGACACGTCTACACTAATATATAAATGCGAAAGTTTGCATGGATGTTTGTTACTCAATCACGCCAGAACGGATCTGGCTGAAATTTAGGTAGGTACATTATAGTTAGCTAGTATTTTAAATGCGAAAGTTTGGATTTATGGACGGATGTTTGTTACTCAATCACGCCAGAACGGCTAAACGGATCTAGCTGAAATTTGGCACACAGATTATAGTCTGGAATAACACAGGCTACTTTTTATCCCGGAAAATTAAAAAGTTCCGTGGGATCCAAAAAACCTCAACCCACGCGGACGTAGTCGCGGGCATTAGCTAGCATTTTAATATTTTAGTACTATGTCTGTCCTACCTACCGTCCCGCCATTTCTTTTTTCGAAATAACGGCCACTAATAAATCCAGTATTAATGAATAGCTGCCATCACTACAAGCCTGTATTATACGAGACAAAATCTTTTTTTTTTATACACTACAAGTTAGCCCTTGACTGCGATCTCACCTGATGGTAAGTGATGATGCAGTCTAATATGGTAGCGGTAATCTTCTATAGTGTCAAGTTTCTGAGATATAAGCTATCAAAGCTGTACTGGTGGCACCACCATTGAGTTGACTATAAATTTTTGTAGTGAAAACTTCTTTAGCCGCGTTGAGCACTTTTTGGTAGGGGGTAAAAATGTGGATTCGCGTGACCGACACCTCGCTCCGATACACTCGCGAACACCGACGACAAAACGAATTTACGAAGACAATAGGTCTTATATAAATATATTACATTCGTTATTAAACTTTAATGCCTTAGTTTTAAGGTCTATAATTTATTTATTTTTATTTAAGAAAAAAAACGTTTTCATTGCTATCGGCAGTCCCTATGACTGGCAATTTTTTTAACGAGTTTAGCAAGGTATCCAGCGGAGCGCTGGCTGTAGATTTATGGATGACCTTGAGCTTTAAAACAAGCATGTTAAGGTCTATATTACTTTTTTGTTTCTAAGCTTGAATTATATCAACGGTGATGAGACACAAAACCATAACAAACTACTGGTGTTATTTATTTTGTACTAGCTGACCCGGCGAACTTCGTACCGCCTTAGTATGCAAAATTAAATGTATATTTTTCAATATTTCTGAGAGATTTTCTTAATATTTTTTTCCGTAAGAACCTTCTCCTAATAATAACAAATACAACAAAAAAGAATTAGTGAAATCGGTCCAGCCATTCACGCGTGATGCCGTGACCAAGGAAAACGGGTTTCATTTTTATATATATAGATGTAAGCTAACTATCTTTTGGCAGGTCTAATAGTTGTACTGTACGTAGAAGAAACAGTGTTAAAATAGGTATAGCAATGCTCTAAGAAAATATATCATTAGGTACATATTAATTTTAAGGTTTTTTTTCAAGAAAATAGAACAATGCTTTGCAATTTTAGTTAATTAAATAAAATCTATGATCTTGTAATTAATAGTTGAAATATGTAGATATATTTAAAAATATAATGTTAATCAGTTATATGGTGATTTCATTTTTTTCTCGCTTGAGTACGAGTAGGTACACAGATTGTCGCTGCGTCAATGTGCATCCAACCTTATTTATTCTCGGTACAAGTATGAACCTTCACAGGTTGACGTCACTATAAATTTAATATGGCCGACCTTTCAATCCGAACCTAACTGCAGTATAATTTATGCATAGGTATATATCTAACTAACATATAAATGATTGCTGCAGTGCAGCGTAACGTCATATTGAAAATAGTTAGTTTTACAAATTACTTACAATACTTAATAACTTACATTAAACGTTAATACTATAACTTCATTGTAAGAACTTCTTATGTAACCTACAATCCGCAAATAAAGATTATGATTATGATAATCATTGATATAGTGGCGATAATTCTGATACGTGGCAAACAAAACAAAAACATCTTTTTGATAAAGTACTTAAACAAGATAATGAAATCACATTTTCCGGGTAAGCCAGCGAAATTTCACCGCGTGAATTTTCCCACAGAATTTACTTAAATTGTATGAAGTCGTTTGCGTGTATATTTTTGCGACTACTTACAATTTTCAAAAAATCGTGCCGTTTTTCGTAATGGGTTTCGTAAAAACTGGAAAAATAAAACGAAGGCTCCAACTGGCAGGTTTTCTAGCAATCCGACAAACTTCAGATGGCTGTGCGTGTGTGCAGTCCCAAATAAAAGGAACTTATTTTGGGGACACTGGACAGTAAATTTAATAAAATATAACCAAAGGACTATTTGCATGTTTCTTTAATAGTTCCGGTATTTCTCGATAGGACCTAATTTTGTGCGTTACAGTGTGGATATAGGGGTCAATATGCCATGGAGGACTAAAGCTTATAGAGCCTGCGCAGACGAGGGACTTATCGTCGACGGAGAACAAAAGTCCGTCCGCCTTGAAAATAAAAACTTTTCGTCGTACTAACAGTCCAGTGTGCGGCAATCTATTTTTATGGACAACAAAAACACGCCGAAGACAGAACGTCGTCTGCGCAGACCCTGAAGCGTTTCGTCTCCGCGCTGGTATAAATTGACCTGGTTTCAAGTTGATGAGATTACAGAGAAATAAAATGTTATTATTGTGACAAAATTTGTTTATTCATTAAAATTCAAACATATTGCTTATTCGAATTATTCCCGAAATATTTTTTAAGCAATACATTTTCTAAGTGCCATATCTAATTCGTGGCTTACAATCGACAACTCTACATTTTGCCATGGAGCTGAAATCCCTTAGAACAATGAATAATTATAGAACGACACGGCTTAGTCTCCGCAATGAAGATTTATTTACCCAACTATCTTTTAACCACTCAGCTCTACCTTTACCTATTTTATTTCTAGTTATGTTAGTTTATAAGTAGGCACGTCCATAAGTTTCCTCGTATCACTTAAACCACTTGCTACATTTGACAAACTTAGTTTTTCTTGTTTTATAGACAACACGATGTTGGGCGTTACACTTACAAACTAAAATACACAAGAAAGAAAACATTAGTCAGCTTAGTCAAGAACGTATATGTCGAAAAATTAAACCTTTCTTATTTTTTAATACATTTAAGTTGATTTGTATCTTGCCCAAACGTATTAAGATAAAAATAGTAACTTTATTGACAAAATACTTAGTTTGTCAATTATATAAATCCCATTTCAAGATAAAGTAAAGAAGGTATTTGCTGATTCTATACTTATTCAATGTTCTGTTAGAAATCCTTTTACCTAGTACATGATGACATAATTTTCCTAATCCGTCTGCCTATATGTGAGGTAGTTGTGTTCAACAAACTATACATGTCTCACCCACTGGATAATATACATAGGACTGTATAATTAATGTGCACCATAAAAAAGTACTTACATCACATTATCTAACACTTATCACACAAGAAACCGTTACTTGTTTATTTCTTACAATTCACGAGCGCGCGTGGCATATGGTTGTGTTGTAAGCCGTATTTTACGTCACTTGTGTGCGTGTACGACTGACCACTCCGACGGGCGCGCATACTACGCTGTACGTAATGTGTTTATCCACACGTAAAGTTGACGGCGCATAATATGTTAGGTACGCATACTGCAAGAACTTTAACAAAAATGTATACAAATCAATTTTATCACAATGTGGTTAATTTTTCTTTCCGTATTCATATAAAAAACTCAAAAGCATGTTACATCATCCAAAACAAAATAAACAAGAAACGCGCCGAATTGAAACCTCCTCCTTTTTTAAAAGTCGGTTAAAAATTAATTCGGAAGCTTGATCAACTACAATTTTATATTAAGTAGTTAGCTGAATAATAAAGATCTTCAGACCGGGTGTAGCAATTAAGATTGCAATTTGCAACCTAACTGCAATATTGCAGTTTGGATAAAGTTCAAGCAATTAGATCACAATTGCTTAAAAACTGTAGTTTGTGTGCAGTGTAAATCCTAACTGTGATTTAGAAAGCGTCTGCATTCACCCTTATTGTTAAATCATTTGGGGTCACAGTGGGTGTGGCCTTAGTGATTATTTACCTCTCGGATATATACTCGTGTGCTCTCATGCAGCAATTATAAAGAATTTAGATAAAAAAAATGGGACATTTTAATAAATCCAAAAGAAAATATGAGGCTTGAATTTATTATGCCAAATTTCACAAAACTAGACATGATGTCAATTATAGTAAAAAAAAATGAGCAATTTGACTATGTTAATTTGAAAAAAAAAATGACCTACTGTTTAGGTACCTACCACATGATCATCAATGCAATTAAAGTTTTATGGCAAAATAATATTTACACATTTCAATATATTGTATACAAATAATATAATTTTAAACTATGCAATTAACACGGGCTTTTCCATATTTAAGGCTCTCTCACAGTTTAAAATCGGCAAAACAGAGTGTTTTAGAGCAGTGAATCTATCAAATGGTGACATACCTAATGTATGCTTGAAAAAATAATATGTAGGTATGTTATTTTCAAGACCTATTTAAGCAGCCATGATGCATCTCAAAACACAATTTAAAAAAAATCGCTGCATAGAAAAGATCTTTAAACATACCCCTTAGTTTAGCAGTTTTTCTCCTTATTTAAATTAATAATTTGCTCTAAATATATTACATTCTATTTAAACTTCTAAATCAAATACATACAATGAATATTAATTTTTATTGTACAGTAAATACTTTTTTTTACAAATTATAACTTAAATTTTTGCGACACGCTTTTGCTTGATTTCACCCCTGTGCACCTGTCTTTTGATCTTGTGAACTGAGAGCGCCTTAACTACAAAATATAATACAGTATTCTCTCTTAACTACACTGTGTAGACTCTAAGAGTTACTTCAAATAGCCAATCTTAATCAATCAAAGTTAAAAATGCAATGACACAAATTTTAAGGTAAAAAGAATAACCTTTTTAGGGTTGCATACCTAAAAGATGGAAAACAACCCTTATGGTGCGATATCTGTCCGGTAATTTTTTTTTACAATCTACACCATAATTTTTAACTGATGTGGAGCATATACTGTATTTATAGTTTATAAATAAACTGTATACAAAGGCAATACTGATATTGACTAAACTAAACTAAAATTACACCTCTTAAACTAGTTCTTTCCCTTTCTGCATAGAACGTTATGTAAGGATCAGCAATATTTTTAATGCTGTCATTTTAGTTTAGTTTAGATTGTGTACAACAGAATCAGCCCCATTGACTGTGTAAAGAAAAGTTTTTGAATTCAGTCAGTGAACATTTAGCACTTCTATTTATTTCCTATTCTAAATATTTACATAACACAAATATGGTAGACGTACATAATATAGTCATGATTCATTTCAACCTCAATTCTAACTTGCACACTGTAAAACTGGACATAAGCCATTATTTTCTTACTCTCAATTAGTCTTACATGTTACATCTCCCAAGGTTGACTTTATTGGCAAAGAATATTTATCTACTACCTATGTGAAGAGCAGTGAGCACTGTTGTTTCCGTCACTAATTTACAGTCACCCACAAAATAGGAGCACAGTATGGTATCATTGTATCAGGTTTGCAAATATCAGTTGCAATAAGTAGTTAAATCATACTGAGACTTTCATTTTAGATGTAAACTGTACATGTACATTTCAAAATGTCATATTACACTTTAAAACATCAGTTTACTGCATTTAATTAACAGTCCAAGTATAGTTCAACTGTATGAAGCGCTACTGCTTGGGTTGCCATATTGTATGAAAGTTGCGGTTTTAGAGAATGCAATCAAGAATTTATCTATTTCAGAAAGTCATAATTCCTTTCGCTAGATTAGCAGACAGAAATAATCCATTTTATAAAAAAGAAAACAATTTTATAGACTGTCACAATACAAAATTCACTGTCCTTTTTATTCATTGATTTAATTTAATATGTAATAATGATAAATGAGTATTGTTAACATTAGGCATATTATCAATATTATCATTATTAGCATTTCGTTGCTTATTCTAAGTGTACTTGAACCTCTAAAATCCTTAATCTATCGACAAACTACCTTAGCATCAAGTGGCTTCCCTAGCATCAATATTGTTACCTGCCATTACATACCTACGAGGCCATTTAAAATGTAGAGAAATTTCGTGACTGCAGAAATGTGTACGGCTGTGTCTTATCAAATGTTAGGGAAGCACCAAATTGGCACAGTCAATATGCCATTCATTTAGTTTGACATGCAATTTTGGCAAACTGCTAAGTTGCAGAATCCATGCTGGAAGTGGATTTCCTTGAGCTGAATTACAGCTGGATTTGTCCCTAAATATTCTTGGCAAAAGTAGATTTTAGTGTATCTCATCCATTCAACATTGTTGCAATTATTTCTTTGATTCCAACATTTGATGCTAAGGGAGCTATAGTAGTGTTCAACCATTGCCACTTGGCAAATAGCAATTGGCAATACAGATAATATTTACAAATTAAAAAAAAACTTATTTGTTATTTAGAGCTGTCCAAATTACACTAGCAAGCGTCATAGAAACCAAGAGCTAAACTTACACCATCTGGTGCATTACTAGACTTTAGGGTAATTATTTGCTGTGACATTAAAATAATGAACAAACATCAAATATTGGACTTCAAACTTTAACAGTCATAATGACCCAGGTTGATTTATTTTGTATAGTTAAACTGACATCTCTCCCTCTGTTCAAAAATATTTTACATGCAATTTTGATAGTCTCTTGCATGAAGACTTGTAAAAGGTGTCAGTGTTTCATGCGAAGTTCAGTGGTACACACAGTCATAGCGAATAATGGTTTACAGAATCTACCCATGCAATTAATATTTTCTGTTGTTCATTACTTGTTTTGCACTAACTTTATCAATTACACAATTTACAGTCCACTGTGATGTTTCATTACTTCATTAATAAATAAGTCCGCTTACACACTATAAAGTTTGAACGGAAGATTGTTCACAACCGATTGCGACGGTTCCTTATAGCCCTAAGGCGCGCTCGGCGCGACTTTGCGGATTAAATGTCGCCATTTTGACTAATCCCGATCCTCTTGATGAACTCCTCTTGCAGCATCACTGTTTTGATCATGTTGGGGTGCGCGCCGTAAGCTATAGTCTGGTCAGGAGTGGAACAGTACTGCTGGGTACCATCTGTGAGGATCACCCCTTGTCCATTGCTCAAAGACCCTGACTCAGCAGAGTTCCAGTATGATTCACTAGGCGATGTAGTGTTCACTCCTGGTGGAGGTGCCGCTGGGGCTCCCGTATATCTAAAGTAAGGGTTCTTCAAGTCTAATGTGTTGGAGGAAGAAATGTTAGTCCCTTCCAATGTCACATCCATGGTGACATCGTAACTCTGTCTCTTATTTGCTAATAAAAGGACTCGCCCAGTCAGAGCTTGACCTTGCTTTGCAAAAATTGGAGTCTCTAGCAAACATCTGACTTGGTACCAATGTGTTAGAGGTTCAGTGGGCGCCGTGGACAGCCATATGTGCTGTGTGCTGCCTGCAAAGACCACATCAAACCAAAATGCGAGGCCATGGCAAGTACCTGACTGTGTTAACTCAAATCTGAATGGCACTTCAATACGGTGCAAGTCTGTTTCGTTAGCTTCCAAAAAGTCCACCACATGTTTAACAGATCTTGACATACATATACGCACATCAAATGTGTCTACAATAGGCTGTCTGAAGTACTCCTTCATGGCTGCAGTGCGCAGAGCACTTAAATCCACTCCATGGAAGCATGCTTGGTACCAGAAGTTAGCCTTGTTGTACTGTTCCATGAATAATGCATCATCTGTGAAAGGAGCTATATGCAAGTCCCCTCTAGTAGGGTACATGTTGCCATTGGGTTTGAGCCACTTTTTCGCGTGAAGGTAAGTCTCTAGCATGCGCTCATTGTACAGCATGTATCCCATGGGTTCGGAAATGATCACATCTACACTCTCTGGCAGCTCTATTTCCTCTATTTTGCCCGCGACGACCGTGATGCGGTCGTGGAGGCCGTTGGCGCGCACAAGAGCCTGAGCATGATGGGCCATGTTACTAGCCTCGACCGCGTACACTTTCCGCGCTCCGGCCTGCGCCGCGAAGAACGACAGGATGCCAGAGCCTGCACCGACGTCCAGGATTACCTTGTTTTTGAAGTCGTTAATGTTGGACAGTATAGCACGCTGGTACGTACTCGTCCTCACGTAGTCTTGCATCATATTTTGCTGCTGGCTCAGGTATCCGTAGAACTGGAAGTATTGCATCGCCGACGAGTCCTCCGTGCGCACGGTGAACACGGACGACGATCGGCCCGCTTTGATCTTGCTGACCAGCAGATGGAAGCCCTGACAGTCGACATCGGAGGCGAACTTAAAAAACAATGTGTCGTTATCTATAGTAAAAATGTAAGACTGTCCAGCCACTCGCGAGCATTCGCTCTGGCTGTGGACGGGAAACTCTAGCACTTCTTGAGCGAGCACTGGGTCGGCACGTATCACTTTAACACTGAGACCTTGCGGGTCGTAATCCACGTTTACGTTTGTGAGGAAGTTGAAGCGCGGTGTTAGAGCACCGTCATTGTTGACGGCAGACACGGTCACCGCGCGAAACGTGTTCGCCATTTTCACAAAGCTTTCGACCTCGATACTCTTGTTTTTGATATTAGGCACGCGTACGGCAAACAAAGAGAAATGCCGTTGAGAAGTTTTGTAGAGGCCGGTGTAAAATCGATCACTCACAAACTTCCTCCCCGAGTTTTGTCTATGGTTACAGCGGCAGCGTGCTTCGTGCTGTTTATGGTACGTTTATTTTTTTGCCCATTTTGAGCAAAGGAATAAAAAATAACACTTAATGTTTAAATTACAATGAAACTGGGAGCTAGAAATTTAGCGAATAACACGAAAAGAAAAACAAACTAAAATATATGCCAATTTAAATATTTTGGTAATCCAATTCTTATACAAAATCTATGGATTTTTCTCGTATCCTCTGTTGAATTCATAGTTTTTGTTCATTTAATCTGTAGTCTGTACAATCAGTGGTGACCAATGGTCTGTGTTAAGCTCAGAAAAGCTGGAACCCAGAGCCGTAAAGCCAGTTAATAAAAAATATCAATAGTCTGTGAAACTGTCAATTAAACGTCAAAATCACATTGATTTTGAGGTTAAAAGGTTGTATACATTTTGTCTGCAAAGGTATTTTACTCATTATTTTGATTCAACAATTAAAACGCTATGTCGAAGAAAATTAAAACTATGAAATGGGATTCAGTACCCTTAGATGGATTTCCAGCGGCTATGATGGACAAATTCCATGGCTTTGTTGGACTAGAGGAGTGTACCGATTATGGTCTGGATAAAAGCATTAAGCATCCGAAAAAGGTAATTATTTAGTAATATAAGTATACCTAAATCTAATAGTTAATAAGTGCTTTCTATAGGTTTACTTAATGCTAAAACAAAATTATCACAGACACAAAGTTTGCACTTGAAAGTTGAAACAGCAGTAGATAGTCGATTCCAAGAAACAATACCTAAGCTACTGCAAACTACCCAGCCCAGCATGTTACACAGTGACTGCGAAGTTGAGTTTTCGACGTCGTCAGCGATAGATGATAGACGTCCACTGCTGGACACTGCTCTTCTAGCTACTTCCACACTCCGCAGTGAGTGGTGCATACTTAATGACAATATCCATTAAAATAATAGCTATTTTAGCAAGCATTGTGTTTGTTGTGATGAATCATACTAATATTATAAATGCGAAAGTGTGTCTGTTTGTTGGTGTATTGGTTTGTGCTTTAATCACGCCGCAACGGAGCAACCGATCGAAGTGATTTTTGGCATAGGTATAGTTGAGGACGTGGAGAGTGCCATAGGCTACTTTTTATCCCAGAAAATTAAGGAATTCCTGCGGGAATCAAAAAAACTTAAACCACTCAGACAAAGTCAGCTACTCAATAAAAATAAAAATAAGGTGAGGGAAAATAGGGTTGTGACTCAAGCAGAGCAAAGCATAAGTATTTCATTTCATACACATACTTAATTAAATTTTTGAGGTCATGATGAAATGATACCATAGATGATATTAATGATCGTATAATTTATGTAAACCTGCATAACCTCAACTTGTGAGTTGCTCAGGATTAGACAAATAAGATAATAATTAATGATTGGCTTCAAAGGAAACATAGTGTACCAATAAATCTGTAATTTTTTTTCAGAAAAAGCAAGATAATAGCTCAAAAAAAAAAGACACAGAACCAAAAGATGGAAAGAAGCGTAAACATAAGGAATGTAAAAATACTCAACCACAAGAGACTCGCATTGTTCATAATAAAAGAGTCAAATTAAGCAACGGTTTTGTTGTTGAGACTTGTGAAAAAGTGGCACCATCTTCAACTAACGAAATTGGCCAAGATAAGGAATTAAAACAAAATAATACACACTGTCAAGGTACTAATCTTTACTTAATTAGTTACTAGATAATGTGAAGTATATTTTACTTAATTAATTACTAGATAATGTGTTCATAAATTTATGTTTTTGATTTTGCAGGATAAAAACTTGCCAATCCTATGTCCTTCCCACCAATGCAATCTATCTCAGTATAAACATTAGTTGTTTTATACCTGACTAACTACTAACTGATTATTTGATTAGTTGTAGTATTTTATTAGTACTTAGTATGTTTGTACATCGGAGAGCACGTAAAGCCGTCGGTTCTGCGCCTAATCTCTCTCGGGTCGTGTCTTATTTTCCGTCCTATAGGGCTCTGAGAGTAAAGTGCACCTGTGAATACTCACACACTTGTGCACTATAATATCTCTCGCCCAGATCTCCCGCCACGGCGGCTGACGGAACACGGGAGGACATTAATATTAGTATGTTTGTGTGTACGTTAGTAAGCTACACAGTCTCTTCAAAACTTCCAAATTATTCAATGGATAATAAATCAGAGGCCCAATTGTCTGAGCAAATCGTAATAATTTGACAGCTTAAAATGTATTACTTGAAGTGTTTAAACAGTTTATCTATCCTTAAACAGCTCGAATTATACGTTTGACAAATAAAATTTCGTTACACAATTGTATCAAAGGTTTGGTTGATTTTGTCTTTGAATGCATTCCATAGGCTATAATGTTATGACAAAAAGAGGTAAAGTGAACAATTTTCCTACTAAGTATTTAAAAGTTGTGCAAATTTCCAATTTTTATTATATGAAAGGGTGACTAAAATGTAGGTGTGTAACTTTTAAAGAATGTAGTAGATACCAGAGCTTCAGTCTTAGTTAAAGTGCTCTTTTTGTTTTAGGGAACCAAATACACCTTAAGAAAAATAAGAAGGAAATAAAAAGTAATGAGACACTTAACACAGACAAAACACAGAGTAAAGGAAATAAAACTACAAAGCGGAAGCTGGGTGAAGATATTTCTGAAGTGGTATCAAGTTTGACACCTGAAGATATGCTGTCCTGGGCTGAGTTCAAGTTGCCGCAGGAAATTGTCAAGGCTTTGATGGAGCTAGGGTTTAAGAGGCCAACTAAGATACAGCAGTTAAGCTTGCCGGCTGCTATTCATGGTAAGGTTTATGGTGGTTAAAAGTACACAAAATCCATGGTTGGTTCTTGTTGGTAGGACTTCCGAATCAGTGCTAGATTCACTTGACCATTCAAAAGCACTTGTCAAAGTCTTACTTGAATAAAAATGATTTAAGTCTGAGTTTGCATAAAGTTAATTGTCCAATGTGACCAATACTGTATTGGGCAAAGAAAGTATGTTTCAACCTTAAATTTGTTCTTTCTTGACTAAGATTATGGACATGATACTAATTTAATCACCAGACTCCAAAGTATGCTTGCAAATAAATTGGTTTAAACACCGCTTTAGTAAATTATTTAATTTGTTTTGATCAACTCAGCTAATTAATTTATTTTAAATCACAATTTAGGTAGAAGAGATATATTAGGTGCGGCAGAGACAGGTAGCGGTAAGACCCTAGCATTTGGCCTTCCTATTTTGTCTGGTATAATGAAATTAAAAGAAAAAGCTGAACTTAAAGGTCTAGATGTTTATGATATACCTTATAAAAAGACTTCAGTTAAAAAGAAAAGTAAAAATGAAGTTGAAAACAGTAATAAAACCAAAAAGAAAGCTAAAGTTACTAAAGCTAAACAGGTCAAGAGTAAAAAAGAAAAAGAGGTTAAAGAATCATCAGAAGATGGTTACAGTTCTGGAGATGAAAATGAAAGTGATGATGAAAGTGGGACAGCAAAAGCAGGTGATGAACAAAATAGTGAAGAATTCATTGAAGAATATGAGGTACCGATTAGAAAACGTGAAGAATCTGCTGACGAAGGAAATGATAGTGATGAGGATAGTTATAAACATTTGTCAGATATGTTGGATTCTGATGATTTGAAATCTAGTGATGAAGATGATGATACATCTGCTAAAGAAGATGAAAACAATGAAGAGTGTGATAGTGAAGATAGTAATGAAATAGATGGAGTTGAAGAAGTGGATGCAAATCAACAAGGTAGGTCTATCTTATTCACTGGAAATATTAAAATTATTGAGGTTCTATTATAAATGAATACTGTAGTACAACTGGTCCAAAACTTACACAGTAAATATAAAAGTTGAAAAATATATATTTTATACATGCCTAGTAAAAAATTTGCCTAGTGAATTGTTGTGATTGGTTCAATTTATGGTAATCTTACTAAACTGTGTATTTTAGTATTTTAACAGTGAAAGAATTTCAACCAATCAGAGATGATTGCGATTTCAATCTCTTCTAATTTCTCATTTTTGTGTTCCTCAACAAGTTGTCCTATCATACTAATATTATAAATGCGAAAGTCAGTTTGTTTGTTGGTTTGTCCTTCAATCACGCTGCAACGGAGCAACGGATCGACGTGATTTGGCATAGGTATAGTTGAGGACCTGGAGAGTGACATAGGCTATTTTTTATCCCTGAAAATTGAGGAGTTCCCGCGGGAATCCAAAAAAACTTATTCCACGCGGACGATGTCGCGGGCATCAGCTAGTGTTAAATAAATTATTTTATTTTCATTTTCTAATATTTTTTTCTCTATCCCTGTAAATCTAAATAAACCACTATTTACTTATTTATTTCACTTTAGCTGTCAGACTAAGCGCTTGACCCACTGTGTTGAATATTGTCACATGACTTTCAGGTATAGGATGTGTAAAAGTAATAGACGATGTAGAGTTTCCTGGAAACGTGATGGTTAAAACTGGGAAGCCTTTGTATGCCCTCATCCTGACTCCTACGAGAGAGCTCGCCATACAGATCAGCAGGCATTTGATAGCAGCTGCAAAATACACAGGTGAGAAATCAGAAAATATATAATAATATACGTACGTTTTTGAAGTGAAAACTTCTTTAGGCGCGTTGAGCACTTTTTGGCAGGGGGTAACAATTTAAAACTGTGTCAGGCAGTCCCTATTATTATTATTATTATTATTTATAATAGGCTAGGCAGCTTTCGCTGATGCGCCTATATCAAATGTTGTGCTTTGTCTTTAAGTGCTTATCCAGTCTGTTCTTGAACTGATTCACAGAGGTTGACATCACCACATCCTCGGGCAGTTTGTTCCACATAAGTACTACTCTGTTGCCCAAAAAGTGTTTAAGGGGATTTGATGATGCCAATCTATGACGCAGCTTTTGATCGTGTCCTCTTAGACCAGGGTTCCTTTTTTTTTACAAATATTTCCTCCATATTTGGGACATTATAGTAGGTGTTGACTGTGACTATGACTGCTATTTTTTTATTATTATTTCCGAAATAAAAGCTTTCACTTTAACAAGACCATTATAAATTACATTTCACTTCCTAGAAAGCTCAACCTAATAATTTAGCCATTTATGTGGGTGGTTGGGTCTGAATCGTAACTAGTATGACTGTGTCTAGGATTTCATGAAATTACAGGAATTAAGGTAGCGACCATAGTGGGCGGCATGGCAGCGGTGAAGCAGGAGAGGGTGCTTCGGTCGGGACCGGAAGTGGTCGTGGCCACCCCGGGGCGGCTTTGGGAGCTCATCGGCCAGGGGCAGCCGCATCTGCAGCAACTGGCTGCGGTCAAGTGAGTGTCATGAACAGCCCCCCTAGCCAAGTTACATACGTTTCGGGTACTAAGACAGTCACTAAGAGATAAATTTAAAGAAATCAATATTATGACAGTGCACAACAAATATATATATGAAAATTTAGTACACGTGCATAAGCACATTGATAAATTCAAGAAGAAAAGTGATTGTCATAATGTCAATACTAGAAATAGATTACAGTACAGATTACAGTAGATTCACTTGACGATTCAAAAGTACTTGTAAAAGTTTATTTGAATAAAAAATATTTGATTTGAAAAATATTTGATTTGATTTGAAATAAAAATAAACTTGTAATGCCTGTTTCTAGGCTTAGTAAAACTAGCAATTCATTTGTTGGAAACAGTGTCCGCTTCTACAATAAGCTCCCAGAAGACATGTTGAAGATGTCTCTGAATAAGTTCAAAGTTAATGTAAAACGTAAACTCATTGAAAAATCTTATTACCATGTAAAGGACTACTTAAACGACAAGGAAGCTTGGCAATAATTTGCTCTAATGTCTCTGATAGTTCCTTAGTTAAGATGATTTGTGAGATGGTGATAATTAAAAAAAAAACCCGGCTGAGTTTGTTGTGGGCTCTTCTCAGACCAGGGCGCGTTTGGAACCCTCGTAGCTTTAGTTTTAAGATACCGTTACCCATTATCACCATCAAGTCTTATTCCTTATTATAAATATGACGTTCAGAAGGTGTACTTTGTAGGTACCCATTTTGAATAAAGTTGCTTTTGAGTTTGAGTTTGAGTTTATTCTCTTTCTATAAACGTTAACGCTTTAGCGAAAGCCATTAAAACGCTAACCATAGACGATTCATTCATTGAAGTGAAAACTTCTTTAGGCGCATTCAGCACTTTTTGGTAGTGGGTAAAAATGTGGAACGGTGTCGGTCGTGCGACACCATTCTTTTTAAGATAAAAGGTCTTAAGTAGCACATTCGTAATTAAACTTAAATGCCTTTGTTTTAAGGTTTATATTTAAACTAGCTGATGCCCGCGACTTCGTACGCGTGGATCGAGGTTTTGTGGTTCCCACGGGAACTCTTTAATTTTCCGGGATAAAAAGTAGCCTATGTGTTATTCCAGAATCCAGACTATAATCTATCTCTGTGCCAAATTTCATCCAGATCCGTTCAGCTGTTGGGGCGTGATTGAGTAACAAACATCCATCCATACATCCATACATCCATACCGACATCCATACATCCAAACTTTCGCATTTATAATATTAAAGTAAGATTAGTAAGAAGATAGTAAGAAGTAAGATAAGAAAGAAGTAAGATTAGTAAGAAGTAAGAAGTGATGTGTAACCGTGACTGACACCTCGCGACACCATTTTTATTTAGACAAAAGGTCTTAAGTACATTCGTGATTAAACTTTAATGCCTTTGTTTTAAGGTTTATATTTGCAAGTGATGTGTAACCGTGACTGACACCTCGCGACACCATTCTTCTTAAGACAGAAGGTCTTAAGTATAAATAATATAGTACATTCGTAATTAAACTTTAATGCCTTTGTTTTAAGGTTTATATTTACAAATGATGTGTAACCGTGACTGACACCTCGCGACACCATTCTTCTTAAGACAGAAGGTCTTAAGTATAAATAATATAGTACATTCGTAATTAAACTTTAATGCCTTTGTGTTAAGGTTTATATTTTAAAAGTGCTGTGTTTTTATTTTAAATATTCGTTTTCACTTCTATCGGCAGTCCCTATGACTGCCATATTTTTTTTCTCCGCTGACGCATTAACGATTATAGAAATAGAACAGACACGAAACACATGTAACTTGGCTAGGGGGGCTAGTATAGATTGATTGAACAGATGCGTCGTGAAAGCTTAGCAAATAACCATACAGACAGAAAAACTATCACCTTTATAATATCAGTAAAATCAATCTAAATTAACTAAAATTGTCTAAACTATTTCTTTTTCTGTTCAGGTTCCTAGCAATAGATGAAACGGACAGAATGCTGGAGCGAGGTCACTTCGAGGAGCTAGAGCCTCTGTTAGAAAGGCTCAACTCGGACGACGCACACCGCAGCGCAAGACAGAACTTCGTTTTTTCAGCCACGCTCACTTTAGTGCACGACCTGCCCACACATATGAAAGGGAAAAAGGTATGTTTGAATCCTGTAGACGGAGATAAGGAAATACAATAGACGAAACGGAGAGAATGCTATAGCGAGGTCACTTCGAGGATCTAGAGCCTCTGTTGGAACGGTTCAACTTGGACGATGCACAACTTAGTGCACAACCTGCCAACACATATGAAAGGGAAAAAGGTATGTTTGAATCCTGTAGACAGAGATAAGGAAATACTTTAGACGAAATGGACAGAATGCTGGAGCGAGGTCACTTAGAGGAGCTAGAGCCTCTGTTAGAAAGGCTCAACTCGGACGATGCGCACCTTAGTGCACGACCTGCCCACACATATGAAACGGAAAAAGGTATGTTTTAAATCCTGTAGACAAAGATAAGGAAATACTGTACACGAAATGGACAGAATGCTGGAGCGACGTCACTTCGAGGAGCTATAGCTTCTTGTAGAAAGGGTCAACTTGGAAGATGCACAACTTAGTGCACAACCTGCCAACACATATGAAAGGGAAAAATGTATGTTTGAATCCTGTAGACAGAGATAAGGAACTATAATAGATGAAACGGACAAAATGCTGGAGCGAGGTCACTTCGAGGAGCTAGAGCCTCTGTTAGAAAGGCTCAACTCGGACGATGCACAACTTAGTGCACGACCTGCCAACACATATGAAAGGGAAAAAGGTATGTTTTGAATCCTGTAGACAGAGAGAAGGAAATACTATAGACGAAACAGACAGAATGCTGGAGCGAGGTCACTTAGAGGAGCTAGAGCCTCTGTTGGAAAGACTCAACTTGGACGATGCACAACTTAGTGCACGACCTGCCAACACATATGAAACGGAAAAAGGTATGTTTTGAATCCTGTAGACAGAGAGAAGGAAATACTATAGACGAAACAGACAGAATGCTGGAGCGAGGTCACTTAGAGGAGCTAGAGCCTCTGTTGGAAAGACTCAACTCGGACGATGCACAACTTAGTGCACGACCTGCCAACACATATGAAACGGAAAAAGGTATGTTTTGAATCCTGTAGACAGAGAGAAGGAAATACTATAGACGAAACAGACAGAATGCTGGAGCGAGGTCACTTAGAGGAGCTAGAGCCTCTGTTGGAAAGACTCAACTCGGACGATGCACAACTTAGTGCACGACCTGCCAACACATATGAAACGGAAAAAGGTATATTTGAATCCTGTAGCCAGTAGAGCTAAGGCTTGTATACTGTAACCAATCTTCAACTTCTTTCAAACTTTCTGATATCGGTCTTTAATATCAAGTGGAATCGCTAAATTCTGCTAAACTAAAAATCTAGTACCAATTTTCTGTATGTCCTACATTTAGTAGAATTTAGCGTACCCGCATAACTAATACACCCATACTAATATAACAATTGCGAAAGTTGGTCTATCTGTCTGTGTGATACGCTTTCGCGGCCCATGTGTTCAATCGAATTTGCCGAAATTTTTTATAGGCGTCCATTACCGGGAAAGATATAGGCTACTTTGTATCCCGGAAAAGTAAAGAGTTCCCGTGGATTTCAAAAACCTTAATCCACGCGGACGAAGTTGCGGGATACTATAGTTTGTCTACCGATATACTGACAGAGATTTCAAGATATTTGCCTTTTTAATCCTAGCTTAATAATACTTGTGTTTTTCAGGTAACAAAAAGGGGTAAAATTATAAATAGGAAAATAGATAAAATGAGTCCCCAGCAAAAGATCAAGAAATTGATAAATATGATTGGCATGACAGATCCAAAAGTTGTTGACATAACTACGGAGAATTTAGGTAAGTAAATAGTATATTACTTCTCCATAATATTATTCATTTTATTTATAATTTATCATATTTTATTTTTATTATATTTTAATTTTATAATTTATCATCATAATATATCTTTAATAACTTAATATTATAACTGAGAAAATATGTTTTGCTTGTTATTTGTTCTTCAATCACGCCGCACCAGAGCAACGGATCGATGTGATTTTTTTAACCACGTCTTATTAAAATTTTCTCAAATAAGAACTAAATATAATTGGATATTTGACAACTATGTAGTCAAATGAGCAATTTTTTTCAAACGTCAAAAGCAAAACGCGCTTAGTATGGGATGTTGTACGAATATTGAACTGGGAATCAAAATTTGACGCTCTTTTTTACTTTTATTTAATTGTCAAATACCCAATTAAAGTCCTAATTACTTACAAACTAACAAACTGGTGGCCAAAATTGGAACTAATTTTTAAGCCAGTTTAGTTTTTTTTTAATTTTTGAAGTGAAAACTTCTTTAGGCGCGTTGAGCACTTTTTGGTAGGGGGTAAAAATGTGGGAACGCGTGACCGACACCGTTCTTCTTAAGACAAAAGGTCTTAAGTATAAATAGTACATTCGTAATTAAACTTTCATGCCTTAGTTTTACGGTTTATATTAACAAGTGCTGTGGAACTTAGACCGACACCTCGCGTTGTTACGAAGACAAAAGGTCTTAAATATAAATATGTTACATTCGTAATTAAACTCTAATGTCTTAGTTTTAAGGTTTATATTTGAAATATTGTTATTCTTATTATTATTTTTAATTAGAAAAAATTTTTTAAAAATTAAATTCGTTTTCACTTCTAGCGCCAATTTTTTTTCCATATATATTAGCTACACTGTCATCGGGTCAGATATTGTTAAAAACTAGTTATATTTGTCAGGCGCAGCGGAGACGTTGACTGAGGCTCGTATAACGTGCTCGTTTGAGCACAAGGACGCGTATCTGTATTATATACTGAAGCGACACCCCGGCAGGACTATAGTGTTCTGCAACTCCATTAGCAGCGTGAGGAGGTAAACTGGATAAGTTATTGTTGTACCTATAAGCTATAAACGATAAATATAACTTGTATTCTGTCGCATTCTCTTGCAGGCTAAATCCTGTTAAGAATATTATGTTTGTCGCTTTTTCTTTTTATCAATCAGAGGCGAATTAAAATAATACACAAAAAGCAATGAACAAATTAGACTTTTTACTGCTACATTTAAACATAGATTTTATCTATGCATTTAAACAACCAAACAGAAAATTACAAAAATGGAACGCTTTGTATATACGTTCGTCCGGTGGCGCCACTTGTACCATGGCGACAACATCCGTTTCATCGAATTTTCAAATCAGCGATTCTAAAGAAGTTTCACTTCAAAAAATTAAAAGATCATTTCATTTCATTTTTTTATTTGACAAATGATTCACAATAGTTTAGAACTAGTGGGGCAATGATTTCCTGTATCGTGGAAACACGTGGACGTTATTATTGAAGTGAAAACTTCTTTAGACGCGTTGAGTGCTTTTTGGTAGAAGGTAAAAATGTGGAATACGCGAGACCGACACCGTTCTGATTACGAATGTACAATTTATACTTAAGACCTTTTGGTCTTAACTATAAATAGTACATTCGTAATTAAACTTTAATGCCTTAGTTTTAAGGTTTATATTAATAAGCGCTGTGGAACTGAGACCGACACCTCGCGTTGTTACGAAGAAAAAAGGTCTTAAATATAAATATAGTTCATTCGTAGTTAAACTTGCCTTAGTTTTAAGGTTTATATTCCTTTTTATTTAACTAAAAAATAAATAAATATTCGTTTACTGGCAGTCCCTATGACTGCCATTTTTTTATTAGTATTTTGAAATGAGCCCGGCGTACATAACATACGATAGGTTGTCACAGTAAGACTGTGCTGCATTGTTCAGGCTGGCGCAGCTTCTGACGTCACTAAAGTGTCACCCGCTGCCTCTTCACGCCAGCATGCCGCAGAGGCAGAGGCTGAAAAACCTTGAGAGGTATGAAAATATCCCAACGTAATCTTTGCTTATAATGTTATAAACTAGAAGACGAAGATGCCCGCGGTTTCGTCCGCGTGGATTAATTTATTTTCAGTATAGAACATCGTAATTCTCCGGGATCGAAAGTAGTCCTTAATCCAGGATGCAACCTATCTCTATACTAGGGTTGTAACGGAACCTCGCCTCCGCCTCCGTAAGTGCGGAACTTTCGCAAGAAATCGTACCTCCGCTTCCGCCGTTTTTTTGCGGAGTTTTATTTACGTTATAACTGAGGTTTATTTACGTTGACCTACAATGCCAGAGGTTCAAATCGAAACAGGTGATGTCAGTTACACCATTATAACAAGCAAAAAAAAAAGTGTCCTTAGAAGAATCCTCAAAAAAAAATCAAATGTTGGATTAATCGCATCCTGAAGAACAGAAAATGGACAATGTAATCGGAGAAATCCAACTTCGCCTCCGCCTCCGTTAACCTCCGCATTCGCGGAGGCAAAGCCCCGTCACTTCCGCAACCTCCTCTGCTTCCGCTAACAACGCCTCCGTTACAACCCTACTCTATTCAGCAAAAATCATAATTGGTTGAAAGGATGGGTTGTTAAAGTGTAGCAGACAGCCAGAAAGACGGATAGATAGACACACTATCGCATTTATAATATTAGCGTGGCAGTATATTATAGACGTGGATGCGAAAGTGCGCTTTTCTTGGTTTTTTCCACAATCACGCCGCAACAGAGCAACCGATCGACACTGAGGATAGACAGACATACACTTTCGCAGACACAGATGTGACGGAACCACTAAGGCTCTGATTAAAAATGTATAACCTCTATAAAATCATAGATTAAAAAGGATGACGCGCGTTATAGGTTCCGCGACGATCCTCACGGAGTGCTGGTGGCCACGGACGTGGCGGCGAGAGGGCTGGACATACCCGACGTGGACCACGTCATACACTACCAAGTGCCCAAGACGGCTGAGGTGAGTGTATAGAGAGGTGTAGTATGACCACATTAGCCGTTACAGATGGGGAGATTTTAACTTCTAAATACCAATGACCTCAATTCACATAGACGGGCCCTGTCAAACAAAGAATGTGGACCTATTTTACTAACTTCATCTAGCCTGAAAAGAGGGACAGCGCTCTGGTGGGGACAAGGACAGGTTTATACAGGTGTGGAGCGCGCTCTACGGGTCGGACGCCCAATTTTTTTTCTATGAAAGGGCCCATCCTACAAACAACCTACCTCCTAGGTACTCCTACATATATATCGATGATAAATACTCATGTGTTTTTATATAGTTTTTGTAATTCACGAGCGCGTATGGCTCATAGTTGTGTTATAGTCCTTTCTGTATAAATTTGTACACGTGTAAGTGTGTGCGTGTACGTGACTGCGCGTACGACTGACCGCTCTGAGAGACACGCACACTTACGCAATTTGCATAACTACAAGCAAGGTCACGCGCGCTCGTGAATTTCAAGAACTATAATAATCAAATGAACACGGATAGAAATACATGTTATAGTATTGCCATACTTTTCTCAATGAACTTAAAAAGGCTAGTTGATACTAGTTTTGGTATTGGTTACTAGTTTTCTAATTAGCTCTTATAGACTAAGATATGGCTGCACTTTTGGTAACTATCGCCAGGAAGGCTGATTCAGTATTAACTTTATTAATACGTATTACAGAAAACCTTTTACTCGGTCCAAGAACTCTTGAACCATTAAAAAAAAACACAACCGTGTTGACATGAATAGTTTGACATTGGTATTTTGTTTTTTAAATTGATTAATTATTAATGACATGGCTAATGTATAAATTTAATTTTGTTCTTCGTTTTTCTGACATTAATTCTATGATTGTGAATGATAATGTTCCTAATGTCAATCTGTAATGGCTTATCATTGTTATCTAATTGTCTATCACGACGATAATATTATGATTATTTATTATTTTTGCATGCCTATTAAGGCGAATCATTGTCTCCGTCATTCTGTTTACCACCTTTTGTATAAAACATGTTTCCGCAAATAAACGAATTTGAATTTGAATTAGGTGGATGTAGAGCTCTCCACTGATGACGATAGTGAAGGTCTGCATGCTGATGGGCCTTTCACTTTCACTTGATATGGCCGCTCAAAGATGTGTTATGTTTACCAAAAACACATACACAAACAAGATCTCTCTCTCCCGCGCACACACACACACACACACACACACACACACACACACACACACACACACACACACACACACACACACACACACACACACACACACACACACACACACACACACACACACACACACACTATTCATTATGTGTAATTTCTCATGAAATTGTAATCTGGAGGTGGGCGTTAGCAACTGCAACACAGTTTCAAACTAACGCAGCTGTTATCGTTCTATAGTTTTTAAGGACCCGATGTAATTTTTGAGAAATAAATAATTAAAATAAAAAAAAATGAACCATAACTAAAAACGCTGATACAGTACTGCAGCTTGTACAGTATTAAAGTATGCGCAGTACCTATGTAAACAGTATAAAAACTGAAGCTATTCATCGGACCCTTCACTAGATATCACCTCTCAAAAACGTGATAAACTTACAAACTAGAAATAATTGTTAGCAATTATTAGATCGTCCCGTTGATTGCTAATAAATATATGAACGCCTTCATATATTTAAGTGAAACGCCCATCAGCATGCAGTCAGACCTTCATTATCGTCATCAGTGGAGAGCTCTATACCTACCTAATACTGAATCAGCCTTCCTGGCGATAGTTACCAAAAGCGCAGATATCTCCTGTAATATTACTGCGTGTTAGAACTACGTGCACCGAAGCGGGCGAACGGCGCGCGCGTGCAAGGAGGGCCTCACTATACTGATGATGGAGCCCGCAGAGGCCTACTCCTATGCGAAGCTCTGCAGGACTCTGAACAAGAGTAAGTTCTGGTCTTTATCATAAAATATAATAAATATTTTTGATTGTCTAGTCTAGTTTACAGGCTTTTTATTACTTAATAGTTTATTAAGATTATGAAGGCCCAGGTCGTATAAGAGTGATCAGAAAGTATTATTAACTTCAGTGATGATTTAATTGGTTCCCAAAAAATCTCTCCTGTATGTGTTATGTATGATACCCAAAATAAAAAAGTGCGTCGAATTTTGACGACGTTACAATAAATAATAGGTAATTTCATACATGTTTCTTCTTTCCTATTTTGTTTAATGGCTTTTGTTAGTGCCACACCAGCACAATCTACTTTGCCAATTTCAGGTGGAGTTCATACATGTTTGATGTTACATCCGTCCTTACCTTAGTCCGTCAAACTTACCGGGTCTGAACCCGGTGGCCAAAATTTGAACTAACTTTTATGTCTATTTTTGTTTTTATTTTATTTTCAATACATACTAGCGACGCAAGTAACCAATGACTAAGGAATATGTATTCACAATGGACATGCCCTAAGCTATGTCAAAACGTGTCCAATTTATCAGCTGATTATGAACATAAAATGGCTGCCTGTTCTTAAATGTTCATAAATAATTATAACATAAACAAACTATTGACAGCAAACCTACCACCAAGAGTGAACAGAAAATGGCGAACCGTTCCACATTTCGTTCATTCATATTTGTATAAACGCTAGTATGTATAGAATGTAAGGGCCTCTCCAGTATATATTATCTCTATGCAAGTAACGAGTCAGATACGTCAAACGTCAAAACTCAAGCTTATAGTCCGTTAATTTGACTAAGTTGTCAAATACCCAATTCAGAAGTTGGCGGTGTTACACCCCGTTCTTTATAGAGTTCGTAAGCTGTTTGTCTATGAGAGTGAGTAAATAGACATTTTAGCCAAATGATGATACGTCTGTCTTATGATCCATTCGTGATTGATTATTATTTATATAATAACTGTCTAGTAACTGACTGATCATTTTAAACCGTCCTATTTAAAAAGATAGTTCTTTGTGTTCAATTTCTCCTCGTTTATATACAGCGTCGGAGCTACAGACCTTCCCTGTACCGCTCCATAGTCTAGCACCGATCAAAGAGCTGGTGAACTTGGCTCGCGAGCTGGACGCTCTTATGCTGAGGAAGCGAAGAGTCACGCAGGCTCAGGGCTGGAGGGACCGCGTCGCTAAGGAAATGGACATGATTGTCGACGACGATGACGTGTATCCTTTAGAAAAATCCATTGATGTACAGTCGCGGTCAGAAAATGTTTACCACGTTTAAGTTCATAATTGCATGGACCTATCTGTGTCAAAAGGTTATGTGGTTTGATTAAGCATTCACAGATTTTTTAAAGTTTTTCAGTACGTGGTCATAATGAGTTAACTAGATAGGATAGAGTTAGAATATCTCTTTCAACTGACTGACTTTCCCTAATTTGTTCAGGAAGGGAGTTCCTACCTAGGGGGGACCTAAGTTCTACTTCGAAAAAACTTAATACCTAAAACAAACTAAAGATTCTGATAAACCCTCTACCTAGAGACTAGCTCTGCATCATCGCTTAAAAACTGCATTGTTTTAATATTGTGACGTTCGTGTTTTAGGATTATCGTCCTTATTTTAGGGACGTCAAGGTACCTGACCTAAAAATGTCATTTTGAAATAATACCTTCATCTTTATGCGATGGTAGACGTAGTAGGTAACCCTAAATGTGTGAAAAAAAAATTCAAATTCGGTTCATACACAAATTACTTTTAAAACGAAATCACATAAACATTGTACAAGAAACTAACATAAATTACAATTACCAAAAGCCAGGACTAAAACTTATGGTCCAAAAGCTATACAGTTTGAGGAAGCGCTACTGTACAATGATTTACCAAACGAAGTTTCTAATGAAAAATCCTTCGTAAGATTTAAGAAAAAATTACTTCAGAATTTTCAGAGTGAAGTGTAATAATAAGTTTAATATATATAGGTCACCTTGTTACTCTAAACATTAATTTTTAAGTATATGTTAGTTGTAAGTTTCTCATTTAAGTGAACTTTGTTCTTTGATGAGGAAATAAAAACATCTTTAAACCTAACCTAGGGTCCTCGAATTAAAGAACCGGCCGCCGGCAGCGCGTCGCGTAGATTAAAATCCGTCCATTCGAACGAGATACCAGACGTAAACAAACTTACTGGCAGGTCATTCGCTTATGCAGGGTTATGTAACCTTTTTTAATTCCAAAAATTTTTAAACTCTAAATAAAACTGAACCAGGTCCAATTCTGTAAATTGATGATATATTGAAAATTTTCTTTGGAGGGTACTCTATAATCGCTACTGAAGTCAAAACTGTAATTGTTTTTCATTTTTGTCTGTCTGTCTGTCTGTTTCTTGGCTGCGCATCACGCCGAAACTACAGAATGGATTCAATTGAAACTTGGCATGGTTTGAGTTCATACTACGAGGTTAGACGTAGGATACTTTTTATCCCGAAATTGCACGGTTTGCTCGGAAGAGGGGGTGAAACTTTTTGAAACTTTGGACTTTTTTTCTTTGGGGAATTAAAATCTGTGGATGTTCCTTTTGAGGTATTAGGCTGAGGTTTTTTTAATGAGGAATCTATGTATCACCCCGAGCGCTTGCGGACACGGAATGAAATAGAATAAATAACCACGAAATCAAATGGCCGTCCGAGTGTTTTCAAACCCATCTATAGCCTCGTTTGACCTTCGGCATTGTAACCGTGAGCCGTGCGGCAGATAGCAAACAAACAAGATAGAAAGAGATAGACTATATTTTGTTTGTTCCGTCGCCGCTACGAGTAAATGACCGACCACGTTTACGCCTGGTATCTCGTTTCGATGGACGGACTTTAGGCTGATTGTTATCTTGTCATCCACTGACACCTAATAAAAAACAAATTCCTTAACTTACACAACAGTCCGACAGCTAAAAATGACCCTTCACTGGACAAGGCACTCAAGGTGAAGAGGAAACAGCTGGAGTCGATGCTCTCCAGACCCCTGTTCCCTAAGGGGTTCTCGTTCAAGTACCCTACACTCAACGACCCCGATGCTCTAGTGGTGCCGGAGGAAAATGCATTACAGGTTGGTACTAGCATCATTTATAGTCTGTCTATCTATACTAATAGTACCTGGATGACCGGTAGGTTTTTTGGTTCCCGCGGAAGCTCTTTAATTTTCCGGGATATAAGTAGCTAGACTATAATCTATCTCTGTGCCAAATTTCAGCCAGATCCGTTCAGCCGTTGGGGCGTGATTGAGTAACAAACATCCATACATCCATCCATCCATCCATACATCCATCCATACATCCATCCATACATCCATCCATACATCCATCCATCCAAACTTTCACATTTATAATATTAGTAAGATATAAAAAAATCGGACTGGAGATATTTGGACTCGAACCGGGGTCTTCTGGTTTGGGGACTGCCCAATTTCCCACTTGAGCCCAAAAATAATGTTTTATTAGCGGATATCTACGTTATAAAAATGTTTTATTAGGATTAGGATTTCTGTATGACAAATTTTAGCCCGATTCGTATATTGGTTCGAGCTGTGCGTTTATAGATCAGTCAGTCAGTCAGTCATTCACCATTTCCTTTTATATATTTAATCGAAAAATAAATAATATTCAAGCCCCTATATATATCTTGTTAATATTTTCTTATGTAAGTATTTGTTTTTATGCACAGGTGATGAAAAAAGCTATAGAAACAGGCGAACTGAAGAAAGACAAGAGGAAAGGCAAAAACGACGCGCTACTGAAGTTAGAGAAAAAATTCAAAAAACTTTAATGAATATCTAATTATATAACTACTTATAATAAAATAATGTGCTATTTTAAATTTGCTTCTTTTATTCCTGCAACTTAACTGGACTTCGTGGGGAACATCTAAATTGAAATTAAAATTGCGTTAAAAATAAAGTTTACCATACCTATGAAAAATACTTCATACTAACGTAAGTATAACGTAAAACAAATTATTTAAATTTTTGTAAGTACTTTATAATATTCTACAAGATTTTTTGCGATGCTAAGTTGGTAGCAGATTCATGTACCTACGTCATGTCCGCGTCATTACGAAAAAACTAAAGATTCCTTATCTAAGTAGGTACTTATGTTAATTATATTTATCTAATTTACGAGGTTATTTTAAGTTAGGTAACGTAAAAAATTAAGGTTCAATAATTATTGTTTCACAATGTATTCATTCACTGTTAAGCATAGCAACGATTTATTACGTCTTGTAATACAACCAGAAAGGTCTCAGTATATTTACTCTATGAGAAAGGTACTATTAAGTACTTACTAGAACATGACCGCGACTTCGTCGACGTGGATTGCTGTTTTTTGATTCCCGCGGGAACTCTTGAATTTTCCGGGATATAAAGTAGTTAGCCCTACCTTATCCTTCCCCGGGTTACAACCTATCTCTGTACCAAATTTCACCAAAATCAGAGTAGCAGACACAAAATTAGTATGAATATGGAAGTTTGGAATATAGTGATAAAACGCATATACCTAACTTCGAAAAATTTGAGCCTTGAGGTGACTACTAGAATAGAAGACCAGCTCTTTTTTCTTCCATAGGTCTATAAACGCGAGAAAATGGCTACTGACATATAATTGGGTATTTGACAACTACTCAAAAAAATTATTTTTTAGTGATAATTAAATAGAGGATCTCCCAAAAGACGTAATATCCACGTCCCCTGGGAGTGTGTCGACCTTTGATGACGTCACAATTCAGTAATATCATCATAATACAGAATCCCAAACTAAGCGCGCGTTTTGATGATTTGACTAGTTAGTTGTCAAATACCCAATTTTCTCGTTGCTGGCGCGGCGTCTACGCTTGCGTTTTATATAAACAACGCGACGCCTCTAGGATATGAACACCTTATAATATATGATGTAATACAGTAATAGGATAATAATGATAATATATGTAGATAAATAGCTACATGCTACATAATTAAGATTTAAAAAATAGTGATACTATACAACAACATTGTTAGCTAAGTCGAGGTTATTACACATTAATTAGTTACCGAATTTTTTAATGACGAAATGGCAGGGAAGCAATCGGCTTTACATCCAGCATTATAATATTATCTACATAAGTACTTAATTACATCACATACAAGTAGTGAAACAAGTTGTCACACATTAAATAATATAATTTCATTTTAATTAAGTACCTACCTACTATCCACTAAATAAAAAACTAATCATAATATCTTACTTCTTACTAATATTTGAATGCGAAAGAATTTTGATGGATGGAGAAATTGGATGGATGTTACTAAATCACGCCAGAATGGCTGAACAGATTTGTATACAATTTGGCACAGAGATAGATTATAGTCTGGAATACCACATGTGGCTTCCACCTTCTGGATTTGGTATTTGATTTTAGATCTTAAATAAAACACTTGTTATTGGTATCTCGGTGTATAGGTTCCGGTACACGACCTTTCGCCTTGATGTTCAGCTAACAAGCGAGGGGAACGGGCGGCCCGGACACCTTGTATATTTAAAACTCTATACCTAGGTACATCACACCACACTTTTACTTTTTAACCCGGAAAATTAATGAGTTCCAGCGGGAACCAAAAAAAAAACTTAAAAGTCTGTTGAGGGCAATAACTTCTCTACATTAGGTACACTGATAACTTTGTTTTTCAAAGTTTGGCATGAACGGGAAACTTTGAGAATAGGTATTGAACAATTATAATATATTGCCATAGCGCTGCTCCATTCTTCTTCTTCTGTCTAGATTTCCATGACACCCGATAGGGACAACTGCAGCTTGGACCGATAATATACCTATGAAAACCCGTCGAATTCTTACTCTCGTATTTTTCTGTTTCCTCCTCCAAAACAGATTTCAATTTTTTTTTCAAAAATAATTTAAGAATGCCTCAGGCTAACTATGTGGGTATGATTTTCTTTTTTTGATTATATTCGTCAAATTTATTTGCGGGATGGATGATGACGCGAAAACGGGCCATTTTACGCAATTTTTGAAGGATCCGTATTCTTAAAATTATCAATTTAAATCGAAAAAAGCAAAACATGGGACATGGCACGGACACATATCTATGGATTTTATCGTGCAAAAATAATTTCTCTATTGTAATTATGCACGGAAATAATAGACTAATACGATTGTATGGGGAAACCGCCCTCCCGTCCCGTTATTCATCACCATTATATAGGTAGGTACATTTAATAAATAATAAATTTAATGTACCTCCAAATGTAATATTTTGATTTAAGAGTCGCAGAACAAAAGTTGCTCAGTATAATGTAGAGAAGTTACGCATAGTTATTAAGTAAGTTCGTAATTTTAAAAAACGAGGGGTAAAGCAACTTGAAACGTCTGTACATTCGCTTCAGGGCCTGAAGGCTGAAGCAATGATCTTTACTGAGGTAAACGAGTATTGCAAGGCAATCAATTAGTTATCACTTATTGTCCCGTTACATCATTTTTAGGGTTCCGTAGTCAACAAGCCATGTCCGTCCGACAATCTGCCTGACCGAGGCTTAGCTCAGACACTCTTAGGAGTTACTGTTTCTTCGAACTTAGTATTCAGCCTCGAGGTTGTAAATCCTATTGGCATAAAAATAGATCTTACATTTTTAGGGTCTGGGTAGTAGAAGGAACAGTATCAAGGGACTGTTCCTTCTAGGTACTTACTAGCATATATCTCAATCCGCCGCGGCGGTGGTAGTTTTGAATCTTGACCTGCAGTGAGAGAAAGACCTGCAAGAAGTCCGAATCGACGTTATACCAGTCGTCGTCAACCGATATAGACGTTCACAGCTGGATATAGGACTCTTGGAAGGACCTCCCCATGCCGCGGTCTTGCGCCGCACAGCTTGTATCCAGCGGCTCCCTGCGACTTGTTTAATATCGTCTGTCCACCAAGTGGGGATCTGCCAACGCTGCAATTACCAGTGCGATGTCGCCATTCCAGCACTTTGGTACCTCGACGCGATGTAATAATAATTATACATTTTAAACACAGATAAGTACTGCGTCTTTTCTGTTTGGTTTAGGTCAAGACAGGGGTACAGGCCTCCTTGATTGAGTTGAGAACACTTCCCCAGTAACGTATTTGAAGCCTATAATATTTGTCCGGTAAGGCCTGCCGTCCTGTCTTAGGCCCTTTAGACTAAAGGCCTCGGAGACTCGGTTGGGTTTTGAGTCCGGGGCCCCTCAGCCGTGCATTAGTTGTGGGTGTGTCCGATAATGCTTGCATCGGACATCGTCGCCATCTTTACAGTTGATCGGGTAAAGATGGCAACAATCCCGTCCCAAAGGGGATCGGTACCCTTATCTTTAAGGGTGATCGTAGGAGCTCACATACGGAACCCTTCCCGCCAATTCGCCACGCACACTTGCTTGTTTACATTAATTAAGTTGTGCAACAAACTGATGCATACCTACTTTTTTTTCTGCAAAATTACGCCCGTATAATCGTCAAAATATTTAAAGGTCGGTAAATTATGGTCACTGGTTAGTGGCAATCATGATCTGCCACATAACAGTCGTTTTATGGTAAGTACAGACTACAGTCCCACAAACTTAACTGATCCGGTGGCTAAAATTGGAACTAACTTTTATGCCTGTTTAGTTTTCGTTTTTATTTTATTTTTCATAGATGCTAGCGAAGCTGTCACCGGGCCAAATATGTTTGTCGGACTATCGAATCACCAAAGTTCTATATTCAAAATTTCACCCAGTTTCGCGATTGGATCGATCATTTTATCAACATCATGAACAATTTCCAGTTTCCATTTTAGGACTAAAATCTGAAAGGTTCAAAATATGATGATCCACATTCGAACCTTACAGATTGAGATTTAATAATATGAGGCAGAAATATAACAGAGGTCAAAATCTCAATACTTTCTAATTACTTATTCTTATATAACTTGGTTATATAACTTGGTTTAACTCTTAAATATATTTTTTACTACTTAGATAATGCCCGCGACTTCGTCCACGTAGAATTCGGCTATACCTACCTAGTTATTCCTATGGGATTTGTCCCGGAAAAAGTTCCAACTTTGCCAGGCCATTACGGTGTACTTAACCTATGTATTAAGTAATTCAGGTTATAAGCTATCTACATTCAAAATTTCAGCCAAAAAGATTTAGTCACTTTGGCGTGAAGCAGCAGAAACATACAAATATCCAAAATTTTCACTTTATGATACTACTACCTGATGTAGTGATGATGATGATGAATTATGATGATGATGATGATGTGACTTCGTCCGCACTCCGCGTGGATTGAGGTTTTTTTGGTGCCCACGGGAACTCTTTAATTTTCCAGGAGAAAAAGTAGCCTGTGTTATCTTACTATCTCTGTGCCAAATTTCATCCAGATTCGTTCTGACGTGTTTGAGTAACAAACATCCATACATCCAAACTTTCGCATTTATTGGATAGTAAGATTGCATTTTTATCGACAAAGCTTAAGCACGTTCCTTGACCCCTTTTTTCACATTAATTTTAAAAACTGGTTTTGTTAAACTTTGTTGCTTCTTTTTCCTTTTTAAAAGGGACAGCATTAAAATATTTAACTAAATCAATTTAAGAGTCCTTGTGCAAGTGGGCCTCAATCACTTTGATAATAATAATGTTTTGGAGGATAATTACTTCACTATTAATTCACATACTTACGGATTTTTACTGTAGGTATAGTTTGGTGTAGCAATGAGTTTGTTTCACAGTGCGATACTGCAAGCGTCGTCGGGTAATAAGAGTGATGTTCACAAGTTCCCGCCTAAATTCAAGTTCGGTGCAGCCACGTCCTCGTTTCAGACCGAAGGTGCATGGAATGTTGATGGTAAGTCTGAGGCTAATTTTTTCTATTTTTGACCGAACGAAGCATATGGCTCCGAGTCTAATAAAATTGGGTATATGACAACTATTCAAATAAATATTTTTTAATGATTGTTCGGAGGATCTTCGAAAACCGTTTTATACCCTACTAAAGAAAAAATTGGGAGTCATAGGGACTGCCGATAGAAGTGAAAACGAATATTTAAAATAATTAAATATATAAATCTTAAAATAATTAAAGTATTAAAGGTGAATTACGAATGTACCTACTATATTTATATTTAAGACCTTTTGTCTTCGTAACAACGCGAGGCGTCGGTCACGGTTACACACACTTTTAAAATATATAAACCTTAAAACTAAACCATTAAAGTTTAATTACGAATGTACTATATTTATAGTACTTAAGACCTTTTGTCTTAAGAGAATGGTGTCGCATGACCGACACCTTTCCACATTTTTACCCCCTACAAAAAGTGCTCAACGCGCCTAAAGAAGTTTTCACTTCAAAAGTGCGTCTAATTTTGATGACGTCACTGTTCAGTATTTCATACAACATCCCCGACAAAGCGAGCGTTTTGACGTTTTAAAAAAAATTTGCTGATTTGACTAGTTTTAGTTAAACACCCAATTGTCCGACTGTTAGAGCACTTAGAGCCTTGCGTACTTCGTTATGTGGGGTATCGTTGAAAATAACTTTCTAAACCCAGTGCTCAAGTACAAACTATTTTTTTTAATATTTTTACTACGGTGTGGGGGCTATCAAAGTGGCGATTTTTCAACAATTTTGTCCCGGGTCTACTTGTATCACAAATGACTTTAATTGGCATTTCCAGATCCATAAAATAGTAGCAAATATGTTCCAATAAAATCAATCTATCGTTCCGGTACGTTATTGCATCGAGAGCGATTTAAGGGTTAATTTAAAAAGGAAAATTATTATTCATCGAGCGAATAAAAAAAATATTGGCGACTGTTAATGGGATAGGTACTTTTACTGAATTGAGCGGCGTTAAATGTTGTTTGCGAGAAATTTTAATGAATCACTTAAAATTTGTGAAATTCGCTGCTCTAAAAGGGCAATAAGTAATCTAAGCTAGCCAATAAAAATTCTAAGTGAACAAATTAAATACTAAAGCTAGAAAAAAAATACTGAGTTAGCGAATTTTATACTAAGTAAGTAACTATTTAACCGGTTTGAGCTAATACATGAAGTTATTCAAAAATATACCTTTTGGGATGTTTTGTGAGCTGCAATAATAATAATTAATACCTATTGCTAGGTACAGTAATACTGTTTGAGATTTAAAAAAAATGTTAAACACCTTTCAGGCTATGAGGATTCATATAGACGGATCACCAGATGTCATGAGTCCTTTTCATTCTGCGAGTAATTAATGATGATCATGGTGTATTTCATAGGTAAAGGTGAGAGCATATGGGACAGGCTGGTGCACACTCGTCCTGGGGGCATCGCAGGTGGCACCACTGCTGACGTGGCCACGGCCTCGTACCACCTGTGGACGGAAGATGTCAGAATCGCTGCTGACATGGGGCTGCAGTTCTATAGGTAAAGGTGAGAGCATATGGGACAGGCTGGTGCACACTCGTCCTGGGGGCATCGCAGGTGGCACCACTGCTGACGTGGCCACGGCCTCGTACCACCTGTGGACGGAAGATGTCAGGATCGCTGCTGACATGGGGCTGCAGTTCTATAGGTAAAGGTGAGAGCATATGGGACAGGCTGGTGCACACTCGTCCTGGGGGCATCGCAGGTGGCACCACTGCTGACGTGGCCACGGCCTCGTACCACCTGTGGACGGAAGATGTCAGGATCGCTGCTGACATGGGGCTGCAGTTCTATAGGTAAAGGTCAAAGCACATAATACGGGGTAGTGTACACTTAGCCTGGGTGTACACTATCCCGTATTATGAGCTTTTGGTGCGTATGGTGACGTCGTGGGTCGCACCACCGCAGACTTTGCCATGGACTCGTACCACCTGTGGAGGGAAAATGTCGGGATCGCTGCTAACATGGGGCTGCAGTTTTATAGGTAGGCAACGGTTAAATCACATGAGACCATGGGTCGGGAAAATGCACACCCGCCACTCCAGTGGGGGTGCACTTAGGTATATTACCATTGCTGCAGGATGGATATGTACTTTTTTCTGTACGTAAAATTGAGTCTTTTCCCATGTTAATAATTTTTACGTAGCTACATTCATTAATGAGTTTCAAGGACTTTGATCGATATTTTACAATATCATGCTGCGGGTGTCAATTAATTTGAACTATAAATGCCCGCGACTTCGTTCGCGTGAATTGATAGCCTTTTTTGCCTTATATTAGGCGCGGGATACACGTACGAGAGGCGCGGCGGAGTTGGTGGTGGTGTGGCCTTGGAATTAACAAAGCGTACAAAGTAACAAAGCAAACAAAGTAACAAAGTTAAAAGTTTATATACTTGGCGTCCCGTCGCTTGCATACATTTTGTATGAAATATGAAAGAAGCACCTCGCCCGCGACCTCTTGAGTATGTCCAGCCTCCTAGCGCCTTAAAGGATGCAAACTATCTTTGTACCAAATTTCATCAAAATCGGTTAAACCGATGGGCTGTGAAAGCGTAGCAGAGAGACAGACATAGGCATTTATAATATTAGTAGATAGATATGAATTATGGAGGGTAGAGTAGGAGTGTTATCTTTGTATATAAAAAGTGTCCGTCAAAATGCATTAAATTAGGGGCGCCACCTATCATCAAGGTAAATTTAAATGGAAGCGCCAAATGTTATTAGAGTAGGTTTGAGAAATAAACAAGGAAAGAAAACATTCATCATTATTTTGTACAACGTAAGTTGTTGAATTTTTTAATAAATTACTACTTTAGTCGACAATTACAATAAAATTATATTAAAGTTTTTGACTCGGCATACTTCACTTCATCAACAATTGCTACATTCATACCATAACCCACGGAATAGATTTTTAACCGACTTAACCGACAAAAAAAGGAGGAGGTTCTCAATTCGACTGTATGTTTCTTTTTTTTTTGTTTTTTTTTACTATGTTTGTTACGCGATTTCTCCGCCAATTATGAACCGATTTTGATAATTCTTTTTTTGTTTGGTAGGTCATACTTACATACTTACCACTAAAAATTGTGAAATAAAAAATTTTCAAAAAAAAAAAAAAACCGACTTCAAAAACCACAAACACTAAAAAGTAAAAAATAATTTAATTTATTATGTATACAAGAGTTAATGTACTTCTATAATAACATTTTTTTTAACATCAACACGTCAACAATAATGAAGAGTAGGTAGACGGTTCACGCGGCTAATTGGTACCGACTCCAAAAAATGTTATTATAGAACTACATTAACTCTTGTAGGTATAAATAATAAATTAAATTATTTTTTACTTTTTAGTGTTTGTGGTTTTTGAAGCGGTTTTTTTTTTGAAAATATTTTTCTATGCCATAACCTATGTCTACACCAGCGCCATTGTGGGAGCAACCACTGGACCCTTTTTCAACTTTTCTCCCATACGAGACAACACTCCACTCTACCCTCCATTATATGAATTTTAATATAGGTATATATATAACGGGCGTCAATTCCAGGTTCTCAATAAGTTGGCCGCGGATCCTGCCCACTGGTTTCACCAACAAAGTCAACCAAGCTGGTGTCAAGTACTACAGCGACCTCATCGACGCGCTGCTCGCTGAGGGCATTGAACCCGTCGTCACTATATACCATTGGGATCTGCCTGTGAAGATCCAGGATATGGGTGAGTTTTACAGTCTCATATAGTTTATCTATTCTAATATTATAAGTGCGAAAAATTTGGATTTGGATAAAAAGCCTTAGATGTGTTATTCCATACTATAATCTATCTCTTTGTAAAATTTCATCCAAATCCGTCCAGCCGTTCTGGCGTGATTTAGTAACAAACATTCATCATAACTTTTACATTTATAATATTTTTTGTTGTATAATTCAGAGCAGAGACAGTTCTAACCAAATTGCCCCTGCCATCAACTTTGCTTACAACTTTGTCTTGAAGACCATCCGTTGCAAGGGACAGATCAATGTCTCTCTTGCCTTTTTATTACAGCAAAATAGGCTTGCGCTTGCCAATCATGCTCAGTGCAAAGCAATGATGAGGTTTATAGGCCGACCGTTTAACTCGCGTATCGCCTGCACGGTAAGAAGGGAGCGGGGGGAGATGTTAGCGGAATAAAAAAGAAGATACTTATTATTTTATTCTTTACCAAGAATGTCTATCTCGAGATAAATCTTTGGATTATTGACTCCGTGTGTAGCGTTACCTGCCCCCGCTCCCTTCTTACCGCGCAGGCGATACGCGAGTTAAACGGTCGGCCTATAGGATAAAATATGCGTTTTCCTAGAAGATGTTGTTGAGTTTGTTGTGGGCTCTTCTCAGACCAATGTGCTTAGCATGCACACAACGAGATTATCTCGCGAGAGAGAGAGATGTTATCGTTGCCGGCAAATTTTTCATTTACCCTAACATGCTCAATATACGGTATATTACAAGAAAAAAATTGTCTACATGTAAAGGTTCGTAGAGAAAAATACCACAGATAAGAAATATTACCTACTTTTATCTCTACTTTTGACGAAACGAGACAATGTAACCATGGTAGCTTCGGTAGACAGAGAGAGATAACGGGTAGACGGGTGCTAGCCATGCAGGGCGCGTTTGGAACCCTCGTAGCTTTAGTTTAAGATGTCGTACTGATTATCACCATTATATTGTTACTCGTATATTATTATGTTATAAATAAACGGACTTCAATAAGTGTAGTATACCTACCTAAATGTAATAAACGTTCTTTGACTTGATGCCTAGGTAACTGTATCTTATTTTTCACAGGTGGATGGACAAATCCACTCATTGCGGATTGGTTCGGAGACTATGCGAGGGTTATTTTCTCTCTCTACGCGGACCGTGTCAAGACCTGGATCACCATCAATGAGCCCATTGCGGTCTGCGACCACGCCTATATGGAGGGGCAGTGGGCGCCCGGGATCAAGGAGCCCGATATCGCCCCATATCTCTGTAATAAAAACCTGTTGCTGGCACACGCGACTGCCTACAGAATATTTGAACGGGAGTTTAAACATAAGCATCCAGGTGAGGGAGTCGACGTTTTTTTTTTTAATCTACTACAAGCTAGCCCTTGACTGCGATCTCACCTGATGGTAAGTGATGATGCAGTCTAAGATGGTAGCGGGCTAACCTGTTAGGGGCATGGCAGTTATATTAAACCCATACCCCTTCGGTTTCTACACGGCATCGTACCGGAACGCTGAATCGCTTGGCGGCACGTCTTTGCCGGTAGGGTGGTAACTAGCCACGGCCGAAGCCTCCCACCAGACAATTTATCTAGTATTTAATGTTTATCGTTAATACGCCACTCGATACGGTAACCCGTTGTCCTAGTTGAGTGACAGATGCGACGCGATACGACACCATAGAAGATGATGAAGAGGCCACGTGAAGGGTGAACCACTGTTTGACACTGTCGCGTCGCGCCACGTCGGATCGTCGCGTTTATCGCTCACCTAGGACAATGGCTCAGGCCTCAGACACAACTATCAAACTGAAGCTTACCCTTCAAGTGAGATTCAGAATATAGTCACATAGCTAAAATGCTGAAACAGGTGCTAAAACGGTGAAGGAAAACATCATGAGGAACCTGCAATATGCCCGGGAGTTCTTCGTCATGTTCAGGTGTGTTTGGTGGTGGTATAATTATGCGGTGGACTGCGTCCAAACCTTTCCTCATTATGGGAGGAGACATCGTGCTCAGTAGTGAGCCAGCAATGGATTGAAATGATGTCGATGAAGATAGTCCTCTTACCTTTAAGCTTGGGTTGGATTAGCCGGTATCCTCCGTTGGAGTTAGTTGATCTTTGGTAGAACCTTATGGATTTCACCTTCAGCTTGGCTGTATTCGAAAGCATAAACTAGACTAGTATGAAAGGGATAGTATAAAAAAAAAAAAACCCATTTAAGATCTATTTTCCAGGTCGCATTTCTCTGGCGAATTTCGACGTGAGCATTAAAGCGAAAACCGAGAATGACACGGAGTTAGCAGAACTGGGAATGCAACTTGCGGTTAGTTTGAATCCTGTAGCTTTTTAAACAGTGTCCTTTGTACAGAATCATGAACATTACAAACATTTTTTTTTTTTTTTTTATTAAACCCGCAATCAGTCGTGAGACTATAATCGGATGCGTTCCGCGAAGTTGGCTGTTGAAGACCCTTGCAGCCGTAGGCTCAGGCGTCTATCGTAGTACATCGAGCACGTTAGCTCGTTTTAATCTCTTCATTCTTGGGGCCGTTAGTAATGAGTTGGCAAGTACATTTGGATGCTTGGTGAGCCGATCTTTGTGCTTTATTGAGTATTTCTTTATTTCTTCTTCGAATGTTGGTAGTTCCAGATACTGGTGGATTTCTGTGTTGCGTGTGAACCATGGCGCGTTAGTTATCGTCCTTAGTATTTTATTTTGGGCCCTTTGGATGCGCATCACAAACATAAAAAATTGACGTGAAAACTTCTTTAGTCTGCACTTGAGCACTTTTTGGTAGGGGGTAAACTTGTGGATTCGCGTCGCCGACATGCTTGCGTCACCGACATGCTCCGCGTCACCAAGATGCTTCGCGTCACCGACATGCTCGCGTCAGGTGACGTATTGTGGATTTAGTTTTCACTTCTATCGGCAGTACCTATGACTGCTAATTTTTTTTTTTAGAACTAATATCCGTTTTTCAGACAGGCAGATACGCCCATGCGATATTTTCCAAAAAAGGCGGTTGGCCTCCAGCCATAGAGAAGCTGATGCGGGAAGTTAGCCTTAAGGAAGGCTACAGGCATTCTAGATTACCTCCCTTTACGAAAACGGAAATAGAATTTATTAAAGGTAAGCAAGTCTTTGAAGATGGAAATACTTACCATTAGACGATATATTTTGCTGTCAGTTTACTGTACCTGTAGCTGACGCATACTTAGTCTTTTAGTTCGTGTAGGATGGAATTGGGTATTTGACAAAGTAGTCTAATCAGCAACTTTTTTCGAACGTCAAAACACATGCTTAGTATTGGATTTTGTATTAAATACTGAATTCGGATGTCATCAAAGTTCGATGCACTTTTTACTCTAATCAATAGTCTAAAATGGTTATTACGTGGATATTATGACTTTTGGGAGATCCCCTATTTATTAATCAACCACCACCACTACAGCCCATTAAGGCGAGTCACCTCCAAGATTTTAGGAGGTGAGGTGTGGGGTGCCACCCGCGCGTCTCGCGGTACATTTCTCGTAGAGACTGGCGGGGAAGCGGGCAGCGCGGTATATTCTGAAACCGCTTGGCAACGTTCAAATTCTGGGATTAATTTGAATTAAATAGATATAGGACTTCAGTTTGAAATAAATTTTAGCAGGTTCTCATTAATACTTCAAGAGGAATTTATCCATATAAAAATGATGAGCAAAGTCGAAAATTTTATTAATAAAAAATTCGTTTTAAACTTTTAATTTAGCCTGTTTCAAGATTTTTTTTGATCGAGTAAAGTACATCCTATCGTGTAACAAATTAGCACATTCTTTAGACAATATCTTTAAGTGTATCGGATATTTTTTGTAAGATCGTTATTTAATAGTAAATACCGAAAAAATTTGATCTAGCAAACCAGTTTTCACCGCTGAGCTGAGGTGACTCGCCTTAACGTCCCACTGCTGGGCACAGGCCTCCACTCTCATCGGAGAGAGGGAAGAACCACCACGCTGCTCCAAAGCGGGTTGGCGGGCTTTAACGACTATTATCATGTTAGTGATAATAACCGGGAACTCTCCGAAGCACGGGGTTGACTCACCGCCAACATCCAAGCTAGGGCACTGAGACTGAAAAACACAATACCTAACAGTTTTTATGCCCGATCAGGAATCGAATCCAGGACCTCGTGAATCGTGATCCGCAGTCGACTATGCTAACCGCTAGATACACGAGGCAGCATTTAATAATCAGTAAACTATAATTTATTTCACTAGTAGTCAAATACCCAATAGCTGATACTATAAGGACGAAAATAAATGTCCTTCCTCAGGCACAGCGGATTTTTACGCCATGAACCACTACAATACCAGGCTGATCAGATCCGCCCGACCCGGGGAGGACACGGGGATTTGGCTGATTTCCGGTTCCAAGGAACTTAACGCCATCATGGAAGCCCCACCGAACAGCAAATTCGGGGCTTCACCTTTACTTCCGGTATTTTTTTTATCTACACCTATATTTCTGGTAATGTTTAAACTTATGTGATTCCGGTAATATAATATACTTTTAATGTATTGTATTGTTATTATTATAAAAACATGCCAGGGAAGACTTTACAGCCCAATTCGTCTCCCCTGGCTACAAAAATACCTACAACTTCATCAACAATTACAAATTAAACATAACAATAATATACATAGGTAATTACTTAGCTACATCTTACAAAAATAAATGTTTGCTTGCTAAATTTTTACAGATAAAATTACAAGTTAACATGACCATAAAAATTACCAGCTAAATTATTTCCACTCTCAAAAAGTTTTATTTGTACTACTTTCTATGTATTATGTACTACTGTCCAAGGTGGTTCCAGAAGGTATTCGCTGGCTGCTATCTTGGCTGAAGAAGGAATATGGTGACATAGAAATCCTGATCACGGAGAACGGGTTCTCTACTGCCGGCTACCAGCTCAACGATGTGGACAGAACGGAATACTACAGGCTGTATTTGGAACAGGTCAGTTCGTTATGAGGTATTTCACGTTCGGACAAAGGGACTGGATGATACTGTTAGGATACCTTGTTTTTGAAGACCCTGGCGCAATGGTAAGCGCTGTGCTCTCAGCCTCTTAAAAAAAAAAGAAAATACCTTATTTGCACAATAGTGAAACTGAAACATACAAACATTTAACATTAATTTTGTTAAGTCGAGGTTATTACACTATCGATGATTTTCTGGATGACAAAGTTACATGGAAGCAACCGGCCTCGCATCCAGTGACCCACAAGTCAGTGTAATACTTGTAACGTAATATAGTTATGTGTCGTATTGTTTATTGTAACCTTTTTCTTTTTTAAGAAAAGGGCAACTGCTGAGTTCTAGCCGGCTCTTCTCAGTAGAATCTACCACCGGTTCGACTTTCCGAACCGGTGGTAGAGTCTTGACGTATCATAAGTGACACACATTGTGCTACATGAAATAAATAAAATGTTTGCCTGTGACACCACCCAGAATGGGTGTAGGTACAGCTCAGCTTTGTGCTCAGCATTATACCTAGTACCTACATATCTATACTAACTTATTCTTCTTCTTCTCCTTTTTCCCACGCTATGTGGGGTCGGCACAACATGTTTTCTCCTTCCATTCTCTTCTGTTATCCGTCAACCTCTCATTCACCCCTTTTATACTCATATCCTCTTTCACACAATCCATCTACATATCTATACTAACAATTATTATAAATGCGAAAGTTTGGACGGTTGTATGGATGTATGGATGGATGTTTGTTACTCAATCACGCCCCAATGGCTGAACGGATCTGGATGAAATTTAGCACAAAGATAGATTATAGTCTGGAATAACACATAGCTAATTTTATCCCGGAAAATTAAAGAGTTCCCGTGGATACCGAAAACCCTCAATCCACGCAGACGAAGTCGCGGGCATTAGTTAGTGCATGCATAATGCCGCGAGCTGATTTTCAGCTGTGACCCGGGTCGGCTGGGATCGTGTGACAAGTGGGTCCCGGGTTCGATTATCGGCAGTCAATTTGTGAATTAATAATTTCTGAATTTTCTATTGTCAGTTAATACCTCACCTGCGAAGACATACCGCCAAGCGATTTACCGGTCCAATTCAAGACCGTGTAGAAGCCGATTAACCGGTATTGCCATCAACGGCTAACATATCGTGGAATAATAAAGAAAACTGTGTATGTACGATGTGAGTGTAGTCTCACCCAGATCCTGGATCTTTATTGGCATCTTAGCCCGCTACCATCTTAGACAAGGGCTAACTTGTAGTGGTAAATAAAAACTATGGAAATCTAACAGCTACCTAACCTTTTAGTGATAAGAGTCCCTTGCGCGCTTGGTTTTCTGTACTTTTTATACGAGTGCCTGAAAAAAGGAGTATATATATTGTTTTCAGGGTTCATGTATGTATGTATGTATGTATGTATGTATCTATGTATGTATGTGAGTTTGTATATTCCACCATAACTTATATACGCCTGAACCGATTTTGATAAATGAGGTATCGTTAGAATCCCTAGCTTATTCCGGGTGACATAGGCTAGTAAAATTTTAAAAAAAATTGACGGGGTGACCATGGGCCCGCATTAAAGACTAAAGTTGAAAAAAATAATTCGAAAATAAGATTAACTATATAATCATCATCTAGAAAATGGTGAGTAGATTCCAAAAATATATAACACTATAGTTCAATATCCAGTGATTCACAAAAAATATCATACTTAATAGTTCGTTTTTCAAACTTCTTAGTTCGTTTTTTGGCAGGGCAGTCGTGTTTTTTAATTTTTTAAATTATTATTATCTTCGTGTTTATTTTATATCTTTGATTTGTGAGGCAATAAAGAACTTAGGTATGTATCTATCTAAACAGTCCAGTACGTCTGTGTGTCACAGGCGTAATTGTTTGCCAATAATTGGGTATTTGACTACTATTGAAATAAATTATTTTTTAGTGATAATTAAATAGACGCTCTCCCAAAAGTCGTCCCCTGTTAGTTTTATGTAGAATAACCATTTTAAACAATCGATTAAAATAAACAAGTGCGTCGAACTTTAATGACGTCACATTTGACGCGTGTTGACGTTTGAAAAAAAGTTGCTGATTTGACTATTAATTGTCAATTATACCCAATTCTGTTCGCAGGTGTTGCTCGCCATAAAAGTGGACAAAGTGGACGTGATAGGGTACGCGGCGTGGTCCCTCATTGACAACTTCGAGTGGACGGACGGATACACGTATGTAAAATGTATACTAATACTAGCTGATGCGCGCGACTTCGTCCGCGTGGAATAAGTTTTTTAAATTCCCACGGGAACTACTTAATTTTCCGGGATAAAAAGTAGCCTATGTCACTCTCCAGGTCTTCAACTATACCCATGCCAAAAATCACGTCGATCCGTTGCTCCGTTGTGCCGTGATTGAAGTACAAACCAACAAACCGACAAATAAACACTTTCGCATTTATAATATTAGTATGATTGTAAACTAGCTGGCTAGCTAGACTTCGTCCGCGTACCTACCTATTTAAGTTTTTTGATTCCCGCTGGAACTCTATAATTTTCCGGAGGTTCTTTCCGAGGTACGGAGGAAACGAAAAGGACAAATTCGGACTACCAAATTCGGTCACCCATCCAGTTACTGACGTGGGTCAAAGTTGCTTAACAGTCGCAATCGACTGATATCTGTTGTCGCATCTAGGCCACTCGTCGCCCCGGTGTTGAGGTGTTCCTCATATAACACGAGGTCATCTATCTATTTGAATAAAAATCTATTGACGATTGTATGTAAGTGCATCAATTCAGAACTGCGGGACCGATTCGGATGGAATTTTTCTGTCTGTGTTTGAGCGGGTCCTGGGGATGGTTTATAATATCTGCAACGTCTGCCGGGCCCACCAGTCCATATTAGTATAAGATCCCGTTATAAAACGACCTTCACCGAGATGCTTATTTAATGAAACGTATTTTATATTTAATTTAATAAGTCAATAAATATAATCCATATGGGTTGCCTAGCAAATTTCAGTCCAGAGTATGTTTAATTAATAATTTAAAAAAAATATTTTTTTAAACATTTCACCGGTATGATTATTAGATAAATTCTATACCAATCGAAAGTATGAAGCCCATAGAATATGCAAACGTTAGGTTGCCTATTCTTTTCCGGTCACATCTATCGGGTTGCCAGGTATAAACAGGTAAATCTGTACTAGCATTTTGCAACGGTCTGTTTATTGAATGAAATTTAAATGAAATTAAAGATTATTTTATTCTGAACACGGTGGTATAGGGTTGCCTGCGAAAAATCAGTCCAGAATTGCGGTTGTCGAATTTTAAAAAGTAAAATATTGCTCCGAGTGAATGTGTGCGACTGAGAGGTCCCAACCGACCATCCCATGCGATAGAAGAGGACACAGCATAGCAGCTGTTTAAAGTCCGCCCACTTAAAGAAATAGAGTGCGTATGCTATTTGGGCTTGGAAAAGAAAAGGATAGCGATAGACTCGTATATACTATGCATCATTTTGGAGTAGAGTGTCGCTATAAATACAATTGAAAAAACGTGCTACTATTTATTGTTGGAAAAAATGGCAAAAAAGTGTTTTTTGTGTGGATCGGATGATGAAATAATTGATTTTAATGATGAAACTTTTAAAAACTGTGTATTAAAGTTAGCTTTTCGTAAAAAAAACACTTTAAATACAATTTTGTTGAGCTACCCAGTGCGTCTCTTCAATTTGTAGGTTATCATACCACGTGCTACAAAAAAGTGACCGTTTTGAATAAAAAATATAACGAAGAATTTCTTAATTTTAGTGCTGAATATACAGGAAGTACATAATAATTGAATCTTTAAAATTATCGTAGCTAATACATCTTCTATATTTTTTTCATGTTTAAATAATTGTTTGGAAAATTCACCTATGGTTTTGTTAATTTTCGACACACATAATTTTTTTGTAATTTACTTTAAAACGGTAATTTATAAATTAAACAAGAAAATGATCTGATTTCCTTTTTTTTGTAACAATTAATGAGGATGTTTTCAATCAACTATTCTTATCAAGAAGTTTATAAAATTTATATATCAAACATTTTCATTTAATCGCAAAAATTATTTTTTTACCCTCGACGAAACGGAGACGGTATATGTGTTTGCCCTAAGAGGTTGTGTGTTTGTATGTTTGTTTGTTTGTTTGTTTGTGCACTTTTTTGTTACCGTTTTCCTGGAAAACTACTGGACCGATTGAGATGCGATTTTTTGCAATAGATATGTATTGCTTGTGAGAAGGTTCTTAAATATATTTTAGGACCATAGTCCACCAAGCTGCGCTTAATCGTGATATTATTTTTCACTGTAGTCTATGATTTTAATTTTTCAATATGTTACCATTTTTCTCAAAAAGTACTGGGCCGATTGAGATGCGGTTTTTTGCATTAGATATGGATAGCTTGTGACAAGGTTCTTAGATATATTTTAGGACCATAGACAACCAAGCTGAGCTGTAGTCTATAATTTTAATTTTTCAATATGTTACCATTTTTCTCAAAAAGTACTGGGCCGATTGAGATGCGGTTTTTTGCATTAGATATGTATAGCTTGTGAGAAGGTTTTTAGATATATTTTAGGACCATAGACAACCAAGCTGAACTATAGTCTATGATTTTAATTTTTCAATATGTTACCATTTTTCTCAAAAAGTACTGGGCTGTAATAATAAACTACTCCAAAATGATGCATAGTATATACGATTCTATCGCTATCCTTTTCTTTTCCAAGCCCAAATAGCATGCGCACTCTCTTTCTTTAAGTGGGCGGACTTTAAACAGCTGCTATGCTGTGTCCTCTTCTATCGCATGGGATGGTCGGTTGGGACCTCTCAGTCGCACACAATCACTCGGAGCAATATTTTATTTTTTAAAATTCGACAACCGCAATTCTGGACTGATTTTTCGCAGGCAACCCTATACCACCGTGTTCAGAATAAAATAATCTTTAATTTCATTTAAATTTCATTCAATAAACAGACCGTTGCAAAATGCTAGTACAGATTTACCTGTTTATACCTGGCAACCCGATAGATGTGACCGGAAAAGAATAGGCAACCTAACGTTTGCATATTCTATGGGCTTCATACTTTCGATTGGTATAGAATTTATCTAATAATCATACCGGTGAAATGTTTAAAAAAATATATTTTTTAAATTATTAATTAAACATACTCTGGACTGAAATTTGCTAGGCAACCCATATGGATTATATTTATTGACATATTAAATTAAATATAAAATACGTTTCATTAAATAAGCATCTCGGTGAAGGTCGTTTTATATCGGGATCTTAGACCATATACTGATATTATAAATGCGAATGTGTGTCTGTCAGTCTGGTACGCTTTGAGGGTCCATCTGTTCAATTGATTTTGATGAAATTTGGTACAGGGATAAGTTGTATTCCGGGGAAGGACATTGTTTTATTTTTCCACTACAAGTTAGCCCTTGACTGCGATCTCACCTGATGGTAAGTGATGATGCAGTCTAAGATGGTAGCGGGCTAATCTGTTAGCATGGCAGTTATATTAAACCCATATTCGGTTTCTACACGGCATCGTACCGGAACGCTAAATCGCTTGGCGGCACGTCTTTGCCGGTAGGGTGGTAACTAGCCACGGCCGAAGCCTCCCACCAGGCCAGACCAGGGAAAATTCAGAAATTATAAATTTATAAACTCCGTACGTTCAACAACAGCGCTCAACATAGGCCACTTTTCATCTCGGAAAATTAAAGAGTTCCCCTGGGAACCTAAAAACTTCAATCCAAAGTCGCAGGCATCAGCTCGCCACGCGAACGAAGTCGCGGGCATCGTCTAGTTTATAATTGACCGAGCGAAGCGAAGGTCTCTGAGTCTACTTGAGTGAATTGGCACTTGTCCGTCCGTCCGTCCGTCCGTCCGTCTGTCAGAGCATTATAACTTCTGAATTACTGAACGTAATTACTTCAGCTTTAAACATAATATGTAAACCAATGGCCTCCAGCCGAATATGGCTTAAAAAGTTATAAAAATCTTCATTTCAGAGGGGCTCTCATAGAAGCGAATGCGAAGTAAAATATTTTTTATTGCGTTACATAGGGTTGCTGTATATCATTTTAAAGATAATTAGGAATAGAGTCCAAAAATATATTTTTTTTAATTTTTCCCCTAAAATTGACGAAATGGGGTCCGGGGGGCTTTCAAAGTGGGGATTTTCTAACGTCTAAAGTTGACCTCAGAACTCTAAATTTACTGAAAGGCTGAGCCTGAAACTTGATCAATTATTTGAATTATATCCTGTACTTGAACAACAAATACTAAAATTAGATAAATATAGTAAGGAAACGAAATTATTTAATTTTTAATGAGCTTCAGTATTTTTAACAGAACTTCACATTGTTGTCAATAGATGGCGCCGCGAGGTCTCAGTTCGGGGCGAACCACTAGTAATAATATATTTAGTTTATATAATAATTCGGGGGATGCCCCGTCGCTCACGTCCGCAGGAATTCCCCTTTACCTCCCTGCACGTGTCCCCCGGGTGGTGCTAAGCGAGCGACGAACCAGGAGGCGTAATAAATGCCATACGATTAAAAAATCTAATTTATAATTATTTATATTTACTATTAATAAAAAAAAATAATAATAATAATAAAAACCGTTTGATTTTACAGGGTAAAGTTCGGTATCCATGAGGTGGACTTTTCTCACCCCTCCCGCCCCCGCACCCCGCGCACCTCCGCACACTTCCTCACCTGTGTGATCCGCGCGCGATCGCTCCACGTGCCTCACTCATGCTACAAGGACAAATACCGAGCTCACGAGACGAAGCAAGACAGACTGACAAACGGCAGCAACCATATTTCAAGCAACGTGCTATTATATATTGCATTTATTCTAGTTTTAAGGTGTTTTTAGTGAATAAACGATAGTTTAAAAGGAAATTTTATTTCAGTTAAATTCAAGTGCCTTTGCATCGTCAATTGAGTCTGTCATATCGTGTCTCATGTGTCTTCGACCCTGTCCGAAATTATATTATTCGAAACTTTTATATCAGATTCGCTTACGGTTTAGGAAAGGTTTTCGGATATAATATTCTGACAGATAATTCGATTACGGTTACGGAGCTCCACAGCATTAGAGAAGCCTAAAAAAAGTGTGTGTGTGCAAAATGTAACGGCAGAAGTTTAACTTCAGAAAAGTAGCGTATGAGAGAATGAGATAAATATAAATTGTATTCTATCTCATTCTTTCGCAGGCTTAAATCCTATTAAGAATAATTTTGTCTCTTTTTGGTGTCGCTGTTTCGTTTCATCGAATTTTCAAATCACAAGGATTAAGAAGTTCCACTTCAATAAATGAAATAAAACGCATATTAAATTAACAAATAGGTGTATTATCTACAGAATACTTAAAAAATAAACTAAAAATAACAAAATATTATTCTAAAACTTGAACAGTGGCGTCATCTTTTAACACCGTCCGTTTGAATTTGGAATTGTTCTCGAAGCACAACTCTGCAGCGTGCAACGATCGGTTCTGGATGAGACACGTGTAGAAATGTGCGGACGCTCGGGCAGTCCGAGTGCGCTTCGGGTCCTCGAAGTTGACTTCATACAGACCGTATTTGGTGCTGGAAAAAAAACCGTTTAATTCTAATTTTCCTATGTCAAAAATATTAGTTTTTAGTGATGTTTTAGTTTGTAGTGCCAAGTGAAGGAAGTTTATTATGAAGAAATACATACTCGTATCCGGCAACCCATTCAAAATTGTCCAAGAGCGACCAAAATCCATATCCAATTACACTGACATTATCCACTTTCATTGAGAGCTGAACCTGAAAAGAAAGAATTAAAAATGTACCAAACCACTGGGCGGATCTGGCTGAAATTAGGCACAAAGATCATCATCCATCACATCATCAGCATCCGTTACGAAATGATTTTTGGAAATTCGACTCCTAAGAGTGTAATGGCTCCAATAAAAATCTAACCTAACGTGAGCGAAGCCGCGGGCAAAAACTAGTTGGAGATATGATAATATTATAATGTTCCATTTATACCTGTTCCAACTAACTGTTAACTGCCTCGTTGGTTTAGTGGTTGGCATGTTCGACTGCAGCGGACGGTCCCGGGTTCGAGTCCCGGGTTGGGCCATAACTAAGTGTTAAATTTTTCTGACTAGAAATTCTCAGTACTAGCCCGGAGTTAGGAAGTTGGCGGTGTTTCACCCGCGTGCATCGGAGAGCACGTTAAGCTGTCGGTCCCGGTTATTATTTTCTATATTCTTATATAAAAATCAATTGCTATATATACCTATACTATAAATGCTATCTCAGTAGTTACATAGTTATAGTCATTTTATGTATATTGCTTAACATTTTATATTTATTTATATATACATATTTGTAGGTATATGTTAGCTTTGTATGTTAAACTTGTGTACGTATGTATGATTTGTATTTGGGTAGTATTGTATGTAGATGATATTTATAGTTTATTTTATTTGTAGTTTGCGCACCATCCCGTTTGTATTCTCTTCTCCTTTCTCCAAAGGTTGTCTGGAAGAGATCGCCTTAGGCGATAAGACCGCCTTTGCATACTGTGCTGTCCTAGTTGTAATTTTATTGTCTTTTTCATGTCCTTTTACTTGTGTGCAATAAAGATTTAAATAAATGAATAAATATATATTTAAAAATCAATTGCTGTTCGTTTGTCTCGCTAAAACTCGAGAACGGCTGGGCCGATTTAGCTGATTTAGGTTTTGAAATGTTTGTCGTACTTAGTCCAGTTAAACAGTTAAAATTAGTTAGTTACGACGCGCGGACGAAGTCGCTGGCATCATCTAGTCACTAATATAATAGTTGTTCAAAGATAGATAGTCGTTAAAGCTCGCCAACCCGCATTGGAGCAGCGTGGTGGGTCTGAGCTCTCTAATTCCCTCTCTCCTATGAGAGTGGGGCCTATGCCCAGCGGTGGGACGGTAATGGACTGTAGTGGTGGTGATGGGATACCTGTTCCAAGTATTTCTTCATAACATCAATTCTGTCGTAGTCTTCAAGATTGTACCCTTTCGTGGAGTAGCCGTTCTCCGTGATGAGGATTTCGATGTTGCCATATTGTTTCTTCAGCCACGCCAGCTGCCGTCGAATGCCTTTCGGGTTCACCTGACAAAACATTTTAGTTTGTGTAAATATAGCGATACCTACATAAATAAAAGGGTTTAAAAAGTCGTTAATCTGTATACGTACCTATGTCCGTATAAAGACTTTGAGACCATCCATCCGATCTGCCCCAAACCGGTTTCATTGGAAAGGCAATGCGAAGATGGTTGTTGAAGTTAAACTTATTTAGAATTTAGTTGTGATTTGATAATTCAATGAAACGAATAAGCGACACCAAAAAGAGACAAACATAATATAATTATAGGATTTAGCCTGCGAGAGAATGAGATAGAACACAAGTTATATTTATCTCATGCTACTTTTCTGAAGTTTCACTTCTGCCGTGTGTGAATTGCACACACACTTTTTTTAGCCTAGTAGCACGCGCCGGGTATCTGCTAGTTATTTATGAATTTTATTAAATGAAATATGGCGTATGTACCTTTCCGTATGTTCATGTATGGGAATTGAACTGAATTGATAATTCAATTAAATTTTGATTCTGGTCTGCAACTCATTCCGGAGAGATATTTCGGACGGATAGACAGACGGACAGCATCGTTTAATGGGTCTCGGATTTGTACTTTGAGTACGGGAGCCTAAAAAGGCAATAGAACTCAAAGTTCTTTAGTTGGACTTTCACCATTTACACTACGACCACCATTTTTTTTAAAAATTATTATAGGCTTACGCTTGACCACAATCACACCTGATGGGAAGTGATGATACAGACTATGAAGGGACGCGCTTGCCTAGAAGATGCATATTCACTCTTGATTTAAAGATACCCGGATTGTAATTGGTACGAAATACAGTTTTCGGTAGTGTCCCAGACCCTAGCCATGCGAATGAGGAATGAAGACGCAAAGCGCTTCGTACGTGTGGATGAAACGTCGACTACATATTGGGAAACTCGCATGGCGTCTTGAACAGTGAAGAGATTAAGGAAGTTTATTTGTAAAAGTAAGTGTTTAAAGCAAATTACCGTATATGCTTGGGCTGGACCTCCATAAGTACCTCCCTTTGAGAACTCTAAGATGGCGTTTAGTTCCGGCGATCCAGTCATAAACCAGAAGCCGCTCTCCCCAGGCTTTGCCGGGCGAATTGTGAATGTCATGTAGTGGTTTAGCGCGAAGAAGTCTGCCGTGCCTGGAATAGGATATATTTTGAGGGTTAAATAGCACAGCGGTAGGTATATATTCATCTGGTCGACCCCCGTAGATAGATAGATAAACTCTTTATTGCTACACAGGACATAAATACAATAGTACAATACAATACAATACAATAGTAGTAGGTACAAATTACAGATCGGGCTTCCATGACAGTTGTAGCATCTAGACTCCAGATTCTAGAGGTACGGTAGTCTGTCTCACATATGGTTATGAGAGGTAGGAAACTGCATACAAAACATATATTAGGTACAGCGACAGAATTTCGTATTGAAAATTTTACTAGTTTCCTCCGTCACGTTCCTGCTACCCACGGCTCTGTCTAGATGCCGTCGAACGACTGGTAGCTCCTTAGAATCTGGCATGAATCTGGTTATTGTAGGACTAGCAAAAAAATTTGGCTTTATTCCTTTATATGAAACTTACAGGCTAAGGAGATTAAGCATTTTGAGCGTACAAGATTAAGATAAATTACAACTAGATACAATGCGATGCAAAATATTAATTTCTTTCTTTAATTTATAGTGAGGGTAGTCTTACGACCTGTACAAAAAAATACCAACGCATACACCTCTTTCCATCCATGGGCGTGAGTGAGTTAAGAATTGTCTTTTTATTGTATCAGAATATATAGGTATCTTATAGCGGTCTAGTTGCTATCAAATGATCACTCTGGTTAAAAGCAAATTTAAGCTGTCGGCAACTGGGCGGTTAAATTTTTCGTTTCCTTTGTGCCTTGGAGAACACTAAGCCGTCGGTCCCGGTTATTATCACTAAGTACTTAGGCAGTAGGATCTGGAAGCCCACCGCATAAAGAAATGATATCCCAAGAAAACTCCTATCAATATATCGGAGGTAGCTTCCAATTTTGGGCATCGGTGGTCATTTTACAATTAGGAGTTATAGAACCCGTTGTTAATATTAATATAGCGACACTGAAGGGACTATTGAAGGGGTTATTGATCAGTTTTCGTTAAATGGAGAGAAGAAAAATCAATATTATTTTACTACCTGATGATTCCCGCGACTTCGTCCGCGTGGACTAAGTTTTTTCGATTCACGCGGGAGCTCCTTAATTTCCCGGGATAAATAGAAGCCCATATCCTTCCCCTAACCTAAACTATCCCTGAACCAGATTTCATCAAAATCGGTTGAATAGGTGGGCCGTTAAAGCGTAGCAGACAGACAGACAGACAGACACACTTTCGCATTTATAATATTAGTATGGATTACAATAATTTACTATTAACTACATACCTTTGATAAATTCTATCTCATCTGTAGTAAAAGCTGGCAGTCTGGACTCCTTGTAGCCTTGCTTTAGACTGTACTCAAGCATCAACTTTTCAATGGAAGGGGGCCATCCACCCTGTTTGGAGAATATTGGATGCGAATATCTGCCTGTCTGAAAAAACAACAGAAAATAGGTTAATCATAATACAAAATACTAATAACCTCTCAAGCACCACTTAGTTACTTATTAATGAACAACTTTCGTTTACAAAAAAAAATCTGAAACAATAATAAAATGCATTTAATTATGTATCATACAAAAATAAAATAAAATGGCCTGCTCCAAATGGTTTTACACTACGAGCAACGATCGCCTAGACCAGGGATTCCCAAACTATTTTGGGTAAGAGACCCCTTTTCCAAAATGAACTGATACCTCAGACCCCCATAGCCAATCCTATCTCTAGTTTTTTTCCCATTGATACAAAATACTTACTTTAAAAACTTTGCGGTTGGTTAAGGGAGTAAACTTAACATCATTTTCTCATCAAAAAACAAAATAAATAGATATAAAATTCAATATTTATCAAGTGTTATTAATAATTATTAATAAAAATTACTTAAAAATACTCAATTAGGTAATAACTTCTAGAAAAAAACATTACAATAGGGGTCGAATTTTAGACCTCATTGACCCCCAAAATCAGTTTTCGTTTATGTCGACCCCTGGCCTAGACTGTCCACTTTGGGATTCCCTGGCATAGACTGTCGACTAAAAATATAGAACTGATTGTGTATATACCTGAACTACCTATAGTGTTCAAAACTTGTGTTTTTTTGGTGAACATTATGTTTTGTTAAAACAGCTTATAGATCAATTTATCAGTATTATGTACTTGTTATCTAGAAATGAAGAGAATACATACCACATGTTGCCTCCCAAGTTCTGCAAGATCTTTGTCATTCGGTGTGGCGGGCTCTATCCAGACTATCGAGTTCGCTAGAGAAATTTTGCCTGTCGAGAAACAATAAATCATAGATTATATTAAAAAATACGACTGCTCTGCCGTAGCCCGTATTGAATTACCCTTGGAATCTTATTTACATTTTTATTAAATGATATTGTTTTGTGAATCACTGGATATTGAACTATAGAACTATATGTTACATATTTTTGAAATCTACTCATCATTTTCTAGATGATGATTATATAGTTAATCTTATTTTAGAATATTTTTTTTCAACTCTAGTCTTTAATGCGGGACCATGGTCACCCCATCAGTTTTTTTTTAAATTTTACTAGCCTATGTCAACTGGAATAAGCTAGGGATTCTAACGATACCTCATTTATCAAAATCGGTTCAGGCGTATAGAAGTTATGGTGGAATATACAAACTCACATACATACATACACCCTGAAAACAATATACTCCTTTTTTCAGGCAGTCGTATAAAAATGAGACAAATATAGTAGTTTTCACAATAAATCGCTTTTTGATTACGCGGGTAACTCTCCCGTCCTCCCGACCGGTTTTCGCCTACGGAGGCCAACCTCCAGAGAGATTAGCCATCTGCGCGGGAGATATTATAGTGCAAAAGTGTGTGGCAAACACAGGTTACTGTTCCTTTACTCTCATAGCTCTGATGGGACGGAAAATAGGACACGACCTGAGAGAGATTAGGCGCAGGACCGACGGCTTAACGTACTCTCCGAGGCACGGGGTTGAAAATGTATGATGTGGTTGCGATGCGTATTGCTGGCTTTGGGTGGTGCATATATCGCAAGCTGCACGTTGTACCACACAGGTAGGTTTGTTTGTTTTGTCGGATTGAGCTTCTTGTTCCTTGATTATCGTGGACTTCCGAAGTAACGCCTGCTTCAATCCAATGTCTACAAAGACAATGCTTGCATTCTCAAAAACTGCATGTCCCCGGGCAAATTATTTACTGGTCCACGCAGGCAAGCAAATCAACAGTATCCTATACACCTGAACGTGTCTTAACTACTAGCACACGCTCCGGTGTATAGGGTACTAGTGATGGCATGTTTATTGCAGTGGCGGCGTAGCATGGGTTGGTACCCAGGGCGGGTTCCTATTGAGCACCCCTAAAATAAAACAACAAATACTAAACGTGCTTCTTCTAAAGCCTTTTATTTCAGAAACAGAACATTTTACCTTTTTTTTTAAATATTTATTTTATTACCTGTCGGAAAACGACATCCGTTTCCCCTGTTGGTGTCCATTATACAACATGCTTACGTGACTTTATTTCGCTAAAATATTTGATCACATTATCAAAATTTACTTTTCTGTCCTTTTCAATAGACAATATGGAAAGATTGGTAAGTCGCGCTTGGCTCATTGTGGATCTTAAGTAAGATTTTATCAACTTTAATTTTGAGAAACTTCTTTCACAAGAAGCCACTGAAACACAAATAGTTAAAAAAAATCTTAGACACAGCGCTAGACTCGGAACAGACTCAGAATAGTCCCATTTTACAATAAATTTCAGAAGCTCCAAGGTAGTCCATTGGACCGCTTCTTGGAAAGAAATGTTGGCGGCTTCCAAGTGTCGCCTTAGTCGTAAAATCTCCAAAATCATTTCCTCTAAAGAAAATTCATCATAGATTTTTGTCAGATTTGGAACTATACCACGAAGTTCTTCTTCTGTTGACGTAAGCAGAGTTTTAGGCTGAACAACACCGAATGTTATGAGAATGTCATCCATTGCCCTGTAACGATGGTCTAGTTCTCCGTAAAATCTATCAATACATTCTAACATAGCTCTCTGCATCTCTTCTGGCAATGTTAGTCCAGCGTCTTGGGCCATTTCTCCTGGCATACGTTTTCGGAATCTCCTTCTTCCTCTTCTTTCAATCGAAATATCCAAGTCCTCACATTTTTCAGTTGCGTAGGAAAGAGCTCTTTCCACTATTCGGATACGTTGGCTTTGAAGAAAAATTTTTAGGGCTTTAATTTTTATGACACACTTTTCTAGCGATAGCCCAGATTTTTGTAAATACTTTTGTGTCTGGTCAACTTCTTCTAGGACTTCACACCAAAAAGAAAGGTAGCATAAAAAACTGAAGTCACACAAAGCTGGTAAGAGTGTGGATGCTGCTTCTCTTGTATCGACGTTTTCTCTGCTGCTGCTGGGATCACACATGTCTTCGAATGTTGATACAAATTTCTCAAAATTATTCTTCAGTGGTTTAACAGCGTCGTGATGGGCACTCCATCTTGTCTCTACTAGTCTTTTGACCGATACGCCTACACTTTTCATTAGAATTTCCCATCGATGTGTGGACGACGAAAAGAATGTGTAAAGTCTTTCTACTGTCCCGAAAAAAGTTACACTTGAAGTAACACTCCCGAAAGAGTGCACTCCACAAAGATTTAGCGAATGATTAGCACAAGGCATAAACAACGCTTTAGGATTGTGTTCTTTGATTTTTGCTTGTACACCACCATGAATTCCTGCCATGGTTGCAGCATTATCATATCCTTGAGCCCGACATAGATGTATATCCAAGTTATCACTTTTCAGCTGCGTAAGGATATTTTCAGTAAGTTCGACTGCAGTCTTTCCAGCTATAGGGAAAAAACCTAGAAATGATTCTTTCACTTCTACTTGATCGCCTTGAATATGAACATATCTGATTACATAACTCATCTGATCAACATGTGATATGTCTGGAGTGCTATCGAACATAATTCCAAAATATTTAGCTTTTTTTATGTCGTCCACAATCTGATTTTTCACCTCTTTCCCCAAAAGGCTGATGAACTCATTTTGTATGTCTTTGGACAAATAAGAATCTACCCGTTTCCTTTTTGTACACGCGATAGCATGTTCGATTCTTAGCATATGCTCTTTTAGCACTGGGTCATATTTCGACAGTAGATTAACTAATTCTAAGAAATTCCCTCTATTGTCTGATTCAACCCCCTCTCTATGCCCTCTAAGAGGAAGATTTTGACGTGCCAGAAAAAGAATAACATCTAAAAGGCGACTCAAAATGTCACGCCACTTCTTTTTTTCATTTTCTAAGATCATTTGATGTTCATGGTCGATAGTTTTTTGCAGCCTCAATCCATTTTGCAAGAGTTTCCATTTTTCAAAACAGGAGAGATGGTTCTCAGAATTCTCGTGTTCAGATACTTTAGGATTTAGTTTCCACCATGAATTAAACCCGTTGGCAAAACTTTGATGTTTTGTTTCATCATGATGCATGAACAGTTTGCAGCAAAAACAGTATAAACTGTTTTTTGTTGGAGAGTATACCATCCATTTTCGGAGTACTTTTTCTCCATTTGGTAACGCTTTATAAAACCATTTTGAATTGAAATGTCGGCTCTTTCCTTTTGTTTTATCTCCAGATCTTTGGACAGTATCTAAAAATGGGCCATCTCTATTTTGATAGGGTTCACTTCCCGTTTTAACAATTTCAACTCTCAAATCATCAGGTATTGGTATTGGCCAAGTAGCAACATCGAAACGAGTTGTGTCATGTAGCTCTTCTGCATCGTCAGTTTGCTCTGATTCTTCTTCAGTGTTGCTATTCTTTCTTTTTCCTTGGTCATATTCTTTTTGATGTTGATCTTCTCCATCTTGTCTTTCGTATTGTATGTTAGGCTCTCTTCCCAGCATCTCTCTATCCAATGCATTTTCGCACTGTCTTTGTACGTCTATTTGATCGAGAAGGTCACTTTCAACACTTTGCAGTGTTGAATTGGATACCAGAGAAGCCGAAGGTGCAACAAACTTCAAAATTGATCCAGATAACGACTCGCGCTCAACTTCTTTTGATTTTTTGTTTTTTCTTTGCTGGAATCCACTAGGTCTATTTCGCTTCATATTGAAGTTTTATTCTGTAAAGATCGAAAATATAAATACTCGTTAACTTTGACAGTTCCTTTTTTTTTCAATTTTAGATTATTATTTATTAAAATATTATTTATTAAAATTGGCACCAAGCGCTGCATTCAAAATTTCACTCTAGCGCATTGCAATAAGCGGCACGCGCTTCTCACGTTCCGCGAGCGCGCCGGTTTGAGAGGTTTGTATCAAAATACTTATTTAGTAAATCAAATTACAATGAGACAAATCACATGCTTATATTAATATCGCCGACAAATCAATAAATTCCCGCGCTATCGGTACGTAACTGAGGCGCACTCGCTACTATGTGATGTATTTAAACCGAGAATTCGAGGTGCGTAGGTAGTGCGACCTACGTAACACTTAAACCTAGTAAACGGCTATTTGAATGTATAAAGACGTTTGTAAACCACTGGGCAGTGGGCACGCTATAACCACAAGTACGTTATTACTTATTCGATCGTCATTTTGTATCGTTATTTGCATCAGTTATTTGGCAACGGACGGTAATAGGTTACTTCCTTCCTCCTTGCTTCCTTGAATGTTATTTTGTACACTAAAATAAAGGTTACTAACTGTATTTTCCAGCACTTGGCGGGTGGATAAGTAGGTATTAAAAATAAGGTACCGGCAACTAACTACTTGAAAGACTTATTCAGATCAAAACGTAAAAAACAGATTTTAAAAAAATGCTCACCTCACACAATATATCCTTGAAAGTAATATTCTCAATAATTCAACACTGAAATTCACTTATATATTGATCTTTAACGCTCTACCTCTATATCTATTGACTTTCGATTCTGTTTGAATAATGAGTGGTTGTTTTGATTGACACAACATGGCGCGGGCTGAAGGACGGGGCCCCGTCCGCCCGCGCCTCATTAGAAGCCAAGTGGAGCGAACGGGATAGGACATTTACGAAGCCAAACGAACGAAATTTGAACGAAAAAGCGCGAGCGCCTGCCGGGACACAGACTACGGCCGGGCGCGAAGCTTGCGGAGCACTGACCTCTATTTAGTTTTGCCCGCGAAATTTAAATATGAATAAATATAAAATTTATACAAATTTTTTAATTGATTGTATTAATTTATTTTTCCCGTACTTATCTTACGCACCCCTTGGTGCTTGGCACCCGGGGCGGACCGCCCCCACCGCCCCCCCCTTACGCCGCCAGTGGTTTATTGCAACACGGCCCGAATTCTGGCTCCAATTGATGTAGTAGAAAAAGTCGCAGAACATGACAGCCTTGGTGACGAAAGCCTTGAAGCGGTCGGTGTAGAGCTGGAATTTAGATTCATGCGAAGTCTCCAAACCAGTTCATTAGAGGATTCATTTTACACTTATTTTGACGACCTCCCTGGCGCAGTGTTGAGCGCTGTTGTCTTAACTTGGGAGGTCTGGGGTTAGATGTCTGGCAGGGTCAATTCGGGAATTTATAATTTCAGGTTTTTCTCTGGTCTGGCCTGGTGGGAGGCTACCGCCGCGATTTAGCGTTCCGGTACGATGCCGTGTAACCGATTTTGGGGTATGGGTATAAAATAACTTTAGCCCGCTACCATTTTAGACGGCATCCTTACCATCAGGTGAGATTGCAGTCGAGGGCTTATTTGTAGTGGCGTAAGAATACCCAGTGTTGCCAGTAGGTTCCATCCACACGTACCAAAAGCTTTGCGTCTCCATTCCTCATCCACATGGCTAGGGTATGGAACACTCTACCAATCTACGAACTAGTAGTGGCATAAAAAAAAAATATAGCCTACCTTCATAGTTCATACTTTGGTCTGAACTCCTTTTGAAATATTCTGTACACCCGGGTTTCCCGGGTTTCGGCACCATATGTTTAGCACTGTATCTACTCACAGTTAGGGCACACAATTAAACCACACTTGCACTTGTTACTTACACCTTTATTGCACTAATACACACACATATACTTGTTTTATACTCGTTTTAATACTGTTTAGTTACTCATTATTACTTTATTACTGAATTCATACTCAACTAGGAAATCAAACCGCCTTGATATTATATTGAATCCATTAGATCTGAACTTCTAGCGCGAGTTAAAGTACCAGTCACGCCATCTATTGGCAATTTTGAAAAGCTTTCTTAACAAATTCTCTAATGAAATTAGACAATAGCCTACCTTCATACTTTGGTCTGAACTCCTTTTCAAATATTCTGTACACCTGGGCGTGTGCTAGCATGGCGTGTTTATTGCACAGATAAGGCCCGAATTCCGACTCCTTGTAGAACTGGCCGATGTTGTAGAAATAGTCGCAGAACATGACCGCCTCGTTTATGGTGATCCAGGTCTTCACACGGTCGGCGTACAGCTGGAAGATGACCCTTGCATAGTCCCCAAACCACTTCGCTATTAGAGGATTTGCCCAGCCACCTATTGACAAGAAGAAAATATTTGTATTAGGTAGTTCAAAGCCGAAATGCCGGTCCATTTTCGCGAAGATAGGTGACTGATTTATGTCAGTTACAATAACGACCGCTTAAAATGTACACAAAAAGAGTTAAACAGCGTATGAACCCGTTTTTAATGAAACAAACGTGTCCGGAGATCAAACTCCTGGATGGCTTAAATTTGGAATTGGACCCGGTATACGTAGCGCTGCAATCTGGTATACATAGCTGCCGGGCTCACTACCTGGATATTCATGTCAAACCCTAACCTAACCTATAGTTCGCGCGCAAGTTGAATGCAGAGTAAATGTATGGTGACACTTACATTTATTCTGCATTCAACTCGCGCGCGAACTGTACAAGAAAGAGACAAGAAAACGTAAAAACAATAAATATTTCATAAATTAATACTCAGAACATCGACGGGTTAACAATCTTACGACAGTTTATAATCTCGCGGGATAGAAACCGTTAGATTATAATCTAACGGATTTTACAATCTTACGGTGACATATACATAGTATAAGAAAAGTATGCGATAGTAAACGAACATTACCCAGGTCCAGAATTTTAACGGGTAACTCCAAATGGTAGAGCGTGACCACAGGCTCTATCCCCTCCATCAGCAGAGCATCGATCAGATCGCTGTAGTACCTCACGCCGGCTTCGTTGATCTGGTTGACGAAACCCGTGGGAAGGATTCTGGGCCAGTTTATTGAGAACCTGGAAATTATTGAAGTGAAACTTCTTTAAAAATTCGATGAAAAAGCGACACCAAAAAGAGACAATCATATTCATAACAGGATTTAACCTGCGAGAGAATGAGATAGAATACAAGTTACATTTATCTCATTCTCTCGTAGGCTACTTTTCTGAAGTTTCACTTCTGCTGTGTGTGAATTGCACACACACACACACAATTTTTTATTTTATTTGCGATTCAATAGTAAGGCTAATATAAAAAAAAAACGATCAAGTGCGAGTCAGAGTCGCGCACAAAGGGTTCCGTACCAACACACAATATAAACTATTTTAGTAAATAACAAGAAAGATATCGTAACGACAAGTAATGAGCTCTGAAATAATTGTCTTACATAATAACTGCTTTCGCCTGACAAACAATTCGACACCCTATTAATAATAGACTTTTTTTTTTTTTTTTTTTTTTATTGTGAGATAGGCTTGCGCTTGACGACAATCATGCTTAGTGCAAAGCAATGATTGCTTCCAACCTAGACCTCAGGTTGGAACGCGCTTGCCTAGAAGATGCCTATTCACTCTTGCCTTGAAGGTACCTAAGTTATACGTGGCAGGAAACACGTGCGCTGGGAGGGTGTTCCACACCCTAGCGGTTCGGATCAGAAACGTCGAGCAAAAACGTTTTGTGCGGGCAGATTGAACATCAACCACATAAGGATGCCAACGCAGACGGTTTCTCGCTGTTCTGTGGTAGAACGGGGAAGGAGGAACAAGGTTGTGAAGTTCCTGAGCACACTCTCCATGGTATATCCGATAAAAAACCGATAAGCAGGCGACATTGCGTCGGTGCTGTAAACTGAGCAATTTCGCCTGCGTAAGTGATTGATCGCCTATTATCCTTCGGGCCCGGCGATCTATAGAGTCTAATGTATCGAGTTGGTACTTGGCGGATCCATCCCAAAGGTGGCAGCAATATTCCATGCCAGATCTGACTTGTGCTTGTGACTGTTGTGCTTTTTAAATTCTTCGCAATTACTTCGCATCGGGGGATGCCCCGTCGCTCACGTCCGCAGGAGCTACCTTCTACCTCCCTGCACGTGTCAACTGGGTGGTGCTAAACGAGCGACGAACTTGCAGGCGAAGCTTAGAGGCGAAGTAAGCGTTCTTTTTATAAAAACGCTTATTATGTACCAAACGCCATACGATTAAATAAATAAATAGTTCGCAACTGTCTAGCAATTTCTATTACCGTCCTCCGGACAATTTTCGGAAATTGCTGGTGTACAATAGGGTTGTAACGGAGGCGTTCTTAGCGGAAGCGGAGGCGGATGCGGAGGTGAAGGGGCTTTGCCTTGGCGGACGCGGAGGTTCACGGAGGGGGAGGCGGAGATGGATTTCTCCAATCACATCGTCCATTTTCTATGCTCTAGGATGCGATGAATCCTACATTTGTTTTTTTTTTGAGGATTCTTATAAGGACAGTTGCCTTTTTGCTTGTTGTAATGGTGTAACTGACGTCTCTTGCTTCGATTTGTACCTCTCACATTGTAAGTCAACGTAAATAAACTTCCGTCACAACTCCGCATAAAAACGGCGGAGGCGGATGCGGAAGCGGAGGTACGATTTCTTGCGAAAGTTCCGCACCTACGGAGGCGGAAGCGAGGCGAGTATTTTTTCATTAATGACGGAATTTCCGAGTTAGAAGGATAAAACGTACTTACCTGTAAAACTGCAGCCCCATTTCAGCGGCTATCCTCACATCCTCCCGCCACAGGTGATACGAGTCGGCCGCCACATCGCCCGTCGCGTTGTTGGCTATCGCATCGCGGTGCGCATGGATATACCTGTCCCACATGTTCTCACCTTTGCCTAAAACATTTACATATGTTATTGAAAAAATAAAGCTCAATATATGGCGAAAGGTCATCCTTAGTCATCATTTGCACGCTAATACTTACTTCAAAGTAAAGAAGGTGGATTACAGTGCTACAGATTAAAAATATACATACCTCATAACCTCAAAACACATCATAGGTACTAATAATATTATATATGCGAAAGGGTGAATGTCTGTTGGTTTGTCCTTCAATCACGCCGCAACGGAGCAACGGATCGTTGTGATCATGAGTATATAGCTGAGGACCAGCCCCCCTTACAGGGTTTTTGTAAGGAAATCGTTTGTCTAACGGATAATTTGATCTGTTTAAGGAGTTCATAGATGCCTGCACGATGTTATCAAATCATTACGATTTGCTTTCATCATCAAACACCGGCGCTCAAGGGCTAGCTAGTTGTAAAAAAATTACACTTACCATCAGCGTCCCAGCCCCCCTCTACCTGGTACGCAGACGTGGCTGCGCCAAACTTAAAGTTCGGTGGAAATCGGTCTACAAGGCCCAAGGTATGGCCCCATGAGATGTGCAATAAACAACTATAAAATAAAGCCTATTGAATAAATTTATAGCTTACTATAACTAGTTAGGTATATTATTACCTAGACGATGCCAGGGACTTCGACCGCGTGGATTATGATTTTTTGACTCCTGGGGAAACTTTCATTTTCCGGGATAAAAAGTAACCTAACCTATTTTCTTCAAAATCGTAGCAAATAGACAGAAGACAGACAGACGGGCACACTTTCGCATTTATTATATTAGTGGATTATGGATACATGTATTTGGACTGGAGCTGGTTTTGGAGCTCAGTAGCGGGTGGGTCGTGAAAAGGTGATATACCTAGTCTTTTATACGCATTGTATTGTCTAAACATAATATTATAAATGCGAAGGCGTGTTTGTATCTGTCCGTCTGTCTGTCTGCTACGCTTTCACTGATAATTTGTTCTACCGATTTTCGAATTATTATTACTATCCCGGAAAATCAATGTCATGTTATTTAAAGAACTATCATTGCGGAACATAAAAGAGTTCCCAAGGGATTGTCACAAAACCCAAATCCAGGCGTACGAGGTCGCGGGCTTCATCTATACTAATCTATATCTATATCTATTCTATATAATATATAAAAATTAAACCCGTTTTCCTTGGTCACGGCATCACGCGTGAATGGCTGGACCGATTTCACTAATTCTTTTTTTGTTGTACCTATTTGTTATTATTAGGAGAAGGTTCTTACGGAAAAAAATATCTCTCAGAAATATTGAAAAATATACATTTAATTTTGCATACTAAGGCGGTACGAAGTTCGCCGGGTCAGCTAGTATTATATAAATGCGAAAATTTGGATGGATGGATGGATGGATGTATGTTTGTTGGTTACTCAATCACGTGTGAATGGCTTCTTAATCTTCTAATTGTGTGGACTTGTTTTACTAACGCCATCTAGTCTGAAAAGCGGGACAGCGCTATGGCGGGGACAAGGACAGGCTTATACAGGTGAGGGGCACGCTCTACAAGTCGGACGCCCACTTTTTCTATGAAAGGGCCCGTCTAGTACCAACCATAAGTATACAATAGCGATTATAATTATAATGAGGAACTACAACAGGTGTGACCGGTTCTACAAATTTGTACGCAGTTAATATTATAAATAAAAACACTTACCAAAATAAGAATATTTTTAGACTGGACATGGTCAATTAATGCCTAAATTAATCACAAAATCGTTTACTTTTATACCAAGGCTCGATGAATAAACAATAGATATTAGAAACTAGCTAATACATGCGGCTTCGTCCGTGTGGATTATAAGATTTTCAAAAATAATGTGAGCTTTGGATTTCCGGGATCAAAAGTTCCACAAACTTGTAAGCATATTATAATTTATGATATAAAATACATAATAATATACTATAAACACTTACCAGAATAAGAATATTTTTAGACTGGACATGGTCGATTGATTAGTGTTTAAATTAATTCCAAAATTTCAGAAAGCTTTCCGAATCGGTGGTAGAGTCTTAACGTATCACACATATAATCACACTTATTGTTGTTGTCTGAGTTTGTTGTGGGCTCTTCTCAGACCAGGGCGCGTTTGGAACCCTCGTAGCTTTAGTTTTAAGATAACGTTACCCATTATCACCCTCATGCTTTTTAAGTAAGTAATTTTTAGACGAAAATAAGTGTACCTATTGTACCGATATTTAATAAATAAATTACTATATGACTATATGACTATTTAATATATATCATATCGTAACGTATGTGACACAAGTTCTTCCTATGTGAAATAAATAAATAATTTATCATTTATCATAATATTGTTTTCATTTATACCAAGTATTGATGAATAAACAATAAGATATTTTAAATAAGAATAATTAATAAGATATCAATAAGTTTTTCATTACAAACTAGCTAATTCACGTGACTTCGTCCGAGTGGATAATATTTTTGAATATCTTGTGAGAAATCTGGATTTCCGGGATAACAGGTAGCCTTTGTCATCAAAGGAAAAGAAGATCATATACTAATATTATAAATGCGAAAGCGTGTTTGTTTGTAGGTTTATTGGTTAGTTGGTTTATCCCTCAATCACGCTGCAACAGAGCAACAGATCAACGTGATTTTTTGCGTGGATGTGAGTTGAGGACCTGGAGAGTGACATAATATGGTAGGACTTTTTATCCCGGAAAATTAAGCAGTTCCCGTGGGAAATTATTAAACTCATTCCGCACGTTCAAAGTCGCGGGCATCAGCTAGTTTGATTATAACTGTATTTAACATATTCGTTCTATTGCAGCGAGCACATGAACAGAACAGCAGTGTGTAAAATTTAATTTTATGGACATACAGACAGAGCAACCATTAATTAGTAGCAAATAATAATATTAACAAGGTGACAAATCCAATCGCGGCATGTGCGAATTGCCTATAATTTGCATATACCTATTTTGTACAATTCCGAGGCACTGGGTCAAACAGGGTCGGAGAGGCAAAAACATATTATTGTAGGTATAGTGCGACAAACATAACTGATCCGGTGAGTGAGTGACAGCGTCGTTTGACTTTAAGATTTTTTAAATATACCTATTCCTAAACATGATATCAGTTTCGAGGGTCGTATTGCTTTCAGTTTAGCAGCCAAAATGTTGGTACTTAATTTTTTGGACAGTTTAAATGATAGAGACTTTATAGAAATGTATAATTTAAACAAAACCAAAACGCCAGAAACAAAACCAACGAAATGACGAACTATCACGAACTAGGGGCCCGCTACCTTATTATGTCACCGTAAAATTCTAAAAACCGTTAGATTGTAATCTAACGGTTTTTATGTCGATATATTGTAAACTGTCGATAGATTGTGAACTGCTTACAATTTAACGCATTATTTTTCGGTAAATTGTAATCTATTAAGTATATTACCCCGATAGAACCTAAGGATAGACCTATTATACAATTTTACGGTGTCACCGTAAAATTATGAAAAATAAAAGAATAACAAATACTAAACAGGCTGTAAATGTTTACCACTCTAGGTAAGTAGACTTTTATTTAAATATTCTTAGTACTAAACCTATATTAGTCCAACCATTTATATATACTTTTCGTACCACTTGCTCAAAAAAGTGACATTCTATGCCACAAAAAGCGAACATAACAATAGTCATTTTTAATCTGTTAAAAACAGGGAAAGAAAATTGTACTGAATTTCATTCATCCTCTAGGGGGAGAATGTAATTTAAATTTGGAATACTTACCGAAATTTATACTGTACTACATCTGTGTTTACACCATTGAGTTTGTATATAAAGCATTATACATCTTTTTGAAAAAGGAATACGCATTTATGCAGTTATGATTATTAAATAAAATTACGAAAACCGACGAGGCCGTATGAGCTTGATGCCTTTGCTTTTCCGACAAAAAAATATTAATCTAGGAATTTGCCGCGTTTTTGTTTTCTTCAAATACATAAACGTTAAGTATATTTTAATTTATTTAATAACTTAATAAATTAATGTTCTAAAAATCTTTTAATTGTCATTATTTTTAATAAATGCTTATCTCATATTATTATTGTGTAAATTTTTTCGCAAATGGTACGAAAAGTAGAGTATTTTCCTCGGTGATAAAGCTGTCTTAGTCTTGGGTGAACTTAAATCCCTCACTACACTCAGGACTAGTCTTAAATCCCTCGCTTCGCTCGTGATTTAAGTTTTTAACACCCTCGCTACGCTCGGGAGTAAACCTCGAGTCCTTCGTTACGCTCGCGATTTAAATCGTCACCCGCGACAGAAGACACTGCTTTATCCCCTTGGTTAATAATCTACTATTTGTCATAAGCATAAGTACCTATGAAGAGTCATAATTATTGACAGGCAACCATCGACAAAAAAATGCAATACCCCGTAGGTCACGCATATCGTTTTTTGACTACGGAACTTTAAAAAGTAAAGAGTTATTTATCCATAGCTATATCTTTATTTAATGGAGGTCAACTTGTAGCTCTTATCGTAAAGATACTATTTAATTCATCGAAACGTAAATACATAATTAATTTATTACAATTAGCTATATGCCTAAAATCTTTCTTCATATTATATTAGCAGATGCCCGCGACTTAAATAAAAAACTTAATAAATAAATAATTTATACAAATAGGTAAGTGAATAAAATGTATCATAACGCCTCGTATTTATACATGCATATAATATAGGCACTGCCTAGTGTGCAGAAATTCGCAAAGTTCTTACGTTATCGGCATTTTTCGTAAAAAGTAAAAGCTTTTTATTCAAATTAACTTTATTTAATGAAGCTAATAGGTTCTTCTGATTTACAAGCTCTTCTGCCGGTATAGAAAGCTGATTCTACTGAGAAGTCATTCAAATTCTCAAAGACTAATAATTAATATGTACCTATATCTAAGCAAATAAATAATTCAATACAATTAACTTAGTTATTAAAATGTTGAACTTATAAATAAAGCAATAAGGTTAAGAAATATTCCGCCGCTAGTTGAAATAGTGCCGTTTCCTTGCTTCAACTTGCTCCTATGTGAGGCGTAAGTCGCGTAACTCTTGTTGTAGCAAGAGTCTGGTACGTCGAGCGACCGTTTCGTGGCCACACACGCGTAGTATCTCGCTGAAACGCGCGGAGTTCTCGTGCGATTTGGATGACTGAAGTCAATGTCGTAGAGGCCGAATTTGGTCCTGAAAATAAAAAATATTATCAGCATAGTCTGAGATCCGGATATAGGTACTGCACGACCTTCACCGATTAGTAGAGGAAACCTACTTTTTATTTTTATTTAATAATAGATAAATACGCCTAAAATAGGTTGCCTATCAAAATCCGGTCCAGGCTATTTTTAAATTAATTAATTTTTTTACCATCGCGTTTGTTATAAATTATTTTGACGACCTCCGTGGCGCAGTGTATAGCGATGTTGCCTTAACGTGCGGTGGTCCCGGGTTCGATCCCCGGCAGGGTCAATTTGGGAATTTATAATTTCTGCATTTTCCCTGGTCTGGCCTGGTGGGAGGCTTCGGCCGTGGCTAGTTACCACCCTACCGGCAAAGACGTGCCGCCAAGCGATTTAGCGGTACGGTACGATGCCGTGTAGAAACCGAAGGGGTATGGGTTTAATAGAAGTGCCATGCCCCTAACAGGTTAGCCCGCTACCATCTTAGACTGCATTATCACTTACCATCAGGTGAGATCGCAGTCAAGGGCTAGCTTGTAGTGCATAAAAAAAAACCTATATTTTGATATATAACTCAGACAGACAGATCCTTGAAGTTACCTATGGACAATGGTTAAACTTACCAACTTACCATAGTCCATAGATAACGTAACGAATTGCCTACACCAGGGCCACTCTGGAAGGTTTTTGAACCGTTATAAGCAACCACTGGACACTTTTTCAACTTTACCCTCCATAACCGAAACTAACATGGTTACATATAATATGACTTGTGACATGTGTGTAGAGATAAAAGTATAATATTTCATATCTGTGGTATTTTTCTCTATGCCGACAAAACATGCCGACTATTTTTTCTCGTAACATACTTATCGGATTTTATACATGTGGGTAAACGAGAAATTAGTCGGCAACGACAACATCTCTCTCTCTCTCTTTCGTCGCGAGATATCTCATTGTGCGCATGGCTATAACATGTTGCCGTCGCCCAACAGGCACGTGTTATGTGCTGTACATGAATAGCATCAACATCAGTGGGGTTCCGTAGACTGTCCTAGCACTCAATTTGGGATAAATCGTCCCAATCCACCGCTACGGGATGGGTAATTCCTATCATCAAGCGGATACCTAAAAAAATCCTGACTTAGATATTTGCTGACTATTATTGGACACCCAACTCAAGCCTTCGACCTAGAAAGCTGAAGTTTATATTTTCTAAAAAGTCGTCCTTTATATTTCCACTAGAGAATGCCCGCGACTTCGTCGGTTTTTGATTCCCGCGGGAACTCTTTACTTTTTCAGGATTTTAAAGAAGAAGTAGACTCTCACCTGTATCCGTCCAGCCACTCGAAGTTGTCGATGAGGGACCACACCGTATACCCTACCACGTTCACGTTGTCCACTTTGATGGAGAGCAGCACCTGAAGAATGTCGTTTGCTTAGAAAAGGTATAGATGGTCTGCATCCTTACAACAAGATGATACTAATAATTTATAAATGTGAAAATGTGTTTGTTTGTCCTTCAATCAGGGCGCAACAAAGCAACCGATTGACGTGATTTTTTGCATGGGTATTGTGTACATACGAGTAGTTGAGAACCTGAAGAGTGCCATAGACTACTTTTTATTCTGGAAAATTAAAAAGTACCACGGGAATAAAAAAAAACTTTAAACACGCAGACAAACTTGCGGGCATCAGCTAGCTATAAATAAATCACACCGTTGTTAATTGTCGAAACACTTTGGCGGAAGTATTAGTCCATTGTAATGACGCCAAAGTGTTTCGTCGTTCGAATAAGTTCAACGTCGCGTTGGTGTGATTGAAATCTTGTGGTAAGGGAGCACTGGCTTTGACTACTTCTCTGATATAGTGGTGAGCGCAGTCTTACAAATGGGTCCCGGGAGGGTTAATTTGGGCAAAGCGATTTAGTGTTTCAATACGATGCCTGACCAAAAAGCTATTCCTTATAAAACTTAAAAAGCATGATGGTGATAATGGGTAACGGTATCTTAAAACTAAAGCTACGAGGGTTCCAAACGCGATCTGGTCTGAGAAGAGCCCACAACAAACTCAGCCGGGGGGTTTTTTTTATTATTATCACCATCTCACAAATATTCTTACTAAGGAACTATCAGAGACATTAGAGCAAATTATTGCCAGGCTTCCTTGGCAAAACTGGAAGTGGAAAATAAATGTTTTTTCTTTCTTTCTTTCTTTCTTTCTTAAAACAAAGCGTACTTGTTCCAAATGCTCCTTAATAAAGTCAGCCCTGTCGTAATCATCGAGCTTGCGGCCGACGCTGGAGAAGCCGTTCTCCGTGATGAGGATCTCCACATCGCCGTACTGCTGCTTCAGCCACGCCAACTGCTTGCGGATGCTCTTCGGAACTGCCTGCAACAACGGGGAACTTGTACTAATCTATACTCATATTATAAATGCGAAAGGCTGAACGGATCTGGTCGAAATTTGGCACAGAGATAGATTATAGTCTGGAATAGCACATAGGCTACTTTTTATCCCGGAAAATTAAATTCCCGCGGGAACCATAAACCCTCGATCCACGCGGACGAAGTCGCGGCCATCATCTAGTATTCAATAAAGTAGAAACGCAAAATTTACCGGAAGGATGGGTGAGGCTCCGTAATATGCACCCGGAGGAGGTTCCAAGGTGGCATTTAACTCTGGAGATCCATTGATGAACCAGATACCAGGCTCGTCCTCCGGCCTGGCTGGTCTGATCAGACTGGCGGTATAGAAGTTGATCCCGTAGAAATCTGCAGTGCCTGGAACATTTATAAAAGGATTGCGAACAATCTAGCTGTCTCTTATTTGCCGGCTCGTCTCCTCTCAAAATGAGAAGGGTTTGGCCATACTCCAATTTCTTGTCTCTTTCTTGTACAGTTAGCGCGCGAACTATGGTTAGGTTAGGGTTTGACATGAATATTCAGGTATTAGGTTCTATCAGGTTAATATACATAATAGATTACAGTTTACCGAAAAATAATGCGTTAAATTGTAATCAGTATGTTACGGTTCACAATCTGTCGACAGTTTACAATCTATCGAGATAAAAACGTTAGATTACAATCTAACGGTTTTTACAATCTTACGGTGACATATATACTTTATTGTACACCACAAAAACACAAAAGGAACATATTACAAATATGAAAACTTAAAACGTAGGTACAACAAGGCGGCCTTAAATCATTAGCCAGCGATCTCTTCCAGACAACCTTATCGATACCGAGACAATGAGCAAGTGGACAGTAGGAGGTGACACTTATAAATAATGGACAAATAATAATAATAAAATTGCTCAGCTGATGTCTAATACTCTAAAGTTTTCTATATCTTATCTGAGTCTCTTACGTACCTTTCATAAATTCTATTTCCTCTCTAGTGAAAGGGGGTAGTCTGGATTCAGCATATCCTTGTTTGAGACTCAGTTCCAACATCCATTTTTCAACGGACGGAGGCCATCCTCCGTGCTTTGTGAATATTGGATGAGAGTATCTGCCCGTCTGAAAATTTGAGTTTGTTCTGCCAGTTAAATAAGTATTTGAAAGTCATCTCGCAAATGATGATGCTTTTTTCAAAGGCAAGGATAACAAAATGGACACCAAAACACGTAGTTAAAGAAAGTCCGCGAAAAATATGGATATGGCTCTCATTTCGAAAGAAAGGAGTAAAGGATTGAATTGAGGAAATCGAAGAAAAAGTTGATGCACGATTTCACCAACAATGCCTAAATTTTCAATGAACATCTAAGCCGATTAGAAAATATATAATTATTAGCTGATGCCCACGACTTCGTCCGCGTGGTAATTACTAGCTGATGCCTACGACTTCGTCCGCGTGGTTTGTTTTTTGATTCCCGCGGGAACTCCTTAATTTTCCGGGATAAAAAGTAGCCTATGTCACGCTTCAGGCCTTCAACTATACCCATACCAAAAATCACGTCGATCCGTTGGTCCGTTGCAGCGTGATTGAAGGACAAACCAACAAACCAATATACCAACAAACAAACACACTTTCGCATTTATAACACTAGTATGATTACTTAGGCTTCTTTTCCTTCCTTTCCTTGGTTTTTTTAGCGACTTGACCAATAAAACTATTGTGTAGCCAAGTCACACAAATACAGAAATCTTCCAGTTTCAGTTTTATTATAAGTCTATACTTATTATGTAGATGGTATCACAAACAAACAAACAATTATATCATACATGATAGCGTACCTAGTAGATTAGGCAACATTCATTGTACCTACCCTAAAAACTATCACTTTTATTAGTCTTAGGTGTTCCCTAAAATTTAAGCATTGTTGATGGAAACGGGTAGACGCATTATAGTGGTAAAATAACGCCGAGGAAAATAAGTAGGTAAAGTGAATGTTAAAATTAACCAAACTGTAGCTTTTATGACAACAGATGATCTGCCTGGTAGGAGGCTTCAGCCGTGACTAGTTACCACCCTATTGGCAAAGACGTACAAAGAAGACATAAACACCGTCGCATTTATAATATTAGTAGGTATGGATTAGGAAACGGATGGAGGTAGGTAACTATAATACGAAAGTAAAAAACGAAGGCCAACGAGTCTTTAATTATATAGATATCATTAAGAATTATGTTAATGAAATGACGTAAATACTTCTTATTAAAATATGCTGTAATTAAATCAAGAAATCAGGAAATTCCCCGAGGAGTTAATTTTCTAATCGTATTATATTAGAGTCAGTCATCAAACATTAACTAATCAATAATTATCATAGAATTCTCTCGTGCTGATTATTATAATTCTGAATCGTGTGTAGGTACTCTACACGAATCATTATTATAATCAGCTTTAATATATTATTAAAATAGATTAATAATCATGATTAATTGCACAATCGCCGCAAATAATCTTTAAGATCTCGCACCTAAGCAAGTCTAAACATCTAATGAGGAAAACTGACTCTCCCATTGGTGAAGTAATTATGTGGTGAAGTTGATGATATTTTACACTTGCTATGTGTTCGTAACCGCAATTTGAGAGAAGCACTGACATAATTTAAATTGATCTAATATTGGTGTTTTTATCTCTATTTTAGCGAACCTTTGAGTATTTCAGCAGCGAAAGTATGCAAAGGAGACAGTTCAGTTTTGTATGGGGCGTAGGCCAAGTTTTGTACAAGCAGAAAAATGAAGGATAATAAAATACTAGACCAGTTTTTATTGGTCAAATCTACGAATTCGTCGTAATTTCAGTGGTAAAATTATTTAATATTTCCAAGTTTTGGAACACTAAACATGAGTGGGTAACAATGGCGGATTCATATTTTTTGACCTTTTGCAAAGAAAAACACGTTATTTTGACAGTGACCGTCAGAAATGACATTTGATACATTTCGCGCCTACAGCCCTCTCTATGGCTGAATGTTGCCATCTTGGTAACGTATCGAAAACTTGAAAAACAATTTTTTTTATTGCTCGTTATTTACTTTACTGTTCTAAATTATTATATTATTAATACAATTTATGTATTTTCCTCTATTCATGGTAGAGTGTACAAGAGTAGGCCTAAAATGAACCTTTTCATTTGTCAGTGATTCTGTCATATTGTTATAGATTTAGAATAAATCATAGTGATAGGGCTGACATATCTAGGTCACCTATAAAAGTCCTTTTAAAAATTAGATTTAAAAAAAAGGGTAAGGGTGCCTGTCCATTGAAGCGAAGCATATAGCGGAGACATTGTGTTGGGCGGACCAATTGGATTGTTGATCGATGACGCGATAATAGGCATGATGACTGATTTTGAAAAATGGTCAGATTATGTTCGGAAGTATCTACTATTTCGAAAAAATATCTTATTTCAGCAGAAAAATAAGGTTTGGTAGATAATATTGTCATTTGAAATTTAAATTTTAAAATTCACGCCAAAACGCTCCCCGGTGTCATGGCGTCGTTTGTGACGTCACTATTATTTTTACCAATGTACTCTGTGCAGTGTGCAGTAAGCAATAGTGTGATTGTCAAAGCTCGAAAACAAACTATTGTGACGTCATTCGCTTCTTGGTGTTTTAACCAATATGGCGGATTGCTGTATTTTATAATTTTATTTTATCATAATAAATAGCAATCTCTCTCGAAATAGAAAAATAAATACGTTTTTCATAATCCATGAATCCTATTTCATTAGAAAAATTCATAATTTCATTGATTCTTGGTTACTGTCATCATCTTCTTCTTCTTATTTTGTTTTATGGCCTTTATTAGTGCCACACCAGCACAATGCTACTGTCATCATGCCTATTATATTGAGGTACCTGTCAGGAATCTGATTGGTCTGTTTGGCACGTCTCCACTTCGCTTCGATGGACAGGGCACCCTAAAATTTCTGAAATGAATATAATGGCAAATTCGCTGATTCAGACGCCAACAAGCAAGTTTGATAACTTCTGCTAACGGAAATAGTGAGCAAAGTTCTTCAAAGAATAAAGTGTCAAAACTTTGCCTCTAAAGTCTGTTCAGTAAGTCAGTTTCCATGGGCAAATTACAAGGTAATTGAAGCAACTCTGTGAAAGAATCATTGATGAATCAAACAAAATGTGGGAAACAGTCCAAGTCTTCAAAAGTATTTGACAGCAATTACTTAATTATTGGTGTCGTCAGAATGTGATTTTAAATTTTTCCTAAAATTTCTATGTAAACTTATTGAACAGACTCGGCGTCGAGAAGTTACTGAGTAGAGAAGGCTCAGGTGTGATTACGGTGGCTAAGAAAGGTTTGTGTAGGAATGGTGTTGAGGAAAGATAAAGACTATTATTTTACCTGATACTGTCTTCCCAGTTCTGCCAAAGCCTCGTCATTAGGACCAAAAGGTTCTATCCACAGCACATTGTTTGCAAGTGAGATTCGTCCTATAAATAAAAATGCAACTATATAGAGCCAGCCATATATAGAGTATTCTTTTAGAAGAATAAACGTCTGAAAGAATGATGTTACTTATATCTTAACAAGGCAAATATTTCTGAGTTTCTGATGTAATAGGGTAGTAAACTTACAAACCGAGCGCAAGAGAGGCGTTGCGTTCTAAAGAGACCTTAGTAAGTGCGTTCCTAGAAATTCTCAGGATACAGGAAAAAAAGGTAGTACTAACCTGGATACCTTGGTTTGAACTCTTGTTCAAATATTCTGTAAGCTTTAGCGTGTGCCAGCATAATATATTTGTTGCATAGATAAGGAGCAAACGTTGACTCTTTGATCCCCGGCGCGAATGATCCCAGGTTATAGAAATAATCGCACACGGCGATTGGCTCGTTGACAGTGAGCCAGGTTCTCACACGATCGGCGTACAGAGTGTAGATTATTCTCGCGTAGTCTCCAAACCATTTCACGATCAGGGGATTCGTCCAGCCACCTGAAGAATCAAAGCAAAGCAAATCAGAATCATGGCAAGTTCCCATATAACGCGTCTAATAAGGGAAATATTTTAAAACAAATAGCTGTTACATTAGACAAAATTACTAATTATTTTTTATTAAAGGAAGCCACAAAATAAAGATATTAATTTTCTTTTATTTTGAGATTATTACAATGTGGAATCAGATTATTGTTTCTGTGATGTGGATAGTATTAATAATTTCGAATATAAAAATTAATTAATACAGTCAATTGCAAAGCGGAACCTTTTGGGAGATAGGGTAAAAAAAGCTGTCAAATCTTACCAAGATCTTGTATCTTCACTGGAAGCTCCCAATGGTAGAGAGTGACAATTGGCTCAATGCCCGCAGCTAGGAGAGCGTCGATGAGGTCGCTGTAGTATTTGGCGCCAGCCGTGTTGAACTCGTTGGTGAAACCAGTGGGCAAGATCCGAGCCCAATTTATTGAGAATCTGGAAGATTACACGATGAGTAGAAAATACCTGGCTGCGTGAATTTTGGGCCCTTTTTAGGCCAGCAGCCCTATCTCTCAGTGGCTATCAAAAAATTAAGCCACTAGCATAAATATATTTTTATCCGGTTTGCTATGAACATGTTATTTTTATTTTATTATAGCAAATCTTTAATTGATAAAAAATATACGTCAGTGGCATAAGTGGTATTTTCTGATAGCCGCGTGTTTGGAACCATCATCGCCGCTCGCGCCGCCATATTGGAAAAATGGCACCCGAAAACATTTTTTTGGCAATAACTCCTTTCGGACTTATTTTACGATGAATATAGTTATGTATTAAATTAAAGTATAGAAAATTTCCTACAATTTATGTAGTAACCTTTTTTTTTGTAAAATCAATAAGTAGTTTCATCGTACGAGAGCCGCAAACCAAAATAACCTTCCACAGTTCAAATAAATTTGTATTGTGGGTGTTTTACAAGTTCTTTAAACGAAATTAGATTGACTTGGCTAAATCTAGTAGGATGGATGGATGCAATCAGACCTGCTTGCAAGTGGTGACTGGTGATGCAGCCTAAGGTTGAACTTGCTTGCCAAGAAGATGCCTACAGTACCCGGCAGTAAATATTGCACATCGAGCTTTAGAAAGAAATAGTCGGTTGCGTCGGCTTCGTAGAGCGTCGTCTCTGTCACTCAGACTCAGTGTGACAGAGACGACGCTCTACGAAGCCGACGCAACCGACTATTTCTTTCTAAAGCTCGATGTGCAATATATTTTACTGCCGGGTACTGTATTCACTTTTGATTTGAAGGTACCCATATTAAAAGAGGAGGGGATAAAGCCGGAAGGGCATTCCAAATCACTTCGTAGGAGTTCGCGGAATTTCGACTGCGTAAGATCGCAGACTTTTTCGATGCCTTGCGGTTCGATGAGAAAAATATCGCAGTCAAGGGGTAACGTGTAGTGGAACTTTATAATACCTGTAAGTCTGAAGTCCCATCTGCGTAATAGCCTTCACGTCTTCCCGCCACTGGTGGTACGAGTCTGCAGCCACGTCTCCGGTCGAGTTGTTCCTGATGTGTTCGGGATGCTCGTGGACGTATCTGTCCCATATGTTTTCACCTTTGCCTGAAGATCAAAAACATCTACGGTTAACGGAAGTAACATGAAACTACCTTAGGTAATTTCATTTTTAGTTTATATTATATTTAATTATATATAACAGGCTAATTTAAGAGGGGTATCCCTTTGTCAAAAATAAATTATTTCTTACTGAGTATTAAAAAAAAGGGTCTTCGAAAAGACCTAAAATTCACATCCTCGGTTATATTAGTTTTAAGTTTGATAACCATTTTAAACTATAGATTAAAGAAAATAAGTGCGTTGAAATTTGATGACGTTACAACTATATACAAACTTCCTTTTAGAGTTGCTGATTTGATTGAGTTGTACACTTTCCATCTGACATTGTACCGATTATAGACATAGTTGAGGACTTGGAGAGTGACATAGGCTACTTTTTATCCCGGAAAATTAGAGAGTTCCCGCCGGAATCAAAAACACGCGGACGAAGTCGCGGGCATCAGCTATCATCAGCAACCTCTATAAGCTGAATAAGTTGAATTGCGTGATACCATATACAGAAACAAATATTTTTAATTTGTCTTTGTTTTTTGCACAATAATATCTAGCTATTGCTAGATAAAACAGTGTAATAAGTACGTTCGTGTGGGGAAGCGAGTAAAAGGTGTGGCCGAGTTACCTACCATCTGCATTCCATCCGCCCTCGATCTGATACGCCGCCGTGGCCGCCCCGAACTTGAAATAGGGCGGGAAACTCGGATCTATTCCCCATGACCTCTGTATAAAAGCACTGTGAACAAATATAATATTTTCAAAATTATTACTTTCTAGTTCTTTTTTTGAAGTGAAAACTTCTTTAGCCGCGTTAAACACTTTTTGGTCGGGGGTAAACTTGTGGATTCGCGTCACCGACACCGACACCGTCATCGCGTTGTTACGAAGACAAAAGGTCTTAAATATAAATATATTACATTCCTAATTAAACTTTAATGCCTTAGTTTCATTTAAGGTATATGCCCATGACTTCGTCCGCGTGGAATAAGTTTTTTAAATTCCCACGGGAACTCCTCTATTTTCCGGAATAAAAAGTAGCCTATGTCACTCTCCAGGTCCTCAACTATACCCATGCAAAAAATCACGTCGATCTGTTGCTCCGTTGCAGCGTGATCGAAGGACAAACCAACAAACAAACTGACTTTCGCATTTATAATATTAGTATGATTTCTAAATATATTATATTTTTTAAATTTAAAATTTAAAAAAATATATTTTAAATATTCGTTTTCACTTCTATCGGCAGTCCCTATATGACCGCCATTTTTCCTAGTCAATATTTTTTACGATACCTCACGTTAGCCCTTGACTGTAATTCACCTGAAAGTAAGTGACAGTCTAAGATGGTAGCGGGATAACCTGTTTGCGGGTAAGGTATATTAAGCCCATACACTGTATCTATTATGTACTAGCTGACCCGGCGAACTTCGTACCGCCTTAGTATGCAAAATTAAATGTATATTTTTCAATATTTCTGAGAGATTTTCTTAATATTTTTTTCCGTAAGAACCTTCTCCTAATGATAACAAATACAACAAAAAAAGAATTAGTGAAATCGGTCCAGCCATTCACGCGTGATGCCGTGACCAAGGAAAACGGGTTTCATTTTTATATATATACTAGCTGACCCGGCGAACTTCGTACCGCCTTAGTATGCAAAATTAAATGTATATTTTTCAATATTTCTGAGAGATTTTCTTAATATTTTTTTCCGTAAGAACCTTCTCCTAATAATAACAAATACAACAAAAAAAGAATTAGTGAAATCGGTCCAGCCATTCACGCGTGATGCCGTGACCAAGGAAAACGGGTTTCATTTTTATATATTATAATAATATAGATATAGATATAGATATAGATATAGATATAGACTAGCTGACCCGGCGAACTTCGTACCGCCTTAGTATGCAAAATTAAATGTATATTTTTCAATATTTCTGAGAGATTTTCTTAATATTTTTTTCCGTAAGAACCTTCTCCAAATAATAACAAATACAACAAAAAAAGAATTAGTGAAATCGGTCCAGCCATTCACGCGTGATGCCGTGACCAAGGAAAACGGGTTTCATTTTTATATATATAGGATTCTGTTCCCATCACAGATCACGGATTGTTTCCGTGATCTGTGGTTCCCATACCCCCAAAAATTGCTTTTTACACGGCATCGTACCGCAATGCTTATTCGCTTGGCGGTACGTCGTTACCGGTAGGGTGTTAACTAACCACTCCCAAACCAGAGAAAGTCTTACTTCTTACTAATATAATAAATGCGAAAGTTTGGATGTATGGATGTATGGATGGATGTTTGTTACTCGATGACGCCCCAATGGCTGAACGGATCTGGATATAATTTGGCACAGAGATAGATTATAGTCTGGAATAACACATAGGCTACTTTTTATCCCGGAAAATTAAAGAGTTACCGCGGGAACCGAAAAACCTCAATCCACGCGAAGTCGCGGGCATCAGCTAGTTCAGAAATAATTATAAATTCCCGAAACGACAAACCGGGGATCGAACCCGGGATTTCCGACTTATAAGACCACAGCGGTCTACGCCAGGGAGGTGGACGAATACAAACATCATTTCGTATCTTATCAGTACGTGCGTTGTTTATCAAAATGAACAAAAGAATTGTGTATATTATGCTTACTTAATCCTAATGGCCATTTACTTTTATTATTCAAAGTGTTTTAATATAAATAATAATGTTTACTTGTGTGTGTTTATTGCGCTTCCTAAAGCTATGTTTCAGAAACTATGTTTGTCTTGTCTTTATTTTCTAAATATATTTTTGTTAATGCGGCAATAGAAATAGATCCCGGCATCCCCGAGTGCGGAGGTCCCAGGTTCGATCCCCGGCAGGGTCAATTTAGGAATTTATAATTTCTGAATTTACCCTGGTCTGGCCTGGTGGGAGGCTCTGGCCGTTGTAGTTACCACCCTACCGGCAAAGACGTGCCGCCAAGCGATTTAGCGTTCCGGTACGATGCCGTGTAGAAACTAAAGGGGTGTGGGTTAAATATAACCGCCATGCCCCTTACAGGTTAGCCCGCTACCATCTTAGACTGCATCATCACTTACCATCAGGTGTGATCGCAGTCAAGGGCTAGTTTGGAGTGGATAAAAAAAAAAACTCTGTGAAATTTTCAACTAATATGGTTTATGAAATACAGTCCGCTGACGTACAGACGGATGGATGGACAGCGGAGGCTTGATAAACAGTAATAGGGTCCCGTTGGCACCCTTTGTGTACGGAACCCTATAAAACTACCTCGGTAATCAAATCTATACTAATATTATAAATGCGAAAGTTTGGATGGATGGATGTTTGTTCACAAAACAATCACGCCAAAACGGCAGAACGGATCTGGATGAAATTTGGTGCAGATATAGATTATAGTCTGGAATAACACATTGGCTCCTATGGGATAGAAGCAGGCGTTGCTTTGCGGAAGTCCACCATCATGAAAGAACGAGAAGTTTAATTTGATATAATCCGCGACAACAGGAAAATCTTTGTGGTACTGTGTTTTTTTTTTTCAACGAGGACGAAGTCGCGGGCTCCAGCCTCCAGCTATAGAGATAATACTCAAATCTATTGGCAAATATAATGACTACGGAACCCTACCTTATGCGTGTACTGACACGCACTAGCTAGCACTCGACCAATAATTGATTTAATTCACCTCAATAATTCTACCTTGAATCAAACAAGGATAAGGTTATCCTTAGGTTATAAAGTTTATAGTCCGTTAACACGAATATATATATTAATCAAATCCTAAAAACACTTTTGGGTCGTCTGATAAGTCAATATGGCGGTGAGACCCAAAAAGCGGCACCCACATGCAGAGTGGAGCGCAGCGTAGAGATTCTCTCTATAACCACCCAAACTACCCAAATTAGGCTTTATTTAATTTCTTACAAAGGCCAGCGGCCTTTGTTTCCAAATCAAAGACTATTAATTACGTCCTACAACAAAAAAGAAAAGGACTTTCTAACTATTTTGAACTGACTTCCAAAAAAGGAGGAGTTTCTCAATTCGGTGCGTATTTTTTAAATCAGAAATCGGTCAGCCTTATTTATCTTACTAATATTATAAACGCGAAAGTTTGTGAGTATTTATGTATTAATGTATGGATGTTTGTTACTCTTTCACGCCAGAACGGCTGAAGTGATCTGGATGAAATTAGGCACAGTGATAGATTATAGCCTGGAATAGCACATAGGATAGTTTATATCACGGAAAATTCCCGCGGGTATCAAAAACCTCAATCCACGCGGACGAAGTCGCGGGCATCAGCTAGTTTATAATAAACCCGCGCTTATTTATGTTTTTTTCGGTGAGGCCGATCGTTCTAACTTCTAGTAGGTATATTATATAAATTCCAATTTCCAAGTGGATGTGTTGACGACATCCAGTACACAAACATTGTAACTTGTAAATAGATACATTATAATATCGTGTTTTAATTATAAAGACTCATCTATCAACGCCCATGCGTACAGCGTACAGACTATACACACCGACTGTATGCGTTGGCCCCTAATTCAGAACTTTGTCTTTAGGTAATGCGGGTCACAGCGCGCGACATTGACCTCTTATCATGATATTCTACATAAATGGCACGCATTTCTTCACACATTTATTTTTATTATAAATACCACAATATGAGGTCAAGACTCCTAGAGTAAGATCGCAAAATACCAAAGGCAGAGTTCCAAATCCGGTATACTGAGAGATACTCGGCGGCTCTCCAAAGAATGATGAATTGTGAAATCTGAATGAATGAAATGAAATGATTTATTTATTTCACATATATGACAACTTATGTCACTTATGATACGTCAAAACTCTACCACCGGTGCGGAAAGGTGATTCTACTGAGAAGAGCCGGTACGAAACTCAGCAGTTGCTCTTTTCTCAAAAAAGGAAGAGGTTTTAACGTTACAATTAGTATTACACTGACTTGTGGGTCACTGGATGCGAGGCCGGTTGCTTCCATGCAACTTTGTCGTTAATAAAATCGTCGATAGTGTAATAAGCTCGACTTAACAAATGCTGTTTGACACAGTCTTTAAATTTATGTAATGGCAAATCTAGAAACTCTTTTGGAAACATGTTATAAAAACGTACACTCGACCCCACAAACGATTTCTGAACCTTGCGCACACGATATGACGCTGTTAATAGTTTAGTTTTAGTAGTTATTTATAATAAATAAATAAATAAAGGAGTGCCCCCATACAAGAAACTTGATTCTTGAGCATTTCTTTTGCGAAAGTATTTAAAAAGTACATAGTGTTAAATCTTGTGTGCGAGTCCAACTCGCATTTGTCGGTTTTTAGTTTCAACCAGTAAAGGTAACTAGACTTTTCTGTACTTGTAATTCTTTTTCAACTGTGTAGATATTAATTCTAATTGCCAAAAATATCATGTGAATGTTTTATTTTAAATAACTAAAGTTTGTTTGTTTTTTCCTTCAGTTGTGGCCAACTTTATTGCCTTCTCTTTCCCGGTAACGTACAGTGAATAAATCTATCCTTCTCACGCTCTGTGAATCGTTTTGGTCCATAACCGACAATTTAGACTATCCTACTTAGAGTTCCATAGCTTGGAAAGATGTAAGAAGTTAAGTACCAAGAACTTTTGGGTCTAATGTTATTGGTAACAACCCATTAAGAACCTCCAACTACAGCCCATTAACGTCCCACTGCTGGGCACAGGCCTCCACTCTCATAGGAGAGAGGGAATTAGATTAGACATACCACGCTGCTCCAATGCCCGTTGGCGGGCTTTTACGACTATTATCATATTAGTGATAATAACCGGGACCGACGGCTTAACGTGCTCTCCGAGGCACGGGGGTGAAACACCGTCAACTTTCTAACTCCGGGCTAGTACTGAGAATTTCTAGTCAGAAAAACCCAATACTTAATTATGTCCCGGACCCGGGACACGAACCCGGGACCTCGTCAGCCGCAGTCGAACATTCCAACCACTAGATCAACGAGGCAGTTCCTCATTAACAGTAATTATTGCATATCAAAAACAAATCCCTTCTATTTGAGACTATTATCTTCAGACTTCGAACTGTATTATTTAACTTTAATTAGATAATATATATGTACATAACTATCTCCGGAGATATGAGGGGTCGATATTTTAATACTAAAGAAATAAGACCTATCGAAGCATAAATTTGTACTGCCTCGTTGGTTAGCATGTTCGACTGCAGCGGACAAGGTCCCGGGTTAACAAGTACTGGGTTTTCTGACAAGAAATTCTCAGTACTAGCCTGGAGTAAGGAAGTTGGCGGTGTTTCACCCCCGTGCCTCGGAGAGCACGTAAAGCCGTCAGTCCTTCGCCTGATCTCTCTCCGGTCGTGTCGGATGCACCTGCACCTGCACCTGGAGTGCACCTGTGTATGCGCACACACTTGTGCACTATATAATATCTAACGCGCAGATGGCTAATCTCTCTGGAGATAAGCCGCCGTGGCCGAAATTCGGTCGGGAGGACATTGGTACTTAACTATAAAAATAACTATTAATTATAACTTTTTATAGCGGATACCCGGCTACGCTAAAAAAAAGGAAATTTAAAAATAATTTTAGTGGTCTGAAGCCATCTTCGCGGTATTGCCTTTATAATGAAACCGGTTTGGGCCACGTCGTCGGTTGGATGATTTCAAAGTCTTTATCTAACATCATTTTTCGTGTTTTATATTTGAGGAGGATAACTGGACCATCGAGCATTTAGTTGGCTAAATACTCGAAGTAGGTACAGCTGATTATGTTGACATTTTGCTGTATGAGAATTATCCTACCTTGACGACCTCCCTGGCGCAAGGGAGGTCCCGGGTTCGATTCCCGGCAGGGCTAATTTGGGAATTTATAATTTCTGAATTTTCTCTGGTCTGGTCTGGTGGGAGGCTTCGGCCGTGTTACCACCCTTATTTACCACCCTACCGGCAAAGATGTACCGCCAAGCGATTACCGGTACGATGCCGTGTATAGAAACCGACAAAGGGTATGGGATTAAAATAACTACCATACCCGAAACAGGTTATCCTGCTATCTTAGACTGCATCATCACTTACCATCAGGTGAGATCGCTGTCAAGGGCTTACTTGTAGTGCGAAATGCCAAATGTCAGGCTCTCATTACATAACGGGTTAAATGTAAATTTATCCATCCGTATTTTAATATAAATGTTTTAATGTCTTTTTTTATTTTTCCGTAATTTTGTGTGCTATAAAGATTTAATAATAATGATAATAATAAATGCTAAAGTGCGTATGCTTTTTGGTTTGTCCTTCAATTACGCCGCAACAGACCGTGCGGCTTTTTGCCTACTGAGTAGGTATTAATTGGAGTGAAAAGATTATCTTTTTAAAAGTTTAACAAAAAATATTATTATAAAATTATTAAGTACCTGTGTCAATGATTATAAAAGACTAATAAAATCATATTTATTTATTTTACTAGATTCAATTAAAATTTATGGTTCATAAGAAAGAAAAAAAAAATGGTTCTTATGAGTTCATACAAGTACGTAAATGACAAAGGAGCATGGATTTGACTCGCTCCAGTAATGCTAAGGACAGCTGTTACTTATGTATTCTACAAATGAATGAAATTGTATTTTTTATAAAGAGCAATCGCCGTGTTTTTTGCTGGTTCTTCTCGGTAGGAATGTCATTCTGAACCAGTGGTAGATTCACTTGACGATTCAAAAGTACTTGCAAAAGTTTATTTGAATAAAAACCATTTGAATTTGAATTAGTGATTTCACTAAATCAAAACTACTACTGTAAAAGTACAGTACTGTACTGTACCTACTGTGATTTTACTAAAAAAATGACTACAGTAGTTTTTTTAGTATGGGTCCGTGGCATCGCCCGCATCAAGGTCCCAGTCGAAAATCAGCGTTGTATGTTTTTTATTCTCTAGTATGACTCTTGTCAGGACTCAGGGCTGTCTTAAGTCTTAACCATACTGGACGCCGGGGTGCGAAAATCAGCCTGCGCCCCCATTGCCAATAAAAATAAACAAAATTTAATAATTTATTTTCTATTTTTAGGGTTCCGTACCGCAAGAGGAAAAAAGGAACACTTATTAGGATAACTTCACTAGAAGGAAAACATAATTTTCTTTGGTGTCGAAGAGGAAGAAAGCAATTATCAGGATTTAGAAAGCAAAATATTAAGCATTTTAACTAGAACCATGAGCTTAAATTTCGATACTAACTGTTTAGAATATGTAGGATGGGGAATGGGGAAAAATAAAAACAAACTAAGACCGGTTATAGTTACTTTATCTACTGTAGATAGAAACTTCGATTTTTTTAGATTTTTTCGTAGATAATCAGTACAGTTGGGAAAAAATCTAAGTTTTGAAAAGGAAAAAAGCGCTAAAGGATAGTAATTATTATTTACAGGAAGTCTTTATTAAGAAGTTCTGAAAAAAAGGAAATAATTGAGGAAAAATTTAGATGAAAAGAGAAAACAAGGTAAAAATGCATTTCTAAAGTATGACAAAATTATTTTTAAATCCGACGCATAATAGAGATGATGCCTATATCAAAAATAAATTATTTCTAACTGATTATTAAATAGAGGGTCTTCCAAAAGACCTAAAATTCACATCCTCGGTTAGTTTTAAGTTTGATAACCATTTTAAAATATAGATTAAAGAAAAAAATTGCGTTGAAATTTGATGACGTCACTATTGTGAATTTCATACAACTTCCATACTAGAAGCGCGTTTTTAAGTTTGATAAAGAGTTGCTGATTTGATTGAGTTGTCGTTATCCCTATTGCCCAATAATCCTGATGCGAAAACTTCAATACGAAACTTGCCACCACCCATAGATATGGGAAGAAAAAATTTAGATTTAAAACCAAATTGTTCAAAGAAAAACAAATATAAGAGTACATCCATCTCACAAAACTCCTAACTTTCAACAAAGTCGATATGATAGCCACTCCGCACCCCAATCCGGTTGGTCACCGTGGGGGTCATAGAGTTAGTATATAGGTGGGGATGCTAGACTAAAACCCTCCTGTTGATAGTTTTAACGCATACGAGGAAGAAAATCAGTGATAATAACTATAAGTAATAAACAAAAACGATAACGACAAGAGAAATAAATTTAATGCTATTTTTAACAGAAACAAAATATATTTTGTTTTTGTTAAAAATAGCATTGAATTACATTAAATTATTTATGAGATAAACTATATATTTTATCTCATAAATCATTGTATTATAATTTATAATATATTATACAGCATGCATGCATGATTGGAAACGTAATAATGAAATATGGAACATAATATTAACTAATAAATAAATACCTACTACTTGTGAGGACTTTAATGCCGTTGTTAATACCTAAAACATTATTAGAATTTTTATACTAACTCCATGTCTCTATTTACTCAATATACTACTAAACATAATTTAAGTATGTAGTGGAATGTTGATATAATGTTAAAACGTCATAAAGTAGTCTTAAATTCATAAAATAATCATTAAGAAAATAAATTCTGTTTAAAGAATTTGTGGTCCTAATAAGAAAAATGGAAATAATTACATAATTATATTGAAATAATTTAAAAAGAGAAAAAATATATAATATCGTTATATGAATTAGAAGAGAATTATTTATTGTTATTGAATTAATGTCGATGTAGTAAAATAACTATTTTAGGTTTCTAAATTGTTTTTCAATGAAGAAAATGTTATATATTCTATATAAGAACTTTTAAGGTATGTATAGTTGAACATGATTATTTTGCCAAAAGTGATAGCTAATTATTTAGAAAAATGAAATAAATATAGTTTAGAAAGCAAAATTTTGAAATAAATGTATCAAAACACAAATTACTTGGTATCGAATGTATACTTATACATGGTTTAAAAAACCATTATAATAATATTTTATACATACACTTACCAAGGAAAATATTATGCATGATCTCGAAAAAGTTTGTTTCTGAAATGTAACAATACTGTTACACTTAAGGCCCTGTGTAGCGTAAAAGGGGAGTTTTAAAAGCAGTGTATCCATCAAACGGTGACATAATGTAAGTATGCTTGTAAAAATAATGTGCTGTTTTCAAGCCCTTTGAGCAGCCGTTGACGCATCTCAAAACACAATTTTAAAAAAATCTCTGCATTGAAATTTATTTTAAACATACCTCTTAATTATCCCTTAATCATACCCTTTTAAAGCAATTCTTCTCCTTATTGATACAAATAATTAGCTCTAGAAATATAAGATAAAATTGATATTTCTAAATCAAACACATTGTCGGATTCATTTGTATTGAAAAGTAATAATTTTTTTACAAATTATTTCATGCATTTTTTGCGACATGCGCTTGCTCGATTTCACCCCCGCGCGCCTGTGTTTTTCATCTCGTGAGCTCACAGCGCCTTAACTACTTTAATATGCCAACGTCCTACATGTACTATAAGTTAAATGTAAAAATGTATGTGATTATGAACACTTTCAGTTTAATAAAGGCTTATTTATTTATTTATTTATTTATATTCATACTATCCATACTTCCATACTTCCATACTAATATTATAAATGCGAAAGTATGTCTGTCTGTCTGCTACGCTTTCACGGCCCATTTGTTCAGCCGATTTCGATGAAATTTAGTATAGCGATATTTTGTATCCAGGGAAAGGACATAGGCTACTTTCTATCCCGGAAAATAAAAGAGTTCCCGCGGGAATCAAAAAAACCTCAATCCACGCGTACGAAGTCGCGAGATCAGCTAGTATTACAAATGCGAAAGTTTGGATGTATGGATATTTTTTGTTCAATCACGCTGACCGGATCTGGATGAAATTTGGCACAGAAATATGTTATAGTCTGGAACAACACATAGGTAGGCTACTTTTTCACGGAAAATTAAAGATTTCCCGCGGGAACCAAATAACCTCAACCCATGTGGGCGAAGTCGCGGGCATGAGTTAGTTATACATAATTATGAATTAGGTACTTACTCTACTGCTCTTAAATTACAAAAAAATCCCAAAAATAATATCGTAATTTAATTTATATTATAATACTTGTTTCACTATATTTAATTTTAACACATATACATGTCTTAAATCATTAAATGTTTATACAACGACTGTGTTCACCACACAAAACTTTGATGCCATATAAAATATATTTGCTACCAAAATGCATAAACGTAACGAACTTTACTAAAAAACAAACACTATATATTATCTGGTTTTAAAACACACCTCAAATGTATATGTTAATTTGGCATAAATTGCTGGAAATTATGCAATTTTATATTTAAGGACCAACTAATTTATATAGCAAGTATAATATCTTTGCTCACCACAGAAGTACTGCGTGTATAGGCGGCATGATTATAACTGCACCTTTGTAAACGTATATTTAGTTGTTATATAAACGTGGTAAGGCAGTAAGGCGTAAGGTGTATCCAGGCTGGTACTTGGTTCATTCCGAGAATATCATCCTAAGAGTTCATAATATCATTTCTCGACTAAAGTGTGAAATTCGGGACTTGGTAGAGTCTTTATATTATAAAAAAATATCAAAATTTATTTGGTGAAATAGGTAAGGTAAGTTGGTACATTTTTTTGTCCAGAAACACTAAGTATATCATTCTGCTAGGCATACAAATATTAACCTTAATAAGTAGGTGGGAATTAACATATCACCAAAAACTTACCGATTAGTTAAGTAATTTAGGTTAAAAATAAAATAAAAATTTGTAAGTTTGTGTTGATATTTGATAATATGTTAAACACACTACTTATTATAAAACCAATATTTGTACGCCTAGTGTTTCGATAAAAACAATGTACCCTCTTACATAAGTACCTATTTCAACACAAATTATTATTGGTTTTGATTTTTAAATTGTTAGAACTAGTACTATTACTTATACCGTGCTTCTCGTTAATTTTGAGAAAAAATTCAAAATTCTTTATTTGCAGAAACATTTTTTACATTGAGATAAATATCTCTATCTTACTAACAAAATTATATTCAATATATTTTGACGACCTCCGTGGCGCAGTGTGTAGCGCTGTTGTCTTAACGTGCGGAGGTCCCGGGTTCGATCCCCGGCAGGGTCAATTTGGGAAATTATAATTTCTGAATTTTCCCTGGTCTGGCCTGGTGGGAGGCTTCGGCCGTGGCTAGTTACCACCCTATCGGCAAAGACGCGCCGCCAAGCAACTTAGCGTTCCGGTACGATGCCGTGTAGAAACCGAATAGGGGTATGGGTTTAATATAACTGCCATGCCCCTAACAGGTTAGCCCGCTATCATCTTAGACTGTATCATCACTTAACATCAGGTGAGATCGCAGTCACAAGGGCTAACTTGTAGTGGATAAAAAAAAGGCTGGATTAATCATTGCTACAATCCCAATTGTCTCAATTCTGTGGCTGAATTTATGGTTTTACTATACAGGGTGGTCTAAATAGTGATGGCCAAAGAAAAAAATTAGATTTCTCGTACCTAGACCTATCAGAAAACACCCCATGTATGTTGAGCGATTTTTGGTAGTCTTCGAGTTATAATTTTTTAAAGTTTTTTCGTGAGATTTCTGGTGAGTGTTAAATTTGTTTTCTTTTTATTTAGTATTTTTTTGGGAACAAGCTTGCTATGAAGTGAAGTGAAGTAAGAAGCTATTTTACGTAATATAATGACCATCATAACATTAACCCAAGTCGGAAAATTTTTGGTCCTTATTGGTAAAAAAATTTGGACTTTAGGGGGCATTATTGTAAGAAATCGGACTTCAAAATGTGCTAAGGCGGTATTTCTGAACTTAAAATTTGATTCTTAAAATGGAGTTTTGCCTATTTTTGACAATTTTATGTCTAATTGCAGTAGGAATTTTTTTTTGCAAAAATATTTTTCGATTAAGTGACATCAAGGTTAGGTACGTAAAAGTTATTTGGATTTTTTAATTTTTTAAAGTCAGTAAGTAGATAAAGTATAGCTTTTCCGCACCTACAAGTTGTTTTAATTGTTTTAGCCAGCAATACATTACAATGTTGCCGACAAAAACGGGAAGAAAAGCTTGTAGATAAACAGGCTATCACAACCTTTATTTTTAGTATACGACTGCCTGAAAAAAGGAGAGTATATTGTTTTCAGGGTTCATGTATGTATGTATGTATGTATGTGAGTTTGTATATTCCGCCATAACTTCTATACGCCTGAACCGATTTTGATAAATGAGGTATCGTTAGAATCCCTAGCTTATTCCGGGTGACATAGGGTAGTAAAATTTAAAAAAATTGATGGGGTGACAATGGTCCCGCATTAAAGACTAAAGTTAAAAAAAAATATTCGAAAATAAGATTAACTATATAACTTATCATCATCTAGAAAATGATGAGTAGATTCCAAAAATATATTATAACACTATAGTTCAATATCCAGTGATTCACAAAAAAATATCATTTAATACAAATGTGAATAAGATTCCAAAGGTACCTACCTAATTCAATACGGGCTACGGCAGAGCAGTCGTATTTTTTAATAATTTTAATTATATTCACTTGTTACCCGACTGCGGAACGCACAGGGTTATGTGTTCATCAGTTTATATATGTTTGTATGTTCCTTGCAGGGCAGCTAGTGTATTAGTTGTTTGTTTGACAACAAAGTGTATTAGTTTTTCATAACAGAAAGACTTAAGATGCGTCCATGGACAATTTCTTAGTGCTGATAAATTATAAGTTTAGGTTAAAATAAAACTACTCATTAGCCAATTAGTTAGGCTAGATCGCAGTAGAAAAAATATTGGCACACCAAAAATTTTTTTCCTCTCTTTATAATATCAGCTTACAATTTGACATAATCCGTAAGACGTAAGACATGGTCATAAACACCTCATTTGTCATTATTTAAGAGGGAACCGGTGAATCCTTTACAAAAAACGAGCAATTCGTTTAAATTCACTTGTACGAGTTTATTTGAATAAAAAACCGGTTAAATGCAAGTCAGACTCGGGCATAAAGTGTTCCATAGAACAACACAACATAAAATATTTTTGACCGAGCGAAGCGAAGGTCTCTGAGTCTACTTGAGTGAATTTGCACTTGTCCGTCCGTCCATCCGTCCGTCCGTCCGTCCGTCCGTCCGTCTGTCAGAGCATTATAACTTCTGAATTACTGAACGTAATTACTTCAGCTTTAAATAATATAATATGTAAACCAATGGCCTCCAGCCGAATATGGCACATGGCCGAATATTTTTTATAGCGTTACATAAGGTTGCAGTATAGGTATCATTTTAAAGATAATTAGGAATAGAGTCCAAAAATACATTTTTTTAAAAATTTCCCCTAAAATTGATGAAATGGGGGGCTTTCAAAGTGGAGATTTTCTAACGTCCAAAGTTGACCTCAGAACTCTCAATTTTCTGAAAGGCTGAGCCTGAAACTTGATCAATTATTTGAATCATATCCTGTACTTGAACAACAAATACTAAAATTAGATAAATATTGTAAAGAAACGAAATTATTTCATTTTTATTGAGCTTCAGTATTTTTAACAGAACTTCACAATGATGTCAATAGATGGCGCCGCGAGGTCTCAGTTCGGGGCGAACCACTAGTAGTAAATAGCAAGGAAAATGTCATTACGACATAGATAATCAGCCGTGAAATAACTGACTAACTAACTGACGTATGGCGCTAAACTGGTAGCGCCTGCAAAACAGCCTTAAGAGTACGGAACGATTTTCGGATTTTTTCCTATACTTTTTCTGTGTGACTTCTTGCCAAATTTCATGATTCTAGGTCAACGGACGTAGGGAAGTACCTAAACGGGTTTTGATTTATTGGCGAGTGTCAAAACATGCAAAATATGCGGCAAAAACGGCAGTCTTTTGATTGCGTTGACTTAAAAGATTGATTTTTGTACAGCTCCAATGAACTGTAGACCCAAGTATTTGATATTAATTTCAACTTGATACCTCCACGCGTTCCCGAGTAAAAGGTGGTTTAACTATACATACAGACAGAAAGACGGACAACAAACGGAACCTTAAAAACGTTTGAGTTTGAGTTTAAATAATAATATGTAAACAAAAAACTCTACTACAAGTTGCCCTTGACTGCGATCTCACTTCATGGTAAATGACGGCAGTCTAAAGCCCGGTCAATCCCATGGTTATGACCGGTCCCACCGCATTGTGATCCCAAGAAAACTCCTGCCATTATGGGTAGTGGAAAAGGGTCACGAGTTCACGACCCTCAGCAAAGAGGGATGCGACGCAGAGAGTGATGTTAGCGGGCTAACCAGTGGTACGATCGTATGTTATTTTATTTTTATTTTTATTTATTTATTTTCTCATAAACATAGATGACATAAAAACTAAGGAACGGAAACAACTGCGTTAGTAGGTATAAAACTGTATTGCAGCTGTTAACGCCCACCTTCAGGTTCACAAATCAGAAGAAAACAAATGACAAACAGAAAATTAATGTTAGTGACAAATTAAAAAAAATATTTCGTATGTTATGTTTGGGTTTCGGTGCTAACGATGTGAGTGGAACTTTAGAAGTATTAATATATTGTTTACTTTCCAACTATATCCAGATAGGAGTCATATTTGAGTTCCCGCAGGAATCCGGAGGTCGAACCAACATATCGAAAGATGCTGAGCGAAGCTCGGTCGCACCTATGTATACTATAAAATAATATTAAGTATCTGGTTAAAATATAGAAACACAGATTTTCAGCTAGTATTTAATAAAGTAAAAAAAAAAACTTAAAATGCTCAACGCGCCTAAAGAAGCTTTCACTTCAAAAAAAACTAATATACCATAAACAAAATGATTTTCATTTATAGATTGCCTAAAACATAAGCTTCCGTAGTCGGATAAAACTTTAAAAGGGGATAGAAAGTGCACGTTGGGAAATCCCAAACACGACCAAACAAGTTTTTACAAATTGTGACGCACATACTTGCGTCGGGGAACTCCGAGCTTTAATTTTTATATGACATGTAATTTACATGCGACGCTGCATTTAAAGTTTTAGTAATTAGATGCTATACCTAGATAAAGATAATATATTTGCAAGAATATAGGTAAACTTAAATATGAAATACATCGGCCATACCCCGATACACCGCAAAATGATGGCAGATGTAAGTATTTTGCATATTTTTAATGGTTATTAATTTTTTTTGTTTAATGCCAATATTTCCAAGTATTCTTCCGTCCAAAATATTTGAAAAGGTTGGTTTTCTTTTGATTTATTAATTAATTCGTGATACGACAATTTTCCAATATATTTTATTATTACTTCTTGCATAGTAGCATTACTGATTTCATCCGCGTGGATTAGGGTTTTCAGATTTCCGTGGAAACTCTTTCGTTTTCCGGGATAAAAAGTAGAGTATGTGCTTCCCCGATGCAACCTGTCTCTATTCTAAACGTCAAAATCGGTTGAAAAGATGGATCGTGATAGTGTTTGGTTTCAAATTTATAATCTGTAATCTATGTAGAATCATGGACAAAAGACAGACGCACTATGTGTCTCCTACATCCTGTCTCCTCCCCGCTCCCTCATCCTTCGCCAATTGCATTTCGCAAAAATCTAATTAGTTCCGTGACAAATTGCAACGCAAGCAAACGAAAAAACAAAAAAAAAACAAATTAGACGAAATGCGTCTAATTACCGCAAAAATTATACCTACCGAAATAGGACGCCATATTAGTGACTAGAGGATGCCCGCGACTTCGTTCGCGTGGCTTAATTTAATTTAATTTTCCGGGCTAAAAAAACCTGTGCTATAGATACACATGCAAAAAATCACGTCGATCCGTTGCTCTGTTGCGGCGTGATTGAAGGACAGACTCTATTTGACGTCCTTGGGGATAGAAATTTCAAAAAATGTAAAATCCATATTTCATCATTAGCGGAAGCCCAAATACCAAGATTCATGGTTATACTGATCTTGAAAAACGACGGACTTTCATACAAACTTTAAATCCCTATTTTAACCCTTTGGGATGGAATTTCGGAAAACCCTTTCTTAGTGGATACCTACTCTTCACAAAGAACACACTCTCCAAATTTCGTGTCTCTAGGACCAGTGGTTTAGGCTGTGCGTTGATATATAAGTCAGTCAGTCAGGACTTTGAATTTTATATATTTAGATTTTACCACATGTGAAGAATTTAAATCTGTGAAAATCAAGACTAAAGTGCCAGTGTATTTAAAAATCCATAAATATAACTGCTGCCGCAACTAAACAATATAAATAAAATGATATTTTGAATTGAGTGACACGCAAAGGATAAACTTGACTGTGAAAGACCTTCCATTACATTTTCCTGTAAGTTTTTTATCCTAATTCATTTTTATTTTTTTATTTTTGTTGCGTGATAGGCTTGCGCTTGACGACAATCATGCTTAGTGCAAAGCAATGATGAGGTCTAGGTTGGAACGCGCTTACCTAGAAGATGCCTATTCACTCTTGCCTTGAAGGTACTTAAGTTATAAGTGGCAGGAAACACGTGCGCTGGGAGGGTGTTCCACACCCTAGCGGTTCGTATCAAAAACGTCGAGCAAAAACGCTTCGTGCGAGCAAATTGGACGTCAACCACATAAGGGTGCCAACACTCACGGTTTCTCGCTGTTCTGTGGTAGAACGGAGAAGAAGGAACAAGGTTATGAAGTTCCAGAGCACACTCCCCATGGTACTCGTATATCCGATAAAAAACCGATAAGCAGGCGACATTGCGTCGCTGTTGTAGACTGAGCAATTTCGCCTGCGTGAGTGATTGATCGCCAATTATTCTTCGGGCCCGGCGATCTATCGAGTCTAATGTTCGAGTTAATGTTGTAATATCGAGTTGGTACTTGGCGGATCCATCCCAAAGGACGTGGCAGCAATACTCCATGCCAGAACGAACTTGTGCCTGATAAAGAGTGAGGCGCTGTTCTGGCGTGAAGTACCGCTTCACCAACCTGTTCAGGATACCAAGTTTTTTGGCAGCTGTTTCGATACATTTCCCGAAATTGAGGTTGGGCGAGATGTCAATACCTAAGAGCTCAATGTTATCACTAATCGGTACGGATATACCATAGAAAGTTGGAGCCAAGGCGAAGGGGCTCCTCTTTGCTTGCGGTAAATAAACACGCTTGTGTTTTGGTGGCGTTAAACTTGACTAGGTTGGCGTCACCCCAATCGGAAACTTCCTTAAGAGTCGAGTTAACGCGATCCACCAAGGCCTCTCTTTGCTCAAGAATCTCAGAAGCACTGGCTCGAGAACTGGACATGTATCTCTCCGTAACAGTGCTGTCATCAGCGTACCCAAAGATACCGGGTTTTAGGAGATCGTTGATGTGCAACAGGAAAAGTGTTGCGGAGAGAACGGACCCCTGAGGAACACTGGCATTGACAGCCATTAGGTCCGAGGACCATTTGTGTCATAAAGTACTGACCAATAATTAATCAGTTACGCAAAATCTACAGTCCACACTAAGTCTATTATTAACCTTTCTTTATAAATAACAAGCTGATTCCCGCGACTTCGTCCGCGTGGAATGAGCTTTTCGTAAGAAACGTTTTCGTTCGACCATTTTTTCTCCGTCTTACATTGCAGTCCGACATATAATAATATTTCGCTTTTATATATATAGATTGCGGCTATAAATTAAAATGTAAGCTAAGTTAATTCTTAGGTTAAGTAGTTTAGGAGTCCATCGCGGACAAACAACGTGACACGTGATTTATATAAACGGTTATGGTAAGGTTTATTAATTTTTTCCCCAACTTCGTTTTGTACTTACCAGATAGCGTAGCATACAAGCAGACACACTATTTATATATTTTTGTGTATTTATATATTTTTTCCCTTTAACCATGGCATCCATTGCATGGTAACCTTATTTTATACTAAGTAAGTTTTGACGACCTCCGTGGCGCAGTGTGTAGCGCTCTTGTCTTTACGTGCGGAGATCCCGGGTTCGATCCCCGGCAGGGATGGATGGATGTATGGATGGATGTTTGTTACTCAATCACGCCTCAACGGCTGAACGGATGGATCTGTATGAAAAATGGCACAGACATAGCCCGGAAAATTAAAGAGTTCCCGCGGGATTTGAAAAACCTCAAACCCCGCGGACGAAGTCGCGGGCATTAGCTATTTAGAAACATATTTTAGTAGCTTAACACACCACTCACATACCATTATAATTATTTTATGTAGGTACATGTTAGGTATTCAATTATTTAGGTATTTAATTTGTAAAGTCTTTTCTTTTGAATCTGTTGTTTTTGTTGTAGCAAGAAAGTGGAACCTCGCACGGGCCGAATTTCATGCTTCAAGGGTTAATTTTAACTTTTTTTGGTTCTTAAATCTATAAAGCAGTAAGGGGTTGGTAAAAATATGATACTTGCACACTCATTGATTTATATCTTTACTAAATAAAAACTAAGCTAAGTTTAATTAATTTACATAAGTTATAGACAACTACTATCATAATAACGTAATACTTTGTTTAATTATTATAATACTTAAAATTAAATTAAATGCGTTCAAATTAAGCCCGCTGCTACCATTTGTAAAGTTTTTTCTTTTGAATCTGTTGTTATTGTTGTAACAAGAAAGCGGAACGTCCAACGTTCTCCCAGCGATGACACATGCGTAGTAGTGAGAGGAGATCCGCGGAGTTCTTGTGCGATTCGGATGGCTGAAGTCTACCTCGTACAGGCCGAATTTCATTCTGTGAAGATTTTATTTTTTAGACACAATTTGGCAAATAATACTCACAATCTATGTACCAGAAACCGCCATAAGCTAGTAACAGCGTCATATCGTGTGCGCAAGGTGCAGAAATCCTTTGTGGGATCCAGTGTACGTTTTTATAACATGGTTCCAAAAGAGTTTCTAGATTTGCCATTACATAAGTTTAAAGACTGTGTCAAACAGCATTTGTTAAGTCGAGGTTATTATACTATCGACGATTATATTAATGACAAAGTTGCATGGAAGCAACCGCATCCAGTGACCCACAATTCAGTGTAATACTTGTAATATTACGTATGTATTAATATTGTAACTTGAATTCAAAACATCATTAAAACCTATTTACTTCTACCTCTATGGTGCCGAATTTCCATACAACCGTTTTTAATTTGTTAAAAACTCACACTCGTTACCTTCTTGGTGTACTTTTTTAATTTCCTTTGCGCGCACCATTTTCTTTCACGTCATAATATTATCTTGTGATTTTTTTTGCATTTAGTCATTTCCTCGCTGAGGTATAGGATGAAAAGTTACGTGTTGCACTCGAGTGAAAAGACTTTTCACCTCGTGCTCTTAAGCGATGGAATCATCGCTGACGCTCAGGATTCTAATTTTTGAATCGCTTGCTCGGTCATCAAAATTGAGCACGCAGTTAAAAAACAACTTTTCACTCTTATCTAACAAATAACTATGAAACCTCTGTATCGGATTCGGTTACGATTCCGGATAGTTTTTTTACGGATATCCGATAGTTTCGGTTACGGTTACGGAACTCCATAAAACCCTACCGGCTATACTTACGAGTAACCCGACAACCACTCGAAGTCATCGATGAGGGACCACACCGAGTACCCCGTCACGTTCACTTTGTCAACGTTCATTGAAAGCAGCACCTGAAAAGGGATTTTAAGGAATTTTTTAATTTAAGGGAAAATATTAAAAAAAAAAAATTATCCACTACACGCTAGGCCTTGACTGCGATCTCACCTGATGGTAAGTGATGATGCAGTCTAAGATGGTAGCGGGCTAAACTGTTAGGGGCATGGCAGTTATATTAAACCCATACCCCTTCGGTTTCTACACGGCATCGTACCGGAACGCTAAATCCCAAATTGACCCTGCCGGGGATCGAACCCGGGACCTCCGCACGTTAAGGCAACAGCGCTACACACTGCGCCACGGAGGTCGTCAAAAACTTTTTAATTCGAACCTTTACTGCGCTTTAATAGTACATTATGGTACAAATGTGTAATGTTGGCGATTACCGCTGAGGCGCCATTGAGACCCGAGCCGTTAGGTGAGGGTCTTAAGATAGCCGAGGACGGTTTCATCAATACACACGTATATCATGCGACGTTTTTCAACACACTTGTGAAGAAAGTAATACTAAAAAAGAATTTTATTTATTTAGTAGATAAAATAAAAGAAAGTATATCTCACTCGTGAATAATAATAACACTAAAAATTAATTTTATATAAGTAAAAGATAAAATAAAATAAAAACTCTATAACTCACTTGTGAATAATAGTAATAAAAAAGTCACAGTTTGATTATAGGTGTCAATTATGTGCCTAATTGCGGTGAAATTAGAGCCACTTTATGAGCAGGTGGGGCTGATTCTGCAGTGCACAAACTCTAAACTAAACTAAAATTAGAGCATTACAAATATTGCTAACCCTTTCATAATAATTTCTACGGAAAGGGACAGAACTAAATTTAAAGCTGCCATTTTAGTTTAGTTTATGTGTTAAACAGAATCAGCCCCAGTGTGTTGAAAATAATTTTTTTGGCGATAGTATACCTACTTACCTAGTTTCCAATATAATGTTAACCGTTGACGCGTATGGAAAATATTGAAGTTAACGAAATGGGAAAAGAAGAGTTTTTAGAGATCCATATGGAGTTGATGAACGAAATGGCGAACAGAATATTTTTATCAGAACAGAACAGAATTAATTAAGATTCTATAAAAAATATGATTTTTATATAAACCTGAATTCGAGCGATTAGCAAGAAAATCAGCGTAAAAGCACAGCTGTTGTAAAGATGTACTTAAAAAATTAATTTAGATCAAAACTGCCTCGTCTAATGTACGGAAAATATGGTATAATGTTTATTTAGAATAATATCGCGAAAGTCGAAAGATCCGGTGACAGCGTCGCTAAGAGTTGTATCTAATTAGATATGAAAAATAAAATAAAAACAGAAACAAAACTGGCATAAAAATTTGTTCCAATTTTGGCCATCGGGGGCCAGATAGGTTTGTTTAAGATAGGAACTATAATCAACCAAAACAGACCGAAAATGGTCAGTGTCAAATGTCAGAAACATAATAATAATAATTTTATTATTATAAAAATATAAGGTAGTCTCGGGTGCCTTCAAGGCAAGGCAATCGCGTTTATAACCTAGACCTCTGCATTGCTTTAAAATAATTGATAAAGTCATGATTGAAGCAAAGTGCAATATTACAATTTACAATTAAAAAAGTATTACAGAAATCTCAATGCGTTTGCCATCAATGAGTAAGTGGTATCAAATTGAACTTGGACAAATTACAAAAAAACTGTGTTTTTATTTCATTGCAAGAGTGGGTACGTATCTTTGAAATACTTAGGTTAATTGATTACCAAAGTACGGTTTTCCGCCCGAACTTTTTGTTCACTTAGAGAAGCGAGTAATCATAGAACCTCATTAAGTGTTGCCTTTTAAAATATTAACAAGGTTAATCAAAAAAACTAGTCTCTTCATTTTTTATTTATTCAATCTTTGAATCTCAATGAGATTATGCAAGAGCAAGACCCTAACTAAGTACCTACCCTAAGTATTAGCCTATAATCTGTATTAAAAACTTAAAAAAAAATGTTCGCTAGTAATTTTTTTAGCTAGAAACTAGAACTTTTCCACTCTGTATTATTAGTAAATTAGTACTGTAGGCCGTAATCTATACTAATATTATAAAGTTTGTGAGCTTGTGAATTGTGAGTTTGTGAAGTTGTAGGGGGTAATCTTTGGATCTGATCCGAATGTGAAGGAAGTCGGAAAAATTTACTCCTCTGAGAGCTTCCGTGGCGTGCGCTGCATAAATAGTCAAAGTTACACGAAAACAATGTAAGGTGGAATTGTTCCGTTTAAAAAGATCTAAAAAAAAGTCTATCTTTTAAGGTTGACTCACAATAACCATTTTTATGATTTTAAAATTTTGTCTAAAACAATGCTTTACTTGCGACCAAAATTGCTCTTTACACCATTTAATTTAGATGGATGTCTCAGGAGATATCATCGAAATAAAAAAACGTGCAACAGAAAATTGCGCGGCAGTGACAGGCGGGGTGAGAGCGGGGTATGAGCTTTATGTTTGTCAAGTCAAAGAACGTTTATTCAATTTAGGTAGATATACTACACTTACTGACGTCCGGTTATTTATAACATATACGAGTAACAATATAATGGTGATAATCAGCACGACATCTTAAACTAAAGCTACGAGGGTTCCAAACGCGCTCTGGTCTGAGAAGAGCCCACAACAAACTCAGCCGGGGTTTTTTTCCATTATCACCATTTCACAATCATCTTAACTAAGGAACTATCAGAGCCATTAGAGAAAATCATTGCCACGCTTCCTTGTCATTTAAATAATCCTTTACATTACCTAATGTCAAACAGGTAAAAACCACTGTACAACTTGATCATGAGGAATTAGATTTAGTGGATACCGTTGTTTTTCTCGGAATAACGTTAGATGCTAAACTCCAATGGGGCCATCACAAAAATGACTTGTCGAACAGGCTTAGTTCTGCTGCATACGCGGTTAGAAAGATTCGCCAGTTGACAGATATAGAAACGACGAGATTAGTTTATTTTGGTTACTTTCACAGCATTATGTCATATGGTATATTATTATGGGGTAATGCTGCTGATATTAATTCTGTTTTTGTGCTGCAGAAGAGGGCTGTTCGAGCCATATATAATATGGGACGAAGACAGTCACTAAGAGACAAATTTAAAGAAATCAATATTATGACAGTGCACAACCAATATACAGATTTAGGTCTAGAGTTAGTGAGGTCACTGGTACATCATACAGTATGCGCACTCCTACAAAGTATAAAGTGCTAATTTGTAAAATCTGTGTGTGTGAGTATGGAGTATAATATGATGATTAGTGCTACCCATGCGAAGTCGGGGCGGATCGCTAGTCGATCAATAACCGGTACGCTGACCGCGCGTCTCGTAGGTACAATAATGCCATCGTAGAAAGCCAATATATATGTTTTTTTTAAAGCATAATTTTTAGAAGCCGTGGAGCAAAAAAATCCCATTTGTAGTTAGTTGTAACTTTGGTATTTTTTTTAAATGTACGTTAGCGCTTGGCTGCAATCAGATCTTGCTTGCAAGTGGCGATGCAGACTAAGGTGGAGCGCGCTTGTCTAAAAGATGCCTACTCACTCTTGATTTGAAGATAATATTAAAACTAGAAGGGAAAACGGAAGCCGGAAGCATTCCATATTCTAGCGGTTTGGATTAGGAACTTGGATTAGGATTAGGAAGGAATCGTTACGAACGCGTCCGTTGAATTTCGACTGCGTAAGGGTGCAGACCTTGTCGATGCCTTGCGGTTCGATAATAAAAAGGTGACGGAGGAACCAGATCGAATAGTCCTTGATACTTTGTATTACTTGTTGTAAGTGTTCGTAAAAGAAGTCCACTCTGTCGAAGTCATCGAGCTGGTCACCGCGGGAGGTGAACCCGTTCTCCGTTATGATGATATCGATGCTTCCGTACTGGTCCCGCAGCCAAGACATCACTTTGCGTAGACCACCTGGAACCACCTTCAATAAAAACTTCCTTGTATAGTAAATATATAAAAGGAAAAGGTGACTGACTGACTGATCTATCAATGCGCTAAGAAAAGATTTTTGAAAATTCAACCCCGATCGGGGTAAAATAGAGCTTTGATATAAATTTTATTAAAATAAAAACTAACGTTATATAATAAAAATACTAGCCAAGTGCGAGTCGGAATCGGGTACGAAGGATTCCGAGCTATCGTACAAGATTAAACTTTGTTATTTTTAAATACTTTTGTAAAATCACGCTATTGTGCCTTTATTTTACATTTTATTAGCTGATGTCCGCGACTTCGTCCGCGTGATTTAAGTTTTTTTATTCCCACGGGAACTCCTTAATTTTCCGGGATAGCCTATGTCACTCTCCAGGTCCTCAACTATACCCATGCCAAAAATCACGTCATTCCGTTGCTCCGTTGCAGCGTGATTGAAGGACAAACCAACAAACAAACACACTTTCGCATTTATAATATTAGTATGATTTGTATTAATTGATGTTAAAACGGTAATAGACTCACGTGTTTTGCTTTTGTCGGATATGCGGGCAAAACGTCTGGCTGCGCGCAGTCAGCGCTTTGCCACCGTGGCTCATAAATTTAAGGACCCGGACGGGTTCGATACTAGTCGGGCTTAGTCCGACAATACATGCGAATCAGCAACCGTCTACATCTTATCTTATCTTATCTTACTTCTTACTAATATTATAAATCCGAAAGTTTGGATGGATGTATGGTTGTTTGTTACTCAATCGCCCCAACGGCTGAACGGATCTGGCTGAAATTTGGCACAGAGATAGATTATAGTCTGGAATAGCACATAGGCTACTTTTTATCCCGAAAAACAAAGGAGTTCCCGCGGGAACCAAAAACCTCATTCCACACGGACGTAGTCGCGGGCATCAGCTAGTATTATTATATTATGTTTAAAGTAAGTTATTACCGGAAGCGTATGGGAAGCACCGTAGTACGCGTCTCGCGGGTTCTCTAAGGTTGCGTTCAATTCTGGTGATCCAGTGAGGAACCAGACCCCGGGCTTGTCGTCAGGTTTTGTTGGTCTGATCATGTAAGTGGTGTAGTAATTCATACCAAAAAAATCCGCCGTACCTGAACAAGTGAATATTATACAACAATAGTCACTTGTTAATAATTAAAATTATTAACAAGTGAATATAATTAAAATTATTAAAAAATACGACTGCTCTGCCGTAGCCCGTATTGAATCACGTTTTTAAGTTGGTTAATGATAACAAACTTAAAAACGTGTTTCTAGTGCGAAATACATAGTTGTGACGTCATCAAATTTCAATGCATTGAATGCACACTTTTTTATTTAATCTATAGTTTAAAATGGTTGGCAAACTTACAACTAACCGAGGATGTGAATTTTAGCTCTTTAGGAAGACCCTATATTTAATAATCGGTAAAACATAATTTATTTTCGATATAGGTATAGTCTATTCCCTAGTATAGTCCCTATTGCAGTCTGATCAAGAAAAATGTATTATATGTCACCGTAAGATTGCAAAAACCGTTAGATTGTAATCTAACTAGCGAAATTATAAACTGTCCACAGATTGTGAACCGTTCAATGTTCTGAGTGTCAATTTTTGAAATATTCATTGTATTTACGTTTTCTTGTCTCTCTCTTGTAGGTTATATAGGGTTCGACATAAATAATTAGGTAGGCACTTAGGTTTTATCGGGTTAATGTACCTAACAGATTACAATCTACCGAAAAATAATGCGTTAAATTGTAATCTGTCGACAGTTTACAATTTCGCTAGTTAGATTACAATCTAACGGTTTTTGCAATCTAACGTGACATAATATATGTATATATGTATGCTAATATTATAAATTCGAAAGTTATAAATTAAAAAAACTATACTTACTTAATGTTGTAAAAAACCATCTCTTACCTTTAACATATTCTTTCTCCTCCTCAGTGAAATTAGGTAATCTAGATTTGTCGTATCCTTGTTTTAGGCTAACTTCCAACATCAACTTTTCAATGGAAGGCGGCCATCCTCCCTCCTTGGAAAATATTGGATGGGAATATCTACCCGTCTGAAAGTAAAATAAAGTATAATGAATATACCTATGAATTTATGATCAATATACACGAATATTTTTATTATCATCCCAAGAAAACTGCCATTATGTGATTAATGGAAAGGGGTCACGACCCTCAGCAATGCTGAATTTGCCTGGTGGGAGGCTTTGGCCGTGGCTAGTTACCACCCTACCGGCAAAGACGTGCCGCCAAGCGATTTAGCGTTCCGGTACGATGCCGTGTAGAAACCTAATAGGGGTATGGGTTTAATATAACTGTCATGCCCATCAGGTGAGATCGCAGTCAAGGGTTAACTTGTAGTGTATTAAAAAAAAACCAACGAAGAGAGATAATTTTGGAAGGCTGATCTTGGCGTCAAAAGACGAATTGTCTGGTCTTGCCTGATATCCAAGATGTACGACCATTTGGAATCACACCGTTTTCCCGAAGTCTAAAGCTCATCGCTCACTATAGCAGCACCGCTCCGACACATTAAATAGCTTGCCAGTATCAGTATAAAGGGCAAGCTTTGCAGCAAGTGCTTTACTAGCGCCGCTTCTTCGTCTTTGATGTTTTTGTCGTCGCTTGCGCACCGTTTCCGTTTCTGGCCTGTTCCTTGCCATACCTGTTGAGTATTGACGCGTAGACGGCGATCTATCAACTAGTCTAGAAAGTTTGGATGGGTAGATGTTTGTTAATCAATCACGCCAGAACGACTCAACGGATCTGAATGAAATTTGGCACAGAGATAGATTATAGACTGGAATGATACTTAAGCAACTTTTTATCCCGGAAAACCGTGTGAACCAAAAAACCTCAATCCACGTTGACGAAGTCGCGGGCATCGGAAAGTATGTCATAATATTTTGTATGGACAACGAGCTGCCCACCTGTCCAGCGGCGCGTTTGCTACTAGCGGTTGGATTTGTTACTTAGGCGGTGCCGGGCCATTTCTGCGCTTGAGCGGCGCTATTATAGTGTGTGATGGCGATTAAATGTTGTGGCGGTCTTCTCATAATCCAATAGATGGCACTACTAGTAGCGCACGAAGTACACGAAGAGCCTGAATCGCGATTACGAAGTTTTCTCTGAATTATATAGGACTTCCAAAGATCAATACTCAAGCACTACCACTACACCGGCTCAGAGCCGGAGGATGATCATCCTATTGTTACGGTCGAGCCATATCACCTGCTCTCGTCACGCCAATGGTGGCCACGAAGTACATCCCTGAATAGGGACTGTTGTTACTGGAAGTAAATTGTGAAAGGGACCAATCATAAGAAACCAATTGTTGTTACCCACAATTTGACAAAATAAAAATTATGATTATGATTATGATTATCGGACCAGCCGTTCTCAAGTCCTACAGCCGCTCGAAGCCGGAGGATGATCATCCTATTGTTACGGCCGTCATATCACCTGCTCCCGTACAAAGTCACGCTAAGGGTGGACAAGAAGTATATGAACAGGGACTTATCAATTATGATGTACCTAGGTACTAAACACTAGATTACCTGATGTTCTCTCCCAAGTTCTGCCAACTCCGCGTCGTTAGGGGTAGCAGGTTCTATTCCCAACACATTGTTAGCGAGCGAAATACGACCTGAAATAATTAGAACGTGAATATTTCAGATCCATTATAAAATTCATATTATTATCTTGTACAATTAATCTAATTACAGATTGCGAGCAAACGGGGAGGCCTCCGTGAATATTTGCGGTGGTTTTGTATGCATGTGAGTTTAACTTAAATTCGTAAGTTCATTTTCCATAATTAGTATTGTGTAACATCCTTGCCTAATAATGAATAGCCAGATTAATTTTATCATAAAGTAGCTTTCTCAAAAGTCAAAACTTTAGAAATTATTTCAAGCAGTCGAAGCGGGCGTATCAATAGGAATGATGACAAGTCAATAAAATCAGCAACTCTTTATCGTTTGTATGAAATAGGTAAGTAGGTACATTGAAATATGAAGGAAGTTTCTATCAAATACATAGTTGTGACCATTTTTCTGTTCCGTGGTTGTGACGTCATCTAATTTAAAATCATTATTGTTTAAAATGGTTATCAAACTTAAAACGCGACGATGTGAATTTTAGATCTTTTGGAAGACCCTCTATTTAACAATCAGTAAGAAATAATTTATTTTAAACATTTTCATCCCTATTATCACTAGTGGTTCGCCCCGAACTGAGACCTCGCGGTATCCATAAGATAATGCGCGCTCATCTTTACGTTCATAGACATCAGTACTATCAGTAGACTATTTTTTTATCCCACGGAAGATGGTTAATTTTGTAAGCACAAACGAATAAACTTTTACAGAGCGCCGTATATTGACATCATTGTGAAGTTCTGTTAAAAATATTGAAGCTCATTAAAAATTAAATAATTTCGTTTCCTTATAATATTTATCTAATTTTAGTATTTCTTGTTCAAGTACAGGATATAATTCAAATAATTGACCAAGTTTCAGGCTCAGCCTTTCAGAAAATTGAGAGTTCTGTGGTCAACTTTGGACGTTAAAAAATCTCCACTTTGAAAGCCCCCTATTTCGTCAATTTTAGGGGAAAAAAAAATATTATTGGAGTCTATTCCTAATTATCTTTAAAATGATATACCGCAACCTTATGTAACCTTGGTCTGAATTCCTGATCAAATAACCTGCACTCAGGCTCTGGCATGCGCCATCATCACATGTTTGTTACGTTACACAGGTACGGAGCAAGTACTGGCTCTCTGATGCCAGGGACGGAATCGCCAGATATAGGTAGGTATTTATAAAAATCGAAGTTGGTTTTTGATGATGATATAACAATTATTCTGAAACTAAAACGTACCTGTATACCTAGGTCTGAATTCCTGATCAAATATCCTGTAGGCTCGGGCATGCGCTAGCATCACGTGTTTATTACACAGGTACGGAGCAAATTCTGGCTCTCTGATGCCAGGGGCGGAATCGCCAGACATATAGAAAATGTCGCAGAAGACGACAGGTTCATTGATGGTCAACCAAGTGGCCACGCGGCTGGCGTATAGGGAGTAAATAATTCTGGCATAGTCCCCAAACCAGTCTACGATGAGTGGGTTGGTCCAGCCACCTGAAATATATTTATTATTTATAGTATTTCTTTTTAAATTCTACTACAAGTTAGTTCTTGTCAATGGTGGTAAGTGATGATCAGATATATTAAACCCATATCCCTTATGGGTTTCTACTAGTCTAGTCTTTCCCTGGGACACAATCTATGTCTGTACAAAATTACCTCATTAATTGATTATCGGATGAAAATGTAGGCAGTTTTAAAGCGTAACAAACAAACTTACATTCGCTTCTCTCTTAGCGACGTATTCCTCATTGCTGAGAGTCGTGACCCCTTGTCCATTAATCACAATGACAGGGGTTGTCTTGGGATAATCTATATTGTCTCTATAATATTATAAAGAGGTAAAGTTTGTGAGTTTGTGACGTTGTAAGAGGTAATCTCTGGAACTACTGAACCGATTTTGAAAATTCTGGTACTAATAGAAAGCCACAGTATTTGTGAATGTCAAAGGTAACCTGAAAAATTAGGGACTTGCCGAAGGAATTAAAAAAACTTATTTCACGCGGATGAAGACGCGGGAATCTGCTAGTAATTTATAATGCGGTCCCCAGATCCTTCCGCGTACGATTCAACTAAGGGACTATTTTAACTCTTAGGTTTCTAACGATTATTATCAGATGTTAGTGATAATAACCGGGAGCGACGGCTTAACGTGCCCTCCGAGGCACGGAGAAACCGAAAAGGCCAAATTCGGAGTTCCAAATTCGGTCACCCATCCAGTTACCAACTTGGGTCAATGTTGCTTACCAATCGCCATCGACTGATAGGTATGCGTTGTCGCAACTAGGTCACTCGTCCCTCAAGTACATTCGCTTAGAGGCATAATAATATTAGTTAGGACTTCCAGCTTCTTACCTAGATCCTGTATTTTCACAGGCAGTTCCCAGTGGTATAGAGTGACCATGGGTTCAATGCCCTCAGCGAGCAGCGCGTCGATGAGGTCGCTGTAGTACTTGACACCAGCTTGGTTGATCTTGTTGGTGAAACCCGATGGCAATATGCGAGCCCAGTTTATCGAGAATCTGAAAAAATATTAGAAAAATATTAGATTATTTAACATGGGAGTAATGCAATGTCTTACAATCAGGATCTTAGAGTAAATCCAGAGCGTAGCGAGTGTGTTGCATCTAGAATCCTGAGTGAAGCGTGGGGGCTTACTGGCGCCCAAGACAAAGACAGCATTGCCTCTGCGTTGAATACTCTAACTTTCACACCTCGCGAGGCGATAAATTCAAGGCTAATAAAAACAATATTCAATATAATAAAAATTTTTAAGGACCAGAAGTGGATTAAAGTAAAAAATAAAAGCAATGAACAAACCCCACTTTATTCTAAAACGATTTTAACATATCACACAAAAAATAACTAAAAACGAACACACTTTAATCTAAAAACAAGTAGGACTCATTGCGAGTCTTTCAACTGACATATTAATAACTAAAAATGTCAATTAATGAATAAATAGATTAATGATACGAGTAGTTCTTGAAAGTAAACTAGCAATAGTTACAGCCTCTGAAATAATAATAATGTTTTTGGTGGACATCACCATTCCATATGACGAGTACCTTGTGAGAGCTGAGACGGAGAAAAAACTAAAGTATCTTGATCTGGCTCACGAGGTTTCCGCCATGTGGCATGTGGAGTCCACTGAAACCATCCCAATCGACATATCTGCGAATGGGTTAATGCCAGTCAGCCTCGCTCACCATCTGAGGTGAATGGGGTTCCGTGGCAGTTCGCTCGCAGCCAGGATGCAGAAAGCGGTGATGCTAGACCCGGTTAGGATATTCTGCCGGTTTCTCAACCTGTCGCCCTGACCCCTGCCGGGGTGTAATCCTCCGCCCGCTACAACTATTTATTTGTGTATGTGTGTATGTAAGTTTAATATAACTCTTGAGGCCACATAATATGTATTTATTTTGTAAGCATGCGTGTGAGCTAAATTTATGTCGATAATAATAAAAATATTTCAAATATAAACCCTAATATTTCAAATATAAATTAAAACGAAAGCATTAAAGTTTAATTACGAATGTACTATATTATTATACTTAAGACCTTTTGTCTTAAGAAGAATGGTGTTGATCACATTTTTACCCCCTACCAAAAAGTTCTCGACGCGCCTAAAGAAGTTTTCACTTCAAAAAACTATGGTTATGATAGACTTCCGCAAAGTCCTATCCAAAATTGCCCCAACGTACGCTGACCTGTAGAAGTGTAGTTTCATCTCGGCCGCCGCTCTCACGTCCTCCCGCCACTGGTGGTACGAGTCCGCTGACACGTCACCGGTCGAGTTATCCACGGTTTTGGCGGGTTGCTCGTGGAGGTATCTGTCCCAAACGTTTTCGCCTTTGCCTGAAGTTCACAAGTGTATCGACATTAATAACTAATAGAACAGAGAGCGAGAGAAAGAGAGAGAATTAATAACTAAGAGAACAGAGAGCGAGATAGAGAGAATTCATAACTAAGAGAACAGAGAGCAAGAATAAGAGAGAGAATTAATAACTAAGAGAACAGCGAGCGAGAGAAAGATAGAGAATTAATAACTAAGAGAACAGAGAGCGAGAGAAAGAGAGAGAATTCATAACTAAGAGAACAGAGAGCAAGAATAAGAGAGAGAATTAATAACTAAGAGAACAGAGAGCGAGAGAAAGGGAGAGATAAAATTAATAACTAATAGAACGACTCGCAGGGATTCACTGGATCCAGGCAAAGAATACCGCGGCATGTGAAAATCCTTTCAAGAGATCTAATATTATGTCCAGCAGTGGACGTCTATCGGTTGATGGTTATGATGATGATGATGAGAACAGAGAGTGTTTCGTATTGAGGTATTTTTATTCAAAAATGAGAGGCGATTACTGCGCGAGAGCTGACGATGGGGTTGATTCTGTTGCACAAATCTCTACTTAAACTAAACTAAAAAGACAGCATTGAAAATATTGCTGACCTTTTCAAATCAAATCAAAAAATCAAAATACTCTTTGCAGAAAGGGACATAGAACTAGGTTTATAATATAAGTAAATACATATTATATTTAAGTGTCATTTTAGTTTAGCTGAGAGTTTGTGTTATACAGAATTGGCCAAAATTTCTTTTTAATTTTGCGCCCTCAGCTTTTACTATAGACTCTATTCATACTTATATTACAAATGCGAAAGTGGTTTGTTCTTCAGCAGTCGAGCCCCGAGATTCCTACTCTGTGCCCGAGACCCGAAAGGGTCTGCGAGGACGACCAACGAGAGATTGTCCTTCAATCACGCCACAACACACCAACGGATCGACGTGATTTTTTGCACGGGTATAGTTGAGACCAGAGTACAGGCTTACTTTTTATCTCGAAAAATTAAGGAAATCCCGTGGGAATAAAAAAAATCCACGCGCAGCGTACGTGCATACGTGCATACGTGCAACAGCTAGTTAGCAATATAACATTTAAATGTCACACTTCAGGGTCTTTAACTATATTTTAGTGATAAGATCGCCCTTGCGCACGCGTTGTTTTCAGGGGCCATACTGCATTTAAAGCCATATTGTTGGCACATACCTTGACGTTCCTAAAACTAGTGGTTCGCCCCAAACTGAGACCTCGCGGTATCCATAAGATAGTTTTAACTATATAATGCGCGCTCATCTTTACGTTCATAGACATCAGTAAGTACTATCAGTAGACTATTTTTTTATTCCACATAAGATGGTGCTAAGCTAACGTCTATTATTTGTAAGCACAAACGAATAAAATTTTACAGAGCGCCATCTATTGACATCATTATGAAGTTCTGTTAAAAATACTGAAGCTCATTAAAAATTAAATAATTTCGTTTCCTTACAATATTTATCTAATTTTAGTATTTGTTGTTCAAGTACAGGATATAATTCAAATAATTGATCAAGGTTCAGGCTCAGCCTTTCAGAAAATTTAGATTTCTGAGGTCAACTTTGGACGTTAGAAAATCTCCACTTTGAAAGCCCTCAATTTCGTCAATTTTAGGGGAAAATTAAAAAAAAATATTATTTGGACTCTATTCCTAAATAACTTTCAAGTGATATACCGCAACCCCTATGTAATATTTTTTATTGCCCCCCTGAACTAAAGATTTTTATAACTTTTTAAGCCATATTCGGCTGGAGGCCATCGGTTTACGTATTATATTTAAATTTGAAGTAATTACGTCCAGTAATTCAGAAGTTATAAAGCTCTCACAGACGGACGGACGAACGGACAAGTGCAAATTCACTCAAGTAGACTCAGAGATCTTCGCTTCGCTCGGTCGATAAGGATTATAATTTAAAACACGAAAGTCGAAAATAATGAAACAATATGGCTTAAAGCGTTGGCAATATGGCCCTGTATTTTGTTTATTATTTAGTTCTATGTTAAGTGAATTAAGAATTTATCTGTCCTGGACTTTACCATCAGCATTCCATCCACCTTCCACTTGATAAGCCGCCGTAGCTGCACCGAACTTGAAATGTGGTGGAAAACTGAACTCGGAGCTCCATGATTTCTGTAGAACGGCACTGTGGAAGCAAATACAACGTCTGACAATACAGGTCAAAAGCTGGAAGCGAGCTTACATCGGTCTAGTCTGGTAATGTATAATTACTGAAACTTGCTGTATCACACTTTCTTTTCTTTTTCCAAACTTTAACTATAAGAAAACTCTAATAACAAACATGCCCGTTTGACCTCGACCCAGTGAGCTAACCTCCCGAGAGTACCCACATTAGCGTCGCTTTTCTCCCGTCTTATTTTCGGAAAAAATAATAAAAATCGCATAAAAATAATCGAACCTTACATTAATTTACTAGGTACATAAAAGCATATTCCGTATCTCAGTAGCTTTTAAAATTTACAGGCCTTTTAGTTAGAAACTGAAGCTGTAAAAATCAAATTATTTATTCTGTAACCCAGTTCATCACCGAAATGACGTCATAGACCATTTAAGGTACTTATTCAATGATCATTGTCGCAGTCAAGTGTTGTAGTTAATAAAAAAAACTTGAAACTCGAAATGTTATTACCCGTTATATGTATGTACTAATAAAACAATAAACCAAATAAATGCGTGAAGATATTTACAGAATGCCCGCGACTTCGTCCGTGTGATTTGAGGTTTTTTTTGAGTTTCCTGCGGAAACTCTTTAATTTTCCGGGATAAAAAGTAGCCTGTGTATTATTCCAGACTATAATCTATCTTTGTGTCAAATTTCATCCAAATCCGTTTAGCCGTTCTGGCGTGATTGAGTAACAAACATGCGTCCATCCAAACTTTCGCATTTATAATATTAGTAGGTATTTAATAAACAAAGAACAGAAAAAAATAAAATATAATAAGTGGAATAGAGAATAGAAAAAACAAAAGAAATAACAGTAGGTAATAGACGACATTTAATAAAATAGATTATAATAATTATAGATAATGGTGTGGCTTGTAGCATCAATTAGACTTTGCCCCACTGGTGGGGCATCTTGGTGGGGCAAAACAAATCTTTTGTTAAAAATGCAGAAATGAATAATGAGCAATAACTCATCGAATGACGTACCTACTTACTTAGTATTTTTAACACGCACTTGTTTTTAATTCGATTATTGAGCAATTAACACACGCAATTTGCCCTTGCATTGCCTGATATATTTTTAACTAGCTGATGCCCGCGACTTCGTCCACCTGAAATAAGTTTTTTACATTTCCACGGGAACTCTCTAATTTTCCGGAATAAAAAGCCTATTTCACTCTCCAGCAGCCCTATTCTCTAACTCAGTGGCTATCAAAAAATGAAAATCACTGACATACATTTTTTATCCATTGAAGGTTTGATATGAAATAAAAAGCAAACCTTCAATGGATAAAAAATATATGTCAGTGGCTTTCACTCTTTGATAGCCACTGAATTACAGAATAAGGGGGCAGGTCCTCAACTATACCCTTGCAAAAAATCACGTCGATCCGTTGCTTTGTTGCAGCGTGATTGAAGGACAAAGTAACAAACGAACACACTTTCGCTTTTATAATATTTGTATGATTTTATTATTTATCGATCTTATATCCATGTTGGTACTTAATCCATATTCATACTTAACTTCTTAACATACTTAACATACCTACTTAACATACTTAATTTCTTAGGAATCAATCATCATAATTTATGAAATAACTATAATTAATTACTTCAAGTAATTTACTTATATTTAATTCATATGAATTTATAATAACACATGAAAATGTAATCCTTTGGACTGTTACTATATAAATGCGAAAGTGTTTTTGTTTGTTGGTTTGTCCTTCACACCATGGTTGAGTAACGGATCGACGACATTTTTTCCATAGGTATAGTTGAGGACCTGGAGAGTGAAGCAGGCTACTTTTTATCCCGGAAAAATATATGTTGTTCCCAGGGGAATCAAAAAACCATTTTCCACGCGTAGGAAGAGATTCTTGCCGGCTATTTTTACTAGAATACCCGGTGGTAGAGTCTTGAGGTATCATTAGTGACACAAATTGTCCTACGTGAAATAAATAAATCATTAATAAATAAAGTCGATTAATATTTAATAATTAATTAATAAATATTGATAGTTAATTATTTAAACTGCAATTAAGTGCAATTATCTCTTATTAGAATTCTGCTGGTTTTGTTTTTGTTTGTTCCTGGGGTAAATAACATTGGTCCGATAGGGACTAACTAGTAACGACCTACACTTATTCAGTTTGTTCATACTTAGGTACCAGTAGCGAAGGGTTAAAATTTTAAAAAGGGAAGCCGGACTTTAATGAAAAAAATCGCCTCACACACCAAATGCTACAGGAATGACCCTCAATATTGAAAACGATTTTCAGTTTTTAAAAGAAAGTCGGTTTGAAAACAATCTAAATTAATTAGTGCCATCGCCATACCTGAATAACACCAAACTGTTAAATAACCCAACTTGACACACCATTTTCCAATAATAACATATTATTGATTAATTATCAAATCAAACAACAAAAAAAACGCGACACGAGATGGACACGAGAAACTTTTTGTTTTACGAATTTACCAAACAAAGTAACAGTAACGCGAAGAAATTTCTAGCGGCATATTATGGGCGATCCGAAATCCGCGTGCTAGACAAAGAGAGACATATTTGCTAATTTGAGTGGAAATGAAGGAGACAGATGCTTACTATGGAATTTTTCTATGAAAATAATAATCTTAGGACAAGACCGGGCATTTCGGGCCGCGGCATTATGTTTTGAACGAATTCGTTTCGTCAATTATTGTTTTTAGTTATTGGAGAATGTTGTTTTAGTACTATTGTGGGTTCAAGTGTAGTAAATTAAACTTGAAATTTAAAAGTGTGTAAAATAAAGGTACCTAGTAGGAACCATGGTAGGTATGGATGGCTTTCCTTAAGGGAAGCCGATGGGAATCGTGTTGTATAGACCCGTTGCCACTGGGACCTATTTAATTATATTTATCCACTAGCATTGAGATCAAACCTCTGTGGTTTTTTTTAATGTGTAAAGTAAAGTAAAAGTAAAATATACTTGATTGTACACCATTAGAAGAAACACAAAAACAGTCATAATGGATACGGCACAACAGGCGGCCTTATCGCTTAGATAGCCAGGCAATCTTAGGGCAGAGAAAACTTTTAAAAGAAAGCGGGAGGTGTACCTACTGAGACATATGAATAAGTATGTATATTATAAATATTATATTATACATAAAAACACAGAAATGTATACCTAATGTAATAAAAATATAGTATATCTTACTAATATTATAAATGCGAAAGTTTGGATGGATGTACATCGATGTTTGATACTCAATCACGTCCCAACGGCTGATCAGATCTGGCTGAAATTTGGCACAAAGATAGATTATAGTCTGCAATAGCACATAGGCTACCCACATTTTTATCCCGGAAAATTCAATAGTTCCCGCGGGAACCAAATAACCTCAAACCACGCAACGAAGTCGCGGGCATTCGCTAGTGTAGTATAAAAAAGTAATAGGTAATAGACGAAAGATGAATAACTATACCTAATATCTATCTATATTAATATTACTAGTGGTTCGCCCTGAGATCTCGCGGTTTCCTAAGATAGTTTTAACTATTTAATGCGCGCTCATCTTTACGTTCATAGACATCAGTACTATCAGTAGACAATTTTTTTATTCCACGTAAGATGAAACGAATAAACTTTTACAGAGCGCCATCTATTGATATAATTGTGAAGTTCTGTTAAAAATACTGAAGCTCATTAAAAATTAAATAATTTCGTTTCCTTATAATATTTATCTAATTTTAGTATTTGTTGTTCAATTACAGGATATAATTCAAATAATTGATCAAGTTTCAGGTCAGCCTTTCAGAAAATTGAGAGGTCAACTTTGGACGTTAGAAAATCTCCACTTTGAAAGCCCCACCACCACCACTAGGTATAGCCCATTAACGTCCCACTGCTGGGCACAGGCCTCCACCCTCATAGGAGAGTGGGAAAGCCCCCCATTTCGTCAATTTTAGCGGAAAAATTAAAAAAAAGATTTTTGCACTCTATTCCTAATTATCTTTAAAATGATATACCGCAAGTCGCAACCCTATGTAACGCTATAAAAAATATGTTACTTCGCATACGCTTCAATGAGAGCCCCCCTGAAATAAAGATTATTATAATTTTTTTAAGCCATATTCGGCTGGAGGCCATTGGTTTACATATTATATTTAAATTTGAAGTTATTACGTTCAGTAATTCAGAAGTTATAAGGCTCTGACAGACGGACCGACGGACGGACGGACAATTGCAAATTCACTCAAGTAGACTCAGAGACCTACGCTTCGCTCGGTCAATTACGTTCAGTACCTAATTCAGAAGTTATAAGGCTCAGACAGACGGACGGACGGACGGACGGATGGACGGACGGACAAGTGCAAATTCACTCAAGTAGACCTATGCCCGTTTGCACTAAACTTAGGAATCGCCTAATTTCCTGCCCAACTTGTTTAGGCTTATCCTAGCGAAAAAAAAGCTTGCACTAACCTTAGGCCATTCCTAAATCCACTTAGGAGATGCCTAACTTTATGAGCCCGATTAGTAAGCGCCCAAGCGTAGGCGATACTTAAGTTGTATTTTTTGTAGTCTGTGGACCATTTTGTTGTCATCAATTATTGGTCTCACGGTTGATATGTACTCTGTGGTTGATAGGTATCACCAGGGTATCACAACCACAGAGTACCTACATTGTTATTGTGATTGTTATTTAGGTAGAACACTACACTGATCACAAGCAAAATGGCACAAGATTTATTACTTACCCAACTGGTTCCAAAATTATGATGAAATGGACTTTTTCAAAAGATATAGGATGTGTAAAATTGGCAGTTCTTTTTCGTTTATTTATTTGTCTTTCCATTTTAATTGCTGATTTATAAAATCCCCTAAAATATATAACCTTCAACTCCACGTACTTAATGTAACGTATGCAATATATAAACCAATAAAATAAAATACACCAATGTTTTAGCTTTTGTCTCTATTCAACTCATGCCTGAGGTTATGACAAGATAAGGTCAAAAAATATTCTAGAGTTTACATTACTTTGCAAGATATATTTTAAAAAAAACATAAACAATCATCATGGAACTAATAAGTACTTGTACGTAGTACTTACTAGTTCCATGACTATCATTCATTCCATTCGTTCCTAGAGATGCCTAACTAGGCAATGCTTATGTTACGACACAGCAAGGACAAGACTGTCAGTGCAAACGAATTTTTTTGCTAGGCCGTTCTTAAGCCTAGGTGTATCTTAACTAGGACAAGCCTAACTGGAGTTTAGTGCAAACGGGCATCAGAGATCTTCGCTTCGCCCGGTCAATATAAGGTAAAGTTTGTGAGTTTGTGAGGTTGCAATTTAGAGGTTGAGGGGTAATCTCTGGATCTACTGAACCGATTTTGAAAATTCTGGTAGGTACCAATAGAAAGCCACACTATGTGTGAGTGTCATAGACCGAGTGGCATAGGCATACATAGGTGAGTGTATTTAGCCGCAAAATTATATAGTTAGTTCCCGTGGGGATTTAAAAAACTTATTTCACGCGGACGCTATCTGCTAGTAGATTATAATGATAGATAATGTTATTGATAGAAATGTGTAAAGTACCAAGCAAACTAAGCGAAAAATTTGTATTTTGATAAATAAATGAAAAAAAACGTAACAATAATAAATATCATGATTACGTACAAAGTTGTTCATTTGTTACCTAACTAGGGTTGCCACCTTTTTTTTGCAATTAAAGTACATAGGTTATTAAACGTAAGAAAAAAAGTACATAGTGTCAAAATAAAGTACTTTTTTTAATTAATGTTTAAAAAAAAAAATTTCTTTTCGCTTATTTTTGTTTCGTCGTTCCTATCATTTTTGACGCATTTTTTCGGTGTAACATAGTATTCACTATCTATTTGATCCGTTACAGTATCAAAATTACGTTCTGTAGGTGTACACGAAGTACTTTGTTTATGGAACTTGTCCTTGTCCATTATTTACCTACTGTAACGTACATCTATAAAACCGACCAATCGTGTTCTTTGCACTCCAACCGCTTTACACAAAACAAACAAATAATTAAAACACAAAAAATTGAGATAAAAAATTTTTAACAATGACATTGATAATGTTGACATTTGAGGGTAGGTTGCGTTCAAAAATTATCAACAACGAGCGTTCAAGTGGCGCTGGCGACCTATAGATTTGGCACCAAACGATAACGTTCCGTTTTACGCAAAAATGCTTACGACCAAACTTTTTTCATCCCAGAAAAATCAAATCATGCGAAATAAAGTATTTTCGCGTACTTTATTGTTCTAATAAAGTATAGAGTATAATTACCGGAAATAACGTACGTACTTTATTATAAAGTACGGGTGGCAACCCTATACCTAACTCACCCCGGTTTCGCACGGGTGGTCTACAATCTAAGTAAATAGGTAGGTGTATAGAATCTTCCTCATAATATATAGATTCTACTCGATACCCTATTTGACACACTTACGCAGATAAAATCGATTAACTAATTAAATAATCACTCAAGTGGGACTGGGCCGGTCATGTGAGCCGTATGCTAGATGACTTGTGCGCTAAATCTGCTTCCTTCTGGACACCCCAAGCGTGGTAGGCCGATGCTACGCCAGTAATGAATTGGACAAATTCCAAGTTGAGTGGCCCATTGAGGCACAAAATACCGAAACGCTAAATCGTTTGGCGGTACATCTTTGCCGATGGGGTGGTACCTAGGCACGACCGAAGCCTCCCACCAGGCCAAACAGAAAATTCAGATAAATGATAAATGATTTATTTATTTCATGTAGGACAACTTGTGCCACTTATGATAGGTACGTTAAGACTCTACCAGAAATTATAAATTCCCAAATTGAACCTACCGGGAATCGAACCCGGGGCCTCCCACGTTAAGACAACCGCGCTCAACAAAGCGCCAGCGTTGTCAAATTTTTTTTTGAAATTACTTATAAAAATGTCTAATCCTTTTTCATCCCTTTACTTTTTCCCCATCTATTTTCAATGAAATAATTACAAATCTATTAATTAATTATTTATAGGTTAAATTATTCTCTTTAATTTAAAACTATACAACTTTCCGCAAGCTTTGTCCGATTAAATGCAAGTTTACGATTATTTCATCACACAAAAAATATAATTAAAACATTTTAAAATAAAACAAATTGAGTACTTACCACAAAACAACTGTGTGGAAGGACAGCATACTTATTACTAAAATATATTTACTGTAAAAGGTTTTCTTATATGCGTAGGGAGGGGACATCTGTTAAATAATAATATCATAGAATTATAACTTACAGATTAACCGAATATAAAAAAAGGCCGCAGGGTGGCAGAACCCACCTAGAATTCGGAAAAACTTACTTTTTCACTTAAAATTTACTTAAACTCAAACTAAAATTAATTTATTCAAACTGGGTACATTGTACACTTTACTGCTGTCCCCACTAGATTATTGAACTATAACAAGTTCGTCAAACATATCTGACCCGATGCCAAAATTGGAGCAAATTTTTATATCTGTTAAGTTTGATTTAAATTTTTCATATCTACTGGCGACGCTGTCATGGGTCAAATAATTCTGTGGAACTATTAGTAGGTACCTATTTGACAATTCCATGACACCCGACATAATTATACATTTACTTTGCAGTTCGACCGCGTAACTTCTGCATCAATCAATGGTTACAGTATCAATTGTTGTTAATGGCTGAATTTATGGTATTATTGCTGCGTCAATGGATTTTGTCCAATAGTGGAAGAGTGTTAAACAATCAGAGAGAGCATTTTTAATAGGTAAAAGGCCCCTAGGCCCTTTTTATGTCGCGAGCAAGGCAAGCTCAATTTTTTTTCTTTAATTATGCAGACAAATCTATAAATATTAATAAAAAAGGACAAGGGGAAGGAAAAAAGCTACTTTTTATGCCGGAATTATTTTAAAGAAAATTCCCAAATTTTAAAAACCTTTAAAAAAACCACGGAGACGTAGGCAAGGACCGAAATCTCCTATTAGTTTAGATGGGAGCCAGTGTATAATTTTACCAAATGGCCCAGTCGGTAATCGAACCACAGAATTGGTAATAGTGATTGAACTCGATTACTTCCTACAGTACTCACGACTGCGCTAGGAAGGTAAACATATTAAAGGATTATTTTAGCATGGGATTAATAGAATGACTACAAAAAAAGTTGATACGTACTTAAAAAATGTTTTGCAATTATTTTTTGATAATTTATAATTACACGTGTGATTAAGTAATGAGAGGTGGCGCGGCGGCAGCCTTTTTTTTTAATATATATTTTTTAATCAACCACAAATTAGCCCTTGACTGCGATCTCACCTGATGGTAAGTGACGATGCAGTCTAAGATGGTAGCGGGCTAACCTAGTGTTAGGGGTACGGCAGTTATATTAAACCCATACCCCTATTCGGTTTCTACACGGCATCGTACCGGAACGCTAAATCGCTTGGCGGCACATCTTTGCCGGTAGGGTGGTAACTAGCTGCGGCCGAAGCCGCGCACCAGAGCCGTGGCTTTGTCCCACCAGAGCCGTGGCTTTGTCCGCGCGGATTAGGGATTTTTAAGAATCCCGTGGGAGTTCTTTGATTTTTCGCACTAAACAGCCTGTGTCCTTCCCTGTAAAGTACTTCAAAAACAATTCAATAGTGTTCTTAAAAATACGTTACCCGTTAGGTACAACGTTTCAACGTAGCCCCGCCCGGCGCCCCGGAAGTTTAGGAAAAGGTCTCGCATTGACAAAGACTTACGCTCTAAGCAGCTTACTCGATTAAGAAGATTTCAGATCCACCTTGCTTGCTTTTTACTCTTAGATAACAAAGCAGCAAATTCGATTTGGGGGTACCTAATAATCCATGAGCCCCATGTGCCTACCCTGGGATGCAAACTGCCTCTGTACCTGTGGTGAGTTGGATCGCCGACAGCTTTAGATACGTGCTCTCTCTGACGACCTCCGTGGCGCAGTGTGTAGGCTTGTAGCGCTGTTGCCTTAACGTGCGGAGGTCTCGGGTTCGATCCTCGGCAGGGTCAATTTAGGAATTTATAATTTCTGAATTTTCCCTGGTCTGGCCTGGTGGGAGGCTTCGGCTGTGGCTAGTTACCACCCTACCGGCAAAGACGTGCCGCCAAGCGATTTAGCGTTCCGGTACGATGCCGTGTAGAAACCGAAGGGTTGTGGGTTTAATATAACTGCCATGCCCCTAACAGGTTAGCCCGCTACCATCTTAGACTGCATCATAACTTACCATCAGGTGTGATCGCAGTCAAGAGCTAGCTTGTAGTGGATAAAAAAAAAAAGCTCTCCGAGGCACGGAGGAAACAGAAAGGCAAAATTCCGACTTCCAAATTCGGTCACCTATCCAGTCATGACTGTCTTTGGTCGTCGTGGGTAATGTTTCTTAACAACGACGACTCTTCCTAACGATACTATACTAGGTATAATGGTGAGAAAAAATGCAGTTTTATTTATAAATTAGTTTTTTATTGAATAGAAATTCTGATGAATAGAAATACAATTATACTTATTAATAACAATAGTTCTTTATTAATAACAATAGTTGCTAGTTTCTAAATCATAAAAATTATAATTTGTAAATTATTAAAAAATCAACATAGAGGGCGCGTGTTTAACGCGTCCTCTATTTTGACGCGTGTTTATTTGAATTTTAAAAAATGTTTTTATTGACCGCATCAATGATATTCTATACTTCAAACAGGGGCCATACTGCCAATGCTTAAAGCTTTTAATATTATTATTATTGACTCGATATTGGCCTGGTGGGAGGCTTCGGCCGTGGCTAGTTTCCACCCTACCGGCAAAGACGTGCCTCGTAGCATCGTATCTCAAGCCACATCTACATGCTGAAGCCTGAAGCCTGTTCTTCGTCATCGTCTGTACAAAAAATATGGCAGCAGCCAGTAGTTATATAATAGAGGTCAAAGTTTAACAATAACTTAATCACCTGCCATGCAGTTGGACCTAAACATCACGGTTTACTTTTTTTTTCCTGCTAGCTGAAGCCCGCGACTTCATCGTCGTGGTTTAAGTTTTTTCGATTCCCGCGGAAACTCCTTTATTTTTCCGGGATCAAAAGTAATCTATGTCACTCCCCGGGTCCTCAACGATATCCGTTGCGCCGTGATTTTAAAAGACAAACCAACAAACAAACAAACACATTTCGCATTTATATTCGTATAATTATTGAGCACCAACGAGGTACTCACGTACCTAGCTACGATCTAGCGTAACTAACGGTTAACTTACAATAAAACATATTATAGCTATCGCGACAATGTTTAAAAAGTTTCTACAATTTGTCGAAAATGTCCCGTTCTTCGGTGTTTTAGGTTCCCCTGTTTGCCTTGGCCGGTGAACGGGGTAGTTTTTCTTGTAGCATGAATCCGGAACGTCTAAGGAGCGATTCTCGATGAGACACCCGTAGTAGTGTGCTGAAACACGCGGCGTTCGTGTTCGATTCGGATGTTTGTAGTCGATTTCGTAGAGGCCGAATTTTGTTCTGCAAAATTACAAGAATGCAATCAATATATCATTTTTTTTGGGAGATAGGCTTGCGCTTGGCGACAATCATTAATTATTTATTCAATTTAGGTACACTGTACACTTATTGACGTCCAAAACTCGCCGGGTTTTTGAAGTGAAAAGTTATTTTATGCGCGTTGAGCACTTTTTGGTAGGAGGTAAAAATGAGGAAACCCGTGACCGACACCCGACACCGTGACCCGTGACCGACACCTCGCATTGTTACGAAGACAAAAGGTCTTAAATAAAAATATATTATATTCGTATCTAAACTTTAATGCCTTTGTTTTAAGGATTATACATATTTTAAGTATCTTAATTTTTTTAATAAAAAAAATATGTAATTTAAAAAAATAATTAAATATTCGTTTACACTTCTATCGGCACGTCCCTATGACTGCCATTTCTTTTTTACCTCGACTAAAACTTGAAATTAATATGTATGTATTAAGGAATTTCGTTCCTAGCTAGTGTCCCACGACACCACCATCTCACAAACATTAATAGAATTAATTCGACTAGTGACTTGTGGTTGTGAAAACTGGGGTTGAAAGCTATATTTTTGACGACCTCTCTGGCGCAGTACTGAGCGCTGTTGTCTTCAATGTCACAACACACATGTATGACTTACGCTGTGTATTAGTAAATTAAAATGTTACTGTACTTACGAGTATTAAATATAAATATATTATATTCGTAATTAAACTTTAATGCCTTAGTTTTAAGGTTTATATTTTAAGTATCTTAATGTTTTTAATATTAAAAAATATATAAATTAAAAAAAAAATTTAATATTCGTTTTCACTTCTATCGGCACGTCCCTATGACTGACAATTTTTTTTTTCACCTCGACTAAAACTTGAAATTAATATGTATGTATTAAGGAATTTCGTTCCTAGCTAGTGTCCCACGACACCACCATCTCACAAACATTAATAGAATTAATTCGACTAGTGACTTGTGGTTGTGAAAACTGGGGTTGAAAGCTATATTTTTGACGACCTCTCTGGCGCAGTACTGAGCGCTGTTGTCTTCAACGTCACAACAACTACACCGTGTATCCGACCACGCTTACGTTGTCTACTTTGATGGACAGAAGCACCTGGAAACCGAAGCACTTTTCAGCAATCATGTCTACCATTTTCTCACTTTATCTCCATTTCACACACACTCTCACACACACACACACACACACACACACACACACACACACACACACATCCAATGTCCTATGATAAATTAAATCAATCTAATAATATTACTTATTAATTATATTAGGTATATATTAAATTTTATTATAAACAAATAATTAATGAAATAATGATTTATTAAAATAAAGAATATTTAAATAATTATTGTGCTAAAATATTTTTTACAATATCGTTAATAGTATAATATAACTAGAATTATTAATGAAATCATATTATTGTAAACGGTTCGGAGGAAGGTGACGACACCCGTAATACAAGTTATCTTAGTACGGGTGTCTAAGCACTCCTTTGTTCAAATGCTTCGGTATAATAAAAACCTTGACTAGTTTTTAAGGAGTATACCTACTGTATTTGTACATATTTTTTTGTATTCAAATAAATAAATTGAAATAAATTGAAAATTGAAATTGAATTACACAATTGCTACGTGAACCTTAAGAATTTGTGAAAAAAAAATTAATAAAAAGATGAATAAAAAAAAAGATTTCTCTATCGAAGCTAACATGGTTACCTACACATATGACTTGTCTCGTTACGTCAAAAGTACAGATAGAAGCAAAATATTTTCTTATCTGAGGTATTTTTCTCTACGAACCCTTACCAGAATATATCGGATTTTGTGCATGTTAGCGAGAAATTGCCGGTAACGACATCACTCTCTCGTCGCGAGATATCTCGTTGTGCACATGCTAAGCCTACAGGTATCGTTTATGAGTTTAAAGTCTTGTACAAAAAGTTTGCACGTAATACTTTTGACAGTGACACGATGAAAAAAAAAAACAAAAAGATAGATATAAGTTGGAAGATTTAAAAAAAAATTTAAACAGGCATAAAAATTTGTTCTTATTTTGCCCATCGGGCCTAATAAGTTTGTGGGACTATACTTGTCTAAAGACTGTAAAAAAAATTACGGTTGCCTGTAAAGTCGGTTTACGAACGATAGTTTTACGTGATAACTTATAGAAGTTCTCTCGCGCGCTCGCGTGGCGGCGTTCCAGTAGCAGAACTATTCGAACTGCTAGCTCTGACGTCACGCGATCGTGCCTCTCTATCGCTTATTCCGCGCTCTCACTTGCACGCTCAGGCTCCGTGGCGGCGTTCCAGTAGCAGAACTATCCCAACTGCTAGCTCTGACGTCACGCGATCGTGCCTCTCTATCGCTTATTCCGCGCTCTCACTTGCACGCTCAGGCTCCGTGGCGGCGTTCCAGTAGCAGAACTATTCGAACTGCTAGCTCTGACGTCACGCCATCGTGCCTCTCTATCGCTTATTCCGCGCTCTCACTTGCACGCTCAGGCTCTGTGGCGGTGTTCCAGTAGCAGAACTATTCGAACTGCTAGCTCTGACGTCACGCGATCGTGCCTCTCTATCGCTTGTTCCGCGCTCTCACTTGCACGCTCAGGCTCAGGCGGAACGTGACACTTTTTCGAACGTGCAGCCGGTGTTCAGCGATTTATAAGACGTTATCACTTATCACATCAAAATATCGATGTACTTTAACTATAGGTACCTGTTCGAGGTGGTCCCTAATGAACTGGACTCTATCGGGATCGTCCAGCCGGTACTCGCCCGTAGAGTAACCGTTCTCAGTGATGAGGAAGTCGATGTCACCGTATTGTTGCTTCAGACATGCCAACTGCTTGCGGAGGCCTTTCGGTGAGATCTTTAAATAGATTACAAAATATTTTTATATAAGTACTTACCTAAGTACTTACTTCATGAATAAAAGGTTTATAAAACTATAAGTTCTGTAACCCGGCTGCGGAAATGATATCGTAAAATTGGTTTTCTGTCGCTTGGTATATTTCAAAATTTGTACTATATTCTTATTTATATAATATTTATGTATCGTCGCTCAAGCAACGTGTTTTTTAGGGTTCCGTACCTCAAAAGGAAAAAACGGAACCCATAAAGAATTACTTTGTTGTCCGTCCGTCTGTCTGTCAAGACCCTTCTTCTCAGGAACGCATGGAGGTATCAAGCTAAAATTCATTTCAAGTACTCAGAATCTTGAAATTTGGTACGAAGCAACGTCTTAAATCACAGATTTAGTTACATCATATAATAAAAATATTTTTAATAATTTTGAACTTACTAATGTTATGGATTTCATTTAGCATTAAAAATACCATAACTTTTACTTATATACCTACAGGTTTGTACGGAACCCTCGGTGCGCGAGTCCGACTCGCACTTGGCCGGTTTTTTTTTAAACACTAGTTCAAAGTGAACCAGACTTGTTACATTATAGTAGTAACATAATTATAACAATTTCAAAATTCTTTTGTTTTTATTTTTTTTGTTTATGAATTCAGAATTTTCTCTTTTCTTTGACATCCCATTTCATACATTTAACATTATTCAACAAAAAAAATTTAGAGACTTCCACTTTTTTGGATATAACATCTGTTATATATCGACTTTGTCACTTTCCAAGTGTTTCGCTATATTTACCTACTCTGGTTCCGTGCAAAAAATCACGCCATTCCGCTACTCCGTAGCGGCGTGATTGAAAGACTGTACTCTTTCGCATTTATAATATTGGTAGTGATGGATTTAGCTGAGGGACGAATGGCCTACCTGTGACAACGCTTAACATTCGATTGCGATTTTTAAGCGACGTTGACCCAATTCGGTAACTGGATGGGTGACCGAATTCGGACGTTCAAATTTGGACTTTTCGTTTCCTCCGTGCCTCTGAGACCAAGTTAAAAGCCGTTTGTCCCGGCTATTATAACTTTCATTTGATCGTGTCCATCGAGTCGTGTGCGGAAGGACGTGGCAACTGGGCACCCACGGGCCACGGCCCACCGAATTATTATCCCAAGAAAACTCCTACCATTATGTGATTAAGGGGTCACGACCCTCAATAATGAACAATACGACGCAGAGAAAGAGTGATGGATTTAAGAAGCCAATAAAATGAAACGAGTCTAGTTACCGGAAGCAGTAGAGATGAGCCGTACGTAGAATCAGATGGGAATTCCAATATGGCGTCCAGTTCCGGTGATCCGGTGATGAACCAGACTCCATGATGCTCGCCAGGCCGCGCCGGTCTGATCAAATAGGTCGTGTAATAGTTAATGCCGTAGAAATCAGCTGTGCCTGAAAAATACATCGATATATGTATATGTAGGTACTGGATGGGCATAGAAAAAAAAAATTGGGACCTTTCATAGAAAAAAATGGGCGTCCGACCTGTAGAGCGCGCTCCACACCTGTCATAAGCCGTCATAATCCTGTCTTTGTTCCCGCCATAGCGCTGTCCCGCTTTTCAGACCAGATGGCGTTAGTAAAATAAGTTCACAATCTTTGTTTGACAGGGCCCGTTTTTGTAAATGGTCGTTGGAAAAATATTGTTGCAAGAAATACCTACGAACCCTTAAGGCCCGGATTAAACAGACGTTAACCACGTTTATCTTAGTTATATAACGTTTTTTTTTTAGTCCACTACAAGCTAGCCCTTGACTGCGATCTCACCTGATGTTAAGTGATGATGCAGTCTAAGATGGTAGCGGGCTAACCTGTTAGGGGCATGGCAGTTATATTGAACCCATACCCCTTCGGTTTCTACACGGCATCGTACCGGAACGATAAATCGCTTAGCGGCACGTCTTTGCCAGTAACTAGCCACGGCCGAAGCCTCCCACCAGGCCAGACCAGGGAAAATTCAGAAATTATAAATTCCCAAATATACCCTGCCGGGGATCGAACCCAGGACCTCCGCACGTTAAGGCAACAGAAAATAATACCTACTGCCATCGGTCAAAGCCGTATTATTTTAATTAATATGGTTAACGTTTGTGTTGTAGAATTATAATCCTTCAAGGTACGTGACATAAAGCTGTCATTTTGAAATAATACTACTTCAAGCGATCGTAGTAACCCCCTATAGGAGGTTTTTGAGAAAGCTCCGTCACTTGGTACTGCACCAATGTGCCTTGAGCCTTACCTTTCATGAATTCGATCTCCTCCTTTGTGTATGGGGGTAGCCTGGACTCATTGAACCCCTGTTTAAGGCTATATTCCAACATCAGCTTTTCAATAGTAGGGGGCCAGCCTCCCTGCTTTGAGAAGATTTGGTGAGAATATCTGCCATACTGAAATAATAACGCAAAACATGGTATAAAAAAATTATACTGTGTTAAGATCCTATAATCAATCTATCTGTATATACCAAATTTCATCAAAAACGGTTGATAACATGGAAGCGAAGCAGACAGACAGATATACTTTCGCATTTATAATAGGTTGAAGCTACCAAGCAACCATCTTGTTAATGTACTTAAAGATCAGCGTGGAAATGTTTAAGGCTATGATAAAAAATCAAAGTGTAGATATTAATTTATGTCGATAGTTCACACCTGATGTTCCCTGCCGAGCAGCGCCAGGTCCGTATCATTAGGAGTAAATGGTTCTATCCACAGTACGTTATTTGCCAGCGAAATTTTACCTAAAACAAACAAAAAAAAGTGTGTGTGTGTGTGCAATTCATATGGCAGAAGTGAAACTTCGGGAACTACGAGAGAATGAGACAAATATAACTTGTATTCTTTATCATTCTCTCGCAGGCTAAATCTTATTACGAATATGTTTGTCTCTTTTTAGTGTCGCTTTTTCGTTTCAATCGAATTTTCAAATCACAACGATTATAAAGAAGTTTCACTTCAATAAGCGTTTTGTATTATAATTTTGGTTAAGTAGGAATCTACAATATAAAATTGGTTCCGTAAATAGAGCTCTCTGGAATGTTTTCAAAGGTGTGTGGAGTTTGCCCATCCGCACTTGGCCAGCATGGTGGGCTATGGCTTACGCCATATTAGAAAAGACCCATGTTCAAAGTTGGGCTTGAAAGATTAGAGAGATTAGGATTTGGCTATATTGAAAGATTAGGAGGAGGCATTCTTTATCCTAGACCTAGCGGTTCGGAGTAGGAACGAGGAAGCAAATCGCTGCGTACGAGACCGCGGAACAGGGAATAAAAATCAGATTCATAAAGGTTACAGAATTATTAGTGTTACAAGTAGGTACGAGTAGAATTGATAACAGAATCAAATCTGTAACCGTTTTCAATTTGCTTTTAAATCTGTTAGCCTAAAAAACTTATATTTCTGTAACAGAAATGAATCTGTAGCAGAAATGAAAGTGTGTATCGCTGTTTAAAGTGCAACCGGAATAGCGACCTAAAGTGAAATTTAAACCTAAGGTGAAAGCACCGATGGTTGCAATAATTGTTATAAGAAAAACATGGTACACAATGTTGTGTCAGTGTGTGCCCAATCATTGAAAGTCCAATGAAGTGAGAAGACCGCGTTGTCACACCGTGCAATTTTTTAGGGCAAGTAGTCTATACTTGCCCTAAGATAGGGTTACAGATAAAAAAAATAAACGGTTACAGTATCGTTTCTGTATATGTTATAAGTGTTTCTGTTTTATAATAGTTTCAAAAAACAGTGTTAAAATCACTTATTTCGGTTACTGTTTCAGTCCTTGCCGCGGAATTTCGACTGCGTAAAGGTAATATGCGCTTTGAAACAAACCTGTATATTTCGGTCTAAATTCCTTCTCGAAAATCCTGTAGGCTTTAGCGTGTGCCAGCATTACGTACTTATTGCACAGATAGGGTGCGAAGATGGGCTCTCTGATCCTCGGAGCGTAGAGGCCGGAGTTGTACACGTAATCGCAGAGGGCGACCGGTTCGTTGATGGTGAGCCAGGTGTGGACGCGGTCAGAGAACAGCGTGTACAGAACCCGGGCGTAGTCTCCAAACCAATCCACGATGAGCGGATTGGTCCAACCACCTGGAAAATTAAACTTTAAGTATGTACTTGGTGAAATTTTATTTTTAACCGACTTCCAAAAAAGGAGGAGGTTCTCAATTCGGCGCGTTTCTTTCAGTCGTTAGATGAAGCTCTCGAGGTGGTCCCATAAAAAATTCTGACTCCAAATACTCAACCCTGACACTAAAAAGTTAAAAATAAAAATTATTTCCAAAAAACCGACTTGCATCGCCACTGTAAAGTAAAAAATATTTTTATTTCTATCCACTATGTTGAAGTCGGGTGGGTTTAACAAGGATAAGCAAAGTTGACGTATCAGGCTCGCCCGACTTCAACATAGTGGGTAGAAATAAAAAATATTTTTTACTTTACAGTGGCATTGGAACTCGGTTTTTGGAAATATTTTTTTATATAAAGGCATAGCTTCTGGGGAGGAGGTCATTTGGAGGACTTTGATATGACTTCAAATATAATTAATAGTATGCTCGTGATAAAAGCAAACTATGCAATCGAAGAAATGATAAAAATTGTGTGTGTCAGCTCCGACGCACGACTGGAGTTTACTCTTTACGAACGATTATAAAATATATAGATTAATGAGGGTAAATTAACGCATTTTTTAACCGACTTCCAAAAGAGGAGGAGGTTCTCAATTAGGCGCGTATTTTTTTTAAATATTACTGAAAGCATGCTTGATACATTTATTTATATTAATTATATAATTTATATTCATCAAAATACATTACATAGTCATGGAAACATAACCAATTGTTACCATGGAAACATAAAGTCAACAACGTACCGGAGAAAATTTGATTTTACTGCCCATAAATTTTCATACCCCGGGCTTTTAAATATGAAAATCAATTGTAAAGGAGGTAAACTCCAAAAAATCGTAGAATTGATTAGCTCCAGCTCATAGATTTATTCTTGGGTTCGCGAAGCGGGCGAACCCAAGAATAAATCTATGCTCCAGCTATGCATAAATATACCTGTGTGGTTACATATTAAGTATACGTTATATTTGAGTCTATTGTTAAACTTTTTTTAAAAGAGCAACCGCCGAATTTCTTTCTGGCTCTTCTCTGCCAAACTACAGTGGTAGATTCTTTTGACAATTCAAAAGCACTTGTTAACTAAAAGTGTCAATCAAAGTTTATTTGATTAAAAACATTTCAAGAATTTTAATTTGAACAAAGGCTTACCCATGTCCTGGATCTTCACAGGCAGCTCCCAATGGTACATAGTGACGACGGGTTCAATGCCCTCAGCGAGCAGCGCGTCGATGAGGTCGTTGTAGTACTTGACACCAGCTTGGTTGATCTTGTTGGTGAAACCCGATGGCAATAAGCGAGGCCAGTTTATTGAGAACCTGGAATAAGATAAATGATATTAATACTCAATTTTTTTATTACATGTAGGAGATACAGGTGTCTTTAATGTTACGTCACGTTTTGAACAGTAGAAACTATCTTTCTACTGAGAAGACCCACCAAGAAAATCAATATTTCCATACTAATATTATAAACACCCCTTGCAGAGAGCTGTACGATACGTAGCCCGCAGTCGAGCAGCGACCGCGTCGCGCATACAGGCTCATGAATAAGGGCCCCGAACGGGTTCGAAACTGGTCGGGCATTTTCCGATATAACACGTGAGTTTATCCGGTAGTTATGTATAGTTATAATATTTTAATGTGAAAGTCGGGGGATTCCCCGTCGCTCACGTCCGCAGGAATTACCTTTTTACCTCCTGTTGGTGCTAATCGAGCAACGAACTAGGCGGCGTATCAATAAGCGTGTTTTAGTTATTTATAATATAAAACGCTTATGAATAAAAAATGCCATACAATTAAAAAAAAAAGTGAAAGTGTGTCTGTCTGTCTGCAAGCACCGAGTTTCTTGCTAGGTAGGAATGACATTACGGACCAGTGGTAGATTCACTCGACGATTCAAAAGCACTTGTCAAAGTCTACTTGAATAAAAAAGCATAGAGTTTGAGTTTGATGAGATGGAGAAGAAGAAGATAGGGTTGTCACTTGTCAATTGTCAGCAGCTGACCTGTAGAGCTGTAGTTTCATCTTAGCCGCGGCTCGCACGTCCTCCCGCCACTGGTGGTAGGAGTCGGCCGCCACGTCGCCCGTATCGCCATCACTGACATCTTCAGGGTGCTCGTGGACGTATCTGTCCCATATACTTTCACCTTTGCCTGTAGATCAATTCAATTTTTTTTTTTATTGTGAGATAGGCTTGCGCTTGACGACAATCATGCTCAGTGCATGAAAGCAATGATGAGGTCTAGGTTCGAATGCGCTTGCCTAGAAGATGCCTATTCACTCTTGCCTTGAAGGTACCTAAGTTATATGTGGCAGGAAACATTTATTTATTAAAATAGATTTTTTAGATGTATGTGTTTCTTGCCTTTTCGACTGCACATTCCTCTAAAATCTAGTACATAAATACAAGTATTACGCGGACAAAATAAAATAACAGCAACATAGCCATAAACAATTAGGTAAAAGTAAACGAAATAAGTGAACAAAAAGTTAGCACTATAGTGGCGCACATCTGAGGTACCATGTGCCCCAACGTATTTTCAGTGGCCGCCTTTTTGCGAACCTCACTAGCAGTTGAATTAAACATAAACTGTTTGGCAGAAACTTATAATGGCAGATTAATACGGTAGAAAAAGAAAGTAGTAGAATAATATATTATTGTAAAAATACTCGTAGTAAAAAATATTTTTTACTACTGATTCGTATTTAAAAGTGGTAGGTCAAGTTAGATCAATAAATAAGGCATAGATTCCCATAATATACCTAGATAGAAATACAAATTACTTTTTTTTAGCAAAATTTTAAATCAATTGCTGTTCGTTTGTCTCTGTCTCGCTAAAACTCAGAAACGGTTTGACCGATTTAGATGAAATTTTTTGTGCGGGTTTTAGTAGGTCCAGGGATGGTTTATATTTACAATTGGACTCGGTAGGGGGCGTTGCAATCGGGTTCTAGGCTCAGGGCAGGACAACTAGTAATTAATGAATACACATAAATAAAAAATATAAACAACTATTAAATTTAAAAAAACATAGTTTTGTGATTAGCATGTTCGACTACGTCTGACGAGGGCCCAGGTTCGAGTCCCGGGTCGGGCCATAGTTATTATTGAGTATTGAGTTTTTGAGTATTGGGATCTTTTAGATTTACCGTCAGAATCCCATCCACCCTCAATTTGATACGCAGAGGACGCAGCGCCGAATTTGAAGTTGGGTGGAAAACTCAGCTCTCCGCACAATGACTTCTTTAATAGAGCACTGCAAACAAATATAAAACAGAGTCCGTCTAATGCAGCTGATAGCAAAATGGTGGATATTTAAAAAAGTATTGGTCCTGTATTAAATTAATTTAACATTTTAAATAGTAAAATTAATTAACTGTGATTTGCTTAGAATTGAAAAACTTACGTCAGAAGACTGTCGTGTATAATAAACGTAGGTATTTGTTCTTATTTCCTTTTAAATTTGTCTTTAAATACAAAATGGCTAACAAGTCTTATTTTAATCATTCCTTTTGGTCTTAGTTTATACTGTCTCATATTCGATATGAAAAGTCCTACTTAACTAATTTAAGTCGGGGGAAAATACCAATTTATACCCTCAATATACGAATGCACGAGCGTAGCGAGCTGGGCATGAGAATACCTACCTCGGGTGTAAAAGAGTAACTTTCCCTCTCGTTTAACCATCTACTATTTTACAAACGTAGGTATACCGGACATTGACTTTTTTTTTATCTACTACAAGCTAGCCCTTGACTGCGATCTCACCTGATGGTAAGTGATGATGCAGTCTAAGATGGTAGCGGGCTAACCTGTTAGGGGTATGGCAGTTATATTGAACCCATACCCCTTCGGTTTCTACACGGCATCGTACCGGAACGCTAAATCGCTTGGCGGCACGTCTTTACCGGTAGGGTGGTAACTAGCCACGGCCGAAGCCTCCCACCAGACAAAGACTTGAAAGACAGACTTGTTTATTGTAGGATTTATTTTAGATTTATCTTACTCAAACAAGCATGATCGAGTCAACAATTGATAATAATTAAATATTTATTTACTATTAAATCATAATGGTTCTGATTATAAAAAGGCCACGTATTCTTTTTTATTATCGTGCTCTTATTTAATTCATACTAATGCTTAAATTCTAAGTACCTAATATTTATTTCATACTAATATTATAAATGCGAAAGCGTGTTTGTTTGTTGGTCTGTTGGGTTCTTGGTTTGTCCTTCAATCACGCTGCAACAGAGCTACGGATCGACGCGATTTTTGGCATGGGTAGGTTTTTGGATGGGTATGGTGTAGTTGAGGACCTGGAGAGTGACATAGGCTTCTTTTTATTCCGAAAAATTAATAAAAAAAAACTTAAAGCACGCGGATGAAATCGTGGGCATCTGCAGCAATGGTACTAGGTACGTACAAGACTGACTAACAAACAAGAAGGGAACAAGTAAGTATATATATATATAGTTGCTATGAATATTATGAATTACAATGACAATAACTACAGACAAACACACAAGTCCAAATATTTTCTAATGAATTATCACAGAATATTCTATTATAATAATGTTTCCGAACACTGATGATAAATTTTCCAAATACGTCTATACCACCTAAACTTCCTACCATATTGAAAAAATATTGCAAAATAATATAGAATTCAATATTCTCTTTGACTAATGAAAAATTAAAATTAAAAAAATACTTTAGTAACTCACTTCGGTCTGCGCATAACTCGCGCTTCAGATTTTTTATTCATAATTTATTAATTTATTTGGGTATTTTGTCCGACACGGAAAAAGACCCAAACTCTATGGGTTTAATATAACTGCCCTTAACGGGTTAGCTCGCTACCATCTTAGACTGCATCTTCACTTACTATCCGGTGAGATTGCAGTCAAGGGCTAACGTGTAGTAGATTTAAAAAAAATGTTGATCTTACCACAATACAACTGCTTGGATGGACACCATGGTGTTAACTGAGCTAGTATGGTTTTTGTCTTTGATTTTTTATATAAAAATGTAGGTAAATGAGTTGATGCGTTTACACCCTTATCGGTTGTGATTCCATCGTAAGACTACTTTGCATTAGAAGAATATGTCTTGTGTCATATATGAAATGTCTTTTAAGAGACCAATGACCATACATATTACAAGATATTTTTGAAGTGAAAACAGAAAACTTCTTTTTGGTAGGGGGTAAAAATGTGAATACGCGTGATCGACATAATATAGTACATACGTAATTAAACTTTAATGCCTTAGTTTTAATTTTGAAATATTTTTATTATTATAATTTTTTTTTTAATATTTTAATTATTATAATTTCTATTAATTAGAAAAAAATTAAATATTCGTTTTCACCTCTATCGGCATTTCCAATGACTGCCAATTTTTTTTTGTGTTTGATCAGACACGCGCGCGCAAAATAATATAAGATATTATTTCAAGAAATTTTCTTATTAGTTTAGTAGTAAGTAGAGTACAACTACAGCTGCTGACATTTAAATAATTAATTTTATCAAATCCTAATAATAAGAATATTCAATTTAAATTACCTATGAAATACATTAATCTAAATTTAAACTAAATTTTAAAAAAAAACCATCCGAACGCTGGCTGCGTTACCCGGCTGAATAGCCAAACTATATAATAATTAATATGTTATAACGGTCACCTATGGACTCTGTGAGTTAATACTTCAGATGTGATGGTGTAATCATGAAACTGAATTTTAGAACAGTTACTTCTTATGGATTGGGCTATCGAGGTGTGTCCTTACTTACTGGCTGAATGACAAAAACTAGTTGAACCGACAAAATATCTCTTTACCTACCGAATAAAACTAATGAAATCATAATTTTGGAGCATGTTTGTATCCATAAATTGTATATAATCATGGATAAAATGAAGATCCATAAAGCGCTGATTGAAATTTCAAAGTTATTGTATGAAGTTATGAACAGTTTTCGAAAAAAATCTTTCAAAACTCGAAATTATATGTATATTATCACTAGCGAATGTCCACGACTTCGTCTGCGTGGTTCGAGGTTTTTTGGTTCCCGCAAGAACTCTAATTTTCCGGGACAAAAAGTAGCCTATTCCAGACTTAAATCTATCTCTGTGCCAAATTTCAGTCAAATCCGTTCACCCGTTGGGGCGTGATCGAGTAACAAACATCCATACATCCATCCAAACTTTCGCATTTATAATATTATAGTAATAGTATTATAGTAACACCTCAAGAAGCTTTCGCTTGGTTGTTGGATTAAGGGTCGGGTACAGAAGGCGGTTATCCTTGAGACGGGGCGAATTGTGAGGAAGTTCCTCTCTCTGGAGCCCTGACTACCGGCTGCTTGGGTCTTTAAGACCCCGCAGTGGGTGGAAGTTTTATAGGATTATTTATAAATGTGTTTTGTATAGTATTTTTCTATATTTATGTAAAACGTGTTTAGAAATAATTTTATAAAAATTTGTACAAATAAATGAGAGATATAGTAATAATAATTGACCGAGCGAAGCGAAGGTCTCTGAGTCTACTTGGGTGAATTGGCACTTGTCCGTCCGTCCGTCTGTCAGAGCATTATAACTTCTGAATTACTGAACGCAATTACTTCAGCTTTATATATAATATGTAAACCAATGGCCTCCCGCCGAATATGGCTTAAAAATAATAAAAATCTTTATTTCAGGGGGGCTCTCATAGAAACGAATGCGAAGTAAAATATTTTTTATAAAGTTACATAGGGTTGCGGTATATCATTTTAAAGATAATTAGGAATAGAGTCCAAAAATATTTTTTTTTAATTTTTCCCCCAAAATTGACGAAATGGGGGGCTTTCAAAGTGGTGATTTTCTAACGTCCAAAGATAACCTCAGAACTCTAAATTTTCTGAAAGGATGAGCCTGAAACTTGATCAATTATTTCAATTATATCCTGTACTTGAACAACAAATACTAAAATTAGATAAATATTGTAAGGAAACGGAATTATTTAATTTTTAATGAGCTTCAGTATTTTTAACAGAACTTCACATTTATGTCAATAGATGGCGCCGCGAGGTCTTAGTTCGGGGCGAACCACTAGTTAGTAAGAGTAATATAAAAAGTAAGAAGTAACATAAAAGTAGGTAAGTAATTAACAATTAGGTACAATACGAGACACAAGTAGGTAGGTACCTATTAGGTAGGAAAATATCGTGACCTACCGTGACCTGCCAACTTGCTGTAAGTAGTAACGCAAACAAATACTTAATCCTAGATTAATGGTTAACGATGTGACGATTGTTAATGTAATAAGCTTTAATTTTTATCTATCAACCTATTATGTACCTATCTATCCTTATCTTTAATAAGTAGATAGTTAAGCTTCGACATGTTTAAACTTTAATTATCTAGGCGAAAATTATTATGAATTTAGGTAGAGCTAGTTTTCACAGTTTTTTGTATCCACTACAAGTTAGCCCTTACTAACTAACGGACTTGAGATCGGTGGCACAGGCCGCGAACGGCGATCTAAAAAACCTTGTACCACGTATGCTGTCTAATGATGAGGAGTGGCAGAAGTACGCACAGATGCTGCGATCAATCATGATCAGAAGAGAAGAGCGAGAAAAAGAGGAAAAGAAGAAGAAGAATGAAAACGAGCAGTCGACATGAAGAAATGCAAATGCGGTTCCAGGCTGATCGGGGAGACTCGGAGGGGAGCATCCAACTCGGGAAAAAAAGTTAGCCCTTAATTGCGATCACACCTGATGGTAAGTGATGATGCAGTCTGAGATTGAAAATTGAAACGTGATCATGAGCGTAAAGAGTTTCAAATTGCTTCTAAAAATCCAGCCAAAACGTGGAAACTTGTCAAGAGAATCGCAAATATCAAAGCTGAGAAGTCTAATTCTCCTGACTTACTGAAAATGTGTGGCAAGCCAACAGAGTCAGTGAATGCAGTGAATACATTATTTGCCAACGTAGAGAAAACTTTTGCTGATAAGATAAATCTACCACCAATTGATGAAATGCGCTAATGCGCTTGGCGCTGGACCAAAGACCGTGGATTTGCTTTGCCGCTAGCTAAGTATTTTTTAAATAAGATTTTATTTGTCACACTATGTATTATTTTTGTGTCAAATACCTTTTTTTTTTTTTTTTTTTTATCCACTACAAGCTAGCCCTTGACTGCGATCTCACCTGATGGTAAGTGATGATGCAGTCTAAGATGATAGCGGGCTAACCTGTTAGGGGCATGGCAGTTATATTAAACCCCTTCGGTTTCTACACGGCATCGTACCGGAACGCTAAATCGCTTGGCGGCACGTCTTTTGCCGGTAGGGTGGTAACTAGCCACGGCCGAAGCCTCCCACCAGACCAGACCAGGGAAAATTCAGAAATTATAAATTCCCAAATTGACCCTGCCGGGGATCGAACCCAGGACCTCCGCACGTTAAGGCAACAGCGCTACACACTGCGCCACGGAGGTGAAACCTCACGTGTCAACCTCAACCTCAAGTGAAACCTGAACAGCATGAGTTATAATGTGGTCAACCTTAGGCTAGCCCGTATGCTTGCTTAGTTAGCCCTAGGTCAGCCCGCATGCTGTCATAAATTAATATTTTTAATTAAACCACGATAGACTGATAAAAATATCTACAAGGTTCATTTAAACATACATACCAATATAGGGGTTATTAGAAGTGGGCGACTTCTTAACATAATACTGAAAACGTATGTTCTACTAATTTCAAAATATTCAACCAAAAAATACATTTTAAGACTTTTAGCTGCCAGCGAGACTTGCCGCTAAGCAATTAGTCGGTTCTGTACAATATGCGTAGAATGGAGAAGTTTCTACATAATATTTTTTTAATTAATTTGTAAATTAAGGCAAAATGAAACAAAAATATGAAATAATCATTAAAATATCTCAACAGTTGAAAACGTTGTTTAAAACATTAAAGTTGCGCTTGCTAGAATTATTTCGTTGCGGTCGTGTGACGTCAAAAATTGGGAATTTTGATGTTTTTTACTATGGGTTTTTGTATGAACTCAATTTATGGAAATTTGCATAGATTTTAATATATATTAATATCTATGGAAATTTGGACAGGACAACGTTTGTTGAGTCAGCCTAGTCCACAAAGGTTTAATTATAATGAAATTAAATAAAAAAAGAAGTAAGTACCATTTATTAGCATACCACTACAGCCTATTAAAGTCCCACTGCTGGGCACAGGCCTCCACTCTCATAGGAGAGAGGGAATTAGAGCTTAGACCCACCACGCTGCTCCAATGCGGGTTGGCGGGCTTTAACGACTATTATCATGTTAGTGATAATAACCGGGACCGACGGCTTAACGTGCTCTCCGAGGCAAGGGGGTGAAACACCGCCAACTTCCAACTCCGGGCTGGCACTGAGAATTTCTGAATTGAAAAACCCAATACCAACCAACCGGGAGTCGAACCCAGGACCTCGTGATCCGCAGTCGACTGTGCTAACCGCTAGACCAACGAGGCAGTTATATTAGCAGTGTATTAGCATACAATAGATAATAATTATTAGTAACTTTAATAAATGTCCTATTACATGTATTTTCCAAGATATGCAGCTGTAATTTCATAATAAATGCGTAAATTATTAATATTTCTTATTATTTTATCTTTTTAGGGTTCTGTAGTCAACAAGAAACCCGTTATAGTTTCGCCTCAGAGACAATTTTAACTAGAAAGCTGTAATCTTATCTTAATTCTTACTATAATATTATAAATGCGAAAGTTTGAATGGATGGATGTATGGATGTTTGTTACTCAATCACGCGCCAACGGCTGAACGGATCTGGCTGAAATTTGGCACAGAGATAGATTATAGTCTGGAATAGCACATAAGCTACTTCTTATCCCGGAAAATTAAATAGTTCTCGCCGAAACCAAAAAACCTCAATCCACGCGGACGAAGTCGCGGGCATTCGCTAGTTTAGCATATTGCTTATGTTTATTGCTTTCCGACGTTTCCTTTATCATGCGAAAGGAAACTGTGGGAAGACTTTGTTCATGCCGATAAGTACAGCAAATATCGATGCTTCCACTGAGGTAAGTTTTTAATAGGTAGGTAATTCCGATAAAATTTGAGTAAAATTTTGGTACACTGAACTTGGGAAAAAACCCATAAAATCTTCCCGCACTAATTGTCAAAAATAATCATCGCCAAAAGATAGACCCGTTTTCCTAGGTAAGCAACAAAAATGACGCAATGCAATGCGATGCGATGAAATGAAAAACAGCTTATCTACGCGTTGACGTACGCCACGGCAGCTACTGTTTGATACAGACTATACGCGTTGCATGGAGTCTGTTGACAAGGCCGGCGATACACGGACAGCTTGAAGCAGTCAAGATGGACTGCCAGCTGCGACTGCATAGTGAACTACAGTCTTCTACGTACACACATACATGGGACCGCTCGAGCAGTTGCGACTGCTTCGGGCGGTTGGCACTTGGCAGCAGTCAATGGTAGCTTCAGTTGAAGACTATGACTGCAAGAACGGTCAGAGTATATTGGTCACTGGCTAACTGCTCGAGCAGTCCGTGTATGATTTGGCTAAGAGTTGTCCTAGGTGAGCTACGCGACGCGATACGATACAACTCCATAGAAAATGACATCTACGCGACATAATTACGCCAGGCGCCAGCTATACCGTTTGTTCCAGTCGCGTCGTTTGTCGTCCACCTAGGACAACGGGTGACGTAGGACAGGGCCTCAGAAGTAACCCTCGGTCAATAAGTACACAGGTGTACAGTTCATCAGTAATTTTATTGGTGTGATCCACATCGAGAGAGTGTTTTCTGATGACGCGCGCATAGTACTGGGCGGAGGCGCGGGGGGTGCGCGCGCGGTTTGCGTCCTCCAAGTCCACCGCGTACAGACCGAATTTAGACCTATGGAAAAATATCGAAATTAATGTAATATGTCTTTGACAAATAATTATGTATAAATTTAAAACTAGATGTACCCGCGTGGATTAAAATTTTTTTTCAATTCCCGCAGGAACTCCTTAATTTTCCGGGATGAAAGTAGCCTATGTCCTTCCCCGGGATTGTAGTTCAACCGATTTTGATCAAATTTGGTACATGGAACTTGGAAGGAAACCCATAAAAAACCTCCCGCACTATTTTTTTCATACAAAACAAAAGTCACAAACTTAGTATATTTGGTGAAGTATATAAACTCAACTCAGTTATTTTGTACACCAACGAACCCTCGAAATTACGTGGACCGTAAATAATATTATAAATTTATGAATTGTAATTACATTTTCATTACCTACTATGCTTCTATTTCTAACTAGCTGACCCGGCGAACTTCGTACCGCCTTAGTATGCAAAATTAAATGTATATTTTTCAATATTTCTGAGAGATTTTCTTAATATTTTTTTCCGTACCTTCTCCTAATAATAACAAATACAACAAAAAAAGAATTAGTGAAATCGGTCCAACCATTCACGCGTGATGCCGTGACCAAGGAAAACGGGTTTCATACTATATATAGCTCGATTTTTTTTATATATATAGATAGAAGATAAATAACAAAAAAGCAAACTATTTATATTATTAACTAGCTGATTCCCGCGACTTCGTCCGCGTGGATTGAGGTTTTTTGGTTCCCGCGGGAACTCTTAAATTTTCCGGGATAAAAAGTAGCCTATGTGCTATTCCAGACTATAATCTATCTCTGTGCCTAATTTCAGCCAGATCCGTTCAGCCGTTGGGGCGTGACTGAGTAACAAACATCCATCCATCCATCCTACATCCATACATCTAAAAATTCGCATTTATACCTAATATTTATTTGATATTTGATTATTTGATTTGATGATTTAACTATAAGTATGCCTAAACACTAATAAATAAGCGATATAATAAATGCTAAACCCAGGCAATTAATGAGAAAGCTTTACCGATAGCCGTCGCTCCACTCGTAGTTGTCGATCATGGTCCACGCAGTGTATCCTAAAATTTTCACTCCGTCCTCTTTAATTGACAATAGCACCTGGAACAAAATAAAGTTCAAAAATGTCAATCCGGCTATTTACCTACAGCCCCCCGATTGTCTAAGGAAATCTAATCGTTTTTAAAGGATAATCCTACCTTTAAGGATGTTCATGTTCATACAAAAATGTATGAACTCCTTAAACAATTCGAGTAATACTTTTTAAGCTGTCAAATGATTACGATTTGGGCCTCTGATTTATATTTTATTAGCCCACAAAGTGGAACGGAATTCGCTATGAAATCAACGACCTCAATTTACATAGACGGGCCCTGTCAAACAAAGAATGTGGACCTATTTTACTAACGCCATCTAGTCTGAAAAGCGGGACAGTGCTATGGCGAGGACAAGGACGGGCTTATACAGGCGTGGAGCGCGCTCTACAGGTCGGACGCCCAATTTTTTTCTATGAAAGGGCCCATCTAGTACCTACATATATATCAATGTATGAAATAGATACCTATCTACATGGCTGGAAATAATTTTCACCTAAAACAAAAACTGGTGGTAGTGTTGAGTTTCGTTTCTTCGAACTAGTTATGCCGCCTCACCCATTGCAAATTCGTTGAGCTAACATGACCATTCTGGTGCCTACTTCTACAGATCTCCCCATTCCTCATTCACAACGTTGATATACCTACTTGTTATCGCCCGATGAATTGACTCTTAGGTTTTATAATATAAGGCCCATAGTTAGAAACGATGCCTAGATAGGTAGATCTGTAAAATATATCATCAGGTCTTTGGCTTTTGATCCTTATTTACTGCCGCACTTGATTCGCTAATCATTACTCAGGTAACTCGACCTTAGTAATAGCTTTGTATTGAAATGTTATGGAACTTATTAAGTACCTAATGTTTAAGCGACAGGGATACACACTGAGTTAAAGAAAACAAAGCACATAATACCTGTTCCAAGTGATCCCTATAGAAGTCGACGCGATCCTGGTCGTTCAGATCTGTGTCGTACCCGGCGACGCCGTTCTCCAGAATGAAGATGTCCACGTCACCGTACTGCTGCGTCACCCAGGACAGCTGGAGACGCAGGGCTTTGGGGTATGACTGGAATATAAGAAGATATTGGATAGAAGCAGGCGTTACTGTGCGTAAGTCCATAATAATGAAGGAACTAGAATTGCGAAGTGTGGAGCTGCGAATTGCTGGCTTACTGGGCGGTGAATATCGCAAGTTACACGCTGTACTACATAGATTTGTCTGTTTTGACTGATTATAGCGAACTAAACTTCTAGCTCTTTCATATTTAAAGAAGATAATTTTAAATCTACTCTCAGAAAGTACTCCTAATCATGCCCGAGGCATTTTTCGTATGCGTCAAAGGATATTTTGAAATATGATACCTTTTTTTTATCCACTACAAGTTAGCCCTTGACTGCGATCTCACCTAATTTGTTGAGTAAGCGATGATGCAGTCTTAGATAACAGCGGGCTAACCTGCTAGGGGTATGGCAGTTATATTAAACCCATACCCCTAATCGTTTTCTACACGGCATCGTACTGCTAAATTGCTTGTTCTTTTGCCGATAGGGTGGTAACTAGGTACAGCCGAAGCCAAACGACCAAATTCAGAAAAAACAAATTCCCAAGTTAGACCCTACCGGGGATATAACCTTGGACCTCCGACTTTAAGAAAAGAGCAACACTGAGCCAGGGTGGTCGTCAAAATACGTACATCAGCACGAAGTCGAGATCGAGGATAAATTATTCCCAAGTAGACTCTACCGGGGATCGAACCCGGGACTTCCAACGTTAAGACAACAGCGCTCAACACTGAGCCAGGGAGGTCGTCAAAATACGTACGAAAAACCACCGCGTGGCGCCAGGCTTCCAGTCGGGTCGAACGGACAGTACGACGTCGAGTTCCGGAGCACCAGTGAAGGGCCAGGGTCCGACCTCCTCGCCCGCCCTCGCCTTGCGAGCGGTGCGCGCCGTGTAAAAGTTGAACCCGAAGAAGTCGTATGTTCCTGAAAGGGGCCATAAGCAGTGGCGTGCAGTTCATAGAGGCATAAATGCACTGCTTACCCAAATGGAAATACGTCAATGCTCATTTTTCAGCAAAACAGATAGTAAATAGGTATTCTAACGAATGCCTACCCTAGATTCAAAACCCATGCACGGCCACTGGCCATAAATATGTATGCAGTAGCTGATACCTGCGACTTCGTCCGCGTGGGTTGTGTTAATCACCGAATAGTGTTGAGGAAATTATACCAATACGGGGTGCGAGGAACTTTGTACGATTAAATGGAGTCATACCTCACAAATAGATCGTAAGTTACTGAAATAAGAATATGTCCAAAAACATTCACGGAGAAGGTATGTAAATCATCTGCACGTGGCGTACAATACGGCGTGCCACAAGGAATAAATAAATAAATAATATTTTATTTGCAAGAATATGGGTACAGATTAGGTCTTAAAGTACTTTTAATTTTCCTTACATATTCTACCATACAATGGTGTGCAAATGTGTTTGTTTTTAAAGTAATTAAATTAAATTATTTCACTAGATCTCATTGAATTGATAAAGATTAAATTACATTACATAAGCTGATAAATGATTAAAAAAGTACAAAAAAAAAACAGCTAAATGTTAAATGTCACCGTAATAAAATATAATTTAATAATTTGATATATCCTTATCCGCTAGGTAGTCCTTAATGTCAATAGTAATTTTTATTCATTAAAATGATATAAATTTTATTTTTAAATACTGTCAAAGGCTTCTCTCTTAGATTGTCGGGTAGTTTGTTAAATAATGTAACGGCCATACAATATGCGCTTTTTGAAATGTTTTGGGTCCAGTGTGTTGAGAGTTGAGAGTAGCATTACAGAAAAGATTATAAGATATTATATTAATGTAGTTATATTTATGAAATAATTTACGTTGTTACCATTATCATCCTCAAACTGTATTAAAAAATGAATAAATAAATTATGAATTACCTCTAGCAAGTTCTTTCTCTTCTTGAGTAAACGGGGGTAACTTCGACACCTTATACCCTTGCTGCTTGCTTTTCTCAGCTATTTTCTTCTCTAACGCTGGAGGCCATCCTCCTTCTTTTGAGAATATGGGATGAGTGTATACTCCAGCCTGAAATTCAGAAATGTTTCTCAGTAGAAGATACTAGTGGTTCGCCCCGAACTGAGACCTCGCGGTGCCATCTATTGACATCATTGTGAAGTTCTGTTAAAAATACTGAAGCTCATTAAAAATTAAATAATTTCGTTTCCTTACAATATTTATCTAATTTTAGTATTTGTTGTTCAAGTACAGGATATAATTCAAATAATTGATTAAGTTTCAGGCTCAGCCTTTCAGAAAATTTAGAGTTCTAAGGTCAACTTTGGACGTTAGAAAATCTCCACTTTGAAACCCCCCCATTTCGTCAATTTTAGGGGAAAATTTAAAAAAAATATATTTTTGTACTCTGTTCCTAATTATTTTTCAAATGATATACCGCAACCGTAACGCTATAAAAAATATTTAACTTCGCATTCGTTTGTTTGTTGTTGTATGAGAGCCCCCCTGAAATAAAGATTTTTATAACTTTTTAAGCCATATTCGGCTGGAGGCCATTGGTTATTTTTTCTATGGTTTACATATTATATGTAAAGCTGAAGTAATTATGTTCAGTAATTCATAAGTTATAATGCTCTAACAGACGGACGGACGGACGGACAAGTGCAAATTAGACTATAGACTCAGAGACCTTCGCTTCGCTCGGTCAATTATAGAGTTTCAGACACATCCGTGATCTGTGGTTTCAGATCACAAAGGCAATATTATTTAAAAATCTTATCTTACTCAGGTAATTAAGGAGGCAAGGAGTTTTGAAAAATTCAGCCCTTAAAGGGGTAAAATTGGCGTTTGAAATGTTTATGCAAATCGAACTCAACTTGAACAAAGCCGCGAGCATAAGCTAGTATTTTTTTATGCGCTGTCGCAACTGGGCTAACGCGCATTCTATACGCTTGAACACAAAAAAAATCGAATTGACATACCCAGAGTTGGTGACAAAGATCTGCAGACTCCTGCTCATTTTCATCGTCTGGATCGAACCACATCAACTGATTGGTTAGCGAAACTTTACCTGAATCAAAAAAATTACTCATTAACTACTGATAAAAACAACCATAGATCTCTATGTTCTACTTTTTTCTACTGTTGCTTTTAATCATTGCTGCTTGCAATCCAGGGTCATGCTGACGCTTTTAAAACATGTTTCATTATTGTTGACTTTCGTGTTTTAAAATAATTATAATCCTTATATTAGGAAGATCAAGGTACGGGACAACAAACTTGAGTAATGCTATTTATTGACTGTTGATTTTAAACAAAATTGCTTATGTATTACTTTGTTGGGACGATGATAGAGCCGCACACACACACATAGACACACACCCCACATGCCACCAATAATACCAATACTACCAATATTAAATAGCTGCTTTACTGATGCTATGTTTCGTGTAATACAGGGAAGTTGAGAGCTGACGAATCGGAAAATGGAGGAGGTTTTGCGAGAACTTTCCTCCTCCTTAGAAAAGCTTGAAATAGGGTGCCGATAAAAAACCGAAAAGGGCGAGCAGGAAACGAGGAAGAAAATAGATTATTTAAAGTCAAAGTAAAGTAAATACACTTTATTACACACAAACAAATAAAATAATAATAAAAACAGACGTAAAACGAATCGTGACAGAATTTACAACTTGTTACGGTGTAAAGGCGGCCTTATCATGAGAGATCTCTTCCAGGCAACCTTTTTAAGATAGGAGATTAGTTGCATGATGACAGGGCGGTGCACACGTGTACATTTCTAAAAGAATTTTTTTAGCAATCTACTTCTACTTATACTTAGTCAAATTCAGATAGTTGGAAAAAATAATACCTAATTATCATTTCAACCGGTAGATATGCAGTTCAGAATACTTGACATAGATGGTGCGTTGAATTAGTTTAATGCGTTTAGGTAGTTCGTTTAACTTTTTGCGATTTCGGTCCTAGCTACACTCAAGTTGAAATCCTACCTTGATATTTCGATCTGAATTCCTCATCATAAATCCTCCAGGCTTTCGCGTGAGCCAGAACAGCGTTCTTAGTGCACATCAAGCTTCCAAGCCCTGGGCTCACAATACCAGGGGCGTGCATACCAGAGTCATAGCTAACTTGGCAATATACTATTGGCTCGTTGATGGTCAACCAGGTCTTGACTCGGTCAGCGTATAGTGAATACGCGACGCGAGCGTACTCCCCGAACCAGTCTGCTATTAGGGGATTGGTCCAGCCACCTGAAAAATTGGTGTAGGACTGTAGGTATATTGTTTATTTTCACATATTCCTTCATTGCCCATGTTACATGATTATAGATATGAGTAACTAAACGGATAGCCGTACTAATTTAGGTCTTCTACGGAACTCTTTATTTTTGATTTGATTGCTTAATAAAGAAATTCTGTGCATAGCTCTCTTCATCGCCCGCTAAGTGACTCTAAACTTAACAAAGATAGTCCACTTACCTAGATTTTGCAAGGATTGCGGCAGATCCCAGTGGTACAGCGTGACCACAGGTTCGATTCCCTTCTCGAGCAGTGCGTCAATGAGATCGCTGTAATACTTCTTGCCGTCTTCGCTCACGTGATTTGAAAAACCATTCGGCAACAGCCTTGTCCAGGCAATGGAAAATCTGAAATGGGGAAATCAGATATTCTATATTCAAACGGTATGTGTCAACGATGTGAAGTCGTCCGGATCAGCCTCACTTATGGGTGTTCCTCAAGGCTCTATTCTGGGTACCTTCATGTTCTTGGTGTATATAAATGATTTACCATACTACGTCCAAAATACTTGCGATATTGTGCTATTTGCTGACGACACGTCCTTGATTTTAAAAGTCAATAGAAACAAGGACAATTATGAAGACGTAAATAATGCAATTTCTCAAGTCACTAACTGGTTTACTGTAAACAATTTACTTTTAAACGCAAAGAAAACCAAGTGCATTGAATTCGCATTGCCGAATACCAAGTCTACAGGAAACATAAATTTAACTGTAAATAATGATATTTTAAAAATAGAAGAGACCACTGTGTTCCTGGGGGTGACCTTAGACCACAGCTTCAATGGGGCACTCATATATCAACTCTGGCTGGCAAACTCAGCTCTGCTGCTTACGCTGTCAGAAAGATTCGACAGTTTACTGACGTTGAAACTGCAAAAATTGTATAATTATTTTGCTTACTTTCATAGTATTATGTCTTACGGAATTTTATTATGGGGTAAAATTCCGCAGGCAGCAGATATTCAAAAAAAATTTGTATTACAAAAAAGGGCAATACGTGCAATTTATAATTTAAAACCGCGCGAATCCCTTAGAGAGAAATTTAAGGAAATAGGTATTCTTACAGTAGCCTCGCAATATATTTATAGTAATTTAATCTTCGTAAAACAGCACATTCATAATTACAAAAAAATATGCGATCTGCATGATAGGCAAACTAGAGGCCGCCATAAGCTCGTGACTCCATCGCTCCGCCTCAAGAAGGTCCGAAGGTCGTTTGTGGGAATGAGCATTCTATTTTATAACAAAATTCCTCAACCTATCTTAAACTTGCCTTTACACAATTTAAGAAGTCCATTAAAATTATGCTCCTGAAAAAGGCTTATTATACTGTTGAAGATTACGTAAATGACAAAGGAGCATGGATTTGACTCGCTCCAGCAATGCTAAGGACAGCTGTTACTTATGTATTCTACAAATCAATGAAATTGTAAATTTTTTTTTTTCAAAATAGCAACCGCCGAGTTTCTTGCTGGTTCTTCTCGGTAGGAATGGCATTCCCAACCAGTGGTAGATTCACTTGACGATTCAAAAGTACTTGTAAAAGTATATTTGAATAAAAATCATTTTGAATTTGAATATACTAATATTAAAAATGCGAAAGTTTGGATGTATGGATGTATGGATGTTTGGATGGATGTTTGTTATTCAATCACGCCCCAACAGCTGAACGGATCTGGATGAAATTTGGCACAGAGATAGATTATAGTCTGTAATAGCACATAAGCTACTTTTTATCCCGGAAAATTAAGGAGTTCCCGCGGGAACCTAATAACCTTAATCCACGCGGACGGATTCGCGGACATCAGCTAGCATAAATTTTTACCCCGGTAATTATAAAAGTTCGAAAGGGATTTTTCGAAAACCTAAATCCACGCGGGCGGCGATACTGCATTTTCGGTGGGCAGCTACTGCTTTCGGCTCGCACCATACAGTTTGTAATTTGTATGAAATTTTTTCAGTGGCAAGCGGAACTCGAGGCGGGAGGGGCGAGTATCATTAGGAGATCGCGACATTGCAAACAAGTTAACGCCCATATAGGAACTAGGATAGTTGACAAGGGTCGACGTATCCCGCTACCGGTCACCGAAAATGAAAGGACTTCACCTCACCTCGCAACACATATTCAAAAAAAAAAAAATGCCGATTTAACGTCGAGTCGTCCCAGTCGTATGCAAGATTTGGGGCCCTGAGACGGTTCATTCTCGACGCGGACTGTGTCGCTGGTTTTGAGTGGGTATTCTGGAGTCCCACATACAAGCTTTTAAGAAAAGCCAGCTAGCTTTTTCCGGCGATTAAAAGAAAAGAAAAAAATTTTTGCGAGATATTTCACTGCGGTTAATAGCCTCATCTGGTGGCAGAAGGGCTGGCTCATTTTTTGCGCAAAGGATCAGCCTGGCTGTCCAGTGCGGAAATGCAGCCAGCATTCTTGACACCATTCCACGCGGGCATGATTTTTATAGTAACTAGCTGATGCCCGCGACTTCGTCCGCGTGGAATAAGTTTTTTTGGATTCCCGCGGGAACTCCTCAATTTCCGGGATAAAAAGTAGCCTATGTCCCTTTGTCACTCTCCATGTTCTCAATTATACCCATGCCAAAAATCACATCGATCCGTTGCTCCGTTGCAGCGTGATTGAAGGACAAACCAACAAACAAACTGACTTTCGCATTTATAATATTAGTATGATTAGGTTCTATTGTATTATTTTCAATAAATGTATTATCAAAAAAAAAAGGGGTGGCCATCAAATGTTTACCTGTAAAAGTGCAATCCAAGTTCGGAGGCGATCTCAACATCCCTCCGCCACTGGTGGTAGCTGTCGCAGGCTACGTCACCGTTGGACTGGTCTATGATGGCCTCAGGGTGGCTGTGAGTGAACACGTCCCAGATGCTCTCGGATTTATCTGTTGTTATATCAATCGATATTATTAAAGGGATGATGAATAATGCCTATGTAAAAAATAAATTATTTCTTACTGATTATTAAATAGAGGGTCATCCAAATGACCTAAAATTCCCATCCTCGGTTAGTTTTAACTTTTAAGTTTGAAAACCATTTTTAACTATAGATTAAAGTTCAAATTTGATGAAGTCCGAAGCTTTGATTATGTATCTTACTAATATTATAAATGTGAAAGTTTGGATGGATGTTTGTTACTGAATCACGTGCCAACGGCTGAACGGATCTGGCTGAAATTTGGCACAGAGCTAGATTATAGTTTGGAATAGCACATAGGCTTATCCCGGAAAATTAAAGAGTTTCCGCGGGAACCAAATAACCTCAAACCAATCAGACGAAGCCGCGGGTATTCGCTAGTATAGGTAATATAGGAGGTCCGAAAACCGTTTGTCGCCGGGAGCATCCCAGTGAAGTCGGGCATATCTCTTGACATCATAAGAATTTCCTCGTGCCCAGAAGAAGAAAAAAAGGTATAGATTCTTTGTTTTAAGAAAGACAAGCTCTTAGCTGCCGCTGAGCTCTCGTTTTTAGGGTTCCGTACCAAAATGGTAAAATGGAACCCTTATGGTGCGACTTTCTCCGTCTGTCTGTCCGTCTGTCCGTCCGTCACACTCGATTATTTCAGTAACTACCGAAGCTATCGACATGAAATTTGGAACAGTTGTGTATATTAGTGGCCCAAAGACACTGGAATTAAAAAAAATTGGAAATTATTTTTGTTCTTATTTAAAAAGGGGGGAAAATCGGAGGGTTGAAATTTAAAAGTAAGATAACTGTACTGTGTGGGGTATCATATGAAAGGGTTTACTTTGTACATTCTAAAATAGATTTTTAATTATTTTTAGTTATGATAGTTTTTGATTTATCGGGGAAAATGTCTAAACAATACCGTCGTCCCCCCCCCCTTATCTCCGGAGTTTACCAATCGAAATTGAAATAATTATGGTCAATACAAATTTACGTATATTTTACAAGAAAACTATAGCCAATGCTCTAACTAGCATAGTTTTTTTGATATTAACAATAAACCTCAACAAACAAAGTTAGTCTTGCGGTTCATTAACAAAGGTAATTATTTATTAATAATTGTACGGAACCCTTCGTGCGCGAGTCCGACTCGCACTTGCCCGGTTTTTATTTATATGATACGTCACCCTAGCGGAAAATGTTTTTCACGAGTAGGTATTTCAATAATGGTTTGACATTGGGCACAAAACTACATGACGTCATACAGAAACCTGCTAACTCAAATCAAGAAATTCCACAATATAATATCTTACGTACACAATCAAATCTTATCAATATTATAAATACTACAGTGCGTGTCTAATAAAATAAAAGTTATCTGTAGTTGTTATCGCCAGGCATATTTAGCACAGAATAGTTTGATATTAGGTGGGATCTTTTCATTATATAAATAAGATAAAATTAACAGGTACTCAACTGATAGGTATTAGGTAATGAATTTATAGGAGGAAACGCTATACTATTTTCATCCATACATCCATCCAAGCTTTCGCATTTATAATATTAACTAGATGATTCCCGCGACTTCGTCCGCGTGGGTTAAGATTTTTGATTCCCGCGGGAACTCTTTAATTTTCCGGGATAAAAAGTAGCCTATGTCCTTCCCCGGGAAACCATCTACCCCTGTACCAAATTTTATCAAAATCGGGTGAAGAGACAGTTTTTTTTTATTCCCGCGGGAACTCTTTATTTTTCCGGGATAAAAAGTAGCCTATGTCCTTCCCCGGGATACCATCTACCCCTGTACCAAATTTCATCAAAATCGGTTCAACAGGTGGGCCGTGAAAGCGTAGCAGACAGACAGACAGACAGACAGACAGACAGACAGACAGACAGACACACTTTCGCATTTATAATATTAGTATGGATATAGATTTACTACCATAAGTTGGCTTACCACTGATATTCCATGCTCCTTCGACCTGGTAGGCAGCTGTTGCCGCTCCAAACTTAAAGCCAGGTGGGAAGTTCCGGTTGCAACATGCTACTACCAATATGGCACTGAAAAAACAGAATAACGACTTTTTCAAAATTAGAGATAGAATAGTCTATTCACTATAGGTAGGGTTAAGTTAGATTTCCTCTTAGGGATCCGTGGGTCGAACCGAGGTAAGTATACACCTCAATTTTTTTAAGTAAAGTGCGTTTAAAGCAATTTAAAGGACGATATCGTGAAGCAAGTGGCAACCTGCATTCCTAAAGGTCAGCGTTACCCGCCACGCGCCCGACTCGCAACGGCGTTCTGTGTGATGTCGTCCATATAAATTTATACAAGGAATTCAACCCGCCGCGCACCCGACCCGGCCCGCGCCCGACCCGCACCCGTTCCCTGTGCGTTTTGCGCTTTCGAGTCCTCCGTAATTTTCCCAAACGTGTGTGAAGATAGCACGAAATAGAGACATCTCGATGGCAGCAAAGTAGATACGGACATCTACATTTTTGCAAAAATATTTTTTTTACAAAAATGAGCTCATATTAACCCTATCTACAAGTTTGCATTAAAATTATTTTAAAATTCAAAATAATGAAGAAAATCTGGCACGTAAAAGAAGTCATCTACACTCGATTTTAAAAAAACATCGCAGTAGAAACGGACATTTGAATTTGTCCGCCTTTACTTCGGAGCATCGACAAATGATTTGAAACGTAGACAAAGTCATCCGTCACTTGATTAAAATTTAGTGATTGAATAATATACATTTCATAGTTTTCTTTAAGAAAGACCTTTTGTGAATAAATAAAACATAGTAATATAAAGCATTTTTATTTAAAAATATATAATATATGGCGTGGTTCGGAACCTTAATAAATTAGTTTAATGATAGAGTTTAGTGGTAGATAACTCATTTAATAATGTGCAAAGTGTGTTAAATGCAAAGTAGCTAAATAGAGACATCTACAAAATTTGGCAAAAAAAAAATAGGGATTATTGTTTGTATGATGCTTAGATTTTCTTTAAATATCCTTAAAGATATGACTGGAGAGTATTATCTTAGTTTATTAGATATTTTAGATGGAAAGGCGCTTTATCACAACGCATAAACGGATATCAGGCAGACGTCTTCTTCTACGTCGAAGTTTTTTCAGAGTAAATAAAGACATCTACATTATTTCATTAAAACAACGATAGGTATATCGATTCAACCTGTCATACAACCAATAAAGAAGATTGTTTTAATGCGTCATAGAAAATTTCATGCTAATCGGTCCATAAATCTCAAAATGGCTACTAAATTTTACTAAATGCGCTCTCCTGTAAAATTGCGATTTTGTAGATGTCTTCTTCTACTTTGCTGCCATCGATTCTGCCTATCCACACTTGGTCAGCGTGGTGTACCATGTCCTAAAACCTTCTCAATCTGAAAGGACACCCTTGTTCAGTGATTTAGTTGAATAGTGATTTTTTTGACGTCGCAAAATAATTTTGCCAGAGGCTCTCCTTAGGCCTTAATTTTTCGATATAAAAAGTACATAGCCTAGTCTAATTCCCTTTCCGGGATACAACCTTTCCCTGGCGCCTAAATTGGTTAGAATTTCCCTTCTACTTATAAATAAAAAACCGGGCAAGTGCGAGTTGGACTCGCGCACGAAGGGTTCCGTACCATTATTAATAAATAATTACCTTTCTTAATGAACCGCAAGACTAACTTTGTTTGTAGAGGTTTATTGTTAATATCAAAAAAAACTATGCTAGTTAGAGCATTGGCTATAGTTTTCCTGTAAAATATACGTAAATTCCTATTGACCATAATTATTTCAAATTTTTCGATTGGTAAACTCCGGAGATAAGGGGGGGAAACGGTATTTTTTTAGACATTTTCCCCGATAAATCAAAAACTATCATGACTAAAAATAATTAAAAATCTGTTTTAGAATGTACAAAGTAAACCCTTTCATATGATACCCCACATAGTACAGTTATCTCACTTTTAAATTTCAACCCTCCGATTTTCCCCCCTTTTTAAATAAGAACAAAAATAATTTCCAACTTTTTTTAATTTCAGTGTCTTTGGGCCACTAATATACACAACTATTCCAAATTTCATGTCGATAGCTTCGGTAGTTACTGAAATAATCGAGTGTGACGGACGGACAGACGGACAGACAGACGGAGAAAGTCGCGCCATAAGGATTCCATTTTACCATTTTGGTACGGAACCCTAAAAATGAATTGCCAATGTAGCGCATCACTTCAGAACGGCTGGACCGATTCTGGTGGAATTTTTAGTGTTTATTTTTATCCACTACAAGCTAGCCCTTGACTGCGTGCTCACCTGATGGTAAGTGATGATGCAGTCTAAGATGGTAGCGGACTAACCTGTTAGGGGCATGGCTATTAAACCCATACCCCTTCGGTTTCGGAACGCTAAATCGCTTGGCGGCACGTCTTTGCCGGTAGGGTGGTAACTAGCCACGGCCGAAGCCTCCCACCAGGTCAGACCAGGGAAAATTTAGAAATTATAAATTCCCAAATTGACCCTGCCGGGGATCGAACCCAGGACAACAGCGCTACACACTGCGCCACGGAGGTCGTCAAAAAAGTGTATATTTGAGTAGTTCCCGGGATGGTTTATATTCACTGTTGGACCCGGTAGCTGGCGCTTTAATCAGGTTCTAGCTTCAGGCGGGAACAACGTCCGCCGGGCCCCACTAGTATAAAATATTATAAGTTACCTAAAGATTTATTAAGTATTTAGTAGAGTATTATGCAATCCTTCAGTAGAGATCCTTCCTGTCCATGATCTTATATTATTACTAGACGATGCCCGCGACTTCGTCCGCATGGATTAAGGTTTTTTGATTCCCGCGGGAACTCTTTAATTTTCCGGGATAAAAAGTAACCTATGACCTTCCCCTGGATACAAACTATCCCTATGCCAAATTTCATGAAAATCGGTTGAAGATATAGTTTTTTATTCCCGCGGCAACTCTTGAATTTTCCGGGATAAAAAGTAGCCTATGTCCTTCCCCGGGATATAACCTATCCCTGTACCAAATTTCATCAAAATCGGTGCAACAGATGAGCCGTGAAAGCGTAGCAGACAGACAGATAGACAGATAGACACACACTTTCGCATTTATAATATTATAATACTAAATGACGCCCGCGACTTCGTCCGCGTAGATTAAGCTTTTTGGATGCCCACGGGACTTCCTTAATTTTTTGGGATAAAAAGCCTATGTCCTTCCCCGGGATATAACCTACTTCTGTACCAAATTTCAGCAAAATCGGTTGAAAAGATGGACCGGGAAAGCGTAGCAGACAGACAGATAGACAGACAGACAGACACACTTTCGCATTTATAATATTAGTATGAATGTCTTAGTAGTACATGCGGAAGGATCACCGCAATAATGTACCAAAATGACCCCATTATAATAATGTTATTACTTATTAATAGAAAGAGGTCACGACTCTCGACCTTCATCAAGGATTACGAAGCAGAGATAAAATAATCTATACTAGGTATCTGTTTTGTTTTATCCACTACAAGCTAGCCCTTGACTACGATCTCACCTGATGGTAAGTGATGATGCAGTCTAAGATGGTAGCGGGCTAACAAACTATATATTTATATATTGTCAGATACTAGGTATCTGATAATATATAAATGCGAAAGTTTGAAGTAATTCAATCACGCCAGAACGGCTGAACATATCTGAATGAAATTTGGCACAGAGATAGATTACCTCCAGTCTAGAATCACACATAGGTTACTTTTAGGGGCTACTTTCTGTCTGCCCGTCGGGGCTACTTTCTGTCTGCCCGTCTTTGACATGAATTGAATAAACAAATTTAAGAAATCCATTAAAAGTATGCTCCTGAAAAAAGCTTATTATACTGTTGAAGATTATGTAAATGATAGAGGAGCATGGATTTGATTGCTCCAGCAATGCTAGGGACAGCGGTTACTTATGTACACATTGATATAGTAATTGTAAATGATTTATTTAAAAAGAGCAACCACCGAGTTTCTTGCTGGTTCTTCTCGGTAGGAATGGCATTCCGAACCAGTGGTAGATTCACTTGACGATTCAAAAGTACTTGTAAAAGTTTATTTGAATAAAAAATATTTGATTTGATTTTTATCCCGGTAAATTACCAACCTAAATCTCAATCCACGCGGACAAAGTCGCCGGCATCAGCTAGTTCCGATACTAAAGGTAATATTCACATATACTCGTACCTATTATAAACGTTTTTTTTCAAAAACCACGCTTTTTTATCGTTGTTGTATTATTTTGACGGAAAATATAAAATGGAAAATCACCAACCTGTACACGAGCGTGTTTATCCACCACATACTGTCTACTAAACTGTCACAGAGTAGGTAAGGTTACAACTAGCAACTTTGCAGTTGATGTGTCACTTATTAGGAAACAAGCGGATGCCCGCGACTTCGTTCGCGTGAAAATAACTACTTTGAAAAATAAAGGAATTTCGTACAAACTTCCATCTCATATTTCAGCCCTTTGGGGGTAGAATTTTCCAAAATGACGAAACACGTATTTCTTTATTTTAAACCAGTAGCTCAAATACCATGTTTCATGGATATATTGAGAATGAAAAATAATGAGTTCCCGCGGGAATAAAAAAAACTAAAACCAAACGGACGAAGTCGCGGGCATCAGCTAGTAGTCATATAAGTCAGATAAGTCAAGACTCTACCATTTCGGAAAGCATACTATTATAAATGCACAAGTGTGTCTGTCGGTTTGTTCGTTTGTCTGTCAGTCTGTTACGCTTTTACGGTCCATCTTTTCAACTGATTTTGATGAAATGTTACAGAGACAGGTTGTAATGTAACACGGGGAAGGCAATAGGCTACCTTTTATCCTGGAAAATTGAGGAGTTCCCACGACTTTGCCCGCGTGGATTAGGTTTTTTAATTCCCGGGGAACTCCTTAATTTTCTGGGATATAAAGTAGCCTATGTCCTTCCCTGGGTTGCAAGTCCATATACCAAAACAGCAAACTAATTTGAATAGATGAATCGTTAAAGCGTAGCAGACAGAAAGACAGACACACCTATGCATTTATAATATTAAATTTAAAAAAAAAATTGTGTGGATTCTCTTTTTTCCGACCTATGCATTTATAATATTAAATTTTAAAAAAAACTGTGTGGATTCTCTTTCTTCCTAGTTTACTTATTATTTAATTGTAGTGTGAAACAAACAGTGTCCTTATCTTATCTAATCTTTTATCTTAGTGAGAATATAGGTAGGTATATACCAGAAGGGTCAAACCAATTCTACAAGGTAAAAGTCAAGTTTTATTATGAAGGATTAGAGTTAACTCCTATTATCGAACATATCGGAATTTAAACGTTTTTGTTGTCTAACTACCTCAAGGTTACAGGTGTATTATTCTCATAAAGTCGTTCAACCTTTGTTTTAATGAATGTTATCTATGCTATAGTAAATACTGACTGCATCATCCTAGACTGCATCATCACTTACCATCAGGTGAGATCGCAGTCAAGGGCTAACATGTAGCTGATAAAAAAGACCTTAGTATTGATTGACTTAATCTATGGATAAATAGGTATATAATATGGTAATTGATTAATTGGTGATTTAATTATTACGTAACATAATTTTATTAAGGTAAACCAATAATACTCTATACGTATTGTAATTTTTTATTTAAAAATAAAACTTCGGGATTACTAACTTACGAGTTACGACCATCGCTTAAAGCAGTATTATTTCAAAATTATAGCTTTAAGTATGTCACGTACCTTGACGTCCCTAAAAATAAGGACATAAATTCTAAAACACGAACGTCAACAATATTAAAATAATACTGCTCTAAGCTATAGTGGTACCACAGAATAGGTATTTGTGAGCAAAACTTCACGCAAAGTTTTGCTCACAAAGTCGCTTACCTTGGTAACTTACGAAATGTAAACATTCATGTAAACTCCGTAACGTATGCAAAATAATGTTAGTTACACTTACAGCTTTAAGTGTAATTTTTGTAGCCTAAGACAAAGTAATACCTAACAATAGGTACGTACGTTCTATATCATATTGGTATTCATAGGCCACTATTTTGTGAGCTTTTACGTAAGTAACTTATATAACTAACATTTGTAAAGGATACGTAGTCGCGTACGCAAGGCTATTTATATATCGTAAGTTAGATACTAAATTGGTTAATGTGTGAGAAATTAATGTTCAGTACGCTTACTCTGAGTTTTTACATTGCAAATTCGATTGACGTAGTGAGCGTTCACTCACATTAGCGTTAAAGTAAAATGAACCTTAACTGCATTGGTTTAGACTTTAGAGCATTTCATCATTTCGTGTATTTATTCACAGCCAGCGCTCCAAACACTGAATTTGTGACTTAAAATCAAGTTCTTTTGGGTTCATTTTATTTTGACGCTAATGTGAGTGAACGTTCACTACGTCAATCGAATTTGCAATGTAGAACCTCAGAGTAAGCGTACAGGTACCGACCAAAGTAAGTGTTTAAATTAGACAAACAAATTAGTACTCACTTTAAAACATTTAATACTTACAAACCATATCATTTACTTAAATTACCATACCTATTTACATAAACTTATATAATTTTTTATCACATAAACGGAGTGTTCCTGCCCACTTAATCTATAGTGGCAAAAAAAATAAAAGCACTGAGCCCATTTGACATACCTATATATTTTTTATCCATTGCAGGTTTTCTTTGAAATTTTATTTCTATTTCACTCCGTAAAGCAGCAATATACCTGTATCGATCTAAATCAGTGGCTTTCATTACCTGTGAATTCCTAAGAATACCCCCCCTGTGTTTTTCCCTTAATTGCTAAATAAAATGAATCTATTAAGAAGTAGGTACTTATAAAAATTCATTATTGATATCATAATTCGTCTGAGATCCTGATGTATTTCTTTGGAATCTCAATGTTGTTGGTTTTGATCACTTCCTTGTAATACTTGGCGGAGTCCCGCGGAGTGCGAGCGCGCTTTGGGTCTTCAAAATTGACTTCGTATAATCCGAATTTTGACCTGACAAAAAAAGAAACAAATGTTAGTTACATGTATACTCCATATGAATAATTTATCGGTCTAAAGAGTACGTATAATATTATAAATACGAAAATAAGCCTCTCTGTTCGTCTATTTGTCTGTCTGTCCTGTAACATAGGAGGTCGGTTAACCCACCACGTTATACATATTCATCTATGGAGCAGCTTTATGCCCTCGAGGCCGTAGTATAGTGTTAGTTCACGTCCAGACGTAAGAAAATGAGGACCTTCTTTTTAAATAAATAAATAAAGTAGCGAGGCTAGTTACCATCCTACCGGCAAAGACGTACCGCTAAGCGATTTAGCATTCCGGTACGATGCCGTGTAGAAACCGACTAAGGATATGGGTTTAAGGCGAGTCACCTCAGCTCAGCGGTGAAAACTGGTTTGCTAGATCAAATTTTTTCGGTATTTACTATTAAATAACGGTCTTACAAAAAATATCCGATACACTTAAAGATATTGTCTAAAGAATGTGCTAATTTGTTACACGATAGGATGTACTTTACTCGATCAAAAAAAATCTTGAAACAGGCTAAATTAAAAGTTTAAAACGAATTTTTTATTAATAAAATTTTCGACTTTGCTCATCATTTTTATATGGATAAATTCCTCTTGAAGTATTAATGAGAACCTGCTAAAATTTATTTCAAACTGAAGTCCTATATCTATTTAATTCAAATTAATCCCAGAACTTGAACGTTGCCAAGCGGTTTCAGAATATACCGCGCTGCCCGCTTCCCCGCCAGTCTCTACGAGAAATGTACCGCGAGACGCGCGGGCGGCACCCCACACCTCACCTCCTAAAATCTTGCAGGTGACTCACCTTAATATAACTGCCATACCCCTAACAGGTTAGCCCGCTACCATCTTAGATTGCATCATCACTTACCATCAGGTGAGATCGCGGTCAAGGGTTAACTTGTAGTGGATAAAAAAGAACTTGTCTAGGTCTGGTATTAGCCGGCGAAGATGATGTGACGGTAGGGAACATTGTCTGTCGTAAGTCGCTGGCATCGAGTTAGTAGGTACTATTATACATACGTGTATCCATCATTCCATTCGAAGTTGTCGATAAGAGACCACGCGGTATACCCGGTTACGTTGATCTTGTCCTCGTGGATAGAGAGCAACACCTGGAAACATAAATAGTGCGTCAAAACTTTACGCGTAGTCGAAGTAAAAGTCAAGATGGCGTAAAAGTTTCCGAGGACAGGCATAACCCTCTCCATTGTTGCTGAATAACTTTCAGCTTTCGTAAGAGGCCCATACTGTAATCCAGTCACTTATGCAAAGTTAAGTACAGGTACTCGGTAAGTAAGTTCCACCATCGTGCCTCAGCTAGCACGTAAAGCCATATGTCCTGTGCATCTCAAACCGATCTCTCTGGTCGAGCCGGATTTTACGTCCCATCGTGCTATGAGAATCAGGAAATAAAGAATGCATCTTGATCATCAGATGCTATTAGGATAATAAAAATAGTTTTATCTGTTTTGCGAGATAACAGTCACTCGAGAGCGAAGGATAGAATGAATTCTGAAAGTGTGCTCTACTACTGTCATTTTACCCATAATCTGATAGTAGTAGAGCACACTGTCTTCACTATAATAATATCTCTCGCGCTCATTGATGTAGAATTTTTTTAGTACCTATCCCGCGCTGAGCTTTAATGAGTTTGGTCACTGTGCAGGCGCTGTGAGCTCACGAGATGAAAAACACAGGCGCGCGGGGGTGAAATCGAGCAAGCGCATGTCGCAAAAATGCATGAAATAAATTGTAAAAAATATTAATATTTACTTTTCAATACAAATTAATCTAATAATAAATTAAAAATATGAATTTTATCTTATATTTCTAGAGCTAATTATTGGTTTCAATAAGTAGGAAAATTGCTTTAAAAGGTAAATTAAGAGGTATGTATAAAATAAATTTCAATGCAGAGATTTTTTTTTAATTGTGTTTTGAGATGCGTCAATGGCTGCTCAAAGGTCTTGAAAACAGCGCATTATTTTAACAAGCATTCAAGTCACCGTTTGATGGATACACTGCTTTTAAAAACCCCCTTTTACGCTACACAGGGCCTTAAGTACAATATTTTATTTTTCAATGTCTCACCTGTTCCAAATGGTCCCTGTAATACTTGATCCTCTCATAGTCCCTCAAGCCGTACCCTTTGGAGGGGTAGCCGTTCTCGGTGATAATGATCTCCACGTCTCCATACTGAGCCTTCACCCAGCCCAGCTGTTTGCGCATGCCTTCGGGCCAAATCTACAAACCAAACGTATTTAAATACAGTTTCAACGTCGGCAACTCGTGTTCTGCCATCAGGGCCTGGATACATTTTGTGTATTTTCCCTCTTGGAATCGTGGAAGAGAGAAATCCACGATGAGAACGATATCCTCCATTTTCAGGTTCTATTTTTGTCACCGTAATATTGCAAAAACCGTTACATTGTAATCTAAATAACGAAATTGTAAACTGTCGACAGATTGTGAACCGCAGGGCGATCGCGTATCTTTTGCATCAATCATTGATACATCGCAATCACCTCTAATTGCTGAATTTATGGTATTCTTGCCGCGTCAATGGATTTCGTCCAATAGTGGAAGAGTGTTAACCAATCAGAGGTGATTGCGATGTATCAATGATTGATGCAGAAGGTCGCCCTGCCGTTCAATGTTCTGAGTGTAAATTTTTGAAATATTCATTGTATTTACGTTTTCTTGTCTATTTCTTGTAGGTTAGGTTGGGGTTGGACATAAACACTTGGGTTTTATCGGGTTAATATACCTAACAGATAAACCTACAGACAGGAAAATAACTTACGAAAAACCAATAACAGGCACCCGCTTCCCAACCCGGATCCACTTCCAATATGGCGTCCAAATCTGAAATATTGCTCAAAGGGGAGAGTAAAGCTACACTTTCGCCGTCCTTACGCCTTCTGATTTTTCGGGATGTGTAATAGTTGAAACCGAAGAAGTCGTACGCTCCTGTAAGGAAACATCAATATCTAAGAACTAGATGATGCTCGGCCTCGACTTCGTCCGCGTGGATTGTAATTTTTTGATTCCAGCGGGAACTCTGCAATTTTCCGGGATAAAAAGAAGCTTATATAGCCCAGGGATATAACCTATCTCTGTACCAAATTTCATCATAATCAGTTGAGTAGTTGGGCCGTGAAAGCGTAGCAGACAGACAGACACACTTTCGCATTTATAATATTAGTAGGATGGATGGATTCTGGTAATCTGTGTAGTCCCACGAACTTGTCTGACCCGGTGACAGCGTCGCTAGTTTAAATTAAAAATAAAATAAAACTAAACAGGCATCAACTAAAATAGTTCCAATTTTAGCCACCGCCCACCGGGCCAAATAAGTTGGTGGGACTATAATTTAATTGTTATCTCCATTGATGTAGAATTTTAGTTCTATTTCAATGGTTATCTCCATTAGGACTAGGATGCGCAGAACGAGTAAAATTATGTCTACCCGCTATCTCTATTTGTCTACCGAAGCTAACATGGTTACGCATATTATGACTTGTCATGGTCAAAAGTACAGATAAAAGTACTTAATATTTCTTATCTGTGGTATTTTCTTTAAAAGAATTATTATTGACTATTTTTTATCGTACTATACCGGATTTTGTGCATGTTAGGGTAAACGAGAAATTAGCCGGCAACGACAACATGCCTGCAGGAAAATTTCATGACAATTATTATTTCCTAAGTCCTTTCAGGACCTTTCAATATTGATCCATGGCGTACTTTAATCCCTTATGAGACAGAAAATAGTGAATAGAATCTAATGTTCCACTGCTGGGCGTAGACCTCCACTCTCATAGGAGAGAGGAAATTAGAGCTTAGACACACCACGCTGCTCCAATGCGGGTTTGCGGGCTTTAACGACTATTATCATGTTAGTGATAATAACCAGGACCGACGGCTTCATAACTGGAAAACCCAGTACCTACCTAACATTTTTATGCCCGACCGGAAATCGAACCCAGGATGTTCAGGCGTGATCCGCAGTCGACCATGCTAACCGCTAGACGAATTTCAGAATCCTCGCAAAGTTCCTTCCAGTTATTGCCGCTAACAATTAATGCTGTGTCATCGGCATATGCAATTTGGAAGACTTTGCAATTTGGAAGACGCAGCGCACACAAATCATTAATATAGATTAAAAATAAGGTAGGTCCAAGGACGCTACCTTGAGGAACACCAAAATGTATTGATATGTGTTGATTTCTAATAAGATAACATTTTTTTTCTTATTTTACATTTGAATACCTTTCGCCAACTCTTTTTCTTCATCAGTAAAGGCCGGGAGTCGCGATCGAGGATATCCCTCGACCCTGCTATTCTTCGCCAATACCTTCTCTATGCCCGGTGGCCAGCCGCCTTTTTTGGAAAAGATGGGATGCGTGTACAGGCCATACTGGAAACAAGACCAATTGAAAACTAGCCTCACAGAAAGCTGTACGATCCGCGGCCCGCAGTCGAGCAATGACCGCGTCGCGCTAACAGGCTCATGAATAAGGGCCCTGAACGGGTTCGAAACTAGCCGGGCATTTTCCGACATAAAATGTGAGTTTTTCCGGTAGGTAGTTATAAAATAAATAAATAAAAATAAAAAAGCCTTTTATTTCTCACCTTAAGTAATATAAAATTGTATTGGAATATAAAAATTAATTATTAATAACCATTGCATTGTAGTGTAAAGTTGTAATAATAATGTCTGAATTAAGAGTGATAACAATGATAATTAATTAATTTTAATGTTCGAAATATGAATAATAATTTACACAAAAATTTATTGCTAGTCAAAAAAATCTAAGTTATTAAGATACAATGAACTGGTTGAGGTGAGATCTCGGAGAGAGAGAAGGAACAAACTAATTGTACCTCCTAAAAGACTGTAGATGTTTGGAAAGAGTACACACTGCATGGTAATAACTATGTACAATAAACTTCCTGACAGCTACAAAAGCAGTAACTACTTTTAATGTTTTCAAAAGGAAGGCTCATGAGCTGCTTATGAATAAATGCTATTACAAAATTTCTGAATTCCTTTGTGATAATCTCAATTAACATATCTTAAATAATTTATTATATAAAGATGATGATTCGACATGAATTACTAAATGGTTTTATAGTGCAATAATTGAGTATCCCCTCTCATATGGAATTCGACATTTTTAATTGTAATTAAGTATTATTATCATTGATTATTTTATATTATTTTCTTTCGTTTTTTTAATTGTAATTTTGGATGACCTTTTATTAATTTAATTCACTAATTTTCTTTTTTAAGTAATACAACTTTAATTATTTATACCAAATATTCATACACCATAAATTGGTAGAATGTTGGCTCTCAAACTGTAATCATGTCAACTTTTATATCACCTACATTCTCATGAATAAATTATTATTTATTATTTTATTATTTATTTATTAAATTTCTGTATGATATGATAACAATACAGAAACGAAACTGTTTTAAAGTGTAACAGGAATAGCGACGTCACCAAATTTACTGTTGACGCGTATTCAGATTGATTGGGTCACAGTATCGTTTTTGTTTCTGTTAAGTGTTTTTCTACTTTATCAGTTTCAAAACAGTGTCTAAAACACTTATTTCGGTTACTGTTTCAGTCCTTAGTTTTGAGTCTGCAAAAAAATGAAGCTAAGTACTCACATGCAGTTCGCGAGCCAACGCAGCAACTTCCTTATCCGCCTCAGTCGCTTGCTCCATGTAAATAAATTGATTGGCTATACCGACGCGACCTGGTGAAAAAAATTAAAAATTATACAGTCAAACTTTTTACTAGCTATTGAATAAACTAGAAGTTTAATTCTCTATAGTCCGCAACAGCATACAAATCTATGAGGTACAGTGCGTGTCTTTCACCAACAACATGCGTCACCCACCACCCAGTTATTCAGCACAGCACCACACCACACAAATCCTCCAAATCACTCTCAACGTCCGTTTCACTCCGACACCGGAGCATCTTCAGGAGATGTTGACTCGATTGTAAAGTGAAGATCGTGTCGAAAGTTCCGGCTTGGAGGATTTGTGTGATGTGGTGCTGTGCCGTGGGTGTCGCATGTTGTTGGTGAAAGACACGCACTGTACCACATAGATTTGTCTACTGTGGCGGATTATAGCAAATTAAATATTATCATGGACTTCCGCAAAGTAACGCCTGCTCCTATTCAATATTTTAACTAGCTAGCCTTATTTTATCAGCGGCATGAATTACTGCGATGATGGAATGCTGGCTGCATTTCCGTCTTAGACTGCATCAAGCAATTTACGACTGAGTAATATTGTGATTTTAAAAGGACAAGGCAGTGAATTGCTATTTTGGCCGAGACTTGTATAGTACTTTTCTTTAATTTGTGAGGAATCAATGAACAGAATTTGTTAAGTAATCTTTTCTATATTGCTGATAGATGGCATTGACTTACGTTAATTCTCGCTAAACACTGTATTGGTTGGGTTATTTGAAATTATCAAGCTAGGATAGCCAGTTCTTGATCTTGCAACTTGCAGCAAATTTAAATTAAGCACATTATATTTTTAATTGTTCAAGATCATCCTGAATAGTGTAACAAAATGATAGAAAATAAACGATTTGATTATCTGGTTTTCTATTTGTATTTGAGTATTAATAGCCAGAAAAGATCCAATTTACGTATTGGGTTTATAATTTTAATATTTAATGAACCACTTGTACGAGAAAAATATAATATAAAAAAACCAGCCAAGTGCGAGTCGGACTCGCGCACCGAGGGTTCCGTACAAACCTGTAGGTATATGTATAAGTAAAAGTTATGTTATTTTTATTGCTAAATGAAATCCATAACTTAAGTAAGTTTAAAATTATTAATATTATTTTTATTATATGATGTAACTAAAAATTTATGGCTTTCGCAACTTTTCCTTTATCTGTGCTATAAGACGTTGCTTCGTACCAAATTTCATGATTTTGAGTTGACGGGAAGTACCCTGTAGGTTTTGATTCCCTTGCGAGTGTCGAAAAATTGCAGCATAAACGGCTGTATCTTTTGATTGCGTTGGCTTAGAAGTTTGATTTTTTTACAGCTCCAAGTTACAGTAGACTTTAGTATTCGATAAATGTTAGCTTGATGCGTTCCTGAGAAGAAGGGTCTTGACAGACAGACGGACGGACAATAAAGTGATCCTATAAGGGTCCCGTTTTTTCCTTTTGAGGCACGGAACCCTAAAAACATTAGGTACGTGTCAGCTTGCTTGGTATTGTACCAAATTAAATGGCCATACCTTGATATTTCTTCCTGAATTCTTGATCATATAGTCTCCAGGCCTTACCGTGGGCCAGCACGACATTTTTGATGCAGAGATAAGTGCCAACTTCACGGTCTACCACGCCGGAAGAGAAGGCTTCTAAGGCGTAACCTGGACAATTCAAAGAGACAGTTTTAAACAAACCAGAAAGCTGGTGAACAGAATGAAAACTCCACCAGATTTAAAAATTCAGTTGTAGCAGCTGATAGGGGTACTTTTCCACCAGAACCAGTACCAGGGGTACTTGTCCAGCAGCGTGTGGTAGCAGAGCTGTGAAATAATGAGACCAACAAAAGTTGTGCGAGAATGTTGAGTGATGCGAGGCTGTTTTCAGTCAGCTGTATGAAGAAACTGATTGGTTCTAGGATTGCCCTTCTCAGGCAGCTGTGCGAGGAAGTGGTTTGTTGCGGTTTGGTCAAGCGATAAACGTGCGCTACTGGACATAGCTATCCTGTAGGGACTTCCACAAGGTGCAAGACATACTGCCTACGCTTAAAGCAATAGTTAAGCAATATTATTCAAAATGACAGTTTGATGTCACGTACCTTACGTTCCTAAAATAAGGATAATAATCTAAAACACGAAAGCCAACAATAATGAAACAATATTTCTTTAAGCATTGGCAGTATGACCCTTGAATCTTTTTTTTTTTTTTTTTTTATCCACTACAAGCTAGCCCTTGACTACGATCTCACCTGATGGTAAGTGATGATGCAGTCTAAGATGGTAGCGGGCTAACCTGTTAGGGGCATGGCAGTTATATTCAACCCATAACCCCTTCGGTTTCTACACGGCATCGTACCGGAACGCTAAATCGCTTAGCGGCACGTCTTTGCCGGTAGGGTGGTAACTAGCCGCGGCCGAAGCCTCCCACCAGGCCAGACCAGGGAAAATTCAGAAATAATAAATTCTCAAATTGACCCTGCCGGGGATCGAACCCAGGACCTCCGCAATCTAGCGGCTCCCTGCGACTCATTTGATGTCATCCGTCCACCTAGTGAAATCTTAAGTCTACCAATGCTAAATTCCTCATATGTACCGAGTGACTCTACTGTCGCAGAGTTGCGCTGAGCGAAGTATACAGAGAAAGTTATAAAAATTGTTTAGAGTTCCAGTACGATGGCGTGTACACCGGTTAGGGATATGGGTTTAATATAACAGCCATGTCCCTCACAGGTTAACCTGCTCCCATCATAGGCTGCATCATCACCAGAGATTCCGCAGTCAAGGGCTAAGAGAAAAGAAGACCTAAAGTTAGCAAGCTAAATACCTAGAGTGCAGATGGAGTAAGGCTCATTGATAGTGATCCAGGACTTCACTCGGTCTCCGTAGAGTTGGTACAGAACCCTCGCGTAGTCAGTAAACCATTCCGCTATCAGGGGGTTTGACCAGCCACCTAAAAGAAAGCAAAACAAAGAATATGCTTCAACTTACTAAACTTCAATTATTTATCATCATCAATATGATAATACAAACCCCGTATGAGAAACTGAAGTTTTTAACCACATAAATAATAAATTAAGGAGTGTTAATTAATATCTTTTGACGACCTCCGTGGCGCAGTGTGTAGCGCTGTCGCCTTAACGTGCGGAGGTCCTGGGTTCGATCCCCGGCAGGGTCAATTTGGGAATTTATAATTTCTGAATTTTCCCTGGTCTGGCCTGGTGGGAGGCTTCGGCCGTGGCTAGTTACCACCCTACCGGCAAAGACGTGCCGCTAAGCGATTTAGCGTTCCGGTACGATGCCGTGTAGAAACCGAAGGGGTATGGGTTTAATATAACTGCCATGCCCCTAACAGGTTAGCCCGCTACCATCTTAGACTGCATCATCACTTACCATCAGGTGAGATCGCAGTCAAGGGCTAGCTTGTAGTGGATAAAAAAAAAAAAATATCTAAAACTTAGATAAGGGTTATTAGCAGACGCTGGTAGTTGGTACCCTGTTTTAAAGAACCTGTAAGTATATTAAGGGTCACATCAACACATCTGGTGAATGCGTCGCGAATGCGCGAAATTGTTAGCGAAAGTCTGTGCTACCAATTCTCAAAAATATTTTTCCCTAAAGCTTAAGTAAAAAACCCTAAAATCACAATTACTTAAAAATCCCCCTAAAAAATAATGTTAATAATATTATTTTTTAGGGGGATTTAAGGGGGAAGAAATAAAAATATTAAGAAAAAAAATAAGATGTCAAAACATCCCTCAAAATACCCTTGAAAATATAACGCCCCTAAAAAAATCCTAGGGCACGTTAAGCCGTCGGTCCCGGTTATTATCACTAATCAACATTCGTAATAAACCTAAAAGTTTAAATACTCTTAGTAGAGTCATATGCGCAAAGACGTGGGAACCCACCGCATCCTTATCCCAAGAAAACTTTTACCATCATATGATTGGGGTCACGACCCTCAGTAATGAGGAATACGACGCACGGAGAGAGAGAGAGAGAGAAAGATTTAAAACAATTCAAATTGCTTTTATTTCATTTGGAAACTACTTAATTTAAGAAAAATAAACTTACAGCCGTAAAATAAAAGTCCTAACCATAATATAATTGAGTTTTTACTGTAGGTCATCGTATTAGGTATACTAACCTGTTTTTGTCTAAAAAGGCGTTATCAAATGCACAGGTATAAAAATATTATCATCAAGATAAGAAACGTTTTCTAAGTGTATTTAATTAGGGTTCCCAGCCAAAATGACAAAACAAATAAACACAACAGATAACAGATTTGTTTATGACACTGCAGAATACCAACCATTTTTAGGGTTCCGTACACAAAGGGTGCCAACGAGACCCTATAACTAAGCCTCCGCTATCCGTCTGTCTGTTAGCGGGCTGTATCTCATGAACCGTTAGCCCTATTGCACTTTATAAGAAAATATTGTCTTGTGTCTTATAAGTTAGGTATATCTCATATTTTGTATGCACGTCTCTGATAAGTAAAATATCTTGTATATGTATGGTCTCATACAACAACCATTGCAACTGAATTTCTTATAAGACACTAGCGGATACCCGCGACTTAGTCAGCGTGGTTTGAGGTTTTTTGGTTCCAGCGGGAACTCTTTAATTTTCCGGGATAGAAAGTATGTGCTATTCCAGACTATAATCTATCTCTGTGCTGTGCCAAATTTCAGCCAGATCCGTTCAGCCGTTGGGGCGTGATTGAGTAACAAACATCCATACATCCATCCAAACTTTCGCATTTATAATATTAGTTAATAAGATTTCTAGACAAGACACAAGAAATTTTCTTGTAATGAGCAATAGGCCTTCTAGGTAGACAGTGGAAATTTTCAGAGTGTGTGTGAGTGAGTGTGTCTATTGCCGTTATATAAAAAAAAACTTGGGCCCCCAGACAAGAAGCGTGATTTTTAGCGCCTGTCTTGTTTCTTTTACGAAAGTATTTAAAAAGGGGTACAATTTAAGTGCTCACCAAAAATAAAATAACTAACTCCAAATAAATTAAACCCATTCTGTACTGAGGTCCCTAAAGTAAAACGTTTTTAGTTTCAAAAAAAATATGCGCACATCAGAATAATTTTAAGTCTTGTTTGAATATTCTTTTTGCTGGCAAAAATTAATACTTTGCTCACCAAATTCGCATTCAACTCGCGCGCGGACTATAGGTTAGGTTAGGGTTTGACATGAATATACAGGTACGCTTAGGCCGGGCACGTCTATTTAGTGAAAATACAAAAAAATTGTTTTGAAAATATTTTTAACGGCATTTAAATATTTTTAAGGTACCTACCTATGCAATAAAAAGGAAATTAGCTTAATTTCTACAATACTTCAGGAAACACAATTTGGTGAGCATTTATTAATATGTGAATTTCTGGTAGGCATTTAAATACAAGCCTTTAAAAAGTAAGTACGTAGTGTTAAATCTTGTAGGTACGTACGCTGGCACGGAACCCTTCGTGTACGAATTCCACTCGCATTTGACCGGTTTTACATAACATTCGCTTCTGTAATTATTTGTCTGTTGTTTATCATAATTATTTACATATTAAGTAATTTGATGTTCTGCAAAACTTAAAATAAATAATTAGTTTATTTAAAGCCTTTATTTAATTAGTAATTGTCGTTAGTTACTTCTAGTTTTTATATCCATTAAGTATCTATACAATTTAAATAACAAGTATTTCTCCGGCTATTTACAATGTAATGACTTTACATACGATAGTATTTTCACATTATCGTAAGTACCGACGGTAGACGAATTTATAATTAATTGGGCTGAATTATTTTTAGTCTGGAATGTGGGAGGCTTCGGCCGTAGCTTGTAACCACCCAACCAGAAAAGGCGCACAATGCGAAGCTATTTAGCGCTCCGGAACGATGCCGTGCAGAAATCGATTAGGGGTATGGGTTTAATATAACTGCCGTACTCTTAACTGGTTAGCCCGCTACCATCTTAGACTGCATCATCACTAACCATCAGGTGAAATAGCAGTCAAAGGCTAACTTGTAATATAAAAAAAGTTCCATCGCGTTTGGGCTCATTGATTAATTTGACTTGACTTTCCGGGATGAATCCTATCCCTACGCTAAAATTCATTAAAATCGGTTGAGCAGAAGGGCCCAGAAAGCCTAGCAGACAGACAGAAACACATATTAGTGTGGAAATATTAGTTGAATACTAAATAATCAGTAGGCTGATGCCTGCGAATTCGTCCGCAATGATTTAAGTTTTTTAATTCCCGCGGGAAATCTTTAATTTTCCGGGATAAAAAGTAGCCTATGTCACTCTCCAGGTCCTCAACTAAACCCATCCAAAAACTCTCGTCAATCCGTTGCTCTGTTGCGGAGTGATTGAAGGACAAACCAGCAAACAAACACACATTCCCATCATAACATACTAATAAATTATAAATGCGAAAGTGTGTTTGTTCGTTGATTTGCCCTTCAATCACGCTACAACGGAGCAACGGATCGACGTGAGTTGTGGCATAGATATAGTCGAGGACCTGGAGAGTGACATAGGCTACTTTTTATCCCGGAAAAACAAACAGTTCCTTTGGGATAGTATGCACTTTTTCTACAATTAGGCGGCAACGGCGCAACTGATCCATGGCGCCCTCTCGCATGCTTAATTTAAATGCAGTTTTTCTGCACTAAATTATCAAGATCTGCTGTCTGAGTTCTAGTAAGATAATTTAAAGCAGGTTGAACGAAATAAGTTTGCAATTACTGGAGTAAGTGGGATACTCACGGGAGATATTCACGCCAATAAAAATAATTGGCAGGGCCATAGGGACTGCCGATAGAAGTGAAAACGATTTTTTTTTAAATTTTAATAAAAATTATTAAAATATAAACCTTAACACTAAGGCATTAAAGTTTAATTTCGAATCAAATCAAATAAATGCAAAAGTTTGGATGGATGGATGTATGGATGGATATTTGTCAATCACGCCCGAACGGCTGAACGGATCTGGATGAAATTTGGCACAGAGATAGATTATAAGAGCATGTCGCTGTTCGCGAGCATGTCGGTCACGCGAATCCACATTTTTGCCCCCTACCAAAAAGTGCTCAACGCGCGTAAAGAATTTTCACTTCAAAAAACTTAAACCACCCGGACAAAGTCGCGGGCATCAGCTACGACGACGTCCTCCGTGGCGCAGTGTGTAGCGCTGTTGCCTTAACGTGCGGAGGTCCTGGGTTCGATCCCCGGCAGGGTAAATTTGGGAATTTATAATTTCTGAATTTTCCCTGGTCTGGCCTGGTGGGAGGCTTCGGCCGCGGCTAGTTACCACCCTACCGGCAAAGACGTGCCGCTAAGCGATTTAACGTTCCGGTAGGATGCCGTGTAGAAACTGTAGGGGTATGGGTTTAATATAACTGCCATGCCCCTAACAGGTTAGCCCGCTACCATCTTAGACTGCATCATCACTTACCATCAGGTAAGATCGCAGTCAAGGGCTAGCTTGTAGTGGATTAAAAAAAAAAAAAGCTAGTTTATAATATTAGTATGACATACTTACCAAGATTATGCAATCGTTGGGGCAAATCCCAATGGTACATAGTGACCACAGGTTCGATTCCCTTCTCGAGCAAGCCGTTGATTAGATTGTCGTAATAACGCCGGCCATCTTGGTTTATATGGTCCGGGAAACCATTGGGCAAAATACGAGGCCATGATATTGAAAATCTGAAAAGAAAAATAATTAATTTATATGTACCTATAACGTAAGCTCTTTGTGGTATATCATAAACAAGTGAATAACTATAATAAAAAAACATGTCTGTCCTGCCATATTGAAAAAAAAAAACACACTAATAATATAAGTAAATGCATTGCGGAAGTGTTTGTTTCTCCTTCAATTGCGCCGCAACATAGCAACGGATCTACGTGATTTTTTGCATGGGTATAGAGTTGCAGACCTGAAGAGTGACATAGGCTGCTTTTTATTCCGGAAAATTTAGGTATTCCTGTGGGAATTAAAAATAACAAATTTCACGCCGACGAAGTCGCGGGCATCAGCCAGTTCAATGTTATTATTGTGTCACTCGGGAAGATGTAAGGATTCTAACTCATACATCCATATCTATTCATGCTATGAAGGGAAGATGCCTATTCACTCTTGTTTTGAAAATACCAATATTATAGGTGGAGGGGAAAATGGAAGCCGGAAGGGCGTTCCATATTCTGGCAGTTCGAATAAGAAACTAGGAAGCAAATCGCATCGTACCTACGCATCCGTGAAATTCCGACTATAGAAAAATAAATAAACTGCATCGTTTAAAGACGAAAAATAAACGATCCAGACCCTGATGCCTTGCGGTACGATAGTAGAAAGGTGAAGGGGAACAAGATTAAAAAGTTCTTGGGCACACTCTCTGAAATATATCCTGTAGAATACAGAGAGACGGGCAACTTTGCGCCGATGTTCCAAGCTTTGGAGCTTCGATTTTCGTGCACCAATGAGTCTCCTGGCAGGCTGGCGCGACAATCCATCAAGCTGGTACTTGGCAGAGCCATCCCACAACTGGCTGCAGTACTCCATACACGACCGAACCTGAGCTTGATACAAATTTGATAGGTTGTACCTGCCAGTTTCCTCCGTCACGTTCCCTCACTGCGACTGTCACAGCGTTGCTCTGTCTAGAACTGTGAAGATCGGACTGTCCTTAGAATATTATGTTAGAAGTGTGAGATACCTATAGAAGTCCAGCCCCAAGTCGGCGGCGATCTGCACATCGTCCTGCCAGCGGTTGTAGGAGTCGCAGGCCACGTCACCTGTGCTGCCGTCCGCGATGGTGTGCGTACGGGAGTGAGTGTTTGTGTCCCAGATACTCGGCGTTTTTCCTAAGACATACATAACGTATTTATCCATCGACCTCAATTTACATAGACTGTTACTGTCAAACAGAATGTGGACCTAATTTACTAACGTCTGAAAAGCGAGACAGCGCTACAGCGGGGCCAAGGACAGGGCTATACAGGTGAGGAGCGCGCTCTAAACTTTTTTCTCTGAAAGGACCCATCTAGTACCTACATATATATATATCGATGTATTTATCACCTCTCTAGCTCGAAAAACACGCCTTTACTGCTTTGTCTGGCGGGAGGCTTCGGCCATGGCTATTTACCACCCTACCTTCAAAGATGTACCGCCAAGCGATTTAGTCTTGCGGTACGATGTCGTGTAGAAACCGACTAGGGGTATGGGTTTAATTTATGCCATACCTACCCCTAACAGGTTAGCCTTAGACTGCACCATCACTTACCATCAGGTGAGATCGCAGTCAAGGGCTACAGTCGCAACTTGTAGTGGAATATGTATATTATCAGTAATCATTTATTTTGCAAAATTGTGGGTAGTAACAGTTGTATAAGTATAAACTTCCTTTCACAATCACTCCGTACACACACTACACAGTACCTACACACACACTTCCGTACACAATCTGCTGTCAGAGACAGTGTGCATAAATTATATTATTACACAAGATGATGCCCGCGACTTCGTCCGCGTGGATAAAGATTTTTGATTCCCGCGGGAACTCTTGAATTTTCCGGGATAAAAAGTAGCAAATTTCATCAAAATCTGTTTAACAGATGGACAGACAGACACGTTTTCGCATTTATAATATTAGAATGGATTGTACGGATTACTTAATTTGAAATTACTTAGAATAACTTTACAAATAATATAAAATTTAAATTCAAAATGTGCCTGGTATAATATAGAACACGTTAGCAGAACTCGTTTTTATCATACTTCAAAAAGGATGTTCTATATTCGACCCTTAAGTATATTTGTTTGTTTACGATTTTCTCGGAAACAAATAAAACGATTTTAATGATTTTTGATCACTGGTTTTAAGCTGATTATTTAGAATTCTTAGTGATTATATTATTATTATAGAATCCTTCGCTCGCTCGAGATTCAAACTAGGCACTCGCAACAAAAACGAACTTTGCAATCTTGTTGAACAAAATATAACTATTGTTATTACCTAAACCGTATGGTAACATATTATTTTTCAATACAGTTGCTCGAAAAATGCATTTACAGAGGCAGTAAACGGAGCTTGTAAGTTTAATTTAATACCCTCGTGCAGTTTTTGCGTTTTTGCAAACCTACCTATGTGCCTACTCGAGTTTTGTTTTCAATTTTTCTTACAAACGTATTAAAAAATGTTCTGTGATACACGGGTGTTAAAGTTTTAACAAACTCGTGACGTAGACCAGTCATTATATACCTACATTTAGAAATGCAAGTGAACCGAGAAAGCTAAATTTTGGATATTACGTGGGGGAGGCCTAGAAAAGCTTAACTTCAATTTGTCGACCAAGATTTCCGCCATCTTGAAAAAAGGGGTAAATTCAGTTTTTTCACAATAACTCTGTTCTCTGTTGAGATACTAATATTTTGATACAATACTTTTTTGTTGCTTTTTTTACGGTTTACAATTAAGGTCTTTTACATTTTTCACCTATCGTTCATCGTTATTGAAATAATCGAAAAAAACTTACATTTAGTGAAATTTGTTTTTTGCTATTTTCTTTTTCATCGAACGATAGTCAACACGCATGTAAATATCTGCTTACCGCTCTTATATCACAAACTACTATTACAATCCAGCTGCGACAAGAAACTAGTGAGCCCAATGTAGAGCCCACTGTATAAGAGTGCAATCCATACTAATATTATAAATGCGAAAGTGTGTCTGTCTGTCTGCTACGCTTAACGGCCCATCTTTTTCACCGATTAATAAAGTTTGATACAGAGATAGGTTGTATCCCGGGGAAGGATATAGAACTTTACATCCCTTAAAATTAAGGAGTTCCCGCGGGAATAAAAAAACTTAACTAAACAAACGTGTACTAAGTCGCGGACATTATCTAGAAATTCTAACAATTACTTGATGCATTAATAATGGATGCTAGTCATTAGCAAGTACCTAAGTAATTTAGCTAACGATCCAGGGATCTTTTTTTGGCATGCTAATTATTGTTATGCTACACAAAAAAGCTTCCATGTACTGTATGACGTGTGTTTGAACATGTACGTAGCTGCACTTTTGGTAACTATCGCCGGGAAGGCTGATTCAGTATTAGGTGGGTTTAGGGCTCTTATGGTTCATTTTTGGTAACCTTAACACATCTTTGAGCGGCCATATCTAGTGAATGGCCCATCACTATCGTCATCAATGGAGAGCCAAAGAATTTTTTTTTACAGAAAATGAATCTGAAAGCGACGTATATGTCACCGTAAGATTGCAAAAACCGTTAGATTGTAATCTAACTAGCGATATTGTACATTTGATTGACATATACACTACCTACTGCCCTGCAATGCGTTTTCTAATGCAAGAAATTAAAAAAAAACTCTAGAATTTATGGTGTAATACAGCTATGGATGTATATACTTAATTAATCAATTTCGATGCTGTAATCCAAATAGCTAATTCAGGTGAAGGTGATCGAGTTAACGTAACAAACTATTTGAGAATGCCATCAAGTGAAAATCTAACTGTACCTACTCCTAATAATATGGCAATAGATCAGAAAGGCAAAGAAAGTAGTTCAAAATAGTTATTTTATTTTATTTTCTCGCAATCTAAATGAAAAGTAGCGGGTATAACTCGGAGGTCGGGACTAAAAGCTATTCTTTTTAATCCCTATTTTCTATAATCCCTCGCTACGCTCGGGAGGCTAAACATCTCGTACGAAATGACTCGTTTTAGTCCCTTGTTGAACAATCATCAATACTATGGATTGTTAAATTTAAAAATAATAACAACTTTGAATTATTGGATAGAAGCAGGCGTTACTTAGTGGTAGTCCATAATGAAGGAAGTAGAAGTTGAGAATAATTTGGAAGATTTTTGTGGTGTGGTGTTGTGCCGGTGCGAATTGCTGGCTTACTGGGCGGTGACTATCGCAAGCTGCAAGTGCAAGATACACACTTGAATACATAGATTTGTCTACTGTGGCGGATTGTAGCGAATTAAACTTCTACTTCCTTTAACATTGAATTGGTAACTCACCGCTGACGTTCCACGCTCCCTCGATTTGGTAGGACGACGTCGCAGCACCGAACTTGAATCCAGCGGGAAATTTCAGCTCACTGGCACACCATGCACCTTGCGCCAGGAGCCTGCAGATGGAGGAACCATAAATTAATCATTTGTAAAGGACAGACAGCGGAGGCTTGACATCTGTCAGTGGGCTCTATATCATGAACCATAATTTTTTTTTAATTGCGTGATAGGCTTGCGCTTGACGACAATCATGCTTAGTGCAAAGCCGTTCGCGCGCGACTTCGACTAGCACTTGGCCGTTTTTATTTTAAATTAAAAACCCCAAGCCAGTATTCTTACATCCATAATATTAAGATCAAATTTTGGTAATATGTAGAACTGGCCACATAGGCTTAATATAATGGTTGGCAATCCAAAGTAATGTTTAGGTCGTAAGCCAATCATATTATAAGGTGCAATTTTATTGACCCTCAATCTAAATTATATGTCACCGTAAAATTGTAAAAACCGTTAGATTGTAATCTAACTAGCGAGATCGTGAACTGTCGAAAGATTACAATTTAACGCATTATTTTTCGGTAGATTGTAATCTGTTAGGTAAATTAACCCAATAGAACCTAAGTGATTATTAGATTAGATTATTACCACTAGGTACCTACCTGATTATTTATGTCCAATCCTAAAATCTAACCTACAAGAAAAAGACAAGAAAACGTAAATACAATGAATATTTCAAAAATTGATACTCAGAACATTGAACGGTTCATAATCTGTCGACAGTTTACAATCACAGCGTTACAGTTTACAGCGTTAGATTACAATCTAACGGTTTTTACAATTTTACGGTGACATATACAAACGAAAAACCACTCACTGACTAATCACGATATCTCAGGACTTATACATAAAAACTTGGAATTTAGAAGATAGGTTCCTTAGAAGGAACTCAAAAAGGAAGGAAGGAAGGACATCAAAAACTTGAGAATTTTGAAGTTAGGTAGAGACATGAAAATCGGCATTTAGGTTATTAGTTTTAAATAATAAAAACCGGTATAAGCTTTATATATAGCCTCTATAGATAGGCCTTTTGCAGCGGGAATATTTCATAATCTCATAGGAAATCAGAACTTGCACGCGGACGAAGTCGCAGGCGACCACTATTATACATTATTTTAGATTATTAAGACCCAAATAAAGATGACAGCTGAAAATATTTTTAAAACATCTCCTAAGTAGCTTCTTTATCTACTTATCTATATTTTTATAATTCTTAATAAGTATATAATTATTATTTTATGATAAGTATAAAAAGTCCATACGAATAAAAATACGATAGAATAATCTGTTTTTTTTTTAAATTAAATAAATTACTACTATAGAGGTAGGTACCCGAGCAACACTGATTTCGCAAACCTAACTTAATTATCTTCCTAAATTTTCACAAAACTAGATAGGTAAGTCAATTTTCAATCACTCACTTTTTATCACTTCCACATTATAATATAACTTAGTAAAAATAATATATAAATGTGTATTTACCACACAACAAACGCTCTCGATGGTGTCATCTTGAAAATGGTGTTTTTCAGTTTAATACAACGTTATATATTTTAATCATGAGCTTTACACTAATCCGTAAGGATATGCACGCACTGTGGAATATCACCGTGCGATCTATGCGTTCAAAACAAACTGGCAAAGATAGGTTCATCACAGTAAGAGCAAAGGCGGGCGGCAGGTGGGTATTTAGTTTAGATACAAACGTAATTATCCTTCTTAATCCTTTATTGTTTATATTTCCGGGGAAATGTAAACATTAAATGTACGGGCACGAAATGAGCGGCGGCGGGGCGACGGCGGCAGCGGGGCGATGCGATTAGTCGGAGAGCTGGCGACGAATTTCGCCGCAATTTTATCGTACTCGTTTGAAAACTTTATTCACGTTTAAAACCGTATAATTTGTCTGGCGATTTGCAGGTATTATTGAAATTACTCATAATACGTGATTAAATTTCAGATTGCCAAGAGTATATTTTTGGGAATTTTAATAAAAATGTATGAAGAGAAATAACCGCAAACGCTCTACCAGATTGGCAGGACTGGATTCGCTAGTTGACGAAATTATATATTTTCACAATTTCAGTTTGCCTAAAGGGCTTTCCCGAAATTCGTCGCTAGCTCTCGTACCACATCGCCCGCTGTCGCCGTCGCTCGGCCGTCGCTAGTTTCGTGTTTGACGCCTAAAGGTAAGATAAGTGTTTACATTTCTGAGGAAATATAAACACCACCAAAAACCATTTATCATAATCATTAAACATACTACTTATCTACATTTCCTAGAGAGCAAAATCGGAGTGGTTTTCTGGGTGGTTATAAAAATACAATTTTACACATATTCTATACTTACCTTACCTATACCAACTAAGAAATAAATAGTTAAATTAGGTACACTTTTCTAATAATACAGATTTAGTGCGTAGACTTAAAAGGACTAAGCCCTTCGAGTTAGTGTAGTGAAGTGTAGTGCTAAGTGCAATGCAAAGAACACAAGAACACAGTGTCTCATAGTAAAATCTAGCGTAAACTAAGATAAGTCAATGGACCAATTCTTAGATATAATTTTAAAGTATAAGTTTTGGTTAAAATAATGTTACTTACTCATTAACTTTATTTACTCATATGCTAGATCGTAACAAAAAAACACTTTTCTAAATTATTGGATCGTCATTGTAACGTAAGGAAATGTTTCATACGATACGAATTGTACATAAGTTAATTTGACGACCTCCGTGGCGCAGTGTGTAGCGCTGTTGCCTTAACGTGCGGAGGTCCTGGGTTCGATCCCCGGCAGGGTCAATTTAGGAATTTATAATTTCTGAATTTTCCCTGGTCTGACATGGTGGGAGGCTTCGGCCGTGGCTAGTTACCACCCTACCGGCAAAGACGTGCCGCCAAGCGATTTAGCGTTCCGGAACGATGCCGTGTAGAAACCGAAGGGGTGTTTAATATAACTGCCTTGCCCCTAACAGGTTAGCCCGCTACCATCTTAGACTGCATCATCACTTACCATCAGGTGTGATCGCAGTCAAGGGCTAGCTTGTAGTGGACAAAAAAAAGAGAGTTAAAGAGTAGCCTATGTCACTCTCCAGGTCCTCAAACCAGGTACCCATGCCAAAAATCACATCCATCCGTTGCTCCGTTGCGGCGTGATTGAAGGACAAATCAACAAACAAATCAATTTCGCATTTATAATAATATTATATGATTAATGTTGCAGTAAGATTTTATTTAAGTGTCCAACGACTGAAATGGCAAAAGCGAGTTCACATTGTTCGAAAAACCGTACGGCAGGGTCCCAAGTTGCTGGAATGGCGACGAACTATCATCGCGCAACAATTCCAGGATGTCTACTCTAGCTTTAGATATCTAAGTAATTGGTAATAATTAGAGATTTAAATCGTGTTACATTTGGTATACCTATATGTATTGTATTTTTATTTTTATCGATCAGCGTCTTTTGCCAGAACTCCTTACTTGACCTTCAGTCTTCCTTCAGTCTATTCTTTTTAAATTTTATCAGTTTATTTCCTCACAAAGGATGAGACAGAAATAGTACTTACAAGCTGATGCCCGTAACTTCATTCGCGTGGTTTAAGTTTTTTTTATTCCAGCGGGAACTTTAATTTTCCGGGATAAAAAGTAGGGATAGAAGACGTATATCCTTCCCTGGAATACAACCTACCCTGTACCAAATTTCATCAAAATTGGTCGAACAGATGGGCCGTGAAAGCATAGCAGACAGACAGACAGACAGACAGACAGACACAGTTTCACATTTATAATAATATTAGTATGGAAAGAAAGAAAGAAAAATAGTTTATTCACCAGTGGTGTCACCCAGAAAGGGTGTACAGCTCGGCGATTGCCCTGCGTTTTAGATATGCCCATGCATACAAAGCAAGGCGCTGATTTTCAGCTGTGACCCCGGTGTGATTAGATTAGTATGGATTGTAAAAATATAAATAGCTATGTATCTATTTCACAAATTCGTAGATATACCTACTTAACGTAGGTGGTATTGACAGCTGATAAAATTGATAACATTGTCGAGTTTGAGTTACTAAATTAACAGCTCATCGAAATTGGATAAGGAAGGATAAATAATTTATCGCAGATCAAATAATATTTGAGGTAGGTACAACTATATGATGCCCGCGACTTGATCCGGGTGAATATAATCCGGTACAAATAAGAACAACAACAGAGCGAAAAGATACTTTGCGTCTAAGCACAGGCTTCTGCTGTATAAAGCGCAAGTTCGGCCCCACATGGAGTACTGCTCTCACCTCTGGGCCGGAGCACCCCAGTACCAGCTCCTTCCATTTGGCCGGATAGGTACAAAAGCGGGCAGTTCGACTCGTAGACGATCCCAAAATTACTTGCACGCTGGAGTCCCTAGAGCACCGAAGAGACGTTAGTTCTATTTGTGTGTGCTATCGTCTGTACAATGGGGAGTTTTCTGAGAAGTTATTTAATCTAATCCGTGTTCTCCAGTCGCACCCTACGTCGCAGAAACAAATTTCATCCTCACCACCTGGATGCCTGGTCCTCTTCCACTACCCGTTATTCCAGGTCATTTCTGCCACGTACCCGCAAATTGTGGAACCAGCTTCCATCTTCTGTGTTCCCTCATGATTATAATATGGGGCTCTTCAAGGGCGGATAAACAAATATCTCAAAAGTCAGCAACGCATTGGCGGTTCCTCTGGTGCGGCTAATGTTCATGGGCGGCGGTAATCACTTACCATCAGGTGACCCGCCTGCTCGCTATACATATTAAAAAAAACGGGGTAGAACATTTAACTAGTTGCCAATGCCAACATCTTACTATAAATGCGAAAGTGTGTTTGTATGATGGTTTGTCCTTCGATTACGCCGCAACAGAGCAACGGATCGTCGTGATTTTGCACAGGTATAGTTGAGGGCTTAGAGAATGAGATAGGCTACTTTTTTATCCCGGAAAATTTAGGAGTTCATGTGGTAGGTAATTAGAAAACTAGTTTGTAATAAAAAAAGATAATTATTGGTCTGTATTCATGCAGTCTCATACATGCATCCAATCTAGTCGCCTAGGGATGGATAAATGCGTTGATTGTGATCAAATTACACATATTATTATACTAAAACTTTTTGTTAAATTATTCCTTAACAATGTAAATAAAAAATTAACAAACAAAATTATATAATACCTACTTATCTGCTAAGTAAGTATACCTAATAAACTTAGAAGATAGCGATAGTATTTATGACCCTAACAATATTTTTGCTTGTTATATAAACCTACCAACTATTGGAACGAAGTTCCATATTATGGGACGATGCGGAGGCATAGGTCCCATCCGACAAAAAACGTCCGTAATGAAAATGAGAAGATTTTTTTACGAAAGTCTTAAATATAAATATACTACATTCGAAATTAAAGTTGAATACTTAGCGTTAAGGTTTATATTTTATTTATTTTTTATTAAAAAAAGAAAAAAAAACGTAAAAATAGTAAGTATAGTCGTAAATTAATATTTTATGTAATAAGGAACTTCGTTCCTAGCTGATGTCCTACTACACTACACTTTTTTTTATTAAGTATTATTTAAATATAATTTTATATTTTAATATGTAGGTAAGTGAGTAGGTATAGCTATTCCAAGAAGGGTGAAAGTACGCGGGTCATCTTGAATCTTGATCCATTCACTAATCACGATGACCTATCACCCAGGCTACTTAGTCTTTGTTGCATCTAACACTGTTGACCGTGGTAGGTATTATGACCCATTGTGACCTAAAGACAAGTGATAATAATTATTGCAGTTTAAGATAAAAACCTCTTAATGCTGTATTTCTAACGATAGGTCCAAAACAACCTTTAATGACAGGGAATATGGATGGATAAACACAATTTAAGTTGTCACACAAACTTATCTGCCCCGCTGGGCGACCGACTAAAAATGACAGCTACAGTGAAACGATAGCAATTACCTCTGATTGGTTAACACGCTTCCACTATTGGACAAAAATCATTGACGCAGCAAGACTACCATAAATTCAGCCAATCACAACAATTGATACTGTAACAATGATTGCAGAAGTTACGCGGTCGCCCTGCTGGGGACAGCGTCGCTAGCATTTAAAAAAAAAAAACTACATAGGCTAAAAAATAAGTTCCAATTTTAGCCACCGGACAAGTTGAGTTTCTGGGATAATATTATACAAGGCAAATATTTCGATGTTCGAATTCAGCGTTGTTGGCTTGATGTAAAATCACGACCCACAGATGGAATAATAATTAGTTCTTTAGCTAAGCTTTTAGAGTTTATAAATATTATGCAGCATCATACCTACCTACCTAATTACTTCAGGATTAGTGTGAATGCTAATCTGGCAATGGTGAGGTCAAAGGTTCCAAAACCCAAAGTGGGTTAATTACAGGTCTCGTTGGAGTCACGCGAAAAGAGCTTTGAGATGAACCTGCAGACAGCTCAGTGGGTGATTTAGTATACGTTTGCTGCTGGGTAGTGTTAGGGTCTCCCCACATCTATCGACGTGTTAACCTGCTTGAGCTATAAGAACCTATGGTATTTAGAGTGGAGATGTCGCCCCGGGCCCGGCCGACCCGGCTCAATATGCATTTAAATCAAAGGTTTTAGGTACGATTTTTTTTTATTGTCTAGGTCTTGAGTTCTTGACACTTCTGTCGATTTATAAATAAAATATAACTAATATGATTTCTCTGAAACATAATAGATTTTTGGACTTTGTTATCGGTTTCTAATAGTTAATCCCTACTAATACCTCATTAAATCATCCAATTTCCAATTTATTTTTATTTATTTTCCAATTTATTTTATTTATTAACAAAGAATTTTATAAATTACATTTTTTCTTAGCACCCCTTAAGCCTTGTCGACATAATGCGGATAAATAAAGTAACATTGTCAAATAGGTAAAGTACACCAAACAAGTAGACTAAGTAATATTAAGGTAAACAAACAGGATTATACATTGTAAATTAAAGTTGTAGGGTATTTCAGTAAAACACTGCAAGACGTACGAGTATAGAGTATAGATCACTAGTCACTAGGTGCCAGAGCACGAGTGTCTTCTTGGAATAAAAAGAGTTTGGCTTTAGTCCATTACCTTAGTTTAAGCAAGTGTAGTCTGAAGTAGCAGACGAAGCAGGCTGATCCCCAAACCCCAGAATTTATCTCAGATTAAAGAGGAATTGATGGTATTTTTGCTGTGTCAATTTTCAAAAAAAAAATTATAGCCAATCGGAGGTGTCATTTTTGCCTATATATTGGGTATGTTCCGCAGGGCGACCGGCTAGATATTATGACAGCTACAGTGTAACGATTGCAATCACCTCTGATTGGATAACGCTCTTCCACTATTGGACATAATACATTGACGCAGCAAGAATACCATAAATTCAGCCAATCACAACAATTGATACTTACTGTAACAATGATTGATGCAGAAGTTACGCGGTCGCCCTGCCGATATACACTGCGAGCACTGTAAGGTGTGACGTCAATAATTTAGTATACGCCGAAGCCGTTCCTATAAAGTTAGCACTTAGCTATACTGGTTACTGTTTAAAACGGAACGCAGTCAGCACTGAGAGCACATTGCCTCAAAAACGCCAGTGTACAGAAATGGCGACAATTTTTGACGTCATATTTAATAATTATATTTCAATAGGACAGTATCCTGTCAGTCCATAACGGAACGAATTTTTCCTCAGTAAGAGCACTGAACAGTGCTCGCAGTGTATATCGGAACATACCCTTCGTTTGTGTTTTTAGCCAATCGCCCTCAGTTCAATGAATATGGAAACTAAATTCATTGCCTCCAATGAATAAGGAAACTAAATTGCCTCAGTTGGACCATAGAGAATTTCTTGTCTTTGTGACAGTGACAATTTGACAAAGACCGGTTCAAGGACAAGTACCAAAGAATTAAATAATACCATAGCCGTCTACCATATCATAATACCTTAACTCCTGGGAGATAGAGACGGAGATAATACTATTGTAGTATTCACAGAGTACTTTGTCTTTAAAGGAATTTAGGAAAGTAGTATTGATATAAGAAAAACGTAGTGGTTATATTCTCTTTGGCTAAAAGTTGTGGACTGTGGTCAATGTCAAATGTCAATTGTCAATGGATTCAATGGATTATCTGATGGATTATTTCGTAAGCTGTTCTGTTCACAACTTCACAAGTTCATCATTAGATTTCCACCGGTGATTTCCACTCTAAAATACAAAAAAATACTGAAATTATTAAACGTGCGACAGGCTTGCGAACTTATAAATCGATCTCTTCTAATCGGACTCTTCAAACTTCTAATCAGACTCTTTGGAGTGGAATTTCGTGTGTATATGAAATTATATGAAGATGTCCAAAATGAAGAAGCTGACGGGCTCATTCCGCTATACGCAATGGGATCCATGCCTCATAGTGTCTCAGATAGTGGCGATGCAGTCCGTGTTGTATCTTACCTTGAGCCTGCTGATCGCTGTGATGCAGGATCTGACTACTTCCACGAGGACTTTGGACCATCTGTTTCAGTATCATGTGAGTAAACAAGGATGATAGTATTGTTTGCTGATGATACATCACTTTTGTTTAAAATTAATCGTTACGAAACAACTCTTGATGAAGAAAGCATTTCTCTCACTAAAGGTTTAAAGCTAATAACCTACTTCTTAATACTTTAGTTGTCAAAATAAATATTTCATTTCAATTATTCAATTAGACCAATATACAAATGTCTGCGAAATATAATTTAGATTAACTTATTATTATCAAATCCTAGCTGATGCCTACGACTTGTCTGCGTGGTTTAAGTTTATTGATTCCTGCGGGAACTCCCTAATTTTCTGGGATAAACTACTACCAACTATGTATAACCAAACAAAAAATCACATTGATTATTGATTGATTGATCGGCCGTGGCTATTTACCAGCCTACCGGCAAAGACGTGCCGCCAAGCGATTTAGCATTCCGGTACGATGCCGTGTAGAAACCAAAGGGGTATGGGTTTAATATAACTGCCATGCCCCTAGCAGGTTAGCCCGCTACCATCTTAGACTGCATCATCACTTACCATCAGGTGAGATCGTAGTCAAGGGCTAGCTTGTACTGGATTAAAAAAAATAAAAAAATCTGTTACTCTGTTGCAGTGTGATTGAAAGACAGACCAACCAACAAACACACTTTTGCATTTATAACTAGTATATGATTGCAGTAATCATGAACAGGGCCCATACTGCCAACGCCTAAAGCAATACTTAAGCAATCTCAAAATGATGTCATGTACTATGACATTCCTAAAATAAGGATCATAATAATTCTAAAATACGAAAGTCATCAATAATGAAACAATATATGGCTTTAAGCTTGGCAGTACGGCCCTAGTGATAGACTGATGGTTGCTTTAAATTTGTTTTTCCAGGAAATTCAAGTGAAGGACAACGAAGGCAGGGCAGTAATAGCTGCATTTGTCCTGAATGCCATTATAGGAGCGTTTGTGCTGTGGATACTGGTGGGACGGACCAAGTTGTGCTTAGATTTTAGGTAAGATAGTTTTATTGGTTGCTAGATGATGCCTGCGACTTCATCCGCATGGATCAAGGTTCTCACTTTAATTTTTCCAGATAAAATGTAGCCCATTTGCTAATTCTGGTTGTAAGCTATCTCCTTTCCAAGTTTCAACCAAACTGGTTCAGTCACTGTGGTGTAACCGTGTGGAAGAGTTATAAGTAGATTCACTTGATGATTCGAAAGCAATTTTAATAAGTTTATTATAATTGAAAAAAAGAGTTTGAGTTTAACAGACATCCAAACATACAAACTTACTAACATTAATTAATTAAGTAATTTAATCAATAAAATCATTCCATTTACATTTTGTTACAAACTTCATCATGCCATCTGGCGCGTATGCCTCCGCTATGTGCTTACTTTTTTACCTAATATTTGTAGACCTAAGTAATAATAATAATAATAATAATAATAAGCTTTATTTTTCTCCATCTGTTACAATTTTTAGTTATTATGTTAGTTGGGTTAGTAATCATTATTGAGATTTAAAGGTAAGTGTTAGTTGGTTAGTAATTTTAGCTTCAGATGGGTCCCATATCCTGGGTAAAAGCCTCCTCCATTTTGTGCCAAGTTTTTTTGTTGTTTGCCACCTGCATCCAATTGTCTCCTGCATATTTTTTTATTTCATCAGACCACCTTGTCTTGGGCCGACCTACGCTTCTTTTTCCCTGTGGACCTTTCCACTTTGTAGCAGTTATTGTCCACCTTTGGTCCCTATATCTTGCAATATGACCGGCCCACCTCCACTTCAATCTCATAACCTGTTCCAGTGCGTCTGCCAGTTTAGTCTTTTTCCTGATCACCGTGCACCTTACCTTATCAATCCTTCTTAATTTGAGGATACTCCTCTCCATGGCCCTTTGGCATGTTCTAATCTTGTTCTTGACTTTTTCGGTACACACCCATGTCTGACTACCATAAGTTAGACATGGCAGAATGCAGGTGTCTATAATAGTTTTTTTCAGGTGCAGTTCATATTTTCCTTTTAGGATTTCCTTTTGAGACCAAAATTTGTTCCATGCAATTTGGATTCTTCTATCTACTTCGTCATCATTATTATTTATATTGAATGACATTTTTTTGCCCAAATATATGTAATCTTTCACGTATTCTATCGTCTTCCCTTCTACACTGATAGGAGTTTCAGATCCGTTTGTCATTAATTTAGTTTTGGAAGTATTCATTTGCAGTCCCACCTTTCTGCTTTCCAAGTCCAACTCGCAAATCATCTTTTCTAGTGCTTGTGCGCTTCTGGCGAAAAGTATTATATCGTCTGCGAATCTTAGATGGTTCAGTCTCTGGTTTCTTATAGGGATGCCTTTGTTTTCCCAGTCTACTTTTTGAAATATATGGTCCAGTACAGCGATAAATAGTTTGGGCGACAGAGGGTCTCCTTGTCTGACCCCTTTTTCAATTGGAAAGTACTCGCCAAAGTTGTCTAGTTTTATTCTGCTTACACTTTTCAGGTAGATGCGTTTTAATATGTTAATATACTTCTGGCTTATGCCGCATGATTCCAGTGCTTTCCATATTGACGTGTGTGTTATGCTGTCAAATGCTTTTGAGTAGTCTATAAATGCTGTATACAATATTTGGTTAAATTCAGTGTATTTTTCAATCACTTGACCTAATACATGGATGTGATCAATTGTTGAGAAACCAGATCTGAAACCAGCTTGTTCGATGGGTTGTTTTCCGTCTATTGTAGGTGATAATCGGCTATTCAGGATTGATGCGAACAACTTGTATATGCTGTTTAATAAGCTAATTGGTCTGTAATTTCCGATATCTAATGGATCACCTTTTTTGTATAGTAATATTATGTCTGAGTTACACCATTGCCTGGGGACCTCTTCTTGTTCTAGAACCATGTTGAAAAGTTTTGCTAAACTTGTTACTATTATAGGTGCTCCTAGCTTTAGGGCCTCGTTATAAATGTGGTCCGGTCCTGGACTTTTTTCTGATTTAAGCTTCTTTATGTGTAACATTATCTCTTGTATGGATATTTCGTCGACCTCGTTTTGATTTCTAATTGTATGTGTGGTGTTGAAGGGGGGTTCGTTCTTAGTTCGATCTTCTGTTGGATTTTTATAAAGTTCTGAATAGTATTTCGTAGCATGTATTATGATGTCTTTTCTACTTTTAGTTTCTCCTTCACTAGTTTTCATTTTCTGGATCCAATCTTTGTGAGAGCTAAGTTCTTTGTACGCTCGTTTTGAACTTCTGTATCTCAGGAGGTTGTTTTCAATAACTGTAATTCTGTGTTTGTTGTAATCTTTCCTGATAGCTTTATTTGTTAGTTTGAACAGCTTCGAGAGTTCTCTTTTATCCTTCTTGGTTTTGTTCTTTTTTAATAAACTTTCTGTGCGTTTGGTTATTAGTTTTTTCGTGTCTTCACTGAGTATGTTCTCTTTCTTTTGGATTTTCTGGTTGTTAATATTTTTCAGGCTTTTTGTTATTACCTCTACTAGTTTATTGTAGTGTAGTTGTACATCTTTAGCGTTTGCTATTTCATCCAATAGACTCATGTTTTCTGCTAGTTTTTGTAAATAAATGGATTTTCCATAATCTGTTTTAGGTGTGTGAGGTAGGGACTTGTATGATTTTCGGCTCTTTTTAGGTAGCGTTATGAGGAGTGTGGCTCTTAGTAATCGATGGTCGGAGGAGTGGTTGACTTTATTTAGAACCTCTACATTTGTTACTAATTTAGGATTGTTACATAGTATAAAATCAATTTCATTCTTTGTCTTCTTATCAGGTGAGATCCAAGTCCATCTACGGCTTTCTTTCTTTTTGAAATATGTGTTCATTATGCTTAATTTGTGTTCAGCTGCATATTGTAGTAGTCTCTCTCCTCTGTGGTTTCGGTCTCCGTACCCGTATTTCCCCAAAATTTGATATTCATGCGGTTTGGGTTGCCCGATTTTCGCGTTAAAATCTCCAATCACTAGGACTGTTTTATCTGCTTGGTCATGAGCTAATGTTAAGTCTGAGTAAAATTTGTTAATTTCGTCATCACCATGGTTCTCTGTTGGAGCGTATGCCTGGATCAGTGAGATTGTTTGATCCTGGAATCTTAGTTGAAGTAAGGCTACTCTCTCGGATATACCAGAAAAATTTACTATGTTGTGCTTGTGTTCTTTCTTGATTAAGAAGCCTACTCCGTACAGGCCTTTAGTTTCTCCTTTGTAGCATAAAATGTATTCTTGGTATTCTTCTATTTTGCTGCCCATCCTTCGGACTTCAGCCAGCCCAATAATATCGTAGTTTATTGTTTCGAGGGCATGGCTCAGTTCTAGTAAACGTTCTGGAGATGACAGTGATCTTACGTTGTAAGTACATATCTTTAAGTGGGTATCATTTATAGGTATATTATGTTGTTGCGTATTAGCATTTTGTTGGTTTGCTTCTGTTTCTTCTTCATCATTATTGTTGTGTACTGATCTTTTTGAGCTTGTATGTTTTCCATTATCTATGAAGTTATTTGATTTTTTGTTTGTATTTGGATTTTTGTTTGTAGTTTTATTTCTTGGAGGGTGGTGGTCATACTTCTCCACGATGACCGGTCGGCTTGGAGAAGGGTTCCGGTTCTCTTTGTTTTCTGATTGCTACTTTTTACCTAAAACAGTAAGTGAGTTAGATCTCCCGCGGTGTATTTGTTCCAACTTTTTTGTTTTGTTCGCTTTTGACGGAGTGGAGAATACTTCGCTATCCGACTGCACGTTTTCTTTTGGTGACTTGGATGGGGAGCGTTTTCTTTTTTCTATAGGCTTATCTTTTACAATTAACCTGTCATAGCGAATAAAGGCCTGTTTTCCTTTTTTAATTTCCTCTTTTTGTTGTATTTTTAGCTCTTTCCTCTTAATTAGGACTTCTTTTGTGAAATCTTCGCTGATATAAATGTTCTGTGGTAAGAACTTTTTGTTCTTGAGCATTAACATTTTGCGCCATTCGAGGGTGACTGTGATAATGATAGGTCTTATTTTCTTTCCAGTTGGTTTCCCAAGTCTGCGTGCGCTGCTGATTTCCCATATGTCCCAAGGTTCGATGCCACCTTTTTTACTGACTTCATTAAATACTTCTAAAACCCGATGTAAGAGTTCAGCAGGGCTTTTCTCCGTTTCCGTGACACCATGAAGTATTAAATTATTTTTCCTTAAATCCCTTTCTATGTTTTGCAGTTTATTTTTGAGTATATTGACCTCTTGTTTCAATTTTAGGTTTTCTTCCAATATTGGTTTTAATTTTTCGTCGATAGTCACTGCCATTTGCGCAGTGACGTTTTCTGTGATTCTAATAGTTTGTTTTTCGAATTGTTCTTCCATTTTGGCTAACAGTAACTGCAGGTCCATTTTTATTTCCTATTTGGTAGGATTTATTTGCTGTTGGCCACACTTTTGGGCTGGTATCCCGGTCTTGTCTATGATTTCGAATTTAGTATATAGCAGCACTGAATCGTGGACGTCGGAAGTTCAGCTGTCAAAGATGTCAGACGTCAACTTGAAAAGTGTATCTATTTATGTTATAGTTGTTTGTATAGCTAAACTTCGTGATCTTTTTTTAATGGATTTTCGCGACAATCACTGATAATTTCCACTGGATGAGTTTTTGTTTTGTTCCTAATGTGTTGATTCACGTTTTAATGCACTTTGTTGGGAAGAATCACAAATTTAGGACACTTTAACGTTAAAAAAACTTGGGAGACAGATAAGACGCGTATTTCGTTTGACAGGTCGGAACCGGAAATTCTACCTAAGTATTTGATATTAATTTCTACTACCTCCATGTGTTCCCGAGAAAAAGGTGGTTGACAGACAGACAGACATCTCAACGAAGTGATCCTATAAGCCTTTATTTATTTTCAGTTGCACCTTCTACTGTATACACTTACTGTTCTGCTGGGTGTACAACCACAGTTTCCCCACCACGTTCTCCTGGTGGGCACTCAACATAGCCTGCGCTTGTGTAACGTGCGTCGCTGGTGAGTTCCTCTGTCTGCGCACAGAGCTGCAGGCAATACCGCTGAGCAACATCGGCGCTAAAGTGGACTTATGAAAGTTAACCGTTATATTCACGTAATGGGTGGACTATTCAGATATGATGGGTGGACTATTCACGTATAACGGATGGACTATTAACGTATAACAGGTGGGCTATACGCGTGTAACTGTTGGACAATTTGTGAATAACCAATGGGCTAATTGTGTATAACATAACCCTGGTTACCAAAAGCATACCAGGATGTAATTCACCTAGTTTTCTGCTGGGCTTATAATCACATTATTCGCGCGCGTGTTGGTGGGCGCTCAGCATAATCTGCGCTTGTGATAAGTGTGTCGCCGGCGAGTTCCTCTGTCTGCGCACCGAGCTATAGGCTATACCGCTTAGCAACATCGACTCTAAAGTGAACTTATGAAAGTTAACCTAGTGGGTGGACTATTCAAACATGATGCGTGCACTGCACTATATGCGTATAACGGGTGGACTATTTGTTTATAACCTATTCGGATAGACGATTCGGATGCGTAATCTAGTGTTAAAAAAGTACCAAGAGTAGAGCAGTATGGTACAACCCCACCACATCTCCCGATGAGTGCTCAACTTAGACTGAGAAGTGATCTGTTTTGTTCACATGAGACAACACATAATCACAGTGTGTACATTAGTCCAATAATCATTTATTGGACTAATGTACACATGCTAAACTGGACTATTTGTGCATAATTAAGGTGGACTATTCGTGAATACATAGATTTATAATATGTTGAATACATAGATTTATAATATGTAATGTAATTGATGCCTAGCGTTAAGTTACGTAAGTTACTCATTGTTACATATTTATTACGAACAGAATAAATTTCATTTAATTTAATTTCATATTCTTATTGCTAGTGATTGTTTAAAAATGTCCTTAAATTAATAACAAAATACTGTGCGAATTGTAGAAAATTGAAATATGTACCTTTATAATAATTTAAATTACCACATTAATAATTATTTAAACTAGCTTTCCTTAACTTATTTAAATTAATTTATAAGTTTAAAAAAAATTGTTATCAATGAATTAATTTGTGAGAATGTGATTTCCTATGACATTTACTTAAATAGTATTTGTGGTTATAGTTGAAAATTTCATTTTATTTATATTTCATTTTATAAATATCATTATAATTTCGAATTCTATCAAGATATTGAGAGATTTGAAATATCATTCTAACCTTACAGATCCCTTAGGCTCTTAGTACAAGATATAAATGTTTGTCAATTATTATTGCACCATTGTTGGTTATGGTTAACGTTAAACTTGACCACCTAAGCAACGACTGAGTTGCAAAAGTTGGTTCTTCTACTTTTTACCAAATTTTTTTAGGTTCGTTTCCAATTTTTTCGTTATTCAAATTCAAATGTTTTTTATTCAAATAAACTTTCACAAGTACTTTTGAATCGTCGAGTTACCACTGGTTTGGAATGCCATTCCCACCGAGAAGATCCAGAAAGAATCTCGTTGGTCGCTCTTTTGAAAAAAATAATTTACAATTTCATTAATTTGTAGAATACATTAGTAACAGCTGTCCTTAGCAATGTTGGAGCGAGTCAAATCCATGCTCCTTTGTCATTTACGTAATCTTCAACAGTATAATAAGCTTTTTTCAGGAGCATATTTTTAATGGACTTCTTAAACTTGTGTAAAGGCAATTTTAAGATAGGTTGTGCAATTTTGTGATAAACTAGAATGCTCATTCCCATGAATGACCTTCGGTTAGACCTAACCATCAATGGTGCAACTGACCCTTAATATACCGGTGGTTGCGACCTAGCGGACCAACTTGTATTTGGGTTCAAGTTCGTCCATTAGGTACATCGACAGCCAGTGTTTCGGAAAATTTTAATCGATGGTAGGTACTGGATTTGTAACTTTATATCAAGGGTGTTTGGGTCCATTACTCTGACTACTCCAATACACTCCATGTTGTTGGTGTGATTTTAAATCTTGAACAAGTCAATGGAGAAGTTTCCAATTTTTTTTAATAAAGAAATGGACTTAACGTGACTTCATTTCAAAGCACTTAATTTGTGTGTGAAGATAATTTTGAAGTACCTATTAAATCTAAAACTCACTCACATAATTTCTCACTCGTGTAAGATTCAGCAATCCATGTACATTAAATAATTAATTTCTCAGTCATTTTATTGGTGGATTAAAAATAACACTGATTTATTAGATTTGATCTATATTTTACTTCCGTTGCGTTAAATATGATATTCACAACATCATGAAACTTCTCCAATCTGCTAATGTTCATTTTATTCTAACGCCAAAGTGTTTCGACACTCGAATACGCTACGGGTATGAATTCTCGTACTAAGGGTACTGGGGGCCTAGTGGGAGATTTTGTTTTTCGTATTCGTCTTCGCCGTATTGATCGAGCGCCGATCTGTCGTCAGCGCTTGACAATTTACAAATCGTAGTTTAAACTTTAACTCGATCGAATAGGTAGGTAAAAAGTCTCCCACTTAGCCTGCCGTGCCTAAATTTCGAAATGCGTATCCTTAAGTTTGAACTTGAACTAACGATTCTGTGAAAAATCTGACTTTAGTTGAACTCGTCATGTCAGTCAGTTACAGTTACAGTCCGTCGAACTTATCTGACCCGCAGGGCGACCGAGTATCTTTTGCATCAATCATTGATACATCGCAATCACCTCTGATTGGTTAACACTCTTCCACTATTGGACGAAATCCATTGACGCAGCAAGAATACCATAAATTCAGCCAATCAGAGGTGATTGCGATGTATCAATGATTGATGCAAAAGATACGCGGTCGCCCTGCTGGTGACAGTGTCGCTGTTATGCATTTAGTGATCCTATTATCAAAAACTTAAGTCAAAAAAATTAATTCCAATTTGGGCCACCGGGCCAGATAAGTTGGTGGGACTATATCTTAATATTATTATTTAACAATTAAAATGTTTATATAAATGCCTAAAATGTGAAGATTGTAAATAAAAATCATTGAATTATTATAATTTGGTTTTAATTTTATCTGTGTACTTACGTAAAACCGCCCGCCAACCCGAATTGGAGCAGCGTGGTGGGTCTAAGCTCTAATTTCCTTTCTCCTTTGAGAGCGGAGGCCTGTGCCCAGTAGTGGGACGTTATTGAGCTGTAGTGGTGGTGGTGGTGGTGGACTTATGTAAAATGTTTTTTCATCAAGGAACTGTTTGATATACTTACATGTCGCCGTCAAATCGTAACACGTTATAAAACGGACCCATTTTGTAATAGGTAGGTATACCATTGTCCTAGTTTTTTATCCACTACAAGTTAGCCCTTGACTGCGATCTCACCTGCTGGTAAGTGATGATGCAGTCTAAGATGGCAGCGTACACGGCATCATACCGGAACGCCAAATCGCTTGGCGGCACGTCGTTGCCGGTAGGGTGGTAACTAGCCACGGCAGAAGCCTCCCACCAGGCCAGACCAGGGAAATTTCAGAAATTATACTATATTTCCAAACCCTGCCGGGGATCGAACCCGGGAGCTCCGCACGTTAAGGCAACAGCGCTCAACACTGCGCCACGGAGGTCGTCAAAATGATGATCGACAGAAGCGACGCGACGCGATATGAAGTCATAGAAATAGACAAACTTGTCTACGCGACAATGTAGGCCACGTGAAGGGTGACCTACTGTTTGATCTACGCCGCGATGAGCGATGTCGCCGACATCTACCCTCTAGCGACGTGTCCCGGAACAATGTTGTCCCATAGAGAATACGAGGTTAGGCTCGCTATGAAGATTTCTTAAAAGAGGAGTAAGTAAGCCAGACTGATATTCTATTTTTAAACAAGTAATAAAATTAAAAAATTTAAAAAACCCACGACGAATTGCAGAACTCCATTGAAACAACAATTAGAACTTAGCAAAATATAAAATAATATCTAAAACACAGAACTGCATATTTGCCGGCTCAGTAGTTTTTTTGACCAGCGTGGTGGACTATGACCAAACCCTTCTCATTCCGAGATAAAACTTGTGCTTAGTAATGAGTAGAGGTGTCAAATAGTGTTAAATTTTAATATTCTGCTAAAAATTGTTAGAAAAAATGTGAGGAGGAGGAGGGGCTTAAGGAGTTCCTGTGACCACTTCCTGGCTCCATCACGAGACCCTGGGCAACATTTAGGTTTAAAGTGCTTGTCAAGACAAATCAAGAGTCCAAATACGGAGGGTTAACGATGAGAACTTAAGGAGTTCCCATGACCACCTCCTGGCTCCATCATGAGACCCTGGGCAGCATCTAGGTACAAAATGCTAGTCAAGACAAATCAATAGAGTCTAAACACGACGGGTTTACGATGAGAACTTAAGGAGTTCCTATGACCACTTACCAAATCACGATTGCAGCTCAACTTGATTGTCTATGGTCCTAAAACCTGGAACCTTCTCACAAGCTATACATATCTAATGCAAAAAACCTCATCTCAATCGGCCCAGTACTTTTGAGAAAAATAGTAACATTGAAAAATCATAGATTACAGCTCAGCTTGGTTGTCTATGGTCCTAAAATATATCTAAGAACCTTCTAACAAGCTATACATATCCAATGCAAAAAACCGCATCTCAATCGGCCCAGTACTTTTTGAGAAAAATGGTAACATATTGAAAAATTAAAATCATAGACTACAGCTCAGCTTGGTTGTCTATGGTCCTAAAATATATCTAAGAACCTTCTCACAAGCTATACATGTCTAATGCAAAAAACCGCATATTAATCGGTTCAGTAGTTTTCCAGAAAAACGGTAACAAAAAAGTGCACAAACAAACAAACAAACACACAACCTCTTAGGGCAAACACATATTATACCGTCTCCGTTTCGTCGAGGCTAAAAAAGGGTTTGAAAATTGAGCAGTTTTAGCAAAATGGAAATATGTTCTATTCATTGAGTTACGATACGTCTTATTGGTTCTAATGGTGCAATCCATGCTAAAATTCTACATCAATGTTTCTATTGCTTGTCATTATTACAGCCTCAGAAGGACTAGAATCCAGAGTCGTTAAACCAGTTATATATAAATAAAAAAATTATTCTTCTTGCTGTAATCTTCTTATTTTGTTCTTTAAGAACAAAATAAGAAGATTACAGCATGGCGATTTTATAAAAGTGACATCTATATAGTGTAACGATCGCAATCATCTCTGATTGGTTAACATTCTTCCACTATTGGCCAAAACCCATTGACGCAGCAAAAATGCCATAAATTCAGCCAATCAAATCAATTATTCAGACTGTAATGTGGCGGTCTTCGCAGTCCGCACATAATCCAATAGATGGCACTACTAGTAGCGCACTAAGTACACGAAGAGCCTGAATCGCATTTGCGAAGTTTTCTCTGAATTACGATACAACTTCCAAAGATCAATGGTCTTTATCTATTCCGTGGTCGGACCAGTGGTCCCCGAGCACAACACTCGATCGGAGGATGATCATCCTATTGTTACAGTAGATACATATCACCTGCTCCCAAATAGGTTTGATGAATGATGCAGGTTTTACTAAATCGCCCGCAGAGAGAAGTAGAGGGAGAACAAAGTTTTTGCATCTACAACGTCAGCAGGATTTACTAGACAGAAAGCAGTAAAACTCAGTGTTTGATTATAAAGATATATTTCAAAACAAAACAACAGTATCAGCAACATAATAATAAAATTCAATAATATGGAAGTTATCACAATACAGCTTAGAAGTTCTAAAAAGTAAAGCTATTGCTTGCGTTTCACTCTTACAGCGTGCTATAGCATTTCGCTTACGATCTACTTATCTAGTACAGTATCTTTTTTTTCAATACATTTGCTCATAAGGTGTGTCTAAACATAGAGCTGCAATTTTGGCGGTTGCCGCGCTGTTATTGGACGTCTGCCACACATTACTTCGTGGGTAGGTATAGTCCTTAAGTCCTTCGCAATACATTTGCTCGTAAGGTTGCTCAGGTGTGTCTAAAAATAAGCGGCAGTTTTGCGCGCTTGCCGCGCTGTTTTAGGACGTCTGCCGCGCATATTATATTTGTGTACGTATAAAAGGCATGATGACAGTAACCAAGAATCAATGAAATTATGAATGCATCTAATGAAATAGGATTCATGGATTATAAAAACGTATTTATTTTTCTATTTCGAATGAGATTGCTATTTATTTTGATAAAATAAAATTATAAAATACAGCAATCCGCCATATTGGTTAAAACACCAAGAAGCGAATGACGTCACAATGGTTTGTTTTCGAGCTTTGACAATCACACTATTGCTTACTGCACACGGCACAGAGTACATTGGTAAAAATAATAGTGAAGTCACAAACGACGCCAAGACACCGGCGAGCGTTTTGGCGTGAATTTTAAAATTTAAATTTCAAATGCCAATATTATCTACCAAACCTTACTTTTCTGCTGAAATAAGATACGAGTATTTTTCGAAATAGTAGATACTTCCGAACATAATCTGACCATTTTTCAAATCAGTCATCATGCCTATTCTCAAGACCTCACTAGCGCGCTGCAGAATTGTGTCCTGCAAACGCCGCGTATTGTTGCCACGGTCTTGCTGTTATATGATTGGACACACCTATATTTAAGCCGTGGAAAATTTTGTGCATGCGCTTGAATTTTGAAACAGGGCCTTAGGGCCTAGCACCAAAATTTGATAGCGATAGCGAGTGTCACAATCGCAATCACCAGTTAATGGCTGACATTCTATTGAGAGCTCACACACGAACCTACAGCAAGAACTTTAACTCCTATTTATTGGTGTTATTATTTTAATAATAATGTAAGTATTAATCCTAAACATATAATTAACTTATTTACTTAGATTATTGTTACAATGTTATGGTGCTCTAGTATCTGTTATATTCTATGTGGTGTATGTTTCATTTAATTTCAATATATTCATATTGTGTATGTACACAATATGAATATGAATTTCAGGTGCTCAAGCACATGCTCAGAATTTCCCACGGTCTCTTAGTCTATTTTGACATAATGTGATATTATGTGGAACGGTCAACATATCGGTTTCTACACGATATTGGCGTAGATAGGCCAAGGCCTCAGATCCGTTCAGCCGTTCTGGCGTGATTGAGTAACAATCATCCATTTGAGGTTTTTTGGTTCCCGCGGAACCTCTTTAACTTTCCGGGATAAAAAAGTAGCCTATGTGCTATTCCAGACTATAATCTATATCTGTGCCAAATATCATCCAGATCCATACAGCCGCTGTGACGTGATTGAGTAACAAACATCCATCCAAACTTTCGGATTTATACAGTGTTACTGTGCTCTAGCGGGTGGTGCATGTCTTTTATAATTCTAATATTTATTTCACAACACTCATATTATAGTTACCGATATAGTACCCTACCCTATCTTAAGTTTCTTAGGTAGTTATAAGCTAAGTCTGGACTTTTTCTACATTCGAAAAATTGGATATGTTTATGCTTTTCTGAGGCAGTAAAGTTAGCGTTTTATCTTGTTAATTCGAAACTTTGGTTTTAATACTGAAATATGATATTTTGCTTATTAGGGGTTATCCATAAAGTACATCACATGTTAAGAGGGGTGGGAGGGGTCCTAAGTTTCGTGACGTCACATTTCAAAATCTTATACATCCAAGTGTAAGTTTTGAACTATTAACGAAAAATATTTCAAAATTAAGTTAATTTTTTAAAATGTTTCATTTGATGTTGAATATTTATAATTTTTTTTTTAAATCCACTACAAGCTAGCCCTTGACTGCGATCTCACCTGATGGTAAGTGATGATGCAGTCTAAGATGGTAGCGGGGTAGCCTGTTAGGGGCATGGCAGTTATATTAAACCCATACCCCTTCTGTTTCTACACGGCATCGTACCGGAACGCTAAATCGCTTGGCGGCACGTCTTAATTTAAATGGAAATAAAAGTAATTTCGAAAGTGCTGTTTTAATTTAATAATTTCTAGATGTAAAATTGCAAGATATGTGACGTCACACTAGGGAGGGGGGTCTCACAAATGTGACCAACTGTGACAAGGACGGGGGGAAAAAATCACGAAATTAAGTTCGACGTACTTTATGGATGAGCCCTTATTGTGTGTATAATATTTTAAAAATATTGCTTGATTTACATAATACAATTTATAATTTAATCATAAGAGTGTTCGTTAGCTATTTATTATTAAAATAATAACAATGTGTAAAATAGAAAAGTATTTAACTCCGAACAATTCAAATACTTTCCTATATAAATAATTATAATTATAATTTATGGGTTATAAAGAGGGGTATATCACGCCAATAAATAATATCATTCATTTATTCATATATATATTCATGCCAACCAGTTTTTTTATGAATTATCGATTTTCTAAATAAACTTACCTATAAAGATCCTTTTGATATAAACTTATAACAATAAAAATGTGTATAACAATTTAAATATACAGTAGAATAAGTAATAAATGGGTGAAATAATAATAATTTTTTTACGTATCTAACATTTTTGTTCTGGGGCCATATTGCCAACTTTTAAAGCCATATTTTTACATTATTGTTAACTTTCATGTTTTAGTATTATAAATATTTTAGGGATGTCAAGCGTAGACAGAGAGAGGTATATAGACCAAGCCATATCTCCTTTTCACTCCCACATGAAAGAGATGCAGTGTTGGGATGTTACTCAAGATAGAATGAGAAAAAAATGTTTTTTTCTATCCCTTTCTGTTACCCGTGACACGGTTTTATGCTTATTGCATACTATTGTACTAGACAAATAATGACGTTTGTATGACGTTTGGGAGGTGTTTCAATTACCTATCCCTTTCGGTTACAGGCTGGCCTTGATTCTAGTGGTTAATTATTCTATGACCTCAAGGTACGTGACATCAAACTGTCATTTAGAGTAATATTGATTTAAGTTGGCAGTATATACCCCTGGTAAATAATATGTCCTCTTTCTCATATCACACTATCCTCTGATACGGGCTATTTACCTGTTGTTCTAGGTGAGCGACAGAAGCGACGCGACGCGATACGACGCCATAGAAAATGACCAACTTGTCTACGCGACAACGTAGGCCGCGTGAAGGGCCAGCTACTGTTTAATACTGTCGCGTCGTGTCGTATCGAGTCGCGTTTGTCGCTCCCGTAGACAACGAGTGAGCAACGAAAGCGACGCGACGCGATACGACGGACATTTTGGATTCATTTTCAAAAATCTTTCCATCCACTGAGTACTGACTAGGAAGACAAAATTTCTAATTGCCTACGTTAAATTATGCTTAATCATAACAATTTTAATTAATATTTTAAAATATAACAGCAATAAAACTTTATAATATGCAAGGCATTGAAAAGGCCTGTCAAAATATTGTGAATAATTCTAAGCTTCTAAATTCATTGTGTCTACATTTACTAATTAGTCAGAAAATTTGAATTGTAAAAACGAAATATGATATGGAGATCTTAGATATTACTTATGTTTCATATTGTTTCTAAAACAATGAAAATAGAGACTGTGGTAGGGAGCCCAAGAGGGGATTTTTGGATTTACTCCAGCGCGGCAGATTTTTTTTTTTTTTTTTTTTTTTTTTATTGCGTGATAGGCTTGCGCTTGACGACAATCATGCTTAGTGCAAAGCAATGATGAGGTCTAGGTTGGCACGCGCTTGCCTAGAAGATGCCTATTCACTCTTGCCTTGAAGGTACTTAAGTTATAAGTGGCAGGAAACACGTGCGCTGGGAGGGTGTTCCACACCCTAGCGGTTCGTATCAGAAACGTCGAGCAAAAACGCTTCGTGCGAGCAAATTGGACGTCAACCACATACGGGTGCCAACGCTCACGGTTTCTCGCTGTTCTGTGGTAGAACGGAGAAGGAGGAACAAGATTAATATATAAAGGGGGATTCTTTGGACCCTGTAGAAAACCTTCACCATATATGAGCCCTGTATATTGGTGGGTCTGCCTAGGACAGCAGATCAGAATAATAAATAAAATCGATCATCAGAAATACTCGAGCGCGTCAGATTAAGGTAGAGTGAGTTAATTACATGCTGAAAAGTGTAAATAAAAACCTCCAACTCCTTTTAGGTCTCGCTCAAATCGTCAGATTATTTGAATTTACACTTTTGAGCATGTAGTTAACTCACTCTACCATCTGACGCGCTCGAGTGTTTTTGATAATCGATTTTATTTATTTAAATTTTTGATCTGCTGTCCTAGATACCAATATACAGGGCTCATATATGGTGAAGGTACTCTACAGGGTCCAAATAATCCCCCTTTATATTAATCTGCCGCGCTGGAGTAAATCCAAAAATCCCCTCTTGGGGTCCCCTACTATAGAGTGTACACGTATTTCAAAACTTATATTATACAATACATAATTTCAAAACAATACTATTTGAGGTAGAACAATGTCTTATTTTGTAAAAAAAAAATTATGATAACAAAGTTTGAAATATAAAAGAAGCGAATGTCGACTTTAATGTCAAAATAATAAGATTCGAAATACATACTAATATTATAAAAGCGAAAGTGTGTCTGTCTGTCTGTCTGCTACGCTTTCTCGGCCCATCTGTTCAACCGATTTTGATGAAATTTGGTATAGGGATAGTTTGTATCCCGGGGAAGGACATAGGCTTTGTCCCAGAAAATTAAACAGTTCCCGCAGGAATCAAAAAACCTTAATCCACGCAGACGAAGTCGCGGGCGTCATCTAGTAATAACATAATTATGTATCAGTACTTATTTCGTTTAAAAGTTTACATGAAGTATAACAATATGGTGATTACTAGCTTATGCCCGCGACTTCGTCCGCGTGGTTTAAGGTTATTCGGTTCCCGCGGGAACTCTTTAATTTTCCGGGATAAAAAGTAGCCTATGTGTTATTACAGACTATAATCTATCTCTGTGCCAAATTTCATCCAAATCCGTTCAGCCGTTGGGGTCTTATAGAGTAACAAACATCCATCCATCCAAACTTTCGCATTTATAATATTTATTTGATTGATTATGTGATTGATACATTGATGTAGAATTTTTTTAGTACCTATACTAGATGTAGGATTAGCGCTTCAAAAATGTCCCCGACAAATTACAGCACAAATACGAAAGTGCTCTTATTTGCCACTAGTATGAGCCAACCTTAGCCAACATAACGACGCGTCAAAATGCTGCAGTGCTCATATAAAAAGTGTGCTAATATCCTTTGGCCAATGTTTGTGACAATGCGTCAAATATTGTAACAAACATTGACTGTTCTGGATAGACGGGATGCATGGAGTAGTGTTGGTGTTTTAAAAGTATTCTTGCTTAGTGATTCCCTGGTAATCCATTTCGTTATGCAGTAGAGTTGTTTAAGCCATCTAAAATATACAGATAACATTAATTTTTATATGATAATGATTTAACGTGAAGTGAAAACTTATTTAATTATGTTCAAATTCATTTTGATAAAATTGATATTACTGGAAACACACATACCTTAGTTACATAAATACACATAAAATACATGGGTACATAAAGATATTATATACTTTACATAAATATTTTATAAAAAAATGTAGTAAAAAATAATAAAAGCCGCAAAGGCTAAATCTGAATACAGTTTACTTGGTACTTTTAAGTTTACGTGTAATACGTCAATAAAACGTAGATTTTTAACCTTGATATTAATTTTAAAATGAAACTAAGTAAGGAAAATTTAATTTTAAGTTAAAATCTTACTTCTTAAACAAATGTTAGGTAGTTTAGTTTTAGTTTCCTCATGTTTTTACACAGATACTTATGCATATCATAACATTGTATAGTTATAAATATTGATAGAAGAGGAGAGAGTACGCCATTTAAACCTACGTGGTTTTTCGCAGTGCTACCCACCAAAACTGTATCAATATTTATTTTGATAAATAAAACATACTGTACAAGTATAACACATAAGTGAGTTGCTGGGGCGCGTAAGCTAGTAATAAATATACACGACCACATACCACCACGATATACAACTTTAAAAAAATCAGCAACTCCATGTCTCCATTGTTCTATTTGAATTTCGTTCCATTGAATTTTTTGTTTTTGCCTTTTTACAAAGACAAAAGGTCTTAAATATAAACATACTACATTCGTAATTCAACTTAAATTCTAAGTTTTAAGGTTTATAATACATTGACGTTCTTGATATTGACAATGTGATGCCAAGAGTTGCGTCTTGTTCCAAAATAGTGTAAAGGTATCAATTTGGCAACGTATGAAGTACCTTATTGCTTACACATTAAGTTTTATTTTAATAATAAATATTTTTGTACTTATTTTAAAAATTACTTTTTGTTTTGGATTGAAAGGTTATTCCTACCTTTTCTCTGATGACAGAACGTCTTAAAAATTAATATTTTCTAATCGTAATGTAGCTTTATGTGTTAAACTTAAGGTGCATAATTAACTGAAGTTGTTGCTAATATAATACCTTTTTCTACATTTCCCACTCAGCATACAAATGTTTATGTGTGTGCAAATTGGGACATTTTTGCGATATTTTTTGTTCGTGACCCTGTTTCTAGTACTCATTCTATTTCAATGGATTGATAGCATTGGATCACTGTATGCACTAACCTTAAAAATATTTTAGTTCAGGGTGCGCTCGAATAAGGCTCAAGACGAATGTAGACGAAATCCGCGAGCGTGCGGAATTCCGCTGCGATGCAGTGCTGAAGCGTATATTCCCTCAGACAAGCTCAAAATCAAACGTGTAAACGCACTTCTTGTGTGGAAGTTGTATGAAATTCACAGTTGGAACGTCATCAAATTTCAACGCATTTCAAAGTGAAAAGTTCTTTAAGCGCGTTGTGCACTTTTTGGTAGGGGGTAAAAATGTGGAAACGCGTGACCGACACCTCGCGTTGTTACGAAAGGTCTTGAATATAAATATAGTACATTCGTAATTAAACTTTAATGCCTTAGTTTTAAGGTTTATATTTTAAGTATTTTAGTCAGTATATGACTGCCAATTTTTCATTATTTTATTTATATTCCGTCAAGATTAGTAAGTTGATTACTATAGTACAACAAAATATTTTTTTTATTGGGATACCTTAAGAGGTAGCTTAATACAAATGGGTTAGAATATCTTGGTATGGAGCCTTACCTAAATACCATTCCGCCATTTTGTTTTTTATTTTTCAATATATTTAAACGCCTTTAGAAAGTTAAAATATTGGATGAAAATATATATATAAATAAAAATTAACTGCTTATTTATTTATTTATACAATTTACAGTCTGTATCACGAAGTAAGATCCGCGGCAGTCAATGGAACTAACACATGGCAGCAGAATGAATTTCGGCTAGATTCGTCTGTAGCCTAATGTCTATATTGTGTCTTACGTACATTTTTACAATTAGCACTTATTTTTACAATAAATAAGCTAAAAATATACAATGTATAAATGAAATCTCGACGGCATAATACGGTGCAGTTTTACCCGACTTTATTTTGCCCGCCTGCGCATGTATAGGGGTGATGTGTTTACGGCGATCCCTCGTCCACTTCCTTTATCACGGAGTCTGATTCCCATCGCGCTCTATCCGCTAAGAGCTCTTGAAGTTTCTGATAAAGATACAATAAATGTTAAATCCATACTAATTTCTAATATTTACTCATTTTACTAATCAATACTAGATCATTAGAGACTAATCATACTTATATTATAAGTGCGAAAGTGTGTTTGTTTGTTGGTTTATTGGTTTGTCCTTAAATCACGCCGCAACTAAGCAACGGATCGACGTGATTTTTCGCATGGGTATAGTTGAGGACCTAGAGAGATAGCTTTTTATCCCGGAAAATTAAGCGGTTCTCGTGGGAATAAAAAAAGCTTTACCCACGCGGACGAAGACGCGGATATCAGTTAGTAATATTATGAATGCGAAAGTTTGGATGGATGGATGTTTGTCGCTCAATCACGCCAAAACGGCTGAACAGATCTTGATGAAAGGCACAGAGATAGATTATAGTCTGGAATATCACATAGGCTACTTTTATCCCGGAAAATTAAAGAGTTCCCGCGAGAACGAAAAACCCTCAATCCACGCGGACGAAGTCGCAGGCATCAGCTAGTAATTACTAATCCATTCTTCCGTATCCATACTATCCATAATAATATTATAAACGTGAAAGTGTATCCGTCCGTCTGTCTGCGACGCTTTTACGGTGCCTCTTTTCACCGATTTTGACGAAATTTGGTGAAGATAAAGGGATCTTCCCGGCGAAGTATTATAAGAGATAGCTGCACTTTCAATTGCTAATATTTTTTTTATTGTTTGTAAGTTTATAACGTCTTTGAGAGGTGATATCTAGTGAAAGGCTCGATGAAGAGCGTCAGTTTTTGTACTGTTTAAATAGGTAATGTGCATACTTTAATACTGTACAAGAATCAGCTTTTATAATTATGGTTAATTTTTGGTAACCATATCACGTTTTTGATCGGCCATATCTAGTGAAAGGCCCATCAGTATGCGGGCAGAATTTCACTATCGTCCTCAGTGGAGAGTGTAGCATCCACCTATTACTGAATCAGCTTTCCAAGCGATAGTTACAAAAAGTACAGCTATCTCTTAGTCTAAAGGACATAGGCTAAACTTTATCCCGGAAAATCCAAGAGTTCCTTACCTCCGGCTTGTCGAGAATGATGATTCTGTTCTCTATCTTGGGGGCCAGTTCACACGCGTTCTGTTCCAAGTCATCTAGAGACGCGCGGCGGGTTAGTCTGGAATAAAAAATTAAGTATTCCGAAGAGCTATTCTGATGAACTCCCTGGCGCGGGTGTGCGCTGTGGTCTTAAGTGGGAGGTCCCAGGTTCTAGCCCCGGCAGGGTCAATTCGTGAATTTATAATGTCTGAATTTTCTCTGGTATAGCCTGGTGGGAGGCTTCGGTCATGGCTATACACCCTACCGGCAAAGACGTGCCGCCAAGCGATTTAGCGATTCGATACGATGTCGTGTAGAAACCGAGGGTATGGGTTAATATAACACATAGCGAAATATCATAGCGCGCTATTGTTCCATAGCGCGGATAACGTGTTATGTGAGGAGCCGACATGACGCTACGGCGTTATGAAAATAACGCGATCGCGCGCGGCGCCTCGTAGCACTTGTAGCGGCGCCCGCTTGCCGATAGCGCGCTACCGCTGGCCGATGGTTAGTCTCGCGTAACGCGCTGTTGTTAGTGAACGAGCCTTTCGAGCCTCTCCTTGATATGGACGATCCCTTATCAAGTTTTTCTTGGGTATGATCATCGGTATAATGATGAGAATGTACACATTACCTGTGGTGAGTGGAATGCGGTTCGACGGCCACCGAGGAAGCTCTTCGAAGCGGAGGTGGACCGTCTAGCTCGCTATTATCCAGCATCTTCACCAGGCTGTGTCTGTACCACAACCACAAAACTTTTACATTTTTGAAGTAATGTGTTTAATTCATAGGTTTCAAGGCAAAAGTGAATGTTCTGTGCTCATAACAGAGGACTCTAAGCGTCGTATTCCGCATTACTGAGGGTCGTGACCCCTTTCTCTTAACCACATAAAGGTAGTAGTTTTCTTGGGTTAATAACGAGGTGGGTTCCCAGGTCTTTCCGCATACGACTCGACTAAGAGTATAAAATCCTAGGTTTTTGTAACGATTATTATCAGATGTCAGTGATAATAACCGGGACCGACGGCTTAACGTGCTCTCCGATGCACGGAGGAAACGAAAAGGCCATATTTGTACCTCCAAAGTAGGTCATAAAAGAGGATACTCTTCAAAAGAGAATAGATACGAAACTTGGCTAGGGTGGCAGCACTGTTTCAAGCAGTGGACGTCTATCGGTTGCCGATGATTATAGCTCACCTGCTAGCTGAACTGCCTCGTTGGTCTAGCGGTTAGTATAGTCGACTGCGGATCACGAGGTCCTGGGTTCGATTCCCGGTCGGGCAAAAAAATTAGTATTGGGTTTTTAAATTCAGAAATTCTCAGTACTAGCCTGGAGTTGGAAGTTGGCGGTGTTTCACCCCCGTGTCTCGGAGAGCACGTTAAGCCGTCGGTCCCGGTTATTATCACTAACATGATAATAGTCGTTAAAAGCCCGCCAACCTGCATTGGAGCAGCGTGGTGGGTCTAAGCTCCTAATTCCCTCTCTCCTATGAGAGTGGAGGCCTTTGCCCAGCAGTGGGACGTTAATAGGCTGTAGGGGTTGGGTTAGTATAGCTCACCTTCGGCTGAGCGTGACGAGCGACTGCCTGTGTTTGGACGGCCGCGACTTGCCCGTGCGCACGTTGATTGCCGCAAAGTGGTTCTGTATAGCGATGCCGATCTCTGGGCACATGTCATCCGATACCTAAGTGACAAGGGTGACAGAAGCTTATAGTCTAGGAAACGAGGCGGGTGCGTTGTATGGAGATTGGATACCACTGCATTAAATCCTCAGTCGTTGAAACTTGGCAGGGTTGTTGTATGGTATGAACTAAAACTTTCACAAAAATATCCAAAAAAAAATACCATGACGAAGTTAGGTATTTATGCTCAAAACTTAATATTTTTGACTGAATAATTTATCAATTTCTTTTTTAAATAATAGCAGGTAGTATATTTATACTCAAAACCGAAATATCAAAAGAAATAATCATGCAGAACACCGATATTTAAATCGATTTTATTATCAGACCTAAACTGCGTTTAAGCGATACTGTGCCTTCCTGCTTTAACAATTGGGTATATATTGGGTATATATTGGGTGTCCTTGAAAGGATTGGTTTGTGTTTAGTTTTAACAAGCCTCGCATGGGGTGGTCACAGGTCAAGGTGTTTGAACCATGATGCATCAGCGGATACACAGAAAAAGAGATGTTATCCATCCATACTAATATTATAAATGCAAAAGTGTGTCATCTGCCTGTTTGTCTGTTACGTTTTCACGGCTCATCTGTTTAACCGATTTTGTTGATAGGTAGAGAGACACATTGCATTCCGGGGAAGGACATTGGCTACTATTTATCCCGGAAAATCAAGATCCTGCGGATTTTTCTAAAACGGACGGACGTACTTGCGGGCATTATAGATAGATAATAAATTTATTTGCCCACGAAAAAACAATTTACAATATTTACTTACATACTTACAATTAAATCTATTTTTAAAGCAAGGCCATTTTATGCGCGGACAAAAGTTCATTGACGCACCTTCACTATGAAACCCTCACGAAACTAACTATACTTGGATTTTTAATTGCGTGGAATTCTGACGTTTGTGACGTTCAGAAGTCACAAACATTTTTGTATTTTTGTTTTGGTCACATGCACCTATTACCTGAAATAAATAATTTATCATTTGTCACTAGCAAAATCCAAATAAGTACATATTACTTACTAAAGAATGAAATAGTCCTTTATTAGAATTAATAACTTTGCTAAGAAAGGATAAAAGAAACAAAAATCAATAATGATAATCTTTAGCCATTTATGGATTAAGGATTTTTGATTCTCGCGGGAACTTTTTCTTTTTCGGGAACCGGGAAATTTTCCGGGATAGTGCCTATGTCATTCTCCGGGATACAACCTACCTCAATACCAAATTTCGTCAAAATCGGTTGAAGAGGGGCCGGAAAAGCGTAGCAGACATACAGACGGACACACTTTCGCATTGATAATATTAGTATGGAAGTATGAATCCTTTTTTTAAGGCAATGAAAAAAATCTTATTTCACGCGGTTGAAGCCGCGAGCACCAGCTAGTTATAAATAATTAATTTTGTAGAAGTAAAAGAAACGTCAATGATAGTAGTATCATTCAGACGTAATCTAGCTAAATCCTAGATTCCCTAGCTTTAGACGTGAGAGTAGACTGCAGTGGCTGTCGTGCTCCAGAGCCTAGACTGGACTGTATTGGTGACTGCAGCAGCGGCTTTCTGCTAGTACGGTCGTTAACTAGCTAATGGAATGAATATCTTCGTCGCGCTTGGGCTTCGTTCTTCGCAGAGACACGTTGGTCGGAGCGCACCGAGCGAGATGGTTAGTCGATGTGTGAGCAGGAAAGTATTCGATCCGAGCCGCGCGTGCAATGCTTGTTACAGTATTAAGAAAACTTATCATTATCATCATCGTTGTCGTCGTCATCCTCATCATCCTCATCATCTAAAGACACATATTCTTTAATTACATGTTATTTGCACTTTAGCCATCTGTTTAAGGTAACATTAGCTTGCTCCCTCAACAAAAAGTTCTTTCACTTCCGCCATCTTGTTTTTTGCAACATCCAAATTGCAATCCAAGTTTGAGCTCAAACCAACTCAATTGGATTAAGCTCACAATGGGAAGTGGGCAATAATAATTGGAGTACCTACAGTAATCCCTTATTCTGCTGCAAAACTCGTCCATGACATTTTTATTATATTTATGTTTTTCTTTAGCTATGTCCAATAAATTTACCTTCAACTGCAAATTGATTTAAAACTTAATCAACATAAAAGTGACGAAAATAATAATTTCTAATTTTCAGTTAAAAAGGTTTGTTACTCATGCGTGGTGTGACCAGTTGTTTTGCTTTGTTTTCCCACATTAATTGTTTTAATATTGATATTTAATAACATTTAACGGATCGGCCTAGCAATCGAAAGAGGTAATAGCTTGTTTACTAAAACAAAAAAACAAAAAAATTCTAGGCGTCTGTCGGCCGTCATCCTGATGATCACGTCATTCGACTTACAGCTTGAATGTTCAAATGTGCTCTTGTTACTTGCTATTGGCACTCACGAAAAGTTGAACGAATACTAACAACCGGCTGGAAAAAGAATGATATTCAAACATGATTAACGTTAAAGAATTTAAATTATGATAAAAATATGTTGAAGGTAAACTTATAGCAAGAAAAGCATAAATATAATAAATAATGTTGTGGACGAGATGGCAGCGGAACGAGGGATCACTGTGCTTCGATTACCCGCTTACCATTGTGAGCTCAATCCGATTGAGTTGGTTTGGGCTCAAGCAAAGGGGCATGTGGCAAAAAACAATAAAACTTATAAAATGGCGGAAGTGAAAGAGCTTTTAGTCAAGGGACTGAACAATGTCACCCCAAACAAATGGCAAGAGTGTATATTATCACATGTTATTAAAGAAGAGGACAAACTATGCTGTATTGACCATTTAATTGACAGGTGTCTGTGACACTTTCATTATAAATGTCGGTGACGATGTCGAGGACGATGAAAACGATAACGATGATGATAAAAATTCATTATTTACAATAAAGTTTAGTATTATTTTAGTTGGATTTTTCTTTATCTTTTCTAATTACTTAAGGACTCTTTCAGTCTTATCGGTCGGTAATAAGTATATGGATCCTGCTTAAGCATGTTATTTACATGTATGCACATTACGTATACGCAAATATAAAATGTTCGTAACGTTTGTCACTTGAAATTAAAATAGTGCTCTATTAATTAACTAACAATTTAATTTAAACTAACAGTGTTATAAATTTAGTCTTTAGAATCCATAGCATAACTTATAATTTATTAGAATTTTTACCCTGTTTTGTGTGAATTGTTTTAACTATGGTATCACCAAGAAACGTCAGAATTCCACGCAATTATTAATCCAAGTATAACTACGCCAAAACTATAACTGTCTCTTTCGCGCATAGGAATAGACGCGCTTACGTGGTCGACAGTGGACTTCATAATAAAAGTCGTGACGTCTCACCAGCGAAACATAGCTGGTGAGACGCTTGTTGTTCATGTACAGGATATAATTGAAATAATTGATCAAGTTTCAGGCTCATCCTTTCAGAAAATTTAGAGTTCTGAGGTCATCTTTGGACGTTAGAAAATCACCACTTTGAAAGCCCCCCATTTCGCCAATTTTGGGGGAAAAATTAAAAAAAATATACTTTTGGACTCTATTCCTAATTATCTTTAAAATGATATACCGCAACCCTATGTAACTTTATAAAAAATATTTAACTTCGCATTCGCTTCTATGAGAGCCCCCCTGAAATAAAGATTTTTATTATTTTTTAAACCATATTCGGCGGGAGGCCATTGGTTTACACATTATATTTGAAGCTGAAGTAATTGCGTTCAGTAATTCAGAAGTTATAATGCTCTGACAGACGGACGGACGGACGGACAAGTGCCAATTCACCCAAGTAGACTCAGAGACCTTCGCTTCGCTCGGTCAATTAAGTTATGTGGCCTATTAACAACAATTCATTACTACATTAATTGCAATTCAAAAATATTTTTTACTTTACAGTGGCTTTGGAAGTTTTTCGGAAAGAATTTTTAAGAAGTCTGATGCAATAAAATCCTTATCCGAAGAACGCCGAGCAATAATACGACCCGCTTCGCTTAGCCCCCTATCCTCTAACTCCGTGGCTATCAAAAACTGAAAGCCACTGACATATATTTTATACATAGAAGGTTCGCTATGAAATAAAAATAATATTTTCATAGTAAACCTTCAATGGATATAAAATACTATAATAGTCAGTGGCTTTAATTTTTTGATAGCCATTGAGTTTATTTTTTAGAACAGGGGTGCTGGCATATTAAGCGTTAGTTCGTATTTTTGCAATGCAGCCCGTTATAGTGTGCAGATCGCTAACTAAGTGTGAGATGAGCGATCTAAAGAGCGAACTTTGAATTAGCTCAGACTTAAGACATGGTTAAAACGTGATAGATTTATGTTACTCACATAAGTCCATCTCGTTTTAACTCTAAGTAAAGCCTGAGCCAAGACGTCAAAGTACGCTCTATAGATCTCAGCATTAGTGTACACTGTACAGGTACCGTAATGTGACGTGACTATAATAGTAGCTGTTAAATAATTATGTTAAATTCTTGTATAGTAAGTAGCTGGTATATAATTTTGTTAAATGCTTGTTTAATTTTTTTTTGTTAATACTTCCGTGTATTTTGAACTTTGGTCTACAGGATAATTATATTATTATGCTACTCGGTTATAAAGCTATGTGCACATGACTGTAAACGTATAAAATATGATCACGTAAGTATTTATTTTTAGGTGCACTTAAAAAAAACGTGACTGTAAATAAAATATAATCACATATTTTTTTAAAAAGAAACGTCGAAATTCGAATCTCAAACTTCCATTGTTAAGAACAATTATTTACAAAGTAGTAATACTAGAAATAATTAGATAAAATAAAATACGCACCTATCTATTATAAATGCGAAAGTGTGTTTGCTTGTTGGTTTGCCCTTCAATCACGCCGCAAAAGGGCAACGGATCGACCTATTTCTTTGTGGTCTTTGGGGACATAGTCTACTAAGAAGTGAACTCATTAATTTTCCAGGATAAGAATCCTGGAAAATTAACGAGTTTCCGTGGGAATAAAAAAAAACTTATTCCACCCGGACGAAGTCGCGGGCATCAGCTAGCCACCACATAAAGTACTGGTACCACCAAGAAATTATATTTGTAATTATAAGCACGTATAAGGAAGCAGTAAACAGCATGCTTTATGCGTCTGATAAAGTTATGATTACATAATTACAACTGATAAATATATTTTATTGCACATCGGTAACAAAAGTGACCCAACTCAGGATAATACGAAAACGCGATTTCTGTTCTCTCAAATTGAAATCAAGCTCGATTTCATTCAAATATAATGAGTAATAAATTAATAATAGTTTTTTAAAAAAAAAGATTCCGACGAATTGAGAACCTCCTCCTTTTTTTTTGAAGTCGGTTAAAAACTAAAAAACACGCTTTTGACGCAGACACTCCGGGTCTCAGGAAAACAAAAAATCGCTAATCCTGATTATCCTAGTAAGGATAACGGGTCAAACTGTTTAAAATATTGAATTGTCATCGGTCCTTAATAAGTATGCCAAATTTCGAGTTAATCCGACGTTTTAAAGGGGGTCAAAATCATGTTCAAAGATTCCGTTACATACTAACATACAGACGTCTGAAGCTAATAAAAAGCGTGTAAAAAGCAGTTTAAGCAGTAGTGACATGACTATACGGGTTCCTTTATCTTATAAACACGAATGTGAAATTTCAGGAGATTTTATTGAAATTAAAATGTAATTAGTGGTTTAGTATTATTTGTCTTATGGATCCGTGGCGTCTATAAGGTCTCGGCTGAAAATCAGCGCTGTATGGTTTTTATATTGTGCATATTAAAAGCATACAGCATTATGCGGAGTTGGAGCCTTTTTTCGGGTTGTACCACACATGACTCCTGTTGTAGTGTATTTTGACGGAATTAAAGACTCCGGACGCGTTCGAATCTAGCCGGCTATATTACGATAGAATACGTGACTTTAACCGCTTGGAAAACTATATGTATATTATTTACTTCCAAGGCTAATAAATGAACTTCCGATAGAACTTAAATCTAAAATAACAAAAAAAACATCAAGTACAAAATTAAAAATTATCTATTAAAAACTAAATATTGAGTAAACTTAGTGTTATTCAAAGTGAAGCAGCCTGTATACATAAAAGTTTGATTTGTATGCGCAAAATTAGTCTAGTTTACTTTTATTTAAAAACTACCTACAACTAAATTATAAGGAAAATTAATAAGCAAGAACCTAATTTTTGTAGCTTAAATCTCTTATATTATACTTATGTAACACCTTAGATTAGATTATAATATAATAATTAATACATTTTACACCTACATATTTAGTTAATAAGCATGGAGGAATGTGCAGTGCTCAGACAAGCCGTCAAGCGCTTACGAGCACGAAGAAACCATAAAATATGTATTTTTTACTTGTGAAATAAAAAAAATAAAAAAAAGAACTTTAAATACGATTTCCCAAAAACTTATTATTTTGTGTTGCGTCACTTTTGTTGCAGATGTACGATGTCTTACAAAAAATGCATTTCAGTTGTACTGCTCATTGTTACTGAGTTTTTAACTCACACATTTATACAAATCTCAAGATACCAGTCGCTTTGCAGTAAACAAAAGATAATAAATTAAAAAAAGAACCACGTATACTCTTAGCAGCTGCCATGAGCTTCCAAGATAAAGTGGCCATAGTGACCGGCGCTAGTTCAGGAATCGGAGCCGCTGTTGCTATTGCGTTGAGCGCAGAAGGCGCTTCAGTGGCCATCGTTGGACGGAACCCAGCAAAGTTGGCCACCACAGCCGCCCGCTGCACTAATCCGCTGGTCATACAAGCCGACGTCACCAACGATGAGGACGCCCGGACAATCATACACCAGACCATACAAAAGTTTGGGAAACTAGACATTTTGGTGAACAACGCGGGAGATTCGAAGCAAGCGAGCGTATTCGATGAAAACATAATGGAGGCATACGATTTCACCATGAACTTGAACCTTCGTGCCGTGTTCCGTATGACCAGCTTGGCTGTTCCTTATTTGTTGAAAACTAAAGGTAACATCGTTAATGTGTCCAGTATCAGCGGGCATTATACACAGTTCGCTCCGTTTGTAATATCGTATTCAGTCTCTAAGGCGGCACTGAGTCATTTCGGCGCTTGTCTCGCTGCTGATCTAGCATCGCATGGAGTTAGAGTCAACACGATAAGTCCGGGGCCCACGGTAACTGATCTGCTCGAGAACAGCGGCTTTCCTGCATCATGGGATGACATGAAAGCGATAACAGCCCTCGGTAAAGTGTCGGAAGCGAAGGAAATCGCGGATTTGGTCCTGTTCATCGCCAGCGAAAAAGGGAAGTCCATCACCGGTTCGAACTACTTTTGCGACAACGGTTGTCTGATAAAGCGTCACTAGAGTAACAAGACGGTCTTGTTTTATTCAAAAAAGTGTTGTAATTTATATAATTTATAGTATATAGAGGTGATATTTCCTACAAATAAGTTTAAGTACATAAAATCTCGGCCAAGTGCGAGTTGGACTCGCGCACCGCGGGTTGCGTATCTTGGAAGGATTTGGTTTAATTATTCGACCTAGTCGAAGACAAGACGGCGCTACTTACAATTAAAGAAGATAAAAAAAACCTTTATAGTGTGTTATAGTTCACCGCTGATTTATAAGTAAACTGAAAAAGACTTCCTTTTATTTTTCCAGTAAATTTTACATTAATCTCTTCAAAAAAATCGCATTATTTTCGAACCGAAAAACTAAAGCTTATTGTTGATTTCTCAAAAACTATCCTAGATAGAAACTTCGTTATATTTTTGATGTAAAGATAACATGAATTTCTATCAAATCAAATTATTTCAGATTTTTCACTTTGCAATCCTCAGAGTAAAGGGGGACGGTGGAATTTTAAGATTTTTCACCATAAGTCAAAAACTAAGAAACTTAAGAAGAAATAAAAATTTGTTTTAGATTTGGCAAATGTAGCTCTTTCGCCTAACTCGATCTAGTAAACCCATTTTCAAAATTTGAACCACCCCCTTTTCAGCCTGTTTTATAATATTTGTGATAGTAATAATATTATTTTTTTGAATATTCTAATCACAACGATTCTAAAGAAGTTTCACTTCAAAAAAAGAGACTCACCAAAACCGGACACTGCCGTAGCATGGTGAATCCGTCGTTGCCAGAATGTAGGTACTGCTTGATCGCCAGACGATACTTCTGATCCCTCTGCAAGTATTCATCCCCTATTTTGACCACTTGCTCCGCGACCCTCTGACCTGGCGGTTTAGCGGGGTCGAAGGCAAACGATATGCCAGCTACCTGGAGGAAATAATCTAATGAACAACATAGTATAACCATATAGGATTATTGTTTTTATTTATTACTAGCGGGCCCGGCAGACGTTGTCCTGCCCTGACCCTAGAACCCGATTGCAGCGCCCCCTACCGAGTCCAATTGTGAATATAAACCATCCCTGGGCCCACTAAAACCCGCACAAAATTTTTTTTGTTAGTACATTTTTTCTTAAACATGTGCAATAGAGCATATATTCTTTATTTTCATAGAATAATAATTAAACCTCTAGAATCAATGCCAGCGTGTAATTGAAAGGGATAGGTAATAATAGGTAAAACGCTGCAATGCACCAAGCACAATAAGTGCTTTATGAACTAAACAAACTAAACCCGTGACACGCAGAAAGGGATAGAAGAAATCATATTTTGTTCTCATTCTATCTTGTGCAACATCTCAACACTGCATGTCTTTCATGTGGAAGTGAAAAGGAGATATTGCTTGGTCTGTATTACTTTCTCTGTCTACATTTATTTTGTATATTATGTATCATTTATATATGTGTGTGCAAAAGTGTTTATCTATCTATCTATGTTACTGTCTTCCAGACATATTTTTCCTATCGCCAACTGTTCAAGGTTTCAGCCTAGCAAAGCTTACCTGAGGAAACCTGCCCTCCAAACTGGGGTATTTGGAGACGGCGTTCTCCAACACCTTGAGGATGGTTTCCCCACTCGCTTCGACCACCACAATGGGGTCCCGCATCGGTATTATCGTAGACAGATCGCGAAGGGTGAAGTCGCCAGCTGGGTGCACCTTGGATCAAAGGACTAGTTTGAGTTTTGCGTTTTAAAGATTCCTTAATCAGAGGCTTATAGGCATGATGATAGTAACCAAGAATCAATGAAATTATGAATTTATTTAATGAAATAGCATTCATGAATTATTAAAAACGTAACTATTTTTCTATTTCGAGTGAGATTGCTATTTATTTTGATAAAATAAAACTATAAAATACAGCAATCCGCCATAATGGATTAAAAACCAAGAAGCGAATGACGTCACAATTGATTGTATAACTGCCATTCCCCTAACAGGTTAGCCCGATACCATCTTAGACTGCATCATCACTTACCATCAGGTGAGATCGCAGTCAAGGGCTAGCTTGTAGTGGATTAAAAAAAATTGTTTTCGAGCTTTGACAATCACACTGTTGTTTACTGCACACTGCACAGAGTACATTGGTAAAAACAAAAGTGACGTCACAAACGACGCCATGACACCGGCAAGCGTTTTGGCGTGAATTTTAAAATTTAAATTTCAAATGCCAATTTTATCTACCAAACCTTATTTTTCTGTTGAAATAAGATATTTTTTCGAAATAGTAGATAATTCCGAACATAATCTGATCATTTTTCAAAATCAGTCATCATGCCTATTGTCCAAGCAAATCGTTATCATTTGACAGCTTAAAACGTATTACTCGAACTGTATTAGGAGTTCAAACATGCTTTTTGACTTGTAGGCATCTATGAACTCCTTAAATAGGTCGAATTATACGTTTCACAAACGATTTCCTTTATTGATTACTAACTGATGCCCGTGACTTCGTCCGCGTGGTTTAAGTTCTTTTTATTCCCACGGAAACTCGGAATTTTTCGGGTTAAAAAGTAGCCTATGTTAATTTCCAGGTCCTCAACGATGCCAACGAAATCACGTCAATCCGTTGCTCCGTTGCAGCGTTATTAAAGGACAAACTAAAAAACAAACACACTTTGGCATTTATAATCTTATTAAGTACTAGCTAATGCCCGCGACTTCGTCTGCGTGGTTTGAGGTTTTTGGGTTCTCGCGGGAACTCTTTAATTTTCCGGGATAAAAAGTAGCCTATTCCAGACTATAATCTATCTCTGTGCCAAATTTCAGCCAGATCCGTTCAGCCGTTGGGGCGTGATTGAGTATCAAACATCCATCCATACATCCAAACATCCATACATCCAAACTTTCGCATTTATAATATTTATATATTTATTATTATTATTTGATGATCTGTTAAACGATGTACCATGGAAAACCATCATTCTAACACCTCCATTTGTCATTACCTGATCGGATCGGAAGGTCCCAGAGTTGAGCAGAAGCACATCAGCGCCGGTGGCAGCGAGAAGAACGTCGCAAACCCAGTTTCCCAGGTTGCACTCTTGGCGTCTCACCACGGAGAACCTTCCTTCTAGAGGCACGCAGAACTTGCCCAGAACTTCGTCCATTTTGCCGTCTATCATTGCTAAAAGTTAAGTTTTCGGTCAGAAACTACAATTCGCGGTAAAATAAATTGGCACTCATAGGGACTGCCGATAGAATGAAAACGTAAATTAAAATTAAAATATAAACCTTAACACTAAGGCATTAAAGTTTAATTTCGATTGTAGTATATTTATATCTAAGACCTTTTATCTTCGTAACAACACGAACATGTCGCTGTTCGCGAGCATGTCGGTGACGCGAATCCACAAGTTTAACCCCTACCAATTGATAATAATTATTGCTGGAATTTAGCAAACTTTATCTTTAGCCGCGTTGAGAACTTTTTGGTAGGGGGTAAACTTGTGGATTCGCGTGACCGTGACCGACATGCTCGCGAACAGTGACATGCTCAAACGTTGTTCTACATTCGAAATTAAACTTTAATGCCTTAGTTTTAAGGTTTATATTTCAATTATTTAAAATAAAAAATATTTAAATAAATATATTTAAATATTCGTTTTCACTTCTATCGGCAGTCCCTTTAACTGCCAATGTTTTTGTATTTAATTTATTTATCATATAGCTACACTAGCGACGCCGTCACAGAGTCAGGTTTGTAAGACTTTATGTCACTCACCGGAATATTTGTCAACTTTAGCCTTGAGCTCGGCATCTTCCTCGTACGCGCTGCTGACGGCGACGTCGCTAATCTCAACGCGCGCAATCTCCGAGCCAAAGTTGATGTTGATTTTGCTGAACTGACGGAAATCCGTGCCGCTTTTCACTATGTATTTGTTGTTTATCTGAAATAAAAACCCGGCTGAGTTTGTTGTGGGCTCTTCTCAGATCAGGGTGCATGTGGAACCCTCGTAGCTTTAGTTTTAAGATCCCTCAGTGTATTATCACCGTCTTATACTTTGTTTATTTCGTCTTATACTTTGTTAGCATGGCATTTAGAAGGTGTACTTTGTAGGTACCTATTTTGAATAAATATGTTTTGAGTTTGAGTCTGAGATTGGGGAAAGGAATACTACGTTATTTTAACGCACAGACCACTCAGCCTCTGGTCTGTGTTTTAACGTATAAACCATCGTGAGTGATATTCATTTTAAGTATACATAACGCGGTCGCTGACTGACTGCGGGCCGCGTACCGTAAAGCTCTCTACGAGGGGTGTTGTGGTAGAGAACCCGCTCTCAGGGCAGAGAACTTTACAGTACGCGGCCCGCAGTCAGTCAGCGACCCTTCGCGCGAACCGGCTCATAAATAAGGGCCCCGAATGGATTCGAAACTATTCGGGCATTTTCCGACGTAACACCTGAGTTTATCCGGTAATTGTGTATAGTTATTAGTTAGAATACTAAATTACTGCCCAGGCCGGAAATAAAGCAATTCACGGCTGAGTAATATTGGGAGGACGAGGCGAAAACGAGGACTTAAAAAGTAATTTGAAGAAAACGAGGCCGCGAATTGATATTTCGGCCGAGATTTTAGTACTTTTCTCTAATTTGCGAGGAAGAATTTCTTAAGAAGCTTTTCTACATTACCGAGAGATGGCGTTAACTTATCTTAACTCACGCTAAATTTTGTGTACGCCATATTATGGGACATAATGTGATTTCCTACTTGAATGACAGAGGCATAAAAAGAGCCAATACACGTATTGTTTTTTTTGTAGCATAAATAATTATTACCGTACCGTCTCTGACTGTGTATGCGAAAGTTTCAGTTGCTGTTGTAACCCACAATTTGGCAAATTAATCATTTATTACTATGATTTTTTTTATTTTTTTATTTTTTTTTACTTACCTCTAAAACTTCATAGACGTGATCATGCCCTCCCAATATAAGATCAATCTCGTTGCAGCCCTCAGCCAATTTGATGTCATTAGGTGTCCTCATATGCGTCAGTGCTATGACGTATTCACAACCCTGGAAAATAATAAGACCTTACAAAAAAAAAGAGCCACACCCTACTATAAGATTTTAAGAATCCGTATCCCGTTCAACTAATTTCTTATGAACTATTGATGAGCTTTGTGCATGTGATATTAGAATTATAACAAAAAGAAAATTTAAACATTAAAGATTAATCCTTATTTAGTGGACTATTGCAAAAAATGTATTAACTTTATTGAAAAATATAAATGAAAGTTTCATTCTTGCGAATGACGTTTACCATTTTTACACCTTTGGGTGACACTTTTGACCCTTATAAAACCACGATATTTTAAAATAAATGAGTAATAAAAATATATTATTATTTTTATTACTCATTTATTTTAAAATATCGTCGTATAACACACTCTTAGAATACATGTAGTTACACCGACGTAATGTAAAGTGTATAATGTATGGCGTCAGAGTAAAATGGATCCAAACCCCATTGATTTAAAGTTACAAATTCAGTACCTACCACCGATTTTAATTTCGCATTATTTACACTTGGAGCGCTGGCTGTAGATGTATGTAGGAACTGGAGCATTCACATTTATAATATAAGTTTGATATTATTTTTATGCGTTTTCTTAATCAATTATTCAAATATCAAATAATAAATATTATAAATGCGAAAGTTTCGATAAATGTATGGATGGATGTTTGTTACTCATTCACGCTCGAACGGCTGAATCGATCTGGATGAAATTTGGCACAGACTTTTTATCCGGGAAAACTAAGGAGTTCCCGCGGGAACTCCTAAGTACTTAGGGACGCAGTCGCGGGCATCAGCTTACTAAATAATAACTCTTGTTACCTCTTGCTTCAACTGGGACGCTAGCTTGTTTCCAGCTTGCAGGAAGTCTATAAACGTCACCTCCTCTGGGTTTATTGTAGCCAGAGTGTCTAGCCATTCCTGTGAACGAAATGAAATGTTTTCTCGAATGAAAACTTCATGTAGGATAACTACCACTGGTTCGGATAGAAGATTCGAGTGACAAGAGCCAGCAAAAAACTCACAGTTACTCTTTTTAAAAAGAAAATATGTTACAAAATGCATAGATATATACGAGTATGTAAAAAGTTATTAAATTGTCTCGAAGAAATTGCTCAAATACTATATTTTCACGTGATCTAACTTTATAAATAGCTTACTAAGGTGCCGTTTTTATTTCGGTAAATTGTATGTACTTATCAACAATTGACTACTGAACCTTACTCCAACCCTCCATTAAAATTAGTGATGTGGCGGACATCTGTATCCGTATCCGCGGATATCCGAGGGAGAAGAAAGATCCGGATCCGTATCCGTTACTTTTTGTCGGATATTTTACGGATCTTTTATCTTATTAATTTTCAATTGATGAAATTATGAGGTGATTAACAATGAAAAGCTATTAAATTCCATTCAGATTATTTTTTATTTCTTAAAATCTATTATTTAGCAACTTTATTATGCAAACATTTATCGTAGTGAGTTTCAAGAGACAGCGATTGAGTAAGAAAGTTAAAATCCGTATCCGTATCCGCGGATCTTGACACCAAATATCCGTATCGGCGGATGTACATTTTTAACGATCCGACACGTCACTGATTAAAACACGACAGTCATCAATCAAACAACCATGCAATTTGAAACCATTTAAAAAAAGTAAAGACCAATATACCTGTTCCACTAGTCCAATAAGTCCTATTTTATGTCCGTTGCACATTAACGCGTGTGTGATTTTGCCGTCGCCGAGCGGCCGTCCGGTCTCATTGTCTATGACGTTCGACATTAGCCACGGGAAGTTGCACTGAGCTACCAGGTTTGACAGCACGTCGAGGCCGAAATCTTAAAATTATAGATAGATGGACAATCGATTTATTTGCCCACAAAAACAACAATCCATACTAATATTATAAACGCAAAAGTGTGTCTGTTTGTCTGCTACGCTGTACAGTGTACACCCATTCTGGGTGGTGTCACAGACGAAAGTATTACATTTGTATCTAGTTTTGTCTTTGACACCACTGGTGAATAAACTGTTTTTCTTGCTTTCTTTTCTTCTTTTTTTTTCCCGTAGGAATTGAAAAATCTTAATCCACGCGGACGAAGTCGTGGGTATTATCTAGTTTACAATATTTGCTTACAGAAGTAAGTAAATCTATTGCCTATTACGCTATCGTTCGTGAACGAATAATTATACCTATCACACTGGAATTCTCTCATTTGCGAAAGTTTTTAATTAGAACACTACACACTACACAGTGATAAAAATAATAATTGGCAGTTATATGGGCTGCCAAATATTATTTTTATCACTGATAATAGAAGATGCTGATAGTAGAAGAGAAAACGATCTTTTTTTTCTAATTTATATATTTTTTTTCGTTTATTTTTATTTTTTTTATTATTAAAATATAAACCTTAACACTAAAGTTTAATTTCGAATGGAGTATATTTATATGTTCGCGAGCATGTCAGTTACGCGAATCTTGGCCAATGACAGTTATATTGATAAATAGTAGAAATAGTACGTAAGCAATGACTTGATTTTCGGTCACATGCTCATTCATTCGTTTAAATTGTTCTAATATGAAAGTTACAGCAAAACTAGCTAGGTATGGCCCGGTATACTTTGTTATGCCTATGGTAAATAATTGATGGTTCTGTATTCGATATATCCGGAAATACAGTAGAATCTCGACTATCCGAATATCCATTATCCGATTATCCAGACTCATTCTTTACGGCTCTAATTACCGACTTAGAAATGATTTGACGTCATGATTTGTCGAAGTAACGTATGTAAAACCCTTTCTATTATAAAAAAGTTATTAAAATTTAATTATTGTTTGATTTGACTTTTAAATCGTTTATTCGGATTTTCGATTATACCCCTGGTTTTATTTGTGATTCGTATAATCGGGATTTTTCTGTACAACATCGACTATCAAAGTTTCGACTCAGGCCGGTGGATGGTATGGAACGTATGCCCAAACCGGGACAAACAAAGGAACATTAGTTTTTTCTAGCCGTTCACTTCGTTACCTCCCGCCGCGCTTGCCCGCACCGCGCCTCAATTCAAACCCGCTTAGTAAGGATAGCAACCGATGCTCACGTGCCTGGAGGGAGGTTTCGGCCGTGGCCAGTTACCACTAACCACCCTACCGGCAAAGACGTGCCGCCAAGCGATTTAGTTCTGGTACGATGCCGTGTAGAAACCAACTAGAGGTATGGGTTTAATATAACTACCATACCCACCAGGTTAGCCCGTTACCATCTTAGACTGCATCATCACTTACCATCAGGTGAGATCGCAGTTAAGGGCTAACTTGTAGTGGAATAAAAAAAACATACGTCCGTACCGCTCGCGATTGACACTTCTGTGTTTTTTCGAACTTTTGTAGTTGTTTTATTTTATTTTTTGTTTAGTTTAGAGTTGTTATAGGTATATTTCTGTTTAAGTTTCTATTAATTTTTTTCGCGTATCGTTTTTTAGGATGAGTAATAAAAAAAAGTTTTGCATAGCGCAGAATGTAGATTTTTATTGTCAATAGTATATAGTAAGTAATATAGTAGTAATAATAATACTAGTTGTGCCTATGACACGTCATTTTTTAACGGTCGACGACGGCCATCTTGAAATGAACAGCTAGTATAGATAGACAGAAATAACTCTTACCAAAATCATGGTTGCCGAATACGGCACAATGCGTGCCGATTTCATTCAGCACAGGCACCATTTGCTCGCCTTTTGTAAATGTGCTTACTGGAAAAAATAATATTATTTATTTATTTAGTACCAGAAACTTAAAACCTAAAACATAAACATTGAAAGGCCATCACAAGGATAACTTGAAATGAAAACGGAATACATCAAAACAATCTTACAAAAAAATAAAACAAGTAAAGCTGATGAAATCAAGGATGTATTTAATATTAAAAGTGATTGACGTCTTGACAGGTTACAACTTAAACCTGTCAAGTTTAAAATAAACACGTGTACAGTTCCACAAACCTATCTGGCCCTTGGCCCGGTGGCCAAAGTTGGAACTAATTTTTATGCCTGTTTAGTTTTGTTTTTATTTTATTTTTAATAGATACTAGCAACGCTGTCACCGGGTCAGATAAGTTTGTGGGACCATAATTTGCACCAGCCGATCGGAATAGGGATAATGCCTATATCAAAAATAAATTATTTCTAACTGATTATTAAATAGAGGGTCTTCTAAAATACCTAAAATTCACATCCTCGGTTAGTTTTAAGTTTGATAACCATTTTAAATGCGTTGAAATTTGATGACGTCACTATTGTGAATTTCATACAATTGTATAATTGTGTAATTGTAAATTGTCCGTACTAGAACCGCGTTTGTAAGTTTGATAGAGTTGCTGATTTGATTGGGTTCTCATCATCCTTATTCTGTTTCTGAATATCGATTCGGAATGTCAATTCAATTCAATTTATTTCAAACATGTAGGACATACAGGTGTCTCTTATGCTACGTCATGTTTTGACTATACCACCGGTTCGGAAAGCAGATTCTGCCAAGAAGAGCCGGCAAGAAACACAGCAGTTGCTCTTTTTTTTTTCTTTTTTTTAAACAATCTATTACAATACATAAATAAGTATGTAAGTTAAATAAAATACAATAGTGTAAGTTATTATACTATCCTGTGGGGAGCAGGACCCAAAGTCAGTTGCTTCCATACAACTTTGTCATTGTCTTGTCAGAGGAAGCAAATCCATACTAAATAACTTCGTAACTATTGGAGAAAATTCCGAATGGAAAACTATACTGTACACTGTACAGTGTACGAGTGTGACATAGTTGACCTTGATTTTGTATAAATTGTGTCTCATTGTCTTCATTTCAATTCCGCCTAAAACCTTACCACAGAATACCTAATAAACAGTGGTTTATTGGGCCTAATAAACCACTGTTTATTAGGTGTAGTAAGTTTTGATTTAATTTTTATTGGTTGGGTTTTGAATAAAAAACAAACTCTATCTTACTTCAATGGTACCAAAATTTTCCTGACGAAAACATAATTGAATGAAATGAATGAATTACCCTTTTCATAAAAAGAAAAATGTTAAATAATGTAAATAACATAGAACTCGTATGTTACATAAAAAGTATTCGTATGATATACGCGTGTATTGATGATTACCGTCCTCGGCTATCTATCTCGGGTCTCAATGGCGCCTCAGCGGTAATCACCAACATTACACACTTGTAACCGTATCTGTGATTCCTGTTTATTTAAACTTTAAATAAACAGGAATCACAGATACAGATATATTAAAGGATTCCGGGAAGGAAATGATGATAGCGGTGAATAGGGCCTTAAGTTTTCAACCGATGTTGATTCAATTTTGTAGACTTTGTTTGGGTATCTTTTACCCTGTTTTACTTACACATGCTAGGGGAGAAGGCATCGCCGCTGAACAATACGAGGGGGTTCAGATGCTGCAGCGCCTTGACTGCAGTGCTGAACCTCAGGGCGCCGCCCACTGGCTCCGTATCTGATGAATAGGGGTAAAATAATCTTAAATTAAAAACTAAGGTCCACTAGTTTAATTTTGTAATGCTGTCCCTTTTTGGCAACAACCATATATATTTGCCAAAAAAGGTCAGCATTGCAAAATTTAACTAAATCAGTTCAAAAAAGTAATTCTATACTTATACTTAATATTATACATGCGAAAGATTGTCTGTCTATCTGTCGGCTACGCCTAAGCGGGCGGAACTTAGGAACATTAGCGAGTTCTAGTAGACATACAAGTCTAAAATGAAGAATTCAAGAAACCGTAATTAACGAACCGTAGTATCCAGAATTTCCCTCTCTCTCTCTCGCAAATTCTAACACTTTCAATCAGACAAAAATGTGGCCAATCCAAGTGTTGACAATAAAGTTACGGAAATTTTTGAGACAATATAACTGTTTTATGATAAGGAAAAATGGCGACGAAAAATACTAACTAGTTGTTTTCGCCATATATCACCTACTTTAGAAATATGTCAAATGTCCGTAATTTTGAGGCTTCGATCGGCCGCATATATTTTGGCAAAAATGAGTCTCATAATTATTGAAAAAGATGAGAATGTGCGAGAGAGAGAGATAGTCTGGACACTAAGGTCCGTAATTTCGGGATTCTGCCAGTTTTCACTGTCACGTCCCTGTCATTAAATTGACAGGAATCAGACTAGTAGGTAGTACCTAGTACCTACATACCTCTTATAGTTTAGTCTTAGAACTTTACTTGTTAGGCACATTGCGTAAGTGTGCGTGCCTCTTGGAGCAGTCAGTTGTACGCTCAATCACGTACACGCACACATTTACACGTATACAATATGTATACGGATAGGACTTTTAACACAACCATGAGCCACACGCGCCTTTGAATTATAAGAACTATACAGACTTTAGTTTTAAAAAAATTGGCAGTCATAGAGACTGCCGATAGAAGTGAAAACGAATATTTAAAATAACAACACAGCACTTTTAAAATAATTAAAACATAAACCTTGAAACTAAGGCATTGAAGTCTAATTACGAATGTACTATATTATTTATACTTAAGACCTTTTGTCTTAAGAACAACGGTGTCGGTCTCGCGTTTCCACATTTTTACCCCCTACCAAAAAGTGCTCAACGCGCCTAAAGAAGTTTTCACTTCAAATAACTCACTTGTGGTCTGCTCGATGTTGTATACATCGTTGAAGTGCACTATGAGCACATCGTCAGCCATCCCTCGCCCCGCCAGCTGGCTCACAGCCCGCCTGCCCACCTGCCTCACCTCCAGAGACGCCTGCAACGTATCGACTCACATTGACAAAGAAGTGAAGTCCCCACCAGCTCTATTCTCTAACTCTCTCTTTGCATCGTATTCCTCATTACTGAGGGTAACCCTTTCCACTAAATCACATAATAGTACGAGTTTTCTTGGGATAATGATGCGGTGGGTTCCCAGTTCCCACGTCCTTCCGTATACGAATCGAACTCGACCTGCCATACACGGACTACTCGAGCAGTTAGCCAATGATCAACATAAACGGACGACCACTGCTCTCATCATGACTCATATTCATCAGCTTGAAGCTTCCATTGATAACTGCTGCCAACCGCCAGAAGCAGTCACAACTGCTCGAGCGGTTCCATGTATGTGTGTACGTAGAAGTGTGTAGGTAGTTCACTATGCAGTCGCAGTTTCAAGCTGTCCTAATCGGTGTGTGAAGTCTGCCAAATTGCGAAATATTACTATTCCGAAAGGAGACTTTTGCTCAGCAGTGAACCGGCAATGTCATGGTAACTTGGTGGAAGTTACCATGAAATAAAAGCCGAAACCTTGGATTCTGATACTATAGTGTTTTATCGCGTAATTTGGCTTTTCTATACTTAATTATTAATTCATGGCCATGTGTAAGATAGTGAAGAGACTTGTCAGTGCTGAATGAGTGTTACAAAGTAGGTCGTTACTCACTGCCGAAACCTTGGATTCTGATACTATAGTGTTTTATCGCGTAATTTGGCTTTTCTATACTGAATTATTAATTCATGGCCATGTGTAAGATAGTGAAGAGACTTGTCAGTGCTGAATGAGTGTTACAAAGTAGGTCGTTACTCACTACTAGGTGCATGCTACACTACATAAGCGCAGACTAAAATAATGCCGCTAAAACTAGACTAAGCGGCCTTTTTGGCGCAGCAAGCAATAGCCTGATGTCGCGTACGTACCAATCGTATTTCCTAACGGATGATGGCGACCACTTCCCAATACGACCGTTTCCTGTTATGACCCTTTCCTATGTCTTGACCTTTCCTATGTCAAGCTGAATGCTGAGCGAAAATAGAATGCTATAGGAACTAATGGCGCGTTTACATTACGGATTTGAAACTGTTATTCGATTGGCCGCATTCGATCGCAGCCTGTTTGCGATGACCGACCATGTAGTTGGCCGTATTCGGTCATAATCTACTTATGGAAGCTTGCTGTTCAACGAAAACCTAATACGGCCTACTCATTGGGTCACCGATATTATGTAAACAGGCCAGTTTAGTTATCGAATCCGGTCAAACCGAATGCGATCGGCGCGTTCAGTCACCGACCTAATGTACCTAAACGCGGTATAACCTACGCAATGGATAAACATTTGCCAGAACGTCTTCTGCCGTAGCAGTTAGCACAGAATATATCAGTATGGACATCACTATGTACAGTAGTAAAATGTAAAATTTACATGGGAAATTGTCGACTACTTAGTGTAAATAGTGAATTTTACATGAGAAATTATGGAGTTTGCAGCAAAAATATTCAACGTTCACGGTTCGACGAGTTAATTTTTTGCTAACTACTGCGTACGCGTCTTTAAACAATTCTTACTTCGATTCCTGGCTGAGTTCATTAACTCAGTAGCTGAGTCAAAAAAATATTACCAGACCGTAACTAGATACATACCTTAATACAGTGCGATGAATTCAACAATGTTTGCCTTTGCGGACGATCCAGCTTTACGATTGTTGCATCTACCAACAATCTACCGACTGTTCCACTAGGAAAAATAATTACGTGGTTCGACCGATTTACCGCGCCGCGCCGGTCGACCCTGCAGAATTTCTCTGTCTAGACGTCGGCTTCGACCGACTGTATGAAATCTTTTAGCTCTGCTATTCAATAACCACAACCCATACCTAGCAAACACACTCCAAAACCAAGCTACAGATGAATGAGAAAAATTGGCCACAGTTCTTAAATGGGCAGTGCAAGGGTAACCCAAGGCTATGACAATTTGTGACAGGTGTTCATACAATGTCAAAGCAATTTAACTCTTGCCAAAAAGGTATGTAAGTATTGTATAGTCCAATTCGTGAGGGGTCTAATACGGAAGTTGTCATTAATTTTATAATTTTTATTATAGTGTTTCTCGCACTAGGGAAGTTTCTAAATTATTCAATTACTATTATATTTTATGGCTACTAGATGGCATAAACAGTCGCTTGACTTGATTAAAATATACGCATATCTCAATTTTCCGCACCGATGGGTAAGTGAACCGTGGCATAGCAGTCAAAGGCATTCTGGGCGCGATTCCCAGGGAGACGCAGGTTAAAATCCTTTGATACGTATTTAAGAATAGTTTAGAAGTTGTCATTATATTACAATGCAATAATCGCATTTGTTGTATCTGGCTGAATTCATGGCATTCTAATTGCAACTTTTCATTCCAGACAGTAGGGATAGAGTTTCGGCAAAGGTGATTGTCTTTACTCAATCGTTTTGGTGCGATAAAATACGAACTAGTAATTCTTTGGTATGCCCATAGGCCACAAATAGTAACTGATAAGTGCTTACTATAATATACTTACAAGTAGGTACTTAAAAGTTAAGATAATTGCAGACTAGCTACGAACATGCAAATTAATACTACTTACTTGTGCTGACATTCTTTTTATTATCAAGCCACAGAAAGAAAACTAAATAGATACAGTAATAGATCTAACTAATAAGTAACTACTAGTGAATCTAATCTGTAAGATCTAAGAACATATTTAGCAGCGAAATAGCTTTTGCATAGTGCAATTATAGGTATAGACTATAAACCATGCCTGTTTCAGCCATCCGACAACGGAACGGACACTTTCTGTGACCTCTCCCGGTACATCAACACTCGTTGACTCTATTAATGAGCTCCATCGAGATCTGAGTGCAGCCTGAGCTGCGAATGACGCCATTGCACTCACTGTTTTCACTAAAACCATTTTTCATTGTACAGTTTGATAATGTCTTAACAAGATTAAACTCTATTTTAATTTGCACAAGGTTGAGATTAATATAACATAAAAAATCAATATAATCTCTTTTAATGTAATTTATATTAAGTGCATGTACTTTAACATGTCTTCAGGTTGTAAAATAGTAAGTAAATACATAGTTCTATTGTAGTGTTCTTGCTATAAATGATGTATTATTTCCACTACACTCCCACCTGCTAAATGATAATATTAGACAGGACCAAGTTTTTATTTCAATAGGTATGTAGTTATCCTTGTCTTAGACTTAATTTTTAGACATTAAATAAAGATAGTTTAAAAACCCAGTCACACATCACTTGAATGTTATTTTTATATTCACATTTTTCACTGAACATATCACTGAATAGCTAAACAAGTGTGCCTATTAAATTTAGATTTTACAGAACACCAAGGTCACTCCAACTTTTAATAGAATTTTATTGTTTGTTGATAGGTAGGTTACATACTTAAAAATAAACATATTTGCAATTTGGGACATGAAAAAGACCTACTGTATTCTTTACGGTAGTTTCGGCGATGTGATAAGATGCATTGGTATAACTAGGGCTGCGCAGTGCCGTATTACGAATACTAATGTCTCACAGTAAGGTCAAGGCACTTCGATAATTTATTTTGGCACTCGGGAAGAGTTTTTCAATGTCTTTAGTCCACATACTCTATTTGATACAATTCCTTTGACATTTGATGTAATAAACACTCTTGTTTATTAGCTAGGTATATTCCTTTTTGCGCTATTTTAAAATTATTTTAGATCATAACAAAAATTATTTTAGATCATAACTTACCAAACAGGTTACTGGTTGATTTATTTAAATGTCGAGATTTAATGTAAATCAATGTTTTCCATTCACAATTCACGAAAATGTTGGCTAAATTTTAATATTTCTCGATCTTTTTAGTTTTAAATTAGAACCCAACACCCACAAACGGAATTACTAAAATCAACTGTCAGTTTTTTTCTGGTCGGTGACTGTCAGTTACTGGTTACTGTTGTCACTTGTCATTCCAACAAATTCGAATTCGATCGGTATGTTGTCAAATTATTTACGTTCCATTTCATGTAAGTGTTCATTCAAGAAAAATTATACATTTGTGTTGGGTAACTTTAGAGGTATCGATCAATGGTGATAGTCTTTCGCTTTCCGAGTTGTAGCATTGATTTTTTAATCTAATTATGTTTTAAAAATTAAATCGATGATGTTACGTCAATGACCTTCTATAGGTCATTGTGTTACGTCTAGTTAAAGCTCAGTGCAAAATAGCGGGAAATTAAAAATAATAATAATTATTATAGGTTGGGATTCGGGACATCAGCGGGACTCTGGTTACCGGTATCCCAAGGCTACCAGTAATAATATAATATACTTACTTTTTATAGACTCTCAGCTTTCACTATTATTTAAGCAGCTAGTCTGTCATACCTTTAGGTCTTACATATTTTAGCACTTTCAAAAAAATCATTTAACCAAAAAAACAGATATTTTTCCATTCTTGTCTACATAATATACCTACCTAAAAAAAGAAAATGTGCATAGCTTTCTAGGTCCACGTGTTTTGACTGGGCGCTGATGAGTCAGTCAGTGAGTGAGTCCGGACTTTTTTAAAAAGAGGATGATGTTATAGGACTGCCTATGTTCTGCAGGGCGACCGCGTACCTATCTTCTGCATCAATCATTGTTACAACTTACAGTATCAATTGTTGTGATTGGCTGAATTTATGGTAGTAGTAGATGTAAAAATTCGAGTTCAAAATAATGGCACTTTTTCTCACAGATTCTACCTATAACGTTTGGATAAATAATTTTTGACTTTGACTTTGAATCAGTAGAATAGATTAATTAACTAACAAAATTATTATGTCATACTTTATTGGGGTGACTAGAATTAAGAAAAAACTGATGAGCTATACCATACATTGGGGGTTAAAAGAAGTAGTCTTTTAGGTTTTTAAAGCTTTAATCAACTCCATGTTTATAATAATAATCACCTCCAACGTCATACCAATCGACTAATTTCTTATTGTACCACATGAAAGTTCCTTTCAATTTAGGTGATGCTTCGAGAATCAGATAGAGGATGGTCTTTGCTGCTTCATCAGGATCTACTCCCCTCTTAACTTGAGCCATATCCGTGTCCACATAGCCAGGGTGGACAGCATTTATAATTATATTTGGGTATTTCTTCTGCTGGACCATGGTAAGGGCTGTCAAAGCTATTTTTGAGACTCTATGCTCCGCATGTTTTCCGTCATCTGCAAAATCTTCTTTTCTAAACGTACCATTTTTCACACTCTCCAGATAATTATCAACGAAATAATTTATATCTTCGACTTTCAGATCTTGTTTTGTAAGCAAATCTAGCCATTTTTTATTACGTAAATTGGAAAGGTGACCGCACGCGCTTGACACATTCACGACTCTAGCGCCATCTCTCAGCAGAGGAAATAAAAGCTTTTCAATGTTTATTAAACTTTTGTAATTTATTTCAATATTTAATTTAGCTGCTTCGTAAGTTGGATAAACTTGATCCCAATCTAATACGGCTGCATTATTTACAAGCACGTCGAATCCACCATGTTTAGTACTAAGATATTCTGCAAATTTTTCAATACTGTTTTTATCACTCACATCAAGTAAATGAAACTGCGGTTTCAATCCTATATCGTTTAGCTTTTTCACAGCTTCCAAGCCTCTTGATTCATCTCTTGCTGTTAGGTATACGATTCCTTGGTATTTTTGGCACAATCCTTTCACAATTGCGAATCCTAGACCTTTATTTGCGCCGGTGACCACTGCGACTTTTTCCGCCATATTGTTTGTTTGCGCAATGATAAAAGACTTCACCCGCCTTCAACGTACAATTTATAAATGACAGCTGTAGGCGTAAAACATTCAAATCGATTTCATTCGTAATTGTTTTTGTTTCATTAAGATAGGACTTGTAATATCGTACTCGATAATTATTTACTTTTTACCTATTTACATTTTAACTTAAATACTGACCTAAGTACTACAATAATAATGTACCTAGATGGTTTTAAAGTAAACAAGGTAAACGTACTGAGTAGGTACCTACAGTAGTACATTTACATTAGGTAGGTACAGATTATTAAGTATAGCCTCAAACTCAATTCGTAAGTATTAAATATTATTCAGCGACTAAATATTTTTTACCTTTACAATCGTGATTCACCGCTATTTAAACAGCTTAAAGGTACCGAAAATACACATTTACCGCATGATCGGGAGTTATGACTTGAGCCACGTGAGGGAAGATCGAGTACGAGCCTCGAGTCATGGCATGGCCTCCTTACCCGGGGCGCGGCACGATACTTTAATTTCTGCTGTTTGTATTCTAGCCAACTAGAGCTTTCTGGTGCTGGGTGCTGGTTTTTTTTAAAACACATGGGCTAGCGCTTGGCTGCAATCAGACCTGCTTGCAAGTGGTGATGCAGCCTAAGTTGGAGCGCGCTTGCCTAGTGCCGTACTTGACCCTTGGTAGATCTGAGTAGGTATTACGGCACCTACAGAGCCGTGCAGTAATAGAACATTATTGCACTAGTGCTGTAATTTAATTGCAACCAAACAAGGTAGCTCGCGTGTATACCAATTACTAACATCTCGAGTGATAAATGGATTACTCTACCCCTTGTTCAACAATCTTAGTATTTTTTGTGGCCTGCTTAATTAATATAAAAAATTTGGTATTGGATGTCTTGGAACGGTACGCAGACAGGGGCTGCGCCATCAAGGAACATATTTTGCTGCGCCATATAGGTAATTAAAAAACTAACATAACCTTAAACTTGTGAAAATTTTTACTAGGTATTTTTAGTAAGTACCTATCATTAAAATAATATTATTAGATATCATTAATCTGTCGTAGTAAATCTTCTTATATTATATTAAAAATGAATTGCTGTTCGTCAACCTCGCTAAAACTCAGAAACGTTTTTTAAACCACTACAAGTTCGCCCTTGACTGCGATCTCACCTGATGGTAAGTGATGATGCAGTCTAAGATGGTAGCGGTCTAACCTATTAGATGCATGGCAGTTATTATTAAACCCATACCCCTATTCGGCTTCTACACGGCATCGTACCGGAACGCTAAATCGCTTGGCGGCACGTCTTCACCGGTAGGGTGGTAACTAGCCACGGCCGAAGCCTTCCACCATGCCAGAGGAAAATTCAGAAATTATAAATTCCAAAATTCATCCTGCCGGGGATCGAACCCGGGACCTCCGCACGTTAAGACAACAGCGCTACACACTGCGCCACGGAGGTCGTCAGAGTCCGCGTCGTCAGATTGACCGATTTTGATGGATTTTTTTGTGTGTTTGAGTGGGTCCCGGGATGGTTTATATTCACAGGTGGCGCTGCAATCGGGTTCTAGATTCAGGGCAGGACCAAAGGGACTAAGTACTATTTTTTATACCTCTATTTTGTTAAATACATAATTAGGTAGTAATACCTTTTTTTTCACCCCAATTTTCGTCCTCGAAACAGAAATTATTCATCTGCACGGGGGATAACAATGTTATTATAGTCGTGTGTGCGCAAACACAGGTGCACTCTCTTTAATATTCCCTTACTCTCGTAACCCGATGGGACGGAAAATCCAACACAACCGGAGAGATCAAGATTTACGTGCTCTCCGAGATAAGGAAATTAGCACCGGACTCTATGGCGCCGGAGTTAGGATAAATTGGCGCTGGTAATTGGTACTGAGAATTTTTTGTCAGAAAAAGCCAATATATATGTATATCGGGAGTCAGGACCCGAGAATCGAACCCAGGATCATGTCATTAGCAGTCGCTTCTTGTCGCAGTATCTTGCTTAGTTTTCGTTCATTTTCGTGAGTAATTATTATAGTTAAGATTACAGTGTCATTTTAAGTTTCAGTGTCGTTTGTCTAAGTAATTACGTAATTCAATAAACAGGTTTAACTTATTTATAGCCGCAAACCTCAAAGGAAATTAGCATGAAATCTTAGATAGTCAAGGTAGGTACAGGTTTCTAGTTTGACGACAGGCCAGGAGGTGGCGCGCCATGTTCCGGGCGCGCCTCGCTCTGGAGGATTCGGCGGCAGAGAGCGCCGAGGAGAAGGGACCCACCTCCACGGGTCGAAAGACAGGCGGGAGCGCGGTGATTACTCTCCGAGTGCAACCCGCGCGAACGCCGGTCTGTTGCGGAACAACACTGGTTTTAGTGGGTGCAAGCCCCACATAACCTCTCCGTGTCCCCTGGCGGAGAGGTATGCGTCAGGCATTTCCAGTGTATAAAAAAAAAAAAAAAAAAGGTACAGGTTTCTAGTTAGGATTCAGACCAACCCACCCACGCAAATAGCCAAATTATTACTTAGTACTATTAAAAAGAAACACTGGTTATCCACATAATTATTATTTACTAGCGAATGCCTGCGACTTCGTCTGCGTGGTTTGAGGTTTTTTGGTTCCCGCGGGAACTCCTTAATTTTCCGGGATAAAAAGTAGCAGCTATGTCACTCTCAGGTCTTCAACTATCCCCATGCCAAAAATCAAGTCGATCCGTTGCTCCGTTGCGGCGTGATTGAAGGACAAACCAACAAACCAATAAACCAACAAACAAACACACTTTCGCATATAAAATTACTTTAATTTTGCAATTCACTAATCACTTATTTCACACGACCAAGACAGTCGGTGCCATCTTTACACAATGCTCTATCCAAGTCTATCCTAGACTAAGATTGCCAGTGTAGCGTCCACAACCACCATTGATGTAGAATTTTTTTAGTATGACAACCACAGATACAATGATCCCCTGAATATTTTAATTTTAGGCCTAAAAGTACAAGTTTTCTAGTAGATATTGTAGAATCCGTATGGTTTGTGTAAAATTTTTAATACATAGTTACAAATGAATAATTAATTGTAAATTGAACAAAAGAAATTGGCAGTCATAGGGACGGCCGATAGAAGTGAAAACGAATTTTTTTTCTAATAAAAAAAATTATATTAAAAATATTTCAAATATAAACCTTCAAACTAAGGTATTAAAGTTTAATTACGAATGTACTATATTTATATTTAAGACCTTTTGTCTTCGTAACAACGCGAGGTGTCGGCGACGGTAAACACAGCACTTATTAAAATAAACCTTAAAACGAAGGCATTAAAGTTTAATTACGAATGTACTATATTATACTTATGATCTTTTGTCTTAAGAGTGTTAACGGTGTCGGTCTCGCGTATTCCACATTTTTACCCCCTACCAAAAAGTGCTCAACGCGCCTAAAGAAGTTTTCATCTTCAAAAAAAAATTTTTTTTAATCCACTACAAGTTAGCCCTTGACTGCGATCTCACCTGATTGTAAGTGATGATGCAGTCTAAGATGGTAGCGGGCTAACCTGTTAGGGGCATGGCAGTTATATTAAACCCATACCCCTTCGGTTTCTACACGGCATCGTACCGGAACTTAGTTTAACACTTAACAGGTTAGCCCGCCACTATCTTAGACTGCATCATCGCTTACCATCGTAAGATCGCAGTCAAGGGCTAACTTGTTGATAAAAAAACAAGTAGATAACCATGACCACCGGACGAGTGGCGCGAGATAATTGTTACTTACTTATATTATTTTATGGCTTCTTGAGAGATATCTGGTGAATAATTGAATTACTAGTCACTTAATCATTTTATCAAATTAATTCGTTACTCTAAGATTATGGGTATTGGGTAGATTAATATTAGCTATTAGCTATAAAATGGTTATTAAACTGCTTCGGCGCACGGGTTTTAATTATATTAATTTAAATAATTTTTTTTTTTATTAGAATTTTAATTACTTACTTATATTAAACTAGCTGATGCCCGCGACTTCGGAATGGAACTGGAATGTGGTATTTTGGTTGTAGCGGGAACTTTTTAATTTTACGGGATAGGTAGTAGCCTATGTGTTATTCCAGACTTTAATCCATCTCTGTGCCAAATTTCATCCCGTTCCGTTCAGCCGTTGGGGCGTGATTGAGTAACAAACTTCCATCCATACATCCATAGGCTATACATATATACTTATGCTACTTTTTATCCCGGAAAATTAAAGAGTTCCCGCGGGAACCAAAAACCTCAAACCACGCGGACGAAGTCGCGAACTATAATTAATAATGTAATCTATAATAATATTATAAATAGGTAGGGGAGACCTAGGAGAGTTGTGACAATTTTTAATTTAAGGGGCTTATCTCGCTCAAGACATATTCCACAGTTATAACCTGTGTGAATTATTGTAGCACCATTTCTTCCTTTTCCAAAACAATCATCAAAATTAATTAAAGTATTACGGTTTCTGAGAAAATCGACAAAAAGGAAAACTACTCCCACTGTCACAACTCCCCTATCACCGAGGTAAGTTGTGACAGGTACCGAGGTAAGTTGTGACAGCTTTGTATTTAGACTATTTGAGTATAACAAATACCATAACATATATTATAAATAAAGGAAACATGTTTTATTTTTGCAAAAAGTAATGTAATTAATGTACCAACAAATACAACATGTAAAATTTCCATAACAAATCAAATCAAATCAAATCAAATATTTTTTATTCAAATAAACTTTTACAAGTACTTTTGAATCGTCAAGTGAATCTACCACTGGTTCGGAATGCCATTCCTACCGAGAAGAACCAGCAAGAAACTCGGTGGTTGCTCTTTTTAAATAATTCATTTACAATTACTATATCAATGTGTACATAAGTAACCGCTGTCCCTAGCATTGCTGGAGCGATCAAATCCATGCTCCTCTATCATTTACATAATCTTCAACAGTATAATAAGCTTTTTTCAGGAGCATACTTTTAATGGATTTCTTAAATTTGTTTAATAACAAGTAATTATATCTTATAAGTAATAATGGCATGTATAATAGCCCAAAGAAGGAGCCTCGCTTACTGGGTTTGCTTGATAAGCCACTTTCTTCTTAATATATCCTTGACAAAGACATATAGTTAAGATTGTAAGAGGACGCGTCTCTTAGACTTTTACCTCTTAACGTAACCTCTTCAAAGGCCAGTTCGTATATTTCGACACTAGCAGTGCCTTTATCAGTCTTTCGTGTATAGTTATTAGGCATTCTGAAACAAAACAAAGTAGTCATCTAGCATGCAACATCACACCACAAATCGAAATAACCCAGCAGAAAAATGAAGTGAAATAGGAGAGTTGTGACAGGCTGTCACAACTCTCCTAGGTGCTCAATATTACGACTTCGTCCGAAAAATATTTCATATTTTCTGAACACGATGCAAACACAAAAGATCAATGCAACGTTTTGAGACTTAAATAACCATACAACTTAAGAAAAAATAACACAACACCGCACATGTATTAAGACATGATATAAATTCAATCAAAATTTTGAAGAAAAACTTACTTTTCGCATTTTTTTTCACGCAGACGTCGTAATTACGCAACCGCTTCTCGTGTGCTGCCAGCGGGTACTCAGTGAAGTAGCGCGTCTCTAAACCGACAAACAAGCGTTGTTGCCAACTCGCTAACTACTATAGGTAGGGAGAAATCGTCTCTGTCACAACTCTCCTCTGTCACAACTCTCCTAGGTCTCCCCTAGGCAAAGTTTGTGAGTTTGTGACGTTATTATAGGGCGTAATCTGGATCTACTGAACCGATTTTGAAAATTCTGGTACTAATAGAAAGCCACATTATTTGTGAGTGTCAGCTATAAATTAACCCGAAAAATTAGGGAGTTCCCGTGGGAATTTAAAAACTTATTTCTCGCGGACAAAGTCGCGGGTAAAATATAAATTAAATACTTACCTTAATAGAATGGTAATGGAATTCTTTAAGGAATATTCTCAACGAATGATGTACTTATCTACGCACGTGTTTTTATTGTTGTTGTGATGTAAGGACATGGATGTAGAGTCGCTAGAAATGATAAATTTTGTAAATTTTTTTCATACTGCTGTACTATGCGAATAGAACCATACGCTAAGTCCAATGTCAATAATATTTGTATATTGAGCACAATCTCGAACTGGAAAAACAATATTTTTTAAGAACTCTTTTAAAATGGCGTTTTCGCCACACTACGAATGAGTTTATATAATAATAATTTAATCAATTCAGACTTTGTAGCTTCTGAAATTTTCGTTATTCCTTAAAATACTTCTACATAATATATTATAAGTATAATATTATTATTTTCTAACAATTTAAATCAGACATTAGTCTGCACTTACGTGCATTTTAAGTTCTGATAATCGTTAGAACTTGAACTTAAAATATCATTCACATAAAATATTATCTAAATATTTTAAAGCTGCTCGTGCTGATTCACTCACTGATTAATCACCGCTCCTGTAAAATTTTGTATGAAAAAAATTTTTTTTACTCATCGTTTCGTATAGAAGACAAAAATTCATTCGGAGAAAAAATACGGAGAGAGCTGATGATTAAGGATTTCCAAGACGGATGAAGAGCACAGCCAGGGTATTGAAGATAGGTGGGGGGTGCTCGACCAAATGTCGAAACTTCATCCAATTGACAGTGAGCTGAAAAAAAAATTCAAAATGGCGGATTTAAGATGGCCGCCATAGAAATTTCGTCGGTGTCTGTCTCGGAGAGTATAAAAGATGGAAGGGTGGTTTCGTGGCAAAAGATGATCAAGACGTGAAGGTCTACTTGATGAACAGGCAAAAAATTCAAGATGGCGGAATTTATTTATCCATAGAAAATGTATGGCGAATATTGAAGAGGCTACAAGTGTAGAACTATGCAAGACTGATGCAGTTCCTTTTCAAAATTTGTTTTTATAGAAGAACTCTCCATAATTTTGTGAGAAAAAAATATATGGAGGGCGATGATAATCGAGGTTTTGAAAGATGAGTGAGGAGCACGGCCAGGGTATTAAAGATAGGTAGGGCTCCTCAACAAAAAATACTCTAAATCTCATCCAATCGGTAGTGAGCTGAAAAAAAATCCAAAATGGCGGATTCAAGATGGCGGCCATACAAATTTCATAGGTGTCTATTTCAGAAAGTATACTAGATGGAAGAGTGGAAGTAGGAAATACGCACGACTTTGGTATGATTTTCTTTACAAGATTTGTTCTGTATGGAAACATTGTCGGTATGCCGTTAGGAAAGCCAAGATGACGAAGTTCAATGGCACACAAAGGTACCCGATCGTCAGCGGTATATTATTGATATTAATCAACTAATGGAGGTTCAGTTGTGGTTTTACTTCAACGGTCTCTTACACTGTATGCATGTCTGGAAAGTTTTTTTACATTTAAAGGCCCTTTTAGATTCTTAGGCGGATCTCTGTTTTATGTTTTCTTATGAGATCTTTATGGCTGTCGGACGCTTGGCACGCTGGTGCTTCCACTGTGCTCGCTAGCATAGCAGTGTGTTGTTTACTTCAGAACACGTAGGCAGTAAACACTAGGATAGAAGGAGAGCAAGTAAGTAGACAGTGGGCCGCGCGGTCTACTACGCGATCCGCTTCAACGGGCCGCGCATCCACGCGCCATACTAGTAAATAATATAGGACTTAATACAAACTAAAGTAACTATTTATAAATTAGAGCCAAAAAAGAAATAATAATAATATTAGAGGCTATTATTTTTTGTAGTGATATTATGAACCAAAGATATTTAATAAAAACCTTTTTCTATTTATACCGTAAACTTATCTGATCCAGACATCTTTAAATCTTTGAAATTAAAATAAGATCATTTTATGATCACTGTGCTGTGTTTACAAAATAATTTCACGTTAGGGTCAAACCCACACTCAGAAACCATGGATACTGTCAGAGGCTAATCTCTCTCTTCTCTTATTAACGCATTGAAGTGCTCACTACTGACTACACTACGTATTCTCAAAAATGGAATTAAAAAAGCACATTCAGAATTACAAAAGAATATGCGATCTGCACGATAGGCCACCTACGAGTAGAAACCGCCATAGGCTCGTGACTGCATCGCTCCGCCTTAAGAAAGTCTGAAGGTCGTTCGTGGGAATGAACATTCTATTCTTTAACAAAATTCCACTTGCCTTTACACATAGTTTAAGAAAACCATTTAAAAAAATGCTCCTTAAAAAAGCTTATTATACTGTCGAAGATTATATAAATGATAATTTAAGCGCATGGATTTGACTCGCTTCAGCATTATGCTCAGGACTGCTGTAACGTATCTTTAGACTAATGCAATTATAAATTTTTTTTTCAAAATTCAAATTCAAAATTCAAAATTCAAAATGATTTTTATTCAAATAAACTTTTACAAGTACTTTTGAATCGTCAAGTGAATCTACCACTGTTTCGGAATGCCATTCCTACCGAGAAGAACCAGCAAGAAACTCGGCGGTTGCTCTTTTGAAAAAAAATAATAATTTACAATTTCATTAATTTGTAAAATACATAAGTAACAGCTGTCCTTAGCATTGCTGGAGCGAGTCAAATCCATGCTCCTTTGTCATTTACGTAATCTTCAACAGTATAATAAGCCTTTTTCAGGAAAAGAGCAACCACCGAGTTTCTCGCTGGTTCTTCTCGGTAGGACGGCATTCCGAACCAGTGGTAGATTCATTCGACTATTCATAAGCACTTGTAAAAAGTCTATTTGAATAAAAACATTTGAATTTGAATGGATACCAGGTCTTGGCAGACTGAAAGCCCAGAACTTTGGAACTGTTGCAGTGGTGGCAAAGCCTTATAGTGCGTGATGAGTGTGCAAATAAAGATATTACAGCACAGAACGTGAACGCGTTCAACAATACCGTACTTACCTACAGTCCATGTTATTATTATTCAATCACTGTATTACGTACCTTGAACTTGAATCGGCTTAACAACAAATCTCGTATCTACCTCTGTGAAATAAACAAATGTTAAAAGATGCATCATTAATTTATTGTTATTGTTTAAAAATATAAAGCCCGCAACACACAGTTGCCAATTCTGTATAACACATTCGCTAAATTAAACTAAAATGTCATTCTAATTCTATTTCTATAATATAAGCTTTGATGGTAATTACTAGCCCCATCTGTACCTATAAATACGAAAGTTTGGATGGATGTATGTTTGTTACTCAGTCACGCCCTAACGGCTGAACGGATCTGGATGAAATTTGGCTCAGAGATAGATTATAGTCTGGAATAACACAATATTGGCTACTTTTCATCCCGGAAAATTAAAGAGTTCCCGCGGGAACCGAAAAACCTCAATCCACGCGGACGAAGTCGCGGGCATCAGCTAGTAAATAATAGTTTTAAATATTGAAAGATCTAGATTATTTTATTCTACTACAATTTTGCCCTCTATGAATAACAATATTGTTAGACCTAGTCGGGCCTTGACGGCTTCACCCGGTGGTAATTGGTAATGATGAATGATGATGCAGTTTAAGATGGTAGCGGGCTAATCTGTTATAGCACTTAAGTAGGGACTAGGTAGGTTATAGGTATATTAAATACACATCCCGGTTTCTACACGGCATCGTACCGGGACGCATAATCGCTTGGCGGCACGTCTTTGCGTAGGGTGGTAAGTTACCTACTAGCCGCGGCCGAAGCCTTCCACAAGGCAAATGACGTTAGTTAATGCACCAATATGCGCCAAGCACTGCTTTTTTATTTCTACAGTAAGTTTAATTACCTATATTAAAAAACAATTAAGTTTATATCACAAATTGTACACGCGCATTTATATGACGGTCTCTCGTGCAGTTTCTATGTCTTCGCGCTTCTTATCTTTTATTTATTTAGTTTATTACAAGTCAATCATCCACAAGGTCATGATGTGTGTGTTTACAATATTATTATTGTTGTAGGTATATCAAAGTCAAAAGGTTTTTGGTGTTGAGAAAAAATATTTTCGTGCGTTAGGAAAAAGCAAAAGTGCGTAGGTATTGAATTTTGGGTTCTGTAATCATTATTTTCTTATTAGTTACTAGTTGACCCGCCCCGGTTTCGGACAGGTGGGCTTACCTTATAAACTTACCTTAACTGTTTATAACTTAATTATAGCTTATAATTAGGCTTAACTTATAACTTACTTAGGTAATATACTGCTGCATCTACCTTTGTACTTTACCATATAATATTTGAACTACTTTTCTGATATTCATGAAATTCACTGAGACTAACCTGACAGTATTTAAACTTTCTAAACGAAAATAATTACGGTGCAGTGCCAGATTGGATCTCGATTGACAGGACCTACCTACTTGGAGTAGGTAAAATCAACCAAATCTTTCATACTCTATCCCGAATGAACCAGCTTATTATTTGTCGGGATAAAAAGTACAAGATAATAATATACTAGCTAATGCCCGCGACTTCATCCGCGTGAATTGAGGTTTTTCGGTTCCCGCGGAAACTCTTTAATTTTCCGGGATAAAAAGTAACTTATGTGCTATTCCAGACTATAATCTATCTCTGTGCCAAATTTCAGCCAGATCCGTTCAGCCAAACATCCATACATTCATCTATCCAAACTTTCGCATTGATAACATTTATTATTTGTTGATTAACCTGGAGTGTAAGCTTTAATATGTAGGTACCTATGCCAAGTTGTATTTAAATCCTTTTAACACTACTGAACCCTAAAATCGATTGTTATTGTTTTTATTAAGAAAACAAATCCAGAAAACCCTGTCTATTTTTTTTAAGTATTTTGAATACTTAATTAAATAACTTTCAAGAAGTTAGGTATAAATATTTAACCTATTATCTTATGGGCTCAAATGCATGGAATTTATTAGTTCAAGGTATTTTATTGGAAGATTGACGCAATTTGAACGATCTTGTGGTTTGATGCTTAAGAAGAAGTGACAAGGTCACAGGAATAATATTCGATTCGTGTTACAATGAATTTAAAAAAACTGGCCAAGTGCGTGTGAGCCTCGTTGGTTTAGCGGTTAGCATGGTTGACTGCGGATCACGAGGTCCTGCGTTCGATTCCCGGTCGAGCATAAAAATTGTTAAGTATTGGGTTTTTCAGTTAAGAAATTCTCAGTGCCAGCTCGGAGTTGGAAGTTGGTGGTGAGTCACCCCCGTGCCTCCCGGTTATTATCACTAACATGAAAATAGTCGCTAAAGCCTGCCAACCCACATTGGAGCAGCGTGGTACCCACCACGCTGCTCCAATGTGGGTTGGCAGGCTAAGCTCTAATTCGCTCTCTTCTACGAGGGTGGAGGCCTGTGCCCAGCAGTGGGACGTTAGTGGGCTGTAGTGGAAGTGCGTGTCAGAATTCAGACGGTAGGGTTCCGTTGGTTGACGCGCCGCCATATTGGAAAAATGGCGCCCAAAAACAGTTTCTTGACAATAACTCCTTTCCGACTTATTTGACGATGAATAGTTATGTAATAAAATAAACTAGAGAAAATTTTCTACAATTTATGTAGCAACATTTTTTTGTAGAATCAATAGTTTAAGATAAAATCACCATTATTCCAAAGCAAAGCAAAGCTTTCCATGTAACCCCCTTTTAGAGCACCAAATGACTGGACTAAATTTCGTATTATTTAATTTATTTTTCATATTGCGTAACACATTAACCAGCACTTCTGAATGTAACAAACGCACTATTAATAATAATAGTAATATAGTAATCGTAGTAGTTAATAAAATAATGAATATTAATAACATAGGTTCCATTCATAATTTTATTCATAAAATCCAATTTATGTTCACTGATTTATTGAGACAAGGTTATTTAACTGATAACCTATGCTATATTTATAAGAGTGGTCGCACACCGGCAGCTAGAAGCAGTTGTGATTGACCGCTTTGACTGCATAGCATTCATTCTACCACTCGAGCAGTAACCACTGTTCTGAGCAGTCTTAAGGTAGAGCAGTCGCAAACAGACAGAATGCTGTCGATAAACTTCCTCCAGTTACTTTACTGGAACTGCGGTTGAATTGTTGACATATTTTTTGTATATCCATTATTTACTATAATAAATAATATAATGGGTCCCATTATAATAAAATGAGAGCTACAGTCAAAAATATAACGATCACAATAATTGCTCTTTCACTATTGGCCAATATCTGTTATCGCAATTACAAGAATTTCCTAAAGAATCATTGATTGCTGCTGTTTTTAGCCTACAAGGTCTTTAAGTTGTCCTAGGTACTCTCCTGGCGCAGTGTTGAGCGCTGTTAACGTGGGAGGTCCCGGATTCCATTGCTCGGCAGGATCAATTTGGGAATTTATCATTTCTGAATTTTGCTCTGGTCTGGCCTGGTGGGAGGTTTCGGCCGTCGCTAGTTACCACCCTAAGCGTTCCGATACGATGCCGTGTAGAAACCGATTAGGGGTATGGGTTTAATATTTAACTGCCATACCCCTAACAGGTTAGCCCGCTACCATCTTAGACTGCATCATCACTTGCCATCAGGTGAGATCGCAGTCAAGGGTTAACTTGTAGTGGATTTAAAAAAAGGTACCCCTTTTACATTAATCCCTGCCGATACGATAGGATCATAGGAATACTTTTAGGTCGACCTATCCTGACTTTACTTAGACTTAAGACATATTTATGTCGCTACATGACTAGCGGTTCGCCCCGAACTGAGACTGCGTGGTATCCATAAAATCTATCATTGTGAAGTTCTGTTAAAAATACTGAAGCTAATTAAAAATTAAATAATTTCTTTTCCTTATCTAATTTTAGTATTTGTTGTTCAAGTACAGGATATAATTCAAATAATTGATCAAGTTTCAGGCTCAGTCTTTGAGAAAATTGAGAGTTCTGAGGTCAACTTTGGACGTTAGAAAATCTCCACTTTCAAAGCCCCCCATTTCGTCAATTTTAGAGGAAAAATTAAAAAAAAAATATTTTTGGACTTTATTCCTACTTATCTTTAAAATGATATACCACCGCAACTCTATGTAACGCAATAAAAATATTTTACTGCGCATTCGCTTCTATGGGAGCCCCCCTGAAATAAAGATTTTTATAACTTTTTAAGTCATATTTGGCTGGAGGCCATCGGTGTACATATTATATTTAAATTTGAAGTAATTACGTACAGTAATTCATAAGTTATAAGGCTCTGACCGACGGACGGACGGACGGACAAGTCCAAATTCACTCAAGTAGACTCAGAGACCTTCGCTTTGCTCGGTCAATAATTATGTGTCTCGTTTAAATATTATGTAACTAATCTCAGCCTGAGGACTTTTATATATAATAATAGTTAGGAGATTGAATAATATGAAAAATAAACAATAGGTATTATTGACTGCTTGGGCAGTTTAACGATTAACTCGACTGCCCATCTGTGACCGCTCTAACTTGATTATTAGGGTGGTTAACTATGTCACTAGAACACCATATTATATAACCAATCAATACCTAAACCTGCTTTTCCTAGACCTAATTCCTCAGGTGCCCTTAAAGGACTCGCTATTATAGCTCGGATTGCGCGCACCGTACCATGATCGAATGCAAAATTGAAAAATTTCTATTTTAAAATACTATCGTTTTAAAGTTGGCAAACTTATTATTCTTAAACTGTTAAGCATAATGGCATAGGTATTTAATAATTATTATGTGATTTTAGGTCTTGAATGAATGTATATAAATCGTGATCTAGAAACATGGTTGACTATAATTTTCTCGCAACAATGATGTCCAGAGATTGATCTAAAATCTTGATTTTTTAGTTTCATTTGGAAACAGAATTTTATACATTATATTATTATGATTTTTATCTCTCGTCACAGTGAATAAATCTATTGTTTATCACATTTTTAGTTACCTTTTTTGATACAATTTTCTTTGCTTGGTCATCCATAAATTAAAATTTTAAAACTTAGATTTAATTATTTTTTATTGTTTTCGTACGAAAATAAAATAATTTTTGTTTGATAGTTGAAGCATGCCTACAAAAAAAATATAGGTAGGTACATTTAAGAATATATCCTATCAGTAGAAGAACCGGTGGTAGACTCAAAACATAACATAAGATATATCTCCATGTCGTACATGGAATAAGTTAATTGAGTATTCGGTATTTAAATTAGCAATTTTCAGACTCAGACAATATCATTATAAATGCACGCCAAAATACTGCAGGTATAAATTTAACCTTAACCTTGCTAAATCTTGAATTTTATTAGCCATAAAAATATTTGTGGATAATTTGAGTAGGTAAATTCACTGGCTAATCAAAAACATCAATAAATCTGTCGATAAGCTCTCGAAAACACCTTGTTTGTTAAATTTTATAAATTGTAACATTACTTATAAGTACCTAATTTCTATTCACTTACAAGTCAGATATTTATTGCGACCTCACCCTGGTAGACTAAGATGGAAGCGGGCTAACCAGTTAGGGGTATAGTAGTTATATTATTAAACCAATACTCCTAATCGGTTTCTAGTTTCTACACGGCATCGTACTGGATCGCCAAATCGCTTGGTCTTTGCTGGTAGAGGGTAGCGATGGTTGATAATTTCGATGAACAATCGAATAACAATCGTTAGTTTTCGTATTTTCAATTGTTTTATAGAGTGCGGGTCTGAGATGAATGAATCGAGAACCAAAAGGCTTTCGCTTTATTCGTTTCAGTCTGAGACGAATTAATCGAGAACCAAAAGGTTTTCGCTTTACTCGTTTCGGTCTGAGACAAATGAATCCAGAACCAAAAGGTTTTCGCTTTATTCGTTTCAGCCTGAGACGAATTAATCGAGAACCAAAAGGTTTTCGCTTTACTCGTTTCGGTCTGAGACAAATGAATCCAGAACCAAAAGGTTTTCGCTTTATTCGTTTCAGCCTAAGACGAATTAATCGAGAACTAAAAGGTTTTCTCTTTATTCATATCGTTCTGAGACAAATGAATCGAGAACCAAAAAGTTTTCGCTTCATTCGTTTAGACCATGCGCTACGCGTTCGTAGTCTTAACTGAAAGCACTAACGTTTTAAAATTTTGACAACAGTTTCCCCCATTTTGATCCCAGGGAACACAAAATATCGATTTTTTAACATAAAATATCGATTGAACAATCGAAAACAATTGGCAATCGATTGTTCCATTCATTCCATTGTTATTTTTCCAACAATCGCCGATCGCTAGAATAGAGGCCCAATAGTCTTAAGCAAATCGTAAAAATTTGACAGCTTAAAACGTATTACTCAACTTGTTTAAGGAGTTCATACATGCTTTTTGACGTACAGGCATCTATGAACTTCTTATACAGTTCGTATTATCTATTACCTATTCTGTGGTATTATTCGATTGATAAACGATTACAATCGCGATTTCCTTACACAATCGGGGGGCAGGATGGTAACTAGCCCTCCAACTAGCCTAAACCAGTCCAGAGCTGTCTTTCTATGCTTATTATAATAAAAAACTGGATGTTATTTTTTTATTTAACTGGTTTAACGGCTCTGGATTCTAGCCCTTCTGGACCTGAAAAACTGGATGATATTGACGATATCAAAACTTATTGTTTCACTCTTAACCACAATCACACCTGAAGGGAGGACGTATTATGGTATTATGGATGGACGCATTTGCCTTGATAGGGGTCCATTCAATTTTGCTTTGCAATCAATAAGAAACCGGAACTCTTAAAATATTACAATAAAGTACCTAGCAATGCAGCAACTATGCAATGATTTTTATTAATTAAACTAGATTTTAAAATGAGTATAATCCAAATTCCCAAACGCAAAAAAACCACACGTGTGTTCAAATAATAAAAAAATAACTCGTATCCTCATTTTATAAAACTAGATTTTGTTGAGAATGAGTGGTAATCCTAAACGCAAATTAACATTACACGTGTATTCAAATAAGAAAATTTCTCGTATCCTGAATCCTGTATTTTATAGTTATACTGATACCACGACTTACGTGAAATAAAATAATACGGGAAATTAATTATTAATAAACCAATAAATATGTAAATAAAAATAACAGTAATTCATATTATTTGATTCATACATAAGTTACTTAGGTATTAATTACTAATATTATGTACTTATGACTAAGAAAAATTGTAACGTAATAGTAAATAAAGGCTTTTTATTTTATTTTATGTATACCTACGGGGTGACCTTTTTTGGTGTCTCGAAAAATTTATAAATGAAATGAAATGATTTATTTATTTCACATAGGACAACTTGTGTCACTTATGATACGTCAAGACTCTACCACCGGTTCGGAAAGGTGTTTCTACTGAGAAGAGCCGGCAAGAAACTCAGCAGTTGCTCTTTTCTCAAAAAAGAAAGAGGTTACAATATTAATACATACGTAATATTACATATATTACACTGAATAGGCATGATGACTGATTTTGAAAAATGGTCAGATAATATTGGCATTTGAAATTTAAATTTTAAAATTCACGCCAAAACGCTCCCCGGTGTCATGGCGTCGTTTGTGACGTCACTATTATTTTTACCAATGTACCTACTCTGTGCAGTGTGCAGTAAGCAATAGTGTGATTGTCAAAGCTCGAAAACAAACCATTGTGACGTCATTCGCTTCTTGGTGTTTTAACTTTTAACCATTATGGCCATCGATATATATGTAGGTACTAGATGTGCCCTTTCATAGAAAAACGCCGGGCGTCCGAGTTGCTGAACACGTTCCGCACCTGTCTTTGTTCCCGTCGTAGCGCTGTCACGATCGCTCGTCGTGCAGATAATTTCTTATTATTAAGTTAACATCTAAAGTTTAATTAGTTTGGCACTGTATAATTTTAATTTTAAGGTAAGTGTTTCAATTCACAATTATATATTCCCAAAAAAACGTTATTAATATTTTTATCCATTTATATATTCCTATTTAATATTTTTATCCAGCAATCATTTAATTTCCGTGGCAAACTGTATGATTTTTTTTTTACTGACTGGCCTTACGGCTATGACCTATATTATCTATGACCGAGTCATACGTTTTCAAGCTTTCATTCAAGATGTTGCAAGTAAGTTCCCGCTTTTCAGACTAGATGGCGTTGATGGCGTTGCTAAAAATACGCCCACATTCTTTGTTTGACAGGGCCTGTCTATGTAAATTGAGGTCGTTGATTATGGCGGATTGCTCTATTTTATTATTTTATTTTATCAAAAAAAATAGCAATCTCACTCGAAATAGAAAAATAAATACGTTTTTTATAATCCATGAATCCTATTTCATTAGATAAATTCATAATTTCATTGATTCTTGGTTACTGTCATCATGCCTATTGTGGGTAACTGGATGCAAGGCAGGTTGCTTCCATGCAACTTTGTCGTTAATAAAATCGTCGATAGTATAATAACCTCTATATCATATCATATTATTATGTATTATTGGGTCAATTTTATGTTTTAATATATATTGGGCTTTACTATATATAGTCCATCATATCCATAAAATAACATAAACGCACGTCATACTTATTAGCGCCGCGATGAAAGTAGGCAAAAGCTGAGCGTTCGGGTCAACGAACTTGCGCGTGCGAATTTTGACAAAGCCGTGTAGGTTGACAATGATTTACAATTATTTTAACAATTTCGCTTTTTCGCCGAATTTCCGTTTTTAATGTTTTAATATTATGAAAAAATACTCTGAATGAGTAGTATTAATTGACAGATTTTTGAAGTGAAAACTTCTTAAGCCGCGTTGAGCACTTTTAGATAGGGGGGTAAAAATGTATATTCGCGTGACCGTGACCGTCATGCTCGCGAACAGCGACATGCTCGCGAACATTTAAATATACTACATTCGAAATTAAACTTTAATGCCTTAGTGTTAAGGTTAATATTTTTATAATTCTAATTAAAAAAAAAATAGTTTTCACTTCTATCGGCAGTCCCTATGACTGCCAATTATTTTTTGATTTATTATTATTCCACTACAAGTTAGCCCTTGACTGCGATCTTCCCTGATGGTAAGTGACGATGCAGTCTAAGATGGTAGCGGGTTTAACCTGTTAGGGGAATGGCAGTTATATTAAACCCATACCCCTAGTCGGTTTCTACATGGCATCTTCAGAACGCTAAATCCCTTGTTTCCGTGATCTGTGGCTAAATCGCTTGGCGGTACATCTGTTCCGGTAAGGTGGTAACTAGCCACGGCCGAAGCCGCCCACCAGACTAGACCAGAGAAAATTCAGAAATTATAAACTCCCAAATTGACCCTGACCTCCCACGTTAAGACAACAGCGCTCAACACTGCGCCAGGGAGTTCGTCAATAATAAATATATTATAATAAAAATTCTTTCCAAAAAACCGACTTCCAACGCCACTATAAAGTAAAAAAAATAATTTTGATTTCTACCCACTAGGTTGAAGTCGGGCGAGCCTGATGCGTTCGGCTTTTTGGAAAGAATTTTTATTTTTAACTTTTTAGTATCAGGGTTGAGGATTTGGAGTCAGATTTTTTTATGGGACCACCTCGAGAGCTTCCTCTAACGACTGAGAAAAAAAATCTAATCGGTTCAGAAACCACGGAGATATGGCACCGACATACATTAAAAAAAAATACGCGCCGAATTGAGAACCTCCCCCTTTTTTGGAAGTCGGTTAAAAAAGTAAAGATGCCATGGCCTCCTATTCTATTTACCTATCATTCCCTATTTTATTCGAGACGATAAAAAGTCACTTCGCTGGTCTTCTTTTGTTCTGTGCTCTTACAAGTGCTTCCATCCGACTACATTATAATTAATTAACTCGAACTCAAGTGTCAAGGGCATTGATATAATTATTTTAATTTAGTACGCTTGCTATAAAGTCATCCATGCGACTTAATATTATATCTGTTTCTTTTCTGACTGTGTATTACCTTATATTATATTATCTGGTCTGTTTTTCTATCTGTCTGTCTGTCACCCGTTACCCGGCTGAGTTTGTCGTGGGCTCTTCTCAGACCAGGGCGTGTTTGGAACCCTCGTAGCTTTAGTTTTAAGATACCGTGGCTATTTATCACCATCAAGTCTTATTCCTTGTAAACATGACGTTCAGAAGGTGTACTTTGTAGGTACCTATTTTGAATAAAGATGCTTTGAGTTGAGTTTAGTTGAGTTGTTACGCTTTACAGTACATCTTTTCAACAGATTTTATGATTTTTGGTACAATGTTAGATTGCATCCTCAGGCCTATACCGGGAAATCAAAGCTTTCCTACGGGACAACAAGAACCCAATTCTACACGGACGAAGTTGTGGGCATCATCCAGTCGAATAATAAAAAAGATTTTTTTTATTTATAGTGTCTTTCAGGTGCGCCGACAGAGTTAAAGTCCCGGAAGCCCCAGCAGGGGTTCCCCCCTCAGGACCTCCCTTATTAATAAATCGACATGGGTTAAGAACAGCCCCCCTAGCCAAATTACATACGTTTCGTCTCTATTGCTATAGCGGGGACAAACAAAAGTGAATAGTCTATGGTTAGCGTTTTTAATCGCTTTCGCTAAAGCGTTAACGATTAAAGAAAGAGATTACCATAGCTGGGCATTAACTCGTTAATCCGTTAATCGTTAATTAACGAAGTTAACATTTTGATTAACGGATGAACTTATAAGTTAACTTTTAAAAATGTTAACGGACACGTTAACTTCCGTTAATATGCAGAAGTCCGTTAATCGTTAATCCAATGCCTAATCACAGCCTAATAGTTAGTAGTTACCGCACGGCACCGACAACTTGACAAGACAAATGCCGGGCGGCGCGTGGCAGTGAGTGAAACAAAAACTAAACTAGATATATTTTGCCGGCGCGTGCGAGTGAGAAAGAAAACTGTGAAGAGATTTGTTTCGTTTGATCATTTCATTACTTAGCGCCGGTGCTTAGACTGACGAGTGTTTACTGTTTTGTTTGTTTGTTTGTTGTTATTATAAATTACTGTCAGTGATCAGATTTTGCGTGTTGATAATTGATAAAGAAGAGTGCAGTGTAATTTAGTTAGAGAGAAAAAATGTACTGTGCTGTGGTACTGTGTAGTAATTATTAAAATAAATTATAAAACCATATGATAGTCGATAGATGTTGGAATACATGAAATCGGATCGGATTCCAGCGGTCCTGATGACTGATGAGAATCCATGGCCACATTTGACTGAGTATGTGGAATTTGTGATTTTGAAACATTTGAATTATACAAGTATTTTGTTTTATTCCTAACCTGTTAACTTCCAGAACCTAAAGGCTAAACCAACAGATTCTATAAGTTCACTAACGCAACGATATAAAGATGCAATTTTACACATATTAACGGATTAACGATTAACGTTAACTTGCGTTAATTCTTCCGAAATGTAACGCTTTAACGTTTAACGAAGCTAACTTTTTTTGTAGCGGATTAACGATTAACGAAGTTAACTATTTGATTAACGGTGCCCAGCTATGGAGATTACCCACGAAATGTATGTAACTTGGCTAGGGGGGCAGGTTCTCATGAATCGGTCGATCTAGATTCTAGACCGGTCTTATGCATGGGTGCCTTATATGCTCAATACTTGATAACCTTGATACTGTCTTGATAACCTAAGAATGTTGGTTTATTATTAGGTAAGTACGGGCCTTAGTAGATAATACCACAGAATAGGTAATTAGGTAATAGTAATACTTTAGGCCAGTTGTTGGGTAGGTTTGAAAATAATATACAAAAGGTCGCAAACTCGGAACATTAAGGCGATTCCCACACTGCGACGCGCCCCGCTGTAAATCGCGGAACTGCATACTAATCCACGCGCGGGAAGGCGTTGTTAATGTGTGGTAGGTAGGTACTGTGCGTATTATGTACACAAAATGATATACAATAAATCGCGGGGCGCGACGCAGTGTGGGATTCGCCTAATTAGGACACAAAACTGTACAAATTTTTAAAAGGAAACTCGTTTATCCGCTTATTAAACTTTAATTTAGCAATTCACAACACAAAACATCGCCGCCATCATTATATCAATCATAGAATCCCCAAACCAGTGTTGCCACTCTCATGAACCATACATGCAGTGATACCATCTCTATTTTCCTTCTAACAAAATGTACCAAATTAGAACGAGCGTGTCCTATCACATTTTGAAGTGAAAACCCTTAATTTTGTCTCTAACGAATGGCGTAATTAATAGCTAAGGAATTAAATAAATCAGTTCGTTTGCATGAAGAGACGAAGCGTGGCTTTGCTACATACCGCACAGACCATTTTACAGGGCTACATAGGTATTAACCTGGTATTACCATTAAACGCATGCTGTCGTGTGCGTGTAATGGAATTAACTCTAATCATTAACGTCTAGGCAAAGCCATAAGACGGTAAATGTCAATGGAATGGTACCTGAGAGTTGTAATATTACTAGAGTATCAATGCCCGTAAAACTTAACATACTACATTCGTTTTACCGCCTATTCTGTGGTAAAACGAATCAAACAATAAAAATAACTAGCTGATGCCCGCGACTTCATCCGCGTGGATTGAGGTTTTTTGGTTCCCGCGGGAACTCCTTAATTTCCCGGGATAAGAACTCTTCCAGGACTCTTCCTCTTCTTCCTTCCGGGGTTTCCGGGATAACCTATGTGCTATTCCAGACTACAATCTATCTCTGTGCCAAATTTCATACAGATTCGTTCAGCCGTTGTGACGTGATTGAGTAACAAACATCCATTCATCCATCCATTCGAACGATTCAAAAGCATGTTTTAAAGTTTATTTGAATAAAAAAACATGAGTTTGAGTTTGAGAACTTGGGTGTATGAAGTTTGTTACTCTATAGTCCCAACTTAATGAACAGGCCTTTGTTCTGAAATAGATAATTTTTTCCGATGCGACATTGAAATCGTGTTTTGTTATTCAAATTGTTTGTCATTTAATTGACCGAACTATGTAGGTCATGGGTTTACAATAATTTAAAAAGTTAGATATATTATTATATTTTAAACAAAAACAATAATTTTAGATGAACCTGCCCGGCCCAGCTTTGCACGGGTTGGTTTTACTAAAGTAGGTACAAGTTACTACCAAAAAAGTTAAAAATCGCGAATGATTTGCTGTTACTTGCCCGTTGAGGAGTTCAGTCTTTCATCTCCGAAATTCTCTTCAGAGGTGCCCTTCTGAACACATTTGAAAGAACCCTTGTTTTTTAGAATAAGGGAGATAGTCTAGAGCCTGAGAAAGGACATAGGCTACTTTTAAATGCGAAAAACGGGCTGTAAGGGGTTGAAATAGGGGATGAAAGTTTGTATGGGAATTACGTCATTTTTAAAGCTAGAAGATAAAATTTATTCCTTAGGCTTTTGATTAGACATAAATAAATACGACATTCAAATACTAAATAAAGTTATTACTGTAGCCTACAAACTGGGTTTCATATTTTTTTAAATAATGAAAAATAAAATAATTATGCACTCACCTACTTACCCATTAAAATCCAGTTTACCTAGATGGTACCCACTCAATGACCGCACTTGTACCCTCAGGAATGCAGTAGCTACAGGATGTGCTTACCTTGGAATCCTAGGGTTACTATTCGTCCTTGACTTTTATGATAAACATCTTATTATTAAGGCGAGTCACCTCCAAGATTTTAGGAGGTGAGGTGTGGGGTGCCGCCCGCGCGTCTCGCGGTACATTTTTCGTAGAGACTGGCGGGGAAGCGGGCAGCGCGGTATATTCTGAAACCGCTTGGCAACGTTCAAATTCTGGGATTAATTTGAATTAAATAGATATAGGACTTCAGTTTGAAATAAATTTTAGCAGGTTCTCATTAATACTTCAAGAGGAATTTATCCATATAAAAATGATGAGCAAAGTCGAAAATATTATTAATAAAAAATTCGTTTTAAACTTTTAATTTAGCCTGTTTCAAGATTTTTTTTGATCGAGTAAAGTACATCCTATCGTGTAACAAATTAGCACATTCTTTAGACAATATCTTTAAGTGTATCGGATATTTTTTGTAAGATCGTTATTTAATAGTAAATACCGAAAAAATTTGATCTAGCAAACCAGTTTTCACCGCTGAGCTGAGGTGACTCGCCTTAATAGTACGACTGGCCTACTCTCCATGAGAATCATTAAGCAGACATCGCTACTTTAAAAAAGTGATTTCTATAATAATATCTGCCTCGCTGGTCTAGCGATTAGCTTGTTCGACTGCGGCCGACGAGGTTCAGGGCTCGAGTCCCGGGTTGGGCCATATTAAGTATTGGGTTTTTCTGACTAGAAATTCTCAGTACTAGCCCGGAGTTAGAAAGTTGACGGTGTTTCACCCCCGTGCCTCGGAGAGCACGTCCCGGTTAATATCACTAACACGATAATAGTCATGAACGGAGCAGCGTGGTGGGTCTAAGCTCTAATTCCCTCTCACCTATGGGAGTGGAGGCCTGTGCCCAGCGGTGGGACGTTAATGGGCTGTAGTGGTGGTGGTAATCTCAATAATTGCAGGGACTCAGCTGGGGGCTTATTCTCATCGCTAAAAGCAGTATTATTTTAAAATGTGAGTTTTATATGACGTACCTACCGTGATTTCCCTAAAATAAGGATTATATTTTATGTAAGACACAAAAGTGATGGTAGTATTCCCCCGAATTAAGTATTCCCGATTGCGGAAATGATACAATATCAATTCTTGCGATTGGCTGAATTTATGGTATATTGAATTTAGAATCCCGGCTTCATGAGATTTTAGACATTTCTAGGATAAACCAAAAAACTAAATATTGGTTACATATGCAGTAACCAGTAAGTTAAAATTAAGCGTTGGTTTACCTAGGCCAATCGTGACAGGTTTACTGGTGTTTGGCTTTGGACCAACTTTGGACTATCAATATGGTACAGTCATAGGTCAACGTATAACAGTATAATATTATAGCTTGAAAATTTTCCGCTTCTGTATTTTTTTTTTTTTTTTTTTAATGACTTTTATTAGTGTCACACCAGCACGTATTTTTTCTTAAACATAGATCGACTTACCTCCATAAAAATAAAGACAATGTGATTCTCACAAAATAATATGTTGTTTATATTTTATTGGCTAGTGCCCGCAACTTCGTCTGCGTGCATTGAGGTTTTTTGGTTCCCGCGGAAACTCGTTAATTTTCCGGGATAAAAAGTAGCTTCTGTGTTATTTCAGACTATCTATCTCTGTGCCAAATTTCATCCAGATCCGTTCAGTCGTTCTGGAGCGATTGAGTAACGAACATCCATCCATCCAAAGTTCCGCATTTATAATATAAAGTAAATATAGAAGTATAGATCTCTAAACATATTGTCAATAGGAATTTATGAACTATTTTGTGCACAATTCCCCATTGATGGGGATCTTCAATGGGACGGAAAGGTGGGAATAGTCTCTTATTTGATTTTATTACCTATATTGTAAATCTCCCTATAGCACAGGATAAACACTAATCCATACTCCATACTAAGTAATATTTTTAATGCGAAATTGTGTTTGTCTGTCTGCAATTCTTTAACGGCCCATCTTTCCAACCGATTTTCATGTTTGGTATAGAGAACCGGTTGAATCCCGGAGAGGACACAGGAAATTCAGGAATTTATTATTTCACATTTTTTTGCTCTGGCCTGGTAGGAGGCTCCAGCCGTGGCTAGTTACCACCCTGCCGGCAAAGACGTGCCGCCAAGCGATTCAGCGTTCCGGTATGATGCCGGGTAGAAACCGTTAATATAACTGCCATACAAGTTAGCCCGCTACCATCATAGACCGCGTCATCAGTTACCATCAGGTGAGATTGCAGCCAATGTAGTGGCGAAAAAAAAACTTGTAGAAGAAAAAAGTAAAACAATGTGGCCGGGTGGCATTAGGCTAACGCATCGTATCCTTGCCCTTAAACTTGTGTCGGGTAGTCAGGCGTGTACCGCGAGCGTGCTACGTCTTTCGCAACCGACGCGTTCGAATTTTAAATTTATCGATACAGAATATAATATCGAAATTTAATTTAAAAAGTTAAATTGGAATTGGAACTTTTTCCAGCAATGTGCGACTAATTTTAATTTAAGTAATTCGATTTTTTTTCAGCTGTTGTCTTTCAGTTGTTTAAAAGTGGAAAATAGTTTTTTCGTTAGTTTCGTATATACGAGTAAGTTAGGTATAGTGTTAAAATATAAATTAGAATTTTAATTTATAACTTTCATTAAATAAAGTAACAGTCTGAATTACTTGAATAATTCCTAAATATTTTTCATGCGGTGAATTTGACACTACATAGGCTTTAAGTTTCGCTGAAGTACAAAAAAAAATTGTAAGATGTGTGGATAAAAACGGGCTGTTACAAAAATAGTTTTGGTAAGTGGACGGACATATCAAAATATTATACTTACCTACTCTCAATATTTTATTGTTTAATTATTTTTTGTAGATCATATTAAGTATTCTATAATATTATACTTATAAAACTGCTTCGTTGGTCTAGCGGTTAGCATAGTCGACTGCGGATCACGAGGTCCTGGGTTCAATTCCCGGTCGGGCATAAAAATTGTTGGGTATTGGGTTTTTCTTTTTTCAATTAAGAAATTCTCAGTGCCAGCCCGGAGTTGGAAGTTGGCGGTGTTTCACCCCCGTGCCTCGGAGAGCACGTTAAGCCGTCGGTCCCGGTTATTATCACTAACATGATATTAGTCGTTAAAGCCCGCCAACCCGCATTGGAGCAGCGTGGTGGACCTAAGCTCTAATTCCCTCCTTCCTATGAGAGTGGAGGCCTGTGCCCAGCAGTGGGGCGGTGGTGGCATAAAAGCACTGCTTACTCTATTTGTTATAGATATGGTAATATATTCAACCCATGTAATGCATACCCTGGCTTACAAAACTTGCGCACGCAACTGGATTCTTTTGTCGAAAAACATATTATTGTAGGTATAAAATAGTTTTTCTGTGACACTATTTAATGGAGAAGTTTCCATATTTTTTTTTCAATAACTATAAAAGGCTTTGTTCTGAGTGACTGACAGAAAACCTACAGCCCAAACGGCTGAACGTAGTAATTTGAAATTTAGAGACAGTATTCCTTGAGCACCCCCTATAGAGGTGTACTATACGGAAGGGAATTTCGAAATTTCACCCCCAAGAAGGTGAAGCTGGTAAGTATTTATATCCATTATTTAGTATTGTTGAAAAATTAAGAAATTTATGCTTTCACATTTTTTGAAATTTCTTTTTTTAAGAACCTATTTTTCAACAACTTTATTTCCACAAATGAAAATGTTATGGAACTTTAAACTTTGCGAGAATAATTTTCGACCGAATAAAATAAAGTAATGAGGCGTTATTTAATTGTCAAATCAGCAACTTTTTTCAAACGTCAATACGCGTCCTAAGTATGGGATTTGTATGAAATTCTGAAATGTGACGTCATTAAAGTTCGACACACTTTTTTTACTTTGATCGATTGTTTAAAATGGTTATTCAACATAAAACTATCAGGGGACGGTGGTTATTACGACTGTTGGGAGATCCTCTATTTAATAATCACTAAAAAAATAATTTATCATTTAGATCATTTTGATACATATTATTATAGGGGCCATACAACCAACCATTCAAATCAAATCAAATCAAATCAAATATTTTTTATTCAAATAAACTTTTACAAGTACTTTTGAATCGTCAAGTGAATCTACCACTGGTTCGGAATGCCATTCCTACCGAGAAGAACCAGCAAGAAACTCGGTGGTTGCTCTTTTTAAATAATTCATTTACAATTACTATATCAATGTGTACATAAGTAACCGCTGTCCCTAGCATTGCTGGAGCGATCAAATCCATGCTCCTCTATCATTTACATAATCTTCAACAGTATAATAAGCTTTTTTCAGGAGCATACTTTTAATGGATTTCTTAAATTTGTTTATTCAATTCATGTCAAAGACGGGCAGACAGAATCATTAAAGCCATCCACCACCACCACTACAGCCTATTAACGTCCCACAGCTGGGGCACAGGCCTCCACTCTCATATAGGAGAGGGAATTAGAGCTTAGACCCACCACGCTGCTCCAATACGGGTTGGCGGGTTTTAACGACTATTATCATGTTAGTGATAACTGGAACCGACGGCTTATAGTGCTCTCCGAGGCACGGGGGGGAAACACCGCCAACTTCCAACTTCGGGCTGGCACTGAGAATTTCCTAATTGAAAAACAGAATACCTAACAATTTTTATGCCCGACCGGGAATCGAACCCAGGACCTCGTGATCCGCAGTCGACTATGCCAACCGCTAGATCTACGAGGCAGTCATTTAAAGCTATATTGTTTTATTATTGTTGACTTTCGTGTTTTAGAATTATGATCCTTATTTTAGGAATGTACACGCGAGACGCGAACAAGGTACGTGATATCAAACTGTCATTTGATTAATATTGTTTAAGTATTGCTTTAAGCGTTAGCAGTATTGCCCCTAGTCGGCTAGTTAAAATAATGTCACACTCTAGTAAGAGACCGCATTTGCTGCGTCTAAATACTTAAACTGACATAATTACTTTTTGAGGATTTTAAGAAATTTTGACAGATTTATTAGTTTCGATCTATATTTTAATTCCATTGCATTAACTAGCGGTTCGCCCCGAACTGAGACGTCGCGGCGCCATCTATTGACATCAATGTGAAGTTCTGTTAAAAATACTGAAGCTCATTAAAAATTAAATAATTTCGTTTCCTTATAATATTTATCTAATTTTAGTATTTGTTTTTGTTCAAGTACAGGATATAATTCAAATAATTGATCAAGTGTCAGGCTCAGCCTTTCAGAAAATTTAGATTTCTGAGGTCAACTTTGGACGTTAGAAAACCTCCATTTTGAAAGCCCCCCATTTCGTAAATTTTAGGGGAAAAATTAAAAAATAAATATTTTTGGACTTTATTCCTAATTATCTTTAAAATGATATACCGCTACCCTATGTAACGCTATAAAAATATTTTACTTCGCATTCGCTTCTATGAGAGCCCCCCTGAAATAAAGATTTTTATAACTTTTTAAGCCATATTCGGCGGGAGGCCATCGGTTTACATATTATATTTAAAGCTGAAGTAATTACGTACAGTAATTCAGAAGTTATAAGGCTCTGACAGACGGACGGACGGACGGACGGACAAGTGCAAATTCACTCAAGTAGACTCAGAGACCTTCGCTTCGCTCGGTCAAATATGATATTTATTAAAACATCATCATGAAATTTCTCCATTCAGTTAAAATATCTAAATTATAGGAGGTCTGAAACCATTTATCCTAGTAGGAATCTGCGTCTGAATACTAGGCTAGGTGTCCCCGATTTTCTATCTATATTGTGCTATGTACAGCATGAAACAACAATTTTCCATATCGTTTAAGATTTAGTTTAATATAGATTAGTTTTTCAAATATACAGCTCATAATAATGGGCCCTTTAAATTGGGTGAAAATCCATCGTTTTCAAATTATGTATAGGTACCTATCCGTGAAAATCGGTACCGATTTCAACGCTCGCCAGCAATAAAATAAATCTTTTTGACAAAGCGAAGGATTAATTTTTTTGTTATTCTGCATGATTATACCAGATGTTTGCGATACCTATTACCTAAGTAATCGAATAAGTACGAAAAATATACTTAAGTTAATTAAATAAATTGCTTAATTTAAAACTTAATCCTAAATAAACTTCAAATGTTGGGTATACTCCGCAATAATCTTATATATGGCATTTATTTTGCGACTAATATTATAAAAACCAAGAGATCAATGATCTTTCGTACCCGAAGTGCCCGGATCGTTCGTTGCCCGTTAGTACGTACATGCAACACGATTTAAAAAATAATAATAATTATGTACATGTACGAAATATCTCGTTACCTTGCTTGATGCTTCACTAACCTGTCCTTTTATGTAACGGTACTTGACACAAAACGGTACTTTTTTAAATCAAATTATCTAAATCCATACTAATATTATAAATGCGAAAGTGTGTCTGTCGGTCTGTTACGCTTTCACGGCCCATCTGTTCAACCGATTTTGATTAAATTTGGTACAGGGGTAGATGGTTCCCCGGGGAAGGACATAGGCTACTTTTTATCCCGGAAAATTAAAGAGTTCACGCGGGATTCAAAAATCTTAATCCACGCGGTCGAAGTCGCGGGTATCATCTTGTATAGTATAAAAGGAAAAGGCTTTGCATGCGCGTGTTTGATCCGACACAAGAATAAATATCTTGTAATGGCAGGGTAAATTTGGGGATTTATAATGTTTAAATTTCCTCTGTTCTGGTCTGGTGGAAGACTTTGGCTGTGGCTAGTTACTACCCTACCGGCAAAGATGTACCAGGTTAAGTGATTTAGCGTTCCGGTACGATGCCGTGTACAAACCGATTAGGGGTAAGGGCAACGTACTATTACCTTAGACATGCAGTCTAACATTTAAGACTGCATCATCACTTACACGCAGGTGAGATCTCAGTCAAGGGCTCACTTGTAGTGGCGTAAAAAAAATTGAAGTGCGCACCCGCAGACAATTTTTTTAATAAGTTTTTTTATCCGTAGCATGGTTTTGATCTAAGACCGGAAGCAGCAGGTATTTATTTTATTAGGGCGGAAAAGATTTAGATACGAACAAGTGTTTAGTATGTAATTGTGTAATAATTTTTGTTTTAACACCATAAAAAAACTAAGAGTTCAAGTTTAGATATAATCTAAACGAATCCGAACGTGAATGATATATGTAATGGCAGATAAAAAATCATCCATCCTCCATCCGGAACATTATGGGATAGCAAAAAAATATTAATAACTACTTTGTTTTCTACCGAATACCTATTTAAAACTGGGGGCATACAACCATCGCCTAAAGCAGTATTGTTCTAATATTATTGACGTTCGTGTATTAGAATTGTGATCCTTATTTTAGTGACGTCAAGGTACGTGACATTAAACTGTCATTTTGAAGTAATACTGCTATAAGCGATGGAAGTAACCCCCCTGGGTATCTTAACACAAGGACGCCTTGGAAAATTGGTTTTGAAACATCTCGTGGGAATCCTTTAATTTTCTGGGTAAAAGTCTAAGTATTTCCTTCCCCGAGATTCAACCTATCCTTAGATACCAAATTTTGTCAAAATTGGATGTACAGATGGACTGCGAAAGCGTGGCAGACAAGCTGACATATTTTTGGATTTATATTACCTTATCTTAGGCGAAGGCTTAGTAAATAAGTATTGTGAGGAAATGATAAGGAAACTGTAGGATCATATTCCGTTGACGGAAATGCATTACAAGAGTTGGACATCCATCAAAATACTAAATTACACGATCAATAAATACCACGGTATTTGGTAAAATACCGATGGACCACGGTATTTAAGTTCTCAACGTCCAGCCTTCGCCTAAGTATGTATTTTTATTTTATTTTTACAAAAGTCTACAATAAACTTCTCAAAAAAAAGCCTGGACCGGATTTTGATAGGCAACCTATTTTAGGCGTATTTATCTATTATTAAATAAAAATAAAAAGTAGGTTTCATCTGGTAAACAGATCGGTGAAGGTCGTGGTATATCCGGATCAAACTAAATTGTTTTCATATTTCCAGAAAGATGCACGGCGCGATACGGAGCGCTCAGATCGCATTATTCCTGTTGTTGCTGGGACCGTTGCCCATCAGTGGGTTCGAGCCACGACCAGAAATTGGATACCCAGCCGGTCTCATACCAGAATGTAGGTATTTTGTGCATGAGCGACCAGCTTTTTTGAAAGCTTTTTATTTGAAAATTAAAAATATTATAATTTACTACATGATGCCCGCGACTTCGTCCGCGTGGATTGAGGATTTTTGGTTCCCGTGGGAACTCTTTAATTTTCCGGGATAAAAGTAGCCTGTGTTACTCCAGACTATAATCTATCTACCACCTAGTGTGTCTTTCAAATTGTGAATCTACCACCGGTTCGGAATGCCATCCTACCGAGAAGAACCAGCAAGAAACTCGGCGGTTGCTCTTTTGAATTGGTGGAGCGATTCAAATCATGCTCAAAGATTTTTTTCACGACTGGGAATTTATAATTTCTGAATTTTCCCTGGTCTGGCCTGGTGGGAGGCTTCGGCCGTGGCTAGTTACCACCCTACCGGCAAAGACGCGCCGCCAAGCAATTTAGCGTTCCGGTACGATGCCGTGTGGAAACCGAAGGGGTATAGGTTTAATACAACTACCCATGTCCCAACAGGTTAGCCTGCTACCATCTTAGATTGCATCATCACTTACCATCAGGTGAGATCGCAGTCAAGGGCTAAACTTGTAGTGGATAAAAAAAAAGATTGATCTGAAATTAGGATTTATGCCGTAAACACTAAGCAATCATTAAAGGGACCATGTTTTTGTGACCATTTGAGACTTTGGGCCCATGGATTCGAGCCCAGGACCTCATGATCCGCGAACGAATAAGTCAGTAATTTTACCAATGAGTCAGTAAACTTATATGACACATATTTAATGCTGACCTTTGTTAATCGTTAAGGAATTTACGAGTTTAACTGGTTTAGTGGCAAAAATATAGTATTAATGCCCGTAACAGACTAAATGCGCGACGGCAGCAGTTTGGTGTATCATAGGAAATAAATTTTTATTTGGTAAAATAGAAGTCTACGCGGGAATTCAAGAAATGACAGTTAAAATCCTTATTAACCGACTTCAAAAAAAGGAGGAGGTTCTCAATTCGTCGGAATATTTTTTGAGATAACAGTGCCATAAAAAGGCATTTGAGTACTTTTCACTATATGCAGATAAATATTATCGATAACTGTGGTGGTCCGAGGACCGAGACTATGAAGATTTAATTAAGTAATAAGCACAATAATTGTTGGCTTCTAATTAGTTTAATATCAACCATCATGTAAAAAGAAAATTAACGATTAATTCATTTATTTTATTTTATTACTAGATGATGCCCGCGACTTCGTCCGCGTGGATTAAGGTTTTTTGATTCCAACGGGAACTCTTTAATTTTCCGGGATAAAAAGTAACCTATGTCCTTTCCCTGGATACAAACCATCCCTGTACCAAATTTCATCAAAATCGGTTAATCAGATGGGCCGTGAAAGCGTAGCAGACAGACAGACAGATAGACAGACAGACACACTTTCGCATTTATAATATTAGTATGGATATGGATTTATTTGATTTGATATTGATTGATTGATTGATTGATTGATTGATTGATTATTTGATTGATTTGATTTGATATTTGATTACCTACTAGCTGATGCCCACGACTTAGTCCACGTGGATTGAGGTTTTTCGGTTCCCGCGGAAACTCTTTAATTTTACGGAACCTACCCCTATGGGCGGCATTTGAAACGCGCGCCGCTGCAACGCATTGCATTGGAATACGCCTTAAGACCTGATTTACATGACCTATAGTCCGAACACGAGCTCCGAGGAATCGGGGCCTGAAGAAACGACGGCTGTACGCCACGCCCGATCGTCGCTCCATATCCAGCTCGCTACCAGCACTAGTTTAGAGCTTGACGCGTGTAATTTTGCGATAACAGTATTGTACAACACTAGGTCATGACTTTAACATTCCATAGGATTCCTCGGAGCTCGCGTCGCGCGCGCGCGCGCGTCATTTAGTGTGAGATCTTTAGAGCGAACTTTGACTGGCTTAGACTTAAGACATGGTTAAAACGAGACCGATTTATGTTACTCACATAAGTACATCTCGTTTTAACTCTAAGTAAAATCTAAGCCAAGTCAAAGTACGCTCTATAGAATCTCAGCATTATTGTCTACTTCATAATATATAAGATTACCTTCTCGTCCAAACAGCTTCAACAAAAACAATCATAACATTAATTATTATTATGATTAATGATATTATTGTCTCTAGCAAAGTTTTGCAAGGTAGAAAAAAATCCATCCAATCTCATTTTCTTAAAAAAAAAGGCTTAGCGAGGTTTGTAATTTAAAAAAAACGTTAAAAAAAGACGACTTCCAAATTCAATTGTTTTTATTCAAAATGCTAACTTTTTCGGAGTTCACTTGACGATTAAATACGAGTATATTTAATCGTCAAGTGAATCTACCGCTGCTGGTTCGGAATTCCGTTCCTACCGAGAAGAGCCAGCAAAAAACACGAAATCTCACCAAAGGTTGTCTGCGAGAGATCGCTTTGAGTGATAAGACCGCCTTTGCATGCAAAACTTCGTACTGTGTTATTTTCACTTTGTAAACTATCTCCTGTATTTGTGTGAAATAAAGTATTAGATAAATAAATTTAAAATAAATAATTAATTATTAATGATTAAAGTGAAGATACATAAGTAGCTGTAGTTCCAAGTATAGCTGGAGCGAGTTATATCAAGTCCACACTCTTTTGTCACTTACATGATAATCTTCAACAGAACAATAAACTTTTTTATGGAAAGTATGCTCCAGGCTCCTGCAAAAAATCATAGTTTCAGTTTTTAAAAAAAACAATCCTTCTGTTTCCAGGTCCAGGAGTGACGAAGAACGCGAGCATCACCCCGCGGATGATGAAGATGCTGCAGATCATCGTCCACCGAATGACAGACAAAGGGCAGGTGATGAGGAAGGAGTTCCCGATCCTTACTGCGCATAAGGCCATTGGTAAAGAGAAGACTATAGGTGAGAAAGAAACCTTACCTCCATCGCTTTGCATGATACTATGCTATATTTACTCGTACATCGGGTTGTAGGACATTCTATGCCACGTTTCCTGGCGTGTGATTAATTTCTAGAACTCCTCTGCCCAATTAATAGGTCTCCAAATCTGCGACTTAATCGATTTGTGCACTTCTTCAGCTTTTTAATCTGCAAAAAAAGAATGCCAAGGAGAGCTAAGTACTAAAGGCAAGAAATTCTTCATCTCTCTACCGATAGGTGTGAAGAACCCTATCTTTAGCGTTTTGTAAAAGTCAGTTGTTGATGAATTCTACTTTAAAATATGTATATGTTTTTAGGAAATGATCTCAATTTCTGTTGTTCACCATCTCTAAACTAAACTAAAATGATAGCTCCATTTACATTGCTATCCCTTTGATAATCATAATACTCCCTGCGTCCATCCATTCTATCATTATAAATGTAAAATTGCGTCTGTTTGTCTCCTGCGCTTTCCTGACCTATCTGCTCAACTGAGTGCGAAGAAAGGTTCAGAGATAGATTATTATAACTAAACCTAGTTTAGCCTTTGCACCCTTCTGTTTTATCTTTTAACATTTTTGTTTATTGCCTTTGTTTTAAGTTTGTGCAGTTATATCTATCTATCTATCTATCTGGTATAGAGATTGTGTTAAACAGAATTGTCCACACTATGGTCTTATCTGTCTGTGACCGGACTTTAGAAAAAATATTCTCTAACCAATTCAAAAAGCAATTCTGTTTATATTTCCAGATTTCAAAAACAAAAAGACTGTTCTCTACGCAGTGGGCTTCTTGGACAGTTCGGTGTTTCCTCAAAGCCAGGCCATCGGCACTGCTTACTCCAAGCGTGGCTACAACGTCCTCATCACTGAAACCTTTGAATTCCTAACGTATATTTATCCCAAGTAAGTGTTTGCATCTATTTTTCTTCGTGGATTTATTAATTAACTTTAAAGTATGGTTGTTGTCTCTTTTTAATGTCTTGTCCCTTTCTCACTATGCTATTACGTCTAATTTGTAATTGATCCACCAAATTTTACTGACTTAATACTGAAATCCACAACTTTGTAAGAACATGACGTTTTATAGAGAAAATCAACAATGTAGGTACCTACATTTTTTGATAACCAGCAGTTTGAGTCGTTAAGTATGTTGGCATTTTTGTTCTCCTTTAGCTTTGTCAAATAGCAAGATTAGCAATTTTGAACGAATGAATGAAAATCCTCGAATTCTGGTCCAATTTTCTTACAGTATTATTTAGTATTTATAGTATTTAGCCATACCAAGCACAATGCGTTAGAATAATAAGTTAAAAATCGGATAATAATGCGCGGAGTACAATAGGCTTCCATTACGCGATACAATGCAATCAATTAACAATGAATATATTGTGATTAGGTACTTTATAAACTTAGATACAATCAGAATTTCTGTACATTATAGATAAGCAAATAAAAATAACAATACTACTTAGCACGAGTATCTTCTCAGATTGAAAAAGGTTTGGCCATAGTCCACCACGTTAACCAAGTGGGGATTGACAGACTTATGCCACATTTGAGAACATTATGAAAAACCCCGGGCATTCAGGTTTCCTTATGATGTTTTCCCTAACCTTTAAAACCTTTTTTATGATTTTTGTTTTAGTAATTTATTTAAATGTGACTAAGCACATAAAGCAGGTTAAAATATTGAATATTCTATTTCTGTTATTTTCCATATGATTAATAATGTACAAAAATTTACCAGAATTTAGATAGACATAGATAATGAGTGGAATAAATAATCTTAAAGTACATAATTAACAATTTACAGATCAGTCCGCCTAACCAGATACATCGGTAAGAAAATCGGAGAGTTTCTCGTCAAACTAATGGACTACGGACTCAAAGCTGAAGACTTAGAACTAGTAGGAGCAAGCCTTGGATCTCACGTGGTGAGCCATGCAGCGAAATACTTCTATGCAGCCACCGGAAAGAAACCTGCTAGATTAACTGGTCTAGACCCAGCCGGTCCTTGCTACAGAGCACTACCACCTAAAGAGAGACTCGATGTTTCAGATGCAACTAAAGTAGATATAGTCCATACTAATATAGACGGATTCGGTATAGCAGAAAGGCTTGGGCATATAGATTTTTATGTCAACGGTGGAGAATATCAACCAAGCGATATCCCATACATACCATGCCTAGTAATGTGCAGTCATGTACGTGCTATATTATACTGGTGGCAAGCTATTGAGCACCCTAAGAAATTTATTGGTGTCCAATGCAATACTATACAAGAAGCTAGGTTGGCTAAGTGTTATAATAATACAAAATTAAATTATCTAGGTTTAGCTGCAGATTTTAGTAAACCTGGTATATATTATCTGCAAACCCATAACGAGTTCCCGTATTTTAAAGGGAAGGAAGGATTGAAGGAAGAAAATGAAGTTTACCTGTCTTTTATTAGGAAATTGAATTCTGAAGATCATTTTCAGGTGTAACATTATGGTAGAAAAATTGATTTTAAATTAAAATTAGTTTTTAAATTAGATTTTGAATTAAAGTTGACGAAACTTCTAGTTAGTAAAATATAGTCAACAGTCGGTAAAATGATATAAGTTTCAATAACAAGTAATTTGTAAGTTAAAAGTAATAAGTCAAAACCGCACGCGTAGTTTCAAGTAGTATAAAACATTAGACGGTAGTAAATACATAATAAATCTGTGGAAAATAGATATAATATAAAAAGGGGCACTAGCAATAAAATAAGTAAATACTATGTTTAAGTTACTCTATAATGATTTAGTCAAGGGTTAAATAATTTCGTTTGACTAAAATAATTCTCGATATAATATCTAATGAAGGATAATCTAGGCGAAGGAATTTATCTAGTCCTTGATAAACTTTTAATTCTGATGATTGTTAGATATTTTTGATATTATTATGATGAGATACTAGAATAATAATAAATTATTCCATATTTTTGGTGATGCTTTGTTGCGATGAAGTTTGAACTACCTATTTTTTTTAAAGGCTTCGATCTCATTGTCAAAGTTATGAATAATTTATAGAAGCACTCTTTGATAGAATTAAAATTAATTCTATCAAACTTTATTAACTTAACTTAGTAAAAAATATACTAAATTTTCCTACCTGACTACTGACCACCTAAATAAGTACATGGCTTATAAATAACATGAGTCAGAACCCGAGACCATTAGGTACGGCAGTGAGAATGAGATAATTTTTTTTTAGAGCTTTTGCTCTAGAAAAAAATTGAACCAGGAAAATGTAAAGGTCATTTGCATTACAGAAAATAATAATAAGAAATACAAGAAATACTTAAAATATCATTAAAGTTAAAAAAAAAACCACCGAATGCAAGCAGTGGGTTGCACAAAGTCAGCACCTCCAGAGTTGAGGTTAAATTTGATCAAAAGGCTTTCTTATGGTCGATTAAAAAAAAATCATAACGTTTCTAGTTTATTAGTTTATGACATGACAGTCTAACTTTATGTTTTGAATATACCGTTTAATTTTGTGAGTATAAAACATGTTCTTGAAGCAGAATTCGCAATATTAACAAATCGAAACTAATTTGAAAATATTCAACGATTAAAATAGGCTTTTTGATCGTTGTTTAGCATTGTAAGTGCAAATCAAAGATATTATTTGAATATGCAAGTAAATAACGGAAATCGTGCACGTGAACGCAAACAATAATAATGTAACAATTAGCGTATTAAACAAATTAAGTTGTAGCTACGCTAAGCGGAAGGTCGTGGATAATGTTAGTTTGCAGCAACCTTAAACTGATTTACTTTAATTGTAGTACCTACAGTAATCAATCACTTTAATATGAATGATTGTTAGATAAAAATGATTGATGTGAATATAAATGGAATATAATTATTGAAGAAGTCTGGCTGATATCCGCGACTTCGTATTATTAACGTAGGTACTACACGTAGCTGATGCCCGCGACTTCGTCCGCGTGGTTTAAGTTTTTTGTTATTCCCGCGGGAACTCCTTAATTTTCCGGGATAAAAAGTATCCTATGTCACTCTCCAGGTCCTCAACTATACCACTCAAAAACCACGTCGATCCGTTGCCCCGTTGCAGCGTGATTGAAGGACAAACCAACAAACAAACTGACTTTCGCATTTATAATATTAGTTCTGGTTCATTTGTCAAAAGTGTACTGAGTCCTTCACAATCATTGAAAATGTTAGAATATGCGAGAGAGGATGCTGAGGATACTGCGCCGCCTTAAAAAATTCCGTAGGCGGAAAATCAAAACACTTATATTTCTGTAACAGGAACGAATCTGTAATAGAAATTAATGCGTTTAATACTGTTCTATAGGGTAACGGAATTTGGCACTAACGTTGCCTAATTTACTGTTGACGCGTATTCTGAACCTAAGGTGAAAGTACCGATGGTTGCAATTGTTTTAATTTAATAAAAAATTCCCAATGTTGTGTCAGTGAAGTGAAGTCCAATGAAGTGAGAAGATTGCGTTGTCACACCGTGCAATCTGTTGGGACATGTACCTATTAGGGTTACAGATAAAAAAACACTTATTAACAGAAATAAACGGTTACAGATTGATTGGGTTACAGTATCGTTTCTGTTATAAGTGTTTGTGTTCTATAACAGTTCAAAAAACAGTGTTTAAATCACTTATTTCGGTTAGTGTTGCAGTCGAGTGGCGTGGCAGTAAAGTTTAAAGTGATACGAATCTTCCCAACAATTTCACAAATAGCTCCCAACAATTGTGCATAGTTAACGAGACAACAGCAATGAATGTAAGGCCAAGTGTTTACTGGCTAGTTTTCTTGCACAAATCGCTATCATTATTTTGGCAATTTCGATTTCTGCAAGATTTTAGTTTTAATAATTATTGTGGTCAATTCTGTTTCTGAACACAATTTCTAAACTAAAATGACAGCTTTATCTAGGACCACCCCTTTCCGCAGGGAGTAGGTATTATGAAAGGGATATAAATAGAACTGTCATTTTATTTTAGTTTAGAGATGGTGTACAATAGAATGGGCCTGATTGTAAGATGTAAAATATGTGAAGTAAAAGTGTATTTTGTTCTGTGTTCTGCACTTTCGTTATAGAATATTAGATATAAATCTGCGAATGTAAAGAAAATAAATTCGAAGCGATACTTTTTTAGATTTTGAATTTTTGATCTTCTCATAGAAGTAAAGTAGCATATACTATAAGTAAGATTATAGAATTTAGTAAGACGTATTCTACTATCAATGGAATACAAAGCTTATATATGTTAGTATACAAAACTTGCAGACGGTGACTTGCTTTGAAATATTATGTTCTGCATAAGCTGTTCTGCAAGAAATTGCACAAGTTGCTTGCTAGTTGACACTTGGTCTAACCGTGTATTAGTAATTCAAACTTGGTAAACAAATGAGCATTGTGCTATTATGAATATGTATCACCGAACTTGGGAATACCAGGCCTACTACAGAATATAAAATACTTTGCATATGACGCAGAGTTAATAAATATTTACGTGATAAAGGAGTGTGTGACGACCTCTCTGGCACAGTGGTGACTGCTGTGGTCTTATAAGTGGGACATCCAGAGTTCGATCCCTGGCCCTGCCAGGATTCGAATCGGAAATTTAGGGGATTCGGGGGTTCGGGGATTCGGGAGCGGGTTTTTATTTATTAGAGCGACGGCGAAATTATTACGGTGCACAAACACAGGTTCACACTCTATTCCCTTACTCTCATAGTCCGTTGTGACGGCAAACCGACACAATTGAAGAAATCAGCAAAGTACGGCGGACTTTGACGACCTCCCTGGCGCAGTGGTGAGCGCTGTGAGGTCCCGGGTTCGATCCCCGGCAGGTTCGATTCGGGAATTTATAATTTCTGAATTTTCTCTGGTCTGGCCTTGTGGGAAGCTTTGGCCGTAGCTAGTTACTACCCTACCGGCAAATACGTACCGCCAAGCGATTTAGCGTTCCAGTACGATGCCGTGTTGAAACTTATTAGCCTTTACGTGTATGGTGGGTATCTTAGACTGTATCATCACTTACCATGAGGTAAGATTGCAGTCAAGGGTTAACTTGTAGTGACGTAAAAAAAAGTGAGTTGCTATACAGGTAATTAGGGAAGCATTAGTGCGTAATATGTTAACTGCCTCGTCGGTTTAGTGGTTGGCATGGTCGACTACGGCCAACGAGGTAGGTTCGAGTCCAGGGTCCATAATTAAGTATTGGGTTTGTCTGACTAGAAATTCTCAGTACTAGCCCGGAGTTAGGAAGTTGGCGGTGTGACACCCCCGTGCCTCGGAGAGCACGTTAAGCCGTCGGTCTCGGTTATTATCACTAACATGATAATAGTCGTTAAATCCCGTTAACCCGCATTGGAGCAGCGTGGTGGGTCTAAGCTCTAATTCCCTCTCTCCTATGAGAGTGGAGGCCTGTGCCCAGCAGTGGGACGTTAATGGGCTGTAGTGTGCTGGCGGAGGATGTTAAATACAGGCTTATTATGTAGCGTTTTGGTTTGGAAGCTAGAAATAATATCTAAGACCATTGCCAGCCCACTAATATGAACTGATCTCATTAGCTCAGAATGTGAAGGACTCGGTTCAGGCAGACATTTGCATTTTTGCAACACCTTTGAGAAAGGCCTCTGAGAAAATTACAGAGTTAAGAAATTTTCTCAAAGGGATGAAACACTTTTGAGAAAATTATGCAGAAGTTGCAAGTTTCTGAATAATCAGCCCTTAAACGTAATGACTATATGTACTTCTACTTGTATGTTATACTAACTGATGCTCGCGACTTCGCGCGTCGTTTATGTATTTTTATTCCTCTTCATTTGAGCTGTAACGGTTCGGATCAATATAGCTCTTTTGTCCTCTGATATTTTATTATTCACTAGCTGATGCCCGCGACTTCGTACGCGTGGATCGAGGTTTTGTGGTTCCCGCGGGAACTCTTTAATTTTCCGGGATAAAAAGTAGCCTATGTGTTATTCCAGACTATAATCTATCCCTGTGCCAAATTTCATCCAGATCCGTTCAGCTGTTGGGGCGTGATTGAGTAACAAACATCCATCCATACATCCATACATCCATACCGACATCCATACATCCAAACTTTCGCATTTATAATATTAGTAAGATAGTAAGATAGCATTAAAAGTCAAAATTTATTTATAGCAAATTGTAGGCAAATCGCTTATCTACCACAATCACTAACAACATTTTGAAATTAATTAATAGATTGTTCTTTATTGCGAAAATACCAAGAGGCTGTTATTGAATCTTGGGTTTTGTGTAAACTTTGACGTTAGCGAACGTCATAATTTACTCATTGTGGTCAAAAAAAGAGATACTTTTATTGAGTACTAGCTGATGCCCGCGACTCCGTCCGCGTGGATTAAGGTTTTTGGTTCCCGCGGGAACTCCTTAATTTTCCGGGATAAAAAGTAGCCTATGTGCTATTCCAGACTATAATCTATCTCTGTGCCAAATTTCATCCAGATCCGTTCAGCCGTTGGGGCGTGATTGAGTAACAAACATCCATCCATACATCCATACATCCATACCGACATCCATACATCCAAACTTTCGCATTTATAATATTAGTAAGATAAGATAAGAAGTAAGAAGTAAGATAAGAAGGTCCTGAACTACAATAGTTAAAGAGAAAAATTATTAATTTGCTATTCTTTGTATTATAAAACTCGAAACAAAGAAAATTTCATTTGACAAAATTAAGGACCCATAAAACCGTCATTTTAGGAGGTTATTTAGCTTCATTTGCAAAGAAAATTCACAACTCCTTATAGTAGGACATATTTTCAATTATATAAAGCAAAAAAAAATGATTAACAATAATTTACAAAAAATAAGTTTTAAACACACAACAAAACTGCGCGATCAAGCACTAGGAAAAATAGTCGTAGCCGAGGCTTTTCGGGATAAAACGTAGCCTTTGTCACTCTCTAGGTCCTCAACTATATCCATGTCAAAAATCACGTCGATCCGTTGCTAAGTTGCGGCGTGAGTGAAGGGCTAACCAACAAACCATAGAACAAACACACTTTCGCATTTATAATATTAGTATGATAGGTTAAAGTTACCCACGTTAAAGTTACTTTGTTTGAACATAATAGACGTGAATTCATAAATCACACAACAATTCCCATTTGTTTAGGAGCTGTACGAATTACAATTAAAAGTTTATCTTGTACATTAGTTGGGACTTGAAAGTTATTTGTGACGAATTCGCTTAATTACTAAGGAGTTTAACAATTTACTGTATAGGCGTTAAGTCTTAAGAGATTTCACTCATAATTTATGAGTGCTTTGTTTCAAGTTGAGTGATGAAAGTTACATATTTAGTGCAAAAAAGATTCAAGATTCAAGTCATTTATTCAATATAGGTACACTGTAGGTACACTTATTGTCGTTAAAAATTACTTACTTAAAAAGCATGATGGTGATAATGGGTAACGGTATCTTAAAACTAAGGCTACGAGGGTTCCAAACGCGTCCTTGTCTGAGAAGAGCGTATGAGCATTCGATCACATTGGCGTCAAAGTAAAATGAACCTTAGAAGCATCGAGATAGAGCCCAATTTCGTTTATGCGTTCATAATAGGAGTAAGCACACTGCACTCATAATAAGCTTGATGAGTTATCAATCTTATAAACGTAGAGATTGTGAGATTTGATTCAAATAAAATGGATTGAAATAATTTAACTATAATTTTGTATCTGTGATTTAAATTGTGATACAATAAAGTAAATAAATAAGTAACATATTTTGTTTTATTCATACACATTTTATAATGACGCTTGACAATCATTTCTTGAAGAGAAGATGAACGACGTCAAAGTTCATAATAAGTGTTGGGTAAATTCTTAGAGTATACGCACTTATTGATCCATGATCTTTAGGAAGCCTAGGTATAGTAGGTACTGCCTATAACAACAACTAAGTTCTTCAATTCGAAGATTTTTTACTTACATTTTTTGTCCACGCAACCCTTTGAGACTAGGCTGCATGTACTTATTATAGACAAGATGATACACGCGACTTCGTCTGCGTGGATTAAGAATTAAGATTTTTGATCCCCGCGGGAACTCTTTAATTTTCCGGCATAAAAAGTAGCCTATGTCCTTCCCCAGTATACAACCTATCCCTGTACTAAATTTCATCAAAATTGATTCAACAGATGGGCCGTGTAAGTGTAGCAGACAGACAGACTTTTCGCATTTATAATATTAAAGTATGGATTAATCTATTACTTACTAGCTTTTGCCCGCGACTTCACTCACGTTAAGTTCGATTTGTGTACGAATTTCATAGCTTTATCCGCTAGTAATATAATACGTCTATGCCTTTATCTGTCAAAAATCCTTTCTTATCCGATGCCTATATCTAATACCTGTAAGTACGGACTGTATGCCAAATTTCAGCCAGATCCATCCACCAGATCCAGCTGTTCGTAGATAAGTCAGTCAGTCGCTTTTTCCTTTTAGATTACGAGAGGCTTTCACTGTCAAGTAGATTTTTACTGTCAGGTAGGTTGATAACTTAAACAGCGGCGTGCACAGGCTTTGATTCCAATTGCCAGATGAGGCTCGAGCTCTTTTAACTTGGGTAAGCAGTGCTTTTACGCCTCTATGCACACCCCAGGTAGGTAAGGGTCAATTTGTTCCAATTTTGAACGAAGACAAAAATCATCGGGGAATAGCTGTAAATTGTAAAATTCTATACATTCGGTGAAACAGCGCTGTACCCGCGACCAGACAGGGTACATGTTTGCATAATTTCAATTTGTTTGAACGGCTACTTTTAGGGGTCCCCGGTGAAATATAATATGAGTTGAGAGTTTTGATTATTTAACACGTTCGCGGACAATCAGTCACCCTCATTGCGCAGTAGTTTTTTGTATGGAATGCTTTAGCAGGTGTGTCCTATTTTAATACATACTCATTACTAGATAGGACGTAACTGCTATAGCATTCGTCTGCTATAGCAGGTACGTTCTATCTAGTAATGAGTATGTATTAAAATAGGACACACCTGCTAAAGCATTCCATACAAAAGCATGCCATAGCAGCTCTGTCCCATTTTACAGCATATATGTCTATGAAATGGGACACAGCTGTTATAGCAGACGAATTTGGTATCAAATAGGATATATACAGGTGCTATAGCAGTTGACTGCCATAGGCTGTTTTAATGGTAATGCCACTTCTTTTTGATAAAAAATAAAACACCGTTATTTTGTGACCTTTTAAGCTTTAATATTAATCTTAGAAAAGAGATAAAAAAACACATAAAAAAGAGATTAATTCAGATGAATGCCAAAACAGTGAAAACATCTTCAAGCTTCATCTCTAACCATATGCCAAGATTCAAAGCAACTTGGGCAAAGAGGTGGCTTGTCAATACAACCTTTACAGCGATAGCTCGTTTGCTTCGATATTTTGTTTTTAGTGCAAACTCGGCATCTCAAGAAAACTTTATTGCGTTTTGCGTTCTCAGCCAGTGGTATGAGTTCTGGCCAGTGTCCAGATTCAAACACCGTCTGAAGAAACCGTCGCGTTTTTTCTTGTATTTTCGAGGCATCTGTAAATCATACCACTGTTTATAATTATTTATATAGGTAGGTTCCTACCTTCATAAGACGTGCAAGAAAAGAAACAGTAAACAAACTTGTGTATCTTTGATTACGTATTAATTATCGAATTGTACTTGTAATATACATTCACTATCATCTTAAAACATAACAACACTATTTTTATGCTAGTAAACAACAAAACACATTACTTACGATTACCGAAACATTGAATTGTGTGCGCGAAAAATCTCCGTACGCACGCGTTTGCACATCGGCGCAGTTACTGCGAGACTGAACAAATTGTCATACATTGACACCTGCTATACAAGGTGTGCGTGTGTGTGAGAAGTGCGAGTATAGCGGGGGAGGGTAATTTTGCTCGCGCATTTTTTGTGTGCTATAGGGCACTAAACACCTTCGAATTGCGTAAGATTGGACAGAAAAAGTGTAGCTGTCACAAAATCATACTAAAAGAACCCTGCTATAGCATTTACGTCAAAAACTATGGAGCAAATAATGAATGCTATGGCAGGTGCGTCCTCGAATCTGAGTTCAAATGACTGTTATAGCAGGTATGTCCGCCAACGTGTTAATGCATACGAGTTAATTCACAACGCGGACATGTTCCTTCTGGCATTTTGTTTCTATAATGATGGTTGTTTTTGTTATTAATGTTAACTACAATGTTAGAAACGTGTCAACAATTGTGAGTCGACGGCTCAATCTAAAAAAAAAGAGAAGAAGGAACTGGTTTATTGACTTATTCACATAACACAACTGAACTTAATCACATCAATAATACCTTAAATATGGCACAATTATTTTTTACAAAAAATTCGAGTAAGTATAGAGGTACGGTATTCTCACCTACGAGAGTTGTAGGAAACTGCATAAAAATAGCCATTCGAGTGACAGAATTTTGTACTGAAAATGCTGCCAGATTCCTCCGTCACCCTGCAGCGTTGATCTTGTCTAGACGTCTCCGTCGAACAACTAGTAGGAAATAACATGTTTCATTAGACTTTGTATATAGTATTCAGCTTTCCGAATCGGTGGTAGAGTCTTAATTTATCTAGTGACATTAGATACAATTAGTATCCTTATCTTCTTGTATCTAATTGGCTTTGGACAGTGTTTCGTCAGTGGTATATTCCTGTTTCAGACAATTTATTCTCCTGTTTCCCATCCACTCACCACGGAACCCGACACAAATAAACGGCTCAAGCGTGAAAAAAGTTCAATTTCAGTATAATCCGGGAGGAAAGCCGCAAGGGGACGGCGACATTGGCGTTTTAAATTAAAAGCTCTAATGAATTCCAAATGTTTCGTTCACTATGGGCATGTATTCAGAGATTGGACATTTTTTTTTCACAGCGTGCATATATACCTATACTTTTTATTGGGAATGGGATCCTCCCAGGCTTTTTTAAAAAATATATCGACTAGCTTGGGTGCAATCAGACCTGCAAGTGGCGATGCAGCCTAAGGGCTCGCTTGCCTGGAAGATGCCTATTAAATCCTGATTAGAAGGAATTATATTAAAAGAGGAGGGGAAAACAGAAACCGGAAAGGCATTCCATAACCTAGCGGTTCGAGCCCGCGGAATTTCGACTGCGTAAGGGTGCAGACTTTGTCGATGCCTTGCGGTTCCGAGGTGACGGAGGAACCAGATCGAATAGCTCTTGAACACACTCTCCGAAATATATTCTGTAGAATACCAACAGACAGGCAATGGCGCCGGTGTTCCAAGCTTTGCAGCTTCGGATTGACCAGCGCTTCGTTACCAATATGTCTCCTGGCGCGACGATCCACCCAATCCAATGCCTCAAGCTGGTACTTGGCAGAGCCATCTTATAAATTGCATCGTCCATCTTCGTACAAGGTAAGAAGATTTTAATATGTACCTACAGTTTAAATACGATAATAATTACGTTAATACGTTAATACGTTTAGTTTGACGACCTCCGTGGCGCAGTGTGTAGCGCTGTTGCCTTAACGTGCGGAGGTCTCGGGTTCGATCCCCGGCAGGGTCAATTTAGGAATTTATAATTTCTGAATTTTCCCTGGTCTGGCCTGGTGGGAGGCTTCGGCCGTGGCTAGTTACCACCCTACCGGCAAAGACGTGCCGCCAAGCGATTTGGCGTTCCGGTACGATGCCGTGTAGAAACCGAAGGGGTGTGGGTTTAATATAACCGCCATGCCCCTAACAGGTTAGCCCGCTACCATCTTAGACTGCATCATCACTTACCATCAGGTGAGATCGCAGTCAAGGGCTAACTTGTAGTGGATTAAAAAAAAAAAAAACAGTCAATGGTAGGTAAGCCTATTACAAACTTATTCTGTAATTTGTAGTTTTTATTTTTATTTTTAATATATTATAGCGGGCAAACGAGCAGGCGGGTCACCTGATGGAAGTGATTACTGCCGCCCATAAACATTTGCAGCACCAGAGGAACCGCCAATGCGTTGCTGGCTTTTGTTAAGAGAAAGTCTTGTAAATAAGGTTGAACTTTATAATTTCCAATAATACTATATGACAATGAAATAATATGTTTGCGGACTGTATATAAAGGGATTAGTGCACATGTCCCGGGCCCGCTGCCCGCGCCCCGCGCGTGGAAACAGGTTGTGAGGCGTAGTCTCCAACACTTTTGAGATATTTGTTTATCCGCCCTCTGAAGAGACCCATATTATAATAATGAGGGAACACAGAAGATGGAAACTGGTTCCATAATTATTGCAGTACGTGGCAGAAATTACCTGGAATATCGGAAGACCAGGCATCCAGGTGGTGAGGATGAAAATACCTAGAAAGAAGTAAACCTAGAAGGATTGCTACTGAAGTACAAAAAACAAAACGTAAAAAAGGATTGCCGTTTGTGTATATGGAAATCCCATTTTAGTTTCCGAGATGGAGTTATTTTACGATCTACTCAAATAAAATTTATTTATAACATCATATTTATTTTGTTTTCATAAAATATCAGTGAATTGCTTTGCCGTTTTTCCAGTGAAAGCTAAACCTTGGGGAGTAAAAGGCAAATGGGTAAAGTTTTACGGGCGTTTATTGAGTTTACTATTAGCATTTTGCGTACATAGTCTTATGTGGTTACAATGTTCTACAAAAACTTTGGAATAGCAATGTTTTTTTTCTTTTTTTTGTTATTAAAGGCTTACGCAACAATTACACCTGATGGACAGTAATGATGCGGGTTAAGATGGGATTCGCTTGCCTAGAAGATGATTAATTATTCACTCTTGATAAAGACACACCCGGATTGAAATTGGTGGGAAACACAGATTTTGGAAATGTCATGTTTAGCTAATAACCCCTTTATTCTAGACTAGCTAATGCCCGCGAATCAGTACGCGTGGATTAAGTTTTTGTATTTCCGCGGGAACACCTCAGTTTTTCGAAATAAAAAACCTATACCCTTTCCCGGAATGCAACCTATCTCTGTACCAAATTTCTTCAAAATTGGTCGTAAAGATAGCCCGTGAAAGCGTAACAGACACATTTTTGCATTAATTTTAATAATAGTATATAAGTACTTGCTGATACCCGCGACTCCGTGGATGTTTGTTTTGGTTCCCGCGGAAACTCTTTAATTTTCCGGGATAAAAAGTAGCCTATGTATTGTTCCAGACTATAATCTATCTCTGTGTCAAATTTCTTCGAGTCCTTTCAGCCGTTCTGGCGTGTTTGAATAACAAAGCTCAATCCATTCATCCATCCAAACTTTTGCATTTATACTATTAGTAGGTATGTGGAGATCTAGGGACTATTACGATACTTAAATAAGAATAACCGAACAAAATCGCAGAGAAATCGCGTTTGCTCTTCTATAAAACTCCCAAACAAAGAGAAGCTATAGTCTAATTGAGACGAATGGTCGGAGCTGAACTTTTTTATACCGCCGAGTAATGGAGCGAGCGTAGAAAAGTGCAAGTAAGGAAATCTATTTTGTTTCAAGGTAACTCCACAAAGGGTTGCTTTTGCGTACATTTTTATTTAATTCACAAAGGGAAAGGGCTTCTGGAATATTAACTAAAAATGCCTTTTACAATTTTTGAAATAATAATTGCTTTACATGGAAATCGACATTTTCTTCCGACAGGCGCAAATTGTCTACCGCAAACGCAAACACAAAACCACGGGAACTCTTTAATTTTTTTTTGTACCAAATAGTTATAAAATATGACTTAGCACTTATCTCTTTAAGAGATCTCTACCACGGTGTCTACCCCTTGGCAGTGAGAAAGGTTGTCAGGTAGTATAGTATATGAGATAGAATGCGATTTAGCGTTCCGGTACGATGCCGTGTAGAAACCGAAGGGGTATGGGTTTAATATAACTGCCATGCCCCTAACAGGTTAGCCCGCTACCATCTTAGACTGCATCATCACTTACCATCAGGTGAGATCGTAGTCAAAGGCTAGCTTGTAGTGAATAAAAAAAAATGAAATGAGATATTATAAATTTCTGGGATGAACAGCCTATGTCACTCTCTAGGTCCTCAGCTGCTATACCCATTTCCCATGCACAAAATCTAGTCAATCCGTTGCTCTCTTGCGGCGTGTTTGAAGGACAAACAAACAATTTCGCAATTACATTATTAGTATTAATGACTCTGGTATAAAGAATTTATACATGAAAGATTAACGTAATTAACATCGTTTTCTCATTGCTGTAATTTTTATATTTTAGGGTTTGCAGACGACCAGTATGGAACTGCCTCGTTGGTCTAGTAGTTAGCATGTTCGACTGCGGCCATCGAGGTCACGGGTTCGAGTCCCGGGTCGTGCCATATTTAAGTATTGGGTATTTCTGACTAGAAATTATCAGCAGTTAGGAAGTTGGCGGTGTTTCAGCCCCGTGCCTCGGAGAGCACGTTAAGCCGTCGGTCCCGGTTATTACCCTCGACGAAACGGAGACGGTATATGTGTTTGCCCTTAGAGGTTGTGTGTTTGTTTGTTTGTTTGTTTGTATGTTTGTTTGTGCACTTTTTTGTTACCATTTTTCACAAAAAGTACTGGGCCGATTGAGATGCGGTTTTTTGCATTAGACGTGTATAGCTTGTGAGAAGGTTCTTAGATATATTTTAGGACCATAGACAACCGAGCTGAGCTGTAGTCTATGATTTTAATCTTACTAATATTATAAATGCGAAAGTTTGGATGTATGGATGTCGGTAGGGATGTATGGATGTATGGATGGATGTTTGTTACTCAATCACGCCCCAACAGCTGAACGGATCTGGATGAAATTTGGCACAGAGATAGATTATAGTCTGGAATAACACATAGGCTACTTTTTATCCCGGAAAATTAAAGAGTTCCCGAGGGAACCACAAAACCTCGATCCACGCGCGTACGAAGTCGCGGGCATCAGCTAGTTTTTCAATATGTTACAATTTTTCACAAAAGGTATTGGGCTGATTGAGATGCGGTTTTTTGCATTAGATATATTTAGCTTGTACCTAGATGCTGCCCAGGGTCTCATGATGGAGCCAGGAGGTGGTCATAGGAACTCCTTAAGTTCTTATCGTAATCCCGTCCTGTTAGGACTCTTTTCATTTGTCTTGACTAGCACTTTGTACCTAGATGCTGCCCAGGGTCTCATGATGGAGCCAGGAGGTGGTCATGGAAACTCCTTAAGTTCTCATAGTAAAACCGTCGTATTTGATTTCTATTGATTTTTCTTGACAAGCGCTTTGTACCTAGATGCTGTCCAGGGTCTCATGATGGAGTCAGGAGGCGATCATGGGAACTCCTTAAATTCCCATCGTAAACCCGTCGTGTTTGGACTCTTTTGATTTGTCTTAACAAGTATTTTGTACCTAGATGGAGCTCTGCAGTTCGTCGTGGGTTTTTTAAAAATTTTAATTTTATTACTTGTTATCACTAACATAATAATAGTCGTTAAAGCCCACCAACCCGCAGTGGAGCAGCGTGGTGGGTCTAAGTTCTAATTCCCTTTCTCCTATGAGAGTGGAGGCCAGCGTCCCAGCAGTGGGACGTTAATGGGCAGTAGTGGTAAGTAATATCTGTGATCAGATCCATCCATATCCCACGTTGATTGAACAAGATTTTTGTAAAAACCGTCACTTTGGAAAAAAGAAAATTTTGAGTTTTACGTGGAACTCAATGTTGAGAAAACATCTGCAAATACATAATTCACTTGCGAAGAATTTAATGTTTCTCACAAGTGTGGATTTTCTCCCAGATAGCGTAACATTTTGATCATAAAAAATGTTAACGTCCCATCGTAACTCCTAAACCTGAAAAATGACGCTTAATGAAAACATTAATTATGAATTGTTGTTTTCTCCTCCAGTTTTATTCTCTTGAGCTAATTTGAGAATACTGTTTTATTCACTTTTGAATATGCTTTTGCAGTTAAGTTACCTTTATATCTTTTGTAAAACGTAAACGAATTGAATGAAAAATTCTGTTACTGTGTCAATGGCAAAATAATCACATTGTTTATTATAGTTCTAGTAAATATACGTGGTGGTGTTAGTAAATAAAACCCGGCTGAGTTTGTTGCGGGCTCTTCTCAGACCAGGGCGTGTTTGGAACTCTCGTAGCTTTAGTTTTAAGATACCGTAATTGATTATAAGTTTTGGACGTCAATAAGTGTACCGTTTACCTAAATTGTATAAATGATTGATTATTTACATCCAAACACAACAATATAAAATGATAAACTGAGTGACTGACAAATCATTCTATGATTAAACGATTAGGTAGTGACATGAAATCGTCAGTTTACATAGTGACGCAGTCTCACAATTAAAAAAATCACAATTAAAGAAACAAGGAGATGCCCGCGGCTTCACGTGTTTTGATTCCTGCGAGAAATAAGTGAATTCAGAGTAGGTATCTCCTATGTCCAAATTTCAGCCAAGTCGATTCAGTCTTGTAGATAGAAGGAGTAGGTAACAAACATACATTTCAAACATTCAAACTTTTACATATTATATAATAATATAGCAAGGTATAATTAAGATTTAAGATTGATTATGACTACATAGCAGAGAATATAATAGAGAGAATATTTTTTTTTATCTTCTACAAGTTAGCCCTTGACTGTGATCTCACCTGATGGTAAGTGATGATGCAGTCTAAGATGGTAGCGGACTAACCTGTTAGGGGTATGGCAGTTATATTAAACCCATACCCCTATTCGGTTTTCTACACGGCATCGTACCGGAACGCTGAATCGCTTGGCGGCACGTCTTTGCCGGTAGGGTGGTAACTAGCCACGGCCGAAGCCTCCCACCAGGCCAGACCAAGGAAAATTCAGAAATTATAAATTTCTAAGTTTACCCTGCCGGGGATCGAACCCAGGACATCCGCACGTTAAGACTCAACGCTGCGCCACGGAGGTCGTCAAATAAAGGCTATATATAATAGCTATATAATAATAAAAGGAAGCAATGGAAGGGAATGTCACACTAGGGATTAAAAACGGATACCGACGGGTGCTTATAATATAATAGAAATTAAGTAACAATAACAATGTAAAACTCAGTAAATAAAGGCTTTATTTATTTATTTATGACTGAGTGTAATTATATCTAGGTAGATAGGTAAAAATATAGGTACTTGCTTGTACTGCAATCAATAGCTCAAGAGATCAGTATGGCCTTCCTAAGTATAATGGTTACATATAATATACGGAACAGGGAATCTGCTTATTGTGCAATGACGTGGGTTCTAAGGCGTCTGATAAATGATACACGTGCGTACTAATCAAAGGTTCCTTTATCTCTGAACTAGCATCTAGCCCCACTACACCTTCGGGGTGAATAGAAAAAAAAATTGTTGTTCACAAAAAAATTTTTTTTTTTTTTAAATAAAATTATAGAGCTACAAACAAAGTTGTTTCATTTCTTATTTAATGTAATATAATACGTTGGTACACGTAATGAAATATAAAACTATAGCTAAAGAATGCGAACATAATGCAAAGTTACTTACTAGCAGATTAAAATAACAGCGAGGTACCTACGCTTATCGTATTATTAAAACAACTTAAGCTAAGCACTTATTACTAGGTTACATATGGTTTTGTTCTATTTTTGTGGACAGTCTCCACTTTTGTACCCTTTTGCACTGTAACGTTAGGTTCACTTTCACTTATTACTGTATATGGTCCGTTGTATAATTTATCGAGTTTTCTACCAGTTTCATTTTTGATTAAGATTAAATCACCTTTTTGATACTGAATAGGATTACACTTTTTGTCCCAAACATCTTTCCTTTTTTGCTTGCTTAAAACTAAATTTTTATGCGCTTCCTTAGATGCTAACTGTAATCTATACTTAAGTTCGAGTGCATAATTATCTGGATTATATAGAGGTTCTACTACATTATTCCTTAAATTACTAGGCAAATTACAACTATTGCCAAATACGAGTTCGTATGGCGTATACCTAGTCTCTGTATGAACAGTAGTATTGAATGAGAAACACCAGAACTGAAGCCATTGACTCCATGTCTCTGTATGTCCGTCACATAAAGTTCGTAGATAGGCGGCGAGGTGCTTATGAGTGTTTTCCAAAGAGCCTATTGACTCATGGTGATAAGCTGTAGAGTTTACCTTTTCGATTTTAAGTAACTTGCAAACCTCTTTCATCGTTTCTGACTGAAATTCTGAACCTAAATCACTTGCCACAATTTTAGGCAAACCGTAACGTAATACGAAGTTACTAACAAAGGATCTAGCCACACTTACCGTATCCTTACGTAGCAAGGGATACGCTTCTACGTATTTACTTAACTCGCATTGTAAACTTAAAATATATATGTTACCATCTATATCTTTGTCTAAAGGACCTATAATATCTAGATATATCTTTTCGAAGGCTCTTGATGCTGTCGTTGTCACGACCATTGGCTCTAATATTTTTCTAGAATACTTACTAGTTTGACACTTTCCACATTTGCTTACGTACCTCCGTACATCCGATTCTAGTCTGGGCCAGAAGTACTTACCTTTGATATTGTTGATCATGCGTTGTACACCCGCATGTCCACTCGTAGGTAGTAAATGATAATCATGTAGGATGCATATCTTTTCTTCATCATTATGGACCCGTTTAACACCTTTTAATATATTTATCTGCGGTCCGTACCATTTTTCTCTGCTTTTTATTTCATTAATTAATTGTTTTATGAATTCTACATTTCTTTCATCTTTTATCATGCATAATCTTTTAATATTCAATTCATTACAAAATATACTCAATAAATTCACAAATTCGACTCGCGTAAAATGTGACATATAATTGAGGTTTATGTAAATAGAATGAGTTGACTCTTCATATGCTAAACATTCTTTCTCATAAGTTATCTTTTTCTTACTCATTTCACTTCCTAGAATAAATTTCAACTCTACATAATCACTTGGTTTCCTTAGTATCTCTGCGACTCTTGGTTGGCCAGACCTCGATTCGACAGGTATACAAGGATCCCTCGTCTCTTCTTCTTCCTTCTTACTTAACTCCTCTTTATCTAATCTAGCTTTCTGTGCTCTAGTCATTACTAAACTAACTTTACTATTCAATGATTTTAATTCTTCCGAACTTATGGTCACCCTACTTAAAGCATCTGCAACGTTGTCACTGCCTTTTACGTATTCGATTTTAAAGTCGTATTCTTCCAACTGCAATCTAAATTTTAAAAGTCTAGTTGACGGATCTTTCATTCCAAATAGATAAATTAACGGTTTGTGATCGGTTTTAATGGTAAACTGCCTTCCGTATAAATATGGTCTAAAATGCTTTATACCCCAAACTATAGCCAAAAGCTCTTTCTGAATAATTGGGTAGTTCAATTCCGCTTTATTTAAAGGTCTACTACTATACGCCACTGGTTTTAAATCTTTGTTACACAAAATTGAAGAAATTGCCAAATTTGAAGCGTCACATTGTAGGATAAAGTTGTTATTTTCGGAGAAATCCGGGTATTGTAGAATGGGGGGCGAAATTAATTTATCTTTCAACCATTCGAAACTATTTTGACATTCCTGAGTCCATGAAAATATTGAATTTTTCCGACATAATTTATTTAATGGTAGAGTAATTTCGGCAAACTTCGGTATGAATTTTCTATAATAATTGCAAAACGCTACAAATCTCCTAACCTCGTCTGAATTTGTCGGTACTGGGTAATGTTGTAATACTCTAATTTTTTCTGGATCTGGTAAAACACCGTCGGCTGACACCACGTGTCCTAAATATAATAACTGTGTTTTCATAAATTCGCACTTAAGTGGGTTAAGTTTAAGGTTCATTTTTCTTAAACGTTCGAATATATCCATTAAATTTTTATTGTGAGTCTCTCTGTTCCTCCCAAATACTATTAAATCATCACAGTAAATAAAACATTTTTCGTAAGTTAACCCTGACATCGCTATCGACATCACCCTGGAGAATGCACTCGGACTAATTTTTAGACCCATGGCTAGACGTTTCATTCTGTATTGACCGGTACTCGTGGCAAAGCTAGTAATATCCCTACTCTCGGGGCTTAAATTGACTTGGTAGAATCCTTGATATAAGTCCAAATGAGTGAAATAGATACTTCCTGATAATGAGTCTAGTATATCAATTATGTTCGGTAACGGAAACTTATCATCCTGAATCGAATTATTAATTTTTCTATAGTCTATCACTAAACGCCATTTCTTTCCGCTTTCTGATTTTTTAGGCACTAACAGTATTGGACTATTCCATTCGCTTTTAGATGGTTCTATTACATCATCATCGAGCATGCGTTGTACTTGCTTATTAATTTCTTGCTTTTGCGCCTGTGGCAACCGATAAGGCTTAGTGTACACGGGTTTCGTATCAGGTTTCACCGTTATTGACTGTTCTACAACGTTTGCGGTACCTAACCTATCGCCTTCCAAGAAAAATATGTCTGAGTACTTTGCACATATTATTTGAAGTGACTTTCTATCGTTGGAATCTAAATGATTCAATTTTAATTCTGTTAATAATTTTTTAATACGATTAACATCTTTTTGAGACTCACTAAATGAACATAAATCATAGTTTTCTAAATAGTCAATGTCCTCCGACTGAATAATATTGGATTTAGAAATTTTTATAGATTTCTCATCCGTATTCATTATTTTTATTGGTATTTGGCCTCTATGTGGTTTTACGATACAACCTGCCAAAAATATGTTTTCATGTAACTGCTTTGGATATATAACGCAATCTTTATATAAGTTTTTACTAATACTCAAATAATTAATTGATTCGCTACGTGATGGGATAGTTAAATACTCTTCCGATTCTACATACTTATTGATACACTTAGTTATTCTCAAGGTACATGTTTCATAATAATTTAGTTGTAATGTAAGCCTGTTCGTAGGCAAGTCTATGTTTGCATTATAAGTTCTAAGAAAGTCTAACCCGATAATGCCATCCGCTCCGCACGGTATGCTATCGAATAGGTATAACTTGTGGCAAAATATGAACCCGTTCGACTGTAATGGAACATACGCGAAGCATTTCGATTGTATTTTTCCACCTATGCCTTTTATAACTGTATTACTCTGATATTTAGTTACGTGATTTTGGATGATTTGATTATCCAAGATAGATAATGATGCACCTGTGTCTAATAAGAACTTACATTTCCGATTGCCAATAAACAAATAAATGTAATCTAACCCTTCACATACTAAAGCATAGTTAGGCTCGAAAAAATTCTGCTAAATTTATATCTTCCACCTTTTGCTCCGATTCTGTTACGTAGGCATTACCTTGACGATAACTATTATTTGAGTTACCTCTATAAAATCTCGTGTTATTCCTCGGGTATCTAGACTGATTGTAGTACCTTGTCGGTGCAGTATTAGTACGATAATTATAATGATAGTAGCCTCTTCTTACCTGTGGTGTGGGCTGATACGTGCCTCGCGAAGGGGCACTCGCGCGGCGAAAATTTCCCCGACCACGACTGTACCTGGGGTAGCGAAATGATTGATATCTGTTACCTTGTGAATACGAGTACACCGTGTCGTTGTTGGGAGATGACCCGGAGGCCAGCTCCTCGTCCTCCGCTGCGCGCACTGCATCTTTTAGCGCGCTGTAGTTTCTGGCTGATATGATAGTGCTGAGTCGTCGGTTGCGAAGGCCATCTGCGAATCTTTTTATCACTAGCTGCTCGTTTAAAGGTCTCAATATTTCGCATGCCTTATCATTTTGATCGGCTTGCGCTATAGTCAGGTTTATAAAAAGTTCCTCTAACTTTTCACCATACCTACCGATAGACATGTTGTTTTGATTTATGTTATTAATTTGGGATAGCAAGGAATTTGCTGACTTCTTAGTTAGTAAAAATTTTTTCATGTCTGATAACAAGCTTTCTATAGTAGAATAGTCTGTATTTAATTTTAATTTTGCCGTTTTCGACAGCCTAGTTTTTAAGATAAAAGAGATCAGCAACTTCTTATTATCCCCACTTTTTAGATAGTTATTATACATCTCGATGCCATCTATTATTTTTTCTATACTTTCCTGATGCCCGTCCATCACCGGTATCAAGGCGCTTGCAGTTTTTAGATCGAAATTATCCATTTTTTCCCCTGTTACAGACTTATTATAATCTAAAATTTGACGGAAAGTTTTCTCTATATTTCTACACAAATTGTCTATAATTAATCCTGAATATTCTGGAGTTACATCTTTTTCGCTTAAATTTTTAATATACTTTTTGTAATCTTCATTTATTTGTACGGCTTCTATTATTTTCCTTACCCCTATCTCCTCAAGTCTTCGTTTTGGCCCTAGTTTTCTAAGACTAATTCTTATGTACTCTAATTCACCGTATATTCTAGTTAAATGTCTTTCCATGAATTTTGTATTACGCCTATTGTCTCATTTCATTTACACGTCACAGTTTATTTTCCACATCTAACTCCAATGTCACCTTACACTTTTACACTAGGTACACTACACCATTACACCATTACACGCTCTCTTCCCCTCTTGCAGCTTGTCCCCTTGTTGATATCCGCTCTTGCAGTCGTCTAACAAAGTCTGCACGAACTCCTTCATTGATCCAATTTGTATGGCATTTTTTGTACTTGCTTACTATCATGTAGATTATGATGACTCCTGTTATGGCCACAATGGTACCAACCAGGATATTGTTCACATACATCGGATGCTGAATTTTCGGGTCTCCGTTCTGCGATATGATTTCATTTGTTTCGCAGACGCATTTTGAGCACTCTTTACCCATTTTGCACTTTTATTTATGTATTGCACGTCGCGATGTTTGAGGTGTTACTGCGTGACCTTAGCTCGCTGCTAGCGCATACTGAACGTCGCGCGCGCTGGCAGGGTCGCCATGCAATGACGTGGGTTCTAAGGCGTCTGATAAATGATACACGTGCGTACTAATCAAAGGTTCCTTTATCTCTGAACTAGCATCTAGCCCCACTACAATTGTTACGTAGGCATGCGACGAGCCAGCAAACATTGTAACTGTCTCGTTCGCCAGGATTTACTGCGCCAAGACATGAGCTTAACTGTTTTCAACGGCTTGCCTATAGACGACCGCTAACTACTTCTATCTCTGTACCTAATAGCACAGTATCTATGTGGATACTCATTACGTAGACGGATTTTTTTTGACTATGTGCATGTGAGATTGGCGCTAGTGGCGCACGTGCTAAAGAGTCTCCGTAATAAATAGTTTAAAAACATATAAATTTATGAGATTTTCGGAAGAAAGTTAATACAAACGAAAAGTCAGTGTTTGTTGGTGCGGCAATAATATTGGCAAGACAATCTGCTAAGTATTTTGCCCCAAAAACTTATGTTTTACATTTGGTACGTAGTGACAGTTTGTTGTGAAGAAAAGTTAGAAAAGTGTTAATTACACTCATTTACCTGTGCTTATCGCGAAGTATTACCTACTGTCATAGTTTGTTCAGCAATCTGGTGAGCTGAAAATGAAAATAAAATGATTTATTTCACGTAGGACCACTTGTACCACTTATGTCGCAAGAATCTACCACCTTTGAAATTGACACACTACACTTCGAGGCAGACATTCCTTACAATCAGATAAACAGACCGTAGTTTTGGAAGGATATTGTCGTAACAAAGAGCGCTGTAAGGTGGTTGTTTGTAAGGATTTATCGCACTGATACGGGTGCGAATGTTCTCAACGACGAGTCTTGTCAACCGCAAACTGCCGCCCTGTACCACAGTTGGAGATACATTATTTCCTACCAGTCGTTCGACGGAGGCGTCAAGAGTCTAGCAACGCTACGGTGCCGGCTTGCCGGGTGACAGAGGCGTAACGGAGGAAACTGGCGTGATATTTGACCGAGTGAAGCGAAGGTCTCTGAGTCGACTTGGGTGGATTGGCTTTTGTCCGACAGACCGTCTGTCAGAGTCTTATAATTTCCAAATTAATGAATATAATTACTTCAAACTTACATGTTATAGGTACGTAAATCGATGTACTAAAGCTGAAAATTACATAAAAAGTTATAAAATCCTTATTTGAGTGCAAAAGAAAAAGAAGAAGCTGCTTTCAACTTGAGTACAAACATTTATTTTTATTACTGCAAAAATTGACGATTTGGGGGGCTACCAAAGTGGCTATTTTAGACCAATTTTGTCCCGGGTCATCTCAAAAACTAATTTACATCAAACGATACGTTTAATTTAGGCATATCCTGTAGTTAAACCCTAAATACTAAGTTCATAGATGGCGCTACATCTGCAATTTTAAATTCTTGTGGCTCTTTTTGGGGCAGAATAAATATAAATAAGAACAAAAATAATTTCCAATTTTTTTTAATTCCAGTGTCTTTGGGCCACTAATATACACAACTATTCCAAATTTCATATCGATAGCTTCGGTAGTTACTGAAATAATCGAGTGTGACGGACGGACAGACAGACAGACAGACAGACAGACGGAGAAAGTCGCACCATAAGGGTTCCATTTTACCATTTTGGTACGGAACCCTAATAAAAAATATCATAAAATATATCACAAGACTTGAAAAAATACGTTATATACCTAGTAAGGAGGTACGTCTAACTATTTGGGTCTGTCATTGGTATAGGCGTCAACCCACTGTATGTAAATAGTATACTAACGCTGTGTATGTAAGGTAAGTAAGCACAATACCTCTCGAGCAATTGGAGCTTTCACAGATGACGCTATGAATTTCCACGATCAGAATGGTAATTGTCTAAATATATAAAAGGAAAAGGTGACTGACTGACTGAACTATCAACGCAAAGCTCAAACCACTGGAGGCATACAGATAGAGGTACAACTTAGCTTTTATGACGTAGGTATCCGCTAAGAAAGGATTTTTGAAAATTCAACCCGTAAATGGGTATAATAGGGGTTTGAAATTTGTATTAAAATCGAAATTATCGTAAACCAAGTTGCGGGAAAAGGCTAGTTATAGATATAAAATGTTGTTTCAATATGAAACTCAGTTCAGTTTCTCTTCATCTTTACGAAAATACGTTTGAGTTATTCTTGTTTTTTATACGACTGCCTGAAAAAAGGAGTATATTGTTTTCAGGGTTCATGTATGTATGTTTGTTAGTTTGTATATTCCACCATAACTTCTATACTCCAGAACCGATTTTGATAAATGAGGTAGGTATTGTTAGAATCCCTGGCTTATTCCGGGTGACATAGGCTAGTAAAATTTAAAAAACAATTGATGGGGTGACCATGGTCCCGCATTAAAGACTAAAGTTGAAAAAAAATATTCAAAAATAAGATTAGCTATATAATCATCATCTAGAAAATGATGAGTAGATTCCAAAAATATATTTAAACACTATAGTTCAATATCCAGTGATTCACAAAAAATATCATTTAATAAAAATGTGAATAAGATTCCAAAGGTAATTCAATACGGGCTACGGCAGAGCAGTCGTATTTTTTTTAATAATTTTAATTATATTCACTTGACAACACAGGATCGCAAAAAGATGGTCCGTGAAAACAGACAATATTAGTATTTATTTATTCTGCATTTTAATTCTTTGTAATTTATTTATTATTAGATTAGATAGATTTATTAATAATTAAAATGGATGGATTCATTGTGTAAATTGGTAAATAATTGTACTTTTTTTGTCAATAAAGAATTTATTTATTTATTATGGACTAACTTAGGGAATGCATCATAATGACACAGAGAGGGATAGTAGGTTTTTATATTTATATATTATTTTAACCTATCTATTACCAATATTATAAATGCGAAAATTTGGATAGATGGATGGATGTTTGTTACTCAATCACGGCCGAACGACCGAACGGCTGAACAGATCTGGATGAAATATGGCACAGAGATAGATTATAGTCTGGAATAACACATAGGCTACTTTTGATCCCAGAAAATTAAAGAGTTCCCGCGGGAACCAGAAACTCAATCCACGCAGACGAAGTCGCGAGCATCAGCTAGTTCCAAATAAATTAACTTTTGTAAGAGGTTGAAAAAACATTGCAGAAATGTCCTGAGAAGCGATTTGCTAGGTTAACTTAATCATCCATCTTCGTCACGCTCGCGTTAATGACACCGCATTTGCCACATTACACGAAAAAATATTAAATTAGATATGCCACGTGGTGGTAATCATCATCAAACTCAAACTCTTATTTTTTTTATTCAAATTAAGTTAATAAAAGTGCTTTTGAATTGTCGAGTGAATCCACCACTGGTTTAGAATGACATTCCTGCCGAGAAGAACCAGCGAACGGTGGTTGCTCTTTTGAAAAAATCATTTACTGTAATATGTGAGTTGTGACCCACGGCACTTGCCACTTTATATTATAAAAATGCACCTTATTTATGGATTGGTATATTAAAGCTCGCACAAGCAACAACAAGTGTTTTATTGGGCGTCCCAACATCACATTTACATCACTGATGTTTTTTTTCTAGATTTCAAGTTCAAGATGGTAGATATTTGAGTCATACAAAATCCCTAAAATATAGCCCTATCTTAGGTATCTCTTGGACGCACCAACAGAAACCAGTGAAAATAAATTATCCGTTCAAGGTTAGGATCTAGCCAATACCGCGATTTTCAGTAATGAAAAAACGTACGTATACTGCCAACCCTTAAAGCAATATTTAGTTAAGCAATATTACTCAAAATGCCAAATTTGTTGTCACATTCCTTGACGTTCCCAAAATAAGGATTATAATTCTAAAACACGAAAGATTGAAACAATAATATGGCTTTAAGCGTTCGCAGTATGGCCCCTAAAGAGAGAGGCATCGAATACTTTGACGTAATTGAGAGTGTCCGGTAGTAGAGCATGACTCGGTAAAAGTGGGCCAGAGCACAAAATAAGATTATAGGTTCAATCAAATCCTTGGCGATTTCTAGATGAGACTTTCATCGCTCGTATTTTGTAGGTCTTGCCTGAGTTATGTGCTTCATAAGCAATTAAATATGACTTGTTTTAACGGTGAAGGAAAAACATCGTAAAATAACCTGCATGTCCGTCGAACCGACTCCCAAGAGTTCTTCATCTCTGTACCTACTACTAATATTATAAATGCGAAAGTTTGGTTGGATGGATGTTTCTTATTCAATCACGCCAGAACGGCTGAATGGATCTGGATGAAATTTGGCACATAGATAGATTATGGTCTGGAATAACACATAGGGTACTTTTTATACCGGAAAGTTAAAGAGTTCCAGCGGAAACCACAAAAACTCAATCAACGCAGATGAATTCGCGGGCATCAGCAAGTCTAGCATATATCTAAGGTATCATAAGGTCACACTTATCATCGGAACTTACTGCTGAATCTCACTGCTGAGTTGTACAGACCTGCGTGGCACGAGGAAACGTATTTTAAATACACGCGGGAATTTCGCGCTTTTGAATTGCTTTGTCAGAATATTTTCGGCCTTACGGGAACGCTTTGGAACGCGATACAATTTCGGAAGATTTAACATTCACTTAAAACATACCAAAGGTTAGCCTTTTGGTATTTTTAAGTGATATTATTATTGAAGAAAATTTAAATCGTCCATATTTTACAAAATACATTTTCCTCCAAAATGGTGTACTATTTCTCTTTGAAAGGGAGTATAATTATTTCAAACATTTGCGAAGCGTCCACAATTTATACGCGCGGACACTTTTCGTGATTTAAAATTGTTTATTTATTGAAAAACATTTTTCACTCCGTAATGGCCGGTTCACATTAGTCCATTACCACTTCAGTACAGCGATCCAAACCAGCACTGGATTGCAACTTTAATAATGTAAACAGACATTGGAATGTACTGGGATCCAGTGAGAGATCCAGACCAGTAACTGGACTGACAGTCTATTTTTCAAACAACCCTTTCCAGCGCGACTGGAATCAAGTAGAGGGACAATCCAGTGCTCGCATAAACATGTTGGACTGTTTTCTTCTTTAAATAATTGTCACTATAGTTTCCACACTGTAACGGCTCGTAATTGATCAAAAACTGTCAATGATGTCAAAAATTATATAGGTATTATCATGTAGTTCATTGCAGCGCTGGATGAAATCACTGGATTACTGGACTGGAATAATGTGAACCGAACTTTAGACACCACTAGCTATGATTGATGGGTTGGTCCCACAAAAGATGCGATAAAAATGATTTGGCCAACAATGCCGCGCAATTTACGAGGTTCCTTCCATTTACTGGGACTCGTAATGAATGAGGCTCATTATTTATTATTTGCTTGTAACAAATAGGGCGACCATGATTCTGTTTCTACCAATTCTGCAACATAATCATTATCTTTTCCAGTGGCGTGCAGATCATAGAGGCATAAAAGCACTGCTTACCCAAATGGAAATACGTCAATGCTCATTTTTATTTTAATCAAACAGCTAGTAAATAGGTATTCTGACTAACTAATGCCTACCCTAGCTTCAAAACATGTGCATGCCACTGATCTTATCGAGCAGGAGGTTCCTCTCAGTCTTACAGGGCTCAGACCATATTTCACCACAGCAAACAAGTGTGGATTGGCTAATATTGTGCAGAACTCTTATGCATGCAAGTTTTCTCACGACTGACGCCTCGACGACTATGTATCTGACGATGTTTTCCTTATCACAGTTATGCACTCAAAATGTTAGAAGTCCGAAGAGTTAGATGTACGCCGAATGAAGAAATCTATGCCAATAAATATAATATGCACCTGGATTCGACTGATTGGAATTTAAAAAAGAATCGTTACTCAGGCCCACTTGCGATCGTTAAAGTTTAAGTTCAATTTTCTATATCTAGTCCTTTGCAAGCTTTCATGTCAATTCCGGAATAAACTTATCCAAATGTGTCATCATCCATCATACTTGAATCATAAAATATAAATAAATTCAGTTTATTTATTTATATTTTATGATATACGTATTTCTGTCAGATATGACAGCAGGCGCTCGATTTTTTTAAAATCAATTCCTTAAATAATATGGTAGTTAACGCGAATACGTAAAAAAGCTCCCACTCGGCCTACAGTTCAGGGGGCAAACTACCATGTTTTAATATTGTTGACATTCTTGTTTTAGAATTATAATAACTAACACGTCAAGGTACGTGGCATAAAATTGCCATTTGAAATAATACTGCTTTATGTGATTGTAGTAACCTCACTGTTTATGCAACTTATAACTTATATAGAAGATAATTTATTAAAAAAGTTTAATGATATTTTCACTTTTAATTTGTGGTCACCCTAGTAGGAAATTCATCAAAGTTAGTCCCTTACTAATTTCCCTCGCCATTACCACAATATTTCTCGGTTCATGTATTTTGCGCATCATTTCCCGCCATGGTTTATGTAAAATTCAGTAGCCTTAAATAATATTTTTTTTATTCATGAATACCTATCAGACCTTGCTGTGGGCATCAATCTTGGATAAGATATTATAATTGTCGAAGATTATATAAATGATAAAAGCGCATGGATTTGACTCGCTCCAGCAATGCTCAGGACTGCTGTTACTTATATAACTTTGGATTAATGCAAATGTAAATATACATTATTTTCTATAACAAAGTTCCACAACCTATTTTGGACTTGCCAATAAATAAATTTAAGAAATCCATTAAAAGTATGCTCCTGAAAAAAGCTTATTATACTGTTGAAGATTATGTAAATGATAGAGGAGCATGGATTTGATCGCTCCAGCAATGCTGGGGACAGCGGTTACTTATGTACACATTGATATAGTAATTGTAAATGAATTATTTAAAAAGAGCAACCACCGAGTTTCTTGCTGGTTCTTCTCGGTAGGAATGGCATTCCGAACCAGTGGTAGATTCACTTGACGATTCAAAAGTACTTGTAAAAGTTTATTTGAATAAAAAATATTTGATTTGATTTGATTTGATTTGAATTCAGCGGTAAAAATTTACGACTTCCTAGCTCGCATACTGCCAACGCTTAAAGCCATATTGTTTCATTTTTGCTGACTTTCGTGTTTTCGAATTATAATCCTTATTAGGGTTCCGTACCTCAAAAGGAAAAAACGGAACCCTTATAGGATCACTTTGTTGCCCGTCTGTCTGTCTGTCAAGACCCTTCTTCTGGTCTTCTTCTTCAAGCTGAAATTCATATCAAATACTCAAGTCTACTGTCCCTTGGAGCTGTGAAAAAATCAAATTTCTAAGCCAACGCAATCAAAAGATACAGCCGTTTATGCTGCAAATTTTCGACACTCGCAAGGGAATCAAAACCTACAGGGTACTTCCCGTGAACTCAGAATCTTGAAATTTCGTACGAAGCAACGTCTTGTAGCACAGATAAAGGAAAAATTGCGAAAAGCATACATTTTAAGATATATCATATAATAAAAATATTTTAAATAATTCTAAACTTACTAATGTTATGGATTTCATTTAGCAATAAAAATACCATAACTTTTACTTATATACCTACAGGTTTGTACGGAACCCTTGGTGCGCAAGTCCGACTCGCACTTGGCCCGTTCTTATTTTTAGGAACGTCAAGGTACGTGACATCAAACTCATTTTGAATAGTATTCCTTTGATGTCTCATAATACCTTGATGTTATAAAATAAGGATTATAATTCTAAAACACGAAAGACAACAATAATGAAACAATATTAAGGCTTAAAACGTTGGCAGTATGTCTAAATGAAATGAAATTTATTTATTAGTGAGAATAATATGGGAATATACAAGATGTTTATACTCAAAATTAGAGCCGCATATTCCGTCAGCTAACCCTGGCGTACAAATTTGAGTCACATAATCTTATCTACAGAAAACATTTACCTATATTTGTGATCTTATAAATCGAGGATCGAACCTGCGGGAGGGTCAATTTGTGAATTTTTTTTATGAATTCTCTCTGTTCTGTGTGCTTAGCATGCGCACAACGAGAATATCTCGCGACGAGAGAGAGAGATATTGTCGTTGTCGGCAAATTTTTCATTTACCCTAACATGCACAAAATGCGGTATATTACAAGAAAAAAATAGTCAACATGTAAAGGTTCGTAGAGAAAAATACCACAGATAAGAAATTTTACTTTTATCTCTACTTTTAACGTAACGAGACAAGTAACCATGTGAGCTTCGGTAGACAGAGAGAGATAACGGGTAGACATAATTTTACTCGTAGTGCGCATGCTAACCATACTGGTGTGCTGCGAGGCTTCAGCCTGGGAAAGTAGGTAATTAGGTACCTTATAATATAGATCTTAAAGCACAATATGACAATGTATGTAAGAAAGAAAGAAAACATACAGGTCTCTCAGCTCAGCATCATGCTACAGCAGGCTGCAGCGCTGGTGCACATGTTGGGATTGGGATGGGTATACTATAGTATACCCATAGAGTAAGGCTCTTTTCACACACATATAAATAAAAACACGTAATTATGGAATCCGTGTGTGTGAAAACGGCCTTACTCGTCTGATGTGACGTAAAATAGTGTATTTGTACATCTTTAAAATATAGTGGGAATTTGTATACGCGCTAATTAAAATTTAAAGCAATGGGAAAAAATAAAACATTCAATTTGAAATGAATGTTTTATGAAATGAAAAAGTCAAGAATTCTCTTTGACGTGTACGTTTGAGGTGGCGTACGGAAACTAAGCAGCAATACTGAAATAAGGCTAAACTTCCACTGAAAGAAGATTAAAGCACTGATAAAATTTCTGATATAGCTTCTGATGATTTTAGGAACGGGGGAACGGCAGGAAATCTTTTTCACTATGTGAAAATGTGAGTTTCTAACTCCAAGAGGTGCATAAAATTGCTTGCCAATTTATTTGCTAAGAAAGATTGTCAGTTTGAGCAGGGAGTTAAAAATGGTTCAGTCAGCGGCTATTTAGGCGTAAATTCTACGGCCGTATCTGTTGAAACCACTTAGTGTGGGAAATTGTTATCTATGTTTATAAGTATATATACACTAAGTGTTTTCAACACTAAGTGGTTATGGTGGTAACTCTATGCACTAGCATAAAGTCTGCCGAAAGCTGGAAGTCGGATGTTTGGAAACTGGCAACACTGTGCTATACAAAATTCAAGGCTAAGGCCAGACGAGCGCAATTTTTACTGCATTTTGTTGCCGAAACTGCCACACGATGACTCAAACTCATGTGTGGCAATTTCGTACTTTTATATAGGTAAAACAGAATGCACCAGAAATTATGCGACCATAAATAACTCGATTCACAACTCTAAAAATTACGCACGTCTGGCTTTATTCTAATAAAAAAGGAACAATTCTTATACATTTTGAGTTACGCGAATTATTATTTTAAATTAGCTTTCACTATAAGACTAAATCATCAGCTATAAACATATCTATTTCAAATTATCGCATCTACTGGACGCGAATCTTTGGCGACACACAAAGGATTGTCACTTCAAAGCTTAGAAATATAGAGTTGAAAGTCGAATACATCAAATACGTGTCATCTAGAATACGAAGTACAGTTTGTTCGCATGTTAATTTGCATGCCGAATGTCGTTTCTCTCAGGGCGACAATATCTGGTGCATATATTAGTCATGGACGTCCGAAATGAAAGGTCATTTGCTGGCAGATGTGGCTTTTTGTGAATGGGTCTCTGTTATTAGTTTTGTGAACTGGATGGTTTGGAACATTGGTTCCAAAAGAGTTCCTAGTTTTGTCAATTTAAAGACGGTGTACTTAAAACAGCATTTGTTATGTCGAGGTTAATATTATTACTTAGATGTTGCCCACGACTCCGTCTGCGTGTATTTAGTTTTTTTTTAATCCGGAGAGAGATCCTTACTTTTCCAGGATTCGCAATATATTTATAGTAATTTAATATTCGTAAAACAGCACATTCACAATTACAAAAATATATGCGACCTGCATGATAGGCAAACTAGAGGCCGCCATAAGCTCGTGACTCCATCGCTCCGCCTCAAGAAGGTCCGAAGGTCGTTCGTTCGGTCGAATGAGCAATTTATTTTGTAACAAAATTGCACAACCTATCTTAAACTTGCCTTTACACAAGTTTAAGTAAGAAGTCATTAAAAGTATGCTCCCGAAAAAAGCTCATTATACCGTTGAAGATTACGTAAATGACAAACAGCAACTGCTGCGTTCTTGCCGGTTCTTCTCAGTAGAATCTGCTTTCCGTACCAGTGGTAGAATCCTGACATGGGGAAAAGACGTTATCCCTGTCCTACATGAAATAAAAACTTTATTTAATTTCATTACTTTTGTAAATTGTAAACTTAAGTACAGTTTTTCAAGTTACGTAAGTTTAATATTTAGTTCGACCCTAGTCGGGGATCTCAGGATTCTACACACCTAAACTTCCCGAAATAAGGTAGGTAGGTATATTATAACGGTGAAGAAAAACTTCGTAATGTCCTCAAAGATGTGTGAAGTCAGGAGTCATGGTATCTGCGTCCTCATTTTAGGGGATCGACGGCGTTATTTGAATAAGAACGGATACCTACTCCCTGCAGCTTAACTTCCGTAGTGTATTTTTTTTTTAAATATTTATTTCGCACTCAAATATCAGAGAGTTTTTTGCTGCGAGTTTGTAGGTTTGTGTTTTTTTTTTTCCTGTGTATATAATAATATTATGTGTATGATTGTGAGTGACCCTATCTCCAGCAACCAATGAGTGCTCCGTTAGTTAAAATATATATGTTTATTAGTATTATTGTATATAGATTAAGTATACATTATCATTAATATAAAGATTTTTATTTATTCATATTATTATTATATATTATTTAGAAAAAGTTATGTTACGAATTTCTTTAGTGTAAGTAGTGTAGTGTAGTGTAAGTAAGTGCGAGACCTTACCTTCAGCACACGAGTATATATCCGTACCTTCAGTTTCCTTTGATCTCAACTGTCTTAAGAGTCTATAAGGTGGGGAAATACATTTTTTCATTTTAACTTACCAGGAAAAAAGACATACTGAACTATTTGACTTTTTTGGCAGGATATAATACTTTAGCACGCTTAGTTACGCGCCGAGTGTAATAAAAATCCTTTGTTTCATATAAATTGAAATAATCTTATGAAAGTTATTTGAGGGACGAACGGCCAAGTTGGGACAATGCATATCAGTTTCTTGCGATAGTTCGATAGCAACGTTGACCCAAGTCGGTAACTGGATGGGGTGATCGAATTTGGTAGTCCGAATAATATGTCCTTTTCATGTCCTCCGTGCCTCGGAGAGCACGTTAAGCCGTCGTTCCCGCTTATTATCACTTATATATCTGATAATAATGGTTAGAAACCTAAGAGTTGGAATAGTACTCTTAATCGAGTCGTATGAAAAAACCCCTGCCAATATGTGATTAATGGAAAGGAGTCACGACCCTCTGCAAAGCGGAATAACCCGCGGAAAAAGTGATGAAAGTCATACAAATATTATAAATGCGAAAGTATGTTTGTTTGTCTTTCAATCACGCCGCAACAGATCAACGGATCGACGTAATTTTTTGCATGGGTATAGTTGAGAACCTACTTTTTATGTCCTTGAAAATTAAGGAGTTCCCGCGGGAATCGAAACTTATTCCACGCTGACGATGTCGCGGGTATCAGCTAGCTATTTAATGCATCACAGAATTAACAATACCAAAATATAGAGAACAAGCTCTTTTCACTTTAATCTAACGCTCTAGAGTCTAGAACTCTAAACTATCACCGCACAGATGTTATACATTGATACACACTGGTGTTTCACTGCCCATCTGCTCCAAATAGATTGGCAGTTGTTGGTTTTACTTGGGGAGGTTCTGGTTAATGAAAACAGCAACTCAGCATATGACGTATATATACAAACTCTTTAGAAGGTTTAATTTATTTACAGTTCTGTGACTGATCGATATGGGCTATACTTCAAATATAATACACCACCACCAGCCTTTTAAGCCCAGCCACTGCTGGGCACAGGCCTCCACTCTCATAGGAGAGAGGGAATTAGAGCTTAGACCCACCACGCTGTTCCAATGCGGGTTGGCGGGCTTTAACGACTATTATCATGTTAGTGATAATAACCGGGACCGACGGCTTAACGTGCACTCCGAGGCACGGGGGTGAAACACCGCCATTTTCCAACTCCGGGCTGGCACTGAGAATGTCTGAATTGAAATACCTAATACCATTTTTGTTTGCCCGACCGGGAATCGAACCCAGGACCTCGTAATCCGCAGTCGACTAAGCTAACCGCTAAACCAACGAGGCAGTTATAAATGGAGGAATATAATACAAATAAAATATACCGAAAGTAGGTAATTCGTACTGTCGCTTGATTTATAAATTCGTCGCCAAAGTCTGACAGGCGTGATCTTAATTTCATACGAACCCCCTCCCCTCCTCTTTTTCTTTAACCACCCTTTTCATTCCTCATCGCATACTGGCTTGGAAATGTGCGGTTGGGAATGAAAGGTATGATTTAATCCATAATAATAAAATGCGAAACGGGTCTGTCTGTCGGTCATTGTATTAACGTACCTAAAACCAATAAATTTCACATACCTACTTACCATACAAAATGTACCTGCAACGTTAAAAGCTTTTAATATCATACTTTCAATGATACCCGCGACTTCGTTCGACCAGGCATACTTAAGTTCATTAGGTTTCAAAAAATCTCGTGGGAACTCTTGAATTTTTTTGAATAAGGATGATGCCTAGGTATGTCAAAAATAAATTATTGCTTACTGATTATTAAATAGAGGATCTTCCAAAAAACCCAATCTACAACTTACTATAATATTGTGTTAATATTTAAATCCTCAGTTTGTTTTAAATTTGTTTATTTGTTAACCATTTTAAACTATAGATTTAAATTTGAATTTGATGATCTAATCTATTTAATTCATACAAACTTCCATACTGTGCGTTTTTAACTTTGATAAAGAGTTTTTTTTTTTTTTAGTTTTCATTATCCCTATTTCACGAGGACAAAGCTGCGGGCGGCGGCTTGTTAGAATAAATATTATTTATCCAAGCAATTGTACAACTCACACAGTTGAGCTTTTATGTAACTTAATTGTAATTTGTCTGCTGTTGTTGCAAATAAAGGTTTTTATTAAAAAAGAACAAAAACCTCGTAAAATAAAACGCGAACAAGACATTAAGGTCGCGTCTGATTCTATTGAAATACTTTCGTCTGTGAGAAATTCCGTTACTATTGGAACTCGTCACTCGGTCGTAACACAAGAGACACCTGTATATCCTACATGTCCATACTAATCCATACTTATATTATAAATGCGAAAGCGTGTCTGTCTGTCTGTCTGCTACGCTTTCAAGGCTCATCTGTTCAACCGATTTTAATGAAATTAAGTATAGGGATAGTTTGTCGGGGAAGGACTTAGGCCACTTTTTATCCCGGAAAATTAAAGAGTTCCCGTGGGAATCAAAAACCTCAATCCACGCGGACGATGTCGCGGGCATGATCTAGTAATAAATAATAGTATTGAGTATTGATCAGGTAAAAAATATTTTAATTTCATATACTTGCCTAGCTATTACATTATATTTTTATAAACATACTTATCTAAGAAACGTCGATAGTCCCCAGGCACGTGTCGTTTAGGCACCCAACCTACTATACGGGGACGCAGGTTCGATCCCCGGGCATGCACTTCTAACTTTTCGGAGCTATGTGCGTTTTAAGAAATTTTCCTCAAAACGGTGAAGGAAAACATCCCGTGGAGGCCTGCATGCCCGAGAGTTCTCTCATGTTCATTCTCATAATGTTCTCGATGATAGGAAGTCTGCAAAGCCACACTTGGCCAGCGCGATGGACTATGGCCAAACCCTTCTCATACGCCGAGGAGACTCGTGCTCAATAGTGTCCGGCAATGGATTGAAATGGTGATGCAAATGAAAGCGACTTTAGTCAAATGACTAATCGTCAAAGATGAGCATAATTTATTGACCTAGATAATTACAGGTATCACAACTTACCAGGAGTAGGTTTCGTAAGATTGTAATCTTAAAAATTAAAAAGAAAAGGTGACTGACTGACTGATCTATAAACGTACAGCTCAAACTACTGGATGGATAGGGCTGAGATTTGGCACACAGATAGCATTAATGTCGAAGGCATCCACTAGGAAAGGCGTTTTGAAAATTCAACCCCTAAGGGGGTCAAATCGTGGTTTGAAATTTGTTTGAAAGTCTTAACTTAACGTGGGCGAAGCGCGGGCAAAAGCTAGATAGCTTATAAAATTTATGATATAACCTACCTAATTATTATTCGTTTTTAAACCACGCGGACAAAGTCGCGAGCATCATCTAATGTAATGTTAGATTCGTGTTTTCGTAGTAGTCGTTGCAACGAAAGCGTAGGTACATTGGGCTTTAATAAAGCGTACTCACTTGAGTAAATTTGCATTTTAGGTTCACCGTACCTCTAATGCAGTTTTAATGGTCTTTATTATGTATACTCAGAACTTTTTCTAACGACTTTAATAGACAGTTTGGGAATATTGACACATATTGGGGCTGATTCTGTTTAACACAATCTCTAAACTAAACTAAAATGGCAGTTTTAAATCTAGTTCTGTCCCTTTCCGTAGGAAGTATTATGAAAGGGTTACCAATATTTGTAATGCTCTAATTTTAATTTAGTTTAGAGATTGTGCACTACAGAATCAGCCCCATTACCTCACCGGTTTAAGGCAATAGTGTATTTTACTGTTTCTTACATAAAAAGTCACAAAAATTCTCACTTTTAAAATTACATTTAAATGTGGCGTTTTGTTCGTACAAAACAAATATCGTGAATAAAACGTATTTAAAATCCGATATATCATATAAGTAAGGTTAATTAGGTTGATTTCAATTGTAAATATTATTCCACTGATCGCAAGTCGCGTTCTAGGTGTGCCCAAAAAAAAAGAACCTACTCCACCTAAGATTGTCTGCGAGAGATCACTTTAAGTGATGAAAAAAAAAAAAAAACTTTGTACTGTGTTTTTGACTTTGTAAACTAAGTACCTATCTCCTGTATATCTGTGCAATAAATCAAATAGTATATAAATAATAATATAGTAATATAGTAATATAGTAATGTAGTAGTAAGTGTGTAATATAGTATTAAAAATGCGAAAGTTTGGACGGATAGGTGTATGTATGGATGGATATCCGGTTGAACGGATCTGCAGGATGAAATTTGGCAGAGATATTCTGGAATAACACAAAGGCTACTTTTGATTCCGGAAAATCAAAGAGTTCCCGCGGGAACCATAAAACCTCAATTCACGCGGACGAAGTCACGGGCATAAGCTAGTAAATAAATAAAAGAAAATCATTAACATTTTCAGAAAATATTTACCACCAGATTTAGCCTGCGCAGTTTAATTATGAAAATTATTCTTCCAATAGTAAATATTAGCTAGAGAACTATACGCTCATATATTATTATATAGGTGTATGGATAATAATATTATATTCGTAGTTGAATTAGGGGTTTAATCATATTTGAATTTGGGTTTGATTACAGTTATACGTTAGTTTTGAACGGCTTCAGGCGGTGTCTGGCTTTATTGGGAACGATTAATAACTCGTGCAGTTACCTGTCCAGTGAGGTGACCATGCGAGTAGAATTTATGGACAAGGAAAATAAGAAAGACAATAGAAAAGATTATTCGATTCAATTTATTCATTTTCAAAAATCTCATGTCTCTTCTTAGTAGAATCTACATTCCGGTCCTGTGGTAGTCTCAAAACTAAACGTTTCAAAAGAGACCTTGAAATCTTGCATGAATTATACAATTTTTCCAAACCATCCATCGCCATGTATGTGCCCACTGCTGGACTGACGCAACCACACACGGACCCTTCCGTCTTGATCGTCCATCCACTTCCCGCCACCTTGTTGGGTTGTCGGTCCAGCGGGCTGGAGGTCCTCCCACACTGATTCAATTCAAGTCATTCACGACACTTATTTTATAAAAAAACATCTGTTTTCTTATGATATTGGTCAGTGTGCAAGAACATACAGATTTTTACAAAATATATAATCTTCTAAGTAATCTTGTACCTACAAGTTATTTTAAATTTGTCGGCAAGCAATTACAGTTCCACGAACTTATCTGGCCCGGTGGCCAAAATTGGAACTATTTTTTTTGAGTGTTTTGTTTTTGTTTTAATTTATTAAACATGAAGGCAGCAATTTACTGTCTCTGGGTCAGATAAGTTTGTGGGACTATACTTAGGTGTTTTGATAAGACGACGCGTGGAAACCAATACAGAGCATGAGCTTATTCTCTGTAGTCGTAGTCCTAAGTTCCATTTCAGATTGCAGCGTCACTTGCTACTAGGTGAGATCGCAGTATCGATTTAAAAAAATTAGGAAGTTCCTGATAATGCTAGATGTAGAGACAGCCTATCGTTCTATGACCGACCAGTCTACTTGAAGTCAGGATAATAAAATTGTTTGAAATATGAAACTGTTGCTTTTTATTAGTTGCATAAATTGGAAAAACCTGCAGTTTATTCCAATAATCTAAAATAATGCATGCAAAATTTGCTAATTCATCAAATAAATGTGGAAATGAGCATCCAGAGGGTATCCATCCATACTACCATCATTTAAAGCGGTATTGTTTTAATATCGTTGACGTCCGTGTTTTAGAATAATTTTATAATATAAAAATAACCTTAAAATTTTTTTCATATCCTAGGTGTGCCCAAAAATTATACGCTTTCATCTAAAACAAAAACCGACTTTGAAACTATACATATAAGTACCAACATAAACTAAAAAATATTATCTGCGTACCTATATATTATTTTGTTTTTCTCAAAAAGTGCTGAATCAATTACGATAAAATTTATATGGGACCACCTCTGAAGTATGATGTACCAAACAAAAAAGAATCATCAAAATTGGATTCATAATTGGCGGATGATCGTGTAACATACACAAAAAAACATACAGTCGATTTGAGAACCTCCTCCTTTTTGGAAGTCGGTTAAAAAAAGGAACAGCACAACAGCAGCACACACATTTTCAGTGGCCATACTGGCGCTTAAAGTCATATTGTTTCATTATTGTGGAGTGTTTTACAATAATTATAATCCTTATTTTAGGGATGTCATGGAACGTGACATAAAACTCTCATTCATCATTGATTCGTCATTCGTCATTTTAAAATAAAACTGCTTTAAGCGATGTTAGTAATCCCCTGAAGAGATTGTAAATGTCTACTTGAATAATGAATATTTTTACTGCGGGTGCATTTTACTGGAAATATAGTTTGGACATTCGAATAAACTTTGAATATGAATAAAACGGTTTTGGACATAACTTTTATGAGTCTCAGCAGTTTTGAAATCTTTGGGAATTTAAGGGGAAAACTTTGGATACCTGCAGGAAATCCGATCAGAAACTTTCTATTGTTAAACTTTTCATTCATGACATTTGTATTACTTAATACGGATTTAAATCTTATTTAAATATTGCAACAGCTTGAGTGATATTGGTTTTGTGCTTTAAAATAAACATGCATTTCAGAACTTGGTTATGTTATGGTAAGTTTGATTGTGGACTATTCAGTGTATCACTCAAACCGTGATATGAAGGAACCGCTATAACAAACACACACACACACAAATCTATGTGCCAGGAATGCTCCCGGGAATTCCCGGTATCGAAATTATTGGGAATTCCCGAGACTTGTGAATATTTTCAGTACCGGTTCTTTTAATATAATTAATTATAAATTATGCTATGCTATATGCTATGCTATATGCTACGCTATATGCTACGCTATATGCTACGCTATATGCTATGCTATGCTTTATGCTATGCTGCGCTATATGATATGCTTTGCTATATGCTATGCTATATGCTACGCTATATGCTATGCTGCGCTATGTGCTATGCTGCGCTATATGCTATGGTGTGTTATATGCTATGCTATATGCTATGCTATATGTTATGTTATGTGCTATGCTATATGCTATGCTATATACTATGCTATATGCTATGCTATATGCTATGTTATGCTATCACTTTCTTTATTGTTCACCGCGGTGATGAATTATTTGAAGTAAAAGGTCCAAATTTGATAAATATAACAACGTGCAGCCAGGTTTAAGGTGTGTCGATGGTCGGTGGCCAACTTGCGTGTTCGGCACGAGCCGAGGATCTTCCGATCGTTTCCGTATGCACACGAGCAAGTGCATATAAAAAACTATATATTCAACTTTACATCACCCAACATCCCGGTATTGGAAGCCCTAGTAGTCTTGTTGAACTGCAATAAAACTTTGAAATTTGGAGCGAAGTTATGGCACAAGTAAGTGAAAAAAATATGAATTTACAGTCCTGTGTGGAATTTTGCGCGACAATTTTTTATATATTATGCCAAATTTTTTTTTTTTTTTTATCCACTACAAGCTAGCCCTTGACTGCGATCTCACCTGATGGTAAGTGATGATGCAGTCTAAGATGGTAGCGGGCTAACCTGTTAGGGGCATGGCAGTTATATTAAACCCACACCCCTTCGGTTTCGGTTAACATTATATTTAATATATTTGGTCTATTAGATACTTTCTGTAATGTTTTTGTTATGTTTATTGTGACTTGTTTTTGTGATAATTTATAGTAGTATCGAAAGTATCGAAAGTACTTGAGTATATGTCTCTGATAGTTCCTTAGTAAGAATATTTGTGAGATGGTGATAATAAAATAAAAAAAACCCGGCTGAGTTTGTTGTGGGCTCTTCTCAGACCAGGGCGCGTTTGGAACCCTCGTAGCTTTAGTTTTAAGATACGTTACCCATTATCACCATCATGCTTTTTAAGTAAGTAATTTTTAGACGTAAATAAGTGTACAGCTACAGTGTACCTATATTTAATAAATAAATGACTATGACTATGACTATGACTACCGGGAATTCCCGGTACAAACAAATAAAAGTACTCAAAACACAGTATCCACTGCATGCCTCTAACTGGTAGGTACTAGGTACAGTGTTACGAATTATAGCGAATTAAACTTCTATAGTTCCTTCATTATCATGGACTTCCGCAATGTAACGGTGACATATTTATGCTTACTGTGTTGTGTAATAAGCAGCCATTGAAGTATCTCAAAACACAATTTAGAAAAAAGTACATAAAAAAATCTTCAATCATACCCCTTTTTAAATAAAAACTCCTTATTGAAATTATTACATTTTGATCCTGATTGAAATATTACATGGAATTATTAAATCAAATACATTGGATTATTTTTTATTGAACAGTAAATTATTCTTTTTTCGCAAATTATTCCTTCCTTTTTTTGTGACCTTCCTTGATTTCTGCCCCGCGCGCCTGTGTTTTGATCTCGTGAACTACGAAGGAGAAACAAGAAGCTCTACAAGACATTAATTATTATGAATGCAATAAAAACTTCTCGAAAGGCAAAAGAACATTTTTCCGGAGCGCTTACAAAAAAAAGCTTTAAAAATGTTATTGTTTATTTCGGCCCGGCTGTACGAAGGCCTATAATAGTAAAAGTTTCAGGTATTCCGGGTGGTGATAACATTAGTAACTGAATACGGTAGCGTATAACACCTTTGTTATGACTATTAAACGAGGCTCTAAGACATAGGCATATAGCGGTTTCTAAAATCAATTATTAATATAATAATGCCCTCCATCTTCGCGGGAGATATTATAGTTTACAAGTGTGCGCACATACACAGGTAGGTACACTCTCTGTTCCTTTACTCTCATAACCCGATGGAACGGAAAATCCGCCGTGACCGGAGAGAGATCAGGCGCTCCTGCGCCTGATCTCTCTCCGGTCGACGGAATTACGTGCTCCCCGAGGCACGGGGTAAAACACCGCCAACTTCCTAAGGGTTGTACTGAGAATTTCCTGTCAGATAAACCCAATTCTTGTCGACCCGACTCGAACGCGGGACCTCGTCGGCTGCAGTCGAACATGCGAACCACTAGATCAACGAGGCAGTTTGAAAATCAATTACCACTGTTGACCACAGGTAAAACCTTGCAATTTCTTAAGTTGGTAAGACGTGATGGTAATCTTCTAAATATTGGATAGAAGCAGGCGTTACTTTGCGGAATTCCATTTTTTTTTCCTATTATTGAGCACCAGCGAGGTACTCATTTAACTACGATCTAGCCTAACTAATTGGCTAATTAGCATTTTTGCTTTAACCTAAACTTATAATTTATCTTATGTACTAAGAAGTTGTCCATTGACGCATCTTAGTCTTTCTTGATAATCTTAGACACTTTGTTCATGTGTTCTATTAACACTACACTTTACACTGTCACTTATCACTATACACTAACTCAAAAGGCTTAGTCCTTTTTAGTCTTCTCACTAGTTTCGTTAGTGACGTTAGTTAGAAGTCCATTAATAAAGGAAAAATAAGCAAAAGCAAAGTAAAGTTGAATTAACAATTGTGCATTGTTGAGGATGCTCCGTTGTCGGAGTGAAATGAATGAATGGAGTCTCCCATAGCTTTTCCATTTATATATTAAGCTCTGCCACGTACAGTCCTTTCAATCTCCAACATATTATGTGTAGGCTTATCAATATATCCTTTTATTAACAAACAATACGCTGAAAACCAGAATGGAAAGCAGAATGGATGTTATGTAAGATATTCACGCTTAAAACTTTTAACTTGGACCAGCCCATTACAAGGAAAAGTAGTAGGTCTGCTGAGTACCAAAACTTACAATATCCAATTTTAAATTCCTTTGAAGTTGGTCCTAATGACACGCTTTTCTTCAAACAAATCCCTACCTTTTACCCAAAACATAGAGTTCGTATCACCTTGAAAGTATACCCGTTCAGTGGTTATACCAAATTACAGTCATATATCGGGCTGTAGAGATTCTAAAACTTTTAGCCCCGTGGGAAGCAAAACGTATTCCAACACGTTTTATGAGATGTAGGGTTGTTAATTTGATATGGGCTCCCCTTTTCCATGTTTATTGCAATTGGAATTACATAAAACTGCAGCCACAATACTTTGAACGGAAACCGATGGAAACACATTTTTCTGTTGTTAGGCCTGTTCCAAATTTGAAGTGAAACTTCTTAAGAATCGTTGTGATTTGAAAATTCGATGAAACGAAAAAATAAACGACATAACGACAAAAAAGAGACAAACATCTTCATAATAGGATTTAGCCTGCGAGAGAATATTGATAGAATACAAGTTATATTTATCTCATTATCTCGTAGGCTACTTTTCTGAAGTTTCACGTCTGCGGTGTGTGAATTGCACTCACACAAACTTTTATAATGTCCTCCCGACCGAATTTCGTTCACGGCGGCTAATCTCTCTGGAGATTCTGCGCGGGAGATATTATAGTGCAATACAGGTACACTCTCTGTTCATTTACTGTCATAGCCCGATGGGACGGAAAATCCGACACGACCTGAGACAGATCAAGCGCAGGACCCACGGCTTTACGTGCTCTTTGATGTACGGGGGTGTGACACCGCCAACTTCCTAGTCGCTCCGGGCTAGTATTGAGAATTTCTTGTTAGAAAAACCCAATACTTAATTAATGCCTGACTCGGGATTTGAACTCGGGACCTCGTCAGCCGCAGTAGAACATGCTTACCACTAGACCGAGGTAGTTCGACTAGAGGGACTACTGCAACGAGGCAGAGAGAGATAGTGGTTAAGATTTTGTTAAAAACAATACAAATAACATGTATTTAACAACTAGCTGATGCCCGCGACTTTGTCCGCTTGGATTGAGGCATTTTTTAATTTTCCAGAATAAAAAGCAGCCTATGTATATGACAATCTTTCTTCGTGCCAAATTTCATCCAGCTCCGTTTAGCCGTTCTGGCGTGAATGAGTAACAAACATCCATTTGAGGTTTTATGGTCCCCGCGGGAATTCTCTTTAGTTTTCCTGAATAAAAAGAACCCTATATGTTAATATAGACTTAATCTTTCTCTGATACAAATTTCATCCAGATCCGTTCAGCCGTTCTGGCGCGATTGAGTGACAAACATATACTTACCATCCATAGCCATACATCCATCCAAACTTTCTCATTTATAATATTAGTAAAGAAAGTATATAGTATTATCTTAACCACTAAGATATCACTGCAAATCAAAGTACCTACCTAGAAATAGCAGGTATTCGCTAAACGGCTAAGCATTGAGCGCTTATCTTCGATGTTCCTACGCCAATGATTCTGAATGCCAAGTAATTGCGGCAAGGAACTGCTGGGCGGAATTTTTCAGCGGAATTTCCTGCAGCCATTGCTTCCCGCGCACCTCCGCGTCAGGAAATAATCGACTCGCTCCGTTCCGACACCGGAACTGAGGAGCTCTCTTCAAAAATAGCTATTTGACCTATAGGTAATCAGAATTATTATTACAGGTAAGCCCGCTACCATTTTAGACTGCATTATCACTTACCATCAGGCAAGATCACAGTTAAGGGCTAACTTGTAGTAAAAAAAAAAAATTTGTTCATTCAGATATCGATCCAGTTTTCTAATTTTAAACGAGCGAAGTTTAAGGCCCTGTGTAGCGTAAAAGGGGGTTTTTAAAAGCAGTGTATCCATCAAACGGTGACATAATGTATGCTTGTAAAAATAATGTGGTGTTTTCAAGATCTTTGAGCAGCCATTGACGCATCTCAAAACACAATTTAAAAAAAATCTTTGCATTGAAATTTATTTTAAACATACCTCTTAATTTACCTTTTAAAGCTATTTTTCTCCTTATTGAAACCAATAATTAGCTCTAGAAATATAAGATAAAATTCATATTTCTAAAACAAACACATTGTCGGATTCGTTTGTATTGAAAAGTAAATATTAATTTTTTTATTATTTCATGCCTTTTTTGCGACATGCGCTTGCTCGATTTCACCCCCGCGCGCCTGTGTTTTTCATCTCGTGAGCTCACAGCGCCTTAAGTAAAAAAGTTTAGTATTTAAACGAGCGAAGGTAAAATTAAAACGAGCAAATATAAATTTAAATTAAAGCAGTCAAAAATCTGAATATTCTAATCTCTTCTTCGTTGCCGGCTCTCTACCGAGCACAAGTCTCCTCTCGGAATGAAAAGGCTTTGGCCATAGTCCACCACGCTGGCCACGTGTGGGTTGGCAGACTTCACTCGGACTCAAGAACTCTCGGGTATACAGATTTCCTTACGATGTTTTCCTTCACCGTTTGAAGAAAGTGATACCTACTTAATTAATCACCTGCGCGATTGATATTACAGTGCACAAGTTTGTGCGCAAACACAGGTGCACTCTCTTTTTTTTTTTTTAATCCATTACAAGCTAGCCCTTGACTGCGATCTCACCTGATGGCTAGTGATGATGCAGTCTAAGATGGTAGCGGGCTAACCTGTTAGGGGCATGGCAGTTATATTAAACCCATACCCCTTCGGTTTCTACACGGCACGGCACAGGGTTTCGGTTTCTGTTCCTTTACTCTCATAGCACACTTAATCACATCCTTAATTAATATAATATTGTATATGGATCATGTTATCTGAAAGAAAGAAATAAATTAAAATTAAAATATAGCCCGTATATGCGACGGAAAATCCAACACGACCGGAGAGAGATCAGGTGCAGGATCGACGGCTTAGCGTGCTCTCCGAGGCACGGGGGTGAAACACCGCCAACTTCCTAACTCCGGGCTAGTGCTGAGAATTTCTAAAAGAGGATAATACAGAAGGGTGCAAAGGCGGTCTTATTGCTAAAGGAACCTCTTCCGGACAATCTTTGGGGAGAGGAGATTATCTAAAAGCGATTATCCCGAAGGTTTCCTGTTTTTGGCAGGGCAAGATAAGTATTCCAAGTTGAATGAAAATCTATTCAGTAGCAGTGATGTGATGTGATGGGGGAGGCGACTAAAACGTTAAACAAACTAATAATTAATTGGTTTTGGGCTCTGTTTCGTTGGTCTAGTGGTTATCATGTTCGACTGCGGCTGACGAGGTCCCGGGTTCGAGTCCCGGGTAGGGCCATAAGTAAGTGTTGGATTTTTCTAATTATAAATTCTCAGTAAGTACTAGCACGGAGTTGGAACGTTAATAGGCTGTAGTGGGGCTCTGTTTCAATACTTTTCATAATTCTTTTGTTTGAAATTTTCATGCTTAAAAAGTCCATAATTACAGTTTTATTGCAATTTGCTATGATTTTTTGAAAAGAACAACCGCCGAGTTTCTTGCTGGTCCTTCTCGGTAGAAATGGCGTTTCGAACTAGTGGTGTATTCAGTCGATGATTCAAAAGAACTTATAAACAATAAGTTTATTTGAATTTTACTAATATTATAAACGTGAAAGTTTGGATGGATGTATGGATGTGTGGTTGGATGGATGGATGTATGGATGTTTGTTACTCAATCACGCGCCAACGGCTGAACGGATCTGGCTGAAATTTGGCACAGAGATAGATTATAGTCTGGAATAGCACTTAGGCTTTTTATCCCACAAAATTAAGGAGTTCCCGCGGGAACCAAAAAAGTCGCGGGCATTCGCTAGTAAAAAATATGAGATTGAGTTTGATTCCTAAGTTCTCCGTATACGTGGTCGCTCCACAATTAGGCCAGCGGCGTTCCCATTATTGGATTACTATAAATAAAGGTACTCCTTTAATTTACTTCCTATTAACGTTAAGGTACGACCTCGACTCGACTTAAGTACCTATCTGTTAACGTGGTTAACCACAACCCTAGATAGGTCGTGGGTTCTGTGGATTTTCGACTTATCTCACACACATCTGTTTTATTTAATTACTAGCTGATGCCCGCGACTCCATCCGCGTGGTTTAAGTTTTTTGATTCGCGCGACATAATTTTAATTTATTAATTTTTGAACTCCTGAATTTTCCGGGATAAAAAGTAGCCTATGTCACTCTCCAGGTCCTCAACTATACCCATGCCAAAAATCACGTCGATCCGTTGCTCCGTTGCGGCATGATTGAAGGACAAACCAACAAACCAATAACCAATGATTTATTCATTTCACGTAGGACAATTTGTGTTATGATACGTCAAGACTCTACCATCGGTTCCGAAAGCTAATTCATGTAAGCATAGTGACAAAATCCTTTTTCATCCCACCATTTCGGAAAGAGTATTTTTACTCTTCGATATCTGAATGCAAAAACCGTTATTATCCTCTTGAGGATAAAGTAAATTGAATTTAGAACATTGTGTGCACGTTAGTAAATATCACTCGTCTATGAAGTTTGTGAATTCAAAACGTCATTAAAACCTATTTACTTCTACCTCTATGGTGCCGAATTTCCATACAACCTTTTTAATTTGTTAAAAACTCACACCTAACCTTCTTGGTGTACTTATTTAATTTAATTTTTTCATTTCCTCGCTGACGCTCAGGATTCAAATTTTTTTTTTTCGAATTTTAGAATCCTCCGCTTGCTCGGTCATCAAAATTGACGCACGCAGTTAAAAAACAACTTTTCACTCTTGTTTAACAAATAACTATTATATTACGTATGGCTATAAAATATAATAGCCCGAGATCCCGCTGCATGATTGCTACATGAATCGAGTACGTGATCAAAATCCCATATTTCTGTATTATTATAAATGGGGGAATATATATCTGCCAGGTTGCCAATCCAAAAGTGGCCGCTAGTATTTTTAATTAAAATAATTGTTTGCGTCTAAGTACCTAATTTAGTTTACTTTGTGCCACCTAGATGGTACCACTTGTACTCTAGCTCGAATTAAGCGCGCGCGTTTAACAGACTACAAGTGGTGTCATTAATTAAAAATACTAGCGGTCGGTTTTGGATTTACAACCTGACAGATATTAATTATATTCCCCCATATAGAATAATACGTAAAAAATTGTTTTCGATCACGTACTCGATTCATGTAGCAATCATGCAGCGGGATCTCGGGCTATAAAGACACTAAATTGACATTCAGAGTAGTTCCGTCCGGATAAATTCACTCGTAAATCAATTAAATCAGCAATGACAGCTGTCACTTTCACTCCTAACTATATAGCTTCCCATTGCTCCCGACAGGAACAACTATTGTAACAAGAGATAATATTATGAATATGACATTATTGGTACATGACAGGTATTGTTCGAAGCAGACAGTAATAATTATCTATTATTAATTGATCCTGGTACCTGTTGGTCGCCTGGTGGGAGGCTTCAGCCGTGGCTAGTTACCACCCTACCAAGCGATTTAGCGTTCCGGTGCGATGCCGTGTAGAAACCGAAGGGGTATGGGTTTAATATTACTGCCATGCCCCTAACAGGTTAGCCCGCTACCATCTTAGACTGCATCATCACTTACCATCAGGTGAGATCGCCGTCAAAAGATAGTGGATAAAAAATTATCAATACTAATCTCTCTATCTCGCATCCAGTGACCCACAAGCCGGTGTAATACATGTAATGTAATATAATATGTGTTCTATTGTTTACTTATTGTAATCTTATTCTTTTTAAGAAAAGAGCAAATGCTGAGTCACTTGCCGGCTCTTCTCAGTAGAACCGGTGGTCATAACCACAGATCACGGTGGTCATAACGTATCACAAAGTTGTCCTACATGAAATAAATGAATCATTTATCATATAATATTATAAATGAAAAAGTGTGTCTGTCTGTCTGCAACGCCCCGCCTATATCTTCAACCGATTTCGATGAAAGGTACTTATAGATAGGTTGTATCTAAACTAAACTTTTAGTACTCGCTAATATCCCCTGGTAGCGCTTGATAAACAATTCGACAGCCTATGAATACGGAACCCTAATTATCGATTTTTTTCTATACATGTGCAAATTTCTTTTTTTTTTAATTCACTATGTAAGCTAGCCCTTGACTGCGATCGCACCTGATGGTAAATGATGATGAAATCTAAGATGGTAGCGGGCTAAGCTTCGGTTTCTACACGGCATCGTACCGGAACGCGAAATCGCTTGGTGGCACGTCTTTGCCGATAGGTTGGTAACTAGCCACGGCCGAAGCCTCCCACCAGACCAGACCAGGGAAAATTCAGAAATTATAAATTCCCAAATTGACTGCGCCACGGAGGTCGTCACTCTTGGTCAACGGGAAGTACCCTTTAGGTTTTGATTTATTGGCGAGTGTCAAAATATCCGTATCTTTTGATTGCGTTGATTTAGAAGATTCAACACCTTCAAGGAACCGTAGACCTAAGTATTTGATAATCATATCAATTTGGTACCCTCCACGCATTCGCGAGAAAGGTGGTTGACAGACATACAGACAGACGGACAACGGAGTGATCCTAAGGTTCCTTTTTTATTCTTGAGTTACAGAACCCTACAAGAAACAACTACTTTTATAACAAAAATTAATTAAAAATTTTGTTAAAAAGGCACGCTAACTCGATTCGTGCACCTGTTTAACACTCAAGGAGCCGTGACATCGATTTTCTATTTCATTTCAAGTATTTTTTATTTATGGGTGATCTTTTCGTTCGTTTTAGATTGATTGACTGAGCTTTTATTGAATTGTCGTCTTTTAATTTTATTAAAGGTCTTGATTTTGTCTTAAATTCCTTAGTTTTCAGGACCCTGGAGCCATGGAGTATTATATAAATAAAATAAAAAAGCCTTTTATTTCTACTACCACAATACACACATGACACAATACACATTTTTTTTTTACATTACATTACTATTACGTATTCATATCATTTTTTTTGCGCGTTATGTGGCAGAAGTCGCCATGGAGTATTACTTACTGCCAAAAATTTCTTGCGAGACATTTCATCGCAGTTAGGCTAGGCCTTATCTGGTGACAGCAAGTTATATTAATAAAATTATTGTCTTATTTGCTGAAAGCAGGATTGGCTCATTACTTGCGCAAAGGATCGGCCTGGCTGTCCGGCGTGGAAATGCAGCCGGCATTCTTGCCAATGTCTTCTTCTTGGCAATGGCCCGTCACTACGATTGACATAGTTTCGGCTAGCTAGCTATAAGTTTTATTGTAATATCCTTTTCAATATTGTATTGTTTCTTCCCCACTTGAGATGCACGGAGCGGCGCGGCATGCAGCGGCAAATACTATTATTTGTATGAGTTTGTACGGGCTGAGTGGCGCTGAGCCTTTGTGTGAACCTACTACCAATATACATACATTTTGTAAATTCAACATCGGAACGTAGTCCCTCCCGGGATCCCGGGTCGAACTAGAAAGATAGCAGACGTTTACTCCGGCGTGTCGTAAAATAAATTGTAAGATTGTTTCACGTAGATCAACCGTAAAAGCGAAGATTGAAATCTGGGAGACTGCAGCTATGTTGACGATTTCTCTGCGTTGACACCTTCTTTTAAAAGGTTCCGGACCTCATGAGGAAAAAAGGAACCCTTATAAGATCATTTCGTTGTCAGTCAGTCTGTCTGTCTGTCTATCAACCTCCGTTTTCTGGGGAACGCGTGGGTATCAAGTTTAAATAACGTGGGTCATTAGAGCAATTCAGTTGTCTCGAAAACACTATTGTTGGTATTGTTGTTTTTTATCAAAAGATTAACAACAAAAAAAAAACTCACGGATAACCGATTGGTACATTGTGCAATATTACGAAGATGTAATTTGCACGTGCAAAGGATAAGTCATAAATTAATATAAATGACACTCGACCCTCTGTGGTATCAGGTAATATCAATGTTACCATACTTCGCGGACCATGCAATTGGATCAATTTAAGTTAGAAACATAACTTAATCCTAATTTCACGCATGCAAAGTTGAAGGCCACAGCTATTACAAATTTACAAATTATTAATTCAAAAATTGACCGTAAGGTCATGTCGGGAATTTACAATTTCCGAATCTTGCCTAGTCTGGTCTGGACTTAGCGTTCCGGTACGATACCGTGTAGAAACCGATGATGGGTATAGTTTGTCTCCCATGCGCATAACAGGTTAGCCCGCTGCCGTCATCGACAATCGATTTTATTCATTTATATGGAATTGTATTTTGGAAATCGTAAGTAACTTTGCCGCGATCGTATGGAACAAATTCCTTTACTAGGCACTCGGAACGTGACGGATGACGGACCTGTTCCTCTATTTTTTTTCATTGTTTCCAGTAAGGCTATAGCATGCGCACAACGAGTAAAATGTTGTTTACCCTTTATGTATATTTGTCTACCGCAGCTAACATGTTTATTCATATTCATATTCATTTTTATTTTGCATTCCAATATAATAGTAATTTACATGTCAATAGTTGATAATAATAACAATGTTCGTAACAATATTGGAACCCCGGTGGGGCACAGCAAAAAAATCAGTGGTCGTAGAGAGACGGCTGCCTTATTTTTCTTCCAAAAAATCATTTAGTTTGTAATATACTTTATCAATGAGAAATGTTTTTAAAGAGTTGACAAAAGCTGTATAATTCTCCAAGGATTTGATGTGGTCTGGGATTTTGTTATAAATTTTTACACACATCGGGTTAGGACCAGTACTATGGATATTTAAGTTGGAACTGGGAATCATCATATTATTTTTTCGCGTGGGTCTTAGTTGGTAACGTCGCGGTAGGTCCTCTAGCTTTTTAAAGTTTTGCGGTTGTTTCCTTACAAATTTAGCTGATTCTAGTATGTAAATGCATGGCAGGGTTAGTATATTTAATGATTTAAAGTAAGGTACACAACTTTCCCGATTCTTTAAGTTTTTTATTATTCTTATGCATTTTTTTTGCAGTATAAATAGTTCTGGTGCATTTGTGCTGTTTCCCCACAATATTACACCATAGCTCAGCCAAGCATTTGCATAAGAATAATATGCTAAAATTGCCGCTTCTGTGCTCGTTGATTTTTTTAGTTCTTTCAGGGCATAGGTAAATTTGGATAGTTTCGTTTTTATTTTTTGGACATGAGATTTCCAGTTTATGTTGGTATCAATATCTATCCCGAGCAGAGTGAACGTATTAACACATTCTAGATTTATCCCATTATATGAAAAGTTTATGTTTAAAGGTGTTTTTTGATAAGGCCTAAATTGCATGATTTTTGTTTTTTGGAAATTTATCTCTAAGTTGTGGTCACTCAACCAACCGTTCACCTTATGGAGGATGTCGTATAATTTATTATTTAAATTTTTAATGTCTTTACATGAAGTTTGTATAGATATATCGTCTGCAAATAGTACGCATGAGTCTTGTACGATTTTTGGAAGGTCGTTAATGTAAAGTAAAAATAGAATACATCCAAGTACGCTTCCCTGTGGTATTGAGCTATTAATAAGTTCTACGTTGGACCTTATGTTTTTTATTTCGTCCGATCTATGGTCATAATACGTAATTTCTACATATTGTTCTCGGTTATTTAAATATGATTCGAACCATTTGTGTGCGGAGCCTCGTATGCCTAGGTCGTATAACTTGTTTAATAAGATATTATATTGCACTTTATCATAGGCTTTTGTCATGTCTAGCAAAATACCTATCGCGTAATCCTTGTTATTTAGTGTGTTGAGGACTTGATCTATATATTTATATGTTGCTAGTATGGTTGACCTATTTTTTCTGAAACTATATATTTACTTGTCTCGTTACGTCAAAAGTAGTATAAAAGTAATATTTCTTATCTGTATTTTTCTCTACGAACCCTTAAATGCCAACTATATTTTTTTAATATACTGTGATACTAATACCTACTGTAATAGAAGGCGGGTAACAATACCGAATTTTGTGCATGTTAGGGTAAACGAGAAATCTCTCTTCTCTCTCTCGTCGCAAGATATATCGTTGCGCTATGCTAAGACTGCAGGTATGTCTGGCGTGAGGGATGAGGAGAGCCGAACTCTTGATTTGTGTTTTGATTTCGCGCTCTGACTACGCCTTAACATTTCGTAACCCTTTAATAGAAATTCAAGTATCGACCCTCAAGGCTAGCCCAAGTTAACGATCGCGAGTTTTCTTAACAAAATGGAACCTTTGCATTATCAGCAACAATAGACCCTCGAAGGGACGCATGGCGGTGACAGAATATTATAGTCTCTTTTCTGTTATGTTTCATACAATTTTGAAGAGGGCCGTTTGAAATAAGGTTTGGGAAAATACCTCAGTATTTGCCCAAATACTCACGGTCAAAAGTGGGTACAGGTTCTCTTTATAGAAACCTATAGAGATCTGTACTGCCAGTGTCATTAATAGGTACTTACTTAAATGTTATTTTCTTTCAAGCAAAAGTCACAAGTACTGAATAACTCTGAGTTTGGAATGTTGGCAGCTAAATCCATGTGTCTTGGAGAATAATATGTACCTATAATAACATGACATAAAAAACAAATATTTACCATTTTATTTGCAGGAATTGAACGTGGGTGCAGGCACAGGTTGTAAAGTAGATATTTCCCTTACATATTCAAATATAAATACATTAAAAAAGAAAACTGTGAGTGAGGGAATAGAGTTGTAATTTAGGCATACACTTGTGCTCTCAAATATCTTAGGTATGTGCAGATGGCTAGGCTCCGTGGGATATGACCTTCAGTGTGAAAAGAAAGCCCAAAAACGGATTTCTATCATCTCATTTATAAGCGATTTTTAGAAAAATCGTTGCCCATTCATCTTCAGTTTTCCCGTACAATACAATCCTACGCACCTATGTAATATTAGTTGCTACCTCTAAATATTAAACTAACTATTAAATATATTTAAAATAACTCCTCACAGGGTCGGGGTGCGGTGCAGGTCAGGTGCGGGTCGGGCGCGGGTCGGGGTCGGGTCGGGTGCGCGGCGAGTTGGATTCCTTGTTGATGACATCACACAGCGTCACCCGCCACGCGCCCGACCCGCGGCCGCGTTCTGCGCCCGACCCACGCCCGCTCCCTGCGTGTTTTGCGCTTTAATCCCAATTTAAAACTAACAAAAAATAAAAATTAAACCCTAATCAAAAAGACCACCCCTGGTTTCCCCTGGGCCAAAGGTACTGTACGGGAGCAAGTGATAATATGGGTCGACCGTAACAAAGGATGATATCATCCACCGAGCGGGTGTTGTGCTCGGGGACCACTGGTCCGACCGATCATCTTCGGAGGTCGTATATAGGCGTAATTCAGAGAACGCTTCGTTAGCGTGAGTTAGGCTCTTCGTGTTCATCGTGCGCTACTAGTAATGCCATCTATTGGATTATGTGCGGACTGCGAAGACCGCTACATCACTCCCCTTCGAGTCTGGAGGTCGTCAGCATTCAGATGACGTTGCAAGCATCTGGAGAAGTGGCGTCGTGTAACAACCAGAGTAGTGGCGTTGTAGGCTCATACTATCCTAAGGCTGTGTGACCCACTTGTGCGGCTGGTACTGGCGTCGACGGGCTGTGTACTGATATGCCGTTGAGTATCGACTGTGCTGGCCGCCGAGCGTGTGGCTCTGTGAACGGCTGTGCTGCGTTGCGTGATGTTGCTGTTGTGCCGGAACATCGGTCGGCTGTGCTGTGTTGTGTTGCTGTTGCTGAGTTGTGATGCTTGTTGCTTGTTGCTGTGCTGCGTGTTGCTTGTTGCTACTTGTTGTTGCTGTGCTGCGTTGTGCTGCTGTGCTGCGGTGCGTTGCTTGTTGCTTTGCTGCTTGTTTGTTGCTGTGCTGCGTTGTATTGCTTGTTGCGTTGAGTTGCTGTTGTGCCGTGCTGTGCCTTCTGATGATGCTGCTCTCGTCACGATGACTGTAGGGGTTTGTTGTGATGTGCGATGTTGCTGATGTTTGACGAGTGAGGGCGTGACTCGTCGGCTTGATGTGCGTCGGTGGCGGCTCTGAGATCACGTCGGCTTGTTGTGATCGTTGGCGGCGGCTGTGACATCACGTCGGCTTGTTTTGATCGCCGGCGGCGGGTTCAGATCACGTCGGGGTCACCACTGTACGGGAGCAAGTGATATGGCTCGACCGTAACAAAGGATGATATCATCCACCGAGCGGGTGTTGTGCTCGGGGACCACTGGTCCGACCGTTCATCGTTGGAGGTCGTATATAGGCGTAATTCAGAGAACGCTTCGTTAGCGTGAGTTAGGCTCTTCGTGTTCATCGTGCGCTACTAGTAATGCCATCTATTGGATTATTTGCGGACTGCGAAGACCGCTACAGTACCCATCAAACTTGCAGCATTGCCACGCTAAATGGCGATGGATAACCTATGAACCTCAATTGTGCGGTCGTAACTTTTAACACGATCAATTATTATCGTGAAAAACCCACCCCATACTAACCCTACATATACCACAGAATAGGTATTAGTAGGTACAAGTACCTCCCATTATTCACGCGCTCAACGCTAGCTGAAAAAAGTAAACTTTTCATTCAGCGCTCTTGTTTTTCAATGTTTTTCGACTAAAATCCGTGCGACCGTGGATTAACTTTTATGTTTTAATTTCAATAATTTGCACTTGTCTGCGAATACACTTTCTAAAAACAATGAAAACTCTAACATATCTACTGCTTCTCTGATTATTAACTATGAAGTGAGTAAAATATGGCATTGAAAATGAAAATATTTTCACCATAAAAATTAAATGCGAAATGAAAATGTAAACGAAATTCTTTACATTACATAGACAGAATTTAACATTTGGAGGTGTAAGTATACCAAATTTTATTAGTAGGAATGGTATTTAAATTAAATATTATAAAGGCTAGGGTCTACGTAAAATACTTGCTTAAGTTATTCCTAGGCCGGAATTCCACGAGAAGAAAAACTTGGGCAGAAATTTTCTTCGTCGTTTCGTCCTGCGTCGTAAATATCCCTGACATTTCAATATTATTATTATGTCGTAATATAACGTCCACCATCACTAGAGCCCATTAACGTCCAAGTGCTGTGCACAGGCCTCCACTCTCATAGGAGAGAGGGAATTAGAGTTTAGACCCACCACGCTGCTCCAATGCGGTTTGGCGGGATTTAACGACTATTATCATGTTAGTGATAATAACCGGGACTGACGGCTTGACGTGCTCTCCGAGGTACCTACAGGGTGAAACACCGCTAACTTCCTTAGTCTGGGCTAGTAATGAGAATTTCTAGCCAGGAAATCCCAACAAATAATTATTATGGCCCGATTCGGGACTCGAACCTGGGACCTCGTCAGCCGCAGTCGAAAATGCTAAACACTAAACCAACGATTAACAGTTTCAGTGTAACGTGCTGTATTAAAATCATTGATACAGTGTATATATTATGTCACCGTAAAATTGTAAAAACCGTTAGATTGTAATCTAACGCTTTTTATCTCGATAGATTGTAAACTGTCGCAAGATTGTGAACCGTAACAACTGCTTACAATTTACGCATTATTTATGGTTAGATTGTAATCTGTTAGGTATATTAACCCGATAGAACCTAAGTGCCTAAAGCACTACCTGATTATTTGTGTCGAACCCTAACCTAACCTACAAGAAAGAGACAAGAAAATACAATGAATACTTCAAAAATTGACATTCAGAACATTGAACGGTTCACAATTTGTCGAAAGTTTACAATCTATCGAGATCAAAAGTGCTAGATTGCAATCTGACGGTTTTCACAATTTTACGGTGACATAATATAATATATATTTTCTATGATAAAATCCGTGTTTAATTACACGTCCAAAAAATAATACGTAGTCTAAGTTTTCACATTGCAAATTAGATTGATCGTTAACGAGCGTTCGATCACATTAGTCAAAGTAAAACGAAGAGTCTAGAAGAACGAAATGATGATTCAAGAAAATCAGTTCGGCCATTTGCTTTTTTCTAGTCGATGTAGGGATGTAAGCTTGAAATAAGTATAGTCCCAACAATTTATCTGGCCAATTAAAATTGCAAAAATAATGTTGGTAAGCATGTTAATTTTTTTTGTTTTAGTTTTATTTTTAATATCTACTAGTGACGCTGTCACTTAAAAACTTATCCTCACCTGGTATAAGTTTGTGGGACTATAAATTAGCGAGTGATGGCGAATCTGTAAATCCAGGGAGGGAGGGGGGATATTGAACCCGGATACAGTCCCTTTTTAAACTTCTGTCTTTGGTATCGACACTTTTACACGCTTTTACGGAAACTGAGAAAGACGTCCAAGTTACGGACATGTGTCTGAAAGTTTCTTGGCAATGATGAAGGTACTTTTATTTGAAAATTGTCTCATTAAGATCAAAGACAGCATTCTCTTTCTGCTTACCACTTTAAATTGATATGATTTATTTCAGCCCCTATTGTGGTTATAACTAAAAGATTTGCAAATGTTGGATAGTGACGAGCGTTAATACTTTGCGGAAGTTCATGATGTCGCACCGTTGCCCGAACTATGGCACCCATACCGCGTTCATTGGCGTCGTTCACGCTCTTGGACAATAATGCTCAATGGGATCCATTCAATGACCAGTGGACAACCATGGTTTTTGAATTGTTAAGGTACTCTGAGAGCATAGAATAACCATGTTTTTCTTCTTCTTCTCTTTTTAATTTATTTATATTACCTTGTTATTTGGTAATAATCATCTGGTTAGTGTAAGTGGCACTGCCGCTCTGATTAGATGTAAATAAATAAAAATAAATGATAATCATGGAACAAGAAGCTTGACAATGCACGATTGCAAAGATTTTACAATCGTCCATTGTCGAGACAACATCTCCTGAGGATTCTCCGGTGTCGGAGTGAAACGTACGTGTAGAATACTTTCGAAGATTTACGTGTGGCGTGGTACTTAAATAAGAATCAGTAATCTTAAACATATCCTATATTATAAAAATAACTATTTATACAATATCTACTACTTTTTTTTTCTACCTTGTTATTCTGCCTTTACAAGTTTCTTCCAAACAGTTCATAGGTATTATATTCGACTATGCCAGTGACGTTCGCAAAAAGGCGGCCACTGAAAATCAGCGTTGGGGCGCCTGGTACCTCAGATGTGCGGCCACTTTACTGGTTCCGTGTCTGAGATACCCGGAGTCCCAACACAAGCTGAGTGACTTATCTGTTTGTTGCACTGCTGTACAATACAGTTGATTTTGTATGTAAGTGTTTAGTTTAAGTTTATAGTTTTTAATTTTGTGCACTGCATCAAATAAAGATTTTTCTTTCTTTCTTTCTTTCTCTGGTAGCGGTGCGTATTGTTGGCTTATGGGCTTATTATATCGCAAGCTGCGCGTTGTACCATATAGATTTGTGTGTTTTGATTGATCATAGTGGAGTTAGCTTCTTAGATTTTAGTCATTAGTCATTTATTCATTAAATATAGGTACACTGTAGGTACACTTATTTTCGTCTAAAAATTACATAAGTATTTAAAAAGCATGATAGTGATAATGGGTAACGGTATCTTAAAACTAAAGCTACGAGGGTTCCAAACGCGCCCTGGTCTGAGAAGAGCCCACAACAAACTCAGCCGGGTTTTTTTTTTTAATTATCACCATCTCACAAATATTCTTACTAAGGAACTATCAGAGACATTAGAGCAAATTATTGCCAGGCTTCCTTGTCGTTTAAGTAGTCCTTTACATGGTAATAAGACTTTTCAATGAGTTTACGTTTTACATTAACTTTGAACTTATTCAGAGACATCTTCAACATGTCTTCTGGGAGCTTATTATAGAAGCGGACACTGTTTCCAACAAATGAATTGCTAGTTTTACTAAGCCTAGAAACAGGCATTACAAGTTTATTTTTATGTCTAGTATTGACATTATGACAATCACTTTTCTTCTTGAATTTATCAATGTGCTTATGCACGTGTACTAAATTTTCAAATATATATTGGTTGTGCACTGTCATAATATTGATTTCTTTAAATTTATCTCTTAGTGACTGCCTTGGTCCCATATTATATATGGCTCGAACAGCCCTCTTCTGCAACACAAAAACAGAATTAATATCAGCAGCATTACCCCATAATAATATACCATATGACATAATGCTGTGAAAGTAACTAAAATAAACTAATCTCGCCGTTTCTATATCTGTTAACTGGCGAATCTTTTTAACCGCGTATGCAGCAGAACTAAGCCTGTTCGATAAGTCATTAATGTGATGGCCCCATTGGAGTTTAGCATCTAACGTTATTCCGAGAAAAACAGCGGTATCCACTAAATCTAATTCCTCATGATCAAGTTGCACAGTGGTTTTTACCTGTTTGACATTAGGTAATGTAAATTTGATACACTTTGTCTTTTTTCCATTGAGGAGTAGGTTATTAGCTTCAAACCACTGTACCACTTTATTGAGAGAATTGTTTACTTCGTCAAGAGTTGGTTCATAACGATTTATTTTAAACAAAAGTGATGTATCATCAGCAAACAATACTATCCCATGATTATTCTTGGCAAGATAAGGAAGATCGTTAATGTAAATGAGGAATAGAAAAGGCCCTAGAATTGAACCTTGTGGAACCCCCATTTTTACAATCGATCCGGAAGACCGCTTTCCATTAACGTCTACCTTTTGTATCCTATTTTTTAAGTAGGAATTCATCATATCCAGTGCTACACCTCTAATTCCATAATGGTGCAGTTTTCTGACTAATGTTTCGTGATCAACACAATCAAAAGCCTTGGATAAATCACAGAAAACACCAAGAGCATCACGTGACTCCTCCCAGGCTTCGAATATATTCTGAACCAGCTCAACACCAGCATCGATTGTTGAGCGACCCCGTGTAAATCCAAACTGTTTACTATGTAATAAGTCATTATTACAAAAATGATTAAGCAATTGAATTAATATTAATTTTTCAAATATTTTACTGAAAGTTGGTAGTACAGATATAGGTCTAAAGTTAGTGGGGTCATTGGTACTACCAGATTTGAATAGAGGAATTATTTTACTATGCTTCATTAAGTCAGGAAACTCCCCACAATCAATACAATTATTAAATATTAATGTTAACTCGGGTGCAACGATATCAATCAATGATTTTACAACGTTAACGGAAATGCCCCACAAATCATTTGTCTTCTTATTGTTAATTAATTTGAAAGCTTTAATAACGTCAGAGCAGCTAACGTGACGGAATTTAAAAACGTTATTACATTCAGGCACGTTATCCTCCAGTAAAGTAAGAGCGGCATTTGGTGAGGAGTTCAACGATTCTGTGGTAGAAACAGGAATATCCGTAAAGAAGCCTTCAAAAACAGAAGCAACTTCAGAGTCCGAAGTTACAGGTGTATTACCGACATTGAGTTTAAATTCACAATTTTTCCGTGTTGCTCTTCCTGTTTCTTCATTCACTATGTTCCAAGTAGTTTTGATTACATTGGAGCTATTTTTTATCTTAGTTTGAATATGTTTTGATTTAGCCACAATGCAATCTCTTTTAAATTTCTTGGAAAACAGTTGAACATGCTGCTTGAACTCATCACTAGTATCATACTGTCGCTCTGCATACAATTCATATAATTTTTGCCTATCTCTGTGTAATTCATTTGTTGCCCATTCGTTAAAAACGTTTGCATCAGTAATTAAGACCGTTCTACTGGTGAATATTGATTTGAATATTTCACTGAAAGTATTAAAGAATATGTTATACATTTCATTAGGACTCAACCCATTAGGTAAAAAAGGGAGTTCCTTAGTAAGACTTGTTCTAATTTTTTCAATACGTTCCAACGTTACTGGTACAAAAGTTATTCTGCGCTTTGATACATTTTTTTTTAAATTTTCAAACTGAATTTGTTGTCCACAATGATCTGAATCTAATTTACTAATAATGTTTTTATTTACAGGTGTAAAATTTGTAAAAATATTGTCTATGCATGTGGCACTCATTGCAGTTATTCTAGTTGGCTCCATAAACATATTGGATAAGTTGTAGGATTTGAATAGATTCAATAACTTGCCACTTAAAAGGCTACTTTCCAATATATTTACATTAAAGTCTCCGCACACAATAAGCTTTTTATTTGATTTAGAGAGTTTAAATAGTACATCATCCATTACCTTTTCAAAAAGTTCAAAGTTAGACAAGGGTGGTCTATAGACAGACACAACAATAAATTGCTCCAATTCAACTGAAGACAGTTCTATTGTTCGCTCAACAGACAGGCTCACAATATCATTTCGGTTCTTAAATTTTAATTTTTTATTCAACAAAATTAAGGAGCCTCCGTGGATGGCATTAGATCTGTTGAACGAACTACCAACCTGGTGGTCACTAAAATTGAACATGTACTCATGGTTTTTTAGCCAGTGTTCAGTTACACATAAAATATTAATATTAAAATTATTTAGGAACAATTCAATCTCCAAATCCTTCCCTCTAATACATTGAATGTTCTGGTGAACCAGGTTGATGACATTACATTTTTTATTTTTTGTTTGCTTTGCGTTTAGTGTGTGCAAAGCCTTATTATAACTTGTACTAGTCAAGCAAGAGGAAACCTCCGTTGTCTGCTTATCTAGTTTAAACTAAGGTTACTTGGATTTACATCCAGTATGTCAGAATTAAAACACTGCTCAATAGAAGCAGCTTGTTTAGCCACATTTTTGGCTATTGTATGAAAAAAATATGATAGCGAAATAGCTATCTGTCTTTTCAAATAACAAGACAGTTTATACCTATCTTGATTCAAGTCATAATAAACCTTACCACACTGGGTATTTATGTCAATAATTTTAAATTTATTATTATAGGTACATAAATTGTACAATGTCTTATTCAACTTATATCTATAGGTATTTTCTTGGTGTGGCAAATTGTCACAGTAAGGGAAGGTATATATTATAATACTCTTAACAATTAATTTTTCTAAACTTTGATAGCATTTTTTCAATTCATATTCATTAATTGTCCCTCTGTTTGCAACTAAGATCACTAGGTTTGTGTTTAAATCATAGCTATTTTTATTACTATAAATTGACTTGACAATAGAAATTAGTCCCGCATTAGGTGAACAGCAGTTCAAAACCGTATGTCTTTTAATGCATTGCATTGCGTTTAGTATTTTAATGCATTGCATAGTTTTAATTTTAACGTTTATAATATCGTAAATTGGTAAATATTCATTATATACCTAATATTTAAAAAAAAATTACATTCTTGTTCCTTGATTAAAAGATTTGCTTGCAGCGTATACTGGCTTAGCTGAAATTTGGAATGGAGATATAATCTAAATTATTAATACAAAAGCAACATTTTGTCCCGGAAAATTTGAAGTTCCCGCGGAAAAAGAAACCTATCCGGACGAAGTCGCAGGCATTATCGAGCGATGAATGAAATATAAAAATCTATATCTTTAAAAAAAAACATTATAGGCTTACGCTTGACCACAATCACACTTATTGGGAAGTGATGATGCAGCCTAAGATAGGACGCGCTTGCCTAGAAGATGCCTATTCACTCTCGATTTAAAGATACCCGGATTATAATTGGTGGGAAACACAGTTTTAGGTAGAGTACTCCAGAGTCCAGACCCTATCCATGTTAATGAGGAATGAAGACGCAAGTGGATGGAACGTCACCGACAAAGGGGAGGAAAATCTACTAATACTAATTATTATAAATGCGAAGGATGGGTGGATGATATTTACTCAATCACGCCAGATCGACTGTACGGATCTGGATGGAAATTTTCACAGAGATAGATTATAGTTGCGAATAAACATAGGCTACTTTTTATCCCGGAAAACACCTCCATCCACGCGGACGACGTCGCAAGCATTAGCTAATATTTTTCATAAATAATTATTCGCAAATGATTAATTTCATATTAATATCCGTTTAAACCCCATATTATAACGGTAAAGGGGAATTAAGGATAACATAATAAAGGGTTTTCCCTCAAAAAGATAGTTCCTTTATACGCAATTTATTTACGCCGCCCTTCTTTCTGAGACGAACCCTTTGAATAAACCCATCCATCATCACTACGGTGTATTGTGGAGGCGGAAATTCCAATATTTTCATATTTGAAGCTCGTTCGGTATTGTACTATCTTCGTATAATTTAATCTATCTGATAACTATTACAATTTATAGACCTACACTAGCTTTTTCCCGCGACTTCGTCCGTGCGGTATTAGTTACTTAAAAAAAACATAAAACTACGAAAAACATAAATTTAAATAAAAATAAAAAAATTAAATCTAAAATTTCTTCATTTTTTACCGAATGCACAAATATTTCATGGATTTAAGTTTAACCACTTTTTTAACCTTCTTGGGTGGAATTTCGAAAATTCCTTCCTCAGTACACCTAGGGTGCTCAAGGAATATTCTCTCAAAATTTCAGTTTTACGTTCAGCCGTTTGGGCTGTAGGTTGTTTGTCAGTCAGTCCGGACAAAGCCTTTTATAGTTAATCATTATTTTGGTATGAAATTACCCTGATAGATTAGGTATTAAAATATTGTATCTAATTATATTATTGTATATAATTGCGAAAGTGTGGCTGTCAGTCTGCTTGTCTGTCTACTACGTTTTAACAGCCCATCTTTTGAACCGATTTTGATGGAATTTGGTACAGGGATAGTTTACACCCCGAGTAAAGACATAGGCCATAGGACTGTTTATCCCGGAAAATTAAGGATTTCTTGTGAACACGTGACTATTCAGAAATGATAAATTCCCAAATTGAACCTGCCGGGAATCGAACCCGAAATTTCCCACTTATTGTCGACTGAGCGTTTACCCATGCGCCAGAATGGTCTTCAGAAGAACATAAATCTTTAGGGCAAAATAGTCTGCATTATTTCCTCCAAAAGTACGAAACGCTTTTAAGTGCTTCAACTAAGATAAAAGTCGATAAGAATAAAACAAGATGGAGTCAAAAAGGATTCGATGTAAGATGGAACTTCCTCATATACTCTCCTAAAATTTTATTGAGAGACGCCCGAGACTTCCTTATACCTCGCCCGCGGCTATCTAAGTAGTACGGATTGTAAGCCTCGTTGCTCTGGCGGTTAGTATGTTTCACCGTGGATGACGAGGTCCTTGGTTAGATTCTTGGGTCGGACAACATAATAAGGTTTTATTATTACCTTACATTACAACCACAGACCACCACTTCTTATAAATCTATCATTGATTACAATTAATTAACATTACATTAACAAACTGTCAACGTAACTACATATCTACTAGGAACACGCGAAAATATGCTAAGTATCGACACGAGCTATACTAATTTACTGTAGTATAAGAAGTTCTCACTACTAGCTTGGAGTTAAGAAATTGGCACATCTCTCTCCTATTGCGTTGAATTGCCTTAACTTTACTTTGAGACTAAAGGGCGGATAGTGCGTCTGTATTTGCGTACAGCGTACACACTCGTGCCAAAGAATATTCACTTTTTCCTACACTATTGCCCGCGACTTGGTCAGCGTGAATTCAGGTTTGCAGATGTAGAAAAATCTCGTGGAAACTCTTTATTTTTCCAGCATAAACCTAGCTACTACCCCGGTATACATTCCCATGTACATTCCGGGGGGATTGGATTCGGTGGATCGTCGCGCCAGGAGACTCATTGGTAACAAAGCGCTGATCAGTTCGAAGCTGCAAAGCTTGGACATTGGCGCAAAGTTGCCTGTTGGCGGTGTTCTACAGGATATATTTCGGAGAGTGTGCTCAAGAACTATTTCTTCCTTTAGATTTTTTAGATAATAAAAAGGGGACCCTTTTTATTATCAAACCGCAAGGCATCGACAACTCGACAAGGTCTGCACCCCTAAGCAGCCGAAATTCCGCGGGCTCGTACGAAGCGATTTGCTTCCTCGTTTCTAATTCGAACCGCTAGGATATGGAATGCCCTTCCGGCTTCCGTTTTCCCATCCTCTTTCAATATAGGTACCTTCAAATCAAGAGTGAATAGGCATCTTCTAGGCAAGCGCGCTCCATCTTATGCTGCATCACCACTTACATGCCAGTCTGATTGCAGCCAAGCGCGAGCCTATATATTTATTTAAAAAAAATACAACCTATCTCTGTACCGAATATAGTCAAAATCGGTTGAACAGATGGCTCGTGAAAGTGTAACAGACATACAGATAATAAATTATATCAAAGTAAGGTACCGTTAAATTACTCATGATTGTTACTCTACATACCACAATAGACGAAAGGCTCACAATATTTTCTTTCAGGACACAAAATAGAACAGTAAGAATAAATAAAATCGAAACCAGCTTAGAAAAACAATATTTGAACAGTACCACACAAAAGTGAAAGAACGAGAGCACCAATTGCGCAACGTACCGAAATCACAATCATAATAATTATACAATAAGACAAGGAAGCTTGGCAATGATTTGCTCTAATAGCTCTGATAGTTGACCTTAGTTAAGATGATTTGTGAATTGGTGATAATTAACAAAAATCCCGGCTGAGTTTGTTGTGGGCTCTTCTCAGACCAGGGCGCGTTTGGAACCCTCGTAGCTTTAGTTTTAAGATACCGTTACTGAATATCACCTGGACGTCAATATGTGTAGTGTACCTACCTAACTGACTGACTAATTGACTGTTGACTAATCTATCTATACTAATATTTTATAATATTATAAATGCGAAAGTTTGGATGTATGGATGGATGTTTGTTACTCAATCACGCCCCAACGGCTGAACGGATCTGGATGAAATTTGGCACAGAGATAGATTATAGTCTGGAATAATACATAGGCTACTTTTTATCCCGGAAAATTACAGAGTTCCCGCGGGAACCAAAAAACCTCAATCCACGCGGACGAAGTCGCGGGCATTAGCTAGTATTTTTATTATATTTATCATACAGCCATTGGCGTTGGGGGCAGAAAAACTCTGCTCCAGAGGGAATTTGTTAACGAAAAAAATTATTTTCAACGAAAAGTCGCAAATGCGCAGGTTTCGTGACGTATAGCATGCTATTGATTCGCTTTCTTTGTAGAAAATTACAGTGTATAAAGGCGTACATAAGTAGTTAATAAGATTAAATTCAATATATTGTATATTAATTATTCTAAACTTACCCATTAATACAGTATTTCAATAACACGACATTATCATTGATATATAAGTAATTTGACATTATGATGAATTTTGAAGAAAAATAATTGATTAAATGCGTAAGGATATAATAAATGACATCTTAAATTTATTTTATAAATTACTCTGTTAAAATCTTGTTAAAATACATTAATTTAGATTAATTTTATAAATATGTTGCACGCCATAATTGGCAAACTGTAGGTGCACTAATATTCTAGATAAGACCTTTACTGTAACCCAGTTTATGCAATAAATGAATGAAATGAAAATGAAATGACATTGGCATAAGCGCTGTGGTCTTATGAGTGGGAGGTTTCTCCCATATTTTATGAAAAAAGCAAATCTTTAAAAAACTATTTATTTTGCTAAAATATTAACGCTAATTCATTTCAAATTGAGCGATCAAAACGAGCCGAGGGGGGATCATTCTATATTTTCATTTTGCCGTCAGATCAATCTTAACAATGGTTTAACTACAACTTTTTAAATGAAAAAAAGCGCTCCAAACTAGCTACATAAATTGTTGGTTTTTCTGGAATGACTTCCGAATCAAACGTGTCGTAAAATAGACAATAATAATTATTATCACGGAATTAGGAATCTGCTTATTGTGATTATTGTTATGGTGGTGTCAATTGAGACAGCGTACCGCAATGACTCCTCCGGAACTGGACAAAGCACAATTTAATGGTAAAAGGAGTTCAATGCAAGCAAGCACTGCGCCGCATCTGTGGGCAAGAATTTATGGAATACTGCATGGAAAATGTTTAGCGAAAGAAAGAAAATGCTGTTTTGTTCTGGGGGGGGGGGGGGGGGGGGGGGTTGCATGGGTGCATATGCCAACAGGGGGCTTACTACATAGCTAGCTTACTATCATAATATCTACATGAATTTGACTCTCACACCCGCATACAAAATAAATACATAAAAGGCCAAAAGATCTCAGATGGTGAGCGAGGCTGACTGGAATTAGACCATTCGCAGATATTTATTTATTATTTATTATTATTTATTATTTTAATACTAGCTGATGCCCGCGACTTCGTCCACGTGGATTGAGGGGTTTGGCTCCCGCGGTAATTAATTTTCCGGGATAAAAAGTAGCCTATGTGTTATTCCAGACTATAATCTATCTCTGTGCCAAATTTCATCCAGATCCGTTCAGCCGTTCTGGCGTGATTGAATAACAAACATCCATCCATCCATACACCCATCCATCCATCCAAACTTACGCATTTATAATATTAGATATAGATTTTTGGCTGAGTACGAATCTTCTATCAGACTGATTGCAGGTTTGGCCAAGTGCAGATTCAAACACTTTATTTTATTTCACTACACGTTAGCCCTTGACTGCGATCTCACCTGATGGTTAGTGATATTGCTGTCTTATATGGTAGCGGGCTAACCAGTTAGGGACATGGCAGTTATATTAAATCTTAGCTGCACGTCTATGTCGGTGGGGTGGTAACCAGCCACGGCTGAGGCCTCCCACCAAGTCAGACCAGATAAAATTGGGAATTATAAATTCCCAAATTTAGGTTGCCGGGGATCGAGCCCGGGACCCCCACCTTAAGGCAACAGCGCTTAACACTGCGCCAGGGAGGTCGTCAGAAAGTTCGAAGGCAAACTCTCAATCAATCAATTCTCTATATATTTAAAAAAAAAACTAGTCTGCTAAATGCAACCTAAAATGGAACCTACTAAATAAATCCTTTTTAAAAAGCAAATCCTGTTAAGGGGTAGTAAAGTAGTGTCAAAAGTAACATCGTACTCAATTATTGACGTTCGGAGGCAAATGCATCTCAATTGGATTTCAGACTTAATTCCGAGTAAGTACCTAATCGAAACACACGTGGAGTAGGTGCGTTTAAAAACGCTGCGTTATTTAAAGAAAGACCTGTGCTAAAAACTTTCAATTATAAATATAATATTGTACATAATACCTAGACACCCAACTATAAAATCTAAATTGAAATTAAATTCTTAAAATGAAGATCCTATTTCTTTTAATATAGAAATGGAACAGAAAGGCTAATAAATGGTTTAAAATCTTTATTTGATTTTCTTGCAATAGAAGTGAAAAAGTAGAGTGTTTAAAATCGAGTAAAAGCCATTTTCTAAAGCATCCCATCGCTACGCTCAGGAGGCTAAACATCTCGTCATAATATCATGGCTAATTTTAGTCCCTTGTTGAAACGCCTGCTAAAAAGATTATCTGTGCTGTTAAATTTTTGATGACGAATTCAACGATAATCACAAGCGTCCTCTTTATCAAAAGTTCATCATTTTAATCATTTTGAACTGTTTCTATCATCATCATCATCATTTCTATTATGAACTAAACTCAGCATAATTTACTGTGATTTCTATCCATGTATTCACGATATGGCCGCCGGACCGGCAAATTGACGATGAGTTCTCGGGAATAAGTGATTTTTCAGCAATAACTCAATTGATTTGCGGTCCAGCAATTATTAAATTCAGCCTGCACATTCGAATGTGGCACATATAATTGAACAGGTGACGCGCATGGCCGGTCTGCGTGATTGATTCATTTATGTTAATGGTTTTTGTTTTGTTTTGCCGTGGTTAAAAGGGTTCCCTGAAATTGATTTGTAGATATTACCACAGAATAGGTAATAGTATTACTAACAGCAGTAAAATGTAATTAGTATGCTACGCAAATTGTTTTGAAACTCGAATAATCTGATGTACACTTATTCTAAGTTTTAATTCAATTTACCGTGCAATTGATGACATTAGCGTCAAAGTAAAATGAATCTTAATAGTATTGATCGAAAGTCATAAATTTTGTACAACCGATTTTAATTTGGAAACGTATCGTAATTATAAAAGCATCCACGAATTTGAGTTCTAAATCAATGCTAGTAAGGTTCAGTTTATTTTGTCATTGAATGCTTAAGATCAATCGAATTAAAACTTAGAATAAGGGTAATGGTCGTAGATTCCCACCACCTGGACGCCTGGTTTTCTTCCACCAGTCGTTATTCCAAGTATTTTCTGCACTATTGAGCACGAATCCCCTATCAGACTGAGAGAAGTGCTGATTGGCAGACTCTATGCTGGCCAAGTTCGGTTTGGCAGGCATTATACTGGCCAAGTGCGGTTTGGCAGACTGTACACAACTTTTAGTACAGTATGAAAATCTCTCGTTTGCTCATGATGCCTTAACAGATATGGCAAGAGATATTTGATTGCATCAAAACTGACAAAAGCCAGAAAAGTTAGAAGTGTATGCTCGAGGGTCGAACCCGTGACCACCAGTATACACTACTAAGCTATCACCGCCGCGTGTGTTATGTAGAGGCCCAATGTCGCAAATCGCAATCATTTGACAGCTTAAAACGTATTACTCGAACTGTCGTGCAGGCATCTATGAACTCCTTAGAAGTCGAATTATCTGTTTGACAAACGATTACGATTACGTTTTATTTACACAATCGATATTAATCGTTATTATAGGTATTCTCTCTATAGAGCCGGGCGTCAAAGTTTCCAATATTAAATGTGCTCAGGTGCTCCGCTACAATAGCACAAATATGCGCCGGATTTAATATATTCGATGAGGGCGGCATGTTGCCTCATTCATCAAGGAAACGGGTCAGCCAGGTGAATGTGGGGTGTGGCTGCACTTTCAGCGGGTTTGAAGGCAAAATCCAAAACATGATTACAATCATTATAATGGGCATCGGTATTGTCTTAGAATAACAAGTATACAACAGCGAATACACTGCTGAAAGCATCTGAAAGAATCACCATATAAGGGTCTGGCCCCACTTGAGATGCACAGTGCATTTGTATGAATTTATACGAGGCTGCGTCACAAAGTGCATCTCCCTACTGTGTCGCTTAAGTGCTCAATACTTGCCGCTAAGTGCCCCACCGCTCCGCTTCTCTGTAGTGGGACTAGATTCAAACACGGTCTTGTACCGCTTGCATCCAACGGTTCGCAGCTACTCGTTTGAGACCATCCCCGTAGTATCTTTCAACGCTGCTTAAGCGCGAGGCCGCCGATCAAGCACTTTGGGATCCCTATCGGATCTTCGAGCTAAATGCTCCTACACCTTACTTTCACATATCTTTGAGAGAGGTAGGAAACTGCATACTTAAAGTGACAGAACTTGAAATTGAAAACGCTGCCAGTTTCCGCCGTGACGTCCCTGACATCCCGCAGCGTTGCTCTTTCTAGACACCTCTGTTGAACGACTGGTAGGAAAGAACGTACCTCCTTAGAGTTTAGACATACAGATCTCCTTAGAGATGTTGTAGAATAATAATGGGAATGCCCGCTACAACTCGCGCCTTATTCATGTTAAAGCCAAACAGCGTTGATGTAATAACAAAGCTAACTAAATAATGCGATCCCAACTAATTTCCCCCGATTTACTGTTTCCCTTGGCACGATATTCTAACTTATGTCTTTAGAGAGTTATCGGTATTTGTAACTCCAATCTAAGTTTATGATGACTCCTCGTTCCAGTTCCATTACAATTGGGTATTTTACAAAGTGTAACATTTTTCTGATTATAAAAATACCAACTGCTGAGTTTCTTGCCGGTTCTTCTCAGTAGAATCAACTTTCCGAAATGACAACCGTGGTAGATTCTTACGACTTAATTGGCTTATGTTGTCCTACGTGAAATAAATTATTTGATTTTCATATTTGACAACTAGTCAAATCAGGTATTGTATTTATTTCAAACTTCAAAACAGGGATGGTTATGTATAGATGTTTGTTATTCAATCAGGCGCCAACGGCTGAACGGATCTGGCTGAAATTTGGCACAGAGATAGATTATAGTCTGGAATAGCACAGAGGCTATTTTTTATCCCGGAAAATTAAAAAGTTCCCGCGGGAACCAAAAAACCTTAAACCACGCAGACAAAGTCGCGGGTTTAAGGTTCGCTAGTGTGAAATAAAGAAATCATATTTATCATTTATCATTATCATAGCTTGGAGGTTCTGAGTGTATGTATATATGGCAGGTTTCTTTTTCCAATGTGGTTAATTTCCACCCTAGAACAACACAATATTAGGATTAGTACATAATATATTACACACTTAAGTACATAAATATTCACAGCTTAATATTGTTACATTAATTAATTTCCAGTCCAGCGGTTTTAGGCTTTCACAGAAAATTACCGACCTGCCCGTCTGACTGGTTTTTAATCCTTAGTTAATCCTAGATACTAATATTACACATGCCTAAATATGCCTGTCTAATTTTCCGCTTGTCTGTTACATTTCACGGTCTATCCGTTCAACTGATTTGGACCATTTGTCTATATTGCATTCAAAGTGTCTAATAGGTGACTATAGCAACATTCTTCAAATACGTGGGTTTTTTTTATTGCGAGACAGGCTTGCGCTTGACGACAATCATGCTTAGTGCAAAGCAATGATGAGGTCTAAGTTGAAACGCACTTGCCTAGAAGATGCCTATTCATTGTTGTCTTGAACGTACTTAATTCCTGGAATTTTGGGGATTTTATACTTTCGTCTTATAGAATTATAATCCTTATTTTAAAGAGGTCAAGGCACGTGAAATAAAGAAATCATATTTATCATTTATCATTATCATAGCTTGGAGGTTCTGAGTGTATGTATATATGGCAGGTTTCTTTTTCCAATGTGGTTAATTTCCACCCTAGAACAACACAATATTAGGATTAGTACATAATATATTACACACTTAAGTACATAAATATTCACAGCTTAATATTGTTACATTAATTAATTTCCAGTCCAGCGGTTTTAGGCTTTCACAGAAAATTACCGACCTGCCCGTCTGACTGGTTTTTAATCCTTAGTTAATCCTAGATACTAATATTACACATGCCTAAATATGCCTGTCTAATTTTCCGCTTGTCTGTTACATTTCACGGTCTATCCGTTCAACTGATTTGGACCAATTGTCTATATTGCATTCAAAGTGTCTAATAGGTGACTATAGCAACATTCTTCAAATACGTGGGTTTTTTTTATTGCGAGACAGGCTTGCGCTTGACGACAATCATGCTTAGTGCAAAGCAATGATGAGGTCTAAGTTGAAACGCACTTGCCTAGAAGATGCCTATTCATTGTTGTCTTGAACGTACTTAATTCCTGGAATTTTGGGGATTTTATACTTTCGTCTTATAGAATTATAATCCTTATTTTAAAGAGGTCAAGGCACGTGACATTTATATGACAAATAATACTGCTCTAAGCGATGGTGGTAACTCCCCACTTGTTTCTTGCCTTAGGACTTATTATTTATTATTAAAAAGGTGTAGACCTCACTCAAGAACCTTTTGTTTGTCTTTTTTAGGACTCTGTTTAAATCCTTAATAGAATTTTTGTACAAAAATGTACACCAGATCGAATATAGGTTGCATTCTGGGAAATGCCTATATTCTGGGAGTAGGCTTTTTATACCGGAAAAATATTCTACGGGATTTTTCAAAATTCTACGCGGACAAAGTCGCGGTCATCTAGTATTGAATTTAAAAAAAAAAACCGGCCACGTGCGAGTACCTATTGTACAAGATTTTTAAATCTATGTACTTTTTAAATAGGTACTGCCGTAAGAGAAACAATATGGCGGTCTATGTAATGTATGAATGTTCGTACTTCGTATTATATTATTATATGTTCCACCGTAGCACCTAAGCTAATCTGTATTCTGAGCTAAGCTACTGAAAAAGCACGATGACAGTAACCAAGAATCAATGAAATTATGAATTTATCTAATGAAATAGGTTTCATGGATTATAAAAAACGTATTTATTTTTCTATTTCGAGTGTGATTGCTATTTATTTTGATAAAATAAAACTATAAAATACAGCAATCCGCCATATTATTCGATTAATCACCAAGAAAATAATGATGTCATAATTGTTTGTTTTCGAGCTTTGGCAATCACACTATTTATTACTATTATATTGTACAGAGTATTAGTACAGAGTACATTGGAAAAAACAATAGTGACGTCACAAACGACATGACACCGGCTAGCGTTTAGGCGTGAATTTTAAAATTTAAATTTCAAATACCAATAATTTATCTACCAAACCTTATTTTTCTGCTGAAATAAGATATTTTTTCGAAATAGTAGATACTTCCGAACATAATCTGAACATTTTTCAAAATCAGTCATCATGCGTATTGATATTGATGAATGGGATTTTATTCGATTCGTTATTAAGGTCCGGATTAAATTATATAGGCTACCTAAGTACCTACCTATATCTGTTCGGGAGATATTATAGTGCACAAGTGTGTGCGCAAACACAGGTGCACTCTCTGTTCCTTTGTTCTCTAACCCGAAGGGACGGAAAATCCGACACGACCGGAGAAAGATCAGGCGCAGGCCTGACGGCTTTACGTGCTCTCCGAGGTACGGGGAATACACCGCCTAAATCCTTACTCCGGGCTGCTGAGGATTTTTTGTCGGAAAACCCAATACTATAGTTATGGCCCGACTACTCGACACGAACTCGGGACCTCGTCGGCCACATTTGAACACGCTAACCACTAAACCAACGAGGCAGTTAAAATTAAATACTTATAATAGGAGGCTAGTAGGCTTCCGTTGGCACCCTTCAAACTCAAACTCAAATTATATATTTATTCAAAATTGGTACCTACACAGTACACTTCCTGAACGTCACGTTTACAAAGTACAAGACGTGATAATTAATCACGGTACCTATCTTAAAACTAAAGCTACAAGTGTTCCAAACGCGCCCTGGTCTGAGAAGAGCCTTTGGGCCCTTTGGAGCCTTAAAAACCATGAATTCATCTCGATAAAGCCTTCTCATCCCCCCTAGGGCACAAATAAAGCTGAGATCGAATATAATATGACCTCAAAAGATTTGAACACCGTTTACTGTCCAATTCCAAATCACGATAAAATATGTTCGAAGGCGGGGAAATGATTTTATGCGAATAAGAAGAGAAAACGAATAGCTCTTTCTTGGGGCGCTAGAAATTTATTGGTTGGGCAATTTTTTTCTTTTTTAATGAGTACTATAGCTGACCCGATGAACTTCGTACCGCCTTAGTATGCAAAATTAAATGTATATTTTTCAATATTTCTGAGAGATTTTCTTAATATTTTTTTCCGTAAGAACCTTCTCCTAATAATAACAAATACAACAAAAAAAGAATTAGTGAAATCGGTCCAGCCATTCACGCGTGATGCCGTGACCAAGGAAAACAGGTTTCATTTATATATATATATATATATATATATAATATATATAAGATTCCGGATGCCTACACAGTTTTAAAAGTGCGCTGTCATCTTTAGGTTTCAATATGGTTGCAATCTATAACTTGGATAAATAAGACCGGTCTATTTTGTATATAGTGCCGATTTTACCAACTTCGAATAATTTTATTTTGACTGAATATGTTGTATGGATACTCCATAGGTAGGTAAGTCATAGGTAGGTAAGTAAGTCTCACCAACTTATCTGACAAGGTGGCCAAAATTAGCACAAATTTTTTAGTTAGTTTATAAGTAACTATTTACAAAAAGAAAAACTAAGACACGTCATTGGACAATTTCTGAGTACATAAGATAATTAAAGGCTTAGGTAAAAGAAAAATTACTTTTTAGTCCAATTGGTTGTCTAGATTGTAATTATATCGAGCACCCTCAATGATAAAAAAAAAAGTTTAGTTTTTGTTTTTATTCTATTTTTATTATAATTATTATAGCTAATTATGACGCTCTAACCAGTTTAGATATACCTAAGGGAAAATCATTGATGTAGTAGGTACCTGGGACACTTATTAATTAAATGGGAAATGCTGTCAAAATTTCATTCCTAGTTTAGTATAGCTGCCATACGCATAGCCCGTTACCGTCTCAGACTGAATCATCACTTACCATCAGGTGAGAGCGCAGTCAAGAGCTAACTTGTAGTGAATAATAAAAAGTACCTACTCTCTCTTTCTTTCTATCCCACTGAATTGAATGACTTAGCTTTTTAATCTGAGTACCTGAAAGGTAAGTACTATTTGGTATTCTGTGGTAATAGCTAGATCAATGTTTTATGTTAATACGGCCGGTTCCTGAATGGAGAATTTAATGTCGAGTCTTTCTCAAAGACTACTTTAGTGTGACTTAAGTACTATACTTAAGCAAATTATTGTTTCTGAATTGATATTGTGTAAGGTGTGCGAATTGGAGCTTGAGAAATTTCAAAGACAGTTTGACAAAAATCTATGCTTATGCATAGATTTAAGTTTCGAAACAGTGATGCTGAATTGCGTTTCAGAGCGCACAGACATCTCTGTGCTTAGTGCTTAGAGTCCTCTAATCTCAAAGCTGAGTGCGTAATATATAAGTAACGGATTTCGGCTAGTTCATATGTTCATAGACGATCAAAAATTTAAATAATAGTGTAACTATGAAGAGTCTTCTTTCCCATGCCCTCGTCCCATTTCATTTGGGGTCGTGCGTCCTTGTACGTATTCGCCAGGACTTTCTGTCCTGGGTTGTCATTGGCGCGATGTTAAGGGCTCTAACGTTCCTCTCAACATTGAACCACCATGTGGCTGGGGGCCTGCCTCTCTCTCGTGGTTTGGTGGGGATATTCAGCACTTTCTTTATAGGGTAGTCATCGCTTCTTCGCATTATATGGCCGTACCATCGGACTTCGGAGCCTACTCTCCTTAAGCTTTTCCTGCACCGGTGCTATCATGAAAGTTCCCCTTATGAATTCGTTGCGAATCTTGTCTAACCGAGTCATGCCGCCCGCCCAGCGTAACATTTTCATTTCGGTGGTATGCAGTCGTTGTTCGTGCCTCTAAGGCGGTCCAGCACTCCGCTCCATATGTCAGTGCAGGTCTTACCGCCGTTTTATATAATATTTTGCCCTTAGTTCTTATGGGCAATTTACTATCGCAAAGAACACCAGACAGGGAACGCCATTTCAACCAGGCTGTATTCACTCGATGATTAACATATTCATCGATTTGTGCGTCCGTCGTTGACAAAATTTCAATAATAGTGTAACTATGAAGAGTGAAGGTTCAAAATTCTGAGAAATTGTATTCAAAATAATACAATTTTCAATTTAATCATGAAGAAAATTTAAATTAGAACGATCTTAATTAATATTTACAGTGATACAAATTAATTAGTGTCGAAGTTATTATATTTACAACAATATTTAAATAATTGGTATTATTTGGGACTTTAAAGAAAAGCTACGTTTTTAATTTGTTAACCTTTTAGTTACGTATACCTTTATTTTATACCTTTCCATACTAATACTTACTATAAAGTGTGTCTGTATCTCTGTTTATCTGTATATCTGTTTGTCGGCTACGGTGCATCATTTCAACACATTTTGATGAAATTTGGTACACAGACAGGTTGTGTTGTATATGAGTTGTTGTTAGACGACCTCCGTGGCGCAGTGTGTAGCGCTGTTGTCTTAACGTGCGGAGGTCCCGGGTTCGATCCCCGGCACGGTCAATTTGGGAATTTATAAGTTCTGAATTTTCCCTGGTCTGGCCTAGTGGAGGCTTTGGCCGTGGCTAGTTACCATCCTACCGGCAAAGACGTGCCGCAAAGCGATTTAGCGTTCCAAGCGCGCGCGGGACCGCGCGTATTTTGGATCCTGCGGGAACTCCTTAGTTTTACGGGATAAAAAGTAGCCTATGTGCTATTCCAGACTATAATCTATCTCTGTGCCAAATTTCATCCAGATCCGTTCAGCCGTTCGGGCGTGATTGAGTAACAAACATCCATCCAAACTTTCGAATTTATAATATTTATTTGATTATTGATTGATTGATTTATTGATGATTGATTATTGATTGATTTATTGATTGATTGATATTTGATTAGATTGATTGATGATTGATTATTATTGATTGATTGATTGATATTTGATTTTGATAAATGATAAATAAATGATTTATTTATTTCACGTAGGACAACTTGTGTCACTTATGAAACGTTAAGTCTCTACCACCGGTTCGGAAAGCTGTTCTACTGAGAAGAGCCGTCAAGAAACTCAGCAGGTGCTCTTTTCTTCAAAAAATATCTTTATTTTTTACAACTTATTATTTTGTTAACTTAACTTAACTTATTATTGTTTTTTATTGGGTACAATAATTATTATAGGTACATACAACACATGCGTTACGATAGCCGGTTGCTTCCATGCAACTTTGTCATTAATAAAATCATCGATAGTATAATAGCCTCGACTTAACAATGCTGTTTGACACAGTCTTTAAATCTATGTAATGGCAAATCCAGAAACTCTTTTGGAACAATTGATTTGATTGATTGATTGATTGTACATGTTGACAGCAAATAATTATATCTATGTGTATGCTATCACCGCACGCTGGTTTGCTTAATTTTCGTGCAAAATAAACTTGTAGTTCCTTGTGTATTTTTGTTTTTCCGGTATATCCTTTAATGGACGTATCCTTTTACCTGTTATGTCATAAAATGGTTATCGCGTTATATTATCCCCGAACATAATCGCGTTTAAATCCATCGGCTTACGTATATAGCGCCGTATCCGAATGCTAAATGTGGGAAAAACGGGGCGAAAAAGGTTAAAGTGCCTAAATACGTACCTACCAATATGGAATTTTAACACCACAATATTTTTTAGGAAAGCCAGAGAACGAAAGATTGGAGTTTTTATATTGAAATCCGATGCTCCTATATTAATGTTCTCGTATATAAATGCGAAAGATTGGACGGTGTGTTTGTATGTTTGTTACTCAATCACGCCAGAACGGCTGAACGGATCTGGATGAAATATGGCACACAGATAGATTATAGTCAGGAATATAGACTACTTTTTTCCGGAAAATTAAAGAGTTCCTACAGGAACCAATAAACCCCAATCCACGCCGACGAAGTCGCGGATATCAGCTGGTATGCAATACGCACACACCAATTATTGTATCATCAAGGAATGGCTGAGGATTTTCGAATAGACAGACAAACCGTATGAATTTCTTAATTATCTTCATAAATAAATAAATAAATAAATCAAATCAGCAAATCTTTATCAAACGCGCTTCTAGTATGGAAGTTTGAATAAAATACCTAGCTGTGAAGTCATCAAATTTAAACGCACTTTTTTAGAGAGTTAAAAATGGTTATCAAACTGAAAACCTAACAGAAGATATGAATTTTAGTTTTTTTTGGAGCACTGAGCTATTTATTAATCAGTAAGAAAAAAAAATATTTTTGGCATAGGCTCTCTCTTTTCTCATACTATATTTAACTGTCATCTATTAGGCTTACGACGTGTTCTCTAGAATTTAGTCTTTGTTGCTGAAATCGAATATTAGACCAATTTTTTGACGGACAGACACTGACAGACATGCTTTCGGATTTATAACATAGTATGGATATAGAAGTATGGATTGTTGGTGTACACACTTCATTTGTAAGTTGTATGATTAAGGCTTGGCAGAGACCTTTTGATGTTTCGGAGAGGCAATAATTACATCTTTATCAAACGACCCTAAACTCCACTGAAGCCGGTACTTACTTGTAGGGCCGTAATGTTTACTTTGGGGCCGTCTCAAAATTACACTTCGAAGTAATACAACAAGTGAAAAAGTGAAGTCTTAATTATTATAGATATCTATTATTAATTAATGTTGTAATGTAAATGTAGTACCTAATACGAGTACATGTTTCAGTTTTACAATCCAATTTTTCCGCGTGGATAGGTTTTTAGGATTCCCAAAGACAACGGAGCTTTATTTAATGTATCTGTGCTGCCTGTCTATCCTGACTCCTGAGGGACTTTCTGTCTATGTCTGAGGGACGAGTGGCCAAGCTGTGATAACGCATACCTGCAGTCGATTACGATTGTTAGGCAACATTGACCCAAGTCGGTAACTGGATGGGTGACCGAATTTGGAAGTCGAATCAAATCAAATCAAATCAAATATTTTTTATTCAAATAAACTTTTACAAGTATTTTTGAATCGTCAAGTGAATCTACCACTGGTTCGGAATGCCATTCCTACCGAGAAGAACCAGCAAGAAACTCGGTGGTTGCTCTTTTTAAATAATTCATTTACAATTACTATATCAATGTGTACATAAGTAACCGCTGTCCCCAGCATTGCTGGAGCGATCAAATCCATGCTCCTCTATCATTTACATAATCTTCAACAGTATAATAAGCTTTTTTCAGGAGCATACTTTTAATGGATTTCTTAAATTTGTTTATTCAATCTAAAAATCGAGCTTTTCTTTTGTCCCGGTTATTATCAGTAACATCTGATAATAATCTTTAGTAACAATATAGTAAATAAACTATAGAATTGGAGTAGTACCTTCTCTTAGTCGAATCGTATGCGGAAGGACCTGGGAATGATGGTTCCAAGAGAACCCCTGCCATTGTGTGATTAATGGAAAGGGATCACGACCCTCAGCAATGAGGAATACGACACAGAGAGTCTGTCTTTCCGTATGTTTGTCTGTCCGTACTTACGTATGACACGGGTATCTAGCTCACTGATGGAATTAGTTACACCTGTTATGATATTTGGCCCAAAATCGAATTATTGCACAAGGGGTTGTGTTTCAACCCTTTCGAACCCCGAAAAGACCCCAGGACAGTGGTTCAAGGGTGGATAGCACCTTACTCTATCATACCATACCTGAGCATACAAGTTTGATTTTCCCGTCTTTTTTTTATCCACTACAAGTTAGCCCTTGACTGCGATCTCACCTTATGGTAAGTGATGATGCAGTCTAAGATGGTAGCGGGCTAACGTGTTAGGGGCATGGCAGTTATATTAAACCCATACACCTATTCGGTTTCTACACGGCACGTCTTTGCCGGTAGGGTGGTAACTAGCCACGGCTGAAGCCTCCCACCAGGCCAGACCAGGGTAAATTCAGGAATTATAAATTCCCAAATTAACCCTGCTGGGGATCGAACCCGGGACCTTCGCACGTTAACACAGCAGCGCTACACATTGCGCCACGGAGGTCGTCAAAAGTTAATCGTAAGTACTTGCTAAGCCCCTGAACAAGCCGTCAAAAGACTACCACTTAGAGAATAGACGTTACTTTCACCATTCAGTATTCAGTTTTCAGAACCTCTAGACAAAGACAGCGCTATAGCAATCAACTTCAGCAGATCACCGTAATATTTTCAGCCAAGTTTCAGTTCAGTGCAGTCGCGACCGTCGACGGGTTCGGACGTGGATCGAGTCAGGAGTTCGGTCATACAATTATACCGTTCCGAAACTTTACATGTGTCGTGATCAATCTGTGTTGTGAAGTTGCAAGTGAAATTTGGTATTTTGTTACCGTTGCCAATAAATTTCAGTTGAAAATAAACTATGAATATTTGAGTCGGACGCTTTATTAGCGTCAGCGTAGTTAAGACACGCATAGAATCTTCAACACTTTGGATTCGTTGGTAAGTTTATTTATAAACTAGTTTTTGCCGGCGAGTACACTCGCGTGGATTTTTTTTATTGTCGTTTAAAATGTGCTCGTGAAACTTAATATGGAACTTTGGTTGCATGCGTTATTAAAAGTGATGATGCAGTCGGATGGTAGTGGGCTAATCTGTTAGGGGAAGAAGTAACATTTATGAAAGTATAGATATATAGATTATAAATCCCAAATTGCTACTTCCCGAAATCAAACCTAGGATCTCATATTTAAAATACCACATTGCTCTACACTGCGTTATGATGGTCATTTTGAAAAACTTAGTTTAAAAGCTTATGAATTGGCTACTTGTGACCGTGAAAATATCTAATCTAGCTGATGCCCGCGACTTCGCCCGCGTGATTAAGTTTTTTGAGTCCCGCGGGAACTCCGGGATAAAAAGTAGCCTATGCCACTCTCCGGGTCCTCAACTATCATCATCATCGGGTGCCATCTTCAAATTGAAGTTTGGCGGTCAGAATGTGAAATGCCTTCCGATTTTGAGCTAACTTCTTTAGCTTTGCGTAATTATGCCAGATCCACTCCTTTAGATCATCCATCCACTTCCTCCTCTGTCTTCCAGGTACTCTCAACTATACCCATGCCAAATGTCGATCCGTAGCTCAGTTGCGGCGTGATTGAAGGACAAACCAACAAACCAAAAAACAAACACACTTTCGCATTTATAATATTATTATTATGATCACATAGTCTTACCACAGAAATATTTGTACATCCTTAATTCACTTTATCTCAAGTTTTCTAGGTTGGGTTTACAAGATTAAAAATATCTCGATATCTACGGATTTGAAAAGCTTTTTACAATTCTATTCAATGCACTAGAATGGTATTTCGAACCTTAAGTGTATTGTAGTTAAGTTGGTTTTAGTCTTTGTGTGGAAAATACATTGATTTTCAAATACGGTTTTATAACGTCCACAGTTATAAATGACTTCTTGGTCTGATATAATGGTCTGAATTGAAGTAATCGGTCAATTTCTTAGATTAAGTATTTACTTTCGAATGCCAGAACATTCTAGTACGAGGTCTAAAAGCTAGAAAGCTCTAGAAGGCAATACATTTTTTGTTCTGTCTTTATTTTATAAAAGAACTAGCTGATGTCCGTGATTTTGTCCGCGTGTATTGAGGTTTTTTGGTTCCCGCTGGAACTCTTTAATTTTCCGGGATAAAAGTAGCGTTATTCCGCTATAACCTATCTCTGTCCTTAATTTCATGCAGATCCGTTCAGCCGTTCTGGCGTGATTTAGTAACAAACATTCATCAATCCATCCATCCAAACTTTCGCATTTATAATATTCGTATACCTAGATGACAGTTTTATTAATAGAATATCCCATTCCACACCATTCGAAATAGTATAAAGAGTGCATAAGTATGCACTCTTTACACTATTTCGAATGGTTTCATTCTTTTAAGTCTCCTTTTGATGTCCGTGTTATCTAAAAGCTTTACAGCCTCCAGATTCACATGATGACGAAGTCAATTTTGGTGAGCTTCTGCGTATTTTTGTATGATTCTGGTTACGAACTCCATCTTTAGATCCCTGTGGAGATCGTGATTTCTTACGTACCAGGGTGCATTGGCTATTTCCCTGAGTACTTTATTCTGGAATCACTGTATCACTAGGATATTGCTCGGTTTAGTACATCCCCAGAGTTGTATACCATACGTCCATACAGGCATCAGAACTTGCTTGTATAGCAATAGTTTATTATGTATGGAAAGTGTTGAATGCCGTCCAAGCAGCCCATACATTTTTTTGTGGCGTAATTCTAACTCCTCGCGTTTCTTACTCGAAAATAAATATTACCAAGATTTGTTTTGCTGATACAAAACAAAATCTAAACCTTCCAAGAGTAATTGAGATATGAGGGAACAAAGAATAGGGGCTCTCCACTGACAATGCCTAGGTCTAGACAAAGACTTAACGAAGTGACCTTTTTTTCCAGCCCCTAGCACGGTTGTTGCATTTGTTCATTGAGCACATACAACGTGCTGTTCTCGTATGACTAATTTCAGGTGGCTCAACAGGCATTGAAACTCGCATATTCAATGCAGGTTATATGAAAAATATTTTTTAACCAACGACCTCAATTTAAATAGACGGGCCCTGTCAGACAAAGAATTAAGACTTATTTTTTTACTAACGTCACCTAGTCTCAAAAGTGAGACAGCGCTATGGCGGGGACAAAGAGGCTTATGCAGGTGTGGAGCGCGCTCTACAGGTTGGAAACCCAATTTTTTCCTATGAAAGGGCCTAGTACCTACATATAATTATATCGATGGATACGAGCTGCAGTCTGTACACGTTTCTGAATCATTCTGGCGAATTATAGAGGGGACTCTTTAAAGGTCGTGATTTTAGCGACAAATATTCTTTGTATGATTTTGTATGGAGCTGGGCCCACATAAGCGACGCGGCAAGGAGAGGCCACCACCACCACCAGCAAAGCCCATTAACGTCCCACTGCTGGGCACATGCCTCCACTCTCACCCACCACGCTGCTCCAATGCGGGTTGGCGGGCTTTAACGACTAATAATTATCATGTTAGCGATAATAACCGGGACCGACGGCTTACGTGCTCTCCGAGGCACGGGGGTGATATACCGCCAACTTCCTAACGCGCTAGTACTGAGAATTTATAGTCAGAAAAACCCAATACTCAATTATGGCCCGACCCGGGACTCGAACCGGGGAGATGCACTCCGATATAATTGTACAAATTTTTGGGCTACACCTTTAAAAACCGAAATTCAAGCAGGTACTAATGTCGTGGGCTGCAGACTAATCGTATTCGACTTCATCGGCATAGTTACCACTTTAATATTTTTTTTTATCCACTACAATTTAGCCCTTGACTGCGATCTCACCTGATGATAAGTGATGATGCAGTCTAAGATGGTAGTGGGCTAATCTGTTAGGTGCATGGGAGTTAAAACCCATGTCCCTATTCGGCGGCACGTCTTTGCCGGTAGGGTGGCAACTAGCCACGGCCGAAGCCTCTCACCAGGCCAGACCAGGGAAAATTCAGAAATTATAAATTCCCAAATTGACAATGCCGTGATCGAATCCGGGACCTCCGCATTTTAAGACAACAGCGCTCAAACTGCGCCACGGATGTCGTCTAATCTAATCTAAAAAAAAAAGCTCGAATTTCAGACTCAGAAAAGCTTTTCAGGCTTATATTATGTTTTTTTAAATATGTTTTTTTTTATCCACTACAAGCTAGCCCTTGACTACGATCTCACCTGATGGTAAGTGATGATGCAGTCTAAGATGTTTGGGGTATTCTGCTCCATCGCTCAATTAAATTTTGTAAGTACAGTCGCTTTCAGAAAATGTTAACCACGTTAATTTCTTAATTGCATGGACCCACCTGTGTCTGAAGGTCGTTATGTGGTTTGATTAAGCATTGATCATAGAATTTTTAACTTTTTTAGTAAGTGGAAAATTAATGTGGCAATATAGGATAAAGGTAAATGTCACTCTAACAAATGCATTGAAATAGAATGAGTAAACTAAAATTCTACGTTAATGAACAAATGCGATGATATTAATGTGTCAAATTTGAAATTAGGAAATGAATTTAATAATAAAACGGCATTAATACTCTTTTATAGTCCCAGGAAGTAATTTTTATGCCTGTTTAGTTTTTGTTTTTATTTTATTTTTTTAAATAATAGCGACCCTGTCACCGGGTCACATCTTGTTTCTCGAACTATACAAGAATTAGATATTTGAAAACTTTTGATAACTGTAAAAGGTAACCTTTCACCGATAACCGTAATAAGAGTAACCTTGATCTTAAACGTGTTAAACTTACAACATTTATAAACTCCTATAACGGTTCGAGTAATACGTTTTAAGCTGTCAAATGATTACGCTTTCTCAGACAATTATTGGGGCTCTGATTTGAAAACTGGTAAAAAATTTCAGACTGCGACCGTACACAGGTAACGTATGGATTAATTTTTTATCTTAAGAAATTAAATTAAATTCTAAACCTAATAATTACTCAAGAAAATAACAGTTCATTCTTTAATCACTAAGTTAGATAAGGGTGAATTTAATTGATTATAATGTTAGTCTAACAACTTGAAAAAGAGGGTATATTTTTACCCTCTTTTTTATTATGATTTAGACTTGTTAACTCAAAGGATAAAATTATAAGTATATTTTTAGTGGAAAATCTGAAATCCTAACTAAGCTCGGCCTCGGCGGAGGAGATAAGGGCCGACACTCGGCTGTGTCGGAAATTAATAAAACGCTCGCTTCCACAATTTCTGTGCCCGCTTCCAATTGAGTACCTACTTGCTGTAAAAGTACCGTTAGCAGATCAGAAACAGGAACGCTTAAAACTATTTTATTTGCAGATAATTCCCGCGACTGAGTTGCAAAATTATGCAAATGCGGAAAGTCATGGGAACCCACCGCATTATTATCCCACAAAAACCTCCTACCATTATGTGATTAAAGGAAAGGGGTCACGACCCTCAGTAATGAAGAATAGAGAAAGAAAAGAGAGAAGTCGTGAAAACCCCAAACTCATTTGAATTTGTGTTTTTTGAAAAATTCTTTTACCTACCATCTTTATCTTGGTATTTTTTATCTTTAAAATCAAATTACCTATAGTAAATTATTCAATCCCTAAGGGGGTCAACAGGGCTTTGGAATTTGTATGAAAATCATACCTAACGTGAACGAAGCCACGGGCAAAAGTTAGGTTTCTTATAAAAAAATCTTTTTACCACAAAAATTACCACGCGGATGATGATGAACTCACGGGTGTCGTCAAAATCGCACGCTAGTACAATCCCCTATTATAATGTATTAAAACCTGTTATCATATCGGTACCAAAGTCTAGTAAGTAATTAAAGCGAAATAATTAAATCCAAGTCAAGGATTCCGTACAAAATGCACTCTTTATTGCAGTAATAATATTCTTAATTTGTGAAATGCTCGTAGCTATTTCCTTAAAATAATATGGTTGCACTCTTAAAAAATCATTCGGGTTGAATGGTTATAAAATGGTTCCATAGAGCTGGTATGATGATAGAATTGGAGAAGTTTGTATGTCCTTTTTCAGTTATTTATTATGGGGCTTTTCCTGACTAGTTAATAATTTTGTTTCATAGTGACTAAAAAGTAAGTTGTAATTTTTTAAGGATCTCAAATTACATTATTGGGTCGATCATTTTTTTCAACCCTGACACAGACCACGGTCTAATGTTCATTTTTGGAGTCAACAAAAAAATATATTAGTAGATGCCAGTGACTTCGTCCGCGTGAAATAAGTTTTTTTAATTCACACGGGGATTCCCTAATTTTTCGGGTTACCCCTACAACGTCACAAAATCACAAACTTTACCTCTTTATAATATTAGTATAGATAATGCACACAGCAAAGTGAAAAAGTTACTTTGATCTTAAATGCAAATAATAGGTGTCTACCTTTTCTAATTTTACCACTTGAAACAATTTATTGTGAGGCTACACAAGTCAATATTTCATGCAACATCCCATACTATAACACATATTTTTGACGTTTGATCCTAATAATTATTAATTTACTGGGCCCGTAACCTAATAAAACACATTTTCGCTTTGGAAAAGAACTGACTAATTTATTCACACAGATAACACATATACATTCAATTGTAATCACAGGCTATATTATTATCTATCATAGACTTAAATAAAGAATGAGCACAGTGTATGAGGGATTAGTTCCAATATGATTAGTTTGTTACTTAATATACATAAATAGCAGATCCTACCAGCTTATCTGGCCCGGTGGCCAAAATTGGAACAAAGGAAAAGGTTAATTTTAGGCCTACTCTTGTACACTCTACCATGAATAGAGGAAAATACATAGGTTGTATTAAATATAATATAATAATTTAGACCAGTAAAGTAAGTAACGAGCAAAAAATAAAAATGTATTTCAAGTTTTCGATACGTTTCAAAGATGGCAACCTTCAGCCATAGAGAAGGCAGTAGGCGCGAAATGTATCAAATGTCATTTCTGACAGTCACTGTCAAAATAACGTGTTTTTCTTTTGAAAACGTCAAAATTCGAATCCGCCATTGTTACTCACTCATGTGCATTCAATTACTTGGAAATTTTAATTAATTTTACCACTGAAATAACGACGAATTCGTAGATTTGACCAATAAAACCTGGTCTAGTATTATATTTTCCTTCATTTCTCTGCTTAACAAGACTTGGCCTACGCCCCATGCCCCCATACAAATCTGTACCGTCTCAATTTTATGACTGTTTAGTTTTTTTTATCCACTACAAGTTAGCCCTTGATTGCGATCTCACCTGCACCTAAATGCATTCTAAGATGTTAGCGGGCTAACCTGTTAGGGACATGGCAGTTATATTAAAACCCATACCCCTAATCGGTTTCTACACGACATCGTACCGGAACGCTTAATCGCTTGGCGGCACGTCTTTGCCGGTAGGGTGGTAACTAGCAACGGCTGCAGTCAGGCCAGGGAAAATTCATCCTATTTGCCAAATTGATCCTACCGGGGATCGAACGGTGTTTATTGAAAAGTGTTTATATTTTATTTAAATACTTGATGATGCCCGCGACTTCGTTTGCGTGGATTAAGTTTTTTGATTCCCGCGAGAACTTCTTGATTTTCCGGGATAAAAAGTCCCTGGGATACAATCTGTACCAAATTTCATCAAAATCGGTTGAACGGTTGGGCCGTGAAAGCGTAGCAGACAGACAGACAGACAGACACACTTTCGTATTTATAATATTAGTATGGAAGTATGGATTTATTTCCAACACTAAATGTGATAGCAGGAATGCTGTCACTGGATCATTATAGTTTGTGGGACTGTACACTGTTCAAATACTTATACACTAGATACGAACCAGACAAGAACAGTAGAAGGATTATCTGTAAAATAAAAATAAAATAAAAGATCACAAGAGTGGCCGGAGTGGAGAGCCTTTCAATTACAGTAAGTGCTCTGTAAGGTAAGTAAGTTATTTCTGTTCTTGCTTGATGCCATTTTATAACTCACTAAATGATGATAGATGAAACGTGGGCTCTAAAGAAATAAACCTGGCGACGGTTACAGGCATTTGATATGTGGACACTGAGAAGGATGCTGGAGATCTAATGGAACCAGTTCGTCTCAAATGCTGAATTACTTACCTATTGTTAATATTTGTAAGCGAGCGCTAAATCTCATTTCGCGATTATTTTTTTCATTATAAAATCTATTAGATATTTCTCGTACTTGTATCGTATATATAAGAAATGTATTGTTAATAAGAAATGTATTAAGGGGTACATTTCTTTTGCTACTGACGATAGAAAAGTGGCATTTTTCAGTAGTTTTTTTTAATAAAAATAGTCCCGTTCACAATTTACTGCCAGTGGCAGTGTGCAAAAAAAAACAGATAATTTTTTTTAACAATTATTTAATTAAAATAATGTTAGCAATAATTATTATACATACTAATATTATAAATGCGAAAGTGTGTATGTCTGTCCGTCTGCTACGCCTTCACGGCGCACCCGTTCAACTGATTTTGATGAAATTTGGTATAGGGATAGTTTGTATCCTGGGGAAGGACATAGGCTACTTTTTATCCCGAATTAGATTTTTGATTCCCGCGGGAACTCTTTAATTTTCCGGGATAATAAGTAGCCTATGTCCTTGCCCGGGATACCATCTCCCCTGTACCAAATTTCAGCAAAATCAGTTCAAAAGATGAGCCGCGAAAGCGGAAAAGACAGACAGACAGACAGAAACACTTTCACATTTATAATATTAGTATGGATTATCATTATTATTATTTGGACGGGTCTTACTAATTAATACATATAATAAGTTGTCCTTGTGCATGTCCTTTCAATGTTTATGTTTTAGTTTCTAAGTTACTGGTACTATATGAATAAATAAAATAAATGCTGCAATATTTAAGGCCCTGTGTAGCGTAAAAGTGGGTTCTTAAAAACAGTGTATCCATCAAACGGTGACAAAATGAATGCTTGTAAAAATAATTTGCTTTTTTCAAGACCTTTGAGCAGCCATTGGCATCTCAAAACACAATTTAAAAAAAACTCTGCATTGAAATTTATTTTAAACATACCTCTTAATTTACCTTTTAAAGCAATTTTTCTCCTTATTGAAACCAATATTTAGCTCTAGAAATATAAGATAAATTTCAAATTCCTAACTCAAACACATTGTCGGTTTCATTTGTATTAAAAAGTAAATATAATTTTTTTTACAAATTATTTCATGCATTTTTGCCACATGAGTTTTTCATATTTTTCATCTCGTGAGCTCACAGCGCCTTAAGGTAAGTCTATCCGTGCGAAGCCGGAGTAGGATAGCTACTGTAATATAAAATTTCCGGTTTTACAGAAATCCAATTTCTCGGGTAGAGGATTACCAAACGGGACACTGCATCGCCTCAAAGCATTGCTGTACCGTGCGAATCGAAGATTGCATTTAACTGATTCGAGAGGAAATGTTACAGCCGTGTACGTTTATAATGTAGAGCTTTTACATGTCTATGATCTACATCAGGGATTCCCAAAGTGGTCGAAACGAAAACGGATTTTGGGGGTCTACGAGGTCTAAAAATCGACCCCTATTTTAATGTTTTTTTAAATTAATAATTACCTACTTAAGTATTTTTACGTATTTTGTATTAATAATAATTACACTTGATATTTACTGAATTTTGTGTCTGTTTTGTTAAATTTTGATGAGAAAATGATGTCTTGCTAGCCAATTTTGTACCGATAGGAAAAAAACTAGAGATAGGATTTTAAAAGTAAGTATTTTTTTTATTTCTTTATTTGGCTATGGGAGTCTGAGGTACCGTTCATTTTGGAACAGGGTCTCTTGCCCAAAATAGTTTGGGAATCTCTGATCTACAATTACCATACCGGTTTTCTCGTGTTATCTCTATTTGTCTACCGAAGCTAACATGGTTACACATAGTAATATAACTTGTCTCGTTCCGTCAAAAATAGAGACAAAAGTAATATTTCTTATCTGTGGTATTTTTCTCTACGAACTCTTACATTCCGATTATTTTTTTCTCGTTAAGTACCGGATTTTGTGCATGTACCCTAACATTAGCCGACAATGACAATTACATCTCTCTCTCTCATCGTGAGATATCTCGCTGTGCGCATGCTGAGCCTGCTGTATTTTGAGCATCTAGAGTAAGTCCGCCGACTGCAGTTGCTGATCTCTTCTCAATCGTGTCGGTTTGCCGTCACAACGGACTATGAGAGTAAGGGAATAGAGTGTGCACCTGTGTTTATACACAGCGGGAGTGAGCTAGCACAACCCGCTCGCGAACAATAATAAAGAAATTCATCGCTACAATTGATAATATTATGAAGAAAATAAATTATAAAAAATGTTAGGACTTTATTCATTCCCAAATTCCCGCGGGATTCAAAAAACCTAAATCCACGCGAAGTCGCGGGCATCAGCTAGTTTTTTATATTTTTTAGGTTAATAACATTACTTTTGTTTCGGTCTTCATCGCAGAATTAATTTGTAAGTTTCAAAGATATTTTCCTTTTATCCAAGTTACGGATTGCTTTAAATATTTCTTTGACTTGCGATTCGCGAATTTCTTCAGATAAGGAAGCGATAAAGAATCATTTTCCCTGGAATCGTGAAAAACGTATTTCTTCCAAGCCGGAGAGTTGTCACATTGTTAGAGTAGCTGTACCCTGAAAAATATGTTCAATTTTATTGGTGCACAAGTTTAACATATTATAAAAGTTTATAAGTTTGCACGTTTGGATGTTTATTACTCATTTACGCCACTACGACTGATTTGGCTGAAATTTGGAATAGATATAGCCTAAATTATACCCTGAATTAACACAATCCAGTTTTTTATCTCGGAAAATAAAACAGTTCCCGCGGGAATCACGGACGAAGTCGCGGGATTCATCAAGGGCGTTAATAATCTCAACCGTGTATCGGTACCGACTACCAACTAATTGGAGATTTTCAATTCGGCTCGTACTTTTTTTATTAATACACAAAAGTAACACGATTCTCTGATTGAAAAATACCATAGAGAGCAATAACCTCAAATAATCATAATATATTTGAATAATGCTTACGTTTAACGATAAGCACTGGTACACAAAGGCTTACAAAATTCAACGATAAATAAAAAAAACTAGTACCTACATTGGGGATACCTGATCTATTTTTCTTACTTCTGGCCATGATACACTTAGCTTTCCCTGCACAGGCAGCAAGCTCAACGTAAGGTCTGCTGCTCTATGCTCTAACTCAATGTGACAGCTCGGTTCTAAGTATGAGTAAACAAAATTGATTGCGCAGAGAAGGAAGCTATTAATCTTCAACGCTACTCATCGCGACATACGAATACATCCTGTATTTTGATAATGCAGGCTACACACCATTAAGTAAAACTCACTGTAGCTGTGTATTAAACCTTCCAGGAGCAGTAGTGAATAGTGATAGTGGTGGTGTGATACCTTTTATGTGGGAGGTACTGGGTTCTATTCTCGTTTCGAAAGGAAGTTCTACTAAGAAGATATGGCAAGAAACTCAATAAGTAGATTTAAAGTAACATAAAGTATGTTTACAGTTTTATAAAAGCATAGACTACATAACAGATGTATTTCTTGTGGGACGCTGGACCCAAAGTCGATTGCTTCCATACAACTTTGTCACTAAGAATTTCGTCAATTTTGGATTAGACAACTAGTTAAATAAAATATTTTTAGTGATTATATTTAAATATAGAGGACCTGCCAAAATACGTTATATCCGCGTGTCCTGTTAATTTTATGTTTGACAACCATTTTAAATTATTGATTAGAGTTAAAAAGTACGTTGACTTTTGATGACGTCACAATTCAGTATTTCATACAAAATCCTATGCCTGCTAAGCGCGCGTTTTGAAGTTTGAAAAAGAGTATCTGATTTCACTATCTGTCAAATACCCAATTGTGTAATATTACAAAAAACGATTTTATTTACATATAAAATTATTTTGGAACCATATTGTAAAAGTTAGACTAGGCTAGATTTTAAACTTATACCTTATTAGAGTCTAGACAGATAAGTTCAACCAGTGGAACTAGAGACATGTTGGAAATGAATTCAATACTAAAGTTAAATTAGAAAAGTTCCACGATTGGTATTACCTTATAGAAAAAGTCAAGCGTGAAACGGTAGGTGAAGACAAAGTTCTTTGAAATCAGATTTTTTAATTAAATGTAAGTTTAATTACTAGACGATGCCCGCGAGTTCGTCCGCGACTGAACGGATCTGGATGAAATTTGGCTCAGAGATAGATTATAGTCTGGAATAGCACATCATCATCATCATCATCAGCCAATATGCATCCACTGCTGGATATAGGCCTCTTTAAGATTGCGCCAACGTTGCCTATCCTTGGTTGTTAGCATCCATTTGATGACAGCCACCCTCCGGATGTCGTCGCTCCACCTAGCCGGGGGGCGCCCCACAATCCGTTTGCTGAAACACGGTCTCCACTCTAGGACCTTACAACTCCAGCGGCCATCGGTCCTACGGCAAACGTGACCAGCCCACTGCCACTTCAACGCGCTAGCCTTGAGAGCTATGTCGATTACTTTGGTTCTTTGGTGAATTACTATAGAATATTGGAATCACACATAGGCTACTTTTTATCCCGGAAAATTAAAGAGTTCCCGCGAAAACCAAAACACCTCAATCCACGCGTACGAAGTCGCGGGTATTAGCTAGTAAAGATATAAAGTAAACAAGTTTTGACGACCTCCGTGGCGCAGTGTTTAGCGCTGTTGCCTTAACGTGCGGAAGGTCCCGGGTTTGATCCCCGGCAGGGTCAATTTGGGAATTTATTATTTCTGAATTTTCCCTGGTCTGGCCTGGTGGGTGGCTTCGGCCGTGGCTAGTTACCACCCTGCTGGCAAAGACGTGCCGCCAAGCGATTTAGCGTTCCGGTACTATGCCGTGTAGAAACCGAAGCGGTATGGGTTTAATATAACTGCCATGCCCCTAACAGGTCAGCCCGCTACCATTTTAGACTGCATCATCACTTACCATCAGGTAAGATCGCAGTTAAGGGCTAGTTTGTACCTAGTGGATAAAAAAAAAAGTACTGAAAACAAAGTGCGCAAGGGCGGTTTTATCACTAAAAGTGATCTCCTTCAGACGATCCACCCATTATGAATCTTACATTATCATTTCTTGCATCCTGAGACGGACTCCATCTACTTTTTATCCCGGAAAATCAAAAAGTTCCCATGGGATTTTTTAAAATTTGTATTGCGGGGATTCATGGGATTCTAGAGCAAAGTCGCGGGATCTATGTAGTACAAAATATATGTACGAGAATTGAGAGATAATACGCTTGTTTGGTGTTGAAATACAGTACATATTTCAACACGCATGTCTATATACCAACAGTGCGGAGCTTTATACATCAAAGGAGCTTAGCTAGGGGAATGTTTGGCTCTGTCATGTTAAGTATATATATCTTTAACTAGCTGGTGCCCGCGACTTTGTCCGCGTGGATTGAGTGACTTTAATTTTCTAGGATAACAAGTAGGTGTCATTTTAGACTATAATCTATCTCTGTGCCAAATTTCATCCAGAACCGTTCAGCCGTTCAGGCGTGATTGAGTTACAAATATCCATCCATTCATCCATCCAAAATTACGCATCATATCATAATTCATACTAATATTATAAATGCGAAAGTGTGTTTGTTTGTTGGTTTATTGATTTGATGGTTTGTCCTTCAATCAAAAAAAAAATTGAATTTAGATGTGCAGACAGAGACAGATAGACACACTTTTGCATATATAATATCAGTATGAATTTGTAGATATGTAGAGATTTTGTGATATGATGCGTGAAAAAATTGTATAAAGATATTGCGTAAAGAATAAGTCATGGGTGAGTGAACATTCATGGTCTAGTAAACAATTTTCATGTCACGAAGGTATGAATTCAGATGTTTTTACCGACTTAAAAAAAGGAACAGGTTGTCAAATCGGTTTTTATTGTTTTTTTTTTAATGTTTGTGTATAAATCATGGAACTAATAAGTACTACGTACAACACGTAGTACTTATTAGTTCCATGGTATAAATATATTCTCACAAATAAATATCTGGCCCGGTGACAGCGTCACTAGTATCTATGAAAAATAAAATAAAAACAAAAACTAAACAGGTATAAAAAATTGTTCCAATTTTGGCGAAGTTTGTTGCACTATATAATGTAGGCAGGTATTTACTTTGATATCTTAAATACATATTTTCTTGGACTAAGCCTGCATTTTTGTTATATTACCTAAGTACTTATTAGGTACACTTTAATAATACCTAAGGACTGTCGAAAAGATACCAAGTAAAGCAATATTTGTCATTTAAAGCGCGAAAAGTCCGCGTAATATTTGTGTAGCCGCACACACTAGCGCCACACGTGTAACGTTATTTCATTCCGACATGGGAATTTTACATTTTCTCCTGTCTAGTCCATTTGCTCTAGTATTCATATTATGACTTACATAATGATTCACGTCTTTTCTTTTCAGATTTTCTATTCCTTAGATAGAAAGCTTATATCTAAATATACCTATACCTATTATTTGTTATATATTTATCTTGTATGTATTTATGTATGTATGTATTTATGTATGTATGTATATGTATGTATGTATACTATTTATGTATGTTTTTATGAATTATATGTATTTTATATGAACAGATTTGTGTATTTTATATTATAATAGTCTTTAATTACCTACTTTGTGTGCACCCTCATAAATTTTTTTTGTTATTAGTTTCTTTTCTGGTTGCCTGGAAGAGATCGCTTCTCAGCGATAAGGCCGCCTCTTGTACAGTTTTCCATAATTTCTTGTTTTTTGAATGTGTTTTATGTATGGTGTACAATAAAGTATATTTTCATTTTCATTTTTCATTTCATTTCATTTTTCATTTTCTCATCAGTTTTGCGGACATCAGGTATCTATGCCAATTTTTTTAAATATATTTAAGTAATCTAATTAATTTAAGAAGAATAACAATACATACTAATTACTATGCCATTAACGTTTGCATCTAAACGCGGTTACTGAAAATCAGCGTTGGGACACCTGGCGAGCACACGAAAGCCCTATAGAGCGTACTTTGACTTGGCTCAGACTTAATAATCCGTAATAAAAACTAGCCTATGTCCTTCCCCGGGATGTTTACTAGATATATCTGTTCCAAATTGAGTTGTTGGGCCGTGAAAGCGTAGCAGGCAGACAGACAGAGAGACAGATAGACAGACAGGCAGACACACTTTCGCATTTTATATAATAATAATTAGTATGGCCTTATAGTATCGTTTTTAATTTTGATTTATTTTGTACATTTTGTGTTTATAGCTGCCAATGAAGATTTTTCTATTCCATTCTAATTTATCTTCATAATTTAAGCACATCACGTCGTTTTAACTAAGTTTTGTAACTAATTAACATTTTGAAGTAAACAACAAAATGAGGCCTATCTATGTTTTGTTTACAAGTGGTAACATAAACATAAAGTTATTACATACGAGTAACTTCTAGTTGTTTAAACTTAATATCAGCCCAAGCAAAATACAAAGTGGTTTCTGATAAATTAAAGGGTATTAATCCATACTTCCACACTAATATTATAAATGCGAAAGTGTGTCTGTCTGTCTGTCTACTACGCTTTCACGGCCCAACTAATCAACCGATTTTGATGAAAGGACATGGTCCAAATTCGCCTAAGAATCAACATACTTTTGAAATATACAGTAATTCATAGCTTATTTTTTAACCTCTATTCCAAATATTAGATTTCAACGGACACTTCAAATTAATTAAAAAATAAATAAATGGTTATTAAATTGATTACCGTTCTTTTCCGACTTATAACTTACAGGTTAAAATAATAAACAATACCACCGCTTGAGCGCTGGTTCCGTAACTTAAGAAATAAGATAAAAGCAGCTTGAAGCGCTGAGTGCGAATATTCCGAGAGAGTATTCCGAATCGTGCAACGCCATCTATTGAAAGTACGGTAAATTAATATTTATAACGCCATCTGTAATGTTTTTGGTGAACTACGGCGAAACTTGTTGACGATGATATTTATTTTTCAAGCAGATTGAGTCGAAATAACCTCAAAATTGAAAGAAAGAAAGAAAGAAAGAAAACACATTTATTCATAATTGAAAATATTGCTGGTATTAAATAAATTCTCTGAAGTGTCCGTTGTTCAAATCTAATTAAAATAGTATTTATGTGTTATCTTGAATCCGATAATATATGTTTTATGACTGTTGGTTCTTAGGCGAACTTTGTATGGGCGCTGGTCAATGTCCTTTGGTACAGAGACAGGTTACATCCCGGGAAAGAAAATAGGATACTTTTTACAGTACATACAGTTGATGCCATTACAAAAATTTAAATCAACACTGAGAAAATGGCTTCTGACTCATTCCTTTTACTCAGTGAAGGAATTTCTTGAGCTTAAAATTCCGGTGTAACCATAATGACTTTGACATTTATTTATTTATTTAAGCTATTAATTAAGTATTGAACGTTGTAGTGAATTTTATTTATTATTATGACTGATTACTAATGATTTAAAGATTGTTAGTATTAATTAAGTAGGTACTTACATAATTTCTAAATTTGCACGTCAACATTGACGAAACATGTGTGGACTACTTTAGAACTGTCATCATAATTGTACAATGTTTCAAGCAAATAAACGATTGATTGATTGATTGATTATCCCGGAAAGTTGTAGAGTTCCCGCAGGTATAACAAAAACCAATCCATGCAGACGAAGTCGCGAGCATCATCTAGTAATAATTTAAATATATTTTTTTAAATCCTTTAAAAAAGCTTCGAAAAGCTTTTTGGAATTTTTTGGACCCAAAATAATTAAAATAACATTTTCATGTTAAAAAATAAAAGTATTATGAACATTTTATTATTAGTTAAAACATCACAATGATAATTTGATGGGGAAGCACAGAAAGCGTGAATGTTTCATGAAATATTCACAAGGCTGTGTAAATTCCCGCGCGCCGTATGTGATTCGATGCTTGTTATATTTTATTAAAGCCCGTTTTTTTTCTACACCATACCTAGCGGTTAACCGAATCCAACTCGGCCGAGCAGCAATCTGGAAGCTTAAAAATGTCTTCTCGTCCAAAATTCATCCGTGCCTGAAGATTAAATAAAGTCTTCGAACAGTGCGTGTTACTAGTGAGGCCCGGAGTCTCAAATGTCTAAGTAAATGGTAATCATTTGGGAGCTTAAGAATCCGTATCCCCGTTAAACGATTTTTTATGAACTTTTGATGAGCTTTGTGTATGAAATATTAGAATTTTAACAAAAGAAAATTAAAATACTATATATTAATACCTTCGTAAAGTACGTACGTGTTGGTGGCGCGCTCTCGAAAAGGCATATGTCCAGCAGTGGATGCATACAGGCTGATGGATGGATGGATGAAAAAGTACGTATTACTCGAACTGTTTAAGGAGTTCATACATACTTTTTGACATGCAGGCATCTATGAACTCTTTAAAGAATTCGACTTTATGATTTTCTTACATAATCGCGGGGCAGATCCAAGACATGGTCGCTAACTATGGGCCTCATAAGAAAGTTCCGAGTCACCCTTTGAGCGATGGCGAGGATTATGCTGGACATTTTTAAGGTCATCAAATCAGAAATAAGAAGATCTAAAAAATAACTAAAGTGACCGACATAATATTATCTCGACGAGTTTCGAAACTTGTGATTCACATTGACGATGGGCGGGCCGCATAATATAGTTCGAAGAACCGATTGACTCATCACCCAAGAGCTCAAGTTGTTGGTAAGTTAGTATTATCGCGGATGAATGATGTGAACAAAAGCTATCACCCCAATTAAAAAACGAAATAACTGTAATTGACCAAAAATACCTAAACGTTTTATCGTTCACTAAAACATCACAATGATCTAGAATTTAATAGAGCGCAGAGAGCGCGTGAATTTTTCATGAAATATTCAAAAGGCTGTCGCGCCCGTGTGATTCAGTGCCAGTATTTTTTTATTAAAGCCTGAATGTTTAAATTCCATTCATGATGAAAAATACGCGGTGCTTATTAACAGGGTTCCGTATTGGAATGGTAAAAAAGGAACTACTACTGCCATAAGAATAGTTTTAAGTTTTTCGACCTTCGTTGGTGGTGGAGGAGGTCCTGGGTTCGATCCCCGGCAGGGTCAATTTTGGGGGAATTATAATTTCTGAATTTTCCCTGGTCTGGCCTGGTGGAAGGCTTCGGCTGAGGCTAGTTACCACCCTACAGGCAACGTGCCGCCAAGCGTTCCGGTACGATGCCGTGTAGAAACCGATTATGGGTTTAATCTACCTGTCATGCCTCTAACAGGTTATCCCGCTACCATCTTAGACTGCATGATCACTTACCAGGTGAGATCGTAGTCAAGGGATAACTTGTAGTAGATAAAAAACAGTCCGTCCGGCCCTTACTACAACTGCTTATACGGTCTACTTGTGCTATCGACTAGAAATTACAATTAGTTGGTATTATAAATACAAAACTGTGTTTGTTTGTCCTTCAATCACGCCGCAACTGAGCAACGCTTCGGCGCTATTTTCATTGCGTGAATTTAGTTAAAAACCTACAGAGTCCATGGCTAATTTTCCTGGAAAAAAAAAACCAAAATCCACACGGATGCGAGGCGCCAAAATTTGTAAGAATGGAAATTAGTTTTTCACAATATTTCTAAAGCGGCTGAAATGGGCTTAGCATGAGCTGAATGCAGTTGAGGTTATTTTGGCAAAATTCACCTGATTAATGCTTTGTGGAGAGCATTCTTTGCCAGCATGATGCAGTTTGAATGCAGTCGAACCAAAGCCTGGGCTCCACCAATTTTATACTAAATAGACTTCCACGATTCTATTCGTATAAAATACTACCATTGGCCGGATGAAAAAGATGTAACATTGCCAATCCTTGCGAACTCAAAAAACCTTTTTGAAGTGAAACTTCTATATTTGCGACTTCAGTGTAGCTCAGATCTTTCGGACGGAAGTAACGATTTAACTTCAAATGGCCGCTAAACCTAATAGTTGTTTTGAGGCCGCCATCTTTTGTTGAGGTGCTTTAAAGATTTTTTTTAAATGGGAAGATACTACCATCGCTTAAAGCATTATATAAATGCGAAAGTTTGGATGGATGTATGGATGTATGGATGTTTGTTAATCAATCAATGGTTAGTATTTTAATACTAGCTAATGCCCGCGACTTCGTCTACGTGGATTGAGGTTTTTCGGTTCCCGCGGGAACCGTTTAATTTTCCTAGTGTAAAGTAGCCTATGTGTTATTTCAGACTATATCTCTCTGTGCCAAATTTCACCAAGATCCGTTCAGCCGTAGGGCGTGATTGAGTCAAACAAACATTCAAACATCCATACATCCATACGTCCATACATCCATAAATCCATACATCCATACATTCATACATCCATACATCCATAAATCCACACATTCGCATTTATAATATTAGTAAGAGAAAGTCAATTGGGTACAGAATTGCAATTTAAAAATAATACTGCTTCAAGCGACAGTAGGTAGTAAGCTCACAGGAAGGTATGCCTACCTATCTTGAGCCAATAACAGATTTTAATGATAATTTAAGGATTCATAGATGTTCACATGAAGGATCCGGAAATGTTTTAAGCATCTACAGCTCCCTCACATAAAGTATAAACATTCCTAAGCATTTTTCTTATTAACTTTTTATATACCTTACTGCTATAGTGAAACGACTTTAATACCTACAGCTGGTTGCGTCCTGATTGTTTAAAGAGCCTTAAGGACAAAAAGGCATCCTCAAAATATTTTCTTTGTGTGGAACATTTACTTAATAGCATAAAAGGCATATAACTTCGAAAAGGTTCAGGCGTGTGCTTCGTTTTGAACCACTGAATGGATAAATAAAGCTATCACCGCCTTTGACTCGATCGACTGATATGCACGGTAACTAGGGCACACGCCTCACAAAACCACAAGCTTTTGCAAATGCAAAAGGCCTCCGATCAGGCTTAATGAAGTGATTTGTAATCCAAACGACATCGATCCGGTTTGGATCCCTATCACTCCACCCTATTTTCGGGGGTTGAGTACACATCATGTATTAATTTGTCTCTTTTAAGACCTTTGACTGTGCTTCTGTTATGTAGATCGGTTCACAATCAGGGGTCATACCACAGAATAGGTAATAGTACTGGCCATACTTATGCAATATAACTCAAAATTACAGTTTGATGTCACGTACCTTGACGTTCCTAAAATAATGATTATAATTTTATTTATTTTATTTATTTGGCAACCAAAACAGATTACAATAAATTTTGCACTAACAAAAATGTGTGTGTACAATTCACAAAGGACAGAAGTGAAACTGAGAAAAGGAGCCTACGAGAGAATGAGATAAATATAACTTGTATTCTATCTCCTTCTCTCGCAGGCTAAATCCTATTACAAATATGTTTGTCTCTCTTTGGTGTCGCTTTTTGGTTTCATCGAATTTTCAAATCACAACGACGACCTGGATATTCTCTTAGCAATTCTTGAATCTATTAAGTTTTCCTCTGCTTCTATCAGTTGGTTCAAGTCTTACCTATTTGACCGGTCGCAATGCATACGTGTTAGAGAAAAACTGTCGTCATACTGCCGTCTCAGTGCTGGTGTTCCACAGGGTGGAGTCCTTTCTCCTTTGCTCTTTTCCATATTCATAAATACTGTCACTATTCTTCTTTCCCTGCCATATCATCTTTATGCCGATGATTTCCAACTGTACGTATCCACTCCTGTTGAACAGATTTCTGAAGCTATTAAACGCATCAACGACGAACTTAATATTGTCTGCAGCTGGAGTGAGTCCTTTGGTCTACTAGTGAATGCTAGTAAGTCACAGGTCATTATCATAGGTAACTCCAGACAAATGTCTAAACTTGACTACTCTGCTTTACCACCTGTGGTCTTTGATGGTACTGCGCTAGCTTATAGTCATGCCGTTAAAAATCTTGGAGTTATCATAGACAGCAATCTATCATGGAAACCGCAAGTTTCAGAGGTTAGTAGGAAAATCTTTGGCGCTTATGGTTCTATTAAAAGGTGGAAAAACTTCTTGCCAATTAAAACCAAGATCTTGTTAGCTAATACACTTCTCCTCCCCATCCTTGATTACGCCGATGTCTGTTATCTCGATCTGACCGAAGATCTTTTAAATAAGCTAGAACGCTTGCAAAACTTATGCATTCGATTTATTTTCGGCCTAAGGAAGTACGATCATGTTTCGGAATATAGGAGGAAACTTAACTGGCTCCCTATCAGACAAAGGCGTAATCTCCATGTCCTCTCTGTTCTTTATGCTACCCTTAACCACCCATGGTCACCCCCCTACCTGAAGGAACGATTCAGGTTCCTTAGCTCCTTCCCAGTCCAACACACCTTGCGATCTGCCAGTGACAATAAACTTAAAATCACCAAACGCAACACCGAGGGATACGCAGACTCGTTCACCCTAAAAGCAGTCTTATTGTGGAACGCACTCCCAGCGGATATCAGACGAGCAAAATCTCTAGCGGCCTTTAAAAGTCGTGTCAAAAAGTATTATCTATCGCTGTAAACTTATTCTTGTAATTATTTGTGTAGGTATTGTAAATTAGTTATATGTAATTTAATATTTATGTATATATTATGTATTATATTTAAATATATATTTATTATATGTATAATTTTTTATCTGTTTATAGTATGTACCTATTAGAATGTACGTTTAAGTAATTATGTTTTATTTAATGCAATTTCCCGTCTCACAGCAAGTACGGTCCATGCATGTAGGTTACCTGGCAGAGATCACTTTAGTGATAAGGTCGCCTTTTGTTTGTAAAGTTGTAATAATGTCCTTTGTGTGTGTCCTTTTTATAAGCAATAAAGACTTCAATAATAATAATAATAATAACGATTCCAAAGAAGTTTTACTTCAATAATGAAATAATTATGGCTTTAAGCGTTGGCTACGGTCCCAGGATTTTAGAACGAAAATTACAAAATGTCATTTCACTGCTGTTTACAGTTACATTTTGGTTGGTATTGCTCTGCATACAGCACCGATGCAATGTAAATCCAACGATGATATTAACTTAACTTAGAGCTAGAATATTATATTAATTAAACGTAGACCTCATAATTGCTTTAGACCAAGCATAATTGTCTCTTATTCATTAAACGTAGACCTACTAATTGCTCTGCACAAAGCATGATTGTATTCATATTAATTAAACGTAGTCCTTAATATGGTTGCTCTGCACTAAACACAATTGTCTTCAAGCGGAAGCGTATTTCACAATAAAAGAGAAGATACCGTAAGCTAAGATGCAGTCTAAGCTGGCAGTGGGCTAGCCTCAAAAAGCGGACTTATTTATTTCATGTAGGACAACTTGTGACACTTATGATACGTCAAGACTCTACCACCGGTTCGGAAAGCTTCTACTGAGAAGAGCCGGTAAGAAACTCAGCCAGTTGCTTTTTTCTCAAAAAAGAAAATGGTAACAATACAACACATACATTACGTTACAAGTATTACACTGACTTGTGGGTTACTGGTTGTGAGCCCGGTTGCTTCCATGCAAATTTGTCATTGTGAAAATCATCGATAGTGTAATAACCTCGACATAACAAATGCTGTTTTACGCAGTCTTTAAAATGTAATGGCAAATCTAGAAACTCTTTGGGAACCATGTTATAAAAGCGTACACTCGACCCCACAAAGGATTTCTGGCTTCTGCACCTTGCGCACACGATATGACGCTGTTAGAAGCTTTGTCACTGGATGTTTTTCATGTTTAGCCATGTCTCAAGTTTCCCACCAGCCCAGACCCCAGAATCAAAATCAAAATCAAATGTTTTTTATTCAAATAAACTTTTACAAGTACTTGTCAAATCGTCAAGTGAATCTACCACTGGTTCGGAATGCCAGAACGGGAAACCGACCCAGCGCCAAAGTCAAAGTCATTTATTAGTGTAGACTGTTACCAATGTAGGTACACTTCTGCCGATAAAGTAACAGGTTAGCCCGCTACCATCTTAGACTGCATCATTACTTACTATCAGGTGAGATCGCAGTCAAGGGCTATCTTATAGTGGTTAAAAATAACAGTTAGTACTAGCTGACGCCCGCGATTTCATCCGCGTGGTGTGAGTTTTTTAGTTTCCACGCGAACTCTTTAATTTTCCGTGATAAAAGCCTGTGTGTAATTTTAGACTGTAATCTCTGTGTCAAATTTCATCCAGATCCGTTCAGCCGTTCTGGCGTTATTGAGATAGTTATTTCGTCCGCATGGATTACGTTTTTTTTTATTCCCGCGGGAAGTCCTTAATTTTCTGGGACAAAATACATACATATTTCCTTCCCCGGGATGCAAACTACTCTTTTACCAAATTTCATCCAAATCGGTTAAGCAGATGAGCCGTGAAAGCGTAGCAGACAGGCAGACAGACACACTTTCGCATTTATAATATTAGTATGGAAGTATGGATTATAAGTACAGAAGTACAGATTAGTTATATTATTTAGTATTCTGTACTTCTATTATTCATCTTCGACTATCATCGTGACGTACCTATTGAATATGATCTTTCAAATACAACGCTCATAACTGGCTTTTCATGGCGCAGTCGACGTGACAGGTCATTAAAGGGACGTCAAGAACGCTTTAGGCTTCCAGGTCCCGTATCTTTGTGCCTTTATAGTTACACATTGCAGTACTTTAGTACCCTCAAAGTTAGGTAGTAATCATAGTACGCTGTGAGAATACCCAACTGTTCGAATGAGTTTCTAATTTGTTTGTCTGGTACAATCGGACTTTTCTATACTTCTTTCGTATTCTCACCGTATTTTACTCAGATAAACACTGAAATTGGACTCCATTTGTAACACGCTTTAAATTTAGCGTTTAGTGCGACAACTTAATAGGGAAAAATGACTAAAATATCCCCGTCACCGCATACTAGCGCGACAGAACATAAGGCGCGTGGTTTATTTTTTTAATAATTAGTTAATCCATCCTGGATTTGTATGGATTTCCTTACCTTATTGTACAATCTGTTACTAAGTTTTCACGATGCTAAACGGATTTTGAAGCAATTACCTACTAACTTAAGCACATAAATCCCACGGGATATATCAACAGCAGGGATCTTCTCTTGGAAGGCCCCTGCTACTTGCACGGCTTCGAGGCCTGTACGCTTATTCTCTATCTAAGTCTATCTAAGTTTTTGTTTGATTGATCGTATAATAAATCGATGACATTAGCGTCAAAGTAAAATGAACCTTAGAAGCATGGAGATAGAGCTCAATTTCGTTTATGCGTTCATATACGTTTATGAATACGATACGATTCCAAATTAAAATCAGTTGTACGGAATTTGTGACTTTAATTCATTTTACTTTGACGCTAATGTGATCGAAAGTTCAATACGATCAATCGAATTTGCAATGTACTTAAAAACTCAGAGTAAGCACACTGGCCTCATTACTCAGGCGGGACGCGGGGTAACATTGTACCGCGGTCATTTTCTTGTAGCCGTGTGTCGGCTAGTGTATAATATCTGTATCTGTACTTATACTATATATCTGTGGCTATCATCGCAGTCATCACATAAGCCAATAGATGGCACTACTAGTAGCGCACGAACAACACGAAGAACCTGCATCGCGATATCGAAGTTTTCTCTGAATTACTTTCTCTTTGATCGCGTAGGGATATTACCAGCCAAATCTAAAGTATAGACGATTAAATGTTCCAGCTGTTCTATATTCCGTGGTGGTCGGCGCCTATTCACCATTTTCAATATAACGTGGGTTTCCAGTAGATTTATTGGCAAATATTTCAAATTCACTACAATCACCCACAATTGTTGCTGTACATGACCAGTTTAGAAACCGTCGTAAATTCTGTCCATTTCGTATTGTGCCTACATTGTGGTATAAGGTAGGGCGCACATTTTTCTATAACTGCCCATCCACCCCTAATCTCTGACGTCCTCCCTAGCGCATTGGTGAGCTCTTTTCTCATATAAACGGGCGGTCAATTTGGGAATTTATTTGGGACTTCATAGCTGACGCCTGGTTAAGGCCCTGTGTAGCGTAAAAGAGGGGTTTTAAAAGCAGTGTATCCATCAAACGGTGACATAATGTATGCTTGTAAAAATAATTTGCTGTTTTCAGGACCTTTAAGCGGCCATTGACGCATCTCAAAACACAATTTAAAAAAATCTCTGAATTGAAATTTTAAACATACCTCTTAATTTACCTTTAAAAGCAATTTTTCTCCTTATTGAAACGAATAATTTGCTCAAGAAATATAAGGTAAAATTTACATTTCTAAATCAAACACACTGTCGGATTAATTGCTGCTCGATTTAACCTGGTTTTGGACCAGTTCGCGCCACATTTGTCAAAATTGTACTAAGTCTTTCACAATCATTGAAAATGTTAGAATGTGCGAGAGAGATGGATGATCAGGATACTTACAGCGCCGCCTCAAGTAATTCAACCAATAAATCGCTAAATATCCAGTTAAAATGCAAATGTCAGGCATTGATCATCGCGAAGAGTAGTTAAGTGCGGCGCTGCCAAATCTGGGAAAGTAAATATGGTAATGAGACCGCTAAAGAGATTTATTCTGAATGCGAGCTGAATTTGGATTCAGTGTTGCCACAGACCTTTATTAGGAGCCTGAAAATTTATGGTTTTATTCAAGTATCACCCATTTTCGAGAACTTGTTTTAGGGGTCCGTATTTCAAGAGGAAAAAATGTACCCTTAGAGGATCACTTCGTTGTCCGTCTGTCTGTCAACCCCCTTTTTTCGGGACCGCGTGGTGGCATCAAGTTGAAATTAATATCAATTACTTTGGTCTACGGTTTCTTAGAGCTGTAAAAAATCAAAGTCAACGCAATCAAAAATACGACTCTCTATGCACCATATTTTGATAATACCTAAATCAAAACCTATAGGGTATTTCCCGTTAACCTAGAATCATGGGAAGAAGCAACTGGCTCTCGCACTTGACCGGTTTTTCGTCTTTAGGCCCCACTACAGAGGCGCTGCAAGTATTCTTTGTATGAAGTTGTATGAAGCTGGGCCATCTTAAGGCCCTGTGTAGCGTAAAAGGGGGTTTTTAAAAGCAGTGTATCCATCAAACGGAGACATAATGTATGCTTGTAAAATAATGTGCTGTTTTCAAGACCTTTGAGCAGCAATTGACGCATCTCAAAACACAATTTAAAAAAATCTCTGCATTGAAATTTATTTCAAACATACCTCTTAATTTACCTTTTAAAGCAATTTTTCTCCATATTGAAACCAATAATTTGCTCTAGAAATATAAGATAAAATTCATATTTCCAAATCAAACACATTGTCGGTTTCATTTGTCTTGAAAAGTAAATATTATTTTTGTTACAAATTATTTGATGCATTTTTTGCGACATGCGCTTGCTCGATTTCACCCCCGCGCGCCTGTGTTTTTCATCTCGTGATCTCACAGTGCCTTAAGCGACGCGGCACGGAGATGCGCTGCGCAGCGCGGCCCCATACAAACTCAAACAAATAATACTTGCCGCTACGTGCCGCACCGCTCTGTGCATCTTAATTGGTGCTAGACCTTTGATTTTATACCCAGTAGTTAAAAAATGCAATTTTGAACGTCCGGATCACCCAACTCTTACGCTAACTAAACTTATGTGTTTAGCCGGCAAAAGAATCCAACGCGAGTTTCTACATAAAATACTAGTAAAGTAATGTTCAGTAGAACTACAAATACAAGGCATTCATGATCGCAACAGTAGTAAAATGCTCCGCCAGCAGATATTTGAACACGTGGGATAATGAGCGAGGGCTATAGACTGCTGAATGCGAGCACATTCAGGATGAATGTTGCCACAAACCGGGCTATTCAGTGCCCTGCTGTAGAAGATCTTATAGATAGTACCCCTTCTTTTGATGATTTAAGGCCAAGTACTTGTGCCTTTGTATTAAGTCCTGTCAACTGACGATGTTTTATACCCACTTGTTAAGAAATGCAACTTTGAATCGGAGTCACCTTTAACTCTTACGCTAACTGAATATAAGTGTTTTAGCCGGCAAGAATCCAACGCGAGTTTCTACATAAAAACACTAGTAAAAAAATGTTCAATAGAACTGCAAATACCAGGCATTCATGATCGCGAACAGTAGTGAAATGCTTCGCCAGCAGATATCTGAACTCGTAGGGTAATGAGCGAGTGCTATAGACTGATGAATGCGAGCTCATTCAGGATGGATGTTGCCACAAACCGGGTTATTCAGTGCCCTGCTATAGAAGGTCTTATAGTACCCCTAATTTTAATGAACTAAAGTTAGTTTAATGAACTGACGATGTTATGTAACCACTTGTTAAGAAATGCAACTTTGAATCGGGATCACCTTTAACCTTTATTCGGATTTAAAGATGTTGCCACAAACCGGGTTATTCAGAGCCCTACTATAGAAGGTCTTTCATTTAAATGACTGATCGAATACAATCAGACGTTACTTTGCGGAAGTCTACGATAATTAAGAAACAAGAAGCCTAATTCCCTAATCCGCTGAAACAGACAAATCTGTTGCACTTGACAATGCACGATTGTGAATCTACTTTACAATCGTGCATTGTCAAGTCATCTTCTGAGGATGCTCCGGTGTCAGAATGATACGTATGTTGAGAATACTTTGCAAGATTCGTGTGTTGTGGAGGTGCATATTGCTGGCTTATTTGGCGGTGCATATCGAAAGCTGTGTGTTGTACCACATAGATTTGTCTGTTTTGGCGTATTAAAGCTAATTAGGGAAGCTTCTTATTCCATAATTAATTAAGACCGAGTTTTGTTGCATTTGTATTAACTAAACCCATATTCACTACTAGCGAATGCCCGCGACTTCGTCTGCGTGGTTTGAGGTTTCTTGGTTCCCGCGGGAACTCCTTAATTTTCCGGGATAAAAAGTATTATTATAAAATTCCAGACTATAATCTATCTCTGTGCCAAATTTCAGCCAGATCCGTTCAGCCGTTGGCGCGTGATTGAGTAACAAACATCCATACATCAGTACATCCATCCATACATCCATACATCCAGCCATCCAAACTTTCACATTTATAATATTAGTAAGATAAGATTTAGTGATGTTTTTTGGGCCCTATTAAAAGTGCCCAAGTTTCAGAAGGTGAATCTTCCAGAAATTGACATTGACGTATCAATTTTCCGCCCGTTAAGGATCCTGGCTGCTCAGTGCGGATTTCGCCACAATTCCACGCAGACGCAGCTATAGGTATAAGTTTTATTATAATACTTTCAATAAAAATATACTTTTACTTTTAATATAAGTGCTTTGAAAAAGTTCTTCATTCATTCAGATACATCTTAAAGGTGAAAGCCATCTTAACATAAGAAAACTTAACATTGCTAACTAGTTAACTGACATGCGCTCTCGAAACATAAATACTAATTTTCATAGCGGCCATATTATATATTCACAAAAAAATCAGTCTATTTCCCAAATTAGAAGAGTTTATTTCATAACATCAAACAACAGCTTTTAAGACCCTTAAGCTTATTTTCAAGTTAAAGCACCGTTGTTAGTAGGGTTACCAGATAACAAATTGAGAATTTTTTTTTATGAATTTCATTTATATTGCAACTAGATGATGCCCGCAACTTCGTCCGCGTGGATAAGGATTTTTTGAAAAACTCAAAATCCTGAAGTTTTCAAATTCCGGCTGGAATCCTATCGAGAGCCCCAGAATCCTGAAATCTTAGAACAAATCTTGTGATATGGTAGCCCTAGTCGAAAGTTACCCGAGTTACGTAAGGCGGCAGCCAGAAGGATTACAGAAGGAGACGACGATTAATTAACTATTAAATTTATTAATTAATTCTTACATTACGGCCTAACCTAATGCTACGTCGATTTTAGACGCAGCGGTTCACATTATGACTACCTAGGATCTAACCTTATCTACCCTAACTAGCATCCTGCGTCGATATTAGACGACAGGATTAATGAATGATCTTCTCATTATTTCATTAGCTTTTATATCGTACATCTTCATACTAAAATCTAAGCGATGCTTGCTGTCACGTTTCTTCGGACGTGATGTAATTTCGTGGAATCCGCTGACTATGCACTGGTACCATGGCCGTTCGCTGGAGGTGCAAGGTTCCGATCTTGCAACGAAAGTAATTTTTTTCCATGACGCCGTAGGTATACGTAACTCCCGTAATACTTTGTAAACAGAGTGATTGTTTATTTGTGTCCAAAACAACACAGAATGGGAGGTAGCTCACGGGAAGAGGAAGTCCATAAATTTTCCAGCTTCGACAGTTGTTACTGATACATAAAGGTGCGAGTTTGGTACGGGAGTAGCGGAAGCGTAACAAGCTGGTTAGTCTTAAGGTGGCATGGTATCCAGACTTTCTCTCTCTCAAACTCAAATGTATTTTATTATAATAAACTTTTACAAGTGCTTTTGAATCGTATTATTATTATTACCACCGAGTTTCTTGCTGGTTCTTCTCGGTAGGAATGTCATTCCGAACCAGTGGTAGATTCACTTGACGATTCAAAAGTACTTGTAAAAGTTTATTTGAATAAAAAATATTTGATTTGAATGAATCGAGTGAATCTACCACGTCTCTTACAAAGGCAACATTTCATTTCACATTCTAATATTTTCAATGATTGTGAACTCTGTATACTTTTGACAAGTACCTACTTGTCGCAAATCAAAGTTTTGAAAATATAATTAAGAACATTTTAGACATATTTAAGTTATTATTTGCATGATTATTACAATATTGTAATGGTTTTGATGGAAAAATTGGACAAAAATTAGTTGTTTTCACAATTCTCTAATTGTTCAACAGTTAAAACCCAATGTCTTTTTGTCCCGGCCCGGGTTCCAAACTAGAGATAGCATGATCCGCAGCCGAATAAGCTACTTACTATAACAACGACGTAAACAGAGTAAGTACTATAGTATATTCTGGCCTTAGTTACAAAAGACACCTACAAATATAATCATGGGCCCGCCTCCGCTCCCGCGCCCGCTCTTTCTACGTGGACATAATATACTCATCCGTGTGTTTTGTTAGCTACATGAACGTTTCGGGTGGGCTTGTACATCAGATACTTACTAGGTTGTTTGTTTTGGTAATGAAGGAATTTGCTTTTGGTTAATTGGGTACCATACTTCATTGACAGCTTTAATTTGCAGTTCTAGTGAAATCACATTAGCATGTACTGATGATGCAGCTTTGTGTAATTAGAGACTTAGTACTTACTAAGCGGCTCTTTTCATACTGAGCTACTACGACATTTATTAGAAACTACAACATGCCCGTGACTTCGCTACGTGGATAATGTTTTTCGATTCATTTGGGAACTTCGGAGATAAAGTCTATGTCCTTCCCCGGTGTGCAACCTACCTCTGTACAATTTCGCCAAAATCGGTTCAAAAGATCCATCGGAAAAGCTTAGCAGAGAGACAGAAAGACACATGCATTTTTAAAATTAGTGTGGACAAGGGATTGTTTCTGCTATGGATATGTTGATGTTATCTATGGATATGCATGTTTAAAATATTCCACATTAATTTATATATTTACACACAGGTACCTACTCGGTCTCTGTACATTTATATTAGAGGGTGAGAAACATTTTAATGCTTTTTTGTCATGTACCAATTTTCAGTCCACAGATCCCAGTGTTTTATCACGCTAACAAGAAGCTTTGAAAAAAAAAATTGGGTAACAAAGGTCTACTACACCCGTGCATTCAACGCATTTGTACCCAACTAGGTTCGAAATAAATAAATAGGGGGCCCCACTAGTTGGTGTGACGACAGAAAAACCGCTTGGCGAAAATTGGATGCGGGCTTCCGGGAATCTCCGGGAATCATAAAACCCGGCCAAGAGCGAGACGGACTCGCACATGAAGGGTTCCATACCATCAACGATTGAATACTATGTACTTTTAAATCGATTATGAAATCATGTGGAAACCGATTAGGGGTATGGGTGTAAAAAATATAACTGTTGTACCCCTAGCAGCTGTTAGCCCGCTATCATCTAAGACTACATTAACACTTACCATTAGGTGAGATCGCAGTCAAGGGATAACTTATAGTGTAATAAAACAATAAATGCTTATCGCATCCATACAATAAACATGTATTTTTTATCTCTATCCAATATCCATATTATTCTGTCTGTACGTCTGTCTGCCTGCCTGCTACGCTTTCACGGCCCACCTGTTCAATCGATTTTGATGAAATTTGGTATAGGGATAGTTTGTATCCCGGGGAAGGATAGGATAGGCTACTTTAGTCAGTGCGGATGAAGATGCGGACATCATCTAGTTATTTATGACTATTTTAATGAATTGTTGTTAAGTACCAGTGGTAGATTCACTTGACGATTCAAAAGTACTTGTAAAAGTTTATTTGAATAAAAATCATTTTGAATTTAAATTTGAATTTGGAGTAGGTATAGAATTAGTAGTAGTGACTCATTCTTTGAAAATGTCATGCGTATACGGATTGTCTATTATATTGTGTACTAGTACGGTTAAAGAGATAATAATTAGCGATTTTAAGCTCTATCAAAAAAGGCAGAAAAAAATTAGGTACCTCTCTTGCATGGGGCCCCCTAATTTTAATTTTATTATTTTTTATTATAGCAGCGATTGAAATACAAACTCTGAGAATATTTCAACAGTCTACTTATAAGATACAGCCCGCTGACAGGCAGACATACGGACCCACGGATGGACAGCAGAGGCTTCTTAATAGGGTCCCATTTGGATACGGAGCCCTAAAAAGTGAAGTGTAAAAAGTGACGCGCATTCGCAAAGGACATAAAGAGCTATGTCCAGGAATTCATGATGATAGGACAGGTTCCTGACGAGTTGTTCCTGACGAGTTGTGGGAATATCTATTTTTATTATATCCATACCTTCGTGGTGGTATATAATATACCATTTGACGAACCACGTACTGCTAATGGCCTCCCTCGACTGACTGCCTCTTTGGTCTAGCGGTTAGCATAGTCGACAGCGGATCACGAGGTCCTGGGTTCGATTCCTGGTCGGGCATAAAAAATTAAGAAATTCTCAGAGCCAGCCCGGAGTTGGAAGTTGGCGGTGTTTCACCCCCGTGTCTTGGAGAGCACGTTAAGCCGTCGGTCCCGGTTATTATCACTGACATGATACCACCAACCCGCATTGGAGCAGCGTGGTGGGTCTAAGCTCTAATTCCCTCTCTCCTATGAGAGTGGAGGCCTGTGCCCAGCGGTGGGACGTTAATAGGCTGTAGCGGTACTGCTAATCATCCTAAGTTCACTAACAGTACGCTTAGTTTAAGCTTTTACATTGCTTATTTCAAAAGTTAATATTATAAATGCGAAAGTTTGGATGTATGGATGTTTGTTAATCAATCACGCCTAAACGGCTTAACGGATCTGGATGAAATTTGGCACAGAGATAGATTATATCCTGAAATAACATATTGGCTTTTTATACCGGAAAATTAAAGTGTTCCCACGGAAACCGGAAATCTCAATCCTTATTCCAAAAAAAAGTGTGTTTGTGCAATTGACATACGGCAGAAGTGAAACTTCAGAAAAGTAGCCTACGAGAGAATGAGATAAATATAAGTTGTATTCTATCTCATTCTCTCGCAGGCTAAATCCTGTTATGAACATGTTTGTCTCTTTTTGGTGGCGCTTTTTCATTTCATCGAATTTTCAAATCAAAACGATTCTAAAGAAGTTTCACTTCAACAATGCGTTTTTTCCATCCACTGGTCATAGCTTTTCGTAGATAAAATCGTGACCATTTATAGACAGTTTTATTATATATCTGCAACTAATATAGCCCGTTTTAGCCAAAATAGTCGTATAATAACAACGCAGCCGAGTCAGCAATTTCTACCGCATACAGGGATAGATTTCAAACGACTTGCTAGAGATTATTTATGTGTTCCGCAGTGGTCCATTCATAATCTGTAGTTTCATTCCAAACGGCCTCATGCGACGGCTGCGTAAACCAACTATGTATTAAAGAAGTTTATGTGATTCAAAATTAGATTTTTTTTCAACTAGGTGTAACTTGCTCTTGGGTATTTGACTACTATTCAAAAATATTTTTTGCGGCTGTTAAATACTAGCTGATGCCCGCGACTACGTCCACGTGAATTGAGATTTTTTGGTTCGTGCGGGAACTCTTTAATTTTCGGGGATAAAAGTAGTTTATGTGCTATTCCGGACTATAATATATCCCTGTGCAAAATTTCATCCAGATCCGTTCAGGCGTTCTGGCGTGATTGACTAACAAACACCCATCCATTAAAACTTTCGCATTTATAATATTATAGTATAGATAAACATTTTAAACTAGCTATTAGAGTAAAAAAGTGCGTCGACATCACAAGTCAGGGGCCATACTGCCTACGCAAGCGATACTTATGCAATATTCGAAATGTCAGTTTGATGTCACGTACATTGACGTTCCTAAAATAAAGAGAATAATTCTAGAACACGAAAGTTAACTATTATGAAACAATACGGCTTTAGACGTTGGGAGTATGGCGCCAGAATTTAATTCAAATACATTTGCATTTACTAAGCGCGCCTTTTTGAATTTTGATAAAAAGTCGCTGATTTGACTAGTAGTCAAATACCCATTTAATACCTATCCTTTTCCGTAAGTACGGAACCCTAGGTGCAAGATTCTGACTCGCGATTGTCTTTTTTTTAAATTGAGTTAGAAAATAAGGAGCTTTACCAAAAAAATAAAAAAGTTAAGTAAAATAAATCAGTTTACATTGTAAAAGGTTAACGCTATACAGAACTGAGAAGATAAAAGGTAAACAGTGATGTATCACTCGCAATAATTGAACCGCCTTCCCTCCATTACTCACAGTTTTCATCCCCCTTTTCCCTCCATTTGTTATCTTTTATCCCGCAAATATAGCTTTTATGTTATTAAAAACTAGATGATTCCCGCGACTTCGTCCGCGTGGATTAAGATTTTTGATTCCCGCGGGAAATCTTTAATTTTCCGGGATAAAAAGTAGCCTATGTCCTTCCCCGCGAAACCATCTACCCCTGTACCTACCAAATTTCATCAAAATCGGGTGAAGAGACAGTTTTTTTTTATTCCCGCGGGAACTCTTTAATTTTCCGGGATAAAAAGTAGCCTATGTCCTTCCCCGGGATACCATCTACCCCTGTACCAAATTTCATCAAAATCGGTTGAACAGGTGGGCCGTGAAAGCGTAGCAGACAGACAGACAGACAGACAGACAGACAGACAGACAGACACACTTTCGCATTTATAATATTAGTATGGATAGTATGGATTCTTAACGGTTTATTATTTAACAAGCTCTATATCTATACCCTCCTTTATCTTTGCAGACTTTTATGGTCTAGCCCCACTTGAGATGCACGGAACAGCCCGGCACGTAGCGGAAAATATGTATTATTTGACTACAACAAGGAACAATGAAACACATGAGTTTTTCAGGTTATATTTAAAAGGAACAATGAACTAAAACTAAAATATTGAAATCCATACTAATATTATAAATACGGTGTTTCTGTCTGTCTGTCTGTTACGCTTTCCCGGCCCATCTTTTAAACCGATTTTGCTGAAATTTGGTACAGGGGTAGCCGGTAGATGGTATCCCGGGGATGGACATAGGCTACTTTTTATCCCGGAAAATTAAAGAGTTCCCGCAGGAATAAAAAAAACTGTCTCTTCACCCGATTTTGATGAAATTTGGCACAAGGGTAGATGGTATCCCGGGGAAGGACATAGACTACTTTTTATCCCGGAAAATTAAAGAGTTCCCGCGGGAATCAAAAATCTTAATCCAAGCGGACGAAGTCGCGGGAATCATCTAGTTAATAATAAAAACACTGTACTATAATAATGTCCTCGTTTTAGTTCCAAATATTAATAAATAACATTTTCACACCACATGCTCGACAATGCCGAATTATATGTCATGTAAACCTTACCGAAAGCAAGACATTATATCTCTTGGCTTTAGCCGGGTTATAATGTTCTATTGAATTTCATTATAACCCGCTGGTCAATAATGTGATTTTCACTTTCATAATTCTTATTGCAATGTCGATAAAGTCTAATTTCGCTAAACAGAATGTGTTCTTAGCGGGCGCGGCCAACTCGATTTTCTAAAACCGAAGCCGTGGCCCACTAGATTCGCACTGAGACGAACTTCATTTGTTTGTCAAATCGAGTAGGCCACGCCAGCTGAAAGAAGTGGCTATATAGGCCGTGGCCCACTAGATTCGTACTGAGACGAACTTCGTTTGTTTGTCAAATCGAGTAGGCCACGCCAGCTGGAAGAATGTGCTATAGCCGTAGCTAGTAGTACCTTTAGAAGATTCTATCACAACTCAAATAAACTCTAGCTCAAACGTACCAAACTCGATAAACGTACCAAATAAAAATATAACGTTATCTTTCTATAATTGGACTAATGTCTCCAATATCAATTTGCACTTTTAATTTGCTGTAATAAACACTATCTACTAAGCCTGGTTTTTTTATTGTCTCGCATAAAGTGAGAAAAGTAGAGTATACACCACGGGGATAAAACTGTTTTTTTCTTGGGCGCTTGAATCCCTCACTGCACTCAGGACTCAATATTAATTCCCTCGCTTTGCTCAGGAATTAACTTATAACACCCTCGCTGCGCTCGGGAGTTAAATTTGGAGTCCTTCGTTACGTTCAGGATTCAATGTAGCGCCCGTGACATAAAACAGTGCTTTATCCCCTTAGTGTATAATCTACTATTAAATCATTAGCACATTTCGTAATATTTTACGAAAGATTAATCATTTATTGGTGGTTGTAAATTCGGAAGCGCCGCTGTTTCGGTTATGAACTTGTTCGTTTTCATTTTAAACTTTTCAAATATATCTATTGTGTTTTATTTCCATTACGTTTCTCGCGTTTGATGTTATTTTCCAATACAAAATTCTGTGGTCTGCAACGAGCTTGGGTATTTCGATGCGATTGCTCGCTGGGGCCGTACTACCGCTTAAAGTCGTATTGTTTTAATATCGATGACGTTTGTGTTTTAGAACAGTAATCCTTATTTTAAAGACGTTTAAGTGCGTGACATAAAACTGACATTTTGAATACTGCTTTAAGCGGTAGTAACCCCCCGGGTTAGTCTCTTGGAATTTAATTATAACATTAAGCAGACAGATACACAAACAGACACGTTAAACTTATGACACCCTCTACATCTTTTTGCGTCGGGGGTTAAAAACAGATAAGATTCGATTATCGAAACAACAACATAGCCGAAAACCTCGGCTCGAGGTTTTCGCGAACTGAAAACCTCGAGCCGAGGTTTTCAGTTCGCGAAGGAACGAATTGGTAAAGCAGAAGCGGTAGCGAAAATGCTTCACTTACGTCACTGAAGTTCTCCTGCAGATCATTTCATTCCTGATTTTGATCACGTAGGAATACTGGAATACTCCGAGCATACCGCTATCTATCGACCGCTGAGAATGTCCCAACTTTATTCTGAATGTAAATCTATATTAAGGTGGATGACAAAGGTCTGCCCGCGAAATTCAAATTTAATTTGGTTTTTCACAATTTGTAAACTAATACGACAAAGTAGGCTTATGGCATTCAAATTGCGAGCCTAGGAATATCATCTTCACAGGTTTATATAAAAATCTTTACTTGAAAGTGCCCAGTTTAAGAAATTAGTCAAAATAATGAGTTTGACGTGAGTTACTCACAAATTAGTCATTATTCCTAGGCTCGCAATTTGAATGCCATAAGCCTACTTTGTCGTATTAGTTTACAAATTGTGAAAAACCAAATTAAATTTGAATTTCGCGGGCAGACCCTTGTCATCCACCTTAAGGGCAAACTACACAGGAAGCGGGCGCGGCTCGGGCGCGGGCCGGGTCGGGTGCGCGGCGGGTTGAATTTCTTGTATTTAAAAAAATGTCCTCCCGACCGAATTTCGGCCACGGCGGCCAGTCTCCAAAGAGATTAACCATTTACGCGAGAGATATTATAGTGCACAAGTATGTGCGCAAATACAGGTGCACTCTCTGTTCCTTCACTCTCATAGCCCGATGGGATGGAAAATCTGACACGACCGGAGAGAGATCAGGCGCAGGACGAGGCACGAGGGTGCAACATATTTTTTTAAAAATTCTCTCGTTTCGTTTCCTCACCATGTTTTCGTGCCTGTATGCCCGAGAGTTCTTCATAATGTTCTGAAAGTGAAGTCTGTCAACCCGCACTTTGTGGACTATGGCCTAACCCTTCTCATTCTGAAAGGAGACTCGAGTTCAGATGAAGGCAGTAATTAATATTGGTATTCAATTCTAATCCATTCCAATATTATAAATGCGAAAGTGTGCGTCTGTCTGTCTGTCTATCCGCTACGCTTTAACGGCCCATCTTTTCAACCGATTTTGATCAGGTAAGGAGGTAGGTTACATCCCAGAAAAGTACCCGGCTTTTCCCGGAAAATTAGGGAGTTCCCACGGGAATTAAAAAAACTTAATTTACGTGAACGAAGTCGCGGGCATCATTTGGTACTTAAAAAATAATATAAATAAGTACTTGCCTGCTCCCTATCGTTTCTTCGAAAACATAATAATATTATTGTAATAATATTCTACTCTGGAAATTGTAACCTAGTACCTACAATTCTTCAATAGAGAGTCTGGATAAAATGTCCTAAATCATATTTGACGTTGATCAGAATTTCATTTACAATATTTGCTTTTCGGAGAATTTCTCATGATTGCTATTCTATTTTATTATAAATTACGTAAATTCCATTTTATTCGAATTCGAACAGTTGGGAATAAGTTCATGGATAAGTGGATTGTTAAATTGGTATTAGATTCTATTTGCCGAAGAACATTTTTTTAGTACAATTTTACTTGTGAAGTTTTAAGACGTTTATAATATACTTCCATACCAATATCATAAATTCGAAAGTGTGTGTTTTTTTTTTTTTTATTATTTATTTATTTCTAATGGATACAACAATTTTTACATAATATATATCTCGCCAAACTGGTGGGCCAGTTTGTTGGCGAGTTGGCGCTCTATACATAATATTTAAGTTGTATCTAAAAATATGCACTAGTAAACCTAATAACCTAACACTAACAAACAAATTTTAACAAAATCAAAAAAAGCACAACTAGACAATATAAACAAAAGAGCAAATAAAAAATATAAATAAAGAGGAGAGAAAAATAAAAATAACTAACTAATTATTGATCAATAATAATTGTCTCTGTCTGTCTGTTGTGTCTGTCTGTCTGTGTGTCTGCTACACTTTAACGGCCTAACTTTCCTATCGATTTTGACGAAATTTGGTACAGAGATAGGTTGTATCCCGGGAAAGGCTACTTTTTATACCGGAAAACAAGGAGTTCCCGATGGATTAAAAAAATCTTTACACGCGGACGAAGTCGCAGGCATCAAAATAATTTATAATAATTAAAAAAAAAATTAAGTAAAAATAATCCTAGAAATAAAATACTAACATAGTTTTTAAGAGTGTATTCTACTAATAAACATGGGCCTCTGTTGCCTTAATAAAGAAGTTATTTATTCATTTATTTATAACGTAGTTCTCTTTATAACGTAGACTATCCATACTAATGTTATAAATTCGAAAATGTGTCTGTCTGTCTGCTACGTTTCCACGACCGATTTTGACGTAATTTGATACAGAAATGGGTTGCGCTCCGGGGGAACTACTTTTTATAACGGAAAATTAAGGAGTTCTCACGGAAATTTAATAAATTTACTGTACGCAGTCGAATTCGCGGGCACTTCTAGTCTGCGATAAAGGACACTTCACGAAATTTTGAAGCTGTAATCCGAATTGGGTCTATTCATTTATTTTTGAGTTTCAGAAATATAAATTAGTACGCGACCACTATTTCCACTCAATCATCTCCAATCAATTTTCAATACATTCCATTTAGGTAATCCATCCAAATTGACAGACAACAATTTTCCATGAAAATTGAATTTACTAATGGCTCTCGGTGAAAACGTTTGGAACGAAAATGGAAATCGAAAAATGCACAATATAAAAATTTTCGTGGTAATTTCATGGTCTCCTGAATCTACTTCAATTTCGATTTTAACGCGGCCTTGTGCGCGTGGATTTAAATTTTTGAAAGATCCCGTGGGAATTCGTTGATATTACGGGATAAAAGATTATGTCTTTTCTCGGGACGAATCTATAATTAAGTTTTCTTCAATTAAAATTTTCAATACTCATTTGTTCAACAAGATAGCAAAGTTATTTTTGTTGCGAATGCCTAGTTTCAATTTAAGGTAACGAAAACAAAAAAACTTTGCTATCGTGTGATACATATAGATTTTTTCACCTCACTAGCGAGAAAATGCAAGATGTAGGTACTCTATTAATGGTAACTTTTTCTCACTGAGTAAGGTAAAACTACTTTCGCTCATGGTTTAAAGCAGCAAATGCGCCCTATTCAGCTAAGGTGAAAAAATTATTTAATGTAGTTCCTAGACAGTTACAATTTTTTTGTATAGATAAATGATATGGATTTAGAATAAATCAGTATAAATTCAACAGCTATTTAATAATGTTCTTAATACTACAAGCATAATATTATTAGTGATCTACCAAGAAGATAAACAGCTAAAACGACTGCAAAAGCTAACTCTACTTAAACGCTGAAGTTATTTTGTAAGTGGGAATTCCCTTGACGCTATAAATTTGCTCATATTGCATAGCTTTAAACAGCTTTTAATCAATGTTAAGTTCTTTGGGGACAGTGCTGTAGTGCCTGTGTTTTATATAGTCTTTACCTTTAATACATGTGTGTAGTGTTCTATATACATTTGCAGATCAATGGAGCATGGTTGTGAGTATAGGTGCTTGAAGTTTTGCTAAGGTTACAACTCACAAACCATGAAGCTCTCTTAAATAATTGTATGTGATATTATTATTCAAATTTTAATTTTTTAATTCTCTTATTTTAATTTATAACTATGTATTATTGTTATTAAGTTTAATTTGTGTGATTTTAATTATTTTAATTTTTAATTAATTATTTATTACTGTTATTAATTGTAAGTTGTGCTGTGTCATTTTTTGTTCTTTTTTTGAATTGATTATTGTAATTGGCTTGTCCGTACTAATTAAATAAATAATAATAATAATAATACATGACTGATAATATCAAGGAATATTTAACTTTGACTTGTTAATTTTTTGTTTATGCTTTTACTAGTTGATGCCCGCGACTTTGTCCGCGTGGTTAAAGGGTTTTTTATTCACGCGGCAACTCCTTAATTTTTCGGGGTAAAAAGTAGAATATGTCACTCTCCAGGTCCTCAGCTATACCCATGCCAAAAATCACGTGGATGATAAAGGTGATATTATGATCTACTAAGAATATAAACAGCCATAAACAGCCAAAATAGCTGCATTCAAGCTAACTCGAATAACGCTGAAGCTATTTTGTAAGTGAGAATTCCCTTGACGCTATAAATTTGCTCTTTGGATGGAGACAGTTCTATAGTACGAGTAGCTGTGTATTATAGTCTTTACCTTGTAATGTAGCAAAAAAGGCGTAGTAATGGATTAATAGTAGATTATACACCAAGGGGATAAAGCACTGTTTTATGTCACGGGCGCTACATTGAATCCTGAACGTAACGAAGGACTCCAAATGTAACTCCCGAGCGCAGCGAGGGTGTTTTAAGTTAATTCCCGAGCAAAGCGAGGGAATTAAGATTGAGTCCTGAGTGCAGTGAGGGATTCAAGCGCCCAAGAAAAAAACAGTTTTATCCCGGTGGTGTATACTCTACTTTTCTCACTTAATGCGAGACAATAAAAACCAGGCTTAGTAGCTAGTGTTTATTACAGGAAATTAAGAGTGCAAATTGATATTGGAGACATTAGTCCAATTATGGAAAGATAACGTTATATTTTTATTTGGTACGTTTATTGAGGTACTACTAGCTACGGCTATAGCAACTTCTTTCAGCTGGCGTGGCCTACTCGATTTGAAAAACAAACGAAGTTCGTCAGTGCGAATCTAGTGGGCCACGGCCTATATAGCCACTTCTTTCAGCTGGCGTGGCCTACTCGATTTGACAAACAAATGAAGTTCGTCTCAGTGGAAATCTAGTGGGCCACGGCTTCGGTTTTCTAAAATCGAGTTGGCCGCGCCCACTGAGTACACATTCTGTTTAGCGAAATTAGACTTTATCGACATAGCAATAAGAATTATGAAAGTGAAAATCACATTATTGACCAGCGGGTTATAATGAAATTCAATAGAACATTATAACCCGGCTAAAGCCAAGAGATATAATGTCTTGCTTTCGGTAAGGTTTACATGACATATAATTCGGCATTGTCGAGCATGTGGTGTGAAAATAATATTATTGCAACAAGCCTACTAACCATCACCACCACCACTACAGTCCATTAACGTCCCACTGCTGGGCACAGGCCTCCACTCTCATACGAAGGAGGGAATTAGAGGTTAGACCCACCACGCTGCTCCAATGTGGGTTGGCGAGCTAACTATCCTATTATCATTAAACCTATAATGTGAAAGTTTGGATGTTTGTAACTTGGATGTTTTGACGACCTCCCTGGTGCAGTGTTTAACCCATCGAATCGATGTCTTAACGTGCAGAGGGCCCGGGTACAATCCCCGGTAGGATCAATTTGGGAATTCATAATTTCTGAATTTTCTTCTGGCGGCAAAAACTTGCCGCCAAGCGATTTAGCGTTCCGATACGATGTCGTGTAGAAACAGATTAGGGGAAGGGGTAAAATATAACTGCCATGTCCCTAACAGGTTAGCCCACTACCATCTTAGCCTGCATCATCACTTACCATCAGATGAGATCGCAGTCAAGGGCTAACTTGTAGTGGATAAAATAAAAACTTTGTATGATTGTTACTCCTTCATGCCATAATGACTGAACCGACTCGACGAAAATTTGTATATTATGTACTCGTAGCTTATAATCCGAAACAACACCTAAGCATCTTCTTCTTTTTCTTTGTGTCCTGGGATTATTTTCCGCACTTGGACGCATGCGTCCGCTTTGCGTGAAAACCGCTGCACTCGAACACCTAAGCATATATTTTATCCTGGAAAAATCAAATCTCCTAATATTATTGTTCATTTTATTTCAGGCAACAAGGCCCATATTATAAAATTAATTATTACTTATAACATAAAAACAATATTATAAGATAAAATAAAACACAATCTTAAAATACTATAAGTAGGTAATTACAATATTTAAAAAAAAACAATTATAAAAAACTAATACTACGGTAGGGATTTTTCTCTCGCTTCCCTATAGCGACGGTACACTATGGCCTCAGGCCAAAAGTCCGCACTGAGGAACACATTTTTGCACCAAACTGGAACTGTAAATACATAGGAGTTAAAATAGGTCGTCCTACTCGACTTCAGTTCTTCAAAGTTCATCTGCACTTCTTTAGTTGGCCTTCCATCTGTAGATGTACTATAGCATTCGTCGTACGTATCCGCGATGTACTGCATGACGTACCCCTTAGATGTTTTGGGTCCCTATTAAATTCAATGAATCGTTTGCCCCAAAATCAAATGGTCCTAAACAAAGAACGTGCGCGTTGAAGTGGAACCGATTGTAGCAAAGTTCTCCAATACAGCTTCCATGCGATGACGATATTGAAGAAACAATAAAAAATTCACGTCTCACTCAAGTTTGTGAGTCGAAACTGATAGAAACAACAAAGCGGGGTAAATGTGAATTCTATTTTGAAGGCTCAGTAGCGATGGGGTTATGATGATAGTAATGAAATCTAGCATGCCCCCCGATTGTGTAAGGAACTCCTTAAACAGTTCGAGTAATACGTTTTAATTTGTTAAATGATTAAGATTTGCTTAGACAATAATTGGCCTCTGGTAAGTAGTGTGTAGTCTGTAGTACTGTGTCGAACTTAGTCATAAACGGTTCGACACAGTACTACAGACTACACACTTCTTACCAGAGGCCAATTATTGTCTGTGAGATCGCAGTCAAGGGCTAGCTTGTAGTGGATTAAAAAAAACCATTGCTCAATCTGTAAGAGCGAAAATACAATGGACAAAAAGTCCGCTCATGCTCTCCCACTGTATGTAAATGATAGAGGAGCATGGATTTGATCGCTCCAGCAATGCTGGGGACAGCGGTTACTTATTATAAATTAGTGTTTGAATATTAGTATTCAATTCGATGCTTTGATACGGGTAGACTGAGTATGTCACGCTCTCTTTAAACATTTCTGTGGTGGTGTCGTGTGGTGCGGGTTGTTACGTTCCCTCAAATATGGTCGAGCGAAGCAATGGCTGGATCATGCGTCATGCTCGTGAACGGGTGCCACCGGCGGGAATGGGGCTACTTTCTGTCTGCCCGTCTTTGACATGAATTGAATAAACAAATTTAAGAAATCCATTAAAAGTATGCTCCTGAAGCTTATTATACTGTTGAAGATTATGTAAATGATAGAGGAGCATGGATTTGATCGCTCCAGCAATGCTGGGGACAGCGGTTACTTATTTATTTTTATTTAATTTATTTAATTAGTACGGACAAGCCAGTTACACTAATCAATTCAAAAAAAAAAAAAGAAAGAAAAAATGACACAGCACAACTTACAATTAATAACAGTAATAAATAATTAAATCACACAAATTTTCTTAAAAAAAAAAAAAAAAAATTACATAACACAAATTAAACTTAATAACAATAATACATAGTTAAACATTAAAAAAAAAGAGATAAAAAATTAAAATTTGTATAATAATATCACATACAATTATTTAAGAGAGCTGCATGGTTTGTGAGTTGTAACCTTCGCAAAACTTCAAGCACCTACTCACAACCATGCTCCATTGATCTGCAAATAAATCACAGGGGGGAGACTCGGTCAACAACGTATTCAGTGCGGTCAGTGTGCGCGGTATTGGGGATCTAGCCCGCGAGACAGTGCGGCAAGGCCGGACAGCAAAAAATCGGCGACAGCGGCACTGACGTAGTTGGGTGTAATTATTAGGTGCCCATATGCGGCACACCTTGTTATGAAGCTCCAGGCAGTCTATTTTTCCTGTAAGAATTTTACATATAGTGACGAGTTGGTCACAAGCTCGCCGGGTTTCCAATGCATTAAATCCCAAGTGGCCTAACAGAAACTTTGTGGGATAGAGATACGGATAATATCCATGGAGACGTTTGTATAGGTATCTCAGAAAGGCTTTTTGTACTTTTTCGAGTTGAAGAGCATATGTACTTTCGTAAGGATTCCAAACACAAGAGCTGGTTTCTAATTTGCTACGCACAAGCGAATCAAATAATAGTTTTATAGTGCGGCGGTCATGGAAGTCACGGGTATTCCGCAACACAAATCCCAGCCGCCGAAACGATTCGGAGGCGAGCGTAGAAATGTGACTATGAAAAGTGAGTTTGGGGTCAAAGGTCACTCCTAGGTCTTTTATGAAAGTCACTCTAGGCAAGAAAGCCGTACCCATACTATAACCGAAGTGGATAGGATGCTTCTTCCGTTGGAAAGTCATTACTGAGCATTTGGATATATTAAATTCCATTTTATTAAGTTTGCTCCAACGAATCACAGCGTCAAGGTCTCTTTGAAGTGCTACACAATCCGCCTCTGATTCTATTTTGGAGTATAATTTTAAATCATCGGCATATAACAGACACCGAGCCTTATTGAGTACTGAAGGTAGGTCGTCAACCATTATCAAAAATAGGAGAGGTCCCAATATCGACCCTTGACTAACACCAGAACGTGTATGATATTGCTCAGACTCATAGAGACCAAGTCGAACAAATTGCTTTCGGTCACGGAGGTAACTGGAAATTAGCTGTAGAAGATTAGGAGCAAAGCCAATTTTACTTAACTTTGTTAACAAAATGTCATTATTGACTCTATCAAATGCTTTCCGGAAATCAAAATAAAGCACATCCACTTGACTGCCGTGATCTAAGCAATCGGAAATGAAGTCAACCAATATTAAAAGGTTGCTATTTACTGAACGCTTACTTCTGAAGCCATGTTGCTCATCTCGAAGGTATAAATTAACTTGTTACACTTGTTACACAATTAACTTATGTACACATTGATATAGTAATTGTAAATGAATTATTTAAAAAGAGCAACCACCGAGTTTCTTGCTGGTTCTTCTCGGTAGGAATGGCATTCCGAACCAGTGGTAGATTCACTTGACGATTCAAAAGTACTTGTAAAAGTTTATTTGAAAAAAAAATATTTGATTTTGATTTTTTTTTGAAACTACAGAGGCGCCGCACGTAGGCATCCCATCTAGTACCTACATAAAGTACATATTATATGTATATCGATGATAAAATGTCATCCCTCGCAAATTGTTATCGAAATACTATAGATATCTTCTGTGGTAGTTTCTCAACCAACAAAAAGAAATTTCCGACACTTTGTTTTTATTTTAGTTTTTAATTAGTACCCAAATAATATGCATGCCATGTCCACGTCGAAAGGACTCAATTATAAATACCTCTGTGAATTTTGTCCAATTTTTAAGGTTGATTTTATAATTGCAGTCAGTTTTGTGGACTATTAATTAATAAAAAAAGTGTGTGTGTGTACAATTCACACACGGCAGAAGTGAAAGTTCAGGAACTTCAGAATAGAGATAATGAGATAAATAGAACTCATATTCTATCTCATTGTCTCGCAGGTTAAATCCTGTTATGAATATGTTTGTCTCTTTTTGGTGTCGCTTTTTCGTTTCATCGAATTTTCAAATCACAACGATTCTAAGAAGTTTCACTTCAAAAATGACCCGTAACATTAATACCTAGTGTGTTTCCGCCCTAAAGGTCAGTACTATGTGTCAGTCAATTACAATGCTAATAGATTAATGGATTAAGGAAAATGGCTTTTACCGAAACTCATTGTGTGCTCCAAATCAAACCGTCCTAAGCTAATAACGCGACTGACCAGCCAGATCAAATGGAAACAAAGGGAACTGGAACGAATTTTGTGTGATTGAATTAGAAAACAAACACAATATTTATTTTGTTTTAAACCAAATAATTACCTAATACATAGTTTAAATACGTATAGTAGGTACTTTAAATACTAGCTGATGCCCGCGACTTCTTGCGCGAATAATAAGTTTTTTTTTAAATTCTCACGGGAACTCTTTAATTTTCCGGTCCCTTGCTCTCTTGCGGGGTGATTGAAAGACAAACCCATAAAACCAATAAACCAACAAACAAACACATTTCGCATTTATATAATACTAGCGAATTCCCGCGACTTCGTCTGCGTGGTTTGAGATTTATTGGTTCCTACAGGAACTCTTTAATTTTCCGGGAAAAAAGTAGCCTATGTGCTATATTCCTGACTATAATCTATCTCTGTGCCAAATTCCAGCCAGATCCGTTCAGCCGTTGGCGCGTGATTGAGTAACAAACATCCATATCATACATCCATACATCCATCCATACATCCATCCAAACATTCACATTTATAATATTAATAAGATTAGTATGATTACAAGATAAAGATCACGACTTCGCCCGCGTACAGTAGGATTATTGATTTCCGCGGATACTCACGATATCAAGCCCCCAAGCCCCCAAGCCCCCAAGCATCGACGAGACCCCAAGCGCTCGTCGCAGTGCCGTCAGTAGTGAGTGTCGCGTCATCGCATGTTCGATGCGCAAGTTTGTGTGAGTGAGCTGTTACGAACGTTTCTCGGTAGTTTCCATACTGGTTGTATCTGTTTACTGTGCAGTAAGCCAGCAATTCGCACCGGCACAACACCACACCACACAAATCTTCCAAATCAGTCTCAACGTATGTTACTCTGACACCGGAGCATCTTCAGGAGATGTTGACTCGACAATGCAGGATTGTAAATTTTTACAATCATGCATTGTCTGGTCAAATCGGTTGAGTCATTATGGCGTGAAAGAGTAACAAATATCTAAACAAAAAAATTACAAACATACAAACTGTAATATGAGTAAGATAAGATAATATAAGATATAGTAGATCTTATGAAGATACTTCGAAAACCAATAAGTTCATACAGATACCAACGATTAGATTGAAACCACATAAATGTACACAAATTGCCATCCCAGGGATCGCCGGCCTAACTCCTCCTACTATTATTGCCAAAGTGAATTCCCCGTTCATCAAACATAATGAATTACTCCCACAAAACTATTCTAACTACCCCCCAAGTCAGAGTCACCACTTCTTTGTATTTAGGCCGAAGTTCCATACAACTCGATTCCCTTGTCAATTGGCCAGGCTGGCTGGGGTAATAGATAATGAACTTAAATATCCAACTACTTAAGCCCAATTTGGCGTGTAGTTAAACTTTGTTTGGAAGTTAGAAGTTGGGGGGCGATATACACTTTGTCGTGTAATACTTGAGCTGCCTGTATTGGGTTGTCTTGAAGTTGTCAGTGTTTGAGTTAGTTTCTTATATGATCCGACTATTGAAGTTTAAGGAATGGATCCATCAGTAACTATCTTTAAGATGCTTAAAGCTTTATAATTAATTATAGTTCAAGAAAGTACAAGAAAGCGTACTTTAGTCCCATACTTAAAAGCTGTTAATAGTCGCTTAGCGTTTGCTAAAGAGTGTCCGCGTTCTTGCGTAGTATTCTTGGTATATCTGCCTAGTAGAATTTGTCAAGAATTCCGCTATACGATTGAAAACACAATAAGGAAGCATTAAAACTAATAATAATTGGTACTAGAAGGTTTTAATACTGCTCTACGAGCATATAGACCTCTATCAAGTAGATATTAAAAAATTTTTGAACTACTTAACACTTTTATCTTGTTGCGTGTCTAATTTATAAAATCAATAGGTTTTGTTTCTTTTTAAATTGGCAATACCATTTTACTGTAATATCTGTAATTTTTACCGTCCGCGTGGATTGAGGTTTTTTGGTTCCCGCGGGAACTCTTCAATATTTCGGGATAAAAAGTAGCATATGTGTTATTGCAGACTATAATCTATCTCTCGACCAAATTTCATCCAGATCCGATCCGGCGTGATTGAGTAACAAACATCCATCCATCCATCCAAACTTTCGAATAAAAATATTAGTATGGATATCAGACGTATAAGTTTAACCAGACCCAAAAAAATCCACTTCATAAAAGCTGTTAAACGACTCACTTGTAAATAGTACTTGAGCGACTAAAACTTCGTTATAAATAAAATTCCGGATAATTTCTTCTTAACTCGTTTTTCTTCATCAGAGTTAAGAAAACCGTGCTTGTTAAGGTGATTGCTCGTTAGAACTTATTTAGTTATATACTGAGTATAATATTAAAAGTTTTTATACTCGTAGTTTGTATTGGACACTTCAACCCTAGTTCTTACCCTAGTAATCTTTAGGTACTTATTTCTCGTTATGACTGTTTAGCTTACCCAACTTCTAAAAAACCGGCCAAGTAAGATTTAATACTATTTACTTTTTTAAATACAAGTTTATTTTATGGGGACTTTCTAGAGCGAGTCAAATCCATGTTCTTTTATCATTTACTTACATAATCTTCAACAGTGTAATAAGATTTTTTTGATGAACTTCGGCTTAGGACTATAACATTAAAAAACCCAGCTGAGTTTGTTGTGGGCGCGTTTGGAACCCTCGTAGCTTTAGTTTTAAGATACCGTAACTGATTAATTATCACCATCATATTGTTTTATATGTTCTAGGACGTCATTAAGTGTACAGTGTACCAAATTTAAATAAATGTAATCTAAGATTTAAGCTAACCTTGGTTCCACGAGACCCGGGTACTCCACTCCATAAAGGTTTTATTTTATTTTTTTATTCTGAGATAGGCTTGCGCTTGACGACAATCATGATAAGGTCTAGGTTGGAACGCGCTTGCCTAGAAGATGCCTATTCACTCTTGCCTTGAAGGTACTTAAGTTATAAGTGGCAGGAAACACGTGCGCTGGGAGGGTGTTCCACACCCTAGCGGTTCGGATCAGAAACGTCGAGCAAAAACGTTTCGTGCGGGCAGATTGGACATCAACCACATAAGGATGCCAACGCTGACGGTTTCTCGCTGTTCTGTGGTAGAACGGGAACGGGTGGAAGGTTGAATGAAAGATATTAGTATAAAAGTATATGTGAAGTAGAGATGTATCTGTGTGAAATCGCTCGTAGCGCTCAGGTACGCGAGCAATGAACTGTACTTACAACCAAGGATTTACATTAAGCCAGTAATCTCGGCCCGATAGCCGCTTAATGAGCTGGCTAACGAAGATTAACTGCTATAAAATTACCTGAATTAAATGTCCATAAAACTATACTACTGCTGTACTTTAAGTATACTTATGCCATTATATTAACAGTTCAAAACTAAACTAGCAGACGTGTCTAGGACGTGTCTGCTACACTAGATCGACATTCAGACAGACACACTTCGCATTTATAATATTAGAGAGTATGGATAGGATAGTATAGATTAGTATGGATATGGATAGAGCAACTTGTGCCAGGTTTGTAAAGTCTCTAGTCTCTACCACTGTTTTAAATAAGAAATTCTTACAAGCTTTTAATTAACTTGCAATGGTTGAATCTTGCAACTGAATTTTAAGAAATTTATTCCCAACCGATAGAGCTGAAATTTTGCAGTACGTTTAATTAGTTTGGATGACAATGTATGGTTAGTTATGTGACGTTCTAAATCCAATATGGTGGACTAGTTATTTTTTATGTACCCCCATGGTATGGGTATCAATTAAAAGTGTTTGCTGAGAATACGAAAAATAAAAATACGTCACACTAAATTCAATATGGCGGACGATACAAGCCTGTTTTTTTTAATTTGTTTTAATGATTTAAGACTTATTCTACCTAGAAGGTGCAAAACATAAACTGTAAAACTAGTTTATATCTTGGCAAACGCGAAGTGGAAGTTAGTGTAAAATAAAACCTAGGGCTAAACTGAAATCTAGGGCTCGTTAGTTAGCGAGATGAGGAGACGTGACGACGCGCGACGGCCAAACAGCAATATCCGGTAGCAAGACTATTTTTTTAATATCTATAAAGATACCTGTTACCTACTTAGCGGAAAATGGAAACTGGATGAATTTTGTAGGTACATAATAAAAATTTTATATGGAAAACCCGCTAAATAAATCCATGCTAATATTGTAAATGTGAAATAGCATAGCATATAGCATATCATATAGCATAGCATATAGCATATCATATAACATAGCATATAGCATAGCATATAGCATAGCATATAGCATATCATATAGCATAGCATATAGCATATCATATAGCATAGCATATAGCATAGCATATAGCATAGCATATAGCATAGCATATAGCATAGCATATAGCATAGCATATAGCATAGCATATAGCATAGCATATAGCATAGCATATAGCATAGCATATAGCATAGCATATAGCATAGCATATAGCATAGCATATAGCATAGCATATAGCATAGCATAGCATATAGGATAGCATATAGCATAGCATATAGCATAGCAATTCCCGATACTTTCGATACCGGGAATTCCCGGGAGCATGCCCTAGTAGAGACTGCAAATATTAGCCATTCACTTTGTTCACTTTGCATAGTAGAAAACCGCGATTTATTAATTAATGTATTGTGTGTCTAAAACGTCGCAATTGTTTTCATGAAAATTAATTTATTAGATACATTCGTTCACATAATTAATTATAACGATCTTCATTGGTTACGGCATGTTCAAACGTTTCATTCGGAAATTGAAATCATGTCAAAAATACTAGGTAAAAATTACATCCATATTATACATACTAATATTATAAACCATCTTCTCAACCGATTTTGATAAAATTTGGTAAAAAGATAGGTTGTATCTCGAGGAAGGACATAATTACCGGACTTTTTATCCTGGAAAATTAAGGAGCCTGAATAAAAAAAAAACTAAATTCACGAGGACGAAGTCGCGGGCATCATCTAGAATTAATGCAAAAGTTGTGTCTATCTATCTATGTATCTGTTTGTCTGTCTGTCCTTCACGATCCATCTGTTCGACCGATTTTGACGAAACTTGGCAAGAAGATAGGTTGCATCCCGTGGAAAGACGTAGCCTTTTCCTAGGAATATTTGTATCCCAGAAAATCAAAAAGTTCCCACAGAAATTCAAAACTTAAATCCACGTGTACGAAGTCGCGGGCATCATCTAGTGCTTCTAGGTATCTTCTACCTTATCCAGTATCCTCTGTTTTCTGACTGTAATGAAGTTGTTACTTCATAGGTTTTGATGTTCCCTGCTATCGAAACGGTCAATACAGATCTTCATAGTACTAACTACTAACGAACCTGGTATTAATTAAACAGAGTATTTCATCGAGCACTAACTACTGCCTTTATTTAGTATCGAGAACTGACGAGCGAGACTAGCGTCATTATAAAGTAGTCAGTCAGTGTCTGATACTCGCTAGCAACAGCCGTGTTAGTGTTCTCGCGCAACGTGCTGACATAGCGCAATGCGCTCGCGCCCGCGTCGCGTACCTACGTTACAATGACCCAGTTTGGTTATTGCTGCGTAAGACCATCGCTACGTTAATATAATTTATTTATATACTAGTGCTATACTGCAGTCATGGCCTCGCCAATTAAAATTAAAACGGAAACGGAGCATATGCTATTCAAAGCTTATAATGAACAAAAAGCTGAGAAAGAAAATCTTCAGCACCTTATTCAAGTGATGAAAAAAGAAATACATGACCTACAACAGCAAATTAAAAAACTTACGGAAGAGAAAAATGCTAGTACTAGTGGTCCATCCACCACTACTACTGAGAAAAAATCCTCTGAACCCACGGAATACCACACGGACGAAGAGGAACTAGCTAAAGAGACGGAGTGGATAAGGGTGAAAACTAGAAAAAAAAGGAAATTGAGCACTTCACCTGCTCATCACCAACAGTCAGACAATACCACCGAAACTGACGATGACGCTCCACAAAGAAAAACTAAAACGCAAAAAATACCTCCACCACCGCCTATAATTGTAGATGGGGTAAAAAACTATCAGTCGTTTTTTGACATGTTATCGGAAAATCAAAATGAAGACTCCTTCAAGATAAAAATGATGAATGGAGAAAATGTCAAAATTAACACCAACTGTGAAGAGACATATAGAAAAATAACAAAGTTATTATCCACAAACAAGCTACTCTGGCACTCCTATGAAAACAAACAAGAGAGGCCAATTAGAGTTATGGCAAAAAAGTTGCACTCCACGTACAAGCCGGAAAGAATCGTTGAAGATTTAAAGAAGAAAGGTTTTAAAATAGAAAATGCAGCTAACAAATTAAGGTGGAAAAACAAGGAACCACTAAATATGTTTATGCTCACCTTCGAAAATGGTGAGGACATAAATAAAATTTATGGAATTACATCGATATTAGGATGTAAAGTGGAAATCCATCCGCTAAAAACATCGAAGTTAGTTCCCCAGTGCAAAAGGTGTCAAACCTATGGGCATACCCAGAAATACTGTTGCAGAGAGCCAAGGTGTGTAAAGTGCACTGGAAAACATTTAAGCGCAGACTGCAAGAAACCAGCAGATCAAAAACCCAAATGTGTCCACTGTGGCGAATCTCACCCGGCCAATTATAGAGGATGCATAGTTGCCAAAGAAATGCAATCCCTTAAGAACAAAGCTACCAAAAAGCCCCCAGCTGATGTCAATTACTCACAGGTACCTCGTGAAACAGGTAAGCAAAAATCATCTAATAATAAGCAACATGCAGAAACTACGAAAAGCTCTAAGACTGTTACATATGCTCAAATAGCATCTAATAAAAGCACAAAGAGCAATGAACATTCAAATAGCCCCTTCGAAGAGAAACTAGACGCAATTCTCAAACTTATGACTTCATTTGATGAACGTTTAAGTAAACTAGAAAGTAGCAACAACAAAGCTACCAACAAAGCAAGAAAATAATTAATTATGGGATTAAAAATTATGGCTTGGAACTCAAATGGACTACTTCAACACCAGCATGAGTTACAAGTAGTCCTTGATACCGAAAGCATTGATGTGTGTTTAATATCAGAAACACACTTCACAAAAGAATCTTACATCCGATTAAGAGGATACAAGATTTACCATGCACTACATCCTAATAACTCTGCAAGAGGAGGTAGTGCAGTAATAATAAAAGAACATCTAAATCATTACGAACAAAGCAAGTACGAAAAATTAGAAGTACAAGCAGTGGCAATATGTGTCGAAACAGAACGTTTTCCTTTAACCATTGTAGCTGTATATTTTCCACCGCGATATGCGCTAAAGAAAGATTATTATACAGATTTTTTAAAACTATTTGGCAACAGATTTATCATTGGAGGTGATTTCAATGCCAAGAATACATTCTGGGGCTCGAGACTTACCACAACAAAAGGTAAAGAACTCTTGAGTGCTATCCAAAATATTAATTGTGATGTAGTAAGCACAGGAACGCCAACATACTGGCCTACAGACCCCAAAAAGATACCAGATCTCATAGATTTTTACATATATAAAAATATATCACCAAAGTATCTAAATATTGAACAGAAATATGACATGAATTCTGATCATTCTCCTATTATGTTAACAATTAGCGAAAACATAGCATATAAAGAGACTAATGCTACACTAGTTAATAAAAATACTGACTGGGATAGCTTTAAGATCGACTTGAATAATAGAATAAACCTACAAGTTCCTCTAAAAACACCTGAGCAACTTAACTTTGAACTAGAACAATTCATAATTGATATACAGCAATCGGCTTGGCAGAACACGCCAACTTCTAAGAAGTGGCGAAAGGGGGCAACATATCCCCGTAAAATCATCAAACTCATTAAAGAAAAAAGAAAACAGAGGAAAAAATGGCATTATTCAAGATCCCCACAAGATAAAAGACTCCTAAACAAACTAACTAAACAAATCAAGAGAGCCATACAAAAGTTTAATGAAGCCACCTTAAAAAATCATCTTCAAAGCTTGACCGCTGATCGTGATTCTAACTATGCCCTCTGGAAAGTCACAAAAAACATGAAAAGACCTATAACCCAAATTCCTCCAATCAGGGATGTTAATGGCAAATGGGCAATCAACAATACACAAAAAGCTAAATTATTTGCAAATCATCTTCAAAGTATATTCCAACCAAACGATGGTGACGCACATCAAAATGACCTCCAGCAAACTCAACCAATAGAGGAAGACATCGATATAAAACTCGTCACACCAAAAGAAGTTTTACGGGAAATTAAATATAACCTGAGCAAAAAGAAATCACCGGGCTACGATCTTATCACCGGAGAAGTCTTAAATAATTTACCACGCAAAGCCCTCGTTAAGCTTACTAATTTAATCAATGCATCATTTCGACTTAAGTATGTACCTGATTTATGGAAAATTGCTGAAGTCATTATGATAGCCAAGCCAGGGAAACCTCCCCAAGAAACAACGTCGTACAGGCCAATCTCACTGCTACCCATAATGTCCAAACTATTTGAAAAGCTATTGCTTAAGAGAATTAAACCCATAATAGATGACAAAAATATCGTACCAAACCACCAATTTGGATTCAGAGAAAAGCATTCTACAATTGACCAGGTTTATAGAATAGTTAACATAATTGAGCAAACATTGGAAGAAAAAAAAGTTTGCACTACTGTATTTTTAGATGTAGCGCAAGCCTTCGACAAAGTATGGCACGAAGGACTTATATCTAAGCTGAATATTATATTGCCCAAAGCATATTCAGAAATTTTGAAATCATATATTACTAACAGAATGTTCAGAATTCGTCAAGAAGATGCATATTCGGAATTAAAGGAAATAAAAGCTGGGGTTCCACAAGGAAGTGTACTTGGTCCGGTCCTGTACCTCTTGTACACCAGTGATATCCCGGTGTCAGAAAACAATGTGATTGCTACTTTCGCTGACGATACTGCCATAATAGGAATCGGAAAAAGTCACGATGAAGCAGTCACAAAAGTCCAAACTTCTATTAATAAAGTCTACGACTGGACGACCAGGTGGCGAATTAAGTTGAACGAATCAAAATCGGTCCATATAGATTTCACAAATAAAACACCGAAATATCACCCGATTTACATTAATGGGCAACAGATAACGTATGCTAATACAGCTAAATACCTCGGTATGACTCTGGATACAAAGCTGAGGTGGAAAACGCATGTTAAAAAGAAACGAGAACAGCTAGAAATACGTTATAAAAATATGTATTGGCTACTTGGCAGAAAATCATGTATGTCAATACACAATAAAATTCTATTATATAAACAAGTCCTAATGCCTATTTGGACTTATGGCATACAGCTGTGGGGCTGCACTAAAAAATCAAATATTCAAATAATACAAAGATTTCAAAACAAAGTACTGCGCAACATCGTGAATGCACCTTGGTACATTAGAAATGACGTAATTCATCGGGACCTGAAAATTGAATACGTCGACAAAGTGATCACCAAATTCGCAGAAGTCCATGATCATCGGCTTCACCATCACGTTAACGTCGAGGCAATCCAGTTGCTCGACGTTACGCAATTAGTGAGAAGACTAAAAAGGACAAAACCCTTTGAGTTAGTGTATAGTGACTAGTGATAGTGTAGTGAAGTGCTGCCTAAAAGAACACATGAACAAAGTGCCTATTTAACGAGAAAGACTAAGATAAGTCATTGGACGATTTCTTAGTACATAAGTTAATTATAAGCTTAGGTTAAATTAAAATTACTTATTAGTCAAATAGTTTGGCTAGATTGTAATTATATTGAGCACCCTTCATTGGTACTCAATAATAGAAAAAAAAAAAAAAAAAAAAAATTATAAAGTACTTCCTGATGCCCGCAACTTTGTCCGCGTGGATTAAAATTCTTTGATTCCCGGCGTTACCAACATAAATAAAAAGTATGACTATGTCCTAACCCTACATGTATCCTACCCATATACAAAATTTCATCAAAATCGGTTGATAAGATGGGATGTTAAAGCGTAACAGATAGGCACACTTACGCATTATTAGTACACATATTAGTACGGACAATTAAGTTAAGACCCAATTCACGTCAACGTTTTTCGATGATCGAAATCGAATCAAAGTTGGTGAAATATAAAATCTTATACTAACCATCCGGGTGTATGTAACCGGATATTGCTGTCTGGATAGATCACTTCATCTCGCGCGTTGCTCTGAAAGGCGGGCCTATTACGTAGCTTTTGATGCTGATATTGCAATCGTGGCAATCGATCTCCTCGCATGTTTTCTAAGCCTACTTAATCGTTCTATTCATTAGTTATACGGCTTCTAATTAGTAATCTTCTCTCAGAGAGTTTGTAGACCTATGTCGGTGCGCGTTAATCTCAGGAATAACTGCATGGTTTTTTGACAGTTTTCACCAATAAATAAATAATAAATAAAATCCTTATTTTTTCCAAAGTAAATAGAACAATGGATTAATCATTAGACTGAGTTATCTCAGTATTTATGTCGTGGACAGCATAATATATTGATTGTATGAGCGACATGGTGGTCAAAATGCGTGGCCGATTTAAATTTCATCCGGATAATTCAAATTTCAGCCCGGATATCCGGACGCCCTGATCATTTTTAACACACTCCAATTACCCACTGCATTACTGTATAATATTATATTTCAGATGCTTATCATTAGTTTTAGAACCTTAGCGATTTTCGGGGATAAAAAGTGACCCGTATTTGCGATACAAGCTGTATTTGTACCAATTTTCGTCAAAAAAAGTTCAATTGATTGGCCAAAATATACAAAGTGCCAGACGGACATATTTATGCTTTTATAATATGAATATATGGATGTCAAAGATAAACGCAATCCCTACGCTAACATATGTTATGTTAGGCCAAATCATTTCTGTATTTCGGTCGTGGACGGCAATATATTATTGCTAATGTATGCGCAACCCGGCTATCATACGCGTGACCGATTTACTTCACGCGTATAATTCAAATTTGTACCCGGATATCCGGCGCGGACGTGAGTGCAATGCTTAATTGAAAACCCTGAATATCTCCCACTTACTCCAGTCATTGCAAACTTATTTCTTACGCCATGCTATTATCTTATCTACTGTATCCATTCTAATACATGAAGCGTTTCTATCTGCCTGCTATGCTTTTTCTATCTGTCTGTCTGTTTGTTATCTTAATGTTACTGATTTTGACGAAATTTGATACATATATCTGATTTCATCGCATTTCAATCCACGCCGAAGAAGTCTAGATAAAAATCTCGTGGCAACTCTCTGGATCTCAGGTTTTTAGGATTTCTATGTACCAAATTTCGTCAAAATCAGTTGCATAAAGCTAACAAACAGACAAACAGACTCTACTACCTACGTACTATTTAAGTGTGTTATCGATAACGCATATAACTCAGAAAAGTTAGAAGTGCGTGCCCGAGGATCGAATTTCCGACCATCTGAACCACTAGGAACTATTACCGCTTTTTTGTAAGTAAGTTAGCAAATCTCTCTATTTATCTTTTCATTTCAAATTATTACGGCGCGCCCGATGCTGTTGACGTTTCGTGTTTTCGGTATTTAGAAATAAGTTTGCTTCTCAATTTTAGGTACAATAGTACAATAATTTACTGTTTGTTTGTGACACCATCAATGAATAAATAATTAATATTTTTAAAAGTCGTTTGAAGAATTTTTACCTATCTCAGTAGTTACATAGTTAGTCATTTTATGTGTATTGCTTAATATTTTATATTTGTATATGTTAGCTTATGTATGTTAAACTTATGTACGTATGTATGTTTTGTATGTAGGTAGTATTGTATGATAGCTGATATTTATAGTTTATTTTATTTGTAGTTTGCGCACCATCCCGTTTGTATTCTCTTCTCCTTTCTCCAAAGGTTGTCTGGAAGAGATCGCCTTAGGCGATAAGACCGCCTTTGCATACTGTGATGTCCTAGTTGTAATTTTATTGTCTTTTTCATGTCCTTTTACTTGTGTGCAATAAAGATTTAAATAAATAAATAAATAAATAAATATATTTTCTTTCTTTCTTTCTTTTCTTATGCGGTATGAAGGAAATTCTAAGGAATAAATCCACAGAAAGCCAAGAAATTAAATCTCAGAAGAAATCACCGTACGTATATAATATAAAATGATAGTGGTATATCCCACGAGAATCGTATAAGCCCGCCATAATTTTTCGCGAGCCATTATATATCAACCCGGGCGGGAGTACGTTTCCTAATATACCGGGCCGGAACCCGGATTTCACGGATGAAACTTCTCTATTTGGGGTACTAATAAGACACGATTTTGTAGCTTTTATTGCGTATATTTATTTTTGATTAGATTTCTTACTTATTAGTTTTTTTTTTATTCCAATTCGATCGTAAAAAACTTTATTTTAAGTATTTTGAGAGGTAGGCTACTAATTAACAGCCAAACATTATTCCATAAACTCTGAAGATTGAAAATGATATAAAACAATCTTACTTCTTACTAATATTATAAAAGCGAAAGTTTGGATGGGTGTATGGATGTTTGTTAGTCAATCACGCCCGAACGGCTGAACGGATCTGGATGAAATTTGACACAGAGATTGATTATAATCTGGAAGTTATTCCACCACATAGGCTCCTTTTTATCCAGGAAAACTAAGGAGTTCCCGCGGGAACCAAAAAAAACCTCAATCCACGCGGACGTATTCGCGGGCTAGTAAAACAATAATTATAAAGAAGTTTATTTCGAGTAACTATTGTCAGCTTTACGTTTAAAATTGTTTTTTTTAATACTAAAAACAATTAATCATAATATTGGTATCAAAATTAAAGTGAAATACTGCCAGAGATTCGTACCTATAATCGGGTCATAATTTCTCGCGGACCATTATAAATCAGCCCGTTCCTCAATATACCCGGCCGGAACCCGGATTTCACGGATGAAACCGTTCTATCTGGCCATTTAACGAGATATTATTTGATCGAAATATTAAAAATAATAAAGTTCCGTGATATTTAAAAAATTTCCCATAGTATGATCTTTTAATTATAGACTATACTAGTACTAGTGTATACTAGTACTAGTACTAGTGTCGCGGTAGTCTGTGACTGTTCAAGAAAATTTGACAGCGAGTGTTTACTGAGCTTGGATTAGGGATGTAACCTATGTCAAAAAAAAATTATTTCTTACTGATTATTAAATAGTCTTGTGACTGGGAAAAATAAATTGATTGATTGATTGATTGATTGATTGATTGATTGATTTTGTCTTCCAATATACCTAAAATTCAATCCTCGATAATTTATAAGATAGATGACCATTGTAAAGACCAGTAAAGATTAAAGAAACAAGCGTGTTTAAATTTGATGACGTCACAACTATGTATTTCATACAAACTTCCATGCTAGAAGCGCGTTTTTTGATTTGCTAAAGCGTTGCTGATTTGAATGAGTTGTCATCATCCCTATTGACGCAGAGCCATGTGTGTACAGTCTCAAAAACTTACCTGACCCGGTGGTCAAAATTGGAACTAACTTTGATGCTGTTTAGTTTTAGTTTTTTTTTTTTTTTTTTAATATTTGTACTACTAGCGACGCTGTTACACACAACATCCATCCATCCAAACTTTCTCATTTATAATATACGTAATATTATAAATGAGAAAGTTTGGATGGATGGATGTTTGTTACTCAATGACGCCAGAACGGCTGAACGGATCAAGATGAAATTTGGCACAGAGATAGATTATAGCCTGGATTGTCACATAGGCTACTTTTTATCCCGGAAAATTAAAGACTGCCCGCGGGAATCAAGAAACCTCAATCGACACGGACGAAGTCACAGACATCATCTAGTTTCACATAAAAATTAATATCTATGGACAAAAACACACTAGGTACATAAAAAAATGTCTGACGGAAAAATACTGAAGGCAAGGATAGATTTTTCGAAATTCTCTCGCGCGTCACGGGCAGTCACTAGTTATACCCTGAGCTATCACCCCCTTGAGTAAATGTTAAAATCATATAGAAGCTGTAAAATAAAGAATTATTAGAAAATAATAACATGAAAATTTGGCGTTAATTACTTGAAGCCCTGCTCTCGAATTAATCTAAAGGAATATTGTGAAAATTGAAACAAAAAGGTCTAGTGTGAGTTGAGCTCGAGCTTTGAGAGGGTTCCATACTTTCCGTTCATTTATCCCATGTTCCTTTTCAAAGCTTATAGAACATCGATAGCATAGTGTAAATACATATTATAATACATCACACACCTTATTATGTCTAAACATAATAGTAGCGTTACCTCGCAAAACTATGCACTGTACTGATTTTTTGGGATTTTAGACGGACATTTTAATACCAAAAAACACGGTTAAAGCTTCGAAGGACCAGTACTAACTACGTGGTGCTCGAAAAATTGGACTTGCTTCAGTTTATGGCTTAAAACTTCTGAAGGACGTGCCATCCTATGGAAAAGTCAAGACAAAATCCACACTTTACATTATAAATGCGAAGGACTGTCTGTCTTTCTGTCTTCTACGCTTTCCCGGCTTATTTTCTAACGATTTTGATGTAAAGAGGTAGGTTTCATTCCGAGACACGAAATAGGCTCTTTTTTGACCCGGAAAATTAAGGAGTTCCCGCAGGAATTTAGATAACTTAATCCACGCGGAGAAAGTCGCGGGCATCATCTAGTTTTTCTTCAATTTGAGTGCAACCACAGCTGAGTGGGTTTTTAGAAAGTTTTTTTAAAAGTAAAGTTTACCATAAAGGTTAGATAAGCAATAAGCTGTCACCATCACAAGGTTACTATTTTTAAATAAGCCCTGTATTATATCACTCCATCAGTCATATCCTACAAACGGATGACCAACAAAGATAATCTATATAAGGCTTCCATTTTTCCATTACGGCTTACAAGGCACGGAACCCTAGAAACCCTACAACTTCCTAAAAGCACAATATAATTTAACCAATCTTTTTGCTTGATCAGTTTTAATCAGCCGCCCGTACATTAACGATATTAAACAAGGGGCGAAATATTTAAAGACAGATAATTGGCAATGAAATCATGTTTCATAAAAAAATCCATTACCTATAAAAGTAGCTGAAGCAAAAATTTTTTTATTGAAGGATATAAATTCTTAAACGGCTTTGTAATCTTTATTTTTATGAAAGAGTGCTTAATTTGAATCACTGCGGTTTAATAGGGTCGTAAAAGTTAATAGTAAGCCTTAAGGGCAAAATCACATTGCGGATAAGACGGGACTTATATTGTTTTATGCTAGCGTCGTATGTGAAATAAATTTTGTCGTGTCGCGGTAGTCTGTGACTGTTCAAGAAAATTTGACAGCGAGTGTTTACTGAGCTTGGATTAGGGATGTAACCTATGTCAAAAAAAAAATATTTCTTACTGATTATTAAATAGTCTTGTGACTGGGAAAAATAAATTGATTGATTGATTGATTGATTGATTGATTTTGTCTTCCAATATACCTAAAATTCAATCCTCGATAATTTATAAGATTGATGACCATTGTAAAGACCAGTAAAGATTAAAGAAACAAGCGTGTTTAAATTTGATGACGTCACAACTATGTATTTCATACAAACTTCCATGCTAGAAGCACGTTTTTTGATTTGCTAAAGCGTTGCTGATTTGAATGAGTTGTCATCATCCCTATTGACGCAGAGCCATGTGTGTACAGTCTCAAAAACTTACCTGACCCGGTGGTCAAAATTGGAACTAACTTTGATGCTGTTTAGTTTTAGTTTTAGTTTTTTTTTTTATATTTGTACTACTAGCGACGCTGTTACCGGGTCAAATAATGCATCATCACTTACCATCAGGTGTGATCGCAGTCAAGAACTAGCTTGTAGTGGATTAAAAATAAGCTTGTGGGACCTTAAGTAAGCTGCGAGGATACATCTGTCATGTAAAATTAACAGGAAAACGCCTGATTGCAAGTTTACGGCCCACTATTGAGCACACGTCTCCTCTCAGAATGGGAAGAATTTAGGCCAGAATCCACAAAGCTAGCAAAGTACGAATAGCCTTCACGCAAAACTTCACGATGGCCTCCTGCACCGTTAAAGTATAACTATAATTATATGTATGTGATCACTATAAGAATAATTGTATTGGAATGTAAAATAAATGAATATGAATAATATGAAGTATTTGCTTGAAACTATAACATCTCCGAAAAGGAGAACTTTAGAGGTAGGCTGATACTATTAATGATTCAATGATTCATATTTATATTCAATTAATTTGTCATGAATTTCATTTGAATAAATAATTAATTAACCAATAGGGAATATGCATGTATTTTTTTTATTTTTTTAAACTATTCTATAAGTGATTATATAACCGGAAAAAAATATAACACTTGCAAAATTTTATTAAATAAGCTAAAAAATAATAATTAAAACTACTATCATTTTCGGACGACTTAAACGCCCCCATTTTGGCGCGCTCGTTGTGACGTCACCGTGCACATGAATAAATTAACAACGAAGTGTTTGAGTGAAGTAAAGCGTAAAAGACTAAACTTATTGTGATGGAAGAGCACCCAAAAGCTTATTATAATTAATGTATTGTCCCTATGTGCAAAAATAATATTAAAACTGCACCTGACAAGATATATTTTCATATGCCCAAAGATACAAATACATACCTAGGTATAAGGAAAAAGTGGTGTAAGGTCAATGAATATAATATCATTGTGTAAGGTGATGAGGAGAGAAAATGTATCGTGCTTGAGTACCTAGTTTATATCGTTGTGAAGATTATTTCGACGTGAGTATTAAATATGTATGTACCTACCTACCTACCAAAAATCTTTTTCATTAAGAATCGCAAACAATTTAAACAATAAACTAACCTAAAAAATTTATTACATGTTCATAAAACTATTCTGATTCTTATTAATGTTACAAAATATATTATGTTTTTCATTGGTCAACAGCTGACTACGAGTGTAGATTTTGATCACAAAACGTTATAAGTTTATAACTAGGTTTTTTTGTTTGCACTGTTTAAAGTTCTATTGGAAAAGAATTTCTCAGTTGCCTTGACGAAAACAACCTAGTTTGTTAAAGTTCATAAAAATGTTCTCAACATTTAACGTTCATAATACCTACATATTATCTTTGATTATATTATAATACTAGCGCCCGCGATTTCGTCCGCGCGGTTTTGGGTTCCCGCGAGAACTCTTTAATTTATAGTTTACTACCAATAGTTGTTTATTGTGGCGAGTCTTTTTTCACAAGAAATCACTGCTTTCAGTTAATAATTCCCAAAAACACTAATAATTTATCATAAACAGCGGCAACACAATGCGAATAACCTTCAATAATCATACAAAACAAACGACCTGTTAGCAGTCGACTCAGACTACAGAGTGGATGGTGACGTCATGTTTCGTTCCGCCAATAGCGTTGCGTTTTAGAAATTTGAGCGGGATCTTGAAAAATACTACTTTTAAATAATTAAATTTATTAATAGAAACACGATAATTTGTAAAAATAATCATCTGTATATATTTCTTTAGCAATAAAGATTACACATAATTTTTTTTGTCCATTTCTAAATCACATGCATATTCCCCATTCTTTGATTTATTAAATTATTAAATAATATCGATGTAGTTTTATATTATTAAATAATATAAAACTACATCGATGTTCGATCAAAGTTTTTAACTCGTGGTAAAGCAATTATGAATCACTAATCATATTTTAACGACAATTAATGTTTTCATTGTTTGATATTTATTACTAGTTGAAAACACCTGAACCGTTTTAATTTTATGGGTTTCATTTGATTTTGGCATTATTATTTAAATACATGTACCAACAGCGTAATAGGGTAAAAAGAATATTTCCATTCTAAGTAATTAAGTTAGTAAAAACACTTTTTTACACACAAACAGAAATTATACATTCTTCGTGACACAATTTACACGTTGTTATGGTGTGAAGGCGGCTTTATCACTGCGAGTGATCTCTTCCAGGCAACTTATAGGAAACCCTAAATCCTTGCAAACGAAGTCGCGGGCATCATCTAGTACCTAAATAAAAATATTTTTTCCATTGCCTCCTTTACACTTCACACGCATTGCATTGGCCCAGCCAAGTTCCTTGTTTATGTACATAATTCCTTATTCAAGTCAATTCCGCTTCAAGCGGAAATATTGTAATAACCGTTTTGAACTGTATTCCAAACAGAGAGCTACGGGGAGCTATATTTCACGAGCGTCTAATATTTACTCAGCGCTGGATTCGCTGCAAAGCGCTCTTCTTTTTCTCATCTGCTTGTTATTCTATGGGACGAACTTAAAGCTTGATTAAATCACTGCAGGGTCCTCGACTAGAGGCTACGAAACCAGCGGGCTACTAGTCAAATCAGCAACTCTTTGTCAAATGTTAAAATCGTATAGGATATATTATTAATTTTATTCCACTACAAGTTGACTGCGATTTCACCTGATGGTAAGTGACGATGCCGTCTAAGATAGATAGCGGGCTTACCTGTTAGGGATATGGATATTAAACTCATACCCCTAGTCAGTTTCTACACGGTTTCGTACCGGAACGCTAAATCGCTTGGAAGTAAGTCTTTGCCGGTAGGGTGGTAACTAGCTACGGCCGAAGCCTCCCACCAGACCAGACCAGAGAAAATTCAGAAATTATAATTCCCAAATTGACACTGCCAGGAATCGAACCCGGGATAATCGATGACGTAAATTTTACTTATTTTGAAAACTTTGACCAATTATTATAAAAAAATCACAATTCTTGGAGAAGAGGAACGTGGATTTGATTCGCTCCAGCAATGCTAAGGACCACCACCACTACAGCCCATTAACGTCCCACTGCTGAGCACAGGCCTCCACTCTCATAGGAGAGAGGGAATTAGAGCTTAGACCCACCACGCTGCTCCAATGCGGGTTAGTGGGCTTTAACGACTATTATCATGTTAGTGAATTGATAATAACCGGGACCGACGGCTTAACGTGCTCTCCGAGGCACGGGGGTGAAACACCGCCAACTTCCAACTCCGGGCTGGCACTGAGAATTTCCTAATTGAAAAACCCAATACCTACAATTATTATGCCCGACCGGGAATCGAACCCAGGACCTCGTGATCCGCAGTCGACTAAGCTAACCGCTTGACCAACGAGGCAGTATTTACTTTACACATATTATTATTATTTTATTATGTATCTAGGTACACATTGATGTAATTATAAATATTTTATTTTCAAAAGAGCAACCACCGAGTTTCTTGCTGGTTCTTCTCGGTAGGAACGTTATTCCGAACCCGTAGGTAGATTCATTCGACAATTCAAAAGCACTCACAAAGTTTATTTGAATAAATAATATGAGTGTGAGTACAAGCAAACTTTTCCATTTGTAATACTGGTAGGATCACAATCGCAAGGATTTGTTACACCTGCTAGTTCCATGGCCCCAACTAAGTTTAAATAACCTTTGAACGTATTTTTAGGATCCTAATTTCCTTCAAGATTTATTCCTCCACGAGAGTATTTGCGTTGTGCCCTGCTTATTAATATGTCATTCAAAAAACAAATACAATGAGAAATTGTATACAGTTTGTCATAAAATTGGCTCAATATTCTTTCTATAATATCACTTATTAGCCCATAGGCTAGATGGTAATAGACAATAAAGTTGCCATTATTTTTTAATGGAACTTTATGGTAAGAAAAAAAAAATTCTTTCGGTGGTCTGGATTCCATAGCTGTCGCACGGGGTGCTAGGACGTGCTTTGCTGTGGTTTGGCTAAGCCGACGTAAAACCTATTTCGTACTGTGAACTTCTAGGTAGTAGGTACTATCTGCTTATCTATACTTATCCAGCCAATAATATTATAAATGCGAAAGTTTGGATGGATGGATGGATGTTTGAGTCAATCACGCCAGAGCGGCCGAACGAATCTGGATGAAATTTGGCACATAGATAGATTATCTGGATAGATGTCTGGAATAACACATAGACTACTTTTTATCCCGGAAAATTAAAGAGATACCGCGGATACCAAAAAAAATTCAATCCACGTGGATGAAGTCGCGGGCATCGCTAGTTCAAAGTATTATATTCTGTTTCAACGCGTTTCAACTGTTTTTCAAATCTTAATGTATTCGGACATATTTTGTGCGTGAGAAATTAAATACCACTGAATACTACTCACTCAATACTTGAAGGAAAACGGAGAGTTCTCTATAACGTTCTTTTAGGTGTAAAGCCAATCCGGACTTGGTCGGCGTGGTGGACCATGGCGTTAACCCTTTCTTTCCGAGAGGAGACTCGTGCCCGAGCTTGAAAAATGATGAAGGAAGGTTAACTACCCTTATAATTTATCGACCACCACACTCAGTGAATAATGTCCCCCGGCCGCGGGAGATATTATAGTGCACAATAGTGTATGCGCATTACTCTCATAGTCCGATGGGACGGTAAATTCGACACGACCGGTGAGAGATCAGGCGCAGGACCTTTCCGGAGCACGGTGGTGAAACACCGCCTACTTCCTTACTCTGGGCTAGTACCAACGTACTTACCTATTCTGTGCTAGTACTGAGAATTTCCAACCCAAAACTTGTTACGGCCCGACCCGGGACCCGAACCCGGGACCTCATCGGCCACATTCAAACATGCTAACCACTAGACAGTTATGTATGTACACAGTTCGTAGGTACGTTATGAAATCATTTGTTGCGTTGGATAACAAACTTTTATTTATTTATTTACTGATAAAATGTCCACATATAATGTGACAGGCAACTAAGGAACTGTACACTGCGCGTTGTCCGACACGCACTTGGCCAGTTTTTATTGTATAAATATCCATACTATCCATACTAATAATATAAATGCGAAAGTGTATATCTGTCTGTCTGTCTGTCTGCTACGCTTTCACGGTCTATCTGTTCAACCGATTTCGATAAAATTTGGTACAGGGAAAGGTTGTATCTCAGGGAAGGACATATGCTACTTTTTATGCCGGAAAATAGAGTTTCCGCGGGAATCAAAAACTTAAACCACGCGGACGAAGTCGCGGGCATCATCTAGTAAAATATAATTCCTCAATCTCGTTTACAAATAATCGTACAAAAAGAAATATCAAATCAATCTACGTCAAACAAAATTTATGCGTCCTTAAGCACCCGAAGTTTCCTTTTTAACTTAAATATTCCTTTGATTCGTCATAAACAAGCTTAGTTACCGAGTTTTGTCTGCTTAATGATTGAAATTCGGCACCAGCTGCGGCATTGAAAGAATAAATTACCAAAGTTTGGACCGTCCCAAATATTTTAAGCAAATACCATAGACTTCTAGTTGTTTATTGAATTATAAATACCGCTTGTTAGTTATTGCTTGAATTTGCAAGTTTTTAATATTGTAACACAAGCGTTTGTCCGTGACTCCTGGCGTATTTTGAAGTGAAAACTTCTTTAGGCGCGTTGAGCACTTTTTGGTAGGGGGTAAGTGTAGATTTGCGTGACCGTGACCGACATGCGCGCGAACTATAAACTATACATTCGAAATTAAACTTTAATGCCTTAGTGTTTAATGCCTTAGTGTAGGTTCATATTTTAATAAACATAAAAATAATTAATTCAAAATAAAAAATAAATCGTTTTCACTTCTATCGGCAGTCCCTATGACTGCTAATTTTTTTGTGAAGAGTCAGTATTCTGTATAATATCTCCTACTAGCTGATGCCCGCGACTTCGCCCGCGTGAAATAAGTTTTTTTTTATTCCCACGGGGACTCCTCAATTTTTTCCGGGATAAAAAGCAGCTTATGTCACTCTCCAGGTCGTGTTCTGTTGCGGCGTGATTGAAGGACAAACCAACAAAGAAACACTGCAAAAAAAAGGAGTGTTTATATGTTTTAAGGATTCATGTAGTTATCTAAGTGAGTTCCTTTATTCCACCATAACTTTTAAATATACATTTTTTTTTTAATCCGCTACAAGCTAGCCCTTGACTGCGATCTCACCTGATGGTCACATTTATATGGGGTACCGTTAGAATCCTTATGCATCATCCCGAGTTACACTGGCTATAAATTTTCTGAAAAAATTCAATCAAATCAAAGTATCAATCAATCAATCAATTTATTCAAGTAGACATTTAAACAAACAAGTGCTTTTGAATAGTTGAGTGAATCTACCACTGGTTCGGAATGACGTTCCTACCGAGAAAAACCAGCAAGAAACTCGGTGGTTGCTCTTTTGAAAAAATAATTAACAATTACATCAATGTGTAGATACATAAGTAAGCTGGAGCGAGTCAAATCCATTCTCTTTATATGGCAGGCTCGTGTTTCTGACTCAAACCTAAATACTAATATTATAAATGCGAAAGTTTGGATGGATATACGATGGATGAATGGATGGATGGATTTTTGTTACTCAATCCCGCCGGAACGGCTGAACGGATCTCAATGAAATGTGGCACAGAGATATATTATAGCCTGGAATACCATATAGGCTACTATTTTTCCCGGAAAATTTAATAGTTCCCGCGTTGACCACAAAAACCTCGATCTACACGGACGAAGTCGCGGGGATCAGCAAGTAATTAATATTATTTTCTAATCCGATATTCGCAAAACATTTAATATTAACTCTCTCCTTCCTCGGAATTTGGGATTTCTTCGAGTAAGCATTACGGGCCAATTATTGTTAATATAATATTCATATACAAGGGTGTCCCGAATTCCAAAAATAAAGCGAGAAATATAACAAATTATAATAATAATCTTTTACATACATTTCCAGGATTTCTTCAATAACAGAAAATCCTTTTAATTAAATTTTAAGCTTCCACTAATTACCTTCGGCTCGATATAAAGCGGGGACATATCGGGATAATGGATTTTAGCCCTTATTCCTAGAGGATTAAGGAGCGTTTGTGGGAGCTTACGATCAAATTAGTGTGAAGGCTGATTCGGGTGCTGTGGGGTGTGCGCGAAATAATATATTTGTTACTTATTGGATATTGAATTTATGCTCCACTGCAATAATATACCTTGGATTAAATATAAGTTCAAAATATATGCTCCAGTACCTATCTGTCACCGTATATTTGTAAAAACCGTTAGATTATAATCTAACGGTTTTTATCTCGATAGATTGTAAACTGTTGAAAGATTGTGAACCGTTCAATGTACTGGGAGTAAATTTTTGAAAAATGCATTGTATTTACGTTTTCTTGTCTCTTTCTTGTAGGTTAGGTTAGAGCTTGACATACGTTTTATCTGGTTAATATACCTAACAGTTTACAATCTCGCGAGTTTTTTTTTTAAAAATCCACTACAAGTTAGCCCTTGACTGCGATCTCACCTGATGGTAAGTGACGATGCAATCTAAGATGGTAGCGGGCTAACCTGTTAGGGGCATGGCAGTTATATTAAAGCCATATCCCTATTCGGTTTCTACACGGCATCGTACCGGAACGCTAAATCGCTTGGCGGCACGTCTTTGCCGATAGGGTGGTAACTAGCCACGGCGGAAGCCTCCCACCAGCCCAGACCAGGGAAAATTCAGAAATTCTATCAAAGGTCTCTCCTAACGACTTCACTGTGCGAATTAAGGATGATGCGTTGGAGAGCACTCATGAGGCTAGAAATCTAGGAGTACTAATCGATAGTGTACTGCGTTTTGAACACCATATTCTAGAAGTGGTACGTAGTTGCTTCTATCGATTAAAAACATTATACCGGGTGCGACAGTATTTAAGTGTCGACGTGCGTGTCAAAGTGTGTGAGACCTTAGTACTGTCAAAGCTGAACTATGGTGATGCTTTGTTTGGACCGCGTCTTTTGGTTCGCACTCAGCGGCTGGTTCAGCGTGTTCAGGAATGCTTGTGCTCGCTTTTGTTTTCATATTCCTCCCAGAACACACGTAACACCATTTATAAATGAAGCCAACTTGCTGAATATGAAAACAAGGCGGGAACTTCACCTGGCATCACTTCTTTTCGGCGTATTAAAGTCGCAGCAGCCTACCTATTTGTATGACAAATTAAAGTGGTTAAGAACAACAGACACAAGGACGAATAGAGCATGGACCCTAAAAATGCCGCGACATTTTAAGGCTGCCTTCCGGGGCAGCTTTAAATTTGCGGCTACGAAATGTTGGAATGATTTGCCACCACCATACCGGGACATTTCGAAGTCAAAAATAACTTTTAAAAGAAAGTTAAAACAATATTTATTAAAAAAACAAAAATCTTAAAAGGTTCTCTTGTTGCCTCTCTTTATAACCACCTATTCACTTTGCACTCTATTTGCTGCTGTGATAGTACGCTAAGTTTAAAAAAGAAAAAAATTGTTTACATATTCTAAAATATTATAATAATAGTATATTGTATTATATAATAAAAAATACATAATATGTAATAATTATAATATTATATTAATAGTATATTGTATCTTAGGCTATACCAACAGATTTTATTTATTAATCTTTATTAATATCATTATTTATGAATATGTTCCTATATATATTTGGCGCCGTCCAAGCATACTGGCTTCACGGAAGATCAGCGCTGTATCCTAACAGGTATAGCACATGCTGAGTGAAGACCATTTTGGGGATCAAGTCTCATCTCGCCATTTTTTCTTTCATCTGATAAAGTCTATTTTTTGTCTTGTTTCCCTGAATAAAGCTTTATTTCTTTCTTTCTTTCTTTCTTTCTTTCAAAATTATAAATTCCCAAATTGACCCTGCCGGGCAGCTCCACACGTTAAGGCAACAGCGCTCAACACTGCGCCACGGAGGTCGTCAAAGATTAGATTATAATCTAACAGTTTTTACAATTTTACGGTGACACATCAACAGTATCCTACAGTGTGTTATAGCTAAATTCCATAACACACTGTAGGTACAAAAGGTAGGCTGTAGGTAGGCTGCGAAGTTTAAATTTAATACTAGATATATTTTTTTTATTGCTCACAATATCTCTTTCTTGACCCAACGATTTGAGCTGTCACCATCATCATTTCAACTCATTGCCAGCTCATAACTGAACGCGAGACTCCTCTTGGAATGAGGAGTCTCGCGTCATTTGAGCTGTAAATTGATTTATTAACTTACATTATTCAAAGATTTACTTTAAATTCAGTGGCGTGCAGTTCATAGAGGCAAATAAGCACAGCTTACCCCAACTGAATGAAAGTTATACTCAAGTAAATTACATAATAAAATAATAAAAAAACAACTGTAATATAAATTCATAAAAACGCTATCTATAGTAAATAACCACCCGCATCTATATTAATTCTGTAATTATCACGAAGATGGCGCTGTCACGAATTCTATCCAAAGTCAATACGCTCATAATAACATTGAACCGACGCGACGCTGGCGCCACGGAACAAGCAGCAGTTAAAAATGGCAAAAATTTTAGGTATGTGTGTTTCACATTCAGTAATACAACACGAAATACATTTACATGTGTGAGTCATCACTCCTAGTCATAACGCACGACGTTACGTCAATAAAAAGCTCAGCTTCCGGAAACTGCGTGATCAACTCAAGACTTATTTTAATAATGAAAATTAAGTAACTGTATTTACCTAGATACCAAAAAGAATTGTTGAAATTATTAAATAAATTAAAATTTTCTACTGTATTTCTTTCCACTGATTTTGTATTCTAAGAAATTATAAAGATTCTAAATTATTAATTAAGTATTAACTCAAAAGCAGTCTAAATTAAAAAAACATAATACGGCCACCGATTAAACATCCAAAAGGGGTAAACATATTTTTTCACGCAAATAATAGCGTAATTAAAGTATTGAAATTAAATATTTTAATAAAAGAGTTATTTAGCGAGACTTCCGCCGGCTACCAGACGAACGCGCGCGCCATATTAGTTATTGTGTTGTTATTGTTTTGATTGCGAATTTCGTCCCGTTAAAAAATTGTTTTAACACGTTCAAGGACATTTCTTTGTAAAAAAACACGTGAATTATTGTGAGAACAGCATGTGACAACTTTTTTAGTGATTAGTGATTACAAAATTATTGGAATTGTTCAGAAATCGGTATTGCAATCGGTAACGTAACAATCTACTTACATAGTATTATTATTATTTTAAGTACCTACCTACCTTTTTGGGTGTGAAACGAGAGAGTTCTTGGTGTACTTTTTTGCATTACAATTCACATTATAAAATATATTAAGTACCTAGTAGTTGAGCATGGTTTGTTAGCATGGTTAGCATGTGCGACTGCAGTTGAGAGGTGCTGGGTTCTTTCCCGGGTCGGACCAAAAATCTTAGATAAGGAAGTTCGATATTAGGTTTTTGTTTTAAGAAATTTTCAGCACTAGCCTGGAGTTGGAAACTGGCTGTTTCACCCTCATACATAATTAATGCTTACCCTGGCTTCGAACCCTGTGCACGCCACTGTTTAAATTGCGTCTGTTGTCGACACAATTAGTGAAATGACGAGCGCTGGAACTTCGCACAGCGCTCTCGCCTCGCTGTCCAGAAAATGTTAGAAAGAGACAGCGATATGATCGAAAAAGATAGATGTATATAGGCGGAAAACATATTATGAAATATTTCAAGTTAATAAAGCTTTGAATAAGGTACATCCAAATTAATATCTAAATTACTAAAGTTGAAGGCATTAATTGTGGTAAAAATTAATATTTTAGCAAAACTTGAGGTTTTGTTTTCATTTGTCTTGTCTGTTTAGTACAAGGGAGTTTAGTTTGAATTAGTAAAAGCGGTATTTAAACCAGTTTGCTTGGATGTTCTATTTCGTTTACTTAGGTACTGTTATAATTTCAATTAAGCTCAGGAGGCTTTAAGTAATGTGAAATTAATAAAACTTTGTAATAATTTTATTATTTATGTAATTAAAATAATATAATGTCTCTATTTTATTACATTTCAAAATGTATTACATTTGATATATTTCGCGCCTACTGTCTTCTCTATGGTTGAAGGTTGCCATCTTGGAAACGTAACGAAAACTTGAAATACATTTTTATTTTTTTGCTCGTTATTTGCTTTACTGTTCTAAATGATTATATTTTTAATACAATCTATGTATTTTCTTCTATTCATGGTAGAGTGTACAAAATTATGCCTAAAAGAAACTTTTTCTTTATGATAAATAGATAGACGTGCTGAAAGAACTATTAAATAAGCTAGGTTTTTAATCTGAGAAATAAGCAGTAAATAAAAGGAAGACAAAGTAAATGCACTGACACATTGATGGAAGTAACAAATGTCATGGGCGCCATTATGCGCGGTCAGAGCGGATATCCGCACCGCTATAAAGATACCGGATAGCTGCCCAAGCCAAGGGACTGGCTTATCGGTGCTCGAGTGTTATATTAAGTGATATCTTGTCACTTTTCGTTAAAGGCTGCGTAAAGTGGTTTGGCTTAATTTATATCATCATATCATACTTCTTACTAATATTATAAATGTGAAAGTTTGGATGGATGGATGTATCAGTATGGATGTTTGTTACTCAATCACGCGCCAACGGCTGAACGGATCTGTCTGAAATTTGGCACAGAGATAGATTATTTCGTGATTTTTTGACCGACCCTCCCCCCCCCCCGCCGTCCTTGTCACAGTTGGTCACATTTGCGAAGTCACATATCTTGCAATTTTACATCTAGAAATTTTAGTAGAAAGGGGTCACGATTCTCAGTAACGAGGAATACGACGCAGAGAGATCGATTAGGTAGCTAAGAAATTTGACTGGTTATTTTTCCAATACAATAATATAGGTAACAACTACCTAGAACTTGAAATAAAAACCAACCCTGACACATTTGGTCCGTGGCGGTGGGGCCGAGTATCTTTATAGCGGTCCGGATATCCGGTCAGGCTGGTAATGGCCGCCACCGACGCCGCTTCAATCAAAGTGTCGCCGCTTTTGTTTTTTTTTTTTTTGTGGATTCTGGTTAGATCGGCGTTGTACAGCATTGATTGGAATTGTTCTCACATCACGTATCCACAAATTCAACACGCTTTTCTTTTTTTTATCCACTACAAGTTAGCCCTTAACTGCGATTCCACCTGATGGTAAGTGATGATGTAGTGTAAGATGGTAGCGGGCAAATTAGGGGCATGGGCTAGTTATATTAAACCCATATACCCTTCATCTGTTTCTACACGGCATCATACCGGATTCTTAAACACTTGGTGGCTAGTGGTCACTAGTCACGGCCGAAGCCTCCCAACCCCTACCCCACATTATGTTTCTAAATTTTGCCCGCGGCTCCGCTTACGTTAGGTTCGATTTTCATACTTTCAAAGCCCTATTTTACCCCCTCAGGAATTGAATTTTCAAAAATCCTTTGTTAGTGTATGCCTATGTCATAATTGCTGTCTTAATTTCAGCCCGATCCGTCCAGCGATTTTACCTGTGTTCATTGATAGATCAGTCAGTCAGTCACCTTTTCCTTTTATATTTTAGAAGATATCGGCTGGATCGGACCACCGGGAACTTTAATTCCCATTAGTCAGACTAGTATTTTTTATCCATTAGTACAAGTTAGTGCTTGACTGCGATCACACCTGATGGTAAGTGATGATGCAGTCTAAGATGGTAGCGGGCTAACCTGTTAGGGGCATGGCAGTTATATTAAATCCATACCCCTATTCAGTTTCTACACGACCATCGTACTGGAACTTGGCGCCACGTCCTTGCTGGTAGGGTGGTAAAAACCTCCCAAAGCCTCCCCACCTGGCACTAGTATAACCATCTAACCCAGTGGTCGGTGGTCCCAGCGGAAACACTCCTATATTCAGAGCATTGCGCAAAAGAGATTTCCTTTCTAAAGTAATTGCCATTTACTCATTTATAAATAAGAGATGAGCCGGCTCTTTGGACTTATCTTGATTAAAGCAAAGTCCTTTTTGGGGAATAATTAACAGCGTATAACGTCGCAAAATACGCGAAACCCGCGCCTAGTAAGTCCTTTGTTAATTCCGACATGTTTTTGAAAGAATCCGACGGATAACTGGGCAACGCAGTGCTATTCAGTCAATGTTTTTTTCCACTCCAAGTTAGCCCTTGACTGTGATCTCACCTCACGGTAAGTGATGATGCCAGTCTAAGATAGGAGCCGGCTAACCTGTTACGGGTATGGCAGTTATATTAAACCGAAACCGAAGGGGTATTTTGACGACCTCCGTGGCGCAGTGTGTAGCGCTCTTGCCTTAACGTGCGGAGGTCCTGGGTTCGATCCCCGGCAGGGTCAATTTGGGAATTTATAATTTCTGAATTTTCCCTGGTCTGGGTTGGTGGGAGGCTTCGGCCGTGGCTAGTTACCACCCTACCGGCAAAGACGTGCCGCCAAGCGATTTAGCGTTCCGGTACGATGCCGTGTAGAAACCGAAGGGGTATGGGTTTAATATAACTGCCATGCCCCTAACAGGTTAGCCCGCTACCATCTTAGACTGCATCATCACTTACCATCAGGTGAGATCGTAGTCAAGGGCTAGCTTGTAGGATAATAAAAATAAAAAAAATAAAAATAGTATGCCCTTCGGTTTCTACACGGCATCGTACCGGAACGCTAATAACAATAAATATATTAACATAGGGGTCCTAAGTAGATGATAAATAAAATAATAATAAATATATATAGTAACACGACCCTCAGCAATGAGGATTACGACGCAGAGAGAGAGAATATAAAACAATAATTTACTTAAAAATGCTTTCGATTGGCTGACACTCATTTTGCACTAGCTTTTCCCGCGGCTTCGATCACGTTAAGTTGAAATTTGTATTAAATCGCCGGCTTGAATTTTTGAATATTCTTTACTAGCGGATGCCAGCCCGAGTCGTCCAGTGCAAAACAAACACTTACCTGAATAATGGTATACCAGAGGCGGACTTTTCAATTTCATACCGGAAAATAAACGCATTGCACTGTTCAGCCACTGAACTGATTTTGAAGAAAAATGATACCTACAGAGATATACCTTTCATCTAGGATAAGGAAAAAGGCTATTTCTCACCCTGAAACGTCATTCCGTCAGTCAAAGAACTTTTATGTCCCACAAACTTTGCCACCGTTTGTGCGAGTGGCCAAAATTGGAACAAATTTTTGTGCCTGTTTAGTTTTTGTTTTTATTTTTCACTAGCTGATGCCCGCGACTTCGTCCGCGTGGATTGAGGTATTTTGGTACCCGCGGGAACTCTTTAATTTTCCGGGATAAAAAGTAGCCTATGTGATATTCCAGGCTATAATCTATCCCTGTGCCAAATTTCATCCAGATCCGTTTAGCTGTTCTGGCATGATTGAGTAACAAACATCCGTACATCCATCCATATATCCATCCATACATCCATCCATACATTCATCCATACATCCATCCATACATCCAAACTTTCGCATTAATAATATTAGAGAAGTATAGACAGATAGCGACGCTATCACCGGGTCAAATAAGTTTGTTGCAGACTTTAATTAGAAAATAGATTCCTTTGCGCCCAGCAACGTAGGGAAAATACGCAAAGTCCAGGCCAAGTTCGTCCATTAGTTACTCTTGGCACGCCTTTTGAAGGTTCTGGCTATAAAGCGGTGACACTCGACCTAAGGTGACCTAAGGCCGGACGTGCCCGCCAGTAAAAACGGATAAAACACCAAACGGCGTGCGTTCCACCGAATTCCCTTGTTTTACAGGACAGAGGTGGGAAATTTGCTTGCTGTAGTGACGTACCACATCGGGATGTCGATAAATATTTAATCTTCTGGGATAAAAAATAGCCTATGTCACTCTCCAGGTCCTCAACTATAACCATGGAAAAAATCACATCGATCCTTTGCTCTGTTGCGGCGTGATTGAAACAAACAAACACACTTTCGCATTTATACCTGACTAGCTGATACCCGCGACTTCGTCCGAGTGTTTTAAGTTTCTTTTATTCCCGCGGGAACTCCTCAATTTTCCGGGATAGCCTATGTCACTCTCTCGGTCGTCAACTTTGCCCATGCCTAAAATCATGTCGTCAAATCATGTTTCTCCGTTGCGGCGTGATTGAAGGACAAACCAAAAAACAATCGCACTTTCGCATTTATAATATTACAAGATGATGCCCGCGACTTTGTCCGCGTGGATTGAGGTTATTTAATTCCCGCGGTAATCCTTCAATTTTACCTTATAAAGTAGCTTATGTCCTTTCCCGGGATGTAAACTATCACTGTAGCAAATTTCATAAAAATCTGTGGAATAGTTGGGCCGTGTACTAAGTGTAGCAGACAGACAGACAGAAATACTTTCGCATATAATTATAAAGTATGGATATATAATATTAATTAAGTATGATAGTATGCCTATAGAAAATGCCTGGATACTAAAATAGGTACTCCAAGTCAGCATGGTTCCAAAGGTCCAGCTGGATAAAACTGAAACAATGCTTACGACTGTAATTTATTAATGCTTACCATATTTTTACGCAAACCGCGCAGTAAAAGCCGCAATATGAATAAAACAGGGGCCAAGCTCAGTCTTCGAGTTGGGGAATCTTGGCCCGCCTTTTTACGGCGACGCAATAAAACTGGGGACAGTCAGCCTAAACTACGAGAGTGCTTATAAAGCCTACGCATGAGGGGCGCTTCATGATAGGTACAGCCGCTGTCAGAAAATCCATGATAAAGAAAGCACATCATTAAAAAATAAAAAATTTTTTAGTCACAATAATTCATAAAAATCACATTTATTTACCAAATTAAAAATTAATTTAGATTTTAATTTGATAAATAAATGTGATTTTTATGAATTATTTTTTAGTTAAAGCACGTTATATTTAACTAGATGATGTCTGCGACTTTGACAGCGTAGATTGTTTTTTTATCACGCGGATGCACGCGACTACCCTCGGCGCCTCGACCAACCTCGTTGCCACGCGACTTTTTCGAGCTTCTCAAGCTATACTGGTCTTTTATGTGTGTGGATAAAGTTAAAAACATCGATGTATATGTAGGTACCCTTAGATAGGTAGGTAGGTAGATGGGCCCTTTCATAGAAAAAAATTGGTCGTCCGACCTGTAGAGCGCGCTCCACACCTGTATAAGCCTGTCTTTTCCCCGCCATAGCGCTGTCCCGCTTTTCAGACGGTGTTAATAAAATAACTCCACATTCTTTGCCTGACAGGGCCCGTCAATGCATTGAAAACCTGCATCGCGTCGGGGGACCGCTAAAGTTTATAAAGTACTAGCTGATGCCCGCGACTCTGTCCGCGTGGATTAAGGTTTTTTGGCTCCCGTGCGAACTCCTTTTTTTTTTTTAATCTTTATTTATTTTAAAGGGCTTTTATACAATATGTATATGACAGTCCTATTGTAGCTTATCCATTATTTTTAACTATTCTACTTAATTTATAGAATAGAAAATTAGAATTTATGTGTAGTAAACACATAAATTCTAATTTTCAACGATCAAAAACAACAAACTTCAACTAGTTCCAGGTTATTTAGCTTGGTGGTTTGAAGCTGCTATAATATTATGTACTCACAGAATATGCCTATTATATTATCACTGCGCAAATAACATATCTTATTTTATTCTATTTTATCACACTCATCCCGTTACTGCAGACGGCTGCGAAGACTGTTGAGCTCGTGCGTGTCACTCGTTTGGGTTCCGGCAGAATACCAGCGCTCAGGTTTTGTTTTCAAAACCTGCAGCATCAATGCTGAGTCGGGACCTTTTCATCTTGTGCCATGTGGGTGGAAAAGCCATATCTTAATTATTTAAAGTTTGATTATATGTATGAGGCACAAGATGAATAAATGATTTTTCTTTCTTTCTTTCTTCTTCTTTAAATTCTAATTTTCTATTCTATTTTTTATGCTATTAATATAAAAGTTAAATAGGATTTATAATAGGAACGGATTCCGGTTCAGATAAAATGCTATTTAACCACCCAATATTATAATTGTTTAAATTCAGTGCTGACAGAATTTTCCGGGATAAAAAGTAGCCTATGTGCTATTCGAGACTATAATGTATCTCTGTGCCAAATTTCATCCAGATCCGTTCAGCCGTTGGGGCGAGATTGAGTAACAAACATCCATCCATACATCCAAACTTTCGCATTTATAATATTAAGTATAGTATTTTCCAACAACAGCTAATTAATTATTACGAATTACATTTCCTCGGTCCCCCGACCCGACGACGCTTGGAAAAAAAAATATTTGAACTTACATAATATGTGACGATAATAATTATAATAGGTTTAAAATATTATTTGTTAGTTTTTAGAGTTTATTTTTGTGTCGGCGGGTTTTTAAAATTTTTAATTTACTTTTATTTTGTCCTTTTTAAAGTACGTAAATACGATACCAAATTTCGAATCGATAGGACATATGGAAGGTACTCAGATCCCCTCATCAACTATTAAAGAGCTGATGATCTTTAAATGGCTGAACAGATTTATACTTTATTTTGCCGATAATGGCACCACACTATGCATTAAAAATTCCTGTGTATCTATACAAAACCCTTCATAACCAGACTCCGAGTAGTTAAACAGTTTATGTTTGCAATGCTTCGTTTACCAACTTTGATTTGAAACTTTTGTATTGTTTTGCACTGGACAATGGTTTTAACTGGCTTTACAATTTTGAGTTAACTAGTTTAAACGAACACTTTTCTACCCTCGGTTTATCCGCGAAAAAATTGGGCCAAATGAAACTGAAAGGTATTTTTATGCACTGATTTCAATTTAGACTGCTAAAGTTTTGGCTCAGTTGGTCAGGTTGTTTTTGCGTTATGTACAATGAAATAACTTGCTGTTTACCTTAAACCATGGAACAAATAAGTACTACGACGTAGTACTTATTAGTTCCATGCCTTAAACTAATAACTAATATTTATATAACAGAAATGTAGAGATTATAGATAGTTTAAAAAAAAGTTGCTGATTTGACTAGTTGTCAAATACCTCAAAATACCCAAGAAAACGGACATATTAATATGAAAAATAAATTATTTCTAACTGATAATTAAACAGAGGGTCTTCCAAAATACCTAAAATTCACATCCTCGGTTAGTTTTAATTTTGATAATGATTTTAAAATATAGATTAAAGAAAAAAAGTGCGTTGAAATTTTATGACGTCACAACTGTGAACTTCATACAACTTCCATATTAGAAGTGCGTTTTTAAGTTTGATAAAGAGTTGCTGATTTGATTGAGTTGTCTTAATAAAACTCACCGGCTAACTTGTAGCAGCATAACATAGTAGAGCGTTTCTACTGCTCAGCTCAGTTACAGAGATTTTATGTACGAACCTAGAAAAAACCCCTTCAAATGAAATGACAAATGCTTGACACGCATAAAAGTGCTTATCGGGGAACAGTAAGCCCGGCATTTCAGATAATTCGAACACTCCAGAGATTTACTGTTAGTATGAGCTTTAATATCTCACCAACGCGGCCGGTAGAATTCGAGCATCGAAACAAAATAATGCATGTCAGTATAAAATCAATAAAAATAGGGTGTTCATATTGTTATGTCGAATAATCTAAAAATGAACGCACTTCTCTAATTATTATGACATTCGTACTTAAAAATGTCATAACTCAATACCAATCAAATTCAAAAGAATTCGTGACTGCTATTTAGTAATTGATGGTTGATGTCATAATTTTCAGGTCAATGACATAATTTTAGTCATTGACCTATTGAGTGGATAGATCTATTGATCAAAATAGTCCATTTATTTATTTATTTATTTTACACTTTATTTGTACACCACAACACAAAAAAGAAAAATAATAATTAAGGAACACAAATACTTACACAAAAGGAAGTAGAATACAAAAAGGCGGCCTTATCGCTTAGCAGCGATCTCTGCCAGGCAACCTTAGGATTAGGAGAAGTTAAGGAGATTAAATTGCGGGTGGTGTATTAATATAAATAAACATACAAACAAATATCTACATACTATTACATAAACCATTTACACAAATATCATAATACTCATAATAAATGATATATGAAAATAAACTAATATATTATATTATGTTTTTAGTATTACTTATATTATAAATAACAATGAAAACTAATCGTCTGTATTAGGAGAAATAGAAATTCCTAACTATTTATGAATATTACCCCATCAATGATTTAAATTTTGCAATTCTTTCGAATATGGTGACTTGGTACCAACTCGAGTTTAACTACAATTATTACTTTAATGCTTAAAGTGATTCGACTTTCGATCAACACTGGTGAGATATGAAAATCTCATACTAGCCAACTGGCAATACTGATCTCGGTCAAACCGTTTTATAGCGGTCCGGATATCCGCCGCGGTCGGCAACCGTTTGCCACTTCGGAGTTCAATCACATGTCGCCACAAACGTTTTCCTACATTGTAAAGCTGCTCGCATATTATAGTGAAAATATTTCGACACACGAATTCTATTTGTTTCATTCATTTTGGACAAAACACGTCCTTTATTATAAAGTTATTTCTATGTTATGTGTGACAATATAGAATTTATCTATCTATCTTTAACCACGGGATAGGTAAGTACATAGGTAGGTACAGGGGCCATATTGCCAACGTTTACGTCCATATTGTTGACTAGCTGATGCCCGCGACTTCGTCCGCGTGGAATAAAGTTTTTTTGGATTCCCGCGGAAACTCCTCAATTCTCCGGGATAAAAAGTAGCCTATGTCATTCTCCAGGTCGATCGTTTCGATCCGTTGCTCCATTGCAGCGTGATTGAAGGACAAACCAACAAACAAACTGACTTTCGCATTTATAATATTAAGTATGTTATTATTTCGCCCCTATTTGTACTTTAAAATGAACAATTTCTGTCTACATCTCTTGGAAATACAAGTTACAAATTCAGTAACAAAGTGTAAACTTTGGGCAGCATCGGAAGTTATGACAACGAAGCTTACACAAGCAATATTGACAATATCGACAGACCAACATTCAGTTGACTTGTTTGATGTTTCTGTTGCATCGGAAATTCAAAGATGTATCCACTCATACTTCGACTCCAATACTTTAGCATCGCTTTTAGTATAATTTATATATTTTGGATAGAAGCAGGCATTACTTTGCGGAATAATGAAGAAAATATGCTTGACTTTCCTGGCGCAGTATTGAGCGAGTCTTAACGTGGGAGGGAGGGTTTGATTCTCGGCTGGGTCAATTTGGGAATTTATAATTTCTGAACTTTCTCTGGTCTGGTCTGGGAGGCTTCTACCGTGGCTAGTTACCACCCTGTACCGGCAATGACATACCGCCAAGCTATTTAACGTTCCGGTACGATGCCGTGTAGAAACCGACTAGGGGTATGCGTTTAATATAACTGCCATACACTTAATTGATTAGCTACCGCTACCATCTTAGACTACATCGTCACTTACCATCAGGTGAGATCGCAGTCAAGGGCTAACTTGTAGTGGAATAAAAAATAGAAGTTTAATTAGCTATTATCTGCCACAGTAAACAAATCTATGTGGTACAGTGTGTCTTGTACGTGTAGCTTGCGATATTCACCGTCCAGTAAGCCAGTAATCCGCACCGGCACAACACCACACCACACAAATCTTCCAAATTATTCTCAACGTTCGTTTCGCTCCGACACCGGAGCATCTTCAGGAGATGTTGACTTGACAATGCACTATATTATATACGCAATTTTGTCGTACTCATTCGAAAACTTTATTCACGTTTAGGACCGCAAAATTTGTCTGGCGATTTGCAGGTATTATTGAAATTACTCAATAAATACGTGATTAAAATTTCAGATTGCCAAAAGTATATTTTTGGGAATTTTAATAAAATATCTTTGAAGAGAAATAACCGCAAACGCTCTATCAGACTGGCAGGACTGGATTCGCTAGCTGACTAAATTATATTTTTTCACAATTTTCAGTTTACCTAAAGGGCTTCCCGAAATTCGTCGCTAGCTCTCGTACCACATCGCCCCGCTGTCGCCGTCGCTCGGCCATCGCTAGTTTCATGTTTGACGCCAAGAGTGAAAACAGTTTGTCGCGACTAATGGGTATGGGACGGATCTGCAAATATTGTTCGTCGCTGAACAAAGGAAACGGCGGAGTATTTGCTTATCATTATACCACAGAATTAGGAATATGCCTGTTATTTATACGAAAACTATAATAAACTAGATGATGCCCGACTTCATCCGCGTGGTGTAAGGTTTTTTGATTCCCGCGGGAACTTCTTAATTTTCCGGGACAGACAGACATGCACACTTTTTCATGCTTGCATTGCACTATTAGCTGACGCCCGCCACTTCGTATATGTGTATATATTTATATATTATATAATATATAATGGTATATAATATATATTACTAGCTGACCCGGCGAACTTCGTACCGCCTTTGTATGCAAAATTAAATGTATATTTTTCAATATTTCTGAGAGATTTTCTTAATATTTTTTTCCGTAAGAACCTTCTCCTAATAATAACAAATACAACAAAAAAATAATTAGTGAAATCGGTCCAGCCATTCACGCGTGATGCCGTGACCAAGGAAAACGGGTTTCATTTTTATATATATATTATTATTATTATCATGATAGGGCTCGAGTCTTGAACAATAAATAAAAATTGTATGAAGATATTATGAACATCTAATTCAAGATGTTATTATTACCTAACCTTACCTTATTGGAATTACTAACATAGGATAAGTCTTTACTAACCATTATGGACTTTTGTTGTCTGGAAAATAAATTCATTCATTCATTCATTCATTATGGTCAAACATAAATCAGCGTCCTGAATGCCAATAATATTATTATCTCTTTGCCAAATTTCATCAAAATCGGTTGGCTGTCGGAATGGCTGTGCAAATGTAACGAACACACCCTTTCCCATTTATAATATTATTAATATAAATTTTAAGGACAAAAGCCTCAAAAAAAACGAAGATTTAAAAAAAACACCTAAATTTTATATTGAACCAGATAATATGTAAAGATACGTAAGCTCTTTTGGAGTTACCTTCGCAATAACAAAATTATTCTCTCGTTGAAAATACACCATTTATATTTATTTTCCTGAAAATTCCATTAAAAGATAACACAATTAACAGACATATTTACACCGACCCACTTTCAGTTTAAATTCTTCGCAAGATAAGCCCCCTTACATAATTATTATACTCTTTACTAAATTGAATTTACACCTCACGACACGATATGATAATATGTCGTGTACCTGTATACCAAGCATTGACTACTGGGAAAGCGATGCTATCATAGCAATCCGTCTTAGCGGCTGACTTACATATTTTATTAACTAAACGTACGTGTAATTATTAATAATATTGTAAGATAGTAATAATTATAAATAGCAAAAATATTAAGATTTATAGACCTTTACATAATAATGGCAGATTGTAATTTCTTCTTTGTTTTTTTTTTTGAAGATCAATAATAATGATGCAACTGATAAATGAAACGAAAGAATTGTAATTAAGTACTTACTATAAATTTTGCTTACATGAAACGAATATTTAACCTAAAGCTATTATTATTTAATTCAAGAATTGTCCTGTTGGTCGGAAGGTTTAGTAAAGGTTCCTAGAGTTAAACGATTAAATTTCTAATTCAAATATATAATATTTAATTATGTTAGCAGGAAATATATTTCACAACATTGTTGTCAGAACAAACGCACGGATGTAATGTGGTTTATTTGACAGTAATATCTTATTGTAATGTAAGATACGAGACAAGGGTTGAGATCTCAAACAGATACACGTCTGGCAGTTATATACGTATGATCTCGTGGGATGTTTATTCCAATGTTAATAACTTATTACATGACTTGCTCCAGCATTGCAATGATGGATGAGGTTTCCGTTTATGAGCATGTAAGCATTCCTGCGAAGAAACCTGAAGAAGAAGATAAATGAGGAGTTCCGCCCTAAAACTAGATGATGCCTGCTACTTCGTCTGCGTAGATTACGTTTCCTTTTAATTCCCAGGGAACTCCTTAATATTTCCGGGATTTATTACATTAGTATGGATGCATTGATTAAAATATTAGATATTGGTCTTGTGTAAATTTCATGAAGGATAACAACTATAAAAGATGAAAAGAGAAGATGAAGAAGAGAATAACTTTTATAAAAGAAAAAATAATTATGAAAATCAGATCAGATTTGAAGGAGTTACGGAGTAAAAACATTTAACCTCTCTCCCTAAGGAGCCCAATTTATGTAAATCCAGAGGTTTAACGATAAGACGTATGTTGAGTTGCAATCAAAACTGCCCGTTTAAAAATGAAAAAAATATATAAGTTTCAAATATATGATAGAAGCAGGCGTTACTTTGTGGATGTCCATGATAATGTAAGAAGGAGAACTTTACAATCGAGCATTGTCGAGTCAACATCTCCTTAAGATGCTCCGGGGTTGGAGTGAAACTTAAATAATTTGGAAGAATAGTTGTGGTGTAGTTAATATCGCAAGATACATACTGTACCACTTATAGCGAATTAAACTTCTTACATATAAGTTTTACTCCGAAGCTTAAACAGATAGACAAACGTTTAAAAAAATATTTTGTTTCCTATCGATAATTAAGTTATATATTTGACGGAACGTGTGTACCGTACCATACAGTGACACGGTTGCACGGTGGTGATCTTGCTGTCACTTTTGACAAATTCTTATCTTGTTATCTTATCTATATTCTTATCTTAAGTGAGGTGAGCAGGAAGGTGTTTGCGTCTGTTGGTTCTCTCCGTCGATTGAGAATTTTTCATTCATTCATTAAAGTTTACTCCAATCATAATTCAATTCGTTTTCAGGTAGAGATATATTTTAATACTATATCAATTTTTAAAAAAATTAAAAAAAAAAATCTCGCCTAAAGTATTAAGTTCATGGTTTCATACATTATCTCCAGATATAAATTATTATAAGTACAAAGTCGTGTCGTAATTTGAAAAAAGCCACCGCGTTATGTTGTTAGGCGTGAGAAGGCCCCTTTTTATTTTGCCTGTCTAATTAGAGCGGTTGAAATGCAAACTCAAAGGACATTTAATTTATAATAATGCGTTTAAATAGTTGCTTTGTTTGTTTCAGGTAACAGAATTACACGGTGTTACAGCTGACAATACAGGCTGCGTGGATAATTGGGGTAATCCTGTTTTTGTATGTAGTTATAATTTACGAATTAACAGTCGCACTTGTTAGAGTTTACCTCCTTTAGAATCGATTTGCATATAAGCCCGGGGTATGAAAATTTATGGGGAGTAAAATAAAAATCATTACATTATTCAACACTTGTATAAATTTCCATGACTATGTTATGTAATTTGGTGAATATAAATTATTTAATTAATAATTTATATATATAAAAGTATCAAGCATGCTTTCAGTAATATAAAAAATGCGTTTATTTACCCTCATTAATTACTAATCTATATATTTTATAATCGTTCGTAAAGATTAAACTCCAGTCGTGCGTCAGAGCTGACACACACAATTTTTTTTTATCACTCTCGACTTGGAAGATTACATAAGAGAAATCCATATCCAAATAATATTGTTTTGTTGTTATTTATTACATAGAGGTCCTCCCAACAGACGTAATATCATAAACATTTTAAACCATCATTTCTAACCAACCAAATTTTTATGACGTCACGAGCAACTATTACATACAAAATTCCTTACAGAGCCCACGTTTAGACTGCAAAAAAGTTGCTGATTTGACTTGTCAAAATATCCAATTAAGCTTCGAGTTCCTTCACTGAAACCTACCCTTAAACCTGCTTTTTCTGACTGCGGCCTTACCTTGGTAAGCTGTATTTTTAACAAATATTATAATATAAACCACGCTATCTTGTATCTATAAGCAAGGTTTCATGCAAATATTATATTATTACTAAATGGAAAATTGATTGTCCCTCTATCTCTGTTAACTTTTCATGGTTCATCTGTTAAACCGATTTTGATGAAATTTGGTAAATTAATAAGGGTAAATTAGTAATTTGGTGAGGTTTAAATTCCCACGGAAATCAATGCAGAATAAAATCGTAAGCATCATAATTATGGTTAATTTCAACGAATAAATACAGACATTTCGTAATAAAAAAGAAACAAAATTTAAATTTATTTTATTCAAGTTAACTTTGACAAGAGCTTTTGAATAGTTGAGTGAATCTACCAGTGGTTCGGAATGCTATTTGTACCGAGAAGAACTAGCAACACCGCAATACAACCTTTAAAAGCTATATTTAAAAAAAGATACCTTAGAACTACTACTACCCTAAAATTAAAATAACTTGATAAACTTATAAAAAGTATTTTATCTATAATATAACCTTTAACTTTTGATCTAAGTAATATCAAAAGTTTATTCTTGATGCCCTACTTCGCCGCCCTAAAAGTTATGGTAACAAAACCAAGGCCAGGGAACCTTTTACGCAGAAATTTTCATTCTCGCCACGTTTTCCTCGGGGGCCTATTCAAAATGTCGCCGGCAGTAATTATCGTTAATTTGCACTGACAATCGTTTGCACGTGAGTTGTAGCTTTGCGGCGAATATTTAGTGTGCGAAAACCTATTTCGAGCATAGGCTATGCGTGTAATAAGTTATATTATAACATTTATTAACAAATAAGTTTGCGAGACTTTGTGTCAAACACGAAACTAGCGATGGCCGAGCGACGGCGACAGCGGGGCGATGTGGAACGAGAAATAAGGAAAAAGACGATTTCCCTTCTGGAAAGACTGCGTTCGAGCTCCAATAGTATCCTGAAAATGTTATCAGGGAAGTTGGAATGTTGGAACACGTCTTTTTAAAAATACTAGTGGTGAATAAATCAAATCCAATACTGACATAGTTACTAAGTTTATGTACAGACTATCAAATGGGCGTTTTTGGTTGACTCAAATAAAAATAAAAATTTATTTACTTATATATAAAATATGAAAAATAAATTAAAAACAAAAACTAAACAGCGCTCAACACGGCGCCACGGTGGTCGTCACCCGTGATCATTGAAATAGAAAAATTCTACATCAATGCCCGTGTTAATTTGTATCAAAATTAAAAATAAACACTTCAAAGTTGTGACATTGTTTTGCTGAGTCTGCAATGTCACCTCGTTAGCGTGTCGGCATGTTTGCTTTGAGAATTAAAGATTTTATCTCGCAGTAGCAACGTCAGTGACCTGTTCATTTGAGATTCTGCAATGTTGAATTTTCACTTTTTTTTAAACCTTCAATTTAACTACTTATCCCGTATGTTTATATGTGAATTTCAAATCTTGCAAATGAATTTTAGATTAGTTGCTTTCAACCGATTGTGCTGAAATTTGGAAGGCAATGTAATAATTTTTTGGTACCATGACAACCCCAAAAAATATACATATTAAAAAAATACTAGCAGATGCCGATTAAAAAGATTATGTCACTCTCCAGTTTCTCAATTATACCCATGAAAAAAAATCACGTCGATGCTTTGCTCTGTTGCAGCGTGATTGAAGGTCAAACAAACACACTTTCGCATTTTTGTTTGACTAGCTGATGCCCGCGACTTCGTCCGCGTGGTTTAAGTTTTTGGATTCCCGCGGGAACTCCTCAATTTTCCGGGATAAAAAGTAGCCTATGTCTCTCTCCAGGTCCTCAACTATACTCATGCCAAAAATCACGTCGATTCGTTGCTCCGTTACGGCGTGATTGAAGGACAAACCAACAACCAATAAACCAACAAACCAACAAACAAACACACATTCGCATTTATAATATTCGTATGATATGATATGATATGATTGCCTCGCTTCACTCAGGAAAGTTCTAAAATCATTACAAATAAATTTTCGAGATCCAAGTTTCCTGCCTAGTATTACTTGAGTAACTTCGAGGCAAAAGCCTTAATAAGAATCCTTTAGCAAAGCGCACTCCGAACTAAATCAGTTCTCATCATTTCATTAAATATGACATGATTGTGTAAGGAAACCTTTTTTTTTTTTAAATTTTATTTATTTATTTCATGTAGGACAACTTGTGACACTTATGATACGTCAAGACTCTACCACCGGTTCGGAAAGCCGTTTCTACTGAGAAGAGCCGGCAAGAAACTCAGCCGTAACTCAACCGTAACCCAACCGTAATCGTAATCGTCTGTCAAACGGATTATTCGACCTGTTTAAGGAGTTCATAGATCCCTTCACGTCAAAAAGCATGTATGAACTCCATAAACAGTTGATCAGCTTTAAGTTTAAGGTTCCTGTCCATTACCCACGTAAGTCCATTACACCTCTTTATCCACTGTTGCGTAGAACTGTCCTCGGCACCCATTCTCCAGTCTCGAGATTGTGTAAGACTCTAAACCACTACAGCACTAATCTTGACATTCACTTTGACTCGTTACCGTGATAAAATCGTTCCATGAACCTTACCATAACTATCCTCTGTAGTAAGTATAATTAGATACCTTAGTTCCCTCCCTATTATCCCTCATTTTTTTATTTTAGTTTTATTCCCGTATTTATGTTGTTTTTTCATTTAAAAAATTTTTTTAACTTTGTAACGAATTTAATTTATAATGTTGTGTTTACTTTTAACTTTATTTTATTTTATAGGATAAAAAACCTTTGAATGTTTTAATGTAAGTGTCCGTTAGTAGACCTAATAAATTAATTTAAAAAAAAAACAGTTCGAGTAATACGTTTCAAGCTAAGATGCCATGTTACATCACAAATACCGAGAACAAAGTTGTAGCAGCAAACAGAATGGCGATATCACACAACAGGGGGCATACTACCTAAAGCCGTACTATTTTAATATTGTTGACGTTCGTGTTTTAGAATTATAATCCCTATTTTAGGGAAGTCAAGGTACTGACATAAGCGAGAGAAGCGACAGAGATCAGTCGTCACCCGAATTTCAACCGTGATGGTGGATGGATGCTGCCCCCAGCATGGAAACCGCTTTTTAATCTACGATGCAAACTGCAAATTTGGAACTGGACACGGTCAGCTTGACATGTTTACATCGCAATGACGACGTCAGTGAAGAAGATGAGCAGGAGTCGTCGGGAGAGCTTCCCCTCCACCTCAGCACGCCTCGCAGAGAGCTTTACGGTACATGGCCCGCAGTCAGTCTGCTACCACGTCGCGCGAACAGGCTCAGGCTTCCTAACACGTGACATAAAGCTGTTATTTTGAAATAATGATGATGAATGAAATAAGCGATGGTAGTAACCCTCCTATTCACAATGGGAGGCAATAGGCATAAATTGTAACTTGTGATATGAACGACGCGACGACGTGACGAGGCGCCGAGCTCGTATGCAAACTGGAACTTTGCGTGTGCCGGATTAAAGTTGCTCGCGATTTTTATGTCAGTGGCGGTGTGGCTTAATGGGCTTACATGTAGGCTTTATGGGTTTTTCTTCTGGGATACTATGCTACAAATTACATACAGAATGTAAAAACATGATGGTCTAATGATTTTAAAAAAAGCTGCGTGGTTAAGTCGGCTCAATATAATATACTACTCGTAGCTGATAATCCGTTTGGGATTATAGCTTTTTTGTTTACCATGGGAACTCCTTAATTTTCGTCGTTTTTCTCGTCAGTTTTTATCATTTTGACCGCCATGATGGTTACTTCTTCTTCTTATTTCGGTGGAGTGGAAGATCCACAAAGGAGACTACCTAAAAAGAAAAAAAAATTGAAGCTACAATTATGAAAGTATGCATTAAAAGGATTTTATTAATCACATTAATTATTTATCTACAAAAACACAAATAACACATAGTTACATTGAAGGTGCAATTTACCCATTAGCACAGAATATATATAAAATATCATTGCCCATAAGTAAATTAAGCTTCTAGAATTTTCAATTTCATACGAATTCGGATGTGAAAGGTCACAAAGAAGGTTCGAAAGCCAAAACAATAAAACTTCCGCAAACCGCCAATACCGCGTTAAGTAAACAATATCCCGTCACGCACGTTCGTGTAATAGATACACCTCGTCCCGCAGCACGCTTATTTGAATTCAAACGCGGTGCGTATCATTTTTCCCGCGCTGAAAACTCTCCATACATACAAAATAGGGATGCTATGATCTTTAGGGTTAGTATGGGATTTTACAGTTCAACAATGTTGATAGTATTCGAGTGGTGAAAGAAATTGGCTCAAGGACTACAAACCGCCGCGCCGTGCAGTGGTGAGCCAATATTTAATTTTATTTATTTTATACCAGACAGATTTTGAATTAAAATTAAAATTATTCAGAATGACTACAATATTTGTAGTCATTCTGAATAATTTTAAAGGAAAATGCCAGACTATGTAAGGAGCTTTACCCCACTTATTTAAATTCGTGTACAAGCATGCCGCATGTAGGATTTAATAGATTTTTTATTCCTGATAACCAAACATACATTTTTAAGCCTCTAACTCTTGCGGTTTTTTATTAAAACTAAGTTTAAGTTTCAAAATATTTTGAGGTTAGGTAGGTATATTCATTTTTAATTATTGTGAAATAAGTAAAAAAATGCTGTGTAACGTTACAATGCTCTTGCCAAGAGATATTATGGCTATAAAATGAAGTAGGATACTCAAATGCCTGCGTAGCTGGATGTCTACCTGAAGTATGATACCTAGTTAATAAGCTTGTGCTATCTTTTCTAATGATAAAATGGTAGACTAGCTAATTGGAAATAAAACAACTGTTATTGATTTATTAATCTTCATATTAAATTGGTAATCAGTCGTTACATTATCAAGAAATGCTGCCGGTGCATCAATATCATTTTGATGGTGACCCCAACCAAGGTTATTACAAACATGTCTTAGCATCCTGTTTACACTCAGGTGACAATTTATGCACCTCAACGTCGTAGCCCAAATCGCAAGCAATGGTCATCCATGGAAAATAGCGTAAAGTCGGCGAAATCGAATCCATATTAAAGTATAGCAAAAGTTCTTGGTGAAACATTCAAAACAACCACGGTAAACAGCAGTAAACAGTCAATGTCACTAAACCCCATAGCTAAAACCACTAAAACAATGATCGCAATGACATTGACATCTTCAAATAGGTACTTTGTCAATGACGTTTCGTTGTAAAAAATGCGTGAATGCGAAGGTAAGGTTTTAATGCAACTATATTATTAATCATTATTATTTACATTAAAATAATATTTATGTGTCATTTTCAATAATTAACAACACAAAATAACGAATTTAAACAAAGATCTGTAGTATGATTTATGTAATAGGAGTTTTTTTTTACTTAAAAAACTGAACAACTCGTAGTTTTATTAGTCGTGTATGCGTAGAATGTAATGCAAGTTGCCGCAGGAGAAACCGGAAGTGGACGAGGGAGTTGAATTACTTTTTTTTTTACATTTTAAAATCCGCAACTATTTCATCAATAATTATTAAATCATACGTGGTCATAAATTCCTAAGATAATTTTAAAAAGTTTACATTCTGTGTAAATTATGAAAATGGGTGGGGCAAAATCTGGCATTCTCCTTTAGTGTTTTAATATATTTTTTGCACACTGTCTCTGACAGTAGATTGTGTACGGTAAGTTTCTACTTATACAACTGCTGTTACCCACAATTTTGCAAAATAAATGATTTTTGATTATGATAACGATTAGATTAGTATTCGAGAGGTAATAAAAATGGCTTAAGGACTATAGGACTATATCGCCGTGCAGCTGCGCCGAGGTGCGATGCAGGTCGGTGCCACTTGCACGGCGTTCTATTTTTTTTATCAACTTAAACTCAGCTTAATCACTTTGGCGTACGGCTTAAAATGTTACAATGAAAATTAACGTATCCAAGCGGAACATTGAATGGCGCTCAGGCTGCAGAACCGGACGATTCGTGCCCATATCACCTTGCAATATCCGCCAATTATCGGCTTTGACTCTATTCAGCCTGTGGAAGCTAACCAGACCATATTTATTTGTTCCTTTTAAAGCTCAAGCTATGCCATACATCGGCAGCTAGCCGTGCGACCGGAAAAGTTGCAAAATACATACCAGTGATGAACTTTTCACATAATACAAGAATATTTAATGCTTACTTATTACTCTAACCTTATTCTGTTTCGATGTCCGAATTCTATCAACGACAGGTGAGAGTATGAAATCTCGTAATAGCCTTAATATCGGTCAGACGGTGATACTGTTTTGTGATATTGACTTATTATTTTGGTTACGATTTGCTTAATATCGATCCGACTGGGCGAAAGTAGGGTTCTTTAATTTACGGAACTCTAAAAATGTTCTTAAGACATTCACTGCTTAAACACATTTTTTTTATTTTTTTTAAAAACACACAGTAACATAACATACAATAGTTAGGTAAAATATAGCATTACTCTTAGACCATAACAGTTTTCAATGTTATTTTGCACATATTGTATAAAAAAAAATCAAATTAATACTTAGTTGGGTATAGCCGCTAGATGAAAACCAAATTTATTATTATATTTACTTTAAATTAGAACAAAGAGAAAGAAAAACATACTAAAACATACTGATTAAAAAACATCATCAACATACATCTATATAAAGCGAGAAACCGTCAGCGTTGGCATCCCTATGTGGTTGACGTCCAATCTGCTCGCATAAAGCGTTTTTGCTCAACGTTTCTATGTTTAACACCCTCCCTACGCACGTGTTTCCTGCCACATAATATAACTTAAGTACCTTCAAGGCAAGAGTGAATAGGTTTCTTCTAGGCAAGCGCGTTCCAACCTAGACCTCATCATTGCTTTCCACTAAGCATGACTGTCGTCAAGCGCAAGCCTATCTCGCAATAAAAAAGAAACATACGACAAACTCGGTACGTGATATAAGAAAACTTGGAAAAGTTAAGGGAAAAAACATCCCGTGCCTCCGACGCTGTAAACTGCTCAAAGTTCCGAACAGTGAAATTCCTATGCCATTCTGTAAATCGTTGGAAGTTCCGAGCGTGAAAGTTTCTTGTTTCTTTGTGCAAAGAAAATAATATTATTATCATAAGGGAAAGGATCATGTCTCGAAATCCCGACAGGACGCATGTTTGTGAAAAAGTTATACTTGTCGATTTGTATCGCTTCGAAACTTCACCCATTTGTGTCAACCCTTATTCCTACATTATAAACACAGCGTAAAATATACTTACAGTGTTACTACGCCCACACGCTCTTGGTATTTGCGGGCGAGCTCGCTTTACTGTCGTCTATGCCTTTATATTATGTACCTAGTTAGTTAGTTATAACTAATGTGACAAAAGTATAGGCCTTATAGACAGATATACATATTTTACATAATGTTTATTTTTTATTTCTACTTCAAATTAAACTTATCTGTGAGCTTATACCTAGTCTCACATGAGATACTGTAATCGGGCTAGACCTTTTATGATGCAATCCGTTATGCATAATTATGGCGGTATGGCTTCGCCGCTCGGGTGGTAGCCACGGCCGAGATTTTTTTTAAATTCCCACATCCCACATAAGTTCCCACATTGTACCTACCTGCGATCGAACCCGGGACCTCCACTGGGCTAGGAATGTCAAGTATGGGTCGTAGATGCACGTGAAGCCTTTGGGCTCTTTGGGCTCTTAGCGTAGGAAGTAGGTATGGGGTACCCATACCTACTTCCTACGCTAAGAGCCCAAAGATTGTCGCATTGAGACCGTACTGCCAACGCTTAAAGTAATACTTAAGCAATATAACTCAAAATGACAGTTTGATGTCACGTACCTTTACATTCCTAAAATAAGAATTATAATTCTATTCTGGGATTTAAAAAAACATTTCCCGGGATCTAACCTATTCCTGTACCCACCAAAATCGGCAGAACAGATGGGCCGTAAAAGCGTAGCCGACCAGCGCACTTTCGTATTTATGATATTAGTAGATATGGATATGGATAAACGGTCACGGAGGTTTTTACTACGTAAAAATTTTTACAGAAACCGAAGAATTTCAAAATAATTATTATTATTAAAGCTTACGGCTATGTCATCATTAGGCGGATGTTTTTGGACCCTCTTCTATTCAGCCCGATGGCCGCCAAAACGTAACGGCGTTAATGGCCGCCATTTTTCAACGAACTGCAGGGCATTCTGTTACTTTTACCCTTATTAATAAAATTGCGTACATTCAAAAGGGCGCGTTTTTGTACAAGTAAATTTAGGGTAGCCGCCCGCGCCTTTGATATTCACATTTGAATTAAGTAATTTAATGTTTTCGCTCTTTTATTTACTTATCGTTTGGATCGCTTAAAGGTTATAAAAGAAAAGTTATCCACCTATCATACTAATATTATAAACGCGAAAGTTTGTTTATTTGTTCTTCAATTACGGAACAGATAAGCATGATTTTCACATGGGTATATGAGGACCTGGAGAGTGACATAGTGTCTGGACTGGTCTTAAATTAGGTACATAAATTTATTCAAGAATTACCAAAAATAGTTTTATATTGTTTTATTTTATTTTGGGAACAGTACGTAAGTTATATATACCAACAAATAGACGATACCCGCGACTTGGTCCGCGTGGATTAAGTTTTTTGAATCCCATGGGAACTTTTTAATTTTCCGTTATAAAAAGTAGTCTATGTCTTTCCCCGGAATGTAACCTACTTATTTACCTAACCTATAAGTTTCATCAAAATCGGTTGAAAAGATGGGAAATGAAACCGTAACACACAGACAGACAGACAAACTTCCGCATTTATAATATTAGTATGGAAGTATGGATATACCACTAATCTGCTATACCCGGCGTCGTACCAGAACGACACAAGTAGGTACATCTAAGTAAATTGAGTTTGTCTTTACATCAATTTGTGACTTCGCAAACCAATCTTACTAATTGATTAACTTTCGCCCCTGATAGCTTTGTAGGCGATTTCAATGCATGACGCAACTTTGTAGCGACTCGACGTTGGAAATTCTAAATAACGTTGCAAAATCAATACAGTTTTTTTTCTGACTGGATTTTCAAGAATGAAGATCTATCAATTGACTCAGGCATATTTTCGAAAATTCCACCTCTATGGGGACTTGGTGGTGTACTTTTCAAAAATGCATCTATACCTACTCATGTCAAGAAATGAACCTGGCTAAATTTCAAATTACTTACCCCATAGTTAGTAAGTATACTGCCCAGTGGCTTAGGCTATGCATTGAAGGAAGAGTCAAGACTTAATGTATTACCAATATATTATATACACAATTTATTATCTATGTTATAATTTCATTTACGTACTTACTAATCAATCAATCAAATTTTTTTCATTCGAAATAAGTACACTGTACACTTATTGACGTCCAAAAAATCCATAGCCTCCAACGGAAACAAAGGGGTGTTATGAGTTTAATGGGTATCTATCTGTGGCATCGTAACTCCTAAACCAATTTTGATAAAGTTTTTATTTTATTGTAAAGATGATTAGTGTTTTATGATTCAAGAAAATCTTTTCAGCTCTTTTTAGGAGTTTGTTTTTATTCCACTGCAAGTTAGCCCTTGACTGCGATCTCGCCTGATGGTAAGTGATGAAGTAGTCTACGAGTAAGATGGTAGCAAGCATTGATGTAGAATTTTAGTACCTTTCTATTTCAATGGTAGCAAGCTAACCTGTTAGGGGCATAGCATTTATATTAAACCCATACCCCTAGTCGGTTTTTACACGGCATCGTACCGCAACGCTTTATCGCTTGGCGGCACGTCGTTGCCGGGTGATAACTAGCCAAGGCCGAAGCCTCCCACCAGGCCAGATCAGAGAAAATTAAGAAATTATTGACCCTGCCAGGGATCGAACCCGGTACCTCCGCACGTTAAGACAACAGCGCTCAACACTGCGCCAGGGAGGTCGTCGAATGTTCTAGGGTTTTCTTAATTTTTATTAAACTACTAGTGAATGCCCGCGACGTCGTCCGCGTGGATTGCGGTTTTTCGGTTCCCGCGAGAACTCTTTAATTTTCCGGGATAAAAAGCCTAGCCTAGCCTATGTGCTATTCCAGACTATAATCTATCTCTGTGCCAAATTTCAGTCAGATCCGTTCCGCCGTTGGGGCGTGATTGAGTTACAAACATCCATCCATACAATCCATACATCCATACATCCACGCATCGATACATCCAAACTTTCGCATTTATAATATTAGTAGGATTCTAGACTTAGAGTTTTACACAAAAGGTTTCTGTTAAATACCTTTTGCTCTTGCTAATTAGCACAAACACTACACTGTCCCTCCCTACTTCACCTTTCAAAGGGCTTTGTCCTTTATGCCGGTGTTTTCAAAGAACTACAGTACAAAGTATCTACGTTATATAATGTACACACTACACATAGCGTAGAGGCTCGGAAGCTTTGATGAATAATTAATTACAGGATAAGCTTACGCACGACAAAAAGTGTCCATGAAAACCACGATTTGGAGTTTAATTTCTCTATATATTTGACTAAGTTATTTATACTATTTAGATGAAGAGAGACCGTTACTAATACTAGATATAATGCCCGCGACTTTTATCTGCGTGGATTGATGTTTATTGATTCCCGCGGGAACTCTTCAATTTTCCGGGAAAGGGAGGGAAATACCTACTAACATTGGCATTAACGAATTCCGAGAACATCCAACTCGTATCTATTCAAATTGATCTCGAATAGAAACTACTACAAACCCGATTCATAACTATTCACTGTTCAGTCGTCAATCGGAGGGACCCTTCGACATCCATGTTGGATCGATTGCTACAAAACCGTCCTCTTACCCTTCACTTATTCATAGAACTCAGTAAAAGGGTTTCAAAACCCTTTGTGTACGTACAGTCCTCAAGAATATATTCCATGGATGTATATATACATCCTATACGAAAATGAGAATACGTCGAGAACGATCTAACTAGCTAGCCCTTGACTACGATCTCACCTGATGGTAAGTGATGATACAGTCTAAGATGTTAGCGGGCTATCCTGTTAGGGGCATGGCAGTTATATTAAACCCATACCCCTTCGGTTTCTACACGGCATCGTACCGGAACGCTAAATCGCTTGGCGGCACGTTTTTGCCGGTAGGGTGGTAACTAGCCACGGCCGAAGCCTCCCACCAGGCCGGACCAGGCAAAATTCAGAAATTATAAATTCCTAAATCGACCCTGCCGCAGGGTCTAAGCTCTAATTCCCTCACTCTATGAAAGTGGAGGCCTGTGCCCAGCAGTGGGACGTTAATGGGCGTCGTAAAAACGTTGCAGATAGACAGACAAATAAACGTAAATATTATTTAACAGATAAACAAAGGTACAGTCTGATAAATCCAACATTCCCGCAGAGGGATAAAAATAAGAAACAATTCCTTTAGGCTACTGGATATACCAATAAAACGCTGCATCAAATCTAGTCACCGCGAGTCAATAACGTTCTCAGTAAAGAGGAAAAATGAGGAAAGTCAATGCGATACGTCTGCGAAGTGAAATGTCACCCAAGAAGACTGATCGCACCAGTCCAGACTGGCCTTATTACGTGTGGAGCTAGATGGATTGCTATCATTATGACTTTTATGAATATTTTAGTACTATGTTTTTGTAATTTTTTACGGTTTATTACTTAAAAAAGAACTTATAATATGGACCTTTGAAAGTAGTTTCGATAAGGGAGGGATAAAAATCAGAAACAATTCCTGTATGCTACTGGATATACCAATAAAGTATCAAGTGTAGTTACCGCGAGTCAATAAAATTCTCAGTAAAGAGGAAAAAGGAGGAAAGTCAATGCGATACGTCTGCGAAGTGAAATGTCACCCAGGAAGACTGATCGCACCAGTCCAGACTGGCCTTATTACGTGTGGAGCTAGATGGATTGCTATCATTATGACTTTTATGAATATTTTACTACTATGTTTTTGACAGATTTTACCGGTTATCACATAGAAAAGAATTATTATGCTGATATACTGTTATGTACAAAAGTCATTATTACCTATCGCTTTGCTAAATTATATCTTAATAATTCTTACATACTGACGAGGATGTAAGTCGGTAACTGGTTGGGTGACCGAATTTGTATGTTCCAATGTGGCCTTTTCGCTTCCTCCGTGCCTCGGAGAGCACGCTAGGTATTGGTCCCGGTTAATTATCACTGACATCTGATAATAATCTTTACAAAAACCGAGTTTAAATACTCTTAGTCGAGTCGTTTGATTAATGGAAAGGGGTCACGAACCTCAGTAATGAGGAATACGACGCAGAGAGAGAGAGAATTCTTACATACCGCAGACACGCTTTTTCACTACTTCCTGTGGCGGCTCTCTCATAGACTTAACTTAACTTTTCATCGAAGAAAAAAATATTGTAATAACGATACGTAATAGCGACTGAGGATAAGCGATGATGATAAATGTAACCAGTTGGGTATCTCAGTCTTCCAGTGATACTAAGCCGTTAAATTTGTCATGTTTTGAGGTAAACCTGAGACCGAAGCCCTAAAAGGTAAACCTCAAGTGTAACGGAGATTGACTTGTCACGTTGACCTTGAGGCTTTGGTCTTATCTTGAAGTTTGGTTAGGATTTGTTTGAAATAGCATTTTGTATTAAAGGGAATATTGAAGGTAATTGTTTTAAAGGTGTAGATACCTTGTTTGAGGCAGCTTATTTTCAGTGGCGTGCACGACATAGAGGCATAAAAGCAATGCTTACCCTAGTTAAAAAGGTTCAATGCTTGATTTTCACCATGCCCTGCCTGAAAATAGCCTAACCTAACCAAAGCCTACTATGGCTTTGAATACTGTGGACGCTAGTGCTTGTTTTGTTTGCGTTAGTTCACCAAGCAACTTTCTCCAATCTGACACCGACGCAAAGTCGATTCGTTCCAACAATTAGGTAGATACTTAATCGTAGCCCTCGTAGCTTTAGTTTATTATTACCTACCTATATTGGATAAACATTATTTGACTTTGACTTTGACTAATTTGGTTGTCCGCTCTTGGAAGTACTTAATAATTGAGGTCCATGTCTGTCTCGTATTAGAAAAAAAAATTATGAACTCAAACAAGGTCCGCTTGAATTTCTGTTTTTATCTCTGTGTTTTATGTAGATATTTATTTTTTTAATCTTGCGGGAAGACTATCTTGCCCGGGATGCAAGCTATCTTTTGTAATTTGTTTCTTCAAAATCGCTCTAGCGGGCTGGAAGCTTGAATCCTACATCTTAGAGATATTTTGACGCTCATATTCTATCAACTCCTGCCATTATTTGATTAATAGAAAAGGGTCACGGCCCTCAGTACTGAGGAATACGACGCGGAGAGAGATTTTATCAACATTCATGTAAAATCTTCTACTATTCAAATTCGACTAAAGACTGATGGAAGAATGCGATTACGAAATAATTTTACTAAAAAAATTATAGAGCTGCGTCTGAGTGGTGAACGTATAATAGCTTCATACATCGCATTTGAATGAATGTTCAAAATAGCAGTCAGGTCACGGGCTGGAGACTTGGCGTAAAGCCAGAATCACACTTATGACTGAACCGGACAGAACGTTAATATCAATTATGGGTGACCTCCTTCGTCATAGTCACGCGTCGTGTTGTTTTTATATCGAGATTAAGGTATTTTCGTTAAAATTAACTGCTTTATTTATTTAACCTGATTATTGCGACTATGTCCGCGTGGATGTGTACTGCTTTATTTATTTAACGTGATGATTGCGACTTCCGGAAAATTAAGGAATTCCCACGGGTATTCCTTAATTTTCCGGAATAAACAGTAACCTATGACAATTTCCAGTTCCTTAGCTTTAAAATGCAAAAAATCAAGTCGATTTGTTGCTCTGTTACGGCGTGATTGAATAACAAACCAACACACCAATGAACCAACAAACAAACACACTTTACCATCATACTAATATTATAAATGCGAAAAGTGTGTTTGTTGTTGGTTTGTTGGTTTGTCCTTTAATCACGCCGCAACGGAGCAAACGATTGATGTGATTTTTGGCATGGGTATAGTTAAGGACCTAGAGAGTAACATAGGCTACTTTTTATTCCGGAAAATTAAAGAGTTCCCGCGGGAATCAAATAAACTTAAACCACGTGGACGAAGTCGCGGGCATCAGCTAGTTTATAATATTAGTATGATCAATTATTTAATTTTCAAAATATTCGGATATACTATAAAGTGATAGCCACATTAAATGAAATTATTTATTTACTCGTATTTGTAGGACAAAGTGTACCACTTATGATACGTCAAGACTTTATTACCGGTTCGGAAAATTGATTCTACTGAGAAGAGCCGGCAACAAATTCAGCAGGGGCTCTTTTTATGACAAGAAAATGTTACAATATGTAAATACTACCTATGCAATTCATACGTTACGTTGGCCTCCTATCAGGGAGTCTAGGGTTCGATCACATACTGCTACTTTTATAACAAGCTTTTATACATATAATTAACTTTGCAATGTTTGTGGGTTTGTTTAGGTCAAAGCTTGCAACTTAATTTTACATACACTTTTAGTTTGGAGGACAATGCATGGTTAGCTAAGTGACGTCATTCTAAATTCAATATGGCGGCCTTCTAAGGATAGCGGACTAGTAATTTTTATCCATCCTCATGATATGGATGTCAATTATAAGGGTTTTCTGAGAAAAATACAAAAAATAAAAATACCTACGTCACACTAAATTCAAAATGGCGGACGTGATTTTTAAATTGACGGATTGGGTAATTTTCAAAGCGTTTCAAGCAATTTAAAGTGACTCATATCTTGCAACTTAATTTTACATACACTTTTAGTTTGGATGACAATACATGGTTAGCTAAGTGACGTCATTCTAAATTCAATATGGCGGGCTCCTAAGGATAGCGGACTAGTAATTTTTATGCATCCTCATGATATGGGTGTCAATTATTAGGGATTTCTGAGAAAAATACGAAAAATAAAAATACCTACGTCACACTAAATTCAATATGGCGGACGTGATTTTTAAATTGACGGATTGGGTAATTTTGAAAGCGTTTCAAGCAATTTAAAGTCACTTGTTTTTTTGGCGAAGAAAATATTATTACCTTTCACCTTCAGGATTAAAACCTGCACGCCTGAAAGTTCTCCATAATGTTATCTAAGATACGCGAAGTAGGCCGAATACTATGTGATTGCCGCGAATTCATCTGCATAGTATTAGAAAATCCCTTTGATTTTCCAGAAGCCTTTGTCCTTCCCAGGGACATGTTCCCTTTATGTTATCTTTTTCTGTATCGAATTTTCTCAAAACCTGTAATAAAATTTTAAAAAAATGATAGAGGAGCATGGATTTGATCGCTCCAGCAATGCTAAGGACAGCGGTTACTTATGTACACATTGATATAATAATTGTAAATGAATTATTTAAAAAGAGCAACCACCGAGTTTCTTGTTGGTTCTTCCGGCATTCCGAACCAGTGGTAGATTCACTTGACGATTCAAAAGTACTTGTAAAAGTTTATTTGAATAAAAAAACATTTGATTTTGAATACCGAATTAAACTTTTAGTTCCTTACTTTTACATCGCCATTCAGCGTGGCAATGCTGCAAGTTTGATGGGTATACCTTTGGCCCAGGGGCAACCAGGGTTAAATTTATTGTATAGTTTGTATAATATTTACATTTTAGCTTTACTTCTATTGTGATTAAATGTTCCTTCTTTAGACACACTTTTGGCATGACAAACATGCATTTTATAATATTAGAATGGATGAGATATAACAAACTTTCGGGCGTTCAAGTTATAGAGCGAGATCATTGAGCGAGTGAAATAGGTCAATTTTATTTCACCACACGTGAAATGTTTGGGAAAAAGCTGCTTTATGGCGAATATAAAACTGTCGCATAATTGCGCATGCAGCAGTTCGCGCGGACCTTCCAAGTACCAATATGACGGATCAACCCAGATCTTATTGGAGGCGTTGCCTCAAGCAATGTCAATTTATCGTTCGCGCGGAAGTTGAATTCAAGGAATAGGTATGTGTCAAATCAGGCCCCGGCTGCATTCAACTCGCGCGCGTACTATAGGTATGATGCCACCGGCCATTCTCTTATACACCTTACAAATTGTTCTGATTATCTTTTTTCTTTCGCTCGGGGCTTTTCTGCCACTTAACTGAACTGAAAATTATGGAACTAGCTTTCTGTGTTCCTTCAAAATTACAATATTGACCTTATCAAGGGTCGGATTAACAAATTCCACTGTTTGTCTATCTATCTGTCTGCTGCGCTTTAAGGCCCTTATTTTTAACCAATTTGGATTAAATTTTGTATAGAGATAGGCTGCATCCCGGGGAAGGACATAGGTTATTTTTTAATCCCGGAAAATTGAGGAATTAAAAACTTAAATCCTCGCGGGCGAAGTCGCGTGCATCATCTAGTAAATAATACGTCGCTGAGACTTACCTAATATCTATTAATTAATGTTTTCTTAAATTGATCCCTTGATCAATTTTTCCAGCAAAATCGAACGTTGCATGGGTATGGTCCCGATGTACAGAACTATAGCGTCGGTCTATGAAGCGAACGAAACGAACACTTTTTGTTAGACCATACTTTTGCTGAGTCGCCCACTATGATCCGCTGAGCTGTGGGGTCAGGAAATGCATCTGTTATGATATTTGATTGGACTACTCATTTTATAAATGTCGGGGCCAAATTCTTATGGCTTATTCATAAGCTTTAGACTGCAACAGCCTATACCTGAATATATACGTTCCTTTATAATCATATAAGAACTCTATGTTTTATGGGATACGAAGCCTATTACAAAGTAACAAACAAAAATAATACCTACAAAGTATTAGAACTTAAAAATTGCGATTGGGTGATTTATTTTAGTTCTACAGTCCGGGTGACATAGGCTACATTTTACACGAACAAAATCTATATGACGGATGTTACCTCGATTTAACATCCAAAAAAGTGGGTGCCTTTGAATTTTTTTCCGTAGACATATCACAATTTTTTAATTAAGGCCCTGTGTAGCGTAAAAGGAGGTTTTTAAAAGCAGTGTATCCATCAAACGGTGAACACAAAACGCATCTCAAAACACAATTTTAAAAAAATCTCTGCATTGAAATTTATTTTAAACATACCTCTTAATTTACCTTTTAAAGCAATTTTTCTCCTCATTGAAACCAATAATTAGCTCTAGAAATATAAGATAAAATTCATATTTCTAAATCAAACACATTGTCGGTTTCATTTGTATTGAAAAGTAAATATTATTTTTTTTACAAATTATTTCACGCATTTTTTGCGACATGCGCTTGCTCAATTTCACCCCCGCGCGCCTGTGTTTTGTCATCTCGTGAGCTCACAGCGCCTTAATACTTACTGCTTGTTTTAATTATGTTTAATTGTGTAATCTTAGTATGGATTCTGAGTCTCTATCCTAAAATATGTAATGCTTGTAAATTACAAGCTGTAACTTAAATTCAAACTCACGAAATTGTTGTTCTTGGAATAGTAACAGCTAAATTTTAAAAAGTTGTCCTCGCAATAATATTTTATGACTCAGTCATTACGACTGCAACAAGTTACTGTAAACTACAATATGCAAGTACACTGCATACCAAGATTTTTATTCAAAATTATTATAATATGAAATAAAAGTTTCCGTAGAAAAGTTTAATTTTGAAATGTCAGCGAAAAAAGCGCTGCGTGGATCCCCACTGCATTTGCATTGGGTTTATGGTCGCCATAAAGCGTCTGTTTCCGAAACATTTCACTTGTGGCGAAATACGGCAATAAAATGGACTATTTTATTATGTTTTCCAGAGAGTTGACAAAATACCAGAGCAGCGCTCACTCTATTTTCTCTCCTCGTTATCTCTGCGTTGCGTGTTCCTAAATACTGCAGAGAGGTCAATTAATAATGGTAGCAACTTTCTTGTTACAGTAATTCTGTTGAATTCAGATCCTTCTGCATGCGACTCAACAAGGAAATGTAATTTCAGATCTTAGATTCAGCAATCACTACTCATCCATACATATCCATCCATCTTTACTAATATTATAAAGGCGAAAGTTTGGATAGATGGATGGATGGAAGTTTTGTCACTCAATCACGCCAGAACTGCTGAACAGATCTGGATGAAATTGATTATAGTCTGGAATAACATATAGGCTACTTTTTATCCCGAAAAAGAGCTCCCGCGGGATCTACAAAGCCTCAATCCACGCAAACGAAGTTGCAAGCATCAGCTGGTCATAAATGGTCTGCTACGCTTCAATAGCCCATCTATTTAACCAATTTAGACTAAATTTGGTACAGAGGTTGCATACTGAGAGAAGACAGGTTATTTTTTTTACCGGAAAGTTAAACAGTTCAGTGGGAATCTAAAATACCTTACTCTAAAGTTTTTAAAAGACACCAAGATAACGTCTTCTTCTTCGTCATCAACTTTGGCCGTTTTTTACGCCCTCTATGCTGTTTTATTTGGTTTACCTGAATAATTTATTTTAATAATGCATGTATTATGTATTTGTTTTGCTGTTTGCTACTCTTTTGTGTAACTCGATGGGTCTGATTGTTTTATTAAAATCTGTTAGTGACGTTTTTATTCGGTCTATTAAAACTCTCATAAAAGTACTAAAACCTGGAGTGCAACTTTTACGAATACACTCTAAATAAAATTAAGCTATTAAAAAAGTATAGTTAGTTCTCTCTCGTAGGTATCTAAGTATAGTTCTTGCAATTGACAAGCGCGCTTGAAGTAAAAAAAACCGGCCCAGTGCGAGTCGGACTCGCGCACCGAGGGTTCCGTACAAACCTGTAGGTATATAAGTAAAAGTTATGGTATTTTTATTGCTAAATGAAATCCATAACATTAGTAAGCTTCAAATTTTTAAAAATATTTTTATTATAATATGATGTAACTAAATATTTATGCTTTTCGCAATTTTTCCTTTATCTGTGCTATAAGACGTTGCTGCTACCTACCAAATTTCAAGATTCTGAGTTCACGGGAAGTACCCTGTAGGTTTTGATTCCCTTGCGAGTCTCGAAAATTTGCAGCTTAAACGGCTGTATCTTTTGATTGCGTTGGCTTAGACGTTTGATTTTTTCACAGCTCCAAGGGACAGTGAGTATTGGATATGAATTTCAGTCTTGACAGACGGACGGACAACAAAGTGATCCTACAAGTATTCCTTTTTTCCATTTGAGGTACGGAACCCTAAAAATAGTGGGCATGTAAGGGTTCGTAGAGAAAAATACCACAGATAAGAAATATTAACTAAAATTTCAATATTTACCATCGATCAGAGTAGTTAACGTGAGTTGGGAGACTGCCAGGTCTTTAAGTCCATGACCTAACTGAAATTATTTCAGAATAGCACCTAAATGAGGCAGCCAGCGTCGCTTGAGGGTTGAATATATTTTCACTGGTGGTAATTATCTCTTTTGGAAATTATCGGCCGTAGTAATATTGGGTTCAAAATTGGGTTGATTACTTCTTTGGCAATTAGATATTACTAGGTGATGCCCGCGAGTTCGTCCGCGTGGAATAAGTTTTTCCAATTCCCGCGGAAAACCTATGTTACTCTTCAGTACGCTTACTCTGAGTTTTTACATTGCAAATACGATTGATCGACGTGAGAGCTCACCACGCCAAGTGTAAGCGAACGTCAAAGTAAAATGGACCCAAAAGCTCTTGCTTTAAAGTCACAAATTCAGCGTTTGGAGCGCTGGCTGTGAATAAATACACGAAATGATGAAATGAGCTCTAAACCAATGCAGTTAAGGTTCATTTTACTTTAACGTTCGCTTACACTTGGCGTGGTGAGCTCTCACGTCGATCAATCGTATTGGCCATGTAAAAACTCAGAGTAAGCGTACAGGTCCTCAACTATACCCATGCAAAAAATCACGTCGATCCGTTGCTCTGTTGCAGCGTGATTGAAGGACAAACCAAAAAACAAACACACTTTCGCATTTATAATATTAAGTATGATATAGTAAACTAGCTGATGCCCGCAGCTTCGCGCACGTTAATTTCGATTTTCATATACAAATTTCAAACCCCTATTGTGGTTGAATTTTCAAAAATCGAGACAAGTGGTGGGGTGTGTCGCTAGTCTCGATCTAAGTACGGTTTGTGGTTTAATTAAACTCACCCTGCCGAAGATCGAATTGGAGACCTTCCAAGATAAGACCACGGTGTTCCCCACTGCGCTAGGGAGGTTTTTTGTTTTATCCACTAAAAATTAGCACCTGATAGTAAGTGACGATGCAAATCCAAAATGGTAGCGGGCTACCTGTTAGGGACATGGCAGTTATTTACCCCTATTCGGTTTCTACACGGCATCGTACCGGAACGCTAAATCGCTTGGCGGTGCGTCTTTGCTGCTAGGGTGGTAACTAGCCACTGCCGAAGCCTCCCACAAGGCCAGACCAGGGAAAATTCAGAAATTATAAATTCCCAAATTGACCCTGCCGGGGATCGAACCCGGGACCTCCGCACGTTAAGACAACAGTGCTCAACACTGCGCCACGGAGGTCGTCAAGAACTAAAACAAACCAGTTAGCTGTGAAGGTATAGCCCCACTACAGGCGTAGCACGTAGCGGCGTATTCTTTGTACAATTAGGTCGCAGTGCGTCTCCGTGCCGCGTCGCTTAAGTGGGTCCAGCTCCCTAAAAACTCATACATATTATAATACTTTTTTTTTTAATATATAGGCTAGCGCTTGGCTACAATCAGACTTGAATGCAAGTGGTGATGCAGATGGAGCCCGCTTGCCTAGAAGATACTTGCCGCTACGTGCCGCGCCGTTCATCTGTAATGGGCCTAGACCTTAACTAGTGTGAACGCCGACCTCGCCTACTTGGCAGCGCTCTCCCGGTCAAGGTGCATTCAGACATCATGTGTCACACACTGTTATGAGCATCGCATAGCCAATACATTCCATACATACTATTTGTTCATAGCTTGATGGGACGGAAAATCCGACACGGATGGAGAGAGATCAGGCGCTTAACGGGCTTAACGTGCTCAGCGAGGCACGGGGGTGAAACACCACCAACTTCCTAACTCCGGGCTAGTACTGGAAATTTCTTGTCATAAAAACCCAATTCTTGTTATGGCCCGAACCGAACCCGGGACCTCGTCGGCCGCAGTCAAACATGCTGCTACCTATAAACATGCTGTACCTATAGTATATGGATATAATATATTTTTTTGTGTATTTGTTCTTGTCATGTTTTTGAAGTTTGAAGTATTCGATCATATTACCTACCTTTTAAGTTTGTACTTGTACTTTACTTCCTTTGAAAAAAAAACAGTGTTTAAGTGAGTTTTTCATGAAAAAATAAATTACAAAATTACAAATTATATTGATGGGCAGTGTATTTTCGCGTGTATGGAGTTACACGCCCCAATTAATTTCGCTGACGAGCGGGGAGGGGGGGGGGGAGCTTTATTTCCGATCTATTGCGTGGAAGCGCGGAGATAAACGGCCGGTAATGGAACGTCAATAATGGCAAAGAGAGCTCGAAGCTAACTCATTGTATACCAAATAGGGCCAATTACCTTCTGAAACTACTGAACTTCTGACTTTACTTTATTGCCGGTTCTTCCCAGTAGAGTCTGTGGTTGACGTCCAATCTGCTCGCACAAAGCGTTTTGCTCGACGTTTCTGATACTGCCACTTAAAACTTGAGTACCTTCAAGTAAAGAGTGAATAGGCATCTTCTAGGCAAGCGCGTTCCAACCTAGACCTCATCATTGCTTTGCACTTAGCATGATTGTCGTCAAGTGCAAGCCTATCACGCAAAAAAAAGAGTCTGCGTGAGATCGTAGTTAAGAGCTAAGTTGTAGTAGCATAAAAAAAAAAGAATGATAAATGATTTATTTATTTCACATAGGACAACTTGTGCCAAATAAGTTATGTCAAGACTCTACCACCGATTCGGAAAACTAGTTCGATTCTAATTGTTTGAGTTCGAGCGAATCTACCACTGTCATTGTCAACCAGTGGTAGACGTTTAAACCCGGCTGATTTTGTTGTGAGCTCTTTTCAGACCAGGGCGCGCTTGGGACCCTCACTAGCTTTAGTTTTAAGATACCATAACTAATTATCACCATCATGTTTAATAAGTAGGTAATTGACGTCAATAAGTGTACCTAAAGTGTACCTAAATTGAATAAATGAATATTTGATTTGATTTGATTTGATTCACAAGCAGTTTTAAGAAGTTTATTTGAATAAAAACTATGAGATTCAGTTTGAAAAAACAAGATCACCCTTAAAAAGAAGTATTTTTAATTAGAGATCACCGGTAAATACAACAAAACAGTAGCCAAGTCCTCGGTGCAATGCAACTGCAGAGAAATAAAAACACATTCCTTAGTTTCAAATAGTTCAATGAGTGCTACCACTACAGCTGTAAGTTACGGACCGCTGGTTGCAATGACCGTGAGTCCAGTTTATAAGCGAAAGCGTGTTATGAAGATAGTTACGGATGCCGGCAGGCGGAGGACACAGAAACCACGGAGACTTTTAGTAAGTCTCCGTGAAATGAAATGAAATTAAATGAAATGATTTATTTGAAATGATTTATTTATTTCATATAGGACAAATTGTGACACTTATGATACGTCAAGACTCTACCACCGGTTCGGAATGATTATTTTACTGAGAAGAGCCGGCAAGAAACTCAGAATAAACATTATTAATGATCGATAAATTACTTATTTTATTTTATTTTTATTTTATTTAGACAACATACCCGAAGAGACCTTACAGTTGCCCAATGCGTCTCTCCGGTATATTTAGACTTATACATGATGGGTATGTGACTCCGCTCGATATTAGATACGGAGCCACATTTAATCCTAACTTACAACCTAAAATAATTAAGAATGGGAAGACCTAATTCTTCGTGAGTCCGGACTGGTGACGTAAGCGCAGGTGTGCCTACGAAGCTGGTCTCGAGTTACCAGAATGCTGCGCCATCGTTTTTCGTAGGGCTGTCTAAAGTCGCTAGGGCTGGAACATAACAAGATTAGAAAAAAAAGGGGAAACTTGTAAAATTAAAATAGAATATCCTATTTACAAAACGGAAATTATGAAAAGAGTGTTCTTCGCTTATTTGTTGTAGTTAGTAACTGCGTCATACTCTATTTATATTTTACCGAGCTCACGTAAAGCCTTCGTTGCTGCATCTGATCCCTTTCCAAATGTGTCGCATTGCCGTCCCACCGCTCTATGACAGTGAGGAAATAGACCTGAGCTTACGCTTAAACTTGTGTATTTTAATATCTTCCTCGCAACTGATGATGTATTCATGATGATGATGGATGAGGATGTATGTTTGTAATTCGGAGATTAGCTTCCGCGCCGTGGCCAAAAAGCGAGAGAAAATTATGATTATTATCATGACAACCTTGCAGTGGGGAATGACTTTAAATGTCTTTCTCTGATCATGAACTATGACTGTCAGAAAGCTAACCATATTACACTCCCGCTACCGCTTATAAATTAAGTCAAACGCAAAGTAAACTCTAACAAGCAAGTCTGTTATTGGCTTTATTTTCTAAACATACAACTTACTCTCAAAGTATAGTTAAATTGACTCAAGGATACACTAAAATACAAAAGCAAATTGTAGCAATTTATTCCACTGTAGTCTTGTCTTTGTGGAGGGTCCAGAGCGAAACGTGCCTGTTGCAGGCAGACAGATTTATGTTATTTTAAATCTGATCTGTAAAACAGACCAAAACACGTACCTCACCTTTGTTAAATATAAATAGGTATTTTTCAACCCTTTTCTAGGGCTTGCCAGTAGCACAGCGTCAGTTAGTATATTACTGGCTGGAAATAATGCACTTCACGGCTGAGTAATATTGGACGGACGGCGAAGCCGAGGACTTCCCAAGTGATTTTAAACGGATAAGGCGCCAGCCGAAGCCTTTTTAAGTAAACCAAGCTATGAATTTCGACTGAACGTGTATAGTATTTTGCTCTAAATTGCGAGGAAACGAATTTTTATAGTAATTTTCACTGATTTGCAAGGAAATACTTTTTTAAGAAAGCTTTTCTACATTGCCGTTTCATAACGTTGACTCTCCTTAACTCACGCTAAAACCTAACTGCTTAAATAGTGTTACATATATGGAAATGATCTGATTTTTTCTCCTACCCGATGTCTTCGAGCCCTAGGGCTTATTTCTCGGCAACGCCTAGCGCTCCCCCAACCCCCCGGTGACGCTGTAGCGGCCAGTTTTTTTTGCGTAGGCCCTCTACGCCGATGCGAATTCAATCCGAAAAAAAAATTTTTTTTGAATAGTTAATAGCGGCTAGAAAAGAGACAATGTACGTATTATTTTTTTAAGTAATGAAGCAATTTCCGGCCGAGTAGGAGAAAATAGAGGCAAAAAATAGGGAGATGTGGAGAAATCAGAGGGAGGCCTTTGCCCAGTCGTGGGACAGTACAGGCTAAATTAGATTAGGGGAAAATATAATTAAGAATAAAAACAGTGAATCAAAGAAAATGAATAGATTATTATTTTTGTGCTAGAATGACATAATTATGTTCCCTCCCCTGCCATTCCCCTGTCACCCCGCAGTGCTGCTCTATCTAATTTAAAAAGTTTAATCCGATTGTTATCTTTTTCAATAACAATTTGTCAGCCAAAGATTTCTGTTAAGAGTTACTTTTTCCTCTTGATGTACGGAACCATAAAAAATCAGTATCATACTAATATTATAAATGAGAAAGTGTGTTCGTTTGTTGGTTTATTGGTTTCTTGGTTTGTCCTTTAATCACGCCGCAACAAAGCAACGGATCGACATGTTTTTTTGCGTGGGTATAGTTGAGGACCTGGAGAGTGACATGGGCTACTTTTTAACCAGGAAAATTAAGGAATTCCCGCGGGAATTGAAAAAATTTATTCCACGTGGACGTAGTCGCGGGCATCCGCTAGTCATCAATATGAAAAGAGAGTAAATATAAAAAATACACAGTTGAGAAAGAAAAATAAACTCCCAAAGGGATCAGATATCAAATTATAAACTAATCTTCTGGAGAAAAATAAAAAAATATTGAAAATTGTTCGCTAAAGTTTAGAAAGATTCATCCAATATTTTCTTCTATAATCATCATAAAGTCGAACTTGATACATTATTTCGTTAGATTTACTTACAAGTTTGAATTTAAAACTAACGGCTCTAATAAAGTCAAGTTAATTTTTCACTAACTATTTGTTTTTTGTTAGTTAAAGCTAACTTTGAAGTTTCTATAGCCCTGAGGTTTGGACGAAAAGTGGTTTATTCGTCCAAGGTATGATATGATATATAGGCGGTCTATGAATCAACGAACTCAAAAATCAAGATTGAACATACCTAATAATATATATGCGAAAACATAACACCAAATAGATAAATGCGTAATTATTTGTGCGTCAAGCGATTCAGTGTTCCAGTATTTTTTAATTTCTAGTAAGAAAAACCCAATACTTAACTATGGCCCGACCCGAGACTCGAACCCGGGAACTCGTGGGCCGCAGTCAGACATGCCAACCACTAGACCAACGAGGCAGTCAAACAAAAACAAAGTTCACAGCTGGTAAAGCAAGAGATATTTATAATGCTTTAAAATCTTTTTGCGTCGTTGGTCTAGCGGTTAGCATAGTCGACTGCGGATCACGAGGTCCTGGGTTCGATTCCCGGTCGGGCATAAAAATTGGTATGGGGTTTTTCAAATTAAGAAATTCTCAGTGCCAGCCCGGAGTTAGGAAGTTGGCGGTGTTTCACCCCCGTGCCTCGGAGAGCACTTAAGCCGTCGGTCCCGGTTATTATCACTAACATGATAATAGTTGTTAAAGCCCGCCAACCCGCATTGGAGCAGCGTGGTGGGTCTAAGCTCTAATTCCTTCTCTCATATGAGAGTGGAGGCCTGTGTCCAGCAGTGGGACGTTAATCGGCTGTAGTGGTGGTGGTGGTGGTGGTGGAAATCTTTTACTTTACGATAGATGAAGTATACCTAAATAATCCAAAAATTGTTAAATCGGATTCGGGGAGAGAAATACAAATAAAATTATACTTTGAAAATTTACCGAAACAAACCTTCACCGGGCTGTGTATTAAATTGTCGAAGTTTCTCGTGGAAATGACTTACTGAATCGTGAAAAGGGGTCGAACTTCCGCGGGAGGCACTATAAATTATATAATTAATACAGTTAGAATAATTAAATGGAATCAGGAAATTTTGAAGACGTTTTAAGCTCGCTTCTTTTATTTTATTGAAGACTGAGGATTACTAGAACACTAGCTGACGCCCGCGACTTTGCCCGCATGGTTTTAGATTTTTTTGGATTGCCGCAGGAACTCCTTAATTTTTTGGAATAAAAAGTAGCCTATCTCACTCTCCAGGTCCTCAAGTATACCCATGTCAAAAATCACGTCGATCTATTGCTCCGTTGCGACGTGATTGAAGGACAAACCAACAAACAAACACAGTTTTGCATTTATAATATTTGTATGACTACATAATGCCTGCGACTTCGTCCGCGTGGATTTAAGGTTTTTGATCCTCGCGGGAACTCATTAATATTCCGGGATAAAAAGTAGCTTATGTTAGCTCCGGGATGCAACCTACCTCTGTACCAAGTTTCATCAAAATCGATTGAAAAGATGGGCCTGGAAAGCGTAGCAAAGAGACAGACACTTTCGCGTCTTTAATAAATTACTTTGGAAGTATGGAGTTTACAGAATATAATAAAATTAAGGTCTTTGGTGATAGTTCTGACTCTGGACATGACTGTTTTTTATCCCGGAAAATGAGGAAGTTCACGCGGGAATCGAAAAACCTTAATCCAAGCGGACGAAGTCGCGGTAATCATCTAGTTTGAAATATTTAAATATGTCTTTTAGATTAATTTATCAGTTCTTCCCACTATAGCCCACTAACGTCCCACAGCTGGACACAGGCCTCCACTCTCATAGGAGGGAGGGAATCAGAGCTTTGACCCACCACGCTGCTCGAAAGCGGGTTGGCGGGCTTATCATGTTATTTATGAGTTCTACCATTCTTTAACTCTTATAATATCGAAAATCTGAACTGTTCTAGTCATCGATATATTATAATATTATGTTGGTACTAGATGGGCCCGTTCATAGAAAAAATTAGGCATCCGATCTGTAGAGCTCGCTCCACACGTGTATAAGCCAGTGCGTATATACTAACTCTATAGTGTGCCATAGCGCTGTCCCGCTTTTCAGGCGTTAGTAAAATAAGTCCACATTCTTTGTTTGACAGAGCCCGTCTATCTAAATTGAGGTCGTTGGTTTGAGTAAGTCTTTATAGAAAGTGTTTATAATATAAAAGACATGTTTCATAATTAATATTAATTAAGCGGGCGGGTTCCATTCAGAAAAGTTGTGTCCATTTTAACGGCAATTCAGTTTAGTCCTTTAATTCCTTACGGCGTCGCCTAACGACGTCGGGCGGCCATTTATAGATCACTTTAAGTGGCCTTAGTTAAATGGCCCGGACTTATTGCCGCTCCGTTTCATAACTTAATAGGCACAGGTCACTAAGGAACACTTTAGGATATTTTATGTTAAACAGCATTTGTTAAGTCGAGGTAATTATACGATCGATGATTTTCTGAATGACAAAGTTGCATGGAAGCAACCGGCCTCGCATCCAGTGACCCACAAGTCAGTGTAATACCACGTAATCTTTGAAACGTAATGACGCTGTATTGTATTGTTCACTTATTGTAACATGTTTCTTTTTAAGAAAAGAACAACTGCCGAGTTTCTTGCCGGCTCTTCTCAGTAGAATCAGCTTTCTGTCCTATGTGAAATAAATAATAATCACACTCCCACCACAAAGAGTATAATAAAAGGGAGAGGAAAACATTGAGACCAACCAAATTTAATTTACTCAGTTCAGGAATTGCGTTTAACAGAATTAGTCAAACTGTCTTGTTAGATCATTCATTGAACCACGGAATTACGAACCGGCTTATACTACACATCCCAACAATTTCGGATGTATTGAGGGAGAGAATTTATTTGTGTTTGCCCTTCATTATACAGCTTTTGCGGGAGCCTTAACAATTTAATCTGAATTCAATCAATTTTTAAACAACAAACAACCAATCTAATTAAAAAGGGCGGAACGATGAACATGCCGGAAACAAGCTCAATCACTCACTAACTTCAACCCTTTGCTGGCGCATTTTGAAGTGAAAACTTCTTTAGGCGCATTGAGCACTGTTTAGTAGGGGGTAAAAATGTGGATTACGCGTGATTGACACCGTTCTTCTTAAGACAAAAGGTCTTAAGTATAATAATATAGTACATTCGTACTTAAGCTTTAATACCTTAGTTGTAAGATTTATATTTGATTATTTTTTTGCGCATAATTGTTGGCAGACTCACACCTACGAGAACATCGTTATCCATACTTCCATACTAATATTATAAACGAAAAAGTGTGTCTGTCTGTCTGCTACGCTTTCACGGCCCATCTGTGCAACCGATTTTGATAAAATTTGATAAGAGATAGGTTGTATCCCGGGGAAAGAAAGAAGAAAGAAAGAATTATTTATTTGTGAATATGTGAAGAGAACTATACCAAAACTATGGTATATAACTATGGCGTACCTCTACGTAGGTAGATACACACGGCATACTAAATTAGGCTAGTTACACAATGGCCTGTCATCAAACATGTCGTGTAAGATAACACACGCTCTGCCCGCCAGTGTAAACACCTCTTTACATTAATGAGTTGCCTCTGCAAATAAACACATGGAAATATCAAACTTAAGTACATCATCATATACCATCATCATTTCCGCATCATTCAGATTTCATCATCGCCGGCTAACAAGTCTCCTCACCACTTGGCCATAGTCCACCATGCTGGCCAAGTGCGGACTAGCAGACATCACACACCTTTCTTCACGATACCTTCCTTCACTGTGTGATGCAGGTGATATTTAATTGTGGATATAATCGTTAGCTACAAGCAAAATAGTGTGAAGAAAAAAAAACGCAAAATGCTTCTGCTATTCTTACTGATTTCTCAAAAATATCCCGGCTAGGAACTTTTTTAAACATATTTTTTTTTTTTAATCCACTACAAGCTAGCCCTTGACTGCGATCTCACCTGATGGTAAGAAATGATGCAGTCTAAGATGGTAGCGGGCTAACCTGTTAGGGGCATGGCAGTTATATTAAACCCATACCCCTGCGGTTTCTACACGGCATCGTACCGGAACGCTAAATCGCTTGGCGGCACGTCTTTGCCGGTAGAGTGGTAACCAGCCACGGCCGAAGCCTCCCACCAGGCCAGACCAGGGAAAATGCAGAAATTATAAATTCCTAAATTGACCCTGCCGGGTATCGAACCCGGAACCTCTGCACGTTAAGGTAACAGCGCTACACACTGCTTCACGGAGGTCGTCAAAATTGTAAAAATTTTCTTGTATAGTTTACATGAACTTCTATCAACTCAATTTTTTTTAGATTATTCACTTTGCAATTTTCGGAGATAAACCGGAAACGGTGAATTTTTTGTCATTTTTCACCCTAAGTCAAAAAACTTGAAAAAGATATAAAAATTTGTTTTAGAGTTTGCGAATGAAGTAGTTCCATATGATACCTCACTCGATCTAGTAAACCCACTTTAACATTTCAACCCCCCCATTTCATCCCTCTTGTAATAGTAATAAAACTATTCCAAATTTCAAGTCTGTAGCTAATAGTTACCAGAATATGCAAAATGTGACCGGACAGACATAGTCGCACGATAAGGGTTGCTATCCCACCTTTTAGGTACGCAACCCTTAACTAGCACTCAGTAGCGCTCGTGTAAAATTTCACTTTCATGTAAAAGCGATGAATGGGCTCTCTTAGGGTTACCACGCGTTCGTTTTTAGCCGGTCATATTTGGATAAGCGGTCGTTTTCCTTCAAATAATTTGCGTGTCAGGCCTAGGAGGTCACTACCATCGCTAAAAGCAGTATTGTTTCAAATTAACGGTTTAATGTCACGTACGTTGATGTACCTAAAATAAGGATGATAATCCTAAAACACGAATATTGTAGTATGCTCGCTGTCCGGCTTTTGTTAGACCTTTCATCGGTATGACATGTCACGCGTATCACAGCAGAATGCGTCGATTAAAAACGTACCTAAAATGTGTATGTCCAGCATAATATCCTGCTTAAACTGAGTTATGTATTTTTACTCGACAATGGTAGATTCACACGACTGTGCAAAAGTACTTGTTAAAAGTCTCGTTGAATACAAAAAGTGTGTGTGTGTGTTTATTTATTTAAAAAAAACTTTTTAACGAATTATTGAAAGCTCAGCTGCTTTTATGCGTTCCGCAATTTTACTATCTATAAATAATTTTATTAGGGCCTGGCAACCCTACCCAGATTGTAATTTTCCACTTAGACTTTTTTACCAGAAAAGTTTCGCGTTTAAATTTTAAATTACTTTCAAAATGGATGGACACATTTTTTAAACTTTCAACGCTTCTGATTAATTTTACGTGTCAGGGTTTTGAATGGGGTCATATTTTCATATTAATGTTTTGGCTTCCACGGCGCAGTGAGTGTTGTGATCTTGTATGTGAAGAGCCCTGGGGCCGCAATACTAGGTACTCAATATTACTCAAAATTACAGTTCAATGTCACGTACCTTGACGTTCCTAAAATGAGGATATAATAAATTCAAATTCAAATTCAAAGAACGTTTATTCAATTTAGGTAGGTATACTACACTTATTGACGTCCGGTTATTTATAACATAAACAATATAATGGTGATAATCAGTACGACATCTTAAACTAAAGCTACGAGGGTTCCAAACGCGCCGGTCTGAATAATTCTTAAACACAAAAGACAACAATATAGAAACAATATTATAAAGCCATAAAATATATTATTGTTTCGTTTTTGTTGTCTTTCGTGTTTAAGAATTGTAGCTCCTTTGAATTATTTTTATTATATATTTGCAATTAGGAAAATTGTGATTTCTAAGGAAGTACCAACATTGCCTATATCCTTGGCTTTTTGCAGTCGGCCAGCACCTATGCTCCGTTAGCCCAAATTTCTGCCTATCTGTCAACTATGCTTTCACGGTCCGTTTGTTCGACCGTTTTTTTGAAGTACATTACATCGCGAGACCGGGAAGTACGCGTTTTCTGGTCGACTGTTAGTTAGACTATATACGAGACCAGGAATGCTCTCCCGGTCGAAGCGTGTATAGTGCTTTTCTAAAAAATTAAACAAGTGACTTTTTTTTTAAATATATTATAGTAATTAAAAGAAAGTAAATAAAAAAGCAACCTACTTAAGAAATATTAAAAGTTAAACTAGTTATATTTATACTTTTAATTTTTATTTGCGCTGTGAGTGCTGAACGCGTAATACGGTAGAGTTCCAAATTTAAACTATTTAGGCCAAAGAACATTATAACAAGTTACAAGATATTCAGGAAGAAAGATTCCAAATTCAAACTTATGGATATGTAATGAAAATACATACATTCTTTACTGGCCTAGGCCGAGAAGTTTAACTTTCGAACTCATTTACAGGGTATGAAATGTGCACATTTCATATCATTTTTTAGAAAAACTTCGTTGCGATTTGAAAATTTGATGAAACGAAAAAGCGACACCAAAAAGAGACAAACATATTCATAATAGGATTTAGCCTGCGAGAGAATGAGAATACAAGTTATATTTATCTCACTCTCTCGTAGGCTACTTTTCTGATGTTTCACTTCTGCCGGGTGTGAATTGCACACACACACTTTTTTCATTACATAAACGACCGCCTGACTGTAATTAAACTTGCTGGCACTTGCCAGCTAATGCTTCGCTTGCCACCTAAGGTGGAGCGCAGTCTGCGCACTTGACTAGAAAATCCCTATTCTCTCTTGATTTAAAGGAAACCAATGTTAGTGGAGTGTGAAAGCGGAGGGGAAAACGGAAGAAGGAAGGGCATTCCATTTACTACCCGTTCGAATAAGAAGCGAGAAGCAAATCGCTTCGTAATCGTGCGTGGTATTTCAACCAAATTTGGACCAATTTTGGTACAGAGATAGGTTGGATCCTGGGCTAGGCTACTTTTTATCCCGGAAATTAAAAGAGTTCTCACGGATTTTTTAAAAACCTAAATCCACACTGACGAAGTCGCGTCGTCCAGTTATATTTTAATTAATTTATCATCCGATTATAAACAAGTAAAATAAACAGAAGAGGGTAGAACTTTTTTTATTGCACTCCGGCACCAGTTTCAGAGTCCCAAGTTTTGAAGAACAAAAAAAGTCGACGCAATTTCCTTTTAGGAGTGAAAGGCTGCCAATTTGATGAATACACTGACATTTCGTTCAGACAGCAATTAATTTCTAGTACTTACTGAACTTGTTCACTGTAGCAGCCAGTAGGGCTTATGCAGTATGTATACTCAATCGAAAAAAAAAACTGATTTATTTATTCGTTCAGATATTTAGGGGGTCATTTTACATCTATACTAATATTATAATTTAGCTAATGCTCGCAACTTCGTCCGTGTTAATTGAGGTCGTTTGATTCCTGCGGGAGCTCTTTAATTTTCCGGAATAAAAAATTGCCTATGTGTTATTCCAGACTACAATACACTGTGCCAAATTTCATCCAGATCCGTACAGCCGTTCGGGCGTGATTGAGTAACGAACAATCCATACATCCGTCCATCCATCCAAACTTTCGCATTTATAACATTAGTATAGTATTAGTATACCAAAGTGTGTCTTTTTTTCCGCCTTTACAACCGATTTTGATAAAATTTGGTACATAGATAGGCAACATCCCGGAGAAGGGCATACTGCTAATCCCGGAAAATCAAAGAGTTTCTACGGGACTTTTCAAAAACCTAAATCCACGTGGATGAACTTGCGGGCATCATTTAGTATTGCATAATTTAGGTACATAATGACCCTGATAGAATCGAAAAGTTTCTCAGTACTTCACACAATAACATGGTATGAAAATTAAACAAAATAATTATAATATTTTTTATTTTTTATATGGGTTTGTGAAACATCATGAAATAAAAATTAGTGATTTATTTATTACTATTTGTACCCGGCATGCGTTGTAATGCCACGTAAATTTTTGGGCAAAAAATCCTTGCGGGTGTCTCCAGAGCACCCTACCAAAGTTTCATCACAATCTGATAATTGGTTTCGGAACACACATACAAACATTGATTTTTATTTGAAAACTAGCAGATGCCCGCGACTGCGGCCGCGTGAAATATGTTATTTAAATTCCCACAGGAACTCCCTAATTTTTCGGGTTATTGTATAGCCTATGACACTCACAAGTAATGTGGCTTTCTATTGGTACCAGAATTTTCAAAATCGGTTCATTAGATACAGAGATTACCCCCTACAACGTCACAAACTCACAAACTTTACCTCTTTATAATATTAATATCTATAGACTATACCCATGCCAAAAATCACGTGCATCCATTGCTATGTTGCATCGTGATTGAACGACAAACCAACAAACAAACACACTTTCGCATTTACAATATTAGTATGATTTAAAGACAAGTTGTAAGAACAACTTGGCCGTGTGTATCACCCCAGCATTTTAAGTAAAGAAGTCGGCGCCATTGTTTCAGCTACGGAAATGGCTGGAAAAATGATCCTTAGCATTCCTTAAAATATTTTCGAGCATCCTTACGGAGTGTCGGCGGAATCGTAAATTTATTTGTTTAACAAGTTTTTCTTGTCTATTACTTTTTGCCTTTTGTAAATTGTAACAGTTGAAAATGGTTTTTGTGAATTTTCTAGATGGATGTATTTACCTACCTATTAATTTCTACCGTATAGGTACTTACAGTAATTTACCAATAGTTCTGCATAATGTTCTCAAAGATGAGGTGTCATAATAAGGGCTTCATTGCACATTCTAAAATAGATTTTTATTTATTTTTGTCTCGTTTTTGACTTATGGCGAAAAATGACAAAAAAGCACCGATACCCTTTATCTTCGAAAATTGCAAAGTGAAAAATCTGAATTAATTTGAGTTTATATTTAAACTATACAAGAAATATACTTTAAATAGCACAGTTTTTTTAGAAATCAGCCATAAACCCTTTAAAACAAACTTAGTTTTACGGTCCGAAATAAAAGTAATGTTTTTTTTAGAGATTTCTGTAAACTTTACATGAAAAATAAAAGGTAGTAGGTATTTAGCTATGATAGTTTTTTGATAAACCATAACATACTAAAATATACTATTGTTAAATTTCTTTAAATTGTTAGCATCGTATTCATTTTTTAGGGGTCGCTGGTTCACTAATAAAACCAAATCCTTCCAAAGTATGCGACCCTCGGTGCGCGAGTCCGACTCTCACAAGGCGGATTTTTTTACGGGGGCGTCGGGGGCGGTTCGTTATTAGGTACATAGTGTTCCTAATACAAACCATTAATATAGTATTTATATTTAAGGGTGTACTGCATAATATAAATGGCGCCATCACCACAACGAATAAGAGTGGGGTGCGACTTGGTGGATTGAGCGAAGTGTAGTACGTGTGCAGAAATTAATATAGCAGCTTTTAAGACGAAAACCACATCAAAACACGCGCAGTGAAAGAGCAGGAAATGCACAGCCTCTGTAAACGCGATGTGCCTACAATAACCAAGATTGTGTTCCATTACTCAACGCGAAGTCTTTTATTTCTTTCTTGTCTTTTGTTTATAGCGCAGACTTTGAAAAATGTAAATTCTTGCCATGAATTCTTTAAGACACTTACATAATGGATTTTTGAAATGCCGCGTTCGAAGAAAGTTCTGGATACGATGCCATAGAATTATAACATTTATGAAAACTATACCCTACGTTTATGTGCGTTGGCCTTATAATTTTCTGGTTTAGGTGAATCCCGAAGTACGGTTGGCCGTAAATAAGTGTATTAGTTTGTTAAGTTATATTACACACAAAAAAAAAAACAGAACAGAGGTAGCACGAATCGTGACAAAATGTACAACCTGTCACGGTGTATAGGCGGCCTTATCACTACTAGTGACCTATTCCAGGCAACCTATAAGTATGTAAGGAGATATGCATGATGATGTTTACATGCAAAATACGTACGCCATACCACAAATTAACAACGCCACTCCGCCGCGTGGAATTAGTACGCAGCTCCGCAATCTGCTGCGGGGCGCGTCGCAGTGTGCGAATCGCCTAAGGGTACAACCGCGAGCGGAGCGAGCTCCGTACGGACTTCGTTCTAGCAAAGAAAAACTGCATCCAAGATTTTCACCAACAAAGAAATAGCAGGAAGGTCTGAACGAGCAAAAAGAGTTCCATAGGAGTCAAAACTATCAGCTAATTAATACAATGCAGTGGCATGCATAGGATAGGCATTAGTTGATCAGAATACCTATTTACGAGTTATTATGATGAAAAATGAGCATTGACGTATGCCCATTTTGGCAGGCAAGCAGTGCTTTAATGCCTCTATGAACTGCACGCCACTGAGGCAATGTATATCACCCTGCTGGCTAATGTATATCGAAACTCTTTGTTAGTGGGAGTAGAACCTATTAAAGTTCTAGCCCCACTTGAGATGCACGGAGTGGCGCAGCACGTAGCGGCAAATATTATTCGTGTAAATTACTTATGGTTCCGTAATAATTCATAATCCCGCTTAAGCGGGCCCAACCTTATACAAAGAATACTTGCCGCTATGTGCCGCGCCACGTAGTGGAGCTAGACCTTTAGTCTACAGTCTACACAGAGTCTGTTCGGCTAAACCATTTCCCGCTCATTGCAGTGGAAACTCGGCTAAATTTTCCCGAGCGACGTCGGGGCGTATCAACTAGTATGCCCATAAAGAAATATATTGGCATATTACTCATCCCCGCTGCTCGTTGCTGACTTTATTCGTAGCCTGACTACTAAACTTATAAAAGTGCAATATTATGCGCACTATATCTCACAACACTTCCGGCCGTCGCTGTGCATACATCGTGGTTAATGCTAATATTGTTTATGCAAGTCTGGTAGAGTATTTTTCATAATAAAACTTGGTATAAACTTGCAATATGTTTAATGGCTTTCTTTACGTGTTACACTTTGTTATTCTCAAGACCATGTCAAAATACAGATAAAACATAGAAGATGGAATTAATCTTATTTATAATATTATTATTTTATAACGGTAGCAGAAAACGTCAATGAAATGTCTTTAGCAGCACCACAATATTTTAAATAAAGTTTTTGTTCTCGCCTGCGCTTTTAGAATTCGATTAATTTATAACATTAGTCTATACAATATTTTATTATATTATATATGCGAAGGTTTGTATGGTTATAGGTACAGTTTGACCTCTAACTCAAAACACAAAATCTGCCGACATAAGAGCGGCATGTTAAATTTTCCTCGCATCAGCACACGGGGATCTGTTATAATAAAGCTAATAAAAACGGTATCTGCTAACTATAACACTGTTAAAGAATATATCTAACTTCGAATGCTACGTTAATTAAGAGTAACACTTAACTACCATTACCTATTCTGTGGTAACAATATGCAAATACTTTACAATGCTGCTGTCTAATAGAAAGAAGGGCGTATAGAAAAATCGTAAATACATATTTAAAAAGGGCGCAATAGGTTTCAAAATCCGTATTTCTCCAGTTAATATTTCGTAAAAAATTGCAAGGTCTGGAGTTTCGTTGAACATCGATTCTATTCCAAGCGCAGTTCTTAACCACTTCTTTCGTTGACAGCCAATTTAAACGTCCATTGCCTGCTGGGCATAGGTCTTTTGTATGGCTGGACGTCCACACTAGGGCATGCACTCGGATTTTTTAAGGTTCATACAGCACCGGTTCTGAACGAAGAATACCCGGTTTAAAAAAAACACAATTATTTTTTGTTCTGTGGATGGGGACACATAGGTATATAATATACTCGTTGTCGTCGAGAAGTGCAAACATTCTGAACATTTCAGTGCCCTCCGCTGAATGAAACGTACTCACGTCTAGACGTCCTTTGAGCGATTTTGTATAAGACGGCCACTTTCCCTGCCTTGTACCTGGGGGACATATTATGTACATTAGAAGTTATTATACTGGCTCTGTTGGCATAACTGTACCACAGCATAAATACGCACAGTGAGACGAGCCCTTGTTGTTGACGCGACTTTACCTTATGACGGTCATCGTATAGCACCTAACTAGGCTTTTTTTTTATCTATTACAAGTTAGCCCTTGACTGCAATCGCACCTGATGGTAAGTGATGATGCAGTCTAAGATATTAGCAGGCTAACCTGTTAGGGGCATGGCAGTCTACTTAAGCGTAGGTATATTTTTTTTTTAATCCCGCGGGAACTGAACTCCCTAATTTTCCGGGATAAAAAGTATAACCTATGTCATTCTCAACTATACACATGCCAAATCACGGCAATCCGTTGCTCCGTTGCGGCGTGATTGAAGGACAAACCAATACGATTTCGAATTTATAATATTAGCATGACTAGCTTTTGACCGCAGCTTCGCTCATGTTAGGTTCGATTTTCAAACAAATTTCAAAGCCCAAAGTTTCATGCAGACGGCTATTATGACGTAGACATCCATTAAAAGGATTTTTGAAAATTCAACTTTTAACAGGTAAATTAGCGGTTTGAAATGTGTATGCAAATCGATTTTAATATGTGCGAAGCGAGCGGGCAAAAGCAAGTCTATAGTATAATATAGTTTGCTACCGGTTCTGAAGATATGCTTCGGTAACAAAGGAGTCGCCATTAGTGTCTCCTTTGTCCTGTTTCCGGTTGTCCCCAGGTTCCGGCTTTCAGCAGCTTAGCTTGAAAACGATTGTTTACCTTTTAGCACGTTCAGAAATGTTTAATTATAAAAGCTTTAGTGCATGAAATTAGATTTACATTAGGTACCTACACAAGAACGCGAATATAAGGGAGTTCCCCGGGGAATGAAAAAACTTATCCCACATTTTTTATGTATGGTTACAAATGTGTTTTATGTACAATAAAGTATATTTTCATTTCATTTCATTTAATTCTTTTTTATTGCGTGATATGCTTGCGCTTGACGACAATCATGCTTAGTGCAAAGCAATGATGAGGTCTAGGTTGGAACGCGCTGGCATTGAAGATGCCTATTCACTCTTGCCTTGAAGGTAGGTACTTTTGACGACCTCAGTGGCGCAGTGTGTTGCGCTGTTGCCTTAACGTGCGGAGGTCCTATGGATTCGATCCCCGGCAGGGTCAATTTGGGAATTTATAAATTCTGAATTTTCTCTGGTCTGCCCTGGTGGGAGGCTTCGGCCGTAGCTAATTACCACCCTACCGGCAAAGACGTGCCGCCAAGCGATTTAGCGTTCCAGTACGATGCCGTGTAGAAACCGACGGGGCATGGGTTTAATATAACTAGCATGCCCCTTACATGTTAGCCCGCTACCATCTTAGACTGCATCGTCACTTACCATCAGGTGAGATCGCAGTCAAGGGCTAGCTAGTAGTGGATAAAAAAAAAGTTAAATGTGGCAGGGAACACACGCGCTGTAAGGGTATTCCACATCCTGGCGGTTCGAATCAGGAACGTAGAGCAGAACCGTTTAGTTCGGGCAGACTAGACGTCAACCACATAAGGATGCCAATGCTGACGGTTTCATGCTGTTCTGTGGCAGAACGGTGAAGGAGGAACAAGCTTGAAAAGGTTGCAGGCATCGTCTAATAATCCATACTAATATTATAAATGCGAAAGTGTGTCTGTCTGTCTACTACGCTTTAACAGCCCATCTTTTCAACAGATTTTAAAGAAATTTTGTATAGAGGTAGGGTGCACCCTCCCGGGGAAGGACATTACTATTTATCCCCACTGAATAAAAAGAAGCAGCCCAGTTTAATATACTCCGTAAGTTTGTGCAAGTTTTGTGAATGTTTATGTATATCCATTAACCGTTAGTGCATACTCGGTTCCAAGCCAAATGATCACGGATGTTAGCATCTCAAGCTTTCCAAGCTCTTGTGAGCACATACTTGCAATAATATTATAAATCACGTAGTCTAAGAGCCCATACAGACGGCATAATTATTTCTAGTCACCTTTAAATTATAATCGAATATAATAAATCAAACACAAAAACATGGAACACATTTCGTTTGAGTTTCAGACCTTACAAAGACCCAGAAGACAGTTTAATGCCAATTGTAGCAAATCGTTATCATTTGACAGCTTAAAACGTATTACTCGAACTGTTCATACATGATTTTTGACGTGGAGGAATCTATGAACTCCTTAAACAGGTCGAATGGAGAAGTTTCATGATGTTGTGAATATCATATTTAACTCAACGGAAGTAAAATATAGATTAAAACTAAAAAATCTGTTTTGTTTGACACGAAACGTATGTAACTTGGCTAGGGAGGCTAGACTTCAAAGTTTTAAACTTAATAATTAAGTACGTCCTAACACAGACCACATTCGCACCGAGGGTCAGGGCCTATTTCTTACCGCGGGGTAAGTAGGTAGTGTTGGAGAAGTGTGGTACATATTTGATGTTGGCTCAGGCCGCAGGCTGGCCACACGCCATGTGCACAAAGTTTTAAATGAACTATACATTACTATGTACAAGGGTCTAGGTATTTTAGTTGTAAATTACTTGTATAATTACAATTCATGAGAACAGACAGTTTCAGTACCTACCCTTTCTTTGCTAACATTAAATTTACAGAAATTATAGTGAAGTGAGCAAAATGACTGTTTTCTTAAATACAAAGGAAATGGTGACTGACTGACTAAGTGATCTATTAACGAATTGTTCAAACTACTGAATGGATCGGGCTGAAATTTCGTTTTATCAACCAGAGGCGGATTAAAATAAAACATAAAAACGATCAAACAGAAAATTACAAAAATGGAACGCTTTGTATGCACGTTTGTCCGTTGGCGCCACTTGTACGGTGGCGACAACATCCGTTTCATCGAATTTTCAAATCACAACGATTCTAAAGAAGTTTCACTTCAAAAAGTACATTTATAGCTGCTCATTCTCGTTCAACAGAGCAAAATAAAAATAAGAGGTCTCCGATCATCATATCGGAGGACAAAAAACGGGAACACATTATTAAAAAAAACATTAACGCATATGCTACATTTTATCCCGCGAGGACCTAAAAAACCTCAATCCACGCGGACGATGTCGCGGGCATCATCTAGTTACACTACAAAATACTATGGCACAAAGATTTCATTTCATGACATAACCTGTCCCATTTCAAAGACAATAAAACTTTAGCTGGGAAAGGCAAACACACTTTTTCGTTGGAAAGCTCTCGAAACTTCCTCTCTAGAGCTGTTGTAGAATCCTTCAGTGAGTATTAAAACACAGTCTATTTGCCCACGCCTTTTCCTTTTACTCATAACAGATTTTATGACTTCTGTAAGCGCACACTTTTTTAAAAAATAATGTTCTCCCGACCGAATATCGGCCACGGCAGCAAATCTCTAGAGATTGAACCATCTGCGCGGAAGATATAATTGTGGACAAGTGTGTGCGCAGTGCGCAAACACAGGTGCACTCTCTGTTCCTTTACTCTCGTAGCCCGATGGGACGGGAAATCCAACACGGCTGGTGAGAGATCAGGCGCAGGACCGATGGTTTTACGTGCTCTCCGAGGCACGGGGGAGAAACGCCGCCGACATTCTTACTCAGGGCTACTGAGAATATATTGTCAGAAAAACCCAATAAGTACTTAATTATGACCCGACTCAGATACGCGATATGATTCGAACCCGGGACCTCGTGAGCCGCAGTCGAACATGCTAACCACTAGAGTAGACTAACAACTAATGAGGCAGTTAAAAAATCCTATTACAATTTAAATGACTATCTTGGAGATCAATGGTTCGTTCAACTCTGATAGTTCTAATTAGTTTTTACAAGACTGTCCAAAAAACGAGTGTAATATTTTCAGAGTCGATGTATGTAGGTATGTATGAATGTATGTGACATTCTTTGTTCCAGCATACACAGCCTACGAGTTCTGTAACCGATGTTGATAAAATTTTACCTTGAAAGCATACCTAACAAACTAACTCGCATTAGCATTTATACTATTAGTATTCTTAGCAGGGTTTTGGAGCTATCATAATAAACAAATTAAACTTTGCATCTCTTCAAAGCAATCAAAACTTTGAAACCAGCAGGCTTAGCATGCGAACAACAGATATCTCGCGACGAGAGAGAGATTTTGTCGATGCCGGTCATTTCTCGTTTACCTTAACATGCAATTAATCCCATATATTAAAAAAAAAAATGTCGACCATTGGGTATTTGACTACTATTCAAATAAATACGACCTCCGTGGCGCATTGTGTAGCGCTGTTGCTTTAACGTGCGGAGGTCCCGGGTTCGATCCCCGGCAGGGTCAATTTGGAAATTTATAATTTCTGAATTTTCCCTGGTCTGGCCTGGTGGGAGGCTTCGACCGTGGCTAGTTACCACCCTACCGGCAAAGACGTGCCGCCAAGCGATTTAGCGTTCCGGTACGATGCCGTGTAGAAACCGAAGGGGTATGGGTTTAATATGCCATGCCCCTAACAGGTTAGCCCGCTACCATCTTAGACTGCATCATCACTTACCATCAGGTGAGATCGCAGTCAAGGGCTAGCTTGTAGTGGATAAAAAAAAATTTTTTTTAGTGATTATTAAACAGAGGATCTCCCAAAAGTCGTAATAACCACCGTCCCCTGATAGTTTTATGTTGAATAACCATTTTAAACAATCAATTAAAGTAAAAAAGTGCATCGAACTTTAGTGACGTCACATTTCAGAATTTCATCTATATCACATACTTGGGACGCTTTTGACGTTTGAAAAAAAATTGCTGATTTGACAATTCGTCAAATACCCAATTCAGGTTTCGTACAGAAAAATACCATAGACAAGAAATATTACTTATTTTATCTCTATTTTTGACGTAACGAGACATGTCTTAAGTTTAACCATATTAGGTAGACAAATAGAGATAACGCGAGAAAATGGGTAGACATATTTTACACGTGCGCATGCTAGCCCTGCGGGAGGAAGTGCCACATCGTCAGCCGGTGAAGTCACGGCAAATGGCGATGTATAAATAGAGTTCTAAAGAGTGCTGATACGTCCAGCCTTGGCCTACTGGTGATCGTGTGCGTGGGTGGAAATATCTACGGTTTTGTGAGGATTTTAGAAGACTCAACGGCGACTCGTAATATTAAAAATGCGAAAGTTTGTCTGTCTGTCCGTCTTTCTGTCTGCCTTCTTCTTCTTCTTCCTACTGGGCAGGTTTCCGCACTTAAACCCCAGTTGGGGGTCTGTTGTGCGTGTGTTGCCCCTCCCCGCCGGAGTCTTCACTCCAGCCATCCAAGCTCGCTCCAGAAGCCTAGAAGACCGCCCAGGTTGTCTAGGGCCTCTCGTAGCGAGGTTGGGGATCCGAGGTGTTGCTCACGTTGGTCTGTGACGCCTGTGCATTCTAGTATCACATGCGTCGGTGTTTCGTCTGTCTCCATGCAAGCTCTGCATAGAGGGCTGTCGGTTACGCCTAGAACAAATAGGTGTTTGTTTAATGGGCTGTGCCCTGTTATGAGTCCCACCACCCTCCTGAGTTTACCTCTGTCCAGGCGGATTAGTTTGTGTGTTAAACGTTTGTCGATGTTGGGGAATGCCTCCTTGGTTTGTCTACAGTCCGAGGCATTTGACCACAGTCGGGAATGCTCTTTAAGTGTTAGTTCATGCTTCTGTCTGCCTGTCGGTCCATCTTATAAACGATTTTGATGAAATTTGGTTTAGAAATAGGTTGCACCCGGGGGAGGATATATGCTATTTTTTTATACCGAAAACTTGAGGAGTTCCTGCGGGAATAGAAAAAACTCAATCCACGCGGACGAAGTCGCGGGCATCATCTAGTCTATATACTTAATATTATAAATGTGTTAGTTTGGATGGATGTTTGTTACTCAATCACGTCCGAACGGCTGAAACTTTCGCATTTACAATATTAGTATAGATGGAAGTTGTTCGTGTGAATAAATACCAACTAATGTCAATCTCTGATTTTATGTGCGCGTTTTAAAAGTATTAACATTTCAATTCTTAAGGCGAGTCACCTCAGCTCAGCGGTGAAAACTGGTTTGCTAGATCAAATGTTTTCTGTATTTACTACTAGCTGACACCCGCGACTTCGTACGCGTGGATCGAGGTTTTGTGGTTCCCGCGGGAACTCTTTAATTTTCCGGGATTAAAAGTAGCCTATGTGTTATTCCAGACTATAATCTATCTCTGTGCCAAATTTCATCCAGATCCGTTTAGTCGTTGGGGCGTGATTGAGTAACAAACATCCATCCATACATCCATACATCCATACCGACATCCATACATCCAAACTTTCGCATTTATAATATTAGTAAGATTAAATAACGGTCTTACAAAAAATATCCGATACACTTAAAGATATTGTCTAAAGAATGTGCTAATTTGTTACACGATAGGATGTACTTTACTCGATCAAAAAAAATCTTGAAACAGGCTAAATTAAAAGTTTAAAACGAATTTTTTATTAATAAAATTTTCGACTTTGCTCATCATTTTTATATGGATAAATTCCTCTTGAAGTATTAATGAGAACCTGCTAAACTTTATTTCAAACTGAAGTCCTATATTTATTTAATTCAAATTAATCCCAGATCTTGAACGTTGCCTAGCGGTTTCAGAATATACCGCGTTGCCCGCTTCCCCGCCAGTCTCTACGAGAAACGTACCGCGAGACGCGCGGGCGGCACCCCACACCTCACCTCCTAAAATCTTGCAGGTGACTCGCCTTAATAATTTTCTCAACGGTGCAGAGTGGGAATTCTGTCAATCCACACTTGGCCAGTGAGGTGAACTATGGCCAATCTCTCTCATTCTCAGAGGAGCCTCTAGCTCATTAGTTGACTGACAATGGATTGAAATTAAATCTCTGTTGACTTAACAAACATCTTAACATTTTATGTCCCAGTACAACTAAGTGAATTCAATTAAGACTCCTCGCTCTTTCAAAATTACATTGACTTTACTTTGAACTCTTAAAAAACACTTAAGCTTACTTGATTGGAGTAAATTAATTCTACGGACTAACAAAAACTAATTTCCACCCTGAACTTTCTCGCAAAACCGTTTGGAGTAGTTAAGAGCGAACGTGTCAACAGGGGTGGACCAAGTCCGTCGGGGCCCGGGAGGCATCCTTGAATGAGGCCCTCACTTTCTGAGGGCCTAAACGATGCAAAGAATGTGAGAAGGGTAAATAATTAAAATGCAATAAAACAATTTGTGCCGCAACTGAAGGAAATAATTGAAGTATATAGTAGCTGTAATTATAGTAAACTATACTTTGTGTGTCATTATATTACTAGCTGATTCCCGCGACTTCGTCCGCGTGGAATGAGCTTTTCTTAAGAAACGTTTGCGTTCGACCGTTTGTTCTCCGTCTTACATTGCAAATCCGACATAAAATAATATTGCGGCTATAAATTAAGATGTAAACTATCCTATCTTTCAAGTTGGATCAAACTGCACTTGGTATGCAAATTTAATTTAAAATCGGTTAAGTAGTTTAGGGGTCCATCGCGGACAAACAACGTGACACGTGATTTATATATATTTAGATAACATTAACATAATATTTGCGACTTTTTCAAGTAATTGCATATTTTTTTAGCAACAAGTAAACCATATACTTGGTAGCGAATTCTGCGGCCAAAGCAAGCATACTAAATACGTTCTAATTTCTAAAATCAACGCTGTAAACGCCCACTGCCCCACTAGGCCCCCCTAGTGGGGCAGTGGGCGTTTACATAGGACATTACACACATTTTCGAAACAAACAAAATCTAACTGTGTGTCTAAAAATGTGATTTTTTAAAATCTCTTTTACAAAGTTACATTTGCTTGAATAAACATCTACAAACTAAGAAGGAACTTAATGAAAACGAGATGATTCCCACGACTTCCCACGTGGATTAAGATTTTTTGGATTTTAAAGGATTTTTGATTCCCGTTAGAATAAAAAGTACTTAGCCTATGTTCTTCCTCGGGAAACAAACTTTCGTCATAACCGATAGACACACTTTCGCATTTATAATATTAGCATGGATTTGGTATTTGAATAATGTCGATTCCTCAACGTTCAAACTTCAAAGGCCTCCCTACACCAGTCACCAGAGGCCTTCCTTTCCACGCACAGTCCGCGACTGTGAGTCAGTTCTAAGACTGAAACGAGCTAAAATGATTCGCTTAATTACAGCTTTGAATCAAGTTGGAAATGAATTAACTTCGTTGAAAAAGAGGCTGAGCTGCCAAAGCATAACAAGTTTCCCTCTCTAATTTTGAAAGAAATATACGTGCATTTATAGTCAAAGTAGGAAAGAACCTTTTTATATCCGTTTAAATTCATCTTCTCTCTATAATAAACAAAAAAATGTGTGTGTCAGCTCCGACGCACGACTGGAGTTTACTCTTTACGAACGATTAAAAAATATATCGATTTTAAATGAGGGTAAATGAACGCATTTTTATATTACTGAAAGCATGCTTGATACATTTATTGACCGAGCGAAGCGAAGGTCTCTGAGTCTAATTGGGTGAATTGGCACTTGTCTGTCCGTCCGTCCGTCCGTCCGTCCGTCCGTCCGTCTGTCAGAGCATTATAACTTCTGAATTACTGAACGCAATTACTTCAGCTTTAAATATAATATGTAAACCAATGGCCTCCCGCCAAATATGGCTTAAAAAATAATAAAAATCTTTATTTCAGGGGGGCTCTCATAGAAGCGAATGCGAAGTAAAATATTTTTTATAAAGTTACATAGGGTTGCGGTATATCATTTTAAAGATAATTAGGAATAGAGTCCAAAAATATATATTTTTTTTATTTTTCCCCCAAAATAGATGAAATGGGGGGCTTTCAAAGTGGAGATTTTCTAACGTCCAACGATGACCTCAGAACTCTAAATTTTCTGAAAGGATGAGCCTGAAACTTGATCAATTATTTCAATTATATCCTGTACTTGAACAACAAATACTAAAATTAGATAAATATTGTAAGGAAACGGAATTATTTAATTTTTAATGAGCTTCAGTATTTTTAACAGAACTTCACATTTATGTCAATAGATGGCGCCGCGAGGTCTCAGTTCGGGGCGAAGCACTAGTTTATACTAATTATATAATTTATATTCATCAAAATACATTACATACATGGAATCATAAAGTCAATAACGTAACGGAGAAAGTTTTATTTTACTCCCCATACCTTTTCATACCCCGGACTTCTAATAAATGAAGATCGATTCTAAAGGAGGTAAACTCCAAAAATATTAATGATTGTTCTACTTTCTTAGATGCTCCTTGTTTCACTTTCATTTCTACCATGGTCTAGCTCGATAGGTAGTTTACGTTATTTTCTAGTTAATAAGTATAAGATAAGTATATTTAAAGTTTCAGACTGACAAAGTTGCATGGAAGCAACCGGGCTCGCATCCAGTGACCCATAAGTCAGTGTAACGTAATGTATGTGTTGTATTGTAACTTATTGCAACCTTTTTCTTTTTTAAGAAAAGAGCAACTGCTGAGTTTCTTGCCGGCTCTTCTCAGTAGAAACAGCTTTCCGAACCGGTGGTAGAGTCTTGACGTATCATAAGTGTCAAATCATTCTACCAGTCGCCCGTATAGACGATGCTGCAACGTGACAGGGGTGTGATAAATATAGTTCATAAACTTATAAGTTTAACTGATAATATACCTAAACTGTGTGTAGTATTCACAGCAAAACCTATAACTGTACCTACTTGATATCGGCCACATACAATAGATAGATATTTCTATCCAGCTCTATGGTTAACAGTATCCAGTTTAGTTTATTCATTTATTGCATTTAATCATACGTTTCACCTCGCACGTCTCCAGTGGTATAAAATATGGCGTTTATGATGGAATGTAGTCTAGACTCGGGAGTGCCTGGCACGGCGCCCACCTGCTTATCTCTGAGGAAAAAATGAGTCATGGAAAATTACAGGAAAGTTTGATAGATGAATGAATATGTGAAGAATTAAATCAAGATCGTAGACAGACTTTACCTCTCTCTTCCGCACATGCTAACATCTATACTATCTTCTTCTTCTCTTCGGTCTTTCTGTCTGTCTGTCTGCTACGCTTTAACGGCCCAACCGATTTTGATGAAATTTATCGAGGTAGGTTGCATCCCGGGGAAGGACACTATAAGAGAAGAAGGATCAAAAAAACTTAACCAACGCGGACGAAGTTGCGGGCATCATCTAGTTTTCAATTATTGTAAAAGTCTCAGCATACTATTTGTAAAAGTGGCCAATCCAAGTCTTGATAATTTGGTACAAAGATAGTTTGCATCCCCGATATGGATAAGACTTTTTTATCCCGGAAAATCAGAGAGTTTCCACAAAAAAACCGTAACCCATTTGGACGAAATCACTGGCATCATCTCGTTTATAAAGCCGTAAGTTCTACTGGACCGAGATACGAGTACTAATGAATTTTATTAGTAGTAAATTTTGTCCAGTGTTTTCAGCTCTGAATTCCTCAATTGAAATTGTCCATGATAATGTTATATCTCGGGCCGAATGCCAGATCGTGCGTTGAAAAAGACATTCATGTATGTTTGAATTCTTACAGATTTTTTTCATCTTCAGTTTTCTGTCCTATATTATCCGTAGTTAATATTGTAAATAAAAAATACTCACAATTAGTGGCCACTGCCCTGCTGGCAAGGTAGATTTTCTGTGCTATTATTAAACCTTATATAATATTATAAAAGCGAAAGTATGTCTGCCCGTCTGTCTATCTGTCTGTCTTTCTGCTACGCTTTCACGACCCATCTGCTCAACCGATTTTGATGAAATTTGGTACAGGGAATTCTTTATCCCGGAAATTAAAGATTTCCCGCGGGAAACCAAAAATATGAATGCACGCGATCAAAAACGCGACAACATAATATTTGCGAAACACTTAGATCGTATACGAAATAGGTATCGGCAAAGATTTTTTTCACAATAGTTTTAAAAACATTTCAATTGAAATTGTATAAAAAAGTATAGTAATAATTTACATAACGCGCGACACTCGATAAAAGATTGCACAATAGGCATTGACAAAGCTCCCTTTTTTTACAATTATAGTTCTAAAACCATTTGAATTTAAATTGTATAAAAAAGTATTTTTTTCACATCTTCGTATTAACATAATATAACATGCCTAACAATTTACATACTCGACAAAATAGGCATCAACAAAGCCGTTGTTTTTCACAATAGTTCTAAAAGCATTTGAAATTAAATTGTTCAAAAAAGTATTTCGTGTTAACAAAAAATACTACAATTTACATAACGCACAATTGTAGATAATATCGTATAAAATAATAGGCATCGACAAAGCTTTTTCACAATAGTTCTAAAAACTACACATTTCAATTGAAATATACGAGATCGTATGCGAAACTTTTATTTGTATTTCGGTTCGCCATAAAACAAAGAATAAAGTAGCAATCCATATCTACCATGAATACAAAAACGCTGATCGGTAGGAACGGAACGGCGTAACAGGGGAATTTTGGCGTGAATACGCCATAAAAAGGCTTTTTTATGGCTCATGTTATTGGGCTTTCATCACTTCTTTGTTTTTAAGTATTACTTTTATTGACTGTTGCTGAACATTTCGTTATTTCTGTGAGTGGCTTTATGTAAGTAAAGAGTTGGGTAAAATATGATTTATTTATTTCACACTTATGAGCTAAGTCAAACTCTACCACCGGTTCGGAAAATTGATTCTACTGAGAAGGGCCGGCAAGAAATTCAGCACTTGCTCTTATCATATAAAATTGATACGGTACTTAACAAGTATTTACACTGACCTGTGGGCTGCTGGATTCGAAGCCGGTTCCTTCCATGCAACTTTGTCATTAAGAAAACCATCAATAGTATAATAACCTCGACTCATAAAATACTGTTTAACACAGTCTTTAAATCATCATCTCCGTATCGTTGCTGAGGGTCGTAACCTCTTTCCATTAATCACATAATGGTAGGCGTTTATATGGGATAATAATAAATCCCCTCCAATAATTTGTGACTCGATCTCCGAAACCGCTCCTAAAATAATATTACAATTTGTAAAAGTCAGCCATAGCAGTAGACTGAGGTAATCCAGTCAAAGCTGGATGCATTTTAAAACATGATAACTGCTTTTTACAAAAATATTCTCCATTGATATATGAGATATCGACATGAGTGTCTCTTCAAAAAATCCAGCAGGACGAAATTAGTATGGCTGTGTTTATAACTCTTTTTTGGAAAAAATGCCACATGGCAGGTTTCCGCATTACTAGGTCCAGTAATGCGGTGAATTCTTGATGCCTTTACACAACACTATATCACACCAACTCTCTCTCTCTCTCTCGTCTCTCTTTCTCGTTGCAACTCACTTTGGATATAATTTATGAGGAAGATACTCCTCTAACACATCCGTTCCGTTGTAAGAGTAGTCCTAAAATCGATCAGACCTGTACTGCAACTATAAAATACCCCAATAAAATGAAGTTTTATTCGTACATTTTATTATGGATGTCATATAATATGTACAATAACTTTGACGACCTCCCTGCGCTGTGTTGAGCGCTATAGAGAGGTCCTTTTAGTCAGTAGGGACTTTGGCAATTAATACCTAATTGTTAAATGGGTACTGCCTCGTCGGTCTAGTGGTTAGCACGTTTGACTGCGGCCGACGAGGTCCCGGGTTTGAGCCAGAGCTCAAACCCCATAATGATCCATTATGGGGGGGGGTTGAGCCATAATTAATTATTGGGGTTTACTGACTAGAAATTCTCAATACTGGCCCAGAGTCAGGAAGTACCTCGGAGAGCACGTTAAGCCGTCGGTCCCGATTATTATCACTAACATGGTAATAGTCGATAAAGCCCTCCAACCCATATTGGAGCAGCGTGGTGGGTCTAAGCTCTAATTCCTTCTCTCCTATGAGAGTGGAGGCCTGTGCCCAGCAATGGGACAGTAATGGGCAGTAGTGGTGTTAAATGGGTACTGGTTTCCACTGGTGTGAGTCGAATGACTGGAAGTATGGCGCTTCTTGAGACAGCTTCACAATAAAATCCCTACTAAAATCCCTACTAATATTAATGTGAAAGTGTGTCTATTTGTCTGTCTGCTACGCGTTCACGGCCCATCTGTTCAACCGATTTTGATATGTTACAGAGATAGTTTTTAACCCGGGGAAGGACATAGGGCTTTTCATCCCAGAAAATTAGAGTTCCTGAGTGAATCAATCTACGAGTCAAGTCACGGGTATCATTTAGTCGATTATAATTAATAGCTGCTACCCGCGACTTTGTCGCGTGTTTTAAGCTTATTTGATTCCCGCGGGAACTCCTTCATTTTCCGGGATAAAAAGTAGCCTATGTCACTCTCCAGTACCCATGCCAAAAATCACGTCGATGCGTTGATTGATCCGTTGCGGCGTAATTGAAGGACAAACCAACAAACCAACAAACAAACACACTTTCGCATTTATAATATCAAGTATGATAAGCGCGAGTGAAGCAAGCGCAAAAATTTATTCAACAAGGACGCATTTTGACGTAATTTCACCATCATCCTTTTAACGTGCCCTACTTTCCTTGAATCGCCCCCCATACTCAAGCGCTCTAGGTAATCGTATAATCATATCGTATAGTTCGCTAATATGGACATTGGACCAGCCCTTACGCTAAGTAAAAACATTGAATCCTGTATCAGCGTTCGATTACATCAACGTCAGACATAGCCGAATTTCTATCGATTGTTTAGCATTATTATTGGTTGTTATTATATCTCATGAAACAGGAAGTATAATATCTGTCAATTTTACTCGTTTCATGTCATTCGATTTAATTTTTTTTTTTAACCACTACAAGCTAGCTCTTGACTACGATCTCACCTGATGGTAAGTGATGATGCAGTCTAAGATGGTAGCGGGCTAACCTGTTAGGGGCATGGCAGTTATATTAAACCCATACCCTTTCGGTTTCTACACGACATCGTACCGGAACGCTAAATCGCTTGGCGGCACGTCTTTGCCGGTAGGGTGGTAACTAGCCACGGCCGAAGCCTCCCACCAGGCCAGACCAGGGAAAATTCAGAAATTATAAATTCCCAAATAGACTCTGCCGGGGATCGAACCCAGGACCTCCGCACGTTAAGGCAACAGCGCTACACACTGCGCCACGGAGGTCGTCAATCTAATCTGCGGATACGGACGCCATATTCAAAATAGTTAATATAAATACGAGTGTTTGAACGGTAGTAATTCAGTCTCCTGTCGGCAGACTCAGCGGTTATTGAATACTTTTGTGTTTAGATCGTATTTTGATTTAGAGCTTAACGTTAGCAATCGTGGCCGGAACAAATGTATATCGTCTATAAGTTAAGCCAACATTTATCTAATTACATTAAATCTATCGTGAAACTATACACGTTTAACCATTTACTCATGCAGGCTCCAAATAAGAGTACAAATATATTAAAAGTGTCTCATAAATACTTCTGGATTGTCTCTTACACGATTAAGCCTTGCCGCTAAGCGTCATAGAGTCCCGGTGCGATGCCGTCTACAAACAAATACTTTAGCGCCGAAAAATATGGTAAATAATTGTGAAAGTAAACCTACTGATTTATTCGTTGGTAAACATTTAACACAGTAAATTGCCACAATTTAATATTTGGACCTAGAAAAACTTCAAAGCGGTTCCACAGGAGCTTAAAAATTTCCACGGCACTGAACTTTTTTTTTTAATGCAATTGAGTCGCAGCGCTTTTCCTTTGAATCTCTTTTAGAAATAGATTTTTTTTTAACCACTACAAGCTAGCTCTTGACTACGATCTCACCTGATGGTAAGTGATGATGCAGTCTAAGATGGTAGCGGGCTAACCTGTTAGGGGCATGGCAGTTATATTAAACCCATACCCTTTCGGTTTCTACACGACATCGTACCGGAACGCTAAATCGCTTGGCGGCACGTCTTTGCCGGTAGGGTGGTAACTAGCCACGGCCGAAGCCTCCCACCAGGCCAGACCAGGGAAAATTCAGAAATTATAAATTCCCAAATAGACTCTGCCGGGGATCGAACCCAGGACCTCCGCACGTTAAGGCAACAGCGCTACACACTGCGCCACGGAGGTCGTCAATCTAATCTGCGGATACGGACGCCATATTCAAAATAGTTAATATAAATACGAGTGTTTGAACGGTAGTAATTCAGTCTCCTGTCGGCAGACTCAGCGGTTATTGAATACTTTTGTGTTTAGATCGTATTTTGATTTAGAGCTTAACGTTAGCAATCGTGGCCGGAACAAATGTATATCGTCTATAAGTTAAGCCAACATTTATCTAATTACATTAAATCTATCGTGAAACTATACACGTTTAACCATTTACTCATGCAGGCTCCAAATAAGAGTACAAATATATTAAAAGTGTCTCATAAATACTTCTGGATTGTCTCTTACACGATTAAGCCTTGCCGCTAAGCGTCATAGAGTCCCGGTGCGATGCCGTCTACAAACAAATACTTTAGCGCCGAAAAATATGGTAAATAATTGTGAAAGTAAACCTACTGATTTATTCGTTGGTAAACATTTAACACAGTAAATTGCCACAATTTAATATTTGGACCTAGAAAAACTTCAAAGCGGTTCCACAGGAGCTTAAAAATTTCCACGGCACTGAACTTTTTTTTTTAATGCAATTGAGTCGCAGCGCTTTTCCTTTGAATCTCTTTTAGAAATAGAGCTAAAGAAATTAATTCAGAAAAGAGTTGGGTGTACACTTTCTGGAATGTTGAAATCATTTCATACATTTTCATTTCCCTAACAGGTTAGCCCGCTACCATCTTAGACTGCATCATCACTTACCATCAGGTGAGATCGCAGTCAAGGGCTAGCTTGTAGTGGATAAAAAAAAAAAAAAAAAAAAAAAAAAAAAAAAAAAAAAAAAAAAACATTTATTCTTTTAAAAGGAGCAGCAACTGTTGGCTCCCCTTAGTAGAAGATATTTTCCGGAACCGGAAGTAGAGTTATTTATCCTTTTTAAAAATCCCGTTTATCATATTATTTTCCGATATAAATTGGGTATTTGATTACTAGTCAAATAAACTCTTTTTAGTCACTACTAGATGACCCGCGACTTCGTTCGCGTGTATTAGGTTTTTTTTATTCCCGCGGGACATCTTTAAATTTCCCTCCTTCCTCCCAGGATACAAATTTCATCAAAATCGGTTGAACAGGTGGGCAGTGAAAGCGTAGGAGACATACAGACAGACAGACAGACTGACACACTTTCGTATTTATAATATTATTATAGATTAAAATAGAGGATCTTCCAAAATTTGTAATATCCACGTCCCATGTTAGTTAAAGTGAAAAAGTGCGTCGAACTTTGATGGCGTCACAATTCAGTATTGATGAAAATCTGCTAAACAGATGGGTCATGAAAGTGAAGTAGATAGAGTAGTATGCTTTCGCGTTATAATAATATAATTATATTAATATTAATATGGTTAATAAAACATCATCTCGAAGAGGGCGTGGGATAATGTGATGATGCTATGGGTGATTAGCATGGGAGATAAAACGGATGACTTTATGATGTTCTCATAAAATTCGAGTGTAGACACACCTTTATGCTCAAGATACGGCCGCTCCCTGACGACACTTAAGTTAAAATAAAGGGCTCAAAATTCTCACTCGCAAAACACCTTTGAAACTTTTTAGAGTGGTTTTACTTTTAAATATATATATCACAGAGATCATTATTTTTCTTCATTATCTCATTTGAAAAGATTTTTTTTTTATCCACTACAAGCTAGCCCTAGACTGCGATCACACCTGATGGTAAGTGATGATGCAGTCTAAGATGGTAGCCGGGCTAACCTGTTAGGGGCATGGCAGTTATATTAAACCCACACCCCTTCGGTTTCTACACGGCATCGTACCGGAACGCTAAATCGCTTGGCGGCACGTCTTTGCCGGTAGGGTGGTAACTAGCCACGGCCAAAGCCTCCCACCAGGCCAGACCAGGGAAAATTCAGAAATTATAAATTCCTAAATTGACCCTGCCGGGGATCGAACCCGGGACCTCCGCACGTTAAGGCAACAGCGCTACACACTGCGCCACGGAGGTCGTCAAAAAAATTAAAGAAGTAGTATTTACCACTGCCCTTATTATAAATGGAAAAGTGTTTGATAGTTGGCTTATTGGTTTGTCCTTCAATCACGCTGCAACAGAACAATGGATCGACAATGGATTTTTGCATGAACATAGTTGAAGACCTGGAGAGTGGCATAGAATTCTCCCGGAAATTGAAAAAAAATTAGACCACGCGATTAATTATTAATTAGATTATTAAGCTCAAATTCTCTCTCTCTTATGAGAGTGGAGGCCTGTGCCCAGCTGTGGGACGTTAATGGGCTGTAAAGGACCACCTTTACAGCCCATTTACGTGGAATAGTTCTGAAAATAATACATCACAAAATAAATAATCTTCATAAAAGACAGTTTTTAGCCTCGATTAAAAAAGGTTTACAATTCCAAGACAAGAGATTCTTTTTAAACGCCTTAAGTTTTTTTTACTTTGATAAACTTTCAAAGAACTAGGAAATTAATTAAGAAAGATTTTAATCGTTGAGATAAGTTACCTTAATGATTGTTTAATAAGAAGATAAGACTTGCGAACTATTTTAAAACTTATTCTCATATTTTTCTCCATAGGTCCGTCAAAGACGTGCCGCCAAGCGATTTAGCGTTCCGGTACGATGCCGTGTAGAAACCGAAGGGGTATGGGTTTAATATAACTGCCATGTCCCTAACAGGTTTGCCTGCTACCATCTTAGACTGCACCATCACTTACCATCAGGTGAGATCGCAGTCAAGGGCTAGCTTGTAGTGGATAAAAAAAGTGGCAGTTATATTAAACCCATACCCCTTCGGTTTCTACACGGCATCGTACCGGAACTAAATCTCTTGGCGGCACGTCTTTGCCGGTAGGGTGGTAACCAGACACGGCCGAAGCCTCCCACCAGGCCAGACCAGGGAAAATGCAGAAATTATAAATTCCCAAATTGACCCTGCCGGGGATCGAACCCAGGACCTCCGCACGTTAAGGTAACAGCGCTACAGACTGCGCCATGGAGGTCGTCAAAAACCTAACCTAAGTTAAAACACAAATTCCTATGTCGAATACACTCAACCTCAAAACATGCTTTGTTAAGATCTTCAGTAACTTCAGAACTTAGAAGATTTAGAGTTAATGTTCATGGTCCCACGGTCCCACGGGTACCACGCCACCAGCAAAGACGTGCCGCCAAGGGACTTAACGTTCCGGTACGATGCCGTGTAGAAACCGAGTGGGGCATACCCTTAAAGATTAGCCAACTACAATATTAGACTGCACCATCACTTCCCACCGAATGAGATCGCAAACATGGGCTTACTTGTGGTGGAATTAGTGGCAACCATTTAGCGTATGTGCGGATACCACCACACGACGTTTTGTCCTGTCATCTAGTATAAGAAAATGCGGACTTTTTGCCAAACAAATTTTTATCCGCAGTGTGTTTTTGCCCTAAGCATCCCGTTGCATTAGGAATTCCTTTCCCGGTTTTGAGCTAGCTCGTAAAAACAAAGGTGCAATAAAGGTAGCCGTCTGTAAAGGTGTACTCACAATGAAAGCCAATTTTGCACGACTTACATTTTTTATTAAACTTACATCAAACTTCTTAATTATACTAATATTATAAATGCGAAAGTTGTTTATTGGTTTTTCATTCAATCCCGCCGCAACGGAGCTACGGATCGACGACGATTCCTGCGGGAATCCAAAAAAACTTATTCCACGTGAACGAAGTCGCGGGCATCAGCTAGTGTATAATAAAAGTAGAAAATACATTGTACTAGATGATTCCCGCGACATCTTCCGCGTGGATTGAGGTTTGAATGAATGAATGAATGAATGAATGAAATATTCTTTATTGTACACTTATAAATAATCAAAAAACAATAAACAAAGAAATGCAAGTCGGTACAATTGGCGGCCTTATCGCTTTTAAGCGATCTCTGCCAGGCAACCAATTTACATAGGAATTGTAACCAGCGATAGAGGGTTATGGGTGTACGTAAAAGTAACAAATAAAAATACGCCTAATATGAAGCGGTAAGGAGTTCCAGAGCCTAACAGCTTTAACAGAAAAGGATTTAGAATAGAAGGAAGTATTATGAGGAGGAACTTTTAAGATAAGGTTTTTGATTTTCCGGGATAAAATGGAGCCTATGTCACTTCTACTTCAGGTCTTTATCTATACTTGGTATTATAAATGCGAAAGTGTGTTTGTGTATGATACGCTTTAACGGCTCATATTTTCTACCGATTTTGATAAAGTTTGGTACAAAGGTAGGTTTTATTCCGGGGAAGGACATAGGCTACTTTTTATCCCGAAAAATTGAAGAGTTCCTCCGGGAATCAATAAAACTTATCCACGCAGATGAAATTACAGCATCATCTAGTAACATTATACCAAAGGGAGAGAGACAGGGTTGAGCGCTTTTTTTTCACGTACGCTTGTTTCAGGCCAGGTTTTATGCTACCAAAACAAAAACTGTATTCTAATAAAGTTAATTTTCCACATTTTCCGGCTCGGGCAAGGACCGCACGCGAATAATCGCGCGCGCGGCACTCTACAAGCAGTTTTCTGCGATTATCCGCTCAGAAAAACGCTTTTTTAGTCATGACTGTAGTGATCTGACCCTGTATTTAGGTGCCCATTTTACTTATTCCGTTGTCATTGGCTACTCTTACGCCTTCCCTGGCACAGTGGTGCGTGCTGTGGCCTTATTAGGGAAGGTCTAAGTTTTAATTGATTCATCATAAACCCACCCACTGTAAAAACTTTTTCCTAACAATCGTAACGCGAATTATTATCTCGTACCGAGCAACCGCCAAGTTTCTACTTTCTTGTTTCTCAATTTCTGGAACATCTTCCGCAGTATCATAACGAGCCTTTGACGATTCGTAAGTCCCAGCAAAAGTTAGTAACAAAGCATACTTTGAGGTCGAGTTAACTCGTAGCTTGTATTCGACGTAGGAATTTGTGTTCTGATATTTTCTCGTGCTTTACAATCGGTTGGTGATAATGTTGATGATTATATCGATGATAATGATGATAATATTAAAGGAATCAGTGTTTATGTATAAAAATGAAAAAAAATATGTATTTGAATCAATGAGATGTACCGGTTTCAAGCATAGATTGGCCGATACTTGAGAACGTATTCTCAGCTAATGTCGTTTTATTAATACAAGTCTTAGGGATCTTTATAGTTAGTTGGGTTGTAATTTTTTATTTATTTACTTATTTATTTAATACCAAAAGGTTATAAAATACGAAGAAAAACAGATACATAGTGGAAAAGGAAGCACTTATCTCTATAAGAGATCTCTACCAGTGACCCTTGGCAGTGAGAAAGGTTGTGGAGGAAGAATAGGTACAACAAGATATGAGATAGAATGAAACGAGATATTATATCATAAACTTACATAAAAACACACAAATATACATATACTAATGACATAAATATATATTAATAATATATATTATATATATTATTAATATATATTTATGTCATTATTTATATTAGTAATTATCAAGTCATGACAAATTCAATATTAATAAAAGCGTGGTTAGAGTTTAAATGAAAACTAAAAACAAACTATTTATTGAAAACTCGTTAACACTTTGAGGTATATATCCGGATCTCAGACGAATAATATATCAAGACTGAAAATGTACGATGAGAACATAGACAGCCTACGTTCATAATTTACGCCACAGATTATTAGTACAGATCAGTGGTTCACACACCGTTTCATTTGTACTCACAAAACACAGATCAATTAATATTGCCATTATTACTTAGTAAGTAACTACATTAACAGTAACTACATTGTCACACCATATATTATATTTTTTTAATATTTATCTATTTGGACAACCAAAAATTGTTACATTAAAAAAAACTTAAAACTAGACACATTTAGGACACTTGTTAAATGAACAATTTATCAAAGGTGCCACATCATTCACTAAAAAAATAAATAAAAAGTAAAAGCTTATGCACGAAAAATTAAAAGTTAAAAGTTACATTACAAAAAAAAACCTAGACTTACAAAAAAATTCAAAAAATGTACAATAATTCAAAATTTATGGAAAGAAAAAATAAAACAATAAAAATTATTAATAGATAGTTGAGACAGCTTAAGTCGACCTTCACAATCTTAACGTTTCTTTTTTAAATTTTGGCAGCGTATCATGAAACACGTCTACCTCTGTGATGATGGAATTATACATTTTTGTAACATAGGTATATTTATTTATAGATATAAAACTGATGGCAATATGTTACAGCCCTAGCTAGCACAAATTGTGTGCCAACGATCTCTTGCAGCTTTTAATCGACAGAGCGTTGCAAACGCTACAATAATATTTTGCACTCATTAATTTTATCATGGACTGCTGGATAAATTGAAAACAAAAATACGCAAAGAAAAAGTAAGGCAAAATATGTGTCGAGTTTCGTATGAAATAGAACGGAAAATATTTAATTTCCATACTTTCCTTGTTCAGTTCTTTGGGAAGTGGAAACAATAAACGATTTTTTATTATTTGCTGTTACTCTCAGCGAAGATCAAATAAAAGAATGAGAATATTATTAGAAACTTCAATATCGCCGAAGCTGAAAAAGGAACACGTGCATATAGGGATAAGTAAATCTTACAAAGATCTAGTGACGACCTCCGTGGCGCAGTGTGTAGCACTGTTGTCTTAACGTGCGGAGGTCCCGGGTTCGATCCCCGGCAGGGTCGATTTGGGAATTTATATTTTCTGAATTTTCCCTGCCTTCGGCCGTGGCTAGTTACCACCCTACCGGCAAAGACGTGCCACCAAGCGATTTAGCGTTCCGGTACGATGCCGTGTAGAAACCGAATAGGGGTATGGGTTTAATATAACTGCCATGCCCCTACAGGTTAGCCCACTACCATCTTAGACTGCATCATCACTTAACATCAGGTGATATTGCAGTCAAGGGCCAACTTGTAAAGGCGTAAAAAAATGTACCTATATAGTTTTTTAGTCCTATGATGAGAAACATAAAAGGACATTGCTGACTGGATTTTTCTTCAGAATGTACGTCATATGTTATTAAAGAAATTTTATATGAATGAGTTTGTAAAAAAATTGTAAAAGTACTAAAATTATATCATACTAATATTCTAAATGCGAATGTGTACAAGATATAGTCAATCACTAGGTAGAAATACACCGCTGGACCGATGTGGCGATATTAAAAAGCTGTAAGGGTTGAAAGTGGGTTGATGAAACGCTTCTTCAAAAGAATACGCACCAGTAGAATAAAATGGGTTACTATTGATGGTCTGATGGATGACCACACATGAACCTAATTCAAAAGGCTAGTCCCATACATTATTAGTTGACAAATCATGTCAATTAGAGCTGTTTTTCCTATCTGGCTGTCTTATGGACATGCCCTAATGACTTTCCTGTCTAATCGACATAATATACAGTGCAAAAAGCATTATTTGATGTTAGGGATCATATTTTAGTTCCATATCTTACACTCCTACACAACTGGTAAGTGGACAGGAATTTCAAAGTAAATTGCGAGTCAGCAGATATAAAATGTCAAATTTCTGTAACATGTGCCATACCGCGACTGTCCTAAGTGTCTTAACTATCACGCTGTCCATATGGACGCGCCCTAATGGCCCACGGGTTCAAGTGTCCGGACGTTTTCGGTTCTCAGCAAAACGTTCGATGGTTATTGTAAGTTTAATATAAAATTTATTAAATGTGGAAAGTGAACAGTTTAATTGAGAGTCGAAATGGATTTTTATATGGAAACTCCGCCCCGGTTCAATATTTTTGAGGTGAGCTTTCCCATATACCTTTTTAGTGGAAGTCTTTCTTCTAGCGTGAACCTACATAAATTCAAAATCTAATGTTTCTAACTTTGAACTGTGCAAAATTTCGACGGTGACGACTCACGACATCTCTAGTGCAGTAGAGAGGATCCATCTTAGATCCCTGGCAGGGTCATTTTTGGAATAAAAAAAGATTTTTGAATAAATTTATTCTGGTCTGGTATGGTTGGGACTGGAGTACCAGCCTAGCCACTGTATGTGTGTTACCACCTTACCAGCAATAATTTACCTTTCGGTTACGATGAATCCAAAGGGTATGGTTTATAGGGTAAACCCTCATATTAACTGTCATACTCCTAACACGTTAGCCCGCCTACCTGACTTATCTTCGAATGCATCATCATATTTTACTAATGGTGAGATAGCAGTCAAGAAGCCTAATTGTCGAAGCAAATCGTAATCGTTTCACAGCTTAAAACGTATTTCTCGAACTTTTTAAGTAGTCAGTTCAGTTGATGTATAGGCGTTTATGAACTCCTTATATAGGTCGAATTATCCGTTTGACAATCGATTACGATTACCTTACACAATCGGGGGCAGATCCTTACTTGTGGAGGGTAGTGGTATAAAATTAAAATTAAAAAAATAATGAGTTGCTTTACAGTGCTACCAACTTTATGAATAAATGGCTTTTCACTTTTACATTTAATATGAATTCACTTTCATTTGTCTTATTTATTAAACTGCCAGTGTGAACTCGCTCTTATCGCGTCACGCGTTCAAGTGGCGTGAACGACGGCTCTCGGCAAAAAGGTTAATGGCTGGGAGCGGTATGTGATATTTACTTGGGACTCGGGAATGTTATAGCTACGAGTATTTTATTAAATGGAAGCACCTATTTAAACTGTATTAAACTATTGTAAATCTCGCTAAAGGACTACCATTACAGCCCATGAACGTCCCACTGCTGGGCACTGGTCACCACTCAAGTAGGAGAGAGGGAATTAGCGCTTAGACCCACCACACTGCTATAATGCGAGTTGGAGGGCTTTAACGACTATTATCATTTTAGTGATAATAACCGGGACCGACGGTTTAACGTGCTCTCAGAGGCACGGGGGTGAAACTCCGCCAACTTCCAACTCCGGGCTGGCACTGAGAGTTTTTTAACTCAAAAACTCAATACTTAACCATTTTTATGCCCGACCGGGAATCTAGACCAACGAAGCAGTTAAGAGCTAAGGAACTATTCAATTGTTATTTTTGATTTCCACATGTTAAATATTTGGGAATTTGAATTATAATCACCTATCAATAGGCTTGTCACTTATAACATTTAATGGAGGTATTGACCTACATCCCAAATAATCGGTACAGTGCAATTTTTCGACCTAACGTGATTTCTACGTGCCTGCAATGACTGGCGTATACCTTACAACAACTATAGTAAGCCTTAAGTAACATAATATTAAATAAACTATAACTATTTTCTTTTTTTGTTACAGATACTGAAGCCGAACTTACTGCCAAAAGTATAGTTAATAATAATAGTGAAATTTTAACAAGATTTTAAAACAAAAAGTTATTTTACTTTACCAGTGTAAATAAACCCTTTTATAGTATAAGAGTAGAAAGTTCCATGACTCAAATCCATGGCTTCCATTGAAGTGAAATGAAAGTGAACAAAAACTGAAGTGAAATAAAAGTGAACGAAAAGTGAACGTGAAGTGAAAGTGTTAGTTTCAGCGGATGGTGGGATGTGGTATTGATGTGGTCACCGTTGCGAATGCGGGCGGGCGGCCCCACAGGCCGGCAGGTCAATGACATCGCCGGCGGTGCTTGTGCTGTCTTTGGCACTTGGTGAGTACCTAAAATCTAGATTTAGATATTATAATAACATCGTTTATTTTTGGTTCAATAAAATACGGGGATTTGCACTGGAAAAATTGTACGTGACAAAAAAGCGTCAAACTCCCTCTCTATCTCATTATCTCTCTCTGTCTATCTATCTCTATACTATAGATGGAGAGAGAGAAAGTAGGGACCTATATACTATATGCCTTATTTATTTTATTTATTTTGGTAAGTGTTGAAAATTTGATATGTTCAAAGTAGGTCCCCATAGATCAGCGGCAAAAGAGCCGCGTTGAAGCATGATATCACAGCGGTTTATTTAAAAAAATATCGAATAGCTAAAGTTGCTTAGTCCTTGCGGGGTGTCGTACAACACTACACAGCTCGTTTTGTTTCCACCAACCTTAAAGTCGCAAGCATCAACTCGAAATAATAAACAATAACAAAAAAAAAAATTGTCAGGGAGGTGGCAGTTTTGAATAGCTCATTTGGTCTGCTTTATTATTCTTAACGAATTTCTCAGACTACTATGCGCAGTTTCTATGAGCTTACTACCAAACCTTAAAGCAGTATTATTTTTAAATGACAGATTTATATGACGTATCTTGACGTCCCAAAAATGAGGATTACATTCATAAACAAGAGCGTCAAGAAAAATAAAATAATACTGCTTTAGCCGATGGCAGTAAGCCCCCTGAACTGATAATAACAGAAATAAATTTAATTTTTTCTTATACCTAATATTATGTGTCTCGCCCATAACATCTTGCAAACCTCTCTTTATAAAATTATATCTTTTAACACTGCCTAGTTTATACATCTATGAAATATCTGTGTTCGTGAGAGACATTCATAGTATTTTTATGAAAGCTAGTGATATCTACCCACGGTGCACTAGAAACACGGACAGGCTTGTGTTGCAGTGTCGACCGAGGACGGAATTTTACTTAAAAAATTGCTCAGCCTTATGCGTAAAAATTTATAATAAGCTGCCAATAGATATTAAGGCATTACCAATTAAATTATTTAAAAATAAGTTGTATAAATGGCTAGTAGCCCAAAACTAATTCTATTCTTTAAAAGAATTCTTGAATTTTAAAACTAATCACCCGATTTAAACTCTCATTTGTCTATTTATTTTATGTTTAATTTAATTTTACAAATTTTTTAAAGCTTGCAACTTGTTTAGTCCCTTTTATGAAACCTATGTTAGTTTTAAGTATTTTGCACGCCATTGTATGGCTGATTGTAACATGCTCACCTTATTACCTAATAACACCCTACTATGTACCTACTTACTTACAATCATGCAAATAAATAAATATTCTATTCTATTCTATTCTATGTACTTCACTTTCTATTCAATTGATCAACGGTCAAGATTTATCGAAAAAAAGATTTACAAATATTATCATGGATGATTGAGGCATTACACAGGAAAATATTTGCATTGATTTCAAAACTAGATGATGCCCATGCCTTCGCGTGGATTAAAGTTTTTGATTTCTGAAATTAAAGAGGTCCCACTCTATAATTTTCGGGGACAAAAAGTGGTATATGTCCTTCCCCGGTATGCAACCTATTTCAGTGTGCCTAGTGGAAGATATTCGTCATATTTTCTTCCCATTCGATCGAGACAACGTTAACAACAATTTGTATGGAATTGTCAAGCGCTTGACAGATGGCGCTTGATCATTTCTATTTATTGTCGCGATCGAATACGTAAAAAAACTCCCACTTGGCCTGCAATATCAAATTCCATCAAAATGGGTTGAAAACATGGGCCGTGAAAGCGAAGAAGACAGGCAGACAGACATACTTCGCCCTTATTTAATATTATTGTGTTTATGGATCCACTACAACCTATTAACGTCCCTCTCATCATCAACAAAAGCCCAACGGTTTAGTTTAAACTGAAACCCAAATGGTAGGTATATCCTTTTGTGACTCAAAAAACAAATAACTCCGAATTTGCTTGTGAATACTCATTTCTATCCTTAGTAATATATTATATGAAACCTTTATCTCTAATAGGGTTCATACACAGCGAACGCTACATTGCTTAGCGCTTTTGGCAATTTCGGAATTTATATTTTCGGAATTTTCTCTGCTCTGGCCTGATAGGAGGCATCGGCCGTGGCTAGTTAACACCCTACCATCAAAAACTCAACGCCAAGCGATTTAGCGCTCCGGTACGATGCCGTGTAGAAATCGATTATGTAGAAACCGGCGTATGGATTTAATATAACTGTCATACCCCTAAAAGGTTAGCCCGCTACCATCTTAGACTGCATCATCACTTACCATCAGGTGAGATTACAGTCAAGGGCTGACTTGTAGTGGCGTAAAAAAAGCCTCCCATCGGACCACACTAGAGAAAATACAACATGACTACAACACTCAGGAAGGTCGTTTATTGCTATTTTAATAAAGTTGAACGGTAACCTCAACGTAATTTAAGCGGCTGTCATGCAACTGGACCATAATTTATTTAATTTTCCCTTTTCGAAAGTCTGTCTACCTTTGAACCTTTTGTAAAACATTTACGAACAAAAACATCGAAAATTTAATTTAGTAAGTAGGTACACCGCAGTCCCACTTTAATTTTATTTTTGGGCTTTTGCTTTAAAATGATTTCATCGGGAGGGAAATTTCATTTGACTCGTAAAATTTAAGTAATTTATTTGCATTTTGCTTTTTGTTTCGGTACAAGGATTATAATTTGAAAGTATTGAGTAATATTTTTGGGAAATCCATTCTACTGCGAAATAAATGCGAAATAATATACTTGATAAAAGCGAAAATATATCTGTTTGTTTGTCTAACAAAATGGTGTACAAACACGGGCGGCTTTCGGTTTTCGGTTCTATTCCAGACTATAATTTATCTCTGTGCCAAATTTCAGCCAGAACCGTTCAGCCGTTGGGGCGTGATTGAGTAACAAACATCCATACATCCATACATCCATCCATACATCCATACATCCATACATCCATCTAAACTCTCGCATTTATTATATTAGTAAGATAAAAATTACATAATTAGCCGGTGGAACATGTCTTCCCCACATATTATATGAGTCGCAAATACGCGACGTACTGAAAAACTCTTTTTCGACGTAGGCTAAAATATATCGGATAAATAAATGGGATACACAGTCAATATTGTCCATACACTTCCCAACTCATCAATCATCCAAAGCCGCGGAAATACCCGGGATTATCCCGAATTTGCTTTACAAGTCATTTAGTCGGAGTTCCCCTCGCGTCGCCGATATTCGATGGAGGATTTTCGATTTTCGATGGAGATGAGGAGGGATTTTTGGGGTTCCTCTGATAATGATCATATCGAAATAAGTCTTCTTCGTCCTTATTGAAAATAGGCCTTAGGTCTTAGGTCTTAGGGTGTTTTTTGTGAACAGTGGCGTGCATAGGTTTTAAAGCTAGGGCAGGCATAAGTTAGTCAGAATACCTATTTACTGGCTGTTTTAATGAAAAATGAGCATTGACCTATTTCCATTTGGATAAGCAGTGCTTTTATGCCTCTATTAACAGCACGCTACTGTTTCTGAAAAAGGTTCTGTGTTGTATCACTTATGTCTAACCACTCCCTGCGCCTCGCTTGAGTTCATAATTAATCATACTAATATTATAAATGCGAAAGTGTATTTGTTTGTTGGTTTGTCCTTTAATCACGCTGCAACTGAACAACGGATTGACGTGATGTTTTGCATGGGGATAGTTGAGGTCCTGCGACGTAGGTATTTCGCCTCTCTTTTCAACCGATTTTGACAAAATTCGTTAAAGTGACAGGTTGGCATCCCGGAGAAGATCATAGGTTACTTTAAAAAAATTACAATCAATGTGTTTGTTTGTTGGTGTGATTGCAGGACAACCTTCAATCACGCCGCAACAGAGCAATGAATCATACGTAATTTTTTGCATGGGGATAGATAAGGACATGGAGAGTGACCTAAATTTTTTATCCCTGAAAATTAAAGATTTCCCGTGGGAATTAAAAGTCTAGTTCAACTTTATAAAATTACTAGCTGATGCCCGCGAGTTCGTCTACGTGGATTCCATATTTCAGTCAAATCCGTCCTGTACTTTTTGCGTGAAACAATAACAACCATACACACACACATACAAACTTTCGCCTCATAATATTAGTGTGAAGTATAAATTAGTATGGATAAGTTTTGATTAATTTAAGCCACACTATTACCCATGTCCCAGAGGATTTGCCGGTCGGCTGGCTAAAGGGGATAATCGCGTAGAGCCCAAAGCGGTCACGTGTCACTACGCCGAACCGCTGACAGTGTAACAGAGTGACAGCGGGGGCCATCCGTAGGGCCACGAGTCTCAAAGCGCGGGTTTTGGAGATAAAAAGAAGTCTTTAAGCAGAATACTAATTCCGTGATAAAACAGTCTTATTTATTTATTTACTAAATGATGGATTAAGATTTTTTGATTCGCGTAGAAACTCTTTAATTTTTCAGGATAAAGAGAAACCTATATCCTTCTCTGGTATACCACTTATCCCTGTACCAAATTTCATCAAAATTGGTTGAACAGATGGGCCGTGAAAGCGTAGCAGACAGACATACTTTCGAATGTATAACATTAGTATGATATACCTATTTATTGGAATATCTTGTTTTTTTAAAATGGAACTGCTGAGTTTCTTGCCGGCTCTTCAATTGAATCTTTTTTCCGAACCGACGGTAGAGTCAAAACATGACGTAACATATTAGACACCTGTATGTCCTACATCCATATCCATACTTCCATACTATCCATGCTTAATATTATAAATGCAAAATTGTGTCTGTCTGTCTGCTACGCTTTCACGGCCCATCTGCTCAACCTGCTGTAGATTGTATTCCGGGAAGGACATAGGCTACTTTTTATCCTGGAAAATTAAAGAGCTCCCGCGGGAATCAAAAAATCTTAATCCACGCGGACGAAGTCGCGGGAATCATGTAGTGTAATCTGTACTAATACTATAAAGAGGTAAAGTATGTGACGTTGTAGGGGGTAATCTCTGGATCTACTAAACCGATTTTGAAAATTCTGGTACCAATAGAAAGCTACAATATTTGTAAGTGTCATAGACTATAGTATATTATCCCGAAAAATTTGCGAGTTCCCGTGGGAATTTAAAAACTTATTTCATGCGGACGAAGTCGCGGGCATGTCTGCTAGTCTAAATAAATTGAGTATTGAGTATTGTACCCCGGCGGTGATTGTCACGTGGAACGGGAAACGTATTGCAATCAATCGGTCGCTAATTGACTATGCGATTCATTACCCACTGTCTGTTTTAACTGCACAATCGATACCCTGAGTGTGTTATTAACGTGCTTAAATACTTTCTTTTAAGTTATTCGCTCGGCTTCAACCGCGTGGATTTCGGTTTTTTAAAGTCCTGTAGAAATCTTATTTTCCGCGACAAAAAGGAGCTTAAGTATGTCAATACCGTCGATTCAGGAAAGCCAGATCCGGAATCCCTACAGTTTTATATAATTATATTTTCATATGTATTTATTTTATTTTAAGAATTTTTTATTACTGAGCTATTTTGTATGTTATATTATTACTACGGGTACGGGCCTAGTTGCCTAAAAAAAAATGCGGGATGCAAATTATCTGTACCTATATTTAGTCACAATTAGTTACGCAAAGAATTGTGAAAAAGTATAACTGACAGTCAGAAAGACTTTCACACACATCTAATATGTGGTAGTACAGGTAGGATGGAATTATACTACAGAATCTGGAATGAGTATTATAATTCACTAACTGATGCCCGCGACTTCGCCCGCGTGGATTGAGGTTTTTTTTGGTTCCCGCGTGAACTCTTTATTTTTCCGGGATAAAAAGTATTATATGTGTTATTCCAAACTATAATCTATAAGTATGTATATATTTTGACGACCTCCGTGGCGCAGTGGGAGGCTTCGGCTGTGGCTAGTTACCACCCTACCGGCAAAGACGTGCTGCCAAGCGATTTAGCGTTCCGGTACGATGCCGTGTAGAAACCGAAGGGGTATGGGTTTAATATAACTGCTATGCCCCTAACAGGTTAGCCCGCTACCATCTTAGACTGCATCATCACTTACCATCAGGTGAGATCGTAGTCAAGGGCTAGCTTGTAGTGGATTAAAAAAAAAACTCTGTGCCCATTAAGATCCATTCTGCCGTTGTGGCGTGACTGAGTAACTTTCGCATTTATACCTGCTTTCCGAACATATGAGACACCGGTATGTCCTATATGTTATAAAAAAAATGTTTTTTCATTACTCATACACGGAAAGTAGGTCTGAAGTTGCCTGAGAAGCGGGTTGAAAGTAATACTTTTCAGCCCTAGGGAGAATCGTTTTCAACTGACAGCTGTCAAATAATTAAAAAAAACTAGTTGTCACATTTATAATGGAGTTCAAATGAAACACGACATACCCGAGTGCATCCATAGACAAGAAGAAAGATAGACTTTATTCATAAAGTAAAGACAACTGATTCATAGACATTCATAGACAATCATAGACAATACTTGACTATTAAAAAGCTAAATGCATAGCCCGCCGGCTAGGCCAAAGAAAAAAAAAAGGCGGGAAAGTGGCAAGCGGCAATCCGATCTTCATTTGTTTTTCGAGTTGTAGAGTTTTGTTTAGGCTTCTGTTTAACAGTGATTTTTATTGACACAATGAGTTCATCTGATTCAGATATGGATTTAACGCCTGATTTTGTGAGAGAAGAGGCTCAAGCAGTAGTGGAAAACCTTTTACCACCTAAATCAAAACAAAGATACCTAAAATCATACGACGATTTTATGAAATGGCGCGCTGAGAAAAAAGTGAAATCGTTATCAGAAAACGTTTTGCTAATATATTTCAACGAATTATCAAAGACTTATAAACCTTCAACATTATGGAGCGTGTATTCTATGTTAAAGACAACATTAAGTACTAAACACAACGTCCATTTAAAGGATTTTGAGAGACTCACATCATTTCTCAAAAGACAGTCTGATGGGTTTAAATCGAAAAAATCCAAAGTTTTCACTTCTCAAGAGGTAGAAACCTTCTTAAACAAAGCGCCTGATGAAATATACCTAGTAATGAAGGTAAGTTAATCTTTTTATTGTTTACGCACATAAGTAATTTGTATCAAATTGTAACTTTCTATACATATTTTATTTATCTCGTCTCAACCCCTTTTTATGTCCCACTGCTGGGCACGGGTCGACTCCTCTCAGAATGAGAGGGATTTGGCCATAGCCCACCACGCTGGCCAAGTGCGGGTTGGTGGGCTTCGCACATCCTTAAGAACACTTATGTGAACTCTCAGGCATGCAGGTTTCCTCACGATGTTTTCCTTCACCGCTAAGCAAGTAATATTTGAGTTTTCGAAAACGCACATAACTTCGAAAAGTCAGAGGTGCGTGCCCGGGATTCGAACCCGTGACCTCCTGATGAGAGGCAGAGGACTCAACCACTAGGCTATCACTGCTCTCATATATTTATACCTCTATTAGAGAAATATTTTTTTTTGCAGGTAGTGTTAATATTGGCAATAAGTGGCGCTTGCAGAAGTATCGAGCTAGTAAATATGAAGGTTGATGACATTGAAAAACAAGGTGATATAATATTGGTGAATTTACGTGGCACTAAAACCAAAGTTGACCGAACCTTCGTCATTAAAAAAGAATTTGTATAATAATAATATAATAATAGAAAAATACCAAAAGTTACGACCAAGTGGTATAGAAACGAACCGTTTTTTCATAAACTATCATAAAGGGAAGTGTCTTCGGCAAGTAATTGGCAAAAACAAGATGTCGAGTATTCCTAAAGAGATAGCCACATACCTTAATTTGCCAAACTCACATCTATATTCGGGTCACTGTTTTCGCAGAACATCGGCAACTTTGCTAGCCGATTCTGGTGCCGATTTAACTGTCATTAAAAGACATGGAGGTTGGAAGTCGAGTAAAGTAGCTGAAGGCTACATAGAAGAGTCAGTGGAAAATAAAACTAAGATATCACACATAGTAACAAAAATGATAAATCTGCACTCCACTGATACCCCACAGCCGAGCACTTCAAAAGATTATCGGGTGGAATCCAACAATATAACTGTAACAGCTGAAGAAAAGACACCAATACTAATGTCGCCAACATTCACCCAAGAATCCCTGGATACTGTAGAAACTCAAGTTTCCCAGAAAATATCAAATATCAATATACCCGGCAAAAACCTTTCACTAACTATTACTAATTGTTCTAATTTTAACATAAACTTTAAATAAATATCTCACCAAAGTTGTTGATTTATGTAAAATAAAGTTCACTCAATTTTCTTTAGCTAATTTCTAATTTTTATTTTGACTTTCCTTATATTCGTAATGAAAAGCACAGTGTTTACCTCGGGATAAAGACTTATTTAGTCCCTCGAACTATAGGCCCCCTCGCTACGCTCGGGCGCCAAACCCCGTCTCGGGGCTAAATAAGTTACTTTCATCCCTAGGGTAACAATGTACTATTATAATATCACTATAAGATAGATAAGATTATAAGCTTTGGTTTAAGGGAAATTAAGTACATAATAGTCAAATAGTTTGGCTAGATTGTAATTATATTGAACACCCTTCATTGGTACTCAATAATAGAAAGGAAAAAAAAAGTATAGATAAGAGTACCTACATTAACAGACAAGCAATTTCCATTGAACGCCAATATGAACGGGGAATCCCCGGCGGTGATTGACGCTCGGAACGAGGGGCTTATTGCAATCAATTATTGGATGCTAATTGATTATTCGATTCATCATTCACTACTCACTGACTGTTACCTGCACATTGTTGACATTCTATCTGTGTACGAACGAAATCCATACTAATAAATGCGGCAGTGTGCCGGTCTGTTTGTAAACGTTCCACGGCCCTTTTAACCGATAACGAAAGGAGTTTGAATCTATACTTAATATTATAAAGTTTGGATGGATGGTTGGAAATTTGTTACTCAATCACTCCTGAACGGCTGAAGGGATCTGGGTGAAATTTAGCACAGAGATAGATCATAAAATAAAATAAAATAAGAGATAGATCTAAAATAAGAGAGAGGTCTGGAATAATTCAAAGGCTACATTTTCATCCCGGAAAAATTAAAAATTTTCACGGGAACCAAAAAACCTCAGTCCACGCGGACGAAGTTAGCATCAGCTAGTCTATACTATCTGCCTGTCTGCTTGTAAATTTTTCACTGCCCATCTTTAGGTATGATTTTAACGAAATTCGATACGGTGGTAGGTTGCATCCCCGGGAAGAACTTAGACTACCTATTTTGTGTCACGGAAAATCAGAGTTCGGGATTTTTGAATAGTCGCTGGTTTGTTCTTCAATCACGTCACACGTTACAGGATGTTGACGGAGTTATTACATGCATAAATACCTAAATAATTGAAGCCCTGACGTAGGTTTTTTTACTCCTGAAAATTTAATTATTGAACGATCACATTTACAAAAAAAAATTGATCCAAAGGAACGCGTTGTTATTCTTATTTTATTTTAGATATGCCTTTTATTAGCGCAAACACGTTAATATGAAGTAACGGACAGAATATAAGTAGTTATGCATACAATTTGACTGTTAAACCCAGAAAATAATGAATTTATCAATCAAAAGCTGATCAAAAGTATCAAATTGGACGAATTTTCACGCTAATAGTCAAGGGTGGTTAAGTTATTATGTATTATGTACGCCAATAATCCCCAGGAGCTTATTTCGATATGAGTGGCAATTCAAAATACAATTTTGGGCAACCGCATTGTAGAGAGCCTATAATGAGTGGATTAAGTATATTATTGTTCATCATAATCATTTCAACCCATTCCATCTTACTTATGAGCATTTTTTTATTTATTTTTATTTATTCTAGGCTTACGCTTGACCACGATCACACCAGATGGGAAGTGATGATGTGGCCTAAGATGGGACGCGCTTGCCTAGAAGATGCCTATTCACTCTTGATTTAAAAATACCCGGATTGTAATTGGTTGGAAACACAGTTTTTGGTAGAGTGTTCCAGACCATTTCCAGACAATAGCCATGCGAATAAGGAATGAAGACGCAAAGCGCATGAGTTTCCTATCAGAATTAGATGGGTTTGATCATAGTCCACCACGCTGGCTAAGAGCGGATTGGTAGACACCTTTGAGAACATAATGGAGACTTACTCTCTGATTGCTTGTTTCTTATTGCAAAGTATAACTTACTAGCTGACGCTCACTGGATTAAATTTTTTTTGATTCCCGCGGGAACTCTTTCATTGTCCGGGATGAAAAGTAGCGTAGTAAATAATGTGTTATTCCAGACTATAATCTATCCCTGTGCCAAATTTCATCCAGATCCGTTCAGTTGTTCTGGCGTGATTGAGTCACAATCCATCCATCCATTAATTTAAAGTCTAAACTTTCACATTTTTACTATTAGTATAGAAGTATCGATTAACCGCACGTGGTTATAATAACAACTTTTTCACTAATAAAATGCATCAGCCCTTATTTTTCCCTTTTTCCAACCTGTGAGCAGGGGTAAGCATAACCGAAGGGCCTGTTGACAAACAGGTCCCAACTCCCAACCCGAGTTTGTTATTCGTATTTTTATAATAACATTAGCCCCGCCAGCTGCCGCCCTGGCGAGCGGCCAAGCGGGATTTTATTGAAATAAGCTTAGAATATATAATTAATTGCCAGCGGAGATACATTATTTATTCTCCACGGATATATTAACTATATTAGTTTCGGCTTACGGTCGAAATTATCACAGTAAACAGATGCAACCAGTATGGAAACTACTTAGAAACGTTCGAAACAGGCTCACTCACACAAAGGTGCGCATCGACGAGACCCCAAGCGCTCGTCGCAGTGCCGTCAGGAGTGAGTGCCGCGTCATCGCATGTTCGGTGCGCACGTTAGTGTTAGTGAGCTGTTTCGAACGTTTCTAGGTAAATCTGTTTACTGTGAAATTATTGTCCAACTAGCTGATGCCCGCGACTTCGTCCGCGTGGTTTAAGTTTTTTGATTCCCTCGGGAACTCCTTAATTTTCTGGGATAAAAGTAGCCTATGTAGCCTATGTCACTCTCTGGGTCCTCAAGTATACCCATGCCAAAAATCACGTCAATCCGTTGCTCCGTTGCGGCGTGATTGAAGGACAAACCAACAAACCAAACCAACAAACAAACACACTTTCGCTTTTTTTTTCTTTTTTTTTATAATCAACATAATTTGTAATATTAGTATATATATATATACTAGCTTCTGCCCGCGGCTTCGCCCGCGTGGCCTACAAGAACCAAATGTCATTTTTTTCAGAAACAAACATCATAAGCTGTTAAACAATAAGCCTAGGAACAGTCAACAGATCTTTAGGCTCCTCTCCGCTGGGTCCAGTCTGATCTGGAATTTGGCTACAGTGTGATGATAATACAGTACTTATACTTACCAAAAGGACATGGGAGTTGGATCGCCAATGTTGGGAGTCACACAACACTTTGTCACACAACACACAAGCCGGCCGGCACACATATAAACCAGTTCGTTCTATGTTTTGTTTTTTAGTTATTGTGCAGAAAGGGTTTTTAAACTTCGTTGGTTCACCATTTACCAGACAATTGTATGACGTTTGTTTTGGAGGGAAGGGCCGGGAAAAAATAGTAAGGGAGATAGAATAAAAATAACAATACATAGACTATAGAGTAACAAATAGTAGAAGCGGGCAACTTTGGTACCATTGAAATCTAACAATAAAATAAACCATAAACAAATTAAACATACTCCCCCCGAGAAAGGCTACCAGCCTTTATCTAATAAATTATTTTAATTTAAAGGAAGCCGGCAAAGCTTAACTACTGGCCGAACTAAAGGTCCAGTAGCTGTTAACAATTTGACAACCCGAATTACCCCATCTTTCCCAGGTAGTAATTCCTGAATTTTACCAAGTTTCCACTTAAGTGGAGACAAATTTTCATCTTTTATTAATACTAGATCACCTATTTTAGGTGGATCTATGGGTGATGCCCATTTGTTCCTCATCTGAAGGGTGTGAAGGTATTGTTCACTCCATTTAAGCCAAAACCTTTGAGACATTGCCATAACCAATTGGTATCGGTTTAACCGAGAATCAGGAATATGATGCCAATCATACTCCGGAACTGCCAAAAGTGATCTACCAATAATAAAATGAGCCGGGGTTAAAGCATCTAAATTGTCCGGGTCCTGAGATAAGGGACACAAAGGTCTGGAGTTTAGCACAGATTCAATTCGTGTAACCAAAGTTAAAAATTCCTCATGGGTTAAAGTTTGATCTCCTACCACCCGTTTCAACAAAGTCTTGGCGGATTTCACAGCCGCTTCGAAAAGCCCGCCAAAATGGGACGCGGCAGGCGGGTTAAACTGCCAAGTAACTCCTACCCGACCAGCTTGATGAGTTAAGTTATCCTGCACCTCTTTATTTAACAAAAACCGTCGGACTTCGTCCAAATGACGGCTGCTTCCCACATAATTGGTACCACAATCAGATCGGATCCGGGAGGGCAGTCCGCGTCTAGCCACGAATCTGGAAAACGCGGCTAAAAAACCTTCAGTTGACAAATCTCCGACAACCTCCAAATGTACTGCTTTCGTAGCAGAACACACAAATACGCATAAATATGCTTTAACAACTTTTGCTTGCCTTAGCTTTGAGGTTTTAATTGCAAAAGGACCCGCAAAATCGGTTTGCACCGTGTGAAAAAGTCCGGTTGCATTAATCCGATCAGCTGGTAAGTCCGACATAAAAGGTTCGTCAGTCTTTGATTTAATTCTGAAACACTTAATGCACTTAAATAAATGACTCCGAATGACCTGACGAGCAGAAATAATCCAAAACTGTTTTTGTAAAATAGCCTGAAGGGCAGTTGCTCCAACATGGCAATACATTTGATGATGATGAACAATTATCAAAGATGTCAAAGCATGAGACTTTGGCAAAAGTAATGGATGTTTAGCATCATAAGGCAAACTCGATCGTTCAAGACGACCTCCAACACGAAGCAATCCTGAATCATCAATAAAGGGATTTAATCTACGCAACCCTGTAGAACATATGCGATTATTAGATATTGATTCTATGTCCTTTGAAAATGCTTCGGCTTGAACCAATTTAACAAGCCTTTCCAATGCTTGTTTGCGTTCTAAAACTGTTAAAGGGTCAGAAACCCGTTTAGTCGGATTACGACAGTTAAAAGAAAACCGCATGCAATAAGCAGTCACTGCAATTAAAGTAGATAAAGAACTGTATCTGGCTATCAAAGAAGTGTCAGAAACGGCAACAGCTGACACAGTGGTAACAGTCCCTTTCCGTAAACCAGGTAAAGCAGCTACCTTGTCCACGATGTTAGCTGGCCAATTATTTTCATCAAAAACTAACCAATTTGGGCCCCACCACAAATCATGTGATACAAGCTCGTGTCCTTTACAACCACGGCTAGCAACGTCAGCCGGGTTCATTTCCGAAGGCACGTATCGCCAATTAATCACCAAACCACTATTATTAATCTGTAACACTCTGTTGCCTTCAAACGTTTGAAGACGATGAGGTGGGTACTTAAGCCACGAAAGAACAATAGTGCTATCAGACCAGCCAAAAAGTTCATCCACAACAATTTTGTCTTTGATAGATTCCAGCACATATTTCAATACTTTGACCATTAAAGCTGCAGCGGACATTTCCAATTTAGGTATAGTCAGTTTACTTTTTATAGGAGCAACCTTAGACTTGGCCATCATTAAAACTACCCTAACCTGGCCACTTTTATCCTCCGTTCTGATATAAACCGCTGCTCCAAAAGCCTTTTCCGACGCATCCGCGAATCCATGCAAAGAACAATGAACTACATCATCTGCTAACACAAACCGATTAATTTTAATGTTTTCTAATGCAGGCAGGTTACTAAAAATATGATTCCATTCCTTAAGAACTTCCGGTGGTGGGCACTCATCCCAAGTTAATTTCAACAACCAAATCTGTTGCAGCAAAATTTTTCCTTGTAAAATCACCGGAGTTATCCAACCCATAGGATCAAACATACGAGCAAGCACGGACAAGATAGCTCTTTTTGTCCATTCCGGATCTGCATCCAATTTGGTATGATAAGTAAAATTATCTTCCACAGGATTCCACTGAATTCCTAAAATTTTAATATACCCAGGACCGTCGGTATTAAAAACGTGAGGTTTTTCCTGATGCTCAGTAGGAATATCTTCCAACAATCGCTTGTCATTAGACACCCATTTGCGCAGCTCAAATCCACCCAAAGAAAGCAACTTAATTATATCACATTTTAAATTTTGAGCTTCCGTTAAATTAGAGGCACCACTTAAAATATCATCCATGTACACCGAAGTTCGAAGCACTTGAGCAGCCTCAGCTAATTCTGAAGAGTCAATCTCGACTTGGTCAGACTTGCCTTTAGGCGAACATGACTCATCATCAGCGAGTTGACGCAGCGTCCTTATAGCTAGATACGGACTACACTTCATGCCATAAGTTACTGTTGTAAGCGCAAATAATTGCAAAGGCAGCTCCAGGGATTCTCGCCAGAATATTAATTGATACCTTTGATCCTCATATTGAATATCAATCATTCGGTACATCATCCTAATGTCCGTAGAAAACGCAATTCGATGGAGCCGAAATCGACAAATAACCTGCATGACGTCATGCTGTAATTTAGGTCCAGCATGAAGGCAATCGTTCAGAGACACGCCTGACGATGTGGGACAGCTGGCGTCAAAAACCACTCTAATCTTGTCTGATCCTGATTTAAATATCCCATGGTGCGGAATTACATAATGTTGTGCACCAAGGTCTCCATTAAAAGGAACCATGTGACCCAAGTTTTGGTATTCCCGCATGAACTCCACATACTTCTGCCGTAAGAGCTGATCAGATTGAAGCCGTTTCTCCATAGAGTAAAATCTTCTCAGCGCCTGTTTTTGAGAGTCACCTAACTCAGGACTATTTGTTAAAAAAGGCAACCGTAGCACATATCGTCCTGTCTCATCCCGTTGATGAGTCTTCTCATAGTGAGTCTCACATTCCTCGGCCAGTGGATCCTTCATATTTGTAGGTACGTCCTCAATTTCCCAAAACTTTTCCAATATTACATCAGTGTTAACAAAATAAGCATGTACATTTGATTTGGGTTCCCTATCATCATGACATGCACCCTGCAAAATATAACCGAATATGGTATTCATTGCCCATGGTAACCCCTCAGGTCGAATTATCTCTCCGCCTAAGAAAATATCTCCAAGAAGATCTGCCCCAATGAGCATATCAATTTTTCCACATTTATAAAACTGGTCATCAGCCAATTGCAAACCTTTATAACAATCCGCTAAGTGACAGGGTAGTGACCAACTAGGTAGATCATCCGCTACCTTATTTAATACTAAACCCGTAGTTACTAATAATGGTTTGTCGACATGACGTGGGGTGATCTGTAATGTAACACGGCCTTTACATCCAGACAAAATATTTCCACCCACCCCCCGGATATCCACAGAACCTGACCTTTGAATCATTAATCCCAAACGAGAGCAACACTTCTCCGTAATAAAAGTACTTTGACTACCCCCGTCCAACAGAGCGCGTGCTTCATGAAAATTACCATATTTATCCAAAAGATGCACCACAGCTGTAGATAACAAAACCGTGCGCTTAGCGCCTACAGATGCTGAATGCAACGAATTTACCACCTCTGACTTCCCGTCATTTGGTAAAGCCAATTGAGAATTCACCGACCCCGGTTGAATTGCATTGGAGCCAGTAGGGCCGCTCCCTACTGGTCCCTCGTCCATGTGAATTAGGGAATTATGCCGTTTAGAGTTACACTTCTGGCAGGATAACTTAACCTTACAATCATTTATATGGTGCCGGTGGAAACAACGAAAACAAAGCCTTTTTTCAACAATAAATTGTTTCCGTGATGCTACATTAAGTTTATTAAATTTCTCACATTGATTTAAATAATGTGCCCCGTTGCAGCAAACACATTGAAGAGGCTGTTTTTGAGTTTGACTATTAGAGTAAGAAACATGTACTTTGTGTTGCTGAGTTGAACTAGAGGAGCTAGTACCTTTTGTGGAATTTGTGGATTCTAGAATTTGCACCTCTTTTGTTAAAAATGTAATTAAATTTTCAAATGTTGGCAACTCCTGCCCACCACCAAATTTATCTTCAAACTGTCTCTTCATTGTGTTATCCAATTTATTCAAATTAATATACAAAAGTAAATAGGACCATTCTGCAATAGGAAACTTTAACTTTTGTAGCCCTTTAGTAGTCTCAAGTAACAAATTTAAAAATGATTTAAGTGAACCCAAGTTTTTATTAACGGGGGATGCAGACATTAATGTATGAAGTAACTTATCTGCCTGCAACCTAGGATTGCCATACCTGGACTTTAGAATATCAAGAACCACTGGATAATTTTCCCCGGTAATAGATAAATGTTGAACCAAACTCCTTGCCTCCCCACCCAGGGACCCGCACAAATAATAAATTTTTTGAGTATCCGACAAGTTTTCATCATTCCCTACCATCGCTAAGAACAGATCCATAAAATATTCATATTCCTCTATTTTACCACAAAAAGTTGGAATCTGCACTTTAGGCAATAAAAGATTAGGTTTATGTGACTGACTTGTGGAACTATTACTGGTATTAGCCCTTGGCAGCTCCAAAGTACTATATAATTCAGCATACTTAGCCTTAGCTATATAATAAAAGTTGCATATTTCCTTGAACTTTGCCAAATGTTTTTCCTGATCGAAATCAGACCCAGATTCAGATGCTAATTGCACATGTAATTCCTGAAACTCTACATACAATGTCTCCAAGTCGGTGCACCTTGCTTTGAACATAAGTGAATTTTCATTAGGGGTGGTATTAACTACCTGGGAAAGTGAATGTATAGATTCAATATTTGACACAACCATTTCATACCTAACCCTGGTCATTACCTTTTTCCCACCCATGTTTGAAAACCCTTTATTTAAGTTACAATAATTAATAGAAAACCAAGAAGTGTATCCCTATGTGTGTGAATGTAGATATACAGGTAGGACTGTATTATATACTACACCAAGTAAATAAGGGGGAACAATAAACTAAATCCGAATAATAAACATATAACGTAGGTAGTAAAATATGGCTTGTGTAGTGTTAATATGTACTTTAATCCGTAAAAACATCCAATAAAAGTAAATTCCGTTAGCAACCAAATTCAAACCAGACTGGACTAAACAATAATTTTACCTTATACTTGAGTATCGAAACCTCGATACATCCGGCCGAAGGACCAAAATGTTAAACAATAAGCCTAGGAACAGTCAACAGATCTTTAGGCTCCTCTCCGCTGGGTCCAGTCTGATCTGGAATTTGGCTACAGTGTGATGATAATACAGTACTTATACTTACCAAAAGGACATGGGAGTTGGATCGCCAATGTTGGGAGTCACACAACACTTTGTCACACAACACACAAGCCGGCCGGCACACATATAAACCAGTTCGTTCTATGTTTTGTTTTTTAGTTATTGTGCAGAAAGGGTTTTTAAACTTCGTTGGTTCACCATTTACCAGACAATTGTATGACGTTTGTTTTGGAGGGAAGGGCCGGGAAAAAATAGTAAGGGAGATAGAATAAAAATAACAATACATAGACTATAGAGTAACAAATAGTAGAAGCGGGCAACTTTGGTACCATTGAAATCTAACAATAAAATAAACCATAAACAAATTAAACATAAGCGTTCTCACTCCCTCTCAATTGAATATACAAACTGACAATATCTCAAACAAAGCAATAAGCACGAAGTTCTAAGTTCTATAACTAAACTAATCTCTGGAATGAGAGTAGTACGGTTTTAACAGAACTCAAAGCGTGTGTGATGAGATCTAAATAATTTCCTAATTACAAAACAAACCAGAAGTGGATAATAATTAACATTGTTTACAACGAAATACTATCCGCACCTAACCTACCGCAGTATTTCTTTGTAAACAATATTTTTTGTTTTTCCTTCAGGTGCTAGAATCACCAGACTGCTCCGTGAGCTTACTCTGGAGCAGGCCACGTATAACTGACCGTGTGAAAAGCAGTTCTCCCTTAGGTCTACCCCTGCTAAATTAAGAGTTTGGCCTTGAGACTTATTGATGGTCATGGCAAAGCAGACTTTGAGGGGAAACTGCACTCTTTTGAACTCGAAGGGGTAGTTCGATGGTGTAAGAGGAATCCTCGGAATAAACACAGACTCCCCTTGGGAACAACCGGTCAGTATAGTTGCCTCGATCACATTTCGTTGCAATGTTTTCACTCGCAATCTGGTGCCATTGCATAATTTTGGTGGGTTTAAATTACGCAGCAACATAACTGGGGCACCAACTCTCAATTTTAATATGTGAGTTGGGAGACCAGGAGGCTTCAATGTGTTAAGAAATTCAACCGGGTAATGTATGGCTTCATCGTTGTTAATCACTGAGTCCACTAATTTATAATGATGTTCAACTCCTTCGAACGATTTCAAAATAATTTCATTGATAATTGCGGCTTGGTCGTTTTTTGGTGTTAGAATAGCACGCTTGCACAACCATTCTGCAGGTTTGTCTTGGATATTACTAATATCTGGGTAGATTTTTGCTATTAGCTCTTCAACAGTGGTCACAATTGTGCCTAACTCTGTAGGGAGGAATCTAACTCTGTAATCGGTGGTCCTAGAAAAGGTGTGTTATTTGTGAAGAGTAGGTATTCACTAAGAAAGGGTTTTTCGAAATTCCAGTCAATGGGGGTTGAATTTCCTGTGAAACTTTTTAATCTGTAGGTCGGTTGACTCGAAATCTGGTACAAGTACTCTTAAATTAATTGCTATGTCTTTTTTAACCGTCTTCCAAAAAAGGAGGAGGTTCTCAATTCGGCGCGTAGATACGCGCTGAATTGAGAACACATAAAAAAAAAGATTTTTTTAAATGTGTTCATGTCGATTGTCGGTGCATATCTCCGTGCTTTTTAAACCGATTTGAATATTTTTTTCATATCGGGTGTGGAGAAATCAAAATTATTTTTTACTTAACAGTGGCTATGGAAGTCGGTTTTTTGGAAAGAATTTTTATTTTTAATTCACCAAAGCTTTGTAGAGGAGCGAGTACTGAGATGCGTACTTGACATCTTTACCATCAGAAGAAAAGCTAATCGACATTCCAGCTTTTACCAGCAAAAATGTCATAATACAAACTTTCAACCCCTATTTTACCCTTTGGGAGGTGAAATTTCGAGAAACCCTTTCTTAGTGCAAACCTACTCTTCACAAAAAACACACCCTCCAAATTTCATGTCTATAAGACCAGCGGTTTAGGCTGTGCGTTGATATATAAGTCAGGACTTCATCCGCGTGGTTTAAGCTTTTTTCCCCACAGGCACTCCTTGATTTTCCGGTATAAAAAGTAGCCTTTATCACTCTTCAGGTCCTTAACTATACCCATGCAAAAAATCTCGTTGATCCGTTGCTGCGTGATTGAAGGACAAACTCTCTATTTAACGTCCTTGGGGATTAAATTTTCAAAAATGGTGAAAAATATACTTCTTCATATTTAACCGAATGCTCAAATACCAACTTCCATGGCTTTGACTTGAAAAATGAATGACTTTCATACCAACTTTCAACCCCTATTTTATCTCTTTGGGGGTGGAATTTTAAAAGCTGTGACACACGTACTTATTTTTTTTACCGATAGCCGAAATTCCAAGTTTCGTTGATATAAATTGAAAAAATCTTGAGAAATGGAGGACTTTCATGCAATTTTTCATCCCCTATTTCACGCCTTTGGGGGTCGAATTTTCAAATTGGTGGAACACGTACTTCTTCATATTTAACCAAAAGCCCAAATGCTAAGTTTCATGGCTATAACTTGAGAAATGAAGGACCCTTTGGGGGTGGAATTTTGAAAAACTGTTGGTCTGTTGGTCACATACGTACTTCTTTATTTTTTAACGAAAGCTAAAATACTCAGTTTTGTTGATATTACTTGAGAAATATCTTGAGAAATGATGGGCTTTTACACTAACTTTCATCCCCCAGTTCACCCCTTTGGGGGTCGAATTTTCAAAAATGGTGAAACACGTACCTCTTCATATCTAACTGAAAGCCCAAATGCTAAGTTTAATGACTATAACTTGAAAAATGAAGGTCTTTCATACAAACTTTCAACCCCTATTACACCCCTTCGGGGGTGGAATTTTGAAAGCTGTGACACAGATACTTCTTTTTCTTCGTTAATATGACTTGAAAAATATCTTAAGAAATGAAGGACTTTCATACAAACTTTCACCCCCTGTTTCACCCCTTTAGGGGTGGAATTTTTAAAAACTGTGAAACACGTATTTCTTTATTGACCGAGCGAAGCGAAGGTCTCTGAGTCTACTTGGGTGAATTGGCACTTGTCCGTCCGTCCGTCCGTCCGTCCGTCCGTCCGTCCGTCCGTCTGTCAGAGCATTATAACTTCTGAATTACTGAACGCAATTACTTCAGCTTTAAATATAATATGTAATCCAATGGCCTCCCGCCGAATATGGCTTAAAAAATAATAAAAATCTTTATTTCAGCGGGGCTCTCATAGAAGCGAATGCGAAGTAAAATATTTTTTATAAAGTTACATAGGGTTGCGGTATATCATTTTAAAGATAATTAGGATTAGAGTCCAAAAATATTTTTTTTTTAATTTTTCCCCCAAAATTGACGAAATGGGGGGCTTTCAAAGTGGTGATTTTCTAACGTCCAAAGATGACCTCAGAACTCTAAATTTTCTGAAAGGATGAGCCTGAAACTTGATCAATTATTTCAATTATATCCTGTACTTGAACAACAAATACTAAAATTAGATAAATATTGTAAGGAAACGGAATTATTTAATTTTTAATGAGCTTCAGTATTTTTAACAGAACTTCACATTTATGTCAATAGATGGCGCCGCGAGGTCTTAGTTCGGGGCGAACCACTAGTTTTAAACCGTTAGCTTAAATACCAAGTTTCATGGCTATAACTTGAGAAATGTAGGACTCTCATATTAACTTTCAACGCTTATTTTACCCCTTTGGGGGTGGAATTTTGAAAAACTGTTGGTCTGTTGGTCACATACATACTTCTCTATTTTTTAACGAAAGCTAAAATACTCAGTTTTGTTGATATTACTTGAGAAATATCTTGAGAAATTATGGGCTTTTACACAAACTTTCATCCCCCAGTTCACCCCTTTGGGGGTCGAATTTTCAAAAATGGTGAAACACGTACCTCTTCATATCTAACTGAAAGCCCAAATGCTAAGTTTAATGACTATAACTTGAAAAATGAAGGTCTTTCATACTAACTTTCAACCCCTATTACACCCCTTCGGGGGTGGAATTTTAAAAGCTGTGACACAGATACTTCTTTTTCTTCGTTAATATGACTTGAAAAATATCTTAAGAAATGAAGGACTTTCATACAAACTTTCACCCCCTGTTTCACCCCTTTAGGGGTGGAATTTTTAAAAACTGTGAAACACGTATTTCTTTATTTTAAACCGTTAGCTTAAATACCAAGTTTCATGGATATAACTTAAAAGATGACGGACTTTCATACAAACTTTCACCCCCTATTTCACCCCCTTAGGGGTGCAATATTGAAAAATTGTAAATCACTTATTTCTGCATATCTAACTGAAAGCCCAAATGATAAGTTTCATGGCTATAACTTGAGAAATGAAGGACTTTCACACAAACTTTCAACCCCTATTTTACCCCTTTGGGGGTGAAATTTTGAAAAACTGTGACACACGTACTTCTTTATTTATTACCTAAAGCCAAAATACCAAGTTTCATGGATATAACTTGAGAAATGACGGAGTTTCATACAAACTTTCACCCCCTATTTCACCCCCTTAGGGGTGGAATTTTGAAAAATCCTTTCTTAGTGTGCGCGTACGTCATAAAAGTAACCTACTGTCAAAATTTCAAGTTTTTAGGCCCAGTGGTTTAGGCTGTGCGTTGATATATAAGTCAGTCAGGACTTTGAATTTTATATATATTATAGATATATATATATATGATATGATCTATAGTCCCAAGAAGTCCCCTAGAGGCGGAGCTAGTAGTATGTTTATTCTATTATTGTGTGTAAAATGTAACAGTGCCACTAATTGCCGCGGGACCTTTCGTGGCACGAGCTACGAGTATATCTGCGATCTGACAATGATTAGTAAAATTGTTACATTATACCTACCTCTCTCTCTCTGCGTCGTATTCCTCATTACTGAGGGTCGTGACCCCTTTCCATTAATCAAATAGTGGAAGGAGTTTTCTTGGGATAATAATGCGGTGCACGCGGCACGGAGGAAACGAAGAGGCCAAATTTGAACATCTAAATTCGGTTACCCATCCAGTTACCGACTTGATAACTGAGTGGGTATACCTACTATGATATATTAATTTTGACAGGATTTATTTGATTGCAATAACGTCTTCTTCGAAAGAACGAAGTCGCGGGTATCAGCTAGTTTTAAAATAATTTTTACGATTGTTTTTTTTCATTTTCCACCGTACTGAAATAACAAGTTCCTTCCACGCACGTATGAGCGAGGCTCACACAAAGGCCACGGGATAAAAGGAAGCAGAGCAGCTCGCAATACGCGAGTGATTTTTGTAAAACAATGTTTGAATTTTGCTTTAAAATGCCTCACTGGTTCACAAAAACATATCGAAATATGGAACATTTTAGCAAATTGTCCATAATATAACGACCACCATGACGCAGTGCTGAGCGTAAAATGGTAATCTCTCGATTCGATTCCCAGTAGGTAATTTCATAAAGAATTTTCATCTTCTAATAGCTGATACCCGCGACTCCGTCCGCGTCTATTGAGGTTATTCGGTTCCGGGATAAAAAGCTGGCAAGTCCCACATCAGAATCGGCGCCAAACGTGGTTAATTTTGGTCACTGCTTGCCATCGGTGACCGTCTTCGGACATCGACTTACGATTAGAAAGTTTTATTTTTCGTTGGTATTTTTTTGGGTTAAATGTATTTTAAATAATGTTGCGATCGGGTTGACATGTTCTACAGAATAAAAACCTAAAAAAAAGAGATTAAAAAGTAGCTCATTTCTTTCTCCGGGATACCACCTATCACTGTACCGAATTTCATCCAAATCGGTCGAAAGGTGGGCCGTGAAAGCGTAGCAGACAGACAGACACACTTACGCATTTGTTATATTACGAGCATGGATATAATATTAGTACGGATTTGTAGTAATAGCAGAAATAAGATAAGTAATTATTACCTTACACATGGAATAAAAGTTTTCTATTTCTTTTTACCATTGTAGAAATGACAAGTAAAATCACACAATATATGTCTCGTCATCGCAGCTCAATAACAAGAGATATCTCTGGGAGATGCGCCTTGATAATAAATAAATAATTTATTCTTACCACGTCTTCACCATGCCAGTCATTCACGTAATCGTACTATGTACCCTGTAGGGATGTCATAACTTCAGTAATGAGTAATGACAGACATTAGGAAGGATATATAACATAGAATCTATCATATATATGTCACCGTAAGATTGTAAAAACCGTTAGATTATAATATAACGTTTTTTATCTCGATAGATTATAAACTTTCGACAGATTGTGAACCGTAACATACTGCTTACAATTTAACGCGTTATTTTTCGGTAAATTGTAATATATTAGGTATATTAACCCGATAGAACCTAAGTGCCCGGCCCTACCTGAATATTCATGTCAAACCCTAACCTAACCTATAGTTCGCGCGCGAGTTGAATGCAGAGTAAATGTATGGTGACACTTACATTTACTCTACATTCAACTCGCGCGCGAACTGTACAAGAAAGAGACAAGAAAACGTAAAAACAATAAATTAATAAACAAAATAAATTTCATAAATTATAATACTCAGAACATTGAACGGTTCACAATCTTTCGACAGTTTATAATCTAGCGGGATGGAAACCGTTAGATTATAATCTAACGGATTTTACAATCTTACGGTGACATATATAAAAGTGAAATACCACTCATTCACTCACTGACGGACTAATCACAATATCTCAGGAACTATAAAGCATACAAACTTGAAATTTGGAAGGTAGATTTCTTCTATAGGTATAGTGTAGACAGCTAAGAAACGGCTTAGAGAAAATTCACCCCTAAGGGGGTGAAATGGGGGTTGAAAGTTTGTATGAATAGAGACATGAAAATCGGGATTTAGGTTTTTAGTTTTAAATAATAAAAACCTGCATAAGCTAAAGCTTCTATAGATAGGCCTTTTGCAGCGGGAATATTTCATAATCTCATAAGAAATCAGAAATTGTACGCGAAACGAAGGTAGACTGTAGACTAATTTTTCGCATAACATTTGTTGCCTTGAATCCTGTTTACGGTAGACAGGATTTTCCTCGTTCATTTCCTATGGAAGCAAGAATCAGGTGAGATTGTCAGCAACCTCAGCTTTCAAGGCAACAAATGTTATGCGAAAAAATTAAGTTAACAAAACGTCACGTGCAGTTTCACCAGCAATGGGGTATTTTTAATATTGACAATATTGAAAGGTTTCATTTGAAAATTTTAACTGTGCCATGTTTCGTTACACTCGCACTCAAAGGTGATACTAGACAAATATTTAATAAGATACAGACGTACTGTTTTTTTATTTTAGTCCGGGATCCATGGTTGATAAGATGGGCCGGGAAAGCAGACAGATAGCCCACACTTTCGCATCTATAATATTAGTATTAACGCTTTTTATGAGCTCGGTTCCCCAGACAGCGACTGAGATATCGCATCTAGAAACCATCTGTGCACTGAATGTGTGCATTGAACTCAGAACAAACATTTAAACTAGTGATATTGCTAACGTAAGATCAAGTGTCGATGCTAACTGAGATTGTAGTCTGCGCGTCTCGAATCGTAGCATATACATATACTAGCTGAAGCCCGCGACTTCGTCCGCGTGGGTTGAGGTTTTTTGGTTTCCGCGGGAACTTAATTTTCCTGGATAAAAAGTATTGTTAGCGACCTACTTGCGTATGGTGATGGATAGGGCTTTTAAAATGCAAACTAATAATAGTATGTAACACAAATACATATAAAACTCGCGTAACGACTGCTTTGCCGCCTTACACCTCAGCGCCATCTGTAGACATCGAGCGGCGATAACAAATCTATCTCCATGCCTTTTATGACCAGGCCTAGGGGCCCGTAGCCTTCAAGGCAGGCCCTAGCCGACTCACGGCTTAAAGACAACCACCGGGGTACAATGTTACCCCGCGCCCCGCCCGGGTAATGAGGCCAGCCCTCGAAGCCCGTACCCCCGATTGGCCCTCATGGACCAACCGGAGAAGACCCCTGCTGCTGTGCCTTTTATGATTTGTGGTGCTCTGCTAGCCGGCCTCTTTGCTTCGTCACCGGCCAATGCCTACGTCTGGGAGCTACGTATTCAAATTCGATATTCGAATTCCACAGCTTCGAGCACAATCGAGCACCACAGATTTTATCCAGATCCGTTCAGCCGTTCTGGCGTGATTGAGTAACAAACATCCATCCATACATCCATCCAAACTTTCGCATTTATAATATTAAGTATTAGTACAGATTATTAATTTTATTTTATTTATTTGGCAACCAAAATTGATACAATTAATTTTGCTCTAACGTAATTTGCTCTAACGTCATATTAAAATAACATTTTGCACTTATCATAATCCGAAAGGGTCGCACTACATGATGAAGGTTCTTAGGGAAATAATAATGTAATTGGTGCGTAAAGTAATACCGTAGATTAATACAGATACGTTAGGCCATTATTATACTTGCAGGTTTTTATGTACCTAAGTAGACCACGGTAACTTACACAACAATAATTAGGTGCAATGGGACAGCCATTGCACTGAAATTATTGTTGTATCTACTAACCGATGCCCGCGACTCCGTCCGCCTGGTAAACCACTTAAACTTAAATATACAAATTGTATATTTAAAGTAAAAAGAATAATTGGATGGACTTTCGTAATTCATATTAATATTGCATGCCGTATATTTAAGGTATTTGGATGTACACAACTTTATTATATGAAGACCTTATGAAAACCCAAATTTGCAATAAATGAATCTTGAATCTTGAATCTTGAACTCCTTTAGTTTCCGGGGTAAAAAGTAGCCTATGTCACTCTCCAGGTCCTCAACTATATCTACCCATGCCAAAAATCCCGTCGATCCGTTGCTCCGGTGCGGCGTAATTGAAGGATAAACCAATAAACCAACAAGCAAACACACTTTCGCATTTATAATATTTGTATGATAGTATGAATGTACCTCATCATAATATTTACGTTTTGAAGATAGACAATAATATTATATCCCATTAAAATACAACTTTATAGCACAAACACAAATAGTACAAACAGCGAAGCTCACCCCTTTCTCTTATCTCGTTTCAAACAACTCACTATTCTTTATTTTTCTACAAAAGCTGGGATAACAATCCTAAAAAGAAAACTAACTGGAAGGAAACCCGTATTTATCACGACACTACAAAATCTCCAGCCACCGCCTCGGGTGATAATTTATTCACCGCGCGTTTGCGTCTCCTTGCGTTTGCATCTCTATTGTCTTTCAATACGACGACGTAACGCGACGGTATTACAGTAATGAAAGAACTATAAGTTTAATTCGCTATAATTCGCCACTGAAGGTAAATCTATGTGGTACAGTGTCTATCTTGCACTTGTCATTTGCGATTTTCCCCACACCATACATATCTTCCAAATTATTTTTGATGACCTTCTTGGCGCAGTGTTGAGCGCTGTTGTCTTAACGTGCGGAGGTCGCGGGTTCGATCCCCGGCAGGGTCAATTTGGGAATTTATAATTTCTAAATTTTCCCTGGTCTGGCCTGGTGGGAGGCTTCAGCCGTGGCTAGTAACCACCCTACCGGCAAAGACGTGCCGCCAAGCGATTTAGCGTTCCGGTACGATGCCGTGTAAAAACCGAATATAGGGGTATGGATTTAATATAACTGCCATGTTCCTAACAGGTTAGCCCGCTACCATCTTAGACTGCACCATCACTTACCATCAGGTGAGATTGCAGTCAAGGGCTAACTTGTAGTGGTGTAAAAAAAAAAAGCTCAACGTACGTTTCACCTGCACCTTCAGGAGATGTTGACTCGACAATGCACGATTCTAAAGTGTCATTCATCACTTTTTAATCGTTCTTTCATTGTGATGGACTTCCGCAATGTAACGCCTGCTTCTATCCAATAGTATTACAGAAACTGACCCTTCACGTGACCTATGTAGTCGTGTATTTGTCATTTCCTATGGAGTCGTATTGCGCCGCATCTCTTACGACGGGTCTAAGTTCTAGACCCAATATAGATACTACACGGAGTCGCGCGACACGTAGCGGGAAACACGAATCTCGCGGCGGGATACCGGTGATAATTTATTCACCGCGCGTTTGCATCTCTACCGCGAGTCATTCCTGTCACCGAGAATGTTCACACTAAGGGTAGAAAAGGGAGAAATTCTTTTAATGTGTGACCAAACAGTACTCTAGACGACCACATCATATTATGTACCGATGGAATAAATAAAGCCACATTGCACCAGTATTAGCACCAGCATGTGCATAGTTTTCTAGCGCTTTATGGCAAGTTTTAACTCGTAGTAGAAACAACGAGTGTACCATTTATTATCTCAGCATTTTGCATTTTGGTATTTCCATTCCTTCATACTATTACAAACAAGTCGCTTTATTTTTATGGAACAACTGAATGAAAGACAGTTTTTGTCGCGAAAAACGCGAACAAAATCTCGCGGCGGGTTACCTCTAGCCACCGCGCACCGCCTCGGGTGATAATTTATTCACCGAGCGTTTGCATCTTTACAACTGACTCGTGTCACCGGGAATCATTCAGGGTATCCTACATTAGGCTACAGAGACCAACCACACACTGTATTGTATTCCTAAGTCTTACTTTTGTAAATTTTGTGTGAAAATAAAAATTTTTATTTATTTATTTAATGTTCACACTAAAAGTAGTAAAGCGGAAAATTATCTTTACAATGGGAAGATATGATCAAGTCGCATGATCTATTGCCAATTACAAGCATACTCGTATATCTAGGGTAGGTGTGAAAGGTTCTACTGTGTAATACAAGGCTTTATAATGACAATAATATGGATTTAATATAAAACCATATGTTTTTTTTAAAAGTATACATTAAAAACCAATTAAAGTTAAATTATTTTATATCCCAGTCCCTATTACCTATTTCTAATATTTAATTTAGTAAGTACTAGCTGATGCCAGTGACTTCGTCCGCGTGCATGGAGGTTTTTTCGTTCCCGCGGGAACTATTTATTTCCCGGGACAAAAAGTAGCCTATGTGCTATTCCCAAGTATAATCTATCTCTGTGCCAAATTTCATCCAGATCCGTTCAGCCGTTCTGGCGTGATTATGTAACAAACATCCATTCATCCATCCATCCAAACTTTCGCATTTATAATATGAGTATAGAAGTATAGATAAAGGGAATTTGTTTTATGAAATTTCTAAAAAATCTAATTACCTATATAAATACCTATGGACTTTTAGTAGTTAATAAGTACTTACTATGATGTGCCAAGTAAAATATTTACTGGTTTGATAGTAATATATTATATAGGCATATAGAAAAATCAGAATTAAACTCCTGTTTACAATCACACAGGAGTTGAATGAAAGCTTCTTCTTTTCATACGAAAGTTACAAAAAGCATGTCTTCACTAGAAAATAGAAGTCAAAACAAGCTCCCGGCGGCGGAGCCTCGGGCGCTAATTTATTCATTACCCGCTTTACAGCAAGCGCAGTTTTCCGTGTCATCGGGATAACATACAGTGATGAGAGGAGCGGGGAGATAGAAATGAAATATTAATAAGCTATAGAACTTCTCCTTAGCCGCGATCACACTCCGACGACGGGGCATCTTTATATAATATTTATATCCATTTTTTTTTTGTATCTATTATGCATGTATGTATTGTTATGTGTATGTATTATTTGTATGGTATTTATTTATATTTGTGTGTATATATTATAATAATATTATAGTTAAGTGCTCGATTTTTTATTTTTATTTGTTACTTTTACGTACACCCATAACCCTCTATCGCTGGTTATAATTCCTATGTAAATTGGTTGCCTGGCAGAGATCGCTTAAAAGCGATAAGGCCGCCAATTGTACCGACTTGCATTTGTTTGTTTATTGTTTTTGATTATTTATATTATTTATGATAAGTGGCCGGCCGTGGCTAGTTACCACCCTACCGGCAAAGACGTGCCGCCAAGCGATTTAGCGTTCCGGCACGATGCCGTGTAGAAACCGAAGGGGTATGGGTTTTAATATAACTGCCATGCCCCTAACAGGTTAGCCCGCTACCATCTTAGATTGCATCATCACTTACCATCAGGTGTGATCGCAAAGGGCTAGCTTGTAATGGATAAAAAAAAATATTGGTCTGTTTTGGCGGAAGCATATTAAACTTCTAGTTCCTTCATATAACTGCAAGCGTTGATAGTAAACACGCTATATTTGCAAGCTCTGGTAGTTAGTACTAATGATGCAATTTAGTAGAGCTAAAAAAAGCTTTTTACAGTGGTGAGAGAAGCGGGAAGATAGAAAAAAAATAAAAATAAGCCAAAGAACTCTACTTTTGATCAACTCACCTGTCTTTGTAGACTTACTAATGACACAATTTAAGTAGAGTTTATCGTGTCATCGGGATAGCATACAGTGATGAAAGGAGCGGATCGAAAAGAAATAAACTCTCCTTTGGAGACGTTGTTACTAATGTCGCGATTTATTCATTTATTAGTTCTACGTGTCATCTGTATAACAGCTGTACTATTACGTATTCTGTGGTATAACATGAGCGGAGGTTAGAAAAGAGAATAAGCTATGGAACTCCTCTTTGGATGATCTCACCAGTCTTTGACGGTAGTAAATATAAAATTAGTCTATGTTGTAGACACTTTTATCAAAACTGTCATTTGGTATGACATACAGTTATACGCTTGTCTAAATTTTAACATTGCAAATTCGTTAGATCGTAATCGATAGATAGATCACATTGGCGTCAAAGTAAAATGGACCCAAAATCTCTTGATTTAAAGTCATAAATTCAGTACAACTGATTTTAATTTCCAAGAGTATCGTTTGGCTGTGAATGTAAACGCGAAATTGAGCTCTAGTATCTGCAGTTAAGGTTCATTTTACTTTGACTCTAATGTGATCGAAAGCTCGATTACGATCAATCGAATTTGCAATGTAAAAACTTAGACTAAGCGTAGAGTAGTTTTCCTATATTAGTAGAGATTTTATAAGTGCGAAAGTGTGTCTGTCTGTCTATCTGCAAATTTTTCACGGCCCATCTTTTTGAGTGATTTTGTTGAGGTATTAAAGAGCGCTTTTAAAAAGTTCTCATGGGAATCAAAAAACTTCTTATACTTATCTACGAGTATCATCTTAATCCACGTAGACGAACTTTTTTTGGTAGTGCATAAAAATAATTTGTTTTTTTAATAATAACACACAAGTGTCTCTCTCTATATCTATACCTGCCAGCAACCAGCAGCAGAACCAGCAAGAAACTCGGTCCTACCAGAGTAACAGAGAGTATAACGCTTTTTTGTCACGTAAGATTTTCCCAAGCCCTGGTCTCCGCGTTTTATCATGCCAAAAGTACCGAGTTTTACTTACTTTTTGTACTATTTTCCTCATAAAATTTTTCCTCCAAACGCCCCATTGACCACAAAAATAACAAAAATGCGTCACAATACATTATTTCCACGGATGTGTGAGGTCAGGATGTTATCTAATAAAAGGATTTTTTATGTGACACCCGAAAACGGAAGCAAAAGAGAGCTTCATAAATTGAATTTATGAAGCTCTCTTTTTGAAGAGATTTTCGGTTTATATAGTACTAGCGGTCCACCCCAGCTTCGCACGGGCAATCATTACCATAGTTCATACCCAATAATAGCCAGTTGGCCAGTACCTAGGTTTTACATTGGTACTGCGATAATCACCTCCTGCCACTACGGGTCACGAGCGCGCTTATTTCTGTTACGCGTTACCTTATTTCTATAAATCTTCTAAGATATTCGTCTAAATTAAATGGTGTAAAGAGCGAATTTAGTCTATATTAAATACTTGAGATGACCTGCCTGGTGGGAGGCTTCGGCCGTGGCTAGTTACCACCCTACCGGCAAGACGTGCCGCCAAGCGATTTAGCGTTCCGGTACGATGCCTTGTAGAAACCGAAGGGGTGTGGGCTTAACATAACTGCCATGCCCCTAACAGGTTAGCCCGCTGCCATCTTAAACTGCATCATCACTTACCAGTAGGTGTGATCGCAGTCAAGGGCTAGCTTGTAGTGGATAAAAAAAAAACAACCAACAATTTTATTTTTAAAGGATTAACACTAAAAGTTCAGTAAAAACACCTTCGCAAGTATAAAGCATTGGTTTAGACCAAATTTTGAAAATCATAAAAATGGTTATTGTGAGACAACTTTAAAAGATATATTATATGTATATTCTATTGCGGACTTTTTTTTAGAAATTTTCAAGAGTAACAATTCCACCATATATTAATTTCGTGTAACTTTTACTATTTACGCAGCGCAAGCCACGGAAGCCACGGAATTTTTCCGACATAATTCACATTATTGCAATTTTCGTAAGGCTCCCTTACTTTTTTCAAAATCAAATATAGCCTATGTTACTTGCTTATAAAGTAGCTTTTTATAAATGAAAGAATTTTTAAGATCGGTTAGGTAGTTTTTGAGTTCATCCATTACAAACAAACCAACAAAGCTTTCCTCTTTAAAATATTATATAGCTTAGACAAAAATGATGCCCGCGACTTCGCCCGAGTTGATTGAGGTTATTTGGTTCCCGCGGTTACTATTTTGTTTTCCGGGATAAAAAGTCTATTTTTCCCGGTGCCAAATTTCATCCAGATCCGTTCAGCCGTTCTGGCGTGATTGAGTAACAAACATCCATCCACTCAAACTTTCGCATTTATAATATTAGTATAGTAAGATTTATATTATTACTAGATGATACCCGCGACTTCGTCTGCGTGGATTAAGTTTTTTATTCCCGCGGGAACTCCTTAATTTTCCGGGATAAAAAGTAGCCCTTCCCCGGATTACCTGCCTCTATACTAAATTTCATCAAAATCAGTTGAAAAGATGGGCTGTGAACGCGTAGCAGACAGACAGATAGACAGACAGACATTTCCCATTTATAATATTAGTATGGATATGGATAGATGGCTCGTACATTGTACGTGTATACCCGAATTTATAAAAGGTTGCTTTAACTATTTGTAGCAATTTATTATCGTTCCTGTACTTTAGCGTGGCTTCAAATAACGCGTTAGTTCCAAATAGTTTCGAGACTCTGCGAAAATCCGAATGGAATATTTCATATCCCAAACTTTAATTTACGAGTAAAGCGGGGAGTTTTTCATTCCCGTCCAAATCATTATTTTTCCCTATATTAAGGTACGCAAAATACTCACTTAGTTTAGGTTATTTTGATCTAACTAGACAGTAGTTTCGGAACTCTATCAAAAACCTGAAAACCCAATATTTCATATCTAAAAGTTTAATTCTTTTTTTTTGACTGCGATCTCACTTGATGGTAAGTGATGAAGCAGTCTAAGATGGTAGTAGGGTAACCTGTTAGGGGCATGGCAGTTTTATAAAATCCGTGTCCTATTCGGTTTCTACGCGGCATCGTACCGGAAGCCTCCCACCAGGGAAATTTCAGAAATTATAAATTTCCAAATTGAACCTGCCGGGGATCGAACCTGGGACCTCCGCAAGTTAAGACAGGGAGGTTGCCAAAATTATTATTTAAAAACACATTTTAAAAAAAGTTGTAAAAAGATTGTAGGTACTATTACCTATTCTGTCATAAAAGTAGGTATTACTAGATACATCTACTATTGTGAGTAGCCGACATGGCGGACAGGCGGTGTTATTGTCGCCTTGTGATTTGTGAAAGTTTAAAATCATAGTAAAATCACACTCGAAACAGATACAACCAGTATGGAAACTACCTAGAAACGTTCGAAACAGGCTCACTCACACAAACGTGCGCATCGACGATACCCCAAGTGCCGTCAGTAGTGAGTGCCGCGTAATCGCATGTTCGATGCGCACGTTCGTGTTAGTGAGCCTGTTTCGAACGTTTCTAGGTAGTTTCCATACTGGTTGTATCTGTTTACTGTGGTAAAATATACGTCTTTGACTAACTCGTTAGTCTAGTGGTTGGCATGTTCGACTGCGGTCGCCGAGGTCCCGAGTTCGAGTCCCGGGTCGAGCCATATTGAAGAATTGGGTTCTTCTGACTAGAAATTCTCAATACTAGCCCGGAGTTAGGAAGTTGGCGGTGATTCACCCTCGTGCCTCGGAGAGCACGTTAAGCCGTCGGTCCCGGTTATATCACTAACATGTTAATAGGTTACTTTCTATTTGGCGAGATTTGATACAATGATATGTATCTGCAAACTAAAGCTACATATATAACTATTATAGTATACAACACAAGCTCCACAGGATTAGCCTTGTTCTGAGAAATTATGATGAAAATAAAACCAAGTATTGGAATAATAACAATGTGTTTCTCTTTGTTGCAGTTTGTTCCACAATTGGCGCTGTCTCGAAGCAAACAGCTGATCATGACATCAAGCATAAACATATGCAAAACATAATGGAACCAATACATGGTTTAGTTAAAGAAGTCAATAACAAAAATCTGAAAATGAAATCTAGGACCAATGTATATAAAAATAGGGTAAATGATGTTTATAATGTAAAATACGAAACAAATAGCTACGGAGCAAGAAATAATATAGTTGTTGATAATGTTAAAAAGTATGATGAGATTTATACAGAGAGTGATGTTTTAGACGGAAATTTTAATAAGGATAGTGATTATGTGGAGAAATTAAGAAATAGCAATAAAAACAGTTTTATAACCAATTTTATACCTAAGAAGAGAATTAAAAGAAACGATAATAATGACAGTAAATGTAAGAGTTTTCTTTATCATAAAGATAAAACGTATATTTCTCATCCTCATATTGGAGATAAAGATGATGTTAACTATTCTAGCAACACGTATTGTACAACAGTCATAAGTGGTAAGTGCATAATTAATTTAAGCACCTTTTAAAAGCAATTTAAGCAAGCAAATTTATTGAATCATCTGGTCATATCATCAATCATCATCTAATAAACTTATTAAACAAACCAGATTAGTGAGTACCTTACCTTAATACCTATTTGAAGCAATTAATTACGTTTTCTCACGATGATTTCCTTCACAGATCTGTTAGATCTGTTATTGTGAATAGTTCTCCATAATATTCTCAAAACTGTATGATGTATGTCAACCCTCACTTGGCCAGTGTGGTTTGCTAAGGCCTAAACTTTCTCTCTTATGAGATCCAGATTCCTTTTAAGTTCAACCTAAATTTACCGTGACAGAAACACAAATACTTTTCAAAGAATGCTCGAAAATTTAGATACTTTAATTTTATTTGGAAACGGTAAAGAGTAATACTTACTGTTATTTTTACATAATGTTGTTAATTAAAAGTGTCAAATATATTATTTTAATAATTATAGTTTATTGTTTAGGTATTTTATGATAATTTGCTCGCATTGCCTGCAATTTGTTGCCTTTGTTGCCATATGCTGGTACTCTACAGTATTCTTTTCCCGCATCGTTTTGGGCCATTTTTGGGCCCTTCAAAAGCTTTTCTAACATTATCAATGTTTCCAGGTTCAGAAAATCAGGTAGTCCAGTTGACGTTTGTAGATATGTTCCACATAGAATACCAAGCAACGTGTGATTATGATTTTTTAGAAGTAAGTATTATTCTACTATAATATTAATATGAACTCTCAAATTGATGCAAATGTTATTTTTTGCTAATGTATAATATTTTTCAGTAAAATTATTGAAAACTACCTTTTTCCCGCGACTTTTTTTGACGACCTCCGTGACGCAGTGTGTAGCGCTGTTGTTTTAACGTGTGGAGGTCCCGGGTTCGATCCCCGGCAGGGTCAATTTGGGAATTTATAATTTCTGAATTTTCCCAGGTCTGGCCTGGTGGGAGGCTTCGGCCGGAGCTAGTTACCACCCTACCAGCAAAACGTGCCGCCAAGCGATTTAGCGTTCCGGTACGATGCCGCGTAGAAACCGAATAGGGGTATGGGTTTAATATAACTGCCATGCCCCTAACAGGTTAGTCCGCTACCATCTTAGACTGCATCATCACTTACCATCAGGTGAGGTCGCAGTCAAGGGTTAACTTGTAGTGGATAGAAAAAAAGGATTCGCTCAAGTTAGGCTCGATTTGCCCCTCAGGGGTTGAATTTAAAAAAAAACTTTCTTAGCGGATGCCTACGTCATAATAGCATGCCAAATTTCAGCCTGATCCATCCAATAGTCTGAGCTGTGCGCTGATAGATCAGTCATTCAGTCATTCAATCAATCAGTCAGTCACCTTTTCCTTTTATATATTTCGATTTGATCGAGTGGAATGATTTAAAATAGCATATATTATAAATATTGGATTATCTATCCATGACTGTATCAGTTGACGACGAAAATTATTTTTTAAACTGTAGCCGTTTATCCTAATTTCTGTCTTCTATGGCTGTAAAATTTTGTAAAATTTCTGATGATTGATGTTTTTCGTAGTCCAGGGTATAAACGGTGAGAAAATATGGAAAAATTAGTTAGTTACGAGCGCGGACGAAGTCGCGGGCATCAGCTAGTATACTATAGAGAAAACGTGACTGATTGACTGATCTTTCAACGCACAGTTCAAACCAAACCTGCAACTTATGGAACCAGCTTCCAGCTTCCAAAGGGCGGATAAACAAATATCTCAAAAGCCAGCGCAACGCATTGGTGGCTCCTCTGGTGCTGCAAATGTTCAATGGGCGGCGGTAATCACTTACCACCAGGCGACCCGCCTGCTCGTTTGATTGCTATATATATATAATTATATATATATATAAAACATTGTATGGATCGGGCTGAAAGGCATACCTACAGATAATTTAATGACGTAGGCATCCGCTAAGAAAAGATTTCTGATAATTAAAGGGTGAAATTAGGGCTTTGAAATTTGTATGAAAATCGAACGTGAGCGAAGCTGCGGGCAAAAGCTAGTGTTTAAAAGTACAGAGCGTAATCACAGTTGAGCGCTAACTCGCCAACAAACAACGCCTGTAGTTTGACGAGAAATCAATAAATAAATAAATTTAGATCCGTGATGGTGACCAAGGATACTTCAACCTCCTGGACAAACTGTGTGGGGAGACGTTTCCCCGTCAGATCACAACGTCGGGGCCTCACGCGTGGTTGAAGTTCTTCTCAGACGACACCATAGAATACGAGGGATTCCGGATACAGATAGCATTCCTAAACGTGCCCGATAGTGGTGAGTTTTAGAACGTAAGCTCATTATTGATGGATAAAACGCGGGCATCTGGCCTGATGGCTAGCATGCGCACCACGAGTAAAATTATGTCTACTTACCCGTTATCTCTCTCTGTCCTACCGAAGCTAACATGGTTACTTGTCTCGTTACGTCAAAAGTAGAGATAAAAGTAATATTTCTTATCTGTAGTATTTTTCTCTATGAACCTTTACATTTCGACAATTTTTTTCTTGTAATATACTGCATTTTGTGTATGTTAGTATAAATGAAAAATTTGCCGGCAACGACAACATCTCTCTCTCTCGTCGCGAGATAATCTCGTTGTGCGCATGCTAAGCACACTGGTAAACTTTTTCTCTCCCTCCAGGCACATGGAGAGAGATAGAGTACCAGTATGTAATAATTTTAGACTAGCAGATGCCGGCGACTTCGTCCGCGTGAAATAAGTTTTTTAAATTCCCACGAGAACTCCCTAATTTTTCGTGTTAATATTATATTAGCCTACGACACTCACAAAATATGTGGCTTTCTATTGGTACCAGAATTTTTAAAATCGGTTCACTAGATCCAGAGATTACTTCCCTACAACCTCACAAACTTGACCTGTTTATAAATATTGAGTATAGATATACATTGACAACATTTTGAAAACTCCAAGTAAGTTCTAGTAACACAGTCAGTAGAAATTCGACCGTTCCGAGTAAGATCTCGCAGGATTGAATCCCTTGCACGAAATTCGCGAATTTATATTTGAATTTTTTTAATAGAGTAGCGAAAATAACTAACGGGGTGTCTAATGACACCACACGACTTTGTCATTTTTACTCGAATGAACTTCCCAATATTATTAAGTTAATATTTTTTTAATTTCCTCGGCAGCTCCTTAATTTTCCGGGTTAAAAAGTAGCCTATGAAACTCTCCAGGTCCTCAACTATACCTCTTCAAAAATTCACGTCGATCCGTTGCTCTGTTGCGATGTGATTGAAGACAAACCAACAAACAAACACACTTTCGCATTTATAAAGACTATATTTAATTATTTATAAGGTATTCTGTAGAATAAACCCTAATTGCATTAATTAAGACCGCGTTACGTAGGTAATATATGGAAATGTATTCGTTGCATTTTTAATAAGTTAAAGCATTTAACCTGTGAAATTATCAAACAACAAATACAGTAATTTCACGAAAGTTTTGAATACCTTATGAATAATACAAAATATTGTAATGAAACTACTGGAAACGCTGGCTTTAAAGTATGATTTTTCGGTGTACATACATTGTCAACTATGTGCTCACTTTACATGGACGGGCCCTATCAAACAAAAAATGTGGGCGTATGTCTAGTAACGCCATCTAGTCTGAAAAGCGGGAACTTGCTTGCAACATATGCGCCATCTTGAATGAAAGCTTGAAAACGTATGACTCGGTCATAGATAACATAGGTCACAGCCATAAAATCCGTAAGGCCAGTTAGTAAAAAAAAATATCATACAGTTTGCCGCGGAAATTAAATGATTGCGTAATGGATTGATAAGGTTCATTTTACTTTGACGTTCGCTTACACTTGGCGTGGTGAGCTCTCACGTCGATCAATCGTATTTGCAATGTAAAAACTAAATAAGCCACTGTACGAGGTTAGTCGTACAATTTTACAATTGCGTCACTTTTTTACAAATTTGTCAGATTGTAACTTTTATAGACCTTGTAACCTTGGGTCCAGGCGACATTGTTCTGGTGTGGTATAGGTATATGAATAAAAACAAATTGTTTTATTTCAGTCCGCATCCCAGACTCCTGTTACAAATCTATCGAAGGCACTCACGGAATAATAGAATCAGAAAACATCGCCAAAGACTGCAAGGATAAGTCTGCCAATCAAGCGCTAGATTTCCTGTGGAAGATAATCGTGCCAGAGGGACATAAGGTATTCAGTATATAGACATTCATTACTCAACAAGAACACAAATAGTTCACTTACATTGAGTCACACATTAAAATTTTGTAAGTAGGTACGGTCTATGTAAATTATATTATCTAGGTTAGTGTCACAAGTTACAATTAAATAATAAATCTGGTGGGAGGCTTCAGCCGTGGCTAGTTACCACCCTACCGGCAAAGACGTGCCGCCAAGCGATTTAGCGTTCCGGTACGATACCGTGTACAAACCGAAGGGGTATGGGTTTAATATAACTGCCATGCCCCTAACAGGTTAGCCCGCTACCATCTTAGACTGCATCATCACTTACCATCAGGTGAGATCGCAGTCAAGGGCTAGCTTGTAGTGGATAAATAAAATAAAAAACCTGCATAAAATAGGTTTTTTACCATGGGTATTTTTTATCTTAAATTATAGAAACAATACATAAATAAGCTATGATGTTGCTTTTTTCAGTAAATGTAGATATAGTCTCGAAGAGCCTAATTCTGTGCACGATATTTGCCCAATATGGGCATGTGCCTTAATTACTGATATTACTAAGTTTTGATCCTTTTGCAGATCTACCTCAATTTCACCACATATATTGTAGGACAGCCAAATGAGTGTGAAGAGAATTTCGTTCAAGTCTTCGGAAGCGTTTTGGAGTTCGACGAAAAGTAAGTATTTTGTAGAACAATATTTCCATGTGATTATTAGACACCACAGAATTGAGGACAGGCATTATAGAGGTAGCAAAGAAGAGGAGACAGAAATCACACTGCATCATTAAAACACATCTTAGACTGCATCATCACTTACCATCAGGTGAGATCGCAGTCAAGGGCTAGCTTGTAGTGGATAAAAAAAAAAAAGGATCGACGTGATTTTATTGCATTGCATACATACGAATCTGACCGATGACATAGACTAATTTTATTTTTTATCCCAGAAAATCAAAGAATTCCCTCTGGATTTCCAAAACCTAAATCCACGCGGACCAAGACTCGGGCATCATCTAGTCTGTTTATAATTTTACATATTGAGTAGTTGCCAAAAATCGGTGATTTATCCCAATATCAAAGATAGCAGAAACCATTTCTGTTAAGTTATTTACAATTCTGTGAAATCACCGAAAATAATAAAAAAAATAAACTCACGTATTCTCTACGCTTTCCCTGTTCCCCAAACAAATTTTGTTCACGTTCCCTAACTCAAATAACGCGGCAAAATTGAATAAAACTTTCTAAATCCATTCAAAAAAATATTTTCCCTTCGCCCTTTTGAATTAGATAATAATAAGGGTCTGAGCCACTGTTATACCCTGAACAATGCCCAATGGAAACTCCGATAAGAAAAATAAAGTTTGTGCAGGGTAGTATTGATAATGTAGTTAAACGTTAAAGTTAGTGTACTAATATACATAAATAATTTAACTGACGCAGCACTCACTGGCTGCTGGAGATAGGGTCACTCACAATCATACACATATTATATGAACACTTATAACTTAAGTACCTTCAAGGCAAGAGTGAATAGGCATCTTCTAGGCAAGCGCGTTCCAACCTAGACCTCATCATTGCTTTGCACTAAGCATGATTGTCGTCAAGCGCAAGCCTATCACGCAATAAAAATAAAAAAAAAAACACGAAAAAAAAAATGCACGCACTCAAACCTACTTCATGACTATCGTGAGTTGGCACCTTCTTTCAGTGCAAAACTCGCAGCAAAAAGGGCTCTGACACCTAGTCAGATCAGAGGATAATTTAAGAGCGAAACATTAAAAAAAAAGTGCTTGGCTTATGGGGAATGCGCAATAACTATTATAATGAAATCTCATTCTTAACTTTCTAATTAGGACTCCCGGTCTTACACCAGGTAACTGCCTCGTAGGTCTAGTGGTTCGCATGTTCGACTGCGGCCGACGAGGTCCCGGGTCGGCCCATTAAGTATTGGGTTTTTCTGACAAGAAATTTTCAGTACTAGCCCGGAGTTAGGAAATTGGCGGTGTTTCACCCCCGTGCATCGGAGAGCATTTAACGACACGACTATTATCACTAGCATGATCGGCCAATCCTCATTGGAGCAGCGTGGTAGGTCTAAGCTCTAATTCCCCCTCTCCCCTGAGAGTGGAGGCCTGTGCCCAGCTGTGGTACGTTATTAGGCTATCGTGGTGGTGGTGGTCTTAAGCATAGATTGACGGATACGAAGCTTATGTCGGTTTGTTATAATACGGGCCAATCATGTCACTGTTAGTTACTTGAAGGTCTTCTCAGTCTAGTGCGCGTTAGGAACTCTCGTAGCATTATTTTGAAGGTACCGTACCATTATAATATATTATTGACGTTCAAAAAGTGTACAGTGTACCCCCCAATTTGAATAAAAATTTCATTGAATTTTTAGAACCTACGCGTAGAATCACAAGTTTCTAAATAAATAAATAATATTTTATTTGCCGGAATATGGTTACAGATATATTGGTCTTAACATATTATTATTTTCCTTGCATATTCTACCATACAATGGTGTGCAAATTGTTAGGATTTATCAGTATATCATAAAATTATATTACAATATCACATTATTTATCTTTGTCAAGTTAATAGTATAATTATTGTATATCATTAATTTATCAAATTTCATTAATATATTGCATATCATTACCAAAACATCAGAATAGACTCAATAATAAAACATACAGGCAACACTTAATACAATTAACAGTCAAAATTTTTTTTTAATAAACTAATTAAGTCAGTAATAAAATATAAAATAAAGGACAGAGAACACACAAGATCCCTGCTGTCAGCACATATAAATAATCCAATTTAAAGTACCTGGGCTATGCAATGTTTTTGTCTAGACAGGAAAAGACGATAAAATTGTTTTTTTCGCAGGTTAGAACACTACTGTGGTTCCGTAGCCAACGCCGTGACGACAAAGGACACGAATAAGGACGGCAAACCGGTCGACGCGGCCAACGTGATGCATGTCCGGCTTTACGCCTCTAGGAATGGCAATGTCAAGATTAATGCCACCTTCACCGCCTTTAGAACACTGAACCCTAATAACAATGGTAAGCGTTATCTGTAATAGTAAGCTGTAACAGTTACCTGTGACATTAAACTGTATCAGTTAACCAAGTAACCAACAGTGAATAAATATATTATCTTTCTTTTCTTTTCATCTTAGACTGCATCATCACTTACCATCAGGTGAGATCGCAGTCAAGGGATAACTTGTAGTGCATAAAAAAAAGGTCACAAACGTCTCTGAATTAGAGGTGTTAACATATCGCTAAACGGTTAAACAGTTAACGGCTATCGGTTGAAAATATTAGTAAACAATCTTTACTCCTGTGCACTAGCAAGTTAAAAAAACATTGTTTTTTTACTAACTTTTGTTAAACAGTTAGCGGTAGTAAACGATTTTTACTCCGGGGAAAAAACATTTTTTTACTACCGTTTACAGCCGTTAACCGTTAACCGTTTAACCGTTTAGCGATATGTTAGCACCTCTGCTCTGAATACAAAATTTCTTTATAGAGAAATGCGTGGAAGGCACCGAATTCGACTGCGAGGACTACACGTGCATAGACGCTGTTCTAAAGTGCGACAACTACGCGAACTGCCGGCTCAAGGCGGACGAGGAAGCGGACAAATGTGAGGTAAAGCTCATTACTGTACTTATAGGAAGCTGATATAGAGGAATCTGGCAATGGGAAGAAATGAAGATTGAACTACTGGAATAGACATATTGGACCAACTTTTCGTGACTTATAATTTCGGCCTTAACTTTATATTCACCTACTTCCCGGTTCTACCACCGAATAGCTAGAAACCTTGGCATCCTTATGTAGTTGACGTCCAGTTTGCCCGAACAAAACGGTTCTGCTCTAAGTATGAGAACTATAGAGCGAACTTTGACTTTGCTCAGACCAGAATTATGTTACCTCACATAAGTCCATCTCGTTTTATCTCTAAGTAAAGTCTGAGCCAAGTCAAAGTACGGTCTGTAGAACTCAGCATTAGTTTCTGTTACGAACCGCCAGGATGCAGAATGCTCTTCCAGCACATGTATCCCACTATTTCCTGCCACGTATAACTTAAGTAGCTTCAAGGCAAGAGTGAAAAGGCTTCTTCTAGGCAAGCGCGCGCACCAACCTAGACCTGACCATTGCTTTTTATTAAGCATAGCATTGTCAAGCACAAACTGACTCTGACTGAATAAAAAAAACTTAAAAAAAAATTTGTTCCAGCACAAAACGGAGTCAATGATCAGCCAAACGCACATCAAGGTGATTCTGATTATCTTCTGTCTGATCCTATCTGGCATGAGTTTCGTTTTCTTCTTCAAGTGCATCAGAAAGCTTTACCAGGACCACAAGATTATCAAGGTCAGTATTTCAAATATTGATGCCCTGGTGATTAAGACCTTGGTTTTTTTTAACCCACGAAAAGTTAGCCCTTGACTGCACTCTCAGCTGATGTTAAGTGATGATGCAGTCTAAGATGGTAGCGGGCTAACCTGTTAGGGGTATGGCAGTTATATTAAACCCATACACCTATTCAGTTTCTACACGGCATCGTACCGTAACGCTAAATCGCTTGATGGCACGTCTTTGCCGGAAGGGTGATAACTAGCCACGGCCGAAGCCTCCCACCAGGCCAGAGCAGGGAAAATTCAGAAATTATAAATTCCCAAAATTACTCTGAATGAATGAAATATTCTTTATTGTACACCAAAACAAATACTGTACACCCTTCCGGGGATCAAACCCGGAACCTCCGCACGTTATGACAACAGCGCTCAACACTGCGCCACGGAGGTCGTTGAAACTGCAACGAAAGTTTTTTGGAACTGGGTGCGTTTTGAGCATTTATCTTTTAAATTTATTTATTAATTATCACTTTTTTAACAGTGAAGGAAAATATTATGTAATCTATTTATATTTTCCTCTTAAATACAAACATGAATTGTTGTTCGTTAATTTCGCTAAAACTCAGAAACGGCTTGACCGATTTTGATGCATTTTTTTGTTTATTATATACTTAAACTTTACAGACATGCAGTTGCAGGTTAGGTCTGGTGGTATTTAGCTTTCCGGTACGATGTCGTGTAGAAACCGACTAGGGGTATGCGTTAAATATAACTGCCATACCCCTAACAGGTGAGCCCGCTGCCATTTTAGACTGCATCGTCACTTACCATCAGGTGAGATCGCTGTCCAGGGCTAAATTGTAGTGGAATAAAAAAAAGGTCTCGAAATTTTCTCAAAGGTTTTTGAGGACAAGCTCCATAGATAATTGTAAATTCAGCTCTTTTGTACATAAACTGCTTGGCAGCATGTTTTTTTCCGGCATGTTGGTTACTAGCCATGGCCAAATACCAAAGACATTAAAAAAATCATAATCGAATTGCCCCCGAGCATCGAACATGGGACCTCCCACTAAGACCACAATGCTCACAACTATGCCAGAATGGTCGACATAGATGTGGGACTCGTTGAGATCGTTGAGTCAAGTTGACTGGATATGCTGCGGCTTTTCATACTATCACCATCATTGTAACACATATGTATTCAGACAAATAAATTCATTCATTCATACATTCATTCATTCAAAAACCCGGAATTTCTGCCCTTTGCACGAATTTATTATGATAAATTTGATAAGATAAGATTTCGAGACATCAAAGCTGCAAGCAAGCAATGATGCGTAAAGATGAAACATAATAATCTTCCAAAGAAGGAAATCCAGGAAAAGTTGGATGAAAATGTTATATTTATTATGTTAACCTATTTATTTTGTACGCATCGTATTTTCGCATTAGTTTTCTGACGCTAAGGGGCTTTGAACGATAATACATTTCGAAGCTTCTTGGAAACGAATTGCTTTAGTGGATCACACGTTATAATATTAATAAATTCGGGTTTGTCAAAAGAAGTTCTGTAATCCGTGCTAATATCTATACTAATATTATAAATGCAAAAGTGTGTCTGTCTGTCTATCTGTCTTTCCATCTGTCTATCTGTCTGTCCGTCAGTCTATCTGTCTGCTTGCGTAAGTAAAGCATAGCTTTCACGGCCCATCTGTTCAACGTTGGGGAAAGCAAGTTTTATCCCGGAAAATTAAAGAGTTCCCGCGGGAACCAAAAACCTTAATCCACGTGCACGAAGTCGCGGGCAACATCAAGTTAACTGATCTAAGATTAAGATAGAAACGATTTTCTAACGCAGATGTCTTCACAGCCTCTCGGGAAATCATTCAAAGATTCATTAACGAAAAGTTACTTAACGAATTTCGTCAAAAGATTTAATTAATGCGTTCCGCCTTTGTATACTTATTTAAATTAAAAGAAAAGAAAATGGGTGGGCATTTATTTGGATTTTGGCCGCAAATAAAAGCAAAAGGAAATGGCGTCCCGTCCATGTCTGTGCATTAATTTAAAACAAGCGACCTTTTTAAGAAATACTCGACAGTTATACCGGCAGAATTTTATTTTTACAATAAATTTTAAACACTTGACGAAAATACCAGAATCTCTGTTTTTGGATTTTATTACCAAAAATGTCATCTACAATGTTTGTTTTCGCTGTGGTTTTAAACTAGGAGATTCCGGATTAGAAAAAAAAACGATCTGATTTTTCTCTGGTCTGGCCTGATGGGAGGCTTTGGCCGTGGCTATAGTTACCACCCTACCAGCAAAGACGTACCGGCAAGCGATTTAGCATTCCTATATTGTTTAGAAACAGAGGGGGTATGGGTTTAATATGACTGCCATACCTAAATACCCCAACACGTTAGCCCGCTACCATCTTAGACTGCACCGCGTGAATTAAGGTTTTTATTCCCGCGGGAACTCTTGAATTTTCCGGAATAAAAAGTAGCTTAAGTCACTCTCCAGGTCCTCAACTATACCCATGCAAATAACGTCGATCCGTTGCCCTGTTGCGGCGTGATTGAAGGACAAACCAATAAACAAACACACTTTCGCATTTATGATTTCAGTTACAGACGTCAAACTTATCAGACCCGGTGACCAAAATTGACCAAATTTTTTGTCCACTTAAACCTCCAGTTGTAGGTCTGTTGTAGGTACATGTGTTGCCCATCCGAGTTAGCTTCAGAAGCCTAGAAGACCGCCCAGGTTGTCGAGGGCCTCTCGTAGCGAGGTTGGGGATTCGAGGTGTCGCTCGCGTTGGTCTGTGACACTCGTGCATTCTAGCAACACGTGCGTCGGCGTTTCGTCTGTCTCCATTTTCATATCTACTCGTACTAGCGACGCTGTCATGGGTCAGATCAATTTGTGGGATTATAATTCTTTCCCTTGTCCTCAGGAGCACATACGTCAATCATGCGAGGACAGACTGGACATGGTGAGCGACCGTCTCACGCTGGACGCTAAGCGACTGCAGCACGACAGCGAGCCAAGAGCGAGCCTTGAGCGAGACAACCACACCAACGAGATGTTTAAACAACAGAGGAAGTTCTCGCAGCAGAGAGTACGGGTAAGTCGATCCATCATCTGCCCCCCGATTGTGTAAGGATATCATTAACGTTTATCAAACGGATAATTCGACCTGTTTAAGAAGCTCATTGTTGCCTGCACGTCAAAAACCATGTATGAACTCCTTAAAAAGTCCAAGTAATACGTTTTAAGCTGTCAAATTATTACGATTTGCTTAGACTATTTGGCCTCTGGTGCCAATTCACCCTGTACCCTTAGTCTAAATTTTTACATTGCAAATACAATTGATCGTAATCGAGCGTTCGACACTTTAACGTCAAATTAAAATGATTTAGAGCTCAATTTCGTGTATGCATTCACAGCCAGGACTCCAAACGGAAACGTTTCGAAATTCAAATCGGTTTAAATCAAGAGCTTTTGGGTGCATTTTACTTTGACGCCAATGTGATCGAATGCTCGATTACAATAAATCGAATTTATAATTTTAGAACTGAGACTCACCCGTTGTCTTAGATGAGCGACAGAAGCGACGCGACGCGATACGACGCCATAGAAAATGAATCGCATCGTATCGCGTCGCGGTGTCGCGTTTGTCACTCATATAGGACAACAGGTAAGCGTAACTTACGCTTAAGAGGTTATTAGTATTTTAAATAAACCCTGTTTAATATTGATGGTATCATTTGACGTCCAATGAACTAATCAATCCAACACTTTGCAGCCAACAAGCATAGACTCAGACTTCATCCAAGAGACCCATCTAGACCTAGACGACGAACCCTGGCGCAGAGACGTGACCGACATACCCAAAACAGAAGACGTGAGAATAGAACGAAACGGAAGAACGAGAAGGAGCGACTTAAGTAAGAAGGAAGAGTCAATAAGAAGGAAAGAGAGTGAAGAGAAGAAAGTTAGAGAAATAAGAGATGCGTCGGTCGGTGCGCCAGATACAAAGGAATCCGGGTGCCAGACAAGAGAAAGTTTGTTCCAAGCCGATCCAGCCGTGAGTTCTGATGGTATGTGTACCTCATATACCTTAAATATAAGCTTGTAAGTTGTAAGCGACGTTGAAACCAAAAATATCGTTATTGCTTAGTTACTAAGACGTTACTTTTGACGACCTCCCTGGCGCAATGTTGAGCGCTGTTGTCTTAACTTAGAGATAACGGGTTCGATCCCCGGCAGAGTCAATTTCGGAATTTATGAATTTTCTCTGGTCACTGATCTGGTTGGAGGGTTCAGCCGTGGCTAGTTACCACCCTAGCGGCAAAGACGTGCCGCCAAGCGATTTGGCGTTCCGGTACGATACCGTGTAAAAACCGAGTAGGGATATGGGTTTAATATACCTGCCCATACCCCTAACAGGTTAGCCCGCCACCATCTTAGACTGCAACGGATCTGGATGAAATTTGGCACAGAGATAGATCACAGTCTGCAATAACACATTACTCCTTTTTAGCCCGAAAAGTTAAAGATTTCCCGCAGGAACCAAAAACCTTAATACACGCGGACGAAGTCGCGGGCATCAGCTAGTAATTTATAGTTTGCAAATAAGTAGGGAGCAACAGCGAAATGGTGACCTGCAAACACTCCCCTTCCGTCCCGAGGGATGACAATAAACTTTTGAAGAATCGCTTTATGTATTCTTTGGTTGTGGGAAAATTGCCAGCAGATTTTAAGTGTAAATTTTTTTCAAATTTTTCGGCAGTTCATAATTTAAAAATCGCGCTGTGTCATCGTTTGAAAGATTGAAGAAATTATTTAATATGTAATTTTTTTCATCTTACCATAAAGTTTCTTTACAATAGGTACAATGGGAACTTTATTGCCATGGTATGTAAAATATATAGGTATTAATCCGTACTTATAATATTTGTGCTAATTTTATAAATAAAAATGTCTGTCTGCAACGCTACCACGGCCTATTTATTCTAAGTACTCAACTTATTTGGACCTAATATTTGTGCTAATCTTATAAATGAAAATGCGTCTCTTTGTCTGTCTGCAACGCTACCACGGCCTATTTATTGTACTCAACTTATTTGGACCAAATTTAGACGAAATTTGGTATAAGTACATATTATATAGATAATTTGCAACCCAAGAAAGTTGACTGTAATATTTATCCCGTAAAATTAAATAATTCCCGTGGGAATCAAAAAAGTTTGATACATGCTGAAGAAATCGCGAGTACCATCGTCATTACAGAATCATCAAGATTTTTTAAAATATTATTTAAGATCATAGTCAACGTAAACCCTCACTAAGAAAGGATTTTACTCGGGCGAAGCCGGGGCAGGTCAGTTAGTATAATTTTCTTTTACAGTAGCGTATTCTTAGTTTTATTATCGCCAGGCTTCCTGTATTTATGTAGGTTGGCGTATATTATACCTGAGAGATTTCATCATAAGAAAATATGTATTACGTTTCAAATAAAACGGTAACATAAAAGGAAAGTTATGTTAGAAACAAATTCTTTTGTCGCATATAACAAGATGGAACCAATGCAAACGAAGATTTAATTTGAATACGTTTACATTATGGTGATGGCACATCGCGAGACGTGACGCAAGAGCCGCTAGAACTCCAAATTGATGTTGTTACTTAAATGATGACAATTTTTAAAATCCAAAATGACTGTTATATTTTTGTCAAACTCAATAAGCTTAGCATAGTGCCCAGATAAAATGAATTTTAGATTCGGCTGCGTCGAAAAGAACTAGGAACAATAAAATGTGGCTATTAGCGCTGCTGTTTACATCTTTTAAACGAACTACATGCTGCTGACATCACAATGTATGGGTCAGTGTGTACACCAAATATTTAAGTAACGAAGAGTAATCTCGACCTATTCCAAAAAAAGATGTATTAGTAATTTTGAAGTAAAACTTCTTTACGCATGCTTGACTTGGGGATTAAGTAAGTTACGCAGGCGAGGCAAAAGGAAGTTGAGAGGGAGATATAAGTTAGTGAAGATAGAAAGAGAGAGAGTTACGTTTCGTATATTATTTACTGTAGGGACAAGAGAGAGAGGTGCGAGCACACATTTTCTTTCTCTCTTTCTCTCATAGCCAGTGCATATATATATACATACATATAGATGGAGCTAAAAAAGTTTTACTTCAGTCGTGTGGTCTAAAGCACACTCGTTTTTTTTACAAGCCCTATTCCAGAAAAAGCTATATCCATCATTGTTACAGTCTCGGTTTTTGTGATTGGCTGAACTTACAGTATTCTTGAATAGCGAAATAGAGTTAGCCAATCAGTGGTGAATACACTGTAGCAATTATTAATAAAACCGTAGCTTAGGGCCCCGGTCTGCTCTTTGTACTGCTTTTTACACGAATCACACGAAAATATTATGCTCATCGTATGTCTCATGGACTCTGCGGCAGTGTGCGAGCTACTTTACAGATATTTTGGGACCAGTCTTTTTATGTTAAGGATAAAAATGAATATTATTCGTTTGATCAGACTCTAACGATTGTGAAAGATGGTTCCCTATTCTCGTTTATTATGAATTTCACCTGGGCTAGAAACATTGAATAGGATTGAGAAATTATGATTTTATTTACTGGAAGCTCGTTTAACGAATTTATTTAATTAAAATGTTGGGTTAGTACAGCTTGGAAGCAGGAGTTACTTTCCGGAAGACCATGTTATCCATTGAACAAGAAGCTTAATTCGCTATTATCCGATAAAACGATGGTGGGAGGCTTCACCCGTGGCTAGTTACCACCGGCAAAGACGTACCCCGTGTAGAAACCGAATAGGGGTATGGGTTTAATATAACTGCCATGCCCCTAACAGGTTAGCCAGTTACCATATTAGACTGCATCATCACTTACCATCAGGTGAGATCGCAGTCAAGGGCTAAATTGTAGTAGATAAAAAAACAGACATATTTGCCACGGATAATAGCTTATAGTGTTATTCTAATACTAGAACATACTTGTACCTACTATGTCATTTAAATATTATCTAACTACAAAAAAAAAAAATGGTACGTCAGGGTTGCCTGATTGGATATGCTGCAACTTTTCATACTGTAACCATCATTGTAACACATATTCAGACAAATAAATTCTATTCTATTCTATTCTATCTTTTTTGAATTCAGTTAATATTTCCAAAAAGGGCATCGACTCAGCGTAATGCTTTAATGGTATAGGTACACCAAAACAGCGTAAAAAACTGAATAAGTACCTACATTTCTAGGTATTCAGGCAATACCTAGAAATCTTCGATAACCCGGACCGGCCCGGGCTGCAGCTCGCCAATCTTAATTCACTGGCCAACCAAAACTATTAAACAACTAAGATAAGATAAGAGGAGCGCTATTGTAACAACTAAGATTTAAAACTAGGCAACACTCTCCAAGTTTTGATTTTCCCCAGGGTCCAACACAACTAACAGCCGAGGGTTCTCCACGTTCGGGTACTCCGGCGCCACCATCGTCAGGCCTTCGCCCCCGCAGACCAACACCTCGCAGATCACCATCGAGCTGATCAGGCAGGCGGCTGAACAGGAGGAGAAGCCACGTAAGTTGAAAAAAAATTGGTATTTTTTTAAAAATTAATATTATTTTATTAAAGTATAAACCTTAACAATAAGGGATTAAAGTTTAATTTCGAATGTAGTATATTTATATGTTCGCGAGCATGACGGTCACGCGAATTTACATTTTTACCCCCTACCAAAAAGTGCTCAACGCGCCTAAAGAAGTTTTCAATTCAAAAATTGTTAAAAAAAAATACAAAAAATCTTAAGAATGCGCGCCTAGAATATAGTGCACAAGTGTGTGCGCGAACACAGGTGGTGTCTCTATTTCCTTCCTCTCACAGCCCGATGGGACGGAAAATCCGTCATGCCCGGAGAGAGATCATGCGCAGAGTGTACCGCTTCACGTGCTCTCCGAGGCACGGGGTAAGCACCGCCAAATTCCTAACTCTGGGCTAGTACTGAGAATTTCTAGTCAGAAAAATCTAATACTTAATTATGACTCGACCCGGAAATCGAACCCGGGACCTTGTCATCCACAGTCGGTCCTAACCACTGGACTAACGAGGTAGTTAACAGGACAGTCCCGGTGAAGAACATAGGCTACTTTGTATCCTGGAAAATTGAGGAATTAAAAAAACTCAAACCACGCGAACGAAGTCGCGAAAATTAGCTAGTTTCTGAACAAAAACGCTTAAGAAAAAAATTCAAATTTTCTTGTGTAGACTAAAACAAAATCTCATAACTTTTCTGCTTAACAAAAAGGGTTAAATAAGGGAAACAAAATTAAACGGCTCCCGGAATCCGGAGATAAAGCAAGCAAAGCCGACAAAAGTTGAGTCAAGTTATCTCTAAGAGCCCATGCATTACCTTATCTGACGATAGGTACAATGTCAAAGCGGAAGGTCACACTTGAGGAAAATCTCTATAGGTCACTACTCAGGGACTATGTTTGATGCAACCTTCTGGATCGTATCATAATAATATCATTATCTCGTTAGTGGTTAGCATGTTCGACTGAGGCCGGTCCCGGGTTCGAATCCCAGGTCGGGCCATAGCAAGTATAGGGTTTTCTGACAAGAAGTTCTCATTACTAACCCGGAGTTAGGAATTTGGCGGTGTTTCACCCCCGTGCCTCGGAGAGCACGATAAGCTGTCGGTCCTGCGCCTGATCTCTCTCCGGTCGTATCGGATTTTCCGTTCCATCGGGCTATGAGATTAAAGGAACAGAGAGTGCACTTGTGTGGCACAAGTTGTCCTACGTGAATAAATCATTAATTCATTTTCATTTTCATATTGCGCGAACACTCGTACATTGTACATAATATCTCTCCCGAGATAAGCCACCGTGGCCGAAATCCGGTCGGGAGGGCATTTTTATTAATAATATCATAAATAATAGATATTATGTTCTTGCAATTCACGAGCACGCGTGATCTTTACTTGTAGTTGTGCACATTGCGTAAGTGTGCGTGCCTCTCGGAGCGGTCAGTCGTACGCGCAATCACGTACACGCACACATTTACAATATGTATACGGACCAAGACTTCACAACCACGCGGCTACGCGCACTCGTGAATTGCATGAACTATACCATGTTGATGTACCTAGTGGTTAGCATGTTCGACTGCGGATGATGAAGTCCTGGCTTCGATTCCCAAGTCTAGATATAATTTATTATGTAGGCTACTCTGGAATTAAGTATTTCGTTTTAGAACATATAAGGAGATATGGTATTATACGGATAAAAGACTACCATATTAGGAATACGTTTAAATCCCTTGTGATTTGTGACTTGCTGGCTCTTAATAAAATCTTCGCGTAAAATAATTCATTGTAATGCAATACCTACTTATAGGTCCACAAACCTACCTAGCCCGGTGGCCAAAGCTGAAAACAAATTTTTATGCCTGTTTAGTTTTGTTTTTAATTTCATTTTTCATAGATACTAGCGACGCTGTCACCGGGTCAGATAAGTTTGTCGCACTATAACTTGGATATAATTTATCTTCTGTCAACAGAAAAGAAATTCCCGGATCGCCGTCCGATGAGCACCGAAACCACCCGATCAGCACCTGACGTCATCATCGTGTCCAAGCCGATTCGCTGAGGATGACCTTCGGGGCTCCCTCCATGGGCCCCGATACCCCCGTGGCCTTGCGAGGCCCCTCGAGAACCGAGGACATGCCCCGAAGGCTCCTACCAGCCGCACGTATGTTTCGACAATCTCTCCAAAAGTGTGTCGTTTGAAACCTGCGGAGGCTACTACAGCCAACATTTCGACGAAGGACCAAAACTAATGTACGACTATTGTTTGAAGAGTGACTTCAAAGCCAAGACACTGCCACGAAATTTAGGCTCATGTGTAGATATTAAGAGAATTTATCCTCAACGAAGTGTGTGCTTCTACGGCGTGGATGATTCGCCTTCTAGATGTAGGAAGTTTGTTGTCAAAGCGGACATAGAAGCTCCTAGATAACGAAGAACTTCATTTAAGTAAGCGCGTCATAAATATCTCTTAATTTATTTGCGTTAGGTATGATTATAAACTGTACGCTTACTCCGAGTTTTTCATTGCAAATACGATTGGTCGACGTGAGAGCTCACCTCACCAAGTGTAAGTTGGACGTTGTTTGAACGTTAAAGTAAAATGAACCTTATCTGAATTGGTTTAGAGCTCGTTTCATCATTTCGTGTATTTATTCACAGCCAGCGCTCCAAACGCTGAATTTGTGACTTTAAGCAAGAGCTGTTGGGTCCATTTTACTTTGACCGTTCGCTTACACTTGGCGAGGTGAGTTCTCACGTCGATCAACCGTATTTGCAATGTAAAAACTCAGAGTAAGCGTACAGAAACACGGTCAAATTGAGTGAATATTAAAAAGGTTAAGGTCCATTTACATTGAGAGTGAGACGGATTACTTAAATTCTACATAGCATTTTAAACTCTAGACACAAGTCTATCCTATGAAAGACACAAATTGCGACCCAAACGTTATTTATTTTTGCTCGACAAATTAGTGCTTTGCTTGATAGAGATAGAAACAACTTAGAAATTGGCTTCAATTCGTTGCCAATGTGAATTGACCCTTAAAGTTTTAAAAGCATTTCTTTTAACTTTCCTATAGATTTTTTGTACTGATTCGAAACTCTGTGGTTGGAATTTTATGCTCGAATTTTTATTACTTAATATTGTTTGTTATGAGATTTACTGAGTAATATTTAGAGTTATAAATTAAATATTATATTACGAGATTAAAATAAATTTATCAAAAGAGAGAAACTTAAAATATATGTTTTGTCTTTAAATTGTAATTTAAAAGTCTTCCATTGTTTAATTGAAATAAAAGTTTAATTTATTAATATTATTAAATCCTACTCTAATACATTTTATCAAAAATCAAGAATGTATTTATAAATTCGTTTGTAAAAATAAAAGTATAATAATAAATTAAGATTCATTAATTTGTAAGATGGAGCTTCAATACTTTTATTTGAAACTGCTAGTTTACGCTATTTGAAAGTTAAGTGTACGCTTTTCTTTTTGTAAAAAAATATTTCGAGTTTTAAGTATTTATGAATTGTTTGTAAATCTATATTAATATTATAAATGCGAATATGTGTCTGTCTGACCGCTACGTTGTTACAGGCCACTCTTCATACGATTTGCACATTTGATACAGAGATTTCATCTCAGGGAAGGCCATATTTTTTCCCGATAAATCCAATAGTTCCCACGAGACTTTTAAATCCATGCAGACGAAGTCGCGGGCGTCATCTATCCTCAAATAATATCAATAAAGACAGTTTTGGACACAAATATTTTAATATAGATATTTTGTAGTAATAATAGGTAGATACTTACCTCAATTGTTTTAAATTTCTTCAGGTTTATTTGCTATTCAAGCTGCCTCACGAAATCTCCATCATTAACTCCAAAAGATAATTTCTTAACTCGAGTTTTGATAATTGTTACGTCCAAACTAATTGAGTTGAACAAAATTTCAGAAGTCCAAGCTCCAAGTTTGTAACTGACGTTAAAACTTCCCTTTGCGGAAGTAATGAAGATACCGGATACTTCACTAAGTTTGAGCCCTTTTGTTCGAACAAATCAGTTCTATCTGATAAGATTCAATTGTTTTTGTCAAAAAGTCGTTGAAGTAGGCCTTATTTGATTGAAATCTGCTGTTCTCGCCATTCTACTTAAGGTATAAAACCACAAGGTATATAATATGGGCGGCAAACTGCAAACTGCAAACTAAGTACAAGCGCAAACCGTAGATCGCAGCTGCTAACCACAAAATGGCAAAAGTTGCGCTTGGTTAAATAGATAAATTCTTTATTATGAAAAAAAACTAAAGATACAAAAAAAGTACCTACAGAAAACAAAGTGAAATGCGCTTGGAATTAAAGCATTTCATATAAACTAGTAGTGTTGCTTGTGGTTTGCGGCTGCAAACTGCAGTTTGCGGTTGCACTTTGCAGTGTGCCGCCCACCCTTGATCTTGTACCTTTACTATGTCTGTTTTTACCATTTCAACGAATCGTCAACGAATGAATGCAACGTTGGTTATAATCACGGAATAGATAAATTTATTTTTTCTATGGTTATAATCTATCATTCGATAGCCCAACGCTACACGCGTTGGTTGGTATTCCTAACGCTAGTTGACCAACGGCGAATCAATTCGTTGGCGTAAAAGCTTGATGTTGGGCCACGATTACAGTTATAACTTTTTTCAAGTGACTTACATGAGTAACTTACGAAATTTAAAAGTAAACGTTCTTGTCAGTTGCGTATCAGTAGCAAATGTTAATTACTTACGTAAGCTACTTTCTCAAAACTTACAAGTGTAATTGGGGCCTTTGATAAGTAGACCGCTAAAATGATTTTTCCAAAGACTTGTTTGAGTTTATCATACAATATTGTAACATTCACCCCTGACTAGGTTTTGAGTTCCCCGCCACCTTTCCCCCCTCTCTTTTCTCCCCCTTAACTCATGTGGTTATTTCTAAAGCCACCCCTTTATTCATTCTTTATAAACGATTAGCAATACATACCTATTTAATAATAAATTTTACAATAATAAATGATTGTAAATAGTGTGCATAATATTAGCGTTAAATGTAATTTATACGTATTGTTAAATTTGTAATTCTTTTGAAAATAAACTTAAGCCGTTTTTTATATCTTTTGTTTTATTTATACTTTGGAAGTATTTAGTCTGATGCGTAGCATAGCACCTCAAGAATAAGTTCACTAGCCGACCGGAGAACCTTATCATGAATAATGAAATCGACCTATTTATCAAGGAGTTAATATATACTAATTTTGACGTGCATCTATGAACTCCTTAGACAGGTCGAATTATTCGTTTGACAAACGTTTACGATTACAATTTCTGGGGGCTGTTTCGTCACGTGTTCGATAGCAAGGCGCTGATCATCCCCCACTCGTCATCGATTTTAGTCACAACGAGCCCGGAGCCACATGTTATAATTCGATGTTTTAATGCTTCATTATTGCGCTGCGTTCGAATAATTATCCGGTCGAGAGCGTAAAAGGCCTTTATCGCAACAGGGAGATCTTCCTCCGAGCTGGTGTCGTGCTCGGGGATCCCAGCTGGGCCAACTGATGTAGGTTGAAAGTTCTATATATAGTACAATTCCGAAAGAACTTCGTTATCGTGATTCAGGCGGCGGCACGTGATTGGCTAACGTGGCCGCGTCATGTTTACGTCATGTATTGTTACGTAGGTTTGTGTGCCCCTACAAACCAACCATTTACACGGGTCTGATAAAACCTATCCATTACTGAACTTAAAATGTTACTCTATAAAAGAAGTAGGTAGTGGCAGAAATATGCTTTTCGACCGGGGGTCATTTTTAGTAGATTTCATATAAATCTAACGATTGCATTGATCCTCATGAAGTAAGTTTTGAAAAGTTTTGAAAAAGTTCGTGTATACGAAACTTTCGATAAAATTTACTCCTGATTACTTACGCAGCGGTGGTTGTTGCCTCCAACATTCTATAGTATTTTTTAATCACTCTATGATATTATTTTAGCAAACAACAACTAGCAAACTTGAACTGAGAAGAGAAGTGTCCCTGGCTACTTATTTATTTAAGGTACTAAGGGGGAAGGTTCACAACCCGGCTATCTTGCAGGAGTTACGATTGTGCGTGCCGAACGATAGCGTGTCGCGCAGGCGTATTAGGCCACCGCTACTGGGGCAACCGTGCGCTCGCTCATGCTTGTTGCAGAGAGCGCCACTGGTACGCGCGACTCGCACGCTCAACGCAGTGGCTGAACATAAGGACCTGTTCAGCTGCTCGCTGAGCGAGTTCACAAAAGCCGCTTCATTCGTATTAAGTTAGTTAGGTTATAAGTAAGGTATGATATTGTAGTGAATTAAGTATACTTTTTTTAGTATTCGTTTATTTCAATTGTAAATAATGTAACGCTTATTCTATCGCATTAGGTAACCTGTAAGGATATAATTAAGTTGGGTGAAATAAATAAATAAAAAATAAATAAATAAATAAAAAATAAATTTTTAGTAACCTTTTCTCGAAAGATCAAACCAAATAATCAAATTGTCGTAGGCGTAAATACTGTTTATCTACTGTGTAGCAGCACCGCTAACGCATCACGCAATGAGTCACGTTTGTTCCCCTTCCATTGGACCGATAAGTACACCCAGTTGTTTTGAATATTATGTGGTGGGATTCCAGGCTCCAGTCCAAGAGTCGCTTCGCTACCTCTACAACGTAAACAGGTGTAATGATAACGTTTCGTTGTTACAAGTGATATATGTATTAAAAATTTAAATGGTAAGATAAATTTGATTTTCACCTAATGTAGATGGCATGTCACGCCAAATGAGACAAATTAATTTATATTCTTTTTTTTTACGTTTCAAAACTTTTGTCTGAAATGAATTCCACGAAAAAAAATCTGTTATCAACAGTAACTGAAGTTCTCTGTATTGGTAATCAGCCGGGACTATTTGTTGTTTATACCCACGACGGAACGGAGACGGTATATTATGTGCTTGCCCGAAGAGGTTGTGCGTTTGTTTGTTTATTTTTATTTTTGTGCACTTTTTTGTAACCATTTTCCTGGTTTTCCAGTACTACTGGACAGATTAATATGCATAAATTAATATGCAGTTTTTTGCATTAGATATGCATAACTTCTGATATGGGACTTAGGATATATTTTAAGGTCAAAGTCGCTGCAATCGTGACTAATCGTGAATATTTTTTTACTTTACTAGATTTTTATTTTTCTGAAAAATTACTATTCTGATTTAAATGCGGTTTTTTGTTTAAGATATTTGTAGCTTCTGAAAAGTTTCTTGGATATTTTTTACAACCATAGTCTACCACGCTGGTCAACAAGGGGGCACTGCATTCTTGATATTATTTTGTCTCATCATTTCAACTCACTGCGCTCACTTGAGTACGAGTCACCTCTCGGAATGAAAACGGTCCGGCCATAGTATACCTACAGTTAACATTATAATACCTACTTCACTGTAAATAATTAGATTTATGAAATTCTATGTTATCATTCCAATTTAGTGTTTATAATTTTGTATATGCATGTTGTGTTAGCCTATAATTGGTTGTACATTTAGGATATATATTTTGTATGTTTGTAACGTTTAGTTAATTTTATCATGTAATTTAATGTAACAACTGTTGGCTATCCTAATAAATAATAATAATAATAATAATAATAAATAATAATAATAATCTTGATCTGGCTTAAGAGGTTTCCGCCATGTGGCATGTGGAGTCCACTGAAACCATCCCAATCGTCATATCTGCGAATGGGTTAATCCCAGTCAGCCTCGCTCACCATCTGAGGCGACTGGAGTTCCGTGGCAGTTCGCTCGCAGCCAGTATGCAGAAAGCGGTGTTGCTAGACTCGGCTAGGATAGTCCGCCGGTTTCTCAACCTGTCCCCCTGACCCTGGGCCGTCTGGTATCCCCTGCCGGGGTGTAATCCTCCGCCCGCTACAACTATTTATTTGTGTATTTATGTATGTAAGTTTATTAATTTCTATTTATTTACGTAAGTTTATTATAACTCTTTAGGCCATATTATATGTATTTATTTTGTAAGCGGGCGTGAGAGTCGATTATGTCGAAAATAATAATAATATTTTTCTCTTATCATACTAATACTTACGCTTACATCATAATTAAATATACTTACATGATTTTACCTTTTTAACTCGGTCATTTCGTATATGTATACTTGTAGACATTCATTACGCAAACTGATCTCACCTAGTTAGTCCTCAGTCAAGTCTAAACTTAGGTAATCATATTATGGTCTCCAGAATACAGGTTCCCTAGTGTTGAGACCAAATTTAAAAAAGAAGACTGTAAATTTTTGATGAATTGATGGAGCCAGGAGGTGGTCAAAGGAAGTCCTTAAGTTCTCATCTTAAGCCCGCCGTGTTTGGTCTCTTTTGATTTGTCCTGACAAGCACTTTGTACCTAGATGCTGCCCAGGGTCTTATGATGGAGCCAGGAGGTGATCATGGGATCTCCTTAAGCTCTCATCATAAACCCGTCGTGTTTGGACGTTTTGATTTTTCTTGACTAGCACTTTAAGCCTTGATGCTCCTCAGGGTCTCATGATGGAGCCAGGAAGTGGTCATTGGAACTCCTCAAGTTCTCATCGTAACCCCGTTGTGCTTATACCCTTTTGATTTGTCTTGACAAGCACTTTAAACCTACATGCTGCCCAGGGTCTCGTGATGAAGCCAGGAGGTGGTAAAACCTCAAGTGATCATATTTTTTTTAATCAATCATATTTTTTAACGTATTTTTTGAACTGATATATTTTTTTAACAATTATTTATCAGAATATTCAAATTTATAATTCACCTCTACTCAATACTAAGCACAGATCTCATCCCGGAATGAGAATGGTTTGGCCATAGTCCACCACTTTGGTCAAAAATCTACTGAGCCAACAAAGATGCAGTTTTGTATCTTAGATATTAGGATAAATACTTCTGCGAAGTTCTAATTGTTGTTTCAGTTACAAGGTCACAATGGAGCGCTGCAGTTCGTCGTGGGTTTTTTTTTAATTTTATTTTATTACTTGTTATAATATTAAATTACATGATTTTTACGGAAGTGTTTTTGATTGTTTTAGATGGCACGTAATAGTGGGCGAACAATAGAATTCTATGTTGTTCAATTCATCGATTTGCCTTTTGAAGGTATTGATGATTATGTATGTGTGCCGTTCAATTGGCTGATAGTACGTAGACCGATGGCAGAGAAGTACGTCGTTACGTACCCTAAAGACGAAGATCCTTTTGTTACAAGAGATCGCGTTAAGAGGAAAGAAAGATACAATGATGCGTGGAAGTTTTATTTGGCCACCGTCAAGTATGAATCAGGTGACTTTAAATAAATGTATAAGTTAATAGATCGTGCGTTATATCGTCGAAGTTTTCCAGATTCAGAATACCTCAGAAATTTAAAGGAAATTTTTTTTTCAGATACTTACAGGAATGCCGAAACTTGGATAGCAACGAGGAATGATCACACACCTTTGGTTAAAAAAGAATTAAATGCAACAGGTAAGAATCAAATTACTTAATCTGTGTTCACGATTCAATTTTCATTGTAAATAAATTTTCGAATACTAAACGAAGAAAACAAGATTTAACTGGTTACCATCTTGGATGGAACCTAGTTCCTTATTTTGTGTCTTATTATTTTGATTGAACTGAGTTCAACGAAGATTGCTCTCACTACAATCTACATGGTACTAGTTACCTCCAAGATGGTAACCAGTTAAATCTTGTTTTTCCGTTAACTTATTTCAAATTTCAAGCATTCCAAATCATAAAACTCTTAAAAACGCCAATCAAAATCATTTATCGAAATCCAAAATTACAGGCAGTGGAAGTCCATTATCGAACTTTCAACCACAGCTTGATAATGTTCGATCTCTTCCAAATGTTAATGACGATCACAAACTACTCGTTAGTAAAGTTTCAAGTAACGAACTATCTATCAACGGGACACGGCGTTTGGCCGTTGCTGCACAGAACTCGTCGAATTTAATCAACCAAACCAGATCTTTGTCGACGCGCTCAGTAGAACAACCACTAGTGGTTAATCAGAATCAAATTGATCAACAAGTTCTGAAAATGCACACTGGAAAGAGCAGAGACCAAACAGCTTCGCTTAGGAGCATCCCAATCAGCTCTCAAGAAATTCAAGTACCTACTCGTAGAATCAATATCGAAAGATCCAACGACGTGGCTGCTGTTGATCCAAAGAATGCTCTTCAGAGTGTCACAAATTTTGCAGCAACTTCACAACAGCTTCCAAGCTCATCTCATAAGCGGTCTAACTATGTGCGACGATCAGATGGACATCAAAATTCGCTAGCTCATGAACAATATTTCACGCACTCTCATCCAAATCAATATCTACCGACCAACCAAGGTAACTTTAAACAAGAACCACTCAGTGGGTCCATAGAGGGCAACAGTTACGATCACCGACCTACATCTCGCACTATCAAATTGAAGATTCCATCAATTGAACAAAATTTAACACACCTTTCCAATCCGATACAGTATCAGACTTCTGAGCTTCCAAAACAGAGACAGTCGCAGCCAAATCAACAAGATTCACAGCGGCAACCGCAGAGACCGAAAACACGTATTGGCATCTCTATCAAGCGCAAAAACAAAACACAAATGCCTACTCTTCAAGGGGTCACAAAGAAAACGCAACGGCAAGGACTATCAACTAATCATAATAACTTCATTTTGAGTCAACAACAACTGCAACCAAGACTGAGTGCAAAATCCACTGAAGATAACAATATAGCCTTAACGACTGACTCGCAAAATATCGCAACATCAGCAACAAGCGATAAACACAACACAGAAATTCCTATTCGCTCATTTTATCACGCAGTAACTTCAGATTCCGATGCTGATACGGATCAGGAAGTAATCTTAGATCACGAAATGTCTACAGACGAAACGCCTGTTGAGACATCAAACAATTTTAACTGCATTGCAAATCATTTTGGATGTAGTTCTGCAGTTAGACCAACAGCTGCCCAAAACTCTATGTCAACGAACCACCAGACACATCCTAGAGTTATTTTGGAGCAGCAAATGTTGGATAACTTTGGTATCCTCCTCACTCAAATGAACTCTACTTTGCGTTATACGTGTGATATGTACAACAACTTACGGGGTTCGATCCTCGTTATTGCCAAGACATATAAAAAGTTATTGGGTGCAGTCGAACAATTCAATGCAATGCAGTTTTCTGAAGAAAGACACACTGAGGTAACAGCGAATGCTAGTTCTAGTAATCAAAATCAACTAAGTAATGATTTTGCTAACAAACCGCTGGAAAAACAGCACGAAAACTTATGGCGGTTTGTTCTACCACCGGAATATGATCCTCATGATACGAGATGGACATTGAAATATCGTAAAAATCTACCAGGACTTGTAGAACTCATGCCTCAAAGTGGTATTCACGTCAGTTACGGAGAGCTAAAGTACTGTCAGAAAGTATCAAAAGATTGCAGATCATTAGCGCAACGATTATTACCAGAAGTCTTCAATAGACAAGCACTGAGTGTTTGTTTGTCAATGGTTGAGAAAGCGCAGGGTCCTAATACCGTCGGCTCTAATATAAGGCCAGAATTAGACGAGCAGGCGAGTACAGTACTGTTAAACTTTGTTTTAGAGCACGGACTCCAACGTGGTTGGAATACTGACCTAAAACCTATTCTCAGTACTTTACACAAAAAGATTCAAAGGATTCGATTCAAATATGGTGTAATGGTTAAATGTTAACTATTATGACTTATTGATCATAAGTCAAGTATATTATGTTCTTAATAACTAACACTGAGAATCTTGCTCTTTATTAATTTATTCACTTAATCCTGAATTAGGTAGGCTTAGAATTTAATAATTACTGTGAATAGTGTAACTAATAACATTTATAAATACTGTTTAGAAATCGCGGGTTAGACTTGCTAGTGAGAATAACATTAGTGCCGCTTGTACCTTATTAACGCAACAGTGTGAATAGTTCTAAATTGTATTCATGTACTCCCTCTCGATTGTGTGATGAAATCGTAATCGTAATCGTTTGTCAAAAATATAATTCGACCTGTTTAAGAAGTTCATAGATGCCTGCCCGTCAAAAAGCATGTATGAACTCCTTAAACTGTTCGAGTAATACGTTATAAGTTGTCAAATGATAACGATTTACAGACAACTGGGCCTCTAATCGTGCTGTGAGAATTATACCTTTAGATGTTGAGAACAGTCAAGTAGATTAGTAGTAGTTTGGTTAATTCCTCTCACGCGCCCGAGCGGCGCAGGTTGGCGCACCGAATTGCACCAACCTGCGTCTTACCTTGCGGGAGTTTTTTTTTTAATCCACTACAAGCAAGCCCTTGACTACGATCTCACCTGATAGTAGGTAATGATACAGTCTAAGATGGTAGCGGGCTAACCTGTTAGGGGCATGGCAGTTATATTGAACCCATACCCCTTCGGTTAAATTGGTATATAATTACGTATGCGTAATATATAATTACGTAATGCCAATACGTAAATTGGTAAATTTACGTATTTCTGTCACTGATAGTTACAGAATTCAAATTGTTCGAATCTGTATTTTATGTTGATACGCCTATGGTAAGCTTACCCAATTGATTTAAGTTCATTAGGTTCAAGTTCTAGTAACTTAGTAGTAAGTTCTAGGAACTTGTATAAAATATTAAATATTCTTAAAAACTAGACGAAATTATCCATCTGGCTATGTTTATAAAATACTACTACTAAAAAAACTAGTAAAATTTACTATTATTTATAAAAAAAATCCTGGATGACGTCACGGGATTTTCGTTTTTTTTTTTCGTTCTCGCACTTTAAAATCCTTATAAATTAAATATATTTAGACTTCTATAATATTTTTTACATTATTTGCAAAGTTGTATGCCTGGTCTACATGAATTAGTTACAAAATAAATCATACAGCGTTAAAACTATTTAAAAAAAAAATAACACCCACACTAATGGAGTTGGCGCAAAATTGCAAACATTATGGTCGGTCCCTCCTTATTATGGCTGCATTTGTGGTTTATCTGGTAATTATTATGTATTCTCTGATAGGTCAATAATACTAAAAAACAATACCTAAATAATCTTCGTTTAGAATAAATATTCCGAGAACCGTATCATGTATCAACACACCCCTCCATCTTTAAAACACAAAACATGAATGAACATGAAGAAATGATGATGAAATTACGTATTTAACGTAATAAATCGTACTTAATATAATTACTTTAAATACTAATTTTATATACTTTTAAGAGAAACAAAGCTAAAAAGATTAATAACCAAAAAGTAACCAAACGAATGAAGTTCGGAAGTAAAGACAAGTTTAATTTAAGTAATGATTTCTAGTTTCAAAGACAAAAATATAGTTAGCCTTTCTCTTCTTGTTTAATAAACCCAGTGTTAAAAATGAGACAAATATAGTAGTTTTCACAATAAATCTCCTATCGCTGAGTGTCGCCTGGCGCCTGGCGGGCTCCCTGTGGTTTTTGTAACGTACCTATATCGCGACGCGCACCGGCTGCTCCAACTTTAACCAGTACACGCACTTTCCTCTGATAATTACAGATTCGGATCCCAGACTCCCGAATTGATTGACTGAAGTCCAATAAAATTGTTTTATTGTAAGTAAAATAAAACTGTTTTATTGTAAATATAGATGGTGCTACATTGTCCGACGCGTAGTGCGTGAGTGGCAACAATAACTCTTTCCACACAATCGATGTTCCAGCTCCTAGCGCCCACTGATAATGGGTATCGGAGAGTAATGTTAACCATTAGGCCTCGTCTATTATCGCCTCATTATACTTCGTAGTCGTTACGACCTGGACCCTCCGCCTTCTCGTTTGTTAAAGTTATAGGCTACAGTTTATTAATGTATTTAAAAAAAGAAATCACTTATCACAAAAAAGTTTGCATGCGCTACTTTTGTAAACGCTGTGTACATTTTTAACCGATGTACATATCAGTGAATGTGTGACTATGTTATAATTTGTGTGTTAATTAATATGTATTACTACTATATGTATATTAATATGTACTAAATAATAAGTGTAGGATTTCGTATAGTTTATTCGCGCGCGCAAGTTAAATATTATATTTAATATATAGTTAAATCATGTATTACTATTATATTGTAATGTTCCCTTATTATATTTTATTATTTTATATCATATTATATTATATTATATATATTATTATCATGATCTTTACATATTATATTCAATTAATATTTCCATATATGTGTTGTTTGTGGCTTCTTTTGATGTGATTGTATTTTCTTTTTCTTTCTTTTGCTAGCTTTAGTTTTTTAGTATAGTGGAATATAGGTAAGTTATTATTATTTGTAGGTAAGGTATATTAATTTGGTTGGATGTGACGCCACCCGGGTCACAGCTGAAAATCAGCGCCCTGCACAAAACGATGCAAACGCAAGTTTTGATGCAGGGCAAAAGCTGAGCTGTACACCCAGAATGGGTGTACAGCAGCAACACAACAAGCTTCACAGACAAGCATATTTTTAGGTACAGTAGTACAATAATTGACTGTTTGTTTGTGACACCATCGATGAATAAATATATTTTCTTTCTTCGTCCTATTATTAAATATAATAAATAAATTTAAATAATATTTTTTGCAAGAATATGGACTAAAGCAGCTAAATGTTAATGTCACCGTAATCTAAATATATATAAATCACGTGTCACGTTGTTTATCCGCGATGGACTCCTAAACTACTTAACCGATTTTAAATTAAATTTGGACACCGTGTTGTTTGATCCAACTTGAAAGATAGGATAGCTTCCATCTTAATTTATAGCCGCAATATTATTTTATGTCGGACTGCAATGTAAGACGGAGAAAAAACGGTCGAACGAAAATGTTTCTTACGAAACGCTCATTCCACGCGGACGAAGTCGCGGGAATCAGCTAGTAAAATATAATTGTTAGTTAATATTGTTAGTGTACCTATAAAAATAAAATTAAAATTAAACTTTGTTTACCTATCATTAATTATAAAACGTAAACTAATTAAAAAGTACTACTCAGACTAAGTAACTGTAACTTTAGGATGAAATGTTTCTTAGGTATTTGATTTGCCGACTCAATCGTTAATTTAATTGTATTATACAGTAGGATCTAATTTAATTGTAACTACTTAATTTTATTTTATTGTACCTAATTTATTACTCTAGTTTAAATTAATTGTATATCTTAAGGACTAGCGATATGAAAATATGTCAACAAGTTTTTATGCTCTTTGTAACATTGTGTATTTTAAAATGTGGTTAGGCCTTTAATATGTTCGCTTATTTATTAGTATTTAGGAATAGTTATAGTTAGTTAATAATATAGGTATTTTGCTTATTTGTTCGTTATAAGAAATAGTTATAGTATAGTGGGTAATAATTATGATTTATAATATTACTTAAAGTCCACCTAATATCGAGGGCTCGTTGGTGTACAGAAAAACTCAAAAAACATCAAATAGACTATGTTTGTAACTTGTTTTTATATGAATAAATTACTAATAATAATAATAATTTGACGACCTCCATGGCGCAGTGTGTAGCGCTGTTGCCTTAACGTGCGGAGGTCCTGGGTTCGATCCCCGGCAGGGTCAATTTGGGAATTTATAATTTCTGAATTTTCCCTGGTCTGGCCTGGTGGGAGGCTTCGGCCGTGGCTAGTTACCACCCTACCGGCAAAGACGTGCCGCCAAGCGATTCAGCGTTCCGGTACGATGCCGTGTAGAAACCGAAGGGGTATGGGTTTAATATAACTGCCATGCCCCTAACAGGTTAGCCCGCTACCATCTTAGACTGCATCATCACTTACCATCAGGTGAGATCGTAGTCAATGGCTAGCTTGTAGTGGATAAAAATAAAATAAAAATTTTAAAAAAAATTGTCCAGATAATCCATAATGCTGTATATGCCTATAATCAAGTATTGTGTTTGAACTAGACATAACTGTATTATTTTATAATAATTATTATTATTTGTTTGTACAATGTTTGTTGGCATGTCAATAAATAAAATTAAAATAAATGAATAAAATAAAGGGCCTATTACAGTGTAAAGGATTATTTGAATGATAGGAAGGCATGGGTATGAATTGTTCCAACGGCTAATTATGTTATAATTACGATATATTGTTATAATTATAAATCTAATTAAGTAATTTACGATATTGTAAGATGATAATAATAAAAAACCCGGCTGAATTTGTTGTGTGCTCTTCTCAGACCAGGGCGCGTTTGGAACCCTCGTAGCTTTAGTTTTAAGATAGGTACCGTTACTAATTTTCACCATCATGTTTTGTAAGTAATTGACGTCAATATGTGTAGGTACCTACAGTGTTACCTACAGTGTACCTAAATTGAATAAATGAATATTTGATTTGATGAGTTTGGTGCACTCCCTGTTCCTTTACTCTCCGATGGGACGGAAAATCCGACACGACCGGGGAGAGATCAGGCGCAGGACCGACGGCTTTACGTTGTCTCCGAGGCACGGGGGTGAAACACTGCCAACTTCCTAACTCTGGGCTAGTACTGAGAATTTCTTGTCAGAAAAACCCAATACTCGTTATGGCCCGACCCGGGACTCGAATCCGGAACCTAGCTGACGCAGTCGAACATGCTAACCACAAGACCAACGAGGTGGTCAAAGAAACTAGACTATCATCAATAACTATTAAAGGCTTTTTCCTAACCATACAGCCTAAACGGCTAAACGTAGTTTTTTTTATTGCGAGGTAGGCTTGCGCTTGAGGACAATTATGCTTAATACAATGTACCTAATGATGAGGTATAGGTTGGAACACGCTGGCCTAGAAGATGCCTATTCACCCTTGCCTTGAAGGTACTTAAGTTGTACGTGGCGGGGAACACATTCGCTGGAAGGGCATTCCACATCCTCCCGGTTCGGCTCAGGAACGAAGAGCAGAACTGCAGAACCATTTCGTTCGAAGAGACTGGACGTCGAGCACATAAGGATGCCAATGCTGAAGGTTTCTTGCTTTTCTGTGGTAGAACGGTGAGGGAAGAACAAGGTTGAATAGTTCCTGAGCACACTCTCCAAAGTAGGTATCCACCACCACTACAGCCTATTAACGTCCCACTGCTGGGCACAGGCCTCGCTCTCATAGGAGAGAGGGAATTAGAGCTTAGACCCACCACGCTGCTCCATTGCGGGTTGGCGGGCTTTAACGACTATTGTCATGTTAGTGATAATAACCGGGATCGACGGCTTAACGTGCTCTCCGAGGCACGGGGGTGAAACACCGCCAACTTCCAACTCCGGGCATGCACTGAGAATTTCTTAATTGAAAAACCCAATACCTAACAATTTTTATGCCCGACCGGGAATCGAACCCAGGACCTCGTGATCCGCAGTCGACTATGCTAACCGCTAGACCAACGAGGCAGTTAAAGTAGGTATATCTGATAATAATCATTCGCTTTCATCTAAAACAAAACCTATACTTGAACTAATAAAAAGTAAAAAACATCTGGGATTCTGGGAACATATTATTTTGTTTTTGGTTGATTTTCTCAAAAAGCGCTAAATCAATATCGATAAAATTTAAATGGGACCTCTTGGAAGTATGATCTTCCAAAACCGACCTTGTTCTGATCTGATTGATTGATTCATAATTGGCGGTATATAATCGCGTAACATACCTACACAAAAAACACATACCTGAGTCGAACTGAGAACCGATATCGGTACCGAATCGGTTAAAAAACGATACGCAAAATCCCATCGAAACCCCACTCCCAAGGAGGTTTTAATAGGCGGTTCAAGTTATATCCATGAAACTTGATATTTGTGCTTTCAGTGAAACATGAAGAATTTTATGTATTTCACAGTATTTTTTGTAATTTTTAACCGACTTCCAAAAAAGGAGGAGGTTCTCAATTTTTTTTTTCTTCTTTTTTTAACTATATGTCGGTGCATATCTTCGTGGTTACTGAACCGATTCGAAATTTTTTTCTATCAGTCGTTAGAGGAAGCTCTCGAGGTGGTCCCATAAAAAATTCTGACTCCAAATCCTCAACCCTGACACTAAAAAGTTAAAAATAAAAATCCTTCCAAAAAACCTTTTTTGGTAAGTTTATTTTTATTTTTTAAGAACCTAATTCCAAGCGGACGATGTCAGCTTCACTTCAACCACAGAATATCTAATACCAGCTAATGCCCGCGACTTCGTTCGCGTGGATTGAGGTTTTTCAGTTCCCGTGGGAACTCTTTAATTTGCCGGAATAAAAAGTAGTCTATGCAGTGTTATTCCAGACTATAATCTATCTCTGTGCCAAAGTTCATCCAGATCCGTTCAGCCGTTGGGGCGTGATTGAGTAACAAGCATCCATCCATCCAAACTTTCGCATTTATAATATTATCAGTATAGAATAGTACTAATCCTCAACAGAGTGCTTGGTGGGAGATTTTCTTTCCATTCGATCGCGTCAACGTTAACGTTAACGATTTGTATGTTTGTAATTGTCTAGCGCTTGACAGCTGGCGCTCAATCAATTGGGTATTGACGCGCTTAGTATGGGGTGTTGTATGAAATACTGAACTGTGACGTCATCAAAATTCGACGCACTTTCTTACTTCAATCGATAGTTTATAATGATTTTCAAACATAAAACTACCAGGGTACGTGGATATTACGGCTTTTGGGAGATCGTCTATTTAATAATCACTACAAAATAATTTTCAATCCCCCCATCTCGGAAAGAGTATTTTTACTCTTCGATATCTGAATGCAAAAACCGTTATTATCCTCTTGAGGATAAAGTAAATTGAATTTAGAACATCGTGTGCACGTTAGTAAATATCAGTCGTCTATTAAGTTACCAACATTACAGTACCTAATTACACTCAACTTAGGTAACTATAGCAACGTTACTTTCAATTTTTCTTAATTATACCTACCTAATATTATTTGATAAGATTATTCTGTAATACTTACCTTTCATAATTTAGTAGTAAATACCTAAACTGAAATAGTTTTTTGCATTTAGTCATTTCCTCGCTGAGGTGGGATGAAAAGTTACGTGTTGCACTCGAGTGAAAAGATTTTTCACCTCATGCTCTTTTGATTCCTTCGGTCATCAAAATTGAGCACGCAGTTAAAAACCAACTTTTTACTCTTGTAGGTATAATAACAATTAACTATTATTTGAACACTTGTCAAACACCCAATTCCATACACTTAAATGGTATTTAACGTTGTCGCGATCGAATACGTAAAACACTCCCACTAGGCCTGCAAATAACTTACAGTGGAATAAAAAACGAGTCATCAGGCCACTTTCGACGGGCCTAAATTATTCCATTTCACCTTTGGACTGCATCAAATTTAAAATATTTGTATTTTTACTTCAACCTGAAAGAACATTACCTTTCTTTTTTTCTATTATTATTCTATCATTTACCGTGTAACATTTAAATACAAATTCTAGTTTGTTCCAGAGGCCGTTAACCCCTGGCCGTGCGCCAGATCGGACGAAACTGGCCGAAATTATCCTCTCAACGTGGAAATGCATAATAGGCTTAATTTATTCCGCTTTAGTCTTTACACTTCAGCGTGAGAAGGAAAAAAATTTTTTAATATTCGCTTTAGTGCATTTATTTAAGCACTTTTCATGAGAGCGCGTGCATTTGTGTGATGATATCTTTTTTTCGCTTTTTGAATAGGGTTTCCATGCATAGAACCGTGGAATCCATACCATACTAATGCATAGAATTTACTACTTTTGTTATGTTTGTTTCAATAAAAAAAGTTTTTTTATCCACTACAAGTTAGCCCTTGACTGCGATACCAACTGATGGTAAGTGATGATGCAGTCTAAGATGGTAGCGGGATAACCTGTCAGGGGTATGGCAGTTATATTAAACCCATACCCCTACTCGGTTTCTACACGGCATCGTACTGGAACGCTAAATCGCTAACTAGCCACGGCCGAAGCCTCCCACCATGCCAGACCAGGAAGAATTCAGATATTATAAATTCCCAAATTATTGACCCTGCCGGGGATTGAACCCAGGGCTTCCGCACGTAAATACAACAGCGCTCAGAATCTTCCAGAAAAAAGCTGAAGAAACGAGCTGTCTTTTTCTCTGGTAACAAAACAGTCTTTGTTTATTCTTTATTGTGTTTCTCTACCTCTATACACACAGATGAGAACACAATGCATTGTAAAAAAGCCCTAAGAATATACCAAGACCTTCCACACGTTGCTGACTCAACGAAAGGCTTACTAGGGTCAGTATAAGATTTTTCATCTCAACAACGTTGACAGAATTCGAACGTCGAAACTCTTTAGCGTTAAAGTATAGTAAAATGCGTTTTACAATTACTCAAGTTCGTCCATATACTCGTAATATATAGATAGATATTATAATAGCTGATGCCCGCGACTTCGTCCGCATGGATTGAGATTTCTTGGTTCCCGCGGGAACTCTTTGATTTTCCGGTATAAAAAGTAGCCTATGTGTTATTCCAGACTCCATCATCCATCCATCCATCCAAACTTTCTCATCCATACGAATATTATAAACGCGAAAGTGTGTCTGTCTGTCTGTCTGCTACGCTTTAAAGGCCCATCTAATTAACCGATTTTGATGAAATTTGGTATAGTTAGGTTGCATCCCGGGGAAGGATATTGGCTAATTTTAATCCCGGAAAATTATAATCATCATCTAGTTTATAATATTAGTGTAGAAAAGTATAGAAGTATAGATAAAAATTTGCAAAAGCGCCACGCGGACGAAGTTACGGGCATCAATAAATTAGTCTTATAGTCTAAGTGATATAATCTTCTGCCCAGCGCGGCCATTATGGGCAAAACATTGCAATGGATAAGTACAAAAGGCCATGAAAAATCATAATATGCATTTTAAGAAATTAAATATCACTTGCTTCAAAATGTGAAAGAAAACATCGTGAGGTAACCTGCATGCCCGAGAGTTCTTCATAATGTTCTCGAAGGTGTGTGAAGTTTGGCATTTCGCACTTGGCGAGCGTGGTGGATTATGGCCAAACTCTTCTCATTCCGAGAGGAAACTCGTGCTTAGTAGTGCGCTGGCTATGGATTGAAATGTTGAAGCACATGATTATAAAAGACAGTCGACAGACTACTGTAATATAAGGCTGATATTACAGTAGTCTGTCGGATTGGAAACTAGCTGATGCCCGCGACTTCATCCGCGTGGTTTAATTTTTTTGATTACCGCCGGAACTCCTTAATTTTCCGGGATACAAAGTAGCCTATGTCACTCTCCAGGTCCCGAACTATACCCATGCCAAAAATCACCAGCAACGGATCGACGTTGCAGCATGATTGAAAGACAAACCAACAAACAACGCTTTTTTTAATATTAGTATGATTTTTCCAACGTGATCTATATGCTATAAACTATTCGATTTTATTTCCTTCTGCTGGAGAAATAAATGCACGGAAACCTACGAATAACTCGTATAGTGAACGGATCCGTGGTTCCATGCTCCCTCGTGCGTTACAAGCTACGGGTTTACCGATTTCTCGCAGACTTGGAGACGTGGGATGTAGCGGCTACGAGCGTAGCAAAGTGCTACGGCATTCAACATGTAGATCTTTTTTTCTGTAGTAAAAATATTTTACTAGACTCTTACTTATATAATACTAGATGATGCCTGCGACTTCGTCCGCGTTGGTTAAGATTTTTGATTTCCCGCGGGAACCACTTAATTTTCCGGAATAAAATGTATCCTAATTCCCTATGTCCTTCCTCGGGATACAACCTATCCCTGTACCAAATTTCATCCAAATCGGTTGAACAGATGGACCGTGAAAGCGTAGCAGACAGACAGACAGACACTTTCGCAGTTATAATATTAGTATGGATATAAGAAATAAGAAATTTAAGGAAAAACAAGCTATTCTAGATTGATCAACTGTTTTGAAGAAATTTGGTACAGAGATTTTAGGATCCTGTGGTTGCTATACCGGAAGATCTCCGTAGAGAAGAAAACTGAATCCACGCGGACGAAGTCGCGGGCATTATCTGAGAATATGCACTTTAGCGCTGCTTAAAAGAGGTCTATGTCTATCAGTGGATCACAATGGCTGGTGATGATGATGATGATGGTGATGGTGATGGTGATGGCGATGATGGCGATGGTGATGGCGATGGCGATTGTGATGATGGTGATCTAGTTATATTTGAAGAAGACAACCTGACTGATATAGTATCAATGTTAACATGTGAATTTGTATAAAACACAAGACGTCGTAAGCAGGTTTGTTTTACAAATTAGAAAATCCACCAAAGTAAACCCAGGGCAGGACTACTAGTATAGTATAATAATAAAAAAACAAATGAAACATAATCATCATAATCATAATCATTTATTTTTTGCCAGAATATGGTACATGTGCAACATTTTGACATAGATGTTAATAAAGTATTGAGTCCACATATCCTGCCAGGTTTGGCGTGCAAAATTATTTTTATGCTTAATCTAAAAAATAAATTATTATTTGACAATTAAACCCCGATGAAAGTATACAAATATTCAGATTCATTATAACAATTAAATTACAGCTTTATTTATAACAAAAATTGTTATTTGTTATGTTTCACAGTAACGATAAAACTAAAATAACATCCATAAATGTTTAGCAATTCCATTGCGCACAATGTAAACTGAAATAAATTCACGGTACAATTCCCACAAAAAACATTGTGAAAACAATGACACTACTATTTCATATGTTAACTACATTCTGAACAGCATTATCAACTAAAAAATAAAGTATTTCGTAGTTCGTACAGCGCTTTCCAAACACCAAACACCAAAAATGCTGCATAAATGCATTTTAAAAATGATAATTAAATATCAACTCCCGACGCAATCCTCCCGAGGATTATATAAGTTTGACGCTCCGTGTGGTTGTGTGTTTGTGTGTGTGTGTGTGTGAATCATCGAAGAGATCAAAAGAAGAGACCGATTTATATGCGGTTTTTTGTTATTCTAACGCGTGTTTATATCTGGGACGGTTCTAAGCTATGTTTGTTGTATGAATTGTTTTAATATTGTTGACGTATGTGATTACGAATTATAATCCTTATAATAGGGATGCCAAGGTACGTAACATAAAACTGACATTTTGAAATAATACTGTTATTAGCAATGATATTAACCCCGCCTAATCTTTTCCCAGCTGCTGATATCTGATCTGATCTCAATTATCCAGTAATTGATGATTTTTTTTTACATTCTCCATTTAGATAATTTATTGATAACTAATCCTCTGTTGCGTTAAAGATGTCACAGCTCTTAAAAGTATTTAAAAAATAAAAATTAAATGAAAGTTCCATTGAAGAACCAAGCGTACGTGAGTTATCATTGGCTGAGTGTATTAGTATTAGCCTTTATGGGGGCTACTAGCGCTAGAATCTATATTGTTGACGTTTGTGATTGAGAATTATAATCCTTATTTTCGGGACAAAAAGGTACGTGACATAAAACTGTCACTGTGGAGTAATACTGTTATAAGCGATGATAGTAATCCCACAAAAGTGATAGTGTAACACTGAACTGCTGTCAGACTACTTCGAAGTCGTTGCGTATTTTTTAAGGGTCTGTATATGAATCCCCGAAGGTCATCAGGGGACCGGCTTGGATAAAATGATGACGTCAGGTGCTGATCGCGTGGTCTCCGCACTCATTGGGCGACGGTCCGCCAGAATTTTCTTCTCTGTAATAAAAATAGATATTTGAAAGAGGGTAGTAGACTCTTGTTGATTTGAAAGAACTTTATAGAAGTTTGATAAGGAACTAGATAATTCCTGCGACTTCGTCCGCGTGGATTGAGGTTTATCGGTTAAAAAGCCTATGTTATATAATCTATCTCTGTGCCAAATTTCATCTAGATCCGTTAAGCCGTTGGGGCCGTGATTGAGTAACAAACATCCATACATCCATCCAAACTTTCGCATTTATAATATTTATTTGAAGAAATCTTGGGGTACTCTATGATTTCGGTATAAAAAGTAGCATGACCATGTCAAGTAAAATGGTCCTTTCCAGAGTTGCAACATATCTTAGTACCAAATTTTGTCGAAATGTGTAAAATAGATGGGCCGTAACAGCGTAGCAGATAGACAGAGAGGCAGACTGACAGACAGACAAACTTTCACACTTATACAATTAGATAGTATTGATGTTAAGTAGCATATTTCAACTTACGTGTTATTCTCTCCTGTTCTATGTTAGGTCTAATCACTTCGATAACGATGTCTGAGGGTTTGATCTGCGAGGGCGAAAGCCTAGCTATACTAGGGCTGCGGTAAGCATACTTACTCGAGCCTCGGTTTGCAGAGCCAGAACCTAAAAGATAAGATGTGATTGGTAGACCAATTTAAGATTCACTTCATGATTTGAAAGCGCTTGTAAAAGTTTATTCAATTAAAAACTTTGAATAAGGCTATTTATAAGTCCCACAAACTTATCTGACCCGGTGGCCAAAATTGGAACTAATTTTTGTGCCTGTTTAGTATCTGTTTTTAATTTATTTTTCACTACTAGACTTTTTGAATTGGAAAATAAATAGAAATAGGAACAAAATAAGAAATCGTTGCTAAATAAACATGCATGAGTTGCATGCTTCGAAAGATCTTTGGAAATAAAAATATTCTAACCATTTGAACGCATTATTGGCTCGGTATCAAATAAACTTTCCCTTGTCTGACATCCTGATTGTTTAGTATCCGGAACATCAAATGATATTTCTCTTGCTTCACTTATTTGATCCCTTTCTTCACTCTCTTTCTTTCTTCTCAATTCCTCCTTCTTTCTTAAGTTCTCTTGTTTTATTTCTTTCTTCTTTTTTCTCTCTTTCCGGTCAGTTTTTATGTCATCTATCACTTTTTCTTCTTTTTGCCATTTTCTTTCGTCGCTTTCAATTTTTATGTCCTCAATTTCATGTCTTTCTTTTCTTCTTGTCTTTCCATTACGTTCCTTTCTTTCGTCTTCTCTTTCCGAGCCATCATTCACCTTTCCACCCCAGAGTTCTTCTTCAATATTTTGGTGAACTTCTGGTATGTAGTCTGAATCTATGCTGGTTGGCTGAAAAAGTTAAGAAGCTCAAATATATCAGTTTATGAATTTTGTGAAATATATGAATTTTACTGATCTAAGACAAGACCACTGAAGACAAAGCACTTAGCTTGCGATATAATTTGCTGACAGTAAGCCACTACAGTAACCGACGGAAAAATCTTCCGTCTTATGCTATTCTGTGCTATGACGACCAACGTTTGCTCACCAAATATCTTGAAAATTCTTTGTTCCATCTCTACCAACTTACTCTGTAACAGTAACTCTAACATCCCATTTCTTTGGACAGCATCGTTATAAATCTTATATAATAAAGTTAACAAAATCCTGAACATTTACCCAAAGAAAATTCATGACTGTAAAAGAACACTTAAAGACTGGCTAAAAACACTATCTTTTGATGAAACGGAGGCTCTTCTGCAGATTGTTCGGTAGGTGTAACTGTGGCTTTAACTGGAATACATGGATACGCACACTCATACAATACACTCATATACTCTCTCTCTCACACACACACACATACACACACACACACACACACACACACACACACTCACTTGCATGCCTGCATGATTATAACCTGTATCAAAATTGTACCAATATTTAATTATTGTTAAAATTGGAAGAGCTAGGCCTTCTGACACAGGTATTCTTATGCTTAACAGAAGGCCTCAGCCACAATAACTTGTTAATATTGTATATGGTAATAAATCATTTTCATTTTTTTTTCATTTCATTTAAAATCTCTCCGGCACAGTGGTGAGCGCTGTCGTCTTAATAAATGGGAGATCGCGATTTCTTTTTCCAGCAGTGACAATTTAGGAATTTATAATTTTTAAATTATTACTATACCTGAATGTATCACCGGTTGTAACTCACTTGTTTTGTCCTATTTTCGAAGGTCCGAGGCCCTTATTCGTAAGCCTGTTCACGCGACACGGCAGCTGAACGTTATTACAAACGGTGATACATTTATAGATATGATGAATAGCACTCACGATAGTTTAAACATTAAAATGTCTAAATTGTCTGTTCTGGTAGAAACCTACTGTTGGAGCTGCTGTTTTAGACTGCATCATCGACCAACTAACCAACCAGGAGAGATCGCAGACAATAGCTAACTTGCAGTAGAAAAAAATTACTCGCTACGCTCTTACCCGTGCTTTCTGCTGCAACTTCCTCTGCTGTTTGAACATCTCATTAGTCTGGTTGTCTCTCTCGAGACTCGCTCGGGGCCCAATATCACTTTGTAATCGCTTCGCATCGAGCAGAAGTTGACTACCGAACATGCTGTCCATTTTGTCTTCACAGGATTTGCTGATTTGCTCCTAGAATATTACCAAGTCTATGAGAAATAAAAACTACATTGCATTCATCGCGTATTTTTGCTGTCTCTTCTATATTATCTTCTTGATTGGTTCAGATGTCCAGCCTCCTATGCGGCTCGGAGGTTCAGTCCTCGCGTACGCATTTCTATATTTTCTGAGTTATTTGTGCTTTAATCAATTATATTGTAATATTATGTGTATCATGCAATTAATCATTTCTGTCATTAATCATCAATTCTTCTAATTTTAATTCATTCTGATTTAACAGTGACGGAAAATATTAAGAAAAAGCCCGCATGCCCAAGACTTCTCTTCGATTCTTAGTACTTAAAAGTACTAAATTTCGTCATAATTGGGTATACAGATGAATCTTGAAAATGATACAAACAGGCAGACCAACTTTTGCATTTATAATATGAGCATGCATAAGACAAACTCTAGGTAATTGCTCTAATTAGAGTAGAAAAACAACAATGAAGAAGTTACCTTAATAATCTTGTGGTCATTGTAGAGTTTCATGGTGCACTTAAAGAGGAACACCAAAATAATGCCAGAGAGGATGACGCAGAAGACGCTCACAATCCATTGGATCCCGGGCTGTGAGATCAGGGATTCTGTTGTGTGCTGTAAGAAATACCTGATTAAGTGGGCGATATGTTTTATTTTTTAATTTATAGACTAGCGCTTCGCTAGAATCAGACTTCCTGAAAGTAGTGATGCAGCCTAAGGTGGAGCGCGCTGACCTAGGAGATGCCTATTCACTCTTGATTTTAATTTGTTTCTCATAAACCATAAGGGTCACATTATTAATTTAAAAAAAATTGAACTAGTAATCCTACCTTACATAAATCCTTCTCTTCGTCAGCTTTGAGTCTGCAGTTCGCGTAGTTATCACACCTCAAAGAGAGGTCTATACAAGTGCTGTCTTGGCAGTCGAACTCTGTGATCGGGTCGCATGTATCTACAAAACGATTGAAAATTCAACGTTCTGCAGAGCTATCACGGATATGCTGCCTCAATCATTATGAGAATCTCAATCAAAATTATTGAAAACTAGCTGATGCCCGTGACTTCGTCCACGTGAAATAAGTATGTTTAATTCCCAGGAGAACTACTTAAATTTAAAAAAGAAAAGTAGCCTATATTACTCTCCTGGTCCTCAAATATACCCGAGTATTGCATTTTTGTCGATGGTTGCCTGTCCATTATGACACTTCATAGGGGTCCTTATATTAAAAGTAAAATAAATGGTTGGACAGAATAATATAATGAGTATAAAAGTCTATGTGGCGAAACGTTCATGTAAGTAGCTAAATGGCTATTTATTAAAAGGTCTACTAAATAAAATAAAATGTCTAAAGAGCAAATCGTCAATTTTTTGTGTACACTTATGAACATATTTAATGTTATAGATTTATAATCCTTATTTTATAAACGTCAAGGTACGTGGCACCAAACTCTCATGTTGAGTAATATTACTTTAGTATTGCTTTAAGCATTGGCAGCATGGCCCCATGAGTGTGGTGCTCCAGAGGACACAGCGCACCATACCCTAGTGGAGTGTGCAGCGTGGGGACCTCAGCGACACATTCTATCGCCGACATTATGAGGGGGCCTCTCACTGCCGAGCATCATCGTGCTGGAACGTGATGACGTCCTTCTGCGAAAATGCTATGGACTGAAGGAGGCTGCGGAACGGGAACGAGAGCTGGACACTAACGCTCCACTGATCCGCAGAAGACGACTGGGGGGAAGAAGGCGACGCTTTGCTCACCTTCTCCCGCCATAGTATGGGTGGCCAGGACTGTGCAGGACCCTATGGTCGGTTCAGCGTCGCGACGTCTCAGTCGAATCCAATACATCTTGGGACCCTGAGACCTCTCTTTCTAAACGCGGACTGTGCTGCTGGTTTTTAGTGGGTATTCTGCTTCCATCTGTGAGTCCCACATACCCGCCTTGCGCGGGATGCGATACATGGTACAGGCATGCCCTAAAGCTAGTTTAACTTACTATTTTTTGACAGATCCAATTTTCGGAAAGCAGTGAACGTGGCATTCAGCAACGTCTTATCCTTTAGCTCCCTCGCCGCGTACAAACGGACATACATTTTATTCCCCTCGTCCTCATAGTCGCCGGTCTTGGTTACTTGGCCTGTGTACACCGGAAAGGCCACGGAACCACAGTAATGCACAAGCCTGTTGAAATAAATGCCCTTGACTGCAATCTCACCTGATGGTGAGTGATGATGCAGTCTAAGATGGTAGCGGGCTAACCTCTTAGTGGTATGGCAGATATATTAAATCCATACCCTTCCTTTCCTCCGACATTATCGGAGATATTATGCGTTTTGAGAAATTAAATATTTATGTTAGATATAGTCAAACAAAATGTGTGTATTATGTGTGTATGCATTAATGTGTGTATGTGTGTGTGTGTGTATTTGATAATTAAAGAAAAATCTCAGGAAAAATACATACTCTTCAAAATATTCCAAAACACTTCCGAAAACTTGAATGAAATTTTGATCACATTCGTTGGGTTCTCCAACCGTGTAGGTGGTGAAGTTTAGATATATCTGAAAAGTTCAATCAATCAATTTTATTGCAAAGGGTACAGAGTTGTCTTATTCAAAATTATCTTTTCACCTCTCATGCTCTAAAAAGATGTAATTCTATAGCTTAGAGTAGGCGGACTACAGTAAGCATTTAGCCTCTAGGGATTATCAATCACGCCGCAACGGAGCTGCGGATCGATGTGATTTTTGGCATAGGTATAGTGCAGGACCTGGAGAGTGACTTGGCTACTTTTTTTCTCGGAAAATTAAGGAGTTCACGCGGGAATAACAAAAAACTTAAACCACGTGGACGAAGTCGCGGGCATTAATAAATTAACTAAGTGAATAAAATGAATCGATAAAATCTTATCAAATTACATCAAAAAATAAAAAATTAAAATTATGTCATTACATCTGATCAAGCCAAACCAAATAATAATAAGTACCTAATAATTAAAGCTATCAAAAAAATCTGCAACTCAAAAATAAAAAAAAAATTCTATAATGTTGAATATCTTATTAATTTTAATTTAATATTATAAATGTGAAAGTTTGGATGGATGTATGGATGGATGTATGGATGTTTGTTACTCAATCACGCGCCAACGGCTGAACGGATCTGGCTGAAATTTGGCACAGAGATAGATCATAGTCTGGAATAGCACATATGCTACTTTTTATCCCAGAAAATTAAAGAGTTCCCGCGGGAAACAAAAATTTGCTACTTGGTAATATATATGGTTTGACTAGCTAATGCTCGTCGTAGTTATATATCTCTGTGCCAAATTTCATCCAGATCCGTTCAGCCATTGGGGCGTGATTGAGTAACAAACATCCATCCATACATCCATCCAAATTTAATATACTTTATGGCCTGCCGGCACTTCGATGCTCCAGAGGTAGTCGCGCGGCGCATCCGCTGTCCTAGCCTTACAGTCTTTGTTCAATTTATGTGAATCGATCTTCCCGAACTTCCCCGATAGATGCGTAACGCATGTCTCTGGAACGCTGTCTGAAATAAAAATATATGAAATAATAATTATATCCCAATATAAAGAATGTATAGTAGTTATATAATTCTGGTTCCTACCTGGTTCAAAGGTTATCCATCGCCATTCAGCGCGGCAATGCTGCAAGTTTGATGGGTACCTTTGGCCCAGAGGCAACCAGGGTGGTCTTTTTGATCAGGGTTTTATTTTTATTTTTGTTAGTAGGTATATAAGGATTTTAGATTAACGTTTAGTCTATAAGTTTTTATTATATCTTGTAATTTTGTTTTAAATGAATAAATTTGAAGATATTTATTTAATAAAGTTTTAGAAGGGAATATAAAGAATAATAATATGTTAATGCAATCTCAGCTGAGATTAGCTCATCTAACGCACAAGTGTGTGCGCATATACAGGTGAGGTGAGCTCTCTATTCCCTTACTCTCGTAGGCGGTGGCAGTGGCGCGCACGATATGGAGGCATTTAAGCACTGCTTACCATGGCCCAATGCTTTATTTTCATCATATGCTACCAAAAAAGAGGTAGATACTACGTAACGATCGCCTACCCTGACTTCAAACGCTGTGCACACCATTACCCGATAGGACTTAAAGTTGGCCCGCAGAGGGATAAGGTGCAGAACCTGAACTTACATGATTACGTGCTCTCCGAGGTACGAGATTGAAACACCGCCAACTTCCTAACTCCTGGCTAGTACTAGGAAATTCCAAATTCATACATTTAAATTTCAGCCAAATCGGCTCAGTCATTGGTCGTGAAGGTGTGACAAATGACAAACATCCAATTCCAAACATACAAACTTACAAAATATTGTTGGTAAGATAAGACAACATCATTTAAAAAATTTAAATGCACGACTGCCCTGCCCAATTGTTTTTTTTTTTTGGGAAAAAAATATTGCCTGTGCCAATCTGGAGGATGTAAGGATTCTAACAATACCCCTTACATTCAAATCTGTTCAGGCACATAGAAGTTACGGTGGAATAAATGAACTCACATACACACATGAACTCTGAAAATATTATATTACACTCCTTTTATGGGCAGTCGTGTAATAATAACTGCCTTGTTGGTCTAGTGGTTAGCATGTTTGACTGCGGCTGACGAGGTCCCTGGCTCGAGTCCCGGGTCGGCTTTGTTAAGTGTTTTTTTCTGACTAGAAATTCTCAGTACTAGCTCGGAGTCAGGAAGTTGGCGGTGTTTCACCCCCGTGCCTCGGAGAGCACGTTAAGCCGTCGGTCCCGGTTATTATCACTAACGTGATAATAGTCGTTAAAGCTCGCCAACCCGCATTAGAACAGCGTTGTGGGTCTAAGCTTTAATTCCCTCTCTCCTATGAGAGTGGAGGCCTGTGCCCAGAAGTGGGACGTTTATAGGCTTTAGTCGTGATGGTCGGATGTAATAAGATTAAAACATACTAGTGGTTCGCCCCGAACTGAGACCTCGCGGTGACATCTATTGACATCAATGTGAAGTTCTGTTAAAAATACTGAAGCTCATTAAAAATTAAATAATTTAGTTTTCTTACAATATTTATCTAATTTTAGTATTTGTTGTTCAAGTACAGGATATAATTCTAATAATTGTTCAAGTTTCAGGCTCATCCTTTCTGAAAATTTAGAGTTCTGAGGTCAACTTTGGACGTTAGAAAATCTCCACTTTGAAAGCCCCCCATTTCGTCAATATTAGGGGAAAAATTAAAAAAAAATTAAAAATTTTTTGGGCTCTATTCCTACTTATCTTTAAAATTATATACCGCAACCTTATGTAATGCTATAAAAAATATTTTACTTCGCATTCGCTTCTATGAGAGCCCCCCTGAAATAAAGATTTTACAACTTTTTAAGCCATATTCGGCTGGAGACCATTGGTTTACATATTATATTTAAAGCTGAAGTATTTACGTTCAGTAATTCAGAAGTTATAATGCTCTGACAGATGGACGGACGGACGGACAAGTGCAAATTCACTCAAGTAGACTCAGAGACCTTCGCTTCGTTCGGTCAATTAAAATGAACTTACAGCTCGTGTCCTTTGGTATGAAATCGATTTGGATCCTGAAACCCGTATATTCTATGGTTTCATCTGAATGAAACTTCAGCCACGCGTAAGGGCCAGTAGTGGTGATTTGGGCCGGGAATTGGTCCCCGCACAATTTCCCCAAGAGATCGTAGTATCCTCTATCACCATCGCGAATCTAGTAAAAATATAATATTACTAGCTGATGCCCGCGACTTCGTCTGCGTGGTTGGAGGTTTTTTGGTTTCCGCAGGAACTCTAATTTTCCGCCATAAAAAGCCTATGTCCTTCCCCGGGATACCATCTACCCCTGTACCAAATTTCAGCAAAATCGGTTGAAAAGATGGACCAGGAAAGCGTAGCAGACAGACAGACAAGCACACTTTCGCATTTATAATATTAGTATGGATTATAATTATATTAATATTATATTATTTTTATATATTATATCAGTTGAATATTATTAATGACTAGCTGATGCCCGCGACTTCGTCCGCGTTTATTAAGGTTTTTAATTCCCGCGACAACCCTTTAATTTTCCGGGATAAAAAGCCTATGTCCTTCCTCGGGATACATCATACAACCCTGTACCAAATTTTATCCAAATCGGTTGAAAAGACGGGCCGTGACATACAGACAGACAAGACTGACCGACAGACACACTTTCGCATTTATAATATTAGTATGGTTTATGTGCACAGCCCTTTCCATTCCGAGAAGAGATTCATGCTCAGTATTGAGCCGGCAATGGTTTGATAAGAGAGAAGTTAACTGTTAAGTATATCATTTTCATTTACTGGATTACAAGTTTTAATCTGACGTGTAAATCCTTTCTAATTCTCTTGCTACAAATCATTTCATATGATTTTTTAATCGGCTGTTAAATTTTTTGTATTACTACAGACGCATAAAGTCATAGTTGATAGAACACTTACTTCTAAATAATCATTGTCACATTCCGGATGCTCTTCTATATGGAACATGTCAATGAATGTCAGCTGGATAACATTACCTACTGGAGCTGAAATGTTTTTTTATTTTAAAATATTTCCTGCTATAATTACAATAGGATATATTTAAACAATTATTGCAAAATCTAAAGAAAATAATGATTGTTCTGATTGCATAAGGATCTAATATTAAAAAGTATTTTTATAAGTTTACTGAAAACTAATATTATTATTATTTTAGTATTACTTACCACGTATTACCGTTGTACAATGAGTACTGCTGGGGTAATTAACATTGTCATTGTCCCCAATATGAGGATGTGATAACAACATTTTACCCTTTTCAAAAGTGAAACTATCACATTTACTAACTTTTTCATCCCTTCTGACTCTCTTCTTCCTTTTAAAACTTTTTATAGAACGAGTTATTTTTCTCAATTTATCAACATCATCACTATGAACATCTATATGACTATCTACAATGTCATCATCATCATGTTTTTCTCTATGTATTTCATCATATTTTTCAACATTTTCAACAGCAATCTCTCTTTCCCTAAAACCGTTTTTCTTATATTTTGAATAATCTACATCATATAGTCTACTGTAAACCACATTATATACATGACTCCTAGCATAATTTATTCCTAGATTTTTATCATAAATATCTTTTTTAACTAATCCTTGTATAGTTTCCTTTAAGTTGCGCATATTTTCATGCTTTGTACTATTATCAGCTGTTTGTTCTGATATTACACCAACAGATGAACAAACTAGAACAAAAATAACTATTTCAATTGGATAATAATCATCATGATCATAAGGATCAGATTCTAGCATTAAATCTGTTAGTATTCTCCAAATTTTTTAGCTTTTATCTATTTTAATAAAAAAATTCTACATCAATGATTTTAACTATGTACTTACTAAGTGCCAAATGCAACAGGAGTACTGCCGGTGATGTCATTGCCTGCCAGTTGCCGTCCACTCATCCTCAGTGACCACATCAGAACCAAATCCTACTCGTCGCTCCCACGGACACTTACTTTCACATTTCTGTACTATAAACTATTTAATTGTCTTATTTTGTAGCAGTCCTGTAAGTTTAATTTTTTGAGGTTTTCAAAATATCATTTGATAAAACAAAACACTTCTATTTCTGCCCTCGTATCTGAAACGAAATGTAGATATAAATTTTATTATACAAAACAAAAGTGCTAGAATACCTAAATTATTAAAAAGAAAAGGTTTACACACACGGAAAGGTTTCACAGCTCAAACCACTGAACGGATCGGGCTGAAATTTGCTATGCAGATAGCTGTTATGACGTAGGCCTCCGCTAAGAAAGGATTTTGAAAATTTAACCCCTATGTGTGGGTTAAATTTTCAAAATCCGGGGTTTGAAATTTGTTTGAAAAACGAACTTAACGTGAGCGAAGCCGCGGGCTAAAACTAGTCAATGATATAAAAAAGACAGAAAACAGATGTAAGACATAATACCTATCAGTTAATTTTTACAATCTTTACTATGATAAAAAAAACATACGCGCCGAATTAAGAACCTCCTCCTTTTTTGGAAGTCGGTTAAATAGCGTAAAATTGAACTTTATCAAGCCAAACAATAAGATACTGATTTAATTTTAAAAGCTGCTAAAAAAATAAAAGAGTTTGTACGCTGCTTGGCTGTTCGGAACGTTTTGATTTGTCTTCATATTTTCCGATTCAAACCGAGTTTCTGTAATATAGCTCGAGGTCGCTGTACGTGTCGGCCCAGATTATGTCCCACGCTAAATTGGTGTATATTTAGATTCCATAAACCTAGTGCAGTGGTGTTAATACCTTCAAGTGAGATTTAGGGAGCTTTTTTGAAGTAGAAACTTCTTTAGGCGCGTTGAGCACTTTTTGGTAGGGGGTAAAAATGTATATTCGCGTGACCGAAGTGCTCGCGTGACCGACATGCTCGCGAACAGCGACATGCTCGCGAACATATAAAAATACTACATTCGAAATTTTAATAATTTTAATTTTTAAAAAATAAAAAAATTCGTTTTCACTTCTATCGGCAGTCCATATGACTGCCATTTTTTTATTTTAGGACATCCAAGAGGTTACAATAGATTAACAGGAAAAATATAGCTAGACTAGCTGATGCCCGCGACTTCGTCCGCGTGGATTGAGTTTTTTTTTGGTTAACAATCACGCGGGAACTTTTCAATTTTCTGGTATTAAAAGTAGCATATAATGTGTTATTCCAGACTATAATCTACATCTACTTTGAGTAACAAACATCCATACATCCATCCATCTATCCATCCAATCTATAATATTATAGAATAGAGTATATAGTATAGATAATAGAGTACTTAATATGTATTATTGTAAAACCACTTGCAATAATATAATGTTAAATTTATTGGCCACAGACAAACGAAATAAAGGAATAAAAGATAGAAAATAAATAGAAATTAAGAACAGTGATGAGATCCAGCAAGCTGTGGCAGACAGCTAACTGGATCTATATAGTGCCGTTACACAAAAAATAATACCTATAAGAATACAAACTGACCCGTGATTATATTGTTGACCCGTGTAATAATTATAATGATTTGACTTTGACTTTAAATTAAATTTAAAATTAAGTTTGCTTTTGTATTTAAGAGATTTTGTATTTATCAGTTATACGCACGCGCGTAAAACTCAGGTGTTTTGTTCGTTGTTTATCACTCGAGTGCCATCTAGCGGCACTATGTGAACGTAAATACCCCACTCTGATCGGTATTTTTGAATGTATTAAAATTTATAAAAAATTCAACTTTTTTTCCCTGTGATTTATACCAAACTTTATACCAAAAAAAAGGTATTTTCTTTTCGTTTTTGTGCATAATTAACCGAAAAATCATCAAATAAACTTTTGGACAAAGAACGAAATTTTCATGAGTCATGTTATCAAATCAGTTATTTAGTAAAATAAATTTAGATACTTACAACATTATCATATTTATATTATTATCATTAAATTAAAAATCATATCTTCTTCTCTATTTTATTTCTCTCTGGCATTTAGCCCAAGAGTATCTCGACATGGACAATTTGAACAGAATCATAATTTGTTAATTAAATTCTAGAAGAAATTAACAAAAATTATGAAAATTCTATTCATTATAATTAAATGATAAATGTGGCACAATTTATAGACTTCAACGTTTAATTAGTGCGTAAAATGACGAGTTGTGTGGTGGATACCGTCTAGACGCCACACGCCTGGCGCGCTGCCAGCGGGAGACATTTTATCTTTACGAGAAGCACGTTTGACGCGATTCAAGGAAAACTTCAAATCTTTCTACTACACATCTATTCAAGCTGTCATTGAAATATCGTGGTGGATCACCTGTCATTGGCAAAGTGCATTGTGCTGGTGTGGCACTAATAAAGGCCATAGAACAAAATAAGAAGAAGAATCGTGGTGGATAGCATAGACTGAAAAAATATGGATACTTACTTATAGATTTTTGACCGCGCTAAAAATACATTATTATCTATATATATAAAAATAAAACCCGTTTTCCTTGGTCACGGCATCACGCGTGAATGGCTGGACCGATTTCACTAATTCTTTTTTTGTTGTATTTGTTATTATTAGAAGAAGGTTCTTACGGAAAAAAATATTCAGAAAATCTCTCAGAAATATTGAAAAAAGTACATTTAATTTTGCATACTAAGGCGGTACGAAGTTCGCCGGGTCAGCTAGTAAATATATAAAAATGAAACCCGTTTTCCTTGGTCACGGCATCACGCGTGAATGGCTGGACCGATTTCACTAATTATTTTTTTGTTGTATTTGTTATTATTAGGAGAAGGTTCTTACGGAAAAAAATATTAAGAAAATCTCTCAGAAATATTTTTGCATACTAAGGCGGATTACCTATTTAAAATTTTGGCGAGTGGTTTTGAGGTCAAATTTAATCCAGTTAGTAAACACTACTAGTGAATTGATTTGATAAGAAAACACTGAAACATTTTATAATTCCATTTGTACATAACTAACCTGAGGAATTTATATTTCATTATTATGATTCCGAGATATTGGTTATTGTGTAGACTGGAGAGATCTTATCCCTTTTTTCATTGTGTGCCGTATTTCTTAGAAAATAATTCTATTCGACTGTGTTTGGTCTTTGACCGAATAGTACAAATAATTTATTACTCAATTACTTAATGAACTTACTCGCTATATTAATGTCCAACCAAATTTTGGTCACGGAGCCAAGATACCAATACTGTGGCCAAGCTCCGCAGAGATGCAATCTGCGTATGAAATATGTATGCGCAAACACTCTCTATATAATTACTCTTAAAGCCCGATGGGACGGAAAATCCGACACGACCGAAAAGAGATCATGCGCTACTGCGCTAAAGCACATAACATTGTTGAAGTATCAACAATGTTATGTGCTCTAGCCGAACCACCGATCACAGTTGTCGTTGTGTGGTGGTTAGTATGTGCTGTCGAACATACTAACCACTGGGCCAACGAGGCAGTTAGTATAATTTATTGTAACCCAATTTACTCGGTTACCTACCCAAAATCCAAAAAAAGGGTCAAAAATTACATCGGCAAGTATTCTTAATATAAGTTAATGAACCACGACTTATTCATAGCATTTTTTTTCATTGCAATGCGCATGCGCATACGGTGAGCAAACCAATCCCCGAAAAGTGTGGTAGTAGGTAGTAGCCTAAACAGTACGTAGACCATTCAAAATATGTTTTAAATAAACACAATTCGATAAAATCAATCGATAGTATTTTCTTGAAACGACAAAACTGCAGATAGTTTTCTTTGACCTCTCTAAAGCAATTGATCAGGAGTAACTTAAATTTACTTACTTCAAGTATTAATTTATCAAGCTGCATTAAAATGTGTTAGGTAGACTAACAACCTGAAGTTGCTAGAAGCTGCTGGAAGCAAGCGGCACTAAAGCGTGTCCTTTGAAGATCTTTGGAAGAAACTTATCATTGAATGTCTATAGTTCGAAACGGCGAAGGTAAATCACTTGGGAACAAATAGTTTCTTTCCACTTCAATACTAATTTGTCACTATTCTGGCCTTCAGCATCACACGTGTCGTAAACCTTGGTGGTTCATTTTTGGAGACGTTAACAAACAATCTCAATGATAAATTGTTAAAGAACGTTGACCAAGAAAATATCGAATATCCGAGCGATGAATTTCTTGGCAGCTTCTTCTAAGTAGAATCAACTTTCAATTCCACCACACAAATAAATCACGTCACCGCACTTCAAATATTCGGAAGCGTAAAATCGCCTATCCCGAATCCACAATTTATGTGCTCACGCGTCGAATGCCGGGACAATACTGAAACTGAAAACATACTGATCTCTGGAAGCTGGGAATTAGAAATTGGATGGGATAGTGTTGTCTCTCTCTTAAGCTGCGGAATCTTAAATTAAAAGAATGTCGGAATAGTTTATGGGTTAATCACACGGAATTGAACTCGCGTGTTATTTTCTGAATTGGGTATTTGACAAATAGCCATATATCAGCAACATTTTTTCAAACGTCAAAGCGCGTCCTAAGTATGGGATTTATCTGAAATTCTGAAATTATTATTAAAGTTCGACGCACTTTTTTACTTTAATCGATTGTTTAAAATGGTTATTCAAAATAAAACTATCATCGATATTACGACTTTTGGGAGATCCTCTATTTAATAATAAAAAAAATGTATTAAGTCAAGTCAAGTCAAAGAACGTTTATTCAATTTAGGTAGGTATACTACACTTATTGACGTCCGGTTATTTATAACTTCGAGTAACAATATAATGGTGATAATCAGTACGACATCTTAAACTAAAGCTACGAGGGTTCCAAACGCGACCTGGTCTGAGAAGAGCCCACAACAAACTCAGCCAGTTTTTTTTTTCATTATCACCATTTCACAATCATCTTAAATAAGGAACTATCAGAGCCATTAGAGAAAATCATTGCCAAGCTTCCTTGTCATTTAAATAATCCTTTTAATTTATTTGAATAGTAGTCAAATACCTACCCAATTTATGTACCTACCTCAATCTAAAATTTTCCAATATTTTCCTCGTGGGCCTTCTGCTGGTCAACGTAGGAGGTGACCATAGGTAAGCCTTGCGCCGCTTGCCTTGTTCTGGGGTTCTGCTAACGCTGCGCTATCCACTGCTCGGTCGCCATTCCTTATGCACATACGTGACTGTTAATGTCATGTAACACACATCAGCAATATGACTGATGCCTATGCCAAAAAAAAAAGATACGCGCTGAATTGAGAACCAACCTCCTCCTTTTTTGGAAGTCGGTTAAAAATAAATTATTTCTTACTGTTTATTAAATAAAGGGTCTTCCAAAAGACCTAAACTTCACATCTTCAGTTTAGTTTTAAGCGTGATAATCCCTATTATACATCTCCTTGCAAAAGCCTTACAATCGCGTTTTACACAAACAAGATCTTGAAACTTTGTGATTCAATTTCTATACTAGGACTTTGCTTTACATAATTTCAACGAGAAAACTTAAATTTTCCGGGATAAAATGACTTAAGTAACGTTATAAGCTACCTCAATTGCAATTGGGTTCAGTCATTGTGGCGAGAATAATTATTTTATCGCATCATACCAAGTTACAAATGACCTTGAAAATTAAACAGTTCCCGTGGGAATTAAAAAACATATTCCATGACACACAGAGAAGCAGGCGAAGTCGCAAACATTTCCATATTTTTACCCCCTACCAAAAAGTGATCACCGCGCCTAAAGAAGTTTTCACTTCAAAAAAACTTTTACAGCAAATTAAACAATGCTCAACTTGCGCTACTGAAAACCAAAAGCCTGAAAAAACCTGAAAGTAAAGATGAAAAGCAAACAAAGTAGATAGCAAAAAGATTGAGATCCAAAGGAATTAAAACACTATCACGAACAAGTACTTTCAAAGATCTTTCACGAACCGTTTTAAAATTCATGCAACACCCGATCTCCGAAATACATCTGTATCTGCTCGATTCAGAACAAAATGCATTCGATTTTATCTCTTTTCCTTTAACCGGGAAAAGAAATGAAAATGAATAAAAGATATAAAAGGAATCCCGTGAATAGCGTGTAGTGCATGCATCCGGCGGTTTTGTGTTCTCCCGAGCGTGCGAACATGCTGAGAGCACGTCGATTTTTCGCTGATTTTGATATATTTACTGAGACTTGAGGGACGAGTGGCCTAGTTTTTTTTTTTAATTTATTTATTGTGACGACGCATATCTGTCGATTGAGATTGTAAAGCAACGTTGACTCAAGACGGTAACTGGATAGGTGACCGAATTTAGAGGTTCAAAGTTATTATCATTAACATCTGATAATAATCGTTAAAAAAACCTAAGAGTTTAAATACTCTTAGTCGAGTCGTATGCCAAAGGACGTGGGAACCCACCGCATTATTATCCCAAGAAAACACCTTCCATTATTTAGTTTTTATCAAATTTTGTGATGCTGTCACTTTTTGATAAGTTTATTCCGGGGTTGACACAAATAAGTGGGCGTTAAACAGACAATTTTAGATCCATCCATATAAACTTTTAAATTTATAATATAATATGTAGAAACAACTAAAATTTGTTTTTTACAATGCGCGCTACGCTATGGTGCTTTGGTTCTGGTTCGAACACGCGACTTCGTCTGCTACGAAGATTTTTTAAGATTAATCTATCTAGATATCCGAATGCCTTTGTTTACAATACGATTAGTTGTTGAGCCGCAAAAAGGTCTAACATATTACATTCGCATTTATAATATTAGTAGGAAGTTATATGGATTAATTCATACTTTCTTTTATCCACTACAAATTAGCCCTTGACTGTGGTAAGGTAAGACCTGATGGTAAGTGATGATGCAGTCTAAGATGGTAGCGGGCTAACCTGTTAGAGGCATGGTAGTTACATTAAACCCATACCCCTATTCGGTTTCTACGCGGCATCTTTTCGGAACGCTAAATCACTTGACGGTACGTCTTTGCCGGTAGGGTGGTAACTAGCCACGGCCGAAGCTTCCTACCAGGCCAGACCATGGAAATTATAAATTCCCAAATTGACCCTGCCGGGGATCGAATCCGGCACCTCCGCAGTTTTAGACAACAGCGCTCAACACTGCACCACGGAGGTCGTCAAAACTTTGTCAACAATACCAAATTATTATTTTTAACCGACTTCCAAAAGAGGAGGAGGTTCTCAATTCGGCGCGTATTTTTCATAAAATATCGCAAACTGTAGTGAAAACTGCATAGTACTTATGAAAATGTTTAACCTACGTTCGGATGTGCTTCCCACAGACACAGATAAAAGGAATTGGATTTTATTTATTTTCATTTAACGGCAAAAAGAAATGGAAACGAATAAAAGATATAAAAGAAATGCAACGAATGGCGTGTACCTACTGGATGCGGTTCTGTGTTCTCTCGTGCGTGGAACCAGGCTTGAAGCTTGGCGATTTTTCACTGACTTGGATATGTCACCGTAAAATTTAAAAACTATCTCTAGATTGTAAACTGTCGAAAGATTGTGAACCGTTCAATGTTCTGGTATTATTTTTGAAATATTTATCTTATTAACGTTTTCTTGTCTCTTTCTTGTACAATCCACGCGCGAGTTGAATGCAGACGTACGTGTCACCACACATTTACTCTGTATTCAACTCGCGCGCGGACTATAGGTTTAGTTAGGGTTTGACATAAATATTCAGGTGGGTAATTTAGTATCTATCGGGTTAATATACCTAATAGATTACAATTTACCGAAAAATAATGCGCTAAATGGTAAGCGGTTGTTGCGGTTCACAATCTGTCGACAGTTTACAATCTATCGATATAAAAAGCATTAGATTACAATCTAACGGTTTTTACAATTTTAAGGTGACATATATACCTACTGCGACATTGAATGCGGCGCGACGGTTGTCTGGGTACAATAATTTAACTTATACTCAAACTAATATTATAAACATCTTCTGTGTTCCCTCATGCAGTGGCGTGCACAGGAATTGAAGCTAGGGTAGGCATTAGTTAGTCAGAATACCTATTTACTGACTGGTATAATGAAAAATGGACATTGACCTATTTCCGTTAGGGTAAGTGGTGCTTGTATGCCTCTATGAACTGCACGCCACTGCCCTCATGATTATAATATGGGGCTCTTCAAAGGGCGGATAAACAAATATCTCAAAAGCCAGCAACGCACTGGCGGTTCCTCTGGTGGCGGTAATCACTTACCATCAGGTGACCCGCCTGCTCCTTTGCTCGCTATATATAGCTAAACATAACATAACAAACATATATAAAACTAGATGATGCCCGCGACTTCGCGCGTGGATTAAAGTATCTTGATTCCCGCGGGAACTCTTTAATTTCCCAGTATAAAAAGATCCCGGGATGAAATCTACCTGTATAATAAATTTCATCCAAATCGATTGAACAGATGGGCCGTGAAAGCGTAGCCGCCAAACAGACAGACACACTTTCGCATTTATAATATTAGTATGGATTTAACTGCCTCGTTGGTCTAGTGGTGGCGAAGTAAGAAAGTGTGTCTGTCTGTCTTTCTGCTACGCTTTCATGGCCCATCTATTCAACCGATTTTGATGAACAGATTTTGATGAAATTTGGTACAGGGATAGGTTTTTATCCCGGAAAATTAAATTTCCCGCGGGAATCAAAAATCAGACGAAGTCGCGGTCATCATCTTGTAGCTAACTCACCTGAATACCAATGCATAGTTAATTTAAATAACCAAATAAACAGCTTATAATATTGTCAAAAATATTATTCCCTTTTTCAATTCTTCTTTTCTACTTTACTTTAATCTCTCGTATAACATACTTTGGTATGTTCTCGAAATTGGCAGTATCTGGAAGTAAGTTGATAAAATAAACTTAATTATACTCCGGTTCGTTGGTGAATCGTAGATTTAATCCGCTAAGCTGGTACAAGGCTCGGTAAAGCTACATACAGACGTGCCAACTTCCAGTAAGTTGGCTGCCTACGAGTTCCAGGGTACTTAATGTAAAATAGTTACAAAGTGTATTTTGTGGCGAGATGTTTAATACCTCCTCTCCTTATACAAGCTACTTCTAGGTATATGTTGAAAAAATGAATATGAGTAAGACGAAAGTTATGTCTAACGCTCATGTTCCGCTCCACCCAGTGATCGTTGAGAGCTCTGCACTCGAGATTGTAGACGAGTACGTGTACCTGGGACACACAGTGCAGCTGGGTAGGTCCAATTTCGAGAAGGAGGTCAACCGCCGAATCCAACTCGGCTGGGCTGCGTTCGGGAAGCTTCGAGATGTCTTCTCGTCCAAAATACCTCAGTGTCTGAAGACCAAAGTCTTCGAACAGTGCGTGTTGCCAGTGATGACTTACGGATCCGAGACATGGTCGCTGACTATGGGCCTGATAAGAAGGCTCAGGGTCACTCAGCGGGCGATGGAGAGGGCTATGCTGGGAGTGTCCCTACGTGATCAAATCAGAAATGAAGAGATCCGTAGGAGAACCAGAGTCACCGACATAGCCCGAAGAGTTGCGAAGCTGAAGTGGCAATGGGCGGGGCACATAGTTCGGAGAACCGATGGACGTTGGGGTCCCAAAGTGTTGGAATGGCGACCCCGCACTGGAAGGCGTAGCGTCGGTAGACCCCCCACACGGTGGACGGACGACATCAAGAGGGTCGCGGGGAGTCGCTGGATCCAGGCGGCGCAAGACCGTGGCTTGTGGAGGACCCTACAAGAGACCTATGTCCAGCAGTGGACGTCCATCGGTTGACGACGACGACGACGACGACGACGACATACTATTATAATTTGTGTGAAATAATGTGTAAAATATGTTAAAAGTGTGTTTGTCTGTCTTCTGTTTCACGGCCCATCTGTTCATCTGTTGACGTTTGGTGCAGTTACAAGCTGCACCCCGGAAAAGGATATAGGCTTTTTAAATTGTTTTTTATTTGTTATTTTTATCCTGTTTATTTAAATTATTAAAAGGAATTGGAGTTCCCACAGAATTTTCAAAAAACCATCTATACTCAATGCTCAATTTATTTATAACATGTAAGACATACAGGTGTCCATGTTACGTCATGTTTTGACTCTACCACTCTACCACCACTCTACTACCTCGGAAAGCAGTTCTACTGAGAAAAGCCAGCAAAAAACCATATCCACGCGGACGAAGTCGCGGGCACCTATCTATGCTATGCTAGCTTGTGTTAAATGAAGTAATATTGAATACGAAAACGATATTAAATAAAAGATATTAAGTGAAAATATAAAACATAAAATATTAAAGAAGCTTAAAGTCTGTTAGGATACTTATTTTTTTCATACCATTTTGTTTTGGAACAAATAGCAAGAGCAGGCCAATTTCCATGTAAATTCACTGCAGCGTCGCCTATTTTGCTTTTCTATTGGAAAACAGAAATGGAAAAGTTATGGAATCGATTCCACTCTATTGTCAGCTGGAAAACCAGAAATTGAAAAGTTTAGGAATTAATGCTGCACTATTTCTGGCTTCTTTTATTTTTGTTTTCCTCAACGGCGTTGTTCGTTGTTCTTGAGGATTCTAGGTGTTGATTTTTCGGTGTTTTCGTATTTTCGGAAGAGCTTTTAATTTTTTTTATTTCCTTTTTCCACTCCTTCCTTTCAGTTATTTTTATTTTCCTGTCAGTTTTCTGGTTAATACACTTTCTTATTATCCTTAACTTGCATGTGATATTTGCGATTTATTGATAAGTTAAAAGAAACATTATGTAACTAAAATAAACTAATATTATACACTAGCTAATGCGGGCATTAGCTAGTGTATAATCTTCGTCCGCGTGAATTGAGGTTTTTTGGTTCCCGCGGGAACTCTTTGATTTTCTTTTTTCGATTTTCCAGACTATAATCTATTTCTGTGCCTGAGCGTGATTGAGTAACAAACATACATCCATCCATCCATCCAAAAAAAATATGAGTTTGAGTTTATGCTACAATTAGATACTGTATTCATTCTTCCGAATACGGCAAGTATGCAGGATGCAAGGATAGTAATTGAAACAGAACATCTACGAAACTACTAAATGCTTCGTTCAATGCTAATGTTCTAGCTTTTGTTTGCATAATATCTTGGGACTTTGATAAATAAGAGGTAAGTAGTAAACGTAAACAGGAAATTACCTTGCCTATAGAGTTGTAAAAAAAAAAAAAAACATACAGTCGAATTGAGAACCTCCTCCTTTTTTTGAAGTCGGTTAATAAAATCCTTGACAGTAAATACACTAATAATCTGAGCATAGTATTTATATGAATACTAATATTATAATTTACAGTTTCGATGGATGGATTGATGGACGTTTGTTACTCAATCACGCCAGAACGGATCTGGATAAATTTGACAGAGAGATAGATTATAGTCTGGAATACACACATAGGATACTTTTTATCCCGGAAAATTAAACAGTTTCCGCGCGAACCAAAAAACCTCAATCCACGCGGACGAAGTCCCGGCATCAGTTGTTAATATTTTACGATCTGTAAATATGGATAAGTGTTTTTTTTTATTACTTTACAGTTAAATACTTACATTTTCAAATAAATAAAAGGTTGATAAATGTTTCCCTCGTAAAGCATTTCCGAATAAAGTACTAAACACTGATGAAAACTGCATTGAAATCGAAAAAGTTTAGTAAGCGAATGCACGGACCAACGCGCTTTGTTACATAGTATTTACGAATAGCAAATTAATTATTTACATTTGCAAATACCGCCATTAAACGTATGGAAATGAAATTGTTATTATTTCGGGTTAGTGTGAAATCTCGCCAACGTGAAACGAATTCGAACTTTGATATGTTTTTTGGATTAAACGAAACTTTTTACTCAGAGCTCTTGGCTCCTTGAGTTGAAGGCTCTTGAAGGCTACCTATACCAGGTTCGATCCCTGACAGGGTCAAATTATTAGTGATAGGGGTTAGATAATTTCTGATTGTTCTCTGGTCTAGTCTGGTAGGAGGCTTCAGCCTTGTCTACCTACCAATTTTACGCAAGGATGTATGGAAGAACTTGAGCTTTCAGTCAAGAGAGTCAAAAGTCCATTTTACTTTGACGTTAATATTGATTCATTGTTCGAATTCAGTCTTCGTTAGCGACATGTAAAATCTCATACTTGTAAGTCTCAAACTGAAACACTAACATGCTCTGGCTAATTACGCTTTCATGTAGCAGTCGTTCTACTCGCGGGAATTATCCTTTTTATGCTTAAACTTCTGTGGTAACTACTGCCCAACTGTTGCCACTGTCAAAGGAGATACGTTTTTTCTTACCAGTCGGTCGTGGAGGCGTCTAGTCAGAGCAACGCTGCGGGGGGAGTGTATATACAAGCTGGCATAATTTTCAATACACAACTCTCTCAGTCTAATGTAAAATTTGTATTTATTTTATTATTTTTGTACAAAGTATTATCTTAAAACTAATAGAAAAAGTGGACAAAAGTAGAGCTTATCTCTAAAAAAGTAACCTCTTGACTCTTCCAGCCTTCCTTGAAATTGAATTGTATGCAGATTGAAAGTGTATACGAACTACGAAGTACGGTATATACTGGTAATTCTTTATTTATTAAACACGCCTGGGACATAACAGTTGCCCAATCGTCTACCCAGGCTACGAAAAATATCTTATTATTAAAATTAAACTAGACATAAAATAAAATTAAACAAACTAGACAAACTAGACATAATTAGATTTTAAAACTGAAATAAAACACTCATTAAAACACTACCTATTTAATTAATAGGTAGTTTATTAGTATTTTTCTAACATGTATTGGTATATTGGTATGGTATACCATGGTAGCTTGGTCTGTCATTTGTATGGGCGTAGATCCACTGTATGAATATAGTACAGTGTTATGCTACTTAGCTCCACCTGCCAAAAACACCGGTCAAACTTAAGTTAGGGTTCGAGTTACTGGAGGATCAAAAAGTTTATTTGAATAAAAAATGTTTGACTGTGAAAAAAATTTCTTTTGACTTTTGCGTTTGCAACTATAAGAATCTCCGAGGCACGTTAAGCTGGTGATAAACCGGGACCGATTCCGGTTATTATCACTAACATGATAATAGTCGTTAAAGCCCGCCAACCCGCATTGGAACAGCGTTTGTAATAAGCGTGGTGGGTCTAAGCTTAAATTATTACCTCCTAAGAGAATCGCCCTTTACTTTGACGCTAAAATTTGAAACATTTTAGCGTCAAAGTAAAGGGCGATTTCAATTGCGGTTCCAATAGAATTTGATCTCATACTAACCCCTAACCCTATATTAAAATTTTCGCAATCGAAACAGCCGATATCGCAGAATTGAATCAGACTACACAGTAGAGTTAGAAAGGATATTTCTTACGTTATAAGAAAGTTACCAAAAAGCTTTAAACTCTGTCTCTCTTCCTCAAGTATGGATAGCGAGAGAATGAGTACCTACCTGTATGTAACTATTTTAGGAGTACTACCGCAAAAAATACGCTTTGAATTGAGAACTCCCTCCTTTTTTTAGTCGGGTAAAAATATTGAAAAGCAACGAATCACAACCATTAATTTATTGTGTCAAATCGATATCTCAACTTTCGTAATCGACCAGTCGATACACAGAAATCGTATCACAGAAGTCAATATCACAATCGAATCAGACGACACATTGTACCGTTAGAGAGGATATATCTCAAGATGTAGGCACTAAGTGACCCCTAATGCTAGTTCACGTCGACTTGGAAGGCTCTCAGTGCACAATGCAGCGCGGACAAAGCGCCCCTAACTCAGCCTTAAGCCGCTCCGAACGCTCGCTCGTTGCATCTACCACACGTTTGCTCGGACAGTCTTATTTTTGAAGTAAAAACTTCTTTCGCCGCGTTGAGCACTTTTGGTGACACCGCGTTGTTACGAAGACAAAAGGTCTTAAATATAAATATTATAAATATACTACGAGTGCATTCGCAATTAAACTGTGATGCCTTTGTTTTAAGTTCTATTTTTTTTTGCTGAACGCTGAACTGCTTGGCGACGCGGCTCTATATTTGATGAACTCCCTGGCTTTTAATGTGACTTGTTATGCTTTTATTTAGATTTAGTGAAATATAGATTTGTTATTACTGTTTCTGTACTTTAGGTATAAGTATTTATTCCATTTGCTGTGACGTCACCTATACTACATAACATAGGTACTAGCGAGGTTGTCACCGGGTAAGACAAGTTTTTGGGACTAAATCTTCTTGTGAGCGACGGTGACAAGTGACACATGGGAGATTACAAATAAAACTCAAATCAAGAGTAAATAGTCACCTTCTAGGCAAGCCCACTCTTATTTAGGCTGCATCGTTACTTGCTAGCAGCAAGCCTTTAAATAAAAATAATTTTATCCTTTCTTAACCGACAGTGTGGTCACCCAAACTTTAATTATACTAGTGTCGCTCTCGGCAGCGCTGAACCATGTCTCGTTTTGTCGTCATAACTTAGCTAGCGGCACGGAGCCAAGGCGGGCAATTTGTCTTGATTTTTTAATTGGAAGTGAAATGCGGTTTTCACTTTTGGTTTATTTAATATCACAAAGTGAAGTAAAGTATAAATAGGAAAGTAATATAATAGGTTCAGACGACCTCCCTGGCGTCGGGTTGACTCCCGGCAGGGTCAATTTGGGAATTTACAATTTCTGAATGAATTTTCCCTGGTCTGGCCTGGGCTTCCGCCGGGGCTAGTTAACCCTACCGACAAAGACGTGCTGCCAAGCGATTTAGCGTTCCGGTACGATGCCATATAGAAGCCGTTTAAGGGTATGGGTTTAATATAACTGCCATGCCCCTAACTGGTTAGCCCGCTACCATCTTAGACTGCATCATCACTTACTATCCGGTGAGATCGTATTCAAGGGCTAGCTTGTAGTGGATTAAAAAAAGAATATTAACCATCGGCCTATAAAACGTAGCAAACAGAAAGACAGATATAATTTAATGCCAGTAAATTAATATAATATGTCATGTATTATTCCCTACCCACCCCTCCATATTTGATTTTCCGGGATAAAAGTAGTCTTTGCCCACACCCGGGATTGAAGCTACCTCTGTAACAAACGACAAAATCGGTTATACATTGGTGTTCATTTTGAAGGACCCTCAGAAAACGTAGCAAACAAAAAAACAGACAGACTAACATTCTCATTATAACATTTTAGTTTGGATATACTGCATTCATCGCTAATGACTGCTAGCAAATGACTCGGACCAACACGTCAACGGTACCCGACAGGCTAAGCTCCCAACTTGACCTCTCAGATGGCTGAGCTCAACAATGATCATGCTAGATGCTGTATGGTAACATATTTTCGATCTATCAAGCTGATCACAAATGTAAGCTGGCAGAAAATCTATGAAATTAATTATTGTAAAACACTATGGTAAAATAGGATAATCTGTTTAGGACAAATTTTTTCTGACAAAAGCATCGTAATTTAAATATACTAGGGACAAAAGAATTAGATGAGATGTTTATAATGAATGTTACACGATCACTATGAGCCGAATTAATTCTGATACTAGATTATTCCCGCGACATTGTCTTGGATTTAGGTTTTCCATAATCCCATAAAAGTCACTCTTCAAGGGTTCAAGTTTTAAATTATATCCATGCAAAAATTCACGACGATTTGTTGCTCCGCAAACAGACGCATTTTGCATTTCAAATATCCATACTAATATTATTATAAATGCGAAAGTGTGTCTGTCTGTCTGCTACGCGTTCACGGCTCATCCATACACCCGATTTTGATGAAATTTGGTGTACAGGGGTAGGTTGTATTCCGAGGAAGGACATAGGCTTATAGGCTTTTTATCCCGGAACATTAAAGAGTTCCCGCGGGAATCATCTAGTGGGTAAAAAGCCGCATAAAAAGTACCAGGAACAAAGAAGTAGTGAGAGGTAGTACGGCTACATTGCCCGTAGCAAATGGCGTCCCAACACGTCAGCGGCACCCGACAAGCTCCCGACTTGTTCCCTCAAATGGCTGAGCACAATAATGATCACGCTCGCAACAAGTTCGCTTTTATCCTTTTCGTTTTACTCTGAGAGCTAGTGAGTTAGTTTTTCAAACAGCTTAAACATTAACAAACTACTGTCTGTGAGATTTACCGGGTCAGAACAGTTTCCGCCTCGGTAAATTTCATATCGCACGGTTTTATTCAAACTTAGTTTAATACAACTTCTCGTATCATAATATTTACACAGGCTTAAATCATTTTCATAATATCAACTCAACGCCGGCCAATGACTGAGCACAAATCCCCTCTTAGAATGACAAGGATTTAGGACATACCAGCTGAAGCCCACGACTTTGTCCACGCGGATTGAGGTTTTTTGGTTCCCGCAAGATATATAATAGTCTGGAATAATACGTAGGCTACGTTTTTTACGGAAAATTCTCTTTAATTTTCCGTAAAAAACGTAGCCTACGTATTATACTACATCTATCCCCAATAAATTCTAAATCATCTCTTGCACTATATCTTGTAAAGGTGACGGAATGCATATAAAGAGATAGGGATTTGATTCGGAATCGAAATGTTCATGCATGCGTTCAATGCATTTCGGAGTGGCTGCCCGATACCTACTGGCAAACGCGTGAATGTAGCTGAAAAGGCAAGCGATTTTAAGCTTCTGTACCACGCGAAGTTATATTATTTATAGTTTCCGTATAACGTATAACGTGAAGTAATAATATATTACCCTTACTGATACCTCCCTGGTACAGTTGTGCGCGCTGTGGCATAACTATTATTTTCACCTCTCTAGCTCAAAAAACGAGCATTTTCTAAAACAAGTGAGCATAACTCGTTTTTGCTTACTAGTTTTATGCACTCATCAATTTGAGTGAGCAAAACCTGAGAAAAATTATTTTGAATAGAAAGCTGTGGATTAAGCATTAATTCTTTACAGCCACGAAACATTCAGAATCGGTCCATATTTTCCCGATATTGAGGTAAAATGTTGTATGTTATCACACGATAGTAATGTTTTTGTTTTTTTTGTACCTATAAATCCCTCACTACACTCAGGATTCTAACTTAGAATCACTTGCTACTTAAAAGAATCCTTTGCTCGCTCGGGATTCAAACTAGTCACTCGCAACAAAAACTAACTTTGCTAAGTATCTTGCTGGACAAATAACAATTAATTTGTCGCTGTGGTCTCTTATCTTTACAATATTACTACGAGTAAAGTCCTGACTTATTCACTTACTGAGATGTCAGCTAGTCCTGACCGTGGCACTACCGGTGGTCTTACTGGTAGTGCCACGGATGTTTTCCCCGCAGGACTATCAAATACGTTTAGTAATACTACGGGCAAAGAAAGTCTCCCTCGGCACATCTTATTTATTTTATAAATTTTAAAAAAAATATATTTTATAATTAAGATAGTAGCGCGCTTACTTGTTTCGAGTACGACTGTAATATTAAAGCCTAATCGGAATTTATTATACGATACGTTCTTATTAGTATGGACATTAATAATATTATGCTTTTTGTGTAGTCCGTCCATCCTTATTCCCTAGTATAGTATGTATGAAAATAAATGCAAAACAAATGCATTCGCCGCTCTCAGCGTGTTTTCTATATACGTATCTCCCCATATCGCGGATCCTGGGGGAAATACACGGTGCACCTATTTGCAACGGAGAAAAGGGACAAATCTAAACAAAATAATATATTGGCAAGAGCCACGCATATAATTCACTATAGGGTTCCGTAGCTTTTTATTTTCATACTAGATGATGCATGCGACTTCGTCCGTGTGGATTAAGGCTATTGATACCCGCGGGAACTCTTTAATTTTTTGGGATAAAAAGTAGCCTTCCCTGAACAAAACTTCATCAAAATCGGTTGAACATATGGGTCTTGAAATCGTAGCACAGACAGACAGACACACTTTCGCATTTATAATATGGTATTTATAATATGGGAATTTAAGTAATGGATTATATTTTTTAATCAAGTAAATACAGATCGATATGCCTGTTACTGATCTTGGGGTTTTTATCTCTTACAATTAATAAAATCAGAGAAAATTATTTAATTCGCTGATCAATATTAATCGGTCACTGTTTAATCATAATATTCGATTCTTGATCAATCACTATTTTATGATATTTAAATATCATACTTTTAGTGCTCACTGTTAATTATTATCTATAGTAATGTGCCCTGGTGCTAAAAGGGCCAATATCTACGGTAATTATTTTGGGAAATGAGCATTTTAACAATGGACCAGCAGTAATAGTTATTATATACATGATATGTTGTAATATGGCAAAAATGTTGTCCTGTTATTTGATTTATATTTTTATGTTTATTTATGAGCTATTTTCAAACTTGAGAAAAATTGGATATTTTTGAAAATAATTATTACATAAGCCCATTTATCACTGACAATAATAATTATTATGTTAATTTCTAATTATTATGTGTAAAATTAAAAAGGCCAATGTCATTGTCTCAGAAATTTTAATTTGTTTCATTATCTGAACTTGATACAACATCCTCTACTTCGGGGCCAGCCTCCAGTGAAGCATAAAAGGGGCGGCTTGATGGTTGCAGGTTGAAGGTAGTCAAGAAGTGATAGAAGGTCTCTTACTTTTGGTGCAAGGAGGGTGATTGGTTTGTTATTTAGGGGTACAAGAGTTGGCATTGGTGCAGTATCTTCTGATAGTAATTGTGAACGTGTCATATTTCGTGTTCGTTTTAAATTTAGCATTTTGAATTCCTCGTTAACTTCAAATGAGTATTTGTAGAAAATTATTACTGGATTTGCTTTTCTAATCTGGATCCATTTTATTTTGTTCCAATTAACCTTTTCCTTTGATTCAGAAATCTTCCTGTGTATGTAATATTTTGTTGTAAGCAGTTTTTGAAAGTTGAAGAAAGAAGACTTTCATTTCTATAACATTTATCCTTGGATTCCTGTGTACTGTTCTGATCAAATTTGCCCAGTCTTTTGGTAATTCTATTTTAATTGCAGTTTTTTTTTGGCCTTTCCATCCACCTTTGGATTTGGATCCATCAACAATCTTAGTTGACTTTTTTGGAAATTCTTCAATTAAGCTTGCCATATATACTGTGACTGACCTTCTGCAGTTAAATCATAAAACTCATTGAATATCTTTTGCCTCAGATATCCAGGAAACTCATCAGCATTATCTTTAGCAGTTTGCATTAAGGCAGTAAAATGGTATAGTCTTTACAAAAAGGACCAATGTATACATGGGCCTTTTTTGATTTAGGTACTAAAAATTAAACAGCCAACTAAAATTATATCACAAAAAGGGCTTATGTTTTCTTTGGTCGTTTTAGCTCTTACTTTATCAATAGCAAAACAAAAAATAATATTTTTATTTGGCTTATGTCCACTTCAGCCCTTCTAACACATATTTTTTTTAATTAAACAGTATGAAAGCACATCTTACATTGGCCTTTTTTACTTAGTATCTTTTGAAAGACTATCAATAAACGTACGCCCTTTTAGCACAAACAAATTTCATACTTTATCAATAATATGGCTTTAAAATCTCATTTCTTAACAAAACGTACTTTGGCCCTTTTAGCACCAGGGCACATTCTACAATGGAGTAGTTTCATGATGTTGTATATTTATATAATATTTTACTCGAGTGAGAAATTTTGTGAGTGAGTTTTAATACCTAGCCGAGATTTAATACGTCAAAATTATCTTCACACACAAATTAAGTGCTTTTAATCACACCACCCCACTTGCAAGCGCAACTTTAAAGCTACATAACTTTTTATTGTTGAGATATTTTAATGATTCTTTCATATTTTTGTTTTATTTTGTCTTAATTTTCATAATAAATTTTAAAAAAAATGGTAAACTTCTCCATTGTAGAACGCGCATGCATCTAAAAGTAAATAGTAGGTGGATACCGCACAAACTTATAGCACCTACTCCTCTACAAGTAACCGATGAACACAATCAGTGAGGTCACTGCAATCAAACGACCGAACTTCTTTGAAATTCGACTTCAAAGATAATTTTCTACATTAAGATAACAACGTATGCGTTCTGTGACGGAACCCTAATGTGAGCCAGCGCAAATAAACAAGTGTTGGAGCGAGTCGAGTGGAGCGCGCGGGAAGTATGCTCCAAATAAATTGAAGCGAACTATTGTCTTCAACAAGCACGCATTTACCATTGTATTGTATTGATTGCACTCAAACGGGCACAAAAAATAACATGGTTCTTCCACCTCCCGTTATTCCAGATCATTTCTGCCTCGATCGTCCAGATCTGCGATGCGGAAAAAATATTGACATTAGGTATGTGATCAGGCGTCGTCGTCGTCTCAACCTACAGACGTCCACTGCTGGACTAAGGTCTCCTGCATGGATCGCCACAGAGTACGGCGGCTCCCAGCTACACGCTTGAGATCGTCCGTCCACCTAGTGGGGGGTCGTCCAACGCTGCGCTTACCGGTGCGAGGCCGCCATTCAAGCACTAACAATGGGCCTGATCAGAAGGCTGATCACTCAGCGGGCGATGGAGAGAGCAATGCTCGGAGTATCCCTGCGTGATTAAATCAGAAATGAGGAGATCCGTAGGCGACCTATGTGATCAGTAAAACAAAAAACTATCATACATTACACAAACTTAATTGAGCAGGTATAAATAAGTACATTTGATGAAAATATTTAGATAAAGACCTAAGTTGTATTGAGTAAATCAGCGTTTAATTGTGAGGGTTTATTAGGCCGTGATTTCACCATTAAGGCGAAGTGCTGCAACGAATCGACGATAAAGCCGTGGCACGTTCCACTTGTTGACCTAATACTGGAATATATTCAAATGAAATGTTTTATTTCATGTGGGACTTGTGCCACTTATGATTAATCGGGACGCGTTTTGAAACTAGCATTTTGCAGTTGAGTCTATATCAGTAGGTTTGCATTTGTCTGGCCGTTTGTCAGAGCATTAAACTTCTAAATGAATGGACAGAATAACTTAAAATTGACTATTAACTAATTTATATAATTAACTTAAATGTTAAGAGACGGAAGCGGAATGAATGCAATGACAGACAACGTCATCTGTCAGAAAACGAGTGATATTTGACGGTTGGGGTTGCCGTTCAACAATCTTATCTTACTAATATTATAAATGCGAAAGTTTGGATGTATGGATGTATGGATGGATGTTTGTTACTCATTCACGCACCAACGGCTGAACGGATCTGGATGAAATTTGGCACAGAGATAGATTATAGTCTGGAATAACACATAGGCTACTTTTTATCCCGAAAAATTAAAGAGTTCCCGCGGGAACCACAAAACCTCGATCCACGCGTACGAAGTCGCGGGCGTCAGCTTGTTATACTAATAATTAAACATTAATACTAAACAGAAGTGTTCTGTGGTTGAACCCGTTCTACCACAGAACAGCGAGAAACCGTCTGCGTTGGCATCCTTATGTGGTTGATGTCCAATCTGCCCGCACGAAACGTTTTTGCTCGACGTTTCTGATCCGAACCGCTAGGGTGTGGAACACCCTCCCAGCGCACGTGTTTCCTGCCACATATAACTTAGGTGCCTTCAAGGCAAGAGTGAATAGGCATCTCCTAGGCAAGCGCGTTCCAACCTAGACCTCATCACTGCTTTGTACTAAGCATGATTGTCGTCAAGCGCAAGCCTATCTCTCAATAAAAATAAAAATAAAGTGACGTAATCATGACAACGAATTAGGACTAAACCTACGAAACAATATAGGTATATATATATGTCACCGTAAAATTGTAAAAACCGTTAGATTGTAATCTAACGCTTTTTATCTCGATAGCTTGTAAACTGTCGAAAGATTGTGAACCGTTCAATGTTCATTGTACTTACGTTTCCTTGTCTCTTTCTTGTATGTTAGGTTAGGGTTCGACATAAACAATCAGGTAGTGCCCTTAGGTTTTGTCGGGTTAATACACCTAACAGATTACAATCTACCGAAAAATAATGCGTTAAATTGTATTCTTTCGACAGTCTTACAATCTTCTTCTTACAATCTCGCTAGTTAGATTATAATCTAACGGTTTTTACAATTTTACGGTGACATATACAACTCGAAATAAGCGAAAGGCGTGCGAAACCAATGGAGAAAAGCAGTATTCCCCAATTAATAAATTATTCCAGGTAAATAGGGCGTTACTAATAGTAACTTTGATATTAAAACAAAATTCTGCAGTGAATTAATTATATTATCGACATAATGGCAGTTCCACTTGTAATCAAGACCTAGATTTTAAAAATATTGCTCTTATTACTTTTTTCATTCTACGTAATGCACATAATTGCAACACTGTGGTCGGGAGAAACATTTTCATTAAGTATTTTACTTACAAGCTGTATCTAGGCAAAAATTGTGTGGTAGGAAAATAGAATTTTATTATCCTTATAAAAGGGGTAATTTTATTAAGTACTAGCATGTGTAGAGAGTGTTTAATGTGTACTTTAATAACAGTTATTTAATTAGTAGTAATCTAGGTTAATGTTGTTGAGACTACTTTATTTCCTGCGCTAATATTGTGTTTAACCCACTAAGTGTATTTATACATGTTTGAGCGCTGTGGTCTTATCCCGGGAAGTTATTGTGGGAGGTCCCGGGTTCGATCCCTGGCAGCGTCAATTCGGGAATTTATGATTTCTGAATTTTCCCTGGTCTTCATTTATTGGTTTGTCCTTCAATCACTTCGCAACAGAGCTACGGATCGACGTGATTTTTTGCATAGGTATAGTTGAGGGCCTGGAGAGTAAACTGGTTTTTTTCCCTAGAAAATTAAGGGTTACCGTAGTAATTAAAAAACTTATTCCACGAGGACGAAGTCGCGGGCATCAGCTAGCTAAGTAATATTGTGGACGATCTCACCAATTATTGACCAAGTTGCATTCGAAAGTTGGAATAATACCTATTATTATTTTAAAATTTCAGTCATTTGAAATATTTATAAAAGTAAATTAAAAAAAACTAAGTAATACCCGAGACAACGTTCTCCACGATGTACTGTATGTACCTAAATTCATTTAATTTCGTTAAACTTGAAAAGGTAACAGAAAGATGAGACAGATTGTAACTATACGTATCTTACTATTCAGGGGAAAATAATTTATTATTAAAAAAAAAAAAAAAATTAAAAAAAAAAAATAAAAAAAAAAAAAAATTAAAATATATTAATGATAAAATAATAGTAAAATAATATTAAAACAATAATAGAATAATAGTACATACTATGTATACATGGTAGTATATAATATGATCTAATCGAGGGAGCATGGAAACTTACTAACGAGCCGGCCGTCGTTCCGTCCACTCGGTGGGACGAGCACTAGATGATTCTCAGCCGTTTGGGCACTGATTCACACGCATGTTGTGCCAATATTGTATTGCGTACAAGCTAGTTGTTGGATGCCATCTGGTAAGGGAGCCTTAGTACTTGTACTTCGTGAACCTGGCTGGATGGCGTCCTACGATATTCAATCTACCTATGGTGGATTAATAACATATATAAATATAACATATTACATATATACCCATAACATACAATTATCATTGCAGGTTGAGTTGGGCCTGTAGAATATATCACTCGCTCCGGCGATGCATCGGCACGGCTGGTTCTGTCTTGATGTTTACCTCGGTAGGACGTCAAGATGGGATAGGTTGTTGTTGAACCAGAGAGCTTGCTTTCTGTGCGTAGTACACTTCGTGTGCATTTCTATGTTCTACAGTACGTCTGATTTTACCATGCGATTTTATTGTAACAACATACCTATTATATGCAATTACGATGTTCGCTATGGTCGAACGATAACTAATTATTATACAAAATTACTACGATGTTCGCTATGATCGAACAATAACTAATCATGGTTGGAAGGACTATGTTTACTATTACCAATATCAAACTTACTTCCAAACAATGTTCTACTACCCATGATGGTTGCGCGCTACATTTGATTAATATATTATTACTGAAGGTTGCATCACGCCTGTGGACTCTGTTTCGTTGCGGCGAACATCCCTGCAGTGCGCCTGGTGTATCCTTGAAACCTATTACAGGTATATGTGGGATTACACCACTTTAAAAAATGTAATTATCCAGCTTTATGCTGACATAAGTGGAACGCACCACTCTAAAGTACACTCGTGTACGTTGCGCCATTTCGCGGTTGATGCCTAGTGGTTGGGGGGGGAGGCTTGTTGGCTTTTGGTATTTTATGAGGCTTATTGGCCCATGTTCCCATGTATCGATATGCCTTTTGGAATACCAAGGGTGGGAAGAAGACTACCGTTGATGGCGGGGCGGAGCCAGTCAACCATCATATATTTTGTTAGTCAAAGTATATGATGCCAAACAAAGCACCTTCCTTTATAAAAGGAAGATGCTTGCCACTAGGAATAATTAGCTTCACCACTGTGTGACCTTATGGAGTCTTATGGGACAACTTAAATGTATGTTACATAAGATAGAAATCGAAACTCTGAGTAACTATCCATATATAAGGTCAACTCTCTTGATTTTAAATATATTTCGCATAGAAATATAATATGATTGATCCTATACATAAGACTGACTTATTGTGTATGTTAAGAGGCAAACATAAATCTGGCTGCTGTGTATGTTAAGAGGCAAAACATTAAAACGAACAAAGCGAACTTGAACAGGATCGCATAGCAAAGATACACCTCTAAATGTGTGTCATGGTTGTATACTATTTAGATACTCGAACACGTTAAATATAAAACTCTCATATAAAACGTGTGTCATAGTTGTATACTAGTTCTATACTCGATCACGTAACAAAGCACTTGCCTTCACTTTGTTGATTTATACTTGATCATTTTTACAACTTTTCTATAACTCGAACGCGTAATTTAAGCCAGTCTTATGTGAACTGAAATTCATCAGTTCTTAAACTAGTCGTTGGGTTGATTAAATTCGAAGCTTCTGAAACTCTAAAAGAACTTGGGTTATTATGGACACAACGGTGATGAGGGTTTTACTGCTAGATGATTCGCGAGCCATTACAAAGAAACATTGAATTTTATTAGTAGAGAGAGGTGTAGATGCTTAGGGACCCCGTCAGGTTAGTTACAAGATGGACAGACATAAAGCTGACGAGATTTCGCACTAATCATAATATCAGTAAAGATTTGCATCGTTTCTTTTCTAACGTCCCATTCGCGTTACCAAGTGGAACATACCAAAACATAAACCCCAAAGAACATTCGTAATTGTCTATTACTCAGACCATTTCCCCGCGTCTGTACATTTTGTTTTGATGGCGTTATTCTATCTGTTATTGTTTTAATAAACTTAATGGCGTTAAAGCGGAATATTATGCGTCTAATATACAGCCGTTACGCAGCATTTATGGCCACAGCGACGGTTTAATATTATATTTGCCTAACCGTTAGTTCCCAGAACAAACACATAGTTATTAGATTGTTAATTAAACCAGGCAAACGCTAAAAGCACTAGGGTCTTCGCACATCTAAATATTTAAAAGGAAAAGGTGACTGACTGATTGACTGACTGGCTGACTGATCTATCGACGCACAGTTCAAACTACGATTCGGGCTGAAATTTGAAAGAAAGAAAGGAAATATTTTTTATTTGATCACTAAATGAAGTCCAGTACTAGTAGTAGATACAGTGATATATTGTGACCAAATAAAGATTTCCTTCTTAGCATCATGTATCAGGTTTTCAGTGGGAATTTAGCATAAAGATGGCTTTTATGACGTAGGCATACACTTCGAAAGAATTTTTGAAAATTAAATCCCTAAGGGAATAAAGGGTTTGAGGGGTTTGAGCTTTATAGCGTGTTTTTTGTGGAATTTTCAACAGTGGCACAGCTTGTACGCTGGAGTCCCTAAAACACCGAAGAGACGTCAGTTATCTCTGTGTGTTCTATCGACTCTACAACGGGGAGTGTTCTAATTTGTTATATTACATTTTTTTTAAACCTTTAATTGAAAAAAGTGGACCACACATATACCACGCGTCGTACACTCATGGCCATCTCGGACCCGAATGATGTTATTTATACCGTAAAGAAGTGGTAAAGAACATGTTATCAAGCTCACTTATACATTCTTTACTGTGAGTTGAGTCGAAGTGAAGTCAGCATCGATTCTGTATAATGTGCGAAGGCCTTTACTCGAATAATATATCAATTTAGCACACTAAATAAAAATTTATTTGTTTAATTTATTTTTACCTATTTTTTTATTCATATATATTATAAATTAGTAATAAAGGCAAAAGTTTAAATGGATGGATACATGAATGGATGGACGGAAGTTTATTACTCAATCACGCCCGAACACATACTGGATGAAATAAGCAGTGATAGATTATACACAAAGGCTACTTATACAAAAGAAGAATTAAAAGGCACAAAGGAAAATTAAAGAGTTACTGCGGGAACCAAATAACCTCCAAAACCAAATCCACGCGGACGAAGTCGCGGGCATCATCTAGTAAAATAAATAAATTCTCATGTTGACATAGCTTTTCATATTATTTCTGTAGTATTAAGACAATAATAATTTCCGTTCCCCCACTCTCTCTGTCTATGACAATGCGGGCTGATATTTATGCGCCCTATTAACGTCCCCACGTGATCATACAACGATAGGGGATGAAATATCCCTTACAAGGTTGTGTACATAACTTAGGGCGATAATCTTAGGATTCATAAGTGTTTATATATTAGCAATCATATATTGTACTAGCCGATACCCGCGCCTTCGTCCGCGTGGAATAAGTTTATTAATTTCCCGCGGGAACTACTTAATTTTCCGGGATATAAAGTAGCCTATGTCACTCTGCAGGTCCTCAACTATACTCATGCCAAAAATCACGTCGATCCGATGCTCTGTTGCGACGTGATTGAAGGACTAACCAACAAACAAACACACATTCACGTTTATAATATCAGTATGAAGTATGATAAGTATATGTATGATAAAAACTTATCTGACGCGGTGACAGCGACGCTATTAAATATCTTCTCTAAATATTTAAAAGGAAAAGGTGACTGACTGATCGACTGACTGATCTACGAGCAACGCACAGCTCAAACCGCTGGACGGATCGGGTTGAAAAGCTATACATATTATGACGTAGGTAGGCATCTATGAAAGTATTAGTAGTTTGACGACCTCCGTGGCGCAGTGTGTAGCGCTGTTGCCTTAACGTGCGGAGGTCCCGGGTTCGATCCCCGGCACGGTCAATTTAGGAATTTATAATTTCTGAATTTTCCCTGGTCTGGCCTGGTGGGAGGCTTCGGCCGTGGCTAGTTACCCCCCTACCGACAAAGAGTGCCGCCAAGCGATTTAGCGTTCCGGTACGATGCCGTGTAGAAACCGAAGAGGTGTGGGTTTAATATAACTGCCATGCCCCTAACAGGTTAGCCCGCTACCATCTTAGACTGCATCATCACTTACCATCAGGTGAGATCGCAGTCAAGGGCTAGCTTGTAGTGGATAAAAAAATAAAAAAATAAAAATATTAAAATTCAACAAGAAACGATTTTTGAAAATTCAACACCTAAAGGGGTAAAATAGGGGTCTTCGCCTTCTTTCTTTTTTCAATGTGTCAAGTCGATTAAAACTTCTTCATAAAGAAAGTCGATTGTTATCAAAAATCTAATCAGTAACGCATGGCCGCTGCAACTACCTATTGCACAAGTGGGGGTGAAGACCTTCCGCTCTCTGTGGCTGTGGCTAGGAGGTTCAAACAATGGAACAAATAATTCGACGCTGCCCCACACATTTATATCGAGGACCGCCGCAAGACCTTTTTGACCTCTCTCCTGACTTTGTCACTTGGCTGGAGAATTTGGACATTGACATATAATAGTAATTGACCAATAAAAAATTAAAACATTGACATTAAAATTGATATATAAATTAAAATTTATTATAGTATGTAGTATACTATAAACGTTTATATATATAAATCAATTGCTGTTCGTTTGTCTCGCTAAAACTCGAGAAAGGCTGGGCCGATTTAGCTGATTTTGGTTTTGAAATGTTTGTCGTAGTTCAGTCCAGTTTAAAAGGTAAGAAAATATGAAAAAAATAGTTAGTTACGACGCGCGGACGAAGTCGCGGGCATCAGTCAGTTATGAATAAAATTCCAAACGATTAAAAAAAATTGAATTTTTGATTGATTGATAATATCTCATTCTCTCGTTCGCTAAATCCTATTATGAATATATTTGTCTTTTATTAGTGTCGCTTTTTCGTTTCAACGAATTTTCAAATCACAACGATTCAAAAAGAAATTTCACTTCAAAAACTGATAAGCTAATAAACAGAATAGGTTCGATAAAAGAATAGCTATACAATAATACCAAACAGGCTAGCCGCTAGATTTAAGATAAACATGCCCGCCTCTCAGCCTAAGCACAATGATAATAAATAAAGATACGTGCCTATCCACCCTTATAGCTCGGCGACGAAGCCGGTTGATATTTATGTCCTCTATCAACATCCCCATGCGATGATACAACGATAAGAGATGAAATATCATCCCTTGCCAGTTCATGAGCATTACTCCCCATAATCGTGGCGAATGTATGAACGTTTATTGCTTAAGATTTATGCGCTCCTGGTATGACGCCTTTTGGAATACAGCCAGGATGTTTTGACATTGAATACCATAATTTTTCAATATTTAAAAAATTAGGTACCTATTACATCCATGATATGTCACCGTAAGATTGTAAAAACCGTTAGATTGTAATCTAACTAACGATATTGTAAACTGTCGACAGATTGTGCGCGTGAACTAAAATAATGATAATAATTCTAAAACACGAAAGTCAACAATATTATGGATTTCAGCGTTGGCAGTACGGCCCCTGTAGAGTTATCATAACTAAAGAAAAAAGAAACACAATACATTCAAACAATAACAATATTTCCACCCAACACGAGATACCAGAAATACGTATTTTTTAATTTAAAAACTTTTGACTGGAAGCACAACAGAGCGGAAAATAAAACCATGATAAAAACGCGTCCGCCGCCGGCTATCATATTTTATTTATTGACACGCAGATAGTTTTTTTTCTGAATATTAAATTATTTTTTAAAAAAGGAGTACTTTAGTTGTTTGCGTGTAAACGCACAATCGAACAACCGATATTATCTTAAATATTTTTTCTACAATTTATTGACACGCAGATAAATTGAAAATATCATACCAATATTAAAAATGCGAATCTGATCTTGTACAAACTGATTTTCGAAATGAAATCTCTGTGCTCATTTCAGAAGCCTTACCGACGACCGTCGAGACTTTCAACGACCTCCCTGGCGCAGTGTTGAGCGCTGTTGTCTTTACGTGGGTTCGATCCCCGGCAGAGTCAATTTGGGAATTTATAATTTCTTAATTTTCTCTGGTCTGGCCTGGTGGGAGGCTTCGGCCGTGGCTAGTTTCCACCCTACGGGCAAAGACTTACCGCCAAGCGATTTAGCGTTTCGGTACGATTCCGTGTATAAACCGATAAAGGGTTTAAATGTTTAATATAATGCCGTCAACTGGTTAGCCCGTTACCATAGACTGCATAATCACTTACCATCAGGTGAGTACGCAGTCAAGGGCTAACGTGTAGTGGAATTTAAAAAAAAGAGTCACTCAAGACCTTTGTCTTCAATATAAGAGACTAGCAGATGCCCGCGACTTCGTCCGCGTGATTTAAGTTTTTTTTTTATTCCCGCGGGAACTCCTTACTTTTCCGGGATAAGCCTTAGCCTATATCACTCTCCAGGTCCGCAACTATACCCATGCCAAAAATCACGTCGATCCGTTGCTCCGTTGCGGTGTGATTGAAGGACAAACCAACAAACAAACACACTTTCGCATTTATAAAATTGGTATGATAAGAGATAAGAGATTCACGGGAAAACTTTTCCATAAATCCAAAGTTTTTGTAATGCGCGTCATTCGACGTGCTCGAAATAATTAGTGAGCAGTCGACGCTTTCAAAGTTACTTTAACCAAACTTGAAAACTTTCTTTCAGACATGCCACTGGCGTCAATTTGCAAGATTTGACGACCTCCGTGGCGCAGTGTGTAGCGCTGTTGCCTTAACGTGCGGAGGTCCTGGGTTCGATCCCCGGCAGGGTCAATTTGGGAATTTATAATTTCTGAATTTTCCCTGGTCTGGCCTGGTGGGAGGCTTCGGCCGTGGCTAGTTACCCCACCCTACCGGCAAAGACGTGCCGCCAAGCGATTTAGCGTTCCGGTACGATGTCGTGTAGAAACCGAAGGGGTATGGGTTTAATATAACTGCCATGCCCCTAACAGGTTAGCCCGTTACCATCTTAGACTGCATCATCACTTACCATCAGGTGAGATCGTAGTCAAGGGCTAGCTTGTAGTGGATTAAAAAAAAAAAAAAAAAAAAAAAAAAAAAAAAAAAAAAAAAAAAAAAAAAAAAAAAAAAAAAAAAAAAAAAAGATTAACTCAAATTTAGCAGAAGAATCCTACTTCCTAAAATTGATACATAAAATGTGAAAGTTTTGGATGTTTGTAAATTTTTATGTTTTTAAATTTGTATGTTTGTTACTTCTTCACGCCGAAACGATTGAACCGATTTGGCGGAAATTTGGAATGGGGATAGATTAAACTTTTGATCTCGGAAAATTACAGAGTTCCCGTGTGAGTCAAAAAACCTTAACACACGCGGACGAAGTCGCAGGCATCTAGTACTAATAGAATAGTTTTGAAAAAAATGACATCGCGCACATCCAAAATCTGTGGCCATAGTCCACCACGCTGGCCAAGTGCGGATTGGCAGACTTCACACATCTTCGAGGACATTATGAAGAACTCTCGGGCGTGCTGGTCTCCTCACAATCTTTTGATTCACCATTTGAAGCAAGTGGTATTTTAATTTCTTAAAACGCTCATAACTCCGAAGAGTTGGAGGTGCGTGCCCGGGTATCGAACTCGCGACCCTAGGCTATCTATCACCGCTTCATCATCTAGTCCATACTAATAATATTATTATAAATGCAATAGTGTGTCTGTCTGTGTGTCTGCTACGTTTTCACGGCATATCTGTTCAACTGATTTTGATGAAATTTGGTACAGGAATAGGTGCTATCCTGGGGAAGGATAAGGCTACATTTTATCCCGGAAATCCGGGATAAAATCCCTCAATCCACGCGGACGAAGTCGCGGGCATCATCTAGTAGTTAATAAATAAACAAATAAATGAAATAGGTAAACCGCTGACAGTCCTCATTACTATTCAATAATATAATTTATTATTGCGGAGCGAAAGCTCAAAAGCCAGTAATTAATGATGATGTAACGACTCCAGGATTTGTAGACGGGATAAAGCTGGGATGTCGAGACACGTCGAGAGCAGGCGGGGACGCGGATACAATTAAAGTGTCGCTTCTAATTATTTTTTATACTTTGTTGTAATGAACCAGCATCAGAGCCTGATGAAGTGTTTATTATATACATATTTCTTTGTTTATTATATAAATTCATTATTCATGCTTCCATACTAATATTACACACTAGCTGATGTCCGCGACTTCGCCCGCGTGGTTTAAGTTTTTCGTGATTCCCGCGGGAACTGCTCAATTTTCCGGGATAAAAAGGTAGCCTATCTCACTCTCCAGATCCTCAACAATACCATGCCAAAAATCACGTCGAACCGTTGCTCTGTTGCGGCGTGATTGAAGGACAAACCAAACAACCAATAAACCAACAAACAAACACTCTTTCGCATTTATAATATTAGTATGATGTAATACTTAAATGTGCTTTCTACTTAAAACGATTAGATTTCTTTAAACATAAGAATAGATATTGCATTCAAAGTTCTCCGTGACTTCACCAATTTTAAGGTTTCTAACTATTGTGCACCAGCGCTGCAGCCTACTGTAGCATGATGCTGAACTTGCTGAGCTGAACTGATCAACATTTCCATATTACTTTAGCATATTATACAACTCCTAGGAAATGTATTTTTATGACGAGCCAGCTTAATAAATGTGAAAAATAATTTATTTTATACTTCTACCATACCTTTACTACTGTTTTAATCATACTTTTGCGGGTCTAAAGTCAGTCTTCATGCCCTAGGGCCGTAATCTAGTCGATCGAACGCCCAACTAGTTGACCAACCCCATACTGTAAATATGCACAACAGAGTCTAGGCTCCAGCCAAACAATCGTACCATTTGACATAAAAGTTTTTAAACCAAGGAGTATGTGTACCTGCATAAACACTGGCAGCATGAAAAGCAAAATGACAAATGGACAAATGTGACTCTATCGAACGTGAACATTCACTTTTAATTTGTCTTTTCTTTTTATTATTTACTAGACCTATGTATCCTACTTACTATGATTTGCAATAAATATCTAACCGTTACAGTTTGTTTTACTGTTATGGTAGAAGTATAAAGTAGAGTATACACCACCGGGATAAAGCAGTTTTTTTCTTGGGCGCTTGAATCCCTCACTGCACTCAGGACTCAATCTTAATTATAACAACTTATAACACCCTCGCTGCGCTCGGGAGTTAAATTTGGAGTCCTTCGTTACGTTCAGGATTCAATGTAGCGCCCGTGACATAAAACAGTGCTTTATCCCCTTGGTGTATTAACTACTATATCTTTCAAGGAAATGTGTAAAATTTACCAGTAATCCACAGTTGGGTTAGTTTAAATTTAAACGTAAAATTGCTGTATTGAATAGAAGCAGGCGTTAGGTACTTTGCGGAAGTCCATGATATTGAATAAAGTAAAAGTTTAATACGCTACAATCCGCCACAGTAGATAAATCGATGTGGTGCAGTTCAGTACAGTAACTTCAAGTTTATTCACTAAAATTGCTGGTTAAAATGTACCCTACGTTTCCACCAGAGATATTACACGTTGCTAAGCTAAGGAGGTGTGTCAAACCCGCAATTGGAGCGCTTGATTCTCATAGATTAAATCGCTAGATGTTAGATCAAGCGCTCCTTTTGGTCGGTTTGACACACATCCGCTGCTTAGCAACGTGATCATCTCTGGTGGAAACGCACCCTTAGAAATGTGTACAATTCCTAGGAAATTTCCCTTTCCCACTGCCAAGGGTCACTGGTAGAGATCTCAAGAGATACGTGTTTTCCACTACGTTTCTGTTTTTCTAAGAATTTCATAGAATTTTATAGGAACTGCTGATAGAAGTGAAAACGTTTTTAATATTTTTTTTTTCTTATTTAAAGATTTTTTTTATTTCGAATGGAGCATATTTATATGTTCGCGAGCATGTCGGTCACGCGAATCTACATTTTTACCCCCTACCAAAAAGTGCTCAACGCGCCTAAAGAAGTTTTCACTTCAAAATTTGTGTGTTAAAATTTATTTCACACATTTCCTACAAAATTCCTATAAAATTATAGAAAGAATAATGAAACAGTCATTATCTCAGGGTTATTAGAAATTCCTCTAATGAAAATAAAATGCAATGTATATGTCACCGTAAGATTGTAAAAACCGTTAGATTATAATATAACGTTTTTTATCTCGATAGATTATAAACTTTCGACGGATTGTGAACCGTAACATACTGCTTACAATTTAACGCGTTATTTTTCGGTAAATTGTAATATATTAGGTATATTAACCCGATAGAACCTAGGCCGGGCACTACCTTAATATTCATGTCAAACCCTAACCTAACCTATAGTTCGCGCGCGAGTTGAATGCAGAGTAAATGTAAGTGTCACCATACATTTACTCTGCATTCAACTCGCGCGCGAACTGTACAAGAAAGAGACAAGAAAACGTAAAAACAATAAATATTTCATAAATTAATACTCAGAACATTGAACGGTTCACAATCTTTCGACAGTTTATAATCTAGCGGGATAGAAACCGTTAGATTATAATCTAACGGATTTTACAATCTTACGGTGACATATACAACTGAAAGTTTCCTACTAAGCTCGGATGCAAAGTGAATATAGGAGACTGTAAAGTTTAAGTGTCGCTTCTAATTACATTCTTTTTGCTCTTTGTTGTAATTAATTCACGGACGCTCGAGGCTTCTAGATTCAATTTTATTTTTCTCTTTTATTTTATTTTATTGAGGGCTGTTTTCAATCGTCATTAATAATTAATAAAAAAGTTTTACATTGAGTATTCGTCAAAACTTCAAAATTCGTTGGTTAACGCCTTTAGTACACCTACGCGTTCGTATGCGGCAGCGAGTCACTGCGAAACTACTGCGGTAGCAATTCTATTGAAACACTGCTAGGAAACGTCTGCGTCTGTGTAACGACGATTTCGCAGTTCCTTGCGAAACAATACCGACAAGGACGCAACTATTTCATGTAGCTAGTGCTAGAGTGAGACATAGCGTATGCGAAATTCTGCCATACTACTTACAGTTTTTTTTGTTGTTTCGCTGCCGCATACGAACGCGTAGGTGTACTAAAGGCGTAAAATAAAATTAAAACTCAAAGTTGAAGATTATCGATTAATTAATTAACAAGTAATATAAAATTGTAACTTTATTGAAAAAGCGGTGATGGTTCACACAGAAATGGGAATCTTCTTATTATGTTTTTTGGACAAACATCCTCTCTTGTTCTGCGTCATGTTTCTCATGTTTCGTCCTGTCGCGGTAGGTTGAGCAGCGCCATATAAAATAACGTTGTACGCCAGTCAATTTTTTTGTCCGTACTTAGTGTGTTTTCACCCTTAGATCCTACAGGGAATCTACTCAAAAAACCAAATCCATACTTATATTATTATAAATGCGAAAATGTGTTAGTCTGTCTGTCCGTTTGTCTTTGTTTTTGCATTTATAACAATTGTAAGTAGGTATTAGGTTTATGCATTTACGTGCCTTTTTTTTTTAATCCACTACAAGCTAGCCCTTGACTGCGATCTCACCTGATGGTAAGTGATGATGCAGTCTAAGATGGTATCGGGCGAACCTGTTAGGGGCATGGCAGTTATATTAAACCCATACCCCTATTCGGTTTCTACACGGCATCGTACCGGAACGCAAAAACGCTTGGCGGCACGTCTTTGCCGGTAGGGTGGTAACTAGCCACGGCCGAAGCCTCCCACCAGGCCAGACCAGGGAAAATTCAGAAATTATAAATTCCCAAATTGACCCTGCCGGGGATCGAACCTAGGACCTCCGCACGTTAAGGCAACAGCGCTACACACTGCGCCACGGAGGTCGTCGCCTTATGAGATTTTCCCCGTTACCAGAACTTTCAGTTCTCCAGACTTTATGCCGGTAGTTTATGAGACGCAAGCGGAGCCACCGGTGCCTGCTAGTATATCAAGTGTATTCCCCAAACACATGTTAAAATTAAACCTCTTAGCAAGTAGTGCGCCCCCGTTTAGCTTCAGTTTAGCATCGTACCTGCACGCTTGAGCTAAAAGACGTTCATTTGCAAACTGTACACACCCACTACAGCCCATTAACGTCCCACAGCTGGGCACAGGCCTCCTCTCCTAGGAGAGAGGGAATTAGAGCTTACACCCACCACACTGCTGCAATGCGGGTTGGCGGGCTTTAACGACTATTATCATGTTAGAGATATAATAACCGGGACCTCGGTTTAACGTGTTCTTCGAGGCACGTGGGTGAAACCGCCAACTTCCTAACTCCGGGCTGGTACTGAGAATTTCTAGTCAGAAAAACCCAATATTTAATATTGGCCCGACCCGGGACTCGAACCCGGAACTTCATCGGCCGCAGTCAAACATGCTAACCACTAGACCAACGAGGCAGTTTTAATTTACTCGCGAGGATGTAAGAATTCTAAAGATACCAAATCTCCAAACTTCAAATCTGTTCAGGCATTTAAAAGTTATGGTGAAGTTAAGGAAGTCACATACATACTCATACGTAAAGCCTGAAATATTACACTCCTTTTTTGGGCAGTCGTGTAAAAATATTTTTTTATTACAGGCCACACCCCACGTTAGTTAACAACCGTGTCTTGGAGGGCACGTAAAGCCATCGGTCCCGGTTAATATCACTAACATCTGATAATAGTCGTAAGAAAGCTAAGAGTTGAAATAGTACTCTTAGTCAAGTCCTCCTCTTTTAATATAGGTTCCTTCAAATCAAGAGTGAATAGGCATCTTCTAGGCAAGCACGCTCCACCTTAGGTTGCATCACCTCAAGCATGCAAGTCTGACTGCAGCCAAGCGCTATTTATTTTAAAAAGAACTCGTATCTATGTGGAAGGACCTGGGAAGAGGAACCCACCGCATTATGAACCCAAGAACAGCCCTGCCATTATGTGATTCATGGATAGGGGTCACGATCCTCAGCAATGAGGAACACAACGCAGAGAGAGAAGAATTTCAACTTTAAGTAAGCTTCCACATCGTAGTACTTGTAAATCCGAAGTTATATTTTTAAAATTGTCCACTATAAGGCTGTTCATTTTCTCAGTTGACAAGTAGTTTTCGAGACTCACTCATGCAAATGAGTGAAATGAAGGAGCTCTTGAATGCAAGAGTGAATCAAGTGTGAGCCGTGAGTGGTAATCACGGCTCTCGAGTGAAAACAAGAACCAATCACCTGCTACTTGAACTGACTCTTTCTCGGCTCAATTGGACACTTGCATAAATGAACGAATGATTTGTTGACTTCATTTAATAAATTTTACTTTCGACGAAAATATGACTGCTATAGTAAAACTAGCGCACTGAAGGTTTGGTATATTGGAAACTAGGTAATGCCCGCCACTTCGTCCGCGTGGTTTGAGGTTTTTGGTTCTCGCGGGAACTCTTTAATTTTCCGGGATAAAAAGTAGCCTATGTGCTATTCCAGACTGTAATCTATCTCTGTGCCAAATTTAATACAGATCCGTTCAGCCGTTGTAGCGTGATTGAGTAACAATTATCCATCCATACATCCATCCATCCAAACTTTCGCGCATTTATAATATTATAGTATTAGTATAGATTTAAGTACATACGCGGTCAGAAAATATTTACCACTTAATTTGGTAAATAATTTGCATGGACACATCTGTGTCAGAAGGTTGACACTCCGGGTCTCAGGAAAACAAAAAATCGCTAATCCTGATTATCCTAGGATAACGGGTAAAACTGTTTAAAATATTGAATTGTCATCGGTCCGTAATGTCAAATTTCGAGTTGATGCGACGTTTTAAAGGGGGTCAAAATCATGTTCAAAGATTCCGTTACATACTAACATACATACTCGTACGTCCGAAGCTAATAAAAAGCGTGTAAAAAGTCACTATTCGATGTTTAAATCTATTGATAACTTTGAAACTTAATAAGTACCTTGCTTAAGCGTTTTATAATAGAGCTTAAAGCACGCAGTGTTTTAAATAATCTAATTTGAAAACTGGTAAACATTTTCAGAATGCTACCGTACTTGTATCGGAACATTAACAACTAGAATATTAGCAATGTCTTGGCTTCGAAGTCCCAATCCCCAAATACACAAAGTATTTAGTTTAGTCGACTGGTTCGGGTCGATTTCAATCTCAAGTTTCTTCGCTAACTACGAGTATCAGAGGGACAACCTTTACTAGGCAATCGATTTAAAGCCAAAACCAATCTACTTAATATGTTTCAAACTCAAATACTTAAGTTGTTGAATAGAAGCAGGCGTTACTTTGGCAAAGTCCGTGATAACCTAGGAACAAGAAACTTAGATAGATAGGTAGATAGATAGATAAATACTTTATTGCACATAAGAAGAATAATACAAAGTTAACTATAATTAGGTAAACTAGATATGCAAAGGCGGCCTTATTGCTTACTGAGCAATCTCTACCAGGCAACCTTTGGTGAGAGGATAGAACAAGATGTGTAGGGTTGTGTGGCACAATAGAATACACGTTATTATTAAAAGGTTATCAAATAGAAAACATACAAGACGTATTAGATATTTATACATTACATATAAATAAAACTTATATAACTTATTTAACGAAATATTATAAATGCGAAAGTGTGTCTGTCTGTCTGCTACGCTTTAGTGGCTCATCTTTTCAACCGATTTTGATGAAGTTTGACACAGAGGTATTTGCGTTCCAGGGAAGGACATAGGCTATCCCAGAAAATTAAGGAGTTCCTTAAGAGAGATGAGGACTTTGTCCGCGCGAATTAAGTATTTTTGATTCCCGCGGACAAAGTCGCGGGCCTCATCTAGTATGCAATATTTCAGCTTTCTAAATCGAACTTTTTAGGCCGTGCGTTGATATTTCAGACAGAGAGTCAGAATTTAGTTTTTTTGAAGTCCCGTGAGAACTTTTTAGTTTTCCGTGATAATTTATTGTCCTCCGAGGTGTAACCTATTCCAATTTCAATTCATTTATTTTTCTATTTAGGCTCTTACGAATGCCAGTAAATAAAATTACAAGATGAAAAAGAAATCAATTTAAAAAAAATGATTTTTTAAAAATAACAATTTACTTATTTCACTTATAACGCACTGCCGCATTTATTATAATATTACTTATGTATGGATTCCACAAAAATATTTTTTATTAGGCTGTGGAAATAATAATATTGAATCCCGCGAGCGAAAAACGCCCGTGGAATTTTTCATTAGCGTTTTGTCCGCACTTTCTCCAAACATTTTTATATATCACGTTAAATTCCGCGTGCGTTTCTTCATTCGCTGAATACCGCTAGATTTCTTCTCGTAGGTATATCTTCCAAAACTTACACTTACCTTTATCTATCAATTGTATATTTGCCAGAAACATTGTGTTAGCGTTATTGCTATTTGTCATTATATCTCATGAAACAGGAAGTATAATATCAGTTAATTTGACTAGTTTCATGTCATTCTCTTTGATCTGGGGTTACGGACGCCATATTGAAAAAAATCAGTCAGTCAGTGGTAAATCAGTCTACTGCCGGCAGACTCAGCGATTATTGAGTACTTTTGTGTTTAGATCGCATTTTAATTTAGAGCTTAACGATAGCAATCGTGGCCGGATCAAATGAATATTATCTTTAAGTTTGGCCAACTTTTATCTAATTACAGTAAATCTCTCGTGGAACCTCTACACGTTTAACCGTTTACTCGTGCAAGTTCTGAATGAGAGTACAAATATTTCAAAAGTTTCTCATAAATACCTACTTCTGGATTGTCCCTTACAATTGTACCTACAATTGTGATGACAATTCAAAAATAGTCCAAACATGTTTCGTCAATGCTGACGAACAAATTTAAGAATTATGTAACTAATATCCTTAATCAATCAATGATAATTAATTTATCCCACAACAACCTTAAATACCTACATAACTTAAATAAATGTGTAAGTAATTAAAAACGTCTTATTTTTTTTAAGCTGAAGAAACTCTTTCAATGAATAAAAAAATTAGTCGAAAGCCATTTTCTTAATTTGGACTTAAATTTTTGTATTGGCATCAACTGGTATTGTGTGGCAAATAATTTAAAAAAAAATCTCCTACTGTGAGTACCGAGATAAAAAGTAGCTATGTCACTACATCTTACTCCACACGGACAAAGTCGCAGGCATCACCTAGTCTTTTATAAATTACATCTTAAATTGAAAAGAAAATCGCACGGGTTTTGAAAAATTCCCTTAGACATCGATAGAAAGAAAAAAATGACTCGTGTTAGAGGCATAATATCGTGGAGATCGCAAAGCCAGCCTCCCTGCAACAAATATGCGTGATTGTGCGGAGAACAGGCGAAGTCGCGGCGCTGGATTGATGGCGGGTATTTGTCAAGTCACTTAACTTACCTTAGCACAGAGAGTTGAGTATGTTTCTGGATACGCAGTTACTACGAAGTAACAATTTATTTATTACATGTATCTTATATGTTTACATGCATGTAATATAGGGTAAGTATACAGGTTTCTATTATGTTGCGTCATGCTTTGACTCTACCAACGGTTCGGAAAGAATTCTATTGAGATAAGAGCCAGCAAGAAACTCAGCAGTTGCTGTTTTAAAAAAGCGTAAGTCGTTGGTGTATAATTCAAAATTCAGGTATTTTTATTCAAATAAACTTTTAAAAATGCTTTTGAATGCATGATTTAACTGCCTCGTTGGTCTAGTGGTTAGCGTGTTCGACTGCAGCCGACGAGGTCCTGGGTTCAAGTCCATAACAAGTATTGGGTTTTTCTGACAATAAATTCTTAATACTAGCCCGGAGTTAGGAAGTTGAGGGTGTAGGTATCACCCCCGTGCCTCGAAGAGCACATTAAGCTGTCGGTCCTGCGCCTGGTCTCTCTCCGGTCGTGTCGGATCATCCGTTCCATCGGGCTATGAGAACAAAGGAACAGAGAGTGCACCTGTGTATGCGCACACACTTGTGCACTATAATATCTCCCGTGCATATATGGCTAATCATTGTGGAGATTGGCCGCCGTGGCCGAAATTCGTTCGGGAGGACATTATAATGGGGTGGGGCCGTTAATAAATCATTAACAAATGCAATGCAAATGCAAGGCCTACCTAGGTAGGCCAACGCTGAAGCAGCAGAAAATTGAAACTATTTTCTTGATTTTGACGACCTCCCTTGCGCAGTGGCTAGCGCTTAAGTAGAAGGCCCCGGGTTCGATCACCGGCCGGGTCAATACGGGAATTTATAATTTCTGATTTTTTTCTGGTCCGGCCAGCTGGGGGGCTTCTTCCGTGGCTAGTTACCACCCTACCGGCAAAGACGTACCTCCAAGCGAATTAGCGTTCTGGTACGATGCCGTGCGGAAGACGATGGGTTTAATATAACTGCCATAACCCCAACAGGTCAGCCCGCTACCATATTAGACTGCATCATCACTTACCATCAGGTGAGATTACAGTCAAGGGCGGTCTTGTAGTGGCGTAAAAAAGACTGCCGCATTACCTCTTTCCTAACTCCCAGTACACGGTACCTACACGCATAATATAGGTACGCGTTTTGTGAAATTCACCTGTTTTATTCACCTACTATCGCTCACTGGTGATAGAGTGTATTCTTTTGTTTTCACGGATTCCCAAAAAAGAGCCGAGTAAGCCAACCCTTTTAAATGAGGTTTAAACGGGCTAGTTTTTCAACAATTTATAGCTGCAATATTGTTGTATTAAGACTTACTATAGTAAGTAGTAATAAATAGCTGATGCCCGCGACTTCACCGCGTGGATTGCGGCTTTTTGGTTTTCTATAATTTTCCGGGATAAAAAGTACACTAGGTATGTGTTATTCCGTACTATAATCTGTGTACCAAATTTCATCCAGATCAGTTCATCCAAACTTTCGCATATAGATAATACGCTAGGTAGTAGCCAGTAGGTACCTAAAAGTACCGATTTTGTGATTTACTGATTCACCTGACGATTTGACAACATTGCGCCTGCGCAGACGAGGTACAGGCCCCAAAGTAAAGCAGCGGTGCGGCGCGGCACGTAGCTGCAAGTATTCTTTGTACAATAATTATGTCGCAGTGCATCTCCGTGCCGCATCAGAGGTCCCAGCTCCAAACAAACTCATTCAAAGAATATAATATAGCCGCGCTGCGCCATGCGTCTGAAGTGGGGACCTATATAGATCACTTAAAATAAAATCGCAAAACACACACGGTGGACTAACGAAATTCTTTTATTTGTAACTAGCTGAATCCCGCGACTTCATCCGCGTGATTTATGTTTTTTTTATTCCCGCGGGAACTCCTTAATTTTCCGGGATAAAAAGAAGCCTATGTCACTCTGCAAGTCATCAATTATACCCATGCCAAAATTCACGTCGATCCGTTGCTCCTTTGCGACGTGATTGAAGGACAAACCAACAAACCAATAAACCAACAAACCAACAAACAAACTAACTTTCGCATTTATATTACTAGCTAATGCCCGCGACTTCGTACGCGTGGACCGAGGTTTTGTGGTTCCCGCGGGAACTCTTTAATTTTCCGGGATAAAAAGTAGCCTATGTGTTATTCCAGACTATAATCTATCTCTGTGCCAAATTTCATCCAGATCTGTTCAGCCGTTGGGGCGTGATTGAGTAACAAACATCCATCCATACATCCAAACATCCATACCGACATCCATATATCCAAACTTTCGCATTTATAATATTAGTAAGAAGTAAGAAGTAAGATTAGTATGAAGTATGATATGATAGTTTAAGATTTCTCCACATCGACTGTTCCAAAAGAAATACCTTGTAGGTGTAGGCCTGTGGTATAGCCCGTCTACGAGCTGAAGGTTAGGTCGAATTCTTAGTTTTTGCTAACCCACGTCACTTTAGTAGATAGTCTAGTTGGGTCTAACAATAAATCTTACCTAGTGCCTCTTTACTCAGCCCCATTCTAAGTACATTTATAAAATCTTGTTAGTTCTTTTAACACCTACCTATAACTTTACCATGCGACATCGTCCAAAATGAAATAATGTTGTTTCAGAAATTTTTCTGAAAGAAAACCAGGGTGTGTCAGCTAGTACAGCAACCGATTGAGCTGAAATTTTGCATACATGTTTAGTTCGGATGGGAATGCATGGTTAGTTAGGTGACGTCATACTAAATCCAATATGGCAGACTACCAAAGATGTCGCACCAGTTATTTTTAATGTACCCCCATGAAATGGGTATCAATTAAGAGGGTTCGCTGAAAGGAAGGCGAAAAATAAAATTACTTTACACTAAATTTAATATGGCGGACGGTAAAAGTTTGTTTTTAAATATATTTTTTTTATTATTTAAGATTTATTTTGCTTCACTAATAATTGACGATTATTGAAGTTTTGGTTATTGAAATAGGTTATTGAATTCATTTATTAACTAGACTGAGACCGTACGATGTAATCGCCTGTGTCAAATCTTTTTGAATCATCGCACAATAGCGTTATGGAGTAAATTCTATAAGCCAAACATACAATTTACAAACTAACAATCATATAAAGTTACAAAATCTATAGGTACTTCTATACTAATATTATAAATGCGAAAGTTTGAATGGATGGATGGATGGATGGATGTTTGTTACTCGAACACGCCAGAACGGCCGAACGGATCTGGATGAAATTTATTACAAAGATAGATTATAGGCTGGAATAACACACGTAGGCTGCTTTTTATCCCGGAATATTAAAGATTTCCCGCGGAAATCAAAAAAACCACGCGGACGCAGTCGCTGATATCATCTAGTAATTTATTATTCTAAGTCACACCTGTTATTAGTAAGGTATAGTTTAGTAAATTAAAAGTTTATGTAGACCTCTATTGTACCAAAATTACTATTATCTTGACAAAAAAAAATCACTGAATACGGAGGTCTTAGCACAGAATAGGTAATAACAGTACGTTGTAGTATTAGTTTGGGACGAGCCACTATTATGATAAAATACAGCTCTCTCGACATTATGAAACACCTTTCTTACCAACACCATAAACCGCGTTGACAATATAAAACACCTCTCTCGAGGCAGGAAATAGGTAAGCGGCCACACTAAGCGATTTATCGTGTGACAAAAGCCTCTTTATAATCTTTTGTGCCTACACATATTTATATTTATGGTTTTTATGAATATCTACATGGGTTTTGGTCACATGAGTATAATGAACACACAAATACATAACCCTTCGTGGCTTAATATTATGATAAATGCGAATGTAGGTACTTAAGTTTATTGGTTTACTAGAAAATGCCCGCGACTTCGTCAGCGTGGATTTAGGGTTTTCAAAATCCTGTACGAATTGCTTGATTTTTCGGGATAAGTCTATGTGTTCAAAAGATAAACAGACCTTCGCGTTTACAATTAGGATGGATGCGAAAGTGCGTCTTTCTGTCTGTCTACTACGCTTTTACGGCCCACCCGTTAAACCAATTATGTTATAATTCGGTACAGAAATAGCTTGCATCCCGGAAACGGAGATATGCAACATTTTATCCCGGAAAAAGGTTTTCAGATGATGCCCGCGACTTCGTCCGCGTGGACTTAAATTTTTCGATTCCTGCGGGAGCCTATGTCTTTCCCTGGGATACAACCTATCCCGGTACCAAGTTTCATCAAAATCGGTTGAACAGGTGAGCCGCGAAAGCGTAGCAGACAGACAGACACACTTTCGCATGCATAATATTAGCATTGATTATAAGTGTGGACCTTAAAACGGTATTCAGTATTCACTTAGCATAAATACGTCGCTCAGTTTATCGTCTTTTAAGATAGAAACATACCTAATAATTACATTTCACCACGCTTCAGAGGTCTATACAGTAAAGTACTTGCTCGTAATTGTGTGAGTGGGTACGGAGTGGGTATATTCGTATTAAAAGGGCTTTCCTCAAGCGAGGCGCAGGTGGTTTTGAGGAAATTCGCTTATTACGTCTCCCGTTTTGCGGCGAATTGCGTTTGCTTCCGAGGAAACCTTTAAACTTGCTTAAATAACAGAATATTTAGACGCTCCATGAATATTATATTGTTGTGTAGTTATTTCCACAATAAATGGATACAAATATTTACCTTTCTTTAAGAGTAATAGGAACCATTAGGAACCAGTGGTAGATTCACTCGACGATTCAAAAGAACTTGTAATACCTAAGTCTATTTAAATTAAAAAAAATGAGTAAGACTCATGGAAACATGATGAGAGAAAGTGGTGGAAAATATACTAAGGAAGTGACCAAGTGGTATCCTAGGGATGGGAAAAGGTTTAAAGGAAAGCAAAGGAAAAGATGGGATGATTTAAGAGTGGTGGCTGGTGCTACATGGCGCTGAAAAACACAGAAGAGGATGATCTGGAAGGCTCTGGAGGATGCCTATATCGCAGGACAAGCTGATGTTCACTAAATTACATTTTTGTAAAAAAAAAAAACACATATCTTTGAAAAATGGTTTATTCAGCAATAAAGGCTATGATTGTGATTTAAGAGTAATGGTGGTGAGGTGTGAAAGAAGAGTATTCAACGCAGGGGTAATGCTGTCTTCGTCTTGGGCGCCTCTAAACCCCGCGCTTTTCTCAGGATTCTAGATGCAAACACCTCGCTAAACTCGGGAGTTACTCTAAAATTCCTCGTTACGCTTGGGATTTATCCTGGAGCCCGTGACGTTAGCCAAATTACATTACCTCCTTGTTGAATAATCTACAATACCTTTAGATATCAGATCTTGTAATAAGGCATTGCCGAACGAGTGTTGTGAAAATAATATTTAGTCTACACAGAACCCGTTATTTTTAGCCATTTTCCGCTTATTACCCTGTTACAGGGACGAGTGGCGATAACAACGCATATCAGTCGATTGTGATGACCCAAGTCGGTAACAGAATAGGTGACCGAATTTGGACGTTCAAATATGGTCTTTTCCTCCCTCCGTGCCTCGGAGAGCAAGTTAAGCCGTCGGTCCCGGTTATTATCACTAACATCATTTTCAATAAACGTTACGAAAACCTAAGAGGAAATGTATGCGAAAGGACGTGGGAACCCACCGCATTGTTATCCCAAGAAAAACTCCTATCATTAGGTATGTGATTAATGGAAAGGGGTCACGACCCTCAGTAATGAGGAATACGACGCAGAGAGAGAGAGAGAGAGACCCTATTACAGTGGAAACCCCACCTAACACAATAGCCGAACATAATGTACGTTCGTTGTAAGCGATACATCAACCATCAGTACAGCTGTTAAATGAATTGTTACGGCGAAGTGCGAAATAGAGCTGTTAATATTTGATGAACGTGAAGCCACAACAAAGTGTGAAATGGACTAACAAATAATTGCCTAGCTTATCCTGTTTTGTTATGTAACTATATCAAACAATCTTTACTTATAACAATCCGCTACAAAATGTAAAACTAATTGAGTGATATTGGTATAGAAGTATATACGACGTGAAACGTGTACACTTTTAGTATAAATGCGAAAGTTTGCAGGATGGATGTTCACGCCAGAACGGCTGAATGGATTTGGATGAAATTTGGCACAGATATAGATTATAGTTTGGAATAACACATAGGCTACTTTTTATCCCGGAAAGTTAAAGAGTTCCCGCGGGATACAAAAATGGCTGATATCAGCTAGTTTTTTATACTACAAGCGATCTAGTACTAATTTTTTTATCACTCGTGGGAAAGGCCCGACCGCACTTTAGTCGCTACAGAGACCAGCGCGACATGACGAAACGTGTTTCCCATACGACACCGACGTTTAACATGGACTATTTTTTTTTAAATTATTTATTACTTAACCATAATAATTTGTTACTATGTTCAATACAGTATATTTTTTGTGTCCTGGGGCCAAACTGCCAACGCTTAAAGCCATATTGTTTCATTATTGTTATTAACGCCCAGCCCATTAACGTCCCACTGCTGGGCACAGGCCACCACTCTCATAGGAGAGAGGGAATTAGAGCTTAGACCCACCACGCTGCTCCGATGCGGGTTGGCGGGCTTTAACGACTATTATCATGCTAGTGATAATAACCGGGACCGACGGTTTAACTTGCTCTCCGAGGCACGGGGGTGAAACACTGCCAACTTCCAACTCCGGGCTGGCACTGAGAATTTCTTAACTGAAACACCCAATACCAATTTTTATGCCCGACCGGGAATCGCACCCAAGAGCTCGTGATCCGCAGTTGACTATGCTAACCGCTAGACCAACGAGGCAGTTACGTGACATCAAACTGTTGCTAAAGCGTTAGCAGTATGGCTCCTGTCCTGTCCCGTAGTGTATTTTCGTCCTAACAGTGGATAACTTTTCATAATTACAAAGAATATCGGTACGAATTCTGAATGTAAAATAATTTCGGCCAAGAATCAATTTTAAAGTTGTCGAGACTTCTCGTTGTTCGAACACTCGAACCTATTAAATAGAAACTTTGAGCTGTTATTAATTTAGTTTCTTCGTTTCTTAACGAATAATAATATTTAATTTATAATCTTTGTTAAATATTGTTTAAAGACTTGTTTGATTGTTTCTTTATTATTTTTAAAGAGTCCAATATCTATTTCTCAGCTCTACCGTGTTGTATCTAAAATATGGTAAACTAGCTGATGCCGCGACTTCGTACGCATGGATTGAGGATTTTTGGTTCCCGCGGGAACTTTTTATTTTTCCGGAATAAAGAGTAGGCTAGTTGTGTGTTATTTCAGACTATAATCTATCTCTGTGCCAAATTTCATCTAGATCCTTTCAGCCGTTCTGGCATGATTGAGTGACAAACATCCATACATCTACCTAACCATCCAAACTTTTTTCGCATTTATAATATCTTATATTATTATTATAGTTTATTAAAAGCTTTAATTTAACTTCAGGTAATTGCTATGTTAATATTGAAGTTCAAACCTTGCAACTGAATCACAGAGCCTAATGTTGTTCCAGACTATAATCAATAGGAATCGAACATGCGATGACGCGGCACTCACTACTGACGGCACTGCGACGAGCGCTTGGGGTCTCGTCGATGCGCATGTTTATGTGAGTGAGCTGTTTCGAACGTTTCTAGATGGTTTCTAGGTAGTTTCCATACTGGTTGTATCTGTTTACTGTGCTTACTGCTTGTTGTAAGCAATAAAAGCCCCCACTCCAGCGAGCCAGATCAATGCGGGAGCAAACAATAACGTATGCCGCAGATCCTCAACATCGCATCTCGGCCGAAGTACGAAGCCGCGTAGAAACAGAATAGGGGTATGGGTTGAAATATAACTACCATGCCCCTAACATGTTAGCCCGCTACCATCTTAGACTGCATCATCACTTACCATCAAGTGAGATCGCAGTCAAGGACTAACTTGTAGTGGAATAAAATAAAATAAAATAAGTAGATTATGACAAATGATTTTGAATCGTCGAGTGAATCTGCCATTGGGTCGGAATGCCGTTCCTACCGAGGGGAACCAGAGAGAAACTCAAACAAACCACATAGAGGAGTTGTATTAAAGGCAACGGTGCCCAAGAGTAATGGCGGCCATAGTAGCAAGGATTAACTTTGAAACTGACATTAGATTGAACATTTCAAACCGCTCCCGAAGTGCACCAAGTGTTAACCAGTTATCAAACTTAGACTTTTCCCTGAACGCGGATTTCTAATACCTCTATGGCACAATAAGATAGAACTAGTTATTCGTTCATATAAAAATACTAGTGGTCGTTCGCGGCCTCGCTCCCGTGGGACCCCATACTAATTACAAATTTTACTAACTTACTAATAACTAGCAGATGCCTACGACTTTGTCCGCGTGAAATAAGGTTTTTAAATTCCCACTTTTCTGGGATAAAAAGTAGCCTATGTCATGTCACTCTCCAGGTCCTCGACTGTACCCATGCCAATCACGTCGATCTGTTGCTCTGTTGCGGCGTGATTGAAGGACAAACCAACAAAAACAAACACACTTTCGCATTTTTTGATTTTACAAATTTTACTAATATTTTCAAATCCATACTTAATATTATAAACGCTGAAGTGTTTCTGTCTGTCTAACTGCTACGCTTTCACGGAACATCGGTTGAGCCGATTTTGATGAAATTTGGTAGGTGCAGAGATAGGTTCCGGGAAAAATAAGTAATAAGTAATATATTACTTTACTTATATATAATACTAGCTGACGCCCGCGACTTCGTACTACTTACTCAATCACGCCCCAACGGCTGAACGGATCTGGATGAAATTTGGCACAGAGATAGATTATAGTCTGGAATAACACACAGGCTACTTTTATCCCGGAAAATTAAAGAGTTCCCGCGGGAACCACAAAACCTCGATCCACGCGTACGAAGTCGCGGGCGTCAGCTAGTAAGTAATATTTTATAGAATAGCGTAATTAACGACACTTGGCTTGTTTATTAAGCTAGTACCACAGAGTACTTAATATAGTGATTACTGCTATTACACTGGATGCGATTGATTCCTTTGCTTGCGACGATCTGCCAAAACACACTGGGCCTGAGTATAGTCCACTATACTATGGCCAAACCCTTTTTCGAGGCGTCAAACTTAAAACTAGCGACAGCCGAGCGACGGCGACAGCGGGGCGAATTTCGGGAAGGCCCTTTAGGCAAACTGAAATTGTGAAAAAATATAATTTCGTCAACTGGCGAATCCAGTCCTGCCAGTCTGGTGGAGCGTTTGTGGTTATTTCTCTTCAAAAATATTTTATTAAAATTCCCAAAAAATATACCTTTGGCAATCTGAAATTTTAATCATGTATTAATTGAGTAATTTCAATAATACCTGCAAATCGCCAGACAAATTTTGCGGTATTAAACGTGAATAAAGTTTTCAAATGAGTACGACTTAATTGCGGCGAAATTCGACGCCAGCTCTTCGACTAATCGCATCGCCACGCTGCCGCCATCGCCCCGCCGCCGCTCATTCCGTGCCCGTGAGAGGTAACTCGCGTTCAATAGTGAACCGACAATGGGCTGAAATGATGAACCTGGGGCCATACTCCCAACTAATATTACTCAAAATGACAGTTTGATGTTTTTTTTTTTTTTTTTATTGTGAGATAGGCTTGCGCTTGACGACAATCATGCTTAGTGCAAAGCAATGATGAGGTCTAGGTTGGAACGCGCTTGCCTAGAAGATGCCTATTCACTCTTGCCTTGAAGGTACCTAAGTTATACGTGGCAGGAAACACGTGCGCTGGGAGGGTGTTCCACACCCTAGCGGTTCGGATCAGAAACGTCGAGCAAAAACGTTTTGTGCGGGCAGATTGAACATCAACCACATAAGGATGCCAACGCAGACGGTTTCTCGCTGATCTGTGGTAGAACGGGGAAGGAGGAACAAGGTTGTGAAGTTCCTGAGCACAATCTCCATGGTATATCCGATAAAAAACCGATAAGCAGGCGACATTGCGTCGGTGCTGTAAACTGAGCAATTTCGCCTGCGTAAGTGATTGATCGCCTATTATCCTTCGGGCCCGGCGATCTATAGAGTCTAATGTATCGAGTTGGTACTTGGCGGATCCATCCCAAAGGTGGCAGCAATACTCCATGCCAGATGCCATGTTATGTACCTTGACGTTCCTAAAATATGGATTATAAGTCCAAAACACGAAAGTCAACAATAATGAAACCACTATGACCCTGAAGGTATAAAAGCTTCAATCTAAAGGTGTATATTTAAAAGTATAAAAGCTTGTTCAAAAACATTAATCTATGTAAGATAAATATATTAAATATTTTCCCACGGAAAGGCAATTTCACGACGAAGAAAAAAAGCAAATATTTGTCACCCCCGTGACGTTAATACACGATGTTTTAGCACCCTCCAACAATTTTATTCATAACGAATAACGGGAAATTCTTTGACACGTCGTTTATTTTGTTTGATTAAGTAAAACGAGGCGAGATATTTTAAGATTGGATATAAAGTAAATATTATTATGTACTGTACCTACGTTCCTATTTATCTTGGAGGCCATTTTTTACTTATTTTATGCTTTTTTTTAAATCCAGTACAAGTTAGCCCTTGACTGCGATCTCACCTGATGGCAAGTGACGATGTAGTCTAAGATGGTAGCGGGCTAACCTGTTAGGGGCATGACTGTTTTATTAAACCCATACCCCTATTCGGTTTTTAACTTTTTACACATCGTATCGTACCGGAACGCTAAATCACTTGGCGGCACGTCTTTGCCGGTAGGGTGGTTATTAGCCGCAGCCGAAGCCTCCCACCAGGCCAGACCAGGGAAAATTCCCAAATTGACCGTACCAGGCATCGAACCCGGGACCGCCACACATAAAGACAACAGCGCTCAACACTGCGCCACGGAGGTCGTCAAAAGCCATACTATACCTAAGTTAGCCCTTGACTTCGATCTCACCACCTGAGTGATGACGCAGTATAACTCGTTGTTTTGGGTAAGTGACAATAGCGATGCGACGCAATGCGACGCAATACGACTCCATAGAAAATTTATTGAAATCGTTGAAATTAATATCAAATACTAAGGTCTACGGTCCCTTGGAGATTCTAAGTCAAGGCAATCAAAAGATGCGGCCGTTTATGCATATATTTTGACACTCGCCAATAAATCAAAACTCATAGGATACTTCCCGTTAACCTAGAATTATGAAATTTGGCAAGAAGCAAGGTCTCACGGCACAAGCATAGGGAAAAATCTGAAACTAGATAATTAGGGTTCCATTCTCATAGTGTGTCGTATTGTTTGTCATGTACTACCGCAGTTTAGCGCCATAAATGCGTAAGCTAGTTATTTCACAGCTGATTATGTATTGTTATGACATATTTCTTGTTATTTACTAATAGAATTTATGTTGTGTGGTAGTACGGAACCCTTTGTGTATGAGTCTGACTCGCACTTGACCGGTTTTTTTTACCTAACTTCGATACCAAAACGTCTTTCGAACTAAGAAACTCACAATATGAAGGGGAACAAATAATTGTTTTATAGTTGCATCATGTACGATGTACGTACAGCTACATAATAAAATTATTAACATTTTATTAAGTCCATCTTTCGGATTTCACTTGGTACTTGGTTGGGAGTTACGGTCGTTAGGACAACATGGGCATAGAGTCGCTAGTCATATACTAATAATATTATAAATGCGAAAGTGTGTTTGTTTTTTTGGTTTGTTGGTTTGTTGGTTTGTCCTTCAATCACGCCGCAACGGAGCAACGGATCGACGTGATATTTGGCATGGGTATAGTTGAGGACCTGGAGAGTGGCATAGGCTTTTTTATCCCGGAAAATAAAATTTCCCGCGGGAATAAAAAAACGTAAACCACGCGTAAGTACGAAGTCGCGGGCATCAGCTAGTTGCCAATAAAGAATGTCAGCATTTTTTTTTATCCACTACAAGCTAGCCCTTGACCGCGATCTCACCTGATGGTAAGTGATGATGCAGTCTAAGATGGTAGCGGGCTAACCTGTTAGGGGCATGGCAGTTATATTAAACCCATACCTCTTCAGTTTCTACATGGCATCGTACCTGAACGCTAAATCGCTTTGCGGCACGTCTTTGCCGGTAGGGTGGTAGCTAGCCACGGCCGAAGCCTCCCACTAGGCCAGACCAGGGAAAATGCAGAAATTATCAATTCTCAAATTGACCCCGCCGGGGATCGAACTCAGGACCTCCACGCGTTAAGGCAACAGCGCTACACACTGCGCCACGGAGGTCATCAAAAACTGTGGACATATTTTGTTTTAAACTGTACTTTTTGTTCCATGTAGGTGTAACTAAATATCTTTATTTTTTAAAATTTAAGTCTTCCTCATTCGGTAATAAATTTTTAAATTAGTTAGTCTGTCATACTTATCTGAATTGTTAGCCAAAATTGGACTAATTCTTATGCCCCTTAAGTTTTTTTTTTAATTTTATTTTTTATATCTATTAGCGACGCTGTTACCGGTTCAGTCAGTTGTGGGACTATACATATTGCAATATTATTTTCTCTTTTTGAAACAGAACAACTGCTAAGTTTTTTGGCCGTTCTTTTCATTAAAATTGTTTTCCGAACCGGTGGTAGAGTCACTACATTTCTATAAATGGCACAAGCTTACGTGAAATAAATAATTTCATTTCATTTCAAATTTTAAGTCTAACTAACTGATTAACGCACAACTAACACAATGGAAGGATCGGTCTATAATTTGACATGGTATACATTATTACGTCGACATTTACTATTGGTTTTAGAAAAATCAACGTTTAAAATTGAACTTAGCGCGAGCGAAAACGCGGGCAATAACTAGATAAGTAACAGGATAAAGTCACTCCACGCCTTTCGCTAAGCTTTAAAATGTCCGTATAAAGTTAGTTTTCGCAATTTTATGGGTGTTCACTTTGCTTTAGTGCCACCACTAAAAAAAAACTAAAGAGAAACTATTTTAATGGCCGGACCATTGCACTGTTTGTACAGGACTCGCGAATTAATTAAAGAAAATATTCGTACCAGTACAAAAGTATTAGGATAATATGGATACTGTCATCCCTATCAATACCGAAGGAACCCAGTATCATATAATAATATACTAAATTCTAGATATTAAACTAACTATAAAATAAATCAATGTCAATCAAATAAATATTATAAATGTGAAAGTTTGGATGTATGGATTTATGGATGTATGGATGGATGGTTTTTTTATTTATTTATTGATACATTACAAAATTAGAATAATAGTGTTACGAATAAACATGGTGTGAACATAAACTTTTCGAGTTTTACCGCACACCATGCGTCGCCACCACCGTCGACAATAATTACCTATTATATTTAAATCGTCTTCTCATCTTCGATGCCTCCACGTCAAGAAGCATGTATGAACTCCTTAAACAGTTCGAGTAATATGTTTTAATTTAAGCTATCAAATGATTACGATTCGTTTACACGATTGGGCCTGAGGGGCAATACTATCAAATGCTTAAAGCAATATTACCCAAAATGAAAGTTTGATGTCACGTACCTTGTGGTTCCTAATATAAGGATTATAATTCCAGAACACGAGAGTCAACAATAATAAAACATAATGGCTTTAAACGATGGCAGTATTGCCCCAGGTTCGGATAACTCTACCGTCGTAACATTTATCTGACGTCAAACAAGGCGGTGTAGAATATTTCGAATATTTTCAGTAAATTCTGTTCAAGCTAGGAAGTTAGTGCATAATTTATCCTAAATACTGCACGTAAGTTGTCAAATGGTATCAGTATAGGATGGCATGCACCTGCAACCTAACAGGCGTCGGCGCTAAATTGGGCTCTTTTGTTGGAGCCTCGAATTTCAAATTTCCATTCAAATTTAACGCTCTCTGGAGATACAGTCCACTCACAATAGCGATCTATAGATTGTTAGGGCTTGTACAGATGGTAATGCATTTCAGTCGCACTCATTCCTCTAAATTTATGATAGAAAAGGTAACTGACTGACTGACTGATTCGCGCCGTGCCTCTTTAGTGGGGCTAGACATGACTCTGAATTTTCTTATGATACCCACAGTTAGCGAACATGACGTGTCGGCTGCAGTAGCAAGTAAAAAATACATGACGCATAGTTGTCGTAACAGCGCATATACCTAACCGTCCAACTTTCGTAATATTATGTAAAAAGTTACAAAATCACAAGTCTGAAAGATATATTTAAAATTCAAAATTCAAAATTCAAAATTCTTTATTTGCAGAAACATTTTTTTACATTGAGATGTTATTTGTTAGATTCCAGTATAAATGTTTCACCTTATAATCAGGCATGCAAAATTACCTATTTTGTTTATAAAATTATCTATTATTTGAAATTTAAGAATTCATCTATTGTGTAGAAGCACCTTTCTGTAAGCCACCTTTTAAGTCTTGACTTAAATAGATTGAATCTGAGTTCTCTAATTGATTTTGGAATTTTATTGTACACTATAATAGATTTTACTGCACAGTTTCTTACTAAAATGGCACTTCTACATCCTGGCATTCTTTTTTTTGTGGGATCTCTAAGTAGAACCTTGCTTTTAACATCTAAATTTTCAAAAAATTGCGGATTCTTTTTCACAAAAATTCCTACTTCTAAAATGTACAGACATGGTAATGTTAGTATCTTTCGACCTTTAAATAACGGCTTACACGATTGGAGAGGTCCTGCTCCACATACAGCTCTTATGCACTTTTTCTGTGCTATAAAAAGTATTTTTAGATGTGTGGAACAGCCCCATACTACTAGTCCGTACCTCAATAATGAGCCAACGTAAGCATGGTATGCTATAAGGGCGGAGTTTTCACCTACTGTATGTCTTAACTGCCTTAAAGCAAATGCAAACCTATTTACTCGTGTGCATGTGTGTAAGATGTGAGGTTTCCATGAACAATGCTGATCTAGTATCAATCCTAAGAAGCTTACTTCAGTACAATGTTGGAGATTTTTACCTTGGTAGTTTAATTCTAGAATTTGGTTTTTTGTTTGATGATTTGAGAATTGTACATATTTTGTTTTCGTTAGGTTTATTTGCAATTTATTAATTTGGAGCCAGTTGACAATTTTGTTTACTGTTAAGTTTATTTCATTATCAAAATCATTTTTTTAAGATTTAATAAGGGCGATACTGTACTGTCATACAAGTTTAACAAGTATTGACTCACTGACGGGCGACAGCGCGATGCATATCATCACAGGACGGTAGTGTAAACCCAGCCTTAACTAAGTTACACGGGCCTAAGTCACAAACACTCGGCAACAGAAGTGTTCTTGAGAAATATGAAATTCGATTTATTTTACTGGAATGTAAAATAATTAACTAACGGCGACATTCTACCGAGTGCCCGCTAGCAATAATATTTGCAGAAACTTGCTCTTGGAAAATTTTGAATTTTATTTTATCCTGTCATCATCACTGAGCGTTTTGTCAAAATCGGCTGCAATGGGCCGTCAGAAATTAGCGATAAACACACTTTCGCAATAATATTATCAGTATACCGTTTAATAGGTAGTAGTTTAGTTTAGTAACCTAAGTAGAACAACCGATGTAGGCATGCGTAATGTATAGTACGTGTCGCGAAAGAACTTCTGCGGCAATTAGTGGAACTACGAGTAATACATTTTCCATGCAAAAATTGCATAAAGACATGCGACTAGCGCCGCTTTTGGGGTACTTCTTCCGTGAGACAGACTTTACGCATATCTTAAAAAAAAGAAGATGTATTGCGTTTTGCCGGTGACAGTACGTGTGTTCGTTATGTGCCGCACGAACCCACTTCATTGATCATTTCATCAATCATCGTCATTTTTGTAGGGTTTTTGTCCCGGAAAATCAAAGAATTCTCATAGGATTGGTTAACAACCTTAATCCACTCGGACTATGTCGCAAGCATAAATACAAATTAATGATAAATTAATTGACTCTGAATAACACACATGCTTATCCAACTGTCTATATTCGTTAAAAGATTTTGTGTGCGACAGTACGTGGGTTCGTTATGTGCCGCGTCGGGTAAGTGGGTCGAATTCATTACACGCCGACACTCGGCTAATCGAGACGCGTAACCACTCTACGAGTCGGCGACGAGCTTTAATGGAATACGAGTATATTGACCTTCGTGTAGTTAAACTTACTTATATTATAGTTTAGGACAAAGACGTCATATTGGATTCTTCGTGACGTCATCATCCATACTTACACACTTACAAACGCGATAGTGTTTGTGGTTTGGTTGGTTTACCCTTCAATCATGACGTAATAGAGCAACGGATAGATGTCATTTTTGAAGGCTTTTTATTCCAAAAAATCAAAGAGTTCTCATAGGATTGGTAAACAACCTTTATCTACTTGGACGATGTCGCGAGTATACCTTAATCCATCCTAATCACATAAAGAAAAAAAATCACACAAATCATATAAAAAATCCTAAATGTCAAATTAATTTACTTTGAATAGCACACGTAGACTTCCAACTGTCAATATTCGTTAAAAGATATTATAAGGTATTTTCAATTTTGTATGTGACAGTACGCTGATTCGTTACTTGCCGTGTCGGGTAAGTGGGTCGAATTCATTACACTCGGCTGATCGGAACGCGTAACCACTCTGCGAGTCGGCGACGAGCTTTAATGGAATATACCTACGTTTTAAACTTAACCCACTTTGATAAGAGTCGAGCGCTTTCTAAGGAAATATAGTAAGGAGTACCACCTACTTTAAGTAGGTAGGCTGAAGGCTCCTTAAAGTTATACTAAAAGAAGGTGCTATATTTCCTTCAAGTACTTTAAGTAGTTTTTGACGACCTCCCTGGCGCAGTGGTGATGCTGTGTTACGTGCGGTGGGTGGTCGGGTTCGAACTGCTGGGGAAAACCACTGGATCTTGTAATTTTTATTTTCTTCTATTATTTAGCGTAAATAGCGGTAATGGCCAGTGGTTAAATTCGCGGTGGCGTCTAAACACATAAACATTCATTCGCGTGTTCGGGGGTTCGAATCGGGTTGTCGGTGGGAGGCTTCGGCCGAGGTTACTACCCTACCGGCAAAGACGTACCTCCATGCGATTTAGCGTTCCGGTACGATGCCGTGTAGAAACCAACTAGGGGTATGGGTTTAATATAACTGCCATACCCCAACAGATTTGCACGCTACCATATTAGACTGCATCGTCACTTAACATCAGGTGAGATCGCAGTCAAGGGCTAACTTGTAGTGGAATAAAAAAAAACTTTACACACTTCTCTGATTTATGATCATTTCCTTTAACTGTGAGGAAACCTGTATGCCTTCGTTGTTATATTTAGTAACTTATTATAAACTAGTTGATGCTCGCGACTTCGTCCACGTGGAATGAGTTTACTCCTTCATTTTCCGGGATAAAGTAGCCTATGTCATTCTCCAGGTCCTCAACTATACCCGTACAAATCACGTCGATTCATTGTTCTGTTGCGGCGTGATTGAAGGACAAACCAACAAAGATCAACACTTTCGCTTTTATTATATCATAATAAGACGTAGATTTTCAACCATAGCTACTTTATAATATATATATATAGGTCACCGTAAGATTGTAAAAACCGTTAGATTATAATATAACGTTTTTTATCTCGATAGATTATAAACTGTCGACAGATTGTGAACCGTAACATACTGCTTACAATTTAACGCGTTATTTTTCGGTAAATTGTAATATATTAGGTATATTAACCCGGCAGTTTTCGGTAAATTGTAATATATTAGGTATATTAACCCGACAGAACTACCTGAATATTCATGTCAAACCCTAACCTAACCTATACTTCGCGCGCGAGTTGAATGCAGAGTAAATGTATGGTGACACTTACATTTACTCTGCATTCAACTCGCGCTCGAACTGTACAAGAAAGAGACAAGAAAACGTAAAAACAATAAATATTTCATAAATTAATACTCAGAACATTGAACGGTTCACAATCTTTCGACAGTTTATAATCTAGCGGGATAGAAACCGTTAGATTATAATCTAACGGATTTTACAATCTTACGGTGACATATAGATTAGGTAATGTTTTAGTATATAAGGTAAGGGTCGGGTCATCTAGTATATAATATGTACTTAATAAATCATTTCCTGCAATTGGGGTCTTGTTAAAAGCATTACGATTTATGAGAAAATATAAATTATAATGTATATAGTATATACCTATTTCAAAGAGTTTTTTAGTTCATTATGAATATGAACTTTGTAACGTAGGCCGCAGTATTAAAAACATTACGGCATAGAGATGTATTACTATAGAGAAAACTATTGTACACAATACACATACGGAAAACATGAAAGTGTCCTACATTTTACAAAGGCGTAAGCTACGGACTTCTAATATAATACTTACTCATACCTAATCCATACTTTATTATAAATGCGAAAGTCTGTCTGTCTGTCTTTCCTTAGAAGGGTCACATTGGGGCCAATTCTGTAGTACACAATCTCTAAACTAAACTAAAATGACAACTCTAATTCAAGTGCTATCCCTGACATAATACTTCCTGCGGAAGGATGCAGCAGTAGATTTAGCTGTCATTTTAGTTTAGAGATTGTATCAAACAGAATTGGCCACATTGCCTATCTGCAATGTTACGGTATCTCTATGAAAATACCTAACTCTTACGGCCCATTCGGTGAACCGATTTTGACGAAATTTAATTTAATCCCGGAAACGGATTTATGATACTTTTATCCCCGAAAATGAAAGATTTCCCATGGAATCTTTAGAGAAGACCAGCAGACCACGTCGCAAGCATATTCTAGTATCATTAAGGTATTGTTGACAGCAGCAGAAAACAAATTCAACGCCAATTTAGGGCGAAAACACACTACGGACAATTATTTTTTTATCTGGCTGCCAATTTTTTATGGAGCTGCATACATTAGCGCGGCGAAAAAGTACTACTGGTCTCTTTGTATAGATGGAGATACAATTAACGGGTCATTGCGTTCTCTAATAACAAGACAGCTCTATGCGTTACAGCATCGTAAAATATTTGTTTTTCTTTTTTCCGCATGCTACCCAACTTACGAAATGAAAATCATTTTCGCTGTCTTTTTAGTGAATTGAAAGTTGGTACACTGCCAGACAAATAAGCAGATAAAATGGTAAATATTTTATACATAAATAAGATATGCCTATGTGGGAAAAGAAAGAGGAGGAAAATAGTGTGCCGAACAGAAATCCGCAGCACAAATATTATTTTAGCAAAGAAAGGAAACACCCCGATATAAAATATTTATACTGACCGATGACAATACACAATAGGATTAGAGGATGACAAAAGTATGGAAATCCTATACATATTTTTTACACTAACAATAAGTAAGTACTTACTTACTTAACAATAAGTGGGAAAATACCCTATCGACGGGCTAGGAGATAAAAGTACCTACTACATATACGTCGTTTCATCAAGTTCGGTCGTACTTTACAGCTATGAACTTATTATCAGAATGGATGGAGGATTTTAATTTACATCAAAGTCTAACTGGTTTGAATGATCTTAGATTCACTTTTATGGCTCCGTACCTCAAGAGGAAAAAGTAACCCATATAGGGTCACTTCGTTGTCCGTCTGTCTGTCTGTCAACGAACTATTTCTCGTTGTTGTAAAATAATCAAGCTTCTAATGTCAACGCAATCAAAAGATGCGGTCGTTTATATACCGCATATTTTGACGTTCGCCAATAAATCAAAACCTATTTATTGGCGAACTTTCCGTTGACCTAGAATCATGAAAATTGGCAAGAACAAAGGCCTCACAGCACAAGTATCTTTAATTAGGGTTCTTTACTCATAGGTGTCGAATTTTTTGTCAGGCGCTACCAGTTTTATCATCACATGTAAGGCAGTTATTTCACAGCTGATTACGTGTTGTTATGACATCTTTCTGTAACTTACAAAAATAATTTATATTGTGTGGTTGTACGGAACCCCTTATGCGCGAGTCTGACTCGCACTTGACCGTCTTTTTTATATTCATGAAAATTACTATAGCAACAGGTAGTTACAGTTTTTTTTTAAAAGTTATTTCTAGTGAAGCCAAGTTCCAGTTTTTCTGGCCTCCACTGTACAAGTACAAAGACAGGAAAGTCTTGTATTCCCTTATATTTTATATCCATTGTTACATTTGCACTGTACCATGATATAATGATAATAACAAGTATTTTTTTTTTACTTTACAGAGATTACCCAAATCGTTATATTTAGTAAAAAAACAGTTCATTTTTGACATTCTTGCTTGCTGGGTCGTGCCATATTGTATTATTTCTTTTCCGTTTATTTCCTAGCTAACAATGTATTTTTATCGCAAGTTATAATATATTTTTTTTGTCAATAGAACTTGTATTTGACTACTACAGTTAGGATACAAAATATATTACTAAATATTTGATTTCAGTTCTATTAAACCCCGCTAAATCCTTTGTCGGCGCGTCTTTGCCGGTAGGGTGGTAACAGGCCACGGCCGAAGCTTCCCATTAGACCACGCCAGAGCTAATTCAGAAATTATAAAACCCTTATTGACCCTGCCAGGGATCAAACCCGGGACCTCCTACTTAAACCTAAGACAACAGCGCCACAAATACGCCAGCGAGGTCTTCATAAATAATGAAAATTGTTTTAAATTTTTCTATACTATAATGCGATAAAATATAAAAGCGAAAGTTTGGATGGATAGAAAGAAAGGAAATAAATTTATTCAATGATGAATGTTTGTTACTCAATCACACCAGAACGGCTGAACGGATCTGGATGAAATATGGCACAGAGAGGGACAACACATAGGCTTTTTATCCCGGAAAATTAAAAAACAGGCACCAAAAATCCTCAATCCACGCGGACGAAGCCTCGGGGATCAGCAATTTTCCAAATATTTAGTACTTTGTCCTAATTTTCAAAATGGAACCCCGTCATCGTAGTAATTAGTAAGTCAGTAAAACGAGTAAGTGCTTACTTAGCCCAGTTACAGCTTTACAAGTTAGAGCTTAATGAATTGCTTAATATTTCACGCGTCTAAAGCATTTTGCCCGTGCACGTAATTGCTGGTGTGAATACCTATTATATTATGTTTATTAATTATTTGGTTAGCTAAAATGCTAATTGGGTAGCGTACATTAAGGTATTGTATTAAGACCTTAATTTGGTTAGCTAAAATGCTAATTGGGTACCTAGTGTACATTAGGGTATAGTATAGACTTTAAAAAAATTACAAGATGAATTTCTACCAAAAACAGTTTTAACTTTTAAGTTAACACACACTTAAATATTATGTCTTAGAATAAATTCTAATTATATTCTACCTTTAAATGCGTGTCTCTGTCAATCTGTCTGTCACCTTTTCATGGTCCAACCGCATAGTCGATTTTGACGAAATTTTGTAAGTTTAGAAAATAACTTTCATACCGGAAACGCATAGGATTTTGATCACAGAAAATCCAAGAGAATTCATTCAAAAAAGTATTGGGAATCCACGGGTATCCCGGATATATTATGTCAGATCTCAACCAACGGTTCGGTATTTTTTCCCTGGTATGGCCTGGTGGGAGGCTTCGGTCGTGGCTAGTTACCACCCTACCGGCAAAGACGTACCGCCAAGCGCCAAGGGGTATGGGTTTAATATAACTGCCATAACCCAACAGATTAGCCGGCTACCATCTTAGACTGCATCGTCACTTAACATCAGGTGAGATCGCAGTCATGGGCTAGCTTGTAGTGAATAAAAAAAACTAGCAATTAAAATGTTAAAATGTTTCATTTATGTAGATAATTTTATACGCAATGAAATAAAACTGGCTTGTAGGCTGGTTATTGTCACATCATGATAGATTAACTTCAAAGTATTTTTCATTGTATTGAACCACAAATTGCTCGGTGAAAGTCCCGTAACGAGGGACGAAGGTTTTTGTCTTAATTTTCACGTCGAAAAGGGTGACACAGCTCTTGAGCGAAAGTAATAAAGAGTCCTCAACAATTTTAACGATTACAAGTTCCTTGTTCAAGTTTTTGATACGAGTTTGGGGGAAGTTTCGAGCGACTTGGAAACTGTCGGCCGCCCTTAAATTATTTCACGTGAATGCGTAGTTAAGACTGAGTTGTACTTGTGGTTATACAGAAGTTAGTGGGTTTAGCTTAGTTACCATCGCTTATAGCAGTAAAAACTAAGAAAATTACTAAAAAAGTAACTGCCTCGTTAGTGTCGTTGGTGTTGGTTGGTTGGTTAGCATGTTCGACTGCGGCCGACGAGGTCCCGGGTTCGAGTCCCGGGTCGGGCCATAACAAGTATTGGGTTTTTCATACAAGAAACTCTCAGTAATAGCCTGGAGTTAGGAAGTTGGCGGTGTTTCACCCCCGTGCCGCGGAGAGCACGTTAAGCCGTCGGTCCTGCGCCTGATCTCTCACCGGTCGTGTCGGATTTTCCGTCCCATCGGGCTATGAGAGTAAAGGAACAGAGAATGCAACTGTGTTGTGCACACTTGTGCACTATAATATCTCCCGCGCAGATGGCTAATCTCTCTGGAGTTAGGCCGCCGTGGCCGAAATTCGGTCGGGAGGACATTATTATTATTATAGCAGTATTATTTTAAAATGGCAGTTTTATATGACGTACCTTGACTTTCTCAAAATAAATACTAAGGGCCACTTGCACATGGACATTTTAAACTGATAGTTAAATTTTGAAATGCTGTCCCTTTTTGGCAAATGCATATTGTAGTCGCCTAAAAGGGACAGCATTAAAATATTTAACTAAATCAATTTAAGAGTCATTGTGCAAGTGGGCCTAGGTAATTATGCAACAAAAGCATCAACAATCCATATTAATATTATAAATGCGAAATCGTGTTCGTTTGTTAGTTTAATGGTTTTGACTTTTATCCCCTCTCCCAAGGGAATCGTGCTGAATTTTGGGATAAGAAGTAAACTCAAACTCAACTGGTCTTTTTAGTAGGATGATAACACATTATCCTGCAATTGACGAACTGGAACTAATCCTGATTAAATTATAACCCGTGGTAATGCATATAATTAGTATACTTAATTATGCACGTAATTATTACTGTAATTACAATTAACGCATTTTGATTGACGTTTGACGAAGCGTGTTTCAATTAACCACGTACTGAGTATATTAAGATAGCTGATGCCCTCGACTTCGTCCGCGTGGGTTGAGGTTGCCTATGTGTTATTCCAGATTATAATCTCTGTGCCAAATTTGAAAAAAAAAGATTGAGTAACAAACATCCATCCATCCATCCATCGAAACTTTCGCATTTATAATATTAGTATTCAAGATTAAAGATTCAAGATTCAAGTCATTTATTAAATATAGGTACACTGTAGGTACACTTATTTTCGTCTAAAAATTACTTACTTAAAAAGCATGATGGTGATAATGGGTAACGGTATCTTAAAACTAAAGCTACGAGGGTTCCAAACGCGCCCTGGTCTGAGAAGAGCCCACAACAAACTCAGCCGGGTTTTTTTTTATTATCACCATCTCACAAATCATCTTAACTAAAGAACTATCAGAGACATTAGAGCAAATTATTGCCAGGCTTCCTTGTCGTTTAAGTAGTCCTTTACATGGTACTCGTAATAAGATTTTTCAATGAGTTTACGTTTTACATTAACTTTGAACTTATTCAGAGACATCTTCAACATGTCTTCTGGGAGCTTATTGTAGAAGCGGACACTGTTTCCAACAAATGAATTGCTAGTTTTATACTAAGCCTAGAAACAGGCATTACAAGTTTATTTCTATGTCTAGTATTGACATTATGACAGTCACTTTTCTTCTTGAATTTATCAATGTGCTTATGCACGTGTACTAAATTTTCATATATATATTGGTTGTGCACTGTCATAATATTGATTTCTTTAAATTTATCTCTTAGTGACTGTATGGATCGTTATTGCAAACAAAACAAAAGAATACCGAAGCAGTATATATTACACAGAAACTGCTAGTCTTATTGCTAAACCAATCTTTTACAGACATCTTTCGATGAAAGAATGTAGTATAGATACAGTTTTTTTAATTAAAGATTTACTAGCGATCTTTACATTGAAATACATAGTATAGGTATATACAAGATTCAAAATTCACAATGTGTAAAAATCATATAAAAGTAAACACAACATGCAAAATTCCATAGCTACATCACATCATAAAAATGACAGTTAAAATAACAATCACGTAAAATATGCACATTAGGTTGGTTAAATACACTAACATAATAATCGATATCAATTATATTTACAATATTTATGAGAACCGTTACGTAGTCTACTTTATAAGATAAATAATCATACTAATATTATAAATGCGAAAGTTGAAAAAAAAAATCGTTTACAGGTTTGTTGGTTTGTCCTTCAATCACGCTGCAACGGAGCAACGGATCGACGTGATTTTTGGCATGGGTATATTTGAGGACCTGGAGAGTGACATAGGCTACTTTTTATCCCGGAAAATTGAGGAGTTCCCGCGGGAATCCAAAAAAACTTATTCCACGCGGACGAAGTCGCAGGCATCAGCTATTTACAGATAAATAGAATTTAGTATAGATAACATAACACACAATGTTAACCCGCAAGTAATTGAAGATAATACGGCTAAATATTAGCTGGAGGCTTATAATAACATAATGGGCCTTCAGACGAACATTAACTAATTGTCCGTCACCCATCCGTCTCCGTGACAAAGTGTTATGATGGTAATCAGAGACCAAGTTGGGTGATAATCTCTAACATCGAGACGTTCTTTGAGAGCCCCTTAAGTATCCGAGATTGATGAAGGTACAGTGTTTGTCACTTGGAATATCCACTTGTCGTACAGATTAATTCACTTAATACTTAGTGGATGACTTTGCGTATGCGTATCTATTAGTAAGGTTTTGTCATGTTACAACTTATTAATTTATTCATTTAAAACAAAATTACAAGATATAATAAAAACTTATTAGTAACTAATTTCATCAAAATCAGTGCAACAGATGGGCCGTGAAAGCGTAGCAGACCGTCAGACAGACAGACACACTTTCGCATTTATAATACTCGTATTAGTATGGATTAATTAGCAACCCATAGTAGCTGTCACCGGGTTAGTTAAGTCTGTGGTATTCTACTCTTTTTTTTTTTTTTTATCCATTACAAGCTAGCCCTTGACTACGATCTCACCTGATGGTAAGTGATGATGCAGTCTAAGGTGGTAGCGGGCTAACCTGTAAGGGGCATGGCAGTTATATTAAACCCATACCCCTTCGGTTTCTACACGGCATCGTACCGGAACGCTAAATCGCTTGGCGGCACGTCTTTGCCGGTAGGGTGGTAACTAGCCACGGCCGAAGCCTCCCACCAGGCCAGACCAGGGAAAATTCAAAAATTATAAATTCCCAAATAGACCCTGCCGGGGATCGAACCCAGGACCTCCGCACGTTAAGGCAACAGCGCTATACACTGCGCCACGGAGGTCGTCAAAACTCAGGTTAAAAGTAACGTCTACGCCCTGAGATCATGCTGAATAAGGGTATTTCGATCAGAACGCCGGCACCTTATGTGCCATGAATCTCTTAATCTCCAGTTAAATCTAACGGCCCGCCCCGTGCGCCAGTAAATATGCCCCCTGAGGGCGACGGCGAATCATTACCCCGCTCTCTATTACGTTTACCTACTAAGGGTTGCGTCAAACATATTGCGATCCGTCAGCGTGGATTTAGGATTTCGAAATTTCCTAGGGAACACTCGGAATAAAAAATTGCCTGTACCCTGATTAATTTATTTGTGAATACCCCCTTACCCGACTTACCCCTTTCCCGCGATGCAAAGTATATCTATAGGTACTAAATTTCATCAAAATTTATTGATAGATAGACACATCTTCGTATTTATAATATTTATAGGAATTATTAATATTCTATGAACTAGTTTCATAGCCATTTTAGACCATATTTTATTCAATTTCAAAATGATTTTTATTCAAATAAACTTTTAAAAGTACTTTTGAATCGTCAAGTTCATAAAACATACTATGGACTGTAAAAACACAAAAACGGACAAGACGTCCGCATCGTATGGAAAACATGTTTAATCGTGTCGCGGTAGTATGTGCAGCTTCATATTAAAGTGCGCCGAAAATTATTTCTCTCTTGATTTTTCTCCACCAGATTTTTTCCGGAGTGTGTTGCCACACTCAGGCGCTGTTCAGTGCGACACGGATGACCTACGAAGATATCCGCGATGGTAAAATGGATGCAGCTTATACAGCCTGCCTGGTGGGAGGCTTCGGCCGTGGCTAGTTACCACCCTACCGGCAAAGACGTGCCGCCAAGCGATTTAGCGTTCCGGTACGATGCCGTGTAGAAACCGAAGGGGTATGGGTTTAATATAATTGCCATGCCCCTAACAGGTTAGCCCGCTAGATACCATTTTAGACTGCATCATCACTTACCATCAGGTGAGATCGTAGTCAAGGGCTAGCTTGTAGTGGATTTTTTTGTCGGTAGGGTTGTAACCACGGAAGAAGCCTCCCATGGGAGCCACCAGGCCAGACCGGAGAAAATTCAGAAATTATAAATTCCCAAATGCACTCTGCCAGGGATTGAACCCTGGACCCCCCCACAATAAGACAACAGCGCTAAATACTGAGTCAGGGAGGTCGATTGATTGAATGAGCGTTCGAAGTAAAATACCTTACAATCACGGTCACATAGTTTTTTTTTTAAATTCATTGTAGGCTTACGCTTGACCACAATCACACCTGCGATTAGTCTGTTTTAGCAGATTGAATTCACTACATCACCACTGCAGTCCATTAACGTCCCACTGCTGGGCACAGGCCTCCACTCTCATAGAAGAGAGGGAATTAGAGCTTAGGCCCACCACGCTGCTCCAATGCGGGTTGGCGGGCTTTAACGACTATTATCATGTTAGTGATAATAACCGGGACCGACGGCCGTGCTCTCCGAGGCACGGGGGTGAAACACCGCCAACTTCCTAACTCCGGGCTTTTACTGAGAAATTCTAGTCAGAAAAACTGAATACTTAATTATGGCCCGACCCGGGACTCGAACCCGGAACCTAGTCGGCCGCAGTCAAACATGCTAACCACTAGACCAACGAGGCAGAAAAGTCGCTAATACACTACCATATCTTTAAAAGTATATACCTAAGACCCTTTATCGTACGTGCTGATTTCATCACTCTATTAATGATACAGCCGAGTTCGGCGACAATGTTGTACCTTAATGAAGGCCGGTTAGTGGAAGGATTATCTCGGTCGATACTATTGTTCGCTTCCCTATTAATTCTTCATTTATCTTTGGAGGCAAGGATTCTATTTTAAGATTACCAGAAGGAGTTATATTATAATGCAGGAAATAAGAATTTGTCCACGTGTATTATATATATTATGCGCGTGCCTTGTTTTCTGTTCTTTGTTTATAATTTAGTTTAATGTTACGTGTGCACCAATAAAGAATTTATTGCCACTATTATTTTAATGAACATAATATTTATTTATTTTTATATAAATAATAGATCGAGACATGCCGCACTTAACGATATCATACGTCGGTCCCTTGCCACCGTCAACGTGCCAAGTCTACTTGAGCCGACTGGTATTGCAAGAGACGATGGCAAGAGACCGGATGGTATGAGTTTGATTCCATGGAAGATGGGCCGGGTGCTGGTATGGGATGCAACCTGTTCAGACACGCTGGCCCCTTCCCATCTACATGGAACCAACAACAGAGCTGGTGCGGCTTGTGAAGCGGCTGAAAAAGCTAAATACAGGCTCCGAATATGATTTTGTCCCATTCGGTGTCGAGACCCTTGGTCCGTGGGGTCCTAGCGCTATAAGGCTTTTTAAGGAAATAGCAAAAAGGTTAGTCGACATCACAGGAGACCGAAGAGCTGGCAGCTACCTCGGACAAAGAATTAGTCTAGCTATTCAAAGGGGGAACGCTGCCAGTATCTTTGGAACCTTGCCTAAAGGGACTCCTTTTAATAATATATTTTAGTTATTATATTATTATTTATTTATTTTTAAGATTTTTAGATGTATTGTGATTATTTAACACTGCAATGTGAGAATGTTATTTAATAATAGATTGATCTATTTTTTATCCTGTGAATATCTCCCTTAGTTTACCGGGATTAAAAGTAACCTAGAAAGTAATAGCTGCGTTAAGAGGTAGTTTTAAAGTTTTCTGCTGAACTTCGTTCAAACTATTTAATTAATGCTTGAGACGGGAAGAAGTAGGTAACACTCAGTAATTTTCCGTCCGTCCGTCTGTCCATCTGTCGGTTTCTTTTCTATCTATCCGCTTTCCCGGCCGATCTGTTTAACCAATTTTGTTGAATGTACAGAAATAGAATAGAGAAATCTAAAGGCTCGTCTTGGCGGGGGCAGTCCCGTGCCACCAAATCCACGCGGACGAAGTCTTTTTTTTTTATCCACTACAAGCTAGCCCTTGCTTGACTGCGATCTCACCTGATGGTAAGTGATGATGCAGTCTAAGATGGTAGCGAGCTAACCTGAGTCGTCGTCATCGAGTATCTCTCTATAGTAATATTATAAATGCGAAAGTGTGTTTGTTTGTTGGTTTGTCCTTCTATCACGCTGCAACGGAGCAACGGATCGACGTGATTTTTTACATGTATATTTGAGGACCTATAAAGTTACATAGGCTATTTTTTATCCCGGAAAATCATAGTTCCCACGCGTTTTTAACAAAATTTAAATCCACGGGGACGAAGTCGCGGGCATCTTCGAGTATTTCGTATGAAGCGAGGTCCAAAAAAATTTTGAATAAACATCGGAAATGCATTTGAAAAACCCTACCATATTTATAGCAAATTGAAAACGGCGCCGTGACAAATAGGGGGCACTATTTCCTTTCACTATACCTAACGCTACCCTGACGAGGGTTGTATTGGGTTTGGGGCCGCGAGTCTTTGAGGGCGAAATATAATGAAACGCGTCATTGTGTCGCATGAGAGCTTTTAGCGGAATAAATAGTCCTCGATAGGGACCCGCAGCCATATTTCCTAGTTCCTTTGTTAGGTTAAGGCTTTGAGTCCAAGCCTTAGGAAGTGTAAAGTGTTACATGACAGCGTGGGAAAAAATATCCTGTGTTGACTATCAGTTATCACATATGAGCTACTGATTGCCCGCGACTTCCTTCGTAATCGTAAGTATTTGTGAATCGATCTATTCTATACTATAGTATTATAAATGTCAAAGTTTGGATGGATGGATGGATGGATGTTTGTTACTCAATCAAGCCAGAACGGCGGAACGGATCTGGATGAAATTTGGCACAGATATAGATTATAGTCTGGAATAACACATTGGCTACTTTTTATCCCGGAAAATGAAGGAGTTCCCGCGGGAACTGTAAAACCTTAATCCACGCGGACCAAGTCGCTGGCATCAGCAAGTATGCGAAATGCGAAAGTGTCTGTCTGCCTGCTACGTTAATCCGGGCCATTTGTTTAACGGATTTTGATGAAATACGGTACAAAGATAGGTTGTATGATGCATCCCGGGAGAGAAAATAAGTAGGCTACGTTTTATTCCAGAAAAAAGACGAGGTTTTAAAAATTGACACACACGCAACTGCTAAACTGTCACAATAGACCTATAGATTTAACGACCTCCGTGGCGCAGTGTTGAGCGCTGTTGTCTTAACGTTCGAAGGTCCCGATTTCGATCCCCGGCAATTTGGGAAATTATAATTTCTGAATTTTCCCATGGTCTGGTCTGGCTTCAGCAGTGGCTAGTTACAACCCTACCTGCAAAGACGTGCCGCCAAGCGATTAAGCGTTCCGGTACGATGCTACGTAGAAACCAAATAGGGGTTTGGGTTTATCTTAGACTGCATCATCACTTACCATCATGTGAGATCGCAGTCAAGGGCTAAGTTATTGGGGACATAATAAAAAAAAGACCGAAAAAATGTCGGCAAACGTAAGAATTTACGTTCTACGCCCCCAGTCAGGACGCAAGGAGGCGTCTTTAGGATAATTCCGGTAATGGCGGCCATAAATATATATCTCTGAACAACCCACAGCTTACGGCGAGATTACGACCTAATTATTGTAAGCTTCATCTCAATTCTTACTCGATAAAACCACTACTACTTACAGCGTCACAGTGATTTCATACAGTGGGTCGACGCTAGAGTTGTTCAAAACTGCTATAAATCCATAGCACGCTACGGACTATAAACCATAAATTTTAAGCATGCTTTTAATTACGCTTTGTTATAAGAAAGCGCGTGGGCGGCCGGCAGGCGCTATATGTCTTGCAGTACGCTAAATTTCGTAACGCGCTAAATTTCGTAACACGCAAAGATGACGTTCACTCACAACAGCGCACTACCGGGCACCGGCAAGTGGCCGCCTCTACAAGTGCTATGAGGCGCCGCGCGCGATCACGTGATATTCATAACGCCGTAGCGTCATGGCGGCTCCTCACATAGCACGTTATCCGCGCAATGGAACAATAGCGCTATCATGCTGATATTGCGCTACGTGTTATATTAACCACCTCTAGTCGACGCCCATACAATTTACAAATAACCCATAACAGCGAAGGTTGTAGCAACTAGAGGTACGGTATATCTAGAGGTAGGAAACTGCATACGAATTTGACAGAGTATTGAAATTTCTACCAGTTTCCTCTGCCATGTCCCTAATGGCTGGGTTACCTCCCTACCGGCAAAGATGTACCGCCAAGCGAATTAACGTTCCGGTACGATGCATTGTTGAAACCGATTATGGGCATGGGTTTTTATTATAACTGCCATAGCCCCAACAGGTTAGTCCGCTAGACCGCTACCATCTTAGACTTAACCGCTTACCATTAGATGAGATTGCAGTCAAGGGCTAAATTGTAGTGGCGGCAAAAAATACCCCCGTCGTTCTTAGAAGAGCGGAGATGTCTGGTCGGAGAGCTCAACATATCTTCGCTCTGGTGGACACCAGGGCCTTAGTCGTGGTTTTAGTTAACAATGTACTCGTAACACAGTCGATTAAGGGAAAATTTTCATACACCCATTGATGTAGAATTTTAGTAATGCATACACGACATTCTTTAACCCGGGTTAGATTTTGTGCACCGACCAGTATCGTGTAGGGTGACCGCATTTTTCACATTTTGTTAAAAATTAAATAAATCATATAATTTCATAAATCACTAGCGGATGCCCGCGACTTCATCTGCGTGGTTTGAGGTTTTTTGGTTCCCACATTAACTCTTTAATTTTCCGTGATAAAAGTAGCTTATGTGATAATCTATCTCTGTGTGTTTCAGCCAGATCCGTTCAGCCGTTGGGGCGTGATTGAGTAACAAACATCCATCCAAACTTTCGTATTTATAATATTAGTAAGAAAGATTTCAATTAAAGAGGCCTCTTCAGGAGACGTGTTCTTGCCTGGTGGGAGGCTTCGGCCTTGGCTAGTTACCACCCTACCGGCAAAGACGTGCAGCCAAGCGATTTAGCGTTCCGGTACGATGCCGTGTAGAAACCGAAGGGGTATGGGTTTAATATACCTAAATGCCATGCCCCCAACACGTTAGCCCGCTACCATCTTAGACTGCATCATCACATACCATCAGGTGAGATCGCAGTCAAGGGCTAGCTTGTAGTGAATAAAAAATAAAAAAAAACAAAGATGTTGAGAATAATTTGGAATATTTGTGTGGTGTGGTGTTGTGCCGGTGCTAATTGCTGGCTTACTGGGCGGTATATCGCAAGCTGCAAGTGCACTTTACACACTGTACCACATAGGTTTGTCTACTGTGGCGGATTAACTAAAACTAAACTCCTAGTTTCTTCAATCTTCATTATCATGGACTTCCGCAATGTAACGCCTGCTTCTATCCAATATAAATCAGTTCATTTCATTTTTTTTTCCCTTCAAGTTAGCACTTAACTGCGATCTCACTTGGTGGTGATAATCATGCCCCTCGGTTTCTACACGGCATCGTACCGGAATACTTTTAAGTTTGCATCGACTTGCAAACACATGTTAAATGTGTGTTAAAGTCCCCAATATAGTGAGAATAGTGTCCGAGTGCGACAGACTTTGATGGTAATCCTACTAGAAGCTATATACCAAAATTGGCATCATAAAGTGAAGTCGAGTGTATTTTGTTCCCGGACGCGAGCGTGAAAGGCAATTTTCTGTTCCAGAGATTCCCTGGGTAGGTACGGTGCATTATACCTTCACTTTGATTTCATTGTCAACGGTTTAGAAATTCAGAAATACCTTAGCCAAAGATAGGTACCACTTACTGTATCTGTCCAACCATTTATTTTAATTTTGACATAAGCACGTCTATAAAGTTTCATAATTATTGACAGGCAACCATCGACAAAAAAGGCAATACTTCATAGACACAGATTTTTTTTACAACAGAGAAGTGACGTTCCCTTTGGTACATAGAGTGGGTTTACCATAATATATAATATGTTGGTACATTTACTAGTCAAGATGAAGCGATATCCGTAATCCATACGAATAATATCTATTATATGCGAAAGTTTGTTTGTCTGTCTGTCTGCAACGCTTTCACGGTCCACCTGTTCAAACGGAATCAAAAAAACTTAATCCACGCGGACGAAGTCGCGGGCATCATCTAGTTTATTATATTTACCTGTACAGTCATAACGACGACCACTCAGCCAAGAGTGAATTTATGATATGAAGTCTTCTCAGCATGGACGAACTCAGCTTAAACTACCCTACCTACTTAGTAATAGCAGTCCAGATTCGCTGTTTTGTGAAGTCTATGCAAGAAAAGCACGAATTTCCTCAAATAAATTGTGTACCTACCTAAAATATGACACGTTTCGGTTTTACAGCATCAATGACACACCACTTGTGTATTGACGTAAAAAAATCGTAAAAATATTCATAAAATCTAGCGAGTAGGTAGACGCCCTATAAGTACCTTGCTTTTACGCCCACCGAGCACCAACTTATCAAGAAAGCTAATAACTGCTAACATAAAAGCAAATATTTATAACTCAAACTTTAATAAGAAAAATCAAGAAAGCCTAAGAAATCGCGAGAATCATTTAGATTTCTAGATCTCTAGTTGATTATAATCCCTACTTGATACTAATTCATACTAATATTGTAAATGCGAAAGCGTGTCTGTCTGTCTGCTACGCTTTCACAGCTCATCTTTTCAAGCAATTTTGATGAAATTTAGTAAAGAAAGAAAGAAAAATCATAAAGAGATAGGTTGCATCTAGGGTTGCCACCTTTTTTTTGCAATTAAAGTACCTACATAGTCAAAATAAAGTACAATTTTTTTTCTATATTATTATGTCTAAAAAAATTTTTTTATTGCTTTTCGTTTATTTTTGTTCATCGTATCATTTTCCACATTGACGCATTTTTTCGGTGTAACATATTATTCATTATTTAATATCTATTTGATCCGTTTCACTATCAAAATTACGTTTTGTAGGTGTACACGAAGTACTATGTTTACTGAAGTTATCCTTGTCCATTATTTACTGTATCGTAAATCTATAAAATCGATCAATCGTATTCTTTGCACTCCAACCGCTTTACACAAAACAAACAAAAAAAGATATAAAAAAAAGAAGTTTTGACAATGACATTGATAATGTTGACATTTGAGGGTAGGTTGCGTTGAAAAATTATCAACAACGAGCGTTCAAATGGCGCTGGTGACCTATAGTTGTTCTCATAAAGTATAGAGTATAATTACCAGAAATAACGTACAATACTTTATTATAAAGTACGAGTGGCAACCCTAGTTGCATCCCGGGGACGGACTTAAGCTACTTTTAACCCGACTTCCAAAAAAGGAGGAGGTTCTCAATTCGGCGCGTATGTTTTTTTTTAATGTAAGTATGTCGGTGCATATCTCCGTGGTTTCTGAACCAATTTGAATTTTTTTTCTATCAGTCTTTAGAGGAAACTCTCGAGGTGGTCCCATAAAAAATTCTGACTTCAAATCCTCAACCCTGACACAAAAAAGTTAAAAATAAAAATTCTTTCCAAAAAACCGACTTCCAACACCACTGTAAAGTAATAAATAATTTTTATTTCTACCCACTATGTTGAAGTCGGGCGGGTATAACAATTAACAAGGGTAAGCAAAGTTGACACATCAAGCTCGCCCGACTTCAACATACAACTTCCGTTGGGGCAGACGCGTTCTGGAGTGGAGACCGCGTACCGGTAAACGCAGTGTGGGACGACCTCCAGCCCGCTGGACCGACGACCTTAAAAAGGTAGCGGGAAGTGGGTGGATGAGGAAAGCGGAGGATCGTGTGTGGTGGCGCGCTCTCCAAAAGGCCTATGTCCAGCAGTGGACGAATACAGGCTGATGGATGGATGATGGATGGACAATTAAATAGTTCCCGCGCAATTAAAATAAACTTAACACAGTCGAAGTCGCGGGCATCATCCAGTTTCAAATATAGACTCTAAAGATCAGCCCAAACCTTCCACCATCGAGTTTTCCATACACCTAATGGGTCGAGTTTTCACCAAATTTGGATAAGATGGATGCCAAAACAAATTCAACACCATTTTCCATAAGGAAATGAAGAGTGTAGTCAGCGCAAAATGAGTTTGTTAGCTACACGGAAAGCTCTTAAGGTTGATATAAAGCGAGAGCTTTAGGGTAACATTTATGGACGACGTGACACGATTATCCTTCGTGTTTTTATCAGGTTTTATTGATTAAAAGGTAAATACATTTGCTTTAGGGTCTTTAGTTTTACGGTCGTACCTACTTCAAGTTCAAACCTTGGTATATATTACTAGATTTTGCCCAGACTTTGTCCGCGTGGACTGCACAGATTTCAGAGCCTTATTTTACCCCCTTAAATTTCAAAAATCCTTTCTTAGCGAATGTTTGACAGTATATTAACTATCTGTATGCAAAATTTCAACTTTCAGCCTACCTATATTGTAACTCTGACCTACCTATTTTGATTAAAATATAGTTTAAGACTTGGAGAGTGACATATTATGCTAATTTTGTCCCGGAGTATCAAGGAGTTCCCCTGGATTTTTTTAAAACTCACGCCGTCTACGCCACGGGCATCAACTAAATAATACTTACATGCTAAAAAGCGACAAAAAAATCGCGACAATCCCATTACGTTCGTTCTCGGGGAAGGCTTTTAAGGCTAATTTACAGCGGGCCCTTTTGGGAAACATTTATAGGGAACGTGACGTGTACCGTGACATTTTATGGTTAATACCGTTCCACGTGGGTTCTTAGTTCTTGCCTTTATTTGCGTCCCGCGCGGGTAGTTTGGCTCTATGATTATAGGCTCTTAGGCCTAGTATTCAAAAGCAAGGCTACTTAATAAATAAAATAAATGAATATAAAAAGCCTTTTGGAGTTTACCTCCTTTAGAATCGAGTTTCATGTATAAGCCCGGGGTATGAAAATTTATGGGGAGTAAAATGTTTCCACGACTGTAATGTATTTTGATGAATATAAATTATATAATTCATATAAATAAATATATCAAGCATGCTATCAGTAAAATAAAAAAAACGTAAAAATGCCTCATTTACTAATCTATATATTATTATTATTATTTTATAATCGTTCGTAAAGATTACGATAAAGAGAATACCTACCTAAATCTAGTCGTGCGTCGGAGCTGACACACACAATTTTTTTTATTTCTCCGTTTAGCATTTAGATAAATTTTTCATTTCTCCTCTTAGCATTTAAATTAACTATTACACTTAAAAATATACTTGAAAATTGAAATATCGCTTCAAGACCACGACGACGAATCATACACTTTTAATAGCTGTACAATCGTAGAAGAAATTAAATAGGTACATAGTTTACCTATACAGTATACCTATATATTGAATTAACCGCATGATTTCTCTATCCAATTAAAATAACCTGCCTACCTACTTAATACTTTACAATACTTTTCTTATAGTTACCTATACACTTTTTTTTACAAATGAAGTCAATACATGTCCTATTGTTTTTAATACCTAAACTATTATTAGTGTTTACCTATAGGCTGGCATCGAATGAAGACATACTAGAAATCGATAGTTCTAAGCCTATTGCTCGATATTTATCAGGTAAGCTTGCCCCTGAGTTCACGAGTAAATCACTACCAAATCATATTATAAACTAGCTGATGCCCGCGACTTCGTTCGCGTGGTTTAAGGTTTTGTTTCCCGCGGGAACTCTTAAAGTTTCCTGGATAAAAAGTAGCCTATACTTTTACCAAATTTCATCAAAATCTGTTGATCAGATGGGCCCTGAAAGCGTAGCTGATAGATAGACACACTTTCGGATTTATAATAATAAGCATAGGCACGAAAGTACATTTGTGTGTTGATTTGTCCTTCTAACATCCCGCTATGGAGCAACGGATTCAGTGATTTTCGCACTAATGGAGCCTGCCATATGTCCGTAGTTTTTCATCCTTATGTTTGGAATCAGTAGTCCCTTATAGAATTCTACCATTTTATGAATTGAAATCATTTATTTCATGCAGGACAACTTGACTCTACCACCGGTTCGGCTTTCCGAAATTTCTGCTCTTATTTTTAATGAAAAAAGGTTCTAAATACATACATGTGTTGCTAGATGCGAAGCCGATTTACTTCCATGTAACTTTCACAAATAATTAATCACAAATAATTAATCATACAATAGCCTTGGCTTAGCAAGTACCTACTGTTTTACAGTCTTATTTATAGGTACAATGGGAAATCTAGGAACTCTTTTGGAACCATTTGACAACGCAAAACCACCATTTGGAACCACGTTATGTTACAGGCAATTCCAAACAATCTTGCAAATGGTGCAACATGAGACCAGAGAAACAATACGGGAAGGATAAGCCACTAGGGGATACGCGGCCGCCTGAGGAGATAGACCTGTTCGATATCCCCATCTATGCCGCCATGACTCAGGACCAGGGGAATCTGGACAAGCAGAGACTATCTGATTTTATAGGGAGATATTTTTAAAATAAAACGTTTCATGTATACTTATTCTTAAATATTTCTTATGAGAATCCGCTCTTTCGTATCGTAGACAGATTTCGTATCGTTTCGTATCCCTTAATTTAGAAATAGGTACCTACATATTACAAATAGACGTTTTTTTATTAAATTAAACTTTTTTTCTATACATTTCTACTGTTTTTTTCCAAAAACTCAATATTTTAGTGATTACTCAATACTTAATTTATTTATTGCATGTAGGACATACGGGTGACTCTTATGTTACGTCATGTATTGACTCTACCAATAATTCTTTCAGATTACGTAATTTTATTTTATTTTATTCGCTTGCTCATATCGCACTTTTCGGTTCGGGTTCGACTCCTTTCAAGTACTTACTTACTAACGAAGCGGATGTTGATTCCCGATACCCACTACAGCCCACTGCTGGGCACAGGCCTCCACTCTCAGTGGAGAGAGGGAATTAGAGCGCTGCACGCTGCTCCAATGCGGGTTGGCGGGCTTTAACGACTATTATCATGTCAGTTATATTAAACCCAAACCCAAATAGTATGAAACCATCGATATACATGTAGGTACTAGATGGGCCCTTTCATAGAAAAATTGGGCATCCAACCTTTCAAATCAAATCAAATCAAATATTTTTTATTCAAATAAACTTTTACAAGTACTTTTGAATCGTCAAGTGAATCTACCACTGGTTCGGAATGCCATTCCTACCGAGAAGAACCAGCAAGAAACTCGGTGGTTGTCTTTAGTTCACGCTCCACACCTTTATAGCCCTGTCCTTGTCCCCGCCATAGCGCTGTCCCGCTTTTCAGACTAGACGACGTTAGTAAAATAGGTCCACATTCTTTGTTTGACAGAGCCCGTCTATGTAAATTGAGGTCGTTGTATGAAACCTATTAGGGGTATGGGTTTAGTATAACACATCCCCCTAACAGGCTAACCCGCTACCATCTTAGACTGCATCAGGTCGCAGTCATTGGCAAGCTTGTAGTTGATTAAAAAAATTAAACAATCCGAAAATCTTACATAAAATGCACGGGTAATTTATTTGTCCAATCATGATTGAATTCTTGCATTGATCAAAAACGCAAGTCCAATGTTTTAACTACATTTTGCCAACAAAATGATAATAACATTCATGTGTAAAAGAATATTGTATATCTTTGTATTATTTCATTTAAATCGACTTATAACTAGTTACATAATAATAAATACAAATGATTTACTAGAACCGAATTTTGTACACCATGTTGTAAATGATTACGAATTAGAAGATGATAATGTTGCAGATGCTGATTTTAATATTAAAGGGCCTAGATTTCAAGATAACGAAATAATACGTGAAAATAAAGAAAAGGAACAACGGAATGTATTCAAGAAAGGTGGTCATGAAAATATTAACTATAGAAACAAATTATTAGTAAAACGAATAATACCACATGGGATAGCATTGTCAAGTATTGAATATGATCGAAAATTCAAAACTGCATATAAACCTTTAGTAAGAGTCCATAAAAGAAAAACCATTAACCAATTTTTTAATGAAATGAAACCAAAGAAATACGATAGTTTTAGAAATAAATATCATTCAAATCACGAAAAATCTATCTTTATATCGCCTAACCGTGATGAATATAAGAAATTCAAACATCAATATGATTTGAATGACAAAGATCTATTAGAGCCATTCGAAATATCTAAAAATGGATTGGATTTTGTTAAACAAATTCAAAAAAAGTTAAGAGATACCAAATCTTCAGAATCTTATGAATCTTTCGAAAATCAAAATAATTTAGATCTAATAAACGATGAAAGATTGCAATTGGTCAAACAGATACAGAATAAGATCAAAGGTATTAAATCTGAATCGAAAAGGCTTAACGCATATACCAAATTTATTGATGTTCTTAACAAAATGTTAAGGTCACCTCAGTTTGAGAAATCAGGTGAGGCCAATGACCCCCTAGCACCTGGTAAAACGGTGGTGCTTGACGATCATGTAGAGGATAATAAACCTAAGAAATGGATGCCGCATTACCCGCCGTGGAATTATTGGACGGTAAGCATTGGTCCTCATTTTAACCCACATGCCCACTATAGGCCCATAAACTTAACTGGCCCGGTGGCCAAAATTGGAACTATTTTGTATGCCTGTTTAGTTTTTGTTTTTATTGAAGTGAAAACGTCTTTAGCCGCGTTGAGCACTTTTTGGTAGGGGGTAAAAATGTGGATTCGCGTGACCGACATGCTCGCGAACAGCGACATGCTCGCCTTGTTAGGAAGACAAAAGATCTTAAATATAAATATACTACATTCGAAATTAAACTCTAGTGCCTGAGGTTTATATAGTGCATTAGTATTAAGGTTTATATTTTTTTTAAATAAAAATACAAAAAAAAAATAGTTTTCACTTCTATCAGCGGTCCCTATGACTGCCAATATTTTATTTTTCATAGACTCGCTTCTCTTTTTTTTATTCCACTAGGTACAAGTTATCTCTATGACTGCGATTTCGCCTGATGGTAAGCGATGATGCAGCTAAAGCGGTATCGGGCTAGCCTGTTAGGGGTATGGCAGACATATTAAACCCATTCCCCCTACACGGCATCGTACCGGAACGCTAAATCACTTGGCGGTACGTCTTTGCCGGTAGGTTGGTAACTATTTAACTAACCACGGTCGAAAACTCCAACCAGACCAGAAATTATAAAGTGACCCTGCCGGGAATCGAACCCGTGACCTCGCACTATAAAACCACAGCGCCGGAAATGTCGTCTGAGATCAAGGAAATAATAATAATAAATGTTAATCGTGCTGGTCATTAAATATTGTGATTATTTGTATTTTTCAGTACAAAAAGACTATCCATGAAGACGTATGTCCTGGGAGACAAGTGAAGATTGGAAACATGTGTATATGGACGCCACCACATTAATTTCTATGTTGTGTTCTTCTATAACAATACTACGTATAGTCCCACAAACTTACCTAACCCGGTGACAGCATCGCTAGTAAATATTTAAAATTAAATAAAAACAAAAACAGGCATAAATGTTAGTTCCAATTTTGGCCACCGGGCCAGATAAGTTGTTGGAACTGTATTTTTTTTAGAACGAACGGCCTTACCTCGTTAAAATTAAACAGGCCGCTGACGTTCATTAATTTTTTTTTAAATAAAAGTTTAAGCCTAAAAGATTTCCCATACGTAACTGTAAAAATTGTAAAGGCTGAGCAAAGGTGAAATTAAATCTTTTTTTTCATGGTAAGGCGGTAATAGTCTAAATAGAGTAGACCTTTATTACAGTCTGTCAAACATCTGACCCGGTGGCCAAAATTGGAACTAATTTTTATGCCTGTTTATTTTTGTTTTTAATTATTTTTTTAATAGTGAGTATAAAAAGTTAGTTAGCGACGCTGTCACCGGGTCAGTTAAGTTAGACGGAAATACCTATTTGTCACAGGCTGCATTTTGTTTCAAAATGAATCTATGTATATGACAAAGATATATTCAAAATTAAACATAATAAAAAAATTAAAATAAAAGACGAATATAGTAAAATTCGTTTATTCGTTTATGAGATTCGCGTCTCAGTTTCACAGTACATATTTCTTAGCTTTATCAGCATTACTTATTTATTTATTAAAAATAAAATCTACTACACTTAAAATCTACGAGTACAAACAAAAACACTACCTAATTAATTATCTCATCGCAGACCAATTAGGGTCAATTCATACTACCTTAAGTCGAAGTGTCAATCTAAATTGCATGAAAAGATGACCCTATTCCCATAATATACTGCACATATAGAGGCAAAAAACACGGGCGCTTTATTCGAACACGCCACAGTCGATTGGTCGACGCTTTTCTTCGATTCGATTTGCGCTAATATGAATTGTCCATTAGGATTTTTGTACTAAATGAAAATTGAACTATAAGGAAAATATACGAGGCATGATATGGAGTACAGCTAGTAAAATGTTTTTTTTTGTTTACATCAATAATAATTTACTCTACATAGGGTTACCATACATTATTAATATAATCAGGACAAGATATGTTTTAAAACCCTGGGTTTCAAATAAACACATACTTAACAGTTACTCATAACGTCTTGTCAAAAGCGCCTTGCGTGTGCAAGCATTTTCAATGGCACATGTGACATGACATGAAGTCGCAGCCTACCTCAGAAAAAGTCAATGAATTTATGATATTATGTAGAAAGAGGGTCAAGCTCGGTCAGAATTTGAAACAAAGAAATTCAGGATTTGCGGGAAATTTTCTTCGAAGTTTGACACAGAAGAAAATTATAAGGCAATTTTTTTTTGGAGTATTCAGGAGTAAATGAGATGGTAACCCTATTATTTACTATAAAGGGGACTAACCAAAAGCATGTTAACTTGGTACCGTTGGCTTTGGGATTAATCCTAAAGACGTTCCGCATCCCACTTCTGATGTTTTTTGTTTTGGGGGCCATTTACATGAGAACGTAAGTGGGCGCGGCTTGTACTCCACAGTTGTCGTCCCTGGTGGCCATTAGTACATATCCGTCATTGCCCCACAGGTTGGACCAAGAGTTCTTGATGAGCCAATACTTCTGTCCCTTGAGGATGCCGTAACCGACCGCTAATACCGCGTGGTCCAGCTCTTCTACTTTGTTTTTACTGAAAAGAAATATAATATTATAATAATATTAATATATCTATCTATAATAGCTATTTATGCAACTGTATCGTACTGAGGGTCATTTTAATTCGAGTGCTGTTTTTTGATACGAGGCTAGCCGAGTATCAAAATAGGATAGTACGAGAATTAAAATGACTAATTACGTACAGTTGCATACAAGATTTTATCTACGACAAGGACGTCTTTATAATTTTTTACTTTGTAAATTAATAAAAAAGTCAAATCAATTGACTGGTTGGGAAAGTGCCAGAACCCAGAGCCGCTAAGCTATAGGTATCCTATTTATGAAGATAACCATATCGATACAGCTACGACTCATAACGATACAGCTCCCATACAACGAACTGTATCGTTATGAGAAGCAAACACGAAAGAGGGTTCAATTCGATATAGTTGTCAAATTCGAAATTGGAACTTTTCGATGCTGGAGTAGATAAATATATAAGCGAAATACCACTTACTGACTAATCACGATAAACCAGGAACTATAAGACACAAATTTGGAATTTTGAAGATAGGTTCCTTCTAAGGCGTAAACAGCAGCGAAGAAACGAATTGAGGTTGGGGGATGCCAAGGGGATGGAATCAAGGTTGGAAGTTTGTATGAAACTCCCGCGTTTTTGAAGTTAGAGACATGAAAATCGGCATTTAGGTTATTATTTTTAAATTATAGAAACCTGCATAAGCTTAGCATCTATAGGTAGGCCTTTTGCAGCGGGAAATAATTGTACGTGGACAAAGTCGCGGGCGACCACCAGTATTACTATAAATGCGAAAGTTTGGATGGATATCCCTCCCTCTCTCTCTCTCTGCGTCGTATTCCCCATTGTTGTGGGTCGTGACCCCTATTCCATTGATCACATAATGGCAGGGGTTTTCTTAGGTTAATAATGAATGACTGATTGACTGACTGACTGTATCAACGCACAGCTCAAAACACTGGACGGATCGGGCTGTTTGGCATACAGAAAGCAAGTCATATTGCAGCCAAGCGCTAGTCTATAAATTAAAAAAAAAGGCTTACACTAAGGATTTTTTAAAAATTCACCCCCTAAGGGGATAAAATAGGGGTTTGAAATTTAATCGAAATGCTTACCATTTAGGTTCATAGTAAACGCCGTTGGAGTAGAAGCTGAAACTTTTATGAGACGCGTCGATCGCAACCGACACTGGGCCGTACTTGAAGATGGCGAACTGAAACAGTTAAAATTTTTCCTTATAATATCAATTTGGAAATAATTATAATTTCTGAATTTTCTCTGGTCTGGCCTGGTGGGAGGCTTCGGCCGTGGCTAGTTACCACCCTACCGGCAAAGACGTGCCGCCAAGCGATTTAGCGTTCCGGTACAATGACGTGTAGAAACCGATTAGATTAGATTTTTTTTTTTAATCCACTACAAGCTAGCCCTTGACTGCGATCTCACCTGATGGTAAGTGATGATGCAGTCTAAGATGGTAGCGGGCTAACCTGTTAGGGGCATGGCAGTTATATTAAACCCATACCCCTTCGGTTTCTACACGGCATCGTACCGGAACGCTAAATCGTTTGGTGGCACGTCTTTGCCCGTAGGGTGGTAACTAGCCACGGCCGAAGCCTCCCACCAGGCCAGACCAGGGAAAATTCAGCAATTATAAATTCCCAAATTGACCCTGCCGGGGATCGAACCCGGGACCTCCGCACGTTAAAGCAACAGCGCTACACACTGCGCCACGGAGGTTGTTATATTTTATATTAATTTTATTTTACCCACTACAAGTCAGCCCTTGACTCAGCAGCTCTTTTCTTAAAAAGTAAAAGGTTACAATAAGTAAACAATAGAACACATACATCAAGTATTACACTGACTTGTGGGTCACTGGATGCGAAGCCGGTTGTTTCCATGCAACTTTGTCATTCAGAAAATCTGTTAGGGGTATGACAGTTATATTAAACCGTATGGGTTTAATACATTGGTAGTCGTAGCTATTTAGTGTTTATACTCACCCGTAAGGAGTTTTCGTTCTTGGCGGTAACGTTCACCCATCCCTTCATCGATGTAACCGCGGTTACGTTGTCGATGTGGCAGTAGCCATCCTGAAACAGATCGACTGACGTCACCACCTGGCTGCGTCCCTGGCAAAAACTTACGAGCCGAAAAGTGCACTTTCGTCTTCAACAGAGAAACTACTGAATTTCTTACCGGCTCTTCTCAGTAGAACATCTTTCCGAACCGATGGTAGATTAAAACTCAAAATCATATTATTTTACTAAAATAAACTCATTAAAAGTGCTTTTGAATCATCGAGTCAATCTACCACTGGTTCGGAATACCATTGCTACCGAGAAGAACCAGCAAGAAACTCGGCGGTTGCTCTTTAAAAAAAAAATTACAATAGGCATGATGACAGTAACAAAGAATCAATGAAATTATAAATTTATCTAATAATATAAATTGGATTCATGGATTATAAAAAACGTATTTTTTTTCCTATTTCGAGTAAGATTGCTATTTATTTTGATAAAATAAAACTATAAAATACAGCAATCCGCCATATTGGTTAAAACACCAATGAAGCGCACTATTGTTTACTGCACACTGTACAGAGTACATTGGTAAAAATAATAGTGACGTCACAAACGACGCCATGACACCGCCGAACGTTTTGGCGTGAATTTTAAAATTTAAATTTCAAATGCCAATTTCATCTACCAAACCTTATTTTTCTGCTGAAATAAGATATTTTTTCGAAATAGTAGATACTTCCGAACATAATCTGACCATTTTTCAAAATCAGTCATCATGCCTATTACATCAATGTGTAAGTTTTAAGAAAAATAAGGCAGCCGCCTCTCTACTACCACCGGGGTTCCAATATTGTATTGAGAACTATTCTATTTTATAATCTTATCATCTTATTATTATCTAAATTACTATAAGAATTGTATTGGAATGCAAATTAAATGAATATGAACATTAATATGAATATGAATATGAATATTCAGAATATGAATATGAACATGAACATGAATATGAATATGAATATTCAGAATATGAATATGAACATGAATATGAATATAAATATGAATATTATATACCTGTCCCAAGTATCCGCCATAGTCATCCTCAGTGGGCAGGCCGTGCTTCATGATCCACTGGTACGCGCGGAAATCCTCACCACCGTCGCATCCGTTGTTGCCGAAGCTGAAATATTACCACAAAGAGTTTGTCTGTAAGAGATCGCTTTAGCAATAAGACCGCCTTTGTACGTTTCTATGTAGTATTACTACTGCTTTTTAAGACAAATAAAGGAAAAAAAGTAGATGAATCTTCAGCCAGATTCTGACGGACCAGGCTTTAGGATGCTGGCTCAATCCATTTTTATACCTGATACCTTGTACACTGCTATTTTAGAAATATTATGTATTTAAAATTGGTAAATTAAATTGGTAATACATTTACTCAAGAAATAGAAAAAATAAAGCACAATTGCCCAGTTAAATTTTTAGAGAGACACAAGTATGTTAAACCATGCAATATTTCTTTTAGATACATGAAAGTTAATGCTTCAGACATAAAAAAAATAATTAGAAAATTAAGTACTGAAAAAGCTCCAGGGTTCGATAAAATTAGGGTGCAAGATATAAAGTTTTTGGCAGATAGCTTGAGCTCAGTACTGGCTAATTTTGTAAATTTGTGTATTCAAAAAGGTCTATACCCCGAAGAGTTAAAAAAAGCAATGATACGACCTATATACAAGGGTGGCAGCCATCTTGAATACACTAATTATAGACCAATAGCCATATTATCAATAATTAATAAAATAGTTGAAAAAGTAGTAGTAGGCCAGGTGTCAAGATTCCTAGAAAAGTATAATATATTGAGTGATGCACAGCACGGGTTCAGGAAAGGCCGGAGCACTGTAACCGCCCTTACTCAGTTTGCAGATGAAATTAATTGTAGTCTAAATAGTGGGAAGCAGGTCCTAGCGCTTTTTATTGATTACAAGAAGGCTTTTGACACGTTGGATAAAGGGATCTTACTCTTGGCCATGCAAGAATGTGGTATCGTGGGCGCAACAAATGAGTGGTTTCGCAATTATCTTTCGGATAGAACTATACGCACTACTATTGATGGCATAACGGGGGATGAATGGGACGTTACCTTAGGAGTGCCAACTGGCTCAGTGTACGGACCAGTGGGATACCTCATGCTAGTTAACAGTGTAGTTAACGTTATTAGGAAGTGTCGAGTATATATGTATGCTGACGACATGTGTTTGTTGTATGCGTCAAAGGACGTAAGCGAGGCGCGCGATAATATCCAGTTGGATTTGGAAAACGTAATTAAATGGGCGCATGACAATGGTATAATTATCAATATGGAAAAAACTAACTGCATGCATATATACTCGCCACACAACAGGCGAGCCAAGACGGTCCAGTATCAGGATATAGGGATAGTCGGTCATAGCTACGATTGCCTGCATAGGGCTAAAGATTCATGTGCATGTCAGCCGCTGCGATACGTGGATAATTATAAGTACCTAGGACTGCACGTGGATCGAAACTTTAATTGGAAAACACATGTGGGGGTCGTATGCAACAAGCTAAGGTCCGTCTTAGGCAAGTTTTATCACCTCAACCGTGTGCTAAGTAGGCATAATAAGCTTGTTGTGTACTATGCGCTGGCAGACGCAGTGATTAGCTACGGCCTAAGTGTGTATGGAAGGACATTTAGCACCTATTTGGATGAAATAAAAAAAATACAAATTAGAATTTTGAAGTATGTTGTGGGGAAAAAGGAGAGGAAAGGGTATAAGGGAAATTATGATAATATATTTAAAGACCTGAAGTTATTGCCAGTACATAGTAAAGTGGAATATCTAATAGCTAAAGAACATTATTTCTCGGACAAATTTAAAACACCTACTAAACTAAGAGATAACGCGAGAAGTTGCAGAAAGGTAAGATTTACGTTGCCAAAGGTATGTAACTATTACGGTAAAAGGTTGAGTTGTTATTTAGTACCCAAAATTTACAATAGCATAGATTGGCTAAGGGAGGAAAATAAGTTTAGTGTAGGAATACTTAAGAAGAAGTTAAAAGGTCACTTAAGTACTCCTATACTGACTAATTAATTATTATTGATCAATAATTAGTTAGTTATTTTTATTTTTCTCTCCTCTTTATTTATATTTTTTATTTGCTCTTTTGTTTATATTGTCTAGTTGTGCTTTTTTTGATTTTGTTAAAATTTGTTTGTTAGTGTTAGGTTATTAGGTTTACTAGTGCATATTTTTAGATACAACTTAAATATTATGTATAGAGCGCCAACTCGCCAACAAACTGGCCCACCAGTTTGGCGGGATATATATTATGTAAAAATTGTTGTATCCATTAGAAATAAATAAATTAAAAAAAAAAAAAAAAAATGTATATAAATCTTCTTACTAATATTATAAATGCGAAAGTTTGGATGGATGGACGTATAGATGTATGGATAGATGTTTGTCTCGCCCGAACGGCTGAACGGACATGGATGAAATTTGGCACAGCGGTAGATTATAGTCTGGAATAACACATTTATAGGCTTTTTATCCCGGAAAATCAAAGAGTTCCCGCCACAAAACCTCGATCCACATGTACGAAGTCGCGGGCATCAGTTAGTACTTACTAAAAATAATAATATATTTCTGGCAGTATTCGAGTTAGTCTTTTTTTCTGTTAGTGAAAGTGTAATAATTATCTGATGATTAAGTACAGTACCCGGTAATAAATATTGCACATCGACCTACCGACACTACCGATCGGTAGTGTGCGACAGAGATAACGCTATACGAAGCCGAAATAACCGATTGTCTCTTTCCAAAGGTCGATGTGCAATATTTATTGCCGGGTACTGTAGTATTCTAGGCTAACTAAGTAGGTACTTTCCCGCGGGTACTTTATATCCGCTTTTTTTATATTTATTAAAAGTACCCGCAAAAAACCTCAATCCACGCGGAAGTAGTCACGGGCATCATCTAGTATTACATGTCATTATGACGTGACGACCTCTCTGGCGCAGTGCTAAGCACTTTTGTCTTAACGTAGGGGTCGTCGCGGGTTCGATCCCCGGCAGGGTAAATTTGGAAATAAATAATTTGTGAATTTTCTCTGGTCTCGTCTGGTGGGAGGCTTCGGCCGTAGCTAGATACCACCCTACCGCCAAAGACGTACCGCCAAGCTATTTAGCATTGCGATACAATGCCGTGCAAGTGTGGAATCCGAATAGGCGTATGGATTTAATATAACTGCCATACAGCTGGCTAGCCCGCTCAGACTGCATCATCACTTACCACCAGGAGGAATCCCAGTCACGGGCTAACTTGTAGTGGAATAAAAAGAAGCTCACCCACCTTGGAGAATATCATGAAGGACTATTCACACTTAGCTAGCATGGTGGACTATGGCCTAAACTATCAGTACTCACCCCCAGGAGCAGTCGACGAGAGCCTGTTGGCTGAGTCGAACCAAGTGCCCTCCGTTGTGAAGGAACAGGGCGCCTTCCACTGCGCCCACAGTGCCGAATGACCAGCACGAGCCACACACGGATTGATCTGCGACCATAAATGAATATAATTTGTGGCAGTAACTACTGTTACTAATGTTACTGTACTGTAACTACTGTTACTGTACTGTAACTACTGTTTTTGACCAATAAGTTTTGAACCTGAGACTTATTTTAAATTTTAATTTTATTTATCGAGGAAAACCAACAGCTTATTATTCTAAATAGTCTTAAAATTAGGAAACTTATGGCTATAGGTTTTCACAATTAGACACTAATTAAAAAACTATTATTTATCAACTACAAGTTATCCCTCGACTGCGATCTCACCTGATGGTAAGTGATGATGCAGTCTAAGATGTCAGCAGGCTAACCTATTATGGGTATGGCAGTTATATTAAACCCATACCCCTAGTCGGTGTCTACACGGCATTGTACCGGAGCGCTAAATCGCTTGGCGGCACATCTTTGCCGGTAGGATGGTAACTAGCCATCCAGGCCGGAGCCTTCCACTAGGTCAGAACAGAGAAAATTCCCAAATTGACCCTACAGGGGGTCGAACCCGGGACCTCCCACGTTAAGACAACAGCGCTCACCACTGCGCCAGGGAGGTCAAAACCTCTGACCACCGAGGCAGTCATAGGGTATAAGCTGTTACCTACCTTTCACAGGTGTAACAGCGCCGAACAGCCTCCAGTCGTATTCAGACGGCACCTTGTCACTCAACTCTTCCATTTCCTCGACGCTGTGGGGGAACGGCAGACCTGGTTTCATCAAATTATTATTATTGGCAATATAATGGTGCGAACTAAAACTAAACTAAATAAATAAAAACATTATTAAAGCTTTTTTGACGTGATAACGTCTTACAAATCGATGAACAGCGGCTGCACGCACGAAAAAGTGTCACGTTCCGACTGAGCCTGAGCGTGCAAGTGAGAGCGAGGAACAAGCGATAGAGAGGCACGATCGCGTGACGTCAGAGCTAGCAGTTCGAATAGTTCTGCTACTGGAACGCCGCCACGGAGCCTGAGCGTGCAAGTGAGAGCGAGGAACAAGCGATAGAGAGGCACGATAGCGTGGCATCAGAGCTAGCAGTTCGAATAGTTCTGCTACTGGAACGCCGCCACGGAGCCTGAGCGTGCAAGTGAGAGCGCGGAACAAGCGATAGAGAGGCACGATCGCGTGACGTCAGAGCTAGCAGTTCGAATAGTTCTGCTACTGGAACGCCGCCACGGAGCCTGAGCGTGCAAGTGAGAGCGAGGAACAAGCGATAGAGAGGCACGATCGCGTGACGTCAGAGCTAGCAGTTCGAATAGTTCTGCTACTGGAACGCCGCCACGGAGCCTGAGCGTGCAAGTGAGAGCGAGGAACAAGCGATAGAGAGGCACGATAGCGTGACGTCAGAGCTAGCAGTTCGAATAGTTCTGCTACTGGAACGCCGCCACGGAGCCTGAGCGTGCAAGTGAGAGCGCGTAACAAGCGATAGAGAGGCACGATCGCGTGACGTCAGAGCTAGCAGTTCGAATAGTTCTGCTACTGGAACGCCGCCACGGAGCCTGAGCGTGCAAGTGAGAGCGAGGAACAAGCGATAGAGAGGCACGATCGCGTGACGTCAGAGCTAGCAGTTCGAATAGTTCTGCTACTGGAACGCCGCCACGGAGCCTGAGCGTGCAAGTGAGAGCGAGGAACAAGCGATAGAGAGGCACGATAGCGTGACGTCAGAGCTAGCAGTTCGAATAGTTCTGCTACTGGAACGCCGCCACGGAGCCTGAGCGTGCAAGTGAGAGCGCGTAACAAGCGATAGAGAGGCACGATCGCGTGACGTCAGAGCTAGCAGTTCGAATAGTTCTGCTACTGGAACGCCGCCACGGAGCCTGAGCGTGCAAGTGAGAGCGAGGAACAAGCGATAGAGAGGCACGATAGCGTGACGTCAGAGCTAGCAGTTCGAATAGTTCTGCTACTGGAACGCCGCCACGGAGCCTGAGCGTGCAAGTGAGAGCGCGGAACAAGCGATAGAGAGGCACGATCGCGTGACGTCAGAGCTAGCAGTTCGAATAGTTCTGCTACTGGAACGGCAAGTTATCACGTAAAACTATCGTCCGTAAATCGACTTAACAGACAACCGTAATTTTTTTTTCTATTCCAATCTCTAGACTAGCGTCTAAGGTGGAACGCGCTTGCCTAGAAGATGCCTATTTCACTCTTGATTTGAAGATACCAATATAAATCCAAGCATTCCATATCCAAGCGGTTCGAATTAGAACTGAGGAAGCCAATCGCTTCCAGCGAAATCAAAAGATTTTGTGTTCGAACAAACTTTGACAAGTGCTTTAGTATCGTCAAGTGAATGGACCGCTGTAACTGGTTCGGATCGCCATTCCTAGAAGATCCAGTAAAACTTGGGGAAATTGAAAAAAACAAATTCTCGATAGCCTCATTTATGAAGCCGCGACGGGCGCAGTTGTTAGAGTGGATGTACCTTTGTATGTATGTTTGTTTGTTTGTTTAGAGTTTTAAACAGTTGAATGCGTTAACTGTATGTGAGTCATACCCATTGGGTTGGGGCCGGAGTATCGTCGTCCCCTCAGCGCGGCCAACTCGTCGTCCGTGCGGTCCGCGAGATGGTTCACCGCCAGTGTGAAGCCGCGGCGAGCGCGGTTGTTAGAGTGAATGTACCTTTAGTCGGAAAACAAGACTAGAGTACATTTCCTTCGTTTTTTTTTTAATTTATAAAGTGTCAAATTTTTTTTAATTTATTAACTTTCACATAAAAATATCGTAGCGAGATTGGAGAGTTCCGATGGCGAGTTTTAACGTTTTTTATTATTATACTAGCATTTAGTGTCCGACCGAAAGTTCGGTTTCGGTTTCGGTCGAGTTTCGGCAAAAAAACGAGTTTCGGTTTCGGCGGCAAACCTGCCGAAACTACGACCGAAACCGAAACTGCATTCGGGAGTTCTCGCGCTGTGATCAGTCATATTCGGCGCGTTAAATTCAAATTTAAATTTAAATCGTTAAATCCAAGCGAGTAAGCGGTGAAGACATTTCGCCGCGTCCACGTGCCTAATCTTGTCGTGACTGGCTTGTGTTTGCAGTTTGTTTTGTGTGTTGTGAGTTTTCGTGTGATTTAGATTTATTTTGAATTTGGTAAGTTTTATTACGTGATATAACATATGACTGCATGTGATTTAAAGATTAAAAAATAAAGATTGACTGATTATAATAACGTTTTCTTTATTTTTCCCTCAAAACATGATCCTTGTAAGGAAGTTTCCGTTTCGGTTTCGGTCGTAAAAACCAGTTTCGGTCGGACACTACTGGCTAAACCTACTGGCAAATGATGATGCAGCCTAATGTGGAGCGCTGTTGCCTAGAAGATGCCAATTTACTCTCGATTTCAAGGCGCCTATATTAAAAGTGGAAGGGAAAATGAAAACCGGAAGGGGATACCATATCCTAGCGTCAACTTTTCTTAAGTTGGTATAAAAATATAAAATAAAAAATTCTTATTTCGTTTCAATGAATCACAGCACAATGAATGAGTCGAGCAAAGTGAATGGTTTCTTACCTGAGATTTTGTCTGAAAATATTAGATCTCTTGGCGTGTTCAATATCGGACGAGTATTGCTTGTTGTGCTTCGATTTGAATCTGAAACAAATTATTTGCACACGCTTCGAAATAAGGTAATAGCTGGCGCCAATCATTTAGTCGCGTCTGAAGTTGACCGCAAGACGCGTCGCAATCAGTGGCGTGCAGTTCATAGAGGCGTAAATGCACTGCTTACCTAAATTGAAATACGTTAATGCTCATTTTTCATCCAAACAGCTAGTAAATAGGTATTCTGACAAACTAATGCCTACCCTCGCTTCAAAACCTGTGCACGCCACTAGTCGCAATAGCATAATTTCGCGCGTAGTATGCAAAGCAATGATGAGGTCTAGGTTGGAGCGCGCTTGCTAGAAGATACCTATTCACTCTTGCCTTGAAGGAACTTAAGTTATATGTGGTAGGGAATTCATGTGCTGGAAAAGCATTCCACACCTTAACGGTCAAATCAGAAACTAGCTCGTTTAGAGACGTTTCGTTCGACCAGACTGTAATCTAGATCTCTGTGCCAAATTTCATCCAGATCCGTTCAGCCGTTCCGGCGTGATTGAGCAACAAACATCCATCCATCCATCCATACATCCATACATCCATCCATACTTTCACATTTATAATATTAATAAGATTTATTTTAGTTGCTAGGTTGTGGCCAATTCACTTGGCTCAACAGGCATTGAAACTCGCAATTTCAATGGAGGATATATGAAAAATATGTTTTCAGCGTCATATTGTTTCCTACATACCTTTGGAACTCGTCATCAACGTGGGCGTCGTGTGTGGGGTGAACGAATTCCTTCATCGGGTTGAAGGTTGCAAAATGACGGGATCCGGGGCCCGGGAACGAAGTGCACTCGAAACCTGCGAAAAAACAGTGGAAACAGTGGAACATTATACAGCCCCCGTTTGTGTAAGCAAATCGTGTAATTGTTTGTCAAACAGATAATTCGACCTGTCTAAGGAGTTCATAGATGCCTGCACGTCAAAAAGCATGTACGAACTCCTTAAACAGTTCGAGTAAAACGTTATAAGCTGTCAAATGATTACAATTTGCTTAGACAATTGGGCCTCTAAAGTGTCATAATGTTTGATGAATGTATTTTTAAAAGTACATACTTTTTTCATTTCTACCTTATAAGTTTTTCAGGAAATGGGTTAACAACATTAGAACAACGTGTTTATTTTAACAGGAAAGACTAAGACACGACTTACGATCGCGACAGCTGAGGTGGGTTGATGGAAGGAAACGAAGACTTTTGACTAACACTAGTTTAATCTAAAGTACTTAAACCTAACTTACTTCTGTGTCGATTTTAGAGCACAGATCTAATGTCAATCTTACACTAAAACTCTAGCTTATATATTATCCACTATAATCTTATGCGTTGGCCGCTGGCTTCCACTGAGGTCACGTACGTCGACGTGAAGATATCTGCTTGTACATCGTCACTGTACGCTTATGCATGCGAGGTTGCGCTCTTGATGCGTCTATAGCTCTTTGGAGATACCATCACGTAGGGCTATGTAATTCCTCCACCCCCAGAACGGCGACTATTGTAGTACTTTTAACGAAAATGTCGCCGGGACTTTCCTATTCTTATGCTCGGAGTCGGCTGTGGCCGGAATTTCCTTGGTCTTCTTTTCAGTAAGTGAGGTGAGGAAAAGAAACCACGTAGTGCCTGTCGTCCAACGCCTTCCTTCGTTCCATTGCCTTCCTCAAAAGGATAATGTTGGTGAACTTGCATGGCTTTTGTGTAGTTTGGTCGCTTAGTAATCCATGGATGCAGTCGGGTTTTGATGCGTGATTCTTCGGGTATTCTGCCTCCATGTGCACGAATGCGCTCTTTTGTGTTGCAATAAAGGAATTGGAATATTGGGGATATGAGAGCCTGTGAGCTTTTATTAGGAACAGTACTATATGCCTACCAATGAAATAATAATATGCTGGGTTTATGTTATCCTATCCCGATCCTGTAACAATTTAGCTGCTTTAGGAATGTGTCTAACTTTTGCTACGGAGCTACGCTTCTTAGACGTATAAATATGAATAGGGAGATCAGCTAGTACTTTATCCTGCGTATATCTTGGGGCGGTCTTTTGTCGGTCACTCAAGGGGTTCTTTATGAAAACCTGCTGGTTTGGGACATACGAAACTTCGGTTTCGCGATTCTTAAACTGCACTCGATTGGACAAAGAGGATGAGTTAGCAATGTCATAAACCTTATTCATTTGTTCCCTATGCGTTTGAACATATTGCTGCATTAGGTTTTGAGTAATATCAATATCAAGGCATTCCTTCGAGTCAAAGTGTCCAGTCAATACGTCAAATGGTCTACATTTTGTCAAGTTATGTATGGAACTGTTGTATGCTATGATTGCGTATGACATCAGGTTTACAGTGGGACTCGATTTATGTTTCATTTTTAAGATTCTTAAGTGTTCTAATAGGGTTGAATGAAATCGCTCTACATTAGCATTTGGATTATGAGCTAATATCCTGTGGTGGTTTATCTTGTAAAGTCGGGTAAACTCCATGAAAAGCTGGTTGTTGAACTCAGATACATTATTCGTTATAATGGTTAATGGGACACCATGATGAGTACAATAGCGCAAGACTGCCTGTACTACACTTATAGCTGTGCCATCCTGTAGATGATAAGTCTGCCCATACTTCGAGAATACGTCGATAAATGTCATGTATTTTTCGCCTTCCACGGTGAGTAAATCCATATGAATAATTTCAAATGGCTTTGTGGCTGGAGGAACTAAGTTGTGTTGATGCTTAATCGGGTTTCGACCATACTTGGCCTGACCACATATAGTACATTCACTTATAAATTTGGTTATTTGCTCTCTCATCTTAGGCCAATAGTACCTATGAGATAAAGCCAAATAACATTCATTGATACCTCGATGATCGGGTTTTCCCTCGTGGTAATTGCGAATTATTTCTTGCTGACGAAAGTAGTCCTTAACATTTTCTATTTCAGATTTGGTCAATACAAGATCCATTGACGAATTTCTGAATCTATTTTGCAGAATGGGAATAATTTTGTACATTCCAAGAGGTGGATCGATGAGTAAGGCTGTCTTGACCTTTGGGTTGGCGTACTCCTTGATTGCATTTACTAGGTCTTCCTCAAGATTCACCTCCGATAACTGAATACTTATACGTGTATGAGTGTCAAATGGCTTGGTTATGGTTACCCTTTTCTTAACATTTTTAACGATTACGAAGTGGATCTGCCTATGGAACTTATTAAAAGGATCATCCGTTATTGGAATTTCCAAAATTGGGTGTTCATCACTTGTATGTGCTGTGTCTGTAGATGAATCTCCACGATTAGCAACTGTTTGCGATGGATTACCCATCAACGAGCTACTATCCTCGCCGCCCTCAGTTATAGTATCTAATTCCCCAACATGAATTTCCACTCGGGAAAGAGCATCTGCGTTACTGTTCGTCCGTCCCTTCTTATAGACAACAGTAAAATCATACTCGCTTAACTTCAATCGCCATCTCGTTAAGCGTGAGTCCGGTTCCCGTAAGTTCATGATCCACTGCAAAGGTTTGTGGTCCGTACAAATCATAAACTTTCGGCCGAATAGGTAGGGTCTGAAATATTTTATAGCCCAGACTATAGCAAGTAGTTCCTTTTCTATTGTGCTATAGTTGAGTTCATTTTCACTCAGAGTTCTAGATGCATAACATATGGGTTTATCCGATCCTATTTGTCCTTGAGATAATACAGCACCGATGGCAACATTAGAAGCATCTGTTGTGAGAATAAACTCTTTACTAAAATCTGGGTATTGTAATATGGGGTCGTTAGTCAGCAGAACCTTGCATTTCTGGAAACAGCTAACATATTCCTTGTCAATGATGACCTTCCTCCCCTTTTTCAGACACTGAGTCATAGGTTTCGTAATACGGGCGAAATCTGGAATGAATTTCCGGTAATACCCGAGAAGACCCAGGAATTGCTTAATCTGCCTAGGTGTCTTAGGAATAGGATATTTTTCTATAGCTGATATTTTATCAGGATTTGGCTTGATTCCATCCTTACTTATGATATGGCCCAGATAAGCTGTTTCAAGTTTTAAGAACTCTGACTTATCTAACTGAATTTTGAAATTTGATTCCCTGAGTCTCTGGAAAACTTTCTCAAGATTAACCATATGCTCCTGAAGGGAGGCGCTAAATACTATTATATCATCTAGGTATACAAGACATATACTATTCTGGAGTCCTCTAAGGACATTATCCATTACACGTTGGAACGTAGATGGGGAATTTTTGAGACCCATGGGCATACGGAGAAATTCAAAATGGCCGTTTTCTACATTGAAAGCCGTTTTCGAGATGTCCTGAGGATCCATCTCCACCTGATAAAATCCACTTGCCAAATCTAGGGTTGTGAAATACTGACATCTTCCCAGTTTATCAAGAACGTCATTAATATTTGGTATGGGGTATTTGTCGTCAATTGTTTTTTCGTTTAACTTCCGGAAATCAACTACAATACGCCATTTTTGTCTGCCTGAAGCATCTAACTTTTTCGGTACAACCCAGATAGGTGAACTCCATGCAGAGTCCGATGGCCGTATAATACCTTGTTCCAACATTTTCGTTATCTGATCTCTAACTTCCTGACGGTGCACGAATGGATATCGGTAGGTTTTGGTATGAACTGGCACTTCATCGGTGGTTTTGATACGATGTTTGATCTTGTTGGTGAAAGTTAAGGCCTCACCTTCCATATAAAATACGTCATGATATCGTGAACAAAGAGTTATAAGGTTCATTTTTTCCTCCTCGTTCAGATGATCAGTACGCAATCGCGATATTATCTCTTGTGTCCGCGCCTTATTGCGCACACATTCTGTATTAAAGATCTCGGCACGCGCGGGTCGTTCAAGCGCGAATATTATATCACTTGAAGTAGGGTTCTCAACCTCCATGTATCCATGATTATCGATCACAGTAGTGACACACTCATGTATTATACAGTTACATGCAACTTGTTCGCTTACATGAACATCACCAGAAGGTATAGTGGTAGGAACCCGGATGATTCTGGAAGTGCCTGCCGGAATTATATCCTCATATAAATTCATTTTACGTGATTTGTACATCCTAATTGGGTTTGATGCAGCGCGAGTAACTAATTGTCCGTCCTTCAAATCAATGCGAGCTTCCCATTTACTTAATAAATCTAACCCAATTAACCCGTCAAAATAATCATGAAAATGGTATACGAATAACTTTATGTAATCGGAATCATTGAACTCTGCAAAACAGGGCAACGTAATAGAATAATTATTTCTGCTTGTCGCATGTATATTCGTGACCTCAAACGGATCAAATGTTAATGGAAAATGAGAAAAGTATTTCTGAACGGCTACAGGACTTATAAAAGATTGATTAGCTCCCGTATCTATAAGTAGTTTTAATGGGGGATTAGCAATCCGTATGTATGGCAATTGCCTTTTCGTATGAAGGTTTAACTCTATCCGGGTTTTGATGACGTCGCGATTGCCCTCCGGGTTGCTAACTGAGGACATCTCGGATAACTGACCTTCATCAATCATATCAAAATGATACGTCGAATCATAGGTAGAGTCGACGGTATAGTCATTACTACAGTAATTATTACAGTAGGAACTGAAATTTGAGTCTAGGTCGCGGTCATGCAAATTGTAATCGTAAGCATTATAATCCGTGTCGTTGGCCGCGCATTGATTCATATGCATTTCGCGGGTTTTGAAATAATTACTTGGCGGCAGATTACCGTGTTTACTCCAGTCGTGACCTGTCACCATTCTAGAATGTGGCATAGGTTTGGGGGCGAATCTTTGGACTCCACTCATAAGCTGAGCCTGGTTTTGTGGTGGAGGTAACCTAAATATATTACTCCGTGGGTCATAATTAGGTGGAGGTGCAGCTCCCGCGGGATGCTGACCAACCGGAACTCGCCAGTTAGGCACAACAACCTGTGAGTTCTGTATTCGCGAGGATGAAGCCGGTACTGCTGGTAATTTATTTGATACGTAACTATTCCTATTGCCTTGATGGTTCCTTAGGGATTCATCATGCTGCAAATAAATCGTATTTAACTCCTCCTGCACGTATTCTAATGCCTTTTCCATAGTCTTAGGCCTCATACATCGTATACGGGACCCTAATGGTTCTGCTAACCCTCGTACAAATGCCTGCATAGCTATTTTCCTATAAAGATCACGTTTTGCCTCTATTGTTGTAGGTATCGTCTCATGTAATGTCACGTAAGTCATAATAGTGCTGAACAAGGTCTGGCAATGGTCATAGAACTGCTGTGGTGTTAGGCTACCTTGTCTTGCTAAAGAGAGGTCATGATACAAGACTGTCTCATCGCGTTGGTCCGAAAAATTATTAATTAATGCTGTCCGAATACCTAACCAACTGTCAGGTATTCCATTGGAATTTATAGTACATGCCGCGGTACCCGTTATCTTGTTAAGTATCCCATTCAATAAGCATACATTAGTGAATTCACTGCCTGGCGCCGTACTTAAATATTGCGCCGCTAACTGGTCACATACTTTAATAAATCTGGTTAACACATTTGGATTCCCATCAAATTCCGGGATAATCCGTATGGCCTTAAATACTTTATCAGCCAGATCTTGAGCCATTTCGGAACTATCTAATATATCCCTATTACTATCTACTATCTATCAGTCGGCGGGCCTGTCGTAATTCAGGCTCCCGATCCCTAGAAGCCCAAGGGTGATAAATTTTGTAAAAAAAAAAAAATTGTTTCCTACTAATGACTAAATTTACTTATACCCTAACCTATTACAACTACTACCATAACCCAATAAAACCCAAAAGGCTCTTAAACATTGGAATGGTATAAAGAAAATAATTTAGGTATAGGAATAGCGGAATCAAGGAAGCAACATAAGAACGATTCTGATGCACTCACATGAACTCCATCCCGTGGTTACTCCGCTCCTTCCAGTCTTGATCCGAAGTTTGGGATCCCCTCCTGTTCCTGCCGCAGGTCCTTTAAAGTATCCTTCGACTGTGCCACTTACGATCGCGACAGCTGAGGTGGGTTGATGGAAGGAAACGAAGACTTTTGACTAACACTAGTTTAATCTAAAGTACTTAAACCTAACTTACTTCTGTGTCGATTTTAGAGCACAGATCTAATGTCAATCTTACACTAAAACTCTAGCTTATATATTATCCACTATAATCTTATGCGTTGGCCGCTGGCTTCCACTGAGGTCACGTACGTCGACGTGAAGATATCTGCTTGTACATCGTCACTGTACGCTTATGCATGCGAGGTTGCGCTCTTGATGCGTCTATAGCTCTTTGGAGATACCATCACGTAGGGCTATGTAATTCACGTCATTGGTATATTTTTTAGGATATTTTTTTATCCTCTTGCCTGCGATCTCACCTGATGGTAAGTAATGACGCAGTCTAAGATGGTAGCGGGCTAACCTCTTAGGGCAATGGCAGTTATATTAAACCCATTCCCATATTCGGTTTCTACACGGCATCGTACCGGAACGCTTAATCGCTTGGCGGCACGTCTTTGTCGGTAGGGTGGTAACTAGCCACGGCCGAAGCCTCCCACAAGGCCAGACCAGGGCAAATTCAGAAATTATAAATTCCCAAATTGAACCTGCCGGGGATCGAACCCGGACCTCCGCACGTTAAGACAACAGCGCTACACACTGCGCCACGGAGGTCGTCAAAAGATAATTTATAAGCTTAGGTTAAAGTAAAATTACTTATTAGCTAAATAGTCTAGCTAGATTTTGTAATTATATTGAGCACCCTTAATTGGTACTCAATAATAGAAAAAAAAAATGATTTGTTTTGTTATATAATTTCTTGAAAATAATTTCACATGCATTTTTCAAGATGAAAAAATATTTCACATAATTTAATTATGTAGGTACTCAATAAACTTTTTTATCACTACTGTTACGTTTAAAGAATGTTGTATCTTACGATTATTGCTTCGAAACTATTTTAAACATTCTTTACATGCTAGAAAAATCTAAATTTGATGTAATAAATATTATTTAACATAACAAAGGTACAGATTAATTTTATAGTTATGTTGTATATGACTTTTCTCAGAAACGAAGATAAACTATAATTTAAGGGTCCAGAACACATTAGCCGAACGAGTTCGGCCAACAGCGAATTTGTCACTTGTATTTTTTTTTATTTGCCGACTTTTGTGATTTCTATACAAACATCAAAGTATCTAAGACTTTAATGTAAAGTCTGTCAAACTATCTGGACCCGGTGACAGCGTCGCTAGTATCTATTGAAAATTAAAAAAAAAACATAAACAAAAACTTAACAAGCATAAGACTTGGTTCCGATTTTGGCCACTGGGTCGTATAAGTTTGACAGACTGTATGGAAGTATCTAACTTCACTTTAATTAATGATCAAAAATTTTACCGAACGAAAATCTGACACAATAATTAATATTTCTGTTAAATCTGATAGAAATATTGCAACTTACCGGGATCGATTTTGAAGACATCCTGGTCGATTTCGTCAACGTCGTAGTCTCTGTAGTCGATGTAGTAATGGTCGTAGTGGGATCCTAGCAGAGAATTGAAGCCTTTCATTTCATACCTGGAAATAATTAACCCTCATATCATATCATTTCGACCCATCGCCGCTCCAATACTGAGCACGAGATTCATCTCAGAATGCGAAGGGTTAGCCACGCTTTTTTATTGCTTAAAACGCACACACAATTCTCTGGAGCTTGGTAGACTGGTAGAGATAGGTTCAAAGCGATAAGGTGGCCATTTGTACCAACTTTTATCGGTTAAGTAAATTTTATTGTTTGCGTATAATATTTCCCATTTTTTGGTGCAAAATAAAGTATATTTCATTCTATCCATTCATTAATTTCATTTTATACATTCATTTAATTTGGATCATGGATCTAAAACCTCGTGGATAAAATCGCGGACAATGAGGCCATTTCTGTTGTACAGTTGTATCTCTAAACTAAACTAATATGACAGCTCTATTCATATTGCTATGCCTTTCATAATACTCCCTGCGGAAAGGTGCAAAACTAGATTTACAGATGTCATTTTGGTTCCGTTCAGATTGTGTTACACGGAACTGGCCATATTGTCTAGTTTTAAATAAATTTCTATGGCTTAGTTTCTGATTAACATACTCACTTGAGAGGTACGGGTATGGGGTCGCCTCTGAGGCTCTTCTTGTATTTGACCCACATGGTGTATTTGTTGATTTTGTCGCCGATTGTCTGCACCATACGCCATTTAGCCGCGTCTGAATCTTGCACAGTTTCTGTATCTAACGAAAAAAACATTTTCAGGGTTCCGTACCTCAAAAGGAAAAACGGAACCGTTATAGGATCACTTTGTTGTCCGTCAGTCTGTGTGTCAAGACCCTTTTTCTCAGGAACGCATGGAGATATCAAGCTGAAAGTCATATCAAATACTCAGGTCTACTGTCCCTTGGAGCTGTGAAAAAAATCAAACTTCTAAGCCAACGCAATCAAAAGATACAGCCGTTTATGCTGCAAATTTTCGACACTCGCAAGGGAATCAAAACCTACAGGGTACTTCCCGTGAACTCAGAATCTTGAAATTTTGTACGAAGCAACTTCACAGCACACACACACACAAATATACACAAAAAACACAAATATAGAAAAAACAAATATAGGAAGCACAGATATAGGAAAAATTGCGAAAGCATATATTTTTAGTTACATCATATTATAATAAAATATTTTTAATAATTTTAAACTTACTACAGGTTTGTACGGAACCCTCGGTGCGCGAGTCCGACTCGCACTTGGCTGGTTTTTTATTTATTTATTGCAACCAAGTAGGTATAAAATTTATAAATTCTGAAGAGCTTATTACACATTGGCCAAACGCATTCGGCGAATTATGTAGAGGCCTAAGGCGGCTTGCTGCATAATTACCCTAAACGGCTTGCGTCGGCCAATTCCCAATTTTTTTTGGATTTTATACAAACTTGAAATTGTTCTGGCACCATTTGCAAACTGCACTGCTTGCAACGTATTTGCTTGTTATTGCTCAATAATTTATATATTTTCACAAATTCAACAAACTTTGTAGAGATGTAAGTTGGTGTAAAAATAATGTAACAACATTCTTACTACTGCGCTAGGAAAGTTGTCAAAACCACACATAGGGAGGCCTTGGTAGTCTTGATACTTACCGACATATTTGAAGTCTGTCATATCGGGTAACACAGTCTGTATGTTGATATTCTCATCTTTAGTACCATTGACTTGGAGACAGGTCTCTTGATTTAACACTTTTTCTGTGGTCACCGGAGCGATCTATCGAATACAATTTATTTATTTTAAATATTTTTCGTTATTTCTATCCCTTTTTTTTATTCTACTAAAAGTTAGCCCTTGACTGCGATCTCACCTGATGGTAAGTGATGATGCAGTCTAAGATGTAGTTTAGCTCGTAGCTTTAGTTCTAAGATACCATAACTGAGGTGCGATTATGTAAGAATTGTTGATCAAATCGTCAAAGTTCGGCTTCGAAGTAAAATAAACCATAACAGCATTGAATTAGAACTAAATTTCGTGTATCCATTCTCATACGTTTAGGGTATCGTACATACCTGATTATCACCATCAGGTTTTATAGGTTATTGGATGTCAATAAGTGTTAATTTGAATAGCTAACTTAGCGGGCTAACTTGTTAGGTGTACGGCAGTCATAAAAAACACATACCCCTACCGGTTTCTATTCGGCATCGTACCGGAACGCTAAATCTCTTGGCGGTACGTCTTTGCCGGTAGGGTGGTAACTAGCAATCCTAGCGTCATAATAGTGTATGCCAAATTTCAGCCTGATTCGTCCAGTGGTTTGAGTTTGGTGCGTTGATAGATCAGTCGGTCAGTCGGTCAGTCACCATTTCGTTTTATATATGTATTTAGAAGTTACTCACTCAAAGTCTCACTCTCATAAGACTTTTATTATCTTTAAAAGATTTCCCACGCTCTCATAAGACGGCATTAAGAGAGTCTTAGGAGAGTCAAAATTACCTTGATCGAAGTGCCGAAATCGGGATACACGGACGATGCAAGCTGGTAGGTTTTGACCATTGCGCCATAGTAGTCGATGCGAGACTTTCCATTCTTGCTGTCGAACCTGGGACATAATATCATACTAATATTATAAATGCGAAAGTGTGTTTGTTTGTTGGTCAATAATTGGTTTGTTTGTATGTCCTTCAATCACATCGCAAGAGAGCAACGGATCGACGAGAGTTTTTTGCATAAGTATAATTGAGGACCTGGAGAGTGACATAGGCTACTTTTTCTCAAAGTCTGCCAATCCAAACTTGGCCAGCGTGGTGGACTAGCCCTTCTCATTCTGAGAGGAGACTCGTGGTCAGTATAGAATTGGCATAGGGATGAAGTGACTCATTTAAGAATATGTCTACCTAAATGTATACCCATAAATTGATACTATGAGCATACCTATCACATAAGGTATTATTATTATTCTACTATTTATCCTTTATTTTATTATTATTATTATTTATTCTTTAGTTTCTATTATAATTTTTAGTTCTGTATTATATTGTAGTTCTACAACAAAAAAAACAAATCTACCCCACAGCGAAACAAGGGCAGGTCACCAATCCACCCCACAGCAAAACAGGGTCGGGTCATCAGCCAGAGTTTAGATAAAATTCCCAATTCCAAGCAAAAGAAACTCTAAACTAGGCTAACACTGTGAAACATTAAACAGTAATTAATAATAAGCAATAAACAGAATTATCTTTAACACACATGACCCCTAGGACGCAGTATGTAGATAAAGTTCATTATAATGTCACCCCACACATAACCTCAAGCTGTGCAAATAATACTGAAATACCTACTGGGGTTATACCTACTACCGTCGCTAAAAGTCGTATTATTTAAATATTTATTACTCACTGATGTCCGGGGCTTCGCGTGGAATATCGCGGGGTTTTTTTAATTCCCACGGGAACTCCTCAATTTTCCGGGATAAAAAATAGCCTATGTCACTTTCCAGGTCCTCAACTATACCCATGCAAAAAACACCTCGACAAATATAAACAAACACTGTTTCGCATCATATCATATCATACTTCATTCTAATATTATAAATGCGAAAGTGTGTTTGTTTGTTGGTTTGTCCTTCAACGCCGCAACGGAGCAACGGATCGACGTGATATTTGGCATGGGTATAGTTGAGGACCTGGGAGAGTGACATAGGCTACTTTTATCCCGGAAAATTAAGGAGTTCCCGCGGGAATAAAAAAAACTTAAACCACGCGGACGAAGTCGCGGGCATCAGCTAGTTCTGAAATAATACTGCTTTGAGCGATGGTAGTAACCCACTTGTACTTGTGACAGGGGCGGATCTAGTATTTTTAGAGTATGCTCGGGACTAGAGATTTTAGAAGATACATGGTAGAGATTTCGCGAGACTTTTTTTTTACTTGCCACCATTTTTCATTCTCAGTTTTCAGTTAGCTTAAATTTCATATGGTAAAATTATATTACATTTTCAGCATTTTGTTTGGTTTCGAAAGATAGCACAATATAACAAGGTAACTAAAATATAGGTAGGTATATTAAAAAAAAACTAAGCAGTTTGTAAAACGCAATACCAATTTCTTATTACAAGGTCTTAATTAATGACATCATATATAATAACATAGATGTACAAGTAAATACAATTGAAGTGTCTATCATTTTGAAATAACCGCTTCTAAAACCTCATAACGCAAACACAAATATTTGCATAATTTTTGTGTCTGTTTGTCGCTTCAGAATGGCTAAAAAATCGATGTGTCCTAGTAAATCAAGTAAATTAGGCTACTGTTTATCCCAGAAATATCTGCATCAAAATATCTGCATAGTAAAATATTAATCAGGATCTTAAAAAACCTAAATCCACATAGGCAAAGTCGTGCGCATCAGATAGTTCATACTAATATTATAAACTAGATGATGCCCGCGACTTCTTCCACGTGGATTAAGGTTTTTTATACTCGCGGGAACTCTCTAATTTTCTGGGGTAATAAGTGTACCGAATATCATCAAAATCAGTTGCACAGATGGGCCGTGAAAGTATAACAGACAGACAGAAACACTTTCGCGTTTACAATACCTGTTAGTTAGTATGGATCTCACACCACAATAACTAAACCGATTTGGCTGATATTTGGACAGGAACATGAACACATAGGCTACATTTATCCTGGAAAATTAAAAAGTTCCATCTGGAATAAAAAACCTAAACCTACATGATCAAAGTTGGGGGCATCATCTAGTGCTAAATAAATGAAACAATTTACAAATACTAGTTGCTTGTAATATGAGTAATACTAGAGATCAGCAATTAAATACCTACTTATGTATAATGTGTTATGATATTGCTTTGGTTAACAACCTGCATTGAATTACATTGTATCATCAAACTTTGCCTGCAATCTACTGAGCAATCCTTCAATTTTTGTGCTATATTATTTATTGCTCTAAATGGCTAGATTTAACAATGCATCTATTTTTTTTTTCAGATGATAGATTCACTCAACGATTCGAAAACAGTTAAGTTTATATTTGAATAAAATATATGAGTTTGAGTTTGAAAGGCCCAAAAAAATTATCTCCTTTCAATATTATTTTTCAAATATTAACACACACAAATATTAGCACAGGGAATCTTGAAAAAAAGGACACAAAAAGGAGTTGCAACAGCTACAAATAATACTAATAAAACTTATATGAATAAATACAAAATTCTCCTGTGAAGTAGTTTCCTGTTGGAAACAAGGAAAAAGTTATGTATGAAGTATCAGATCATTGTACAATCTGTTTCAAACTTTATGGCTTCACTGAACATCGTGCAATTTGATAACCTACACTTACAGAAAACTTCCAGGACAACATAAAGTTTGAATCGGTTTCATCCAAGTGGGCTAATGTTTTAAAAAATCAAATGGGATTCCTTTCCCTTGTCTCCAGAATGTAAACAATCTATGTCTCAATTTTCATCATAATACCTACAAAAACACCTATTATATATGTAGATAGATAGATATATTACTTATGATGTTACTACTTCAATGTAATTGGATATGCCTTGTGTAATGTGTAGCATGGATTAAAATCAATAACTATAAAAGGCTTTGTCCTGAGTGACTGTCAGACAAACTACAGCCCAAACGGCTGAACATAGAATTTTGAAATTTTGGGAGAATATTCCTTGAGCACCCTAGAGGTGTACTAAAGAAGGAATTTTCGATATTCCACCCCCAAGGACGTTAAATAGGCGGTTCAAGTTATATCCATACTTGGTATTTGTAGGTGTGGGGAAAAATGAAGAATTTAGTTTTTCAGTTTTTTGAAATTTCCTTTTTTTGGCAAACGCTTATTAGAAATATGCTGGCTTCAAATTCTGCATAGATCTACTTTTAATAGAATAGTATGAGGGTTTGCTTTATTATAAATGTGTATACTTAGTTCATGTTTTTTTATCTTACCAAGCGTAGAATGGTTCATGAATCTCTGCATATGGAATATTTAATATTCCCTTGACTGTATATACGTCATTCCATTGCGGGGGTGATTCTAAAATAAAATAAATAGCAGGCAGTAAAAAAAGTTACAGGTAGGAACTTAACTACTTACATAAAAACTTGACAAATTTTTCCTGTTCTTTATTAAGTTATGAATGATTGCAGGCATCCAGATATAAAAAAATAATGTTAATAAAACACCAATATTTTATCGAAACAAAGGCAATAGCACTGTAACATTAAGACTTCAATTAAAATTTTAAAAAATCTACAGCGCATATCTTTTTTTGCTAATAAGTTCATACCTAATTTGTTCAAAGGATATATATTAAACATTGTAGTATTTACCGATACTTTGCTTACCTTTATCAATGTGCAAACCTAAAATAGACCCGATAAAAACACATAATAACGCGTAAACAAACATTTCAAACAGCCGCCCACTTCCACCACTTGAAACAGAATGATCACAGATTAGTATTACTTATAATAGAATACTACAGATTACTAGATAGATAGATACTATTGACATTTGGATTTGACAAAAATATTGGCACTTTTGACAACTAGTGTTGTGCCATCATGCCTTTTTCATTCCTTCAAGCTTTCAAATTACCTACCTTGTCACTAAAATATCTTATTCATAACGAACCGAGCTTAGGTTAGGTGTAAACGAGACAGAGAGACCTTTGAAGTTTGAAGACCTCCCTGGCGCAGTGTGAGCGCTGTTATCTTAACGTGGAAGGTCCCAGGGTGGATTCCTGGCAGAGTCAATATTTGGGAATTTACAATTTCTGAATTTTGTAAATTCTGGGTGTCTATTTGTCTATATGTCACTGTCAGTGTCAGAGGTTTTCAATTTTCAATTTTCAACCCACAAAGTATTTTTTGTTTCACCTTTTTCAAAACAACCATACATTTCAAATCAATGAACTCGTGAAACTGATTGATAAATGAAGAAGAGTGATATTATTTGATCTATTGGTGGTGTATAAAAACGACCAGAAACCAGTGACCTTATTTCAGCCGAAACTTTTCCACTTTTGGAGGTAGCCTTTTCAAAATGAGCAAGAAATCAATATCTTTCGGCAAAATCAGTTTCAATTTTACCAAAGGTAGCTTAGATGAGAGCAAGGATGAATCTATCTCAGGTTTCGGCACGTTTGGACGTACGCCGATACAAGAGCAGAAGGATATTGAGGAAATCGCAGACGACTTAGAGAGCCAACATGTCCACCAAGTAATGTATTCATTTATTAGCTAAATATCTAGCTGATGCCCGCGTCGATTGAGATTTTTTGGTAACCCCGAAAACTTTAATTTTCCGGGATAAAAAGTGTCCTATGTGTTATTCCAGACTATAATCTATCTCTGTGCCAAATTTCATCCTAATCCGTTCAGCAGTTGTCGCGTGATTGAGTCACAACCCATCCAAACTTGCATCCATACTAATGTTATAAATGCGAAAGTGTTTCTGCCTGTCTGTCTGCTACGCTTTCATGGCGCTTTTCTTTTCAACTGATTTTGATGAAATTTGGTACAGAGATAGATTCTATCCCGGGGAAGGACATAGGCTACTTTTTATCCCAGAAAAATAAGGAGTTCCTGCAGGAATTGAAAAAACTTAATCAGCCCGGACGGAGTCGCGGGCATCATCTAGTTTATAATATTAGTATAGACTAAGAACTGAAAAGTTTAAGTAATTGGCTTAAAAAGACAAACCTGTATTGTACAATGTGCAACATGTGATACGCACTGTGTGCACTACACAATGTAACGTTGACCGTGTGGATTAAGGTTTTTGATGCCCGTGAGAACTCTTTAATTTTCCAGATAAAAAGTACCCTAGTAGGTAAGTACTCTGTCCTTCCCCAAGATGACTATATTGGTGATCAAAGTTTTGTCAAAATCAGTTTAACAAATGGCCTCTGAAGTTGTTGCCTGTGAAAATGTAGTGCATAGACAACCACATTCCTATTTATAATGTTAGTTTGGATTTTATTCTTATTTGAGTATAATTTTATTCTTTCTTTTAAGGTAATGGGTATAAGAAACTTTGGTAAGAAAGCAAAGAACTTTAATGTGGAAGAAATGATGGAACAAGCGAGAAAGACTGCTCAGGAAGTTAGTAAGAAAAAGGCAGAAGAAACTCTAACCGAACAAAGTTCAGATAAAAAAGAAAGAGATGATATTGTAGGTCCATTATCACTAAAATCAGTACAAAGAGATAAAACTAGTGATGAATCCAGCGATGATGATGATGATGATGATGATGACTTAATAGGGCCTCCTATACCCTCAAATCTATTGGCCAAAGATCCTGATAAAGCAGAAAGTGATGATGAAAGTAAGAATGATAAAACCAAAGGTGATGGAGATAGCTATGATGAATTAAGTGGCTCTGATGATGAAGATATAAGCTTGGAGAAACGAATTCCTAATACACATGAGGTAGGTGTTACATTTTTAGTGATTCTTTTTTTGTTGTATTTGTTATTATTAGGAGAAGGTTCTTACGGAAAAAAATATTAAGAAAATCTCTCAGAAATATTGAAAAATATACATTTAATTTTGCATACTAAGGCGGTACGAAGTTCGCCGGGTCAGCTAGTTAGGTCATAAAACTCATTGGTGTGCAAATTTTTATAATAGTATTATATCCGAATTATTATAAAATTATTTATAGGGATAAATAAATATTATAAAATTATTTAGAAGAATTATTATAAACTCGCTGATGCCTGCGACTATGCCCATGTGGAATAAGTTTTTTTAATTCTCATGGGAATTCCTTATTTTTCAGAGTTAAAAAGTAGCCTATTTCACACTCTCTAGGTCCTCAACTATACCCATGCAAAAAATCACGTCGATCTGTTGCTCTCTTGCTACATGATTGAAGGACTAACAAACACACTTTTGCATTTATAATATTAGTGTAATAGGTGATTCTTCATGGTTTGGCTTCATTTGTTTCATTTTAATGGAATTTATGTGCAATTGAAAACTTACTCAAAAATCTGAGGTTGTCACCAGGCAGTACATAATGATTTTGAGTAATAAGCTACAATAATAGCATGCAAATTAGTTTTGCAGTCAATAATTGATTCTGTACCAAACTTAAAAACATAAACATTAAAAGGACATTTTAATTGATTTAAATGTTTATCATTTATATGTCCACAGGTGGAAATGCGACATGGCACTAAAGCAGTAGTGGCTGTGGCCGTGGATCCCTCTGGTGCTAGACTGGCGACTGGCTCTGTGGACTATGATGTGTCCTTTTGGGACTTTGCAGGTAATTTCATCACCTCCCTGGCGCAGTGGTGAGATCTATTGTCAATTAATTATCCATACTAATATTATAAATGCGAAAGTGTGTCTGTCTGTCTGTCTGTCTGTCTGTCTGTCTGTCTGCTACGCTTTCACGGCCCACCTGTTGAACCGATTTTGATGAAATTTGGTACAGGGGTAGATGGTATCCCGGGGAAGGACATAGGCTACTTTTTATCCCGGAAAAATAAAGAGTTCCCGCGGGAATAAAAAAAAACTGTCTCTTCACCCGATTTTGATAAAATTTGGTACAGGGGTAGATGGTTTCCCGGGAAAGGACATATAGGCTACTTTTTATCCCGGAAAATTAAAGAGTTCCCGCGGGAATCAAAAATCTTAATCCACGCGGACGAAGTCGCGGGAATCATCTAGTTGATAATAAATTAATTAGCTAAAAATTGACTTCTGTAAGCACATATTGTGAATTGTTTCGTGAAAAAATAAATCATTTAACTATCTATATTATTCCAGGTATGGACACATCAATGCGATCGTTCCGCACGCTCCAACCTTGTGAGAACCATCCAATCAAGGCCTTACAATATTCTGCAACCGGAGACTCCATCTTAGTAGTGAGTGGTGCAGCACAGGCCAAAGTGCTGGACAGGGACGGCTTTGAAGTGCTAGAGTGTGTGAAGGGGGACCAGTACATTGCTGATATGGCCAAGTAATTTTAACAAAATATGTTTAAAAACATGTTTTGTCCGTGGTACTACCAGTGGGCCTACTGGTAACATCAGTAGTACTACCGGGAAAATCAGTAGTGCCACGGGCGATTAAATTTAACCCTGGTACTACTCATTAATATTATAAGTACTGCCAGTATGACCACAGGTAGCGACACGTAACGTTTGTGTATTTTTTCTTATTTTTGTTAATATTTCAATTATTTTTTAAAAACTGGGTATATTACAGTAGCAAATATGTCAACACCGTTCGAAATTTTATTGTCAATGACTTGGTTTGGCCACATTTGTCAATTTATACTGAAACTTTGACAACCATTAAAAAATCCAGCCACCGTAAATCTAAAATATTTTTATCATATCTGCTAAAAATTCCAAATTTTGCTTCAGTCACACATACTAGTTTTTTTTTATTACAGGACGAAAGGCCACACAGCAACACTGAACAGCGGTTGCTGGCATCCGCACATCCGAGAAGAATTCATGACGTGCTCCCAGGACGGAACCCTTCGCCTCTGGCTCACAGAGAACCCTAAACAACACAAAAACGTCATCAAACCGAGGCAACAAGGCGGCCTCAAAACTAACCCCACGTCCTGCGCCTTTTCGCGAGATGGCAACACCGTCGCCTGCGGTTGTTACGACGGATCCATACAAATGTGGGACCACAGGAAGAATTTCGTCAACACAACAGTTATTTTGCGGGACGCGCATCAAAAACAGTCCGAAATTTCGTGTATATCCTTCTCGTACTTAGGTTCGAACTTAGTCAGCCGTGGAAACGATGATACGTTAAAAATTTGGGATTTGAGAAACTTTAAGAAACCTTTGAACGTTTTTGGAGATCTTTTCTCAAGGTATGAGCAAACGGATTGCAGTTTTAGTCCGGATGACTCTATGGTTTTCACTGGGGAGTCTTTACAAAGGGACCAAAATGTGGGTAGATTGAGATTTTTCAACGCGAAAACTTTCGAGCCCGTAACGAATATTGAAGTTACAAAATCGCATGTTATAAAAGGAGTATGGCATGCAAAATTGAACCAGATTTTCGTTGGATGCGGGAACGGTATAGTCAAGTGTTATTACGATAATAAGAAAAGTTTGCGTGGGGCCAAATTGTGTATGGTCAAAACTCATAGGAAAAAACAATCCATGGAAGTTGTTAGTTCACAGCAGATTATAACTCCTCATGCGTTACCGTTGTTCAGACAAGAGAAGTTACGGACGAGTAAGAAGAGAATGGAGAAAGACAGACTTGACCCAATGAAGTCAAGACGACCGGATTTACCAATCACATCAGGTCAAGGAGGCAGAGTTGCTGCATCAGGAAGTACATTAAGTTCCTTCGTGATAAGGAACCTGGGTTTGAGTAAAAGAGTTGATGATGACCAGGATCCGAGAGAAGCCATCCTGAAGTATGCGAAGGACGCGGAGGAAAACCCGTTTTGGGTTGCTCCAGCTTATAAGAAAACTCAACCGAAACCTATTTTCCAAGACGGCGAAGATGGGCCTTCGGATGCTAAGAAACCAAAGACAGATTAGGTTGAAATATAGAAGAAAATTCTCAAAAAATTCATGACAAATCGAATTGATTCTCTGTCTCGCTCAGTCATATAGATAACAATACCAGGCACTGCCCTGCCAATGAGGTGTTGCATTAGTTCTTTTACTTTCTGCCACTAGCCAAAAAGCCAGTCTCATAGCTCCCCAAGTTTGGCGGGATTTTCAGTGGTATAAGAATAAAGTTCCATAAACTTATCTGACCCGTTGCCAGAGTCGCTAGTAAATATTTAAGAAAAAAGAACAAAAACTAAACAGGCATAAAAATTTGTTCTAATTTATTAAAAGAAAACGAAGACTATTCAAATTGTTTATTTCTATATTAAGTTCTTAAAATACATCTACATCTAAGATACCTACATACTATCGATTTCATTAATATTACGCTGTAGCAGCTATGCTCTCTTGTGTCGGTTCCCTCGTGTCCACATACGGATTAATAGGCGATCGGGCTGAATTCTGCGATAAAAAAAAAACAAAGTCAAACGAAACAGAAAATCTTTGTACAGTTGTTGTTGGCACGTTGCATATAGATTTCTGACATAGTACCACCATTGTACAACATAAAATAATATGAAATAGGAAATCTACGAATTTATTTTGCAAGTAGATAACTTAACAGTGGGGCTGATTCTGTATCTGAAGTGCACAATCTTTAAACGTAAATAAAATGACAGCATTAAAAATATTGCTAACCCTTTCATAATACTCAGGAAAGCGCTACTGCGGAAAGGGGCAACTAGATTTAAAGCTGTCATTTTAGTTCAGTTAAAAGATTGTGATATACAGAATTGGCCTCAATATTTCACTTATTTAGTTATTAGTTAAAGTTACAGAATTAACGAAGAGTCTAAATAGTAATAACTATAATTAATTACCAATTTCTTAGCTCGCTCAGTGAGTATGGAGAAGGCGAAATGGTTCAATATCACTCCAGTGGGTAGCGCTACTCCTTGGAACCTGTACAGCTGTTTCAAGTCACTGTCGCCGGAGCCTGCAAAAAAAACATCGATTTAAAAATAAAAGTCATTGATTGTATAGTCCCACAAATTATCTGACCCGGTGACAGCGTCGCTAGTAGATATGAGAAATAAAATTAAACAAAATCTTAACAGGCATAATTTGTTCCAATTTTGGCCACCGGGTCAGATAAGTTTGACAGACTGTATTCATATTAGTCTTAAAAGTTATTTTTCTGAGTAGTTTGGCTCGCGCTATGATGTCATGAGATTAACCTATTGCCGAAAAACTTTTCCTTTACATAAATTAACTCCGCAGTAGGCCCACGGGGAAGAACTATTCCCCGTGGTCCTACTGGTTGACCAAAATAGTAGGACAACGAGGAAACGCCCAACCACTCGAGGGGTTCCATATGTTCCATATGGGGCTGATTCCATAATTTTCAGTACATGGCAGAAATTACCCAAAATAAGAGTTAAAACTTTATTCAAATAAACTTTTACAAGTGCTTTTGAATCGTCAAGTGAATCTACCTCTGGTTCGGAATTCCATTCCTACCGAGAAGAGCCAGCGAAAAACAATGAAATAGGGTAGTAATAAAAACTCCGAATACTAAATAAATAAAAGCCGTGTGGTGACTACTAACACTAGCTAATGCCCGCGACTTGACCGCTTGGATTGTGGTTTTTTGGTTCCCGCGGGAACCATTTCATTTTCCGGGATGAAAAGTAGCCTATATGTTATTCCAGACTATAATCTATCCCTGTGCCAAATTTAATCCAGATCCGTTCAGCCGTTCAATTGAGTAACAAACATCCATCCATCCAAACTTTCGCATCCATACTATAAGTGTCTGTCTGCTACGCTTTCACGGCCCATCTGTTCAACCGATTTTGATGAAATTTGGTACAGGAATAGGTTGTATCCCGAGGAAGTACATAGGCTACTTTAAATCCCGGAAAATTTAAGAGTTCGACGAGAGACGAAGTCGCGGGCATCATCTAGTTTATAATATCTCGTAGTATAGACCATAGAGTATAGATTAGAGCTCACCAGTGATTTTGTGCACAGCTGTGATGGCCGCCTTGCCGATCTGCCCTGTGTTGCTTATCATTGGGCCCTTCGATATGTCCACGTGCTTGCCTATTTTGTACACAGTCACTTTACCTGCAATGAAAAATGGTTTTTTTATTACTTTTATGTCCAGCAGTGGACATCCATCGGTTGACGACGACGATATACCCTATCGTCGCAAACACATGAGTACTACTACTTCCGGCAGTATTTAAAAAGCCGCCAAACATAACAGCTATTTCAAGGACGTCATCAAATCAAATGTTTTTTTTATTCAAATAAACTTTTACAAGTACTTTGAATCGTCAAGTCTACCACTGGTTCGGAATGCCATTCCTACCGAGAAGAACCAGCAAGAAACTCGGTGGTTGCTCTTTTTAAATAATTCATTTACAATTATTATATCAATGTGTACATAAGTAACCGCTGTCCTTAAGGCTTAACATCGCTGGAGCGATCAAATCCATGCTCCTCTATCATTTACATAATCTTCAACAGTATAATAAGCTTTAATCAGGAGCATACTTTTAATGGATTTCTTAAATTTGTGATAGGCAAGTCCAAAATAGGTTGTGGAACTTCTGACTTTTTTGAGGCGGAGCGATGGAGTCATGAGCTTATTAAGGCCTCTAGTTGACCTATCGTGCAGATCGCATTTTTTTTTATAATTATGGATGTGCTGTTTTACAAAAATCCTTATCCATCCTTAATTGAGGTATTTGTGATTTAGTTGGAATTCCTCTGGAAAAGGACAGGGGGTTTTAATCCCTAGAATTTTAGGGTGCACTATATAGAATACGTGAGCCTTAATTTCGTTTAAATGAGGATGGAGGGCGGGAGGTGAAGCGATCCTGGGCCTAATTTTTCTATATTACTAGAGATTATAGAGAGAGATTATATTGCTATAGATAGCAACTCTGAATTTTAGAGTAACAAAGCCGCTAACCCACAGCGGTTTCAAGGACGCCATTTCTGGGTAAGAGGAGGGCAACTACGTGCAATCTCTCTTCAAATAGGTATTCTAAAGAGATGGGGTTACAGCTGCTGGACCTGCCCCTAACAGGTTAGCCCACTACCATCTTAGACTGCATCATCACTTAACATCAGGTGTGATCGCAGTCAAGGGCTAGCTTGTAGTTGATTAAAAAAAAACAGTCCCACCAACTTATCTAGCCTGGTGGCTAAAATTGGAACTAATTTTATGCCTCTTAAGTTTTTTTTAATTTTATATACTAGTGACGCTGTCACCGGGTCAGATAAGTTTATGGGACTATACGATGGTTGGAGTCTCACCATTTGTCCTGGCTATGCTCGGTATCTGGCGCGTCTTGTGCGGGTTATCCCGGAAAATTTCCGCCGCTAGTTCCTCACTCACATCCAGCCTCTCCACGGGCAGCTTGCCCCGGCAAAGGCGGATATACTCCGCAGCTAGAGTGTGCAGCTCTTGTGCACTTGGCCTCCAGTCAGGCAGAGTGGGCAGATCCACGTCGTAGATGAAGGAGCCACTGCGGACTGGAAGAACAGATGGTGTACGGCCACGATTACACTTGTAAGTTATACTCGTGTCAGGCTACAATCATTAGCATTGAACAAGACATTTGTAGTTCCGTAGCTGTTTTATGTTTCAACTATTATTATCCTTACATATTGCATTCCGCATACTGACTGCGTTCTGAACCATGAATAGGGTAATACTGTATCTTAATGAAGTATTGTAGAAGCCCCTTGTAATCATTCTAATATTATATCATATGATCATAATTCATACATATATTATAAATGCAAAAGTGTGTTTGTTTGTTGGTTTCTTGGTTTGTTGATTGTCCTTCAATCACCCCACAACAGAGCAACAGATTGACGTCATTTATTGCATGGTTACAGTTGAGAACCTGGAGTGTGACTAAAACTACTTTATGTCCTGGAAAAAATCTTATTCCACACAGATGAAGCCGCTAGTTAATAATATTAGCACGGGCCTACTCACTGTCGGGTCCAGGGAAGCTGTGCAGCACGGCAGGTACCGTGCTCTTGAAGGCCACCGCCGCACATGCACCCAGCACTAGAGAGCACGTGCGCCAGAAGGCACGGTTCACTTGTTGCGGTTCTGCTATGTTGAATGATTGGAACTGCAGAGGATGATTTCAAGTTTAATAATGAAAAAGTAGTGCAGGGATCAGCTAAAAATAGTACTCACCTCTAATGTACAGCTTTCAGTGAGTGGCCTGTGCATGTCCCAATGTACTGTACCATCCAACAGTGCCAGTGCGCTGTTTTCTATGTGCCATTCACTGAAATCTACAATAAAATGAAAATAGTTAACAACAATTAGCATAAAATAGGTAAGTATAAAATTTCCATCATATTAAGTACTTAGGTATATCATTTTGATATGAGAACAATGCTCAGTAGATGGGTAAAACCGTGCACAGGGAGTCAACGTTTCTCTAAGAAGTTTTCTGCAATAACTTAAGTTTACATTTTCTAAGGAAAACTCGACTAAAGATTGGAGAGGATTTTTTGTAAATTTATAATTAGTACTTTACAGTAAATCAATGTAATTATTTATTCTCTACTTACGTCTCGCACAATCATAAGGTGTAGAAATGTCCTTGTTCATAACCAAAGTGCAGTCTTTAGGCACACCTTTATAATTCACTTCAATTTTCTCAATTCTACCTACTTTCTCAATTTGCCGCTTCTTTTCTAACATAAATAGGTGATTGCGACGCTCTACAGCTTCTTCGGTACTTAGACATCCTTAAAATCACAGTAAATCGTTAATGCAATTCTAAGATTAGCAATGATGAATGAAAATATATTATTGTATTCAAAAGGTACTAAAATTCTACATCAATGTATTCAAATTATTACTTACTTATTAAAGAAAGGCTTTTTGAAGTGGTGTTGAAAAGTAAAGATTTCGATAAAGATAACGCATGATTTTTCATTTCGAATGTTTTATTTACAATTCTCCTAGTAAAATTGTTATTTGTTTTATTTTTACAATTTACACAACTTTCTTTTTGAGGTTATTTTCTGCACAAATCAAAACATTACTTTTGACATTTACCTAAAATGTTGCCAATTACAATATTTATAAAACACAGAGTACACAATTATTTCTTACATCCGGTAGCATAATATAATGAAAAAATATGCGCCGAATTGAGAACCTCCTCCTTTTTTTGAAGTCGGTTAAAAATGCGCGATCAACTTTATTTCTGCATTTCGTATTGAGATTATGAAGAATGGAAAAAATTGGCAGTCATAGGGACTGCCGATAGAAGTGAAAACGAATATTTAAGCTTTTGAAATAATTAAAATATAAACCTTAAAACAAAGGAATTAAAGTTTAATTACGAATGTAATATTTATTATTTATACTTAAGACCTTTTGTCTAAGAAGAATGGTGTCGCGAGGCGTCAGTCACGGTTACACATCACTGTCAAATTTATACCTTAAAACTGAGGCGTTAAAGATTAATTTTGAATGTACTACTTACCTTTTGTCTTAAGAATGGTGTCGCATGACCGACACCGTTCCATATTTTTACCTCCTACCAAAAAGTGCTCAACGCGCCTAAAGAAGTTTTCACTTCAAAAACTTTCAAAAACTTGCACGACAACAGTCAACGCAGGCCAATGCGGTAATTTTGTTAGGAATGGGCTTGGATGGGCGACTTTTTTGGCTTGTCACTTTAACTCCAGCCACTAGGAATGACGATATAGTCGGCGTCAAATTCAAAATTGTAAGGGTTTCGGTTTCCACTCTCCAACAAAGCGTCTTGAGACTGGAGACATCTCCAATTTCCATTCAATTTCGATAACGTGCCATGCCCTCATAATGTGCAAATTTGCAAAATTACCTAAAATTACAAAAGAATCATATTGTGTTTGAAAATTAAACTATGCTAATAATATGAGTTTTAGAACTTTCGTTTTTTATGGCAGGGTAACGCAGGGCTAGAAAAAAATACATGACAGAAAAGCGTTAGTCTGTGCCCCTCTCCCTCTAGTATAGATAGAGAGACACAAAGTAAGCATATAATGAGACGCAGTGCCTAAGACAGATAGGAAGATGATTATTTTGTTTTAATTTATAATAGCGTGAAGAACTAACATCTTATGAAGTGATTTTTTGTATATTAAAAAATAAGTTACTCGTAGTTTACAAAGAATAATAACTATTTACAAAATAACGATTTTATTTCATTTTTATGGTACACAATTATTTTACAAATAAAAAAACAGCAATGATTTCTAAGTAAAAGTTACTTAGCTTACTTAGTTGCATATATTTGTATGCTTATTGTTTATTTTATAATATTCTATCCTACCATAGTTCTCTTTCTTCCCCTAGCTCTTACATCTTCATACTTGCTAATAATTTCCTTTATGTTATTTTTACTGTAATTTTTATAAGCTTCAAATATACTATTGAACAGATCTGGATACTCATTGTGAGTACTGATTAAAGCTCGCTCCAGCACATACAAATCAACACCTTTATCCTCAGTGCTTGAATCAATGAAGGATAAACCAAAATCTATCAGTACTAATTCTACATTATTATGGTTTAACCATTTAGAATTTTCTTCAATGTTACTGGGATTTCTTTCGACAAGTAACATGTTGGATGTGGTCAAATCTCCATGTATTATGTTGTTTTCGTGCATTTTACGAATCACTTCACCAATTTTACCAGCATACACAGCTAATGTATTCATGTCACCCTGGTTGTTACTACTTTTTAAGTTTATGATAAAATCTTTCACTGTAATACTATTCTCAAAATGCTGCATATAGATACGTCGGCGTTCGAAGTCTACCAAATATAAAGCTGGGGTTTTCACTCCCGCTGTTTTACACCGTACTATAGACCTGGCTTCATTTTTTATTCTCTCTTTGGTTATCGAGGTATCTAAATCAGGGTGACGATAGTTTTTCTTGAATCTCTCCTTGATCAGAGTAGGTTTTCCAAGGTAGTGACAGATGTAAAGTTTCGCTTCGGCACCTTGTTTTAATATCTTTAGTTCTTCACGCATTTTATTTATTTTGTAGAACTACTTTATAACCTAAAATCACATAAAAATATTCTTGTTCACCTGGTAGGTTAGAAAACAAATAAGGGGTATAGTAGTTATGTTATAAACTTTAAAATTCATACAGTCCATCAGGCATCAAAATATTTTTCCTAATTTGAATTTTCTCATTTCTGCAATGCCGGCGTTATTTTATTGGACATGTGACAACTGATTGTTATCGACAGTGACACTGACAGTTGACACAATGGCATAAATGTTTCGATAAAATGTAAAAACACTAATAAAGGCCATAGAACAAAATAAGAAGAAGAAAATGTAAAAAATTGAGATTTTTTTATTTTAATATTTTAGAGTTAAACAATAATTCAAAATTAATGAAAAATGTCGAACTTTCATCAAGATTCAAGTTTCAAGAACTTGCTATTTTCATTTAAGGAATGTGAACATTTATAATATGTACTAACATTTCTGTTGTGTGAAATGAAACGATTTAGCAAAGACACAAAACCGTCGTAGATAGGCCGCACTTTTCACTCTCGTTGTTGCTATATCAACTTTCTATACATAGCATACGCTTAGTAGGTAGTAGGTAGGACTGTTTCACTCGCTAGAGACTGGAGAGCAAGGGAGGCTGTGTGGGCGTTTGATATTGGCTGCACCCGTGCCGGCATCGACAGTCCGCACGAAGTACTGTGACCGCCTAATTCTTCCAATTCTATATTGGACACAGTGATTTAACGACACAAATTACAATCGAGTGCCACCCCTAATCGACTGGGTTATGTTCAAGAACTGATAAAGTGCATTAAAAAAATAAAAGCGAAATAAATAAAAACTATTTCTGAGTGTATACTTTTTACTTTTTTTGTGATAATTTATAAAAAGTGAAAATGGCTGCTGTGGAAGGTATGGAATACGATAACATCGTACAGAATGGGCCTAAGAAAGTAAGTCAAATTTTATATTTATTGTAACAGCCATGAGAGAGCCGTATGTTCTGATAGTCATGGCTTAACCATGGCGCACAGTATTGATATGCGAGGGGGGGGTGAAGTGGCGTGCTATAGAAATGTCTGGGTGCATTTTCGTCTATATAGCATTGCAGGCGTGCCTGTATCCCGCTAATGTGATTTCCGTTTGATGGGAATCTTTAAACGTGTCTGGAAGATGAGTAATGACTAGTGATGAATGAACAAAAATCTTTTTGTGTACACGATTTCTGATGGTATATTTGACGTGGAATTCCAGTCAAATTAATTTAATTCCAGTTGGAATCTTGTTGGATTTGTCTTGTCTAGTTTCGATTTTTAAAGAAATATTGATTCATATAGGCAAATAGGCACGTAGTTACGTACTAGGTACGTACTTATGTTATATACCTACCGAGAGTTAAGTACGATTAAGTATGTTTCAATTTAGAATAGCATTAATATCTATACCAATATTTTAGACTAGGTATATGATCCCCCGCGACTTCGTACGTGTAGATTTAGAGTTCTGCCCACCGTAAGAAATCATTCGACTCTCCGTAATAAAAATGTTCTTTCCCGGGATGCGTCCTATCTTCGTACCAATCTTTCGTCAAAATCGGTTGCAACAGCAAAGTGCGTAGCAGACAGACATAATATGGACGTAGATTCAAATTTCAAAAGTGTGCTTCGCTGTCTTTCTGTCTGTTTTACCTTGTCACGGCCCATCGAATCAACAATTTTTGACGAAATTCAGTACAAAGGTAGGTTGCATCCCGGGAATGAACATTGGACCTAGTAGGTTAAAAAACCTAAATTCAAGCGGATGAAGTTCATCATTTAATTTTTTTAAATCTAATTTTTATTTTATTCTAATGGAAACGTATCCTGTCGTCTTCCTTTTTTTAACTCATTCGTGAGTGGGATAAATGTAGCTACGATTAGAAAATAATGAATAATAATAATTGTCTAAAGTAAAACTCCACTGCCTAGATTTTTATTAAGTTTTAAGCAATTATTAGGTAGGTAAGTAATTAAAATATCCATACAAAATAATATTATAAATATCCATTATGAAGCATGTTGATCGAATTGAATTCCGCATGAACCCCTTTATTTACCCTTCGCGTCGGTTAATAAAAATATATGTAAGTAAGTACATGGCTATTTAAAAAACGATTTAAAATCACCATTTTCCCACCAAAAGCATGAGAGCGGTGAAATTAAACAGTTAGTTTCAAGAGATTTTATTAGTGAAACGGTACAACTATGAACAATGGATGGCCGAGATCTGAACAAATATGGCCGTTACGCTAGGATATTTTACCAAAATGCAAATATTAAGATCCAATAAACATTTAAAAAAATATGTACTTATTTATTAAAATGTTTATTGTCTAATTTTGTCTAATAGGTACTTATTTATTTGTCATAATATTGTAACATTAATTTCCCACTCCATTTCAATTCATAATACCAAAGTATGTAGTAAATATTTGATATAAATGCGATTTACATATCTCGAAAATATCATGAACATAAATACACTAAATGAAATCCAATAACTACTTATCTACCTAAGTTGGTATGACAAAAAAAAACTTTAAAAAAATCGCATTACACAGTAAAAATGTACTGTTATCACAAAAAAGCCATGAATGTGAAACACACCCACGACGGTCATGGGTCGATGAACAGCCATTTGGATTAGCATAATGGATCTATTCTCAATTTGAAATTATAAATTAAGTACAAATATTGGCGTTCGATCATTGTGCTTTTTGCATTGCTTTGTGATACAAAACGATTTCCAATACGAAGATCAGTAGAACAATTTCTTGAAAATACGCATCTATTAATTCATATTTAAGTATTCTCTGTAGGATAGCAACACATTCAACATACCACGATTAAACCGGCGAGGTGGCCCTAACAAATTATAACCAGAATAATGTTTTCAGTTTTGCTTAACGTCATTGCTGTTAGTCTATGAGAGCTCAATAAGGCGTAAAACTTAGCCATCAGTTTAAAAAAAACCGGCCAAGTGCGAGTCGGACTCGCGCACCGAGGGTTCCGTACTGAAAACTGTAACGACCAAAGATGTAAAACGGTAATAATTACCTTTGTTAATGAACCGCAAAACTAACTTTGTTTGTAGAGGTTTACTGTTAATATCAAAAAAACTATGCTAGTTAGAGCATTGGCTATAGTTTTCCTGTAAAATATACATAAATTCCTATTGACCATAATTATTTCAGATTTTTCGATTGGTAAACTCCGGAGATAAGGGGGGGAACGGTATTTTTTTAGACTTTTTCCCCGATAAATCAAAAACTATCATGACTAAAAATAATTAAAAATCTGTTTTAGAATGTACAAAGTAAACCCTTTCATATGATACCCCACACAGTACAGTTATCTCACTTTTAAATTTCAACCCTCCGATTTTCCTCCCTTTTTATATAAGAACAAAAATAATTTCCAATTTTTTTTAATTCCAGTGTCTTTGGGCCACTAATATACACAACTATTCCAAATTTCATGTCGATAGCTTCGGTAGTTACTGAAATAATCGAGTGTGACGGACGGACAGACAGACAGACGGAGAAAGTCGCACCATAAGGGTTCCATTTTACCATTTTGGTACGGAACCCTAAAAACGAGTGCTCAATCAGGCTTTAAACTTAGCCATCAGTTTAAAAAAGGTTTTTTTTTTAATGTTATTTTTTAAACTGTCACGGCTTTTAATTTCGAGAATATGTCTTACGTGAAGTAAAGCAATTATATTTCTCATTCTAAACAATGTTTACAATAAATGTGAAGCCAATTAGTGGACGAAGTTGTTTCTTACAAAAAAAGTAGAGATTGTTAGTTGTTACTTGCGCACCTTGAGAATTAAGATGTATAGAGAGGTTTGATTGATTCTCAATTAATTGGAATAATACGTTTTCTTCAGAATCTTACTTTTTATACAATACAAGATAGTCACTTTATTTAGATATAAAGCATTTTTTAAACTTAGCTCTAGTTTTAAGATACCGGTACTGATTATCTCCATCATGTTTTGTAATATGTACCTACTTGGACGTCAATTAGTTCAGTGTACCTAATTTGAATAAATGAATATTAATTGATTTGATTTGAAACCCGAAATTAAATCTAACAAAATAAAATGTCAGTTATGTAGTTTTTATTCTCAGTAGAAATATTTTATTTAATTTAATTTTACTTTTGTAAGATTCCAGGTTCGAAAGTTTGGTTTCATCTGAGAATTATGTATTTAAAATTCGTACAGCGATTCTTCATTGTAGATTCAAGTTTAAAAGCCGAAATCGGAGCAATGACCGCCTGCCTACGTACGTAATACATAATAAGTAATAATATAGTTGATTAATCATCAATTTTTGTAGTTTGTACAAAGTACCTAACTAGGGTGAACACGTCATATAGGTAATATACTAATTACCTAGTAGGTACATAAAAACTTCAATGTTGCTACAACTTTTTCTTAAATAAATCCTGTTCCAGACAGGATGTATTTACTTATAGCCAGATAAGATGCAAACTTCCGCTTTGCATTGCTTCGATGTTTACGACAAAGTAATTTTTGTTTCCAACGAAACAATAAATTACTTTATCATGACTACAAAGACATTTAGTATTTAATAGTGAGTGATATGCCTCGTTGCCTCTGCCTGCCTCGTTGGTCTAGTGGTTAGCATGTTCGACTGCGGCCGACGTGGGCCCGGGTTCGAGTCCCGGGTCGGGCCACAATTAAGTTTTTACGACTAGAAATTTTTAGTGCTAGCCTGAAGTTAGGAAGTTGGCGGTGTTTCACCCCCGTGCCTCGGAGAGCACCCCGCAAACAATTGGAGCAGCTGAGGAGGATTGGAGGTCTGAGCTCTAATTCCCTCTCTCCTATGACAGTGGTGGCCTGTGCCCAGCTGTGGGACGTTAATGGGCTGTAGTGGTGGTGGTATAGTGAAGTGCACTGCAAAAGGTCTCACATAATAGGAAAATTATGTGGTCTTCTTTTTTTTACGGCCCTGGATACAAGTCATTTAAGGCCTTTCTAAAAAAATATAAAATTGCATAACAGATCACCCCGGACCCAAAATATGTGGTCGGCCGAAAGACATTTATTGAGTATGTACTTATGCCAATGGTGTACTTTAATACATTTAAAACCTTACCGCCGAGTCGCGTTCGAATTTCGATAGGTAAAACCGGGATAGATGCCGCAGCAGGATAGATGCCTCATATTCTAAAAACCTAACTTCCCGAACTCGCGACTAAGAATTAATTTTATAAGTAGGAGCCGCAGTCACCCCGTACCATAATTACCCACAGACAGTCGTGCGATGAGGATGCGTTTCGCTCGTACGTGTAATTATCTCCGCAGCGATATTCCCGAACACGTCAAAGATTTAAAGGTTAGTATGTTGCGTTGTATAACTTTATAATTAGTAATAAATTCAGTTATATTTTTTATTACGTCAATATACTGGTTCATTGAGTCTGCATCTAGGTGTAAATAGATGCTATTTTGTTTATAATTTATTAAAAATATACTTGGGCATCTATCCCTATCGAAAAGGATAGTTGCCCTGATTTTTCGAGGGATAGGTGCCCCTAAGGGCACCCTTAGGGGCACCTATCCCTGCATACACTGCCATATATGATTACCTACAGCACCACGAAAATATAAAAGAAAAGAAGGAGTACGAGGTCGAGTATGTTCTTGGACTACAGAAAACCTACAGTCGGCTTTGGATGAAATGGACAAAAACCATGGGAATACAACAATTAAGAAATTATATTTTTTTTTAATAAATGCTTGTAAAATTTTATTTATTTAACAAACAATATGGTTATGCATGTTGAAACTTAAGAATTTATATTTTAGATAAACAAACGCTTTAAAAATTTAATTACCTATGTCATTTGTGTGATATTAGAATAATATCTTCTAATGATAACAATTAAAAGATTTAAAAAATACAAAATGTTTTTCATTATTATGACCCTTGGACTTCTACCTAACATTTGGTATGGATTTTTCGTTTACACCTATAAAGGGCATCCATCCTGCACTGCAGGCATCTATCCTTCTCAGTTTTTTCATGGTGGGGCAACTATCCATACAGGTAGGCATCTATCCTCAAAAAACATGTTCCACGAAAAGCTAATTTCTGCAAAATCTGTATTTGATAGGTTAAAAAATAATAATAATAATTCAACATTAAGGATTGAGCTAGCTACATTAATAGAAATTATTCGTATAAAATTAATATTTTTAAAATTAGGTGTCCTTTTCAAAAAGTGGGGCATCTATCCCGGTTTTACCCTAATAACCTAGATAACCCCACTACATCGACGTACCTAGGAGCTGATAATTTTATATGAGTAGGTACATATTATTGCAATAAATGAGTACGGTTTGTTTTATCTTTAATCACTATGATAAGAGCTAAGTGTATTTTGCAAAGATGTTTATCGATACTAAAAGATGGCGCCAAAATGACGCCGATTTCACTTGATGGTTAGTGACGGGCGGCTAAGCGCTAACTTCAAATCAATCAATCATTTATTTTTTGCCAGAATATGGTACATGCAACATTTTGACATAGATGTTAATAAAGTATAGAGACCACATATCCTGCCAGGTTTGGCGAGAGTGAATAGTCATCTTCGAGGCAAGCGCGCTCCACCTTTGGCTGCATCACCACTTGCAAGCAGGTCTGATTGCAGCCAAGCGCTAGTCTATAAATTAAAAAAATGATAGTCCGGCTGGGTCTGTTGAAATCCATAAAGTACTAGTACTAATATCATAAATGCGAATGTGTCTGTCTGTCTGTCTGCTAGTTTTACAAAGCCCATGTGTTAAACCAATTTTCAAAAAAGAGAGTTTGAAACCAGTTTACTTACTGTAGTGTTTTACAAATATTTTTTACAAATAATAGACGTTAGCAGTTAGCACCATATCTTACGTGGAATTAAAAAATAGTCTACTGAAAGTACTGATATGTCTATGAACGTAAAGATGAGCGCGCATTAAATAGTTAAAACTATATCTTATGGATACCGCGAGGTCTCAGTTCGGGGCGAACCACTAGTAGGTAATATGTGCAATATTACTAAATTAATGGTTCGACCCGAACTGAGACCTCGCGGCGCCATCTATTGACATCATTGTGAAGTTCTGTTAGAAATACTGAAGCTCATTAAAAATTAAATAATTTCGTTTCCTTATAATATTTGTCTAATTTTAGTATTTGTTGTTCAAGTACAGGATATAATTCAAATAATTGATCAAGTTTCAGGAACAGTCTTTCAGAAAATTTTGAGTTCTATGTCCTTCCCCGGGATGCAACCTATCCCTGTACCAAATTTGATCAAAATCCGTTGAACAGATGGGCCGTGAAAGCGTAGCAGACAGACAGACAGACAGACACACTTTCGCATTTATAATATTAACTGTATAGTATAGATTAGTGGATGATTCTCTGAATGCTTGAAGTCTAAATAAGATTTAGGTTTCGAGTAACGGGTACAGCATGACTGACCGTAGCGAGATGACTGGTATATGCGGCGACTTCCTAACTGGCGCAGCGGTTATCGTCTTACAAGTGGAAGGTCCCGAGTTCGATTCTCGGCAGGGGCAATATGGGTCGATAAACGGTTATCGTCTTACAAGTGGAAGGTCCCGAGTTCGATTATCGGCAGATGGGTCGATATAATTTCTGAATTTTGTCTCATGGACTGGTGGGAGGCTTCGGTTGTGGCTAGTTACCAGTTACCACCCTAGCAATTACGTGCCGCCAAGCGATCTATTGTTGCGCCTTGCGGTACAATGCAGTGTAAAAACTAGAAACCGATTAGGGGTAGGTATGTGTTTAATAAAACTGCCATACCCCTAACAGGTTAGCTCGCTACCATCTTGATCTTAGACTGCATCATCACTTACCATCAGGCGAGATCGCAGTCAATATTTATAACTAGATGATGCCCGCGACTTCGTCCGCGTGGATTAATGTTTTTTGATTCCCGCGGGGACTTTTTAATTTTCCGGGATAAAAAGCAGCCTTTGTCCTTTCCCTGGATACAAACTATCCCTATACCAAATTTCAGCAAAATCGATTGAAAAGATGGGCCGGGAAAGCGTAGCAGACAGACAGACAGACACACTTTCGCATTTATAATATTAGTAATAAAGTAATAATGCGAAAGTTTGGATGGATCATGGATGCATGGATGTTTGAATAGTAGTAGTAGGTATGCAGAGTAAATTTGGAATCCAACAAACCATCAAAGTTCTCGTTTATTATAGGTATATAATATGTTTTTTTTTTAATTTTTTAATTTAATTTATAGGTAGAGTTTAATATGTAGCGGTGCAGTTGACCTCCGCAACTTATTTGTGCCTGCTAAGGTCGACTTGGTGTAATGTAAACTTTTTGCAACATTTCCAAAAATAGTCAAGTATTTTAACCGGTAATTGAGCAATGGACGACCACCTGGCGCCGAGTGCACTGCAAGTCTCGACGACTCGAGTCGAGGAGTCTTCAATGAATAAACTCTTTATTTTTATTCATTTATGCTAATTGGACTACACTTGTTTGATTAATAGGATTTTTTTAAATATCATTCCACTAGGTGAAACCCGTGACTTTGTGCACGTGGATTGAGATTTTTTGGTTCCCGCGGGAACTCTTTAATTTTCCGGGATAAAAAGTAGCCTATGTGTTATTGCAGACTATAATCTATGTTTATCTATCTATCTTTCGGTTCGTTTTTTAGGTACCTTTCCACAGCCGGTGTAATCAATATTTATCCCGGTTATAGGCTACTTTTTATCCCGGAAAATCAAAGACATCCCACATGATTTTGAAAAACCTGCTTATATCCACGCGGATGAAGTCGCGGGCATTATCTAGTAAACAAATAAAGAATGGATATGAGTAATGCTCATTTCTCACAGCGAATAAGGCAATATGGCAGCTTTCACGCGCTTTCCGCTCTAAACTTATAATTAGCTTGTGACTAAGCAATTGTAATGAATCTGAGGTGCAATCATGTAAAATAAACCATAATAACATTGAATTAGAGCTTAATCTTCAAGCGATCAGCATACTACCATCGCTTAAAGCAGTATTGTTTAAATATTGTTGACGTTCGCGTATTAAAATTATAATCCTTACTACGCGACTTTGTCCGCGTGGTTTAAGTTTTTTGTTATTTTTATTCCCGCGGAAATTCCTTAATTTTCCGGGATAAAAAGTAGCCTATGTCACTCTCCAGATACTCAATTATACCCATGCCAAAACTCACGTCGATCCGTTGCTCCGTTGCGGCATGGTTGACGGACAACCCAACACTTTCTAATTTATATATTAGTAGGATATGATATTATGGTTTTAGGGATGTCACGTACCTACCTAGGTACGTGAGATGAAACTGTAATTTTGAAATAATACTGTTTTAAACGATGGTAGTAAGAGTAACCAGTTAACCACCGACTGAGCTTTAGACGAAATTCGAACTATAAATAATATTTGAGCTATATCGATAAAGATTCCTCCAACTTTTTTAAAATTTACCGGGTGCTTACTTCCATCGCTTGAAGCAGTATTATTTTAATATTGTTGACACTCTTGGTTTAGAATTATAAATCCTTATTTTAGGGACGTCAAGGTACGTCATATAAAACAGCTATTTTAAAATAATACTGGTAGTAAGCCCACGGGAATAGATCCAAAGGTAACCAAAGGTTAACTGGAATTAAGAGAATACCTCTAGGTACCTATTAAGTTCGCCTATGTATATTGTATTTTATGTGCAATAAAGATTTTAAAACAAACAATCAAATCAACTTTATGAGTCGGTATAGATTAGTATGGATAAGCCGTCTACAAAACTCGCGCAAAGTAACAATTACAAGCCTCGCAGTCATTTCAGTTTCTCTGCGTCAAGAAGCCGGATGTACTTTCCCGTGTGCTCCACAAAGCCTTCTTTGTTCCGAGATCCATCTCACGGGGCGATGACCCCTGATATCGGGAAAAGGGCTTCGGTATTACAAAAATATGAGAGACATTGAACGATGCATCCATACTTAGTACTTACCTAATACCTATCTTTAAAAATAGACATAAGAGTACGTCTTAGGCATGTCTAGTGAATCTGAGGGTAGATTTCTGAACGTTTTTACACTGCTTAAAAAAGGAGCGTAATGCATTCAGGGTTCATGAATGTATGTATGTGAGTTTCTTTAATCCACCATAACTCCTAAATGCCGGAACAGATTTAGATGTATTGTATATTGTTCGAATTCTTACATCATCCTGAGTGACACTGATAATTTTTTAGAAAAAATCTTTGGACAGAACAGTCGTTTTAAAAAAGAAATTATAGCTTGTTAGATGCAACGTGATTGAAGGACAAACAAATAGTTTCGCATTTATAATATTCGTCACGCGACTTAAAAACTGTGAACTTATAGAATGTGAAAAGGTTCAGAATCGCTTGTATTGTAACTCGCTCAGTTGGCAACAATCTATTTTTAAACCGGCGGAGGGTAGTGCGCTTACAGAAATACCCGCGGCGGGAAAGTTCAAATTTAGAATCACGTGACCTCGAACTTCAGAGTGCATGAGACTTGGCAGCGAGCCAGGCGATTGCGTTTCGAATGACATGCTTAAATTCCTTTATATGTTATAAATGGGGGAATTTGTTGTTCCTTGATCCTTCATTCTTTTCAGTAATGAATAAAATAAATAGAGGTAGAATGAAAACATGACGTAACAAAAGAGACACTTGTACACAGTAGAGGCACATGCAGCCAATTGTAAATGCGTTCCTGTGGCATGCTTCAATATCGCACTAGGTATGTTGATCTAGGGTAAAACAGCCTTCCGAATATAGAAAATACTAAGAATGTTATTTAAAAAAATTATTAAGAATATTATAGAAAATACTGTGCACATGCCTCTTTTCCTATTTAAAGTATTTATGATAATAAATTCTTAGTCGAAAATAAGTGTACCTACAGTGTACCTAGTAGATATTTAATAAATGACTTGAATCTTGAATCTTGAAATCGTCATCCCAATCAATAATAGATCTCTAAACATTAATTTCAAACGATATCTAACAATTAAGCAATTATTTTACATTTTCTAGTCTATCTAATTATCTATGCTGCATCTGAGTTGTTTTCACGCGCGAGAATTTTTGCACTCTCGATTTTTCGTGACCAACGTAAGTGCAGTAACATTATGATGTTCAAGTAATCCCGTTTTTATTATAATTTCTCTTTTTTATAATTAAAGCGCGGTCTGTTTCAAGAGCAATTTGTAAATTCAACGGACCATGTTGACTTTATTACGCATGTTAAGTAATTTAGTATCTACTTAGTTGTGCGATTGAAATAAATAATATATTAGCTATGCGTCCACTTGTGGCGTTCACCAGTGTACACGTCACTAGTAAATATTTATTGACGTTCAAAAGTGAAGTGTTCAAAAAGTACTTAATTTGAAAATTGACTTTTTTTACTCTATGTGATGGCAATAATATGTCCAATGCGCTATTTACCGCGCTACTTGTAAGAAGGTACAGTACCCATGCCCTTTGGCCCATGTCGAATCGCGCTCACCCAGAGATCTTTTTAGCTGTCACCATGATATATTGTCTATTGTATTGTGTGACACAGTTAATGATCAAGTGCAATACATGAAACGAAATTAAACTAGTGGTTCGCCCCGAACTGAGACCTCACGGTATCCATAAAACGAATAAACTTTTACAGAGCGCCATCCTGGCGCCATCTATTGACATCATTGTGAAGTTATGTTAAAAAATTATTAAAATTAAAAATTAAATAATTTCGTTTCCTTATAATATTTATCTAATTTTAGCATTTGTTGTTCAAGTACAGGATATAATTCAAATAATTGATCAAGTTTCAGGCTCATCCTTTCAGAATATTTAGAGTTCTGAGGTCAACTTTGGACGTTAGAAAATCTCCACTATATATGAAAGCCCATTTCGTCAATTTCAGGGAAAAAATAAAAGAAATATATTTTTGGACTCTATTCCTAATTATCTTTAAAATGATATACCACGACCCTGTGTAGGTATTAACGCTATAAAAAATATTTTACTTCGCATTCGCTTCTATGAGAGCCCCCTGAAATAAAGATTTTTATAACTTTTTAAGCCATATTCGGCTGGAGGCCACCGGTTTACTTATTATATTTAAATTTGAAGTATTTACGTTCAGTAATTCAGAAGTTATAAAGCTCTGACAGACGGACGGACGGACGGACGGACAAGTGCAAATTCACTCACGTAGACTCAGAGACCTTCGCTTCGCTCGGTCAATTAAATGATTTATTTCACGTAGGACTACTTATGCCGCTTATGATAAGTCAAGACCACAGGTCAAGACTCTACCAACGGTTCGGATAAATGATTCAACCGAGAAGAGCCGGCAAGAAAGTCTAATATCATCAAATCATCCTCTCTGTGAACTGATCATCTACTGCTAGAAGTCTATGTCGGACGCGGTCTTGCTCTACCCTGATCCATCATCGGTTCTCTGATTCGCTTGATGTCATCCGTCCACAGCGTTGGGGGTCCTGCCAACACTTCGCTTTCCAGTCGCAGGGTTGCAGGGTAGGCATCAGGGTCGCTGTTCCAGCAGCTTGGGACCTCAACGTCTATCAGTTCTTCGAACTATGTGCCCAACTTACCAGTCCAACTTCGCAACCATGACGTAGAGCCTATGTCTGAAATGCTATGTATGATTTGAATTAGTCGTTAAAACTTGTATGCAATTTAATAGCAGTGAATACTGAATAATCGTGAAGTATTGCGATAAACTCGTAGGTGATTCACAATTACACCAATCATACCTGATAAGAAGCCAAAGAAATGCGATTGCTAATTGATTGCTTGAATAAACCTCATATCGCGTGATGTATTATGCTATAATATTAAAAAATATTTTACTTTGGTTATATTACTTGTGTTATATGGCTATATATGGTATGTTATATGCGTTTCCTTTATCATAAAGAATAATCAATTTTACAAAGATTGTGTGAACAGTTGACGGCATTCTAAGTACTTGCACATACTCAATGATATTTTATGACATACATCCTATAAGTATATTATATAAGAAAAATTTGCGTGTTCAACAATATGGTTATGCATGTTGAAACTTAAGAATTTATATTTTAGATAAACAAACGCTTTAAAAATTTAATTACCTATGTCATTTGTGTGATATTAGAATAATATCTTCTAATGATAACAATTAAAAGATTTAAAAAATACAAAATGTTTTTCATTATTATGACCCTTGGACTTCTACCTAACATTTGGTATGGATTTTTCGTTTACACCTATAAAGGGCATCCATCCTGCACTGCAGGCATCTATCCTTCTCAGTTTTTTCATGGTGGGGCAACTATCCATACAGGTAGGCATCTATCCTCAAAAAACATGTTCCACGAAAAGCTAATTTCTGCAAAATCTGTATTTGATAGGTTAAAAAATAATAATAATAATTCAACATTAAGGATTGAGCTAGCTACATTAATAGAAATTATTCGTATAAAATTAATATTTTTAAAATTAGGTGTCCTTTTCAAAAAGTGGGGCATCTATCCCGGTTTTACCCTAATAACCTAGATAACCCCACTACATCGACGTACCTAGGAGCTGATAATTTTATATGAGTAGGTACATATTATTGCAATAAATGAGTACGGTTTGTTTTATCTTTAATCACTATGATAAGAGCTAAGTGTATTTTGCAAAGATGTTTATCGATACTAAAAGATGGCGCCAAAATGACGCCGATTTCACTTGATGGTTAGTGACGGGCGGCTAAGCGCTAACTTCAAATCAATCAATCATTTATTTTTTGCCAGAATATGGTACATGCAACATTTTGACATAGATGTTAATAAAGTATAGAGACCACATATCCTGCCAGGTTTGGCGAGAGTGAATAGTCATCTTCGAGGCAAGCGCGCTCCACCTTTGGCTGCATCACCACTTGCAAGCAGGTCTGATTGCAGCCAAGCGCTAGTCTATAAATTAAAAAAATGATAGTCCGGCTGGGTCTGTTGAAATCCATAAAGTACTAGTACTAATATCATAAATGCGAATGTGTCTGTCTGTCTGTCTGCTAGTTTTACAAAGCCCATGTGTTAAACCAATTTTCAAAAAAGAGAGTTTGAAACCAGTTTACTTACTGTAGTGTTTTACAAATATTTTTTACAAATAATAGACGTTAGCAGTTAGCACCATATCTTACGTGGAATTAAAAAATAGTCTACTGAAAGTACTGATATGTCTATGAACGTAAAGATGAGCGCGCATTAAATAGTTAAAACTATATCTTATGGATACCGCGAGGTCTCAGTTCGGGGCGAACCACTAGTAGGTAATATGTGCAATATTACTAAATTAATGGTTCGACCCGAACTGAGACCTCGCGGCGCCATCTATTGACATCATTGTGAAGTTCTGTTAGAAATACTGAAGCTCATTAAAAATTAAATAATTTCGTTTCCTTATAATATTTGTCTAATTTTAGTATTTGTTGTTCAAGTACAGGATATAATTCAAATAATTGATCAAGTTTCAGGAACAGTCTTTCAGAAAATTTTGAGTTCTATGTCCTTCCCCGGGATGCAACCTATCCCTGTACCAAATTTGATCAAAATCCGTTGAACAGATGGGCCGTGAAAGCGTAGCAGACAGACAGACAGACAGACACACTTTCGCATTTATAATATTAACTGTATAGTATAGATTAGTGGATGATTCTCTGAATGCTTGAAGTCTAAATAAGATTTAGGTTTCGAGTAACGGGTACAGCATGACTGACCGTAGCGAGATGACTGGTATATGCGGCGACTTCCTAACTGGCGCAGCGGTTATCGTCTTACAAGTGGAAGGTCCCGAGTTCGATTCTCGGCAGGGGCAATATGGGTCGATAAACGGTTATCGTCTTACAAGTGGAAGGTCCCGAGTTCGATTATCGGCAGATGGGTCGATATAATTTCTGAATTTTGTCTCATGGACTGGTGGGAGGCTTCGGTTGTGGCTAGTTACCAGTTACCACCCTAGCAATTACGTGCCGCCAAGCGATCTATTGTTGCGCCTTGCGGTACAATGCAGTGTAAAAACTAGAAACCGATTAGGGGTAGGTATGTGTTTAATAAAACTGCCATACCCCTAACAGGTTAGCTCGCTACCATCTTGATCTTAGACTGCATCATCACTTACCATCAGGCGAGATCGCAGTCAATATTTATAACTAGATGATGCCCGCGACTTCGTCCGCGTGGATTAATGTTTTTTGATTCCCGCGGGGACTTTTTAATTTTCCGGGATAAAAAGCAGCCTTTGTCCTTTCCCTGGATACAAACTATCCCTATACCAAATTTCAGCAAAATCGATTGAAAAGATGGGCCGGGAAAGCGTAGCAGACAGACAGACAGACACACTTTCGCATTTATAATATTAGTAATAAAGTAATAATGCGAAAGTTTGGATGGATCATGGATGCATGGATGTTTGAATAGTAGTAGTAGGTATGCAGAGTAAATTTGGAATCCAACAAACCATCAAAGTTCTCGTTTATTATAGGTATATAATATGTTTTTTTTTTAATTTTTTAATTTAATTTATAGGTAGAGTTTAATATGTAGCGGTGCAGTTGACCTCCGCAACTTATTTGTGCCTGCTAAGGTCGACTTGGTGTAATGTAAACTTTTTGCAACATTTCCAAAAATAGTCAAGTATTTTAACCGGTAATTGAGCAATGGACGACCACCTGGCGCCGAGTGCACTGCAAGTCTCGACGACTCGAGTCGAGGAGTCTTCAATGAATAAACTCTTTATTTTTATTCATTTATGCTAATTGGACTACACTTGTTTGATTAATAGGATTTTTTTAAATATCATTCCACTAGGTGAAACCCGTGACTTTGTGCACGTGGATTGAGATTTTTTGGTTCCCGCGGGAACTCTTTAATTTTCCGGGATAAAAAGTAGCCTATGTGTTATTGCAGACTATAATCTATGTTTATCTATCTATCTTTCGGTTCGTTTTTTAGGTACCTTTCCACAGCCGGTGTAATCAATATTTATCCCGGTTATAGGCTACTTTTTATCCCGGAAAATCAAAGACATCCCACATGATTTTGAAAAACCTGCTTATATCCACGCGGATGAAGTCGCGGGCATTATCTAGTAAACAAATAAAGAATGGATATGAGTAATGCTCATTTCTCACAGCGAATAAGGCAATATGGCAGCTTTCACGCGCTTTCCGCTCTAAACTTATAATTAGCTTGTGACTAAGCAATTGTAATGAATCTGAGGTGCAATCATGTAAAATAAACCATAATAACATTGAATTAGAGCTTAATCTTCAAGCGATCAGCATACTACCATCGCTTAAAGCAGTATTGTTTAAATATTGTTGACGTTCGCGTATTAAAATTATAATCCTTACTACGCGACTTTGTCCGCGTGGTTTAAGTTTTTTGTTATTTTTATTCCCGCGGAAATTCCTTAATTTTCCGGGATAAAAAGTAGCCTATGTCACTCTCCAGATACTCAATTATACCCATGCCAAAACTCACGTCGATCCGTTGCTCCGTTGCGGCATGGTTGACGGACAACCCAACACTTTCTAATTTATATATTAGTAGGATATGATATTATGGTTTTAGGGATGTCACGTACCTACCTAGGTACGTGAGATGAAACTGTAATTTTGAAATAATACTGTTTTAAACGATGGTAGTAAGAGTAACCAGTTAACCACCGACTGAGCTTTAGACGAAATTCGAACTATAAATAATATTTGAGCTATATCGATAAAGATTCCTCCAACTTTTTTAAAATTTACCGGGTGCTTACTTCCATCGCTTGAAGCAGTATTATTTTAATATTGTTGACACTCTTGGTTTAGAATTATAAATCCTTATTTTAGGGACGTCAAGGTACGTCATATAAAACAGCTATTTTAAAATAATACTGGTAGTAAGCCCACGGGAATAGATCCAAAGGTAACCAAAGGTTAACTGGAATTAAGAGAATACCTCTAGGTACCTATTAAGTTCGCCTATGTATATTGTATTTTATGTGCAATAAAGATTTTAAAACAAACAATCAAATCAACTTTATGAGTCGGTATAGATTAGTATGGATAAGCCGTCTACAAAACTCGCGCAAAGTAACAATTACAAGCCTCGCAGTCATTTCAGTTTCTCTGCGTCAAGAAGCCGGATGTACTTTCCCGTGTGCTCCACAAAGCCTTCTTTGTTCCGAGATCCATCTCACGGGGCGATGACCCCTGATATCGGGAAAAGGGCTTCGGTATTACAAAAATATGAGAGACATTGAACGATGCATCCATACTTAGTACTTACCTAATACCTATCTTTAAAAATAGACATAAGAGTACGTCTTAGGCATGTCTAGTGAATCTGAGGGTAGATTTCTGAACGTTTTTACACTGCTTAAAAAAGGAGCGTAATGCATTCAGGGTTCATGAATGTATGTATGTGAGTTTCTTTAATCCACCATAACTCCTAAATGCCGGAACAGATTTAGATGTATTGTATATTGTTCGAATTCTTACATCATCCTGAGTGACACTGATAATTTTTTAGAAAAAATCTTTGGACAGAACAGTCGTTTTAAAAAAGAAATTATAGCTTGTTAGATGCAACGTGATTGAAGGACAAACAAATAGTTTCGCATTTATAATATTCGTCACGCGACTTAAAAACTGTGAACTTATAGAATGTGAAAAGGTTCAGAATCGCTTGTATTGTAACTCGCTCAGTTGGCAACAATCTATTTTTAAACCGGCGGAGGGTAGTGCGCTTACAGAAATACCCGCGGCGGGAAAGTTCAAATTTAGAATCACGTGACCTCGAACTTCAGAGTGCATGAGACTTGGCAGCGAGCCAGGCGATTGCGTTTCGAATGACATGCTTAAATTCCTTTATATGTTATAAATGGGGGAATTTGTTGTTCCTTGATCCTTCATTCTTTTCAGTAATGAATAAAATAAATAGAGGTAGAATGAAAACATGACGTAACAAAAGAGACACTTGTACACAGTAGAGGCACATGCAGCCAATTGTAAATGCGTTCCTGTGGCATGCTTCAATATCGCACTAGGTATGTTGATCTAGGGTAAAACAGCCTTCCGAATATAGAAAATACTAAGAATGTTATTTAAAAAAATTATTAAGAATATTATAGAAAATACTGTGCACATGCCTCTTTTCCTATTTAAAGTATTTATGATAATAAATTCTTAGTCGAAAATAAGTGTACCTACAGTGTACCTAGTAGATATTTAATAAATGACTTGAATCTTGAATCTTGAAATCGTCATCCCAATCAATAATAGATCTCTAAACATTAATTTCAAACGATATCTAACAATTAAGCAATTATTTTACATTTTCTAGTCTATCTAATTATCTATGCTGCATCTGAGTTGTTTTCACGCGCGAGAATTTTTGCACTCTCGATTTTTCGTGACCAACGTAAGTGCAGTAACATTATGATGTTCAAGTAATCCCGTTTTTATTATAATTTCTCTTTTTTATAATTAAAGCGCGGTCTGTTTCAAGAGCAATTTGTAAATTCAACGGACCATGTTGACTTTATTACGCATGTTAAGTAATTTAGTATCTACTTAGTTGTGCGATTGAAATAAATAATATATTAGCTATGCGTCCACTTGTGGCGTTCACCAGTGTACACGTCACTAGTAAATATTTATTGACGTTCAAAAGTGAAGTGTTCAAAAAGTACTTAATTTGAAAATTGACTTTTTTTACTCTATGTGATGGCAATAATATGTCCAATGCGCTATTTACCGCGCTACTTGTAAGAAGGTACAGTACCCATGCCCTTTGGCCCATGTCGAATCGCGCTCACCCAGAGATCTTTTTAGCTGTCACCATGATATATTGTCTATTGTATTGTGTGACACAGTTAATGATCAAGTGCAATACATGAAACGAAATTAAACTAGTGGTTCGCCCCGAACTGAGACCTCACGGTATCCATAAAACGAATAAACTTTTACAGAGCGCCATCCTGGCGCCATCTATTGACATCATTGTGAAGTTATGTTAAAAAATTATTAAAATTAAAAATTAAATAATTTCGTTTCCTTATAATATTTATCTAATTTTAGCATTTGTTGTTCAAGTACAGGATATAATTCAAATAATTGATCAAGTTTCAGGCTCATCCTTTCAGAATATTTAGAGTTCTGAGGTCAACTTTGGACGTTAGAAAATCTCCACTATATATGAAAGCCCATTTCGTCAATTTCAGGGAAAAAATAAAAGAAATATATTTTTGGACTCTATTCCTAATTATCTTTAAAATGATATACCACGACCCTGTGTAGGTATTAACGCTATAAAAAATATTTTACTTCGCATTCGCTTCTATGAGAGCCCCCTGAAATAAAGATTTTTATAACTTTTTAAGCCATATTCGGCTGGAGGCCACCGGTTTACTTATTATATTTAAATTTGAAGTATTTACGTTCAGTAATTCAGAAGTTATAAAGCTCTGACAGACGGACGGACGGACGGACGGACAAGTGCAAATTCACTCACGTAGACTCAGAGACCTTCGCTTCGCTCGGTCAATTAAATGATTTATTTCACGTAGGACTACTTATGCCGCTTATGATAAGTCAAGACCACAGGTCAAGACTCTACCAACGGTTCGGATAAATGATTCAACCGAGAAGAGCCGGCAAGAAAGTCTAATATCATCAAATCATCCTCTCTGTGAACTGATCATCTACTGCTAGAAGTCTATGTCGGACGCGGTCTTGCTCTACCCTGATCCATCATCGGTTCTCTGATTCGCTTGATGTCATCCGTCCACAGCGTTGGGGGTCCTGCCAACACTTCGCTTTCCAGTCGCAGGGTTGCAGGGTAGGCATCAGGGTCGCTGTTCCAGCAGCTTGGGACCTCAACGTCTATCAGTTCTTCGAACTATGTGCCCAACTTACCAGTCCAACTTCGCAACCATGACGTAGAGCCTATGTCTGAAATGCTATGTATGATTTGAATTAGTCGTTAAAACTTGTATGCAATTTAATAGCAGTGAATACTGAATAATCGTGAAGTATTGCGATAAACTCGTAGGTGATTCACAATTACACCAATCATACCTGATAAGAAGCCAAAGAAATGCGATTGCTAATTGATTGCTTGAATAAACCTCATATCGCGTGATGTATTATGCTATAATATTAAAAAATATTTTACTTTGGTTATATTACTTGTGTTATATGGCTATATATGGTATGTTATATGCGTTTCCTTTATCATAAAGAATAATCAATTTTACAAAGATTGTGTGAACAGTTGACGGCATTCTAAGTACTTGCACATACTCAATGATATTTTATGACATACATCCTATAAGTATATTATATAAGAAAAATTTGCGTGTTTTAAAAAACTGTGACAAACAAAAAACATCTTTAAAATCTGGAATATTGGAAGTTTTAAATAGAATTAACATTTAAATATTTTGAAACACACAGAATACATTGAAACTTTCATTGCGGTAAGTTGACCCGCTTCGCTTTTAAAGCAGTTTTAACTATCAGAGCAAGTACCTATTTAGTATTTAGGTATTTATATTCCAGCCGCCAAGCCGTTAGGTCAATATTCGACAGATTAAAAATAATCATGAAGCGAACCCACGAGTTGAACGCACGCCTTTATTTAGATGTGTTTTGATGAAATGAGCAACGGTCCTTGCCATCGAGTGGGATAGCATCTGCAGTGTGCTGACTCTGCCAAATTACAAGACCAGTGGGTCAAAGGGCCAAACAATAAAATCATGTAGCCTAGCGCCTCCCTAATCATGCTAGTATTATCAATGTGAAAGTGTTTGTTTTTTGGTTTATTGGTTTGTCCTTTAATCACGCCACAACAGAGCAACAAATCGACATTAATTTTTTGCATGGATATAGTTGAGGACCTAGAGAGTGACAAAGGCTACTTTTTATCCCGGGTAATTAAAAAGTTCCCGTGGCAATTAAAAAAAACTTACACCACGCAGACGAAGTCACCAGCTAGTATAGTATGAATAATATTGTGCCTAGCACTAACTCTATTCTATTTTTCGTACTATTAAAATGCACAAGACGTGTGTATGTGTCACCGTAAGATTGTAAAATCCGTTAGATTATAATCTAACAGTTTCTATCCCGCGAGATTGTAAACTGTCGAAAGATTGTGAACCGTTCAATGTTCTGAGTATTAATTTATGAAATATTTATGGTATTTACGTTTTCTTGTCTCTTTCTTGTACAGTTCGCGCGCGAGTTGAATGCAGAGTAAATGTAAGTGTCACCATACATTTACTCTGCATTCAACTCGCGCGCGAACTATAGGTTAGATTAGGGTTTGACATGAATATAGGTTCTATCGGGTTGATATATCTATTAGATTACAGTTTAACGAAAAATAATGCGTTAAATTGCAAGCAGTATTTTACGGTTCACAATCTGTCGACAGTTTATAATCTATCGAGATAAAAAACGTTATATTACAATCTAACGGTTTTTACAATCTTACGGTGACATATGCAAACGCAAATGCACTCTCTATTTCTTTACTCTCATAGTCTGATGGACCAAGAAGTAGGATGACCGGAATGATATCAGGCGCTGGACCAGCTAATTTCCGTGCCCTCCGAGGCCCAGGGATGAAACACTTCCAAGCCAAGTTCCTTATTCCTGTAGCGTAAGCCAAGGAAGATCGATATATATCCTTTCACAAAGCCCTACTTTTTTTGGCTAAACCCACCGAGAATCAAACCCATGATCGTCATTGTCAGTCGAACATGCTAAAAGAGGCGTACGTCGACATACATTTTTCGATATAAATTCAAGAAAGGGGTGTGAAGGCTTCCTTACCTAAATTTTGTCTGCCTGTATTGATTTGCAATGTCCCTGCGAGAAATTCCAATCCTCTTTTGTATTAGATGAGAACCCTTCACAAGTAGATTAGTTCTTAGTAGATACTTGTAGGGTTTCAAGTGTCACTATTAAAGAAGAGGTCTTCTTTTAGGCGTGGTACTTGATTTATTTCGATGAAATAGGGGGATCTTAGGTGGGAGGGGGTCTTAAATACCCGCGTTTCCTTTCATTCGGTCGCTGGCAGACGACATCCTTTTGCTTGTAAATCTTATTAAGATGTGATTGAAATGTAAGGGAGGGGTGATCTGCGGTGCTATCCTCAATAGCCTCACAGCCTCGCTTGCAAGTTGCAACGCTGATGAATGCAGCGACGAAACCAGATGTGAACTATTTGAAGCAAAACTAAAGTTTGTTTTAAAGCATTACGATAAATAAAATAAAATAAAACAAATAAAATTTAAAAAATAAACACAACGCTTTAGGTACTGTTTGCACTACTTACCCCACTGAAAAGCCGATCTTATAATATTTTGTCCGAATTTAAAATATATATAAACATGCTAGATGACGATGATGATGCGACTTCGTTGATTAAGGTTTTTTCCCGCGGGAAAGTCTTAAATTCCCAGGATGAAAAAAAGTCCCTTGCCTTTCCGGGATGCAACCTATCTCTGTCCTTTCGTCAAAAATGGTTGAAAAGATGGTCCCGTAAAGCGTAGCAGACGCCAGACATCCACACTTTCGCATTTATATACCTAATACTAGCTCATGTCCGCGACTTCATCCGCGTGGATTGAGGTTTTTCGTTCCCGCGGGAACCCTTCGATTTTCCGGAATAAAAAGAAGCCTATGTGTTATTCCAGACTATAATCTGTCTCTGTGCCAGATCCGTTCAGCCGTTCGGCCATGATTGAGTAACAAACATCCTTCCATACATCCAAACTTTTATTGTATTATAGTATAGATTAGTATGGATAAGCTAAACATTAAATGGACGAATGAATTTATTTGTGTTGTACCTACACATTGGCATTTGGCAAATCAATATAGCGACAAACACAAAAGCTTTCTACAGAGCTTGGATCAACATTGTTGCATGCCTCATGCCGCATGCCACAGGGCCGCATCCATACAAATTCATAGTTTATCTAACATTAACTAGTGGTTCGCCCCGAACTGACACCTCGCGGCGCCATCTATTGACATAAATGTGAAGTTCTGTTAAAAATACTGAAGCTCATTAAATAATTCCGTTTCCTTACAATATTTATCTAATTTTAGTATTTGTTGTTCAAGTACAAGATATAATTCAAATAATTGATCAAGTTTCAGGCTCAGCCTATCAGAAAATTTCGAGTTCTGAGGTCAACTTTGGACGTTAGAAAATCTCCACTTTGAAATCCAGAGCCGTTAAACCAGTTAATTAAAAAAAAAATAAAAAAAATTCCACTTTGAAAGCCCCCATTTCGTCAATTTTGGGGGAAATTTAAAAAAAAATATTTTTGGACTCTATTCCTAATTATCTTTAAAATAATATACCGCAACCCTATGTAAATTTATAAAAAATATTTTACTTCGCATTCGCTTCTATATGAGAGCCCCCCTGAAATAAAGATTTTTATAACTTTTTAAGCCATATTCGGCGGGAGGCCATTGGTTTACATAATAAATTATTTAAAGCTGAAGTAATTACATTCAGTAATTCAGAAGTTATAATGCTCTGACAGACGGACGGACGGACGGACGGACAAGTGCCAATTCACTCAAGTAGACTCAGAGACCTTCGCTTCGCTCGGTCAAAAATGCGAAAGTCTATCTGTCTGTTTGTCTGTAACTTTTTAACAGTCCGTCTGTAAGACTGTATTCTGTTCAACCGATTTGGCCTGGAAATATGTTGTGTCCCCCGGAAAATCAAAGAGTTCTGGGTAAGTATAGGATCCGTTTGCGAAGCTTTGAGGTCATTTAGAATTTTAGTATGTTTGAGGTGATAATTTTTGTTGGATAGAGTTTCTTGTGTCAAACAAGAAATTTATACCAAATATTCATACACCATTAATTGGTAGAATGTTTACCTATTTATTTATTTAAAAGCTATAGGTACTTAGAAGTCTCCGTACCTATATGTATGAATAATATTCAAACAGTATTATCCTTAATGTAGTTTGTGAGACGTAAACAGGAAACGAGTGAATATTGACCCGAATTAGACATGAACAAACAATTCCAAGCAGACCACTTACTCACTGTACATTCATTTATTTATTTTATTACCTACTAGATAATGCCCGCGGTCGTTCGTCCGCGTGGATTAAGGTTTCTGATTCCCGCGGGAGCTCCGGGATAAAAGTCTATGTCCTTCCCCGGGATACAAACCTATCTCTGTACCAAATTTCATGAAAATCGGTTGAACAGATGGGCCGTGAAAGCGTAGCAGACAGACAGACATACAGACTTTCGCATTTATAATATTAGTATGCTATGTGGCCGGCCCAAGATAGTTAATTATTTAGTTATGTAGTATTGAGGTGGGTAATGTATCTAAGTAACTAATTGACTATCTTAGGTTCGACCCACAGGTTTACTCTTATTAATGTCTTTGTCACCGTAAAATTGTAAAAACCGTTAGATTATAATCTAACTAGCGATATCGTAAACTGTCGAAAGATTATGAACCGTCCAATGTTCTGAGTGTAAATTTTTGAAATATTCATTGTATTTACGTTTTCTTGTCTCTTTCTTATAGGTTAGGTTAGGGTTCGACATAAATAATCAGGTAGGTAAAACTTAGGTTTTATCGGGTTAAGGTGGATGACAAGGGTCTGCCCGCGAAATTCAAATTTAATTTGGTTTTTCACAATTTGTAAACTAATACGACAAAGTAGGCTTATGGCATTCAAATTGCGAGCCTAGGAATATCATCTTCACAGGTTTATATAAAAATCTTTACTTGAAAGTGTCCAGTTTAAGAAATTAGTCAAAATAATGAGTTTGACGTGAGTTACTCACAAATTAGTCATTATTTTGACTAATTTCTTAAACTGGGCACTTTCAAGTAAAGATTTTTATATAAACCTGTGAAGATGATATTCCCAGGCTCGCAATTTGAATGCCATAAGCCTACTTTGTCGTATTAGTTTACAAATTGTGAAAAACCAAAATAAATTTGAATTTCGCGGGCAGACCCTTGTCATGCACCTTAATAGGTATACCTAACAGATTACAATCTACCGAAAAATAATGCGCTAAATTGTAATGTTTCGACAGTTTACTAGTTAGATTATAATCTAACGGTTTTTAAAATTTTACGGTGACATCTTCATTATGTATCATAACTTCATTTCGGATCTTATCATTAATTTAAACAACACTATCTCAACGTTTTTTCCTAAGCCCAGCTTTAACCATGGTTATTCTATGATACCTATTTATTAATAGGTCGTTGTCGTTATCATGCCTACCTACCCATCCTACCTATTTATTATTGTTATTAGGTGTAAACCTTTAAAGTAAAAAAATATTGTGGGTTAAGTATAAGTCTCGTTATACTTCGTCGCTTCATTCTTCAGATATAAAGATACACACGTAGTTTCCCACGTACCAGCAAATAATCGCACGTTGTTCAGAGGAGTTATAAAAAAAAGAACCCCCACTACCCGCGTCTGTCTCGCACGACAGAGCGGATTCGTTCGTCATTCCTTTTTCGTGCGTAGCAACGATCACACGTTCCTACTTTCTACAAACAAAGATAATTTTATCTTTAAAAATATAATAATATTAAAATTAAGATAGTGTTAAATAGTGTTATAAAGTGCTTTTTACAAGTAAGTGTTTAATCTTTCATTTTCAGCAATTTATTTCAGCACCACGTGTCTGAGTAGTCATTATTTGATGCAGTGTTTATATTTTACACTAAAGGTTTTATTGGGGGTTGGCCAAGAGTCAACACGAAGGAGAATAAACCTTTCAACATGACGCGCCTAAACCATTATATTTTCATGCAGTGTTTGCTTACACTAAAGGTTTTCCTGGCGGTTGTCTGAGGGTCAACACGAAGGAGAATAAACCTTTCAGCATGACGCGCCTAATGAATTATACTTTCATGCAGTGTTGGTTTACGCTAAAGGTTTTCCTGGCGGTTGTCCGAGGGTCAACACGAAGGAGAATAAACCTTTCAGCATGACGCGCCTAAACAATTATATTTCCATGCAGTGTTTGTTTACACTAAAGGTTTTCCTGGCGGTTGTCTGAGGGTCAACACGAAGGAGAATAAACCTTTAAGCATGACGCACCTAAACAATTATATTTCCATGCAGTGTTTGTTAACACTAAAGGTTTTCCTGGCGGTTGTCTGAGGGTCAACACGAAGGAGAATAAACCTTTCAGCATGACGCGCCTTACTTTCTTGGAGTGTTGGTTTACACTAAAGGTTTTCCTGGCGGTTGTCTGAGGGTCAACACGAAGGAGAATAAACCTTTTAGCATGGCGCGCCTAATCAATTAGGTATACTTTCATACAGTGTTTATTTATACTAAAGTCTTTTCCTGGAGGTTGCCCGAGAGTCAACATGATGGACAATAAACCTTTCAATATACGACGCGCCTGAGGAATTGTAGTACAATACCATATAAAATGTATGATTTCCTAAGGAGGGTACTTAAAATAAAAGTTAGTATTGAATCAGCTATACGCGCTCATTACAGAAAATATATACTTTCATGCAATGTTAAATTGCACTAAAGGATTTCTGGGAGGTTACTCGAGAGGTACTTAATACAAAAGAATATAAACGTTTTCAGCATGGAACGCACTTAAGAGATTACTCGTCCATGTAGTGTTTAATTGCACTAAAGGACTTTCCGGCGGGTCGCCTCAAAGTTAACACGAAGATTAAGCGTTTCAGCATGATAAACCTAAGTAAAATAGGTACTTACACGAAGACGTGTTAAAGTACGACAATGGTACACTGGGAGGTCGCCCGCGAAGTAGCATGACGGAAATCAAACCTTTCAGCTAGACGAGCCGGGCGATGACATCTGCCCAATTAGCATTCCGGCGATAAAGAATTTGTCCACTAAATCAAGATAGCTGGCACTTAGCAAGCTGTTCACCGTCCTCTGAACCAGGGGGAAGGCGTTGGGGGTTAAAGTGGACCAACGATCGGATACGTCACCAAGGCCCAGCTTAGTACGCCTAACACAAAGTGATTTCGAGCAATACTTGAGAAGTAATCGGAACTCAGGTAAATACTATGCACCTACCATAAAGAAGGTTACCTTCCACTTTATTTATCCACTGCGGTAAATTATTAACAATCTTCAGGATTCACTGGGTCAAAGATTGTATGGATACTTACTTAATTCGAAATCAAAGCTAAATATTATCTTTTGTAGGTACCTAGGTGTTACCGCTCAAAATAGTGGACATGATTTATTCAATCACAAGTACCATGTAATGTAATGTATCATAATTATTATTAGTGTTTGCATCGCCTACCATATTTTTTTTTTTTTTGCTTTGTCTTCATAGTTCACACACTATCACCGATAAGGCCAAAAAACCTTTAAATACTAATGAGGTTATGTTTTTAAGATAAATATATTAGCATGGGCATAGCACAATAAAAGTGTTTATTATTTACGGCGACAGATAAACAGAATACTTAAAAATATCTATGTATTTAATTTCTTTCAAGCAAGTAAATGCAATTATTAATCTAATATCGGTATCACAGAACCTTATTTTAAAATGTAAACCTACGGAACAAATTCCATGATATAATCTTTGGAGTACCGTCTTACAAAAAAGGTAGGTATGTCTAATCGACCATAAAGAAGACTAGTAAAATTCTATACCAGTGTTTTTACTTGCAATGAAACACTTGTGGTGATTCTAGTCATTTCTGCAAACGTTACTTACATAATATCTGCTCGACTAAAACATGAAAATATTTTCATTTCAAACATTTCAGATTTTTATTTTGAGATTGCAATATAGTAATATTGAAGCACCGCTATTCAGCGTAACACCGCTATTTAAGTTTTCAGCTTTTACAGATTTCAGCGCCTCACACGCAGTCACTATGGACAAAAGAAACATAAATGTTTCATACAGTGTATGCAGACTCAAGATCTGGGGCTCAAAATTTTCAGATGTAATTTTTTCAATGCAAAGCCTCTCGGTATCAAACATACACCTGCGGAGTGGTAACGAAAGTTCTGACAATTCTGAGGTAATAAATATCTTTATCTTTTTTATCAGCTACTTCAGCAATAAATCAATTTGTTTGCTAATATGATACAGAAACGTCAAATTAAAAAAAAAAAAAAAAAAAACTGCTAGTATTCTACCCTCAGCGTGGTAGGTATGCAAAGAACATTTACGAAGGAAATTCAGATTCAGATTCAGATTTATTTATTTCTGAATACAGTGGAGGTATACATAGTTGTTTTACAATAAGGTATCATGTATTCCATTTGTGCACCACAGTGTGGTGCACAAATATTTTAACTTATTAATTACAATTAATATTATTGTTAAATTGTGTGGTTAGATTGCAAAATTACCCACAAGTTTTATGTTTTTTCCCTAACAACGTACTCTCGAGTTTTACAACTCTTTAGTGCCCGGGAAGCATATATCATACACCCGTTGACATGTAATACGATTGACCGAAGGGGTATGGGTTTAATATAACTGCCATGCCCCTAACAGGTTAGCCCGCTACCATCTTAGACTGCATCTTCACTTACCATCAGGAGAGATCGCAGTCAAGGGCTAGCTTGTCATTATTTAAAGATTAGGTATCCATAAAAGAGTTCGAAAAACCAAAAACTAATAAAGAACCTTCTTCATTTTGGAAGTCGGTTCAAAATGATAATCTAACGGCGAGTATTTTAACGACCGGATGAAGACTATATAATATTACGTAATAGGTTAAAATCTCCATCGTATTATTGTTTTCTGTTTTAAAAATATTTCGTTGGAAATTGTTTCTGCAGACACAGTAAAACGCGTAGGTTGTCTTACCCGAAACGCGAATCCAAGCGGGGTGTCATGGGTAACTGGTAGAGATCTCGTATAGAGATAAGTGCTTCCTTGACCACTATGTTTCTGTTTTTCTAAATATCTAATAAGTGTTGGGTAAAAAGTTTTTAAGATCCATCCATAAATATCCATTATCCGCATATTGGAAACAATCTTTGAAAAACTGTTATAAAACTGTCGTTATAATAATACGTACTCGTACATCGTAATCGAAAACATGGTACAATTTACTCGCGTAAACAATATGCTCCCGCAACACTTGCATAGAGTTGTTTGCAAAATTAAAATTCTTGTTTAGTCAATTCAGACCCTGAATGAGAGTTACCAATAAAGACATTAATGAAAACCAAAAATCGGCATTGAGCAGCGGCCGCAAATGTAACCTCTGGATCACACTTACCTCACATAGGATCAGTGGTGTCAGTGCATTTTCCATAAAATATCAGGGAATTAATGCATCGGTTCAAAGATTCTCATTAATTAAATAGCTTATAATGATGTTTATTTTTCTCATTTCAAATGTTTTTTTTATTCAAATTCAATATTCAATGACCTGCACAGCTAGGTTACGCATCGTTAAATAGTATAGAAGTCTAGACTTCTTAGATAACTTACTTTAAAGCTTCTAACGTCAGTGGGGCTAAAAAGTTCAAACCAATCGATTAACCCTTCAAAGTCGATATTAGTAGTCTGTCACAATATCGACCGAATATTCATTCTTCACCTATAATTTCGGGGTAACTTTTACGCGGGTAGGAATTTATTACATTCCATAACCTTATTGACGATATAATTGTTCGACAAACATCTTAAAACGGTATTTTAATATAAAATTTTACTCAAATATATACTCGTAGTTAAAGCAATACTCGAGATAGTACCTTCAGAACAGGACCAGAATAAACCTGTTCTTTTCTCGCCACGCTTCCAAAAAACAAAACGTTCCTTCTTCTGCTACTGGGCAGGATTTCGCACTTAAACGTCCCATTGGACGTCTGTTGTGCTAATTGTGTAAATAAAATAAAGTATTGCCCCGGCTAATATACTTGGTATTAGATTATAAATCTTGCTACTAGTTATGGACATCAATAACTATTTAGTTCCATTCGATTGCATCGAAACTATAATACGTTTATGCTTGTTACTAGCAACTAAAGCAAAAGAGCGCAAGATTGTATTATTGGTAAATTGAAAGTTATTTAAATTGAAACTTAAGTACAATAAATACTTAAGAGAAATTTTAATGTCATCTTAAATGTACGTAAATAAGCATCTCGGGGAAATCAGCTCATGATTCCAACCTTAAACATAAACTGTTTAAAACATTACAGCTCAAATAAGAGATAAGAAGAATAAATAAAATTATTGATAACAATAATTAGTATCTATTCAGCGTAGATACAGCTCTTGCAAAAATATATAATATCTCTTAACATCTACGTGTGTATCTTTATATCTGAAGAATGAAGCGACGAAGTATAATTAATGATTAAACGAACTTACCTGTAAGTGAAGTTCTATCATAATTATATGAGTCGCTTCATTCGAAGATATAATATTAAGTTCCCAACCCACCCATCCCGAAACATATTTTCGCAAGAGCTTTAAGTATAGGTATATATCTCTAAACTAAATGACGAACGAATCCGCTCTGTCGTGCGAGACAGACGCGGGTAGTGGGGGTTCTTTTTTTTATAACTCCTCTGAACAACGTGCGATTATTTGCTGGTACGTGGGAAACTACGTGTGTATCTTTATATCTTCGAATGAAGCGACTCATATAATTATGATAGAACTTCACTTACAGGTAAGTTCGTTTAATCATTAATTAAATTCGCCTAAATTTCCGTCTGATTCTCGTAGGCCCAAATTTCCTCTGTGGGCTCATTCCCGTAGATACGGCACGTAATCCGATATTTTGTGTAGTTTTTGAAAACAAATTGTATAATCTTGCCAAGTGGGTCATAGCATAGTAATAGCTGTGTCCTAAATATGTTTTCACACCTTTGCAACGGCGGAGGAATTTGCAAAATTACCTTCTTATCTCCGGTGCTTCTTATGTAACCTCGAATTACAAAAAAGATATATAGGTACCTACCTAGATAATAAGTCGTCCATTTCTAAAAACATCTAGCAGAGGTGAGGACATACCTAGCTATGATCGTATTAGATTAGTTATGTTCCCATTTTCTGTGGTCTGTAATAGACTTCTTCTTCGAGTCCTGGGATAATTTTCCGCACTTGGACGTAGGCATCCGCTGTGCGTGACACCGCCAGGGTGCGACTCCCCTCTGGATCACTCCAGCCAGCCGAGCTCACTCCAGAATCCAAGCAGGCCACCCAGGTCGGCAAGGACTTCCGGTAGTGTTGCTGGGGAGCCAATGTAGGCTTCTCGTTGGGTAGAAACACCGCTGCACTCGAGCAACACGTGTTTCGGTGTCTCGTCGCTCTCTATGTAGGCTCTGCATAGTGGGCTGTCGGTGATACCTAGAATAGATAGGTGTTTGTTTAGAGGGCAGTGTCCTGTTATCATACCTACAACTATCCTGTAATAGACTTAGTCAATAATCGAATATAGAAATTATGAATGGGTCTGGAGGTCATTGGGAGGCCTATCTAGATACCTACTAAAAGTCCCGACTCTAGGATGTAAGCAAAGTCCAGGGAGACCAAGGAAGATAATGCCGAGTGTCATGCTAGTTCTTAGTAGAAATGGTATATTAGTTGAAAGTCCATGCAAGCTGGACAAAGAAACAAAATGTATGGCCCCTGCCCTTGGTATGAACTAACGAGTCCACCACATATTCGGAACTAGCTAATGCCCGCGACTTCGTCCGCGTGGTATAAGTTTTTTTCGATTCCCGCGGGAACTCCTTAGTTTTCCGGTAAAAAAAGTAACCTATGTCACTCTCCAGGGTCCTCAACTATACCCATGCCAGTCGATCCGTTGCTCCGTTGCGGCGTGATTGAAGGACAAACCAACAGACCAACAAACTAACAAACACACTTTCGCGTTTATAATATTAGCATGATGTTGTTCCTGTGAACAGAATATTTAGTCAACAGCGCGATTTCAATGAGATCACCAGGATTAATGTCGCGGCTATTTATAAATATCCGTTGTTTAGCTAAGCGTCCAGCTATTCGTTATTAAACCGGAAGTGGCCAGTTGCCGTCCAAACTAATGTAATAAGATAGTGCAATGTATCTGAACTCGGTGAAATTGGAACTACTTTCGTCCTAATTATTCATCATCGTTTTTTCAATCCATTGCCGGCTCACTACTGAGCCTCCTCTCGGAATGAGAAAGGTTTAGCCATAGGCCACCACGCTGGCCAAGTGTGGATTGGCAGACCTCACACACCTTCGAGGACATTATGGAGAACTCTCGGGCGTGCAGGTTTTCTAACGATATTTGGCCATAGTCCACCACGCTGGCCAAGTGTGGATTGGCAGACTTCACACACCTTCGAGGACATTTTGAGAACTCTCGGGCACGCAGGTTTCCTTCACCGTTTGAAGCAAATGATATTAAATTTCGTAACTTCGAAAAGTTGCAGGTGCTCGACCTCTCTCACGTGCAGTGCCGGGGATCGAATCGTGTCTTAACCACTGGGCTATCACCGCTACGCGATTTAATGTTTAATAGCCATCGATTTTAAGTCAATGTTGATAGCAGTGTAATGTTATATGAGACCACCATGAGACCACCTCTGAAGTATGATCTATCAAACAAAAAAGAATCATCAAAATTGGTCATAATTGGCAGAATAATCGCGTAACATACATACAAAAAAAACACACAGTTGAATTGAGAACCTCCTCCTTCTTTTTGAAGTCCGTTAACAAGTCGTATTTTTAACCCCCGACGCAAAAAGAGAGGGGTGTTTTAATTAATATTTTAAAGTATATTTACGTGTTACAAGTGATTCGGTATAATTGCATGTTTTGTTATTCCGTTGAATAATACCATTGGTATCAATTCGTCCTCATTGTCGTCATGGGCGAACACAAAATACGCACGTACTCAATAACAACAGGAAAAGTCATGGGCCTAAAGGAACCTAAACGTTTAATGTAGGTAGTTAAATATTTAGTAAATACTAATGTAATAGGTAATGACTAATGTTATTAATTGTGATGTTCAAATATTTTTAAGTTTTTTCTATCTGTCACCGTAAGATTGTAAAAACCGTTAGATTGTAATCTAACTAGCGATATTGTAAACTGTCGACAGATTACAATTTAACGCATTATTTTTCGGTAGATTGTTATCTGTTAGGTATTAACCTGATAAAACCTAAGGGCACTATCTGGTTATTTATGTCGAACCCTTTTTTTTTTTTAATAATTATTGTTGAAATTGTTCTAGAATTTCATAGAGTAAACAAAACAATTGCTTGTAACAATTTGAAGGCGTACCGACTAACCAATGCAACTACCTAATCACAATAAAACATTCTAAAATAGGGAAATCCCCTGTCAATATTAAGCTAAATACGAACTTTTCCGTTTAAAAGTTTAATTGTTCAAGTCAATTTAAAAACAAATCGAAACGTCACTAATGTCAGCAAGTCACCATCAGAAACTGTAAAAGAATTCACAGACTTTAATAATTTTACCGAAAAAACCCCAAATAATGTTCAAACTATAGTAAATAGTTCTGGTGGCATAAAACACCGTTGTTAACCATCATGGCCGATGCAACATCGCATATGGACAGCAATTACAAGAGTCTGCAGAACCATATTGACAAGTTGACTGTGAACCAGTGCAGCATTATCACCAAATTCGATGTCCTGACCAAGAATGTAGACGAGATGAGAAAGATTTTGGCGCAGCTCTCGGAGAAGATGGTCGCTTTTGAAGAAATCACTACAGGTTTTCTTCTTTGAATAGAATCCATACTAATACCTATTGTAAATGCGAAAGTGTGTATGTGTGTCCGCTACGCTTACATCGCGCATCTGTTCAAGCTATTTTGACGATTTTTGGTACAAAGACAGGTTACATCCCGATTCCCGGGGGAAAAAACTAAATTAAAAAGCAACGTAGGTTTTTTTTTAAAGAAAAATTTTGAATAGTCAAATAAATATTTATAGACTACCTACCACTGGTGCCCTTCTTACCGTGGAGAACCAGCTAAAATATCTGGAGACTGGATCTATCTAGGAGGCGGGCCTATTGACCGCACAGTTTTAAATTAGGTAGTATAAATTTACATATATTATGTACCAATTGTTTTCATTTGTTAAGATTGTGTGGGTCAATAAAGATTCATTTATTTATTTATTTATTTTATCTATATTCCCTGTATCCTATTCTGAAATCTGTTAAAAGAAATACAGTTGTTGTTATTTCTACCGATGGGATTCCACTACTAGATCTCTATATAATTTTTTTTGGACTTGGTCTGACATCTGCCCATCGATTAGGACAGGACCTGCATTATAAATTGTGGAGATTTATTTCAGTACCTTGAGGGTCAAGAGTTCAGGTTCCAACATCATCTGAGCTACGTAGACTTTTTGCGGTAGCTACTACCTCTTTTCCTTTGTTTCTTTTTAGATAAGAAGAAATTAAAGGGCGATATAAAGCAGCTCAGGACTAGGATAGACGAGTTGTATGCGATCGTGAAGGATGGAAAAGAAGACGTGTCGGTCAGGAGCGATGACGTGCGCGACGTAGAGTCCTGCCATTCGGGGTTCTCTTGTTCCTCAAAGGTATCTTTATAGTTCCCGATCATTGGGATAGGGTGAAGACAACGAGATCTCGTTGTCTTTGCGTCACGTAATTTTAAAATGCGTCAGATCTGACGCATTTAAAATTACGCGATGAAGATTCGTCATCGTCGTCTCAACCGATAGACGTCAACTGATGAACGAAAGTCTACTGCATGGTATCCACAGGATAGTCTTGTGCCGCTCTCTTCCACCTATTCGTTTGATATCGTCCATCAACCTAGTAGGGGGTCCTAATACGCTTTCCGGTTTAAAGCACCTTGGAACCCCAACGCCTATCGGTTCTTCATACTATTAGATATTGCAAATTGTGGAAACTTCTCTAGAACGCAGAGTTGCGTTAAATCGAATTGCTTAGAAATCTACTCTATTTGGGCTTTTATTTGTAAGCAACATTGCAGCTAGAATGATTTAAATTAAGTCTATTGAGCAGTGAGAGCACCTAAGATAAAACATCTTCCAAATCACGGAGCAATTACACCACGAGCAATTAGGTACACCACAGTTCTAAATTATCCAAAATGTTGAGTTGAGGGACTAGGTGGACTAAACACCATGGTGAAATCATGGTGAAATAGTTGGTAGGTGAAGGTGGTGCCTCGTTGGTCTAGCGGTTAGCATAGTCGACTGCGGATCACGAGGTCCTGGGTTCGATTCCCGGTCGGGCATAAAAATTGTTAGATATTGGGTTTTTCAAAGAAATTCTCAGTGCCAGCCCGGAGTTGGAAGTTGGCGGTGTTTCACCCCCGTGCCACGGAGAGCACGTTAAGCCGTCGGTCCCGGTTATTATCACTAACATGATAAGGTGGTGGATCATACCTAACTCTCTCTCTCTGCGTCGTATTCCTCATTACTGAGGTTCGTGACCCCTTTCCATTCGTCAAATAATGGAAGGAGTTTTCTAGGGATAATAATACAGTGGGTTCCCAGTTCCCACGTCCTTCCGCATACGACTCGACGAAGAGTATTTAAACTCTTAGGTTTTTGTAACGATTATTAGCAGATGTTAGTGGTAATAACCGGGACCGGATAAAAATTAAAATACATAACTACATAAGTAGCTTTTGACTTTGAGCTTTTTAGGGACTTTAATAGGGAGAGTTAGTGCTCAAATGCAACCTAAATGCCAAATAGAGACAAACTGGAAAGTAAAATGTTTTAATTTTAATATAGGGTTATGCCATTATATGGTTCAGAAGGTTGGGCGGTGAAAGGGACGGATGAAAGAAAAGTACATGCGACCGAAATGCGAATGTTGAGATGGATGTGTGGTGTGACTAGAATGGATAAGATTAGGAATGAATATATAAGGGGAAGTCTGAAAGTAGCGCCAGTGACAGAAAAGATGAGGAGTAATAGGTTAGCATGGTATGGGCATGTAATGCGGAGGGAAGAAAGGCATATTACGAGAAGAATGATAGATATGCATGTGGAAGGAAAAAAGAGTAGAGGGAGACCAAAGAAAAGATGGATGGATTGTGTGAAAGAGGATATGAGTATAAAAGGGGTGAATGAGAGGTTGACGGATAACAGAAGAGAATGGAAGGAGAAAACATGTTGTGCCGACCCCACATAGCGTGGGAAAAGGAGAAGAAAAAGAAGAAGATAGGGTTATGCCATGCCTATACGAGCCTTTTGTTTGGTAACTGAAAGTGGGGGTGCGTGTTGACAAATACAGATTGCCGCGCCTGGTCGTGGCACACGCGGCATCCAGGCGAGTTTCACAAACTTTATTAAGGGGGTTATAGACACACGAGTACATTTTTGAAGACGTAATAGTACATTACATCGCGAGACCGGGCAGTACGCGTTTTCTGGTCGAGTGTTAGTTATACGCCCGAGCTACGCGAGGCCGGCTAGACTAGAAATGCTCTCCCGGTCGAGGTGTGTATAGTGCTTTTCTAAAAAATGAAACGTGCGACTTTTTTTTAATATATTATAATATTATGTAATAAAAATACATAATATGCACATAAACAAGAGTGTGTAGGTAGGTAGGTAGGTTGCGCGAGGCGCGGGTTGCGAAATAGGTACGGTACGGGCTACGGCGCAAAAAGTGACCGTTCGGGAAATTCGGGCAGTAGAAAGATTAATGTAGGTTTAATATTTATTTATTATTTTGTTTGCACAGTTCACACTAAATGTGTGAATTTCAAAAATTACCAAACCAAATGTCTAACAAAAAGACCAACTCATCGTAACATGTCAAACGTAGAGATACGTTACGTCAGAAGAGAAGGGAAAGCGCGATGTAGCTTCATGCAGCGCCACCTATTGGGAGCTTACTGAAAATTGCTTTAAAACTTTTGATAAAAAAAGATGAAGTACTTTATTCCAATGAATTTGTAATTGTATTTTTTGGACGAATTTTGCCCAATAACCCCAGCCACGCCCAGAGTAGTGTTCCACGTAGTTGCACGTCACAATATGCGGACATTTTATACGTTGATCGACTATTACCCATATACTTGTAAAGTCCACTTACTTCGTATTTAAACAATACGGCAAGTTCCTATTTCAATATAACCTAAAGTTACTTCAGTGGATATTATGACACTCAAGTTGCAGGTTTTTAGAGTTTTTAAAATAATATTATACTTAAAATAGAGATAAATCAAGTCATTTGCAACCCAGAAGCGAAAACATGTACCTACCTACCTATATAAGCTCGTTTTTATCCAGGAAAATTATAGAAATTTCACTTCCCACGAAATTTTTATAACTTTATTCACCCAGACAAAGTTAGCAGATTCGCAGTCTTAATCTAAACTAATAGTATAAACAGGAAAGACTTGTTTGTTTGTTTGTAATAATTTGTATTTTGTATTGTAATGGTAATATAATAATAATGTAATAATCCTTACGAAAATTGCAACAAGTAGGTGATGTAAATGACTGCTACACTTTCAAGGCCCATGTTTTGAACCGATTTTGATGAAATTTTGTTTATAGGTAGGTTACATCCCGGGGAAGTACATAGCCATATAAGACATAGGTACTTTTTATCCCGGAAAATTAAAGAGTTTCCGCGGGAATCATAAAACATTAATCCACGCGGACGAAATCGCGGGGTAATATTAAGTATTTATAATTATGCGAAAGTTTGGATGGATGGATGTTTGTTACTCAAACATCTATCCGTGGGAACGAAAATACCTCAATCCACGAAGTCGCGGGCATCAGTTAGTTTAATAATATTGCAATGATATGATGATTTGTGTCTGTTGTTTCAGGTAGCGATGACAACCGGGATAGACCGGGACACGATACGTTCAGCGTACGAGGACGTCAGGTCCGACGCCTCACCCACAGAATGGTAAGCTTCCAGTTATTGGTTATTATCCCTCCTCCTCCAGGTCTGGTTTCTCCGTCACCTTTTTACCGTCAAACCGCAAGGCATCGACAAGGTCTGCACTCTGCACCCTTACGCAGTCGAAATTCCGCGGACTCATACGAAGCGATTTGCTTCCTCTTTCCTAAATCGAACCGCTAGGATATGGAATGCCCTTCCGGCTTCCGTTTTCCCCTCCTCTTTTAATATAGGTTCAATTCAAATCAATAGTGAATAGACATCTTATAAGCAAGCGCGCTCCACCTTAGGCTGCATCACCACTTGCAAGCAGGTCTGATAGCAGCCATGCGCTAGCCTATTTAAAAAAAATGTAATCTCTGCATCCATCATTGTTACAGTCTCAATAGGGATGATGACAATTCATTCAGACCAGCAGTTCTTTATCAAACTTAAAAATGCGCTTCTATTATGGAAGTTAGAGTTGTGAGTTGTGACGTCATCAAATTTCAGCACATTTTTTTTAAAATCGATAAGTTTAGTTTAAAATGGTTATCAAGTTTAACACTAGAACTGAAGATGTGTCTTTTGAAAGACCCTCTATTTAATGATCAGGAAGAAATAACAAAAAACAAAATATTAAATATTTTAAAACAGAAAAGAGCCCCAAATTATTAACTTCTGTGCTTTACTGCTGCTGCACAGAAGTTAATAATTTGGGGCTCTTTTCTGTCCCTGGAACTGGAACCCTTAGGCCTTATTAAGTACGTAAAAATAATTCCTCCGGTCGGTGTAAAGATCGCAGTCAAAATCGCTATTGGTTATCAGTTAACACTCTTCCGCTGTTCGAATTCTGTTCAGCTGTTGTAATTCTGGTGTTAAGTTATTGGGACACCAATAAGTGGCCAGTGTAGGTACCTAATTTGAGGGATGATTGGCCCAGTTGTGACAAGGAATATCCGTCGTTTGCGATTGTTAAACAACGTTGACCCAATTTGGTAACTGGATGGGTGACCGAATTTGGTGGTTTAAATTTGGCCTTTTTGTATCCTCCCTGCCTCGGAGAGCACGTTAAGCCGTCGGTCCCAGTTATTATCACTAACATCTGATAATAATCGTTACAAATACCTATCTAAGAGTTTAATAAGTCGAGTCGTATGCGCAACTTCGGAGGGACGTCGGAAATGGGAACCGACCAGATTATTATCCCAAGAAAACTCCTACCATTATGTAATTAATGGAAAGGGTTACGAGTGAGTAATGAAAGAGAGGCAGTACCTAATTTTATTTGAATTGTTTGGATAAATATTTGGTATTGGTGTTCCCCCGCAGGGCGGTGTTCAAGTTCGATGGGGCGCGGATCGTGTGCTCGGCGCGCGGCTCGGACTTCACAGAGTTCCGCACGCAGTTCGCGGACGACGAGCGCGCCTTCGGATACCTCAGGTATTATTGAGCCAGGTTCAACGACCTAGACGGGCCCTGTCAAACAAAGAATGTGGACCTATTTTACTAACGCCATCTAGTCTGAAAAGCGGGACAGCGCTATGGCGGGGAAAAGGACCTATACAGGTTAGGAGCTAGGAGGTTAGGCTCTTCTCAGACCAGGGCGCGTTTGGAACCCTCGTAGCTTTATTTTAAGATGTCGTACTGATTATCACCATTATATTGTCACTCGTATAATATGTTATAAATAACCGGACGTCAATAAGTGTAGTATACCTACCTAAATTGAATAAACGTTCTTTGACTCTAAGACTCTTGACTCTTGAGCGTGCTGTAAAGGTTGGACGTACAATTTTTTTCAATGAAAGGGCCCATCGAGTACCTACACATATATCGAGGTTATAGGTACATATTCATCTATGTATAGAACCAAGAACACTCATAGCGCGGTTACCACTGCAAGAGTAATGGCAAAGCGGCACGGGGTCTGTGTAGACAATCCTTGGACGAATCCACGGGACACGTGATACCTATTTATAGGTAACTAATATTATAAATGTGAAAGTTTGGATGGATGGATGGATGGATGGTTTGTTACTCAATCACGCCAGAACGACTGTACGGATCTGGATGAAATTTGGCACAGAGATAGATTATAGTCTGGAATAACACTTCAGCTACTTTTTATTCCGGAAAAAGAAGGAGTTCCCACGGGAACCAAAACCCTCAATCCACGCGAACGAAGTCGCGGGCATCAGCTAGTTGGCCATATTCGATTATATTTTAAATATTATGATGGCGGGAAGTGGTTGAGGAAGGCTGTTGAGAGGGTGTGGTGACGCTCAACTAGGGAAGGCACGGAATAGATTTTGTACATGAAAGTAAATTTATTTGTGTTTTTGTTGCGCAGGCTTCAAATGGGCGACGAGATGTCGAAACGCAAGAAGTTTATGTTTGTTACGTGGGTGGGGCCCAACGTGTCAGTCATCAACCGCGCTAAGATGTCCACAGACAAGGCCATCATCAAGGATATCATTTCTGTGAGTGTTGCACCTCTGTTGGCTTTACTTAAATTCAACGAGCTCTTGTAAGTCACGAGTGCGTCACGTGGGCTACGTTGGCAGTTTGGCACTTGTCGCATAAGTTTGTCATTTTCTACTGTAACTCGTTGTCCTAGGTGAACGACAAACGTCCCTCCACGTGGCCTATACGTTGTCCCGTACATGGTTTGTCTTTTTCTATGTAGTTGTATCTCGTCGTGTCGCTTTCGTCGCTCACCTAGACAACGGTTTATACGGTAAGACAGTAGGTCTTGCTGTCGCGTAGCGTCGTATCAAGTCGCGCTGTCGTGTTTGCTGCTGACGTAAGATAGCGCCTCACACAGAAAGTAAGATTAACACATGTGCTACTTTTTCGGAAAATTAAACAGTTAAACCTCAATCCACGCGGACGAAGTCGCGGGCATCGTCTATCTTTTGAAACCTTATACCTAAATCACAATCAAAGTAATCATTTATTGATTTTATTAATAGTAGATACTATATCCATTTCTTTGAATTAGCTTAGAATCTTAGATATAGCTAAGTGCTGATATTAGTTAGATTGTGGGTTTGGAAGGGCATCGTTCGAGTGTTTATCATTATTGCTAGGTATAAGTTTATTGATTTTATAATTATCATAATCGCCTTTATCATATATGGGTAGATGATGATAGATGATGCCCGCGACTTCTTCCATGTAGATTAAGTTTTGTTTCCCTGAGACATCCTTAATTTCTGGGATAAAAATTGTCCTTTCCCAGGATGCAACCTATCTCTGTACCAGATTTTATCAAAATCAACTGAAAAGATGGGCTGTGAAAGCGTAACAGACAGATAATTTCACATTTATAATATTACTATAGTAGTTACCATCACCTATCGATTATTTCCAACAACTATCATTCCTTTTAAACCAGTCAATAAATAGTTTATTCATGGGATAAACCGCAATGGATTATTATTTGAGGTGTACAAACTGACAGCTAGTAAATTATAGCATAGATTAGGTATAACGGCTGAGCAAATAAATAGAACATACATACTACTACATAATACATACAAAAAATTCATAAATATTTCATGCTTTCAATGATAAAAACATTTATTGTTATGTATAACTTACAAATAAATAAATGAAACACTATAATAAAATGTATTATTTAATAAATACATACCCAATAAAAACTAATTTAAAAACACAGTTTCTTTAGATGAAATCATACAAATATTTTCTTACATTAAAACTGACAGTTTGAGCAATGGCTGAAATAAAATCATAACCAACTATGCATTTATACTTAGAAGCGTCCAAATCTATTTCTTTGCTGCCCGCAATTAACTTCAATTCCACCAGAGTCGCTATTTGTGCCAATAAATTACTTGTTAAAGCGATTTTCTCCTCTAATATAGCGTAAAAGATTGCCAGCAATCTATCCAATGTAAATACTTTAGGTCCGAGCTGGGTGTTAAGTTTTTCACTCATTTTTGCCTTCGCCTTAACCTGTTGCAACCTTTTTCTTTGTTTTCCATGATTTTTCATGAACAATCTCTTATCTTCTTTCGGTGGATTGTAACTGGCCAAATAAGCAGCAACTAAAAGGAATTTCGCATAGTATGGTAGTTCAAAACTCTGAGCAAATGTTTTTGTTGATAAAAGTTCTTCTTTTAAAGTATTTTCAAAGTTGTAGTTCTGTGGATACGAGTCATTGCCATTTTCTATACCAGGGGACTGGGTGGTGGGTTTAGATGTGCTTATTCTCAAGTAGAGTAATTCTAAGCTTGTTTTGAGTATGGGTGCAATGTGGCGCCACAGCTTTAATAGATCAGTTGATTTAATCTCGTTCCTTATGATCGGTTCGCAGTATTTGACGAAGTTTACCCTCGCCATGTGCTGTAACTCGATTAGATCCCGACACGGTCGGTAAAACACGCTCAAGAATGCATTAAGAAAGTTTGCGAACAATTCTGGCCGTTCGAGATCTTCTTTTATTCCGCAATCAACATTGTGATTGCTTGTCAAGTGACGCACGAATGCTTTTTGATGCAGAAATATGATTTTGAACAGTTCTTCTTTGTTGTAGTTTGGAAAATACATTTTTATTGGTTCTCGGACACCCATTTTGAAATAAAAGGTGTCGTAAATGAGATGAGTGACAAAAAATGTGCAAATATTTAGGCTACAGAACTCACGCAGTCTTAAAAATGTGGACATTATGTTTTGATCCATAGCCTGGAATCTTTCTGCTCTATCGAACACCAATACTATTGACTTGTAACTGCTTTGTTGTGTACTGTATGCGTTTAGGTTATTCATTAATTCCCATAACGAATCGCATTTTATATCGACTTGGTCGTCGTATAGTCCTGTTAGAATAGCTTCGTACATAATTTTCGGCGTATAACACTCTATGCAGTCTATAATAACATGTTTGAAACGTAAATATTGCAGCACCGTGTTAATGCATAAACTTTTCCCAGTAGCCATGTTTCCGCTAACAAATACTGAAACCGGTAGCGGTTCATCGCCTTCACCCAAAAGATCCAACAAATCATTTAGCTGGCTTTCTCTACAAGGCACTTTTTCGTATATTTCATTCATATTTAACAATAAGTAATAACAAAAACAAAAATCAAAAACGGCACCGCGAACGAACTCAACTGAAATTGCGAATGCCAATGTCAAATAATAAACGAATCTCATTGGCCAGCATAAAAATTAACGATTCGTTGTACGCATGAAAATTGAGCGCTAAACATAACCGCCAACCGGCCGGCCGGCGTGCCGGCTCTCTACGGCCTACGCTGTTTTCACAACGCAGTGAAGCTGGGTAACATTAGAAATACGATTGAAGATAGAACCGTCGCGTCGTTTCAATCATTGCATTGGACATTGGACAAACAAATTTACTTAGAAAACAATCCTTTAAAGTGACTTTATTAAAACAGATTTTAATGCCGATCTTTGTGTTTGTTTCAGAATTTCGCAGTGGAACTTCAATTGGAAAGCCAGTCTGAAATAGACATCGATCAATTCAAAGAAGCTCTAAACAGGGCAGGCGGGGCCAACTACGGGACTGGTATCAGAGATTTATGAATTGAATAGAAAGACGAAACCTTACCAAAATATATACGTTTTAACAGAGCAATACTTTTGTTTAGTATATACACGACGTGTCATAGTAATAATTATTACGTTAGCAACTTGTTTATTGGCAAACATTTTTTGATAAGTAGATTATCGATAAAACTAAAGTTTTATGATCGGCAGAAAATTAAAACGTCTTGGACTTTATCAACAATTTTATGTTGATGATATTTATACGTCCAATCATGTAAAGGAATTAAAATTATTTCTCCGTGTATTGCCTTGTTAAGATATATTTTGTGTGAAAGGTATTTTTAATGCAGGTCAAAAGTGGCATATTCAAGAAAAATTTTAGTAGATTTAAAGTAATCGTAAAGGATTTAAATTTTTTGTAATGTTTTATATTTATATCGTATAAATTGAAACTTCGATTTATATTTTGTATTAATATATTGTGTGACAATATATTTGTATAATTAATATTAATTCTCGGCAGTAATCTGACTGAAAATCTTTGTCTGCTAATGTATTTTTACTGCTGCATCTTGCCCTTAAAAAAACTTTGTGTAGAACTTAGTCAAGGTTTTCTTTATAAATACTTCGATTTTTTATTTCGTATCAGTCAGTAACCTGAAAAATTGTTATTTATTTTCTTGTCGACGGAGATATTATATTTATTTTTTTATCGATTGTAAGAAATAATTTTATTCATGGACTGATTTTTTTAAATTAGTAAAGCTTAGTTTAGTGGCAGGGTGCAATAATCTATTTAGAATGAGAATTACTTCATAGCTGCGATGTTGCCATGTGTAAGGCGCAAAAAGTGCATTTATTTTTGTCTACATTTGTATACAAGCATTGGGATTTTACTTGCTTTTATACCTATACATTGACTAGTATTATATCACCCTACATAATTTTTGATGACAGGTAATAAAAATTAACAAAACCATAATATGATCTTTTCATTATTAGTACCTATCCTCACGAATTGGCTTGGCTTTCGCCCACCAGCCTCGTTGGTTTATCGTTTACGGTGCACCTCCACTAACGTGAATCTGTATTCTGTTATACCAAATATATTAGCATTTAGCAGGCGTTTTGTCTGCCAAGCATTCTGTTGCTGCACTTTAGTGGCTGTATTTTCCACATCATTTATCATATTTTAGAGGCGATTTTTAGAGGACAGAATGCAGTGGGCACGTAGGAACCTGAAAATGACAACTTAATCAAACAACTTCATGTTACCATATTATTTTATTTAATCTTTATTAGTATTATTCCTGAAGTGAACAACTTTAATTAATTGCTTCTGGTTGGTTTATATCCAGCTTTAACCTTAATAACTATACATACAACAGGACGTGAAGGGGCCAATCATTGATTACGTCGCAAATAATAGCACTGCTGATTACTAGGTTTTAGCTGTACCCATATTATGATGACAGCCACAATCTCTTAGCTTTAGTCCCAAAAACTTATCTGAACCAGTGCCCAAAATTGAAACTTATTTTATGCTTAATTCTTGTTTTTATTTTATTTTTAATATATAGGTACTAGCAACGCTGTCAACGGGTCAGATAACTTTGTGAGACTATAAATTAAACTGACAGATCTAATATGGCTATCCCTTTTATAATATCTGGAAAAGGATAGTAATACATTCAGACCTGTCAACTAGTTAAGCCTAGAGATTGTGTTCAACAGTTAATCACACTGTTAATTAAGAGCTTGAATAACAGTGTTTAAATAGTCCTCGAAGCGGAGCGAAGCGAAGATGTGTCCAATCAGATTACTGATCGATGACGTGATATTCGTAACAAGTCATCTCTCAAGAATGTGATTGGTCGAGTAAATACATCCTCCGTATTCACAAGCGATAGGAAGAGATTAAACTACTTTAAATACCTACGAAAAATAAAAATCGAGAATCCTTGGCTTACTCAATTTTATTGACAGTTGACGTAATATTATTATGGCCCCTAGAGTTCCTTTTACTATTATTATGATTTTATGAACATTGGTGTTATTTGCGTTAAATACTCTAGGAAGAAGGTTAACTAACCAACATACTATTGTCAGATATTTTTTTTTTACAAGTTAGTCTAGCCTTGCCTCGTATTACGGAATTTTATTGCAACCATTGTGATCAATCCATCTAAGATCTTAAAAGTACCTCTTTTCAGCTTTAAGCTTCGTATTCACTAGCCACTATAGGGAACAAATGTCTTAGAGATGTTGGGCGATGTCGCCAGACATAGACATCTGGTCTCGCGACCGTTTGTTGCCTGCCATGTCGCGCGACTTCTGTTTCCTAGTGAATACAAGGCTTTATAAATATTTCATTTTATACTTGGCTTTAGTATATGTTTTATTTTAATGTGTATATAATTTAAACATTTGAGTCTTAGATTAAAACATACCTACGAGTAACTAGCTAACCTGGAAGAGGTTATGGCAGTTTGAAACCGATTACCCAAATTTATCCACTCATCCTATCATCGAATAAGAATGATGATAGCGACGATCGCAATCCATCAATAAATTCTATGGAGGGTAGAGGCAAGGGGAATCATCTGTGTATATTATGAAATGTGTCCGTCGAAATGCATTAAATTGAGGCGCCACATAACATCAGGATTAATTTAAAAGGAAGCGCCAAATATTACTAGAGTAGGTTTCAGAAATAAACACGGAAAGAAAACATTCATCATTATTTTGTACAACGTAAGTTGTCGAATTTTTTTTAAATAAATAACTACTTTAGTCGACTAATATTACATTTCTTAACTCGGCATACTTCACTTCATCTACAATTGCTACATTCATACCATAACCTTTGTCTACACCAGCGCCACTGTGGAAGGTTTTTGAACTGTTATTTATAGCAACCACTGGACACTTTTTCAACTTTTCTCCCCTAAGAGATGATTCTCCTTACCTCTACCCTCCATAATAATTTCGTAAGGTACGTAATGCAAGTTTGTATCTATGGTGTATAAAAATACAAAAACCAAAAGTAGTGTTTCAAATGCATTTAAAGCCACAGAAAGTACAAGTTGGAATCAGAACAAAAATATAATGTAAATCATTGTAATTCGATGGTATATTTAAATCTATAACAGTTGATTATGCTATAAAAAATATTTCCTAACAATACATAATTACACTTTATGATAGTTACTTAAAATATTTTTCTTAAATAAATTCTAATATAAGACGTAAAAAAAGTTTGAAGTAATAAATAGGTTCCAATGAAATAATATTATATCAAGACAAAGACTAAACCTAAGGATCAACGCACATCTGCAAAATGGAATGGAACCATTGGTGCTGTTCTGTGTTTGTTTAAATTTAAACAAACTTTTAATAGTATGACAAAATACATGAAGTTGAGTTTGAGTTGTTTAAAAAAGGGCATACTTTTTCACTCTGTAGAAGTGCATTGCACCGAAAGCTCTATTATTATTATTTTTTTAAACTGGCATGTATTTTAATATCTATTAAACATTATTTGAACACACTATTATTTTGGTATGATACTCTCAGTTGATGTTATTTTATTATAAATCGTGAAAAAGTGTAATTAATACCGTTATTAACGACCTATTATTTCTTTTCTTATTATGTTTAGTTAAAATAATCAATTTTAATTAATATATAATGTACTCATAATTATTATGATATTGTCGCGAGACGACTCACACAGTGGCCACAGTCCAGTAATGTGCTGACACCTTTACCACAGCGTAAGCATATTCATACAGTAGGTACAAATGAACGCTGTAGCACCTAGAGGTACAGACTTGACTTATCTGACCCGGTGGCGAAAATTGGATTTTTTTTTAATGAATAGAATAGAATAGAATTTATTTGTCTGAATATGTGTTACAATGATGGTTACAGTATGAAAAGTTGCAGCATATCCAATCAGGCAACCCTGACGTACCATTCAAATAACACAGTAGGTACAAGTATGTTTGTTATGCCTGTTAAGTTTTTTTTAATTTTTATTTTCATAATCTACCGGGGACACTGTCACCGGGTCAGATAAGTTTGCTCTCACGTATGGATAAGAGATAGGAAACTGTATACATTAACATTAGAGTCAGAGAGACAGAATTTTGATTGAAAATTCTGCCAGTTTCCTGACTCCTCTCTGTCACCCCACAGCTCTCTACTGTCTGCACGCAATAGGCATGATGAAAAATGATTTTGAAAAATGGTCAGATTATGTTCGGAAGTATCTACTATTTCGAAAAAATATATTATTTCAGCGGAAAAATAAGGTTTGGTATTTGAAATTTAAATTTTAAAATTCACGCCATAACGCTCCCCGGTGTCATGGCGTCGTTTGTGACGTCACTATTATTTTTATAATTTACAATGTACTCCATAAGGTCGGCCGCACAATTAAAAGCCTAATTTAAATAAGATTAATTAGATGTGGCCAATTCTGTAACACTATCCAAAATAAAATAACAGCTCTAAATGTAGTGCTGCCCTTTTCCGCAGGGAGTATTATGAAAGGGATTGCAACATAAATAGAGCTGTCATTTTAATTCAGAGATGGTGTACAACAGAATTGGCCTCAATATTATGGTTTAAACTTTTATTCTATCAACAATGATGGAGAATTCTTGTAAACAGTAAATCTTTTAACTTACTATCAATAACAAGACATTTCCGTACAGATACAAGTGGTTTGACAAGTAACAATAATCTTATTATTTAAACTATAGGTACTATGGTAGCAAACTATTCATTGACGGGAAAGACTTGACAAGAGCAAGTATATCTCACAAAATTGACGAGTCGCGAGAGTCGTTGAATGATAATACAAACCCAGACTTACACAGGCCCGCGCAAAAACCAAATACCATTCCGGAAATCTTGGATACCTTTCGGAAATAATAACAAAAGCACTGCCAAAACCTTCAGCATCCTAGTACAGAATGCGCAGAGTCTAAAAAATAAATCACATATATTATCAAGTTTCCTTAGCCAGCATAAAATAGACGTAGCTTGTGTTTCGGAAACATGGATTTCTGAATCCCAAAAAGACTTAGTATTGATTGACGGATACACCTTTGCGACATCTTTCCACCGTAAAAAACGCCAGGGAGGTGGTGTTACCATTCTTGTGCAAAACGGGGTAGAGTTCATCGAAAGGCAAGACATAGCGGACTTATCAACTGAATATGTAATTGAATGTTGTGCGATAGAACTGCCCAGGCAGAATCTAATACTTATAAATCTGTATCGAGCTGATCGTGAAATTGAGGTCTTTTTTACTTGCATAGAGAACTTGCTTAGGAAACTAAGCGCTAAAACGTTGAACAAACAAATAATGATTACAGGAGATTTTAACATCGATGCCCTGACCACGCCAAAAACGAAAGACTACCATAGGCTCTCAAATATTATGTTGGAATTAAACTTATTTCAAGTGATTACCAAACCGACCAGAGAAACGGAAACCACATCCTCATGTATAGACTTGGTGTTTACCAATAAAAGGGATCTTGGTCTCACAGTTGAGGACCATGGTATCTCTGATCATAAAGGCATCATCTGTACCTTAACGGCGAATCAAAAATCAATCACAAACGCGCCATCCTATGTAACCAAACGAATATTTAACGATAAATCAATAAAAAAATTCAAAGCAATGCTATCAAGTGTCAATTGGAACAATATAATAACAAGAAATAACTCCGCCGACGAAAATTACAACACTTTTATTCAACATTTGACCCAAATCCTTAACACCTGCATACCTAAACGACGACTTAAAATGAAAACGAAAACCAAAACTTACCTAACCGCCGGGCTTAAGAAATCGTGCCACCATAAACGCATACTCAAAATACTATCAAATCAATCGAACGACAGCACTCTAAAACGGCATCATAAGACTTATAGTAAAATATTAAAAAAATGTGTCAAACAATCAAAGAAAATAAACAATATAAATAAAATGCGTAAATCAAAGAATAAAACAAAAACTATGTGGTATATAATTAATGATGTAACAAATAAGACCAAACAAACAAGCGCCAAAAACATAACCCTATCTACGCAAGCGGGTACAGTTAAATCACCACAAAAAGTTGCAAATATCTTCAACGAATATTTCATTTCTGTTGGTAAGTCATCGAATGATGACGGGACAGTGCATTCAAACAGTAACTCGTACGATTGCACCCAGCAAACGCGAACTATTAACTCTATGTTCCTAGAGCCGGTCACGGTAAAAGAAACACTTAACATTATTCGTAGGTTAGAAAATAAACGCAGCTTCGGCGCAGATGACATTCCACCGACATTAATTAAGAAATGTATAAATGAATTATCTCCTCCCCTGACATATCTAATAAATCAATCCTTTGACGAAGGATACTGCCCGGATAAACTTAAAATAGCAAAAATAAGACCCATTCCTAAAAAAGGCGGGAAATCAAATGACCCAAGCAGCTACAGACCAATAGCTCTACTGCCAACGTTTTCAAAAATTTTTGAGAAAGCAATGACAAATCGTATTTATGGCTTCTTGGAAAAATTTAATTTATTGAATGACAGTCAGTATGGTTTTAGGAAAAATCGCTCTACCACGCTAGCCGTCTTTAAGTATATACAAGACATTATAAATTGCTTAGAGGAAAAAAAATATGCCGTCGGACTTCTGCTAGACATGACAAAAGCTTATGACAAAGTGTCACACAAAATATTACTAAACAAAATATATGATTTAGGTATACGAGGAAATGCTTATCTATGGCTCAAATCATACTTGAGAGATAGACAACAGTTCGTGCAAGTGCAATTCTACGATGAACGGACAAATACAATAAGCAATATCGAGTCAGATACACGTGTCACGAACTGGTCCATACCTCAAGGAAGCGTACTCGGATGCATCCTATTCCTGGTATACATAAATCACCTACCTAACATAATCAGCTCTAAATCGCGATGCATCATGTTTGCGGACGATGTCTCTGTACTATCAATGTGCTCGAACGCAACGGATAGTGAATTATATATTATTGAAAATCTAACCCAAATTCAAAAATACCTGGAATCAAACAATTTAGAAATTAATTTAAACAAAACTAAGGTTATGCAATTTCGTCCACACCAAAAAGAGCCCTTAAAATTAAAACCACTTACTAATAAAATAAAAATCGAGGAAGTTAACAACTTTACCCTGCTTGGCTTAACTATAGATACTCACCTTAACTGGAAAAGCCACGTGCAAAATCTTGGTGCAAAACTCTCGCGTTTCATATATGCTCTTTGCATCTTAAAAGCAAACACAAATTATGAAACCGCCCTCTCGGCATACTATGCATACGCGTATTCATGGATTCGGTATGGGATAATCCTCTGGGGCGAAAGTACCAATGCCGAGGATATTTTCATCCTACAGAAAAAGTGCATGCGTATCCTGGTAAATATCAAACCTCGAGAAAGCTGCAGACCCCACTTTATAAACCAAAAAATTTTAACACTCCCCTCAATTTACATCATGGAAACGGTCCTATTTGTTAGAAAGCATCCCCATCTCTACAAAACCGTAGAAAATAAAAAGACACACGGCATGAGCACGCGCAATAAGCACAGGCTAGAATATCCTCGATATAAACTTAATATATCTAGTCGCGGTCCGCTCTTTAGGTCGATCATGATTTATAATAAAATCCCAAAAGCTATCACAGAAGAAAAGACGGAAACAGCTTTCAAGCGTAAACTCAAAGACTGGTTAATAGGACAATGTTTTTACGAAGTAAAGGAATTGTTCCAAAATTAATCATAAGTGTTTAAATGTATTATTATCGTATGAAACATTTATAAGACCTCAATTGCATGACAGCGCTTTATTAGTTTTAGTTCTATTTTAAAAGTTAAATGCTTATCTTATATTATGAGTATGTACCTACCTATAAATTTATATAAATAATTTGCGATTTTGACAGTTTGATAAATTAAGTTGACATTGTTTATATTATATTTGATTGTATAGATAATTTTAATCCTAAAATATTCAATATTGCAATGCCCCGACGGGGCCTCATGTATCATTATATTATGACCATTGTACATGGAAGCAATTATACTAAACAATAAACAATAAACCTTTATCAATATTTGGATGGTACACCGGTGTAACGAACTTAACTTGAGGAGGCTCAAATGGATATCTATCTGGTATGTTGATTAAGAGCTCAAACTTCCCTTTTTCGTACGGAGAACCCATGGGGCCGAGCATTCTGACTCTTAACTCATCCAAAACATCATTCTTATTTGGTTCGCAAGTAATACCCCACGGTGGTTGGTTTTCCAAGTTTTTGAACTCACGTAGCAGACGACCTGTTCGTGCACTGGACATTTTATTTTTCCTTTTTAAATTTTTTTCCTTTTTGAGGTACGGAACTCGAAAAATAATAATGAATAAGCTTATTGAACATTGCGTGTTGTTTCTATTTTATTTATATTTTTGTTTAAAAGAATGCCGGAAACTTACTGAAAGGTGATTAAGTACAGCATCTTCAAACAACACTGTTCTCTTTTAGAATATGACTGTAATTTTTCAATCTATATATCAGTGGAGCGAGCTTAGCTTTAAAACTGATAGCTAGTAGTACCTAGATCCTAGTACAGAATGCGCAGAGTCTAAAAAATAAATCACATATATTATCAAGTTTCCTTAGCCAGCATAAAATAGACGTAGCTTGTGTTTCGGAAACATGGATTTCTGAATCCCAAAAAGACTTAGTATTGATTGACGGATACACCTTTGCGACATCTTTCCACCGTAAAAAACGCCAGGGAGGTGGTGTTACCATTCTTGTGCAAAACGGGGTAGAGTTCATCGAAAGGCAAGACATAGCGGACTTATCAACTGAATATGTAATTGAATGTTGTGCGATAGAACTGCCCAGGCAGAATCTAATACTTATAAATCTGTATCGAGCTGATCGTGAAATTGAGGTCTTTTTTACTTGCATAGAGAACTTGCTTAGGAAACTAAGCGCTAAAACGTTGAACAAACAAATAATGATTACAGGAGATTTTAACATCGATGCCCTGACCACGCCAAAAACGAAAGACTACCATAGGCTCTCAAATATTATGTTGGAATTAAACTTATTTCAAGTGATTACCAAACCGACCAGAGAAACGGAAACCACATCCTCATGTATAGACTTGGTGTTTACCAATAAAAGGGATCTTGGTCTCACAGTTGAGGACCATGGTATCTCTGATCATAAAGGCATCATCTGTACCTTAACGGCGAATCAAAAATCAATCACAAACGCGCCATCCTATGTAACCAAACGAATATTTAACGATAAATCAATAAAAAAATTCAAAGCAATGCTATCAAGTGTCAATTGGAACAATATAATAACAAGAAATAACTCCGCCGACGAAAATTACAACACTTTTATTCAACATTTGACCCAAATCCTTAACACCTGCATACCTAAACGATGACTTAAAATGAAAACGAAAACCAAAACTTACCTAACCGCCGGGCTTAAGAAATCGTGCCACCATAAACGCATACTCAAAATACTATCAAATCAATCGAACGACAGCACTCTAAAACGGCATCATAAGACTTATAGTAAAATATTAAAAAAATGTGTCAAACAATCAAAGAAAATAAACAATATAAATAAAATGCGTAAATCAAAGAATAAAACAAAAACTATGTGGTATATAATTAATGATGTAACAAATAAGACCAAACAAACAAGCGCCAAAAACATAACCCTATCTACGCAAGCGGGTACAGTTAAATCACCACAAAAAGTTGCAAATATCTTCAACGAATATTTCATTTCTGTTGGTAAGTCATCGAATGATGACGGGACAGTGCATTCAAACAGTAACTCGTACGATTGCACCCAGCAAACGCGAACTATTAACTCTATGTTCCTAGAGCCGGTCACGGTAAAAGAAACACTTAACATTATTCGTAGGTTAGAAAATAAACGCAGCTTCGGCGCAGATGACATTCCACCGACATTAATTAAGAAATGTATAAATGAATTATCTCCTCCCCTGACATATCTAATAAATCAATCCTTTGACGAAGGATACTGCCCGGATAAACTTAAAATAGCAAAAATAAGACCCATTCCTAAAAAAGGCGGGAAATCAAATGACCCAAGCAGCTACAGACCAATAGCTCTACTGCCAACGTTTTCAAAAATTTTTGAGAAAGCAATGACAAATCGTATTTATGGCTTCTTGGAAAAATTTAATTTATTGAATGACAGTCAGTATGGTTTTAGGAAAAATCGCTCTACCACGCTAGCCGTCTTTAAGTATATACAAGACATTATAAATTGCTTAGAGGAAAAAAAATATGCCGTCGGACTTCTGCTAGACATGACAAAAGCTTATGACAAAGTGTCACACAAAATATTACTAAACAAAATATATGATTTAGGTATACGAGGAAATGCTTATCTATGGCTCAAATCATACTTGAGAGATAGACAACAGTTCGTGCAAGTGCAATTCTACGATGAACGGACAAATACAATAAGCAATATCGAGTCAGATACACGTGTCACGAACTGGTCCATACCTCAAGGAAGCGTACTCGGATGCATCCTATTCCTGGTATACATAAATCACCTACCTAACATAATCAGCTCTAAATCGCGATGCATCATGTTTGCGGACGATGTCTCTGTACTATCAATGTGCTCGAACGCAACGGATAGTGAATTATATATTATTGAAAATCTAACCCAAATTCAAAAATACCTGGAATCAAACAATTTAGAAATTAATTTAAACAAAACTAAGGTTATGCAATTTCGTCCACACCAAAAAGAGCCCTTAAAATTAAAACCACTTACTAATAAAATAAAAATCGAGGAAGTTAACAACTTTACCCTGCTTGGCTTAACTATAGATACTCACCTTAACTGGAAAAGCCACGTGCAAAATCTTGGTGCAAAACTCTCGCGTTTCATATATGCTCTTTGCATCTTAAAAGCAAACACAAATTATGAAACCGCCCTCTCGGCATACTATGCATACGCGTATTCATGGATTCGGTATGGGATAATCCTCTGGGGCGAAAGTACCAATGCCGAGGATATTTTCATCCTACAGAAAAAGTGCATGCGTATCCTGGTAAATATCAAACCTCGAGAAAGCTGCAGACCCCACTTTATAAACCAAAAAATTTTAACACTCCCCTCAATTTACATCATGGAAACGGTCCTATTTGTTAGAAAGCATCCCCATCTCTACAAAACCGTAGAAAATAAAAAGACACACGGCATGAGCACGCGCAATAAGCACAGGCTAGAATATCCTCGATATAAACTTAATATATCTAGTCGCGGTCCGCTCTTTAGGTCGATCATGATTTATAATAAAATCCCAAAAGCTATCACAGAAGAAAAGACGGAAACAGCTTTCAAGCGTAAACTCAAAGACTGGTTAATAGGACAATGTTTTTACGAAGTAAAGGAATTGTTCCAAAATTAATCATAAGTGTTTAAATGTATTATTATCGTATGAAACATTTATAAGACCTCAATTGCATGACAGCGCTTTATTAGTTTTAGTTCTATTTTAAAAGTTAAATGCTTATCTTATATTATGAGTATGTACCTACCTATAAATTTATATAAATAATTTGCGATTTTGACAGTTTGATAAATTAAGTTGACATTGTTTATATTATATTTGATTGTATAGATAATTTTAATCCTAAAATATTCAATATTGCAATGCCCCGACGGGGCCTCATGTATCATTATATTATGACCATTGTACATGGAAGCAATTATACTAAACAATAAACAATAAACCTTTATCAATATTTGGATGGTACACCGGTGTAACGAACTTAACTTGAGGAGGCTCAAATGGATATCTATCTGGTATGTTGATTAAGAGCTCAAACTTCCCTTTTTCGTACGGAGAACCCATGGGGCCGAGCATTCTGACTCTTAACTCATCCAAAACATCATTCTTATTTGGTTCGCAAGTAATACCCCACGGTGGTTGGTTTTCCAAGTTTTTGAACTCACGTAGCAGACGACCTGTTCGTGCACTGGACATTTTATTTTTCCTTTTTAAATTTTATACAGCTCCAAGGGATAGTAGTATTTGATACGAATTTCAGCTTAATACCTACATGCGTTCCTGAGAAGAAGGGTCTGGACAGACAGACAGACGGAGAACAGTGATCCTATAAGGGTTCCGTTTTTTTCCTTTTTGAGGTACGGAACTCGAAAAATAATAATGAATAAGCTTATTGAACATTGCGTGTTGTTTCTATTTTATTTATATTTTTGTTTAAAAGAATGCCGGAAACTTACTGAAAGGTGATTAAGTACAGCATCTTCAAACAACACTGTTCTCTTTTAGAATATGACTGTAATTTTTCAATCTATATATCAGTGGAGCGAGCTTAGCTTTAAAACTGATAGCTAGTAGTACCTAGATCCTAGTACAGAATGCGCAGAGTCTAAAAAATAAATCACATATATTATCAAGTTTCCTTAGCCAGCATAAAATAGACGTAGCTTGTGTTTCGGAAACATGGATTTCTGAATCCCAAAAAGACTTAGTATTGATTGACGGATACACCTTTGCGACATCTTTCCACCGTAAAAAACGCCAGGGAGGTGGTGTTACCATTCTTGTGCAAAACGGGGTAGAGTTCATCGAAAGGCAAGACATAGCGGACTTATCAACTGAATATGTAATTGAATGTTGTGCGATAGAACTGCCCAGGCAGAATCTAATACTTATAAATCTGTATCGAGCTGATCGTGAAATTGAGGTCTTTTTTACTTGCATAGAGAACTTGCTTAGGAAACTAAGCGCTAAAACGTTGAACAAACAAATAATGATTACAGGAGATTTTAACATCGATGCCCTGACCACGCCAAAAACGAAAGACTACCATAGGCTCTCAAATATTATGTTGGAATTAAACTTATTTCAAGTGATTACCAAACCGACCAGAGAAACGGAAACCACATCCTCATGTATAGACTTGGTGTTTACCAATAAAAGGGATCTTGGTCTCACAGTTGAGGACCATGGTATCTCTGATCATAAAGGCATCATCTGTACCTTAACGGCGAATCAAAAATCAATCACAAACGCGCCATCCTATGTAACCAAACGAATATTTAACGATAAATCAATAAAAAAATTCAAAGCAATGCTATCAAGTGTCAATTGGAACAATATAATAACAAGAAATAACTCCGCCGACGAAAATTACAACACTTTTATTCAACATTTGACCCAAATCCTTAACACCTGCATACCTAAACGACGACTTAAAATGAAAACGAAAACCAAAACTTACCTAACCGCCGGGCTTAAGAAATCGTGCCACCATAAACGCATACTCAAAATACTATCAAATCAATCGAACGACAGCACTCTAAAACGGCATCATAAGACTTATAGTAAAATATTAAAAAAATGTGTCAAACAATCAAAGAAAATAAACAATATAAATAAAATGCGTAAATCAAAGAATAAAACAAAAACTATGTGGTATATAATTAATGATGTAACAAATAAGACCAAACAAACAAGCGCCAAAAACATAACCCTATCTACGCAAGCGGGTACAGTTAAATCACCACAAAAAGTTGCAAATATCTTCAACGAATATTTCATTTCTGTTGGTAAGTCATCGAATGATGACGGGACAGTGCATTCAAACAGTAACTCGTACGATTGCACCCAGCAAACGCGAACTATTAACTCTATGTTCCTAGAGCCGGTCACGGTAAAAGAAACACTTAACATTATTCGTAGGTTAGAAAATAAACGCAGCTTCGGCGCAGATGACATTCCACCGACATTAATTAAGAAATGTATAAATGAATTATCTCCTCCCCTGACATATCTAATAAATCAATCCTTTGACGAAGGATACTGCCCGGATAAACTTAAATATTGCAATGCCCCGACGGGGCCTCATGTATCATTATATTATGACCATTGTACATGGAAGCAATTATACTAAACAATAAACAATAAACCTTTATCAATATTTGGATGGTACACCGGTGTAACGAACTTAACTTGAGGAGGCTCAAATGGATATCTATCTGGTATGTTGATTAAGAGCTCAAACTTCCCTTTTTCGTACGGAGAACCCATGGGGCCGAGCATTCTGACTCTTAACTCATCCAAAACATCATTCTTATTTGGTTCGCAAGTAATACCCCACGGTGGTTGGTTTTCCAAGTTTTTGAACTCACGTAGCAGACGACCTGTTCGTGCACTGGACATTTTATTTTTCCTTTTTAAATTTTTTTCCTTTTTGAGGTACGGAACTCGAAAAATAATAATGAATAAGCTTATTGAACATTGCGTGTTGTTTCTATTTTATTTATATTTTTGTTTAAAAGAATGCCGGAAACTTACTGAAAGGTGATTAAGTACAGCATCTTCAAACAACACTGTTCTCTTTTAGAATATGACTGTAATTTTTCAATCTATATATCAGTGGAGCGAGCTTAGCTTTAAAACTGATAGCTAGTAGTACCTAGATCCTAGTACAGAATGCGCAGAGTCTAAAAAATAAATCACATATATTATCAAGTTTCCTTAGCCAGCATAAAATAGACGTAGCTTGTGTTTCGGAAACATGGATTTCTGAATCCCAAAAAGACTTAGTATTGATTGACGGATACACCTTTGCGACATCTTTCCACCGTAAAAAACGCCAGGGAGGTGGTGTTACCATTCTTGTGCAAAACGGGGTAGAGTTCATCGAAAGGCAAGACATAGCGGACTTATCAACTGAATATGTAATTGAATGTTGTGCGATAGAACTGCCCAGGCAGAATCTAATACTTATAAATCTGTATCGAGCTGATCGTGAAATTGAGGTCTTTTTTACTTGCATAGAGAACTTGCTTAGGAAACTAAGCGCTAAAACGTTGAACAAACAAATAATGATTACAGGAGATTTTAACATCGATGCCCTGACCACGCCAAAAACGAAAGACTACCATAGGCTCTCAAATATTATGTTGGAATTAAACTTATTTCAAGTGATTACCAAACCGACCAGAGAAACGGAAACCACATCCTCATGTATAGACTTGGTGTTTACCAATAAAAGGGATCTTGGTCTCACAGTTGAGGACCATGGTATCTCTGATCATAAAGGCATCATCTGTACCTTAACGGCGAATCAAAAATCAATCACAAACGCGCCATCCTATGTAACCAAACGAATATTTAACGATAAATCAATAAAAAAATTCAAAGCAATGCTATCAAGTGTCAATTGGAACAATATAATAACAAGAAATAACTCCGCCGACGAAAATTACAACACTTTTATTCAACATTTGACCCAAATCCTTAACACCTGCATACCTAAACGACGACTTAAAATGAAAACGAAAACCAAAACTTACCTAACCGCCGGGCTTAAGAAATCGTGCCACCATAAACGCATACTCAAAATACTATCAAATCAATCGAACGACAGCACTCTAAAACGGCATCATAAGACTTATAGTAAAATATTAAAAAAATGTGTCAAACAATCAAAGAAAATAAACAATATAAATAAAATGCGTAAATCAAAGAATAAAACAAAAACTATGTGGTATATAATTAATGATGTAACAAATAAGACCAAACAAACAAGCGCCAAAAACATAACCCTATCTACGCAAGCGGGTACAGTTAAATCACCACAAAAAGTTGCAAATATCTTCAACGAATATTTCATTTCTGTTGGTAAGTCATCGAATGATGACGGGACAGTGCATTCAAACAGTAACTCGTACGATTGCACCCAGCAAACGCGAACTATTAACTCTATGTTCCTAGAGCCGGTCACGGTAAAAGAAACACTTAACATTATTCGTAGGTTAGAAAATAAACGCAGCTTCGGCGCAGATGACATTCCACCGACATTAATTAAGAAATGTATAAATGAATTATCTCCTCCCCTGACATATCTAATAAATCAATCCTTTGACGAAGGATACTGCCCGGATAAACTTAAAATAGCAAAAATAAGACCCATTCCTAAAAAAGGCGGGAAATCAAATGACCCAAGCAGCTACAGACCAATAGCTCTACTGCCAACGTTTTCAAAAATTTTTGAGAAAGCAATGACAAATCGTATTTATGGCTTCTTGGAAAAATTTAATTTATTGAATGACAGTCAGTATGGTTTTAGGAAAAATCGCTCTACCACGCTAGCCGTCTTTAAGTATATACAAGACATTATAAATTGCTTAGAGGAAAAAAAATATGCCGTCGGACTTCTGCTAGACATGACAAAAGCTTATGACAAAGTGTCACACAAAATATTACTAAACAAAATATATGATTTAGGTATACGAGGAAATGCTTATCTATGGCTCAAATCATACTTGAGAGATAGACAACAGTTCGTGCAAGTGCAATTCTACGATGAACGGACAAATACAATAAGCAATATCGAGTCAGATACACGTGTCACGAACTGGTCCATACCTCAAGGAAGCGTACTCGGATGCATCCTATTCCTGGTATACATAAATCACCTACCTAACATAATCAGCTCTAAATCGCGATGCATCATGTTTGCGGACGATGTCTCTGTACTATCAATGTGCTCGAACGCAACGGATAGTGAATTATATATTATTGAAAATCTAACCCAAATTCAAAAATACCTGGAATCAAACAATTTAGAAATTAATTTAAACAAAACTAAGGTTATGCAATTTCGTCCACACCAAAAAGAGCCCTTAAAATTAAAACCACTTACTAATAAAATAAAAATCGAGGAAGTTAACAACTTTACCCTGCTTGGCTTAACTATAGATACTCACCTTAACTGGAAAAGCCACGTGCAAAATCTTGGTGCAAAACTCTCGCGTTTCATATATGCTCTTTGCATCTTAAAAGCAAACACAAATTATGAAACCGCCCTCTCGGCATACTATGCATACGCGTATTCATGGATTCGGTATGGGATAATCCTCTGGGGCGAAAGTACCAATGCCGAGGATATTTTCATCCTACAGAAAAAGTGCATGCGTATCCTGGTAAATATCAAACCTCGAGAAAGCTGCAGACCCCACTTTATAAACCAAAAAATTTTAACACTCCCCTCAATTTACATCATGGAAACGGTCCTATTTGTTAGAAAGCATCCCCATCTCTACAAAACCGTAGAAAATAAAAAGACACACGGCATGAGCACGCGCAATAAGCACAGGCTAGAATATCCTCGATATAAACTTAATATATCTAGTCGCGGTCCGCTCTTTAGGTCGATCATGATTTATAATAAAATCCCAAAAGCTATCACAGAAGAAAAGACGGAAACAGCTTTCAAGCGTAAACTCAAAGACTGGTTAATAGGACAATGTTTTTACGAAGTAAAGGAATTGTTCCAAAATTAATCATAAGTGTTTAAATGTATTATTATCGTATGAAACATTTATAAGACCTCAATTGCATGACAGCGCTTTATTAGTTTTAGTTCTATTTTAAAAGTTAAATGCTTATCTTATATTATGAGTATGTACCTACCTATAAATTTATATAAATAATTTGCGATTTTGACAGTTTGATAAATTAAGTTGACATTGTTTATATTATATTTGATTGTATAGATAATTTTAATCCTAAAATATTCAATATTGCAATGCCCCGACGGGGCCTCATGTATCATTATATTATGACCATTGTACATGGAAGCAATTATACTAAACAATAAACAATAAACCTTTATCAATATTTGGATGGTACACCGGTGTAACGAACTTAACTTGAGGAGGCTCAAATGGATATCTATCTGGTATGTTGATTAAGAGCTCAAACTTCCCTTTTTCGTACGGAGAACCCATGGGGCCGAGCATTCTGACTCTTAACTCATCCAAAACATCATTCTTATTTGGTTCGCAAGTAATACCCCACGGTGGTTGGTTTTCCAAGTTTTTGAACTCACGTAGCAGACGACCTGTTCGTGCACTGGACATTTTATTTTTCCTTTTTAAATTTTTTTCCTTTTTGAGGTACGGAACTCGAAAAATAATAATGAATAAGCTTATTGAACATTGCGTGTTGTTTCTATTTTATTTATATTTTTGTTTAAAAGAATGCCGGAAACTTACTGAAAGGTGATTAAGTACAGCATCTTCAAACAACACTGTTCTCTTTTAGAATATGACTGTAATTTTTCAATCTATATATCAGTGGAGCGAGCTTAGCTTTAAAACTGATAGCTAGTAGTACCTAGATCCTAGTACAGAATGCGCAGAGTCTAAAAAATAAATCACATATATTATCAAGTTTCCTTAGCCAGCATAAAATAGACGTAGCTTGTGTTTCGGAAACATGGATTTCTGAATCCCAAAAAGACTTAGTATTGATTGACGGATACACCTTTGCGACATCTTTCCACCGTAAAAAACGCCAGGGAGGTGGTGTTACCATTCTTGTGCAAAACGGGGTAGAGTTCATCGAAAGGCAAGACATAGCGGACTTATCAACTGAATATGTAATTGAATGTTGTGCGATAGAACTGCCCAGGCAGAATCTAATACTTATAAATCTGTATCGAGCTGATCGTGAAATTGAGGTCTTTTTTACTTGCATAGAGAACTTGCTTAGGAAACTAAGCGCTAAAACGTTGAACAAACAAATAATGATTACAGGAGATTTTAACATCGATGCCCTGACCACGCCAAAAACGAAAGACTACCATAGGCTCTCAAATATTATGTTGGAATTAAACTTATTTCAAGTGATTACCAAACCGACCAGAGAAACGGAAACCACATCCTCATGTATAGACTTGGTGTTTACCAATAAAAGGGATCTTGGTCTCACAGTTGAGGACCATGGTATCTCTGATCATAAAGGCATCATCTGTACCTTAACGGCGAATCAAAAATCAATCACAAACGCGCCATCCTATGTAACCAAACGAATATTTAACGATAAATCAATAAAAAAATTCAAAGCAATGCTATCAAGTGTCAATTGGAACAATATAATAACAAGAAATAACTCCGCCGACGAAAATTACAACACTTTTATTCAACATTTGACCCAAATCCTTAACACCTGCATACCTAAACGACGACTTAAAATGAAAACGAAAACCAAAACTTACCTAACCGCCGGGCTTAAGAAATCGTGCCACCATAAACGCATACTCAAAATACTATCAAATCAATCGAACGACAGCACTCTAAAACGGCATCATAAGACTTATAGTAAAATATTAAAAAAATGTGTCAAACAATCAAAGAAAATAAACAATATAAATAAAATGCGTAAATCAAAGAATAAAACAAAAACTATGTGGTATATAATTAATGATGTAACAAATAAGACCAAACAAACAAGCGCCAAAAACATAACCCTATCTACGCAAGCGGGTACAGTTAAATCACCACAAAAAGTTGCAAATATCTTCAACGAATATTTCATTTCTGTTGGTAAGTCATCGAATGATGACGGGACAGTGCATTCAAACAGTAACTCGTACGATTGCACCCAGCAAACGCGAACTATTAACTCTATGTTCCTAGAGCCGGTCACGGTAAAAGAAACACTTAACATTATTCGTAGGTTAGAAAATAAACGCAGCTTCGGCGCAGATGACATTCCACCGACATTAATTAAGAAATGTATAAATGAATTATCTCCTCCCCTGACATATCTAATAAATCAATCCTTTGACGAAGGATACTGCCCGGATAAACTTAAAATAGCAAAAATAAGACCCATTCCTAAAAAAGGCGGGAAATCAAATGACCCAAGCAGCTACAGACCAATAGCTCTACTGCCAACGTTTTCAAAAATTTTTGAGAAAGCAATGACAAATCGTATTTATGGCTTCTTGGAAAAATTTAATTTATTGAATGACAGTCAGTATGGTTTTAGGAAAAATCGCTCTACCACGCTAGCCGTCTTTAAGTATATACAAGACATTATAAATTGCTTAGAGGAAAAAAAATATGCCGTCGGACTTCTGCTAGACATGACAAAAGCTTATGACAAAGTGTCACACAAAATATTACTAAACAAAATATATGATTTAGGTATACGAGGAAATGCTTATCTATGGCTCAAATCATACTTGAGAGATAGACAACAGTTCGTGCAAGTGCAATTCTACGATGAACGGACAAATACAATAAGCAATATCGAGTCAGATACACGTGTCACGAACTGGTCCATACCTCAAGGAAGCGTACACGGATGCATCCTATTCCTGGTATACATAAATCACCTACCTAACATAATCAGCTCTAAATCGCGATGCATCATGTTTGCGGACGATGTCTCTGTACTATCAATGTGCTCGAACGCAACGGATAGTGAATTATATATTATTGAAAATCTAACCCAAATTCAAAAATACCTGGAATCAAACAATTTAGAAATTAATTTAAACAAAACTAAGGTTATGCAATTTCGTCCACACCAAAAAGAGCCCTTAAAATTAAAACCACTTACTAATAAAATAAAAATCGAGGAAGTTAACAACTTTACCCTGCTTGGCTTAACTATAGATACTCACCTTAACTGGAAAAGCCACGTGCAAAATCTTGGTGCAAAACTCTCGCGTTTCATATATGCTCTTTGCATCTTAAAAGCAAACACAAATTATGAAACCGCCCTCTCGGCATACTATGCATACGCGTATTCATGGATTCGGTATGGGATAATCCTCTGGGGCGAAAGTACCAATGCCGAGGATATTTTCATCCTACAGAAAAAGTGCATGCGTATCCTGGTAAATATCAAACCTCGAGAAAGCTGCAGACCCCACTTTATAAACCAAAAAATTTTAACACTCCCCTCAATTTACATCATGGAAACGGTCCTATTTGTTAGAAAGCATCCCCATCTCTACAAAACCGTAGAAAATAAAAAGACACACGGCATGAGCACGCGCAATAAGCACAGGCTAGAATATCCTCGATATAAACTTAATATATCTAGTCGCGGTCCGCTCTTTAGGTCGATCATGATTTATAATAAAATCCCAAAAGCTATCACAGAAGAAAAGACGGAAACAGCTTTCAAGCGTAAACTCAAAGACTGGTTAATAGGACAATGTTTTTACGAAGTAAAGGAATTGTTCCAAAATTAATCATAAGTGTTTAAATGTATTATTATCGTATGAAACATTTATAAGACCTCAATTGCATGACAGCGCTTTATTAGTTTTAGTTCTATTTTAAAAGTTAAATGCTTATCTTATATTATGAGTATGTACCTACCTATAAATTTATATAAATAATTTGCGATTTTGACAGTTTGATAAATTAAGTTGACATTGTTTATATTATATTTGATTGTATAGATAATTTTAATCCTAAAATATTCAATATTGCAATGCCCCGACGGGGCCTCATGTATCATTATATTATGACCATTGTACATGGAAGCAATTATACTAAACAATAAACAATAAACCTTTATCAATATTTGGATGGTACACCGGTGTAACGAACTTAACTTGAGGAGGCTCAAATGGATATCTATCTGGTATGTTGATTAAGAGCTCAAACTTCCCTTTTTCGTACGGAGAACCCATGGGGCCGAGCATTCTGACTCTTAACTCATCCAAAACATCATTCTTATTTGGTTCGCAAGTAATACCCCACGGTGGTTGGTTTTCCAAGTTTTTGAACTCACGTAGCAGACGACCTGTTCGTGCACTGGACATTTTATTTTTCCTTTTTAAATTTTATACAGCTCCAAGGGATAGTAGTATTTGATACGAATTTCAGCTTAATACCTACATGCGTTCCTGAGAAGAAGGGTCTGGACAGACAGACAGACGGAGAACAGTGATCCTATAAGGGTTCCGTTTTTTTCCTTTTTGAGGTACGGAACTCGAAAAATAATAATGAATAAGCTTATTGAACATTGCGTGTTGTTTCTATTTTATTTATATTTTTGTTTAAAAGAATGCCGGAAACTTACTGAAAGGTGATTAAGTACAGCATCTTCAAACAACACTGTTCTCTTTTAGAATATGACTGTAATTTTTCAATCTATATATCAGTGGAGCGAGCTTAGCTTTAAAACTGATAGCTATTTCCACAGTAAGAACTTCATTCACAGTTTACTTGTTTCTCAACAAAATGAAATAGCCACGAATAGAAACGCCTGGGATTCTTTGTACACCGTCGTTTGACGACCTCCGTGGCGCAGTGTGTAGCGCTGTTGCCTTAATGTGCGGAGGTCCCAGGTTCGATCCCCGGCAGGGTCCATTTGGGAATTTATAATTTCTGAATTTTCTGGTGGGAGGCTTCGGCCGTGGCTAGTTACACCCTACGTTCCCATACCTACCCACCTAACCGAAGGGGTAGGTATGGGTTTAATATAACTGCCATGCCCCTAACAGGTTAGCCCGCTACCATCTTAGACTGCATCATCACTTACCATCAGGTGAGATCGCAGTCAAGGGCTAGCTTGTAGTGGATAAAAAAAAAAGTACACCGTGAAATCCTGCAAATTCTTCTTTTGTAAATTCATGTAAATGTACAGCGGACCTACAGCGGAGACCAATCCTAAATGTATGACCTTGCACTGATTAAAATATAATATTATTGCAGTAGCTTTCATTTTTTGATAGCCACTGCCACTACTGATACTGGCGTTGCCAATGCGCGTTTAGTCTACAGATTTCATTCTGGCTTTACTCTTATATATGACTCTTATAAGATAGCATATACCGACATTTTCATAGGACGATCCTATGCTATCCTTTCTAGGTATGCCTACCTATGCATGCCAGCAGAATGCCGATCCGGTTGGCCCACAAGATCTTCTATCTCTTGCTTCTTCTCTGTTTGCCTTCATACATAGTATAAATGAATATCTGCATTAGCGTTGTGCTTTAAGATACTTTCCAATTTATCTTACCGATATTCCGTCAAACGACATTCATACTATCATTATTTTGTAAAAGAAAATGCACTCTCACTCAAGTAGGCTTTGGTAATCGATATCTTCCTACACTGGTAGATATTAAAACCTGTCATAGTAACATACACGTTTCCTGTAGAAAGCGAAAATTCTCTTAGTAATAAATGGAAACCACCTGCCTGCAACATGCAGGTGCATTTACATCATGCGATCTGTTACATCTTACGACAAAGTTGATTGACTACGATGGCGCAGGATTATTACGCAGGCGCAGATACGAGTTATAAATATATAGATAACTAGCTGATGCCCGCGACTTCGTCCGCGTGGAATAAGTTTTTTTGGATTCCTGTGGGAACTCCTCAATTTTCCGGAATAAAACTATGTCACTCTCCAGGTCCTCAGCTATACCCATGCCAAAAATCACGTCGATCCGTTGCTCTGTTGCAGCGTGATTGAAGGACAAACCAACAAACAAACTGACTTTCGCATTTATAATATTAGTATGATTATCATGACGAACCTGACGTGTTTAAAAGAACAAGTATGGGTCTAGACTTTAGTTGTATACTTATTTATCGATATACTTTGCCCATGGAGGGACGCGGCGCAGGCAATGCCACGTCTATGGTAATGAACGCTCCGATACGCCACTTCTCCTTGTATCGAAAGTGTAATAACGTAATGAGGAGTAATGATTTTCTTCTTTGTTCTTAAGTTCTTAACATGTATCCCATCCTTTCATATTATGTAATCAGGCTTGGAGTAGATTAAATAATTAATGTTATATAACATTTTCTTATTGATTTTATACCTCTCGTTTCTTTCTTTCACGCCTACCACTGGTTAAGAGAAAAAGAACTTTTGTTTAACACTGTTGCAACTTTTAAAATGTGATTCGTTCAATTATTAGAAAAAGTATTAAGTACTTAGTTATGTAATCTAATCGTATCACTAATTTATGATGATGTCAACAGCTTTTCGATTACGGAGATGTTGCTCGATATGCCCGCCTTGTAGCTTTATGCATTTCTCACACCGTTTGGCGATATTTGCACGTACGCGTCGTAGTACCGATGAATCGGACTTTATTTCGCCAACGGATGTTGGGCACTGCCACTGTGGTAGTTACATGTTGAGCGTCGTGAAATAGTATAGTGCTCCTGGTAAAGTCTGCGCGCCTCTGCATAGTAGCAGTCACTTCTCCAGAGACACATCAACATGTAAAATATCCTTCATTCTTGTAAGACATTTCACGTAATTTCGCGACGTAATGCGCACGTCCGTTCGGTTGCGCGAGCGACTAACAACTAGGATAGAAAGCGAGCCGCGGGCGGCGCGGCGGCTTAGTTAAAGACCTTAAAAATTACATCTCCAATGTACTCTGTGCAGTGTGCAGTAAGCAATAGTGTGATTGTCAAAGCACGAAAACAAACCATTGTGACGTCATTCGCTTCATGGTGTTTTAACCAATATGGCGGATTGCTGTATTTTATAATTTTATTTTATCAAAATAAACAGCAATCTCACTCGAAATAGAAAAATAAATACGTTTTTTATAATCCATGAATCCTATTTCATTAGATAAATTCATAATTTCATTGATTCTTGGTTACTGTGATCATGCCTATTAGGGGTGGTAAGTAGGCAGTGGCAAACGTGTGGTGGCAAATTGGCGGTGGCAAACGCGTGGTGGCTAGAGGCCGCTCACGCGCACAGTGGTGAGTGTGTACCGTCGTCACTTGTTGGGCGACAGCGCCGTGAGCAGTCGACTGCGCGTCTGGGCGCCGAACAGAACCGTCAGCAGCGCCACTCCGTAGCCTGTTGCACGCTCGCCCTGAAACAGGAAGCAGAGCAATTATTGTCGTCACGTTGATTGCTATTAAAAATTATGAGGGCGTAAGAATTTATTTCACAGCAATCAACGTGACGACATAATAATTGCTAATATTTTTGTACAGTATAAGGGACCCAAGAATGTCAACTTTTTAAAACGGGCTACGCCAGAAGACTTACAGTATTTGTCAAACAATTCATTTTATCAAAAAAGAAATATGCTTTACGTAGTTTTATTAAATAACACGATTTATAAATCAATTGTTTGTCCAAAAGTTTTATAACGATTAATATATGATTCATAATTTTGCAAAACGTTGTTTGTGAAATGCAAATTTGTAATTTGTTTTTTATGAAATGATCGGTCACCATCGAATCATGTCAATGTTAATAACATAATAATTATTTTATTGTGACAGTTCACACAAGTGTGTGAATTTCAAAACTTAGCACTAAAAGTTTTGTGCCATACAGTATTTATCAGAGTCGTATACGACTCTGATAAATACATATAGAGTCAAACGCCTATACGTTACGTCAGAAGAGAAGGGAGAGCGCGTTGTAGCTTCATGCAGCGCCACCTATTGGGAGCTTACTGAAATTTTAAACTTTTGACAAAAAACCGCCGTGTAGAAACCGAAGGGGTATGGGTTTAATATAACTACCATGCCCCTAACAGGTTAGCCCGCTACCATCTTAGACTGCATCATCACTTACCATCAGGTGTGATCGCAGTCAAGGGCTAGCTTGTAGCGGATTAAAAAAAAAAAAAAACTCACTTTAATGCCCATTCAAACTAATTTTCATAGTTTCATAGCTAACATGATTTTTTTAGAATATCCGTTTCATTCAAATGGCTTGACCAGACAAAGCCGTATTACCGTAAGCCATAGTAAAACCGCCCGCGGCCCCGAGGACTATAGAAGTTGGTTGGTACTTGGCCTGCAATTATTATCCAAACTGTGTGCTAGCTAATCGGTCGATCGGTCAGAACTTGGTTGGTGGAACTATACACTTTTTTTGCATTAAATTACTTGTTCCCACCAAGACCAACTAATCTGGCCCAGTTGCCAAAATTAATTAAAATAAAAAGTAAACAGACAAAAATTAGTTCCAATTTTGGCCACAGGGCTAGATAAGTTGGTTTTAGTATACTTTTCATATTTGAGGGACGAGTGGCCTAGTTGCGACAACGCATATCTAGTCTAGTCTATTACGATTGTTAAGCAACGTTGACCCATTTTGGTAACCGGATGTAAGCAAGATGGGTGACCGTAATTTGGCCTTCTCGTTTTCTCCGTGCCTCGGAAACCACGTTAAGCCGTCGGTCCCGGTTATTATCTAGACATTTGATAATAATCGTTAAAAAAACAGAGTTTAATATATCTACTCTTAGTAGAGTCGTATGCGGAATCCTGAGAACTCACCGCAATAATTATCGCAAAAAAACCCCTGCCATTATGTGATTAATGGAGAGGGGTCACGATCCTAAGCAATGAGGAACACGACGCAGAGAAAGAGAGACTTTTCATTTATACTAATATTATAAATACGAAAGTTTGGATGTATGATTGTTACTCAATCCCGCCAGAACGGCTGAACGGATCTGGATGAAATTTGGCACAGAGATATATCTGGAATAACACATAGGCTACTTTTTATAACGGAAATTTAAAGAGTTCCCGCGGGAAACAAAAAAACCTCAATCCACGGGAACGAATTCGCGGGCCTCTGCACTTTAAGTTTATCATAATAGACTAACAATGGATTAGTATGGAGTATGGAGTATGGATGTGGTATGCGACATGCAGCAATGTGGCATTATGTTGATCTAGGCTTTGTAAGTAGCTTTTGTGTTTAGTCTCTATAACTATAATTATTGATTTGCCAATGTGTACAACACAAATAAATTTATTCATCCAACTCGGCTATAAATAAGCTCGGCTATTCAGCGGGGTTGTGACAGCGTTATGGGTAGAGGTGGTTAATATAACACGTAGCGCAATATCACAGCGCGCTATTGTCCCATAGCGCGGATAACGTGCTATGTGAGGAGCCGCCATGATGCTACGGCGTTATGAATATAAAGCGAACGCGCGGCGGGCGCCGCTACAAGTGCTACGAGGCGCCGTAGCACTTGTAGCGGCACCCGCCTGCCGTACAGCTGCCGCTGGCCGCTGGCTGATGGTTAGTCTCGCGTCACGCGCTGTTGTGAGTGAACGCCATTTTTGCGTGTTACGAAATTTAGCGCGCTTCGATATTTAGCGTCCTACAAGACATATCGCGCTTGCCGGCTGCCCACATGCTTCCTTATAACAAACGCGTTATAACATCTTCTTCTTCCTGCCCTTGTCCCACGCTACGTGGAGTCAGCACAACATGTTCTCTTCTTCCACTCATTTCTGTTATCCGTCAAAGGGGTGAATAATATTCACCCCTTTTATACCCATATCACATAATCCATCCATCTTTTCTTTGGTCTCCCTGTACTCTTTTTTCCTTCCACATGCATATCTATCATTCTCGTAATATGCTTTTCTTCCCTCCGCATTACATGCCCATACCATGCTAGCGCGTTATAACATAGCGTATTTAAAAGCATGCTAAAAATTTATAGTTTATAGTCCGTAGCGTGCTATGGATTTATTATAGCAGCTTTGAACAACTCTAACTATGGGTAATATATATGTAATAAGCGTAATAATAATAAACCGGCATAAACTAGTAATGCCGCGATGTCATCTACGCAAGGTGCAGAAATCCTTTGTAGGGTCGAGTATTACCTTTTATAATATGGTTCCAAAAGAACTTTTGGATTTGCCAGTCAGTGCACAAATTCAAAAAAAACGTAAAAGAACACTTGTTGAGTCGGGGCTATTATACAATTGACGAATTTCTTAATGACAAAGTTGTATGGACGCAACCGACTTTGGGTCCTGCTCCCCACAGGATAGTATAATAACTTACACTATTGTATTTTATTTAAATTACTTACTTACTTATGTATTGTAATAGATCGTTTAAAAAAAAGAAAAAAGGAGCAACTGCTGAGTTTCTTGCCGGCTCTTCTTGGCAGAATCTGTTTTCCGAACCGGTGGTAGAGTCAAAACATGACGTAGCATAAGAGACACTTGTATGTCCTACATGTTTGAAATAAATTGAATTGAATTGAATTGAATAAGTGTGTGTGTGTGTGCGTGGAGTATACTTACGCAATGCGCAGGCGCAGCCATGTCGACGTGCAGCCACGCGCCGGGGAAGTCGAACCCGAGGTGCGCGAGCACGAACAGCCCCGCGCACGACGGCTGCGCGTTGTTGCGGTCCTGCTTTACGCGGAACACACGGTCACGTTACAACAGGGCGACACTAGATGGCGTTAGCTGTGCATTGAATCGCAATAATGTTTGACATGAATGCTAGGGCATGTCAAACATTAGCGCGATGCAGTGCACCAGACGTATTTGAGGTCATACTTTTGTGATAGCAAAAAGCTTTGGTGGTCCGGTCAAAATAGACATTTCAAATTACAAAAACCCCGACAGAGCTGAATTTTGCTGGAAACCTTGGGTACACCAGTAGAAATAAAGTGCCAAAAGTCCCCATCGATGCTAAAATGGGTGGGTGGGTCAAAATATTCGGTTTTTTGATTTTTCTAGAAAAGGTTTTATCAAAAATATAGCCTAGACAAAAATTGTAGATCATAAAATTATTTCTATAAGTCCTCATACTTTTTTTCCTAACAATCACCATTCTTAAGATATCGCGATTCTAAAGGTTGAAGGTGTAACATTCTATAGGATATATATTATATTTTAATCAATAAAAATAAACAAAATGTAACTTAAGTCTATTAGATAAATAATATTGAATGATGTTACTTTATAAAAAAATGAATCTGATTTGTGTATAAATAGATGTGACTTTATGATTTTGAAACTTAGCTTGTCACACTTCGTCGACCCCCCCCCCCCCCCCCCTTAACGTGTGACGTACTTTATGGATGACCCCTAATCTACAGTGCGACATAGAAGCGATCAGCGCCATCTAGTTGTCGCAGCGGTAAACGCTAGAAGCCAACGACCTCAATTTACATAGACGGGCCCTGTCGAACAAATACTGGGGCTGATTCTGTTGTGCACAATCTCTAAACTAAACTAAAATTAGAGCATTACAAATATTGCTAACTCTTTCATAATACTTCCTACGGAAAGGGACAGAACTAGATTTAAAGGGCTTATTTATAACGCCATCTAGTATGAAAAGCGGGAACTTGCTTGCAACATATTAATGCCATAGATAAATAATCGTGAATTACAACTCGAAAACGTATGACTCGGTCATAGATAATATAGGTCATAGTCATAGAAACCGTAAGGTCAGTTAATAAAAAAAAATATATCATACAGTTTGCCGCAGAAATTAAACGATTGCGCAATGGATAAAAATAAATGGATAAAAATTATTAAATAACGTTTTTTTTGGAAATGTATAATTATGCCAAACTAATTAAACTTTAGATGTTAACTTAATAATAACAAATTATTACAAAGACAGGCTTATGACAGGTGCGGAACGTGTTCAGCAACTCGGACGCCCGGCGTTTTTCTATAAAAGGGCCCATCTAGTGCCTACATATATCGATGCTAGAAGCACTCACAGCAACGCTGTTCTTCATGTCCGCGACGACGCTGCTGAACTCTGAGAAGTGCAGCTCCGGAGCGAAGGGCAGCGCGTGCGCCAGGTCGCCGGACACGAGGCCCGCGCTCACGCACAGCCGCTCGAGCCGCGCGCAGTTCGACACTATGGCCGCGTGGTACTTGCCCGTCGCTGTGCCCTGGACAACATAATGGAGAACAATCCATTTTTTAAATTCTTTTTTTTATCAAATCAAATCAAATAATGTTTTATTCAATATAGGTAGGTATACTACACTTATTGGCGTCTAGTTATTTATAAAATATAATGGTGATAATAATCAGTAACGGTATCTTAAAACTAAAGCTACGAGGGTTCCAAACGCGCCCTGGTCTGAGAAGAGCCCACAACAAACTCAGCCGGGTTTGTTTTCCATTATCACCATTTCACAAATCATCTTAACTAAGGAACTATCAGAGCCATTAGAACAAATCATTGCCAAGCTTCCTTGTCATTAAGTATCCACTACAAGTTAGCCCCTTGACTGCTGTCTCACTAATGGTAAGTGATGATGCAGTCTAAGATGGTAGCGGGCTAACCTGTTACTGCAGTAGCGTGCACAGGGCTTGAAGCTAGGGTAAGCATTAAATAAAGAAATAAATAAATAAAACTTTATTTCGAGCGACAATGACTCATATTTTGTTAGTTATACAAACTTATTTCCTATGTTAGTACTTAACCTAAAAAAAAAACTAAAACTAAACCTAAATACGAGTCGGTCAAAATACCTATTCACTGAGTGTTAAAATGGAAAATGAGCATTTACCTATATCCATTAGGGTAAGCAGTGCTTTTATGCCTCTATGAACTGCACGCCACTGCCTGTTAAGGGCACGGCAGTTATTTTAAACCCATACCCCTATTCGGTTTCTACACAGCATCGTACCGGAACGCTAAATCGCTTGGCGGCACGTCTTTGCCGGTGGGGTGGTAACTAGCCACGGCCAAAGCCTCCCACCAGCCACAATTCATTATGAAAATTATTAAGTCATAATAAAACAAAAATATGAAAAAATCATTAAAATATTCTAACAAATGAAAAAGTTATGGAACTTTAATGTTGCGCTTGCATTACGGTCGTGTGACGTCACACAATCTTATATAGTAAGAGATAGTTGCACTTTTTGTAACTATCGCTTGAAAAGCTGATTCAGTAATAGGTGAGTGCTACTCTGCACTGATGTCCATAGTGAAATTCTGCCCGCATGCTGATGGGCCATTCATTAGATATGGCGGACCAAAAACGTGATATGGTTACCAAAAATGAACCATAATTATAAAAGCTGATTCTTGTACAGTATTAAAGTATGCACAGTACCTATGTAAACAGTACAAAAACTGACGGTATTCATCGGGCCTTTCACTAGATATCACCTCTCAAAGACTTTATAAACTTACAAACTATAAAAAATTATTAGTAATTATTGTGTCGGCAATTTTTATTAGCAAAAATTATTTTTGAACAATAGGGATGATGCCTATATCAAAAATAAATTATTTCTTACTGATTAATTATTAAATAGAGGGTCTTCCAAAATTCCTAAAATTCACATCCTCGGTTAGTTTTAAGTTTAGTAACCATTTTAAAATACAGATAAAAGAAAAAAAGTGCGAAATTTGATGACGTCACTATTGTGATTTTCATACACTTCTATACTAGAAGTGCGTTTTTTTTTTTATTGCGTGATAGGCTTGCGCTTGACGACAATCATGCTTAGTGCAAAGCAATGATGAGATCTAGGTTAGAACGCGCTTGCCTAGAAGATGCCTATTTACTCTTGCCTTGAAGGTACTTAAGTTATAAGTGGCAGGAAACACGTGCGCTGGGAGGGTGTTCCACACCCTAGCGGTTCGTATCAGAAACGTCGAGCAAAAACGCTTCGTGCGAGCAAATTGGACGTCAACCACATAAGGGTGCCAACGCTCACGGTTTCTCGCTGTTCTGTGGTAGAAAGGAGAAGGAGGAACAAGGTTGTGAAGTTCCAGAGCACACTCCCCATGGTACATCCGATAAAAAACCGATAAGCAGGCGACATTGCGTCGGTGTTGTAGACTGAGCAATTTCGCCTGCGTGAGTGATTGATCGCCGATTATACTTCGGGCCCGGCGATCTATCGAGTCTAATGTATCGAGTTTAAGGACAAAAGCCTCAAAAAAATAAAAGATTAAAAAAAAAAAAGGTTTGATAAAGAGTTGCTGATTTGATTGAGTTGTCATCATCCCTATTCTACTCTAATATAATACCTGCGCGCCGGTGAGCGTGGCGACGTCAACGATGGTGTCCGCCTTCAGATCCCGCTGAGCGTACACCACACCGTCGCTCAGCACCAGCCGGCCTGCGGATATTACAAATATCAAAATCTGTATTATTTTATTATTATATATTATATCAAATGTAAATATTATAAATGCGAAACTTTGGATGGATGGATGTATGGATGGATGTTTGTTACTCAATCACGCACGAACGTCTGAACGGATCTAGATGAAATTTGGCACAGAGGTAGATTTTACTCTGGAATAACACATAATATGCTACTTTTTGTCTCGGAAAACTAAGGAGTTCCCGCGGGAACCAAAAAACCTCAATCCACGCGGACGTAGTCGCGGGCATCAGCTAGTATCTATATATATAAAAATCAATTGCTGTTCGTTTGTCTCGCTAAAAATGGAGAACGGCTTGACCGATTTAGATGGAATTTTTTGTGTGTGTTTGAGTGGGTCCGGGGATGGTTTATATTCATAATTGGACCCGGTAAGTGGCGCTGCAATCGGGTTTAATATTCAGGGGAAGACAACGTCTGCCGGGCCCACTAGTTATAGGAAGAATTTTTTAAGCGACGACCTCCCTGGTGCAATGTTGAACGCTGTTGTCTTAACGTGCGGAGGTCCCGGATTCGATTCTCGGCAGGGCAAATTTGGGATTTTATAATTTCTAAATTTTCCCTGGTCTGGCCTGGTGGGAGTCTTCGGCCGTGGCTAGTTACCACCCTACCGGCAAAGAAGTGCCGCCAAGCGATTAAGCGAGGGTAAAATCTTAGAAATTTGTAAGTAGGTTGTTAGGTTTGACTAAACCTAACGTGAGCGAAGCCGCGGGTTAAAAGCTAGTTTTAACATATAATGTTTTTATCATACCTTCTGCATCAGTATTGTTTATTTCTACAGTGCGCCCTGAATACAACTGGTGGATGTCGTCAGGTCTGTGAACATTTAAAAAGCTTTATTTAAAAAAAACAATATTAAACTGTGGACATCCAAACTCCATAGTATTCTTATAAATGCGAAAGTGTGTCCTGTCTATCTGCTACGCTTTCACGGCCCGATCTGTTCAACCGATTTTGATGAAATTTGGTACAGGGATAGGTTGTATCCTTGTATGTTGTTGTATTTATTTTTTTGTTTTTTGAAGTGTAAAACTTCTTTGTACACATTGAGCACTTTTTGGTAGGGGGTAAAAATGTAGATTCGCGTGACCGACATGTAATATAAATATACGAGTACTTCATTCGAAATTAAACTTTAATGCTTTAGTGTTAAGGTTTATATTTAAAAAAAAAATCGTTTTCACTTCTATCGGTAGACTGCCAATTTTTTTTTTATAACGTGCCTGGTAGCGTTGGGCCCGACGGAGTTCTCAGCGAGACACAGCACAGCGTGCAGGTTGATGGTGGGCTTGGCCTTCACCATCGCAGCGAATGCAGCAAGCACCGCCGCCGCGCCGCCGCAGTCGCCTTTCATGCCCACCATGGAGGTCTGAAACCAGACGCGCCATGGAGCTAAGACATGAAGATGATATGCCCACCATCTCTACAGCAGACTATTTTTTTTTTATTACTCTGCACTTTTCACCTTTTCACAGGTTTTCGTCGCTTATTTCAAAGCGATAAGGACCAAATTAGGGACCCTTGCACCTTAAATTTAATTACACTACACTGATTCAGGGTAAGGGTCCGTGAAAAGTGCAGTGTAATAGGCCTATAAATTGACTGCTCTAATGCCGAGATCTATAGAGTGTACTTTGACTTGGCTCAGACTCTACTCTGCCCTCCATAGCTCAGACTTAAAACGAGATGGACTTAAGTATTGTGGAGAATTCTGTCTCATTTGAATCATGTCCTAAGTCTAAGCAAAGTCAATGTTCGCTCTATAGATCTCACTAAAAAGTATTTGAATATTATACCTATCCACCGTCTCGCTATTTTAATTTCGAAATTCAGTAGCTTGCAATAATATGAGAAAGTATAATAGAGACAAAATCTTTTTAAGGCGAGTCACCTCAGCTCAGCGGTGAAAACTGGTTTGCTAGATCAAATGTTTTCGGTATTTACTATTAAATAACGGTCTTACAAAAAATATCCGATACACTTAAAGATATTGTCTAAAGAATGTGCTAATTTGTTACATGATAGGATGTACTTTACTCGATCAAAAAAAATCTTGAAACAGGCTAAATTAAAAGTTTAAAACGAATTTTTTATTAATAAAATTTTCGACTTTGCTCATAATTTTTCTATGGATAAATTTCTTTTGAAGTATTAATGAGAACCTGCTAAACTTTATTTCAAACTGAAGTCCTATATTTATTTAATTCAAATTAATCCCAGAACTTGAACGTTGCCAAGCGGTTTCAGAACATACCGCGCTGCCCGCTTCCCGCCAGTCTCTACGAGAAACGTACCGCGAGACGCGCGGGCGGCACCCCTCACCTCACCTCCTAAAATCTTGCAGGTGACTCGCCTTAAGCTAATCTCGCAAAGATAGCTAATATTTCGGAAAACTGAAGACGATTTTGTCTCGTAGAGAACATGTAACATATTTAAAAGTGGGTTTCTTGTAAGGATTCCATGAAAAAATGGTCTTGAATTATTTTTCCAGACTTCCAGTCATTTCATTGTATGATCGTCATTGCATTAGTCTGTTTGACAAAGGCCTCAGAACTCAATGTTTCGTTGAGACCTTATCATTTATCGAGCTGTCTTCAGAAGACCTTATCTTCTTGTTCTTCGTCGTATCGCTCTTGTCGGAGCGGTCGTGGGCATCACTTGGGCGTTGTGGCAAGCTTAACGATCCATCTCCACTCTTCCCTGATAGCAGTCTTGCGAGTACATTCGTGTTGGGGGACGTCCACCGCAGCCCTCACTTTGTCTGTCCCCATAGGGTGATCTGCCACGTGTCCTCTGCTCTTCGTTGAACAACCAGACGCTAAATGGAGAAGAATCTTACCCGTGCCTTAATGCTCAGGCCGCCGGTGTCGTACACGATTCCTTTGCCGACCCACGCGACCGTCTCTGTCGCACCCGGCTCGCTGTACGAGAGTGCGACGAGGGCAGGCGGCTTCACTGAAGCTTTTCCCACACCGTAGATGCCTCCCATGCCTCGCTCTTTCAGCTCCTCTCCGCGGATGATCGTCGGCTCGGCTATGTCCAGGTCTTTGGCTACTTTGCACGCTTCCTGAAAAGAAGTAATGACCAAATTATTGCCATAATATGACATTTTGTCTGTAAAACACAAGGCGTGACGTCATCGCTATTATTTGTGATGTGAAACTTCTTTAGCCGCGTTGAGCACTTTATGCTAAGGGGTAAACTTGTGGATTCACGTCACCGACACCGACACTGTCGCCGCGTTGTTACGAATAGACAAAATGTCTTACATACAAATATACAGTTTTAAGGTTTATAGTTATATATATATTTATATTAATTTAAAAAATTTTTTTTTTTTTACATTCAAAAAACATTTTTTTTAAATAATTTTAAAAATAATTTTGCAGTCCCTATGACAGCAATTATTTTTTTAATTTTGTTTTTTTTCTGTAATTACGTGTGTAGCGGACTTCGCAGTCCTAACCTAACCTACTTACGCTAACGAAGCATTCTCGAATTACGCCTATATACGACCTCCAACGATGAACGGTCGGAACAGTGGTCCCCGAGCACAACACCCGCTCGGTGGATGATATCATCCTTTGTTACGGTCGAGCCATATCACCTGCTCCCGTACAACGTGTAAGTGGCGTGATTGTAGGACAAACAAACACTTTCGCATTTATAATAACAGTATGGATTGGCAAACAGGTTACGTTACCTCAATGAATGCGTCCACATCCATGATATTAGCGGGGGTGTCGGTAATACGCGCGGCGAGCCTGGTCGCGTCTGCTACGTCTTGTACCGTTCTCAGCTCTTCTAGAGATAGCGTGTTTTCTAACAGCTCGGCGCCCAATGGACCCAGACCTTCTTCCTCTGAGTCGCCTTCTAGAAGTAAAGGATTAATATTATAATAATAGGTCAATCATTTTTTTTAACCACTGCAAGTGATGATGCAGTCTATGATGGTAGAGGGCTAACCTGTTAGGGGCATGGCAGTTATATTAAACCCATACCCCTTCGGTTTTTACACGACATCGTACCGGAACGCTAAATCGCTAGGCGTCGCGTCACGTATTTGCCGGTAGGGTGGTAACTAGCCACTGCCGAAGCCTACCACCAGACCAGACCAGGGAAAATTCAGAAATTATAAAATCCCAAATTGACCCTGCCAGGGATCGAACCCGCGACTTCCGTACGTTAAGACAACAGCGCTCAGCACTGCGCCACGGAGGTCGTCCAAAAGAGAGAGAGAGAGAGCTGAGATCTATGAGGTAGGAAAAAACCTGACTGAGCTTGTTGTGGGCTAAGACCAGGGTGTGTTTCGAACCCTTATAGCTATTTTATTGACGTTCAACAACGGTACTCTGTACCAATTTTGGAACTTTCAATTGAATTGAAATGAGTCAATTTTGGCCTATTGCCTGTTTGAAGGCTCGCTCATTCCTCGTTCAAGAACTAAGAACGTGGGAGCAGCTATGTGGACAACTCATTGATTTTCTGTGAAAAAAGTAGCTCTGATGGCACAGATAGATGGCAGTGACACTTACCGTCCTGTGCGATGTGTATCTCCACAGTGAGGGTATTCCTCGCGGCAGTGGTGGGGGTGACCGGGGGGGTGGGGGTGGCCGGGGGGGTGAGGCTGCCGGGCAGCGGGCCGGGCCCGGAGCGCGCGCTGTACAGCGGAATGGCGCGCGCGATCGCCACTGCACTTGCGAGGACGTCCCGTTTGCAACACACCAGCTGGAAATAATGAAGTATATATATTTTTTTTAATCCACTACAAGCTAGCCCTTGACTGCGAGCTCACCTGTTGGTAAGTGATGATGCAGTCTAAGATGGTAGCGGGCTAACCTGTTAGGGGCATAGCAGTTATATTAAACCCATACACCCCTATTCGGTTTCTACACGGCATGGTACCGGAACGCTAAATCGCTTGGCGGCACGTCTTTGCCGGTAGGGTGGTAACTAGCCACGGCCGAAGCCTACCACCAGACTATACAAAACGTATACATGTGATCGGTGGCGATCACTCGTTACAGTAGTATTAGTAGTGCGACAGTAACCGGTGGCTGTGGTTAGTTGAATTTGCACATAGTCTTATTTAGTCTTTCATATTTTTAATATTAGTTTAGATTATTAAATCAGCGCAATCATATAATCATGTTAATGTTTCATACAAATAAATCATTAATTCATTCGCAAGTCACTTACCACAATAAACTCCTCAGCGGAGGAGCGCACGCCGGAGCGCACCAGTTTGGACAGCGCATGAGAGCGCGCGGGCGCCGCGTGGCGAGAGCGTCGCGGCGGCAGAACGCCCAGCGCCGCCGCGCGCGGCCATAGTTCACACAGCTCCCCTGGTGACGCTACGTTGATGCCACGGCGCCACGCCTGCTCACAATGGAGAAGACCGGTGTATTCAAATGTTACATCAAAATAGGTATAATCAACAACCTCAATTTACATAGACGGGCCCTGTCAAACAAAGAATGTGGGCGTATTTTTAGCAACGCCATCTAGTCTGAAAAGCGGGAACTTGCTTGCAACATATGCCCCATCTTGAATGAAAGCTTGAAAACGTATGACTCGGTCATAGATAATACAGGTCATAGCCGTACTAAGCCGTAAGGCCAGTTAAGTAAAAAAAAAACATACAGTTTGCCGCGGAAATTAAATGATTGCGTAATGGATAAAAATATTAAATAGGAAGAATAAATAAGGTTTTTTTGGAAATGTATAATTGTGAATTGAAACACTTACCTTATAATAAAAATTATACAGTGCCAAACTAATAAGACTTTATATGTTAACTTAATAATAACAAATTATCTACACGACGAGCGATCGTGACAGTGCTACGACGGGGACAAAGACAGGTGAGGAACGTGTTCAGCATGTCGACCGCCCGTCATTTTTATATGAAAGGGCCCATCTATTACCTGCATATATTATATTGATGGGTATAATATTAAAGCTTGGACACATTTCTTTTTTATCCACTACAAGTAGTTAGAGGTAAGCAATGGTGCTAAGGTGGTAGCAGACTAACCTGTTGGACCTAGACAGCTGAAATTTTGCACAGAGCTTCCCTTTATAAAGTAGACAAGATATGTATGGAGTATGGATGTATGGATGGATGTTTGTTACTCAATCACACCCAAACGGCTGAACGGATCTGGATGAAATTTGGCACAGAGGTAGATTATAGTCTGGATTAACACAAAGGCTACTCTTTCCAAAGGCTTTTATCCCGGAAAACTAAGGAGTTCCCACAGGAACCAAAAAACCTCAATCCACACGGACGTAGTTGTGGGCATCAGCTAGTAGGTCACAAATAAAATGTCACCTCTTCAGAGACTTTAGGCTCAAGTTTGAAGCGAACATCCTGCCAGGACAGGGCAGAGAGGTGCGAGGCTTGGCCCAGGAACAACACCGGCTTCTGCTCTGGGTCCGAGGCACTCAGGCCCCACTTGAACTTTATGCTAACTGGCGAGTGAGACATTCTCCTTACTGAAAAAGAATTTGGAGTCAAATCAAAACTCCTTTAAGGGAAAGTTGCCAATTCTGTTGCACCAATTCTCTAAGCTAAACTAACCTTTTCATAATACTCCCTGCAGAAAGGGATAGCAAAATACTCAGAACTGGCTTTAGTTTAGTTTAGAGATTGTATATGTCACTGTAAAATTACAAAAACTGTTAGACTGTAATCTAACTAGCTAGATTGTAAACTGTCGACAGATTACAATTAAACACATTAATTTTCAGTAGATTGCAATGAGTTAAGTAAGTTAACCCGATAAAACCTAAGTGGCACTACCTGATTATTTATGTCTAACCCTAACTAACCTACAAGAGACAAGAAAACGTAAATACAATGAATATTTCAAAAATTTACACTCAGAACATTGAACGGTTCACAATCTGTCGACAGCTTACAATATCGCTAGTTATATTACAATCTAATGGTTTTTGCAATTTTACAGTGACCTATACAAAAGAATTAGCCACTGTATTATTGAATATGTACAGCCATTGAATTATGTTTGTATAGACAGCTGTTTTTATCAGAAAATGAGTTTCAAGTAACTAAGTTTTTTTTTTTTTTTTTTTTTTTTTATGTTTGGTAGCTGCAATCAGTCGACAGACTATAAGCAGGTTTGTTGTGTTTACAATGGCTTTGCCAGACTAAAGGGCCACTGTCCTCAAGTCTGTACAGTATCGAGCACGTTCGCTCGCTTTAATCGCTTTAGTGTTTGCACGGTTAATAAGCTGTTTGCCAGAGAATTGGGATGCCTTAGCAAACGTTCCCGATGTTTTTCCTTATATGTATTAATTTCTTCAGTCACTGTTGGAATTTCTAGATATTCATGTATTTCCGTGTTGCGTGCAAACCAGGGAGCATTGGAAATAGTCCTGAGCATACTGTTTTGGGCTCGTTGTATGGTCTGTATGTTTGATTTGCATGCAGTGCCCCAGATCTGTATACCGTAAAGCCATATAGGCTTTAGAATGGAGCAGTATATCAAAAGCTTATTGTTCAGGGACAATTTAGACTGTCTACCTAGGAGCCAGAGTAGGTTTCTAAAGCGATTGTTGAGCTCATCACGTTTGCGCTTAATATGGACCTTCCAAGTGAGACGCCGGTCCATGTGGAACCCTAGGTACTTGACACATGAGGTTTCAGGTAAGGTTTCATCACCTAATTTAACTAAGTAACTGACAGATATTACAGTCGATTTAGGTAGTAATTGAGGTTATATAAAGCTCAATTCGAAAGTGCATGAATATGCAATCTATACAATACAGATAGCATTAATTATCCAAATACAACTTCGAAAGGGTCATTCACCTGCACAGTTCATTAGAAGTCGATGCGATGCGGTGGCATTGCATGGTATCAGCTTAACTATCAGCATTATTACTTACATAACACTATAACGTGTCGATAATAACAACAGACATCCTAAAAATAAGTAAAATAGCCGCTTACTTTTAAAAACACTTACGTTGTTATCCACCCACTTTTTCACTAATCTAGTGCACCGAGAAATTTTATCTGTTCAACATTAGTATCTTAGATTGATACAATAAATAGCAACTGTTTATTTTATTTTATCGCGAAGAAATTGCAATGTTAAATGCTTTTCAATTCATTTACAATAAAATAACTTGCCAAATCATTGTTTGATGGATGTGGAACTCATAGAGTAAAGTAATATACCGGGTGGCGGGTGGAACCATAGAGATAATATATACATGGAGAGGCCCTTACATTCTATACATACTAGCGTTTATACAAATATGAATGAACGAAATGTGGAACGGTTCGCCATTTTCTGTTCACTCTTGGTGGTAGGTTTGCTGTCAAAAGTTTGTTTATGTTATAATTATTTATGAACATTTAAGAACAGGCAGCCATTTTATGTTCATAATCAGCTGATAAATTGGACACGTTTTGACATAGCTTAGGGCATGTCCATTGTGAATACATATTCCTTATAGTAGTAACAGACGATCGAATTTGGTACGAGCCGTACAGCGGATTCGGTACGCTCCATACCATATCCGTTCGTCTGGAGAGTTGTCTGCCGAACATTATTATTTCGTGTCCGGTCGGTTCGATGGTTTGCGCGTCGAATTTGGTCCGCTCCGTACCAAATCCGCGGGTGTGTAAGCTCGGACCGGACAAACGCACGGCAGTCGCGATCGAAACCTTCTGGAGGTAGCACGTGCGTCAGCGCATGTTCGCACTATGGCGGAAATAGTGAACGCGAAGTAACAGCTTAACAGAACGCGAAGTAACAGCAGAAGACGGCAGTAACAGCTTTTCTCATCACTGTAACAGTTTTCGTGATTAGAGGTTTAACCAAATTTAAGAGTTCCGCAAAGGCTTCGTGATCTAGTCGCAAGTATATACGGAAGTCTTCGCAATCGAACGATTTGATTAACTTCATGTGACTAAATTCATCACGATTTTTCAAATATATTTTTGTCCACTCCTTTCTTTTATTCGTGATGTTTTTTTTTATCCACTACAAGCTAGCCCTTGACTGCGATCTCACCTGATGGTAAGTGATGATGCAGTCTAAGATGGTAGCGGGCTAACCTGTTAGGGGCATGGCAGTTATATTAAACCCAAACCCCTTCGGTTTCTACACAGCATCGTACCGGAACGCTAAATCGCTTGGCGGCACGTCTTTGCCGGTAGGGTGGTAACTAGCCACGGCCGAAGCCTCCCACCAGGCCTGACCAGGGAAAATTCAGAAATTATTGACCCTGCCGGGGATCGAACCCAGGACCTCTGCAACAGCGCTACACACTGCGCCACGGAGGTTTGTGGCGGCATTACTGTTGCCGCAACAACAATCGCAATTTTAGCGCGCTTGAATAACGTCGGAGGCATGACGTCTGACCTGTGTGTACGCCACGCGGTTAGTGCGAGATCCGGCCGTCTGTTGTGACTAGCGGATTTGGTACGCCATACCAAGTCCGCTGTCCGGCTCGTACCAAATTTGATCGTCTGTTACTACTATTAGTCATTGGGTGGAACTGGTTAACTTGTCTCTGGTGGAAACTTGGTGGAAGGAAACGGGAAAGGTGAATTCGTTCAGAAATTTTCAGCTGTTACTTGTCAGTTATCCAAAAAAAAAGCTTTTGAATTTAATTGAATATTTTATAGCTATCTATAAAATTAAAGCCACGCTTATTCTAAATACAAAAAAATTTAAAATCAACTAAACTTTGTAAATATTCTAATGGATCTTTGTACTATGTTAATAATCATACGAAGTTTCTAGACGATACTTTCAAGACTGCGCTTTCGTCGTGAAACTGAAAACTGCCACTCTGCACTGCACCGGAGTAAATGTATTCTGTGACTGCACCTAGCTTTAAAAATGGAGTAGTTTCCATGTAATAAATGTAGCTGTTAACATCAAAAGTTTTTTGCTTCCTAGTTCGTCCGCCTGGATTTAGATATTTTTAAAATTCTATACCAACACTTTTCCGGGCTAAAAAGTAGCCTATGAAACTACTATAGAGACCTTGATAAAGACACTTTATCAGTGGCTATCTTGGGAAGTGCATATCATGAATTCACCGATTGTCGGTGGTTACTGGTTATAAGTTATTAGCTCATACATTTCCGAACGTTTCTTTCCACCGACAATCGGACCGGCCGGGTTGCACCGACTTTGTTTCAAACCAACTTTTTGTAGGACGTGGGCGTTGCAATATTGGAATTAGTAGGTAGGTAGGTATGTTTCATTTTTGAAATCTCGGTCACTTATTGTCTGACGGTGACGTGGACACAGAATACATTTACTCCAAGGACGTGGACGTATCCCCTAAGTAGTAGGTATCTACTAGCGGACATGCAAAAAGTCACGTGACTCCTTTGCGGCGTGATTGAAGGACAAACCAATAAACAAAGCCCACTGGTTTACTGTTACTATTAGGATATGGGTCTATTATCTTATCTTATCTTATCTTATATATATATAAAAATGAAACCCGTTTTCCTTGGTCACGGCATCACGCGTGAATGGCTGGACCGATTTCACTAATTCTTTTTTTGTTGCATTTGTTATTATTAGGAGAAGGTTCTTACGGAAAAAAATACTAAGAAAATCTCTCAGAAATATTGAAAAATATATATTTAATTTTGCATACTAAGGCGGTACGAAGTTCGCCGGGTCAGCTAGTTATTATTATTATTTATTAATATTAATCTTATAAAATTTACACGAAGTTGCGTTGCAAGCAGTGCCACAAAAACCACAGTCGGTTTTACTGTGCACCGTGTTAATCAATGACCTTCTAAAGGTCATTGGTGTTAATGTACGAGTAGGTTAGACATAAAATAATAATTATAGCCAAATAAATAAACAACCAACTAAATAAAGTGGGTAATATAAAGTGGGTGCCTAACTACAAAAAGTTTAACTCAGCGCCTGCCGCTTACTAACATTACATCGCTGCCAGCAAAACCGGTTTCAGGTTGCAGTTTGTGAGTGATATCTATTAACTATACCTACAGTCTGTAACATTGGATAAAAGAAAACCAGTGTTAATAATCCTGTTAGTGATTTATTTCAATATAATTTTTATTAAGTACAATAGAAACGAATCACGATTAAAAGTACAAACATTATTACATAATGTCAAAATTCCATCTTTTTACATATCATTTCATATAAATAATAACAATGCACCATGAAATTATACACCTACAAACAATACACTTACTATCTGTAATTAAATATAAACTTAGCATGAAATAAACGCGAATTGAGAACCTCCTTTTTTTAGAAGTCGGTTAGTAAAATAATTTGTATTTCGGCATATAAAAAAGTTACACTTTAGTATGTAATTTGATTTCTATAGAATTATTTTACTAGAGCGGAACCAGCCTAGCCGTATTGCTGTCTTTACTATACCGATGTTGAGCGTATTCGAGTGTCACTTTGACGTCAGGGTAAAATGGACTCAAATACTTTGATTTTAAGTCACAAATTAAGTACCATTGATTTTGATTTCGCAATATTCAAGTTTCGAGAGCTGGCTATAAATGTATGGACGAACTTGAGCTCTAAGACAAAGCCGTTAAGGTTCAGTTTACTTCAACGCCAGTGTTTCGACGTTCAATAATACGCTCAGAGTCGGTATGAATGGTTTAAAATCATATGGGAAGGGTAGAGAATAATTTGTAGGCCGCGACAGCGCAAGTCTGCAGTAGGTTAATAAAATAAAATACATTCTATCTAATTGAAATTCGTTATAACAAGTACAACACCGACAGTAAATCTATACGCGAAACTAACTTATTGTCAATTATTTAAATGACATTCCGATATTAACCGAAGAGCTGATGGGAACTTTTGAAGCTATGCTTGATTGATACGGTATATTTGTAATGGGCAAGGCTTATTATGTTTTTTTTAATTTGTGGGTTTTCTATGTACTACACACTAGACAGGCACTCAGTTCCAAAAAAATGTTATAAAATTGTTAGTGCATTTATAAGCCAGATTTTCGCAATGAAACTACGGACGACGTGTCGAGTTATTGTTTTGGTCGGAATAGCCATTCTATTCATTTATTTTAATTCTTTTCTAAGACATTTGTCCTGCGTAAGCGACTAACGTGACTCGCTATGACGCGACGAGATAGTATCACACAGTACCCTTTTCACGTGGACACCATAATTTGTGGATTCGTATCTTCGCTTACATAGGACAACTTATCAGTTACTTGAAAATTATAAACCTGTTGGACTAATTATTTATCACAAAAGTTTGTTCAGTACATTTTTCAAGCGCCTCTTCAAATAATCCCACAAGCTTTCGGCCTATAAGGCGAGGTGCGTACTAAAATGAGGTCACAAGTGTTTTTAATATAATATAATGGCTTGCAAAGCTGACTTTACAACATATTTACTATTAATAATTTTCTATTATTTATTAGTGCTTATTGGATTGGACACTATTTCTAAACTAAACCATGGTCTAAATCTAGTTCTATCCCTTTCACTAAGTTCCCTGCGGAAAAGGATAGCACTGTAATTATTAGTTTAGAGATTGTGTTTTCATTTTTCTATCTCAAAAAACATAAGACGGTAAACGGGCATTACAGTAGGTATATCATGAACATTTCATCATTTGCTAATACTCTTCCGTAGATCTTATATAAAATATATACAATCAAAATATGTGACCATAATTGTCATGTTTTTGATACACATATCACGCATGCGCATTGTGAATGCCCATACATTTTAAGAATACAACATTTTGGAAATTTAAAAATCAACGTTCTAAAAACTTGCCATTTTGGTAGTACCTACATATTAGTCATTTTAGGAATTCAACATCTAAACTAAAATGACAGCTCTAAGTCTAGCGCTGCCCCTTTCAACAGGGAGTAATATGAAAGGGATAGCAATATAAATACAGCTGCCATTTTAGTTAAGAGATGGTCACAACATAATTGGCCTCATTTTGTGAATTAAACTTTTTAAGAAGTCGACGGTAAAGGTCCTGGAATGTAAATTTCATTAAATCGCGGTAATGTTTACCTAACAAATATTTTTAAAATTCTGCCGTGTGTTTTTCCTCACACACTTTTTTTAAGAATAATATATTCTTTTGAATGCCAAAATATCTAATTGAGAAGCTAATTGGGATGTGGCTTTAACCTAACGCAGCGACATGTCGGAGATGATTTAAAACAAACAAAACATATTTTCAGTTCATAACAATATTATAATTACAAAGATTATTTCAAATAACAAAATGTCCGTCACCTATTGCAATAACCTTATACATATGAATTTATAACATATCGCTATTAAAAAAATAAAAATATATATATATTATGTAATACTTCATGTGAATTCTATATTTTTACACAATAATAGACGTGACGTAGATTAATAAAATGATGATCTTATTCAACAGATGACCGATATGACTAATAATTATTTCACAAATAACTCATACGTTCAGTTCTAATTTTTTAGAAAGGTCGTCACTGTCTTATTCTGAATAGATTCAGCTCAGGCCCCCGGTTCTCTAACTCAGTGGCTATCAATAAATTAAAGCCACTGACGTATATTATTCATCCATTGAAGGATTGCTGTGTAAATGTTATTTTAATTTCATAGCGTACCTTCAATGGATAAAAAATATATGTCAATGGCTTTAATTTATTGGTAGACAAGAGTCTTTATACAATGCTAAGTTAATAGTTCGCAGTTTTATCGATGTATCTTTTGTGCGGTACGAGTCAGTGACGACCTTTAAAATTTTATAAGAATACTTCTTTTTATTCGAAAATATATTGTAATTTTTAAATATTTTTCAATAAACGAATGAATTTATAATAGTTAACGTTTCAATTTTATTGTTTTCATTGTTTATACTTTTAATGGTTAATTTAATAGAATATTTTACATTTTTATTGCATTTTATTGTAGGTATAACTATTAATAGGTATTTTATTTTCTTAAATCTCTTGCAATTTATCACAAATGGTAATATTTTGAGTGGAATAATGACTGACTTTATAGAAATTGCAAAATGCATACATTTTTTATAATATAATATAACAAACAAACAAACAATTTCTATAGAATCGGACTTTCATATTAAATAATCGTCGACTGATATTACCCCTGTTTTACGAAAGGACTAATTATTTCATTGCGTTAGATTTCATTTTTGTAATTCTCATTAACCGTCGATGAACGTCGAGCAATCGAGCCCCATAAGTGATAAATCTTTTTACTTAGGCTTAGGGTGGAATCACATACTTTTTTTATTTATTTATAGGCTAGCACTTGGCTGCAATCAGGCATGTTTGCAAGTCGTGATGTGGAACGCGCTTGCCTAGAAGATGCCCACTCTTGATTCGAACTTCGAATTTCGAATGTCATTTTCGAATTTCGAAGGTATATTAAAATGGAAGGGAAAAATTAGGAACAAGGAAGCAAATAGCTTTGTAAGTGTCTGCGGCCATGGCCCATGAGAAAGTCCATTCAGAACTCCTTATTATCACCCAGAAATAATCAGAGCTCAGTAAAACGGGGGCTAGTCGTGCCTAAAATATTAATTGTACTTCAACCATGGCTAGAATACGCACAAGTACAAAAGCATCACAATATACAACCTAAGCTCGTCCTATACAAATAGTCTATGGTCATACTAATAAAAAAAACGCATTATTGAGTCATATTCATGATCCTCGTTTGTCATAACATGGATCCATGGAGGACGTTTTTGAATAGGGATGATGCCTATATCAGAAATAAATTATTTCCAACTGATTATTAAATAGAGGGTCTTCCAAAAGACCTAAAATTCACATCCTCGGTTAGTTTTAATAACCATTTTAAAATGTAGATTAAAGAAAAAAAGTGCGTTGAAATTTGATGACGTCACAACTGTGAATTTCATACAACTTCCATTATAGAAGTGCGTAGAGTTGCTGATTTGATTGAGTTGTCATCATCCCTAATGTGTAGTATATAGCCCTTGTCACGAAGAAGTCCCCTAGGGGCGGCGCTAGTAGACTGTTTATGCAATTTTTGTATGTAAAATGGATTAGTTCCACTAATTGCCACAAGAATTTCGTGACACGGACTATAGTAGTGCGTAATTTTTTATTAGTATGGCGGTAAATGATTTACTTTGCCATAAATGAAAATGTTACACCAACGCAATAGAAACAAGTCCAAAGACGTGTGAATGAGACGGCACGATTAGCGGTACCGAATTGCGAAGGTCCGTTTTAGGCTGCCTATCCACTGAAGCGGAGCGGAGATGTGTCAAGCAATCAGATTTTTGATGGATGAGATGATAAAATTTTTGCGTCTTAGATCAAATCTGATTGGTCTGCCTAACACTCCGCTCTACTCCGCTTCAGTGGACCGTGGGCCTTATTGCACCAGATAATTAAGCTTTTTTGATAATGTAGTTATATGCGTCATTATCAGAAATAGACTCACATTTTTATGCTCACTTTAAAATAGTAGCGATAATGTTTTATTGTTATTTGCGGACGCCCACCGTGCTATATACAGTCATTTCACAGTGTTATATACATATACAGTGAATTAATGGTAACCAAAACTTTAATTTTCTTGATCCATTGAGAAGGTGTAAAATTTTTATTTATGAGCAAAAATATCTAAATACTATCAACATCGATATATTGGGGAAATAGACAAATATAGAAGAGACGAAACCACTGCAAGCAGCGAAATATGTCTATTATTATTTTATTATTAGGACCTTGTGGCCTGAAATAAAGAAATAAAAAAACTGAACACTGGTGACCTCCCTGACGCAGTGTTGAGCGCTGTTGTCTTAATATGCGGACGTCCCGGGTTCGATCCCCGGCAGGGTCAATTTGGGAATTTATAATTACTGAATTTTCCCTGGTCTGGCCTGGTTACGGCTACGACCATGGCTAGTTACCACCCTGCCGGCAGAGACGTGCCGTCAAGCGATTTAGCGTTCCGGTGTAGAAACCGATTAGGGGTATGGGTTGAATATAACTGCCATACCCCTAACAGGTTAGCCCGCTACCATCTTAGACTGCATCATCACTTATCATCAGGTGAGATCACAGTCAAGGGCTAACTTGTAGTGGATTAAAAAAAAGCAATATCAACAATTTCTATTTTTCTGTCTCAACATATTTTTTAGTCGCTAGAAGTTAGGTTTTCGTTTACGTATAAGGTTTTAAAATTTAATTTAGTAAGGTTAGTACGAGATATAAAATCGTTAGTACTAAATAAACAACTTTAGATACATTTTAGTCTAATGTTGCAAGAATTCGATATCTAAAAATGTTTTCGAGATTTGGAAACTCATGCTATGTATGTAATTGACGAGTTTTGTTAAGACAGTAACTTGAGACGCCTTTAGACATATTTCGTTGCTAACAGAAATAAGCCTTACATTCCGAATTGAATCTTAAGTAGAGAGATATAAAGTCTATGTTACTTTAACCACACCAACTTTTCACCGACTGTGGGAATACATTTGTGCACTCCACTTTAATATGTCTTCAATGGACAGTTTATATCGAATACAATACTAGGAACTGCCCGCGACTGCGTCCGCTGTGATTTAGGGACTTAATACACTTATTTAGTTCAATTCAGCTTTTGACCCTACAAAACTTGTGAAAATCTCCATTTGTAAATAAATACGGATAATGTTTAAATATGTTCACAGAATGTGAAGAAAAAAGCTGATTCGAAGTGAATAACTGTAAATAGTCCCATAGCTTGATATTAAAACCACAGAATTCCAAACAAGGCAATAGAACTGGTATCTGATGTTTTTTAAACTAGTATTTACAATGCTAACTACTCACATAGACATAAAAAAATAAGCCTACGTTATATGTACGCCATACGTTCTCCATTCTTTAGTCTATGATTTTATTTTATTTTTGAAATTCCAATCTCCCAATCCCAAAATCCCCTATCTCTAGCACCCAACGTAAATTAAACTGTAACACTAAGCAAATACGTCTGTTTTTACAATACGAGCACTGATGTTTTACTAGTTATCCGTGCGGCAAAAGCCTTTACCGTTTCTATGCAAATAAAATTCTGTGGTTGAAATATATAAACAGACAAAGGTAGTTATATTCTGCTAAGTAATTTATTCCATTTTATACAGACACCAATACTTCTAATATAATAATATATGTGGGTATATACAATTTTTATTATAAATCCGGAAAAACAAGCAACAAATTTATAATATTCGTAATACTACGCATTTAACAGCAAACTATAACAATTGATACACCGGATACTATTTCACAGCCATATTACTATAAAATATTAAAACATTACTCTTTTAACAAAAAAACAGATAGATCTTATCCAAAAAACAAAATAATAAGGACAGATACACACTTTTGTAAAGCGACGCGATTAAAACTATAGAATTTTAAGTGAAACAAAACCCTGAGTGTAAGTTTTCAAACTATGACGTGACACTGGAATTTTAAGTATACGTAAGTCTTTCAAAAATAAATGTGAAATCACGTTCATACTAGAGGCTAATATTTACTGTTTTATTTCCCGGCTGTGTTTATTATGGGCTCTCTCCCCAACCAGGGTGCGTTTGGAACTCTCGTAGGTTAAATTTTAAGATTTAACTGTCAATACGAAGTTATTTTATATTGGTTTTCAAGCTGATCGCGTCCGCGTGGATTAAGTTTTTTTGATTCCTACCGGAACTCTTTAATTTTCCGGGATAAAAAGTAGCCTATGTCACTTGCCAGGTCCTCAACTATACCCATGAAAAAAATAACGTCGATCCGTTGCCCTGTTGCGGCGTGATTGATGGACAAACCAACAAACAAACACATTTGAGGAGAGGAGTTGCCCAGCACCGCCGAAACCTTCACTCCCCCCCGCACTTCTCCCTTCCGCCCACGCGCCTCACGCGTGCGTGGCCCGTAATAGTATTAACAGACTATCACCAGTAACCATAACGAACCAGTGGTAGATTCACTTGACGATTCAAAAGTACTTGTAAAAGTTTATTTGAATAAAAAATATTTGAAATTTGAAAAAAATTGAAATTGAAATATCCAATTTGGTACGAGCCGGACAGCGGACTTGGTATGGCGTACCAGATCCGCTAGTCACAACAGACGGCCGGATCTCGCACTAACCGCGTGGCGTACACACAGGTCAGACGTCATGCCTCCGACGTTATCCAAGCGCGCTAAAATTGCGATTGTTGTTGCGGCAACAGTAATGCCGCCACAAACATCACGAAAAAAAAGAAAGGAGTGGGCAAAAATATATTTGAAAAATCGTGATGAATTTAGTCACATGAAGTTAATCAAATCGCTCGATTGCGAAGACTTCCGTATATACTTGCGACTAGATCACGAAGCCTTTGCGGAACTCTTAAATTTGGTTAAACCTCTAATCACGAAAACTGATACTGTGATGAGAAAAGCTGTTACTGCCGTCTTCTGCTGTTACTTCGCGTTCTGTTAGAACGCCATAGTGCGAACATGCGCTGACGCACGTGCTACCTCCAGAAGGTTTCGAATGCGACTGCCGTGCGTTTGTCCGGTCCGAGCTTACACACCCGCGGATTTGGTACGGAGCGGACCAAATTCGACGCGCAAACCATCGAACCGAGCGGACACGAAATAATAATAATAATGTTCGGCAGACAACTCTCCAGACAAACGTACCAAATTCGATCGTCTGTTAATACTATTAGCCGGCTCCTTAAGAGCCGCCCGGTCGGTGTATAGATCTAAGATGTGGATTGTATTCGAGTATTGTCAGGAATAAAGGCCAATAGTCAAGTTCAAAAGTCATCCGTGTTTAATTGTCGAGGATTCCCTGATCCCCTGTGTACGTGGTCTCCAGCCGGTGAACCCGCCGACTCGTGACCACGTTACAAAATGATTTCTGACTTTTACAGATTAACACCAAAAAGCACATGATGTCTCGGAAGTTAGCTTGAAAAGTTACACTAGGGCTCAAGTTGACTCAAATAATAAAATAACAAAGTCGTGGCGTTTCCAAAAATATTCCTAAAAAAATATACTTTACAATTACCAATTCATAAAATGTTAAATAGTAACAATAACATAAACAAATGAAAATATTTGATAGCAAGTAAATTTTAGATCTATTATTATTTTATATTATACCAAAAGGTAATTTATTTCATCTGAAAATTATGAATATATTTGTCAACTACAAGGCGATTCGAACGCGTGGCATTATTGTTATGCATGTACCAAAAATCATCAAAATCGTTTGAAAAGATACGCAGTGAAAGCTTTAACAAATAAACAAACTCACTTCTTCTTCTTCTCCTTTTCCCACGCTATGTGGGGTCGGCACAACATGTTTTCTCCTTCCATTCTCTTCTGTTATCCGTCAACCTCTCATTCACCCCTTTTATACTCATATCCTCTTTCACACAATCCATCCATCTTTTCTTTGGTCTCCCTCTACTCTTTTTTCCTTCCACATACATATCTATCATTCTTCTCGTAATATGCCTTTCTTCCCTCCGCATTACATGCCCATACCATGCTAACCTATTACTCCTCATCTTTTCTGTCACTGGCGCTACTTTCAGACTTCCCCTTATATATTCATTCCTAATCTTATCCATTCTAGTCACACCACACATCCATCTCAACATTCGCATTTCGGTCGCATGTACTTTTCTTTCATCCGTCCCTTTCACCGCCCAACATTCTGAACCATATAATGCTACAGGTCTAACGACTGTCTTATATATTTTCCCTTTTAGTTTAAGGGGCATTCGTGGGTCGCATATAACACCTGAGACCTGTCGCCATTTCATCCATCCCGCATTCATTCTTTTGTTCACATCTCGGTCAATATTGCCGTCGTTTTGAAAGAGCGAACCAAGGTACCGGAAATCGGAACAGACCGGTAGGGATACACCATCTAAGACAATTTCATAGAAACGGGAGGGGCCACCGAAGTCACAGAACAGATGTTCTGTCTTCGTTCGGCTGATCCTCAGGCCAACACTCTCCAATCTCTCTTGCCATTTTCCCAGTCTGCTCTGGACCTCGGACGCCTCTTCCCCGACAAGCACAATGTCGTCAGCGAACATCATGCACCAGGGTGCTTGCTCCTGTATGTCTGATGTTAGGGCATCCATTACCAGGAGAAACAGATAAGGACTTAAAGCCGATCCCTGGTGCAAGCCCACTTCCACATTGAACCTGTCCGTAACGCCAGCTTCTGACCGAACCCTTGTGCTCGCTTCTGCATACATCGCTTTCACAAGCCTCACATACGTCTCATGTATTCTTTTCACTTTCATAGCCCACCACAAAACTTCTCTGGGAACTCTGTCATATGCCTTCTCAAGATCGACAAACACCATATGCAAGTTTCTATGTGCACTCCTGTATTTCTCGCACAGTTGTCGGAGTGCAAATATTGCATCTGTCGTTCCTCGTCCCGGCATAAACCCAAATTGATTTTCTGTGATCTCACTCTCCTCTCTCATTCTTCTTTCTATCACTTTTTCCCAAATTTTCATGCTATGTGACATGAGCTTTATTCCTCGATAGTTATTACAGTCCTGTACATCACCCTTGTTTTTGTAAATGGCACCATTCTTCTGGGATCGCCTCCTCGAGTAACAACTTATTGAAGAATGAAGTCAGCCAACTCCATCCATCCGCTTTTAGAAACTTCCATACTTCAGCTGGTATACTATCTGGTCCTGTCGCTCTACCATTTTTCATACTCTGCACTGCCATTCTTACTTCATCTACACTCACCTCTTTCACCACACCCAAGTTGGGTGGTACATCGTCTAGCTCTCTGCTCCAGTCATTTTCTTCATTCATCAACTTTCTAAAATATTCCTTCCAACGTACTTTTATTTCATCGTCATTCATTAAAACCTTCCCATCATCACCTTTCATGCATTTGATATGTATGATATCCCTTGCACTCTTTTCTCTCGTTCTCGCTAGCCGGTACAAATCTTTTTGTCCTTGGGGGCTATCCAGTGACTCATACAACTTGTCTTGGGTATTTCCCCTTGCAATAGCAATAGCTTTCTTAGCTTTCCTTTTACTCTTCACATATACTTCCCTTTTATTCTGTTTTACTATGTTGTCACTATTACTCACACTTTTCCAATCTTTAAAAGCATCCTTCTTTTCTTTCAGAACTTTTTGTACATCCTCACTCCACCACCACGTGTCTTTATCTATCATTCTTTTATTCTTTGTTACTCCAAATACATCCTTCGCTACACTTCTCATACATGCAGCCATTTCATTCCAGCATTCATTTACCGACATCTTTTTAAAATCACCATTCATCTCAATCATTTTATCCACAACTTGCATTCGAAACTCTTTCGCGCGTTCCTCTTTCTCTAACATATACCATTTTATTTTAGGCAGGGCTTTGGGCTTAGATTTTACAGCCTGGACCTTTATTTTTATTTCCATTAGTAATAATCTATGTTGCGGTGCTAATGGTTCCCCTGGTATAACTTTACAGTCTTTAACTGTGTTGATGTTGTTTCTTCTAATTAGAAAATAATCTATTTGGGTACTGTGGAGGCCGCTTTTGTACGTTATTAGGTGTTCATCCTGTTTTTCGAAAAATGTATTAACTATGGCCATGTCAAAGGAGGATGCCACTTGCAGAAGTGTGTCCCCCTCTCTATTACGGGTCCCAAAGCCCCAACCACCATGCACTCTCTCAAAACTTCCATTCATTCTTCCGACATGACAGTTAAAGTCCCCTCCTATATAAATGTTTTCGTGTTGTGGGAGACCCATCACAACCGTATCAAAATCCTCCCAAAACTTCTCTTTCGTGGCATCATCACATCCTACCTGCGGCGCATACACACTCATTACATTCACAACTAAGTTTTGTAGAATTAACTTAACAACTATAATCCGGTCATTCACTCTTCTTACATCCGTCACACATTTTTTCAGCTCATTATCTAATACAATTCCTACACCATTCTTCCTACCATCACTCCCACTGTAGAAAAATTTATATCCTGCCCCAATCTCTCTTGCTTTCGTACCCTTCCACCTCGTTTCTTGCAAACAGGCAACATTTATTCGTCTCCTTTCTAAAACATCTGCTAACTCTCTTCCTCTTCCAGTCATCGTTCCTACATTCCAACTTATCATTCTCATTCGTACCTCTTGGACTTGCTTCTTACGTTGCACCCGTACTTATCATTCTCATTCGTACCTCTTGGACTTGCTTCTTACGTTGCACCCGTCCCTGAACTCACATTCGCATTTATTATGTTAGTTAGGATGTATGATGTCGCTTGAGTCCGTTAGCGAAAAACGCGACCCGCGACTCGATACGACGCGACGCGACAGTATCAAATAGTATCTGACCGTTACGTTGTCGCGTAGACAAGTTTCGTCATTTTCTATGGCATCGTATCGCGTCGCGTCGCTTGTTTTCCTAGGTATGATACTGTCGGGTTTCGTCGCTTTTCTAGGACAGCACGATAGAAATTCGCTTCGCTTTTGCGTTTTTATATGGCGAGGCTTCACCACGAGTTCGAGTTTCGCCTACGTTTGAAAAGGGCTATTATTAAAAAAAATCTATACACCGGAAACGAGAACTGCAAAAATTAATTTAAAAAAAACTTAAAATCCTTCCAATTTCACACACATTCAAGCGTATACTAATGTCTTCCCGTGGTTCCGTAGGTTTCGAGAGCAGCGTATCGAGTATCGATGCAATAAAGTCTGGAGCGGTTTCGTGTAAAGCTATAACGCTAAGCGAAGCACAACCTAGCATAGCACCTCGCGCTGCGGGATTGGCTGGAAAGAGACAAACATAATATTATGTCAAATGACTTGTCAATTGCGTGTCAGAACATTCTGCCTTTCGACCTCGCGCGCTTTCCAGTACTCGCCCGTGAACGATAGGTACACAATATAACAGGTGGGTATATCTCACGTGCATCAGAGGGCGCAGTCACCACAGGCGCGGCGCCTGCAGCGTGGGGAAGCCGGCCTCTCGCGCTTTCCAATACTCGCCCGTGAACGATACACAATATAACAGGTGGGTATATCTCACGTGCATCAGAGGGCGCAGTCACCACAGGCGCGGCGCCTGCAGCGCGGGGAAGCCGGCCTCTCGCGCTTTCCAATACTCGCCCGTGAACGATACACAATATAACAGGTGGGTATATCTCACGTGCATCAGAGGGCGCAGTCACCACAGGCGCGGCGCCTGCAGCGCGGGGAAGCCGGCCTCTCGCGCTTTCCAATACTCGCCCGTGAACGATACACAATATAACAGGTGGGTATATCTCACGTGCATCAGAGGGCGCAGTCACCACAGGCGCGGCGCCTGCAGCGCGGGGAAGCCGGCCTCTCGCGCTTTCCAATACTCGCCCGTGAACGATACACAATATAACAGGTGGGTATATCTCACGCGCATCAGAGGGCGCAGTCACCACAGGCGCGGCGCCTGCAGCGCGGGGAAGCCGGCCTCGCGCGCTTTCCAATACTCGCCCGTGAACGATACACAATATAACAGGTGGGTATATCTCACGTGCATCAGAGGGCGCAGTCACCACAGGCGCGGCGCCTGCAGCGCGGGGAAGCCGGCCTCGCGCGCTTTCCAATACTCGCCCGTGAACGATACACAATATAACAGGTGGGTATATCTCACGTGCATCAGAGGGCGCAGTCACCACAGGCGCGGCGCCTGCAGCGCGGGGAAGCCGGCCTCTCGCGCTTTCCAATACTCGCCCGTGAACGATACACAATATAACAGGTGGGTATATCTCACGTGCATCAGAGGGCGCAGTCACCACAGGCGCGGCGCCTGCAGCGCGGGGAAGCCGGCCTCGCGCGCTTTCCAATACTCGCCCGTGAACGATACACAATATAACAGGTGGGTATATCTCACGTGCATCAGAGGGCGCAGTCACCACAGGCGCGGCGCCTGCAGCGCGGGGAAGCCGGCCTCTCGCGCTTTCCAATACTCGCCCGTGAACGATACACAATATAACAGGTGGGTATATCTCACGTGCATCAGAGGGCGCAGTCACCACAGGCGCGGCGCCTGCAGCGCGGGGAAGCCGGCCTCGCGCGCTTTCCAATACTCGCCCGTGAACGATACACAATATAACAGGTGGGTATATCTCACGTGCATCAGAGGGCGCAGTCACCACAGGCGCGGCGCCTGCAGCGCGGGGAAGCCGGCCTCTCGCGCTTTCCAATACTCGCCCGTGAACGATACACAATATAACAGGTGGGTATATCTCACGTGCATCAGAGGGCGCAGTCACCACAGGCGCGGCGCCTGCAGCGCGGGGAAGCCGGCCTCGCGCGCTTTCCAATACTCGCCCGTGAACGCCCACGTCTCTTCGTTGCCTTCGAGAACTTTCCTGCAAGTGAACAAACACATCGTTCATAAAACGTCGACTTTGAACTTTGTTGCACATCGCCAATGGAATGAGGAGTAATAAATCAAAATTTAAGGATCAACACAGAGTAGATTCCTTCTAGTATCAAAGGACATGACCAGTTTCTGCCCTCCGATTCGGGACAATATGCAGGATTTCCGTTTTTAGTTGGGATTATTATTTCCGATTATTTCCGAATAGTTGAACTCGCTAACCAAAACGTCTAGCGCCATCTAGTGTGGGACAATGTAACGTGATTTATTAAAAAAATTACATAATTCTTGCAAATATAGTTTTGTTAATCCAGTATTATCCTCATCCCTGCTCAAATAATGCAAAGCTTAATTTTTTCCTGAACAACGTGGTCGAATAGTTGAAAATAATTGTTTAAACTCGCTAACCATAACGTCTAGCGCCATCTAGTGTGGGAAAGCAAAAATTTTTGGTAAAACATTTTTATATTTTTTCTAAGCCTTCAGACTCCTGAAACGGTTTTATCTGAAAACCATAAAATATAACAATTGCAATAATAATAAACATCTTTGCTGCACATTTATTTTTGACACCTAGGCAAGCTCCCATATTTCCACTGGTTCCACCAAAGTCCTTTGGTTTGAGATGACGGAACTCTACCGGAACCAACCAAAAGGAAGATCGTCCTCCGGATCTATACATAGCGCTATTCTCAAAAAACTTCGTTACCGCGATGCAGGCTAGTAGGTGACTTTATAGTTTTCCTAGTGGGATGACTGGCTTACCTGTGACAACGCATATCAGTCGATTGCGATTTTCAAGCAACATTGACCCAGGACGGTAACTGGATGAGTGACCGAATTTGGAGGTTTAAATTCGGCCTTTTCGTTTCCTCCGTGCCTCGGAGAGCACGTTAAGCCGTCGGCCCCGGTTATCATCACTTTCATCTAATAATAATCGTTACAAAAACCTAAGAGTTTCAATACTCTTAGTCGATTCTTATGCGAAAGGATGAGGGACCCCAAGAAAACTCCTATGGAATAGTGGGCCTATATGATTAATGGAAAGTGGTCATAGCCCTCAGTAATGAATACGATGCAGAGAGAGATAATCTATATCGTGTCATAGATGTGTACGGGAGCAGGTGATATTGCTCGACCGTAACAATAGGAAGATCATCCTCCGAGCGGGTGTTGTGCTCGGGGACCACTGGTTCTACCGTTCATCTTTGGAGGTCGTATATATAGCGCAATTCAGAGAACACTTCGTAAGCGTGAGTTGGGCTCTGCGTGTTCGCGTGCATCGTACTAGTAATGCCATCTATTGGATTATGTGCGGACTGCGAAGATGCGGTTAGCGCCATCTAGTTATCAGAGTAGTAACTCACCGAAACCAGGCAGGCGCGTGGTCAGGGCTGTCGCGCCTTCTCTCCCGCTGCGACTGCTCGAGCTGGTGCTTGAACTGCTCGGCGGCTTCCACGTCGCCCTCTTCTAGCGCGCGCTGGTCCGGCCTGCAACCAACGTATACCGTCAGTACTGATGTGACGGTATCAGGACATACGAGCCATTCAAGGTCAAAATATGTTTATTCAAAATTGGTACCTACTTTATGGACGTTAATTATACAAAGAATAAGACGTGATGGTGCTAATTAACGACGGTATCTACGAGGGAGAAATGTAATATACAAGTCTCGGTGGAAATAGCAATTCACGGCCATGTTTACTTAAAAACGCCTCGGCTAGCGCCTTGTGCTTTTAAAATCGCTTGGGAAGTCATCGTCATCGCCTCGCCTTTCCAATATTACTCAGCCGTGAATTGCATTATTTCCGGCCCGGACAGTAATGTACCATTGTTGTCGTACCTGAGTCTGGTGTCAGTGTGTGGCAGCACGTCCCTCATGCCGGGCTCCATTTCGTTGAGCTCCATCGCGAACCGAGTGAAGCCGTAGTATAGCTCGTGCTCTGGAGGTATCGCGCCTGAGGACAATGGCACGTTCAGAGGTTGTACCGCAACAGTTAAGTAACTAAGAATAGGCATTATAGGCATTATCTAGAAGCGTGTAACCGGGCTGAGGAGGAATAGAGGCATCTCGCTCAAAACCAGTGGGAATCACTGCTCGACTCTCTTTCAATGTTACCAACGGCTGCTCTTGTATTTCGAACCGTCATACGACGTGGGGACGACAATCTCGAGAAGTTTATTGTCACGGGCAACACTGAGGGCAGACGAGCGAGAGCCCGCTCACCAACTAGGTGGTCAGACCAACTGAGGGAGTCGAACGCGTCCAAATTATATAATATAGTGAGAATGGCAACCAACAGAAGTCAGTGGAAACAAATAATCCATTCGAGGTTAGGATCTAGCCAGGATCACGATCTTCAGCAATGAGGAGACGACCGAAAAGAGAGAAGAGCTAATAAAGAATAACATAATATGTACCAGGCCGCCATAGGCAGCGGGCGGCGGGCGGCTCCCCGGCGTACAGCGCCTCAGACCACCGGCCCGCGAGCCGCAGCCGCGTGCCGCTCCCGCCCTCAGTGACCGCGCCCCGCACCTCGTGTCTGCTGCTGGACCACGAGCTGGCCTGCAAGTTGCACTTGATGTTAAGAAATAGTTACCCCCCTCCCACCTCAACCTCCCTCGCCGTAAGCGCAACGGCAGGCAGCACGCAGTCTCACGCGCCGTGTCACACGTGCATGCTTTGGACGAATTAACCACGGGACGCGTGTTATATGCCATATTCGCCTTACACCTCTAGCCATTAATTATGGTATTGTGTTGTCATAGTAATCGACTGTTTCATGCACTAGTGTAATAACATGTTTATAAATCATATTTTATCGAATTTTTTTCACTGAGCGTCCTATTCTTACTTTGAAAGCGTAATACATACAACTGTTTTTTTTCCTTACTGAACTAAAAACTTATAACATTTATTTTACAAAATCAAATCATACTCTTCTCCCCCATGAGAAAAAAAGTTGCTCTATATTACGATATTTATGCTGAAACATAAAAAATCTGCAATAACGGTGGTTTTCCTGTGTAAAATCTGAGCACACAAACCTTGATAAAGTTAAGCTTGCATCCGATATCGGTCCCGTGGCACGTGATATGCATATCACCGTACTGGTCCACCCAGCGTTGCCCGCCGAACAAGTTGTGTACGCACGTTGTCACCTTTAGCGAGAAATATAAAACTTTAAAAAAAACGTGTGGTGTCGTGGGACACTAGGTAGGAACGATAGTTCCGCTGGCTGCTCGTCTGCCATTGGGCTGGTATGGAGCCGGAATTTCTCTGTATTAATATAATAAAATAAATATATAATACGCCCTAAGCTCACCCGCCCGTTGTATAGTTTTCTTTCTGTATGGTGACCACCGTTTCGGAGTCCAGATAATGCACAGTAATATAACTTTATCGCAAATTGATTCGCCCCGACCGCAATTAGTATACATACCAATATAATATTTTGTGTGACAATATTATAGTTTTTAATGTGGTGTCTCGTGTAGTGTGCCAGCAACATTGCGACCGAAAAAGGTTGCATATATAAATAGGTACATAAAAATCTGGACATGCTCGCGTTGTTACGAAGAATAAACTACGAAGACGATACTACATTCCAAATTAAACTTTAATAATTTAAAATTAAGGTTTAATTTCGAATAAACTATTCATAAAAATCTTACTTCTCGCATTTTCTTACGGACGTTTTTTGCCGACTAGGGTACTCCTCCGCATCGTCCCATAAGGAACTATCGTTCCAAAAGTGAACCTCAAAACTAAGGCATTAAAGTTAAATTACGAATGTACTATATTTATAATTAAGACCTTTTGTCTTCGTAACAACGCGCGGTGACGGTGTCGGTCACGCAATCCACAATTGTACCCCCTACTAAAAAGTCCTCAACGCGGCTAAAGAAGTTTTCACTTCAAAAATATCGGTTCTTTGGACTAGCACACCATCCAATGCCCACCTTGTTCCAGCTGTAGTGGTCGCCCGTGGTCAACAGCCGGACGTGGACGCGGCCCGCAGGTTGGAACTCCATGGACTTGCCCCAGAACTTGGTCTTGATGCGCGCCTCTTGCCAGAATACCCAGCGCGGGGATTCCGCGTGGCACGCAGATATAGGCGGGTGATGCGAAACCTGCGCATTATTTTATTTGAAATTTTTCTTTTTTTTTGTGACCTGAATGTACATTTATGTATATGTCATCTATCTCGCGATATTGTAAACTGTCGAAAGATTACAATTTAACGCATTATTTTTCGGTAGATTGTAATCCGTTAGGTATATTAACCCGATAGAACCTAATTATGTATGTCGAAACCTAACCTAACCTACAAGAAAGAGACAAGAAAACGTAAATACAATGAATATTTCAAAAATTGACACTCAGAACATTGAACGGTTCACAATCTGTCGACAGTTTACAATCTATCGAGATAAAAAGCGTTACAAACGGTTTTTACAATTTTACGGTGACATAATAATATATAAATCGCATACTTAAGGAAAACTTTCCTGAAAGTACGTAGATTACGATAGTGAAATCATTAAAATCGGTTCATTAGTTTCTCTCGGAAACGAATGAACCGATTTTTACGATTGACGAGTATTTTAGCTTCGCATCACTCATCTGTATGTCCATGACCGTGTGTTAAACTTGCCTTTACATAAGTTTAAGAAATATATTAAAAGTATGCTCTTGAAAAAAAACATGGATATGACTCGCTCCAGGAATGCTTAGGAACTTAGAACTGCGGTTTCTTATATTTTTACACACATTGATGTAATTGTAAATGATTTTTTTCGAAAGAGCAACCGCCGAGTTTCTTACTGGTTCTTCCCGGTAGGAATGGCATTCCGAACCAGTGGAAGATTCACTCGACGATTCAAAAGCACTTCTAATAAGTTTATTTGAAAAAAAAATGTGTTTGAGTTTGTGCGTGTTTGTATGCGCGTCCGTGTATTATACGCACCTGTTCAGCGACGAATCTGAACGCTCTATCGGCTCGCACGCACTCGTACGTCTCGGCCAGCAGCGGGTTAAAGGGTTTGGAGGCCGCGCGGTGCGCCGCGGCCGCATACGAGCTGACCGCGAACGCGGCGACGAGCGCGCATCGCTCTATGGCGTCCACGCTTTTAGACGCCGCGTCCAGTAGCTCCGAGTATTCCAGCTCTTCGCATAACCTCTAAAAAACAATAAGAAAAATTCGAAAGTTTTCATTTACTGTTTGTGTAAGCAATAATAAGGCAGTGCTATATAGTGGGGAAGAAACTAAGAACTTAACTTTCTATTCAAGAGTTCTAATCCTAGGGCACGCACCTCTAACTTTTCGAAGTTTCAAGTACCACTTGCTTCAACGGTGCAGGAAAAAACGTGAGAAAACCTGCATGCCCGAGAGTATATATTCTAAAATGTATGTGAAATCTGGCAATGTGGACTATATCTATGACTTCTCATTCTGAGATGAAACACATGTTTAGCAATGTCGAGATTATGATATATTTAAAAAAAACCATTCGGAGATCCCAAGATATGGTATTCCTTGGGAGAATACAGTTCGATTTTATAAAAAAAATCCACAGCATATTTTAAACTTGCCCTTACACAAGATCTAAGATTACGGAAACGAATGAACCGATTTTAATGATTGACGCATATTTTAGCTTCGCATCGCTCATCTGTCTGTCCATGATGTTTTATTAAACTTGCCTTTACACAAAAATAGCTGAAAAAAGCTTATTATACTGTCGAAGCTTATGTTATGATAATGCTGCGCTCACTTAGGACACGCTGCTTTTTTTAGTGGGTATTCTGGATGCGAGTCCCACATACCCGCTTATAGTCCATTCATTCTAGATTTCAATGTATGGGCAAAACGGCAAAATTTTAACTAATTTAAGGCTTATTTTACTGAGCTGCGAATTTTAGTCAACTTTATCGCACCATAGCTTGTAAAATATAACTCCACAATAAATGTTACGAACTTATTTGTAGGTAATTTATTAAGGAACAATATTCTCTTTGACAGTTTTGTCCTAGCTTGTATAGTTTTCTTGAAAATGTAGGAAATCTTCAATATGGCACACTTTTCAAGGCGAGGTGTGAGCGCACTCACCTGCAGCATATTGAGCGGCTCGTTGATGGTGACAGGCATAGAGATCTGGCTGAGGTCCTTGCCGATGTTCTTGTAGAGCAGGTTCCACAGGCTCGGGCCGCCGGGCGACGGGCGCGGCTGCGGCAGGCGCGTGCGCCGCACCCACGTGTGCACGCCCTGCTCGTTCAGCCGCAGCGTGCTCTGCTCTGCGGTCACCGCTGACATGTCAGTGTCATCTGAGCCCCGCGCCTGATCTGTCCGCGTAAACTACACCGACAGATCAGGAAAGGGCCGAGATCAGATTAGAGATACACCGATCCACACAATCGATTGGTATGTCTATATATCTCATTAAAACTCAGAAACGACTTGACCGATTTTCATGGATTTTTTTGTGTATGAGTTTCAAAAAAAAAAAAGTTTTTTTGTGTATTCACAATTGAGCGCAGCAATCGGGTTCTAGATTCAGGGCAAGACAACGTCTGCCAGACCCACTATATTTGTCCAACCATTTATTTTACTTTTAGCAGCTTGATTTAATGATGTTCTAATGTGTTACTGGTTAGATTTTTGATAACAGTTCAGTCTATAATAATATTATAAATGCGAAAGTTTGGATGGAAGGATGAATGGATGGATTGACGGATGTTTGTTACTCAATCACGCCAGAACGGCGGAACGGATCCGGATGAAATTTGGCACAAAGATAGTCTGTATTATATGCGGGCATCAGCTAGTATTTCATACATCAACCAATACTAAGCGTGCGTTTTGAAAAAAAGTTGCTGATTTGACTTGTTGTCAAATACCCAATTCACGTTCTTTATCTGTAAACAATTGTTCTGGACATCAAAAGTTCCCAACAAAAAATCGTATTAATAGTACATTACTGCACCGAAATAAATAAAGCCGGAAATAAAGCAATTCGCGGCTGAGTAATATTCCAATGCAAGCATGCATGCAAGTCATTTTAAAAGGACGAGGCGCTAGCCGAGGCCTTTTTAAGGGAACTTTTTTAGGGGAAAGCCGTGAATTGCTATTTCGGGCGAGGCATTAAAAAACACCTTATTATTGTTCTCCGGACTTTTTTGGTAATTGCTGGCGTGCAGTCATAAAAGAGCCAATGTACGTATTGTTTTTTTTTATATTGAAGACATTTTCGAGCAAATAGGAGAAAATTATTTTGTAAAGTGGAAGAAGTATGCTTACTCGCCGCATCGGAGTTGTCCGAGCTCGCGGAACCATCTTCACTGCTAAGGGAGCCAGCTTCGGAGGTAGAGTCCCCATCTAGTTCTATCACGCCTGCCTGTGATATACACATCACTATCACACAAGTGTTATAGTGTTATCTTATAAATTCAAATTCAAATGCTTTTTATTCAAATAGACTTTTTGCAAGTGCTTATGAATAGTCGAGTGAATCTACCACTGGTTCCTACCGCGAAGAACCAGCACGAAACTCGGTAGGTAAATAAAATGTAAATATCGTGGTTGCGTATTCTGACCTTGAAAGTTCACTTCTTTTATTTCACTAAATATGTGTGGAACACCGTGCGGAAAGTTATACTTACGAATTTTTTTTTTTTTTTTTAACCTTTATTGAAAACTAGCTGACCCGGCGAACATCGTACCGCCTTAGCGTAGCAATGATGCACTACTTTATTTTGTAATTTTTCAATATTTCTGAGAGATTTTCTTAATATTTTTTTCCGTAAGAACCTTCTCCTAATAATAACAAATACAACAAAAAAAGAATTAGTGAAATCGGTCCAGCCATTCACGCGTGATGCCGTGACCAAGGAAAACGGGTTTCATTTTTATATATATAGATAATACAATAGAACTTAATGCTAGCTAGCCTAACCTATTAACTATATAAATCATGCCCGCGTGGAATGGTGGCAAGAATGCTGGCTGCATTTCCGCGCTGGACAGCCAGGCTGATCCTTTGCGCAAAAAATGAGCCAGCCCTTCTGTCACCAGATGAGGCAATTAACCGCGGTGAAATATCTCGTAAATTTTTTTTAATTTTTTACGAATATTTAAAATATATACTTATTTCTTTTAATTTTTTTTATAAATTATTTTAAATATTCGTTTTCACTTTTTTTTCGCTTTGGAAGTCGGTTTTTTGGTAAGTGTTTTCGTGACTGTCACCTCATCAGCGTCAAGGATGTCGTCCTGCTTGTGGTTGTCTTCGTGCTCCTCCGCGTCGAAGAACTCTGACGCGGACACGCACGACGAGCTGTAGCTTAGCGAATGTTGGAATGGACGATTCTGTTAAACATTATCATTAAGTATACTCTTATTATAATTGGCTACTTGACAGCTGTAACTATAAAATATGAAATATGTTAGATTTGGTAGCTTGTGGGTTAACAATATTTATACAATACTAGATGATTCCCGCGACTTCGTCCGCGTGGATTAAGATTTTTGATTCCCGCGGGAAATCTTTAATTTTCCGGGATAAAAAGTAGCCTATGTCCTTCCCCGCGAAACCATCTACCCCTGTACCAAATTTCATCAAAATCGGGTGAAGAGACAGTTTTTTTTATTCCCGCGGGAACTCTTTAATTTTCCGGGATGAAAAGTAGCCTATGTCCTTCCCCGGGATACCATCTACCCCTGTACCAAATTTCATCAAAATCGGTTGAACAGGTGGGCCGTGAAAGCGTAGCAGACAGACAGACAGACAGACAGACAGACAGACAGACACACTTTCGCATTTATAATATTAGTATGGATGTATTTTGCATTAAAATAAATTGTAAATATTTTATTTTTGCAAAACAAATTTGAGATTTTTTATCTGTGGATTACAAGAAGCAAAACGCGGGCGGTCATGATAGAGCCCCGTGTGACGTCACATTTCAAAAAAAAAACGTCGTGTGTACTAACGTTTGCGTATTGTTGAGAAAATTAACAGTAATAAATTTCGATTTGTGATTGTGAGCGGTTAAATGAAATGGGTTTATGCTTTACAGCTGATAGTACAAATCTGCCTAAAGTCGATTCATTTATGGTTGCAAATTTATTTGCGTGTAAACTTTTGCACTGCCGAGTTTCGTAATGTATTAAAACTTCCATGTAAGTACCGAAATAAACAAAGTAAGTAATAGTACTTAGGTCTCGTGTTTAAGACCTAAGAAAGTGCTGCTGTAAAGTGACAGAAATATAATTTATTTTAATTTTATGTCATGTTTTATGAAGAAAATGTCAGGTTAGGTTTAATTCATTTTTGCTAGATCAGAGTTTTAAGTTGATTTCTTCATAACACTAACATCAAAGTGGTCTTCACAAAGTAATACCGCAGATATTTATCCGATTTAAATTCCGGGTCTCGGCAGATTAACTCTAACCACTGCTTTCGACGTTTAAATTATGACATAGGTAATATAGTATATAGGAATGTGTTTATACAATTTGTCAGGATATTAATTACTTATTATTTATTGTATTTCTACACACGTCTTGTAGCTTGTAATTTCCACAATTGCATTAAAAAAGCTGTAAACTTTCCACTTAAAATTAAATGAAACTTGGAGCGTCGTATAGTTAACTTTGTTTTATTTTGAGCTATGACGTCACAGCTAGCAAATGTCACGTGACCGGCTGTTTTCGCGCGAATTTAAAATTAATGTATTAAAAATGTATTTTTTTCTAATAAATAACGCTTTTTTTGAGAAAAAGTTAATTGTAAGAGGTATAAAATGAACCTACGTACATTTTTAAGTATTTTTCCGAAAACTGTCAAATAGCCAATTGTCTTTATTATAATATCTACTAGCTGACGCCCGCGACTTCGTACGCGTGGATCGAGGTTTTGTGGTTCCCGCGGGAACTCTTTAATTTTCCGGGATAAAAAGTAGCCTATGTGTTATTCCAGACTATAATCTAGCTCTGTGCCAAATTTCATCAAGATCCGTTCAGCCGTTCTGGACTGATTGAGTAACAAACATCCATCCAAACTTTCGCATTTATAATATTATTAGTATAGATTTATTTATTTTAACTAGGACAATTTGTGTCATTTATGATAATATAATTACAACTAGTGGTTCGTTCGGTTCCGAACTGAGACCTCGCGGCGCCATCTATTGACATCAATGTGAAGTTCTGTTAAAAATACTGAAGCTCATTAAAAATTAAATAATTCAATTTCCTTACAATATTTATCTAATTTTAGTAGGTATTTGTTGTTCAAGTACAGGATATAATTCAAATAATTGATCAAGTTTCAGGCTCAGCCTTTCAGAAAATTTAGAGTTCTGAGGTCAACTTTGGACGTTAGAAAATCTCCACTCTGAAAGCCCCCCATTTCGTCAATTTTAAGGGAAAAATAGAAAATAAAAATATTTTTGGACTCTATTCCTAATTATCTTTAAATTGATATACCGCAACCCTATGTAAAGAACGCCATAAACAATATTTTACTTCGCATTCGCTTATATGAAATAAAGATTTTTATAACTTTTTAAGCCATATTCGGCTGGAGGCCATTAGTTTACATATTATATTTAAAGTTGAAGTAATTACGTTCAGTAATTCAGAAGTTATAATGCTCTGACAGACAGACGGACGGACGGACGGACGGACGGGCAAGTGCAAATTCACTCATGTAGACTCAGAGACCTTCGCTTCGCTCGGTCAATAAATTGTCCTATAGTATGTAATATGTATAGGATAGTTACCGGAGGCGAGTTGTGCCCCATAGAGGAGAGCTCTGCGAGGTCGGACACATCGTGGATGCGCGTCAGCCGCGACCGCAGCTCTGTGTGACACACTGACGCTCGTTATTGACATATATGCGTATACTCCCACTAACTTATCTGACCCGGTGTCAGCGTCTAGACTAGACTAGATTAGTATATATTGAAAATAAAATAAAAGCAAGGACTAAACAGGCATAAAAATTAGTTCCAACTTTAGCCACCGGGCCAGATAAGTCGGTGGGACTATATCAAAGAAAATAATTACATCACTAGATAACACTAGATGATTCCCGCGACTTCGTCCGCGTGGACTAAGTTTTTTCGATTCCTGCGGGAACTCCTTAATTTTCCGGGATAAAATGTATGTTCTTTCCCAGGAACCTATCCCATAAAGTTTGGGGGATGCCCCGTCGCTCAGGTCCGCAGGAGCTACCTTCTACCTCCCTGCACGTGTCCCCTGGGTGGTGCTAAACGAGCGACGTACTTGCAGGCGAAATAAGCGTTATTTTTATAAAAACGCTTATGTACCAAACGCCATACGATTAAAAAAAAACCTATCCCTGTACCAAATATCATCAAAATCGGTTGAATAGGTGGGCCGTGAAAGCGTAGCAGACAGACAGACAGACACACTAACACCATATTGGTATGGATATGGATATGAATAATAACCCGATGTTTTACGTGAGCGACAAACACGACTCGATACGACGCGTAGTCGCGTCGCGTGGCGTCGTTTCTGTCGCTCCTAGGGTGAGCGATATTTGTCAATTAGCATTACGCAGTGTGAGTGAAACGAAACATCGCTGTTTGTGTTTATTGGATTATGAACTCGTCACTAAGTTCAAATTATCAAATTTTATTCGCAAGTGCGCACAATTCCATATAATTTATAGTGTTACAGAATTGCGAAAAAAAAACGCGTAAATGTTTTTCGCAGTGCGGACGTAGCCTTAATCTCCTAGAAAGCGCAAAACGATGATGAAGTATCAAAAGTATGTTACTCACCAGAATTTTGTTGTAAAGCTGAAGACAGATCGGTGCGAAGCGCGGACAGTACCGGGGTGCTCTCGGATTCCGCCCGCGCCCGCCCTCGTTCCCGCACCTATACAATATTTTATTTTTATTTTATTGCAAAAGGCACACAAAGCGGGTTGCAACCAAAACATCGACAAAATATGAGAAAATCTATAGTATAAAATGATAACGATTTTAAACTATAGATTTTCCTACCTTACTTCTTATCGAACTTAATCAATCAATCAATCAATCGTTTATTTGCTTGAAACATTGTACAATTATGATGACAGTTCTAAAGTAGTCCACACATGTTTCGTTAAAACTAACTGAAGATGTGAATTTTAGAAAGAAATATAAATTTTGTAAGAAATAATTTATTTTTGACATAGGCATCATCCCTATTGTATTGGGCTTTTTCGTTCGTTCTTTCTCGATTGCGAGAATTCCTTCAAAATTTCGAATAATAAAATCCTCGATAAAGCCATTTCGAACTTTTGCGAAATCTTCATGATTTTTCGGAAATGTTTCCGTGTTATACTTGCTTACCAGTGTCGCCACAACGTTTTTCAGGCTGCAGACCAGGTCCTTGGCGAGAACTGTGAAGTCTTCCCGCAACTGCTGGTCGGGAGTCAGGGTGCACAGACTGGAAGGCGCGTTGAGGGCTTCCGCGCCCGGCAACGACTGAGGCCTGGTGGCGGCACATGCTGGAAACAATCCCGTGTTCTGGTATACTACTTAGCACTTACGTTACAGCTTTAATGAGACATTAACCTTCAGAGGCCATACTGCCAACGCTTAAAGCGATATTGGGGCTGATTCTGTACATCACAATCTCTAAACTAAACTAAAATGGCAGCTTTAAATCTAGTTCTGTCCCTTTCCGTAGGAAGTATTATGAAAGGGTTAGCAATATTTGTAATGCTCTAATTTTAGTTTAGTTTAGAGATTGTGCACTACAGAATCAGCCCCAATGTTTCATTATTGTTGACATTCGTGTTTTAGAATTATAATCCTGAACACCAAACTATCATTTTGAGTAAAATTGCTTAAGTATTGCTTTAAGCGTATGCAGTTTGGCCCCAGGAATGAGTTGTAAGGTGGTGATAGGAGAAATAAAAAAATACGTATAATGTAATTGTTTGGTGAATATTCTTAGAACAGAGTTTATAATGCTAGCTGATGCCCGCGACTTGGGTCCCGCAGGAACTCTTTATTTTCCCAGGGTAAAAAGTAGTCTGGAACAAACTATTAGGATACTCAGCAGCGGACTAAGACCGCGGAAGATCCGGGGTCTCTTCTCCGTATGAGGCCTTTGGTTTGATGTTTATTTTTGGAAACGCCAAACAAGCATTAATAATTATTAATGAAAGCAAACACGAAATAAGTAAACTGACGACGAAATATCGAGAACTAAAGCGAGTCCTGAATTTGGACACGACTAATGTGGATTTAATTAAGGTTTGGATATTTCTTAAACCACCTCCGTTCCACCCTTAGTCCACCACTGTGATCACCAATCGGAGGACAGAATGTCACTAGTTCCAGACCTGTTAATTTAGTTTGTTATAAGTTTTGGTGAACGATTGATTTTTTGTGTATCAAAACTAGGTATGGAAAATTCAAGTCAATGAAATACTTTCTTCGACAATAAAAACAATCTATCATATGACTTCCAACTATAAAATTACTAATAAGTACTAATTAACGAAACGTAATGTGTTTTTTATATTTATTTTACCTTGCTACAGAATAGACAATACCTACACATCATGCAATTTTGATATTACATGCGTTGATTCACATTAAATAAACTATATTTACTGTAAAATGACATGAAAATTACGAGTATCAAAGTACTATATTAACGAGTGATAAAATTATAGTGTTAAAGACTCAATTCAGTGCCAAATGACTACAACATCAATTCTAAATTCTAATCTAATACCCAAACTTTAACCTCAAACTTATTTACAACTCACTTCTGGATTGCTCCTTACATTCCCTCAATAGTTTAACCATGTACACACACAATATCTTTCCAATGGGCACGATAAATCCACCACTGTCACTACACATTTCAGGATTTTATGTATGTATGATTGTTGCTTATGTATAAACTAAATGAGAAATTATATTATATGGATATTTCTGCCATACGATTATAAAAAAAAACGAAAAAGTTTCAAAGACTTTTGTATTTGGCTTCTTCACTAATATTGTATAACCATTTTCTATACCAAACAATTGTTTGGAATCTCACAAGATGATGGCACTATGAGATAATCAACAGATGCGCCTTATCTCAGATAACCTGGAAAGTTTATGATAGCTATCACAAGGTCGTTTTATCACATATACAATAAGTATTGAATAGTATTCGGGTATTCTTTTGAAAGTTTAATAATTGTAAAATGTAAGTAATTAATCTTATGTAACTTAAACACAAATTCTAAATATTCAGAGGCTAATATTTTTTGTTCCGTCCAAATTGAACTAAAATCTGATGATAAACTGCTAAATAGATGTTTGTTAATTTGATCTATTTTAGAAAAATCATAAATATAATATCTATTCAATGAATTACCAATGTAGAATGCAATGCTATCCCTCGCATGCACGTTCTAAATGACTGCACGCAATGTAGTTAAGTTATGAAGAAAGGATTAATTTAAAAACCAAAAAGAAATAAAATAAAAAATATAGTCTTACGAACTAAAGCAGAGGTCAGAAAGTTGGATAGAAACGCTGGAAAGTTAAAAAGAGAAAGAGCTTGTTAGAAAAATGAGATTAAATTACTTTAACTTCAATGACTGAAATTACAGTAGCACTTTTAATGTATTTTAATTATTGCGTTAAAAAAGTCCTGCCGGCAAAGCCGATAGCTTGGTTGATTGGCATAGTTTTTCATGCATTATATGACACCATTTTATGTGCTAAAATCAAAATGGTCGTCAAAATAGACTTCATTCAACTTTAGTTATATGCCAGCTTATATTTTTAGCACGATTGAAGCGCATAGCTTTTCGAGCACTCGTCGCCATTTTGTGATGACATGAAATCAAAATGGCCGACTTACCGATCTCGTAGAATCCTTGTGAAGACATACCAAAGTTACCCACTCAAATTAAAAAGCTCTTCAGTTATCAAAGAATATTATTTCAACAGAATAATATAAAAATGACAAATAACATGATTTTAAACATACAATAATTAGTAACTTGGACAATATCCTTGTAATCAGATTTGAACATTCAGTGTTATTTCTATGCAGTGCATTGTATTTTCATATTCAGGGTTCTTTTAACTAGAAATAAATACGTAAAGTTATTTAAGTGTACGGAGAATTCAATACAAGGAAAGGTTTTTATCAAGGATTTTAATCAAGTTCGCGCAAGATTTGCTACCGTCGCAAATTCGTATTGAATTGAACGTACATTTTACATTTAAAAATATAAGTACATATAACGAGCAGGCAACACTAGCGTGTAAAAGGAAGGTAACAGTGAGGTGTATATGTTAGAAAGAGATACAATAAAACTCACCAATAGGGAGAGAGGCTGCGGAGGCGGGGATGGACGAGGCCCCGCCCCCAGGGGACGGCGGCGCTGTGAGGGCGGAGAGAGCCTAGAAAAAAAAAGATAAATTAATTTATTTGTTAGTCTGCCCCCCGATTATGTAAGGAAAGCGCCGAAAAGCATGTATGAACTCCTTAAACAGTTCGAGTAATACGTTTTAAGCTGTCAAATGATTACGATTTGCGTAGACAATTGGACCTCTGTTTAGTGAAAGCTGAAAGTGCCAAATAGCAGGAAATTAAAAATAAATTGGCAGTCATAGGGACTGCCGATAGAAGTGAAAATGAATATTAAACTTTTTTTTTAAGTGAAAACTTCTTTAGCCGCTTTGAGCACTTTTTGGTAGGGGGTAAACTTGTGGATTCGCGTGACCGTGACCGACATACTCGCGTGACCGACATGTTCGCGAACAGCGACTTGATATGCACTTAATTGGTTGGGCAGCACGTGTTTCAACGCATACTCTGTCTATGTCTGCTTTTCGTACCTCATGACAACCACCTTCACTGCATCATCACGCACCATCAGTTTAAATCACACTCAAGAACTAATTTGTAATGAAGTTTAAAAAAAAAGCAAGGCCACGTTTAATGAAAGCTATCTCACCATATGAGAATTGGAGGGGTCCATATGTGGTGGAGCGAGTTCTACGGAGGCACACTTGTTGCTAGATTTCTTTTTACGCAGGCCGAATTTGCGGCGGTCCTTCTTGACGCTTGGGGACGCGCCTTCCAGTGATACCTGATTAGAAAAAAAGAGGTAAGGCCACATTCAATACGTTCATTCCAAACAAAAAATACAGATAGGTACTACAAATAACAATATAAAATGTACCTACTAATTTAAAAAAAAAAATTTTGTTGGTTGGTTTATTTTATGAATAACTGTAATATAATTTTTACCACAAATAATGAGCCATCTTCGTGCTTCGTGGGATAAATAATTATTACAACGCGTCAACTTCCACTTTTGTTATTTTATTCATCTGGAAACAATATTGATCAAAATTAAACTCATATTTTATTTCTGATCTAAGTTTTTTGAGATTAAATTAAATGTCCACTTCAAGTAATTTCACACTTTTCGAGCGAAGGGATTGGTTGAACGCTTTTCGAGCGAAGAGAAGGGATTTAACTTAACGCTTTTCAAGCGAAGGAATAGGGAAGCATGCCGTCTGACACGTCTACTCGTATGTTTACGCTTGCGCCTGCAATATGATTTCGGCGTGTAAACTTGAATGCACAGTTCGCCGTACAAAATGTACGCTATGAGATGCGCAAACATTATTTTATGTAATCTTTTTAATACTGCTAAAAATATGTAGCTTCATTTCATGTTCCTTGGTTTTCGTAATAAAGTGTGAAAACCTATTCAGAAGAACAAGAGCTAGGAAATACTGGTCTATTTAACCCTGCAACTGCTGTAAAGACTTGCTTAAAACATAAATACATCACCCTAAAAGCAGACCTCCTGCGTACTGTCGAGTAAAAACATGTCCTAATTGATGATCTAAAGTGATCAAGGTCAACAGCTAGGGTTGACTCACGGTAGTAGCCCTGCAACTGCTGTAGACAGTGTTCCTCTTGCTACGTAATATGTATACACCCTAAAAGTAGCCCTCCTTCGTACGGCCGAGTAAAAACATGTCCTAAATGATGATCTAAAGTCGTCAAGGTCCCACAAACTTATCTGACCCGGTGACAGCGTCGCTAGTTAATGTTAAAAATATTTTTAAAAAAAATTGGCAGTCCTAGGGACGATAGTCCGATAGAAGTGAAAACTTTTTTTTAAAATTAAATTAAATAAATTAAAATATAAACCTTAAACCTAAGGCATTAAAGTTTAATTACGAATGTAGTATATTTATATTTAAGACCTTTTGTCTTCGTTACAATGCGGCGACGGTGTCTGTGTCGGTGACGCGAATCCACAAGTTTACCCCCTACCAAAAAGTGCTCAACGCAGCTAAAGAAGTTTTCAATTCAAAAACAAAACAGGCTATACAAATTAGTTCCAATTTTGGCCACCGAGCCAGATAAGTTGCAGGTAGGTATGTAATAAAGTGTGGGAAGATAGAACAACGGCTAGGGTTGACTCACGTCCGTTATAGCCCTGCAACTGTTGTAAAGACAGTTGCGCTTGATACACAAATTATACTATACACCCTAAAAGCAGCCCCAGACAGCCCTAGTACACTTGAGTACAAACATGTCCTAAATGATGGCCTAAAGTAGTCAAGGTCGTACTAAAGTGTGGGTAGGACAACGCTAGGGTTGACTCACGTCGGTGTCGTGGTGCGCCTGCTGGTGCAGCTCGAGCGCGTCGAGGTAGCCCTGCAGCTGCTGCAGCGACAGTTGCGCTTGCCCCAGCTCGCGCGACACGCTCTCCAGGGGACCGCCCGACTCTGTCACACGCAATGCACGCTATTTCCAGTGGATACACTATTAAAATGATTCGTGTTCATGAAGGAACTAGAAGTTTAATTCGCTATAATCCGCCGAAGCAGACAACTCTGAGCTACAGCGTGTAACTTGCAATATTCACCGCCCAGTAAGCCAGCAATTCGCACTGGCACAACACCACACCACAGAAATCTTTCAAATTATTCTCAACGTACGTTTCACTGCGATACCGAAGCATCTTTAGGAGATGTTGACTCGACAATGCCGGCGCGAGTTGCTGGCCTTTTGGGCGGTGAATATCGCAAGCTACACCATACATTTTTCTGGTTTGGCGAAATACAGCGAATTAAACTTCTATTTACTTCATTATCATGGACTTCAGCAAAGTAAAGCCTACTTCTATCCAATATTTGATTATTTTCAGTTGAACTAATCAGTTGTACTAGTGGGAAATAACCTTCTTTGCAGAGTACGTAAAACTCCGAAATAATAAATGCGAAAGTATGCCGTCTGTCTATCTTTTTGTAAGTTTTTCTTGGCACAGCTGTTCAACTTATTACACAAAATTGCTAGACAGTAGAGAAAATATCTAAATTGTATTTTTGTGTAAATGTTGCCGAAGTTAGGGAGCCAACGGTGTTTCAGTTTCGTGCCATAAAACCGTCAGCCCTGCACTTTATGAAGTTGAGAGCTGTATTTAGTAGGTTTACGATGCAAGCATTCTTTGAACAGTATGGGAAAGTTATATACATATAAGGAGCATTAACAAAAATAAAACTCATTCTCAAAGTTGCCCATCGCAAACCAAACGCATGCATGGTAATCTACATGCAGGAATATATTATTCACATTAATGACCGCTTGCGGTTTCAGACTCGGAAATATCTTGCCTGTGCAAAATTTCAGCTTTGGGCTGGGCGTTGATATGTGAATTAGGACTTTTTGATTCCATGAAATTATTCACCTCCATACCTCGGAGGCAACGTAAAACCTTCGGTCCTACCACTGATCTCCCCGGTAGCATCTGCCGTATCATGGGAAGTCAAATCTCCTACAATGTCTAGTCTGCATAAGGGCCCAGTGTCCTGTTACGTTCAGTCCCACAATGTCCGTTTTCCTATACGACGCAATACTGACCCTTCACGTGAACATTGTCGTGTAGATAATTTTGACATTTTCTCGCTGACCCGTTGTCCTAGGTGAGAGCGAAAGCGAATGTACGGATAGTTTCTACGTCACTTTGAATAAGAGTGGGGCGTGTGGATTGAACTGTCTATAACTTATAGATGGCGCCTCTCGTCATGTAAACATCTCTAAATTTTGCTACTTGTTATATATTTCATTTTTAATTTCAATAGTAAATTATATTCACAAAAAGTAGTGTAAGAACGTTAATTAGTCTACAATAGCACTGTGTGAATGTTATCCTACGAGAAAATCACATAATTTAGAAGAAAATCTGGTGTTAAAGTAGTCACGTTAAATCCAAAATATCGTTACCTTGTCCAAGCTTTGCCCACTACTTTCAAGTGTAAAAAGCGAGAAGAGCTAAATGTGTGTGATCTAGTCTAAAAATCGCTATCAACAAACTCCAAAAGTGATATCGGCGAATCTAACCTAAGATATTTTGTGATTAGTGTTTACTTATCATGAGTCAGTGTTGAACTTTTATAAGTTTATTTCAAATACTACCCACAAATTATCAACATCAAAAAACAAGAACCAATACTTCATTAGTACGTTATTTTCGCTGCTATTGAGTAACATCGCCGTGGCGTAGTTTGTAACAGTGCCGCCTAGCCACAGCAGAGACGTGCGATCGAACCCCAACGCCGGAGCGCTTTTTTTCAATTCTAAAAATTTCAAATTTAAATAACTTGACTGTAATAGAAATGGCGTCTTCAGTAAATCTTAAAATTTGCGCAGGATGCAGAAATAATTTGCCTAAAAAAGAATTTATGAGTTGCTCAATCTGCAAATCAAAATACGATTGCGAATGCGCAAACATATCTATCAAGCAATTTGAACATATGGACCAGCAAAAGCGGAACAACTGGAAATGCCCGGAGTGTTGCAGCAAACAACCAAAAACTGGCAACACACTGACACCTGTTAGATCAGCTATCACCAGTCAAATGAGCAGTAAAGCTACTGACGAAGAATCTCCTGAGTCCTTCGTTACTACACGGAAGAAACATAGCAAGTCACCAACACTCGCATCGATGAGTAGTGGCGATGGTAGTAACTTTCTCACAGAGAACACTCTTCGTGACATTTTGAAGCAAGAACTTTCTGCAACTATTCAAAAACTTGTTACTGCACAGCTGAAATCTATTAATGAACAAATTTCGGGATTTGGCGAGTCGATGTCTTTTATAAATGCGCAATTTGAAGAGATGAAAGTAGCATTGGAAGAGAAATCCGCCATTATTAACACATTAAAATATGAAAATTCCCACCTCCAATCATCCGTTAAGGACCTTACAACCAGGTTGAACATCGTTGAGTTACATATGAGAGAGTGCAATGTTGAAGTAAATGGTATTCCTGAACACAAAGCAGAAAATTTAGTAAACACGATGGTCCAGTTAAGCCAGGCTGTCAACAACCCGCTATCAGAGGATGAGATTCTACATGTTACCAGAGTAGCTAAGCTAAATAAAACCACCGACAAGCCACGTTCAGTCATTGTCAAACTGCGTACCATGAAACACAGAGATGCTCTCCTAGCGGCGGTAGCAAAATTCAATAAGAAAAACCCTGAAGATAAATTGAGCTCTCACCATCTAGGAATTGGAGGAGCTCGAGCACCAATATATGTTTCAGAGCATTTAACCCCGGGGAGTAAATCTCTTCATGCTGCCGCTCGCATAAAATCCAAGGAGATGAAATACCGCTTTACATGGATTAGAAACGGAAAGATCTACGTACGCAAGGATGAAATTAGTCAGGCAATAATAATTAAAAATGAAGATAGTCTTAAGCTCATAGTATAATTTCATTAAATAAACAGTTTGAATGTTATGGCTCCCCAGCTTTCACAATGATAGACATGTATTATCAGAATGTGCGAGGACTGAGAACCAAGACTAATGATGTGCTTAAGAATATCTTAATTTCGAACTATAAAATTATTGTATTCACTGAAACTTGGCTTAACTCTAACATATTTGATAATGAACTGTTTGATTCCCGCTATGTCATTTATAGAAAAGACCGTGTGTGTTCTGCATCCAAAAAAGACGGTGGAGGTGTTCTCATTGCTATCTCACGTGAGATCGCATCATCTCGTATTTTAAATTGGGAAACAGACGATGAGAATATGTGGGTGGTATTGGAACTTAGTAACAACCATGTCTCAAAAAGTATTGCACTTTGTGTAGTCTATTTACCTCCGCCAGTCAAACTAGAAAATCTAAATAAATTCTTAGAAAGTGTAGATAATGTAATCAATCACGTTGATGACTTGGTTGTAGTAGGAGACTTTAATCTGGGTTTTATGGAATGGTCTGCTCACGATTCAAATATGACTCCACATAATTACAATAATGCTCTAGGATACTCATTAGTCGATTTTATGTCTATCAATAATTTATACCAATATAATAGTATAAGTAACTGTGACGATAGACTTTTGGACTTAGTGCTTAGTAACTTATCAAACATTAAGGTCACAAAGCCTCCTGACTTACTAAGTAAATTGGACTCGTACCACCCTAGCCTTTTAATAAGTATAGAGTGCGGAAATTTTTCCTTCCTTCGTCCTAAAAGTCGTGTCGATTACAGTTACTTTAAGGCTGACTATAATGCTATTGTTAGAGAAATAAAAAATATTGATTGGCTACATAAATTTTCTGATTGCGAAGATGTCGATGCTATGGTTAAAATATTTTACAAGTGCTTATTTGAAATAATCGATCTATTTGTACCCAAGCATAAGCTTATCTCAGCAAAGTATCCGATCTGGTTCAAGAATAACTTAATCAAACTATTAGCTGAAAAAGATAGGCTCCGCAGAAAACATCGCAAATACAATAACCCCAGAGATAGCTTAGAGTTCCAAATACTTCGTGGTCGTTGTCATAAACTCTTTGATTCATGCCTAAATGATTATAAAGCTAGCACTGAGTCTAATATTTCAAAAAATCCAAAACACTTTTGGAAATACTTTAAAAATAAAAAGAAGGGTGAATCATCTTTACCCGCGTCCATGAAATTGAATGGCACGGTTGCAGATACTGGCTCAGAGATAGCCAATCTCTTTGCTAACCATTTCTCCTCCATTTATACTGTCTCAACTAATTGCATGCCGGCAAATTCACCAAACCAACCAAATAATAATATTCCACAGCTTTCTAAGATGTATATTTTTGAATCAGAAATCCTTAAAAAAATTAAAAAATTAGATCCACAGAAAGGCGCGGGTCCAGATAGCCTTCCTCCCCTTTTTGTTAAGCGTTGTGGTCCTGGTCTTGCTTTTCCACTGACACTTATCTTCAATCGCTCCATTGAAGATGGTATCTTTCCAGAAGAATGGAAGAAAGCGCGGATAGTGCCAGTCCACAAGAAAGGTGATCGCATGGATATCAAAAATTATCGCCCTATATCAATTCTTTCATGCTTCTCCAAACTATTTGAAAGTCTTGTGCACCCCATTTTTGTCAAACACCTTGACAATTTCCTTACCAGCTCTCAACATGGATTCAGAAGCGGTTTATCGGTTCAGACCAATTTGACAAATTATACTTCCGATCTTATAAAAGGTGTAGATAAGGGCCAACAGATTGACGCCATTTACACAGATTTTAGTAGTGCATTTGACAAGGTTGATCACCAAAAGCTCGTCACTAAGCTTTCTCAGTATGGTTTAGGGTCCCCATTGCTCAAATGGTTGGAATCATATTTAGCGCAGCGATCCCAAACTGTTGTTATCAACGGTTTCGAATCGAAAACATATCTTGCACAGTCTGGGGTGCCTCAAGGTTCTCACTTAGGGCCTCTGTTATTCTTGGTTTTTATTAACGACATTACCACAGAAATCAAAAACTGTTCCTGCTCGTTATTTGCTGATGATTTAAAATTATACAAACCAGTCGAATCAGTTGATGATATCAAGCTCATACAGGATGACTTGAATAGAATAATCAACTGGTGTAAAGTCAATAGTATGACCCTAAATGCAAACAAATGTTTTCACATAAAATTTACCCGGAAGAAAAAACCGCTTGTCTCTAGTTACTCAATTAATAATGTTCCTGTGCATGAGTTAATGGAAATTAAGGATTTAGGAGTAACTATTGACAATAAGTTAACCTTCAAATCACATATAAGCAATGTTGTAAATAAAGCCGCGCAGCTCTTAGGATTTATTAAACGTAACACAAAGGCTTTTTCTTCTAGGACTAAAATTCTGTTATTCAATGCGTTGGTAAGAAGCCACCTAGAGTTTGCCAGTGTTATCTGGAATCCATCCTTTAGTGTGCACTCCCAGCGCATTGAAAGTGTACAACGAGCCTTTACTCGACATCTTGCCTTTCACGCTAGCGGTATCTCACACAGGCAACCCTATAATCAGCGACTGACTCATTTCAAATTGATATCTCTTCGAAAAAGGCGGGAAATTCTCGATCAATGCTATCTTCATAAAATTGTACACAATAAAGTAAAGTGCAGCAATATTCTTAATCGCATATCCTTATCTGTTCCACGTAGGTATCCCCGTTGTTGCATCTCGAAAACATTCCATATTCCTTTCGCGAAAACACATCTCGGTCGTCAAGCTCCCATTGCGCGTATTTGTGGCAAATATAATGAATATAATAAAACATTACCAGGCATCGACATATTTCATGACTCATTTACTATTTTTAAGAAAATGCTCACTGATCATATATCCTAGAATTTTGTTTGCTATTTATATTATTAATTTTTTTTTTTTCTCTTACTGTTTCCTGTTAAATTATAATTAAGTAACTATGTAAGTAAGTTTGTATGTTTTTAACACCTAGTATGTAAATTTTTATACCTCACACCTATTGTTAAAATTTTGGTTACATGACATATAACCTTAAATGCTATGTGCACTTATAATTGATTTACGTATAAGAAATAGTTATAATGTGAATGTTCTTGTGTTTGTAATATATGTAAATTGTTAGTGTACTTAATAAATAAATAAAATAAATAAAATAAAATAAAATAACTGACCGACGTGGCCTATGTTGTCGCATAGACAAGTTTGTCGTTTTCTATGACGTCATATCGCCTTGAGTCGCTTCTGTCGCTCACCTAGGACAACGGATGAGGTATAGAGTGCACTTGTGTTTGCGTACAGTTTACATCTCCAGAACGGTCAGTTAATATCTGTGGATTTTATTATGACATTCGCACATACCGACGCGCCAGCCGGCCAGCCGCCCGCCCGGCGTGCCAGACACGAAGCCCGCTTGAGGAGCGCGCGCCGGACTGGTGGGACTAATGAGACCTAATACAATGGGCATGAGTTGACTAATAAGGACTGGCTTTTGGTTCAAGCGACGAGATCACAAGATATGTGCAAAGGGGTCCATCCATAAAGTATGTCACACTAATTTCATGATTTTTTGACCCCTCCCCCGTCCTTGACACAATTGGTCACATATCTTGCAATTTTACATTTACATTTTCATTTATTAAAAAAAAAATCAACGTCTAATCAAACATTTGAAAAAATTAAAAAAACTTGGAAATATTTTAAGTTTTTCGTTAATATGTAGTTCAAAAGCATTTTAACACTTAGATTAGATATAAGATTTTGAAATGTGACATCACGACACTAAGAACCCCTCCCACCCCTTGTCACACAATGTCACACTTCGTCAACCCCCTACCCCCCCCTTAACGTGTGACGTACTTTATGGATGGCCCCTAAGTGTGTATAATGTGTGTCGCAAACCCACCCGGAAACTGGGGTGCGTTTCCACAAGAGATGTGCTATGGTGCTAAGCTACGGATGTGTGTCAAGAATTCACCAATAGCAGCGCATAAAGAGCGATGTAAGCAATAAGTCCGCCGTTGCATACGTAGTTTTTAGTTAACCGTACTTGTTGTACCTATTATTTCATGTGTGCAATAAAGTATTTATCTTGATTTTCATAGCTTAGATCGCCAGATGTTGATCAAGCGCTCCTAATGGTGGGACAAATGTCCTTAGCTCAGCAACGTAGCACATCTCTGGTGGAAAGGCACCCTTATAGTGCCAATGAGAGTAGCGTAGATACTGAACGTTTGATTAGAGCCTTTAGCAAACGAACGCCTTAACTCCTAAGACATAAAGGCGTAACAGTTTTGCTACAGCATTCTGAAGGACTAATGTAGCATCAACACGGATTTTCTATTGAAATACCAATACACTAATTGACATCACATATTCATGTTTAAATAGTTAGTCCTTATTTGTCAATTTCACCACTGAGGAAAAGATTATGCATGAAGTAAAAGGAGGTATCATGATTGATAAGAGGGAAAATATGTTAACATCAGACTCTTAATTTTTTTTAATGATAAACAGCCACAACTGTACTTTATTATACTGTATTCAAATCTTTTTATTGAATATCGTAGACAAAATCTGTATCAACCATGATATTAAATTAAAGAGATTATCAAGGAAAACATGGGGGTAAACCACAATTTTTTGAAAGAATAACTAATGAAAAAACAAGGGTTGTTATCTACCACACTAGTTCAAGCTAATCCTTAATTTTCATTTATAGTACGTCAAACTTATCTGACCCGGTGACAGCGTCGCTAATATATTTAATGAGAAATAAAATTAAAACAAAAACTAATCTTCTATACATATAATAAATAAAAATCAATTGCTGTTCGTTTGTCTCGCTAAAACTCGAGAACGGCTGGACCGATTTCGCTGATTTTGATTTTGAAATGTTTGTGGTAGTCCAGGGAAGGTTTAAACGGTGAGAAAATATGGAAAAATTTGTTAGTTACGACGCGCGGACGCAGCTAGTCAGACATAAAAATAAGTTTGAATTTTGACCACCGGGTCAGATAAGTTTGGCGGGGTTGTACATGCTTATTTTATAAACAAGTTATGAAAGTAATAACACACAGAAAACAGAAAAATAGGTTTGTAAGTATTGAAACGTTTGGCAAGGTAGTGCCCGTTTTCACTAACAATGCCATAATTTTAATAATTAATACCTAACACCGACGGTGAGTTTTCACGTACAATAGGGATGATGACAACTCAATCAAATCAGCAACTCTTTAACAAACTTAAAGCCGCACTTCTAGTATGGAAATTGTATGAAAATCACAATAGTGACGTCATCAAATATCAACGAACTTTTTTTCTTTAGTCTACATTTTAAAATGGTTATCAAACTTAAAACTAACCTAGGATGTGCCTTTCACGTCTTTTGGATGACCCTCTATTTAATAATCAGTTAGAAATAATTTAATTTTGATATAGGCATCATCCCTATTACTGTCAACTACATAGTTGTTCCTAGGCATTGTTGATGCAAGCGGGTATAGAGGTTTCGGCGAGAAGTGGCAGAATATATACTTAATGATTGAGATGCACTAGCCACTTGCCATTTTCACAAACTTGAAATTCGAACTCCGAACGCATAGCGTAGGTTCGACCAATCATATTGATAAATTTTGAAGTGTCACGTCAATTTTCAATATTCTGATTGGCGGAACGTATACTGTGCGTACGAATACGCTGTGAGATCTCATAGTAATGATTATTGTGGGTTCATTACTATTACTATTATATTACTATTACTATTACTATTACTATAATCATTACTATTATTGTGGTAAATAGTTCATTGACGTTTCAATACACGGCCATATAAGGAGTCGGATAATATAAGAAAAGGGATAAACTAACCGGAACAATAGGAAGGGTCGCTTGAACATCTGAATATAGTTTTAAGATCGTCACTATTTTCAAGCTTCAAAGAAGATGAGGCGTTTTGTACCGAACAAGATTTTTTAGCTTCATAACAGTTCTGACCGACAAATAATTGATAAACAGTGTAATTTTTATGTCCGATCTTGTCTTTCAACCAACTCCATTTCTTGTCTGTCTGAGATTGAGTACTCGCTTTAAAAGAGGGATATAGATGAGTGGTATTTTTGATTAATTCATGCCTTCCTTTAGGCAACTGTTTCCTTTCCTTTTTAGGTTTTGCATTAACTTGATCGGCTTGTATCTCTTTCTCATAGTTTATTATCTTTATTGCTCTATCCTGGAAGTCTGAACTGCAGAACCGGAAGCTTTCCGAACTATCAAATATGCTTTTAACTACTGGTTTTGTACCAACTGCACAATCTCTTGTTTGTTTGTAGTTCGAAGTTGCCCTTTCTATAGTTCTAATTACTGCTTCGCTGTACAGACTAGAAAATGTTTCTGTTTGGGTACTGTTTGTACGGTTACCTCGATCAAACACCTGCATTAAATCTACTATATTTTCTTTGCCATTAATATTTTGGCTGATATCAACTTGTGCACTTTTATCTAAACGATTATTTGTAATAGCACAGCCACTTACAGCAACGTCAATGGATTTTTTTTCAATTACATAATTACTAGTGTTAGTAGTGTTATCCGATGCATTTGCAATAGCTACAGAGTAAATTTTTTCATCAAATTGTGTTTCATTTTCTTCTGTACTTTTCATATTTGTGTCGTCATTGTAAATTTTACCTAAAAGCCCTACACCCTGAACTTTGTTGCAATTCATAAGGAGTTTTTCGTGTCTTTTACGCAATTTCAAATATAAAGTGTTGATATCTTTATGTAAAGTAGGCAAGTCTTTGGACAGGGCACACACATTTTCTAAAAGTTGCAATATAAATTTCTCATCTATCAATTTAGGGATCTTTTCAAAAATTGTTATTTCTTCTTGATAATATCTAGGTGAAGAACAACTAGGTTCTTCTTCCGGCGAACGAGCTATATTTTCATTACTTTTCGTATCCCTTTTCTTAGATTGAAACTTAGATGCCAGTGCAGATCTTTTTAAAGACATAATATAAACTGATTTAGGATCTTCATCGACAATCGTGTCTAAAGGATCGTGTTCAGAAATAACATTTTGCATTGTGTTTTGATCTACTTGCCTAAAGTTGGCATCGTCTTTGAATGCATGACATGCTTTAGTATCTATAAAAGGCGTATCTGGACGATGCGCTTTAGATGTGCCATCGCTTAGAGACGGATTCAGCTCGATTTGGTGAAAGTGAATGTTATTATCACAACTATCTATGCTGCTTTTATATGGACTTAATTCTATGCCATCATTTTTTACGTAATTATCATTGTCAATGAAAGGGTTTTGAAAAACCGAACAAGGATTCATAGAATTTTTATTAAATAGTTTGTTAGAATCAGTTACATCGATAAGAAAACAGTCTTCTGAATTTAATTCAATGTTAGAATGCTTTTCAGCAAATTTTAAATTAAGATTGATCGGTTTATGTTCACCAGCATTTGGTGGTTTTTCTTTTAATTTCATCGTAATTGACGCCATTCCTTTGTTAGTAGAATTATTTGTCATTGAAATGTGTTCTAAATTATATTTTGAAATGTCTATAATTACAGAACTTTCATTACAATTGCCTGTTCTAACATTTCCTAACTCATCTCTTGTAGTTTTAGGGAATTTCAAACCATCCCATTCTTTGACCTTGCAAACGGGATTTTTATTTGTAGTTTTACTTTTGTCTTTTGTGGAAAACATAGTAGTTATTTTGTCCAGAACGTCCTTTAAATATAATTGACCAGGGTCAACAAGACTCTTTGTATTTTGTTTAACATTTTCATTCACAATTTCATTGGTTGATATGCTAATTGATACTTTCTTTTGTATAGATACAGCTTGAACATCACATTTGGGTCCACATTCATCCACCTGATCTTCTTCTGTAGTCGAATCACTATCACGACCATTTTCATTCTCATGTAACAAATCTAAATATGCTGCTAAAAATTCTTTAGCAAAATCAGGGGGTATGGATGTTTCACTAATGAGATGATTTATCGTTTCTTGTATCTTTGGTAATTCATTAGATGGATTCGAATTTTCGAAAGGAACTCGTTCATTTGTCTGCTCTGCTGTTTTTTGATTTGATAATTTATCGAGATGGTCAATAAGTGTTTTAGTTATTTTAATGTCATCTTCTCTATTGTGGCCACTACGCACGGTTTCACATACGTATACAGTGTTTTTCAACATTCTTTCTAGTTCTTGGATGCGTCTTTCTTTCTCGAAACTGTCATTAGCTTTGAAGGGCAGTTTACATTTCTTGCCTTTGCATTGAAAACCTACATCACTTTTTTTTGCTTTGATCATGCCATGAAATTGGATAGCTTTTGTGACATTGGCTATCACAGACTTAGATGTTGTTTCATCTTTAGTAAAATATTTATTGGATTGTCTTTCTATCGATTTAGTATTTTGATTTATTTGCTTGAAGTTTGGAGATGAAGTATTATTTAACCAATATTCTAGTAAACATCTGAATAAATTCTTAACTGGATGAATGTTAGAGCGTTCTAGTTTTATATCATACAACTCTTTTACAATCTGGTTTAAATATTTTTTTATAGTCACATTTTTATTGGGTTCATTACAATTTCTAAAGTTTTCAAAAATTGAAATCATAAGTTTTTCTGCAATAGCATCATATTCTGAAGCAGTCAATGTGTTTTGTAGTCCTTTATGTTCAGTATTATCTACTTTAACTTGAATGTTTATATGTTTTACTGGAGATTCATATTCACCTATATTTTCTATTTCAACAGCTCTCGGTCCTTTATACTTACCCAATATCATAAATTTATTTAATGACTTTCTAAGAGGCGGTTCGTCTAGCAAATTCTTGTATTTGACAAGGTTAGTAGATTTTTTGCTTTTTCTGATAACTGGATTACCTAGTGCCCCATTCATTCGAGAGAAAAAGAAAACATTCTGCGTATTTTTAATTTTATGTGATTCTTTCCTGTTACTGCTGTCATTTTTTATATTTTTAAGTTCCATATCTGTCTTTAGCAACTCTTCATTAACATTAGTTAAAGAATATGCTCTTTGATAAGGAGAGTTCAGAGAATACTTTCCCATTAATGAGGACATATTAATATCAGGAGACTTAAAATTGAATTCCAGATCGGTACTATGCATTTGTTTCTCAGCATCAGTTGTCTGAACAGAAGTGACTAACGATTTATCAACATATTTTGTTACAATTTGTTCGTATGTTTCTTGGACATAATTCATCGAAGACAAACTTTTGTGGGTTTCGATTGTATAATTTTGATATTCAAAGGGACTGTACGTCATAGGCACGAGTTGATTGTTGTTATTATTATAAATCCACGTTTCATTTATATTAGGAGGATAATCAGATTTGGGGGTGAAATCATAAATGTTAGGAGGAAGAGTTAATAGTGGATAGGCCAGCATCTGCGGAACTTCCCAATGCTCTTGTACGAACTCCAAAGAGCTTTCCAAGGTGCTTAACTCGGAAGCATCTACGAAAGTAGAAGTAAGGATTAGATATTAATTTTAAAAAGGGGAGAACTCTTTAACTACTGTTATTACCAGGATCAGTCTACAAGGTTTTAATGGTTACAAAGCATTTCATGTCAATACTTACGCGAAGATGTGTCAGTAGGAGGTAGATCATCGAGCGGGGCATGGATTTTAGGAACCGATTCTCGCGCACCAAACGTCAGCAAATGCTGTCTATATAACCTGCAAAGAGTTTTTAAGTAATTCTAATTATCTGATTCAAAGCAGACGATAAGTTTTTTTATCCACTACAAGCTAGCCCTTGACTGCGATCTCACGTGATGGTAAGAAATGATGCAGTCTAAGATGGTAGCGGGCTAACCTGTTAGGGGCATGGCAGTTATATTAAACCCATACCCCTTCGGTTTCTACACGGAATCGTACCGGAACGCTAAATCACTTGGCGGCACGTCTTTGCCGGTAACTAGCCACGGCCGAAGCCTTCCACCAGGCCAGACCAGGGAAAATTCAGAAATTATAAATTCCCAAATTGACCCTGCCGGGGATCGAACCCAGGCCCTCCGCACGTTAAGGCAACAGCGCTACACACTGCGCCACGGAGGTCGTCATTGAGCTCGAATTCGTATCGTTGAGCTATTGTGAGTAGTAGACATAGAACTAGAAGGGTGGGTTTTGACTTTTGACTATGCTAAAATCTGCAGAACTTTCCTCAAAATATAATTGCTTAAAACGCACTTAACCTCAAAATGTGCCTGCCTTAGAACCCCAGAGCCTATAGGTTGTAAACTCAGAGCCTATTAGTTTAGTTGTGCAGCTGCCTTCCATTAAACAAAACAATGAATAGATTATGCCCGCGACTTCGTCCGCGTGGATAAGGGTTTTGTTCCCCGCGGGAACTCATTTTAAGGCTCCGGTATAAAACCTATTCCTATACCAAAGTTCATCAAAATCTCTTGAACAGATGGGCCGTGAAAACGTAGCAGACAGACAGACACACATTCGCATTTATAATATTTAAAAAACCCGGCTGAGTTTCTTGTGGGCTCTCGCTCTTCTCAGACCAGGGCGCGTTTGGAACCCTCGTAGCTTTAGTTTTAAGATACCGTATCAAAAAAACAATAAAATTATCACCATCATGTTTTATATGTGAGGAATGGACGTCAATATATGAACCTAAATTAAATAAATGATTGATTGATAATATTAGTATGTATAAACTACACTCAATATACGAGTAGTTCAGCAGTCACCTGTGAGCCTTCAACACGTTGAGCCACGTCCTGAACACGTCCGGTGTTTTCGCCCTCAAGTGGTATATAAACTCGTCCGCGTCGATGTCTATCCGGCGTCGCCTGGCCTTCGCGGATATGACGGACAGTCCGACGTCCACGGAGCCGTGCAGCCGGCCGCGCGCCACGTCCGTGGGAGAGCGGGCGTACACTAGAATACCGCCGTCTACTACGAAGAAACGCTGGGGGAATACCATTTTGGGTTTGAGACTTTTTGAAGTGAAAACTTCTTTAAGCGCGTTGAGCACCAAAAGAAGTATTGAAGAAGCCAAATGTGGATTACGCGTGATCGACACCGTTCTTCTTAAGACAAAAGGTCTTAAGTATAATAAATTCGTAATTAAACTTTAATACCTTAGTTTTAAGGTTTATACCCATTAAAGAGGTTACGCAGTTATTTGCACTGACAAACAAGTATAAATTACAAATTTAAAACAACCCCTGACATAATATGGAAGTAACATATAAAGAAAAAATCTGATGACCTTCAGACGGATGAACAGATTTTCATGAAACATGGCTAGGAACACTCGGGATAAAATTATCAATGACACAAAAAAAACTAAACGAAAATCGGTTTATCCGTTTGGGCGCTACGATACTGTTACGGGCTGGGGTTATGTTAACCAGAGAGAGATGCTGTTTGTTTCACAATAATTTATTGGTCTTACATAGTCGAGGGCAACTGGTACACTGTACACTTATCTTCTCTTGTCACGACTTCTTCCATCATCTCGAGGTTGTCGCTTCGTTGACTGCTGATTTGTAACTCTGTTTATGTCTGGACGCAGCGCCTTTTTATACCCCTCAGGCCGATATTCCAGAATATAAAACTGTTCAAATTCAAATACTACATGATTTCTTCTTAATTTCAGTAGACCGGTAACATTTCAAAAGAGGTATTACTGGCTAAATCCCCAATAAAAACATTAACACCATTCTGTCCCTTTTTCTCATTTGCCAAACCCATTCTTTCCTTATCTCTGTCACTAGACAGCTGGCTTGTCGTAGAACGTTAATTTTGACTGATAATTACTTGACATAATGGTTGTTTACTTAGTTACGCGTAAATTCACCTAGTTACGCGACACTGCCCCCTTCTAAAAGAAATGCTCGTCCCGAGCATTATTACTGCCTTGCCAGACGATCTACATGTTCAAACTAAGCTTGACTTCGTAAGGGGTGTAGTACCCGGCAACTTATTGATCACCTTCTCTTTCAAACTTACTTCAATCTTAATGTCTACTGTCTCCATTTCTACCGCCTCCACCGTCTCCTCCATCTCTACCGTCTCCGCTATCTCTACCGTCTCCGCTATCTCTACCGTCTCCGCTATCTCTACCGTCTCCGCCATCTCTTCCGACTCCACCATCTCTACCGTCTCCGCCATCTCTTCCGTCTCCACCATCTCTTCCGTCTCCGCCATCTCTACCGTCTCCCCCATCTCTACCGTCTCCTCCATCTCTACCGTCTCCTCCATCTCTACCGTCTTCGTCTCCTCAGCCAACTTCTCCACGGCAAGCTCTGCCGTCACCTTCACGGCAACCTCTGCCGCCACTTTCCCCACGATAACCTCTGCCGCCACCTTTTCCACGACAACCTCTCCCGCCACCTTCTCCACGACAACCTCTGCCGCCACCTTCTCCACGACAACCTCTGCCGCCATCTTCTCCACGGCAACCTCTGCCGTCACCTTCTCCGCGGCAACCTCTGCCGCCACCTTCTCCGCGGCAACCTCTGCCGCCACCTTCTCCGCGGCAACCTCTGCCGCCACCTTCTCCACGACAACCTCTGCCGCCATCTTCTCCACGGCAACCTCTGCCGTCACCTTCTCCGCGGCAACCTCTGCCGCAACCTTCTCCGCGGCAACCTCTGCCGCCACCTTCTCCACGACAACCTCTGCCGCCACCTTCTCCACGGCAACCTCTGCCGTCACCTTCTCTGCGGCAACCTCTGCCGCCACCTTCTCTGCGGCAACCTCTGCCGCCACCTTCTCTACCGCCACCATCTTCTCTAATGCCGCCCACTCTAGCGCCGCCTTCTCTCGTCTTCTCCGCCTCCTCTCCTCAACTTCGTCCTTCGCCTTCCGCAAACTTTCGCAACAACTTTGCAATTTCTCGATCAATTGTCCTAATCGTGCATCAAAGTTGACTAGCCAATGCACAACAGCCTTGTTGTCGGAAGGACGCGTGCGGTCTCCTGCAGATTCCACCATTGCACGTATGGTGACACCCTCTTTTGTTGCCCTCGGTACCACAGGCATCTCTCTCGATCCCACTTCTGACACCAATTGTTACGGGCTGGGGTTATGTTAACCAGAGAGAGATGCTGTTTGTTTCACAATAATTTATTGGTCTTACATAGTCGAGGGCAACTGGTACACTGTACACTTATCTTCTCTTGTCACGACTTCTTCCATCATCTCGAGGTTGTCGCTTCGTTGACTGCTGATTTGTAACTCTGTTTATGTCTGGACGCAGCGCCTTTTTATACCCCTCAGGCCGATATTCCAGAATATAAAACTGTTCAAATTCAAATACTACATGATTTCTTCTTAATTTCAGTAGACCGGTAACATTTCAAAAGAGGTATTACTGGCTAAATCCCCAATAAAAACATTAACACCATTCTGTCCTTTTTTCTCATTTGCCAAACCCATTCTTTCCTTATCTCTGTCACTAGACAGCTGGCTTGTCGTAGAACGTTAATTTTGACTGATAATTACTTGACATAATGGTTGTTTACTTAGTTACGCGTAAATTCACCTAGTTACGCGACAATACCACAGACAGATACACAAACAGACACGTTAAACTGATAACACCCCTCTCTTTTTGCGTCGGGGGGTTAAAAAGACATATTTGTCTGCTTAGGGGAGCCCAAGAGGAGATTTTTTGGATTTACTCCGGCGCGTCAGATATTGATAGCGTATACGCCCCACGTGTCTCTGTTATCGGATGTGTGTTAATCTCCCGGTTTGCATGGTGGGATTGGCCGTACGGAAGTAAAAATATTTTTAAAAAAAAAGATCCACCGCGTCAGATTTTCCGAGGAGATGTTAAGTGGACCCAAAGGAAGCTCCTATTCAAAATACTGACGATACTGACGTAACGCAAAGACACTGCGGTTTTTTGAAAACAAAACAAGTCTATCTTCAATTTAATAATTAAATAAAATGTGTGTACCTTGTGCCACCCCTTTAGCGGCCATTTGCGCTTCTTGTGAAGGTACCCGTTGAAAACTTCTGGACGTTTCTCGAACCGTTGACCGTCCTTCAACCCTTCCAGGACCTCCCATTCGCTGCCGCGTCGACGGCTGTAAAAATATATAAATTTTATCTGTGATCATCGAGATAATATGGGAAAATGCTTATCTAGTCTCTTCAATAAGATTGTACATATCAGATATGATATTACTCTCAGGGACATTATTATTAAACGCAGTCAGGAATCTTCAAGGGTGTGCAGACTGCAGATGGATATATGGCAAATCCTAAGGACTCCTTTGAGCCCTCCTGTCAGCGCAATAAACGTAAGGTAACACGAGAAAATGTTTTTTTAAGAAATCCATACTCCAACAGTTACAACTCGTTGACCATGGGCCAATAGGCGGTGCGGGAATCGAGGCAGTGTCTCTTTAATCCTTAGCTAATTCTGATTCGCGGAGAATTTTCCCCAGTGATTTTCGTTCAGCCGATACAAAATCGGCTAAGGCCTTGAGAAGTATTGACGATATTGGTCTCGTCGAAGCAGTTTGAGTCGGATAGCGACCGGCGCGTCTGTCTCCTGCGCCGATAGTAAAGAGAGAAGACTAGCAACTGACGGTGGTGATACCTTCTAGACTTGCCGCTTCTCGGTGGACAGAGACGCGGTCTCGCCGGAGCAGTTTCAGAATGATAGCGAACGGCGCGTCTGTCTCCTGCGCCGATAGTAAAGAGAGAAGACTGCAGCATCTGTGATGATGTCACCTTCTAGACTTGCCGCTTCTCGGTGGACAGAGACGCGGTCTCGCCGGAGCAGTCTGAGCCTGATAGCGACCGACACGTCTCTCCTGTGCGATAATAAAGAGAGAAAACTAGCAACTGACGGTGGTGATACCTTCTAGACTTGCCGCTTCTCGGCGGACCGGGACGCGGTCTCGCTGTAGCAATCTGAGCCTGATAGCGACCGACACGTCTCTCCTGTGCGATAATAAAGAGAGAATACTGCAGCGTTGGAGGATTATGTTACCTTCTAGACTTGCCGCTTCTCGGCGGCGGCGGCGCGGGTCTCACGGAGCGGTCCCCGCTATCGGCGGACAGGGAAGCCGTTTCGCCGGAGCAGTCCGAGTCGGACGGCGCCCGGCGGAGCGCCGCCGCCCGGCCTGCGGCGCCGCGCCGTCTTTCCCCTAAAGATAAGGATAAGGAAAATAAGACCATGATAGACGGATAAAACTCTTTAATGCACACTTAAAACAAAGACAATAAACAAAAAGGTTAAAAGAAAAAACAGAAGGTGCAAATGCGGTCTTATTGCTGAAGCGATCTCTTCCATTCAACCTTTGGCGAGAGGAGATTATCAAACAAGAGCGCGGGATGGATTGATGATTATATCAATTCTTATAAAAACTTTCAAGTTTGAAGTTCAAGGCAATTTTTTAGCTGATAAGCACAACGCAGAACATATTTTGTGGTCACTGCTACATGGAGCGCTTACATTTGGTCGGTTTGGCCGTATTCGACTAAAGTTTTCGGTTACCAACTAATGTAAACTATAATTCAGCTGGAAGGTTTCAATCGCAGCCCGTTTGCGGTATTCGACCCACCACCACCTACCACTACACCCCATTAACGTCCCACTGCTGGGCACAGGCCTCCGCTCTCAAAGGAGATAGGGAATTACAGCTTAGACCCACGACTTCCTAAGTTCCTCCGCACATCCGACGGGGCTCCAATGCGAGCCAGCGTAAAACTTATTACGATTGGCCGTATTCAGTCATAACTGACTTACGGAAACTTATTTGATTGAATCGTGCCATAACACGTTAGCAAGTATAGTAAAATTAGCTATTTACTAGTACCTTTTATTTATTTATATTAAACAAAGGACGTCACTCTGACACGTCTAGGAGATGTTTGCAAACTTGCTCACTTCCTGCTCAACGTGTGATCATGACAAGCAGTAAATTTACCTGCCTATTACGTCATCATTTCAACGCATTGCCGGCTACACTGCAGAGCACGGGCTTCCTCTCGAAACGAGGAGTTGCCCACAGTCCACCACGCTGGCGAATAGCGGATTAGCGGATAGCAGACTTCACACCATCGAGAACATTATGAAGAACTCTCGGACATGCAGGTTCGGAAGCGGTTATAGCCGGATTGGTTTAGACATTCGACCTCCTATATATTTATGTGTCGATCCCCGGGCTCTACCTTACCTCTAATTTTTCGGATTGATGGCGCTTTTAGAAATTAAATATTCATTTTCTTCGAACGATGAAGGAAACCCGCCTACTGCATACGGGCTGTTGTGTTATTCTCTGTATTAAAATATTAGATATCGTCCGTCCACCTGGTGAAGGGTCTGCCAACGTTATTCCAGTAATTTCCAACCTCTATCAGTTCAAATCAAATCAAATCAAATATTTTTTATTCAAATAAACTTTTACAAGTACTTTTGAATCGTCAAGTGAATCTACCACTGGTTCGGAATGCCATTCCTACCGAGAAGAACCAGCAAGAAACTCGGTGGTTGCTCTTTTTAAATAATTCATTTACAATTACTATATCAATGTGTACATAAGTAACCGCTGTCCCCAGCATTGCTGGAGCGATCAAATCCATGCTCCTCTATCATTTACATAATCTTCAACAGTATAATAAGCTTTTTTCAGGAGCATACTTTTAATGGATTTCTTAAATTAGTTTATTCAATTCATGTCAAAGACGGGCAGACAGGAAGTAGCCCCATTCCCGCCGGTGGCACCCGTTCACGAGCATGACGCATGATCCCGCCATTGCTTCGCTCGACCATATTAATTGAGGGAACGTAACAACTCGCGCAACAACAATGCGCCTAACCCATAGCCACTTCCCTTCATTTAATCCCGGAAAATTAAGTTCCCGCGGGAATCAAAATAGGCGAAGTCGCGGGCTTCATCTACTGGTTTTATTTAGTTTCTACGCGGTTCTCAAACCAACATCCCTGTATACTGTATAGGTATAGTAATTTATCGAACATAGGTGATTTTTATAGCTATGAAGCAACACTCGTGCCCGTCTTTGACATGAATTGAATAAACAAATTTAAGAAATCCATTAAAAGTATGCTCCTGAAAAAAGCTTATTATACTGTTGAAGATTATGTAAATGATAGAGGAGCATGGATTTGATCGCTCCAACAATGCTGGGGACAGCGGTTACTTATGTACACATTGATATAGTAATTGTAAATGAATTATTTAAAAAGAGCAACCACCGAGTTTCTTGCTGGTTCTTCTCGGTAGGAATGGCATTCCGAACCAGTGGTAGATTCACTTGACGATTCAAAAGTACTTGTAAAAGTTTATTTGAATAAAAAGATATTTGATTGATTGATTGATTGATTGATAAAAGGTAGTGATTAAATCAAGGCCGTCCCATAAACCAGGTAATTGGGTATCCGACCTTGCCGCCTCGTGTCGGCGCCCTCACTAACGTGATTTTGTCATGTTATGGACTCACCCTGCCTCTGTAGTATTGACAAAAATAAGCAATCCTAAATTTTACTCAAACACAAGTTTGTGTGTTTACCACCGTGGTTTATTACAGTACTAGCTGATCCCCGTGACTTCGTCCGCGTGGATTGAGGTTTTATCAGGAACTCTTTAAATTTTTGGGATAAATAGTAGCTTATATGTTTTACCAAACTATAACTTATCTCTGTGCCAAATTTCATCAAGATTCGTTCAGCCGTTCCGGCATGCATACATCCATACATCCAAACTTTCGCATTTATAATATTAGTAAAGATAACAGCTATATTTATAGTTTATAGCTGGAGCCCTGGAGTAGGGCTCCAGCTGAAAATCAGCGTTGAATGCTCTTGTAATTTATTGCAAGGCATTCTGCACTAAGCTGAGCCGATGCCTTCTTTCAGGTTGTGCCACACACAAGAAGTGTTATCAGAGTGCCTCTATTACTTGACCATGAGTTTAATGCTCGAGTGCTGGAAGCGCCATGGTAACATTTAAATCAATGTATTGTAACGTCTGGCATAATCCACTACCACCACTACAGCTCATTAACGTGCCACTGCTGGGCATAGGCCTCCACCCTCATAGAAGAGAGGTAATTAGAGCTTAGACCCACCACGCTGCTCCAATGGCGGCTTTAACAACTATTATCATGATAGTGATAATAACCGGGACCGATGGCTTAACGTGCTCTCCGAGGCACGGGGGTGAATTTCATTTTACTCAATTATGGCCCGACCCGAGACTAACCCGGGACCTCGTCAGCCGCAGTCGAACATGCCAACCACTATAAAGCTGAGAATAAATAGGTCTTCTTTCTTTCTTTATAACTACATAGAACCTGAAACTCACTCTTGCTCTCCAGTCGAGTCGGCTCGGTGGGGACATGCTTGAGGCCGGTCTGCGACATCTTCCCGCTACAGCCGCCCGACAGGAACCATCGTAAGTCCACTGCAAACAACACAACAGTACATTACTGCCCGGGACGAAAATAAAGCAATTCACGGCTGAGTAATATTGGAAGGATGAGGCGAAGCCGGAAACTTCCCGAGTGATTTTAAAAGGACGAGCTCATGTTGAAGTAAGAGACAAAAATCATGTAATTCTATCTCATTCTTTCAAGCGGTATGCATGAATATGCATTCCTTTATCGTAAAATCTACCGCTAGACACTATCAATTTCAGTTGCACGAAGCTATAGGTAAAGACTGGAGTGCTTACTCTATTACTCTGTACCTAATTTGTCTCTCTCTCACTGCGTCGTATTCCTCATTACTGGGGGTCGTGACCCCTTTCCATTAATCACATAATGGTAGGAGACAGGAGTTTTCTTGGGATAATAATGCGGTGGGTTCCCACGACCTTCCGCATACGATTCGACTAAGTGCATTTAAACTCTCTAAGTTTTTGTAACGATTATTATCAGATGTTAGTGATAATAACCGGGACCGGCGGCTTAACGTGCTCTCCGAGGCACACACTATCTAATTTAAGTTTAATTAAACTGAATTAAACAGAGAAGTTAATAAACTTAATTATATCATTTTTAAACATTCGATTTTAATTTCAAACATAAATCTGACTCTAGATATTTTAAGCTATTTCCTTATGGACTACAAAGTGTATATTTAGTTACACTGTGTATTCCGTATTTATCAGCTTTCATCGAATCAGCTGTTAATAATATCATTAGCCGGTGCCAAGATTGGACTTGACGTGACTGCATACTATGTCTATATGTATACTCCCACGAACTTATCTGACCCGGTGACAGCGTCGCTAGTATATCATACTAATATTATAAATGCGAAAGTGTGTTTGTATGTTGGTTTATTGGTTTGTCCTTTAATCACGCCGCAAACAAGTAACAGATCGACATGATTTTTTGCATGCAGCGTATTGTTGAGGACGTAACATAGGCTACTTTTTATCCGGTAAAATTAAGGAATTTCCGTGGGAATTGAAAAATCTTATTCTACGCGGACGGAGTTGCGGGCATCAGCTAGTATGAAAATAAAATAAAAACAAAAACTAAACAAGCATAAAATTCAGTTCCAATTTTGCCCACCAGGACAGATATTTTGGTGCGACTATAACGTTATAGTTAAAAATACTACAACGGACATCTTTGTTGGTTCTAACGACTTTGCCTACAAATCATTAAAAAATCAATTTTAAAAACAAGCTTTATCATCTGCCATATTGAATTTACTGTGACGTCATTTTATTTTTCGTATTCTCGGCAAACCCTTTTAATTGATACAAATATTATCATGGGGGTGTGTAAAAAATAAGTAGTCCGCAATCTTTGGGAGTCCGCCATATTGGATTTACAATGACGTCACTTAGGTAACCATCACTATTATTCAAACTAAACGCTAATGAAAAATTTTAGCTCAATCGGTCAGGGATAACTGTTTTAGATATAAGTTAAGTTAATCGTATCGGAACGCTAAATCGCTTGGCGGCACGTCTTTGCCGGTAGGGTGGTAACTAACCACGGCCCACGGCTTCCTTGTCCACTATGTTTTATTAAAACATATTTCATAACATTTTGGTACAAAAACAAAAACAAACAAAATGAGAGCTACGATGCACAGACAGACACACAGATACACAGATTTAGACGTTAAACTTGTAACATAATATCTCTTTTTGCGTTGGAGATTTAAAATTGCAGTTTTATAAGACGTATCTTGATATACCTAAAATAAGGACTATAATAATGAAACAAGAGCGTTAACAATATTAAAATAATACTGCTTTAAGCGATGGTACTAAGTAATAACCTCCCTGTTACGACTACACCTGCAGTTGTAATAAATTCAACGCCATAGCTGGAAGTGGGTCAATGGCACATTTAATTGCAGTTTTATTACTTCTTATCTATTCAACGATTATACGCGCCCATTATCATTCCTTGAAGGTGAGGGCATTACTTAAAGGTAAGTTTCTGATCAAATTACTGTTAAAAGCTGGGGGAAAGTTGAGGACATATTATAATAAAGATATTTTTTTGTGACAGGTGATTACGTCGAAAGAGGGTGTTCGTCGAAGGGGGAGTTCGGATTATATTTATATATTTTAAGGGTTCCGTACTAAAATGGCAAAAAATGAGCACAATGATTAACTGCGGAGTTTCTTCGGCTATTCCTAGTAGAACCAGTGGTAGAGTCCAACTAATACGTATCATTAGAGGCGTGTTGAGCGCTGGTGTCTTAACGTGCTGAGGTCCCGGGTTCGATTCCCGGCAGGGTCTGTTTTGGAAGTTATAATTTCTGAACATTTCCTTGGTCTGGCCTAGTTCGCGGCTTCGGCGTGGCTAATTACCATTCTACCGGCAAAGACGTGACGCCAAGCGATTTAGCGTCCCGGTACGATTCCGTGTAGAAACCGATAGTATGGGTTTTTAAATGGCCTGCCCCTAACAGGTTAGCCCGCTACCATCTTAGACTGCACCATCACTTACCAATAGGCGAGATCGTAGTGAAAGGCTAACTTGTAATAAATATCTGTATGTTTGTTTAAAAGATTATATTAATTTGCTGTCGATTTTTTGCGGATTATGGAAATAATTAATTTTCCGGCTCCATAATTTGCAGACGGTAATTTCTTAATTTAATTAAATAAAGTAACAATAATATTTATGTTTCTGGAGCTACGGAACCCTCGGTGGGCGACTGAGACTAGCCCTGCCTAGTTTTTGTACCTATTATACGCCAAGTGCTTTGCGCAGATTGCGTATTTCCGTTTCCGCCTCGAAACGCGTACGGGTTTGATGTGCTAACTCTCTTTTCCAACTCGTGTTCAATATAAGTAAGGCACTCAAGGCGATAAAGCACGTCCTCCAATCGGCAATCGCGCACGTGTTTGTAACGCAACTGTTATTCTAAACACGTGTTCAAGGCGATGCATGGAACAGCATGAAGTTCGCGCGCAAACTTCACCGCTTGCGTCTCGCCTGCGCGGCGGCCAGTCGCCATTTTGCATTCGTTTGTGCTTCCACTGTATACGTGCAGCGTTGTATACATGCAGCGTGGACTGCGTTTTCGACTAATATGGAACGATTAAAGAATATACTTAGTGGTATTGTGGACAATTTTGAAGTCGTAAACTATGACGGAGAGGATGATGATTACCGATGCAAAATTCGATGCTGTTTATCTTGTGAAGGTGATTATGACAAAAAGTGTGGTTATTTCATTGAAAAATTTTCGGAGTCAACTCAAACAAACTGGATTATGTTGAAACGAAATTCGCGCCAGATACGGTATGATTTCAGAAAAGTATTTGTTTGTCATCTTTCGGAAAGGAACAAAACCAAAGATAAAAAGAAAGGTGTTAATAGAAACTATAATTGCAAAGCGAATATTATGATTAAATTTCTAAAAGTAACTAAAAGTACAATAAAAAATTCACCATTAATTAAACGAGGATTGAATGTTCTAATTGAGATAAACTATAATCATTCCCACACTGTCCAGGTCGCCCAAGCATTGAGCCTACTGCGTTGTTCCGAAAGCACGATAAAGCAATTTGAATCGTATTTTGAAAGTGGAATGACACCTGCAGCAGCAAAATTGAATCATGAAATAGCAATCATTGAAGAATGTAAGCAGAATGCTCATATTAATTTATATAATGCGCAAAGAAATCCATGCGACCGCCAAGTAGCTCATCTGTATGAACAATGGCGCCGGCGAACCGAACCAATAAATAGAGCGGAAAACAGTGTAACTGTTAAGAGTGAAAACTTAGACGATGATGTTAAAATCGAAAACAGTATAACTATAACTATTAACAATGAAAACTTTGACAATGATGTTAAAAAGGAAAACAGTGAAACTATAATTATTAACAATGAAAACCTTGACAATGCTGTTAAAAAGGAAAACAGTGCAACTATAACTATTAACAATGAAAACTTTGACAATGCTATTCAAAATATTAAAGCCCAGTGGCAAAGAATTACTGATATCTTGGAAAATGATTCAAATGATGCATATACTGAAATTCTTACAAAGTTTGGATCTGATTTGTCAGATCTACAAACTACATCGAATATTATATCATTTATTCAATCAGGACGACCAGCCAAGTCGGAAACTGTGAAAAGAAAACGTGTTTATAGTAATGCATCAAATACTGATGATGATGAGCCTCCTGCCGAAAAACATTGATTTTATAAAATTAAGTATTTTTAATATACGTATCTAGGAACGTTGATTGCCTTGATAGATTGTATTATAAAATTAAAAACTTTGTTTGAGTTTGCTTGCCTATTCATCAAACGCCTTCAAAAGTTCAAACAAACAAAGATTCCGTGCGTATGTAATACTGCCTTCTATTGAACATGAAAATAAATACGCCTATCAGAGCGCATGCCCCTTGCAAAGCCGCCCGCGATTGGAGGACTCCTGCCTTGAATTTAGAACGAGTTCAGAAAGGAAGTAAGCGTTCTATTGAACACGCAAACGGAAGTACGCTACCCTATTCCTATCATAATATTTTAATATAAATCATCATACGAGTATTATTACAATTAGACATACATACCTAAAATTGCGATAGGATTTTTTAATTTCATGATAACTCAGCAACTATTCACACTCATATACACACAGATATTGTCACTCACACATACACAATGACCATCATACGAGTACCTAGTTCATAGTCACAAAACAGAGATCACAACTCTCGTATATAACAAAAACATTTTTATTCCATTCTATTAATTATTTAGTCAAAGTTCGTAACTAGCACTGTTCACTTTTTATATACCGCTAGAATCTAGATGATGCCCGCGACTTCGTCTGCGTGGATTAAGGTTTTTAACTTCCGCGGGAAATACTTGAATTAACCGGGATACAACCTATCCCTGTACAAAATTTCATCAAAATCGGTTGAAAAGATGGGCAGTTAAAGCGTAGCTGATAGACAGACACACTTTCGCATTTATAATATTAGTATGGATAGTGTGGACTATTGACTAGAACTAGATGATCCTAGCGACTTCGTCCACGTGGATTTAGGTTTTTGCAAAAACACTTGGGAACTCCTCCATTTTCCGTCTTTGTCAAAATCGGTTGAAAAGATGGGCCGTAAAAGCGTAACAAATAGACAGACAGACACACTTTCGCGTTTATAATATGAGCATGAATATGGATTATAATATTAGTAGGTACTAGGTACGGATATGCATAGGAGGCCGATGTCTTAAACGCTAGGTGATTACTGATTACTACCGCTTTTCAAACAACCCTAATTGGCGATTTGACCACAATTTGACACTAGTCTAATCAGCAATTGCAGCAGCAAGTCTAGTCTAAGCAGCCTTTTTTCAAACGTCAAAACGCGGGCTTAGTATGGGTTTTTAGGGACTAGTGACGTCATCAAAGTTCGACGCACTTTTTTTTTTTTTTTTTTTTATTACTATGATCGATAGTTTAAAATACTTATTCAAACATAAAACTAACAGGGAACGTGGTTATTATGACTTTGGGGAGATCCTCTATTTAGTAATCGCTAAAAAATAATTTATTTGAATAGTTGTCAAATAACCAATTTATCAGTTAGCCCGCAAATGCGGACTGACTGATGAGAGCTTGGCCTTGTAGGTATTTCGGGACCAGTATGGGCTTGTCGGTATTGGGGTCCGAGCAAGTGACCTTCGGTGATATTTGGCGCACGCTAAACTCGGGTCACGCGTAGGCGGTAGGGCACGGACGTTATCGAGCACAAAGCCTTTCTGTGGAATTCGACGACCTATATACCTTCCCCCGAGGGCTTGATCTATTAGGGGATCGTGTGAGAGCTTACATCTCACCTAGCTTGGATTTCGAGCGTCGAAACTTGGTCGAGACAGAGTAAATTGGAGCTTAATAACTTCGATTTAAGGTGGAACACTCAATAACGCCGATTTCAATTTCGCAAGGTTGAGTTTCAGAGAGTGGAGAGAGTTTCGCCTTAAGGAGGTTTAAAGCGGCATCACTGAATTAGGCCCTTCCCCTGGTATGTTTTATGGTATTTCTTGTTGATTTTTTTTGTACAGCCGAAGCCGAATAATTAGAAAAATAAGAAACTACCAACCAACCCCCGACTGTGTAATGAAATCGTCATCGTTCATAGATGCGTGCGTGTTAAAAATTGCGTAGGAACTCCTTAAACAGTTCGAGTAATTTTCTTAGACAATTATTGGGCCTCTAATCCAGAGTAACATCGCGACTCACGAGCGAAACGAGCGCGGAAATTTTTCTTTACCCCTACGAAACTATCCAGGGCCTCTTGGCTACACGCCTGTTGTGGGTGATGGTACCCACTTACTCACGTACATATTTCCGATTCAACTTAACCGATTGAGGACTTTGGACTTCCGAGGCCCGTAGTAAGGTTCCATCAACATTGGTGAGATATAGATTCTTATATTAACCCTATAGGGATGGCACTGGCTTTTAGCCATTCATGTTGTATGAAAGCGACCGGATATTCAATTAAGGTTTACGTAATTCTGATCGCACATCCATACTTCGTATCCTAAATCCTAATCCATACTACTAACATAATATATATTAAAAATGCGAAAGTATTTCCGTCCGCCAGACCTGACTGCTTGGTATTCACGAATCACGGGCCATCTGTTTGTTTTTTTAAAGCCTTTATTGTGTACAATCTTGTTCTCAAGTAACATTTTGTACAGATTACAGAGATAGGGCATCCCAATCAAAGAATTACCCTGGGATTTTATAAAAACATAAGGCCGTCACACACACACAGCACTCTCTAAACTGATTTAAGTACTTAGTTACTTAAATATTGTAGAGCTGTCACTTTTTAGCAAGAGCATAACGGGGTTGCTAAAAAGTGACAGCATTACACAATTTATCTAAATCAGTTTAACTACCACACTTCGGTACTTAAGGTACTTCGTACTATTTTGTATTGGGATCTATACTAAAGAGTACCTTAAGTAAGGATTAAGCGACTGAAGTACTTCGGACCCGCGGCGCCAGTTAATGTCCCTATTCAAACGCCTCTAAATCTTGCTTTTATCACTAATTGTTATTTAATTGGACTAGGTAAGTACTAAGTATATATATAGATAATAGATAATATAACCTAAAAGATATATAGATTATACAGACTAAATTTGAAAGTATGTCTTTCTATCTTCTCCTTCACAATTGCCTATTCGCTAGCCCGATTTTGACGTTACACAGATAATATAAAGCAAGGATCATAGGCTACTTTAAGAGTTATCAAGGGCTTTCTCTGCACGGCACATCTAGTCCATACTAATATTATAAATGCGAAACTTTGGATGGATGGATGTTTGTTACTCAATCACGCCATAACGGCTGAACGGATCTGAATAAAATTTGGTATAGAGATTTAAATAGTCCCTGCGCCTCATCGTTGTTGTTTAGATTCTAGATCTTGTTTAGATCGTTGAGGTGCAAGGGTGATCTACCTCTTTAACAGTGGCGTGCACGGGGGTTAAAGCTGGGGTAGGCATTAGTAGGTCAGAATACCTATTTACTAGCTGTTTTGGTGATGAATGCGCGCGCATTGACGTATTTCTATTTGGGTAAGCAGTGCTTTTATGACTCTATGAACTGCACGCCACTGCTCTTTAGGTATGCTTGGTTTGTATGGCACAATTTGGTAGTAAATGTTTTTGCTTTCTTTTTGTTTCTTAGCCTTGTATAACATAGGCTACTTTTATCTCTGAAAATTAAAGAAATCCCACGAGAACCAAAAACCTCAATCCACGTGGACTAAGTCGCGGGCATCAGCTTGTGATTCATAATTTTATCACTTGACCACAGCCAGATTAATTTTACTTATTAAATAATCGTTAAATACAAATTAAGATACGTACGTTAAAGTTTTAAACGAAATTGTAGATTTGAACTCGTAAAATGTAACCATACTACAATGTTAGCTATTAAATTTAACGTTTTCCGAGGTTAGATAAGATTAAACTATTCGTAGTTTTTATTTGAAGTATGTAGGTACTTACTGAAATAATTTAAGATTTACTGTAATCTGATTGACGTAAGTTTATCTACCAAATAATCTGACTTTGCTAATCTGGATTCGCTAATTGATGGATTGTTTGTTGTTAACATATAGGTACGAGAGGGTACTCGTACATAACATGTATGAGGTTAAATTGCTAGAAATAAATAGTGGAAGCAGGCGTTACTTTTTTTTTAATTTTTTTATCCGCTACAACTACATGCTAGCCCTTGACTACGATCACACCTGCAGCCTGATTCTGTAACTCAGTGGCTATTAAAGAGTGAAAGCCACTGACATATATTCTTTATCCATTGAAGGTTTGCTATGAAAACTTAATTTTTATTTCATAGCAAACCTTCAATGGATAAAGAATATATGTCAGTGGCTTTCACTCTTTGATAGCCACTGAGTTACAGAATCAGGCTGCTGATGGTAAGTGATGATGCAGTCTAAGATGGTAGCGGGCTAACCTGTTAGGGGCATGGCAGTTATATTAAACACACACCTCTTCGGTTTCTACACGGCATCGTACCGGAACGCTAAATCGCTAGGCGGCACGTCTTTGCCGGTAGGGTGGTAACTAGCCACGGCCAAAGCCTCCCATCAGGCAAAAATTTTGCGGAAGTCCACGATAAAATCGACAACAACATCGACATCTTCTGAAGATGCTCCGGTGTCGGAATGAAACGTGCGTTGAGAATAATTTGCTATATATGTGCGGTGTGGTGAATATCGCAAGACACACACTGTACCGCATTGATATATCTACCAATTGTGGCGGATTCTACTTCCGAATTAGACTTAAACTTCCAGATTTTTCAAGAAATAAATAGGGTTTATTTAAGGGCCTGAAACGATGCCACTTGCAAGGAGTAAACTCTATGAGATGCAATTGCCTACTTGACCATTTTTTTAGATTCAGATTCAGATTCATTTAGGTATTTGCATTTAACATGAACGATACAATAATTGACATAGGTATTGTCACCCCGTAATTAGTTGTAATAAGTAGTATCTAGCTAAATAAAATTAATTGTATATTAGTCGTGGTCAAGCGATACAATAATGATAAATTACTACCTAGATGACGGCGCCGCGATTTCGTGCGCGTGAATAAAAAAAAAAGGTTTTTGAAAAGTCCCGCGGGAACTTTGATTTTCCGACTTAATAAATAACCTGTCACTTGCTGCCGCAACTATCATCCATCATCCATCCATCCATCAGCCTGCATTCATCCACTGCTGGAAATAGGCATTTTTTAGAGCGCGCCACCACACACGCTCCTCCGCTTTCCTCATCCAGCCACTTCCACTTAACTTTTTTAAGTCAACTATACCCATTTTTTCGGATTGAAGATGCTGCCGTAAGCCCTACTGGCCGCTACAGAGTGACCGGGTTGTTGAGCAAGCGCTCGGGCTCACGACCGATCTGGAGTGGGGCTCCAGTCGCTCAATATACCATCTTGATGGCCCTGGGACGTGAGCCGCTTGTTGCAGCACAAGCAGCTGTGCTTCAAGGTAAAGCACGTGAAGGGACCTCAAAGGACCGCTTTGCTAGGGACGAGCCCAAGTGCCGCGCCAGGGAAGCCTCGATTGCGTTCATTTATGAGATCTCGAAGCTTCCCGACATACGCGTAGGATGGCCTCCGAGGGGGTTTTAGTGAGTAAGAATCTCACATAACCTGGCTTCCCAAGAACCCAGGTATCTTATGAAGATTTCCCCCTCGTCAAAAAAAAAAAAAAAGGCGTCGCCACGAAATGAACCCTAGGACTCAAACACTATACCCATGCAAAATTCACGTCTATCTGTTGCTCTGTAGCGGCCTGATTGAAGAACAAACTAATAAACCAACAAACAAACACACTCTGCATTTATAATCTCAGTAAAATTTTCCAGGTAACTACCTATTTGGTTCCAATAGATACTATTGATATGTGAAACGGAGCAGAAGTTTAAGTACGTTTTAGATACATACCTAGATACAGTATTCTATGCCAACTATCTAGTTGAATTGTACCTTTTGTGTGTGACCTATTTCCTCGTGTCGAAACGAAAGCTTTTTGGTATTGATTTGTTCTTGCACTACGCATTACTTGCTTAAAACTTGGCTCTCTTTTACTAAGGAATTTTTGCCATTGCCTGCCACACTCCAACTATAGTTAACTTAAATTAACGACGGAACTTTTTACACGTAATTCCGGAAATGAAACGTTCCGTTGCGGAACTGAAAGCTCGCTCGCGATATTTTTGAATAAGTTTCCGTTGAATCCATCCCTAATTTACTTAAATTCAGATCTGAAAATCTGGGGTAGGACATACTAATCAAATCAATCAAATCAATCAAATATCAAATAAATGTTATAAATGCGAAAGTTTGGTTTGTACTCAATCACGCCCGAACGGCTGTAAAAACCAAAAAACCTCAATCCACGCGGACTTAGTCGCGGGCATCAGGTAGTATTATAAATACGAAAGTGTGTATTATGATGGTTATTAGGTTTGTCCTTCAATCACGCCGCAACAGAGGAACGGATCAACGTGATTTTTGCATGGGTATAGTTGAGGACCTGGAGAGTGACACAGGCTACTTTTTTTTCCGGAAAATTAAGTTTCAGCGGGAATTAAAAAAACTTAAACCACGCGGACGATATAGCGGGCATCAAATAGCTTAGTTACTTATTATGAAGAAAGTAGCAAAATACTGCAAACTGTTATAGTGTGAAGAGTCTAGTGCTAAACAAACTAAAAGAAAGCAAATCGTCAAAACTGCTAAATTGAACATCAATGGCTCGTGAAAGCGTAGCAGACAGACATACAGAGAGACAGTACAACTACATATTTCCGCATATTAAGTACATAGGTATATTAATATTCCTAAGGATTAATTATTGAAATGGTATTCCAGATCTATCATCTTATATCACAAACTATCACTCTGCCACAGACGTCATAATGAATATAGGAACTTTATACACTCAGGGAGCCAATATTCTCCATCGGGGAACTTTCAACACAAACACGCGCGTATAGGTATTTTAAACTCCTGTGTTATTTTTCGACACAAGTGCATGTGGAGATGGCAATATAAAACTGAGAATTAAATACTAGATAAGAAATTATCGTGTGATAAGATAGTTTGTACTGGATTCAATGTTTTATGAATCATTATTATCGTTGCCTTTTTTAGAGTTCCGTACCTCAAGAGGAAAAAAGGAACCCTTATAGGATCTCTTCGTTGTCCATCTGTCTGTCTGTCAACCACCTTTTTCTCGAGAACGCGTGAAGGCATCAAGTTGAAATGAATAACAAATAATTAGGTCTACAGTCCCTAGGAGCTTCTAAGTCAACGCAATCAAAAAATAATCCCGGCTGAGTTTGTTGTGGGCTCTTCTCAGACCAGGGCGCGTTTGGAACCCTCGTAGCTTTAGTTTTAAGATACAATAAGTGTACCTACAGTGTACCTATGTTGAATAAATGACTTGAATCTTGAATCTTGATGTCGCACACTAGCAATAAATCAAAACCTTGGTACTTCCCGTTGAATTACGAAATTACTAGAAATACGAAATTTGGCAAGACGCAAGGTCTCACAGCACACGTATAGGAAAAGGTCCGAAAATCATTAATTAGGGTTCCGTACTCATAGGCTGTCGAATTGTCTGTCAGGTGCTACCAGTTTAGCACCATTTATGTAAGCCAGTTATTTCACAGATGAAATTACGTGTTGTTACAACATTTTTTTGTTATTTACTAAAATAATTTATATTGCTTGGTAATACGGAACCCTTTGTGCGCGAGTCTGACTCGCATTGGACTGGTTTTTTTTTTCACTACAAGTTAGCCCTTGATTGCGATCTCATTTTTTCATATTGAAAAAAAAAACGCGCCCAATAAAACCAATCTGATTTGCAAAATTTTGGTTTTTGCTGAACCTGTCGTGCGTGGTTCAACAAACGTTTGAAAAAATATTAAAAACTAGATGAAGCGCAAACATTTTCGTGTATCGAATAAAAATACGTTTCCTCTATTATAATGAATTAATGACATAATCTTTGATAACATTAATCCAAATCTGTTTTTTTTCCAGTGCAATTAAATACTCATTATCGAAACCTCTTATCACTAAAATAACATGTAGGCAACTATATTCTAAGGCTCGACACATACCTTAATCCATACCAATATGATAAACTGCTGCAGCTGAGTTTGTTGTGGGCTCTTCTCAGACCAGGGCGCGTTTGGAACCCCTCGTAGCTTTAGTTTTAAGATACGGTAACTGATTATCACCATCATGTTTTATAAGTAATTTATAAGGAATTTGAGTTTGAAACATGCGAAAGTGTGTCTGTCTGCTTAGCTTTCCCGGCCCATATTTTCAACTGATTTTGTCAAAAATTGGTACAAAGGTAGGTTGCATCCCAGGGAAAATTAAGGAGTATCTACCCGCCGGAATAAAAATCCTTCAATCCACGCGAACGCAGTCGCGGGAAAAAAAAAATATCACAAAAAAGAAAAGGTGTTTGTATATTTTATTTATTATGCAGCCTGGCCTATCTACGGTCCCACCATTCTATTTCAAAATAATGGCCACTCATAAAACCTACTATGTATGTATGACGTAGGTATGTAATGTATAATTACCAGCCGGCTATAATTGAAAAAAAAATGAGGGATGATTAGTAAGCCGAAATATTCAAAACCCTTTAGAAACTTTGTGCACATTCAGTTAAAAATTATCTAAAAGAAGATTAGATTATTAGACAGTAATTGTAATACAGGACAAATCGTCTGTTTTACAACATCAATACGAAAATAATGAATTATTAAATATCACAGAAGTGATGTCACAGTGACATCATACATGATTCATGGAGCTAAAACCTTGTGTTGTGGGTAGCTAATGCACGGCCGAGATTCTAGTTTTTGCTTGCGTTTTTACTTTAAGCTTGCACACAATAGCTAATACCTTGAATACTCTAGGTCTAGGCAATAAAGCTAGTTGACCCCAACAATAATTCCTCAGGCGATTAAACTTTACAGTACGATAAGGTATCATGAGTTAAACGTATATTGTAAATATCCAATAAAAAATCGGAAGGGAAGTAAGGTTTTTTATGCTATACCCAATTGTTAAAGCAGGAAGGTATATTGGATTTAGATTGGATAGAAAAATCGGTTTAAATATCGATGTTCTGCATGATTATTTCGTTTGATATTTCGGTTTTGAGTGTAAATATACTACCTACTATTATTTTAAAAAGAAATTGACAAAATATCCCGTCATAAATATTAAGTTTTAGGTATAAATACCTAACTTACGCATGTTTTTTTGAATATTTTTGTATAAGTAATGGTCCATACTACAACCCTGCCAAGTTTCATCAACTGACATCGACTAACATACAACGGAACGCCCTGTTGCCTAGACTAGAATGTGAGCTACTTGAGGCTCTGTAAACGCTTAAAATCGGCAAGGGGGTTTTTTAAGCTGTGTATTGATTAAACGGTGGCATATGTATGCTTCAAAAAATAAAATGATTTCAAGACACCAAAGCAGCCATAAAAACGCAACATGCCTCTTAGTTAGCCTTATAAGACAATTTTTTTCATTTGCTCTAAAAATACTAATACAAGTTTATTAGTAAATCAAATAGGTAAGAATTCAAATGTAATTGAATTTTTACTGACTATTAAATATTTATTTTCCTACAGAGAAAAACACTATTCACCATTTCAACCCATTGTAGGCTCACTACTAAGCATGAGTCTCTTCTGAGACTGAGAAGGATTAACCACTGGTCACCACAATGGCTATGTGCAGATTGGCAGACCTCACACGCCTATGACAACAATATGGAAAACTCTCAATATTTCTCTTCACGGTTTTTCTGGATATCCTATCTTAGACTATGCTTTTCTTCACCAAAAATTTTGTAAATGTATTGGGTGGGTAGAAATAATTTTGAGTGTGTGCCAATAATAATATTTCTAGACCGGAGATAGCTTAAAATATAACATTTTGGTGATACCTTTAATCTCTTTTTCAGTATTATTTATGCTCTACTTTACTTTATATTACTAACGCTCTTTATAAAATGAAAAAAAAAAGAATGATCTACTTACACAAAATTTCCTGATGTACTTAAGTATTTTACTTTTTGCTCAATAACCTTTTTTATCAACTGCATTGTTTTGCATGCAGGAAAACAAAGGTGTTTCTTACGGCAACATTCATGTTTTATGCAAATATAGTACTTGTACTTATTTGTAATATCTTAACTTAGTAACATGATGTGCATATAGACCATTCCATAATATAAGAAGAATAATTTACTTACTTAGTTAGAAAAATATGAGTAACTATGTGATTTCAGTGACTAAGTAAGTCTGCATAGATAAGGTTTTTTTATAAATGCTGAACTCTGTGATTTTCATAATAAAAATTGGAGCCTAGGGTCACTTATTCAAGAAGAATGCTATCTTCATACCGAATTTTGTCTAGATCATTCAAGCTGATGGGCAGTGAAGAATAAAAGTAAAGTGAAATGTACACCATAAAAAATACAACAAAAATAAATATCAAATGGACAAAGCGCCACATATCACCTAGACAAATAGAGATCAGTTCCAGACAACCTTAGGGCAAAGACACATTAAAATAGAAAAGGGGTGTACTTAAGAAAATAAATTAAGTAATATACAAAAGATACAGCAATGAAGAGGTAACACACCTTCACTTAAATAATATTAGTATGGGTTCAATAACAATGAATCAAAAGTATAATCAGTACTATATTAATAACTTAAGAGACCTAACTTGAAAGTACATAATTTGTAGATAAGTATTTACTTACTAAGTGGTATTTTTTTTTTTTGTAAAAATATTATGTACTTAAGTATGTAGGTAAGTAAGACATGCATGCCTACACAACAGTTTTTTTTCTAGCCTATATATTTTTGTAGGCATACCTAAATAAATTGCTTTAGTATAATAAATACCTTAATAAAAGCTGAATGGTTAAAAAAAGGTTACAATAGTAGCATAAAAAACTAAGCATAGTAGCATATATTGCAATAATTCTTTTTTGAGTAAACTTTTGAACTGGAATCAAAAACCTGGGTGACTTAATATTAAATACCAAAGTATACATTAAGCAAGTATTTAAGTAAGTATGTCTTAATAAGTAAAAATGAAATGCTTAAATTACTATAACTAGGTAAATTCTAATTTTATAATAAATAAAATGAATGCAGGCAACTTAAAATGAATGCGTATAATTTAATTCATTTTGCTAAGATACTAACTATGAGCTCAGAGCTAGAACCAACAACCTTGAAGTAAACCAGTTCCACGCGCTACTTCAGCAATCGGACCTAATAATTACCGACAAAATCGAGTTACAACATAATAAACACACGGACGACTGATTTAAAACATAAAATAATAGGTGGCGTTTCCACCATATCAATAAAATATTAGATGCAAAGTGCGACATAATCTTGGCGACCGCGGTCGGAAATTAGCATGTTTAATAACAAAAAATGCGTTGTACTTACGTAAGAAGCTTTAAATAACAATTCTGATTTTTAACATCACAGGCGAAAATTAATTTGAGGTATTGCAGGCTGATGTTTTTTTTTCACGCTCACGTAACTATCTAAAACACTGCACTTGTAATTTATTAGAACCCGGAAGAGTAGAATAAACTTTAGGACTTTGAATTTTAATTCATTTTAACAATAGTTCATTGAATTTGGAAAGAAACCCGCGAGAATCAAGCACCATTTTTGAAAGATTGCGAAAAGATCCAAAAGATCGACATTCGACAGCGAGTCAAGGAGTTTTGCAAGTGACAGCGACAGCTGTGAGCCTGTGACTAGCAAGTGACATTTTTGACAGCCATGACAGGTGCAGCGATCGATTGCGTAAAACTTGCGAAAAACGAGAGTATGCTATACTCATGGAACTTATTAGTTCCATGGCTATACTATATTGTACAATCGACAGATTGTGAACCTTTCAATGTTCTGAGTGTCAATTTTTGAAATATTCAGGTGCATGACAAGGGTCTGCCCGCGAAATTCAAATTAAATTTGGTTTTTCACAATTTGTAAACTAATACGACAAAGTAGGCTTATGGCATTCAAATTGCGAGCCTAGGAATATCATCTTCACAGGTTTATATAAAAATCTTTACTTGAAAGTGCCCAGTTTAAGAAATTAGTCAAAATAATGACTAATTTGTGAGTAACTCACGTCAAACTCATTATTTTGATTAATTTCTTAAACTGGACACTTTCAAGTAAAGATTTGTATATAAACCTGTGAAGATGATATTCCTAGGCTCGCAATTTGAATGCCATAAGCCTACTTTGTCGTATTAGTTTACAAATTGTGAAAAACCAAATTAAATTTGAATTTCGCGGGCAGACCCTTGTCATCCACCTTCATTGTATTTACGTTTTCTTGTCTCTTTCTTGTAGGTTAGGTTTGGGTTAGGTTCGACATAATCAACTAGGTAGGTAGTGCCCTTAGGTTTTATCAGGTTACCTAACAGATTACAATCTACCGAAAAATAATGCGTTAAATATACATAATCAAAGATTCATCCAATCCAATGAATCCTTACCATATTTGGGATTGTAACAATGACTTTTTCAATACACTTGCTCGAAAAATGCACTTACAGATGCAGTAAACAGGGCTTGTAAGTTAAATTTACTGCCCTCGTGCAGTAAAATATTTACCACCCTCTAGCAGTTTTTTTAAATTTTTGTAAGTCCACGTTACTTCTAAATAAAAAGTTTTCTTGCAAGAAGGTTCATAATTATATTGACTTTGTTTATAGAAAACCTAAAAAATAATGACATTTAGATGTGAATTGATGAAATTAATTCATAAAATAAAAAAATGTATTTAATATGATTAAATAAAATTGTTTTAGGTTTTATAAATCAAAAAAGTAAAGGCTGAATAGTTCAGGCTGTTACTGAGTTAAGAACTAGAACCTAGAGCCATGAAGCCAATTTAAAAAAAAAGCAATTACAACAACGCGCCGTAGATTGCCGTAGATACAATTCATACAAATCTTTAATTTGTGCGCGCTATTTTTAAAAGTTTCATTGAGTATTTCTTATAAATTATTAAATAATTTATGTGGTTTAAGTGATGTGGGATCATAAAATTAAATCAACAATTAGGTATTTTAGCTGTGAGAAAAAAATCGCGCTTGTAATAGCCGCCAAAAATCTCGACTAAGTATGGGCGTGAAAAGCCATTTTCTAGTGAGTACCTACTACCTAGTACCTTCCTACTCGACTTTTATTTTCAAGTTTTCTCACAAATGTATTGAAAAATATCGTGTGATACACGGGCGTTAAGGTTTCTACATACTCGTGACGATGGTCAGCCCTCGACTGGCGTCATCGGGCTGACATTAGTCAACTCGTATGTAAAAACCTATTTATCGCCCTTATATCACAAACTACTATTACGGTAAGCCTGGTCAGGACAACAAACAAAAAAATAATAAAAAAAAAGACCCACTAACTATGTTGCGGGAAAAAATAAACTAACATTATTATGGCTATAATTAATTATAATATAAATAGTGTAAAACAATGAAAAATGCAACAGTGGCAGGTTTTTTTTTCTGGTCCACAGATTTATAAAGGGATTCTGGTCCGGCTAAGGTCATGTCACGAAAGAAGTCCCATAGAGGCGGCGTTGGTTGTTGTTTACTGACCACTTTCATGATATTATGGACTATAGCTAATTCGACTTGCAGGCATAGATTTTAATATTTATGAGCTTGCAGGCACACTTTACCCACAGAGTACTTTGTGACTTTGTGGTGCTCCGCTAGCTGGCCTCTTTGCTTCGCACCGGCCAGTGCATACGTCTGCGAACTATGTATTGAAGTTCGAATATCGAATCGCTGATTGGCAGACAGCAACGTCGAGTCACGAGTGGCCGGTGACACATTCACTCAGTGTATTATTTCAACGCCTAGGTACACAATTAGGAAGTGAATCCTAACTAGGTACAGTACCCGGCAATAAATATTGCACATCGACCTTTGGAAAGAGACAATTGGTTATTTCGGCTTCGTATAGCGTAGTTGTTTGTAGCAGGCAAGGAAGTCATAACGCTCTACAACTATACCACTTGACAACGGTATCACTCGACGACGTCATTACTCATTACGGCATCTTTTGGTTTTAAAAACATGGATTTGGATTCGTGGTATTTATTCGGTAGAGAGGCTGAGAGGCTAGGTCCATGTAGAGCGGATAATATTTTATAGAGTAGGTACTGAGTAGGAGAAGGACAGCCAAGAAGATTGGAGGAAGCAATGAAAAACTGAGATTTTGTTTTCTTCTTCATGATAGGAGTCGAAACATATGACTAAAGTAGATATCTAGTATCTACAATTACGTCTCTACACTTTATTTATTTCTTAGATAGTGCTCGTTGCTGATCTTTTTAAAAATAAACTATTATCTAATTACTAACATTATCTTCACGTGTACACTTCAGTTTCATTTCCATCATTCACACGGCTGATTTGCCTCCAAAAGACGTATTCGGGCTTCAAGCCGTTCTTCCCCAAATAATATGGATAAGTTTTGCTCGTAGACAAATAAAATATCCCATGATTGTGAACGTTTACATTAATACCCATCACATTAGAACTAGGAGCTGTACTGTAGCACATAGAGTCTCTAGCTTCCTGAATGCTGCCACATTTTAAACCTATAAATTGTGTAGGGTTCTTCATTGCAGATAACCAGTAGGTTAGGACCCTAAAATGGCTGCAAGTTGCACTGCAAGGGAGGAAATTTAAGTCTGTCGGTTGGAATTCACCGCCATTTACATAGAAATCTACATGTCCCATACGCGTGGCCATTCCATAGCCGTCTATGTTCGTGTGGATGACTTGAACAAAATCAGCGTTAGAGGCGTCCAACCGATCTTCAGGGGATAAAGTTCTAAAGCAGGGTCCAGCGGGTTCCAACGCAGTTATCCGTGAGACGTTCCTCCCAGTCATCTGCTGATAGTTCTTGGCTATGTAGCTGACGGTCTGGCCTCCAAGGCTGAAGCCGAGGAGTTCAGTCTTGCAAGGGTCGAGGCCTGATCGAGTTAGCTGCACTAATACTTCTGCAACGTGTTTGCCGACGGGACGCATCAGGCGCGACGCTCTGTAATTAAATTCAAAATTTCATGCGTTGCCCGTGTTACTACAGCTAGTCTTACTACCAGAAGTAACTTTTTAAAATAATTATAATTATAGTAAACGGTGCAGAGTGCTGTGAGTGTGTGTGTTGTAATGGAAGTAAAATTTTTGGTAGGCGCATGTTAGGTTGGCTGATTCCCTGTTGTGTTATTAATTTTCGCGTAAAAATTGATGGGTAGGTACGTTTGATTTTAATGAAACGGAATAAGGATTCCAAGTAATCTCGTTTCCATTATATTACTGAAATAACCAAGTGAGATCGCAGTCAATGTTTTGTCAACAAGTAAATTAACGATCTTTGATTTATGTTCAGCGTGAAATTGATTCTAACAAAGTTTGGCTTCTTTAATTACTGTGGCCCCAAAAATGTAAGAATGTAGCGATTTTCAATTTTTCACCCTATTAATTTGCACCTAAATGGAAACGATAGTTATATTACAAGTTTATGGAGGAAATATTATTTACAACTAGCTAGTACGCGACTTCGTCCGCGCGGGTTGAGGTTTTTCGGTTCTTTTTAATTCTCCCGGATTAAAAGTGGCCTACCATATTATTCCAGACTATAATCTCTTAGCCAAATTTCATCCAGATCCGTTTAGCAGACGTTCTGGCGTGATCGAGTAACAAACATCGGTCCTAACTTTCGCATTTATAGTAGGTAGACTAGCTGATGCCCGCGACTTTGTCCGCGTGGTTCAAGTTTTTTGGTTCCGCGGGAACTAAACTAAACCTATGCAAAAATCCCGTCAATCGGTAGCTCTGTTACAGAGTGTGTTTGAAGGGCAAACCAATAAACCAACAATCCTATACACTGTAGATATAGGATTGTTGGTGTAAACCATAGGATAGGATTGTTGGTATACACCAAAAAGCAACACACACTTTCGCATTTATAATATTAGTATGACATTAGTATGGAAATATAGAAGTACATTTAGAAGATTGGACAGTGAAGTAGGTGCAGATGGAATTGAAATAAACTTACAAATAATAATGCACGGTGGCGAATCGTTGGTTGTCTACGAGGATGACGTTGTATTCCTCTGCCTCGTACTGGTTGGCGAGCATCCCTGATATGGGGAAGCTGGTGCTGTCCAGATAGCCAATCGCGATCACCACCGTCTTCCTGCAATGTGGAAACAGCATCCGTAAATAGGGATGATCCACCACCACAACAGCCCATTAACGTCCCACTGCTGGGCACAGGCCTCCACTCTCATAGGAGAAAGGGAATTAGAGCTTAGACCCACCACGCTGCTCCAATGCGGGTTGGCGGGCTTTAACGACTATTATCATGTTAGTGATAATAACCGGGACCGACGGCTTAACGTGCTCTCCGAGGCACGGGGGTGAAACACCGCCAACTTTCTAACTCCGGGCTAGTACTGGGAATTTCTAATCAGAAAAACCCAACACTTAATTATGGCCCGACCCGGGACTCGAACTCGGGACCTCGTCAGCCGCAGTCGAACAAGAAAACCACTAGACCAACGAGGCAGTTGATGAATAGGGACGATGCTTTGGCTAAAATAAATTACGTCTTACTGATTTTATTAAGTGACTGCCTCGTTGGTCTGGTGGTTGGCAATTGGCATGTTCCTCTGCGGCCGACGAGGTCCCGGGTTCGAGTCCCGGGTCAGGCCATAATTTAGTATTGGGTTTTCTGACTAGAAATTCTCAGTACTAGCCCAGAGTTAGGGAGTTAACGGTGCTTCACCCCCGTGCCTCGGAGAGCACGTTAAGCCGTCGGTCCCGGCTATTATCACTAACATGATAATAGTCGTTAAAGCCCGCCAACTCCGCATTGGAGCAGCGTGGTGGGTCTAAGCTCTATTTCCCTCTCCTTTGAGAGTGGAGGCCTGTGCCCAGCAGTGGGACGTTAATGGGCTGTAGTGATGATGATGATGATGGATTATTAAATAGAGGGTCTTCCAAAAGAACTAAAACTCACATCTTCTGTTGGTTTTTAGATAAAGAAAAAAAGTGTGTTGAAATTTTATGACGTCACAATCGTCGTTGTCTTGCATACAAACTTCCATACTATTTGATTGAATTGTCATCCTCCCTATAACTACATCATCCGGCATCCCCATCATAATACTGTTGAAGATTATGTTAATGATATAATAGCATGGATTTGACTCGTTCCAGCAATGCTTCCTGCACCTGTGTGTGTTTGCCCAAGTCCTTATCACTATGATGTCAGCGTGAAAATAAGTCCAAGGGTTTGCGATGGGCGTTGATGCGTCGTTAGTTATTATTTTACTAGCTGATGCCCGCGACTTCGCCCGCGTGGTCTGAGGTTTTTTGGTTCCCGCAAGAACTCTTTAATTTTCCGGGATAAAAAGTTAAAAGCCTATCTGTTATTCCAGACTGTAATCTATCTCTGTGTTCAGCCGTTCTGGCGTGATTGAGTAACAAACATGCATCCATCCATCCAAACTTTCGAATTTATAATATTAGTAGGTAGGTATAGATGCGGTTGTTACCTACGGAAGTCGACCCTCGGGTCGGTGGCGATGTTCTTGGCGTCCCAGTAGGTGTACTTCTGTCTGCTGCGCCCTTTGCCCTGCACCACGAAGTACAGGTGCCTCAGCTGGCTCCTGGGGATGGAAGCTGGCTTTTCTGATCCCGGACCTGAAAAAATTGCCATAAGAGTTTTACCCTGGTCATTTGTTTGGATATTAGGTAATTGTTTCATTTTAACGAGTGTAATGGACCGAGTTTTAAATTAACCCTGTGTTAATATTAAAATAAAGTACGGTACTTATAAACCACCCCGAGATTTAGGCGTTTTATACCTGCTTAACGACTACTTTTCAGTTTATTGTTGAAACAGTGTGTCAGGTTATTAACACAAATACTGAAAACGTTGGGAGAAACCAGCCTCCCTTGGCGAACGCCACTAATAAGTATAGGTGTAACCTACGTACTCACCTGTTACGAGTACTTATAAAGCCATAATTTTGTATTTACGAAACAACTAAATAACAGGTGAGGCGGTTAAAGTAACTCATTGCACCATCACTTTGTGTTGTCTGCCTAATGACATGAAAATAAGGAGTAGGATATAGTACTTTGTTAATGATATCTTTAAGGTATGTAATATGGAAACTTTGCTACGTTTTTGTAATCAGCTGGGGCAATGGCTTATTCATCGGCTTGGGAATGCGACTTACGAAAAGTGGTAAGATTGTACAAATCCCAAGTATCAGATAACCCTATTGTGATACACCTGGGCACAGAATAATAACTTGACCTGGGTTTCTTTTATCCTGCTGTGACACTAGATTTTGGCCCATAGCAGAACAGTGCCTCATGTCCATGCATGCTTATTAATAGCTAATTGTATTAATGTATTAGTAAGTAAGACATGAAAGCTATCAATAAATGACTAAATGACAGTGGTAACGACAGAGGTGATTTCAATCGTTATATTGTGTTCCCTGTTTCTAGCAGAAGCTTTTTGTTTAGTTGACACATGTGTTTCTCTTGAAGTCGAGGTTCTGCTTTTAATGTTAGCTCCAATAGGATTCAAACTTATTTGTTCCTGAGAAGTTAATCACAAGTCGCAACATGAAATTTGGGGTTACCTACTCATCTTAAATATATATAAATCACGTGTCACGTTGTTTGTGTGTCACAACGTGTCACAATCACGTGTCGCGATGCACTCCTAAACTACTTAACCGATTTTATTTAAATTTGCACACCGTGTGCAATTTGATCCAACTTGAAAGATAGGATAGCTTACATCTTAATTTATAGCCGCAATATTATTTTATGTTGGATTTGCAATGTAAGACGGAGAAAAAACGGTCGAACGAAAACGTTTTTTACGAAAAGCTCATTGCACGCCGACGAAGTCGCGGGAATCAGCTAGTCATATTATATTTTCCACTAGTTCCTTTCTGTGCTGACATACCTACTTTAATCCGCTCACATACTTATTTTTAGATATCCAAGGAACATTCGAGATGTGATGATGATTGATTGATTCATTCATTGTTTCATTCATATCTATCTGCATAGAGCCAGGGTCAGATTTTACACTATAATACCTAGCCAGGGTGCTCAAATGAAGTTTTGAACTGGTCGCATATTCGTAAATACCTGACGTGTTAGGATGACTCGTCTGGTATTTGCAAAGCTACGTCGGGTATTTATCAAATATGCGACCCGCTCACGCAACAGATCTTATACTTTTCAATATCCAAGAAGATTGAATTGAAATACCCTGTTCTATATAATACTGCTTCAGCATTTAAGACCATTCTGTGATATCTAACAATGAATCTAAGTCAAACACAAGCCGTAGTTAAATAACTTATTCGTAGTTCATAGTAAAGAAATAAACATCTCTGTTTGAGACACGGACCCTAAATTGCCAGTTAGGAAACATCTCAAATTATAATAATTATTGTTACACACCACATAATTCCAGCAGCCCGAGTGCAACCAGCGAGACAATTATCTCACTTGCGGCTTCTGTAAAACTATGTCATCTGTTTATCCGTTTTTTATCGGATATACTTTTGCGAGTGTGCTCAGGAACTTTACAACCTCGTTCCTCCACCACCGTTCTAACACAGAACAGCGAGAAATTGTCAGCATCGGCACCTTCATGGTTGAAGGCAATGAAACCTTCAAGGCATGAGTAAATAAGCATATTCTAGTTAAGCGCGCTCCTAGACCAACCTAGACCTCATCAATGCATAGCATTATGCATGACTGTCGTTAAGCGCAAGCCTATTCTGCAATAATTTTCTTTTTGTTTTATTGTGATGTCTTACATGTTGGTAATTATTTTATTTATAGTGCTTTAAAAAATACATAATAAGGCGCATAATCATCGTGTTATGTTTTTGTCATTGCTCATTATCTTAAATAATATTATGTTCTACTTAATTGTTAGTTCTCTTATGTTATATGTTTATAGAGGTGAGTTAACCTGTACAACATTCTACCATAATGATGTTAGCAATAGTAAACTATTGTATAACTTTTTGTAATGTTCATGCTACAATAAATACATTTATCACACAAATCAATAAAACCTCAGTGCACACTGAACCGGGGAAGAGGTCAAAAAGCTGTTGTCAGTGAAAAAGAGGCGAAAAGTATTATCGCGTTTGATTGTGCTTGGGTTATTAAAGTGATTTACTATGGTAAAGTTTTCTCAACACTTTTCTTAGCATACTATTACATCAATCTACAAGGTTATAATGGCTCAGGTGGGAAATGGGGCGGTCCCGAAACCAAGACCCCGGTTCGAGTCCATGTCTCCAGTCCGATTATTTTCCCCCCTTTTTTTCAAGTTCCCCCTTCTTTGGTGAGAAAAACTATTATTGGGAGCCCTTCATCAATTCATCTAATTAGTACCTATATATAAGTATATTTTTTATTATATTTTATTGCACTCGTGATTTTTTGTACAAATAACCAGTTCATATTTTTTCTTATTATTATGTCGGTATTATCGTAAAATATTATTCATATTTCATCAGTAAAATGTAATTCGTATTTAAATATAATTTCCAAAAAAACACGATTTACCAATACCTTTAAAAAATATCGAGCAAAGCTAGGTCATCCAGGTAGTTTTTTTTTTAAATCTGTATTCCTGGTATTATGGGTACTTTCGGGCTGAAGTACGAATCTTCTCGGAGCCATGTGCGTTATGTTACATGTACTTGCTTAATCGGTGAAGGAAAAATCATGTAAAACTGAGAGTTCACCATAAATTCTCAAAGGTCCTGAAGGACTATTAATCCAACTGCTGCCCAGCCTAAAGTTATATAAAAAAACTTAAGTAAAACAAGCACATACATACTGACATAAATCCTCTCGGGTATCCTTCCTCAGTCCTTGGATCTTTGCATGATACGAAAAAAACAAAATCAAATAACACGCACAAAACCGCGCACTCTCGCAACAACATCGTCACAGGCACTAAACAAATCAAAATATCCAGATCATCATTAAAAAAAGTTTAGAATCCCATTATTGAGTGGATGAACTTTAATTTCTTTCGACAAACGAAAATCAAAACAATGAACCAACGATGCGTGATTATTTTTTAAATCAAGACACGTAAGTTCATGAGGTGGTTGACCTTGGCTTTTGGACAAAGGTGCAAAAAAAATGGAAGGTGACAATTGTTTTTTGATTTAGCCCTCTTTTGGAGATAAACAATGATCGAAGGCTATAATATTTATTCTGCCTCATAAAGATCGATGGCTGTTAGTTATCAGTACTTATCAATACAGTCTGTATACATTTTTTCTTCCCTTAGTTAGTTGCAAACGAGCAACAACCAGCCTCCCAAACAGCCTACTGTAAACTAAGCCAGACCAATATAAATATTACTTAAAATTGTCTTATTTCTTAACTGAATGGTGTAAGAACTGTATAAGATTTATGATAAACGTAATTATCTTAGGAAAGTATCACAAGTATGTAACAAAGTTGGAAAACGTCACGTTTTCTTTTATCAGAGTTGTTAACGGCTTTATTGTTGTTATTATTATTATTGTTGTCTTATAAATCTCATGAGTGTGTACGTCATATTTCCAAACATGTGCCTATAATCAGCTACTTCTGAGTAGGTACTTCATCATCAGTAATTTAAAAAAATTGGCATAGCTGATAGAAGTGAAAACGAATTTTTTTTTTTTTCTTTCTAATTAAAAAAAGGACAAATTTATTTTTTCAAATATAAACCTTAAAAATAAGTCATTAAAATTTAATTACGAATGTACAATAAAGACCTTTTGTCTTAAGAAGAATGGTGTCGATCTCGCGTATTCCACATTTTTACCCCCTAACAAAAAGTGCTCAACGCGCCTAAAGAAGTTTACACTTCAAAAAAGAGCATTTGCCTGATCAAGCCATTTGATTGCAATGTAACGAAACGGATATTCTAAAAAATCGTGTATAGCTATGAAACTGTGAAAATTAGTTTAGTAATCAAAAGTTTAAATTTTCAGTAAGCTTCCAATAGGTGGCGCTGCATGAAGCTACATCGCGCTCTCCCTTCTCTTCTGACGTAACGTATCTAAGGGGTTTGACATGTTTTATCAAATTCATTTACTAGAAAAAAGAAATTTTTGAAATTCACACACTGTGTGAACTGTCACATTTAATAAATAATAATTAAGTTATTACGCATGAATAACTATTAACTACATTGAAACTCAGGAATAAGGTTGCATGCATGCCAATAGAATTTTAGTACCTACCTACCTTGATTATGAGTTAAATTTTTTGATGCTGTCAATCCATACTAATATTATAAATGCGAAAGTGTGTCTGTCTGTCTGTCTATCTGTCAAACAAACATAATTTTTTGTTAAATTTGAATGAGCAGAATTCCCAAAATTTTCTAAAAGAGGGCGCTAAATAGTTGGAAAAATGAAAGCCGAAGTCATTCCACATCTTAGAGCAAGGTTAAAAAACTAGTTGAAATAAACGTAACAACAATAGGATCTTCAACGTTTATTGTTCTTATTGTCCGAGTGTGAGTTAAAATATTGCCAGTTGACGTCCAAGGGCACTGGGCCCTGACAGTCCTTGCAGGGGGTTTTAGTCTTACACAGACCCCCCTTACAAGCGAACTCTCCTTTCCTGGGATGCTCTGGGGGCACGTCGATGGTGCGCCAGGGTTTGTGGAGCTTCTTCATCATCGCTTGCTCGAGTGCGAGGTGGATCTTGCCTTTAGGATACGCGGCTATGAGGTGAAGACTTGAGAGGAAGATGATGGATATGTACTGTAAAAGAAATGTTAGACTTAATAAAAGCTTATAAATCCTCGACCTTGACGACCTCCGTGGCGCAGTGTGTAGCGCTGTTGCCTTATAACGTGCGGAGGTCCTGGGTTCGATCCCCGGCAGGGTCAATTTGGGAATTTATAATTTCTGAATTTTCCCTGGCTTGGTGGGAGGCCGTCCGTGGCTAGTTACCACCCTACCGGCAAAAACGTGCCGCCAAGCGATTTAGCGTTCCGGTACGATGCCGTGTAGAAACCGAAGGGGTATGGGTTTAATATAACTGCCATGCCCCTAACAGGTTAGCCCGCTACCATCTTAGACTGCATCATCAATTACCATCAGGTGAGATCGTAGTCAAGGGCTAGCTTGTAGTGGATTTTAAAAAAAAAGCCAATTTCCCTTCCCAGTCTATCTCTGCAACGTCTTACGTCGCTAGACACGATTCCTTTTCTTTAATCACGTGATGGTAAGAGTTATTTGGGATTCCTGCCTCATACTATTCGACTCACAGCACGAAGCTGATAAAATAAATGTCAAACCTAAGACTTGAGTCTTAGGTTTGACATTTATTTTATCAGCTCATGTATGTAGCTCATGTACATGATAACGAGGCCCGCATGCTCTAAGATGCACGCCGCATTTACTTACGAAGGCATTGAATAGCCTAAATTTAGACCTCCGAAGCAATCCAATTATAAACTTGCGTAACTATTTAGTTCATCAGATTGGTTTAATAATGATCTAATCCATACTAATATTATAAATGCGAAAGTGTGTCTGTCTGTCTGTCTGTCTGCCTGCTACGCTTTCACGGCCCATCTATTCAACCGATTTCGATCAAATTTGGTATGGCGGTAGGCGGCTTTATATCGGAGTTCCCCCGGGAATTAAAAAAACTTAATCCACGCGGACGAAGTCGCGGGCATCATCTAGTATTATATAAAAAAATATATATAAATATACAGCTGTGTAAACAAATATGACACTGTTTCCATTTTGAAATTACTCATGTTGAGCACTAGAGACAAAAGGTTTCGCAAGGATAGACACCACAGTATCTATCTATTAATTTGAATTTAACTTGAATTCGAAGACGAACTTTATTATAATAAAAAAAAATATAACTTACCACAAAATTCATCTCGAAGTTTTTATAAAATAAAACACTGACAACAATATTTTATGTATAAATTTGTTTAGTTTTGGTTTGCTATTCTTAGGTTTATGTTTGGTTGAGATAAACTTTTACACCGCAATTTTATGATAAGCACTCTAAAGGTCAAGTTCCTATACAAGGTCGAGCCTGTCGTAAAAACACTCTACCAAAAAATTGCCAAAACAAAGCCTTTATATACCGACCAATATAAAAGTACCGTATTGACCCCAAAACTGTGGCAGTTTAACTTGTTTGTAACGGTTCAGGTGCAAAAGACGCCACCGGTCAATCTCATTGTTAGATTACGACCTTTAAATCGTACGACAAACTAGTAATACTGCGACGACACTGTGTTACGATATTCTCAAATAAGTATACCATTATGATAAAAGTTTTTAACTTATGTTCTCTATCTATCTATATGATCTAGCTCGGTAAGCTTCGAGAATGTAGATGTTTTTACGTCCCAATTTTCTCAGTGTGTGTTGACATAAATGCGAGACATATTCGTTAACACCTTGAAGGATCTCGTAACTCGTCACTCAGACTCTGAGCTTTCTATTGAGGCCCAGAGTAAGCCCAGAGTCACTCAGCACGCGATGCCTACATTCGTGGCTCTGGGCTATGCTTGGAATGTCTTAACGTGATATTAATTTAATTTAAAAGTATTAGAATTTGCCACGGATATCGGTGGCCCGATTTGGTCGCCTTTTACTCCACTTGGTCTCCTAGGCTCGTTTCATTCAGGACCTCTTTGGGAGCTTCGCATTTTACAGAAACACTGTTAGGAGTGTAGGATAGACTGCGTGGAGTCTGCAATGTCGTTGCGGGCTGACCGTATTTTTAACCGCCTTCCAAAAAAGGAGGTTCTCAATTCGGCGCGAAATTAAAATTATTTTTTACTAGCCGATGCCCGCGACTTCATCCGCGAGGTTTAAGTTTTTTTGATTCCCGCGGGAACTCCTTAATTTTCCGGGATAAAAAGTAGCCTATATGTCACTCTCCAGGTCCTCAACTATACCCATGCCAAAAATCACGTCGATCCGTTGCTCCGTTGCGACGTGATTGAAGGAAAAACCAACAAACTAACAAACCAACAACCAAACACACTTTCGCATTTATAATATTACTAGATGATTCCCGCGTACTCTTTAATTTTCCGGGATAAAAAGTGGCCTATGTCCTTCCCCGGCATACCATCTACCCCTGTACCAAATTTCAGCAAAATCGGTTGAAAAGATGGGTCGGGAAAGTGTAGCAGACAGACAGACAGAAACACTTTCGCATTTATAATATTAGTATGGATATGGATTAGTATTAATATATTAGTAGGTATACTAATACTAATATACTAATCATACTAATATACTAATATTAGTATGATTAGTATATTAGTATGATATGAAGTATAATTGCGTTGGAAGTCGGTTTTTTGGAAAGAATTTGTATTGTGAATACCAGACGTGAACTAGTTGGTATTTGCCATACGGCTGGTATTTACGATTTACGAAGATAATTCTGGCAGTTAACACGTCGATTCTTTGTCGTCACATTGCATTAGTATCGTGTCGTTACCGTCGATTGTTCATAATGTTTCTTAACAATATAATATCTTATCTGACTGAAAATCTCAGGCATATAGGTAAATATTGTCAAGATATTGAAGGGGATTAGAGGCCTCTATTTTCCTATTGAACTGACTGCAGTATCACATCAACAGATTTTTTCAAACTTGGAATAAATATAAGAATAAATAATTCTATTTGACAAAATATTGAATAAGTATTTTTTTATTCAATATTTTTTCAATTATATTATAATTTAGGTAAGAAGCTACCTACGTACTCTTGTGTAAACCTTATCTGAAAAAACAAATTGGCAATTTTTTTCATTTGGATAATCATAATTAAGCGAAATTTTGTTTTTAATAAGGGTGATAGCTGGTAAATGGTAATAACTCAACATTTAGGTTCATTTTATCAAATTAAAAAATTAAATTTATAAAGGAGCGTATTCACAGGTAGGACTCTACAATATACTGTGCCTACATATATTTTAATATATCACTTTTGTACCACATTTGATACTAAATTTATATTTATTATCAGACTAGCTTTTGCCCGCGACTTCATCCGTGCCACAAATTTCAAACGCCTATTTTGTCACCTTATGGGTTGAGTTTTCAAATATCCTTTCTTAGCGGGTGTCTATGTCATAATTGTCTGCCCAATTTCAGCCCGATCCGTCCAGTGGTATGGCCTTAGAATATAACATATGGTTTGAGCTGTACATTGCTGGACCAGTCAGTCAGTAAAATTTTCTTTTTAAATATATTTAAGAAGACATCAGATATGATATCAACCAATATCTATTTTTTTTAGTGGTAGGAGATTACATCCAGAATCAGCCAAACAATGTGAAAACCTCTTTACCCTAATTTATCTTTGATCATTTAGAATTTCCTCTTAATTATTTTTGTGACGGTGACTCTATAAATAGCAGTGATTTTGGGTATTTTTCCCGTAACCTAGTGAACAGTTGGCCATTATGGCTTCCCTGTACTTTATTTTGTTTTTAGTGACAGCGTTCGATCCAGGCTTCTCTTTTATTTTGGGTAAGGAATAATGATTTTTTGGAGATTTTTGTCTATTGACTAGTTGATATATGGATTAATTGTCTGCGTGGAAAAAGATTTTTGTTTTCCGCAGGAAATCTTTCATTTTCCGGGATAAAAAGTAGCCCGTCCTTCCCCACGATACAACCTATCCTTGTACCAAATTTCATCAAAATTGGTTGAAAAGATGGGCCCGTGAAAGCGTAGCAGACAGACAGACAGATGTTTATGGAAATAATAAATTGAAATTGGAATTGAGATAGACAGACAGAAGCATTTTCGCATTTATAATATTAGTATTGAAGTATTGATCAGTATTGATATTGACGTCACGTTCTCAAAATAGCATATTATTTGAGTATATTTGAAAAGGGTGTGAATATACGTAATGACATCTCTTATTTCAATTTTGCAGAAGGTGACTCAAAAACATTGGAATGGCCCCCAGAATACCACCTGAAAGGCGATGCAACTGATATTCTAACTGGCGTTATTAAGCCTTTTGAAATATGGTAAGATTTTCTGTCAACAAAATTTCTCACTAGTTAGGAAGCCAAGTCGGTATTTGTCGCGTGACTCTGACTCGAGAGAGCACGTAAAGTTAACGGTCCTGCAGGCCTAGCATGCGCAAAACGAGATATCTCGCGACGAGAGAGAGAGATGTTGTCGTTGCCGGCTAATTTTTCGTTTACCCTAACATGTACAAAATTCGGTATATTACGAGAAAAAAATAGTCGGCATGTAAGGGTTCGTAGAGAAAAATACCACAGAAAAAATATTAGGTACTTTAGCTCTACTTTTGACGTAACGAGACAAGTCATAATAGGTATGTGTAAGTTTAACCATGTTAGCTTCGATAGACAAATAGAGAAAACGGGTAGACAAAATTTTACCTAGTCCGCACTGCTACTGCGCCTGAGTCTGACCGAGTCAGATCTAAGCCGTTCTATGGCACTATGAGAGTCAGGAAAAAATTAATCTTTTCTTGCGTATACCTTAGCGCACTATAAAATCTCCCCCGCAGATGGCTAATCTATGGGCCTGTTGAGTATTGCCGAAATAAGCAGCATTAACTAATTTCCAAATATTGTTTATAGGTACAGCAAGAAATTGAACAAATCCCGCGTGGACTACTACGGAGGCACAGTCCGGCATTACATCGTCGGTGAAACCGACGAAAAATACGGAAAAGAGTTGGTCGTAAGTAATAACTACACTTTACTTCAATTCAGGACATACAGGTGTATCTTATGTTAGGTCATGTTTTGGCTCTACCACCGGTTCGGAAAGAAGATTCTGGTGAGAAGAGCCGGTGAGAATTCTGCAGTCTTGAAAACAGCTTCAATATTCCCAGCGGTTGACTCCAGCATCGATAGATCCAAGAGTCAAATCCTGGACTGGTTTCTAACTTTTAGGAGTTATCTACGTTTGTGGTATTTGTAGGAAAATATGCTGATTGGTGAGGTAAGCCTGAGAGCTCTGATTTTTCGTACAACTTTAGTAGAAAGAGTCGCTCCATTTCAGAGCTCCACTGCGCCTCTTCGCATGCGCACTATATAACCTCCCTGCAAATAATTTATACTTACTTATCTTTAAAAAACTGTATTATTATATTCTATCTATACTAAAATTATGAAAGTTTTGATGGATGGATGTTTATTACTCAATCACACCAGAACGATCTGGTTGAAATTTGAATCTGGCACAGAGATAGATTATAGTTTGGAATAACACATTACGCATTATGCATAGGCCGGAAAATCACGGATTTGGAGTAGGTACGCTTACCAGTTTTGGTTTAAACATTTTTAGGTCCATCCGATAACAACTGAAGATAAAATGAATGCAGATCAGTGCAAAGAAAACGACTTTGACGGTGCGGCGACGGACTTCCTTGGACCTGTCGCCGATTACGAATTTATAGGTAAAACTAGCGGATGCTCGCGACTTCGTTCGCGTGGTATAAGTTTTTTAATTCCCAGAGGCACTAATTTACCGGGATTAGCCTATACCACTCTCCAGGTCCTCAACTATACCCATGCAAAAAATCACGATGATCCGTTGCTCTGTTGCGGCGTGATTGAAGGAAAAACTTTCTATTTTACCTCCCCTGGGGATACAATTTTTAAAAACTGTGAAACACAATATGTTTCTTTATTTTAAACCTGAAGCTCTATACTATATATTTTATACCAACTCTCATGGCTATTACTTGAAAAATGAAATTGAAAATTGAATTTTGAAACTGTGAAATACGTGTTTCTTAATTTTCAATTAGGCGCCATAAATATAAAGCAGAAATAGCAGAATTTTAGGTAATAAGGCACATTATCTATTGAATATTAAGTTATTAACATTAACATATACGAAGTTATTATACTGCTGGTTATCACCATTCGAATGTTTTTGAATCATTCATTATATCCGGGGAAACCAAAGGTGAAGAGTTTTGGCTTTACAAAAACTCTCGGGGTACCTAGGACAGAGAAGTTGAAGTTGGGGTGCTCATTTTTTTTTCATGCTTATGAAATTTAATGATGAGGTCTACGTTGGCGCGCTAGTCTAGAAAATGCCTTTTGACTCTTGCTTTGAACGTACTAAGTCATACATTAGTTGTTGATGGGGTCCGGCCGCATGTTCGTAAATACTTGACGTGTTACGACGCTTCTGCTACCAAAATTATTATTTAATTTTATGATTAATGGTTTCATAGTAAGTAATAAATACCTAAATAACATTAATTATGTATGGGGACAGTCATAGAAGGTGCACAAAGATTTGACCAACAAGAAAAAAATCTAGTCACACTGGTGTTACCACAAGTCCGCAAGGTTACGTCGAGTATTTACGAATTTGCCAGAAGCTAACCGACCAATGAGCTGGAACTCATCGAAGATAAAACAATTTTCAGGACAAGATACATACAACGGCAGGTCAGTCGACATGTGGAAGTATCTTAAGACTGACGAGGATGTTCAGAAAATTGATCAGACGCTATACGTTTACAAGGACGCTGAAGGATTCGATGTACCTGTGCTGTGAGTTTTTGAAGATGGTTTTTGATTTTTAGGGTTCCGTCTTTTTACATATTAGATACTAGATGATGCCCGCGACTTCGTCCGCGTGGATTAAGGTTTTTTGATTCCCGTGGGAACAAAAGGAAAAAACGGAACCCTTTTATTTTATCCACTACAAGCTAGCCCTTGACTGCGATCTCACCTGATGGTAAGTGATGATGCAGTCTAAGATGGTAGCGGCTGTTACTTATAGGATCACTTTGTTGTCCGTCCGTCTGTGTGTTAAGACCCTTTTTCTCAGGAACGCATAGAGGTATCAAGCTGAAATTCATATCAAATACTCAAGTCTACTGTCCCTTGGAGCTTTCAAAAAATCAAACTTCTAGGCCAACGCAATCAAAAGATACAGCCGTTTTTGCTGCAAATTTCAAGATTCTGAGTTCACGGGTACTTCCCGTGAACTCAGAATCTTGAAATTTGGTACGAAGCGACGTCTTATACAGACAGTCTCAGACTGCAGACAGACAGAGATCCATCCATTCAACCGATTTTGATGAAATTCGGCACAGGGATAGGTATTAGGTTGTATGCCCTAGAAGGACATAATAGCATACTTTTTATCCGGGAAAATTCAAGAATTCCCGCGGGAATCAAAAAAACCTTAATCCACGCGGACGAAGTTGCGAGTATCATTCAATCCTGAATAATTGAAAAATATTTTCCATAGATTCGAAATATTAAAAAAATACCTTTTTCCCGCGGCTTCGCTTACGTTATGTTCGTTATGATGGATTTTCATACAAATATTAAACTGCTACTAGGGGATGAATTTTGAAAAATCCCCTGTCCAGTGGTTTGAGCGGTGCGTTGATAGATCGCTCAGTCAGTCACCTTTTCTTTTCCTGTACGAGTATTTAAACTAAGCTTTAAATATTTGTAACGTTTATGTACTGTTGCCAGGCGGGAAGTAAAAATCAGCAACCTGTGGATTGGCACACTAAAGGACCACACTGTATCCCGTTACTACGGCTACAGCAAGCCCGAGGACGCAGCCCTGGACTACACAAAAGGTTTTTTAATCTGTTTCTTTGCCCTTGACTGCGATCTCACCTCGCCTGCCTTCTTGCGGGCCTGGGGTCAGTGATAATGCAGACTAACCAGTAATTGTCATTTGAGCGACAGACGCGACGAGACGCTACCACAAAACTTCCAGCAAATTCCAGTTTCCATTCGCCGTCTGGTAAAAAAATCAGCCATTTAGAACGACACCAATTAATCTCAAAAAAGTTATACGTACCTAATAAAATAATCTTCAATTTAATATGGATTGTTTTCAGACGGAGCGTGCAATAAGACGGTTTCAAACACTATAGAGGAATTGTTACACATATCAGAAGACGTTGAAGAAGCGTTTGACAGGTGAATATATTGACTCAGATATTCCTACATCCATGCATAAAATGTCTCTTATACAATCATGTGTATTGTGTATCGGTCACATGAGCTCATTTCATTGGCCGTAATTATCATTAGTGACGAAATCCCAAACCAGTGACTTGACGATTCAAAAGCACGTGAAAAAGTTTATTACAATAAAAAAACATTTTCACCTCACCAGCCCAAAAAGGGCACCTTTACGGCTTAAAACCAGGGAGCATAAGTCTTTCTTGCTCGCGCAGTGAGAAAAAATAATTTGAATTTAAAACCAGTGAGAAAAGTAGTTTTTGTTTTTTAAAAGCTTTTATTTAACTTGCAATGTTTGTTCGGGTGAAATCTTGCAACTCAATTTTGAAGCAGATAAAATCTTCAACTGATTGAGTTGAAATTTTGTATACACGTTTAGTTTGGATGACAATACATGGTTAGTTATGTGACGTCATTCTAATTTTAATAAAAGCTTGTTTTTAAAAAAGTTTTTTTAAAAACAAGCTCTTAGAATCACTTAACTTTATAAAAAAACCTTCATTGTTCGGGATTCAAACTAGGCACTCGCAATAAAGACGAACTTTGCTATCTTATTGCACAAATTATAGAACTATTAAAAAATTAATTGCCACTACAGTCAGGTGCGGCCTTAGCCGTTGCAAGGCTCTGGGCGGTAGATATTTGCGAGGCGCGAGATTCAAATACACATTAGTACCTACCTAATGACTTTTCTACTTGAGCTCTAGCGCTATTGGGCAAGATCGCGAGGCCCCTGCAAGAGCGAGGCCCCGGCCAGTTGCCCTGCTTGCGACCCACTTGAGCCGCCACTGACTACAATCTACAGGGCTTATAATATTTCAGGGGTATCTTTATCACAGGATACCTACGATGATCTCTGTAAAGATAATGGAAAGAGGAGAATAAAAAAACACTGTCAGTCCTATTACCATATTATTACCTATTCTGTGCTATTACCAAGATTGAATAGTTACATTTAGGGCACTGTATGTAATGTTGTGCATTATTTTCTGTTTCAGTTACATCAGCCGACACAACAAAGTCTATGAAGATGACCACGAGATGAGGAAGGAGATATTCAAAAATAATTGGAGGTAAAAATCTTCAAATATGTAATCTATAAAAGTGTAATCTGTAATAAAAAACTTTTCTCTATCACGCCAGAACGGCTGAACTGATCTGGGTGAAATTTGGCACTGAGATAGATTATAGTCTGGAATGACCCACAGGCTACTTTTTATCCCAGAAAATTAAACAATTCCCGTGGGAACCAAAAACATTTTGACGACCTCCGTGGCGCAGTGTCTAGCGCTGTTGCCTTAACGTGCGGAGGTGTCGGGTTCGATCCCCGGCAGGGTCAATTTGGGAATTTATAATTTCTGAATTTTCCCTGGTCTGGCCTGGTGGGAGGCTTCGGCTGTGGCTAGTTACCACCCTACCGGCAAAGACGTGCCGCCAAGCGATTTAGCGTTCCGGTACGATGCCGTGTAGAAACCGAAGGGGTGTGGGTTTAATATAACTGCCATGCCCCTAACAGGTTAGCCCGCTACCATCTTAGACTGCATCATCATTTACCATCAGGATCGCAGTCAAGGGCTAGCTAGTAGTGGATAAAAAAAATCCACTAATGCACCTGACGGAACCACCGTCATCAAAATTTTCCGTACCGAAACTTCGTTCAATTGTTGTGGAGCCTTGATTGAAGGCTTTCGATATATAATCAGGTCTAGTCCCACTACAGATGCACGGTGCAGCGCAACACGTAGCGCTAGATATTCTTTGAATGAGTTTTTTTTTGTTTCGCACCCAATTATCCACTAACGATATTGTGTTAGAGACCTTTTTGTTGCGAGTTTTGCTCTGAAAAGGGCGCCACTCACGATGGTCGTGGAATTGGAAGTGTGTGTGTTTTTTTCCTCCGTGTGAGTAGCACTGTTTCCAGATTTGAGTGCTCCGCCAATTGTGTAAATCATAATGAAAATAAATTATATAATAGAAATTTCAGTATATTTAAAAAATGTTGTGTTAATTATTAGAATTATTATTAATATATTATATTAATAAATCTTTGCATGAGTTTGTATGGAGCTGGGCCCACTTAAGCTTATTGCGACATAATCCACCACCACTTATACAGCCCATTAATGTCCCACTGCTAGGCACATGCCTCCACTCTCATAGGAGAGAGGGAATTAGAGCTTAGACCCGCCACATTGCTCTGCGGGTTGGCGGGCTTTAACTATTATCATGTTAGTGAAAATAACCGGGACCGACTGCTTAACGTGCTCTCCGAGGCACGGGGGGGAGACACCGCCAACTTCCTAACTCCGGGCTAGTACTGAGAATTTCTAGCCAGAAAAACTCAACACTTGATTATGGCCCTACCCGGGACTCGAACCTGGGATCTCATCGGCCGCAGTCGAACATGCCAACCAGTAGTAGACCAACGAGGCAGTCGACATAATACTACAAAGAAAACTTGCCGCTACGTATCGCCACAGTAAACAGATGCAACCAGTATAGAAACTACCTATAGAAACGTTCGAAACAGGCTCACTCACACAAACGTGCGCGGTATCGCGGTGCGCTGTAGGTATCTTAACTATCAATATCCTACACAGTGCGAGAATCGATTTCGTGTATGTATCTAATCTTTAGTCGATTTCAGACGCGTCGTGGAACACAACAAAAAGAACCTGGGCTACACTCTGACCTTGAACCAGTTCTCCGACTGGACTGAGGAGGAGCTGGCCAGCCTGCGCGGCACCAGACCCTCGCTGCAGCACGTGGGCTCCATGCCCTTCCCACACACCGAGGACGAGGTGGAGCTATTGGTCCAGGAGTTGCCAGATTACTACGATATGAGGATCGAGGGTTACATCACCTCCGTTAAAAGTAAGTCGGACATATTTTGGAGGATCTTCACAACCTAATCCAGGAACAAGACGAATATAACTAGAGGTCCAAGATCAAGAATATATCAAGAGTGAATAGGCATCTTCTAGGCAAGCGCGCTCCACCTTAGGCTGCATCACCTCTTGCATGCAAGTCTGATTGCAGCCAAGCGCTAGCCTATATATATTTTTTTTAAAAAAAGGGTCCCCCTCGACTTCCTCGTTCTAATTAGTTATAAATAGTACAACACAACAAACATACATATTATATATTCACGACAATATGCATACCTACGCGCGGGGAGGAACAAAAATAAATAAATAATAATAATAGATAACAATAATAATACCTTAAATACGGGACATACCAACGACACAATGATTAAATATTACTAAAATAATCTCTGTAATTACGTTGAAAATAGGAATTAACTAAAATCTTACTTATAGTTATACACATTATAACAAGGTTCGCCATTCTACGTAAGTAACAAGTACGCTCAATGTCTCTTCTTGCAAAGTGAGTCTAATATCCACGTAAAATATCGCAATGCTCGCGTCATGTCGCGTTGCGTCGACCGAGCCAGTATTTTTTGAAAGCGGGTAGGGCATACAATTTCTTCGGCATATTCTATTTAGTGTGGAGTTTTAGCTAAGTTTTCGTGCATTTTTAGGAGTATTTATGTGGAGTAAAGTACCTTAATATATAATAAACTGGATAAACTATCGAGCCGCATACCGCGATGGAAGTGGGCATGAAATCCTAGTCACAGTCATACTAGTTAGGATTCAGACCCAGCCACCCACGCAAATGGCCAAATTATTCCGTTATAGTTTACTAGTACGAGTAAATTAAATGTAATATATATTTGATATTGGTGTGGCTAGTGTGTAAGTTTTTTGGAAATAATAAAATTGGAAATAATTCCGAACCGCTAGGATATGGAATGCCCTTCCGGTTTCCGTTTTTCCCTCCTCTTTTAACCTAAGGCATAGTGAATAGGCATCTTCTTGGCAAGCGCGCTCTCCACCTTAGGCTGCATCACCACTTGCAAGCAAGTCTGATTGCAGCCAAGCGGTAGCCTAAAAAGACTTCATCCGCGTACAGTTACTGATTTCCTATGAGATTATGAGATTTTCCCGCTGCAAAAGGGCTACTTTTACCTACTAGCTATATAGCAGCTATATCATTGTACAGCTATAGCTTATGCAGGTTTTTATTATTAAAACTAAAAACCTAAATGCTTATTCTCAAGTCTCCAACTTCAAAAACTTAGAACTTTCATGCAAGCTTCTAACATCCTTATGGGTGGACTTTGGGTGGATGTAGTGGCGTAAAAAAAAAGGTCAAGACTCAGGAGATTATTTATTTTTAGACCAAGGCAGCTGCGGCTCGTGCTGGGCGTTCTCGACGACGGCGGCCGTGGAGGGAGCTCTGGCGCGCAGCAACGGCGGCAGGGACCTCGACCTCGCCGAGCAGTCCATGGTCGACTGCGCTTGGGGGTGAGTTGGCAATGTCTTGGTAGAACAGATATTTTCAGCTCGCATTAACGACACCTTCAAAACAGCAGAACAGTCTCCAATCGCCATGTCTGGGGAAGAAAGTGACGAACACATATAAAAAAAGCAAGAGCTTCATATTGCTTCATCATCAACAAACTGTGGACATCCACTGTAAGACATGGGCTATCCCTAATGAGCGCCACCACACCTGGTCCTCAGCCTTCCACATCTAGCCATTTCCCACCACTATATTTGCTAGCGACACTGTCACCGGGTCAGATATGTTTGTGGGACTATACCAAGTACGAAGTGATAAGATTTCTCGTTTCTCATAGCACTGCTAAAATATAGATTTTCGGCTACTGATTTCCTCGATATAAAAATACCTCCAAAAGACGAGAAAACAATACAATAGAACTTAAAGCTAGCTAGCCTAACCTAATTACAATATAAATCATGCCCGCGTGGATTGGTGGCAATCAGGTGAGATCGCAGTCAACGGCTAACTTGTAGTGGATACAAAAAAAGGAATGCTTGCTGCATTTCCGCGCTGGACAGCCAGGCTGATCCTTTGCGCAAAAAATGAGCCAGCCCTTCTATCACCAGATGAGGAGAAGAGAGCTGGTCTTGAGTTGAAATGCTTTCGTTTTCGTAATATTTGACAAGTTGTTTAACTGTTTCGTGAGTTTAATTGTTTTGATGCTACAATTGATATTTTCAGTTTCGGCAACGTGGGATGTTCCGGTGGTCTGATCGACGGTGCCTACAAATACATCCTCAAACACGGTCTTCCAACGCACATGGAGTACGGATTATATTTGGATGAGGTAAAGTGGGCAACTGAAACATTGGTATTCCGAATCAGTGGTAGATTCACTCGACGATCCAAAAACACTTGTCAAAGTCTACTTGATTAAACAAGATTTAGTTGTAGTTTGAATTGTCCGGTATTTTCGTACGTCTGTCTATACGTCCACGTCTCGAAAGCTACTTTGTTTTTTCTGGCACCTCACGTCCTCAATACTGGATCTATGCGTGTACAACCTAGTAAGCCAAATAAATGCGCACAGTAGTTTCTTCGGAATATTGTTACTTTTATACGACTGCCTGAAAAAAGAAGTATATTGCTAATCATCGCGAAAAATAGAACGCATTTTATGATGCTGACTTCTCTAGTCGGTACTTGAGAAGAAGAAAAAGATCACCGAAGATACCTATAGGTACGAGTAGGTACTACCCGTCTCGTCTAATACGGGTCCTAATAAACTGACATCAGCATCAGGCTCTCAAAATATGTCGGTCAATCTATGCTTATGACAGATCTTAACCATAGATTGATCGATATTTGAGAACGTGCTCTTAGGTAATTTCGGTTTATTGATTCGGGCCTTTGGTTCAATAATTGAGGCCTATACTTTAGAAAAATAATTGCATGAAAAACTTCAAGTTTACCGACTCAGTGGTTTGAGCTTTCCGTTGTCGTGTCGATTGGAAATCTCTCCAAGAATCTCACTAAGCTTTCTTTTAGATGGGTAAATGCAACCGAGACAACGTGACTCAGCTGTACAGGATCAAAGGCTTCGTAGCGGTCCCTCCGCTCAGCGTAAACGCTATGAAGGTCGCGCTACACAAGTACGGGCCCGTGACTGTGTCTATCAACGCGAACGACGCGGTTTCGTCTTACAACAGTGGAATCTTCTACGACCCGAATTGGTAAGTTACGTTACACCCATTTTTTTAAATATATAGGCTAGCAATTGGCTGCAGACTTACTTGCAAGTGGTGATGCAGCCTAATGTGGAGCGCGGTTGCCTAGAAGACACCTATTCACTCTTGATTTGAAGGTACCTATATTAAAAGAGGAGGGGAAAACGGAAGCCGGAAGGGCATTCCATATTACAGCGGTTCGAATTAGAAACGAGGAAGCAAATCGCTTCGTACGAGTCCGCAGAAAGGAGACGGTTCAGATTTGTATGGGGCGTAGGCCAAGTCTTGTACAAGCAGAGAAATGAAGGAAAATAAAATACTAGACCAGTTTTTATTGGTAAAGTCTACGAATTCGTCGTAGTTTCAGTGGTAAAATTATTTAATCTTTCCAAGTTATGGAAGACTAAACATTGATGAGTGGGTAACAATGGCGGATTCATGTACTTGACGTTTTCAAAAGAAAAACCACGTTATTTTGACAGTGACTGTCAGAAATGACGTTTGATACATTTCGCGCCTACTGCCTTCTCTATGGCTGAAGGTTGCCATCTTGGAAACGTATCGATTTTATTTTTTTGCTCGTTAATTACTTTACTGTTCTAATTTATTATATTTTTAATACAATCTATGTATTTTCCTCTATTCATGGTAGAGTGTACAAGAGTGGGCCTAAAATGAACCTTCTCCTTTGACTGCGTAAGGGTGTAGACCTTGTCGATGCCTTGCGGTTCGATGATAAAAAGGTGACAAAGAAAACAAATCGAATAGTTCTTGAGCACACTCTTTGAAATATATCCTGTAGAATACCGACAGACAGGCAACTTGGCGCCGATGTTCCGCTTTTCCGGTGTGCGGTGCACAATCTTGATAAAGCACAGAGTAGGTACCTACATGCTACTTATACAGTTTTAGTCCCGCCACATTATACCAGCAATTGTACCTATAGATTGTTGATGCTCGGGTTTCAGAAATATAATCGTTATGTTAGGGACGTCAAGGTACCTAGATCTGTTCAGATTTATATGACATTTTGGGAATAGTCATGTATGTTTATGAAACAATAAAATATGTTAAGCAATAAAAAAAATTAAAAAAAAATTAGAACCGACTTCAACACTCACAAACATTAAAAAATAAGCCAGTTGAAGAGCGTCAGTTTTTATACTGTTTACATAGGTATTATGCATACTTTAATACTGTACAAGAATCAGCTTTTCTAATTATGATTCATTTTTGGTAACCATTACACGTTTTTGATCGGCCATATCTAGTGAAAGGCCCATCATCATGCGGGCAGAATTTCACTATCGTCATCAGTGGAGAGTGTAGCACCCACCTATTACTGAATCAGCTTTTCTAACGATAGTTACCAAAAGTGCAGCTATCTCTTAGTCTAAAAGTCGATTGTTATCAAAAATCGAATCAGTAGCGCATTATTACTTCATTGTCTCGAGCTTCCAAAAGTAAAATAGATGATTGGACATAGAATATAGTATTTTTATTTCAATTATTATTCTATTAATAAATAGTAATCTTTACTTGTCAGAGGGTAATTTGAAGTTGAATTTTCAAATCACAACGATTCAGAGGATGAAGATGTTTCACTCAAAAATTTTTGTTCGGCAGTAACACCAGCTCTGCGAACCACGGCGTGGTCGTGGTCGGCTACGGCAAGCGAGACGGCACAGACTACTTCATCGTGAAGAACTCTTGGGGCGAAGACTACGGTGAGGACGGATACATCCTGATGGCAGCTACCAACAACAACTGTCATATACTAGAGAGCTCTTACTACCCCGTTGTTTAGTGTCTAGTCAGTGACAAAGCTTTGAAGAGAGCTTATCATGGTTAGTCTAATAGGGATGATGACAACTCAATCAAATCAGCCATTGATGTAGAATTTTAGTACCTATAAATCAGCCACTCTTTATTAAACTTCTAGTATGGAAGTTTATATGAAATACACAGTGACGTCATCAATTTTCAACACACTTTTTATCTTTATTCCATAGTTTAAAATGGTTATCAAACTTAAAAATAACCGAAGATGTGAATTTTAGGTCTTTTGGAAAATTATATTTGATAATCAGTATGGAAAATTATATCAATAATAATCAGTCCTAATAAATAATTTATTTTTGACTGAAGCATCATCCCTATTTAGAATTATAATATTGGTAGATGCCGGTTGAATAGTACTGCTTCAGTCTGTCTCACTCTTGTCCTTTACTGTTGCTATACACCTCTCATCTGTCAAAATTATCATCCTATATTAAACAAACCTTCTTTTTCTGGTCGGTGAGACATGGGTGATACAAACCATAAATTATATAAATGTCTGGATAGAGCATTTTGGTTTATCAAACGATTTGTACAGTACCCGGCAATAAATATTGCACATCGACCTTTGGAAAGAGACAATCAGTTAATCGGGTTCTGTCGCACACTACCTATATGACTCATATAGGTAGTGTGCGACAGAGATAACGCTATACGAAGCCGAATTAACCGATTGTCTCTTAACAGGCAATTTGTAATGGTCATAATAATCTTAAGGCTTTAATTATTATATCAATATGTGTAGCAGAAGAAGAAAGCTATTTGAGGTCAATTCTAAAGTTGATATATTCTTGTTTAATAGCAGTTTCTATCACTTATTATCATAGCGCGTAGGTAGGTATTATTAGTATGTTTTGTTTCCGAAATTTAACTTTCCGAATTCTCATCCGAAAAATGACTCAAAATATACTTACATTTCTTGTTATGTAATAATTATTAAGTATTGTTTTCTTAACTATGTATTTTAGAACTGTACAGGCTTGAAATTACTTAAATCTGTGTTTATTTCTGTTTTAAATGACGTGGCTTTATTATATTATTGGAATAGAAGGTATAGGTATATAATTTTAAATTCAAGACGAGTGTGTATAGTCATTTTTACTAGGAAGAGAAGATTAGATAATATTTTCACTGGACACTTTCACTAAGATTTATTTTTATTTTTTATCCACTACAAGTTAGTCCATGACTGCGATCTCACATGTGAGATAACCGAAATATATTTTTTAATAAGAAGAAATACTTAGGTGAAATTTCGCCATAATTTCAATAAATTCTATCCAGACATGTACTTATTTAATCGGGGAACTAACTGAAAAACTTTATTACGTTTAATGGTAACGATTCCATGCAACGAATAACATTAAAATTCGTTAATTTTAATTAAGTATAAATGTATATTTTGTAAATACTAGCATTAATAAATTCCACACGTGCAATCTAGTTAAATGGTTTTAATTTCCTTCCATACGGCATGTTAACGGAACGTTAAGTCGCTTGGCGGTACATCTTTTCCGGTGGGGTGGTAACTAGCTACGGCCAAAGTCTCATACTAGGCCAGACCACATAAAATTTAGAAATTAGTAATTCCTGAAGTGACCCTGCCGGGGATCGAACCCCGGACCTCCCACTTACAAGACCGCAGTGCTCTGCTCACCACAGCGCCACCAACACTTTTGCGTCGTCAAAAGCATCGACACTCTAAAGTGTCTAAACGGATCATTGAAATAGAATGAGTACTAGAAACAGGGTCACGAACAAAAAATATCGCAAAAATGTCCCAATTTGCACACACTTATACATTTGTATGCTGAGTGGGAAATGTAGAAAAAGGTATTATATTAGCAACAACTTCAGTTAATTATGCACCTTAAGTTTAACACATAAAGCTACATTACGATTAGAAAATATTAATTTTTAAGACGTTCTGTCATCAGAGAAAAGGTAGGAATAACCTTTCAATCCAAAACAAAAAGTAATTTTTAAAATAAGTACAAAAATATTTATTATTAAAATAAAACTTAATGTGTAAGCAATAAGGTACTTCATACGTTGCCAAATTGATACCTTTACACTATTTTGGAACAAGACGCAACTCTTGGCATCACATTGTCAATATCAACACTTCAATTTATTATAAACCTTAAAACTTAGAATTTAAGTTGAATTACGAATGTAGTATGTTTATATTAAAGACCTTTTGTCTTTGTAAAAAGGCAAAAACAAAAAATTCAATGGAACAAAATTCAAATAGAACAATGGAGACATGGAGTTGCTGATTTTTTTAAAGTTGTATATCGTGGTGGTATGTGGTCGTGTATATTTATTACTAGCTTACGCGCCCCAGCAACTCACAGTGTTATACTTGTACAGTATGTTTTATTTATCAAAATAAATATTGATACAGTTTTGGTGGGTAGCACTGCGAAAAACCACGTAGGTTTAAATGGCGTACTCTCTCCTCTTCTATCAATATTTATAACTATACAATGTTATGATATGCATAAGTATCTGTGTAAAAACATGAGGAAACTAAAACTAAACTACCTAACATTTGTTTAAGAAGTAAGATTTTAACTTAAAATTAAATTAATATCAAGGTTAAAAATCTACGTTTTATTGACGTATTACACGTAAACTTAAAAAGTACCAAGTAAACTTTATTCAGATTCAGCCTTTGCGGCTTTTATTATTTTTTACTACATTTTTTTATAAAATACTAGATGATTCCCGCGACTTCGTCCGCGTGGATTAAGATTTTTGATTCCCGTGGGAATTCTTTAATTTTCCGGGATAAAAAGTAGCCTATGTCCTTCTCCGGGATATCATCTACCCCTGTACCAAATTTCAGCAAAATCGGTGGAAAAGATGAGCCAGGAAAGCGTAGCAGACAGACAGACAGACGGACAGACAGACAGACAGAAACACTTTCGCATTTATAATATTAGTATGGATTTATGTAAAGTATATAATATCTTTATGTACCCATGTATTTTATGTGTATTTATGTAACTAAGGTATGTGTGTTTCCAGTAATATCAATTTTATCAAAATGAATTTGAACATAATTAATGTTATCTGTATATTTTAGATGGCTTAAACAACTCTACTGCATAACGAAATGGATTACCAGGGAATCACTAAGCAACAATACTTTTAAAACACCAACACTACTCCATGCATCCCGTCTATCCAGAACAGTCAATGTTTGTTACAATATTTGACGCATTGTCACAAACATTGGCCAACGGATATTAGCACACTTTTTATATGAGCACTGCAGCATTTTGACGCGTCGTTATGTTGGCTAAGGTTGGCCCGTACTAAAGTCAAATAAGAGCACTTTCGTATTTGTGCTGTAATTTGTCGGGGACATTTTTGAAGCGCTAATCCTACATCTAGTATAGGTACTAAAAAAATTCTACATCAATGAAACGGATAGAGTCCATAGAAATCGCAATCGACGCACGGCAGTGCGCTGGGCCAAGTTCCGGCCTGTCCGGTCTAGAATTACGCATAAACTACAGATTTTAATGTAGTTTAAATAAGGGAATTCCGGATATTCAGAGCGTCATCGTTGTTTCATAAAAATTAACTATTTAATAATAAATACTCTTTATTTATAGCAACTAGGGCTCAATTTGTTAGTTTATAACCTTAAAAACTATTATTAGTATACACAAAAAATATCAGAAAATTATTAAACAAAAATTATAAAAATTATTACACAACATTAACAATTTATTTTGGCCTCACCAACACTTGAATCATGTGTCCAAGCATTGGTGAGTCCACCTAGGACCTAGGTCCATTTAAGGAGGACAATATGGACGTTTAAAAATTTCTGGCTTATGCATTGGAGATGTGGAATCTATAGAATGCTGATGGAATTGATTTTAAAATACTTAGAAAATAGGAGTGAGATCCCAGCAAAAACATTATGTAAAAATTGTATGGCCAACATCCTATCAAAAATATCGACCAAGTAAGTACTGAGATCAAAATTATGACCAAGTTCTCTGCTTTGTTGTCTTGGCAACATTTTGAATCCACATTATTTATAGGCGTAAAAATGACGCCAAGTCAACAAAAGCCTAGCAAAGAACATACACCTCTAAGCTGCATGCCAATTTTGTGCTATTGACGGTAGGTAAAAATTCTATCAGCCTGGCGATAAGCTGCCCGCCTGCGTATTTCCGTTTGCGCGTTCAATAAAAGGCAGTACTGCCTCCAAACGCACGGGTTTGGAACGCTCTCGGGTTTATGATGTGTTCTGTAACTTGAAATCCGAAGTCCTACGTGAACGACAAACGCGACACCGCGACTCGATACGACTCGCAACAGTATCAAACAGATACTTCACGTAGCCTACGTTGTTGTGCAAATATAAGTTTGTCGGGATCGTATCGCGTCGCGTCGCTTTTGTCGCTTCTTTCGCCTAGGGTAAAGCCTAGGTGATGCCCGCGACTTCACCCGCGTGGATTAATGTAAATTTTATGGTCCCGCGGGAACTCTTTGATTTTGTGAGCTTATGTCCTTCCCAGGGTATCTCTGTGCCAAGATTCATCAAAATCGGTTGAAGAGATAGACAGACAAACATAATTATATAGTTTTGCATTTATTTATTAAGTTCTAAACCTGGATTTTAGATTCTTGCTTGGTGTTAGAAAGTTGAGGTACATAATATCATGCAAAAGATGTATTTATTTCACGTAGGACAACTTGTGCCACTTATGGTGAGCCAAGACTTTACCACCGGTTCGGAAAACTGATTCTACTGAGAAGAGCGCGCAAGAAACTCAGCAGTTGTACTTTTCATAAAAAGAAATGTTTTTTTTTTTATCCACTACAAGCTAGCCCTTGACTGCGATCACACCTGATGGTAAGTGATGATGCAGTCTAAGATGGTAGCGGGCTAACCTGTTAAAGGCATGGCAGTTATATTAAACCCACACCCCTTCGGTTTCTACACGGCATCGTACTCGCTTGGCGGCACGTCTTTGCCGGTAGGGTGGTAACTAGCCACGGCCGAAGCCTCCCACCAGGCAAACATTTGTAACAATGTGTAACATTTTGTAAATAATATACAATGAATAAGTTCCACTACAGCCTATTAACGTCCCACTGCTGGGCACAGGCCTCCACTCTCATAGGAGAGAGAGAATTAGAGCTTAGACCCACCACGCTGCTCCAATGCGGGTTGGCGGGCTTTAACGACTATTATCATGTTAGTGATAATAACCGGGACCGACGGCTTAACGTGCACTCCGAGGCTTGGGGGTGAAACACCGCCAACTTTCAACTCCGGACTGATAATTTCTGAATTGAAAAACCCAATACCAATTTTTTTGCCCGACCGGGAATCGAACCCAGGACCTCGTGATCCGCAGTCGACTATGCTAACCGCTAGACCAACGAGGCAGATGCATATGCATTGCTGGATACGAAGCCGGTTGCTTCTATGCAACTTCTATAGTAGGTACAGTAACAGAATGAAAGTACCTACCATTTTTGTTATTGTTTTGAAGAAAATAATGAAGCGAAATTATGATTTTAATAAGGGCGATAACCAATTTAGATTAGCTTTACGAAACTATTATTAAAATTTATTACATTTTATAAAGGACCATGTTCACGGAAATAATGTTATGAACCCATAATATTTTCAAAGCTGGTGTGTAAAGTAGATGGAGTAAGAAAGAAAGAAAAATCTTTATTTGAGGCACAAACTTTCTCAGACTTTTTTGGTCATATAGGTATTTTATAGGACTTTATTTTTTTACAATTTAGTATTTAAATTCGCCGAACTATTAAGAAAAAACTTGAGAGGTGTCAGGGTTTCGATTAATTAGTGAAGGAATTGTAATAAAATTTTATTTTGTTTAAGTTATAATAATATTTTTTTGTCTGTATAAAATCTCTACTTACTTACTCCATCAGCAATATCCTAGAACTTGCAGTCTAAGATGGTAGCGGGCTAACCTGTTAGGAGCCTGGCAGTTATATTAAACCCATACCCCTTCGGTTTCTACACGGCATCGTACCGGAACGCTAAATCACTCAGCGGCACGTCTTTGCCAGTAGGGTGGTAACTAGCCACGGCCGAAGCATCCCACCAGGTAAAACTTTCGCATTTATAATATTTGTATGGATATTCTATCAAATAATATTAAATACCGAATGGCCCAACGAATGTGCACACCTCTTTAACCAAATTCCCCTTTATTTTTAATAAGATAAAATAATTCTATAAATATGATTGATTTTTGTTTTTTTTTCGATAAACTAGTTAATAGTTGGCCATTATGGCTTCGCTATACTTTATTTTGTTTCTATTTATAGCATTTGATCCCGTCTTTACTTATAAATTGGGTAAGAAATTTAATATTTGTTTTACTAAAAAGATGACGTCCTTACCAAGACTACGTATTTAGACAGATCTATATTATAACCAGCTAGGTTGATGAAATGTGGGCACTGATTAAAATAAAAACCTTAAAACTAAGGCATTCAAGTTTTATTATGAATGTAGTATATATTTATATTTAAGACCTTTTGTCTTCGTAACTGTAATGTAGGGTAATATAAAAGTGCGGGTAGGCTAAGATATGGTGTCAGCTTTTCAATTGAATGTATGTCCTGTCATCTTCCTCTCTCACAATAAACGTCTGGAGTCAGACGTGTTTCTTATACTCGAATATATAATAAACTGGCGACGAGGATGGGATGGAACGCGGCGACAGTGTCGGTGTCGGTGAGGCGAATCCATATAAGTTTACCCCCTACCAAAAAGCGCACAACGCGGCTAAATTGGAAAACGAGCGCAAAACTGTGTATGTATTGTAATAGATTGTTTAAAAAAAAGAAAAAAAAGAGCAACTGCTGAGTTTCTTGCCGGCTCTTCTTGGCAGAATCTGCTTTCCGAACCGGTGGTAGAGTCAAAACATGACGTAGCATAAGAGACACCTGTATGTCCTACATGTTTGAAATAAATTGAATTGAATTGAAAACAAGACAAGGGGCTGTAGCGCCAACGATGAATATGATGTCTAGATAATATTATTTTGCAGAAGGTGAATCCAAAACTGTAAAATGGCCCCCAGCATACCACCTGAAAGGCGATGAAACTAATATTCAAGTGGGCATTATTAAACCTTTCGAAATATGGTAAGGGTCTACAATATTATCTACTATTATTACTATCATTAATATTATTATGATATTATTTTGTACTGTATGCAGGGATAAAAATACTAAAAATAACTCTATATCACCATATGGGTTAATTCTCTACATAACTTAAAAGTTAAAACTAACATGAAATTTCACCAAAAACAAACTTAGAAGATTTTATAGTACTTTCTACACTGTGCTTGAGCTCCGTGTCTTCAGAAGGCGTAGAGTTACGCTTAATAGAGTAGCAAATCTAACTATTTTTATTTTTGTACGATTGTTTCCATTTATCTAATAAGAATTGACGATCTCCATGGCGTACTGTTGAGCGCTGTTGTCTTAACGTGCGGAGGTCGTGGGTTCGATCCCCAACAGGGTCAATTTGGGAATTTATGATTTCTGAATTTTCCTTGGTCTGGCCTGGTGGGAGGCATCGGCCGTGGCTATTAACAACCTACCGGAAAAAACGTGCCGCCAAGTGATTTAGCGTTCCGGTACGATGCCGTGTAGAAACCGAATAGGCGTATGGGTTTAATATTACCGCCATGCCCCTAACACGTTAGCCCGCTACCATCTTAGACTGCATCATCACTTACCATCAGGTGAGATCGCAGTCAAGGGCTAACTTGTAGTGGACTAACCTTGAAACTAAGGAATTACGCTTAATAGAGTAGAAAATCTAACTATTTTTATTTTTGTACGATTGTTTCCATTTATCTAATAAGAATTGACGATCTCCATGGCGTACTGTTGAGCGCTGTTGTCTTAACGTGCGGAGGTCGTGGGTTCGATCCCCAACAGGGTCAATTGGAGAATTTATAATTTCTGAATTTTCCCTGGTCTGGCCTGGTGGGAGGCTTCGGCCGTGGCTAGTTACCACTCTACCGGCAAAGACGTGCCGCCAAGCGATTTAGCGTTCCGGTACGATGCCGTGTAGAAACCGAAGGGGTATGGGTTTAATATAACTGCCATGCCCCTAACAGGTTAGCCCGCTACCATCTTAGACTGCATCATCACTTACCATCAGGTGAGATCGCAGTCAAGGGATCTTGTAGTGGATAAAAAAAAATGCTGCATCATCATTTGGTGGCGCGCTCTCGAAAAGGCCTAGTCCAGCAGTGGATGCATAAAGGCTGATGGATGGATGGATTCCCTCCAAATGTATATTCAGGTACAGCAAGGAATTGAACAGATCCCGCTTGGATTACGACGGAGGCACAGTCAGGCATTACTTCTACGGGGAAACCGACGACATGTACGGGCAAGAGTTCCTTGTAAGTCGCTGTCATCGTTTATTTTCATCCCCCGCAAGTTACCTTGACGCTACGAATTCTTCATTTCATTTTGAAGTCTCACATATTGCAATACTAGCTGATGCCCGCGACTTCGTCCGCGTGGTTTAAGTTTGTTTTGACTCCCGCGGGAACTCCATAATTTTCCGGAATAAATAGTAGCCTATGTCACTCTCCAGGTCCTCAATGCCAAAAATCACGTCGATCCGTTGCTCCGTTGCGGCGTGATTGAAGGACAAACCAACAAACCAATTACCCACACAAACCATCCCTTACCACCAAACAAACACACTTTCGCATTTATAATATTAGTATGAAGTATGATTTGCACACAATTAATTTATTTGAATGTTAATGAACAGACTGTATTGTTTCGCCGGAATGTTTGCACGTAAACAAACATTCTGGCAAATAAATGATTTTTCATTTAATTTTCTTACTTGACTGCGATCTCACCTGGTGGTAAGGGATGATGCAGTTCTTGGACTTTATCGGCGTTAATATTTTTCGGCGTTTATTCCCGCGGGAACTCCTTAATTTATCGGGATATAAAGGGACCATGTCCTTTTCCAGGACGAAATCTTTATCTACACCAAATATCAAAATTGGTTGAAAAGATGAGCCATTAAAGCGTAGCAGACTGACATATAGACACACTTTCGCATTTATAAGATTAAGTAGTATGGATTTACCAGTTTTGATTTACAATCAACATTTTTAGGTCACTCCAGTAACAAATGAAGAATATACAAATGAATTCGTGTGCAAAGAAGGAGATTTTAGCGGCCCCGCAACGAATTTTCTGGGATCCGCCTCCGGTTATGAATTTGACGGTAAAATTACAGTAGACATAAAATATTTGTTCTTTGTTCAGTTCATTTAATTCTATGGTACAGTTCAACAAACTCATCATCTGACCCGGTGCCCAAAATTGGAACTAATTGTTTTATTAGTTACTTATTTTGCATAGCGACGATGTCACAACATCAAAAAAGTTTGTCGGACTATGAGACACATAGAAATAAGATAAGCAGATTCCTAGTTCCTAGTTCAGGAATGGACGACGAATGAATTTATTTGGAGTTAATTTATTTCCATTAGTTCCTGCAATTATTATTATGCAATTTATTTTTCATTTATCCTGCAATGAAAATGCGAGTTTCAATGCCTGTTGAGGTACTAGTCAATTTCAGACGAATACGTCACTCCACCAAACCATCACCATAACTTTCTGCCCTAGGGCAGAAAGTGATGGTTTTTTCTACCCGCTGAATGACGTAGCAGCCCTTCTTTCAATCTTGTCAGCAGAGTATCTTTTGTTTAATTCAAAAAGATTTCAAACCTTTATAATTGTCATTTAACCATCAACTATACTGACAGATATAATATTTGTAAACAACAACCTAGCAACTAAAATAAAGAAAAACAATTTTAATATAACCTACATTGAAAGTGCAGGTTTTACTAAAAATATAGTGTGTGCCGCGGGATGAAACACGATTTAAGATTTCGGGTGATGCCAGCCCTCGTTTCGCTCAGGCAGGCAACTTTACCCTCGTCTGAAATCGTCTTGTTTCACCCCTAAGCACGCAATATTGAATCATAGATTTAGCATTGGTCTTAGCGCGCGAACCCAATACTAAATCTATGTATTGAATATACTATTGTAGCAACCTTCATCTAGACAAAAATTATGTTTTTCAGGACAAGAAATTTACAACGGTAAGTTAGTCGACGTGTGGAAGTTCTTCGATGATGAAGATGAGAATAAGAAAACTGAAAAGACGTTGTATACTTACAAACACGCAGAGGGTTTCGATATACCTGTGATGTAAGTATCGACAAATAATATAGTACATATCTACTGATATTCTCTCTCTCTCTCTCTGCGTCGACAAATAACATAGATACATATGTACTGATATTTTCTCTCTCTCTATCTCTCTCTCTCGGCGTCGTATTATCATAGGGATAATACGAAGCAGAGAGAATAGGGCACGAACCTCACTGCTGAGGGTATTCTATTAATCACATAATGGCAGGGGTTTTCTTGGGGTTGTAATGCGGTGGGTTCCCAGGTCCTTCCGCATACGACTCATTTCATTTATTTCATATCATTTATTACTAATTGTATTCATGTACATATTATACTCGACTAAGAGCCTACTATTAAAACTCTACTACCGATTATTATCAGATGATAATAACCGGGACCGACGAGGCACGGAGGAAATGAAAAGGCCAAATTCGGGCTTCCGAATTCGGTCACCCATCCAGTTACCGACTTGGGTCAACGTTGCTTAACAATCGCAATCGACTGATACGCGTTGTCGCAACTAGACCACTCGTCCCTCTACAATATTCTGATATTTTAGGTTCTCAGAAAGGATCAGGTAAACCTGCTAGTACTCTTACTAATATTATAAATGCGAAAGTTTGGATGGATGGATGGATGGCTGGATATATTGATGGATGGATTATTATGATGGATGTTTGTTACTTAATCACGCCAGAGCGGCTGAACAGATCTGAAATTTGGCACAGAGCTAGGTTATAGTTTTGAAAAACACACAAAACACTTTTTATTGCGGAAAATTCCGGCGATATCCGAAAAAAAGAGTACCCGCGGGAATAAAAATACACAATCCGAGCGGACGAAGTCGCGGGCATCAGCTAGTGTTCTATAATACGGCTTTTTATTCCACTACAAGTTTGCCACCGTGAGAGAGGAAATAGAAAGGTCACTCGTGGCCTATCACATAACAAAGACTTCAGTCACGTGTCATAAAAATTACTTACAAGTGCAGCTTATATTATAAGAGATAGTTGCACTTTTTGTAACTATCGCTTGAAGAGCTGATTCAGTAATAGGTGAGTGCTACTCTGCACTGACGTCCATAGTGAAATTCTTCCCGCATGCTGATGGGGTCATTCACTAGATATGGCCGATCAAAAAATTATTATTAGCAATTATTATGTCGGCAATTTTTATTAGCAAAAATTATGAAGGCGCCTTCATAATTTTTGCTAATAAATTGGCCAGCATATAGTACAACTATTAACAATTAATTGTACCTACTGGTACCTTTGAAGGGATGCAACATCATTGGATGTGCAAGCCTAAACTTCCAACTATATAAAGACCACAGATCTGTTTATAGTCCTAGGACTGATCGCAGATGGCCAAAAGTGGCGAAAAAAAGTAAAAAATTTACTGCCGATAGAAGTGAAAACGAAATTTAATTTAATTTTTTTAAATTAAAATATAGACCTTAACACTAAGGCATTAAAGTTTAATTTCGAATGTTTTATTTAAATGTTCGCGAGCATGTCGGTCATGCGAGCATGTCGGTCATGCGAGCATGTCGGTCACGGTCACGCGAGCATGTCGGTAACGGTCACGCGATTCTACATTTTTACCCCCTACCAAAAGGTGCTCAACGCGCCAGAAGTTTTCACTTCAAAAAAAGTTTGCCCTTCAGTTTAGGCGATTTCAGCGATTTAGCGTTCAGGATCGATGCCATGCAGAAACCGATCAGGGGTCGCAATGGATTACGATGTCATTATTATTTAATCTGTGTATGGATAATCCCTAGCATCTACCCTATCTCTGCGAGTTAGTTTCGGCCCCTCGTACGCCTTCCAAAGGTCCGGGACCCCATGGTCCCGAGATGAAAGAGACATAAAAATACTTCAAACATAAACCTTAAAACTAAGGCATTGAAGTTTAATTACGAATGTACTATATTTATATTTAAGACCTTTTGTCTTCGTAACAAAAAGTGCTCAACGCGCCTAAACAAGTTTTCACTTTTTCACTACAATAATATATTTAATATATTGTTACCAGGCGAGAAATAAGGGTGAGCAACCAATGGGTGGGCACGGTGAAAGGGCACATCGTGTCGCGGTTCTATGAATTCAGACAACCTGAAGATGCCGCTATGAACTATACTCTAGGTTTGTGCGCTATCATACATAAGAGGAATTCTCTCGGCGGTTTCTCCATACAAAAACATTTGTCTGTTTCCTCCGTGGATAATTGTAATAGAGAAAATATTTTTGTACCATGAAATGCATATGCATATAAGTTCGTGCCATGCTCATATGTTTTGCTTTTTTCAATAAATTAATAATTTTAAGAACAAGGAATCTTCAAAAATTGCATGAAATGGCCCAGATTTCGCGCCATCATCAGCGATCAGACAACCCGCAAATAAATTTGACGGATATAATAAAAAAAAGAAAAACTTACCGGCATAGCCTGAGTCCTGCTTAAATTATTCTTGAAAAAAAAAGCTTAATTGGTTCTGTTTTGGAGGAGGAAACAGAAAAATACGAGAGTAAGAATTCGACTGTTTTTCACAGGTATTATCGGTCCAAGCTGCAGCTGTCTATCGGGTGTTATGGAATTCTATTCGAGGAGCAGCGTGGCGGCTATATAAAATCTCAAAGTTGCCCGTTCAAGCCATATCCGCTTCTTACTTATAAGTGCTTATAATATTATAAATGCGAAAGTTTGGATGTATGGATGTCGGTATGGATGTATGGATGTATGGATGGATGTTTGTTACTCAATCACGCCCCAACGGCTGAACGGATCTGGATGAAATTTGGCACAGAGATAGATTATAGTCTGGAATAACACATAGGCTACTTTTTATCCCGGAAAATTAAAGAGTTCCCGCGGGAACCACAAAACCTCGATCCACGCGTACGAAGTCGCGGGCATCAGCTAGTAATATTATAAATGCAAAAGTGTGTTCGTTTGTTGGTTTGTCCTTCAATCGCGCTACAACAGAGCAACGGATTCACTTGATTTTTTGCATGGGTGTAGTTTAGGACCTGGACAGTGACATAGGCTTCTTTTTATCCCAAAAATTAAGGAATTAAAAAAACTTATTCCACGACCTGCTCGGGCCACATTTTTGTCAATAGTGTACTGAGTCTTTCATAATCTTTGAGAATGTCAGAATTTGCGAGACAGAAGGATGCAAACATCAGACAAATATTTAATATCATTTCTAATTTACTGATTTAATTTGGCTAAGGACAATATAAATTAAGTATAGCCTAATATTATATGCAGTATATTGTCGTAGACACTTTCATACTCCGGTCTGTTGTACATGTTAAATATTTATTCAGAATTTTCATGTTTTCAGACCAAGCGTGCAATGAGACAGAAGTATCTTCAGAGTTAACGAAGAAATTACACCTGTCGTCCGATGTCGAAGACGCGTTTGCCAGGTGGGTTATATTATCTTTGAACATGAGATGATGAGATGAATTCGATAGCTCCATTGAGATAAAACTGTTCTTTGTTTCCGTGACCAGAACACATTACGCCATTTCTGAACTAAAATAGGGATTTTAGTTCATTGTTATTTCTGAACTAAAGTCCCTATTTTAGTTCAGCAAATAGCGTATGTATCGTACACAGGTAGGGTACATGCGTTCGATAAAATATATGTTTTGTGACCTCAACGTTCTAGTTCCTCAGAAGCAGTCAGCTTGCTAAAGGATTTCAATGCATTTAATTTACAGATTACAAACAAAAATAAAGTCACAATAAATATTTAAAGTGCAGATAATTTTTGTTCCAGTTACATGAGGCGTCACAACAAAAATTATGGGGACGACCAGGAAATGAGAAAGGAAATATTCAAAGATAATTGGAGGTAATGGGGATGGGCAACATTATGTTCTTTGAATATTGCTTGTACATTTGTACATTGTAACGAACAACAAAATAACCCTGCTGAATTTATACTTACTCGTACCTAGGCTGCCGATATTTTCATTTTTTCTAGAAAATTTACGAGGTCTACTAATATTTCTATACCTATCAAAAACATTTTGGAAGTACTTCTCTAAAGAAGATGCGAAACTTATGATCAGTAAATTTCAGGCGCGTCGTGGAACACAACAAAAAGAACCTGGGCTACACTCTGACCTTGAACCAGTTCTCCGACTGGACTGAGGAGGAGCTGGCCAGCCTGCGCGGTACCAGACCCTCGCCGCAGCTCGTGGGCTCTGTGCCCTTCCCGCACACTAATGAGGAGGTGGAGCTATTGGTCCAGGAGTTGCCAGATTACTACGACATGAGGATCGAGGGCTACATCAGCTCCATTAAAAGTAAGTATTATATTTCAAAATAGGCTTGCGCTTGGCAGAAAAGCAATTGGCAATAGGCATCTTCTAGATGCTGATGGGCTGAAATTTAGCTATTATGTCATACTTGCTGATTGTGTAGCGTAGCGTCACTAGCGTGCTTCTTTTCGGGGTAAAAAGTAGCCTATGTGTTATTCCAGGCTACAATCTATCTCTGTGCCAAATTTCATCCAGATCTGTTCCGGCGTGATTGAGTATCAAACATCCATCCATCCATCTATCCATCCATCCATCCACCCTAACTTTCGCATTTATAATATTTTAGTATAGATAGTAAAGATTATTACTTTTCTAGACCAAGGCAGCTGCGGCTCGTGCTGGGCGTTCTCGACGACGGCGGCCGTGGAGGGAGCTCTGGCGCGCAGCAACGGCGGCAGGGACCTCGACCTCGCCGAGCAGTCCATGGTCGACTGCGCTTGGGGGTGAGTTGGCAATGTCTTGGTAGAACAGATATTTTCAGATATCTTGTAGACCAAGGCAGCTGCGGCTCGTGCTGGGCGTTCTCGACGACGGCGGCCGTGGAGGGAGCTCTGGCGCGCAGCAACGGCGGCAGGGACCTCGACCTCGCCGAGCAGTCCATGGTCGACTGCGCTTGGGGGTGAGTTGGCAATGTCTTGGTAGAACAGATATTTTCAGATATCTTGTAGACCAAGGCAGCTGCGGCTCGTGCTGGGCGTTCTCGACGAAGGCGGCCGTTGAGGGAGCTCTTGCGCGCAGCAACGGCGGCAGGGACCTCGACCTCGCCGAGCAGTCCATGGTCGACTGCGCTTGGGGGTGAGTTGGCAATGTCTTGGTAGAACAGATATTTTCAGATATCTTGTAGACCAAGGCAGCTGCGGCTCGTGCTGGGTGTTCTCGACGAAGGCGGCCGTTGAGGGAGCTCTTGCGCGCAGCAACGGCGGCAGGGACCTTGACCTCGCCGAGCAGTTCATGGTCGACTGCGCTTGGGGATGAGTTGGGGATGAGTTGGTTGTCTTGGTAGAACACTAGAAATCAGATCATAATCATACGCACTCACACACGAATAGAATCATATGCATTGGCGATGCCCTCGACGCAGTAAACCGCGCAGATGAAGTCGAGGGCATAGCTTCGGCATCTTACTAGCTGATGCCCGCGACTACGTCCGCGTGGATTGACGTTTTATGGTTCCCGCGAGAACTCCTTAGTTTTCCGGGATAAAAAGTAGCCTATGTGTTATTCCAGACTATAATCTATCTCTGTGCCAAATTTCATCCAGACCCGTTCAGCCGTTCGGGCGTGATTGAGTATCAAACATCCAAACATCCAATCCGAAATTTCGCATTTATAATATTTATTTGATTGATGTCCTTCCTCGGGACACAAATGAATGTAGTTTTCCAATTTCATAAGAGCAGTTAACAAACAAAAAAACAATAATTCATACAAGTGTGCTTCTTTTTTTCAGTTTCGACAATAGCGGATGCGCAGGCGGCCTGCTAGGCGGTGCCTTCAAATACATCTTAAAACACGGCCTTCCGACACAGATGGAATACGGGCTATACTTGGAGGAGGTAAATCAGACATCTAAAATTTCTATAGTTCTTTCAACGGCCATACCCCGTGAGATGGCATAAACCATTGCAAGCGAGCTGCGAGTTGATGCTGAGGGAACTCGTGAGTACGTATTAGGGAAGGTGCGGGAGCTATCACAGATTAAATGAAACACAGGTTGCACATAAGATTTTAATTTTTAAAGCTAAACACGGGACCAGACATACACACGAGAGCGAAACATAATATAGAGAAGAAAATATCGAACAGGTTATAAAATTAAAGGTAACGCAAGCGTGATATAACAATAGGATAATAATTACGTAAATATTGAATATAATATTATAATAATAAATAAAATAAAATAAATTACGATAAGCTACCTACAGAAGCTGCCTGTCGGCACACAGCGGCGACAAGTGGTATGCTACGGCAGACAATGCTCCATATCAAGCAGCGTTAACATACCGATTTCTTACGTCTCCCGGACATAATAGACTCACCCCACGGCCTCGGGGGCGGGTGTACGGACTAGTCCTAGTCCAACCGACTCCTCGCCCGTTGGAACGTCATCATAAGCCTTACTGACATGGAGACATCGAGCAACGTCTTTGATGTTGCCCTTCGATGTCTTCGAGCCCTAGGGCTCACATCCAACATTTTAGCGATGCCTAGCGCTCGCACAATCTACAACTCGTTTTTCCGGGATAAAAATTAGCCTATGTCCTTCCCCGGGATACAACAGCTCTCCCTCTACCAAATTTCATTAAAATCGATTGAACCTTATAAGCGCCTTACACTTATAAGCTACGCTACGCTACGCTAGTTATACGCTTATAAGGGCCTTATAAGCGTAGAAGAGACACAGATAGACACACTTTCGCATTTATTTATTAGTATGGATATACTAATACAGTTTCTCGTTTTCTATAATTATATTTAAACGAAGATCTCTCCAAAAATCCTTCTAAACTCTCTGTCAGATGGGTAAATGCCACCGGAACGAAACGACCACTCTCTACAAGATCAAAGGCTTCGCAGCGGTCCCTCCACTCAGTGTGAACGCCATGAAGGTCGCGCTATACAAGTACGGGCCCGTAGCTGTTGCTATCAACGCGAACAAAGCTCTCTTAGGATACAACAGTGGAATTTTCTTCGACCCAGAGTGGTAAGTTTTGTTAATTTTATGTACAGAAGCTTATACTGGGGGCATGGGTAAATTTCCCACCAACTTATCTGACAGGTGGCCAAAATTAAAAAGTATATTTTTATGCTTGTTTAGTTTTTGTTTTCATTTTATTTTTAACTAGCTGATGCCCACGACTTCGTCCGCGTGGTTTAAGTCTTTGGATTCCCGCGGGAACTTCTTAATTTTCCGGGATAAAAAGTATCCATATTGACACACTATAATATATTGACCATTAAATGTAGTATCAGCTACCGCTATACCACATTTCATTTAACAGACAGGCAGACACACAGACAGACAGACGGAAAAAATGAAATAAATATCTGTTTTGGGCTCAGCATCGATAGTAAAGCATACCCCGATTAAAATTTTCGAAGTCGATTGTCGATTGTTGTTATCGATATGGATGTCGATTCTTGATGTCAATTGTCGATATCGAAATCTATATTGAAATAATCCTCAAAATATAGTCTAGTTGTGATAGTGAAGCTTCGAATGAAGCGACGTAAAATTATGATAGAACTTCACTTTGTAAGTTCGTTTAATCACTAATTATCGCTTATTTTCCTCGCAGGTGTAGTATAAAGCACTATGTATCATTCGGGAGAAAGTACGATTCCTACCTCGCGTGTATTGCGGCCCTTCGGCTACGCCTCGGGCCTCAAACTACACCCTCGTCAGTAATCGGTTACTTTCTCCCCTCGGTGAACAATGTACTATTGCTTCCGCAGTAACGACAGCGGTGCGAACCACGGCGTGGTCGTGGTCGGCTACGGGAAGAGAGACGGCACAGACTACTGGATCGTGAAGAACTCTTGGGGCGAAGACTACGGCGAAGACGGATACATCCTAATGTCAGCTACCGACAACAACTGCCATATACTCGAGGGGGCTTACTACCCCATTGTTTAGTGTCTAGCCAGTGGCAAAGCTGAGGAGATGTTCGATCACATTTATTTCATAACTAGATAAAATGTTCAGTTGATCATATCATACTTTTTTCCTTAATATGAGTATATACAGCATATACTCATTAGAAATTTATTATAATCTAGCCTAAAAATTAGACTAATGAATTTAACTTTAACCAAAACATAAATTTATTATCTTTTAAATACTAAAAAGTAGTCCACTGACGTATCTTATTCTTTCTTTATTCTAATTGAAGAAACTATGTTCTTGAGTTCTTGCCTCTTGGAAGCAGCACTTACACTACAATTTCACTAATCATACTAGGTTGAAATAATATCACACATAATTTAGTATGAGCGAGTAAAAGTACAATTTATAATAACTGTTGGAGAATTTCTCTTTATTATGCAATGCCCTTTCGGCTTCCGTTTTTCCATACGTTTTCAATATTGTTATCTTCAAATATTCAAACTTCAATCTTCAAACTCAATGTTTAACAGTGGCGATAGGATACTATGAAACAAAGTACATTATATTATTATTATGTTAGTATTTAGGTATATGTATTTTGTAAATACTAGCATTAATAAATTCCACACGTGTTATCTAGTAAAATGGTTTTATTACCTTCTTGACTTTTGACTTTAGTATTAATTTTTGCCGCATTCAGATACCTATAATATAGTCACACGAGTATATTACAACCTTTTATTTAACTTATGTATTTATGTATGTATGTATGTTTAGGTCAAATCTTGCAAGATGAGTTATTCGGCATTTTTGTTGAAACAGAACATTATTTACATGAATAAATTTATATAATCCATACTAATGATACAAATATAAACTACTATTATTATAAATGCGAAAGTGTGCCTGTCTTTTTACTTTTATCCTGGAAAATCAAAGAGGTCTCACACGAATTTCAATATACCTACCTACTTAATCAACGCGTGCAAAGTCGCGGACGTCATCTTCTTAGTATAGTTGCCCAATGCAACGTAGGGATCGAACATTTAACACTGTTTTTTTTTATTGTTGTTGAAAAACGCTCGTCCCTGAATAAGGTTAGGCACTAGGGATGTAAGTGGGGAGGTTACGATAGTATAATTGAGTGCCACTCACGAAAAAATGCGCTTTCACGAATATTGTGTTGGCATGTTTCAAAGCTAAAAGGTTTCTGAAACCATGTCAAAAGATTTACTGATTCGCTACTTCCCTACTTATATCATAAACGCGAAAGTGTGCTTGTTCGTTGGTTTGCCTTCAATCATGCTAAAGTACGGCCATTTTAAGCGCGGACAAAATGTAAACAAACAAACGAGAGGTCGTTCGCCTAATGAAGGGGTAAACAACACTTTGGTCTTCTGTAAAAAATAATATAATCTATCGGCTCCTTGTACGGAGTCTATCTTTTCATTCTTGTATTGTAATTGATTCATTTGTAATCAACTTTAAAAAAAGGAGGAGGTATAAGCAATTTTACCCAGATGTACCTATGTATGTATTGAGGTACCGTCAAGGGCTACGTTTACGTATTTATTAATATGTTTGAAGATAAAGCCCCGAATTTTTGATCTTAGAAACTAATCACTCGTAGCCGTTGTAGTTTAGTAAACACAAACAGTAGCCATTTTTCAGTCATTAGTAGCAGAATTCGGTTTAGTTTTGCTTCCAATCTGAGCAACTCTGTGATTTGGAAAGTCGATAGATATGATTATTATATTATGTTTAATTCAAAGGCAAAGAAAATAAACAAACGAAGTAATTATTCATGTTTTTATTAATTTTCTTTTCACAAATTCTTAAGGTTCACGTAGCAATTGTGTAAGTATTCGCAACATTAATTGATCGTTAATTACTGAACTACTAAGTACATAATATATTTTCATACGTTAGTACTACTATAGTACATTATGAATCATGATGTTACGACGCGTAAAATGTTACTTACACCTATGTTTCGGTGGTGAGACGTCACGACTTTTATTATGAAATCCACTGTCGACCACGTAAGCGCGTCTATTCATATGCGCGAAAGAGACAGTTATAGTTTTGGCGTAGTTAGGTAGTTTCGTGAGGGTTTCATAGTGAAGGTGCGTCAATGAACTTTTGTCCGCGCTTAAAATGGCCGTACTATAGACGAGTTTCAATCATTTAGAAGAGAGAGAGATCCTTCAATCATCTAGAAGAGAGAGATCGACGTGATTTTTACATGGGTAAGTATTTTTGGGGACTTGGAGACTGGAGGCTGACATTTCTACTGTAAATCTCGAAAAATCCCGGGATTTTTTATTTATTTATTTTATTTTATTTTGTACAGAAAACTTACAGCTAATACAGAGATGGATAGATAAATAAAGAATAAGTATAACGCCAATTACAAGTTTTCACAGATATAATTTACATGAGATAAAAATAGCTCGCAAAGGTAGAAGAATAAATAGTTAACTAATATTAGGGATAATTTTGACATTATTAATTATTAAGATTAGGATTTTATTTAAACCTAATCCTAAAATAACCCAAAGTGCGTACTATAGGTCTAGCCCCACTTGAGATGCACGGAGCTGCGTGGCACGTAGCGGCAATTATTTGTGTGCGTTTTTACGTGCCGCGTCGCGTAGTCCATGGCGGGTTTAAATCTGAAAGATGGCTGCCACATCCAAAGCATTAATTAATTTAATAACATAGGCAACGGTCTTAATTGCGTAGCATAGGTATTTAGTTGATAAAATTAGTTTATTTTTTGTTGTATGAAACAAAGTCTTATCAATAAATAGCTTTAATTAGATGACGCAGATTTTGATTAGACTTATCAAATTAAATTTCAAATGGTACATGAATACATATTAATTAAATAGGATTAAACTATATATTTGTATGGAAGAGTTTGAATTTATTAGTATTGTTTCTAATGCCCTGCTATGATGGCCTGCTCTTATTTAATGTGGCTGGTTTTAGCGGGAGCCTTAAAACTTGGACTACAATTTGTTTTAGGTAAGTTTATTTTTAATTTTTATTCAAGATAGTTCGAATACATTTTAATAATTTATTATAGTTTATTCATATTATTAAAATTAATTATAAATACATCGTAATATATTATCTTTTATTCAGCATACGCTGTCCAGATGATCGTAAATGTAGGGCATGGTGCCCAATACATTGGCGCTATTGAGTCGCTGGTACTCGCTGGATAGCAAGGCTAATGGCGTAAGGCGACATAGCACCAGCTCTTCACTCTTGGATCAGCTTTTGGGACACGCTATTATAAAAACATTTATAAAATTCTTCGTCTCCGATGTCCATGTTCTTGGCCAAGCCATGACCCTCTGGTCCATACGCAAGCGTCACAACAAGCATTTGCCTTAGTATGATAGTTATTGTGTTTTCGCTTAACAACAATTGTGTCTGTTGGGAAGTTCTGACTGGGCGCATTTGCTCAGATGACACTTTTTTACACTTACTTTGAAGGTACTCAAGTTTTATGAAGTAGGAAATACCGGGAGGGCATTCAATACTCCTAGGGTTTTTAAAGTTAAAGTGATTAATAATAGCTTTCCAAAAGGCATCTGTTAGGATCTCATGTTAATTAGCTTCAAAATTTTATTATGTTTTGATTTTTCACAATGGCAACTTTATTTTTAAATAGATTATCAGTTATCATTCTGTGTTTGTTGACGCTGGTTGGTGTAAAATAGCGGAAACCAGTCAGATTGTTGACTGTCACGTTGGCAACTCTGTTTTTAAATGGCATTCTGTTATTGGTTGACGCTAGTTGGCGCGAAACGGTGGGGACCAATCAAATTGTTATTGTCACGTTGGCAACTTAATTTTCAAATACACTATCTGATGCCACCCTGTGATTGGTTAACGCCGGTTGGCGCGGAACGGTGAGACCAATCAGATTGGTTTTCCCCTACCTCGACGGTTGGAAACTTGGCCAGAGGTTTTGGAGGGTTTTAGGATACTCTCGAGAGAGATGCGAAGTGAAGTGCAAGTTGTGAATTGTGTTGTGTAACAATAATAATTGTATTTAAAATAAGTGATTAAGACATTAATTAAAGTGGTATTAATGCAGTACATGTTGGCATCATTTTACCAAGCTCCTCATCGATATCTTACTGCAGGGTGAACATAATAATTCAGAAGTGACAGGACAGCGTTATCAACGCGTAAGTACACGCCCATTATACAAATTTATTAGCTGTTAGCAATCGTTTTACCTTATGTTTTCACTAATAATTAGCTGTGTGAGATTTTGCGGACAAAGCATGTTAGTCTACCCACCAACTCAAGTGATCATTATCACACGTGACTAAAATGGCCGCTCTTGTATTGACATAATGAATAAGCACCCCGTCCGATGGTCTGTGCGCATCTAATAAACGTAAATGCAACAAAATAATGTTGAATGCATATTAATCATTTAATTAATGTCTAACTTTTAGATATACGTTTGATCATTAAATTATTGAGTAGATTCTGGATATTTGTTGAAATTATTTAATCATTTTGAAGGAATTCTTTATTTTTGTAATTAACGTTTTTGTTTAAAATAATAAAAATGACAATAATCCACTAAATATACATAGCTATATATTTTTCTCAGTAAGTGAGTTTAAATGACATTTGTGTAAATACTTTTTGTTAAAAGTTAGTGGATGTAATGAAACGTGGCTGGTTGACCCACAGCAGATTTTTTATGAATACCCACCTTCTTGCGTAAAATAATTACCTATAAAATTGTAGGTACCTGGCGCAAGCTAGCTTATTAGAAAAATATTAAATAGGTAGTTATTATTTTTCGATAGCTCCTGAAAAATTTACCGTCAGATATCACATTAGAATATACCAGAAGTAGGCCTGAGGCAACCAGGCCATGGCAAGCATAATAAAATTGAATATTAATAATCACATGCATATAGCAGGTATTATATTATATAATAAATAAATGTAAATATATTAAAATATTTCCATGAGCATACGGGAGATCTAAGAATTTATGATACCTTGTAAATCATAAACAAATAGAGTCCCTTCTTTGGATTTATATTATAGCTGTCTACGTTTCAGCACCCGTACAGTGTTTCTTTAATGAAACTTAATTTTTCATTATTTTATTTTCGAGGCGACAAAACATGGATCGGCGACTCGAGACGCCCGATCCCATGGAACATCGAAGCCGGAGCCGGAGGAGGGAACGCAGCCGTAGCCGGCTACGTATCCGCACCCCTTCTCCGATCCTGCAACCGAGCCGTGAGCGGGTGAGGACTCTGGAGAGGCAGTTACTGCAAGAGCGGGAGCGACTTCTACGTGCCGAGGGCAACAATCGGAGTCGTAGCTGCTATAACGCGACACGTTCGCATCAGGCTACTCCGCGGCGACATAAGAGTCGTAGTCATCGCAGCGGCAACGCGTCCCCAGACCACCGACGGGCAGAGACTGGGGCCAGTGCAGTGCATTCTGCTGAGCGTCGTGGCGTCGCGGGATATGCTAAAAGGTCACGTAGTCCTTCCATTTCCAAGCAAAATATTGTTGATATTTTGAAATGTTTTAAGGATAGTTTGACATCTCAACCGTCTACCCAGGACACAAGATCTTTTCAAAAGGTTGATCACATGAACATACTTCCCAATTTCGACCCCTCAAAAAAAAACCAAAGGATTGATGTTTGGCTTAAAAAAGTCAATGAATGTGCTAGTGTATACGGTTGGGATGATAAGACTGTCACTCACTTTGCCATGCAGAAACTTCAAGGTCTTGCCAAAACATAGTACGAAGGTCTAAATTCAGTTTTGTTTACCTGGCCGGAATGGCAGGAGAAATTAATAAATGCTTTTCCTTGCGAACAAAATTACGGGCAGGCCTTGGAGGAGATGCTTAAAAGGAAGAGCAGGTATAATGAACCTATAGAAGTTTATTTTTATGAAAAATTAGCGTTACTTAATCAATGCGATATAGCTGACAAGCGTGCAGTAGATTGTATTATTCATGGGATCAGTGACAGGACCTTAAAATCCAGTGCTCTGGCATTACGCTCTTCTAACCCCGATCAGTTATTGCAATTCTTGATAAGCAGCAAGGACTCGTACCAATGTTTCGAACGAAATCAGGCTAGAAATAAAACGGACCACTCTAGTACACATGCCCATTCCAATCAAAAGTCGAGTAGCAGATCCGGCTCTATTTCAGGCTGTTACAACTGTAAAGAGAAAGGACATAGTTTCTTGTTTTGTCCTAAGCCGCTAATTAAATGCATAAAATGTAATAAAGTAGGCCATACAGCAGATAAGTGTTTCTCTAAAAAAGATAATGGGGTTGCGAAAAATGACAATGTACCAAAAACCATGTGCATTGACACAACTAGTCAGGAACATACTAATTCTCTTTCTCTTTCAAGTTCAAAATTTATGAAGGATGTGCAAATAAACGACACGATAAGACAAGCATTTGTAGATTTCGGGAGTGAGGTTACATTGGTAAAGGAATCCTTAGTTAGGGAATTAGGTGTGACTCATGACAATATACCATCGTTATTAAGGGGATTCGGCAATGGTTTAGTTAAATCACTAGGAGGATTGTTGCTTAGTATTAGTGTTGATGGAGTAAACGCTCGTGTTCTATGTAAGGTTGTATGTGATAATTTGCTAGAAAGGTCTGTCCTCATAGGCCAGTCATACACGGAACAGCCTCATATCATAGTTTATAAGGATGCAACTAAACTCCAGTTCATGGACATCGGCAAGGAAATGCCACTTTCTGATCCGGGTATACAAGAGTCTTTGGCTAGGATTCGAACTGCAGGTGCAGTAGAGCTCCATGGTGCAGCATCGGTAAGGGCAAGAGTTGAACCTTCTTTTAGGGGCAGCGTTCTTGTAAGGAATAGTGTTGCGGGCAAGCCAACCAGACAATATTTTATTTGTGGAGGACTCTATCACTCTGAAAGGGGCCATGTCTATATAACGGTAATTCCTTGTTCGAGTTCTTGCCGGATATCAGATAGTTCACTCTTGTGCAGGGCAAAACGAGTAGACGTTGTAAGTAGGGTCATTTTCGAACCACCTGAGATACCTGTGGTGATTGAGGATAATTTCGACGAAAAGGAGGTTCGGGTAGGTGATAAAGTACCAGAAGGCGTGAAGCAGAGGTTGTTAGAATTGCTCAAACGTTACAAACATTGTTTTGCGTCTTCACTTAAAGATCTAGGCTGTACGAACGCGACCACAATGAATATAGAATTGAACAGCCAACGCCCCGTCGTCTATCGACCTTACAGGTTGTCACACCATGAGCGAGAAAAAGTACGTGTGATGGTAAAGGAGATGCTGGATGCGGGGATAGTTAGGGAGTCTTCATCTGAGTACGCTAGTCCGATTATACTAGTGCGTAAAAAAGACGGCTCTCTCAGAATGTGCGTTGATTATCGGATGCTAAATTCAATTACGATTAAGGAACGCTATCCCATACCCATTATGGAGGATGAGATAGCTCGACTCACAGGTCAAGCTTGTTTCATTTCACTCGATCTAACGTCCGGGTACTATCAGGTCCCAATTTCGGAGCATAGTAAGCATCTCACGTCGTTTGTCACGCCGGATGGTCAGTACGAGTTTAATCGTATGCCATTTGGCTTGGCAAACGCCCCGGCTGTTTTTCAGCGCATGATGAACTCAATCTTAGGGTCTGCTCGTTTCAGTAAGGCAACCGCGTATCTTGATGATGTTCTTATATACGGGCGGGACCCCATCGAATGTTTAGATCGTCTCGAAGAAGTATTACAGTTGATAGAAAAGGCCAACCTCACTTTAAATTTGTCTAAGTGCGATTTCTTACGGGATACAATCGATTATCTGGGCTATGAGATCAGTGCGGCTGGAGTCAGGCCTGGCGAGAAAAAGATCCACAGCGTCACCAACTTCCCTCGACCTGAGAATGTGCATAATGTCCGTCAATTCCTTGGTTTGGCGAGTTACTTTCGCAAATTTATTAAGGACTTTGCCCGTATTGCATTTCCACTCAGCAAATTACTCAAAAAGGATGCCGTGTGGACCTGGACCAATGATCAGGAGGAGGCCTTTGTAAACTTAAAGGCTAAGTTAGTGGATAGGCCCATTCTTGCAATATATGATCCAGCGGCAGAAACAGAGCTTCACACGGACGCAAGCAGATTAGGTATTGGAGGTATATTGTTGCAGCGCTCCAGCGAAAGTGATACTTTTCGCCCAGTGGAATATTATAGCAGGCAAACGTCCCCTGAAGAAAAAAATTTCCACTCTTATGAACTGGAAACTTTAGCAGTCGTATGTTCTCTGCGGAAGTTCAGGGTCTATTTGTTAGGGAAGTCATTTAAAATTATCACAGATTGCAGTGCTCTCCGCTCGACGTTTTCAAAACGAGATTTGATCCCGAGAATAGCACGCTGGTGGCTTTTGCTGCAGGAATTTCAATGTTCAGTTGAATATAGGCCAGGTGTGAAGATGGGTCACGTAGACGCCCTGTCTCGTAATCCTGTTGTGAACCCAGAAGAATCTCTCGTCGAAAACGTTCCCGCCGTTAGGTCAATTAGCAATGAGGATTGGCTGCATACACTTCAGCTGGGAGATACAGAGCTTTGTAGGATAAAAAGTATCTTAAGTAGTAACCATGATGAGAAGGGGCTCAGATACATAAAAGATAACTTTTTAATAAAAGATAATAAGTTGTTTCGTTATTTAGGGTCAGATAAAGATAACGTCCGTTGGGTAGTGCCGAAGGGTGCGAGGTGGCAGATATGTCGCATGAACCATGACGATATTGGTCATTTCGGGGTAGAGAAGACACTCGAAAGGATAAAGAAAAAATATTGGTTTAGGAAAATGTCAAAGTTTATTAAGAAATATGTAAATTCATGCATTGAATGTGCGTATGCCAAAACCCGTTCAAAGTCAAGTGAAGGTCTGCTCCACCCTATCGCTAAAGTAGATGTGCCGTTTCATACCATACATGTTGACCACCTCGGACCTTTCGTCAAATCAAAGCGAGGCTATACACATTTGCTCGTGATTGTAGATGGTTTCACCAAATTTTGTTTTATTAAGCCCGTTAGAAATACCAACAGCTTAAACGCAATAAGAGCTCTAGATGACATATTCTTCACATTTAGAGTTCCAGACCGTATTATAAGTGACCGCGGTAGCTGTTTCACTTCTCACACATTCACTCGATTTTGCTTGGATAAGGGCACTAAGCACATTCTTAACGCAGTAGCAAGCCCTAGGTCGAATGGCCAAGTAGAAAGGTACAATCGTACCATTCTTGACTCCTTAAAGGCAATGACGGTGAAATACGGTGAGAAGGATTGGGATAGTCATTTGGGGAAAATTCAGTGGGGACTGAACAATACTATCCAGAAAACAACCGGTAGAACGCCGTCAGAGGTACTGTTCGGAACTCCCATGAACAGCGAAATGAATCCTATTCTTAATGCTGTATCCAAAGGCTCTGATGGAAACTGTGACGTCAGTGTCTTGCGTCAAGGGGTTAAAGATAGGATTGACAGCGAACAGGTGAAGCAGAAACAGACCTTCGACAAGGGCAGAAGACCAGCCCGAGTTTATACTGTAGGTGAACTTGTTAAGATAACTAAAACATGTTTTAACAATGATGGACAGAGCAAAAAGCTCATGCCCTCGTATATAGGGCCCTATCGCGTCACTAAGGTCTTAGGCAATGATAGATATCAAGTAGCGCCGGTGCCAGGTTTGATCGGCATGCAAAGCAAACGACCCACAACGGTTGCCGCCGACCGTATGATGCCATGGATACATACTGCCGCTTTGGAGGTGCACGGTTCGGATACCAGTAGTAACTCTGATAGTGAGGCTTGATAAAACCATAGCTAAAAGAAGTTAACTACAGTTCACATGAATTTAGTTTACAATGTTATATGTTCAGGTCTTTGTGTGTGGTTTTTTTTTTTTTTTCTTTTTCTATTTATTTAGCCCTTGATGCATTGAAACTACAGACAATTATTTTTCATTGTTACAGATCAGGTACGAGAATCGATCGGATCGTGTCCTGATACAGCAGAAATACTAGAACTAGGCACGAGAATCGATCGGATCGTGTCCTGGTACGAGAATATTAGAATCAGGCACGAGAATCGATCGGATCGTGTCCTGATACAGCAGAAATACTAGAACTAGGCACGAGAATCGATCGGATCGTGTCCTGGTACGAGAATATTAGAGTATGTTGCCCCACTAACTGCCACAAGTAAATCGATCGTCTTGTAGGCATATCCGACGGGGTTTTCCTCGATAAATCTATCATTCAAGGAATAAGCTGGTAATGGGTTATTCGATTAATTGATCGTTCGAATCCCAACTAATAGATAAGTCATATAAGTGATAGATAGAAAGCATTAATTGATCGTAGTTCTTCTTATAAAGCAGATTGATACATATAATTAACAACGAAGTAATACTTATACGATGAATAATAACCAATGGAATATATTATATATTAATATTTTGATATGAAATGAGAGTGTAATAATCAGTACCTACATAGTTTACCTACTTGTATAACTAATATATTGATGTTTGTGATTGTTGCGTTAATCATGTTGATTGCAATGTACAAAAATAAATACATGTTGAGAATATAGTTTATATTTTGATATGATAGAATTCAGTTGTTAAAATATGTATATTAATTATTGAACGTCACCATTATTATTTGTGTATCATCATAATAGTATAATAAGAATGTAAGAAGGTTAGTATGATGTAAAAAAAAATTAACAACTGGCTAAGTTCCGATTGTTAGGATGCCTCCTGGCGACATGTGCGGGGGCGCACACGTTGTCAGGACGGTCGATTGTTAGGATCTCATGTTAATTAGCTTCAAAATTTTATTATGTTTTGATTTTTCACAATGGCAACTTTATTTTTAAATAGATTATCAGTTATCATTCTGTGTTTGTTGACGCTGGTTGGTGTAAAATAGCGGAAACCAGTCAGATTGTTGACTGTCACGTTGGCAACTCTGTTTTTAAATGGCATTCTGTTATTGGTTGACGCTAGTTGGCGCGAAACGGTGGGGACCAATCAAATTGTTATTGTCACGTTGGCAACTTAATTTTCAAATACACTATCTGATGCCACCCTGTGATTGGTTAACGCCGGTTGGCGCGGAACGGTGAGACCAATCAGATTGGTTTTCCCCTACCTCGACGGTTGGAAACTTGGCCAGAGGTTTTGGAGGGTTTTAGGATACTCTCGAGAGAGATGCGAAGTGAAGTGCAAGTTGTGAATTGTGTTGTGTAACAATAATAATTGTATTTAAAATAAGTGATTAAGACATTAATTAAAGTGGTATTAATGCAGTACATGTTGGCATCATTTTACCAAGCTCCTCATCGATATCTTACTGCAGGGTGAACATAATACATCATTGTCTTCAAGTGCACGCCTATATTGCAAAAAGGTGATCAAATACCTAGTTACAAATTACACGTAAATTCTGTTCCAATAGAGATGAGCTATTTTTTAACTTCTTTAACGTCTCTCATCATCATGTAGTCTCATCTGCCTACAATACAGTCTTTGTGGACACGTTAAGGGAAGCCAGATCCAGAATCTCTACTGTTTTAAACGACTTCCAAAAAAGGAGGAGGTTCTCAATTCGGCGCGTATCTTTTTTTTATAATTATATTTTCACTAGCTGACCCGGCGAACTTCGTACCGCCTTCGTATGCAAAATTAAATGTATATTTTTCAATATTTCTGAGAGATTTTCTTAATATTTTTTTCCGTAAGAACCTTCTCCTAATAATAACAAATACAACAAAAAAAGAATTAGTGAAATCGGTCCAGCCATTCACGCGTGATGCCGTGACCAAGGAAAACGGGTTTCATTTTTATATATATAGATATGTATTTATAGTATTTTATTGTTTATTCTTTTAAAACTTATAGTTAAGCCTGGTTGCCTGATTTAAACAAATAAATAATACTCTCAACACTATTGGTAAAGTGTATCATATGATGACGTGATCAGACGTTAAAGAAGTTCATAAAATTGCTCGTCTCACCCACCACTGGAAACGCAGCGTTGGCAGACCTCCAAGATGGAATGACGACATCGAAATGAATCTGAGTTGGATCACGGCGTGTGGTTGACTCTAAAAGAGGCTCAATTCTAGCAGTGGACGACTATCCGTTGCCGATGATCACGGCGACTTAAACATAATTAGAAAAATACACTCACGAAACCTTTTCAATTTATATGCTTAAAACAAGGCTGAAAATGTATCATTTTTCTTTTAGAAGATGCCGCTCAAAAATCTCTAAAGTTGCCAAAGGAGTACCATTTACGAGGCGAAGAAGTTAATATTCTAGCTGGGATCGTGGGGCCTTTTGAGGCTTGGTAAGAATCACAAAACATTTTAACAGTAGTACCACAGCGTAAAAGGTTAGAATAGGATACCTTTGTTTCTAGTTACCACTTTACTGGCAAACGTCTTAACATTCCAACACACGTCTTAACAACAACAACGTTGACCCAAGTCGGTAACTGGATTTGAGATCGAATTTGGAGGTTCAAATTCGGCCTTCCTGATTCTTCCGTGCCTCGGAGAGTACGTTCATCCGTCGGTCCCGGTTATTATCACTTTCATCTGATAATAATCGTTACGAAAAACCTAAGAGTTTCAATACCCTTAGTCGATTCGAATGCGGTAGGACGTGGGAAGTGGGAAGCCACCACATTATTTTCCCAAGAAAACTACTATGCTGCATTAAGTGATTAATTCAAAGGGGTCCCGGGTAATGGAATACGACGCAGAGAGAGATCTAACGGTAGCCAAAATTGGAACTATTTTTTATGCCTGTTCAGTCTTGACTTTTATTTAATTTTTTAAATTGAAAGATACACTCTCACCGGTTTAGATAAGTTTTGCGGATTGTAATTGCAGCGTGGTCAATAGTTATTGATAGAATCAACAATTCATTGCTGTTTCTAACTTTCTAGGTATAGTGCAGCAAGTAACAGGTCCCGTGTGGACTACAATGGAGGCGCGGTTAAACAATACTATGTGATGGAAGACGATGGCATCATGGGGGTATATAGTGTAAGTATAGACCCATAATATACTAACCATACCAGCCGTGATAAATGATAAATATAAATAAATGATAATTTATTTATTTCACACTAGCTTATGCCAGCGACTTCGTCCGTGTGGATTGAGGTTTTTCGGTTCTCTTAAATTTTCCGGAGTAAAAAGTAGCAAGTGTTATTCCAGACTAAAATTTATCTCTGTGCTAAAACTGCTGTGTTGCTGTGTGTGAGGTAAAATTTATATCATCCAGATCCGTTCAGCCGTTGGGGCGTGATTGAGTAACAAACAATCATTCAGCCAAACTTTCGCATTTATAATATTAGTATAGATTTTGGATATATTACTATAGAGTTTGAATAAAAATTAAATGTCAAAAATGATATACAAAAATTAAAAGAGATTAATGTAATGAAAGTAAAATATGTTACTCGCTGATGATGTAGCTTTCTAGAAAGCTACATTATCAGCGAGTAAGTTAACATATGAAAGGTGAATGAATATTTAAAGTCGGTTGAGTACTTTTTGAGTTTATCCATTATACGAACAAACAAACAAATCTTCCCTCTTTATAATATTAGTTTAGATGTTGTAACAAAGGTTGTAACATGCACATTCAGTAATACATTATCATCAATTAAAATGTTTTTTTAGATCAACCCGGTCACAACGAAAGATTTGACGAATGCACTAAAATGTAGAAAAGACTATTTAAATGAAAAGCTGTTTAGTATCCTGCCAAGTGTCACAAATTACAAATATAAAGGTAAACCCGTATAACCACCCACACATTAGTCATAGAATACCAACTACAAGTATAGTCCCACAAACTTATCTGACCCGGTGACACTGAATGAATGAATGAATGAAATATTCTTTATTGTACACCAAAACGAAAAAAAAAAAAATTTGAAATATCAAAAAAATACTAGTAGTACAATTGGCGGCTTTATGGCTTTGAAGCGATCTCTACCAGACAACCAAGTCAGCGAGAAAGGGTTAAGGGTGTACATAAAAGTAAAAAAAAAAAACTAAAAACTTAACAACTAACTATCAACATACTATTATTAGATATAAGTATACCACCACCACCTATTAACGTGCAGTATGTGATGAAAATGAAATGAAATGAAAATACACTTTATTGTACAGCAATCTAGATGCAAAACAGAAGAACAAATACTTATATGGAAGAAGCTGTACAATAGGCGGCCTTATCGCTAAGAAGCGATCTCTTCCAGGCAACCTAATAAGGAAAATATAATAATAGAAATACAGGATATTATGTACTGCCGGCTCCCGCTTCTAAGCATGCGGCAAAATAAAAAAAGCAAGCAAAGTAAAGGTCTAACCCCACTTGTGATGTACTCGGCGGCGCGGCACGTAATTATTTGTGTATTGGGGCAGCGTCGCGCATTGCTTCTCCTTGCCGCGTCGCATAAGTGGGCCCAGCCCCCTACAAACTCATACAAATAATATTTATCCTGACGTGCTGCGCCGTGTATATGTAGTGGGGCTAGACCTTTTCCGGTGAAGCAAATGAAAAGCGTTTTAAAAATATCATGTTTACTTAAAAAATGGTTTCTGCAGGCCAGAAGACCTACAATGGTAAATTTATTGACGTTTGGAAGTATTTCGAAGATAATGAAAAAGATCAAGAGAAATCAGAAAAGTTGTTGTACGTGTATCAAGAAGATGGTGGGATTAGTATACCAATATAGTGAGTACGGCCGTATGTGGATTAAGTTTTTTTAATTCCCAGGGAAAAAAAAAATTATTCCCCGGGACTTAACCTACCTGTATACCAAATTTCATCAAAATCTGTTGAAATTAGGGGCCGTTAAAGCGTAACAGACAGACAGACACACTTTCGCGTAATATTAGTATGGCAGTATAGTTTTTTTTATTGCGAGATAGGCTTTCGCTTGACGACAATCATGCTTAGTGCAAAGCAATGATGAGGTCTAGGTTAAGACGCACTTGCCTAGAAGATGCCTATACACTCTTGCCTTGAAGGTACATAAGTTACAATATGTGGCAGGAAAACACGTGCGTGGTGACTAGAGTTAATTTTCGTGTATCTTTGTAGTCATGAAATAAAGGTACATAACCTGTGGACTGGAGCAGTGGACACACACACAGTGACACGCTACTACGGGTACAGCAAGCCCGAGGACGAAGCTCTGGATCATAATCTAGGTTAGTATCATTATTATTTTACTTTAATAGTCTAGGAAACGGGGCGGTCTGTTATATTGAGACCCCCGCATTAAATCCTCAGTCGATGAAATTTGTCAGGGTTTTAGTATGGGTGATTCAAAACTTCCACAAAAGGATTTAAAAAAGATTCATGCTGAAGTAAGGTATTACCTAAAAATACAAATTGAAATGAACAATTTCTCAGTCCAAATTTTTTTTAACACATTAATTAATAGCTTTATTGTGATTTTTGAGGTAATACATAGATAAAAATCCAAAACGTTGTCCAAACGGAGCTTACCTTTTTGAAGAGCTTTCCTTGTTTTGTCCGTAATTTCGACCATAAAATAGCTCAATCAATTTTTTTTTCACATATCCTCAAAATGTTATTTACGGGCTATATCGTGTAAGAAAATCCAAAAAAAATGTGCATACCAAAATTTGACGACCTCCCTGACGAAGGGTAAGCGCTGTGATCTTATAGATATGTGGGAGATCCACGGGTTCGATCCCCGGCAGGGTCAATTCGGGAATCAGGTGAGACTATGCAGTCAAGGGCTAACTTGTAGTGGCTTAAAAAAAACTTGCAACCCCGTACGGGAGGTCACGTGTCTTTCAAATCATTAATCCTTTATTTTTTTCAGAGCAATCTTGTAAGAAGCCCAACACATTTTCAATCCATGAAATACCATCTGATGTCGAGGGATTATTCAGCAGGTATATTCAAATATTCTGGTCTGATTTCTGTGTTTCAGGACTATAAGAATAGTGCAATTTTCATTTTTTGATGTTTAGAACTATGATTAACTACTTACTTTTATTATATTTTAATTTTAGATATGTTATTCATCATCAAAAACAGTATAATGGCGATGAGCACGAGATTCGAAAACAGATATTTGAGAAAAACTTGAGGTCAGTAAACTGAAACAAATATTTTTTCATATTACTGCATTAAAAATGCGAGTTTCAATTAGTCAATTTCTATGGTTAGAGTACGTTTCTTTTGTTTATGTCAAACCTTTATAACTGTCATTTTAACCAATAACTAAATTGCCACATACCATATTTGTAAACATCAACCTAGCAACTAAAATAAATAAGAAATACCTGCAATTTTAATAAAACTCGCACTTTGAATGCAGGTTAGGTATATAAAAAATATAGTATTATCATTGCCTCTTATCTTCGAAGTTAATTTTATCCACTGCAGACTACAAGCTTTTTTATTAACAGCAGTGGCCTATCTAAGTTCAGCTCATTCATTATAATATCCATAGATTTAAATCTATGATTATATCTTCCAACCATTTTCGTTCTAGCCGATCTGGAAATCTCTCCCATAAAATATAATTCGTTTCCTTTCCATATTATTTAGGAATTTATTCCAGCAAGAATCAATCATAATGCATTTTTCTTATAGCTTCCTTTATTTTTATATTGATCACATTATAGTTGGTTCATATACTATGTGTTTATGAAATAAATATATCAGTACAGAAAGTACAGAAAACAAAGTGCGCAAGCAATAAATTATATCATAATTATTATAACTTACGACGTCCTTGGCGCAGTGTTGAGCGCTGTTGTCTTAATGTGGGAGGTCCCGGGCTCGATTTCTGATATAATTTCTGAATTTTCTCTGGTTTGCTCTGGTGGGAGGCTTCGGCCGTGGCTAGTTACCACCCTACGGGCAAAGACGTACCGCCAAGCGAGTAGCGTTCCGGTACGATGCCGCGTAGAAACCGACTTGGGGTATGGGTTTAATATACTTGCCATACCCCTAACAGGTTAACCCGGTACGGTACCATCTTAGACTGCATCATCACTTACCATCAGATTTGATCGCAGTCAATCTTTTGTTAAACCTCCTATACGATAATTCCAGACGTGTAGTTGAGCACAATTCGCGGAACCTAGGATACAAGTTGACGTTGAACAAGTTCTCCGACCGGACGGATGCTGAGCTGGCAGTGCTGAGGGGCACGTTCCCGTCTCGTGGGCACGTGGGCACTGTGCCCTTCCCGCACACCGAGGAGGAGGTGGAACAGCTCGCTCAGGAGTTGCCAGAAAACTATGACATGAGGATCGAAGGCTACATCAGCTCTATCAAACGTAAGTTGGCACAGTGTGTATGTATCTTGAGCCCCATTTAAGGTTGCAATCATCACCCATTATTTATTATTAGATACCCGGCGTGTGCTACTACGCTAAAAAAATGGAAACAAAAATAATTTTAGTGGTCTAAAACCATTCAACCGGTTTGGGGCACATACGAGTAGTTACGGGCAGTTCTGAGGGGCACATTACCATCTCGTGGGCACGTGGGCACTGTGCCCTTCCCGCACACCGAGGAGGAAGTGGAACAGCTCACTCGGGACTTACCAGAAAACTGACATGTTGATCATGACGTAAGGATCGAAGGCTACATCAGCTCTATCAAAAGTAAGTTGGCACAGTGTATATTCATCTTCTAGGGCCCCTTTTAAGGTTGCAATCTTCACCCATTATTTAATATTAGATACAGGGATGCCCGCGTGGATTAAGATTTTTTAAAATCCCGCGGATGCTTTTCCGGGATACAAATAGGTTGTATCCCGGAAAAGTACCAAATTTCCACATCGGTTGTAAAGGTAGGCCGTAGCGTAACAGACAGGCAGATAGATACACTTTCGCTTTATAATATGAGTTTTTGTGATTGCAGCCGAGCGCAAGTCTATTTTGCTTAAAAAACGTTTGTTCGCATGAGCGTGGCTGTCTCCCGTTTTTGTCCCGGAAAATAAGGAGTTCCCGTGGGAATTAAACAAACTTATTCGGATGAAGTCGCAGTCGCAGGGATCAGCTTGTAAAATGTTTTCACTCTTTTTTTTCAGATCAAGGAGAGTGCGGTTCTTGCTGGTCATTCGCGACAGTGGCAGCGCTCGAAGGGGCACTGGCTCGCAGCAACGGGGGCCGTAACCTGGACCTTTCCGAGCAGTCATTGGTCGACTGCTCATGGGGGTAAATTCAAATTTTTCCCTGGTCTGGACTGGTGGGAGGCTTCGGCCGTGGCTAGTTACCACCGTACCGGCAAAGACGTGCCGCCAAGCTATTTAGCGTTCCGGTACGATGCCGTGTAGAAACCGAGTAGGGGCATGGATGTATGGATGGATGGATGATTGTTACTCAGTCATACCAGAACGACTTAATCTGGATGAAATTTGGCACAGAGATAGAATAATATAGTCTGGAATAACACATACCCAAGTTACTTTTTGTCCCGGAAAATTAAATAGTTCCCGGGGGAATCAAAACCTTTTATTAATCCATGCGATGAAGTCGCAGGTATCATTTAGTGTTTTATACTTTTTAGTTATGGAAATTTCGGCTGTTCCGGCGGTATGATCGATGATGCTCTGAAGTACGTCCTCAAGCACGGGGTACCAACTGAAATGGAATATGGCTTATATACAGCCCAGGTGGGTACGATTTTTTTAAGCTCCGACACAATAGGTTATTAATTATAATATGCCATTTAAAAAAAAATTGGCAGACACAGGGACTGTCGATAGAAGTGAAAACGAATATTTAAATATTTTTTTTAAATAATAATAATAATATTAAAGTTTAATTACGAATGTACTATATTATTATACTTAAGACCTTTTGTCTTCACAAGGATTCTCAAGAAGTTTCACTTCAAAAAGCACGCTTCACCAATAATTTAGTCGATGTAAACCGATAACTGCCTCGTTGGTCTAGTGGTTAGCATGTTTGACTGCGACTGACAAGGTCCCGGGTTCGAGTCCCTTAACAACAAATAAAAAGCCAGAACTAGACGAATAGCTGTCATTTTAGTCTAGATACTTACAGAATAGGTCACATTGTATGGTATATCTATAATATTGTTGCACTATCCCGCTCCTTTTATAAAGGTTCTTTTAATAATGGGTTGTCTAGAGGAGATCACTTTTAGTGATAAGACCCACCCATGTGCACTTTGTTTTTATTTTTCTACTAGATGTGATGCCCGCGACTTCGTCCGCGTGGTTGAAGGTTTTTTGATTCCCTCGGGAACTCTTTCATTTTCCGGGATTAAAAGTAGACTACGTCCTTCCCCGGGTTACAACCTGTCCCAGTACCAAATTTCATCAAAATCGGTTAAACAGATGAGCCGTGAAAGCGTAGCAGACGGACAGACAGACAGACAAACGTACTTTCGCATTTATAATATAAGTATGGATGTATTTTATTTTTTTATAGTTTGTGTAGCAATAAAGAATTTATAAATCTATCTGTTTCCAGGACGGTTGGTGTGGGCTAGAGAACATGACTTCTCTGTACAGCATCAAAGGCTTCGCAGCGGTCCCTCCCCTCAGTGCGAACGCTATGAAGGTTGCTCTATACAAGTACGGGCCCGTCGGGGTCGCCATCAACTCCAATGCTGCTATGGTACACTACCATAGCGGGATCTTCTACGATCCGTCTTGGTAAGGCGTCGTCTCAACCAATTTAGACGTCCAGTGCTGGACGAAGGTCTCCACTCTCCTGCATGCTTGCTTTTAGCGGCTACCAGCTACTCCCTTGAGATTTTTGACTATCTTCCTGGCGCAGTGTTGAGCGCTGTTGTCTTAACGTGCGGAGGACCTGAGTTCGATTCCCGGTAGGGTCATATTCGGGAATTTATAAGTTTTGAATTTTCCCTGGTCTGGCCTGGTGGGAGGCTGTGGCCGGCTTGTTAACACCCTACCGGAAAAATTGCCATGCCCCTAACAGGTGAGATCGCAGTCAAGGGCTAACTTGTAGTGGAATAAAAAAAATCGTCCCCCCATCTTTCCGAACCGGTGATAGAGTCTGAATGAATCTTGCTCTAATGCACTCTGCTCTAGTCTCTAACTGCCTCGTTGGTCTAGTGGTTAGCATACTCGACTGCGGCCGACGAGTTCCCGGGTTCGTGTCTCAGGTTGGGTCATTTTTTTTTTTTTTTTTATCCACTACAAGCTAGCCCTTGACTACGATCTCACCTGATGGTAAGTGATGATGCAGTCTAAGATGGTAGCGGGCTAACCTGTTAGGGGCATGGCAGTTATATTAAACCCATACCCCTTCGGTTACTACACGGCATCGTACCGGAACGCTAAATCGCTTGGCGGCACGTCTTTGCCGGTAGGGTGGTAACTAGCCACGGCCGAAGCCTCCCACCAGGCCAGACCAGGGAAAATTCAGAAATTATAAATTCCCAAATCGACCCTGCCGGGGATCGAACCCAGGACCTCCGCACGTTAAGGCAACAGCGCTACACACTGCGCCACGGAGGTCGTCGAAGAGGTCATAATTAAGATAAGTATTGTAAGAAATTCTCAGTACTAGCCCGGAGTTAGGAAGTTGGTGGTGTTTCACCCCCGTGCCTCGGAGAGTACGTTAAGCCATCGGTCCCGGTTATTATCACTAACATGAAAATAGACGTTAAAGCCCGCCAACAGCGTGAGCAGCGTGGTGGGTCTAAGCTCTAATACCCTCTATACCCCTAATATACCAGAGTGGAGGCCTGTGCCCAGCAGTGGGACGTTAATGTGCAGTAGTGGATAGAGTCTTAACGTATCATAGTTGTCCTACATGAAATAAATAAATCATTTATCATTTCCAGTAACGAAGAGCGCCTTAACCACGCGGTGACCGTGGTGGGCTACGGGAAGAGGGACGGAGCGGACTACTGGATAATCAAGAACTCGTACGGCGAAGACTGGGGGGAGGACGGCTACCTCCTGTTCTCAGCCGCCGATAACACCTGCCATATTCTGGAGAATGCGTTCTATCCTGTCATCTAGATTGATTACAGTAAAATATGCCTCAAATGTCCGTAGTTTTATTGTCAAAACTTGATTTGGTTACATTCATCAAAAGTATACTGAGACTTCTTTATAAGATCATTGAAAATATAAGAAAGTGTGATGGGAAATTAAGTTACCGCGCCGCCATGGTGGAGTTTCGAATCAAGCGTCACCAACGCGATGCCTATTATGACACGGACTCCTCGTCGGTTATCATCTGTGACGACACATTCGCAACGTTCATCTCGCTGCGCTTGAATCTTGTTCCCTATACGCTCTATCACGGTATCACCCCTCAATCCACAAGGATTGGATCCACCAGTGGATTGAATAGCAATGATGCCATAGACGCTCGACTCCACTCGACCCCACTCGACTCGGCTCGAAGTCCACCTTCTATTTCTTTCCAGTAACGGTGAGCTACGGCAAGAGCGAGCGAGAGCGCTACCTCCTGCTGCCATATTCTGGAGACGGCGTTCTATCCTGTCATCTAGATTGATGACACAATTATAAATACAATGTGATTACTGATTCAGACTCACCATGAAGTGCACTTAATATCATACTGGGTTTATAACCCCATTTTTATCGGTATAAAAAATTAACAAATTAAAAAAAATGGTTTTACATGTTCATTATTTTTTTCTTATTAGGTTTGCGTTCGAATTATATCCGGTCCGGTCATGGTAATTCTTATTTTTTTTTGTTTTAGGAATGGAAAGCCCCTCTTTCATATTTATAACCCAGTTTGATAATTTTATGATAATTTTGTGCACAGTGACTGCTCAAAGATTAAAATTAACAAGCCGAGTTTTCAATGCGCACGTTTGTCATTTTTTTTTCAATACATTTGCGGTATTACCCTTATATATGGTATCGAATTGAATGAAGATTAAACTTTATTTTTTGAAACAAATATTATAATAGCTTATAAAATTTAATGAAGATATAGCCGTGTAAGTTTTCATTTACTGTTGTAACACCTAACGCCATCTATTGACATTTTCCGGAACTAATTCGTGTTGGAGAAGGTGTCGGGATAGCAAACTTTAATTCGTGGCTCTATTGAAAAGAACCGTAGAGGTTTTCGAACCATTCATATAAGATTCACATAGACCGACTGATACACTAAAGTAAAGTTAAGAGTTAACGTAGAGTTTGGTCCATCCAACCGCAACCAGCGACGGTTGTGAGACCTTATTGTATTTTTTTTAGAAATGTAAAGAAATTGCGAATCCTTTGTATCAGCAACCGTGACGTTCGAAACGCATACGTATCGCGTGAATAAATTTATGTCGCAGGTCAAAGTCGCGGTTTTCGGTCGCATGTAACCTCATACCTTCTAGAATATTTACTTGATTAATTTAATATTAGACGGAATACTTTTGGATACATAAAATTCTTGGAAACTTTTGAAATGTTGTTCCTTGGAATCTTTTTGTGTCGACCTCCGTGGCGCAGTGGTAAGCGCTGCGGTCTTATAAGTGGTAGTCCCGGGTTCGATCTCTGATAGGGTAAGTTTGAGAATTAATAATTTCTGAATTTGGTCCTCTCTATAATACTATAGAGATTCCTATACGTACATACCTACTCAATTATAAAATTCTGAAGTTTGACGACAGGCAGAATCAGCTGGTTCTAACTCAGTTAGTATGACTGTTTGTCTTGTCTTATCTGTTACCTTTTCACGGACATACATTTATATTGGTAAGGGGTCGGCCATTAATCACGTGAGGCTCGAAAGGGGGGATAGATATCAAGTGTATTTCGTTGAAAGCGCGTTTCCAAACCGAAGTTGCTAACAGTAGTTTAAAACATCACGTGATTAATGGGCGACTCAATGTTAGCGTTTTCGTTTTCATCATGGAAACGGACAAATGGTGAAATATAAATTTAAAATTTCAGACTCCAAAATTTTCTTTATAAGACCAATTTTTACTTTAAAAGAGCAACCACCGAGTTTCTTGCTGGTTCTTCTCAGTAGAAACACATTCCGAATCAGTGATAAATTTCACTCAAAATTTCAAAACACTTGTAAAGGTTTACTTGAATTAAAAACATTTAAGTTTTAGTTTTAGAATCAGATGTTCAGCTAACAGATGACACAGGTGTCATCTGTTACTTAGCGACTAGGCTTACTGGCGAGTAGGCTTTCTTTGCAAATCGCTTATTGGGTCCATATGGTCCAACCTGAGGCCCGATTGTGTAAGCAAATCGTAATTATTAGACAGCATAGAACGAACTCGAACTGTCTGAGAAGTTCATACATGCTTTAGACATGCAGGCATCTATGAACTCCTTATATACAAGTCGAATTATCCGTTTCGTAAACGATTACGATAACGGTTTCCTTACAGAATTGGGGGGCTGTTCTCACCTACACCTAGGGGTTGGAACAGGCGGGGAGTAGAGGGGTGGAACATCATTTCATTGAGACCGCGGTTCGCGCGCGCGTCGGTCGTCCGCCATGCTGCACCTTTGAAACAGTGCCAACACCGCGAAAATGTCTAATTACCACCTTTTCCTGGCCGCATTTTTGACCCTCAATCTCGTACTGGGTAAGTACATTTGATCATCCCAATTTGACCAAATTTCTCAAGTTTTTGAGTGAATTTTCAAGAAAAATTTGTCGGAGATGATATTGTTTTTGATGTTCCTACGTCTAGTATTGATGTGTAGGCGAAGTTAGTGAAATTTACACTTTGTTTTGTGTAATTTTACACATATTTCAATTTTTACCACATTTAAGGTATCTTTTTGTGAAATTTTTACTTTAAATTTGATGGAGATAAAATGTTTGATGTTCGTCTAGTATTGATATAGAGGCAAAGTTTTAAATGTTAAAAGCCTTCTTTCTTTTGTATAATTTTACGCATAATTTAATTTAGTACATGCAAAACAGTTGATGGAAAGTAGAATCTAAATCTTTGTTACTCAGTTGGCAAATCTAAGCATAGCTTTTAAACCAAAATTATGGCTATGAAGATGTATTTACTTACTTAGCAGGGATTTATTTGTTTGTGTTTCTCGGGCGATTTTACTTCATTGCATCTTCATCATACTAATAATAATAATAATAATTTATTAGCTTTATCATAAGCCTACATAAAAGTAGGAAATTAGATGCTACAGAGTTGATTTTGATTTGTTTTTTTAATCTGATTTATTTGTGGGCTTTTCTTTAAATAACAAAGAATGCCAGCTAAATCGTGTTGATTTGTTAAATTTATTGTGGAATCTATTTCTTAAATGACTTGCTGATGCCCGCTACTTTATCCGCGTGGATTATCCGCGTTTATTCATACGCGAGCTCTTTATTTTTCAGGGATAAAAAGTTACCTATGTCACTCTCCAGGCTCACAACTATACCCATGCGCAAATCCGTCAATCCGTTGCTCTTTTGCGACGTGATTGAAGGACAAACCAACCAAGAAACACACTTTCGCATTTACAGTATTAGGAAAGTTAAGCTCATGCGGCGGAAAAGTTACTTGCATCTGCGTCATACGAATGTCATTTTCAGAAACTTAATATTGCATTTATATCCCACCACAACCACCACTACAGCCCAATAACGTCCCACTGCTGGGCACAGGCCTCCACTCTCATAGAGCTAGACCTTAGAGCTTAGACCACTAGACCCATCACGCTGCTCCAATGCGGGTTGGCGAGCTTTAACGACTATTATAATGTTAGTGATAATAACCGGGACCGACGGCTTAACGTGCTCTCCACAGATCCCTTGTTTCCGTGATCTGTGGTGCTCTCCGAGGCACGGGGGTGAAACGCCGCCAACTTCCTAACTCCGGGCTAGTACTGCGAATTTCTAGTCAGAAAACCCCAATACTTTATTATGGTCCGACTCAGGACTCGTAACCGGGACCTCGTCGGCCGCAGTCGAACATGCCAACCACTAGACCAATGGAGCACTTATATTCAGTTCAGCAGAAATGTCAAATGATTCAATTTGAATAAAATCCTCACTTTTTTCTTTCCATACTTTTTTATGCGAAAATCATAAAAACCACCTAAAACGCGTTTACTGCGCCCCACACCCTTGCAATAAAGGAAAATGTCATTGCCACCTTTATGTTACGACTTCCTTACGTCTGCAGTAAAACACGTTCTTTAGTATTCAATAGCTTAGGAATACAGCGTCATCTTATAAAATACTAGATAATGCCCGCGACTTCGTCCACGTGGGTTAAAGTTTTTTGATTCCCGTGGCAAATTTTTAATTTTCCAGGGTAAAAAGTAGCCTATGTCCTTCCCCAAGATGCAACGCATCTCTTTACCAAATATCGGTAGAAATATATTACAAGCCGATGCCCGCAATTTCGTCCGCATGGATTCAGGTTTTATCTAGATACTAATATTAAAAAAGGTAAAGTTTGTGCCGTTGTAGTGGGTAATCTCTGGATTTACTGATTTTGAAAATTCTGGTACCAATAGAAAGCCACATTATTTGTGAGTGTCATAGGCTATCTATTAACTCGAAAAATTAGAGAGTTCCCGTGGAAATTAAAAAAAAACATATTTCCCGCGGATGAAGTCGCAGGCATCTGCTAGTGATATATAATTTTCCGGTATAAAAAGTAGCTTTTTCGTTATTTCAGACTATAATCTATCTCTGTGCCACATTTCATTCAGATCCGTTCAGCCGTTCTGGCGCGATTGAGTAACACAACACACATCCATCCATCCAAACTTTCGCATTTATTATATTAGTAAGAAGTACTTATAGGAGTATGAAATAAGTAGGTATGTAATTTTAGTATGGATTATTTAAATCAGAGATTATACCTACTCTGCAGATATCGCTGGGAAAAATGATAGGCATATTATGTGTTACTTTTTATAGAATAGTAACATAAAACGCATTAATTTCTCCAGAGTCGGAAGTGGCATAGTAAACAATGACAGTCGTCGCGTTTCCTCGGGCAACAAACTATAGCGGAAAGTGACGCGAACTGCGCACGCGCATCGCGCTCGCTTTTTATACGCGGTCACATGTTATGGCGGCAAATATGCAGTATTAGCATACGTAATTGTTATAAAATGTATAAGGTTTGGACTGTTGCCGCGCGATTGAAGGACAAACTTACAAACAAACACACTTTCGCGTTTATAATATTAAATATAATATATTATGTAGATTTAAGTGACATAATATGACTCCCCTTTCATGCTCTAAAAAGATGTCATTATAGCTTAGCGTATGCGGACTAAAGTTAGCATTTAGGGTCTAGGGATTAAAGTATTTTTTTTTTAATTTTTGCCGTACTATCCTATCCTCATATCGGTATGCGTGATATCCTCATTCGGTTATCCAAAAATGTTAGTCTATGGTTACTATCAACACCCAAACAATTATGTCACTTAGTTGAATGTCAATGTTACCCATCCTATCAGAATTCTACTAACATCATTATCCTACAGAGCTAATAATGTACCTACTACTGTATTTTTTTAAAATTCCTTCTTGATATCGATACGGAGAAAAATAAAGTTGGTATTGCGGTTTGTCGCGAAATCATGGATTTTTTGTTGTAATTATTTTACATTTATTTAAATGGATGTTTTATGGATGATATTTAATCCATTTCAAATTTCGATCGATTCATTACAAAATGTAACAGAAAGGCAAATAAATAATTAAAAATCGTTATTTATTAATATATATATAGCTGCTCGTGCTGACTGACTCATTGATCACCTCTCCTGTAAAATTTTGTATGAACATTTTTTTTTTCACTCATCGTTTCGTATAGAAGACAAAAAATCATTAAGAGGAAAAATACAGAGAGAGCTGATGATTGAGGATTTCGAAGACGGATGAAGAGCACCAGCCAGGGTATTGAAGATAGGTGGGGGGTGCTCGACCAAATGTCACTCGAAACGTCATCCAATTGACAGTTAGCTGAAAAAAATTTCAAAATGGCGGATTTAAGATGGCCGCCATACAAATTTCGTCGGTGTCTATCTCGGAGAGTATCAGAGATGGAAGAGTGGTTTCTTGGCAAAAGATGATCAGGACATGAGGGTCTACTTGATGAACAGGAAAAAAATTCAAGATGGCGGAATTTATTTTTCCATAGAAAATGTATGGCGAATGTTGACTGGGATTTGGAAATTATGCAAGACCTTTTCAAAGTTTGTATCTTCGTACTGTCATTCTGACAAATGATTCGGAAAGAAAATATGGAGATCGAGGGTTTGCAAGATGGGTGAAGAGCTACTAGCTAGCTAGAGAGCAGGGTATTAAAGATAGGTGGGGGCTGCTCAAACAAAAAAAGAAAATGAGCTGAAAAAAAAACTCTTAAATAGCGGATACAAGATGGTGGTTATACAAATTTCATAGGTGTCTATCTCGGAAAGTATAAAAAAATTTAAATAAAGCTGAACGATAGCAACTGACAAGTATTCATTAATTAATATAAGTAACTAGATGATTCCCGCGACTCCGTCCGCGTGGATTAAGATTGTTTGATTCCCACGGGAACTCTTTAATTTTCCGGGATAAAAAGTAGCCTATGTCCTTCCCCGGGATACAACCAAATTGTACCAAATTTCATCAAAATCGGTTGAGCAGATGGGCCGTGAAAGCGTAGCAGACAGACAGACAGACAAACGGATAGACAGACAGACACACTTTCGCATTTATAATATTAGTATGGATATGATTGAACTAGAATTTAGTATCTTCATCGAACACTCACTAGATGGCGTTAGAAGTCAAAGGCCATGAAATAGTTAAATTATAAAAAAGGTTCTATAGAATAAAATAATAAAATTACAAACGTCCACTAAAATGATATAAATTTATATACCTAAAATATGCCTACAATGCTAAGTGGGCTTGCACAATACAGGGACAATTTAAGATAATAATTTCAGAGAGTAAAAAGTGTCAGGGTGATTTCGTTTTTTTTTATTCCACTACAAGTTAGCCCTTGACTGTGATCTCACCTGATGGTAAGTGACGATGCAGTCTAAGATGGAAGCGGGCTAACCTGTCAGGGGTACGGCAGTTATATTAAATCCATACCCCTAATTGGTTTCTACACGGCATCGTACCGGAACGCTAAATCGCTTGGCGGTACGTCTTTACCGGTAGGGTGGTAAGTAGCCACGGCCGAAGCATTCCACCAGGCCAGACCAGAGAAAATTCAGAAATTATAAATTTTCGAATTAACCCTGCCGGGATCGAACCCGGGACCTCCCACATAAGACAAAAATTTATTCAGAGGAAAAATACGAAGAGAGCTGATGATTGAGGATTTCAAAGACGGATGAAGAGCACAGCCAGGGTATTGAAGATAGGTGGGGGGTGCTCGAACAAATGTCACTCGAAACTTCATCCAATTGACAGTGAGCTGAAAAAATTATCAAAATGGCAGATTTAAGATGGCCGCCATACAAATTTCGACGGTGTCTATCTCGGAGAGTATAAAAAACGGAAGAGTGGTTTCTTGGCAAAAGATGATCAGGACATGAAGGTCTACTTGATGAACAGGAAAAAAATTCGAGATGGCGGAACTTATTTTTCCATAGAAAATGTATGGCGAATATTGAAGAGGCTACAAGTGTAGAACTATGCAAGACTTTGATGCGGTTCCTTTTCAAAATTTGTTTTTAAAGAAGAACTCTCCATAATTTTTCGGAGAAAAAAATATATGGAGAACGATGATGATCGAGGTTTTGAAAGATGGGTGAGGAGCACGGCCAGGGTATTAAAGATAAGTGGGGGCTCCTCAAACCTAAAGTGTTTACTGTCTACGTGTTCTGAAATAAACAACACACTGCTATGCTAGCGAGCACAGTGGAAGCGCCAACGTGCCAAGCGTCCGACAGACGTAAAAAAAAATCTCATAAGAAAACATATAACAGAGACCCCCCTAAGAATCTAAAAGGGCCTTTAAATGTTAAGAAACTTTCCTGACATGCATAAGTTGAGTTGAGCAGGAGTGTAAGAGACCGTTGAAGTTAAAACACAAAAACTCCCTCAGTTGATTAATTAAAAAAAAAAAAAAGGCAGTAAACACTTGGATAGAAGGAGAGCAACTCAAGTAAGTAGACAGTGAGCCACGCGGTCTACTACGCGGTCCGCTTCAGCGGGCCGCGCATCCACGCGCCATACTAGTTTTATATATTCTCGCAATCGAAGTGAAAAGTAGAGTGTTTACCACGGGACTAAAAGCCATTCTACTCGATTCTATAGCATACCTCGCTACGCTCGGTAAGCTAAACATCTCGTATGAAATGACTCATTTTAGTCCTTTGATGAACAATCTACTATTAATTGCTAAACGTACCTAAGTACATATCTTAGAATAGTTTAAAAACGTGCGTCTAATAAAACATTTAAATAAAAGCGGACCGATATGAAAGATCTCGTAAAAACTGCCAATTCCACAATCGGGGTAATAATGTCCATATAAACTTTCCAAAGCAAATAGCAGACCATTCCCGAAACTAAACCAACCGCCAACTGTAATCCGAGCATCGAACAATCACGGGAGATTAAAATCAACTCAAAGTACCTACCTACCCGGAGTCGGCGGCCATTTGCAACTGGAACTGATTAAAACTTATAATCTGCTCTACTAGCGGATTATATTATACCACGTATGATGTGCTATGATGATGTAGTAATATATTTTCAATGAATTCTTATTTTATACTACACCCGCTCGGAAAGTACCTTCATTCTTTTTTAAAAACGAGGTAGAAAGTACGTCATTGCTACAAACCAAATATGCGGGAGGGAAAGATGTATGAAATTTCATTTCTAACGTGCTAAGCGGGGAGAAAAACTATATGAAAATCCATTTCTAACGCGCTGTTTTTTTTTAATTTTAAGTAAATTAGGTATATGGACGTTGAGAATTTGGGTATGTAATTTTATGGATATAATATTAGAAGCAGCTTCACCATATTTGACATACAAAAGTCAAATATGGTGGATGTCGATTGTCGATATCAATGTCGATTTTGATGGTCGATTGTCGATATCGATGTCGTGGTCGGTTGTCAATATCGATGTCGATTGTCGCTATCGATGTATCGATGTCGATTGTCGATGTCGATTGTCAATGTCGATTGTCGATGTCGATTGTCGATATCGATGTCGTTATCGATGTAGATTGTCAATATCGATGTCGATATCTTTGTTGATTGTCGCTATCGATGTCGATGTCGATATCGATAGTCGATATCAGTGTTGATGTCGATTGTCGATATGGTAGTCGATTGTCGGTATCGATGTCGATTGTCGATATCGATTGTCGATGTCGATGTCGATTGTCGATATCGAAATCTATACCTATTGAAATAATCCTCAAAATGTACCTAGTCTAGTTTCGATAGTGAAGCTTCGAATGAAGCGACTCATATAATTATGATAGAACTTCACTTTGTAAGTTCGTTTAATCACTAATTATTATCGCTTATTTTCCTCGCAGGTGTAGTATAAAGCACTATGTATCACTCGGTAGAAAGTACGATTCCTACCTCGCGTGTATTGCGGCCCTCCGGCTACGCCTCGGGCCTCAAACTACACCCTCGATAGTAATCGGTCACTTTCTCCCCTCGGTGAACAATGTACTATTATCCTTCTACTCGTATATCTATATCTATCTTCTTCTTCTTCGGGTGCCTCTCCGATCAACGAAGGTTGGCAGTCAGCTTTGTATACTCGTTTCGGTTCTTCGCAAGGCGAAATAGTTCTGCGGCACTTGCGATTCCGGTCCACTCCCGTATGTTGCGAAGCCAAGACTTTTTTCTGCGACCAACGCCTCTCTTTCCAGCAACTTTTCCCATCATGATGAGTTGTAGGAGTTCGTATTTCTCGTGCCTGAACACGTGCCCCAAATATGCAACTTTTCTCATCTTGACAGTCTGCAAAAGTTTGCGTGCTATATCTATATCATACTAATATTATAAATGCGAAAGTGTGTTTGTTTGTTGGTTTATTGGTTTGTTGGTTTGCCCTTCAATCACGCCACAACAGAGCAGCGGATCGACGTGATTTTTGGCATGGGTATAGTTGAGGACCTAGAGAGTGACATACCTATTTAGGTTACTCCCGGAAAATTAAAGAATTTCCACGGGAATCAATTAAACCTCAATCCACGCCGACGAAGTCGCAGGCATCAGCTAGTGAACCAATAAGTGGTTTCTAAATGGTATGGCATCATCACAATAATAAAAGGGAGGCGCGTTAACGTAGATTTAACGACCTTGTACTTACAGAGATAGGCATAGGCAGCATCCCGGGGAAGGATATATCCCGGGATAACTACTTAACATCCCAGAAAATCAATAAGTGACTCAATAAGACGTGCCGCCAAGCGATTTAGCGTTCCGGTACGATGCCGCGTAGAAACCGAATAGGGGTATGTGCTAAGAGGTATAATTTATGTACATTCTTACTCAGTGGGTATGGGTTTAATATAACTGCCATGCCCCTAAAAGGTTAGCCCGCTACCATCTTAGACTACATCATCACTTACCATCAGGTGAGATCGCAGTCGAGGGCTAAGTTGTAGTGAGACAAAATACTGCGGGACGCGTTTTCGTGCATTGCACTATAATATAATATCTATACAAAATTCCGGACAAATCGATTTAACATAATATTATTATGAATTAAGTATACAATATTATAAATGCGATAGTGTGTTTGTTTGTTGGTTTATTGGTTTCTTGGTTTGCCTTTCAATCACTTCGCAACAGAGCAACGGATCGACGTGATTTTAGCATGGCTATAGCAGACGACCTGGAGAATGACACAGGCTTTTTATCCCGGAAAATTAAGGAGTTCCCGTGGGAATTATAAAAACTAATTCCACGCGGACGAAGTCGCGGGCATCAACTAGTCAAATTATAACAGTAAAATCTACACTAATATTATAAAGAGGTAAAGTTTGTGACTGTCTACTGAAACGATTTTGAAAATTCTGGTACCAATAGAAAGCCACATTATTTGTGAGTGTCACAGGCTAATTAAAATCACACAAATTTAAAAAACTTATTTCACGCGTACGAAGTCGCGGGCGTCTACTAGTATAATTATAGGTAGAGCTCTGAACTGGTGGATATCATAAAGCATCAATAAACAAGTAAAGCTAATGGTTCAATGTATCAACCTTTTCAAAGCCGGCTTAGTAAAGAGCTCTAATTAATGTACCCACTCGGTAGCTTAGAGTAAGCTTTAATTAATGTACCGTCGCTTAAAGCAGTATAACTTCAAAATTACATTGTCACGTGCCTTGACGTCCCTCAAATAAGGATTATAATTCTAAAACACGAACCTCAACAATATGAACGCTCTCACCGGAGACTGACTGACGGACAGCGGAGGTTTAGGTAGTAATGGCCCGTTAGCACCCTTCGCAGGCCCCTCTTTCCCACTGGGCACTCTGGGCAAGTTTCCAGGGCTCCGCGATCGATGGGGGCCCCTATTTACTGCCAGATCACCAACCGATAGATAACCGATATTCATTATAGATAACTATACCTACACTTAAATTACGTTTAAAATATACCTCAATGGCAAGTTTATAAGATTTTCAATTGATTTTGAAGTTCATTAACAGTTGAATCAATCTAAAATATTGCTTACTACTCTTTATGCAAGTTTTAACAAAATAGACCGAAGAATATTTTGTTAAAACAGGCATATGCGCCTTTTCATAGGGGCCCTAATCCTCCTAATGTGCCCAGGGCCTACAATAGGTCAAAGGCGGCCCTGACCCTTTGGTTACGGAGCCCTGAAAAATAAGTAAATAAGAAAGAATAATACTTTGGCAACGTCGCTATTACGTTTACACTTTAAAACAGTGTTAAACACTTTAATTTCTGTTACAGATTCATTTCTGTTACAGAAATAAAAGTGTTTTGAGTTAACAGATTAAAAAACACATTGAAAATGGTTACAGATTTGATTCTGTTATCAATTCAACCTGTAACACTTATAATTCTGTAACTTTATGAATCTGTTTTTCAGTCCCTGTCCATAAATCAATCGTTTTGAAACACGCGTAGCCAAGCTGACCACGCGCCCCCAACATACGTCCAACCAAACAGCCATTCAATTTCGCCCACAACCTCGATCCATAAAGCCATTACGTCGGGTATTTTTTATCGCGGAATCGAATTTGCTAACCGCGGGAGAGCATCCATCATCGGTTAAAGCAGGCAACGGGAATTCAATTAACCATACAGCGGCCAAACAACTCTGCTATTTGTATAGAAAGTTTGCATGGAAAACAACATGATGCTGATATGCAGAAACTATGTTGCATACGTGTCTTTTAAATGGTTACTTTAGGGTTGCGTAGTCAACAAAGGTCCCTTATAGTACCTTATATTCTTTCTATGCGTCGTATTCTTCATTACTGAGGGTCGTGAGTCGTGACCCCTTTCCATTAATGGTAGGAGTTTTCTTAGTATAATAATGCAGTGGGTTCCCACGTCCTTCCGCATACGACTTGACTAAGAGTATTAAAACTCTTAGGTTTTTGTAACGATTATTATCAGATGTTAGTGATAATTACCAGGACCGCCGACCGACGGCTTAAAGTGCTCTCCGAGGCACGAAGGCAACAAAAAGGCCATATTGTTTGAACGTCCGAATTCCGTCACCCATCCAGTTGGGTCTAAATTTTGTCAACGTTGCTTAACAAACGCAATCGACTTATATGCGTTGTCACAGTTAGGTCATTCGTCCCTCAATTATATTAGTACTCGTATATACAGTAGCATAATATGTTATTCCAGACTATGCCATCTATATGCTATCTTTGTGCCAAATTTTATCCAGATCCGATTTAGCTGTTCTGACGTGATTGAGTAACAAACATCCATCCATACATCTATACATCCAAACTTTCGCATTTATAATATTAGTATAGAAAAGATAGGTACATCAAAAACCCTTGTCTACCCTATTCATGAAGAAGTTTATTTCTCGGAATGGAAAAGGCACGGGGTCGGATCATGTGAGCGACCGTCAGCCCCGAGATCATGGCGAGATGTGGTAGATAGGGCGAGATAAGTTGATATGGTAGATACGACGATTTGCAAGGATCGGCCTACCGATCGACCCAACTCTTACCTTCGATATCTAATGGAATGAAACGTTTTTATTTCATGTGGTATTAGTATGGATTATCTACATATTAAGGTGCAAAATGTTAAAGTTTGTAGATAATGAATACTTAATCCATACTCACTACTATTATAAATACGAAAGTGTGTCTGTCTGTCTTTCCGTCCGTCGGTCACATCATCAGAAAATATGCATCCACTGCTGGACATAGGCCTCTTTAAGATTGCGCCAACGTTGCCTATCCTTGGCTGTTAGCATCCATTTGATGCCAGCCACTCTCCGGATGTCGTCGCTCCACCTAGCCGGGGGGCGCCCCACACTCCGTTTGCCGAGACGCGGTCTCCACTCTAGGACCTTACGACTCCAGCGGCCGTCGGTCCTACGGCAAACGTGACCAGCCCACTGCCACTTCAACGTGCTAGCCTTGAGAGCTATGTCGTACTTTGGTTCTTTGGCGAATTACTTCGTTTCGGATTTCATCCCTCAAAGAAATTCCGAGCATAGCTCTTTCCATAGCGCATTGAGCGACTTGAAGTCTGTCTGTCTGTTACGATTTCACGGTCCATCTTTTCAACCGATTTTGATGAAATTTGGCGCAGGGGTTGCTCGGGGTCGGACCTAGGCGTCTGTTTTCCTGGAAAATCAAGGAGTTCCCGCGTGAATCTAAAATCCTTGATTCACGCGGACGAAGTTGCGGGCATTATCTAGTGTACAATACATACGTTATTCGATGTAACAAGTATTTTCACTGACTTGTGGACTACTGGATTCCAAGCCGATTGCTTCCATTCCATGCCACTATGCTGAGAAAATCATCAATAGTATAATAACCTCAACTAATCTATGTAGGTACACAGATAATTAATCGCTAATAGTCATCTCAGGTTCAATTCCCGGTTGGTCAATTTTTGCAAATCAAAGACTTTTTCCGAAGACTTGTAAATCAAACAACTTACTTGTAACCGCTTGTAGCTTTTTGACTTGTAAACAAATTTTGATTAACATAAGAGCAGCGGTTAGATTTACCTTCTATCTAGTTAAATCTGAATACTTACAAATATTTCGCATTTTTGATTCATCCGATTTTGTAATCCACACAAACGGTTAAGAAAGAAAATTAAAATAAAGACAATTTTCCTTTTAATTAGATTGTGAGCTATCATAGGTACCCTACATCTCAGCCTGTCTTCCCCTTTTGTGCAAGAGACAGGTATTCGTTTAATACACGACAGGAAAGTGACATGGGATTAGGGTCGGACTATGCGAGCAACCGTCAGAGGCAGAGGCATTGTCTAAGAAAATAGTAATCATTTCAAAGCTTAAAACGTATTAACTCGAGCTGTTTAAGGAGTTCATACGACATACGTTTGACAAACGTTTAAATGATTACAATTTTCTTATATTATGAGAGATTTTGGTAACTATCGCTAGGAAGGCTGATTCAGTATTTGGTGGGTGTAGGGCTCTCCACTGGTGGGAAAACTGCCTGCATGCAGCTGGGAAACTGATTAATTATCGTCGCTCAAAAACGCGTTATGTTTACCAAAAATTACACAATCGGCGGGTAATCCCCTGCGAACAAGGAGGTTACTACCATCGCTTAAGGCCTTACGTACCTTGACGCTCTTAAAATAAGGATTATAATTCCAAAACACAAACCTCAACAATATTAAAACAATACGGCTTTAAGCGATGGTAGGTTATAGAGGTTTTTTTTTTAATCGTATGGCGTTTGGTACATAATAAGCGTTTTTATAAAAAGAACGCTTATTTCGCCTGCAAGTTCGTCGCTCGTTTAGCACCACCCAGGGGATACGTGCAGGGAGGTAGAAGGTAGCTCCTGCGGACGTGAGCGACGGGGCATCCCCCAGCGACGGGGCATCCCCCAGCAACGGGGCATCCCCCAGCGACGGGGCATCAGTTATAGAGGTGCCGAGATCGCAGACGAAGTCGTAGACAATAACTATCTTGTGATAGACGATAATATAAGCACAGGTAGATACAAGAGCAAAGATATTAGTACCGAATTCCTCGGTTTACCATCCTATAAATTTTGGCATGCAAAATGACTGGAGGTGTATTCCAATCTCGACTTGACTTGGGACTTATGTTTGCGATTTGAATGTAATACGCGTAGGCGGATTGTATTGGTGCCTTAGACAAAGGTTTCGCTGTAAAGGCGATAGCGGAAAGCGTATATATTCCTATTTTTAACTTAACTGACGGCTTTATTATGTTCCTTTTTTCTCGTCAAATCGTGAAGATTTTGGTTTTAGATCATTACGGAATCACTTTTAGACTTAATCTTCACAAGATTATTATAATGTTATGACGTTGATTGCTTGTGACAATGAGGCGCCTATGCATACATGCCATTATTTATGAAACTCATGTTCCTATGATTATTGTTTGGTATTGTATTCCTCTTTGGGCAATCTCTACATCGTAAAAGTTTCACGTTTCTTTTGTTTCGTTAGTAATAACTTTTAAATTTATCACAAATTTATGATACAATGCATTACTTACACAAATATGTTTAAACACATTAAACCGGTCAAGTATGGTGGCATTGAGAAAAATTTCCAGTGTTGCTCTTCCGGCTTTTCTGTCCTCTGTGCATAGTATAAAAGAGCTTAGTTCTCAGATTCTTAATTCTAATTCAGTTTCATTGATCTATGCCACAGAGGCCCTAGAGAGTTGGAAGCTCAGGTGTCCCAATGATGACATCCCGAAGGAATGTTTCACACAAAAACTTTGGGATGTGCCGTTGGTTCGGCTGACACATACAAATTTGGTTCAAAATCTTATGAGTGAAAGAGATCGAGCAAGGCTTCTAGCCTTATCTGAAAATGAATCCGGGTATTGGCTTCATGCCTTGCCATCGAAAAATCTCGGCACTCTTTTAGATAATGAAAGTTTTCGTGTGGCTCTAGGTCTCAGATTGGGAACACGCCTGTGCTACGAGCACAGATGTCCGTGTGGAAAAGAGGTTGATAAATTTGGAATTCACGGACTCTCTTGCCAAAGGAGCGCTGGTAGGCTTTTTCGGCATGGCTCTCTCAATGATACGATCAAAAGGGCTCTTGCCACCATAGATATTCCTGCGCTCATTGAGCCAGCAGGGATTAGTCGGGATGATGGCAAGAGACCTGATGGATTGACGCTGGTTCCCTGGGAACGGGGACGGGCGCTAATGTGGGACGCAACATGCGTAGACACATTGGCCCCGTGTCATATCAGGGAGACAGCATCAAGGCCGGGAGCCGCAGCAGAAAAGGCTGAAACCGGCAAGCGGCGGAAGTATACCTCTCTCATAGAGAGTTACATATTTGTTCCGTTTGCCGTGGAGACCCTGGGGCCATGGAGTCTTAGTGCCAAAAAATTTTTACGAGATATTTCACCGCGGTTAATTGCCTCATCTGGTGACAGAAGGGCTGGCTCATTTTTTGCGCAAAGGATCAGCCTGGCTGTCCAGCGCGGAAATGCAGCCAGCATTCTTGCCACCATTCCACGCGGGCATGATTTATATAGTAATTAGGTTAGGCTAGCTAGCATTAAGTTCTATTGTATTATTTTCAATAAAGGTTAAAAAAAAAAAAAACATGTCAATTTTCGATTACTTTTCCTCTTATTAAAGGTCTAGTAGAGATACTGGCGTGCTGGTAATAGAGGCATAAAAGCACTGCCGCATACCTAAGTTAAAGCAGCTCACTTATCAGTCCTCATATCACATCGTAACATTCAGTAAATAGGTAACCCAGCTATAAGTAATGCATAATCTAGATTCAAACCCTGTGAACGCCACTAAGTGGAGATGGTCACCCGCTTTCCGCTCGCTTATGTAACGGAGATCCGTCTTGTGTGTGTACCGACAGGACAGATCAATAAGATTTTCGCAGAAATAAAGAAAAAACAAAACGAAAAATCCGCCACATTTAACGAATAACCTTCAATTAGATATATAAGAAGCGTAAAGTACTACCTATTTGGATTCGTCGAGATTCTTATATAAAGAGCATTCCTTTCTTTTTTCTTTTGTTCCAGTTTCTTTTTAATAAAAGACAATAGATTGTTGAAAACAAGAATTACGATTTATAATAATGAAGAGATCTTTTCTTCTAGACGTTTGAGCTCATTCATAGAAGTACAGTACTTTAACTTTAATAACAAAACGAGATCGCATGTTGTTAAAGAATAGCATACTCTGTTATTCAGTATTATTAGGTATCCTCTATTAGGTACCTATACCAGAGTTCCGTACTTCTTTACTATGTTAGAAACCCTCAACAGTTCTAGACTAATAGCTCGCCCCATTCATGTTATCATAAATGCCTTCGTTTTTCATTTTGCTTTGCTTTTTTTAAAATTGTGTTTTGCTTTATTCATAAAGTGGTCAATTTTCTTGGTCGGTTACAACAAGAGTTATACCAAGAAAGACCGAGAGTTAGATCAAGAAAATTTACCACTTGGCGGAAACTCTATCTTAGAAGTTAGTTTAGGGTAAGGAGGTTTTATTACTAAATATAGAGCGTCCGATTTTTTTAAATATTAAATTCATTTAGGTAGGAAATCGTTAAAGAGAACTGAAAATATTTGGAATACTTACCATACCACACTTTGCAAAAACATTTCTAAAAAGGTACTTACTAATCTTATTTAGCTTTGGCTATGTAAAAGTCTACCTTCGGGCTATCTCAATAACCTACTTTAAAAATGTTCACCATTAAAAAAAATTGAAATGGTAATAACCATCAATAAAAACCGACGCAGCGTTTAATTAACCGGATATAATCACGATAAAATATGATGAGATTCATCAATTTTATCCGGCTATTAATGACTTCGAATATCAATTAATATTTGAATATTTTTTCACGAAGGGGCGAAAATTCCGATCGCAAAAAAAATTTACGCGCTCAATTGATTGGATATGATTACGATAAATAAGGAGGTTCGTTGTGTTTATATCCGGATATATAGGTTAATGAATTGATTTCATATTCATATTTTATTTTAATTACAAACATTAATACATAACTTTTTTCCACAATAAGATATTGAGCAGAACGGTTAAATTGTATAAATAAAATAAAAGATTTAAGAAGGTATAAGAAGCTTCTGAGAAAATCAATGTTCAGGATTAAGCTGGAAAAAGTTCAGTGAGATTTTAAGCCTCTGCGTATTTTTATCGGGTAGCGCCTCTAGCTGCAGTATTTTAATTTAAGGTTTTTTTTAATATCTGGTTACTTTAACCTAAAGCCGCCGTATCATAGTCCCATTCACAGTGACTATCACAATGACTGCGGAGGAGAATGATAAGGTGTCATAATGACTGTGATAATTAATATCCGGATAAATACCCGGCTATTATGCTCATACGGCTATTCATCCACTAGCTGATGCCCGCGACTTCGTCCGCGTGGATTGAGGTTTTTGGTTCCCGCGGGAACTATTTAATTTTCCGAGATAAAAAGTAGCCTATGTGTTATTACAGACTATCTTTGTGCGAAATTTCATCCAGATCCGTTTAGCCGTTCAGGCGTGATTGAGTAACAAACATCCATCCATACATCCATCAATTCATCCAAACTTTGGCATTTATAATATTACTAGCTAATGCCCGCGACTTCGTACGCGTGGATCGAGGTTTTGTGGTTCCCGCGGGAACTCTTTAATTTTCCGGGATAAAAAGTAGCCTATGTGTTATTCCAGACTATAATCTATCTCTGTGCCAAATTTCATCCAGATCTGTTCAGCCGTTGGGGCGTGATTGAGTAACAAACATCCATCCATACATCCATACATCCATACCGACATCCATACATCCAAACTTTCGCATTTATAATATTAGTAAGAGTAAGATGAGTAGGTGTAGTTAAGATCCAAAATAATATTCTTGTGGCAAAGCTCTCCAAAATACTAATGAGCGAAACTTCATTAGTCACTCGAGATCGCCAGTGATAGTCTAGGATTATCCTTTGAGAATATTCATTTTCATCTATTATCTGTTAGACAGTGCTTACGGTATTAATTCAGCTATTCCAGTGTGGCATACACAATGCACTATTATCACTTATGACAGCTTGCAAGGGAACATGGGTGGTCTCTGAGCAACACACGTCCATTATACACTTATCACTATACACAGCTGTATTCTACTACGAGAAGCATAGATTATATCCTTGTTTTGACGTCCTCTCTGGTGCAGTGATGAATGGTCTTGTAAGGAGGTCCTAGGCTTTATTTGTTACATTTGGAAATCTAAATATCCTGAATTGTCCGTTGATCTGGTTGGATGCTTCATAGCAGGGATTCCCAAAGTGGTCGATATCGACCCCTTGGGGTTTCCCAGGGGTCGACATAAACGAAAACTGATTTTAGTGGTCGCCGAGGTCTAAAAATTTACCTCTATTTTAATTTTTTTTTTCAAAAAGTAATTACTAAGGTACTTAAGTATTTTTGTTAAATTTTGATGAGAAAATGTTGTCAAGTTTACTAATTTAACAAACCGCAAAGTTTTTAAATTGGTTAGTATTTTGTATCAATAGGAAAAAACTATAGATAGGATTTTTAAAGTAATTTGGCTAAGGGGTCTCTCGCCCAAAATAGTTTGGGAATCCCTGCTTTATAGGGTGTGGCTATAGGTAATAATAAATCGATTTACCGTTTCGGATTGATGCCGCGTAGAACCCGATTATTCGAAACTGCCTTTATCTTTCAAGTTAGCCAGATTCATTTACCCATTCGAGAACTGCATCATTGCATTTCTACCCCATTTTTCTTCCACTATCTCACAAAGCTAAACTTTAATTGAAAGGACATTCGCATTTCAATATAGTTACCACCCCCATTAACAGCCCATTAACGTTCCACTGCTGGGCATAGGCCTCCACTCTCATATTATGATAGAGGGAATTAGAGCTTAGACCCACCACGCTGCTCCAGTGCGGGTTGGCGGGCTTTAACGACTATTATCATGTTAGTGATAATAACTGGGACCGACGGCTTAACGCGCTCTCCGAGGCATGGGGGTGAACTTCCTACCTCCGGGCTAGTACTGAGCATTTCTGATCAGAAAAACCCAATAGACAATTACGGCCCGACCCCCGCTCGAACCCGAGACCTCGTCGGCCGCAATCGAACATGCTATAACCACTAGACCAACGAGGCAATTTCAATATATTTAATCATAGTCATAGTCATAGTCATAGTCATTTATTTATTAAATATAGGTACACTGTAGGTACACTTATTTTCGTCTAAAAATTACATAAGTACTTAAAAAGCATGATGGTGATAATGGGTAACGTTATCTTAAAACTAAAGCTACGAGGGTTCCAAACGCGCCCTGGTCTGAGAAGAGCCCACAACAAACTCAGCCGGGTTTTGTTTCTTTTTATTATCACCATCTCACAAATATTATTACTAAGGAACTATCAGAGACATTAGAGCAAATTATTGCCAGGCTTCCTTGTCGTTTAAATAGTCCTTTACATGGTAATAAGATTTTTCAATGAGTTTACGTTTTACATTAACTTTGAACTTATTCAGAGACATCTTCAACATGTCTTCTGGGAGCTTATTGTAGAAGCGGATACTGTTTCCAACAAATGAATTGCTAGTTTTACTAAGCCTAGAAACAGGCATTACAAGTTTATTTTTATGTCTAGTATTGACATTATGACAATCACTTTTCTTCTTGAATTTATCAATGTGCTTATGCACGTGTACTAAATTTTCAAATATGTATTGGTTGTGCACTGTCATAATATAATCTTGAATAAATTAAAAGAAAAGGTAACTGACTGATATATCAACGTACCGATTAAAATATAAAATTTTCGAAAATTAATAAGGGGCAAAATAGGGGTTAAACCAGTCAAATAGATTAAGTGTGAGCAAAGCTGCAGGTAAAAGGCAGTAGATAATAAAAAAATACTTTACAGAGTTCATTATGGAGCAATAAAGAGCCGGATTTCAGTATAGCATTTAATTTTCCGGATATAATCACAATGATAAAGTGGGCCGCGTCGAATTTATCCGGGCATAAATCACCCGCCTTTGTAACCGGATAACCGTTGTACGCAGATAATAAAACCTTTCATAGTTTAATTCTGTAAGATCCTATAATATTATGATATTGTTGGTATCCTCGTAATATTGTAATTGCAAATCTCTTGTCATCTTGAATAGTTTCCGCTGAAGGGACTTTTGCTTCATTATTATTGACCCATATTATCAGTCATGCGATAGAGCGAGACATACTAGTTGTATTTAAAATACTTCTAAGTATTTAGCTCTGTGTTCGCTAGTGATATGATCAAAAATAACAAGATTATGAGTGCTGTATTATGAGAGGTACCGGGTTCAACCGAGGCACTAGCAATTTGAGAGTTTGTATTTATTAAATTTGCAGAGAGGTTCCGGCAGGAAGCCGATTAGAGGTATGGGGTAATGAAACTGCCATTCTGCTAACAGGTTAGGTAAGATTTTGTCATCACTAACTTTCCAGCAGAGATCGAAATGAAGCCCTAGATTATAGAAGAATTAAAAAAAACATGGTAACATACATACCAGGAAGATAGAACGATAGATTGGCCTATTCTAAAAAAACTGTCATCTCCTAAATAATTAATCAATACAATATCCCTTTAGTAGGTACTACTAATATGCTATAAATTATTTATGTATATGTTTACTTTTTGTTATGTAGGTCTGAAATATTTATATCATGTATTATGGTTGTATTGGTATATATTTTAGTATTTTATTTGTGTAATTGTTGATGTTATATTAGAATGTATAGTTTATGTAGTATATTATATTATATACTTATTAATGTTGTTGCACTATTCCACTTCATTGCATTTGCTAGGTTGTCTGGACTCTGGAGGAGATCACTTTTAGTGATAAGACCGCCTTAGCGCACTTATTATTTATTTTTGCTTCTTAACTTTTTTGTTTCTTTTTAATTTTTTGTGTGGCAATAAAGCATTTATCTATCTATCTACCCTCCAGTGGAGGGATGTATTGGAGATGCCAATAAGAAATCATTGGCGGGAAACACTAAATCAAATGCGATTAGTTCAAGGAAATCATGGCACAATCCAAGGTGAATAAGTTTTTTCCCATGTACCTACTGCAGAATACCTGTATGTAAGGATTAGTAATTAATTAGTTTAATAAAAAGAAAACTTTTCAGTTCCAGTGACATAATTTCATGAATATGTGAGTGTACAATTAAAATGGTCGTAAAATTTACTGATTTGTTGATACCCATCCATTCGTTAACCGCGTCATAGTTCGAGCCAAATAAAATTGTTCTCTATTTAAATTGATCCGGACGGATTAAATTGCACACGGTTTATGATTGCAGGCTGTATAATATATTTTTTTTGCATTTTAAATGCTTTAAAGTAAATAATAAACATAACTTATAAGGTATATCTAATTGAGCGTAACTATGAATGCGCCTTATGGCATGTTGACCTACTACTCGCAAGTGGAGATCAAGCATGATGATAAAAATCTTGAACTGTTGTTCAATTTTTAACCGACTTCCAAAAAAGGAGGAGGTTCTTTCTATAATCTTGCTTGTATTCTTAGTGGATCGCACTGGACCACGCGCCCTGACAATTCTGGCCACCTGTTTATTCCCGAGATGCAAGCTAAAGCTAAAACGTGTGACCTCAGAATAAGCAGGCCCAGGTTGATACTGAAAATAGACTATATTGAAAGAGTTAAAAAGCTTCACGTTTCAGGCATATTACCCAATTAATTTCCCGGTCAAATAAAATACGGTTGAATAAGCCACCGTCTAAACATGAATAATGTCCCCAATATAAACCGCGCGAGAAGCGCGGACGTTAAACAACATACATCACGTGTACACGCGGCCGGTTATCCGGCCGGGAGATTTATTTTGCTACATACACTTGGACATGCGCCAAGGAATTGCAGCGGAAGAAATCCGATGCATTAACCGGGTCACCGGTGCCCGGCGACCGGGCAACATTTTTATAGCGTATTATAACCGGTTCGCGTTTAAATTTCCAATGTATATTGCCGTCGTGAAATATTGTTATGCTTTCTTATTGCTATGACGTTTCTGCTATGATGATAAAGAAATATAAAGCAAGTATAGTTTTTCATCAGGAAATCAGACCATTGATGGAACCTACTTTCATCCAGAAATTCAGGATTTTATGAGATACTACTTACTATTAAGAAAAAAATAAGACAGCATTAGTGCAGAAGATGTTGAAAAAATAAGCTATATAAATGATTGACTCAGTAATAAACGTCCTTGCCAAAGCGGGCTTTCATTTAACTTGAATAATGCCCGGATATAAAGGGAGTGTGAACGTAGCACGACGTACATCACGTGTACGTCTACACGGCCGGTTATCCGGGTTAGAGATTTATAATCACACTCATACATAAACTTGGACTTTGGCCAAGAAATCACAATGGACGGAATCCATTATATTTACCTATACAGTTTTTGAAGAACGTCTAATTGCAAAGTTTTCTATTTCCTTATTATGACTTCTAAATATACTAAAACTAAAAGTTTACTTAAGATAAAAGAAAGGAGCTGACTATATTGACACTGAACATTTGTTTTATTGAAACATTTACAATCAAACTTACAGCCCAATCAAATAACTTTAGATATAAATAAATCGCATGGAATACCATTTTTACCACCATTCCACGCGCTGAGTAGCTGACGTTGACATAATTTGATAACCCCAATGCGTTTTATGTTTAGTAATATCATCTAGTTATAGCTTTATCCAAAATCCTCCGCAAAGTTTTATCCGGGTCTTGATACCCGGATAACATTTGTGTTATAATCGGTTCGCATTTAAATTGGCAATCTACACGGTCCCCGTAAGATAATATTGAGCCAGTTTTAGTTCTAAAAGAGAAATTTTAAGAAGGCTTTGGACCGGGAAAATGGAAGTGCCTTCGAATTTGCATCACAAAACGCCGTGAAGAAGTTTAGTAGTTTTAAGTTCGTGCTTTTTAAATTTTATATCACATAAAAATGTCTTGATTTAAAATTGAATTTTCGCAGGAAAATCTTTTTAATTTTAAAATGAAAATTTTCTTCTACTGTGAATGTTTAAAATCTAATTAATATATACTATTAAATAAGAATATTGGAAATTTAAAAGGATAAAAAGTTCCTAAATTTGGCCACGTGGCGTAAATTACATGTTAAAATAATATAATATGTATAAGTTTTTGTTCAAAGGCTTTATTTTACCTCTAGTAAATCGTTAGTTTCCATCTGTGAGTTATGAGTACGCAAATCGATTATCTTTGATATTATTTTAGTCAGTAGAGCACGGAGAAATTAATGTTATCGAGTAAAAAAAATTCTTTACGAAGCTCTTTTGAATTGTCAAAGCCTTGATATTTCGAAAGAAAAACTATAGGAAATTCAGTAATTGACATTTTCATAGTCAAAGAAATTTCGACTCGAAATTCGAAATGTGAAAATGGAAGCAGGAATACATTGCTTGAATCCGTTGCGTTGAAAACATGGCTGCAATTGAAAACCGGATGTAACCGGATAAACGGATCGGGCCTTAAAGCCAAAGCTTTTACCCGGGTATTAGTGAGTGTACCTATACTGTTCTCTAAAGTCCTTAATACTTACACTGTAGAGGTTAAATTTCAATGTGTTGCATGGTCCACCTTAAAAGCTATTCTTCAGTTGAGATTGCGAGGTATTTCTTGCCATTTAAGGGTCATTTTGCTGTACAGGTATCACCATTAAAACTATTGTTTGATTTCTTTGGAGAAAATGTAGGCCTTAAATTAAAGGAAATAAGTAGAGGATCTTTTTCAGAGTAATTATTTATGGTGTAATCCTTGCTTAGGATTTCAGCCAAGGTTTAAGTTTTTTTTTTCAGTTTTTTTACCTAGTGTAAAAAGCCTATTACCTACATGTCTTTTCTGAAATGACCCTACCTCTGAGAATCTTTTAGCGAAATATCGTAGCAAACAGACGGACGATGGTACTTTCATATTTCACTTTCATATTATATCATCTTTTTTTTGACGACCTCCCTGGCGCAGCGTTTTAACATGATAGGTCCCGGGTTCGATGCATGTCAGAGTAAATTTTGGAATTTATAGTTTTTGAATTTTCTCTGGTCTGACCTGGTGGGAGGCTTCGGCCGTGGCTAGTTACTACCCTACCGGCGAAGTGTAGAAACCGATAAGGTTTAATATGACTGCCATACCCCTAATCACGAGATCACAGTCAAGGGCTAACTTGTAGATAATTAAAAAAATTGGCAGTCATATCGACTGTCGATAGAATTGAAAACCAATATTTAAAATAATTATTAAAAATTAAAGTACTTAAAATATAAACCTTAAAACTCAGGCATTAAAGTTCAATTACGAATGTACTATATTTATATTTAATACCTTTTGTCTTCGTAACAACGCGAGTTGTCGGTCACGGTGTCGGTCACGCGTTTCCACATTTTTATCCCCTACCAAAAAGTGCTCAACGCGCCTAAAGAAGTTTTCACTTCAAAAACTTGATTAGGTACCTAAAAACCTAAATTCATGGTAGAAATCACACACACACACACACATGCATATACATACCTTACAGTATTTGCCAATGGGTAAATGCTGTACACTTTTGATAAGGATTATTAGAATTTTTGTAAGTACGTAAAAGTATAAATTTCGTTTATAAGAGGATAAAGGATGACAGCCCGGGAATTTCATTATAATGAAACACATTGCGATAGGTATTACCTGCCAAAGTAATAATGCGAAGTATTTTGTATCAGACATGGCCTTATTTTTGGCATATTACGAAATAAGGTATTATTTTATCACAAAGAAAATGAGAAAGGCCCAATTTTTTCCGACTCACCTCATCTTAAAAGACAGAAATGAGAGGAATGAAATAAAAATAAAAATTAAACTAAGTTTTATTACTAATTTAATTTTTATTTAAATTCAGTCAATCACAGCAATTTGTAGTTTTAATTAACTTTTAATGGTTATTTTTTATACCACCTCTAGATGACATCTGCTTTTATTTAAGTTTTTAAAATACCAGGGGAACTCTTTTGTTTCCCAGGATAAAATGATAAATGTCAGGATGCAGCCTCGCTCTTTTTTTAATTTATTTATTTTATAAAATGCATAAACAAATACAGAATTTTGTTTCCCGCCAAACTACACACATACTCGTAGTTTGTTGGCGAGTTCGCGCTCAACTAAAACAGCTATGCCGTGCTTTATTATTTAGACACTACTGTTATACGTATATATTATATAATTAAAATTAAGTTATTAACCCTAAATATTTATTTATTTACTTAAAGTATGTTATAGTCAATCAGTGAAGGAGTCGTTAACAAAATCGGTTGAACACCGTGCGTAGACGTACAGACAGGTTTATAATATTAGTTTGGATTAAAAAAATATTAATTTTATGAATTTAAACTATTAATTTTAATCTTCTTAATATATAAAACAAAGTCGGGCTTGTTCGAACACTTATTTAACTCTAGAACGGCTGGGCGGATCTGGATGAAATTTGGCACAGAGACAGATTATATCCTGGAATAGCACTAAAGCTACTTTTTATCCCGGGAAATTAAAGAATTCCCGCGGGAACCATAAAAACCTCAATCCACGCGGACGAAGTCGCGGGCTGATGCTAGTTATGAATAATTTAAACATTTCGAAAATAATTATTCCTAAAAGAAACTTTCATTTCAGGGAAGCATTTCTAAATTTAACCTTTTACAGACTTAAGACAGGTGTTAGGTACTCCTAACAGTAAATGCCAAATTGCGTGTTCACCGTAATAAGTTAGTTCTGTTAAAAGCCTCTATCTGTTATACAACGGCGATACAGCCTTTATACAACTCCGAGCTCGTGGAAGGAAATAACAAATAAAATTCGTAGCTCGCAGCTACACTGTTTCATTTTGTGTCTGGAGCACGAGCTACGGTGACACGTTTACATTCCATTAATACGATTTTAATCCACAGCATTCATTTTTAATTACGACAAAAACTGTGACAAGTGTTAAGCTGAACATTAAAAATACATAGGTACAAAATCTTACTTCTATGGTTCTCGAGAGTCGAGATTGTCAACAACTCTACGATAGAGGTTCAACACGGCAATTGACGGCGCGGCCGTGCTAGTCAGTTTTTGTGTAAGGTTTGTGTGAAAATAAATATTATAAATGCGAAAGTGTGTTTGTTTGTTGGTTTGTTGGTTTATTGGTTTGTTGGTTTGTCCTTCACGTCGCAACGGTGCAACGGATTGACATAATTTTTGGCATGGGTATAGTGGAGGACATGGAGAGTGACATAGGCTACTTTTCATCCCGAAAAATTAAGGAGTTCCCGCGGGAAATCAAAAAAACTTAAACCACGCGGACGAAGTCGTGGGCATCAGCTAGTTCCTAAATAAAAGTATAATTAAATGGATAACTGAGTTTCCTTCTAATACAAGCTACTACAGAACAACAAGAAACCGTCAGCGTTGGCATCCTTATGTAGATAACGTCCAATTTTACCGAACGAAACGGTTCTGCTCTACGTTTCTGATACGAACCGCTAGGGTGTGGATTTCCCTTCAAGAGCATGTATTAACTGCCACATATAATTTAAGTACTTGCACAGTCTAGATCCAGCGGCTCCCTGCGACTTGCCTGATGTAGCCCGTCCACTTGATGGTACAGTTATAGCCTTAGTCCAGTTTTGCACCTTTGAGGTAAAAAAATCCTTATTAAAGTATTCGTACATAACTTGCTAATAAGATTTTATCGAACCGATTTCATAAAAACGCCGTCCAAATTCAGCTGTTAGCGCGAAATATGAAAGCGGCAGCAATCCAGTTATTCATCATATTATTCCCCTTTATGCTTTATTCCCGTTCCGTCACACACGTGCCGTGTTCCGCTTTCCCATTATTTTAACAGTTCATTTCTGGGTGTCCATTTTACAGGTAGAGTTTTTTACCCGACTACGACAAACGAAAGAGGTATAGTTTTTAGCAGTCTATGTATGTTTATTTGTACAACCTGGTCAAAATACATAGGCTATTTTTCCCTCGCTCGATGATACTCAATGTACGTTTTGATTATTTAGTCGTATTTTCACGAGAAAACTTAATTCGACATCCAGCTCGACGCGTACTTACCGACGCACGACACTCCGTTCTCATTGGCTATGGCATTTGCACCACTACAGCCCTACATTAACGTCCCACTGCTGGGTACAGGCTTCCACTCTCATAGGAAAGAGGGAATAAGAGCTTAGACCCATCACGCTGCTCCGATGCAGGTTAGCGGCCTTTAAAACGACTATTATCATGTTAGTGATAATAACCGGGACATTACTCTCCGAGGCATGGGGGTCAAACACCGCCAACTTCCTAACTCCGAGTCTAGTACTCAGAATTTCTTGATTATGGCTCGACCCAGGACTCGAAATCGATACCTATCGTCGGCCGCAGTCGAACATGCTAACCACTAGACCAACGAGGCAGTTACTTAGCAGCCAACAGTAATAAATTACAGCACTAGTACATTATAGTAGCCATAAATATTACACAAGGGTTAAGTATCAATATATAGGTTGTGGCAGCACAACACAAGCGATTTGTCACCTCTCGGTCAACACCCGGACGCGTAACGACCGGTGGCGTATAACTGAATATCCGGGTGTATATAGGTATGTATATTCACACTACATATACAATCTTCATAGTGTGAATATACATAACATAACTCTACATCGTGTTTGCCCTAAATCCAATGAGCACTGTATTGACACGGATAACTCATAATCCATATTCATGCTTCATTTAATATTATAAATGCGAAAGTGTGACTGCTACACTTTCACGGCCCACCTACTCAACCAGTTTTGATAAAATTTGGTATAGGGTGATATTTCCCAAGAAAGGACATAGGCTACTTTTGTAGGGCGTTATTTCTTGGTTGCCTCCTACAAACAACCACCTACTCACTTCCTAAGTATAGGTGTTGTAATAATACACTCGATGATAACTAACACGATGATATATTTATAATGATAGCGACATATTGTATAATTACACTGTACAGGAATATGGTAAAAGAAAGGTGGTTCTAGCAGTATTTGCTAGAGGTCCACGCTTGTTCGCGTATCTCGAGTGAATGCGTCACCGGTCACTCGACGCTGCTTTCTCCCAATGAGCGATTCGATATTCGAATTTGAATACGTAGCTCGCAGACGTAGGCACTGGCTGTTGAGAATCAAAGAGGCCAGCTAACAGACCACCACACTTTTTATTCCGGAAAATTAAGGAATCATGTAGTAATATTATAAACATGCACGAGAAGAGTTTTTGATTCGATTCCATTCCGTAGATAACGCTCAGTAAATATCTAAAATATGGTATTAATGTATTGCTTTCATTATACTCTCTGTGGAAGAATATATTACTAGATTAAGAGTAGGTAGGTAGGTTAGGCTGTAGACTACCATAATGTTTTTTAAAGGCGTGTGACGCCTTTAAAAAACATTATGAAGAACTCTCAGGCATGCAGGTTTTCAAGATATTGTTTTTATTCACGATTACACCAAACGTCTACCACTAGGCTCTCTATCTCTTTTTGGGTAAAATCTACTAAACCGGGTAAATCTAGTTAAAACCGGTTAAATCCGATTATAACAACGAGTCAGCTTTTAGCATTTTAAAATCTAGATGTACCTAAACCCTATTGTGAGCGGCGACGTAAAATGAATTTCAAAATCCACGTTACATACAGTTTCGGTCGTTGTTGTCCTTTTCCATTTTTGTCGGTTGTACACGTGCCTACGGTTTTATGTGAACAAACATGAATGGATGCTCGAAATGTTTGTTTTTTGTTTTTTGTGTACAACACAACGAAAGCCCACTTTTAGTGCGATTAGTTTGAAAAAGTGTTGTGGGCTCTATATACGAACATCATACTAACATGTATTTTTAAATGAGTTTGATTAGTGTTTTTGAAGTGAAAACTTCTTTAGGCGCGTTGAGCACTTTTTGGTAGGGGGTAAAAATGTGGATTACGCGTGATCGACACCGTTCTTCTTAAGACAAAAGGTCTTATGTATAAGAATATAGTAAATTCGTAATTAATCTTTAATGCCTTAGTTTTAAGGTTTATATTAGAATATTATTATTTTTTATTAGAAAAAAAATAGTTTTCACTTCTATCGGCAGTCCCTGTGACTGCCAATTTTTTTGTTAGAACTTCAATCATAGTGCAACAGAACGATCTGCTTCATTGATTTTGAGGAAATTTAGTACAGAGATAAGTTGCATCCCGGAGAATGACAAATGCTACTTTTTATTCAGGAAAATCAAAGATTTCTCAGAAAATTTATAAAAACCTAAATCCATGCAATGTCTCAGGCATCATCTTGTTACTGTATAATTCAGCCAACACCATGCCACCACCACTACAGCCCATTAACATCCCACTGCTGGGCACAGGCCTCCACTCTCATAGGAGAGAGGGAATTAGAGCTCAGACCCACCACGCTGCTCCAATGCGGGTTGGCGGGCTTTAACGACCAACTTTAACTTGCTCTCCGAGGCACGGGGGTGAAACACCGCCAACTTCCTACTAGTACTGAGAATTTCTAGTCAGAAAAACCCAATACTTAATTATGGCCCGACACGGGACTCGAACCCGGGACCTCGTCGGCCGCAGTTGAACATGATAACCACTAGACCAACGAGGCAATAATTCAGCATCAAGCCTAATTTTTGATGTTTTTGGCTCGGTACCGTAATCCACGCCCCACGGCTCGTACCTGCTTACATTATCTGTGCATTATTCTTGAATACAGATGACTACACAGACACACACACATCATAACTGCTACGTTGGATCCAGGCCAAATGCATCAATCACAAAGCAATGTTTGTTGCACACACACCTATCCTACCCGGATTTTCATTAACGTATATCACTCGGCCCGCTGGCTTTCATATAACCGGCTATTCCAACATATATCCGGCTACCCGGGTATTGAACGAGAGATGGTGAAGAGCCGGTAGTGCATTCAATAAAATGAAATTCGAAGTTTAAATTTTGTTTCCGTGCAGATAATTTCATTGATTTCATATTTTACAAAATAAATATCCGTGGAGTGTATTTCGCTTACGGAATATTTATTTTAGACTAGTTGATGCCCGCAACTTTGTCCGCGTGGACTGAGTTTTATTTTAATTCTTGAGGAACTCTTTAATTTTCCGGGATAAAAAGTCTTACTTATATTATAAATGCGAAAGTTTGGATGTATGGATGTCGGTATGGATGTATGGATGGATGTTTGTTACTCAATCACGCCCCAACGGCTGAATAGATCTGGATGAAATTTGGCACAGAGATAGATTATAGTCTGGAATAACACATAGGCTACTTTTTATCCCGGAAAATTAAAGAGTTCCCGCGGGAACCACAAAACCTCGATCCACGCGTACGAAGTCGCGGGCGTCAGCTAGTAGCCTATAAACTATTCCAGACTATCTATCTCTGTGCCAAATTTCATCCAGATCCGTTGAGCCGTTCTGGCGTGATTGAGTAACAAACATCCATCCATCCATCCAAACTTTTGCATTTATAATATTATAGATAGTAGATATAGATACATTTGTGAAAGAAAACAACAATATGAAATCTAAACTAACATTATAAATGCGAAAGTGTATCTGTCTGTTACCTTAAAATAATGTTCTCAAAGGTGTGTGAATTCTGCCAATCTTGGCCAGTGGTGGACTATGGCTGAACCTATCTCATTCTGAGAGGCAGTCGTGCTCTGTATTAAACCGTTATGGGAGCAGACTAACCTGTTAGGAGTATGGCAGTTATATTAGTACCCCCATACCCCTAATACACGGCATCAAACCGGAATGCTAAATAGCTTGGAGGCATGCCAGTAGGGTGGTAATTAAAGCCATAAATATTTAACCTTAAGGACAAATCAAATCAAATCAAATCAAATCAAATCTTTTTTATTCAAATAAACTTTTACAAGTACTTTTGAATCGTCAAGTGAATCTACCACTGGTTCGGAATGCCATTCCTACCGAGAAGAACCAGCAAGAAACTCGGTGGTTGCTCTTTTTAAATAATTCATTTACAATTACTATATCAATGTGTACATAAGTAACCGCTGTCCCCAGCATTGTTGGAGCGATCAAATCCATGCTCCTCTATCATTTACATAATCTTCAACAGTATAATAAGCTTTTTTCAGGAGCATACTTTTAATGGATTTCTTAAATTTGTTTATTCAATTCATGTCAAAGACGGGCAGACAGAAAGTAGCCCCATTCCCGCCGGTGGCACCCGTTCACGAGCATGACGCATGATCCAGCCATTGCTTCGCTCGACCATATTTGAGGGAACGTAACAACCCGCACCACACGACACCACCACAGAAATGTTTAAAGAGAGCGTGACATACTCAGTCTACCCGTATCAAAGCATCGAATTGAATACTAATATTCAAACACTAATTTATAATAAGTAACCGCTGTCCCCAGCATTGCTGGAGCGATCAAATCCATGCTCCTCTATCATTTACATAATCTTCAACAGTATAATAAGCTTTTTTCAGGAGCATACTTTTAATGGATTTCTTAAATTTATTTATTGGCAAGTCCAAAATAGGTTGTGGAACTTTGTTATAGAAAATAATGCCCATTCCCACGAATGACCTTCTGACTTTTTTGAGGCGGAGCGATGGAGTCACGAGCTTATTACGGCCTCTAGTTGGCCTATCGTGCAGATCGCATTTTTTTTTATAATTATGGATGTGCTGTTTTACAAAAATTATATTACTGTAAATATATTGCGAGGCTACTGTTAGAATACCAATTTCTTTAAATTTCTCTCTAAGTGAATCACGCGGTTTTAAATTATAAATTGCTCGTATAGCCCTTTTTTGTAGTACAAAAATTTTTTGAATATCTGCCGCTTTACCCCACAGTAAGATTCCGTAAGACATAATGCTATGGAAATAAGCAAAATATACGATCCTGGCAGTTTCGATGTCAGTTAACTGTCGAATCTTTCTGACAGCGTAAGCAGCAGAACTAAGCTTGCCAGCAAGTGTTGATATATGGGTGCCCCATTGAAGCTTTGCGTCCAAGGTCACCCCCAGGAACACAGTAGTATCTTCTATTTTCAACATGTCATTATTTACCATTAGTTTTATATCACTTGTGGATCTGGCATTCGGCAATGCGAACTCGACACATTTAGTTTTTTTTGTGTTTAAAAGTAGATTGTTAACCGTAAACCAGTTCGTGACTTGAGAAATTGCAGTATTTACGTCGTCAAAGTTGTCCTTATGTCTATCGACTTTAAAAATCAAGGACGTATCATCAGCAAATAGTACAATATCGCAAGTGTTACGGACAAAATATGGCAAATGGACAAGTAAATAAATGTATCGTCTATAGCCAAAAATAAAGCCAAAAAATTCACAAAATCTAAAATAAAATTCAATAGAAATACCTACACCAAACGCAAACTAGTTTATTCTAGTATACATGTTTACGTATGCCCGGTTAGCGAATTTCATGTACCCGGTTATTCTATTTTACTCGTATTTCACCCGCTTAACAGCCTTAACATGATGTAGCACTACATTTAGTGAATGAATTATTATTATTGTTCTGGGTACAATTGAAACTTGCCAAAATAAAACTAAATCCATACTAATATTATAAATGCGAAAGTGTTTCTGTCTGTCTGTCTGCTACGCTTTCCTGGCTCATCTTTTCCACCGATTTTGCTGAAATTTGGTACAGGGGTAGATGGTATCCCGGAGAAGGACATAGGCTACTTTTTATCCCGGAAAATTAAAGAATTCCCACGGGAATCAAAAATCTTAATCCACGCGGACGAAGTCGCGGGAATCATCTAGTTTAAAATAAAGCAAAGTTTATAAAGTTTTTTTTTTTATCCACTACAAGCTAGCCCTTGACTGCGATCACACCTGATGGTAAGTGATGATGCAATCTAAGATGGTAGCGGGCTAACCTGTTAGGGACATGGCAGTTATATCAAACCCACAATATATAAATCGCTTGGTGGCACGTCTTTGCCGGTAGGGTGGTAACTGGTAACCACGGCCGAAGCCTCCCACCAGGCCAGACCAGGGAAAATTAAATTGACCCTGCCGGGGATCGAACCCGAGACTTCCGCACGTTAAGGCAACAGCGCTACACACTACACAGAAGCTCGTCAGAAGTTTACTCGCCACCAATACAGCTTTGATAGCATAAATCAAAGAAACCTAACACTTTTGAAGATTGTGTTTGTATTGATACCGCAGCTATTGTTTTTTACAGGTTTTATAAGTGGCTGTTATTTCCGTTGGCCATGATCCATACTAAAATATTCAAAGTTCAAACTTCTTTTCTTATTTTTTCGCTAGCATAATTTTACGAATATCAGCAACGAGTGCATTTGTATAGCGAGGGAAGTTTATTTTACATTTGTAACACAAACTCAGAGTTATCAACTTCGCGGGAGCATCGTGTTGATTTTCTCACAACTTTCGCAACTCTAAACTTACGTTTTGACTAGATTTTGCAACTATAGTAAAACATGTTCAAACATAAACTGACTCTCTCGACTCCTTAATTATATTTTCCGTAGGTATTTGTGAAATACCTATTTGTGAAGGACATTTTATTTTATTTAGGGACTTTAAAAAGTAAATGTTGACTGCAATTCCATGCTGAAACTTTTGCGTGATTTTTTTTGACTTTTTAAAAGATCAACCGCTGACTTTACTGTAGGCTCTTCTTGGTAGCAGTGTCATTCATTCCGAACCAGTGGTAGATTCATTTGAGTATTCAAAAGTTTTTTTTGAATAAATGACATGAATTTTGATTTTTTCCTATAATTATTCACAAGTTTAAAGCACATAAGTATTGTTTACAAGTAAGACCCCCCAAACTTTGCAAGAGCTAAGGAGCTAAGAATAAAATAGTAATTAAAATATTTACAAATACATAACCTACTACAAAACATCTATGTATAATAACCTTTATATATCGTACCTGCAAATTGTGGAACCAGCTTCCATCTTCTGTGTTCCCTAATGACTATAATATGGGGCTCTTCAAAGGGCGGATAAACAAATTTCTTAAAAGCCAGCAACGCATTGGCGGCTCCTCTGGTGCTGCAAATGTTCATATGGGCGGCGGTAATCACTTACAATCAGGTGACCCGCCTGCTCGTTTGCTCGCTATATTTAAAAAAAACCTTAAATGATTTATTTATTTCATGTAGGACAACTTGACTAAATACTCGTATATACCTTCAATATGATCTGCGGCTATTGCCTCTCCAGGCTAAGCCGTTGGGCTAAATAAGCACCACCTCTTGGGTCACCAGCAGCATGGACCAATCTATGGTAAACAACATTGATATAATACACAATTTTCCACACGTAAATAAGTAATTAGTTTTTAGTTATATTTTCACTGCATGTAGGTATCACTGGAAGGAAGTTCTACCCTCTACAATTACAGGTTATCCTATAGCGTAGAGGGTAGGGACCGATATTTAATTATGTCACTCGTTTATTGAAAATAAATATTATTCTAATTCTTCTTATAATGTTTCGTGTCCGACGACTATGGCCCCAGAGTCTCAAACGCAAGCGCCGCAAAAATGTACAACTGAATTTTGAATTTAGGTATATTCCTATAATCATAAAATACCTAAAAATTAAATCGAGGCAAAATTTAATATCCTAAAAAATTCCAAGCAGATTTTACCTCATTTAGAAGCATTTTATCTCAGCCCATTGTTCGCCATTATGCATTCACAACGAGTTCCCATGTACTCAATATCACATAACCGATTTATGTGGTTTTTGCCTTCGCTTCTATTCCACCCCATTGTCTGTTTTTGCCGTAACTTCCGAAATGTTGCGACACGAACGAGCCATATTTGGCGTTATATGAGGAAATGTGAAAGTTGACGTTTATTTTTTCGTTCGTAACTCCTTTGATTCTTAAACTATCTCGTTGCCTCGTTGGTCTAGCGGTAAGCATAGTCCACTGCGGATCACGAGGTCCTATGGGTTCAAGTCCCGGTCGGGCATAAAAATTGTTAGGTATTGGGTTTTTCAATTAAGAAATTCTCAGTGCCAGTCCGGAGTTGGATGTTGGCGGTGTTTCACCCGCGTGCCTCGGAGAGCACGTTAAGCCGTCGGTCCCGGTTATTATCACTAGGTAACTTAAAGCCCGCCAACCCGCATTGGAGCAGCGTGGTGCGTGTAAGCTCTAATTACCTCTCTCCTATGAGAGTGGAGACCTGTGCCCAGCAGTGGGACGTTAATAGGCTGCAGTGGTGGTGGTTGATTTTTCATCCACCGCGCATGAGTTCAGAGTTCTGTTATCCTGACGCCCACAGTCAGGGCTCGGCGGAGGCGGGTCTTTTGGTGAGATAATGCCTTATCGATTATCCCGGCAGAAGGCAATTTATCATTTGAGGCACGTAACGCTCCACAATCATTTCTGATGGCTCTACTCCACTGATAAGGGTTAGGCTCAGCGCTGACCGCCTGAAACTGATAAATGATGTAATGTTCCTGAGCATAAATTATTTATTGTATAGAATTAGAAACGAATTAACGCTCCACAATAATTTCTGATGGCTCTTCTCCACTGATAAGGGTTAGGCTCAGCGCTGACCGCCTGAAACTGATAAATGATGTAATGTTCCTGAGCATATAATATTATTTATTGTATAGAATTAGAAACGAATTAACGCTCCACAATCATTTCTGATGGCTCTTCTCGGCTTGCAAGGATTAGGCTAAGCGCTAACCGCCTGAAACTGATAAATGATGTAAATGGACCTTATTAATTGCAGAAACATTTCACCTGCAGATCAGCTTTTACTCACTGGGTCTTTGGTCGGTCACCAATATAGACAACGTCATTTGCGTTCATCATTCCATTACATTGCCGGCTCAGTACTGAGCAGGAGTGTCCTTTAAGAATGAGAAGGGTTTGGCCATAGTCTAAGCTGGCCAAGTGTAACATGATATGCGAGTTTCCTCATACTGTTTTTTCGCCCGCCGCCAGTTGCCTGCGACATCGTCAGCGTGTATTAAGTTTTTTCGTCCGCGGGAACTCTTTAATTTTGCGGGATAAAAAGTGGTCTATGTTCTTCCCCCAGGATACACCCTCTCCTTGTACCAAATTTCATCAAAAACGGTTGAAGAGATGGGCCGTGAATGCGTAGCAGACAGACCGACACAGTTTCGCATTTATAATATTAGTATGGATTTTTTTTATTATTGTACTATATTATATCTTATATTTTTAACTAACAGAAAATAAGTGGACAAAGGTAATAGAAATTTCTTCCATCATTCCTTGACAGTGAGTGAGGTGAAATTGTTAAGTGGAATAATAGGTCTAGGTACAAAAATAATTAATCATTAATATTATTTAGAAGTACAAATATAAAGTGAAATAAGATAAGACAACTGGCTTATTTAGTACGTCCACTAGCTTATTTCAAGGGAGGTGCTGAATTCATAAAGTTGCCCCCGTGTCGGCGAGTGGATGGATTTTATTCGAGTCAGCTCGACTGGGTCGTAAAACAAAATGGCCGCCAATAATCCCCGAGCTTTATGACGGGGCTACCATTCCATTTGAGAGTCCACTTTGTCTCTATAACTAATGTGCTTTTAAACGCGCCTTTTTATTAAGATTCCGTAGTAACAATTCGTAGATTTATTTAATTTAAATCCCCTTTATGATAGCCCTTGACTGCGATCTCACCTGATGTTAAGTGATGATGCAGTCTGAGATGGTAGCGGGTTAACCTGTTAGGGGTATTTGGGTGGTCCTTCCGCTCTCTGTCTATAATACCTACATAGGTAGTCTAATTTAAGCAGCCTATTTTTTACGCCACCACAAGTTAGTCCTTAACTGCAATCTCACCTCATGGTAAGTGATGATACAGTCTAGGATGGTTGCGGGTTAACTTGTTAGAGGTATGGCAGTTATATTAAACCCATAGGTTTCTACTTACTAAATGGCATCATAATATCGGAACGCTAAATTGCTTGGCGGTACGTCTTTGCCGTTGGTAGTTAGCCACGGTCAAAGCCTCCCACCAGGCGAGACCGAAGAAAATTTAGAATTTATAAATTCCCGAATTGACCCTGCCTGATATCGAACCCGGGACCTCCCAAGTTATTAAGACAACAGCGTTCAACACTGCGCCAGGGAGGTCGTCAAAAGTACCTACATGAACCCTGAAATCCTTACACTCATTTTTTTGGGCACTCGTATAATAACAATCGTTTATCATTACCAAGCAACCAATCCGTAAAATGAAAATTAGCTTTGTAAATTTTGGCCTGGCTTGAATAATGTTCGTTTGAAGAAAATTACAGTTCCGGAGTCAACCAGCTTAAAAACAGACCCCTCGCCTCAGGGGGCGGATCGGCCCCCTAGGAGAAATCTCCGCTAAAGTGGAAGCCTCTCGAGACCCATAACTGTAGCTTGTAGCTAAGTGGCTAGATCTTTCTTCGTCGTTTGTTGTCTTTGGAGGATCGAGTAATGAATTTCACTGTTATTTCCTAGATAACTATAATATGTAGCTGTTTCTTTTATTGGGTTTCGTAACAAAACATTAAAATAACATGATAATAGTCGTTTTAAAGGCCGCCAACCCGCATTGGAGCGTGGTGGGTCTAAGTGCCTGTGCCCAGCAGTGGGACATTAATGATCTGTAAGGATAGTGATAGTGAAATTAAATATTTAAAAAAATTAAGCCTTTCAGTTGCAAGTTGGTTCTGTTATAGAAAACTCACAAATGTCGAGCACATCTTCAATACGAGTACCTATACCTACCTGTATGGCTATAGCATGCGCACTACAAGTAAAATTATGTCTACCCGTTTTCTCTCTCTGTCTACCGAAGCTAACATGGTTACTTGTCTCGTTACGTCAAAAGTAGAGATAAAAGTAATATTTCTTATTTGTGGTATTTTTCTCTACGAACCTTTACATGTCGACTATTTTTTTCTTGTAATATACCGAATTTTGTGCATGTTAGGGTAAATGAAAAATTTGCTAACAACGACAACATCTCCCTCTCTCGTCGCGAGATAATCTCGTTGTGCACATGCTAAGCATACTGGTTCTGGTCGTCTCTATCAAAGACTATGGATGAGAGCGTCTGAGTAGGGTTTAAACATTTTGGAAAATGTTTGGACGCCCGGGCTATTTCTTATCCCGCAAAATCAAAGATTTCCCAGGGGATTCTTTGGAAACCTAACCTAAATACACGCGTATCTAATAATTCGCGGAATCTATCTATTTAGCAAGTTATATTTATTTTATTTAAGCAAAATCGCATTCGAATGAACAAGGTATGAAAGAAAATTAGCAAATGATGTCTTCATAACGCCTAAAGGTTTTCGCCGTCCATAAACTGAAGGGAAAATCCCGCTGTCTGCTTCCGTGTGACCTTGGCCTGAATCGCGCAAGCAATGTTTGGTATACCTATACCTATTATAGAAAGGGCGATAAGGATAAGAGGAGAAGACGTGCCCGTGATTTATTTGAGAAATGCGTGCTCAAACGGCTTCGTGTTGAATAATAGAAGTGTGGTAATGCTTCAAATTCCGGTACGGCAAGAAACATTTCATGCCGAAATATCGACATTCACACGAAAACATTTACATAATTTGTTTTCGGTTTAAAGACGTTTATTATTACTCAATAAGAACACAAAAAGTAGTTCCCTTACATTGAGAATTAATTACAAATTATTTGGTAAGTACCTATATACATTATCTAGGTTAGTGTCACACGTTATAATTAAATGTTAAAGTTACAGGTAGTTTAAGAAGGTAGTCAGAAAAACTTTAGTACAAGATGTTCTGCTTACAAAAACTGGTTATATAGGGGCGAGGTTACATTAACATAAGCTGAGCGGATTTTTGTATATGTTCAATAACTTGTTTTTTTAAAAATAATGTATATCTTCGAATTAAAAAACTTAATCCTTTATATAAAGCATTAAGTTCTATTGTATTATTTTCATTGGTGCTTTCATTTTGACTTCTTAACTTAATAATCAGATGTATAAAGATCACTAGTTTCTAGTTTAGTACACCTAATCTCACCTAAATCAAGCATTTCACATGGAATATTATATTAAATCTACTTTGACTGATAAATATAAAACCAAAAAATTTAATAATAAAAATAAAATCAAAAATTTAAGTTTTTTGATTCCCGGGGAACTCCCTAATTTTCCGGGACAAAAAGTAGCATATGTGCTTCCCCAGGATATAATCTACCTCTATACCTCTATAGAAAGCGTAGCAGACAGACAGATAGACACTTTCGCATTTATAATAGTATATAGTTTGGAAATTTTATGACGTCACAACACACTGACAGTGCTGACAACTATGTTTTTCGATGAAGGTAGGAAATTAGTACTTTATTGTTTCCTTTATAATTGTGTATTTCATACAAACTTCCACGTAAGAAGCTAATTTTAAGTTCGATAGAGTTGTCATCATCCCTATTTAGGTATGAAATCCTAGAAATCTGCAAACTCGATTTTGTCTTTACAGAATCAAGAATGTTATAGCTATGGAATCATAAAAGCATTTCAATCACGATTTCAACCGTGTTCAATTGAGTCAAGGGTGAGCAAATTGAAAGGAAGACGTACCTATCAAAGCCGTCTCTCGCTCGAGGGTGCTAAGTTTGAGCCTCTTGTCGCGACTGGAGGGCTTAATTACTGACTGCAGACTGACTAATTATGTTGACGACACTTCCCTACTAGGGGGACCATCGTTACTTATGTTCCGGCGACTTCGTCCGCGTGGACTGAAGTTTTTTGGTTCCCAATCCCGCGGGAATTCCTTAATTCAATTTTTCCGGGATAAAAGTAGCCTTTGTCCTTTGCCAGGATGCAATAGGTTGCAGAGGAACAGAGGTAGGCCTCTGTACCAAATTTCATCAAAATCGGTTGAAAAGATGGGCCGAGAAATCGTAGCAGACAGACGGACAGACAGACACACTTTCGTTTCTTTACAGAAATATATGGATTTAATTTTTTTTTAAAACCTTAATCCGCGCGGAAGAAGTCGCGGGCATCATCTAGTTACAAATAAGGGTAAACTAAACAAATGTAGCAGTAAGATTATCGAAAAGTTGTTTTTTTTTGAGTTTGAGATTTTTTCTCAACTCCGGTCTAAGTAAGTAGGTACCTACTAGATAAGGTACTTACCGAAAAATTCGAGCCAGATAAGCCCAATGACCTGGGACTTGAATTATACTGCCGGAACCTCCAGCAACCCAAACCAACAAAGCTTAGGAACATAACAACACGTACATAACAATCATTTTATTTAGAGATCCAACTAGGCTTTGTAATTTCTAAGTAACAATCCCCCACACAATTTTACTCCAAAACGAACCTTATTTCGTTAGATTTAAGAACGATATTCGTTTCCATCGTAATTGTATTGTTTGCTCAACAAAGATGCTGTGTATAGGTACGGCTGAATCATCTCCTTGTTATTTGAGTTAACGTAATCGTTGGGCCACGGCAATCAATATTTAGCGATCCAACAGTCAAATTTGATTTATGTATTCAAAATTGGTATCTTCAAAGTAAGTATACTTTTCGAATATCTATTTTACAAAGTAGGGGGATAGTGATAATAATTATTAAAGACGATATCTTATAAAAATTCTTTCCAAAAAACCGACTTCCAAAGCCACTGTAAAGTAAAAAATAATTTTGATTTCTACACACTATGTTGAAGTCTGGCGAGCCTGACACGTCAACTTTGCCTATCTTTGTATACTCGCCCGACTTCAACATAGTGTGTAAAAATCAAAATTGTTTTTTACTTTACAGTGGCTTTGGAAGTCGGTTTTTTGGAAAGAATTTTTACTTTTAACTTTTTAGTGTACTCTAAATCCCCACAGCTTAAGAAAGCATCAGAGTTGAGGAGTTGGGACTTGAAATAACATTACTACTTTTCATCCCGGAAAATAATAGAGTTCCAGCGGGAACCAAAAAAAACCTCAATCCACGCGGATGACGTCGCGGGCATAAGCTAGTATTTTTAAATACCACTTTACTCTAACGGAGAAGGGAGGAAGGGCTCGGGAGGAAACTTGCATGCTCGAGAGTTGTTTATAATGTTTTTATGCTGTGTTAAATTTGCCAATCCGCATTTGGCCAGCGTGATGGACTCAAACTCTTTTCATTTTAAGAGGAGACTAGACACGCCGGTCTGTGTATCTCTTGCGTGGTCTTGGTGTGTCCAAACATAAAGCGATAATCGGCGCAGCGCTTTATACTGCGCTATTAACTGAAAGTCTGCCGCACATATTATATTCGTGGGTAGGTAAGGTCCAAAAGTTTATGTACGTATTAGGTATAGCCCTCACATCACGCTGCTAAGCCCAAAGACAGGTGGGGAGATCAACCCCCCCTGGAATGAGCCCATAATGAGCGTCACACAAGAGAGGGGCACTGGCGTAAGTTCTTTTAGAGTTCCCGGGGCCCCTCATTATGAGCTGAGGACGGTCACCGAGGGGGTTTTAGTGGGTAAAAATCCACATAACCATAAATAGTCCTTTACTAGGACGCGGTGAAATTGTGTTCTGCAAATGGCGCGTGTTGCTGCTACTTGCCGTTCTATGGTCGGACACATGTTCGTTGGGTTCGATCCCCGGCAGGGTCAATTTGGGAATTTATAATTTCTGAATTTTCCCTGGTCTGGTCTGATGGGAGCCTTCGGCCGTGGCTAATTACCACCCTACCCGCAAAGACGTACCGCCAAGCAATTTAGCGTTCCGGTACGATGCCGTGTAGAAACCGAAGGGGTATGGGTTTAATATAACTGCCATGCCCCTAACAGGTTAGCCCGCTACCACCTTAGACTGCATCATCACTTACCATCAGGTGAGATCGCAGTAAGGGCTAGCTTGTAGTGGATAAAAAAAAAAGTATAAAATCCGCGTTTATAACAAACTCGTGGCCCCGCGGCCCTCTTTCCTTATGAAATAACCTGGATTCCCGATGTCGATGCTATTACGTTTTGAGCTTGTTTGTTTTGTATTCATAATACAAATAACAAGAGAATTCAATGAATACGATACAATAATCTATAAAAAATTGTGCGATTCCAATACTAATAAAAAAGCTCCCAAAGCTAAAGTAAAGCTCTCCATACGCCTGTGTGTACACTTTTTTATTTTTTATTGCAAGATTAACTTGCGCTTGACGACACTCACGCTTAATATAAATCCATGATGAGGTCTAAGTCATCAATGATAAAGCGCACCCGCCTAGTGCCTATTAGTATTCACTCTTGCCTTGAAGGTAGGTCCTTAAGTTATACGTGGCAGGAAACACATGCGCTTTTATAAAATTTTACCAAAAGAGTTGATATATTTGCACTTGACTGAATTTAAAGACTGTAAAATAGCATTTGCTAAGCCGAGGCTATACTGTTGATAAATTTTTTAATGACAAAGTTGCATGGAAGAATTTGGTTTCGCATTCAGTAGCCCACTCGTGTATTTTCTAAATCTTTCTTTGTATTCTGGGATTATTTTCCGCACTTGGACGCAGGCGTCCGCTGTACGTGGTATTTTCTACGTAATGTAACATCCTTTTTATTAAAACACAAATAAAGAGCAACTTTTGCAAGAGCAAGAACTTTCCGAACCGGTGGTAGTCTTGACATTTCATAAATGTCACAAGTTGTCTTGCGTGAAATAAATAAAATCATTTAATTTACTTTAATTTCAATGTATTTCCAATGTTTTATTTTTGTAGTTTAGATTTTATACCTACAGCTCTATTTAAGTAGAAAATTCACGGACACGTACGAAGCGAGATGCTTCCTCGTTTCTAATACGCTAGGATATTAAATGCTCTTCCGGCTTCCGTTTTCCTCTCCACTTTTAATATTGGTATCTTCAAATCAAGAGTGAATAGGCATATTCAAGGCAAGCGCGCTCCACCTTAGACTGCATCACCAATTCAACCCTTACCAGCAATTCTAATTGCAGCTAAACGCTACCCTATATTTAACATAAAAATATTTAAAAAATTATTTCATTTGAAATTAAAATGCCTAGAGACGATGATAGCAGCAGTAATTTAAATTATATTGAACTAGCTGATGCCCGCTACTCCGTCCGCGTGGTTCAAGTTTTTTTGATTCCCGCGGGAACTCCTTAATTTTCTGGGATAAAAAGTAGCCTATGTCACCCTCCAGGTCCTCAACTATACCCATGCCAAAAATCACGTCGATCCGTTGCTCCATTACGGCGTGATTGTAGGACAAACCAACTAACCAATAATCCAACAAACAAACACACTTTAGCATTTATAATATTAGTATGATGATATTGTTTTTATTTTTTATTAGCCTTGATTTTACTGTCTCGCGAGGTGTGAAAACTAAGTCAAGCAGATATTTAACGCAGGGGTAATGCTGTCTTTGTCTTGTGCGCCCCTACACCACAGCCTACACCCCGCGATTTTCTCAGGATTCTAGATACAACACCCTCGCTAGTATTAAAAGATTACTTATCCCGGCACCCGTAACGTAAGACTCATTACCTCTATCATATTATACTAATATTATAAATGCGAAAGCGTGTTTGTTTGTTGGTTTATCCCTCAATCATACCGCAACGGAGCAACGGATCGACGTAATTTTTGGCACGGGTACAGTTGAGGATCTGGAGAGTGACATAGGCTAGGCCCAGAAAATTAAGTTCCCACGGGAATAAAGAAACCTAAAACCACGCGGACGTATACGGGCATAACCTAGTGTTGAATAATTTACTATTGTTTAACAAGGAATCAAACCCACCCTTACGAAATCGCCAGCATCATATATAGCTATTAAAAAAGCATTTTTTTTTTGTTCCAGTTTCGTCCCTTCCGAGTCCGACGACGGAAGAGGACGAGGACGAGGACGAGACGACGCCGAGCCGAGCGGACGCGGACGACGACGGACGAGTGTACAAGAACCCTCGCAACTCGCCGTCCGCACAGTGTCCGCGGGACGAGGAGCAGGCCACGTTGCTGGTAAGACCACTACAGCCTATTAACGTCCCACTGCTGGGCATAGGCCTCCACTTTTATAGGAGAGAGGGAATTGGAGCTTAGAACCACCACGCTGCTCCAATGCGTGTTGGCGCGCTTTAACGACCGTTATCATGTTAGTGATAATAACCGAGACCGACATCTTAACGTGCTCTCCGAGGCAAGGGGGTGAAACACCGCCAACTTCATAACTCCGGGCTTTTACTGAGAATTTCTAGTCAGAAAAACTCAAATTATGGCCCGACCCGGGACTCGAACCCGAGACATGCTACCCACTCAACAACAATGCAAATGTTGAAATGAAAGTTTGATGTCAGGTACCTTGACGTTCCTAAAATAAGGATTATAATTCTAAAACACGAAAGTCAACATGGCCCCAGACCGAGGCACCAATATTTTCGAGTCATCCACTGTATTTTCTATAATCTGTATTCTGAAAGACTTGTTTATTCCCAGGGTCAGAAATGCCTACGGAAGTGCTCTTCGGACGAGGACTGCAAGAGCAAAAAGAAGAAATGTCTTTGTGACGGCGCTTGCGGCATGTCCTGCATTAAGCCAGGTGAGAGCTTTCATTGTTTATATCCTGAGGGTACCCTAAAAATACACGGATTCCGGTTAAATAGTGAAATTAAAATGAGTTCCTTGCCGGCTCTACTAGCAAAACAAGACCTGTCGTCCATTCTAATATTATAAACTAGCTGATGCCCGCGACTCCGTCCGCGTAGTTTAAGTTTTTTGATTCCCGCGATAACTCCTTAATTTTCCGGGATAAAAAGTAGCCTATGACACTCTCCAAGTCCTCAACTATACCCCATACCAAAAATCACGTCGATCCGTTGCTTTGTTGCGGCGTGATTGAAGGACAAACCAACAAACCATGAAAGTGTATCTGTCTGTCTGTCTGTCTGTTACGCTTTAACGGCCCATCTTTTCAACCGATTTCAATGAAGATACAGGTTATGTAAAAGATGTATAGAGATTTTTCGTATCCCGGGAAAGGCTCCTTTTTATTCCGGAAAACATTGACTTACTATTAAGTCAATGCCGGAAAGTTAAGGATTCTGATAAAATTCTCGTTTCGAGATCCTGGATACATAGACATCTTTTTATCCCGGAAAATGAAATTTTCCACGTAATTAAAAAAAAACATGCAGATCGCATCGCTGGCATCGTCTAGTTTAAATATATAAATAAATAAATGTATCTTTATTGATCCACACAGTAACTGACTAAATTTTAACAAATTAACTTAAATGGTACATAATATATATTCTACTTCATTTAAAACTGGGTGGTCAATATAATATAAAAGGGAAATACTGACTGACAGATCTATCAACGCAAATTTAACCCCTAAGAGGGTAAAATAGGGGTTTGGAATTTGTGTATTACACCTGGACGAAGTCGCAGGCAAAAGCTAGTATTTAATAAAAGTAATCAATATCTGTGCGAGTAGGTAGATTGTGTGAACAGGTGAACAATGCTGTTATGTATCACAAATCAATCGTAACCATTTGACCCCGTTCCGACACTCATTAACCGCTTCCCTATGAAGCGCAACGCACATCTGCCGAGTGGAATGGAGCAGAGGCGCAGCGCAATGACGAAGCGACATTTTTAATACTCGTAACAACTATCAAGAATTCGCTATGGTATAGAGGCGCTCTTCGTATATTCTCCCCGATTTTTTTCTATTACATCTATTTCAACTGCATAATCTATCAAAGTTGATATAGCTGGACTTGGGGCTCCCTTCTCCACACTACATTTGTAATAGCACAGTCTAAAAATATATGTTCTTTTCTACCAGTCGTTCGACAGATGCATCTAGACAATGCTGCGAAGAAGGAAACTGGCAGAATTTTCAGTAAAAATTCTGTGACTCAAACGTCAAATTCGTATGCATTTTCCTACCTCTGTCAACCATAGGTGAGAGTACCTCTGCGAACTACCACTGTCATGCTAGCTGGATTTGTAATTAGTATGGGCGTCGACCCACTGTATCAATACATACTTATGTAGACTGTGGTAATATTACGTATTCTTAGCTTTCACTCAGTGGGTACGCGTCGTACTTTACTTTAAAGTTTAATCGTCACGCGGATCAATTTGCACGTTTAATTACAGATGGTGGATTTTAATAATTTTTTACACACAATTATTTCATTTAATTAATTCGACATTAATTTATATTGATAGTCGCGTGGAGCGTATGTCTGTGTAAACGTCGAACTGCATAATATAATTATCGCTCATCCTATTATTGAAAATTAATGTTTTCCGAAAATTTCAGAAGCTTCACTCTTTTTTTTATCTTGTAAGTTCACATAAAAATAACTCAAACTCAAATTGTATATATTTAAAATTGGTACCTACAAAGTACACCTTTTGAACGTCACGTTATAAAAAAATAAGACGTGATGGTGATAATTAGCCACGGTATCTTAAATCTAAAGTTACGAGGGTTATAAACGCGCCCTGGTCTGAGAAGAGCCCACAACAAACTCAGCCGGGGATTTTTTATTATCACCATCTTAAAAATATCGTAGATTTATAATTAAAACAATTTACATAATTAGCCGCTGGAACAATTCATACCCATGCTTTTTTAAAGCTTAAATAATCCATTATGCTTGGTTACGCGGATCCCTAAAACCTAGCCTAGCCTAAAACCACTAGTTGATTTTCCTGATCCAGATCTTTCTATAATTTTCTCTTGCTAGAAACTGTGTGAAGGGTCTCAAAAGTCTCTGTGCTGGTAACAGTGTATTAAATAAAAGGTTAAGTTACTCCTCCAACCAATATTGAAGCTCGATTAAGGTGCAAACTTCCCAAGTTTTCATCTTGTTTTCATCCGAGGTGCTTTACAAAATTTTGCGCATTTCAAATTCAAACTAACCTCTTACTTGTCGACTCTTCCCAAATTACGACTACTGTATACCACTTGAATATTTACATTGCTAATGCAATATGACACTTATTCTATGCAGTATAAGACATGCAATACGACTTGGAAGTTGGAACGAATATTACTGTAAGAAAGTTTTGTCTCGCAACTTTATTTTAAAATTTTAGTTCAAATAAGTTTGTGTAAGTAAATTTTTACGTTTTCACAAGAGGTGTGAACATTCACAATTCTCGGTTTCTCAGTGTGAAAGTTTTGTCAAGTTTTAGCATTTTACAAAAGTACTTACTAAATACATACTTCCATAGTCCATACTAATATTATAAATGTGAAAGTGCGTCTGTCTGTCTGCTATGCTTTTACCCCCCATTTGTTTAAACGATTTTTAGATCTTTATAGATCTCTATACCAAATTTCAGCAAAATCGGTAAAAATGATTTACCAATTTTGCTGAAACTAAAGCCGTTATTAAAGCGTAGCAGACAGACCATTAGACAGACAGACAGACATTCTTTTGCATTTATAATATTAGAAAGAAATCATCACATCTACAGATGTACAAAAACATGCATTCGACGATTAAAAAGCACTTATAAAAAGTTTATTTGGAAAAAAAAACATTTGAATTTCTTTGAACAATGTACCCTTTTTGAAAGTCATTAAATAGATTATAATAAATTAAGTAAAATTTACGGTATCTTAAAAGTAAAACTAAAACTACGAGGGTTCCGAACGCATACTGGCCTGAGAAGAGCCTACACCAAATTGTGTAGATTCGAACCCGGTGCTTACCGGCGATCGCTACAAAAAGACTGCAGCTCAGTAAACGGCTTTGACGGAAATAAGGTCAACCATCCACTCCGCTGGGAATGCGCGCGCGTGGTTTTTTTTTTCGACCTGTGACTTGTGACATAATTCCCCAGTTTAATGTTTTAGATGGTCATGATCTAGATTTCTAGGTTAATTTTATTCTAGACCACCCTCGTCGTTTTAACGACCTCTCCAGCGCATTGGTGAGCACAGTGGGATAAGTGGGAGGTCCCGGGTTCGAGCCCCAGCAGGTACAAGTGGGAATTTATAATTTTTATATTATAATTTTATTATTTTTTTTTATTTAAATTTATAAATTTAAATTTAAATTTTCAATTAAAGTTGCTTTTTAAAAATTTAAAAAATTAAGGAGTTTTCGTGTGAATTATAAAAATTTTCACAATTAAAATTATAAAACTTATTCAGTTTATTATAAAGTATAGTAGTAACTGCCTCGTTGGTCTAGTGGTTAACATGTTCGACTGCGGCCGACGAGGTCCATGGTTCGAGTCATAGAAAAAATATCTCCCTTTATCTATTCCGTGGTTCGAGTCATGGGTCGGGCCATAATAAGTGTTGGGTTTTTCTAACTAGAAATTCTCAGTACTAGCCCGGAGTTAGGAAGTTGGCGGTGTTTCAAACCCCGTGCCTCGGAGAGCACGTTAAGCCGTCGGTCCCGGACCCCGGTTATTATCACTAACATGATAATAGTGGTTAAAGGCCGCCAACCCACAGTAGCGTTGTGGGTCTAAGTTCTAATTGAGAGTGAAGGCCTGTGCCCAGCAGTGGGACGTAGTGGATAGTAGGTTGAGATGGCGTAACATTTTGGCTTTAACATTCATTGCTTGTTTAGATTGGCTTAAGGCTTCAGTTAATGTTTAAGAAACCAGCAACGGTTGGGAGCGTTTCAACGTTATTACTGCCGACTGCGGCGCAAAGTTACGATCTAAATTATTCTAAATGATGTGATATTATTTTGAAGTGTGTACGAGCATTCCTAGAGCCTTGCCAACACTTATAAAGCAATATTGTTTCATTATTATTGACTTTCGTGTTTTAGAATTATAATTATAATATTTTAGGAACGTCAAGGTATGTGACATCAAACCCCCAAACTGTCATTTTGAATAATATTGCTTATGTAGGTATTGTTTTAAGCGTTGTGGTCCCTGAAGATGTTAAAAAATATTGCGCATCGCACTTTTGAACTTGAGAAAATCCGTAATAATTTTAATATAAATGCGGAGAAGATAAATAAATACATAAAAATATTAAATTTTATTTGATAGATAGTCTTTCGATTCAAATCTTATTATTAAATTTCATAACAATCGAATGTATATTGTATAGGTCGATACTAAATTACAAAAATCCATACTAATATTATGAATGCGAAAGTGTGTCTGTCTGTCTGTCTATTACGCTTTCAAGGCCCATCTGTTCAACCGATTTTGATGAAATTTCGTACAGGGATAGGTTGTATCCTGGGGAAGGACATAGGCTTTTTATCCCGGAAAATAAAAGAGTTCCCGCGGGAATCAAAAAACCATAATCCACGCGGACGAAGTCGCGGGCATCATCTAGTTTCATAATATAGTAAAGTAAGTATTTTACAACATTAGTAGATAATTTACAAAATTCTAATACCGCAATATTCATGAATATTCATTAGAATAAATAAATTGCTTGGAAATAAATTTTCAGTAATAATAATATTATTTCGTCGGTTTTCCGGGTTAGTATGAGATTTCATATCTCACCACCGATAGCATTGCAACAATAACGTCAGTGTAAAATTGACTTAAATTGTTTTGATTTAAAGACAAATATTCATCACTGATTTTAATTTCGCAAGGTCTATGAAAACAACTGTTGTTACCCACAATTTTGCAAAATAAAATTTATGATTATGATTATGGAAACAATAGTGACTTCACAAACGACACCGGCTAGCGTTTTGGCGTGAATTTTAAAATTTAAATTTCAGATGCCAAAATATCTACCAAGCCTTATTTTTCTGCTGAAATAAGATATTTTTTGTAAAGAGTAGATACTTCCGAACATAATCTGACCAAATGACAAAATCAGTCATCATGCATATTAGACTAATAAAAAATTACGTGATAAAATTATCATCATCGAATAATAACCCGATTGGACTATTGGACATATTCCGCTCCGCTGTGGACATTCAGACCTAAAACCAGCTCATTAAGGTCTATTTTAGTTAAATTGTTTCGACGATCGTATCGGTGAGATGTCAAATCTGATACTAATCCAACAGTTACACAGAGATAAAGCCTCAGACCTATGAATAATTCAAGGCATTTTGCTTGAGTTAACCTATAAGCAAGAAAAGCGAAGTCCGTCTACAATTTGTGTGAATTTACTTATTTACTTCATACTTGTTAGATTTTTTTTTATATAAAATAAATCTACCAGATTGATGTCTACAAATAAATAAAAAGTTTCTGTACTTACCTAGCTGAAGATGATTGTTTTCTTTTTGTTTCTAATTCACAAACTGTAATTGACACCGGCTATGTATGTAAGCTAGGATTTGTATAAAATTCCTTTTTTTTTTTTTTTTTTTTTTTTTTTTTATCCACTACAAGCTAGCCCTTGACTGCGATCTCACCTGATGGTAAGTGCTGATGCAGTCTAAGATGGTAGCGGGCTAACCTGTTAGGGGCATGGCAGTTATATTTAACCCATACCCCTTCGGTTTCTACACGGCATCGTACCGGAACGCTAAATCGCTTGGCGGCACGTCTTTGCCGGCAGGGTGGTAACTAGCCACGGCCGAAGCCTCCCACCAGGCCAGACCAGGGAAAATTCAGAAATTATAAATTCCCAAATTGACCCTGCCGGGGATCGAACCCGGGACCTCCGCAAGTTAAGGCAACAGCGCTGCACACTGCGCCACGGAGGTCGTAAAAGGAAAATGTTTATGTTTCATTTAGGAAATGTGTAAAATAATTTATTTTTCCGTCTGGGAAATTACTCCCACAAATCTTTACAGTTGCAATGTGGAGAGTGAGGGCTTTCCATATCTATTTGATATTATCAATGTCTATATTATGTTCAGTTTCTGTATTTAGGTCTGTTTAGTTCTAGGGGTCAAGGGTCCGCCCTTGGAGCTGTAAAAATTCAAGCTTCTAAGTCAACGCAATCAAAAGATACCGCCGTTTATGCCGCATATTTTTCATATTTTGACACTCGCGAATAAATTAAAACCTATAGGGTACTTCCCGTAGACCTAGAACCATGACATTTAGCGAAAAGCAAGGTCTCACAGCACAAATATAGGAAAAAAATGCCGATAGAAGTGAAAACGATTTTTTTTTTTTTCAAATTAAACAAAAAAAAATTACTACGAATGTACTATGTTTATATTTAAGTACAACTTCGTACAACGCGAGGTGTTGCCCACGGTTACACAGCACTAGTGGTTCGCCCCGAACTGAGACCTCGCGGCGCCATCTATTGACATCATTGTGAAGTTCTGTTAAAAATACTGAAGCTCATTAAAAATTAAATAAATACGTTTCCTTATAATATTTATCAAATTTTAGTATTTGTTGTTCAAGTACAGGATATAATTCAAGCTCAGCCTTTCAGATAATTGAGAGTTCTGAGGTCATCTTTGGACGTTAGAAATTCTCCACTTTGAAAGCCCCGCATTTCGTCAATTTTAGGGGAAAAATTAAAAAATAAATTTTTGGACTCTATTCCTAATTATCTTTAAAATGATATAGTGCAACCCTATGTAACGCTATAAAAAATATTTTACTTCGCATTCGATTCTATGAGAGCCCCCCTGAAATAAAGATTTCTATAACTTTTTAAGCCATATTCGGTGGGAAGCCATCGGTTTACATTTATTATATTTAAATTTGAAGTTATTACGTTCAGTAATTCAGATGTTATAAGGCTCTGACAGACGGACGGACGGACGGACAAGTGCAAATTCACTCAAGTACCTAGACTCAGAGACCTTCGCTTCGCTCGGTCAATAAACCTTAAAACTAAGTCATTAAAGTTTAATTACGAATGTACTATAATATTATTATACTTAAGACCTTTTGTCTTAAGAATAACGGTGTCGATCACGCGTAAAATCCACATTTTTGCCCCCTACCAAAAAGTTCTCTACGCGCCTAAAGAAGTTTTCACTTCAAAAATCCGAAAATCGTTAATTAGTGTCCGTTAATCTTATTTGAATGTTTTTTTATTTATTTCTTAAACAATGTAAATAACACAAAAATTGTAAAAAGGTACCTACATTAAATTGCATGAGTGTTTTATATCGTTGTAGACAATGCAATTCGCGTTGTTTCTACTCCGCCAAGTTAAAGTACAAAGTTAAACTGCTCACGATAAAAGCGTTACACTATCTCCTCCAAAGGAAACTGTTGGCCACAAATTTTCCGCGAATGACTTCCGCTTTCCCGCCTTTTGTGGCGCGCAATTTATTGTCTCTGCAATATAATGGTTTTTGTTTTGAAGTCGAATTAGTTGCAGCAATTTTTCTTTTAAAATTTCCTTTATTAAGAATTTCCTTTTTAGATTGCTGTAGAATTCATATTTTTCTAGAAAATTGCGCAGAAAATTGTTGTAAGAAAGCTGGGAATGTTTTTTTTTGTCTTCTATAGTAATATATTCTTTACTAGCTGATGCCCGCGACTTCATCCGCGTAGATTGAGGTTTTTGGTTTTCGCGGGAACTCCTTGATTTTCCGGGATAAACGGGATAAAAAGTATTCTATGTGTTATTGATCCAGACTATCACTGTGCCATATTTCATCCAGATCCGTTCTGCCGTTCTGGCGTGATTGAGTAACAAACATCCATCCAAACTTTTACATTTATAATATTATTAGTATACACTACAGCAACTAATATTGAAAAAAGCCATCAGATTTTGGAAATGCCATATTTAGGCTTTTCCAAAATCTCATGGATTTTCCAATCAAATAAAGACAAAAATGCATAATTTTTTCCCTATTTCGTTCACATTCGAAACGAAATGTTTTGTGAGCGAATAAAAAGAAATATAGGCATTTCTTAGACTTTCTCTTGTAAAGTTCTCAATGAAATTAATGTCATGGTATCCTAGTATTTACCTTTAGGTACACTAACTTTTCTTCTAGCGAGTATAAAGATTAAAAGTACAGTGTATCATTTGTTATTCATTGAGTTTACTATTTAACGAAACATTTAAAATTCTACAAGCAGAAGAAAGTAGTATTTCCCCCGTACCGAGGTACGTATCTACCTGCCTCACATGGACTAACTAATCACAAATCACAATTAGCCGGTTGACTGGACGCGGGGGAGTAAGCCGCAAATTGGAAGTCGGATTAGGCGTGTATCCTACATACTCAATTACGTGTGAGCTGCAGTTATTTGGGACGATATTATGTTGTAATTCATTTTAATATATTATTAAAATTTGCTAAATAAAATTTATTTATATACGATATCGCTATTTTATAGGATAAGTATATTTTGGGGAGTGTGCCCAAGAATTTTTTGATCTTGTCACATTTATCTACATAGGTCTGTTTATGCATCGTTATGGTCTGCATTTATACATATATTTGCTTCATCGCTTCTAATTCAAACCTCTAGGATATTAAATGCCCTTTCGGCTTCCGTTCTCCCCTCCGCTTTCAATATTGATATCTTCCAATAAAGATATCCATATTAAAAACAGCTTTTCTTACTGTACCTTATCATCATTTTAACACAATATATTCAGACAAAGAATAATTCAGAGTGAACAGGCATCTAGGCAAGCGCGCTCCACCCTAGGCTGCATCACCATTTGCAAGCAGGTTTGATAGACATGCCCTAGCCTATAAAAAAAATAGAGATTTGTTTTACGGGTACGTATCCGCATCAAACGGACTATATAATCAGAATTAGCCGGTTGACTGGACGCGGGGGAGTTTACCGCAAATTAGAAGTCGGATTAGGCTTGAGCTGCATCGATTTGGTATATTTCTTGACTTTTTTTTTTATTGCGTGATAGGCTTGCGCTTGACGACAATCGTGCTTAGTGCAAAGCAATGAGAGGTCTAGGTTGGAACGCGCTTGCCTAGAAGATGCCTACCCAAGCAGCACACAAGCGTTATGAACATCAATAAACCAGCCCACATAGAACTTAGAGTTCTTTTAGAAGCTTATAAGAGTGTCGAAAAGAGGTTGTATCCTTATAAGAGTGGTTTATGAGTTATTATACAGCTCAAGCTGCTTAAATTCTGTATTATGGAATCAAAGTAAGCATAGGGTTCTTAACCAGAATATAAAACTCTAGTTATAAAACTTTAAGTATTCTGTAACACTCCAATCTGATTTTATCATTAAAGCTGTATAGAAGCTGTTTTATGCATGCTCTCACTTGCTTATTACAGCGTTAAGTGTTAAAACAGTATCACTCAAATCTTATTTCTGCACAATGGTATATGCAAATTCCCTTCTAAAACTTACGTTTATGGCGTAATTGTACAATCTTGTAAATACAGTAGTTTTATGACTGCTGTCTATGTGGGTGATATAAAACTAAAAAAAAAATAACAGCTATAATACAATTTAACGCTGTATAAGTGATAGAATCGCAATCTACAGTCAAGCGACAATCCCATCGACGTCTAACGATGAGGGTTCCGTAGGAAAAACATTAAACAGTGATAATCATTATCACAGTTATGTCAAGTGTATCTTAGTTTTACCTTCTGCACATAATGATGATGTTCTATCATGCTGCTGCATTATGATAGTTCGAATGATGATAAAAATTACGAATTAAAAAAAAATCTATTGTTTCGCCAGAAAATAAAGAATTGGGCCATAGAAAGAAATATATCTCAAGTAGCTTTAAATGAGTTAGGTACAATCGTAAAATGTAGATTTCCGGGAATTATATTATGCGACACCAGAACAATTTTAGGTACTCTAAAACAAATACGAGTAAGAATTAAACGTAGGATAAGAAATAAAATATACTAAATAACCATGAACAGATTTTTATTTTCTTTCATTCCAGTATAGTTGTAAATATGTCTCTAAAATAATGGTTTACTTCATAGTGGTTCTTGATCTGATTCATTTTGATACAATGAAAAGGCTTTTTCTTTTCTCTATGGTTCCCACAATTTTAAAGGGTATAATATTTTTCTAAAAAAAAAACCATAAGATACACCACACGGTAATAATACTTCACAATAAGTTAGTTAAGTTTAGTATCAGGTATAAAATAAAATAGCTAACTCTTTTTTAACAATGAGATAAAGTGAAGAAGGGATAAAAGTTATCCAACACTGTTCCCAAGACAGGGTTTTTCATTTTTTATACGTATCTCTAAAGATAATTATAAATTATGTTTAAAAAACTGCTATACAGCGTAAGTATTAAAAATATTCTATTATAAAACCGATTAAAAACTAATGGCTGTATAATAGAATCCATAACATACATAGTACAGCTACTAAGACTATTAGACCCTAGAAATATCGTTTAGGCTGTTTAGCAAATTGTCGCCATTTTGGGACCTATAAAAACAAAATTTAAATTATAATTTTAGGCATATTAGACATTAGTTTTAGCCTATACTACTATTTTCAGTTTGACTAATGATCACTGTGTACCAATGTGCCTTAATATCTATTAATTTAATCTTTTATTATTATTCTAACCTATACTATCGATATTTACTTACCTTATTTAGTATTTTGTCCTTATATTATTTGGTTATTTTGCTGGCTCAGTAATTTTTTGATAGAAAACATATACAAGTTTACCGTAAATCTAATTTTGCACTTTCAATTCAACAATTTTCAGCGTCAAAACTCAACTCCAATCAATATATTAATTTTTCACTTCGACTATTAATATGAAATGTCGATGCCATCTGCATTCTTTTAAGGTGGATGACAAGGGTCTGCCCGCGAAATTCAAATTTAATTTGGTTTTTCACAATTTGTAAACTAATACGACAAAGTAGGCTTATGGCATTCAAATTGCGAGCCTAGGAATATCATCTTCACAGGTTTATATAAAAATCTTTACTTGAAAGTGCCCAGTTTAAGAAATTAGTCAAAATAATGACTAATTTGTGAGTAACTCACGTCAAACTCATTATTTTGACTAATTTCTTAAACTGGACACTTTCAAGTAAAGATTTTTATATAAACCTGTGAAGATGATATTCCTAGGCTCGCAATTTAAATGCCATAAGCCTACTTTGTCGTATTAGTTTACAAATTGTGAAAAACCAAATTAAATTTGAATTTCGCGGGCAGACCCTTGTCATCCACCTTAAGTATTTTTTGTTTTATTCCATATCTTTAAAAGTTATACTTATAAGATAATATCTGTAGTGTTATAGTTTCATTTTACACCAATATACAGCTGTTATACAGCCTATTATACAGCCTATTTTATATTGTACATCTGCTATACAGCGCTAATAACGCATAAAGCTGTATAATTTGTGCCAATTTTTTACTTATAAGGGCTGTATAAGCGCTTATACAGCCTTTATACAGCCAGGAAATACAACCTATAGTATAAAAACGAACTTCAATACAGCTCCTATACAGCTTGCAATGCTGCTTGGGTATTCACTCTTGCCTTGAAGGTACTTAAGTTATAATTGGCAGGAAACACGTGCGCTGGGAGGGTGTTCCACACCCTAGCGGTTCGTATCAGAAACGTCGAGCAAAAACGCTTTGTGCGAGCAAATTGGAAGTCAACCACATAAGGGTGCCAACGCTCACGGTTTCTCGCTGTTCTGTGGTAGAAAGGAGAAGGAGGAACAAGGTTGTGAAGTTCCAGAGCACACTCCCCATGGTATATCCGATATAAAACCGATAAGCAGGCGACATTGCGTCGGTGTTGTAGACTGAGCAATTTCGCCTGCGTGAGTGATTGATCGCCAATGACTTCCAAAGATCACATTAAACTTTTTTTTAATTTAAAGTTAAAATCTACAGATCCTTACAAGAACAGAACAAGACAAACAAAAACTTACCCCAAAACATTACTCTTCTTTTGGTGCGGTCGGGTATAAAATCAAAAAAAGGCCATCAACTACCTCCCTGGCTTAGTGATGTTACAAGTTGGAGGTCCCGGGTTCGATTCCCGGCAGGGTTCATTTGGAAATTTAAAATTATTGTAAACTATGAGAGTTTTCAACTGTTGGTATCGATATCAATACTATCAATGAAAAAGTTTGGATGGATGGATGGGATGTTTGTTACTCAATCACGCCAGTACGGCTGAACGGATGTGGATGAAATTTGACACAGAGATAGATTATAGATTATAGTCACGAATAATAGGCTACTTTTAGACCTTAAAAATAAAGAGTTCCCGCGGGAACCAACAATCTCAATCCACGCGGACAAAGTCGCGGACATCAGCTAGTTTAATCATATAAAAAGCTTTCCATTGAATTAATTATTGATGGAAATTGATTTATTACTAGCTACCTAGTATAATACCTACATATTGTGATTAATATTATATGTATACATACCTGAGTAGGTAATTAGGTATGTATTGAAATTGAATTGGTTTTATTATACGCATTGCGGAGTCGAGAGATCAATAATTGATTCTAAGCCAATATACACACTCACCCACTCACTCACTCGCTTCTTTCGCACGAGTTTCTTGTAAGAATGAAAAGGGTTTGGCGTTATAGTCCATCACGCTGGCCAAGTATGGATTGGCGATGGTTGGCGACGGGACACCTAGTCCCGTCGCTTGGATACATTTAGTATGAAATAAGAAAGAAGCGGCGGCACGCCCGCGCTCCTCGCCTCTTGTCTATATCATTCGCTTTAGGAAGACGTTGCCCCGATTCTTCAAGCTCTAGGGCTCACACAATTTCTTGACCTCTAGCACTCACCTAAAACCCTGTGACGCTGTAGCGGGAGAGCCGACGCCGCATTCTTATGTCCTGTAAGTATGCGTTGCGCTTAAGTATCTAAATCAACACAACACGTCTGCAACGGAGTATAAACTGTATTCGTGTCACGCCGCTGTCACGCACCGTGTTCTCATCTCGCTTAATTAGTTTAAACCATAAACTTAGCCTACTAGGTTCAAACCAAACGCGAGTCGGGGGAATCTAGACTAATAAGCTCATGTGTTCTATAGAACTAGTTACAACTTTTGTGTTCAATTGTTACAATTAAATCTGTCTCTCTCTGCGTCGTATTCCTCATTACCTGTCGTGACCCCTCTCCATTAATTAAATAATGGAAGGAGTTTTCTTGAAATAATAATACGGTGAGTTCCCACGTCCTTTCGCATACGACTCGACTAAGAGTATTAAACTCTTAGGTTTTCCTTACGATTATTATCAGATGATAATAACCGGGACCGACGGCTTAACGTGCTCTCCGAGGCACGGAGGAAACAAAAAGGACAAAATTGATCTTCCAAATTCGGTGACCCACCCAGTTACCGTCTTGGGTCAACGTTGCAGATATGCGTCGTCACAACTAGGCCACTCGTCCCTCAAAATACAATTAAGTTTTATTTTTTTCCAAAATTAATGAACTTACTTAATTTTTTATTTTGGAAAAATTCTGTGAGAATTTTTGGATTTTCAACTAAGTACCTATTCATAAAAAAATTTTAGACAATAATATGTACAAAATAACATTGATTGTTATGGTCTGAGTATAATGTTATATTTGTTTTACCTATTGTATGTTAAGTCACTGTATGTTTTTCAAAATAAAGTAAAAATAAAATAAAATTTTCCGGGGTTTACAATATGAAATAGTGGAGCAATCGCCCTTCTACGTTTGTATGAAGAAAGTGCTCCAAATTTTGATATTGCACGTCCTAAATTATATTGATCTGTCTTGTCAATATCTAGGATTAGCTAAATATATGTATAGAAGGAAAAGGTGATTGATTGATTGATCTACATCATCTCAAACCACTGGACGAATCGGGCTGAAATTTGACTTAGATATATGAAAGGCGAGTGCACTATCTTCTTTGCTCATCAGTCATCACCTTTGGTCTATCCAAGGTGCAAGGTGGAAACAACAAGCATCGACTTCGATGCGCTCGCGAGTACTTCGAACTGCGAATAGACAGATTTCACACACATTTGAGAATATTATGGAACAAACTTGGTAATTGGCGATCAATCACTTACGCAGGCTATCGGTTTATATCGGACTAGTGGTCCGCCCCGGCTTCGCCGGGGTAGCACTAATCATCATTATAGTCCATACCCAATAATAGAGGGGCTTCGTCCCCCAGCGCTGCACGGAGGACGCCCTCTACGATCTGGTAAATTATGTAAGAGAAAAGATTAAAGATAAAAATATAGTGCTGTTAATATCATTAGACATAGAGGGTGCCTTTGACAGCGCTTGGTGGCCGGCCATACAAAACCAATTGATTGAGAAAAAATGCCCCTACAATTTAAGGCACCTTATCAATAGTTACCTACGAAGTAGAAAAGTACAGGTGTCTTATGCCGGGGAACAGTGTACAAAACAGACAACAAAAGGGTGTGTCCAGGGATCGATAGGAGGCCCGATATTTTGGAACATTGTCCTGAATCCACTGCTTGATGCCATGGATGAACATGGAGTCTACTGCCAGGCCTTCGCTGATGATGTCGTCTTAGTTTTTTCAGGAAAAACTTCAGAAGAAATCCAAAGTAGTGCAAATAGTATCCTCGCCTATATTAACACATGGGGATTCAAAAACAAATTAAAATTCGCGGCCCATAAAACAAACGCAATGGTATTAACCAAAAAAATTAAATACGACATTCCCCAGCTAAAAATGAATGGACTAGATATAACACTTGTAGACGAAATTAAAATTTTAGGACTTACTATAGATTCTAAACTGAGTTTTAAAAATCACATTTCTAATGTAGCAAAAAAAGCGCTTAATATTTATAAACAATTAGCTAGAGCTGCAAAAGTAAATTGGGGTTTGAACCCTGAGGTGACGAGGACGATATACCTTGCAGTCATAGAACCCATAGTCTTATATGCTGCAAGCGTCTGGGCAAAAGCAGCCAACAAAGCGAGCGTTACGAAGCAGCTTAACACAATACAGAGAGGATTCGCACAAAAAATTTGCAGATCGTATAGAACGGTCTCACTACACTCCGCAGTCCTATTGGCAGGTCTCATTCCATTGGATCTCAGAGTTAGAGAACAGGCCATATTGTACGAAACCAAAAGAGGTAAGCCCTTCATATTCCTTCCCGATGACCGGGAAATAGAATGGAAAGTCAGATTCTTGGAAGCAGAACACCCTGCACGTAGATTAAATGTCGATTACACCTGCCTCGATAATTTAGAACCCAAAACAATAGAAGATTACCAGGTTAAGGGTTTGCTTCTGTTTACCGATGGCAGCAAAATCAATGGGAAGGTAGGTGCTGCGATAACAGTATGGAAAGACGGCGTAGAGGTACAAACAATAAAACTTAAACTAGAATCATACTGCACAGTTTTTCAAGCTGAACTGTATGCTCTGAAAAGAGCGGTGGGACTGGTATCAAAAAGAGCGGAGAAGGAAATTTGCATATTAAGTGATTCCAGATCCTCATTAGACCTGTTGCGGAACTTTAATTCTACCCATCCACTTACTCATGAAATAAGGAGAAATTTGACTACATTGCAGGATCAGGGAAAACAAATAAAATTTTACTGGATTAAAGCCCACATAGGAGTTGAAGGAAATGAGAGAGCTGATTACCTGGCCAAACAAGCAGCGCTTTACAAGAGAACAGCAGCAGATTATAAGGCATGCCCATTATCCTACATTAAACATATACTTAGGACAGACTCAATACAACAGTGGCAAGAAAGATATACAAATGGCATAACCGCCAGTACAACAAAAATGTTTATGCCAGACGTACGACAAGCATATAAAATTACTAGGAAGGCAAAATTTGATAATATAATGGTGCAAGTTCTGACGGGACATGGTGGATTTTCTCACTACCTACATAGGTTTAAAATCAAGGATAGCCCAGCGTGCAAATGTGACCCAGATGTAGTAGAGGATATAGCACATCTATTAACTGATTGTCCCCGATTTGAAAAATTAAGAAATGATTTAGAAATAGAACTAGGAATTAATGTACAAATTGAAAGTCTGAACAAACTTATAAGCGAAACAAAAAATAGACCTAAATTCGTAAAGTTTAGTACACACATAGCAAAGGTAATAATAAAAGAAAATAAATAGTCATAAGTTTAGTTATAAAATGTATTTAAAACAAAAATTAGTCATCGTAAGATAATAGAAATGCTACAAATAATTAGAATACACAATACTAAGTTATTGTGCCGTTGTAAAACCCTAATAAAGTTCTCTTATTGAAAATTAGCTAAGGAAAGGCTCTAATTTTTATGTGGAAAACACATAAAAATGAAAGACCAATGAAAAAAGCAGTTTCAGGATAGCAACTGTTCATAATATAATGAACATTCGCTTATCAAATGTCAGCAAACCAAAAAGTTAGAAAAGGGATGTAAGATAGATTTAAGAAATATTTATTGTTTAGAATATAGCATTGTTTTAATACTAATTAGAATACAATATAGACGTTAATAATAGGATGGTGAACATCCTACATCTAATACAAATCTATATAAATCGAATTAAAAAAAAAAAAAAAAAAGACTACAACAATTTGTAATAGTGTATATAGTAAAAAATAATTATATAGGTAATTTGTAAATTATATAATTAAACTATGTAATTAAAACTAATAGGAAAAAAGGAGAAAAAAAAAAAAAAATAAAAAAAATAAAATAAAAAAAAAAAAAATAAACAAAATGGGTAAAGTATAAGAAAAGCATGAGTTAATGATAGAAAAGAAAAAAAAAAATGGACAAAAAAAAAAAAAAAAAAAATACATATAAAGAAACTTAAGTAAGAAAATGCTTATGATGTAGCTTTATTTTATGTAATGTATGTGTAGAACTGTAGATAAGTGTCCTAGACGAACTGTACGCACTTGTGCAGGAAGTATCAAAAATTTACAGCAAAAAATAAAGGTAAAAAAAAACAAAAAAAAAAAATGCCATTTATAGTACCGACCTAGAACAGTCTCCGATCGCCATGTCGGAGGAAAAAAGGAAGGAACACATTTAAAAAAAAAAAAAAAAAAAAAAAATACCAATTTGACGACCTCCGTGGCGCAGTGTGTAGTGCTGTGTCTTAACGTGCGGAGGTCCTGGGTTCGATCCCCGGCAGGGTCAATTTGGGAATTTATAATTTCTGAATTTTCCCTGGTCTGGCCTGGTGGGAGGCTTCGGCCGTGGCTAGTTACCACCCTACCGGCAAAGACGTGCCGCTAAGCGATTTAGCGTTCCGGTACGATGCCGTGTAGAAACCGAAGGGGTATGGGTTTAATATAACTGCCATGCCCCTAACAGGTTAGCCCGCTACCATCTTAGACTGCATCATCACTTACCATCAGGTGAGATCGCAGTCAAGGGCTAGCTTGTAGTGGACAAAAAAAAAAAAAAAAACCATACATTGTTTTCGTGTAACTTAACTATTTACGCTATTTACGCAGCGCACGCCACGGAAGATCAAATTTATTGCAATTTTCGTAGGGATCCCTAATTTTTTTGAAAATAAAGTATAGCCTATGATACTCGCTGATAAAATAGAATTTTTAAAAATCGGTTGATTAGTTTTTGAGTTTATCCATTACAAACAAACAAACAAATCTTTCCTCTAGTTATATTGGGCGGCTGTCCCGAAGCAGGTTTGTAATGATGAACTCCTTTTGGGGTGTATAACTATTTAATTAAGTGGTATATAAAGGTATAACAAAATGTAAAATAATATAATAAGTAAAGATGTCTGTTCGCACCGAAGTTAGGTAAGCGAAAGCACTAATTGTCCGGTTTGACGTATTCACATCAGAATCTGACACTCGCGGCACGTTTCGCTGATGAGGCAGACCGACAACGTAACACTCTTTATAATATTTTGACGACCTCCGTGGCGCAGTGTGTAGCGCTGTTGCCTTAACGTGCGGAGGTCCTGGGTTCGATCCCCGGCAGGGTCAATTTGGGAATTTATAATTTCTGAATTTTCCCTGGTCTGGCCTGGTGGGAGGCTTCGGCCGTGGCTAGTTACCACCCTACCGGCAAAGACGCGCCGCCAAGCGATTTAGCGTTCCGGTACGATGCCGTGTAGAAACCGAAGGGGTATGGGTTTAATATAACTGCCATGCCCTTAATAGGTTAGCCCGCTACCATCTTAGACTGCAATCATCACTTACCATCAGGTGAGATCGCAGTCAAGGGTTAGCTTGTAGTGGATTAAAAAAAAAAAAGTTTAGAAGACATCATGGAGAGTGTGCTCAGGAACTTCACGACCTTGTTCCCCCTTCTCCGTTCTACCACAGAACAGCAAGAAACCGTCAGCGCACGTGTTTCCTGCCACGTATACCTAACGTAGGTACCTTCAAGGCAAGAGTGAAAATGCATCTTCTAGGCAAGCGCGTTCCAACCTATACCTCATCATTGCTTTGCACTAAGCATGTTTGTCGTCAAGCGCGAGCAAATAAAACTTAGATATAGTGGTTTCGACAGGATTACACATGGAATTAATAGAATCTGCTTATTACTTGACACGACGGGCTGCATCGGAAAGACGGAAGGAATGAGAGATCCTTGTTCAAAAAGAGAACTCTAAAAATTCACTAGTTATTCGAGTAAAATAAACTTATCCAAGTAGGTACCTTTAAACCCACTCCTTACGAGCTCTGGAGCCGCATTAAGGTTTATATATCGAGGCATTTACATTTTACACGCCGCCTGGTATTTCTAGACGGTTTAGGTGTTTTTAATGTACCGTTTAAACTGTTTCCCAGCGTATTTTCACACATTCTTGCCAAGGGTTTCCTTAGATAAAATACCTGTTATTTATTTAATATAAAGTCATCTAAGTAGTATTTTATTTAAATACTAGCTGATGCCCGCGACTTCGTCCGCGTGGAATAAGTTTTTTGGATTCCCGGGGGAACTGCTCAATTTTCCGGGATAAAAAGTAGCCTATGTCACTCTCCAGGTCCTCAACTATATCCATGCCAAAAATTACGTCGATCCGTTACTCCGTTGCAGCGTGATTGAAGGACAAACCAACAAACAAACTGACTTTCGCATTTATAATATTAGTATGATATCTTGAGCTGTTCTTTCCAAATAGTTAAATTATTCCTTTAGTCCTTCTTCGGCTCTTCATTTTGTGTCAGATTAGTAAGACCATGCCCCTGGCGCCTGATTTTTTGAAAAATTCAACCCCTAAGCTGGTAAAATAGGACTTTGTTTGTATGAAAATCGAACATGTCGTGAGCGAAGCTGCGGGCAAAACCTAGTCTTTTATAATATTTAAAGTATAATATCGATATAGATTTGATAGATCGATATAAGTGACACAAGTTGTCCTATTTGAAATAAATTAATCATTTCATTTCATTTAGGAAAATCTCCCCATTACAAGGAAATTATTTACAAAAGTAAATTATATTATTGTCGTGAATATCGTCCACAACAGGCTTTTAAAGAAGAAGCCAAGTTCAGACATAAACTTTTTAAAAGATGGCGGTTCCGTTCAACCAGGGCTGTCACATTGGAGTTTGATATTTTTTTTTTCATATAATAAAATTAAATATGCCATAATTCATATCACAACGCTGGTTGCTTAAATCTTTGACGCTCATTAGATATTTCGTAAACGTTGTAACCTCACATTTAAAATCGATTTAAAAAAACTTACCTTATAAGTACTTGTTTTGCTGTTCAGGAGGTCCCGGTTTAATGTTTTCATAATTTAAAAATTAATGCATCCGTGTGTGTGCCGATAGGTTTCTATAACTGTTTAAAATTTTAATTTTACAACTCCCAGAGTTTTTTTAACGGCTGTGACTCGCAAACAGACGGACTTGAGGTAACTGTAACGGTTCCTTGTTTTACAACGGAACCTGTATTTCGTGCATTTTGTCTGCAACTTAAGCCATGTACATAGGTACCCTAAATATAGATTTAGGGTTCTACATTCTAAACCATGTAATATTTTATTTGATACTTTATTTTACTTTTCATTTCTTGATTGTCATAATATCTGCCAAATTGCAATATCCATGACGTCACATTATACAGCCATTATACAGCCTCTATAGTTTCACCGCTCAACTTTTGATAAAAATATTATTGATAAAATATTTTAAGAGAAGTTTAGCATAACATATTATATATTATGAGGGGACTGATGAACGCCCACACACACCCATCAGTTATAGTCGGGTAAAAAAAAACGTGGCAACCCTAGATAGAAACACCGGACTTTTGTTACGTAACTAGGGTCCGCCCGCATTTTCTTTCGTTCTTTCAAAAGTAGCTAAATTACACAACTTTCGAAATGGACCGTGAAATAGGAACTTTTAATGGACTTTTATTTTCGGACGCGAATTGAAAAGATTCTTGTAGTTTTCTCGTAGTTTTTAATTAGGTAATTACTAATTACCCATGTGAGGTTGGTGTTAGGAGTTTTTCAAACTAGACTAAATATTTGTGCTTATGTAAAAGAGTAAACGACCTCCCTGGAACAGTGTTGAGCGCTGTTGTCTAAACGTGGGAAGTCCTGGGTTCGATTCCCGGCAGAGTCGATATGGGAGTTTATAATTTCTGAATTTTCTCTAGTCTGGACTGGTGGAAGACTTCAATTGTTGCTAGTTACCACTGTGCTAGTTCTGAGAATTTCTTGTCAGAAAAACCCAATACTTAATTAAGGCCCGACCCGGGACTCGAACCCTGGACCTCGTCGGCCGCAGTCGAACATGCCAACCATTAGACCAACGAAGCAGTTGACAAAGAAAACAGAGAAAAATCAGACGACAAAGAAAATTCGTCATGGCGTATTTCGTGATCATATTCATTCGTTGTTTCGTGCTTTCGTTGTTACGATATTCAGAGTTTCGTTCTTTCGTTGTTACGATATTCAGTGTTTCGTACTTTCGTTGTTGTGATATTTAAATTTTAAATGCGTATATTTCGAGAGCAAGAAGCGAACTCGTGCTCTGTCATGTGCCGGAATTGGGTTGAGATGTTTATAAAAGTCCCTCGAATGGCTTTTTTTCGGAAATTCATTAAAACGCGCCACGTGACATAGCCAGTGACGTTCGCAAAAAGGCGGCCACTGAAAATCAGCGTTGGGGCACCTAGTACCTCAGATGTACGCCATTATAGGGGTTTCGTGTCTGAGAGGCCCGGAGTCCCAACATAAGCTGAGTGGCTTACCTGCTTGTTGCACTGCTGTGCAATCCAGTGTTGCTTTCACAAGTGAAAATTTTTTTAGGCGCGTTGAGCACTTTTTGGTAGGGGATAAAAATGTAGATTCGCGTGACCGTGACCGAAATGCTCGCGTGACCGACATGTTTGCGAACATATAAATATACTACATTCGAAATTAAACTTTAATGCCTCATTGTTAAGGTTTAAATTTTTATAATTTTAATTAAAAAAAAAATCTTTTTCACAACTATCGGCAGTCCCTATGACTGCCAATTTTTTTTGTGCAGGAGTGCTCAAATAAAAATTATTCATTCTTTTTTTTTCGTTAAGCGCTGGTAGTAACCCTGAACGCTCAAACTTGACCCACTACTCCGAGATGTTTGCTGAGATGTTGACTACGCGCTAGTTTAAGCTATTCACACCAAGAAGAGAGCTTTGAACATCTTATACATAATTCTTGACGTGCAAAGATTTCAATCTTATGTACTTTGATCTTTATAAAACCACAAGGTCTTGCTAGATAATAATCTACAGCACTAGTTGACCTGACCCGGTTGCGCACGTCTCGACTTACCTTATAATAGCTTTTGGCCGCGACTTCGCTCACGTTATGTTTGATTTGCATACAAATTTCAACCCCTTATTTTACCCTCTTCGGGGTTGAATTTTCAAAATTTCTTTCTTAGCGGATGCCTACGTCATAAAAAGTAGTCCATACAATTATTTTCAGAACCCTTTTCAATTTAATTTGGCTTAATTTATGTGTGCTAGTGCCTAGGTATCATCTAACACATGAATGCTAGCGTATAGCGTTTCAAAAGTATGCTCCTGCCCTTTTTCCTCAAGCTTTTGTCAGAAAAATATACAGCGACATACTTACAAATTATTTATTAGAATATACAAAATATCTCTCTACTGAGGGTCGTGACCCCTTTCCATTAATCACATGATGGTTTTCTTGGGATAATAATGCGGTGGGTTCCCACGTCCTTCCATACATACGATTCCTGCATACGACTCGACTATGAGTAGGTATTGAAACTCTTAGGTTTTTGTAACGATTATTATCAAATGTTAGTGATAGTAACCGGAACCGACGGCTTAACGTGCTCTCCGAGGCACGGAGGAGACGAAAAGGTCAAATTTGAAACTCCAAATTCGGTCACCCATCCAGTTACCGGCTTGGGTCAACGTTGCTTAACAATCGCAATCGACTGATTTAAGTAGTCACAACTAGGCCACTCGTCCCTCCGTCCGTAATAGGTATATTGACGCAATAACAAAAGGTTTATTTTTCGAAAATTCTTTTTAAAAAGTTAAATTGTTAAACCTTGTACGGTACGGAACCTTTTGTGTGCGAATCCGACTCACTTCACAGGGTTTTTAGGGTTCCGTACCTCAAAAGGAAAAAATGGAACCCTTATAGGATCACTTTGTTGTCCGTCCGTCTGTCGGTCAAGACCCTTCTTCTCAGGTACGCATGAAGGTATCAAGCTGAAATTCGTATCAAATAGGTACTCCAGGGTCTACTCTCCCTTGGAGCTGTAAAAAAATCAAACTTCTAAGCGAACGCAATCAAAAGATACAGCCATTTATACTGCAAATTTGCGACACTCACAAGGGAATCAATACCCTGTGAACTCAGAATCTTGAAATTTGGTACGAAGCAGCGTCCTAAAGCACAGATAAAGGAAAAATTGCGAAAAGCATACATTGTTTGTTACATCATTTAAAATATTTTTAATAATTTTAAACTTACTTATGATAAGGATTAAATAAAATAAAAACAATTATGATATTTAGCAATAAAAATACCATAACTTTTACTAATATACCTACAGGTTAGTACGGAACCCTCGGTGCGCGAGTCCGACTCGCACTTGGCTGGTTTTTTTACTCAATACAAATACATTATTTATAGTAGTATACCTGTTATAAAAGAAACCGGCTGGCCTTCAGGGCTCCACAGGTGACAGGCGCCTAATATATTACAGGCGTATATTATCCTCCAGACAACTTTTACGGCTGAAACACAGCGCGTTTGCAACCTCGTTTTCAATATTAAATGTAGTTTATCTTTTCTCGACAAAAAACAGAAGCGATTTTTCTTTCGGTGCTCTCTTTAAAAAAAAACAGAAAATTTTTCTTTGTTTAACATTTCGGAACATACAGACTTTTTATTCCACTACAAGTTAACCCGTGACTGCGATCTCGCCTGGTATTAAGTGATAAATCAATCCAAGATGGTAGAGGTCTAATCTCTTAAGGGTGTGGCAGTAATATTAAACGCACATCCCTAATCGGTTTAAATACGGAAACGTGCCTAAACGCTAAATTGCTCAGCAGCTCGTTTTTGCCAGTAGGGTGGTTACTAACCACGGCCGAAGCCACCAGATCAGACCAGACCAGAAAAAACTAAGAAATTATAATATAATATTCCCAAAATTACTGGGAAATCCGGCCAGGAATCGAACCCGGAACCTGCCACTTACTACAGCGCTCACTACTCAAAGGAGCTGGTCATCCATCTCAGGTTTCATATACCGCTGATTTATAAAACCGTACATTTTAGGTACGCAACCCTTAAAATAAAATGCACAAGTGCTTTGTTGTAGGTAGGATAAAAAAATGAAAAGAAATTACCAATAAAAAATTCACGCGGTCAACAAGGCATCATCGTTGAACTCATAAAAGTATGGAGGGACTATTTTTCTTCCCAAAGTTCAATTGCAAAGTGGCAAGATGCCCGATAAATCCTAACTCCAACCAATTTACTGCGAAGCTCCAACTTCTGAGTGGAACTTTTTGTAAAAGAATCTCGACTTTTGCTCTCCTGTAACTTGAGTAGGGTGACTATATCATGATGTGTAGAGAGTAAAGTCCTGCCCCCCGATTGTATAAGGAAATGGTAATTTAATCGTTTGTCAAAAGTTTAATTCGACCTGTTTAAGGAGTTCATACATACCTGCACGTCAAAAAGCATGTATGAACTCCTAAAACGGTTCGAGTTATACGTTTTAAGCTGTCAAATTCACTGATTACGATTTGCTTAGAAAATTAGGCCTCTGATTCGTTCAGTGAGTACTGATGACCGACTCATCAATGCCAAGTCCAGCCCCTTGGACCTGGAAAGCTAAAATTTTGCACACAGGTTTCCTTTATAATGAAGATCTTATCTTACTAATTTTAATAGAAATGTAACAGTTTGGATGTTTGTAAGTTTGTTTTATCAAGCCTTGACGCACTGTAGCCACGTAGGCAGATGCACCCGCAACCGCACCCGCGCCCGCCCTATATAGTCACTGCCCGCTTACTCTGGACGAGACTTTACACCTAGAAAACTGAAATTTGCACAGAGATCTAAGTGTATCCATTCTCATACGTTTAGGTATGTACGGTACCCTAAACGAATGAGAATGAATACACGAAATTGAGCTCTAATTCAATGCACTTATGGTTTATTTTACTTTGACGCCGAACTTTGACGATTTGATCGGCAACTTTTAGACAATCGGGGGACAGAGGTTTCAAAATGTAATCATAAAGTTTTGAGAAAATCAACACAATGCTTTCACGAAGTTGATAACTCCAAATCCATACTTGCCATTATCAAAATATGGTCACCCTATGTCACCTTAGACGAAATGATTAACTTAACACTACTTGTGTGTTTTGTACTTAGATATTTATATTTTGTTGAAAAATGATTTTTATTTATAAAAGAAATATGCATTATTTTAAACAAAATACTATTTTACGAAAAATTATTAAACCTAGTCACAATTTCATACATAGCTTTCCCAAATAAAACAAATTGCATCGTATGTAGGTATAATACATACTATGTAATTGCCTCACGTACTCGTTCGCTATTTGCATAACAAACACACAAAATGCACGTACGCTAGACAAATTAAATACACTATTTTTTGTCGGAGGCAACACTATTTTTGATTAAAAATATTTTGGGTTTTTAAAATGAATATCAACTTGCTGAAGCCCACAACTCCGCTCGCGCTAAATTAATAAGAATCTAAAGAGAACTGGATTTTTGATTCTCAGAAGTTTTTGATTTTCCGGGATAAAAAGCATCCAATGTCACTCTCCCGGTCCTCAATTATATCCCTGCCAAAAATCACGTCCATCCGTTGCTCTGCTGCAGGCTGCAGCGTGATTGAAGGACAACCCAAAAAACCATTAAACAAACATACTTTCGCATTTATAATATAAGTATGATACAGTAGTGTATGGCAGTATTTTGACGACCTGAGTGGCGCAGTGTTGCGCGCTGTTGCCCTAACGTGCGGGGGTCCAGGGTTCGATCCCAGCAGGGTTTGGAAATATAAAATAATTTCTGAATTTTCCCTGGTCTGGCTTTGTGAGAGGCTTCGGCCGTGGCTAGTTACCAGTTACCACCCTACCGGCAAAGACGTGCCGCCAAGCGATTTAGCGTTCCGGTACGATGCCGTGTAGAAACCGAATAGGGGTATGGGACTAATAAAACTGCCATGCCCCTAACAGATTAGCCCGCTACCATCTTAGACTGCATCATCACTTACCATCAGGTGAGATCACAGTCAAGGGTTAACTTGTAGTGGTTAAAAAAAAGTGGAAGTTATTATACTACCTATGGGGCGTTGGACCCAAAGTCGCTCACTGTAACAGGTGCTTAGTTGTGGCATTTGTGGGCTTCAATAGGTTGAGACTTGAGATGTTGATACGTAGGTAGCACAGTAAACAGATAAAACCAGCTGCATGGAAACTATCTAGAAACGTTCGAAACAGCTCACTCACACAAACATGCGCATCGAACATGCGATGACGCGGCACTTACTACTGACGACACTGCGACCAGCGCTTATGGGTCTCGTCGATGCGCATGTTTGTGTGAGCGAGCTGTTTCGAACGTTTCTAGGTAGTTTCCATACTGGTTGTGTCTGTTTACTGTGTAGGTAGGTCCTACGTATCAACATCTCAAGTAGGTAGGAGTAAACAAAGACGACGCGCCTTAATTATAAATTGAGATCAGAATGTAATCATCCCTCGAAGGAACTTGACAAGTTCAGCCAGCGCCTACGAGATCACAACTTTGAAGATTTCTAGTAAGTACATAGTTCAAAGTTTGCCGAGCAATATCGCTGAACACTTGAGACAATATATTATTACAGGAAAACTTTAATAATTTCGTAAGCTTCACTGTTGTTACGGTTTAACGAGTATTATCTATTTACTTAGCTAAAACTCTAAACTCGAAAGCTACTGTCTACTACTGTAATAAATGTTAGACTTGGATGTCTCAGACTCTATGCGGGATATATAAATCTGAAATCACTAGCTGATGCCCGCGACTTCGTCCGCGTGGTTTAAGTTTTTGTTATTTCGGGGGAACTCCTTAATTTTCCGGGACAAAAAGTAAATACAAAAGCCCATGTCACTCTCCAGGTCCTCAACTATACCCATGGCAAAAATCACCTGGAACCGTTGTTCCATTACGGCGTGATTGGAGGATAAACCAACAAACAAACACACTTTCGCATTTATAATATTCATATGATAATGTAATGTAATAGGCATTCCTATTCCTTCACAATACGTGTATAATGACTGAACCAATTCAGCTGAAATTTAGAATGAAGATAGCATATAACCTGAACTAGCACATACGCTAAATTTTTAACCGACTTCCAAAAACGGAGGAGGTTCTCAATTCGGCGCGTTTTTTTTAATGTATGTCGGTGCATATCTCCGTGGTTTGTGAGCCGATTTGATTTTTTTTTCTATCAGTCTTTAGAGGAAGCTCTCGAGGTGGTCCCATAAAAAATTCTGACTCCAAATCCTCAACACTGACACTAAAATGTTAAAAATAAAAATTCTTTCCAAAAAACCGACTTCCAACGCCACTGTAAAGTAATAAATAATTTTTATTTCTACCCACTATGTTGAAGTCGGGCGGGTATATAACAAGGATAAGCAAAATTGACGCATCAGGCTCGCCCGACTTCAACATAGTGGGTAGAAATAAAAATTATTTATTACTTTACAGTGGCATTGGTAGTCGGTTTTTTGGAAAGAATTTTTATATCCCCATTACAGAGTTCCCGCGGGAATCAAAAACCTTAATCCATATTGACGAAATGGTGGGCTTCATCTAGAATTATTTTAGTGGATATCGTCTTGTTGGAACTGCGTTGGAACTTTTCTATTTCCGGGATACAAATTGCACTACGTCCGTCTCCGAAACAATTTTTCTTCTTTCCAGTTAGAAATTCAGGCGCAGCCGTTATCGGAGCCCGAGAGCTTTCATAGAATAAATGATAAATGATTCATTTCTAATTCAAGTAGGACAACTTTTGATAAGTCAAGATACTCTAACATTGGTTCGGAAATCAAATTCTACTGAGAAGAACCGGCAAAAAACTTAGCAGTTGCTCTTTTCATTTAAAGAAAAATGTTAGGTACAATTAATTAATTGATGTTACATCTATAAGTTATATTATAACAATGCGAAGCCGGTTGCTGCCATACAAGGAAAATCACCAACGGGTACTAAGGTACCTAGTATTAATAATCTCGACTCAAAAAATGCACTTAATATGTAGGTACAGTCTTCAAATTTATGCAATGGCAAATGCAGGAACTCTTTTGGAACCATGTTATAAATATGGTAATACCTAGCAAAGTCAACGTCGTCTCAACCTACAGACGTCCACTGCAGGACGAAGGTCTCCTTCCTGGATGGATCACCACTGAACACGGTCTTTTGCCGCTTGTTTCCAGCGGCTCCCAGCTGCACGCTTGAGATCGTCGGTCCACCTAGTGGAGGGTCGTCGAACGCTGCACTTTGGGACACCAACGCCTGTCGGTTCAACGAACTATGTGCCTCTCCCATTGCCACTTAAATTTGGCGACTCTTCGAGCTATATCGGCCACTGTGGTTCGACTTTATTTTGTTGACGGGGGCGAAATTTTCTTAAGATACCCGATCTCCTAGGGGGGAGACCTGGTTATGTGGGATTGTACCCACTAAAACCCCCCCAGTGACCAACCTCAACGCATGATGAAAGGCTCCGGGAACTCTTCAGAACTTACCGCAGAGCCGTCCTTGCGCGTCGCCCATCCTGGGCTCGTCCCTGGGCCAATTGCATCCGACCTCATGTTCTATCCAACAGCTGGAGCCACGTCCAGGATGTGGCTCGCCTACAGATCTCATTTCTGATATTTGATCACGCAGAGGTACTCCAAGCATAGCTCTCTCCATCGCCCGCAGTCAGCAAAATCAACGCACTCAATAAAATATTCATCTACCTAGAATTCCAAAGTACAGCGCAGGTGCTTCGCGTACTTGAAACTATTCCAAGCTCCTCGGGGAACGGATTGCGTTAACCTGAATTGAAAATTAAACAGCGCCGACCTAATTATCGCTCCCAAGTGTTGGTCGTTACTTACTTACTAATTTACACGTCTCCTTAGAAGTACCTAATTTGGTTTTGAAAAGAATAGCATAATTTGTCGTGCTTTCAACAAAAGCTTTCTCTTATTTGATGAACCGTATGATTGACGGCTAGCTGTAACTCGATCTTATACAGATGCCCTATTGTATAAGCAAATCGTTATCATTTCACAGCTTAAAACGTGTAACTCGGACTGTTTTAGGAGTTCATATATTATTTTTGACTACTACTATACAGTACAGAAACGTTTTCGAGTAACTTCTTCAACGACAGAAATGAGGAGATGACTGCGCTTTATTCAAGAGGATTAGATACTTAAAGTTTTTGATTCCTGCGGGAACTATTTTTTTAATGTAGTCTATGACGTGTTATTTTAGGTTTATTTCAAACGGCCAAATCGGTTCTGACAATAAGAATAATGTGAAGGAGTAACAAACATCTAAACTTTAACATTAGTTAAATAGTGATATACTAGTGGTTCGCCCCGAACTGAGACCTCGCGGCGCCATCTATTGACATAAATGTGAAGTTCTGTTAAAAATACTGTAGCTCATTAAAAATTAAATAATTCCGTTTCCTTACAATATTTATCTAATTTTAGTATTTGTTGTTCAAGTACAGGATATAATTGAAATAATTGATCAAGTTTCAGGCTCATCCTTTCAGAAAATTTAGAGTTCTGAGGTCATCTTTGGACGTTAGAAAATCTCCACTTTGAAAGACCCCATTTCGTAAATTTTGGGGGAAAAATTTTAAAAAAAAAATTTTGGACTCTATTCCTAATTATCTTCAAAATGATATACCGCAACCCTATGTAACTTTATAAAAAATATTTTACTTCGCATTCGCTTCTATGAGAGCCCCCCTGAAATAAAGATTTTTATTATTTTTTAAGCCATATTCGGCGGGAGGCCATTGGTTTACATATTATATTTAAAGCTGAAGTAATTGCGTTCAGTATTTCAGAAGTTATAATGCTCTGACAGACGGACGGACGGACGGACGGACAAGTGCCAATTCACTCAAGTAGACTCAGAGACCTTCGCTATGTATTTATATGCTATGGTATTTATATTAGAAAAGTTACTTAATGTAGGTATTCTTATTAGAAAAGTTACGATAACCGCAACAAGGGTCGTTAACCAGCCTTGGAAACTAAATACAGCATGGAAATAAGGGTGCGTTGCCACCAGGAGCCATGCTGCCAACGCTTCAAACAATACTTATGCAATATAACTCAAAATTACAGTTATATGTCACGTACCTTGAAGTTCCTAAAATCCATACAAAGTGTGTATGTCTGTCTGTCTGTCGGAATGTCTGCTACGCTTTCACGGCCCAATCACTCAATCGATTTTGATGAAATTTGCTACATCAGAGACAGGGGAAGAACATCCCGGGGAAGGACAAAGGCTACTTTTTATCCCGGAAAATATAAGAATTCCCACGAGAATAAAAAACCAGTCCACGCGGATGAAGTCACGGGCATCATCTGGCAAGGATTCAATTCTAAAACACGAAAGTCAACAATAATGAAACAATATGGCTTCGAGTGTTGGAAGTAGGGTTGCCAACTTTTTTTGACAAAAAAACGTATAAAATGGTTTGTATAGGAAAAAAAAAAGTATTTGGAAGAAAAAAAAGTATTTTTATGTTTTTATTGCTTTAAAAACGTATTTTTGTGTGCTTTTAGCACATGCTAAATTTTTTTTGGTATCTTTAAATGTTTCAAAGCTTGTTTGACAATCAAAATTTAAATTTAAATAAATAAACAATTCGTTTTTAATTAAATTTACTGACGCTCTGTTTACTTTAAATTGCATTCTTCAATTTTAAACAAAACCAACGGACAATTTTTGTACAATTTCGTCTATAGTGACATCTGTGACAAATGTCAGAATGTCACCTGTATTGTCACATTCACACCACAACTTGGAAGTATGACCCCAGAGATGTCCTACGTTGCTAAGCTACGGATGTGTGTAAAACCCACAAATAGGAGCGCTTGATTTTCATAACTTAAAGGTCTATTACACTACACTATTTCAAGGGACCCGCGCTCTGCCGTCCGGGCAATGTAACTTACACTACTGTACTGTACACCCTAAGTGTTCTTAATGTAATGTACACTTAGGGTGGTACGATGACTGAGCTCCCATACCAGTAGTATGGGAGCTCAGTCATCGCACGACCAGCGTGGAGAGTACCTACCTACTTATGTTTTTCGGCTCGCGCGAGCATTTTGACGTTAATTTAGTTTAATTTGTGCCATCTAGGTTCTGGTTCATACTGAGTTAGAGCCCGATAGTTAGTGCAGTGTAACAGCGACGCCAAAACTAGCGGCCACGCCCAACTATCCTCAGGGCCCTTGAAAAAGTGTGGTATAATAAGCCCATTAGATAGCTACATAATAGATCAATCGCTCCAATTAGTTGGACACACATCCGTAACGTAGCAACGTAGCGCATCTCTGGTGGAGATGCAGCCTAATGCGGAATGCAGGCGATGCGGTGGAAAATGCAAATTCCCCATAGCTCGCCCAACACCGACCACGGGCCACGGCCTCTGCAGTTGATCTAGTGGGTTGATGGCTTTTGCTACAGTATAATGTTCTACTTACTTTTTTTTCATCCACTACAAGTTCGCCCTTGACTGCGATCTCACCTGATGGGAAGTGATGATGCTAGCGGGCTAACCTGTTAGGGGCATGGCAGTTATATCAACCCCTACCCCTATTCGGTTTCTGCACGGCATCATACCGGAATGCTAATTGCTCAAACGATTGGCGGGACGTCTTTGCCGGTAGGGTGGTAACTAGCCACGGCCCACCAGGCCAGACCAGGGAATATTCAGAAATTATAAATTCACAAATTAACCCTGCCGGGGATCGAACCCGGGAACTCCGCACGTAAAGACATAAAGCGCTACACACTGTGCCACGGAAGTCGTCGAACTTCCATAAGGCCATATTACAATAATCTCGTGCAATTAGGCCGTAATTATCAAATTAAAACTATGACGGCTGAGTTTGTTGTGGGCTCTTCTCAGACCAGGGCGCGTTTGGAACCCTCGTAGCTTTAGTTTTAAGATACCTTTACTGATTATTATCACCATTATATTTTATAAATAACTAGACGTCAATAAGTGTAGTGTACCTACCTATATTGAATAAAACATTATTTGATTTGATTTGATTTGAACCGCTGCAATGAGGCAATGTGCCCAGAACGCTGGCTGCGATACCCCGCTTAATAGCCAAACTTATATGTTAGCCGAGGTAACTGCCAGCCCTCCGGGAAAACGGGTTTCATTTTTATTATATGAAGTATAGATGATTTACCTGTAAGTACAATATAATTCGTGTATTACGTATGTAAATGTAATAGAGTTTAAGGTGGTAAGTCTTGATATTTCATAAGGGACATAGTAGGTTGTCCCAAGTGAAATAAATCAGTATATCAATAAGCATGATAATTTATCAGAAGAAATCAGAGTAGGTGACCTTAATATTATTTTCAATACAGATGCTTGAATAAGATGCCGCGTAGGAACCGAAGGGGTGTGGGTTTAATATAACTGCCATGCCCCTAACAGGTTAGCCCGCTACCATCTTAGACTGCATCATCACTTACCATCAGGTGTGATCGCAGTCAAGGGCTAGCTTGTAGTGGATAAAAAAAAATAAGAATGCACTTACAAAAACAGTAAACACGGCAGGAAAGTTGCCCTCGCGCTATTTTTTTTTTATTTTTGTAAGTCCACTTTACTTCTAAATATAAGGATATTATGTTTTCAAAATTGTTTTGTACCAAAAATGGACAGGTTGTCCCTCAATTTATTAATTCTAGTCGCGCCGACCAATTAATTTTTCATTCCGCAACCAATTTTCAAATACAAAAGCGTTATTACTCCATTTTTACACAGAACCACGTCTCCCCAGACAAAGCCTCGTTTGATTAAATTTGTTGAGGCGAAATTTTAATTAAACGTGGGCGGAACAAATGAAAAAAAATATTTTTCTCGCCAAAACTGTGTCATTAATATTTTTTTTATTAATTTCTGTGTAATTTTTAATTTTTTGCACTCTTAACCACCAGGGACTAGTAAAACAAGCCCTACAAGCTTACTGCGACGGGATCTCACCTGGCCCCTATTTAATAAAAATTCCAATCCGACAATGAAAAATTAGTGAAGTAAATCAAAGAAAATTGTAAAATTTTACGACTCATCCCATACAGAAGAGTTACTACCATCGCTATAAATCACTATACCTACTTAAAATGACTTGACGTCGACTTGACGAAATGACGTCACTAAAATAAGAATTATAGTTCTAAAACACGAACGTCAACAACATTAAAACAATACGGCTTTAGTATTAGTAGAATGCCCCCAGAAATGTCGCCGTAAAAACTGTAACCCGACCACGAAAAAACTTCAAAGGCGCCCATTTTTTTGGGTGTAAAATCGACGTAAAACACGATTTTGTTCGTATAAAATGTGACCAAAATAATGAATCGATTGACACCTCATATATCAAAATCAGCTCAGTCATTTAGGTGCTAATATACATGCATACATACCCACTTACATACATAGGTACATACATACATATACTGCTAAAATCACACCCTTCAGGCTTAACTTTACTTGCGGTAGTCGGATAAAAATAAAAATGAACGGGCGAGTTAAATAAGAACATTGCTCCAGGCTCCAACCCTACTGGAGAGCACTCAGGCTACACTCAGGCTATGCTCAACTGCGCTCAATCGCTGAGCACCGACTGCTCAAGCTGCTCAAGGTTAATTGCCCCCTTGTTTTGTAATGCCGTTTCAAGCATTCCTTGAAACAGTTGGAGGTTTTTATATTTTTCGCTGCATTTTTACTCTTTTTTTTTAAAGAAAAAAGCAACTTCGTAACAGTTTTATGCGCCCGTCGTTTTAAATTGGAACAGTTTCAGAAGCTACTCGGTGTAAGTTGCATTTTTTTGAAAGGTACCACCTAAATTTTGAAGAAAGTAATATTTGAAGAATTATTTTGGATAAAGATTATTCGAAGTAATTTTGATACAAGAATTGCAGGGGATTCAAATTTGAAATTAAATTAATTGAAATGTTTGTTTCATGTAGGACAATTGAGCGACTTATGATAATACTAGCTAATGCCCGCGACTTTGTCCGAGTGGATTGAAGTTTTTGTGTTCTCGCGGGAACACTTTAATTTTCCATGATAAAAATTAGCCTATGTGTTATTCCAGACTATAATCTATCTCTGTGCCAAATTTCATCCAGATCCGTTCTAGCGCGATTGAGTGCACCCAAACTTTTGCACTAATAATATTAGATGAAAACACATGAAAAGAAATATCTGACTGCGTTTTAAAGTGCTAAAAAAATTGTGTTCTAAAAGTGAAAGACGCGGACTTTTTACGCGGTCGTTTTGTCCTGTTGTATGTGTGTTTGGCCCTTAGCTTAGCTAAGGTCGCAGGTGGGACGTGAAGGCATTGTATTAAGCATTTGACCTCCGGCTAGCTAGGGACTGGAAAGGGAATGTGGCGGAAAAGGCAATTCTGAAGCGCGCAGGTATTTCCATCTATTTTTTGCTTATTTGATTTTGTAGTGAGACGAAAGTTACGTTCAATGTAACTTTCTGCCCCCTGATTGTGTGAAGAAATTGTAATCGTAATCGTGTGCCAAACGGATAATTCGACCTGTCTAAGGTTAATAGATGCCTGCACGTCAAAAAGCATGTATGCGTTCCCTGAACTGTTGCGTTGTTATAAGTTAAAATACGTTTAAAGCTGCCAAATGATTACAATTTGCTTAGACAATTGGGTCTCTGGTATTACTTAATGGTGTAAGTCAGAGCTCCCGCATTCGATTCTCGGCTAAGTCAATTAGGGCAGCTATGATTCCTAAGCCTGCACGTCAAAAAGCATGTATGCGTTCCCTGAACTGTTGCGTTGTTATAAGTTAAAATACGTTTAAAGCTGCCAAATGATTACAATTTGCTTAGACAATTGGGTCTCTGGTATTACTTAATGGTGTAAGTCAGAGCTCCCGCATTCGATTCTCGGCTAAGTCAATTAGGGCAGCTATGATTCCTAAATTGGTTCAGTTGGCTTACAGAATACTTAGCTACAATGTACCCAATTCTGTTTAACACAATCTCTAAACCAAACTAAAAACACAGCTCTAAATCTAGCGCGGTCCCTTTCCTCAGGGAGTATTCTGAAAGGGATAGCAATATAGATCGAGAATTTGCTTCAATGTAGATTGTCAACAGTTATTGGCTGAATAATAAATATCTTATTTTTGTTGCATTATTGCAAACTCTTTAGGACCCTGGATCTTTTTCTAAAAATATAGAGAAACGTCCTGATTGACTCACCGACTGACTGACTCAGAAACCCTTTCACCTAGAAAGCTGAAATTTTGCCACAACGTAGGCAAGAAATAATGCTGGATTTTTCGAAATTATAATGGGAAGCCACGGGCGGCCGCTAGTCATAACATAAAAAATCTCACACGTTATTTTAATTTTGCTAATACATCGCGCCGGTTTAAGCGTGTATTTGACGTGGTCTGACGGCTCAAAGATTGAGTTTAAATAGACGTTTACGGTAGAAACAGTATAAGATGTGGAATTTAAGGAAGCTAGTTACCACCCTACCGGCAAAACAAAGGGCTCACCTTGTATTGAGAGCCCAATCTAGAGATGATGGAGCGTATTGGCGCGGTGATAAGTGCACTCTACTTTACACTGAAGCAGCTGGAGTGGCCGATCCCTGAGCGCACCTGACTCCAAAAGGTTTATTGATAGAATTATTGATAGAGGTGTAGAAACTAGGATCACCGGTAGAGTAAAATTATTCATTGTTTATGCAGGGAAATTTGCTCTAGGTGACCCTAGTGTAATGCTCGAACCTTGGTAACCTATGTTTTGTAGAAAAGGTACAAAAAACACAAAGCTTTTATAAAAAGTTATCATGGAAAAGTCTTTGTTCAGTATGTGGTTCAAAGAAAATATACCTACACGTGTAGATTTTGCCCTCGACGTCATTCGCGAGACTACATTTCTAACCCCTATTTTACTCCCTTTTGGATTCAATTTTCGAACAGATTGTTATTGTGTTTGAATTGATTGTATGTTTGTTTCAGACCGGGAATGCCCCGAGTTGGAGCAGCCGACAGACATCGGTACAGTGACGCTCACGGGACGACTGTTCGGGGATAAGTAAGTAGATTCACAGTAAACAGATACAACCAGTATGGAAACTACCTACAAACGTTCGAAACAGGCTCACTCACACAAACATGCGCATCGAACATGAGATGACGCGGCACTCACTACTGACAGCACTGCGACGAGCGCTTGGCGGTCTCGTCGATGCGCACGTTTGTGTGAGTGAGCCTGTTTCGAACGTTTGTAGGTAGTTTCCATACTGGTTGCATCTGTTTACTGTGGTAGATTTGACAGCATACTTCCTGTACGTTCTTATACTCACTACTGCTACTCATTGACCAAAAATGATTCTGAGTGCCGGCGTAGTGGGAGATTTTCTTCCCATTGGATCACTACAGCGATAACTAATATTGTCAATTAATGCAATAATGGTTGGTTTAATATGGTCGATAATTGTCAATTGCTTGACAGCTGGCGCTAGATCAATTCCACATCTAGTTCACGCGAGTTGAATGCAGAGTAAATGTATGGTGACACATACATTTACTCTGCATACGACTCGCGCGCGAACTGTAAATGGTATTTAACTTTGTCGCGATATAATGAGCATAAACTCCCACTCGGCCTGCAGAACTGAAGTTGGTGTGCCAAATTTCCTCCAGTGATTGAGTAACAAACATCCATTCATTCGGATCTAAATAAATAAAAACCAATCGCCAAATGTATGCAAGCGCATCGCTTCAGAGCAGCTGGACCGATTCTGATGGAATTTTTCGTGTGTGATAGACTGCCTCGTTGGTCTAGCGGTTAGCATAGTCGACTGCGGATCACGAGGTCCTGGGTTCGATTCCCGGTCGGGCATAAAAATTGTCAGGTATTGGGTTTTTCAATTATGAAATTCTGAGTGCCAGCCCTCAGTTAGAAGTTGGCGGTGTTTCACCCCCGTGCCTCGGAGAGCACGTTAAGCCGTCGGTCCCGGTTATCATCACTAACATGATAATAGTTGTTAAAGCCCGCCAACCCGCATTGGAGCAGCGTGGTGGGTCTAAGCTCTAATTCCCTTTCTCCTATGAGAGTGGAGGCCTGTGCCCAGCAGTGGGACGTTAATAGGCTGTAGTGGTGGTGGTGGTTCGAATGAGTCTCAGGATGGTTTATATTCACAATTGGACCCGGTAGGTGGCGCTGCAGTCGGATTCTAGGTTCACGGCAGGAAAAAGTCTGCCGGGCCCTATAAGAGTATAGATGGTTTATAGAGTCCACAAAAAGAACATATAAAAGTTGTACCAGTGTAAGACGCCTCATTTTCCAGGGCTATGTACTCGTGTCCCCACGGCTACCACGTGGTCGGCCTCCACAGCAGGAGCTGCCAGGCGGACGGCAAGTGGGCGGGACAGGCGCCATCTTGCAAAGAAAACAGTATGTACTTACCATTTTGCTTTTCGCTCCACCTTAGGCTGCATCACCAATTGCAAACAATTCGAATTGCAACCAAACGCTAGCCTATATTGACGTCCAATCTTCTTCTATATAAATAATAATCTATGTTTACATGTTTGTCTATGTGTACCGATGTAGGACGCCTGCGAAGGTTCCTGGCCCAAAAAATCTGAATACTTTACGTAGTATTGCAACGCATGCCGGGTACTTATAAAATTAGCCTATATTATTGCAGACTATAATCTATCTCTGTGCCAAATTTCATCCAGATCCGTTCAGCCGTTCTGGAGTGATTGAGTAACAAACATCCATCCATCGATCCATCCAAGCTTTCGCATTTATAATAATACTTAAATTAGTATAGACTATAGATAAAACCTTCTTTAAGATGGAACAAAAGTTTATCAGAATTATATTCGTAGGTATATCAAAGGGAATATTATTTTATGTTCTGTAAATTATTGTCTGTGTTCGTTATCTGTAATGAATACAGACAATAAAAATCACAAACCAATTGTAAGCTTTACCAATACAAATGATCCTTTTGATATGGAAAACCAACCATGACAACTGCTTGCCGCATCTCGGAAAATTCACTGTATACTTGATAATAAGCTCACAATATCAATCCCAGTGCAGAGAAAACTTTATTTTGATACTAGCTGTGCCCGCGACTTCATCTGCGTGGAATAACTAGTGATTTTCGGCAGCATTTTTAATTTTTTTTTTGCAAATAAAACACATACATACATTAAAATAAGCTATTTACAGCATTTTGCCGACGTCATCACACAAAAACTTTCATCCCCTATTTTGACGCCGTTTAGGGTCAAATTTTTAATGTCGAATTTAACTTTGAAACATACTTTGAATTTCGTATTTATTTATATCTAATCAAAAGCCTAAGAGTCAAGCTTCTAGCTTTAAAAATGATGTAATTTCCATACAAACTTTCATCCCCTATTTCAACCCCTTACAGTCCTTTTAACTCATCAAAAAGTAGCCTATATCCTTTCTCAGGCTCTAAACTATCTATGTACCAAATTTCATTTAAATCAGTTCAGTAGTTTAAGCGCGATTGCGTAACACACAGACAGACAGAGTTACTTTCGCATTTATAATAATATTATATATTATATAAAGTATGGATTGGATGTCAAGGCAAACGGGGTAGGTACAGGGTCTGCAATCAATATCATCCCCGGGGGACTATTGATTGCGGGATTAAATTATCTGCCGAGTGACACGGCATAACGCGTCACAGGCCATCGCTTTATAAACACGTTACCTGCCGTTACGGGTCAAATCGACCCCGGGCTTATTTTCCACAGTAAAAGTAAAGTCAAATACCACCCACAATTTGTAGTCCCACAATTTTATCTGACCCGGTGGCCAAAATGGCAACGAATTTTTATGACTGTTTAGTTTTTTTTTGAAAACTTCTTTGAGCACTTTTTGGTATGGAGTAAAAATTTAGATTCGCGTAAACACGTGGCCGACATGCTCGCGAACAGCAATATGCTCGCGAACATATAAATATAATAGGTACATTCGAAATGATCTTTAATGATAAATTAATTTAAAAATTAATTTAATAAAATAAAAGTTCGTTTCACTTCTATCGGCAGTCATGACTGTAATTTTTTTTTTTTTCATAGATACTAGCGATGCTGTCATCGGGTCTGTGGGACTGAACTTTGCTAGCTGATGCAATGACACACATCACACATGCTATATAATCTTGTGTCTAACAATGGCAAGATAAGGTAGCATATCTTTAAATTGGCAGAATTGTCAGTACAAAATTCAGTCATTCTAAGCACAAAGTTAGTGTGCAGCTTCCACAACAGCCCATTAACGTCCCACTGCTGGGCACAGGCCTCCTCTCTCATAGGAGAGAGGGAATTAGAGCTTTAAACCCACCACGCTGCTCCAATGCGGGTTGGCGGCCTTTAACGACTATTATCATTTATCATGTTAGTGATAATAACCGGGACCGACGGCTTAACGTGCTCTCCGAGGCACGGGGGTGAAACACCGCCAACTTCCTGACTCCGGGCTAGTATTGAGAATTTCCAGCCAGAAAAACCCATTACCCAACTATGGCCCGACCCGGGACTCGAACCCAGGACCCTGTCAGTCACAGTCGAACATGCCAAACACTAGACCAACGAGGCAGTATGCAGCTTGAAAGTAGGTAAATATGAAAAAAATAATTAGGCGTCGACACAATGTGAAGATATAATCTTATCTTCTGCGTCAAGTGCGTAGGAATAGTTCTTCTGTGCTTACTTTTTTCATGAAAAAAATATTGGCCGAAATACTGTCGAGAGAAGTGAAAAGGATTTTTTTTAATTAAAAAAAATTAAAATAAAAACCTTAAGACTAAGGCATTAAAGTTTCATTACGAATGTAGTATATATTTTACATTCAAGACCTTTTGTCTTCGTAACAACGCGAGCATGTCGGTCACGCGAATCCACAAGTTTACCCCCTATCAAAAAGTGCTCAACGCAGCCAAAGAAGTTTTCACTTCAAAAATTAAACCCAAACTCAAAGTATGTTTATTCAAAATTGGTTACTACACAGTACAACTTCTGAACGTCAAGTATGTAAATAAAACTAAAACCCTTGGAGGGTTCCAAACGCGCCATGGTCTGAGAAGAGCCCACAACAAACTTTTGACATTCTAATGCCGGTTGGGGTCGTTTTGCCTCTATACTGCTACGAACATGAGAAAGGGGTGAATTCAGCCCTATAATACACCGGACGGGAGTACACTTAAAATGAAAAGCAGTGAACGTATTAAAAGGTAGATTAAAGCCTACTCGATCACGATTTTGTACAAGGCCCTTTCAATTTATAATCCGTCGATAGATCAAAGTCATGTAGCTAATGGTTGATTGTATTAAAGCCAGGCCTTTTCTTCATTATGCTCGTCTCTTTTAATTTGGGGAGCGATTTGGTGACTTTGATTTGGAAAGATTTATAAAAGAAACTAGCTAATGCCCGCGACTTCGTACGCGTGGATCGAGGTTTTGTGGTTCCCGCGGGAACTCTTTAATTTTCCGGGATAAAAAGTAGCCTATGTGTTATTCCAGACTATAATCTATCTCTGTGCCAAATTTCATCCAGATCTGTTCAGCCGTTGGGGCGTGATTGAGTAACAAACATCCATCCATACATCCATACATCCATACCGACATCCATACATCCAAACTTTCGCATTTATAATATTATAATTAATTAATAATTAATATAAGTAAGATTAAGTAAGATAAGATAAGAAATTCATTATTTACTAGATGTCCACGACTTCGTCCGCGCGGAATAATGTTTTTTAATTTCTCACGAGAACTTCTTAATTTATAATTTTATCCGGGATAAAATAGCATATATTATCCTTCCACGGAATACAACGTATCTCTGTACCAAATTTCATCATAATCGGTCGAAAAGATGGGCCGTTAAAGCGTAGCAGACAGACAAACAGTCAGACATTATATAGCCAGGGCTGAAAATTACGCAAGAAACTCGGTTTTTGCTCTTTTGAAAAAAAATATTAAAATTTCATTAATGTGTAGTAGGAATAAGTTACCGCTGTCCTTAGCATTGCTGAAGCGAGTTGTCTCCACCTAACGACATTTGTTACAATGTACGAGTATGTACCTTTTATGTATGTATTTTTTATTATCGTACCGCAAGGCATCGACAAGGTCTGCACCCCTACGCAGTCGAAATTCCGCGGGCTCGTACGAAGCGCTTTGCTTCCTCGTTTCTAATTCGAACCGCTAGGATATGGAATGCCCTTCCGGCTTCCGTTTTCTCCTCTCGTTTTAATATAGGTACCTTCAAATCAAGAGTGAATAGGCATCTTCTAGGCAAGCGAGCTCCATCTTAGGCTGCATCACCACTTGCATGCAAGTCTGATTGCAGCCAAGCCCTAGCCTATATATTTAAAAAAAAACCTCCATGTTGGTCTTCCAGTATACTGCCTACAACCGCCGACGATCGAGCACGCCCGCCACTCTGCGCTTCCAGAGCAGGCGACCTTCGACCTGGATGCAACAGTGCAGTACAACTGCCACACGGGCTATGCCACCAATGGCTTCCCCCGGGCCAAGTGTCTGGCTATAGACGGGCAGGCGTCGTGGTATGGTCCGGACATTACTTGCGAACGTAAGTCAATTCCTACTAAAACGTATTCACTATAAGTTTTCTAGCATTTGACTACTGATGATACACTTCTAAGATTCATTCGTAATATAGTTCTTGTACTCGTATATCAGAATTTTTGCACGAAAAACGAGTACTATCGACTTCACATTGGAGAGGTCATATGGTACGTTCGCACTGCGAAAAACGTACGTGCGAATTTTATCCTCGTGATTTAAATTTCGCGTACGGATTTCACCTATTCCGCACTGCGAATGCGGTGAGCGTTATACAACTCCGTACAGCACGGACACTAGGCTAGGCGGAGGCTTTTTTTATCCACTACAAGTTAGCCCTTGACTGCGATCTCAGCTGATGGTAAGTGATGATGCAGTCTAAGATGATAGCGGGCTAAGCTGTTAGGGGCACAGTTATGTTGAACCCATACTCCTATACGGTTTCCACACGGCACCGTACCGGAACGCTAAATCACTTGGCGGCACGTCTTTGCCGGTAGGGTGGTAACTAGCCGCGGCCGAAGCCTCCCACCAGGCCAGACCAGGGAAAATTCAGAAATTATAAATTCCCAAATTGAGCCTGCCGGGGATCGAACCCGGGACCTCCGCACGTTAAGACAACAGCGCTACATACTGCGCAACGGAGGTCGTCATGCTTTCTGCTTTCTTTCATACGTCAGGCTTTCTTGTGTTACAGAATTGCGAAAAAAAATCACGCGAATGTTTTCCATTGTTCTAAGCCTAGCGTTTCCTTAGAATTCTTTGTTTTGAACAGTGGTATTATTGTCCCTTACAATTTTGCACATGCAGGAATAGCAAATATAAGATTTCCTGTCTTTGTAAGCACATTTCATTCTGCTGTCTTGAAATTCTAAGTAGATACTCGTAGACTACCACTTTTACGCTGCCACAATATATAATCACATACAGTCGGTATTTTTGAGCTACCATACTTACAACGTTTGTCTTGTTTGTTTGGTCATGCATATTTAAAATTCTTTTTTTGGAACATTGACTGTATTTTAAATTTAATTTGGCTACGGTTCCTTCTTTCTCTGCGTTGTAATAATTGCTGAGGATCCCTTTCCATTAATCTCTTATTGGTAGGAGTTCTCTTGGGATAATAGTGCAGTGGGTTCCTAGGTCCTTGGCTACGGTTAATAATTATAGTACTAAAATTAAATCAATTTCTTCGCCAGCACGTTCCTGTGGCGAACCAGGAGACGTTCCACACGGATGGGTAACCGCTGACTGCCACACCTTCGGATGCCGAGCAGTGGTGCAATGCGGACAGGGCTTCGAGCTGGTTGGGAAGGCAGAACGCTACTGCCAAGCTGACGGCTTCTGGGCACCAAAGGAACTGCCGACTTGTGTCCGTAAGTAGATTGCCATGACTGTCTATATTTTTAAAGGATTTCTTGATGAGTCTAAAATGTGTGGAAGCTTCTATGAACATTAAAATTATGCTGAATTGTGTATCCAGTGATTCAGAGGTAAAAGATGGTTGAAATAATCATAGAAATCTCTTTGATGTCTCAGATGAATCTATAATTATTAATATGAGATCTTTTTCCTGTGAAAAGTTTTTGGATGATTTGATAATATCTTCAAAAAAAATTAACTCTTACAGAGTATACCGATTGTGTTTTCAGATAAGCTTTCGATTGGATTAGGCTCATCATTGAATCCAAATTTTTTAAACCTTATTGCGTTTGGCATTGCTTCGTGACAATGTAGTTGCCGATTTCAGTGTCGTTCATTTGGAATGTGTGCATGGTTTTCGATATTTCGTGGATTATATAAATGTTCTCGGTGACTAGTTGGCATGGCGCTTGGTATTTCAATATTATCATGGCTATCACCAGCAATATCATTGTCATGACGCAATTGGATTGGATCCCCCACTTGTATTATGTTTTCTATATCTACTTTTTTATCACAGTTTTTACTGATTGCTTTTTAAAAATCTAACAATATATAAATTTAAGCAGATGTTAATAGTATTGCTTAATCTAAATAATTAGAGATAAAATTTTTAACATTTTCTTCTATTTCAAAACCTACTTTATCTTTTAAAAGTTTTATTCTTAAAATTTTCTTTGTTTCCGCTAACTTTATTGAAATATTTCATGTAACAAGTGGGGCGTCCTCAAAAAGTGAGTTGTGATTAATAAATTTAAAATCATCTTTTTTCTCCTTTCCTGCTGCTATAAAGAAGGAGAGAAGGGGACAGTTTGAATTAATTTTGTAGTATTGTATAGAATTGTTGTTCTATGAAATTAGTGCAATATTTCTGAGAGTCAAAATTTTCATGGCCATGGTAACCAAAATTATGACAAATACCTTTACTGCCTATAGCCTACAGTTATTGCTACTTGTATGTAGATGAGTTAATGATGTTTGTAGACGAAGCTTAACTGTTGAACTTATTGTCAATTTCTTATCTCTTATATTCATTACTTCTTGAGGTAAATACTTTATATTTACTGTGCTGTAGCGAAATAAAGGTAAACTATCTACTCTTGTTTTATTTCCAGTTTTGCATGCAGCTTCCCTATTTGATTTTGCTTGACAATGGTAATCAGTTTACAATGTGTTCTATTTTCTTGTTTGTTAAAATATGCAAACCATAACAAGTAAATTTAAAAGTATTTTGTAAAACATATTATCTAACTGTTCTTAATGAAATTTATCAGCAACATTAAATCTATTCAATTTAAATATACTATCTAGAAAATTCAATTAGCAGTAGGTTGCATTGTATTATTTTAACGCACTACTATTTTTTTTGTGATCATGAACGTAAGTATTTTCATTCAGTAATGGACTGTCATCCACAAAATAGTGAAAAAAATACTAATAAATCTCACGATGCTCAACTTATAATTTATCTTTTGATAATAATTAACTTACGAAACTTGGGGATTTTAATTTTCAAAAAAGGATATGAACTTTTGTGATTAATATACGAAATTGGATTACTTAAATTATATTCAGTGGCGTGCCATCCGGGCATAAATGCATAGAAGGACTTTTAAAGGCATTTGTTACCAATGTAGAAGAAGAAGAGAATGTCTTTTTAAATACATTCTGATTTAAAAATCAAATGATTCTACCACTAGTTCGGAATATAGTATTACCTATGTATCGTATATTTTGTGCTTTATGTATAACATTTATGCCGCGCCACTGATAATGTATTATGTATTACAAGATTAATAAAAAAGACATAGCAGCATACACAAGTGACTTTAATGCGACGCCTGTCGCCATCTAGTGGTGACGCAGGTGCAGTGTCCGCCTCCAGAGGCGCCCAGACATGGGAAAGCGGTGTACACCTCTTGTGCCTACAACTCGGTGGTTTCCTACGAGTGCAAGTACGGTTACCGCCTAGTTGGAGACGCTACGAGACGATGTGGCGCTGATAAGAAGTGGTCTGGGACTCAGCCTGTGTGTAAAGGTAAGTAGTGATTGATTTTGGCTTGCTCTTATAACTTCTTTATGTAGAGGTTCGAAAGTATGTAAAACAAAAATTTATAATATAAAACTTACCAACGAAGTTTGAGAAGTTTTCCACCCAAAATTGTAAATAAGCTAAAAAATAATGTGAGATCGGCCCCGAATGTTTAGGCATAGCATAGTTTAATCAAGTTAAGATTTTTTATTGATAGATTTTTAAATATAAATAATAAGATTATTTGCATACACCTAGAAAATACACTATAGTTTCTCAGGTTTTTGAAGCGAAGCTTTTTAATCTGTTGAAAGGCATGGCTTCGAAAATTCGATTACTTCGAATCAATTATTCTATTTGAGATAGGTCATAGCCATAGGACCACCACAATAAGCTCAAAGTCGTTGGCTCATTCTATTGCCTATATGACAGATGAAATCTAAATCCATACTTAATATTATAAATGCGAAAGTGTTTCTGTCTGTCTGTCTGTCTGTCTGTCTGTCTGTCTGCTACGCTTTCCCGGCCCATCTTTTCAACCGATTTTGCTGAAATTTGGTACAGGGGTAGATGGTATCCCGGGGAAGGACATAGGCTACTTTTTATCCCGGAAAATTAAAGAGTTCCCGCGGGAATCAAAAATCTTAATCCACGCGGACGAAGTCGCGGGAATCATCTAGTTACTTATAAACCCCATGCAGTATATTATATACAGTCTGGACGTGCGAAGCTTTGCTTCAAGCGGTTGTCTCGCGATACCTCTAGCATACCTTTCCGGCTGCAGAACGCAAAGAACTAATTTTGTTTAATAGTATACTTGTTTTTCATCATTTTAGAAATAAACTGCGGTCACCCCGGACAGCTCTGGAACGGTTGGCTGGAGAACATATCATCCGGCACTGGGCTAGGGGCATCGATAATATTCCGCTGCCAGGACGGCATGAGGATGGAAGGCAATGGCTCGGCGATATGCCAAAGCGACGGCACTTGGAGTCATCCACTACCGCAATGCTTAGGTGAATTTTCATCACAATTTTTTTATTTATTGAATAAATAGTACTGCCCACATTACTGCCCAGGCCGGAAATAAAGCAATTTACGGCCTGGGCAGTAATCTACATATTAAAGTCTATATCTAGTCTTTTTTTTCTTAAACGAGGCCGTGAATTGCTATTTCGACCGAGACTTGTATAGTATTTTTCTGTAATATGCGAGGAAACAATAAACAAAAAAGAGCTTTTCTATGATGATGGCTGTGACTAACCTTAACTCATACTATAACATAAATGATCTGATTTCTTAATTGAAAATTAGCGGCCAGTAAATAATCAATTTATGTAGGTTGCTTTTTTAATGATGAAGCATTTTTCGAACAAGTAGGAGAAAAAACATACGAGTATATTATGGTCAATTCTGTGTAACACAATCTGTAAAATAAACTGACAGCTATAAATCTAGGTAGTTATGTCCCTTTCCAATTGGAGCATTATGAAAGGGATGGTTATATAATTAGAGTATTTTAGTTTAGAGATTGTACTAAACAGAATTGGCCTCAAATAACCTAGAATGAATAGCTATAAAACTACCAAATCTCTTCCAAAGCATAGCTGCGTAGTCCCAGGTACAAAAATGTTTTTTATGTTCTAGCCCCATGCGTGGTTCCTCATGTAACACAAGGAAAAGTAGTTCTAATGGAGAACAGGACTGGAGAAAATGAAACGCAGGAGCATACGCAAATAGTGGGCAGCTCGTCTATGGTGCAGCATGGTATTGTTTACATTACTTTACTGCTGTATTCAGATCTTAAGGCCCTGTGTAGCGTAAAAGGGGGTTTTTAAATGCAGTGTATCTATCAAATGGTGACATAATGTATGCTTGTAAAAATAATGTGCTGTTTTCAAGACCGTTGAGCAGCCATTGACGCATCTCAAAAAACAATTTAAAAAAAATCTCTGCATTGAAATTTATTTTAAACACACCTCTTAATTTACCTTTTAAAGCAATTTTTCTCCTTATTGATGTCAATAATTAGCTCTAGAAATATAAGATAAAATTCATATTTCTAAATCAAACACATTGTCGGTTTCATTTGTATTGAAAAGTAAATATTAATTTTTTTACAAATTATTTCATGCATTTTTTGCGACATGCGCTTGCTCGATTTCACCCCGCGCGCCTGTGTTTTTCATCTCGTGAGCTCACAGCGCCTTAAATGACTCTTCCATCTAGAAGCTGGACCATTCGGCCTGGCGCCCGAGCCTCACGATGTGTCACAGGGTCCATAAGAGTATAAGAATGTGGGGAATATAATAGTGCACTTATATTTATTAAGAGCATATAATTTGTGTAATATGTAATAGACTGCTGTGGCTGAATTTCATTAGAGTTTTTTTCCTGTTTTTAACCGATTTTATGTCCTCCATTAGTCAAGTAATCACAACTCTTTGTCTTACTATTATCTCATCACATTTCTGTTTCCTTTTTATACGACTGCCTGAAAAAAGGAATATATTGTTTTCAGGGTTCACGTATGTATGTGAGTTTGTATATTCCACCATAACTTCTATACACCTGAACCGATTTAGATAAATGAGGTATCGTTAGAATCCCTAACTTATTCCGGGTGACATAGGCTAGAAAAAATTAAAAAAAAATTGATGGGGTAACCATGGTCCCGCATTAAAGACTTAAGTTGAAAAAAAAATCGAAAATAAGATTAACTATATAATCATCATCTAGAAAATCAATGGTGAGATCGCAGTCAAGGGCAAGCTTGTAGTGGATAAAAAAAAAAATGATGAGTAGATTCCAAAAATATATAACACTATAGTTCAATATCCAGCGATTCACAAAAAAATATCATTTAATAAAAATGTGAATAAGATTCCAAAGGTTAATACGGGCTACTGCAGAGCAGTCGTATTTTTTAATAATTTTAATTATATTCACTTGTTCCGAAATTTATATCCTCCATGTAACTTTTCAGGAGAAATGATTATGGTGGATTGTGAGAAGGATTACGAGTTTCCGTCCAGTCAAGTTGCTGTCAGTTGCAATAATGGAACTTGGACCCAAATTCCAAGATGTGAGCCCGCCAGGTTTGTTCATAATACCCTATTTATACCTACCCTCAATTTATTTCTAAGTCCCACATCAGTCCGCATTTAATGCCCCGAAGGCACTAATTAGCGTCATGTGTTAAAGTGCCACTACCTTTTCAAGTTTTTCTTCCCAGCTTCATCTGCGTCGTCACGTTACACTGGCGAGATTGCAGCTCAGAGGTGCAATCATGTAAGGATTGCCGATCAAATCGTTAAAGTTCGGTTTCAAATTAAATAAACTATAACATTATTGAATTAGAGCTCAATTTCGTGTATCAATTCTTATACGTTTAGGGTATCGTACATACCTAAACGTATAAGAATGGATACACGAAACTGAGCTTTAATTCAATGCTGTTATGGTTTATTTTACTTTTAAGCCGAGCTTTAACGATATGATCGACGATCACCTCTGAACCTGACTGTTAAGAAAATTAAATCTAAACCTTTATTTAGAAAAAGAGTTCTTTAACTTTTGTCGCAAAATAGTTATTTAGCAATTAAAATGTTTTTTTATATCCACAATTAGCCCTTGACTGCGATCTCATCTGGTAGTAAGTGATGATTCAGTCTAAGATGGTAGCGGGTTAGCCCGCTGACTACTGTTAACGGTATGTCAGTTGTATTAAACGCATACTCCAATTCGGTTTCTACACGGCATGGTACCGGAAATCGCTTGGCGGCTCGTTTTTGTCGGTAGGGTGGTAACTAGGCACGGCGGAAGTCTCCCACCAGAATGATTTTGATTTATCTCAATTTCTACAGATGCAAAAAGATGCCAAAGTATCCTCGCTTCGGTATGGTTATAGCGCCAAAAACGGAACATGGGATGAAAGCGCGATTCAGATGTAGGGACGGTTTTGAGTTGAAAGGCAATCCAATAGTTATATGCTCGTATGGTTTATGGAGTGGAGAAGCGCCTAAATGTGAAGAAGGTATTCATTTAATGCTTATAGTTTTATAAGAAACCCTTGTCATGTGTTTATCTTCCAAATATAAAATATTAACTGACAATGTTCAGATAACAAGTGCTGGCTAAACTTGTCATTTTTTTACACGCTTTTTATTAGCTTCAGACGTATATATGTTAGTATGTAACGGAATCTTTGAACATGATTTTGACCCCCTTTAAAATGTCGGATTAACTCGAAATTGGACCGATGACAATCCAATATTTTAAACAGTTTTACCCGTTATCCTTACTAGGATAATCAGGATTAGCGATTTTTTGTTTTCCTGAGACCCGGAGTGTCTGCGTCAAAAGCGTGTTTTTTAGTTTTTTTTAACTATTATTATTTATATTATATAGCCGTCTCTAAAGTAAAGATTGTTTTTCTGTAAAATAGTCTCCCACTAAGAAATGATAAGTAATCTGAAATTCCATTAATTTGAAGCCGAAGTGGATCAGTTATTTATAATATTCTGATGATTAGAATGATGTTTAAGGAGCGGTCATGGTCGCTGGAAACTTATTAATGCGTTTGTTTCCGTTTTTCAGTATTCTGTCCATTTCCTGGTTATATAGAAAATGGAAAAGTCCTTCTTGTCGGTAACATGGGATTGTACGATTACCGTCCATATGTAAAAAAGGTAATATTTCATCACCCCTCACCAAATAATTAAAAACAAATTGATAGTAGTAGACGTAGTAGTATAAGTCTTTATTGCATCTTAACACGTAGTACAAAATTATGCATAGGTACAATACAGAAGACAGGAAACTGTGGTAAAGCGCAAAGGAGGCCTTATCACTAAAGTGATCTTTTAAAGGCAACCCGAGCGTACAAAGCTGATGACACTGGGTCTAGGAGCTCATGTGGTCGATGCACATTAAAGAAAAAAAAAAGTAACAAACGTGTAAAATAAAATATAGGTACTTACATAAACACACATACTATATTTTACATAAAAATTACATATATAGATAGTAATACATACTATTCATCCATTAGATAATATTTATCATCAAAACATAGAGGTAGATTGTAATTTTAGTTTTGAAATGTTCTTACAGGTAGTAAATAATAAACAGATAATGTATGAATGTGACAAAGGGTATGTGTTATCCGAGGGTCCTCCCGGAGCGACATGTATTGGTGGACACTGGAGTCCGAGAGAACTACCCAAGTAAGAAAACGATTACTCTTTATTTATTTTCTACTTATTACCCTGATTAACTATACGTATAAAATGGCTGACTCACATATATATCAATGTAGTACTACATACAATTCGAATAGCTAAACTCAACTAAATGATTTATCTATAACGTAGAGAAAATCATAAATAAATCCATCCATCCCTCCATCAGCCTGTATTCGTCCACTGCTGGACATAGGCCTTTTGGAGAGTGCGCCACCACACACGGTCCTCCGATTTCCTCATCCAAAATAAATGAGTATGAGAAATTCCATTACATCCGGGGCTGTTCAGATAGTTATGTATGTAACTCTATATAATATGCTACTGTTAAATATTTTTCAGATGCACACTTTACCAACATCCACGTATCAGATGGAGTCGTAGACGTAGATCAATACCAGAACCAGAAATTCGTCATAAAAGATCCGCATTTCTCCGACAGTATTACAGCAAGCTGCGAAGACAGTCGGACTTTTCACAGGAACAGATAGATGAGTTATATGACAAGTACAATCATGATAACCAAAAGCCAACACTAAGGCATGCGAACTTTAAGCTAATGAAAAAGTTTGATTCCGATTTAGAAATAGAAGACGGTGATTTAATAGGATCAGAAGTACCCAATGGAGAAAATTTTCCGACTGCCGTGTACACCGTTTACAATGTACATGGCGAACCCATAGGGCATAAATTCTACTCCTATCAACCGGTTTACGAACCAGAAGACGATGAATTAGTTCATCGAGTTGATTCGTCAGAATATGAAGATTCAGGAGAACTTGAAAATGATTCACATATAACTATACTTAAAGGTGGAACATTCCCTGATCACGATGTCGAAAATGACAATGAAATATCTGAAAATATTAATAAATTGAAACATCAATACTTTGAAAGATATTTCGATAAAAGAAGAAAAAGGTTTTTAAATTCCAAAAGTGGTGAAGCTATGAATAAAAATGTTGATATTGAACTTAAAGCTACTGATAGTAATAATATACAGATAACTACACAGGTAGCTAAGACTAAACCTAGACAAAAACGTTACATAAATTTAGAAGAGTTTGATACGCAAATATCAACCACAAACTCGATACCACAAGAATCAAAAACATCAGTTGATCTTAACAACGAAATGCTTAAAGTAATACCTTTATCAACCAGGTCGCAGAAAACAACAACGCGTGAAATTATTGAAAAAGAAATGGCAGTCATTCCATTACAATATAATAACACCAATTCTACAGAACTAGGTAATAGAACAGATAAACGTGAAAAGAGAACGAGTAGAAAGACCGATAGATTAAATCAAACCACAGCAACGGTACCTAAAACGTAAGTATTAATTTTAATCAAGATTTCTGTCAATTTTAATGTCCGAATATGAAAATTTATAGTATTTAATGAAAAGTAGCAATGATTTATCCTTTTCAAAACTGTTTGCCCCTATACTATCTATTATACAAAGTTTATTAAAATAAATAGAGAACAAATTACACTTACAGAGGCCGCGAAGGCAAGGGGGGTCGAAATCGACAATCACAAAAAAATACTGAGGAAGAAACAGGTCAAAGTGTTGAAACGAAGGATGGTTCAGATGGAGGTAGCAAGAATGGGACAGAAAGAGGCAAAAAAGGGAGACCGAAGAGCCCATGTGAACCAATAAATAGTGAACCTTACGTTAACATCGAGGTTGTTAAATATGGCCGCGATCCTAACAACACTTTTAGTTCAGGTAAGTCTAGTGGACGCCAAACTGAAACGAACCGTGACATCAGCTGTGACCATATTCATTTCATATTACTTAAATATAATGTTTCCAGGAACTATTGTCAGAGTAGCTTGTGGAAAAGGCTATGGTCTAAACTTGGAACCAAATGCGACAGCCAAATGCGTGCGAGGTAGATGGAAACCAGAAAAGCCAAATTGCGAAATCTGTAAGTGTAACTCAAACTCATATTTTTTATTCAAATAAACTTATTAAAAGTGCTTTTGAATCGTAGAGTCAATCTACCTCTAGTTCGGAATGACATTCCTACCGAGAATAACCAGCATGAAACTCGGTGGTTGATTTTTTGAAAAAAAAACATTTACAATTACATTAATGTGCTGGAGCGAGTCAAATCCATGCTCTTTTATCATTTACATAATCTAGTTACAACAGTATATAACACATCACTCACTTTCACTCTCGAGTGTATTTCACTGCAATGGAATGATTGTATAAGTCCCACCAATCTGACCCGGTGGCCAAAATTTGAACTATTTTTTATGCCTTTGTTCTTATTTTATTTTTAATAGATACTAGCGACGCTGTCACCGGGTCTGTTAATTTTTTGGCCTGATACACAAACTTGATTTTAAGATTTTTCTGTTAGTGAGTAAGAATCACATACGTGACATTGGAATTCTTTCGAACAAAAATCGTTTTGGTTTACAGTGCCTTGCCATGTGCCTTCCACTGAATATGGAATATATACGATGTCACCAAACTCAAACCCGACTGGTATGGTATCAGGACTTACTCAAGGAGATGAGAGGGAACTGAACGAAACTGACCCGGTGCCTAACGGTCAGGTTGTCCACTTTTCCTGTGAATATGGGTAAACTGCATATTATACATATTATTAAAATTAACTGCATATTATTTAAATGAGTGAAATACTGTATTTGAGGTGATTATGATCGAAGACACAACATTGATTTTAAACATAACTTATAACGCCTATAAAAATTAAATAGCAATGACATTGCAAGCCATGATAATGATAAATCATTCCGTTGACTACTTATACTTCATAAAGTTATTCACATACAATAATATATACAGTTCTTACACCTCAAAAGCTTACCAGATTCATTTATATTTTGACTAGATACAACGTACAAGGACCAACAAATCTTCGATGCTGGCTTGGCGAATGGGCTGTAACAAGCATGCCAGAATGTGTGGCAGGTAAGCTAGCCTGCATTGAAATCATAATTTAACGACAAGACTCGTTTCGGTAAGATATCCTAAATTGTTACAATGTCGTTACTAAAAAGTCAAAACTTATCATTCTTTACAAAGATATATTACCTCTACAAATTTTCATTAAGTAACTATTGTTCCAAAACGTGTTCAGAAATAATATGCTTTCGTTTGCGAAACCCTGCATGTCGTTATATTCATGAAAAGAAGCTTAAGACTCTCTAAAAATAAGCTTATCAGCTTTATCAAAACTGACACAACACTATACTTCTTCCGTATACAATATTTTCACCTTCATTTACAACATGAAACCAGTTAACTTTTTAACGCACAAAATCTTAATCCCATTTTCTCAGCCAGTCATTATTGATGTCTGGAAGAGATGGTCTTTAAGTTTTTTATACTCTTCTATGCTTTTTGTCTTCATTTTCTTCATACTCTCATTCATAATTGTTCCGTGCCAGCACCCTGTGAGCTCCCAATCCTGCATGGTGCAACATACGAGGCGGGCTACCGTGCCGGTCTCACTGTCGCTCATGCATCATCTGTTAACATTGCCTGTGAAACTGGGAGATCTCCGCCAGCCACACTCAACTGTCATTTGGGAAGGTTGCAACCTACTGTCCTCGATTTCTGTAGACCATTAGGTTTGTACCCTGAAAATACCTTTCATCATTAAGTTTTCTCACTGTCATAAATTCTGTATCATTCTGTTTCATAAGAACAACGGTAAACGAACATAATTTAAATAACCTTTGCAGCTAATCTGTCTCGACCTCGGCCAACATCCGAATACCAAAGTGGTTCAGATATAGTAAGAGAAGACATTTCAGAACTGGAACCAGATTTCCAAGGAAAAGGCGTGGTCGAGTGTGGACCTCCTGCTAGGTAAAGAACTCTTCATGACAAATATCTTAATATTTATGGTCTCTTTTGCCCCGATTATTTCAATATTAATCTCTGTAAATTTAATTCAATTGATACTTAAAATAAAAATTGCTTTTCAAAATTTATCATCTAGGGCAAAAGAGATTCCCTGTTCGAAATAAAGTTATTAATCTAAATATTTGTCGATTATCTTTAAGTGCGCTTTCATTGGAGCTTTTGTGGACGTTATATTTGTTTTATATAATGGCAGTTATTGATATTTTATGCGTACCTTTATTTTTGCCTTTTAGAGGCTAATTTTGGACCATTTGCTGTCTATATTCATTTGGATTGTTATATAAATATTTAAATCACAGGCTCAACATGGTCCTACGCTTTAAATGTGTTCTGTTACATTATTTTCAGTTTTATTTCTAATTTGCTAATTTAGTAAATAAAAAAATGAAATTAAGTGTAAGTTGTGTTCAGTGTCACATAATGTATGAACACAACTTTCATGAATCGAAGCCCAATGAAAAATGGGAAGCGACAAAAAATAATGTTTTTGCAAAGTCTGCGTTTCTTATTTGCTGGCTGGAAAGACTGAAGGGAACCCAGGCGTTCAGGGATGCCAAGCCCTGGTGAGAGCCTTCTAGGTTCGGACTTTTGCTTTAACTTCATCATATTTCTGATCATCATCAACATCCAAATCAATAGCTTCATCACTTTCATCCACTGGAACACTATCATTCAAAACGTCACCATTTTCGGTGAATTATTTTCCAATAATTGTATTTATTTCTTCAGTAAGACTTTTTCATACATTTGGTTTTCTAGATTTACTCTTTGACTCGGTCTTAGTCATTACGACGATATCAAAATCCTCAGGAGGCAGGGCTTAGTTTGAAACTTTATATGTGTGAGAATACTGAGACAGCTACATCGCTGTTTTTGGCTTTTTCCTTTCTGTCTTGGCCGAGCTTGCGTTATGTTGCGATTTTTTGGCGAATTTCTCTTATAATAGCTGCATGCTGTTTAAAAATATGGGAGGGTTCTGATCTGTGTTGATTTTTTGTTTATATTTATTAACATTCTTACTATTTCCTTATTCTGAAGCTTTATTATGTACGCATTTTAGTTTACCTTTCAAAATTCCAATTAGGGTGCAAGGAACTCTTATTTATCGCGATGGATCTGAAGTGAACGAAACTGTAGAAATGGCTGGATACCCTCATGGAACAGAAGTGACGTTTAGATGTATTGCATCCATAATGGGAGAAAAGACAACTTGGAAGCTAATCTGTGAACATGGCAACTGGGTGGGAAAAAGTTTTAGTTGCGGTAAGTTTGAATTATTTATGACAAATTGTTTTTTTTTGATGATTTAGCCTACGTAATGTACTAGAGATAAATGTTATGAGGATCTCATGAGGAATGAAATATTTTGCAGTTTTAAAATCACTCGGAAATCACTGAATCTATTTATATCTGAGTGAGTGTAAAATGAAGTAAGAAAACATATAAGCTTTTGTCAAACAAAACTAGCTTGTTCCGATTATACAAGTATTCAAAGGATACATAAACCAGGCCACAGAATTTATAATAATATAACCTTCATTGACTGATTAATTTACTGATATAACTAAATATTCGACGTTTGTAAAGTCTTTTTCTATAGAATAAATTGTCTTGCAGAAGATTTGGAAGCGCAAAGCGAGGAACTCCTCAGCAACAACAGCTGTACGTTCATAAATGAGGAACCTCATGTGGTATCCTTCTTCAATGACCTTGAGATTACGGAGACGGTCGATTTCCCCCCTGGTTCAGTCATTATTTCAAGGTATTTTAAGTTTAAGGTGTTTTAAGATATTTGAGACATCTCGTATTGTATAGTTCTATCATTTCAAATGTTACTTATTATTGAAGTGAAAAGTTTTCACTGAAAACTTCTTTAGCACTTTTTGGTACGGGGTAAACTTGTGGATTCGCGTAACCGACATGCTTTAAATGTGTTCTGTTACATTATTTTCAGTTTTATTTATAATTTGCAAATTTTGTAAATAAAAAAATGAAATTTTAATTTTTAGTTTAAGGTGTTTTAAGTTATTTGAGACATCTCGTATTGTATAGTTCTATCATTTCAAATGTTACTTATTATTGAAGTGAAAAGTCTTCACTGAAAACTTCTTTAGCCGCGTTGAACACTTTTTGGTACGGGGTAAACTTGTGGATTCGCGTAACCGACATGCGTCATCGACATGCTCGCGTTGTTACGAAGACAAATGCTCTTAAATATAAATATAGTATATTCGTTTTGAGGTTTTTTTTCTTGCACATCATATTGGACTTTCATTTCTTCCGATTCTAAGAAAATCAATTCGTTATTAGGTACTTAATTCATCACATGAAAGTTAAAACTTCTGGCTCATTATTATAAAATGGCATTGCATTCTAATGAATCGCATAACTATGATTTTTATATCTCGGCCTTTCAATGTTTTCAATATTGCAATATTTTGTAAGGTTAATACTGAAAATACGGTAGTCTAGATTAGGCAAATTTAAATTACCAGGTGCAGTGACATTGGAAAATATGCCATAACCGGATCTCAAGTTCGAAGATGTGTCGGCGGCTCGTGGGATGGAGTTAAGCCCACTTGTTTTGGGCTCAACCAGGAGAATGATTATGCGAGTAAGTTTATAAGTAATTTCTCATCAGCAAAATGACTAATGTAAAATTAATCAATCAGAGGCCCAATTTTCCAAGAAAATAAAATAATAATAAATAAATAAATAAAAGCTTTATTGTATCTTATTGCTAGAATTTACACATTTAAACACTTATCAACTAAATCCTAAAAGAAAACAAATAAATAAATATATAAAATCTAACAATATACAATGGGAAGCAAACTCAGCATTACTGAGCATTGATAACAATGCTCAGCGCTGGTTTTCGGTTTGCTCCGGTTCTATTTGATTGTACAAAAAATTGCGCTGCGCCCTTTGCCTTATATTTAGACTAGTTATATTATACATATTACACAACTAACTTATAAAAACAAAAAAAGATATAAAACTTAAACCAAAAATACACGCCCAACAAAAAAAAAAAAAAAAAAAAAAAAATCGTTATCATTTGAGAGCTTAAAACGTATTACTCGAACTGTTTAAGGAGTTCATACATGCATTTTGACGTGCAGGCATCTATGAACTCCTTAAACAGGTCGAATTATCCGTTTGCCAAACGATACGATTACGATTGTGTTGAATACATACATGTCATCCAAAATAAGCAAAACAAGTCGTCCCCCCCCCCCCAACGTATTATGTAGGTTCTAGGTCAGCGTACTCCACTTTAGGCTGCATTGTCACATAAGCATTTTGCCATCATACCACAACTTAACTTGTGCTTGATCACATCTTTATTCTTCTTTCCAGTGGAGAAACCACCAACAATCCTGTTCCGTTATTCGGAAGGGCCAATCGCACAAACCAACGACGGAAAATTGCTCGTGTACCCTGGCACCATATTGCACATGGAGTGTCTTTGGATGAGGAGGTTCGGCAACCCGAAGTGGAATGTCACACTTAATGATCCAGAGTAAGTTGTTTGCGACAGTCGTTAAAGTAGAACAGCTTGTTTCAACGTTTAAATTATCCTGAGTGATGTTCATTATAACTATAAATATACCCCGGTTATAACTTACCTCCCCCTCCACTTCAACACCCATCGCAGAGAGCTTTACGGCAGGCAGCCCGCAGTCCTTCAGCTGCCGCGTCGCGCGTACAGGCTCATGACTAAGGGCCCCGGACGGATTCGAAACTAGTCTTCTAGTTTCTAGTTCACTACCGGCCCCTTATGAGTCTGTTCGCGATATACGGCAGCTGAACGATGACTGCGGGCTGCCTGCCGTAACGCTCGTTGCGAGGGGTGTTGACCCAACCCGTCATATATATTTTTATTGAATATTGAACGTTTTCATACGTCAGATTTAAGGGAAAATCTATTTCTACCTTTAGGTTAGACAAAAAGCACACAGAGGGCTGGACGACAGACCCTGGACGGGACAGCCAACTGGAGTACCGGCTGAGCATCATCAACGCTGTGAAGGAGGACTCTGGCATATACCGCTGTGAAACACCAGCCAGACAGAGCCATCAAGTGGAGATCATTGTTGAGGGTAAGCTTAATCAAATGGTCAGGTTACTATTTATATTTTTTTAAGACATTTATTGGAAACACTGGCTGTTGGCCCGCGTGAATTGAGATTTTTTGGTTCCCGCTAGAACTCCTTAATCCGTAGCAGAAAATATTTTTTTATTAACTTGATGGTGCCGGCCATGTGCCGGCGACTTCGTTCACGTTAATTTTTTCTCACTCTCATCCAGTATTTCTATTATTGTTTTCTCCTTAGGTTGCCTGGAAAAGGTCGCTTCTTAGCGATAAGGCCGCCTATTCTACAGCATTTTCCTTTAATGTATGGATGTGTTCTTCTGTTTTGTATTTTGTGAAAGTGTATTTTCATGATTTCATTTGTTTTTTTTATTCTCACAGAAACTTCCTAATTTTTCAGGATAAAAAGTACCAGTGTGTTATTCCAGGCTATAATCTATCTCTGTGCCAAATATACAGATCCATTTAGCCATTATGGCTCGATTGAGTAACAAACATACATCCATCCAAACCTTCGCATTTATCATCAATCATATTAGTATGATTAATCCAGGTATAATAAAGTACGTACAGACGACCTCCGTGGCGCAGTGTGTAACGCTGTTGCCTTAACGTGCGGAGGTCCTGGGTTTGATCCCCAGCAGGGTCAATTTGGGAATTTATAATTTCTGAATTTTCCCTGGTCTGGCCTGGTGGGAGGCTTCGGCCGTGGCTAGTTACCACCCTACCGGCAAAGACGTGCCGCCAAGCGATTTAGCGTTCCGGTACGATGCCGTGTAGAAACCGAAGGGGTATGGGTTTAATATAACTGCCATGCCCCTTACAGGTTAGCCCGCTACCATCTTAGACTGCATCATCACTTACCATCAGGTGAGATCGTAGTCAAGGGCTAGCTTGTAGTGGATAAAAACAAAAACAAAACGTATTGCAGATGTCCACTGTCCCCCGCTGCCGATTCGCCGAGGTCTCGTGGCCAGCACCTCGGGCACCCAGCTCGGCACTGAGATCAGGTTCTCGTGCGCCAACGGGAACGCCCTGCTCGGCCCTCCGACCCTCGTCTGTAGAGCTTCCGGCAACTGGAGCGCTCCGTTGCCTGTTTGTGAAAGTAAGCCATTATTATTTTACTATTTTAACGTTTAAACTATTGCGAGTGATATTCCTTTTAACTATACATAACCACCGGATAAGCCCACGTGTTATGTCGAAACCCGTTCGGCGCCCTTATTCATGATCCGGTTCGCGTGACGCTGCCGCTGACTGACTGCGGGCCGCGTAACATAAAGCTCGGGGTGTTGATAAACTCACGCGTTATTTTCCTACATAACATGTGAGTTTATCCGGTGGATATGTTTAGTTAAATTTATTTTACTAGATGATGCCCGCGGCTTTGTTTGCGTGAATTAAGGTTTTTGATTCGGGAACTCTTTCATTTTCCGGGATAAAATGTCCTATGTTCTTTTCCCAGGCTGCAACCTACATCTGTACCAAATTTCGTCAAAATCAGTTGAACAGCTGACGGGTCGTGAAAGCGTAGCAGAGAAACAGAAGAAAACACACTTTCGCATTTATAATATTATATAGTATAGATTTTTAAGGTTCTGAACCTCAAGAGGAAAAACGAACCCCTATATATCTATAGGATCACTTTCTTGTCTGCCTGTTAACACCCTTTTTCTTGGGAACGCGTAGAGGTATCAAGTTGAAAAACAGTCTCACAGCACAAGTAAAGGATAAAAACTGACGAATCACTTGCTTCAAATGGTGAAGGGATACCCCTCTCTCGGTGAACTCTCGTTCTTCATAGTGTTTTTTTTTATGTTCATGTTTTTGAAAGTATGCGAATTCTGCCAATCCGTGCTTAGCCAGCAAGGTGGACTAAGAAAAGAAAATAACTACTCAAGCTCAGTATTGAGTGAGGTTTAAGTGAGTGAGACTACTTTGTTTTCAGGTGTGGAATGCGGAGAAGTTGTCCACGATACAGACCTAGGCGAGGGCGAGCGTCGTCCACGCGTGGCCGTCGTGTCACGCGGGGTCGGCGGCCGGGCAGCGTTCTCCTGCCCACCGGGTTGGGCGTTGGACGGACCGTCAGAAACTGTCTGCTTGCCGGCCGCAGACTGGGCCCGACCTTTCCCCACTTGCAGGGGTAAGATACCCTTCTCAACTTAACCCAGATACTAAGGCTACGTTCGCACTGCGAAAAAAAACAACCGATTTTTTTCCGCAATTCTGTAACACTGGAAATCGTATGGAGGTGTAGGTATGTAAATCGCTGCTTTGATACAAATGTATGTATTGGGTGAAATATGTACGCGAAATATAAATCGAATGTTTTTCGCCGTGCGAACGTAGCCTTTAAGAGTGAACTATGAAGATCAATAATAGGAGTGAATTGTATGAAACTTTTCTTTTCCACAATAGACAATTCTCTGAAGATTGGAAACTAGCAATCAGGTACAGGTCCCGTCACGTAAAAATAACGCTGGCCGTTTACCTGCGCGTGCGCACTGAGCGATTTATCAATCAAATTGGTGGTATCAAGTGCGCGTACGCTATTGGTTCGTCAGTTGAACCATACGAGTACTTCCCCCGCTGAGGTTACGCTAAAATCAAACACATCCCCTCCACTGCCCCTCAGTGTTCTTTTTAGGTGACGGGACCTATAGTATCCTAAGATTTGTAGGTACTATTAATTTAAAATTGCTTGCATGCGGTTTAATTTAAAGTTGTATCGATTTTAGCAAAGCGGTTGGCGATAGCAATGATGTAGATAATAGGGATGATGACAATTCACTCAAATCAGCAACTCTTTATCCAACTTGAAAACGCGCTTCTATAGTATGGAAGTTGTATGAAATTCACAGTTGTGACGTCATCAAATTTCAACGCATTTTTTTCTTTAATCTATATTTTAAAATGGTTCTCAAACTTAAAACTAACCGAGGATATGAGTTTTAGGTCTTTTGGAAGACCCTCTATTTAATAATCAGTTCGAAATCATTTATTTTTTTATATAGGCATCATCCCTATTATTGTTATCTACTTATCTATAATTTAGTTTTTTCTAGTTTTAAAACAGGGTTGGTAACTGCAACGTATCACCTGTTTTGGTAGTAAAATCATAAAATACGTCAGGTTTATGTACCTACCTCTCTTAAATATAGAGCAGAATCATTGTTCTGTATTAATAAAATTATTATCTTTGTTTGCGACAGGGATGGTTCATTTGTATCAGGTTTCCTTTGTTGTAATATTATCATGTCATTTACGTTTTTACGGCTTTTAACCTTTGCACCACCTTTTTATTGTACGAAATATCTAAAAAAATAAACGAAAAGTTGACTGACTGACTGATCTATCAACGCACAGCTCAAACCACTGGACCGGGCTGATTTCGCATGCAGATAGCTATTATAACGTAACAATCCGCTAAGAAAGGATTTTTGAAAATTCAACCCCTAAGAGGGTCAAATAGGGATTTGAAATTTGTATGAAATTTTAACCTAACGAAGCCACGGGCAAATACTAATCCATACTAATATTATAAATGCGAGAATGTATCTGTCTTTCGGCCTATTTATATCTATGCTACGCTTTCCCGGCCCATCTTTTTAACCGATTGACGTTTGGTACAGACTACAGAGGTAGGGTGCATCCCAGGGAAGGATATAGGCTACTTTTTATCCCGGAAAATTAGGGAGTTCCGCGGGAATCAAAGAACCTTAATCGACGCGGACGAAGATGCGGAAGAAGTGATCCCCTATTCAATTTTCCGAGATAAAAAGTAGCCTATGTGTTATTCCAGTCTATAATCTGTCATAATCTATCTCTGTGCCAAATTTCACCCAGATCCGTTCAGCCGTTCTGGCGTGAAAGTGTAACAAACATCCATCCATACATCCAAGGATATAGTAAGGATAGTGAACGTGCTTCCAGACGTAACTATTGTGTATTTTTATCGTACGTAATACTAGTTATCGTGAATATGTTATCCAGAGGTGTCGTGTCCGGCGCTGCCGCCGCCCGCGTCGGGCTACGTGCTGGGGCGCGCGCCGTACCGCGCGGGGGACGTGCTGCAGTTCCACTGCAACCCCGAACACACGCTGCACGGCCGCCCCATACTCGTGTGCCAGGACAGCGGCCGCTGGAGCGACAAACCGCCCACTTGTGAGTCCCCGACTAGTATACACACGCTGCACGGCCGCCCCATACTCGTGTGCCAGGACAGCGGCCGCTGGAGCGACAAACCGCCCACTTGTGAGTCCCCGGCTAGTATACACACGCTGCACGGCCGCCCCATACTAGTGTGCCAGGACAACGGCCGCTGGAGCGACAAACCGCCCACTTGTGAGTCTCCGACTAGTATACACACGCTGCACGGCCGCCCCATACTCGTGTGCCAATTTTTCCATTTCGCTAGTGAATAACCTTGCAGCATTTAAAATTCTTACATGAGCGTTTAATTTGAAGGAGACTATTTTACTTTTCTCATTATCCAGGTGCTCAAGCCTGCACGTATCCCGGTACCACAATATCCGGGCGCATGTCATCCGTGAAGTTCTACTACAAGATTGGGGAGACTGTGTCCTTCACGTGTGAACCGGGATACCGGCTGAAAGGGGCTCCAACGCTTAGATGTCTGAAGTAAGTTCATTAATTTCTTGCCAAGATAATCTTCGTCAAAACACCTGATGAAAGTTGGCGCATTAAGAAGACCTAAGTATAATAACTAAGACGTTTTTATTAGCTAAGCAATGATGTTGTCTGTAGATAAAAATGCTTAGTGCATTCGAAGCTCCATATTAGATAAGTATTTATTAAAGTGAAGGCTTTATTTACTGTCAAAGACAAACCATTAATAATTATTATTATGAGTTTGAGTGAATCTTTGTGATATGCTTTTGCCTTTTATTTTATTTTTCATATCGCGACGCTGACACCGGGTCATATAAGTTTGACGGCCTATACCCATCGATATTTAAGTAGGTACTAGATGGGCCCTTTCATAGAAAATAATTGGGCGTCCAACCTTTAAAGCACGCTCCACACCTGTATAGCTCTTTCCTTGTCCCCGCCATAGCGCTGTTCCGCTTTTCAGACAAGATGGCGTTAATAAAATAGGTCCACATTCTTTGTTTGACGGGGTACGTCTATATAAATTGAGGTCGTTGCCTATACCTAATAGATCAGCGACGGGCTGAGATGAGGATGACAATGAGTGAAACCTTACCTTTCTATATTTTTCAGGAACCGAAAATGGTCAAACGCCATCCCGCTCTGCGCACCAATAAGCAACTACACATCACCGGACTCGCTCGCCATGTTGAACGGTGACATCGACGCCATGTTGTCAGACGCCGCCATCTTCCCCACAGACTTCCTAAAACAGCGCGAAACACCCGCCATCTTGTCCCCACAGAGCTACAAAGCGGCCGTCACTAGAGTGGCCGCATCCAAAATGCTCTGGAGATCGCCCATAGAGACTTACAAAAATAGAATTACCAGAGTTAACAGACTATTGAGACGTGATACAGAGAGATAATTTTACGTGAGAGGCGCAGTAAAAAGAAATCTGATGTGAAACTGATTTTGTGCCAAAAATATAGGTACGAACATCGAAATTCTCCTAGACGATTGAAAGCACTGCTCATATTTTGTATTATAATTTTAGTATATTTATTTATAAGCCCTTACCATTATAAATTATTAGGTCCAACTTTATAAACATAATATTATGTTAACGTCACCACTCACATATTTTGTCAGAATATGCCCGACAAGTTTCAGTAACAGTCGGTGCTTCACCACCGCGTTGCGTTAAAAAGTTAAGGTCTAGCCTCATTTGAGAATACACGGAGCGGCGCGGCACGTAGCGGCACATATGTGTTTTCGCCTTCATGAATAAGGATACAGTACGGGTTCTAAACTTGTCGGACATATTCCGACCCAAAGTGAGTTGTGTTAATATTATTAATGCGAAAGTTTGGATGGATGTATGGATGTTTGTTACTCAATCACGCCCCAATGGCTGAACGGATCTGCCTGAAATTTGGCAAAGAGATAGATTATAGTCTGGAATAACACATAGGCTACTTTTATCCCTGAAAACTAAGGAGTTCCCGAGAGAACCAAAAAACCTCAATCCACGCGGACGTAGTCACGGGCATGAGCTAGTATGTTTATAATAATTAATATCACTCACGATAGTTTAACCGCTAAATGATTAACTTCATGACACAAACAAAATAATTAACCTACGCTGATTACAAGTTAGTGGCGCAATAACCGTCTGAACATAAAATAATTCATATAATTAAAATGTCGATCTACGTAATGGTTAAGAATTTTAGAGCATTAAAACTGAAATTTTTACATAATTTCAACGTTAAAAAGTGAAATTTTTAAAAGTCTAACTTACCAAGAGTATTTTTATTTATGAACTTTCTAACTGTATTATTCTTACTTCATAAGATAAAAGACGAAGTATGGCTCAGTATTAAATAATAATTATTATATTATTATTGATATTTTGTAATAATAATAGAATTACGGAAGATCTTACACCTACGATGCCAAAATATGATGTTTATAATTATAGTTGGAATAAATATTAATGTGCTACAAAATATAATGACTTTTATGTATTTTAAATATTTGCGGCTTAACTTATATATTTTTGAAATTTATGTGAGCAATTTTTTGACTCAGTCACATGCTTAACCGCTCGCCTGTGGAGCGGACTTCATAATTTGCAAAAGTTTATTTGATTAAAAAAACATTTGATTTGATTTGAAAAGTGATGGCTATTCGATTTTGATTCAAAGATATTAATTACTGATCTCAGAAAGGTAGGTTATACCAGGTTTATTCATCTTGCAAAATAATATAACCTAAAATTAATACTCATACTTCCTTAAAATATTTTATTTTATATTTAAAGCATAAAAGATTTAAAAATTATTATAAACTTTTATATTTTAGAATCGTTTGATATCTTTTTACTATACGATTTTCTGTTTTCGTCCCAGTACTTTAGTAATGATATACTGTTTCATATGTATTTAACGAGAAATTAATTCATATAATTAGGTAATTATTTGAGGCATTTTATTTAGTTTATTTTTAATCTTTACACAAAATAATGATAAGATAAGAACATAATATTATTAAGGATTTGACTAAAGAGACTAAAATAAATATTAAACGTAATTAATTATTATAAGATGTTAATTTAAGTAGGTAAATAATTAATTGTATATTATTAGGAACTTTTAAAATGTTACCTCTAAATTGTTTTTTTCTTTTACAATGTACATATTGCTTCGCCAAAGATATTATATTAGAAAATCTGTTGAATAATCTTTATATTTATCTAAATTCGAATTAAATACTAACCTATATATTTAATTTTAAAAAAAATTTAATAGATTGTCACCCGCACAAATAAGAAAGGTGTATGTACTTTACTGCCATGCCCCTAACAGGTAAGACCGCTACCATCTTAGACTGCTTCATCACATCTATCGCAGACAAGGGCTAAATTGAAAAGATGTTTGTACCTTTAAAGCTCACCTTTGACGGTAAGTCATTTGACTTCAGTCAAAAGAACGGACGCCTCTCACAGCATCAGTACAAATAACTCGATATATCCCACCTCATGGCATACGGGTTTTACACCCACGGTCAAATAATATAACGCCAAATGATTTAAAGCTGTAGATTATGGTGAGCACGGAATTTCTGTGTGAAATTCCGCTTGCAGATTTCACATTCACAATAAAACTTTGGCTTCATATCGCGATTAAGTCAAACGGCCAGGGTTAAGTATAACAGCTAGATCGTCTAAAAGGTTAGCCTGCTACCATCTTATACTGCATGGTCATGGTGAGATCGCAACTATTTTAGATTAGCTAACTTTTACTGCAATAAATAAGACTTGCCAATAATAACTTACCGTCAATGGCCAGCTTTAGGGACTGTGCGGGTAGTGCAAAAACAAAAACTTAAAAAAAAATCTAACGCTAAATCCTCACAGCGCACAAATTTGGATCAATTTTTGATCATTATCATTAAAAAAAATATTATTCAGCTCAAGTTCAAAGTAAAATGATACGTAGGTAGCAAATAGATCGAGAACTAGGTCGTCCGATAAAATTGTTTTCAAGGAAACTGGAACCTGCTGCCTTAATCCGTTTGTTGTTCTAGGCTACTTCCATTAATCACGCTAGGGTTCGTCCATTAATCGCGTGATGCTTTATTATTTAGGGACGAATTTACACCTATTCGGCTGGATTTACTATTTAGCTTCTGTGCGTACAAAATTGTAGCCCTGTTATTACAAAATTGCAAAGCCAAAAGCAAGGGGATTTTAGCAGTATATTTATGTTTGTATATGTATATTTATGTATGTTCCACCGTAGCGTCTAAACTACTGAGCCGATTTTGATGAATTCGGTGTCAATCGATTCGTTATTATGGACCGGATGGCTTAGGCTGCATTTTACACGAACAAAATCCATATATGAATCTGATTTGTTGGCCAATGAATTTTCGCCAATATTAATAAACTTCAGTTTAGTATGACTAATGGCATTACTTCAGGCACTCCTTAATATAGATTTCAATACAAAATAAAAAGAGGGAAAGAAAAAAAAGCATTTATTTCCAAATTGTGCCTCACATATACAAGCATACCCAAAGACCCAAAGAGGTAAATTCTATTACTCAGGACTTCCTATTAGGGACTCTATGCGGCAAGTAGGTATATTCCCAAAATGTAATGAAATTAAAATGACTCGAAATTAACTTTTTCTTAATCTTGGGCTGAATAAAATATGTAGTAGGTACTATAATATAATAATATGCATATCAAAAGAAAATCGCATATATCCCATGTATAAAGTTAACAATAAAATAAAACATAAAAACTGCAATAACTTGTTTTTAAACGCGCCACACGTTTTTTGCCTATAAAATAATATTGCATAATATTGTAATTCTGTTCCATACATAACACGACTACGATTGTGAATAAATTATATAAAATACATAAATTACTCTTTTATTGTGTTTCTCTGCGTACTAGACAATGTTTGTTGTGGGCTCTTCTCAGACCAGGGCGCGTTTGGAACCCTCGTAGCTTTAGTTTTAAGATACCGTTACCCATTATCACCATCATGCTTTTTAAGTACTTATGTAATTTTTAGACGAAAATAAGTGTACCTACAGTGTACCTATATTTAATAAATAAATGACTAATGACTAATGACTAATGCCCGCGACTTCGCACATAAAGCACACTACGGAAAAGACATGTTTTCCACAAGTTTCATCCTGTCGCGTCCTTTAAAAATGTGCACGCGGACTTTTTTCAGCCGGAAAAAATATTGTCCAAATATATTGTTGTGAGTTTTCGGCCTTCTTCGGCAAATTTTCTGATGATTTTCCGAGATGAAATTTATTTGTTTACTAGCTGATGCCTGCGACTTCGTCCGCGTGGATTAAAGTTTTTTTCATTACTCATACACGGAAAGTAGGTCTGAAGTTGCCTGAGAAGCGGGTTGAAAGTAATACTTTTCAGCCCTAGGGAGAATCGTTTTCAACTGACAGCTGTCAAATAATTAAAAAAAACTAGTTGTCACATTTATAACCCTTCCTCTGCGTATATTAAATATTAAATTCGCGCGCCCCTGCGAGCCCATTTTAACAGGTGTCGAATTTCGCGAGCCGCCGGCCGCCCGGCGCAATATAAATAAACATATCTCTTATTACGTACTAAAGCTATGTAAACAAAGTATGTCATTCAAATCGTTATGAACTTTATAGCTATAGATTAAAGTTTAAAAGGTAATCGCTCTTCTTTGTGGTTAACACAGAAAAATAGCAAAAAAAAATAAAAAAATGATCCCGTTTTTAAAAATAGAATCTTTGTAAAACATAAAATATTACCCGTATCTTTGTTCTAAATTCGTGGTTTTGTCTATGGTTAGTCATTTCAGAGTAAGATTCTTTTCCATATATATTTAAAAAAAAAAAAAAAAAAGTATCAAATTACAAGTGGTGTCCTCCTCGCACGAAATTTCTACCCATAGATTTATTTCATTGAGTAGGGCCCCCAAAAAAATCCCAGTGTGTCCTTGTCTATCATAGTAGGTTTTACCAATATACGCAGAGGAAGGATATTCGTAATGAAAAGCACAGTGTTTACCTCGGGATAAAGACTTATTTAGTCCCTCGAACTATAGGCCCCCTCGCTACGCTTGGGCGCCAAACCCCGTCTCGGGACTAAATAAGTTACTTTCATCCCTAGGGTAACAATGTACTATTGATTCCCGCGGGACACGGGAAGTTTTTAACTTGCCGGGATAAAGAAAGCTAGGCCTAGGTCCTACAATGGGATCTCTTTACCGAATATCATTAAAATCTATTGAAAATATGGGCCGTTAAAGCGTAACAGATAGACACACTTTCTCATTTATGTCTAATGTTAGTATGAATTCAGCTTTTATCTGATGGAATTTGGAGGGCTTCAGCCGTGGCTAATTACCACCCTACCGGCAAAGACGTGCCGGGCGGCGCGAAACCGATTAGGAGTTTGGGTTTTATAAAAGCTATAACTGCCATAACAGGTTAGCCCGCTACCAAATTAGACCATCGTCACTCCGTCGTTGGCCTTTACACCTAAAGTGATGTAAAGTGTCGCCTGTCTGGCTACACTTTACATCACTTACCACGGTGAGAATGCAGTCAAGGGCTAACTTGTAGTGGATTTAAAGAAAAACAAATTATTTTCATCTCGCCTCATCCAAATAACATAAAATATCTTTCTAGGTAAGGTAAATATCCGAACCGAAATAGCTTCGTTCTTGCTAAGGTATTCGCCAGCAAATCAGATTAGCGCTCGCTCGCTAATTAAGTCACCCTACATACAGGCATAAGTGACTGCTTTACTTGGCTGTAAGTATGCATAGCTGTTTTTATTTTATTTTACTTTGACGACCTCCGTGGCGCAGTGTGTAGCGCTGTTGCCTTAACGTGCGGAGGTCCTGGGTTCGATCCCCGGCAGGGTCAATTTGGGAATTTATAATTTCTGAATGTTCCCTGGTCTGGCCTGGTGAGAGGCTTCGGCCGTGGCTAGTTACCACCCTACCGGCAAAGACGTGCCGCCAAGCGATTTAGCGTACGAAGCCGTGTAGAAACCGAAGGGGTATGGGTTTAATATAACTGCCATGCCCCTAACAGGTTAGCCCGCTACTCGCTAGCGTCTTAGACTGCATCATCACTTACCATCAGGTGAGATCGCAGTCAAGGGCTAGCTTGTAGTGGATTTCAAAAAAAAATTTAGATGATTACGTACAACTTGAAGGGACATGCACGACATAGCGCACACCGCAACTTCGTACGCGTGGACTTAGGTTTTTAAATCTTAATATAATATGTGTAAAAAAGTCGGGTTTGTTTGAACACTTAGAACTCTAGAACGGCTGAACCGATTTTCATGGTTTTTGATTTGTAGTATTTGTATTAAAAAATTCGAAAATTGACGAAAAAATCAAATAAAAGAAAAAGCATTTTCCCTTGATTTTTGGCATGGGAACTGCAGAGTGACAGGCTACTTTTTATCCCGGAAAATTAAGTAGTTCCCGCGGGAATCAAAAAAACTTAAACCAGGCGGACGAAGTCGCGCGCGACTGCTAGTAAATAGATAAATCTTCATTTGGAATTTCCAACGACACAAAATTGTGTACAAAATTCCTAAGGTTTGTACAAGTTAAATTACTAGTACAAACCTTAGGAACTAAACCATCCACCACCATCTTAGACTGCATCATCACTTACCATCAGGTGAGATCGCAGTCAAGGGCTAGCTTATAGTGGAGAAAAAAAAACTAAACTGTGACACAAAAATAAGTCCAAGGGCATCGACTCAGCGTGATGTTGTTTTTTTATTCAAAATTCAAAATGATTTTTATTCAAATAAACTTTTACAAGTACTTTTGAATCGTCAAGTGAATCTACCACTGGTTCGGAATACCATTCCTACCGAGAAGAACCAGCAAGAACCTATACATAATACCTTCCCTATCCCGTGATGAATCATGCCAAATTATCTCTTTACCTTTCGTCAAAATCGGTTGAACAGACAGATAAACTTTTTTATTTAAAATAAGTAAGCTATTCATGGAAAACTAAGGAACCTATGGAATGTCCATTAAAATATTACTTAGGAAGGTAATTAGGTAGGTATGATATTATTTTGACAAGATTTTCAAAAATTCACCTGAAGCATGTTGAACCAAAGCATGTTAATTGTAAATTATTTTAGATATAGTTAACTTCATGGTATTCAAAATGGTAAGTAGGTACTTTTTATATGCTTTTTATAAAATTACAACTAGCTTTTTAATCCCATACACTTATATAACGATTCCCTTCCAAATGCCGTAACTAATTTAGCTAGCTAATTTTTAACTTTTCGAAATTTTAAATATAACCATCCAAGTAATAAGACTTTTATTCAGAATTTCAACACATTTATATGCAACTTGCATGCAAGATAAAACTGTAAGAATATTTCTCTATTAAATTATATGCCATCTAACCACGTAAACGCAATACGTAAAACCAGGGTAATAGCCAATACAGTTTGAAAATAATCTAGTTAATATTTTATCGAAACACCATAGCTGTTGAGTAAAGTAACATAATCGCTTTCTATTGATGGAGTTTCTTCAAACTTTACATAAGGTTGTGTATCAAAAACGCAATGTACAGCAGTCATTGCGTTTTCTTTCACTATCATAGATTCTCGGTTACGGTTACGTAAAGGTGTATACGAGAATTCAGTTTGGCGCGCGCTGCGTCGTAATAGGGACGGGTCGTTGCACGCAGTTTAAAAAAAAAGAAACGTCATTTTTACCGCGTAAAGATACAGATAAAAATTACAAAAAGCTTTAACTTTTTTTTAATCTAGTGCAAGAAAAATGGAAAGTGATGGGATGAAAGTTTACAAATGAAATAGTGATGTGAAAATGTGTTTTTGTGTCACGGTACTAGAATCTGAGCCGATAATGCGGTAACTAATAAAGGTGGGTAATAGTTTAAGTCGTTGACTGGTTTGGTTTATTGTTTGTTCTGTGATAACATTCCTATTACTCGTAATGTATTCTCAATATTTACCTGGTTCACCTGCTTTTCTTTTAGGACATGAACTTTTTTTGTCGTTATTTTTTCTCTTTTCTGACTTAAAATTTTTCTTCTCTATACCCTTAGATTATTTATCAATGTCTATACCTATCTCTCTTCGAAACCAAATAAAATACGGGTAGGTAAATGCCAACTTCAAATTATAAATTACTAAACCAAAATAATTACCATCTATGATAACATTGATGTAGAATTTTTTTAGTAGGTACTCATTCTAATGTTTAATAAATTTAAAAAAGTCTGGAATTCAAAACCGTAAAGCTTGTTGCAATCAAAAAAATCTTTCCTAGATCTCTTTTTTAATTTATTTTACGGCCCTGGGTTCAAGTCCTCTACAGCCTATAACTCCCTTTTTTCCGTAAAACCATCGTATCGATAATTTGATCTGAGATAAAACCTCATTCCCACGTGTCTATTTTCTAACTTATCTAAAGTTTGTTGGTTTGCTTTACCTACTTACTCGTTATCATTAGAAACCATTAAAATCATTATTTACCTACATAGAAAGCAATCTTGAGATTGGCTGTCGTGGGCGAAACTAGCTACACAAAAAAATTAAGAGACACCCTGTATGGCCTAGTTACTAGGGCATACTAGGGTATACTAGGGCCTAGATATAAAACTAGGTGATGCCCGCGTCTTTGTCCGTGTGGAATAAGTCATTTTCGACTCCCACGGGAACCACTTAATTTTCCGGCATAAAAATAGCCTATGCCACTCTCCAGGTGTGCCGATTTTGATAAAATATAAGGTATCAATCGATTCGTTATTAGGATCCGGGTTACATAGACTAGAGAGAATTAGAGCTAAGACCCACCACGCTGCTCCAATGCGGGCTGGCGAGCTTTGACGACTATTACCATGTTAGTGATAATAACCGGGACCGATGACTTAACGTGCTCTCCGAGGGACGGGGGTGAAACACTGGGAAATTCCTAACTCCGGGCTAGTACTGAGAATTTCCAGTCCGAAAAACCCAACACTTATTTATGGCCCGACCCGGGACTCGAACCCGGGACCCCGTCGGCCACAATTGATCATGCTAACCACTAGTGACTAGACCAACGAGGTAGTCGGGTTTTAATAGTTACTTACTGCTTGTACTTTGCTGGTATAATAAACACCTGACTTTTATGATAAAAACAATTAATGTTTTTGCGATGTTTTTGTGTATAACGCGAGACGATATCCAATGACCTTCACGTTTGAAACGCCATTGTAAGTAAGTAGGTACCTAAGTAATGAGTAGTAATTCGTTTAATAACAAGCATCTGCCCGAAACATCGCCCGTATCACCAGAAAGGTCGTTACATGGCCTTCAATAATTCAATATATTGTTAACTGTAGGTACAAGATCTAGATTCTATTTTATTAGCCATTTTAGGCATTAGCTATCAGAACTTCAGAAGTCAATCGATCGATCAATCAATATTTATTTATTCAATTTGTTTGGATTCATATGTTTAGGTTTAATCTAAATCCCAACCTAAGTTACTATACTATATGTACTCACTTACACCTTCTGCCTTTTGCCGTTAGGAGAAATGTCAGCGATATAGGTAGATAATTTATTTATTTGCCCACGAAAAAAACAATTTACAATATTTACTTACAATTAAATCCATTTTTATAGACTGTGAACAAACAAGGGTCCTCACTCAGCACAAAGCTGCAGCAAGCTGCATGCCCTGTGTAGCGTAAAAGGGGGTTTTTAAAAGCAGTGTATCCATCAAACGGTGACATAATGTATGCTTGTAATTGTAATAATAATTTGCTGTTTTCAAGACCTTTAAGCAGCCATTGACGCATCTCAAAACACAATTTAAAAAAAATCTCTGCATTGAAATTTATTTTAAACATACCTCTTAGTTTACCTTTAAAAGCAATTTTTCCCTTAATGAAACCAATAATTTGGTCTAGAAATATAAGATTATATTCATATTTATAAATCAAACACATTGTCGACTTAATTTGTATTTAAAAGTAAATATTTATTTCATTACAAATGATTTCTTGCATTTTTTGCGACATGCGCTTGCTCGATTTCATGACCCTCGCGCGCCTGTGTTTTCACTTTTCAGCTCGTGAGCTCATCAGCTCACAGCGCCTTAAGCGCGTGTCCATAGACGTGTTTCCGACTGTTTTTATCACTAAGTATATGTATAAATTAAGTAAAGTGGCCTAGTAACAAAAATTCATTACTACCCTACTAATTGCAATTTAACTGATATCATAAACTATAACTAAAAACTACTAAGGCATAGGTAGGGAAACTATCTCATCCATATCGCCAATAACACAGTCGATTGTCCGCCGCTTCTTCAACAGTTATCCCTCAAAGTGCCTACCACCATCTGCGCACACCAGATTTCGTCAGAACTCCTATTTGCCAAGATCTTCTTTATCATTCAATAAACTGTTAAAAAAGAATACTAAGCTAGATCTCTTTTGCACCACGGCCACCTCCATGCGAAGAATTCTAGCCAGTGAATTCTTTGACTCTCACAACCTGAGTTGAAGTGGTTTGCTGGCTGGTAATCTTGAACTTAATAATTAATAATCTCTAAATTATCATGGCTATTGAGAAATAAAATCGGCTGTAAATAAATAGATAAGGACTAAGGATGGATGTGAAGCCTTATTTGAGTACCTAATTTGGATGTATGGATGTATTTATGGATGTTTGTTACTCAATCACGCCCGGACGGCTGAACGGATCTGGATGAAATTTGGCACAGAGATACATTATAGTCTGGAATAGTACATCATAGGCTACTTTTGATCCCGGAAAATTAAAGAGTTCTCGCGGGAACCAAAAAACCTCAATCCACGCGTACGAAGTCGCGTGCATCAGCTAGTTATTACTATTTTGTGTTCATACTTTGATCTTTAATTTACTTATGTGGCTACGTATTTACTTATCTATTTATTAATTAAGTAATTCATTATATTCCATGCTACACGTGTTTTTTAGTTACAAAGCTGATATTGACCTTGTCTGAGACGTTAAGTAAGACGCGCCGTTGGTGGTAATTACCTAGTTACAAGTATGTATAGATACTCACTACTCGTGTGTGGATATTATCCATGTTTTCATCTTAGTTTTCCGCCGGAATAACTATAAATAACTGATGCAATCAGCGACTGCTTCGTTGGCTTAGTGGTTAGCATATTCGACTGCGGCCGACGAAGTCCCGGGTTCGAGTCCCGAGTCAGACCATAATTACCTATTGGGTTTTTCTGACTAGAAATTCAAACTAGAAATGCAATCGGTGATTGACCAATAGCTTCATACCAACTTGTGTCGCTGGCACAATGACTTACGACTTTTGGTATGATTGCCTCCTAACGACCCCTAACCCACCCTTCAAGTCAAAAATTCAGCCATTCTCCATGCACTTTAGTCAGAAACTTAAAAAAATCAAAAAGTGGATTGCTTGCATTATAAAGGTTTATTTCTTTCTTTCTATAGCGATTTTAATCTAGCGTATTTTTCAACAGATTTTGCACTGAAATTCCACTTTGCATAATCTGCCCCCCTAACAGGTTAGCCCGTTACCATCTTAGACTGCATCATCACTTACCATCAGGTGAGATCGCAGTCAAGGGCTAACTTGTAGTGGATTAAAAAAAATATATGAACTCCATAAATAGTTCGAAAAATTATACACTTACACCTATGGTTTCAAATTATTACGAATTACGATTTCCTTACAGTCCCACAGACTTATCACGCCCGGTGGCCAAAATTGGAATAAATTTTTATACTTAGCTGTTTAGTTTTTGTCTTTATTTTATTTTTCATAGATACTAGACGCTGTCACCGGGTCAGATATGTTTGTCGGACCTCTGACAGGAAATTTTCTCCCCATTAGGTAGATCACGTCAACGTTAACTACGATCTACGCAGTAGGTACAAAGTAGTTCCTAAGTGCCATTATCGCACAAACGGCATATTAATGTACAATTTATACCAGTTTAGTCTCGCTCACTAAGCACGGAGTATTGTTGCTTCAGCCTTGGGATGCTTCGAGTGGCTAACAACTATTTCAATTGTTAATCTAATGGTGCTGATTCGGTTGTATACTCCCACAAACTTATCTGACCCGGTGACAACATCGCTAGTATGTATGAAAAAAAATAAAAGAAAAACTAAACAGGCATTAAAATTTGTTCCAATAGGCATGATGACTGATTTTGAAAAATGGTCATATTATGTTCGGAAGTATCTACTATTTCGAAAGAATATCTTATTTCAGCAGAAAAATAAGGTTTGGTAGATGAAATTGGCATTTGAAATTTAAATTTTAAAATTCTCGCCAAAACGTTCGGCGGTGTCATGGCGTCGTTTGTGACGTCTATTTTTTTACCAATGTACTCTGTGCAGTGTGCAGTAAACAATAGTGTGATTGTCAAAGTTCGAAAATAATTGCGACGTCATTGTTGATTGCTGTATTTTATAGTTTTATTTTATCAAAATAAATAGCAATATTTCTCGAAATAGGAAAAAAAATACGTTTTTTAAAATCCATGAATCCAATTTTATTAGATAAATTTATAATTTCATTGATTCTTTGTTACTGTCATCATGCCTATTTTGGCCACCGGGCCAGATAAGTTAGTGGGACGTAGACACTAGCACGCATCCGCTAAGAGAGGATTTTTGAAAATGGGATAAGAGGGTAAAAAAGGGGTTTGAAATTTATGTAATCCACGCGGACGAAGTCGTAGGCAAAACCTAGTTTTATATGACTAAAAAGTCTATGTCACTGTCTCTAGGTCCTCAACTAGGTATACCCATGCAAAAAATCACGTCGATCCATTGCTTTGTTACAGCGTGATTGAAGGACGAACCAACAAACAAACACACTTTCGCATTTATAATATTAGATAGTATGATAGTTTTCTTTTTATTAATATAATAGGAATATTGGATACCAAAACAATGGATTGGTTTCACGTGAAGCCGTACGTCGCGTCGCAGACGGTTTCTCGTAAAGAACGTAACGATCCATTTCCAAGTTTATTACTGTGCTCTCTCTGCATATTCCACATTGCGGAGGGTCGCGAGTCGCGACCATGTAGTTAATATAGTAGTCTTACTCTGAGGTCGTGACCCCTCTATCTATGCTTCTATACTGATTGTTAAATGCGAAACTTTGGATGGATGTATGGATATGTTTCTTATTCAATTATTTTTTGGTGATTATTAAATAGACGATCTCCCAAAAGTCGTAAGATCCACATCCCGTGTTAGTTTTATGTTTGAAAACCATTTCAAACTATCGATCGAAGTAAAAAAGTGCGTCGAATTTTGATGACGTCACAGTTCAGTATTTCATACTTAAGTATATCCCATAGTAAGCGCGCGTCTGACGTTTGAAAAAAAGTTGCTGTCAGCAACTTTTTTTATACAGCCGAAGTCAGCAACTTGCTGACTTCGGCTGTATAAGGCTGCTTGATATACATAGAATTTATATAATTTCAACTAGGTATACAGGCCAAACGTCCGTCAAAAAGCCTAGTTAACTATGATTTAACTATTAACTATGGTTTAAATAAAAGTAGAGCGTAACACTAAACAGTTATTCAGTGGTAGAGCAATTAATAGTAAGTATGCATTATAGTATAATGACTTTTCACTTTTACGATTGCCAGTTCTGGAGCACAATTCGTAATTTGCAGATTCTGTATATTTTCACCATAATTACACATAGCTACTTACGAAAGAGTGTCCGTCTATCTGTCTGCCCACGGCCCATATTTTCAACCGATTTTGATGAAATTTGTTATAATCAAATCAAATCAAATCAAATATTTTTTATTCAAATAAACTTTTACAAGTACTTTTGAATCGTCAAGTGAATCTACCACTGGTTCGGAATGCCATTCCTACCGAGAAGAACCAGCAAGAAACTCGGTGGTTGCTCTTTTTAAATAATTCATTTACAATTACTATATCAGTGTGCACATTACAGTAACCGCTGTCCCCAGCATTGCTGGAGCGATCAAATCCATGCTCCTCTATCATTTACATAATCTTCAACAGTATAATAAGCTTTTTTCAGGAGCATACTTTTAATGGATTTCTTAAATTTGTTTATTCAATTCATGTCAAAGACGGGCAGACAGAAAGTAGCCCCATTCCCGCCGGTGGCACCCGTTCACGAGCATGACGCATGATCCAGCCATTGCTTCGCTCGACCATATTTGAGGGAACGTAACAACCCGCACCACACACATATGTATAGAGATGGTTGCATCCCGGGGAAGGACATAGGTTGCGACAACGCATATCAGTCGATTGCGGTTGTTAAGCAACGTTGACTCAAATCGGTAACTGGATGGATTAACCGGTAATCGAATTTGGGATGACCGAATTTGGTAGTCCGAATGTGGCCTTTTCATTTCTTCCGCGCCTCAGAGAGCACGTAAAGCCGTCGAGCCCGGTTATTGTCACTGGCATCTGATAATAATCGTTGAAAACCTAAGAGTTGGAATAGAACTCAGATTAGTTGAGTCGTATGCGGAAGAAGGATCTGGGAACCCGCCGCATTATTCTCCAAAGATTTATTTCCCAAGATTATTTTCTGGTGGGAGGCTTCGGCCATGGCTAGTTACCACCCTACCGGCAAAGACGTGCTGCCAAGCGATTTAGCGTTCCGGTACGATGCCGTGTAGAAACCGAAGGGGTATGGGTTTAATAAAACTACCATGCCCCTAACAGGTTAGCTCGCTATCATCTTAGACTGCATCATCACTTACCATCAGGTGAGATCGCAGTCAAGGGCTAGCTTGTAGTGGATAAAAAAAAAAGACACCAGTGATTATTGACTGCTGAGGGCAGTGGCGTGCAGTTCTTAGAGGCATAAAAGCACTGCTCGCTTACCCAAATGAAAATACGTCGATGCTCATTTTTCCTCAAAACAGCTAGTAAATAGGTATTCTGACTAACTAATGCCTACCCTAGCTTCAAAATCTGTGCACGCCACGGGCTGAGGGTCGAAAGTCGTGACCCTTTTTGATTGCGTCGTATTCCTCATTGCTAATGAGGAATACTACGAAGCAGAGAGAGAGAAAAATCTAAGTAAGTAAGTAAGTAAGTAAGTAAGTAAAAACACTTTATTACACACAAACAATTAACAAAACAGAGATAAAACTAATCATGATATAATTTACAACTTGTTGCGGTGTAAAGGCGGCCTTATCACTAAGAGTGATCTCTTCCAGGCAACCTTTATGAAAGGAGATCGGTTGCATGTTGACAGGGTGGTGCACAGTGTGCACACGTGTAAACTAAAAGAAAAATTATAAAAACCTACTAAATATTACAATATAATAAACTTACATATCTAAGTATATAATATACGTTCAAAAGCCTTCATTCAGTATGCCTTCATCGCTATAACGCGGTACATTTTCACGTTTCAAGCACGTACGTGTTATCGAGGCGCCGGTTATGGCGGCCATGTTATTATCATTATGCACTGGAAGTCGGTTATTCCACCACAAAGTCAAGGTTAGGTTAGGCTTCAATGGTGTGTTTTGATGCGTGCTATTTTGTATTGTGGTATATGATTTTTCCATCTATCTTTTTTCTTTATATATCCACTACAAGCTAGCCCTTGACTGCGATCTCACCTGATGGTAAGTGATGATACAGTCTAAGATGGTAGCGGGCTAACCTGTTAGGAGCATGGCAGTTATATTAAACCCATACCCCTTCGGTTTCTACACGGCATCGTACTGGAACGCTAAATCGCTTGGCGGCACGTCTTTGCCGGTAGGGTGGTAACTAGCCACGGCCGAAGCCTCCCCAGACGGGCAATTCTGAAATTATCTTCTGCTTAGACAATACTAACTTGAGCGGGCTATCACTATAAAAGGGTAATGGAGCGAAAATGGCTAAGCGGAACGGAAAATATGTTGACAAAATTGGTAAAACTCATAAACAAAATGAAACCGATGTTAGAAAATAAGTAATCCATATCCATACTAATATTATAAATGCGAAAGTGTGTCTGTCTGTCTATCTGCTAAGCTTTCACGGTCCATCTGTTCAAACGATTTTGATCAAATTTGATATAGACGTGGGTTATATCCCGGGGAAGGACACAGGCATTTTATCCCGAAACATTAAAGAGTTCCCGCGGGAATAAAAAAAAACCACGCGGATAAAGTCGCGGGCATCAACTAGTAGTTTGTAATTGGTTTAATTAAGTACTTACTTATTATTTTTCGGCAAATCTTTTTTTTTCTATGTCTAATTAAGTCTAGTTTTAATAAATTTTCAGATAGGTACTTTTTGTAGTCACGTGTGTCGAATTGGACAACTGTAATTGCCTCGAGTCTGGAGGCATGTTTTATCAATTAGCTATTTTACCCCTTCAGCAGACTGACATTAGCTAAGAAAGGATGTTTGAAAATTAAACCCCTGAGGGGGTAAAAAAGGAGTTTGAATTTGTGTAGTCCACGAGACGTTGCGCGTTGTCGCGGGCTAGTTAAAATCATATTATAATAGGTATTATATATTATAAAATATTATAAATGCGAAAGTTTGGATGTATGGATGTCGGTATGGATGTCTGGATGTATGGATGGATGTTTGTTACTCAATCACACCCCAACAGCTGAACAGATCTGGATGAAATTTGGCACAGAGATAGATTATAGTCTGGAATAGCACATAGGCTACTTTTTATCCCGGAAAATGAAAGAGTTCCCGCGGGAACCACAAAACCTCGATCCACGCGTACGAAGTCGCGGGCATCAGCTAGTAATATTATAAATGCGAAAGTTTTAATGTATGGATGTCGGTATGGATGTTTGTTACTCAATCACGCCCCAACGGCTGAACGGATCTGGATGAAATTTGGCACAGAGATAGATTATAGTCTGGAATAACACATAGGCTACTTTTTATCCCGGAAAATTAAAGAGTTCCCGCGGGAACCACAAAACCTCGATCCACGCGTACGAAGTCGCGGGCGTCCGCTAGTATCTTATAATTTTGAAATCGGCCCGTGCGAACCCACGTCCTCCTAAGTAAGAAACCACAGCGCTAACCACTGCGCCTGTCGTCAATCGTTTTACACTTCTTCACCAGTCATCCACTCTAACAATAAGCATAGGAGGTAAAAAGGGGGGGGAATCTACGGAAGCCAATTTTATGACTTGTATGTGTTACTGTGTGGAGACAAATGACAATGGTCGAAAGTTCCCAGAACACTAAACATTAGAATGCTAATAGAGTTGTCTGCTGTTTGGGTCTTCATTAGAGAGTTGACTGAGAGTTTATAATGAAGACACAAGGAACAGACAATTTATTTATTGCAAACTAGCTGATGCCCGCGTCTTCGTCCGCGTGGAATAAGTTAATAATAATCTTTGTGAAAATTCGATGAAACGAAAAAGAGACAAACATATTCATAATAGGCTTTAGCCTGCGAGAGAATGAGATAGAATACAAGTCATATAATTTATCTTATTCTCTCGTAGCCTACTTTTCTGAAGTTTCACTTCTGATGTGTGTGAATTGCACACACACACACTTTTTTTTAATTCCTATATACATTAAGAGATATGGAATAAGAAACGTAAAACATCGATTAGGTGATGAATAGAGGATATCGAGCACGTAGAGAGATTTCTATGACCTCCCTGACCTAATGGTGCCCACATTGTCTCAGCTGGAAATCGTCCCCTATAAAACCACAGAACTTATAAACATCACTGCGCCAGGAAGGTTCTCAAGTGGTACCTACCTATGCGGACGAAGTTAGGTGTAAAAGCTATACTTGACTAATACAATTTATATACAGTACCATTGCCACAGTAGGGTAAAATTTGTCATGCCTGTGTCATTATAATGCAGCGATGGAACGCGGAAACTGCGCTAGCATTCCTGCCGCCTCATGGCTCCAGAACACATTGGGCCAATACGTTCGGCCAAGAAGTATAAACACTGCTGGCATATAGCGTGAAGATCAGCTGTTTGCATCAAAATTAAAAATATCGGCGCTGGTCGTATCCAGTAAATTGCTGCAAGTTTTGTTTAATAAAGACATTAGTAACTTGACATACTGTGAATGTTGACACAATGCAAACTTATACTCCGTCAAACTTATCTGACCCGGTGACAGCGTCGGTAGTTCGTATTAAAAATACATATAATAGAAACAAAAACTGCCATACTTAAACATTAGTTCCAATTTTGGTCACCGGGCCAGATAAGTTTGACGGACTATGGGTGACTTGCCAATAAGAGCTAGCTAGTGGAATAGGACAAAGAGACAGCCAAGATAAAATTAGAACCCTCCATAGCGCGCTAGGTGACTTATAATTTGTGGAACATAGCTGTCAGTGTGTAAACTGGGAAGTGTCCACGTTTTCGCTCCCTGATAGGACGAGTGTTTTAGGCCAATGAGTGCCAGGCACTTCACGTGAGCGCCAAGCACTGGGTGGCAGGCACGATTTGCTTAATAATTACATATATTAATTGTAAATTAACTCACGACTGCTTTATAATGAACTAGATGATTTCCGCGACTTCGTTCGCGTGAATATTTTTTTTAAAATTTTCGTGGGAACTGTTTAATTTTCCTGGATAAAAAGAAACCTATATCCTTCCCCGGAATGCCACCTATACCTGTACCAAATTTCATCAAAACCTGTTGAACAGATGAGCCGTGAAAGCGTAGCAGACAGACACAGACAGACAGACGAACGGACAGACAGACATACTTTCGTTTTATAATATTAGTATGGAAGTATAGATGAAACTAGACGGTGCTTCGGTTTCCTCCACCTTTATCAATCAATATTTCAAAGCTTTTCCCATAATCTGTGGGGCTTTTTTCCGGGATCAATTGATGTAAGTACCTACTTGCGTTTGTCCATTTCCGGGATGGAAACTTAAGTACTCTATGTACCAAAATCCATACCAAAGAAGGATTAGGCCATATTGCACTACGCAGGCCAGTGTTAGCAGTTAGCACCAGACTTATCCTATATTAGTATTATACCTAATTACATTATTAATAAACAATAATAAATTCGATAGAAGCATGCATCGATTTACCAATAATGACTAATTAATTATTATTGATCAATTAGTTATAGTTATTTTTATTTTTCTCTCCTCTTTATTTATATTGTTTATTTGCTCTTTTGTTTATATTGTCTAGTTTTACTTTTTTTGATTTTGTTAAAATGGGTATCTTTGAAAATTGTTTGTTTGTTAGTGTTAGGTTATTAGGTATATACTAGTGCAAATTTTTAGATACAACTTAAATATTATGTATAGAGCGCCAACTCGCCAACAAACTGGCCCACCAGTTTGGCGAGATATATATATTTTGTAAAAATTGTTGTATCCATTATAAATAAATAAATTAAAAAAAAGAAAAACCAAAGGAAGCAGGGGTTACTTTGCGGAAGTCCATGATAATGAAGGAACTAGAAGTTTAATTCGCTTTAATCCGGGGCAATAATTACTGTCGCGGATAATAGTTAATTAAACAATAGGTAATTATTCTAACTAAGCTATCACCGCCTCTTTAGAATTCGGAACTAGATATACCTCCAACCAATAACTCGTATAAGTCACGGATTTCCGATAGTTGTATTGAACCGCCCAAAGCCCGGCCCGGTGCCGTCGGATAACGGACGTGGTCGTACAGTTAGGTGCGAGCGGGACGGCTGCGCAGGGGCGGCGTGCGAGCGGGACGGCCGCGATCAATTTGTGCACGCGCAAGTGGAGTGTGAAGAATTCAGGGTTGGCGATGACGTCGATTTAATTAAACTCATACTCAAAGTTTATTTGGATGACAATATGCTTGAGTCAATTAAGTATTATAAGTGCGTGCGTTTTATAAATTCTCGGTACTGGCCCGGAGTTAGGAAGTTGGCGGTGTCTCACCCCCGTGCCTCGGAGAGCACGTTAAGCCGTCAATCCTGCGTCTGACCGAGAGATCCGGTCGTGTTGGATTTTCCGTCCCATCGGGCTATGAGAGTTAAGGAACAGAGAGTGCACCTGTGTTTGCGCACACACTAGTGCACTATAATATCTCCTGTGGCCGGAATTCGGTCGGGAGGACATTATAAGTGCTACCACCAAATTTGTAAGAAAATCGTTAACGTTTGTCAAACAGATAGTTCGAACTATTTAAAGAGTTCATAGTTCTGCATTTCTAAAACCACACAATATGAACTCCTTAAACAGTTCGAGTTCGTTTGAAGCTTAAAATAATTACGATTTTCTTTTGACATTACCACAGATTTGAAAAGCATTACAATAAACTGAGAATAGCCGGAAAAAACTTTTCAATAAGCAAAATTTTATTTTGACAAAAATATAGCAGTTGCTCTTTCCAATAAGCAAAATGTCATTCAAAAAAATTAATGAATTTTAATTATACAAGTGATACCGAATTTACTTGGTTAATATAAGTAATCTGATTAGTTAATAAAATCAAAAGTTGACGTCACAAAATAAAAATGATTTCCGAGTACGCAAGTGACAACCCTAGAACAGAACCTGGTCTTGCATGACGCACCGCACGCACGTTTTAATACGACGCACGGATACTTCCTGCACTTTTATGGCGTCCTAGTACTTCGGGTCGACAGCTCCTTAAGGTTTATGGAACTTGTTTCTTTTTTTGCTTACACCCTTAACGGCCTGTTATTGCTCTTTTGATTATTCATTGTTTTATTATTATCGATGGCTTTATTATGTATGGGCATGGTATGTTTGTGTTATATTTCAACGGAACTTTTTATGAAAATAATAAAAAACAGTCGGTCACGGCGCGCGGCTAATATCCATAGACTCCTCTTACTGAGGGAAATACCTATTACCTATAGTGCACGCACATGTGTATGCGCAAGCTTAGAAGCAATCTCAATTCCCTTTCTCATTGTCATCAGGTGTAGGGCTAGCAATTAGCATGCGCACACGGCACAACGAGTAAAATTATGTCCACCCGTTATCTCAATTATTTGTCTATACCGAAGCTAACGTGGTTACAATTCATTATTATGACTTGTCTCGTTACGTCAAAAGTAGAGATAAAAGTAATATTTCTTATTTGTAGTATTTTTTTTGCGAACCCTTCCTTACAAGCAATTTTTTTTTCTCGTAATAATATATCGGAATTTTTGCACGTTAGGTTAAACGAAAACATTTTCGTTTCGTAGGTATATCTCTCTCTCCCGTCGCGGGATATCTCGTTGTGCGCTTATTGCTTAGCCTGCAGTAGAGGCCAAATATATCGTCAGAATGTCTCTATGGAAGCCGAATTAATCAAAAAACAAAATGGCGCGCACTAGAAGCCATACTGTAATTAACCCTTTTTATGCACCTCTGCGTGTGATCGTGCAGTCGCCAAGGCCCCGATAAGTTTAATATTGAAATGAATTCCGCTTTCATTCATTGTCTCTGATAACCGACGGCTAATGAATTGACAATCAATTTAGTATTGAGCACAATGACGCTCCCAAGGTTCTGTTGTAGGCTGTAGGTGATAATTACGTTATTATAAATTGTTTGATGCATATATAAATGTAGAGATCCATAGAGCGGTGGTGGAATTTATATACTAGGTAGGTACTTTTTAGTTACATAAACGAGAATTTGATTTTCAATAAGGTGTAGCATATTTGTGAATAAAATAAATAAATAAAATCAATAAAAGAGGAGGCTGTAGGCGATAACTAGGTAAGTACGTTATTAGATATGTATACTTATTTATGCTATTTTTAAGTTAATTAACCGAGAGTGTAATCCTCAATTCGGACGTGTATCATATCAAATTTTACGTTTAAGTACATTATTTGTCAATAAAATAAATAAATAAAAAAACATTTTTATTTAACAACAAAGGCGCGAGAAAATTTTGAAAATGTGTTGGCGAAAGTAAATGTGTAAAATAAAATTAAAAAATTACAAATTGACCCTGCCGAGAATCGAACCCGGGAACTCCCTATAAGTCCACAGCGCCAGGTTATCAAGACATTTATATATTTCAGATCATGGCCGTATATCCACGGCTTATGAAGGGCTATTGCCGTATAGCCCGACAGAATACCTACCTATATCTAAAGCCTCTAATCGGACAGGCTTGAATTGATGCTATTATGAGGATAGAGCCTTGGACCAGTGTGGGACGACCTCGGATGGGTTTTCAAACGAATCAGAGCATGTTATGTTGCTGTCAATGTTTAATTTTTGTTCGTTTTCTAAAAAGACCGGGCGTCACACGCAGGACAGTAACTACGTCAACGACAAATTAGGGAGTATTATGAAAGGATTAGCAATATTTGTAATGCTCGAATTTGAAACCTATGGCATAAAAATACCTTTTTTTTTTTTTTTTTTTTTTTTTTTTTTTTTTTTTTTTTTTTTTTTTTTTTTTTTTTTTTTTTACGTTGGGAAATGCGTTTAGGCATCCCGCCCATGAAAAGGGGCGGGTATGTGGGACTCATTGGCACTTGCCAAAATACCCACTAAAACCCAACGGATCCGGCCGCGCTTAAGTGGGAGGCCACAGGTTCACCAGTGGCATTTCTACTGTGGCCCTCCAAGCGTCTATCCTCCTTTGACCCATCCTTTCATTTACGGCGCGGGAGGGAGCAGGCGCGCATATTGGCGCCTTCGTCGCTGAGCTCGTCTCCTGCGGAGTGGGTGAGCATTTGGGTCTTGCTCTCTGTCACGCTCCGCTGCCTCTTTTAGTGCCATGACGCTTTCGCAGAAGGCCACCACTTCATTCCAACAACTCTCGCTGCCGAGCATGGCGTTAACCACTCTCGACAACGAGAGGTCCCACCCCAGGAAGTGTATCAATGTGTGCCGCTGTGGTCCCCACGCTGCGCACTCTACCCATGTGTGGAATGCCGTATCTTCAGTCGCCCCACACTCATGGCAGGCTGGCGTCTGTTCCCGTCTCGCAATCTGATGGAGATACTTACCGAAGCAACCATGTCCGGTAAGCATCTGCGTCAGATGGTACGTCAGCTTCCCGTGCCGTCGCTTGACCCATCTTTCCAGGTTAGGCCGGATCGCCTCCACCGTCCAGGTGCCAGCAGTGGGAGACTGTAGGTCCACATCCCACCTGTCAATCACTGCCGCGTTAGCCAGGGCCCTGATCCGCTCTGACTCCTCTGCTCCCAGTCGCTCCCCTCGTGACCTAGCATCCGTCCTATACTGGTACACTTCGGCAAGCACCTCAGCCTGAAGCTCCCACGGAGGATCTCCCGCCAGGGCTGTGGCAGCTGTCCATGACACTGTACTATACCCTCGGATCGCACGGACCGCAATGATTCTTTGCGGTCTCCGAAGTAGGGTCTTATTTTGTGCCGTTAAGCCATGTACCCATATGGGCGCCCCATACAGTGCCATACTCCGCACTATTCCGACGTACAGTCGCCGGCAGACTGAATCCGGCCCACTGACATTTGGTAAGAGCCTACCGAGAGCAGCAGCGGCATTTACCAGTTTTGGTGCCAGTCGTTGGAAGTGAGCACCAAAGTTCCACCGACCGTCCAGCATAAGGCCCAGGTATTTTATATAGGGCTTTATTTCTATCGTTGTGCCCCGTATGGTGATATGTGCACCTCGAGGTGGTCCCCTGCGTGGGCCATGGAACAAGAGAGCCTCTGTTTTAGAAACAGAGACTCTCAAGCCCAACCTCCCGATCCTGTCCACCACCAGCGATGCAGCGGCAGTGGCTAGACGTGCCGCTTCCTCAAATGTCTTCTCGCGAGCCGTTACGAGGGTGTCGTCTGCATAACAGAGCACTCTCGTCCCAGTGAGCATCGGGCACCGCAACAGCCAATCAAACCCGATGTTCCACAAGACTGGCCCTAGGACCGACCCCTGCGGCACCCCTCTGCAGACACGACGCCGGAACATTTGTCCGTCCCTCTCCCACATGACCTCCCTACCCTGGAGATATGCCTCCAACAGCCTCCTGAGATATAAAGGCACTTCGTGATATCGAAGCGCCTCAAGCAAAGTCTCGAACGGCACACTATTGAAGGCATTCTCGACGTCCAGCGAGACAGCGAGAACCACATCCCCTTCGTCCACAGCCTCCGTGGTCAGTCTCTTTAATGCGCTCAAGGCGTCCAAGGTTGAGCGCCTCGCCCTGAAGCCAAACTGTGCATCAGAGAGGTCCCTACCCCCTGCTTCAAGATGTTCAGTGAGCCGGGCAGCAAGAATCTTTTCAAAAACTTTACCCAACTCACTTATCAGGACTATTGGTCTATAAGCATTTAGGGAATCCGGCAAGCGGCCATCTTTATGCAGGAGGCACAGCCTTCCATCTTTCCAGATTTTTGGAAAGTGTCCCACGAGTAGGCACTTGTCGAAAAGTTCCCGGATAACTCCTCTAAGGCACTTCAGGGCGATGTACAGCACTTTCCCCGGAATACCGTCAGGTCCAGGCGCCGTTTTCCTGCCCCGTAGGCGGTCAAGGGCGAGGTCCATTTCCTCCTCCGTAACAGGGGGGACGTTGATTGCGCCCTGATCCATTGGCACGGAGGACATCGTCGGTGGTGTGTGTCTCTCGGAGTCCGGGAACAGTTCCCCCACTAGTTGCAGCAAGAAATTCGGCTGCAAGGTCTCCGCAAGAGGGGCACCCCGGGTACGCAGTTTGTTCCTCGCCATGCGATAGGGCCGCCCCCAGGGGTCCCGATTTAACCCCTGCAAAAGCTCTTCGCGGGCTTTTTCTTTCGCCCGACAGATGGCCGTCCGGAGGGTTTTTTTTGCTAGGCGGTATTCGCATAGTAAACGAGCTTCCCGTTCGGGATTCAGACCGCTCCGCCTGCGGGTCCTGACATACTCCCGGCGAGCTCTGTTGCAGATTGCCCTGAGATCGGCAATTTCAGGTGTCCACCAGTACACGTGACGACGCGGAGGCCTCCTTCGTGCGCGCGGCATAGACGCGTCACAGATTTCCGTAAGGGAGTCACGCATACGGGCCGCGAGGTTGTCGACGCTGCCATTTCCGATGTGTCCAGAAGAGGACCAACGCTGGACTATAGCGGCTTCTTTAGCTAGTTCTTTGTCAAGTTGGGTAAGACACCAGCGCGGAAACCGGCTTGGTCCCCCGAGAGATCCGGTTTGCCCTTGAGAGGTGGAGATCTCAAACCGGATATAATTGTGATCCGAAAGAGTCTCCACTCCCTCTTCTACCCTCCACTCGACGACCCTGTTGGCGACTGCCGGAGTTGCAAAAGAGAGATCCACTACTGACCCCCCCTGCTGACGCACACAAGTTTGCACCGTTCCTCTGTTAAGAAGGGACAGACCAGCTAGTACAGCCCATTCCTGTAATGTCCTTCCCCTCGCATCAGTGGCACGGTTCCCCAACGCCCGGATCTTGGCGTTAAAGTCGCCCAGTACTATGACATACCCAGTTCTCGATTGTCTATTGATCGCTGCCCTAACGGAGTCGAGAAAGATTTCGAACTCCGACAGACTACGATTGGGCGAGAAATATGCCCCCACAATGACGAATTCGCCCCACCTCGCTACCGCAAATCCTGAACCTCTTTCTAAAGCTGAAAGGTCGGGGCCGGCGCCTCTGCCGGTCATGACCGCCACCGAGCCGTCCAAGTCTCCCACCCAGTGAGATTGGTGTGTGGGAATGTAATAAGGCTCACAAGCCACGGCCAAATCTATGTTCCACTCTGCCATGACCTGAAGCATGAGGTCCTGGGCCCCGGCGCAGTGATTCAGATTCGACTGGAGGAATCTTGTATATTGTGAGTAACTCATGATGACATGTTACCAGATTCGTCCTGTCGACGTCGTCCAGCATTAACCTTCGTAGGGCTAGGATTACAGTTCTTTCCTCCCATAATATGCTCTGAGGGCTGACCCGCGTCGGAGCAAACCGCACAACGCATAGGGCGGGTGCAACCGACTGATTTGTGTCCTTCTTGTCCACATCGAAAGCACAGGCCGTCCCTGGACTCTGTGGCAGGACAGGTCGGCCTCGTGTGTCCAATGCCCAGGCACTTATAACAGCGTAGGGGCCGCTCCTTTAGCACCTGCACTCGAGCAGAGCTCCAACCGACTAAAAGTTTGCCAGCATCTGCTATCAACTTCGCCACCTCGACTGGGCAGTGTACTGCAACCGAGCGCATTCCCCTGAGATCAGACTGGAAATCTCCCACTTTTATGCTTTCCGCGGGACAATTCTTGACGCAACTAATGGCGGCGATCATCTTCTCTTTCGTCACAGAATCGTCAAGGTCCGTGACTCGGAGGGTGGCGGTTTTCGTTGCACGGACCACACTGGCCACCTCATCCAAGACGGTACTCAGTCTGTTAAGGAACGCGTCAACCTGTTCCGGCGTCTGCTCCTTCGGAAGTTCCAGTAGCCTGGCTCCGGTCGCCGTACGACGAATCCTTAAGCCCTCCCGGATGCCGATCTCCTGGAGGTTAATGTTCCTCTCCGCGTGCTCAATAGCCTGCGCGTAAGACGCTCCCTTTTTTTCCGCCTCCGGCTTCAAGGTAATGACCACCGCAGCGGTCTGATGCGGCTTCAGGGTTGCGGCCTGTTTAGTTCTGGGCCTGGCAGTAGGTGGGACCGTCGGAGAGTTGGCAGCGTTACTTGTACCGGGTGCATTCTTCCCCTTTTTTCTCCCCCTCTTAGTCACTGTTGCCCAATCAGTGTCCTCCATAGGCTCGTCTTCATCCGCCACCACAGAGGCCTGCGTCGGGGCTGGGGCCGAGGGAACAGCAGTAGGGAGCGGCCCCGATTGCGGTGTTGGGGTCACCCTCCTCTTGTTCGTCGCCAAAGTAGGCCGGTGTATTTTCTCCGGTAGGAGCCGCTCTTCGATACCAGCGAATCTAGCGTCCAGCATGACGCCGACAGACGAAACAATCGAGGCCTTAAGTTCTTCAAGAAAGTTGTCCCCGCCTGGCAAGTTCGCAGGAGCGGTGCCTGCTGCCGCCATACTGGTTTTCATTTCTGAGAACTCACGTCTATGGGCCTTTAGTTCCGACCTAAGTACGCCCACCTCCTTGCGAAGTCGGGCATTATCCAACCTCAGCCGACGGGTTTCCTCGGACTCCGTCCTATCTACAAGGGTGTCTACAAATCCTTGTAGTGCTGAGGCCGACTGCTTCAGGCACTTCACAAAGGTTCCCTTCAGGTTTCCCGACTTGGCAGCAACGTTGATAATCGCCGCCACTCTCCGTCCAGCAGCGGCTCTCATCTCCTCGGCGCTGAGGCTGCTCGGATCCTCAATGGCAGCGTCGGGTCCAAATGCTTCTTCAGTATCAAGCGCTGCATCGGTTGCGTCCCTTTTACTCATTCGCTCTCTGAGGCGCTTATCGAGTGATACCTCGAAGGCTTCGTCCCTGGCAGCTTTGAGGTCTGCCCTTGCCTTACGAATCCCCGTTCCTCGTCCAGCAGGGGTCGAATCCCTCGAATACAGCGATGAAGACGCTCGAGACATCGATGTCTCTCTTGAGCTCGCATCCTGTGACGAGACGACCCGTCGGCTCAATCGGCGAGCATCCCTTGTCGTCGTCTTCGACGAAATACCATCGGCTTGTGACTCCGGCTCTGCTTCCAAAGGACTCCGAGACCTGTGCTCATGCTCAGGACTCTCCTTCCCTCTCTCCTCCCTTTCACCATTTCCTCCCTTTCCTCCCTCCAATATAGATTTAGTTTTTGATTTTTGTTTTGGTTCCATATTTGATCCCACGAGTATGGGGGAAATAAAAAGTCCATCCGAGCAGTGCCCCCTGTACCCGGATAAGCCTACTACATCAGGGGGTCGGCCGGTACCCTGACGTGGTTCGCATTAAGGACTATACACCCAATAGTCACTCATCCCCTCGCGATGCGCCGCCGCTTAGGATTGGGGTGATTTTTTACCGAGGTTTTCTTCCTCACAGTCCAGCCGGTAAAGGCAAGACTGTCCCACCAACACAGGTAATGTTAATACCTGCCCTCGCTTCCTCAACTTCCGCCTAAACAACTCCTCCAGCACCCATCACGGGGTCTCACATCCCAACTCCCTCCCCACAATTCTCCTCACTTGTCCCACCATACTAGTGGGACAAGTGAAGAGACAATCGCCCCCTTCCCCGCCCCAGGGTCCCCCACCCCCAGGTTCCACTCACTAGTCCCGCTCCTCATCCAAGGGACAAGTGAATGGAACCAACCCCCCCCGCCAGGTTATTAGCCATGGCTAACAATATCCCATATAGAGAAATTATTAACCATGTTTACCGGGGTGCACCGGCCCAAGCGCTGCCCTTCCCTCCGGACGTATCCAAAGGGACTAGCAGCGCCCAGGCACACTAGGAGGTTACCTGGCCCACCACCCCGGCATAAAAATACCTAACTCAACTCAACTCAAGTTCAACTCATGAATCATGATACTTTATCAAGCTGGAAAGTTTTGTCGCCTGAGGAATAATGACTGTTGGGACATGGGGTGCACTAACTTACTTGTCTAGACTAAATGTGACTCGATAGGACGCTTCACGCGACGCAATAGTATCCACGTAGTACCTATCAAATAATAGCCCTGACGGGGCCTACGTTGCCTAAAAGAATAACCGAAACATGTGAATCGATTAACAAATGGTAGATTTAAGATGACGAGCACTTCATAAAGCCAATTAGTCATTGGTATCTGAATATATTTTAAAAAATATGACTGACTGACTGGTCTATCAACGCACAGCTCAATCCACTGGACACAGATAGCTTTTATGACGTAGGCATCTGCTAACATAGGCCATTTTTGAAAAATCAAACCCCTAAAGGGGTAACTTGGGAGTTTGAAATTTGTATGAAAATCGAACTTAACGTTAACGTTAGCGAAGCTGCGGGAAGACTAGTTAAAACCTATGCTTTTTTTTTGTATTTTAAACAAAAATGTGTTAATATTAATGATGGCCCAAGAAATTTATTCATGAAACTTATATCAAGAATCTTATCAGTTAGAAATAGTACGATTATACTGTAATTAAAACGCATTCTTCATAATCATAAAACTTATCTTTCAAGTAAAATTAGTAAAATTTCTCAACGTTTGAACGTTGTAATCAGATAGCGAATTGTTTATCACAATACAAACAAGTGTAAGGCACACTAGTAACACTTAATTTGTGAAAATAATAAATAATTTATGCAATTAGTTTTTTGACTATGGCAAAACCACCACAAAGTCACACTGAGGCAATACGTTAAACGCCAACGCTTAAAGCCATATTGTTTCTTATTGACTTTCTTGTTTTAGAATTATAATCCTTATTTTACATATCTACGTGACATCAACTGTCATTTTGAGTAATATTTCTTAATATATTGCTCATAGTCCCTGTTTATTCTCATACCGACTCTATTTAGTCCTTTACGTAAGTAATTTTGCGATAGCAGTATTATTTTGTACTATAAACCACTCTAGCTTATTACTCATTACTAGCTCAACATAATATCTTAAGTTTCCCTTGACTGTAGATATTCCAAAAAGTAAAATTTAAAAAAAAAAAATTTAACCGACTTCCAAAAAAGGAGGAGGTTCTCAATTCGGCGCGTTTTTTTTTAAATGTCTGTCGGTGCATATCTCCGTGGTTTCTGAACCGATTTGATTTTTTTTTCTATCAGTCTTTAGAGGAAGCTCTCTAGGTGGTCCCATAATAAATTCTGACTCCAAATCCTCAACCCTGACACTAGAAAGTTAAAAATAAAAATTCTTTCAAAAAAACCGACTTCCAACGCCACTGTAAAGTAATAAATAATTTTTATTTCTACCCACTGTTGAAGTCGGGCGGGTATAACAAGGATAAGCAAAGTTGACGCATCAGGCTCGCCCGACTTCAACATAGTGGGTAGAAATAAAAATTATTTATTACTTTACAGTGGCATTGGAAGTCGGTTTTTTGGACAGAATTTTTTATTAATGTTTCCGTTTTACATAATTAATGGTATAATTTATCTAAAATTTTAAACCTATTTTTTTTATCAACTACAAGTTAGCCCTTGACTGCAATCTCACCTGATGGTAAGTGATGATGCAGTCTAAGATGGTAGGGAGCTAACCTGTTAGGAGCATGGTGGTTATATGTCCTAAAATATTTACCAATATAAAACTTCTTGGAAAATGAGTAATTGCGATTAAAATGCGTGTGTCACTGGCCTTAATGAGATCATAATTAATCAAACAAAACACGGACAGTCAGTCCTAGACACTATCTGAAGTGTCGCAATCACAAGTCTGGCTGTCACTCGGGTTGACAACGTGATTGTTGCATTAAAGTGTTACGGCGCATGCGCAAACGTTAATTAATGTTTTATATTTTTTTTTATATAAAATGGTATTTTTATCAAATTATGTAGGTACTCTACATTTACTGAGATGTAATGTAAATTTTATCTACATTTTTCGTTTTCTAAGTTGCCTGGAAGGGATCGCTTCTTAGCGACAAGGCTACCTATTAAAGTTTTGTTTATGTTGTGTATATATGTCACCGTAAGATTATATTATAACGTTTTTTATCTCCTGAATATTCATGTCAAACCCTAACCTAACCTATAGTTCGCGCGCGAGTTGAATGCGGATAATGTATGGTGACACTTACATTTATTCTGCATTCAACTCGCGCGCGAACTGTACAAGAAAGAGACAAGAAAACGTAAAAACAATAAATATTTCATAAATTAATACTCAGAACATTGTACGGTTCACAAGCTTACGACAGTTTATAATCTCGCGGGATAGAAACCGTTAGATTATAATCTAACGGATTTTACAATCTTACGGTGACATATAATATGTATTTGGTGTACAATAACGAATATTTTCGTTTCATTATTTTGCACATTTTTCTGTCTCGGCATTATCCTTCATTGCTGGAGATCCTGACTACTGCTTCAAAAGGATTATTTTCACCGGACATTTCTATTGGTGGATTCATTGTTACAAGGTTAAAAAAATTCACGTGTTATAGTTGGTGGGTCGGCCTCTCTCTTGCATTCAGTTGATTTAAGTTCGAGTTTATTCAGGTCAAATATTTCCAACAGCACTTCAATTGATTTGACTCTGTTTTGATAGATAATTAATCTATTTTTCTTTGTTACAGATCTATCAAAAGTTTTTCAAAGTATTCAGTTCACGTTCTGTTTCGACATCGACGAGTGAAATCGAGTCATTTTTCTTTCGATCATTATTAACAAAATAAGTGTCTCGTTTAAAATGATTCTAAAAGTGCAATAAAATTCTAATGCTTTTTATCGAGATGAAAAAACCAGAGTACTTGAAACAGAAATAAGTGGAAAGTTAGGCGTACATAAAATTTAGTACATATTTAGTAAATACATCTAAAATAAACAAAATTTAAAACCCAAGGCAAAAAAATAAAGATCGAGAGTAAAAATATAAGTGGAATTTTGTTGAAAAAATACTATACGAAACTCTTCCTTTTTGAAATCAGTTTAAAATAGAGTTTTTTGTGAAATAAATAGAATTAAAAAAAATAATAACTTACGAACATTACTTAATATACGTGAAATAGAAGAAATTAGACGTGAAATAGTGGAAATTCATGGTGAAATAGTGGAAATTAATCTTGAAATAGTGGAAATTGGACGTGAAATAGTGGAAATTAGACGTGAAATAGTGGAAATTGGACGTGAAATAGAAGTGAAATAGAGGGAATTCGACGTGAAATAGTGTATGATGTGTACGGAGTATGGGTGAGCAGCTGCACAAGACCTGCGTGCGGGTGAACTCCGCCGAGGATGAGGAGGCGCGCGACGAGGTGGACCATGACCTGCCCAAGAAGAACCCTTTTGTGCGGGTAAGTTGACACGTTTCGATACCCTCCCCTCGCGCACTGATGAATGCTGATTATTTTTAAGTGAAAACTTCTTTAGGTGCATTGAGCACTTTTTGGTAGGGGGAAAATGTAGATTCGCGTGACCGTGACCAATATGCTCGCGAACACCAAAATATACTACATTCGAAATTAAACTTTAATGCTTTAGTTTTAAGGTTTATATTTTAAACATTTTAATTAAAAAAAAACTGTTTTCACTTCTATCGGCATCTATCTGTCCCTATGACTGCCAATTTTTTTTATCCACTACAAGTTAGCCCTTGACTGCGATCTCATCTGATGGTCACAATCACATCGTACCGGAACGCTAAATCCCTTGGCGGTACTTTCTCGGCGGGTGGGGGCTAACTAGCCACGGCCGAAGCCTCCCACCAAGCCAGACCAGGGAAAATTCAGAAATTATAAATTCCCAAATTAACCCTGCCGGGAATCGAACCCGGGACCTCGCACGTTAAGACAACAGCGTTCAACCCTGCGCCACAGAAGTCGTTAAAAACCGCGGTCTACTATATCGTACCGCAAGGCATCGTCAGGGCCTGCATCCGACGCGTACGAAGCGATTTGCTTCCTCGTTTTTATTTCAACCGCTAGAATATGGAATGCCCTTCCGGCTTTCGTTTTTCCCTTCGCTTATAATATTGGTATTTGCAAATCAAGAGTGAATAAGCATCTTCTAGGCAAGCGCGTTCCACCTTAAACTGCATCACTACTTGCTTACTTTATACTTAAATTATAAAAAAATTATAGGTGTCGTGTATTTCTTAATTTGTGAGACTTGTGACGATTTGTGTAACTCAGCTCAGGACTACAATTACCTAACGCTTCGCTGGCGTTGACTTTGTTACAGTCAATTTTGTGAAGTTTAAAAAAAAACAGTCAGAGAATTATTTAATTGCTGGACAAATGCACATAAAACGTAATGATTCACATTTTCTTGGGATGTACAATGTCCAGCAGTGGACGTCTATATCTTCTTTATGACTTCTTCATAAAACTTAGTAAAACAGCGTCCGTCAATTCTTTAAAAAAAAATCTAATTGATAAAGTGTAATTACAAATTAAACGATTTTTTGAAGAAAAATAAGGCAGCCATCTCTCTACTACCACTGATTTTTGCTGTGCCCCACCGGGGTTCCAATATTGTAATAAGAACTTTAATATTCTAGTGACATTTTGTAAATTACTATAAGAATTGTATTGGAATGCAAAATATATCATGTCCTATTTATTATTTTATTTTATTATTCTTTTTACCGAAGGGGTATGGGTTTAATATAACTGCCATGCCCCTAACAGGTTAGCCCGCTACCATCTTAGACTGCATCATCACTTACCATCAGGTGAGATCGCAGTCAAGGGTTAGCTTGTAGCGGATTAAAAAAAAAATGTGTGTGCGGCGCATACACAGGTGCACTCTCTGTTCCTTTACTCTCATAGCCTGAATACTTTATATAAATAAGAATATGAACTTACGTACGTAACGTGATGTGTAACGTAGTATTTGTAACACAATAATAATTATGTGAATAACAAATTCAACGTCATTTATGATATGATTATTATGCGAAACGATTAGAGTGCAGGTGTTTCCCAGAAAACTGCGTACGCGAGTAGTTTTAGATAAAGGAACTGAATAATGCATGTTGTATGTTTAGTCATACTACTTTAATATTTTACTTCTGAATTCTGATTACAAAATAAACGAAATAACGCCAACGCGTTTCGTGAATAGGATGTCCTCCTCCGTAACTGATAAACTACCTTATCCTAAAATCTGCAACTTTCTGAAATCTTGGCACATAGTATAAAATTATCACGACCATCGTGAGACAAAATATATCTAACTAAATTTGCAAGGTATATTCAACCTAGATCATATTGTGGTGCAATCCCGTGTAACTTGAATCATACCAATATTATGAAAATGCGAAAGTGTGTTTGTTTTTTACTCGACTGCCTAAAAAAAGAAATAATGTATGTATAGGATATCGTTAGAATTCTTACATCATCCCGAGTGGCAATACATTTTTTGAAAAAAAAAAAAAAATTTTTTGGCCGTCATGTTTTTTATAGTGAACTTATTCTTTGTCCTTTATTTACGTCGCAATGGAGCAACGGATCACTGTGATATTTTTCATGGATATAGTTAAAAATAAAGACCCGGAAAGGAAAACGCTACAGTTTTATCCCGGAACATCATTGGGCGCCCAAGTGATTTTTTTATAACCGAAATCCACGCGGACGAAATCGCAGGTATCATCAAATACTTAAGTAAAAAAAATTGAGCCGCGCATAAAAAAAACAATTTATAGTGAACTAAAAACTTGACGGCATTTCGAAATCGGTCAATAGATCGAATGGATGAAACTGCCTCGTTGGTCTAGTGGTCAGCATGTTCAGTTGCGGCCGACGAGGTCCCGGGTTCGAGTCCCGGGTCGGGCCATAATTAAGTATTGGGTTTTTCAGACTAGAAATTCTCAATACTAGACCGGAGTGAAGAAGTTGGCGGTGTTTCACCCCCGTGCCTCGAAGAGCACGTTAAGCCGTCGGTCCCGGTTATCATCACTATAACATGATAATAGTCGTCAAATTCTCCAACCCACATTGGAGTAGCGTGGTGGGTCTAAGCTCTAATTCCCTCTCTCCTATGAGTGTGGAGGCCTGTGCCCAGCAGTGGGACGTTAATGGGCTGTAGTGGTAGTGGTGGATGAAAAATTAAAATGCATTGGAGCAAATAAACTTATGATAGACTTCTAGGATATGCTGTTTCTTCACACTCGCATACCATTGAAATACTTTACACTTCATACAAATAGTAACGATATGCACTTCTATTACGGACCTGCAGCCTGATTCTGTAACTCAGTGGCTTTCAAAGAGTGAAAGCCACTGACATATATTCTTTATCCATTGAAGGTTTGCTATGAAAACTTAATTTTTATTTCATAGCAAACCTTCAATGGATAAAGAATATATGTCAGTGGCTTTCACTCTTTGATAGCCACTGAGTTACAGAATCAGGCTGCTGGAATGCGACAGTGAATATCAGTTCTATTGAACCAAATGCCAAGATTAGACCCACCTTTTCTTATCTAATAACGGTCAAATTAATTTTATTGATACATATACAGGCTCATGAAAATCTTAGTAAAGATTATTTATGTAAATGACTACTTAAACGACAAGGAAGCCTGGCAATAATTTGCTCTAATGTCTCTGATAGTTCCTTAGTAAGAATATTTGTGAGATGGTGATAATAAATTTTAAAAAAACCCGGCTGAGTTTGTTGCGGGCTCTTCTCAGACCAGGGCGCGTTTGGAACCCTCGTAGCTTTAGTTTTAAGATACCGTTACCCATTATCACCATCATGCTTTTTTTTTTTTTTTTTATCCACTACAAGCTAGCCCTTGACTACGATCTCACCTGATGGTAAGTGATGATGCAGTCTAAGATGGTAGCGGGCTAACCTGCTTTTTAAGTACTTAAGTAATTTTTAGACGAAAATAAGTGTACCTACAGTGTACCTATATATTTAATAAATAAATGACTATGACTATGACTATGACTATTTTCTTAGTGAAACTTTTATTACCCTTTTGAAGTTAAAATTAATATTTCTTTTACTTCAATACTTATTTGAGGTCACAGAAAAAATGTGTTTTCAAAGTAAAACTTCTAATATTATAAATGCGAAAGTGTGATTGTTTGTTGGTTTGTCACGCCATAACGCAGCAACGGATCGACGTGGTTTTGGGAACGGGTATAGTTGAGGACCTGGAGAGTGACATACTACTACTTACGGGTTAATTTTTATCCCGGAAAATTAAGGTGTTCCCGCGGGAATCAAGAAAACTTAAACCACGCGGACGCAGTCGCGGGCATCAGCTAGTACAAAATAAATAAGATTAAAAAATAGCATTGACATGGACATGAAAATCCCAAAAAGGGTATCGCCTTAGCCTAATGCTGTAATAGCATAGTGTATAATCTGTCACGAAAGAATTCCCCTAGAGCAGTCGTTTATATGCAATTTTTGTAATATTGTATCTAATAATGAATTACCTAGTTCTGCTAATTGCCGCGGGACTTGTTTCGTAAATATGAATGATGAATCTGTCTTTTCGGGACATGATGACTTGTCGATTGTTTTTTTTTTAATTCTTGAGAGTACGGGTACACTGTCGACCCATAATGACAAATCAAATCAAATCAAATCAAATATATTTTTTTTTTTTAATTCAAATAAACTTTTACAAGTACTTTTGAATCGTCAAGTGAATCTACCACTGGTTCGGAATGCCATTCCTACCGAGAAGAACCAGCAAGAAACTCGGTTGACAACTCGGAAGACAATTGCGATGATGGCAATGGAGCACTTTCCGTATTAGCGGGCAATACACACAAAAACTCGGTATACACGGTCGAGCAATGACGCGTGTCGGTGTTAGTGCAATTGCTATTGCTTATACGTACAATATCACGTCTGTAAGTTAAAAGAAAAATACACAAGAAATAATGGACAAATGTCTAGTCATCGGTGTTATTTTTTTCCACGTAAGTAAAAAAAACCGGCCAAGTGCGAGTCGGACTCTCGCACCGAGGGTTCCGTACAAACCTGTAGACTGTATATAAGTAAAAGTATTTTTATTAGATATAATTATGATGTAACTAAAAATTTATGCTTTCCGCAATTTTTCCTTTATCTGTTCTATAAAACGTTGCTTCGTACCAAATTTTAAGATTCTGAGTTCACGGGAAGTAACCTGAAGGGTTTGATTCCCTTGCGAGTGTTGAAAATTTGCAGCATAAACAGCTGTATCTTATATTGAGTTGGCTTAGAAGTTTGATTTTTGCACAGCTCCAAGAAAACTTGAGTATTTGATATGAATTTCAGCTTGATACCTCCATGCGTATCTCATAAGAAGGGTCTTGACAGAGAGACAGACGGACAACAAACTGATTCTATAAGGGTTCCGTTTTTTTCCTTTTGAGGTACGGAACCCTAATAAAATAACGGGTGTATCCTACCGTGTATATAAATATCGAGAAAATCTGATTTGTTATGGCCTGTGGGCCATCTTAAATTAAAAGCTAACTTTTATTATTCTACTACAAGTTAACCCTTGACTAACTTAATCTGTTATGGGCATGGCAGTTATATTAAACCCATACCCATAGTCGATTTCTCTTGCTTCTCTGCTTGGCGGTACGTAACAGACCAATCTATTGAAAGAACAATTTTTTAAATTGTCTCCACGGTGGAAATTGATGTCAAACGCATTGCGCAAATAAAAATGTAAAGCTGCATTACAGGGATGCTACCATCACTTACAAGTTCGAACTATACTTATCTACCTAGGTACAGTACCCGGCAATAAATATTGCACATCGACCTTTGGAAAGAGACAATCGGTTATTTCTTGTGCGACAGAGATAACGCTATACGATTGTCTCTTTCCAAAGGTCGATGTGCAATATTTATTGCCGGGTACTGTACGAGTATGTCAATAAAAATTCTTTCCAAAAAACCGACGAGTCAGAATTTTTTATGGGACCACCTCGAGAGCTTCCTCTAACGACTGAAAAAAAAAATTATATCAGTTCAGAAACCACGGAGATATGCACCGACATACATAAAAAAACGCGCCGAATTGAGAACCTCCTCCTTTTTTGAAAGTCGGTTAAAAATGGTGGCCACCGAAGGGGTTTTAGTGGGTGTAGGTCCTACGTAACCTGACTTCTCCAAACAGAAGTTGGGTATCTTAGGAAGATTTCCCCCTCGAGGAAAAAAAAGGTATGTCAAATATATTATTTAGTGATTATTCAAGGTTCATACTGCTTATTACCTACTACTTATTTCTTTGTTATTATTAAATAGAGGATCTCCCAAGACACTATCTATTCACATTCTCTGTTAGTTTTATGTTGAACACCCATTTGAAACAATCGATTAAAGTAAAAGTGCGTCGAACTTTGATGACGTCACAAGTCAGTTTCGAGCTTCCAAAAGAGGGATTTTCGATCAAAATTCTTATGTATGTAAAAGTTGAAAATTATTCACGGTTTACAATACAAGTTACGAGTACCAGAAGCGACAGTTATCTCAGTAGTAGGTGTCTTAAACGGGTCAACAGCGAGAGTTGTCTCAATTTGTCGTATTTAAGATAACCTGCTAGGGTTGTCTCTTATTAATTTATCTAATACCTTTAATCGAGCAATTCTTGTATATTGTATGAGATTCAGTTTTTTTTTATCCACTACAAGTTAGCCCTTGACTGCGATCTCACCTGATGGTAAGTGATGATGCAGTCTAAGATGGCAGCGGGCTAACCTGTTAGGGGCATGGCAGTTATATTAAACCCATACCCCTATTCGGTTTCTACACGACATGTACCGGAACGCTAAATCGCTTGGCGGCACGTTTTTGCCGGTAGGATGGTAACTAGCCACGGCCAAAGCCTCCCACCAGATATATATTATACATGTGTATATAATCTGAATCTCTGAAACGGCTCCAACGATTTTCACGAAATTTAGTATGCAGGGGGTTTAATATCGGGGCGATAAATCGATCTAGCTAGGATTCATTTTTAGAAAATGTCTTATTATCCATGATTTCAGGCAATGAAAAACTGCTACAATATCATTAGAATACGAAGGTAAATTTCGCTACCATCTACAAGGTGGGAAATGGGGAGGTCCCGAAACCAGAAAATGCCGGTTAAGTCCGGATGTCTCCAGTCCTATAATTTTTTTCCCTTTTTAAAAATATGAATATAATTTTTTTTATTTAAAAAAAAAATATATTAATATTAATTTATTTTTTAAATATAATTTCCAAAAAACACGATTTACCAAAAAATACCGTATACGGTCATCCACGTACCGTACCACATATAAAATGAAGATAATAATTATTATTGTTTGCCATCACCCGTCTGCCAGTATTGTACAAGGCCTCAAATCAATTTCTCAAATAAAGTGTCACTTTTCGTTGATTCTGACAACCCTAACATTTCTAACCACTTTCGAATCCACACTTTTCCTGGAAATAAGATGAGGAAATGAAATGAAAGCCATAGATCGAGTTTTTTGCAGTTCCATAAAACAGGTTAAAAAATCTTCCTATCTTCTAAATCTTTATCAGTTTGCCGCGGATTTGATGTCCGTGCACTCCATAGAGCCGAAAATGCGTTTCCTTCCCTTGCATTAGCATTTTATTTAATGCAATGTTTTTGATTTACTATTATTAGCAAACCTAAAAATATAAATTAGTCAGCGCTTTTTGATATACTTAAGTAAATCCACGTGGACGAAGTCGCGAGCGTCATCTAGGTCTTTTACTTTTACGAACACAGTAATTAAAGTGGCAACATTACTCATTAGGTCCCTGCAACTTTCCTCCTTAATATAAAACTTGCTTTTAAACGTTTTTCTTCAAGTTTTATTCCCTTTTTAGACGATTAGAAACTGCTCATGGAATCTTGCACATGGCAAGAAAATATTCTAATAAATCTACCATTTTTTAAATGTTTTATAAATGAACATCAAAGGTTGTGCTCGGTCTGGCTTGAATTGAACAACAATGTATGTGTCAACATACATTTACTCTGCATTCAACTCGCGCGCGAACTTTTTATTCCACCATAATTTTCTAAATTCCTGAAAATATTTGGATGAATGGGGTATCGTTAGAGTCCTTACATCATTCCGATTGACACTGGCAATTTTTGAAGTGAAAACTTCATTAGGCGCGTTGGGCACTTTTTGGTAGGGGGTAAAAATGTAGATTCGCGTGACCGTGACCGACATGCTCGCGAACAGCGACATGCTTGCGAACATATAAATATACTCCATTCGAAATTTAACTTTAATGCCTTAGTGTGAAGATTTATATTTTAATAATTTTAATTAAAAAAATTTTTTTTCTTTTTCACTTCTATCGACAGTTTTACTGCAAATTTTTGTTATTTTGTTTTTAATATGGCGGGGCAGTCGTGTTTTTTAATTTTTAATTATGCTCACTTATTATCCCGGTAAAATCATCAAAATCGAACTAACAGACACACACTTTCGCGTTTAAGTATAGGTAGGTAATATTAGGTATGGATAGTGGATACTGAGCCAAATAATAGCTCTGAAGAAATGACAATGATAATAGTTTGTATTACAGTGTCCATTGAGCGTTTAGTAGAAAGTGGGAAGCTCCCACAAACACACAAGAACAATGCCTTTGTTTACCAAATATGCGATGCACAAACCGCATTAATAATAACCGACACTTGGGAACGACATAATTCCATCCGGTTATGTCTATTTTCTTCACTTGTGGCGGAAACGTGGACCCTGAACCATGAAGCACGTCATTCACGATATTAACCACTACAGCCCATTAACGTCCCACTGCTGGGCACAGGCCTCCGCTCTCATAGGAGAGAGGGAATTAGAGCTAAGACCCATTACGCTGCTCCAATGCGGGTTGGCGGGCTTTAACGACTATTATCATGTTAGTGATAATAACCGGGACCGACGGCTTAACATGCTCTCCGGGGCACGGGGGTGAAACACCGCCAACTTCCTAACTCCGGGTTTGTAGGTACTGAGAATTTTTAATCAGAAAACCCCAATACTTGGCCCGACCCGGGACTCGACGACATCAAACAAAGATATTTACGTATAATATAACGAAAAAATATTTATGTAACCACAGTCCCAAGCTTTCCTGGAGCGAAGAAAATCCATGACGCTCTTTTATCATTTACATAATCTTCAACAGTATTTTCAATAGGCTTTTTTTCAAGAGTTTACCTGTAATGTAATGGATACAAACTGCATCAAAACGGCACTGATTCGTCGCGTTTCGCACATGTACCGCTAAGCCGCAGGTCGCGCCCCAGTCTAACCGGCTTCCTATATTGCAATCCGTTTTTTGCCAGGTTCGATGCCCGCCCGAGATAATTGTCGCCGAGGTGCATTGATGATTGCGTAGGTTAGCTACGCACAGAGAGAGAAGTTTTTACAGTCCATTGCTGGCTCACTATATACGGACTGTACGTTTAGCTTGGACGAATTACCCACGTGACGCGTGATATCGGCCATATTACCCCTCTGGCCGCGAACTGTGGCAGTTCCAACTATAGTGTTGTCATAGTAATCGACTTTTCCATGCACTAGTGTCAATAATTGGGAAGAATTAAGGATAAAAATGACAAGGCACTTAAAGCCCCGCAAAAGTTAGTCGAACGTCATTTCATACATTTTTCTTACGTTTCCTATCCCGTGTAAACATCGAAGACGCTTAGTCTTAGTTTTTACGTTGCAAATTCGATTGATCTTTCTAAAGCTCTTTATTTAAAGTCACAAATTTAAACTTTATTTAAACTTCGAAACGTATCGTTTGGAGCGCTGGCTGTACACACTAAATTGAGCTACAAATCAATTAAAGGACGTTTTACTTTCGTTCGTTTATCCCAAGAAAACTCAAACCATTATTTGATTAATGGAAAGGGGTCACACTCACAACTCACGACCCTCAGTAATGAGGAACACGACGCAGGGAGAGAGAGAGAGTACGTCATAACTCATTAGTACCGAAGCGAAGTCGGACTGGGTCATCTGGTTATATTTTTTTTTAAATACCTATACCCAATCCTATACCTATTCATTTGTACGGTGTACCTGTGCACAGCTACTCTGCGGAGGTATGCCAGCCCGATTCATTCACGTTTGCAAACTTATTCATTTATACTGTGACCTCAATACGTTTTGCAAGTGCCGAGCCTATCTCACCCATAACCGAACCATGGTAACATACCAATCGTTACTTAACAACCAATTTTATACTTTATTTCTATCCAAATATAGACTATTTTCAGATAAATAAAATTTCAGATGATTTTATATAACACTTAAGGGAATTTAAACTCTGATTGTAGTTAAATAGAGTGCAAAATTGCTTGTCATGTATAATAAGGTGCAGCCATTTTGATTAATCGAATCTGTCACTGTTATTCAGTAGTTATTGTGGATTTACATTTACGATCATTTTGATGATGTTTGCGTCTTTCGTATGACAAATTTGTAAGCGGTTTGGAATTAATTCGGTAGTGGATTGTGAATTTATGAATTTACTAGGTGTGTCTATTTGTATTAGTGTTTTGAAATTAATTGGAGTGAAAAATTCATGGAAACATAGACTAGAAAATAGACTAGACGTTCTGAAAAGTTGAAAAAGATTTATCTGGCGAGAGGCATTTTTTTAATAGCCTTACAAGAAAGCGTATTCTGATTTCTGTCCCCTTCCTAAGAATAGGTACCTAACAAACGGTTCGAAATGTTAAATCATCCCATTTCTATATAGTCGGTTAAAATAGCCTTGTAGTCCGAACTAGGAGCATCTTAATACTAGATAGAGTTGGTATTTTGGTAGGTAGGTACTATGTAGGAGCAAATGGCATGCCTTTCCCATCTAGGGGCCAAGGTAAGGTCGCACATCTAACTATATATTATAATAACTAGATGATGGCCGCGACTTCTCCTGCGTGTATGGAGGTTTTTCAGTTAAACTCTGTAATTTTCTGGGATAAAAAGTACCTTATGAATTTATGTGTTATTCCAGACTTTAATCTATCTCTGTGCCAAATTTCAACGAGATGGCGTGATTGAGTAACAAACATCCATCCATCCATCCATCCAAACTTTCGTATTTATGGTAGGTATTAGTATAGATTAAAACAAAAATAGTAGGAATCGTAGCTAATATTATAGATACCTACGAATAAATGCGAATATGAGTTTGTTTGTTATGTTTTCACGGCACATCTTTATAACCGATTTTAATGAAATTAATTTTACTAGCTAATGTAAAAGCCCAAACAGATGGGCATTTTACATCAGCTAGTCAATTTAATAAAAATTAAAACACTTAAGTAATCAACTATTCATACAAGAAAAATATTTTATTGAGAAAATAAGAAAATATTATCTTTCTTTGTAGGTGCATTGAGTACCTACTAATTTCCATTCTTTATTAAAAATTTTAGTGAAATAAAAAATAACTGAAATTAACACAAGATTACATAAAATAATTAGTCCACTTACATTAGTCAGTTAGTTATACATACTATGATGCGAACTTCATGTTTGTAGTAAAGCCTTCGATGCTCAGAGTTAAGCTTTTTGTACGCCTGTGAAAAAATTAATAGTAAAAACGCACTTCATCAAAATAAGACATTTGTATCAGTTGTTGTTGTTTCCGTACATCATAAGTATTGCTGTTATAAAGCTGTCAGGCGTATTTCAAGACTTGAATACGCACTTTAAGATTGAGGACCAAATGCTAACACGACTTTTTAGAAGGAAGTAGAGTAGGTACTTTCAGCATTTAGGATTACCCAATAGTGACTTTAAGACATGTAAAACTTTGGACTACATAAATAAGTGTAAATACCAAGGAAAGACTTAGGATACCTATAGGCTGGTGGATTGATAGAGAGTTTTGTATTTGGAAACGGAGCAGGAAAGATAACCTTCTTCTGACGAAGCTCAAGACAAGGTCCAAACCGCAATGAAGCTTGATGATAATATGCATAACTGAATGAGAATAGTGGTGATAGCTCCCTAGTTAAGATTTTGGTAGTCGGGGATCACAGGTTCGATCCCCGGGCACGCATTTGTAACTTTTAAGGAAACCTGCATTGCTGAGCGTTCTCTTTATTGATATCGAAAGTGAGTGAATCTGCCAATATTTGACTGTGGACTGTGGCCAAAACACTTCTCATATTCTGAAGGATTAGCAGTAAACCGGTAATAGATAGGTTGATCGCGTTGATGGTGATGATGACAATGATTGACGATTCAAAAGTACTTGTAAAAGTTTATTTGAATAAAAAATATTTGATTTGATTGATTTGATCTTTGTGTAATAGGCCTTGATCTAGGTTTTAAATTAGATTTTAAATAGGTGGAGGTAATCATGGTATTAAATTAGATTTAAAATAGGTAAACATCTATGAAAATTCTTGAAATATCGACATTATACCTACATATTATTATCATATTACTGGAGCAATAAAATATAGAATTTAAAAATGACTTATTATAATCCAGGAAATTATAGCATATACAACAATACAATATAAGTTACAATGATCCTTGAATAATAGATATCCTTGATCAACGAGTACATAATGAAATAGAATGTTATTTTGAAATAATCGTTGAAATATAATGTGTTTTTGAAATAATCGTTCTAGTTTTTGGGGGTTAAAAGGCCAAACTTACTTAATTGATGTCAAAATATCGGTCATCACGAAATTATCATTATTCAATAAATTCGATAGCTGCAATGTAATGAATAATGAAAATTTTTTGCTTAACTGTGGTCGGGCGATAGAGATATTACCATCAGCTATATTGATCCATTTTCTTTTAGCTGATCTGTATTTGAAATCGTCCGTCCACTCGACCACATAATGGGGGCGTCTTCCAATCTTGCACTCATCGGTGGGTCTTGCCACCATAATATGAGCACCATGGGATCCCAACGCCTGTCGGTACAAACTATGGAATGCATTGAATAGTTGTAATACCTTGCATAACAGTGTTCGGCCGGAGCGGCGAGCGCGGCGGTGCGCGGCGAGGCACCGGCCACGCTTCCGCGTTGACCGCCACCGTCCGTGCACATAAGGCGAAGCCCTAGCGATCGTTTAAATTTGTAGAGAGTCAAGGATCCGCCTAAGAAACGCTCTAAGAGCAAGTAAAAGGCGCCTTCTGGAGATTCGGCCCATATAACTGCTAAGTTTGTTGGGCAATAGAGGTGTTGTCTTCGTTTCAAGCGGTAGACGTTCACTGCTGGAGGAAGTTCTCTTGTAGGTATCTTAACGAAACACGGTCTTGTGCCGCTTGCTTCTAATGGCTTCCCGCTACTTGCTGGAGATCTCCCGTCAACACTCCACATAGTGGGCGGTCTTCCACCCAGTTTTCGTTGTAGGCCGCCATTCAATCACCTTGAGACCCCAACCAACCAACACCTATTGACAGATATACTTACCGAATTTAAGTACAAGTTCACGAGTATAAGTCAACGAACGTATTAAATGCCCGCTTAATGAGACAAACAACTTAAAAAACTTAAAAAATAGAAATATACAAATACATACATAGACTGCTAAAAATAAGAACCCTTCCTTTTGCTGAGACGTAGTCGCTTACAAAAATATTTCAATTCGAATAATAATTTGAAAAAGGTAAAGCCATGCAATTTACCTTTCTATGGATTTATCTGTACAAGATTATATTCCTTATCCCGAAATTAAAATTGGATTTAGGCTCCAAAAATGCACTATAAAGGCTTCGGAAAGTTAAGTAAGATACGACTTAGCCTTAAGACACCAACAGAACAGACCCTCAAGCAGCCAAGCGCATTCTCTCGCGACCGCGGCGCTACGCACACGTGCACACGCATTTTAAAAAAGAACGCCCAGAGTCTATCGTCTGTGGCGTAAAAAATCCTATGAACTTTCGTGCAGGAAATAAATCCAAGAAAATCGAATGGTTTCGTATTTTTCAGTTTTCGAATTTCAGTGCGGTTTTGTTCCATAGTTTTTTTTTCCGGTTTGTCTATTGTGTTCTATTTTGTCTGTGCCAGTGACATTTTTCTCACGACCTTTTTAATTTCCAAGTGTTCTAGGTACTGAAAAGCCGAATGTGATTTTTCGAAAGCACCAAGTTCAGTTTAGCTGTTTATCACAGAAATAGGAATCTGCTAACTACGCTGTGTGTTGTTTATGGTCTAGTACTATCATATGTTTTTCCAGTTTACCTATTGTTTTTTTTTAAACAAACAGAAGAACAAACTTTTTTGGGACAGAGAAATCTAAAGACGCATTCATGCATCGAAAAATAAATTTAGACATTTTATTTTAAATTGTTTTTTATAGGCAAAGATTGAAAATTCATCTTTCTACTCGTAAATTAATTAGATGATAAACTTTTCATAATACTAATATTACTTAGATCTAGCAAATGCTCTATCTAGATACCTACTATTTTTCCCACGGCTGGGCAGTGGCCGAAAGTCCTTTTTACCTTCCTAGAAATGCGTGCGTCATTAATATTTAATAGATCTTCTACGGCAAAACTCTACTGATTTTCTTATCTCAGGGATCTTTTTAGGGTACCGTATCAAAATGGTGAAATACGAACCCTTATGATGCGACTAATATGTCTGATAGTTTATTCGTGCTAAACTGCATCATCACTTACCACCAGGTGAGATCGCAGTCAAGGACTAAAATACTTTTTCTCCAGAAAAAAAACCGTCCCGGGTATTATCTAGTAGTTCTAGTACTCAAATATACCAACACATTCGTAGCATGAAACGCTAATATATGCAAAGACAGTTACATCCGCAAATAGAAAGGCATTTACTTACAAATTACACACAACACAACACTTGACCACATAAGTGGGTTGTAATATTTTATAACACAATACTTTGAATACTAAGTCATCGCATAACCTCCCACACGAGTCTAAGAAACTTTTACGTCGATATTTCATAACATCAATTAAGAAGAAAGGCTCAAAAACTGGTCAAGATAGACAAACACGCTTAAGGTAGGGTTCCGTAGATTCATTTCCAAAAACTTTCGATCATGCTACTTGTCGAAAATTGACGGTCAAATTAGTCCTATATTGTGAATGGTAAGTAGATATTTTTTCAAACCTGTTTCGTTTCAAAAACCTGAATATGATTTTAGAATACCCCTGCAGGAAGAGTTACTGCGATCGCTTAAAGCAGTGTTATTTCAAATGACAGTTGTGTCACGTAAGTACCTTGACATCCCTAAAATAAGGATCATATTTCTAAAACACGAACGTCTTTAAAGCGATGGCAGTAACACCCCGCTGTTCAACCAGGGGCTAAACAAAATTTTTTCTGCTCTCGCTTTCATGTTTTCAAAAGGTTTTTTTTTCTTTTTTTAATTTTTTATATATTCCTATATATTGTAACAGGTTACTATAACTGTGCTAAATTTCAATATTACGGCTTTAATATTTATTTTTAAAAAAAGTTACTACAGACGAACTGGACGAAATTATATGGAAAAGAAATATCTACTACAAAACTGAAATGAAATTAAATGATTTATTTATTTCATGTAGGACAACTTGTGACACTTATGATACGTCAAGACTCTACCACCGGTTCGGAAAGTTTTTTCTACTGAGAAGAGCCGGCAAGAAACTCAGCAGTTGCTCTTTTCTTAAAAAAGAAATAGGTAACTCTAAAACGATCTCTGTTTTCATAATAATGACTCGATTATTTATTATTTACTTAATAAAATTTCCAATTACATAGGTATTATGCATACTAACAAAACTTCTCTCATTGTGACTGACCAGTTTTAAAAAAACCAGCTAAGTGCGAGTCTGACTCGCGTACCGAGAGTTCCGTACACACTTGTATGTAGTCAACTTTGCCTCAGTAATGTCTGTCAACAATGTATATCTTAAAATCTTATATCATTGGACAAAACCGCACGTTTTGCTTCATTACAAGAGAAAGAAAGGGAGGCGTAAATAAATATTAATACTCAAAACAATGAGTAATAAGAAACGCTTAAAATGAAAGTTGGAAATATAGAATTACATGACGACATCATTGAATTTTGTTTAGTTTTAAAAAACTGGTCAAGCGTGTGTTAGGAGACGCGTAAAGAAGTGTTCCGTAGCCATCCATACTCGTTAGTAAAACCTTTCTTGCCTTACTGCTGAGTATGAGTTTCCTCTCGGAATGAGAAGGGTTTGGCCATAGTCCGCCACGCTGGTCAAGTACGGATTGGCAGACTTCTCGAAGGTGTGCTTCGAGAAGACTATGAAGAACTCTCGGGCGTGTAGGTTTCCTCACAATGTTTTCCTTCACCATTTGAAGCAAGTGATATTTAATTTCTTAAAACGCACATATTCACATTTATTATATTGGTAGAATAAAACACAATTTTTCTGGCGTTAAATTTATAACTAGCTGAGGCCTGCGACTTCGTCCGCGTGGAGTAAGTTTTTTTAATTCCCGCTCAACTATATCCATGCAAAAAATCACGTCGATCCGTTGATTTATCCGGCGTGATTGAAAGACAAACCAATAGACCAACAACCAAACACACATTTGCATTTATAATATTAGTAAAGATATTACTTAGTAGGATGTTTTTGGTCATAATTTTACTGTTTTCGAAAAATCACATTCCGGCATGATTCGAATACATTACAAAAGCAAAACACCGTTTACTTACTTTGCTAATAATTTTTAGGTACATCAATCATTTTGAAATAGTTTTTTTGAAGTGCTTTCAAGTGTTTTTCCAAAATACAAATGTCCGTGTGATGTGAACTAAACATGGAGGATAACTTTGGCGTTACAATGATGAAAATGGCGTCGGTTATAATGGTGAGTTTTATTAAAATTTATTTATTACTAGCAAGCTGCCCAGCCATGTTCAATGGCTGGTGATGTCGTCATTTACTTTTATTTAGAGCGCGCACACTAGGCGAAAGGACAAAACGCCTTAGTGGACTACTACATCTCATTAACATCCCACTGTTGGGCGCAGGCCTCCAGTCTCATAGGAGATAGTTTCTGCACGGCTTCGTACCGGAACGCTAAATCGCTTGGCGGCACATATTTGCCGGTAGGGTGGTAAACTGGTAACTATAGGCCGACCGTTTAACTCGCGTATCGCCTGCGCGGTTAGAAGAGAGCGGGGGGAGATGTTAAATACTTAAAAAAAAGATACTTATTATTTTATTATTTACCAACAATGTCTATCTCGAGATAAATCTTTGGATTATTGACTCCGTGTGTAGCGTTACCCGCCCCCGCTCCTTTCTCACCGCGCAGGCGATACGCGAGTTAAACGGTCGGCCTATAGTCACGGCCGAAGCCTCCCACCAGGTCAGACCAGGGAAAGTTTAGAAATTATAAATTCAAAAAGAAGCAGCCGGGAATCGAACCCGGGACCTCCGTTCGTTAAGACAACAGTACTCAACACTGCGCCAGTAGGTCGTCATGTTATATAATAACTACAAAGCATTTCGTTCAATCATCAATCAGAATAACATTTCCACTCAAGTGTCTCATATAAAATGCAAGCGTCTGGACAGAGAAGTAGAAAATATGACTTCCCATACATTAGCTGACTTGAACGTCCTTGTTTCCTGTTCGTGTATAAATACAGCCGTTGAACTCGAACAGTGCAGCCGTGGAGTTGCTAAATATAATATTTTTTTAAAGTTTACTCCATAAGAATCGATTTTCATATATAAGCCCGGGGTATGAACATTTACAGGGAGTAACATATAACTTTCTCCGCTTCGTTACGTTACGTTATGTTTATGTTTCCATGGTAACACTTTTCGTTCGTGGATTAACTCCAGTCGTGCGTCGGAACTGACGCACACCATTTTTTTTTTAATTTTACGTGCGCGGTGTGTTTAGTTTATTATTATTACTAGCTGATGCCCGCGACTTCGTACGCGTGGATCGAGGTTTTGTGGTTCCCGCGGGGACTCTTTAATTTTCCGGAATAAAAGGTATGCCTATGTGCTATTCCAGACTATAATCTATCTCTGTGCCAAATTTCAGCCAGATCCGTTCAGCTGTTGGGGCGTGATTGAGTAACAAACATCCATACATCCATCCAAACATTCGCATTTATAATATTAGTAAGATTTTTTTCTACTACAAGTGCACCCTTGACTGTGATCTCACAAGGGGCCATACTGTCAACGCTGAAAGCAATACTTAAGGTGCCAGCGGAGAATGAATTGCCCATACAAACGTAATACCAAAATAATTAATAATTCGAGAACATTTCCACCAAAATGAGAGTTTATTTGGATTCAAATTGTATTTATCTAGTCCCCTGGATTTATATGTTTTCAAAATACTTTCCTAAAATGAAATGTAAATGAATTGCGTTTTGCATATTTTTACGACAAGATGGACATGTTTCCCTCTTATTTGTTTCATATTAAAACCAACGATATCTTACGTATTAATTGGTCAGCAGCATAGCCTATATTGTCAAGTTACAGAATAACAAAACGAAGTAAAAAGCACGATAAGTTTTCATTCATCATTTTTGGTATTCACGGAACAAGACTAAATGTATAACAAATTCTGTAAGCTCATATTGCTATCTCGCTTTAACGCGATCATGTGTCATCAGTGAAATAGAGATAGCGATATACCGGCAAATTTATATTTGGTTCGAATAGAAGTTGCGAGCGGCGCGAACCGGCCTCTTAAGCAATATTACTCACAAATTACAATGACAGTTTGATGTCACGTACCTTGACGTTCCTAAAGTAAGGATTTTAATAATTCTAAATCACGAAAGTCGACAATAATGAACCCCTGGATGGTAAGCAATGATGCAGTCTTAAATGTTAGCGGACTAATCTGGTATTAGGTATCGAAGTTATATTACATCCATACCATAACCCTAATTGAAACACGGAAAACTTCTCTTCCATTTGTTATTAGTTCTATTTTCATGTATCACTGGAAGGAACTACCCTCTGCAATACAGGTTACCATTATCCTAGCGCAGAGGGTAGGGACCGCTATTTAATCATGTCATTATTCATAGTAGAGTAGTTCTTTCCAATTAAACTTGTATGATTTTCCTCTTAAAGCCATATGGAAAATTTCAGCTTCTCAACTTGTTTCAGCAAAAAGGCTGCCCTTGCATTCGATCAACATATCCCAACACATCGTCTACTCACTACTAAGCACGGGTCAAGTCTACTTAGAATGCGAAAGTTTGAGTCCATAGTCAAGCACGTGAAGATTGGCAGACGTGACAAACCTTTGATAACATTATGAAAAACTCTTAAGTTTCATATTGTTGTGTTGTCTGGTTTATGTAAATATAATTTTTTAGGATATTAATATATGGAACTGCGTGTGTCCATCTCGAAGCCACAGACAAGAAGGGCTCTAATTTTATTAAAGTATGTACCATAGATAAGTCATATTTAAAGTTCCTATACACTATAGTAGGGGAGCCCAAGAGGGGACTTTTGGATTTTGACGGATCAGACGATTTGAGCGAGACCTAAAGGAGTTAAAGAATTACAAACTTAAAAAACTCCAACAACATTAGGTCGTCAGATTATTTTGAATGTACACTTTTCAGCATGTAATTAACTCACTCTACCTTAATCTGACGCGCTCGAGTATTTCTGATGATCGATTTTATTTATTTACTATTCATATCTGCTGTCCTAGACAGACCCGCCAATATACACGGCTCATATATGGTGAAGGTACTCTACAGGGTCCAAAGAATCCCTGTTTATATTAATTGGCCGCGCTGGAGTAAATCCAAAAATCCTCTCTTCGGCTTCCCTACTACGACCTAATACATATAAGTTTGGCTATTCAACATTGCCTCATTGCAGCGGTTTGGATGATTTTCAAATGTACTAAACTTACAGATGCCCCAAGACGTTTACAAAAATACGCTGCTTAAATGAGAAATTGATTTACCAACTCAATAAATTGGTGTTTTTATAAACATACCTTTTTTTATTCGGGCTGATATCATTGTCATTTCATTTCAACTTGTTATTACTTTCACTTGGAACTCGGTATAATGTGCACATTATACACAAACCCGTTCTTATATTACAAGTTCTTTGACAGTGAAATTTTAATGAATCTATTTTTATCGAGGTCTTATTTGCGCGTGAATTTAATATGCCTTATTGATAAATAATTATCTTGAATTGATAGATATCAAATGAAAGACTAAACTTTGATTTCCGTTTCCGTTAGGCTAGTTTTTATGCACAATAAGTAAAATATTGAAACAAACAAACTTCTTTATTTTAATTAGGTATAATAATTTGATATAGGTACACTGTATATTACAAATAAACAACACTGCTACGACAAACTATATTCTTCTTTAGGTGACGTAACTTTACGCAGTTTGATTATCATATTATTTTAGTCTAATTTAATCTAAGACGCAGGCGCTCTTGAAATATTATGCTAGTGATATTAATTACAAGATTTTGCCAGCGATTTAAAACCCCTTTCTTACCCCCTTAGGGGTTGAATTCTCAGAAATCATTTCTCAGAGGATGCATAGGCCATGAAAGCTATCTGTATGCTCAGCCTGTTCCGTCGAGTGGTTTGAGATGGCGTTGATAGATCAGTCAGTCAGTTACCTATTCCTTTTATATATTTAGATTATACCTATTGCCAATATTTTTACGAAGACGAAGATTCGTCATAGTGAAAATCTGCAATCCAAACTCTCCTAGAGTTACTTATGATATTATGATAACGTTGCAATAAATCCCAATTAGGCCGTCTCGTCATTTTTTAATTTTATTGTGATTGATTTGATCATCCGTTAGCATACTTATTTTAATTAAATATTTTAAACAATTATCGACTCCACAGCACGTAACATCGATCGTTGCTCCCGATTGCATAATAATCTCAGTGTAGACGCATCGATTTATAGCCTAGTCTAGCCTAGACCAGTTCTCCTAGAACGAGTTCCAACTTCTCGACAACGTTGATCGATTGCGAGTATCGAAATATTATAACGTAAGAGTAAAATAGACCTGCTTCACGATACTTCAATGATCCGTGATGACAAAACCATGTTTTGACATTGATGCAGTGATTTAATGATTGATACAGTGGATACTAATTCGAGCTACTAAGCTAACACAGATAGATAGATAGAGAAGCTGCTGCTGCTGGGTTGCGAACACAGTTGGCTACTACGACTACGCACTATTTGGTGTAGGTATGACAATGAGAGAAAGGTTGCAGTGTAGTGTGCTATCAGCTGCAGTCGGTCATGACTTCATGACTGCTATAGGCTTCGCGTGTATTGCCTATCTGTCCACTATTTAGCCGCATACCTACTTATATTCATTTAATGTTTCACTGTATCTTTTTACTTCTAATTTTAATTTCGCTTCAGGTGCTGTCTGGCTGTCTGTTAGATCAGAAAATTGAGCCGGAAAACAAGGCAGATCAGGTTTATTTTTAGTTAGTGTTTCAATGCTCGACATCTATCATAGTTGACGAGAAGCGCAAACTCATGTTAAACTGACTGTTCTTAGCGAACTACGGAATTCCGTATCTTAATCACAGGGTAGGTTATTTATTTTGCCTTAATGCTATCTAAATCTAACGCTGGAAAATGTAGCGTAACTTGTTTCAGCTTATACTGTAAACTAGTCGCTGCACGCGATTTCGTTTACCTCTAACAGGGCTATAAAAAGATTTATCATCGAGTTGCTACATTGATACATGCGAGTGAAACACCGCCATTTTCCTAACTCCGAACTAGCGTTGGATAGAACATAGACAGGCGTTATTTTGCGGAAGTGAGGAACTGAGAAGATATGCAGTGGTCTCAAAGTAAAGTGGTGGTACGTAATAATATTATAAATGCGAAAGTGTGTCTGTCTGTCTGTCTGCTACGCTCTCACGGTCCATCTGTTCCATCGTTCAACCGATTTCGATGAAATTTGGTACAGGGATAGGTTGTATCCCGAGTAAAGACATGTGTTACTTTTTATCCCGGAAAACAGAACTTCACATTTATGTCAATAGATGGCGCCGCGAGGTCTCAGTTCGGGGCGAACCACTAGTCTTAAAGTAGTCGTAAATTTTTGGTTACCATAATTCGCCTTTGAGCGGCGATACCTAGTCAGTTGGCCAACCGCATGCGGGCAGTACGTCGTCCGTCACAATTCTCACCAAAAGAGGGCGTAGACACCCACCAAATACTGAATTCTGAATTCTTTTCAAAAAGAAATCAAAATTCAAATGTTTCTTTTTTTTTTTTTATCAATATACCGGACATTTATTTATAACATTTAATAATATATACAATTTCTTAAAAAATCTTTAAAATCTAAATTAAAAACTAAAAACTAAAAATTAAAAATATAATCTATGCCGCTGCAATGAGGCAATGTGCCCAGAACGCTGGCTGCGTTACCCCGCTGAATAGCCAAACTTATATGTTGGCCGAGGTAACTGCCAGCCCTCCGGTCACCTGTGGACTCTGTGAGACGAGAAGATAGATCCTTAAAAAAGGATCTAGCATCTTCGCCCCACGACCCCATGTTTCTTATTCAAATAAACTTTTACAGGTACTTTTGAATAGTCTAGTGAATCTACCACTACTACTAATATTATAAATGCTAAAGTGTTTCTGTCTGTCTGTCTGCTACGCTTTCATGGCCCATCTATTCAACTGTTTTTGATGTAATTTAGTACAGCGGTAGTTTACATCCCGGGGAAGGACATAGGGTACTTTTTATCACAGAAAATTAAGGAGATCTCACCGGAATAAAAAAAAACATAATCGACGCGGACGAAGTCGCGGGCATCATCTAGTAATCTAAATTCTACAATTTATCCCTAGATCATTATAGTACGAACACCCGTGATCAGTACAATGCCGGTACCGAGGAACCAACTACCAGCTTACTATTAACCAATAGTCGATTACATGGGCGCTGGCCGGCGAAGCCTGTGTTATTAACCCAAATGCAGTACCGTTCGCCTCTCTGACAGAGATTATACGTACTGTTATTTTTAACGGCCCCGTTGGTCTAGTGCTTAGCATGTTTGTCTGCGTCCGACGAGGTCCCGGGTTTGAGTCCCGAGGCGGGCCATAGTTTTTCTGACTACAAATTCTCAGTACTAGCCCGGAGTTAGGAAGTTGGTGGTGTTCACCCCCCAGCCTCGGAGAGCACGTTAAGCAGTCGGTCCCGGTTATTATCACTAACATGATAATAGTCGTTAAAGGCCGCCGACCCGCATTGGAGCAGCGTGGTGGGTCTAAGCTCTAATTACAGTGCAGCTGGTGCCCGCGACTTCGACGCGTGTATTGAGGTTTTTTGGTTTCCGCGGGAATAGGGTTGCCAACTTTTTTTGATAAAAAAAATACGTATAAAATAAAAAATCTTTAAAATCTAAATTAAAAACTAAAAACTAAAAATTAAAAATATAATCTATGCCGCTGCAATGAGGCAATGTGCCCAGAACGCTGTTTAAACAATTCGTTTTTAATTAAATTTATTGACGCTCTATTTCTCTCTATTTACTTTAAAATGCATTCTTCCAAAACCAACGGACCATTTTTGATCGATATAGTGTCATCTGTGGCAAATGTCAGAATGTCACCTGTCCTGTCACATTCACAAGATCACAACACAACATCTGACATCTAACATTTCATTCAGTAATTATAAATCGTTTCCATCATCCGTTTTAACTTATGTGTACCGTTAATTAGTTAACTGTACCCATAATGAGTATTTTGTTTTACGCATCACAGTAAAGGTTGAAAATAAAGTATTTTCACATACTTTATTTGTATGCAAAAGTATAAAGTATAATTACTATCTCTGTACAAAATTAAATCAAAATCGATTAAAAAGACTAGCTGTTGTGAAAGCTTAGCAGACAGACTTTTGCATTTTTAATATTAGTATGGATAAATAGATAGTAATTTTAGTCACAAAAATTTTCCGATTATAAAATATTTTGGAGCATTCCTTGGAAAATATTTTCATCGTGAAAATTGTAGCCAATTGTGTTTCTGTTACATAATAAAAGATAAGCCCTAAAAGCTCATTGAATATTATAGTATTGAAATATCGAAAGTTGTATTCACAATTTTCAAATAAAAAGTTTCAAAAATTATCATAACAGCTCACCGATAGCAAAATTAAAATGCTAATCTACGTTGTAACTACTTAGTTTTCATTTCAATACATCTACATAACAACTTGCAATGGTATGTCTTAACATTGCCCAAATCGGGCCATTTCGTCTTACTCCGCTAAGCTCGAAAAAGGCAAAATAAGCAGCCTTCGGTGCTTCCGCCGAATTAAAAGGTTTTGCGAAATTATTTTGAAATATCTTTGACCTACCATTTAAGGTATTTTTGATCATATCTTTCGGGCAATGTAACGACGTTGTAACTTATTGCGACAATGTACTCGTATGTCAATTTATTGCATTTTTTACCGAATTGTTAGGGTTCCGTCGTAAAAATCCATACTAAAAATTATGAAGGCGAAGGCGTGTGTCTGTCTGTCTGCTACGCTTTCACGGCCTATCTTTAGAAAACTAAGGACTCCCCGCGAGACTGGAAACACGCGGGCATCATATAATGTCCGGCATAAAATACCTTGTGTTCCTAAAAGTATGAAAACTGAAGACCTCTCTCTGAGACTCGAGTAGGTACCTAATTCCGAAAAACTATCTGATTTCTTGCCCACCATAGTGTTAAGTTAAATCTTGCAGGAGACTGTTTAACCATACTAAACAATATTATAAATGCGAGGGCCTGTCTGTCTGTGTACCCGTTGTAGAGGACCCGGACTTAAGACAGGAAACTGCCTTGAACAGTGACAGAATTTTGTATGGAAAATTCTGCCAGTTTCCCCTGTCACGTGACAGTACAGTGACACAGTTAGAAATCTTGGTGTCACTTTTGACAAATTCTTATCTTGGGCTCCACAAGTAAGTGAGGTGAGCAGGAAGGTGTTTGCATCTGTTGGTTCTCTCCGTCGATTGACTAATTTCTTACCCATACCAACTAAAATTACGCTTGCACAGTCTCTCCTCTTACCGATTCTCGATTATGCTGATTCTTGCTACCCCAATCTTAATGAAGAGTTGCTTAATAAGCTTGAGCGCGTTCAAAATCTTTGCATACGGTTCATATTTGGACTTAGGAAATATGACCACATTTCTGAATTTCGCGAAAAACTCAAGTGGCTTCCGATCCGCCTTCGCAGGGATACTCATATTCTTTCTCTTCTATTCTGTATACTATTCAATCCTACCACTCCCCTTTACCTCAAAGAGCGATTTGAGTTCCTTAGTGACACTCACGGTCGCTCTCTTCGCTCTGTTGACAACCTTATCCTAAAAATTCCTTCCCATAGCACTTCTTTTTATTCTAAATCCTTTTCCGTTGAAGCGGTTAGGCTATGGAACTCCTTACCGCTTCAAATTAGACGTGCGCAATCTCTTGCAGAATTTAAAAATCTCATTAAAGCGCACTTTCTTCCTCCTTGAATCCTTTATTTATTCTTCAATCCTACTTTGCGTCTTGTTGGCTTTTATTTTTACTGTTTTTTATATATTATATTGTATATAAGTATATATATTTATTTATATGTATATGTATTGCTATCTATTTATATAATTATTTTATGTGTATAATATATATGTATATATATGTTGTGTAGGTATACTTGTATTATTGTATATTGATTGTATATGATATTTTATATTGGCTAGGATTAGTTTAGAACTAATTATTAGTTTTCCTTTTCAATAACGTGTACCCTGAAGCTTTCTCACTGGGTTAATCCGTTGTGTGTTATGGTTGCCTGGTAGAGATCGCTTTAAAGCGATAAGGCCGCCATTTGTACCATAGCATAGTTTTATTGTAATTGTTTATAAGTAAGTTATATTGGGCGGCTGTCCCGAAGCAGGTTCAGGAATAATTAAGTCCTTTTTTGGTGTTATGAATATAATAAATTGGTTTACATGAGAATATGGTACAAAATTAAAAGATAGGTACGTCCGTTCGTTCCGATGTTAGGTATACGAAGGCAGCGAGTATAGTCGGAATTGGATCTTCTTTGGAAGTTGAGACGCGTGGCATACGTGCTGACGAAGCGCAGTCGTCCAGCGTAACACCTCCATCATCAGAGCAGCAATTATTCGGGGATCAAATACCGAATATTGCGGAATATAGGTCTTCGTTAAAATGGCAAGCAGTTTATCTGTGCGGTCTTGTGAAAACGAAGCTTCTTAGGTGATAAGATGGTTGCTGGAATGATGATTTTGATGATGAATCAAACTGTTCACTCAGAACCTCCTTAGGCAGAGAGATAGGCGTGGGTTCACGTTTCATCTATCTCCTGTAACGGTATGATTTTATTAAATGAAAAATAAGATAGTTCTTCAGTCGATGATGTCTTCTGCTCGCATAATTTTGGAGAATTGACCTTCGGGCATTCAGCCTCTATGAAATGAAAAGCCTGAAATTGGTTGCTATAAAAAGTGCAGGTGGTACTATAGTATTATGTTGCATTGAATAAGTAAAACCGATAAAATATGCTAATTGTAATTGGACTACGATTAAGTTCTGGAAAGCTGAAATCAATGCTAAGCTCTAATAACTAAAATAGGTAGGGTTAAAATTCTAAATTAATTAATATTCTACTAATAGTTGAAGAAAGCTATAACTGTACTACTCGGAAATTCTTGCATATTTCATCTAAAAATTTACAAAAATGCGAGTAATAACCATATAGCAAGAATAGCTCGTTATTCTTTAGTCACAATGTGACATAAGTAAGAGCTTTTCTGGTTTTTTCTATCTGATTACAGAAATGGTACACCAGAAGTATATTATAAAAGGAAAACTTATGTAAAATGTAACTTTGTTAAATGTAGATATCTATGTAAAAGTAAATTTAACAGAAATATAGTGTATATAGTATAAAGTGTAAATTTTAAGTAAAGTATATAGTGTATAGGTACTAAAGTATAATTATGTATAAAATTCTGTATGAAATATCTTATAGTAACCATTGGAATAAAATATGTACCTACTCAAAACGTAGTCATATTATATCGGTAAGCTGCAATACGATCGTGGGAATGTCGCGAGGGCTTCATTGCAGAATGTATGAACAGTCTAGGTAACTTAGATAGAAATCTATAAATGATTTGAAAGGCTGATTAGCTTTAAGTAATAGGTTTTTTAAATCGGGATTTTGAAAAGAGACCACGGACTTTCTTAGAAGTGTATAAATGTATAACTTGATTGTGAATAATAGGGGTTTGGATAGGAATTTTGAGTATGGGTAACTCAGAGCATGCGGTTTTAGGAGGAGTTGAACTTTTGGTTAAAAGTTCGGAACATGTAACATATTTGGATTTCTTGGAACAGTTAGCGCGTACTGGTATAGTTCCTTTTAATGGGCCATCTGTAGTCGTTTCTGAACTATTTTTCTCTAAAATAGTAAATTCATACTCGGCTAATTTTAAATTCCAACGCGTTATACGAGGACTTCGATCTATTAAGTCGGATAAATGTGAAAAATCAGAAATTAATTTAAAATTTCTATCAAAAAGGTAGGGCCTAAAGTACTTAGTGGCCCAGACTACTGCGAGAAGGTCTTTTTCTGTCTTGGAATATCTAATTTCACTGTCGTTCAAGGTACGCGAGGCGTATGCTATCGGTTTGTCGGCGCCAATAGGGCCTTGTGTCAGTACTGCATTTAAAGTCACGTCAGTAGCAAAGGTAGTCAAGTTAAATTCTAGATTAAAATCGGGATGAGCTAATACTGGGACATTTTTAATGAGCATCTTACAATTTTCGAAAGCAGTGATGAAAACCGAATTAAGTTCAAGTTTTGCGCCTTTTTTCAAGTAAGATGTTAGAGGCTTGGTCATCTTGGCAAAGTCTGGTATAAACCGTCTATAAAAACCAAGGATGCCTAGAAATTCTTTAATCTGCTGACGATTCTCAGGTAAAGGGTAATTTAAAATATGAGAAATGTAATTTGGATTGGGTTTTATACCATCTGGAGAACGGATGTGACAGAACGACGTTTCGCGTTTGAAAAATTTACATTTATCTACTTGGATTTTCAAATTAAAGTTTCTTAAGCATTCGAACAATATGCGTAAATTAATCACGTGTTCCTGTAAGGATGTTGAGAAAGTTAAAATTTTGCCTGAAAAGATTGTGCAGCTCGCCAGATCTTGAAGGACACAGTTCAATAGACTTTCAGAGATCGCATATGAATTTTGTAAATCTAAAGTTGTAAAGTACAAGCACCTTCCAATTTTATCTAAAAAGTCAGTAGAGTCAGTCGGATGGTTTTTAACTATTTTACTAAGTGGTCGAAAATCTAAAATTGAATGAACTTTATCATTTGAATAAAATACGTCCGAAAATTCTTTAAAAAGTATAATTAAATTATTTGTCTCCTCTGTATTTAATTGTTCTATGGGCAAACGTGATATTACGTCATGATTCCACATATCACCGACGGTGTCAATTTCACACCTTGCTGGGATGCATTGTTCGTCGTAAACATGTGCAATTATAGGGTTCCCTAAAGAAATTGTAATGTCGGTATCTGTGGGATTACAAATTTGAACAAAAGTTTTACCGTTTTCCGCAGATGATATGCATTCATTTATATAGCATTCGGACATGTACTGATTTGATATAAAAATGTCACCATGGGAAAAGGTAGTGGGCATTTTTATTAACCTTGTGGTCTGAGCAGGTAGGGTTACAAGATTTTGGGGAATATGAGGTTTTGGAACTTTTAAAGTAGTGTACTGATGTAACTCCGTCTGTGTGAAGTTTCCTATATAACTAGGTACAAACGAATACTGAGAATAATTCTGAGAATCAAGGTCAGGTTGGGGTTGGTAAGTGAATGATGGGTCAATACATTCAGAAGGAATGTACTTTTTATACCTTTGTCTATATTTTCTTGGTTGCATGTTACTGTAATGGTTCCGTCGCGAACGATGAGAACAAGATCTATGCCTTTGATAATTTAGAAAAAATGTATTATGAGAAAATCGGTCTTTATTCTGTATATAAATTATATTTAATTCTTCTTTCGCGTATTCTAGAGCTTTTTCAAGAGTAGGGGGTTGCATACATCTTATTCTTGATCCTAAAGGTTCTCTAAGGCCTCTCAAAAAAGTTTTAAGGGCTAATTTTTGATAAAGCGTTCTTTTAGCTTCTATGGTAGTTTTTACAGTATCATGCAATTCTACATAGGTCATGATTGTGCAAAGTAAATTCTGTACCTTTTCGTAAAATATAGGGAGAGTGTCTGAACCTTGGATTAAAAGATACAAATCTGTGAAAAGTGCCGTTTCGTCGCGGTAATCGGAAAAAGAGTTTATTAAAGTCGTTCTAATGTTACTCCAATCGTTGGAATTGCCGTTGGTAGATAAAGATCTTGCGGCAGATCCTGTAATTTTGTTAAGAATTCCACTAATCAAGGAAAGATTAGAAAATTCATACTGTGGATCTGGGTTTAAAAATGTACGGACTAACTGATCGCTAAGATTTATAAATCTCGTTAGAACATGGGAATTTCCATTGAAATCTGGTAAAAACTTGAGTGATTTGTTAATTTTGTCTAATAAATCTACTTGACAAATTTTCTCTGACGAGGTCATATTTAAATAGATAATTTAACTAAATTCTTTAAACTCTAATTACTATTCAAAGTATTTAACAATTAAATTACGTTAAACTATACTTTATAATATTCTAAAAACTAGGTACGCGGGCTAGAAAAATGACGTAAATTGTAATACGTATAGCACCCTGCGCAAAAGTTACTACAACAACCAATTAAAAGGATTTCAAGTACTCACAAAACCAAAGTCGCTGGCGAGCTTCAATCCATCGATTTTTGGTATGACTTGAAGTCTTCAGCGGCAGCTTCTATGACAGCAGCTCCTTGTAGGTTCTGTCGTCCTGTCAAGGAAGTCGAAGGCGTCGACCTGATTTTTAGGTGATGCACGAAGACCTTGAAGCAGCAGAACGATCCTACCGACTGCGCCAGTTATATTGGGCGGCTGTCCCGAAGCAGGTTCAGGAATAATTAAGTCCTTTTTTGGTGTTATGAATATAATAAATTGGTTTACATGAGAATATGGTACAAAATTAAAAGATAGGTACGTCCGTTCGTTCCGATGTTAGGTATACGAAGGCAGCGAGTATAGTCGGAATTGGATCTTCTTTGGAAGTTGAGACGCGTGGCATACGTGCTGACGAAGCGCAGTCGTCCAGCGTAACAAGTATGTGTTTCGTGGTGTACAATAAAGTATTTTTCATTTCATTTTTCATTTCATTCACGTGATCAAGTCAGTATCACCCCGCAGCGTTGCTCTGTCTAGAGACTTCCGTCCAACGAATGGTAGGAAAGATCGTATCTTCTTAGACTATGACGGAACCCTATATTATTATGTATGTTCGCACTTGACACTTTTTATCTTTGAACATGTTTCCATTTTATTACGATGCAATACATACGAGTATGTGATGTTGCAACTTGCAAATTGCAATCCTGTCTAGAATACATATGTATTCTACATGATATTTTACGAGAAATGTTTATATAAACATTTCTCGTAAAATATCATGAACGATAGTAATGAAACGCGTATTGTATCGTTCACTATGCTTGTACTCACAAATTCAACTCATCACATCATACAAAACACCACAACACAATGCTTCACCAAACAACAGCTGATCGTATTCTCTTTAGAGACAATACATTTGCCTAATAAAATAAATTAAAATTAAAATAAAAACTAAACAAAAAATAAAATAAAACAAACCAAACTAACATACTAGACATAGGTACTTCGATTTAAGAAATCAAATAGAAACAAAAATGTGGGGAATACTCGACCCAAATCCACACCACCACTACAGCCCATTAAAGGCCCACTGCTGGGCACAGGCCTCCACTCTCATAGGAGAGAGAATCCACACTAAAATAACTTTATGTTTACTATTTTTATATTATTTTTAACTAGCTGATGCCCGCGACTTCTAGTATTCTAATAATAATTCTAATAGTCTAACGACCTATTTTTTCAACCGATTTTGATGAAATTTGATATATTTAGACATAACTCGCATCCTGGAGAAGAACATAAGCTACTATTTTTATCCCGGTGTTCCCGCGGTAAAAAGAACTAGGTATTATTTATATTTCCCACCATTTTAGACTCGGCTTTCACTAGACGTATATAAAGTATAAACTCTTTGCTCTTTTTTAAAAATTAAACAAGATTGGTAGCTCGAGATGATTCCGTAAAAACTAACCGAGGATCTGATTCCTTACCCACCCAATATTTTCACATCTTGCGGAAGACTGTAACATATTATTTTGTAAATAAATATCGTATTCAATGAGAAATGTCACCGTCCATCGACGCACAGACATAAACAAAGTGATTCGCGTCACGTTACACGATACACGAACAATACTAACTGATCGGAATACCGCGGATGCAACGCGATCTGTATCATTTCCACTAACACCAAATATGCCACTTCCATTGGCTTTATAAACGTTCAATAATATGACCAGTGACATACCAAAACCATCCTTGAATATGACACTGTTTTTTTTTTATCCTCTACAAGCTAGCCCTTGACTGCGATCTCACCTGATGGTAAGTGATGATGCAGTCTAAGATGGTAGCGGGCTAACCTGTTAGGGGCATGGCAGTTATATTAAACCCATACCTACCCCTTCGGTTTCTACACGGCATCGTGCCGGAACGCTAAATTGCTTGGCGGCACGTGTCTTTGCGGGTAGGGTGGTAACTAGCCACGGCCGAAGCCTCCCTCCAGGTCAGACCAGGGAAAATGCAGAAATCATAAATTCCCAAATTGACCCTGCCGGGGATCGAACCCAGGACCTCCGCACGTTAATGCAACAGCGCTACACACTGCGCCACGGAGGTTGTCAAAAACACTCCATCCATCCATTCCGTTTTTCCATCAGCTTATAATATTAGTATCTTCAAATCAAGAGTGAATAGGTGAATATCTTTTAGCCAAGCACCTTAGGCTGCATCACTACTTCCAGCAAGTCTGATTGCTGCAAAGCGCCTAGAGCTAGACCACAGGCTAGACTATAAATTTTAAAAAAACACTCCCCACTCCCTGGCCCAGTTGTGAGCGCTGGTCTTATGAGTGGAAGGTCCTGGGTTCCATCCCCAGTGAGAACTATTTGGGAATTTAAAATTTTTGAATTTTCTCTGGTCTGGCCTGGTGGAAGGCTTTGGCCGTGGCTAGTTAAGAAACTGATTACTGCCATACCCCTAAACAGGCCCTTTTAAAGAACTGCTTCCATCTTGGACTAAATCATCATTCCAGGTGAGATCGCCTAGTTCTCAATCAAGAGCTAAGTGTCACTTTGTCTAGTTTTTGAGAACAAATTTTTGTACTCATTTTTATTTTTGCATTTACAACTAGCAGACGCCCGCGACTTCGTCCGCGTGAAATAAGTTTGTTAAGTTCCCACAAGAACTTCCTAATTTTTCGGTTTAATATAAAGCCTATGACACTCACAAATAATGTGGCTTTCTATTGGTACCAGAATTTTCAAAATCGGTTCAGTAGATACCCTACAACGTCACAAACTTTACCTCTTTACAATATTAGTATAGATAAATAAATTGAAATTGAAGTATTACTTATAGTAGAATAAAATAAATGTTGCATTGAAATCCTTGTAAATTCGTACATAACACACTTAGTTAATAATATAATAACGCGAAATCGAACGACACACAGCTTAAATAACTGTTACTGGTTACCGTTTTTTTTATAACACTATTCGACCGTCCGGAAACTATAATTGAAAACAAGTTACTAAACTAGTTCAGAAAATCAGGTTTTGTTGCACTGTTGCTTTTAATTCGGCTATCGAAAATTGCTTTTTCGTAAGGAATTCTTAAATACCTATTTTGTCATCATGTCTACCTGGTTTATTATATTTAACTAGCACAATAATTGCTGTGATACATAACTGTAAAGTTTAATTGCGCTGTGAACCGGTTACTACGTAATATATTTTTGTAGGTCAATATTTTAATGTCATAGCTGCAACATGCATTATAGTAAGCTGCATATTATCATTAACAATAATAATAAATGCGAAAGTTTGGTAAGTTGGTTTGTCCATCAATCACGGTACGGCGTAACGGATTTTCGCATGGATATTCTTAAATACATATCAAATCTTTGTTATGTATGTTTCGTGGGGTTTTTATAAACCTAAAGCCATCATCAACTAGTATTTATTAATTAAGAAAAACCGACACCGAAAAATAAATGAAGATACGTCTACTTTTTTGAATGTAGGTCCTTCATCCTCCATCAATCCTTCATCGATTTTGTTCGTATAAACTGTGGACAATGTAACCCGGACCATAATAACAAAATATCGATTGCCACCTCATTCATTTATCAAAATCGGCTCAGTATAGTCGGTACATTCATAAATACATAGAAAAAATAAATACATGTAGTTGAATGCAGAGTAAATGTATGCTGACAGTGACAACTGACACATCACATACATTTACTCTGCATTCAACTCGCGCGCGAACTGTACATATATAGACTGCTACAATCATAACACTTCATTTTGGCTTTGTCGAAGTCTGGTAAAAAATACTTAGGCATTAATGAAAGTATTAATACTTAGGTATAATAGGGTACTTAATACTTACTTATTTTGTTGATTAGCGTAGTGAGATTGACGGGCAGCCCGGGCCGGTCCGGGACGTCGAAGTTCTAGGGGTCGACTGAAAATCAGCGCTGATATGGTGCTTCTACACCATATCGACTTATCCACTTTTTGGGATTTTATACGACACAGATTAGTGTTTATCTATCAGTGTTTATTCTATAGGTAAGTTTTATAAGTTTATTCGTATCTTTTTGTTTGTTTCCTGTGTTTAAATTTGAAATCCCAAATAAATTAGATTATATATTTAGAATTTTAACTTACTACGATCATAATTCATGACCTAACTGACATGAAAATCAAGAGATATTTCATTCACATTTCTCTGAACGCGCTAACTGGAGCGTGGCTAACGAGGAAATCAGATGTAATAAACTTTTTCGTCACCAAAAGTAATCCTCAAATAAGGTATTGTCATGGTTTCAAACCGATGATAATTCAGATCTTGGGAAACTAGTTTCAGGTGTGAGAAAAATATAAAATGTTAGTTTATGATTCATGAATAAGGGGAATAGTAGCGGTCCTAAAAGGAATCCTTAAGAGGCCCTTATTTAAGTTGCTTATTATATCTTACAGTTAGCGATCGCTTCTTATTGCAAACAAAGCTATCTCTCCTAGGCTAGGCTAGGGTAGACTTTTGAAAATTAGTTTATAGTCTCTACATATACCACTTTACAGGAATTCTGAATGAATTTCAAACTTTTATCCAAAATCTCAATTTCCTAGTTGCTTTTAGTTTCTTGACAATTATTTACAGTAGAATCTGCTCTACCGAGTCATGCAAGACATGGCATTTTCTATAATACCTAGAACTTATCATATAACCAAATAAGGAAATGCATTGTTTTCCAAAAGCTGTCCTGCATTTGGAGTTTGAAATTCATTTATTTCAATGAATTCATTTCATAGTTTCTCATTTTACACCTACGAGTAACTATACAAATCATAAGCGCAAAGATAAAGCCAATTATCCGATTAGATAACAACCAGGGCGAGGCACGACCGGTGTCAAATAGTTAACAGTCAGTAGGCCCGAAGAGAGAGGACCCATTTCTCGAGCGCCGACCGAATTCCGACGGTTACCAGAGCGTAGCGGCCGGCTAAAGGTCCTGCCCCACTACAGAGGCGCGGCGCGGTGCGGCACGTTTTTTTTATTCCACTACAAGCCCTTGACTGCGATCTCACCTTGTGGTAAACTGATGATGCAGTCCAAGATGGTAGTTGGCTAACCTGTTAGGGGTATGGCAGTTAAATTAAAGCCATACCCTTAGTCGGTTTCTACATGGCGTCGTACTGGAACGCTAAATCGCTTGGCGTTACGTCTTTATCGGTAGGGTGGTAACTAGCCACGGCCGAAGCCTCCCACCAGACCAGACCACAGAAAATTCAGAAATTATAAATTCCTAAATTTACGCTGCTAGGAATCGAGCTCGGAACCTCCCACGTTAAGGCAACAGCGCTCAACACTGCGCCAGGGAGGTCATCAAACTACGTAGCGGCAAGTATTCTTTGTATGAGGATGTATGGAGCTGGGCCCACTTAAGCGACGCACGGAGATGAACTGCGCGACGCCCCATACAAACGCATACAAATAACAATTGCCACATGTGCTGCGCCGCTCCGCTCCTCTCGACTCTCGAGTGGGGCTAGACCTTTAGGTGGCTGTGTTCACTTAAACCTCTAACTATCGCAGTTTAATTATAAACAACTTCTATTATTAAAGACAGTTAAGTTAAGGTAGTTAAGTCGGTAAGAGTGTACTTAACTCAGTTCTTAACATGAAATCTGCTTTCCATTTTCCAAATACATAGGTAGGTACTTACTACTTACTACTTAACTATGTTAGTCTTGACGCTGAATATTATGCCATCATATCCTATAATATTATAAATGCGAAAGTGTGTTTGTTTGTTGGTTTGTCCTTCAACCACACCGCAACGGAGCAACGGATCGATGTGCGTTTTGGCATAGGTATAGTTCAGGACCTTGAGAGTGACTTCCCGCGGGAATAAAAAAACTTAAACCACGCGGATGAAGTCGCGGGCATCAGCTAGTAACAATTTTAAAAAAAATGCTGAGTTTCTTGCTTGAACAAACCGAGGATCGAACTCCCAACCGCCCACACAGGAGGCTGATCGTCTAATCTTGAATGTATATAAACCTTTCAAGTATCAGAGGTAAATGGTAAGAGTAACGGGGTGATAGTTTACTAAACTATTGTGTCACTGGGCCAGTAACATCCTAACGGTAAATGCTAAGACCAAAATATGTGAACCCCGACCTTCAGTCTCCCACGTACTTAATATTATATTAAACGATCGTCAACATAATGCTTTCAACTATAATTTCTGAGATAATTTCATTACTTAGTTTTTGTATATGTCACCGTAAGATTGTAATTAACCGTTAGAATATAATATAACGTTTTTTATCTCGATAGATTATAAACTGTCGACAGATTGTGAACCGTAACATACTGCTTACAATTTAACGCGTTATTTTTCGGTAAATTGTAATATATTAGGTATATTAACCCCATAGAACCTAAGTGCCCGGCCTGCGGCCGGCCACACCTGAATATTCATGTCAAACCCTAACCTAACCTATAGTTCGCGCGCGAGTTGAATGCATGCATAGTACATGTATGGTGACACTTACATATTTTATTCTGCATTCAACTCGCGCGCGAACTGTACAAGAAAGAGATAAGAAAACGTAAAAACAATAAATATTTCATAAATTAATACTCAGAACATTGAACGGTTCACAATCTTACGACAGTTTATAATCTCGCGGGATAAATTTTTTTGATTCCCGCGGGAACTCTTTATTTTTCCGGGATAAAAAGTAGTTTATGTCCTTCCCCGGGATACCATCTACCCCTGTACCAAATTTCATCAAAATCGGATGGAGAGACAGTTTTTTTTTATTCCCGCGGCAACTCTTTAATTTTTCGGGATAAAAAGTAGCCTATGTCCTTCCCCGGGATACTATCTACCCCTGTAACAAATTTCAGCAAAATCGGTTGAAAAGATGGGCCGGGAAAGCGTAGCAGACAAACAGACAGACAGAAACAATTTCGCATTTATAATATTAGTATGGATAAAGCTAGTCGCGACTCACGTCCTGTCGTATCGTGCGTAGGCATTGTCTTACATGAGCGACTAACGCGACCACGCGACTCGATACGAAGCGACGCGACCAAAGATATCAAACAATAGACGAACTAGTGTTGGGTCGCGACACTTTCGTCTCACCTCGGACAACGGGACAGGTAGGGCAATGTCTCGCAACGAAAGCGACGCGACGCAACGCGACGCGACGAGAATTGCGATACGACTCGATAGTAAAAAAGCCTTTAGGTAATATTCCTTACACAATTACATTTATTTTATGCATAACACCTACATTCGTCTACATTTTTTTATTTTATAGCTGATGCCCGGAACTTCGTCCGCGTGGATTATGGATTTTTTGGTTCCCGCGGGAACTCCTTAATTTTCCGGGATAAATAGTAGCCTATGTACTATTCCAGAATATAATCTATCTCTATGCCAAATTCCATCCAGATCCGTTCCGCCTTTCTGGCGTGATTGAGTATCATCATCCAAACTTTCGCATTTATAATATTAGTAGGTATAGATTATAATACTACCTAATACTTTTTATTATTGACCCAGCGAAGCGAAGGTCTCTGAGTCTACCTGGGTGAATTGGCACTTGTCCGTCCGTCCGTCCGTCCGTCCGTCCGTCCGTCTGTCAGAGCATTATAACTTCTGAATTACTGAACGTAATTACTTCAGCTTTAAATATAATATGTAAACCAATGGCCTCCCGCCGAATATGGCTTAAAAATCTTTATTTCAGGGGGGCTCTCATAGAAGCGAATGCGAAGTAAAATATTTTTTATAAAGTTACATAGGGTTGCGGTATATCATTTTAAAGATAATTAGGAATAGAGTCCAAAAATATTTTTTTTTTAAATTTTTACCCCAAAATTGACGAAATGGGGGGCTTTCAAACTGGAGATTTTCTAACGTCCAAAGATGACCTCAGAACTCTAAATTTTTTGAAAGGATGAGCCTGAAACTTGATCAATTATTTCAATTATATCCTGTACTTGAACAACAAATACTAAAATTAGATAAATATTGTAAGGAAACGGAATTATTTAATTTTTAATGAGCTTCAGTATTTGTAACAGAACTTCACATTTATGTCAATAGATGGCGCCGCGAGGTCTCACTTCGGGGCGAACCACTAGTTACTTTTGTGTTTACTAGTACCTACTCAAAAATTCAAAAAACATACTTGACCGTGTAAGTATAATAAAAATTATTTCCAAAAAACCGACTTCCAACGCCACTGTAAAGTAATAAATAATTTTTATTTCTACCCACTATGTTGAAGTCGGGCGAGCCTGATGCGTCAACTTTGCTTATCCTTGTTATACCCGCCCGACTTCAACATAGTGGGTAGAAATAAAAATTATTTATTACTTTACAGTGGCGTTGGAACTTGGAAGTCGGTTTTTTGGAAAGAATTTTTATTTTTAACTTTTTAGTTTCAGGGTTGAGGATTTGGAGTCAGAAGTTTTTATGGGACCACCTCGAGAGCTTCCTCTAAAGACTGATAGAATTTTTTTTCAAATCGGTTCAGAAACCACGGAGAAATAATAATAATAATAATAAAACCTTGTGAGAGCTGAGACGGAGAAAAAACGTAAGTATCTCGATCTGGCTCACGAGGTTTCCGCCATGTGGCATGTGGAGTCCACTGAAACCATCCCAATCGTCATATCTGCGAATGGGTTAATCCCAGTCAGCCTCGCTCACCATCTGAGGCGACTGGGATTCCGTGGCAGTTCGCTCGCAGCCAGGATGCAGAAAGCGGTGTTGCTAGACTCGGCTAGGATAGTCCGCCGGTTTCTCAACCTGTCCCCCTGACCCCCGGCCGTCTGGTCTTCCCTGCCGGGGTGTAATCCTTCGCCCGCTACAACTATTTATTTGTGTATTTGTGTATGTAAGTTTATTATAAATCTTTTGGCCATATATGTATTTATTTTGTATGCGGGCGTGAGAGCTAAATTTATACCGATAATAATAATAATAAAATATCTTTATTTGCAAAAAATACATAGGTTCACATTTATAATTTGGCCTCTATCTCCCAAAAAAGTAAAAACTGTGTTATGGGAGCTAGTGCCTTCCCTATAACATAGGTGCTTTTTTTGCAATTAATTTAAATATTATTAGCTAAAATTAACATGCGGAAATAAAATACAATTATATTAAAGACGTGTATATGTGTGTGTGTGAGTGTGTGGTGAATATGTGAGTGGTGTGGGGGTGTGTGTGTGTGTGTGTGTGTGTGTGTGTGTGTGTGTGTGTGTGTGTGTGTGTGTGTGTGTGTGTGTGTGTGGTGAATGTATGATTTTTGTGTTAGTTAGGCTAGGACACGCACAAGATTTCGTCATCACACGGTTATCTATACCACTACAGGAACTGTATACTGTACTGTGTATTTGTAAATTAAATGTTGTTTCAGCGGTTCCAGGTGTACTGTTGCTGAAACATATGTAGGAGCTTTTTTGTGTATTTAGTGTTAGTAGGTGGTTTTCCAGCCAAGTAGCTATTTTGCACAGCCCTTTCTCTGCAGTAGCTTGTACATTTTTCCAGGAGGTGTCATGGAACAGTAGTATAGTATCGTCGGCATACATTATTAAATCACATTTCGTTATACTACTCTTGCAGAGTTCGTTGATATAGATTAAGAAGAGCAACGGGCCCAAGGTACTACCCTGTGGAACCCCAAAATCACACACTGAGGGTTCACTTAAGTGATCTCCTATTCGTACACGTTGTTTGACGACCTCCGTGGCGCAGGGGTACGGGTTTAATATAAACTGCCATGCCCCTAACAGGTTAACCCGCTACCATCTTAGACTGCATCATCACTTACCATCAGGTGAGATCGCAGTCAAGGGCTGGCTTGCAGTGGATTAAAAAAAAAAAAAAAAAAAAAAAAAAAAAAAAACGTTGTACCCTATTCGAGAGATAGCTAGTAAACCATTGTAATGGAATGCCACGTACGCCGATCTTTTCTAAGCAATATATTAGAATAGATATTGAAACTGTGTCGAATGCTTTCTGAAGGTCGAGGAAAACACCTACGCACTTTTCTCCTTTGTCTAAGTACGCTGTTATTAAGGATGAGATTTTCAGTACTGCGTCTTCTCGTCTTCTGTACAGTGTTGTGGTCTAAAGCCGAACTGATTTTCTGCTAATATATTATTTTTGTTTAAATATGACATGATTCGCTTATGAACAATTTTTTCTAAAATTTTGGATATTGAGGAAAGCATAGAGATTGGTCTATAATTCGAGGGCATAGATTTGTCACCACTCTTATGGATCGGTGTAACGATTGCTTGCTTGAGAGTATTTGGAAATATTCCCGTTTCTAGTGATAAATTGCATAGATGTGTTATTGGTTCTATTAGGTAGGTATAATACTTTCTTAAAATTATTGTGCTAATGTTATCAAAACCGGGAGCTCCATTTTTAAGGGATTGAATTATGTTCTTAACCTCTATGCAATCTGTAGGGAAAAATGAGAATGAATGAAGGAAACACTGTATTGAGTTTGTTTCGGGTGGAGGTCTATATTGCCGCTGAGAAATTTTATTATAGGCTATGTTAGCCAAATCCCTGCCAACACTCGTGAAATACTTGTTAACCAAATTTAGTGATTTTTGTGGTGATTCTTTTATATTTAGTAATTCCTGTGGTGTACTTTTAGTTTTGTTGTAATAACCTATTTCTTTTATGATATTCCATGTATTTTTAGTATTGTGTGAGTTTAATTGAAATTGAGTCCGGTAATATTCATTTTTTAGAGTCTTAATTAAGTAGTTACATTTGTTTCGATACGCTATATAATTTTGTTTTAATTCTGCATTATCTGGATGTTGTTTGTGTTTTTGGTACAGTTTGTTACAATTTCTGATCGATTTAATGTATCGACATGCATTAAAAAAAAAAACAAAAAAAAGATACGCCCCGAATTAAGAACCTCCTCCTTTTTAAGAAGTCGGTTAAAAAAAAGGATGCGACTCCATAGAAAAAGAAACTTGTCTCCGCGACAATGTAGGCAACGTGAAGGCAGCTACTGTTGATGATGTCGCGTCACGTCGAGTTAGCTTAACATCTAAACTGCAGTTTAGCCTGTGGTTTAGCTTTAACGACATATTGATGACTATAAAACACAATAAACGCTGTTTCATAACCCGCATCACGGTGCAAGCCGGAGATTCGATCACTAAAGATCTCTCCGATCATACCAAATGTGAAAGTAATGGAACTTAGATGCTCGCGTGATTTGACAATATTTTCGCTTTTATCATCGTCATAAGAAACCCTGCAACCGCCTCGTTGGATTATAGGCTAGCGCTTGGCGACATACCTGGGGCCACACCACACGAGGCCACACTGCCAACGCTGAAAGCAATGCTTAAGCAATATTATTCAAAATGACACTTTGATGTCACATACCTTGACGTTCAAAAAATAAGGATTGTAATTCTTAAACACGAGAGTCAACAATAATGAAACAATACGGATTTAAGTGATGGTCGTATGTCCCCTTAAGTCCAAGGCATGCAGTTTTATCCCCGATGTACTTAAATGTAAATATTTCCAATGAGAGCATAATAGCACAGAATTTTGACTAATACCACAGTATATGTAATAGTACGTTCTATTAAGCAAGCCGAATAAATTTTAATTACATACAATACAAGCTGTGAATACTAGATTAAAACGTACAGCTAATTTTCGAAGCTCAAATGTCGGTGCTATCAAAATTGATTAAATGTCGACTGTCTTTAATTAAATAGGTAACTGTTAGGAGTTATTGTTATTACCTTATTACACAACCGGGGATTTCTATTGCGTGGCCGCGTCGGTTCAGGCAAATCAATTATAGTTTAGTTGTAACCATCTTCATTTAAACTTTGTTAGGGATCGCCCGCATGCAGAGTTCTTACAGCAGTTACAATTTAAACGTTCTACAATTTAGGGTTGCTCCAAATTAAATTAAGGTTAGAAATACTTAAATAGTTTTTATATCGAAACTAAAATTAAAAAAATAGCAGGACTGCCAATAGAAGTGAAAACGTTTTTTCTTTTAATTAAAAAAAAATTTAATTAAATAAAAATGTAAAAATATTTAAAATATAAACCTTAAAACTAAGACATTAAAGTTTAATTACGAATGTAGTATATTTATATTTAAGACCTTTTGTCTTCGTAACAACGCGAGCATGTCATGTCGGTGACGGTAACGCGAATCCACAAGTTTACCTCGTGCCAAAAAGTGCTCAACGCGGCTAAAGAAGTTTTCACTACAAAATAGAAATTCAAATAATTTGCATCTACCTGAGAAAGATCCTAGAATATGTCTGTGTCAAGATAGAAATTGATAAAGAAATAAAATTTACTACAAATCATGTGCAATTAAAGGAAGATTTAAAAAAAACTGTCAGTTATTCCTAAGACTTAAAAGTTAAAACTTCATTTGGCGAATGAATCGCGAAATAAAGTTGTATTGTTTCCTCAGCCTATTTTAATACAAAAGCTTACAATAATAAACTAGTGGTTCGCCCCGAACTAAGACCTCGCGGCGCCATCTATTGACATAAATGTGAAGTTCTGTTAAAAATACTGAAGCTCATTAAAAATTAAATAATTCCGTTTCCTTACAATATTTATCTAATTTTAGTATTTGTTGTTCAAGTACAGGATATAATTGAAATAATTGATCAAGTTTCAGACTCATCCATTCAGAAAATTTAGAGTTCTGAGGTCATCTTTGGACGTTAGAAAATCACCACTTTGAAAGCCCCCATTTCGTCAATTTTGGGGGAAAAATTAAAAAAAAATATATTTTTGGACTCTATTCCTAATTATCTTTAAAATGATATACCGCAACCCTATGTAACTTTATAAAAAATATTTTACTTCGCATTCGCTTCTATGAGAGCCCCCCTGAAATAAAGATTTTTATTATTTTTTAAGCCATATTCGGCGGGAGGCCATTGGTTTACATATTATATTTAAAGCTGAAGTAATTGCGTTCAGTAATTCAGAAGTTATAATGCTCTGACAGACGGACGGACGGACAGACGGATGGACGGACGGACGGACAAGTACCAATTCACCCAAGTAGACTCAGAGACCTTCGCTTCGCTCGGTCAAAATTCTTGCCATTCGAACTCGTTTAACTGTGCGCTTACTAGCAGATTATTTTGAAATTGGCGTTTAATATAGTGTAACTTGATGTCCTTAAAATAACGATTATAATTCTGAAACAAGAGCTTCAACAAGATTAAAGTAATGCTGCTTTTAGCAATGGTAGTAAGCCACCTGTGACGACTGTGTGACTCAATAAAGCGCTATGTGTTAATTGATCTTGTATTAGAAATATTTAGGCGGAAATTTGCGTGATCGGAACTTAACCTTGTTGCTTAGTTACTTTATAATGTCCTAGTTTAATGCACTATTTACATAAAGATAAATTTCCTCCCTCTCGGACCTAAGCTGGATAACTAATTACTTAATTATATTCCTGTGACTAAAAATTATAAATTAAACAAATCTGTACATAGGGAAAACGCCGAAACTTACCTACTTATTGAAGAATGCGCCTCCATACTGCATGTAACAGTAGTTGTTTATCAAAAAATATGCCTACAAAATTAGTAAATTAGATAAAGCATCTACCTAATTTAATTGGGACCGAAACACCTTGAGCCTTTGATAAAAGTTAAACACTACAACTTTTGTGGCAGAAGTGTGCGTTGCGCATTATAAGTTCATCCAAAACTTTATATGAAACGAATCCCATTACTATTCTTTGCAGTTCTTTTAGCTATAATGATTCACGCCAACTTATGCAACATGTTGTTGATCGAAAGCTTAATTAATTTGTATCAATACGCTTTGCAGACGTATGCGGAGCACAAAAACATGTTTTTCTATTACGGCGATAAAATCGGCCGCGTCCGCAGCGAAAGGCAGTTAAGTACAAAATCGGCGAAACCTAGGAGGCGAGTTTTTAGAGATCTTTAGCAAAATTAATGAGTTTAAACCAAATAAAATGAAGTGAAATGATTCATTTCATGTTTATTTCACTTGTGATATTATGTCGGCATTCTACTACTGGTTCGGTTCGACTTCGTTCGAAAACACGCGGGGACACCTTAATTCGGGATGAAAAGCCTATACCTATGTCTGTCATGAGATACAAACTATCTCTGTGCCAAATTTCATCAAAATCGGTTGAAACCTTTTAAGTTCTTGGTTGAACTAAATAGACCGTTGGAGTGTAGCAGACAGAGGAACAGACACACTTTCGCATCCATACTCCATACTAATATTATAAATGCGAAAGTGTGTTTGTCTGCATGTCTGCTACGCTTTCACGGCCCATCAGTTCATCCGATGTTGATGAAATTTGGTACAGGGATAGGTTCTATCCCGGGGAAGGACATAGACTACTTTTATCCTGGAAAGTTAAAGAGTTCCCGTGGGAATAAAAAATCTTAATCCACGCGCACGAAGCCGCGGGCATCATCTAGTTTATAATAATATTATATTAGTATAAATCTAAAGCTACTGGGTTCCTAATCCAGAGGTGCGATTATGTAAGAATTATCGATCAAATCGTCAAAGTTCGGCGTCAAACTAAAATAAACCATAACCGCATTGAATTAGAGCTCAATTTCGTGTATCCATTCTCATTCGTTTAGAGCATCGTACATACCTACAATTCTTACATAATCACACCTCTGGTTTGGGAAGAGCCCACAAAAGTCTTAGCCGGGATTTTTAAATTACTATAATATTTTGTCCTTATAGTGGCAGAATAGCTGTTCACTAGTACCTTTGATATAGTCACTTTATATGTACGGAACATCGCACAAGCAAAACGTAATTTAACCATTGCCACACGTCGTCTTTTTGTTACATATTTAATGAACTGGCTGTCCGTCTGTACGCGATAAGCCTGTACAGTAATTGAGCAAGTAATTATCAGGGAAAGTAGCCGAGAAATGCCCATGGGGCATCCGCACTTTCTAACGTACACTCGCCATGTTTGATTTTGATGAAAAGGTTTTTTTTATCTTTATTTGGTAATATTTGTTTGATGGCCGACCACCACAAATTGAAATTGGTTTTCATCGTAAATTCAATACCAAAAACGGATGCAACGTAGAATTATTCAAATTCAAATGTTTTTTTATTCAAATAAACTTTTCTGAGTGCTTTTGAATCGTCTAATGAATCTACCACAAGTTCGGATTACCATGCCTAGGTATACCTATTAAACGCTTCGATATGTGGATGGTAACATTTTAATTATTCCGCTCAAAAATGTAGTCTTTCCCTACATGTAGGTAACAAGTTGATGCGTAAAAGGAATTTTCCAGCGATTAAAAAAAATTACCAAGTTGATACGCGAAAGTATGCAATATGCATAGGATCAGGGATGGAAAACCTATTGAAACAAATCAGCATCATATAGGTATTTTATCAGAAAGAAACCTTTACTTGCCTAACTAGTCTACAAAAATCAGTGCCGCCAGGAAGAGGTTTATATTGGGGTACCTACTATAAAGTCCTATAAGTACTAAGTAGTTGTGCCACAAATTAAGCTCTATGTTTACTTATTACCACCACAACCACCACCACCACTACAGCCCATTAACTTCCCACTGCTGGGCACTAGGTATCCACTCTCATAGGAGAGCGGGAATTAGAGCTAAGACGACCTCCGTGGCGCAGTGTGTAGCGCTGTCGCCTTAACGTGCGGAGGTCCCGGGTTCGATCCCCGGTAGGGTCAATTTGGGAATTTATAATTTCTCAATTTTCCCTGGTCTGGCCTGGTGGGAGGCTTCGGCCGTGGCTAGTTACCACCCTACTGGCAAAGACGTGCCGCTAAGCGATTTAGCGTTCCGGTACGATGCCGTGTAGAAACCGAAGGGGTATGGGTTTAATATAACTGCCATGCCCCTAACACGTTAGCCTGCTACCATCTTAGACTGTGTCATCAGTTACCATCAGGTGACATCACAGTATCACAGTCAAGGGCTAGCTTGTAATGGATAAAAAAAAAGACCCACTATATATCCTGCTTTTTACTTTAGACCAATTACGATGTATATAATATAATATGTTTTGCAATACGAATAGCATCCTAATTCCTAAGTATTCAGCAAATAATTTCAGTTTCGCGCAAGGTTGACCGCAACGTAATGAATTTCAAGATCTAGACAAAAAAACAATAGACTTGTTGGTATTGCCAATAGTACCTACCTTAACAGGTCAATTGACAACGTTTTTTGTATTATTTTCATTTTTTTTTCAAGCATTACCTAATTTTATGTAACGTTTTACAAATTTCCTGTCCTTAGGCAGATTTACGGCTATTCAGGTAGTTTTTGACAAGGTAAATTGTTGTTTATTCGTTTAATTATTAGCAGGGAGGTCAATTTTCATGTTCATGATAAGTTTTTTTTTAAAAGTGAATACATCTTTAGTCGCGTTGAGTACTTTTTGGTAGGGGGTAAAAATGTGGAAACGCATGACCGACACCGTTCTTCTTAAGACAAAAGGTCCTAAGTATAAATATAGTAGGTACATTCGTAATTAAACTTGAATGCCTTAGTTTTAAGGTTTATATTATTAATAAGTGCTGTGGAATCGTGACCGACACCTCGCGTTGTTACGAAGACCAAAGGTCTTAAATATAAATATAGTACATTCGTAATTAAACTTTAATACCTTAGTTTTAAGGTTTATATTTGAAATTCAAATATTCGGTTTTCACTTCTATCGGCAGATTGCCATTTTTTTTATTCCACTACAAGTTAGCCCTTGACTGCGATTTCACCTGATGGTAAGTGACGATGCAGTCTAGGATGGTAGCGACTGTGGTAGCGACTAGCGAGCTAAACTGTAGGAGTATGACAGTTATATTCCATTCCCCTAGTCGGTTTCTACACGGCATCGTACCGGAACGCTTGGCGGTACGTCTTCGCCGGTAGGGTAGTAACTAGCCACGGCCAAAGCCTCCCACCAGACCAGACTAGAGAGAATTCTGAAATTATTATAAATTCCCAAATCGAACCGCGCTCAAGACTGCGCCAGGCAAAAATTATTGGATAGTAGCAGACATTGCAGAAATCCATGATAATGAAGGAAAAATAAGCTTAATGGGGAGGGACACTGGGGCTGATTCTGTATAACACAATCTCTAAACTAAACTAAAATGGCAGCTTTAAATTTAGTTCTGTCCCTTTCCGTAGGAAGTATTATGAAAGGGTTAGCAATAATTGTAATGCTCTAATTTTAGTTTAGTTTAGAGATTGTGCACTACAGAATCAGCCCCACTGACAACTTATCCCGCTAGGTGTCGCATCGTCGCTGGTGTTGTTTACCTGTCAAACACCATATATTTTTACGCGAAAGTTTAATTTTCTTAGATTAATTCATTATAATGCCTAAATGTTGTGCATTCAAATGTGATAATAAAGGCGCACACTGTTTTCCTGCTGATGAGGAAAGAAGAAGTCTATAGCAGTACAAAGCCTTGCGCAAACAAAATTGGAAACCCAATTCATCGGCTAGGTTATGTGGCGCTCACTTTAGACCTAACGATTTTTATGGCGAGAGCCAAGCGAGAGCACATACACTGATTTTTTTCGCAAATACGACGCATAATTACCTCAAATAAGTTCGGAAATGACCTGACAGTTACCAGCGAGGGTGGCGCCATCTGAGATTAGCTTTTCTTGTCCCTCCCCATTCGATAATCCGCCAAAAAAGACAAATCTATGTGGTAGGTACAGCAGATATGCAGCGCCACCACACCACACCACATAAATCTCCTAAATTACTAGTAACATAATATATATAGACTAATTTTGAATGCCTTGAATCTTGATCTATACTAATATTATAAATGCGAAAGTTTGGATGGATGGATGTTTGTTACTCAATCACGCCAGAACGGCTGAATGGATGCGGACGAAATTTGGCACAGACATAGATTATAGTCTGTAATAACACATAAACCTACTTTTTATCCCGGAAAATTAAAGAGTTCGCGCGAGAAACAAAAATCCTTAATCCACGTGGCATGAGTCGCGGGCATGAGTTAGTAATTATCTAAATTTTCAACCCTCAACAAAGCAAACCATCAAAATTATAATTATAGGTCTGTCTGTCTACTTTCCCTAGGTCGCTCGGTCCCGCTACCGTCTTAAACTGCATCATCACTTACCATCAGGCGAGATTGCAATCAAGAGCTTGTAGTGGATTAAAAATAACTTCAATTGATTTATCAACGAAATCTTACATCAGCCGTTTGCAATGGTTGGCTTGTTTACAGCAACACATAATATAAACAATTTGCCAAAAACAATAGAGTTGCAATAGAATAGAATAGAGTGCGCAATCACAGACAATGCGGGTTCCGTATTACTTCGTATCTATTCGCTTTCGACACCGCGCTAACAAGGGCCTGATTAACTACTTACCAATAATCCATACTTCTTACTTAAAATTAAGTTAGTTTTAATCACTACTATTCATTTTATTAAACAAGTAAGTATTAATCAATAGTATGTAATATTATTAAAAAAAATAGATGATGCCGCAACTCCGTCTGCATTGATTTCTATTGATTAACGCGGAAACCCCTTCATTTCCCGTGATAAGAGTAGCCTATCTCCTTCCCCGGAGTGCAACCTATCCCTATAACAAATTTCGTCAAAATCGGTCAAAAATATGGGCCGTGCAAGCGTACCAGATAGACAGACAGACGGACAGAAGGACAGACAGCCAGAGACGGACATAGCGACGCAACGGACGCGAATATGAAAGTAAGCGAATTTTCGAAAAACGAAGTAACTTAAGTTATCTATTTTATTCGGTGGTTTTTGAGGCCCAGTAAAAAGGGACTTGAAACCTGAAACCTTAAAAAAACTGCGCTAAATAGTGATGGAATAAAGCAAAATTCCTTCAAATTTATGTTAATTTGAGAGATGGTTTTTTATCCCAGTAAATCCAACCGTTCACAGGAGTACTTATAGTTAACTAGATGATGCCCGCGACTTCGTCCGAATGGATTAAGTTTTTTTTTATTCCCGCGGGAACTCCTCAATTTTCCGGGATAACCGGGATACAACCTATCGCTGTACCAAATTTCATCAAAATCGGTTGAACAGATGGGCCGTGAAAGCGTAGCAGACAGATAGACAGACACTTTTGCATTTATAATATAATGATATGGTTGGCAAAACTATTGTAGTAGTAGTAAGAAGTGATTGGAATAGTGGTCAAAAATTACGGTAACTATACAATGGCCAGCATTTGCCCAACAATTAATGGGCGAATGTGTACTGGAGCCATAAAACTTTACAAAGTACGTAATAATAGGTAATAACCATGCAGTAATAACAGAAGACCCTAATGAAATTGTCGCACTGGACATTTGTCATCTGCCCCCGTACAGCAAATTACAGGTTGGGAAACTGCGCGGACGTGTAATCAACGTGTTTCGTCATTTCATAGCATGTAATTTAAGCGGAATTACACATGTAATCAGTAATAATGCTATGTACAATGTGATTATTTTATCAAACAGGGTTTAACTAGGCCCATTTTTATCGACGAAAAAACATTTAAAAAAGATTGGTTTTACGGACCTTTCATTTTCAGAATCACACTTTATAGGTAAAACCGTCGTCCGTCATTGCACATTGGTAAATCTGCTAAACGAGGGTCGCCGATTCGAATCCTATTTAGTATCTTTTTAGACCTTAACGGGATTTATATACAGGGAATTTAAAAAAAAGACCACACAGAGGTTGCATCCCGAGGATAGGCTACTACTTTTAGGCCTACTTGCGCAACGTCACTAATAAAATGTTTATGTTAAATTTTCTCTCTGTCCTTTTCATGTCAACCCAATGATAAACTTATCAAAAAGTGACAGCATCACAAAAAACTAAATCAGCTCAGGCAGTGCTGTGCAAACGGCCTTTAATCTCGGAAAATCATTGAGTTCCCACGCAATTATTCAAAAAGCTAAATCCACGCGGACGAAGTCGCGGACATCATCTAGTGTGAAAATAAGATGTTTTTTCCATAAAATAAAATACTAACACTAACTGAAGTGTGAATACTTTTCTTCACGTGAAAACTTCGATGTTCAGTCATACATAATACAATATGAACCTTACGTTAAGTATGTTAACACAGCGTAAGTTATATTCATACAGTGGGTCGACGCCAATACAAATGAGTCGGCTACCATGACAGTCTTATGCTGATATCTATAGAGAATACTTTGACTTGGCTCAGACTTTACTTAGAGTTACAACGAAATGCACTTATGTGAGTAACATAATTCTGTCTCGTTTTAACCATGTCTTAAGTCTAACCGCAGTCAAAGATCACATTTATTAGCACCTAGACTAGAGTGGGGGGGTACCTTTTGCTCTCTATGATTGAAAGGGGTAGGACACTGCAAACTTTGAAAATAGAGTGACAGAATTTTATATTGAACTTCTACCAGTTTCCTCTGTCAGTTCCCTGTCACCCCGGAACGTTGCTCTGTCTAGACGCCTCCGTCGAATACAAACTCAAATCTCTTTTATTCAAGTAGACTTTGACAAGTGCCTTTGAATCGTCGAGTGAATGCCATTCCTATGGAAAAAAAACAGCAGTTGCTTTTTTGAAAAAAAAAAAATTAAAATTACTCGTACCTACATCAATGTGTAGATACATAACTAACCGCTGTCCTTAGCATTGCTGGAGTGAGTCAAATCCATGCTCTTTTATCGTTATTAAGCTTTTTTTAGGAGCTTACGTAATGGATTTCTTAAACTTGTGTATTTTCCGACAAACTTATCTGACCCGGCGACTGTGTCGGTATGAGAAAAAATATTAGTTCCAATTTTGGCCACGGTCAGATAAGTTTGTGGCACTACAAAGGCGAACGACTGGTAGGAAAGCACGTATCTCCTTAGACTGTGGTACCAGCAGTGCCATAGTACGGATATATACTCGTGTGGCCATAGTACCGTTACGTTGCCAGCCACTGGCCGGTAGCGGGTTCGACACCCGGCAATTATCAGCCGCATCGTAATGGTAATATGATGGGTTATTGTACACCGTTATGGGTTTATGGCCTATTACGTCATTTATAGCTTTATTATACTTGTGTCTTAATAAAAAGTTGTGAATCTTTGCAGTTACAATCGAAGTACTAAGTATAATTTTAATCTGTAACAATCGAAGTAAGTAACTACAATTTAAGAAGCAGTGATAACCTAGTGGGTAAGAGTTAAGACATAAGAACTCCTGTAAAGGGTCGCGGGTTCGATCCCCGGGCGGACACCTACAATCTCCGGCGTGTATTGAGGAATCACTATATTTTTTCCATCACCGTTTGAAGCAAGTGATATTTAATTTCTTAAAACATACATTACTTCGAAAAGTTGGAGGTGCGTGCCCGGAAATTGAACCCGCGATCCCGTAGTGGTCGGGTGTCTTAACCACTGTGCTAGCACCGCTTCCATCGACATTTTTATTTTATTTTTTTATTGTGAGATAGGCTTGCGCTTGACGACAATCATGCTTAGTACAAAGCAATGATGAGGTCTAGGTTGGAACGCGCTTGCCTAGAAGATGCCTATTCACTCTTGCCTTGAAGGTACCTAAGTTATACGTGACGTAGTTATAGGACATCATTATCATCGCCCATCATCTAACTTTAATATGATCCGATGGCGCCTATAAATGACTAGGATATAAATAAACACGAATTACATCAAAACCAGTTCAGTAATCGCCGCGACAGGAAGAAAGGAACATTTACAATCTCTAAAAAAATATTCACGTATGCACGCGTGTTTGAATTGTGAATGTGATTCAATGAAATATGGCCGCCATTATACTTGTATACAAAGAAAGGGAATTCGATGGAACCGTTTTCTGGAGATAGGAAGGTCTCTATGGCACAGCAGGGTACTGCGATCTGATAAATGGGAGGTCCCGGGTTCGTTCGTGGATCTCAGATATACAGCCTGAGCCTTGAAGTTCACCTACATTATAATAAAACTAGCTAATGCCCGTGACTTTGTCCGGGTGGATGGAGATTTTTGAACTTTAACTTTCCGGGATAAAAACCCTATTTGCTATTCCAGACTATAATCTATCTCTGTGCCAAATTTCATCCAGATCCGTTCAGCCGTTGGGGCGTGGAGTAACAAACATCCATCCATACATCCATACATCCATCCATTCATCCATCCAAACTTTCACATTTATAATATTTATTTGATGATGATTCATGACTTAAGATTTTCCCCATTTTTGCTTCGATCATAGAAGCATAATATAGAAGTAATTCAATGTTATCAGCGCTTTACCTAGGTATAACTAAAAGCTAAAGGATAGCATGATTTATTGTAATTACTATTGTACACTACAATCATGCAATATTTGCATGATCCGTTCATTGCGGTGTGAAATCAATCTTAAATCAAAGAGCTACTAATAATGTAAAGTAAAAGTAAAATATACTTTATTGTACACAAAGAAATGAAATGATAAAAAAAAAAACAATCATATTAATAGATAGGGCACAACAGGCACAATGTATCTAGTGGAAAAAAAATCCGAATTTAACCTAGTGCCGGCTTAATACTGAGACCGAGTCTCTTCACAGAATAAGTTAGGCCATAGTCGACCACGCTGGGCTAATTTAGGTCTGCAGACTGGCAGACCTAAATTCATTAACCGATTATCCGATCATCCGGAATGAAATAAATGCGAACTAATAATCTTCCAAAAATAGCACCAATCTTTCTGTACAGTTGTGCAAACGCAACTTTAAGCCTCTCCGACTGAAAGTATACTTAACAGGTGGAAAATTAGACTCTAGGTAGACTGGCACGTGACCTAGATATGCACTTGTTATGACAACCTGGAAGTTATGTCATACAGTGATCGAATACTGTCATAACTTGAGGAAATCATCGCTGATTATGTAAATTGTAATTATTTAAATTAATCCATTTTTGATTGGGCATATTAAGCATTCTATTTTTGGACGATCTCCTTGGCACAGTATAAGCGCTATTTTACAAATGGGAGCTCACGGATTCGATGTCCGGTTGGGTCAGTTTAGGAATTTATAATTTCGGAATTTTCTGTCTTGTCTGGTGGGATGTTTCGGCAGTGGCTAGTTGACGCCCTACCGGGAACGGCGTACCGCCAAGCGATTCAGCGTTGCTGAGAGATACAGTATAGAAACCGATCATAGGGGTTTGGGACATGGGTTCAATTATAATCAATATTACTGTCATACCTAACATGTAAGAAAAGAGCAACTGCTGAGTTTCTTGCCGGCTCTTCTCAGTAGAAACGGCTTTCCGAACCGGTGGTAGAGTCTTGAGTCTTGACGTATCATAAGTGTCACAAGTTGTCCTACATGAAATAAATAAATCATTTCAATCATTTCATTTAAGGCCACTACTATCTAAGACTGCGTCATAAATCCATACTAATATTATAAATGCAAAAGTGTTTCTATCTGTCTGTCTGTCTGTCTGCTACGCTTTCCCGGCCCATCTTTTCTAACATTTTTGCTGAAATTTGGTCTAGGGGTAGATGGTATCCCGGTGAAGGGCTACTTTTTATCCCGGAAAATTAAAGAGTACCCGCGGGAATCAAATATCTCAATCCACGCGGACGAAGTCGCGATAATCATCTAGTTACCAATAAAAAATGTTTTAAGTTTGGAATGTTTGGATATTTATTACTCCTTCACGCCGAAACAACGGAATAAATTTGGCTGAAGTACGCAATCGAGTTACCCGTATAACCTGATTGATTTTATTATTAACACAGTCTTAGAATTACCATCTGAGACTGCATCATCACTTACCATCAGTTGAGATTGCAGTCAAGGGCTAACTTGTAGTGGATAAAAAAAACAGTCTACATTTTATCCCGGAAAGTTGAAGATATCCCGCGGGAACCAAAAACCTTAATTCACGCGGAAGCAGATATGTAAAAATCATATAACACTGATTTCTTTGAGTAAAAGTGACAGAAACCTTACGTAAGCTTTATAAAGCCTTTCTACGGTTAGTATTCAGTCATTCATACAGTTTTCTAAGTGAAAAGTGTAATGATGGGGTAGCCATGGCATTGCAAGTGGACATTAGCATGGCGTGGACGGACGGCGGACGGCGGACGGCGAGCGTGGAATGGGTAATTTGTTAGTTTCGCACACTACTGCCTCGTTCGTCTAGTGCAGGGATTCCTAAAGTGGTCGATATCGACCCCAAGGGGTTGAAATCAGTTTCCCAGGGGTCGCCATAAACGAAAACTTATTTTGGGGGCCGACGAGGTCTAAAAATCGAGGTCTATGTTAATTTTTTTTTTTTTTCAAAAAATACCTACTTTTGTATTTTTACGTAATTTCTTAATTAATAATTATTAATTACACTTGATATTTACTGAATTGTACGTATGAAATGTTGTCAAGTTGTCAAACCAAGCGCAAAGTTTTTTAAATTGTGTCATAATTTAAAAACTATCTTATAAATATCAACAAATATCATAATTGTGTCACTTATGATACGTCAAGACTCTACCACCGGTTCGGAAAACTGTTTCTACTGAGAAGAGCCGGTAAGAAACTCAGCAATTGCTCTTTTCTCAAAAGGAAAGAGGTTACAATATTAGCAATACAATACATACGTAACATTACAAGTATTACACTGAAATCGTTCGTATCGTTAGATTATAATGTATCTTCGGGAGATTGTAAACTATCCAAAGATTGTGAACTGTAACATACTGCTTACAATTTAAGCATTATTTTTCGGTACATAATAATCTATTCGGTTTATTAACCCGATAGAAGGCCGGGCACTACCTGAATATTTGTGTCTAACCCTGTCCCCTAACCTAACCTAAAAGATCGAGAAGAGAAAGAGCAAGAAAACGTAAATACAAAAATTTACACTCAGAATATTGAACGGTTCACAATCTTCTATTCTATCTAATTACTAGATTATAATCGAACGGTATTTGCAATTTTACGGTGACATATCTATTAAATTAAATGACGTTCTTAAAAACAGAGTGCAGTATTGGGACGTAAATCTTGCAACTCTTTGAAGCCTCTTCCAAAATATAATATTGATTATATATTTTACTGAGACAATAATATTGCCCTTACCAGTGACAACTGCCAGCAGGTAAAAAAGTGAAGTTACACTAACATTTCTGCATCATAGTGCCTGTCTCGGTTTTTATGCAGCCTTTATAGTTGTTTTCTCGGCAAGCAAACTGGTCGACTGCGGCAATTTTCGCGTTATAACCATTCCTTAGGCCGTTTTAATGGTAATAAGTGGTAATTGTTTGATATATTACGAGATATTACGCAATGTTAGGTTGTTTACCTGTATCAAAGCAACAGGGACGCATAAATTAGTATTAATTTGGTCAAATTATGTATTTAGCGGTCGCCGGTCGTTAGCGCGAAAGTTATTTAAATTTGGAACTGTCAAAATAGATTTTAATAGCTGATGCCCCTGATTTCGTTCGCGTTATTTAAGTTTTTTTTTATTCACGCAGGAACTCCTTAATTTTCCGGGATAAACTATGTCTATGTAAGCCTATGTCCTTCCTCGGATTACAGTATGGAATCTATACATATCCAGTTCATGTTAAAATCCATAGTTAATGGTTTTTATCATTAGCAAAGTGAAGAAATCAAAACATAGAGTAGGTAAAAATCACAGATAAATGAATAATCGAAAAGAAATCACAAATCATTGCCATAAATTAACTGCGTGTGATTTCAAAATACATCAATCAGATGAACAAAACACTGCGATGCGTGTATTCAATAAATATATTCATAGAAAAATATGCTTACCGATAAAAAATCGGTAAAAAACCGGTAAAAAGTCTCCGACACGCTCCAAAAATCCGGTAACGTCGCGTTGGTTGCGTAGACATACAGACATTATGTTAAGTGTACGCAAATTAGCGGTTCGTATTCTTGTTATGCGTTATAATAATAATTCCTTATTAGTGTCAAGAGAAGAAACTATATTAAACTGGTCGTCGCCCGTGACTTCGTCCGCAGGGGAACTCTTTGATTTCCTCCATCGAAGCCATCGACCTCAATTTACATAGACCGGACGGGCCCTGTCAAACAAAGAATGTGGACTTATTTTACTAATGCCATCTAGTCTGAAAAGCGGGACAGCACTATGGTGGGAACAAGGACAGGCTTATACAGGTGAGGTGCACGCCCTACAAGTCGGACAGCCAACTTTTTTCTATGAAAGGGCCCATCTAGTATACCTACATAATACATATATATCGATGTGTATAGCCCATTTTAATGTCATCATGGGGGTTACAAAAATGGTTTTAATCGTTGAATTAGCCTTCTCAAAATTAAATGAAATACTTACTATGAAACGTGCCTCTATTACCATTACCAAATATTTTACTCGTTATAATATGTCAACATAGCTCCTAAACTGTGTTCACCATGGTCATATATCACAACAGCACGTGTGTGGACTGTGGCATTACACTTGCATATAATATACAATTTCGTAACGACTTCAAATTAAATATGCTTCAGAGCATTGCCAAAGTGCCAATGCGAGTTACATTTTATTTTATTACGTGCAATACTGAATTTTGATTTATAATTATGTGTAACTAGAGGATGCCCGCGACTTCGGTGGACTACCTGATTTATGATTTTTGAATTACTTTGAATAATTTCTACTCTTATTAAGTAAAACTCATGTTTTAAATTTGCACGTCAATAATGACGAAACATGTTTGGTCAAATTTGATCTTTTTCACCTAATTAATTGAATGCAAGTACAATGTTTTGCCTGGTGGGAGGCTTCGGCCGTGGCTAGTTACCACCCTACCGGCAAAGACGTGCCGCCAAGCGATTTAGCGTTCCGGTACGATGCCGTGTAGAAACCGAAGGGGTATGGGTTTATGACGACCTCCGTGGCGCAGTGTGTAGCGCTGTTGCCTTAACGTGCGGAGGTCCTGGGTTCGATCCCCGGCAGGGTCAATTTGGGAATTTATAATTTCTGAATTTTCCCTGGTCTGGTCTGGTGGGAGGCTTCGGCGGTGGCTAGTTACCACCCTACCAGCAAAGACGTGCCGCCAAGCGATTTAGCGTTCCGGTACGATGCCATGTAGAAACCGAAGGGGTATGGGTTTAATATAACTGCCATGCCCCTAACAGGTTAGCCCGCTACCATCTTAGACTGAATCATCACTTTACCCAGGTGAGATCGCAGTCAAGGACCAGCTTGTAGTGGATAAAAAAAAATTCAGCAAATAAATGATTAAATATCGAGAAGGTAAGGTTTTCTCCTGCAAAATTTTCTAGAAAAATTCTTAATTTAAAACGTCTGTCAAATTTCTCAAAATGAACGTAGGACTGCAACCTGCTATTTTGGTGTGGAGATAAAAGCAAATATAAAAAGTCCTGAGATATTGCTGGCCATCTCGGTCTAATTTATCGGTACATAATTATACCACACCGTAAAATTGTAAAACCCGTTAGATTATAATCTAACTAGCGAGATTGTAAACTGTCGAAAGATCACAATGTAACGCATTATTTTTCGGCAGATGTAATCTGTTTGGTATACCTATTAACCCCCATAGAACCTAAGTTCCCGGCCGCAATTTATGTCGAACCCTAACCTAACCTACAAGAAAGAGACAAAAAAACGTAAATACAATGAATATTTCAAAAATTTACACTCAGAAGATTGAACGGTCCGCAATTTTTCGACAGTTTACAATCTATCGAGATAAAAAACGTTAGATTATAATCTAACGGTTTTTACAATTTCACGGTGACATATACAAGTGACAGTGAGGAATGCACGTCTCATTGATGCGTTGCGCGGATCGGCTTTCACTGGAGCTGAAATACTGATCATTATAGTTAATACACTATTAGATAGATCATTTATCATTATACTACATGCATGATGTGATATATGATTGTACATTTGTGGGTTAATGTTGTGAAAAACAATCTATAAAAACCGGATCATAAATGTCTAAGAGTATCTAAGCTGAAAATTGATGGTACGGACTTTTTTCTGTGTATTCAAAAGTAGATCAGAAAATATTATTAGAGGCTATACAGTAGTAAGTACTAGGTTGGTTTGGCATACTTATCTATTAGTTAGATGTTAAGTGGAAGTTAAAAATAGCCAAATGGCCAAAAACCAGCATCGCATTAGCCTACCTGCAACTTTGTGTTGCTGCAAGCATATATTATTCCTGTGCATTGTTTTGTATGTATAAATAAATAAATAAAATCTTTATTTGGTACTAGCTGATGCCCGCGACTTCGTCTGGTTTAAGTTTTTTCTACTACACTAGATACGCTTATTGACGTCCAGTTACATAAAAATATGCTGGTGATAATCCGTTACGGTATCTACGAGAGTTCCAAACCAAACGCTCCGTCTGAGAAGAGCCCAAGACAAACTCAGCCGGGTAAATTTAAAATACACAGAAACCAAACAAAATGACAAGATACTTACAGAAAAAGTTATGGACTAAACACTATTACAATCAACTTATATAGACTAAACCCTGATGCTATAACACTAGCGAACTCAGCGTTGATATGGTGTAGATTGTAGAAGCACCATATCAGCGCTGACTTTCAGTCGACTCCTAGAACTTCGACGTCCCGGACCGGCCCGGGCTGCCCGTCAATCTCACAACGCTGACCAACAAAACAGGAAACTCAATGTACTATAAGCGTATGTTCGTTTGCTATAACAGTGTCTCTCGTTGCCCCCAGGGCTCGGACCCCCGCGTGGCGACGTGCCGGGGCCGGCTGCAGACGCGGCGCTGCCAGCTCAACCAGGAGATCAACAAGGAGCTACGGCTGCGGGCCGGCGCTGAGAACTTGTTTAAGGTAATCTACATGTATTTTTTTATTCAACTACTAGCTTAAAAAGTAGCCTATGTCACTCTCCAGCAGCCTGATTCTGTAACTCAGTGGCTATCAAAGAGTGAAAGCCACTGACATATATTCTTTATCCATTGAAGGTTTGCTATGAAATAAAAATTAAGTTTTCATAGCAAACCTTCAATGGATAAAGAATATATGTCAGTGGCTTTCACTCTTTGATAGTCACTGAGTTACAGAATCAGGCTGCAGGTCCTCAACCACCATGCCAAAAATCGCGTTGATCCATTGCTCCGTTGCGCGCGGCGTGATTGAAGGACAAACTTACAAGCCAACCAACAAACACACTTACATTTATAATGTCCTCCCGACCGAATTTCGACCACGGCGGCCAATCTCCAGAGATATTACCCATCTGCGCGGGAGATATTATAGTGCACAAGTGTCTGCGCAAACACAGGTGAACTCTCTGTTCCTTTGCTCTCATAGCCCGATGGGACGTAAAATCCGACATGATTGGAGAGAGATCAGGCGCAGGACCGACGGCTTAACGTGCTCTCCGAGGCACGGGGGTGAAACACCGCCAACTTCCTAACTCCGGGCTAGTACTGAGAATTTCTTGTCAGAAAAACCCAATACGTGTTGTGACCCGACCTGGGACTCGAACCCGGGACCTAGTCGGCCGCAGTGGAACATGCTAACCACTAGACCAACGAGACATTTACATTTATAATATTAGTATAACATTAGTATGACAAGTTAGCCCTTGTCTGCGATCTCACCTGGTGGTAAGCGATGAAGCAGTCTAAGATGGATTGTGCTACCTATCGCTTGTTTATAAAGTTGCTCCTCATAAAAGCTAAAGTTGAGAAGATACCTAGCGAAGAAAAAAACCTTTTTTTTATTTATAGACTAGCGCTTGGCTGCAATCAGACTTGCTGGCAAGGAGGATAGAAAACTCACTTTTGACCTTATATTTCAGTTAATAATAATTAAAACTATATTTCACTATTCTCACATTCTGGGGCATCTGGAAGAAATCTCTTCAAGAGATAAGCTGTCCTTATGCATGTCCTTTAAGTTACTGGTACAGAATGTATAAATAAACAAATCTCCAAACAGAAAGTACTTACCTACATTATGAGATTATAGGTTTGGAGTTCACTAAGTAGGTACTAGGTATAAAGCCTTTAAATATTTAAATATTGCTGTATTTAGTTCCCAAACCGATCGAAATGGAATGAGTAGGTACATTATCAATGCGCATACCACACACCTGCCAAACAAAACAAAAGTGTAACTAGCTCTAATGCTGAGATCTATAGTAGCTTTGCTTGAGTTAAAACAAGATGAACTTGTGTGTTTAACATAAATCTATCTCGTTTTAACGATATCTTAAGTTTGAGCAAAGTCAAAGTAGGCTAAAAATCTCTCAGTAAGCGCTCAAAATATCATTTCCGTTTTCCAAAGAGCGCAACCCGTAGGCAGTTAGGTATCTATTGTTACAAAAACAAAAGAAGTTCACGCGACGAACCGTAACCCCCTCTCTGAGGGGTTCCTGACCTCTGGCCTTCAGGCGTGGACTTAAGTTGCACAGTATCTCAGAATCAGTAGGTACTAGGTACCTGCTTCAAACTTTTAGTGCGTACGAGTTTTCGCGCATTTTTTCACACGTGCACGTCGCGCGTTTTCGTAATAATTAACTTAATAATGTGGTCAATTCTGTTTATCGCAATCTTTAAACTAAAATGACAGCTCTAAATGTAGTGTTGCCCAGGGAGTATTATGAAAGGGTTAGCAATAACAATAGAGCTGTCATTTAAGTTTAGATGTATAACAGAATATTGGCCCCATTTAATACGTTTTTGTTACCATTTTACTCATATCTATTAGATAAATTTTGATGCCAATTTGTACATTATGGTCATAAATATTGTAGCCTTTTTATTCTGAAAGATGGCGTCTGAGAGAGATTTTTAACCAGTTTTTAAGTAGGTACCTTATAGTCTGACCAAAGCATAAAAGCTTTATAGACCGCAGCTCTCGGCCCAAGTAGGTAGTTGGATATATCAAACATACAGTGTGACTTGTGATCTCGGGGGTCAATCTTTATTCAAAATAGGTACCTAACTACCTACAAAGTACACCTTTTTTTTATCCACTACAAGCTAGAGCCCTTGACTGCGATCTCACCGGATGCTAAGTGATGATGCAGTCTACGATGGTAGTGGGCTAACCTGTTAGGGGCATGGCAGTTATATTAAACCCATACCTCTTCGGTTTCTACACGGCATCGTACCGGAATGCTAAATCGCTTGGCGGCACGTCTTTGCCGGTAGGGTGGTAACTAGCCACGGCCGAAGCCTCCCACCAGGCCAGACCAGGGAAAATGCAGAAATTATAAATTCCCATCTTGACCTTGCCGGGGATCGAACCCGGGACCTCCGCACGTTAAGGCAACAGCGCTACACACTGCGCCACGGAGGTCGTCAAAAAACCTTCTGAACGTCATGTTTACGAGGAATAAGACTTGACGTGATAATTTACTACGGTATCTTAAAACTAAAGCTACGAGGGCTCCAAATGCTCCCTGGTCTGAGAAGAGCCCACAACAAACTCAGCCGGGTATCACTTGTTATAACGGTGAAGGAAAACATCGTGAGAAAACCTGCATGCCCGAGAATTGTTCAAAATGTTCTCAAAGGTTTTGTGTCTGCCAATCCGCACTTGTCCAGTGAGGTGGACTACGTTCAAGCTCTTCTCATTCCTAGAGGAGACTTCAGTAGTGAGCCGGCAATGGGTTGAAATGATGATGATGATGATTTTGCAAAGATTGTAAATGTTGGAATGCGCAAGCGAGAGGGAAAGGTTAATTCGCCGCCATAAATGCTTGAAGTACCTAAATTCATCAAAAGTCGTCAACGCAAATTATTGCGGTTTTTCTGGCACTTCGAATGTTCATGCCGAATAACCAAATAACATCAGGATTCAAGACGACCCGCCTGCTTATTTGCTTGCTACTTATATTTTTAAAAATCTTAAACCATTAAAAACCATTTTCTTAAACTAACTTTTGTCGTGCGCCATATTGAATTCAGTGTGACGTCATTTTATTTTTCGTATTCTTCTCAGCAAACCATAGATAACAGAAATATTTTCATATACTCAGTGCAGCAAACTTTTCTTATTAATACTGCATAAAAATAACTAGTCCGCCATCTATGGAAATCCGCAGGCCGCCATAATTTATTTAGAATGATGTCACTCTATTGTATTGTTGTCAAAACTAAACGTGTATATTTCAGCTCAATCGTTTGGAATTGGGATAACCGTTTTAAATTCAGTTGCAAGATTTGACCTAAACAAACACACAAACATTGCTAAAAGTTTGTAAACCTAAGACGACCTAACTTCTAACAAGGTGATTGTCTGTTGCAGGCCACGACAAACAGGAAGCTGCGCGAGACGGTCGCCCTGGAGCTGAGTTTCGTCAACTCCAACCTGCAGCTGCTGAAGGAGCAGCTCGCAGAGCTCAACTCCTCGGTGGAGCTCTACCAGAATGACAGGTAACTTTTTTTTTCTCGGGGAGGAGGAAATCCTCATGGATGCCAGCCAGTTGGTTGTGTCCGACTGCACCGTAATAGTGCCCTACGGACTAAAACCTCCCATCTCCGGCCGTCCGTCCCGGTAGCGCATGACTTCAGGAGGGAGGCTGTCAGGTTAGGCTTGGTCGATTTTTTGCCTCTCCAGCTCATCTTTTACTCGTCGTCCTATAACTGTTTGGAGGAATGTTGCACATTTATCCCATCCCTCTTTGTTGTCCAGCATCCTCGGCACCAAGTTGTTTATTGCGGTTTTTTCAGTTATTGTGGCTTTGTTTCGGGCAGAATAAAATTAATCTAAATATATTTCAAAAAAAAAGGAGAAGGTGACTGACTGACTGACTGAGCCACTATGACGTAGACATCCGCTAAAAAGGAATTAAAAATGCCCTTAAAAAAATCCGCTAAAAAATTTCGAAGGGTTTGAAATGTGTGTAATTACGGACGAAGTCGCGGGCATATAATCTAGTGAAATATAAATGATATAGCTTCTTAATTTGAACGTCTATTCATGTATTGATACTTCTGAACTGATAGGACGCGAGGTCCTTAGTTCGGGGCGAACCACTAGTTAAATCCTGTACCCATGTTTCTGTCAAGTGAAATATCAAGTTTTCTGATCTACACCCCGACATGCCCCTAACAGCCAGGCGCATATCCACCATGCACACTTAAGTAAACCACTAGTTAACTTAAATCCTGTACCCAAGTACCTACTTAAATTTATCAAGTTTTCTGCTCTACACCCCGACATGCCCCTAACAGCCAGACGCATATCCACCACACAGCCATTACGGCGCAATTACACGCCGTTAACTTTTTGCTCTCCTTTGCGTTTATTGCGCGCGTTTACGTAAATTAAGTACTATTTTCTGGATTGTTAATTATCGCGAATAACATTTATTTTGTTTACCTCGGACATCTATGGAAGTGTTGTACCTATTTATCTACGACAGTCTATAATTATATGGCAATACAAGTAAGTATCCCCGACCGAGTATATCGCATTGGAATTCCTCTATAATAAAAAGAATAAGGTGGAAGACAAGGGTCTGCCCGCGACATTCAAATTTAATTTGGTTTTTCACAATTTGTAAACTAATACGACAAAGTAGGCTTATGGCATTCAAATTGCGCCTATAATTTGTTGTAATATTGCGTTTATATAAAAATCTTTACTTGAAAGTGCCCAGTTTAAGAAATTAGTCAAAATAATGACTAATTTGTGAGTAACTCACGTCAAACTCATTATTATGACTAATTTCTTAAACTGGGCACTTTCAAGTAAAGATTTTTATATAAACCTGTGAAGATGATATTCCTAGGGGCGCAATTTGAATGCCATAAGCCTACTTTGTCGTATTAGTTTACAAATTGTGAAAAACCAAATTAAATTTGAATTTCGCGGGCAGACCCTTGTCTTCCACCTCTGAGTACGGCAGTAAGAGTAACTTTTACTCTATCTACGAAAAGCACATAACGGCACTTCAAATATTATTCTCATAGCCCGATGAGAAAAATGTATTGCTTAGTGGATACCTCGTTAATTAAATAGCAGTTGCAAAAACACGTCTAATTTATTTAATGAAACCGTACGTATAACGTGTTACCGGTTCAAACTTCCGCCGTATTAGCTATTTCCCGCCACTACGATTCATTTAGTTTCTATCGGCGTGTTTCATTTAATTTTGGACTAGCAATAATACCTTATCTTTTTCTAAATTAGTAGGCTTACAAAAAGAAAAGAAAGAAAAACACAAACATTTGTGTCACAAAAAAACATACAGTAGAATTGAGAACCTCCTCCTTTTTTGAAGTCGGTTAAAAAAATAGATTTATTATTTCCAGCAAAGAGTGCGTGATGCCGATGATCCCGCTCGGCCTGAAGGAGACCAAGGAGGTGGACTTCAGAGAGCCCTTCAAAGATTTCATCCTGGAGCACTACAGCGAAGACGCGGCCACGTACGAAGACGCCATCTCTGACTTCATGGATATGAGACAGGTACAGTCCCACTAACTTATCTGGCTAAAACTGGAACTATTTTTTATGTCTGTTTACCTAGTTTCTGAAGGAAGTTTAATTCGCTATAAATCGCCTCAGTAGACATCTGTCTTGCGACATTCACCGCCTAGTAAGCCAGCAATTCGTACCGGCACAGCACCACAACACGCAAATCTTCCAAATTATTCTAAACGTACGTTTATTTTGGAAGATTAGAATTAACGACTAGATAGAACGTACTCCGACACGTTGACTCCGAGATGTTGACTTCAACATATCCAGCGAATAAAACCTCTAGTTCCTTCATTATTATGGAATTCCGGATAGTAACGCCTGCTTCTATGATCTATCCAATGTTAGAAAATATGTATACCGTTATTTTTTCAGGCCATTCGCACCCCAGTTCGCTCCACAGCGGGAGTGGCGCTCCTATTCAAGTACTACAACCAACTGTACTACATCGAGAGGCGGTTCTTCCCCCCCGACAGGTCCCTCGGCGTTTACTTCGAGTGGTTCGACTCTTTAACAGGTAGCTTTTCCTAGTTCATGAACACTAAACTACCACTAAAAAAATACTATCACTAAAAAAGGCAATACATGCTTGCATACAAAGGTGAAATTTTTCCTGGAGTAAATTTAGGTTAGTTGAAGTTAAGGCATGTAAAGAAGCAAAATTAGTACTCCTATATCCTATAATTGACCGAGCGAAGCGAAGGTCTCTGAGTCTACTTGGGTGAATTGGCACTTGTCCGTCCGTCCGTCCGTCCGTCCGTCCGTCTGTCGTCAGAGCATTATAACTTCTGAATTACTGAACGCAATTACTTCAGCTTTAAATATAATATGTAAACCAATGGCCTCCCGCCGAATATGGCTTAAAAAATAATAAAAATCTTTATTTCAGGGGGGCTCTCATAGAAGCGAATGCGAAGTAAAATATTTATTATAAAGTAACATAGGGTTGCGGTATATCATTTTAAAGATAATTAGGAATAGAGTCCAAAAATATATTTTTTTTTAATTTTCCCCCAAAATTGACGAAATGGGGGGCTTTCAAAGTGGTGATTTTCTAACGTCCAAAGATGACCTCAGAACTCTAAATTTTCTGAAAGGATGAGCCTGAAACTTGATCAATTATTTCAATTATATCCTGTACTTGAACAACAAATACTAAAATTAGATAAATATTGTAAGGAAACGGAATTATTTATTTTTTACGACGACGACCTTATCACTAAAGTGATCTCTTCCAGGCAAACCCTCGCTCAAGAACTCAGAGAACTGCGAGTCCTTGAGAAGAGCTTGTCCTTTTTATTTTAAGGTTTAAAATAAGACAAGATCATCAAAGAGTAACTGAGTTTAGAATGCTTTGATGCTGATCAGAAATTCAGAATGCAAACGTCTGTTTCTTGGGGATACCTATATATATAAAACCTAATCTTAGATCGAAAAGATTCTAAACAAGTGTTTTTTGCTTTATTTCAGGAGTCCCGTCGTGTCAGCGAACAGTTGCTTTTGAAAAAGCGTGTGTACTATTCAATATCGCTGGCATTTATACACAAATCGGCGCAAAACAGGTGATTAGTCGTAAGCTTTAGATACGGTTGATCATTCCTCAATTAATTGGAAGTATTATTCAACCAGGCATTTATCTCAAACGGAGGTGCTGTGCTGAGTGATGATAACAGAATGCTCTTTTAAATATACAAGACCTGGTGCACGGCAAGGATATACATCAGCCCCAGTATTGTTTCTTCTATATAAAAATTATAGAAACATTCCGATACGCCTAAATACTTTCTACCAGTTACAGCTATTGCAATTTGGAAAATTATATAAAAACAGCGATCTGATTGCGTACCTAGCACTTACTCGTAATATACTCCAAGTCCAGTAGCAATGATGATAAGTTAGCAGAAAGTATCATCAAATTTCAAAGCCCCCCTTGTTAAAGCACATCGATCGCAGTTTCTTAGATGGTTTATTCTATCCATGAATCTTATTTGCCTCTGCCTCTACTAACAAAGTTACAATAGGTACAGCCAATATTTATTTCCCCTTTTCATCCTGACAGGAGCGTGCGACGTGCGCTGGTCTGGACGGAGCGGTGGACGCACTGTTGCGCGCGGCGGGCGCTTTGCGGTACATCCACGAGAACTTCACCAACGCGCCCTCGGTAGACCTCGCCGCTGATACCTTGCTTGTGCTGGGAGCTCTGATGACGGTCAGTAACACATTATAATTGCACCTTTATTTCATTATTAGATTTTTCTCGCGGCTTCTCTCTTCGATTCTCGATTTTCAAACAAACAATCCCCGATTTAACTCCGTTAGCGGTTAAATTTTCAGAAATCCTTTCTTAGCGGAGGCCTACGTCTTAATAGCTATCAGCCCGATACGTCCAGTTGTTTGAGGTGTGCGTTGATAGATCGCGGCGTCAATGAAGGACAAACCGACACATACACACACTTACCACACTTTCTCATTGATTCCTATAATTTGTATTGATTTATTAAATAATATCCTCGGTAAGCTTACAGCAATGCCAAAACGCATATCGAGTCAGGAATAACAATTTTGACAAAATTCATTAAAACTAATATTAAATACGTCTAGCTGTTGGTGCTGAGCAGTCATATCATTGAGCAGAGTAAGTATCTACTCATGGGGTTGGCGCATTTTCTGCAAAATTTGTTCGAGTTACATTCAAATAAAAAAGGGCAAACGTCTACATGAACAGACAGACGGATCCGGCGCCCTCACTGCCAATGCTCACTTAGACAAGGTGACCGGGTTATCAATTTTGCCGTGGAGTAAAAGGTAATAGTGTACCAGAATAGCTCTGTTTCTCCTTGTTTCTAGATTTTCTAACCCCAACATACCCAATACAAAAGCTGAAGGATACAAGTATGGATAGTACCCATATACTTTCTTATACAAATTACGAGCAAACTTACGCTGTACTTACTAGTATGATCACATCACTTACACACTATTCCTTATCCTCCAGGCCCAAGCGCGAGAGTGTCTATTCGAGAAACTGCAGCTGCAAGCTCGGGAAGCTTGCGGGGGAAGAGAGCGAGAGCTGAGGGATGACCTGGACATGTGCCTCGACCTCGCGCAGGAGAGCGCGCAACTCGCCACTACATACCACCAGCTCTATGAGAAGGTACCTCCGCCGTAACAACTATAATTAGCTAGACAGAGAAGAGGAACACCAACTACAAGCTCGGGAAACTTGCGGTGAACGAGAGCTGAGAGAATATCTAGACATGCGCCTCGATCTCACGAAGGTGAGTGCACAGCTCGCTTCCACATTCCACCAGCTCTATGAGAAGGTACTTCAGCCGTATCCTTTAATATTCGCAGGATATAGTTAATCTCAAGGTCAAAAATCAGTTAAGGAATTTCAGCTGTAGGCTAAGGAAGTCGGTGGGAGGAGCGGGACTGAGAGGCGCTCTCAATCTCACTCAGGAGAGCTCACCTCTCCTGTCGTCGTATTTCTCATTACTGAGGGTCGTGACTCCATTCCATTAATCACTTATTGGTAAGAGCTGTCTTGGGATAATAATGCGGTGGATTCTCACGTCCTTTCGCATACGACCACCGCACAGCTTGGCACCAAATACCACCAGCTCTATGAGAAGGTAGGTACTTCTACAGTTTGAACATAATCTTCAAAAGACGAGGTCACCATTTCAATGCTCTTGGTAAATTGTGATGGTATTTTAATAGCGAGAACATAATTTTAACATTGTTTTATTAATATTAATAGTCTGGACACTAAAATTCATAATTCAAGATTGCCTAATCCAAACCTAAAAATCTAGACTAAGACTAGTTTAGGCATGTCGCGATTGGCCTAAAAACTCGCTCGGCCGAAGTTTTATCTTCGGACCAAGCGCTCTGACCATTTCTGAGCATTGGATCATCGGCTTTGGACTATAATATTATGCAATTTATGTAGAATCACATTTTTCGCTTTTAGATGCAAACTGAAGGAGTATTCAACTACGTGCCATATTCGTGGGTCTCGCTGGTCCACGTCAAGACTGAATTTTATAAGGGTGAGTGACAAGAGAAGCGCAGCGTTGGACGGCGGACGATCTCAAGCGTGTAGTTGGGAGCCGCTGGAAGCAAGCGGCACAAGACCTTGTTCTGTGGAGATCCATGCGGGAGACCTTCGTCCAGCACTGGACGTCTGTGGGTTGAGACGACGAGTGACAAGACATATACAAGAAACTATTATAGTAATAGTATAGTATTAATAATTATAGTAAACTTAATTCTGTGCGCTCAACATGCCAAATCTTGTACTTAATAAGTAATGTTAGCCTGTAAGTCTCAAATAAGTGAATTGTAAAATTCTTTATCTACTCCAGCATCGAAAAGTTCCAATTTCGAATTTGACAACTATATCGAATTGAACCCTCTTTCGTGTTTGCTTCTCATAACGATACAGTTCGTTGTATGGGAGCTGTATCGTTATGAGTCGTAGCTGTATCGATATGGTTATCTTCATAAATAGGATACCTATAGCTTAGCGGCTCTGGGTTCTGGCACTTTCCCAACCAGTCAATTGATTTGACTTTTTTATTAATTTACAAAGTAAAAAATTATAAAGACGTCCTTGTCGTAGATAAAATCTTGTATGCAACTGTACGTAATTAGTCATTTTAATTCTCGTACTATCCTATTTTGATACTCGGCAAGCCTCGTATCAAAAAACAGCACTTGAATTAAAATGACCTCATTACGATACAGTTGCATAAATAGCTATTCTGAGACAATAAATATCTTAAACCACAATAGTGATGACGTATTGTTGTGTCAGCGCTGGCGCACCAGTACTGCGCGACGGGGCTGCTGCACGCGACCGGCGAGCGCCGCGCGCGCGACCGCCTCGTCGCGCTCTACGCGCCCGCAGACAACGGCGACGGTAAATATTACATTGGAAGTTTGAACTTTGAGTGAACGGTAATAACCTAGCTGTTTAGGTGTGGCACAAGACTCCAAGAGGCGACGGGCGCGGGCGAGGTGCAGATCATATTTCATACAAAATGTATATGTCACCGTAAGATTGTAAAAACAGTTAGATTGTAATCTAACTAGCGAAATTGTAAACTATCGACAGATTACAATTTAACGCATTATTTTTCGGTAGATTGTAATCTGTTAAGTAACCTAAGTAACCTAACTAATTATTTATGTCGAACCCTAAGCTAACCTACCTACAAGAAAGAGACAAGAAAACGTAAATACAATGAATATTTCAAAAATTGAAACTCAGAAAATTGAACGGTTCACAATCCGTCGACAGTTTACAATTTCGCTAGTTAGATTACAATCTTAGGGTTTTTACAATCTTACGGTGACATATACAAGCGACGCGACGGGACGCCAGGTATACAGAGGCGGCGGCGCGGACGCCGCTTTCAGACCACACCGCCGCCACACCTCCGCCGCGCCTATCGCATATAATATAAAATATCCCGCGTCTTACATGTCCAACCTCCTATTCAGGTGGTCGGAGATTCGGGAAAGTAATGAAATATGAAAAACAACCTGGGATCATTCCACCATCGCTTAAATCTGTATTGTTTTATTATTGACATTTTTTTTTTTTTTTTTTTAATTTATTTTACGGCCTTGGATACTAGTCCTTTAAGGCCTTTCTTTAAAAAATACAAAATTGCTTAAATCTAATTAATTAATAAAATCTTAATACAGCTTACAATTTTTCTACAGTACTACAAATATAATCAAAAATAGGCTTAAAATATAAAGTATTATGTAACAAGTCTTTAATATGGCGGGGAATACTCATGTTAAGTTTATTTTCTATATTTATCCTGTCTATTTCATTCGCTAATATTAATCTTTGTACACCAAAAGCTGGACAAATAAATATAATATGATTCACGTCAGCCTCTTCATTTTCACAATAGTGGCATTTTTTACTCCTAAGAATTTTTAGTTTATGCAGATGTGTTGGCACCAGGCAATGTCCAAATCTCAGTCTATTTATAACTGATGTAAATTTTCTAGAGTCACACTTCGTTTTGAAATACCATGGTTGCGCCGGCATTTCCTTTTGAATTTCCGCATACCATTTTCCTTTATTTTTATTAGTCTCGTCCCATACTTCACTCCATAATTTTTTTTGTCTTATTTTAAGTTTATTACATAAATCCGTAAATGGCACTTTGATGTTACTCGAACAATCTTCATAAAAATTTCTTATTCTAGTAGCAGAATCAGCCACTTCATTTCCTGTTATGCCTCTGTGGGAGGGTACCCAAACAAATTCTATATTAAGTCCCCTTTGTTTTAAATTAAGCAATACATTTTTAATTTGGAAAATAACATAAACTAACTTATAATTACTAAAGTTAAAATTATTTACAGCTAAAAGAACACTTTTAGAGTCTGTTATTAAAACATAGTTATTAATTTTTAACATTAATTCATCTTGGATATATTCCAATGCCTTTAAGAGGGCAACACATTCAGCAGTGAAAACGCTACAGTCAGAGTTTAATTTGTAAGATCTACATATTTTTAACTGTGAGTCATAAAAAGCAGAACTTACAAAGTTCTCATTTTTAGACCCATCCGAATATATTCTATAATAATTTTTACAATTTTCTTCAATGAATATGAGGAAGTCATTGTTTGTTTCAATATCAGTGATATGTATTCTGTTTCCTAGATTTATTACATCATAGTGGCAATCATACATAGGCAAAATGTCATTTACATTTATATTGCTAGCAATACTATGCATATATGTCATAACCATTAACATGGTAGGTTCTTTACCGGAAAGAAGTGATTTTGCCGTAGTTTGCAGAGTTTCACTAGATGATTCCGTTACTTTCAATAAATCCTGTGGTAATAATAATTTGTTTACCAAGTTAGAGTTAGCAAATAGTTGTTTCAAACAAAACTTTTCAGCCAAATAAACACGTCTCACCGGCAAAGGAGGGATACATGTTTCTACTTCCATTGAATTAATAGGTGTAGAGCGCATTGCTCCACTTATTATTCGCAGACCTATATTTTGTACAACATCCAATTTTTTCAACATCGATGAATTCGCTTGCATATAAGCAACGTAACTATAATCGAAATGACTTCTCACCATACTATTATACAATAAAGTTAAAATTTTGGGATCCGAACCCCAAAAAATACCAGCTAAACATCTGAGAATATTAATGCTTTTCAATGCATTTTTACAAATATAATTAATGTGTGCATCGAATTTTAGTTTTGTATCAAAAATTACTCCCAAGAACTTCTTATTCCTTACAATTGGAATATCTAAATTATTATATTTAATGTTTACAGCTACTGGACCACCAAATGTCATACATGAACTTTTAGAGGTATTAATATTTAATTTTAAAGTGTTTTTGTAATAATTTTGCAACTGGATCAATGCCAAATTAACAGTATTTTGGGCTACTTCTACATTTCTATTTACACTATACAATAACAAATCATCTGCAAATTGTAAAATTTTTACGTCATTTGTTACATATTTCTCAATTTGAGAGGTATATAAATTATATAAAATTGGAGATAGTGATGCACCTTGCATAAGGCCTTTACTTGTAGAATTAGGCCCATGAATTATATTATTATACTTAACATAAAATATTCTGTTATTTAAAAAATTTAAAAGCCATTTTAACATTTTTCCAGGAATGCCAATTTCATGAAGAGAAGTTATAAGCTGGTTTAAATCAACATTATCATAAGCACCTTCTATATCTAAAAATACACATACTGCAGTGGCTTTGGATGACTTACAGCTTGTTAAATCTGATACAAATGAAGCTAAACTTTCAGTTGCACTTCTTCCTTTACGGAAACCATACTGGAATGTTGGTAATAAATTATTATTTTCTGTAAAATAATCTAATCTGAGTTTCAGCATTTGTTCAAATAATTTTCCTATACATGATGTTAATGATATTGGTCTGTATGAATTACAATCAGATGGAGATTTATCAGGCTTCAAAATTGGTATTATACATTGAATCTTCCAACTATGTGGAACACATTGACTGACCCATAGCCTATTAAATATATCAAGTAAAGCTAATTGACCTAATTTGTGCAACTTTTTAATCATTATATATGGAACATTATCAATACCAGGTGTAGAGTTTTTTCTTGATTGAAGTGCTATAGCAAATTCCGCAAAAGTGAAAGGCTTTAATAGTAATATTGACTTGTCCGAATCATTATTACACTCAAAAACAGAGGTATTTAGAGTTGTATTGTTGTTATCCTGTTTAAATTTAGAAATGAAATTTGGAATCCATTCATCGTTTTTATGCTGTGGTTGGATTTTGATACGTTTAAACTTTTTCATGTAATTCCATACTCGAGTAATAGGAGTATATCTATTGAATGACGAACATAACTTATACCAACTATTTTTCTTAGCATCCTTAATGATTAATTTTTTCAGTGCATCCAATTTTTTATAATTAATGTAATTTTCCATCAACCCATCTCTCTTATATACCTGTAAAGCTTCTTTAGAATTTTTAACTGCTACTGCACAGTTTTCATCCCACCAAGGAGCCGGAGCTTTAAAAAGTCTAGGTCCCACAATTTTGACATAAGGAATGTAGTCTTTTCTAAGTTTGTATAAAATTTCACAGAAATTTTCGTAGGACTGCAAGGGATCTTTTTCATCAGATGTAAAAGATTTAAAGTACTCTTCTGATTTTGCATAATATTTGGTCCAATCTGCCTTATGAAATAGAAATTTCTCTACTTTGTCATTGACTGAATATTTAGATGGAACTAAATTTAATTTTGTAAATGTTGGGTAGTGGTAACTACCCAAAGGATCGTCACCTACTGCCCATTCACATAGAGGTGCAAGTACAGGACTCACACCTGTGACATCAATAGCAGAGCTATTAGCGTTAGGCCTTTGTACTGTAGTAGGTACACCTGTGTTTAGCAGACATAAGTTGTGCTCGTCGAAAATTTCAAACAATGTTTTTCCCCTTGAATTTGTACAATGACAACCAAATGCAATGTGATGTGCATTAAAATCTCCTGATACTATACAAGGTTTCGGTAAGTCCGCAATAATATTTTTAAGTTTATTAATTCTACAATAATTGTTATTTTTATTTTTAGGTGGACAATAAACACATAAAATCGACACTGTACCAATATTAGTTTCCAGAGCAATTGCTATGGACTGAACATCTTGATAAAATTTTGTTGGTAATATTTTATATTTAAATGAATCTTTTAATAAAATGCCTACTCCCCCATGTTCATTTTTTGCATTTTTTCCTACAAAACTATATCCTGAAAATCGAATAGGGTTACTTGTATCTTTTTGCCAGGTCTCATTTAATAACAGAATATCAATATTATATTGTTCTAAAAATGTTTTAACTAAGGGTTTCTTATTATTTATACTTTGAATATTATGTTGTACAATAGTTAGGTGAGAATCCATTATATTTTATTTAAATGTTGTAAAAATGCCTCTTTGATTTGATTTGTAGTCTTAATATTATTTGAGTTCCCTATTGTAACCAAAGTGTTAACTATGGCTCCTAGAACTTTTGAGTTATTTACAATATCGGTGTGGGAAATTTCCGTCTTTGTTTGTGTAGTATGTTTAGTCTGTGTAGGCTGAGCCTTTTGGTACGTCTGAGGCTTTGAAAGTGGAGGGAAACTCACACTATTTATTTGTAATACTTTAGAGTAGGTTTCTTTGTTTCTCTCCATTCTCGCTGCCTTTACAGGGCAAATTTTGGAAATTGCTAGATGAGCGCCCCCACAATTACTGCACTTCAGCATATCCGAAGTACAGTCCTTGTAATGGTGCTCACCAGCGCAGCGTGAGCATATTTGCTGGTTCCTACAAATCTTTCCATAATGATTAAATTTCATACACTTAAAACATTGCATCAATGGTGGAACATAAGTGAATACTTTATATCTCCAGTTGTCCAAATATATGTACTGTGGGAGAACAGTACCGCTGAAAATTACACTTATTGTTGAGAGAGGCACTAACTCCTCCCCTACTTTCTTCATGAATCTCCTTATTCCTATCACTTCACTTTCTGATGAGAGTTTATTAAATAGTTCATGGTTACTCGCTTCCTTTGGAATGAACCTAACAACCCCCACCCTCTCCACAGAGGACGCCGGAATGAAAGCTCGAAGCTTATAAACTGAAAGGCACTCATGTGATAAAAAGTCATTTGCTGCTGTTGCCTGTTTAAAAACAAGCATAATTTTACTAGCGTTTATGCGCCTACTTTCACTAATACCTTTGACCTGCTTGAAGAATTTTGTCACCATCAGAGGATTTTTATTCCCTAGTTTCACATCTGTTTCTGTGCTCTCCACAAATACCGGGAACTCCACATTGGTACTATTATCGCCATACGCCCGTCGATATCCAGGCTTCATGTATATTTTATATTTTTCATCATTTTCGGCTTTGTCCTTCGGCGCTTTCCTCCTTTTTTTACCTGCTACTGGCTCAAAACCGTCCCCATCACTATCCGACGGCATTTTGCTATGTTTACAATTATTTACAACAATGAACAACTATACAAACACTTATTTACACTTAAAAACTTATTTTTAAAATTTTAAAACGAAAAGAGCGCGCTTCTCGATTCCCGCCAAAAAGAGAAGTGGTTTTATTATTGTTGACGTTCGTGTTTTAGAATTATAATCCTTAATTTAGAGACGTCAAGGTAGGTGACATAAAACTGACATTTTGAAGTCTATCTATATAATTATTATTATCTATTAATTATTATTGATATAATCTTCATAATGTTCTCAAATGTGAGTGAAGTCTGCCCATCCGCACTTGGATGCATGCTGGAATATGACCACAGAGATAATTTGTTATTATTAAGTTATGACATCTAAAGTTTAATTAGTTTGGCACTGTATAATTTTAATTTTAAGGTAAGTGTTTCAATTCACAATTATACATTTCCAAAAAAACCTTATTTAATCTTCCTATTTAATATTTTTATCCATGACGCAATCATTTAATTTCCGCGGCAAAACTGTATGATTTTTTTTACTAACTGGCCTTACGGCTATGACCTATATTATCTATGACCGAGTCATACGTTTTCAAGCTTTCATTCAATATGTTGCTAGCAAGTTCCCGCTTTTCAGACTAGATGGCGTTGATGGCGTTGCTAAAAATACGCCCACATTCTTTGTTTGACAGGGCCCGTCTATGTAAATTGAGGTCGTTGTTTGCATAGACATAGGATATTTTGTACATTCTAAGTCTATGGTTGTTTGTATCACTCACTTTGGTAGCTTTTTAGGTACTAAAAAAATTCTACATCAATGCTTTTTGGGGAGAAAATTTAACTTTAATCATAACTATACATAGTGCAATAAATTAAAAATAAGTTATTCATTTTATTGTTTTAATTAATGGACCCGTAATGACCATCCTCAAAAAAAAAATTTTTTTTGGTAAAATTTTAGTTTTATATAATCAAATTCTGGTCCTGCAGATCCTTATTGCATAATTTTGAATTCTTCTTAGCTACAATTTTCTCCAGGTCGAAGTTAACTTAAGAATTTCTGCATAGTATAGGTATATTATTTGAATTGGTTTTTATTTTTGTATATTAATATCTGGTTTTTTCATACCAGGGCTGAAGTGTGACGAGGAGTTGGACCACACGGCGCTAGGACGCGCGCACCTCGCCGAGGCGCTGGCGTTGTATGAAGAGGCGTTACGGCTGCAGAGGATGTGTCGGTGAGTCCGTCTTGTTTATACGTAATAAAATATCTAGTTGATTGAAAGTTTGAAGGAAATGTACTAATGATTAACGAATTTTGAGAATCATTTCATTTATTTATTTGTTCGAAAAAAAAACAATATATTCGGTTAGAATTATTGGGGCAGTGGTTTCCACACTAGGATTCCCTGTACATCGTGGAAACCACTTCCATCCGAGGGTGACAATAAAAAACTTAAAAATATTTTCAAATGTGAACGTACAACTTATACAAATTATACACATAATATTATTGAAGTGAAAACTTCTTTAGGCACGTTGAGCACTTTTTGGTAGGGGGTAAAAATGTAGATTCGCGTGACCAACGTGCTCGCGAACAGCGAAATGCTCGCGAACTATAAATATACTACATTAGAAATTAAATTTGAATGCCTTAGTGTTAAAGTTTATATTTTAATAATTTTAAGTAATTTTTTTTAAGAAACCTTTTCACTGCAGTCCCTATGACTGGCAATTTTTTTTAATAAGATGTACAACGTCGCCGCAGAGAGATGACTTTCTGTGTATTGTGTTATTCCAGGGAGCTGCGAAACAAGGAGGCGTTGTCACGCGCAGTGCGCGCGGCTCGCGAGCGCGCGTCGCGCGAACACGCGCCGCCCGCGGACGAGTTCGCGGACATGCTCGACGCGCCCAACATACTGCGTAATACACCTTTGTATAATTTACTTACGTCCGCGTGGAATAAGTTTTTTAATTCCCACAGGAACTCCTTAATTTAAATTTAATTGATAGTGTGTTCTTAGTGTTTTGTATATTTAGTGCTCTTTTTTTTATTAGTATGTGTATTTTTAGTAATTTATAATATGTTATATTTTGGCCTGATAAGACGTATTGGGAAACTGTAATGTTTTATCGGGTAGTCCTACCAATAAAATAAAACAAAATTTTCCGGTATAAAAAGTGTCACTCTCCAGGTCCTCAACTATAGGTACCCATGCCAAAAATCACGTCGATCCGTTGCTCCGTTGCGGCGTGATTGAAGGACAAAGTAACAAACAAACACACTTTCGCATTTATAATATTAGTATGACTAGACAATGTTGTTAATGCTGCGAGAATTTTCGACATTTCCGAGATAAAATGTAGCCTGTGTGAGCGGCCTCTATTTCAAACAGGCAAATCAGTTTAGAATAACAAACATCCAGACTTTCACATTTGTAATATTAGTAAGTACATAGACTTGTTTTGTTTCTATTGTTGTTTCTATTATCTATGGATATGACATTTACTATTGAACCCATAACCCTAAAAATAAAAACTTACAACCATTTTGTGATAGAAAAACTCTCATCCTCCCATAATCCTCCCATATTTTGTTCCAGCCTCCTCAAAGTTCCAACTAGCGCTAACACCGCCTGACTTCGCCCAATACCGCGTGGACGATCTGTTCAAGTCGCTGGGCCCGATCGCCGTGTTCTCGGCCAAGCGGCACTGGAGCGCGCCGAGGCTCGTCCAACTGCAGAAGCAGTCGGACAAGCGCAGGGACGGGAGGCGCGAGCGACGAAACGGACACGACGAGACCAAGGTCAAGCGACGAGCCAGCGACAAAAGGGACCGGTCTGAAGACAACACCACGTATTACAACCAGGTAATGTCTTTAAACGTTGATAGCCTAGTGGACGTTCCTCCTGCTCAGGCCATCGGGGGTTCGGGTTGAAACGATGACGATGAATCTATCTTTGACGAAATAGCTAATCCATAAAATCTAGGCTCCCCCATTTTCTGGCCCAACACAATTAGGCTTTTTTTAAGCCTTGTGGGAAACAAGCCAGCGTACCTAGAAATAGCTCTGAGGCACTGGCGATGGATCGGGAATAAGTATTTTTCGAAAGTAGGAAGGAAATGCCACTTCAACTTCCGTTTCAGTGGCTTCCAACCATAGGTACAGGCGATTGTCGACCAACCCACGCCCTTAGAAGATCTTTTGAGGCCGAACCAGGATTCGTTTTTATTTAGTGTGGAGGTGTGATGTCATTCTCATTTTATCTGCAGTCAGTTCGGAATAAACGGCCGTTGAGAGATTATCGTCTTCGTCTTATTGTCCCTTATAAATCGTAAGGATATCACATACTCGTAAAAAGAATGTCAAAACCATAGCCAAAGACAGAAGGACATGGAAAACTACTGCTGTAACCCTAAGTTTCATGAGAAAGAAAATAACCCAATCATCAATCTTTGAACATGTCAGGGGACACTGACCTAGTTGTGACCATAGAGATAATGTTGTGACAGAGCATATCAGTCGATGATCGATTGCCTTAGCATGACGGAAATCGCAATCAACTCTGATTGGTTGACTTGACACTCCTTCCTTATTGGCTAAAATACACTGTAGCAACATAAACCCCATTTTAGTCAATCACAAGGTTTATTGAGAAGTTTAGTGACCTTAAAAGTGAGACCCAAATTTGACCGAGGGACCGCCAAGGCGGCTTTTGAGGAACTTGTTTAACCGCCATTTGAATAGCCCCATATTTTAGCTTGTTTTTGAAGTGAAACTTCTTTAGAATCGTTGTGATTTGAAAATTCGATGAAACGAAAAAGCGACACTAAAATGAGACAAAAATATTCATAATAGGATTTAGCCTGCGAGAGAATGAGATAGAATACAAATAATATTTGTCTCATTCTCTTGTAGGCTACATTTCTGAAGTTTCACTTCTGCCGTGTGTGAATTGCACACACACACTTTTTTTTTTAATTATAGATATATCAATAATTTTATTTCCAGGTTATCAGAAGCGACGAAAAGTACACAGACGATTACGACAAGCACCGGGTGACGAAACAAAATGGCGTCTACATCAACAGCTTTGATAACAACTTCGACTACCACCCGAAAGTGCTGGACTATAAGGAGAACGGCTTCAAGGACTATGGGAAGGTAAATATTTGCTCGAATATGAATAAGTACAAAAAAAAAGATACAACATTTATGCAAATGTAATATTTTTAAAATAGGCATAGGTACCTGGCAATAATAAGTGATCAAAATTCCCTACTAGGTATATTAAGAACGTAAAAGTTCTTACTAAAGTAACCAAATTTATGAAAACAAATTAAAGACTAAACTCTCAGAGCTGTGATACTGAAGCGCCACCTTTTATACCTACCTACTGCGTACTGCTAAATGCTAATACCGTCCGGGCTTAGTTCTTTCCGATGGAATGAATAAACGGTGTAAATAAGCTACATTAAAATGTGTAGCCACCTGCCGATAAATACAGCAAAAATCAGCGTTTCAACTGATGTAGGTTTTCAATTATTCCGTTACAAATAATTAAATAAATAAAATGTATTAATTTACAAGTAAAAAATTCAGTTAATTAATTAAATTTAGTTTAAGTAGTGACAAATAAACCCATTATTTACTTGGCGGCATATATAATGTCATGCATACTGTAACACTGCGACTCGTTACCTCACCGCGCGACCCCGCGAATTCCCCCGCGAGCGACGAGAAGGCAGACGAGAGGGAGACACATTTGTGAAGGTGCGACTACGGAGTGCGTGCGACAAGCTAAAAGTGCCTACCGTACTTAACACTTGCTATAATTGTATATTTAATCCTACAAATCTCATATTTCCAAGTCTTCTTAGTTAAAAAGTTAAAAGAGGAAATTACCCCAAATTGGGGTTTTTGTAACTCCCTGAGAAAACTACAACCATCTTACCTGCGTGCCGCCAGTGCAGTCGTTGCCTCCCACCTCTGGTACCAGTTGACTCCAAAACTTCAGCCGCCGCCTTGCGTCATCGAAATCCGCCAGATAAGTGGATTTGTGATAGTGTGCGTTGTAGACTGGGAACGCGGATGAGTGTAAAGGACCCACGACTAGTTATACTTCTTAAGGCACTTAACGTTACTATCATTATATCGCTTAATATATGATATGTTTGTTTTAATTATTATAGAATTTAACCTTACTTAGTAATAATCAATGTAGCATATGGCGCCTGATAATATAGGCAGTGCACTCATCTGTGTTCTAGTGTGTAGTTTTTGGTCAGTAGTTCTTGGTGGTGGCTGTTTCTAGGTCTTCTAGTAAATTAAGTTATCATTAATGTTACAGTACAAGAACTAGTTTCTAATATAAGCAGGTATTGTATCTTAGTATTAAGTGCTTATTGTGTAAATCTTATCTTACAACACCTACCAAAACAGATCTCGACAGAAAAATGTCGTTCCCTATTAAATATCTGTCCTTACAAAAGACAGAACTAGAATATGAAGTCGCAGTCCGTGGCTACACTCCAGGCGACTCCGTACAAGAACTACGTAAACAAATAGTAAAAATTTGCAACGATCTACCACCAGAAGATATTTTAGAGTCTCATTTAGATCCAGCTGAGGATCTCAAAGGCGTTAAGGAGTCTTTAACGAAAGCAAATAGTAATCTTGCAACTCTAAAAGCAAAGTTTGATAAAAACCTATTTACGAGAACAGAAACACTATTTAACCATCTATACCACCGTATAAACAGGATAACTCAAACACCTGAGTCGGCAGAACAATTTAAAAATACACACACTAATTTTAAAATGTTGTATAGAGAAATGCTTGGTATGAAACCTCAAACTGCACAAGGGTCTTCCGATAAACAGCCAGACCCTTCTGTTCTGTCTGTCACTTGCGAGCGCAACATAATTTCTGAAATAAGCAAGTTAAAATATTCCGGTAAAACGTGCGTACGCGCTTTCATACAAAAAGTTGAAGAATTCGTCGTTGCTAGGGGTATAAGCTATGAGAAATTACTTACATTTGCATACGAGATTTTCACTGACGATGCGTTACACTGGTATCGTTGCGTAAAAGATGACATTAATTCCTGGAACGAGTTAGCACTACAGCTTAAACAAGACTTTAGCACAAAGGATTACGATTACCGTCTTCTAGAGGAAATTCGTTCACGTACTCAAGGCGAAAATGAAAACATTACTATCTACCTTTCAATAATGCATGGAATGTTCTCAAGATTAAATAAACCTATGAGCTATGAAGATAAGTTAGAAATTTTACTCCATAATATTCGGCCATCGTATGCGAGCACCTTAGCATCTGGAAAAGAAATTACAACCGTTGAACAATTAAAAACACTCTGCCGCAATTACGAAAACATTCAGTCCCGTCTTACACAATTTCATGAACCCCCTAAAGTCACCCCTGATACTATTGCCCCTGAATTTGCTTACGCTTCTACGCCGGTAGCTAACACCCCTTATAAAAATACTAAAATCTTTAATAATTATAAATCCTATACCAGTACCTACGCTGGAAACTATAAAAATCAAACAAATAAAAACTTGCCAGCAGTTGCCTCTGTCTCAGTTGATGCCATTGAAGGAAAAAGACGCGTCTATTGCCCCAGATGTAGGATGGATACGCATTCCCTGCGCCAGTGCACCCAACCCCGTTTTATTGTATGTTTTAAATGCGGAAAAAAAGATGTGCGTTACCCAGAATGCCCTGACTGCCACAGTCCAACAAAAAACTAATAAGAGCGGATCGAGGAAGCAGTAATGAGAATAAAAGAACTGACTCTAACAATTCGGAATGGAATGAATGGCTCGCATTCATTTCAAAATTTTTTGCTTGTTACACTGTTTCCTCCATCCGTGATAATAGCTTCTCTAGACCGTACGTAACTATAAGTATTAATGGTAAACAGGATATGCTAGGCCTACTGGACTCTGGATCTTCAGTATCTATTTTGGGAAATGGAGCACACGAACATATTCTGACAAACACCAATGTAACAATTCAGAAATGCCCTAAAAATATAGAATTTACAGCAGCAGGAGGTCAAAAGTTATTACCTACTGGTGTCATAAATCTACCAATCACTTTCGGAAATCAAACTAGTATGGTGTACACGTATGTAGTCCCAGAAATTAAAAATTCACTGATATTGGGTATGGATTTTTGGAAAACATTTAATATATTTCCTAAACATTTAGATGCTGTACAAATAATTGAAAGGTCAAATGCTACTCTCGAAAAACACATCGATAAGGAAACTGAATGTCTTTGTTCGTATGATAGTCTTACGGAAAGCCAAAAGTCTATAGCTAATGATATAATCGAGGAATTTAGAGAAATATCATACGAATCTCGTGGTTTAGGTAGAACGTCTCTTATAACTCATGCAATTGACACTGGGGATGCTGCCCCCATTCGTCAAAGATATTATAGAATGTCTCCTGAGAAGCAACGTATCTTAAGTGACCAACTTGATGAAATGCTCAAGGATGACGTTGTCGAACCATGCGAAAGCCCATGGTCCTCCCCTGTCTTGCTTACTCCAAAGAAAAATGGAGACCTCCGATTTTGTTTAGATAGTAGAAAATTAAATGCTATCACAAAAAAAGATGCATATAGTTTGCCCTATATATCGGATATACTGGATAATCTTCGTGATGCGAAATATCTTACTAGTTTGGACCTGTCCAAGAGTTTCTGGCAAATTTTAATAAAGGATGAGGATAGGTGTAAAACAGCCTTCTATATACCATCTCGTGGTACATTTCAGTTTAAATCAATGCCATTCGGCCTTACAAATGCCCCAGCTACCCAACAAAGACTAGTAGATATACTCTTCTATAGCCCAGAATTCGAACACATGGTGTTCGTTTACATCGACGATATCATAATAATTTCACCTACATTTGAACAACATATTTCACTACTAAAGCGCATCTTAAATAAACTAAAATTAGCAAATCTAACTATAAATTTTAATAAAAGTCAATTTTTTAGAAATAAACTTAATTATTTAGGGTACGTAGTAGATTCTAATGGACTTCATCCTGACCCGACCAAAACAGAAGCCATACTTAATTACAAAACCCCAAGCAACCGCAAGGAGGTAAGAAGGTTTCTCGGTACCACATCATGGTACCGTAGATTTATACCAAACTTCAGTTCCTTAGCTGCTCCTTTAAATAAATTGACATCACAAAAGAAAAATGCCCCTCCTTTCAATTGGTCTCCAGAAGCTGAGCATGCTTTTAAAAAACTGAAAGAGTGCCTTGTTACAGCACCCATTCTATCTTGTCCCGATTATTCGAAGCCATTTGAAGTCCATACAGACGCCAGCGACTTTGGTATAGGTGGTGTACTCACGCAAACTTTAAATGGTCGTGAAAAGGTAATTATACTATATATAGCTCAATTACCACTGACTCACTGACTCACTCATTGACATAATTGTTCTCCTAGAAAGAGACAGAAAACGATACAAAGATGTACGGGAGATGTGTTCGAGTGCGGGAGTCGAGTAGGGAAAAATTATGACATTTCGGAAAAACAAGATGGCGGCCGACGTGATTCTCGCAACTCTTTTGTTTTCCAACCGATTTCGTTAAAACTCGCAACGATTGAAGAAACTAGGAAACGATTTATAGAAAAAGTGGAAAAAATTGGAAAAACAAGATGGCGGCCGAGCTGTAGTATATTGAAATTTTTGATTTTTCGACCCCGAACCGCGGCGCCACAGATCCGAAACGGCGTAGTCGAGCATAATATTTTTTTCTGTTTTCGCCTACAACTATCCTGTATTTTGACAGAACGGGAGTGGTTTTTAAAAATTCAAGATGGCGGCTGTCGCGGCGGCCGTTTGGTCTGAGGTACGAAAAAACGCAATTTTAAAATTCAATTTTCTCACAGTTGGCAACGTCGGAGCGTTTCGACTTCTATGGGGCGATTGTGTGTACCGACTCGAAGAATGGATTGGGGAAAAAAATTTACCCCATTTCTCGGGATTTTTTCAAGATTTTCCCCAAAAATTAAAAATCGAAATACGTATTTTTTGCAAAGTTCGAGTACGAGCGACCACGTGTCCCACTTGTGCGAATGATGTTTGGGTATTTCCGTCGCCGAGGTCTGGCAACACTGGAATTTATCAAAGTAAAAGTGATTTTCGACATGGTCTCTTTTCAGGAGCTATCATTTCGGCTGCGTGCGAGCGAGATGAAAAATTGAAACGTCATCAGGAGCGATATATCCTGTAGTTTACGGGAAAATTATGAAACTATGTAAAATGCTTCTGTGAAACGAGGTGGCGGCCATTTTGTATTCTTTTTGTGTTTTTGAACATTTCGATTACGATTTTGAGGCAGTTGGCAACATTTGGGAAAGTTGATATGTATGGATCGATTGTGTAGCTCGACCGGCAGTATCGAGATATCTAAACAGTGTTGCCACATTTGGGGTAGTTTTCGAGATTTTCCCCAAAAATGTCCTCCTGTAAAATTTTGTATGAAAAATTTTTTTTTCACTGATGGCTTCGTATAGAAGTCAAAAAATATAACTTGAAAAAAAATATGGAGACAGCTGATGATTGAGGATTTCGGAGACGGGTAAAGGGCACGGCCAAGGTATTGAAGATAGGTGGGTGGTCCTTGAACTAATGTCACTCGGAACTTCATCCAATAGACAAAAAGCAAAAAAAAATTCAAAATGGCGGATTTAAGATGGCTGCCATACAAATTTGTTTGGTGTCTATCTCAGAAAGTATAAAAGATGGAAGAGGGGTTTCTTGGCAAAAGATGATCAGGACCTGAAGGTCTACTTGATGAACAGGAAAAAAATTCAAGATGGCGGAATTTATTTTTCCATAGAAAATATTATATGGCCAATATTGAAGTGACTACAAGTCTGTACTACTTGTAAGTCAAACCACAACCCGTGAGCTGCTTTAGCAGCTCGCGCACAGGGCGAAACACTAGTTATACTATATATAGCTCAATTACCACTCACTGACTCACTGACTCATTGACATAATTGTTCTCCTAGAAAGAGACAGAAAACGATACCATGATGTAAGGGAGATGTGTTCGGGTGCGGGAGTCGAGTAGGGAAAAATTATGACATTTCGGAAAAACAAGATGGCGGCCGACGTGATTCTTGCAACTCTTTTGTTTTCCAACCGATTTCGTTACAACTCGCAACGATTGAAGAAACTAGGAAACGATCAATAGAAAGAGTGGAAAAAATTGGAAAAACAAGATGGCGGCCGAGCTGTAGTGTTTTAAAATTTTTGATTTTTCGACCCCGAACCGCGGCGCCACAGATCCGAAACGGCGTGGTCGAGCGTAATATTTTTTTCTGTTTTCGCCTACAACTATCTTGTATTTTGACAGAACGGGAGTGGTTTTTAAAAATTCAAGATGGCGGCTGTCCCGGCGGCCGTTTGGTCTGAGGTACGAAAAAACGCAATTTTAAAATTCAATTTTCTCACAGTTGGCAACGTCGGAGCGTTTCGACTTCTATGGGGCGATTGTGTGTACCGACTCGAAGAATGAATTGGGGAAAAAAATTTACCCCATTTCTCGGGAAATTTTCAAGATTTACCCCAAAAATAAAAAAATCGAAATACGTATTTTTTGCAAAGTTCGAGTACGAGCGACCACGTGTCTCACTTGTGCGAATGACGTTTGGGTATTTCCGTCGCCGAGGTCTGGCAACACTGGAATTTATCAAAGTAAAAGTGATTTTCGACATGGTCTCTTTTCAGGAGCTATCATTTCGGCTGGGTGCGAGCGAGATGAAAAATTGAAACGTCATCAGGAGCGGTATATCCTGTAGTTTATGGGAAAATTATGAAACTATGTCAAATATTTCTGTGAAACGAGGTGGCGGCCATTTTGTATTATTTTTGTGTTTTTGAAAATTTCGATCACGATTTTGAGGCATTTGGCAACATTTGGGAAAGTTAACATGTATGGATCGATTGTGTAGCTCGACAGGCAGTATCGAGATATCTAAACAGTGTTGCCACATTTGGGGAAGTTTTCGAGATTTTCCCCAAAAATGTCCTCCTGTAAAATTTTGTATGAAAATTTTTTTTTTCACTGATGGCTCCGTATAGAAGTCAGAAAATATAACTTGAAAAAAAATATGGAGACAGCTGATGATTGAGGAGTTCGGAGACGGGTAAAGGGCACGGCCAAGGTATTGAAGATAGGTGGGGGGTCCTCGAACTAATGTCACTCGGAACCTCATCCAATAGACAAAGAGCAAAAAAAAAATTCAAAATGGCGGATTTAAGATGGCTGCCATACAAATTTGTTTGGTGTCCATCTCAGAAAGTATACAAGATGGAAGAGAGGTTTCTTGGCAAAAGATGATCAGGACCTGAAGGTCTACTTGATGAACAGGAAAAAAATTCAAGATGGCGGAATTTATTTTTCCATTGAAAATATATGGCCAATATTGAAGAATACTACAAGACTGTGTAAAACTATGCAAGATTTTGATACGGTTCCATTTTACCCACGACGGGGCTCCCTGCGATTACAAAACAAGAAACTGGTACTAAAATTTAAAAAAATCGCCATTTTGAAATTCTTTATTAATTGACCGATTTCGTTCAAAATCGATATTTAGGACTCCCTGGGGTTACAAAACTGGAAACTGATACCAAAATTTTAAAAAATCAGCGCCATTTTGAAATTCTTTGTTAATGGACCGATTTCGTTCAAAATCGATATTCAAGGCTCTCTGGGATCACAAAACAGGAAACTGATACCAAAGTTTAAAAAAATCAACGCCATTTTGAAATTCTTTGTTAATTGACCTATTTCGTTCAAATTCGATGACTGAGGATCCCTAATATCCCAAAAACCACAACCCGTGAGCTGCTTTAGCAGCTCGCGCACAGGGCGAAACACTAGTTGCTTATATGAGTAAATCCCTTAGTGACCAGGAACGCAACTATAGTGCAACAGAGAGAGAAGCTTTAGCTGTACTGTCTGCCATAGAACACTGGAGATGCTATTTAGAAAATGGCCAAAAATTTATTGTGTATACTGATCACGCTTCCTTAAAATGGTTTTTAAACCTTAACAACCCAACAGGTCGATTGGCGAGATGGGGTGTACGCCTATCAGCATATAATTTTGATATAAAACACCGTCGCGGCTCCGACAACGTAGTGCCTGACAGCCTTTCTCGTTCAGTTCCTATCGCTGATATAAATGTAAATGCAAGAAAACCAAATTCTCCACAAACTAACGATTCCTGGTTTTTAAATATATATAATGGTTGCTACACGTCTCCAAACTCTTTTCTTAATTACAGAATAGAAAACGATACACTTTTTCGATATGTAAGAAGTCTAAATCCCCTTACCAGAGAATTCGAGTGGAAAGAAGTTCTGCCTATAGAAAAAAGGCAAAAAGCAATAGCTGAAAATCACTCAAAGCCGACCTCCGGACATCTCGGTATATTTAAAACCCACAAAAGATTATCCCTTAATTACTTTTGGCCAGGAATGATGAGTGATGTTTCCAAATTCATAGCTAATTGCGATATATGCAACTCTCACAAATACCCGAACCACCCTACTTTAGGTACTATGGGTAGACCGAAAGACTGCAGTAGACCCTTTCAAATGCTTAGCATCGACCTAATTGGACCATTACCAGTTTCTCGTAAACAGAATTCGTACATATTTGTCATTACGTGTTGTTTTTCTAAATATTGTATGCTCTTCCCTATCAAGCGCGCTACCTCAGAAATAATGGCCCGCATACTAGAAGACAATGTTTTTTTAATTCATGGAATTCCTAGCACTATTTTGATGGATAATGGAAAAAATTTTACCGGAAACGTGTTAAAAAACTTATTTGTCAATTATAAAATTCCCAATATTCGTTACACGCCTAAATATACACCACAAGTCAACACGGTTGAAAGATACAACAGGACTATCATGGTTGCAGTTTCATCTTACATAGAAAATGACCATCGCTCATGGGATAGGAATATATCCAGAATTCAATTCGCTATTAATAGTTCAGTTAATGAAGCGACCGGATTTACTCCCTCCTTTCTTGTATTTGGCCGCGAACTAGTAAGCTGCGGTTCCTTTTACGTCGACACTGACTTAACAGATGACATAATTTTCTCACCTCGCGATGAGTACGCAGAGAATCTTGGTCATCTACACAAGATCTTTGATAAGGTCCAATTAGCATTACTGAAGGCTCATTCAAGGAGCAGCACTAACTATAATTTGCGGCGCAAGGACGTCGAGTTTAGTGTAGGAGATATAATTTGGAAGCGCACTTACTTCCAAAGTGACAAAGATCGACACTTCAGCAAAAAACTTGCACCTAAATTTGTCAAGTGCCGAATAACTTCAAAATTGTCCCCACTAGTATATAAATTAGAAGACATGAACGGTCATGACCTTGGAACATGGCATGTCAAAGATTTTAAACATAAAAATGTCGTGGAATAAATAAAGTGGTACTTAAGTAATATTTTAGTAATAAACAGCTTTATCTATATTAATTAGTAAATTAGGTATAAAATCTTTGTAACAAAAAAAAAAAAAACTACTTTAGGCTACTTTAGTAAAATTTTGGTTAATGTAGCGGATTTTTAACCTAAGAAAAATCCTATCCTTGAAAAGGGGGTATGTAACACTGCGACTCGTTACCTCACCGCGCGACCCCGCGAATTCCCCCGCGAGCGACGAGAAGGCAGACGAGAGGGAGACACATTTGTGAAGGTGCGACTACGGAGTGCGTGCGACAAGCTAAAAGTGCCTACCGTACTTAACACTTGCTATAATTGTATATTTAATCCTACAAATCTCATATTTCCAAGTCTTCTTAGTTAAAAAGTTAAAAGAGGAAATTACCCCAAATTGGGGTTTTTGTAACTCCCTGAGAAAACTACAACCATCTTACCTGCGTGCCGCCAGTGCAGTCGTTGCCTCCCACCTCTGGTACCAGTTGACTCCAAAACTTCAGCCGCCGCCTTGCGTCATCGAAATCCGCCAGATAAGTGGATTTGTGATAGTGTGCGTTGTAGACTGGGAACGCGGATGAGTGTAAAGGACCCACGACTAGTTATACTTCTTAAGGCACTTAACGTTACTATCATTATATCGCTTAATATATGATATGTTTGTTTTAATTATTATAGAATTTAACCTTACTTAGTAATAATCAATGTAGCAATACAATTAAATAAATATTTAAATTTAGATTTACAAATCCATCGTGACACCATTTTAGTCATGTTAGATTGTAAAAAAATTATAAGCAAACATAGCCGAGGAACATAATATTTACTACGGGGTATACCTACATGGAACGGGGAATCTGCTTATTACTAAGTTATTCTTATTTGTATGCGTATGTGCAGGTTTTTTTATCCACTACAAGCTAGCCCTTGACTACGATCTCACCTGATGGTAAGTGATGATGCAGTCTAAGATGGTAGCGGGCTAACCTGTTATTAGGGGCATGGCAGTTATATTTAAACCCATACCCCTTCGGTTTCTACACGGCATCGTACCGGAACGCTAAATCGCTTGGCGGCACGTCTTTGCCGGTAGGGTGGTAACTAACCACGGCCGAAGCCTCCCACCAGGCCAGACCAGGGAAAATTCAGAAATTATAAATTCCCAAATTGACCCTGCGGGGGATCGAACCCAGGACCCCCGCACGTTAAGGCAACAGCGCTACACACTGCGCCACGGAGTCGTCATTTAAAATGTATCATTGCAGGTGAGCGGCAGAGAGCGGCGCAAGGCCGAGCTGCGGCGGGCGGCGAGCGAGTACAGCGTCAGCGCGGAGGGGGAGGGCTTCGGCTTCTCTGTGCGGGGGGACGCGCCCGTCCTCATCGCTGCCGTGGAACCCAACTCATTGGCTGAAGTGAGTTCATCAACATTATAATTATTGAAGTGAAAACTTCTTTAGCCGCGTTGAGCACTTTTTGGTAGGGGGTAAAATTGTGGATTAGCGTGACCGTGACCGACATGCTCGCGTGACCGACATGCTCGCGAACAGCGAGATGCTCGCGTTATTACGAAGACAAACGGTCTTAAATGTAAATATACTACATTCGAAATTAAACTTTAATACCTTAGCTTTAAGGTTTATTTTATAATGAATATTATTGTACATATTTTAAAATTGGCTTTATTTTGGATTGAAAGGTTATTCCTACGTTTTCTCTGATGACAGAACGTCTTGAAAATTAATATTTTCCGATCGTAATGTAGCTTTATGTGTTAGCCCTAAGGTGCATAATTAACTGAAGTTGTTGCTAATACCTTTTACTACATTTTCCAGTCAGAAACTCAAATGTTTATGTGTAGTAAAATTGAATGGATTGTTTTCACTTCTATCGGCAATGCAATGCAAATTTTCTCTGGTCTGGCCTAGTGGGAGGCTTCGGCCATGGCTAGTTACCACCCTACCGGCAAAGGCGTGCCGTCAACCGATTGAGCGTTCCGGTACGATACCGTGTAGAAACCGATTACCTAATATACTGTCTTAGACTGCATCATCACTGACTACTATCAGGTGAGATCGCAGTCAAGTGCTAACTTATAGAAGACAAGAGGATAAAAAAAAGAAGAGAAAACGATTTTTTTTATGTACATGTATTTTTTTTATTTAATTAAAATATAAACCTTATCATTAAATCATTAAAGTGTAATTTCGAATGTAGTATATTTATATGTTCGTGAGCATGTCGCTGTTCGCGAGCATGTCGGGCCCGCGAAGCTACATTTTTACCCCCTACCAAAATGTGCTCAATGCGCCTAAAGAAGTTTTCACTTCAAAAAAATAGCTGATATTTGGGTCTCGTGGAACCAAAGTTTACCTACTTAAATCTTGGTTGGCCCCTAGGTTCCATGGGAGCTGTGGTACGCCATGTATGTTTAATTTCGTTGTACAAATTTTTTGGCAGAATTAAGGATTATTTATCTCATTCCATTTGCCACAGATCGGTGGCATGCGGGAAGGTGACTTCATCATCTCGATAGGCGACGCAGACGTAAAGTGGAGCTCTCACGACGAGGTCGTATCACTCATCCAGGCGGCCGGGGACTCGCTCACACTGAGACTCGCCACGCCCATGGACCGCAGCCATTCTAAGGTAACAGCCCTTATAGGCTTATACAGTATAGATTACACTAACTACAGTAAACTAAGAACTAGACGTGTTTAACTCCATGCTTCGTTGCCGGAGCTTTTTGTTTCCCGCGGGAACTGTTTAATTTTCCGGTACAAAAAATAGCCTATGTGTTATTCCAGACTATAATATATCTCCGAGCCTTTCATCCAGATCCGTCCAGCCGTTCTGGCGTGATTGAGTAACAAATCCACCCATAAAGCCTATAGCAGTGCTTTTATGCCTCTATGAACTGCACGCCCTGATGAATGCCACCACCACCACAATAAAATACCTCTTCTCTTCCAGTCATCCCCAGAGGCTCCCAGGCAGCCGAACTCCAACCAGGGTTCCGTATCAGCCGCCTCCACCGCGTCCAGCGGCTCCACTGCAGCAACCGCCCGGTCCTCAGCGCGAAGAGTACCGTCCTGGAACCCCTTTAAACGCACCAGCACTCGCGACAACAACTCTCATAGGGGGTCGCATAGCAACGTCATATTCCGATAAACCTCCTATCTAATGGACCTTACCTTACCAATGTACTCTGTGGACCTTACCTAGGAATTGTATTTTATTCAAGTGTCAACATACTTTTGTTGGGTTTGCAACGTCAGCGCGATGCTATACGGTACAGCGACATCTATGATCAATTAACGTAACTATGATCAACTACGCTGCCGGTTCCATAGCATCGTCATATTCCGATAAAATTCATAGCAAATGGACCTTACATCCCTAGGAATTGTATTATAATCATGTCGACATAATTTTGTTAGGCTTGCAACGTCAGCGCAACGCTATACAGTACAGTGACATCTATGATCAATTCAACGTAACTATGATCAACTACGCTGCCGGTCGCATAGCATCGTCATATTCCGATAAACATCTGATGACGTTATAATGGCCCTTATATCGCAAGGAATTTAATTTTATTGAAGTGTCGACAGACTTGCAACGTCAACGACGATATACGGTACAGCGACATCTATGTTCAATTATCGTAACTATGATGAACTACGCTACCAATGGCACTTGAAAAATTCTTAATTTCCCCACGGAATTGTATTTATTCAAGTGTCGACATAATTTTATTAAAATAGGTATGCAACGTCAGTGCGACGCTATACGGTACAGCGACATCTATCGTCATTTAACGTAACTATGATGAACTACGCTGCCAATAGCACTTGAAGTTCTTCACTTTTCTATCGATTTCCTGAATGAATGAGAAGATAATGAATCCGTCCTTTTATCTGCATCTATTATATATTTAGTTTCTAAATATATATTTAGGCTAAGAAATAATATATACTTAAATAAGTACTTAATTAATATGGCTATGACATTCCAAAGTTTTCCCTTATGTAAAAAAAATATATTTTCAATTCTATAATCTTTCTATAATTTTGTATATGCAATTAAATTATTTGAAATTGTCATACTTGTTGATGTATAAATTATTGGTGCTTTACTTTAATTGTATTAGATTTATCCCTGATTTTTTGCACGTAATATTACTTTAGTAATACCTACAGCTTTTTTTTCTCTGAATGATATTTTTAGTCTATTATCAATTATTATACTTATATTTTATTATTTATTATTATAAATCAATTGTTATTATTATTTTTGTAAACTGTCACATCTTTATCTAATTCAAGACGTGCACAGTTAATGAAATCAACCCATTTTTTCGAAGTTTTGGGTGTAATAACGTCTATCAATAAAACTATATACTTACCTACAGAAATTGTAGGACTTAACATAATATTTGCGTTAATACAGTTTTCAGTAGCATTTTTTTTGCGTATTTTATTTTAAATCATTTTTGCAGAACTTTAAAATTTTCTACCTGTTACGTAGATAAAGATAATACAGGATGTATTATCTACGTAACAGGTAGAAAATTAAAAGATGTTATCACACCTAAACTAAGCAAAGCCTAGGCATATACCAAATTTTTTTTTTCATGTTTAAAGTTTTTTTTTGTTTTTTTCAATATTCAATACGTTTTTGCAATATTTGATTTAGTATTTTGGTTGTGATCGATTTAAAAATATATTCTACTGTTTCTTATAAAAAAGAAATAATAATATTGATCGCACCCAAATATTAAAAGTTTGTTGTTATTTTTTTAATGTTTAGAATTAAAATGTATATCAATGTATAGAATTCGGATAAGTTAAAATATTAAATAATCGTTAGAGTTTGTAAAAATTATGAATTTATGAAATATATAATATTTTTTGTGAAGATTTCTTCTTTATTTATTACCCTGACCGGCCATACTTGATTGAAGGTGTTTGAATAATATAATCCTTATTTTAGGTTTAATATTGCTTAACTATGTATTTATTTATTTATTTTATTTGAACTACCAACAGAATTACAAGTAGTAGGTATACAAAATGTTGAATGGCTTAGGCAATAGGTAACAAGCAATTCAATTTATAGGTAGTTACATCATGCACATAGGAAAAGTCGTACATAATTGACACAAGTTTACATTGGGGAATTATTAACAAATAATTAAGATAACTAATATAAGACTACAAAAAATTAATGAAAATAACTATTGATAAAATAAAAATAAAAAAACTGGACAAAAAGTAAAAAAAATTATAAATATAGGATTAGGAAACACAGCAAAGAGGATCATCTGACAATATCGTATTATCGTTTGTAGTAGTAGTAGGCAGTATGGCCCCTGAAAAATAAAAAAAAACATCCCGGGGGCGCCACTGTTGCATATCTTATGCAACAAAGCTTTAAATATATATTTACATATTTACAGTAATATATTTTTTGTAAAACAGCACATCCATAATTATAAAAAAAAAATGCGATCTGCACGATAGGCCAACTAGAGGCCGTAATAAGCCCGTGACTCCATCGCTCCGCCTCAAAAAAGTCAGGTCATTCGTGGGAATCGGCATTCTTTTCTATAACAAAGTTCCACAACCTATTTTAGACTTGTCTATAAACAAATTTAAGAAATCCATTAAAAGTATGCTCCTGAAAAAAGCTTATTATACTTTTGAAGATTATGTAAATGATAGAGGAGCATGGATTTGATCGCTCCAGCAATGCTGGGGACAGCGGTTACTTACACATTGATATAATAATTGTAAATGAATTATTTAAAAAGAGCAACCACCGAGTTTCTTGCTGGTTCTTCTCGGTAGGAATGGCATTCCGAACCAGTGGTCGATTCACTTGACGATTCAAAAGTACTTGTAAAAGTTTATTTGAATAAAAAACATTTGATTTGATTTGATATATGCATTTATGTACAAAACGATGCACATAAAAACGTGTTACAAGAGTCTTCTCCGATTGGCGTGTAGTTGTGCACATTGCGTAAGTGTGCGTGTCTCTCGGAGCGATCAGTCGTACGCGCAATCATTTTACACGCATACAAACGTATACAAATATATATAGATGGGACTTTAACACCACCATGAGCCACGCGCGCTCGTGATTAAAGCCGTGATTTGGCAGGCCCTAGCCAAATTAAAAAAAAACCCAATTAAGTTGGGTAAAATAAAGGGAAAAATTAAAGTTCGAATAATTTAACAACAATTATTTATTTATTTTCTCTTACAGGCTAACAGACACCTTAAATTGTAATTATCGCACCTAGTACCCTGTACCATAAAATAACAAACACGTGCATCAAAGAAAATAGGTCAGTCTACAAACCTACCAAGTCTAACCAAATACCAATAACAAAGATTAAAACAAAGTAGGTAAATATTGTAATAAATTATACTTTCAAATCGTCTTAACTCGTCAAAATTATAATTTCCACTCATTACTATCAACGAGGATTATAGTAATAACGTTAAATTGCGTGTGTTGACATCTCCCAAGCATTCATTTTACACAAAAAATAAGAACGTAAATAAACTATCTATCAATGTACAAAATTTTTAGAATGGTCGTAAACGCCATTCCCCTCCTTACCTCCGGACCAAAGAGTGTAAATCACTACTTTATACTCCGGACCTCCGTGCCATTCAGTCGTCTCCACATATTATCATTTTTTTTAGAAAATAAATAAATCTTTGGCAAATTTAATTCGTAATTAATTTTAGACCGCAGAAAGTAACGTAAGTAAGAGATCCCAAGTAACAGTGGTAATGCCTGTACTACAAACGAAGAAAACAAACCCGCCGAACATGAAAGCCGTCATTCTGGGGGTTACATCGGTGAATAGTCCCCTCACGCCGAACTGGAGGTATAGGCCGACCGTTTAACTCGCGTAACGCCTGCGCGGTAAGAAGGGAGCGGGGGCGGGTAACGCTACACACGGAGTCAATAATCCAAAGATTTATCTCGAGATAGACATTGTTGGTAAAGAATAAAATAATAAGTATCTTTTTTAACACCGCTAACATCTCCCCCCGCTCCCTTCTTACCGCGCAGGCGATACGCGAGTTAAACAGTCGGCCTATAGATATCTGACAGTACCGACTTGATGCGCCGTTTTATGGTTGCTGCGTAGTTTTTATTATGTATTTATATTATACAAGTTTTACCGACACAACGTGGTCGTTATATATTCGGTTAGAACTGTAACAGTTATAACGCTGACAGTTTATAACGGTATATTACGTTATAACGTTAAGTGTTATAGCAGTAACTGTTATAACGTTAAATGCCGTGTATACATTTCCCCATCTCTATACATTTTCGAAAGACAATCAAAGAGTGTAAATATGCTATCTATGAAAGTACGTGTCTAAAAGTGTTTTAGAATGGTCGTAAACGCCGAAGAAAACAAACCCGCCGAACATGAAAGCCGTCATTCTGGGGGTTACACCAGCGAATAGCCCCCTAACACCGGACTGGAGGTAGATATCTGACAGTACCGGCTTGATACGCAGTTTTCTAGTGGCCGCATAGTCCTCCGCTAACATTATACGCGTTTTGGCGAGGTCTAGAGGCGTAGTGGCGGCGGCCGCAAACCCGCCAGCTATGGAACCACATAAGGCACTCTGAAAAAATAATTTTCTTTGAAAGGTCTCATCTTGTTTAACGCGTAACAAAGCCTAATAGGCATGATGACAGTAACAAAGAATCAATGAAATTATAAATTTATCTAATAAAATTGGATTCATGGATTATAAAAAACGTATTTTTTTTCCTATTTCGAGAAACACCAATGAAGCGACAATGACGTCACAATTATTTTCGAACTTTGACAATCACACTATTGCTTACTGCACACTGCACAGAGTACATTGGTAAAAATAATAATGACGTCACAAACGACGCCGCGACACCATCGAACGTTATGGCGTGAATTTTAAAATTTAAATTTCAAATGCCAATTTCATCTACCAAACCTTATTTTTCTGCTGAAATAAGATATTTTTTCGAAATAGTAGATACTTCCGAACATAATCTGACCATTTTTCAAAATCAGTCATCATGCCTATTGTAATACCCAGTGTGGTGGTTACCACTGTGTTGAGTGTTAACTAGATGGCGCTACTGGAATCTTTGACACAGAATAGATAATTTAGTACTGAAAACTCTCAAGTTACCATGGAGGTAGGAAATAACCCAAGTTATCTTCGGAAAACTACATCATGATATCGAAATCGTCGTATCGACGTGTATGAAGCAATTTACTTCCTCGTTTCTAGGAAAGCGCGTCATATCTTAGGCCGCGTCATCACTTCCCATCAGGTGTGATTGTGGTCAAGCGTAAGCGTATAATGAATAAGCAAAAGCGACTAACCTGAAAACTGGTGATTTTCCCATCATTTCTCTCCCTGATAGCAGTCTTTAACATCTCCCACAGCGGCAGCTCTATAAAACTGAACGGCAGATCTCTGACCACTGTGGAGAGGAAGCCGCGGTACACGCCTTTACGAAGTCCCTCAGTTCGAAACGCCTGGAGTTTAATACATTTTTTATTAAATTAAGTAAAAAAACCCTATTGAGATAAGTATTTTTTTCTTTTTTTAAATGTAGAAAATCTCAATTCGACAGGTATTTTGAAATATTACCAAAACTAGATGATGCCCGCGTTTCGTCTACGAGGATTTAAAAATCCTGTGGGAACTCTTAGATTTTAAGCGATAAAAAATAGCCATGCATAAATGAGGTCGGACACCACTGGAGTCCTGCCTCTCGCTCTAATTTATCAGTCGAAGTGGGATAGCGATAAGTAGGTATTTGCTTCAAGTGTTATGAGTAAGCACGCCAGTCTTTACCAATAGCTTCGTGACAAAAATCACGCAATTCTATCTCATTCTTTCACGCGTAATGAATGTATATGCATTCCTTTCTTAAGCTACTGAAATAGTTAGTGTTTAGGCTTTCTTTGTCTTTGTAATGTAAAGACAATCCATCAAATACGCTTTCGCATAAATAATATTAGTGAAGTAATAACAATAATAATACACTTACATGTACCAATATTCGAATACTGCTGCGTTTCTCTGTGCCTGTGTCCGTCTGCTTTCTCTGCTTCGCTATCTCAGTTGGCACTCGGATTAGGCACGCGATCTGAAAACAAATCATCCATACTAATATTATAAATGCGAAAGTGTGTCTGTCTGTCTGCTACGCTTTCATGGCTGTCATTTGTTCAACCGATTTTGATGAAATTTGGTATAGGGATAGTTTGTATCGCAGGGAAGGACATAGGCTACTTATTATCCCAAAAAATTAAATAGATCCCGCTCGATTTAAGAAACCTTAAACCACACGGGGAAACTCCTTAATTTTCCAGGATAAAAATCTATGTCCTTCCTTGGGATATAACCTACCTTTATACCAAATTTCATCAAAATCGTTTGAAAAGATGGGCCATTAAAGTGGAGCAGACAGATAAAGTGTATTCACATTAATAATATTAATTAATGTTTAAAAATGGCTCAGGATATTGTCGCTCCACCTCACTAAAGTATCAGTCACCCACATGTAGTGTGTGGTGGTCACAGTGATGAAATATCAACCACAAGTCATTGTAATACTTGTAACGTATGTGTTGTATTGTTTACTTATTGTAACCTTTTTATTTTTTAAGAAACAACTGCTGAGTTTCTAGTCGGCTCTTCTCAGTAGAACAACTTTCCGAACCGGTGGTAGTCTTAACGTGTCATAAGTGACACAAGTTGTCCTACGTGAAATAAATAAATCATTTATCATTCATCATTTATTCAATCGACAGGCGGGCTAATTTGAACCATTCTCTCACCGTCTCCCCAACGCTAGCTGCGAGCATGTGAACGAGTGGCGCGTACTGTGGCGCCACGAGCGGCTGGCACGCGCTCTTTGTGGCCTCGTACGATGCGAAGAATAGCGCGCTCGTGGGCATAGAACTCGTGGCCACTGTTAGAAGACCTGGGAGAGACAAAATATTGCTAACAATATTTCGTTTATCTAGTTAACTAGCTGATATCCGCGACTTTGTTCGCGAGGATTGAGATTTTTTGGTACCCGCGAGAACCACCGGGATTAACCCGGGAGGATAATTTTCCAGGACAAAAAGTAGCCTAACACATAGACTTAACATTTTCATTTTACGGAATCATAAGTAGCCTATGTGTTTTCCAGACTATAATCTATCTCTGTGCCAAATTTCATCCAGATCCGTTCAACTGTCCGGGCATGATTGAGTAACAAACATCCATCTATCCACTTTCGCATTTATAATATTAGTATAGAAAAAGCAAAAGAAAAACTATATTTTAAGCACAAAGTGCTACTATACCTACTGTGGGGTCAGATATTTAAAAAAAAATTAATTGCAAAATGGGAAAATTCGTGCAATTTATGACTTAAAACCAATAACTAACTAAACTTAGTTTTTGCAATAGTTCCAAATCTGGGCTTTTTGTGGTCTGACCCAGAACTTGAATCCGGGACCATAAGCTAGCATGCTAACTGAAGCAAACCTAACATAGTGAGACTAATGAGTGAGTTAGTTATCTGTAAAGTTTGTTTTTTTGTTGAATTGTCACACCACAACACAGATAGATGATTTTTGGATGGATGGATGTTCGTTACTGTCTGAACGGATCTGCATGAAATTTGGCACAGAGATAGATTATGGTCTGAAATAACACATTGGCCACAATCGAGCATCAGCTAGTGAGACATATAGGCTACTTTTTATCCCAGAAAATTAAGGAATTCTCGCGGGATGTTGTAACCATGTGGAAAAAGTTGCGTTATCATCTGGTTATTCACATTAAACACCTCTATAGACTCCACTGAAGCCGCCAGCCTTATAGAAACCCTGCTGGCTCTGCAGCCGAGTCTTCAAAGTGTCCAGAGGGTACAGGGTCACATCCACAGATAGGCCCGCCGTAGCCCCCGCCTGCAAAATCAATTAAATAAAAATATCATATAAATCATATATGATATTATATATAAATCAAAAAAAAAAGTAAAAAAAATAAATAAAAAAAATTAAATTATAATCTGTAAAGTCATAGTCATATAGACTACCTGAATAACTAATTCTGTCTATTACTATATAGCTGTCAAATTCAGAAGTGTGTATATTTAATCTTCAAGGCAAGAGTGAATAGGCATCTTCTAGGCGACGTAGACCTCTCTCTCCAACGTAGACCTCATCATTGCTTTATATTGATCATGATAGTCGCCAAGCGCAAGCCTATCTCGCAATAAAAAAAATGCTCATTTTAATTATTTATTTTACACTTTATTTGTACACCACAACACAAAAAAGAAAAATAATAATTAAGGAACACAGAAAGAAGTAGAATACAAAAAGGCGGCCTTATCGCTTAGCAGCGATCTCTGCCAGGCAACCTCAGGATTAGAAGTTAAGGAGATTAGTTAATTCTAAAATTCTAATTTCAAAACTCACTTTTTAATATTTTGAATGAAAATTTACTTACGAATAATGGTACTAGGTAAGACGTAGGAGTCTTAATCTTGCCTGCAGTCTCCATTTTACAATTTTTTTGTAAAAGAGTAAGATTCTCTAGATATTATAATATTGAATTATTTGAACAAGTTGTTCTATTTGCTTGTATATCTAACCTACATTATTACGCAATTAAATTCAATGTAATATAGTTCATTTAAACTTATTAAAACTCATTTTATGTACAGCGATAGCATAAGAATAAATTAATTGGAATAGAGCACACATTAAAAGTTTAACTATTAAATTTTACGCGAATAATTCAAAAAAATATTGAACACCCGCCGGTCGCTATTTATTTAATGACACTGGACGGCAGACGCGACAGTTGTCAGTTGACATTCGCAGTTAAGATAACCTGCAGGGCAACCGCGTATCTTTTGCATCAATCATTGATACATCGCAATCACCGATTGGTTAACACTCTTCCACTATTGGACGAAATCCATTGACGCAGCATGAATACCATAAATTCAGCCAATCAGAGGTAATTGCGATGTATCAATGATTGATGCAAAAGATACGCGGTCGCCCTGCTGAGGTGACAGCATAATACCTGCTAGTGATGTACAAAACTACCGGTTCTCTGATCCCTTTCTTGTCGATTGTTTGATCTATCGGTTTTTAGTTATGCTTTAAAAGCTAGAAGCATGTAATAGGTACATATTATTATACAAAACTAGCGTCGTTACCGTTAGACGGTGGACGGACGGTGGACGGACGAGTCGTCCGGAACGACATCAAGAGAGTCGCATGGAGTCGCTGGATCCAGGCGGCGCAAGACCGTTGCTTGTGGAGGACCCTACAAGAGACTTATGTCCAGCAGTGGACGTCCATCGGTTGACGACGACGATACAAAACTATCAATAAAACGATCAGCATAGGAATGAACTTGAATATTATGGTCAACGTGGAAACTTAACCTTCCTTTAATTAATCCACAGAATCAATCAATGAAAGAAACTGTTACTAAGCGACATGTTTTAAAAAAAATTGTTGTCAGGGGAGCTAATTTTTGGTTTTGGCATAAAGCTTTAATTATCATTTTGTAACTGATTTTATGAAGAAAAAGAAAAATGCCGAAAGCTATAAAGAATCTACATGAAGGCATTACGTATCACAAGCTACGGAAAGGAAATGAGCCAGGGTGTTACCAGTTACACAGGTAACCCAATCACAATATCTATAATTATTATTGTACTAGGGCAAAGCACACAGGGCACGGGTGCGGGTCGAAAGTAATTTATTTTATGTTTAAGGACAAGACGTGACAAAAATGCACAGAACGCGAGCATGGTGGCAGAATACAAGGAATTACAATTTACAACCCGCCGTACACCCACCCCGACCCGCGCCCGACCGGCACCCGTTTCCCTGCGTGTTTTGCGCTTTCGATGATTATGTAGGTGGTCTTATAAGTCGGAGGTTCTGGGATCGATTGCCGGCATATGATATTTTTGATTTGTAGTCTAGTTTAGTGGGTGGCTTCAGCCGTGGCTGGTTGCAACACAACCGATATTTGATTTATTAAAACGAATATTTAAACTCCGAAGAAAAAAAATGTAACAGAATGGTACATAAGAGAGGGAAAGAGAAAAAGGGGTAGACCATTCCGAAGATGAGATAATTAATTAAATTATCACTATCGGTGTCTTTTTATGTAGAATAACATGTATCTTACTTTATCTAACTCCGAAGAGTCAGAGCCTCAGAGGTGCGTTCCTGTGGATCGAATCCGCGACCACCAGAATTTTAAACCTAAGCTATCAGGCTATCACCGTTTCGTTTTTGTATTAAAATATAATGATTTCCAGACCCTCGCAATGTCGCCTGAAGTTCCCACTAACGAACCGGCCTATCCACAAATGCGAAGAGCCGGAACACGAGTACACCATGGTGCCGCAGAGCGATGGCTGGAGGGCACTGCTGGTGCCCAAGGTTGAGCCCAACTTCTACCCCGCTGTCGTCAAGAAGAATGAATACGAGCGGTTGAAGAAACAGGCTAAGGTACTAATATTCTTGATTAGACTGCATCATCACTTACCATCCGGTGAGATCGTAGTCAAGGGCTAGCTTGTAGTGGATAAAAAAAAAGATGAGGCCTGCGTGGTATTGGATAGAAGCAGGCGTTATTTCGCGGAAGTCCATGATGATGAAGATTGGACTGTGGCAGATTATACCGAATTAAACTTCTAGTTCCTTCAGGATGCCTGCGTGAATTAAGGTTTTTGGATGCCTGCGGATTTTTCCCTGATAAAATGTAACCTATAATATGTTTATCCAGGTTATATCTGCATTCCATAATTTAGCTAAATTCAGCTGTGGAGTGAAGGAAAAACAAACATCCAAACATACAATTGACTGACCAATTCCGCACTAGAACATCCTGCTGCCACACCTCACATAATGAGACATAGATCTATTATTATACACCTCACATAATGGGACATACCTAGATATATCACCTACTGCACAGGTATAGTCTGCGGGCTTAAACGAGCTCGGCCTTTTAACATTTACTCCTTGACTGGGAAATAAAAGGGGCCTTGCAAAGCTGATATTGCCGACGTCCAAGTTTGGTCTATCGCTGCCACTGTTTTATTTGAATTCACCTAAAAACAGGATATTTAAGATTTCAATATATCAATCTTGTGTCCCGGATCCCTCAGGTAAGCCTACTTTTACTTCTAGAGAGTAACCCAAGAGGAACAAATCCAAGCTATGCACGCACAAGAGGCGGCGATACGAAAAGCCGCAAATGAATCAGAAGAGAGGAAGCAAAGACTTAAGGAACAGCTCAAAACTCAACCAGGTGCTGAAGCGGCATCGGGCACCGCTGACCCGGAGTTGGAAGGACCGGATCAAGCTGCTCATACGTTGTCGAGGGCTGAAAGTGAGGCTCACAAATCTTTTATGTACCTATCCCTGGATCATAATAGCTTCCATTCAGTAAATAAACAAATTTATAGGAGTAGTGTCACGTGTATTTCTTAAACTTATCTGACCCAGTGCCAGCGTCGCTAGTGTATATGAAAAATAAAATGTAAAATAGTTAAAATATAGTTATATATATAATATATTATACAAACAATTAAATTTAATTACGAATGTACTCATTTTATATTTAAGACCTTTTGTCTTCGTAACAACACGGTGACCGTGTTGGTGACGCGAATCCATAAGTTTACCCCTACCAAAAAGTGCTCAACGCGGCTAAAGAAGTTTTCGCTTCAAAACTATTTTTAACAGGCATAAAAAATAGTTCTAATTCTGGCCACAGGGTCAGTTATGTTTGTGGGACTGTACCGTGTTATTTCCATTCACAGTACTCCGCGCCAACAACATGCAAGGGCCGCGTCTCTGCAACCGCATCATCCTCGCGTCCAAATGTCACGCCATCCGCGACGCGCAGATCTCTGAGAAGGACCTCATCAAGAAGGAGCTGGACGAGGAGGAGAGGAGGTGAGACCTCACTCTGTCTACTGCCTTCTCTATGCTATGTACCTAACAGTGATGAAGCGCCACACGTAGCACATCTGTACTGTAAAAAGAACATAAATTCTTTCTTCAGACTTTTCTTCGACAGGACTATGCTATTTATCGGTATCAATAGTAAATTAGGTACATACGAGTAGGTATGGAAGATTTAAAGTCTCTTCTTTGTAAAGCTACTTCACGCGTCTTCCTTCCAGATTTTGTCTATTCTAATTGACACAGTAATTACTAAGTGAGTGATTTCTTTCTCTTTCGTGAGAGAAATTATTTAGTTCCGCAAAAATATTTCCTAACAAGCGTCAATAATTGAAATTATTTTGAAGTTTTTGGAATAACTTGTGATATACCAACACAAAAAATTCAAACATCAAAAGCTGGCTTTCGTTTGTCAGACTGGACGCAATAATGGAGGAGAACCGTCAAGCAGCCGTGCGCCGTGCCGAGGAGGAAGAAGAGCGCAGGCACCAGCTCCGGCTGCAGAACCTCTCCGCGCTGAAGGAGCAAATCAAAGCTCACGAGACTGCTAAGGTGTGAAAACTTTAGTTCATGAAGATCAGCCCCCCGATTGTGTTAGGAAATCATAATCATTCATACAGGTCGGGGGGAGATCAGGTTATGTGGGATTCCTACTCACTCATACCCCCTCGGTGGCCACCCTCTCGTAATGAGAAGCTCCGGGAACTCTCCAGGAACCTCCGGGAACTCGTCCGTGAGGATATAATTGATCCCCTTTTCCATTAGGTACCTACTGCAGCTTGTCGTCTTCCCAGGGTTGCGTTTTTGTTACATAGATGAAGTTCATAGATGCCTGTACGTCAAAAAGCATGTATGAACTCCTTAAACAGTTCGAGTAATACGTTTTAAACTGTTAAATGATTACGATTTGCTTGGACAATTTTGCCTCTGATGAGGATTTGATAAGTAAGATTTACGCAACACACTAATCCTCACTCGTAAGCTGTTGGGAGATTTATCTGCGTCTTACGTAATTTATACTTCATGTAGGTAAATACTTTCGTAGATATCGCCGGCTAACTGCTTAAAGAACCAAAGAACGAGAAAATTTTAAGACATTGTTCACCAAGCTAGCCAAACTGCCAATATAATGATCTCAAAAGTGTGTGAAATCTACCAATCCACACTCGGGCAGCTCAAATTTACTTATTTTTTTTATGCACTACAAGTTAGCCCTTGACTGCGATCTCATCTGATGGCAAGTGATGATGCAGTCTAACATGGTAGCGGGCTAACCTGTTAGGAGCATGGCAGTTATATTAAACACAAGATACTTACAAGAAATTTTCTTATAATGCGAAAAAGCATAGCTTGATGGGAGGGAATATCCGACACAACCGGAGAGAGATCAGGCGCAGGCCCGACGGCTTTTCGTGCTCTCCGAGGCACAAGGGTGAAACACCGCCAACTTCCTAACTCCGGACTAGTACTGAGAATTTCTAGTCAGAAAACCTCAATACTTATATAGGCCCGACCCAGGATTCGAACGGGATCTCGTCAGCCGCAGTGAAATATGCTACAGCCTAAGGGGAAGTTGACACGTCCGCTTGGTTCCAGATAATGGAAGCGGAACGCATAGAGGAGGAGAGCATCCGGGTGAACCAGTCCAACATCGCGATGCAGATCGACGAGGCGCAGAAGCTGAAGGAGAAGCACGGCCGGCAGGCCAAGCTCAAGGAGATGCTGGACCAAGGTGGCCACCACCGCGCCTCTTTTGTTTCTCTTCTTCTTATTTTTAGGGTTCCGTACCTCAAAAGGAAAAAACGGAACCCTTTAGGATCACTTTAGGTCCCTTGGAGCTGTGAAAGAATCAAACTTCTAAGCCAACGCAATCAAAAGATACAGCCGTTTATGCTGCAAATTTTCGACACTCGCAAGGGAATCAAAACCTGCGGGGTACCTACGTCCCTTGAACTCAGTATCTTGAAATTTGGTACGAAGCAACGTCTTATAGCACAAATAAAGGAAAAATTGCGAAAAGCATAAATTTAACTTTTACCTACCTACAGGTTTTTACGGAACCCACGGTGCGCGAGTCCGACTCGCACTTGGCCGGTTTTTTTTTATTCCACTACAAGTTAAAACTTTCCTCATCTCACCTAGTGATAACTGATTATGCAGTCTAAGATAGTAGCGGCCTAACCTGTTAGGGGTATGGCAGTTATATCAAACTTATACCCTCAATCAGTTTCTACACGGCATCGTACTGGAACGCTGAATCGCTTGGCGGTACGTCTTTGCCGGTAGAGTGGTCGCCACGGTCAAAAGCCTCCCGCCAGACCAGGCTCTCATGTCTGCTCTGTACGTAACCCTAAAAATCTTGAAAGTTACTTAAAAGGTCATCAAAAATCTTGATAAGGATTAATTGGCAAAAATAATCCTTACTAATACCTACCTACTATATTGACGTAAGTAGCATATAAAGCAAGCCTTCAAAATTAAGTAGGTACCTACTCAGATCTCTAATCTTAATTGTGAATATAATTATTTAGCAATTAGGTAACCAGGTACCTACGGTTTAATCAGTGTAAATACCTATTATACCCGACAAGTTTCTGACGAAGTGAGAACCTTGCACAAATTGCAAACTCGGGCAACAGTCAGAGTTTGTTAGCTCTGAACCATAATTATTTTACCTTTATCTTTAACCTTGGATTTCATTCTTCTTTCACTTTGTTTTTTACTAGTTCTCAAAATAACGTAAACCGCTTGATATGCGTTTGCAACTGTCTCTATATACTCAGTATACTTAAAGCCTTGCCACATACCTAAACCATGACAAATCCATAACTTCATGCTAATACTAAAAATGCGAAAGTATGTCTGCCTGTCTGCTGCACTTTAACGGTCCATTTTTTTCAACAAATTTTGATGAAATTTGGTATATTGATAATTTGTATCCCAATTAATCTAGTGTATACGTAGTGCATTCATAACTGTAGCATCAGTTCCAAAATTTGGTGGACTCCACATAGTTACCTCTATCTTATAAATAATTTTCGACTGAATAACATTTTTGGTAGATTTTAACTTGTATTTACATATAGAAGTTACTTTACTTCTTGGGCAGGTAACGCCGAACTGCTGTACTACAAGCAAATACAGAATGAGGAGGAACGCATCATGGACCTGCGCATATCCAACTTCATCAAGCAGAAGCAGGAGCGGGAGGCGAGGAACAGAGCCGAGACGGAGGCCATCAAAGCTGCCAAGCAGAAGGGCATCGATCATATCGCTAAAGCACAAAAGGTAAAAAAAATTTGGGCCAACATACTAGTTACGACTGGTTATCGTTTGCTGTCAACAGCCTAACGTTTATTCCAATTTCCACTAACACTAGCGGTTAGTACCCAAGATGATGATCTAAAATAGTAGCGGGCTAACTGTTATTACCTATACGGCATCGTACCGAAACGCTAAATCACTAGATCTGTTCCGGTTAACAGATCAGCCCAGAGAAAATTCAGAAATTATAAGTTCTCATGGTGATGGAACTTAGGACCTCTCAATTATAAGACTATAGCGTCTACCACTGCGACCAAAATCATTTTAAAAAAAGTGGTCATGTCAAACAACTTTTCAAACTCCGAATGCCCATGCATGATGCATCTATGATCCAGCCCCCCAATTGTGTAAGGAAATCATCGTTTGTGAAACGGATAATTCGACGGGTTTAAGAAGTTCATACATGCCTGCACGTCAAAAACATGTATAAGCTCCTTAAACAGTTCGGGTAATATACGTTTTTAGCTGTCAAAAGTTTACGATTTGCTCAGGCAATTGGGCCTCTGGTCCAGTAAATTGCCTCGTGAATCAAAGTCATAAAAAATTAAAAGGCCTGAACCTAAATAACACTCTTAGGCAGAACAAGAGCTGAAGGAGGAGCTGGAACGCATCCGCAACCTGAAGATCCAAGAGGACGTGGAGCGTGAGTACCGGCGCAAAGAGCGAGAGGCCGCCATCAAGCGTAACCGAGACATGAAGCGACTGCATGAGGCCAGGGTGCACCAGGTGAGTTAAACTCACTACTGACTTAAGTCAAATGAGTAGGTAATGACTAACTCCAAAAACTCCACTCAAGACATTAGATGATATCAGACATCAGCAGGTGTTAGAATGGTGACCCTGTACCTACTCCCCACACGACATCGAGGGAGTCGCTGGATCCAGGCGGCGCAAGACCGTGGCTTGGCTGGCTATCGGTTGACGATGATCCCCCTAAGTGGACGAACGATCTCAAGCGAGTAGCTGGGTGCCTCTGGAAACGAACGACACAAATCGTGTCCCGTGGAGATCCATGCAAGAGACTAAGGCACATAGATAAATATGTACAAAGGCATTAGTCGATTTGATACCATGGCCATACCATGGATTTCGCAATCACGTTCAAAATAGGCTCGGAATTTGTAGGCTTGGCGCTAATATTTTGGTAACAGATTTCACAGTCACGATCTAGACACATTGTTTACGTGTTCTTAGGTAAATAAAGTCTGTTGCCTGTCAGCTGTCTAACTTGACTCCAGATTTTGCTGCTAGTTCAACGTAACACAACACGCTACTAAATGTGTTTGCATCTTGAAAAAAAGCACTTCAATATAAGTTGTTTCATTTACAGATCAATGATATACACCGTCTGATTGCCAGAGAAATAGCGAAAGATGAGCAAAGCTTCAACAACGCAGCTCGGCAGAACGAAGAATTCATTCAGAAAGAGAAAGAGGTTGATAAAATTAGGCCATTTTTTTTTAAAGCTGTAAATAATTTTACATTATAAAGTTATCAAAACATTTGATTTCAGCTCGATGATAAACACAAGGCGCGGGTGGAACAACATCGTCAAGAAATTATGAAACAAATCAACGACAAGGAACGCGCTCGGTAAGATTGGATCCTTTACGAAAAAAATATTTAGGTAAAACCGGTAGGTACTCAATGAATGCTGCAACCGGTATAAAAGTAAGTAATAGTACGCACAACACTACTGCCAACGACTAAGAATTTATTTTTTAATTGCTTCAAAGCTCTGGATTCTAGGTTTTATTAACATTGAGCACGTTGAGCAGACTGTGGATTTTTAACCATAGACTCTTGAATTTTATTGCCGCCAAATGATTTTACTCTTCAAAATCATCGTTTTGTTGAAGAAAATAATTTTAATTATATAATTATTGAACTTGTAATTGATTAGTGCCGCCAAGCGATTTAGCGTTCCGGTACGATGTCGTGTAGAAACCGGAGGGGTATGGGTTATAACTGCCATGCCCCTAACAGGTTAGCCCGCTACCATCTTAGACTGCATCATCACTTACCATCAGGTGAGATCGTAGTCAAGGGCTAGCTTGTAGTGGATAAAATAAAAAATAAAATAAATAAATAAAATAGTACTTAATTTAATTTTAGCGCGGAACTCCGCGAAAAGATTCACAATGAAGGTGTGGCGCTGCGCATGGAGCAAGAGCAGCAAGACAAATATGAGCGACGAGTCATTAAACAGAAGGTAGGTACCTTTATTTTATTGTTTATTATTTCGGATGCATGAAAGCCATTACTATGTATAACAAAATTACAGTCCCATCAACTTATCTGGCCCGATGTCCAAAATTGGAACTTATTTTTATGCCTGTTTAGTTTTTGTTTTTTATAGTTACTAGCTACGCTGTCACCGGATCCATTTGTGGGACTATACAATAGTTTACTAGTTATACGATCACTGTACTCTATAAGACGAATTCAACTGCCCATACCATATTTTGACGACCTCCGTGGCGCAGTGTGTAGCGCTGTTGCCTTAACGTGCGGAGGTCCTGGGCTCGATCCCCGGCAGGGTCAATTTGGGAATTTATAGTTTCTGAATTTTCCCTGGTCTGGCCTGGTGGGAGGCTTCGGCCGTGGCTAGTTACCACCCTACCGGCAAAGACGTGCCGCCAAGCGATTTAGCGTTCCGGTACGATGCCGTGTAGAAACCGAAGGGGTATGGGTTTAATATGACTGCCATGCCCCTAACAGGTTAGCCCGCTACCATCTTAGACTGCATCATCACTTACCATCAGGTGAGATCGTAGTCAAGGGCTAGCTTGTAGTGGATTAAAAAAAAAAACTGTAATCTGTAGGAAAGTATTGTCTTTGACGTTAGTGATTATAGTGATACGTACTCTTTGGTATTTGAGGTCCACGCGCGGACATCCACAGCTGTCGTCCTGACTTTTTCCATACTTTTGTTCTCAATCTTTTCTTTTTACTGAATCATAGCGGTTTCCTTACAGGTGGCAGACATGAGACAGCAAAAAGTTTCGGAGAAGTATGTGAAAGAGGTAGAACAGACGCTCGGAAAACATGGCTATTAGTCTGAAAGTTTTCACTAAAATCAACTCAGTAATTTTGAATGCCTTTGATATTAAAAAACGTGACTAAAATGTCGACGAAACAGACGTTTGTCTTTAGCACCATTAGTGAATTAAAATGCAATAAAAAATAGACAATAAAAATACATGTCTTTTTATTTAATAAAGAAATTCTACAATTAATTACATACTATCATTAAAATAATTAAATTAATTAATTAGAATATTTAAACTAGTCTCAGTATGTTTATTACACAAATTCTGGTCCATTTTACAGAAGATTAAAATAATGTGGTAAGTTCAGCCATACAATACACCAAAAACAGCCATAACATCAATAATTGATAATAAACACAACATCCATAAAATTATAAAAACCACACATTTTAATCTACGTCCACAACAACAGTCTGTACACAATATATTTCAAACAAAACACAATTTGTACTATTTTAAGCATTTTGAAAGCCACATGGCGACAGAACTTTCATCAAAAAAGCATACTTTGTGGCAGATCATGCTTATAAATAAAATTCATGGAACACTAAACGGGTCCTCAAAATCTGACAGCTACAGTTTAACAATCACAATCACCGCTGCTCGGAATCCCCTTTTGCAGAAAAAATACTATAAATTCAGCCAGATGATTGAGATCATTGGGCAATGATTGATGCAGATTTCCTTTACTGACTACACCACCTGGGCCACATCAGGTATAACATTGTGATTATTCTATTCACTGAGAGAGCTATAGTATTCTCTATTTCGGGAATTCTACTGGACCCGCGAAGAGGCTATCGAACACCATGAGGGTTGATGACATGATTCATGACATGATTCTTCCATCAAACTCAAACTCAGTTTAATTCATACTAGCGGTCCGCCCGGCTTCGCACGGGTAGTAATCATCATAATAGTCCATACCCAATAATAGCCAGCAGCGCAGCGCACGCCACGGAAACTCAGATGGGACGATTTTCCCCGCTTCATTCACTTTATTGCAATTTTCGTAGGTATCTCTAATTTTTTTGATAGTAAAATATAGCCTATGTTATTCGTTGATAAAGTACCTCTCTATTAGTGTAATAATTTTTAAAATCGGTTGAGGACTTTTTGAGTTTATCAATTACAAACAAACAAATCTTTCCTCTTTATAATATTAGTTTAGATAGGACACAGTCTCTTATAGTAAGCCCTGATCCCTGGAGCTTTACTGGATCAATGGAGTAGTTGTGTAATAATTGTTGCCAACCCCATGGCCATGCATTACTGTTGTTAACACAATGTCTGTTGCGAATGCCAGTGGTGTCACCACGACACACATCAATCAATGACCTTTTCCCCAAGTTTTACAACTTTATCTAGGTTATCCTTGAGGGTCTTTAGCTGATGCAGTACTGTATTATCCATCAGGGAGAATGGTATAGCGTGCTGGGACGTTCTCAGTTGCTGCGGTTGGAGCGAAAGCATTGTGCCGTCTTGGAGCACTATGTTGCAGTGGGCTTTGTCCGTGGGTTTCATTCTGGAACAAAAAATAAATGAATGACAATGAAAACAAGCACAAATACTAAGGCTGATATACATTTACGATATTTGTCGCTTTGGGGTGAGAGTTAAATCATTGTCTGACATTCAAAAGTTATAAAGTTTAATGCTTTTCCTGGTAAGGAGGCGAACATTTTGATGTCTATCTTACTAATACTATAAATGCGAAAGTTTGGATGGATGTATGGATGTTTGTTACTCAATCACGCCCCAACAGCGGAACGGATCTGGCTGAAATTTGGCACAGAGTAAGATTATAGTCTGGAATATATACTTTTTATCCCGGAAAATTAAAGAGTTCCCGCGGGAACCAAAAACCTCAAGCCACGCAGACGAAGTCGTGGGCATTCACTAGTATTCTATTACATTTATGGATTATTGTATTCGTTATGTAACCAAGTACGGAAATAAAAGGTTATTTTATTTTATTAATATATTATACTCACGTGTTACACAAGTTGGCCATCAGAGGCGAGCCCGACATGGAAAACACCATCTCGCCCTGTCGCGGCTGACGTAATACGGCCAATGGCGTGTTTGGAGCCACCTGTGAACCAAACAGGGATACCATTAATTATTAATATCAGTTTTGATATACTGTCGAGCCATTGAACCTAGGCAGCCATACATGTAGCGCTTTCAAATCGAAAAATTATCTATCAAAATTGGTACCCTGTACACTATTGAACCTCAATAAATTACGTGATGGAGATAATTATCTACAGTATCTTAAAACTAAAGTTATGAGGGCTCCAAACCCTCTGCACCCTGGTCGGAGAAGAGCGAATAGGACTCACCTTGGGAGTGATAGCGGGGTAGCGCGCAGACCCGTTGTCGTTGTAAGCTGGGGTCTTGTACACCGAGGTTGAGGGCAACAACATTTTGTGAGCGGGGGTCTTATACTCTTTGGTCTGAATGGGACTCACCTTGGGCGTGATAGCGGGGTACCGCGCAGACCCGTTGTCGTTGTAAGCTGGGGTTTTGTACACCGACGTTGGGGGCGGTAACATCTTGTGTGCAGGGGTTTTATACACGGAGCGCGAGCGGCGCCGCTGATTGGTCGGGCGGGAGACGGTCTTGACGGAGCGCACCGAGGCGTCAGCGGAGCGAGAGCGCCGGCCGCTCGGGCGGGTCGCGGAGGGCGGGGCTGCGGATGTCAAATGAAATTATTTATTTCATATAGGACAACTTGTGTCAATAGAGCATAACAACAAGCATATAGTCCGTCAAAACTTATCTGGCCCGTACTTAACTTATGGCCATAATTGGAACTAACTGTTACGCCTGTTTAGTTTTTGTTTTTATTTTATTTTTTCATATTATCTACTAGCGACGCTGTCACCGGATCAGATAAGTTTGTGGGACTATTCTATGGTTTAGGATTATAATTTGACAGATGAGAGGTGTATAGCAATAGTGAAGGACTAGAGTGAGACAGATTGAAGCAGTACTATGCATATGGCATCTGCCAAAATTATCATCCTAAATTAGACAAACTATCACAACACAAACACAAGGACACAGTTGGATCAAAGCAAACGTTTATGCAGTGTACCACGTAAGCGAAGTACGCATAGTGTACTACGTAAGCGAACTAACGCGTAGTGTACCACGTAAGCGAACTAACGCGTAGTTTACCACGTAAGCGAACTAACGCGTAGTGTACCAAGTAAGCGAACTAACGCGTAGTGTACTACGTAAGCGAACTAACGCGTAGTGTACCACGTAAGCGAACTAACGCGTAGTGTACTACGTAAGCGAACTAACGCGTAGTGTACTACGTAAGCGAACTAACGCGTAGTGTACTACGTAAGCGAACTAACGCGTAACTACACTATGGAAGCAAAATGTTAGTATACAATGTAAATTGTAAGCGTTAGCGAACTAACTCTTAGTTACTACGTACACGAACTAAATCGTAGTACAAATACTATGCAAGTGAATTAATGCGTAGTGCACTACGTAAGCGATCTAACTCGTAGTGTATTAAGTGATCTATTGCAGCTCGGAATAGATTAGACATATGAAGTGACGAAACGCATTGCACAGTGCAAAGAGAACATCGCTTGACCACGCCATTTTGACGCGGTTTGCCCATTTTGCCATACCCTACCAAGTTAGGCAACTATCACCTTAGACTGCAACATCACTTAATATCGACGTGAGATCAAAGACTAGCTAGCTAACTTTTTTTCTTTCTTAGGCGACCTACATGTCAGCTCCAATATTACACAACTACATATTGAAATTTAACTATGAATAAATCTAAATTAAGAAAAACATGCAATGAGGCAGATGGAAAGTAAGATTATCCACAGAGTAATGACATGAGAATGACCAAAAAACATGATGAAGAAGTAAGCTTACTCACCCAACATTTTGGTAGACCCTTTTCCCCCGGAGCCGTGCGTAGACCGACCCGACAAGTACCCTGATCCCAAAAAGCACCAGGTTAGTGGAAGACATGGCTGGTTAGATGATTGTGATGTTTGAATATTGATTTGTGCGGAATTCACAATGTTGTGCTATGATTTATGGTATAAATACTATCTGCGTAGTCCCACAAACTTAACTGGCCCGGTGGCCAAAATTGGAACTAATTTATATGCTTGTTTAGTTTTGTTTCTATTTCATTTTTCATATATACTAGCAATGCTGTCCCGGGTCAGATAAGTTTTTCACTTAGTGGGACTATACTGAAATTTTTATTGGACATTAGCTAATGTCAAATTTTAAAATGATGTCATATTTATGGTAATAGTGATGTGATGTGGTTCAGTTGTGTCATGTGAATGAGAGTCAATGAACCTGCCCCTCGATTGTGTAAGGAAATCGTAATCGGTTGTCAAACATATAATTTGACCTGTTTAAGGAGTTCATAGATGCCTGCACGTCAAAAAGCATGTATGAACTCCATAAACAGTTGGAGTAATATGTTTTAAGCTTAGACAATTGGGATCACGTTCCTGCTTCTTTATTTTTTTAGATTGAGCTGTCACTTACAATGTTTGATACATTTCTATAGTTAAGCTATCACTGTGCTAAAATTCATCACAATTGGTTGAATGTTTGTGACATCAATAGTCAGTCATTTTGTATTGATATTACAAGTTAGGGTATACTTTTGAGCTACTGGTAGTAAAAGCATTATAAACAGTGAAACAACTACATAATTAAGTTTTCTATAGGCTTTTAAAATACTACAATGAATTAAATGTATTAGAGAAGGATGTTGATGAAGTCTGACCTGAAAATTATTATTTTTGGCTCAAAAAGCTTTCTACATAGTTATTGAGTTGGATGACAAAATATTATGTACACTGGATAGTCTATTAGAATTGTTATTTTACTTTAAAGCCAGCTAAACAAAAATACATTTTATAAAGGAGCTTTCATTTAAAATGAAATACGATACCGTCATCATGGGACCCCGCTAGGCTGGCATTCCTGGCTGCAGACCTTCTAGTCTGGGGTACGTGGTTTGCTTCTGCTTTCTGGAAAAAAATTTAAACAAATTAGGATGTCCATACAAAAAAAATAAAAAATGAAATTACCAGGCTTTATATACAAGCGGATTTTGAACTTAGTTTTTTCAATGTAGTCAATTCATCTTTTACCTAAAATGACAGCTTTAAATCTAGTTCTGTCCATTTTCGCAGGGAGTATGAAAGGGCTAGCAATATTTTTAATGCTGTCATTTTAGTCTAGAGATTGTGCACTACATAATCAGGCCCATTTTTTGCTTCTTGGGTTTTTGACATTAATTAATATCTGGCAGAAACAATCTCCACAGGGACCTAAAGATGGAGTTCATAACTAGAATCATCCAAAAATACACAGAAGATCACCAACATCATATCAATCTGGAGGCTATACGTATACAGATTTTAGATAAGATGGACATCAAAAGGAGACTTAAAAGAACAAAACCGTTATCTGACAGAAATGTGATTGGCTACAACAGTTTTTAGTTGTGTTCAGAAAAGACAAATCTTCTGTAATAATTTTTCATAAAAGAATTGTCTGTGTCTATAATATTATCTCAGTGAATCTTTTATCTCTTCTCCAGTACACTACACAGAAATAAATCTACCTTTTTCACATTTCTTGTATCATTTTAAGCATATCTGCTCATAGTGACAAGGCTAATTGCAAGATATTACGCAAAGAAAATAAATTATACTGCACCTAGCTTTTGCCTATGACATCCCACTTTGACTACACACATTTCAAACCCCTATTTTATCCCCTTAGAGGTTGAATTTTCAAAAATCCTTTCTTAGCGGATGTCTACATAATTGCCAAATTTCAGCTCAAATCGTCCAAGGGTTTGGGCTGTGCGTTGATCAGTCAGTCAGTCACTTTTTCCTCTTATATATTCAAACAAATAGCAGAAGATACTTACCAATTGTCCAACAGTTTTGTTCAAATCCCCAACACTGATATGTCCTAAGAGAACCTTGATGTACATCTCTACATCTCTGATATTTACTTGTAATCTGGCTTCAAACTTGGCTTTCATTTCCATCACTGAAAAGTTAAATCAAATCATTTTCCACCTAAATTAATACTATTCCTGTGTGTCTGTCTGTCTGCTGTGCTTAAATGGCCCATCTTTTCAACCAATTCTGATGAAATTTTGTAAAGAGATAGGTTGCATCCCAGGGAAGGAAGGCTACTTTTTATCCCGGAAAATGAGTTCCTAGTTAACTTAGTCCATGCGCAAGATTTTGCAGGCATCAACTAGTAGTAATGAAGTCATGGGCATCTAGTCAAAAGTCATCTTCCAGTCAAATAACAACATAAAATAGCCTGAGGTTATTCTAATACCAGTCAGTGAGGAAAGTGGACCCGCCTGCTGTACTTGGCGGTCACGTACTGGTAAGGAAATTTATAGCAGCAAACGAATAAAATATCTAAGTACCTAGGTATAATAAATTTATTTGCATAATTTTAATTTATATTAAACACCACAATATGTATTTTTGTAGCATTATAGTTTTAATGTTGAATCAATTGTCCAGCTGTAGATGCTATTAGGCATGGTAAACTTACCGTATCTGTCGATTTTATTCTGAGCTTCATCGCATTCCCCAGCTGGCTCTTGTTTCCGCACAGGCCGTTTTGTTCGTGGCATTTTAATTCAACTAATTGTACTGAACTGTGAAAACTTTTAGTATTCTTATTATATTCAATTTTTATGTTTGTATTTATAAATCAATCAAAACAAAATGAAGTACGAACACAGAAATTAAACTTTTATTTGTAACCGACAAGCGACATTTTGAATTTGAAAACGAAAAGCTAAGAGCATACAGATTACAGAGCTGTGACTTGTGAGATGTTACTTGTCTCTGCTTGTGAGTATATTGCATAGAACAATATAACCCTAACGGGTATATTGTATTCTGTGACCAAAAGCCTCCACCCTCAGATTAAAAACCTAATAGATATAGCAATGGTCTGCTCGGTCGTGAGACAGCCATATTCAAGTAAATTATATACTGTCTTTGACAGGTATATAATAAGATGTTGCCATATTCATAATTTACTCCCAAAGTGGTGAATCCTGGCAGATAGGATAGGGATAGCAAATAAATAAAGTTGACCAACACAACTACAAATATAATATTATATTATATTATATTAAAATATTATCAAAAGTTAATAGTATCACGCGAATGTTTAAATAAATACCGATTTATGTAGTTTCATTTATTATTTTATCTGAACTCATATGTTAAAATCAAAACAATAAAATATTAATAACATACCTACATAATAATTTACCCTAAACTTTTCTTGATATTATTTCGTACCTTTCATTGCTATTTGTATAATGCCAGATGACATAAAACATATTTTCACAGTATTACAGAATCAGAAATAATGATTTATTGCATAATACACATAATATTACAAAGGTGGTAAAAGATAAAAATACAAGTGTATTACCATCGTCATGGCGTGCAATACTTAAATACACTCGATGTAGCCAATCACGGTATTAATTAGATAAATAGGTGACCAATTAAGAAAATTCTTGAAATATGGACAATACCTACATATTATTATGTCAACTGAACCTGAAATTGAAAATGTCATACATTTAGATTAAGTATTATCGATAAATTAATATAAAGCACTTGTTAAGAGTCAAAGAATTAGTCCATTGTAATTACAGTTAACCATGTCAATGTTACCATTGACATGGTATAGGTGCATAAACCATGCATATAATTTAGCTAGCCGTCATTGATAAATTCATCTAGGCTGTAGTAGGCTTTGCTTATTAACCAATTCTTTATCACTCTCTTGAATTTAGGTAAAGAAAGTACTTTGATGCTCATCGGTCAAACAATTATAAACTCGTATGACCATAATGAACTTACTTTTACGGAAAATATTAGAATTACGTTAACTATAATACACATTTTCTCCTTGAATTTAACTTTTGACAAACAAAAACAGAACAATAATTTTTTTTATGTAAAACAAGGCGTCATAATTCATTTAACTGCGCCATAGACTACGCACAAACTAAAAAACATCTTTTTTCAAAATAGGTACCTACAAAGTAGGTACACCTTCTGAACGTCATGCTTACAAAGTATAAGACGTGATGTTATCATTACGGTATCATAATAGAGTATCGGTACGTTAAGAGAGAAAAAATCGGCCATGCGCGCTTGCCCGAATGGAAGGATTTGAATTTGGATCCTGGCAACACTTCAAATATACTCGTTTTCAAAACAAACTTTTCTTATCAGATTCCTTCGATTTTCCTTTCGCTGCGGCTTTTGCAGCCTAATATACTGCAACTCACCATTGCGCAATAGCTTATAGAACACTAAATTTCACTTACGATTTCACCTACATATGTTTAAATAATAATAATTAATCAAAAACTTTGACTGCTTATCTAACCTCCAATCTCAGGTAAATAACCTCCAATGTACATAAGTTTGTGTGCCAAAGATGTACGTCAAAATGAACTTTGGCAGGCAAAAAAATTGAGCACGCTGACAGTGACAAAAAACAAGTATTCACTTACCTTTCTTATAAAGGCAATACGCCATAAAGCTATCTCGTTTTTGCATTGACAGTTTGGAATATGGCGAAATCTTTAGGTTTTTAATCTGAGCCTCCACCGATTGCTTACAAAGTCACGTTTGGATACTTGTACGAAATTAAATAATATTGCGATTCAGTTATCGGTTTTCTGACACCCGAATCGTAAATTTTGTGTGTTTGAAGCCTTATTTGTCCATGGTCTTTGTATCCGTCTAATTTACATTTACAATCTGTTACCGGATGTGAAGAACAACTTTAGGATCCCTTAAGGATCGGGAAGGATGAGTGAAGAGAATCTAAAATTCGCTAGAGAATTTCTTTTAATTGAAAAAAAAAATGATTTTCAAAATATTTTAGTTTTGTTTTCTTATTTAAATTAAAATATAAGCAAAATAAGTATCTCAATCGACGAATGTGCATAACAAAACGCCATAGAGTAAGTATACAAAACGCTGATTGGCCAGTTATTGTCTGTGGTTGTTATGATGAATGAAGAATGGCGGACGTTGTTATATTGCGATATTTGTTAACATTTTTACTATTAAACGCTTGCCATGGTGAGTAATTGTGACAAAAAGTATGCAGTTTACTGTGGAAACCTGAAACGCATCTGCTGTGCAAATATTTGTGTTGTGCTTAATAGCAAAGTGGTTAAAATAGGGTCACTCCCGTGCTGTGGTTTTCAACATCGTTTTTATTATTGTTTTTTTGGTGCGACGCATTCTCGAACGCGTTGTTTATTTATCATTTACAGCGACTTATATCAGCCTCCTCAACTTTCACGTTTAAATACAACATGATAGAGAGTGGAACTGGAGATTTAGATATGGTAATCTAAACTTCTAAGAAACAGTAGTGGGAGGTTTTGAACTATTAGTTGCAGATAGCTTTCGCCAAAAAGCTCGCAACTATTTCTAAGTATTATTCTTGGTTCTATATGTTCTATGTTTGTCAATGTTTCTATGATAAGTTCTCATAGAAGAATTTTTACGACTTTTTAAGCTAGCTAAGTTAAAAGAGATTATAATAAAATGTGTATGTTTTACAGCAGGACTCCCAGGTTTCGACAACCTGGAGCATGATGGGGCCCCTAGTATACAATCAGACAATCACGTCAGAGATGACATGCTTGCAATGGATAAAAAGATGATGGTACAGCATCCCAGGTGAGACATTTTGTCTCTTTTCATTCATCATCAACAACTCACCAATGTTCACCTGTGTCCTCCCAAGATGAGAAAAACCACCACACTGGCCTAGTATGGATTGGCAACTCTACACACCTTTCAATCAATTAATCAATTGTTTATTTGCAAGAAAAATTGTACATTTATGCTGACCTACTAAATATGTTTCGTCATTGCTGACATGCAAAAAACAATATATGAATCTTTTATCAATAAATCATAAACCTAATCCACAACAACCTAAAATAGGTACATATATAACTTGTACTAAAATTTATAATAATATATTTCTTTGAGAACATTATGGAGATTCAGGCATACAGGTTTCCTTGTGATGTTATCCTTCGTTATTAAAGCAAATGATATATTTAATTGCATATAACGTTGAATACAACAATTGAATTACTATTAATCCATAGGCAATAAGTAAAATTATAAAATATAAATTTTCTTGGGATAGTATGGAATCCATAAGCTTTTATTATAAAAATTATTTTTATCATAATATAATGTAATTTAATTGATTGTTATTTTTACTTGCTGCTAAGAAGAAGGAAGTTTCAGAAAAGGTATTATTTTTTATTGGGTTCTCATCAATTGACAAAATATAGCAGTATTTATAACATTTTCTGATGGGAGGCTTTGCCTCTGGCTATTTTACCACCCTACCAGGAAACACGTATCGCCAAGCGATTCAGCATTCCTATATGATGCTGAATTGAAACAGACTATGGGTATGGGTCTATAACAGCCATAGCTGCCCCTAACTGCCTCTAACAGGTTATCCCGCTACCATCTTAAACTGCATTATCACTTATCTTACCATGGTATCAAAAATTTACACATTAACATTATATAGGTACAAATGCCATCAATGCGAATCACCTGACTGTGGCGACAGCGACGAAACACTCGCTGAACAAGTGTGCGGGTCTGCGCTGTACTGCTTCAAGTCTACAGTGCGCGCTTCGGACGGCGCGTTGCGGCATTCCCGCGGCTGCTCCACGCACCGCGACCATTACCAGTTCACTTGTCGCACCAACCAGGCCTCGCAGAGGTTAGTTACGTGCTACACGCGCAACAGTCGCGCAACAAGTGTGCGGGTCTGCGCTGTACTGCTTCAAGTCGACAGTTCGCGAAAGTCATAGTTAAAACCAAAATATGTTTATTCAAAATTGGTACCTACACAGTACACTTTCTGAACGTCAAGTATACAAAGCATAAGACGTGATGGTGATAATTTACGACTGTATCTTAAAACTAAAGCTACGAGGGTTCCACACGTGCGCTGATCTGAGTTAAACAGCCCACAACAAACAATTAGAATTATCAATTAGATTAGTAAGCCACTGGAACAATTCATTCTCATACTTTTTAATCATTTAAATAATCCTTTACATTGTAATAGGATTTTTCAATTAGTTTAGGGTTTACAAAAATCTGGAAGGAATCCTAACTCTGTAATTATGTTCAAAGTGTGCTTCTCCGCTCAAAGTTGTTGTCAGTTGCTAATTTGTTGCAAAAGCAGCTGATTTCTTGCTCTGCTTAAACCTAAATTTCTTCTTAACAATTCTTAAATACATATCCAAAATTGCGGAATCTGCAGGATTTGAACCTGCCTTCGATTAAGTGAACTGTGGCCTACTGGTTAAAGACTATCCGTGCGCGATTCCCAGAGAGAGGTTCAAATCCTGCCGGTTCTGCAAGTTATTTAAGAAATATTTAGAAACTTCCTTAAGTGTGGGTAAACGTAATATATATTACAAAAATAACTTTCTTCCGTTTGCAGACCACGCAAACGCCACGCAGGCCAGCTGAACATAACCTGCTGTCAAGGAGACATGTGCAATGATGGAAGCTTTCCATCGTTGTTACCGTCAGACATGGCTGTGGAGCCACTGACAGCTGGGGCCTGGAAGCTGTGGCTCAGTGTGACGCTGTCAGTGTTGGCCGTCAGCGTCATCGGAGCCATGGCTATACTGGTGCTGCGCAGGAGTCACCGGTGAGTGGGCAGGATAGTTTAAAAAAAGTCTTGCCAACAGTGTCACAGACGAAACATAGATAGCCTCTCCTCTCATAATACAAATTAATTTCAAATTTTCGTTGTTATATACCATACAGCAATCGGCATCTACCAAAAAATTAAGACTGTTTTAGGTTGTTTCTAGACTTAGGCCCACTTGCACAAGGACTCTTAAATTGATTTAGTTAAATATTTTAATGCTGTCCCTTTTTGGCAACTACAATATGCATTTGCCAGAAAGAGACAGCATTACAAAATTTAATTAACCTTTAAATGTTGTTGTGCAAGCGGCCCCTAAATGTCTTGTCAGCAAAAATGACTTTCTTTTTTAAAAGAGACACTGTCGAGTTTCTTGCCGGCACTTCTCAACAGAATCTGCTTTCTAAACCAGTGGTAGAGTCAGATGTAATAAATAAATTGAGTATTAATCTTGTGTTTAATTTTTTCAGATTGCGGGTGTCCCGTGCAGCGCAGAAGTTGGGAGCGGATTCCAGTTATTTCCCTTCCATGTACAGCCCTCATGTTACCAGTGCTTATTATGAAGGTAAGGCAACTCACAAATCCTTGTTATATTTGTTATGTAACTTATGCATTGTATATTATTTACAAAGTGTAACATTTTTCTGTTTATGAAAAGAGCAACGGCGTAAGAATAGGACTGCAATAAATTTTACGCTTTCATAATATTTATGAGCAGTCAACGTGACGACACGTCATATTATATGCGATCTAATAATTGCTAATAATTATTTCTAGTTTGTAAGTTTATCACGTCTTTGAGAGGTGATATCTAGTGAACACCCGATGAATAGCGTCAGTTTTTATACTGTTTACATAGGTACTGTGCATACTTTAATAGTGTACAAGAATCAGCCTTCCTAGTTATGTCTCATTTTTGGTAACCATTACATGTCTTTGAACGGCCATATCTAGTGAAAGGCCCATCCGCATACGGACAGACCTTCACTATCGTCATCAGTGGAGAGTCGTAGCATCTAATACTGAATCAGCCTTCCTGGCGATAGTTACCAAAAGTGCACTTACACTGAAATAGTTTAATAACCATTTTTCAGAACGACCTGTTTATAAATAGTTAATTAATTACTTAACGTACACCCTAGCCTGTCAAAGAATTCCATGCACTCCATTGATAATAATTGTTTTATTTATTTTCCAGGTCTGGAAGGTTCACAAAATGGGGGAGGGCTCCACGCGGTGGCTGCTGGAGACTCCACCCTGAGGGAATACCTGGAGTGCTCTGTGACCAGTGGCTCAGGGTCTGGTCTCCCGGTCATGGTGCAGAGGACTCTAGCCAAGCAGGTCACCCTGATCGAAAGGATCGGAAAGGTATTTTATCTTTTACGATCACAGAGGACCCCAGATATACCCCAGATCCAATCAACTAAACAGTGACCACTTTTTAAAATGTTTCCAATAGTTTCATCTCTTGATATCGCAGCGTACTCACATTCTTCACCTTCTTTACTGCGTTCTGTTCAATCCCATCACACCTCACTACTTAAAAGATCGATTTAAGTATATATGTAATTTACACTCTTTTTCCCTCCGTTCTCAAAATAATCTTTTATTAAGTACTCCTAGTCACTCAATTTCCTTCTATCAAAATTCTTTTACGGTAACTGCTATACAGCTTTGGAACGTTCTTCCTTTGGATATTAAGCTATCTCAATCTCTTCCTATCTTCAAAACTAAATTGAAACAACATTATCTATCATTATAATTTATTTATTCATCTGTCGTCTATTATCTATTACTTCTATACTGTGTATTTATTCTATATATTTTTACATTATTTTTATGTATATAATATTTATTTATTAGTATTATGTCTCAGTACACCCCTCCCGCTTTCTTAAAAGTTTCCTCTGCCCTAAGGTTGCCTGGAAGAGATCGCTGTTTAAGCGATAAGGCCGCCTGTTGTGCCCTATCTATTAATATGATTGTTTTTTTTTATCATTTCATTTCTTTGTGTACAATAAAGTATATTTTACTTTTTTTTTACTTTACTTTACCCCAGATATCGATAATTGATAGAAATCGACCAATAACAATAATTTCAAAATGGCCAATGCTTGATCACATGGAACACTTCCTCTTTTGTGATCACATGGAACCCCAGGTGTCGATTTTGAATTAATTCGATCCAATAACAAAAGAAAGTTAAATGGCCCCCAATTTTTAAATCCTTGACAAGATTCCTTCATTCATGATCGCAGGGAACCCCAGATATTGAAAGAATTAGGTCTAAATAAAACCAATGTCAAAAAGTTTGTCTAATGTTTATGATCTGAACCAATCAGATTTTTTATAATATCTGGAATTTAATAACATCTACATAGCTGACGCCGCGACTTCGTCCGCTAGGATTTTTTTTTCCACTGGAACTCCTTCATTTTCTGGCATAGAAACTATTATACGTCACTCGATCCGTTGCTCTGTTGCGACGTGATTGAAGGGCAAACACACTTTTGCATTTATAATATTAATTACGAATTAGTATGATAAAAATTATGGTAGAATGTTCAATACTAGCTAAAGCCCGCGACTTCGTCCGCGTGGATTGAGGTTTTTCGGTTGCCGCCTATATTATGTTATTCTGTAATCTATCTCTGTGCCAAATTTCATCCTGATCCGTTCAGCCGTATCCATCCATACATCCAAACTTTCGCATTTATAATATTAAGTATAGATTCAGTATATTATATTGTACGTATGACCCCTGTCCTCAGGGCCGCTACGGCGAGGTATGGCGCGGTTCCTGGTACGCCGACAGCGTAGCGGTGAAGATATTCTTCTCACGCGACGAAGCGAGCTGGAGACGAGAGACGGAGATATACAGCACTGTGCTGCTGCGGCACGACAACATTCTCGCATACATCGGCAGCGATATGACCAGCAGGAATAGCTGCACACAGGTATATAAGTGGAATATTATGCACTCGCTTCGCTTGTGCTAATTCAAGCTTCCTTTTTTTTAAATCTACTACAGGTTAGCCCTTGACTACGATCTCACCTGATGGTAAGTGATGATGCAGTCTAAGATGGTAGTGGGCTAACCTGTTAAGGGCATGGCAGTTATATTAAACCCATACCCCTTCGGTTTCTACACGGCATGGTACCGGAACGCTAAATCGCTTGGCTGGTCTTTGCCGGTAAGGTGGTAACTAGCCACGGCCGAAGCCTCCCACCAGGCCAGACCAGGGAAAATTCAGAAATTATAAATTCCCAAATTGACCCTGCGGGGGATCGAACCCAGGACCTCCGCACGTTAAGGCAACAGCGCTACACGCTGCGCCACAGAGGTCGTCAAAATACCCTAACATCAGAGCGTAATCGATGTCTGACAAAATTTTTCAAATTTTGACATCAGTTGATCACATGGAACCCCATATATAAAACAAATTGGTCCAATAATAATTGTTTTAAAATAGGAATAATATTTATTTTCATAAAATAGTGTGACAAAATTACATGGTGGTCCCTACCCTTTATGCTAGGATAACCTGTATTGCAGAGGGTAGTTCCTTCCAGTGATACAGGATAATATTACTTAAATTTGTAATTTTGTCAAATTTTTTTCTTTTATGATCACAAGAAACTCCAGATTAGACATGGGGCGGGTACCCGGTTTGGATTCGGTACCCGGCGGATCCGGCACTTTTTTTAGGATCCGGCCGGGTACCGGGTAATGGTGCCGGGTATCCGGGTAATTTGATAGACCAAAAATAATGAAACATATTACACTTTTTAAATTATTTATTATGCTGAACACAAACGGTAATCATTATAATTATGTTTTGCTTACTAATTTATCAGGAAGAACTAAAAAAACTAAATATATATTTTATTTTAATATTGGTAATTTAAGATGGGTAAGTTGTGATGTAAAAACGCAAATTTTTCTGCGCGGTTAGCATTTAGGCGACTGCGTTTCTTGTCATAAATTAGCCCTGCTTCTGAGAACAGGCGTTCGCTGTATACAGAACTAGATGGTGTGCATAGATATTTCGCCGATACTTTTCCTAATATAGGATAATGTCCTCTGTTAGACGCCCACCATGTGTAAGGATCGGTGTCTCTTGCAACCCTAACCGTGCTTAAGTAGTGATCTAATTCTGAAGCTGCAGAATTTTTAGGTTGAGCATTGCTGGTTGACTCGTCGTTATCAGCAGCTTCATCTAAACAAGACCAGTATAAATCATGAGCCTCAGAAGCAGAAGTCGCATGGTTGTTGTATGTAACAATCAGGTAAAAGAAAGTAATTAATTATTGTATTTCGTCACGCTCAATCAACACAAACAATCACCCGCACCCCGCGGGAACGTGCTGTAGCCAGCCGGTACGCGGCGATTCGAGCTATCAAAGACGCCAGCGCCACCTCTATTTCACTTCAGAGTTCAGTTGCGCCTGAGCGGGCAAGGGAGACACGCGTCACGACGCGTTGCCGCCGCCGGGTACCCACGAGTACCCGGCGGGTAATATGTGTCGGGTACCCGTTCAGCGAGTACCCGGTAAAACCACTACCCGCCCCATGTCTGCTCCAGATATCTTTTGAAAGTAAATGGTTCAGTAACAAAAATATGGTGGCCACTTTTTAAAATTTTGACAATAGTCCTCTTTTATGATCACAGGGAACCCCAGATATCGATGTTGGTCCAGTAATAAAATAAAACGAAATCGGTCCAATAACAAGGACCATCATAGATTTCAAAATTGACATCGCACTACAAGAAACCTCGAAAACTACTCCCAAATAAAATTGTGTTAAATTACAAATATTTTATCAAAATTAAAGTAAATTAAAGTCTCTCTCTAACTTTAAATCTTTCTCTCTGTACAGTTATGGTTAATCACCCACTTCCATCCGCTGGGCTCACTGTACGAACACCTGAGCAGAACCACTCTGACGAGGCACCAGATGATGCTCATCTGTCTCTCCATCGTGAACGGATTGCTACATCTGCACACGGACATACATGGCACACAGGTAAGAATCTTTAAATAAATAAAATATTATTAGTTGGATTCTTTAATTTTGAAACACTGGTTCAGTTGTCCCCTAAGAGTTTGGGCCATTTGTGTGGTTTTTTGTTAATCATGGTCCAAGATATTCAAATTGTCGGTACTTACATCATCTGTCAGAATACAAATGTAATATTACTTTCTGTAAAACTTACATGTGGCTGTAACTGTTACACAAATAACGATTTTGATTGATTGAAAAAGTTTTTGCAGAATATAGGCAGGCTGTAATATCAGCGATAAGGCTGCTTTTTTATTCAACTTCTGTAAATGTATTTCTGTTCTTTTGCTCTCATAATTATTTATTCTTTATATAATATTCAATAATAAAATCAATCTCCTAAGCCGTTTCGTTTACTGCAGGGAAAACCAGCTATAGCTCACCGGGACATAAAATCGAAGAACATTCTGGTGAAAGTGAACGGCGAATGCTGCATAGCGGACCTAGGGCTGGCCGTGACGCGCCAGCACGTGGCCGCCGAACTCACGCACAACCCGCGCCAGGGCACCAAGCGATACATGAGCCCCGAAGTGTTGGATCAGAGGTAGGGTGGACCAGGGGACATGATCCAATAACATTCCTGTGAAAGTGAACGGTCAATGCTGCATTGCTGACATAAACTCGCCAACAAGGCGCATTATCGTCAACGAATTATTCGTTGGTTGATGATTTTTTTATTTATGATGATTATGATGACCTCTTAAAACATGCAATAAGCCTTATGAATAGTGCCTAGCTATTGAAGTCAAAACTTGTAAAATGAATTTTACAAGTTTAGAAGCCCAAAAAAGACCTTTTGGTATAATTTTAACAATAGCTTATTATCCCAAGTTGACTCTTATTAATGACTCTTACAATTAACGACCCTTAGCAATGAGGATTACGACGCAGAAAGAGAATTTTTTTAAATAAATGTATTATCTGTGGCCAGTATGAACATGCGGTGCTTCGAGGCGTACCGCAAGTGCGACGTGTACGCGCTGGCGCTGGTTCTGTGGGAAGTGACGCGGCGCGTGGCGCCCGCGCGGGAGCACCGCGCGCCCTTCAGCGAGCTGGCGCCCGCAGACCCGAGCTTCGACGACATGCGCAAGATCGTGTGCACGGACAACGCGCGCCCCGCGCCGCCCGACGACCCGCACCCGGTACGTGCCATACCGCTAGCGTGCGGCTCGGCACACAGGGTCCTCGCACCTAAAGCCGTCGCTGCTGCGTCTGATCTCTCCGGTCGTGTCGGATTTTCCGTCCCATCGGACTATAGATTAAAGGAACAAAGAGTGCACGGTCTGTGCACGCACTTGTACACTATAATATCTCCCGCGCAGATGGCTAATCTCTCTCGCGTCGCGTCAGGGCAACAAGTGATACATGAGCACCGAAGTGTTGGATCAGAGGTAGTGTGAACCAGGGGACATACGATCCAATAACATGGAAAGTGAACGGCCAATGCAGGGTGAACCAGGGGACATATGATCCAATAACATTGGACAGTGAAATGGCCAATGCTGCATTGGTTTTGGGACCATAAACAGCACCAACAAAGTTTCTAGCATTTTCGTTGAGGAATCATTGGTAATGACCTCTTTGTGCAGCTAGCCTTATGAGTGCCTAAAGTTTGTTTTAGTTATAGAAACATAATTCAGGAACTTTTTTTGAGTTATGATTCTTATGAAACATAATTCAGCCAAGCCAGAACAGTTCAACTTTTTGAAAGAAAACCATAATCATTTCCTCATTTTTTCAGACCATGGTGGGCATGGCAACCCTCATGCGTGAGTGTTGGCACCAGAACCCTTCGGTGAGGTTACCAGCGCTGCGCATCAAGAAGACGCTACTGAAGATCGCTGCCAACGATAATGCCATCAGATTGAACGAAGACAATGAAGTTTATGTGTGAAAATGTTAACAAGTGTTTAAAAGTGAAAATGTGGTGTTAAAACGTGAATTAAGTGAATAATATACAAGGTCATATAAAAAGGGGGTACTAACCTAAAAAGATACTATACCTATACTTCCATACTAATATTATAAATTCAAAAGTTTGGATGGATGGATGGGATGTATGGATGTTTGTTACAGCTGAACGGATCTGGATGAATTTTGGCACAGAGATAGATTATAGCCTGATAAATTAAATTTTCCAGGATAAAAGTAGCCTATGTTTTATATTATATATAAAAGTTCATCCGGGAACTTTGATGACGGCACCATTCAGAATTTCATACAAAATCCCAAAACACATTAACCACGCGGACGAAGTCACGGGAATCAGCTTGTTTTCCATAAATAGGAAACCTATGAAAAGGTTAAACGAGTTTTGGGCATAAATGTTGACAATACAACCAACAACCACCAGGCTAATTGAATGACGATAAAATTGGGATTTAATAGGCATCTTTAAAATTAACGGGAGAACCTATCTCTGTACCAAATTTCATCAAAATCGGTTGAACAGTCAAGCCGTGACCAACGGATACACTTTCGCATTTATAATAATAAGTATGAATTAGTAATTTGCTTTTTTGACAAATGCAATAACATACTATGACAATTACTCTATTTTTTGACAGTATTTGTTACTTTTCTGACATGTTGCCATAATTAATCACTAACTAACTATACTGGTATATAACAAAATATTTCTTGATTATGATTATTGTGCCATGTATAGTATTTTAGACTAAGGACCCAAAATATATAAAAAATAAATAATATCTGAACAGTGCAGAATATAGAGAATAGAATAATCCTGTAAAATATTATAAAATGTATAAGCAAGAACAAAGTTAATTTACATAATAACAATAATTATACTTAATTTGACAGGACTGAAATTAATTTTCTCCAAATTACCTATTATTTTTTGGCCTTGTCTTACTGCATAAATGAGAGATCACTGATCTTGGTTACAAAAATCATTAAAATATCAAATAAAAGTTAATAATTTGTTTGCAATTTTTTTTGATTTTGTAAGAATAGTGTTTATTATGTACAATTATTAGTAGAATAAAATTGTTATTAGATACTTATTACTTACAAATATTGTAGTATGAAATTGTGCATCTAAGGTGCACAGTTTAACTTATTATGTGTTTACATTGTGAAGACCATTGCAAGTTAGAAATGTCAAACTAATAATTGAGTTTTTTTTTTTGCTTAGCTCTTTTATTTCTTATAAATAAAAAGAGTATAAAACAAGCCAAGTAAGTACAAATAAATAGAAAATACTGTGAAACTAACAAACAACTAATGTATGGTTGAAATAAAACAAAATGCGTGCGGGGTTCCATTTTAAAACGATGGCAGTCGGCAGTCTCAAAATGGCTGTTAAGCTTGGCGGCCATTGCTGTGAAAAATCATCATCTTAGTATATAAAACAAAGTCAGGTTTATTCAAACACTTATAATTCTAGAACGGCTGGACCGATTTTCATGGTTTTTGGTTTAATGTATCTGTCTTCGTCCGGAATAGCAGAATAACTATTTAAAACATTGGAAAACTGACGAAAAAACAAACAAAAGAAAAAACATTTTCCCTTGATTTTCGCATACAAAACGTTCATGGGGTTTGTAACGTGTTTTTTGGCATGGCAGTTGAGGACCTGGAGAGTGACATAGGCTACTTTTTATACTGGAAAATTAAGGAGTTCCCGCAGTAATCAAAAAACTTAAACCACGCGGACGAAGTCACGGACATCAGCTAGTTAAAAATAAACTTTAAAATTAGAGTAGAGTACAATTGAGATAACAGCCAGTTTACAATAGCTCCTATTGTGCCTTAAGAAGGTTAACTTCAAGAATGTTAAAAAAATTCCTTCACCTTGACTCTGGTCTTCAAGTCTTCACATTTGAAACACATAGTATTATGTGTATACAGTTATATAAAGTGCCGATTAGTATTGTAACGTGTAAATTGAACTGTACATAACATTATTTTTAGGTCATTTTTATTTCATGCTATATATATCTTCATGCCACCCAGAATCATTTGTATAAAGACATTGAGCCTGTGTAGTGAATGATTTATACATACAATACAACGGCGGGGCATTACGGGCCATACTGTCAACACCTAAAGCAATACAGCCATACAATGCGAAAGTTTGGATGGATGTATGAATGTTTGTTACTCAATTACGCCTCAACGACTGAACCGATCTGGCTGAAATTTGGCACAAAGATAGATTATAGTCTGGAATAGCACATAGGCTAAAAAACCTCAAACCACGCAGACGAAGTCGCGGGCATTCGCTAGTGAAACATTATGGCTTAAAGCGTTGGCAGTATGGCCCCTGTAGCTTGATCACAAATATTTTAAATCTTAAGTCATCTTATGCATTAGCGGTAACACAGTTTGGGTGCACTGAAGATTCTAGATGAACATCACTAATACTTCACTTGAGATTCAAAACATTCGTGCCCAGGGCTCCAAATCATACGTCTCTTGCGGGGCATTTCATTCATCTTTATCATCTTTAGCATTGTCTTATATTGTTCGTTTAGTAGCAGCTAACTGTTGGCTTTAATTTTTTTTTTTATTGTTTATTGAATCTCGTTTGCAATGAACACTTGTTAAAATAACACTAGCTATAATTTCTATGTAGGGTATTTTAGTTTCTTTTTTGTTCAGAAAAAAATGGAGTGAAAATTATTTGGAAAAAAGTGGCCTAATGCAACATTTTTGAATTTGTCGATTAAATCTGCTTCTTGTAATAACGACGTTAAATAACGATGAATTGAAATGATTTTGATGGAATTTTTGAAGTGAAACTTCTTTAGAATCGTGATTTGAAAATTTGATGAAACGAAAAACGAAACAAAAAAGCGACACCAAAATGAGACAAACGCTGCTCATAAATAGGATTTAGCCTGCGAGAGAATGGGATAGAATACAAGTTATATTTATCTCTTTCTCTCGGAGGATTCGTTTCTGATGTTTCACTTCTGCCGTGTGTGAATTGCACACACACACACTTTTTTGTATGTGTTTGTGTGTGTCCCGGGATGGTCTATATCAACAATTAGACCCAGTAGGGAGCGCTGCGGGATCTAGGTTCAAGGCAGGATAATGTCTGCCTGGCCCACTAGTTTCAAATAAAATTTAAAATAAATTTAGTTAGTAATAAATAAATAATTGTCATGGAATAAGAAGTAGGTTATTATGACTCCTTATTACTTATTGAAACGAATACAAAATGGTCACCAAAATAATAACGCCCTTGCAGAATTATGGACAAAAACAAAAATCGTGTATTGACTGCTTTTTTTCTGAATGTTGGCACTATTATTATATATAAATTGGTATAAAACTGAACAATTTATGCATTTATTATGTTTATTTATTTTCTTATTAAAATGACAATAAATGGCAGTCTGTGTTAGTGATAATTTTATGGTATAAAATAATACTTTTCGTGCCATTTTAATATTATTTAGATAGTTTTCCTGAAATTATCTGTCAAGATTCACAAAAATAATGAAATGTAATAAAAAATAAAAGCCATATTATATAATTTGCATTTAAAACTAGTATGTAAATTAACTAATCAATAAATAAATAGTCATTGTATTGTGAGTTAGGTCACTTTGGCACAGGCTGCCAGATCTTAAGCATTGATTTTGGTTAACTTGAAATGTGGCTATTTGTCTCAAAATATTGATAATATTTTTAAGGTAATATGACGTTCTCTTGGCTGTACACAAAACTTAAAGTAGGTACTCGTAACGTAACCAAAAAATAATTGAGTATTTGATAACTAGTCAAATCAGCAACTTTTTTTTAAACGTCAAAACGCGTGCTTAGTATGGGATATGTACGTGAATATTGAATAGTGACGTCATTTAAATTCGACGCACTTTTTTACTTTCATCGATAGTAAAATAGTTATTCAACATAAAACTAACAGGGGACGTAGATACTGCGACTTTTGGGAGATCCTCTATTTAATAATTACTAGAAAATAATTTATTTGAATAGTTGTCAAATACGCAATTGACTAGACTTCCTGGGGCTTTATTACGTATTTAAGATACCGCCTGGCTTCAGTGGCCAGACAACCTCAGTAAAGTACCTAGTATTCAGAAGGTCACCTATACAAAAACTTATTTAGTTTCCTTATGTTTTATGGAGCAATCAATGGAGCGCCATTGTTACAACTTAGTGTGGGACTCCCATAGTTTTTCTATTGTGTTCATGTTATTGTAAATATTAGGTTAAATAAGATTAGATGTTAAGGCATTTAAGTTACGGAAATAAAATATTTGTCTATTATTAACTGGTTTTATTTTGAAAAAACCAAGTAAATTAGTGCGGGTAACCTTCACGCGCGGTTGAAGTTAATGTGAACCCATTATTTTTAAACCATTTTGAAACTGAGTCTGCAAAAGCTTGTTGTATCACTAGACGATGCCCCGTGATTTCTTCCGCGTGGACATTTTCATTGAAGTCGGTCTGTCATTCCGTTGCGTCGTGATTGTAGGCAAACCAACAAGCCAAACACATTCGCATTAAAAAATGAGCTTTCGTTGCCTCTTAATTTTCTTTAAAGTTATGGGTAGCAAAATTAGTATTGTTTGGCACAATAATGATAAATATGTTTTTCTTTCTTTCAATCAGGGACTGAAAAACAAATCCATAAAGGTTACAGAAATACAAGTGTTACAGTATGAAAGTGTAACAGAATCGAATTTGTAACCCTTTTGAATGTGTTTTTAATTCTGTTAACCCGAAACACTTATATTTCTGTAACAGAAACGAATCTCTAAAGTGTTTTAATCTGTAACCGAAATAGCGACGTTGCCAAATTTACTGTTGACGCGTATTCAAATTTGAACCTAAGTTCTAGCACCGTTGGTTGCAATTGTTTTATGAAAAACATGGATATGTTGTGTCAGTATGTGTGAAGTCCGATGAAGTGAGAAGAACGCGTTGTCACACCGTGCAGTTTGTTAGGGCATGTACCTATTAGGGTTACAGATAAAAACACTTAGGTATTAACAGAAATAAACGGTTACAGATTGATTGGGTTACAGTATCGTTTCTGTTTCCGTTATAAGTGTTTCTGTTTTATAACAGTTTCAAAAAACAGTGTTTAAACTCCTTAATTCGGTTACTGTTTCAGTCCTTACTTTCAATAAAAAATTAAATAACTATGTAATGTTAGAGGTACACCGTATTAGTAAGGCGGGCATTCAAGTGACGGATAAATTGCTGATGTTTTTTTACAGTTGAAACTTTTTCGGTCTGCCGAATGTCCTTCTGCGCTTCAGTGGGCAGACGCCCTACTTTATTTTTTTATTTCAAGGTAACAACAAGATGCTGAACGACAATCGTTCGCTCTTCCGTATTATTTAATTAAAATAAGAGGAGTGTTTCTTTTGTTAAAGAACAAAGTACCTATATAGTAGGTACGTACTACGTAGTAAGTAAACAACACTTTCTTTAAAACGTTTATTTATAAATTTAATATATAAAAGCATACAAGACAAATAACTTAAACAGTAAGAAATGCATAGATTGGTACTTTTCTATCGATTATCGATTAGACATCATAATATTTCGAGAATAATACTTCATTTCATTTCAATATAAAATAATAATATTCACTTCGACGACCGGTCAGCGACCTCTGACTGGTCGCAGTGCTTTTAATTTGTTCCAAAGACACTTTGGTATTTCATTGTTTGACAATTGACGACTTAGCCTCTAATTTTAATGAAAATATAACTTTATATAGTATATTTTTTGAGATATAGACTAAAAGGAAAAAGATAGACGGAGCGTAAGAATGAAGCCGCTTGTTACAACTTTACACTCATGTCTCTCTTACTGTCACGAGATTAGCCAGGTTTAGGTACAAAATTAGTAGGTTCATATGTTATCTAAGGAACTCAATGGATCTACTATGATTATAATAATAGACCTATTGATTTTTTTAGGACAAATTAGACACCATTGTGTCAACTAGCGATCAATGTAGGGAGCAATGTAGTTGTTGTTTAAAATTCTAGCGCCTCTTATATCCTTTTCCTTCAGTTTGGATATTTGCGGTTATAAAGATTCAAACTCAGTCATGTTGCTCGTCCTGAGCAAGTTCTTCCATCTCCTCTTGATCGAACTCCGTGTCGTCTTCAGCGGTCGCCTCCTGGTACTGCTGGTATTCAGAGACCAGGTCATTAACGTTGCTCTCGGCTTCGTTGAACTCCATCTCGTCCATGCCCTCGCCGGTGTACCAATGCAAGAATGCCTTGCGCCTGAACATGGCGGTGAACTGCTCCGATATTCTCTTGAAAAGCTCCTGGATAGCTGTCGTGTTACCGATGAAGGTAGAGGACATTTTGAGACCTTTAGGAGGAATATCGCACACGGCTGTCTTGACGTTATTTGGAATCCATTCGACGAAGAAGCTGCTATTCTTGTTCTGTATGGATAACATTTGCTCGTCTACTTCTTTCATCGACATTCTTCCGCGGAAGATCGCCGCAACGGTCAAGTACCGTCCGTGACGCGGATCGCAAGCGGCCATCATGTTTTTAGCATCGAACATCTGTTGTGTTAATTCAGGAACCGTCAGAGCGCGGTATGATTGACTGCCACGCGAAGTTAGAGGAGCAAAACCTGGCATGAAGAAGTGAAGACGCGGGAAGGGTACCATGTTAACTGCTAATTTACGAAGATCTGCGTTCAACTGCCCGGGGAATCTTAAACACGTTGTTACACCGGACATAGTTAGGGATACCAAGTGATTTAAGTCTCCGTACGTAGGGTTGGGGACTTTGAGAGTTCTGTAGCAGATGTCGTATAGGGCTTCGTTGTCTATGCAATAAGTTTCATCTGTGTTTTCGACTAGTTGATGGATTGAGAGCACCGCGTTGTAGGGTTCCACGACTGTGTCTGATACTTTAGGGGAGGGGACTACGGAGTATGTGTTCATGATTCTGTCAGGGTATTCTTCTCTGATTTTGGAGATGAGGAGGGTGCCCATGCCGGATCCGGTGCCGCCGCCGAGGGAGTGTGTGAGTTGGAACCCTTGCAGGCAGTCGCAGTTCTCGCATTCTTTCCTCACTACGTCGAGTACTGCGTCGACCAGCTCGGCGCCTTCTGTGTAGTGTCCCTGGAAATAAAATGGCATCCATTAGAATTGTTCAGATTTCAGACTTCAACTTTTTCATCAATTCTTTTACGAAATACGTTCAATCCTCCGCGCCTTCAGTGCGTTCAGCCATAACTGATAACACCGTCCAAATGGTAATACTATGTTCAGGAGATGTATTTCTTCTCCTAACTCCATTTTCTCTGCTAATCTTTCATATTTTATTAATACATATATTAGACATGCGATAAGGACTCCTAGGCCACTAACGATTATGTTTATGTTAGTGATCTGTGATAATAACTGGGACCCAACGGCTTAACTTGCTCTCTGAGGCACCGAGGAAACGAAAACGCCAAATTTGGACACCCAACCAGTTACAGACTTGGGTCAACGTTGCTTTCGACTGATATGCGTTTACGCAACTCCGCCGTCGCCACTCGTCCGTTAACTGTGAAGATAAGGATAGAAAAAGATCGGAAGGGTCATTAATTACCTTGGCCCAGTTGTTGCCGGCGCCGGACTGGCCGAAGACGAAGTTGTCGGGGCGGAAGAGTTGCCCGTAGCCGCCGGAGCGTACGGCGTCCATGGTGCCGGGCTCCAGGTCGAGGAGGATGGCTCGGGGCACGTACTTGCCGCCGTTCTCCTTCGTCGCAACTGCACAGCGGGAAGAATGAAATCAAAATCAGCACAGACAAACTTTAAAAAAGATGATAGAGAGTTCAATTCTCTTCAATATTGTGTAGCTCTATAGGTATGTAAAGCATAATAAACTAGTGGATCGCCCCGAACTGAGACCTCGCGGCGCCATCTATTGACATAAATGTAAAGGTCTGTTAAAAATACTGAAGCTCATTAAAAATTAAATAATTCCGTTTCCTTACAATATTTATCTAATTTTAGTATTTGTTGTTCAAGTACAGGATATAATTGAAATAATTGATCAAGTTTCAGGCTCATCCTTTCCGAAAATTTAGAGTTCTGAGGTCATCTTTGGACGTTAGAAAATCTCCACTTTGAAAGCCCCCCATTTCGTCAATTTTGGGGGAAAAATTTAAAAAAAAAAATTTTTGGACTCTATTCCTAATTATCTTTAAAATGATATACCGCAACCCTATGTAACTTTATAAAAAATATTTTACTTCGCATTCGCTTCTATGAGAGCCCCCCTGAAATAAAGATTTTTATTATTTTTTAAGCCATATTCGGCGGGAGGCCATTGGTTTACATATTATATTTAAAGCTGAAGTAATTGCGTTCAGTAATTCAGAAGTTATAATGCTCTGACAGACGGACGGATGGACGGACGGACAAGTGCCAATTCACCCAAGTAGACTCAGAGACCTTCGCTTCGCTCGGTCAAATATGCCTAAAGTTCTAATAATTTGATAATTATTATTAATATTTAGTAGATAAAATTTTATATACCAAAGTAAAAAAAAATGCACGAAAATGATTTTTCGAGTTGACTGTAAATTAGCGCAAACTATTTTTCTTGCAAAGTTGAAAATTACCGAATAAGAAAACAATAATTTCTGAGAAGGTACGAGATGAAAAACACAGGCGCGCGGGGGTGAAATCAATCAATCGGGGGTCGCAAAAAATGCATGAAATAATTTGTAAAAAAAATAATATTTACTTTTCAATACAAATGAATCCGACAATATGTTTGATTTAGAAATATTTCTAGAGCTAATTTTTTGTTTCAATAAGTAGAAAAATTGCTTTAAAAGGTAAATTAAGCGGTATGTTTAAAATAAATTTCAATGCAGAGATTTTTTTAAAATTGTATCTGAGATGCGTCAATGGCTGCTCATAGGTCTTGAAAACAGCACATTATTTTTACAAGCATACATTATGTCACCGTTTGATGGGTACACTGCTTTTAAAAACCTCATTTTACGCTACACAGGGCCTTAAACTCGAAACGTTATACCTACATTGACAAAGAAAGATCGAAAGTCGGCTTTTATTCTATTTAAAATCGGCTTCTCCAGTTATGCTTCATTTTATAAACGTACGTATTATACGTTCTGTCCAACATTTTCGTTCAGTCTGTGTAAGTTAAAGAATAATCGTAGTGCATCGAATTCCGGCTAGATTAAGATCCGTAGGTGCTGTTAGTTGGTATGAATCATCTAAAGAGATGCGGTCGCTGACCCCGGTGCTCGAGATAATTAGCTCTACTTTAAGAACGTAGGTACCTACCTAATTGTTTTATCATTTTATACTCTCTAACGATTAACGGTAGACGATGGTCATAGAAATACCTACTTATCTATATTCTATATCATACCTACTATACTTAACTATATTTTATTTTATTTTATATTTTATTTTATTTTATCTTACTTAGGTATATTATAAATGCGAAAGTTTGGATGGATGGATGTTTGTTACTCAATCACGCCAGAACGGCTGAACTGATCTTGATGAAATTTGACACAGGGACAGATTATAGTCCGGAATAACACATAGGATACTTTTTATCCCGGAAAATTAAAGAGTTGCTTTTCCCCATTAACCAAAAAAACTCAATCCATGTGAACGAAGTCGGATGTAAGATGTAACTTAAAAACAGAACAAAGTATAAATTTGATATGATTTGTAATGAATGATGATGCAGTCTAAGATGAAAACGGGTTAAACTGAAGAAGTATGTCAGTTAATGTACCTTACTCTCCTCAGTTTCTACGCTACTTCAACAATTTTTATGCCCGACCGGGAATCGAACCCAGGACCTCGTGATCTGCAGTCAACAGATTGTTTTGCGGACTTTATATCCGTTGTGTCTAAACGCCTTTAGAGGCATTTTATTTTTTGTACAACTTCCAAATAAACACCAATACATGGCGTCACAACTCACAAGATATTGCGGCTTGCGCCGGCGCATCTTTCACGGTCCAACGCGCGTCGTGGGTACAGTTATTCAATTCCATGTTACCTATCTAGTTAAATATACATGATTCCGCCATTCTCACTAACTGAAACTAGAGATGTAATTTATGTCTAAGCACAGATTTAAATTAGCGGGGCTGTGTGATAAAATATGCATGTGCATACTGCCATACCGATTTTATTACAAGTGAGAAACGAATTCAGCCTACTAATATGGTGCACTTCAACAGTTCACACTGTAGGGCTTTCGAATACCGGTATTAATACCGGAAAGATTTTTTTCAATACCGGGATCCCGGGACCCCGGTATTGGGAAAAACTTAAAATTAGATAGATTGTTTTATGATTAAAACTAGTCTTTTCTGGAGGAAACTGCACCATAAAAAACAGTTTTCCATAAAAAATATTTTTTCACCACATTAACTTCAAAAGAGCACTTTTCTGCTTAAATTCAATGAAGAAATGCCATTTTTTTACTCGTAAAAATACATAGTTTAGTCAAAACACATTATAAATTAAAAATTCAATAGGTAGTTATTTTTTAAAAGAAAATAAATCATAATAAAAAAATTGCATTGTATAAAAAACAGATTTCTGAACGTTTCATGAGTCAATGAAATAGAAATGCAAAAAGCCACAGGGTTCTAAATTCAAACACAATTTTTTCCCTCTGAGTGATCAAAAATGACTTTTCTTCACTGGTTTTAAGCAATATGCTTATTATTGAGCTAATGTGCTTAAGATACAAGTTTTAAACTTAGCCGAATAAAAACAGTTTCATGTACCAAGAAATATATGCAATAGTCACTGTTTCGTTTATAGTGTCACCAATACCGGTATCCCCGGTATTGAAAAAGGACGAAAATAGTCCGGGATCCCGGTATTAGCCAATACCGGGATCCCGGTATTGGAAGCCCTAGTTCACACAAGCTTAAAGGTATTTCTTACCTTATCCTCAGTTAAATTTTTTGTGGTTTTGATATACACGCTTACTTAGTTACATAAGTACTCACGTAATTTTTTGTCGCTGTACGGCATAAACTATATAGGTAGGTATGGGGTAAGAATGGTACAAATGCGAAGCGAGCGATCACTCATTTCGTAATATAAAGGTAGGTAGTTGATGAGAAAACCGACCGACCGAGCGCCTTCGATATTATTTAAACGTCAGGGCACGTACCAGAGGCCTCATTGTAGTAGACGGAGATGCGCTCTAGCTGCAGGTCGCTGGTTCCGTAGTATACACGCCCTTGGGATCGATGCCGTGCTCCTCCGATATTATTTACACGTCAGGGCACGTACCAGAGGCCTCATTGTAGTAGACGGAGATGCGCTCTAGCTGCAGGTCGCTGGTTCCGCAGTACACGCCCTTGGGATCGATGCCGTGCTCCTCCGATATTATTTACACGTCAGGGCACGTACCAGAGGCCTCATTGTAGTAGACGGAGATGCGCTCTAGCTGCAGGTCGCTGGTTCCGCAGTACACGCCCTTGGGATCGATGCCGTGCTCCTCCGATATTATTTACACGTCAGGGCACGTACCAGAGGCCTCATTGTAGTAGACGGAGATGCGCTCTAGCTGCAGGTCGCTGGTTCCGTAGTATACACGCCCTTGGGATCGATGCCGTGCTCCTCCGATATTATTTACACGTCAGGGCACGTACCAGAGGCCTCATTGTAGTAGACGGAGATGCGCTCTAGCTGCAGGTCGCTGGTTCCGCAGTACACGCCCTTGGGATCGATGCCGTGCTCCTCCGATATTATTTACACGTCAGGGCACGTACCAGAGGCCTCATTGTAGTAGACGGAGATGCGCTCTAGCTGCAGGTCGCTGGTTCCGCAGTACACGCCCTTGGGATCGATGCCGTGCTCCTCCGATATTATTTACACGTCAGGGCACGTACCAGAGGCCTCATTGTAGTAGACGGAGATGCGCTCTAGCTGCAGGTCGCTGGTTCCGCAGTACACGCCCGTGGGGTCGATGCCGTGCTCCTCCGATATTATTTCCCAGAACTGGGGACAAAAAGAAACGGGTTATTAGCTGCTGTTATTATTAAATTAGGGACTCAATACACGCCGTCCCTGGCCTATCAATATTTAGGCCTCAATAGTTAAGTCAAGATGACTTTCAAGGTGGTAGTGGGTCGATACGTCAGACGCCCGTGTGCTATGGTACGATAACATACATACTGATGAGTGGATGCAAAGAGAATCGAAATTCAAAATACGACATGGGTTGTTTGTAGGTAGGTATACCTAATATGAGACGTATTCTTTTGTCTACGGCTGTTTCTTTAGGGCATTCCCCCTCTGAGTGTTTGTGTCCAATACAAACCGTTGTAATAATATAGTCTTGTCTCCTGTCTGCATATGTTCCTATAGTTCCTATCTCATAGTTCTAGCATAAGCTTACATATGTAAGCTTTGGACACACAGAACGCCAATTGTGTCCAACGCCGCTCATTGAACCAAGTTCTACAAAGAGGCATTCACACTACCACGCACGCCGCGCGTGCATGAGACTTGCGCGCCGTTGCAGTCACTGCGTTCTGCAGTGTGAGTTGTGACCGCTCAGTTCCATGAACTACAAATCGTACACTCATACGCGCGCGGTTAATTGTGACTTCCCGCGTTTGATGATATGCTAAATCAGCCCCTCGATTGTGTAAGGAAATCTAATCGTAATCGTTTGTTAAACGGATAATTCGAACCTGTTTAAGGAGTTCATAGAGGCCTGCACGTTAAAAAACGTGTATGAACTCCTTAAAAAGGTCGAGTAACACGTATTAAGTAGGGCTTTCGAATACCGGTATTTTTCAATACCGGTATTAATACCGGATTTTAACTTAAAACTAGTCTTTTCTCAAGGAAACTGCACCATAAAAAACAGTTTTTCCATAAAAATATTTTTTCACCACATTTACTCCAATTTCCAAAAGAGCACTTTTCTGCTTAAATTCAATGAAGAAATGCCATTTTTTTCATTCGTAAAAATACATAGTTTTTAGTCAAAACACAAATTAACTAAAAATTCAAAAGTTATTTTTTAAAAGAAAATAAATCATAATAAAATCATGCATTGGTTATAAAACAGATTTCTGAACGTTTCATGAGTCAATGAAATAGAAATGCCAAGCCACAGGGCTCTACATACAAACACTACGACGACGTTATTTACGTATTCTGACGACCTCCGTGGCGCAGTGTGTAGCGCTGTCGCCTTAACGTGCGGAGGTCCTGGGTTCGATCCCCGGCAGGGTCAATTTGGGAATTTATAATTTCTGAATTTTCCCTGGTCTGGCCTGGTGGGAGGCTTCGGCCGTGGCTAGTTACCACCCTACCGGCAAAGACGTGCCGCTAAGCGATTTAGCGTTCCGGTACGATGCCGTGTAGAAACCGAAGGGGTATGGGATTAATATAACTGCCATGCCCCTAACAGGTTAGCCCGCTACCATCTTAGACTGCATCATCACTTACCATCAGGTGAGATCGCAGTCAAGGGCTAGCTTGTAGTGGATAAAAAAAAAAAAAAAAAAAAAACTAATTTTTCCCTCTTGAGTGATCAAAAATGCCTTTTTTTCACTGGTTTTAAGCAATAAAGGTGCTCTTATTGAGCTAATGTGCTTAAGATACAAGTTTTAAACTAAGCCGAATAATAACAGTGGCATGTACCAAGAAATATATTAAGCAATAGTCACTGTTTCGTTTATAGTGTCACCAATACCGGTATTTCGGTATTAGACATTTCAATACCGGTATTGAAAATGGACGAAAAAATCCCGGTATGTATTGGAAGCCCTAGTATTAAGCTGTCAAATGATTACGATTTGCTTACCATTACACGAGTATATTACTCTGTGCCATTAGGCGCATGACATGGTCCAAATCTGTTTACTATTCCAGCACATAAACAACCGTCGTTATTTTTAGCGCATCGATAAATATTATATAGCAACATTTCCTGTAACCTTTAGCATGTTTAAAATACTAGATGTTGACCGAGACTGCGCCCGCGTACCTACTGTATTACGTTTTTTTAATTCCCAGGGAACTCCTTATTTTCCGGAGTCCTATGTCCTTATGTCCTTTTAATTTGCTCTAATGTCTCTGATAGTTCCTTAGTAAGAATATTTGTGAGATGGTGATAATAAAAAAAAAAAAAAAAAAAAACCGGCTGAGTTTGTTGTGGGCTCTTCTCAGACCAGGGCGCGTTTGGAACCCTCGTAGCTTTAGTTTTAAGATACCGTTACCCATTATCACCATCATGCTTTTTAAGTACTTATGTAATTTTTAGACGAAAATAAGTGTACCTACAGTGTACCTATATTTAATAAATAAATGACTATGACTATGACTATGACTATGTAGTATGTCCTTACTCCTTCCCCGGGATGTAAGTTTTAACCTACCTCAAATTTTATCAAAATCGGTTGAAAGATGGGCCGTTATTTAGCGTAACAGACAGACAGACACACTTTCGCATTAATATTATTTGTATCGATTGTTTAATAGAAACTGGCTGTTACGGTTTTCTAGTATTTTATTATAGCTGAAACAAATAGATCCTGGGAAGGAAACGTTTATTATTTTGTCGTTGCAATGTATGACCCACGACCCCACACCTACAGAAATGTGCTTGCACCTTTAGCCGTAAAAATATTACAAACAAACAGACAAAAATACATTCGCACTTCTATATTATTAGGTGCGGATAAACTGCGCATAATATAATAAAAATTAAATCTTTTTAGGTAAGACGCAGTTAAACATATATAAAAATTGTTCTTCAAGTAAGTAACATGTTACCTTTTCCAATGCTTTTCTATTTTCCTTAGCAACTTCCTATGTTTTTGACACTTTCTTGGGACCACTAAAAGTTTGTTTCCAAATGATACACCGATATAAGCGTGGAGTGACGTAACTATAAACGCGTTAATCAAGAATCGAGTCGTCTCGTATACTGACGAGCATTACTAATCGTACGTAAACAAACGAAATTAGGTACGTATCTAAGTACTACCTAGGTAGTTAGGTACGTATTATAGATATATTTAATGTAGTTGTTTTGCTATCCGTATGTCCTTGAAATGGAATGAGTGTCTGAGTAGATAATGCAAAAAACAGTTGTATGTGTTTCACTGTTCACAGAATCAGTTTTTTTAATATTCCATACACGTGATACAATATATAGATTATTGAGTACATTTATATGTAGGGTCTCTATTAATCCATTTATTATTAGTATTGCCTTGTGCCACTCACTTTGCTAGCTTTTTGGTGGGCTAATTTAAAAATTAAACATTAAAATTAAAATTTAAACATTCTTTTCAGTAAGAACTAGGAACGGCATTCCGAACCAGTGGTAGATTCACTCGACTATTCAAAAGCACTTGTTAAAAGTCTACTTGAATAAACAATACCATAACCTTAGATTAAAGAATTCATTGACCATAACCATCGGTGGTGAAATGCATCCGAATTATTTTGATGACGTTTGGTACAAATGTTTAGTGATTGCAGATGTGTGTATGTGATTTTCTGCACGGGTATAGTTGAGGACCTGGAGATTGACATAGGCTACTTTTATCCCGGAAAATTGACTAAGTAGTTCCCGTGGGAATCAAGAAAACTTATTCCACGCGGACGACGTCGCGGGCATCAGCTAGTAATTTATATTTTTAAACAGGTAGGTATTCTCTTCCGTTATTATTCCACTCGGCGGAGTGAAACGCGATCATTGTGAAGATCCCCTTCTTATTTTTTGTGTGCCGCCATTCAGTGATGACAAAGACAAGTTCCAGACTGCGAGGGGTCAAATGAGACGTGTTCCAACATGTTTAACAACGTTGCGAGGGGTCAATTAAATATGCTCCAACATTTTTTTCCGTTTCGTACAAACCATAGGTAACCCAGGATTGCCCAGGATCTTGCATGGTACAAGTTACAGACCTCCTATAAGTACTTACAGTATAGTAATAATGAGCGTATGATACTTCATACATGATGTGATGTTCACTACTGTGATGGCCTAGCATTGAAGTAGGTATAGCTAGTACATAATAAAATTACTTCAATGTAGCCTAGTGGTTAAGACTTATGACAACCGACCTCCTGTACCTACGTGTTAAAAGTGTGTTTTAAGAAATTAAAAATCACTTGCTTCAAACGGTGAAGGAAAACATCGTAAGGAAACCTGCACGCCCGGGAGTTCTTCATAATGTTTCTTCACACTCAAAGGTGTGTGAAGAACTGTCATTCCGAGAGAAGACTCGTATTTTACTCGACATTAGTAATACCAATACCGTGTTAGTAGTGAATAGTGAGCCGCCAATGGGTTGATAAGAGAGAGAAAGAGATAATTATCTCTAAGTCGTGTTATGCCATGGCCCATGGCATCAAATCGCGCGCAGTCGTAGAAGACCCCGTCGATCGAGAATTCGAAAATCATTTGGACTGACGCCCGTTGAAATAAGCCATTTGATTAAATGACTTATCGTCACTTCAGGTCAAAAAATCGGTAAAAAGTACCTACATAGTAGTAGTAAATGTCCGATGTTATCGGTATGGTCGCCATCACTAAAATAATTGTTATGGCTCATGTAAACTGCGTTGACCCGTCGCGTGTGCATGCACCATTATTTCCAGTCAATGGCATTAGGGTTACCAGAGCTTGGACATTTTACCCTAAATTAATAGTTACTATTTACTAACTACTTTTTCTGAGACAAATGTATGTGTGAGGTATGTTTAAAGCATGAGAAAAGCATTAGCTTAGATGATGTAGAAAAAAAGAGTTTAATCTAATACTTAATTTTATTAAGTTAAAATAACTATAATGCTACATTGGCTGAGTAGGTAAGTAGGTAGGTGTTTGTGAATCGTAAGATTTACTAAATATCTAGGTACTTACTTGAATCTTGACTAGGTATTCGTTTGTAATATACATATTTAGAAGAAGATGTTCAAAACCGGAAAGATTTGATTATTTTCCTAAATTAAATTAGGACAATTATTTTTCCACCAAATATAAATGTAATTTTCTCATCGAAAATGATTTTTCCAGCCGCAAATAAAGAAAATTACTTTTTTGGTCCCAATAATTACTAACGTACATTTAAAACATCAATTATGGACTGTCAGGTGTAATTTAATGGAACTTTTACTTTGTTCTTGATTAAAGCACCGATTGTTATCTATAGCCCCGTTTTGCCGCCATTTTTGTAATTTGGTGACTAGGTATTTCCTGTTCAAACAAATAACGATCTGCATAATATTATTATATAAAAGGTATGTGGCATGCATGCGATCTTAGTTCGAAGCAGTAGTACCTACTGTATGAATTTTGTAAAATGAAACGTTTCATTTGAAAGATACATATAAGCGGATTCGAATATATAGAATAATATAGGTAGAAGGAATTTACTCGGGAAAAATGAATTTAGCTACGAATGTCAATGAGCTTATTTATCGAATTAAGAAAAACTATCAAACGGTCCATTTAAGTTTTTACGGTCAAGTCATAAATACGTAACGTACTGTTTCGCGAGGCTTTCAAATTGGTAAACCAAAACTTATAAACCATTGGCCGGCCACTGCTGGACTGGACAATTAGGATATCCCTTCAAGAGACCTATCTTGAAGGGATATCCTAATTGAAGCTCAACTCTTATCTAGTTTTGTTTAATGTCGTCTAGCCTCTGTCAGTCAAATATTATAAATCTATAATATTGAAACCTCATATGTAAAAACCTTTTTTTGTAAAGTGCTTCAATAGCAATTTAGTTTTCTGGTATCATCATATTATTTTCTTCTTCATATCATAGAATCTGTTCAGTTAAACCAGAGACATCATCGTTAAAGTTTCATTAAAATCTATCAAGCTTTGCTTTGCTGGAGTCATCAAAAATACATTAGGAATCTTCCTACTGCCTAGTTTTCCTCTTACGTTAAGTATGTACTAGATCCAAATTACGTTTTAACGGTCTTTAGTTATATGTATATGCTAGGTAATCATGGGCAATGTCTTTTAAGGATTTCTTAATGTTGCCTTCCACCAGAGATATGCTACGTTGCTAAGCTACGGAGGTGTATCAAACCCACCAATAGGAGCGCTTGATCTTACAGCGATCATAGTTTTTTATATTACATTTTATTATTATTTATTAGGTACTTACTAGCTAATGCCCGCGACTTCGACCGCTTGGTTTGAGGTCTCGCGGGAACTCTTTAATTTTCCGGGGAAAAAGGTAGCCTATGTGCTATTCCAGACTATAATCTATCTGTACCAAATTTATCCAGATCCGTCCAACCGTTCTGGCATGATTGAGTAACAAACATCCATCCATCCAAACTTTCGCATTTTTATTATAGTTGTATATGAAAATTTATATTATAGTTATATATTATGTAAATTTATTGATTATAGTTATATATGAAAATCAAGCGGTTTTATTGGCAGGTTGGTTGTAGGTTGACACTCATCCGTGCTTACTAACGAAGCCCATCTGGTGGAAATTCACCCAAGCAACACAAGTGCCATCAAGTTAACCAATTATTGAGATTTGAGTAACACAAAAAGGTTTAAATCTTCATTGATGATCCAATCGAATCCAATTTAGTTCCATTAAGCTCTGAATTAAGAGACTCTGATAATATGAGCGCCTGGGCCAATAATTTCACTTAGGATATATTTTTAATCAATCTAAACATATAAAGAAAATCTCTCCTCGCGACGTTCTCCTTATTTCTGAAGGTCGTGACCCCTTCCTACAATCGCAAAACCGTAGAAATATTTTAAACTAATTATTTGTTTTGTTTTATTTTGTGTGTACTAACATAGTTTTTAAGTTAATACCGTACCTACTAACAATATAATATGGATTATGGACTATACTATGGTCGGAAATAAACAAATTTAATTTTAATTTTATTTATTTACTAGTAACTTATCAGGTGCCACCAGGCAAGACCGCAATATCACGTGGCACGCCCAAAAATGCCCGCGTCTTCATCCGCGTGGATTTAGTTTTTTTGATTTCCGCGGGAACAATATACAAATATTATAAATGTGAAAGTGTGCCTATCTATCAGCTACGCTTTTACGGCCCATCTATTGAACTGGTTTTGATGAAATTTGGTGTAGAGATAGATTGTATCACGGGGAAGGACATACTTAGGCTTTTTTTCTCCCAGAAAATTAAAGAGTTTCCGCGGGAATCTTCAATCAGTAGAATTTTCTTTTCGTACCGATGTGGTAGAGTCAAAACAAGACGTACACATATTGTACCTATTAGTAGACGATATCATGTTCTACATGGAAGAAATAAACTGAGTATTGAATAGCAAAAATGTTCTTTTTACATCCCTGAACCTGATCGATAACATAAAGCTAAAGTAAATACAAGTAGACATTTATAAAAGCTCTTTAGGTAAGTACTTAACTTTACCACCTACTGTCGCAGGAAAGCCCCCATTAATCAATTTCCTAGAAAGCTAATACATTATACAAGTAATCGATGCCCTTCCGCAACTGACCACTACACTACACCTACCACGGTAGTCCTACCACTTGACCCTAATACTACTTTATTACAAAGTTCTTTTTCCCATAGCCTGTGGTGGTGGTATCATTTTTCGATCGTTACTTGGGCTTCCCATAATTAACATCTAGATTGGCATCGGAAATTAACTCTAAGTTAAAAGGTGGTAAGGTTCAATTTTTTTTGGTGAATATGAGTTTTTAAAGGCGCCACAAGACCTAGAATAATGTACCTTTATTGGTACATTAGTCAATCAGAACTGAAAGAGTCATATAGCTAATCTTATGATGAGCTACATGACATTTTCAGTTCTGATTCCAAAGGTGTTTTGGGGGCAATAAAAATAAGGTAAAACTTTTACTTTTAGGTACTTTTCAAGTTCGAGTCTTCTAATTATGAATAACTCTTACTTGTTTAATCTTGTTTTAATAAAAATAAAAATAGTTTATTTTTCTTACCACATTATTTTAGCACGTAAAAGGTGGGAGCCTTCTTTTAAGGGTTAAATGACCCCTGTGAGAAGACTCCGCTCTTCCACAATAATAATAAAAAATAAAAATAGGCAATATGCGGGTACCTACAATGAACAGAGAAAAAATAATAATAATAATCTTACTTGTTTTTAGAACGGTATTAAATTCTTTTGGTTAGATATGCACGCAAGCACTTATCAATAAATAATAATAATTAATTAATTTCACTAAAATCATCCATAAAATGGGGAAGTGCAAAATAACTGGCAACATATTTTTCAATTTTCAAAATGCATCAGTCGTAGGTACAACAACAATTATGTTTCTCATTGATGATTTCCAAAGAGAGCCAGGTAACAAGTTATCTCGGAGAGTACGACGAGAAGTGAGAACTGTAAAATCAAAGCACAATCAAACTTTAAATTTAACACGCATTCGAAACCACAGACAACATATTTTATTCTATTCTTAAAATAGGCGCGATGGACAAAACCAATTTCCTTTTTTGTCCATTTTCGTCCGCCGACACGTCGCCCGGCTGCAATTTGAAAATAGAACATAACTTTTTCTTTTTTCTTATTGGCTATTGCATCGCGCGGTGGCCGTTGACATCCGAGTGCATTATTTTCGGCCATGTCTCCCGGAGTGTTGCCATATATGGCTTCGGTGATATCTACCATTGAATACATCGCTTTGGCCGCACGAGACATTTTTGTAGTACAAAATAAATAATAGAAATGAAAAATGGCACATTTTATGAAAAATTTTAGGGATGTAACAGCTAAGATGTACCTAGTATTATACTTTTTGCCAAAAATTTTTTTTTAACTAGTCTTTTAAAGTTATTATTTATTACTAGCTATTACCCGCGGCTTCGCTCGCGTGGCTCAAGGGAACAATAAATGAGTTTTTGTTAGAAAACTGTATTTAAATTAAGCATGCAAGAGGATGCCATGGAGAAGAATACTGAGACGTTTAGTATCGACGTATTTCATCGAAAGGCAAGAGCAAGGTTTTTCATGCACGAAAAATGAAAAAAAATATTCACGATATCTACGAAAGAAAACACAATGCTATAGGTTACACGTTATACAGATTCCTGATTATACAAACGATGTCGCATAGTTGCAGCAGCATGTAACCTATGCGTCTTCATATATACCCATGTAAAAAATGACGTCGATTCGTTGCGCCGTTGCCGCCTAATTGAAGAAGAAATGCGAGAAAAAGAGCATTCTATCCCACAGGAGCTGTTAGTTTTTCCGGGATAAAAAGTAGCCTATGTTACCCTCCAGTTCCTCAAGTATACCCATGTAAAAAATCACATCGATCCGGTGAGCCGTTGCCGCCTAACTGTAGAACAGATGCGAGAAAAAGGGCATACTATCCCACAGGAGCTGTTAGTTTTTCCGGGATAAAAAGTAGCCGATGTCACTCTCCAGTTCCTTAATTATACCCATATAAATAATCACGTCGATCCGGTGTGCCGTTGCCGCCTAATTGAAGAAAAATGCCAGAAAAAGAGTATCCTATCCCACAGGAAGTGTTTATTTTTCCGAGATTAAAAGTAGCCTATGCCACTCTCCAGTTTCTCAATTATATCCATGTCAATAATCACGTCGATCCGGTGTGCCGTTGCCGCCTAATTGAAGAAAAATGCGAAAAAAAAAACATCCTATTCCATAGGAACTGTTCGTTTTTCCGGGATAAAAAGTAGCCTATGTCACTCTCCAGGTCCTCAAATATACCCATGCAAAAAATCACGTCGATCCGTTGCGCCGTTGAAGCGTGATTGAAGGACAAACCAACAAACCAACAAACAAACTGACTTTCGCATTTATAATATTAGTATGGATAGGGAAGTATGGATGTCAGTCTCCAGTTCCTCAATTATACCCATGTAAAAAATCATGTCGATCCGGTGTGCCGTTGCCGCCTAATTGAAGAACAAATGCGAGAAAAAGAGAATACTATCGCACAGGAGCTGTTATTTTTCCGGGATAAAAAGCAGCCTATGTCACTCTCCAGTTCCTCAATTATTCTCATGTAAAAAATCATGTCGATCCGGTGTGCCGTCGCCGCCTAATTGAAGAAAAAATGCGAGAAAAAGAGCATACTATCCCACAGGAGCTGTTAGTTTTTCCGGGATAAAAAGTAGCCAGTTTCACTCTCGAGTTCCTCAATTATACCCATGTAAAAAATCACGTCGATCCGGTGTGCCGTTGCCGCCTAATTGATGAACAAATGCGAGAATAAGAGCATACTATCCCACAGGAGCTGTTAGTTTTTCCGGGATAAAAAGTAGCCTATGTCACTCCAGTTCCTCAATTATACCCATGTAAAAAATCACTTCTATCCGGTGTGCCGTTGCCGCCTAATTGAAGAAAAATGCGAGAAAAAGAGCATCCTATTCCACAGGAACTGTTTGTTTTTCCGGGATAAAAAGTAGCCTATGTCACTCTCCAGTTCTTCAATTATACCCATGTAAAAAATCACTTCTATCCGGTGTGCCGTTGCCGCCTAATTGAAGAAAAATGCGAGAAAAAGAGCATCCTATTCCACAGGAACTGTTTGTTTTTCCGGGATAAAAAGTAGCCTATGTCACTCTCCAGGTCCTCAAATATACCCATGCAAAAAATCACGTCGATCCGTTGCGCCGTTGAAGCGTGATTGAAGGACAAACCAACAAACCAACAAACCAACAAACCAACAAACCAACAAACAAACTGACTTTCGCATTTATAATATTAGTATGGATTTGTCTGTTCAAACAAGCTTTTGGACAAACATACAAAGACACTCTTATTTTAATGTAGTAAATTAAAATTGAGTTGTCATATCTGATAGCCGACGTCTGCACCTTTCGTTCCATTGTTCATTGTTAAAATTGCGTTGCTAGAACTTCCAAGGCATATAGCAGCCTGTTAAGTAAAATCTGCATCAATCATTGCTACAGTTTCAATTGTTGTGATTGGCTGAATTTACGGTATTCTTCCTGCGACAGTGAATTTGGGCAAATAGCGGAAGAGTGCTTACTAATCAGAGGTGACCGCGATCGTTATAACACTAGCAATAATTTTAATGTAATAAGGCCCCAGTTCCTTTCTCCTATGAGAGTGGAGGCCTGTGCCCAGCAGTGGGACGTTAATGGGCTGTAGTGGTGGAAGGCCCCAGTTTATGTTCACTGGTCAATATTATTAATGTTGCACTTTGAATGAAATTGAAGTTGCATTTTCAGGACTGCCACAATTTGTTTAGCTTTTTTAACAAAGACATTGATTTAGAACGTTTTTAATCATGCGGGAATTTCTTGATTTGTGTGCATGATCGGGAAGAGTGGTGTGCACTGTGCACATGAGGAGGCCTATGTCCAACAATGGATGAGAAAAGGCTCATAAAGAAGAAGAAAAGAAGATCCGTTTTAATTACAATTCAAAACATGCAAACTATCTACCAAATTATAACAAAATCCATTAAGTGAATGGGCCGTGAAAATGTCTGGACAGACAGACACACTGTCGAATTCATTATATTAGTTTGGATTCCCAAATAAAATAATACATAGATAAAGAATTTTGAAAGTTGAAATTATCACGACACCTGAAAATACCTATGACATTTACCATTCCAAAATTTGACTTAAGTAACTTCTGAATTACACTAAAACTTTAGTATTAAATTTAATATTCGTTAAGTATATTTGTAGCGGCAGCACAACAGACAGTTTAGGCATTGACATTCAACTCTAGGAAATAAATTGCATATTTTTTGTTGTATCGTCTAAATTCGATACGGCTTCAAATTGTTTTTTCCTCGTGGCTGCTATGTTAGGTACATAGCGGCCTATAGGTTTCGAATTATCTGCTAACTCTACTAGACCAAAGCGTTGTGTGAGATTTTAAAACAAAATTATGTAATAAACTAGCTAATTCTTCCACCCACGTCCGCGTGGTTATAGTAGTCAAGTCAAGTCAAAAAATCTGTTGGGAACGGGGATACAGTACGTTATTACCGAGATAATTAATTAACCTCTATGTTATTAGGTATGTTAGTTACACCAATGACCCACGTACTAACTGTAACTGGCCGGTGACCCAACTAAGTTATACATGAATAGAGGAAATTAAATTACAAGCCTAAAAAAACACGTTTGGAAAAACCATAAATTAATTAAATATGCTCAATTAACTTCCCCAATAGGTAGGTACTTATAAAATTACTAGTGAGCTCGGCAATCGGCATGTCGTTGTCCTGCCCTAAACCCGATTGACCTAAACCATCCGGGCCCACTCAAACATACACACAAAAAACCATCAAAATCAGTCCAGCCATTTCGAGTTTTTGCGAGACTAACGAACAGCAATTCATTTTTATATGTAAGAAGATTTTCCCTAATATTTAAAATTCATAAATAAAAACAAACAAATTAATTACTATGGAATTAAATAAATCAACTCGGAAGTGGAACCTAAAAATATTTCTTTAGCATTTTTTCTTTGATATTCAAAATCCTATAAAAGTAAAAGGCGTCTTAAAGTACGAGATGATTAAACAAGTGGCCATAAAAGTGAGCAGATGTTGTCGACACATGAGTAACAGGGCAGGCGGTATTTTAAGACATTAACAATTAACGGGTAGTTTCCTTTTAGAAGTATGTATACCTACTTAGCGGCAGATATAACATTATGATCGCACATTTTGTTACTTGTTTTCAAGTATTTGTTTGGTTTAATTTAATACTGCTCGTTTACCAATGGTAATAACGTTCTAAAAATCAATCAATAGTGAACGATCAAAATCCTCTTTGAACCAAACAGAATAGCTTAGATGGCTGTTTTGAACCTGCCACTTGACAGTTATTTCGAATCATTGCGAGTTGCGACAATCTTATTTGTGTACGCTCAAATTATTTAGTAAGTAATAGGGTTATTGACTTATGGTACGTGTAAGTATTATACGGTCAAATATTGTGATATTACACTAAAGGTCTTTTAATTTTTCACGGTTCCATTAGAAAGTAAAAAAATATCGATGTATTTTGATAACAAAAGTTTTTTGTTATCAATATACCTATTTCACAGTACCACGAAAAAAAAGCTACCAATTTGGTACAATTTAAACAATCCCGAATAATGCAATTAGCACACTTTAGAAGTAACAACGGGACTCTAAATTCTCTAATCAGATATAATTTTTTCTAATTAACGTTCAACTAGAAGTTGCCGCTCGGCAATAATTACTGTTAAAGTAGGTCCCTAGGTACTTCTATTGAACTAAGAAATTGCCATATAAAATTATTGGAAACTTTGTTAAAAGTGCCTCAGAATGTTATAAGAATTGATTAGGATTTAGTTCTGAACCTACTATCTATAAAATCTACTAATACTTACCTATTATACCTAAATACATATTATGAAAGTTTATAATATGTTTCTAAGTTTGTAAGTCTGTTTGTATGTTTGTTAATTCTTCACGCTACAATGAATTTACCGATTTGACTAAAATTTGGAAAGTAGATAGTTTAAAACCTGAATTAACAAATAGGAATTTTATCCCGAAAAATTAAAGAGTTCCTGCGGGAATAACAAAGCCTTAACCTACGCGGACGAAGTCGCGGGATCATCTAGTGCAGGTAACACATAAAGTTATGTGTGACATATGAAATATACTTATATCTAATTGTCTGCTATTATATTCAATGCTTTAAGTCACGCCATTCTTTTCAATTATACATTTTTCATCGGTCTGCTATTACCAAGTGTTGTAATAAAGCGGCACACTCACCGCGTATTTAAAAACATGGAACTAAAACATAGCGCTGTTGATACGAACAGACTGACGCTCTGTAAACATCACCACTTGCGGTTGAAAAAACAAAAACACCGGAACAGATCGCTTGAAATAATAATATTATAATGGGGAAAGTAGTTTTTGCTTTGGTTAGGTTTGATTTAGTGATGTGTCTAAAGTTTTTCTATGCTATGAGCATAATAAATCAACTAGATGCCAAATTCATAGGGAATAGGCAAAGAACTTCATATATAATCATTAAGCACATAAATAACGATCGAAGAGATTAAATCCACGTATAGTAGGTAATTAAATCCACGAGGACTATGTCGCACCTCGCAGACTAATATTAGTGGTACAATATTGACCATCACCACCGTGCTATAACAGTGCTGCACCGTGCCCATTAACGTCCCACAGCTGGGCCTTCACTCTCATAGGAGAGAGGGAATTAGAGCTTAGACCCATCACGCTGCTCCAATGCGGGTTGGCGGGCTTTAACGACTATATTAGGATCATGTTAGTGATAATAACCGGACACCGCCAACTTCCTAACTCCGGACTAGCACTGAGAATTTCTAGTCAGAAATAACCTAAAATACTTAATTACGGCCCGACCCGGGGCTCGAACCCGGGACCTCGTTGGCTGCTATCTAACATGTTTACCACTAGACCAACGAAGAATTTAAATAACAATTCAATAATAAATGGCATTCGGATAGATTTCCACAATTCTCGAATCCATCCATGCCAATAATAGCCACTAGGTACTAACCGCAACAGGAAAAGTGCAACAGACAAACAAAAACCACTGTAATTACGTGCCGTTGAACTTACCCCGCCACCATTTTACAAATTTATCATATTTATTAAAATGGCGGCCACAATGGATTAATTAGTTTTTGATTTTAATCACAGATCGGAGTTCTTCATCCGTTACGAAATTAAATATCAATTAAGTAGCAAAAGTACTTAAAAGTAACATTTAATTTTATTTAATGTGAATTGTGTTGTAGTTTAAATTTAGAGGTGGCAACACTGGTAATAGTTAGGTGAATCCAGGAAAAAGGTTGATTATATACTTAATGTCACCGTAAGATTGCAAAAACCTTTAGATTGTAATCTAACTAGCGAAATTGTAAACTGTCGACAGATTACAATCTAACTCATTATATTTCGGTAGATTGTAATCTGTTAGGTATATCAACCTGATAAAACCTAAGTGAAACCTAACTATTTAATTATATATGTTGAACCTTAACCTAACCTACAAGAGACACGAAAACGTTAATACAATGAATATTTCAAAAATTGACACTCAGAACATTGAACGGTTCACAATCTGTCGACAGTTTACAATATCGCTAGTTAGATTACAATCTAATGGTTTATAGAGAATTTACCAAAATAGTAGTACGTAACTATATTAATTGACATTGAATCAGCAAAACAGTCACAGATTACAGCAATTTTCAAATTTCCTTTCGCCGAAACTACAGTATGACTAACATGAAACATAGATTAAAGACTAATCGTTTTATGGAACGTGCATTTTACAATTTAGGTACAGGAAAATGTGAGTCACTTTAATAGTGAATAGTCTATAGTAAATAATATGGGCTAACTAGATTTATTAGGTATAATAAAGGAAATAAATAACAATTTAATGTCTAGACTAGACGCTAGACGGATAATAATAAAAGTTTTATGTTTAGAATATGTTAAATATCTATAGGCACCTGTTTAGTAATAATATGGATTTGGGGAAGGCAGGTACTTACTCAAACTTACTTATCTGTGCAAGTGGATAATAATGTAATTACCAAAAAGATTAGACTCCAAAGCCATGTTAAAATTCAGTCAAACACTAACCGGAAAAGAAAAAAAATTCCTTCATCTTTGAAATCCAAGTTTAAATTAAGAACGTGGAACGTCGCGACGGCGTCGGCTAAAGATGGCCGCCTGAAAGGGAGGGTAGACAAATATTTTCCATAATTAGAATAAATCACATCCCCGCTGCGAGTTTATTTTAGTTAGACGGGATTTATTTTATTTTCAGGAAAACTCAGTAAGCCACTTTGATAAAGTTTGTACATACAGCTATTGTTTATGTAGTGTGAGTCGTCTGTAACATCAAACAAATACGTGTTTAAAAAAATTAGTTAATTAATAGGTATTGCTATTTATAAAGAAAAGACGATCATCAATTCAAAAGTCCAACTTATAAATAATTACTTATCAAGGAATTAAATAAATAAATATATGAAAGGAGAAGTAAAACGATTGTAAAAAGTTAAAAAAATATGGAACTTACAGCCTAAAAAATGAATATATTATATGACCATTAACCATATTTTTATTCATTGATAAGATCGGCAAAGACTAAGTAGGTACAGACAATTCACAGACATACTTGTTTACGTAGCTGAATAAGTGTCTATTACCTAAAACGTAATCGTCTCAAAAGGTAATCCAGAGCTCATTCTTCTCCAAAAGTGAATTAATTGGTCAAATTAAGACGTCAAATGTCCTAATAGGCAGTTTAAAAGGCAGGATATTCGTCAGTTGGCCACAATAGCTTCATATAAGGACTCATGATATGATAATGTGGCCACCGATAGGGTTGCCAGATGCTCGGAATTTTTGCAATGTCGGTTTCTAAGTGATAATGGAAGCTTTATTTAGAATTTATTTGTTTTTATAAAACCCAGAAACGGTAGCGCAGCGTTAGCGTAGGGACGATGTTAAAATTACTCCATGTCGAAATGTGAAAGTACCCACTTCATTTTTATCTATTAAAATTTCCCAAAGACTCAATTTCGTCGCAATATGTAGACTGCCGGGAATCGAAAGAAGCTGAACGATTAACTGCTGAGTTTTTTGCCGGCTCTATTCAGTAGACTTTGTTTTACAAACCGATAGAGTCTTGATCTGTCTTTAGAGCATAATATAATGTTAGCATCATCATCATCATCGTTATCTAAACCTATCGCTAGCTTGGATATCCTTAAAGAATGAGGAGGGTTTAGAGCCTGAACCCTTTTCATTATCTATCTCATTCCCTTTTCATCATGTCTCCATGGATTAAGCCACTACACAGGCCAAGGGTTGATTGGCTGACTTCACACACATTTGTGAACATTATGGAGACCTCTCTCCGGATTTTCTTAACGATGTTTTCCTTCACCGTCAATGTTGGCGCAGCTGAACAAGACAAAATTATATTTTTTTGTATCTGGTAGTGGTAGCCCTATTACCCTACCTCAGCCATTATACCTCTAATGACATATTCGTTGCACGGCCGGCGACTTCCACGCGTGAATCACGCGCCATTCAATTTGAAAATCGAATGTTTTGTTTTTAATTTTATGTGTCTACGTGACAAAGACTGATAACGTCAGCCAGCCTATCTAATGATTATAGATTTATGGAATCGCAAGATGTGTCTTTCACCCTGAATACTATTTGTTTTCATGCTTTGGATTATTTCCTCTTAATGGAGAATAAAGACCCTGGTAGGGTCTTTGCTTATGAAATCTAACTAAACCAATTATTTTATGTTGTTCGGTATTTTAGTTTTGATTCGCGAGTAACTCAGTTCTCTCACCGACAGACTCAGGTACGTGATGAAAGGAAGTAACATGAACTTTACCTCCGTCAGTAGGTATTTTTTGAACAGAACAGTTGTTTTTAGGCCGCCATCTTTTACAGAGGTTAATAAAGTAATTACCATAGAACTAAAAGGTATATTTTGACTTATTAATATTAATTTCAAAGCGACTAAATTCTCACATGGAAAATGCTAATGCTACTTACAATGTCTATGGTAATTTGGTAGTGTAAGCAAAGCACTTCTAAACGTGATTCACATTTGAATGATTTACATTCAGATTAGAACTTTACACAACATTGTATTCATAGTGAATGATGATAGATTCTTAAGTTAGGGCTGGGGCCTGCAGGGCGACCGCGTATCTTTTGCATCAATCATTGATACATCGCAATCACCTCTGATTGGCTGAATTTATGGTATTCTTGCTGCGTCAATGGATTTCGTCCAATAGTGGAAGAGTGTTAACCGATCATTGGTGATTGCGATGTATCAATGATTGATGCAAAAGATACGCGGTCGCCCTGCTGGGCAGATAATTAGTGAATGAATGAGTGAGTCAGAATATTTCCTTTTGTTTGATTATAAATAATAATTATATTAAATGAATTACTTACTTACAAATTAAGTAACTCACGACTTATTGACAAGCAATGAGTAAGTTCTTAGAAGAACAATCATAACAAGCTTAAATGATCTGTATTTCCGATTATAGCATGACACACATTCTTGATATTTGATAACGAATTAAAGCATAGGTACAAGTAGGAACTGTTTTGACTATGGCTTATTAAAATATAATATAGTGGGAGTTCCGTGCCATTCACAATTTATTTAAATCTAAAACTAATTTAATACCTTTTTTAAAATTACTAACTTGAAATAATATTTCATGTTTTACTTAATTTTAATTAAAAAAAAAACCGGTAATAGGATTTTTATTTAAAAATGCATACAATCTTCATGAATGGAAATGGAAATTATCTTTTAAACTATACTTTCATCAGATGGTATATTATGGGAGGCTACTGAACCCTAAAAATATAAAAACAAAGGCACAGAATAATATAATAGTACTTACAAAGGCCAATGCCCTAGGTTTAGATAAAAAAATATTATTAACCATTTAATACAGAACGTTATTTCAATTTTCAATTATTATCTATCGTTAGGTAATTACTTTGTGTCCGACTATTGATCACTAACACATCTGATAGGGATAATGAAGTCTAACTCAAGCGAAACTGGTTTGTTTTAGAAATTGATTGAAAAATATCTAGATGTAATAAAAATCGCGAAATTACGGCGAACTTCGTAAGGATCAAAAGTGCTAGAGGTCAGAGCCATAAAATAGCTATAAAAACTCAACTTGTTGATTTTGTGACCCGGCTCGGTGCTGTAGGTCGTCAAAATCCCATAAATCCATACTTAATGTTAAAAATACGAAAGTGTGCCTTTCCATCCGGTTCAATTTTGACCAAATTTCTAGATATTGAACTTGCAGTCGTAACGACGCATACGGGTGGCTAATTTTAGCCCATTTTTAAATTTGATTTTAAAAATTATAATAGGATAATTATAAAAAAATGCAGTTTCGCAGTCTTCAATCAGTGCATTCTAAATTGATCATTCGAAGAGTCATTCACTAAGGTTTTCCAATAATAATTTTCTAAAATAAAAATAATCTCTCCTAGAAACTCAGACAAATATCGTAAAGTATACAGCCAAAGAAAGAAAAATTAGATAAGTGGGTAATTAATCATGTTGTAAATTGTAATCGTGCAAAGTGTAGCTACTGATGATTATGTACTCTAATTAAAAATAAAAAAGTGCATTGTTCTCTTAAATTCTTCTTAGACATCAAGGCAAAGATCGTAAATGGATACAGTCCAAAAAAGAAACGTTTATTTTTTTTTATCGAAAATTGTTACAATAAAACTTATAGCTCAGTTTAACCTTATTATTGCTTTATTTCCGCGCTAATAATAATTATATTCAGGGTCGAGTGGCCTAGTGCTACAATGCATATCAGCCGTATGCGATTGTTAAGCAACGTTGATCCAAGTCGGTCACTTAATGGGAGTCTTTGATAGTCCGAATTTGGCTTTTTCGTTTCCTCAGTGCCTCGGAGAGCATGTTAAGCCGTCGGTCCCGGTTTTTATCACGAACATGTGCTAATAATCGTTAGTAAGTAGTAACCTAAGATTTGAAATAGTACTCTAATACTGAGATCTATAGAGCGTATTTTGACTTGGCTCAGACTTTACTTTTTTAACTTTGAGTAAAGTATGAGCCAAGCCAAAGTACGCTCTATAGATCTCACACTTAAGTCACGTGACAAGTCGTATACGGATGGGCCTGGGAAGTCGGAACCCACTGCATTATTATCCCAAGAAAACACTATGTGATTAATGGAAAGCGACTCACGACCCTTAACAATGAGGAATACGGCACAAAGAGAATAAATAAAATGAGCAAATAGATTTCAGTCCTCAATAAAACAAACACAAATTATTAATCCTTCATTCACAGTTCACACATTCATTAGTGAACGCAATCGCGTAGTGTTCCATATTCGAAAGTGCGATGATAAAATAATAACGGTCGCTAACGGACTCCTCGCTGGCCGCTTCTTTGTAATCATACCTACCTAGTTCCGCTAGTTATCGCATTCGCTTTGAATTGAACCCGACGTAAGGGCAATTATTGTTTTAACAAAACTCGCACCTAGAGAATATTTTGAGGCACGTATAGTTAGACACTTGGTTGAGGTAACATCTGCTCTTAACTTAGGTACCTATTATATTATGAACTACTATTATTATATTATTACTATCCTTGATGAAATAGACTAGAAATGACTAGTTAAAAATCGGTTAAAGAGATACATTTTTGAGTACCGCCGGAACTCTTGAATTTTCCGGGATAAAATGTAGCCTACGTCCTTCCCAAAGATACAACGTATTCCTGTACTAAATTTCATCAAAATCGGTTCAACAAATGGACTGTGAAAGCGTAGCAGACAGACAGACACACTTTCGCATTTATAATATTAGTATGGATTTGTAGCACCACTACTGTGAAATGTTTTTTTGAGTAACATCTCAAATACATAGGCCAGTAGTTAGTATGTACTTTTATACATTTCGTTACAAAGTGGAAGGCAGGTGCATACTATTTACGAATTTAACCAAAACAATAAGTGGCCACATACAAGCATTGCAATTAAATATTAAATGCCATGAGGGTTTTCGAACATGTATCACGATTATTGTTATCATTCGTTCAATGAACTAACCCCTATGACAGCTGGTTGAGTCGTAATCTTGAGATAAAAACTGTATGACACATGCATGTACAAATATTTCTTGGGTATTTGAAATTACTTTGCGTTTAGTCAATGATTAATTAAAACATATAAGTTTAAGGTTTGTAATCGTACTATCATTCTTCATATCATACTTCATACTAATATTATAAATGCGAAAGTCTGTTTGTTTGTTCGTTTATTGGTTTGTTAGTTTGTTCTTCAATCACGCCGCAACGGAGAAACAGATCGACGTGATTTTTGGCATGGGTATAGTTGAGGACCTAGAAAGTGACATAGGCTTTTATCCCGGAAAATTAAAGGCTTCCCGCGGGAATCGAAAATAACTTATACCACGCGGACGAAGTCGCGGGAATCAGCTAGTAAAACATATAAGCTCAAGATTTGAGTAGTTTCAAGAAAAAAGAAAGTGAGTCCTTCTTGCAGTGAAAGAGAAGTAAAAAGAGTAAGTAGGTAGGTATAAGGGTCATCTTCTGCGTTCATAATTCTTTATTCCAGGGGCTTAAAATCCAAGTCACCAATAATAATATGATTGCCGAACTTTGATATAGGAGGCCACCAAAAAGAAAGAAAAGACGAAATAAGTAAGTAGTGTAAGTACATATTCAAAGCAAATTCACAAAAAACTTCAAGAATGTTTGCAATGCACAGGTATTTGGTTCAACCGTGCAAGGGGGTGGCATGGATCAAATGTGACCTAGACCACAGAATATACAATACTAATATATACATATACAATGCTTATACGAAATTTCTTCGGTACCAAAACACTTCATGTCACGAATCACGATATATATTCAAATTTTCATGATTCGCCGTAACCTCAGGGCCGTGGCCTTGTCGCAAAAGCGATAGCTGAGTTGCAGGTCAAGCGAAAACTAATAGGCAAAAAGAAATACATTAAACTAACGTTCTTGAAGGTTGATAATATACACGAAGCAAATAAACCCTTACTATCAGAAGGCGGAGAATATTTGAGAAGTCGTTTAAAAATTGTCAGCACTTGAAAATTATTGTTATGTGCCTGAGTTAATGTATCATCAACATTTTAACCCATCGTGGACTCAGTCCACGCGTCAAGTGCGGATTGGCAGACTACACATTCTGGACAACTCCCAGCCATGCAAGCTTCCTCATGATGTCTTCCTTCATCTAACGACGAAGCAAGTGATATTTAATCGCTTAAAAGGCACATAACTCTGAAAAGTTTTAGCATGTCCGGGAATCAAGCCTTAAACTTCCCGAATAGGAAGCCGAAGTGTTAACCACAAGACGTGGAAGGTATAATACCTTCCACTTATTAGGTATTCTATGGCACTGGGGGCATACTATCATAAATGGTCGATGCTACTATTGCTTAAATCCGTATTATTTTAATACTGTTGACTTTCGTGTTTTACAATTATAATCCTTATTTTAGAGATGTCAAGGTACGTGACATAAAACTTTCATTTTGAGTACTATTGCTTAAGTTTGGCAGTATGGCCCAGTGCTAGGTAGACATCGTTGTTAACTTTTCTCAGGCACGTAACTAAACTGTAAATAATTTTTGATAACTTATTTCTCAACAATGCCGCACTTTCACCGCCTAGGTACCTAACTACCTAGTTGGAAGTTCTAAACAATTTTTTATATCACATTTACAAGATCGTCTGGCCGTCGCCGGTCGAGATGTTAGAAAGCATATCATTTGCTTTGCTCTAATAAAAGCGTAAAAAGTTTTAAACCGTACCATTTTGCTGCTACTGTAATAATAGATCCATGAAAATACCTGCCTACGCAGTAATAAGCACTTTTTTTACCACAACCAAATTCATCGTTTCGCAAAAATAAATTACCTATAATTACACGGAGATACTTAGTACTTACTACTTATTTCATTCTAGGTATTCCAAATTTAAATTATATATAATTTATATTCCAAAATAGTTGCATTTTTCTATTCGTTCATTCATACGTTCGTTCACTGCAAATAAGGTAAGGTCACTAAATAAATAAATAAAAATACACTTTCGCATTTATAATCTAAACTAGCTTCAAACACCTATTTTACCTCCTTAGAGGTTGAATTTTCACCTTTCTTAGCGGATGTCTATTGTCTACGACCTACGTCATACTCGTAGTAGTTATCTGTATTAGCCAAATTTCAGCTCGATTCGTTCAGTGGTTTGAGCTGCGCGTTTATAGATCAGTCAGTCAGTCAGTCAGTTTTTCCTTTCATATATTTAGACTAGCTGATTCCCGCGACTTCGTCCGCGTGGAATGAGCTTTTCGTAAGAAACGTTTTCGTTCGACCGTTTTTTCTCCGTCTTACATTGCAAATCCGACATAAAATAATATTGCGGCTATAAATTAAGATGTAAGCTATCCTATCTTTCAAGTTGGATCAAAATGCACACGGTGTGTAAATTTAATTTAAAATCGGTTAAGTAGTTTAGGAGTCCATCGCGGACAAACAACGTGACACGTGATTTATATATATTTAGATATATAAAATATTAGTATGCCTGCTTTGTGGCTGTACACTACAAAGCCTGAAAGGTTTTCGCAGAGTCAGCGTCGGCATTCAAATATCGCCAAACAATCAGAATGTGCTTTGTAAATTGTAGCACATCGACAATCTACTCGTACGTAGGAATTTAAAAAAACGTGTAGGTATGTAAGCGAATTATTGTATGTAAAAACTAAGCCTATTAAAGGTATTTCGTTGGTTATTACGGTCTATGTTATATGTAATTAGTATATCAGTCGCTTTATCCTTGCTTGCATCATGGATATAAACATGGGATACTTTATATCCTGAGAAAACATTATACAGGAACAAATGTATCCTACGGGATTTGAAAACCGTTGTCAAGCGGAAATAAATAGATACAGAAAAATCTCACTAATCCGACACTGTTAAGAACCAGAGGGTGCCGGATTATTCGAAATTCGAATGTTCGAATAATTGGATTATAATAGAAAAAATCATAATAAATAAAATAAAGAATTTCATAAAGAGAATACGATATATTTGTAATAATATTCTAAACGGCTTTTTATAACAGCTGTAACATATCTCACAAGTCACAACTAAATAATTACATAGTTTTACAATAGAATACAATAATAACATAGTGTAGAGGGGCGAGGGAGGCGTGTGCCGGATTATTGGACGTATCGGTCTATTGAAGTCCCGGATTAGTGAGATTCTACTGTAAATACTAAATACTTAAAAATATACATCTCCCTTGTGTAAGCTCTACACAAGTGAGATATACATTTTTATTTAAGTATCTATTTATTTATTTGCACTTTATTTCTTGCTGGTTATTTAAGGTGCAAAGGCAGTTTCTAAATAGCTTAATTTACAGTTTATTATCGAGTAGTAGGTACTGTTGGTAGGACCATTCTGTATCTGCCATCATAATACCTAGGTAAATAAGTAAGATAGCGCTATTTAAACACAGTAAATAAAAGTAAAATCACATTTCATTTTGTAAGAAATTGAAACTTCAGGAAGAACAAAAAATAGCATGGAGTCGAATGTGTCTCAAGTTTCATAATAAGTAGGTACATTTTTTGTCATCAGTTTAATAATAGAATGAGTGAATAATATTTTGAAGATTGTGTTTTATCTTTAGTCACCAGTCTTTGAAATTGAAATTTGAAATATGAATCAATAAAAGAAAATATAATTTCTTCAATCAACGGTCCACCGTCTCTGTTGATTTTGGGATATTTATTAGCAAAATACATTGCCAAAAGCCGTTTCTGTTTATGATAACAAGTTAAATAAGGTACAGTAACTGTGACTAGACTATAACTACTACTCGGGTAATTTTGAAAAAATGACATAAGTAAGTACTTAATGCTTATTGTAGTACCTACTACTTACTATTCCTTATTTCAATCAAATACTTCAAAAACAACTAAACCTATAGGATGGCACAATTAATTATGAGGAAAATGACAAAATTCCAAAACCTAGTAAAAACGTAGGGTATCAATAAGTTTTAAAACGCTTGGAAATTTCTAAAATTTCTGAATTGAAAATAACGGTAGCTTCTTCATTATAAATGTTATTATTTAAAATTTATTGTAGTTACACTTCAGTTTAAAACCCGAACAAAACAAATCGAGTAGTCAAACAAAAAGTTTCAATACACGTAACTGAAAAAAAAGAACGTTGCGAATTTTGAAATTCGAATTTTAAAAAAAGTCACTCACCTTAGCTCCAATCTGGTTCCCGCACTGTCCGGCTTGTAGATGCACAATTTCCCTCATATTTATTTAGTTAATGTGTATAAAATAACTTATGTTAATAGTTTGAACTGTTATTTTGATATCACGGCAGCTAATGGACAGCCCGCCTTGTTACCGGCTGAAGCTCGAGTGAGGCGACAGAGGAACGCTTCAAGTGAACGGGAAACAAATGATGACGCTCGGGGTGAGAATGTGGCCGTACTTAAAATTTACCCATATTTAAGGGTGACTAACTTAGTTTTGTTGCATAAATGTCATGTCTTTCTCATATTATGAAATCTATAGAGGGTAGTTCGAGTCGCTAAGACTATATAATCAATTTAGCTTGGTTTAGTATTTAGTGTCTATATATTAAAAAAAAAGATATTATGTAGTAGGGGTCCACATAAGATCTGCTTCAAATTTCGAACCCTCTGATGTAAATCTTTTGTACTTATTGATCCCTTGATGATTTCAAAAGACCTATGACCTAAAAGAGCTATGACATTAGTCACGATTTATTCAAATATTAAATTAAAAAAATTAACATATTTAATTAATTTGTAATTGGTACAATATAATGTGCAATATTATGCATTATTTATGATCAGTTTATTTGAATACAAAAACATTCGAATGACAAGTATGTCTGTCTGTTCTTACTATTTCATGCCCTATTCGCTTACGCCTTACCCGATTTTAATCAAATTTGGTACATAGACAGCTTGCAATCTGGAAATGGATACCGGCTAATCCCCAAAAATCATTCCACGGAATTAGAATCTAAATCTACTCAGACGAAGACAGTAAATAAATAATATTCAGTGATGTTTATTATAACTAGTTCTAATAGGGTAAATGAATAGTCAAGGATGGCCACACCGCGTTTGTGATTCACCACGAGTCTGCGAGTTCATGCGCCGGCCGCCGACATAACCATAAATTAATTCAAGGCCCATCTAATTGCAGTGAAGATAACTTAACGCTTTGTCCAGTGTCTTGCCATAGCCAATATCCGATAACCGCACTTTCTCTTCGATATTTATATTTAGTGTAATGCACTACTTTTTACTGAGCGCTGACAGCCCAATCGTTGAGACTTTGCAGTTCGCACTCGAGGAATACAGGGTTCGAAACTCAAAATTTTCGGAGCTATGTACATACATTTTAAATTATGCACTTAAATAATAACTTTCTTTAATTGTGAAGGCAGGAATTGATCAAACTATAAAATAAACTAAAATCTAAATTAAAAACCAAAATCTTAAATCGTTAAATCCTCATCGAAACCACCGCTATGAGGCAAATTGTCCAAGATGCTGGCAGCATTGGTCAAACTTATTCTTTGACCAAGGTGCCAGCTCTTGGATCCTTTTCTAGACTCGATAACCTTTTGGGTTAGAATTCATTTAAACTTACATTTCAAGTATTAAATTACCCGAACAAATAAAAGTTAAAGATGCCACTAATAAAAATCTGTGGTTTCTTGAAGACTTGGCTGCATTGTCGGTTAGTTTTCTTTTAAAGAAAACTACAAGTAAAACCAACAAAATAATATAATAACCCTAGAATCTAGATGATGCCCGCGACTTCGGTTTAAGTTTTTTTGATTCCCAAGGGAACTCTTTAATTATCCGAGATATAGCATGTCCTTCCCCGGGATATAATCTATCACTGTACCCAATTTCATCAAAATCGTTTGAACAGATGGACCGTGAAAGCGTAGTAAACATACAGACACATTTTCGCATTTATAATATTACAGTATGGATAGTATGGATTTAAAGGTAAAAGTAAAACCAACAAGTTAATATCATAACATTTGCTAAATAAATATGAAATCAGCAGAAGAGAAGTTTATTCCAATCAGGCAAGTAGGTGTAACAGCGATAACATATTTTGTGACGGTGTAAATATTGGACAAAGCTACAGATTGGCTTTATTGCTTTACATATTATCTCCCTTTCCCTTGGCTTCCCGCCACTAAGTCTGGGTACTTTTTCCCCGGGCGGAACTATCGATCGATAAACTTTCACTCAAATTATCTTGAAAGGAAGAATAAGATACAAAAATAATATTATATCCTGGACCGGTAGTAAATCTATACTATAATATTATAACTGCGAAAGTTTGGATGTATGGATGGATTGGATGTTTGTTACTCAATCCCGCCAGAATGGCTGAACGGATCTAGATGAAATTTGGCGCAGAGATAGATTATAGTCTAGAATAACACATAGGATACTTTATCCCAGAAAATTAGTTAAAAGAGTTCGACGTCCAGAGATCGACATGACCTAAGGATCTCGTCATGACATCTCATGTTTTCACATACCATGATCTTGCGCCAATATTTTCCAACACCTCAAAATCTTAAGGCTTCAATAGGCTGGGCATTTACAAGATCCACCAAAAAGATCATGACGTCACAGTCTGATGGGCGACGATCTCGCGGTTGGCAAAGCTGGATTGATGCAGTGGACCGAGATGCAAAAGCTATCGGATTGCTAAACTGGAGGCCACATGCAAGAGATAGAGACAGATGGAGAAATCAACTGGTGCAGGCCCGGGCCTACAAAGGGCTGTAGCGTAGCGCCAATGATGATGATGATCTTGACCTTGATGATAATGATCTTGCGCCGCTTGGATCCAACGCAACGGCTCCCTGCCACTCGTTGGGTTTCATCCATCCTCCATCTCTTGAGGGGTCGGAAAGCACTAATTTGGTGCTGGAATGGTAACCTCGTACCGTGCGAGATCACAACTCCAGAACCAAATTTAACAGTCAGAGATAGACAGACAGACACATTATCGTATTTATGGCTAGATGATGCCCGCGACTTCATCCGCGTGGATTATGATTTTTGAATCCCGCGGGAACTCTTTAATTTTCCGGGATAAAATGTAGCTTATGTCCTTCCCTGGGATACAAACTATCCCCATACCAAAATCGGTTGAACAGTTGGTCCGTGAAAGCGTAGCAGACAGACAGACAGACAAACTTTTGCATTTATAATATTAAGTATGGATTAGGGTGTGGATTATGGATTGTCTGCGATAAAAGAAAATATAGACATCATCGTCCCGTAACAGTTTAGCATTGGGAAGTCGCCTATAATATCATGCATCTATCTGATAAAACCTTTTAGACTAAGCTGCGGACATCCGCAAATTTAAGATTAAATTCTAAACTAATAGCCTGAGTATAAAAATAATGATATACATAATCATTTCTCATGACATTACCTATTCATACAATATTCTTTTATAATATATCTCAATGAAAGCTAACTGTACTCGCACCGGATTTATTTAATGATTCTCAAACAATGGCCATTCGCTAAATCACGCCATTTTCACTCACAATTTGACAGCAGCGGTAGGGCTGCCTGTAGAAACAATTAAACTCCCGAAAATCTTCTAAAACTGATTTTAGCTGTGCGAGTTGTTGATTGATTGAGTTATCATGAATGAGTCATGAATGCTCGTATTTAAATACGGATGCTTAAAACATTAAGTTTTGAGCCCACCGTTTTGACCCATCTTCGTCATTTTAAGTTGAGTGAGTATATGCCTGTCTCTAATGAGTTTTTAAATAAATTGAAGATTGTCCTGTGGGAAAAAACTGGCCTTTTTCTTTCCAATCTTTTCACAAAGACGTACATGTGTAACCGACAATCCAAGCAATCAATGTCCATAAACTGAATGGTCACCATCAGATAAGAAGTTAATAATTTTAATAATAATTTTAAAAATAGCACACTCAAATTGTCCACAGCCCTGAGTCCGCCTAGAACTTGACTGCACGCATTAAAAAGTAATTCTCCGTACCAAAATGACGATTGGCATGAGATTAGAGGGACGATAAGAAATAAAACAATAATGAACTTAATACCAGTGACTTCGTGGTAAATAATCGATTGTCTGACATTTGGATACTTTTGATAAACAATTTTTGACTAGATGATCGCAATTACGAAGCGATTACGGCTTCGGCCGAGGCTAGTTACTTACCACTCTACCGGCAAAGACATGCCGCCAAGCGATTCAGCGTTCCGGTACGATGCCGTGTAAAAACCAATTAGGGGTACGGGTTGAATATAATTGCCATACCCCTAACAGGTTAGCACGCTACCATCTTAGGCTACATCATCACTCCCCCAGGGGCCATACTGCAACGCTTTAAAGCAATAGGTACTTAAAAGCAATATTACTCAAAATGACAGTTTGATGTCACGTACCTTGACGTTCTTAAAATAAGGATTTTATTTGAGAATCAAACGAACTTACCTTGTGATGTTTGATATCTAATTATACGAGCGTCTTGACCGAAGATGATTACAGTTTACATGCAGCAGTACGCCAGATTATGCTGTCCTAATCACACTTTTAGAGTTATTTTTCCAATATAATACTTTATTTTATTTTATTTTTATAAATTAGTCGCTTTTTTGACTTCAGACTACGTCCCACCACTATAATTTCTCCCCGCCATATTGAATCCTGTCTTGTTTCATTTTTTAGAGCCTTATTTTTTCGATAGGTCTAGGGATTTTGACAAAAACAGGGTGGGTGGGTTTGTAATCATCTTCGGTCAAGACGCTCGTATAATTAGATATCAAACATCACAAGGTAAGTTCGTTTGATTCTCAATTATACTTCGCATCTCTCCCGAAGATGATTACAGTTTACATGCAGATGTTTAGAGCATCGAAAAAATACAACAATATTACAACACGATCATCATTATTTATTACCTGATCGTTATGAATCATTGTATACAATAGTTATTAAAAAAATAAATGAACTTTATATATAACTGGGAAAAAGAAAATTATAGTAAACATTTACATTTTTGATCAAACAGAAATCAACGTTACTTATACATATTAATAATTAATTAATACAATTAGGTAGATATTTATTCAATAATACTGTTTCGAAATAGTGTGTCTGCAAATTCAATTTGACCTGGTTTTAATACTTCTTTATTGTAATATTTTAGAAATACATTTGAAGATTCAGTCCAGCCTGCTGCTTTTCGGATAATTTCGAGATTAACACCTGCCCTGTGAGCAGCTGATGTTGACGCGTGTCGCGTGCTGTGTGCGCCGAAAAATGATATGTCTATGCCACTTTTTTCTAGGATGGACTTAACCCAATGAGATAAGGTCTGGGACCCTACCTGTTTGTGTGGTTTTTGATAACTTATGAACAAAAAATCACCTTGTGCACGTAATGAATTAGTCCTTTCCAAATAATTTTTGAGACACAAGGCTGGACAAATTTGAGGTTTTTCTTGAATATATGGTAAAACAATGATTGGCGGAAAGACATTTGGCCTTGAGGTTTTTACGAGATTATCTATTTTAATTTTAATTTTATCGGGTTCCAATGAAATATTTTGAACTTTTATAAAACTAAGCGTCTGCATTCTTTGTGCAGATGCTAATGCCAAAAGTGTTATAGTTTTTTGAGAGAGGTCTTTTAGTGAGATCAGATCGTTGGGGTAAGAGGTATGTAGATAATTTAAAACTAAATTTGGGTCCCAAGTGGTATCATATTTCGGCGCTGGGGGTTTTGTACGGTAAACGCCTTTAAAAAACCTTTTTACGGTGTCATGACATGTAATTTCCTGGCCTAATAGAGTAGATAGTGCAGAACGATAGGTATTTAATGTACTATAACCAGCACCTGAATTAAATTTTTCTGTCAAAAATTCAATCAGCTGTGTATTATTTGAATCACAATAATTATAACCTTTGTTCTTACAAAATTTCCACCATGACTTTAAAGATAAGTTATATTGATTTATAGTACTATTAGAGAAAGAGGCCATTACTATGTCGAGTGACGCGTTGGGGACTCCGCGTCTCAGGAGCGACTGCCTGATAATTTCCCTGCCATCAGGGTCAGATCCGCATGGAGAGGATGGTGCTCCCTGGAAGGACAGATTAGTAGGTTTTTATCAGGCTGAAAATATAATATTTCGGAAACCAGCAGGTTGGTCCATATCGGATACCAGGGTTGAGTGGGCCAGTATGGAAGTACCACAACGCCCTCTGCCTTATCGCTTTTAATTTTGTGTAAAACTTTAGAGATAAGGCTAAACGGTGGAAAGGCATAGAAAAATATGGTTTTCCATTTGAACGTAAATGCATCAACAATTTCAGAATTTGGGTCTAATTTCCATGAAGCGTATCTCTGACATTTGTTATTTTGATTACTAGCAAATAAATCAAATTCAGGTATGCCGAAATAATCTTTTATTTGACGATACGCGTAGTAAGCCAGTTCCCATTCAGTGTCCGTATTAAACTTTTGACGAGATTCAAAATCTGCGACTACGTTCATATTTGATTGGATGTATGACGCAAAAATATGTAAATTTCGATTTTCGCACCATTGCCATATGTCACGTGCAATTTTATTTAGATGTGTGAATTGTATTCCACCCATTTTATTTATATAGGCGATAGCTGTGGTATTGTCTATTCGTAATAAGATATTGCAGTTTTTAAGTCGTGACGCAAAAACTTTGAGGCTATAAAAGGCTGCAAGTAGCTCAAGAGTATTTATGTGCAATGCTAGTTGCAAATGATCCCAGTGGCCGCGAGCTGTCTCGTCGTTACAAGCTGCACCCCAGCCCGAACGCGATGCGTCACTGTACACTACTAGTGAATATTCTTCATATTGAAATGAACAACTTGCAGAATCAATGTGATCCCTCCACCATAGGAAATCATTTTTTAAATGTACCGATAAGTTCATATATTTATTGTAGTTTTCGGAATAGTTAAGTGCCAAGAACTTTTCTCTTTCGAACATTTTAGTATAGACCCACCCGTAGTCGACAGCCGGGCATGCCGATGTTAACAAACCAACATAACTAGCTAATTTCCTGATCGTACATCTTTTTGTATTTAGTAATTCGATTGTAAATAACTTTATACGTTTTTTCTTATTTTCTGGTAAAGTTAAGCACATTTTAGACGAATCAAAGAGAAAGCCCAGAAATAAACATCTTGTTTGTGGGCAAATTTGACTTTTTTCATCGTTGATTAAGAAACCTAATTTTAAAAGTAAATTCTTGGTTGTTTCTACATTATCTACACAGCTGTTAAACGAATTTCCGATGCACAGGAAATCGTCAAGAAAATTTACTGATAAATATCCTGATGAACGTAAATAGTGAAGGACCGGTTTTAATAATTTTGTATAAACATATGGCGCAGTGCAAAGTCCAAACGGTAAAACGTTAAATTCAAAAATATTATTGTTCCATTTAAACCGAAGATATATTCTATCACTTTCAGCAACTGGTAATAAAAAGTATGCATCTTTTAGGTCTAAGGTGGCCATAAAACAATCTTTATCAATCAATTTTAATGCGGTACGATGGTCTTCCATTTTGAAGTGATTGACACGAATAAATTTATTTAATTTTTTTAAATTCAAAATAAAACGATATTTTCCGTTAGGCTTAGGAACTGCAAAGATTGGTGATATGAATTGTTTTTCGGACGGAATACAAGTCGATATGTAATTTGATTCTAATAATTCTGTAATGCAATCATTTATTATGTCTATTTCTTTGGGAGAATATGACCTACTTTTGACATCCATTTGACATGGAGCACTAGTAAAGGGAATTTTATAACCTTTAATCCAAGACAAGATAGTTTTATCATTGGTAATATTAAGCCACTCGTGAAAAAAATACTGGAGTCTGCCAGCGATAGGTAAATGCATATCTGTATTATGTACCTGTGGCGAAGCAGCTAGCGGCGTCGTTGTTGTGCGTACGACCTCGAGCGGTGATTCGTCGTCGGAACTGGCGCTCGGCGGTGATTGCGCGGCACTTGTGCTGACGTTCGAGGCGGCGGCGGCGGCAGCGGTGGTTGCAGATACTGACCCGGGTACACTCGCGTCTCGGCGGCTGGTGCCCGCGGTGCCCCCCGTGCGTTTAAAGCTCCCTGGTTTCGAGTCGAAGTGCTCGCCTGTGACCTGAACTGGTTAGGTTTCAACTCTGAAGCGGAGGTTGAAATAGCCTTTGATGATTTTAGGTGCTCAGATAGATTAGAGCCAAACAAATGGGTATCTATTTTCGTATTTTTTAATATATCTCGCTTTTGTTTGCTAATGCAATTAACGATAGCATATCGCCTCGAGAGAGATTCTCTGTAATGGGTGTCGCATAGCAACCGCCCCGCGTCACTCAGCATTTTTATAATTTCTTGAGGAACAGTATCTTTATGTTTCAGACTCAAGCCAAGTGCTTTGCCGATTGCTGAGAGACAATTTGATATTTGATTTTGTTTTTGTTCGCTATATAAATCCCTCTTGACGTTAATCTCCGATAATGCCGATTTTGTCTCGGGATTTAGAATGGGTGCTTTCATAGGTATATGCACAATTTTCAGCAGGTAAATATTTTTTTAGAAGATCTATCTTTTCTTCTTTAAGCAATCCGTTAGTTAAAATATGTTTCCATCGTGTGGCCAAATCTTTGTGTATGTTTTCTCCGAAAGGCTTGTCTTGGGTTGGGTCTGAGCCCAATAGCTGTAAAATCTCTGGATCTAATTCGTCATTCTCGTCAGTGATCTGTTCTCCTATCAATGTCTCAGCTGGAATCTCGTCTGTAAAGCCGTACCGTTATGTAAGTATTTAGTTAATTTTTGCTCTTACAGGGAAATCTCACACACGCTATGCGTCGGAGGGCCTAGTTAAACTAGGTAGGTGGGTTTATCCACACGCAATATATGCCGGGATAGTAATTTCCACACACGATATACGTCGGGATATAATATTATGTTAAAATATAGTCAATAATACAGAAAAACTTATTTCTAACCAACCACGTGTTTTTTTTTTTTTTTAGAGGGTAAGCAGATATAAAGAATGAATAATCATAACAATTGTTAGTATTCACTGGGTAAAATGATGAATGGGTTTAAATTTCTAATTTTTTAATGTAAATGAAATATTTCAGTCTTACCTTGTATTTTCGCGTGACTCGCTATTTCTTCTTCGTGATTACCGCGTGACAATGAATCATCATGGCATACATGGTCGGATGAATCGTTGGATGCCGAAGATGACGATGATGATGACCTGATTCTCCTCCTTCTTTTAGCTAATTTTTTTAACACTCTTTCGACTATGTCACGTTTTCTTTTTCCCATTTTTTTTTTTTTTTTTTCTAATTTTTGTTTGGGCGTGTGACTCGGACGACACAAAAATACGTAATGAAACAAGACAGGATTCAATATGGCGGGGAGAAATTATAGTGGTGGGACGTAGTCTGAAGTCAAAAAAGCGACTAATTTATAAAAATAAAATAAAATAAAGTATTATATTGGAAAAATAACTCTAAAAGTGTGATTAGGACAGCATAATCTGGCGTACTGCTGCATGTAAACTGTAATCATCTTCGGGAGAGATGCGAAGTATAATTTTTAAACAAGAATGAAACAATGGTGATATCGCAGCCAAAGTTTAATAAATAAAATGAAAAAAAAAACTTATAATACGTATGCGACCACCCGAAATATACTAAGCCTAACGGTAAAGGAGAGATTTTTCTCCATTACAAGAATTTTAATGATGTCTTAAAAATAGTTTCCATTAAAAATAACAAAAGCCGTCAAATTGGTGCTTTGAATTCGTTTTTTTAATTTAAGCGACTCCACATCCTTTATTATCCCAAATTGAAATTTCATAATGGACACCCTAGATTCTTCGATTTTTATTATAAGGAAGTTAAATTGTTTTTTTTTTCATTTTTAAAGGGAATTGTCTATCAGTTTGTGCCTTCCTGCTTTGAAGGATCTGCCTCGCTGGTCTAGTAGTTAGTATGACTGCAGCGAAGTCCGGGGTTCGAGTCCCGGGTCGGGCCATAATTAAATGTTGGGTTTTTCCTCCTGACTAGAAATTCTCAGTACTAGCCCGGAGTTAGGAAGTTGGCGGTGTTTCACCCCCGTGCCTCGGAGAGCACGTTAAGCCGTCGGTCCCGGTTATTATCACTAACATGATAATAGTCGTCGTAGCCAACCCGCATTGGAGCAGCGTGGTAGGTCTAAGGCTCTAATTCCCTCTCTGCTATGAGAGTGGAGGCCTGGGCCCAGCAGTGGGACGTTATTGGGCTGTAGTGGTCGTGGGGTATTTGACAACTAGTCAAATCAGCAACTTTTTTCAAACGTCAAAACACACGCTTAGTATGGGATCTTTTCGGCTAATACTTACCTACTTGTGACGTCATCAAAAGTCAACGCACTTTTTTACTTCAATCGATAGTTTAGCATGGTTATCAATAATGCCCCCTGTAAAATTAACAGGGGACGTGGATATTACGCCTTTTGGCAGGTCCTCTATCAGCATTTAGGTTATTAGTTTTAAATAGGTAATAAAAACCTGCATTTAAGCCATATAAAATTTTGCCTGCATTTTTGCAGCGGGAAAATTTCACAATCTCATAGGAAATCAGAACTGTACGCGTACCTCTAGTACCTAATTAATAATACTAAAATAATTTATTTTTGACATAGGCAACAACAATCCTATTAAAAGGTTAATGTAAGCCATAACTGCTTAATTAAATAGGTTTAGGTATTTAAAGTTATTTCCACCCATAAAATAGACAAGCAAATAAACGAACTAAAACAGGGAATACCTACCTAGTTGGTTGGCGCGGCGCCAAAAAGGTCGTCGACCCCCGGACGACTTGTCCCGGGAATGTTTGGCGCGCGTCCTGACAACCTGTGACTCAGTAGCACGTCTTTGATTCTGTTACCAACGCTTCGGAGACAACTGTCGCCGCACTATATTATATACTTACTCGTAAGTCAAAGTCAAAATACTTGAATATTATAATATCGTTATTAATTAATATAATAGTAGGTATAGACTAGGGTTGTGACGGAACCTCGCCTCCGCTTCCGCAAGAAATGATACCTCCGCTTTCGCATCCGCCTCCACCGTTTTTTTGCGGAGTTGTAACGGAGGTTTATTTATGTTGACTTACAATACGAGAGGTACAAATCGAAGCAGGAGACGTTAGTTACACCATTACAACAAGCAAAAAGGCAACTGTCCTAAGAAGAATCCTCAAAAAAAAAAGTGGGATTCATCGCATCCTAGAGCACAGAAAATGGACGATGTGATCAGAGAAATCCACCTCCGCCTCCGTTAACAGCTTCGCATCCGCATTGGCAAAGCCCCTTCACCTTCGCATGCGCCTCTGCTTAAGCTGAAAACGCCTCCGTTAAAACCCTAGTACAGACCCACAAACATAGAGTTAGAGTTAGTATATAGTACTATTATACTAACACACACACACAACACACACACAACACAGGCAACACAGGTTAGCCCGCTACCATCTTAGACTGCATCATCACTTACCATCAGGTGAGATCGCAGTCAAGGGCTAGCTTGTAGTGGATAAAAAAAAAAAAAAAAAAAAAAAAACACAGTAAACCGTATGAAGGTTTAATTATACAAAGTTTACGACGAGTGATAGAGATAATTAACTACGGTATCTTGAAAGTTAGAACCATATTTACTACGGGGAGGGTTAAAACTAAAGCTCCAAACGCTAGCTGACGTTCCAAACGCACCCTGGAGGAGAGCCCATAAGTATACTTATCTCTAGAGTCCAGACCTACTTACTTATACGAACTTTCCTATAATATTATGTTTTCGCAGAAAGAGTAAATTAATTTAATTTTTATCACGCTAAACTACCTACCTATGTTTATATTGAAATCCAGCTTCAGTCTAAACATAGGTAGATTGGGTACCAAGTTTGCAGTTTATAGCCTAGTACCTATATTTCGGGATAAACAAACATAATTTTATAGGTTAACTACCTCCGTTTCGTTAACCCCTATATTTTTATGGTTAATCTGTTTTTGTTTATGTTAGCAATGTTTCGCGCAACGCATGTTTTCTAGTTATTTATTTATAGTTAAACTTTGTGTTAAATTACTGAGGCTATAGTACTGCCAACGCTTAAAGCATTAATGTTTCATTATTGTAGACTTTTGTGTTTTGGAATTATAATCCTTATTTTAGGAACGTCAAGGTACGTGACATCAAACTGTCATTTTGAGTAATATTGCTGAAGTATTGCTTTATGTGTTGGCACGTTACACGTACTATTACCTATTATTAATATCTGTAGTAAGTATGGCCCTTGGTCAAGGGCGTGTCAGAGCTTGCATAAAGTAGGGTTCCGTACTCATGGCTCGTTGCTAAATCTTTAAGGCGGCATCTTTTTTTCTCTCCCGCACATTATTTACCTGCCTATGACCTGGTGGGAGGCTTCGGCCGTGGCTAGTTACCACCCTGACGGCAAAGACGTGCCGCCATAAACGAATTATTTTCCAATGCCGTGTAGAAACCGATTAGTGGGTTTATTAATTAATATGTATAACTGCCATACCCCTAACAGGTTAGCCTGCTACCATCTTAGATTGCATCATCACTTACCATTAGGTGAGACCGCAGTCAAGGGCTAACTTGTAGTGGATAAAATAGAATAAAAGGACATTTATGTAAAGTAAGTCGGTACATAATATTATTATACTCTTAAATCCCTTAGTTTATTTGCTGTTACTGGTAGTATTTTCTACAAAATATTGTTTAATGCAAAATATATATTATTGATATTTAAGTATGTAAATATATGCAATTCTTAATTTAGGAATGTCGTTCTGTTTACATAGAGATAATTATAGAGCATGGCTGTTTTTAAGGTAAAATAGCTTAAGTTTGATTTATTACAACGTATTTAAAAGGAATGATTTTCAATATTACATTTTGCTATGTCATGACAAATTATAGTACAGTATGATTATCTACTTAATACTAATTATATTTAAATATTATGATAGTTATCCTGTGTTGTGTTACAGGCGAAATGCGAAATCAGCTAAGTGTAATAACGCCTAGTTAATGGGGGTAGCCAGGCAATCTTTTTTACACTTTAACACTAGTCACTAATAAAAAGTAAATAATTTTTTTCATCGTAAAAGACACAGGAGAGTCTTACAAAAATCATGTTTCTTGTATGGGTTCTTTTATTTTATTTTTATTGTTATCATACCTATTACATAGCGGCAATTAGGCACAAATCTCAACTGTCTATGAGTGTGTAGTGTATGTGCGAGTGTGTGTGTATGAGTACGTTTGTGTGCTTACTGCTTACTTGATACGTTGAAGCCCTCAGTGCAGTCTGTAGAATGCACTCAGGAGTCAGGGCTAACTAAGTTGCAATAAAAAGTTCGCTTTAGTGAAATTTCAAGTCACTAGTACCTACCACAGTATTGGTATCTTAGTACCGAGAATATGACCTGGGCGTTCAAGCTTAAAAATAAACTTGCTACTAAGCAAGCAATACTGTGGTACTAGTGACTTGAAATTTTTAACAGAGGTTCCCTATCAAATGTAGACAGAGAATAAGGCCGGATTTTGAGAAAATCCCACAAAAGGTAAATGGGTGATCACTACCCACTAGTCAGTACTTAGTATAGTAGGCAGTAGGTATCTTCCTACCTAATTTACCTATCTCAGTGTAATACCACTATTATTCTGAGGTAATATTAGCATAGACATAATATTTCTGTGGTTAATATTGTAATACTAGTATCAATTGAAAGTTCTTCTTGTAGTAATCGAACAAATCCTATATTTTAGTAGGTAGGTAAAGGACCTATAAGTCGAATTTTGATCCCTGAAGTTTATCTTTTCACCATATATTATAATAACGAACCTTTGAGATTTTGGTAAATTCTTTCTGTTGAGTTTTCCATCAGACATGTTTTAAATGCATGGTTACTTATTATTCTTAAAAGAAAAAACTTATTATAAAATGTCCGTTAAATTGCATCATAATTACTTAACCCATCAGCATAATTGAAGTGCGTTTTATAATAATTACTAGGTACAATATAGAGATTTATTTATCTCGGAACACTGATTAAACTAGATGGATATTTTCTTTTACTGCCTAGGTCACACTCATTAAAGGTCAGTTATATGTAAAAGATTAATAACTAATTTATTAATACTTACTTATTATTTACAAGATGATGCCCACGACTTCGTCCGCGTGGGTTATGTTTTTTTATTCGCACGGGAACTTCTATATTTTTCGGGATAAAAAATATTCATGTCCTCCGGCGGGATACAACCTATCCCTGTACCAAATTTCATTAAAATCGGTTGAACAGATAGGCCGTGAAAGCGTAGTAGACAGACAGACACACTTTCGTATTTACAATATTGGTATGGATGATTAATAAATAGTTAATCTATCAACACTTATAGACGGGCAAGCATTAAAAAAACGTAACTACTAGTATACATAATTTGGTTGATTTTATTATCTTACTAATATTACAAATGCGAAAGTTTGGATGGATGTGTGGATGGGTGTTTGTTACTCAATCACACCCCAACTTCAGAACGGAACCTAAAAAACCTCAATCTACGCGGGCGAAGTCGCGGGCATTAGCTAGTAATAAATAAAATTGTATGCCTATGATAATAATATATTATAATTAATTAACCCATATAATTTTTTTGTGTATGGGCAAAAGTTCATATTATATCAGGTCGTATCTTCTAAGACCGCTAAAATCTAGACCTCATCAGCGATAAATCCTAGAAATTCTAGAAGGTTTCAGAATGTTCTCGAAAGTTCCAATTCTTTCCTTGATACAAAATGGTTTAGAACAACTCAATATTATATTCATCCACAGGCGATCGTGGAATTTTCCTTATGAAATTTAAAATAAATTACTCCATTACGGTTTGTTTGCTTTTCGGTTCAACGGTTCTCTCATAATTTTCATTTTGCCAAAATAACTTTTTCCCTTGCCTTTAAGAGCAAGCAGGAGCTAAATATGTAATAATAAAAATAAATTAGTGAAGGCTGAATAAGGAGCAAAAAGTAGAAGGAAATATTGAGTAGTGACAAGACAAATCATTCATAATATCGTTAAAATATATTAGGGTGACCAGGATTTTAAATATAGCAGATCAAAAATATATTCACCCTCAAAATGTAAACAATAATATTCATTATAATTCACTATGCTCTTAGATCCGCCCACCTATTGATTAACGGCCGAAGTTAAAAATAGTTATTAATATCTTATTCTTGAATGTTCTTATTTTATAAATGACTAGCTTTTGTCCGCGACTTAATCCGCGTGGACTACTCAAATCCCAAACCCCTATTCTACATCCAACGTCAGCTTAAACCACTGGGTGGTAGAGTTTAAAATGTAGGATTTCTCTGTAACATGGGCAAAGTTTTCAAAGACGAAAAGTTTTCAGAAATTCTGCTCAAGCAAAGGCTAGCTGGTTCCTCGTCAGTCAAGATTAATGGACGCCCTATCATATAGGTATCTCATTAATTTATATTATAGACTTGTTTACATTTCACATTGGACAGAAACGTTGACTATTCTCGACGTTCGGACCCGGAGATCTGTTGTGCAATTTTCGAATAAAACTTGTGCAATTTTCTAACATAAAAAACCCTGTGGTTTCGGCACCAAAAGTGAAAAGTTTTGATACCTAATAGCAAATGTAGTGATAGTTCTAAGCGACTTTTTGGATTTATAGTGTGGTTTTGTGCTGGAAAGTATTAGGTACATAACTAAAGGTAAAAGTTACTTCTAACTTCTAAGTTGTTTTTTTTTTACTTTTTTGCCATATTATTACTTCATGAATGAAGTATTCTGTATTATTAATTTATTTGAAGTTTATTTGGATAAAAAGTTTGACTTATTTTATTGTTATTGAAATACTTATACTTACCTACCTAATAAAATATAAATTATAGTTATTAAGACAAGCTTTTTACATTAACTTTTGAATGGTACATCAGTCTACCATTCAAAAGTTAATTAAAATCTAAATACCTAAATAAATAAATTTTGGTGGATGATATGTAAATCAGTCCATTAGATAAAAATTTAACTAACAGAGGCTGATTTTATGCAAACATATTTTCAAACAAAGTTTTTAAAGTCATCCACCGTTCGTTAATGAATGCAAAATGAAAGTTCAACTTTTTAGGTAGGTAAAATACCTAATTCATATAAATGCCTATTTATAGAGCTTTATTAAATGTCTGACCTTACGAGATCGTCGGAAAGAAAATTAAATTAGTTTTTTCCATACCTACCTAATGTATTACACATGTAATATAATTTTTAATTAAAAAGTACTATTTTTTTATCTATTTTTTATATATTAAATATGCCTATTAATTATCTAACTCAATTCAATTCTCAATTAAAAATTCATCTTCAATAACTGAAATCAATCATTAACTTAAATATTCATCTTCAATAAGTCAATTTCAATGGATGAAAAATTTGTCAGTGGCTTTCATTTTTTTATAGCCGCTGAGTTAGAGAATAGGACTGCTGGCCATGGCTACTGGTCATTTTAGGAATGTAGCCTATAAAAGTATTTAAATATTTTGTCAACCGGTCAAGGAGATTTTTAAATATTAAGTACTAGATGATTCCCGCGACTTCGTCCGCGTGGATTAATATTTTTGATTCCCGCGGGAACTCTTTAATTTTCCGGGATAAAAAGTAGCCTATGTCCTTCCCCGGGAAACCATCTACCCCTGTACCAAATTTCATCAAAATCGGGTGAAGAGACAGTTTTTTTTTATTCCCGCGGGAACTCTTTAATTTTCCGGGATAAAAAGTAGCCTATGTCCTTCCCCGGGATACCATCTACCCCTGTACCAAATTTCATCAAAATCGGTTGAACAGGTGGGCCGTGAAAGCGTAGCAGACAGACAGACAGACAGACAGACAGACAGACAGACACACTTTCGCATTTATAATATTAGTATGGATACCTAGTCAATTAGGCATTATAGAATATTAATACATAGGTATTCTAGTACAATAAAATGATTAAACTATTATGAACTTGATGATGCCCGCGACTTCGTCCGCAAGGATTAAGGTATTTTGATTGCCGCGGAAACTCTACTTTTCCGGCATAAAACATAGCCATGTCCTTTCCCGGTCCCGGCCCTTACAATCTATCTCTGTAAGTACCAAATTTCATCGAAACCGGTTGAACAGATGGACTGTGAAAGCGTATAGCAGACAGACAGACACACTTTCGCATTTATAATACTGGTATGGATAAGTGCTAACTACACAATTAGATTATTTTACTAGATTTTAAAATATAATATATACAAAATCAATACAGAATCAATGCAAAATATTTGCTCAAGGCTCAAGGCATGCGCTGCTCCACCATAAGATATTTGCACCATCGTCTATAACCAGATATTTAAAAATCTCTGTAGTTATTAGATACTGATACCAAATCGTCTCATTATTTTTCAATAGAAGACCAAGGTTTCTGAACCACGAGAGAACTCTAAAAATATGAATAGCGCAGGTGACTAAGAAAGATTAATTTATTTTCATTTTCCGAAAATATCTAAATTTTGAAAAGGCCGGTGGGAAATACCATCGGAGCTCGGACCTCAAGCATACAGAGTTTGGAGTTTTGGACAGATCTGCTCAGCTGAGGGGCTTATCAGATAATCACGTCGCTCACATACCTATCTATTAAGAGTGGTCAAACCAGTCCTGATTTAGTCTACATATTTTTTTATTACCTACCAACGCGATAACATTACACTGTCTTAGATATATTCCGTGGGAATATTTTTTTATTCGAGAATTCTTGGGCATCATAATATTTAATTCATATCATGAACATATTATCATTAATTTATATGTATGTACATAGTATATACCTATTACCTTTTGACGACCTCCTCAGTGCAATGGTGAGCGCCATGGTCTTTTAAGTGTGAGATACCGGGTTCGATTCCCGGTGAAAAATTTGGAAATTCTGATTTCTAAATTGGATTTAGTCTGGTTACCATCATATCATGGTAGTATCACCATAATATGTCATTCCAAACCAGTGCAACGCTAGATTCACTCAATGATTCGGGTATAGGTCCAAGAACTTTACCCAGGCATAATATCACGTTGATTCGTTGCTTTGTTACGGCGTGATTAAAGGATAAATCAACAAACAAATACACTTATAATATTAGTAAGGATTTCATAAGGTTGGGTAAAACATGCATCAAGTAGGTACTTATATGCTCTAGTTCTTGAACTTTATCTCGTCATCCTTGGAGAATGAATAACTTTATCAGACTTAGTGCACATTCACACAGAAGGTCCGTATTTGGAGGACCGATTTTAACAGATCTTTGTGTTTAATGGTTCCGGAATACTGCCATGTGAGTGAGTAAAAAAAAAGTATCCGCGAAAACGGACCAGGGGCCATGTTACCAACGCTTTTTTAAATTTCAAAATGACAGTTTAATAAGACGTAGGTACGTTGACGTTCCTAAAATCATACTCCATACTAATATTATAAATGCGAAACTGTCTTTACTTGTTGGTTTGTTCGTCAATCATGCCGCAACGGAGCAATGGATCGACGTGATTTTTGGCATGGGTATAGTTGAGAACCTGAAAAGTGACATAGGCTACTTTTATTCACGGAAAATTATGGAGTTCCCGCGGGAATAAAAAATCTTAAACCATGTAAACGAAGTCGCGGGCATCAGCTAGTTCATACCTAAAACTATAATACTGGTACTCAAGCAAGCGGCGAAAACGAACTAATTTTATACACCGGTATGTAGCTCACAACTGAATCCAGAGTACCACTACGGATCCGGAAAATAATCGAATGTGTGACAGTGAACATACGCCATCTCCGAAAAAAAACCGTTTGTTTACGATAAAATGGAAGGCTGTGTGAATGAGCCCTTAGTCGTAATAACTGCGATATCTATGAAATATTATATTGCCAGTCCGTCGGCCCGTCGTCCTTTGACTTTGAGTTTTGACTGACCTTCATTGACATGTAGTTAATCAGTTATGAGTTAAGATTGTAACAATGATCTAGAACAGCGTTTCCTTGTAAAATTAGGTGTATGATTCACTCCTTAATTCTGCAGCCAATGTGCGTGATCCAGTTAGAGATGTAATTGACTAGTTAATAGCGTAACTATAGCGGGCACCGACATATATTGTACCTACGGTACTATATGTCGGTGATAGCGGGTCTAGCTGAATCGACGATGGTGGAGCGTTTCTTCAGGCATCGCTCAATAAAAAGTCAAGGGTATAAGTTTTTCAAATGCTAACTAAAAGTATTTACTAAAAATCCACATTTTTAACGTTATTACTGAACCCATAAAAATCCATGTTTACGTAACTACTGAGCCCGGTAATGTTTACATTAACTAGTTAATGCCAACATTTACGATTTCCGTACTTTAGCGGTAACATGTTAAATCTAGTTAAAAAGATTGAACATATACCTACTAGCTGATTCCCCGACTTTACTCGGATGGATTTGAAAAAATCCAACGAGGTCTCTAAAAATCTGTAAAAACCTAAATCCACACGTAAGTAAGAATTTTCAGAAAACTTTTAGTACAGGGTATAATTAGTAAATTATGGGTGAGAAATTCAAAGATTCTCGATAGTTGTATGACTTGTATGGTAGGTATAACATTCTAAACAAACCAATTCGACCTGCCTGAAAAGGTACTGTCTGTATAATTTAGCATTAAAGAGCTAATTTTATGGCATCAAAGGTGGTTTTCTCACTGGTGTGAAGTCACGGTAGTTTTTCTCTTGCGTGATGTCATGGTGGTTTTCTCACTTGTGTGATGTCACGGCGCTTTTCTCACTTGCGTGATGTCACTGTGGTTTTATCACTTGTGCGATGATCACATTCCAGATGGCGCTGAAGGAGCTAGCCGTGCAGCTGTTCGATGCGGGCGCGGTGCGGCTCGGCGACATCGAGGCCAAGCTCGGCCGCCGCACTCCCATATACTTCGACCTGCGCGTGGTGGTCTCACACCCTAAGATCATGGTTAGTATAGTCATACATACTTATTTGGCCCGATGACAGCGTCGCTCGTAGAATATGAAAAATAAATAAAAATAATAAGCATAAAAATTAGTTCCAATTTTGGCCACCGGTTCAGATAAGTTTGACGGACTGTAGGTAGCTTGTTTATCTATAGGTACATAGGTAAGTACCTAATAATAATACAAATGCGAAAGTTTGGATGGATGGATGGATGTTTGTTACTCAATCACGCCAGAACGGCTGAACGGATCTGGATGAAATTTGGCACAGAGATAGGTAGGTAGTCTGGATTAACACATTTTATCCCGGAAAAATAAAGAGTCAATTATTTTGTTGTTCGTATTATAAAATGGAAACGGAAAGTGGGAATCCCTCCTAATTAGTGTCAAATCCATTCATTAAGTAGGTACCTACTCATTCATGCCCGTTCTAACTTCTATTTCTACAGTAGAATGTAGATCACTGGTTCCATAAGCCTTTTCTCTCAAATTCCAGATGGCAATCGCTCAACAGCTACAAATTTTGGCAACCGAAATAGAGCACGACATCCTGTGTGGCGTGCCCTACGCTGCACTTCCCTTCGCGGCGGTCATGTCTGTCCACGCCAATACTCCCATGATCATGAAGAGAAAAGAAACCAAAATGTACGCCACCAAGAAAATCCTCGAAGGCGTCTTCGAGAAAAACCAAAAATGCCTCGTCGTCGAAGACGTAGTGACATCTGGCGGCAGCTTGCTAGAAACTGTCACGACTTTGCGAAACGAGGGTTTAATAGTCACGCACGCCGTAATAGTTCTCGATAGAGAACAAGGTGGCGCTAGTGTGCTTACAGCAAATGGCGTCCACGTTGAATCGCTTTTTACCATGACCGCATTAGTGAAAATTCTGCGAGATGCCGGCAGGATCAGCGAGGAAACTGTGGAAATTGTATCCGATCACATTAAGGAATGCCAGTTCGGTATGAAAGACAACTTAGAGCAAACAGCGCCGCTATGAAACGTTGCGCGCTTGCACCTTAGCTCTAAGCTATGGCGTGTAGGCACAGGTATTCGAAATATTACATATATTTAGCTAATCATGCAAGTACCTACTGCAGTAAGATTTCATTTGGTATGACATTCTCTAATACCTACTTACCCAAATAAAATAGTACTTCGTTATTACGTCAAACTTACTTTTCTGTCCATAAGTACCATATTATTATAGGTATGAACCTATATACTTACCTACCTATAATAATAATTGAGTGTAGAAACTAGGATCATAATATTACTAACTACATACCTAATATTAAATATTATTATTATAAAAATCTGCTGTTTATTTAGCATAGTAATTACCATTTACCATGTTCACGGTTACTTTTAGCATAAATATTTTAAGTAGCTTTGTCAATTATTTTTAAGTAGATCAGTATCCCTACTATATATTTTATACTTACTAGATAGCAAAGGTATAATTAGAATTGACCGTTAGAGGAAATGCCGCTGCTGCAGCGCATGCAAATGTTTGATTAGCATAAGCGTTAATATTATTATGTACCGTAATGTACCGTTGTCTATTTAAATAATAATAATTATTATTGTACTTAAAGTTTTTAGAGGAATAAAACGACGAAATAAAATCATTGTAGTTTATTATTCACCAGCTGGAAATATCATAAATAAAAACTTTGATCGACTTTGAAAAATTGTACGACATAATTATTTAGCTTTTAATTTCAAAAAGCTTACGTAAACTCAATCACACTGGTTACAAAAGATTAAAAATTAACTTAGGTATTAAAAAAATCTTGTTCAGCCTTATCAAACAAAAGATCTTCTTTTGTGTCATCAGTGTGTTCACAGCACCGCCGAGGTGGTCAGAGAAGGGGTCACGTCCTGAGGGCAACTGTTTATATCGCGATAAACGTTCCAGAGCGCCCTTCCGTCCGAAAACACTGGGAATGTAAATACCATAACGCAACTGCATCAGAACGTCCTCTATTTATAGTTTAGAACTACGTCCAGAACTGTTAAAAAGTTGTATAAAACTACAGAAGCAAAATATTCATAAGTTCCGATTAGAACGAGGAAAGGTCTGTAAGGTGTATGTGGTGGGGAGTCAGAGCGGGCGAGGCTTAGTTCTCCTCGATCTCCTGCTCCTGCTCCTCGTCGAACTCGGCGTCCTCGTCGGCGGTCGCCTCCTGGTACTGCTGGTACTCGGAGACCAGATCGTTCATGTTGCTCTCGGCCTCGGTGAACTCCATCTCGTCCATGCCCTCTCCGGTGTACCAATGCAAGAAAGCCTTGCGCCTGAACATGGCGGTGAACTGCTCCGAGATGCGCTTGAACAGCTCCTGGATGGCGGTGGAGTTGCCGATGAAGGTGGCGGCCATCTTGAGGCCGCGGGGCGGGATGTCGCACACGGCGGTCTTCACATTGTTGGGGATCCATTCCACGAAGTAGGAGGAGTTCTTGTTCTGGATGTTGAGCATCTGCTCGTCCACCTCCTTCATGGACATGCGGCCGCGGAAGATGGCGGCCACGGTGAGGTAGCGGCCGTGGCGCGGGTCGCACGCCGCCATCATGTTCTTGGCGTCGAACATCTGCTGCGTCAGCTCGGGCACGGTGAGCGCGCGGTACTGCTGCGAGCCGCGCGAAGTCAGCGGCGCAAAGCCCGGCATGAAGAAGTGGAGACGAGGGAACGGGACCATGTTTACGGCCAGCTTGCGGAGATCCGCGTTCAGCTGGCCGGGGAACCGCAGGCAGGTGGTGACGCCCGACATCGTCAGCGACACGAGATGGTTGAGGTCGCCGTACGTGGGGGTGGACAGTTTGAGCGTGCGGAAGCAGATGTCGTAGAGAGCCTCGTTGTCGATGCAGTATGTTTCGTCAGTGTTTTCTACTAGCTGGTGGACTGAGAGCGTGGCGTTGTATGGTTCTACGACTGTGTCTGACACTTTGGGCGAGGGGACTACCGAGTATGTGTTCATGATTCTGTCGGGGTATTCTTCTCTGATTTTGGAGATCAAAAGTGTGCCCATGCCGGATCCGGTGCCGCCGCCGAGGGAGTGTGTGAGCTGGAAGCCTTGTAGGCAATCGCACGATTCTGCCTCTTTGCGGACTACGTCTAAGACTGAGTCGACGAGCTCAGCGCCCTCTGTGTAGTGTCCCTTGGCCCAGTTGTTGCCGGCGCCCGACTGTCCGAAGACGAAGTTGTCGGGGCGGAAGATTTGTCCGAAAGGTCCGGAGCGGACAGAGTCCATGGTGCCGGGCTCCAAGTCGACCAGGATAGCGCGTGGCACGTATTTGCCGCCGGAAGCCTCATTGTAGTACACGTTGATGCGTTCCAGCTGCAAGTCCGAGTCGCCATGGTACGCGCCGGTGGGGTCGATGCCGTGCTCGTCAGAGATGATCTCCCAGAACTAGAAACAAAAGAAAGGCTGCTGTTACAACGAAATCCACTTGTAAAACAATATGTAATAAGTTTCGTTATCGGATGTATCGCGTAATTGAATCACCGAACGCGACTCACAGCTACATGAGTAGGGATTAACGAGAAAATGAGTCATCGGTTGCCTAGACGACAGGATTAGTGAAACAAACCCTCATCGCATGTCTGTGTTACAATATTCATGAGGTTGCTCCACTTTCTTAAACGTTATCGATCCAGGAGCAATAAAAAATATGCTACCTTTTAAGTATCGTAAAAATTGTAGATCAAAGTAGACTTTATGGTCTGCAAGGGTTACCTTATAGGTATCGAGCGTAACACGAGTTATTTTTCAATAAATTCTTATCTCGTTCTAAGTCAGATTTTAGATGTAGGCGTTATTGTATTTAAAAAATACCAGTCTCACGTTCCATATGGTATTCCTATTCATTCTTGATCAAACAGCTGTCATGGTGGGATTTTAGATACAATCAATTAATGTAAAACTGATGAAAGATTAAACATTATTGCTGTGGTAAAAGATAATTGAAAAGAAAGGCCGATTACGACGACAATACCAGATAAGATTTTTCTAGAGAGTTCTGAGATATGAAATTGAACAGTCATCACTCAAAGTTGTAACTTTTAAAAGTTAATTTGCAATCTCTTACAATGGGATTTTAACTGTAAATCAAATATCGGACGATCTTTTGAAATCATTGTGAGGAAAAGGAAGTGAAAAGTAAATGTCTCAATTGAACTGATTTAGCGTCAGTCTTTTGTAAATTCTTTGCTCACACCTGTTCTGTTGTGGCAATATGCAAACGGTAAGAAATCACGGATTAAAAAAAAAATCTAAATCTCTCTCAACCAGATCTGATATTCTTATGAATCATGCATAGATTTAGTATTGGGCTCGATGCGCGCGAGCCCAATACTAAATCTATGGATAAATGTACCTAACTATAGTTTGGTGAACGTGGATCTACGATCCAGGAGTCCACGTTTACATCTCACAAGTATTTATCTGGCGCCCTGTTGGTAGACTGTCGTATACCATCAGACCATGCGACGACTTCAAAAAAGCACACGAAAATCTTTCTAACAGATCCATTGCGAAGTAGGTAACCATTATTCTACTAGCTGGCAGTTTAATAGAAGCGAATAAGCTTGAAGTGTAGGAAGGGTCAAATTAAACTTCGTATAAATTAGTAACAGACATTTTTATATCTGAACTTTTAAACCATCGCCGGCTTATTAGTTATTACTTACACCCTCCTTTCAATATGACACCAGGGTTTAATTAGAAACAATAGTCCACCATGCTATTTTAGTCCACTGCATTTTATGGGGAACCCTCAGTCATGCTAGTTTCCTCACAATGTTTTTTCTTCACAGCTCGTAGTTCGCAAGTTATATTTAGTGGATAGTTATAAAACAGTTAAGCCGATTAATAAATACTAGTTAACGCTTTAAGCCAGACAGGAAATACGCTGTCAATACTAAACTTGATCTAGCCAAATCTGATTACATCTCCCACCACCTACGTAAGCTAAGCTGGTAAGTCTTGTCTTCAAATACACTTAACATAGAAGAGATTACCGTCTGTACTGTAAGGAAGTGTTCACATAAATACTTAACAGATTTTAATTGACTTTACAGAAATAACTAGCATAACTCAAAAAATGTGCCTACATCCATAATATCTTATTAATCTACACCCTTTGAGCTAGATAGCTGAAGGTTTGCACATAGGTTCGCTTTATAACGGAATCAAGGAATAAAGCTGGAATTTCGAAATTACTACAGGCACCAAGTCGCGAACGATCGATAGTCAGTATTGCAAATGCGAGTCTTTTCACGGCGCGAATTTTTCATCTCGGAAAATCAAGAGTACCTACCTAAAGAGGTTTTTAAAAGTTCTAAATCCGGATCAAGTCGCAAAACCTCATCTAGTAATATTATCATTTATAAATGTGAAAGTAACTTTGTGTGTTTGTTTGTTATCCATTCCGTGGCTCTACCGCTGAAGCGATCTTGACAAAATTTAGCACGGTCCTAGCTTGCACCCCGGAGACGGGACAGTGGGTAGTTTTTATCCCGGAATTTCATTATTCACGGAATTTTTATAAATTAAAACCTGCAAGAAACTCTGTAAATTCCAGGGAGTATCAACATAAAAGTTTGGATGGATGGATGTAAGGATAAATGTTTGTTACTCAATCACGCCCCAACGGTTGAACGGATCTGGATGAGAGATAGATAGCCTGGAATAAAATATACTAGGCTACTTTTTATACCGGAAAATTAAGTTCCCGCGAAACAAAAAACCTCCAATACACGCGGATGCAGGAGTTGCGGGCATTAATTAGCTAGTTATGGTATACCGTACGATCTGCTAGTCCATAATTCGCTAGAAATTCTGCAGTTATGATCAAAAGTAGCTTATAATACGTAAGCACTGCATTGGAGTGGGTACTAGGTAGGTATATGGATCAAGAGGTGCTCCAGTGTTGGCGAGCTTCCAACAAGGCGTTCCGGAATCAGCTGATGATATCACATTCATGTCGACACATCTTTCTCGCTAACGGTTGATTCACATTGGCAGCGAATTGAAGCGACTTTCTAGTATACCACATTGACTTTTACGTCTACCAAGTAAATCACTTTCCCGTGATTAAAACAAAGGGCTTTGTGCTTAGGTATCGCAGAACAAGGAATCTTCTTAGCTAACAATTTATGCCGTTTATGAATTAGTTAGACCGTGTTCCGTGATAGAGTTCAATATTTGTAGCTTCGAGCAGGTGCCAATGTGGCCAATTCAGTTTAGCACAATCTCTTAACTAAACTAAAATTAGTTCTAAACCTAGTGCTGCCCCTTTCCGTAGGGAGTAGAAAGTAATAGCAATATAAATAGGGCTGTCATTTTAGTTCAGTTTAGAGATTGTGCTAAACAGAATTGGCTCCAATGTGAAACAGCCCTAAACACTCGCTTTACATGACGAGGCAATAAATAAATTAAACAGTTTTGCGGAATCCAATGACTTGACGGGTGGTCGAATTTTTCAGTGAACCGAAAACAAAAATAGCCTGAAACTTCACTGCAGTGCACTGGATGCGCGCGTACGTGTGAAAAAAATATTTGACCTTGAATACTGCGCAAGTTGGCATTGGGCGGCTTATAGATCTATTTGATAATACGATACGCGTCGCAATGGGGTGTCTATTTCGCCGCGATTAGTTCGTCAGTCAAGCTAACGCTCCGCGATATTACAGTACCGTATTCCCTCCACGGTCGTCCGGAGTCCTACAGCCCTATTCGATAACTCAATGGCTATCAAAAAATGAAAGCCACTGATATAATTTTATTTTGTATTTTTTATCCATTGAAGGTTTGCTATGAAAATGTTATTGGAGTGAGCAGTCTCCTTTCAGAATGTGAAGGATTCTGGCCATAGTCCACCACGCTGGCTACTTGCGAATTAGCCGGAGATAGATTCACTGACTTTTGAGAGCATTAAGAGAAACAATGCGATAATAACACTTTCCAATGCTAAGGACAGCGGTTACTTATGTACACACTAGCTAATGCCCGCGACTTCGTCCGTGTGGATTGAGGTTTTTCGGTTCCCGCGGAAACTCTTTAATTTTCCGGGAAAAAAGCGGCCTATGTGTTATTCCAGACTATAATCTATCTATGTGCCAAATTTCATCCAGATCCGTTCAGCCGTTGGCGCCTGATTGAGTAACAAACATCCATACATCCATCCATCCAAACTTTCGCATTCTTTTTTTCGTCTTTCGTTCTTCTGGGTTCTTATGTCATTCCGAACCCGTGGTAGATTCACTCGACGATTAAAGGACTTTTAATAAGTTTATTTGTATAAAAAAATATATGAGTTTGAAATCTAACTTGGTTTAAAAAAGTAGATTGTAGAATGTCTTGAATTACTCGTACTACAGAAGCTAGTGATGTACCTACTATGATGAATCCGAAGTTTGTTTTCTAATCAAGACACAAATGGCTCATAGCTTAGTCATCAATCAATCTAGCACTATAGACTAGCCTTTTGAAGTCGTACGGACAGGTCATCATACCTATTTCGATCTAAGAATGAGGCAGTCTTATTTTATGCATCCGCTACTAGTCGGTAGTAGAAAATAATGATTTATTCAAACAAGCTCATTTTGTCTGGCTTGTAGCGAATCTACCATTGTTTCGTCGACTACGGGAGTGAGGGAATCGAGAGAGCTCTTGTGACTACTACAGTAAGCTGGAGACAATGGACCAATAATTGGTGAAATGATATATTAAACCCATACCCCTAGTCGGTTTCTAGTTCTACACGGCATCGTACCGGAACGCTTAATCGCTTGGCGGTACGTCTTTGCCGGTAGGGTGGTAACTAGCCACGGCCGAAGCCTCCAGGCCAGACCAGAGAAAATTCAGAAATTATAAATCCCCAAATTGACTCTGCCAGGGATCGAACCCGGGACCTCCCACGTTGAGAAAACAGCGCTCAACACAGCGCCGGAAGTCTACAAACTTAGGAAGGAGCTTATAAAATGAATTAGTATTAGTGTTTGGTCAATAAACTTTTATTTATTTATTTAATTAACACAGGATAAATTTTATCCCGGAAAATTACAGAGTTCCTCCTAAATCCGCAGGCATCATCCACAGTAATGTATAAAGACACAAGATGGTTCTTTAATGTCGGTCTGTCAGTCAATAGAGCCGTAAAACGCGATGTTTCGTCATAGTCACAGTTTCGTTATAGTTTCAGTGAGACGGTTATTTCAGACACGCGGAAGCGCGGTCAACGAACTGTAGGCAATAGGCATGCGCGGTTCCTTCCTATGCGATTATCATAATCGATTTGTTATTTTTTTAGGGATCCGCAATAATGAGTGTTACGACCTAAACCTTATCATCGCTTTGTTCTAAGCGTGATTGTCGTACCTAAATCGAAAACCTATTTTGCAAAAAAAATTACATCTAACTCCAATGACAGTCATTATTAGAGTTATATTTTAACTCACAGCCATAAAAAAAAATCTATTGTAAGAGCTGTACATTTAAATTAAAAAATATTTACTCTTCAAATTAGTTCACTGCTGCACTCAAGACTAGAAATCTCGGTCAAATCTGTGCAGCAATTTTTTTTTATTAAATAGACCTAGGTACTCGATGAATTTCCCTTTTCCTTTTTGGAATTTGGTTAAATAAACGGCAAATGAGTTGAAATTTGCACATAAAGGCATATTAAATTTTAAAAAAAGTAAGATTCAAAACATTACGTAACCTCCTGAAAGCCCACATACCTAGGTAGGTAGGTACTAGGTATAAAGCGAGCGACGAAAAAAATATTTTTAGTTTTTTTGGAAGACCGTTTACGAAACAATGCTAGTCAATTTCATGACTTGAATACGGAACCCTACCTTATACCGTTTTGATACGTACCTACTTGACCAGTAATTAATAATTATTCTACGTTATTTTGGCACAGATAATAACTTGCAGAGAAAGCACTAAATAAGGCAATTCAATTAAAATGGGGAACGGAAGTGTTCGTATTTAGTAAGTTTGTTTGACGACCTCCCTGACGCAGTGGTGGGTGATGTGGTCTCGGGTTCGATTCCCGATTGGGGCAGTATGGAAAAGTATAATTTTGAAATTGCATGTGGTCTTGTGGGAGTCTTAGGCCGTGGCTAACTTTACCAGCAAGCTGTGAGGTCGAAAGATTAAAGTCTTTAGTAGGCATCATTTCCTAATCTAGAAAATATTAACTGCCGTGATCGTTCAGAATTCGTCATCCTATTCGAGGGATCTGGATGTTTGAACAGGTATGCCTATTCGAACCTCCAGATGATACAAGTAAGCTTATCAGTTAGCAATCATGGTGGACTATGGCCGAACGATCCTCATTTTGAGAGGAGACTGAGTGCTCAGTATCGAACGAGTCATTTCTTTTTTGTTCAGATGATAGGTACTTAATCAAGTTGAGATTATGAAATGCCCAAATAGCCCTTGCAGGGAATCGAACTCAGGGGGCGAGGCCTTCTCTAGCACTGCGCCAGAGAGATCAACATAGAACTAGTAGGTACATCAAAGGTAGGTAGGTAGTTGGTCATCAAATTACTAATATTGTCAGAATTAGACAATAATTGTGATACTGATTCCCTACTACTTGCTCAGTTTTGTGGCAATATTGGAAAAAAATCCTCTTTTTATAGCTAGGTAAGTATTTCGGCGATTTTAAATAAAAAAAAGCATGTTTTAATACTTTTAAATGTTCCATCTCGCAGCTAAAGGTCATTAATTTTACACATGGCTAATTTCCTGGCCTGGAGGAAAAAAAAAACGTCATATGGCAGCAGCTGTTATTGTTTCTAGTTTATAATTCGAACGTTACGAATAATGCATTCTGATTGGTCGCCCTTTATCAGTTGGGACGCATAACCTTGGGACTCAACAGCTATACGTACCCTAACGGTTTTTTTTATGGCGGTAAAGTAAGTACCTAGCTAGTTCCAGGTAAAAAATAATAGGTAGGTACAGTACGTGATACATTGATATTTCAATATCAGTATTATCAAAACTCGAAACAATGGACTGATATAAATGATTCATACACGGCTAGCAACTTAGTTACAATCGATTAGTAATTCGAATTTAGTACCAAAAGTAGATTAGGAACGAAGAGAAATTTCAAATTTCGAACAAAGAACTGTGAAATAGCGGCCGGCACGGCAAATGGCGACATAACACGTGGATTTAAACTTAGCTAGAAAATAGAACGTGAAAGTCTAACTACATCAAAAAACTTGACTAAAACTTTCAATTTAAAAGATGTCATAATTTTCATGCGTTTATTAAAGAGTTCTTAAAGCTCTTCTCGTTTTTAACCCTAGGAAATGAAACTTTAGATTGAAATCTGAGCATGCGCGAAGTTCGCAAATCGAACAGCCACACCCATTCCAAATGCAAAAATTTATGACATGTTACTTTGAGGACTTTAATTCACGTAGAAGTAAATAACCACTCTTGTAATTTGTGTTCTGACTTTTTTCTTGGAGACTAGGTAGCGTCACAAAATGCCGGCCGCGCATTCTCAGACGATTGCACAGAAATAAATAGTAAAAAGTATGAAAATCATGGTATTTACCTTAGCTCCGATCTGGTTTCCGCACTGACCGGCTTGAATGTGTACGATTTCCCTCATTTTGTGAATGTGAACCTAATAAATTACTTAACACTAATATATTTCTCTGCTCCGCACGCACCACGTACTTTCGTGGCTGCTTGTTGAAGAATAGCAGACGTTTGTTCCGGCGAGTTATCCACGAAAGCGGAGTATCGAATAGTGAGGCGCGGCGTTTATCGATAGCTTTTGACGCATTGCGACATCTCAAGTGTTGAAATGTTAATGTATTGCAAAAGCTCAAAGTGCAAAATGGCGGAAAATTTAAACAAATGTTTCACATTTCTTTTGTTTGTACTAAACGTTCATTAAACTGCTGCACTTTAAAACCAATATTCATAGTAAGAGTTTTACATATAAGATTTATCACAGTCATGATGAACATCACTTTTAGCGTGAAGCTATTTTTGCGATAGACCCGGGATGAAATTGATCTTAATTTAACATAGCGAGTTTGATAGGTCTCCAACTCATATTTACCTATTTTAGCAATAATGAAAATTAAATTGTTTTGTACCTACTCTGTTTAGAAAATTCTTTTTAAATGCACTTATGTAGCTAAAAAAACAATTTTTCCTTGTTCCTTGCATAATTCACCACTTTTAAAACTATTAAGTAGACTTTTTTCATCCTTGAGGAATAAAAATATTCTGCCTGGACAAACATATCTACTTTAAAAGTGGGGGCTTTTAAAGTGGAAATGTTTTGTCATTTCGTAAATTTTTGAAATAACGAAAAATTGTTATCTGTTCTTCTGAACAGATTACAATTTTTTCTCTTGAAAAACTTATGTAACGCCAAAAAAAATATTTTCTTCACTTTGCCTCCATGAGAGCCACCTAAAATAAAGATTTGTATAACTTTTTAAGCAATATTCGGCTAAAGACCATAGGTTTACATTTTACGTTTAATTGTTAAATTATAAGGCTCTGACAGAAAGACTTAAGGACGAACGAACGGACAGACAGACAGGTGCAAATTCACTCAAGTAGACTCAGAGACTTTGCTTCGATCGGTCAATAACATTTGATAGACGTAAATAAAACTTGTTGGCACACGTTTACTTGCAAGGCTTTAATAGACGAATTTTGAATTCACCTAAGTAAACTCCTCGACAAGTAAACCTTCGCTTCACTTCTCTCTCTGCGTCGTATTCCTCATTACTGAGGGTCGTGACTCCATTCCATTAATCACATAATGGTAGGAGTTTTCTTGGGATATTAATGCGGTGGGTTCCCACGTCCTTCCGCATACTACTCGACTAAGAGTATTTAAACTCTTAGGTTTGTTACGATTATTATCAGATATTAGTGATAATAACCGGGACCAACGGCTTAACGTGCTCTCCGAGGCACGGAGGAAGCGAAAAGGCCAAATTTCAACCTCCAAGTTCGGTCACCCATCCAGTTACTGACTTGGGTAAACGTTGCTTAACAATAGCAATCGATTGATATGCGTTGTCACAGCTAGGCCATTCGTTTCTGAGTCTACTTGAGTGAATTGGCACTAATTGTCCGTCCGTCCGTCCGTCTGTCAGAGCATTATAACTTCTGAATTACTGAACGCAATTACTTCAGCTTTAAATATAATATGTAAACCAATGGCCTCCCGCCGAATATGGCTTAAAAAATAATAAAAATCTTTATTTCAGGGGGGCTCTCATAGAAGCGAATGCGAAGTAAAATATTTTTTATAAAGTTACATAGGGTTGCGGTATATCATTTTAAAGATAATTAGGAATAGAGTTTTTTTTTTAATTTTCCCCCCAAAATTGACGAACTGGGGGGCTTTCAAAGTGGAGATTTTCTAACGTCCAAAGTTGACCTCAGAACCCTAAATTTTCTGAAAGGCCTGAAACTTGATCAATTATTTGAATTAAATTCTGTACTTGAACAACAAATACCAAAATTAAATATTGTAAGGAAACGGAATTATTTAATTTTTAATGAGTTCAATATTTTTAACAGAACTTCACATTTATGTCAATAGATGGCGCCGCGAGGTCTCAGTTCGGGGCGAACCACTAGTATTCTTAAAGTCGTTTGAGTGGTGCAATCAGTTTAAAGGTCTTTATCTGCTTCTACCTGGCCTTGTCCCACGCTATGCGGGGTCGGCACAACATTCTGTCATCTTCTGTCATCCGTCAAATGCAATCCGTTTAAAGATGAATATCACCTTAACTAATAATATATTTAGTTTTTTAAATCTATCTAATGTCAGGACGATTGCTTATTGATAAGAAGGCAAATATGTCATTTAACTGAAACATAAATCGAAAGAAATAATCATAATAATATCTTATCGATATCGACATCGTCGTATCACTATTCAGAATTCAGGCATCCTGATTGGCTTTCGCCCGCCATACAATTTTCAAAGCTACCAACTTTGCAAACACATATTTCCGGGAACATTTAATGTCATAATATAATATTTTAATCCATAAAAAAAATATAAATTTGAATTCTGCCTAGAAATATGTTATTTATTTACAGTAAGTATGATAAACTCTCTTGTTTGATAGTAATTTTCGTTATATATTGATAAGTCTACGCAGATGTTTCATCTTGTAAGGTTGGTAGCATGTTGGTAGTGATCGCTGCCCGCCGGTCGGCACTCGGCAGGCGCAGACGGCAAACTTTGCCTTTGGGGGCTGAGGGGTGGGGTCCGGATTCTGGATTTCAGGTCAAATGTCCATATTTTATCAAAAATCAATATGTACCTACTACATTACCAAGCAAAAACTGGAGTTTTCATTGGGCAGTTTTTATATGAATAGTGAACTAATGTGATAATTTTATTAATAAGATTATGATTTAGGATGTAGGACCTACTCTATCGTAGACAGAGAAAGTAATTATTATTATTCTATGATCCTTATTTATTTTAGAATTGTCTATGGTGTAGGAGTCAATGAGGCGGGAAATTTAAATAAATCAGTTAAGAATTACCTAATTGTAGCATAGCACGGTAGCACCTAAGTATTAACTGTACAAAATTAAGATTTTTACCTACATTTGGGACTGGTACATATTAATGCAACTTAAGATAGTAGGTACTATTATTATATTTATTCTGTGGTTATGTGTGCTATTTACATAGATAAATCTACATCCTAATTCCTAAACATCAAATCCAAATCTTCGTAGGTATAGCAGTCTGCATGTCTATAAATGTGACTATGAATGAAACAATTTTATTGACAAAACACAATACAGATACACAGCTGTAGTACAAATATATTCTTTTTTTTTTCGAATCCACTACAAGCTAGCCCTTGAGTGCGATCTCACCTGGTGGTAAGTGATGATGCAGTCTAAGATGGTAGCGGGCTAACCTGTTAGGGGCATGGCAGTTATATTAAACCCATACCCCTTCGGTTTCTACACGGCATCGTACCGGAACGCTAAATCGCTTGGCGGCACGTCTTTGCTGGTAGGGTGGTAACTAGCCACGGCTAAAGCCTCCCACCAGGCCAGACCAGGGAAAAGGCAGAAATTATAAATTCCCAAATTGACCCTGCCGGGGATCGAACCAACAGCGCTACACACTGCGCCACGGAGGTCGTCAAAATCAATGTTCAATGTAGAATGTAGATTAAACTTGTACATTATACTACCTAGAGGTGACTTAAAAATAAGGGAAATACCTAGATAAGTAGGTACATAGGTAGGTATTGGAATCCTAGTCATAAAAATATGCGGGTCTAGGTACAGTCCATTGTAACAATAGCTCTTAATAGACGTAGCATTTAAGCTCTGATAAGCGGTCGTTAACCGGACGTTGCGTCGGTTAAGATAAGAGTGGAGTTAATCTTTTGTTTAAGTTACAAGATTTATATGTAAAAAAAAACTTAACGGCTGTAATGGCTTTTGATTTCTAAAGAATCGTTATAAGTAAGTAAAGATTTTTGTTAACACCTACGTATCTAATTCCGACAAACTTATATGACCCAGCGACAGTGTCGCTAGGTCACTATAGTATACTAATATGAAAAAAAAAAAAAAAAAAACTAAACAGGCATAAAAACTAGTTCCAATGTGTTTGTAGGACTAACTTTAATGAATGCTGACTGCTGAGTATAACCTCTAGAGTCTAGGCTATACTAGGCTATCACCGAGTCATGTACCTATATTATGTCACCGTAAGATTGTAAAAACCGTTAGATTGTAATTAATCTAGCGAGATTGTAAACTGTTGAAAGATTACAATAAGTATAACGCATTATTTTTCGGTAGATTGTAATCTATTAGATATATTAACCCGATAGAACCTAAGCGCCCGGGCACTACCTTATTATTTATGTCGAACCCTAACCTAACCTACAAGAAAGAGACAAGAAAACGTAAATACAATGAATATTTCAAAAATTGACACTCAGAACATTGAACGGTTCACAATCTGTCGACAATTTACAATCTAAAGAGATATTTTTATCTATTATTATTATTGCGTTAGATTGCAATCTGACGGTTTTTGCAATTTTACGGTGACATATATAGGGATTATTAAATGCACAAGCACAATCACGACCATCTGTTCGATGAGAGAAATTCGCGTCAGCAAGGCGCCATGTATTACGTTTGACGATCGCCGCAAAGTGCCTTTAGTACATGGCTGGCTTCCGAAAAAAAAGTAACTATTTTTTAACTCAATTTTCCATCTCATCATCATCATCAACAACCAACGACCTCAATTTACATAGACGGGACCTGTCAAACAAAGAATGTGGACCTATTTTACTAACGCCATCTAGTCTGAAAAGCGGGACAGCGCTATGGCGGGGACAAGGACAGGGCTATACAGGTTAGGAGCGTGCTCTAAAGGTTGGACGCCCAATTCTTTTCTATGAAAGGGCCCATCTGGTACATTTATATGTCATCAGCCAATCGCCGGCCCTCTGCTGGGCATGCTGCATGAGTCTCCCTCTATAATAAGAAAGGTTTCGGCCTTCAGGTATTTGGATGAAGAAAATTTTATAGAACTTACGTGTTCTTATGGTAATTCCATAGCGCCTTTCATCTTGTTTAGTATGAAAGTCCGCCGCTTTGCAATTAAAAAAAGGAATGATCAATGAATAGGTAAGCATTTCGGCGTTTTTGGATATTCCACGAATTCCACCCGAGCAAAGCAGGCACGTGCCACGGCTCAAGGCTGACACTAATGATGACATAATTTAGCCTAGCCTAGCCTACATAACTATAGCAGCTATAATAATAAATCCAAATCAACATCCTTTTTTTGTTCGTTGGTTTGTCCTTCAATCACGCCACTAAAAGCCAACAGATCGACTCGATATTTTGTTTAGTTGAAGACCTGGAGTTGATTATGGTGGTATACCTAATGTGCTCCCATAAGGCTAAGCGAGCAATGTAAAACATCCATTTCTCAACACTCGATGAATATTGTATTGTACTTAGCATTATATTGTTACCTACGTACATATACCTTTTACCTTTAAATCGGAACACATAATATATCTACTGTTTCGTAAACAGTGGTGACTCAGAAAACTTTCACGAATCGATCAACACCATATGCAAGAGTACCTAAAGACTAAAATGGCGGCCTCACCTTATCAGTGCAGGTTTTTTATTCACTTGGTGTTGGACCAAGTGAGTGCCAGAAATGCCGGTGTCGGTCAGATGTCGGACGTGGACGGAAAATATTTTATTTCTGCTAAGATTCAGAATTGGGTTAATTTTTTTTATTGTGGCAATTTCACCGTAAGATTGTGAAAACCGTTAGATTGTATTCAATCTAGCGAGATTGTAAACTGTCGAAAGATTACAATTTAACGCATTATTTTTCGGTAGATTAAGGATAAGGACACTACCTGATTAATTTGTGTCGAACCCTAACCTAACCTACAAGAAAGAGAAGAAAACGTAAATAAAATGAATATTTCAAAAATTGACACTCATAACATTGAACGGTTCACAATCTGTCGACAGTTTACAATCTAACGAGATAAAAAGCATTAGATTGCAATCTGACGGTTTTTACAATCTTACGGTGACAGACCGAATTTCGGCCACGGCCTATCTCCAGAGATTAACCATTTGCGCGGGAGTTATTATGCACAAGTGTGTGCTCAATGCGCATACACAGATGCACTCTCTGTTCCTTTACTCTCATAGCGCGATGGGACGGAAAATGCGACACGACCGGAGAGAGATCGGGTGTAGGACCGTAGGAGGTACAGAGATAGGTTGTATACGGGGGAAGGACATTTTTATAACAGAAAATTAAAGAGTTCCCGCGGGAATCAAAAAACTGAATCCACGCGAGCGAAGAAGGGGACATCATCGAGTTGATGAAAAATAAAAACAAAAATACAGAGATAGAAATTAGTTCCAATTTTGGCCACCGGGCCAGATAATTTTGTGGGACTAACTATATACTTATCCATTAATCATTTCAATTCATGTGTCATAAACATAATACAGTGGTTATACATAGCTTCCAAGCTTAATCTCATTATTATGTGGGAAGGAAGGTCAATGAAGTAAAAAGGTTAGCCAGTTAGGTTTATTTGAGGTCCTTCCTGTTGATTGCTGAGATTACCTATAGTTGTCTTGGACATAGGTACACAGTTCATCTAGAACTAGAATTACGTGACCACTGACCATCTGATCATTAATCAAGTATATTTTTACGTCGCATAATATATTTTTGTTGCAATATTTTCTTTTAAAATCCAAGATTATGTTGAATTTTAGTTAGACATACCTAGAAGAAAATTATAAGGTCACTCAGTGCATTCAGATATTAAAGTAAGCTTAGGAAATAGGATTGTATCTGACTGACTGATATTGTAAGAGTCAGTTTTTATTTTGTCTTAATATATATAGCGATCAAACGAGCAAGCGATTCACCTGATTTTAAGTAATTACCACCCCATGAACATTTGCAGCACCAAAGGAACTGCCAATGCATTACTGGTTTTTGAGATATTTGTTTATCCGCCCTTTGAAGAGCCCCATATTATAATCATAAGGGAACACAGAAGATGGAAGCTGGTTCCATTATTTGCAGTTACGTTAACGTGGCAGAAATGACCTGGAATAACGGAAGGTAACGTAAGGTCTTGGGTTCTATTCTCGGCAGGGTCAATTTGGGGATTTATAATTTCTGAATTTTCTCTGGTCTAATCTGGTGGGAGGCTTCGGCCGTGTCTAGTTGACACCCTACCGGCAAAGACGTACCGCCAAGCGATTTAGCGTTCCGATACGATTCCAGGTAGAAACCGACTAATAGGGATATGGGTTTAATACATATAACTGCCATACCCCTCTAACAGTTTAGCCCGCTACCGTCTACGACTGCCCACATCCACACTTACCATCAGGCGAGATCGTAGTCAAGGGCTAACTTGAAGTTGAATATAAAAATTAGGATGATGTTAAAATAATGTGAATAAATAATGACGTGTTCACACGGTCTACATACATTTCAGTGTTAACTTGTTAACACAGTACACACGGCATGACATAAGCCTGTTTTGACGAACTGACATCATTTTGTTATCATTGCCACTTTACCTTGAACCGTCTCACCGCACCACTCGCTGATGATTTACAACCAGTGGACACTTATAACGGGATCTGTTGAGGTCTCACAAAATGGACGCGTGCGTGCACTTCTAAATATAGAAATGTGATGTCAGGTGTCGAAGAGTTAACTACCAATATGTCCGAGTACCTTTTAACCTTTTAGAGAGACAATAATAATCCATACTAATATTATAAATGCAAAAAAAACAGGTGGGCCGTGTCTTTCAACCGATATTGTTGGGAACTGGGATAGGTTGTCCCGAGGAAGGACATAGGCTACTTTTTATGCTGAAAATTTGAAGAGTTCCCGCGGAAATCAAAAAAACTTAATCCACGCGGAGGAAGTCGCGGGCATCGTTTAGTAATGATAATAATTGATAGTTTGGAGGTCTCCTTACATTTGTTTTAATTTGTAGAATAGCGCTTGGCTGCAATCAGGCTTGCTAGAAGTAGTGATCCAGCTTTTTATCCCGGAAAACTAAGAAGTTCCCGCGTGAATCGAAAAACTTAGTCCACCCGGACGAAGTCATCATCGTAGATGTTCAAGGCGAGAACAACTTTTTTTGCAGGACTCTCTTCTCTCTGTAATATCTTCTCACCGAACCGATGCAGATGGTAGAATCTTTTACTTGGATTAATAAAGACTTCTTAGGTACATGATATAAAGGTAGGTGTACATTTGAATACGAACATCTCTTTTGCTGGACTGTTGGAGGTTCTGAGTTTAATCTAATTTCCTACAAATATGGTTTTAAAAGCATATACTTACTTGATAAATCAAATAAGTCTAGTGATCTATTAAGTCCATCTAGCTTATAAATATTTGATCAAGTTTATTATGATTACTGTGTTATAGCTTACCTATCTACGTACTTTCTTCTTTGTTATCAATTATCATAGACGTTTAATTAAACGGTTTGTGATTAAAAGTTTGTCTAGTTGTTGATTCTCTATTATGCCCCTCAACATCTAGGTTAAATTATGTCAACATAACAAATTATAATTCTAACATTCCTTCGAAGGGATTTTTCTGCTATCACTAAACGTCGGTTCTTTTTATCTGCACCCAACCCTATTAAGGTATGCCAGTTTCAAAATATTTGTTTACTTTTTCTACCTGCTTTCTATCAACTTTAGTACCTACGCAATAAGCATTCTGATAGAATTAGCTTTTACGGATTTCATATTATCAACAAAGGCATGAATATTCTTTTTGTCAATAATGTCATCACTTCGGATTTCATAATTATTATTATACCCAGTTCCACTTACACTTACTGTCCTTTCTTTCCTTTTTATGATCTCAAATTAATATAAAAGTCTACTGTTGTTGACTCTACCAATTATTACTCACATAATCATATTGGCCACAATTCACAATACGTGACTAGGTCACTACCAGGTCACCTTGAATAGCTTTATCTTCCAATGCAGTTTTATGAGTCATTTGTGTATAATTAGTATCTAGCATCTCAATTATATAAGAAAATAAAAAAGACTATTTTTTAAATTTAATTGTCCAACTATGTACCACGTCAAAGAAATTAACATAATATATTGTGAAATTATTGGGGTCATTATAAATAACACAAAGTAATAAATAAAAATCTTTATTATATACATTAAATTATATTGTTCAAAACAATTTTAATCGTAATAAAACTTCTGTTATTGAAGCCGACATAACGTTTGGTGTGGCCAAACTTTTATTGAATACATAATTCACAATATGTATAAATGATCAGCCTTTTGTATTTCAGATCTTACACTCAACGAGGCTTGCTGAATCACGCGGAATGTATTAATTTAAATGTTTACACATTTCGTCCTGACCGGGAATTGTTTAGTCGTGCATTCTGTTAAAAGTTAGCAAGCATATCTTGATAACAGTATAGGTATCATTAGGGTTACTAATGTAACGCGAGTCAATAATGGCATGCACTCTGTCGCGCTAGGAGCTATCAGCTAACGCCTAGTGGTCTTCCACTTCCTGTTCGTGCTCCTCGTCGAACTCGGCGTCCTCGTCGGCGGTCGCCTCTTGGTACTGCTGGTACTCGGAGACCAGATCGTTCATGTTGCTCTCGGCCTCGGTGAACTCCATCTCGTCCATACCCTCGCCGGTGTACCAATGCAAGAAAGCCTTGCGCCTGAACATAGCGGTGAACTGCTCCGAGATGCGCTTGAACAGCTCCTGGATGGCGGTGGAGTTGCCGATGAAGGTGGCGGCCATCTTGAGGCCGCGGGGCGGGATGTCGCACACGGCGGTCTTCACGTTGTTGGGGATCCATTCCACGAAGTAGGAGGAGTTCTTGTTCTGGATGTTGAGCATCTGCTCGTCCACCTCCTTCATGGACATGCGGCCGCGGAAGATGGCGGCCACGGTGAGGTAGCGGCCGTGGCGCGGGTCGCACGCCGCCATCATGTTCTTGGCGTCGAACATCTGCTGCGTCAGCTCGGGCACGGTGAGCGCGCGGTACTGTCTGCTGCCTCGGGATGTGAGGGGAGCGAAGCCGGGCATGAAGAAGTGGAGACGGGGGAAAGGTACCATGTTTACTGCTAGTTTTCGAAGATCTGCGTTGAGTTGACCGGGGAACCTGAGGCAAGTTGTGACACCGGACATTGTGAGAGAGACTAGATGGTTAAGATCTCCGTAGGTGGGTGTGGAGAGTTTGAGTGTTCTGAAGCAGATGTCATATAAAGCCTCATTGTCGATACAGTAGGTTTCGTCTGTGTTTTCTACGAGCTGGTGAACTGAGAGAGTCGCGTTGTAAGGTTCCACTACTGTGTCTGATACTTTTGGCGAGGGGACGACTGAGTATGTGTTCATTATTCTGTCGGGGTATTCTTCACGGATTTTGGAAATTAGAAGAGTTCCCATACCAGAGCCGGTACCACCACCAAGGGAGTGTGTGAGCTGGAAGCCCTGTAGGCAATCGCATGATTCTGATTCTTTGCGTACTACGTCGAGGACTGAGTCGACGAGCTCAGCGCCCTCTGTGTAGTGTCCCTTGGCCCAGTTGTTGCCGGCGCCCGACTGTCCGAAGACGAAGTTGTCGGGGCGGAAGATTTGTCCGAAAGGTCCGGAGCGGACAGAGTCCATGGTGCCGGGCTCCAAGTCGACCAGGATAGCGCGTGGCACGTATTTGCCGCCGGAAGCCTCATTGTAGTACACGTTGATGCGTTCCAGCTGCAAGTCCGAGTCGCCATGGTACGCGCCGGTGGGGTCGATGCCGTGCTCGTCAGAGATGATCTCCCAGAACTGTAGAAAAAGAAAAATTGGTTAGTCAATGGAATATCTAACATTAACGTGAAGTGTAGTTGCTTGCTTGCTACATACTTCTCATTCAGAAATAGAAGTCACAACAATATTATTGGAGTCCTGAATGCTTATCGACTGCACAGATAAATGTTCCCTTAAGAAAATCTTCAGAGAAGGAAGTAAGTTCTATTATTAAACTAGCATTCTAATTGTGAGACAGCTCTGATATTATAAGTGGATCTGAGGGCATTATTTCAAATGGCAGGGCACGACGACAATAAAGCTCAATGAACCATCTCGCAAATGGCCGACAGGATGCATAATACATCTTTAATGAGTACTACAGTTTGAGTTCAGTGAGTTACGCAAGCTGTTTGCATGAGTTATGGAGGTGTATACAATAAAGTTGCCTTGGCGACGGGCGACGCCCACGTCTGGCCCGTATTGGGCTGATCTCTCCTTATAAGTAGTGAACGTATTGTACGAGTACATTTAACCAACTTATTAGCATTCGAATGTCTTTTGGAATCTTTGAAAGCCCTGGCCCGATTGCCTGAAGCGCCATATGGTCAGAAATTTGCCTGTGTAATTGCATTTGCATTACTCCACGTAGTCAAATGTGGATGTAATGAAAACCGGTGTTCTTAATTGGTTAAACGACTCACATATGAATGAAAATGATGGAGTAATCCTTGACAATAATACAGAGGCCACAAGTAGCTTGGCGAGCGATGCGATCGGAAAACATTAAAATTCAGCATTACGCTCTGACGATAAGCATGATGTCATCATTGTAGGCTGTAGCGTAGGTGTGGATGTGTGGGTAAGAGGTATAAGCGCTCGGCAACGCCTTATATGAGAAAATGACTAATATGGTCGTCGGCTTTTGGCTCAGGGCTTCGAGATTCGAAGAATCAGCGTGTATTGCTAATCAACAAGTGCCTTGAATGTTACTCGCACTTAAATAATCATTTTTCTTGGACTTATTTTTCTGGATTTATTGAACTTGTTAGTCATTATTTTAACTCCGAGAGGCATATCATAAACTCGGTATAGCTACAGATTTATGTTGTATTTTGGGCTGTTAAAAACATTGCATTTTTATACCGACACTGTGAAATGACAAATTCCTCCACAAAAAATATGTTTTGGCTCATTGATGATACGTTTTTGAGAGTTGATTACTTCAAAGAACGGGACACGAATATTAAACTTTCGAAAAATGTCAGTGAAGAGATTATAAGATTTAATAAAAAGTGAAAGGCGATCGGTTCGATTGTGCGAGAGCCGAATGGACTTTCTTGGTAACTAGATAAGCAGACGAGATGAAAGTGTGCGAACCGAGAAATGATTGTGCCACTTGTAGGGGAAACTGAACGCTGAGCATGTACAATAGCTGTTGGTACTTTGAAAGGTTTTATGGTGCTTTAAAACCGCCGTTTTCGTTATAAGATTTCTTTTCTAAATAAAAGTCATTGTAAATCTTGTAAACACCTCTCCGGCTAGAATATTATAAATGCGAAAGTGTGTCTGTTTGTCTCTCTGTCTGCTACACTTTCACGGCTTATCTGCTCCACCGATTTTGATGAAATTTGGCACAGGGATAGGTAGTATCCCGGGGAAGGACATGAGCTACTTTTTATCCCGGAAAATTAAAGAGTTCCCGTGGATATGAAAAAACTCAATTCACGTGGATGAAATCGCAGGCATCGTCTAGTTAGATAATATATATGCCCTTACGACAAAGTATATAATTATTACAATTAGTAAAATCTTTTCAAATTCTTTAAAACTTTGTAAAAACTGCAATGACGTATTGGCATTGTTTGGTCGATGCGTATTGGTAACGTTGTTCCATGGAGCCTAATTTAACCTGTGTTGTTATGTAATTTATAAATAATGTATCCCATATTACCAAACCAATTCTTTGTGACAGACTGACATAATATTATTCTCGAATAAATATTTGCAAAATTTCCAGGAAGCTCTTTCATTTTCCGGATAAATGGTATCCCGTGTTCGTATCCCGGATGTATTATTGTAAACTAGATCTGTGCCAGCCGGTTGAGTAATGAAATGCTAACAGACTTTCGCATTTATAACATTAACTATGAATTGGCTATCATTCACAAATTTTGTAACGTCTTAATTTGGACTGCACTTCACCAAATTCCTTAAGATTGAAATAAAAGAAGAAGAAAACTGATTGAATAACGATAGTCTTCTATTGTCATCTGTGGCCAAATTTGGAACTAATTTTTATGGCTGTCAAATTTTTTTTATATTTTATTATTCATATCTACTAGCGACACTGTCACCGGGTCAGTTAAGGGACTATAAACGGATTTGATAGATCTCGGAAGTAGCTCCTAACTAGGCCACAGCAGCAGTTTCGTGTATAGGAAGTATAAACTCAGAAATAACTCATGGTTTAAGAGGCAGATCTTCTTTAACGTTCCCATAGATATCGCTAAGTGTTGTGCAGTATGGCGATGGCTATTTTAAACCGCGGGCGTCGACCGGGAGGCTGTTGACCCCATCGGGTGTGGTGGTTTGATAAGATAATTTAATTCTAGTATTGCGAAATTTTGCGTGATAAACTAATTTAATTGATTTTAGATTAAAACTAGGTAAAACATTAAAACTAATTTTTAAAAGTTTGTGCCGCATTTAAATGCCATAATATAATTCTTGGACGCGGTTGGGTAAAGTAAAGTAAATATTTATTTGGTAAAATATGGTACAGACAATATTATCAAGATGTTATTAGATTAATAACTACAAAGTTACAAACATATTTTATCGTTACCGACGACCAAATATTGAATTAATATATTCTTATTTATGAATTCTTGTTCAGAATAAAAACAATGTTCTAAAAGATATTCGAAAAGTCCTTTTTTAAATAATGGTAAAAATTGAGTTCTTTGAGTTTCAAGTACGATAATTTATTACAGATTTTTATAACCATACAACTACTAGATTTGTAGGAGAGTTAAATTAGTCAGGATTGTAATAAATTAATTTTAAAAAATAACGAAAATGTGACATTTTAAAAACTATGGTGATTTTAGCTGCGGTAGCAGGTCAAGGTCATCATGCTAAAGAGTTCTCATAAATTCTATGAAATTTAAATGAGCCCACTGGTCAGCGCTATTGTTATTCTACGTATTCGGCCACATAGTCAATTTAAAAATCACCTAGCTAGAAGATATGACTAAAAGAGATAAATTTATATACAAAACAAGTTATTGATTACAAAAAATTTTTGCTGGCTTCTGACGTAGACTGTTATTTGAGTGCACAATTTACCAGATAACATTGCAATACTTAAGCCATTGAAAATGACGTAAATGGTAGAGAATTTACCTACTTTTTTCTAAAGTTAATCGTAGACATCGTATACAAAAGAATTTGAGTTTGAGACTAATTTTTTTCTACATGTAGAAAAATTCACAAAGTATCTAAATCTTCTGCAGTATTTAGATGAACATTATAAAAGCAAATCATTAAGAGCTGTTATTTTATAGTTTAGTTTAGAGGTTGTACATGAGTGTCACTTAAAAACTATTACCTACTGTTGTCTGTTACCATAATTTGCTTTGTGTATAATATTCTGTGATGACACGATTTCAGGTCAGCCATTACGTGCTCAAACTATAATTTGCTATTTAGTACAGTTCGGAAGGCCTTCGTCGCCGTTTCGACCAATTTCATCTAATGATGATGGATCCAAACAGTGGACCGAAATGGCTATGATTTTTTCTAGTCTGATGATTTCAAACTACTATGTATGGAAGTAGGTATTCGTTTTTTGTTTTATGAATGTCTGCAGATTTATAGTTTTAGGCTGTTGGTTTTACAGTTGACTAGATTTTGTAGTTGCTAGGTAGATTTTACACATAATTTTATTTTTTGTTCTTTTTATTGGGGTTATTTGACAAATATTGAAGTATTTTTGAAGAGTTAGTCAGAATGTTAATTTTTTAGTTGATAATAATCATTGATCCGGAGTGGACTGTGGATTTCGATCACATATTTCGGGGTTTCCACGTAATATATCCTAAATCCTAGTCTATTTCTTTTTTAATACAACTCTTAAACGTCCTAATATCTTTTATGTTTTATAGCCCATCAAGCATAAACTTCAAAACTTAAGTTTCAATCTTCAATTAGATAGTAGGTAGATTTATATCTTTCAGTATGGATATATAAATAATTTATAATTGACTCAGCTGGTTATAACTTATAAGTATAGCACAGCCTCACTCTTTCTAACAATAACTTAAATTATTCACGCCTTTCCGACATTGAAATTCCATTCCGAGACGTCTCAATTCTCCAGTGACTCGCATTCCGAGTAAAAGGTTATTCTAAGTACGTACTTGCATTATAATAAATACTTCCAACCATGGAGTAGCTGTTACTTCAACTTTCTAAGCGTAGATATAATGAAATAATCTATTCTATAATAAGTAGGCTACTTGCTTTAACTATCTAGGCACTTTCATTACTTTCCTACATTAAACAATCTATAACTTCGTAAAGTTTTGTTTTAAAAAGTTAAGGTATAAAATTTTAAAAAATAATAATAATTAATGGAAAGCTATTTTTCCTAATTTCAGAATTCTGTTTTAGATAAAATTGAAGAATTTTAGAAAAAAATAGTTAATATCTAATAATGTTGAGACTATGATAAAATTAGTAATTTGAGATTATTACGAGACCAAAGTTGCCATTACACAATTTTAAAAACGTGCATGATCCACGTATTCATAGTTTCGGGTTCGGTTCGGATATCACGATAAAAGTAATTCGAGTTAAACCAAATAACTTAATGAAGAAGGGAAAAGAAATATCGAACAAAGTGGAGACGGTCTCTGGGCAAGATAATAAATCAAGGTGAAAACTAGAGTAGGTATCTGCAGCATGTAATCGATGTAATTAAAAGGCACAAGTATCACCTAGAAAGTATTATCGTGCTAAGATACAAATCTGTGGGTGTCTGATATACATGCAAATTGCTTTTCGCTGCAGTTGCTACCAGCTTGCTGCCTGGATCACGTGGGAAAGCGGTTGGTGTTGCGGAAAGAATTGAAAATTGGGTTCTATTGACCGATTATTTGGATTAAGTTCCTTCTTATACTATAATAATACTTGTACTACAGCCTACAGGTAAGCCCGCTACCATTTTAGATTGCATCATCACGTATTAAGATCGTAGAGAACTTGTAGAGGAACTGAATGCTTTTAATTTAAAGCAAATAATTATCACTTGATTTAATGATGAAGGAAAACATTGTGAGGAAACCTGCATGTCTGATGTCCTTCATAATATTCTCAAAAGTGTGTGAAGTCTGCCAATCTTGGTCAGCGTGGTGGACTTCTTAAAGCCCTATTTTTATTCTAAATATTTTATTTTTTTTAATTCTGAGAGGAGCCCCATACTTATCTCGTTGGCGATGGGTTGAGATCATTCATCATATCATCTCATCGTGTTAATAATTCGATGAAGGTTAAGGTGAGTTTAAACTACGTGTTACAAAAATGGCATTTCTCATTATTAAGAGGCCGGTTCGCGCCGCTCGCAACTTCTATTCAAACCGCAAATATAAATTTGCCGGTATATTGCTATCTCTATTTCACTGATGACACATGATCGCGTTCAAGCGAGATAGCAATATGAGCTTACAGAATTTGTTATACATTTAGTCTTGTTCCGTGAATACCAAAAATGATGAATGAAAACTTATCGTGCTTTTTACTTCGTTTTGTTATTCTGTAACTTGACAATATAGGCTATGCTGCTGACCAATTAATACGTAAGATATCGTTGGTTTTAATATGAAACAAATAAGAGGGAAACATGTCCATCTTGTCGTAAAAATATGCAAAACGCAATTCATTTACATTTCATTTTAGGAAAGTATTTTGAAAACATATAAATCCAGGGGACTAGATAAATACAATTTGAATCCAAATAAAGTCTCATTTTGGTGGAAATGTTCTCGAATTATTAATTATTTTGGTATTACGTTTGTATGGGCAATTCATTCTCCGCTGGCACCTTAAGTAAGTAGAAATACTTAATGTGGGATCATTTTCAGAAATGCTGGTGTCACAAAATTTGTGATTTTATTCATACAATAATATAACATAGTAAGTAAATGATAATTTTGGTTGGTTTGGATGGTAATTTTTATGTTCCTGAAAACTAATGCACAGAGCAAAAGATGCAAAAACTATAGTTCCATTCCGAGAAAAAATAAGTTCTTGAAAAGGATTTGGTCTATTTCAATGTAAGTACGCTTAACAATAGCAATACTTCAGGAATATTTAAGCCCATAATAGGGCCTGAGAATCTCATTCATCGGTTGGATATTATTGGCGTTACCAGAAATGGTCGGATACTTGTATAAAAGAGGGTTTCAATTCAATAGAAAAAATGTTCAATAGTGAAGGGAGGATTGAAAGTTGAAACCAGATAGAATACCAAAAATTAATTCAACGGATAACGAATCCTATTCTGGGATCGATATGATAGTTTGTCGATAACAACTCGTAAATAAATAAGTACTCAACATCAAATGATACGAGTCGATAAAATATTAATCGCCCAAGCAACTGAAGTGAGCCAGTGCCATTTTTAGACATTATTGATTTTCTTAAGAGGTCCCGGTGGCCAAAATTGGAACTAATTTTATTGCCTGTTATTTTTTGTTTCTTTTTCTTATATTCTACCGACACTGCCACCGGGTTAAATAACTTTGTGGACCATTAGGTTCAAAGTTCAGTCCGTTTTGTCACTCTAACAGCGACATTGCAGTTTACACTTTACACCATAAAGGCAGCAAACCATCAAAAACTTGACAATTGACGTGTTTTTCACGAGTGTTCTTTACAAAGTTTGTCTCATCCATAACTTGTTTGGTAGTTTGTTGACGGCATGACGGCATCTTCATTACCGTTTTCCATAACATATGATCCGGTTATCTTAATTAGGCAAAAACTGAATTATTTGAGTCGAAAGTTCGGGGGCCTTTGGGCTACAACTTATCTGACCCGGTGGCCAAAATTGGAACAAATTTTTATGATATGTTTAGTTTTTTTAATTATTTAATAGCGACGCTGTCACCTTGTTAGATCTAAGTTTGTGGGACTGTATCTGTCTTGGATAGACGTTTGCATATTTATTTGTCGCTTGTACATCTACATAAGTCATTTCTGGGATCACAGATAGCGACGCTAGTCCATTATATAGCAACTGGGACTGTCGCTTTGCCGGCTACCAATCGCTATTCAGCATGAGCCAAAGTTGCTCGATCATGAAATAATGCTATTTGCTACTAAAAGTACGCACAAATATATTTAGGTAAGTAAATAACAATTAATAACTAAAAAATGATTCATTTAGGACAAGTAATTTAGTACAAAACCCAACCCAAATAAAATTACGCAATAAAGTTTATGATGTAAAAGAATATTTGTACACCTCACCCCAGCTTTCGCGCCCGTCCGGTATGTTTGGAGCTTGGGGGTGGCTGGTATAATAATTTGACCGCCGTTTCCCACCCCTTTCTAGTTTCTAACCATATTGCGTGTATTACATTTCAAATTCGACACAAATTCACCCATTTTCTAACGCCGGAACAATGCTATGCAGTACAGAGCCATTTATCTTACCTACTTTCTCTAAGACTAAGGAATATTAGTTTTCTTATATGTAAAAAGCTTTGAGTTTCAATATAGTATTACCTTGTAAATACCTGCTAAGTGTTAAGGTATTCGTATAGCAACAGTTTTCCAGAAACATTACCATATTATATTACCATTTCCACGTAACTAACTAAAACCGTTACGCGATAGGCACGCCGGTACGCTAACTTCAAATGCTTTGGAATGCTATCTACTTTCGTAGATTATCTATAAGAATTGTCGCACTTACTTTAGCTCCGATCTGGTTTCCGCACTGGCCGGCCTGGAGATGCACGATTTCCCTCATTTTGTATTATAAAATTGCAATAAATTACTTAAACACTAAACACGTGACTCTCGCACCACACTGCTCGGTTATTTGATCAGAAGTCAGCGCTGCGATGTATTTTTGAGGCCAGCTTCGCCTCCGCGCGTCGTGCATTCCCCGCCTTCTGATTGGTCGGCCATCTTGTCGACCGCTAACTTCACTGCATTACGAGACCTTATCGTACACCGCTGCACATTTCACGATCAATATTTCATATTCGATTATAAACTTTATTTCGTACGCATCAAAGACTACAGCTGTTTTATCTGTGTTTGGTCCTTTGGAGTATTGTACCGATATGGCAAGATTCAACTTCATCTAAATATGGCGCGGTATTACTGCATTATTATTTTTAACGCGAGGGTTCGTACATTCGTTGTGTTAAGAAGGGTCGGTGTTGAATAGGTTTTATTGAAGAGTTTTTTGGTTCTGTTTTACATGCATCGTCCCTTCGTTTAGTCCACGCATTATTTTTAGACGATGAAAGCTAAATGAATTTTTACTAATGTAAATGGCTGACACACCTAAATGTAAATAGCGGTCTGTTATTAGTAAAATTACTGTTGTTTTGTTAGTAAAATTCCTGTTTAATGTCACGTTTGAAGAATTGCCCATAGAATATCTCCCTTGGGTTGTTTATCTGTACAGGCGCAGTGGTGAGCGTTGAGGTCTTAAAAGTGGAAGGATCGGGGTTCGAATCTTGGCATGGTCAATTCGGGAATTTGTAATTTCAGACTTTTTTCTAGTCTCGCCTTGCTTCGGCCGTGGCTAGTTATCACTTATTACCGTCCCGGCTTAGACATGCCGCCAAGCAATTTAGCGTTCCGGTACGACGCCGTGTAGAAAGTTAGAAACCGATTAGGGGTATGGCTTTAATATTGTCATACCCCTAACAGGTTAGCCCGCTAACATCTTCGACTGCATCATCACTTACCTTCAGGTGAGATCGCAGTCAAGGGCTAACTTTATTTTAATAGGAAAATCTACAGCGATTCAATCAACAGATTACTCTTATACACTAGAAAACAAATAATAACAATGAAACCATCCCCATCGTCATATCTGCGAATGGGTTAATCCCAGTCAGTCTCGCTCACCATCTGAGGCGACTGGGGTTCTGTGGCAGTTCGCTCGCAGCCAGGATGCAGAAAGCGATGTTGCTATATACTAGACTCGGCTAGGATAGTCCGCCGGTTTCTCAAGCTGTCCCCCTGACCCCCGGCCGCCTGGTCTCCCCTGCCAGGGTGTAATAGGCATGATGACAGTAACCAAGAATCAATGAAATTATGAATTTATCTAATGAAATAGAATTCATGGATTATAAAAAACGTATTTATTTTTCTATTTCGAGTGAGATTGTTATTTATTTTGATAAAATAAAATTATAAAATACAGCAATCCGCCATAATGGATTAAATACCAAGAAGCGAATGACGTCACAATGGTTTGTTTTCGAGCTTTGACAATCACACTATTGCTGCACACTGCACAGAGTACATTGGTAAAAATAATAGTGACGTCACAAACGACGCCATGACACCGGGGAGCGTTTTGGCGTGAATTTTAAAATTTAAATTTCAAATGCGAATATTAACTACCAAACCTCAAACCTAATATTATTTTCTGCTGAAATAAGATATTTTTTCGAAATAGTAGAATACAGTTTCCGAACATAATCTGACCATTTTTCAAAATCAGTCATCATGCCTATTCTCCGCCCGCTACTACTATTTATTTGTGTAAGTATGTTAGTTTATTCATTTCTTTTTATTTATGTAAGTTTTTTATAGATCTCCTGTCCTTTTATGTATTTATTTTGTATGCGGGTGTGAGACTTAAATTCATGCCCAAATAATAATAATAACTTTTAAAAAAAGCACCGAATTTTGATAGGTATTTCAGTAGATATTTCCTCGATCGCTCGATCCTTCTCAAGCCTCAGCAACAACGGAGGCGTATGCTAATGATGTTTCCACCAAATCGGGCACCAGATGGTCATAAATACGAGTAATAAATCCAACTCGACGTTTATATTGGTTTTCGCCTTTTCTTTTATAGGAAAATGGCGGATAGGATCCAAATATAATATCCTAAACATAGATTACCTATAACCTATCTTTGTTTAGGATATGTTATTTTGATAATTATATCAAATTTATCTGCGGCTAGTGACCTCTCTATATCAGTTGTAATGCTTGAAGTGCTTGTGAAGACTGGTGGTCTAGTGATTAAAAGCTTCCTATTCCGGGGTTCGATTTCCGGGCAAGCACTTTTCGAAGTTAGCGGTTAAGAAAAACTAGGTACGTCAGAAAACCTGCGGACTGAAATTTCTCCATATCGTTCTCAAAGCTGTGTGAAGTCTGTCAATCCGCATTTGGCCAACGTGGTGGACTATGGCCTAAAACGCTTCTAATTCTTAAGAGACTCTTGCTCAGTGCTCAGGCCTGCGATGAGTTGATGTCTGATGATGAGTAATAAGTTTCCCTTTTTCTGAATAAATAGTATATTGTGTGCTTACTAAGCACTGCTTAGGGGTGAAACAAGACGATTTCAGACGAGGGTGAAGTTCGTCTGAGCGAAGCGAGGGCTGGCATCACCCGAAATCTGAAATCTGAAATCGTGTTTCATCCCGTGGCGCACACACTATTTTTCATAAGTTTTATTAATATTCTATTTCTTTAGGTTGTTGTTTACAAATATCATATATCTCTCAGTTTAGTTATATGACAATTATAAAGGAAAGGTTTGTAATAAACAAAAGATACAGTCCGATGCAAACTTTATGTCCCGCGGAAGTCAGCCGCGAGCGAAGTTCGCGCTGGTACAGTCAATTAAAGAATGATTTGGCTACTTTTGTTTTTTTTTTTTTGAAAGTATGTAATGACAAAGATAGGAAGTTATATTATATTATTTATTATTTTTATATTTATATTAGGTTTTGGAAAATTCGTTTAAAGGCTGAAACGTATGTAAGGTCATAGTTTAAAATTGTAAACACATGATTTGTTATAATTATTTCATAACAGTGTTACATGGGGCTAAAGTTATATTTTGTCCTTCGAGTGCGTTACTTTGAGTCCTGAGCGAAGCGAGGAATTTAATATATTTATTGTCGCCTGAGATATTTTAGCAAAATATTTTAGCCCTTCGAAATAAAGCTATGAGTTACTACTACAGTAAACTCGTACACATTAATTATATTGAAAGTTTAAATAAAACACAAAACTCATACATAAAAAAGTAGTCCTTTTTAGAAGTCGGTTAAAAAAATATTTATTCGAAATACTCTATCCCCTCCATAAACACTTCTCTGCTTGTGGAAGGTGCGTCTTTCATAGAGCTGTCGCTTTCTCCTTCATCTTCGCTAGAATCTGTAATATAATTTTCCTCGGCGTCAGCATCGGATTCACCGTCTCCGACTCGAATAATAAACTCTTCTGTTAATCTGTCAATGACCACGTCACTTTTTTTATATTCGTCTTCTATCTTCTTAACTTTTTCACATAATGCTCTCCATACACTTTCTCCCATTTCATTAACTTTTTCTTTTATTAGTTCCATCACAGCATTGACATTCCATGTCACATTTTTTTTGGCTACATAGTGTTTTATGGTAGCCCACGCCATTTCTATTGGATTTAAATCTGGGTGGTATGGGGGAAGACGTAGAACCACGTGATTTTTTTCTTTTAAAATTTTATCAATGCTAAACGTTTTAAATCGGTCTTTATTTTCAGAAATCAACTTATAAAGTTGTGGCTTCAGCATTGACTCGTCGTATGTAATATTTTTTTCACGAAGCCACGCTTGCATTTCGGCTTTCTTTGCATTTGAGGATGGCGCAGGATCCTCTTGTTTGTTGTGGTAGGAAGCGTTATCTACCACAATAACTGAATTTGCTGGCAAATTTGGCAATAACTGTGTTGTTATCCACTTTTGATAATTTTCAAAATTCATATTGTCGTGATAGTCACCACTTTTTGCACCAGCCTTAAACATTAATAACGCATTGGGTACGAAACCAGCTTCTGAACCGGCGTGCACAATAACAACTCTTTGGCCTTTTGAAATTTTGGTTTTTATTCCTTTTAATGATCCGTCACTCCAAGATTTTGAAGTGCTATGTGACGAATCTACATATGACTCATCAGTGTATATAATTGGTCTGTCTTCCGAGCGATATTTTGTTATTTTTTCTAGGTAATCGATACGTTGAAATCTAATATTTGATTGTTCAATTAATACTTGTCTTTCGTTCTGGGTTTTTTTCCACTGAAACCCTAATTTTTTTAAAATTCGTCCTAAACTGGTTACTGAACCATTGAAATTAATATCTGCTTTTAATTTCTTTTGTAATTGTTTTAAGGTTGGTAACTCTTTTTCAGTTACGTGAAAGTTGTGAACACATCTCTTAATCACACCTTCATCAAAGCTGTCAATACCTGTAACTCTCTTTTTTCCCTCCCTCTTTTTTCCAGGTGTACGAAAGACTGGAAGCATGCCAGACTCCCCTGCGGTTGCTGCAATTCTTTTCACAGTCTTTATTGAGACGCCTGTAGCTAACGCCGTCCTTTTTAGGAAAGACTTCAGTGGAAGTTGCAAACCTTCTTCACTCTCCTTTTTCATGAACTCCATGACCATAAATACCATTTTTCTAGCTTGTCTGCGTAGAATATTATAACGCCCGCGGGGCATTTTTATAATAAAATAACTGCACGACCAGCAAAAGTCAAAAGTGTAACAAAAATAATTAACAATTGAAACTAAACAGTAAATACTAACGAAAACTTAACCAATTAATAACAACAAAAAACTTGACGTAACAAAAAATTAATAATGAACAGCAAATTATTATGAGAACGACTGTACTTTGGCAGGATCGCGCGCGTGTATACAGTATACGGACGTAACTCACACAGACGTTCAAGACGAGTGCGTGTGGAAACGGGCGGCGGGGGGACGCGCGGGGTAACGCCCCGCCTCCGCATGCCTCACCGCGTCCCGCTGATATCTAAAATTGTACTCTGCGCATGGACACGCACGAACTTCGCGAGGACATAAAGTTTGAATCGTATTGTACTCGTCTCTGACAGGATTGAAAGGAGGGCTGCTACGTCATTCAGCGGGTATTCAGCTGCATGACGTTTTCGTCTGAAATTAACTAGGAAAAAAAAAACATACGCGCCGAATTGAGAACCTCCTCCTTTTTTGGAAGTCGGTTAAAAATAGTTTAAAGCAACACTTTGAAAGAATCAAACAAAAGTGAGAACTGAGAAACAGTCCTTAACTCATTGACTTACGAATACTTGGTAAATCGATGGTCCAACTCTTGAAAAGTCGACAGCACAACTGGTTTCGTCAAAATGCTGTTTTAAATATTTTTTTTAATTTTTTTTATTAAATTCGCTTTTGATTAAAATTAATTTATGTGAAATTATAATTCAAAATAAGATTTTTTATAAATAAATGGTTTAGACGCAAAAGTGGCCCACTTTTGATCATTCTCCTTTCTCTACACATATAAACTATCTTCTTGAACAAAATACATACTTAAGTTTTGAAAAATTTGGATTTTTTAAAATATTTGATCAACAGCTATATTGTAGCCAATCGGGGTTTTCTGTCACAAATGATAAAAATAACATGGATTAATAGGTTTTTATTTAAACTTTTACACTTTTATTGTTTTGAATTTTGATGTCGTGTCAGCAGTAAGCGATCAGCTGTCGGATCGAGTTATCCCTGTGACCTGATAACCTGCATTACCAGCATATAACGTAGGCACTTTATGATTTTGTAAACCTAAGCTTAATATTGTTATGATTGCATGAATATTACCTACTTAGATAATAATCAACTTAAAAATAGGCACAATATGATGCGGCGTGACTTCGTCCGCAGGATTTCAGGTTTTTTTTAATTCCGTGGGAACTTTTTATATTTAGCATAGTAGGCCCTCAACTTGTAATGTAAGGGGTTGGGGGTTCGATCCCCGGGAACGCATCTGAAAGTTATCTGCGTTCTAAGAAACTAAATATCACTTGCTGCAAACGGTGAAGGAAAACATCGTAAGGAAACCTGCACGTCCGAGAGTTCTTCATAATGTTCTGGAAGATGTGTGAAGTTTGCCAATACACACTTAGCCAGCGTGGAAGACTGTGGCTGGATCCTTTTCATTCCGAAAGGAGACTCGTGCTGCTGGCGATAAGAGAGAAAGAGTCTAAACTATAGAGTCTAATCCATAGACTATAGCACTAGGTATAGGCATAGTTACCATAGAAAAAATCCCTTTATCTATTCCGTGATAGTTACAAACATACAAATAATCAAGTTGAGAGATTGAAGGACCAACCACTTGGCTATCAAATATCTACCTGCACTATCGTATTTATAATATAACTAATTAAATATTTTGAGAATTTATAATGTAGTCTCGATATTTATATAAATATAGGTTAATGAACACGTAAGCATTAAGCAGTAGCTCTTTAAGGAAAATTATAAATATATGTACCTAGCAGCCGTAGGTATGTCAAGGACAATCAGTTTTATAGTTAAATGTGAACTTCTTAGATAATTATATTATGACGACTTCATTCTGAGAACATCATCGTTAAGGTTTTCTGACTCTACCAATGCAATTCAGAACTATAAAGTCTATGAGTTAGGAATACCTAATTTTTCTAGTACGTAGGCAGGTATAATTAAGTATTCAAATAATAAATAATATTAATACGGAAAATCTGAAAATTTACGTACTACGCAAACTAGATTAGGTATAACTACAAAGTACCTAGGTATATTATCTAGCTACTACTTAACTGTAATACTAATTAATAAACTTATCCCAAGATTATAACTTTATCTATTATCATTGAAAGCTTTTGTGCTTTTGTTTCATCATCTAATTCGGAATCTCACAGACTTAATATATGTGTTCCCGACTGTTAACGAATAGCCCATAGCCCACCCGACCAACTCCCATGGGAGATGTCCCAAGATAAGTCTCAATGATCCGAGGACTGAAGACGATTAGGACATATCTAAGGCTTCTTATCAGCCACGACAGCGCAATAATAAGTCATAACGTTATGGATTAGCCGTTTCCTGAACTGAGCCTCACAGGAGGTGCCATTAAAATACGTACTATGTTTTTTATTCAAACAAATTTTGACAAGTGCTTCGAATCGTCAAAGGAATCTACGTTAGCAAGACGTTGCTCCCGGATTTATTTTCTTGGCAACGAATGCCAGCGCCTTGATGTTCTAGCGGCCAGCAGGACCTACGCAGCAAACTCTATTCGAAAAATAAGTTACTCTCTATCCATCGGTAGTCGCTACTCTAACTGCAGTTGAGCTCACTATTAACGATAATTCATTTGACTTAAGACAAAACTACCCAATCATGACTCAGTCCAAATTACTAAATTTCTCGATCGACGGGGCCTTCTTCAAGAGTTCCCACAATCAACGTGCGCGGATGAATGGTTGTTGACTTGTTGCAAATGCAATAGCGTACGGATTTGGCACTCACGGTCAAATACCATGACGCCAAATAACTTAAGGCTGTGGAATATGGTGGGCACGGGTAGGCATCACGCCAATATTTAGCTTAAAGATATCACACGATCTGGCTGTAGACTCAAGTCAAATGGCTTACCGTCACTGACGGGCTTTAGAATTTTAAGACACTTAAACTGCTATGTTTATGAGGACATATGGGCGCGCATCGTGACAGCGCGGAGTAAGGAAGTGGAGAGGAACAATCACCAGACCTTGACGGGCATCGACAATGTTTGAGATCGCCAGATTGTGTGCCATGCCCACTATACTGCCCACACTCAATGAGACGTTGGATTGTTAAATATGCAGATTGGGCTGTTTACTAAGAACTCAGAGCTGATATTTTAAGTGCTTGAATTAAACTAGGTAAGTAAGCTCGGAAAATTATTGTTTTTTGATTCTATGACTTAAAATAACATCTTAGATCCTGATTTATATCATCTAACCTGCTGCGGCCCTATTCTAAAGCTTGCTTAAGTGGAGACAAGAGGAATCACACATGACGTAACAGGCAACGTCTAGTAAATATTAAAACATACTCGTATGTCTATAAAGAGGTAAAGTTTGTGAGTTTGTGAGGTTGTAGGGGGTAATCTCTGGATCTACTGAACCGATTTTGAAAATTCTGGTACCAATAGAAAGCCACATAATTTGTGAGTGTCATAGGCTATATAATTATATTAACCCGAAAAATTAGGGAGATCCCGTGGGAATTAAAAAAAAATATTTCACGCGGGGGAAATCGAGGGCATCTACTAGTATTTAATAATTATGATTCTCAGGAGTGTGACTACATAACCACAAAATGACTAAGTTGTATTTGACATGCTTATTGCTTACAAATAAATAACTTAAGAACTGAGTTGAAGTAAAATAAAATATATATACCTAGTTTAATACAGATCAAAATATAACCCATTCAAACCGCAATCAACATTAAAATATGAAACTTAACTCATTAAATACCGCCGCGAGTGGCGCTTAACTTGGCTAAGCGAAACCAACTGCATCTATTTTTGGATGGATGCGGGGTACATTGTTCACAAATAAGTAATGATTCACACATAATGGTAACACCAATGTCGGCCATACAAATCAAGTTAATAGGCATCTTACTAATATTATAAATGTGAAAGTTTGGATGGATGGATATGGATGTATGGATGTTTGTTACTCAATGGCTGAACGGATCTGGCTGAAATTTGGCACAGAGATAGATTATAGTCTGGAATAGCACATAGACTACTTTTTATCCCGGAAAATTAAAGAGTTCCCGCGGGAACCAAAAAACCTCAAACCACGCAGACGAAGTCGCGGGCATTCGCTAGTTTGTACTAAATTCCTCCCGACCGAATTTCGGCCAATCTCCAGAGAAATAAGCCATCTAGGTATATCTCCATATTATAGCATATAGTGCACGTAAGTATGTGCGCATACACAGGTGCACGCACTGCACTCTCTGTTCCTTTGACCTTTATTCTCACAGCCCGATGGGACGGAAAATCCGACACGACCGGAGAGAGATCAGGCGCGGGACCAACGGCTTAACGTGCTCTTCGAGGCACGGGGGTGATACACCACCAACTTCCTAACTCCGGGCTAGTACTGAGAATTTCTGGTCAGAAAAACCGAATACTTGTTATGGTCCGACCCGGGCTTAGAACCCGGGACCTCGTCGGCCGCAATTGAACATGCTAGACCAACGAGGCAGTCTACTAAATACTCTAGTGTACTAAATAACTTGGCCAGTGTGGTGGACTCATGGTGGACTATAGCCTGAATGGGAGTAAATGACCGGTAAATGGGCGCCTATGCGTTTAATTCCCCTGGTCAAATTCTAATAGGTATCTACGAGCCATGTTGTCTTAACGGAGGAGGTCCCGGGTTCGATCCCGGGCAGGTTTAGTTTGGGAATTTATAATTTATAAATTTTCACCTGGTCTGGTAGGAGGCTTTGGCCGTGGTTAGTTACCAACCTACATGCAAAAACGTGCCACCATGCGATTTAGCGTTCTGGAACGATCAGCTTTTTCCGTGGCTAGTTACCACCAGCTACCGGCAAAGACGTACCGCTAAGCGATTTAGCTTGCTGGTACGATGCCGTGAAGAAATGGGCTTAATTTATTTGCCATAACCATAAACAGGTTAGCCCACTACTATCTTAGACTGTACTGTAACATTAGGTGAGATTGCAGTCAAGGGCTAATATAATGTAGTGGATAAAAAAATTTAGTTTTTCTTTCAAAATTGTTTATACGGGGTAATTGACTTTTACAACAAAACTTATAAAAAAATGTAAAAATTTAATATTTTAATGCAAACAGGTACCTTCTCTAGACCCTCGTTACGTGATGCGGTTATTACTTGTGACCTTCTTCGCAAAAGGCGGGGGCAACTTTTTATGTAAGCGCGCGCATAGCATTGTAATAACTAATTTATTTATTTGTTTACATCAGGCAACTAGGCCCATAGAAATATATACATAATACAACATATATAACACAATAAAATAATACCTAATACATATGAAACTAATAATGCACGAATAGACCACTGAATCATCAACCACTTTATAGGTTCAGTAGCAAAACAAGAGGCTCTACAATGTCGTCTGTATGGTATAGCCGTATGAAAACTCAATATTGTATGCACCGACATGTATTGTACCTGTATAGGTACACCGACATATTATATGTATAAAAGCACCCAAATGTGTTATTACCTATCCACAATTTTGCAAAATAAATGATATAAGATTAACTTCTAACCCAGAGGCTGAACATGAAAAATGAGAGCCGATAAAACAGCTTTACCCCCTATTTTCTTACCGTTTTTGAAAAAAGATACCGTTACGTACCGTACACGAAAAAAAACCGCAACTGGTATTATAGCATCACTATTGAACCCTAGGCCTGCATGCGTGTTCTGAAATCTGAAATATTTACCACGGTCCATGTTATTTACCGTCCATTTAGCTGTATAACACGATCTACAAATACTATGTCGAGTATTTCTATGGGTCAATAAAGCTGCCATACCGCTTTCAGGGTAGCGTGCTACCATCCCAGGCTGCATTAAAGCTTTCTTTAGTTGGACCACTCCTTAGCTCGTAATATTTACAATCAATATCCTGGTGGGAGGCTTCGGCCGTGGCTAGTTACCACCCTACCGGCAAAGACGTGCCGCCAAGCGATTTAGCGTTCCGGTACGATGCCGTGTAGAAACCGAAGGGGTATGGGTTTAATATAACTGCCATGCCTCTAACAGGTTAGCCCGCTACCATCTTAGACTGCATCATCACTTACCATCAGGTGAGATCGTAGTCAAGGGCTAGCTTGTAGTGGATTAGAAAAAAAAATTCACCCAAAACCAAGTAAGTCCCACAAATTTATCTGACGGTGGCCAAAATTGAAACTATCCTCCTGGATTGAGTTTTTTTGGTTCCCGTGGGATCTCCTTAATTTTTCGGGATAAAAAGTAGCTGTGTTATTCCAGTCAGACAAATTTCATCCAAATCCGTTCAACCGTTCTGGCGTGAATTGAGTAACAAACATCCATACGTGTCCATATATCCATCCATCCAAACTTTCGCAGTAATATACTGTACTGTACTGTACTGGCATATAGATGCCAGTTGCCACCTTCGGCGTGTTTGTCTGCCTCATTATAAATACAGTTCATGTGTATTTTGACCCAAAACATAGGTACTTACTTAATTTAATTACTTACTGCAATATACTTAATTTATGGCATGTTCCTCTGAAATCACAACGATTTCGAAATCATTTGGCGACATTACACTTTTATTTTGCACTTTCCAGCAACCTCGCCCGCCCACTGGTTCATTACCGTTTTATGACCAACAGTTACAGTTTACGATTTCATTTCACTGGCCTCTATCAACAAGTCTTCATGACTGAATTTCGGTCACGGCGGCCTAGCTCCACAAAGACTAGCGGCCATGCTAGTAAAATAAAGATTATAATTCTAAAACACGAAAGTCAACAATAACAAAACAATATGGCCTAAGCGTGCCAATGCTTGTAAAAGTATGGCCCCAGATGTCTTTGTGATCATTGTGCTCGAGTGTATGCGCAAACACATGTGCACTCTTTACCCTTACTCTCGCGTAGCAAGTTGAGACGGCACTCCGACACGGCCGGAGAAAGATCAGGCACAGGACCGACGCGGACGGCTTTTTACTCGTATGCTCTCTCGTGCGGGTTTTTTTTAGCATCATACTCCTCATTAACCGACTTCCAAAAAAGGAGGAGGTTCTCAATTCGGCGCGTATTTTTTTTACTTGCTAGAGGTAGTTCGTATTCGTAGTTATAAACATCTTTCTATAGAATTTATGCTTAACTAGCTTTTGCCCGCAGCTTCGCTCACGATTTTCATAAAAATTTCGAACCCCTGCTTTACTCCCTTAGGGGGCAATGGTTATGGCAACGTCATAATAGCATAATGCCAAAATTCAGCCCAAACCGTTCAGTGGTTTAAGCTGTGCGTTGATAGATCAATCAGTCAGTCAGTCAGTCAAGAGTTAGAGAGTTGAGTTTTTATATATATTTAGATTTTCCTCATTCGAGTATAGAGTGTGCCATAGCAAATGTGAACAGAGCAGATAAAATTCGCACAAGTCCATAATGGCGCGCGCCCCCAATATCGCGATTTCTCTGCCTTCGCCATACACGGAAACCTACTCGTCCACTAGCAACACTCAACAGTATCAATGCAGTATGTACTACACTGTACATACTGCATGCCTTATGTAATACTCATTTTAGACGTAAGCTTATCCATACTTGACATTATAAATGCGAAAATGTCTGTCTGACTGGCCATCTGCCCATCTATTCTATCGACTTTGATGTTTGGTTTTTGGTACAGAGATAGGCTTCTTTTCATCCCGGAAAACTAAAGACTTCCAGTGGGATTTCTTCTATTATGACGACCTCCGTGTGTAGCGCTGTTGCTTTAACGTGCGGAGGTCCTGGGTTCGATCCCCGGCAGGGTCAATTTGAGAATTTATAATTTCTGAATTTTCCCTGGTCTGGCCTGGTGGGAAGCTTCGGCCGTGGCTAGTTACCACCCTACCGGCAAAGACGTGCCGCCAAGCGATTTAGCGTTCCGGTACGATGCCGTGTAGAAACTGATTGGGGGTATGGGTTTAATATAATTGCCATGCCCCTAACAGGTTAGCTCGCTACCATCTTAGACTGAATCATCACTTACCATCAGGTGAGATCGTAGTAAAAAAATAATAATTAAACAAAAACACTATCCACGCGAACGAAAGCGCGGTCATCATCTAGTATGTAGTTATTTAACTTGTGAAAGTGTCTATCTGTACCTATCTGTCGCTTCGTTTTCACGTCCCATCTGTTCAACCCATAGAAAAAATAAATCCTGGTTCAACCGACTCCGGCTAAGTTTTTTCCAAAAATCATGCTTATTTTTGCTCGGATAAATTGAATTCGGGAGACGGTAGGGAAAATTGGAGGCGTCGCAGCGCCTCGTCGCATTGCAGACCGGTTTGTGCCAGGTCTGCCAATCCTAATGAATGGCGCATGAAGCAATCCTTGAGAATACACTTAGGTTTCTATAAGTATATTAATTCACCTGTTTTACAATTACCCCCAAAAAAAATTTTCAGCCCGGCTGTATTGATCAGCGCGGAATTGCAGCCAGTATACCTATTCTTGTCGTTACCAATAATATAATATGGAATAGCAATATTTGTACAGATTTGTAAATTGAAGATTTAAAAAAAGTGTAGGTAAGTACCTATGTATGAGACATATTTTCTGTAAAATTAGTGATAGATATGGTACCTATAGAAATTAAAAATAACGCATTCGACCTTTCAGTCAGTCGAAATATTATAATCAATGTTCAGTCTCCTAAAGATTAAAAAAAATTGAGTTTATTATGGAAATACATTTAAAGGGGCTTTTAAAAAATATACGACATTCTTCTATTGGATTTTGAAGGATTAGTATTTCTTGCAAAAACCAGCATAGGTACTTATCAAAAATCAGGCTGAAAATCAGGTAAATCTGTGGCATAAAATACCTTAAAGTTCTTAAAAAATCCAGTTTCGGGAACTTTGGGAAACCATACTGTTTGGACTAAGTTATTGATTTCCCGCCTCCCCCATAGGCGTCGCTAAGCGGTGAGTCATACAGGGATACCACGGTTTTAGTGATGTCTGGACAAATGAAAAACTCCTATTACTCATTAAAAAATACCCGACTGAGTTTCTTGTGGGCTCTATATATAAATTTGGTGAAGATCTGATGCAGATCTTCGAAGACAGATGTTCCCCGAGATCTTCGAAGACAGATGTTCCCCGATTACTCGAAGACGCCTGGACCGATTTGAAAAATTCTTTTTTTTTTTGAAAGGGTATACTTTCCAGGTGGACCCATGGTCATTAGGTCTGATGATGGAATCCTGGGGAAATCAAAGGAACTTAAATTTTATAAGGACACGAACCCAGATTTTTTTTTAATATTTACAGCACTAAAAAGCAAACAATAAAATTATTTAAAAAAAAAAACCGCCTTCAAAAACTAAAAAGCAAAGCAAGGATAAGCAAAGTTGACGTTTCTACCCTTCTACGTTTCTAGCCTTGGCTCGCCCGACTTCTACATAGTGCGTAGAAATAATAATATGTAAATATTATATCCAATTATTTTTTGCTTTTTAGGTTATGAAGGCGGTTTTTTTTTATTTAAAAATAATTTTATTGTTTGTTATCTTAGAATAAATGGCATTTGACTTTGATTTTGACTTGACACAATAATTGAAACTATAGTCCCACAAACTTGATTGGCAGTGACAGCGTCGCTACTAGTACTAGATGAAAAATAATTTTAAAAAAATTTAAAAAACAGGCATGAAATCTGTGATAAAAATATGCTACAATTTTGGCCACCGGTCATATATGTTTGACGGACTAATAAATAAATGGTACCCTGATGTAGAATTTTGGTGTAAAAAAAAAAATACCCGTACAACTTCTTACCAGTAACAACGACGAAAACAGTAACCATAGGTACTTACACCATATCTTATTTTCAACGAAGAATACTTCAGAAATGTCCGTCTTATTTTCAATGCAGAAAAGCAGTGGGTCTTCCGTCATTCCTACAGTTAGACCAAGAAGGGGTTGCAGTACTGCAGTTGTAAGTGTTTTGTGTGAACACAAAGTATCTACATACTTTAAACTCATACAACAGAGACCTAACAATGAAACGTGATTGGGAAAATATCCTTCATTTACTCATTCTCTGTCTGTGGACCTCGAAGGATGGTCTAATTGTCCAGGCGTACCTAGCACATGGAAAAACGGTTTCCATGTTACTTATTAGGGTTCTGTGGTATTGAATTGGCCTCATAGTCTTGGTCGGGTATCGAGTTTAATCCCCTCGCGCGCTTTCGTCGAAAGGCCATGAAGAAAAATGTATGATGTACCTTACTTCTTACTTGGTTGAATGCCACACGCACGAAACGGTTTTGCCCTACGTTCCTAATACGAACCGCTAATGCCCTTTTGGCACACGTGTTTATGCCCTTTTTGCACACGTTTTCTGCAACGTAAGTTGCGCGTTCCAACCTAGTCCTCAGCATTGCTTTGCACTAAGCATGATTGTAGATAAGGGCAAGTCTATTTTGCAATTATAAAAGAGTAGAGTTCCTAAATCCTAAGACCTAAGCTCCAGCGTGGTAATCCTAGTGGGGTGACGTCATGTGTCTCCCTCAACCCCCGGGGGTGGAGGGAATTTGATAATGTACACGAATGTAATGCTAAATACGAATGAAGACACACTTTTGCACAAATACATTTACCAATTATTTATCTACCTAAGGGCTGAGGCTATTTGTATTTGGTATAGGAATGGGGCTGAAGAATTACTGGCTTTTCTCTTTTAAACATTAGCTAGGAATAGGGCTTATATTTAACATTGGTAGATTTGATTTAAGTTCATGACTGTTATTTAATCGCGTTATAATTACTATGAATGGTTTAAACATAGTAATGCAGTGAAGTCTGCTGCTCCACCATAATTAACCAGTGTGGTGGACTATGGTCTGTGTCGATGTCAATAATAACACAAAGAAAGACTCTACACCCACTACCAAAATATTGTCAATCCAAAGCTTCCAGCGTTACAGAATCTGTGTTCTTCTGGAAATCCTTGCAAGACTATACCTATTTCTACCAGTGAATGCTATCGATTTTAACACAACGAGTTTCAGGCGACGTTTTTTTTACCTCCATGATAGCCACCTATTGCTAGCAACGTTAACGTTAGCAATTACTCCTCTTTTTCATACAATGAACTCTCGATTTTTCCTGCAACTGTCTACTTGGATACCTTTTACTGTTATATTCAGTGACTTTGGTAAGTAACCTATATCTACGTTTGTAGGGCAGGCAGGTTGTCTCATATAATGGACAAAATGTGCCATCAAATCTGACTTTTTGTAACAAAACCGATTTGTTTTTGTACCTATATCCAAGTCACGACATTCCTGGTTCGTCACGCTCGTATCGTGAATCACGCAAAGTCATTGTATCCCGAAATAAATAATAAAGTTAATTACACAGCAAGCCGTGCCCAGTTCTCCCTGTATAGTCAGAGTTCAGACTAGATGATACCCGCGTCTTCGTCGGCGTGGTTTTAGTTTTTTTATTCCCGCCGGAACTCCTTAATTTGCCAGGATAAAAAGTATAGCTTATGTCCTTCCCCGGGATGTAGCCTCTACATAATTTTCATCAAAATTGGTTAAAAAGATTAGCTGCTCTAGACGGCATCAGATGCGACGTGTGGTCGTCGGAATTGATTTGTTATCGATTGACAGCCGTACTATGCATACAAAAACACATGTAAGAGTTTCTAGAGTACCTATAGACTCTTGACTCCAGAGACTTTTTTTGGATAATCCTAAAGTTTATATATGTCACCGTAAGATTGTAAAATCCGTTAGATTATAATCTAACGGTTTCTATCCCGCTAGATTATAAACTGTCGAAAGATTGTGAACCGTTCAATGTTCTGAGTATTAATTTATAAAATATTTATTGTTTTTACGTTTTCTTGTCTCTTTCTTGTACAGTTCGCGCGCAAGTTGAATGCAGAGTAAATGTATCTAAGTGTCACCATACATTTACTCTGCATTCAACTCGCGCGCGAACTATAGGTTAGGTTAGGGTTTGACATGAATATTCAGGTAGTGCCCTTTCAGGGCACTTAGGTTCTATCGGGTTAATATACCTAATATATTACAATTTACCGAAAAATAACGCGTTAAATTGTAAGCAGTATGTTACGATTCACAATCTGTCGAAAGTTTATAATGTATCGAGATAAAAAACGTTATATTATAATCTAACGGTTTTTACAATCTTACGGTGACATATATAAAAGGAAATGGTGACCGACTGACTGACTTATCTATCAGCGCACAGCTCAGATCTGGACGAATCAGGCTGAAATTTGGCATACAGAATACAGATAGCTTTTATATGACGTAGGCATACGCTAAGAAAGGATTTTTGAAAATTCAACCCCTAGGGGTAAAATGAAATTTGGAATTGAACTTGTATAAAAATCGAACTAAACGTGAGCGAAGCTGCGGGCAAAAGCTTCCTTCAAATCAAGAGTGAATAGGCATCTTCTAGGTAAGCGCGCTCCACCTTAAGGCTGCATCACCACTTGCATGCACTTGCATGCATTTTAGAAGTTATGGTGGAATAAAGAAAATCACATACAAACACGAACCCTGAAAACACAGTAGCTAGCTTGAAGTGGATAAAAAAAAAAGCTGTGTTTCTGTTATTCTAAAATAAATAAATAAATAAATAAAATCTTTATTTCTACAGAACAGTTCTGTAGATTAACAGAATTGTTTTGTAAGCCTAATTGTTAACTTGTATAGGAAGAAGTTTTGATTTGACGACCTCCCTGGCCCGGGTTCGATTCCCGGCAGGGTCAATTTGGGAATTTATAATTTCAGAATTTTCTCTGATCTGGTCTGGTGGGAGGCTTCGGCCGTGGCTAGTTTCCACCCTACCGGCAAAATTCAATTCAAAAGTTCAAATGTTTTTGTTTTCAAAATTCAAAATTCGGCCGTGGCTAGTTAACATCCTACCGGCAAAGATTTAGCGATTTAGCGTTCCAGTACGATGCCGGTTTAATATAGCTGCCATACCCCTAACAGGTTAGCCCGCTACCATCTTACACTGCATCGTCACTTACAATGGTGAGATTACTGTCAATGGCTAACTTGTAGTGGAATAAAAAAAACATTACTCTCCTTTTTTAGCCAGTCGTGTAATAAAGCTTAAATGGTTAACTTAATATAATCCTAACTTGACTTCCTATTTCCTAAGTAAAAGCTTAGACATTAAGTAGTTACATGAGTCTCAGTGTAGGCGTTCAGGCGGACAGGCTGAGGTGAGTCAACGTCGTAGGTGCGGGTTCGATGCCGGGTGAAGTCATCAACCAGTCTGCACGGCAATGAATGAACATGGCCTAATTTAGCGTGTGTATGTTAAGACGATGTTACGCAATTTGCAATTTTAATCGCAAGTGAATTGTTTTTTTTTTATTCCACTATGAGTTGGGCCTTGACTGCGATCTGACAAGAGATGACACAATTTAAATGGTAGCGGGCTAAACTCCTCATCGCTGAGGGTCGTGACCCTTTTTCCATTATTCACATAATGGTAGGGGTTTTCTTGGGATAATAATGCGGTGGATGTCCAGGGCCTTCCGCAAAGCCATATAAATTATTATATTTTACCTGTATTTACCCCTAATTGGTTAAGTATTACACGACATGTGTTTGAAAATAAACTGGACATCACACCGGGAAGCTTTCGCTTGGTGTTGGCACGTCTTTTCCGTTACCATAGAAAAAATATTATCTATTCCGTGCCCGTTACAGCGGTAGGCGTATAGCCACGGCCGAAGCCACCAGATCAGACCAGAGAAAAAACACACAGTGACTATGGACTATGGTGCTATGGAGTATGGCTATACTATGTAGTTAGCCCGGCCAGATTCGATGTGTGACATCGGCTTGCGTGGATGCGAAGCTATAGAATCTATATTATGTAAATAAGATTGTGTTAGCTTTTCAGCATGGCATATACGGCGGTTTTTTTTTTTTTTTTTTTTATCCACTACAAGCTAGCCCTTGACTACGATCTCACCTGATGGTAAGTGATGATGCAGTCTAAGATGGTAGCGGGCTAACCTGTAATTCGTTTTCATAATGTACAATTGTGCAGGGAATATGTAGCGGTCAAGTAGTGGTTGCTCGAAATGACTTGGTCCCATCTGCCCCGCTGGCTCTATTTCCCTACGTGATCAAATCAGAAATGAGGACTGAGGAGATTCGCAGAAGAACCAGAGTCACCGACCTACCTAGCTCGAAGAGTCACTACGGGGCACAAGCTATTTTCTAGGCAAGGACGTTCCAACCTAGACCGCATCATTGCTTTGCACGGGACATGATTGTCGCCAAACGCTTAGAAGCCTTTCTCACAATAAAAAAATAGCTCGAAGAAACGATAGGCGTTGGGGTTGGGGTGACAAGTTGCTTGAATGGCGGCCTCGCAACGGAAAGCGCAGCGTTGGACGACCCCCCACTAGGCTTTTCCCAGCGCACGTGTTTCCTGCCACGTATAACTTAGGTACCTTCAAGGCAAGAGTGAATAGGCATCTTCTAAGCAAGCGCGTTCCAACCTAGACCTCATCGTTGCTTTGCACTAAGCATGATTGTCGTCAAGCGCAAGCCTATGTCACAATAAAAAAAAGGTGGACGAACGATCTCAAGCGTGTAGCTGGGAGCCGCTGGAAACAAGTGGCACAAGACCGTACTCTGTGGCAATCCATGGAGGAGACCTTCGTCCAGCAGTGGACGTCTAGGACGTGAGACGACTAAATAGTGGATAAAATAAGCCAAGTGCGACTTGACACCCTTTGATTACGGAACCCTACAAACCCAGCAAATCAAAACTCTGTAACAAGTTTGTATTTATGAATGAATTGTAGTTGAAGGCATTGAAGCTTTCTAAATGTCAACAGCTGTACAAGGCTGGTAGGTATCCTTATACGTGGACACCTATTAATTTTATTTAGCTACATTACAATTTTTTTATTTTACTGTTATTCTATTAATACTTAATATTTATTCATATTGTGTATTCATGGATTCAATTTGTCGTCAATATAAACCTTGTTTTGTACCGTAGTTTTTAAGAGTTATGCGTACCTACGTCTTTATTTTCTTGAATACTATACTAGAATAATACTGGAAAGATCATACCAAGGATGATCAGTTTGAGGAAAGTGGCGAGCGCTGAGGTCTTAAAAGTGGGAGGTCACGGATTCGATTCCCGGCAGGGTCAATTTGGGAATATATTATAATTTCTGAATTTTCTTTGGTCTCCTCTGGCGGGAGGCTTCGGCTGTGGCCCGTGGCTAACTAAATAGGTGCCGGCAAAAAGGTTCTGGTACGCCATGCCGTATAGAAACTGATTAGAGTTTAATATTTTAATTGCCATACCCCTAACATAGCCCGCTAATATCATCACTTACCACTAGGTGAGATGAGTCAAGCAGTCAAGGGCTAACTTATACCTAATGTATGAAATAAAAACTGCGATGATCTCAGTTATTTTAATTTGATGATTGTCCCTTATCTTGAACCGTTTTATCTAACAGAGAATAATTATCGGTTAGTGATAATAATTAAATAATAGTCAATCGTATAATTCGTAACCAGAGGGGCCTTGTATCGATTATTAGGTAGATTAAATAATCGTCGCCTGTTCGCCTGTCGCCAGCGTGGGTGAACTTTACTACCCTGCAGGTCAGTTTTATTCAGAGAAATATTCATACTGATACACGCAACTTCGTCCGCGTGGATTGAGTTTTTTGGAACTCTTTAATTTTTCGGTCTATCTTTAAGAAACTAGAAGCATTTGAAAGTTAAGAAAATCATGGAGAGATAAAATTAGAAAATATAGGTATAGTGTTGCAGCGCGTTGGGAAAAAGAAGGAGATTCTTCAATTTTTTTTTTTAATATATAGGCTAGCGCTTGGCTGCAATCAGACTTGCTTGCAAGAGGGGATGCAGCATATGGTGGAGCGCGCTTGCCTAGAAGATGCCTATTCACTCTTGATTTGAAGGTACCTATATTAAAAGAGGATGGGAAAACGGAAGCCGGAAGGGCATTCCATATCCTAGCGGTTCGAATTCTAACCGTAAAAAAGAGGAAACTGGAGTACCTACCTACCTGGGCCATATACTTCGTGGTCCTAAGTATGACCTACTACAATTGATTATCCATGGCAAGATACAGGGTAAGAGTGGCGTGGGACGGAGAAGGACATCCTGGATAAAGAACTTACGCCAGTGGTTCAACAAATGCACCCGATCGATTTTTAGAGCTGCAGTGTCGAAAGTTCAAGTTGCCAACATGATCGCCAACCTTCGATAGAAGAGGCACCTAAAGAAGAAGGAATTAGGTAATATAAGTTGAAATTTAGTATCCACCACATAGGGTACGTCCCGGGGAAGGGCATAAAGGCTATTTTTTATCCCGGAAAGTTAAGAAGTTCCCGCGGGATTACGAAAACGGTAGCATGATTACGAAAGTGCTAGCTTGTCCTGTTCTGTGTTTCTGATTCTATGGCCTGACACTGGGCCAGTTTTTTAACCCTGTAATTTATTAAAAAGCCTAGCATCTATGTTTTCACTACTCTACACAAATAGGCGTAGGCGATCCAGCCTATGCTATTATAATCACAAATGACTATCTTACAGCTAAATTTCTCCAAAATACACCGTATCACAACACAACGAATACGGTTCACAATACATTCTTCCGCGTTGCAATCAGGATTTAGGGCTATAAAAGCCAATTTCTATGAGCGTTTGTCTTCATTTACGCGGCTGACCTTATTTGACATTGGAAATACATAGGCTTAGATTTTTAGATAAAATTAGGGACACTATACTTCTATAGTCAGGACCTAAGAGGAACTTAAAAAAACATTTTTAAAAAGCTTTTATCGTCCGCCATATGAACTCTTTGATACCCATGGGCAACCCATGGGGGTGCATAAAAACTAACTAATCCGCCATCTTTGGGAGTCCGCCATATTGGATTTAGAATGACGTCATTTCGCAAACTAAACGTGTTACACACAAAATTCCAGCTCAGTCGGTTGAGGATAAAAGTAAAATTTGATTTGAAAAGATTTGACCTAAACAAACCCACAAACATTGCAAGTTATATGTATAACAGCTTATAATAAGTACCATTTTATAAAATGTTACAAAAACTTACGAAGGTATCATAGTAGGTACCTATGATACCTTCGTCTACTTTAGTTTTACGTATAATTTAAGTACCTATGTAATTATATGTTATATGTACCTTCAAGGCAAGACTGAATAGGCATCTTCTAGGCAAGCGAACTAGAACCTAGACCTCATCAACGCTTTCTATAGGCATTAGTGTTGACAAAGCCTATTCTACAGTAATCAAAAGTTGGAAAAAAATGTTCATAGGCGGCGAGATCAGGTTCCGTCTGCTCGTTTGCTTGCTTAGATACCTACTTTAAAAAAACTCATAGTTACCTTATGAAAAATGCAAATCATCCTGTTATTTTGACAAGCGGTATTACTTAACCCGCCCACATCCAATATTGTCCATATAAATATCATTGTGTATTGTATTGTATTGTACACGAGAAGACGCCATGTATGGGCACAGATGAGTGCACTGTGTCACCGTGTTACAGCTTCCAGCACGGCGACCGCGTATCTTTTGCATCAATAATTGATACATCGCAATCACCTCTGATTGGCTGAATTTATGGTATTCTTGCTGCGTCAATGGATTTCGTCCAATATTGGAAGAGTGTTAACCAATCAGAGGTGATTGCGATGTATCAATTATTGATGCAAAAGATACGCGGTCGCCCTGCAGATGCTTGACAATAGGGATGATGCCTTTGTCAAAAAGGTAGTTTGTCTGTTTACATATTAGTAGAAAACAAATTTAAATCGCATTCTGACGACACCAATAATTGCTGTCAAGTAGTTTTGAAGAGATGGACTGTGTGTCTCACATTTGTTTGATTCATCGATGATTCTTTCACAGTATTGCTATACTAGGTATACAATTTTTTACTTACCTTGTAATTTACCCATGTAAACTGACTTATTGAACCGAATCTACTGATTATTAAATAGAGCGTCTTCCAAAAGACCTAAAATTGACATCCTCGGTTAGTTTCAAGTTTGATAATCATTTAAAAATATCGATAAAAAAAGCCACTGAAATTTAATGACGTCACAACTATGTATGTCATATGAACTTCCATACTACAAGCGCGTTTTTAAGTTTATTAAAGTGTTGCTGATTTGATTGTTGTCATGATCCCTAAACTGACAACAAAGGGGAAAAAAAATACCCTGGCGCAGTGTATTTTTTATACAAAATTTTATTTATTTATTTATTTTGCGATCACAGTCTTATTTTTTTTTTTAATTTTAAATAGCTCTGTGATCTCACAAAGTGGGTTCGATCCCCGGCAGGGTCAATTTGGGAATTCATAATTTCTGAATTTTCTGGTCTGGTCTGGTGGGAGGCTTTGGCTATAGTTACCACACTACTGGCAAAGACAAGCCACCAAGCGAATTAGCGTTCCGGTACGATGCCGTGTAGAAACTGAGCTTATAGGGATTAGGGGTACATTATAAGTATCACGCCCACTAAAATACAAAGACCTGCACCCTCCAGCCTCCAATGCCACCTGCAGCCTCCAATCCTTGTGCTCTCCTAATAAGGTTGCCTGGAAGAAATTGCTACTTAGCAATAAGGCCGCCCTTTGTACTTCTTTGTTTCTTTTTATGTTTTCTGTAATTTACTTTTGTTATGTGTGGTACAAATAAAGAGTATAATAATAATAATAAAGACGGACATCATCGGGGGAGATCGTAGTTAAGAATTAACTTGTGGATTTAAAAAAACTTCGCGTCAACATCATAGGACATATCACATATTATATACAGAGTCAATTTGGGAATTTATAATTTCTGAATTTTCTCCGGTCATGGCCTGGTGGACGGCTTCGGCCGTGGCTAGTTACCACCCTGCCAGCAAACACGTACCGCAAAGCGATTTAGCATTCCGGTACGATGCCGTGTAGAAACCGGTTAGGGTATGGGTTAATACCTAACTGCCATAACTCTAACAAGTTAGCCCGCTAGGTACCATCTTAGACTGCATCATCACTTACCATCAGGTGTGATCGCAGTCAAGGGCTAACTTGTAGTTGATAAAAAAAACTTACTGATATACCTACTACGTACTATAGGATTTTTAATACTTACTGCCGCTCTCGCTAAGCATAACTTATGGCACTCCTTAGTAAATATTTAAATACTGTTGTATTTAAATATTTACTAAGGCTACTTTTCTTTCTTTACTTTGCTGGAAAATCATTAAGCATCAAATCATCATCCAAAAACACGCGGATAAAGTCGCGGGCGTCATCTACTTAGTTACCAATACACGAAGTAGGTACTCGTAGCAAAAATCAATACGACCTTTCAGTTACATATCCAACAATGCCTAACCTGAATCTAGACTAGATCCAGCTTCCCGTTGCCATGGCAACGCGCAGCATTCAGCGGATCCCGGCCAGCGTGCGAGAGAGACGAAGTTATGCGCTTTCTCTTTATTTTGTATGGAATGGAAAACCTGCCACGCCTACGCCTGAAAGACCTAGATAACCTAGGTAGATGTATAGAGGATAGAGTATAGAGGGCACATGGCACTGTTAGTGGTTAGAAATTTAATTGTTACTTAACTAATGTTTATACTTTTTATCCTGAGCCATAATTTGGTTTAGGTATATGAAAATTAACGACATTTTTATTTTAATCCATTCCATTCTTTTATTCAAATGTCGGTACCTAGGTACTTTAACACACGGAGTTGTTTTTTATTATAACTTTTTTCTATATTATGCTAAATACATAAGTTTATAAAAACAGTAACAATCAACAATTATATTATTCTTCCTACAGTATGATCAACGCAGGGGGTGATCTATTTAGTTAGTACCTGCTCCGGGTGGTACTGAGGGGGCTACACCCCCGCCCCAGTCACCTTTTTATGTGGCACCTGCGATCAATGTGCACAAGTAATCGATTATTATGATTGCATAATATGTGTCTATGTCAAATCGCAGATTGTACGTGACACCAATAGGTAACTGTACCTGAAATATTTAGGAATTCTGACCAGGGAAAATTAAGAAATTATAAATTCCATAATGGAGAATATGCATGTGATTTAGAAATGGACAAAAAAATATGTGTAATCTAAAGAAATATATACAGACGATTATTTTTACAAATTATCATGTTTCTATTAATAAATTTAATTATTTAAAAGTAGTATTTTTCAAATTCCCGCTCAAATTTCTAAAACGCAACGCTATTGGCGGAACGAATCGTGACGTCACCTTCCACTGTGTAGACTGTTTGTTGACAGGTCGTTTGAATTGTTTTGTATGATTATTGAAGGTTTAATAGCACTGTTTTGCCCCTGTTTATGATAAATTAGTAGTGTTTTTGGGAATTATTAACTTTTATTTATTTAATCGTATGGCGTTTGGTACATAATAAGCGTTTTTATAAAAAGAACGCTTATTTCGCCTGCAAGTTCGTCGCTCGCTTAGCACCACCCAGGGGACACGTGCAGGGAGGTAGAAGGTAGCTCCTGCGGACATGAGCGACGGGGCATCCCCCGGGAATTATTAACTGTGTATTAAATTATTTCAGTTAAGGGAATTATTTACTGAAAGCATTGATTCCTTGTGTAACATTAATAAACAAGTAAAAACATTGGGAATCAGAATAGTTTTGTAAACATGTAATTAAATTTTTGATCGAGCGAAGCGAAGGTCTCCGAGTCTACTTGGGTGAATTGGCACTTGTCCGTCCGTCCGTCCGTCCGTCCGTCCGTCCGTCTGTCAGAGCATTATAACTTCTGAATTACTGAACGCAATTACTTCAGCTTTAAATATAATATGTAAACCAATGGCCTCCCGCCGAATATGGCTTAAAAAATAATAAAAATCTTTATTTCAGGGGGGCTCTCATAGAAGCGAATGCGAAGTAAAATATTTTTTATAAAGTTACATAGGGTTGCGGTATATAATTTTAAAGATAATTAGGAATAGAGTCCAAAAATATTTTTTTTTTAATTTTTCCCCCAAAATTGACGAAATGGGGGGCTTTCAAAGTGGTGATTTTCTAACGTCCAAAGATGACCTCAGAACTCTAAATTTTCTGAAAGGATGAGCCTGAAACTTGATCAATTATTTCAATTATATCCTGTACTTGAACAACAAATACTAAAATTAGATAAATATTGTAAGGAAACGGAATTATTTAATTTTTAATGAGCTTCAGTATTTTTAACAGAACTTCACATTTATGTCAATAGATGGCGCCGCGAGGTCTTAGTTCGGGGCGAACCACTAGTAAGGTTAGTTTATTGTTTATATTGTTCGCGAGTCCTAACGAAAAAGATTTTTGGTACATACATATTTAATACTCACGTCGAAATGATCTTCACAACAATATAAACTACTCAAGTACGATACATTTGCTCTCCTCATCACGTTACACCACTTTTTCCTTACATTTGCATCTTTGGGCATATGAAAATATATCTTGTCAGGTGCAGTTTTAATATTATTTTTGCACATAGGAACAATACAATATTTTATAATAAGCTTTTGGGTGCCCTTCCATCACAATAAGTTAATCTTTTACGCTTTACTTCACTCACTTTTATGAAAACTGTGAATCAAACACTTCACGCTGTGCACGGTGACGTCACAAAACGAGCGCGATAAAATAAATGGGGGCGTTTAAATCGGCTGAAAATGATAGTAGTTTTAATTATTTATTTTTAGCTTATTTAATAAAATTGTGCAAGTGTTATATTTTTTCCCGTTATATAATCACTTAAAGAATAGTTTAAAAAAATACATGCATATTCCCTATTGCCCCGGCCGGGGATCGATCGGATCGGAACCTCTGCACGTTAAGACAACAGCGCTCAACACTGCGCCAGGGAGGTCGTCAAATTATTACCTAATCCAATTTATAATGTTACATCGATTATTATTATTAAGTATTGCACGCGATGATAATGTTAATACACTTGTCTTTTTTATACGACTGCCTGAAAAAATGTATGTATGTGTGTATGTGAGTTTGTATATTCCACCATAACTTCTATAAGCCTGAACCGATTTTGATAAATGAGGTATCGTTAGAATCCCTAGCTTATTTCGGGTGACATAGGCTAGTAAAATTTAAAAAGAAAATTGATGGGGTGACCATGGTTCCGCATTAAAGACTAAAGTTGAAAAAAAATATTCGAAAATAAGATTAACTATATAATCATCATCTAGAAAATGATGAGTAGATTCCAAAAATATATAACACTATAGTTCAATATCCAGTGATTCACAAAAAAATATCATTTAATAAAAATGTGAATAAGATTCCAAAGGTAATTCAATACGGGCTACGGCAGAGCAGTCGTATTTTTTAATAATTTTAATTATATTCACTTGTTATCTTGTGTGTGGTACAAAATATAAAAAGACCATTGTCTTTGTAATATTATGTGTGTCATGCAATAAATAATTTCTGATTAAACTATGGTCAAATTAACGGCAAACCGTCCAACTGGCCCCAGACTGTATTGATCTACGGAGCATCGACCTAAAGTCTACCTAGTATAAAGCTATATACGCTATGCGGGGCTAGGTGCCCCGTATTATCTTAAAAGTTCTGGATATTAGACTGTTTTCATAATATTTTTATTGCGTTTTTATCACTTGCTTTAACGGTGAAGGAAAACATCGTAAGGAAACCTGCACGCCCGGGAGTTCTTCCAAATTCTTTTGAAGGCGTGTGAAGTTAGTCCGTACTTAGCCAGCATGGTGGACTAGGGTCAGACCCTTCTCATTCTCAGGGAAGACTTGTGCTCAGTAGTGAGTCTAAAATGGGTTGAATTGATGATGATGATCATTGACTTACTTATACCCTGACGATGCTTGATTTCCATTTAGGTACATTGTTTCGTTGGAGTCCCAAGACATTGAAATGGCGACGCAGCACTGAAAAGCCTAGCTTTAACCCGTTCTCCTAGGTGAGCGACAGAAGCGACACCACTCGACGCGACTCGATGCGTTACGTCTCAATTGTCGCGTAGATACATCTGTCATTTTCTATGGAGTCCGTCGTAGAGTCCGTACAAAAAAGTATTGCATCAAAACTTTCGTATCTCAACCGAGAACCGAGTTATTGTTAAAAACCTGAATTTACCCCTTTTTTCAAGATGGCGGAAAATGCACATCGGAAACCTTGGTCGACAATTTGAAGTTAAGCTTTTCTAGGCCTCCCCCACGTAATATCCAAAATTTAGCGTTCTCGGTTCACTTGCATTTCCAAATGTATAATTATATAATGACTGGACTATAGGTGACGTGACTACGACGTATCGCTCCTACTTTAGTCTCAGAAAATAAAATAGCAAGGTGAACCTACACCCAGTTATAAAACTTTCCTGCTTTGCCGGGGCCTCTTGCTGTGGTATAATATACTTACAGTAAGTATATTATTTACTTAGAAAAAGCACATAAAATTGAAAAGCGGGGCATACTATCATCGCTTCAAACAGTATTATTTTAATATTGTTGACGCTCTTGTTTCAGAAATATAAACTTTAAAAAGGGACGTCAAGGTACGTCGTCATATTATAAAAAAAATCTGCTTTATGCAATGGTAGTAGGTATGCCCCTTGGAAAGGTTCTTGTATGAAGTTATTTCAAGCATGAAAATTGAAGTTGGTAGTCGGATGACGGAAAATTGAAGTGACTTAGGTAGGTACTAATATATTTACTTACTTATTTTTAAACTAGCTGATGCCCGCGACTTCGTCCGCGTGGTTTAAGTTTTTTTTATTCCCGCGGGAACTCCTTAATTTTCCGGAATAAAAAGTAGCCTATGTCACTCTCCAGATCCTCATCTATACCCATACCAAAAATCACGTCGATCCATTGCGGCGTGATTGAAGGACCAACAAACCAATAAACCAACAAACAAACACACTTTCGCATTTATAATATTAGTATGAAGTACGATGGCAAAGAATATTATGTTATTTTACAAAAATTTAAACGAGTTTTCTAAAATTTTCTATGTTGTAATAAGGTATTTTCTGGAGATTTCTGGAAATGGTTAAAAAGCAAAACAAGTTTAAATATCAATAACAAGACGATTCCCGCGACCTCGGCCGTGTGTATTGAATTTTTGTTTATCGCCGCTATAACTCCTTAATTTTCCGGGATAAAAAGTAGCCTATATCCTTCCCCGGGATGCGAGTGCAACCGATCTCTGAAAAAATGGGCCGTGAAAGCGTAGTAGACAGACACACTTTCGCATTTATAATATTCAGTAGGGGTCCAGGAACTAATATTTAATTGATTTTGCACTTTCTCAACAGAATTAGCTTCGAGCCAAAAGGCCTGACATGCTAATGGAAACAGTTCCGTAAAACGTTCCAAAGCTTTTAGCTAACGAACTAGCCGGTAGTGGGCTATCAGTCGTACAAACCAATTGCTAGCGGAAATATAAGTATTCTCCGCTATGGACAACAATCCGAAACGAAAATAACTAACAGTCCCACCAACTTATCTGGCCCAGTGGCCAAAATTTGAACTAATTTTATACGTGAATATTTTTTGTTTTTATTTTATTTTCAATATTTACTAGCGACGCTGTCACCGGGTCAGATAACTTTGTGGGCTACCCTTGGTATTTAACATTCGGAAAATCTATTTCAGGATGCCTAAAGTCAAGTTTTTACCTATATTTCTTGCGCCAGAACTTAATCTCTCTTATTTGACTTGTAGGTTCTGCAGCCCTATCCACTAGGTAGGCTATAAAAAAATAAAAGCCACTGACACGTATTTTTTATCTATTGCAGGTTTGATACAAAAATAGGATATTTTTATGTCATAGCACCAAACCCTTGATTGACAAGTAATAAAATTAAAAATTTTAAAAAACCCACGACGAACTGCAGAGCTCCATTGAAACAACAATTAGAACTTAGCAAAAGTAATTATATAAAATAATATCTGAAACACCAAACTGCATATGTGTCGGCTCAGTAGTTCTTTTGACCAGCGTGGTGGACTATGGCCAAACCCATCTCATTCCGAGATAAAACTTGGGCTTAGTAATGAGCCGAATGAGAGTGTCAAATAGTGTTAAATTTTAATATTCTGATAAAAATTGTTTAAAAAAATGTGATCACTTAAGGAGTTACCATAACTACCTCCTGGCTCCATCATAAGACCCTGAGCAGTATCTAGGTACAAAGTGCTAGTCAAGACAAATCAAACGAGTCCAAATACGACGGGTTACGATGAGAACTTAAGGAGTTCCCATGACCACCTCCTGACTCCATCATGAGACCCTGAGTAGCATCTAGGTACAAAGTGCTAGTCAAGACAAATCAAAAGAGTCCAAATACGACGGGTTACGATGAGAACTTAAGGAGTTCCCATGACCACCTCCTGACTCCATCATGAGACCCTGAGTAGCATCTAGGTACAAAGTGCTAGTCAAGACAAATCAAAAGAGTCCAAACACGACGGGTTTACGATAAGAACTTAAGGAGTTCCTATGACCACCTCCTGGCTCCATCATGAGACCCTGGGCAGCATCTAGGTACAAAGTGCTAGTCAAGACAAATCAAAAGAGTCCAAATACGACGGGTTACGATGAGAACTTAAGGAGTTCCCATGACCACCTCCTGACTCCATCATGAGACCCTGAGTAGCATCTAGGTACAAAGTGCTAGTCAAGACAAATCAAAAGAGTCCAAATACGACGGGTTACGATGAGAACTTAAGGAGTTCCCATGACCACCTCCTGACTCCATCATGAGACCCTGAGTAGCATCTAGGTACAAAGTGCTAGTCAAGACAAATCAAAAGAGTCCAAACACGACGGGTTTACGATAAGAACTTAAGGAGTTCCTATGACCACCTCCTGGCTCCATCATGAGACCCTGGGCAGCATCTAGGTACAAAGTGCTAGTCAAGACAAATCAAAAGAGTCCAAATACGACGGGTTACGATGAGAACTTAAGGAGTTCCCATGACCACCTCCTGGCTCCATCATGAGACCCTGGGCAGCATCTAGGTACAAAGTGCTAGTCAAGACAAATCAAAAGAGTCCAAATACGACGGGTTACGATGAGAACTTAAGGAGTTCCCATGACCACCTCCTGGCTCCATCATGAGACCCTGGGCAGCATCTCGGTACAAAGCGCTCGTCAAGACAAGTCAAAAGAGTCCAAATACAACGGGTATACGATGAGAACTTAAGGAGTTCCCATGACCACCTCCTGGCTCCATCATGAGACCCTGAGTAGCATCTAGGTACAAAGTGCTAGTCAATACAAATCAAAAGAGTCCAAACACGACGGGTTTACGATAAGAACTTAAGGAGTTCCTATGACCACCTCCTGGCTCCATCATGAGACCCTGGGCAGCATCTAGGTACAAAGTGCTAGTCAAAACAAATCAAAACAGTCCAAACACGACGGGTTTACGATAAGAACTTAAGGAGTTCCTATGACCACCTCCTGGCTCCATCATGAGACCCTTGGCAGCATCTAGGTTCAAAATGCTAGTCAAGACAAACCAAAAGAGTCTAAGCACGACGGGTTTACGATGAGAACTTAAGGCGTTCCTATGACCACTTACCAAATCACTAGCTCAGCTTGGTTGTCTATGGTCCTAAAATATCTAAGAACCTTCTCACAAGCTATCCATATCTAATGCAAAAAACCGCATCTCAATCGGCCCAGTACTTTTTGAGAAAAATGGTAACATATTGAAACAATTAAAATCATAGACTACAGCTCAGCTTGGTCGTCTATGGTCCTAAAATATATCTAAGAACCTTCTCACAAGCTATCCATACCTAATGCAAAAAACCGCATCTCAATCGGCCCAGTACTTTTTGAGAAAAATGGTAACATATTGAAAAATTAAAATCATAGACTACAGCTCAGCTTGTTTGTCTATATGGTCCTAAAATATATCTAAGAACCTTCTCACAAGCTATACATATCTAATGCAAAAAACCGCATATAAATCGGTCCAGTAGTTTTCCAGGAAAACGGTAACAAAAAAGTGCACAAACAAACAAACAAACAAACAAACAAACAAACACACAACCTCTTAGGGCAAACACATATACCGTCTCCGTTTCGTCGAGGGTAATAAAAAATATGTGTATGTGTAAAATAAAATGTAGGCCTATTTATGGAATAAGGGCGCTAATTTCGCGCTTTACAAAAACACTCAGAAGGAATAACCTTACTCATTATAAACTTTTGATGATTGATTCCAGTACTATATCGAATGTATACGATTAAAAAACATTTAAAACAAATCAACAACTTGCCATCGGCATTTTACAATGCTAAAATTCCTATCAATCAATCAATCAAAGATCCTAATTCCTAGCCTTTGTGAGCAGACGAACCTACTTACTTTGTGAGCGGCGAAATTACACGATTCGCTAATATGCACAATATTATGCATAATATTATAAATGCGAAAGTGTGTTTGTTTGATGTTTTGTCCTTGAATCACGCCGCAACAAAGCAACGGATCGACGTGATTTTTTGCACGGATATATCTAGTTATAGACCTGGAGAGTGACAACTTTTTATCCCGGAAAATCCTCGTTTTCAATAATTGAATATCTTTGCCTGCGACATAATATACCTACCTACATTATCAATCGCATATGTTACGAGTTACGACTGCGGGCTTAGGCCCAGTCTGACAGTAAAGTTAGTACGTAATAAAATATAACGGCTCAGCATTGCGGTATTCGTTTAATGATCATTCTTTAATGTTCTAGTCTGTACTAACTCGACTAGGGATAACATAGATAACATAACTAGCTGATGCCCGCGACTTCCTCCACGTGGATTGAGGTTTTTTGGTTCCCGCGGGAACTCCTTAATTTTCCGGGATAAAAAGTATAGCCTATGTGTTATTCCAGACTATAATCTACCTCTGTGGGAAGTTTCTATAATATTTTGCTTACTTTCAGGTAGGTATTATGTCTTACGGAATTTTACTATGGGGTAAAGCAGCAGATATTCACAAAATTTTTGTATTACAAAACAGGGCAATACGTGCAATTTATAATTTAAAACCGCGCGAATCCCTTAGAGAGAAATTTAAGGAAATAGGTATTCTTACAGTAGCCTCGCAATATATTTATAGTAATTTAATCTTCGTAAAATAGCCCATTCATAATTACAAAAAAATATGCGATCTGCATGATAGGCAAACTAGAGGCCGCCATAAGCTCGTGACTCCATCGCTCCGCCTCAAGAAGGTCCGAAGGTCGTTTGTGGGAATGAGCATTCTATTTTATAACAAAATTCCACTACCTATCTTAAACTTGCCTTTACACAAGTTTAAGAAGTCCATTAAAATTATGCTCCTGAAAAAGGCGTATTATACTGTTGAAGATTACGTAAATGACAAAAGAGCATGGATTTGACTGGCTCCAGCAATGCTAAGGACAGCTGTTACTTATGTATTTTACAAATTAATGAAATTGTATTTTTTTTTTTCAAAAGAGCCAAAATATTTTACTTCGCATTCGCTTTTATGAGAGCCCCCCTTGGAGGCCATTGGTTTACATATTATATTGTATTTTAAAGCTGAAGTAATTTTACGTTCAGTCATTCAGAAGTTATAATGCTCTTACAGACGGACGGACGGACAAGTGCCAATTCACTCAAGTAGACTCAGAGACCTTCGCTTCGCTCGGTCAATTAATGAGATGAATAGAAAAATCGATGCCCTCTATTTATTTCGCACACGCACACATAACTACGATCAAGATAAATTTTTCAAACATCGAACTGTGTTATAGTATTTCCGATTGTCTATGCGTAATGATGCGTGGCGCCGGGCAGAGACAAACGGCATTTTTTAAAAACTAAATCGGTCGCATTGCATCATAATGTATCTGTATTTATTTATTTCACTGTCTCATTAGCTCATTTTGGTGTCATTTCCGCGAGCATGTTTGTCTACAATTTTATCTAAACCCGGGGGGCCTGCTGAACAATGATATGGCCACCATTTAAAGATTGTACAGTAACGACCTAGCTACGACTTTGTAGTTAGACCAACATCGCTGCCGCGCCACCACCTGCCGGAGACAGGTTCCAGAGCCAAATATCGTTATTGAAGTAGGAACTTCAATCATCTGCATTGTCAGTCTGTTTTCAGTTTTCACCACGAATTAAAGATGAAACAAACTAACATCATCGTACGTAGCAATGAGGAAAGCGTAGCTAGGTAGTTTGCTTACCACAGCAAACGTCTCAATTTCACGTTCAACTTTGGAGAATACGTTAACGTACCCACCTGTAAGGTTTTAAACTGCAGTAGAATATAAAATCCAATCCATCATTCGGATTTCGGCACGGAGGTGGTCTGCCGCCAACGCATTTTCATTCCTCATACTTTTATTACATAAAATTATATTATAATTTATAATAGGTATTAGATTTGATTAATTATGCACAACGATAAATTTGAATGGTACTAGCAGCAGACCGCCTACGTGAGAACTGAGAAGCAAGGAATATGTAGGTAGGTACTCTCTAATAAAGAGAGATGGCGAGCGAAGGAAGCAGTCATCAGAATATAAAGTTCCACAAAATTATCTAACCCGGTGACAGCGTTAGTCTACACTCCCTTGTTGTAGTCTGTATTAATCTGTCAAGTGAGCGTCCCTTGTCTCTGCTCCCCTCCTTGCAATTCAAAAATGGGGTAACGATATAACAAAAATGTAACAATAAAAGTGGAATATAATATATATAAAGTTTAATTTATGAGAATAAGTAGCACCTGAACAAGAAGAACATTAGGTTATGGCGCCAGCAGACTGCGCAACGCACTCCCTGCCTCAACTACAGGACAAATCCAATTACGGTAACTGGAAATTTAGACTCAAATTAATTTTGGAAGAAAAGGGAGTATCGTACTACATCTGTGGGAGTATCATACGTGTTAAACGAGACCAAGGATCAAAAGGACTCCTTTAAAAAAGATGACGCCCGTGCAAGGTCTATTATTGCGCAATGCGTCGCAGAAAAATATATTTCAATAATTAAAAAAGCGGACAGTGCTAAGTCCATGATAAATTTGTTAGACAATTTCTTTGAAAGAAAATCGGTCTTAAATAAATTAAATCTTCGGAAAAAGTTGTTAACGTTGAAATTAAACAAAAATGAAACCTTACAAGAATACTTCATGACTTTCGATGATATAATAAGTTCATTAGAAAACATGTGTCAAATGGATGAGAGCGAAAAGGTATGTTATTTGTTGTTGGGCATGCCAGCTGAATATGAAGGAGTGATAACTGCCTTAGAAACTATGAGCTGTGAGAAAGAATTAAGCACAGATTTTGTAAAAGCTCGCTTATTAGACGCAGAGACTAAATTTACTCAGAAAAATGAGGATAATAAGACAGATGAAAAGAAAGAGATTAGTGAGTCTGATAATGCGGTAGATTTTAGTGCACAACTTTGTTTTAAGTGTGGAAAGCCAGGCCATAAAAAAATTGATTGCTTTGCAAGAGGTCGAGGCAACTATCCTGGCAGATATAGAGGCAGACAAGCAAATTATAGAGGTCGGAGAAATAATTATCAAGGAAATTACCAAAAAGCTAATATGAGTGAAGATCAACAAGAGAAAAATTTACAGGATTTGGACTATCAATATCATATGCATGCCAGTACAAATGAGAATGAAGCTAATTTTATAGAAAGTGATGGGATAATAAATTATGTAATAGATTCAGGTGCTACAGAAAATTTGGTGCAAGATAAATATATGAAGTATATGACAAAAATTGAAAATTTAAGAACGGAAGTAAAAATTAAAATTGCTAATGGGTCATATTTAACAGCTAAAAAAAAAGGAATATTATCAGCAAAATGCCAAGGGGCTATTTTACATGTAGAAGCACTGATTGTCCCTGGTCTATGTAATAACTTGTTGTCGGTGAAACAATTAATGAACAAGGGTTATATAGTAATATTTAAAGACAATACATTAAAAATTATTAAAGGAGAGAAAACATTCTATGGAGAAATTGCAGGCAAATTGTGTATTTTAAAAATGAACATAAATAGCAGTGAAATTTGTAATGTGACATTAAAAGAGGACAATTTATGGCACGAAAGATTGGGTCATCCTAACAGAAAATATTTAAGTATTATGAAATTACCGTACAGTAAAGAGGTATGTAATGCGTGCATGAAAGGGAAGAGTACCCGTTTACCATTTAAAACTGTGACTAAACCTAAATCTCATCAAATTGGAGAACTTATTCACACAGATATTGCCGGACCAGTGCGAACTCCAACTAAAGAAGGTTATAGATACATACAAACCATTATTGATGATTATTCACATTATACGGTTGTGTACCTATTGAGAAATAAAAGTGAAGCTGAAAACAAGTTACTGGACTATATAAGAAGATTTGAAACTGAAAAAGAGAAAAGAATTAAAAGAATTAGATGTGATAATGGTGGCGAATTTACCTCAAGATTTTTCAAAGACTTATGTAGAAAGAAAGGTATCAGAATAGAGTATACTTATCCGTACAGTCCTCAGATGAATGGCACAGCAGAGCGAATGAATCGAACACTATATGATAAAACTAGAATTATGTTGAATGAATCAAACTTACCAAAACATTTATGGGGTGAAGCCACACTTTGTGCAGCATATCTTTTAAACTCTACACCCTCAAGGGCTATTAATTTTAATATACCTGCTAAACGTTTTGGAAGAGATATAGACTTGAAACGTTTAAGAATTTTTGGATCTAAAGCTTGGATGATGAATATACCTAAAAATGATAAACTTGATGATCGAGCAAGAGAAATGAGACTGGTTGGGTATGCAAGAACAGGATACAGATTGTGGGACCCTAAGATGGATAGAGTAGTTAGCTCAAGAGATGTAAGATTTGATGAAAGTGATACAAGATATAGAGAAAATGAAGATAAAACTAATAACGTTTATAGAAATATGTATGAAGACGAAGAAGAAAATACATTAGAGAAGGAAAATATAAATGAACAGAGGCAAGAAGAAATAGAACAGAGTAAAGAAAATCAGAACAGTGACACTAATAACAGAAATGAAGAGCGAACTACAAAACATGGCAGAATTATTAAAAAACCTACATTATTAAATGACTATGAGCTATATGAAGCATATTGTTTTATAGGTGAAGACGATGAACCTAAAACATATGAAGAAGCAATTGAAAATGGATGGGATGATGCAATAAAAAACGAAATAAATTCATTAGAGAAAATGAACACTTGGACTGAGACAAACATACCTAAAGATAAACAAATAATTGATACTCGTTGGGTATTTAAAATTAAAGACAATGGTATTAAAAAAGCAAGATTGGTTGCAAGAGGATGTCAATTAAAGGAAGATATTAACTTTGGAAAACATTATGCACCAGTTGCTGGATTGTCTACAGTAAGAGCAGTGTTGGCAGACGCAATTCAAAATGACTGGACAATTAAGCAATTAGATGTTCCAACAGCCTTTTTAAATGGAAAATTGGAATCTGAAGTATACATAAAACCACCAAAAGGAATAAAAGTAAATAACAATAAAGTACTAAAACTAAATAGAGGTTTATATGGTTTACGTGAGAGTCCCAAGTGTTGGAATAAAAGATTTGACTCATACATAAAACATAAAGGATTTGAAAGATCTCAAAATGATTTTTGTTTTTACTTAAGAAAAGATATAAGAGTTTGGTTAGTCATATTTGTGGATGACATATTAATTACCGGAGAGTCTGTAAATGTGGAAAATATAGTACAAGAATTAAAAAAGGAATTTGGTATCAAGGATTTTGGTGAACCAAGTTTATTTCTAGGGGTGGAAATTGAGAGAAATAAACAGTATTTAAAAATGACACAAAAGAAACAGATAAATAAAATGTTAGAAAGATTCAATATGATAGATTGTAAAGGTGCATCCACACCAATGATAAAAGGTTTTGAATACAACAAAGATGAAGAGACTATTGATGTTCCTTATCGAGAGTTAATAGGCTCATTGATGTTTGTTTCTACGTCAACAAGGCCAGACATAACATTTGCAACATCATATTTAAGTAAATTCTTGGATAAACCAACGCAGAGCTTATGGACACAAGCAAAAAGAGTTTTAAGATATTTAAAAGAAACAATAGATCTTGGATTAAAATACAATAAAAGTTTAGAAAACAATTCCATTGTATGCTACTCCGATGCAGATTGGGCTGGATGTAATGTGGACAGGAAAAGTGTTACCGGCTCAGTGACCCTGTATAATAATAATGTAGTAGCTTGGTTAACCAGAAAACAGAACTGTGTCGCATTATCAACAGCAGAAGCTGAGTATGTAGCGGCAGCCACCAGTGCATGTGACTTGTTATACATAAAAGGTCTTTGTAATGACTTGTGTGTGAAAAGTGTGAGTGACATTAAATTTTCTTTGCTAATGGACAATAGAGGTGCGATTGAACTAACAAAATCATTTGAAAACTCTAAGAGAGCTAAACACATAGATATAAAGATGCATTTCATAAAAGATTTGGTTGAAAAAAAGATTTTTGATGTTTGTTATGTAACTACAGAGAAAAATTTATCAGATTTATTTACTAAAATATTGTCATGTGAGAAACTTTGTTATATTAGAAATTCATTAAAAATTGTGTAAAGATAATTTAAGTAAAAGTAAAATGTAAGAATTTAAAAAGGTAAAAGTTAAAATTGTTAGAGATAAATATTAAGTAAGATACAGAAAAATGTTTGGATGATGTAGGTGTGCTTATCTTAAAGTATTGTATTGTAATTTGTAAGAAAAGTTGTAATATGTATGCGATTTCATATCTTAAAAGATTATGAATCGAGGGGTGGTGTTGTAGTCTGTATTAATCTGTCAAGTGAGCGTCCCTTGTCTCTGCTCCCCTCCTTGCAATTCAAAAATGGGGTAACGATATAACAAAAATGTAACAATAAAAGTGGAATATAATATATATAAAGTTTAATTTATGAGAATAAGTAGCACCTGAACAAGAAGAACATTATCCCTGAGGTATGAAAAATAAAATAAAACAAACACTAAACAGACTTAAAATTAGTTCCTATTTTGGCCACCGGGCATTCACATTTCAAATACAGACTGTCATAAGTAATTATTTACTTTTTATACTGCGAATAACGAGCAGGAAATGGCTGAGCGGAACGAACTGTGTGAACAAAATAGGTTTACAGTTTACACTATCATATCAAAATTAAAAATTCAAATGGTTTTTATTTAAATAGACTTTTTACAAGTGCTTATGAATAGTTGAATGAATCTACCACTGGTTCGGAATGCCGTTCCTACCGAGAACCAGCAAGAAACTCTTTATTTTCTGGTCAGGCTACAGTAGTCAGAACCTTTTTTTTTATTGTATACTAGATGATGACCGCGACTTCGTGCCCGTGGATTAAGGTTTTCCGCGATAAAAGTAGCCTATATCCTTCCCCGGGATTAAAACTATCCCTTTACCAAATTTCATCAAAATCGGTTAAACAGATGGGCCGTGAAGCCCGTGAAAGCGTAGCAGACAGACACACTTTCGCGTATGGATAGTTTCTGGTCAGCTGTGCCTATGCATCGATAGAAGGGACTGTACCACTTATAGTGCATCAAACTTATCTGACCCGGTGGCCAAAACTGGAACTAATTTTTATGCCTGTTTTTTTTTAAATTTTATTTTTCATTTCTACTAGCGACACCGTCAGATAAGTTTGTGGAATTAATTTTAATTAATTAATTTCATTTTTATTAACTGGCTTTATGGCTCTAGTTACCAACTTCCAGCCCTTCTGAGCCCCACTAATATAAAATTAAACAGATTATTGCAAATAAAACAGCAAAAAGGTAAATTGTAGACTTTATTGTCTCTGGTCAGCTGTGCCTACGCGTCGGCGATGGTGACTTCAACTTCAACACCAGGCTCAATGTTGATGGAGGTGATTTGCTTCACAATCTCTGATGGGGAGTGGAGGTCGATGACTCTCTTGTGGATTCTCATCTGGAATCTGTCCCATGTCTTGGAACCTTCACCGCAGGGCGTCTTGCGTGTTGTGATGCGCAGGATCTTGGTTGGCATGCGGACTGGGCCCTGCAAGGATCAAGATAGAAAAGTTAATCAGCTGTGAAATAACTGGCTTACATATGATGTTAAACTGGTAGCACCTGACAAACAATTCAACACCCTATGATTACGGAACCCAAATTACAGATTTTCAGATTTTTCCTATACTCGTGCTGTGAGACCTTGAGTCTTGCCAAATTACATGATTCTATGTCAACAGGAAGTAACCTGTAGGTTATGCTTTAGCGAGTGTCGAAATATGTGGACTAAACGGCTGTAACTTTTGATTGCATTGACTTAGAAGCTTGATTTTTTATTTGATATTAATTTCAACTTGATACACATGTCCCTAAGAAAAAGGGGGTCGACTGACTGACTGACTGTACAACAAAATGATCCTTTAAGGGTTCCCGTTTTCCTCATCTAGTTCCAGTATCATAATAAAATTGTTTCCTGTAGCTTCCCTATGAGCAGAGCACTGCATTGAGAGCTTATACACTGCACTTTGAGAAGCTTTGATGTAGCACCAATATGGTGAACACAAAATTATTGAAACATTTTGTGTTTTCATCAAGGTGCTACCTAAACTATTCAATAAAAAACAAGAAAAGACATAACTACCATAGTTACTTATGATAATATTATGTCAAGACTGTTGAACGTGTTTCCTGCCACTACTAAGTACCAAGGCAAGAGTGAATAGGCATCTTCTAAGCAAGTGCGTTCCAACCTAGACCTCATCATTGCTTTGCACTAAGAATGATTGTGGTCAAGAGCTAGCTTATCACGCAATAAAAAAAAAGACTACAACCAGTTGGGAAAGCAGATTCTATTTCTATTATTGGTAATTCTCCATGTCTAGCAACGGACATCCACTGGCTGGAATGACGATGGAACCTCACCTTCACACGCAGCTTCTGCTTCTTGGCGCCATTGATCAAGTCGGAGCAGACCTTCTCTAACGATCTCACGTTGCGCGACGTGAGGGTGATACGGATGCGGTGGATGGGAGACACCTCCGCTTGGGGCTTTTCAATATCTTTGCCTGACACTACAGCGGCTGCCTGGAATTTTATAAATCAAGAAACTCAAGTTAAAAATGACTTGTATATGAAGCTCAGTGTTACAAACTTTAAATTTTGCATATCTAGGGTCTCACAACATAGTCCACACTAGGTAGGTCTAAGAATTTTAAGCCAATAAGATCTCTATAAAATCTAAACGCATGCAAAGCAGTAGCTTCGTTCTAAGGAATAAGATATTGCAATTTGAGAAGCTTCTTCTACACATTTTACTTATGTAAAGATATAATTATGGTTACGTTGGTGTAAAAACCATAAGCACTGTCTACCATGATGGTTTTACCTACCTCATAGAATATTTTGAACTAAGTTTATGTCTAAGAAATATAAATAATTATTAATGAACGCAAACAATTTTAACATTCTTAATGTTTACCGATACCAAAATTACTTCAAGAACTTCATAATAATCAACAGATGAGGGCAAAATTAATTAAATAAAAAGGGACACGTGAACATAACCTATACCTGTAAACAAGAAAAAAGTACATCTTCACAAATGTTAAATGTTTTATGGTAATTTTACGAGTATCAAAGAAATCACCTTTGACTTACCATGTTTATGCGATTTCCCGGTCGAGATAAACAACTTTTCTAATAAAAATTGCTCAGCGCTGAACCGGAGAACAGCGAACGAAAACGTCACTTTTTCAAAGAGAAAGATTCCTGATTCGCCATCTCTAGTTTACAGTGATATGAGTGTATTATCTATGGACAGGATATTCGATTTACCGTAGACAGCAGAGAAAGTAATACAGACCAAGCCATATCTCCTTTTCACTCCCACATGAAAGAGATGTAGTGTTGAGATGTTACCAAGTTAGAATGAGAACAAAATATGATTTCTTCTATCCCTTTCTGCGGGTCACGGGTTTTGTTTGTTTTGTTCTTTTATCACTTAATGTGCTTGGTGCATTGCAGCGTTTTACCTAGTATTAACGGAATAATAGATAAATACGCCTATTTTTAAATTAATTAATTTTTTTTGACAAGTATATTGTAGCCAATGCGTTTATAAAATTACCTGTAGGTATTTTGATAGATAACCCAAGCGGTTAACAGATCCGTGCTTTATTTTGTCTGTGGAAGTTACCTATGGACTATGGTAACTTACCATTTACCAACCTACCATAAAAATGCCATAAAACTATACAAAGAATGAGTACACTAAAAAAATTCTACATCAATGCTTCAGCCCCATAAATAAGTAAATAAATAAAAATAATACTAAATAATATAGAACTAGATGATGCCCGCGACTTCGTCCGCGTGGATTACGGTTTTTTGATTCCCGCGAGAACTCTTTAATTTTCCGGGATAAAAAGCAGCCTATGTCCTTCCCCGGGAAACAAACTACCCCTATACCAAATTTCATCAAAATCGTTTGAACAGATGGGCCGTGAAAGCGTACCAGACTGACAGACAGACACACTTTCATATTTATAATATTAGTATGGAAATATTTGTTTTTTTTAATAATTAAAATTTCGGGAAAATAGCAAACTTAGAGAATTCATACGTGATTTCCATGTAACTTGTCGATACCGGTATCGATACCGATATCGTTATCGAACTCGAATCGTATCCGTATAGCGACCGAACTTATCCGAGCTGAAGACAGTATTTGTCTGCATTAAATTGGTCATTTTCAGGAAATTGGCAGCCGAATTGGGAAAAATAAGGCAGCCGTCTCTCTGCGACCACTGATTTTTTGCTATGCCCCACCGGGGTTCCAATATTATGATAAGAATTTTTCTATTGACATGTAAATTACTATAAGAATTATATTGGAATGCAAAATAAAAGAATATGAATTCAAGAGAAAAATGTCCGATATCGCTATTGCAAAGAAGAAAACCATAGTTTTATTAAACATGCTATAGTTTGAGTTGTATTTTATTAGTAGGTTTTATCATTTTGTTGAATTAATTATTAATTGTAAATCGGATTACAATTAATAATTAATTCAACAAAATGATAATAATTCCGTTTCCGTTCCGTTTGATGACCTCCGTGGCGCAGTGTGTAGCGCTGTTGTATTAACGTGCGGAGGTCCCGGGTTCGATCCCCGGCTTGGTCAACTTGGGAATTTATAATTTCTGAATTTTCCCTGGTCTAACCTGGCGGGAGGCATCGGCCGTGGCTAGTTACCACCCTACCGACAAAGACGTACCGCCACGCGATTAAGCGTTCCGGTACGATGCCGTGTAGAAACCGAATAGGGGAATGGGTTTAATATAACTGCCATGCCCCTAACATCGTATCGATAACGTAATATCGACTAAATCACAACTCACGACTCATTACGGCAACATTCCATAAGATTCCTAGGACCTGGCGCACGAACTGTAGTACGGACGTCTAGATCTAAAGCGTACTTTGACTCAGCTCTGACTTATGACAGAGTTAAAATGAGATATATTTATAGTACGGGACTAATAAACATTGACCCTAAAATAAAAAATGTAAAGCTGATTTTTGGCACAAGTGTTCCTTGGGGTCTGAGAAGTACCTCTTAAAAATTCCCCCCCCCTAGGCCGCGGGCTTAACCCCCCACCCCCCCAAACGTCTCCCCAACCGCAGTTTTTTGTAATTTTCTCAAAAAATATTAGTACTAGAAAAAAACTTTGTATGGTGAAAATTTTCTTCATTAAATTATCTACAAAATAATATAAAAGTTCATTTCCATAACACTAATAGTTTCGGAGATATGTTAAACCTTTGTGCATGAAAAGAAAATATTTTGCATGTATGACTTTTTGTAATGTAGTTTCTTGTAATTTCCATAAAAACTGATAGAGGTACAAAAATATTGTCTGAAGCAAAATGAAAGGCTATTAAATTAGCTATAAAATGACATTTAGTTTATTTTGATATGAGTAATAGTTTTGGAGATATGCCTACCTATTGTGTAAGATAAAGAAAATAATATGCAAATATCGTGTACGTTGTTTTTAATTTTCGAAAAAAAAATAACAGAGTTAGGAAAAACTGATTTAAGCAGTAAGAAACATAGTTAAATTACCTACAAAATAGTATTTAGTTAATTTTGATAGCACGAATAATTTCGAAAATATACCTGTCATAGTTAACATAAAAGCAATATTTTTCAAAATTTTATATGTTTTCTGTAATTTCTAGAAAACTATTAGGCAAAAAACTCCCAGAAATAAAAATAAACACCATTTAACCACTTATTAAAAAAAAATTAGTTCATAAAGATAGGACTAATAATTTCGAATATATATCCATGTATAGTGTACGAAAAAAAATAAAAAAATTGGTAGAATCCTATATTATTTGCAATTTCCACAAAAACTATTAGAGCTGGAAAAAATCCCCGGAAGAGTAATTAATTTCACTAAATTACCCACAAAAAAGTCTTATGGTGAATTTAGATAGGACCAATAGTTCGAGAAATATGGCAACCTATATTCCAAGATTTTTTTTTTTTTCAACAACCGTTGGTATATTTTTGAATTTTCACAGAAACTACTAGAACTAGGAAAAAAAACATAAGAAGCAAAAATGAACTTCATTAAATTATCTTCAAAACAATTTTTAGTTTTTTTTGATAGAACTAATAGTTTCGGAAATATGGCTGCCTAACTGGAATAAAAAACTAAACCTTTGTAAAATCCGTAAATGTTTATTGTAATTTCAAGAAAAAGTATTAGAGTTAGGAAAAAAGCTGTCAGGACTTAGTACAAAGATTATTAATTCACCTATAAAATAGTGTTTAGTTTATTTTGATAGGACAAATAGTTTTCGAAATATAACTTGCTGTTGTGTAAGAACCGGTGGTAGTCATGTAGACTTAGCATAGTACTATGGAATAAATAGAAATTAACCTCTAAATAAATAACGTATTTTTGATTTAAGGCGCAAATGATGTCCTCTTTTCTCCCCACTCCCACAACCCCCCTCCCACCTCCCCCCTCCCATCTCCCCCCTCCCACAACTCCACTCGCACCTCCCACAACCCCCCTCGCACCTCCCACAACCCCCCTCTCACCTCCCCCCTACCACGACCCCCCTCCCCCTCTCAAATATCTAGCCGATTGTGCTTTTTTGTAATCGTATTACAATTCAAGTATCAAATCAAATGTTTTTACTCAAGTAAACTTTCACAAGTGCTTTTGAATCGTCCAGTGAATCTACCATTGGTTCGGAATGCCGTTAACAGTTAAAAGTTAATCTGATAAAATTATCTGCAAGATAGCTGTTGGATGTTGGTGGTTCATTTACATTGTTTTTAGATAAATGCATATTGCATACCTACATATTATAGTTGAAAGGACTTCGAGACGTAGGTATTTATTATTATTATATTAGTAGGTATTATTAAAGCACATCATCATGGTCGTCATCATCACCTTCTTCCCCATCAATGGTAACATTTGCACACGAACCATGTCATTCCACCCGCATTTCCTTTGCAATTCTATTCGTTATTCTTCGGCCGACGCGACGCCTTGTCTTTGTTAGAACTTTGAACGAATATAAATAATAATAGGTATTTAATATATTATTTACTGAGTGTGGTGTTGTTTTGTAGATACAGATATCATGATTATTACCTACTATTAATTTATTGTAATATAGCATCGATCATTATCAAATAGAATGTGTGTGACAAAGTCAAAATTCTTGCAAAATATTTTTCTGTCATGCACGTTTTCGATCGTCATATTTCCGAAAGTATTCGGTCGATTGAAATGAAATAAAAAGCATTTTGTAGAAGATTTTATGAACTTTCATTTTATTCTTGTCGTTTTTTCCTAGCTCTTATACATTTTTTGCAAATCACAAGAAACTTACGCGATTTAAAAAAAAAATAAAAAAATGCGTCAAATAAGCCGGCATATTTGCAAAACTATTTATCCGATCATAATGATTTAAATGCAATATGGTAGATTATTTAATGTTAATTATTTTCGCCATACAAAGTTTTTTTCTAGCACTAATATTTTTTGAGAAAATTACAAAAAACTGCGGTTGGGGAGACGTTTGGGGGGGTGGGGGGTTAAGCCCGCGGCCTAGGGGGGGGGGAATTTTTAAGAGGTACTTCTCAGACCCCAAGGAACACTTGTGCCAAATATCAGCTTTACATTTTTTATTTTAGGGTTCCCATACATAGCTTGCACAAGTAGCCTGGGCTATTAGGACATTCAAAGGAAATTCACATGAGATTATCCCTTTTCAATTCTAAGTAAAGCCTGAGCAAAGTCAAAGTACGCTCTTTAAATCTCAGCATGAGACAGGTTGCATTACGGGGAAAAAACTAATTCGCGGGCATCATTTATGTTCTTTATATTTTAGAATTGCCAAATGGCCCAATGAAGAATGGACTGATCGTCAATGGGATGCAAGAAGCTGATTCCACTTATTCATTTATCGCCTGTAGTAAGTGTTGCCAGACTTACAAGATTTCACCCATTTGGAATAAAATAGTAGTTTAATGATATAATTTTAATTTTACACATTTACTTATGTACTGTCTTTATTGAGTAGGCATTATAAAATTAATCTTTAAAACAAATTAAATTGGGTATGTATAGTTAATAGTAGTATGCATAGGTTAAATGAAGGGCAAATATTAATACGATAACAACGGCTTCTATCGACATAGCCTCTTTCAATCATCTTCATAGTTCAAACATTATTCAACATTAGACTCTTAACTTGCTTGTCGAACTTACTGAAAAAGAAAACAATAATTAATCATTATATTATTGACAAGCCGAGTTACCGGTAAAATAACTTATCATTTATAGTTATACTTACGGCGAAGTTATTTGATCTCCAGGAAGGTGGAAAGGGTTACAAATAGCGTCTGCATATAAAGCATGAAGCCTACGAAGTGCGGTTCTAACTTCTGCATCTCTTATGTTACTTCCACTGGGTGATGTCGAACTTGTGACGAGCACAAGTTTTATTCTGGTATTAGTAACGTAGCCGTATCTAAAAATAGGATCAATATTACAAACGCAGAACAAACTGCAATCATTTATAGTATTTAATGTTCGCAATTTTTAGTCACGTCACCTAAGCTGAAAAATTTTGCGGATACCGATCAGCTTAGCCTGGAATATTATAAAATATTATTTATCTAAAAATATGAAGACACGGGCCACTAGGCTATTTATTTACATGGTGTTGTTGTTTACTTATTTAAAGATAAATAAATTATTTACATTTTATGAGTATCAGTTGAATACAGCAAGCCAAGATAAAGGTCACGTAGATCAGTTCGCGCTGTGTTTGTACTAGAATTCGTGTTGCTAGTGTTAGTTGTTGCTAGTCTTTCTTCTAACGCATCGAGAGCAGTGTGAACCAACCATTGCCTCGATAATTCATTATCCGTACTTGTGTCATTGCCGATTCCGCCAATATACAGTGGCGAATTCTGAAAAAAAATAATCATCAGCAAATTCCCCGACGGAGCCTACCATACCCGAATTTACACCAATTATGGGGAAAAATTTGTAACATTATTGTCTATTGTATTGTTATTTGATATTATGACAGATGACAGCAAAGATTGACTCTGGTCTCTGTGAAAATTTCCTTGGAAAAGTACACAAAGAAAAGTGTTGTGTGCGATTGTGATAGTGTTAAATAAGAATTTAAAGCCAGAAATGTGTTAAAATCAATAATCTGAGCTGAACTTTACCAAAAATCAGTGAAATAACTTACATCTTTGCCAATAACAGCCACACAAACAGCCATTGCTTGCGAAATCGAAGCGGAAATGAATTGAAACGTCAACGTGACTTTCGATTTGTACTATTGGCGGCATTGTTTAAATTGTAGACCAAAATAGTAAATGTAAAATGATTATTAATTTTTATTGGTATCTTACCATCTAGGTAATTCGAAAGCTTTAAATGCATTTAAAGAGCAACAGAATTAATTTTTACGGTCTGACGGAAATTCTTTTATTTCATAATAGGGTACCGACGCAAATAACTAAACACTGACAGCGTTATCCAAAGTGATAACAAAGAAACCAAGAAAAATATTATATACAATATCAGATGATTTAAAAAATACTGTCTGGTCATATTTTCGGTGTGTTATATGCACATTTTTCGTGAATCTGTCCTTTAAAGATATAAAAGTGTGGCCGATAATTTACAAGTTCCTCACGATGGCTGAACGGGATCGAGAGAGAAGACGGCGAGAAAACGAGGATCCAGGTGACTTACTGTACGAGATAGATGAGAAAGGTCAACAGGTTGTAGTTAAGTCCATGGAATCAAATTCATGCGCGTACCTTCGGTTCACAAACAAAACTTCGCGGGCAGTCGACGTCTGGTGGAGGGACTTTCGAGGCGCAAAAAGACACTACGTAAGGTTAGAAACAGGCACGTATTTCGACATAAACTCTTTTATAACCCATCCATGGGAATTCTCAGATGTAATTACTAAAGAAAGCTGTGTAATAAATAACAAACCTATATTCCGACCGCCGAGGAATATAGGTGGCATGATGTACAGGACCAACTGGAATATAACTGTAAGAGTAAGAAGTCTACGAGACATTGCGTTACTAGCCCTAGCGCAGCACCTAGACAGCCCAGAGGCAGTATATGCCCTAGGTTTACCCCGGGTCCTAGCAGATGAGCTCCAGAAGTTAATTGTGGTATTCCACAGGCCGCGAACGCCTCGGCAGCGTGATTGACGTCAGATAATCTTCACAATTGCTGTGATGATTATATTCTTGTACCTCACATGGTGTTATTTCCATTACCTCGTCACCAAGGTGTTTGTTAAACTGTTTAAATAGCTATTGTTGTATATTTGGTGCAAGCTCTGATCCCTTATGCGGCAGAATCTGACCTAACAGTTCTCAGTGTACATTGTTGAATCAAAATAGATTTTACAGCAACTATGAACTATGACAAATAGTCCATTGACTGGTCCTATTAAGTACCAGTGTAAAAGTTAATGGCCTTTTGTACTCCATGTATAGACAACACTGTTTGCACTAAATTACACAAAAAAATCCTGTAATAAAGCACAAAGTTTGTGCTGAGAGTATGTAAGTACAGTACCCGGCAATAAATATTGCACACCGACACGTAGTGTGCGACAGAGATAACGCTATACGAAGCCGAATTAACCGATTGTCTCTTTCCAAAGGTCGATGTGCAATATTTATTGCCGGGTACTGTAGGTTATGTATGTTTAAACTTCAAACCTAGGATGCCACTTGCCAGGGTTGGAGCTCATTTGATAGCACTTCGCATACTGTCCATTGTAGTCCATAGACTATCTTAATCCAATGGTGGATTGTGTAAAAAAATATCTCCTAAGTAACCTTTGTTAAAAATAGCAAATTATGTTATAACTGAATGCATGCACAGTGGACAGCTTCGTTGACGTGCAGATAAACCCCAGGCCAAGAAGAATAAGAACTTAATGCATTTATCATTTACTAGCTGGTAACCGCAATTTGTCTGCGTGCTTTAAGGTTTATAGATTCCCTCAGGAAGTCCTTAATTTTCCGGGACAAAAAGTAGCCTATGTCACTGTCCAGGTCCTCAACTGTACCCATGCCAAAAATCATGTAGATCCATTGCGTTGTGATTGAAGGAAACAAACACACTTTCCCATTTATAATATTAGTATGATTGCACCTACTAAACTATGTTGCTTATTGTGACATTGGACATTTTTATTTAGTAAGTACTTGGTGTAATATTCATAAGCTTATATTAACTGTGATATTGGTTTGTTGCAAATTATAAGTATTTTATTATATATTATAAGTAGTTAAATATTATTAAAATGATTTTATCATATTATCCAACTCATATTCTATTATATATTTTATTATTATTTTAAGCTTTTTATACTGAATGTAAACTGGTAGAGAATTAGTAAATTATAATATAGAAATTTCTAAATATTTCTAAATAAAGATACTGGGTACAGTATTACGCGAGTTGACTGTACATTTTTATCTTAATGAATTTGTTTTGCGCTGATAATGTTTGAAAACCAAACATTAAATGTTTCTGTAAATAGCCTTATATACTCCAACTAACTATTCATGTAGCAACTATTCCATGTTGAACCATGTATTCAACATGGAATAGTTGCAACTTTGTTTGGTATGTTTTTAATCTATTCATTTCATAATATAGGTACTAAGTATTTTACTTAATTATAATTAGGTTTAATAATAGTCAAGGGCTAGCTTGTAAAGTAAAACAAAACTAATCATTCAGGTCATGGCAAAGATTGGAAATAAAAATAATATTATTATGAAGTAAGTACCTAATTATTATGAACTTCAATGTGCCTAAAACTAAAATTTTAACCCCATATTCTTATCTATATAATATTTATATATTGCATAATGCATATACTAGGTTAATACATACTTTGTATATATTGAACTGATAATAATTGATTGCGTAAATATTTAGCTAGAATGATCTATAGAAAACATTTTAAAATTTTACGGCTACGATACGATACGGCAAAGACGTGCCGCCAAGCGATTTAGCGTTTCTGTACGATGCCGTGTAGAAACCGTATAGGGGTATAGGTTTAATATAACTGCCATGCACCTAACTGGTTAGTCCGCTAACATCTTAGACTGCATCATCACTTACCATCAGGTGAGATCGCAGTCAAGGGCTAACTTGTAGTTGATTAAACCTGGTTGGTGTTACAGGTAAACATATTCCTAAGTACAATTGTATGTTAAATGTTTGTCTGTGTCACTATTGTGGAATGAAGGTACATATTTTCTTTCTTTCAAATAATGTAGGCATCTCTCTGACATAGTGTGGACTTACCTTTATAATTTAAAACGATTCACCATGCCCTAATGGCATATTTAGGTAGGTACATTGTCACTGCATCCAGTAGGTGGGAACATGATTTAATTGCTTTAACAGAAAAAAAATAAGTGATCTCCAGTCTGTTGTTAGGTACCTACTTGTTAGTGTATTAATTTCGAAAATTATCGGCTGGGCCAATTTAGATTTAATTTCTAATTAATATTACTATTATGTGTATCTATTTTAAGAATAATGTTTAAGAATATAAAATCTTAATCAAATAATGAAAGTGGACCTAAATATTTTATTTTAACCATTAACTTTATTTCATATACACTTATGATAAGTGATACACTGCAACAATTTAAGCAGCAGGGATTGGATAGATAAAGGACCTTTAATATTAAATTTATGTATAGGACCTTTCTGAAAGCTCTAATAACTGTAGTAATTATGTTATTTAACCTTTGTGCAATTTTATCTGCATTTATTTTATATAATCTTTATTGAAATAATGAGAATTACGTTAATTCTATTTAAATAATAAGTGTAAACTTATTCGGTTTTATGTAAGTATTCACTTTGTGCCATATGTCTAAATGTGTATTTTAAATGTCTGCTATTAAATGACTGTTTATAACAAGTTTTGTTTTATTTATTTATACTTGCTCTAATGGTTTATGGTGAAGGCAAAAATCGTGAGGAAACTATATGATGTTCAGGAATATGAAGTCTGCCAATTCACACCTGGCCAACGCGCAACGTGAACTATACGAATTCTAAGAGAAGACTTGTGAAGTGAGACGGGATGGGTTAATGATGAACCTAATTTATAATACTTCTCTCTCGCTGTGTAGTGATCCTGAAACTTTTCCATCAGTGTAGTGTCAGAATATTTTATTATCCACTAGATGAAGCCCGCGATTTCGCGTGGAGAATAGTACATTATGGTACAAGTGTGTAATGTTGGTGATTACCGCTGAGGCGCCATTGAGACCCGAGCCGTTTAAATGAGGGTCTTAAGATAGCCGAGGACGGTAATCATCAATACACACGTGTATCATACGACGTTTTTCAACATACTTGTGAAGAAAATAATACTAAAAAATAATTTTATTTAGTAGATAAAATAAAAATAAAAACTATAGGTAACTCACTTGTGAATAATAATAATACTTTTTTCTGGTGGTTTTTCAATATCGCCAAAGAGCATAAAGAACCCCTGGTTCTTTATGCTCTTTGATATCGCTAACCACCTAAGCCTAACCCAACCAAAATGAAATTGATCCGCAATCAAAAGCCAAAGTAGGGGGTATAAAAAATAATTTATTGTAAAAAAAAAGTTAAATTAAATATGCAAAATCACAATTCCTACTGGCAAGTTAACTCAAATCACTCTCCGTTCTTCATTTCCCTGTGTAAATGCGCTACGATAGCCACCGCACCGCCTGGTATGAAACGGATGAAGTTATCTGCGGTCACTGGTCCCAGTGCGTACATGCCCTTAGGAGCGTTCAGTATCTCATGAGTACTTTTATCTACAGCTATAGGGTTTGACCGTCCGTCCACTGGTTTATTCGGATCAACACCAAAACCTATACCAGAACTGTACGGGTTGATCGGTTGGCAGTCACAGTCAATTTTCTTAACACTTTCCAACGGAATGATTTTTGTATTAGTGTTTGTACATTTACATTTCACAGCACTCGTTGTGTCACCGTTGTTTAAATCTTCTAAATCTAAAGTTTCCTCGTTTATTTTTCGTTTATTACAATTGGTTACGGGACATTTCTTGTCAGTGTTGCCGTTTATTTCATTGTAATTTAAGTACCTCGACTTGCAACTCTGAAGGCCTTGTTCGAGGACATTTTTGAGGTTATTCCAATGGCTTTTGAGGAAACACAGTCTTTGGTTCTCTTCTTTCTTCTCTATGCATTTGATGCATTCCTTTCGTATATCTATTTCGTTCAGGCTGAAGTTTGTTTGTAGGAAGAATAGGTCTGGTTTGGAACCAATAAGTATTGCTATGAGGCGGACTGTTATTTCTAGGGTTTCGTTTGTGACCAGGTTGAGGAGTTTGACCCTCTTTGGCTGTAAGGTGTCGTCTTCGACGTCTTGTTTGAGTTTAGGCGAAGTCTCCTCGGAGGCTAGTGGATTTATTTCCACTATCATGTGTTCAGGATATGGGGTGTAGTATGGGTGGTTTCCAGACGGGCCGTCCATCATCATTTTGTATACCTGTAAATTCAATGTTTTTTAATATTAATTAAAATATCTAACTGAGAGCAAAACTTAAAATAAAAATTCTTTCCAAAAACCGACTTCCAAAGCCACTGTAAAGTAAAAAATAATTTTGATTTCTACACACTATGTTGAAGTCGGGCGAGCCTGATGCGTCAACTTTGCTTATCCCAGTCGTTGTAAGTATGTATTATTTGTTATACTTAGCCGCCCGACTTCAACATAGTGTGTAGAAATCGCCCGACTTCAACATAGTGTATAGAAATCTAAATTATTTTTTACTTTACAGTGGCTTTAGAAGTTGGTTTTTTTGGAAGAATTTTTATTTTCAACTTTTTAGTGTCAGGGTTGAGGATCTGGAGTCAGAATTTATGATGGGACCATCTCGAGAGCTTCCTCTAAGGACTGAAAAAAAATTTTTCAAACCGGTTCAGAAACCACGGAGATATGCACCGACATACATTTAAAAAAAAAAAAATACGCGGTGAATTGAGAATTTCCTCGCCAGCGACATCTGTCAACGTAATTGTGAAGTATTGGCAAAAAAAAATTGCAAGGAAGACGCTGTCTCTTTCTCACAGGGAATAAGAGTAAATTTTTTTTTCTTGACTAAAATAGAACATCTTCAAATTATGTGCATTATTTCAGAAGTGATTGATGGAAAAATGTAAATACACCAGAAAAAAGAAGATTCAGAAATCATATGGCTCAATCAATAGCACTGAAATGAAAATATTTTATTTTTTAAGTCATGGTAAACTGTATCAATGTGTATTATAGTCCGTCAAACTTATATGGCCTGGTAGTCAAAAATTGGAACAAATTTTTTTTGTTTTAGTTACAAGCGACGCTTTAACCGGGTCGGATAAGTTTGTCGGACTATATTACTAGTACCAGTAGTACAGTGTAGTACCACTACAATAGGCATGATGACTGATTTTGAAAAATGGTCAGATTATGTTCGGAAGTATCTACTATTAAGAAAGAATATCTTATTTCAGCAGAAAAATAAGGTTTGGTAGATAAAATTGGCATTTGAAATTTAAATTTTAAAATCCACGCCAAAACGCTCGCTGGTGTCATGGCGCCGTTTATTACGTCACTATTGTTTTACCAATGTACTCTGTGCAGTGTGGAGTAAACAATAGTGCGATTGTCAAAGCTCGAAAACAAACAATTGTGACGTCATTCGCTTCTTAGTGTTGAATCCATTATCCATTTTATTTTATCAAAATAAATAGCAATTTCACTCGAAATAGAAAAATAAATACGTTTTTTATAATCCATGAATCCTATTTCATTAGATAAATTCATAATTTCATTGATTCTTGGTTACTGTCATCATGGCTATTATCTTGTTTATTAGTACTCACATGGCAATAGTCCGGGTAGGCGGCGGGCGACAGTTTAGCGAGAGAATCAGCCGGCGCCCTGTGCACGTGGCGCACAGGCAAAGCCGCGAGGCGCGCTAGTCGCACCGCGTCCGCCGCGCTCACGCCCGAACCCACCACCAGCACTGACTTCTCTGGACTGTCGCCTTCTGTACACAAGTTATATTTTTTTTAGAAAAAAACGTCAGGTCGGTTAAATTATAAGCTACATTCTTCAGTTCCTATACTAGATGGCACCAGTAGTACTACACACCGCGCTAGAGAGTTCTCTCCATACAAGTCTTCAAGTGTACTTGCACTTCGACGCCAGCGTAGCGGGTCCTATATATCGGTTTACGTGGGACATGATAACCAGATACTAGAGTCAAAATATGACGTATCCTAAGTAAGAGACCACCTGTACGGAAAAAATATTCACGGTTGTCTGTAAAGTCGGTTTACAACCGATAGTTTTACGTGATAACTAGAAGTTCTCTCGCGCGCTCGCGTGGCAGCGTTCCAGTAGCAGTACTATACGAACTGCCAGCTCTGACGTCACGTGATCGTGCCTCTCTATCGCTTGTTCCGCGCTCTCACTTGCACGCTCAGGCTCCGTGGCGGCGTTCCAGTAGCAGAACTATTCGAACTGCTAGCTCTGACGTCACGTGATCGTGCCTCTCTATCGCTTGTTCCGCGCTCTCACTTGCACGCTCAGGCTCCGTGGCGGCGTTCCAGTAGCAGAACTATTCGAACTGCTAGCTCTGACGTCACGCGATCGTGCCTCTCTGTCGCTTGTTGCGCGCTCTCACTTGCACGCTCAGGTTCCGTGGCGGCGTTCCAGTAGTAGTACTATTCGAACTGCTAGCTCTGACGTCACGCGATCGTGCCTCTCTATCGCTTGTTCCGCGCTCTCACTTGCACGTGGCGGCGTTCCAGTAGCAGAACTATCCCAACTGCTAGCTCTGACGTCACGCGATCGTGCCTCTCTATCGCTTGTTCCGCGCTCTCACTTGCACGCTCAGGCTCCGTGGCGGCGTTCCAGTAGCAGAACTATCCCAACTGCTAGCTCTGACGTCACGCGATCGCGCCTCTCTATCGCTTGTTCCGCGCTCTCACTTGCACGCTCAGGCTCCGTGGCGGCGTTCCAGTAGCAGAACTATCCCAACTGCTAGCTCTGACGTCACGCGATCGTGCCTCTCTATCGCTTGTTCCGCGCTCTCACTTGCACGTGGCGGCGTTCCAGTAGCAGAACTATTCGAACTGCTAGCTCTGACGTCACGCGATCGTGCCTCTCTATCGCTTGTTCCGCGCTCTCACTTGCACGTGGCGGCGTTCCAGTAGCAGAACTATTCGAACTGCTAGCTCTGACGTCACGCGATCGTGCCTCTCTATCGCTTGTTCCGCGCTCTCACTTGCACGTGGCGGCGTTCCAGTAGCAGAACTATTCGAACTGCTAGCTCTGACGTCACGCGATCGTGCCTCTCTATCGCTTGTTCCGCGCTCTCACTTGCACGTGGCGGCGTTCCAGTAGCAGAACTATCCCAACTGCTAGCTCTGACGTCACGCGATCGTGCCTCTCTATCGCTTGTTCCGCGCTCTCACTTGCACGCTCAGGCTCCGTGGCGGCGTTCCAGTAGCAGAACTATCCCAACTGCTAGCTCTGACGTCACGCGATCGTGCCTCTCTATCGCTTGTTCCGCGCTCTCACTTGCACGTGGCGGCGTTCCAGTAGCAGAACTATTCGAACTGCTAGCTCTGACGTCACGCGATCGTGCCTCTCTATCGCTTGTTCCGCGCTCTCACTTGCACGTGGCGGCGTTCCAGTAGCAGAACTATTCGAACTGCTAGCTCTGACGTCACGCGATCGTGCCTCTCTATCGCTTGTTCCGCGCTCTCACTTGCACGTGGCGGCGTTCCAGTAGCAGAACTATTCGAACTGCTAGCTCTGACGTCACGCGATCGTGCCTCTCTATCGCTTGTTCCGCGCTCTCACTTGCACGTGGCGGCGTTCCAGTAGCAGAACTATTCGAACTGCTAGCTCTGACGTCACGCGATCGTGCCTCTCTATCGCTTGTTCCGCGCTCTCACTTGCACGTGGCGGCGTTCCAGTAGCAGAACTATTCGAACTGCTAGCTCTGACGTCACGCGATCGTGCCTCTCTATCGCTTGTTCCGCGCTCTCACTTGCACGTGGCGGCGTTCCAGTAGCAGAACTATTCGAACTGCTAGCTCTGACGTCACGCGATCGTGCCTCTCTATCGCTTGTTCCGCGCTCTCACTTGCACGCTCAGGCTCCGTGGCGGCGTTCCAGTAGCAGAACTATTCGAACTGCTAGCTCTGACGTCACGCGATCGTGCCTCTCTATCGCTTGTTCCGCGCTCTCACTTGCACGTGGCGGCGTTCCAGTAGCAGAACTATTCGAACTGCTAGCTCTGACGTCACGCGATCGTGCCTCTCTATCGCTTGTTCCGCGCTCTCACTTGCACGCTCAGGTTCTGTGGCGGCGTTCCAGTAGCAGAACTATTCGAACTAAAAAAAATGTTATATACTAAAGGTGGTACTCGCCTCTAGTAGCCAATAGATGTAACGCGCGCTCGACTTGGTCTAGCGAGTGTATGGCGTGCCGGGAGACGTGTGTCGGTAACACGTTGGGCCGGTCTCCCGCGCCGCACGCCACCACCACGCGCCGGCACGCGTAGCGGAAACCGCAGCCCCGCACTTTGTCGTACCTGTACGCACACCAATATTATTAATTAATTAATTTATTTATTTATACACTACAAGTTAGCCCTTGACTGCGATCTTACCTGATGGTAAGTGATGATGCAGTCTAAGATGGTAGCGGGCTAACCTGTTAGGGGCATGGCAGTTATATTAAACCCATATACCCCTATTCGGTTTCTACACGGCATCATACCGGAACGCTAAATCGCTTGGCGGCACGTCTTTGCCGCTAGGGTGGTAACTAGCCACGGCCAAAGCCTCCCACCAGGCCAGACCAGGGAAAATTCAGAAATTATAAATTCCCAAATTGACCCTGCCGGGAATCGAACTCGGGAACTCCGCACGCTAAGGCAATAGCACTACACACTGCGCCACGGAGATCGTCAAAATAATAATAGTTTAGATATTTTTATTGCACACACAAAATATACAGTATACAGTTTAATAACTAGTAAGACTACATAGAAATGTGTAAAGGCGGTCTTATTGCTAGAGCAATCTCTTACAGACAACCTCTGGTGAAAGGATAAATAAACCGGAGCGCGGGATGGTACTGTATTTAAAAATTAATAAATAAGTAATACAATATTTACATTTTAAACAATAGATTCATTTCAATTCTTGTTTTTATGGCTTGCATTTACCAAATGGGTACAATATACCACGCCAATGATGCGTGGAATGGAGACAATAGATTATATGAACAATTGGGTATTTGACAACTAGTCAAATCAGCAACTTTTTTTCCAACGTCAAAACGCGTGCTTAGTATGGGATTTAGTATGAAATATTGAACAGTGACGTCATAAAACTTGGACGCACTTTTTTACTTTAATTTATAGTTTAAAATAGTTATTTAACATCCAACTAACAGGGGACGTGGATATTACGAGTTTTGGAAGGACCTCTATTTAATAATCACTTCAAAATAATTTATTTGAATAATAGTCAATAATTGGGTATTGTTAGCAAGCAGAGCCATTTATTGTCACTGACATCTAATCGTCAAAAAAACCTAAGAGTTTAAATACTAGTCGAGTTTTATTACGCGGATGGACGTGGGAATCCACAACATTATTATACCGAGAAAACTCCTACCATTATTAGAGTTATGAAAAGGTGTCGTGTGTTTTGCGGATTCAGTAATGTGGAATACGACGCAGAGAGAGATGCTGAGCCTGGACCATTTTTCGGGTTGTGCCATACATAATATATATTTCATTCCTGCGCCTCTTCGGTTTGAATTGTTTTTATTAGTGTAGGTGTTTAGATCGTTGAGGTGCCGGGGTGAACTAGCTTTTTTAGGTAGGTATGCCTGTTTATGTGACACAATCTATACTAATATTATAAATGCGAAAGTGTGTCTATCTGTCTGTCTACTACGCTTTCACGGCCTGTTAAACTGATTTTGATGAAATTTGGAAAAGGATAGTTTGTATCCCGGGGAAGGAGTAAGCTATCCCAGGAAATCAAAGAATTCCCACGGAAATTAAAAACCTTAATCCATGAATAAAAGCGATGAAGTCGCGGGCAATATCTAGTTTGGATTTTTTTTTTCAAATGTTGTAAGTTGTCAGTGTAGCGGCGAGCCTTACCCAGAGACCCAGAAGCGCGCGGCGCGCGGGCAGGCCGCGTGGCAGGGCGGCGGCGCGAGCGCAGCGAGCGTCACGCTCGTCACCGTCACGCCACACCGGAAGTACCGCTGACAACGACAATAGCGGGTTGAGTACTATTCACACCAGCAACTCTTTATTAAACGTAAACACTATGGTTTGTCTAATTTAGGATGATCATTTGACAGTTGAGAGATGTATAGCAATAGTGAAGCTCTAGAGTAAGACAGACTGAAGCCGTATTAAACAAAATTATTTTATTAGACAAATCATACTGTCACTTTCGTTTATTTATATTGTCTTATCTCGCTACCAGGGGACTTATAGTATAGCATTGAAATAGAATGAGACTAAAATTCTACATCAATGTAGTGTAGCCTAAATATTTTAAACTCTTTTGGCCTAGTGGCCAAAATTGGAACTACTTTTCATGACTGTTTAGTTTTTTTTCAGTAATGCTGTCACCGGTGTGGTACTATACACTATAAGCTACATACAGTTCGCGCGCCAGGTCTGAGGAATCCATTGATGTAGAATTTTTTTAGTACCTAGGAATCTTAAGGAATGTTGACGTAATGAGATAGAGTTTACGTTTTTCACATCTTTTGTATCTGTGCGCGTGCATTGAATTAATTATTAAATAATAATTCTATGAGGATAATATTATGTGCATTAAGGAAGGCAAAACAAATTGTATCATAAAATTTAATTATAATGACCTGTACAAAACGAACGTAAAATCGAATTAATCACTGTCGCAATATGAATAATCAGTACTTTAAGGAATTTAAAAATTAAACAGCTATTTGCACACACAAATAAAATTTTAAGTTGAGTTTACTATAAATAGTACAATATAACACTGCTATTGCAAAATTAAAAACAGAACTAGATAAAGCGTACTCTCGCGTCAAGGTCGGCACTAGTATGGGAGCGTGCGGGGTGTGAAGCGAGGGTCGGGCGCGGGGCGCACCCGCCCGCTACCTCAAAACTCGCGTGCGAGCCATACATGAGTTACTATACTAGACGGCGCTAGTAGTACAACACATCGCGCTAGTAACGTGTCTGTATAGATGTATACCTGCAGTTTGCACGCGTGCACGTATCGGCGGCAGTAGGCGGCTACAGCGCGCGCGGGGACACGGCCCGCGCTCCTGTCCCCCAGGCCCACGTGCGGCGGCAGCGCCAGCCACGCGCCCGGGGACAGCGTGCGCACGCCCCCGGGGAACGTGTGCCACGCGCCGCCCGGGGGACCCTTGCCCAGGACCACGTGGTCTATCTGGAAACACGACAATGACATTTTTCAAACAAAAAAAAATAAGAGCAACTGCTGAGTTTCTTGCCGGCTCTTCTTGGCAGAATTTTCTTTCCGAACCGGTGGTAGGGTCAAAACATGACGTAGCATAAGAGACACCTGTATGTCCTACATGTTTGAAATAAATTGAATTTAATTTAATTTTGACGTGATAACGTCTTATAAATCGATGAACACCGGCTGCATGCACGAAAAAGTGTCACGTTCCGCCTGAGCCTGAGCGTGCGAGTGAGAGCGCGGAACAAGCGATAGAGAGGCACGATCGCGTGACGTCAGAGCTAGCAGTTGGAATAGTTCTGCTACTGGAACGCCGCCACGGAGCCTGAGCGTGCAAGTGAGAGCGCGGAACAAGCGATAGAGAGGCACGATCGCGTGACGTCAGAGCTAGCAGTTGGAATAGTTCTGCTACTGGAACGCCGCCACGGAGCCTGAGCGTGCAAGTGAGAGCGCGGAACAAGCGATAGAGAGGCACGATCGCGTGACGTCAGAGCTAGCAGTTGGAATAGTTCTGCTACTGGAACGCTGCCACGGAGCCTGAGCGTGCAAGTGAGAGCGCGGAACAAGCGATAGAGAGGCACGATCGTGTGACGTCAGAGCTAGCAGTTGGAATAGTTCTGCTACTGGAACGCCGCCACGGAGCCTGAGCGTGCAAGTGAGAGCGCGGAACAAGCGATAGAGAGGCACGATCGCGTGACGTCAGAGCTAGCAGTTGGAATAGTTCTGCTACTGGAACGCTGCCACGGAGCCTGAGCGTGCAAGTGAGAGCGCGGAACAAGCGATAGAGAGGCACGATCGCGTGACGTCAGAGCTAGCAGTTGGAATAGTTCTGCTACTGGAACGCCGCCACGGAGCCTGAGCGTGCAAGTGAGAGCACGGAACAAGCGATAGAGAGGCACGATCGCGTGACGTCAGAGCTAGCAGTTGGAATAGTTCTGCTACTGGAACGCCGCCACGGAGCCTGAGCGTGCAAGTGAGAGCGCGGAACAAGCGATAGAGAGGCACGATCGCGTGACGTCAGAGCTAGCAGTTGGAATAGTTCTGCTACTGGAACGCTGCCACGGAGCCTGAGCGTGCAAGTGAGAGCGCGGAACAAGCGATAGAGAGGCACGATCGCGTGACGTCAGAGCTAGCAGTTGGAATAGTTCTGCTACTGGAACGCCGCCACGGAGCCTGAGCGTGCAAGTGAGAGCACGGAACAAGCGATAGAGAGGCACGATCGCGTGACGTCAGAGCTAGCAGTTGGAATAGTTCTGCTACTGGAACGCCGCCACGGAGCCTGAGCGTGCAAGTGAGAGCGCGGAACAAGCGATAGAGAGGCACGATCGCGTGACGTCAGAGCTAGCAGTTGGAATAGTTCTGCTACTGGAACGCTGCCACGGAGCCTGAGCGTGCAAGTGAGAGCGCGGAACAAGCGATAGAGAGGCACGATCGCGTGACGTCAGAGCTAGCAGTTGGAATAGTTCTGCTACTGGAACGCCGCCACGGAGCCTGAGCGTGCAAGTGAGAGCGCGGAACAAGCGATAGAGAGGCACGATCGCGTGACGTCAGAGCTAGCAGTTGGAATAGTTCTGCTACTGGAACGCCGCCACGGAGCCTGAGCGTGCAAGTGAGAGCACGGAACAAGCGATAGAGAGGCACGATCGCGTGACGTCAGAGCTAGCAGTTGGAATAGTTCTGCTACTGGAACGCCGCCACGGAGCCTGAGCGTGCAAGTGAGAGCGCGGAACAAGCGATAGAGAGGCACGATCGCGTGACGTCAGAGCTAGCAGTTGGAATAGTTCTGCTACTGGAACGCTGCCACGGAGCCTGAGCGTGCAAGTGAGAGCGCGGAACAAGCGATAGAGAGGCACGATCGCGTGACGTCAGAGCTAGCAGTTGGAATAGTTCTGCTACTGGAACGCCGCCACGGAGCCTGAGCGTGCAAGTGAGAGCACGGAACAAGCGATAGAGAGGCACGATCGCGTGACGTCAGAGCTAGCAGTTGGAATAGTTCTGCTACTGGAACGCCGCCACGGAGCCTGAGCGTGCAAGTGAGAGCACGGAACAAGCGATAGAGAGGCACGATCGCGTGACGTCAGAGCTAGCAGTTGGAATAGTTCTGCTACTGGAACGCTGCCACGGAGCCTGAGCGTGCAAGTGAGAGCGCGGAACAAGCGATAGAGAGGCACGATCGCGTGACGTCAGAGCTAGCAGTTGGAATAGTTCTGCTACTGGAACGCCGCCACGGAGCCTGAGCGTGCAAGTGAGAGCACGGAACAAGCGATAGAGAGGCACGATCGCGTGACGTCAGAGCTAGCAGTTGGAATAGTTCTGCTACTGGAACGCCGCCACGGAGCCTGAGCGTGCAAGTGAGAGCGCGGAACAAGCGATAGAGAGGCACGATCGCGTGACGTCAGAGCTAGCAGTTGGAATAGTTCTGCTACTGGAACGCTGCCACGGAGCCTGAGCGTGCAAGTGAGAGCGCGGAACAAGCGATAGAGAGGCACGATCGCGTGACGTCAGAGCTAGCAGTTGGAATAGTTCTGCTACTGGAACGCTGCCACGGAGCCTGAGCGTGCAAGTGAGAGCACGGAACAAGCGATAGAGAGGCACGATCGCGTGACGTCAGAGCTAGCAGTTGGAATAGTTCTGCTACTGGAACGCCGCCACGGAGCCTGAGCGTGCAAGTGAGAGCGCGGAACAAGCGATAGAGAGGCACGATCGCGTGACGTCAGAGCTAGCATTTCGAATAGTTCTGCTACTGGAACGCTGCCACGCGAGCGCGCGAGAGAACTTCTAGTTATCACGTTAAACTATCATCCGTAAACCGACTTTACAGACAACCATTTTTTTTTTAACTAGTTGATGACCTTGTATATATCTATACTAATACATATTATAAATGCAAATGTTTGGATGGACGTTTGTTATTTAATCACGTCAGAACGGCTGAACGGATCTGGATGAAGTTTCGCACAAAGAATCTGGAACACAGAAATCTGGAATAATAGGGGTTTCCGCAGGAACCAAAAACCCCTCAATCCATGCGGACGAAGGCGCTGGCATTTAAAATTTGGCACAGACATACGCTGTGTCCCGGTGAAGGACATATTCCGCATACGGCTTTTATATCCCGGAAAATGGAAACTATTTATTAGATACATGATTCCCGCGACTTCGTCCGCGGAAACTTTTTCATTCATATTCATATTCATATTCATTTTTATTTTGCATTCCAATGTAAATTATTATTATATTGGAATGCAAAATAAAAATGAATATGAATATGAATATGAATATGAATGAAAAAGTTTCCGCGGACGAAGTCGCGGGAATCATGTATCTAATAAATAGTTTCAAAACTGTTGTCACGAAAATTAATCAGTGAGCAATGGGCATGGTGCTCAATACACTGGCGCTTTTGCCTCGCTAGATAGCCAGGCTAAGTTATTGGGCTAAATAAGCTCCAACTCTTGGCTCACCAGACGCGTGGATCAGCTTTCGGAACAAGACTTTAGTAACATTCTTCGGTATGAAGTCTACACTGACCTCTTTTTCAACATCGTACCGCCACTCTATGAGCGAGTCCTCTTGGATGCCCAGATCGGCGCACGGCCGCAGTAAATTGTCTACCTGGAAACAAAAATAATACTAAAATTACAAATGCGAAAGTGTGTCTATCTGTCTCCTAGCTTTCACGGCCCATCTGTTCGAATTGATGAAATCTAGTATACGGATAGTTTGTATCCCGGGGAAGAACATAGGCTACTTTTTATCCCGGAAAATTAACTAGTTCTAGTACCACTAGTACTAGTAGTACTAGTATTAACTAACTCTTGTGCATATTCAAGTAGAAGCCTTTTTTCGGGTTGTGCCACACATGACTCCTGTTGTCTCGGCGCTTCTGTCACCTGTGCAGTTTAGCTCATTGCTGTTATGTCGCAGTCGGGGTCGCATACCCTCGAGGTAAGCAAATGTGTGGCAGAACTGGCAAATAGATATTTTTTCTTTCTTTATCTAGTAATGATAATATAATTGATAGTTTGGATATTGGCATATTTTTTTTTCATTTATAGACTGGCGCTTGACTGCAGTCAGACTTGCTGAAAGTAGTGATGCAGCCTAAGGACATGCGCTAATACATGGCGCTATTGGTAGCAGAAACTAAAATGCAACATAATAATGTCAATTTTACAGCCAGACAAATGAATAGTCAATTGAATCAACCACTTGTTCGGTATGCCATTCCTACCGCGAAATATGAATTTCCAGACTGGCTTTAAGGTCGTAATTAACGAGCAGGTACTGCTCGGAAAATGTAATAATTAATTAATCAATTAAGTAAATGAATTGCATTGTATTTCCACGCGTGGCACACGTAAGCAACCTACTTAACGAGTCTTGAGTCACGTGTTGAATTGTATGCAAACTAGAGGAATTCACGTGACATTTCCTAACTTAGTTCGCTTGATAATTAAAAATAGGAAAACAAGTAGCTTCACTCTGAAATGCAAAAAGTCTAGTAGGTATAATCCCACATACTTATCTATAGATATAAAAAAAATTGTCAGTCAAAGGGACTGCGGATAGAAGTGAAAACGATTTTTTTTTAAATAATTAAAATATGAACCTTAAAAGTTAAAACGAAGGCATTAAAGTTTAATTTCGAATTTAGAACAACGTTCGAGCATGTCGCTGTTCGCGAGCATGTCGCTGTTAGGGAGCATGTCGGTCACGGTCACGCGAATCTACAAGTTTACTCCATACAAAAGTGCTCAACGCGACTAAAGAAGTTTTCACTTCAATAAAATTAAAAAAAACTTAAAGACAAAAATTTGTTCCAATTTTGGCCACCGGGTCAGATAAGTTTGACGGAATATACATGAAGATAAATTATTTTACTTTACCACTAGTTTTGTGGTTAACCGACTTCAAATTAAAGGAAGTTATAAATTCGACACACATGTATGTAATATTATTGGAACTGCAATATATGAAGATCTGAGGTGGAATCATGTAAGGATTGCCGATCCAATTGTTAAAGTTCAACTTCAAAGTAAAATAAATAAGGAAAACGGTAATAAAAAAGTGCACAAACAAACAAACATACAAACAAACAAACAAACAAACAAACAAACAAACAAACAAACAAACACACAACCTCTTAGGGCAAACACATAATATGTGTATATTATACCGTCTCCGTTTCGTCGAGGGTAAAAATTCTGGAGTGTCATTTTTAGACACTGGAGTTTATTCCAGAAGATTGAAGACTTCTTACGCGATATTTAGTCGCTCGCATCAGCTATTTTATAAGGCTGAGTGTATATTATGAGGACTCTACAACCGGTCCTGACCTCATCAGTCACCTACTTAATATTAAAGTGATAAATATGCAAAACTAAGATACCGTACCATAAAAAAAGGTTTATTCCTTTTTTTTTGTTACGGTATCTGAATTTTGCATATTTATCGGTAGCTTCGGGCTCGAATTCAAATTATTTTTTTTCGATGTAAATTAAAGTCAAACTCAAAGCATCTTTATTCAAAATAGGTACCTACAAAGTACACCTTCTGAACGTCATGCTTACAAGGAATAAGACTTGATGGTGATAATTAACTACGGTATCTTAAAACTAAAGCTACGAGGGTTCCAAACGCGCCCTGGTTTGAAAAGAGCCTAATGAGAGAGCTTAATGACGTTAAGACGCCACGGGGTGGGCGATGTCTTTTCCACTCTTAATTTCATACAAAGCTTAAAACTTTTTCTAACTGGCTCAAGCCAATTCCACGACGGTAGATGTGACGGCCGGTACCCACAAACCGGTAGTTACTCTTTCTCTCTTTTCACCGTGACAGAGACCCTAAGGTTACGTTCGCACGCGCGAATAAAATTCGCGAGAAAATAAAATATCTGGTTTGATATACTTAATTTCACGCGGAGCGGTAAGAAATATAATACTCTCGCGAATATTTTGTACGTACGCGAAATATATTCGCGAAAAAATTTGTGCGAAAGGTATATGGTATATATGGTGAAGGTATTCTACAGGGTCCAAAGAATCCTCCTTTATATTAATCTGCCGCGCTCGAGTAAATCCAAAAATCCCCTCTTGGGCTCCCCTACTAGAACGTACCCTAAGTCGCCCAAACCACGAAGTTGAACTTGAGGAGACTTCTAATTGTCAGCAAAATATGGGGGTACTTAGATAAGTGGTGAAGCTGGACTTACAAGTAGAGCGATGGGGTTGTGGCTGCGGCCCTCCAGCCCCTCGGCCAGCGTCATCAGGTCCAGCTCCAGCAGGTTCTGTCCGGGGGGCAGGGCTTGCAGTCTGGAGGAAGGCAATGCACGGACTTTACTGAAGGTACAGGGGCCGTTCTGCCAACGCTTATAGCAATGCTTCTATACTAGATAGATAGATAAACTCTTTATTGCACACACATAAGACAAAAACATACAAAAGCTTAAAAGATAAAACAGAAGGGTGTGGTCTTATTGCTAAAGCGATCTCTTCCAGACTACCTTTGGAGAGAGGAGATTATCAAACAAGAGTGTGGGATAGTGGCTAGTGCAACACTATACTAATATTATAAATGCGAAATATTGGATAGAATCAGGTGGAAGTTCATGATTTTGCAAGAAAAGATTACAATAATTTAGCTATAATCCGCCAACAGATCCGCCATCTGTTTATATAATCTGTTGGCGGATTATAGCTAAATAATTGTAATATTTTCTTGCTATAAATGCGAAAGTTTGGATGGATGTATTTACAGTTCGCGCGCGAGTTGAATGCAGAGTAAATGTATGGTGACACGTAAATTTACTCTGCATTCAACTCGCGCACGAACTGTATATATGGATGGATGGATGGATGTTTGTTACTCAATCACGCCAACACAGCTGAACGGATCTGGATGAAATTTGGCACAGAGATAGGTCTGCAATAACACACGCTACTTTTATCTCGGAAAATTGAAGGATTCTCGCGGGAACCGAACAACCTCAATCCTTTGTCTTCTCCTCTCCTTAATAGAATAAGGCTCACCTGATCTTTAGCATCTCGTCAATGGGCAGGTGGTCGGGGATCTGTTTGAGGTGGGGGGTGTTGCCGGCTAGCATGAATGACGTCACCATACCGCTCGGCCCGTTGCCTGCAACAACCACGCGTGTCATTAGCTTTACTGATATATTATCATCATACACAACCAGGTGTGTCTTTACTTATCTATTTTCATTATATAGGTGGCTTTACTCGCAGGGGATATTTGTAAAATCTAAGCTTATTCCTTGTCTATAAAATTTCAGGTCTATTCTTTAGGTCTAGGTCTAAATTAGTATAGGTCAATGATCTATTATATTTATAGGTCTTACTGATAATTACGAAAGGGATAGCAAATAAAAATGCATTTAGACCTGCCATATTAGTTTAGCATCTGCTATTATGGACTGATGATATAGTTACAGAGGGAAGCGAGAAATAAGAAAATGAATAATAAAATTATATAGTATAGTGCATAAACACATTGATAAATTCAAGAAGAAAAGTGATTGCCATAATGTTAATACAAGAAATAAACTTGTAATGTCTGCTTCTAGGCTTAGTAAAACTAGCAATTCATTTGTTGGAAACAGTGTCCGCTTCTATAATAAGCTCTCAGAAGAAATTTTGAAGATGTATCCGAATAGGTTCAAAGTTAATGTAAAACGTAAACTTATTGAAAAATCTTATTACCATGTAAAGGATTACTTAAATGCACAGATCACGTGTTTACGTGATCTGCGCTGAAATGACAAGGTAGCTTGGCAATAATTTGCTATAATGGATCTGATAGTTCTTTAGTTTAAGATGATTTCAGACATGTTTTATAAGTACTTGGTCGTCAATAACGTACAGTGTACCTAATTTGAATAAATGAATATTGATTTAATTTGAATGACCGAATGAAGAAGGCTGAGGACAGGGTGTGGTCGTTTTCACAAGGGAAGCCCTGTGTCGAAGAGTAGACGTCTACAGGCTGATGATAGTTTAGTTTAGAGATTGTGCATTGCTTAAAACCACATATCATTCGGCTTAAAGTCTCCGTTTTTACCTATTACATATAACTATTAACTATTATGCATATATTCTAAGGTTTGTTATTGTTGTTATTTACATTACAATACTTCGTAACCGTGACATTGGTGTTTTACGAATGTAAAACACACTTATGTTCAAGAGCGTGCGCCATTGCATTTGATTCATAAATAGGTATTGTTTGATACCAGTAATCGCGACACGAAGTTATTGATGTAAGGCTTGTGTATTTAGTAAACAATAACTTGCACGAATCTTACCTTATGACAAATGTAGAGAAAACTAGCCTTAATGTTTCTAATACGTATGTGACGACACTAGATGGCGCTAGACCTACGAGTTACGACAGAGCCCTTACTAAATCACTCTATGTACCGAAGTCTGAATGATTGAATCGCGATTACAAAATTTCTCTAAAAAGCACTATAATTACATCCAATTTTCTCTAGAACATAAAAGGGGGCAAACGGACTATAGTCTGGTCCAACCGACTTCCCAGTGGTCCCAACGTCACCCTGAGCCTTGGTCCGAGCCTCACAGGAGGCGCCCAGGACGAAGTGCCTCCCGATAACTTCGAGCCCTAGGGCTCATTTCTTGGCGACGCCTAGGGTTCGCCCAACCCCCCGGTGAAGCTGTAGCGACCAGGGGGGTTAGATGTAGGTAGCACGCAGCATAAACAATCCGAAAAAAATAGACCATAAAGCTCTATTTTACCCACTTAGAGGTTGAATTTTCAAAAATCCTATCTTAGCTGATGAAAATGAAAATGAAATTTATTGACAAAAATATTCGTCGTTTCACAATTTTGTCGGGAACCCTGATGTAAGTTTGAAAAAACCTGTATCTCAGGGTCCTACCTACGGATGCCTACGGGTTACGTCATAATAGCTGTAATCTGCCAAATTTCAGCCCGATCCGTATGCATCATAAACCAGTCAGTCAACTTTTCGTTTTATACAACTACTAATTAGATTCAGCTAATTACGAAAAAAATATGGATTCGGAAACAATTTGGAATATATTTAAGATAGATGACCATCGAATCTTTGGCATTGGACCACGCACACAGCTTTATATAGTTTTTTTTACAAATAACAGTTACTTCGGTTGATCTATCAAGGGCCAGCGGATTGCATTCAGGCGTGCAATCGTTTTGTTACAGTGCTCAATGTCACGGTTACTTACAATAAAAGTCACGTCGTTATGCTAAAATTACATAATTTATTATACGGTTCACGCTCTACTGCGATATTAGTCTTCTATGAAGAGACTGGTTTTTTTTACTATTTATGGGAACTAGAATGCAGTTAATTATACTAATCACCTCTTAAAAGTAGCTTATGTATAATGTACGTTTAAATATACTGAACAAATTTTGTTCTACGAATTTTAATAGTTCTGACTAAAAATGTTTTGGTAATGATACATCTTACTAATATTATAAATGCGAAAATTTGGGTGGATTTATGGATGTTTGGTACTCAATTACGCCCCAGCGGCTGAAATTTGGCACAGAGATAGATTATAGTCTGGTATTCCAGTAGCTTATGTTATTACATAGGCAAAAAACCTCAATCCACGCAGACGTAGTAGCTAGTAAATAATATTATTGTATGAAAGAGAACAACGGCGTTACTCCACGCAACGCGCGGTCTAGAGCGTCCTGCGAAAAGTTTTTTTTGTTAACAACATTTTTACAATTTTGAGTACAGAAGTCCAAATAAATATCCTAAATAGTCCCAAATATCTATGGACCGTGATAAATGGAAGGAAGAAAAGGAAGCCTTTGATCAATATTGGGACACTACAGGCTGGAATTAAATAAATGAAGTAGAGAAGTTGTAGGAAGAATTTAAATTAATCCTGTATAAATAACATAATCTAATATTCAACTCACCGATTACCACCACGTCTTTATAAACCACGTCGTCTGATAGTGTGTGCTGGCAAGCCTTCATGTTGTCTCTCATTATTCTAACTATTATATAAATAACATATAATACAGCCTCTTGTATCGGCCCTTTATAGTCTGTGGAAATACCACTGTTATTTTAAAGCTGCCACAATTTTTTAAATTATCCTTCTTTATAATATTATCTTTCTTCGTACGACTTTGTGCTTAATTAAATTAATTCTTCTTTTAAATAATTTATGACGTGATCAAAGCTTTATATTATGTTACTTATCGTGCACTTATATTTCTAATATCTGTGACAATTATACGTCTTCAATTATTTAATCAGTGTACAGGTCCTCTCTTAATTAATATTAATCTTCTTCTTTTAATTAAGTTTAATCTATATTCTTCTCGGCTTTAGTTATGGCTTATATTGTTTCTAATATTGCAAATAAATACTCGTCGTTATTAGGTATTAAGCTTCTATCAATTAAAATTCTCTATAAATTAATTCTTCTTCTCCAACAATTGATTTAAGTCTTATATATTTATAATCTGTGTAATTTTTTAACAATTACACGTCCAATTACTATTTTAAAATGAGAATGCCAATTAGTTTTTAGTCTGTGGCGGGTAATGACTGTTGAGTATTGTTTAATATAATTGAATTTAGAATTCTTATTTTAAATGCGTTAGAATTATAATTTAAGTATATCACACGCAGTTTAAAGTCTTGCCGACTGGTCAGTTCTTGAATTAGCTTCTTCCTTAAGTTTTAGGTAAGTCCTTGAATACTATGGGTTGCTGGTCGAGTGCGAGTTAATATCTGAAACAAACAGGAAAGAAGCTATAATATTAAGTCCATAAAATATTATATATTAGAATGGAGAAGAAATCGTGAATAGAGAAGACCATTTGTGACTGTGTCAGAGAAAATGGACCACTTTGAGGATTCGAGTTATATGCATTTTTTAAAAATGATCGCAAATTATTATCTATTAATGGTTTTTGTTACAAATCTGTTATTGGTATCTTAAATAACATTTTGAGTCTTTTTTTTATTTAAATTGTATTTGAAATGATTTATTTACTAAAAATATATGATTCACAAATGATTGTGGCTCAGGCCTTCTGTTAAGCATAAAAGTACATGTGTCAGGAGGCCTAGGCCTAAAAAATAATACACATTTTTATAAGATGGTCGACTATTACTTGTCAACTTGTAAAGCCTACTTAGCTGTGATTTCGTAGCGTGGAAGACAAACCAACGAAAAGACTCACTTCGCATCTATACATCGTCGGTTTTTTTAACGAAATATTTTCAATTTAGTAAACAAACACCCCCCAAAAACCCGACTTTTTTTACATTTTTCGATTAGTCGATTTTCAAAATTCAAACGCTCACACGTGTCTCGGTAAATTCCTCAACTCTTGGTACTATTCCATCTCGATCCTCCCAAAATCCTCGGAGGCCAAAAATACGTCTCAGGCGATTTGCATCCGATAACTATTTTCAATGGTAAAAACCTCAGCTAGTTTATAATATTAGTAGGATTTATCGTCTTCGGGTTTATTTATAGAGGTAAGTCTTCACTGACGTACACGTTGTAAGGACGGTTACATGTGAACAACGCGAACGATACATAGGTACACGTAGTGCACACCCATAAACATGCATTTATGTCATACACTGATAATGTACGATGCAGTTGTATCGCCGATGCGGAAATATAGTGAAATATATAGCACTGCTCATTGTTAGAGACATTGATGTACAATTTTAGTACTTACCTAGAGACATATTATATTTGTGAAATGTATCATAAAATAGTATACCATACTATACTAGCGGTCGCCCGCGACTTCGTTCGCGTACAATTTCTGATTTCCTATGAGATTATGAAATTTTCCCGCTGCAAAAAGTCTATCTAAAGAGGCTTTATATAGCTTATGCAGGTTTTTATTATTCAAAACTTATAACCGAAATGCTGAATTTTCCTGTCTCTTTCTACAAAAACATAGGGCTTTTATACAAATTTTCAACCCCCATTTCACCATTTGTGGGGTGGGTTAACTAACTTCAAAAACATAGAACTTCGAAAAAGTATCAGTCAGTCAGTCAGTCAGTGACCTTTCGCTTTTATATATATAGATTATACTATATACTACTATACTATATTTATATGGCTTCAATAAATTGTTTGTAGGCTGAGCTAAGAAGATATATTTCTGAAAAATAGACATCTAATACATTCGTTTACGCTTTTAAAGCTACATTCACCTAGAAAAATCGAACAATACCATCTTCGTAGATAAGCAGGATAAAGACGTGATTCTATATATTATAATTCCAATATATGCAAGCATTGACCTAATGCATGGATTTTTTTCGTTGGATTCTTGCCATTAGGCTTGAAATGAGTAAAAGCAAAGAAGAGAATTAGAAATTAAACTGATATCTGGACTTACGTGTCCACTCGCCATATCTTCAGTATCATGGTATATCTCGATTCAACTATCTGTCATAGCAACGTATAGCCTCGCTCACTGTTATGGAACTGCAGCCTAGTCAATATCAATGAGATACAGAGTGTATCAAATAAATTACCTATTTAGATAGAGACACCGTTTATGTTTCAAGTCCCCAACCATGTTTCCACTGGGAGAACATTCCATGACATTTATTTGTCAACGAATGGTCGTAACGATATCAATTAGATAATAGCTATTTATGTTACTAGTGTATCATAATGACTGTCTCGTTGGTCTAGCGGTTAGCATAGTCGACTGCGGATCACGAGGTCCTGGGTTCGATTCCCGGTCGGGTATAAAAATTGTTAGGTATTGGGTTTCTCAATTATGAAATTCTCAGTGCCAGCCCGTCGGTCCCGGTTATTATCACTAACACGATAATAGTCGTTAAAGCCCGCCAACCCGCATTGGGGCAGCTAGGTGGGTATAAGCTCTAATTCCCTCTCTCCTATGAGAGTGGAAGGCCTGTACCCAGCAGTGGGACGTTAATAGGCTGTAGTGGTGGTGGTGGTATCATAATGGCAATTGCATTCGAGGCGCAAAGTGTTAAAAAGTGGGATTACTTATATAGCTTTAAGTATATTGTGTGTGTTGTTCTTGTTTGTTAAAAAAGCTGTTGCGCTCAAACGAAGCCGGGCTAGCGATTTCATCAGCTTCACGACCGCCTGCCGCAGTGGTGAGCGCTGCAGTCTCACAAGATGGTCCCTGGCTCGATCCATGGCATGGCCAATTTGAGATTTATAATAATTTCCAATTTTTCTCTGGTCCGGTGGGGGATTTAACTAGCTATAAACCTACCAGCTAAGCTGTACCGCCCAACAATTAAGTGTTCCGGCACCATGTCGGGGCCATACCTCTAACTGGCTAGCCCGCTACCACTTGGATTTCATCATCACTTACCCACCAGTGGCTATCAAGAAATGAAACAGCTACTGACAACATATTTCTTATCCATTGAAGGTTGGCTATGAAAATGTTATTTTAATTTCATAACATATCTTCAATGGATAAAAAACATATGTCTGATATTTTGATAGCCACTGAGTTAAAGAATAGGGCTGCTGGTGAGATTGCAATCAAGACTCAACGGCAACTACTAAGTGGAATTAAAAAAAGGTTTCTGTCAAAATGCGGCCCGAGTTAATCTGGAACATTTCCACCTCAATTTAGATTTGGCTGCCAAACTGTCTGGAGGTTATAAAACACGGGAGCCGGGAACACACAAGTTGGAACCGACGTGTTATTGGCTCCAGTCTCCAAACGATTATGTACGACTATGATATGATGCCCGCGGCTTCGTTCGCGTGGTTTTAGGTTAATAGAAATAGAGCGAGGGATTTTTTTAAAATATATATGTCACCGTAAGATTGTAAAAACCGTTAGATTATAATATAACGTTTTTTATCTCGATACATTATAAACTTTCGACAGATTGTGAACCGTAACATACTGCTTACAATTTAACGCGTTATTTTTCGGTAAATTGTAATATATTAGGTATATTAACCCGATATAACCTAAGTGCCCGGCCGCACAAACCCTAACCTAACCTATAGTTCGCGCGCGAGTTGAATGCAGAGTAAATGTATGGTGACACTTACAATTACTCTGCATTCAATTCGCGCGCGAACTGTACAAGAAAGAGACAAGAAAACGTAAAAACAATAAATATTTCATAAATTAATAGTCAGAACATTGAACGGTTCACAATCTTTCGACAGTTTATAATCTAGCGGGATAGAAACCGTTAGATTATAATCTAACGGATTTTACAATCTTACGGTGACATATATATATGTATAACTCTCCACAGGCCCAATGGAGAAGTTTATAAATTAAAAAAAAATATGAAAATTAAGATAAAATAAAACAAAAATATGAAAGAATCATTAAAATATCACAACAAATGAAAAAGTTATGCAACTTTAAAGTTGCGCTTGCAAGTCGGGTGGCGTGACGTCACACCACCCTATCAAACGACTTTATAAAGCCGAATAAAAGAAATAAATGGACTTAACGTGACTTAATTGAATTAAAAGCGCTTAATTTGTGTGTGAAGATAAATTTGATTGTATGAGATTTAGGCTGTATTTAATAATAATATATTTATTGACATGCAGGGTTCCGAAATACGTAAATAAATATAGTAAATATAGATAATTATGTCATTCTTAGATATTCACAGTGGAAGTCTTGATGATGGCGATATAATTTAGGTAGGTAGGTACATATGTAATATTCAAGAAAAAATAGAGGTATTGTGCATTATTCAAGAAATACTTGATAAAGAAACTAAATCTACAATTACTCTAGACTTTACCTAGTGCAGAACTAAAGGTACATGAGTTCTGGTCTGCCCTTCGGTCATGGCTCCTACCGGCACAGCCAAGTTACACGCCAAGTGCTGCCAAGCGATTTAGCGTTCCGGTTCGATCCCGTGTACCTAAAAACCGATTTGGGGTTTATTATAAGTACCTACCTAGCTGTTCAGGCCGAATTATCCGTTTGACAAACGATTAACGATTTCGTTACAACATCGGGTGGCAGGGCAGGTCTTTAACTATTATCGCTACAAACCTATCTATCGCCGGCCTACCACTGAGCAGGAGTTTTGCCTGTTCACCTTTTTTCCACGGGATGTTTTCTTCCATCGTTTGAAGCAAGTGATATAATTACTTAATTTCTAATACTCAATACTCAATTTATTTATAACATGTAGGACATAAAGGTGTCTCTTATTTTACTTCATGTTTTGACTGTACCGCCGGTAAGGAAAGAAGCCTTCAACTTCTACTGAGAAGAGCCGGCAAGAACCTCAGCAGTTGCTTTTTTTAAAAAGCAAGATATTTCAATAGGTAGGTATAATAAATATACATAGGTAAAAAGCACATAACTCCGCTTTAACATAAGAAATAAGAATATATCCCCACTTTAAGTACCTTTAGATAACGCAAAAAAACACGTCGATCAGTTGCGGCGTGATTGAGGAAAAAACTTACAAACAAACACACTGTCGCTATAGTATGGATAGCGATGTATCACTCATATTGAATTGGGTTAAATATGATTGACGAGATCGTTCGTCTACAGCTCTTAGGACAACTGTGTTGATGATATTTTTAGAGTTCCGTCACGCATGAGCCTAGGACAACGTGCCGTTTTAGAATTCTTTGTGTGAAATTTTAATTATTGTGTTTTCATCGGTCACATACAGGCGCACCAACTTATCTGGCCCGGTGTTTGTTTTTGTTTTATCTATACTACCTAAACAATAAATGCGAAAGTTTGGATGGATGGATGGATGGATGGATGGATGTTTGTTACTCAATCACGCCAGAACGGCTGAACGGATTTGGATGAAATTTGGCACAGAGATTATAGTCTGAAATAGCACATGGCTACTTTTTATCCCGGAAAATTAAGGAGTTCCCGCGAGAAACAGAGAGGTGCTAGTGTGTAGTGAGGTCTCCAAAATGTCAAATACCACTGGGCTTTTATCATTATTGAATTAATGTTGTGTAATGTTTAGCGTGTTTAGCAATATACCCGATTATTTTATGGAAGATATTATAAGATACGAGTACGTGTCAATAAGCGTCAGTGCTCTGTGCTTTGAAAGAGGGGCTAAGAAAAAGAAGTGCAAAATTAAGCGGGCTGAAAGAACAGATAATTCAGAGGTTAGTATGTCCCTGGTTCCCGTGTTTACTATTTTTTTTATCCACTACAAGTCAGCCCCTTGACTGCGATCTCACCTGATGGTAAGTGATGATGTAGTCAAAGTATTATGGCAAAGTTAGTATGGCAGTTATATTGAACCCATAGCCACGGCCAAAATCTCCCGCCAGGCCAGACCAGAGAAAATTAAGAAATTATAAATTCCCAAATTGACTCTGCGGGGGATCGAAGCCGGGACCGTCAACGTTAAGGCAACAGTGCTCAACACTGCGCCACGAATGTCGTCAAAACTGCTAGGTACTCCGTACTACTATTTACAAACGTATTTTTGTCAAAAGTATGCTTATTGCTTCTTTACCGAATTTACAGCTATACTTATGACCTTGCTCGCCAGTGGCGCCAACTAGTGAATAAGAAAACGGTTCTCATTAAAGTCGGGTGAATTCCATTTCCAACATTTGTTTACAATCATGGTTAATTAGTTACAGGTGAAGCTAACACAAGCGTGACAGAAACTAGGTTAAATAGCTTCAACACCGCCGTCACTTCTAGTCAAAAGCGGGTTTACTGGGAATTTTCGAAAATAGATCGAAGGACGTGCGTGAACCACAAAGTCATTTATTCTATAGTCTAACTCTATACTATACTAATACTTTAATATTATAAATACGAAAGTTTGGATGGATGGATGTTTGTTACTCAATCACGCCACGCTGAAGGGATCTGGATGAAATTTGGCACAGAGATAGGTTAGTATGGACTAACACATAGGCTAATTAAAGAAAATTAAAGAGTGAGTTCCCCCTTTCTATATTTAGGGGGTTTAAGTTTAAGCAAACAGCACACCATAAATTAAATGAAGAACAGCAAAAAAAGGAACAATTATAATGGATGAGACTGCATCTTTTAAGACTTTATGTAGTGACTAGATAATGCCCGCGACTTCGTCCGCGTGGATTAAGGTTTTTGATTCCCGCGGGAACTCTTTAATTTTCCGGGTTAAACGGTAGCCTATGTCCTTCCCCGAGATACAACGTTTTCTTGTAGCAAATTTCATCAAAATCGGTTGAACAGATGGGCCGTGAAAGCCTAGCAGATAGACAGACAGACAGACACACTTTCGCATTTATAATATTAGTATGGATATGGATAGGGTTACAATATCTGTTAATCAAGAATAATTAATCTCAACTTTCAAGCTAACATGGGCGATTGCTGTCTCCGTTTTAAGTGATACTAATTGACTGGATAGACAGATGCCATTTTGTTTTCTGTGGACATAATATAATAGCTTTTTACTTATCCATGGGTTTGAGGGATTTATAAACCCCTGGGAATCCTTTGATGTTCCGGGTTAAAAAGTAGTTTGTCCGCCTTCGGTATGCTTTGTCAAAATTGGTTGTCCAATCAAAAACGCCAATTGTTGGTCAGAGACAGGCAAGCACATTTTCGGCTGGACCGATAATGATGGAAATTGTGTGTTTGAGTGGGTCCCGGGATGGTTTATATTTACAATAGGGATGATGACAACTCAATCAAATCAGATACTCTTTATCAGACTCCAAAAAGCACTTCTAGTATGGAAGTTGTATGAAATTCACAGTTGTGACGTCATCAAATTTCAACGCACTTTTTTTCTTTAATTTATGTTTACTTTATTTAATAATCAGTTAGAAATAATTTATTTTTAATTATAAAAATATATAAAAAAAATTAAATAGATATATTATATATAAATATTATAATATATAATCCCTATTGGATCCAGTAGGTGGCGCTGCAATCAGGGTCTAGGTTCATGGCAGGATAACGTCTGCCATGCAAATTAGATATCAATATAACAATATGCAATCTGTATTTAATATTAGTCATACATACAGATTATATTGCGCAATATCTTATCTGAGTGCTTCGCTGAAATCGTGTAAGTTAATATTTCTTACATGATTTACAATTCGATAATCATGATGACTGGCGATAAAATAATTGACATAATAATTATGTGCTTCGGGTGTGTTTATTAAAACACACCCGAAAGATGTTTTGTTTCTTTAAGTTAATCAAACGTTATCTTTTGGTCCTCCGAACCAGATATGAACCAACATTTATGAAATGGGTAAATTTACTTTATTTAACAGGGGGTTACAGTTATTAAAACCCTAGTTTATTAATAGTAAATAAGCTCCGATAAGTGGTAACGCCCTTATCTTTTCACACTAGGGTAACATTAAAATAGCCGGCCATTATTACAGGGAAATAAGTTTATAAAGACAAAACACAGTCACACTAATAGGGATGATGCCCATGGCAAAAATAAATTATTTCTTACTGATTATTAAATAGAGGGTCTCCCAAAAGACCTAAACAACACATCCTCGGTGAGTTTGATAACCATTTTAAATTAGAAAAACGTAAGTTGAGATTTGATGACGACACAATTCAGTAGTTCATACAAAATCCTATACTAGGCGCGCGTTTTGAAGTTTGAAAAAAGTGCCTAAATTGACTAGTCAAATTCCCAATTAATAAAAATAGTTGTTTCTAAATATTATTTCACTTATCTAGGTCAAACCAAAACCAGACTGTGTCCCGATAAAGTGTTGCGGTTGGTGACCCCACGTGTACCACACGTCTCAATGTTATCCGATAGCTGTTATCAGCCGGAGTAGTTCCGTAAGTGGGCAGATAGTGGACGAAAGTATGTCGCAATTATTTTTGACGACGGCTCTAACAACAAACACGATGACTTTTCTTTTTTTAAATATATAGACTAGCGCTTGGCCTTGGTGATCGGACTTGCTTGCAAGTGGTGATGCAGCCTAAGGTGGAGCGCGCTTGCCTAGAAGATGCCTATTCACTCTTGATTTGAAGGTGCTTATATTAAAAGAGGAAGGGAAAACGGAAGCCGGAAGGGCATTCCATATCCTAGCGGTTCGAATTAGAAACGAGGAAGCAAATCGCTTCATACGAGCCCGCGGAATTTCGACTGCGTAAGGGTGCAGACCTTGTCGATGCCTTGCGGTTCGACTAAATTAATCAGATTTTTGAAAGCTCTTCTGATTTTTCTGACCGTGGGTAATGTAATTGCAAATTTCGACTGATACTTTCTGTCGTGAAGTACTAAACATTGAATGATTTGGAAAATTATGCTAGCGGTTTTGAGTGAAACCCTACAGTACAAAATTCGAAATATTCAAAAGATTTTAATAAAATATTTCAAAAAGAAAAATCAGAAGCTTTTCAAAGGCTCCAAAGGCGGTGTGGTCTCTCAAAACTACAGTATGGGGCTAATCAAAGGACGTAAAAAATATTTCTTAAAAAGCAATGGCGGTTGCTATGGTAGGTACTGCAAAATATGTATATGTGCAAAATATAAAACTGATGGACGACGGTAATCAGTTAACATCAAATCACGCGCCTGCTCATTTGCTTGCTATGCATATTAAACAAGCTAAAAGAACTTTATTTAAGTTTTAAACGTCAAAATAAAAATATTATCCGAAAATCACGGAAGTGCACGGAACCAGCCGAGCAAAATGAAATCTGCGCGATCGAAGGTTAGCTGGAAGAGACCGCTTTCGAAGTCAAGCTTTTTGTGCTAGGCATCTATTTTATTATTTTTTTCGTTGTTTGTGATCTAATTCCAGTTGTCTAGCGGTTAGTGATGGGCTATTGAATTAATACTATTAATATTATACCTAAATGCGTAAGTGTGTCTGTTTGTCTGTACGTCTGTCTATCTGATACGCTTTAACGGCTCATCTTTTCAACCGATTTTGATGAATTTTTGGTATAGGCATAGTTTGTATCCAGGGCAAGGACATAGGCTATTTTAATAACGGAAAATTAAGGACTCCCCGCGGGAATTAAATCTTCAACAACGCGGATAAAGTTGCAAGCATCATCTAGTAGTTAATAACAATATTTTCACCTCTCATGCTCTAAAAAGATGTCATTATAGCTTAGCGTATACGGAATTGCAGACTAAAGTTAGCATTTAGCCTCTAAGGATTAAAGTAATTTTATTTTTATTTTTGCCGTACTATTCTCATATCGGTATGCGTGATATCCTCATTCGGTTATCCAAAAATTTTAGTCTATGGTTACGTGCTATCAACAGCCAAAAAATTTATGTCACTTAGTTGAATGTCAATGTTACCCATCGTATCCTACAGATCTATGTCTATGTACCTACTGTATTTTGTAAATTCCTTCTTGATAACGATACGGAGAAAAATAAAGTTGGTATTGCAGTTTGCCGCGAAATCATTGATTTTTTAGTTGTAATTATTACATTTATTTAAATGGTTTTTTTATGGATGATAATTAATCCATTTCAAATTTCGATGCACAATACGTAATAAGTACAAGGTGAAGGCAGTTAAAGTGAATGAAATGTGACTATTTATTTGTTAATATCATCAAATAAAAGTAAAGATCTTACTCCTAATATGAAAATGTAACAGAAAGGCAAAAAAAGAATTAAAAATCGTTATTATTTTATTTTCTCGCAATCGAAGTGAAAAGTAGAGTGTTTACTCGTACCAAGGGACTGAAAGCCATTCTACTCGATTCTATAGCATACCTCGCTACGCTCGGTAAGCTAAACATCTCTTATGAAATGGCTCATTTTAGTCCCTTGATAAACAATCTACTATTTATCTGAATAAACTGTTACAAAGTGATTTCGTGACGATAGCTGTTAATATACTATTATTTCGAAAACTGAAAAAAAAAACAACAAAAGCGCGACGGCGGCTTCTTATTAAGAAATCAACTAACAACTTTTCTAACACATAAGGTAGAGCTATTTAGAAACTGTATGTGCACTTGAAATTTTAAAGTAAATAACGAATATATATGTTAGCACTTAGCAGTAATAACTCATAATATAATATAAAATAATTGAATTGTGTTATAATTAGGTAGGTATACAAAATGTATAATTATATTCAATATCATAAATTCTTCAAGAATACGCCTAGTTAGTCATACAACTTTTATGAAGTAAAAAATTCAATGAAATGGAGAACTACGGATAAAATATGAATTATTGAGTATTTTCAATGTGAAAGTCCAATAACGCATTTTAACAAGAATTTTTTATACAAAAACAAATAAGTATAATAAATAATGTTGTAAATTTTTATTAGAATAAAGCTCCTCAAAATGCATTCAGTAACTATAAATTAGTCATATATTCTAGGAAATATATGAATTTATTTTCTGTTCATTGCCTACGGTAAAAACCCATGTATCGGCTACGTCGAATCGATACACTTTACAAGCATACATTCTGAGTAAACCACAACAAAGAGCAGAGCAATAAAGAACTACAAGGAACATCAAAATTAAATAATGCTTAGTAATAAAAAATAATTAGGCGCTTACCTCCTCAAAATGAATAAACAGAAAAAAATAACACTGCAACCTTGTAACGTAGAGCCGGCGTAGAGCCAATGGCAAAACACACGTCCGCACAGCACCGCGTTCGCGAATAAACTAACTCATGAATTGAATACTTTGATTGTTGATAATGATAATATTCCGCGCTCAAGTCTCAAACTCGATTGATAAGTGACGAGTCTGAACTACTGAAAACTCAGTAAGCTAACAACTTGAAACTATATACTCAATATGCAATACTCAATTTATTTATAACATGTAAGCCTCAGTCCACTACAGGTGTCTCTTAGGTTACGTCATGTTTTGACTCTTCCACCGGTTCGGAAAGGATCTACTGAGAGGAGCTGGCAAGAAACTCGGAAGTTGCTATTTTTACAAAACAAGAAAATACAAAAGTAGGTATAGGTAAATAATATACAGTAGTGTAAGTTATTATGCTATCCTATGGGGCGTTGGACCCAAAGTAGATTCCTTCCTTGACTCAACAAGTGTGCCTTTACTGCATTAAAGTGATACACAGACTACCGAATTTAAAATTGTAAATAATATATGATACAACTAGTACATAGCCTAGATACGTTCTATATTTAAATGTTGCAGTATATTCAACTCGGCTGCATATTGTGTCAAGTCGTTTTTAACCTGGCGCCTCGTGGCTACAATGCGACCAGCGATGCATTGAAATTCATCGTGTTCTAAATAGATATTGAGACGGAATAAATAAGCATTAGATACAAATTCAATATTATAGAATCAATAATAATTGCCACCAATAAGTCAAGTAGGCATGGCGATGTCAGTACATGTAGGTATGGTATAAGAGCCAGAAAAAGTTGCTGAGGTCGACGAAGACTGATGGAGGAGTTATTGACGGAGTGGACAGCAAGGTTTAGGTTTGGAGTTCGGAACTGTAATTATTACTCTTTATCCCCCAATCCAAGGCCCTACCTAAAGCTGTAATGATGATGTTGATTAATGATGATTAGACCCTGGAGCGCAACTTTGGCGTTATGCTATAAGATCGTTACATCAAGATTCTGAATAACTTCAGGTCTCTATAACTTTTGGTGTTTCAAAAGCAAACACGGTAATTGGAAACTTATTTCAAAAGTCCTAAGTTCAAAGTCTAAGCAAAAGATCTCTAGAGCAGAATGTGAGTTAGGTGGTATTTTTTAGATATCTTTATTGCACATAGATTATACAGGGTGGTACAAAGAACACACCCTCCTAATTTCATGTCTCCAGGAACAGCAGTTTACGCTGTGCGTTCATATTATATAAGTCAGTCAGTCAGTCAGTCAGGAGTTTTTGCCAGCAATACTTAAAATACTGCCGACAAAGGCAGGTAAAAAAATTGTAGGTTCGGAAAAGCTATACTTTAATCCCAGAAGGATAATAGGGTAAAGCTATTTTAGTAACCGCGTGCAATTGTTTTTTTTTTTGCCAAATGATTGTTAAAAACAAAAAAAAGCAAAATAAATTTCACATAACCTTGATGTCACTTGATCAAAAAATATCGATTAGTTTTGTAGTAAATACTTAAATTCAGAAATTTCCTATTTGCATACTAGTGTGAAAAAAAGGCAAAATACAAATTTTAGGAATCAAATTGAAAGTTCAGAAATTTCCGCCTTACCTACCACCTTTGAAGTCCGATTTCTCACAATTTTCTTTTTTTTTTTTAATTTTTTTTTTTATCCACTACAAGCTAGCCCTTGACTGCGATCTCACCTGATGGTAAGTGATGATGCAGTCTAAGATGGTAGCGGGCTAACCTGTTAGGGGCATGGCAGTTATATTAAACCCATACCCCTTTCGGTTTCTACACGGCATCGTACCGGAACGCTAAATCGCTTGGCGGCACGTCTTTGCCGGTAGGGTGGTAACTAGCCACGGCCGAAGCCTCCCACCAGGCCAGATCAGGGAAAATTCAGAAATTATAAATTTCCAAATTGACCCTGCCGGGGATCGAACCCGGGACTTCCGCACGTTAAGGCAACAGCGCTACACACTGCGCCACGGAGGTCGTCAATACAATAATGCCCCCTAGTACCAAAAATTCTGTCTAATAAGGGAAGCTTAGGAACCCCAAAAGTTTTTAAATCTAGTCGGAAGTGTCGTAGACAGGTCTAAGTATTTTAAATCTAAAGTTGAAAATTCGTCTCTATCTCTGTCGAACGTAAACTTTTCACTTACGACCAAAAATTTTCCGACTTGGGTTAATGGTAAGATGGTAATTATTTTATGCACTTCATAGCAAGCATGTTCACAAATAAAGTTCGGAAATAAAAAGAAAAAAAATTAACACTCACTCCCTTAGAAATCTCACGATAAAACTTTAAAAAAAAAATTACTCGAAAACTACCAAAAATAGCTGAACATAAATGTGGTATTTTCTGATAGGTCTGGGTACGAGGATTCAAATTTTTTTCTTTGGACGTCACTATTTGGACCACTCTGTATACAGTAATACGAGGAAAGGTGAAAATGCGGTCTTATTGACAAAGCAATCTCTTGCAAGCAAGCAACCTTTGGTAACAGGATTACAGTGCCTATTGGTAAGTGATGTTGCAGTTTAAGATTGTAGCGGGCTAACCTGTTAGGAGTATGGCAGTTATTTTAAACCACCGAGGAGTAATGGTTTGTTTTAAACCCATACCCATAATCGGTCTCTAGGTAAACGGCACCGTAACGTTAAATAACTTTGGTGACATCGCTGAAAAATCTAGGACCCCTATTTTGAGTACCTAGATTTTTCAAATTGGTTTGAATTAAATTGATCCAAAATGGGATAAACATTGGCTCAACTTTTACGAATATTTTTTGCAGTATAAACAGCTTTAGTTTATGTGTTATACAACCATTGATGTAAAATTTTAGTACCATGTTTATAACCATTAGTGCTTCGAGTTCTTTCTGCAATACTATTAGTCGAGTTTGACGTCACTACATCCTTAAGCAATTTGTTATAAGTATTAGGTATATGTATTACGTATTGTATAAAAAGTGCTTTGAGGACAATGCGATTGTCTTGTAATCCTATTTGCACAGATGTTACGACATTGTCATTATCGATACAGCTCTACTAGGGGCTGTTAATCTCGGTAATTAATATAAGACCATTGCGACCTCGTTACTTCCAAGGTGAACGAATTTCATTTATAATAATGAATAATGAATTGTATCTACGAGCGGTTATCGTGGTTTACCAAGAGTAACGACCTAACTTACTTTTGGCTAAATGATCAAGATTTCAAGATTTGGCTAAGCCTAGTTGTAGGAATGAAATTCTGACTTCTTTTTAACGGTGAAGAAAACGTCGTGAGAAAACCTGGGGATTTACTACCGTCACATAAAGCCGTATTGTTCTAATAGTGTTGAGGTTTGTGTTTTAGAATTATAATCCTTGTTTTAGAGATGTCACGGTATTTGACATAAGACTGTCATTTTAAAAAACATTGCTTTAAGCGATGGTAGTAACCAACCCAGGGGGGTTAATAACATGCTTGAGTGTCATCCATAACGTTCTCAAGATGTGAAGTCTGCGAATTCAACTTGGTGATTGGTGACAGTGTGATACGCCTGCACTTGTTTTAGAGAAGAGACTTGCTCTGTAGTCTGAGTAAAGTGCGCCAGCTTGAATGAATGATCTAGACTTGATATTTGCCCTTATTAAGATCTAGGCCGAAAATAATACTAAGAACCACTACAGCCCATTAACTCCCCACTGCTTGGCACAGGCCTCCACTCTCATAGGAGAGAGGGAATAGATAGAGCTTAGACCCACAACGCTGCTCCAATGCGGGTTGGCGTGTTTTTTTTTTGCAGTGATATTTTATTTTATTTTATTTCTTTGGGTTCACAAACAACGACACAGTGGGTATTACATAGGTCTTAGTATAACAATAATAACTGTGGCGTCAACCACGTAAACCACGAATTATAAAGATAAGTACATTTCTAAGTGGACTTAGTGCTAAATAATTATAATATAGGTCGGTATGTTTAAATAAGCTAATTAATTAGTTAGGTTAGAAAGAAAAATAATGACGTTAAATATATTAGTTAGGTTAGGAAAAAAAAAACAAAGACAAAATGGAAATTTTCAGTTAGTTAGTAGGTAAGTAAAATTAATTCAAAGTGATTATTTTAAATGATCTATAACCAACCTCTTAAAGGCGCCAATACGCGTTGAAAAGATATCGATATTATTAAAAGTCTCATTATATGATTGCGTCATTCTATATAATGGAGAACGCTTACCCGCATTAGTACGACATTTTGTAGTGGCAAAGAGTTGATGTATACGATTACTTCGTATGTGTGTTCGAAAAGGTACTCTATAACAAAGTTTTCTGGTTAAATCAATACAGTCGTATTTATTATGACATAAGTCATACAATAACATTGCTTCTAGTTGTTTACGTCTCGACTTTAAGTCAAGTATGTTATATTTTTTAAGAAGTTGGTTATATGGGAGGTAACTTCGATTACATTTATAATGAATCCTGCGCAAAAATTTTTTTTGTACAGTTTCAAGGCTCTTATTATATTTATCATAGTATGGGTTCCATATACAAACGGCGTATTCTAATTGAGAACGTACTAAGGACTTATATAGGTGTGTATACGTTGTGGCTCTTTTAAAATTATTACTAGCTCTCATTATAAAACCATACATTTTATATGCTTTATTAATAATATTTTGAACATGCGTGTCTAGGTGTAATTTACAGTCCAAAGTGATTCCTAGGTCTCTAATATTGTCAGTTTGTTCAAGACTAACGCCACACAGTGAGTACGCATATTTGCTAATAATATTTTTTTTAGTAAAAGTGATATGTTTACATTTATTCAAGCTTAAATTCAATTTATTTTCTATACAATATGCTGTAAAACTATCTAGGTCAGCTTGAAGTAGGCTATGATCACCGGGTGATTCAATGGTTTTATAAATTTTGAGATCATCTGCATAAAGAAGAAAATGACTATGCTTAAAACATTTATGGATATCATTTATAAATAAAATAAATAGGAGAGGTCCAAGAATTGATCCTTGCGGAACACCAGAGGTAATTACAACCGTCTTCGAGTCATGTCCATTAATAACAACTTTCTGTGTGCGATTTGTTATGTATGATTTAAACCATCGCCACAGATCACCACGTATACCGTTATATGCCAACTTTTCCAATAACCGTTTATGATCTACCCTATCAAAGGCTTTTTGAAAGTCTGTATAAATGGTATCTGTTTGTTTATTATTATCAATGTTTTCAAATAACCGTGAAGAAAAAACAAGAAGGTTAGTTACTGTGGACCGTTTTTGTACAAATCCATGTTGTTGTGGTATGATAATATTATGTAGTATAGGGTAAATGGAATTATGCACAATCCGCTCAAAAATCTTAGAAGGCACCGGTAAGATAGATATTGGTCGGTAATTTTCCACATTTTTTTTTGGACCACCTTTATGTACTGGCACTATACGTGCCATTTTCCATTTGTTTGGGAAAATACCTTGTTTCAGACACATATTGTACAAGATGTGCAGCGGTTTGCAAATGGTAGGGGCAGTGGACTTGAAAAAAGCTGGGGGTATATTATCCAGCCCCGACCCTTTAGTAACGTCTAGTTTATTTAATGCTTTACGTACACTTTCTTTCGTAATAATAACACGACTGACAATATCACATGTTATTTCAGCTTCACCTATGTACTCATTATCACCCATATTAAAATCATCAGCTAGATCCGACGGGACAAATACAGAGTTAAAAAAGTCGGAAAATAAGTTACATACCTCAGTAGGATTATTAGCTATATTGTTTTTATAAAAGACATTTCTTGGTATCATACTGTTATTTTTCCTATTAGTAAAGTAAGTCCAAAAATATTGTGCATTAATTTTAATATTATCCTCAATCAAGTTCATATATTCTTTAAAACGTTTTTTAGATTCTTTTTTAAATCTTATACGTAATACACAGAAAACTGCATAATCCGATATATTATTAAACTTTTTCCAACTAACCCAGGCCTTTTTTTTGTCATTAAAAATGTGAATTAAAGAAGAGTTGAACCAAGCTGGGTAATTCTTAGCTTTAATTATTTTAGATGGAATATACTTGCATATAAAATTATAAATTATTTCATAGAAAGTGTCAACTGCGCAATCAGCGGATTTATTTTGAAATACTTTTTCCCAGTCGGTACAAGATATTTCTTTGTTAATAACCGTGTAGTCAGCATTTTTAAAGCAATAACATGTTTGAGTTTTTGTCGGAATATGTGATTTATTGGCGAAGGGCAATAGTATATAAAATGGTGGGTGATATCCGTCGGGTGGTACTAGTGTAGTGGGTGCATTTGAAATGATACAGTCTCTTTCATTAGAGATGAAAAGGTCTAAAATATTGCCGCTATGATTTCTAATATGATTAAATTGTGTCAAATTCATAGCAGACATGAATATACGAAGCTCTTGACAAGATAAACAATTAATATTAGTTAAAATAGGTTCCATGTACGTACCGTTACGGGTCCAATTTATTGAGGGCAAATTGTAATCACCAGCTAGGTGAATATTAGAGCAGTTGCTGTGCTGAAAAATCTCTAGTAGATAAGTAAAATAAGTTAAGTATATGTCATAGTGTTGGTTAGGTGGAATATACGTTACACCTACAATATGCCGACCGGCTGTGGTGAGAAGCTCAACAAGTACATAGTCAACTATAGGAGGTGGAGGTGCTGATGCGGTTTGTGTTGTTGGTAACATGAATGGAGTAGCAGCCAGTGAACGCTGTACTGCGATCAGAACCCCCCCGCCGTCTCGCCGCCCAGTCGCCGCACGGTTCCTATCAGATCGGTATACGTGGTATCTGGAGTCAATGAATTCATTATCAAAAATATCACTAGTTAACCATGTTTCCGTCAAGAGTATTATATCATAATTATACATTAGAACATTCATATAAAATGTGTGAAGTTTAGTCCGTAATCCACGACAGTTTTGGTAATAGATTGATAGGACTTTATCCATTAATAATAATAAAACTAAGTATGAGAAGTTTAATTATTAAAATTAGATGGGACAAATTATCTAATATTAAAATGAATATAGAACGCATGTAACAATATACTACAATTAATTTAAATTTATATACACTTATTACGGTGAATAGTTTTTTAAGAGAATAGAAAATGATATAATTTAAAGTATGTTTACTAACTTGAGAGCCATTATAGTTACCACAAATTGAGAGATATTTATTATTGCCTGCAAATACGATGTACATAATTTTATTTTTCCTATAAATCAGAAGCATTACCTTAGGTTTAGGTCTAAGAGAGCCAAAGCATAATAATAATAACACCACACTTTTTAAACCATAATCATTTAAGTTTGGACATAATGTCTTGTCTCGTACGTATAGCCACGACGGGTGACGTGTCTGACTTGCGTACCAGTACGGTGCCATGTTTAATCCAAGTATAGTTATATCCATGCTTCTTAGCGTACTCACGGCATTCTCGAAAAAGTAGCTTGTTACTCAGAGTTAGGTGCTCGTTGACGTAAATAGCCTGCTTGGTACCGGTGATTGACAGATGTTCAGAGTTCAAGCCCTTCTTAGCACGACAGGCCGCGATGATATTGTCACGTAGAATTCTACTGGATAGCTTAGCGATTACATTCTTGGGACGGGACTGTGCGGTCGCGTGGGGGACACGGTGGACTGCGATGATGTTAGCAGGTTCAATCCGGTGATTTACCGCCGTACCTAACTTTATTATTAAGTCTATCAAATTTTCATTTCGCCGCTCAGGTAGGTTAACGACTTCAATATTACACTCCCTGGCTTGCTGCTCCATAGTTGATATTTTGTTTTCAAGACTGGTTAGCTGGTCGGGTAGGTTATATATGGGCATACTTTTCTTCTCTAACAAAGTTAGCCGGTTATCGAAAAGGTCCTGTCGATCGTTAAAGGCGCACATTGACGTTTCCATATCACAAAATCGCTGTTTCATCTCGTTTAAAGATTCTTTTATAATTGAATTATCGGCGCGTAGACCGAGAACAGCCGAGTTAATGTCAGCCAAGCTAGCCGTAACTTTCAGCAACTCGCTTGAAAGCGCTGATCTAATCGAGTTCGAGACAGTATTGATGATCGTCTCGTCGGCTTTAGCGCTCCAAGCTGCGACGTGTTCATTAAACCTATCCTCCATGTTTGCTAAGTTGTATTCTCCGTCGCGTTTGCGTTTACGCAGTTCTGTACGCGTACATACGAAGTCGTCGTCAATAGCTTTGGGTAGGTCCGGCGAAGATGCAAACTTAGTCGTTATGGAGGTGCATTTTGGTGGTGTGCGTAGCAGATCCATTGTCAACAAGGAGAGAAGTATATATCCGTCCTAGGTCTCAGCGGGGGTGAGGAAGGGCGTTCTCCGGCAGATGCAGTGTCAGAAAAGGATGGCAGTAAACGTTTACGATTTTTCAAGTGGAATTTTTCGATGCACTTTTGAATCACTGCACTCAATTGTAGAACTAATTTCCTAGATATTAAGATATAGATTTCCTTAAAAACAAATACTGTTTTGTACAACAAATTTTATACACGTCCACTCTTAACCAGGGCCCGAGGCGCAATGTGATAAGTTAAGAAGCTCTGTAAATCACTCTATACCTTGCAAGAAATTGGGATTCGTTTAAGGATAGAGCTATAAAGACCGGCTGAAACATGTGTTAGGGTCTTGAAAGCAAAACCTGTTCAAAAAATAAAAAAGGCACGAAAATGTTATCACTTATCAGCTATACTCGTACGTACATTTACATAAAGTATACAAAAAAATAAACGATGTAAATATTCAAATACAGCGGTTGCCATGCCATCCATTCGCACAATCAGCCTACGACAGACGTGTGAGGTCATTTCGCTAAATTGAATATGTCACCGTAAAATTGTAAAAACCGTTAGATTATAATATAACGTTTTTTATCTCGACAGATTATAAACTTTCGACAGATTGTCAACCGTAACATACTGCTTACAATTTAACGCGTTATTTTTCGGTAAATTGTAATATATTAGGTATATTAACCCGATAGAACCTAAGTGCCCGGCCTGCGGCCGGGCACTACCTGAATATTCATGTCAAACCCTAACCTAACCTATAGTTCGCGCGCGAGTTGAATGCAGAGTAAATGTATGGTGACACTTACATTTACTCTGCATTCAACTCGCGCGCGAACTGTACAAGAAAGAGACAAGAAAACGTAAAAACAATAAATATTTCATAAATTAATACTCAGAACATTGAACGGTTCACAATCTTTCGAAAGTTTATAATCTAGCGGGATCGAAATCGTTAGATTATAATCTAACGGATTTTACAATCTTACGGTGACAAATACGAGTGCGGAGTTATCTTAATCCGACGAAAATTCCTATTTCGCTAAATGAACATGTGCGGACCACATGTAGTATGAGTTGGAGAATATTTTATAGATAGGTACTATGTTGTAAATATTTTAAAATATATAATTTAACATCTGTGAAAAGTATTTTTAGTTATACAAAGAAATTAAGGCTCGTAATCGCAAACTTTTTGGTTGGTGTTCAATCATTTACAACATGACGTTAAACCAAAGAAGGAAGTCCTCTGGTTGGACCTCAGGGTTGGACGTTCTCAGTGTGCGTATTTTTATCCGACCTCCGAAAAGTGGGAGGTTCTCAATTAGACGTATATTGATGACCTCCGTGGCGCAGTGTGTAGCGCTGTTGGCTTAACGTGCGGAGGTCTCGGGTTCGATCCCTGGCAGGGTCAATTTGGGAATTTATAATTTCTGCATTTTCCCTTGTCTGGCCTGGTGGGAGACTTCGGCCGTGGCTAGTTAGGTACCACCCTACCGGCAAAGACGTGCCGCCAAGCGATTTAGCGTTCCGGTACGATGCCGAGTAGAAACCGAAGGGGTATGGGTTTAATATAACTGCCATGCCCCTAACAGGTTAGCCCGCTACCATCTTAGACTGCATCATCATTCATCACTTACCATCAGGTGAGATCGCAGTCAAGGGCTAGCTTGTAGTGGATTAAAAAAAGAGTATCTACGTGTACGATTCCAAAATAGACAATAATAGTGGCCTTTTTACATTCATAGCACATTTGTAAAATTATCTCTCATACCTACCTATTTGTATATTTTATTTTGCAAAAGCTTTTGCAGTGAATATTTTCACGGAAATGCTCAGCCGTGTTTTAAACCAGTCGTGGGTGGTTCTTGTAAGCAGTTTAATTTAGTTGGCCCAAAGCGTCGATTCTCACAGTGTGAGTATAACAAAAAGTGTGAGGATCTCCGCGCATCCACCACCACTACAGCCTATTAACGTCCCACTGCTGGGCACAGGCCTCCACTCTCATAGGAGAGAGGGAATTAGAGCTTAGACCCACCACGCTGCTCCAATGCGGGTTGGCGGGCTTTAACGACTATTATCATGTTAGTGATAATAACCGGGACCGACGGCTTAACGTGCTCTCCGAGGCACGGGGGCGAAACACCGCCAACTTCCAACTCCGGGCTGGCGTTGAGAATTTCTTATTTGAAAAACCCAATACCTAACAATTTTTATGCCCGACCGGGAATCGAACCCAGGGCCTCGTGATCCGCAGTCGACTATGCTAACCGCTAGACCAACGAGGCATCTACGCGCATACCTACTTGTTATTAATTTTTTTTAGAGGAACATTTGAAATTTCTGGTACCTTTGGGTAGTATGTAATTTTGATAATTTCTACTTACCAATAACTTAATTTGTGATAGTAATTTATAGTTTACAAGATTGTTTATCTATAGCAATAATAATTAATATGAGTTTACAAAGTTGTTTAATAAGAAATATTACTTCCTTAAAATAAGATGATTCCCGCGACTTCGCACACGTGGTTTAAGTTTTTTTGATTCCCGCCGGAACTCTTTAATTTTCCGGGATAAAAGTAGCCTATGTCCTTCCCGGGATACAACCTACCCCTGTTCCTTTCAGTAAAATCGGTTGAACGTATGAGCCATGAAAGCGTAGCAGACAGACAGACACACTTTCGCATTTATAATATTAGTATGGATATGGATTATTAGTATACTTAATCATAAGTATGTCATTTTTGTGTGACAAAGATTTTTTCGAGCAAATGCTGAAATGTTGCAAAATCGGAATAAAGGAACACAGGAATAAAGTCGGATTTTGCGAAATTCTGAAGCGAAACCGCGGGAGGTCGCTAGTTTTTATATATTTATGTAAAACATGTTTAGGAATAATTTTACAGAAATCAGCATAAAAATAAATGAGAGAATACAATTAATATATCAATGAAACGTTCTGATAAGATTTGATAAAAGCAATTAAGCACTTTGCCCCCTATACAGTATAGGGAGATAGTGTACTTGCATTAAGTTACAGATTATGGAAAGGTTAAACGTCAAAGTATAAATCAGCAGAGCTCTATCACTTATTGCGCAGCCCCGGCGCCCTTCCGTCATTGTTGTAAAGGTTATTTTAATCTACACTAGAACGACCTGCTCATCATTCTCAACCGATAGACGTCCACTGCTGGACATAGGCCTCCACTGCAAGGATTTCCACACGCCTCGGTCTTCATGCGACGCCTGGATCCAGCGGCTCCCTGCGACTCGCCTGATGTCGTCCGCCCAGCGAGTAGGGGGTCTGCCAACGCTGAGCTTCCCAGTGCGAGGTCCCTACTCCAGCACTTTGGAACCCCAGCGTCTATCGGTTCTTGTAACTATGTGCCCCGCCCATTGCCACTTCAGCTTCGCAACACGTCGAGCAATGTCGGTTACTTCTGCGGATCTCCTCATTTCTGATTTGATCGCGCAAAGAAACCCCGACCATTGCTCTCTCCATCGCCCGACCTGCTCATGCTTCAAATATCCACTGAAATTCAGATGTATTTATAAGCCCCGATGCAAAAAGGGGTGTTCTAGCCTGTGGCATACAAGTTCTCTAATCACTACCTCAACCAGTTTCGTGAGTGGCATCGTGCCGGAACGCTAAATCATAAAGCTGTACGATATTTCTAGTACGGTAACTACTTAACCACGGCTAATGCCTTCCTTCAGGCCAGAACTAAGTCGATGTATATTTGATCTTGCCGGGCATCGAACCTACCCTAGGAGGTAAAACCTAGTAACCTACTTGCCTACTTAGATTTGTATTAACGTCTTGTTGCGTAAACTAATTAGGGGCAAAATAATTTGGCTGGCGGATAAAAATTCCGCGTAAGTCATTTTCATTTGGAGCTACACACTAGACTCAAGAGCATCTCTAGAGCGACGAGATAGAAGTGATAAAACGTCGTTTCTCTGAAAGTTTCGCGCAAACGTTTATTCCTGTCTGGCCCCTACTATTAAATCGCACGAGTTTATTTCATAGCATATAGTATCTGTTTTACATCACAATCAATATCGCGACATCATGCTGTTAATTGCTTTGTATACCTATACAACTGTATTTTTAACACTAAGGTTCTAAAGTGATAAACATGATTATATACAGTTAATGCCGTATTAAACGTCGCGTCGTATGCATCATGATTTTTACTTATTTTATTAACAAACTAGCTGATGCCCGCGACTTCGTCCGCGTGGTTTAAGTTTTTTTGATTCCCGCGGGAACTTTTCTAATTTCTGGGATAAAAAGTAGCCTATGTCATTTTCCAGGTCCTCAACTATACCCATGCCAAAAATCACATCGATCCTTTCCTCCGTTGGGGCGTGATTGAAGGACAAACCAACATACAAACACACTTTCGCATTTATAATATTAAGTTTGATATGAAGTATGATCTCACAGAACATACCTATATCTGAGGTAGAGTCGTCTAATTTCATTATTTAATAATTTTTTTGGTGTTTGCGTACTAGTGCAATGGCTCAAAAAAGGGCAGGGGGTAAGTATTATTTAAACATTTCAGTTTTACATGACGGACTTTCACTTTGTCTTTTAATTTAAAATTCCTAAGGATTATATTTCTGAAACAAGAACTCCAACAATATTACTTAAAATAATACTACTTAGAGCGATGGTAGTATGCCTCCTGTTTATTAAAATACGGGATATCTATTAATAGTTAAGTATTTGATATATGTGATGGGCAAACCGGTTAGCCCGCTACCATCTTAGACTACATCATAACTTACCATCAGGTGAGATCGCAGTCAAGGGCTATCTTGTAGTGGATTAAAAAAGCAACGGCCTGTGGGGTAACGATGACCTCAAGTCTCGACCAATTCATTTCGACCCGTAGTTGGATACCTAATTACCTAGGTAGCCCAAGAAAACCTGTCTGGGTCAGCAGATTTGTTCTGAAAGCATCCACACTGAGAGTGGCAGTTTTGTGGCTCACAAAATTGCTAAGTGCAAATGAAAACTTTCAGATGTAGAGGTCGTGCAATCTTACTTCTTACTTAAATAATACTAGTGGTTCGCCCCGAACTAAGACCTCGCGGCGCCATCTATTGACATAAATGTGAAGTTCTGTTAAAAATACTGAAGCTCATTAAAAATTAAATAATTCCGTTTCCTTACAATATTTATCTAATTTTAGTATTTGTTGTTCAAGTACAGGATATAATTGAAATAATTGATCAAGTTTCAGGCTCATCCTTTCAGAAAATTTAGAGTTCTGAGGTCATCTTTGGACGTTAGAAAATCACCACTTTGAAAGCCCCCCATTTCGTCAATTTTGGGGGAAAAATTAAAAAAAAATATATTTTTGGACTCTATTCCTAATTATCTTTAAAATGATATACCGCAACCCTATGTAACTTTATAAAAAATATTTTACTTCGCATTCGCTTCTATGAGAGCCCCCCTGAAATAAAGATTTTTATTATTTTTTAAGCCATATTCGGCGGGAGGCCATTGGTTTACATATTATATTTAAAGCTGAAGTAATTGCGTTCAGTAATTCAGAAGTTATAATGCTCTGACAGACGGACGGACGGACGGACGGACGGACGGACGGACAAGTGCCAATTCACCCAAGTAGACTCAGAGACCTTCGCTTCGCTCGGTCAATTAGGAGTATAAATGCGAAAGTTTGGATGGATGTATGGATGTTTGTTACTCAATCACGCGCCAACGGCTGAACGGATCTGGCTAAATTGGGCACAGAGATAGATTATAGTCTGGAATAGCACATTTTTATCCCGGAAAATTAAAGAGTTCCCGCGGGGACCAAAAAACCACGGAGACGAAATCGCGGGCAATCGCTAGTATTGTAAACGATTATTGATTTTGTTGGTAATATTTTGTGACCCCAAATACTAAAATATGCAAATTGTGGTAGGTGGGTAAAAATGTAGCAATTAAGTACATTGCTAACCGAGCTTTTAGGTACGCAGCCCTACAAATTGTCTCTACTGTAGGTTCACAAACAATATTTATCTTAGAATAGAACAGAATAGAATAGAAGAAGAATTTATTTGCAAGAATGTGGTACAATTATTAGTTCTTAAAATTATTTTGCGCTGACACATTCAACTATTTCATTATAGTGTGCAAGTTTTTATAATAATATTAAGTATATCCGATTTACAATTAATAATTAATTAGTAAGAAAACTGTAAGAAAAACCTGCCACCCATCAGATTTCCTAGGTTTTGTCCACCCTTGGTCTAGACCTGGAAACTAGACTCTGGTGTGTACAAGGCTTATGTATTTCAGTCCGTTACCATAGCGCTAGCTACCATACAACAAATTGTATTGTAATATCATTGCATGAATCAGCAATATTTCAAGGACTATCTAGTCATTATATCGACCATATCATTATATATACGAATATAATGTACATGTACCATATTATGTATGTAGCTTCATCATTTGAACAGTTCTAAGAAAACAATGTATCTGATATTCATTGTGGTACTTTATAGTGTCGATTTCGAAAATCCATACTAATAATATATCAATATCTGTGAGCTCACGAGATGAAAAACACAGGAGCGCGGGGGATAAATCGGGCAAGCGCATGTCACCAAAAAATGCATGAAATAGTTTTACAAAAAAATTAATATTTACTTTTCAATACAAATGAAACCGACAATGTGTTTGATTTATAAATATGAATGTTTGTTATCTTATATTTCTAGAGCTAATTATTGGTTCAATAAGGAGAAAAAATTGCTTTTAAAGGTAAATTAAGACGCATGTTTAAAATAAATTTCAATGCAGAGATTTTTTTAAATTGTGTTTTGAGATGCGTCAATGGCTGCTCAAAGGTCTTGAAAACAGCACATTATTTTTACAAGCATACATTATGTCACCGTTTGATGGATACACTGCTTTTAAAAACCCCCTTTTACGCTACACAGGGCCTTAAAAATGTGTCCGTCTGTTTTTATCTGTCTGCTACGCTCTAACGACCCATCTTTTCGAACAATTTTGACGAAATTTGGAACAGATATATAGGGTGTATCCCGGGGAAGGACATAGGCTTTTTATCCCGGAAAATTGAAGTTACCGCGGGAAAAAATACCTTAATTCACGATTTATTAAAAAAACCACGTCCAATGTCTTTAATATTGTAGTCAATCCACGAGAACGAAGTCGCGGCCATCATCTAGGAATTGTAGCTGTCCACGATTTAATTAATACACACGATGAAACCGGTTAGCACGCTAACATCTGAGACTGCATCATCACTCACCATCAGATGAGATCGCAGTCAAGAGGTAACTTGTAGTGGATTTTTTGTGTGGTGTGGAAATTGCTATTTGCCAGTCATAGGGACTCCCGATAGAAGTGAAAACGAAATATTTTTTTTTGTTTTATTTTAATTAAAATGATTAAAATATAAACATTAACACTAGGGCATTCAAGTTTAATTTCAAATATATATTAGTAACTATATGTTCGCGAGCATGTCGGTCACGGTCACCCGAATCTACATTTTTGAATAATTAATCATAATATATAATTTTTTGAATGGGAAGACCGGCTGATCTTCTGGGATCTTAATCCACGCGGACGAAGTTACAGGCTTATTATAATCTAGTAAATAATATAATTAGGTACTTAAATACCTTGTACAGCATGAAACCATAATATTTACCTTGTTTGTTATTAAATTGGATGTATGCCAGCTTGCGGTATTACCTAGCCTCTACGCATAGTCTAGCATTATCTAGGTATAGAATACGAATAGGCTAACTCAGTGAAATTCAATACTTAAAAAGTATCTAGGCTTTTACAATTATTATTGTAACAAGTAAGTACACATTTATACTGTTTACTATAATCATACCTAATATTATAATTAAACTAGCTGATGCCCGCGACTTCGTCCGCGTGGAATAAGTTTTTTTTTAAATTCCCAGTGTGTGTCCCATTGAGATATACCTATATACTTTACTAGAGGTCGCCACTTCTAGTGTGAAGTTCATTATACCTCCATGTTTGCAGTTGCACCACGTGGCACGTGTACCACATCTTAGATCTTTCCTCTAGCGGAGGGCCCATTACAAAAAAAAAAACAATTAAAGTAGAAACAAACTACTACTTTTTTAATTATAAAAATAGTAATATAGCAGTATTTATTATGTTTACGGCTTTTGAAGTTCAGTTTTATGATCGGAAAAACATAAAAATATTAATTATTTCGTACACAGTTTCAAATTTTACGACTAGGTAGATATCTACTTATTCTCTGTTACCAAGTAACTCACTACAGTTTATTTACCTGACCTTCTTATTAGGGCTCGTTCAGATAAGACGGAAATCGCGCGGCTTTTAATCGTCGTTATTAAGAATAATTATTGTACCTATCTGGTTGTAATGTAAATTATTTTTTCATGTAAACTAAGCACTTACTTACTTGATCATTTGATGAGAAACTCATTTTTGAGCTATAAAAGCCCACAGCTTTCAGGAAGTTGGTACATGAGGAAAACGGAAAACCTATAGTGGTTTGGCCTACGCCCAGCAGTGGAATAATACAGGTTGATTATGAGCTACAGTTGTAGAAAGAAAAACCGCATCATACGTGGAGTCAAGTGTGGTCAAGTCCTAATTCACGTTTCAGCTTTGCGAAATATTACGCAATATTTAGAGTCGAATGGTCGGGTATATACCTAGAGCATATGCAAATAAGCAGGTATGGACTACGGTGGGTAGATTATAATTAATTGCAAACTCATCACACTTAGAGTGATAGAGTCAAGTGTAGTCAAGTCCTAATTCACATTATCATCTTTGCGAAATATTATGCAATAGGTATTGAGAGTCGAATGGTCGGGTGTATAGATTCATCATCATTATCACTACAGCCCATAAACGTCCCACTGCTGGGTACAGGCAGCTCCACTCTCATAGGAGAGATGGATTATATAGATTAAGACCGAGAATATGCAAATAAACAGGTATGGTGCATATGGTGGGTACACTATAATTTGCAACTGGGCCACAATTGGTATATTGCACATTGGCGGCCATATTAAAATTAAAATTGTGGAAGTTTATTTCTGTCTGTCAACTGTCGGCTATCTATTCTTTTATTTAAACTCCATCATAAATAAAAATTAAAGGATATATTTTAAAATGTGCAAGTAAAACTCTTTCATATTCCATAATATATTAAGTATGAAAGGTATTGATCGACCAACACTTTCATGATATTAAGGCTATTTGAAAAATTATAATAATGCAATAAAAATGAAATTGTAAGTACAATTCGCTCGCGATTTGAATGCAGAGTAAATGTATGTGTGACCCATACATTTACTCCACATTCAACTCGCGCGCGAACTACACTTAGAAAATACTTGCCATTGTTGCAGTAAGGTTGGAAAAAGCTATTTGAAAGCATTAGTAGTTAGTTACTGACATGTGCAAATGTGACAAAACATTACTTGGCAGTTTGCATTACAGACACATTTGTAGGTAATAACTAAGTAATTATTTATTACTTTACAGTGGCGTTGGAAGTCGGTTTTTTGGAAAGAATTTTTATTTTTAAGTTTTTAGTGTCAGGGTTGAGGATTTGGAGTCAGAATTTTTTATGGGACCACCTCGAGAGCTTCCTCTAAAGACTGATGGAAAAAAAATCTAATCGGTTCAGAAACCACGCAGATACATTAAAAAAAAATACCTACGCGTTGAGAACGTGTCGGTTAAAAATTAAGGAGTTCCCGCGCGAATCATAAAAAACTTTAACCACGCTGACGAAGTCGCGGCCCGCGGGCATCGGCTAGTAATTTTATAGATCTTTCTAGTACTTAACTTTTCTTACATGCTACAAAATAGAAATATGTATAAAACATAGTTCTTTGTAAAATTAAATTTAAAGTCTTCCTAGAATTAAATTTTACAGTTCAGCAAACAAACATAAAAGTTAATTATGAAAAATATTCAATTCTATTTATATCAAATATCATGAATGCCCATTGATGTAGAATTTTTTTAGTACCTATACTAGATGTAGGATTAGCGCTTCAAAAATGTCCCCGACAAATTACAGCACAAATACGAAAGTGCTCTTATTTGACTTTAGTACGGGCCAACCTTAGCCAACATAACGACGCGTCAAAATGCTGCAGTGCTCATATAAAAAGTGTGCTAATATCCTTTGGCCAATGTTTGTGACAATGCGTCAAATATTGTAACAAACATTGACTGTTCTGGATAGACGGGATGCATGGAGTAGTGTTGGTGTTTTAAAAGTATTGTTGCTTAGTGATTCCCTGGTAATCCATTTCGTTATGCAGTAGAGTTGTTTAAGCCATCTAAAATATACAGATAACATTAATTATGTTCAAATTCATTTTGATAAAATTGATATTACTGGAAACACACATACCTTAGTTACATAAATACACATAAAATACATGGGTACATAAAGATATTATATACTTTACATAAATATTTTATAAAAAAATGTAGTAAAAAATAATAAAAGCCGTAAAGGCTAAATCTGAATAAAGTTTACTTGGTACTTTTTAAGTTTACGTGTAATACGTCAATAAAACGTAGATTTTTAACCTTGATATTAATTTTAAAATGAAACTAAGTAAGGAAAATTTAATTTTAAGTTAAAATCTTACTTCTTAAACAAATGTTAGGTAGTTTAGTTTTAGTTTCCACATGTTTTTACACAGATACTTATGCATATCATAACATTGTATAGTTATAAATATTGATAGAAGAGGAGAGAGTACGCCATTTAAACCTACGTGGTTTTTCGCAGTGCTACCCACCAAAACTGTATCAATATTTATTTTGATAAATAAAACATACTGTACAAGTATAACACATAAGTGAGTTGCTGGGGCGCGTAAGCTAGTAATAAATATACACGACCACATACCACCACGATATACAACTTTTAAAAAATCAGCAACTCCATGTCTCCATTGTTCTATTTGAATTTCGTTCCATTGAATTTTTTGTTTTTGCCTTTTTACAAAGACAAAAGGTCTTTAATATAAACATACTACATTCGTAATTCAACTTAAAATCTAAGTTTTAAGGTATATAATAAATTGACGTTGTTGATATTGACAATGTGATGCCAAGAGTTGCGTCTTGTTCCAAAATAGTGTAAAGGTATCAATTTGGCAACGTATGAAGTACCTTATTGCTTACACATTAAGTTTTATTTTAATAATAAATATTTTTGTACTTATTTTAAAAATTACTTTTTGTTTTGGATTGAAAGGTTATTCCTACCTTTTCTCTGATGACAGAACGTCTTAAAAATTAATATTTTCTAATCGTAATGTAGCTTTATGTGTTAAACTTATAAGGTGCATAATTAACTGAAGTTGTTGCTAATATAATACCTTTTTCTACATTTCCCACTCAGCATACAAATGTTTATGTGTGTGCAAATTGGGACATTTTTGCGATATTTTTTGTTCGTGACCCTGTTTCTAGTACTCATTCTATTTCAATGTGAATGCCACATAAAAATGAATTATTTAAGTCATTATTGTAGGCATTGATCTATTATACTGACTGTTAAAAGGTCACTTAGATCACAAGGCTTTTTTAAATTTATTTATTGAAATAAAACACGTTTTGTCGACTTGGCTTTAATCTTACAGTAGGTAACGGTAGGTAACTGATGATGCAGTCTACAATAGAAGACAGCTAAATTGGAACGTACATTAAGCTAGCAGACCATGGTCGCGACGCGCACATCTAACCTACTGGGTATTTAGTTGCTAATTAGTTGCTAATTAGTTACACTATTCCTGATTTAGTTGCTCAATACCTGTGAAAGATGCAAGCGATCTGCTAGATTAAGTCTTAACCTAGCAGACCACAATACTGTATCTTCGGAGATATCGAAGTTCTGCAAGCGGCATATTTAGTTGCTAATTAGTTGCTGAAGGACAGCATTATTTGTATTACCCCACCATCATCCCCTAACTGCCGCACCAACCCCCACACTACCCCCGAAATACGATAAAGTCAAAAAGAGGTCACCAGAGAAAATAAACTACGGCGTATTTTGTTGATAATTAGTTGCTGCACAATAGCACTGTTTATAATATCCCATTATCAACCCTTAACTCCAGATTATCCCTGCTACCACCCCCAGAATAGGACAAAATCGAAAAATTCTCGTAGGTGGAAAAAAAACGTGGGATATTTAGTTGCTAATTAGTTGCTCGCCAAAAACGTAGTTAAAATATTATACAACCACCCCCTAACCCCAGATCCACCCCCTCTACTCACTTCAAAATAGTAAATGGTCGGAATTCGCACGCAGCTGTTTAAAACTGCTGGATATTTAGTTGCTAATTAGTTGCTGCACAATAGCACTGTTTATAATATCCCATTATCAACCCTTAACTCCAGATCATCCCTGCTACCACCCCCAGAATAGGACAAAATCGAAAAATTCTCGTAGGTGGAAAAAAAACGTGGGATATTTAGTTGCTAATTAGTTGCTCGCCAAAAACGTAGTTAAAAATATTATACAACCATCCCCTAACCCCAGATCCACCCCCTCTACTCACTTCAAAATAGTAAATGGTCGGAATTCGCACGCAGCTGTTTAAAACTGCTGGATATTTAGTTGCTAATTAGTTGCTGCACAATAGCACTGTTTATAATATCCCATTATCAACCCTTAACTCCAGATCATCCCTGCTACCACCCCCAGAATAGGACAAAATCGAAAAATTCTCGTAGGTGATAAAAAACGCGGGATATTTAGTTGCTAATTAGTTGCTCGCCAAAAACGTAGTTAAAAATATTATACAACCATCCATGCTAACTTTTCCCGTATGGTTGTCCATTACAGGTGTAACAATACTAAGTTTTACTCGTACTTACTAACATGCACCAGTTGACAATTCTATTATCACTATGAATCTACCACTGGTTCGGAATGACGTTCCTACCGAGAAGAACCAACAAGAAACTCGGTGTTAAAATACAAAGCGTTGCCAAGGGTATTAATGTATGTTAGACGTGTTAAATTATAAAATAAAATAAAACTCACATCACATATACTACATTTTATTTCTTTCTCCTCTGTTTTTTTTTGTTGATAATGGGATATTATAAACAGTGCTATTGTGCACCAACTAATTAGCAACAAAATACGCCGTAGTATATATTCTCTGATGACCTCTTTTTGACTTTATCGTATTTCGGGGGTAGTGGGGGGTCCATGCGGCAGTTAGGGGATGATGGGGGGATAATACAAATAATGCTGTCCTACAGCAACGAATTAGCAACTAAATATCCAGCAGTTTTAAACAGCTGCGTGCGAATTCCGACCATTTACTATTTTGAAGTGAGTAGAGGGGGTGGATCTGGGCTTAGGGGGTGGTTGTATAATATTTTTAAGTACGTTTTTGGCGAGCAACTAATTAGCAACTAAATATCCCGCGTTTTTTTTTCACCTACGAGAATTTTTCGATTTTGTCCTATTCTGGGGGTGGTAGCAGGGATGATCTGGAGTTAAGGGTTGAAAATGGGATATTATAAACAGTGCTATTGTGCAGCAACTAATTAGTAACTAAATATGCAGCAGTTTTAAACAGCTGCGTGCGAATTCCGACCATTTACTATTTTGAAGTGAGTAGAGGGGGTGGATCTGGGGTTAGGGGGTGGTTGTATAATTTTTTTTAACTACGTTTTTGGCGAGCAACTAATTAGCAACTAAATATCCCGCGTTTTTTTTATCACCTACGAGAATTTTTCGATTTTGTCCTATTCTGGGGGTGGTAGCAGGGATGATCTGGAGTTAAGGGTTGATAATGGGATATTATAAACAGTGCTATTGTGCAGCAACTAAATATCCAGCAGTTTTAAACAGCTGCGTGCGAATTCCGACCATTTACTATTTTGAAGTGAGTAGAGGGGGTGGATCTGGGCTTAGGGGGTGGTTGTATAATATTTTTAACTACGTTTTTGGCGAGCAACTAATTAGCAACTAAATATCCCGCGTTTTTTTTCCACCTACGAGAATTTTTCGATTTTGTCCTATTCTGGGGGTGGTAGCAGGGATGATCTGGAGTTAAGGGTTGATAATGTGATATTATAAACAGTGCTATTGTGCAGCAACTAATTAGTAACTAAATATGCAGCAGTTTTAAACAGCTGCGTGCAAATTCCGACCATTTACTATTTTGAAGTGAGTAGAGGGGGTGGATCTGGGGTTAGGGGGTGGTTGTATAATTTTTTTTAACTACGTTTTTGGCGAGCAACTAATTAGCAACTAAATATCCCGCGTTTTTTTTATCACCTACGAGATGTTTTCGATTTTGTCCTATTCTGGGGGTGGTAGCAGGGATGATCTGGAGTTAAGGGTTGATAATGGGATATTATAAACAGTGCTATTGTGCAGCAACTAATTAGCAACTAAATATCCAGCAGTTTTAAACAGCTGCGTGCGAATTCCGACCATTTACTATTTTGAAGTGAGTAGAGGGGGTGGATCTGGGCTTAGGGGTGGTTGTATAATATTTTTAACTATGTTTTTGGCGAGCAACTAATTAGCAACTAAATATCCCGCGTTTTTTTTCCACCTACGAGAATTTTTCGATTTTGTCCTATTCTGGGGGTGGTAGCAGGGATGATCTGGAGTTAAGGGTTGATAATGGGATATTATAAACAGTGCTATTGTGCAGCAACTAATTAGCAACTAAATATCCAGCAGGTTTAAACAGCTGCGTGCGAATTCCGACCATTTACTATTTTGAAGTGAGTAGAGGGGGTGGATCTGGGCTTAGGGGGTGGTTGTATAATATTTTTAACTACGTTTTTGGTGAGCAACTAATTAGCAACTAAATATCCCGCGTTTTTTTTCCACCTACGAGAATTTTTCGATTTTGTCCTATTCTGGGGGTGGTAGCAGGGATGATCTGGAGTTAAGGGTTGATAATGGGATATTATAAACAGTGCTATTGTGCAGCAACTAATTAGCAACTAAATATGCAGCAGTTTTAAACAGCTGAGTGCGAATTCCGACCATTTACTATTTTGAAGTGAGTAGAGGGGGTGGATCTGGGGTTAGGGGGTGGTTGTATAATTTTTTTTAACTACGTTTTTGGCGAGCAACTAATTAGCAACTAAATATCCCGCGTTTTTTTATCACCTACGAGAATTTTTCGATTTTGTCCTATTCTGGGGGTGGTAGCAGGGATGATCTGGAGTTAAGGGTTGATAATGGGATATTATAAACAGTGCTATTGTGCAGCAACTAATTAGCAACAAAATACGCCGTAGTTTATATTCTCTGGTGACCTCTTTTTGACTTTATCGTATTTCGGGGGTAGTGTGGGGTTTGGTGCGGCAGTTAGGGGATGATGGTGGGGTAATGCAAATAATGCTGTCCTTCAGCAACTAATTAGCAACTAAATATGCCGCTTGCAGAACTTCGATATCTTTACGGGAACCGAAGATACAGTATTGTGGTCTGCTAGGTTAAGACTTAATCTAGCAGATCGCTTGCATCTTTCACAGGTATTGAGCAACTAAATCGGGAATAGTGTAACTAATTAGCAACTAATTAGCAACTAAATACCCAGTAGGTTAGATGTGCGCGTCGCGACCATGGTCTGATAGCTTAATATACGTTAAATTGGAAGGAGTTTGGCATGTTTACTAAACCCAGACCCACAAACAATTTCCATGCAGCATCTTTAGCACTGGAACGCAAAATCTTTACTAGATGAACACATTCGAATGGGAACCAAACTTAATTGAAAAATGTCCAAAGACACCCTATTTTAATTTTAATTCCTATTTTACCTTGAACTTTCAAAAATCCTTTCTTAGCAGATGTCTATATCATAAACGCTACTTGTATGCCAAATTTCAGCCTGATCCATCCAGCGGTTTGGGCTGTGGTTTGATGAGTCAGTCAGTCAGTCACCTTTTCCTTTTATAAATATTCAGAAAATGTGTGTTCATCAAAAAATATGCCAGGTCAGTTATAAGCTTTATATTGAACACTAGCGAATGCCCGCGACTTCTTCTGCGTAGTTTGAGGTTTTTGGGTTCCTGCGGGAACTCTTAAACTTTCCAGACTATAATCTATCTCTATGCCAAATTTCAGCCAGATCTGTTCAGCCGTTGGCGCGTGATTGAGTAACAAACATCCATACATCCATCCAAACTTTCACATTTATAATACATATTAGTAAGATGATATAAGAGCATTGACTTAAAATATAAACATTGAAAGGTTACACTTAGTTTTTCTCATAAAAGTATAATATATTTTGAGAAGAGAAGAATGCTTACTTTTATAATATTATTGTAATACAATATAGTTGCTGTACTATGAGCCATTGTTTTACAGTTGATATTTAATAATATTATACCTTCTAGTTAATAAGTAGATGACTATTTAATATTGTACAACATAATTATATTATATCAGTGATTTTCTTTTTAAGCATGTTTCCGTACTTTACTTTGACAACTTAAAGGCATGTTTTTCTGACTATAAATTCTCAGTACTAGCCCAGAGTTAGGAAGTGTTTTTTCCCCCGTGCCTCGGAGAGCACATTAAGCCGTCGGCCCTGGTTATTATCAGTCAGTAACATGATAATAATCGTCAAAACCTGCCAACCGGCATTGGAGCAGCGTGGTGGGTCTAAGCAATAATTTCCTCTCTCCTATGAGAGTGGAGGCCTCTCACTAACCTCTCAGTACTGCCAGTGGGCTGTCTGTAGTGGTGGTGGATGCAATCACTTACTATGATTTATTCCCGTTTCACCTTATGGTTAAGTTTACTAGGGATAATAGGTGGAATTTAAACTCAGGTTCTATTAAAATATTTCAGGTACCTATTAAAAAAACCTGTCATGAGGGAACTAAATAACAAAAAACTTGAAAGAAAACAGACGGATACAATAAATAAATCTATATACAAATAAAAATCAATTGCCAAAATATTTGTACTTGCATCACTTCAGAATGGCTGGACTGACTCTGATGGAATTTTTGTGTGATTGAGTGGGTCCCAGGTAGGGCTTTCGAATACCGGTTTTTTTCTTTTAACCAATTGGATTGGATAACAGATTTCTGAATGTTTCGTGAGTCAATGAAATAGAAATGCTAAACCACAGGGTTCTGAATTCAAACATTAATTTTTCACTCTGAGTGATCAAAAATGACTTTTCTTCACTGGTTTTAAGCAATAAAGGTGCTCTTATTGTAATGTACTTAAGATACAAGTTTTAAGCTTATCCGAATAAAAACAGTGGCATGTACCAAGAAATAGTATATGCAATAGTCACGTTTTCGTTTATAGTGTCACCAATATATCCAGTATTGAAAACAGACGATTGGAAGTCCTAGTCCCAGGCTAGTTTATTTTCACAATTGTACCCGGTAGAGAGCTCTGCAATGGAGTTCTAGGTTCAGAGCATGACAACATCTGCCGGGCCCGCTAGTTACTTATATTTAATAGTTATTTCAGTTAGGAAGTGCTCTAATACAGATGAAAGTAATAATTTCACATGCAGATCAATATCAAACAGACAAAATGTCTTTGAATGTACTCCATACTACTTAATATTAATTATCAATGCAAAAGTGAGTCTGTGTGTCTGTTTCTTTGTCTGCTACTTTTTCACGGGAAATATGTTCAAGTGATGTAGACAAAATTTTATACAGAGATAGGTTGCATCTTGGAGAATGACATAGACCCATGGAAATTTAAAAAACTAGATCAGCAGACAAAGTTGCAGGCTTCATCTAGGCATAAATAGTATCCAAGTCTTACAGACTAAATACATTGTTAGGTATCTATAGATACCGAATTATAATTAGACTAAACCTATCAGAAATTACAGATGCACCTAGATCTAGATCAAAAGGTATTTAAAAATAAATAAGCAACAAATAGGTATGTACCTAAGTACTTACTAAAAAGTTACCTAATCCACTGATAATATTTCGATTTTCTATCACTTACCAACTACAAGTACCTATAAGTCTTAATAAGAAGTCTACCTCCTTACTAAGAAATAATCCAATTTACTTAGCATGAAAGTGCTAAAAAACCATACAACCGACTTATTTTAGTAACAAGGCAATTCGTTGAATTATTGGCTGACTAAACTACTTGCGGGTCCAGTTAAAATACGTATATACTATACAACTCTTAAATTCTCACGAATCTTATAATTTGAGCAAGTTATCTTTAAAAAAAATATTGAGTATGCGACGTGGTATAATCGATTCTTCGATGTTTTAGCCTCGCGTAGGCCGATGTGATAAAATGCAAATCTAGTTTATTGTACGGTAAGTCAGGTTTTCAGTTTTATTTTATGAAGGTAATAGAGGAAAATAATAAAATACTTACCTAATACTAACGTGATGAAATGGAACTCTAATACGATTCAAGTTCTAAATAATTCAACTCGCACTTTAAACAACTGTTTCGTGAATTAAAGGTTCTTCGTGAATTATATGTTAATAGCACAGTAGTAAATTATTTTCACAACACAAACGTGGATCGCACGAGGACTCTTTAGCCACAAGTAACCATTCGTTAATCCAATTCATCTTTTTCTAAAAAACTTGCTGCATGAGGCACAGGCACCTTGTAAAAATATTCGAATTTTTGTAGTTCTTCAAGATTTCCATTCGATTTACGAAATGTGGCGCTGCAGTCGTTTCTTGACATTAAAACATACGTTCTGTAAAACGATGACCTTATTTTTTTTCAAAAATAAATAAATTTATAAATAAAATATAGAAAAAATATTTTTATTCGAAATTATTAATTTATTTTTGTTTCACTTGGACTGTATACTTTTTTATTTTATTAAAAAGGTTGAAGGCGGATACTGATTCTGAACTAAAGCCCATAGCCAAGATAAATATTATAATGACGACTGTTTTTTTTTATTTAACTGGTTTAACAGCTCTGGATTCTAGTCCTTCTGATCCAATATGACTGATGACAATACAGTTCACAGACCACTAACAATCACCGACCGAGAAAGAAGCTATTAATACAAGGACCTTTTGTATTAATATTATAATTATATAATAATAGCTTGTATGCAGCCTAATCTAGTCATAAGGGACCGTAGACAGAGAGGTTTATTATTCTATGTTCTGCTTCATTTCTTGAGAGACCTTTGATTTTTATTTATCATATTTGGACATCATATTAGAAATGGTAATCGATTTTAATCTTTTCAGAATTTCCGGTAGTTCTCAAATCACAATCCAATTAATTTCTATTAAAAAAAATGCTACAAGTTTCTTGCCTTGACTTGGCTCTATTTTAATTTTTGTTAGTCAAAGAAAAAAACGCAATGCTTCGGGGTTTTGGCCACTTAGATAAATTACCGATTAAAATTAGCTCAAATTAGGCATCGACATCCCTAGTTGTCAAATGACAGAAGAATTTCCTACCTCTATGGAATATCCAATTTTTCAGTTTTTTTCTATGGACTGGATAAGATTTCCCTCCTTCTTTTTCTGGTCGGTGATTACCTCATAGATAATATACTAAATACTTACGATTACGGGTATTACCTAATACTCTTTGATATTACCTCCTGATGTCTGATTGATGAATGATGATACCCATAGACAGAGCCCATAGAGTAGTATGATATATAGGGTACCCTCCCTCTTCTCCCAAGACCGCAAGTGTTTTTTGCTCAGATTGTTTTTAATTTTTTATCCTCTTTGAAGTTCTTTACCTTTTAAACCTAATTTTTCAACATAAAAAGGAAAAATATTAAAATAAAATGTCCAGTGCACGAACAGGTCGTCTGCTACGTGAGATCCAAAACTTGGAAAACCAACCACCGTGGGGTATTACTTGCGAACCAAATAAGAATGATGTTTTGGACGAGTTAAGAGTCAGAATGCTCGGCCCCATGGGTTCTCCGTACGAGAAAGGGAAGTTTGAGCTCTTAATCAACATACCAGATAGATATCCATTTGAGCCTCCTCAAGTTAAGTTCGTTACGCCGGTGTACCATCCAAATATTGATAAAGGTTTGTGAACATCAAGAAACTGTAGAACTCAATGTTGTCTTACAGTAACGCAGTCAACATCACGCTTCATTTTGTGAACAGGCTCATGAATAAGGCATGTTTTGTAGTTTGTATGTACATATTATCTTGATTAACTTAATTTGGGTATCTTTTGCAGGCGGCAGAATCTGTATGAACATACTAAAAATGCCTCCAAAGGGGTCATGGCTGCCCACCTTGACTATCGAGTCTCTCCTCATTGCTATACAAACACTCCTAGCTTACCCGAATCCAGATGATCCGCTGATGCTTGATGTGGCGGATGAGTTTAAATATGATATTGAGCAGTTCTTGCAGAATGCGAGGAAACATACAGAGCAGCATGCAGTATGATAAGTTTGGTTTAAATAATAAGATTATTGTTACTTGTCAAACCACTTGTATCTGTACGGAAATGTCTTGTTATTGATAGTAAGTTAAAAGATTTACTGTTTACAAGAATTCTCCATCATTGTTGATAGAATAAAAGTTTAAACCATAATATTGAGGCCAATTCTGTTGTACACCATCTCTGAATTAAAATGACAGCTCTATTTATGTTGCAATCCCTTTCATAATACTCCCTGCGGAAAAGGGCAGCACTACATTTAGAGCTGTTATTTTATTTTGGATAGTGTTACAGAATTGGCCACATCTAATTAATCTTATTTAAATTAGGCTTTTAATTATATAATATTAATTGTTCTGTACAGTTCAGCAAGCTAGAGTTTAAAGGAATGTGATACATTTTGTTTTAAAAACAATCGTTTGTACATAGTGTACTGCTAGTGCAGTGTAATAGAATAGTGATCAGTGGTGCAGTGATTAACTTGAGATACTTGGTTTGAGTATTGATTCAACGCTGCCCCCCGATTGTAAGCAAATTGTAATAGTTTGTCAGACTGATAATTTTGACCTGTTTAAGGAGTTCAGAGATGCTTGAACATCAAAAAGCATGTATGAACTCATTACACAGTTCAAGTACCTAATATGTTTTAAACTGTCAATGGCTCACAATTGGGCCTCTGATTTGTGTTTAAGATAAGATAAGATAAGATATTTATTTATTGCAAAAATACACGTGAAAGGGTCTTACAAAATTTTGGGACACAGTGTACTACCATATATGGCGTGCAATTATTAGCAGCTTACATCATTTTATATAAAAGCTGAATATTAGTAAATAAGTAGTTAGATAAAATATGTCACTATTGTTGATAAAATGTCAATATGAAATTATAAAGATACATGTTGAATACCTGTGATTAATTATTATTTTATACATTAATGTCAAACTATATCTAAAAGTAAACATGATATGTCAATAATAATCATTATACACAGAGAATCATTGATCGGTAAACACGTAGAATCATACCTAGTCTAAGATAAATTTTAAAGATGTTCTAATGTATTTAGTTTTATTCATACCTATTCTAATTATTATAATTAATATTATCCTGCAAGAACTCATGAACAGTGTAATAACATTTATTTAATAATAATTTAAACATCTTTGATTTAAAGTTATATGTATTTTGCTTTCTGATGCTCTCTGGTATTTTATTATATATGCATATGGCCATGTTATAAACGTTTTTTTGGAATAAGTTTATTCTTTGTCTTGGTATCACAAGCTTATTTCCAAGTCTATTGGACCTTGAGATCGTATCGGCTATACTTGGAAAATGATCTCTATGTTTATGCACGAAAATAGAGACTTCAAAAATATAAAGACATGGGAGAGGTAAAATCTGCATCATTTTGAAGAGCGGCTTACATGTTTGTAGGGGCTCAGCTCCACATATAACTCGAATACATTTTTTTTGAATGCGAAATACCCTGAGGATATCAACGGAATTGCCCCACAGAATAAGACCATAGCGTAAAAGTGATGAAACGTATCCATGGTATGCGCAGAGAGCCGTTTCATTAGATGTCACCCCTTTGAGCTTATATAAAACATATACAAACCTATCCAATTTTTTACATAGAGCATCTACCTGTAGTTTCCAATTAAGATATTTATCCATTACTAGACCAAGGAACACTGTTTGATGTACCTGTTCAATGGCCACATTATTGCAAATAACATTAGTATTTATAGGAGTGCTATTATATGTTTGGAATTGTATATATTTTGTCTTGTTAACGTTTAAGGATAAATTATTTTGACTCATCCATTGAACAATATTGCTCAAGCTTTCATTTATTTCCTGTTCAAAGGTTTCTTTATTTCGACACTGTATAATAAGAGTTGTATCATCAGCAAATTGCACACACTTACACTCCACAGAATCGGGAAGATCATTTGCATACAAAAGGAATAATAGCGGGCCTAATATACTTCCTTGTGGTACACCATATCTATTTATTTTATAATTAAAATGATAGTTTTGTATTACCACAGACTTTAGTTATTTGGACGCACTGCTGTCTATTATTTAAGTAGCTTTGTAGCCATTTGTGTGCATTTCCTCTTATTCCATAATTCAATAGTTTATTAAGGAGTGTTTTGTGACAGACGAGATCAAACGCTTTAGACATGTCAAGGAAAATGCATGCCACCGGGACTTTTTTATTCAGACTCTCGGTTATTAATTTTGTAAGAGTGAAACAAGCCAGTGACGTAGAGCTGTTTTTTAAAAATCCAAATTGTTCAGGTTTCAATAGTTTATGTTTTGAGACAAATTCATATATTCTTTTGTACATAACTTTTTCAAATACTTTAGCTATGATGGGTATAAGAGTAATTGGCCTATAATTATTTAGTTCTTTTGTGGACCCTTTTTTATGTACTGGTTTAACAACCGAGTTTTTAAGTCTGGCTGGAAATTCTCCTTGTTCAAAAGACATGTTTATAATATGACTAAGAGGACGTGATAAATGTTTAGCACAAAGTTTGATCGCTTTTGTATTTAGTTCGTCGTATCCGGTAGAATTTGTATTATTTAGCCCCATAATTATTTTAAATATTTCAGAGTCATCTGTAGGATAAACGTAGATGCTGTCTCTGATGTTATCAATACTTTTAAATAGTGTTGGTGTGTTATGTGTTCTATTGGTTAAATTAATAAAATACTCATTAAATTTTTCTGCTATATCCCTTGCGTCAGTAAATTCGGCATTATCTATTTCTATGCTACTTATTTCCTTAATTTTAGTTTCATTAGCTGGTACAGAATATTTTTTTATTACATTCCAAGCCGCTTTACATTTATTTTTCGAGCGTATCACATATTTAGAATTCGCTAAACATTGTGCCTGGTTTATACACTTTTTAAATAACCTATTATAATTCTTATATTTTCTTTTGTTTAATTGTTTTTCACTAGGATTAAGACGATATGATAAATAAAGAACCCTCTTACGAATGCTGCACTTCTTTATACCTTTAGTGATCCAGGAGTTCTCGTTGTTTCCGGTAACTTTTACTTTAATTAATGGAAAACATAGTTTATAAAATAGGGTAAGTATATCATGGAAAGAATTAAATGAACAATCAATATCACTACACTACCTACTGTCAAATATTTCATTAAAAGATATTGACTCTATGCACTCACAAAATTTTCTAATATTATCATTATTAAAGTCGCGTTTAAATTCATACCAGTATAAAAGTTTATTTTTTTTGCAACCACCAATAGGAGTACTAAAGGTAATTGTTTGACAGGATTCATGGTCAGATAGCCCTAGATAATGGAGTTCTGGTTTTACATCCGAGATATTACTGGCAATTAGATCAATACAGGATTTTTTCCTAGTAGGCCTTAAAACGTGATGGCTCAGATTACTATTATCTAGAATTGATTGGAGTTCCTGTGTCGATGAATTTTTTGTAAGTAGGTCTATATTCCAATCGCCACAGAGTATAACACGTTTTTTCTTCTTTTTAATTAATATACTGGTCAGACTACTAAGGTTTTGTAGGAATATGTTAACGTTTGAGTTAGGTATATTAAGGTGTGAATGTTGATGGAGATTCAAGTTGAGGTTAAATTGGAGGAGAGGTTGGACTAGAAAGTTTAGACTCAAGTCTAAATAAGGGCAAAAATCCATTTGAAAACCGAGCAGAATGGTTGACCCTAGCCACCAAGTCATCCAGTCCCTTAAACATGTCCAAGTGTCGATTTCACCAACTCTGAATAACGTTTATGAAAAGTTGACAGAATTACTACATAACATCTGTCAAAACATCAATTTTAATCCTCGGTTAAACTTACAGCGGAGTTGGTGAAATCGACACTTAGACATGAGCCCAGGAACTCTGGTTTACGTCATCCATATCTAGATGTAGGTTGTATAATATTCAGCCTCCTGATTGTGTAACAAAATCGTAATCGTTTTTCAAACTTATAATTCGACCTGATTAAGGTGTTCATAGATGCCAGAGTGTCAAAAAGCATGTATGAACTTAAACAAGTTCGAGTAATACATTTTAAGCCGTCAAATGATTACAATATACAATTTGCTTAGACAATAATTGAGCCTCTGATCTGTCTGTTTGATATTTTTCTAATAAAATTAATAATGTTACACTTAAGTATTTATTTTTAGTTCTAAAACTTTTTCAGGAACAGGAAATTAATAGAATAAACAAATTAAACGTTTATTTGGTACTTATATACTAAATGTAATAATAAATAAATGTATTTAAATTAGGCTTTTAATTATATAATATTAATTGTTCTGTACAGTTCAGCAAGCTAGAGTTTAAAGGAATGTGATACATTTTGTTTTAAAAACAATCGTTTGTACATAGTGTACTGCTAGTGCAGTGTAATAGAATAGTGATCAGTGGTGCAGTGATTAACTTGAGATACTTGGTTTGAGTATTGATTCAACGCTGCCCCCCGATTGTAAGCAAATTGTAATAGTTTGTCAGACTGATAATTTTGACCTGTTTAAGGAGTTCAGAGATGCTTGAACATCAAAAAGCATGTATGAACTCATTACACAGTTCAAGTACCTAATATGTTTTAAACTGTCAATGGCTCACAATTGGGCCTCTGATTTGTGTTTAAGGTGTGAATGTTGATGGAGATTCAAGTTGAGGTTAAATTGGAGGAGAGGTTGGACTAGAAAGTTTAGACTCAAGTCTAAATAAGGGCAAAAATCCATTTGAAAACCGAGCAGAATGGTTGACCCTAGCCACCAAGTCATCCAGTCCCTTAAACATGTCCAAGTGTCGATTTCACCAACTCTGAATAACGTTTAACCTAGGATTAAATTTGAAAAGTTGACAGAATTACTACATAACATCTGTCAAAACATCAATTTTAATCCTCGGTTAAACTTACAGCGGAGTTGGTGAAATCGACACTTAGACATGAGCCCAGGAACTCTGGTTTACGTCATCCATATCTAGATGTAGGTTGTATAATATTCAGCCTCCTGATTGTGTAACAAAATCGTAATCGTTTTTCAAACTTATAATTCGACCTGATTAAGGTGTTCATAGATGCCAGAGTGTCAAAAAGCATGTATGAACTTAAACAAGTTCGAGTAATACATTTTAAGCCGTCAAATGATTACAATATACAATTTGCTTAGACAATAATTGAGCCTCTGATCTGTCTGTTTGATATTTTTCTAATAAAATTAATAATGTTACACTTATTTATTTTTAGTTCTAAAACTTTTTCAGGAACAGGAAATTAATAGAATAAACAAATTAAACGTTTATTTGGTACTTATATACTAAATGTAATAATAATAATGGTAAATAATACTACATCCTTATTGGTTCTACCACTTTTAGGTTGTGGAAATCCTTAGAATCAATGCTTACAAACATTATTCATAATGATTTTAGCATTAGGTAATATATATTAATATAAAAGAAAATTAACCATAGCTTGAGATCAAGTCGAGAGATTAAACCATTAAAAGCAAGTTAGTGCCAGCAATTTAATCTACTTAAATTATAATTTTGAATATGAATCCTTCAAAAATCTATCCAACATTACCATTCCAAAGTTACTTAACATTCATCCAGTATCTGTACTGCTTTCATCACCAGAACTAGCGCTTTCAGTTTCAGAAGAACTACTACTTTTAACCTTCCTCCCACTCCTAGAAGATTCCTTAGATTGTACTTCTGAATCTATTTTGGCTGTCTTCTTTTTTGGTTTCTTTTCCTCACTGGTTGTAGGTTTCAAAGTTTCTGTGGAGACGGTTGCAACCAGTTTTGATTCTATTTTGGTTTCTGATGGGAATTCTTCCTCTTCCTCAACTGGTTTTTTTGTGACTGCCGCTTCAGCTGCAGCTAGTTTGTATGCTTCAGGGTATTGTGTGCTGGAATAAATAAACACTATTATTAAACTTTGAATGAAAATGAAATAGTTATTATGATTAAAAAATTGTAAAAAAAGTTGATCGCTCCAACAATGCTGGGGACAGCGGTTACTTATGTACACATTGATATAGTAATTGTAAATGAATTATTTAAAAAGAGCAACCACCGAGTTTCTTGCTGGTTCTTCTCGGTAGGAATGGCATTCCGAACCAGTGGTAGATTCACTTGACGATTCAAAAGTACTTGTAAAAGTTTATTTGAATAAAAAATATTTGATTTGATTTGATTTGTAGTGGTAGTGATTAGTGAATAGTACTATGGCTTAAATGAAATAGGTAAAAATAAATTTATAAATTATAATTGTACCAAAGTCAAAGTTAAAGAACATTTATTCAATTTAGGTAGATATACTACACTTATTGACGTCCAGTTATTTATAACATATATGAGTAACAATATAATGGTGATAATCAGTACAACATCTTAAATTAAAGCCACGAGGGTTCCAAACTCGTCCTGGTCTGAGAAGAGCCCACAACAAACTCAGCCGGGGTTTTTTTTTCATTATCACCATTTCACAATCATCTTATCTAAGGAACTATCAGAGCCATTAGAGACAATCATTGCCAAGCTTCCTTGTCATTTAAATAATCCTTTACATGGTAATAAGATTTTTAATCTCGCCGTTTCTATATCTGTCAACTGGTGAATCTTTTTAACCGCGTATGTAGCAGAACTAAGCCTGTTCGATAAGTCATTTATGTGATGGCCCCATTGGAGTTTGGCATCTAACGTTATTCCGAGAAAAACAGTGGTATCCACTAAATCTAATGCAAATTATATCCATATACTTCACTTGAACTATTGATGATTTTAAGTTGCATGGAAGCAACCAGCTTCCCATCCGGCAACACAGAAGTCAGTGTAATACTTGTTATGTAACATATTATGCATTGTATATTATTTACATTTTTTCTGTTTATGAAAAGAGCAATTGCTGAGTTTCTTGCTGGTTCTTCTCAGTAGAATCATCTTTCTGATTCCGGTGGTGGATTCTTACGACTTATCATAAGTGGACAAGTTGTCCTACGTGAAATAAATCATTTCATTTTTTTTCAAACCTATTTTGTCCAAATTAGGTAGGTACAGAGACAACTTGCATTTTCACCATTATATTGTTACTCGTATATGTTATAAATAACGGAACGTCAATAACCTACCTAAATTGAATAAACGTTCTTTGACTTTGACTTTAAAACTGACAAAAGCTGCTCTTGAAAATAAGTACCCTTGTACTCAAAAAAATCTAAATATACCTTAACTTAGTCTTAATAGCTCTAATCTTCTTGAATATGAACTCAAGATCCTTCTTCATATCTAGCAGCAGTTGTGTGTGCTTCTTGAACTCCACTGAGGCAGCTCGGAGACGGCTGGCTGACAGCTGATTGCAGTTTGTTAGCATTTCTGTTGTCTTCTCAAACCTTTGCAGCCTGGAAGATGTGAACTTATTTAAATAGTAATACGAGCATTTTAACAATTATTTAGTTTTATAAAATGGAACTGCAGAAATAGAAGTACTAACTGACTCGATTTATGTATTTTCTTAAAAATTCTGTGTTGTACAGCAAATCTACATGCAAAGTTTCTAAGACCCAGTAGTTACAGCTTGATATAACCAGTAGAAAATAATTACTATCAATAATATTATTGTAAGGTAACTATAAGCTTTTGCCAAAATAATAGAACAGTACAGAGAATAAACAGCTATAGCTCGATAGGATGGAAAATCGGACAAGATTGGAGCGAGAATGGCGAGAAAATAATCTGTTATTGTAAAGTAACCTGAGCATAGGCAAATACAATGAAATAAATTGATAGACAGAGATTAACACTAATGAAGATCTTTGCACGCACGTTCAATAATTTAAATGAAACATACATAGTTTTCTGCGCTCGTATGATCACTTCGACATCAGTTTGGTCCACCATCCCAGCCAGGCCCTGGACAAAAACCTCTGGAGCCGAGTAGTTCTGGAAGCATTCTATTGAGAAATCGCTCTCTGGGGTGTCGTTTGCCATTATTCACTAATAGACGGGATTTGGGAAGAAATCAAAAAAGCGAAAATTCGCCCAAAACAACCCAAAAACAAATTCAAGGAATAATAATATACTATGTACTACCGAGTACCGAGAGAACAAATTGAAATCACCGGCAGCGGGCAGAGACAAGTAACACTATTGAATCTCAATCACCGGACACCGACTCTGGTTAACTTGTCTCCACAGAACACTTATTACTCCTAGCGGCTTGTCTCTGATCACCGACCAGAAAACCAGAACACAGATTAAGTACTAGACTTAATGAGTACTAGACACTAGTTACCAGAAAAAGATTTGTATTACCTCTCTCTCAGACTCAGAGACAAGTAACATAGATAATCTCTCTGTGATTGTTGGTTTTTTTTTTTAAATAACTGGCTGGCTTTATGGTTCTGGGTTCCAGCCCTTTTGACGTTGATCGATGCCATTATTTTATCAAGACGACGCTTCGCTCGCGTTGGCTTTGGTTGACGCACGTGTGGTGTTTTCGGAGTGGTTTTTTTGGTTAAAAGTAGCCGGTTTCTGTGTATTTTAGTGTTTATGACTAACGTTTTTGTGGTGTCGGTGAGTAGAGATGGAGGTGGATCCACCTCCGAAACCCCCAGACCCTGATGGGTCTCAAAACGCGTCTGACGCGTCTGACGCGACATGGCAGACCGCTTCCTCTCGGAAGCGGCCTGCCGATTCCGATACTGCAGAGGGCAGTAGAAAAACTGGTACACAACCGTCTCAAACAGCATCTATTGAATCCGTCTATATCCACCCTTCCTTTGCTGAAGGCGCCAAAAGCTACAGCAGGGACGACAAAGGTCCCTTTATAGTCCACGTCTCCAGGGAAGTCTCAGACCCATCTGCCGGTACATCCATCCGTGCTCTCCAATTTGGCCAATTTTTACATAAAAACAAATTTACAAACATAATAAATGATGGAGTCAAGAGTGTTGGCCGTAATAAAATAAGCGTCGAGTTCTCGAATCCCCAAGGAGCCAATGACTTCTTGGTTAGCCCAATACTCCCAATGACCAAGTACTCTGCTATTATTCCAACTTACAACATCACACGGATGGGTTTAGTGCGTGGCGTCCCTGTAGACTGGTCTATGGGGGAATTTGTTGAATCCCTAGTTCTACCGATTGGATGTGGTGAGGTTCTTAAAGCCCGCCGCCTTAACCGTAAAGTTAATAATGAAGGCGTTACTGAGTGGGTGCCTACCCAATCAATTGTTGTGACTTTTAGAGGCCAGATGCTTCCCTCACGGATTTATTCATTTTACACATCCCTCCCTGTAGAGCCCTATAAATACCCCACCATTCAATGCTTGAATTGCTGCCGTTTTGGCCACATTAAAACACAGTGTAGATCTAAGCCCAGGTGCTACAGGTGCGCACAGTCCCATACAGGTGACTCATGCGATGTAACAAAAGAAAAAGCTACCTGTATTAATTGCACAAGTAAACATTTTGCATCAGACAAGAACTGTCCAGAATTCTCCCGCCAACAGAACATTAAACTTGTCATGTCTCAGGAAAACATCTCCTACGCAGAAGCATCAGCTCGTTTCCCCCCAGTTGGGAAAACTTTTGCTGAAGTTTCAAATGAATTGTTTTCGACCCCTGCTTATTCTACTCGCCCTATTAATTCTCCTTGTCCTACCAATGCTCCCCGCTCTACAACCCCTAATCGCCCCACTGCTTCCAATTCCCCCCTTAAAGGCCACCGGGAAACAGTCTACCGGACTCCCCGCCCCCGTGCCCCATTACCAAAAGGTTATGATAAGCAAGCTCACCAATCATTAATCAATAACCCTCCCTCCTCCCAACCCAACGGCTGCGCTCTTAGCAATAGCCAATCCTACTTCACACAAGCCCAGGGTCAAATGTTAGAAAACCTCACAGCGTTACTTTTAAGCCTCCTCTCCCCATGCGATGAACTTCCATTACCGCCCAACGTTGCCCAAAACCTTGACTCCCTGTTTAAAATCCTAAACAATGGCTCCATCAGTTCTGCTTCAATGGAATTGTAAAAGCATTCGTTCCAAAAAACAAGATTTAATATCTCTTATCAACCTGCATAACCCCGTCGTGGTTGCCATCTCGGAAACATGGCTGAGACCTGGTTCTCGATTTCGAGTCCCTGGTTTCTTTTGTTTGCGGGATGACAGGGATGACGGCTATGCAGGCAGTGCCATCTTCATTAGGCACAACCTCCCTTTTTCCTCTATTCCTATCCCCTCCCACAGCAGACAGATTAATGCTGTTGCTGTGAGAGCTATAAACATTTCCTTCCTCTCGTTATATATACCTCATCCCAATCCTTCCCTTATTCCAGAAATTGAATCTATCATATCTTCTCTTCCCAGTCCAACTGTGATTATGGGTGATTTTAATACTCACCATACACTATGGGGGTGTTACAGCTGTGACGGGTTTGCTCCGCTGTTGGTTGACATCTTTGAGGATATGAACCTTTGTATCCTGAATGATGGCTCTCCGACTCGCAGGGTTTACCCTAATCAGAACCCAAAAACTGCAGTAGATCTTTCCCTTTCTTCTTCCTCCCTCGCATCTCAATTATCTTGGCAAGTTCTTTCCAGTACCTACGGTAGTGACCACTTTCCCATCATCTTATCTCTCAATAGTAGATCCCTTCCTCCCCCTAACCCTAACCCAATGCTCAGATATAAACTCCATAAAGCAAATTGGTCTGGTTACGCTCAATCAGTGGATGACTTGATGGACTCTCTTCCTGATTTTGGTCATGATGGTAACCCTTTGGCTTGCTACGATCACTTTGTAAAGTCACTTATTACTTCGGCCGATTCTAATATCCCCCGCAAAAATCCCCCTGTCACAAACCATTTGCCTTCCCCCCCTTGGTGGGATGAGGAATGCAAAAATTTGTTCGATCAGAGGCTGACAGCTGAAGAAGAATATGCTGCACATATGACAGAAGATAATTTTATTAAATATCAGCGCATTGATGCAAAGACAAAAAGGATGGTATCCAAAAAGAAAAAGCTTGGCTGGACTAAGTTCTGTGAAATGCTTAATCCCAGATCTCCTTCCTCAATAGTCTGGACAAACATGAGACGATTTCGCAGATCTCTCAACTACTCCGACCCAAGCTCCAACAACCCATATGAGTGGCTTAACACTTTTGCTGACAAGCTCGCTCCTCCATATGTCCCTCAGCAGGAAGATTTCCCTATTTCTGCACCAGCACCCATTACAGGCGAAATGGATGCCCCCTTCTCACTTTCTGAGCTTGAGATTGCTCTCAATGGTCTAAAAGATTCGACCCCCGGAGAAGATGGTGTGCCCTATTCTTTTCTTGTTCATTTAAATACAAAATCTAAATTCTGTTTTTTAAATTTAATTAACTACTTTTTTGAACATGGAATATTTCCAGATTCTTGGAAATCCCAAATTGTAATTCCCATTCTTAAGCCTGGCAAAAATTCATCTGACCCAAATTCATACAGACCTATTGCCCTATCGTCAACTCTGGCTAAGGTAACGGAGATCCTCCTCAAGAACCGGCTAGAGTGGATAATGGAAAGCAGAGGAGTATTGGCTCCCTCCCAGTTTGGATTCCGAAAGGGTCTTAGTACTACTGACAGCCTCAGCATACTCACTACAGACATTCGTATTGCCTTTGGTAAGGGGGAATTCCTAGTGGGTATCTTCCTGGATATAGCTTCCGCATATGACAATGTACTGCTCCCGGTGCTCAGGCAAAAACTGCACCAGCTGAGTGTACCGCCGAGATTAGCTCATTTCATATGTAACCTGCTTTCTGGTAGGTCAGTGGTTGTAAAACACCAGTCAACAAGCCTCCCCTCCAGATTAGTCTGGAAAGGTCTTCCCCAAGGCTCTGTCCTAAGTCCTTTGCTTTACAGCATTTATACCCATGACCTAGAATTGTCTGTAAATAACTTCTGTAACATCTTACAGTATGCTGATGATATTGTCCTCTATCACAGCTCAGGCTCAATAGAGGAAATATCAGAACGTCTAAACTCTGCTTTATATTACCTAGGGCAATGGCTTACCGATCATGGCTTGTCCTTATCTGTGGCTAAATGTCAGGCAGTTGTGTTCACGAGGAAGCGATCTATCCCTTGCTTTAGCTTCTGTTATGAGGATCAACCCATCAACCTGGTGGACAAAGCAAAGTTCCTCGGAGTTATCCTTGATTACAAACTGAACGGATTGGCTCATACTGAGTACATAATTAATAAATGTGAAAAGGGCATCAATGTACTACGTGCAGTGGCTGGAGTTTGGTGGGGTGCCCATGCCTACTCCCTTAAATTATTATATAATGCTCTAGTACGTAGCCATATTGATTACTGCTCATTTGTTTTAGATCCCCTAAATAAAACTGTGTGTGAGAAGTTGAACAAAATTCAATACCGTTGTCTCAGAATAATTCTGGGTGCAATGAAGTCCTCCCCCACTAACGCCCTACAGGTTGAATGTGTTGACCCTCCTTTACATCTCCGACGGAAATTTCTGTGTGACCGCTATGTCAGCAAAATGTTACAGCTTTCTTCGCACCCTCTGTGGCCTAAATTAACTCAACTAGCAGAAGTCCTTAGCACACGCAACCCTGCATCCTTTCTTTTGGACAGCTTCCGTAAATTTACTGAACTCCCTAATTCCTTACTATCATTTCCAATTAATCCCCTATTCCTCACTCCATATGATGCTTTGATTTATAATCCTCCTGTAGTCACTGATCTTGGTCTGGTCAAGGGAGCCCCTGATACTCATTCAAAATTTCAAAACTTAATTCATCAAAATTGGTCAAATCACCTTCTTATTTACACTGACGCCTCAAAATTGTCCCCAGAAAGTTGTGTTGGTGCAGCCTGCTGGGTTCCCAGGTTTAAAATTATCTTACAATTTAAATGCCCTCCTGAGTCTTCGGTGTTTACAGGGGAGGCCATTGCCTTATTGGAGGCAATCCTGTTTACTCAATCCCATAACTTAAAACAAACTGTTATTTTTACTGACTCCCTTAGCTGCTTATTATCCATCAAAGAAAACCCATTCCGGAGTAGGTCAAGGTTTCCCATCGTTCTACAGATTAGGGAGGCTTTGTTCTCCTGTCATCAAAATGGTTTAGCATTAACCTTGGTATGGATTCCAAGTCATTCTGGCATTGCAGGCAACGAAACAGCTGATTCATGTGCTAAGGCTGCCATACAATTGGGTTCCCATGAGCATTATAAGAATAGTTCCCAAGATCTGAGCGCTCTTTCTAAAACTTATCTGGACAAGTCCTGGAACACATTCTGGAATGAATCGAAACTGATTAAAGGCAAATTCTACTCCTCAATTCAACCTGATATTCCAAGGCGTCCATGGTTCTTCTTTTACAAGTATGCAGATAGATGGGTAACCTCCACAATATGTCGCTTACGCCTTGGTCACTCCTGCACACCTGTCCACCTGCACAAGATCAGAGTTAGAGATCACTCCCTGTGTGAATGTGGCTTAGACGAAGGTACTGTCTCCCATATATTGTTTTCTTGTCCCAAACTTCTTCATCCCCTTTATGATGTCCTTCCACCACAAATCCCCCGTCCAGTAAATGTTGAGTGTTTGTTAATGTCTGTGTTTAGTCCTTATTGTAAATTTTTATGTAAATACATTAAAACTAACAATATTAAGCTGTAAATATCTATATTTTTATACGTGTAATATTATATGTGCTAATCATTATATTGTGTTGTTCTAGGGTAGAAACTAACCATAAAACATTGGGAAAAAGAAACCTGCCATTTATACATAATCCAAATTAAAAGCTGGACACTTGGAAATTCCCAGCTTTCACCTATAAAGCGTGTCTCCTCCATTCCACGCGTCATTGGCGAGGTATATTGTACCCATTTGGTACAAACGCAAGCCATAAAACCAAGAATTGAATTTATCAAGACGACACTCATTTGTACCTAGTGATGGTCCACTTAAATCCTTTGATTATGTATATAGCTTAAATCGGTAAATTATACTGATATCGATTTTCTATACTAAAATATACCGATTTGAAAGAAAGAAAGAAAGAAGAAAGAAAGAAAAATCATTTATTCATCTTGTGCCTCATACATATAATCAAACTTTAAATAATTAAAATATGGCTTTTCCACCCACATGGCACAAGATGTAAAAGGACCCGACTCAGCATTGATGCTGCAGGTTTTGAAAACTAAACCTGAGCGCTGGTATGCTGCCGGAACCCAAACGAGTGACACGCACGAGCTCAACAGTCTTCGCAGCCGTCTGCAGTAACGGGATGAGTGTGATAAAATATAATAAAATAAGATATGTTATTTGCGCAGTGTACCTAGTGTGTAAAACTAAATATTAGAGATAGTGATTTAAAGATAGTAATAAAAAATAGATCAATAATAAATATAATAGGCATATTCTGTGAGTACATATAGCAGCTTCAAACCACCAAGCTAAATAACCTGGAACTAGTTGAAGTTTGCTGTTTTTGATCGTTTAAAAGTTTCTTTTTTAATGTGCTCTTAAACGTGGGAACTGAGCTTAGATTCCTCAGCGGAGGAGGAATATTGTTCCAGCATTTAGTAGCCAGATATCGAAAACCGATAATTCTTGCAATAGTTATAAAATATATCATTTAAAGAACCTAGGTTAACTCGCACATCTCTCAACTCTTATTTTAGTAAAGGTTTTTGATATTGTCATTTTTAAGGTTCCGTACCTCATGAGACGTACTTCGTTGTCTGTTTGTCTATCAACATGGCGGTATCGAGTTAAGTTGAAATTAATACCAAATACTTACAATAAGCCTACAGCCCTTGGCTGCAAGGATCGAGTGGGGTATCATAGAAAAATACTTAATTCGCATATTATAAAATATTTTTATTATTTAATTTATTTCTAAGTCTCTTAGTCTTCGACTTATGGTTAAAACAAAAAAATAAAAAAATCTGGAATTCTTCGCCTTTTTAGCGTGTTTTTATGCCTCTCTGCCAGAGAAGCTCTAGGATCTCAACCTTTTCTTATATAATACTTTCTACATCTTTTTCAATTCCTTAATGTTTGATGTCTTGACAAGGTTTTGCAAAGATTTATATTTGTCTATCAAAGATTCATATCTATTTTTAATATAGTTATTCCGACGCGTCAACTTTTTAACTTCTATTTTCAACTGCTCGTTTTTAGTTACTTCGTTCTTCAAATCTAATTTCAATTGTATCATCGTTGGAGTATCAAAAATTGAGTCTGAATCTGAAATATATTCGTTGACCAAAGACGATGGAGAAGGAGTCCTACTATTTTCGTTATTCAACACCGGCGTATATGGAACTACACCTTTTTTCAGGAATTTTCTTCCAGAAGCTTTCTGGTCGAAATCCTCTTCCCGGAAATGTGCTGAGCAAATAGTTGAACTTTTAGAAGGTAACCAATGGTCTTCGCTTCTTTCATTTTGTACAAAGGTTATCCAGGCCTGTCTGTTTTTTTGACCAGAACGTAGGAACCTTAAATATTAAAAATTAGTAGATTTTTTTTTTAACCTAAACTTATACATAAAATAAATCTTTATTGCTCAAAGTAACATAAAAACAAATATTAAATTATGACTAACAATACAAATACTAGAAAATACTTATTTTATGGATATCTTATACAAGCATTCTCATAAATATATTACTTTAGGTAACAACTAAAATGGTAATGCTTTCTGCGTTCAGATTAGTCTAACTCCACAGAAATAAGATTTTAAGTGGATTTGGCAAGAAAAATCAAAATCAGCAAAAATCTGGAGTCAGCGTAGAAAAGTATTCTTTAAAAAAGTTGAAATAAATATAGTCGAATACTATCGTAGATAATTTTGCGGACTGTTATTCTAGGCTCATTACTGGTTAAAATTATCTTACAAGTCTTTTTCGCCTATAGTTTCAGAATGTCAATACTTGACTTTCTATTCGATCCCTTATACGTACCTATGATACGTTACTCCGTCTGCCTTTTTCACATTTCTAGTACTATTCGGACAATAACGTAATACGCAATATGGCATCTCTCCTGACTGATGTGTACTGCGTTCTAAGTTACAAAAAATGTTAAGTTAATATCCCTGACATAAAGATAAATAAAATTTAAAAATACTATTAAGTTATGACCTGGTTATAACCACATAAGGGTATCTTCTATACGTAATACTGAATAACTTTTTCATATAACCTGCATTGAAAATGCGAGTTTCAATGCCTGTTGAGCCACTCGAAACTAGTCAATTTCACACGAATACGTCATGCAGCGGGTAGACTGCCCTAGGGCAGAAAGTGGGGGTTTCCCCGCTGAATGATGAAGCAGTCCTGTCAGAGTATCTTTTGTTTATTTCAAACCTTTTTAATTGTCATTTTACCCATCAACTAAACTGACAGATATGATATCAATTGCAAACAACAACTTAGCAACTAAAATAAATAAGTAATACAATTTTAATAAAACTCGCAATTTTAATGCAGATTATATGAAAAATAGTGTTTGCGCCACGGGATGAAACACGATTTCAGATTTCGGGTGATGCCAGCCCTCGCTTCGCTCAGGCAGGCAAGTTCATCCTCGTCTGAAATCGTCTTGTTTCACCGCTAAGCACACAATGTACTATTGTCTTACGACTTTTTAAAATTTTCAGAATAAACAATTTTTTTTAAATATATAAAAAGAGATAGCATTTCTACACGCACACGTTTTTATTTTTCAGTGAATTTATTAACTTATAAAAAGTTGTGGAACAAAATTTTTTCACTAATAAGTAGAAAGTTGCCCTTATGAGGTAATTATATTTATAAATAAACCTTTCTTATGTAATGAGAGCAAAAAAAAAACAAGACAATGTCCATCCATCGATATATATGTAGGCACTAGATGGGCCCTTTCATAGAAAAACGCCGGGCATCATCTCCTAAATTAAAGCCAAAAGTTGTACCTACCTAGTCAAGAGAGGAGAGAAAGGAAATTAAAAGAAAACGTGCAGACTCACAACAACAAAAACTCAACAAACGTGCTCAACAACGTCAAAAAAAGAAATTTTTGCGCTTATTTATGCGCCTCTTTTTCTTAATTCCGCCTTCAAAACGTTCACATTAATCTCTAAATAATCCATATTAGCGATAATTTCACGAAGGAGATCACTTTTCAACAGGTAAATTAAAGAAATTATAATTTATGTCACGAAGCCCGCCAAAACCAGTGAAAAGTGAGTGTTACTGGACACCAGCGCCTCTAGTGGCAAACTCACGCGCGATAGCCCCCATTGAGGTCGTTGTGTCCATCATGATTAATCTTGGTTCCATTTTATTCTATCATACAAGGGCTGGAGCCCAGAGCCGTAAAGTCAGTTAATAAAAACTACATCGAATACAGTTTGCCACGGAAAGATGCCACGTTACGTTCCCTCAAATATGGTCGAGCGAAGCAATGGCTGGATCATGCGTCATGCTCGTGAACGGGTGCCACCGGCGGGAATGGGGCTACTTTCTGTCTGCCCGTCTTTGACATGAATTGAATAAACAAATTTAAGAAATCCATTAAAAGTATGCTCCTGAAAAAAGCTTATTATACTGTTGAAGATTATGTAAATGATAGAGGAGCATGGATTTGATCGCTCCAACAATGCTGGGGACAGCGGTTACTTATGTACACATTGATATAGTAATTGTAAATGAATTATTTAAAAAGAGCAACCACCGAGTTTCTTGCTGGTTCTTCTCGGTAGGAATGGCATTCCGAACCAGTGGTAGATTCACTTGACGATTCAAAAGTACTTGTAAAAGTTTATTTGAATAAAAAGATATTTGATTTGATTGATTGATTGATGATAAAAAAACGATTAATGATATAATGATGATTAATACTATAGAAATGTTAAATTAGAAGATCAAATGGCACCAACGTATCTGGCCCGGTGGCCAAAATTGGCACTGATTTTTATGACTGTTTAGTTTTTGTTTTTATTTTATTTTCAGTAGATATTAGCTGTCACCAGCAGAAAAACCGCGTAACTTTTGCATCAGTTTTGCGCCAATCATTGTTACAGTATCAATTGTTGTGATTGGCTGAATTTATGGTATTCTTGCTGCGTAAAATCCATTGTAATTTTGTCCAATAATGGAAGGTTAACCAATCAGAGGTTATTGCGATCGTTAAATTGTAGCTGTCATTTTTAGCCGGTAGCCATGTCAGATGTTTGTGGCAGTTTGTGGTTTTTTTATTTTATTTAACTGGTTTAACGGCTCTGGATTCCAGTCCTTCTGAGGGCAGTTTGTGGAACGTAGACAGAGCGAGGTATATTTTGGAGGTAGGTTATTTAGGGTTAATTATTTTATGTTTGTGGGCTGTGGGCAATATATTACCTTAGACTTATTATATTTACATTTGTTTATTTTATTTTATTTAATAAATCTAACAGTACTAATCAGTAGTTGTTTACATTTTGACGTGGAGTTAGCATAAAATCATACGAATAAATTATCAATATACTCTTTGCCTGTGGGACTGTAACGTTTTCTTTGTAGTTTGTACCTATATTTAATGTAACTTGAAGTACTTACCTCAAAAGAAAAAATATACACCGAGAAACTACTCCGTAGACTACTTTTTATGTGATTACTTTAATAATTATTACTTATTAATACAGGTACACGACGCGACGTGCGAACTGGTGCGAACGTGACAATTCTATAATATGTTACTTGTCTCTGCTCTCTCTGTTTACGATTGTTGGTTTTTTTTAAATAACTGACTGGCTTTATGGTTCTGGGTTCCAGCCCTTTTGACGTTGATCGATGCCATTATTTTATCAAGACGACACTCATTTGTACCTAGTGATGGTCCACTTAAATCCTTTGATTATGTATATAGCTTAAATCGGTAAATTATACTGATATCGATTTTCTATACTAAAATATACCGATTTGAGAAACCGAACTTTATTTTTTCTAATGATAATTCTTGCAATAGTTATAAAATATATCATTTAAAGAACCTAGGTTAACTCGCACATCTCTCAACTCTTATTTTAGTAAGGGTTTTTGATATTGTCATTTTTAAGGTTCCGTACCTCATGAGACGTACTTCGTTGTCTGTTTGTCTATCAACATGGCGGTATCGAGTTAAGTTGAAATTAATACCAAATACTTACAATAAGCCTACAGCCCTTGGCTGCAAGGATCGAGTGGGGTATTATAGAAAAATACTTAATTCGCATATTATAAAATATTTTTATTATTTAATTTATTTCTAAGTCTCTTGGTTTTTGACTTATGGTTAAAACAAAAAAAAAAAAAAAAAATCTGGAATTCTTCGCCTTTTTAGCGTGTTTTTATGCCTCTCTGCCAGAGAAGCTCTAGGATCTCAACCTTTTCTTATATAATACTTTATACATCTTTTTCAATTCCTTATTGTTTGATGTCTTGACAAGGTTTTGCAAAGATTTATATTTGTTTTTCAAAGATTCATATCTCTTTTTAATATAGTTATTCCGACGCGTCAACTTTTTAACTTTTATTGTCAACTGCTCGTTTTTAGTTACTTCGTTCTTCAAATCTAATTTCAATTGTATCATCGTTGGAGTATCAAAAATTGAATCTGAATCTGAAATATATTCGTTGACCAAAGACGACGGAGAAGGAGTCCTACTATTTTCGTTATTCAACACCGGCGTATATGGAACTACACCTTTTTTCAGGAATTTTCTTCCAGTAGCTTTCTGGTCGAAATCCTCTTCCCGGAAATGTGCTGAGCAAATAGTTGAACTTTTAGAAGGTAACCAATGGTCTTCGCTTCTTTCATTTTGTACAAAGGTTATCCAGGCCTCTCTGTTTTTCTGACCAGAACGTAGGAACCTAAAATATAAAAAAATAGTAGAAAATACCTTTTTTTTTTTTAACCTAAACTTATACATAAAATAAATCTTTATTGCTCAAAGTAACATAAAAACAAATATTAAATTATGACTAACAATACAAATACTAGAAAATACTTATTTTATGGATATCTTATACAAGCATTCTCATATATTACTTTAGGTACCAACTAAAATGGTAGGTAATGCTTTCTGCGTTCAGATTAGTCTAACTCCACAGAAATAAGATTTTAAGTGGATTTGGCAAGAAGAAAAATCAAAATCAGCAAAAATCTGGAGTCAGCGTAGAAAAGTATTCTTTAAAAAAGTTGAAATAATTATAGTCGAATACTATCGTAGATAATTTTGCGGACTGTTATTCTAGGCTCATTACTGGTTATAATTATCTTACAAGTCTTTTTCGCCTATAGTTTCAGAATGTCAATACTTGACTTTCTATTCGATCCCTTATACGTACCGATGATACGTTACTCCGTCTGCCTTTTTCACATTTCTAGTACTATTGTGACAATAACGTAATACGCAATATGGCATCTCTCCTGACTGATGTGTACTGCGTTCTAAGTTACAAAAAATGTTAAAAGTTAATATCCCTGACATAAAGGTAAATAAAATTTAAAAATACTATTACAACCACATAAGGGTATCTTCTATACGTAATACTGAATAACTTTTTCATATAACCTGCATTGAAAATGCGAGTTTCAATGCCTGTTGAGCCACTCGAAACTAGTCAATTTCACACGAATACGTCATGCAGCGGGTAGACTGCCCTAGGGCAGAAAGTGGGGGTTTCCCCGCTGAATGATGAAGCAGTCCTGTCAGAGTATCTTTTGTTTATTTCAAACCTTTTTAATTGTCATTTTACCCATCAACTAAACTGACAGATATGATATCAATTGCAAACAACAACTTAGCAACTAAAATAAATAAGTAATACAATTTTAATAAAACTCGCAATTTTAATGCAGATTATATGAAAAATAGTGTTTGCGCCACGGGATGAAACACGATTTCAGATTTCGGGTGATGCCAGCCCTCGCTTCGCTCAGGCAGGCAAGTTCATCCTCGTCTGAAATCGTCTTGTTTCACCGCTAAGCACACAATATACTATTGTCGACGACTTTTTAAAATTTTTAGAATAAACAATTTTTTAAATTATATAAAAAGAGATAGCATTTTTACACGCACACGTTTTTATTTTTCAGTGAATTTATTAACTTATAAAAAGTTGTAGAACAAAATTTTTTCACTAATAAGTAGAAAGTTGCCCTTATGAGGTTATTATATTTATAAATAAACCTTTCTTATGTAATGAGAGCAAAAAAAATTAAGATAATGTCCATCATGATTAATCTTGGTTCCATTTTTTCTATCATACAAAGGCTGGAGCCCAGAGCCGTAAAGTCAGTTAATAAAAACTACATCATACAGTTTGCCACGGAAAGATGATAAAAAAATGATTAATGATATAATGATGATTAAAAAATGATTAATACTATAGAAATGTTAAATTAGAAGATCCAATGGCACCAACTTATCTGGCCCGGTGGCCAAAATTGGAACTGATTTTTATGACAGTCGCGTAACTTTTGCATCAGTTTTTCGCCAATCATTGTTACAGTATCAATTGTTGTGATTGGCTGAATTTATGGTATTCTTGCTGCGTAAAATCCATTGGAATTTTGTCCAATAATGGAAGGTTAACCAATCAGAGGTGATTGCGATCGTTAAACTGTAGCCAACTTTAGTCATTTTTAGCCGGTAGCCATGTCAGATGTTTGTGGCAGTTTGTGGGTGGTTTGTGGAACGTAGACAGAGAGAGGTATATTTTGGAGGTAGGTTATTTAGGGTTAATTATATTATGTTTGTGGGCTGTGGACAATATATTACCATAGACTAATTATATTTACATTTGTTTATTTTAATGTAAACAACTATTGATTAGTACTGTTAGATTGCATATACTAAATATGCAATCTAACAGTACTAATCAATAGTTGTTTACATAAATCATAAAATCATACGAATAAATTATTAATATACTCTTTGACTGTGAGACTGTAACGTTTTCTTTGTAGTTTGTACCTATATTTAATGTAACTTGAAGTACTTACCTCAAAAGAAAAAATATACACCGACAAACTACTCCGTAGACTACTTTTTATGTGATTACTTAATTATTAATACAGGTACACGACGCGACGTGCGAACGTGACAACAGTCAACCAAAGAGTAAATAAACACTACGAAGTACGAGTTACGACAGTCGACAGGTGAGGTTCCGGAACCCCAAGTTTAGGGAACATAATACTGTCACAGACTTCTTATAATTTATTATGAAATGCCTCCTACCATAGAGTAAGTATATAATATAAATCTATTTTTTTTTTTTAATTTATTTTACGGCCCTGGATACCAGTCCTTTAAGGCCATATAAATCTATGCCTCATTGCCTCCTAAAACTCCTCCTCTACATAATATTATGAAAAAACCTCATTAGACATAATAATATTAATCAAAGGAAAAAATCCAACGGGACATGGAGGGAAAGTACATTAATATTAATAATGAAAATGGCAGTGGCTTCAGTAATGACCAGATAGAGGTCGACAAATTGACCTAAACTTCTATACTAATATAAAAAATGCGAAAGTTTGGATGAATGTATGGATGGATGGATGTTTGTTGCTCAATCACGTCGAAACGGCTTCTTCTTTATTTTATTTCATGTGTATTGTTTTAGTTTATCTGGTGGTGAAAAGAGTTTAATAATCATAATTATTATTAGGCTGATCGGATCTGAATGAAATTTGGCGCAGAGATAGATTATAGTTTGGAATAACACATAGGCTATGGATTTTATATAGACTCCCTCAAGCTTTAATTTTCCTGGATTTCCTGGATAAAATCCAGCTAAATTAAAGAGTTCCCGCGGGAACCGAAAAACAAAATACATAAGATAAAATAAAAATACATAACTATTTAAGTAGAGTAGATTTTTTAATTATTTTGGTTCCTCTGAACAGCTACCCTGCCATTTGACCTAGCCCGTGAACCTCAAAATCGAAAGGTACCCCGAACCTCTGAACATCCTGACCCGCATCTTTTCGCCATACCAACTTCGGAATATTTTTCCCCTTTTCGTTATTAATAAGCCTCCCCTTCTGTTGTGAGGTTAGTGGCAAAATGCGCTTTTCAGTTTTTAAGACTCTTAAGTTATCGTTTAAGCTTTTCTTGGAGTTCACCATCTTATTGTACATCCACTGGGGCACATAAATTCTGTTCTTATTTTCGGTCTGCGCAACAATTTTCATGTTACTCTGAACTCCGAATAAAATTTTTGCAATTTCTTCCTCCAAAACATCGTCCTTTAGTTCCCCGCGTTTGTATTTCAGGTTAATACTACGCAATTTGTTTCTTTGGAATGGCGTAAGATGTCTGAGTTTTAGAATAGCCGATAGCTTTTTATCTTTTACGTAACCAAACACTCTTGCTACTTCATCTTGTTTAACTGATTCATAATGTTCAAAAAAATCTTCTGGTGTGATATTATCAGATGATCTGTAATCAGGTTTGTCTTCAGCGGCGATGATATTTTTGTATTCTTCAAGAACTTTATCAAATACGTCTTGATCTTCATCATCTTTGTTAAGATCGTTCCGAGTGAGATCAACGAAATCTTCATTTCTGAGAAGTAAATCTAAATCTGATTTATCCAGTATTACCACGTCAAGGTTATCGTTGACTTTGATCTTTTTGCCGTTTAACAAATCGTCTCCATCATCATTTCTGTCTTCCTTATTTATTCTGTCATCATCATCTCTGTCAGTTTGTCGAATTCTGTCATCTTCATCATCTCTTTTTCTAACCTCATACCTATTTTCTTCATCTAGCTCTTCATCTAAATTTATTCTGTCCCTATTATTTTTGTTGTCATCATTATCTACAGCTAGTTGTTTGTTGATTTCATTTACAACTCTATCTACCTCATCAGCCAAATCATCTTCTCTATTATTGCCGCATCTTGTTCCAGTGCATCCACATCTGCCAGTAGCCTTGCATAAATTCTCAGCGTCTTTACGTAAAAACCGCTTTACGTCAGCTTCTTCCCGCTGTCTTTTATTAGGTCTCAAAAACAAATTCATCGTCTGTACATTCAAGAGGTTTGGACCACCTCTATGTTTTGAATTAGCGTGATTGAAATGGCGTGGATGATATACTTTGGAATTATGATTTACTTCATCATACCTGTCGTCGATTGGTGCATTCAATTCTTTAAGTATTTTTCTCAAAGCATGTATTGTATCATCACTTTTGATACCGTTTACAGCAAAAATGGTTATGATAGACAAGATTTGAAGATATCTTTTAGTCATTTTTGAAATTTCAACAACGAAAATATTAATAATACATAACCTTTTGTTACAAAGCCAAAGTTAAATGAGAAATGAGATTGAGTTCTGTAGTTGCAGATCGTAGATAATGGAACGATGTTAAATTAGGCGTGAAATTGCTGCAGGAACATTATTTTTTTTTAATCATGTTAACTTGCGTGAACTTTGACGTGAGTTAATGATCTTACGATTTTGCATGTAGGTACCTACTATGTTTTTTAAAGTACTAGATGATGCCCGCGACTTCGTCCGCGTGGATTGAGGTTTTGGTTTCAGCGGGAACTCTTTAATTTTCTGGGATAAAATGTAACCTATGTGTTAAGTCAGGTCATAAATTATCTTCATACTAATTTTCAGCCAAATCTGTTCAATCATTGCGGCGTGAAGGAGTAACAAACATTCAAACTTACAAACATATTATAAACAAACTTTCACATTTCTTATATTGGTTCGATGACCTCCACTAGAATAAGGTTTTCAGATTTCACTCTATCACGTACCCGTTATCTTAACCCATAGATATGACGAATGTCTCCTGCATGGATCTCTACAGGACAAAGGCTCCTATCGCTTACTCTGAGTACAGAATACTTGCAGCGGCTCCTAGCTACTCGCTTCAGATCGTCCGTCCAGCTAGGGGGATCGATCGTCCGACCTCGTCCAACCTTCTCTCTGCGTTGTATTCCTTATTGCTGAGGTCGTGACCCCATTCCATTAATACCATAATGGCAGGGGTTTCTTTGGAATAATAATGCGGTGGGTTCCCAGGTCCTTCCGCATTGCCATGTCAGACCTTAGCACGAGAAAATTCACAGGCATTATATTATAGCTAGATATACTTAGGAATTCCCGTTAACATAAAACAGTGATGGTTTTTATCAATGGAGCAAAAACCAGATGGCTGGAAAGGCTGGAAATAAAACGAGCACATTGCTGCACGGTGATTACAGATTACACATTATGCCGCCATCAGCCGGCACGCGTCATCTGCGAGCGGACGTGACGTCACGGAGCGCCATTTTGATTTTTTCCCGCGCAATAACTGACCTATTGCATTTTATGGCTGGCTTTGGTGTTGAATTTATTTAACAGAGATTATAATCCAGAATTGCTTTTATATCATGGTTCAAAAAGAGTTTCTGGATTTGTCATTGCATAAAAAAGGCTGTGTTAAGCATCTCAAGATTGCATGAAAAGCAACCGGCTTCGCATCCAGCAACCTACAAGTCTTTGTAATGCTTGTTAACGTATGCATTGACCTTTTTTTTATGGAAAGATCAAACGCTGCGTTCTTTGCCGGTTCTTCTCAGCTTTCCGCACCGGTGGTATCTTCTTGACTTATGACTGTGCCACAAGTTGTCCTACGTGAAATAAATTATTTCATTTCATTCCAATACTCCATACTTGCATGCACCTCTAACTTTTCGGGAGTTGAGTAGGTATTTGCGTTTTACGAAAATAAATATCACTTGTTTCAAACGGCATCAATTCCCGGGTCGAGCCAGAAATAGTAAGCATAGTCAAGAAATTCTCTGCTAGGTATATACCAATGAGTATGAGTTAGGAAGTAGTTTCACTCCCGGGCCTCCGGAGAGCACGTAAAGCTGTCGATCCTGTGCTTAATCTCTCTCTGGTCATGTCCGATTGCCGTCCCATCGAACTATGAGTGTACGGATTTATAAGTGCACCTTTGTTTGCGCTAATCTATTTTTGTAAAACTATTAACTAGCCTAGTGCTTGACGGTGTTTCACCCCCGTGCCTCGGATAGCACGTTAAGCCGTCGGTCCCGGTTATTATCACTAAAATGATAATATTCGTTAAAGCCCGCCAACCCGCGACCCACCCACCGACCACCGCCACCACTTAGACCCACCACGCCGCTCCAATGAGCAGCGTGGTGGGTCTAAGCTCTAATTCCCTCTCTCCTATGAGAGTGGAGGCCTGGGCCCAGCTGTGGGACGTTGACAGGCTGTAGTGGTGGTGGTAACTAGTGCTTGACTGCAATCAGACTTGCTAGGAGGTGGAGCGCGCTTGCCTAGGAGATGTCTATTTACTCTTTATTTGCAGATACCAATATTATAATCGGAGGAAAAAACGGAAGCCGGAAAGGCGTTCCATATCCTAGCGGTTCGAATTAGAAACGAGGATGCAAATCGCTTCGTACGCGTCCGTGAAACGCTTTTAAGTTTAATTCTGTACTAACAACATATGGACTAAAAATAAGGGTCCGAAATAAACAAATTTTTTTTTTAAATATTATAAATGCGAAATTGTGTCTGTCTGTCTGTCTGCTACGCTTTCACGGCCTATTTGTTCAACCGATTTATATGAAATTTGGTATAGAGGTAGGTTACATCCCAGGTAAGGACATAGATTAGGACGAGGTGGCGGGCATCATCATAGCACCTATTACATACATACGTGTTGAATTGATAACCCCTTTTTTGAAGTCGGTTAAAACAGACAATTATTATTTATCAAAGCAGCACCACCAGAGGCTATCAAAGCTCAAAACGAAATAAAACACGATCGCCGCGGCAATTATAACGGCCGGGCCGGCTGCGAGCGGACGTGACGTCACGACACGGCGCCATTTGCATTTTTCAGAGGGCTAGTAGAGTAACAGCTCCCATACATTTGCGGTTTTAAATGTAAAGTGCCTATCGAATTTGCAATGAACTTTCGAGTAGGTATAGTGCTCGTTTGTTAGTGTAACACATAAAAAAATATGTTCAAGCATGCATAATGTAGTTCCGGAGTTGTGGTATCCATAATTCCATAATAATATTATAAATGTGCAGGTGTGTCTGTCTGTTCGTCTGTCTGTCTGTCCCGGGGAAGGACATAGGCTACTTTCCTTATTCCTTAATAATGATGGAATTCCACACATATCAGATTATTTAAGTGAAATTTCATTAGATGCGACTTGAGAATACCTGACTCGAATATTTTCCGATTTACCCACCATATAATAGAGTGAATTTTTTGATAGTAAGTCGTGATCAAACTAAAAGTTCGATCCTGATTGTGAAATTTGTAAGTCAAATACCTATATTATGCCAACCCACGGAAATTCCATGCCCACCATAAGCCACGGGCTGAGTCATTTGGCGTCATGACATTTTGACCGAAAGTGCCGCTTTGGTCTAGTGGTTAGCAAGCCGACAAGGTCCCGGGTCGGACCATAATTAAGAATTGGGTTTTTCTGACTAGAAATTCTCAGTAGGTACTAGCCCGGAGTTAGAAAGTTGCCGGTGTTCCACTCCCGTGCCTCGGAGAGCACGTTAAGCCGTCGGTCCCGGTTATTATCACACTAACATGATAATAGTCGTTATAGACCGCCAACCCGCATTGGAGCGGCGTGGTGGGTGTAAGCTCTAATTCCCTCTCTCCTATGTGAGTGGATGCCTGTGCCTAGCAGTGGGACATTAATGGGTGGTGGTGGAAGAAAAAACGGTGATAGCTTGTTGGTTGAGACATCTGCGTCATAATTAGTGGATCCGGGATTCTTCAGGGCACCAGCTCGAACTTTTCTCGGAGTTATGTGCGCTATCCAGGGCACGCACCTCCAAATTTTTTTGGAGTTAATGTGCGTTTGACGCAATTAAATTATTATTGTAAAAAATATAAATGAATTCAAGGGAATGGATAATCATGAAAGGTGTATTTTCTTAAATCGTCAATGAAGCTTCAATGAAGCTTGACTTTCAATGATTATTTTATCATATTGCGTGGTTTACGACTGTTGGTTTAATTACAGTAGATACAGCCAAGTTAAAAGACATAGTTTAATTTTTTCAATTTTACCAAAAGTGAAAAATGTTACAATGACGGTATGTTAACATTTAATTCAAGAACTATTCCATCTGGGTCCTCCGTCACCTTTTTATTATCGAACCGCAAGGTATCGACAAGGTCTGCACCCTTACGCAGTCGAAATTCCGCGGACTCATACGAAGCGATTTCAGTGGCGGGGCAAGACCTAAATTTGATGTGGGCAAGATACTTTTTGCGAGGCCCCCTGATGGATGATTACTTGGTATTTTTAACACGTTTCCTTGGTACTTTTTTCCAAGGATACTTGGCAGTTTTTACCAAGTAACTTTGTACTTTTTACCAAGTAACTTAGTAATTTTTACCAAATATATTCTTGATACTTTTTAACAGAAAATCTTAGTACTTTTTACCTATGTTTGCATAGTAAAAAGTACTTTATAATTTTCTTTGTAGATTTTTAAAAAACGAATGTGGTCGGTTAAGTATTGCCAGATACTTGCTAGTAGTTACTTGCGGTGTTTTTATATCTATATATTTGCGTTCGCGGGCCTTCGAAGCGCGAGGCCCCTTGGACCGCGAGGCCGTAGGCTGTGGCCCACGTCGCCCACGCCTTACGCCGCCTCTGAGCGATTTACTACCTCGTTCCTAATAGGAACCACTAGAATATGGAATGCCCTCCCAGATTCCGTTTTCCCCTACTCTTTCTATATAGGTACATCTTCTAGGCAAGCGCACTCCACTTTAGGCTACATCACCACTTACAAACAGGTCTGACTGCAGCCAAGCCTTTATATTAAAAAAATAAAAATAAGTCGACGATTATTTTTTTAGAAACTTGCGGGTATCATCACAGTTCTGGTTGCCGTCGTAACTCCATCATTGTGCCAATACGCGTTCCAAACCGGGGTGCGACCTGACGTCAGGTTCAGTGAGGACAACGACCGGTATGACGTCACCAACCTCATCAGACGCCAGACGAAACACTTCAAACCTAATCTAGACCCACAGTCCGAAGAATTTAGACGAAGGTATGGATTTTCTTACATTTTAAAATTCGATGAAACGTAAAAGCGACATCGGTATAGCGATAGGATTTAGCCTGAGAGAGAATGAGATAGAATACAAGTTATATTTAATCCATTCTCGCCAAATTCTCGCGTAGGCTACTTTTCTGAAGTTTCTGCCGTATGTGACACATACTTTTTTTTATTCCGTGATCGTCTCCGTCATTGTCAACCGATAGAGGTCCACTACTGGACAAAGGACTCTTGTAGGGATTAAGGGATTTTATTAGGGACCACACGCCACGGCCTTGCGCCGCCTGAATCCAGCGGCTCCCTGCAAATCGCATGCTGCCGACCGCGAAAGCTCTTGCGAATCTAGATACTAATTTATCAATAACACCAGAACGACTGAACGGATCTGGATGAAATTTGGCACAGAGATAGATTATAGACTAGAATAACCTTTTTATCCCGATTAGAGTTCCCGCGGGAACAAAAACCTCCCGCAGACATCAGCTATAGTTTCACATAAAACTTCATTAATTGCGTGGCTGAGTTGGCGCTTTCAAGTTTCTTACTATTTGGGAATTCAGATAGGTTTATTAGATGCAACTGGCCTTTTACAGGTACAAACCAAGAAATAAAAAGAAACATGAACAAAATGAGGACGATCTCCCGTGGCCCAAACTACTGAATTCGGAAACCGGGAGGGGTGTTCTGAGGAAAAGAATAAAGGACAAACTCGAAGATCACGTGAACCACCTGGCCAATACGATTATACACAAAATTAGAGATATGAGACGCAGTGAGGGATTTGCTTATCACGATAATATGAACAGCGAAGGTGGTGATGTAGACGACTTTAATACCAACCTTCGAGCGTTTGACAACGTTAACAAAGATGGAGTAGGTAATGATAATGATTTACGCAGACAACTCAAAGATGATGGAGTCAATGAAAATCGTAGACAAATCCGTTTGCAAAGCATTGTCAATGAATTACATGGGACCAATCAAACCAGGAGGACAGCGATGGATCCAGAAAAAGAGATTTTGTTCCACTACGCGTTCCCCGTTGATATGAAGATTGAAGGGTTTTTACAAGCGCCTGCGATATAAATTCTTGATTTGTTAAATAAAGATAGACTCGATAATTTCATACTTTTTACTAATATTGTAAATGCGAAAGTGTGTGTTTTTGTTTGTTTGTTGATTTGTCCTTCAAACACGTCGCAACAGGGAGATCGACGTGATTTTTTGCACGGGTATTATTGTACCTGGTGAGTGACATATGCTATTTATCCAGGAAAATTAAGGAGTTGCCACGGCAATTAAAAAAACTTAAAGCTCGCGGATGAAGTCGCGGGCATCAGTTAGTGTACTGATAATAATTCATAATTCACATTGTAATGTAAAGGCGGCGTATGAATGGTGACGTCACGTCCGCCCGCGGCCGCCGCCCGCCCTGATGTTGTTATAATTGCTGAAACGCCCGAGTTTTATTTCGTTTTCAGCTTTGCCAGCATCTGCTGTTGCCGCTGTAATAAAAACGACGATATTGTTGTTTTTGCTGTCTACTTCGTTACGTGTTTAATGAGTTAGTTAGCTAACTGAATGCTGTCAAACGTTCAACAGTTAGTTCTGTGTCTATAGCATTTGCTGCTTCTTAACTAAGGTTGATGAGGTTATTATACAATGGATTAGGTAAATATTATTGAGGAATGCGCGGCCCACAAGTCAGTGTAATAATTTGTTACATTACGTTTGTTCTATTTGTATTTACGAGTGTAAATACTCGTACAATATTTTAAAGACAAGAAATCTTGTCTAACATGATTAACTTATACATTAATGCAAACAGTCTTGTAACTCACAAATCGTATGCAATTCACGGAAGATCAGTGCACTTACTCCGAGTTTTTACATTGCAAATACGATTGATCAACGTGAGAGCTCACCTCACCAAGTGTAAGCGAACGTTAAAGTAAAATGAACCTTAACTGTTTAGAGCTCATTTCATCATTTCGTGTATTTATTCACAGCCAGCGCTCCAAACGCTGAATTTGTGACTTTAAACCAAGAGCTTTTGGGTCCATTTTACTTTGACTGTTCGCTTACACTTGGCGAGGTGAGTTCTCACGTCGATCAACCGTATTTGCAATGTAAAAACTCAGAGTAAGCTTACAGCGCTGTATCCTAACAGGTATAGCACATGGTGAGTGGAGACCATTTTGAGGATCAAGTCTCATTTCGCCATTTTTCTTCTATAAAAAATCTGTTTTGTCTTACACACCAGTAGGTATAAGATAAAAGAGACTTTATAAATATACTAGCGGATGCCCGCGATTTCGTCTGTGCGGTTTGAGGTTTTTTGGTTCCCGCGGGAACTCTTTAATTTTCCGGGATAAAAAGTAGCCTATTAGTAAGATTAGTAAGATAAGCCTATTAGTAAGATATCCCTGATGTATAAAGATTTCTTTCTCTCTTTCTTTCTTTCTTTCAAATCTTAGTTATGTAAGTTACATACATACTCTACTTACGTAAATACTAAGAAGTGAAATTGCAGCCTAAAGGTACGTCTTACTGGGAATCTGGGAACGAAATGCCAAAAAATGCAGACGTAGACACACGTAGCAAACACTACGTTACGAAAATAGGTAATTTTACTCACGTAGAACTTATTATAAAACATAATATAATAAGTTGGTCCCTCTACCACCTGTTCGGAAAGCAGATTCTACTTAGAAAAGCCGATTATTAGCACAAAAGGTGCTCGTCAGCTGTTTTAAAAAACAGTTGTAAAGTGGAGTGGTACAATATTATGTTGAAATTAATTAAGAAGATAGAGGATATGGAGAGATAAATTAAATAATAAATTTTCGTTTCGCGATTTATTTTTACGTGCATACAACTCAAACTCAAATATATTTATTTCATATAGGTCATACAGTTGTCTTATGATATAGGTACGTCTAATTTCTACTCTAAGTTAAATAGTAAAAGAAACTAGTGGAAGTTTGGGAAAATAGATTTTCATGAAAAGAGTTGGCAAGAAACTCTTTAAAACGATATTTTCGCATTCAGCATATCTTTAGTCAAACTTATCTACTTACTGCTTTAAAATCCATAATCAATTTTCCGCTTACTTTAACTGGACATCTCGAATCTATAAAACTCAAATAGCCAACGAAATCGGTGACAACAATTGTAAGAGAGAAACGGGCAGAAACATCTAAAGATGGGCGTAGACATGAAATCATACTTATATTATATGTAAATGCGAAAGTGTGTTTGTTTGATGGTTTGTCCTTCAATCACGCTGCAACGGAACGACGTGATTTTTTGCATGCGTATAGTTGAGGAGTAACATAGGCTTTTTATTCTGGAAAATTAAGGATTACGCTGGTACTCGTTAATTTTCTGGAATCAAAAAACCTAAACCACGAAGTCGCGGGCATCAGTCTATCATCATTTTATGGCACACGCCGAGCACACAGCGGTGCCACCTGTCCAAACCGTAACGCCACAGTTGTACCAACAACAGCGCAACAACACATCAAAATACAACGTACAGAAACGTTGGGTGACTGGTAACACAAAAGATTTTATTATAAACTAGCTTATGCCTTCGACTTCGTCCGCGTGGACTACAAAAATTTCAAACTCCTATTTTACCACCTTAGGGGTTGAATTATCAAAAACCATTTCTAAGTGGGTGTCTACGTCGTAGTAACGGGTGTTTACGTCGTAGTAGCTATCAACATGCCAAATTTCAGGCCGATACGTCCAGTGGTTCGAGCTGTGCGTTGATAGATCTGTCAGTCTGCAGTCATTTACCTCTTAATTAGTTAGCCCTTGACTGCGATCTCACCTGATGGTAAGTGATGATGCAGTCTAAGATGGTAGCGGGCTAACCTGTTAGGGGCATGGTAGTTGTATTAAACCCATACCCCTTCGGTTTCTACACGGCATCGTACCGGGACGCTAAATCGCTTGGCGGTGCGTCTTTGCCGGTAGGGTGGTAACTAGCCACGGCTGAAGCCTCCCACCAGGCCAGACCAGGGAAAATTCAGAAATTATAAATTACTAATTTGACCCTGCCGGGGATCGAACCCAGGACCTCCGCACCTTAAGGCAATAGCGCTACACACTGCGCCACGGAGGTCGTCAAAAGTGAAGTGCAGATTCCACACATCTTTGAGCCACATTTGGTACAAGCCACGGAAATTCCGTGTCCACCATAATACACAGCTTTAAGTCATTTGGCCTCATGACATTTGACCTTAAGTGCGCATTTGCGCAGGCTTCAGGTTAGTCGTGTGGTCAAATGACCTCAGTCATGTGGGACTGATGTTGTGAGTGGGGAAAATTTTGGCGTCCTTCCATTTTAATTAAGTATTTTGACTTAAGTCAAATTAACTTATCATCTATAGTGACCTTTAGTTCAATACGTCTTCTCGCATATTATCCTTCGAGTGGAAAGTCAAAGTTAGTCACACAACAATATACAAAGACGTGCATGAGTATACCTGTACTCGAAAACTGAAATATCGATATCATAATATTATGTGATTGTATCGCATGTGTTATCGATATTTCAGTACTTCACGTGACGTCATTAGTCACTAAGTACTATGAACGTAAATTCTAATGCAATTTTGCATGGATGCTGGCTTAATGAGTTGGTACTGTCGCCACCAGAAATCCATAATTTATTTATTTAAGGTTTAATATATCTTCCATGCCATAACAGGTTAGCCCGCTATCATGGTAGACTGCATCATCACTTACCATCACGTGAGATTGCGGTCAAGGGCTAACTTGTAGTTGATAAAAAGTATTCTATCAGTAGACAGTCCAAGGAAAGAGTGGCAAAGTGCCACTCTTTCCTTGGACATCATATCTGTCGTCAAAACATTAAAATTGATTGAAAAAGAGAAAGAGAATCCTTAAAAAAGTTCTCTTTAGAAAAGAACCTTGTTGAATCTCACAGAATCTTCATAATGGTAGGTATCTAGAATTATTTAGTTAGTATTAGTAGGTATTTTAAAAACGTCCAACCACCTGAACCGTTTTTAAAAGTTCTCAATGCACGTTGCACCTCGCATTATCTTTAGAGCTTATGTTGCTTTATTAAAGGTATCAGAAAATGCAAAGTTTAAAGTGAAACACTTTTGCTGGCGACTGTACACGTAATATCAGTTTCGTATACTTAATGCGCCCACCTGTGTCCTGTAACGATGTATTGCTGGACCGAAAAATGGCTGCCATTACACTTGCCCATATATCTATACTTCTATACTATAATACTTCTATATTATAATAATATTATAAATGGGAAAGTTTGGATGTATGGATGGATGGATGTTTGTTACTCAATCACACCAAAACGGCTGAACGGATTTGGATGAAATTTGGCACAGAGATAGATTATAGTCTGGAATAACACATAGGCAACACACTTTTTATCCCGGAAAATTAAAGAGTTCCTGCGGGAACCAAAAAACCGCAAACCACGCAGACGTAGTCGTGGGCATCAGCTAGTACAATAATATTATGTCATCGTTATCATCACATCAATCTATTGACGGCTCTCTACTAAGCATAACTCTCCTCTCGGAATGAGCAGAGTCTAGCCATAGTCCACCAAGCTGGTAAAGTGTGGATTTGTCGACTTCACACACCCCTGAAAATATTATGAAGTATTCTTAGGCATGCAGGATTTCTCACGAGACTTCCTACATTTGATTTCATAAGAAGTAAGTTTTTCTGGCAAGATTTTCTCAGTACTAGCCTATAGTTAAATAGTTGGCGGTGTTTCAACCCCGTGCCTCGGAGATCACGTTAAGCCGTCGGTCCTGCGCTTACCTCTCGCTGGTCGTGTCGGATTTTCCGTCCATCGGGCTATGAGAGTAAAGGAACAGAGAGTGCACCTGTGTATGCGCACACACTTGTGCACTATAATATCTCCCGTGCAAATTACTCTCTCTGGAAATAAGCCGCCGTGGCCGAAATTCGGTCAGGAGGACATTATTTTCTATTTATATTTGATTTCTTAAAACGCTTAGACCTCTTAAACTAAAAAAAACTAAAACAGTCTAAAAAATTATGGATAGAATCAGGAGTTACTTTGCAGAATTTCATGATTTAGCAACAAAATTGTCCAATTATAAAGAAATCAATTTTTCAGTCTGCTACAAAGTAAATGTTCTTACAAAAATTTACTATTAATTTGTTGTACATTTAAAAATGTTAAAGTGCGATAAAAAGAATCGTCAAGTCCAGAACTCGGGGCTGTAAAAGCAAAAATTCGCACCCCATAAACGCTTCGCATGAAAAACAAAGTCGCCCCGCGCCGCCCAACAGTTTTCATTAAAAAATCACTTTCAGAGCAAACGTACAGAGTTCCCGCCCTCAGTTTGCGAACGAGCGCGCTGGAAGGCGGACGCCATTGCCATTTCCCGCGTGTCAAATAGACATCGCGTTCGGAAACACCAAAAAAAATACGTTTGGAAATTTTGTGTTTATTCCGAGTATTATTTGTTATTTATTTGTGATAATCTGTGATTTCTTTGAGTGAGTGGAGTGGGCAATAAAGCCGGGAGCGAAGCCGGTAGCTGTCAGCTGTCAAAAACGTTGAGGTAAGCGCGATGAGATTTATTAGCGCGTTATAAATTAAAGGGATGTGTTTTGTGTTCATTATTTTCTTTTCAGGTGAAAACTATACACTAAACGTATGTAATTTTTTCCTAAGTTACGAGTAGGTATATCATTTTTACTCGATTGCGTTCATCAGTCAGTATAAGTACTTATATTATAATACGTGTTTGTTCCTTTCCACAAATCTTAAGATACATTCTTTACCTAAAACGTAAGATTTAGGAACTCTACATTAACTTATTTGACATTCTTTGGAATTAAAATTTATCAATATAATTATTATTCTATTATATCTTTTAGGCCAACCAGAGATTGTATTCTTATGTTATTTAGAGATTTTTGTCCTGTCGTCTAGTGTGCACGCTCCATAATAATTATAAAAGTGAATGAAGCAGAATACGTCAGTCAGAAAAAAAAAAATGTAGGGTGATTTCGCTCTAAGGGCGAAAACATACAGGTGATACTTCAGCACGTTTCGTTCTGCCGCGCTAGTGTGTGCAGCTCCATATAAAAGTGCACGCGCGGACTTGTCTGTCAGACAAAAATATTTTATCCGTAGTGTATTTTCATCTTAATGGTACTACTACCTAAAGGGTTCCGGAACAAAAGGAAATTGTGCAAAATTTCGCACTCCTGGCAAGAGAAAAGTCCCTGATATTATCAGCAAAAAGGTTATTAGATTTAATAGAACGCCACCTGCGACGCAGCTGCGCCGATGTAGCGCCGTTAAACTTTTTACTTTTTAACGGCGCCCGGTTGCGTTGAATACCTACTTGCTTTTCTAAACGTTACTTTCTTGTTTTTTGTAGCTTTCAGTTTCGACTGAAATACCTATTATAGTCCAACAAAACTAGTCGCTAGTATACATACAAAAAATAAAAAATAAACAGGCATAAAAATTAGTTTCAATTTTGGCCACTTGGCCAGATAAGTTAGTGGGACTGTAACTAGTCTATTCTATAGTCTGTAACTAGCCAGATTCTAGGCAGGTGGAATTCCATACATTGGACGATATATAAAACTTAAAATGCACGGTAAAAATGTGAAGACAAAAGTTATCCAGTGTCCTAGTTTACAATGACTAACTTTTAAATTGCAAATCTATAGAAAATCTATATTATCTTTATAAAAGCGAAATACCACACGCACGGACTAATAAAGATATCACAGGAACTATAAAGCATACAAACTTGCAATTTTGAAAATAGGTTCTTTCTATGGCGTAGGCATTAGTAAAGAAACGGTTTTGAGAAAAATCACCTATAATGGGGTAAAATAGAAGGTTGTATAAATAAGTCCTGTGTTTTTGAAGTTAGAGACATGGAAATTGGCAATTAAGTTACTAGTTTTAAGTTATATAAACTTGTACAAGCAATTTTACGAAAATACACCCCAAAGGGTGTGAAATAGAGGTGGGTAGGTTACATACATACATATCCTTAATCGGTTTCTAAACAGCATCGTACCGGAACGCTAAATCGCTTGGCCGCACGTCTTTGCCGGCAAGGTAATAATGGTATAACAAGCCACATCAAAGCCTCCCACCAGACCAGACCAGGGAAAATTCAGAAATTATAAATTCCTAAATTGACCTTACCGGGGATCGAACCGAAGACCTCCGCAAGATAAGACAACAGCGTTCAACACTGCGCCAGGGACGTCGTCTAACGTTGGGTTGGCCAAAGTATTAAAACCCCGTTGTTTCTACGGCGTAAGGTGTGATTCAGTGCTTTCCAATGTTGGGCTATAGAGGTTCCAGGCTTGTATCAGGTGGTAGTTATACCTACAAGTGAAACGTTATTAGTCTCCTTGCGGCGACACCTGGGCGCCGATATCAATTCATTCCGCCGACACGCCTCGCCTTACGGCTCGGGGATTTTTATTGTTTTCATTTTCATATTTCTCCACGTGCAGCACTTTTTAGGGGTCTATATAACTTTTAATATTACTAGCTTTGGCCTGCAGCTTGACGTTAAGTTCGATTTTCGTACTTTCAAAGCCCTATTACCCCCTAAGCCTCTAAGGGCTTGAATTTTAAATAAATAAACAAATAAATCGTTCATTTGCTTGAAACATTGTACAATTAAGATGACAAAGACTAAATTTATTACGACTGTACTCCAAAAAGTTAGAAATGTATGCTTAATAAAAATTCTTTCCAAAAAACCGACTTCCAACGCCACTGTAAAGTAATAATTAATTTTTATTTCTACCCACTCTGTTGAAGTCGGGCGGGTATAACAAGGATAAGCAAAGTTGACGCATCAGGCTACAGTGGCGTTGGAAGACGGTTTTTTGGAAAGAATTTTTATTTTTAACTATTTAGTGTCAAGTTTGAGGATTTGGAGTCAGAATTTATTATGGGACCACCTCGAGAGCTTCCTCTAAAGACTTCCTCGAAAATAAGTGCCGAATTGAGAACTTCCTCCTTTTTTGGAAGTCTGTTAAAAATCGAATGCTAATAGGAGCCCTGCATTAGCGGTGTACAATAAAAGTGTAATCATTCATTCATTTAAGGATAATACGTTATCTGTAGATAGATAGACGAGTGCAATACCTAAAGTAGTGAGTTGTAAATGTTGTCACTTTTGCAACTTTGAACTGCCCGCATGCAGGTCCCGCATCATCATTTATCTCCTCAGGCCCGCATTACAAGTTCAAATATCAATCTTTTCCATTGCATAATTATTACATGACAAAGTGGTTGTGGTCCAGTTAATATGTAATAAAAAATATGGATGGTATAATAACAGTTTATATTGTACCTACTAGATGATGCCTGCGACTTCGTCCGCGTGGATTAAGTTTTTTCAATTCCCGCGGGAACTCCTTAATTTTCCGGGATAAAAAGTAGTCTATATCCTTCCCCGAGATAAAACCTATCCTTTTACCAAATTTCATCAAAATCGGTTGAACAGATAATTTTATTGATTCCCGCGGGAACTCTTAAATTTTCCGGGATAAAATGTAGCCTATGTCCTTCCCCAGGATACAACCTATCCCTGTACCAAACATCAAAATCAATTGAACAGATGGGCCGTGAAAGCGTAGCATACAGACAGACAGACAGATGCGAAAGTGTGTCTGTCTTTCACACACTTTCGCATTTATAATATTTGTATGGATACCTACTTATTGGGCCTTTTTTTGGCGTTTTTAGAGTCCCGTCATCCCGTGCCTCAAGAGGAAAAAAGGAACTTTTATAGGATCACTTCGTCTTCATTTTTCTCGGGAACGCGTGAGGCATCAAGTTGAATTTAATATCAAATACTTAGGTCTACGATCCCTTGGACCTGTAAAAATCAAGATTCTAATTCAACGCAATCAAAAGATACGGCCATTTATGCCGCATATTTTGCATACTTTGACAATCGACAATAAATCAAATCCTATAGGGTACATTCCGTTGACCTAGAATCATGAAATTTGGCAAGAAGTCTTAAAGAGTTCAAAATCTGACAAATCACACAGCACAAATTTCAAAATCGTTAATGAGGGTTCCGTATTCATAGGGTGTCGAATTGTTTGGGATTAAACATCACTTAGGGTAGGTAATCACTTTGTTCAAACGGTGAAGGAAAACATCGTGAGTAAACCTGTAGGTATGCCCGAGAGTTCTTCATAATATTCTCGAAGGTGTGTGCGAATCTGGCAATCCGCACGTGGCCAGCGTGGTGGACTTTGGCCAAACCATTCTCATTCCGAGAGGAGACTCGTGCTCAGTAGTGAGCCGGCAATGGGTACCTAATATAATGAGGCCCTATTTACATGGCGACCCTGCCAGTCGCCATGTAATGTTGGGATCAAATTTTAAAACAAGCTTCTCGTGTGGAAGTTGGTATGAATTACATAGTTGTGACGTCATCAAATTTTAAGGCTCTTTTTATCTTTAATCGATAGTTTAAAATATCTATCAAACTTAAAAACTAACAGAAGATGTTAATTTAAAGTAGTTTAAACTTTTAAAGTAAGAAATAATTTATTTTTGACATAGGTATCATCCCAATAGGCATGATGACAGTAACAAAGAATCAATGAAATTATAAATTTATCTAATAAAATTGGATTCATGGATTATAAAAAACTTTTTTTTTTCCTATTTAGAGTAAGATTGCTATTTATTTTGATAAAATAAAACTATAAAATACAGCAACCCGCCATATTGGTTAAAACACCAATGAAGCGACAATGACGTCACAATTATTTTCGAACTTTGACAATCACACTATTGTTTACTGCACACTGCACAGAGTACTTTGTTAAAAATAATAGTGACGTCACAAACGACGCCATGACACCGCCGAACGTTTTGGCGTGAATTTTAAAATTTAAATTTCAAATGCCAATTTCATCTACCAAACCTTATTTTTCTGTTGAAATAAGATATTTTTTCGAAATAGTAGAAACTTCCGAACATAATCTGACCATTTTTCAAAATCAGTCATCATGCCTATTGTCTCTCTATTCTACATTAGCGACAAAGACGCTAAAATTAAAATTCAAACACAACAGCTGCGCAAGCGAGGCGCGCGTGCGTCGTGTTTGCGAACATTATTTTTACTTAAACAAGTGTTATAACCCGGTGTGACACAATACCCCTGGGCCATTGTTCGGTTGTGTTTTTGTTTTAACAGTTGACGAAATAATTTGGTGAAGCGAAACTCTGGTGAAATCTTTAAGTTTTGACTCAATATAGGTATATGGTATGATTTCGAGCGCCTTTGTTTTTCCTTTCTTTAAAGCGCAATTTGCTATTCCAAGAAGTAAAACATACATTCTACACTTGAAATAAGTGATATTTTACCTATAAAAATAATAGAATACAACAATCTCCTATATAAATTTATATATTTTTATAGAAATCCATACTAATATTATAATACTAAAGTCAGTTTGTTTGTTGGTTGGCTGGTTTCTTGGACTGCCTGAAAAAAGGAGTATATTGTTTTCAGGGTTCATGTATGTATGTATGTGAGTTTGTATATTCCACCATAACTTCTATACGCCTGAACCGATTTTGACAAATGATATATCGTTAGAATCCCTAGCTTATTCCGGGTGACATAGGCTAGTAAAATTTTTGAAAAAATTGATGGGGTGACCATGGTCCCGCATTAAAGACTAAAGTTGAAAAAAAAAATTCGAAAATAAGATTAACTATAATATAATCATCATCTAGGAAATGATGAGTAGATTCCAAAAATATATAACAGTAACACTATAGTTCAATATCCAGTGATTCACAAAAAATATCATTTAATAAAAATGTGAATAAGATTCCAAAGGTAATTCAATACGGGCTACGGCAGGGCAGTCGTATTTTTTAATAATTTTAATTGCAGTGGTATATGTTTGATATACCCACCTTTAATTCCAGAAAAATAAACAGTTCCTGTGGGATAGTATGCTCATTTTCTCGCATTTGTTCTTTAATTAGGCGGCAACGGAGTTACAGATTGACGTGATTTTTTGCACAGGTGTAGTTGAGGAGCTGTAAATTGATATAGGTAACGTTTTATCCCGTAAGCAACAGTTCCTGGGGGATATTGGTATGCTACTTGAAAACACATTTGTCCTTCACTTACGGTAACAGAGTTAAATAGTTAAATATCGACGTCATTATTGTTAAGAACCTGGAAAGTGACTTACGCTACCTTTTTGTTCAGGGAATAATTAACGGTTCCTGTGGGATATCATGCTGATTTTCATTATCATTCATTCATACGGCAACGGAGTAATACATCAACGTGATTTTTGTTTAGGACCTGGAGAGTGACAGGCTCCTTTTTGTCCCAGAAAAACTAAAAGTTGGATATCATGCTGATGTTTACGCATTTTTCCTTCAATCATAATTAATTACTTATAGTAATTGTTCCCTTGAGCCACGCGAGCGAAGCCGCGGGTTATTAGCTAGTTTTCTATAAAAATAATAGTTTAAAACAAACCTAGAACATCTTCAGAATTTCGTATATATATATATATATATATATATATATATATATATATATATATATATATATATATATTTCGTATGTATATATGTTCAGGTATATATATATATACAAATATATTGTATACTATAATGTAGATTACTAAATAATGCCCGTGACTTCATCCGTAGTTTAAGCACAAGGGCTTTGATTTCCGCGGGAAATCACTGATTTTCCGGGATAGCCTAAGTCCTTTCCCGGGATATTATCTACCTCTATACAAAATTTCATGCTTGAATAGATGGACCGCTAAAGCGACAGACAGACTGACACACTTTCGTATTTATAATATTAGTATGGGATTGTTTAAATTGTAAAAACCATCGAGTTTCTTGTTGGTTCTTCATAGGACCAATCTCATTCCGACCCAGTGGTAGATTAACTTGACGTTTCAAAATGTTATTTTGTACTTTTGGCTTGCTTTCGGGAAGGTATCAATTAAACACAGAGTCTACTTTGCAAGCTATATTCCAACTGACAACGCGGCGCGCGGATCGCAGTCCGCTAGATTTTTTGAAGTACCTACATACTAATATAACATCCCTCCGCCAATATTTTGAAAATTAGGGACCCTTATCAACTAACAAGAATACAATTAAAAATATTTCCTATAGTCAAAATGTTTACGAGGCCTCTGAGCTCGAGGCGTTTGAGTCTTATCTGGTATGACCTGGGCTGAAGGTGGTGATGAGCGCGACGGCCCCGGAACGGGTTCGGCGGCCACCTGGGTCGTTAGTTCATCCGGTGCCCCGGGGCAGTCTGTCTGTATTAGCGCCGGTGCACCAACCGAAGTCTGCAGTTGTTGGCCTGAGCTGTGCGACTTCAGGAGCACAGGCGGTAAAACAGTGCATGGAGTTGGGGCATTGTTGTCTCGCTCAGAATCCGATGCTACGTTTGTCTGGTTTACCACCGGCATTCCTTTCCTCCCCTCAAATTTGCAAATTTGATTTTTGTGTCTTTTTATCTGAACCTTACTGTCCACTAAACAAACTAAATATAGGGATCGACCAATTTTTTTTTCAATAACACCCTTAGCCCAAGCATCGTGCTGTTTCTGATATGTTTTTACTAATACAATCTCACCCTCCACAAAGTCTATGTTCCTCTTGCCACCGTAATTTCTAATTTGTGAACACTGATTGTCTTTTACAATTTCGGCTAACTCACGGTCGGGTGGCGATGATGGCCGCACAGGAGGTTTTAGCAAGTCTAATCTACAACGTAAATTTTTACCAAATAACATTTCGGCAGGTGACCGATTTGTGGTGGAATGTGTAGAATTGCGATAGTGAAACAAAAACTCATTCAATTTATTATTAATCTCTTTTTTAGACGTGCCTGATAAAATAATACCCTTCAAAGCCTTTTTAATGATTTTAACAAAACTTTCTGCCTGGCCATTGCTTGCAGGGTGATAAGTAGGTGAAGTTAAATGTGAAATACCATTAAAACTACAGAAATTTTTAAATTCGGACGATGTAAAAGAGCTTCCGTTGTCACTGCAAATCGTATTAAATAATCCAAATCTAGACATTGTTTCGCTTAATTTTTCTATAACTACTCTAGAACTATACCCATTACTCACATCAAAAACTTCCACCCATTTAGAGTAAGCATCAACCACTATCAGATAGACCCTACCACTAAACGGGCCTAAAAAGTCCACATGAACTCGGAACCAAGGTTCCGGCGGGTACGGCCACGGAGTGAGAGGTGCGCGCGGCGGGGCGGCCCGAAGCTGCGTACACACCTCACATGCCGCTACTGCATCCTCTAAACTCGCCGACATTTTCGGCCACCAAAACCGCATTCTTGCCGAAGCCTTCATTTTAGCTACACCCAAATGACCCGCGTGTAACTCCTTTACTACTGCGCCCTGAATTCGTTCGGGTATTACAAGCTTAGCACCTCTCATTACGCATCCGTTTTCGACCGACAATTCATACCGACAATTAAAATAAGGCTTAAGTTTACTGTCCATTACTTTCCTAGGCCAACTATTCAAAACATAATTAATAACTTGGGCTAATGTTTCATCTGATTTCGTACACTGTTGCACATCTTTAAAAATTGCCGGCATTGAATTTGAATCCCAAATATAATGGCAATAAGAGCTATAATCGATTGCGCTACTTTCACTTCGAATCTGTTTACTTTGATTCGTATAATATCGTGTACTTATGCCCGACGGCGGCGGTGACTCACCGTCACCGCTGACAGTGGAGCGGCTTAGATAATCGGCCGAGTTATTTGCACTAGTAACGTACTCGATATTATAATTGTAGGCTGCTAAAAACAATGCGTACCTTTGTAACCGGTTTGCTGTAATTTCAGGTATGCCCCGGCCCGGCTGAAAAATAGCCAATAATGGCTTATGGTCGGTCCTCAATATGAACGGCTCTGCTCTGCCATATAAATATTGATGGAACCGCCGCACGCCGAATATAATTGCAGTAGCTTCTTTTTGTATTTGACTGTAATTTTTCTCGGCTGCACTTAAAGCCCTAGACACATACGACACGGGTCGTTCCTCGCCACTGTTTTCTATCTGCGATAATACTGCACTAGACGCACTTCCTTTCTTAGCACTATTCACTTGTCTCCCTTGCGACGACCCCGGTTGGGCCGTTACCTTGTGAACCTCGACGAAAGGCGATAAGGCTAAATCTTGTGTTGGTTGTGTCGGCACGGCTGCTTGCCGAGCTCCCTCGCTAGCACAATGCACACTTTCCGCCAGCTGCAAGGTTTTCTCCATCGTAAGCCCTTCCAGAGGCTTCTCGAAGAGTCGCTCCCGAACTTTTCCATTCAACATTCCAAGGACGAACCGGTCGCGCAGCATCTCATTCAGAATTGTGGTCGGAAAACTGCAATCCTTCGCTAATCCACGGACTCGGGCGGCCCACTCGCTTAACGACTCACTATTCCCTTGATGGGCACTGTGAAATTTATAACGCTCTGCAAATCCACATTTTTTCGCTTTGAAATGTCCATCGAGTAGGGATACAACTTGCACGTACGAAAGGGAAGAAACTTCATCGGGTAATGCTAAATCCCTTATGAGTTTATAAGTGGTTTCGGCAAAACTGCTTAGTAAAATTGCCCGCCGTTTGGTTCCCGACTTGTCGACGTCATCGCTGATTTCGTTCGCTAGGAACCATTGTTCAATGCGACCTTTATATAACTCCCATTCTTGTGTTTCATGGTTAAATACCGTTAACAAGCCCACCGACACTTTATCCATATTCACACGCGTTAGGTGACTCGTCGCCAACTGTTATTTTGTACTTTTGGCTTGCTTTCGGGAAGGTATCAATTAAACACAGAGTCTACTTTGCAAGCTATATTCCAACTGACAACGCGGCGCGCGGATCGCAGTCCGCTAGATTTTTTGAAGTACCTACATACTAATATAACACAAAAGCACCTGTAAAAGTTTATTTGAATAAAAACATTTGAATTTGAAAAGGCTTTGCTGAGGACGATATTTCACCCATTTTACCAACATAACAGTCGCCAGCGGTCTATAGTTACACTCAACAGGGGCCATACTTACTGCCAACGCTTAAGAGGATATGAACGGGAAACTTTGTGAATAGGTATTGAACAATTATATTGCCGTCACGCTGCACCCCGAAAATAATTCCTTATCACCCGATAGGGACTACTGCAGCTTGGACCGATAATACCTATGAAAAAAAAAACATACGCGCCGAATTGAGAATCTCCTCCTTTTTTGGAAGTCGGTTAAAAACAGTGGAATTCTTACTCTCGTATTTTTCTGTTTCCTCCTCCAAAACAGAACCGATACTTTTTTTTTTCAAGAATAATTTAAGCAAGACTCAGGCTATGCCGGTATGTTTTTCTTTTTTTTATTATATCCGCCATATTTATTTGCGGGATGTCTGATGATGGCGCGAAAACTGAGCCATTTTTTGCAACTTTTGAAGGTTTCTTGCTCTTAAAATTATTAATTTATCGAAAGAAGCTAAACATAGGAACATGGCACGGACACATGGATTTTATGGTGCAAAAATATTTTCTCCATTGTAATTATCCGCGGAGGAAACAGACAAATCTTTTTGTATGGAGAAACCGCCGGGAGAATTCCTCTTAAAGCCATATTGTTTCATTATTGTTGACATTCGGGTTTTGGAGTTATAATCCTTACTGTAGGAAAGTCAAGGTACGTGACATCAAACTGTCATTTTGAGTAAAATTGCTTTAAGCGTTGGCGGTATGGCCCCAGAACAGCTGCGTGCAGTTGTCCAGATGCGAACTTCTGTTACCCTTTATAACGATCTCAAAAGCGTAACTATTCATAGCACAGAGAAACATCTAAAAATACACAAGCTTTATTAATATCAGAGTACATCTTTCTAGGTCTAATTAGAGAATTCTGTAAACACCATTATATGGAGGGAAAAACTTGGCTCGACTGTATTTGAGACTTTATATCAGTCAATCAAATCTTATCTTATCTTACTTCTTACTATCTTACTACTTACTACTTACTAATATTATATATATTATTATTATATTATTATAAATGCGAAAGTTTGGATGTATGGATGTCGGTATGGATGTATGGATGGATGTTTGTTACTCAATCACGCCCCAACGGCTGAACGGATCTGGATGAAATTTGGCACAGAGATAGATTATAGTCTGGAATAACACATAGGCTACTTTTTATACCGGAAAATTAAAGAATTCCCGCGGGAACCACTAAACCTCGATTCACGCGTACGAAGTCGCGGGCGTCAGCTAGTAATCAAATAAATATTATAAATGCGAAAGTTTGGATGGATGGATGTATGGATGTTTGTTACTCAATCTGCACGCCTCAACGGCTGAATGGATCTGGATGAAATTTGGCACAGAGATAGATTATAGTCTGAAATAACACATAGGCTACCTTTTATCCCGGAAAACGAAGGAGTTCCCGCGGGAACCGAAAAAGCTAATTCACGGGCATTATCTAGTCATAAATATACTACATGATCCACTACATCCATTTACCATCCATCCAAACTGTCGCATTTATAATATTAGTATAGACTAGCAGATGCCCATGACTTCGTCCGCGTCCGTGAAATAAGTTTTTTAAATTCCCACGGGAAATCCCTAATTTTTCGGTTTAATAGGTATTAGGTATAGCCTATGACACTCACAAATAATGTGGCTTTCTATTGGTACCTACCAGAATTTTCAAAATCGGTTCAGTAAATTCAGAGATTACCCCCTACAACCTCACAAACTCACAAACTTTACCTCATTATAAAATTAGTAGCTATATATATCCCGTTTTAGATGATAGGCGAATTTTCGCCTTCAAACATTCAAGAAAACGCGATAATACATTAGGTACTAGACGTTGTGAACGTACTACTTCAATCGTTCTAGTTATGATCAATACCCAGTTAGGCTATAAAGTAAATGAGACGGGCGTGCATTAAAAAAGGCATGGCCACCGGTCAGTGGCGGTAATGGGCCTCGATGTGTAAACGAAGATAAATCGCCTCGGCCCCAGCGGCGGCGTGCGGGCGCAGCCTTATATTTCACCGTGCGGGCCGGAGAGATAGCAAAACACTTCTAAATGAAACTTGGATGAAATAAACGCGGGATAGGAAATTTAAGAATAATTTATGAAATCACGTTCGACTAACTTTTGCGGGGCAAGGGGAGAGTGCCTTGTCATTTTTCTGCCCAATTATTGATACTATAGTGCATGAAAAAGTCGATCACTATGACAACTCTCTCTCTGAGTCGTATTTCGCATTACTGAGGGTCGTGACCCCTTTCCATTAACCACATAATGGTAGGAGTTTTCTTGGAATAATAATGCGGTGGGTTCCCGCGTCCTTCCGCAACACAATATCATAATTAATGGCGAAACTGGAATTTTTTGACCAGGTACAGAGATCTAGGTTGTATCTCAGGGAAGGACGTAGGCTACTTGTTAAAGAAAAATTAAAGAGTTCCGCGGGAATAAAATAGGTAAATAATAGCGGGACGAAGTCGCGGGCATAATCTAGTAACTTATTATTTACAAAAAACATAGGAAATTGCAACCCAACCGCCAACCCGCATTGGAGCAACCTGATGGTTCTAAGCTCTAAATCCCTCTCTCTTATGAGAGTGGAGGTCTGTGCCCAACAGTGGGACGTTAAAGGACTGTAGTGGTGGTAGACCAAATTGATAAAAATCAGAGTAAACATGTTATGTTCCATATTTCTCTGCTGTCGCTCCCGGAGCCCGCATGATCTGCCTACGCTGCGTCGCCCGCACTGATAGAGCGCGAGTTACGCCGACATTCCTCTGGATATCTCCTTCATTTTAGCTCAAGGTTGTGACTTCATATTTGTGCGGGAAATCTAGATTTTCTTGGTACAAAAACTATAGCTTAGTCGTGGCCTACTCGCTACTTTGTACATAGAACCAACTTTGTACTTAGGTACTCAGTGAATAAGGTTTTGCTTAGAAATATCACTTCAAGCCATTCCTCGCCATATTTTCTTTCACCGTTTGAAGCAAGTGATATTTGATTTCTTAAAAACGCATATAACTTCGAAAAGTTGGAGGGGCGTGCCCGGGGATCGAACCCGCGACCCCGTACATGAGGTTGGGTGTTTTACCACTAGGCTATCACCGCACTAACTATTTAATATATTGCGTCGTGATTGAAGCACAAACTTTCGCATTTATAATATTGGTAGAATAATAATAATAATAATATAACTGCCATGCCCCTAACAGGTTAGCCCGCTACCATCTTAGACTGCATCATCACTTACCATCAGGTGAGATCGCAGTCAAGGGCTAGCTTGTAGTGGATAAAAAAAAAAAAAAAAAAATGTCTTCCCGACCGAATTTCGGCAGCAGTGGCCAATCTCTAGACAGATTGGTCATCTGCGCGGGAGATATTATAGTGCACAATTGTGTGCACATACACAGGTGCACTCTCTGTTCCTCTACTCTCATAGCCCGATGGGACGGAAAATCTGACACGACCGGAGATAAATCAGGCGCAGGACCGACGGTTTTACGTGCTCTCCGAGACACAAGGGTGACGGCAACTTCCTAACTCCAGGCTAGTACTGAGAATTTCTGATCAGAAAACCCCAATACTTTTTATAGCCCAACCCGGGATTCGAACCCGTGTCCTCGGCGGCAGTCGAACATGCTAACAACTAGGACAAAGAGGCAGTAACAACGAGGTATTGATAGAATAGGTATATTATAATTTACCCCCGATCTTTGTCTGAATTTCGTCACATTCCGTTGGTGAAGTCCTTCCATCGTGAATGAGTTGGGTAGTAAGCAAACATTATTCGGTCAGATCTGTCACCCGCACGTATGTAGGAGGTACTTAGAGAGCTAAAGTTTAATTGAACCCAGCCACTAACTGCTGATCGACCACAATTTAGTGGGTTTACGATTCGACTGGCACTGTAGTTCAAATCAGAGGGACGAGTGGCCTAGTGAGGGACGAGTGGCCCAGACTGTTGTGATAACGCATATCAGTCGATTGGGATTGTTGAGCAACGTTGACTCAAGACGATAACTGGATGGGTGACCGAATCCGGACGGCCGAATTTGGCCTTTTCGTTTCCTCCGTGCCTCGGAGAGCATGTTAAGCTTTCGGTCCCGGTTATTATCACCAACATCTGATAACAATCGTTAGAAACATAGGATCTGAAATAGTTGGAAGGACCCACCGCATTATTATCCCAAGAAAATCTCTGCTATTATGTGATTAATGGAAAGGGGTCACGACCCTCAGTAATGGAGAATACGAAGCACAGAGAGAGAGTGTAGATAAAATCTTTAGTTCACAGGCATATAAAAGGCACAAGCCTGGTTCGATTCCAGGTTGCGTAAGGTAGCGATGGATAGCCTAAGTAAAGACTTTGCCTCCTAGAAGGAGGTGCTGATTCAATTCCCGGAGAGCTGGACTTCATAACTTTTCTAAGTTAAGTGCATAAAATATGTTTTTAAAGCTTAAAATCTCACTTTTTTTTAATCCACTACAAGCTAGCCCTTGACTGCGATCTCACCTGATGGTAAGATGGTAGCGGGCTAACCTGTTAGGGGCATGGCAGTTATATTAAACCCATACCCCTTCGGTTTCTACACGGCATCGTACCGGAACGCTAAATCGCTTGGCGGCACGTCTTTGCCGGTAGGGTGGTAACTAGCCACGGCCGAAGCCTCCCACCAGGCCAGACCAGGGGAAATTCTGAAATTATAAATTCCCAAAATTGACCCTGCCGGGGATCGAACCCGGGACATTCCGCACGTTACGGCAACAGCGCTACACACTGCGCCACGGAGGTCGTCAAAAATAAAATAAAAACTAAACAGACTACTAACTAAACAGGCATAAAAATTAGTACAAATATATATATATATATATATATATATATATATATATATATATATATATATATAATGTGACTGTACAGTCGGTCATTACATACAACAGACTGCTATTGGCGCAAGAGATTTCAAGATATAATTTAATTTGCTTTTAACATCGTATAAATCCAAGTCCAACATGTTATCAACCAGCGGGAAGGGAAGGCGATGCGGGCCCGCGCCTGTTATCAACAAACAGTATGATGCAGGCGCTCTCATTGACAAACTACCCGCACTTTTGATTTCGTTCCACACAATATTATATTGTGCTAGCTGATGCCCGCGACTTTGTAGTTTGTACGCGTGAATTTCCACCTTCTCCTTAATATTTAACCGACTTCCAAAAAAGGAAGAGGTTCTTAATTCTGCGCTTATTTTTTTTTTGTGTATGTTACCGCATATCTCCGTGGTTTCTTAGCCGATTTGAAAGCTCTCGAGGTGGTCCCATACAAAATTCTGACTCCAAATCCTCAACCCTGACACTAAAAAAAGTTAAAAATAAAAATTCTTTCCAAAAAACCGACTTCGAACGCCACTGTAAAGTAAAAAATATTTTTTATTTCTACCCACTATGTAGAAGTCGGGCGGGTATGACGCACGTCATACCCGCCCGACTTCTACATAGTGGGTAGAAATAAAAATTATTTTTTACTTTACAGTGGCGTTGGAAGTCGGTTTTTTGGAAAGAATTTTTATTCGAGACAAAGGTAGTCTTTGTCCTTCCCCGGGACACAGCCTATGCCTGTACCAAATTTCACCAAAATCGGTTGAACAACAGATATGCAAGGGTTGTGAAAGTGTAGCAGACATATATATCTACAGAATACATTTACCCATCGATACTATATATTATATACTAATTATATAATGTAAATGCGGCACTTTGGATAGTCGAGGGCATCAGCTAGTGTAACATATGATATTATGATGTTATCTTATCTGATGATATGTTACTTTTTATCCCGGAAAATCGAAGAGTTCCCACGGGATATTTCACAAACTCGAAATTCACGCGGACCAAGACGCGTTAATTATCTAGTACACGTATATTTTACTGGGTAGGTACGTAGGTATATAGTAGGAATCATGTAGACGTCGTCATCTCAACCGATAGAAGTCCACTGCTGGACGAACGTGTGTCCTGCATTGGATATCCCCTGAACACGGTCTTGTGCCGCTATAGCTTCCAACGACTCCCAGCTATCTTTACTTACTTAATATTATAAATGCGAAAGTTTGGATGGATGGATGGATGTATGGATGGATAGATGTTTGTTACTCAATCATGTCAGAATGGCTGAATGGATGTGGATGAAATTTGGCACAGAGATAGATTATGGTCTTGAATAAAACATAGGCTACTTTTTATCCCGGAAAATTAAGAAGTTCAACGGGAATCAAAAACTTAACCCACGCGGACGAAGTCGCGGGTATCAGCTAGTAATCTACTTGTATATTCGATATAATCCCGCTGCTATAACTAGCTATATAATCGCGTATGTTATGTATTTTAACCGCGTGTCGCACACAAATCCGCCGGCAATAACCGGGCTGTCAGACGCAGGTATAAGCCGAGCAAAAGTTTGATTAAAACCAAACCAATCAACTAAACTTCCAATATGTACCGACTACCGGCAAACATGTACCTCCAGCTCCCACCGGTAGTAATGCGAAAGCTGTGGGAACCTTTTAGGAGTTGTAAACGTTTTGCGAAATGAATTCTGTCGATTTAGACTGAAATAGCTTAATTTTAAGTTAAATAAATATTGAATGTTTATTGACCAACACAGCAAATTAACGACAAATGATAAATGATAATATTTTATGTTAAATACACTAGCTGATGCCCGCGACTTCGTCCGGGTGGTTTAAGTTTTATTGATTCCGGCGGGAACTTCTTAATTTTTCGGGATAAAAGTAGCCTATGTCACTGTCCCAGGTCCTCAACTATACCCATGCCAATCATGTCGATCCGTTGCTCCGTTGCGGCGTGATTGAAGGACAAACCAACAAACCAATAAACCTATAAACCAACAAACCTACAAACAAACACACTTTCACATTTATAATATTAGTATGATTTCATGTAGGACAACTTGTGTCACTTATGATACGTTATGACTCTACCACCGGTTCGGCAAGCTGATTCTGCTGAGAAGAGCCGGCAAGACGACGACCTCCGTGGCGCAGTGTGTAGCGCTGTTGCCTTAACGTGCGGAGGTCCCGGGTTCGATCCCCGGCACGGTCAATTTAGGAATTTATAATTTCTGAATTTTCTCTGGTCTGGCCTGGGAGGCTTCGGACGTGGCTAGTTACCACCCTACCGGCAAAGACGTGCCGCCAAGCGATTTAGCGTTCCGGTACGATGCCGTGTAGAAACCGAAGGGGTGTGGATTTAAAATAACTGCCATGCCCCTAACAGGTTAGCCCGCTATCATCTTAGACTGCATCATCACTTACCATCAGGTGTGATCGCAGTCAAGGGCTAGCTTGTAGTGGATTAAAAAAAAAAAGGAAATCTCAGAAGTTGCTCGTTTTTAAAAAGAAAAAGGTTAACGTACATAATATGTACTGTGTATGTACTGTGTACTACTAATACTTGCAAGATTGGTCCATGGGCCACCTCCTCAGCCTGTGCCGCTGTATACTACTAGTAAAGAAAATAAAATATTTTAGAATATACAAAACTTAAGTTAATTAATAAAAAAAATTGCTTAAAAATTAACTTAACTTACAACCCAGTGTGTATCGTGCTAAACCTCAGTAGTCACTACTCTCCGTGTACGTAACTAACTCTGTGTCTATGGTCTGTGGTGGTGCTTTTACGTCATTGTCCATGTGTCCATGTTTTTCGTTACAAGTAAGTACTTGTAAACATGGACGAAACTTTCGCATTTATAATAACAGTAGTGTAAAATAGTATAGATAAGTATCTCTTATTACTACTGTTTTTATAAATGCGAAAGTTTGGATGGATGGATGTATGGATGGATGTTTGTTACTCAATCACGCCAGAGTGGCTTAACAGATCTTGTTGAAATTTGGCACAGAGATAGATTATAGTCTGGAATAACACATACGCTACTTTTTAACCCGGAAAATTTTAATTTTCCGATTTAAAAACAGTTAAAACTCTTTAGAGTTCCCGCGGGAATCGAAAAACCTCAATCCACGCGGACGAAGTCGTGGGCATTAGCTAGTAAAATAATATTTTGAAAGTAGGCGTACCTACCACAGTATACTAAGGCCTCGGTCAGGAAGAAGTGTGTTTCTTTATAGAAACCCGCACGAGGTACATACCGTCCTTTAAAAAATTGCCTAATGCTCTTGCCTAAAGCGTGTGCTGTCAAAGTTTTTGGTAAAAACCATCGATATTGTAATCCTTTGGAGCGGTGACGGCGCCAGGGGGAGGCATCAGCTGTGCCCCCCTCCTTCCCCTCCCCCTCCGCCCTGACCTCCCCTTCTCCCCCCGCTCCGTGTCAACCGCAAGCACTCGCCTCTCTCAATACAAATTGATTCGTTTGATATACCTCGCTACCTACGCAGTATGTAATTTGATTTTTGTAGTTTCCCACAATGTTTGAGATCCTAAAGCGAAAGAAAATAACAAAAACATTTACTTATCTCTCAAAGAAAATTTGAACTATTTCTACCTAATAAGTTTGTGAGTTCTAGTGGTTTAGATGTCTGACTAACTATTCGAGTGGTCGGGACTCGGGATTTCAATTCCCGGGCACGCCCTTCTAACTGTTCTGAGTTAGATATATATGTGCGTTTTGATCGATTAAAAATCCTTTTAATTAACACCCATATCATCAACGACCTTAATTTACATATACCTACGGGCCCTGTCAAACAAAGAATGTGGGCGTATTTTTAGCAACGCCATCAACGCCATCTAGTCTGAAAAGCGGGAACTTACTTGCAACATCTTGAATGAAAGCTTGAAAACGTATGACTCGGTCATAGATAATATAGGTCATAGCCGTAAGGTCACTTAGTAAAAAAAAATCATACAGTTTGCCGCGGAAATTAAATGATTGTGTAATGGATAAAAATATTAAATAAGAAGATTAAATAACGTTTTTTTGGAAATGTATAATTATTGTGAATTGAAACACTTACCTTAAAATTAAAATTATACAGTGCCAAACTAATTAAACTTTAGATATTAACTTAATAATAACAAATTATCTGCACGACGAGCGATCGTGACGCTACGACGGGAACAAAGACAGGTTGTAACTATACGTATCTTACTATTCAGGGGAAAATAATTTATTATTAAAAAAAAAAAAAAAAAAAACAAAAAAAAAAAAAAATTAAAATATATTATAATGATAAAATAATAGTAAAATAATATTAAAACAATAATACAATAATAGTACATACTATATATATGTACATAGTATATATGATCTAATCGAGGGAGCATGGAAACTTACTAACGAGCTTCCCGGCGTCCGGTCCACTCGGCAGAACGAGGATGGCGACCTAACAAAATATGTGTATGTCATCAGGTGTGGAGCATGATCATTCTCGTTCGCACCCGTTGGTATCCTAATGCATGAACCGGTATCGGACGAATCATTGACAATGCTCGCTCGTTGTGCCAGTATTGTATTGCATACATACTAGTTGTTGGATGCTATCTGGTAAGGGAGCCTTAGTACTTGTACTTCGTGAACCTGGCTGGATAGCGTCCTACAATATTCAATCTACCTATGGTGGATTTATAACATATTTAAATATAACATATTACATATAAACCCATAACATACAATTATCATTGCAGGTTGAGTTGGGCCTGTAGAATATATCACTCGCTTCGGCGATGCATCGGCACGGCTGGTTCTGTCTTGATGTTTACCTCGGTAGGACGTCAAGATGGGATAGGTCGTTGTTGAACCAGAGAGCTTGCTTTCTGTGCGTAGTACACTTTGTGTACATTTCTATGCTCTACAGTACGTCTGATTTTACCATGCGATTTTATTGTAACAACATACCTATTATATGAAATTACTATGTTTGCTATGGTCGAACGATAACTAACTATTATATAAAATTACTACGATGTTCGCTATGATCGAACGATAACTAATCATGGTTGATAGGACTCTGTTTACTATCACCAATATCAAACTTACTTTCCAAACAATGTTCTACTACCCATGATGGTTGCGCGCTATATTTGATTAATATATTATTACTGAAGGTTGCATCACGCCTGTGGATCCTGTTTCGTTGCGGCGAACGTCCCTGAAGTGCGCCTGGTGTATCCTTGAAACCTATTACAGGTATATGTGGGATTACACCACTTTAAAAAATGTAATTATCCAGCTTTATGCTGACATAAGTGGAACGCACCACTCTAAAGTACGCTCGTGTACGTTGCGCCATTTCGCGGTTGATGCCTAGTGGTTGGGGGGGGAGGCTTGTTGGCTTTTGGTATTTTATGAGGCTTATTGGCCCATGTTCTCATGTATCGATATGTCTTTTGGAATACCAAGAGTGGGAAGAAGACTACCGTTGATGGCGGGGCGGAGCCAGTCAACCATCATTTATTTTTTTAGTCAAAGTAAATGATGCCAAACAAAGCACCTTCCTTAATTCAAGGAAGATGCTTGCCACTAGGAATAATTAGCTTCACCACTGTGTGACCTTATGGAGTCTTATGGGACAACTTAAATGTATGTTACATAAGATAGAAATCGAAACTCTGAGTAACTATCCATATATAAGGTCAACTTTCTTGATTTTAAGTATATTTCGCATAGAAATATAATATGAATGATCCTATACATAAGGACTGGTTTATTGTGTATGTATTAGATAAGTAATAAGGCATTTAAACGAACAAAGCGCAGTATACTTGAACAGAAACGCATAGCATAAAATACACGTCTAAATGTGTGTCATGGTTGTATACTATTTTGATACTCGAACACGTTAAATATAAAACCCTCGAATGAAACGCGTGTCATAGTTGTGTGCTATTTCAATACTCGAATGCGCGAATAAGCGTTTGCCTTCACCTTGTTGATTTATACTTGATCATTTTTACAACTTTTCTATAACTCGAACGCGTAACTTAAACCAGTCTTGTGTAAACTAAATTCATTGAAATCAGCTCTTGAACTAGTCGTTCAATCAATCAAATCAATCAAATATCTTTTTATTCAAATAAACTTTTACAAGTACTTTTGAATCGTCAAGTGAATCTACCACTGGTTCGGAATGCCATTCCTACCGAGAAGAACCAGCAAGAAACTCGGTGGTTGCTCTTTTTAAATAATTCATTTACAATTACTATATCAATGTGTACATAAGTAACCGCTGTCCCCAGCATTGTTGGAGCGATCAAATCCATGCTCCTCTATCATTTACATAATCTTCAACAGTATAATAAGCTTTTTTCAGGAGCATACTTTTAATGGATTTCTTAAATTTGTTTATTCAATTCATGTCAAAGACGGGCAGACAGAAAGTAGCCCCATTCCCGCCGGTGGCACCCGTTCACGAGCATGACGCATGATCCAGCCATTGCTTCGCTCGACCATATTTGAGGGAACGTAACAACCCGCACCACACGACACCACCACAGAAATGTTTAAAGAGAGCGTGACATACTCAGTCTACCCGTATCAAAGCATCGAATTGAATACTAATATTCAAACACTAATTTATAATAAGTAACCGCTGTCCCCAGCATTGCTGGAGCGATCAAATCCATGCTCCTCTATCATTTACATAATCTTCAACTGTATAATAAGCTTTTTTCAGGAGCATACTTTTAATGGATTTCTTAAATTTATTTATTGGCAAGTCCAAAATAGGTTGTGGAACTTTGTTATAGAAAATAATGCCCATTCCCACGAATGACCTTCTGACTTTTTTGAGGCGGAGCGATGGAGTCACGAGCTTATTACGGCCTCTAGTTGGCCTATCGTGCAGATCGCATTTTTTTTTATAATTATGGATGTGCTGTTTTACAAAAATTATATTACTGTAAATATATTGCGAGGCTACTGTTAGAATACCAATTTCTTTAAATTTCTCTCTAAGTGAATCACGCGGTTTTAAATTATAAATTGCTCGTATAGCCCTTTTTTGTAGTACAAAAATTTTTTGAATATCTGCCGCTTTACCCCACAGTAAGATTCCGTAAGACATAATGCTATGGAAATAAGCAAAATATACGATCCTGGCAGTTTCGATGTCAGTTAACTGTCGAATCTTTCTGACAGCGTAAGCAGCAGAACTAAGCTTGCCAGCAAGTGTTGATATATGGGTGCCCCATTGAAGCTTTGCGTCCAAGGTCACCCCCAGGAACACAGTAGTATCTTCTATTTTCAACATGTCATTATTTACCATTAGTTTTATATCACTTGTGGATCTGGCATTCGGCAATGCGAACTCGACACATTTAGTTTTTTTTGTGTTTAAAAGTAGATTGTTAACCGTAAACCAGTTCGTGACTTGAGAAATTGCAGTATTTACGTCGTCAAAGTTGTCCTTATGTCTATCGACTTTAAAAATCAAGGACGTATCATCAGCAAATAGTACAATATCGCAAGTGTTACGGACAAAATATGGCAAATCATTGATGTACACTAGGAACATGAAGGGACCCAAAATGGAGCCTTGAGGGACACCCATTAGTGAGGCTGATCCGGATGACTTCACATCGTTGACACATACTGTTTGAATGCGATTACTGAGGTAGGATGCAATGAGGCCAAGCGCAGTGTCTTTGACTCCATAGTAGCTCAACTTAACTAAAAGCGTCTCGTGCTCAACGCAATCAAATGCCTTAGACAAATCACAGAAAATACCAATAGCATTCTGTGATTTCTCCCACGCGTCGAATATATGTTTTAACAGCACGGCGCCCGCATCAATTGTCGATCGACCTTTAGTAAAACCATACTGCTCGGAGTGAAGAAGTTTATTTGAATTAAAGTGCTGAAGCAGTTGGTTGAGCATAATTTTTTCAAATATCTTGCTGAGTGTTGGCAAAATTGAAATTGGTCTGTAATTATTTGGATCGCTTTTGCTACCCGATTTAAAAAGTGGAATCAATTTACCACATTTCATAAGGTTTGGAAAGGATCCTGAATTTACAGACTCATTAAAAACTAGAGCAAGATATGGTGCAATAACATCAATAATATTGCCGATTATTTTTACGGATATACCCCATAGGTCTCCGGTTTTTTTAAGTTGCAAAGATTTAAATACTTTAATAATATCATATGGGGTCACATGTCTAAACTTAAACAGCACACTGCACTCGGTGACACTATCCTTGAGCAGTTTATGGGCTTCTGTTGGCGAGGAGTTAAGGAAACTAGTAGTGGTGACTGGAATATTTCGAAAAAAATTCTCAAATGTGTTCGCGATTTCTGTTTTGCAGTCAATAATACGGTTGTTAATTTTTAGCTCCAGTTTATTGTCGTCCACTTTATGTTTCCCAATTTCATCGGCGATTATTTCCCAAACTGCTTTAATTTTGTCATCTGAATTTATAATTTTTTGTTTTATATGAAGTGACTTTGCTTGTATGCAGACATTTCTAAATAATTTTGAATAATTTCTGACGTATTTAACAAATGTGGGGGTGTAATTATATTGCTTTTCGGCATACAAGCTAAACAACTTGTTTCTACTTTTATAAATGCCAACAGTAGCCCAGTCACTAAATTTTAGGTTCTTAAACAATTTTTTTTCTACTACTTTAAAGATGGAATTAAATTGAGAATTTAGCAAATCAAAGAAGGTGTTATAGAGTTCATCCGGACCACCCTGTGTAAAATCGAGCGTAGGTAAATTATTTGAAATTTCATGTTTAAATTTCTGTACTTTTTTAGTGGTAATTGGCCTATACTTTATTATTTTAGTTGTATTTTGTTTAGAGCTAGGTATAGATATCATTTGCCCGCAGTGATCAGATCTTAGATGAGTAATGACGGATTTGTTGACAATTTTACAGTCACTGAAAATATTGTCAATACAGGTAGCTGTACTTGCAGTTATCCTTGTAGGTTCAATAAAAATGTTGTCTAAATTGAAACTTTTAAATAAGTTAAGTAATTTCTCAGCTGGAGAAGTGAGATGCAAAATATCTATATTAAAGTCTCCACAGATTAAAATTTTTTTGGATGACTTACATATCCGCCTTAGGGCCTCCTCCATAACATCCTCAAACAGTGCAAGGTCACCTGAAGGAGGTCGGTACACACAAACTATGATGTATCGCTCCAACTCAACACAGGACAGCTCAATAGTGCGTTCAACGGAAAGGTTAACAATGTCTTTTCTTTCTTTACAATTGTTATTGTTACGAGTTATTATTAAAGACCCTCCGCGTATAGCTTTCTTTCTGGAGAACGCACTTGACAGAGAGTAATTCTTAAGATTGAATAATAATTGATAACTATTGAGCCAATGTTCAGTAAGACATAAAATGTCAATATCAAAATTTCTAATAAAAAGCTCAATCTCATGTTCTTTGCCAGGTAAGCCCTGTATATTCTGGTGTACAAGATTAATATTACACGCCTTACCTGTTGTCTTATTACTTAGTTTAAAATATTTTTTCCAACAATTATATTACAATTGTTTGTATCTGGAGTTAAAATACTACTACTCAGATTCATACAATTTGCATCCGGTGTCAAAAGACTGGAATTAGTAAAGTTACTAATATCAATATTCTCAGTACAATATGTACAGTTGCCAATAACATTACAGCTAAAAATAGCTGGGTCCAATATACTGGAATTGGTACTAATATTACTAGCTAAATCAATATTATGGGTACAACATGTACCATTCACAGTTACATCCAAGCTAAAAATAGCTGGGTCTTGTATATTACAAGCTACTAATGTAGCTATTTGTTTCTTATATCTATGTGGCAGATACATAGTATCTTTTGTCAGAGTAAATCTCTTAACAAACTTATTTGTGTCTAGTACATGGAAATGGTCTCTATGACCATAGCTTAAGTTATGTAAAACCATGTTAAGTTTATAAACATACCTATTTTGTGCTGGGGTCAAAGAGCATGAGTATGGAAACGCACAAAGTATAAATTTACATTCAGAATCTTTTTGTACACTTTGTAGGTATGCAAAACTTCTCAGTATTTCTTTTTTGGTTATTTGCAGACTGTCACCGACTAACAATACTACTGTGCTGTATTTATCTAAACAACAGTCTTTAATATTTTCAATTATGTACTCATAGGGGGCCCCCGGGTTACATATGTTAAGGACCTGTTGGTGTAGTTCACTTTTTAGCAAATAACCAAAGTCTTTTCCCAACCCATCTGAGATTACAAATGTTTTTCGCTGTGGGGAGGGACACATTAATTTGTTATTACTCATACAGGAATTTTTGAAATCAGTACATTGATTTTCCGCTGAGACAACTGAAGGAACCTTATTTGAACACTGACATTTATTCACTAGAGAGTCTAATCGTTCAATATTATAATTACCTATGGTTAACAGCTCATCGGCAGCCATAATGTGTTCACTGATCTGTTTCTGTGACAGTTCGTACTGGGAAGTAATAGTTCGTAATGAACTTTCCAACTTTAATATCTCATTATTTAGGCTATGAATGTTAGATTCATATTGCTCTCTCATTTCTTGCAATGAGGAACAAGTTATATTCAGCTTATTTAATAAGTCTGACCGCTCTTTTCTCAGTACAATGTTATGAGCACTTGCCTTTTGTGATTTAATTAATTTCTTTGTTTTTGTAATAAACTTGCCAATTTTTATGTATTTTTTTATTTTTCTGTGACTATTTAAGTTAATATTGAGTTCTTTATGTGGCTTATTATGGGCACAAGGACTGTCACAGGTGAGATCAATGGTCACAACCGGTGCCGCTGAGGATGAAGATGAAGCAAGCAGCTCATCATACAGTTTGTTGTTTTGTTGCCTTTCGCAACTTTCTATTTGTGACTGAAGGTCGTCAATTATTTTATGTGAGCTGCTCAATTCATCCTCCAAAAAAGAGATTCTTCCCAAGGCCTCTTCATAGGTCTGAATACACTGATTGAATGAGCCGACTGCCACCTGAAGTTGATCTCGCTCCTCTAGCACAAAAGTATGGGCGCTGTGCAGGCTAGCCAGTTCAGCCTTCAGCTGTGTATTCTTCGTAATGATAACTCTCAGTTCAACTTCACTGTCCTCTTGTTCCTTCAGAAGCTGTGTGTTTAATTGTTTCAGCGATTTAATTTCCTGTAGGGCATTTTTAAGTTTCTGTTGCTCCTCTAAAGCTGCTGCCCGTCTGGTTTGCACGGATGGAGCCATTTTACAATGGCTACACCTGAAACACACCAATTTTATATGTCAGAGAAGGGAAAATGAGAGTTTAAAGTTGGGTTGATTGAATTCGAAGCTTCTGAAACTCTAAAAGATCTTGGATTATTATGGACGCAACAATGATGAGGGTCTTACTACTAGATGATTCATGAGCCATTACAAAGAAACATTGAGTTTTATTAGTAGAGAAAGGTATAGATTCATAGGGACCCCGTCAGGTTAGTTACAAGGTGCGAAACGTGTTCAGCAACTCGGACGCCCGGCGTTTTTCTATGAAAGGGCCCATCTAGTGCCTACATATATATCGATGCATATCATGGGGGTGCCCCAAACAAGTCCATTACTGAAGAACTCGGCATCAAGCAGCGTCTCTCCTCTATTGTACAGGCTCGCATTCTGAATTTTTTTTTTATCAACTACAAGTTAGCTCTTGACTGCGATCTCACCTGATGGTAAGTGATGATGCAGTCTAAGATGGTAGCGGGCTAACCTGTTAGGGGCATGGCAGTTATATTAAACCCATACCCCTTCTTCTTCTTCTACACGGCATCTAACTCCTAAAGAGCATTGCACAGTCTCGTAGAGTTCGCGTCAAACGGAGCCTAGTTCGCAACAGTGTGTTTGGGCGGTTGTCGGTAACAGCAGGCTCCGGGCGATGCGCAGCTGTTGCCGCCCTCCGACATCTTGGTTATAGAGTCGGATATACAACGACCTTCACCGATCTGTTTACCAGATGAAACCTATGGGAAAGCATTGGCTACAAATAGCCTGGGTGAGGATTTTGATAGGCAACCTATTTTAGGCGTATTTAACTATTATTAATAAAAATAAAAAGTAGGTTTCATCCGGTAAACAGATCGGTGAAGGTCGTGGTATATCCGGATCAATAACCTACTATCTACAGAGAGTAGGTACAATTGGGTATTTGACAAGTCAAATTAGCAACTTTTGTCAAACGTCAAAGCTTAGTATGGGATGCTGTATGCATACTGAACTGCGGCGTCATCAAAATTCAGCGGTTTTTTTTATTTCAATCATACATGAATCGTACGCGCGCCAGTTGAATGCAGTCAGGGCCTGAGGTGACACATACATAAGCTCTGCATTCAACTCGCAATCGATCTATAGAATTTTAGCGAAACGATAGCAGGCCTGTGTCACTCTTGGTACTTGCGCGACGAAAATACCGACGATCGCGCTCATTCCCGGAATGCTTACGCAGTCGGGGCTGGCGCGTTATAAGCGAGCGACGTGCTAGTGAATTTAACGCTGTTTTCGTAAATAGTTTTTTGAAAATATTTGTTTAATAGTTTAAGTTAAGTGTTTAGCATATTAATTATTTGTAGGATAAATAGTTGTAGACATTTAAACTCATGTATATATACATGTACTACATTCACTGAATATTTTTTTGACGACCTCCGTGGCGCAGTCTGTAGCGCTGTTGCCTTAATTTGCGGAGGTCCCGGGTTCGATCCCCGGCAGGGTCAATTTAGGAATTCATAATTTCTGAATTTTCCCTGGTCTGGCCTGGTGGGAGGCTTCGGCCGTGGCTAGTTACCACCCTACCGGCAAAAACGTGCCGCCAAGCGATTTAGCGTTCCGGTGCGATGCCGTGTAGAAACCGAAGGGGTATGGGTTTAATATAGCTGCCATGTCCCTAACAGGTTGGCCCGCTACCATCTTAGACTGCATCATCACTTGCCATCAGGTGAGATCGCAGTCAAGGGCTAGCTTGTAGTGGATTAAAAAAAAAAAAAAAAAAATTTTAAAAAGTCACCCCTCCCCCAAATAGAATCCAATGTATATTCTCATTTCAAAGCATATAATAAAAAAACATCTTTCTACGGCAGCTTAAAAGTCCCACCCGTTGATTTTATAAATTATGTTCAAGAATTAGAAAATGCATTTATAAATAATTTTGAAAAATGTATTCTGACAAAACCAGCAAATCATTTACTGCAACTTTTTATGACTCCCTGTCCATGCTTCCCTTCCCAATACCTACTTAAATTATATGTAAGATTTAGAGTTTTTTCCACGCTTAAATTTAATAACCGGTATTTTAAAGACTGTAAAAAAAATATAAGACATTATATTAAAGTCAAACAGCTATAAATATTAAAATAAATAATTAAAAGTTATACCTACTGTATTTTTTTACTCTTTGTTTAACGCGCGGCGATAATGTTTAATTTAGCTTGCTTGCGTGTTTTATCTATTTAATAATCATTATTTAGGCTATTAAAGCTAGCAAGCAAGTCAGCAAGTAGTCAATAGTACTTCTATCACGGAACAGGTACAATTCATGTCAAACTTAAATGAGCCTCTTTTCAAGTAATTTTTTTGAATCGAGGCACGAGCTGTTGGTAGTACAAACGAGTCGCAGGGAATACGCTCGCCCTAGTTAGGCCCTTACTCCCTAATTCTTATTACACCTTTCCGATTTAGAGTAAGGGCACGGAATATATATTTCCGTGATCGAAGTGTACCTACCTCTCCGAGCGAAATATTATGTTTCGCCGCACTGCTTCGCCGCGACGAATGACCTTGCAAGTTGCGTGCGTAGTGAAGAACTCACTGTGTAGCGACACACAGTAAACACAGTCGATCATAGTCATAGTAGGTACCTTACTTACCAATTCGAAAAACCTACTGTATTGTTGTACTGTTTGCTGACAGCCCTAGACAAGCTCGCAATGTCGTCCGTGACGTAGGAAAGGGAAAAGATGCAAAGCAATACGGACACTCGCGCGCGGCGATAAAGTTTAATTTAGCTTGCGTGCGTGATTTATCTTTTTAATAATAATTATGTAGGCTATTAAAACGTCGGCAAGTAGTCAACATCAAAGGAGTGAGACTTCTGTACGTTAGTACTATTATATTATTCTGTGTCGATAGTTTAAAAACCCATAACCCAATATGGATGATGCCTATATCAAAAATAAATTATTTCTAACTGATTATTAAATTGAATTTGGATGACGTCACTATTGTTAATTTCATACAACTTCATACTAGAAGCGCGTTTTTAAGTTTGATAAAGGGTTGCTAATTTGATTGTCATCATCCCTATTAGCGCTACATCTATACTCTCCACTAATGATAGATGTTTGCGGTTAATTGACTCATCTGGTGACGGATGGGCTGGTTCATTTTTTGCGCAAAGGATCAGCCTGGCTGTAATGTAGCCAGCATTCTTGCCATCATCCCACGCAGGCATGATATTTATATAGTAATAAGAATAGAATATTCCTTATTTGCATAATGTGTGTTAGCACATAAGATGTTAGGTTATCAAACACATTAGCCGTATCGGCGTACAAATATCATAAACAGGCAATTGAGATAATTTCATTTTAGTTACAGTTACAATAATTATATTACAATAGATTGATTTTAACATTACACTCATTTTAGTTACAGTAGTAGTTAATAGACTAGTTTAGCTGGCTTCAAGTTCTCTATTGTTTTCAAAAAAGGTTATTTGTATAAAAAACAAAAACAAATAAAAGAGATCTTAGTTGCCAAAAAACTCAGTGCTGAAAAACATTTGATATCATTAATTAGACTACACTAGACTATAATATTCATTTTGACTATTACTTAGTGGCCAGAACGAAGATCCTTGATAACAGACACAAAAAGCAGTCAAACTTTTAACGCCCCTCTTTTTGCGTCTGGGGTTAATTATAAATTATTAGAGCTTTCAAAACGAAGGAATCAACGTTTAAAGTCATCATTTCTACACATCGCAGACCCACTTCACTAATAGGTATGTAGAATATATTATGTACTAGATGATGCCCGCGACTTCGTCCGCGTGGATTGAGGTTTTTGGTTCCCACGGGAACTCTGCAATTTTCCGGCATAAAAAGTAGCCTATGTGTTATTCCAGACCAGTATCTATCGCTGTGCCAAATTTAATCTGGATTAAATTTTAGTTAGCCAGAAAGGTTGAACGGATCTGGATCCGTTCAACCTTTCTGGCGTGTTTAAGTAACAAACATCCATCCGTCCAAACTTTGATGGCTGCGCTACTCAAAAAATAATAACATTAGTCGATGCCCGCGATTTCGTCCGCGTGGTTTATATTTTTTTGATTTCCGCGCGAACTCCTTAATTTTCCGGGATAAAAACTAGATTATGTCACTCGCCAGGTCCTCAACTAATACCCATGCCAAAAATCACGTCGACCCGGTGCACTGTTGCGGCGTGATTGAAGGACAAACCAACAAACATAGACACTTTCGCATATAATATTAAGTATGAAGTATGGTACCAAAATAAATTCTACTTGAAAAATTCACGCAAAGAGCCGCCCGCCTCGTCCGAATCATATCAGGGATCACAAACCTTGTCGAAAACTACAAAAACTCAATTACGCCGCACGTCACTCGCACCCATTTGGGTTCTCCTAATAAATAAAAGGCGGCTGCGGTTGACAGGCTGTGGGGGGGTGAGGGGGGGCACACAGCTGGTACCCCCCTCCCGCCCCTTCCACCCACTGAAGGCTTAGAAGTATTGCCGCGCCTCGGGAAAGGTTCAAACTCTTTGTTGATTTTTCATTAACGTATTTAACGGGTGATAGCCTGTGGGTGAGACGTCAACAACGTATAGTAAATTAGAGCGTTAACATCCATACTAATATTATAAATGCGAAAGTGAGTCTGTCTGTCCGTCTGCTACGTTTTCACGGCCCGTCTGTTCAACCGATTTTGATGAAAGTTGGTATAGCGATAGGTAGCATCCTGGGGAAGGATATAGGCAACATTTTATATTGCCGCGGAAATCATTCAACCTCTGTACCGGTTATAGTTCCGTTAAAGTCCGGCTGATTCTTTGCGCAAAAATGCTTAAGTTTAAACTGGCGACATTCATCAACACAGCCTTAAAATCAATCGCTAATTACAACTGATCTTCAAAGGCTCAACAAGGTAGGGGTGTCGACAGCAGCTGTGACCCCCCTCCACTCCGCTTCCCCCCACTCCGCTATATGTCAAACACAGCACCTCTATTTGTTTATGTAAAGCCAAATTGATTCAATTGATTTACATGCTAATTGTTACTTCACGTGATTTCCTCGAAACTTCCTTGTGTAAGTATACCTACACCTATACTTACACGTCCTACATAATGTATTTTGTTGTGAGTTTATTGCTGATTCTTCTCGGTAGGAACGGGATTCCGAACCAGTGGTAAATTCACTCATTTATTTGTTCACGAATTACTCGTACTAGTGGTTTGCCTCGAACTGAGACCTCGCGGCGCCATCTATTGACATAAATGTGAAGTTCTGTTAAAAATACTGAAGCTCATTAAAAATTAAATAATTCTGTTTCCTTACAATATTTATCTAATTTTGGTATTTGTTGTTCAAGTACAGGATATAATTCAAATAATTGATGAAGTTTCAGGCTCAGCCTTTCAGAAAATTTAGAGTTCTGAGGTCAACTTTGGACGTTAGAAAATCTCTACTTTGAAACCCCCATTTCGTCAATTTTGTGGGGAAAATTAAAAAAAATATATTTTTGGACTCTATTCCTAATTATCTTTGAAATGATATATCGCAACCCTATGTAACTTTATACAAAATATTTTACTTCGCATTCGCTTCTATGAGAGCCCCCCTGAAATAAAGATTTTTATAACTTTTTAAGCCATATTCGGCGGGAGGCCATTGGTTTACATATTATATTTAAAGCTGAAGTAATTACGTTCAGTAATTCAGAAGTTATAATGCTCTGACAGACGGACGGACGGACGGACGGACGGACGGACGGACGGACAAGTGCCAATTCACTCAAGTAGACTCAGAGACCTTCGCTTCGCTCGGTCAAAAATAGATTTAATTGCTTATGTAAGTAAATATTGTAAATTGTTTGCTCGTGGGTATAAATTATAATTTATTTATTTACCCACGAGAAAACAATTAACATTTCGTCGTCTCAACCTATAGACGTCCACTGCTGGACTGCTGTCTCCTGCATGGATCGCCACAGAGCACGGTCTTGTACCGCTTGTTTCCAAGACTCTACCACCGGTTCGGAAAACAAATTCTACTGAGAAGAGTCGACAAGAAACTCAATAGTTGCTCTTATATTGCCACTTCAGTCTCGCAATACGCAACCCTTTGAACTAAGTCGGTCACCCAAGTTCTTTTACGGATCTCTATATTCGCACCTGAGTTAATCACGTAGACATAGATCTTATGACGACCTCTCTGGCGTAGTGTTCAGCACTGTTGTCTTAACGTGCGAAGGTTCCGGGTTCGATCCCCGACAGGGGCAATTTGACTTCTCTCTGGTCTGGCCTGGTGGGATGCTTCGGCCGTGGCTATTTACCACCCTATGCCGCCAAGCGATTTAGAAACCTTAACTTACTAATAAAACCGATTAGGGATATGGATTTAATATAACTGCCATACCCCTAACAGGTTAGCCCACTGCCATCTTAAACTGCATCATCATTTACCATCAGATGAGATTGTAGTCAAGGGCTAACTTGTAGTGGAATAAAAAAAGACAAATTTCTAGCTCTCTTTAGAAATACAAAACATAAGACACATTTATTATCTCAAATAAATACAATTTCAACACGAATTGAATTCACCAATTCCAGTGGCAGGTACAGAAAGCAGTAATGGAAAAAATTAAGCATAAAAATTCCCATTAGCGCTGCTAAGCGTTATAATATTATACGATTTCCTAAATGAAAATCCATATAACACAGCAGTCGGTGGCATATGGTGGCGATCCCGGATCTACACACGCTGGATGTGGCTTGAGCGTGGTTGATCTCATTCAACTATTTCAACAATGTTGAACAAAACAGCAGCAATTATTATTAAACAGGTGCCATACTGCCAACGCTTAAAACTATCGGTATTGTTTCATTATTGTTGACTTTCGTGCTAAAAGCATTATTATCTTTACTTTAGGAACTTCAACAAACTGTTATTTTGATTAATATTGCATATTATGTATTGCTTGAAGCGTTGGCAGTATGACTCCTGTATTGTATTCGAGCAATTACAAAAGATTGGCTGTATAAACATTTTCGAAGGCTTAGGTTTTGTAATAATTGATTGCTACTTTCTTACTGTACGATTGGAAGTTGGAACAGAAACAACTATTTATTTTTTTGTTATTTGTTTTCTTAGAGTGCTTATTGACTCTACAGTAGAGGTTGTCACGTGTTTCTAAAGCAGGCTATGCTTCTCGTGCAACCACATCAAATAGCAGAGCAAAAGTAAGAAAGGCTCAAATACTTTACAACAGTTTTTGATAATTTAATAATTGCAAGCTGTTATTGAAGTTAAATTTAACTTCACATGTAAGTATGTTCATATTGTGAATTTGAAATCTTGAATTTTGGAGTAGTTCAAATGTAACTTTGCTGACAATGCGTTTGAGTGTTTGGGATCATTGGATTTTCGTATCTTGAAAACAATCTGGAGAAAAGCCCTTTTTTTAATGACTACGATTTTCTTATCAATTGCCCTTGACGTTTAAAAGTGATTAGTACTAGTTATGTAATGAATAATAATTTAGTTTGGTTACCCCTTCTAGTAAAGCTTATCTCAGTGTCGACATTCATTAAAATTTGCCAAACCCGCGCGCCCGTCGTCCACACCTGACGCCCGGCTCTAGGCGAACTGTGCCACGCCGTCCGTATCGCTCTGCTCCAAATACATTGCCGCCCCGCTACGCCACAGCTGGGAACACCGCTGCACCAAACCGTTAATATATAGCCTACATTGCGACGGTATTGTAACAGCTGTAATTTGTATACGCCGCTGTTCTTGAACTGCGTAATCTGATTTGTTATAACAAACTTTTGCAATACATTACTTGTTTGTTGCGTTTGTATTGGCTATTTTTTTCAGCGAGCGGGCAATGGAAAGCGAAACATAGTAAAGTGCAAATGTTACTCATTACTTTTCGTTACATAGTAGTTTTTCTCTGGGAGCAGGTGGCACAAATCTGGCAGCCAAATTGATGGGAAAGTCAAGTTAAGCTCGAATGAAGGACTTTTTTTCAGGAATGTTTTTATTGGCAAGTCGTAAATGGGCTGTGTTTCCAACTTGGGCATTTAATTGCGAAATGTAACGGGTGGTACATTTCGCTACTTACTTGGTAGTTGGTACCTAGACTAACATAAACATTTCATTAATTTGGCACTTAGTAACGTATTTTAACCACCGACGCAAAGGGGGTAATAAGTTTAACTTGTGTGCCTGTCTGTGGCATCATAGCTCATAAACGGATGAATCGATAAGTCAAAGTCAAAATATGAAGGAACAATAATTAATTTGAATTAAAGATTTAATTTGCTATAATCCGCCACAGTAGGTAAATCTACGTGGTACAGTGAGTACTGTATATTGCACTTGTAGCTTGCGATATTCACCACACCACACAAATCTCCCAAAATATTCTCAAAGTACGTTTCACTTCGACACCGGCATCTTCAGGAGATATTAATGACAAATAACAATTATTAAAAAAATATATTGCTATAATTCATCTCAAACTTTAGTAGGTAAGTACAAACTAATAGGATAAACATTTATGGTTCCCGCGGGAACCTTTTTCCGAGATACGAGTAAAAAGTAGCCTAATGTGTTATTTCAGTCGAGTCGTCTCTATGCCATCCATATTCATCCATATATATATTATCCATCCATATTGATTGATAAATTGAAAAACCGTTAAGAAAAAAGAAAAAAAAAATTTGAAAGATTGTAAAAACCGTTAGATTGTAATCTAACTAGCGAAATTGTAAACTGTCGACAGATTACAGTATAACGCATTATTTTTCGGTAGATTGTAATCTGTTACTTGCACTTATCTTTACCTGATTATTTATGTCGAACCCTAAACTAACCTACAAGAAAGAGACAAGAATAATTGATTTTGTTCACTAAGATTTCAGATTTTTGTTATTTTTAAATGTTCGACTCCATTATTTTCCAAATTTTGCACGCCATTATTTGGCAGATTGTAATATGTACCATATTTATGTAACATCTTCTCATGTAACTTACAATCATGCAATAAATGAATAAACAATAAACAATAAACAAGAAATCGTAAATACAATGAATATTTAAAAAATTGAAACTCAGAACATTGAACGGTTCACAATTTGTCGACAGTTTACAATTTCGCTAGTTAGATTACAATCTAACGGTTTTTACAATCTTATGGTGACATATAGGTACAATTATATCCATCCAGATTCGTTCAGCCGTTCTGGTGTGTTTGAGTATCAAACATCAATCGAAACTTTCGCATTCATAATTGACCGAGCGAAGCGAAGGTCTCTGAGTCTACTTGGGTGAATTGGCACTTGTCCGTCCGTCCGTCCGTCCGTCTGTCAGAGCATTATAACTTCTGAATTACTGAACGCAATTACTTCAGCTTTAAATATAATATGTAAACCAATGGACTCCCGCCGAATATGGCTTAAAAAGTAATAAAAATCTTTATTTCAGGGGGGCTCTCATAGAAGCGAATGCGAAGTAAAATATTTTTTATAAAGTTACATAGGGTTGCGGTATATCATTTTAAAGATAATAAGGAATAGAGTCCAAAAATATTTATTTTTTAATTTTTCCCCCAAAATTGACGAAATGGGGGGCTTTCAAAGTGGAGATTTTCTAACGTCCAAAGATGACCTCAGAACTCTAAATTTTCTGAAAGGATGAGCCTGAAACTTGATCAATTATTTCAAGTATATCCTGTACTTGAACAAAGAATACTAAAATCAGATAAATATTGTAAGGAAACGGAATTATTTAATGAGCTTCAGTATTTTTAACAGAACTTCACATCTATGTCAATAGATGGCGCCGCGAGGTCTCAGTTCGGGGCGAACCACTAGTGTAATAGTATAGACTAGCGACTTCGCACGGATATAATGCTGATACCAAATATACTACAGAATGTCTTTAAATACAACGTTCACAGCTTTTTTGTCATTAGACAATACAAACATGTTTTCTTTAGAGGTTAAAAATGTTTATATTCATATTCGTTTATTGTGGGTTATCCCTAGGACATAGACATCGGACTTTATTGTAGACCTTTTTAAGATGTACAATACTGTAGTACATTATTTTGATCTATCTCGTAGGGTTCAGCCAGCGTTTACAATGTAAACGCAAAAAATGTGTTTATTTACGACATCACATTAGAAACCTCTAAAATTATCAGTGTTTCTCTGCTATATTATGCATGTATTATACGTATAAACCTTCTTCTTGAATCACTCTATCAATTTAAAAAAACCGCATCAAAATCCGTAGATCTAAGCATACATAGGGACAGACAACGGGTAGCGACTTTGTTTTATACTATGTAGTGATTAAAGTATAGATAACGTGCTATTTATTATATATAATATATATATTTATATATATGTAATAAACGTAAACTTATAATTATTATATTATGTAGCATAATATAACCTTCTTGCGCTAACGTCTAATGGTGGATGTTCAGCGGAGGCTCAGGTGGCGTTTCCCAGACGCATGCAAATATCGCTGACTCGACGCCTTGCCGCGCCTGCTTCCCTAGTAGGAATCGCATGTTTATATTATACTAGCTGATGCCTGCGACTTCGTCCGCGTGGACTAAGTTTTTCAAAATCCGTTCAACCGTTTTGGTGTGATTGAGTATCACTCATTCGCGTGGTATAAGTTTTTTTCAATTCCCACAGGCACTCCTTTATTTTCCGGGATAAAAAGTAGCCTATATTACTAACCCACGGTATAATCCCCCTATAATGGTGAAATACGTATTTCTTCATATTTAAACGAAAGCCCAAATGCTGTTTCATGGCTATAACTTGAGAAATTAAGGATTTTCATACAAACTCTCAACCCCTATTTCACCCCTTCGGGGGTGGAATTTTGAAAGACTCTGAAATACATATGTTTATTATTTTCAACCCGCAGCTCATATATCAAGTTTCATGGCTATAACTTGAGAAATTAAGGACTTTCATACAAACTTTCAACCCCTGTTTCACCCCTCCGGGGGTAGAATTTCGGGATAGAAAGTATCCTATGTCCTACCTCGTAGTATGGGCTCAAATCGTGCCAAGTTTCGTTTGAATTCATTCAGTAGTTTCGGGATGATGCGCGGCCAAGATACAGACAGACAGACAGACAAAAATGAAAACAATTACAGATTTGGCTTCAGTATCGAATAATGAGTGCCCTCCAAAAAAAATTTTCAAAATATCTTCAATGTACAGAATTGGACCTGTTACAGTTTTATTATATAAGTATTGATATAACGTGCTATATGTGGTTAAAGAATTTTATTCTCAAAAGAAATTTACAAAAAATTTCACTTATTGAGAACTTATCAATACTTAATATAAACTTAACCTAATAATAAATATAATAACGCACAGCGGTGAGCAACACGTAACAACACAATCGTAAAATGCAAGTGGGTAGAAATAAAAAGAACCTGCAATGTTTATAATTAATTTCCTGGGCCGGACTCGGAAGTCAGATAATAATTATTATGAATGATGAAATCTTTAAGTCTATTTTTAAAAATGTTGATCTTATTAATACCTTTTTTTCTTGTGGTATATTATTAAACATTTGTGCTCCTTCACAACTTATACTTCTCTTACCGTAATTAGTTCGTATTTTTTTTAAAGAAATATTATCAGCGTTACGAAGGAGCCGGCACCCCAGTTTAGATTTTATTTTCTTAATCAAAATATAATTCTGTTTCCGAATATAAAATTTTCGTGGGTATAGTAAAATATACTTATGTTTTACTAGATCATGTCCGGGACTTCGTCTGCATGGATTGAGGTTTTACTGGTTCGGGACTCTTTAATTTTACGGGAAACCAAGTAGCCTAATGTATTATTCATAGACATAGAATTTTTTCGCTACGCTCAATTCCAAACTATAATCTATCTCTGTGCCAAATTTCATTCAGATCCGTCCGCTGTTCTGGCGTGATTGAGTAACAAACATCCATCATAACTTTTACATTTAAAATGTTAGTAAGTTTAAGTAATTTGAACATTTAACCGTTAGGAAAATTAGTTTCTTTCACTTATTTTCATTTGTAAAACTTTCGTTCACAACATAGGTACTAAAATTCTACATCAATGTTCACAACACTCAAAAACATTTAAAAAAAAACCTCAATCCACGCGGACGAAGTCGCGGGCATCAGCTAGTTGACAATAAATCCTTTAAATCTAAGGTTTTCTTTGAAATCTTTTCCTAACCAATTTTGCTAAGGGATAAATAAATAAATGACTGTGCTAATGTTGTCCCGGACGCAGCACGACCTGCCATTATCCGGATATATGTGTACATTTGTGTGTGCGCTCGCAGCTCGGACACGGCATCTGCGCCCCACGATTTATATGTTTGCTGATAAAACATGTATATTACTGCCTTTACGACAATTAACACATAGTCTTCTAAACTATAATATTATAATTGCCAAAGTTTTGATGGGTGTTTGTTACTCAATCACGCCAGAACGACTGAACTGATCTGGATAAAATTTGGCACAGAGATAGGTAGATTATAGTCTGGAATAACACATAGGCAAAAAATAAAAAATAAAATAGGCATAGGTACAAATAAAGTGTATAATAATAATAATAATAGGCTACTTTTTATCTCGGAAAATTAAAGAGTTCCCGCGAGACCAAGAAACCCCGCGGGTCCACGTGGACGAAGTCGCGGTCTTGAGCTAGTCATGCTAATGTTATAAATGCGAAAATTTGTTTGTTTGTTGGTTTATTGACTTGTCCTTCAATCACGCAGCAACAAAGCAACGGATCGACATGATTTTTTGCATGAGTTGCGGACCTGGAGACTGACAAAAGCTACTTTTAATCCCGGATAATTAAGGAGTTCCCCCGGAAAAAAATCTTAATCCGCGCGGACAAAGTCGCGAACATCAGCTAGTAATAAGTAAAATTAAAAATATCTCTAAACGTTGTGCTACCCCATTATGTAATTCTAAACGCACACACCATTGCCGCGTAAATCCGCAATTATCCCGTATTTATACCATGTTTGCGTTGTTCGGACACCCGCCGCACCAGCTGGGACCTCGGTCATTGTTTGCTTGTTTGTTTAAAGCGCATTTAAACGCACATAAATATAAATACTTAATACTATTAATACTTTGCACACGTCACAAATAAAAGGAAAAGATGACTGATGTGACAAACGAAATTTGTCCGTTACTAAATCACGCCACAAAGGCACAACGGATCTGGATGAAATTTGACACAAAGATAGTTTATAGTCTGGAATAACAAATAGGATTTTAAAAAAATATAATTATTTATATATAGCGAGCAAACGAGCAGTCGGGTCACCTGATGGAAAGTGATTACCGCCGCCCATGTACATTTGCAGCACCAGAACAACCGTCAATGCGTTGCCGGCTTTTGAGATATTTGTTTATCCGCCCTTTCAAGAGATGGGTGAATCCCTGTGAATATTATTCATGGACAATATACATAGGGATGGACATCGACTTCTTTATATCCCGGAAAATTAAGGAGTTTCTAGTAAGTTAAGTTTCTAGCAGTAGTCTAAGTTTGAAGACGAAGTCGCGGGCATAATCTAGTTTCGAATAAACTAACTATAAAACAATTTCGAGTTCGAGTAGTATCCAACGCGGAAAATCAAACTTTTATATACAATTTTAAGCAAATGCCTATCGATTGCGCCAGGGGGCGCCATCTGGCGGGAATCTTTTCTATATTAATGCGGGCGACAGTTGGCGACCCCTGATATCAATATACTGTATTGTCTATTACGAGAGTGGTAGTTGGACCTACTTTGGTAAAGGATGTACACTTAGTATATTAAGAGAAATATCCTTATCCATATTTATTTATTTATTGAAGTGTGTCTGTCGCGTCGTAATTAAAATGTTTTGCAGTTTCGAGTCACACTAAAGAAAAAAATTTTTAGAACTTACGTTCTTACGGCGTGTCCATACAACTTGTTCAATAGCTACAGAAAACTAGCGGCATTTCCAGTACTGTCTGCGCTGGCCCTTACATTAAGACCTCTACATTCGTAGCACTTCGTAGCACCGTAGACCAGGTTTTTAAGAACATACGGAATGCCATTATTCTCGGTAGGAATGCTATTCCGAACCAGTGGTAGATTCACTCGACGATTCAAAAGTTAATTTGAATAAAATAAAAAAAAGTTAATTTGAATAAAAAAAATTGAGTTTGAGTTTGAAAGACTATGGACAAAATGTTTCGTTTGGCGCACAAAAACTCCGCGTGGCTTAGGTACTTTTATACGGAGCTGCACACACTAGCGCGATAGGTCTAAACGGCGTTCCCCTCTAATCTAATTCAGTTCGTACCTATGTAAGATAGTTTTATTAGGTTTGGAGTTTCAGAACAAAATTAGATTGTCCTTTATCACAGGACATTTCCGGCCCATTATTGCGTTATAGAGGACGCGCGGAAATGTTGGGTATAATAAGGTCGATACGAACTGCGCCCGTTACACCCCTTACCTAATTGTCATGAAGCCTAATTAATGGTGTTGTTCAAAAATTTTAATTTAACCGATCTTTTTTTTTACCAAAGACAGACTTTTTCCCCCTAGATTTTTTATACCCTCGAAGCATTCGAACTGATGGAATAAACCATAATCATGAATGATTGGATAAATCGATTCGTCTAAGCCGTGAAATAGTTATAGGCTAGGTAAGGTTTTCTTTGAATGCAACCAAAATAAGAGACGCGACCCGTTGCCTCACTGGCTTGCCCCACGAGTGTGGCAATGAGGTATACATGTTTGGCCTCCCTACAAGCGGCCGCAAAATACAAGGTAGCGGGCTAATCTGTTATAGGGGTATGGCAGTAATTAAAGCCATATCCCTAATCGGTTTATACACTGCACCGTACCGGAACGCTAAAACTCTGTCTTTGCCTGTAGGGGGGTAACTAGCCACGGCCGAAGCCACCAAACAAAGTTCAATCATTCTCGCTGCGTTTAATTACCGAAATAACTATTATTTTCTGTACATTCTGGGATTTCCAATCACGTGTATATTACGCTGTACTTATATACCTACGTATCACCCGCCCCCGCGTCCGCGCCACATGGCTTGTGTTTACTGACGCCAGAAGCCAAACTGCTGTGGCCTGTGGTATGCTGCATGTCTGATAAACTAATTGACTGCTGATGGATCCAGGTGGGCCATAGCTACACCTACGCACGAATTTCAATGTTCTTCTGGAGATCGAATTTAGCCATGCCGGTTAATCCCAACATAGACGAGCACCCTATCCCAGTAGTAAGCGCATTTGTCATTAACACAAGGCCCTAGTTCGATCACCGGTAGGGTCAGTTGGGGAATTTATATTCGCTGGTCTAGTCTAAGCTTCGGCCGGGGCTAGTTACCACCCTACCGGAAAGGACGTGCCGCCAAGCAATTACGCGTACCGATACGATGCTGTGTAGAGAGTAGATTTAATCGGTTGATTTAGATATGCAGTGCACTGTATCATCACTTATAACCAGGTCATACATACATAAATATACGCGCGAGTTGAATGCAGAGCTTATGTAGGGTCACACATACATTAGCTCTGCATTCAACTCGCGCGCGAACTATACTTATAATCAGATCGCAGACAAGGGCTAACTTGATAGTGGATTTTAAAAAATGTTGCCATGATGCACTAGACTTCCAACTTTACCTCTTTCCTTCCAGCCTGGGACTAGTACCAGGGACTTAGTGTATTTGCACGTGGGCGCCGGGCAGCGCTGCACTGAGCGCGGCGGAGTGACGCAAACCGCGTGCCGCCATGTGGCGTGGAGGCGTGTCTTATACCACACTGTTGAGAGGTTACATGCCGCCAGCTATTTGTGCTATGATTAAAAATACAAGAGCGCCCCCCAGCTCTGCTCTTTTGAATCTTAAAAGATATTCTGCTTATATTAGGTGATTCTTAAATTTTGATCATGACGACCTCCGTGGCGCAGTGTCTGAACGTGCGGAGGTCCCGGGTTCGATCCCTGACAGGGTCAATTTGGGAATTTATAATTTCTGAATTTTTCCTGGTCTGGCCTGGCTTCGGTCGTGGCTAGTTAGCACCCTACCGGCAAAGACGTGCCGCCAAGCGATTTAGCTTTCCTGTACGATGCCGTGTAGAAACCGAATAGGGTATGCCATGCCCCTAACAGGTTAGCCAGCTACCATCTTAGACTACATCATCACTTACCATCAGGTGACATCGCAGTCAAGGGCTAACTTGTAATATGTACAATATTACATAATCACATTAATTAGCGAATTGACTAGACTATACACAGATACCTTAGCCATGGAGGTAGGAAACACTGTTATATTTTAAGTTAGACATTATATTAATTATTAGTATTTTTTATTTTGATTTTAATTTTAAATATTATTAGTGTAAGTGATGGTCCGTGACGTCATGACCCTTGGCCCCTCCTGAAAATCAGCGTTGCGGTATGTTGGGTAGGTATATATCACATATACCTATCTCTCATACTGCGGCACGGGCTGAGGAGGTGGCCCATTGACCACACGTAGTATAAGTGTAATTTGTATTTGTTTAAGTTTAGTTATAGTAAGTATAATGAATTGTTATAGTGTTGGTCAATAAACTTTTATTTATTTAATTGTATTGTGTAAAATTATTGCGCATCAAAAATTGAATTACTTAATACCGATAATTATTTTTGAATTTGGTACACAACTAAGGACAGGGCTTGGTTTCACTTGCATTACTGAGAAGGACATACTATGTCTCGGAAAGTTATAGGAAGTTCCGGCGGGATTGAAAAAAGTGTGTGTGTGCAATTCACATGCACGGCAGAAGTGAAACTTCAGAATAATAGCCTACGGGAGAATGAGATAAATATAACTTGTATTCTATCTCATTCTCTCGCAGGCTAAATACTATTTACGAATATGTTTGTCACTTTTTGGTGTCGCTGCTTCGTTTCATTGTTTCCTTTCGTTGAATTTTCAAATCACAACGATTCTAAAGAAAATTCACTTCAAAACCCTTTATCTATGCGGACAAAGTCGCGAGCATCACCTAGTAATGTTTATATAAGTCGCTCGTGGCGCCATGTAAGGCCGGTCTGTACGGGCGGTTTATTTCCATCGTCCCACTGTTGTATGTACGCGCGATTCAGCGACATTACTGACTCCCCACATTGCATTCATGAACGCGGAGTCGCGACTCAATGGAAACACGTGAAAGAAAATCGCCTGGCATCTAATGTCTATTTGTATTTAGATATAGATATTTAAATCTTCTGTATATATAAAACACAAAAATTGTATTAATAATTTTTTGCAACATGTTACTGACACACTTTCGGATTTATAATATTAGTATGGATTATCACAATAACTTAAATATCTATCCTTACAGGTAAACCTAATGCGATAGATAAGCTTACTACGTAAAATACTTAGAACGGGGGAAAAATAAATTAAATAGATTAGTTACAAAATCACTAGAATCCCAAGAGAAAACTAAATTTCCAACAATAAGTCCCTCAGGAATTTAATAACCGATCCAAAAAAGGGCGCAATTACGTGCAAATGTAAAAATTGTGGCACCTGTGTACGCCACCTGCGCGCTCTAACGAGAATTCTACCCCTTGCCTACCCCTACCCCCTACCCCGTACCCCGTACCGCCTCGCCTCGGGGGAAACTATGTGTCATGTGTAGGATTACGGGATTTCACTTTTCGTAATGTGTTATCGTGTGCAGTTAGGATTTTAGATCGAAATGTTATTTAAATTGGTCCAACTACAAGCTATGTCACATAGATTTGTCTGCTATGGCGGATTATAGCGAATGAAGCTTCTTGTCCCTTGATTATCATGGACTGCAAAATAACGCCTGCTTCTAACCAATTTTTAAATAAGTAAAATTTATAATAGTAGTTCGAAAACAGCATGTATTGTATCGGTGTGGCAGTATGGAGCGCTGCCAACACAGCTGTGACATGTAAGTTGTAACCCAGCTGCGGTACATCGCTACAGGCCGCGGTCAACTGACGGACGTACTGTTAAATACAATTGCATTATATATCTAGTCATATCCGGGAAAATGGGGAAAACCTCCATATGGCGCCATAGGCTTACGATTTCGTAGCAACAGTATTTTTTTAATAATAGGGAAAATGGGGAAAACCACTGTAGCAGTTACAACTGTGTCAACTAGATGGCGCTCATTGTTTCTACATCTCAGGATAAATTAATCGATGAAAACTTATAAGTCACATACAAGTCTACATAGCGATATCCAAATTTCTGAGAATAGCGCTATGTAAGAACCGTTCAACCTACAACGGTTAGACCAGAATGGACCCTGGGCACAACACCAGCCCGGAGGAAGATCTTCCTAATGTTGCGGACAAGTAAACGTCACTCACTCGTCCCAGAAGCACCATATGGCACCTTAAGCAACGTTTTTTTTAAATTCTACTAAAAGTTAACTTTATAATAGTAGCGCAGAAACAACATGCATTGTATCAGTGTGGCTGTATGGAGCGCTGCCAACACAGCTGTGACATGTAACCCAGCTGTGGTACATCGCTACAGGCCGCGGTCAACTGACGGACGGACTGTTGTTTCATACAATGCGTCATATACGTAGCCGTATCCGGGAAAATAGGGAAAACCACCGTACGGCGCGCTAGGCGAACGTTTTATAGGTGTTCTTCTCGCTCTAGGTTTTAGGGGTCCGTTGTCAACAAGGAACCCTTATAGTTTCATCATGTCCGTCCGTCCATCCGCGGCTTAATTTGTTAGTACTAGAAAGCTGTACTTTGGCATTAATCTACACTTAAGCTTCCATTTTTCCCTTTTCTATGTTTAGGTTTCTTTTTTTTTATATACTGGGAAATTAACGAGTTCCCGTGGATATAAACAAGACTTGTTCTAATTGGACGAAGTCCCCAGACATCAGCTAGTTATTACAAAGCTAACTTAGTTAGCTAAGTTAGTTAGCAAAGAGGAGCCCAATTCTCACTTGTAAGACTAGTTTTGGAAGGAAGGATTGCAGGCAAAAGACCTCCAGGTCGCCAAAGGCGCAAATGGTTAGAGGATATAACTAAGGGGTGGACACTGGACAGGGTTTAAAGATGCGGCTCAAAATAGAGAAGATTTTCGTGTGATGACCGCCAAACTTCGTTTTGAAGAAGGCACACTGTGATGATGTTATTTAAACATAATAATATTATAACCTAACATAGGTACAAGAATTCTACATCAATGAACCTAACATAGTGCAGACAGACACAGCTCAATAATATGACCGTACATAGTATGTTTTAGACATGTCTTCGGAGTGACAATAAAACGATACGAGATTTATCGTGGTCGTAAATAGTTAATTAAATAAACACACGCATGCTGCCACTTTTCTTCTAATCACACCCGAACTTTTTACGTCAGGGTTGCCTGACTGGATATTCTGCGCCTTTTCATACTTTAAAAGATAATAAAATAAATAAATAAATAAATAAATAAAAAAGCCTTTATTTCTAATACGTTACAGAAAAAAAAAATACACATGGATAATAACAAAATACATTACAAGTTACCATTTTTACTAACGCAAATTATGTCAGTGACTGATTGATTGAAATATAAATTTAAGAGTATAACTACAAATTACAATTAATTACATTATCACAATTAAAAACTACCTAAAATTATAAATTAATCTCAAAATATTATCACTAATTACAATCACATTATTACATTAATTAACTAATTATTAAACAAATTACAAATTCAATTTGGTCAATAAAATATACAAAATATTCAATATGTCAATAATTTATCAATTTATTTATTTTAACGTATAAGTCGCCTCTACGGCGTAGGCCTCCCCCAAATCTTTCCAACGTTTTCTGTTCCTGGCCTGACTCATCCAGTTCGGTCCACATATTTCTGAGAAAATGTCTCGCCACCTCTTTCTTTGACGGCCTCTTTTCCTTTTCCTGTCTCTAGGAACCCATTCAGTGACTTTTTTGGTCCATCTCGTATTTTCTAGTCTGCATAAGTGTCCAGCCCAATTCCATTTTAATGTTCTTATCCTTTTAATTAAATCTGCTAGTTTAGTTCTCAATCGAATTTTTTTATTACTTATTCTGTCCCTCAATCTCAAGCCAAGCATGCTTCTCTCCATCTTCCTTTGGCAGATAGCTAACTTTTCTTCTTCTTCCTTTCGCAGGGACCACGTTTGGCATCCATACGTTAGACATGGCATTATTGCGACTTCGTATAATTTCTTTTTTATTTTCACGTCAATCTCCTTGCTCTTCATTATCTCTTTAAAACTCCAGTACTTTTTCCATGACATGGCAATTCTTCTATTGATTTCCTTCTCAGTACAGTTTTCAAAAGAGACTGATTGACCAAGATACACGTAGTCTTTCACGTACTCTATTTTTTCACATCCTATTTTAATATCTATTGTTTCGGCGTTTGTTAGGATTTTGGTTTTAGAGGTGTTCAAAGATAAGCCAGCTTTTGCACTCTCCCTTGCCAGCTCTTCTACCATATTTCCGAGATCTAATGCATTTTCTGCAAACACCACTATATCACTTTAAAAGATAAGATAAAGATTTATTTGCTAAGAAAGAAGATTTATTTGCTCGAATATGGGTACATAAAGAGATACAGTATTTATTATTTAACAGTTTATTAGTTTATTGATGATGATGTCCTCTCGACTGAATCTCTATAGAGATTAGCCATCTGCACGGGAGATAATACTATCGGACGGATAGGCTGTCGGTCCTGCGCCTGATCTCTCTCCGGTCGTGTCGGATTTGCCGTCTCATCAGGCCATGAAAGTAAAGGAACAGAGAGTTCACCTGTGTTTGCGTGTGCGGTAGATGGCATCTAGGGTAAGGACATAGGTTTTTATTCTGGAATATCAGAGAGATTCCCACGGGAATTTATAAAACCTCGATCAATGCTACTAAGTCGCGGGAACTACCTAGTCGAACATAGTTGAGACTTGCTACTATACTCCTACAACAACCCCCCTAGCCCCGTGCCTCGGAGAGCAGTCCTACGCCTGATCTCTCTCCGGTCGTGTCGGATTTTCCGTCCCATCGGGCTATGAGAGTAAAGGAACAGAGAGTGCACCTTTGTTTGCTCACACACGTGTGCACTATAATATCTCCCGCGCAGATGGCCAATCTCTCTGGAGATAGGCCGCCGTGGCCGAAATTCGGCTGGGAGGACATTATTATTATTACTACAACATATAATATATATATTGTCAACAGATGGAGGCGAAGGTGAAGGAAGAGGTGCCAGACAAAGACTACCAGCCGACCACCGCCGCAGAAAGGCGGAAATGTAAGTGAAAACTTTTAAGTACTAGCTAAATGCCCGTGGAATAAGTTAAGCCTATGTACTACCCCGGCATGTAACCTACGTCCATACCAAATTTCATAAAAATCAGTTGAAAAGATGGGCCTCTAAAGCTTAGTAGACAGACAGACACACTTTCACATTTTATAATATACGAGTAAGTAAATATGGAATTAGTATGGATTGTCGTCATAACAAACCTATCAGATTTGTAATAACTAAGAAATACTCCAGTTTTCAGCATCCTGCGAAAGTGTGTCAGTTGGGCAATAAGATAGCTTGCATCATGAGACAGGACATAGGATACTTTTTATCCCGGAACATCTGCAACGGGGGACGTGGGACCCAAACAGAACCCTGGGGCGCCAATAGCTCATCTACGCCGTAGACGTCTGTAGAGGATCAGCATGGCCGTAGAAGGGCTCTACGCAATCTCCGGCTACGACAATTATTGGATACTAGCTGAAGCCCGCGACTTGTTATGCATTTTAGCATTGTTGTTAGCGTACCGAGGATATCCATATATCCATACAAATATTATAAATGCGAAAGTGTGTCTGTCTGTCTGTCTATTTGTCTGTCTGTCTGTCTGCTACGCTTTCACGGCCCATCTGTTCAACTGATTTGATGAAATTTGGTACAGGAACAGATTGTATCCCGGGGAAGGACATAGGCTACTTTTTATCCCGGAAAATTCAAGAGTTCCCGCGGGAATCATAAAACCTTAATCCACGCGGACGAAGTCGCGGGCATCATCTAGTTGTATAATAAATAAAAAATGAGTGAAACTTTTCAAACATTTTGTACATTTAAGCGGAAGGACCTGAGAACCCACCGCAACATTAACCCAAGAAAACCTCTGCCATTATGTGATTAATGGAACGGGGTCACGACCCTCAGCAATGAGGAATACGACGAAGAGAGAGATTAGACACCCACTTAAATGCGTCACTTTTGTTTATAAGGATTTATTTGTTCCGGTGGTAGGTATATTTTGTTTATTCCGTTGTTCTATCGCATTAGTTCGCATCTCAATTTTGTTTGGAATTGATCACCATAAAGGTAGGTACACATACATGGTATACATAAAACATCGTCGGTATCCTGTAGGCGGGTGCGGGTGGGAACCGACAAGTGTGGCGCGATCATGATCTGACGATAGCGACGGGCGGCACGGAGCGAGGCAAAACAGCGATGTAGAGACTTATGAAGCGGCATATTTGCTACAGACCTTGTTCTTTGGTATCACACTAAAGCCTTCCTTGGTTTAATGAAACAAAGAAAGAAAGAAAGAAAGAAAGAAAAAACATTTATTTCCAAATTGTGCCAATATACATAAACAGCATACAAAGAGGTAGATCACCCCGGCACGTCAACGATCTAGACAAGATATAGAATCTAAACTACAAAACTAAATAGATTTACCTATTGTTTCGACTCGCGAATTATGGCGAATTAAACTTCTAGATCCTTCATTATCATGGACTTCCGCAAAGTAACGCCTGATTCTATCCAATATTCCTTGGTTTATTTATGTTCATCTAATCTATTGTATGATCTTAAGTTGTTGCACTATCCCGATCCTTTTAAAGATTAATAATGAATGGGTTATCTGGAGGAGATCACTTTTAGTGATAAGAACATACTCTAACAACACACACTTTTAGTGATAGAAAACAAAGTGCGCCTTGGCGAACTTTGTTTTCTGTATTTGTTTACTTTATGTCTTAATGTTTGTGTGGCAATAAAGAATTTATCTGTCTATATTCGTCAAACACAAGGCTAACAAGGCTCATACTGTCATCGCCTAAAGCCATATTGTTTCATTATTGTTGACTTTCGTGTTTTAGAATTATAATCCTTAATCCTTCCTTAATAGGAACGTCAAGGTACGTAACTGTCATCAAACTGTCGTTTTTAATAATATTGCTTCAAGCGTTGGCAGTACACCGAGCGAAAATTGGTAGAAACTTGAAATTATAACAGTAAGAATTTTAACTTTTACAACGAAGACACTACTAAAACAGGATTTTTAGAAATTCGCCCCCTACATCAATTAAATAAGTACACACCTGACGACCTCCGTGGCGCAGTGTGTAGCGCTGTTGCCTTAACGTGCGGAGGTTCTGGGTTCGATCCCCGGCAGGGTCAATTTGGGAATTTATAATTTCTGAATTTTCCCTGGTCTGGCCTGGTGGGAGGCTTCGGCCGTGGCTAGTTACCACCCTACCGGCAAAGACGTGCCGCCAAGCGATTTAGCGTTCCGGTACGATGCCGTGTAGAAACCTAAGGGGTATGGGTTTAATATAACTGCCATGCCCCTAACAGGTTAGCCCGCTACCATCTTAGACTGCATCATCACTTACCATCAGGTGAGATCGTAGTCAAGGGCTAGCTTGTAGTGGATTAAAAAAAAAAAAAAAACACAGCTTTCAAATTGTCTATTGCCCTGATGATCATTTTTCCATCTTTGAAAAAGGTTAATTTCCCTTTGTAAACATTCGAAGGTAATTCGAGCTCCTCCCCAAAGAGATTCACAAATATTTTTACGTTTTGTTGTTGCCATTTCTAGAATCTCTAACTCTTCAATACTTCCATTTGTATAAAGAGCGGTGTATTTGCTACCAACAATTGGAATTGAACATCATAGTAGCAAATAGCAATAACAACTGAGCACGCTACAAAACATTATACACTAGCTTTTGCCCGCAGACTCGCTCACGTAATGTTCGATTTTGAACAAATTGCCAAGTTTCAGCCATTGAAGTATGTAGTACCTACGCTCTAGTACACTATACCTCAATGGTTTTGAAAAATATTCATCGGATAAGTAAATATGTTTTGATGTTTGTGAATAAGCTTGAATACTCAAATTCACGATTCTCTTAAAATTCAAAATTCAAATATTTTTTTTATTCAAATAAACTTTTACCATTAGTGCTTTTGAATCGCCGAGTGAATTTACGACTGGTTCGGAATGATATTCCTACTGAGAAGAACCAGCAAGAAACTCGGTGGTTGTTCTTTTGAAAAAAAAAATTACAATTTCTTCAGTAGGTATGTGTAGGTGTGTTTTGACGACCTCCGTGGCGCAGTGTGTAGCGCTGTTGCCTTAACGTGCGGAGGTCCCGGGTTCGATCCCCGGCAGGGTCAATTTGGGAATTTGTAATTTCTGAATTTTCCCTGGTCTGGCCTGGTGGGAGGCTTCGGCCGTGGCTAGTTACCACCCTACTGGCAAAGACGTGTCGCCAAGCGATTTAGCGTTCCGGTACGATGCCGTGTAGAAACCGAAGGGGTGTAGGTTTAATATAACTGCCATGCCCCTAACAGGTTAGCCCGCTACCATCTTAGACTGCATCATCACTTACCATCAGATGAGATCGCAGTCAAGGGCCAACTTGTAGTGTAAAAAAGTAAAAAAAAAGAAAAAAAAAGGTATAGATACATAAGTAACCGCTGTCCTTAGCATTGTCACAGAATAGGTAATATTAAGCATTGCTGGAGCGGGTCAAATCCATGCCCTTTTATCATTTACATAATCTTCAACAGTATGATAACCTTAGGAGTTGCATTTTCAAAAATCCTTTCTTAGCAGATGCGTGAGTCATACCTACTGCTCTATAGGTAGGTATACCTGCAAATGACAGCACAGATGACAGCCCGATCCGTTGGTTTGAGCTTCGCCTTAATAGATCAGTCATTCACCAAAAAGTAACGTCGCGTACAAAAAGGTAATAAACAGAGCAATTATTAGAACTCTGCAATGTCTCTATGACAGTATGTAGGTACAAAGTTGCAAAGGTACAGGTGTTGTATTTCCCTTCCCTGTCCCCTTTAAATCCCGCGTGGGAAGGACCAGCTGCCGGTCCCAGACCTGCTTCTAATACAATATTTTTGATACCATAATACAAGCTCCCGTGCGGTGAAGCGGTGATAGCCTGTGGCGTGCATGGAATATATAAAAGCACAGATTACTTTTTTGTTTATTTCACTACAAGTTAGCCCTTGACTGCGATCTCACCTGATGGTAAGTGATGATGCAGTCTAAGATAGTAGCGGGCTAACCTGTTAGGGAGTATAGCAGTTATATTAAACCCATACCTCTAGTCGGTTTCTACAAGGCATCGCTAAATCGCTTGGCGCTACTTCTTTGCCGGTAGGGTGTGAACTAGCCACGGCCGAAGCTTCCCACCAGACAAACTCAAATGGATATAGGTTAATTTTTCAGCAAAACAGGTAGTAAATTGTATTCTGACTAACTAATGCCTGCCTTTGCTTTAAAAACCATGTACACGCCACTGGCTGATAGCCTAGTGTAGCCAAAATTAACCCAATATTTTTCTCATTTATCCACGCACCATTTTGACGACCTCCGTGGCGCAGTGTGTAGCGCTGTTTCTTAACGTGCGGAGGTCCCGGGTTCGATCCCCGGCAGGGTCAGTTTGGGAATTTATAATTTCTGAATTTTCCCTGGTCTGGCTTTGGCCGTAGTTAGTTACCACCCTACCGGCAAAGACGTGCCGCCAAGTGATTTGACGTTCCCGTACGATGCCGTGTAGAAACCGTATGCCCCTATAAACAGGTTAGCCCGCTACCATCTTAGACTGCATCAACACTTACCATCGGGTGAGATCGCAGTCAAGGGCTAACTTGTAGTGGATAAAAAAAAACACTTAAAGCTTAATGTTTTATTCAATAAAACCACCTTTGTTTTCTTTAAAAGCAAAAGCAAATGTAAATCACGTAAATCGACATTTTAAAAATCCAACGAGGCGGCAATCATTAATTCAACAGCCGCAAACAACTGCAATCAGACCGATTGGATCCGATAATCATATACATGTCCGACGTCTTTGTGGGCGGACCTCATCATATATTCAGTACAAAGACGTCAACGTACAGGGTAAAGTTTATTTTTACTAGATTATGCCCGCGACTGCGACCGCGTGGTAGTAGCCTTTTTTCCCGGGTTAAGACCTATTAACAATCCAAACTTCCGACTTCTATTGTGGATTTTCTATTTTTTTTATCATGCTACAAACAATTACGAACACAATCAAAAAGAAATCGGCTAAATCGGTCGTCGTTTGTTTTAATTCCCGCGGGAACTCCTTTTAATTTTCCGGGATAAAAAGTAGCGTATGTCGATCCGTTGCTCCGTTACGGCGTGACTGAAGGACAAACAAACACAATTTCGCATCATATTTCATACTAATATTCTAAAATTATTGTTGGGAAAGTGTTTGTTTGTTGGTTTATTGGTTTGTTGGTTCTTCCTTCAATCACGCCGTAACGGAACAACGGATCGACGTGATTTCTGCCATGGATATAGTTGAGGACCTGGAGAGTGACATAGGCTACTTTTTATCCCGGAAAATTAAGGAGTTCCCGCTGGAATCAAAAAAACTTAAACCACGCGGATAAAGTCGCGGGCATCAGCTACTTTATAATATTAGTATGATAGAGAAAATGCCGTGGATCGAACCGCAGACGTAGATACAAGGTCTCACCTCTCACCACTGCGCCATATCCAAAACGGATAAAGATGCTAGTCCTCCTACAAACAAAGTCAGTGAAATAGTTTAAAGCACTCCGTCCCATTTCTATATCGTTAATGCGCGCCCACAATCACACTAATCGATTGGAGGGCGTTCTCTACAGCAAACAGCATTAATAATAAACCGTGCGAACCCACAGCCTGCGCCTCGGACCATCACGCTTGCGGGTAGGCTTACACGCTCATAGAAATGTTTTTTTTATCCACTACAGGCTAGCCCTTGACTATGTTTACACCCGCTCGGAAGGATGATCATCCTTTGTTACGGTCGAGCCATATCACCTGCTCCCGTACAACTACGATCTCACCTGATGGTAAGGGATGATGCAGTCTAAGATGGTAGCGGGCTAACCTGTTAGGGGCATGGCAGTTAATAGTTATATTAACCCCCATACCCATTCGGTTTCTACACGGCATCGTACCGGAACGCTAAATCGCTTAGCGGCACGCCTTCGCCGGTAGGGTGGTAACTAGCCACGGCCGAAGCCTCCCACCAGGCCAGACCAGGGAAAATTCTGAAATTATAGATTCCCAAATTGACCTTAGAAAAATATTTTCTTATCCTATAACAAAGTGAGGCACAGATGTATGCATTTACAAGCAAACATGTATGCAGTGTTTTTCTGCTTTGAAAATGCTCGCTGCACAGATTCGGTGGAATTGCATACAACCGTCACACTTTCCGTTAGTCACAAAAATACAAAATACGGAATGTCTGATAAGTAAATAAAATGTAACAGTTAATACAAAAATTTTGTGCATATTTTAGTGCACTGGGTTTCTGTATCTGAATTCAGTTTCTGCGATCTTGTGGTCCTGTAATAAAGCACTGCGTATGTCTCCTCCTCGTAAAAAGCGGTGTTGCTTTTGTTCTAGCATATTCTGAAGACATTGTTTATGTTTGATTTTAACTCGTAGACCTATAATAATAGAGACTAAAACGTATTATTACAGTATCCGTGGTATTTAGATAAAAGGTCAAGCTTTCTTGTTAGAAAACGTGTTGGGAAATTAAATTGCAAAAGAAAATTATTTCACCTAACTTATTAAATTATAAACATATAATTCAAATAACAAACCTATAATTAAAAATATTTTTTGTCCATTATAAACTTATAATTAAACTCAAACTCAAAGTATATTAATTCAAAACTAGCTGATTTTCAAGTTTTTTTTGATTCCCGCGGAAACTCCTTAATTTTCCGGGATAAAAGTACCCTATGTCACTCTCCAGGTGCTCAACTATATCCATGCCAAAAATCACGTCGATCCGTTGCTCCGTTGCGGCGTGATTGAAGGACAAACCAACAAACCAATAAACCAACAAACAAACACACTTTCGCATTTACAGCATTAGTGTGATGTGAAAGTGTGTCAGTCTGCCCGTCTGATTGTCATTCTGTCTGTTACCTTTTCACTCAAATTAAAATTATGACGAAAGTTACTAATATAGCTTTCATCCTGTGGAAATCAATCAATCAATACTATTTATCTCGGAAATTTCAAAATTTTCCCGAAAGTCGTACTTATATATAGATCTTTACTAATAATATAAAGAGGTAAAGTTTGTGAGTTTGTGATGTAGTCTCTGGATCTACTGAACCGATTTTGAAAATTCTGGTAACAATAGAAAGCCACATTATTTGTGAGTGTCATAGGCTATATAAAAGTTAGGGAGTTCCCGTGGGAATTTAAAAACTTATTTCAAGCGAAGTCGCGTGCATCTGCTAGTAAAGAATAAAGATTTAAAAAGAATAAAGAATCTCTCACTAGGCCTAGTGCAGTATTCCACGGCCTAGATGCAACAATGTTCCCATTAATCTTCGTGTGTAGTGTAGTGTAGTGTTAGTGTAGTGTAGTGTAGTGCAACAGACGGAGGCCGGCGAGGGCAGGCGTGTCTGGGGCGGAGGGCCCTCGAGTGGAGCGGCCACTGATCACGCTGTCACCACCACGCGACCGCGTTCAATGATATCACGACTTTGGTAAAGAAAACTGCTAAACTTGGTATATTGGGAGCTGTAGTATCCGCACTATATTATGTTGCATACCTATTTCCTTATGCTTATTCTATTACATCTATACTTCTATACTATTAATATTATAAAGAGATAAAGTTTGTGAGTTTGTGACGTGTAATCTCTGGATCTACTGAACCGATTTTGAAAATTCTGGTACCTACCAATAGAAAGCCACATTATTTGTGAGTGTCATAGGCTATATATTAACCCGAATATTAGGGAGTTCCCGTGGGAATTTAAAAAACTTATTTCACGCGGACGAAGTCGCGGGTATCTGCTAGTAATATAAACTATATATAAACTAGATTACGCCCGCGACTTCGTCCGCTTTGATTAAAAGTAACCTATGTCTTTCCTTTCTTTAACCTATCTCGGATAGTAACCTATCTCCATTAAGACTGTTCAATAAGTGTTTTTTGGTTCCCGCCTGAACTCTTTTATATTCCGGCATAATTATATCTCCATTCCAAAATTCAGCCAAATCAGTTCAATCGTTGCGGCGTGAAGGAGTAACTTTAGTAGGACCTTTCCAAACCGGCGGTAGAGTCTTGACGTATCATAAGTGACACAAGGTGTCCTACGTGAAATAAATAAATCATTTATCATTTAACAAACATTCAAACTTACAAACTCTGTAACATCCAAACTTTTTTTTAATATTAGTAGTAATTGCACGAAGGCCCGGGCGTGGCGCCGCCGTCACACGCAGCGCGCCGTAACTAGCAGTGATGTGCGTGACATTATGTCGATGTTTCTATTTCTGTCTATATACTTATAAAATTACAGCCCATTAACGTCCCGCTACTGGGTACAGGCCTCCACTCTCATAGGAGATAGGGAATTAGAGCTTAAACCCACCACGCTGCTCCAAAGCCGGTTGGTGGGCTTTAACGACTATTATCATGTTAGTGATAATAACCAGGACCGATGGCTTAACGTGATCTCCGAGGCACGGGGGTGAAACACCGCCAACTTCCTAACCCCGGGCTAGTACTGAGAATTTCTATTCGGAAAAACCCAATACTTAATTATAATATGGCCCGACCCGGGATTCGAACCCGGGACCTCGTCGGCCGCTGTCAAAAATGCTAACCACTAGACCAACGAGGCAGACAACTTATACTTACATTATAAATATATAATATACTTATACTAATACATATTATAAATGCGAAAGTATGGATGAATGAATTGATGTATGTTTGTTAGTTTGTTACTCAATCACGCCAAAACGGCTGAACGGATATCGGGATGAAATTTGGTACAGAGATAGATTATAATCTGGCATAATACATAAGCTACTTTTTATCCCGGAAAGGCATCAGCTAGTTTTCTATACTACATAATATCCTGTCTCAAAGTGAACCAAAATTGAAAATGAACGATACGGACAAACTGTATCCCGATAGATGCCTTACACTTAATGAAATACAGTTACAGAAACACAATTAGAGCTAGAATTGGGAATTTGATAACTCAAAAAAGAACCAGTAATGCTGTTGATTAGGTACGCTATAAATGCCAAAGTGTATTTGTTGGTTTTTCATAAATGGAGCAACGGGTCGACGTGATTTTTTGCATGGATAATCTGGTTCGACCTCGAGAGCGACATAATCCAATTTCCAAAAAAATATTTTTTTAAAATATATATTTAGGTTAGCGCTTGCCTAGAAGATGCCTATTCACTCTTGATTTGAAGGTACCTATATTAAAAGAGGAGGGGAAAACGGAAGCCGGAAGGGCATTCCATATCCTAGCGGTTCGAATTAGAAACGAGGAAGCAAATCGCTTCGTACGAGCCCGCGGAATTTCGACTGCGTAAGGGTGCAGACCTTGTCGATGCCTTGCGGTACGATAATAAAAAAGTGACGGAGGACCCAGATGGAATAGTTCTTGAGCACACTCTCCGAAATATTTCTCATGTGATTTATATAAACCTTTATCAACGCGGATGAAGCTGCGAACATCGTCTGGGCAAATAACACATACTTAGGCTACTTTTTATCCCGGAAAATTAAAGAGTTCCCGCGGAAACCAACAAACCTCAATCCACGCGGATGAAGTCATGAGCATCAGCTAGTTTTGGATAAAAATTAATATGATAATTAAGATTTTTACGACATTTTTAATTTAACTTGTGAATTTGCTTCATCTTAACATGCCCACGGTATAGGAATGAGTCTGCATGAAGCATGCGTAAACACAGTAAACAGAGTTGTATCTGTTAACTGTGGCGTAAATCAGTTTTATAATTTACTTGTTGATGTCCGCGACTTCGTCCGCGTTAGTTAAGATTTTTCGATTCCCGCGGGAATTACTTAATTTTCCGAGATAAAATGTAGTCTATATCCTTCCCCGGGATACAACCTATCCCTGTACCAAATTTCATCCAAATCGGTTGAACAGTTGGGCCGTGAAAGCGTAGCAGACAGAGATGGACAGACAGACAGAAACACTTTCTCATTTATATTGGATCTTAACAGAAGTAAACGACCAATGTCTGCAGATCGTGTGTGTAATGAGGCAATAAAGACGCTTTAACACCGTTCATCTAACACCGCATGCATCTGGTTCGCTATTTTGACGAGCAGACATGCCGGCATGCCAGCAGCGCCGGTACATTTGCGGTTTTTGACTGACCTACTTTATTGGATCGAGTTTATTATTCGGACCCAATAATAATATAATTATGATCGGAATAGGAGAATAAAAAGTGTGTATTTTTTGTGTGTTAAACGTGCAGTGATATTTATCAATCTCTACCTACTTGTAATTAACTATACATGAAAACTTTATTTTTTTAATTTTTGTCTTTCTTTCTGTGTGCACTCATCACGCACTTTGGCACACTTATAGCAAAATTCAAAATGATTTTTATTCAAATAAACTTTTACAAGTACTTTTGAATCGTCAAGTGAATCTACCACTGGTTCGGAATGCCATTCCTACCGAGAAGAACCAGCAAGAAACTCGGCGGTTGCTCTTTTGAAAAAAAAAAAAAAAATAATATATATACCCCTAACAGGTTAGCCCGCTACCATCTTAGACTGCATCACACTTACCATCGGGTGAGATTAAGGATCAATCAATCAGTCAAGGGCTAACTTGTAGTGAATAATTAAAAAATACTATCTGGCTTGGTATAAAATAGGATACTTTTCATACGGAAAAATCAATCATTATTCCTTTAAACATACAGATGTTGTATAGCAATTCGTCAGTTGAGGTGAGGTCTACTTGGGATTCTGAAATAGTATTCCTTTCTTTACATTCGTATACTGGAATATCATATTGGCTTGGAATTTGGTCTTCTTACTTCTTATAATACTAATATTATAAATGTGAAAGTTTGGATGGATGGATGTATGGATGTATGGATATATGGATGGATGTATGGATGTTTGTTACTCAATCACACCCCAACAGTTGAACGGATCTGGCTGAAATTTGGCACAGAGGTAGATTATACTACTTACTTACTACTGACTAATCTATCTATCCCGGAAAACTAAGGAGTTCCCGCGGGAACCAAAAAACCTCAATCCACGCGGACGTATTCGCCGGCATCAGCTAGTAATATATCTTTACAAATTTATCGATAAAGAGTACTCTCAAGTCCATCACTAGCCTGCACCGGAGACCTGTCGGCTCCACGCGCGCACACCACTACCAAACTTTTATTTATTCTGTCACCCGCAGCTCTACGGTTTTTCTAGCTCAGTACAAAATGTGGGTCTAAGCTTTGACAAAAAAATGAAGAATCATTGACCAATCCATCTATACTAATATTATAAATGCGAGAGTTTGGATGGATGGATGGATGTTTGTTACTCAATGGCACCAGAAAGGCTGAATGGATCTGGATGAAATTTGGCACAGAGATAGATTATAGTCTGGAATAACACATAGTCTAACTTTTATCCCGGAAAATTAAAGAGTTTCCGCACCACAAAACCTCAATACACACGGACGATGTCGCGGGCATTAACTAGTAATATAATAAATGCGAAAGTGTGTATTTGTTGGTTTGTCCTTCAATCACGCAGCAACAGAGCAGAGCAGAGCAGCAACCTGGAGAGTGACATTGGCTACTTTTTATACCGGTAAATTTAGAGGTTTCCGGGGGAATTAAAAAAAGACTTAGTTCACGTGGACGAAGTCGCGGGCATCAGCTAGTTTAGACATATTCCAAATCGAACACAAAATCCACACAAACGAAGTCATGGGAAAAAGCTAGTTCAGAACACACAATGACGGGTATTATGAGTTAGTGTATGCGTTCGCACGTAACTCATCAGTGCATCACAGTTTGCGGAGGACGCCCATTCGACTCCGTGCGGCCACGAAACGAACGGGGATTGCTTTTAAAAATATGCGTGCATTATTAACTGGCTGTCTGCCTCATTGGTCTAACTCTAGTGGTTAGCATGTTCGTCTGCAGCTGTCGGAGTCACGGTTTCGAGTCCCGGGTCGGGCCATAATTAAGTAATGGGTTTTTCTGACTAGATATTCTCAATACTAGCCCGGAGTTAGGAAGTTGGCGGTGTATCACCTTCGTGCCTCGGAGATCACGTTAAGCCATCGGTCCCGGTTATTATCACTAACATGATAATAGTCGTTACAGCCCGCCAAGTGCCAACCCGCATTGGACCAGCGAAAGGGGTCTAAGCTCTAATTCCCGCTCTTCTATGAGAGTGGAGGCCTGTGCCCAGCAGTGGAACGTTAATGGGCTCTAGTGGCCTTGCTTAAGTAATTTTTTTTTAATCGGTGAGGGCTGAAGTTTTAAAAACCCTGAAATACTAAAGACTAAACAGATTTTGATGAAAATAATTCACAGAGCTTACATATTTTTATTATCAACACTCTACCACCGGTTTGGAAAGCAGTTCAACTCAGAAGAGCGGGTAAGAAACTCAGCAGTTACCTACTCTATTAATAATATTCATAAAATGTTCAATTATGTAGCTAGTTAGGATATCTGCAACTTCGTGTGTCATTATTTAAACTCGTGAGAATTCTTTTCATTTTCCAGTGTAAAAAGTAGTGTCACTGTGTCACTCTCCAAGGCAAGGCTAAATATCGATGCCTAAAATCACGTTGATTTTTTTGCTCCATTACAAAATTATTGAAGGACAAACAGACCTACTTTCACGTTTATAATATTAGATACGGATACAATACAAGTCATATTATTTTTATTGCTTTAAAAAAATGCTCTCATAGTTGCTAAGGGTACCTACCTCTTCGGGCAATCTATCAAGAATTAACAATACTTGGATGGACCGCAAATTTTCAATTTCCAATTTATAGGAGAAATCGATTACCGTAATGGCGGCGCAAGTGTCGTCCGCCGCATAAACAGCGGGCGGCATGCGGTGGCACGCGGGGACGTTTGCACAGCGCCCGTCTGGACGAGGCCATGAGATAGGCGTTTTGTGACTCATATTATTTTCATCTTATTTTTAATTAAACTGTACGACGATTTCTGCAAATTGGAGGAAACTTCATTATCGTTACAGAGCCCAAAATTTTTTTTTAATGTTGGTCCGTCTGTCTGTACGGGCATCACGCCAAAATTACTGGGCGAATTCACAGAAATTTATTTAAAGAAAAAATTGAAAGAGTGTCGGTTTTTAATACGACTTTCATATTATATTTCAAATAATACCAACTGTGACGACAATCCTGATCCACCACTTTCAGCTGCTAGTAGACGTGTTGAAAGAGATCAAATCCTTCTATTCAATACTCTTGAATAATGGTGTTGACTCTCCATATTTTATTTCTAAAATAACTTTAAGATGTCCACGAATAAACTCTCGATATCCAAAACTGTTTCACATTGCACCAAGCAAGACAAATTATGCAGAAAATACATTTATAAAAAGATGTTGCAAGCAGTATAACCAGTTGTTTTCTGATAAAGACATTTTTCATCTGTCTCTCCCTAAGTATAAGGTGAGTATTAAAGATAGTTTGGTAAAAACCAACTAGCTTATCATTTTTCTTTTTTTAATCAGTATGTTTTACTTTCTCTCTGTTCTAATTTAAAGTAAATATATAATAATAAAATTTGGTTTTTGTCTAGCGGCCTATACCCAACTCAGTATTCATTTGAAAATTTTTTATACAATATGTGCAAAATAACATTGAAAACTGTTATGGTCTAAGAGTAATGCTATATTTTACTTACCTATTGTATGTTATGTAACTGTATGTTTTCAAAATAAAATAAAAATAAAATAAAAAATAAATAAAATAAAATTATGTTTGTAGGTACAGTAAACATTATGTCAAACTAAAAATCTAAAAATTCGTTAACCTCATAAATTCCCTTCTGGGTTAACAGGGTCTGGAGTTCATCCCTAAATTTAGTATCTGATTCATTAATTTTCATTCTATCGGGAATTTTGTTATATATTATCGCTGATGCGTAAAGCGTTTTTAACCCGTTAAATAATAAATTGAATATCTATACACTGTCACTTCATGATTGTAAAAAAGTAGCTTCTGAGTGGTTGCTTAAATTAAATTATGATGAAACAGAAAAACTAATGCATCAAGTTTATATATAACAACACGTGCATGCTCTGACCCACATGTCCCTTTTGTACACTTACAGAGCAGAGAGCTTAAATAAAATCAATGCCAAGTGGCACACCTCATAGACACACACACGTTTGATAACACTCATACATAACACACCACACATACCTATTTAAGATTTCGTATTAATTTATAAAACTACCTTTTTAAATTTAACCAAATTTTGTAATTTAAACTAATGTTATGGAAGAGCGGGGTCGCCCGCCACAAGTACTAGTTGCTACTAGTAACTTACTGGGATTGCCCCAATCACTGTATAATTTTGTAAGCTATTGGTTAAAGAAATAAATATTTTTAATTTAATTTAATTTAACCCGGGGAATTAAGGAGTTCAAACAAATATTAAAGACAATCACTTTTTACCAATATTAATTAATATAGTAGATTGTATCCAATCAAGGCGAACAACAGCGACGGTCGCTGGACAAAGGGAATGAAGCGACCGAAATGCGACGTCACGGGACATCAGCTCGCGTCGCTTACACGCGTCACGGCTAACGGGCCATGAAAATAGCGACATTCAACTCGAAGTACCTCTATCTTTTGGAGTTATTTTTTTTTTATATTTAAATCAAATCAAATTTATTTATTTGTGAATACAGTTGATGATATTAGATGTTAGTTTTGCAGAAGATAAGTATAATCTCTTAATAATAGTAATAATAATGTCCTCCCGACCGAATTTCGGCCACGGCGGCCAATCTCCACAGAGATTAGCCATCTGCGCGGGAGATATTATAGTGCATAAGTGTGTGCGCATACACAGGTGCACTCTCTGTTCCTTTACTCCCATAGCCCGATGGGACGGAAGATCCGACACGACCGGAGAGAGATCAGGCGCAGGACCGACTACTTAACGTGCTCTCCGAGGCACGGGGGTGAAGCACAGCCAACTTCCTAACTCCGGGCTAGTACTGAGAATTTCGTATCAGAAAAACCCAATACTAGTTATGGCCCGACCCGGGACTCGAACCCGAGACCTCGTCGGCCGCAGTCGAACATGCTAACCACTAGACCAACGAGGCAGTTAATCTCTTACCCTATATCTTCTCATAAGTGTATGAAGTATGTCAGGTCGTATTAGGCCAGCTTTATGGACTAGGTGATGCCCGCGACTTCTTACGCGGATTCTTTTTTTATTCCTGTGGGAACTCAATTCCCGGGATCAAAAGTAGTAGTATAGTACGAGTACTTCCCCGGGACGTAAACTATCTCTGTACCAAATTTATCATAATTAAATCGGTTGAGTAGTTCAGCCGTGAAAGCGTAGCAGACAGACAGACAGATAGACGGACGGACAGACAGACAAACAGGCACACTTTCGCATTTATAATATTATTATGGATTATGGAATTATGGATGACATAGGTACTGAAATTCTTCATCAATGACTAATTCATTGAGATTGAGACATTGAGATTTTTGTACTAAAATATTTCATTTGTAACATTTGTTATTGTTGCAGCCACTACATCAGGCAAAGACAGGCGATCTCCCGAACAAGAACAGGGGGACACCAGGTCGTCTCCAACTCCTGGACCGCCCAGCCCCCAGAACAACGGCACTGCTGGTAACTATCAATTGATTAGCTTATTCACACATGATTCTCTGAATCAGTCGTTTCCTTGCTTCACTTATTAAGGTTTCCACTGAAAACCAGCGCTATAGCCTACGGAAGCATGATGCCGAGATGAAGACGTGTGTTTGGTTACATATCACTATACCTCCTCAATATTAATTTAATCATTCTAAATCTCCATGTAGTGACCAAATAAAAAACATTTTTTTTATTTCTTTAAGTAGGTACTATAATAATAGTGTAGGGTTTTTTATGACTTTGAATGAGATCTCCCGTGGTAAGTCTAAGTGGAAGTGGGTCAAAATTAAATATTGGAAGGGATATGGTATTAGCATTATCAAAGCCGAAGGTCGACCATGAAATGATCGTGGGGTCATTAATGATAACACTTAACGATAATTTCCATAGCGTCTGGACTCTTTCGCGGTCGAGCCTAAATTATGGAAACCCGTCGCGTTCGAGCCGCATCCTGGACAACAATAACTGTTATAGGTTTATGAAAAGCATGGAATTGCCCCTACCGTGATCCGAACCCACGACTTTCCACCTGTTAGACCGCAGCGATCACCAATATACCGGAGAAGTACTTAGTCATAATCTCAGGTCTACTTAGGATCTAGGGAGATCTACCGAAAGCACTTAAAAGCTCTTTTTTTGTCCGCAGCCACTCTCTCGTCAACGGAATCCCTATCCCCACCACTTCCCGAAGGCTCACGCTCTGCTCCAGCGCTGCAGCGCTTGAGGAAGTTCCTCTCAGCGCTGCAGCAGTTCGCTTCAGACGTCAGCACGGACACGGGAGAACGTGTGCGACAATTGATCTTCAACCTTGTTGTAAGTGAACAGAGTCAAATTTACAATTTCCTGAAGCAGTTGCTTCGCTACAGTGCTGCAGCGTTTAAATAAATTTCAGTCGAAGACAATGGGGAACGAGTGCGACAGTTGATATTTAACCATGTTGTAAATAGATAGAGTCCTATTTACAATTGTCCTGAAGGCTCTCGCTCCGCTCCAGCGTTGCGGCGATTGAGGAAATTATTTTAGCGCTGCAGCAGTTCGATTCAGACATTGTACGGACACGGGCGAGCGTGTGCGACAATTGATCTTCAACCTTGTTGTAAGTGAATAGAGTCCAACGGTTTTTTGTTGTGAAAAATTGAAGAAGACTTTAATTTTTTCATCCTGAGCACCTGGATGCCTGGTCTTCTTCCACCTCCCGTCATCCCAGGTCATTTCTGCCACGTACTTGCAAATTATGGAACCAGCTTCCATCTTCTCTGTTCCCTCATAATTATAATATGGGGCTCTTCAAAAGGCGGATACACAAATATCTCAAAAGAAAGCAAGGCATTGGCGATTCCTCTGGTGTGCAAATGTTCGGTTATCACTTCACATCAGGTGACCCGCCTGCTCGTTTTCCCGCTATGTATATGTCACCGTAAGATTGTAAAAACCGTTAGATTATAATGTAACGTTTTTTATCTCGATAGATTATAAACTTTCGACAGATTGTGAACCGTAACATACTGCTTACAATTTAACGCGCTATTTTTCGGTAAATTGTAATATATTAGGTATATTAACCCGATAGAACCTAAGTGCCCGGCCTGCGGCCGGGCACTACCTGAATATTCATGTCAAACCCTAACCTAACCTATAGTTCGCCCGCGAGTTGAATGCAGAGTAAATGTATGGTGACACTTACATTTACTCTGCATTCAACTCGCGCCCGAACTGTACAAGAAAGACACAAGAAAACGTAAAAACAATAAATATTTCATAAATTAATACTCAGAACATTGAACGGTTTACAATCTTTCGACAGTTTATAATCTAGCGGGATAGAAACCGTTAGATTATAGTCTAACGGATTTTACAATCTTACGGTGGCATATATAAAAAAAGAATGTAATGCACGTAGCATTGCTACGAAGTTAGGGCTACGAACGTCTACGCGCTACGTAATACTGGGAGTGTTATTTTCTTCATTGCAATACTCAAAAATATCGTGTTGATTCTTCTACTAAATTGCCTGAATCTTCTTGACTACTAAACTTTTTCGGTAACAAATATTGAAATTATTTGGGAAGACTATTTTTATAACTATTTACTAGTTATTACCCTAAGTTACAATTAAATTTAAGGATAGGATTCAGGTTGCAAGCCCTGTGCCCTAACAGGGTTTAAAATGCAAATAAATGAATATGAAAATATTTATTTCACCAATTTGTCTATTTCACTAGGCGGGAGTGGTGAACATCGAGGATTTCCAAGTCGGTGTCCAAGAATGCACCAACTACCCTCTGCGAGCCTCCGTGCCGGGTTTCCTGAGGGCTTTGCTGCCCTTAGCACAGAGGGACTTGCATGCGAGGGCGCGGAGGGTGAAGCAGGTAATAGAAAATTCAGTCCTACATGTCTTATGCCTGTGAATTCGTCCGTGTATATTAAGTTTTTTCAATTTCCACGGGAATTCCTTAATTTTTTTTTATCCACTACAAGCTAGCCCTTGACTACGATCTCAACTGATGGTAAGTGATGATGCAGTCTAAGATGGTAGCGGGCTAACCTGTTAGGGGCATGGCAGTTATATTAAACCCATACTCCTTCGGTTTCTACACGGCATCGTACCGGAACGCTAAATCGCTTAATTTTCCGGGATAAAAAGTATTCTTCCCCTTCCCCGAGATACAACTTATCCCAGTACCAAATTTCATCAAAATCGGTTGGATAGGCGGACCGTTTAACTATATCTCACAAAGGTACTTCATACTAAATAGTAGCAGATAACACAATAAAACAAAAAAAAAAACAGGTGGGCCGTGATAGTGTAGCAGACAGACAGACACACTTTCGCGGTCAGAAAAGCTTTATGTAAGCTTTGTGTAGTAGCTATAGCTTTCACCAGATGTGTATGTACCATAAAAAAATCTAGCTGACAACCCAAACATATAATTTTAATAATGTCTTTCATACAAAGTTTTATTCGATTATATTTAGTAAGTTATAGTTAGGATTTAGTACTATTAAAAATTAGCTTCCTTAATTTCTAGTAGAAGCTTTTTATAATGATACGTTATTGTTGGCAGACACCTCTTCAATACATCAGATCTCACGAGCACCTCATCCTGGAGTCGGGAGGCGACAGCAGCGACATCTTCGCGCCGCAGCAAAGCGGCAACGAAGCGGCAGCGAAGAGGCGTGCGAGCGACCCGTGAGTACATTTTGAAATTTCGGAAAAGTTGAAAAATTCACTAAAGAGACCTTGTGAATTTAGGTTTTTGAAATCCAGTGGGAACTCTTTAATTTTCCGGGATTAAAAGTAGCCCATGTCACACTTCAGGTCATGGAGTCATACTATAATCATGCCAAAACACATCGATCCGTTGATCTGTTGCGGCTTGACTGAAGGACAGACCAACGAGTAAACACTGCAAGTTAACCCTTGACTGCAATCTCACCTGATGATAAGTGGTAGCTATTAGCTAACCCTTGAAATGAGATGAGATTTCACCTAAAAACTGACTATTTTGGAAGGATATTTGCAAATACATGTACCGCTTTTCGCTTTCTAAAAATAATTTAAGTAATTTATTAAAATATAATTTAAAGTACAATTTCCAATGAATTTTTACAAGTACTCAGTGTTTATGTTTTAGTTAAAGTCCATTAAGTATAAAGATTGATTGTAGATTCAGTCCCTGATACAGGGTGAAAGTTTGGCAGGGCAAAGATATCTACAAAAATACATAATCATTTCTTATGCCTACTTACTTACTCTTCGATATATAATATATTATTACAAATAAAAATACCTTACTTAGAGAAACGAAATAGGTACTTGACCACGACATTAATGCTTGGTCTAATTAAGAGTTCGTGGCTTTTGTTTAATAACATGACTGTATCAATAGTCAGGCGACAAGCAATAATGGTCAAAGCAGTAGCAGGTGAGTGTCGCGGACAGCCCATTTGCGCCTCACACCACCGCCGCTCGTCAAACCTGAACGCCTGTGCTCCACTGCCAGCTATAAGCTACCACTAAGCTATATTATAGCACTACAAAATGCCCGTCGTCCGTATGAATTAAGAATTATGAAAAATCTCGTAGGGGCTCTTTGATTTTGATTGTAAAAAAATCCTCAAAATCGGTTGAACGGTTCACGTAGTCTAAGCGACATACAAGGACTCACGTAGTCTAAGCGACATACAAGGACTCAGACTTAAAATGTGCGTGGATTTGACTCGCTCCAGTAGTGCTTGGGAAGTTGAAACTGCAGTTTCTTATAAAATTTAATGCATATTTAAGTCATTTAAGTAGGTAACTTTATCATGCATTTAAGCATGTTTTTAAAGGTTTTTTAAAAATATTATAAATATTGTGAATATTTGGATGTTTGTTACTCCTTCAAGCCATACTGATTGAACCAATTTGTATGTGGGCTCAAGATAGCTTACACCCTGAATTGACACATTTATCTAGGGAAATTAAAGAGTTCCCGTGGACATAAACCATAATCCACGTGGTCGTGGGCGTCATATTGTACAGAATTACAGATGATACTCGTATCTATAGCGACGTATAGCATCGCTGCAGCGGTGGAGTGATCAGTCGCATGTCCGGCGTGCACCTGACAGCGCGGACATGTCCACAAGTTTTTGCGGTCCGGCGATGAAACGCTTTATTGTGGCGCGTGTGACGTTTACTTATTAGATAGATGCTTCATGGCTCAAAAAGTTATTAAATTATGTACACTAGTGGTTCATCCAGGACTAAGACCTCGCGTCTTAAGAATCCCTGGAGTCCGGGCCTTGGATGAAATAAATAATATATACTCACCACATAATGCAAAGGCAAAAACTATAAAATATAAGGACATAGAGATTTTGGGACATAGCTATGACTGTCTACATATAACTAAGAACCAGTGTAGCTGCCAACAGTTAGAGTTCGTGGAAAAATATAAATATTTGGGTTTACATATAGATAGGCACTTCAACTGGAAGACTCACATAGGTGTAGTATGTAACAAGCTAAGGTCTGTGCTGGGAAAGTTCCATCATCTGAAGAGAGTGCTAAGCAAACGTACAATGCTTGTAGTTTACTACGCTTTAGCAGACTCAGTCATCAGTTATGGGCTTAGCATATATGGAAGAACATTCACTACATATCTTAATGAAATAAAAAAAATACAAATAAGATTATTAAAACAAGTTACAACTAAAAAGATAAAGAAACAGTACAAAAGAAATTACGAAATTTTATTTAAAGAATTAAAAATACTACCAATACATATTAAGTTAAATTATTTGTTAGCAAAAGAACACTATTATTCAAGTAAGTATAAAGAACTTTTATCACATAAAGAGCATGTCAGAAGAGTTAGACAAGGTCGATTAAGAGTAAATAGAGTAAATAATTATTATGGTAAGAGATTAAATCGTTACTTAGTACCTAAGATATTTAATAGCATAGAGTGGTTAAGAGTAGGTAAAAAAGTCAGTGAAGGAGTCCTTAAGAAAAAACTAAAGGAAGTTTTTATTAACGACTCCTTCACTGATTAACAATAACCTAATATAGTTAAGTAAATAAATAAATATTTAGCGTAAGATTCTTAATTTTAATTATATTATAACTAGGTATACTGATGTTGTGTGTTAATGATAAGTGCACGGCATAATATAAGTTGAGCGCGAACTCTCCAATAAACTGCGTGTGTAGTTTGGCGAGATACATAATTTTTGTATTTTTTTGTGCAATATAAAATAAAGAAATTAAAAAAAAAAAAAAAACTGGGATGAAATCACGTTCGACTAATTAGTGGAATTTCTGTTTGATAATAATTGACTGATCTATTAGTAATTAGTATCTAGACGGATGGATGGGCAGACGGGCAAATGCCAATCCACCCAAATAGATTCAGAGACCTTTGCTTCGCACGGGAGGCCTAATTTATAATTAAAATTGTACTTACTTACTTATTCTGTACCAAAAACTTGAAAGGACATGCCTCAATTCGATCGGCAGGACATTACACAAAATCGTAATTGTTTAAGGGGATTAATATCACTTAATAAACTAGAACGAATGGCCATAAACAGATAATTATGCGCAGCCCGCGTGCCAGCTTACCGCACGCGGCGGGATCTAATAATTTCCAGCCGCCATATTGGTCCGCCATGTTTGTGCACAGCTAACGAATGCTGGAGTCGCGCCTTGCCAAATTATACCATAACCTACCATAAGTCACAGATAGACAATACCTACTGCAACGTTTATCAAGCAGTCAACATTTTATGTCCAAGTATTTTCAACTTTACAACAAACTTTATAAGGATGAGTCTAGTCAAGTTTTTACCGTACCTGTACGGTAAAAACGGTTTTAGCTGTACCTTTATTTTAACTTGCGTGTCTATGATCGAATTTTGATCTGCCCTAGAAACGAACGTCTTTGTATCTCTTAATTAAGTATTAATTGATTTATAAATTAAAATATAAGTATATTTATCATCAACTAGATGATGCCCACGACTTCGTCCGCGTGGATTAAGTTTTTGGATTCCCAGGGGAATTCCTTAGTTTTCCGGGACAAAAAGTAGCCTATGTCCTTCCCGGAGTATGCCCTACCTCTTTATAAAATTTCATCAAAATCGGTTGAAAATGGACCGTTATAATTTATGGCGTAGCAGACACAGACACACTTTCGCATTTATAATATTAGTATGGATATTTTTCTAGATGTATATTTAGTCTTTATTTATTTACCTTATATTCGATTTGAAACGTGGTACGTTTAGGTTGAGAAAAATACCCGTTTGCACCCTCAGAATATGCATGCCCTCGCTACGCTTCAAATGCCTCTGATGTAAATGGGTGACTTTCACCCTCGTTTAACATAACAACTATTAAAAAAAACTATGTGTTAAGGACTTCAATCAACACATACTAAATCACTTACATCGAATCGAACAAAGTTTAAAGTGAGGATATGTGCGGTTGATTACTTTTGTAACTGTCATTAAACACACGTTGTGTCGCGTGTCCATGTGTCGCATATAATTTTTGGCGACAAATTTGTGTTAGAATAAAGCCATTTATAAATCAAACCACGAAAAAAGTATACGGGAGAGTCGGTTTAATATCGTACCACTTTTCACTTTAAATCAGATGTTTCGTTGACGGCATTCACAGTAACGAATGAATCTGCGTCACAAAAACCATAGTGCCTAGTTTTTAAATTTTTGCTTTTGTAATTGTATTTTTGTTTGTATGTCCAAGAAATCTTGAATAAAGATTTATTTATTTATTTAATACAAGATATTGCCCGCGACTTCGCCCGCGTGGATTAAGGTTTTTGATTCCCGCGGGAACTCTTGATTTTTCCGGAATAAAAGAGGCCTATGTCATTCCCCGGGATACAACCTATCCCTGTACTAAATTTTATCAAAATCGGTTGAACAGATGGACCGTGAAAGCGTAGGAGACAGACAGACACACTTTCGCATTTATAATATTAGTATGGAGGATATGGATATAAAATAGAGTTCAATCTTCTGACTACCACCATACAGGGAAATTAGTTATCTACCTTTACTTTAACATGCTTCAAAACTTCTCGTGGATGACTGCCATCATATTATAAGAAAATTAGGCTTGGATAACCCAAACACGGATAAATCATTTTTGAAAACTTATAACGCCCGGGATAACTACTCGTTAATCTATTGGATCGGGACAATAGTCTGTATTGTTTATGGAACGCTTGGTACAAAGCCGGGCGGCGGCTGTTGCGGGTAACTTTGGCAATTAATTGAGCCGGTTCCAAAAACCACGCATAGATTACGATTTTTCAAATACAATACCTACGTAGTATTTTATTTTAATCTTATAACACCCTATCTTTTGTCTTGAGTTAAAAAACAAACCTACTAAATTAAAGCCCGGAAAACTAAATCTATTGGATAGGAACAATACCCTGTATTATGTATGGGATGGATCGAACAAAGCCGGGCGGCGAGCGGCGCGGCGGCTGTTTGCGGGTAACTTTGGTAATGAATTGAGCTGGCTCCAAAAACCGCGCATAGATTACGATCTTTCAAATGCAATACACTACAATGCGTGCATTGGCTGCTGTCCATGAGTGGCCGGCCCAGGGCATAAACGGTAGCGTTTCAACTTGGAACAAAAGTAGAACATATAAAAATTAAAATTACTTTTGGAGTGCCCAGCTACAAAATTTGATTTTGCATCTTCATTCATTACGCAAACGACGCGGTTCAACGTTAGTCTGAAACACAAATTTTATTTAATTTTAATTTAGAGAGCTTCTGTGATGGCTGTTTATTATAAAATGTCACATCTGGCTGTCACTCTTAAATTAATGGTTGAAATAAACTTGCTTTAATACAGCAATTTAATACCACATTAATTTATACTTACCACAAATTTAATTTATAAGAGAGGTATTTTATTTTGTCTACATATTAATTAAGCAAAGATAGTAATTAAGTAAGGTATTTACTATTTTGCGAACAATTCTGCTCAACTATATTCCTTAATCCTTATGCGTCATTCCATGCATAGGGTGTGATAGTCATCGCCTGAAGCCTCTGAAAAGAAAGAACACCTATATTATTAGAAAATAAAGAATGGCTTTTTACACAAACACAGAGTCAGCCCATGACTTGTACCGCACGCAACCATGGCCCACTAGTTTGTGCAATCGGCAATAAATAATAATCGGAACAAGTCCACCCGGCGTGTGTGAGACCACAATAATCCACCATTTGGCTTCAGTTTTCTGCACATAATGTACGAGTATACCCACTCAAAGTAGCAGATGGCCTGCGAACTCGATTACTGTCTAAAATCCACTCAAAAACTGACTAAAGTATACAGGACCTAGCTAGATATATCGCGCGTTAGTTGAATGCAGAGCTTATGTATGGTGACACATACATAAGCTCTGCATTCAACTAGCGCGCGTACTGTACGTACCTGCAAATTATGGAACCAGCTACCATCTTCTGTGTTCCCTCGTGATTACAATGATATGGGGCTCGTCAAAGGGCGGATAAACAAATTTCTCTAAAGCCGGCAACGCATTGGTTCCTGTGGTGCAAATGTTCATGGGCGGCGGTAATCACTTAACATCAGGTGAATCGCCTGCTCGTTTGCTCTCTATATAGGTACTATATCTATATAAAAAGGGATTTTTAGTCAAATTTGCAGTTTTTTCTTAATTAGCCTAGCGCTTGGCTGCAATCAGATTTTTCTTTTTAAAAAGAGCAACTGCTGAGTTTCTTGCCGGTTTTTCTCAGTAGAATTCTTTCCGTACCAGAGGTAGAGTCAAAACATGTCGTCATAAAAGAGACACTTGTATGTTCTACGTCTTGGAATAAATAAATTGATTATTGACGTCAAGTTAAAATGGATGGAAGAAAAGGTTTGGAAATCCATACTAATATTATAAATGCGAAAGTGTGGCTGTCTGTATGTCCATTCGTCTGCCTGTCTGCTCCGCTTATACGGTCCATCTGTTCAACCGATTTTGATGAAATTTGGTACAGGTATACTCCGGGGGAGTACATAGGCTATCCTGGATATACATTTAACGAGTCCCGCAGGAATCGAAAAAACTTCGGCATCGTCTAGTTTGATAACAAACGTTAATCTCTTAAACTTCAGACAATGAACAAACTTGCAGAATCTTGTAAATTAATTAATTAACAATTCATTATTATAATAGTGGAAGTTTGGCAGTTAGGTACGTGCTCCACCGCGCCCGGCGGACAACAAAGATAATGCCGGCTGCAGATTTATCCTCTTTTCTCTTTATAAACAAACAAAGGACCGATCGCTGATCAAAGGGAAAGTTGTTCGCATTGGAGAACGTGCAAGGCCGCAAGGGGGTGGTAAAATCTTTATGTAGGTAACTTTCTTTCAGGTTTCCGCATTTAAACCTCCAGTTGGAGGTCTGTTGTACGTGTAGGTAACATCTATTTATATTTACTAGATGGTCCGCGTGAATTAAGATTTTTATTCCCGCAGGATATCCTTAATTTTCCGGTATAAAATGTAGCTTATGTCCTTCCCCGGGATGTAACCTCTATACCAAAATTCATGAAAATCGGTTGAAAAGAGGGACTGTTAAAGCGGCCTACAGACAGACTGACGCACAATTTATAATATCGGTATTCCAAAAAAATTTGGATTTCTTGTAGGATTCTCAATTTGCAATTGGTACCTTCTTAATAATAGGAAAAAGACGTTTTCCTTTGGATACGGGGTCATAAAAGTCAAAGTATGTTTATTCAAAATTGGTACCTAGACCTACACAGCACAATTTTTGAACGTCAAAATATATATAAAGAATAAGACGAGATGGTGATATTACACCGACGGTCTCTTAAAACTACCCACGAGTCAGTGTAATACTTGTAACGTAACGTATACAGTGTTGTGTACTGTTAACTTATTGTATAAATTTTTCTTTCAACTGCTGAGTTTCTTGCCGGATGTTCTCAGTAGAAAAGTTTTCCGAACCGTTGGTAGAGTCTTGACGTATCATAAGTGACTCAAGTTGTCCTCCGTGAAATAAATGAATTATTTATCATTTAAATTTCAAAGGTACGAAAGAGTCATAGTGTGACCCGCTTGTTCCAGTTTCTACGACGCCCAAACAAACGGCGCCCACGACGAGTACCCACCTCAAGCCAAGAGGCCGAGCCTGTTCAACCCCTCACCCTTCTACCCCCTCCCCAGCAACGCCAGCCTCTTCGACTACAACCCCTACCATAGCTACCACGCGGCACAGGACACCGGTTTCGAGAGGCGAGATGGTAAGTCGAAAATTCTTAAAAAGACATATTTCTTTGTAACACATCTTTCTTGACGAATTACTTGAGGAGCATCAAACTTTTTTGCTCGACGTATCTGATACGAACCGCTTTAGGTGTGGAACACCCTCCCAGCGCACGTGTTTCTTGCCACGTATAGCTTAGGCATATTCTAGGCGAGCGCGCTACCACCTAGACCTTGATGATTGTCGTCAAGCGCAAGCCTATCTCGGAATAAAAAAGAATTTATTTTTGACATAGGTATCATCCCTATTATACTGTATGATTGGTTCTCAGGTGGCATCTCAGTCCGCGACGTATCGTCAATGAACGCGCCCTTCTCAGAGTCGCGCCCCTCGTTGCTGAAGAGCGATGACGAATGGAAGAACATCAACACAATGCTCAATTGCATTCTAAGCATGGTGGAGAAGACGAAGAGGGCACTCGCCATATTGCAACAGAGAGGTAAGACAACCATCAACTTGTATGACCCACCTACAGCAGTGATATTGAAAAATAAATAGGAAGAAGAGTGATGATGATATATATTCTTCTCTATTTTTGGTCAGCTTAAAACTTATTAAGTACTTACCACTAGTATGAGCTCGGATTAAGAGAAATAGTGGTGTATTTCCCCTTAGGAGAGCACGTAAAGCCGTCGGTCCTGCCCCTTATCGCTCTCCGGTCTTGTCCCTTCGGGCTCTGTCAGTGTTAGCGCACACCTTCCTGTACTATAATATCCCCCGCGCAATAAGATAATCCCTGCGGAGATTGACCACGCAGTGACTAAATTCGGTCGGGGCCACCTCGCCACATTTTTATCATTGTTCTCCCACACTACGCTCAGTGACTAAAAATGTTCCGACATTAGAAGCTATCACGCCAATCATTTCTTCCGCGGACTTGCGGTCACACTTCGTCAAACCAGCGATATCTGAGGTTCCGACCTGATACCACCTGATACCTGAGGACCACTTTAACAATTTAGGTTAACTTATTCAGCGTCCTTCGATGTGATTGTTTAATTAATAACCATCATTATTGTTCCAGGCGTGGATCCTCCAGAGAGCAACGACATCAAACGGGCAGCGAGCGAGATCATGGCGACAGCGGTGCGGCAGACTGAAGAGCGAGTGGCTGAAGTGAGGAGACGAGCTGAAGATGCTGTCAACCAGGTCTGAAAGACATTTTGCGATGAATTTTCTTGAACTCAAAATGTAACTTAAACCTAACTTAACATATACTTTTTGCACACCGTCTGTGACAGTTGCGTGTTCATTGACAGGTTAAACGCCAAGCCCTCTTGGAACTGCAACGGGCAGTAGGCGCAGCGGAGACCAAGGCATTAGAGCTGGTAGCAGCGGAGCGGGGGAAGATGGAGCGCATCGTTGAGCGAAGGCATTCCCCGCCGCCCGGACGAGACCTGAGCCCCAGTGCCACTGGACAGCAGAACGTATGTACCTACTGTTCATTTCTATTGAGAAGACAAAAAACATCAACTCCACCTTAGGCTGCGTCACCACTTATCTGAGAGCAGTCAGGCGCTAGTCTATAAATTAAAAAAAACTAGTCAAGTGCGAGTCAGACTCGCGCACAAATGCTTCCGTACCACCACACAATATAATTTATTTTAATAAATTACAAGACAGATGTCATAACAACACGTAATCAGCTGTAAAAAGCTGGCTTACATGTGGCGCTGAACAGATAGCGTCTGAGTAACAACTCGATACCACATGAGAACGGAACCCTAATTAACGATTTTCGATTTGTTTCCTTTACTTGTGCTGTGAGACCTCGCTTCTTGCCTAATTTCATGATTCTAGGTCTACGGGAAGTACCCTAGGTAGGTTGGTTTTGATTTATTGACGAGTCTCAAAATATGCAAAATATATCTACGGCGTAAACGGTCGTATCTTTTGATTGCGTTGACTTAGAAGCTTGATTTTTTCACAACATCAAGAAAAGTAGACCTTAGTATTTGATATTAATTTCAACTCCACGCGTTCTTGAGGAAAGGGTCAGGGGAGGAATGTCTTTTACAGTCAGAAAACGAAGTGATCCTATAAGAGTTCCTTTTTTCCTTAAGTGCGGAACCCTAAAAAGCAAAGAAACGACTGATTCAGAGCATTACGTGAATGTGAATAAGCTAATCAATAGATAGTTACCAGCAGTGTTGTTCTGGGGGCTGGGTGGTCCAGGAGTGGGAGACGACCTGGTCACTTTTTGTTGGGGAGAGGTACGATACCGTAAAAATAAAACACAGATTTCGCAGTCTCCGCAAGAATCGGAGCATTGAAATGAATACAAAAGTTTATTTTGAATAACACATTACAAATTGAATAAATCCTGCATCCGCATCTTTTACACCATTACCATGACGATCGCTCAATAATCATATAAGCTACATCACTTTTTATATACGGAAATACCCGTTTTTCTACAATTCTAAATCTAAAGGGACCACCCACAGGTCACAATTATTATTAACCGATTTTCCAAATTTTTTCGCCATTTTGTAGCTAAACTAATACCCTAGGATCTCTTTTTAGTCGTTTTTTTCCGTTTTCCGTTACAGTTTAACCAAACTCAAGCTCAAATAGTGTTTATTCAATTTAAGTAGGTACACTACACTTATTGACGTCAAGTTACTTATAAAATATAAAGGTGATAATCAGTAACGGTATCTTAAAACTAAAACTAAAGCTACATTTTTCAAAATTCCAAAAAAAGTTACCAAATTCGATAAATTCCTCAACTCTTGGTACTATTCCCATCTCGATCCTCCCAAAATCCTCGGAGGCCAAAAATACGTCTCAGGCGATTTACATCTGATAACCATTTTCAATGGAAAAAAATGTAACGTATTCTACAGTGCTGCTGGAACTGCGGGCGGAAGGCGCAGGAAACGTGCTCGGGCTGCAACGCGGCGCGCTACTGCGGCGCCTTCTGCCAGCACAAGGACTGGGAGAACCACCACCAGGTAGGACGTAACACTATATGTCACGTGATATATACTACAGTGCAGTGCTGCTGGAACTGGACGTACCGCATTCTAAGAACACTTGCCTTCCTGATGCAATGGATGATTGTTCCTCTTTCACTCGTCTACCACAGAACAGTAAGAAACGGCAAACCAGGTATCGGTGACACACACTATGTCACGTGATACACTACAGTGCTGCTGGAACTGGAGACACCACGCCCCAGAAAAACTTGCCTTCCTGATGCAATTAATGATTGTTCCTCCTTCGCCGTTCTTCCGTAGAACAGTGAGAAACTGACAGTGTTGGCATCTTTATGTGGTCGACGTCCAATCTTCGCGAACCAAATTATGATGTATCAATCATATACTTAATGATGCAGAAAAACTACTTTTGGGCATAGCGTGATTCTCAAATATGCTACGAATATGTTCCTGCCTTTCCATGCAAAAGGTGCGTCGTTACTCGTATCAGAAACATTCTGTAAACTTGTTGCACACTCTTAACCCTCTACATTATATTTTAATGACAGACGTAATTATTAGATCTTATCATAAACCTTTTTTTCCAGGTCTGCAGCGGCCGCGACCAGAAACCGACTACCCTCTTACGAACATCGCCTCCGACCACCCAAGCAACCCTCCCGAAACCATTAACCCGCTCAACCACCCCGATTACAACCACACAAACCCTCCCAACAACCACCAGCACCGACCGACAAGACAACCGGCTGTCACTGACAACCCTGAACTCAGCTGAAAGGCTACTCACATCAAACCTGGCGACACAAGAGAGGAGTCTAACTACAAACTCGGAAAGAATCGCGCTGGCAACCCTGTCGACTGCTCAAGGTCTTCTAAGTGGGATCGGAGGGAAGAAATGACGCCTCAATAAAGACTTTTTGGGCAACACCATCAAGTTTCCGCGAAAAGTTAGGAGGTGAACTCCTTAGATAGTTTTTCTGGCGAACTGTAAATTTTTTGTAAATAAAATATTATTCTAATTGCAACAGTCTGATAACTTCAAAGGATATTACCTTCATTAATTGTATGAATTTTACCCTCGCTATTACTTACCCCGTCCCGGTCAGAAAGTCTGTAGCAAACTTAAAATTAGACTATCTCTACCAACATTATTAGGAACAAGCAGTACCTACGACTATATGTTAGCATTTGAATTTTATGGCCTACGCATCTCTAATTCAGCTCTCAAAAATTTCCTGATTCATCCGAGAACCCAAGACAATTCGTAAAGTATAGGAATATTAGAATTTATTAATTTTTAGGTACATTTCACCTCGTTGCAAGTAATAATAATTAATCTTATTAATTCTTTTAATTTATTTTATTGTAAAATGTACAAAATATTAAATCTACATAAGTAATCAAATTATTGATTGTTTTTAATTTTGTGCATACTTTATGATGTAATTTATATTAGCTGTTGTTAAGTTTTTTAAGATGTTTAATAATAAAAACCTGACTTTAATTTATTATGAACAGTTGATATTTTCTATGACTCTAGCCTAGTTTTACCATTTTGTTTTGAAATCAATGATTATATTCTAGTTTAACTTGTTTGTCTGTGCCATAATATATGGATTGTTTAGGTAAAATGAAATGAGATTATTGAGATTAATGAGATTAATCAGCCATAATATATGGATTGTTTAGGTAAAATGAAATGAGATTAATCATTTTTTCAGGTAAGTGTAGCAGTAGTATATTTCACATCTCGTTGTTCAAATTTTAGGAGTACTTTGCAAAAAGAAAATTTAATGTCTCACTTATGCTCTTTTCATAGTATTAAAGAAAAATCTAAATTAATAATTGTGGGTACCTAAAGTAAGTGAACCTGAATCCACTAATACTAATGTAAATAAGAACATGTCATTTTTGAATAATATCTACTTACGCACATTAAATTATACGAAACGCACATTTAACTTAATTAGCTATACTTATTAGTATAAATATTGAGTAATTTAAATTATCAAACATAAATTAATTCAATTAATTATAATTAAATCTAAATTTAATCTGTGTGCAATATTACAATTATAATTTTGAGTGTAAATTTTCGAATTTAATATTAATAAGATAATTACCTTATAGGTATTAACTAGGTACCTATTAAATATAATAATATATTGTGTACATAATAGAAATATTGAAATAACGAATTCATTCCGTACTGTTGTATAGATATATGTCTAGAATAGTTCACGAAATATATTATGAAAAGTTAGAAAACGTATTTTGACCGTTTTATTTACCTTCCTGAAATTATGAGCTACCCGCGTCCACCACTATAGCCCATTTACGTCCCACTGCTGGGCACAGGCCTCCACTCTCATAGGAGAGAGAGGAATTAGCCCACCATGCTGCTCCAATGCGGGTTGGCGGGCTTTAAAGACTATTATCATGTTTGTGATAATAACCGGGACCGACGGCTTAACGTGTGTTAGGCACGGGGGTGAAACACCGCCAACTCTAACTCCGGGCTATTACTGAGAGTGTCTAGTCAGGAAAAACCCAACATTTAATTATAGCCCGACCCGGGACTCGAACAACCTCGAGCTGAATTGATGCTGTAGTTACTCAAAATTCTACTCATAGTTGGGAACAGTTACTAACTTTTGCCTACAGAGTTTTAAATGTAGACAAAAGCGAGAGCTGCTCCCTTACTCAGAAAATAAAAAATAATTGCGGTAAATGTTATGACCAAAACTCAAGTTATAGCCATAATATACCAGTAGTAAATAATAAAATTAGCAAAAGATTTGATCCTGTAGTATATATTGAAAATAAAATTAGTGATGGCGATTATAAGGGTGCAGCTCGGCTTTTATTTTCTAGTGATGTGTTGGCCCCTGAAACAGAAGAGACCTTAGAGGTTCTTCGTTCAAAACATCCGCAGCCTATTTCTTCAGTTGTATCAGATCTAAATATCGCAGACACAACTTCGCTTCTGTCTAAGGTGGAGGATGTTCGTGCAGCTGTATTGTCTTTCAGAAGTGGGTCTGCTGGCGGTATCGATGCTATGTCACCACAGCACTTTAATTGACTTAAACGGTGATACTGGTAAAGAACTCTTAAAATCAATCACAAATTTAGTCAACTTAATATTATCGGGCGTCGTACCTAAAGAAATAACACCTATTTTGTATGGCGCCAATCTTTGTGCTCTTACCAAAAAAGATGGTGGTGTACGACCGATTGCTGTGGGTTCCACCATAAGACGCATTGTTTCGAAAATCTGCTGTAGGAACATTGCTCCATCTATGTCAGAATTTTTTCAACCTATACAGCTAGGCTTCGGATGTAAGGGTGGTTGTGAAGCTGCCGTTCACGCTGCTCGTACTTTTCTATTAAATTCGGGCGAGGAGGACAAACCAACAAACACATTTTCGCATTTATAATATTAGTATAATTTACTAATGTTTTGAATCGACGAGGGAATCTACCGCTGGTTCGGAATGTCATTGTTACCGAGAAGAGCCAGCAAGAAACTCGGCGGTTGCTCGCTTTTCAATCAAAAATTATAGTTATTAGAAGACTTTCGTAAGTAACTCACGTAAGCAAGAAATTGTCAGCGTAAGCAAGCAACCGAACGAACCGGAGCTGCACTACGTTTCTGATTCGAACCGCCAGGATGTTCTTTGACGTTCTTTCTTTTGATTGCTCTTCCAGCGCATGTATTCCCTGACACGTACAACTTAACTATACCTTCAAGACAAGAGTGAATAGGCATCTTCTAGGCAAGCGCGCTCCAACCTAGACCTCATTATCGCTTTGTTATCGTCAAGCGCAAGCCTATAAAAAGAGATGACTCTCCTCTCAGATTCGTATAAATGTCCAGTTACAATCAATTCATCGGACATTTAATTAAACTGCCACTCGGAGTCGAAAATCCAGATATTTTCCTCTTCCGGGATATGCTTGCATTCGACGTAGAGTTGACGTGTGATTACCGATCAGCCGGTGAGTGCGCTGCTTTATCTACTTCGAGTGTAAGGACGCCTTTACACGAGAGACGGGCTAGGATGCTAAAATACGGAATGTGCGTGAAACCCGTCTGTCTGTATAGAAAAGTTTTAATATCGAATATAGATAAATGGAATTTTGAAAGTTTAACTTTAGATGTTTGAAAGTTTGTATGTCTGGATGTGTGTTACTCCTCCACACCAAAATGACTGAACCTATTTGGTTGAAATTTGAAATGGAGATAGCTTATAACCTGAGTGAACACATAGGCTACATTTTATTACCACTAGAACAATAATGTTGTACACCGCATCATCTTAACAAGAGCTGGTCTTGATTGATAAAAATAACATAAGCTGAATTTATTTTACTTTAGGCCTTCTTATCTTCAAATCAAGAAGGAATATGTATCCTAGGTAAGCGCACACTACCTTAGACTGCTTGATTTCAACCAAGCGACCTTTTGAATTGATTAAAAAAGAAAACATAAAAAGAAGCGGACTTAGCGGTGGATTTCACAGTAGTTACCTCTCGGATATCCCCCGTGGAAAGGCAGCCTTATAACTCCCACAGGCGTGATATTTCGTTGGAAGTGAAAGGTTAAAGTGGACACGTGATTAAAACAAGCCGCAAGCCAGTCCGCGGTGGCCGGTGAGAGCACCGCTTTAGTACGAGTGTAGCGTGTTAGTGACGTGACGTGTAGGTTGACCAAGTGGAAAGGGAAATGGGGAAAGTCTTGATTTATAATTTACCAGCTGATGCCCGCGACTTCATCCGCGTGGATTGAGATTTTTCGGTTCCCGCGGGAACTCTTAAGACATACCAAATTTCATTAAAATCGGTTGAGAAGATGGGCCGTGAAACCGTAGCAGACAGACAGACAGAAATACTTTCGCATTTATAATATTAAGTATGGATATTATATTATTGTAGAATGATTGCACAATGCGATTTAGTCTAATTCTGATAGAGTCTTGACAAAATTAGAAGTGGTATAAGTAGTCCTCCGTGCAAAAAGAGGAGGTTTAATCGTTGGGAAACCTACATGTCAGGGAGTTCTTTGTAGTGTGACAACGCATGTTGCGGCTCACAAATTCAAATTAAAATCGCTTGATGGTACGTATATGCTGGAAGGTTGGTAATAAGCCACGGCCGAAGCCTCCCAGCAGACCAGACGAGAGAAAATTCAGAAATTATGAGTTCCCAAAATGACCCTACCGGGAATCGAGCTATGAACCTCCCACGTTGAGACAATAGCGTTCAACACTGCGCCAGGGCGGTCGTTAAAATCGTACTCAAAGTGAGAGAATGGTCAGATGAAAGACTGTCCACAAATTTGCAACTGTATGGTGGTAGTTTAAAATTTAATTTCACGTGAATCGACTCGTGTCGCTAGACGTGTGACGGCCTGCGACCGCGCCCGTTGAAAGCACTTCGCGACGTGACGTGACGTCTCGCGAGGACGGTGGATTTTTTTTATTTTTTTATTTATTTATGAAATAATATTGTTAGCGATGAGACATAAATATAAAAGAAAATGCAGGAAAAACACTTGTTACGATAGTAACGATACCTTCAGATAACGTTCCATAACTGCTTTTCGGAATATATCGGAATAAGTGTGGAACTTCAGAACGAATTTATTTTTACTGAAGGAGCACCTTTGCTCAGTGGTTATCAATTATTATGATGCAATCGTACTAATATTATAAATGCGAAAGTGTGTTGTTTTTTGGTTTGTCCTTCAATCACGCGTGATATAGGCTAATTTTCATCCCGGAAAATTAAGGATTTCCCACGGGAATCAAAACCTTCAAAACCTAAACCACGCGGATAAAGTCGCGGGCATCAGCTAGTGGCTAGTAAAATTAACATTGGTTCACATTTCGTCTACTTGTTGATAAGGCCTATGTCATATTATTATGAAAACTAGTTGATTGCCCGCGACTTCGCCCGCGTGGATTGAGGTTTTTTGGCCGCCGTTCTGATGTAATTAAGGTACAAACATCCATCCATCCATCAATCCAAACATTCGCATTAATATTATTAAGTTAAATAATAAGTAAGTAATAAGTAATTAAGTACTAAGTACCATAGATAATTCCCATGTTTTCCAATTACTGGACAGAATATTTACTTAGGTACATAATTAATAATTGTATATTATACCACATTTTGACCTTAAGGTATACAGTAACCTACTGTAACAAACAAACGTTAGCAAGGCAAGACAGAAATCGCTCGCGGCCATGTTGGATTGAACAAAGCGTGACACGAGAGACGTTAACGTTACAAAGCCGTGTCCTATTGTTTAGACATGGTTTAGACTTCATTTGTTATGTCAAAGATGAAAGAAATACTCTAAGGCCGCAATTACACTTGTAGGCTTTACTCACGTAAGTCGCTTACATGAGTGATTCTTTTCTCGCATTTTGGAATTTGAACGTGTCAACAAGTAGGTACGACCGATTTTTTATTTGGAAACGTTTTGTATACGTAAACGTAATTAATGCATGCACGAAATTGAGCTCTAAATCAATGTTTTTATGGTTCACTTTGACGCTAATGTCATCGAAATCATATACGATCAATCTACTTAAAACTCAGGGTAAAGGTACATAAATGCGACTAGATTCAATTCGGCTGTAGTCAACTCCAGACTAAAAACCATCCCCATCCATTTTAACATGAAATTCAGCCTTTAAAATTGAACTAAAGGGAAGACAGAAAATCGGACGCGCTCACCGCACCGCCGGCGGCCATGTTGGTTTGAATAAAGCGTGACACCTGACAGCTGTCACGCGGACGCTACGTTCACGTTAACGATATAAAGACGCGTCTGATTGCGAGACAGGTTTCGGGTAAGTAACTTACTAACTTGAAATATTTTTGTTGCTTTACAGATTCACTCATAGAAAATCCTGGATATTTACTAATATTATAAATATGTCTGTCTGTCTGTCATAGGGTACTTTTTATCCCGGAAAACTAAGTTCCTGCGGGAATTGAAAAAACTTAATCCACGCCGACGAAGTCGCGGGCATCATCTAGTAACAAATATTTGCTACTCTTGTTTTTTTATTTAGATAAGAATAAATTCCCGAAAGGTGTGGTGTGGTCTACATAATATTATTGTTGTGTCTATTTTTAAGTAGGTATAAATATGAGTAACAATTTAATTAGTGATGAGTAACTAATTAGTGAAATGACTCAATGACGAATGTAAATACCAACTAATGACGAAGTGTTTGAGTCTAAATAAGCAGTCATTGTTTTTTTTAAATATTTACCTTTAGTAGGTAATTCGGTATCGGAGACGTAAGATATTCGAACTTAATTTGCAATAGTCTGCCTATATTTTACAACTTTCTTTCACATTAAAAGGTATACCTATACCTATTTCAAATAAGCTCGAATTTCATGTTTGTACTTTTGACAACCTCCGTGGCGCAGTGTGTAGCGCTGTTGCCTTAACGTGCGGTGGTCCTGGGTTCGATCCCAGTCAGGGTCAATTTGGGAATTTATAATATCTGAATTTTCCCTGGTCTGGTCTGGTGGGAGTCTTCGGCCGTGGCTAGTTACCACCCTACCGGCAAAGACGTGCCGCCAAGCGATTTAGCGTTCCGGTACGATGCCGTGTAGAAACCGAAAGGGTATGGGTTTAATATAGGTAACTGCCATGCCCCTAACAGGTTAGCCCACTACCATCTTAGACTGCATCATCACTTACCATCAGGTGAGATCGCAGTCAAGGGCTAGCTTGTAGTGGATTTAAAAAAAAACTTAGGCTACCTTGTGATTTTTGCGATAAAAATAATGTCAAGATAGCCAAGCTATACTCGGTATAACGGTTCAGAAAGAAATTTCTACTGCGAAGAACCGGCAAGAAACTCAGCATCTACAACTACTCTATTCGAAAGCATTTTGTGATGGTATTCTATACACCAATGTAATTTACAAATTAAAGAACAGATTGTCAATTCTTTCATAGTAAGAATTACGGATAAAATTACGAATCATAAGAGGAAAAGACATTCCAAATCGGTATCAAATATAATACATATTATGTTAGATTTTAAGGTGGAAGACAAGGGTCTGCCCGCGAAATTCAAATTTAATTTGGATTTTCGCAATTTGTAAACTAATACGACAAAGTAGGCATAAGGCATTCAAATTGCACCCCTAGGAATATTATCTTCACAGGTTTATATAAAAATCTTTACTTGACAGTGTCCAGTTTAAGAAATTAGTCAAAATAATGAGTTTGACGTGAGTTACTCACAAATTAGTCATTATTTTGACTAATTTCTTAAACTGGGCACTTTCAAGTAAAGATTTTTATATAAACCTATGAAGATGATATTCCTAGGGGCGCAATTTGAATGCCATAAGCCTACTTTGTCGTATTAGTTTACAAATTGTGAAAAACCAAATTAAATTTGAATTTCGCGGGCAGACCCTTGTCTTCCACCTTAAGTACTATCTATGTATAATCTATGATTACTATGTTTTGGGTAGGCAAATAAAATAAATTAAATTCTATTATATTCTATAAACTAGCTGATGCCCGCGACCATGTCCGCGTGGAATAAGTTTTAAGTCTCACGGGAACTTCGGGGAGAAATTTTCCGGGATAAAAAGTATGTCACTCTACAGGTCCTCAACGATAGACATGCAAAAAAAATTAGCACTGCCGATAGCAGACTGCCGATAGAAGTGAAAACGATTTTTTTAGTTAAAATTATTAAAATATTATAGTTTAATTTCGAATGTAGTATATTCATAGTTCGCGAGCATGTCGGTCACGCGAGCATGTCGGTCACGGTCACGCGAATCTACATTTTTACCCCCTATCAAAAAGTGCTCAACGCGCCTAAAGCAGTTTTACACTTCAAAAACATGTCGATCCGTTGCGTTGTTGCGCCGTTATTGAAGAACAACAAACAAACAAACACATTTTCGCATTTATAATATTAAGTATGATAATATAGCGGTGTACCTATTAATAAAATGACATCACTTTTGTGAATTGTTTATTGATTATATTTTGAACTTGCTTAGTTAGAGGTTTTAATTAATAATAGGTACCTACTTTAAAAATGAGTAATGTAGTAAACTTGTTCAGCAGATACATTCCACTTGGGTCTCAGAATGGAGCACCAAAATACAGGTTGCATCTTTACCAATTTACGTCGGCTCTCGTACAATGAAACTATCAATTTTACAAAAAAAAGTAATGACATAAATTGTAGGAAATTTTCTCTAGTTTAATTTATTACGTAACTATTTTCATCGTTAAATGAGTCGGAAAGGAGTTATTGTCAAAAAACTGTTTTTGGGTGCCATTTTTCCAATATGGCGGCGCGGTCGGCAAAGATACGAGGTGGCAAAGTGAAAATTCGGAAAGAGCACGTCGAAATCTATAAAATCACCAATTTTCAAAACTCCCGGAAACCTTTCCAGGTAACCCTCTTTTTTTTTGCACCAAATGTTCTTTATGACTGGACTAATAAGACACGCAAGTAGTAAAAGCTAAGAGGGAAAAATAGTGGGTAAAAGATAGCGTAGCTTTAATTTAAAGATACCGTGGTTAATTATCACCATCACGTCTTATACTTTGCATACTTGGCGTTCATAAAGTGCACTGTGTACGTACCAATTTTGAATAAACATATTTTTGACTTTGACTAGATAGGTTGGGTTATTCCCAAATTGACTATCATTGTTTGCCCTGACTTTTGTTTGTGTAGCGAAAAATCCGACTTTCCGCTTAACTAGTTTATTAGTAAACTAACTTAGTAGTTAATGGATTCAATTTATTCAATCAGACATTCAGATTTTAGAACCAGTCTATTTTTGACGGAGTAAACAACCTAATTTTCAGAAGTTTCTACAATTAGCGCTACCAGATTTTTATTAAAAAAATCGGCTTTACGCCCTTTATTACTAGTGTAATATCTCGCATGCAATTATCTGTTATTTTGAACTTTAATCAATTTATTTATTATGTATTTCATTTACTTGGTCCCTTTAGGACAATTCGTTTTTTTTAAAATTAATGAATATTATTTACATTGAAATCTAAATAAAAAATAAATTGAACATCATTAATACGCATCATATAAATTAATTCTAAGAAATTTCTAATGTGTAAGCCTATTAATATGTTCTTCTCCAGCTATTTAAGCTCTGTGTACGGGTTCAAAGTGGAACACTCCGTTACAACGGTACCGCAAGGCAGACAGGTCGCGTATACACTTGCAGTTGTTGTTTGAAGTGAGTGAGACACGGTCGACATGAAAACTTTTGTGAGTAAACAATACTTTATTTATTACAGTTTGGTACAATATTGAAGAAAATTAAAATTTAAAATAACCTCTGATGATCTTCAAACGGCTGAACCGATTTTCATAAATCATAGCTAAGAACACTCTTAAACAAAAAAAAAACGAATTCAAAATCGGTTAATCCGTTTATCTGCCCGTTTCCGACAGTTACACAGATACATACCTACATACGTTTAAATTAATAACGCCGCTCTTTTTACGTCGTTGGTAAAGAATCCATACCTACTAATATTATAAATGCGAAAGTGTCTCTTTCTGTCTGTCTGCCTGTCTGCCTGTCTGCTTGCTACGCTTTCCTGACCCATCTTTTAAACTGATTTTTACGAAATTTGGTATAGAGGTAGGTTGCATCCCGGGGCAGGAAATAGACTATTTTTTATCCCGGAAAATCAAGGAGTTCCCGCGGGAATCGAAAACCTTAATCGATATAACCGAAGTCGCGGGCAGGGGCATCTTCTAGTAGGTACATAATAATCACTAAGCAATTTCATCATCATTATCAATAAGCGAAGAAGGCTATAATGATTATAGCCTAAAAATAAATACTACTTTTTTCCAAATCTACGCAGGCGAAGTCGCGGGCATCATCTATAGGTTTAGTTAGGAGCATTTCTAATATTTTTTGTTCCAATTTCTGAGAAGAAGCTCAAAAAATCGTAGGTTTAACTAACTAACTATCTAATTGGTATTTTTTTTACACTGCTTCAAACGTTAATATCCGAATTCTACTACAAAATATACACATAGTAAATAAGTAAATATTTATTTATATTTTAAGACGATTTCCTGTAACGCCAAACAGACCTGACTAACACAGCGGAAGAAATAGTCAGTAATTACCTACCTACTCACTCTGTTTCTGAGTAATCTAACTGCACGATTCTATTTAACTCACCAATAACTAGCTGTATATGTAATGTATGCAAAACAAGGGCGTCTCAGGGTCCTCATGAGGCAGGGTTCCGTATTTATACTATTTGGCAATAAATATTACCTATATTGAAGTATATGGAAGTAAGTGTTTTCCTTAATTATATTATATTTCAATACTCGAGAGGGTCAACTAAATTTTTTTTGGTTCTTGGTTTAGCAAAACTCTTTATTTTTGAAATGCCTGTGATTCACAGACGGACTAGAAGAAACTATAGGGGTTAACCCAAAAAAATATTCTTGGAGTCAGACAGACGGACAACGAAGTGCTCCTATCAGGGTTCCTTTTTCCACTTGAGGTACGGAACCCTAAAAATAGCTTGAGTCATTAGGTTTTGATTCTTAATAGGCTTCATAAAATTCATAATCATTAGAGCAGTTTATAATAGGTATTTAAGATAAAGCATCATTTAACATTAGCTTGTTGTTGTATCTTTCAGATTGCACTCATCACCATTTGCCTGGTGACGGTGATGGTTTCTTCATCGCCGGTTGATCTTCAACGAGACGCTTGGGATCATTATGTCCAACGTAGGTCTTCGCCGGTGAAGGGATGGCCTGTAAAGGGTTAGTGACGTTTTCAAGTCAAAATGAACTCTATTCATTAAAATTTTAAAATTTCAATAAAAATAAAGACTGCGTGTCTAATTGCGTGATGGGATGATCCATGTTTTAAATGATGTAGCTGTTGGTAGACCGAATGAACGAAGAAAACGAAACTCAGAAGCGTCAACAAATGTCGACGATTCGCATGGACTGCGAGCGAAAAATCAGCAAATAAAGCTGTAATTTTACAATTCCAGGTCCACCCCCTACGCCGGTAAGGTATCCAACAAAAGGCGAATATGTCTGCGGCAACAGAATGTGCAAGCTGACGCCGGGGGAGATTCCCAAGGGCTGCAACGGAATATGCCAATACCCTATCCTACCATAGACAAAGACTGCATTAAACCTGCTTTCCGAACGCAGTGGTATAGTCCGTGTTACGAAAGAAGTCCTAGGAGACTTCTTTCGTGACACGAACTATACCATAACACGAGGCACGGACACGGACACGGACACGGAGGCGGCGGCGAAGCAATAATTATTGTAGACATTTAGTATAACATGATGCGCCCCTCCAAATTACTGTTCCTCTAACTGCCGAGGGACTTCTTTCGTTACATGAAATATAGTGTTGACTGGCCATAAGTCTCACTAGTCGGAAGCGGAGCGGTTTTTTGCATAGAGAGCCCCTGTATTAAAGCCTCAGTCGTTTAAACTTTGCTCATTCGTTTTTTCTTTCCCCTATTAACTACTCTCCCTTTCTCTGCGAAGTCTTGAACGAAGCCACATCGGGCTTGGCGACGATGATGCGGCGGCCTTCAGCCTTGATAATTGGTTGGTCCCACAAACTTTTCTGACCCGGTGGCCAAAATGGAAACCCGAGTCAAATAAGTTTGTGGGACTCTACTTTGGTTGAATAAGTAAACGTTTTGCACTGATATTTCGGCAATAGGTCCAAGATTTTTACTAGATGGCACTATATTAGAAGTGTCAAATAATACCACAGAATATACAACAAATTCAACATTTATTTGTCTTTTTTCTTGCCCCTATTATTCTCCCACGTCTTCTGCGAAGTCTTGAACGTGGCTACATCGAGCTTGGTAGCGATGAGTCGGCCATAGTTAGTGCTGTTCAACAGATTGCTCTTGTCGGAGATTTCTGTCATGATCTTGACTATGATGCTGCCTAAAAAATCTGCTCGAACGCGCGAGAACCGTGCTGGGACAGTGCCAGTTTCTGGTTGAAACCCTGTTGAAAGTAGTTATAACATAAAATAAGAAACAATAAGTACTTAGATGGAAAAATTAAAGCGAGTTGTGTAAGGCATCACTGGCTCTATGGCCTCCGTCTAGACTGGACGACACTGAACTCTGTGATAATATCTGTGTGTGTTGGCTGCTGTGTTTTGTAAATTACTAAAAGTATAATAAAAATAGGATAAAACTGGGTTACCTTTGATCATCGATATACATGTAGTAGATAATAGGTGGGCACTTTCATAGAAACAAAGTTGTTCGACTGACTTGGAGTGCATGCACCCCTGTCTTAAGATTTTTAAGTTACTTAACCTGTTTTTGGATTCCAACCCTAGAATTGTCCAGTCCAGTATGATAAAAAAGCAACAAAAATAAGTGAAAGCATAGATGGAACAAACAATAGGCATTAATACCTACCTATACGTGGTAATAATACCTAGGTGATAGCCTTACCGCTTTCCTGTCATTTATAATTATTATAGTTGTGTAATTAATTAGGTATTGCTAAAAAAACATGAAAATTATCGGCTGTACAGTTTGATGTAATTTGGTACAGGGATAGGTTGCAACCCTGGGAAGGACATAAGCATAGGCATTGACAAAAAAACTGTATTCACGCGGATGAAGTCACGGGCATCATCTACTTAATGAATATTAACTTCGAAATCCAAATTAGAACTAACTTAAAAAAAAACATCATTTATATTAATACGCAATCATTCTAATTAATTTCTAATGAGTTTGCCTATTAATATTTTCGTCTCCAGCTATTTAAGCTCTATTGTACAGGTTCAAAGTGGAACACTCCGCTACAACCGCCGAGCAAGGCAGACCGGTCGCGTACACACTCGCAGTTGTTACCTACTTGAAGTGACTAGACACGGACGACATGAAAACTTTTGTGAGTAAACAAAATACTATATTTATTATAGTTAGGTACAATATTGAGTCAATTCAATTTATTTCAAACATGTAGGACATACAGGTGTCTCTTAAGCTACGTCATGTTTTGACTCTACCACCGGTTCGGAAAGTAAATTCTGCCAAGAAGAGCCGGCAAGAAACTCAGCAGTTTCTCTTTTTTTTTTTGTTAAACAATCTATTACAATCATCGATATATATGTAAGTACTAGATGGGCCCTTTCATAGAAAAACGCCGGGCCGCCGAGATGCGGAACGCGTTCCGCATCTGTCTTTGTTCCCGTCGCAGCGCTGTCACGATCGCTCGTCGTGCAGATATTTTGTTATTATTAAGTTAACATCTGAAGTTTAATTAGTTTGGCACTGTATAATTTTTATTTATAGGTAAGTGTTTCAATTCACAATCATACATTTCCAAAAAAACGTTATTTAATCTTCCTTTTTAATATTTTTATCCATTACGCAATCATTTAACTTCCGCGGCAAACTGTATGATTTTTTTTTTACTAACTGGCCAGTTAGTAAAAACTTTGGGCTTTGGGTTCCAGCCGTAGAATAGTCAGCCCAGTACGATAAAAAAATGCAATCAAGATTAGAGACGGGCAGACCGTACAATAGGCATTAATATTAAAAATTAAACTCTATTTAAATTTAATTTAATATTATTATAATAATAATATGATAAAATTTATTATTGACGTGAATTAAATTTTTAACTACAATAAATTACAAGTTTTTAGCATTAGTAGTTACTGAATTATGCAAAGTGTGACGGACGGACATGTCGCGCCACAAGGGTTGTTTCCTTATCATTTTGGTACGCAACCTTAAAAATGATTTTATTTCTGTCAATTTTCGACATAACTTCAGTATCAATAACTAAAAAATAATAAAATTTAAAAAACCCACGACGTACTGCAACTCCCCATTCAGTGGACTTTGACCTTAAAATATATCTAAGAACCTTCTCACAAGCTATACATATCTAATGCAAAAAACCGCATTATAATCGGTCCAATAGTTTTACAGGAAAGTTGTAACAAAAGTGGTAAAAATAACAACATCATACTATTATTTATCGTTTACTTCAGAGAGTACACTGATGTAGGTATTATTTTCAACAAGCGTATCTGTACTAATCTATGACCGAGTCATATACGTTTTCAAGCTGTCATTCAGCAATGGCGGATATTGCAAGCTAGTTCCCGCTTTTCAGACTAGATGGCGTTGATGGCGTTGCTAAAAATCGCCCACATTCTTTGTTTGACAGGGCCCGTCTATGTAAATTGAGGTCGTTGATTACAATACATAAGTAAGTATGTAAGTTAAATAAAAATAAAAGAGTAAATTTAAAATAACCCCTGATGATCTTGAAACGGTTGGACCGATTTTATCGATTACCGATTTAAATCATAGCTAAGAACACTCTCAAACGAAAAAAAACTACATCTAAATCGGTTCATCCGTTTGCTAGCTACGATGCCACAGACAGATACACATATACATTTAAACTAACAACGCGGCTCTTTTTGCGTCGTCTTCATCATAATCATCAAGCAATTCATCATCATCCATACTAATATTATAAATGCGAAAGTGTTTCTGTCTGTCTATCTATCTGTCTGTTTGCTACGCTTTCACATCCCATCTGTTCAACCGATTTTGATGAAATTTGGTATAGGGATAGTCCCGGGGAAGGATACCAGACTAGATGATGCCCGCGACATAGTCTGGCTGGATTTGGAAAAACAACAGTGAAAACTCACGTTTTTTCCGGGATAAACATTATAGCCCATGTTATTTATATAGCCTTCGTTGCTTATTGAGAACTAAAAGATGCCCGCGTCTTCGTTCGCGTGGATTAAATTTTTTGATGCCCCCGGGAACTCTTCAATTTTCCGGGTTAATATTATAGAGCCTATGACACTCACAAATAATGTGGCTTTCTATTGGTACCAGAATTTTCGAAATCGGTTCAGTAGATTCAGAGATTACAATACAACGTCCCCCATACAACGTCACAAACTCACAAACTTTACCTCTTTATCATAGTATTAGTATAGATTATATTATTATTTAGAATAATAATTACCTAAATGTACATCGAATTCGAATCGATTCTTAATAGGCTTCATAAATTCATAATCAATAGAGCAGTAAATAATAAAGCATCATTTAATATTAGCTTGTTGTTGTATCTTTCAGATTGCACTCATCACCGTTTTCCTGGTGACGGTGGTGGTTTCTTCATCACCAGATCGTTACCGAGATCCCTCCGCTCGGTGGGGTCAATATGTCGAACCAAGCTCGTCGCCGGTGAACGGACGGCCTCCTGTAAATGGTTAGTGACGTGAAGCCAAAATGATCTTTTCACCTCTCATGCTCTAAAAAGGTGTCATTATAGCTTAGCGTAGGCGGACTAAAATAAGCATTTAGGGTCTAGGGATTAAAGTATTTTTTTAATAATTGTCGTACTCTTTATGCTCTTTACGGTATGCGTGATTTATCCTCATTCGGTTATCCCTGTGGCCTGTGGGTTATCCAAAATTTTTAGTCTATGGTTACTATCAACAGCCAAAAAATTTATATGTCACTTAGTTGAATGTCAATGTTACTTACCCATCGTATCCTAACATTATCCTACAGATCTATGTCTATGGTACCTACTACTGTTTTTTAAATTCCTTCTTGATAACGATACGGAGAAAAATAAAGTCGGTATTGCAGTTTGCCACGAAATCATAGATTTTTTTGTTTTAATTATTACATATTTTATTTAAATGGATGATAAATAATTAATCAATTTCAAAACACAATAATACAATAATACAAGGTGAAGGCAGGTAAAGTGAATGTGACTATTTAGATAGATAATGCCGGATTTTCTTACTTCTCTCTCTGTGTATTCCTCATTGCTGTGGGTCGTACTCGTGACCCATTTCCATTAATCACATAATGGTAGGGGTTTTCTTGGGATACTAATGCGATGGATTTCCAGGTCATTCCGCATATTTTCTTGCATAAAAACCTTCATATTTATAAAGTATTTTTTTTTAGTTAGCTTTTGACGACCTCCGCGGCGCTGTTGTCTTAACGTGCGGAGGGCCTGGATTCGATCCCCGGCAAGGTCAACTTGGGAATTTATAATTTCTGAGCTTTCCCTGGTCTGGCCTGGTGGGAGGCTTCGGCTGTGGCTAGTTACCACCCTACCGGCAAAGACGTGCCGCCAAGCGATTTAGCGTTCCGGTACGATGCCATGTAGAAACCGAAGGGGGTGGGTTTAATATAACTGCCATGCCCCTAACAGATTAGCCCGCTACCATTTTAGAATGCATCATCACTTACCCTCAGGTAAGATTGTAGTCAAAGGCTAACTTGTAGTGGATAAAAAAAAAGCTTACAAGCGTCCTCGAGGATTCGCATGCACTGCGAGCGAGCCTTTAATTTACAATTCCAGGTCACCCTCCACCGCCGCAATTGCATCCAGCAAAAGGCGAATACATCTGCGGCAACAGAATCTGCAAGCTGAAGCCAGGCGAGATTCCCGAGGACTGTAACGGAATTTGCCAATACCCTATCAAAATATAGACAAAGACTGCGTTAAACTGCTGCGACTGCTTTCCGAGCGTAGCTAGCTTAGCGTAGTGGTGGAGTTTGTTCAATAACTTATTTTTACCCCCTACCAAAAAGCGCTCAACGCGCCTAAAGAAGTTTTCACTTCAAACATAAAATCGCATTATGAAGACACCATTATTTGCTGTTAGGTACTTTTGAAGAGTTGAACTATTTCTCACATTTTTTAGATAGATCGATGATCCTTTCAGTGTTGCTACTGTATAGCAACACTACACCACACTATGCCTTGTGATTTACCCATGTAAACTGACTCATTGAACAGACAATAGTCCGTGGCCAATAGTTCCAAGATTTTTACTAGATGGCGCTATATTAAAAGTGTCAAATAAACCCACAGAATATACAACAAATTCAACATCTAATCGTCTTTTTTCTTGCCCCTATTATTCTCCCACGTCTTCTGCGAAGTCTTGAACGTGGCCACATCGAGCTTGGTAGCGATGAGTCGGCCATAGTTAGTGCTGTTCAACGGACTACTTTGGTCCATAGACAGTGGAATACATAATATACGCTTTGCGCAGGTATTTCGGCAATAGTTCCAAGATTTTTACTAGATGGCGCTATATTCCAATTTTTATTTAATTTAACTGGCTTAACGGCTCTGGATTCTAGTTTTGTGAGGCTTTATTACAAGTGTCAAATAAAACCATAGAATATACAACAAATTCAACATTTATTCTTCTTTTTTCTTGCCCCTATTATTCTCCCAAGTCTTCTGCGAAGTCTTGAACGTGGCTACATCGAGTTTGGTAGCGATGAGTCGGCCATAGTTAGTGCTGTTCAACAAATTGCTCTTGTCGGAGATTTCTGTCATGATCTTGACCTTCTGCTCCATGGATGCCGCCTCGAAGATCTGCTCGAACGCGCGGGAACCGTGCTGGGACAGTGCCAGTTTCTGATAGAAACCCTGTTGAAAGTATTTATAACATAAGTAGAAATAAGTACTTAGAAGGATAAATTAAAGCGAGTGTTACAAGGCATCACTGACTCTATGGTCCCCATCTAGAATGGACAACACTGAACTCTATGAAATTTATCTGTGTGTCTGGCGGCTGTGTTTTGTAAATTGCTAAAAGTACAATAAGAATAGGATAAAGCAGGGTTACTTTTAATCATCGATATATATGTTTATGTAGGTAATAGATGGGCCCTCTCATAGTAAAAATTTGTTCGACCGACTTGGAGTGCATGCACCTGTCTTAAGTTTTTTTTTATGGTAACCTGGTTTTGGATTCCAGCCCTACCTACCTATATTACCTATATGTTATGATAAAATGAGTGCAATTTTTATCCAACCTCAATAAATAAAGAGGATTCGTCAATTATGGTAATTTTATTTTAAATATGTAATTAGTATCAATTAATAACAATCCTTCCATAGGAATTCTTTTCAAAATGAAGTTTTAGTCGTAGGTATTTGTCAAAGATTGAATAAAGTATCAACAATTAAATAAAACAACATTATATCAACATTTGTCGTGTACCTCAGAGTTGATGTGTAGGTTTTGATTTTCAACAAGCCTTCGGTAGACGCATCTGTACCGTACCGTGTAATCTATGACCGTATCATAAGTTTTCAAGCTGTCACACTAGATGGCGCATATGTTGAAAGTAAGTTCCCGCTTTTCCGACTAGATGGCGTTAATAAATTAAATTGAGGTCGTGGCTTTTAATATACATATGGAGGGTAGAGGTAAGGAGAATTTCCTCCATATTTTAATAGTTCTCACCTTCAGTTTCCATATGAGCTTGTCCCTGGCCTTGACGCCCACAAACTGTCCCTTACAGAACGCGTCGGCCACGTGGCAGCCCTTCGTATCGCACAGAATGTACGCCAGGGCTTCGGGCGTCAGCTCCAGCAGAGAGGATACCACTTTCGCTGGACGCTGGAATATTATGAATACGTAGATATAGTCCCACCAACTTATCTGGTTCGGTGGCCAGAATTGAGGCTAATTTTTATGCCTAGGTTTTGAAGTGAAACTTCTTTAGAATCGTTGTGATTTGAAAATTCGATGAAACGAAAAAGCGACACTAAAAAGAGACAAACATATTCATAATAGAATTTACCCTGCGAGAGAATGAGATAGAATAAAATATCCTATTCTCTCGTAGGCTACTTTCCTGAAGTTTCACTTTTGCCGTGTGTGAATTGCACACACACTTTATTTTTTTCGAGATAAAAGCCTATGTCTTTCGCCAGGATGCAACCTATTTCTATAGAAAATTTCATCAAAATCGGTTGATTAGATGGGCAATGAAAGCGTAGCAGACGACAGTCACATTTATAACTTCAGTATGGATATTTAATAGCGACACTATCACCGGGTCAGATAAGTTTGTGGAGACTATAGATAGATTCTTTATTGCTGCACAACATATACAACTAAATGAAAGAAAACAAAGTGTGCAAGGGCGGTCCTATCACTGATAGTGATATCTTTTAGACAACCCATTTCTTCATCAAACTTCAATCTTTTTTATGACAGAGCCGTGTCGTTGCCTCGAAAGGGCGCCATCTTGAGACAATGCACTGACAAAGGCCAAACACTGACTGCGTGCAGCCAGACGCTGTGCCCGTTTATATATTTGTTTATCACTCACGATAGTTTAAACGCCAAATTACCTGAAAGTCCAGCAATGTCTGCAGTATGACAGAGCCGTGTATGTGAATGAAGTATTCCTTATTTTTGTCATTATCGCGGAAGGGCGCCATCTTGAGACACTGCACTGCGAAGTGCTTTTGGTTGTCCGGCTCCGAACAGTTGAGGACCTTTTCCAAATTCTGGTAAAATATAAACATAATATAAGAACTTACACATACAAACAAACTTAAGAAATGCCTTTACGCAAATTTAAGAAATCCATATAAAGTATGCTCTTGAAAAAAAGCTTAATATACTGATTAAGATTATTTAATAACAACTGAAAAAAAATTTTTCAAATCGGTTTAGAAACCACGGAGATATGCACCGACATACATTAAAAAAAAAACATACGCGCCGAATTGAGAACCTCCTCCTTTTTTGGAAGTTGGTTAAAAATAAAAGGGCATGACTCGATTCAGCAATGCTGAGGACTGCGGCCACTTATGTATCTACACATTGATGTAAGTGTAAATGTTTTTTTTTAAAAGAGCAACCTCCGCTGTTCTTGTTTGTTTTTCTCGGTAGGAATGGCATTCCGAACCAGTGGTAAATTCACTCGACGATTCAAAAGCACTGTTAATAAGTTTATTTGAATAAAAAATATGAGTATGAGATTATCATGTTTAGGCAATGCGTCAGACAGTCAAGGTAACCTTTATAACTATATAACTAGGTACTGTTGAAGATTATGTAAATGATAGAGGAGCATGGATTTGATCGCTCCAGCAATGCTGGGGACAGCGGTTACTTATTATAAATTAGTGTTTGAATATTAGTATTCAATTCGATGCTTTGATACGGGTAGACTGGGTATGTCACGCTCTCTTTAAACATTTCTGTGGTGGTGTCGTGTGGTGCGGGTTGTTACGTTCCCTCAAATATGGTCGAGCGAAGCAATGGCTGGATCATGCGTCATGCTCGTGAACGGGTGCCACCGGCGGGAATGGGGCTACTTTCTGTCTGCCCGTCTTTGACATGAATTGAATAAACAAATTTAAGAAATCCATTAAAAGTATGCTCCTAAAAAAAAGCTTATTATACTGTTGAAGATTATGTATTGATTATGTAAATGATAGAGGAGCATGGATTTGATCGCTCCAGCAATGCTGGGGACAGCGGTTACTTGTGTACACATTGATATAGTAATTGTAAATGAATTATTTAAAAAGAGCAACCACCGAGTTTCTTGCTGGTTCTTCTCGGTAGGAATGGCATTCCGAACCAGTGGTAGATTCACTTGACGATTCAAAAGTACTTGTAAAAGTTTATTTGAATAAAAAATATTTGATTTTGATTTTTTTGATTTTTATAATATTATAAAATATGTTAATGGATGGTGGTAAGTTTGTTTGTTTGTTTTTGTGTTTATTTGTATGTATCACTACTTGAAGCCACAATAATTAAACCAATTAGGCTATTTTTAATGGAGAGTTTATAATCTGAATTAACACATAGGCCTTTCAGGAGTTACACTTTGTGGCCAACTCACAAACATTGGCTCCAACTCACCTGTAGGAACTGCATCTGCTTGGCTTTGATGCGCAGACACGCCTTGGCAATGGCCACCAATACGCCAGTGTTGCCGCAAGCCAGTATTGCGTCAAACTTGCTGGCCAACTCATCAAACATTGGCTCAAACTGTAATTCAAAAGTATTGTGATTATTCATTTGAAGATTAAGAAATATATACTTTGAAAATGCCTAACATGTTATTTTGTATGAAGACTAGCTTCTGCCCGCGGCTTCGCCCGCGTGGCCTACAAGAACCAAATGTCATTTTTTTCAGAAACAAACATCATAAGCGTTCTCACTCCCTCTCAATTGTATGTAATATACAAACTGACAATATCTCAAACAAAGCAATAAGCACGAAGTTCTAAGTTCTATAACTAAACTAATCTCTGGAATGAGAGTAGTACGGTTTTAACAGAACTCAAAGCGTGTGTGATGAGATCTAAATAATTTCCTAATTACAAAACAAACCAGAAGTGGATAATAATTAACATTGTTTACAACGAAATACTATCCGCACCTAACCTACCGCAGTATTTCTTTGTAAACAATATTTTTTGTTTTTCCTTCAGGTGCTAGAATCACCAGACTGCTCCGTGAGCTTACTCTGGAGCAGGCCACGTATAACTGACCGTGTGAAAAGCAGTTCTCCCTTAGGTCTACCCCTGCTAAATTAAGAGTTTGGCCTTGAGACTTATTGATGGTCATGGCAAAGCAGACTTTGAGGGGAAACTGCACTCTTTTGAACTCGAAGGGGTAGTTCGATGGTGTAAGAGGAATCCTCGGAATAAACACAGACTCCCCTTGGGAACAACCGGTCAGTATAGTTGCCTCGATCACATTTCGTTGCAATGTTTTCACTCGCAATCTGGTGCCATTGCATAATTTTGGTGGGTTTAAATTACGCAGCAACATAACTCTTATATACCCTCGCAGCTCGCGGTTGGTGCCTGCGACTGATTCACTGACTGACTGACTGACAACGCACAGCCTAAATCGGTGGTCCTAGAAAAGGTGTGTTATTTGTGAAGAGTAGGTATTCACTAAGAAAGGGTTTTTCGAAATTCCAGTCAATGGGGGTTGAATTTCCTGTGAAACTTTTTAATCTGTAGGTCGGTTGACTCGAAATCTGGTACAAGTACTCTTAAATTAATTGCTATGTCTTTTTTAACCGTCTTCCAAAAAAGGAGGAGGTTCTCAATTCGGCGCGTAGATACGCGCTGAATTGAGAACACATAAAAAAAAAGATTTTTTTAAATGTGTTCATGTCGATTGTCGGTGCATATCTCCGTGCTTTTTAAACCGATTTGAATATTTTTTTCATATCGGGTATTACCAAGATAGGCAAAGTTGACGCGTGAGGCTCGCCTGACTTCAACATGGTGTGGAGAAATCAAAATTATTTTTTACTTAACAGTGGCTATGGAAGTCGGTTTTTTGGAAAGAATTTTTATTTTTAATTCACCAAAGCTTTGTAGAGGAGCGAGTACTGAGATGCGTACTTGACATCTTTACCATCAGAAGAAAAGCTAATCGACATTCCAGCTTTTACCAGCAAAAATGTCATAATACAAACTTTCAACCCCTATTTTACCCTTTGGGAGGTGAAATTTCGAGAAACCCTTTCTTAGTGCAAACCTACTCTTCACAAAAAAAACACCCTCCAAATTTCATGTCTATAAGACCAGCGGTTTAGGCTGTGCGTTGATATATAAGTCAGGACTTCATCCGCGTGGTTTAAGCTTTTTTCCCCACAGGCACTCCTTGATTTTCCGGTATAAAAAGTAGCCTTTATCACTCTTCAGGTCCTTAACTATACCCATGCAAAAAATCTCGTTGATCCGTTGCTGCGTGATTGAAGGACAAACTCTCTATTTAACGTCCTTGGGGATCAAATTTTCAAAAATGGTGAAAAATATACTTCTTCATATTTAACCGAATGCTCAAATACCAACTTCCATGGCTTTGACTTGAAAAATGAATGACTTTCATACCAACTTTCAACCCCTATTTTACCTCTTTGGGGGTGGAATTTTAAAAGCTGTGACACACGTACTTATTTTTTTTACCGATAGCCGAAATTCCAAGTTTCGTTGATATAAATTGAAAAAATCTTGAGAAATGGAGGACTTTCATGCAATTTTTCATCCCCTATTTCACGCCTTTGGGGGTCGAATTTTCAAATTGGTGGAACACGTACTTCTTCATATTTAACCAAAAGCCCAAATGCTAAGTTTCATGGCTATAACTTGAGAAATGAAGGACCCTTTGGGGGTGGAATTTTGAAAAACTGTTGGTCACATACGTACTTCTTTATTTTTTAACGAAAGCTAAAATACTCAGTTTTGTTGATATTACTTGAGAAATATCTTGAGAAATGATGGGCTTTTACACAAACTTTCATCCCCCAGTTCACCCCTTTGGGGGTCGAATTTTCAAAAATGGTGAAACACGTACCTCTTCATATCTAACTGAAAGCCCAAATGCTAAGTTTAATGACTATAACTTGAAAAATGAAGGTCTTTCATACAAACTTTCAACCCCTATTACACCCCTTCGGGGGTGGAATTTTGAAAGCTGTGACACAGATACTTCTTTTTCTTCGTTAATATGACTTGAAAAATATCTTGAGAAATGAAGGACTTTCATACAAAATTTCACCCCCTGTTTCACCCCTTTAGGGGTGGAATTTTGAAAAACTGTGAAACACATATTTCTTTATTTTAAACCGTTAGCTTAAATACCAAGTTTCATGGCTATAACTTGAGAAATGTAGGACTCTCATATTAACTTTCAACGCTTATTTTACCCCTTTGGGGGTGGAATTTTGAAAAACTGTTGGTCTGTTGGTCACATACGTACTTCTCTATTTTTTAACGAAAGCTAAAATACTCAGTTTTGTTGATATTACTTGAGAAATATCTTGAGAAATTATGGGCTTTTACACAAACTTTCATCCCCCAGTTCACCCCTTTGGGGGTCGAATTTTCAAAAATGGTGAAACACGTACCTCTTCATATCTAACTGAAAGCCCAAATGCTAAGTTTAATGACTATAACTTGAAAAATGAAGGTCTTTCATACTAACTTTCAACCCCTATTACACCCCTTCGGGGGTGGAATTTTAAAAGCTGTGAGACAGATACTTCTTTTTCTTCGTTAATATGACTTGAAAAATATCTTAAGAAATGAAGGACTTTCATACAAACTTTCACCCCCTGTTTCACCCCTTTAGGGGTGGAATTTTTAAAAACTGTGAAACACGTATTTCTTTATTTTAAACCGTTAGCTTAAATACCAAGTTTCATGGATATAACTTGAAAGATGACGGACTTTCATACAAACTTTCACCCCCTATTTCACCCCCTTAGGGGTGCAATATTGAAAAATTGTAAATCACTTATTTCTGCATATCTAACTGAAAGCCCAAATGATAAGTTTCATGGCTATAACTTGAGAAATGAAGGACTTTCACACAAACTTTCAACCCCTATTTTACCCCTTTGGGGGTAAAATTTTGAAAAACTGTGACACACGTACTTCTTTATTTATTACCTAAAGCCAAAATACCAAGTTTCATGGATATAACTTGAGAAATGACGGAGTTTCATACAAACTTTCACCCCCTATTTCACCCCCTTAGGGGTGGAATTTTGAAAAATCCTTTCTTAGTGTGCGCGTACGTCATAAAAGTAACCTACTGTCAAAATTTCAAGTTTTTAGGCCCAGTGGTTTAGGCTGTGCGTTGATATATAAGTCAGTCAGGACTTTGAATTTTATATATATTATTATAGATAAATGTGTCAATACTGTTGCATATGCAAATGGTCAACCTTAAAAGGTTTTTTCTAGTAATGATAAATTTTTTTCTGGTGTGACTTTTCTGAGGACAATATCCATAGCCCATACTTATATTATAAATGCAAAAGTGTGTCTATCTATATTTTGTCTGCTATGCACATATAGTTCACGGACACCATTTTTTCAACTGATTTTGATGAAATTTGATACAGAACCCTGGGAAAGGACATAGGCTATTTTCTATCCTGGGAAATTAGGAAGTTCCCATGGGCATCAAAACCTACACGGACAAAGTCGCTGGCATCACCTAGTACTTCAATACTTAAATATTAAAAATCCAAATGTTTGGATATGTGGATAGAACAGCTGAACGGACCTGGATGAAATTTGGCACAGAGATAGATTATAGTCTGGAATAGCACATAGGCTACTTTTTATCCCAGGAAATTAAAAAGTTCCCACACATAAGGTGGCGGGCTTCATCTAGTAATTAACATAAAGCGCAACACCCACCTCCTCCTTAATCTGGCAGTTGTCAATAAGCCGCTGTACAGTAAAGTTGAGCATCTTCATACAAGCCAGCTGACCGAGCCGGTTGATGAAACATCGCGCATATATCTGCGTATATGTCTTCTTCTTTGACACAAATAGAGCAGCTTCTAGTAACCTGAAAAAGAGAAAGTGATGATTTGACGTACAAATAGAAGTGGCATTTTTGTAAAATAAGCTAAATTATGAAATATCATAAATATTATGGTTGTTCCGTACCGGAACAGGGTATTCAAGGATCAACACGATTTGGAGCTATTTTTGTAATTAACATAATGCATTGTTTTATTTTATTCAATGGGTTTGATCTTCGAGTGCCCTCTGGCGGCCGAGGGAAGAGTAGCCAATGCATCCCATTGGTTGCTTCAGCGAACCGCTGCACCTGAAGCGGCGAGATTAGGAACTAATCACTACTATGCTAATCAATTGTCGCTTAATACACGCGTTCCAGTGTAATTCGCCTTTTTCTAATCATTATTTGGTGCCTCCGTACTCGTCCGGATACTATTGGGATATACTTTGTGATTGTGACGGTGACCGCAAATTGGACCAGTGACCCATTTCCAATTGTGTTTAATATTGGGAGACATCGACGACCGGGCCCGGTTTCAACTCAGACGGCGGTGCTTAAGGTAGGTGCTCGATTAATCATTCCCATATTGAACATATTTTATGGTGCTTCGAACCGAATCAGAAATCCTCCAGATTGTGTTTCCTTGAAATAGTTAGGGTTATTTAAGTAAATTTTCAATTTCCACGCGTTCGTTCTCGGTACATATTGCTACTATCTACATAGTACCTATACGCAATATGGCCGACGCCGCGGCGTTTGATATTTACGAAAGAGAGATAATTATTTCGGAATTACGGAGGACACTAGAACTAGTCTCTGACGAAGAGCAGTTTCGGGCGAGATTACAAGACCTAACTGCTCAACATCGAAAATTTACCAAAATTCAAACTAAAATAGAAAAATCTCTAATAAAGGCTAAGTGTTTTGATAAACAAGAACAATTAGACATTCGTAATGAGTTTAACGATTGTTACTTCGAAATTGTAAAACACTCGAATCAATTAAAAAAATCGGATGAAGAGCGTAGACGTTCGAGTACAGCACAGCGTCAATCATTTTCTGTAAATAATAGTTCGCGTTTCGATAAATTACCTAAACTTCCTTTGCCATCATTTTCCGGTGAATCCACCGATTGGCCATCCTATTATGACTTATTTTGTTCATTAATCCATGACAATCTTGCCTACACGGATGTGGAGAAGTTTCGTTATTTATTACTTACGCTAAAGGGCGAACCCTATAACCTTATCAAGTCCATACCTATTACAGAGGACAATTATACGATTGCCGTTGATACTTTGGTATCGCGTTATGACAATAAACGAGTTATTGCATCAAAACATATAAATAAAATTCTAGATTTGAAACCATGTTCAGAAAAAATATCTTGCCTTCGGGAATTATTAAATATTTATCAGGAAAACATTAAAGCATTAGAGACGATGCAATTTCCGATACGACATTGGAGTTTTATTCTTATTAATATATTACTACGAAAAATTCCACATTCTGTACGAAAACGTTTCGAACTTTCTTTAGCAAGCCCATCGGAAATCCCAAACGTTCATGTTCTTATTGAATTTCTTGAACGTGAATTAGCTGCGTGCGAAATCATCGGTCAATCGAAATTTCCCGACAGCGGCGGTAGTTCGGCGCGCGGTAACAGCGCCGCGGCCACGGGCCGGCCTGCGCCTGCCGCGACCCAAGCCACTCGCAGCGCGCGTGGTTTATTCACTGCTAAGATCAAAGAATCAGCAAGCGAATCACGACCTTATGCCTATAGTAATAGGGTATGTATTTGCTGCGGTGATTTTCATCACTTATCTAAATGTACGAAGTTTATGAATCTTTCTCCGCGAGATCGACTTACCTTTGTGCAGGAAAATAAAACCGTATGTACTAACTGCCTCACTCAAGGTCACGACGTAAAAAACTGTAAAAGTAGTTTTGTCTGTAGGTACTGTTTTGAGAGACATAGCAGTGCGACCTGTCTGTCTCCTAAAAGGCCCACGGCAGCGACAGCTGTTGGTATCGCCTCGGATGAGGACTGCGCTCCTACAGAGGAATGCAATACCGACTCCTCGATTCCGGTTGATAACACCGGCAATATAAATGCATACTCGACGGCGTCTAATAATCGCACACACACCGTATTACTGTGTACTGCGCTAGTTAACGTGCGTGTTGACGGTGTCGATCGTGGGACCGTTCGCTGTATGATTGACACGGGCAGTCAAGGGACATTTATCACTGAGGCTGGCGCTCAGCGATTGGGTTTATCACGACGGACAGTACACGTGCCGGTATTCGGTATTGGAGACGACCAACCCGTCTATCCGCGAGGGATAGCCTCTTTCAACATTACACCTAGACTTCGAAATAATCCTGTAATACCAGTCGATGCGATGATATTGCCAAAATTGATTTCGCAAATGCCTAGTGTGCCATTACCTTATACTGAGTGGGCACACATAAAAAATCTAAACTTAGCAGATCCTAACTTTCACACTCCCCAGCCAGTAGAGGCAATCTTAGGTGCTGATGTATTGCCCGAGATTTTACTCAACAACATTATTTCGGGACCACCTGGCACGCCCATTGCCGTGAATAGTATATTTGGGTATTTATTGTTGGGTAAACTTTCCTTCGATGCCAACCCCACGCACGCTTGCATTAATTTGATCTCCGATAAGATTCATGCCTGCTCGAGCTCCTTCGATAATGACAATTATTTACAACGTTTTTGGGAGCTTGAGTCCCTCCCCGATCAGCGGTCTATGACGCGTGAGGAAAGTATATGTGAAAATTTCTATAAAAATACTTTCACTCGTGATAAGACAGGGCAGTATGTAGTAGCCCTACCGTTTAAACCAGATGCACCACATCTCGGTGAATCGCGCGATACCGCTCTTGTTCGACTTCGTAAATTAGAATATCGCTTAGAGCGCAACCCACAGTTAAAACTTTCATACCACGAGTGTCTTCAGGAATATTTAGATTCCAATCATATGGAGTTAGTGAGTAATGCACCTGCGCCGGGCGGAACCTATTATATTCCACATCACTGCGTTTTCAAAGACTCAAGTCTGACAACGCGTACTAGAGTCGTGTTTGATGCTGGAAGTAAATCTAGCAATGGTCTGGCACTAAACGACGTCTTATTAACAGGTCCCAAACTTCACCCAGATATAATAGATGTACTTCTGAAGTTTCGACTGCATAAAATCGCTTTTACAGCGGATATCAAACAAATGTATCGCTATATCTTAGTCCGTGAATCAGATCGCGACTTTCAACGGATTCTGTGGCGATTCCGCCCTGAAGAACCTATACGTGACTATCGCCTACGTACGGTTACGTTTGGTGTTAATTCATCGCCATACCTTGCTTTACGTACTATCAAGCAACTCGCAAGCGACGAAGCCAGCCGCTTTCCCATTGGGTCCAAAGTTTTAGACCAAGATGTTTTCGTGGATGATGTTGTATCAGGTGAGAGCACAGTTGAGAGGGCACTCATATTGCAAACCGAATTAATTCAACTTTGTAAATCAGCCGGTTTTGAATTGCGTAAATGGCACAGTAATACACCAGCTATAATCGCTGCTGTTAAGCCCTCCGACACTCATGGCGAGCGGCCTGATATCGTTTCCATTGCGGGTATGGAAAACGACACTACTACCAAGGTGCTAGGACTCGAGTGGGATCCCAATGCAGATATTTTCACCTTCAGTGTAAAAGATTCGCCCCGGAATTACACGAAAAGAGGCATACTCTCTCAAATAGCAAAAATATATGATCCTATGGGATGGTTATCTCCCATAACACTCTACGCAAAACATTTAATACAATTACTTTGGCTATCTGGCGTAGGGTGGGACGATAATCTACCTATCGATATTGCCAATTCATGGTCAAATTTTCTTGACCAGTTGTCAACCCTATCCAATGTATCGATTCCACGTCACGTTTTTACTGAAATGAATAATACGATACATTTACATGGCTTTTCAGATGCATCTGAAAAGGCGTACTCGGCATGTGTTTATTTGCGTCATGTCGATAGACTCGGTAAAGTTCATACTTTTTTATTACTCGGTAAAACGCGGGTCGCTTCTCTTAAACCACGACTGACAATCCCGCGCCTCGAACTAATGGCAGCCCTACTTCTAGCAAAGCTTATCGAAAAGATCGTTAAGCTATACCAAGGTCGCGTCAATTTTCAAAATATTTATGCGTGGTCGGATTCTTCCATTGTGTTGGCGTGGTTACGTGCATCCCCTCACGAATGGAAAACGTTTGTTTCAAATCGAACAAGCGAAATACTAAACCGCGTTCCAGCCAGTTGTTGGCGTCACGTTCCGTCAACTGACAACCCTGCAGACTGCGCGTCACGTGGCATGTTGCCTGAAACTTTTATACAACATGAGTTATGGTTTCAGGGACCGACATGGCTCTTGATGGACGAGTCTTTTTGGCCAGTAACTAAAAGTATAGGTGGTACGAGTGAAGAAAAACGTAATATACCTGTTGCTTCGAGTACGGTGTCCACTATCATGCCAACTGACGATTTTGATTTATTTTCGAAATTTTCCTCTTTAGGGAAATTGGTTCGCGTAGTAGCACTTGTGTTTCGGTTTTACCATAAATGTAAAAAAAATAAGGATTCAAATTCTGACCACGTGAGTGTTCCGGAGTTTAATTTTGCTCTAAATCGTTTAATTAAGGTTGTTCAAATAACCACCTTCGGTGATGATATTGCGAACATTTCAAAGGGCAATCAACCTTCTAATGCGTTGAAGCGTTTGAATCCCTTCTTAGATAATAATGAATGCTTGCGCGTGGGCGGACGATTGCATAAATCTTTACTCGCCTACAATTCCAAACATCAATTGATTTTACCAAAGAAACACGCTTTTACTAATTTATTAATTGATGACGCACACAATATTCTTTTGCATGCCGGTTCTCAAACGGTGCAATATTTTTTATATCAAAATTATTGGATATTATCCAGCAGAGATGCAATTCGCAAGCGAATACACCAATGCGTTAGATGCTTTCGCGTGCGTCCTCAGCGACCTCAGCCTGCCATGGGTATATTACCCGCAGTACGCGTGAAACCCGAACGTCCGTTTCTCAAAACTTCCATTGATTACGCCGGACCATTCTACGTCCGCGCCAATAAGGTTCGGAATGCTAAAATAATTAAATGCTATGTTGCTGTATTCGTTTGCATGTCCGTCAAGGCCGTACATTTAGAACTAGTTTCCGAACTAACTACAGATGCGGTACTGGCTGCGTTGCGTCGCATGACGTCGCGTCGCGGGCTTTGCAAGGACATATTTTCCGACCGAGGGACCAATTTTGTTGGATGTAATAATTTACTAACGGATTTGTATGCGTTTTTGAGATTAGACTCAGTTCAAAATGAATTAAATAGTAAAACCCTTCAACAGGGTATAACATGGCATTTCCAACCGGCAAATTCGCCGCATTTTGCGGGCCTAGTCGAGGCAGGGGTGAGAAGTTTTAAACACCATCTGCATCGCGTCGTGGGTACACGGACACAGACGTACGATGAAATGCACACCCTTTTGTGTCAAATTGAGGCTGTGTTGAACTCGCGCCCCCTTTGCGTGTTAAGTGCGGATTCCGCAGATCCATTGCCTTTAACACCTGGACACTTTCTCATAGGTGACGCTCTTACAGCTATTCCTGACGTTCCATTGACAGATGTTCAACCCGACAGGCTAACGCGTTGGCGTTGGATACAACAAACTGTCCAACATTTTTGGAAACGTTGGAGCCGCGAATATCTACATGAAATTCAACAGCGTAACAAGTGGTTTCGTAATGACGGCCCTCCTATCCGTGAGGGCAACATCGTCGTAGTATGTGACGAAAATTTACCTCCTTTACAATGGCGCTTAGCTCGTGTTCATGCCCTTCATCCCGGTTCGGACGGTGTAACGCGAGTTGTAACGTTGAAACACGGCAACGGCCTTTTTAAACGTCCCGTCGTTAAGATTTGCCCTTTGCCCAATCAATAATTATAATATTATCGCTAAAATGTTGGCCATAGGTTTAGTTTTTCTATATGTATTCATGTGTTTCTCTTTTCTCTTATGTTATTTTTTTTTTTGTGTGTTCGATTATTAAAAGCCCTACGTTCTTTTAAGGCGAGCGGCATGTTCCGTACCGGAACAGGGTATTCAAGGATCAACACGATTTGGAGCTATTTTTGTAATTAACATAATGCATTGTTTTATTTTATTCAATGGGTTTGATCTTCGAGTGCCCTCTGGCGGCCGAGGGAAGAGTAGCCAATGCATCCCATTGGTTGCTTCAGCGAACCGCTGCACCTGAAGCGGCGAGATTAGGAACTAATCACTACTATGCTAATCAATTGTCGCTTAATACACGCGTTCCAGTGTAATTCGCCTTTTTCTAATCATTATTTGGTGCCTCCGTACTCGTCCGGATACTATTGGGATATACTTTGTGATTGTGACGGTGACCGCAAATTGGACCAGTGACCCATTTCCAATTGTGTTTAATATTGGGAGACATCGACGACCGGGCCCGGTTTCAACTCAGACGGCGGTGCTTAAGGTAGGTGCTCGATTAATCATTCCCATATTGAACAATGGTGTAACACTGAATAAAAATATTGTGAAGAAATACACATGCTCAGGGATGTGAATTTGAAATGTGAGTTCTCCATAAAGTTTTCTAAGGTGTGTGAATACTGCCTCCACAAAAGGCTAGTGGTAGACTACGGGCTAAACTTACACGTAAGAGGAGACCCATGCTCAATTTTGTTCCCAATTGCAACCAATTATTTTGCATACCAGATTTCATCAAATTCGACTGAACAGATGAGCTGTGACAGTTTGAAGACAGACACACATCTCTTTCACTGTTATACATATTATGGATTATACATTTTAAAAGATAAATTAATGTACTCACCTAACAGCAGATTCATTCTCAAAAACAGGAGGCAAGCTGCCTGCAGACTCAACCTTCTTCTCTTCACTCACTTCCTCCGAGTCCACGTCAATCTTATCTTTCTTCTCATCATCTCCTGTCGAGACCCAATCTTCAGGTGCAAAACTCTCATTTAACAGCTTCTTTATTAAAGCTTTGGTCAGGTTCTTATCTGTGTTTTTCACTGCGTACAATAATACTTGAAGTAGCGCTGATGTTATGTTCTTGTATGGCAAATCTTTGAACTGTGGCCATGCTGACAGTCTATAATAATTAAATTAATATTCTTAATTTACACTACAATTTAACAAAATAACACACTAAGAACACATTATGAGGTAAGCATGCCTGAAATTTCTTCAAAATGTTCTCAAAGGTGTGTGAAGTTGCAATCAATACTAAGTCAGTGGGGTGGACTTTTGCCAACCAAACCCTTACTCATGCTGAGAGAAGACTCTCAAAATCCCCACCTATATAGCTAAACCTGTATATTCAATATTGTGACAACTAGACCTAACTTTCCACAAATTACTGCTTTTTCACTTAATGCCCTGTGTAGCATAAAAGGGGGTTTTTAAAAGCAGTGTATCCATAAAACGGTGACATAATGTATGCTTGTAAAAATAATGTGCCGTTTTCAAGACCTTTGAGCAGCCATTGACGCATCTCAAAACACAATTTAAAAAAAATCTGCATTGAAAATAATTTTAAACACCTCTTAATTTACCTTTTAAAGCAATTTTTCTCCTTATTGTAACCAATAATTATCTCTAGAAATATAAGATAAAATTCATATTTCTAAATTAAACACATTGTCGGATTCATTTGTATTGAAAAGTAAATATTAATTTTTTTACAAATTATTTCATGCATTTTTTGCGACATGCGCTTGCTCGATTTCACCCCCGCGCTCCTGTGTTTTTCATCTCGTATCTCGTGAGCTCACAGCGCCTTAAGAGAAACTTTTTTTTCTATCCACTACAAGCTAGCCCTTGACTGCGATCTCACCGGATGATGATGCAGTCTAAGATTGTAGCGGGCTAACCTGTTAGGGGCATGGCAATTATATTAAACCCATATCCCTTCGGTTTCTACACGGCATCATACTGGAACGCTAAATCCCTTGGCGGCACGTCTTTGCCAGTAGGGTGGTAACTAGCCACGGCCGAAGCCTCCCACCAGACAAAACTAGCTGATGCCTGCAATTTTTAGTAGGAACTCTTTAATTTTCCAGGATAAAAAGTAGCTTATTCGTTATTCCACCCCTGTCTATCTCTGTGCTAAATTCCATCCAAACTTTTGCATTTATAATATTAAGTCGTTTAGATATAGCAATGTAAGATTAAATATATTCATAGAGACATAGTATGTACCTGTTAGCAAACTCCTTAACAATCTCCTTATATTCATCAGGCACAACTTTGTACTTCATTTCAGTGACATGCGGCGGTATACTTGGATTATCCTCCACCGTCTGTCTAAACATATTCACCTTCGGCTTTTCCCCAGGTAACAACACTATACCACTCAAACATCTCAATGCGCTTCGTAAGATATGATTAGCGTACTGATCCCAAACAAAATCCTCCAAATTATTCAATGCGTATTTGCATATTTTTAGTGTGAATTCGTGACATAATGTTATATGTTCATCTGTGTATTTCGACTTTGTTTTTTTACGCTTTTTCTTTGGCCCATCGTCATCCAGTTGGTCAAGTATTTGCAAATGTTCAGTTGCTCTCTCACAAGACACTCTTAACAAAGTCTCTATAATATGACTTGTGAAGTTGTCTGAACATAGCCTCCGAAGTTCAGGTGAAAGGATGTCTATATACCGCTCTAGGTCTTCTGGTGAGGAGTATGGGAGGAGTAATTCTATGAGACGGCAGCCCAACTGGTTACCGACTATGTTTAACTCTTCACCTTTGGTTCTTTCCAACACATTATTCACTAGAGCTTCTGTAAAGATAGTTATGGTTTAACACACAAAATAAAAAGATTGTATCCATACATTACTTATATTGGTATTGGTAGAATTCAAATCCCCATTTATACCTCTTCTGGGCAATTAAATCCAGGATTTAAGACGCACATCTGCGCCAGGAAGGTTTAAAAAAGTTTAAGAGGTTAGAAGTTTGTTTACGTCACTGGAAACTTCTATTAAACGAAGAATAAAGGTGTAAGTATAGCAAAACTCACGTCTCTCGTCTGGATCCTCAACTCCTTGCTTGATTGATTCTAAAATTTGCACGAAATAATCAAACAAATCCTGCGGTATTTGGGTGCCGCGTCCCATCTGACCTTTTTTCGCATATTTCTTTGCATTCTTCAAGAAGTTCTTACGCTTTTTTCTTTGCTTCTTCTGTGGCGGATTGTTATTAGTAGATTCGTCACCCATTTCAGCAAAAATTTCACAAAATTAAAGGCGATTCAAGATGAAATTGGGGTTATTTTTGTCAACAAAATAAACTTATCCAGTAACCACTAACCACCAACATAGCTGTCATTGTCTTGACAGCTGACATTTTAGTTTCACAGTAGTGGTCAGTGGCATCCAACTATCCAACAAGCTATTTTGATTCGCTTTCACCAAAAATCGATAACTTAATGTACCTACTGGATCTCGAACCAAAATCAAGCAACTAACACCAAGTCCAAAATATAGTCCAATCCTTAGATGAAGCACCTTTAGAAACATAAAATAAAACGTTTTACTATTTTGTCGCTTTATTGATTGTTTTAAAAAACAACGATTTCGATCGATTGACGATTCTCTTACAATTTCAATTACACATCACTATTAATAATTATTGACAGATATTTTTAATGATTTTTATTATTGAGCCTTGGATTTTTTAATCTACAATCTACATAATATTCAAACCTGTGATTCAAACTGATTCAAAGCTTGGATTCATGCCACAGAGTACATTATATGATTCATGCTTTAATTAATAGTACGGGACCATTGATGTAGAATTTTTTTAGTACCTATACTAGATGTAGGATTAGCGCTTCAAAAATGTCCCCGAACAATTACAGCACAAAATACGAAAGTGCTCTTATTTGAATTAGTACGGGCCAACCTTAGCCAACATAACGACGCGTCAAAATGCTGCAGTGCTCATATAAAAAGTGTGCTAATATCCTTTGGCCAATGTTTGTCACAATGCGTCAAATATTGTAACAAACATTGACTGTTCTGGATAGACGGGATGCATGGAGTAGTGTTGGTGTTTTAAAAGTATTGTTGCTTAGTGATTCCCTGGTAATCCATTTCGTTATGCAGTAGAGTTGTTTAAGCCATCTAAAATATACAGATAACATTAATTATGTTCAAATTCATTTTGATAAAATTGATATTACTGGAAACACACATACCTACATAGTTACATAAATACACATAAAATACATGGGTACATAAAGATATTATATACTTTACATAAATATTTTATAAAATAATGTAGTAAAAAATAATAAAAGCCGCAAAGGCTAAATCTGAATAAAGTTTACTTGGTACTTTTTAAGTTTACGTGTAATACGTCAATAAAACGTAGATTTTTAACCTTGATATTAATTTTAAAATGAAACTAAGTAAGGACAATTTAATTTTAAGTTAAAATCTTACTTCTTAAACAAATGTTAGGTAGTTTAGTTTTAGTTTCCTCGTGTTTTTACACAGATACTTATGCATATCATAACATTATATAGTTATAAATATTGATAGAAGAGGAGAGAGTACGCCATTTAAACCTACGTGGTTTTTCGCAGTGCTACCCACCAAAACTGTATCAATATTTATTTTGATAAATAAAACATACTGCACCAGTATAACACATAAGTGAGTTGCTGCGCGGCGCGCGTAAGCTAGTAATAAATATACACGACCACATACCACCACGATATACAACTTTAAAAAAATCAGCAACTCCATGTCTCCATTGTTCTATTTGAATTTCGTTTCATTGAATTTTTTGTTTTTGCCTTTTTACAAAGACAAAAGGTCTTTAATATAAACATACTACATTCGTAATTCAACTTAAATTCTAAGTTTTAAGGTTTATAATAAATTGACGTTGTTGATATTGACAATGATTTGCAATTGAAGAGTTGCGTCTTGTTCCAAAATAGTGTAAAGGTATCAATTTGGCAACGAATGAAGTACCTTATTGCTTACACATTAAGTTTTATTTTAATAATAAATATTTTTGTACTTATTTTAAAATTTACTTTTTGTTTTGGATTGAAAGGTTATTCCTACCTTTTCTCTGATGACAGAACGTCTTAAAAATTAATATTTTCTAATCGTAATGTAGCTTTATGTGTTAAACTTAAGGTGCATAATTAACTGAAGTTGTTGCTAATATAATACCTGTCTAAGACAATTGACACCTATAATCTACGTAGTGTATATTATACCATACTATTTTCTATAAGATACTTGCTAATTGTGTGATTTAATGGAAGTACTACCTATCTAAATTGTGAAATGTATATCTATGTATTTAATCCGAAAGTATCTTTAATTTATGTATCAATAACACGCATGTTTGTAGTTATTATGTCAGTCGCATTATAGCATTGAAGAGAATACCCGCATTTGATTTACCTAGTCCCTTGAAGATAAAGTGAACCTTAATATAGTGAACATAATGGTCATAACGAACCGGATTTATTGACGGACTAATTATTGTTTATTAAAGAAGCGACTCGACGCTCAGAGAACAAAAGGCAACCTTTAGCAGGTAGAAATTGTGAATGAAGACTGCACTCGTAAACAATACCTATAATACAGATTTGCGTATTCAATTAGTATTATTTGGAGTAACTACTTAGGTACGTTTTAGAATTTCATATAGTTTTTTGAGTTGTAAACAATGACAACACCCACTAAGGAACAGAGTGGATATTTAACTACACTAGAAGATGTCGCTGATATGTTACAAAGAGCACAAACTAATATTAACGAATACCCTACACAAAGACTAACAGAAGGTTACGTCCAAGCAAGATTAAAATCTATTGAAGAGTACTGGGGAACTTTTAAACACGCTCATCATAATCTAACGAGATGCACACCGAGGTCGCAGAAGGGTGTTTTACCTTATTTTTTGAACGAGGAATATTATAAGTTTGAAGAAATATACTTATCTATGCTTGCGGATTTGACAGATCTATTATTGAAATTACAAAGAAGGACCGCAGAAATGCCCAGCTTGTCTAATAGCTCTCAAGATGGTCAGCCGTCATTCGCTAAATTACCACGAATTTCTCTTCCTAACTTTTCGGGAAAATACGAAGATTGGTCTTCTTACCAAGATTTGTTTTTAGCACTTGTACATAACACTTCAATGAGTGACGTGCAGAAGTTACATTACCTAAAGACTAGCGTATCGGGTGAGGCAGAAGTACTATTGCGGAATATACAAATAACTGAAACAAATTATAATCGGGCGTGGGACATACTAAAAACACGATTTGGTAATAAGAAAATGATTACGAATGCGATATTTAAAAGATTATTTGGGCAGAAAAAGGTGAGTAACCAGTCAGCGAATCAGTTAAGAACGATATTAGATACGACGACGGAGTGTTTAAGTAGTTTAAATAATTTGAAAATTAGCACTGATTCTTGGGATCCAGTAATAATATTTTTGATAACTCAAAAATTGGACCCAGAGTCATTGAAGGACTGGGAGGAACAAGCATACAGAGTAAATTCCGAAAGTATGCCTACCTGGGAAGATATGAAAAGGTTTCTGGAATATAGATTTAGGACCTTAGAACTAATCACGCCTGCAGCAACCACCTCTTCACGCGATAAACAATCCTCTCACAAGTCGTTCCATGTCACCCTCGAAGAACATGAAGGCTACGATAGATTTCAATCTACTCATATCAGAAAATCACGTATCTGTGCTTACTGTAAAACTAGTGGGCATTGTATTCAAAACTGCAATAGTTTTATGCAGCAACCTGTAGAAGAACGCCACTCCTTTGTGAAGATGAACAGCATGTGTTTTGCTTGTCTCATGCCGAATCACAGCGTATATGAGTATTTATGTAAGGGAACCTGCAGAATATGCAGAAGGAGACACCATTTTCTTTTACACGGGAACACAAAACAAGTAGAGAAGAAGACGAAGATAACAGAAGAATTAGAGCCAGAATATATGATCACTACGGCACACTTGTCAGGAGAACAACCTGGCCGTAAAGCATTGTTAGCGACAGCTCAAGTGAAAATTAAGGCGAGCAATGGAGAAAAACGTAAGCTTCGGGCCCTTATAGACCAAGGGTCCGAAGCTTCGTTCATTTCTGCTGGAGCAATAGAACTTTTGGGTCTATCGAGAACGAATATCAACGCAGTAGTCACTGGAGTGCGAGAAGGAACCCACATAACGAGCAAACACTCAGTTGACCTCTCAGTCTCGTCACGATTCTGTGAAGATAAAGAGATTAGAGTGAAGGCTTATGAATTGAAAACAATATCCACAGTAATACCCTCGCAGTATATCACGCATGACTTGCCAGAACTTCAAAACATACCGCTTGCTGACCCTACCTGTTTTACGCCAGGTGGTGTAGATATTTTGCTCGGGACTGACGCTTTTTCTAAAATCATAGAAGATGGCTTGATCAAGACACCTGACGGTGTAGTGGCACAGGAAACATGTTTGGGGTGGATAGTTTCAGGCGAACTACAAGTTTAAAGTAAAATGCGTTTCATTAAGATTTAAGAAGGAAGAAAACTGAAGAGAAGAAAGATAAGAAAGAAATTTACAGTCCACAGATGTTGCTACTGATAAAATATAAAGGAAGAAGAGATAATTGAATTAATTATAAGGTTATTATCACAGATCATGTGGTTATCATGGTAGGCATAGGTTTAAAACTATCGTTTTGGTGGGCGGCATGTCTAAGACAATTGACACCTATAATCTACGTAGTGTATATTATACCATACTATTTTCTATAAGATACTTGCTAATTGTGTGATTTAATGGAAGTACTACCTATCTAAATTGTGAAATGTATATCTATGTATTTAATCCGAAAGTATCTTTAATTTATGTATCAATAACACGCATGTTTGTAGTTATTATGTCAGTCGCATTATAGCATTGAAGAGAATACCCGCATTTGATTTACCTAGTCCCTTGAAGATAAAGTGAACCTTAATATAGTGAACAATACCTTTTTCTACATTTCCCACTCAGCATACAAATGTTTATGTGTGTGCAAATTGGGACATTTCTGCGATATTTTTTGTTCGTGACCCTGTTTCTAGTACTCATTCTATTTCAATGTACGGGACTAATAAACATTGACCCTAAAATAAAAAATGGCATGTATAGAAAAATCACAGTTAATTTCTAATAATAAATACATATTGAAATCCAAAAATAAAAGCAAGGCAGCGTGGAACATCGTTAATTCCAAAGTAGACCTACCTGAAGTTGACAAAGAAATAAAACAGATTAACAGCCTGGATGATAAAAACCTTACTGACCCTATCTTAATAGCAAATGCATTCAATGACTATTTTATTAACATAAGTAATGTAAATCTATCATCCTCCAAAAATACATTTTATACAGATAGATCTATCAGTAATAACCTAAATACCTTCTATGTTACTCCTGTCAATGCAAACGATGTGCGGAAAACAATTTTAGGACTAAAGAACTCAAAGTCAACTGGCTACGATGGTTTAAACACTGAAATGATTAAATTATGTGCTGATTATCTGTCGACACCGCTTAGCCACATAATAAATAATTCATTTCTAGAAGGTACATTTCCGAAAAAATTAAAGCTTTCTGTAGTAAGACCAATATTCAAGAAAGGTGATAAGAACAATTTAAGTAACTATAGACCCATAACATTAATTCCTATCCTATCTAAAATATTTGAAAAAATAATGTACAACAAAATAACTGCTTTTCTAGATTACAATAAAATATTAAAATCAGAGCAATTTGGATTTAGGAAAACAGTAGCACTACACTAGCATGCTTCGAATTAAACAAAATTATAACGGAAAGTTTAAATCAAAAAATGTCGGTTGTGTCTATATTCCTCGATATGACAAAAGCATTCGATCTTGTTTCCCATAAAATATTATTGGCTAAACTAGAGCGCTATGGGATTCGAGGTAAAGGGCTTGAATGGCTAGAAAGCTATCTAGACCAGCGTGAGCAGTGTGTAGAAATCCAACAAGTTCAAAATGCCCACTGTGGTCGATATCGATGTCCATTTAAATGTCAAAATCCGTACGGTGTACCTCAGGGAAGTGTACTGGGACCGTTACTTTTTTTATTGTATATCAACGATTTACCGGATCAAATAGACCACAAATGCACTCTCTACGCTGATGACACTACAATCACGGTAAAATGCCAAGATAAAAACATGCTCGAAGACGAAATTAATAAAACGTTAAAGAAAACTGGGGAATGGTTGGACGCTAACAATTTGTCAGTAAATATTAATAAAACTAAGTTAGTCCAATTCCTCACCTATAATAGTACTAGTTCGAATCTACGTATTCAACTAAATTCTTGTCCCATAGAAGAAGTCGATACAGTATCTTTCCTTGGCCTCTTGCTAGACAAACATTGTAACTGGAAAGACCATGTGGAAAAATTGTGTGGAAAGCTTGATCGATTTGCATATGTACTGAGACGACTGAGCCGAACATCGAACATTAAGACCGCTTTACTTGCATATCATGGGTATGTGTCGTCTTTATTGCAATATGGCCTAATCTTGTGGGGTAATTCAGTCAATGCCAACAAGGTATTCATTAGGCAGAAAGCTTGTATTCGATCCTTATCTGGAGCGCATTTCTTGGATAGCTGCAAACCACTATTCAAGAAACATAAAATCTTATCATTACCAAGCTTATACATTTACCAAACACTTTTATTTGTAAAAAAGCACAGTTACATATTTCCCGTCCATAACAATAACGAAAACTTAAGAACTTGCCGAAAAAATAAAATTTGCATACCCCCCCAAAAACTTACGCTATTTTCAAAAAGCGCATATTGTATGGCCGTTACATTATTTAATAAACTACCCGACAATCTAAGAGAGAAGCCTTTGACAGTATTTAAAAATAAAATTTATAATATTTTAATGAATAAAAATTACTATGACATTAAGGACTACCTAGCGGATAAGGATATATCAAATTATTAAATTATATTTTATTACGGAATTACAAGATATAATAAAAACTTATAGACTAAACGTTAATCTAAAATCCTTATATACCTACTAACAAAAATAAATTTTATTACGGTGACATTTAACATTTAGCTGATCTTTTTTGTGTACTTTTTTAATCATTTATCTAATGTAATGTAATTTAATCTTTATCAATGCAATGAGATCTAGTGAAATAATTTAATTTAATTCCTTTAAAAACAAACACATTTGCACACCATTGTATGGTAAAATATGTAAGGAAAATTAAAACTACTTTAAGACCTAATCTGTACCCATATTCTTGCAAATAAAATATTATTTATTTATTTATTTATTATTATTTATTAAAATGTAAAGCTGATTTTTGGCACAAGTGTTCCTTGGGGTCTGAGAAGTACATCTTAAAAATTCCCCCCCCCTAGGCCGCGGGCTTAACCCCCCACCCCCCCAAACGTCTCCCCAACCGCAGTTTTTTGTAATTTTCTCAAAAAATATTAGTGATAGAAAAAAACTTTCTATGGTGAAAATTATCTTCATTAAATAATCTACAAAATAAAATTACAGTTCATTTCCATAAGACTAATAGTTTCGGAGATATGTTAACCCTTTGTGCATGAAAAGAAAATATTTTGCATGTATGGCTTTTTATAATGTAGTTTCTTGTAATTTCCATAAAAACTGATAGAGCTACAAAAATATTGTCTGAAGCAAAATGAAAGGCTATTAAATTAGCTATAAAATGATATTTAGTTTATTTTGATAAGAGGAATAGTTTTGGAGATATGCCTACCTATTGTGTAAGATAAAGAAAATAATATGCAAATATCGTGTACGTTGTTTTTAATTTTCGAAAAAAAAATAACAGAGTTAAGAAAAACTGATTGAAGCAGTAAGAAACATAGTTAAATTACCTACAAAATAGTATTTAGTTAATTTTGATAGCACTAATAATTTCGAAAATATACCTGTCATAGTTAACATAAAAGCAATATTTTTCAAAATTTTATATGTTTTCTGTAACTTCTAGAAAACTATTAGAGCTAGGCAAAAACTCCCATAAGTAAAAATAAACACCATTTAACCACTTATTAAAAAAAAATTAGTTCATAAAGATAGGACTAATAATTTCGAATATATATCCATGTATGGTGTACGAAAAAAAATTGCTAGAATCCTATGTTATTTGCAATTTCCACAAAAACTATTAGAGCTGGAAAAAATCCCCGGAAGAGTAATTAATTTCACTAAATTACCCACAAAAAAGTCTTGTGGTGAATTTAGATAGGACCAATAGTTCGAGAAATATGGCAACCTATATTCCAAGTTTTTTTTTTTTTCGACAACCGTTGGTATATTTTTGAATTTTCACAGAAACTACTAGAACTAGGAAAAAAAACATAAGGAACAAAAATGAACATCATTAAATTATCTTCAAAACAATTTTTAGTTTTTTTTGATAGAACTAATAGTTTCGGAAATATGGCTGCCTAACTGGAATAAAAAACTAAACCTTTGTAAAATCCGTAAAGGTTTATTGTAATTTCAAGAAAAAGTATTAGAGTTAGGAAAAAGCTGTCAGGACTTAGTACAAAGATTATTAATTTACCTATAAAATGGTGTTTAGTTTATTTTGATAGGACAAATAGTTTTCGAAATATACCTTCCTGTTGTGTAAGAACCGGTGGTAGTCATGTAGACTTAGCATAGTACTACGGAATAAATAGAAATTAACCTCTAAATAAATAAAGTATTTTTGATTTTAGGCAAAAAAAAATGATGAAATGATTTTTAAATGATGTCCTCTTTTCTCCCCCCTCCCCCCTCCCCCTCCCCCTCCCCTCCTCCCTCCCACAACCCCACTCGCACCTCCCACAACCCCCCTCGCACCTCCCACAATCCCCCTCTCACCTCCCCCCTACCACGACCCCCCTCCCCCTCTCAAATATCTAGCCGATTGTGCTTTTTTGTAATCGTATTACAATTCAAGTATCAAATCAAATGTTTTTACTCAAGCAAACTTTTACAAGTGCTTTTGAATCGTCCAGTGAATCTACTATTGGTTCGGAATGCCGTTAACAGTTAAAAGTTAATCTGATAAAATTATCTGCACGATAGCTGTTGGATGTTGGTGGTTCATTTACATTGTTTTTAGATAAATGCATATTGCATACCTACATATAGTTGAAAGGACTTCGAGACATAGGTATTTATTATTATTATATTAGTAGGTATTATTAAAGCACATCATCATGGTCGTCATCATCACCTTCTTCCCCATCAATGGTAACATTTGCACACGAACCATGTCATTCCACCCGCATTTCCTTTGCAATCTTATTCGTTATTCTTCGGCCGACGCGACGCCTTGTCTTTGTTAGAACTTTGAACGAATATAAATAATAATATTTAGTATATTATTTACTGAGTGTGGTGTTGTTTTGTAGATAAAGATATCATGATTATTACCTACTATTAAGTTTATTGTAATATAGCATCGATCATTATCAAATAGAATGTGTAGGTACAAAGTCAAAATTATTGCAAAATATTTTTCTGTCATGCACGTTTTCGATCGTCATATTTCCGAAAGTATTCGGTCGATTGAAATGAAATAAAAAGCATTTTGTAGAAGATTTTATGAACTTTCATTTTGTTCTTGTCGTTTTTTCCTAGCTCTTATACATTTTGTGCAAATCACAAGAAACTTACACGATTTAAAATAAAAAAAAACAAATGCGTCAAATAAGCCGGCATATTTGCAAAACTATTTATCCGATCATAATGATTTAAGTGCCATATGGTAGATTATTTAATGTTAATTATTTTCGCCATAGATGGTTTTTTTCTAGCACTAATAGTTTTTGAGAAAATTACAAAAAACTGCGGTTGGGGAGACGTTTGGGGGGGTGGGGGGTTAAGCCCGCGGCCTAGAAGGGGGGAATTTTTAAGAAGTACTTCTCAGACCCCAAGGAACGCTTGTGCCAAAAATCAGCTTTACATTTTTTATTTTAGGGTTCCCATACATAGCTTGCACAAGTAGCCTGGGCTATAAAGGTAGTTGGTTTAAAATGGTACAGTCTATTTATTATTTTTATTTCGTAATAATAATTATTAAACTAAAATCAAAAAGCACTAACTTAACAATGCAAAAGACAAATACGAACAATACTAGGTATAAATTATTTATAATATTCATTCAGAGATAATATTTTATTGTATGTACCTACGAGTAGGTTTGCCGTATGTAGATAATCTAATTATCAGGCAACAATAAAAAGTTTTGCATACGAAGTAAGTACAAAATAATGAATATGCAAAATCAAAAGCACCACCGATTCTAAACATCATTGTACCCCCAAAGCATTCGAAATTTCGAACGTCTTGTGAATACTAATAGCAGCTGTAGATAGAAGATAATATACAGAATATAGACCCTTATGAATCATACAGTAGGTTCTTGTCCTGTTATTTTCTAAATACCTAGGTAAGTAACTAAGTACTGTAAGTATTTCAATAAAATAGTGAATCAAACTAACAGCTGATGTAGAATGTAGAATGAATCCTTTAAAAAAAGATCATCCGCCCAATAACTACCTACCTACTTGATTCAAAACTAAGACCTTAATGAATAGACTTCTCACATCTCACCACTGCGCCAAGGGGATATTTTTGTGTCTAATCGTCACTGTTTAAACAATTTTACCAAATTTATTTTATCAAAATGCTCTATTTAGAGTAAAAGTCGATTTCAAGCTGTTAGTCTGGCTCCGGTACTTACCTATAGTGGTGAAGAGTGGTAGAGTCTAGACTCTAGACCTTGAATTTCGAGTTCTGCATAATTTTGCCTTTCTCTTTCACAGTATCCATACTTATTACTTATAATTTTATAAAATACTGCGAAAGTGTATCTGTCGGTCTATCTATCTGCTACGCTTTCACGGCTCATCTGTTCAACCGATTTCCATGAAATTTGGTACAGAGGCTTTTTTATCCCGGAAAATTAAAGAGTTCCCGTGGGTCCTCCATGCGGTCTAACTTGCGGCCATCGCTCAGTTTCTTCTATAGCTATTCACAGTATATATTCTAAATCTTCTAGGTATATTTAGCGTCGCGAAATGCAGAATCTAAAATCAGAACTTTAGACCGTTAGCAGAAAGCGTCAAGCATAGAGTTAGTAAATAGGCGTCAAGGCTTGCATCTAAATTCTATTCAAGTCATTCGATACAAATTCCCTAGAAAACTAACAGGGAAGGGAGAGGCAGACATATTCCTTACTCTGCCGCACATTAAGAATTTCATGAATGTAGCTTGTAACTCCCGTATCGTCTCAAGTCTCAATCAACATTCAAGCAAGCCAAAGAACCACGAAGGCGAAACTCAAACCAGTTTAGTTTGGCGCCGGCTTTATTGAAAACGCGTTGTGTGCGCGCTTTTATAAAATTCAAATTAAAAAAACGTTATCAAAAAGTTTTGTATTCGACGCGAAAAATGACTCATTATAAAAAGTTCGTGAATTAAAAAAAGTAAATTAATTTATTTATGGATAAAATTGAGTTCGATAGTGAGTTCGATGTTCAAAACCTAGTGAAATCAATGCATTGATTTTTATGAGGTCTTTTTAGTGTCGGGATCGGTGGCTAAGGTGGGTTCTTAACATACCAACTTAGGTATTTAATTTTAAAAAAGTTGTGTGACAGGGAGAGGTCGTCAACCTTTTCCCGCTTTCATAACGCATGCTTGATGTTTCGTTTGTATTTAGGTACTCTTTCTTCATAACTTCGGTCTTCGAACATTTAAAAATATGGTATTTAATAGGTAAGTACATATATTAGGTACTGTTCTTATGATAATTGCACGAAATTTTTTTATTCATTGAGCTTATTATTCTTCCAACGAAACTAAAAGTTTTTTAATCACTTTGGACGTCATAGTATAAAACTTAATTCCGGCTATTGGCCTTACCTTATTAAGACCATTTAATTGGTTCAGATTTAAAACCTATTTTACATTAGGTAGGTAGGAACAATAAAATTCTAAAGCTAGTTATGTACAGTTCATTAATAGGATTTTATTTCTAACTAGTAGGATGGGCCCGGCAGACGTCCTGCCCTGAACCTAGAACCCGATTGCAGCGTCTACAGGGTCCAATTGTGAATTTATAAAAGACCCCGGGACCCTGAATGCACACAAAAAATCCATCAAAATCGGTCAAGCCGTTTTTTAGTTTTAGCGAGACTAACGCGAACATAACAATGAATTGCTATTGTTAATATAAAGCTATGTATTATTATTTGAATATTAGATATTAATGTACATAATTATATAGATTTATTATGAAATTCTATATTAACTCAAAGCTGAGGGTTACAAACGCGCCCTGGGTCTGAGAAGATGCCGCCAAAAAACTCGGCCGGATATTCGAATGATTCGATCGCAAATTCGTCTCAGTGAACTTTTTATTTTTTAGCGAGCTTATTTCGTGGCTTTGCTTCGTTTTTTGGCCGCATTCCTGTTCGCAATGACGTCATCGCGGCCCGAGCCCGACACGGGAGCTTTACAAATTGACCCCTTTGATAACCGCAGCCTACGCGGAAACACACGCGAGGATATACCGACACGCTCCATAAAAACTCGCGCTTAAACTCCTAGATAATTTATTTATGCTTAAAATGAAATTTTACGCCTGGCCATTTCTTTATCTATTAATACCTAGAGGATGCCTAGATTTTGATGACTTCTCTGGCGCATTGGTGAGTCGACCGTAGCGGTCTTATATGTGAGAGGTCTTGGATTCGATCCCCTTTAGAATCAATTCGGGAATTTAAATTTCTGAATTTGGCTCTGGTCTGGTGGAAGGTTTCGGCCATGGCTAGTTACCACCCTATCGGCAATACGAGACGTGCCATACCCTTCACAGATTAGCCCGCTACCATTTTATACTACATTATCACTTACCGCCAGGTGACCTTGCAGTCAAGGGCTAACTTGTAAAGGATGAAAAGATTAGCTGTCTCGGTGCCCATTGAGATAAGGCTAACTATTGAGACGAGAAAAGATAGCAGACAGACAGACACAATTTCGCACGTACAAGTTCAGTACGTATTTGACATTATTTTAAACGCTATGCCTATTCTACGTATATTCCCACAAACAACTGACCCGGTGACCCGGTGAAATAATAACAGAAACTAAACAGGAATAAAAATTAGTTCCAATTTTGCCTTGGCCTCCGGGCCAGATAAGTTGGTGGGACTATACTTAACATCAACGTTGCCTTCCAGAATAAAATCCCGTATGTTCACCATTTCACTTTGCTAGATTGCTAGATTAGTACAACCGACCTCAATCTATTGAGTTAATCTCATCGGGGCTATTCTTCTTATTAGCTGATTTTGGTCGAAGGTCAAGTCAAGTGGGTCAGAAGTATGTTCTGAACTTCTGATTAACTAGATCATCACTCATCAGAGTACCCGTGAAACTTATCTGACCCGGTGTCAGCGTCGCTAGTAGATATTATGAAAAAAAAAATTAAAAAAAATAAAAAAAAAAATATATATTTATTGCCAAATACATAGTCACAGTCAATTTTTAACTTTAGTCTCCGCACTAGGGAACCTGTATCGCGGGAAAGTCATAGGGACTGCCGATAGAAGTAAAAACTTTTTTTTTTAATTTTTGTTTTTTTAATTAAAAATATTAAAATATAAACCTTAATTTCGAATGTAGTATATTTATATGACGGCGAGCATGTCGCTGTTCGCGAGCATGTCGGTCACGCGAATCTACATTTTTACCCCCTACCAAAAAGTGCTCAACGCGCCTAAAGACATTTTCACTTCAATAAAATAAATAAAAATTAAACAGGCATATAATTAGTTCCAATTTTGGCCACCGGGTCAAAAGCCCTACCTCACAGTACCAAACATTTTATCTCGCAAAATTAAAGAGTTACAGCGGGGATTACAAAAACCTTACTCACATGGACGACGTCGCAGTCACTTTAGAGACGTTGTATAGTTAGTCGTCTAGAGTCTAGACCTAGTACCTGCTACCTACTATACGAAACCTAATCTCAAAAGTAGGGTCCCCGGCATTATGAAAAGTTTACGGCTTCCTTACGAAACCATAACAAGTTAAACTTTACCCCAACATACCAAAATAGTTATCTATTTTAGCTATTAGGTCTAATGTAGTCTTTGACTAGCTGTTTAATGGTCTGTGTAGACTGTAGACCGTTAAATAGCCATTTTTTTATATTTATTACTCAAACAAGTTTACAGTATGGCTTACGAGCTAAATTACCTATATCCTACAAAACTGTTGTCACAGTTTGACTGTAGAAACACAGTCTCATTTTCTATATTGAACTTACCTATAGTTTTATTCATATTAAACTTTACTATAGTTACTTATACATTTTCAATAAAATATTTCGAGTACGAGCAAAATCAAAAGATCCTGCATAGTCCATTCAGTCCAGACTAAAAGAAAATAAACTTCTTCGAATATTGAAATTCTTTAATTTTAAATTAATTATAGAGAACTTTTACAGTCTACTTTAACAATGAACTTTTACAAAAAAATTACAAATTTGCTCAAATTAATTATTGAGTTTGTAGATAGCTTCGTGTCCCACAGCGAATGCTGTCCTCCGCTTTCGAGGATTGTTACCAAGGGCTCTTTCAATGTTTAAAGTGCCCATCCTTAACATCAAAATTTGCTACAATAATATTAATTCAAACATAATAATATCTCACAAGATCAACCGAAGCATATCGTACGGTTTGCCAGCGAGCCGTGACTTTATCAATTTAACTCCCCTACGATGCCTACTCAAGCAGTAACTACGTCTATAACGTATCAGACATACCCACTATAGAGTTCAACAAACTCAATTCTACAGGTTCTTGTCTTTACACATAAATAGGTTAATTTTGAAGCATTTTTCACGTTTCACGCTCGATTTGCCGTTCCTTTTGTGTCTTAGAATGACAAAGACCGATTCATCTTTAAAGATAGAGTCACGAAACATACAGGAAAACCGTACTTTTGAAATTTTTGATATTTTTTTTTCCAAAAAACTGACTGCCGAAGCCAGGGGTAAAGTAAATTAAAAATAATTTTGATATCTACACACCTACACCTCACACTATATTGATGGTTGAAGTCGGGCGAGCCTGATGCGTCAACTTTGCTAATACCTTTTTTTACCCGCCCGACTTCAACATACAGTGTGTAGAAATCAAAATTATTTTTAATTTACTTTACAGTGGCTTTGGAAGTCGGTTTTTTGGAAAGAATTTTTATTTTTAACTTTTTAGTAGGTATCAGGGTTGAGGATTTGGAGTCAGAATTTTTTATGAGACCACCTCGAGAGCTTCCTCTAATGACTGAAAAAGTTTTTTTTTTCAGATCGATTCAGAAACCACGCGGGTATATGCACAGACATACCTACATTATAAAAGAATAAAAATACGCACCGAATTGAGAACATCCTCCTTTTTTGGAAATCGGTTAAAAATAGGACAGATTACATCACGCACTTGATTGCTATTAAAAATTATGAAGGCGAGAAAATATATTTAACAGCAATCAAACGTGACGACATACCTAATAATTGCTAATATTTTTTACAGTATGTATGTTCATAACATCTTTGAGAGGTGATATCTAGTGGAAGGCCCGATGAATAGCGTCAATTCTTATACTGTTTACATAGGTATTGCGCATACTTTAATATTGTACAAGAATCAGCTTTTCTAATTATGGTTCATTTTTGGTAACGATAACACTTCTTTGAACGGCCATATCTAGTGAAAGGCCCATCAGCATGCGGGCAGACTTTCACTACCATAATCAGTGGAGAGTGTAGCACCCACCTATTACTGAATCAGCTTTTCTTGGGATGGTTACCAAAAGTGTAGCTATCTCTTAAGTCTATTACGTTTCCTATCTCGTGTTGAGTTCATGCAAGATCTTGAGGCTGTGTGTCCATGTATGGCGCCGTCAACTGCACGACACTCGTGTATGTTTCCCGAGGATCTTGTTTCACCCCCCACTGTCCTAGATAGGTCATGTGCCTACCTGCATGTACCCATTCCGCAATATTGTAAAACCGCATTGGTTTGATCATGTTACCACTCAGTTATACTAAACTAGCTGATGCCCGCGACTTCGTCCGCGTGGTTTAAGTTTTTTGTTATTCCCGCGGGATCTCCTTAATTTTCCGGGTTATAAAGTAGCCACTCACTCTTTATGTCTATTCTATGTGTAGCTATGTCACTCTCCAGGTCCTCAACTAGGTATTCCTATGCCAAAAATCACATCCGGTTGCTCTGTTGCGGCGTGATTGAAGGACAAACCAACAAACAAACAAACTTTCGCATTTATAACATTAGTATGATGATGAAGGAATGATCTCCCACCACCTCTACGCGAATGGAATAAACCCACCAGCGAGATCACGTTAAAAAATAAACTGAGAAACTTTTATTTAAACGTACAGATAGAGGCAGCAAAATTTATATATTCAAATAATTAATTAAACCTGTATAAGTTAGTGAATTATTTCGTTCTATCTCAATTACTGTTTATTATTTATTAATTTCACGTTTTCTATTATATATATATTTTTTTTTTTGTTGGGCGTGTATTTTTGGTTTAAGTTTTATATCTTTTTTTGTTTTTATAAGTTAGTTGTGTAATATGTATAATATAACTAGTCTAAATATAAGGCAAAGGGCGCAGCGCAATTTTTTGTACAATCAAATAGAACCGGAGCAAACCGAAAACCAGCGCTGAGCATTGTTATCAATGCTCAGTAATGCTGAGTTTGCTTCCCATTGTATATTGTTAGATTTTATATATTTATTTATTTGTTTTCTTTTAGGATTTAGTTGATAAGTGTTTAAATGTGTAAATTCTAGCAATAAGATACAATAAAGCTTTTATTTATTTATTTATTTATGATTGCGGTTACGTGCAGCAAGCAGCTGTTGTTTTTGGGTTTATAGTTTACTGCTTAGCTGATGCCCGCGACATCGTCCCCGTGGATTGAGGTTTATGGTTACCGCGGGAAGTTTAATTTTCCGGGATTAAAAATAGCTTATGTGTTCTTCCAGACTATAATCTATCTCTGGACCAAATTTCATCCAGATCCGTTAAGTCGTGCTGGTGTGATTGAGGAACAAACATACATCCATCCATTCATCCAAACTTTCGCATTCGGCATTTATAATATTACCTAGTATAGTATTACCTATTTACCTACTTGGTAGTTGGTACTATAATATGGTAAGTCAAAAATATATTTTGATTCTAGATATTTAAGAGACAGCACCTATGGTATACCTTATACCTTAGATCGTAAAGTGAACTAGTGCGATATGCCAAGATAAACAAGCGTTGTTCGCCGACACTGCTCGTAAACTATTGTTATTTTGAAACACTTCAACATACAGACATGTCCTGGCATTGAGCCCGTTAGGAGGTTTGACGTTACCTACTACTTATTTATAGATAGATAGACTTTATTGCACACAGGATAAAATAATACCTACAAAGAAATTGAAATCAAACATAATGCATGCAAAGGCGGCCTTATTGCTATAGTAATCTCCACCAGGCACCTTTGGCTACCTATTGTTAGCCTTGGCGTATTCCCATGACTTGGTATATCTAACTGCCTCGTTGGTCTAGTGGTTGTCATGTTCGCTTGCGGCTGACATGGTCCTGGGTTCGAGCCCTGGGTTTTTCTGACAATAAATTCTCACTACTGGCCCGGAATCATAAAGTTGGCGGTGTTCACCCCCGTGCCTCGGAGAGCACGTAAAGCCGTCGGTTCTACGTCTGATCTCTCTCCGGTTGTATCGTCCCATCGGGCTATAAGAATAAAGGAATCATACTAATATTATAAATGCGAAAGTGTGTTTGTTTGTTGGTTTGTCCTTCAATCACGCCGCAAGAAAGCAACAGATCGACGTGATTTTTTGCATAGGTTTACACCTAACACTAAGGTACTGGAACTAGTCCACAAAACCAGAGAACTCATGTCCACCATCATGCGGAGAAAACTGGCTTTCTTCGGATATATGCAAAGACCAGCGAGACCAGTGAGAATTGTCACTTCCAAGACTAGCGTTGGAAGGAAGGAATGCAGGCAAGAGAGCTCCAGGTCGACAAAGGCGCAAGTGGTTGGACGATATAAGGGTGGACAGGGCTTAGCTATCCAAGGATAAAAGATGCGGCTCTAAATAGAAAAGATTTTCGCATGATGACCGCCAAACTTCGGTTTGAAGAAGGCACGCGGTGATGTTTTTTATAAATATAGTTTAGTTATCTCTGAAGATATATAGAGTACCTGCTACAAAAAGACTATCTGTTCTGTACTGACTGCTTTTCGAAGACGAGATGACGGGTATAAACTTTAAAATAGCACGAGTTAATACTTCACGTTCGACAGCACACACTCGTAAACTCAGAGTTACGGCGATGCAGGGGATTCTTGGCAGAGCAACTGGCATAAGTCATAACGCATTGATAGAGCCATAAAACTAGAGTGACTGCTCTATGGGCTGAAACATTGATGGTGTTTCAATTTACTATTATTGATATACTCGCTGTTGCCCGCGATTCCGCCCGCTTGGAGTTAGGTTTTAAAAATCTCGCGGGAAATCCTTGATTTTGGGTATCTGGAGGCGATCACTTTTAGCATTTCAGTGATAAGGCCGCCCTTGCGCACTTTGTTTTGTTTTTGTTTTTGTTTTTCTATGTATTTTTATGTTTTGTGTAGCAATAAAGAGTTTTGTAATTAACTATCTATTTTTCTAAATAGTGCTCTCCATTTTCCCATTTCCTTCCTATTCAGTGCTATCATTAAATAGTTGAGGTGCAGGAGACCAGACTAGAGAAAATTCAGAATTTATAAATTCCAAAATCGACCTTGCCGGGGAAAGAACCTGGAACCTCCCACTTGTAAGACCACAACGCTCACCACTGTGCCATGGAGGTCGTCAAACGTATCAACATTTTCACAACGGTTGCTTGCTTCGTCTCGTATTTCTAAACTACTTTTGCCCGCAGCTTCACTTACATTTAGTTCGATTTTCATACAAATTTCAAGGCCCTATTTAACCCCTTAAGGGTTTAATTTTCTAAAATCCTTTCTTAGCAGATGCCTACGTTATTAAAGCTACTAGTATGCTATCTACGGGGGAAGATTCTTACGACTTATTATAGAACTGGCAGAAGTAATCCTACGTGAAATAATATTAAAAAAGATATGCCCAGCGCGATCCGTCCAGTGGTTGGAGCTGTGCGTTGATAGACCAGCCAGTCAGTTAGTCACCTTTTCCTTTAATCTATTTCTAAATTATTAATTATTATTTTCAACCAATCGGAAAGCTTATGCTGAGAGTGGATACGACAGCAAGACTCAGCGACAGGTTTCAAGAGGACAAACGTGACTTCAGTGGCTCCAGTCACGTCTGAAGATTTATGTAGGTACTTACCTGGGTAGGGACAGAGCCACAAGTATTACTGTAAATGTATACCTTTGAAGTTTTGTAATCCTAGTTATTTGGCCTTATTTTAGTAAAAATTAAAATAACTTGGCGCGGCTATGCACAAAAAAATGTCTACGTTAACTAATTATTCTTGTTAATATATTCATTGTAATTTGTTTACTTTGGAAACTTCTCAACAAGATCCTTCACAGTTTACCTCTTTCGAAAATTAAATATTTAGTTTGTGGAGCTCAAGGTTGTTTATAAAGTGTATTCAAACGATAGAGAACATTTCTCAACTCCTTCTAGGCATACGTCGGTATCTCTATAAATATCTATGAGAGAGATATTAACACTCTGGGTCGTGATAAGTATATGTACCTATTTAGTTATGTATATTTGTAAAAATATAACAAATAGGTACCATAAAAGTACTCTCCTGTACCAAAACGCGCGTATACTAACTTATTTGGAAGTTAACAGCCGGTTGCGAAATAATAACTAAGTATTGGATTTATTAAATACTAGATAATGCCCACGATTTCTTGATTTATATAAATCTTTTGATTTCGTTGACTTAGAAGCTTTATTTTTTTTCGGCTCTTAGGGACCGTAGACCTAAGTATTTGATGTAATTTCAACTTGATACCTCCACGCGCTCCCGATAAAAAGGTGGTTGACAGACAAACAGACAGACAAGACATATAGACAGACAGACGGACAACGAAGTAATCCTATAAGGGTTCCTTTTTTCCTCTTGACGTAAGGAACCCAAAAAATGATGAAAATGCATTATGTTTCCAGGGGCGGCGTCAGAATGCGCGAAAGCCTCCGTCGCCTGGCGTCAGACGACGGCATGACTGCGCGACTCAACGCTGGCCGGGTGCGGGTGGAACTGCTTACTGGGGAGCACATCACTGTTGATGTTGAGGTAGCAATAACACTCGCTAATATAATTAAGCCTCCGTAGCCTGGTATCAGATGACGGCATGACTGCGCGACTCAACGCTGGCTGGGTGCGGGTGGAACTGCTTACTGGGGAGCACATCACTGTGGATGTTGAGATGACAATCACACTTACTAATATAAACGGAAGTCTGCTAAATAAATCATAACTTAGCCTTTGTATCTAGTGCTGTATACTATAGCCCTCCACTCTGTTTGGTCCTCGGCTTTTCGCATTGCAGTTGTCAGTGGAAATCCAGTGAATGATTTAACCTGGTCGGACAAGCATCTAGGTGATCGGCCGCGTGGTCTTTTGCCTGCAATTATCTAACATTATTACAGGGAAGCCGTCGCGTCGCGCAATGTAAACAATGTAAACTAAAAATCCTTTGGTATCACCACAAAATAACTTGAAGGTACCTTTCAGTAACACGTAACTAGCTAGCTGATGCCCGCGACTTCGTTCGCGTGAAGATATTCGTCTAAATTGAATGGTGTAAAGGACAATTTTTGGATATTTATTTTGATAAGGAATTAACGATTAATACTATGTTGGTAAAAACACCTTCGCAAGTAAATCATTGTTTTAGACCAAATTTGAAAATCATAAAAATGGTTATTTTTAGTCAACCTTAAAAGATAGTAATATGCTATCGCGGACTTTTTTTTTGTTAATTCCCGCGGGAACTCCTAAATTTTCCGTAATAAAAAGTAGCCTATATCCGTCATGAAATTTGGTACAGATATTGGTTGTGTACCAATGTCTGTAACCAAATTTCATGAAAATCGGTTGAAAACATGGGCCGTAAAAGCGTAAAAACAAACAAACTCATATTCGCATTTAATAGGTATAGTTATGAGGATTTACCAGTTTTTTTTACTTTTCAGCGGAAAGCCACGGGTGCCGATCTCTTGGACAGAGTGTGCGATGTACTGGACGTACTGGATAAGGACTACTTCGGCTTGCTGCAAGTTCAGCGCGGGGACCCCAGGGTGTGGGTGGACCTGAAGAGACGGCTCACCAAAACATTCAGGAGTAAGTGCTGCTTTATCCAGTAGAATCTGATCTGTTTTCTGAACCAGCGGTAGAGTCAAAACAAGACGTCTCATAAGAGACACCATGTCCTATATACATACGAGCTTAATACTTTAAGTTCACCGCGCTAGCCAAATGCGAATTGGCAGACTTCTTCACCCACGTTTCAGAACATACTCTTAATAAAGAACTTTTGGGCAGGTTTCCTTACGATGTTTCCTTCACTGCTATAACAAATGATATTTAAACTTAGTTGCCCTCAACTTAGTAGGTCACTCTTACCTAAAAGAGTGGCCTAGTTGTGACTACGCATATCAGTCGATTACGATTGTTATTGACCCAAATCAGTATGGATGGGTGACCTTATTTGGAAGTCCGAATTTGGCCATTTCGTTTCATATCACTAACATCTGATAATAATCGTTAGAAACTTAAGAGTTGAAATAGTAACTACTCTTAGTCAAGTCGTGTGCGGAAGGACGGAAGGATGTGGGACCATTTTTATCCCAAGAAAACCCCTGCCATTACGTGATTAATGGAATGGTTTCACGATCCTCAGCAATGAGGTGACAGAGAGAGAAAACGCCCAAAACTCAGAAAAGTTAGAAGTAGATGGAACCCCCAGCAGTCTGCCACTAAACAGTAATCTATCACAGCTTACATAAGAGAAGTTAATTCAAAATTCATTTAAATTCGCAGACGAGCCCTGGGACGTCCGCTTTGCTGCTAAGTTCTACCCGCCGGAGCCCTGCGAGCTGAGGGATGATCACTCCCGGTACCAGCTCGGCCTCGCCGTCAGGCGGGATCTGATGGAAGGTTTGTTACAACCCTACTTATAGTATTTACACTTGCAACGGAAGTGTGCCTGTCTTAAAGTAGGTAAGTCTTGATATTGGCATATTTAAAATTTTTGGACTTTTTGTGACAAACTTCAAGCCCCTATTTTACCCCAAACGGGGGGTGAATTTTCAAAATTCCTTTCTCACAAACTTATCTACCCAGTGGCCAAAATTGGAACAAATTTGTATGCCTGTTGAGTTTTGTTTTTATTATATTTTTCAAATTAGCGACGCTGTCTCCGGGTCAGATAAATTTGTCGGACTATAATTGTTAACTATCTCAATAATTTGTCAAGAGATTTTTGATCAGAACTATGATCTAATTATTCAGGTCGCCTAACGTGCTCGAACATCACTTACGCGCTCCTAGCGTCGTACGTGCTCCAATCGGAGCTGGGCGACAGGGAAGCGCGCGTGAGCACGGCCTTGCTCTCCGCGCACAACTCCGTGCCGCTGCACGTGCTCACGCCTGACCTGGAGGATAAGGTCGACGAGTTGTACCGGAAGCACAGGTAAGTGCTTGCGTGGACATCAAATATATCCGCGCATGGTCAAATCATAAAAAGGGAACAATAAACAATTGGATATTTGACAAAGTGACTATTGTTAAATAGAGGATCTCCCATAAGTTTTCACGTCCCCTATTAGTTTTATGTTCGAAAACCAACGATGACGTTTGAATAAAAGTTGCTGATTTGACTTGTTGTCAATTGGCCATGCCATTTTGGCAGACAAAAAGTTTTGCTAGAGTCTTAACTGAGACTTTCAGGACAAGCAAATGTCCTGACTTATCTGGTAATTTATTTACTAACATGGATACATCTAGATGTAATACACTTAACATTCTGTTTATATAAACCACAATGACTGCCACTGATTGTGGAATTATTATTCGAACAAGGAAATAAATACCTTTAAAATCTTTAAAAACATTTTATATGGAATTAGACAAAGCCGCCGACAGGCGACTTCGTTCGCGTTGGATTTTTGAATGTCCTAGTGGGGACTCTTCGATTAGCCTATGGGTTTCCCCGGGATGCAACCTATCTCTGTACAAAATTTTCAAATTTCTTCAAAATCGATTTTAACAGATGGGCGTAAACGCGTAGCAGACAGACAGACTGTCGCATTCGTAATATTACTATGAATATGATCATAGTCTAACCAGTGTCTGGCCCGGTGGCCAAAATTGGTACTAATTTTTATGCCTGTTTAATTATTTTTTTTAATTTATTAGCGATGCTGTCACTGTGTCAGGTAAGTTTGTGGGACTATAAATAACTTTGGAATACCTGTTACTCCCAGAGGTCAAACCCCGGCGGAAGCAGAACTGAACTACCTCGAGAATGCGAAGAAGCTAGCGATGTATGGAGCAGAGGTGCATAATGTGAAGGACTCTGATGACGTGGACATCTGTCTGGCCGTGTGTGCGGCCGGCATCGCTGTTGTGAGAGACGGGTAAGACCTAACTAACTAAAGCTGACCTTGGCCAATACTGCCAACGCATAATGTGAAGGACTCTGATGACGTGGACATCTGTCTGGCCGTGTGTGCGGCCGGCATCGCTGTTGTGAGAGACGGGTAAGACCTAACTAACTAAAGCTGACCTTGGCCAATACTGCCAACGCATAATGTGAAGGACTCTGATGACGTGGACATCTGTCTGGCCGTGTGTGCGGCCGGCATCGCTGTTGTGAGAGACGGGTAAGACCTAACTAACTAAAGCTGACCTTGGCCAATACTGCCAACGCATAATGTGAAGGACTCTGATGACGTGGACATCTGTCTGGCCGTGTGTGCGGCCGGCATCGCTGTTGTGAGAGACGGGTAAGACCTAACTAACTAAAGCTGACCTTGGCCAATACTGCCAACGCATAATGTGAAGGACTCTGATGACGTGGACATCTGTCTGGCCGTGTGTGCGGCCGGCATCGCTGTTGTGAGAGACGGGTAAGACCTAACTAACTAAAGCTGACCTTGGCCAATACTGCCAACGCATAATGTGAAGGACTCTGATGACGTGGACATCTGTCTGGCCGTGTGTGCGGCCGGCATCGCTGTTGTGAGAGACGGGTAAGACCTAACTAACTAAAGCTGACCTTGGCCAATACTGCCAACGCATAATGTGAAGGACTCTGATGACGTGGACATCTGTCTGGCCGTGTGTGCGGCCGGCATCGCTGTTGTGAGAGACGGGTAAGACCTAACTAACTAAAGCTGACCTTGGCCAATACTGCCAACGCATAATGTGAAGGACTCTGATGACGTGGACATCTGTCTGGCCGTGTGTGCGGCCGGCATCGCTGTTGTGAGAGACGGGTAAGACCTAACTAACTAAAGCTGACCTTGGCCAATACTGCCAACGCATAATGTGAAGGACTCTGATGACGTGGACATCTGTCTGGCCGTGTGTGCGGCCGGCATCGCTGTTGTGAGAGACGGGTAAGACCTAACTAACTAAAGCTGACCTTGGCCAATACTGCCAACGCATAATGTGAAGGACTCTGATGACGTGGACATCTGTCTGGCCGTGTGTGCGGCCGGCATCGCTGTTGTGAGAGACGGGTAAGACCTAACTAACTAAAGCTGACCTTGGCCAATACTGCCAACGCATAATGTGAAGGACTCTGATGACGTGGACATCTGTCTGGCCGTGTGTGCGGCCGGCATCGCTGTTGTGAGAGACGGGTAAGACCTAACTAACTAAAGCTGACCTTGGCCAATACTGCCAACGCATAATGTGAAGGACTCTGATGACGTGGACATCTGTCTGGCCGTGTGTGCGGCCGGCATCGCTGTTGTGAGAGACGGGTAAGACCTAACTAACTAAAGCTGACCTTGGCCAATACTGCCAACGCATAATGTGAAGGACTCTGATGACGTGGACATCTGTCTGGCCGTGTGTGCGGCCGGCATCGCTGTTGTGAGAGACGGGTAAGACCTAACTAACTAAAGCTGACCTTGGCCAATACTGCCAACGCATAATGTGAAGGACTCTGATGACGTGGACATCTGTCTGGCCGTGTGTGCGGCCGGCATCGCTGTTGTGAGAGACGGGTAAGACCTAACTAACTAAAGCTGACCTTGGCCAATACTGCCAACGCATAATGTGAAGGACTCTGATGACGTGGACATCTGTCTGGCCGTGTGTGCGGCCGGCATCGCTGTTGTGAGAGACGGGTAAGACCTAACTAACTAAAGCTGACCTTGGCCAATACTGCCAACGCATAATGTGAAGGACTCTGATGACGTGGACATCTGTCTGGCCGTGTGTGCGGCCGGCATCGCTGTTGTGAGAGACGGGTAAGACCTAACTAACTAAAGCTGACCTTGGCCAATACTGCCAACGCATAATGTGAAGGACTCTGATGACGTGGACATCTGTCTGGCCGTGTGTGCGGCCGGCATCGCTGTTGTGAGAGACGGGTAAGACCTAACTAACTAAAGCTGACCTTGGCCAATACTGCCAACGCATAATGTGAAGGACTCTGATGACGTGGACATCTGTCTGGCCGTGTGTGCGGCCGGCATCGCTGTTGTGAGAGACGGGTAAGACCTAACTAACTAAAGCTGACCTTGGCCAATACTGCCAACGCATAATGTGAAGGACTCTGATGACGTGGACATCTGTCTGGCCGTGTGTGCGGCCGGCATCGCTGTTGTGAGAGACGGGTAAGACCTAACTAACTAAAGCTGACCTTGGCCAATACTGCCAACGCATAATGTGAAGGACTCTGATGACGTGGACATCTGTCTGGCCGTGTGTGCGGCCGGCATCGCTGTTGTGAGAGACGGGTAAGACCTAACTAACTAAAGCTGACCTTGGCCAATACTGCCAACGCATAATGTGAAGGACTCTGATGACGTGGACATCTGTCTGGCCGTGTGTGCGGCCGGCATCGCTGTTGTGAGAGACGGGTAAGACCTAACTAACTAAAGCTGACCTTGGCCAATACTGCCAACGCATAATGTGAAGGACTCTGATGACGTGGACATCTGTCTGGCCGTGTGTGCGGCCGGCATCGCTGTTGTGAGAGACGGGTAAGACCTAACTAACTAAAGCTGACCTTGGCCAATACTGCCAACGCATAATGTGAAGGACTCTGATGACGTGGACATCTGTCTGGCCGTGTGTGCGGCCGGCATCGCTGTTGTGAGAGACGGGTAAGACCTAACTAACTAAAGCTGACCTTGGCCAATACTGCCAACGCATAATGTGAAGGACTCTGATGACGTGGACATCTGTCTGGCCGTGTGTGCGGCCGGCATCGCTGTTGTGAGAGACGGGTAAGACCTAACTAACTAAAGCTGACCTTGGCCAATACTGCCAACGCATAATGTGAAGGACTCTGATGACGTGGACATCTGTCTGGCCGTGTGTGCGGCCGGCATCGCTGTTGTGAGAGACGGGTAAGACCTAACTAACTAAAGCTGACCTTGGCCAATACTGCCAACGCATAATGTGAAGGACTCTGATGACGTGGACATCTGTCTGGCCGTGTGTGCGGCCGGCATCGCTGTTGTGAGAGACGGGTAAGACCTAACTAACTAAAGCTGACCTTGGCCAATACTGCCAACGCATAATGTGAAGGACTCTGATGACGTGGACATCTGTCTGGCCGTGTGTGCGGCCGGCATCGCTGTTGTGAGAGACGGGTAAGACCTAACTAACTAAAGCTGACCTTGGCCAATACTGCCAACGCATAATGTGAAGGACTCTGATGACGTGGACATCTGTCTGGCCGTGTGTGCGGCCGGCATCGCTGTTGTGAGAGACGGGTAAGACCTAACTAACTAAAGCTGACCTTGGCCAATACTGCCAACGCATAATGTGAAGGACTCTGATGACGTGGACATCTGTCTGGCCGTGTGTGCGGCCGGCATCGCTGTTGTGAGAGACGGGTAAGACCTAACTAACTAAAGCTGACCTTGGCCAATACTGCCAACGCATAATGTGAAGGACTCTGATGACGTGGACATCTGTCTGGCCGTGTGTGCGGCCGGCATCGCTGTTGTGAGAGACGGGTAAGACCTAACTAACTAAAGCTGACCTTGGCCAATACTGCCAACGCATAATGTGAAGGACTCTGATGACGTGGACATCTGTCTGGCCGTGTGTGCGGCCGGCATCGCTGTTGTGAGAGACGGGTAAGACCTAACTAACTAAAGCTGACCTTGGCCAATACTGCCAACGCATAATGTGAAGGACTCTGATGACGTGGACATCTGTCTGGCCGTGTGTGCGGCCGGCATCGCTGTTGTGAGAGACGGGTAAGACCTAACTAACTAAAGCTGACCTTGGCCAATACTGCCAACGCATAATGTGAAGGACTCTGATGACGTGGACATCTGTCTGGCCGTGTGTGCGGCCGGCATCGCTGTTGTGAGAGACGGGTAAGACCTAACTAACTAAAGCTGACCTTGGCCAATACTGCCAACGCATAATGTGAAGGACTCTGATGACGTGGACATCTGTCTGGCCGTGTGTGCGGCCGGCATCGCTGTTGTGAGAGACGGGTAAGACCTAACTAACTAAAGCTGACCTTGGCCAATACTGCCAACGCATAATGTGAAGGACTCTGATGACGTGGACATCTGTCTGGCCGTGTGTGCGGCCGGCATCGCTGTTGTGAGAGACGGGTAAGACCTAACTAACTAAAGCTGACCTTGGCCAATACTGCCAACGCATAATGTGAAGGACTCTGATGACGTGGACATCTGTCTGGCCGTGTGTGCGGCCGGCATCGCTGTTGTGAGAGACGGGTAAGACCTAACTAACTAAAGCTGACCTTGGCCAATACTGCCAACGCATAATGTGAAGGACTCTGATGACGTGGACATCTGTCTGGCCGTGTGTGCGGCCGGCATCGCTGTTGTGAGAGACGGGTAAGACCTAACTAACTAAAGCTGACCTTGGCCAATACTGCCAACGCATAATGTGAAGGACTCTGATGACGTGGACATCTGTCTGGCCGTGTGTGCGGCCGGCATCGCTGTTGTGAGAGACGGGTAAGACCTAACTAACTAAAGCTGACCTTGGCCAATACTGCCAACGCATAATGTGAAGGACTCTGATGACGTGGACATCTGTCTGGCCGTGTGTGCGGCCGGCATCGCTGTTGTGAGAGACGGGTAAGACCTAACTAACTAAAGCTGACCTTGGCCAATACTGCCAACGCATAATGTGAAGGACTCTGATGACGTGGACATCTGTCTGGCCGTGTGTGCGGCCGGCATCGCTGTTGTGAGAGACGGGTAAGACCTAACTAACTAAAGCTGACCTTGGCCAATACTGCCAACGCATAATGTGAAGGACTCTGATGACGTGGACATCTGTCTGGCCGTGTGTGCGGCCGGCATCGCTGTTGTGAGAGACGGGTAAGACCTAACTAACTAAAGCTGACCTTGGCCAATACTGCCAACGCATAATGTGAAGGACTCTGATGACGTGGACATCTGTCTGGCCGTGTGTGCGGCCGGCATCGCTGTTGTGAGAGACGGGTAAGACCTAACTAACTAAAGCTGACCTTGGCCAATACTGCCAACGCATAATGTGAAGGACTCTGATGACGTGGACATCTGTCTGGCCGTGTGTGCGGCCGGCATCGCTGTTGTGAGAGACGGGTAAGACCTAACTAACTAAAGCTGACCTTGGCCAATACTGCCAACGCATAATGTGAAGGACTCTGATGACGTGGACATCTGTCTGGCCGTGTGTGCGGCCGGCATCGCTGTTGTGAGAGACGGGTAAGACCTAACTAACTAAAGCTGACCTTGGCCAATACTGCCAACGCATAATGTGAAGGACTCTGATGACGTGGACATCTGTCTGGCCGTGTGTGCGGCCGGCATCGCTGTTGTGAGAGACGGGTAAGACCTAACTAACTAAAGCTGACCTTGGCCAATACTGCCAACGCATAATGTGAAGGACTCTGATGACGTGGACATCTGTCTGGCCGTGTGTGCGGCCGGCATCGCTGTTGTGAGAGACGGGTAAGACCTAACTAACTAAAGCTGACCTTGGCCAATACTGCCAACGCATAATGTGAAGGACTCTGATGACGTGGACATCTGTCTGGCCGTGTGTGCGGCCGGCATCGCTGTTGTGAGAGACGGGTAAGACCTAACTAACTAAAGCTGACCTTGGCCAATACTGCCAACGCATAATGTGAAGGACTCTGATGACGTGGACATCTGTCTGGCCGTGTGTGCGGCCGGCATCGCTGTTGTGAGAGACGGGTAAGACCTAACTAACTAAAGCTGACCTTGGCCAATACTGCCAACGCATAATGTGAAGGACTCTGATGACGTGGACATCTGTCTGGCCGTGTGTGCGGCCGGCATCGCTGTTGTGAGAGACGGGTAAGACCTAACTAACTAAAGCTGACCTTGGCCAATACTGCCAACGCATAATGTGAAGGACTCTGATGACGTGGACATCTGTCTGGCCGTGTGTGCGGCCGGCATCGCTGTTGTGAGAGACGGGTAAGACCTAACTAACTAAAGCTGACCTTGGCCAATACTGCCAACGCATAATGTGAAGGACTCTGATGACGTGGACATCTGTCTGGCCGTGTGTGCGGCCGGCATCGCTGTTGTGAGAGACGGGTAAGACCTAACTAACTAAAGCTGACCTTGGCCAATACTGCCAACGCATAATGTGAAGGACTCTGATGACGTGGACATCTGTCTGGCCGTGTGTGCGGCCGGCATCGCTGTTGTGAGAGACGGGTAAGACCTAACTAACTAAAGCTGACCTTGGCCAATACTGCCAACGCATAATGTGAAGGACTCTGATGACGTGGACATCTGTCTGGCCGTGTGTGCGGCCGGCATCGCTGTTGTGAGAGACGGGTAAGACCTAACTAACTAAAGCTGACCTTGGCCAATACTGCCAACGCATAATGTGAAGGACTCTGATGACGTGGACATCTGTCTGGCCGTGTGTGCGGCCGGCATCGCTGTTGTGAGAGACGGGTAAGACCTAACTAACTAAAGCTGACCTTGGCCAATACTGCCAACGCATAATGTGAAGGACTCTGATGACGTGGACATCTGTCTGGCCGTGTGTGCGGCCGGCATCGCTGTTGTGAGAGACGGGTAAGACCTAACTAACTAAAGCTGACCTTGGCCAATACTGCCAACGCATAATGTGAAGGACTCTGATGACGTGGACATCTGTCTGGCCGTGTGTGCGGCCGGCATCGCTGTTGTGAGAGACGGGTAAGACCTAACTAACTAAAGCTGACCTTGGCCAATACTGCCAACGCATAATGTGAAGGACTCTGATGACGTGGACATCTGTCTGGCCGTGTGTGCGGCCGGCATCGCTGTTGTGAGAGACGGGTAAGACCTAACTAACTAAAGCTGACCTTGGCCAATACTGCCAACGCATAATGTGAAGGACTCTGATGACGTGGACATCTGTCTGGCCGTGTGTGCGGCCGGCATCGCTGTTGTGAGAGACGGGTAAGACCTAACTAACTAAAGCTGACCTTGGCCAATACTGCCAACGCATAATGTGAAGGACTCTGATGACGTGGACATCTGTCTGGCCGTGTGTGCGGCCGGCATCGCTGTTGTGAGAGACGGGTAAGACCTAACTAACTAAAGCTGACCTTGGCCAATACTGCCAACGCATAATGTGAAGGACTCTGATGACGTGGACATCTGTCTGGCCGTGTGTGCGGCCGGCATCGCTGTTGTGAGAGACGGGTAAGACCTAACTAACTAAAGCTGACCTTGGCCAATACTGCCAACGCATAATGTGAAGGACTCTGATGACGTGGACATCTGTCTGGCCGTGTGTGCGGCCGGCATCGCTGTTGTGAGAGACGGGTAAGACCTAACTAACTAAAGCTGACCTTGGCCAATACTGCCAACGCATAATGTGAAGGACTCTGATGACGTGGACATCTGTCTGGCCGTGTGTGCGGCCGGCATCGCTGTTGTGAGAGACGGGTAAGACCTAACTAACTAAAGCTGACCTTGGCCAATACTGCCAACGCATAATGTGAAGGACTCTGATGACGTGGACATCTGTCTGGCCGTGTGTGCGGCCGGCATCGCTGTTGTGAGAGACGGGTAAGACCTAACTAACTAAAGCTGACCTTGGCCAATACTGCCAACGCATAATGTGAAGGACTCTGATGACGTGGACATCTGTCTGGCCGTGTGTGCGGCCGGCATCGCTGTTGTGAGAGACGGGTAAGACCTAACTAACTAAAGCTGACCTTGGCCAATACTGCCAACGCATAATGTGAAGGACTCTGATGACGTGGACATCTGTCTGGCCGTGTGTGCGGCCGGCATCGCTGTTGTGAGAGACGGGTAAGACCTAACTAACTAAAGCTGACCTTGGCCAATACTGCCAACGCATAATGTGAAGGACTCTGATGACGTGGACATCTGTCTGGCCGTGTGTGCGGCCGGCATCGCTGTTGTGAGAGACGGGTAAGACCTAACTAACTAAAGCTGACCTTGGCCAATACTGCCAACGCATAATGTGAAGGACTCTGATGACGTGGACATCTGTCTGGCCGTGTGTGCGGCCGGCATCGCTGTTGTGAGAGACGGGTAAGACCTAACTAACTAAAGCTGACCTTGGCCAATACTGCCAACGCATAATGTGAAGGACTCTGATGACGTGGACATCTGTCTGGCCGTGTGTGCGGCCGGCATCGCTGTTGTGAGAGACGGGTAAGACCTAACTAACTAAAGCTGACCTTGGCCAATACTGCCAACGCATAATGTGAAGGACTCTGATGACGTGGACATCTGTCTGGCCGTGTGTGCGGCCGGCATCGCTGTTGTGAGAGACGGGTAAGACCTAACTAACTAAAGCTGACCTTGGCCATGCTGCCAACGCATAATGTGAAGGACTCTGATGACGTGGACATCTGTCTGGCCGTGTGTGCGGCCGGCATCGCTGTTGTGAGAGACGGGTAAGACCTAACTAACTAAAGCTGACCTTGGCCATGCTGCCAACGCATAATGTGAAGGACTCTGATGACGTGGACATCTGTCTGGCCGTGTGTGCGGCCGGCATCGCTGTTGTGAGAGACGGGTAAGACCTAACTAACTAAAGCTGACCTTGGCCATGCTGCCAACGCATAATGTGAAGGACTCTGATGACGTGGACATCTGTCTGGCCGTGTGTGCGGCCGGCATCGCTGTTGTGAGAGACGGGTAAGACCTAACTAACTAAAGCTGACCTTGGCCAATACTGCCAACGCATAAAGCAATACTTAAGCAATATTACTCAAAAAATCTTTCCAAAAAACCGACTTCCAACGCCACTGTAAAGTAATAAATAATTTGTATTTCTACCCACTATGTTGAAGTCGGGCGAGCCTGATGCTTCAATCAAGTGATCAACTTTGCTTATCCTTGTTATACCCGCCCGACTTCAACTTAGTGTACTTACTTAGTACTTACTTTACAGTGGCGTTGGAAGTCGGTTTTTTCTAAAGAATTTTTATTTTTAACTTTTTAGTGTCAGGGTTGAGGATTTGGAGTCAGAATTTTTTATGGGACCACCTCAAATCGGTTCAGAAACCACGGAGATATGCACCGACAAACATTAAAAAAAAAAATACGCGCCGAATTGAGAACCTCCTCCTTTTTTGGAAGTCGGTTAAAAATGGATTTTAAATACTCTTATAGCCGAGTTGTATGCGGAAGGACGTGGGAACCCACCGCATTATTATCCCAAGAAAACTCATACCGTTATTAATGGAAAGAAAAAAAACCCTCAGAAATGAGGAATTAGATGACAGTTTTATGTCACGTACCTACCTTGACGTTCCTCAAATCTAAACTTAACATAATAAAGAGGAAAGATTTGTTTGTTTGTAATGGATAAACAGCTTTAAACTACACAACCGATTTTAAAAATTCTTTCACTTATAGAAAGCTACTTTATCAGCGAATAACGTAGGATTCATTTTATTTTTAAAAAAAAATGAGATCCCTACCCTAAAAATTGCAATAATGTGAATTACGTCGGAAAAAATCGTCTCACCTGAGAGCTTCCGTGACGTGCGCTGCGTAAATCAGTATGGATACTGATTTACGCAGCAGATTTACTGTTTTCGTGTAACAGTAAAGTTACACGAAAACAATGTATACCTAGTGCACCCCGCATTTTGAATTTGCCGAGGTGGTGGTCTGTGAGTTGTGACCATATACCCTCCTCTCTGAGAGGAACATTGAAATAGAAGGGTATAGCTACTAAAATTCTACATCAATGGAGAGGAGTGAGGACTGAGGAATGTTAATTGTTCTTATTTGTAGGTCTTTAATCTTTATTACCCACTTCAAAAATTTTCAATCATCACTTTCGCATTTATAAGTAATAGGTAATCATGGTGATTGTGATGCCCGTGACTTCGTCGATTGTAACATGGTCCGGGCTTCCATTTCTAATCGGATCAGAGCTGAATTGTAGCGCGACGCAAGTTATCAGTGGCGCCATCTAGTAAGGTTATACACGCCACTGCTCATAGGGTGTCGTATTGTTTTTCAGGCGAGAGGCCGGTTCGCGCCGCTCGCAACTTCTATTCGAACCGCAAATATAAATTTGCCGGTATATTGCTATCTCTATTTCACTGATGACACATGATCGCGTTCAAGCGAGATAGCAATATGAGCTTACAGAATTTGTTATACATTTAGTCTTGTTCCGTGAATACCAAAAATGATGAATGAAAACTTATCGTGCTTTTTACTTCGTTTTGTTATTCTGTAACTTGACAATATAGGCTATGCTGCTGACCAATTAATACGTAAGATATCGTTGGTTTTAATATGAAACAAATAAGAGGGAAACATGTCCATCTTGTCGTAAAAATATGCAAAACGCAATTCATTTACATTTCATTTTAGGAAAGTATTTTGAAAACATATAAATCCAGGGGACTAGATAAATACAATTTGAATCCAAATAAACTCTCATTTTGGTGGAAATGTTCTCGAATTATTAATTATTTTGGTATTACGTTTGTATGGGCAATTCATTCTCCGCTGGCACCTTAAGTAAGTCAGTTATAATAGTCCCACAAACTTATAATATGACCCGGTGGTATAATATTATCACTATCACTACATAGTATAAAACAAAGTCGCTTCCCGCTGTCTGTCCCTATGTATGCTTAGATCTTTAAAACTACGCAACGGATTTTGATGCGGTTTTTTAATAGATACGAGTGATTAAAGAGGAAGGTTTATATGTATAATACATGCTTAAAATAGTAGAGAAACACTGATAATTTTAGAGGTTTCTAATATGATGTCGTAAATAAACACATTTTTTGCGCTTACATTGCAAACGCTGGCTGAACCCTATGAGATAGATCAAAATAATGTACTACAGTATTGTACACCTTAAACAGGTCTACAAAAAAATCCGCGGTAGTATATTTCTATCTCTTAGGGATAACCCACAATAACCATTTTATTCTTTACTTTTTACGAGAATATGTAACTATGAAACGATTTTAAGCATTAATACAGCATTAATCCTTATCCAATTAAGTACCTTAAATACATTGTGCATTTAATATAGATCAATACAGCATGTAATTTAAATGAAGACATTCTTCATACTAAATATAGGTACTACCTATATTTAGTATCAGCATTGCACCCGTGCAAAGCAAGGCCGGGTCGCTAGTTAAAAAAAACCAAAAATATTAATTAATAGTCATAAAATTAGTTCTAATTTTGGCCACAGGGTCAGATAAGTTGGTTGAACTCTACGTGTTGAGATCTTTCTTGTTAATTTACTAAAATAATTTATATTGTGTGTTGGTACAGATAATGTTGTTTCCCAAAAGTTGGTCCGCGCTATTGGTGACCCAAGAGCTGGCGCTTTAGTCCAACGGCTTAGCCTCATTATTCAGAGACGCAATAACGCCAGTGTCTTGGGTAGGTACCATGCCCATTTGGACGATGTATAATATTTTTTTGTAAATATAAATTTTTTGTACTAGGTAATATTGTTTGTAAAAAAAATAATTTGTTAATATCAAATAAAGAACGAGTGTGCTTTAGACCACACGACTGAAGTAAAACTTCTTTATGGTATGAGAAATATGATACATAACTGAAACATACGTATACGAAACGTAACTGGCTAAGAGAGAAAGACAGAAACAAAATGTGTACTCGCACATCTATATCTTGCCCCTACAGTAATGTAAGAAACGTAACTCTCTCTCTCTTTCTATCTTCACTAACTTATATCTCCTTCTCAACTTTCGTTCGCCTCGCCCGATCACACTTTTCGTAACGCTCCCGTTACGCATTCACTAGCTTACTCCCCAAGTCAAGCGTGCATAAAGAAGTTTTACTTCTAAAAACATATTTGCTTGTAAATTTTAATTCATTTGTTGGTGGTACAGAAGCTCGGTGCACGAGTCTCACTCGCACTTGACCGATTTGTTCTAAGGATATTGAAACATTAAGGTTATCTTCTCATGAAGATTCCTTGTCCCCAGGCTGATAATGAACCGGTTTCCATGGGCCAAGATCCTCAAGATCAGCTACAATAAACGTGTGTACACTCTGAGGCTGAGGGCGGGCGAGTTCGACGAGTTCGAGACCTACCTCAGCTTCAAGCTGCCCGCCACCAGCGCCAGCAAGCGGCTGTGGCGCTGCAGCGTCGAACACCACATGTTCTTCAGGTACAGCACTTCAGGATTGCCTCGTTGGTCTAGTGTAGAGTTGTTCAAAACTGCTATAAATCCATAGCACGCTACGGACCATAAACTATAAAATTTTAGCATGCTTTTAAAAAAGCTATGTTTCGGCGGCGTTGTTAGAAGAAAGCGTATGGGGCCTAGTGGCTACTGGTTAGCATGTTTGACTGCGGCCGACAAGTACAAGTGACAATTAGTCACAGCAAGTATTAGGATTTTCTGACAAGTACTAGCCCGGAGTTATATTATAAGAGATAGCTGCACTTTTTGTAACTATCGCCTGAGAGGCTGATTCAGTATTAGGTGGGTGTTGTAAACACAGTCAACAACAATAAAAATCCATCCAAATACCATTTCAACATAGACAATATCCTCCTAGAAAAGTGACAGTGACAGTGACGACTTATAATGAAAGTGCAAATTCACACTGTGAAAGATTAATCATCATCTTTTGTAACGGACGTATCAGACTTTTTACTTAACTCCAAAAAACACCTTCGCGAGGAGAGAAAAGAACCAGCGCCTAAGTAACAAGTCTTAACAAGTGGTCCTTCGAGGAAAGAAGAAAATCTTCGATCTTCGCGAAAATCTGGAGAAAAGTCTCATCAAGCTGCACCTAGAAGTTCAACGGTCTTCCATGCCAACTTCTACACAGTGAGTCCGTTCCTTTCTTATTTCCCTTCTATAATCTTTCCATTAAGATTGTCTTATTTTCGTTACGGAGGTGGCATATTTCCTCGTAATTCATATTCATATTTGAAATTCATATATCTTATTCATATTTTTCATATTCGTATTTCATATTCATATTTGGCAAAAGTATCTCAGTATTATAGATACATCTTAACATACAAAGAAAAAGCATATATTTTTCCAAATAATAAAAATATCGAACCAACTTATAAAAGTTCGTGTGTTTTCCCCTTATATTGAAAATCACGGTGAAGAATTTTTAGGTTACCGGTCGTAATTTGACAGTTTAGGTTCAATTATTGCAAAATTTATTAGTAAATACATCTTATTTGTACTTTATTACGCAAATAATAAGTTCATATTAACGTTTTTTAAAATAACAAAGCAAAATGAGTGAATCTAAAATCAAGGAACTTGTTAAAAAACGCGGTTCGATAAAATCGAGAATGACACAGTTTTCATCCTTTTTAACTCTTCTAAAAAGTAGTGAATCATTGAGTGAAGTGCAATTCAAGGAGTTGGAATGCCGTTTTCGCAAAATTGAACAACTTTATAGTGATTTCGATGTGTTACAAACGGAAATTGAAACGCTTACGGACCCGCCAGAATCAGCTTACGAGGACCGTGAAGCGTTCGATGGCGTATACTTCAGGTTAGTCTCGGAGGCTCAAGTGCTTCTTAGTCCACATCCAAACTCACGGCGTCGTCGCTCATCAACATTGAGTGATGACAGCATTCATAGCAATGAAGGTGAACGGAGGCATGACTTTGTAAGGTTGCCTAAAATTGACCTGCCTCATTTCGACGGAGACTATCAGCACTGGCTTGAGTTCAGAGATACATATCTGTCTCTGATTCACAACAACTCTTCCATAAGCAACATAAACAAGTTTCACTACCTGCGGGCAGCACTCAAAGGCACCGCTGCCTTAACCATCCAATCATTAGATTTTACCGCAGACAACTACAAGTTAGGATGGCAGTTGCTTACTGAAAGGTATGACAACGAGCGTCTTCTAGTAAACCACCACATTCAAGCCTTATTTAACTTAGAACATATACAAAAAGAATCAAGTCACTTATTAAGAAACATGGTGGATATAACAAACAAAAACTTACGAGCTCTTGCAACATTAGGACAGCCTACCGATCATTGGGACACACTAATTATTTTCATTATGACCAAGAAATTAGATTCCACCACTAGTCGGGAATGGGAAGAGTACCGCAATGGTCTCGGAGGCATTCCGGACTTGCAACAATTTACTAAATTCATTACTAACAGAGCAGATTTACTAGAAACACTTCAAGATAATAATAAATACAAATACAAAACCAACATTACAACATTTGCAGACACAAACAAACATAAAACACAACCTTCTTACACAGACAATCAGAAACTTTACAAGTGCCCTTTATGTTCTCAACCTCACTTCATATTTAGCTGTGAAACATTCAGAAAATTAGATGTTGAGTCTCGCTGGAAAAAGGTCACTGAACTTACCCTATGCGGGAATTGCTTAAGGCCAGGACACTCAGCTAAAACCTGTAAATTAACCCACTGCAAGTACTGTAACCTTAAACATAACACACTTTTACACAGTAGTGCGAAGGAGCCCACAGGCACGGCAATAGCTCTGTCCACAGGCATAACCTCCATACCTTATGATCAGCCAAATGTATTACTATCCACAGCTGTGGTGCGAGTTAGGGATGCTAAAAACGAGTTACACACAGTGCGCCTACTGCTTGATAATGGAAGCACTGCAAATTTTGTTACAAATCAGCTCAGTGACAAGCTCGACTTAGTTAAGAGACCGGTCAACTCAACTGTAAACGGTATCAATAATCAAACCTCTTCAATATCACAGTGTTGTGAAATAGTTATTGAATCTTATTATGGTGGTTATAAGGAAAGCATAAACTGCTACATTGTTGCAGAAATAACAAAATACTTACCCTCTTCATACATAGATGCAACTTACATACCTATTCCCAAAAATATTCAATTAGCAGACCCGTCTTTCAATATACCGTCTGAAATTGATATCTTAGTAGGAGCTGAGGTCTTTTGGAATGTCCTAGGATCTGGTATGATCGACTTAGGGAAGCGTCAGCCGAAGCTCCGCGATTCAAAATTAGGATGGCTCTTATCAGGCTGTCTTCATAATAATAACACATCGCAATCGGAGACTTTAAACAATTTTTGTCACTTCATTAGGCAAAATGATGAGTCTTCACTTACACGTTTTTGGCAACTTGATTCAGTATTATCTCAGCCCTGCATGTCTCTTGAAGAAAAGGCTTGTGAGAAAATCTTTAATGATACCACACGGCGCGACAAGGAAGGTCGATTTATTGTGACAATTCCCCTTAAAGAATCGCCTGAGGTGCTTGGAGACTCTTATAACCTTGCTAAGCTTCGTTTTCTTTCTTTAGAGCGGCGTCTAGATAGGGACATTAGCTATAAACAATTATACATGCAATTCATCAAGGAGTACATTGACTTAGGTCACATGACTCTTAACACAAGTCAACATACATCCACCTCAACCAACGTCTATTTTCCTCACCATGGTGTTCTTCGTGACTCCACTACCACGAGGTTACGAGTGGTCTTTGATGCCTCGGCCGCCACTTCTAACAAAAAATCTTTTAATTCAATACAGATGGTTGGTCCGACGGTACAGGACGACATATTTTCAATCCTAATACGGTTTAGACAACACAAAATAGTTGTCTCGGCCGACATTGAAAAAATGTACCGCGCGGTCTACATAGAACCATGTCAGAGGTCGCTGCAGCAGATAGTCTTCCGGTTTCATCGGCACGATCCACTTCATACTTACACACTTAATACAGTAACCTATGGAACTGCTGCAGCCCCTTACTTGGCAACAAAATGTTTAGTATCGCTTGCAGATGAAACCGGGGATTTGGACGTTCAAAGAGCCATTCGACATGATTTTTATGTGGATGATTTTTTATCCGGGGATGACACCACAGAATCTGTCATTGCCCTTTGCAAGGGTGTAAGAGACACCCTAGCTACAGCAAAAATGAACTTACGCAAATGGCAGTCTAACAGTCCTGAGGTCTTACATACCATCACCGGCATAAAAACTGATTCAGATCAACCCCTTGATTTGAAGTTGAGTGACAGCTCACCTTCAAAAACATTAGGTCTTTATTGGGATTCAAATTCAGACAACTTAAATTTCCTCATTGACATAAACTCCAACAAAAAGCTAACAAAGCGCAATATCATCTCCATCATTAGTCAGATTTTTGATCCCTTAGGTCTTGTGGGTCCATGTGTAGTATTGGCTAAACTCATTATACAAGCATTATGGATTTGCAAATGTGACTGGGATAGCGAAGCACCTGCTGACATAAGGAAGGACTTCTTAGATATTGCAAAATCTTTACACATTTTGAATTCAATTAAGATTCCAAGATGGGTGTCATGCAGCAACCCATCTCGTATTGAAATTCACGTTTTTTCGGATGCATCTGAGCGCGCATATGGAGGTTGCATCTATGTAAGAACAGTCGATGCTAAGAAGTCAGTGAACGTTAGACTTTTAGCTTCCAAAAATAAGGTTGCACCTATCAAACCTAAATCGACAATTCCGCGTTTAGAATTATCTGCCGCGCTGTTAGCCACAAGACTTTGGAAGAAAACAGTTAGTGCGCTTACCTTTGATGTCCATCAGCACTATTTCTGGTCAGACTCTACAATCGTTTTGTCATGGTTATCTAGTACATCTTCACAAACAATTCAGTTCATCAGAAATAGGGTCTGCGAAATACAAGAGAGCACCAGCGCGCATAAGTGGTGTTACGTGCCTTCCAAGTCTAACCCTGCTGATCTTGTTTCTCGCGGGGTGAAGGCTGATTCCATCAGCACAGCCGCCCTGTGGTGGTCCGGGCCAGATTTTTTGCATGAAGTGGACATTAAGTTTCCGGAGGTACACAAAACTTCAGACACATCACTGGGCGCATTCACATCACAAATCACAAACGACGTCAGTGAGAACAAAATTCTTCTACTCATACACAAACATAGTAACTTCAACAAAATAATTCGAATCTTAGCCTACGTGAAAAAATTTATACACAATTGTAAACACAAACTCAAAACAAATCATCTTACCCTTAAAGAAATTGAAACATCTCGTAAACAAATTTTACATCATGCTCAAAGAGAAATGTTCCCTGAAGAGTACATTTCATTAAAAAACGACCTACCATTGCCTTCACACAGTAAACTTAAATCATTATCACCATTTTTGGATTCTGACAATCTAATAAGAGTAGGGGGACGCTTAAAAAATTCTTATTATCCCTATGATGTTAAACACCCTATTCTTCTTTGCGCTAAACACCATATAACAAAAATCCTATTCATTCTACAGCACAAGATTCTGATGCACGCAGGCCCTCAGCTTCTCTTATGCACGGTTAGACAAAGCTACTGGCCTATAAACGGAAGAAATTTAGCTCGAAAAACTGTACATTCCTGTGTTCGTTGCTTTAGATTCAAAGCGACTTCAGTTCAACCTATCATGGGAGATTTACCTACCGAGAGAACGCAGCTAGAATTTCCATTTCTTACTACAGGCGTTGACTACGCTGGGCCAGTGCTTATACTCGACCGAAAGGGCAGAGGTGGCAGACTTACAAAATCATATATTTGCGTGTTCATATGTTTTGCAGTAAAAGCAGTGCATCTTGAGCTAGTAACAGATCTTACAAAGGAGGCGTTTTTGGCGGCTCTGAATCGTTTCATATCCAGGCGCGGGAAACCGGCCACTATATTTTCCGACAACGGCACTACATTCATTGGAGCGTGCAATGAACTCGCTCAATTTCTCCAAAACAGCTTAGATTTCGTGCAATCTCGACTTATCGATCAAGGTATCGACTTTAAGCATATACCGGCTTACAGTCCGCACTTCGGCGGAATTTGGGAGGCTGCTGTCAAATCAGTCAAGCACCACCTTCGCAGAGTACTTTCCTTAACTCATTTCAACTACGAGGAGATGGCCACTTGCTTGGCGCAGATAGAGGCAATCTTAAACTCCCGTCCTCTCACACCTCTATCATCCGACCCTTCCGACCTTTCTTATTTGTCTCCGTCTCACTTCCTAGTTGGACGATCTCTTCTATCCGCTGCTCATCCGAATCTGCTACCAAAGAACACAAATCGGCTCCAGAGATATCAGCGGATAGAACAACTACGTCAACATTTCTGGCAGAGGTACTCTCAGGAGTACGTCTCGTTGCTGCAGACGAAGACAAAGTGGCGACAAACAAATGGAACCCTCAAGGTTGGGTCTCTCGTCTTAATCAGAGACCGCAATCAACCACCGCTCCTGTGGCTCATGGGCAGAATCACGAAAATCTTTTACGGAGGCGACTCGGTCGGCAGGGTAGCTGAACTTCTTACCAAGAAAGGCACAATCACGCGTGCCTACAACAACATTTGCCCGCTTCCACTGGAAGACATCAGCCCGGCGGGGAGCATGTTGTAAACACAGTCAACAACAATAAAAATCCATCCAAATACCATTTCAACATAGACAATATCCTCCTAGAAAAGTGACAGTGACAGTGACGACTTATAATGAAAGTGCAAATTCACACTGTGAAAGATTAATCATCATCTTTTGTAACGGACGTATAAGACTTTTTACTTACTCCAAAAAACACCTTCGCGAGGAGAGAAAAGAACCAGTGCCTAAAGTAGCAAGTCTTAACAGTGGGTGTAGGGCTTTAATACTGTACAAGAATCAACCTTTCTAGTTATGGTTCATTTTTGGTAACCATAAACCGTCTTGCAGCGGCCATATCTAGCGGAAGGCCAATCTGCATACGGGCAGACTTTCACTTTTGGCATCAGTGGAGCCCTACATCCACCTAATACTGAATCAGTCTTTCTGGGCATAATCACCAAAAGTGCAGCTATCTCTTATAATATAAGCTTTTCAATTACCTTGTCCCCAGACGCGAGGAGCCTGTGAAGGTGGAGCGCATATTAGGGTTCCCGCGCTTCGGTTCCCGGCGCGTGTCGTGTCGGCGCACGCTGCGACAACTGCGCACCGCGGCGCACAGCCCTAGCCTCATCACTAGCTAGGGGCGACCCAACGCGCCGTGTCGCGTTACCTGTTGTTCTAGGTGACGACAAACGCAACGCGACGCGTCATTATTAAACAAGCTGGCCCTCCACGTGGCCTACGTTGTCGCGTAGATACGTCTGTCATTTTTGTATGGCGTCGTATCGAGTCGCTTCTGTCGCTCACCTAGGACAACGGGTTAGTTACCTAAGCGCTCCGTCTCTCGGCGCGTGTCGTGTCTGCGCACCACGTTTGTTACCCACGTAGGACAATGCAACCGATTTAGACATATTTTTACTATAAGTACCATGTTATTGTTAGCGAAAATAGTGAACAACTTTAGGTAGTAGGTACTAGTAATAAATCCTACGAGAGCATCAAAAACACATATTTGTTCAGATTTTTACGTGCGAGGAAAACGAAGTCAAAAATGTTGAATAGTCCTAAAGACGATCAATGAAATAAAATATTTTATTTTTAAATAATATTTAAACATAATATTAGGTTATATTATTATATTGTAATAGATGTTTGTAATGTTGTGTGTTACAAGTATCAATGATAAATCCATACTAACTAATAGGTAAGTAGTACTTATACTTTATATAAGAATGTGTGTTTATTAATTGTACCTACTTGTGTCTATTAAATTAAGGTTCGTCGTTTCGTTTAACCGAAAATGACGAATTTTTTACCGAGATAGCTTGGCTGCGCACAATGAGATATATCTCGCGACGAGAGCAGTTGTCGTTGCCGGCTGCTTACATGTTTACCCAATCATGCACAATATCCGCTATATTACGAGAAAAAACTAGTCAGTATGTAAGGGTTCGTAGAGAAAAATACCACAAGTAAGAAATATGACTTTTATCTCTACTTTTGACGTAACGAAACAAGTCATATTATGTGTAACCATGTTAGCTTCGGTAGACAAATAGAGATAACGAGAGAAAATGGGTAAGACATAATTTTACTCGTTGTGCGCATACTAGCCCTGCTCTGCTGGAGACGGACGGACTTCTTTCCGTCCTTTAAAATCAAAGAGATGTCGAAACGAATTTTTTAAGAACCTAAAATCTCGCGCATGAAGTCAGGAGCATAATAAGTATGAATTAAATATGTAAAGTCAAGGCACACAATGCGCCGGAAGTTTACTTTATCAATCAAACAAGGAACATAATTTTTTTCAATGTTTCGCGAAGGTAAATAAAAAAACTTCATTCACATCCAAGGGTAATCTCAAACACTAAAATATAAAACCACAGCCTAAAGAGATAATGTATGCAGTCGGTTGACAGCGAAAGAGCAATCCTGCGGGGTGACAGGGACGAGGAGGGGGGCTATACCTACCGACAGTTTTTGTGCTCAGTTTGTGGTAGAGTTACGAACTTAGAGTTGGATCATCCGCAAACATCAAGTAAGTACGTAGCCACACTGTATAGTATGTTTTGTTTATCAAATTAAACTTTAACCGTACACAAATTTAATTTCGTTTATTTGAATAAATTATTTTCAATAAATTACAACAATAAATACCATTACAATATAATTATTATTGTTATTCGTACTTATTTGATTTTTTTTTATTATTTTATAAAAATTATGGATTCATACATATACATACATAAATACCAAATTACTGCAGGCAATATGAATTCACAGAATCAGAACACTACTTTTCAAGCACGACCTCGCGATATTATACCCTCACCGACCACACCGTGGCATCTAAAAATATTTTAGAACGTTCTTTATAGCAGGAACGCAGGGCCCTTGGGCTGGAAAAAATTTACGTGACAGCGCTTTAAGAGTCTCTGTCTCTTTCCCTATAGTATAGATGGAAAGAGATTTTTTTTTTTTATAACATAATCATTTATTGACCATAAAAAAGCACAGTTCGTTACAATTGAGTTACATTCACTAGGTATAACTTAGAATATATACTGTGATTAATCATTAATAGTTTCCCTTACAACCTGAGATTTGTAATAATTATTTTAGTTATTCTCTGTCCAATCATTTATTTTTCTGACGTTACGTTCGTTTCGTTTACTTCTGACCACCGACCAGAAAAAGAAGCTTCTGACAGGGAGTCGTGTGACACCTGTCACCACACGGCTTGTTTATTATAATGTTGGATGCTTGTACTTTAGTTTGCATGTTCTAAGATTTACGACGAAAGTGCCATTTAAGTATTAACTTAAAAATGTATCGATAGTCATAAAATAATATCTACGTAAAATTGTAACGTAAAAATAAAATAAAATTGGGATTTCAAGCTGTCAAAAACGCATTCTCTAGATGTAGCTGACCGCTCTATGGTATTAGTAGTAAAAGTAATTTAAGTAGTTAATTAATTTCAGTCAATAGAAGAAAAGACTTATGAGTTGATTCTCTATGATGAAACTACTCTGTACTTTAGATAATTTCAGATAGTAATCGATATTAAGTTTTTATAGATACGTATGTTGAGAAATCCATTAAATATTGATTATACATATTTTTAATTAAAAATCTGGTTTCATTGACACTATGATCATTACGAATAAATTGTCTCACATAAAAAGATACAGGTAGGCCACAAAATAGTACGTTGTACCTACTATACCGTAAGTACCTAGGTCCCAGACTTTAATTATATACCTAGGTACTTTCTGGGGCAGGTGCCGGAAGATCGGGCAATTAGTTTTGCTCCATAGCAGGGGTATTTTTATTTTTTCAACGGATTGGTAGAAGTTTGAGGATTGAATCTATTAATCTGAGTACTAAGTAGGTAGGTACAACTTTTGTCTTAAATTTTTTACCGTGTGCAATCTATATTTTTCGAATCAAACCCGAGAATCTCCCATTCATATTAAACTAGATTTCGCCCACAGCTTCGCTCACGTTGAGTTCGATTTTTATACAATCTATCTGACAAATTACAGCCCGATCCATCCGCAGTTTGAGCGGGCGTTGATCAGTCAGTTTTTTTTTTTCGGATTCAGTTGGTATGCTGCATAGCTGGTAGGTACTGGTAGGTACTGACCGCTACAGCGTCAGCGTATATATATTTAGACTAGCTGATGTCCGTGACTTCGTCCGCTTCAATTTAGGTCTTAAAAATCCCGTAATACCGTTTTTTTGGTAATCTTAGAAAATATTTCGAAGAAACACGCAAGCGTCGCAGTTTGCTCGGCGATTTGGAAGTTCTATAGTTTCAATGAAATATCTACCAAAATGATGGCACAGATCTACCTTCTCGCCTGCATCCCACTGTTCGTGCACGCAGACAACGACGGGCCCATCGCTAGTCCAGCATCTTCCTGTGAGTTTTTATTTGATACTAGCTGTTGTACGCGACTTCGTCCGCGTGGTTTAAGATTTTTTTATTCCCACGGGAACTCCTTAATTTTCCGGGATAGCCTATGTCACTCTCCATGTCTTTAACTATGCCCGTGCCAAAAATCACGTCGATACGTTGCTCCGTTGCGGCGTGATTGAAGGACAAACCAATAAACCAACAAACAAATATACTTTCGCATTCATAATATTATAGTATGATAAGGCTTGTTTTCTAGACTGGAAGCTCCCACGAGCTTTTCAATTAATTTTCAATATAATTTTTTGAAAATCTCGTGAGAGTTTTCAGTTTAGAAAACAAGCCTTTCTCAGTCTATCCATGCAAATATAGTCCTACAAACCTAGCTGACCCGGTGACGGCGTCGCTGGTTTATATAATACTACCTGACGCCCGCGACTTCGTACACGTGGATCGAGGTTTTGTGGTTCCCGCGGGAACTTTAATTTTCCGGGATAAAAAGTAGCCTATGTGTTATTCCAGACTATAATCTATCTCTGTGCCAAATTTCATCCAGATCCATTCAGCCGTTGGGGCGTGATTGAGTAACAAACATCCATCCATACATCCATACCGACCCGACATCCATACATCCAAACTTTCGCATTTATAATATTAGTAAGAAAAATTAAAAAAAAAACAAAAACTAAACAGGCATACAAATTTGTTCCAATTTTGGTCACCACCGCGCCAGATAAGTTAGTTCAGTGGGACTATAGTTAAGTAGCATTCCCACTGTTCCAGGTGAATTTGTTAAGAAATTGTTCGGTGTATCATACGACCAGCTGCAGGGCGACAAGGCGCCCAACTTGGACAATCTCACCCTTGTTTACAGAACCATGTGAGTTTTTATGCTGTAATTCAAAGCTATGTTGAAGAGAAACATAATAAAGGTATATATCCCCGAGAATCCTACTTATTTCATCAGCGCCCAGAGGTGTATGAAGTCTACAAATCCGCATTCGGCCAGCGCGGTACAAGGTACACTCTTCTGATGCGATTAGACTCAATAGTTGCTGGCGATTGCTTGAAAATATGATAATGGATATTGGATGTAACCTATAATAAAATCCAGACTAATTAATATTCTAAATAATATGAGTGTGTGTCTGTCTGTCAACCTGTAGGTCTGTCTGTTTGCTATGCTACAACGAACCATTTTTAACCCCCGACGCAAAAAGAGAGGGGTGTTTAACGTGTCTGTTTGTGTATCTGTCTGATGGACGGATGGACCGATTTTCATTTAGTTTTTTGTGCCATAGATAATTTTATCCCGAGTGTTCTTAGCCATGTTTCATGAAAATCTGTTCAGCCGTTTGAAGATCATCAGCTCTTTAATACATAGTTGATGAGGGGATCTGACTACATTCCATAATATGTCATATCGATTCGAAATTTGGTACCGTATACTTTAAACTTAGCGGTCCCCTGACGCGACGACGCTTGGAAAATAAAAATATTTGAACTTACATAACATATGTGACGACTAGAATATTATTTGTTAGTTTTAGAGTTTATTTTTTTTGTGTCGGGGTGTTTTTAAAATTTTTAATTTTACTTTTATTTCAACCAATTTTGACGTAGTTTGGTACAAAAATTGATTGCATTCCCGAGAAGGGGCTTTTATCCCTGAAGGGAAGGGGCTTTTATCCCTGAAAATTTAATAGTTCCCATGGATTTTGAAAAGTCGTAGACATTCTCTGGTCATAAAATAAACTACTGTAAGTATTATAAAATACAGGAACGGCACTCAAGTGTTCAAGATGGACACAGCACCGCAGGCCCTCCGCCAGCAGCGCGACTTTGTGAACGACAACCGCCTCGTCATATTCGTACACGGCTATAGAGACAGCCCTACCAAGGAGGCCTTCACTGACATGACACAAGTGTTCCTTGCAAATGGTTAGTGCTTACTGCCTATTTCACTCTCTTTTTTTAAATATGTATAGCGAACAAACGAGCAGGCGGGTTACCTGATGGTAAGTGATTACCGCCGCCCATGAACATTTGCAGCACCAGAGAAACCGCCAATACGTGGCTGGCTTTGTTGCTGGCATGAGGAAACACAGAAGATGGATGCTGGTTCCACAATTTGCAGGCTACTCTAACCTTGCAACTCTAACCTTGAAAGTACTTAATTTATACGTGGCAGGAAAGGCGCTACGCGCTGGAAGGGAAATCCACGCCTCGTCGTGGTGTATGGCTACAGTGACAGCCCCAGTCTAGGAGGCCTTCGCTAACATGACATGGCTAGTTCCTCCTGCCAGTCAATGCATTGTATGCATCCACTGCTGGACCAGTCACGCAGTTTCCCGCGTATGCCCGTACAAGACAGACAAAGCAATTGTTAACGACCTACATCTAATTCTACACTTACAGGAGAGCGATGATAGCCTGGCATGGCTTAGACGTTGTTCCTACTGTCGGGTGGTCACATCCACAACAAGTTCTTGATAATGTTCTCAAAGGCGTGTGAATTCTGCCAATCCGCACTTGGCTTTGCGTGGTGGACTATGGCCAAACCCTTCTCATTCTGAAAGGAGACTCGTCCTCAGTATCTAATGTGCCGTTAATGAGTTAAAATTATGACAAAGATGTTCTTTTTGTTTTGTGTTCAGGGCACACAAATCTGATCGCTTTGGATGCCAGCTCTGTGATGACTCTGCGCTACCCCAGCACGAGCTCGTACGTGCGCTTCATTGGACACAAGCTGGGACAAGTACTGGCTAGCTTCGTCCAACGTAAGGATATTTTTTTACCAAAGATTAGCACCAGAAGATACTATAATAGGAGATTAAAGTGTAGATATCCATTTCCATACTAATATTATAAATGCGAAAGTGTGTCTGTCCGTCTGTCTGCTACGCTTTCACGGCCCATCTATTCAAATGATTGTGATGAAATTTAGTATAGCGGTAGGTCCCAGAGAAGGACATAGGCTACTTGTTATCGCGGAAAATTAAGAAGTTCCCCCCGGGAATCCAAAAAAAAGTAATCCACGCGGAAAAAGCCGCGGGCATCATCTAGTTAATAATAATTTTATGTAGTAGCTATTACTCTTACCTCAAAGTGCCAAAGCTGCGCTCTACAGTGCGGGATTGCCGTTCTAGCACTTTGGGACCCCAATGCCGCGTCTATCCGAGCATAGCTTACCTACTCCGCATCGCCTGTTGACTGCAGACCCTAAGGAATATTGTACGAGATGTCTCGGATCTTCCTGCGCTGTCCCAAATTTGGTTACTAATGATAATGATAAGTTATTTATTTATTTCACGTATAACTTGTGTCACTTATAATACGTCACGACTAAACTACTCAATCTATTTACAGAGGGTCAAAACCCATCCGACATCCACATAATCGGGCACAGTCTCGGGGCACATATCGCCGGATTCGCCGGGAAAACGTTCCGGGAGCTGACCGGGGAGCGCCTCGGCCGGGTATCCGGCCTGGACCCGGCCGGGCCTTGCTTTAACGCTGTCCACCCGGACGCGAGGCTGAAGGACACCGATGCGGAGCTCGTGAGCGTCATGCACACTGATGCTGTCATATTCGGGATTAAAGAGCCTGTTGGTTAGCTTTTTTACATCTCAACTATTGGTAGGTTCTTGGCAGCGCTCTCACTTTACCACGAGTTTTAAACGTGACATTGAGCGTATTCGAGCTTGGGAACACTTTGCTGTCAGACTGAAATTGATTTCAACTATCTTGATTTAAAGACATAAATTCAGTACTTACCACTGATTTTAATTTCGCAACGTATCGGCTACAAACGCTCTCTGTGGCTGTATGGACGAACTTGAGCTCTAAATCAATGTTATTGGTTGATCACGGATCGCTACAGAACATAATTTTCTGTAACTTACGTCCACCAGGTCTGAGGGCATTTTCCAGCGCTTTCATAAAACCTGTTGCATCTTCCAGGCCACATTGACTACTATCCCAACGGTGGGTCAGGACAGCCTAACTGCATTCTACTGGGATGCTCGCACGTCCGCTCTTGGATGCTGTACGCTGAGTCCGTGGTCAATCCTCTGGCCTTCCCAGCGGTGAGGTGCGAGGACTGGGACGCTTTCAAGAAAGGCCACTGTGAATCCGAAATAAGGTATCGCATCAAAAACATTCCGTGTAAATTTAATTGTCAAGACACAAGTTCAAGTCATAATGCTTTCACTGTTAAAAAGTTATGAGATCTCTAGTAGAGCCAAGCCCCAAGTTGAGCTCCGATTTGTGCTGCGCATCAGTTGTGCCCTGGTGCCAGCCCCAAGTCCAATGTGTATAGGTTTAAGAAGGTACACTTGACTGTACCACATTTATTACAATAAATAACAAATACCTCTACTTTTAACCCTTGTCTCCACAAACCCTAACCTTGATAAAAAGGTATGGTATCCCCAGATACTAGATCTGGGGACACTAACGTGCCAACTTTGGATTTGAAACACCTTTTGAATGAACACTCAAACCTGAGGCTGGACCGCTGGCGAAGAAGCCTACCACCTAAGCCAGCCCCATATTCTTTAGAATAGAATAGAATAGAATAGAATTTATTTGTCTGAATATGTGTTATAATGATGGTTCCAGTATGAAAAGTTGCAGCATATCCAATCAGGCAACCCTGACGTACGAACTTTTTGTTTTTTTTTGTAGTTAGATATTTAAATAACATAGTATAGGTATCGAAAAATCCAGTAGCTATCAAACAATTGATATATTTTATCCATTGAAGGTTTGCTATGGAATAAAAATAATATTTTGGTAGCAAACCTTCAATGGATGAGAAATTTAAGTCAAGGGCTATCATTTTTCGATAGCCATTGAGTTAGAGTATAGAGAAGCTGACCTGAGTCAATTTATAGCTACATGTAAATTCATATATTTATTTGTTTTCTGTTTTTTTTGCAGTTACATGGGCTACCCATCCAAACCTACCGCTAGCGGTGGCCGCTACTGGCTTCAGACCGGAGGGAAGTATCCTTATGGGCTAGGCCTCAATGGGACCAAATACAAGAAAACATCTGCTTTTTGGTAAATGATAATTTTCCATAAGCAATTTTATAAATTTTGATGGATATATGGGATGTAATAAGGCAAATTACATAGTAATTTGACGACCTCCTGGCGCAGTGTTGAGAGGTCCCGGTTTCGATCCCCGGCAGGGTTAATTCGGTAATTTATAATTTCTGAATTTTCTCTGGTCTGGCCTGGTAGGAGGCTTCAGCCTTCGGCCGTGGGTAGTTACCACCCTACCGCAAAAGACCTACCGCCAATCGATTTAGCGTTCAGATACGATGCCGTGTAGAAACCGATTGGGGGTATGGGTTTAATATAACCATACCCCCAACAGGTTAACCCGCTACCATCTCATTTATTAGACTGAGAGGACTAACTTGTAGTGGCGTAAATAAATAAATAAAAATTACATAATTGTATTAAATAAGAACAACTTTATGCTATCGTATTCTATGATTTTAGAGAAAAATTAGTGAAATGAAGTGATTTGATAAATATAATTATACCAGACTGTGGCCAGCATCCGACGTCCGGCGAATTATTGTAATAATTCAATGTTCCTAATAGCATTTCAGTAAGTGTATGTTTATATAATAAAAATGAAAACGAATGCATTTTTATTTTTTCCCCTGATCTTTAAGCAATAATGCAATAAAAGATGTAGCCAAAAAATACACCTCAAAACTAAAACTTTCTAGCATTTTTAATGTTTAAAGCTCAAAAGAGAGCTCCTAGAGCTATCTAGGGAAATAAATTCCTTAATTTCCCGGGATAAAATGTAACCTATGCCATTCTCCCGTCACCTATACCCATGCAAAAAATCTTTTCCAGCGTGATTGAAGGACAACTTGATAACAAACACACTTTCGCATTTATAATACCTACACGATATGTGGATCACGCCCCAGCCTGTCGGTAGTAGCACATTTTGATTAGTAAGTACGGAAACTGGATTGACAAAGCTTTTTGTGAAAGAGTTGCCTAAGTTTCCGACAAAATGTTCTCAATCAAACACATCTTAGGTTTCTCATTCAGTCTTTATTGCTAACCTAACAAACTGCCAATAGTCTGCACGATACCATCCGTGTTCCTATACCGGGTGCCCTCGAGCCCCAGACCGTAGGGATAGTTTCCACCCGTCTGCAAGAAGTACGTGCCATTACTGCCGCCGGGCCCCGACGCGTAGCCCATGTAACTGGAATACAAATAAAAATTTTTGTGGTGTCTTCTCGACGGGCCGAAGTCTGTCGGGGTACGGGCCTCGAGGGCGAAACTCCTTGCCCGGGCGTGTCCTCACAGGTAGCAGACTACATGGATTGTCTATTTCAGCCCTTTTATACAAGGGCTGAGGTCGCGCCTGCCCGGCATCAGCCTTGGGGCAAATGGATAGGTCTGGGTTGTTATTGTTGTCAATGAATGAGGGAAAATTAAATCACAAGCTATGTAGCGGTTACCACAGTGTAAACTACATGGCGCTAATTGTACTCGTCGTATCTACATCACGGGGATAGATAATTAATTGACTGAAAACTTATAAGACACTTACAAACCTGCATCGAGATTCGAGATATAGAAGTTTTTTGAGAATAGCGTTATATAAACCGTTCAACTTACAACGGTCAGAACATAAAGGGCACAACTCCAGCTCGAAGTAGCCCTAGAAGTTCGGATATCTTCAAGATTTTTAAATGTAGTGCAAATCCACGTTCCTGAACTCCGGATCATACTCCCCTTTCTTGAAGGCATTCCAGTCTATGCACTTGTGCGCCGGGAAGGCGAGATGATTCACCACCACTCTCCTTATAGGAGCCCCCTAGAAGCCGAACATTCCATATCTTTACGATTCGTAAATGTAGTACAAGCAGTGGCGTACCTGATCTCTGGATCACACTTCCCTCTCTTGAAGGCGTCCCAGTCTTTGCACCTGACGGCGGGGAAAGCGAGCTGATTCACCACGGACTCTCCGTACATTAGCCACGTGCGGCTGTGCGAGCAACCGACGCGCACGCAGTTGGGCTGCATCGAACCACCGTTGGGATAGTAGTCCTTGTGACCTGAAACAGAAAAGCGTATATCTCGACTTCTCTATATACAGTCCCACCAACTTATCTGGCCCGGTGGCCAAAATTCGAACCAATAAATTTTTTGTTAAATTGTGTGTGTATGCCCTAAATATTATTATCTGTTGTTACTGTATTGTCTATTACTTATAGACTATGGCTTACTCTTGACACTCCTCTATCTCTTCTTTGTCTCTGCCCCTGACCGTGACTACGTGATGTGAATATTGTGATTACATTTATTCAGAATATAATTTAATAATGTAGTGAAAGTGTTTTATTCCATTTCTCTAGACCGTCAGCTCAGTTTACTGCTCACTATACTCTTGAGAAATAATATATCGAAGCTCACTGCTAGATAAAACCTCCAATATTTTTAAGCCAAGCTGTCACCGGGTCAGATAAGTTTGGTCGCTACTGACCAAAAAGTTACAGTAAAACGATCGCTACAGTGTAACGGTCGCAATAACCTCTGATTGGGTAATCCTTAGCCAAAATCCCCGCTGATGTTACAGCAAGAATACTATGAATTACTCAAATTATTACAATTGAGAGTGTAATAATAATTAACAATGATGTATTTTGTCTATAGAGTATTGAAAATACTAACCAACAGCATGTTTGATGCCAAAAACCCCAACATCCGTATGCATAACATCCACGTACAAAGCGTCCGTCCGCGCTAGCCTCAGGTCCGGGTCCACGTTGTTGAAGCAAGGTCCGGCCGGGTCCAGGCCAGATATCCGCCCGATCAGCTTCTTGCTCAGTTTGTAGAAGTATTTCCCGGCGATGCCAGCTATGTGCGCGCCCAGGCTGTAGCCGATAATGTGGATCAGGGATGGGTCTTGACCGCCTGCACATATTTTTTTGAAATAAGGATTAACTTAAATAGTTCCGAACTGCTGAGGTTTGGAACGCCCTTCCGGCGTCCGTGTTTCCTGCCTGCCAAGTATGACTTGAGTTCCTTCAAGGCAAGAGTGAATAGGCATTTTCTAGGCAAGCGCACTCCAACCTAGACCTTGTCTGGTAATTTAAAAAAGTTTGATCTCCTCATTTTTGATTTGATCCCGCAAAAAACTTGGAGCATAGCTCTCTCAATCGACTGACCATGAGTTTTCTTATGAGACCCATAGTTAGCGACCATGTCTGGCAACACGCACGGTTCAAAGGCTTTGGTCTTCAAGCACAGGAATTTTGGACGAGAAGATATCTCGAAGCTTCCCGAACGCACCTCGCTGAGTTGGACTTGCCAGTTCACGTCATTCTCAGATTGTTTTTACCTTAGTCGAGTCTATTATAATAAGGTGTTGTGTTACTCACGCTGCACTATAGCGGCGAGCACTTGAGCCAGCTTGTGTCCAATGAAGCGCACGTAGGTGCTGGAGCGGTAGTACAGCCAGCGGATGAGCGGGCTGGCGTCCAGGGCCAGCACGCTGACGTGATCTGTGCACGAAGATAGAGTGCTCTTTGAAAAAAACACCGACAAACTGGGAATAGGGACGTAACAAGACCGGAAGCCACAGCAGAAATGGCTGAAACCGGCAAGCGGCGGATGTATGCTTCTCTCATAGAAAGTTACACACTTATGTTTCGTTCAACGTGGAGACCATGGGGTCATGGAGACTTAATGGCTTAATGACATTTCAGCGAGAGTGATTGCCCTATCTGGTGACAGAAATGTACTCCAGGGGTACCTAATCTTATGTCCCAATATTTTCTTAGGTTACAATATAAAATATTTGCTGATGCCCTCGACTTCGTCCGCGTGAATTAAAGTTTTTGGTTACCGCGGTAACTATTTAATTTTCTAGGATCACCGTGCCTTTCATCCAGATCCGTTGAGCCGTTCTGGCGTGATTGAGTAACAAACATCCATGCATCCAAACTTTCGCATTTATAATAATCACATAATCATAAATCATTTATTTTGCGAAATTGTAATATGATATTAGTTATATAGATGATCTGTAATTTTTCTTCTTAAAGGATAAACAACTCACTGCCAAGGAAGAAGGAGCGCGTCAAGTTGTCGAAGGTGCTCGAGGTGGGGTCGTCGGTGAAGCCGTGCACGAACATGATGAGCCGCTGGTCGCCGTCGCGCCGCACGTGGCTCAGGGCCTCCGGCGCTGACGTTATGTTCATTATCGTTGTGAAGTACCTGCAGGTTAACAGGAATATCTACGAATTAGAACATAACGCGACATTAAAATTCTTAAATATTGGATAAAAGCAGGCGTTACTTTGCGGCAGTCCATAATACCGGCACACACATGAATTGCTGGCTTTCTGGGTCTTACGCAAGCGGCAAGTGCAAGATACATGCCGTACGCATAGATTTTTCAACTGTGGCAGATTATAGCAAATAGTTGCGGTTACTACCATCGTTAAAAGCAATATAACTTCTAAATGTCAGTTTTATGTCAAGTGCCTTGGCTTGATTCTAGAACACGAACGTCAACAATATTAAAACAATGCATTGGTAGTATGCCCTCTGTACCCTGTTCGAGGATCCTCGGCTCGGTAACTATTCTGTGCTATAGAAGATAACTTAGAATTGTCCATGAGGATTATATGATTGCCATAATGTTCTCAATGATGATGATGAAGGGTGATGATCTATAAATATCTATAGTCTATATCAATAAAAATACACCACGAGATTCAAGCTTTGGTCTGACAGCAGGCGAGACGCTGGTGGGGCGTGAAGTTCATATTTTCTCCCATAACTTAGTACATTAGTGTTTTTTTTTATTGCGAGATAGGCTTGCGCTTTACGAAAATCATGCTTAATACAAAGCGATGGTGAGGTCTAATAGGTAGGAGCACGTTTGCCTAGAAGATACCTATTCACTCTGGCCTTGAAGGTACTTAAGTTGTAGGTACGCGTCAGGGAAAACATGCACTGGAAGGTCATTTCACGTCCTGGCGGTTCGAATCAGGAATGTAGAGCAGAAACTTTTCGTTCAGGCAGACTGGACGTCAACCAATGCTGACTAATATAATAAGACTAATAAGACTTAACTCTAAACTCACTTAGTTTTGTAATGCAGGGCTAGGGTGTTCAGATCTGGCGCTTTTTCTCCCTTCATTTGCTCGTACGATATTCCGAAAAACTTCTGCACCTGTTCACCTGCGAAACATACCTTATAGCTGATATTGACCACCACCCTCCACCACCCTGGCGCAGTGGTCTTATAAGTGGAAGGTCCCGGGTTCGATACTCGACAGAGTCAACGTCTTGGGAACCTATAATTTCTGAATTTTCTCGCCTGGTGGGAGGCTTTGGCCGTGGCTTGTTACCACCCTACCGGCAAAGACGTATCGTTCGCCTTGTAGAAAACGATTGAGGATATGGGTTTAATATTACTACCTTACTCCCAACAGTAACCTGTTGTGATGGTAATCTTAGACTGCAACATCAGGTGAAATTGCAAGGGCTAACTTGTAGTCGTGTAAAAAAAGAACAAACTCACACGAGGAGAATCCCATATGCATAATCGCCTCCTCGATAGGTTGCTTCACAGCCTGAATCTCTTTCTGGAAACTCTGGCCTAAGACTTCCACCCATTGCCACTCGCCATCGGCCAGCAAGCCGTCAGTCTCAACGTCTGACACATCCGCTGTGACCTCATCCGTGACCGTAGCCGTGACCTCAGCCGTGAACTCAGCCGTGACCTCAACTGTGACCTCTCTCGTGACTTTAGTAAGGGCTGCTGATGACATGGTAGCCAAAGTGTGAGATAGAAGCAGGTAGAATAGAGCCTTCATATCACAAGAGTCCTAAGGGAAGAACCGAACATAAATTGTTGTCGCTTTTATAATAATAGATTTTGCTCACTCTTCTCAGTAGAAATTCTTTCGAATTGACGATATAGGATGTTCCACAAGAAATAAAATGAAGATAATATTAAGGCGAAAGCTAGAAGTTCAGTAAATACTGTGTATGATAAATAGGTACTACTACCTACTGTAAGATCATATTCCGTTGATGAAAGACCTATTGTCTTGTATGTTGTATCGGAGTGTGTTGTAATTTATAATGTATTGAATTATTTTTTTTTTATCCACTACAAGCTAGCCCTTCATTGCGATCTCACCTGATGGTAAGTGATGATACAGTCTGAGATGGTAGCGGGCTAACCTGTTAGGAGCATGGCAGTTATATTAAACCCATACCCCTTCGGTTTCTACACGGCATCGTACCGGAACGCTAAATCGCTTGGCGGCACGTCTTTGCCGGTAGGGTGGTAACTAGCCACGGCCGAAGCCTCCCACCAGACCAGACCAGTGGCAATTCAGAAATTATAAATTCCCAAATTGACCCTGCCGGGGATCGAACCCGGAACCTCCGCACGTTAAGGCAACAGAGCTACACACTGTGCCACGGAGGTCGTCAAAATTAATGTAACGATGTAGCTTTTCATGCCGGAAAATTTCACGCGGGAATCAAAAAACCTAAATCCACGCGGACGAAGTCGCGGGTATCATCTAGTAGGTAATGATTTATATTATAATGAAAATTAATTAATTTTTGGTAGTACCTACTTACATGAATTTGCTAATAAAATATAAATTAATTTAGTTTCGATTTATAATTCAGTTACACGTCAAAATTGGCCAACTGCCTGCCTTAATATCACAACAGCTATTAGTTATGTCCTTTACAGTTTACTATAACACAGTTTATGACATAAATGAAATGAAATAATATACCACGTTATTTCATTTTGGTAAATACTGATAGACCACAGTATTTAATGTACGTCTACCCTTCGCCTTTAATTTGAATAAGTACCCAAAGAGTTATAAAAAAACGCGTCAAATTGAGAACTACATCAAATTTGCAGTAACCTATATGCCAATTTAATGAAGGAAGTTGTTAATGATAATGCAGGCATGTGATAACAATTAACACATTTCATAAACCTTAATAGCTTATTGGTTAAACGGTTTATCTCAAAAGACTTTTGCGGGTTCGAGTCCTGATAAATAAATTATTTTATCTTTCCAATCTGGTAACTTATTATTTTATAGTAGACAAGCGTTTGCCCGCAGCTTCGCTCGTGTTCAGTTCGATTTTCAAACAATTTCAAACCTATATTTTAACCTTATAGGGGTTGACCTTTCAAAAATTCTTTCTAATCGGATGCCTACGTTATAAAAGCTATCGATATGCCAAATTTCAGCCCGATCCGTCCAGTGGTTTGAGCTGTGTGTTGATAGATCAGTCAGTCTGTCACCTTTTCTTCTTGTATATTTAGAAGAAGAAGATAAGTTTAGTAGTATATCGCTCGCTGGAGCGACCTGCAAAAGGAACGTCACAAAATTCAACATAAGCGTAGAAGAAGAAGAAGTAGGTCCCGGGTTCGAGTCCCGGGTCGGGCCATAATTATGTATTGGGTTTTTCTGACTCGAAATTCTCAGTACTAGCGCGGAAAGTTGGCGGTGTTTCAGCCCCGTGCCTCGGAGAGCACGTTAAGCCGTCAGCCCGGTTGTTATCACTAACATGATAGTCGTTAAAGCCCGCCAACCCGCATTGGAGCAGAGTGGTGGGTCTTAGCTCTAATTCCCGCTCTCCTATGAGAGTGGAGGCCTGTGTTAATGGACTGTAGTGGTAGAAGAAGGAGCATGATTGCTTAAAATTTTCCAACCTTACCTAGCCGGGCATCGAATGCAATCCACTCACAAGTTGACAAAGAGTCGAGGTAGATAGAGACTCCATACATTTAAGCATGCCTTTATTTTATACTGAAGCGTTGATAGCATAGTGGCTTAACTTGACCTCCTATACTAGGTCGCGGGTTCATTCCCGGGGCACGCACTAACTTTTCGGAGTTATGTGCTTTTTAAAAAAAATTATCTATCACTTGCTTCAGTGAAGCAAAACATCGTGAGAAAACCTGCATACCGGAGAGTTCTTCGTAATGTTCTCGAAGATGTGTGAAGTCTACCAATCCGCACTCGGCCAGCGTGGTGGACTTTGGCCAAACCCTGCTCGTATCGACTGGAGACTCGTGCTAAGTACCTAGTGCCGGTTGTAATTATGATGATGAATGCCTATATAATGTCCTCTCGACAGAAGATTAGCTCTCGATTTCGGGAGATGTTATAGTACTCAAGTAGTTATGTGCACAGACACAGGTGCATTCTCCATTCCCTCACTCCCATAGAAAGACTTTGGGACTTGGGGCCCTAGAGTGATGGAGTGACTACCTGCACAGGTACTGGAATCTAGCGTAGTGTTGGCAAACCGATTTTTTTTGTAGAATACGGAATTAAAAAAAATAGCGTTTAATCATTGACACTCACGACTCGTACTTGATGTAACAAACACACTGACACACAATGACTACGAGTGATCCGTCAAATACCTGTCTTTAAATAAGTGCAATAAACTTTTAACGATGTACAGTCAGCGAAACAGTTTTGGCTTTTGGCTCGATTCCGACTGTATACAGTGTAGGTATACTGTACATACGTCTTCTTTCGACAATTATTTACCCTGAAAAAGGATGTGTAACAATCTGTAATCTATGTATCTGTTTGTGGCATCATAGCTCCCAAACGGATGACGCGTTTGTTTTTAGGGTTCCGTACCTCAAGAGGAAAAAATGAACCCTTATAGGATCACTTCGTTGTCCGTCTGTCTAGCTGTCGGTCTGTCTGTCTGTCAACCAACTTTTCTCAGTAACGAGTGGAGATATCAAGTTGAAATTAATATCAAATACTTGGGAAGCGGGTGGATGCGGAAGGCAGAGGACCGCGTGTTTGGTGGCGCGCTCTCGAAAAGGCCTGTGTCCATGAGCAGTGGATGCATACAAGCTGATGGATGATGATGACTTGGGTCTACGTTCCCTTCGAAAAACAAGCTTCTAAGTCCACGCAATCAAAAAATATTATTTATAACACATATTTTGAAAAGGCCTATATCCAGCAGTGGACGCTGATACAGGCTGATAAATGATTTATTTATTTCACGTAGGACAACTTGTGTCACTTATATAATACGTCAAGACCATCGGTTCGGAAGGTGATTCTACTGGGAAGAGCCGGCAAGAAACTCAGCTCTTTTCTTAAAAAGAAAAATGTTACAATAAGTAAACAATAGAACGTCACGTTACAAGTATTACACTGACTTGCGGGTCACGGGATGCGACGCCCGTTGCTTTCATGCAGACTTTTCAGAAAATCATCGATTTTAAAGACTGTGTTTAAAAACAGTATTTGTTAGGTCAAGGTTATAAGGATAGTATACCTTGACTTAATTGCTTAACAAATACTGTTTAACACAGTCTTTAAATGTATGCTATGGCAACTCCAGAAACTCTTGGGAACCATGTTATGAAAGCGTATACTCGGCTTTAGCTTTAGATTTAGCTGCACCTTGCACACACGATATGACTAATGACGCTGCGGTTTCTATTTATCGATTGTGAGTATTTCTTATGTCCAGTAATTGCAAGAGACCTATGTGCAGCAGTGGACGTCTATCGGTTGATGACGACGAATCATGTTTGACTTGTGTTAAAATTTATTTTTAGTTTTCATAAAATAACATGGAATTTTTCATCCCACCTGATTAAACTAGACTCGCTTTGAAATTATATCGAACAAAGCACATTTTCCGAAAAATTCAAATAATGTACGCACATACTTATAGGTAAATATTAAATAAAATAAATTATTCAGACAAATAATATTAAGTCATTAATTAGACAGTTTGTTGTTACAGCCTTTGAGAAAGAGAAAATGTCCGTTATGGAAAAATACAGGTTTTTAATTTTTGTAGATACCATATAATATCTACCCAGTAGGTAGGTAGGTATAATAGATAGGTCCAGGGCCGTCTTTAACCTATTGGAGGCCCTGGGCACATTAGAATAATGGGGCCTCTATGAAATGATATAAAAAAGGCATATGCCTGTTTTAACAAAATATTCCTCTGTCTATTTTGTTAAAACATGCATAAAGAGTACATAAGCATATTCTAGATTGATTCAACTGTTAGTTTAAACGGTTGGTTGCTTAAAAAAACTTCAAGATCAATTTAAAATTTTATTTACTTACAATTGAGGTATATTTGAACGTAATATAAGTGTATAGTTATCGTTAATGAATATTGTCTATCGGTTGGTGATCTGGCAGTAACTAGGGGGCCTTTATCGATTGCAAGGCCCTGGGCAAGTGCCTAGAGTGCCCAGTGGGAAAGAGGGGTCTGGGTAGGTCAACGAAATAGGTATACCAAGACTTGAGAAAGCCAAGACAGTCACTAAGAGATAAATTTAAAGAAACCAATATTATGACAGTGCACAACCAATAGGTATATATACCTATTTGAAAATTTAGTACACGTGCATAAGCACATTGATAAATTCAAGAAGAAAAGTGATTGTCATAATGTCAATACTAGACATAAAAATATATTCATCAATATTATATTCAATATAATATTCTAGGCTTAGTAAAATTAGCAATTTATATGTTGGAAACAGCGACCGCTTCTACAATAAGCTCCCAGAAGACATGTTGAAGATGTCTCTGATAAGTTCAAAGTTAATGTAAAACGTAAACTCATTGAAAAATCTTATCACCATGTAAAGGACTACTTAAACGACAAGGAAGCCTGGCAATAATTTGCTCTAATGTCTCTGATAGTTCCTCAGTTAAGATGATTTGTGAGATGGTGATAATAAAAAAACCGGCCAAGTGCGAGTCGGACTCGCTCACCGAGGGTTCCGTACTCAAGAAGTACTAAAACTGTAACGACCAAAGATATAAAACGGTAATAATTACCTTTGTTAATGAACCGCAAAACTAACTTTGTTTGTAGAGGTTTACTGTTAATATCAAAAAAACTACGCTAGTTAGAGCATTGACTATAGTTTTCCTGTAAAATATACATAAATTCCTATTGACCATAATTATTTCAGATTTTTCGATTGGTAAACTCCGGAGATAAGGGGGGGGGGAACGGTATTTTTTTAGACTTTTTTCCCGATAAATCAAAAACTATCATGACTAAAAATAATAAAAAATCTGTTTTAGAATGTAAAAAATAAATCCTTTCATATGATACCCCACACAGTACAGTTATCTCACTTTTAAATTTCAACCCTCCGATTTTCCCCCCTTTTTAAATAAGAACAAAAATAATTTCCAATTTTTTTTAATTCCAGTGTGTTTGGGCCACTAATATACACAACTATTCCAAATTTCATGTCGATAGCTTCGGTAGTTACTGAAATAATCGAGTGTGACGGACGGACAGACAGACAGACGGACGGACAGATGGACAGACAGACGGAGAAAGTCGCACCATAAGGGTTCCATTTTACCATTTTGGTACGGAACCCTAAAAACCCCGGCTGAGTTTGTTGTGGGCTCTTCTCAGAAAAGGGCGCGTTTGGAAACCTCGTAGTTTTAGTTTTATGTTACCCATTATCACCATCATGCTTTTTAAATATGTAAATTTTTAGACGACAATAAGTGTACCTATAGTGTACCTATATTTAATAAATGACTTGAATCTTGAATCTTGAATCTTTTGGAGCAATTCATCCCCAGGCTCTCCTGTACGAGTAAGTACGTATTTTTATCAGTAAAGACACTCCAATACCTAAGCATCTCATCTACACCAGATATATGTAAACGGTACATTATTACATATTACCTGTGATATTACCCGATACATTACTTTTAGTTACCTCTGCATAAGTCCCACAACATGACTTTCTATGAAGTCGTGTCGTGTCGCGCCGCGTCTCGGTTAGGTACATCAGCATTCCTGTTTCCTTGACTCAGTTCCTTGACCATATTATTATCATGTTTGACATATCTTTATTTATAAATTTTATTTATTTGTAAAATACCTTATCATGCAATATTTCTTACATAAGAAATATTGCATGATAAGGTATTTAATGCATCAGGAAATGCATCAAAGAGTTGACTGAGATAATTATTAAAATAAATCTTTAATCTGTTTACGGCATTCTTCACGTTTGTAAAAAAAAGTCAATTTTTGCAATTTATGCAGTGAAAATTTTGTCTTCAGGGTTGTCCGAACATAAAGCGTTTGTATTGCTAGAAACGCACAGACACGGCGATATAGATTACAGATGTGTTGTGTTGTGACTTGTGGACGCCCGGTTTTTTGAAGTGAAAACTTCTTTAGGCGCCTTGAGCACTTTTTGGTAGGGAGGGGGTTAAAATGTGACCGTGACCGACATGCTCCCGAACAGCGACATGCTCGCGAACACCGACATGCTTGCGTGGTTACGAAGACAAAAGGTCTTAAATACTAGTGGTTCGCCCCGAACTGAGAACTCGCGGTATCCATAAGATAGTTTTAACTATATCATATTGTAATAGTTAAATTTTAACATTAGACGCAAAAGATGGGCTAACGTCTATTATTTGTAAGCACAAACTAATAAACTTTCACAGAGCGCCATCTATTGACGTCATTGTGAAGTTCTGTTCAAAATACTGAAGCTCATTAAAAATTAAATAATTCGTTTCCTTATAGTTAATATTTATCTAATTTTAGTATTTGTTGTTCAAATACGGGATCAATTCAAATAATTGATCAAGTTTCAGGCTCCCCTAAAATTGACGAAATGGGAAAGCCCCCCATTTCGTCAATTTTAGGGGAAAAAATAAAAAAATATATATTTTTGGACTCTATTCCTAATTATCTTTAAAATGATATATCGCAACCCTATGTAACGCTATAAAAATATTTTACTTCGCATTCGCTTCTATGAGAGCCCCCCTGAAATAAAGATTTTTATAACTTTTTAAGCCATATTCGGCTGGAAGCCATCGGTTTACATATTATATTTAAATTTGAAGTCCGTTCAGTAATTCAGAAGTTCTGACAGACGGACGGACGGACGGACGGACAAGTGCAAATTCACTTAAGTAGACTCAGATACCTTCGCTTCGCTCGGTCAATAAATACTTATCCTACATTCGAAATTGAACTTAAATGCTTTATTGTTAAGGTTTATATTTTAAAATTAAAAAAAAATCGTTTTCATTCTATCGGCAATCCGTATGACTGCCATTTTTTTTAATTTTTCGCACCCACTAACCCGTTGTCCTAGACCTGAGTGAATTCACAATTAATATAATTACTAATTAGGTAAGTATGCTAATTTTCGAGACTGCGGGCTGGTATTTATCGAGCACCCGATTTGAATCATCCCGAATCAAGAACGAATGGATAACACTTTAGGTACCTATATTTTGAGAATATAGGTTGCCCTTTGAAAAAATGCTTTAAAAAATAACTACTGTTCGTACGTTTTTTTTTAATCTACTACAAGCTAGCCCTTGACTGCTATCTCACCTGATGGTAAGTGATGATGCAGTCTAAGATGGTAGCGGGCTAACCTGTTAGGGGCATGGCAGTTATATTAAACCCATACCCCTTCGGTTTCTACACGGCATCGTACCGGAACGCTAAATCGCTTGGCGGCACGTCTTTGCCGGTAGCGTGGTAACTAACCACGGCCGAAGCCTCCCACCAGGCCAGACCAGGGAAAATTCAGAAATTATAAATTCCCAAATTGACCCTGCCGGGGATCGAACCCAGGACCTCCGCACGTTAAGGCAACAGCGCTACACACTGCGCCACGGAGGTCGACACACACCACACACGTCACACACGTACGTGACACTTTTCTACACGTGTTCCTATTTTAAATCCGGTATTCGGTATGTAAATAAAAACAACTTGCAAAAATATTCCATATAATATCTTTGAACATTCCATGGTTTCTGGGAAAACGCGCAAAAAATGTTGTTATCATTCACATCGTTGCCTTGCTCTTGCGAAGCTTAGAAAATGCCGCCTCCATCAGACAGGGGCGGCCATAGCCATATTACGAGGCTCTGGGCGGTAGATATTTATGAGGCCCGATTTGCCCGAGCACTGGCACGAAATTTCGTCAGTGTGAAAGAGACAGGAAGAAATATTCAGTGGATTGAACGACACATCATAGATTAATATTTATAACCTGGGAGACCTTACATGCTTGCACTCCAACCTTGTGGGTTTTGTTTACGCAGTGGCCGGGAGATTCAAATACACATTTAGAACCTAATGACTTTATAAGGGCTGAAGCGCGAGGGCGCGAGGCCCCTACAAGAGCGAGGCCCCGGGCGGTTGCCCTGCTTGCCACCCCCTAAGGCCGCCACTGCCATCAGATATAAATACAATAATAGCTCTATATACGTAATTGTAAATTGTGCACACAACCGTGTGGTAATTAATTAACCGTAATTTATTTAATACCGCTGTTTATAAAGTCCTTGTATGCAACACGACTGATTTGTTTTAGGCATAACCTACCTACAATAACTGGTTTATTGCCACGACCACAGAATAAAATAAGTAGTAGCACTTATGCTGGCCACTGGCGGCAAGTCATTTGACTTAGGTCTCGATATAAAATATCTAAGATCGTGAGTTTGAAATCAGTAAGCCAAATGGTGGAAATTCCATGCTCACCATAATCCACAGCCTAAGTCATTGTCGTTATGACACATTGACCGTGAGTGCGTAATCTGTGGACCGTTGCGTTGAAACTCGATCGAGAATTCGAACATTTTGATTTATGCCGTGAGTGGGTAGTCCCACAAACTTATCTGACCTGGTTACAGCGTCGCTAGTAGGTATCTACTAAAAAAAAAACAAAAAAAAAAACTCATAAAAATTGGTACAAATTCTGGCCACCGGGTCAGAGTTTGTGGGACATAAACGTATACGTGTAAGTAAAAGCGCAGCGTTGGCAGACCCCTACTGAGTGGACGGACGATATCAGACGAATCGCAGAGGGCCGCTGGATCCAGGCGGCGCGGGCGCGGCGCAAGACCGCGGCATGTGGATATCCTTGCACGAGATGACGAGACCTATGTCCAGCAGTGGTCGTCTGTCGGTTGACGACGACGACTACGATGAGTTAAAGTGATAAATATAAAATGCGCAGGGCAGGAATAATGTAAAGGGTAAGCGCACATCTTGACGGGCCGCATTGGGTTGGGCAGCAGAATGCGAAAATCTTACACTTAGACCGCTTGCACAAAGTCATTTAAACTGATTTAATTAAATTTTGTAATGATGTTCCTTTTTGGCAAATGTGTATTGTTAGTTGCCAAAATGAAAACATCATTCATAATATATTTAACTAAAGTACGGCCATTTTAAGCGCGGACAAAATGTAAACAAACAAACGAGAGGTCGTTCGCCTAATGAAGGGGTAAACAACACTTTGGTCTTCTGTAAAAAATTATATAATCTATCGGCTCCTTGTACGGAGTCTATCTTTTTATTCTTGTATTGTAATTGATTCATTTATAATCAACTTAAAAAAAAGTAGGAGGTATAAGCAATTGGACCCAGATGTACCTATGTATGTATTGAGGTACCGTCAAGGGCTACGTATTTCAACCCACTGCCATGCCGGCTCACTCCTGACAACGAGTTTTCTCAGTCCTCTCAGAATGATAATGGTTTGACCATAGTCTACCAAGCTGCCTAAGTACGGATTGACAGATTTCACAAACTTTCGACTTTCGAGAACATTATGTAGAACTGTCGGGCACGCAGGTTCCCTCACGATGTTATCCTTTACCGTTCAACTCCTTATTTAATTTATTTAACAAAACACACATAACTCTGAAAAAGGTAGGGTTTCTACACCTCTTACTTTTCAGACATTTATATGTCCGGGTGTCTAAACCTAGACTATCTTTTTTTTTTTAATCCACTGCAAGCTAGCCCTTGAAGGCGATCACACCTGATGGTAAGTGATGATGCAGTCTAAGATGGTAGCGGGCTAACCTGTTAGGGGCAGGGCAGTTATATTAAAAACCCACACCCCATCGGTTTCTACACGGCATCGTACCGGAACGCTAAATCGCTTGGCGGCACGTCTTTGCCGGTAGGGTGGTAACTAGCCACGGCCGAACTACTATTGCTATTGCTGTGTCTAAATACTATATAATTATTAACTTTTTGTCATCTAAGCGATCGGGAAAATGACGTTGGTATTCGCTGATAACCTTTCTTTTGGCTTCGTCTAGTTTTAAAAAAGGTCAGAGCTACTCATCATCATCATCATCATCATGGCGAGTGAAACTCTTCAATCAATTGCGACTGTCAGTGTAATAGCTAAAAAAATGTAGATTTTTGTCCATAATGTGAAACATTTTAGATAACCGGCGCGAGCTCTGATCTACACACTGCAAAGTACGCATTTTGAATTGCGATGTGGCCCGCTTTGCCACGCCACGCCGTGGTCCGTATGCGCTAACCTTAGTCAACTTGTTTTGCCGACTGTACCATCTTGATCGCAAACTTATAAAGAGACTTGGCTCGCGAATTATAGCTTATTCAGTGTAGTGTCCGAGAGGATTACATCACTAGCATTTATTCGCACAATGTGAGTCGATACTAATTTGATATTAGCGATAATAACAATATTTTAATTGAGTTTGGTAAAATTAATAATTAATTTAGGTTTTAATTTTCTGCTGGTTTTTAATCTAAAAAAAAATATAAGTAACTACTTAGAGTAAAAATTAATATAAAATTATATTACAGGGCCCACCCCCTCTAATATTAAGGGCCGCAGTACGCCCTCTAGTATTATATACTTACTTATATATATTTTTTACTTATCATTAAAAACAAGATCTTAGATTCAGATTCATTTAAGTTTAACTAATGTTTCAAATGTTCTCAATATGTAAAATTGCAATTTTGTGGCCTTAAATGCAACAGGTTTTATATTATTAATATTTTAATAGTGCTTACCTTTGTACAGTGCATGCATCATTCAATGTTATTTTATGGAGTTCAAATACTCATTTAGGCAAACTCATACAGAGGACTAAATCCATAGAGTTAGTAAGTATATAGCCTATACTAACTCAATGACTAAATCCCTTTTAGTTTTTAGGTACTAACATAGATTAAGTTAAAATTGTTCCTAACACCTTAGATTGTAAATACTAACCATCACTACAGCCTATTAACGTCCCACTGCTGGGCACAGGCCTCCACTCTCACAGGAGAGAGGGAATAAGAGCTTAGAACCACCACGCTGCTCCAATGCGGGTTGGCGGGCTTTAACGACTATTATCATATTAAATACTAACATATCTAGTTATTAAGATTATATTGTTACTAACACTAAAGTGGACCACAAATGTTGTCTTTATTAAATAAATGAAATCGAAATTGAAATTTGAAATTGAAATCTCTAAATCGCCCTGAAAATAGACATTTCCAAAAGTAGGAAATATAACGATTCTATCACAGAGTCAATATAGGATTCAATCCTTTTACACCACTACCACCACCACTACAGCCCATTAATGTCCCACTGCTGGGCACAGGCCTCCACTCTCATAGGAGAGAGGGAATTAGAGCTTAGCTTAGACCCACCACGCTGTCCCAATGCGGGTTGGCAGGCTTTTTAACGACTAAATTATCATGTTAGTGATAATAACCGGGACCGACGGCTTATGTGCTATCCGAGGCACGGGGGTGAAACACCGCCAACTCCGGGCTAGTACTGAGAATTTCTAGTCGGAAAAACCCAATACTGAATTATGGCTTGACCCGGGACCCCGGGACCTCGGCAGCCGCAGTCGAACATGCTGACCACTAGACCAACGAGGCAATACTATTACACGACTGCCCAACAAAAGGATTGTAATGCATGTATGATGCAGTACTCGTATGTGTGTGGGGTTTCTTTATTCCACTATAACATCTAAATGCCTGAACTGATTTGGATGTAGGTAGGTATGGGGCATCGTTAGAATGCTTAGATCTTCCCGAGTGAGACTGGCGATAAATTTTTTGAGAAAAGTTAACGTGGCAGGGCAGAACTTGTGCTTTTTTTTTTCCACTACATGCTAGCCCTTGACTGCGATCTCACCTGATGGTAAGTGATATGCAGTCTAAGATGCTAGCGGGCTAACTTGTTAGGGGCATGACAGTTATATTAAACCCATACCCCTTCGGTTTCTACACGGCATCGTACCGGAACGCTAAATCGCTTGGCGGCACGTCTTTGCCGGTAGGGTGGTAACTAGCCACGACCGAAGCCTCCCACCAGACAATTTTTTTTAAAATCATGTTCACTTATTTCCGTAGGTTTTATATCTCTAGTTGTCTCTAGCAGAGATGAGAGGACTAGTTAGTTTATGATGTCGAAAAAAATCGTAATACCTACTCAGATAAAAAGTATTACTTACTTTGCAAACATTTATATATTTTCCAAGTGACAGTGATAGATAGTGGTCATTGACTTTACTATTGTTACCTTGAACCAAGAGACGGATTTAGTGGCCAGGCTGCTAAGGTGACGGGACCTGCCTAAGATAGGTAGGTCAAGACTCGCGGGAGCGCGGTAGAATACTCTCTAAGTGTTGCCCGCGCAACCGCCGGTCCGCCGAGGAACAACACAGGTTTAAATAGTGGGTGCAAGCCCCACATATGACCCCTGACGGAGAGGTATGCGTCAGGCATTTCCTGTGTATAAAAAAAAGGATATTATAGGTAGTATTATGATTGCTTTGAAAACATCATAATACTTCGTTTCCGCAAGGTGTAGGTAGGTATTGCGAGAGGATAGCAGGTCCTGACCTTTCAAATATCAATTTATTCTTTGTTTTGTTCAAGGGGCTTTTTGCTACGAACTCTTTGAATTTTTTGCAAACAGAAATATCGATTAGGTATATCTAATATAATAATACTTATCACGGTCATTTAATTATTGTGATAACTGCCTAAAAATTAAACAAAGATTAACAAAGCTTGTCTAAATAGTGATAAGAGATTTCTTCCAGCTTCCTTTGATTTAAAATAAATAACTATGTGAAAAAATTGAAAAATTGTAAAGCCATATTAGCACACCTAAATCTAATTTTTTATTGTATTGTATTTTAAAAGAAAACCTTCGATTTCGAAATTCGGTTTATGTTATCACCACTGTAAAGGTGCAAACACACATTTTCCTAGATAAAACGGCCTGTTCCACTAGTCCCTACCAAGGTATCCCCCCTGGGGGGTAAGAGTGGAATTTTTTTCCACCTAGGTAGGGATGAGTGGAAAAAATATTTACACTTATCCCTACTGAATTTGGCGTGGGCCGTTTTTGTTAATAAGTACATGTCTGTACATTAGTATCTAACCTTAATGTTTCCAGATAAATATGAATCATGAACCTACTTAGTAATAACAATAGTTGATAAACAACATCATATGGATGGATGGATAAAAAATTCCACTCTTACCCCCCCAGGGGGGATACGTTGGTACTAGTGGAACAGGCCGATAAAACTTTTTGCTTTCGGACAGGGTCCATACTGCCAATGCTAAAAGCAATATTACATACTGTCCTCCAACTTGGTATGTCACTGATTGTTGCAACTTGCAGCTTAGGTAGTATAGGTGCAGGAATCAAATGCAGTATTGAATGCATGCCCTAGCCCCTATACTTAGTGCCTACTTATGACTCCGACCGTCTTGTGTCGCGTAACAAGTCACAACACCAGTGTGTGTGAACCTTCAGCTTTCTTAATCAGTGTTACATAGTACCTGTAGGTACATACATACAGATACATGGTACATAAATAAAATTAAACCGTAGGTATAATCGGAATCGACTATCAAGTAGTTAACCTTGCCACATGAGATGACCCTACGTGGGGTTTCCGTGAATCAATACCTATTGCCTACCCAATCAAGTTTTATGCAGAGCTAATTATACTCGTAAATAATTATAAAATGCTTGTTTAAATTAACTTTATTATTAGACTAAGTAGATGATGCACTCGGACAAAGTTGCGATTTAGGTTATTTTAAAATCCTTTAGGAACTTTTTGAGAGCGTACGTCTTTACAAAGGCTTCTTTTTATCCCGGTCAATCTACCGGAGAAACCTCCGGTAGAACTATGTCTGTATTTGTATTCGTGTAGAGTCCAACCCTCATTGGAGCAGCGTGGTGGTTCTAAGCTCTAATTCCCTCTCTCCTATAAGAGTGGAGGCCTGTGCCCAGCTGTGGGACGTTAATGGGCTGTAGTGGTAACAGGAAAGAGTACTATATCTGTAAGTTGAAGCAACGCGAACCAAGGCATATCTCTAAATCAAATCAAATCAAATCACTTTTTTATTCAAATAAACTTTTACAAGTACTTTTGAATCGTCACGTGAATCTACCACGTGTAGTACCTATCTAGTGTTTTGTACCGCTGCGCTGATCAGTGCAATAAAGAAAAACTCTACATCTCATTTTCAGAGCTCTTTAGATACGAAATCTTTCTTAACCCTGAGCTCCTTTTAGCTTTCTTAGCTTTTTGGCGAATCACATCGTTTCGGACTATCATATATAAATTATTAGCATAACTCTTTCCTTAGGCCAACCAAGGCTTTTGAGCCAACTTGGTCCCCAAATACGGGGACACTAGCTAATATTTATAAAATTTAACCCGAAAATTGTATGCCAAGCGATAAAAGTACTGACATTGCGTCGCGTCGTATCGGGTCACGATGTCGCGTTTGTCGCTGACGTAGGACACAACGAATCGGCCCTTGAGCCCCTCCTGAAAATCAGCGTTGCAGTAGGATGTTAGGTAGGTAGGTACCTTTCATGCTGTGGCACAGGCTGAGGAGGTGGCCCATTGACCACACTTAAGTATGTAGGTGCATAGGTACGATAATAAAGTTGTTTACTAAACAATTTTCTTCAATGGTGTGAATGTCCCTCCAGCGCTACAGCATGAGGGGTGTATCGCTGCTTGTGTCCTGCCTGCTGGTGTGGGCGGCGGCGGAGGACGGCAAGCCGGCCCCGCCCGGCCTCGCGTCGCTCTTCGGCAACGGGGTGCGGGCTGTGGGCTCTCGCACTGGTGAGTTGGAGACTATCTCTTGAGGATAAGGATCGTCCTCTTCAGACCATCCTGATGGGCAAAATTGAGGGAAAGAGCAGCGTTGGCAGAAGAAGAATGTCGTGGCTGTGTTTCTAACAATTGGGAATAGACCGGGATGGCAAACGTAGCACAAATTTTCCGTTTGGCGAAGGACTTTGTTGGTTTGTACTTCAATCACACCCCAACAGAACAATGGATCGTCGGGTTTTTTAGCATGGGTATAGTTGAGAACCTATAGAGTGACACAGGCTACTTTTTCCCGGAAAATTATAAAGCACTTACACGTGGGAATTAAAATATTTATTCCACGTGGATGAAGTCGCGGATGACGGCCAACCTTTCTATAACTAGTGGAGAGGCACGAGAATAAGAAGAAGGGTGCCTGTAGTAGCGGAGGGGAGATGTGCCACTCAGCCTCACAGACCAATCAGATTCCTGACAGGCGACTCGAACAAAATATCGGGTCCTCCTCCTTTTTACAGTTCGAGTAATGATTACGATTTGCTTAGATAATTGGGCCTATGTTAGGATATAGTTTAAATATTAAGTTATGTTATTTGTGTTGTAATGCAGTCGACACGGCGAAGGCGGTCGGCGACGGGCTGCAGACGGCCGGCGAGCCAGTCGGCTCAGCGGCCGGCGCTGTGGGCTCTGCTACCAGTGAGTTGCACTTACATTCTTATTATAACAATAGCTTTGTCCTGAGTGACTGACAGACAACCTGCAGCCCAAACGGCTGCACATAGAAACTTCGAGGCGTGGCTCTCAATTGCTCCGCGCCCCGAATGTGTAAAGAAGACCAGCTGTCGACCATCTATATATATAAAAATGAAACCCGTTTTCCTTGGTCACGGCATCCCGCGTGAATGGCTGGACCGATTTCACTAATTCTTTTTTTGATGTATTTGTTATTATTAGGAGAAGGTTCTTACGGAAAAAAATATTAAGAAAATCTCTCAGAAATATTGAAAAATATACATTTAATTTTGCATACTAAGGCGGTACGAAGTTCGCCGGGTCAGCTAGTATTTCATAAAATATAACATTTTGACCTTACCTAGCCTATACATACTAGAAGTTGGTTTATTCATGAGGAAACACCTAAACTTTTATACACAAAAAATATTTAAATCGACTCGACATAAACCGAAACTTGCCGTAACTCAACACAGAACAAAACTTTTCTCTAATAGCCCACATTACACATCAACAATGATATATAACAAAATCCCCGATAGGATCAAAAATATTTAAAATTGAATCTGATATTAAATTTAAGAAAGAACTCCAGACCCTCTTAATCCAGAAGGGATTCTATGAGGTTGATGAATTTTTAGCTAATTCAACAATCTGCGCGTTATTCATTCATTCATTCACTGTAGGTATTAGACATAATTTTATTTAATAATTTAATCTATTTAATATTTTATAATTCATTTTGATTTTGACATAATATAATAGTTTATTGTAGGTACTAGACATAATTTTATTTCATGTAATCTGATTTTTATGTTTTAATTTTAATTTCAATATAATGTAACAATTAAGATAAGGTAACTAATTGTAATGTACTTAATTACTGTAATTTTATTAATGTATGTTCTTGCTTCGCCCTAACAGGGCTAAATATGCAAAATAAATGAATATGAAGATTGAAGAAGTTACACGGGCGGGGCGCGGAGCAATTGAGTAAAGGGGAACGCCCACCTTCCATAAACACTTTGGCCCTGAGTGCCCACTCTTAAAACTGTATGGTGCTGATAGTATGCAGTTTGAACAAGGAATGGGATAAGGAATTGGTTTTAAAAAAGTACACCATAATAAAAAAAAACTAGTATTTATTTGTCATTAATGTATTACAGTGTTTAACAAACAAACAGTACGGTAACTTGCTTGATTTTAATAAGATACAATTAATAAACATACATACACTCTTCTACATGGTCTTATGATATCAATATTCGAACAGGACGCGAGCGCGGGTATCGCGCGTGGCGCGCTCTCGGACGGTTACGCACTTCAGCAATTTCCAACAAATGTCTACAAATTCTAGTGACATTAAGTCCACAATTCACACAGCGTAAAGGTCCTTTTGCCGTAGTAACCGGCCGGGATGTACTTGGTCCAGTGTGAGCGCCAGGTTCTTCGAAGTTAGCAGGTAACGTATCCAAGTTCGTGCTGGGTTCATCGTGAGAAGCGGGTGCGGGATCCATATTCAAGCCGTGGTCGTCAGGGTTAAAAGAGTCGTCGGAGTCCATTTTGCAAGCGTAAACGTTGGTTAATTATCAAATCCGAGAAATAAAAAGCAAACCACAGGTACAAACACAAGGTGTGATGTGACAATGACAACTGTATTTGTTTATCATTTGATTATTCGATCGATGTTGCCATATAAAAAAAACTCCGAAACCGATATTGATTTATCGATTTTGGATTTATTTTCTTTTTTAATTATTTTATAAACATAACATTATGTTTACGGAAAAATCCCGTTTTAGTTTATTTCTATTTTTCGTCACGTCAAATACTTTATATAAAAGTCTTAGTTTTTTCTCAAAAATGGCAATGTTATATTAAAATATTGGAGATTGAGTGATGAACAAAAACTATTAGTATTGGAATAAATAATGGGGCTGATTCTGTAGTGCACAATCTCTAAACTAAACTAAAATTAGAGCATTACAAATATTGCTAACCTATTAGATATTGCAATATATAGCTAAAGGGACAGAACTAGATTTAAAGCTGCCATTTTAGTTTAGTTTAGAGATTGTGTTATACAGAATCAGCCCCAATATCTGCTTAATATAGCATATAGCTATGCACGAACTGGGAAAAAGTGACAACCGTCACCGGTTGCCACTTTGTTGCTTCCACGCTCTTCTGATTCTCCAACTCTCTTCACATTCGGCCCAGGGATCGCCTTCTCTCTCGTTATATCAAGTAAAAATAAACCTTTTAAGTACTAGGAATTCTTAAATCTCTAGAAGTTTAGTTTTCTAATTATTTCTACCGCTTGTAACTTCATACATGATAATTGTGAAAAAAAATCTACTAAACTATATTTTCTTGCATATTTTCTAACCATAATGGTTTAGGTGTCTCACATCCACAAGGAATCCCAATTTTTAAAAAGTTTTTTTGGAAATATCTTTTTCTAAAACCCATCGAATTACGCATTTTAACAGTAACAGTCTATTTTTTTTTGAAATCCTATTTACCTTACTTTATTAGGTATATAGTACGTATTTTTAAACAGTAATATAGAAAAATTAATTATATTAAATATGAGGAAAGCTGTAGTACAAAGAGTTAGTATTCATTATTACAACGAATCACATCATTAATAAGTTGTGATTAAAATGTTAAGTTTTTTCTATGCCCAAGCATCTCGAGAGTATGAGTACATAATGACGCATCCAAATATGATTAAATCACTTTACACGATATACGTTTGTCAGTAAGTTGCTAACTATCCGCAGTCGAAGTTTTAATATAGCTTAACGTAACTACAAACTAGGCTATAACTTAAATGCCGATTAGTACTTACTCCAAATAAATTTTATTTAAAAAAAATCGATACTGTTCGATATAAGTATAAAGTCAAAATCGATTAAATCGATCGATATTAAAATGTGGCAATACTGAATGTATCTATAGACGAATGGACTGACAGGAAATGGTTTTTGTTTTCATAGATAGTTTTATTACTTTTTTTTTAAAACAAATTGTAGTAAACTTGCTTGATTAAAATAATAATTTTATAGGTAGAGAAAAAATACATAGTTTTTTTCGGCAAAAGGATATTGTTGGGCATTTCTTGGCCATATATGGGCGTCCCCCTTTGACAACAGCTTGTTTTTTTGAAAACAAATTGTTTTTAATGATTTATTAAATTATAGAGGATCTCCCAAAAGTCGTAATATTCAAGTCCGCTGTTAGTTTTATGTTGAATAACTATTTTAAACTATCGATTAAAGTGCGTTGAACTTTGACGTCACCATTCAATATTTCATACAAAATACCATTCTAAGCACGCGTTTTGACGTATAAAAAAAGTTGCTGATTTGACTAGTTTTCAAATACCCAATTATATGCCCCGGTGATTTCTTCTAGCCGTGGTTGGCTAGGACCTGCCTTGGAGGCTACGGGCCCCTAGGCCGGGTGTCGTCTCCGGTGTTGTGTGGTGACGTCATCACCGCCGCGTGCAGGACCCGTGTCTCGGAGCTACGGGCAATCCACCACTACAGCCCATTAACGTCCCACTGCTGGGCACAGGCCTCAACTCTCATAGGAGAGAGGGAGCTACAGGCAATAGCGTCTTATAATTTTGTGTAAATGATTGTCTTGTGTTTTGTGCAGAGGGCGCGGCGGGGGCGGTCGGCCAGGAGATAAAGAAGGACGTACAGACCGTCAAACAGCCCATCGATACCACCATCGCTTTCATCGGCTCCTCTCAATGTGAGTTATGTTCTTATTCTATCATAATATTGCAACGCTAGCAGAATGGCTTAGTGTTAGGTTCACTTGACGATGCAAAAGCACCTGTAAAAGTTTATTTCAATAGAAAATTTCAGACCAGATTTCGGTTTAGCTATGGGTAATAAACCTATTTTAAGTACCCTTAGAGCTAAAAAACTATGATGTGCCCTTGATCATTCACAGAGGGTGGACAACTATCTTTGCCCTTAGAATTGAGGTGTCTAAAGTAGTGGTAGATTCACTTGATTCAAAAGCACTTGTAAAATTTTATTTGAATTACATTTTTAAGTACTGCGCCCTCCTGTCGTTCAGAAGAGCTCTTTTTACCTGAATCCACCTGTAAAAGTAATCCATTGAAGCGGAGTGGAGCGGTGATGTACCAAACAGGCCAATCAGATTACTGACTCGAAATAATTATCAAGTTATAATTAATAAGTTATCGATCTACAATCCGATTGGTCCGCCAAACACATCTCCACTCCGCTCCGCATGAATGGACAGGCATATTAGACTCGGACTCCACTAAAGCGGAGACGAGACGAAGGTAGAGGAGATGTGATTTAAACAACCAATAGAATTTCGTTATTCCTACATCTCGTCTCCACTCTACTTCAGTGGATACCACTAAGCGAAGATGTGAGCGGTACCACCTAGTTCCCCCGCGTCGCACAACCACACAAATCTCTGCTCCAGTCTAGCCAGCACGCATCTCCGCACAGCTTCATTGGATACACCCTAGCTGAATAACATCTCTTCTCGTCTCCGCTTTGGACATCTCTGCACATCTCCGCATTGGTGGAATCCAGGCCTTATTTGTTTGTGGTGTCGCAGGTCAGAACGTGCAGAAGATATTCGGCGTGTCGTACGAGCAGGTGGCGGGCGACAGGGAGCCCAACCTGAACGACCTAGAGCTGCACTACAAGACACAGTGAGTCATCATACATTTCATCAGAAACGCGCTCATATTATTTTATTATACTGGAGTACTGCATGTTGCTTTGGCCGCTTATTCTTCATCTACATTGGAAGACGGCTCACATGTGGCAGAAGCTGCCGTACCAACACGCTTGATGCATGCAATCATATATTATTATAATATCACCCAGGATGAGCCCAAATCGCGCATGTATTATATGCGTATCTATTTTAGTGTCAGGTACATATTCGCTTTACCTGAAAGAATGAGTGAAGAAGGGGGAGAAGGATTTTAGTCAGTAGGTCGCTGGGTAACATCCCCATTGGAGTCGGGCATGCCTCCAAAACTCCAGGTATGCAGTGAGGTTTTTGCTCCTACCCAGAGAAAAAAAGGTACAAATTCGTAACGCATCTCTAATTTAAAGATATCCAAGGTGAGCGACGAAAGCGAAAATGCTACGTCGCTTTCGTTTAGAAATACCGTGTTGTAAAGATAAAATTGGTTTTAATTCCCAGGTTCTTCAACACAGTAATTAACATAACCCATGCGCCGGAGTCGCTCCGCCAAGCGCGCAAGTTCGACCAGGACGAAAGCCTCGTATTGTACCTGCACGGCTTCACCGATGACCCGTCCAAGGTCAGCTTCAGTACTCTCAGTCAGGCATATCTCGACCAGGGTGAGTCACTGTCCAGTATATAGATGTACTTACTGCGTATAATGGAGCTGGCGTCGAGTGCCTAAGTTCGACGGACGAGCCCCTGGTTGTGTTCCAAGGTTTCACCGTGGACCCGTCCAAGATCAGCTTAAATACCCTCAGCCATACCTAGCTCAACATAACGGAGTTGGCGTGAAGCGCGAAAGTTCGATCATGGACGAACGATGGAGGAACATTATTCCTCGAGTTATAAAATAATTTTCTATTAGATAAAATTATTATCTTTGGAGGTACTCTTATCTACTCGTATATACGAACAATTCTAATTCAGGAAACATTAAAGAGTAAAGTGACAAATAATATCAATGAGTTACTCGACTCATTATTCAGCACTTGCGTAAGAAATCGAGCAAAGCATATCAATTAATAACAATGGATTGTAATGCCGCGTGCTTCCCTGAATTATTATTATGTACACGTTATTGTAACAATGATTTAAGATTGGTATCGGCGATAAATTATAAGTACCTAACCCACGTCACTACAAGGTGTTAGTCACCTCCCGCCTCCGGATATGATTAAGTTCCATATTTTGATAACTATCCCTGGGCAAACCTGCAGTGTCAATATCCTGGGCGAAGGAAACCAGACTACGTATGAGTTTTTTTGTTTTGCTAGAAATAAGCTTCTATTTTTAATCGACTTCAAAAAAAGGAGGAGGTCCTCAATTCGGCGCGTATCTTTTTTTATTAGATAATGTCCGCGACTTCATCTGCGTGCATAATGGCTTTTGATTCCCGAAGTAATAAGCTATTGCCATTCCAACAGCCAATCGATTCAGTCATTGTAACGCGAAGGAGTAAAAAACATCCAAACATAATATAACAATATGTGTTTTTATGTGAATATGATGATCAAATCTGGTCGGGCATAGGGAATAAGCCCTACTAGATTCGAACCCGCCCGCGGTCCTTATTCAAGAGCCTGTTCATGCGGAGAAACGCTGACTGCGGGCAGTCTGACGTGGTGCCCGTTGCGAGGGGGGGTTAATATAATGATTTATTTATTGAATATAATGATTTATTGTTAAATCCTCTAAGGTCGAACGAGCGTGCTAGCGCTGGACGCCAGCTCGCTGATCCGTTGGTTTTACATCCGCGCCTCTACCTTCGTGCGTTTCATCGGCAGGCAGCTCGGTGCTGTGCTGGCAGTCCTCTACAAGCGTGAGTAACCATTACAACTATAAATTATTACTGTCGGTAAGTATATCAGCTGTAGCAGTATCAGCCTCCCAAACCGGTGCTAAAAGAGTTCAAAACTTGTCAAAACTCTTTGTTAGTCGAAGCTGCAAGCCTACTTTGTCTCTACAAAGTCCTTTCCCGCTCATTACCTTTTTGCAGTGGAAACCCTGCTTCGACATGAAAGCTATCAATAAATAAATGACTGAATGAACTGTATTTCTGAATTTTGACGACCTCCCTGGCTCTGGCCTTAAAGTTTCGATCCCCGGCAGGTTCAATTCGGAAATTTATACCTAATTTCTAAATTTTCTTGTAGTGAATAAACCGTGTAGAAACCCATTGCAATATGGGTATAGGTTTAATATAACTGCTATACCCCCAACGGGCTAGCCCGTCTACCATCTTAGACTGCATTATCACTTAGGTACCCTCAGGTGAGATTGCAAGCATATACCGTCTCCGTTTCGTTGAGGGTAAAAAAGAATGACTACTTAATATACTTATAATCTGTTCACTCGCAGAGGGTCAAGACCCGGCCAAGATCCACGTAGTGGGTCACAGCCTCGGCTCGCACATCGCCGCCTTCGCGTGCAAAGAGTTCAACCGTCTGACGGGGCGGAGGGTGGGGCGGCTCACGGGGCTGGACCCCGCCGGGCCGTGCTTCAGCCACGTGGACCCTGAGCTGAGGCTCAAGCGGGACGACGCGCAGTATGTGGACGCCATACACACGGACGCTGGTGTCTTCGGGCTCAGGGATCCTGTCGGTAAGCAGCATAATAAATAAATAAACTTTATTTGGGACTAGGTGATACCCGCGAACTTCATCCGCGTAGATTGAGGTACTGAGGGAACTCTAACTTTCCGGGATAAAAAGTGCCTATGTACGTGCTAACCGAGACTAGGTATAATCTATCTGGTCTATCTATAATCTGGTGCCTCTCGTGCAGATCCGTTCAGCCGTTCTGACGTGATTGAGTAACAAACATCCGTCTATCTATCCATCCATACATCCATCCAAACTTTCGCATTTATAATAGGTATTAGTATAGATTTTGGCAACCGAGTCACAACATCAAGCTGATTTAGGACCCTTTTGTTGGCACGACACATTCTAGACGATAAATAAGTTAAGGTAGATTGTATTTTAATGTGTACTATGTGTTGGTTCAGCAAATAAATCATATTCTATTCTATTCTATTCTATAAGTTTGACGGACTGTATATAAGAAGACTAACAGATGACTCGTTCCGTCAGGTCACAAGGACTACTACCCCAACAGTGGGTCTGAGCAGCCCAACTGCGTGCTGCAGACGTGCTCCCACTCGCGCGCATGGGAGCTGTACGCGGAGTCCGTGCACAGCCCTGACGCGTTCCCCGCCGTGCGCTGCAGGGACTGGGACGCGTTCAAGAAGGGGGATTGCGAGTGGGATAAGATTAGGTAACTCATCTCGAACAGCTTTACACCTTTTTTATATCCACTACAAGTTAGCACTTGACTGGGATCTCACCTGATGGTAAATCATGATGCAGATTGCAGTCTAAGATGGTAGCAGGCTAACCTTTTAAGGGCATGGCAGTTAAATCGCTTGGTGGAACGACTTTGCCGGTAGGGTGGTAACTAGCCACGGTCGAAGCCTCCCACCAAGCCGGACCAGGGAAAATTCAGAAATTGTAAATTCTCAAATTGATTCCGCCGGGAATCGAACCCAGTAGGTACCTGCCACATTAAGACAACAGCGCTCAACACTGCCCCAGGGAGGTCGTCGAATACCAAGGTACTGGAACACCTAACACTAAGGTACTGGAACTGACTAGTCCACAAACAGAGAACTCATGTCCACCATCATGCGGAGAAAACTGGCTTGCAAAGAGGAGCCCAATTCTCTCTTCCGAAACTAGTGTTGGAAGGAAGGATTGCAGGCAAGAGAGCCCCAGGTCGGTTGGAAGATATAAGGGGGTGGACAGGGCTTAGCTATCCAAGGCTAAAAGATGCGGCTCAAATTAGAGTCGCACTCTGACTCTAACTCGCACTGATCGGTTTTGTTAGGTACGTAATAAGACCCTGATAATGAAGAAACTTGAAATTTAATTCGCTATAATCCGCCACAGTAGGTAAATCTATGTGGTACAATGTGTATCTTGCAATATTCACCACACCAAAACATAAAGTTTCCAAATTATTATCAACGTACGTCTCACTCCGACACCGGAGCATCTTCAGGAGATGTTGACTCGACAATGCACGATTGTAAAGACTTTACAAGTTTTTAAGTTTCTTCCATATAGTAACACCTGCTTCTATCCAGTATTATTCAAAAAATATTTGTATTACAAAAAAGGGCAATACGTGCAATTTACAATTTAAAACCACGTGAATCCCTTAGGGAGAAATTCAAAGAAATAGGTATTCATACAGTGGCCTCACAATATAGGTATATTTTACTGATCTTCGTAAAACAGCACATTCAGAATTACAAAAGAATATGCGATCTGCACGATAGGCCAACTAGAAACCGCCACAGGCTCGTGACTGCATCGCTCCGCCTCACGAAAGTCCGAAGGTCGTTCGTGAGAATGAGCATTCTATTCTTTAACAAAATTCCACTACCTTTTATAAACTTGCCTTTACACAAGTTTAAGAAAACCATTAAAAAAATGCTCCTGAAAAAAGCTAATTATACCTACTGTCGAAGATTATATTATAAATGATAAAAGCGCATGGATTTGACTCGCTCCAGCAATGCTTGCGTATTACATATTATGTATCTTTAGATTAATGCAATTGTAAATATACTATTATTTTTTCAAAAGAGCAACCACCGAGTTTCTTGTTGGTTCTTCTCGGTAGGAACGGCATTCCGAACCAGTGGTAGATTCATTCGACTATTCATAAGCACTTGTAAAAAGTCTGTTTGAATAAAAAACATTTGAATTTGAATAAGACCAGTGTTTGTGTATAATTTCAGTTACATGGGCTACGCATCCGCGCCCGGCGACAATGGTCACTACTTCCTCCAGACCGGCCTCGAGCACCCCTACGGGCTGGGGTTGAACGGTACCAAGTATACAAACAGCGACGGCATCCTGAAGAACGCCGTCAACTTTGTCGGATAGTGTTCATTGCGAACAAATAGTTAGCTGTTGTAATAGTACGGTCTATCTAAGTGTACTAATATTATGAGGTAAAGTTTGTGAGTTTGTGACGTTGTACTTAGGGGTAATCTCTGGATCTACTGAACCGATTTTGAAAATTCTGGTTTCAATAAAAAGCCACATTATTTGTGAGTGTCATAGGCTATATATATTAACCCGAAAAATTAGGGAGTAATTTAAAAAACTTATTTCACGCGGACGAAGTCGCGGGCATCTGCTAGTTTGTTATAATTTTTCTTTTAGTAATTTACATGCGCACCCTGTCATCATGCAACAAATCTGCTTTCTTATAGGTTTTATGATATATCTGTTAGCCAATGATCTTTTATATATAACTTGTTAGCTGCCATTATGTTCTGTAAATTATGACACCCATTTCATAAACAGGAACAACTATTTATTTTATATAATATAAAAGATTGTTACATATATTTTTACTGTCTGGTTGTTAAATAAAAGCCGTTTGATTTAAAACAAAGCATTTTTTATTTGTAATATCTGTTACGTCATAACGTCGTTATATATCAAATAATACGGAGCGGGGGACTCTAGAAAAATAAACATCTTCAATAAATACAAAAACACGACCACTTGTGTACACTCGAGCTATAATCAACATTTTTCGGTAATGATTCTTTTAATTACACTTTACTAACACTACCACTACAGGCCATTAATTTCCCACTGCTGGGCACAGGCCTCCACTCTCATAGAAGAGAGGGTATTAGAGCTTAGACCCACCACGCTGCTCCAATGCGGGTATACTTTACTAGCCAGTAGTAAAATATTAATATCATTGTTACTAGCGCGAATTCGTATACGTACAATTGCTAATTCCCATAAGATTAAGGGTCCCCCCATTCCGGCCCCTTTTGCAATTATTGTAATCCCATGTAATCATAATATTTTTGGAATTGTTTCATTTGCAATACAACCGTTGCCAAGACAACGGCATAAGTAGAGTAGTTACCGAATAATTGTTTAAAATCGATTACTTTTATCGAAATTAACGATAAATCATAATATCCATTTAAAATTGTACGTTTAAATGAATATTAATATTGAAAAATGGTAATTTCACCTCGAATGTACTCAAACCGATTCCGGAATATGAAAAAGGAATGTTAACATTTTAAAATAAGTATTTTGTAATGACTTGGTATTAAGGTATTAGGTACATTTTTTTAAAATTCGCATCCTTTTCTCATATTCAAGAATTTGACAATAATTAAATAAAATTACGAACTTTTAATAAGAGAAACTAAGAGAAACGCTACAATTACACTCTGATTCTCAATCAGCGTTAACATTATAAACTTATCGTAATACAAAATCCGTTACGTCTAGTGTACCAAATAATATATTAATTAATTATAATAATATACTTATTATTGTAATAATAATTGTACAAAATCAGTGTTTCGTCGTTAATGAGTCTGTGGGCGAATCACAGACTAAAGGAAAATGATAGTCAGGAAAAAGACCGGCAAAAACTGAAGCCAAGTTTTATACCTATTTATTTTATATTCAAAGTCTAAACGTAATACGTATAACAGCTTTGTCAATCGTTACCCTGAACCTCTGAACGCTAAATAGCTTGATGGTAAGACCGGGTAGGTTAATTAGACAAAAACTATGTTTGCGCATAAGACGCATATAATTAACCACAATATATTGAAGACATTATTTCCTCCTGACCATCTTTTTTCACTAGTCTGTCGCGGAAAATAAAGGAAAACTTGATTTCAAAAAATATATTCATTTTATGCAAAATCTACCATAAAATTGAGCTCAAACTACTGGTTTCTATATAACCATTTAATACCTGTATAGTGTCGATATATATTTTTAAATTAACGTTACTTTACCTTTCGATGAAATATTGAATTGCATATTATAAAATGACAAAGAATTAATAATGTACTTAAAGTTTGCATATATTTGTGCTACTGTTTATCCAAGTATATAAATATGTTAAGGGGTTAAAATATTGTTTATTTTAAAAATTATGTTTTAAGTTAAATAAATACTTAATCACGTTATATAAATAAAATGCTTAAATAAGTACTGCTTTGACATGAAAATATGTGAACACACGTAAAACTAAGCCAAATATTCGCCCACAGAGAAAAATAAAACAATCGGCTTATAAGAAACGATAATTAATATAAAATTAAGATTTAAGGTCGATGACAAGGGTCTGCCCGCGAAATTCAAATTTAATTTGGTTTTTCACAATTTGTAAACTAATACGACAAAGTAGGCTTATGGCATTCAAATTGCGAGCGTAGGAATATCATCTTCACAGGTTTATATAAAAATCTTTACTTGAAAGTGTCCAGTTTAAGAAATTAGTCAAAATAATGAGTTTGACGTGAGTTACTCACAAATTAGTCATTAATTTGACTAATTTCTTAAACTGGGCACTTTCAAGTAAAGATTTTTATATAAACCTGTGAAGATGATATTCCTACGCTCGCAATTTGAATGCCATAAGCCTACTTTGTCGTATTAGTTTACAAATTGTGAAAAACCAAATTAAATTTGAATTTCGCGGGCAGACCCTTGTCATGCACCTTAAAGTAAAAAAATGATAGAAAAATCTATTTTTAATCTAAATTGTGAAATACACCAGGTATTTTGGAATGTCCGGTCGTTTCATATAAAAAATGGTGATGTGATGAATTTGAATTTAATTTTAACTTCATTATTGTACGAATAATATATTTAAATGGAATAAACTCGATGTTTAGCCATTTTACTCGTGCGGAAAACTCCGAATTATATTGTGGGTAAGAATGCGGCATTATAGCGTTATGGATGGTAATTTCAAACTTAGAATAAGTCGGACTTTCTATCAAGTTGTGACGTCACATCTGGAAATATATTTTCTATCATGTTGTGACGTCACATCTGGAAATATTTTTTATAAAAGTGTAGTACGTACCAATACTTAGGTAATTAAATTTAAAAAAAAATAGAAAGTACTTCCCTTTCAAACAGTATTTAAAGTTTAACCACTGACATAAGACTATTCTAAGTTCGAACGCGTTGTACCTAGGTGGAATCGAATTTGATTGTATATGCACATTATAAAAGAAGATATTCGTACAATAACAAAATTAGCGTTGTGCTCGTGAAATCAGTACGAAATGCTCCTCTGGCCTTATCATTACACCGCTAAGGACACTAAACATCGACCGTGTAAGCCATTTCTCAGCTTCCAAACAAAACCACTAATATAACATGTCACTTACATTCCGCGTTACATTAATATAACACATATAATATCATCATCCGGTTATGTGTTCGCACTTTAAAGAAACAAATGTAAACGAGACTACATAATCCTACCAACAAACATAATTGGGTGAACCCACAGTGTCACTCGAGTGTCATTATGCCCGGACCGTACCGTCTACCTTTTTTCATTTAGTCTGAGCCACAATGTTATATTAGTAGGTTTGTTTTTTACATTTGCGCAAGCGACTTATCCAAAAGCCGTATAGTCGTTCCAGCTTAAAAAAATAAAAAATAAAAATACGGCACTAAACATTAAATACACATAGAATTACATTAAACCCTAAATAGCACCTAAATGGTGAGATATATTAGAATCAGCAGATTCTCGCGCGGGAATCGCAATAATCCGTGCACTTTTGTGGCAAACCACCTTCAATGTTTCAATCCTTTGCGGCTCGCTACCGTGTACAAGTTACCTCTGGCCATAGTCCACCACGCTGGCCGAGTGCCGATTGGCAGCTTCACATACCTCTCGGGCATGCAGGCTTCCTCGAGATGTTTTCATTCACATTTATAGCAAGTTATATTTAATGGCTTTAAGCAATAGCTCAGAAAAGTGCATGCCCGGAATCGAACCCCCGACCACCCGACCGACTAGACCGAGCTAGGCTATCACCGCTACTTCATCTGACAAAATTTCTAAAAGGAGAAACTAACTAACTGACAGTATTGTTCCCGCGCGAGAAAAGGCTCCATTATAGCAACACGTCATAAAATACTTTTTTTTTAACATTTTAGGTCCCGATTGCACTACAAACCGACTGAGTTGCCGCCAAATTACGTCAAACTTTTTAAACTCGACCGTTCCCGGATCAAAAATGAACAACTTCGATATTCCCCACTCTTGCAGAAGACCAAAAGTGATTCCAGAATTATAATGTAACATTATATAATTACGCGTCAAAAATTTGATATAACATTCTAACTGAATATTACAGATTTAAGGCGGAATCATACCAACTGATATATTATAACCATAATTTATTTGTGATACAAAGTACAAAACCCACTGACAAATTAATTGGAAATTTTGTTTTTCAAGTTTAAAAGTTTGACCTGTCAATCGAGTTATTTTTTTTAAAACGTCACTGTCATTTTAGATTTTAATTAGAGAGAGAGAAAGAGAAAAACATTAACTTTTAATCTAAATACGGTGGTTTTGCTCGTGTGACATGTTTTAAAGCTAACATCGAAACTTTAGAAGAATTACACACCCATAAGTCAAACGCGAGAATTTGAAAATAATGTAACTTTATATAACAAGTCTATTGATGCAATTTGATCTGTCTGCATGTATGATTCTTGTTATATAACATGTATAATGTCTATTGATAAAATGTTATGTAACAATAATTGTTATATATCATTTTAGTAGAAACGAACGCGTCCATATTTCCGCTATGGCAACTTTGACTCATCCTAAAAGCCCAGTAACGTATCGCTTAGCCTAAGCTTAATTAAAACCTCGTTTCAAGAAAGTCGGTTAAACTTTGAAAATGCTGCAGCTTACATTATTTTTACATTATCTGAATTGCATTTCTTAACGTTTAATATTTAATAATAATATTAATTAATAAACGGAAAGTGCGTTTTCGACACAACATCAATATAATATAAAAAAAATAATTTGACAATTATTATATTAACGTTATAATAACTTAATTATTAATATTCGCAGTAACGTCGCTTACACCTATCCATACGTATGTACTTCCATATACATACAAACATTATAAACAAGGGGGGATCCATCCGCCATCTTGCGACAAGCTAAACGATACGATTTGTCGTACGACCGCGTCGCACCGATTTAGAGTTCTTATATACACGATATCTTAGATAACGTTTTAATATACAATTTGATTTGTTTTACATTTATAACGCGGTGTCGCAACGACAAACCGTAATATACAAGAGCGGCTTACTTAACTTTAATTCATAAGCTGATTCATAATATATGGCATTGTTTGCGAAAGACTATTTGTAAGATTTCACAAAGAGAAATCACAAAATACGCCCATAACAGACACATTTATATATTTAACACGTACAACAAACGATTATTACGAGAAGTTTACGTCACTAAAGAAGAATCTGACCTTGAACCTGTGCAGAGGGCAATTTATCGACAGTGATTTTACCTTAGTAAAAAAAAAGCTCATGACGAGAGCATTAAACATGATACTGCTCTTCTATACCGCTTGGAAAATCAGAAAATTGACCGGTGAACCAATCGCGCGGCAGCAAATACCTCCGCTATTGGATATACAACGTACTGGTTTTTTTTTAAATATACAGGCTAACGTTACCACAAGTTCAAGATCAGTGCTTTTATTTCGCGCCAAATGTAAAATTATCCGCTAAAATTGTTATAGCTTTAGATTCAATTATTATGTTTGTCATAGGCATCGTCCCTATTTGTATGCGGTTGTGACTATATAAAACTGAGGGTAGTTTTCCGCGCATTAGTTGCAAGCACCTGGCATTAGCGTTGGGTGACGCGTTAGTTGCGAGCGCGGGAAGCAAGATGGCGGCTCGCGGGGCGCAGCCCTAGCCAGCTAGGGCTGCGTGCTCTGCTGCTGGATCTCTATCTTCTCTACTGTCATGTCGGGGTTCATCGCTGTGGCTTCCTGCAATTAACATAACATGACTTGTAATTTAAAAAAAAGATATTCCATTACAGGTTAGTCTATGAATTTCATATTTTTTTCCGAAATAGGCTTGCGTCTTGACGACAGTCAAGCTTAGTACAAAGCAATGATGAGGCCTAGGTGTGAACGCGCTTGTCTAGAAGAAGCCTATACGTTGCAGGAAACACGTGCGCTGGGAGGGTGTTCCACATCCTACTTTATATAAACAGGTAAGGTTTGGTACACCTAATATATAAACGCCGCCAAGCGATTTAGCGTTCCGGTACGATGCCGTGTTGAAACCGAAGGGGTATGGGTTTAATATAACTGCAATGCCCCTAACAGGTTAGCCCGCTACCATCTTAGACTGCATCATCACTTACCATCAGGTGAGATCGCAGTCAAGGGATAGCTTGTAGTGGATTAAAAAAACATATATATAAAGAATAGAGATCAGAGGAAATACCTCGGCGTACATATTAACAATCAACTTTATTCCCCATCAATTATTTTATCCACAAATGTAAATACAACAATATTATTATACTCTTCCCAAACTTCCTATGATATCCCCACTATGACTCCATAGATCGTCCTTCTCTATCTTTTTACTTATAATATATAAAAAAATTCTGGGATCCCAGCCGGCGACGACACCGGACCTAGGGGCCCGTAGCCCCCAAAGCAGGTCCTAGCCGACTTTAAGGCTGCCTCGCAATATATTTATAGTAATTTAATCTTCGTAAAACAGCACATTCATAATTACAAAAGAATATGCGATCTGCATGATAGGCAAACTAGAGGCCGCCATAAGCTCGTGACTCCATCGCTCCGCCTCAAGAAGGTACGAAGGTCGTTCGTGGGAATGAGCATTTTATTTTATAACAAAATTCTTAAATTTGCCATTACACAAGTTTAAGAAGTCCATTAAAATATGCTCCTGAAAAAGGCCTATTATACTGTTGAAGATTACGTAAATGACAAAGGAGCATGGATTTGACTCGCTCCAGCAATGCTAAGGACAGCTGTTACTTATGTATTTTACAAATTAATGAAATTGTAAATTATTATTATTTTTTCTTTCAAAAGAGCAACCGCCGAGTTTCTTGCTGGTTCTTCTCGGTAGGAATGGCATTCCGAACCAGTTATCTACAACTGGACGATTCAAAAATACTTGTAAAAGTTTATTTAAATAAAAATTATTTGTATTTGCAAGCTATTCACCGGAGTACAATGTTACCCCGCGCCCCGCCCAGGCCTCGAACACAGTAACCAACCACAACCAGTATGGAAACTACCTGGAAACGTTCGAAACAACCTCACTTACACAAACGTGCGCATCTCTCTCATCTCGAAGCCTCACCCCCGCTTGGCCGGGGTGGGTGAGGGCGGCGGGTGAGGGGGTATAGACACAGACACACACACACACACACAGCGGGCACGCACCTGTATGGCCTCTGCGAGCGCGCGGTCGTGGTCGATGGGGTCCCCGTCCGACTGTATGGTGATTTTCTGCTCGACGCGCGTCTCCACCACGCCGTTGCGCTCCGTCTTGTACTGTAACGATACCACATTATTGGGTAGGAGCAGCAATTGCTTTGCGGAACTCCACGATAATCAAGGAACAAGAAACTTAATTCGGAGATGTTGACCCGACAATGGACGATTTTACAGATTTAGATTAAGCGTTCCGGTGCGATGCCGTGTAGAAATCGACTAGAAGTATGGGTTTAATTTGTATTTTTTATTTTTTATCCACTACTGGTTAACCCTTGACAACGATCTACACCTGATGGTAAGTGATGATGCAGTCTAAGATGGTAGCGGGCTAACATGTTAGGGGCATGGCAGTTATATTAAATGATTCTCCCTATTCGGTTTCTACACGACATCGTGCCGAAACGCTAAATCGCTTGGCGGTGGTAACTAGCCACGACCGAAGCCTCCCACCAGGCATAACTGGTGGGAGGCTAAGGAAGTGACCGACTGATTGATCTATAGACACACAGCTCAAGCAACCGGACGGGTCGAGCTGAAATTTGGCATACAGATTTTTTATGACGTAAGTATCCGCTAAGAAAGGATTTTTGAAAATTCAACCCCAAAGGGGGTAAAATACAATTTTGAAATTTGTACATAATCTAACTTAACGCGTAATCGCGTAACGCGAGCGAAGCTGCGGACAAAAGATAGTAGTCATACTAATATTATAAATGCGAATATGTGTTTTTGTTGGTTAATTGGTTTGTCCTTCGATCACACCGCAACAGAGCACTGGATCGACGTGATATTTGGCATGGGGATAGTTGAGGACCTGGAGAGTGACAGGCTACTTTTTTCCCGGAAAATTGAGGAGTTCCCGTGGAAACATGTTCTTATATACAACTGCATGTCAAATGTTTGTCTGTAACACTGTTGTTGAATAAATGCATTTTGTTTATTCGGGAATTAAAAGACTTATTCCACGCGTTGGACGGACGTTTGAGTCGAAAGTTTCTCGAGTGGACACCGCGTCTTGGTAAACGGAACGTAGGGCGCCCCCCAGCGAGGTGGAGCGATGATATCCGGAGGGTGGCTGGCACCGACTGGATGCGAAAAGCCGAGGAAAGAACACGTTGGCGCTACTTGAAAGAGGCCTGTGTCCAGTAACGTGCAGTTTATAGAGGCATAAAAGCACTGCTTACCCCAATAGGAATACTTCAATGCTCATTTTTCATCGTGACAGTCAGAAAATAGGTATTCTGACTAATGCCTACCCTAGCTTCAAACCCTGTGCACGCTACTGCCTATGTCCACCAGTGGATGCACAACGGCTGATGATGTATGATGATTCCACTCGTACGAAGCTGCGGTCATCAGCTAGTGTGTTTCGGACTCACCGTGATGGTCTCGACGGTGCGCGTCTTGGAGCTGATGGTCTGCGAGGAGACAACCTCCCCGTCCGGCCCCGCGCTCTCCTCCTCCGACACTTGCGGGCCGGCGCTCATCTGTGCGGAAACAAACACATTACATTAAAAAAAATGGCAGTCATAACGACGATAGAAATGAAAACAATTTAAAAATATTTCAAATATAAACCTAAAAACTAAGGCATTAAAGTTTAATTACGAATGTACTATATTTATACTTAAGACCTGTTGTCTTAAGAAGAACGGTGTCCACAAATGTGTACCACATTTTTACCCCCTACCAAAAAGTGCACAACTCTCATCTTTTATCTAGTGAACGGACCAATGAATATCGACAGTTTTTATATTGTTCATAGAGGTACTACGGATATCATAATATAAGCTTTATTTGTTCATTTTTGGTAACAATAACTCGTCTTTGAGCGACGATAAGTAGTCAGTTGCCAGCCGCATGCGGGCAGACCGTCATTATTTCCACCAGAGGAGATCCCTACACGCACCAAATACTGAATCAGCCTTCCTAGGAATAGTTACCAAAAGTACGGCTATCTCCTATAATATTTCAAGATATCAGAACCCCAGAACATTGTTAAGTACGTTTATACCTATCGATAAATGTATACAAAGTGAGACCAACCCTCGCGGCGGCTCCGTGTATCACGCTGCCGAGGGGCGCGTTGCCCATCGCCGTCGTCGTGGTGGTGGTCTTGTACGAGCCCGGCTCCTAAAACACGACACCAAACATTTTACTCTCCCTTCATGAAGAAATTGTATTGGGATTAATAAACGGAGGATCTTCTAAAAGACGTGAAATACCTGTTAAACTTATGTTCCGTAGCAATTTAAAAAAATCTTTAAAATTGAATGTCGAATTTTAATAACGTGTCAAGCAAGTATTTTATATTATCAAACATCCTATACTAAAAGCGCGTTTTGACGTTTGAAAAAGTAGCTGATTTCACTAGTTATCAAATACTCCATATTGCGCTCGCGTCCAAAGGGTTTGTTCCCCAGAAAATTAAGGAATTCTCAGTTCTCAGGGATTTTTAAGAACCGAAATCCAAATGGACGGAGTCGCATCATCAATATCATCATCTAGTTTTGAATATCTAATCAATTTATTTTACTAATGAAAAAGTAGGTGAATTCACGATGTCTATTATGGTCTATTAACCACATTTTATGGGAATAGTAAAGAAAAATAAAGGTTTATTTTCTTCTTATCGGTTAAAGTGGTTTAAATTGCACATCTAGTTGCGAAATCACCTTTCAGAACATTTAATTCAGCAATAAACTTAACAATTAAGGACACTGCTCTATATAGAACTGCGTAGATACTAGATAGAGTTTCATAGAATGTTGCGAATTAACTGATAAAATTCGAATAAAACATACAAACCTCAATAGAAACTTTCAAAAAATGTTTAAACCTTATAAACTTTAAATTTAAATTGAATGAATAAGATGTACTCAATTAAGTCCAAAGTAACATCACAAACATAACAAAATGAACTATTCACACTCTCCTTTCATGCAGGAATATAAACTAAACATGCTTTTGTGCAATGCATTAATGAACGTACGGAAGTGACGCCCGTTTAGCTAAATAGGTGAGTTTACGCACAGCAATAACCTATTTAGTTGCAGTGTAAAGTTCTAAAATTAAACTGATAGATGTACGAAACTCCAAAAAATTTGTTAAACTATATTTTAATAAACGTGTTCGTAGGAAATAACTGATATTTCAGTTTTTTGTAAACAATTATCCCGCCATCTTTGATTTGAAATCCATTACTAATAAGTATTATAAATGCAAAAGTGTTTCTGTTTGTTTATTTTGCAGCTGGACCGATCTTGACAGCATGGAGATAGCTTGTTGCATCCTCGGGGCGGACACAGTATGGATTTTATCCCGCATAATGAAAGTTTCCAAAAACAAATCTTTGCGGACAAATTCGCGGGCCTCATCTAGCTGGACACAGTTTGAATAAATATAATAAAAAAAGCAAGCAAGTAAAATATGTAGGTGTTGCAACACTACAATCACTGCTCGTCTTAAAATACTATGCTATTTTTAATTTAAATGTGTAAATAGAAGCAGACTTATTCAAATGGGGTACAAATATTGTGAACTCTGATAGTTGTATCGTGCCAAAACTAAGATCCAAGACACTTTTAACTTCAGTGCATATTATAATATTATTTTGATTCCAGTTAATCAATAATTAACATGGACATGATCATTCTTACATTACCCACTACTCTCGCTGTTATCACTGCTATCGTGAACAAATCAATACGGTCTGCGAAATTTCCCTCACTCTGGAAAACAGCCTTAGTTTTACCTTTACCAAAAATTAACAACCCTTTGGACTTTAAAGATCTACGGCCAATTAGTATTCTTCCGTACATTTCTAAGATTCTTGAAAAGGTAATCTACATTCTACAACCAAGTCATTAGGTATTGTGGGACTAACAATATTGTACCATACTTTCAATCAGGATTCAGGAAACATCGTAGTACAGCTTCCGCTCTTTCAGATGTAATTGATAATATACTCACCTTTCAGGATTCGGGTAAGCGTACTATTCTTGCGTTGTTAGATTTTTCCCGGGCGTTTGACTCAATAAGCATAAAACTACTGCTTGCTAAACTTTCGTACTATGGTTTTTCCTCAAATACAGTTCAGTGGTTCTCTAGTTACCTTCAGGATAGGATGCAACAAGTAGTTGTACGCAAAAATGATGGAAAGGATTTAATATCTTCACTAAAGCCTGTTAACAGAGGCGTCCCTCAGGGCTCCATTCTGGGACCTCTGTTATTTATTTTGTATTCGGCTGACATAATAAACTGTATTGAAAACTGTCAGTATCATCTGTACGCTGACGACCTTCAAATTTATATACCTGTCCATCATCAGGATGTAAGTAATGCAGTTAACCAGATGAACATAGTCCTTAACAACATTTCACAGTGGTGTCAACAAAATGCTCTCATTCTGAATCCCCTTAAGTCTAAATTTATGGTTTTGGGCACTAAGAAGCAAGTAAGCAAGATTCTTTCGCAGCAGCCAAAACTATGTATTGAGGGTGTCGAGATTGAACACGTCAATGAATCTCGTAATCTTGGCCTGCGTATGGATGAAAACTTACGCTTCGAGAACAATATAGTCGAGCTTGCCCGGAATTGCTTTTACCGATTAAAAGTACTATACAAGATTCGGCCTTACATTCATATTAACCTAAGAATTAAGCTTTGTGACACTTTAATTCTTTCAAAATTAAATTACTGTATTACGGTGTATGGTCCATGCCTACTAGGTAAATCGTGGCGATTACTTCAAAGGATACAAAATGCATGCGCACGTTTTTGTTTTACAATTCCACCAAGATCATACGTTATACCGTATTTAAATCAAAATAACTTGCTAAAAATGAAAAATAGGTATAATCTACTTTTAGGCACTTTATTGTTCGGCGTTATCAAATCTAAACAGCCGGAGTATCTGTACGAAAAGCTAGTTTGGCGGAAGCCTAGGCTTGGAGCTAGAACGATGATGCCCCCGCTTTTGATGCCACGCCACAGGTCTGCAGCATTTCGTGGTAGTTTTAAATATCTTGCCACGAAATGCTGGAACGACATACCGCCACCTTTTCGCGAAGTTAGTTCTAAATTCACTTTTAAAAAATTATATCGTGCGTATTTACTTGACACTCAAAAGTCTGAAAACTAGTTTGTGGCAATAAATTGTATGAGTTTTATTAATATTATTTTCTAATTTGGTATATTTTAAGCTGAGTAATAGTTAAGTTTTTACAAGTGTTTTTATTTTTTCTTTTATCAATTGTCTTACTATTATTATTATTTTTTATATATTTGCTATTTTGTATTACTTTATAATATTGCAGTCACCTGAACTTCCCTCGTTTTGGCCCTAACAGAATAACAGCGTTGTGGTTACTCTTTGTACCCACAACATCAAGCTGAGTTAGGACCCTTTTGTTGGCACGACACATTCTAGACGATAATTAAGTTAAGTTAGATTTTAAGTACTTTTATTTTTAAATGTTTACTATGTGTTGGTTCAACAAATAAATCATATTCTATTCTATTCTATTCTAATAACATTTTCAGACATGGGTTTTTTCTGGAAAAATGACATCTAATAAATAAAAGGAGTCTATCTTTAATTTTATCAGCTCAAAGCAAGGTCTAATCTTACATGTGTCTTCATAAAGTATACCCCCAACAAGAAGGGGCTTTAAGAAATTACAACGGAAAAAAAAAGTAATGGAGATCACTTCTTTACATGTTTAAAAATACATTTGCATGCCAAGAATGCATTCTTATTTGAAAACGTCCCTGAGGTAGCACACACACGCATATGCACAATGCAATTATTCTTATTTACCTGCTTAGTCTGGATTTGATGTAAAATCTTAGTCTGAAAAGTCTACCAGATTGTAATGATAAACAAAATCATAAACAGGTTTAAAAAAAACATTAAGTACTTACAGTGACGTAATAATGTCCTTCCCCACCATCCTCGAAGTCGATAGGCGTTCCGGAATCCCCGCTGCTGAGCGAACTCTCGGACCCTCGTCTAGTTAGCTGTGCCACGACATTTCCATGACATGGGGTGCGGTGATGAGTTCGTGGGGTAATGTTGTTATTCGATGGTGAAATGCCCAGTTACGGCGAAAAAATGTATGATTAATTTACTCATAAAACGCCCAGAACGGCGATAGAAAAATATTTGGTCGAATAATGTTGTAATTGTTGTTTAGGTTAGCATGTAATGAAACAATGTCGTGTTTTCACCAATGTCGTAAATTTCATAATCATGTGTGTCAGATGTAATGTTACCACAGATGGGCGGTCGTTTCGTGGGCCAATCGATGTTCACACCATGCGTAATGCGTTAGGTATCGTCCATGTAGGAAGGAGAGAGAAAAAAAAACAAATTAGAACATAACCAGACATGCATAATAATAATTATGGCGGCTTTTTCAACGTATATTACGTAAGGAAATCGTTTTTTTAAATCAGACTGTGTTATGAAAAATTTCAATCATCTATCGGTGATTTTATTTTTCAATGTTTTAAATAATGTTCATATGGTGATTTTATTTTTCAATGAATAATGTTCATACATTGGAAAGTTACAAAAGAGCTATAGAAATTGCAAAACTTAAAGGAAGACGAGAAATTAGGGTGTGCAAATTCATTCATAAAGAAAAGAGAGCATAATAATATTTTTCACAAATTAAAAGGCTATAGATATTATTAAAGTTGATAAAATATAGCTTGATACCTGTGACAGATGTCATCCAAATGACGCCTATGAAGTTCAGTATTATGTGATCGTAAAAATGTATGCGAAAAATGTCATACTTTATTGGTTTCTGCACATTAATAGTGACGTTCCTTTTTTTATCGTAACCAAAGTATATTTTATGGGCACTACAAATACGTTGAATCGGAATAAGTTATTACTTTTTAAATTAAAAAATCTAGTTATTAATATTTTATTCATATTATTTTTTGGGTAATTGAAAAAATAATAGCAATTTAAATACATTTTTGGAAATAATTAAATACATTTATCCCTTTTGTTTGATTTCGTTATAACAAGTAGTTATAAATTATTATCCTAGTATAGTATCAATGAAAACATAATATAGTAACAATAAAATCGACAATTGTAGCTAGTACCTACCAATAATATCGATAATATTATGATGGATTTTCAACATTGCCCTAGCCCTATCTATGCCATTCTGACAGCTGTCACAGGTATCAAACTATATTTTACCAACCGTAAGTAATAATGTTTTTTCATCCTAAATTTGATAGTCATAGAATCGTTATATCATATTTATTGTCTTCCTGGCACACTCATCAATTTATTTTGACGATATTCTTTGAAACAATGTTAAATTGTTTTCTTTCTTGAATTACTTTATCTTCGTTTAGTTTACTATCTCGTAAGAACTAAAAATAATCATGTAACATAGAATATTTCTTACACATATCCACTGCAGCGGAGCGGCGCTCACAGACATCTAGACTGATATTATAAAATGCGAAAGTTTGGGTGATGGATGTTACTCAATCACGCCCGAACGGCTAAACGGATCTGGATGTTTGGCACAGAGATAGATTATAGTCTGAAATAACACATAGGTTTTTGACCTCCGTGGCGCAGTGTGTAGCGCTGTTGCCTTAACGTGCGGAGGTCCTGGGTTCGATCCCCGGCAGGGTCAATTTGGGAATTTATAATTTCTGAATTTTCCCTGCTCTGGCCTGGTGGGAGGCTTCGGCCGTGGCTAGTTACCACCCTACCGGCAAAGACGTGCCGCCAAGCGATTTAGCGTTCCGGTACGATGTCGTGTAGAAACCGAAGGGGTATGGGTTTAATATAACTGCCATGCCTCTAACAGGTTAGCCCACTACCATCTTAGACTGCATCATCACTTACCATCAGGTGAGATCGCAGTCAAGGGCTAGCTTGTAGTGGATTAAAAAAAAGGTTTCTTTTTATCCCGGAAAATTAAAGAGATCGTCCACGCAGGCGAAGTCGCGGGCATCAGCTAGTCAAATAATAAAGATCAGTCTATGGAACTTTATCTCCGCTCCACTCCGCTACAGTTGACAGTCACTCAGTATAATCCAAAGCTTGGCTGCACTTTCTGATAAGCGCATTCGCTGGTATATCGTAACATTAGCGTGAAAAAGCGGCCACACGAAAGCAAAGAAAAAAAACAAAAATCAAAACAAAAAATAAAGGGGTAAATATTATCATCATCAAAAACAGAAAATAATATAATCAAACCAAGAACGTGCCAATGGGGGTGACGTTGTATCAGTACGCTTCACGAAAGTTGGAAATACCAATCGGCCTTATATGCATTTTTGACAGTCAGAATTGGAAATGAAAGGTTTTATTATAGGCCGACCGTTTAACTCGCGTATCGCCTGCGCGGTAAGAAGGGAGCGGGGGCGGGTAACGCTACACACGGAGTCAATAATCCAAAGATTTATCTCGAGATAGACATTGTTGGTAAAGAATAAAATAATAAGTATCACCCACCCATCCGCTAACATCTCCCCCCGCTCCCTTCTTACCGCGCAGGCGATACGCAAGTTAAACGGTCGGCCTATAGGATATTAGGACTTTACCACCGCGCCGGTTCGGAATTCTACTACGAAAAAGCAAAATGACGTCATCAGATCTCCTTGACTCTATCGATAGCGTGGAAGATATCCAATATCTTTTTTTGGCACTGTTTTTGGGATTCTCTGGTAATCAATTAGTATTCTAGTCTAGTCCGTCTGTGTGTCTGGGTATCACACCCATTATAAAATCAACTATACGAGGTGTTTAGTTGGAATTTAGTACAGCTTAAGAATTCTATTACCGCTTTATAGAGACGTATTCAAATTTTCAGAGTAGGTACTTCCCGAACATAAAATGCAAGGGCCGAAAGTTTTTTGGCTATTTCGAGTGACATCTCTTTGAATTTTTTGAATCATTATGAGGTTGATTGTGTTTCGAGTTTCGACGCTGGATTTCTATCAAACGTTGGTGAGGTTTTGGAACGTTGTAAATTTTCCCAAATCCCATAATCTTTTATATTATATAAACTAGAGAGGCTTACCATACAAAATGATAAATGGTATAAAACTGAGTATTTTCAAGTTTCGTGTCGCGTACTGCAATATGTCGCAAGTGTGTTGTGTACCTTGTCGCCAGTTGTGACAGTCGTCTTGACCTCCTGTGTTAACACGCGCTGCTCCTGCCTCGTGGCCGATGACGTCAGAGTGTGGGCTACCGTCTTCTCCTCCATCTGTTGGGTCTTCGCCTTGGTATCGAGGTCGTGGTGGGTCGTCGCCGTACGAGTGGTCACAGCCCTCGCTGTCACGTAAGGGCTCTTCCCCTCCAGCGGCTCTACACTTTCCGCCTACGGTTAGGGTTAGACTAACATGCAATCAACTATGTATGTACATGTACACGACTAGAGTACTGACAATGATGTTACTAGAAGCACTCAAGCTATTACTAAAACAAATTAATAAAAAAAATACTAATTATCGGAACCAAAACAAAAACTAAATCGAAAATTATTTGAAAAAATTTATGAAAAACTAGACAAGAAAGGGACGTGTAGATAAATGTGCCATTTAGCTACTGATTATGTGGAAGTGCTTTTGTTACATATAGATGTAGTTAAGTTCTGCAGATCCGTTTCCTGTCTATCTTTTTCTTTTAGTCGATTAAAAAAAAGTAACAAAACGACATTTAAAAAGGGGTGGTTCCATCGCCCGTTACTGGAAATGTAGGTAGAGAATGAAACGAACCTTGTTGGTGTGTGTGGAAAACGTCACCTCCCCGGTGCCGAGGTTCTCGACTTCTTGTTCCACGTTGTGGGTGACTCCCTCATCGTTTTTGGTGAGCAGTTGCTTTGTCGTCGTTTTGACCACCACCGGCGGGGTGGGGGTTTTCTTAGATCGCTGCGAAATGGGGATCTTGGATTGGGGAGTTGAAGGGGACACGACGTATCCTTGGTGTTTGATGTGCTCAGACGTCGTGAACTCGGTGAAAGTTTTCGGCTCGTCGCCGCGCGCTGGGCTCTCGTCTTTTCCGAAGGTCGAAAATTTGTGCGTGTTTACTGTCTGGATATCTATATTCGCGGGTAAATCGTGAGTTTCCTTTTCAATAGTGTAGTTCCCGCTCTTATCTTCAAAGTGCGACGGATCGATTTGAGAGTAGTGCAGTATCAATTGACCTGTAACCGGGTCTCTTACGGCTGTGCTCGGGTCTATGTCCCCTGTATCAGGATCGATGTCGCCATACTCAGTCTTTATTCTTCCTGTAACAGGGTCTATTTTGCCTGATAGCGTCATTGTTTGTGTGACAGTTGTTCGCGCGCCTTTAAGTCTAGGATCGTCTGGATCCACATCGATGGTTTCGCCTGTAATTGGGTCGATAATTTGGTACACGTACACCGTCTTCGTCGTTATAATCCTGCCCGTAGTTTCATCGATTGTGCATTCTTTCGGATCGAGTTCCTTAACGCGACCTTTCTCATCCTTCTGTGTTATAATGTAAATCCTGATGATAATGAGTTTGCCTGTTCGCGGATCTATCCTGCCGACTTTAGTGTAAATTTCGCCGCTGCCCGGGTCGACTTGGGAAGCGGAGTAGAGAGGTTCATTAGCGTCATCAACTTCGCCTGTAGCTGTATAGATTTGGCCGTTAACCGGATCGACTTTAATAAGAGCTTTGTCAACATCGTTCGCTCTGGTGATATTTCCAGTTTTAGGGTCATACCGACCGTATACTGTTATTATGTATCCTGTAACGGGGTCGATTTGTCCAGCTGTGTATAGAGTTTCTCCTGTCTTTGGGTCTTTCGGTCCAGCGATCCAAATCTGGCTGGTCTTCGGGTCAACTTTGACATTCTTCGGGTCATTCGCAACAATTTGCTTGCCAGAAACTGGATCTACTTTTGTTTGAATTATTCTCAGACACATAAGTCTGCCAATGTCCTTGTCAGGTTTACCAGATTTTGGATTAACTTGTCCGCTGCGTAACAGGAACTGTCCGGTAGTAGGGTCAACTTTAAGTTCTTTACTTTCAAATCGGCCTGTCTTGGGATCGTTGTACGTGACTGTGCCTTTAATAAGATCTATCTGACCGTATTTAGTATCGATTTTGTTGTTGTGAGGATTGAGCTGGCCAGTACTGCTTTCGATAAGCGAATTTTTCGGTTCAATTATACCCTTCTTGGTGTCATATTTACCAACAAACGTTGTTACTTCGACTACTGGATCGATATGACTACCGACTACTAGCACTTGTCCAAGTTTGGGATCAAACTTTCCAGTCTTAGGATCAACAACACCAGTCACAGTTATCTGACCATTATTCTCGTCAATTTGAATAGGTTTAGTATCTTGCGCTCCATATGTATCTGTCACGAATATGACACCATTGGACGGATCGATAACACCATATTTTGTTGAAATGTTTCCCGTATCCGCGTCCACTTTACCTTTAGTATGTTCCACAAAGCCGTCTTCGATATTAACTCTGCCGGTTCTTGGATCTACTGGGCCAGTTATAGTCGTAATTTCTACTATTGGGTCATCTTGTTTGGCGATGCTCACGATCATGCCCATATTTGCATCTATTTTGCCTGTCTTAGGGTCGAGAGCTCCTGAATTGATAAAGATTTGTCCAGTTTCATTGAGCACCAATCCATCTTTAGTAAGTCTCTGGCCGGTAGAATCTGTAATGGCAATACTTCCTTTGTTGGAATCAATGACACCATATTTAGTTTCTACGAGACCGTTCGGGTCGAGGACTCCAGTTAGGTGTTCTACTTCAGCAGTATGGAAATCTGGCTTCTTAGTCTTCGGGTCGAGTCTCGTAAAGATAACCATTATTTTCACAATTTTCTTCCTTGGCGGTTCTGGCGGCGCTGTCAACGGTTTCGAGGGCGCCGCAGGTCTAACCGATGTAATGGGTGATGCTCTTTGTAACTGGCTTGTGATGGGCGATGATGTGTGAACTGGCGAATGCAAGGGTGTTTGTACTGGCGTTTGTGTGGGGGTCTTTACGGGTGAAGGAATACTTCTAGCGGGCGAAATACTTATCCTCTGAGGCACTGGCGGCTTAGACAGTACATTCTGCTTATCAACAATCAACAACTGTTGAGCGAATGAGGGGTCAACTTTGCCTGTCTTTGGATCAGTAACAGATGAAGTCACAATAATATTGCCCGTCTTTGGATCGATTTCTGCTTGTTTCAATTGCTGTTTTCCAGTAACAGGATCTTTGTAAAGAATCTGTCCAGATTTGGGATCAATGATTCCGAAGTCTGTGTGTATTTTTCCGTCTTCAAAACTAACGTAGCCCTTCGAAGCGTCAATACTTCCAGTGCCAGCATCGACAGTTTTTGTTTTAGGATCGTACTTGCTAGTTATGATAACAAGACGCACTTCACCTTTAGAATGTGGTTTGGAATGTGCAACGACAGGTTTGTTAACGATGCTGTACTGTTGTGCTAAAGTAGGATCGACTTTCCCTGTCTTTGGGTCAATCACCTGGCTTGTAATTAGCATATGTCCAGTAGCGGGATCGACTTGAGACTTCTTAACATCTTTCTTACCAGTTTTAGGATCAGTAATGACAATTTCTCCTGTCGCTGTATCAACAGTACCGAATTCTGTATGGATTTTACCATCGGGGCCGACTGTTCCACTAATAGTATCGACGTGACCTTGACTTGGGTCGATTTTCTTTGTTCTGGGATCGTATTTTGTCGTTATGATAACGAGGTGTACTTCTCTTTCAACAGGTTTGCCATCTTTATCGACAATTATGACTTGTTGTGCGAGCGATGAATCAACCTTTCCAGTTTTTGGATCAACGATTCCAGAGGTAAGGATTAGGTGACCTGTCTTAGGATCAGCAACTGCATTCTTGACTTCGAGGTTTCCAGATGTGGGATCAACCTGTTCAATTTTGCCCGTTCTCGGATCTATTATACCGAAGTTAGAATGTATCCTGCCATCAGGAGCGATAATGGCGCGCGAAGTTTCAACATGGCCATTGGCATTATCCAATCTCTTATATTTCGTATCGTATTTGCTTGTAATAATCACAAGCTGTATTTCCTTTCCTGGGACAGACCCAAACGTGTCTTTGGGCTTATTAACCACTGTATACTGTTGTCCCAAAGTTGGGTCAACTAACCTGGTGTTGGGATCAATGACACCAGAAGTAAGAAGCATATTACCTGTTTTGGAATCTACAGTAGCTTTTTTAACTTCCTGTTTGCCGGTGACTGGATCTGTTGTTGTTATTTGACCCGTAGTTGGGTCAAAAACGCCCAGTTCTGTATGAATTCTGTCATCGTCATCAAGTTTTCCTTGTATTGAATTAATATGCGCATTCGATAGATCAAGCTTTTTGTTTTTAGGGTCATACTTAGACGTAACAATGACCAGGTTGACGAGTCTCTCAGGAATTCCTTTCGGAGCGTCTTTATCAATAATAGTTATTTGCTGTGCAAGGGATGAATCAACCTTTGCAGTTTTCGGGTCAACGATTCCAGAGGTGAGGATAAGGTGACCTGTCTTAGGATCAGCAACTGCATTCTTGACTCCAAGATTCCCAGTTGTGGGATCAACCTGTTCAATTTTGCCTGATCTCGGATCTATTGTACCGAAGTTAGAATGTATCCTGCCATCAGGAGCAACAATGCCGCGCGAAGTTTCAACATGACCATTGGGATTATCCAACCTCTTATATTTCGTATCGTATTTGCTTGTAATAATTACAAGTTGAACTTCCTTCCCTGGAACAGCCCCGAACGTGTCCTTGGGCTTATTAACCACTGTATACTGTTGTCCCAACGTTGGGTCAACTAACCTTGTATTGGGATCAATGACACCAGAAGTTAGAAGCATATTACCTGTTTTGGAATCTACAGTAGCTTTTTTAACTTCCTGTTTGCCGGTGACTGGATCTGTTGTTGTTATTTGACCCGTAGCTGGGTCAATGACGCCCAGTTCTGTATGAACTCTGTCATCGTCGTCAAGTTTTCCTTGTATTGAATTAATATGCGCATTCGATAGATCAAGCTTTTTGTTTTTAGGGTCATACTTAGACGTAACAATGACCAGGTTGACAAGTCTCTCAGGAATTCCTTTCGGAACGTCTTTATCAACAACGGCTAATTGTTGTGCAAGGGATGAATCAGCTTTGCCCGTCTTTGGATCAATGACTCCAGACGTAAGAAGGAAAGTTCCAGATTTATTATCAAGTGCAGCCTGTTTAGATTCTCTTTTTCCTGTCTTAGAATCCGTATAGTATATTTTTCCATTGTTGGGATCTAATATTCCGAAATTGGAGTGAACTTTTCCATCTTTATCGCTAACAATACCTACGGATGTCTCAACAAAACCGTTGGGATTATCCATTTTTTTATTTTTTGCATCATATTTTCCAGTAATAGCAACGACTTGTACTTCCTTTCCTGGTAGCGCGGCGAAAGTAGATGTAGGTTTATCTACTATACTGTATTGTTGTCCCAGTGTTGTATCAAGTTTGTCGGTCCGTGGATCAATAACCCCTGACAACAGTAGAATATTTCCAGTCTTCGGGTCAACTTGAGCTTGTTTAACTTCTTGTTTGCCCGTCTTAGGGTCGGTAACCTGTATATCCCCGGTTCTCGGATCAATAATACCGTATTCGGTGTAGATTTTGCCGTCAGCACCGCTTAGCACTCCCTTAATAGAATCTACATGAGCAAAGGAGGGATCAAGCTTCTTATTTTTCAAGTCGTATTTGCTCGTGATAACAACCAATCTTACTTCTCTGTTAGCTTTTGTGGCATCTTTTTCTACAATACTGTATTGCTGTCCCAACGAAGAGTCAACTTTTCCCGATTTGGGATCGAGTACTCCAGTCGAAACCAGAAGGTTACCAGTCTTTTGATCCACATATGCTTGTTTGTGATCTTGTTTGCCCGTTTTAGGATCGATGTAATCAATTTTTCCTTTCTTCGGATCTATTAAACCGTAGTTAGAACTAACAGTACCATCTGCAGCGACAATGGCTTTAGAAACTTCAACATGTCCGTGTGACGCATCCAATTTCTTATGTTTGCCGTCATATTTTCCAGTGATAACCACTAAATCAACTTCTCGACCAGGCTTAGAACCAACTTTGTCTGCGGATTTTTCTACGAAGCAGTATTGTTGTGCCAACGTTGGATCCATTTTACCCGTCTTGGGATCAACAACACCTGACGTAAAAAGTATGTGTCCTGTTTTGTTATCTACGTGACCGCTCTTTACTTCTTGTTTTCCCGTTGCTGGATCAGTGAAGTTTATTTGACCTGATTTTGTGTTAATTATTTCTTTCTCCGTTTCTACCTTCCCATTGGCCTTATTTAGTGATCCTTTTATGACGAGAATAGTTCCATTGGCGTCGTCTAATTTCTTCGTTTTGGGGTTATAACGACCAGTTATGATGACGACTTGTATTTCACTATCAGCCTTAGCCACGACAGGGACTATAGCAGATGGTGCTTCGTGATGAGCTCTTTCGGCGTCTAATAACGCGAGGGTCGGGTCGATTAGATTAGACCTTGGAGTTTTGGCTTGTTCTTTCAAAGCGGCCGATTGTACGTAATCAATTCCCGGAGTTTTGAGTTTGCTAAAATCTTCCGGAGTTTTCCTCTTTTCCGCACTTTCAGCAACCTTTCTATCTTCTCCTGGAGCATAATTAAAAGCGAGACCAGCTTTTCTCGTTCCTGGACTTTGACTCTCATCCATACCTCTTTGTTTTTCATCAGAAATTGGTTCCTTTTCATAACTGAACGCGCCTTGGATGTAAGGCTTTCGCGTAGGGCTCTTCTCAGTGTCCGTGTATTCGTATGGCTTCGTAAAGCTCGGTTTCTCGTCTTTCACGGGGCTCATGTCGAGTGAAGTATCAGGATTTGAGCTTTCGTTTGAAGTATCGAGCACGGCGACCTTAACTTTTGGATCTTTGATTTTCTTATCTTTATCTTTTGGAGATTTATCTGGTTTGAATTTTGGAGATTTTTCTGCTTTATCTTTAGTCTTGGGGGATTTTTCCTTAGGAGACTTTTCTTCTTTAGGCGACTTCTCCTTTTTGCCTCCGAATAACGTAAAGCCTCCCTGTACGAGGTGGGATTTGGAAAGAAATAAAACATAAAATAAGAAAACAATCATACAAAAAATATACTACATCAGAAAATTTAATTACGTGAAGGCATCGCTCTAAAACAGCTTTTTGTATCTGTGACCGATTAACACTGAGTGCGAGCCGAAATTATAAAATGCATGCTTTGCTTCTAAAACGGATATTTACAAGTATTCGTATCACATGAACTCTACTATTCAGTGGCATTACATCAAAGAAAAGTATTGCCAATTTTGTCTACCATTCCCGAACATAAAAACATGTTTACAGAATTATGTACAGTGTTTTATACCTTCGACTTCTTGGGCGTCTCTACATTGTTGGTTAAACCAGGATCGCTGGTCGTGTCTGTACCTGTAAAATATATTTTATTAGGATTTATACTAACAGAAACAAAGTAAAACTGAAAATCTCAAAAAAATAATAGTTTGCCGTTAAGTTGTGCACTACGTGGTCTCAAAAAAGATAATTTAGGTTTTTTCTAATCCACCTAAATTGGCTTAGGTAGGTCGTAGCCACCGGCGAAGATGTACTGCCACGCTATTCAGCGTTCTGACACGATGTCTTGTAACAAAAAACCATTTCGTGCGAACCTTTGGCACGTTTCAATATTGACTGCATCGTTCAATTACACCATGTCAATTCACAGAAAGCTTACTATCAGCTATACTAAAAAGACTCGTCTGCACATATAAGTAAAAGGATAAACTGACTGACTGACATACAAACTGTACGGGAGCAGGTGATATGGCTCGACCGTAACAAAGGATGATATCATCCACCGAGCGGGTGTTGTGCTCGGGGACCACTGGTCCGACCGTTCATCGTTGGAGGTCGTATATAGGCGTAATTCAGAGAACGCTTCGTTAGCGTGAGTTAGGCTCTTCGTGTTCATCGTGCGCTACTAGTAATGCCATCTATTGGATTATGTGCGGACTGCGACCGCTACACAAACGTATCAACATCTTACATCACCTTGAAACATGCGATTTATTTATTGAACATAGGATATATATTTTTTTTATAAATTCGACACCACGAAGCCAGGTATGTTACAGGTTAGTGCAGAAAATGAAAAGCGAAGGCTGACAAATCAAATCGGTTCTCCCCCTAGAGTGATACCTCGTTGAATAGGTATTTGTAAGTCATTATGTGGGAATACGCACCATTCTCCGCAGGTTTCCTCTGTTCGGGCGGCTTCTTGTCGTCGTCCTTCTTCAGCAGCGTCGGCATAACCTTCACGGCGCCGGGCGGAGGCTTCTACAAGGAATACACAACTTCAGTAAGTGCCTTCAGGTTATAAGGCTGGCTTCAGAGCAGTGCGTATGGACTATGGACCCCCGGAAAGGAGACGCACTTGAGGCTTTAGAACGTCGTGTTACAGTGCCGTGGATCGCTGTGTATGGAACACGCTCTGCGAGCGAATACACCCCCTTTATGGATTCAAACTTCCTCTCTCTTTCGCACTTTCTTACATGTTTAAGGCGGTTTATTCTAAAGTTTTCAATGCTTGTGAAAATCTCAGTATAATTTGGACAAATGTGGCCGAGATAAAATTACAGACATTTTTATTGTAATACTAGCTGTTGATGCCAAATTTCATCCAGATCCATTCTGCCGTTCTGGCGTGATTGAGCAACAAACATCCCTCCATCCAAACTTCCGCATTTATAATATTAAGTATAGATTTGTAAAGTTACTGTCAAGGCTTGGATCGGCCACATTTGTCAAAATTATACTGAGATTTTCACAAGCATTGAAAACTTTAGAATAAACCGCCTTAAACTGAACGCCCAGCATAAAGCACTCTATGTGTATGGACGGACCGTCCGTACGGAGCGGAGCCAAACGCATTACTCTGAAACCAGCTTAAATACATTACAGCGGACATTTACAGGGGCCGTACTGCCAACACTTAAAGCAATACCTAAGCAATATTACTCAAAATGACAGTTTGATGTCACGTACCTTGGCGTTCCCAAAATAAGGATTATAATTCCACAACACGAAAGTCAACAATATTGAAACAATATGTCTTTAAGCGTAGGCAGTATCGCCCTAGAGGCACAACGACGGAACTCTTAAGCGCAACGTACACCACAGTGTCTATTGAGTTAACAACACAACACAAACTCAGCTTAATTCTCGTCATATCACATTTATTTTGCATAGCAGCGGTGACTGAAGCGAGACTATTTCGTGTTTTAATTTTACTATTCAATTATGCTGTTATTAAAATAGTCTGAGTAGTGCCTTCCATACATAAAAGTTGCGTTCTTAAGTATCAGTTGCGTCCTTATACTATTACTATAGTCCCACAAACTTTTTTGACCTGGTGACAGCGTCTATGAAAAATAATATAAAAACTAAACAGGCATAAAAATTAGTTCCAATTTTGGCCACCGGGACAGATAAGTTGGTGGGACTGTACTAGCTATTTAAAAAGTGCTAGAAAGAAAACAAAAAAAGGCATTAAAACTCTTAACTAAACTAAAAAATAAATGATCGTTTTGTTTCAAATGTAGTGCATAATCTTTCAAACAACTACAGATACCAACGATGACTATATGATTTATAATCGTAAAGCTTATTAAGGCTACATGAAGGGAATAATAAGGCTTAAGGGAACATGGAACGAACAAATGAAGAAAGCACGAGTTTTTCGCACAACACTCAGTTAAGTAAAGCAAAAAAGAAATTAGTTACAATTTTCCAGCAATCTACATGATAAATTACATAACAAAAGTATGAAAACGTATAACAACATAGTTAATGCAAAGTGTTCCAATTCAACATCCATATACTTATTTTGAGAATAAACTTTTCTACCAATAATTGATTTGAAAATCAATTGTAGTTGTTTTCATTTTAATTGTACTAGCAAATAAGTAAAACATGTGATTAAGAACATTTCGCTATAACTATATCTCAATTATTTATGTTGGGAATAATTGTGAAAAAAGGATTTTGCACTAAATACAACAAATTCAAGCAAAAACCTTCGACAACCAGACACTAAAATACGGATGATAAAAAGAGCCATAGACGTAGCTACTAATAGATACACAGATATTACACGCTTGGATCAAGATATTTGATTCCCACCGGAACTCTTGAATTTTCCGGGATAAAAAGCCCTTCCCTTGGATACCACCTATCCATGTAGCCGGTTTATCTATGTAGCCGGTTTATCTATGTAGCCGGTTTATCTATGTAGCCGGTTTGATTAGCCTTCACCCGTACAGTTTTAAAGCTGGATACGACGAAATAATCATCACAGTTCGACCATTTCTCACTAAACTTTTGTACATAGAAACCTTGCAAAACCAGTGTCCATTGGTGAAAATCGAATGAAATTCCCTTCTAAAAATGGAAAATACATTAGTTTCTGAGATTAGCGCGTCCAAGAAAAACTACTATGTCACTGTCTTTAATAATCTCTCTTCTGAGCGTGCTCGAACCACATTAATATTTCCTTCTAATAAAAATAAAAAGTATTGGAGCAGAAAGGCGAAGAATGGTCCCGCAACTTTCCGCTAGCTACGTCACTGGCGCTACGTGCTTGTGCGAACATGCGCTAAGAAGTAGTGATGATGGCAGTATGGATTACCCAATTCAAATGCTAACAGGCGCTGCTAGTGTTTTGACATACCATAAGTGACACGAGTTGTCCTACGTGAAATAAATCATTTCATAACTTCACTCGCGAGTGCGATTCGCGAGTTTATGTTGGTTATCGTTACAATGCTGAGGAAATAGATTTTTTAGGCTTTATATAAGTATAGTACGGGGGCAGGTGGTATGGCTCGACTGTAACTATAGGAAGACTAGTGGTGTCTGAGCACATCACTAGCTCAGAGACCACTAGTCCCGACCATTTAACTTTGAAAACCGTATGTATGTCACCGTAAGATTGTAATCTAACTAGCGAAATTGTAAACTGTCGACAGATTGTAAGCCTTTCAATGTTCTGAGTGTCAATTTTTGAAATTTTCATTGTATTTACGTTTTCTTGTCTCTTTCTTGTAGCATAGGTTAGGGTTCGACATAAATAACCAGATAGTGGCCACTTAGGTTTTATCGGGTTAATATACCTAACATATTACAATCTACCGAAAACAGTTTACAATATCGCTAGTTATATTATAATGTAACGGTTTTTGAAATCATACGATGATACGGTGACATATATGTATATAGCGTAATTCAGAGAAAACTTCGCTATCGCGATTCAGGCTCTTCGTGCGCTACTAGTGGTGCCATCTATCGGGTCATGTGCGGAGTGCGAAGACCGCCACAAATGTATTCGCGAGTGTCGCGCGCCTGTCAGCATGTGGGGGGCGGGTGGGGGGCGTGGGGCGCGGGGCTAGCTAGGGCTGGCACCTGGCAGTCGGCCGTGTAGTCGCCCTCGAGCGAGGAGGCGGACGAGGCGGACGCGCCGGCCGAGCGGCGCCGCAGCTGCCGCACCGACACAGTGTTAGTGACAGGGAGGGAAACACTACGCGAGAGCGCGCCCTAAGCCTGCCTTCGCATAGCAGGCGGGACGCTGCCATACAACGAGGAACGTTCCAGGCTATGCTCCTTAAAAGCATCATAGATGGCATTGCTTTGCTTCTAAACTAGGTATATATGACAGTACAATGTGGTGCTATTCTATGGCCTGTTGCTCCTTCGCTCGGATTTTTACGACGAAAACTAAAGCTAGTGCCTGGCCTAAAATGTCATAAATTTACATGACTAGGCCATAGAGCATTGCACTCTAATACACTTAGCAAGCAAAACAGCGCCACCTATGCCTTTTTTAGGAACGTAGGCTGGAAAGTTTCGCATTGTCCGGAATTAATATTGACTTTTCTCTTTACAGAAGGCGCTTTCGTTCGTGTCTACAGGGGTCGACAGATCACTTTTTAGGCGCGGGATATATACGAGAGGCGAGGCGGAGGTGAGGCGGCGGCGTGGCCTTGGAATTGGAATGAAAGCGGCGTCCGCGCCTCGACGCCTCTATATAACTGGCGTCCGGTCGCTTTCATACACTTTGTATGAAATATGGATAGGAGCGCGCCCTTACCTCGTCCGCGCCCGTCGCCTCTCGTGTATATCCCGCGCCTTAGTTTAATGTCCCCGCCATTTAAATGTGAAGTTGATACGTGCCCGGCTACAACGAATAACATAACGATGCAATGTAGTGCTTCCCTCTCGTGTTAAATGTTAATGGACAACCGTGAAACACAAATGAGATCGTTACCGTGCAAACACTATCAGTTAACGTGATTTCATTTGATGTACACTCTTGTTAGGGTTGCCACCGGTCGACTGACATTAAGAGAATCCTTTTTCTATATAATAGTTATCCATTCTAATGTTATAACTGCGAACATGTCTATCTGTTTTTTACGTTGTCACGGCCCGGCTGTTTAACTGATTTTGACGAAATTTGGTATGAATCGGTTGAATCTCGGAAAAATGATATAGGCTATTTTATATCCTAGAAAATCAAAGATTCTCCATGAAGTCGCGGACAGCATCTAATATTTAAATAGGCGTATAAAATATTTTAATTACAGCTATTTCTGCCAAATTGGTTCATAGCTGGCTGAACCTTGGACATGGCAACATACACCAAAAATAATTTACATTTTTTAAGATTAGTTCCAAACCCCTGATTGGGTAAATTTTATCAGGTTATTTTAAAAATAGTATTACTTTTAATCTATTCTTAAAATGTGATAACACAATAATGATATGTGGACATGCGCAAACGTAAGTGGACGGGTGGCAACCCTATTAGTCATTAATGTCCCAAGTTGAACGTTATGTATGCCAAATCTCCGTTTAACGATAGCACTGAAATTGAGATAAATAGTAAATCATTTGTTTACTGAAGCGTTACTGACATGCAAATATTGATGTTCAATTTGCGATTTTATACTATACGAGCGAAATGTTTGTTTTTAGAAAAAAATTTTTTAAACCCAATTGTAATAATCTGATACCATCATAACCGTCCATAAGGATACGTTTCCTGAATATATTATATGAATTATAATCTTTATTTTCATTTCAAAAGCAGATTGGCTGTATCATAATATTTTATAAGATTATTTTTATTAAAAATTAATTCTGCAAACGTAAAATCGATGCGAACGATGTCGCGGAATATACATAATATTATATATTGTAATACAATCCATTAGTTTTGCGACGATCTTTATAGACAGTTATTATCAAAGATGCGATATCGTAATCTATAATACAATTTTGATTTCAAAATTAGGTTTTTCAATTCTTGTTTTCGGTTCATTCAGAAATGCACCTTACTATATCACGATAAGATTCAAAATACCTTGTCTTTGATGGTGGGCCGCGGCGCGGGCTGCGGCGGCATGGTGTGTCGCTTGGTGGCTTCGGGAATGGATTCATCCTTGTCGTTGGCCGCCAGAGCTGTAATAGATAAAACAATTTTTTTACAATATGGGTAAATAATAACAGTTGGGGTGGGGTCCCTAGGTGCTATAATTTCGACCTCGCACCGAAAATCGTAGCATTGCCAGACGTAGATTTCCATAAGCAGCGTTCTTATGCCTCTATGAACTGCACGCCACGCCAGATGATGACTAACGAGTCGGCGCAAGACCGCGTTGTGTGGAAAGCTCTACAAGAGACCTGTGCCCAGCAGTGGACTTCCATCGTTAAATGACAAAATTAGAGTGTTATATCTCTATGAGTGTGTGATAGTAATTGGAGCATATATTTGATGCGGTTTTAATACAATAAAAGTCAAAAGGACTTATTTTATTTTATTCGGTAGTGTATAAAATATAAATCCATCAATTGCGCTAGCAGCAACGTTGACCCAAGTTTATAGCTGAGTGGGTGACCGAACTAGTATGTAAGATTAGTATTTTTGTAAGGTACCTACAGTATTGGCTGTGGTTATAATCTGCAGTGACCTAGACGGTGGGCGCTCAGCTTAAAATTCGATTCAATAAAATTAAACAGTTTTGATATCTCAATATCGGCTGATTCGTAAACAAATCATTCATTATTTAATCACTTCGCCTTAACAGCGTGTGATGCGGTGCCAAACCAATAACATGGAGTACGGGATATATAAAACACTCAATTTTATGGCACTTACTTATAAACAAATAAACAGTTTAAATAAAGCGCTCGGATATGTTGCACATCGTTTTGAAGATTGAGAATCTTAGTATTATTTTTATTTTCATACTATGAAATCTATGAGAATCTATATCTATACTAATATTATAAATCTGAAAGTTTGGATGGATGTTTGTTACTCAATCACGCCGGATCGGCTGGAAGGATCTGGATGAAATTTGGCACAGAGATAGATAACACATAGGGTACCGCCACTTTTTTTGCCCGAAAAATTACAGAAGTTTAGAGAATCACAGAATTAAACTCATTTTTCCAGCGATTAAAAAAAAGAAGGGGCGAGTCAGGTAGTAGTTAGTACATACTGCACAAACTTACGCGACGCACAACTTGGATTCCAACAGTCACTGAACACCATTTCACTAACTCGTCAAATTAACCAATAATTATTCTGTAGTCACTTCAAAAATCGGCACTAAACTACATCAACTCAACATACAATCAACTTCTAGAACTACAAAATCAAACTTTTCACCGTCAAATGATCAAATCCCGGTGTTATGATCTCGGGATCCGCCTATCAACTGCGTGAGAATAAATTCGTAGTACATAAGAAGCGTGACGTCACTCTGTGAGTAAATAGATTATTAATACCGTCTACTTCACTAGCCCGATACATTTGTTGCATCTGGGGCGGACGGTGTTGTGCGGAACCAAGCTTTCAAGGTATATTATGACTAGCCGACCCACCCCTGCTTCGCTCGAGTGGAATCATACTAGTATGTATTATGAATGCGAAAGTGTGTTTGTTTGTGATTCAATCGCGGTGCAACAGAGCAACGGATGGACGTGATTTTTGCTTTATTCAATTAAGGCGCTGTGTGTGGTCAGGGGGGGGGTCTCCAAAGCAGTGTATCCATTAAATGGTGGCATATGGAAGATTGAAAAAAATATATGATGTTTTCAAGACCTTAACTCAGATATTGTTTTATCCCAAAACACGATTTAAACAACTTCGCTGCATAAAAAATAAATTCAAACATACCTCTTATTTCAGTTTTCAAATCAACACATCTCCAAATTAAAAACCTCAATTTACTTGAAAAATATATCATTAAATTTCAAATTCTAAATGACATCCATTGATTTATTAATATTTATTAAAATTTACACATATTTTCTGTTTTCCATTGTATTCCGGTTTTTCGAGAAGCGCTAGCTCATTTTCACCTCCGCCAGTGTTCGAAAGAACTTCACAGACGATGGATCTGTGCTCCTTTGCTCCAGCGTTTAAATCGATATTTTAAAATGGTTTTCAAACATAACATGAATAAGACTAATGTTTATTCAACATGAATTGACAGAAGACGTGGATATTACAACTTTCGTGAGCTATCTTCTTTTATATAACTAAAAATACATAATCAAATAAAGTATGAATGTGTTCTCTGACCAAACTTTTGACAGCTCGAAATAATGATGCCGTAATGCGCTATCCATTCGATTTTTGACAACAATCGACTTCATTTACGAAGAAGTTTTAATCGATTTGACACATTGATATTACAACTTTTTGTATTGTTTTATAAACATACCCAGGCGTCTAAATGTCTTTTTTATGTATTAAAATAAATATTTTTTGGTGAAGCAATGCTGTAAATGTATATTTTATTATTTGGCAACATCAATAAGGCAGGTCATAGAAACCATCCAACGCCAAAGATGACGCTACTTAAATGACAATCAAGTGAGCTTGTGTTGCAGCTTCGTAATTATTTTGAAAACTATTTTCAAAATTAAAATCGTACTAGTAATTACTAGATTGACATACGAGTTGCGAAATATCGCATAAAAAGGCACGTCGCTTCACTATTTAAAAAAAAAACTCCTGCTGGTTGTGACAATGACGTCTTTTAATATTAATTCCAAGAAGTAGGTAAGTTGTCAAACATCCAATTACTGTCAGAGGGTTCACTGCCATCGCTTAAAGCAGTATTACTTAAAAATGTCAGTTTTATGTCACGTACCTTGAAGGTCCTAAAATAAGGATTATAATTCTAAAAACACGAACGTCAACAATATTAAAACAATACGGATTTAAGCGATAGTAGTATGCCTCCAGTGCAATTTTTGATATGAATGGAAAATAACAAAACAGTGGTAAGACAGAAAGGAAAACTGAAAATCAAGCATTGCCACTTCAGCTTGCTACTGCCTACTCGTCCGCTCTCATTGGACCAGACCGGCCAGATAATATTATTATATCGAAAGCTTGCTGAGTAAGGACCTAGTAGTGTCTCAAATACTTCAAATAAGTGCCTATTGCAAGTTTTATTACTAATTGATTGGATATTAGATACCCTTAGGGTTTCGTTTCTGGGACCCGGGGGTTAGAAATTTCCGGGAAATACGTCGTTGGTTTTTTTTGTGATTTCCCGTTTTTGTGTACAGAGTATTTTTTTAACTTACCTCTTGAGAAATATTTGAGAACAAGTTGATCTCTTAACTTGTTTATTATAATTCTCCCTGACTACTAGGGCATGCATTCGGTGCTGTGTTTGAGTACCGGGAAATTTTGGACCGATATTGGCACGGAACCGGGAATTCCCGGGACTTTCGATACTTTCGATACTACCTTAAATTATCACAAAAACACGGCTAAGACATTACAGAAAGTATGAAATAGACCAAATATTACTGTTCATTAGGCGTTATACAAAAATTTATCGCATAATATTTCACACAGGAATATACTGAATATTACTATTCATTAGGCATTATACAAAAATTTATCGCATAATATTTCACACAGGACTGTAAATTCATGATTTTTTCATGTACTTGTACCATAACTCGCTTCGTTACAAATTTCAAAGTTTTATTGTAGTTCATAGGTTTTACAGAGATTGCGTCTTGTATGAAAATACACTTTGAAAAGTTGAAATTTTTTTTATCGTGATACGCTCATATGTAACTACTTTTATAGCAATTAGAAGCCAGTGCAAATATAAATTTACTACATCAAGCAGTTTATGAGAAACAAGGCTTGAGGCTTGGATACACGGACAACAAAGTGATCCTTTACGGGTCTTTTTTTATAGACAGGCGTACGTAGTAACCTCACCTCAAAGAATTACAAATGTTAATCTAAATCAACAATATTTTCCAACCCATACTCAGTATTCCCAAGAGAATCTCGTGAAGATGTTACTCTCTCCTATTCTGTGCCGTTTTTTGGTTTTGCCGCACGCTGATTTGGTCTCTACAATTATATTGGATATGGTACCTCTTAGTATTTTTGGTATCCATTCACCGTCCTCCCCGTACGTATGGAGGATCCTAGGATCGAGGACCCTAGGATTTTCTAAAGACGTTTCCTATCAGCCATAAAGAGCCTCGTTACTGCTGCGTTACTGTCCAGGATTCACATCCATACATAAAGATTGGACTGTTCACAGTCTTGGTTTTTACATAACATTGTATGGAGAACTCCTGAGCATCTTAGGGAATTATGGATACGGATATCCATATTTTCTTTCCCTCTGCTATTGGTATAATTGACAGTGGAGTCAAAAATCAAAATTTAGTAGCCTCGGGCTTATGAGGTATATTTTATATTACAGTCTATCAATATTTTCCTGTCAATCTTCATGTGAAATTTATGAAAGTAACGATACAATTAACAGAATATAGCATAATCTACTGTAATTTATTATGGCTGAACAAATTTTATTCCAGTGACAGATCCATCAATTCATTGATCTTCAAAAAAGCTCTTCTCTGCTGGTAAATAATACTTACCAGAAAGACTAACATACGAAACTGTACGAAGTGGCAGTAAAATAATCGTTATAGCCAAAGTAAAAATAGGGGTTTTTAAACTAATACCTCGAATTTGTGAGCATAAAATACAGTATAGTGAATTAAATTATTGTTACATGCAGAAATATCCACACTTAATTAGAGAAGAATCGACAGAATGTATGTACTTCGAGTCTCAAAAGTATCAAAAGTACCGGTTTTATGGTGTGGAGAACCGGGACTGAAAATTATTCAGAAGTACCGGGAATTTTTGGTACCAGGAATTATCGGGAGCATGCCCTATTGACTAGGTACCTCACTCGCGCAGTGCTGAGCACTATTGTCTTAACACGTTAAGACAATAGTGCTCAGCACTGTCCCACATTATCATCCCACGGGATGTACCGGGTTTAATCCCCAGCAGAGTGAATTTGGGAATTGGGCGTATTTTTGTAAAATTGTACATGAAATAAAATCGATGTTTTTTTTTCATCATGTTTTGTTATTTTATTGATAAATTTGTGTTTCTTAGTTATTTATCTTTATGAGCAGTAGCACTGTTTACAAATATTATGTTAAATTATAGTAAAAACAATCATTTTAAAATTAAGTGACGGAGAATTATTCCATTGAGTAACTAAACTTTATCTCACAAAAGGCACTTAAAAAAACAACTTTAGATAAGATTCACAGAAGTGTTTTACTAGTCTTACCAATCATGCCAATCACAAAAATAGGACAGCAAACATAAAATAACAGAAACACTATCAAAATTTGATAATTTTAGTTCTTTTGACTAACGTAAAGGCAAATTTATGTCATAATTTTGTAACGAGCGAGGAGCGGGGAAAGAGAGAGGGGTAGCAGTGAGTAGTAGAGGTGGGGGGGAGGAGAGGTGAGGTGAGGAGAGGAGAGGTGGCTACTGGCTACGTACACGCGGACACTGAATACGGACATCGGGCCGTGTTCGGGCGTTATTATACCGTGTATTTTTGAAGTGATTTGTTGTAAATTATTGTGAACAGTGAAATAAAAGTTGCAGTTGATTCTGTTTATAAATTTACGTCTTTCATTTTTAACAATTTATTATATAACTTCTGAAATAGACAATGCTTTTTATTTTTGTTTTTGCAAGTAAGTTAGTTTACGATAAAAAATATACATTTAAATATAACATAACAATAACTTATATTAATGATAAATTGTCAATATTATAAGTATTTATGCAATACTAGCCGATGCCCGCGACTTCGTACGCGTGGATCGAAGTTTTGTGGTTCCCAGGAGAACTCTTTAATTTTTCGGGATAAAAAGTAGCCTATGTGCTATTCCAGACTACAATCTATATCTGTGCCAAATTTCGGCCAGATCCGTTCAGCCGTTGGGGCGTGATTGAGTAACAAACATCCATACATCCATTCATACATCCATCTGTCCAAACTTTTTGGAGGATTTTTTGAGAGGACAATTTGTCAGTGGAACCTTGACAATTACTCAAAGGAAAAGTAAGGGCACTGATCACAATGTTAAGAATTATTGTACTTTCTTACCATAAAACTATAATAGTCGTAGTAGGTACTTTTGAGTATTTTAAACTCTTTATTCTTTATTTTGTACTTAAATTATGTAAAATGTCGTCTATAAAATATAAGTAGAACTTCCAACCAATGTATAGTATGTTAAATCACATTGTAAGAATGATTATAAGTAACAATTTTTTTTTGCGTTTTGTCTTCTTCGATTCTCCCTTTCTGATATTTTATCTCACCTCGGATATTTTTCTTGTTCTAGATTTTACGAGCTCCAAGTGTTATTTTCTTATATATTATTGTTTGAACTTTTAAGAGTCCCTCTTTAATTTCTCTATATGCCGCCTTGTTATTTCACCAGATGTCAGCGCCATTGTTACATCTGAATAATTTAATATATACAATACTCGTTTCCAATGCAAAACTCGGGGCCGTAAAAGCTTAACCGTGTACAAACCTTTAGAAATCCATTGAGTACCAATTTGTTCAATTGACTGACAATTTCGAAAGAGTTACTTAAAGGACCGTAATGAATTCACGGCAACAATATTTTCTTGCATTGTATTTCAAGAATTTAAATATTCTGAATTTTCTCTGGTCTGGCCTGGTAGGAGGCTTCAGCCGTGGCTAGTTACCAATTACCACCCTACCGCCAAAGACGTGCAGCCAAGCTATTTAGCGTTCCGGTAGGATGTCGTGTAGAAACCGATTAGGGATATGGACTAGGGTTTAATATAACTGCCATACCCCAAACAGGTTAGCCCGCTACCATCTTAGACTGCATCATCACTTACCATCAGGTGAGATCGCAGTCAAGGGCTAACTTGTATTTAATTAAAAAAAACTGGATATAAGGTACATAAAAGTAGCAATAACTATTTTTTTAAAAATCCCGATTCTCGGGAATTCCCGGGAATCGGCCAATTTTATTCCCGTTTCCTTGAGTTGAAAATTTGCCGTTCCCGAGATTTATTTTTAATTTTGATTGAGTGGGATTTTTAAAAAGTTAATTTGTTTAGTTTCACCCAACCTAAGTCCAGTTAATTAATATAATAGGTTTTGCTTCGGACATAATATTGTCAATCAAACTTATAATTTTAGAGTACGGAAACAACGTACAAATTTGAAATTTTACATAAATTGGCTAATTTGCGGTTTTGGCTCTTACGAAGTTCTACCATATAGATAATTCTGTATGTAAAGATAAAAAATCATGACACCAAAATTGTATGATTTTCTTCGTTTTTTATTTTTGAGTATTTTTCAAACACTGTAAATAATACTATATGTCTGCAAAAGACTAGAAATTGATTTCAATGATCAATTTCCAACATCTTTTTGCTATTTAAATTTTTGAAATAACATCTGTATTTCTTGTTTCTGACAAAAAATGAATATCAGACTCTTAGTCGGTAAGTACATTGTATATACGTATGATATTGATTTATGCCACAATTATACTTGTAATTAACTCACGTAAGTAGTTTATGTAAATAAGATACTTATGTAACTCTAGATGATGCCCTCGACTTCGTCCACATGGATTAAGATTTTTTGACTCCCGCGGTAACTGTTTAATTTTCCAGGATAATGGTTCCGGGTAGCCTATGTCCTTCTCCGGGATGTAATCTATCTTTGTACCAAATTTCATCAAAATCGTTTGAGTAGTTGGGCCGTGCAAGCGTAGCAGACAGACAGACACACTTTCGCATTTATTATATTTTGTATGGATATTAGTATGCTGGGCTAACTAATGCCCGCGACTTCGTCCGCGTGGTTGAAGTTTTTTTTATTCCCGCGGGAACTCCTTAATTTTTCGGGATAAAAAGTCACTCTCCCTCAACTATACCCACGCCAAAAATAACGTCGAACCATTGCTCCGTTGCGGCGTGATTGACGGGCAATTCAATTAACAATCACACTTTCGCATTTATAATAAGTATTAAAATGGATTTGCACACGATATGCGATTTACAATAGGTATTTTGTCAATTACCTACTCATGTAAGAGACTTTGGTACGTGATTTACTCACTTACGTTATTCTATCAATTTCACAAATTTTGAGTTACCGTGTTTTGTCATCCGAGGGCATCCGTGACATGCTATGACAAGCGCGCGAAAATAAAGAAAACCGCGACGGGCCGGCCGAAGTGGGCATAACTGGCGTGAGGGGTGAGGACTGAGGAGAGCCAACCTCTCGATTTGTGTTTTGATTTTAAGAGCTGACAGCGCCTTAAGTATCATTAAAACCTCCTGATAACTTAGGGGTAGAGTTTCTGAAAATCCTTAAAGCCTACGTCGTAGAAGAAAATCATTGCCAAAATTTTGGTTTTGAACTCCAGTTTAGCGTGCACGTTGATAGATCAGTCAGTGAGTAAGTCAGGACAAGTATTTTCGTATGAAAAGATTGAATATCGTGATATACATGACCAAACGAGCCAAACATTTCGTACATTGTTAGTTTGCATGCACTTTTGGTAGACGATGTTATGCAAAGCCGAACATTCCAAGATATTTAAGATAACCTACACCTTATCTTGGTATATAAAAAATCAAAGAAAGTATTAGGTATACTGGTATATTTTTATGTGTAGAGTCCCACACACAACGGAAAATGTTTGTATTTATCATCCATATCAGTTTTAAATATGACTATAATACTCTTCAAATTTGGACTAGAGTCATACGCGAAGTATTTAGTGAGAAACCACGTTTACTCACAGTATATTTATGGCGATTTATAAAACTATACTTCAAGGACTTTGCGGCAAACGCAAAAAAATTAACATCCCACCGAGCACATACCTATATGCAAAATTTTCCCACATCATTTGAAAACAATGAATCGTATTTTTATTCTTAGTACGTCACGACGATAAACAAATTACTATACAAACTTACACTGCACTAAAATCTACAATACACCATAATTATTTGCTAATAACGTCCTCTCGACCGAATTTCGGCCACGGCGGCCTATCTCCAGAGAGATTAGCTATCTGCGCGGGAGATATTATAGTGCACTAGTATGTGCGCAAACACAGGTGCACTCTCTGTTCCTTTACTCTCATAGCTCAATTGAACAGAAAATCCGACAGGATCGGAGATATCAGGCCCAGAAACGACGGTTTTACGTACTCTCCGAGGCACGGGGGTGAAACACCGCCAACTTCCTAACTCCGGGCTAGTACGGAGGATTTCTTGTCAGAAAAACTTAATACTGAATTATGGCCCAACCCGGGATTCGAACCCGCCAGCCGCAGTCAAACGTCGCTATTATATGCTAATATTTGGTAAACTAACTCTAAAATTGAAATATGAATGACTAAACCTAGCAATATAAGAAATGACATAGTTTGTTTTTTAACTTAAAAATGACGTCACATTGTATGACACCATCCACTTGCACTCTGGCAAGGTGACAATAATTGGTTGTATGAGAAGTGAGGTTGTATGACTCAAAAGCGCGCGAAAATATAGACATTACATAGACTGCAGACGCAAGGTCACCCCGCCATCATCTTTAAAACAATCAACTATCTAAAATAGTCGGAAAATTTAGTTTCTGATGACTTCTGATGATTAATCGTTAGATTCAATTTAGCATGACTAATACTTATATTAGTTTCCAGAACTAAGGTAAACTGACGTGATAACGGCTAGAGCCTTGGTAAAATATTTATAAGTAAACTAGCTGATGCCCGCGATTTCGTCCGCGCAGAATAAGTTTTTTCAATCCCCGCAGGAACTCCTTAATATTCGGGGATAAAAAGCCTAACCTAACGTATGTCACTCTCCAGTTCCTCGACTATGCCCATGCCAAAAATCACGTCGATCCGTTGCTCCTTGCGGCGTGATTGAAGGACAAACCAACAAACAAACACACTTTCGCATTTACAATACTAGTATGAAGACGCCCGCGACTTCGTTCTTGTGAATTAAGGTTTTCTGATTCCCACGGGACGTGTTTAATTTTCCGGTGTTAGTTCAGGCTATAAACTATCTCCATTCCAAACTTCGACCAAATCGGATCAGTTATAGTGGCGCGAAGGAGTAACACTCATCCAAACATACAAACATTCAAACTTTCGCATCACATTTAAATATTATAGTAGGATTGTTTAACGGTCTTAAGAATAGATCCGAATTATATTTTATGAAATGATAATTTGTCTGTTAATTGTCTTATCAAGTAAATTATTTATAGGACCAAAAGTTTTATAACGATTAATATATGATTCATAATTTTGCGAGACGTTGTTTGTGAAATGAAAATTTGTTTTTTATGAAATGATTGTTCACCATAAAAAATCCTCAATCCATGCGGACAAAGTTGTGAACATTATCTTGTCTAATTAAATTTTTATTTAATTAATTTTATTTTCTTTTGAAAAGGTGATTGACTGACTGACTGATCAATCAAAGCATAGCTCACACCACTGGATAGCTCAGGATGAAATTTAACATACGGATAGCTTTTATGACGTAGGCATCCGCTAAGAAAGGATTTTTGAAAATTCAACCCCTAAGGGAGTAAAATAGGGCTTTGAAATTTGTATGGAAATCGAACCTAACGTGAGCGAAGCCGCGGGCATAAGCTAGTTCTGAATGAAATAAATACTTTGGTTTCATCGCATGCTAATATTAGCGCGGGGTATAATATTCAGTGTATATTGGCGGTGCGTTGTATTTCGCAAGGAAAGCGTCCATCACTCGGGAGGTGCGAATGAACGGAAATAAACCCCGGTGATTATAATTTTCCTCGGAAAACAATTCTGATTGTACACAAATCGAGGGTATTTATAGTTACGTGAATATATTTAGTGGAATAACTTACAGCGGTTTTGACTTTTGGGAGAGTTTCAATTTGTTTATGTATTTATTTTCATCAATTTATTAAATGTAGAAAAACTTGTGTGACTTATGATACGTCAAGACTACCACCCGTTCGAAAATCGGTTCTACTGAGAAGAGCCGGCAAGAAACTCGGCAGTTGCACTTTTCATAAAAAGGAAAATGTTAATCTTTATTTATGTAATGTTGTGTAATTTTTATAATAGCGGTATGCAATGTAAATACCTATCATCACTTGTCACTTTTCGCCCTATCTTCGTACTCTAAAATACAAAATTATTGAGTTAGCTGATGCCCGCGGCTTCGTCCGCGTGCATTGAGGTTTTTTTATTCATGCGGGAACTCTTTAATTTTCCGGTATAAATTACAGATTAGATATTGTCCTTCCCAGTTATACAACTTATCTCTGTACCAAATTTCGTCAAAATCGGCTGAAAAGATGGGTCGCCTATCACTCTAATTGCATATGCATATTGTAGGAGATAGCTGCACTTTTGGTAACTATCGCCAGGAAGGCAGATTCAGTACGCGCATTACCTATGTAAACAGTATAAACACTCACGCTGTTCATCGGGTCGTTCACTAGATATCACCTCTCAAAGACGTGAGAAACTTATATGTGATACTTTAATACTGTACAAGAATCAGCCTTTCTAGTTATGGTTAATTTTTGGTAACCATAACACATCTTTTAGCAGCCATATCTAGTGAAGGGCCCATCAGCATGCGGGCAGACCTACTATCGTCATCAGTGGAGAGCCGTACACCCACCTAATACTGAATCAGCCTTCCTGGCGATAGTTAACAAAAGTGCAGTCTATCTCTTAGTCTATAACGAGGTGACATGTCAATCATTGTACCTGTTTTACATAATAGTTCATGTTAAATGAAAAATAAATGTATCACGAGTGAGGCTCGGTGTGGCACGCGGCGGCAGTCAACAGGCACTCACCGTCGGCGCTGCGCGAGGAGAGGCGGCGCGCGGAGATGGCGCGCGCGAAGTGCGGTTGCGTGCGGTTGGGCGGCGCGGCGCGCGACTCGTAGTGCGTGCGCCCGCTGTAGCGGAAGCGCGAGCCGAGCCGCGGGAACAGCGTGCCGCGCGACGCCGGCTCCGGAGACATCAGCCTGCACAAAATCAAAATCAGTTTATTTGTTGAAATAGGTATACATAAAGTTGGTACATTTAAAAAATTTAGTAACACTATTTCATGCCGCTAGAGGCGTACAAATATCGGTCTTAAACCTAAAATAATTATTTTACGTTTGTAAGTTTATCACGTCTTTGAGAGGTGATATCTAATGAAAGGCCCGATTAATAGCGTGAGTTTTAATGTGTTTCTAGTTATGGTTCATTTTTGGTAACCATAACACGTCTTTGAACGGCCATTTTTTTATTATTTTTTATTCTCTACAAGCTAGCGCTTGACTGCGATCTCACCTGATGGTAAGTGATGATGCAGTCTAAGATGGTAGCGGGCTAACCTGTTAGGGGCATGGCAGTTATATTAAACCCATACCCCTTCGGTTTCTACACGGCATCGCACCGGAACGCTAAATCGCTTGGCGGCACGTCTTTGCCGGTAGGGTGGTAACTAGCCACGGCCGAAGCCTCCCACCAGGCCAGACCAGGGAAAATTCAGAAATTTTAATTTCCCAAATTGACCCTGCCGGGGATCGAACCCAGGACCTCCGCACGTTAAGGCAACAGCGCTACACACTGCGCCACGGAGGTCGTCAAATAAATATGTAGTGAAAGGCCCATCAGCATGCGGGCAGACCTTCACTATCGTCATCAGTGGAGAGCCTAGGACCCACCAAATACTAAATCAGTCTTACTAGCGATAGTTACCAAAAGTGCAGCTATCTCTCCATGTGCCGGTGTCAGTATCAACGCACCTGAAGAATGTGTGGTGCTCGACGCAGGTCTTCCACAGCTTCTTGGCGGCGCGGTGGTTGGCGAGCTTGAAGCCGACCGTGGACTCGAACTGCTCGAACTCCCCGGGCCGCAGCTTCACGTAGAAGTTGTGACGCTTGTAGCTGATCTTGAGGATCTTGGGCCACGCGAAGCGGTTTATGCGAAGTCTGAAACAGAAATTCGGTTCAAATTCTTGACCTAATGAAGCGAGGTAGCTCCATTAACAATTATATTGAAAAAGAAGAGACCCACGTGTCACGGGGGTGTTATTTTTCAGCAAATGAAGCCTACATAATCATGATCCAAAGTCAATGGCATACTCACAAAATTGGCAACCTCCTCTTTTATGGAGTTCTGATCCGTACTAAAAATATTATACAAACCCGAAACATACTTTTTAGGTAATTTTTTCTTCAATCACGCCACAACAGATCGACAACGATTTTCTGCATGATATAGTGGAAGGAACACAGTCCCCCGGGTCGCGGGGCGTGTAGAAACTGAATACGACTCACTTCTCTCTGTGCACCAGAAGTCCTGAGGAGCACACGCCGAGGGTGATGTCCACATTCTCGGAGTCCTTGGCGGGGTGAAGGTCCACGCCGTACATGGCCAACTTCTTAGCATTCTCCAGGTAATTCAACTCTGCCTCTGCGGGCGTTTGACCTCTGGGAAGGATTGGGAGGAACATAAATTACTTTCTTGACTTACTGACTAATCTATCAACGTACAGGCTGTGCGTGACGTATACTACTGAGGTTAGAAATTTTGACAAAGATTTATTTATGACGTAGGCAAGCACTAAGAAAGTTTTTCGGAAATTCTACCACTAAGGGAGTTAAATAGGTGATGAAAGTTTGTATGAATGTCTGACATTATGCACGCTGATTCCATGAAAAAAATTCTGCCAGTTTAGATATACCCTCCCCCCTTCGCCCATGTCACCCCGCAGCGTTGCTCAGCTGTCACGGTGTCGGATAAGCGGTAGAAAATAACGTATCTCCTTAGAGATACGCCAGTGCTAAGCGTGTAGATACGGCAGTTTGTGCCAAATGCCCAGTAAACGCTACGCAAAAACATGCAGCTACCACAAGCATTGCTGGAACGGCGGACTAAAGCTGCACTGGCTACAGATTGTCGAGAAGCCCTGGTGAATGTCAACACAATGTTTCCAGTACGACCACCCGCTCCGATGACTCGTCGATCCATCGCGAAGGTCGTTACATTGCAGCACCGGATATCAGCATCGGCTCTCCGACTGCTCGTCGGCCAGATCTAACTGCAGCAGACAGGGAGCACAAACCTGTGCGTCTTGTGCAGCTCGAGCACCTTCTCCTCCAGCTCGGGCGTGCAGGCGGCGGGCGGCACCAGCTTCAGCTGCTTGCACAGCCCCGCGCCACTCTCCGACTGCTCGTAGTCACCCAGCTCCGACTGCAGCAGGTAACTCGCCAGCAGTGCATGCGTCACCGTCGAACACGGCAGACGACCTGCAGGCGGTGGCGGAATGTCATAGGGGACCTTGGGCGATCATACTGATAACATGTATCTGTAATGTTTATACGAAATGAAATCGCAGTCAAAGATCTACGTATGGAATTAAAATTCTGGATCGTTTGAACCCACCGTCGAGCAGGTCCTTCCTGATGGCCAGCACGAGCTGGTAGCGCGTCAGCTCCTCCTGCAGTTGCGCCGGCTCCGGCGGGTAGAACTTGACGGCAAACCGCAGCTGCCAGGGTTCATCTGCGCATAGGCAATACACAAGAGTCAAATGCTATCCCAGCTCATCATCTCACGTAATAAGGGGTATAGTTTGCGTGTAACACAATCCCTATTCCCTTACTATCTGAAAATCTGTCAGGACCGGGGCGAGATAAGACGCAGAACCGAATTTTATGTATTCTCCGTGGCTCGAAGGTGTAAAACCGCAATCGGCTCAGGTGCAAAGCGGACGGCTTCACATGCTCTCCCAGGGGGTAAACCACTGCTAACTCACTAAATCCAAGCTAGTAGTGAGAATTCCTTGTCAGAAACACTTGATGATAGCCCGACCAGGGAACCGAACCGAATCATCCGCAGATGAGCTGCCGCAATAGCTCCAGCAAGGGAGCACAATAATATCCATAGGGACATGGCATACGTGTTAGGGAGCACAATAATAATATGAATGTGGACACGACATACGTTTGAGCAGCTTGGAGACGCGCTTCTCCAGGTCGACCCATACTCTCGGGTCACCGCGGTCCTCGTACAGCAGCCCGAAGTAGTCCTTCTCCACGAGGTTGAGGCTGTCGCACACTTTGCTCAGCAGCTCGTGACCGCGGATCTTTCTCTGGAATTGATACACCAAATGTACTGACTGAGAAATGGTATGGGAAGTGTTGCATCAGTTATACATCAATTCTAGTATTATAAATACGACAAACTATCTGCCTGTTACGTTTTCACGACCTATCAATTCAACAGATTTTGACGGCGGTCAACATTGTATATGGAGGAATACACAAATTAGACGTCGTCAATGTCATTGATCGCTCAGTCAGCTATTTAGACATGCATTCTACGGCCGTATCTGTCGGCCAACTTGCGCATAAATGCGAACGTTTAGACACGTTCATTTTTAGATTAGACTACTGTATTAGATGGCTGTATTATGATGCTGACGGCGCTTATTAGTCCAGATAATTCTATCAACTTTGGTTTACATAATCTTAACATAGACCAGCCGAGCTGCAATATATTGCAAGTGCAGGTTTAAAAACACAGAGAAGCACTATTTGAATAGGAATGGACAGATCAAACATCAGGATTCAAGACCAACGGATTAAGGTGCTTTCTGAAGGTGCACATGGTGTAATTAACAACAGAAAACGCATACACTTTTCTACGCAATAGATGATTTTGTACAACTCACATCAGCGTCAAGATCCATGACGGAGCCATCCAGCAGTTCCACCTTGACCCTGGCGAGGTTGCCGGCGGGGCGGCGCTTGGGGGACTCCTTGGCTTTGGGCTTCGTCTCCTCCTTGGCCCCCTTCCCGTCCTTGGCCACTCCCTCCGGCATCTTGCCGCGCTTCCGTCAACACCTGGAATTAACGAAAGAGCATTTTAGTAAAAGGCCAGGAGAATTTTGGTGTAGGTAATTATCCCTTATTTTCATTCTGCTCCTAGTAAGCCCTTGACTGTTCTATCATGTACAGGAACGTACTTTGTTAGCGGTGACTCAGCAGTGGTCAACTGGGTTACGATTGACACACTCCCAGTAATATTTGTAGTGACGGGCAGTTCTGGGGCATCATAAATAAACCCGTTTTTTTAGTCGCACTCTTTCACACTAGTCTCATCATCATCATTCAACTCTTCACCGACCCACAACTGAGCACGAGTCTGTTCTTAGAATGAGAAGGATTTGACATTGTCCAACAGTACACGAAGCCCAAGTGTGGAGCAACAGACTTCATAAACCTTTGAGAACATATTTTGTAACACTGAATTCTATAATCGAAACCAATCTTGAGATATGTAGACAAAATGCCGTTTACCAAATCAAGTTAAAACCCGCATTCGCAATCATCGATCGAACACTAACGGGAATTTAATAGCAGATACATGCAGGTTTATCTAGGTGTTAGACATGGCTAACGGTTCAAGGATTACAAAAATTATGTCTGCTAGGCGAATCCAGACCAGTTATGTTAAAATATCTTTGATACATAGCTGTAGGTGTGCAGAGCGGCGATTGCCTGGTGGCTCCAACTTCAGCCTTGCAGTCGTTCATTTTTAGTTAAATCGTTCTTTTTTTTAAATCAAATTGTTTTAAGACTGGATAATGTAGAACTAGACATCTTGAGACGCTAGCCGTTTGGTAAATGAACCTTTTGATACGGGATGTTTTAGAACCTTTGACATTGTGAGGCTGGACGTAACAGGACACTGGGCACTTTAGCATACCAGACATTCTAGGAGACTACGCATTGGCAGCCGTAACGCGTGGATGGCTGTCTTGAACCCCCTCGGAGTGATTACAAAGCTAGTTGACCAGAACTATCAAATATGTTTGGTAAATCATGAGTTATTACTAGTGAGCGATAAATGAATTCATGGAGCATATATTTGCAATCAGCCTTGTTTAGTAGGGTAAATAAAAGTCAGTATAACCCTGAGCAGGGTTTGGCGAATCCGTAAATCTGAAAAACTGGCTCAACTCAACTAATTTTGTGTATTTATTTGACTTTAAGTTATAACAATGTATGTCAGCATTCAAATACCCACAATACAACGAATTTTCTCATTCTCACGCAAGGTTTCGAACTCGTCATTGACTGCGCCGGCAGGCGGTGGTACGTACCGTGTAGCTACCACCGGCGCGGCGGTGGGCATTGTTTACGTTCACACGTATACAATTATACGCAGACTGCATTCACTTTGCTACTCCTCAATGTTACGAATTACGATACGTTACAATAAAATGTCGTTTGTTGCTGATATATAGGTATAGTTTATTGGTAAGGTTTGCGCGGACTGACGACCACCAAAGGTACTCACTAGATGATGATGCTTGATGTATCGCATAACGCGTCTGCAAAAATGGTATCTATTTGCTCCCCTTTTGAAGTTACCAATATAATATAAGAAGCCAGTAACTTAAAGCGGGAGGCGCTTACTGAATTATTTTCCATGATCACAATATGCACTTCATTGTCTTCTGCCACGTGAAACTGCAGTAGTAAATCAGTGTCTCGGTGTCTTGAAAGAGTTGGTAGTGCACACAGATATGTGCATGATGTTATGAATTTAAAATAATACCGCAAATTATACCCATATTTCTAGTTCACTCAGATCCGTTCAGAGATCTATTGCTGAGATCTATAGAGCGTACTTTGACTGGGCTCAGACTTTACTGAGTTAAAACGAGATGGACTTATGTGAGTAGCATAAATCTGTCTCGTTTTAACCATGTCTTAAGTCTGAGTAAAGTCAAAGTTCGCTCTATAGACACTATGAGCGTACTTTGACTTAGCTCTGAGTTAAACGAGATTTATTTATGACGCCAAAATTTTTTTTTTTACATGTGTAATTGTGACATAGGCTACTCTTTATACCGGAATGTTAAAGAGTTCAATCAATAGTTAATATTTAATATTTGCTTGAAACATTGTACAATTATGATGACAGTTCTAAAGTAGTCCTCACATCAAAGAATATACTACTCTCTACCGAGAGCCTCACATGTTTCGTCAATGTTGACGAAACGTGTGTCAATGTTGAGTTGGAGTGGGAATTAAAAAATCTTATTCCACGCGGACGAAGTCGCAGGCATCAGCTAGTAACTTATTGACCGAGCGAAGCGAAGGTCTCTGAGTCTACTTGGGTGAATTGGCACTTGTCCGTCCGTCCGTCCGTCCGTCCGTCCGTCCGTCCGTCCGTCCGTCTGTCAGAGCATTATAACTTCTGAATTACTGAACGCAATTACTTCAGCTTTAAATATAATATGTAAACCAATGGCCTCCCGCCGAATATGACTTAAAAAATAATAAAAATCTTTATTTCAGGGGGGCTCTCATAGAAGCGAATGCGAAGTAAAATATTTTTTATGAAGTTACATAGGTTTGCGGTATATCATTTTAAAGATAATTAGGAATAGAGTCCAAAAATATTTTTTTTTAAATTTTTCCCCCAAAATTGACGAAATGGGGGTCTTTCAAAGTAGTGATTTTCTAACGTCCAAAGATGACCTCAGAACTCTAAATTTTCTGAAAGGATGAGCCTGAAACTTGATCAATTATTTCAATTATATCCTGTACTTGAACAACAAATACTAAAATTAGATAAATATTGTAAGGAAACGGAATTATTTAATTTTTAATAAGCTTCAGTCACAGATGTAGTACTAACAGATACCGCGCTAGGAACACGGCAGGCGCGCCAACAAAGCAAATACAAAACGAAAAGCAAATACAAATCTCATTTAGTTGGATGCGACGCGTCGAGAAGTTTCGACGTAACGTGTGTTTAAACAAGTTTCTCAAAATAATGCCTTCTTGTGTCTTGAAACACTGTAAAAATTGTTCCCAAAAATTAAAAAAGGATAATGGTGTTTCTTTTCATAGGTAAGAATTTATATTTTCATTCTGTAAGCTTTTTTTCCCTTTTTATTTAATTGCTGATGACTTGAAACACAAAACCTCAACGATATCTATCAGTGTTGCTAATTTACGTTGTAATATTTTCCCTTAAATTAAAGAAGGTGTAAATGAGCTGTTAGTAGATAGTTTTTTTTTTTTGTGAAACAGCTACGCTGCCGGCGTATTTCGAGGTACGCCGATTAGCTTATAGGTACGCCAGCTGCTTTTGAGGTACGTCAGCTACTTTGATGGTACGTAGGCTACTTTTAAGGTACGCCAGCTTCTTTAGAGGTACGCCAGCTACTTTAGAGGTACGTAGGCTACTTTGGTGGTACGCAGGCTACTTTGCTGGTACGCAGGCTACTTTTAAGGTACGCCAGCTACTTTAGAGGTACGCAGGCTACTTTAGAGGTACGCAGGCTACTTTTAAGGTACGCCAGCTACTTTAGAGGTACGCAGGCTACTTTGGAGGTACGTAGGCTACTTTGGTGGTACGCAGGCTACTTTGCTGGTACGCAGGCTACTTTTAAGGTACGCCAGCTACTTTAGAGGTACGCAGGCTACTTTAGAGGTACGCAGGCTACTTTGGAGGTACGTAGGCTACTTTGGTGGTACGCAGGCTACTTTGCTGGTACGCAGGCTACTTTTAAGGTACGCCAGCTACTTTAGAGGTACGCAGGCTACTTTGGAGGTACGCCAGCTACTTTAGAGGTACGCAGGCTACTTTGCTGGTACGCAGGCTACTTTTAAGGTACGCCAGCTACTTTAGAGGTACGCAGGCTACTTTAGAGGTACGCAGGCTACTTTGGAGGTACGTAGGCTACTTTGGTGGTACGCAGGCTACTTTGCTGGTACGCAGGCTACTTTTAAGGTACGCCAGCTACTTTAGAGGTACGCAGGCTACTTTGGAGGTACGCCAGCTACTTTAGAGGTACGCAGGCTACTTTGGTGGTACGCAGGCTACTTTTAAGGTACGCCAGCTACTTTAGAGGTACGCAGGCTACTTTAGAGGTACGCAGGCAACTTTGGAGGTACGCAGGCTACTTTGGTAGTACGTAGGCTACTTTTAAGGTACACCAGCTACTTAGGAGGTACGTAGACTACTTTAGTGGTACGCAGGCCTCTAAAGTAGCTGACGTACCACCAAAGTAGCCTACGTACCACCAAAGTAGCCTGCGTACCTCTAAAGTAGCCGGCGTACCTCTAAAGTAGCTGGCGTACCACCAAAATAGCCTACGTACCTCCTAAGTAGCCTGCGTACCTCTAAAGTAGCCGGCGTACCTCTAAAGTAGCTGACGTACCTTAAAAGTAGCCTACGTACCACCAAAGTAGCCTGCGTACCTCTAAAGTAGCCGGCGTACCTCTTAAGTAGCTGACGTACCTTAAAAGTAGCCTACGTACCTCCAAAGTAGCCTGCGTACCTCTAAAGTAGCCGGCGTACCTCTAAAGTAGCTGACGTACCTTAAAAGTAGCCTACGTACCACCAAAGTAGCCTGCGTACCTCTAAAGTAGCCGGCGTACCTCTAAAGTAGCTGGCGTACCACCAAAATAGCCTACGTACCTCCTAAGTAGCCTGCGTACCTCTAAAGTAGCCGGCGTACCTCTAAAGTAGCTGACGTACCTTAAAAGTACCCTACGTACCACCAAAGTAGCCTGCGTACCTCTAAAGTAGCCGGCGTACCTCTAAAGTAGCTGGCGTACCACCAAAATAGCCTACGTACCTCCTAAGTAGCCTGCGTACCTCTAAAGTAGCTGGCGTACCTCTAAAGAAGCTGGCGAACCTTAAAAGTAGCCTACGTACCATCAAAGTAGCTGACGTACCTCAAAAGCAGCTGGCGTACCTACGTACCACCAAAGTAGTCGGCGTATCTCTAAAGTAGTCGGCCTACCTCCAAAGTAGTCTCCGTACCTCCAATTTAACTGGCATATCTTGAAAGTATTCGACGTACCGCTAAATTACTCAGCGTAGCTCCAAAGTAGCCAGCGTACCACCACAGTAATATGCGAATCTCCTTTTCCAGGATACAAGCTATTCTCCTACCATATGTCGTTGAAATCGGTTAAGTAGTTAAGGTCTAAAGATAGAACAAACAATTAAAATTTCTTACATTAATTTGGCATTTTTTCATTAATGTGGCAACATTTCACGCACACTGATGCATGTGTCCAGACAGTGCTGTCACGCACACTAGAATAAATTTTGGCCGCACTGTCGTGTTCCGAGCGCGGTATCTGTTAGTACTACATCTGTGGCTTCAGTATTTTTAACAGAACTTCACATCTATGTCAATAGATGGCGCCGCGAGGTCTTAGTTCGGGGCGAACCACTAGTAAGTTATAACCGTAAAAGAGTTACGAAATAAAGACTAATCATTAAAATAGTTACAACTAACGAGTACAATATTCACGTGTACTGTCCGTACGTCCGTGTGTATCGTCTCGGGGCCCATTCCGATTTCCGAGCACGTCGCATTGCCATCGGTGATGTAATCGACAACAATGGCCAGCCGCTCGAGTACGTACTATACCTACCTACTTGCATCACAGTTCGTCATTTTTAGTGTTCCGTACCTCAAGAGGGAAAAAGGAACCCTTATAGGATCACTCGTTGTCAGTCTGTCTGTCTGTGAACCACCTTTTTCTCGGGGACGCGTGGAGGGTATCAAATTGAAATTCATATCAAATACTTAGGTCTACGGTCTTTGGAGTAAAAAAATCAAGCTTCTAAGTCAACGCAATCAAAAGATACGACCGTTTATGCCGCATATTTAGACACACGCCAATAAATTAAAACCTATTGGGTACTTAACGTTGACTTAGAATCATGACATTTGGCAAGAAGCAAGGTCTCACAGCACAAGTTTAGGAAAAATCCGAAAATCGTTAATTAGGGTTCCGAACTCATATGGTGTTTTGGTGAATTGTTTGTGCGCTACCATTTTAGCGCCTTATGTAAGCTAGTTATTTCACAGCTGATTGTTATGACATATTTCTTGTTGTTTACTAAAATAATTTATATTATGTGTTGGTAGTCCGTACCAACACATAATATAAATTATTTTAGCCAGAGCCATTGTGAACCATTTGTGAACGAGTCTGAGTCGCACTTGACCGGTGTTTTGATTGTAACTACACCCCACACCCCACGCACCGCTCCGGCACTCTTCAGTCACAATGCATTGCACATTTAATCGTAGCGTTTGACGTTTCCCGACACAAAATCTAAAGTTTTTGATTAGATGCATGATGTAGATCGTAGAAGTTGCGTGAAAGTTATTCCTACAGTAAAAGTTAAGTTATTGAATTATAAGCAGACTAAATAATGCCCGATACTTCGTCCGCGACTTTTTATCCCGAAAATCAAAGTGCCCCACAGGCTTTATAAAAACCTATTTCAAGCCGATGCCAATCTCCAGGTCCTTAAGACGAAATGGCACGACGGTTTCTCCATTCAAACATATTCATCTGTTCTCTCCGTAGATAATAATTACAATAGAGAAAATATTCTTGCATTATATTACAATCGGTCCAAGCTGCAGTTGTCCCTATCGGGTGTTATGGGACTCTATTCGATGAGCAGCGCGACGGCAATATTATTGTTTAATACTTATTCTTTCAATGTCACGTCATTCACTATGCCATCCTCGCAAAAAATCACGTAGAAGTAAGAACACGTTGCGGCGTGATTTAAGGGCAAACAAATAAACCCACTCTCAATTATTTCACCTGTTCATTCTTCAGTTTCATATGGGTAGTCATTACGAATAACAATCTAGATATATCTACAGCTGAATCAATGTGTAAGAAGAAATAGGTATTTGTATTCCTTAGTCATCAGAGCCTGTGTCCAAGCTTTCTTCTTACCGCTTATCAGTAATCAATCAATACACCAAGGTTCAAACTAGTGCGCTAATAGGTGATTCATATGCATGAGTGCAGTCTGTTAATTTATGGTCCATTTAACGACTAGCTCGACTGACTCACTCCGCTATTGTAACTGGACTCATTACTTCATTTAAAGGCACCTTTATCGATCTTTAGCCTTAAGATGATCAAACAAACGACCGCAAAAGGAGCAAGGCGCACCGGCACCGCCGCATCCTTCTTGATGTCAACTCAATGGTGTGCGTATTGCTTGTAAGATGGTGATAATAAAAAAACCCGGCTGAGTTTGTTGTGGGCTCTTCTCAGACCAGGGCGCGTTAGGAACCCTCGTAGCTTCAGTTTTAAGAGAAGTGTACCTAAATTATATAGATCGATTGATTAATTATTGTTTGTTTGCTTGATTTTCAGCTGAAATAGCAATTCACGGCCTCGTTTGTTTAAAAAGGCCTCGGCTAGCGTCTCGTTCCTTTATTATTTTTAAATTTAAAAAAAACCGCCTTCAAAAACTAAAAAGCAAAAAATAATTGGATATATTTACATATTATTATTTCTACCCACTATGTGGAAGTCGGGCGAGCCTTGCGTCAACTTTGCTTATCCTTGTTATACCCGCCCGACTTCAACATAGTGGGTAGAAATAATAATATGTAAATATATCCAATTATTTTTTGCTTTTTAGTTTTTGAAGGCGGTTTTTTTTTATTTAAAAATAATTTTATTGTTTGCTTTTTAGTGCTGTAAATATAAAAAAAAAGAAAAATAGGTTCTCGAAAGGTAGACAGACCTGACCTAATAACTATCTGGGTTCGTGTCCTTATAAAATTTAAGATCCTTTGATTTCCCCTGGATTCCATCATCAGACCTAATGACCATGGGACCACCTTTGAAGTATACCCTTTCAAACAAAAAAAGAATTTTCAAAATCGGGCCCAGGCGTCTTCGAGTAATCGGAGATTCCGACGAATTGAGAACCTCCTCCTGTTTTTGAAGTCGGTTAAAAATCAATCGAAAGTCCTCGGCTTCCCTCGTCCGTCGAATATTATACTCAGCCGTGAATTGCTACATTTCCGACCTTGGCAGTAATGCACTATTGTTTATTTGTTGTAGGAGGAGCACGACGTAAAGAAAGAAGAATTCGATGCTTCCATACAATGTCATAAGCATAACCTTGTCTCAAAACCAACCTAGATACGGAATACAGATTGATGATGTTGGGCGCCCAGCGTGTGTCAGTAAATGGTACTGCCGTTTGATGCATTAACATTACCTACTCGAGGCTAACACATAAATCTTTCAATTTATACCCAGGTTACTACTAGGAGTACAAGCCGTTCTTTATTGCCCTGATAAAATAGTGAGCCGGTGACAAGTATTTATAAATTAGTACTTCATTTCTGTAGGTAATAAAAGTAGAATTTTTTTCTATGACTTACGAGTATACATGTACCTAGTTGACATAGATCAATAATATATAATATTATTCATATATAATAGTAATTAATATTATATCTATTTCAAACAAAGTTACATTATAGGTGATCAACCACGTTACCACGAAAACTATAATTATTATCATATTGCAACAAACACTTATTGTTCTGATTGTCCGAAGCAGTGGTATTCGCAGCAACTGGAGCCATACTGCCGATGTATAAAGCAATAAGCAATATTAATCAAATGACAGTTAAATGTCACGTGCCTTGACGTTCCTAAAATAAGGATTATTATTCTAAAACACGAAAGCCAACAATAATGAAACAATATTCCTTTAAGTGTTGGCAGCATGGTCCCTTTGCATTTTAGCAAACGCTAGCATCGGCCAGTCAGCGTCGTATACTTTGTCTGTGAAACTACGAAATTAAAATTCATTATTAGCTAAAATCGATTCTGACCCGGTGATAGCGTCTCTGTGTCTCTAGTATATACTAAAAATATATTATATTATACTAAAAATAAAATAAAAACAAAAACTAAACAGGCATAAAAATTAGTCCCAATTTTGGCCACCGGGTCCGTAGCTGTCAAACCACGACCGAACTTTTTAGCTACGAAGCAACTGCATAGTATTTCATCTGCGCTTTGGCACATTCGCTTTGGTCATTGATACTGTTAACTGATATATGAGTGGTAATGTGATAATAACGATCCTTGCCGATTGCAGACTGCAGTCAGAAACAACGCAGGGCACGGCACGGTACATCTTCAGAGTATGTATTCAACGTAACATCCGGCGACCTACTTGTGTTATCGAATTGCCATATCGTATATTCTAATATATAAACAAACGGGAACTACCATTATAACTTCCGATGAGAAACTATTCAGGATGTAGCAGTTTCCACATTTTTTACAAGATGGCGTGTTTTCGATAGCTAAAATAATCGTGCCAGCGATTAGCGGTGTATTTTTGCTTTTCGGAGTCTTAAATATAACAGTTTCTAAGTTCATTATCAATTAATTATCAATCCACCGCCGCGCCGCCGGGAAGCGCGAATCCCACATTTGTGCACAGGTGCGGCCTCAGGAGGGGAGGGGGTTGAGCCATAGCCACTAGCCCACCGACCAGCATCTGCACCAAGGTTGGCTTGGCAGATTTCCCACACCTCTGAGAACCATTTTCAGGATTCAGGTTTCTCCACGATGTTTTCCTTCACTTGTAGATCATATTATAAAAGCGTAAGTTTGGATGGATGTTTCAATCACGCCAGAACTGCTGAACGGATCTGGATGAAATTTGGCACAGAGATAGATTATAGTGTGGAATAACCGCAGTCGCGGGCATCAGCTAGTACAATAATAATTGTTACATACATAAATGTTTAAAACGCAACTCAACGTAAGGTAGAGGCACAGTCCTACAGGCGTGCGTGTCGCGTGGTTTTTTTCTTCAATACAGGGATGGAAACGTGTGCGCCCATTGGTCTTACAGACTTGTTGAGTTATATGAAAACAAGAGTTTGTGATTCGGGTTTCACCTTCAGAACTCAGATTTACCTACTAAAAGCAACTAGATAAGTAAGTACAGTTCGCGCGCGAGTTGAATACAGAGAAAATGTATGTCACCATACATTTACTCTGCATTCAACTCGCGCACGAACTATACTTTTGTTTATTATCACTACTAAAAGTGAAGTCCCAAACGTAGAATAGAATAGAATGAGTTTATTTGTCTGAATATTATATCATCGCGAAAGCATTTCAAACAATAAAGTATATAGTTATGTAATCAAATATCAAATAATGCACACACAAATTCCAATAATATCGTAATCAATAAACAATATCAATCGACGCGGGGCTCGAATCAGCTATCCGTTATCTCGCTGGCGGTGTGCCAACTGAGCCAGAAGGAATGATTTAAACACTACCATCATTCATTATATCATTTATCTATACTTAATATTATAAATGCGAAAGTTTGGATGGATGAATGGATGTTTGTTACTCAATCACGCCAGGACGGCTGAACGCATCTGGATGATAGATTATAGTCTAGAACTTTTATCCCGGAAAATTAAATTTCCGCGGGAACCAAAAAAGTTCAATCCACGCGTATCGTTGGCCTCAGCTAGTGAGTAACTCTCAGACATATCCTCTGCAACGTGGTTGCCTGGTTCCTATCTTATGGTGGCAGAAGGGCTTGCTCATTACATGGCTGTTCAGTGCGAAAATGCACCCAATAGTCTTGCCACTATTCATGCCGGCATGATTTCATTTATGTAATTAGGCTAGCCAGGTATATAAGCTTTATTTTAACATTAGCAAGTAATAAAAATAAAACTTACAAGTGTACAGCTAAGCATTATGTATTTATGCCACTCAATGCAAAGCGATTTCGAACCTTGACCGAGTTCAATGCAAGTATGATCTCATAATTACCAGCTCTCCCTACCTACTGCAAGCTTTATAGTTTATTCCTACCGTTCGTACAATTTAATTGAATAATATACTAATTATTACACGACTCGCCTCTTGAAACTTTTTTTAAATATACATATAGGCTATCGCTTGGCTGCAATCAGACCTTGCAAGGTGATGCAGCCTAAGAAGGTAGAGCGCGCTTGCCTAGAAGATGCCTATTCACTGTTGATTTGAAGGTGCTTATATTAAAAGAGGAGGGGAAAACGGAAGCCGGAAGGGCATTCCATATCCTAGCTGATCCAATTAGGAACGAACTCAAAAAAGTTAGCCAAATACTAATATTAAATAAGTATGGATATGGAAGTATGGATATTATTATGATAGATTAATAATATAATCAGATATAATTAAATGAAGTCGCTGCCATCGTCTAGTTAAACATTTTACTCAATGATAAAATTAATGTATCGAAATTCGATAATTTCGAATCAATCGGGTCAATTTAGAAATTATAAATTTCCAAATTGACCCTGCCGGGAATCGAACTTCCACACTAAAACAACAGCGCTCAACATGCGCGCCAGGGATGCCGTCAGATGCCTCCTGAGTACCAATATGTGTATAATGGAAAATGAGACCTGGAGTTCCACGACCATTACCCATTGCATAGGAAGGCATGTCTTCTCCACTCCTACACGACGAGCCAACTTAGTTTTTAAGGATAAACTAAATAGAATTACCCATTATAGTAATTCTGTTAAAACTAGTGTTTAAAAGCATTTAAAATACAGCCGTGACCGCACATTTGAACGTACTAAATGACATCATTATGACCTCCTCCGTAATGGATTATTTATTGTATACTAATGAATAATTAATCTGTCCGTCTGTCTCGCCGTATCTACGGCTACGCTACGTTGCTATGACTCACCCCACTATATAAAACTATAGTACAGTGCACAATTACGTACGTACTTTTTTTAAGGGATTGGGCTAAGGCTAACTTCAGAGTCGGGCGATCGAGTGCTTAGTCAGCAGATCCCTGAAGCAATGTGGTGGCAAACGTATGGTCCCCCATGTTCAATTCATTAGAATTGTATTCATTCAATCCATACTAATCCATACTATCCATATCCATACTAATATTATAAATGCGAAAGTGTGTCTCTGTCTGTCCGTCTGTCTGCTGCGCCTTTCACGGCCCACCTATTCAACCGATTTTGATGAAATTTGGTACAGGGATAGCTTGTATCCTGGGGAAGGACATAGGCTATGTGATTTTTATCCCGGAAAATTAAAGAGTTCCCGCGGGAATCGAAAAAACTTAGTCCACGCGGACGAAGTCGCGGGCATCATCTAGTCTAGTACGAAATAAATGCGAAAGTGTGTCTGTCTGCTGCGCTTTCACGGCCCATCTGTTCAACTATTTTGATGAAATTTGGTACAGGCACAGATTGTACGTACCAGACGAGGACATAGGCTACTTTTTATCCTGGAAAATTCAGGAGTTCCAGCGGAAATCTAAAAACCTTAGTCCACGCGGACGAAGTCGCGGGCATCATCTAGTATTTTAAAGTTAGCTCGATATTTCATCTTAGACTACATCTTGTCTAAATTGTTTCGCCTAATCTTAAAGTTGCAGAGGTCGCTAGTTACGCGCTATACACCGCCTTTTGTATTCTACTTCCCTCTTCTAGATATTTTCTTTATATTTGTGTCCTTTACTGTGTCGTGGTGTGTATAAGAGTATAATACATCATCAATGATCCTAACCAAGGCTTAGTCAACGCCTAAAATCGGCACAATAAGGTACAGTGTTTCAACGGGATCTTTGAAATCTCTTAATCAACGCGTTCGAAGCCGCGGGAAGCACCTAGGCTCCACACATAAATAATAATCTGGCGTGCATGATAGCCGTACGTTTGTTCGCGAGCATCCACAATCCACATAAATATGTATCGGCTCGTATAATGATTTATGGCCGCCCGTCTGGCGCTGCAGACTACTTGAAGCGAGGCGGGCTCGAGAGCGCGCGATGGATGACTGACACTGATATGGGGCTACTGGCTACTCATCATTTTGTACTTTTTTTTTAAATTTATAGACTAGCGCTTGGCTGCAATCAGACCTGAAGTAGTGATGCAGTAGAAGATGCCTATATTGATTGATATGAAGATACTAGAATATTATAAGCGGATGGTAAAACGGAAGCCGGAAGGGCGTTCCATAACCTAGCGGTTGGAATTAGAAACGAGGAAGCACATCGCTTCGTACGCGTCCGTGGAATTTCAACTATACATACACATAAAGGCATGACATAAGTTATGACAGGCTATAGTGGTTAAGACTTCAGTCTCCTATTCCAAATGCACCTTTATATTTTCGAAGCATTTGCTTTAATTAAATTATTATAACTTGCTTTGACGGTAGGGTCGGTAGGGTAGTCCGACTCGCACTTGGCCGGTTTTTTTGACAGGGGTAGGTAAATCTCCTTGAGATGCCCAATAATGAAATCCAATATAGCGGACTAGTTATTTTTTATTCACCCCCATGATATGGGTATCAATTAAAAGGATTTCTTGAGAATAGTACGAAAAATCGCACTTAATTCAAATGGCGGACGATAAACAAAAATGTTTTGAATAACATCTTGTTAAATAAACCGTATACCTACCTATATATATTGCGATCGGATTTTGTATACGTCGGCATTAGGGGGTAAAAATACACAGTAACTGAGTATTGTAGGAAGGCAGACGCTCGTAATTGCTTTGCGACAAACAGAACCTCGGCGCCAGCTCCAATTGTTTAATGCTAGCTCGAGATAAACAGCTCACTGCTCTACTAATGTTTATTGTAGTTTTCTTTCTTAGACTTAATCTTTGCGATTTCCTGTAACGGTATATTGTATTTCATAACACTAACAATAGTAGAGAAACTCGTTAATAAGTTAGATAGCGTGGGCTAGGTAGGGTTAAAGTACAGGTTTCCTGTGAACAAGAAACGAGCTTATCTTGCTCTATCCTCAACCAAATAAATATGTATCTTACAACTAGCTGGTCCGCCCTAACTTCGTTCGAGTACATTTTTTTAAAATCCGTTCCCAAGTACATCCCAAGGAAGTGTATAGGAAAGAAGGGTATAGAAAGGTATCTGAAAAATCCCGTTCGATTTAAAGAATCTCAAGCCCACGTAGATGGAGTCGTGGCCATTATCTAGTGTTTAAAAAAAATCGCAATGCTCTTATCACTCGAGAGTCTAGGTAGCGTCAGTTCAGTACGCAGGGGCAGGCTGATCTGATTATTCCCCTATCCCCCGCTTGCATCGCGATATTCCCACTTGAAAAAATAGGGTTGCAAATTGCAACTATGTTAGCTTAGACGTCTGCACGGGCTAGTTTTTTTGCAATTATTAGTGCAATATCGTATCAGGTATTGCCTTTATCACTAACTTTATGTTTACCCAATAGCGCGTAGTTTTAAGGGTGTTGAAACTAAATTAATGCGCTGTTTGGAAGCTTCGAAGATTAAAGAAAGGTTTAAGATACTTTAGACGGACTGGGTGAAAAAAAGTCTTTTATTGTCCTGTCCATAATAAATGACGCATTTTCAATGGAAGTTCTCGAGGATGAAGTTTTACTGATTATGCAATAAAATTAAATGAAAACAAGAAAATATAATGAGGGGAATATAAGTTAACAGTAGTAGTACATTCTATGCGAGAATTTCGTAATGACAGGAAAGAGGGTGGAAATAAAAAAGTGGTCTAAAATCTGTAGAAAACGGGGATTCGCACGACTCAAATATGATAGATACAGCCAGTCAAACATATTTTATTTTATTTTTTATTTATTTTTATTTTTATTTATTTACATCTAATCAGAACAGCAATGCCACTTACACTAACCAGATGATTATTACCAAATAACAAGGTAATATAAATAAATTAGAAAGAGAAGAAGAAGAACATCAATAATAATGATGGTATAAACAAGGTTATTCTACGCTCTCAGAGTACCTTAACAATTCAAAAACCATGGTTGTCCACTGGTCATTGAATGGAATTGGAATTGAAATGGTCATATCTCAAGAACACTGTCAACCAAGGCATTTTGTGGACGAAGAATAAAATAGTCATAGTGACGGCAAGTTTTACAGCAATTTTATAGCCCGTGTACGTTGTTGTTAAAGGGAATAAAACTTCGGGGAAAATCCATTTAGAGCCGTGACACTTTAGCCGTAAGTGTAGCGTACTGTAGTGTAGGTTTTAAATAGGGCTGTAAAACTGGGCTCTAGCATTTACGAGCATTACTTTGTACTCACTTAATGTAGTAAATATGTTAAACCAGTGTGTGTTTGCAGTTTAGAAAAACAATAAAGAATACTTAACCACAATTTAACAGCCTGCAAAAGCCACCAAACAATAGCTTGGACGAGTTCCACTAAAATGATCGGTAAAGAGGTCTGAGGCCATGCTGCCAACGCTTAAAGCAATACTTAAGCAATATTACTCAAAATGACAGTTTGATGTCACGTACCTTCACGTTTCTAAATAAGGCTTATAATTGTAAAATATGGCTTTGAGCGTTGGCAGTAAGGCCCCTTTTTCGAACATCCACAGTCCACACTAATGTTTCACAGAGCGGGCATATCAATAATTATCATTCTTATTAGAAGCCTTCAAGTCGAAAACAGGCTTGACATAATATTATTATTCTGTTAACTTAGAAAATAGAGGTTTCTTATTTAATGGATTTGGAGATCCGATACTTATCGCTATGTAGGTCTGTATGTAATACCATTAGGTTATAATATTTACTAACTATTCATTTATAACTTTGTAAGAAACAGTCCGAAATACTTAATACTTAGATAAGTAAGTAAAAGTAATTATATCAACGAACTTAAAAGGTCGTGAAACTTTACTTATCCGGCCATCACGGCCAGGGTGTTCCTACACTTAAGTTAGGGCCTTTGGGGTGTTAACCTAAGCGTAACCAAACTTCCGATAGTAAAGCGTTTTTGTACCTGTTGGTCCGTATTACCCAAAATTTTTATTTTATGTGCATTTAACATTTGCCGTATATTATGAACTAGTTAGTAATGAAAAACTTTGCATGCACAACCCTGCTACGAGTAAGTCAGTACCAACAAGTCTCGTTCCTAATAATTATAGTAAGTACACATCTATATATTTTTACAACACTCGTATTTTTTTAAGAATACATCTTTATAGGTACAGGTGCGATTATATATAACGCGTGACGGCAGCGACGACTGACAGTTTTTTTTTAAATCGAAGTCAAGCCCTTGATCACCCTCGAGTGAAATCTCAATAAAATTAGTCAGTCGTATAAGTGACGTTTGCAGTCTAAGATGGTAGCGAACTAACTCATACCAAGGCGTATGGCAGTTATATTAAATCGGTTTCCACGGATCTGAACACTAAATCGCTTGGCGGCTTTGCCGGTAACATGGTACCTAAATAGCGATGTTTCAAGCCTCCGACCTGAGGCAATTCAGAAATTACGAATTCCTCAATAGATCCAGCCGGGAATCGTACCCAAGACCTCCCACTTACAAGACCACAGCGCCAACCACACCATGGCGGTCAATATTGTAAAGCAAAGTAAAATGACTGAACGATTAAGGCGTACTCCGCATTGTGCGTGCTTATGAGCTGTTTTTGCCATTTTAATTCATACATGCGTTCAAGTGTGACGCTCTGCTTTGCTGCATCGCGCTTTGTCTCACCAGGACCTAATAAGCGAACGACGCTCACAGTACATCCCCGCCTCCCCCACCCCTCATTATGCAACCTCCATTCTTGTGAAGCGGTCGTGAACTCGTGTTTTTATTATGTTTTAATCACGTCGCAGCGAGGTTTTAATTATATCCCTTTACAAAAGCTGCGCTACATCTGTGGAAACTGCAACTTGTATACCTGCGTCAAGTGTACGGGGTAGTTTTTTTTTGTTGGTCCTTGGAGTGTAAGATTGGTAGTGCACTCTGCGATCAACAATATAGCTAAGTAGCTCGTTGTAGAAGGTTTTAAACAGCTAATTTCTACGGATCAGATCTCATTCTCAACCTACATCGTCCACTGCTGTAATCGGGTCTTCGAGTCTCAGAATGGGAAGGGCTGAGGCCATAGTTTCCACACACGCCGAGCGCGGATACACTATGTGCAATTAAAATGTGTCTGTTTCGATGAACCGATGGCGCCACTGCACGGTAGCTAGACTGCGAACCCAGAGGTTACTCTTCTGATAGAGTCGAGACGTCTGCTTCATCTATTATTCATTAGCTAAGCCGGAGGCCTAGGACGCGTCGCACACATTTACTGCTATTGCATTCTAAGCATCTTTCGAAACTGCTCATTCTATGTGGGGACATATTTGAGATCAAATGATTTATTCACGCCAGTTAACTTTTTTTCCTCAGATTATTCTAGCACAATTTACTGAGCGACAGCTAGACTGCGGCTATAACGCAGAGGTCACACTGGTGATAGATGCGAGCGTCAGCTTCATCTATTATTCATTACGTCTGAGGCCTCCGCGCGTAGATTCAACCTTTGCGACTCACATTTACCGCTATTGCATTCGAAGGTTCAAGTAACATCGAGAATTCTTCCCATTTCATGGAATTGAATTCAACATCATTGTCTATTCGATTTCACTAGTCTATCTACTTCAATAAAATCTTTATATTCTATACTTAGTTACTCTAAAATCACCAAAGCTCAAAATGGCTTTACCTGGAAGATTGAGAGGAGGAGGAGGGGGAGGTTTTTAGTCGGTAGGCCGCTGGGTTTCATCCCCAGTGTAGTCGGGTTTGCCCCCAAAACTCCTGAGGTATCCAATGACGATTTTCCGCCTCCTCAGAGAAAAAAAGAAAGTCATAATGGCCAATTTGCTAAAATTCAAGACATCTAGTGTGATTATCGATGCGTCGCAGACCTTTTACCTATTTGAAATATAAAGTGATTTATTTTCGGGGTCACTTATGATAAGTTGACAACTCTCTACGACCGGTTCGGATTCGGATCCTACTGAGAAGAGCCGGAAAGAAACTCAGCAGTTACTCAGTTACAGTTAGCGGTAAAATTACTACATAAGGTTCATATTTGGCTTGCGAATGTAAGACCCCGTTTCCGAGTTCCGCCGTAAGCTCAAGTGGCTCCCGATTCGCCTTCGCAGGAATACTTACATTCTTCACCTTCTTTACTGCGTTCTGTTCAATTCCATCACACCTCACTACTTAAAAGATCGATTTAAGTATATATATGTAATTTACACTCTTTTTCCCCTCCGTTCTCAAAATAATCTTTTATTAAGTACTCCTAGTCACTCAACTTCCTTCTATCAAAATTCTTTTACGGTAACTGCTATTCGGCTTTGGAACGTTCTTCCTTTGGATATTAAGCTATCTCAATCTCTTCCTATCTTCAAAACTAAATTGAAACAACATTATCTATCATTATAATTTATTTATTCATCTGTCGTCTATTATCTATTACTTCTATACTGTGTATTTATCCTATATATTTTTACATTGTTTTTATGTATATAATATTTATTTATTAGTATTATGTCTCAGTACACCCCTCCCGCTTTCTTAAAAGTTTCCTCTGCCCTAAGGTTGCCTGGAAGAGATCGCTGTTTAAGCGATAAGGCCGCCTGTTGTGCCCTATCTGTTAATATGATTGTTTTTTATCTTTTCATTTCTTTGTGTATAATAAAGTATATTTTACTTTTACTCTTTTCAAAAAAATTAAAATGTTTACACTATTTTATTTTAAATAATTTACTTAAAATAGAGAATAGTCGCAGTGCTCGGTGATGAGCCGGCTATCGGTTGAAATGATGATGAATAAAACTCTAAAATTTTAAAACTTAGGTCTACAGCTATGTTCAAACTGCAAACATTCACGTATCCAACTTTCAAAAAGCTCACAAGCAACCAACAAATATTCTAGAGACTTTTTCTTTTCACAGAATATTTCTTTTTAAGCATTTATAAACTTTTATCGTACACCAGGTGAATTCCAAATAAACCTAACTCCCAAACCGCATTTAGCATAGCATGTTACACGCAAAGCAACTTTTTCTTTCAACGCGCGACGGTCGTTTGACGACTTTTAGCCACGTCACGTTTTACGGCAGAATTTGACAAAAAATCTTTCACATTTATATTAGCATGATTAGATTTTGACATGTAATGAGGAATATTCAGAATTTCTTTGAAGCATACAATCTAAAACGAAGTGTTATTGGGCGTATAACTAAAGCGATCGAGATAAATCTCATGTACGAGTATATCACGCTAAAATGGCAGAGAACTGATTGCGTGTGCCAGAAGACCGAAACCTTGAGTCGAAAAGTCCTCGAGTGGAAACCGAGTCTTGGTAATCGGACACTAGGGCTCCAGGGCTTAGGGCAGACTATATCCGGATTTCAGTACGAGGCTGGTGTCGACTGTCGATTGGATGTAAAAAGCTAAATCAGCGTTGACGCGACTTTAAGGAAGCCTATGTGATATGTCCAACATAATTTTATAACATCTTATTTGCATCTTATTATGTCCATCATAATTATGATGTATGTATATATGATAACATCTTATTTGTTTATAATATAAAAGCAAAGTGGGTTTGTTTGTTGGTTTGACCTTCAATCACGCACGCGAAGTGATTTTTGCATGGGTATAGTTGAGTACCTGGAGAGTGAAATAGGCTACTATTTATATCAGAAAATGAAGGAGTTCCCGCGGAAATTAAGAAAAAAAAACTTGAACCACGCAGAAGTCGCGGGCATCAGCTGGTGAATCAAAAATGTAGTGCGACATCGTCCATAAAAAGATTATTGGTGGAATGGGTCACGACTCACGACCCGCCACGCGCTCGACCCGCACCCGCGTTCTGTGTGATGTCGTCCATATAAATACAAGGAATTCAACCCGGCCCGCGCCCGACCCGCGCTCTTTCCCTGTGTGTTTTGCCCTTTAGTAATGGGGAATACGATGCAGAAAGTGTAGTGTGTTGTGTAGGCCCAAAACCAACACCCTCTTTAGAGTATTTGAAAGCGACAGTATAATATATAGACTCCCAAAAAAAATGGCCGGCCTATCCCACCGAGTAAACATGCGGAGTTTTTGCACAAATTACTTCCCCATTAGTCCATAACATTACAGATGACGTAAAGCAATCACGCAACGAGCAACACAATAATGCAAATTGTAGCGGTCTGCGGTCAGCCGCGCCTTCTCTTCTGACACGATTAGACAACGCCTCGGTCAACCTATTTGGCCTTTATGACCTGACTAGCTTTTGCCCGCAGCTTCGATCACGTTAAGTTAAATTTTCATACGAATTTGAAATTTTATAGGGGTTGATTTTTCAAACATCCTTTCTGAGCGGATGTCTATGTTATAATAGCTATAAAAACAAATCTGCACATTAATAGTAGGTACATTGTTCACCGAGGGGAGAAAGTGACCGATTACTATCGAATGTGTAGTTTGAGGCCCGAGGCGAAGCCGAAGGGCCGCAATACACGCGGGGTAGGAATCGTACTTTCTACCGAGTGATACATAGTGCTTTATACTACACCTGCGAGGAAAATATGCGATAATAATTAGTGATTAAACGAACTTACAAAGTGAAGTTCTATCATAATTATATGAGTCGCTTCATTCGAAGCTTCACTATCAACACTAGACTAGGTACATTTTGAGGATTATTTCAATATAGATTTCGATATCGACAATCGACATCGACATCGACAATCGATATCGACAATCGACATCGATACCGACAATCGACATCCACCATATTTGACTTTTGTATGTCAAATATGGTGAAGCTGCTTCTAATATTATATCCATAAGGACATACCCAAATTCTCAACGTCCATATATTATACCTAATTTACTTAAAATTAAAAAAAAACAGCGCGTTAGAATTGAATTTTCATATAGTTTTTCTCCCCGCTTAGCACGTTAGAAATGAAATTTCATACATCTTTCCCTCCCGCATATTTGGTTTGTAGCAATGACGTACTTTCTACCTCGTTTTTAAAAAAGAATGAAGGTACTTTCTGAGCGGGTGTAGTATAAATAAAATATCTGCATGCCAAGATTCAGCCCGATCAGTGGTTTGAGATGTGCGTTGTTAGAGCAGTCAGTCACCCCTTTTATATATTTCGATAAATGAAGACAGATTCCTCATTCCCAGGTGTACGCACCTAGAGAGTGCAAACAAATCTATAAGGCGAATCTTTGCTGGCTCTACAGATGCGACAACAGCTGGTAGAGCTTGTAGCTGCCTAGCTGGCTAGCCGCGGAAAAACCTTTCAGCTGTTTCGGAGATTTTGGATAGAAGCAGGCGTTACCTTGCGGAAGTCCATGATAATCAAGGAACCAGAGGTGCAATCATGTAAGGATTGCCGATCTAAACGTTAAAGTTCATCTTCAAAGTAAAATAAACCATAACAGCATTGAATTAGAGTATGTACGATACCGTATATAAACGTATGAGAATGGATACACGAAATTGAGCTCCAATTCAATGCTGTTATGGTTTATTTTACTTTGAGACCGAACTTTAACGATTGGATCGGCAATCCTTACATGATTGCAGCCCAGAAGCTTAATTCACTACAATCCGCCAAAGCAGACAATCTACGCGGTACAAATAACAACGTGTATTCACCGCCCAATGAGCCAGAATTTCGCTCCGTGACAACACCACACTACACAATCTTCGAAATTATTCTCAACGTACTCGTACGTTTCACTCCGACACCGAAGCATCCTCAGGAGATGTTGACTCGACAATGCACGATTGTAAAGACAACTTTACAATCACATCTCACATCACATCTACATTCATAGTCTTTGACAAATATCCTGGCGCAGTGTTGAGCGCTGTTGTCTTAACGTGCGGGTTTCCCGGATATTCGTGTTGGGATAAGATTTATCGATTAGCGAATTAAGCTTCTTCTGATTTCGGAAATTACCTATTAATTTTAACAGTACCTAAAACCTGCGGTTCAGCACTGCATAAGCTACATACATAGTAGCTAATAATTAAGTATGTCGCGTGGTTTTAGTCATGCATGCAGAACACGTCACATATACTGCGAGTACAAAAACTATAATAGCGACAATTACTATTGAATATTTTAGTAACCACTTCCTACGTAGAACGTATGCATAATATTAAATTATGTAGGACGTAGGTTGATAAACTCAAGCCATATTTTTTTATAAATAGGGACTCGCGTACGAACCGTATATAGGCATTTTCTATTTTCCATAGACAACTAACTATTCTTAAAAATGATTATGCATTCTGTGGTTACTGGTTATGGTTTGTGTGATTTGCACGACGCGCCAAAATGGACCAAAATGTCCAAATATGATTTTTGGAAGTTTATCTATAATTTTCTAATCTTGAAAAGTTTAGGTTTAGTAGGTTTCTGCTTATTTCTTTATAAATTTTGAGCTATGTGGAACGGAACGGAACGGTGGAATCTAGAATGATTCCACCGGCCAGCTCAAAATTCCAAGAGATATGCGCTTCTAGCACCGTAACCGTAACACCTCTTCTACGTACCAAGAGTAAGTAGGGCTTCAAGAAATGATACCCATAAAACCTAACTAAAAGCTTCCATAACGCAATAGATTCTGATTCGATACCCGTGTTAGTGTAACTACCAGCCTCTGCGGTCAATCATTGATCTCAACAACATAAATGCGAAAATGTGTTCGTTTGTTGGTTCATTGGTTTGTCATCCAGTCGTCGGCCGCAGTAGAACATGCCAACCACTACCCAACAAGCACAAGTAGCATTTTAAGAGACCACTTTTGGTATAACTCGGAACTTTAGTAATTAATAAACAGTTAGAATGGTTCAACCGAGAACTTAGAGTTGCGCATTACGCTATGATCTGTATAAGAGCATTATAAGAGTAGAAACGGATACTATTGTTACGGGATCAGAGTTACAGCAGATGCCAAAAATGCCTTCTTACAGCCCTTATCGCATTGGTTGCTTATGAGCATTATAGTGGCAGTAAAATATGATAATAGCTGTATAAAGGCATAGAATTATACCACTGAAATGCTAGCATCTTAAAAGAGTCACTGTGAACTACTGTACAGCCAACAGTTCTAGAGTGGTGTAAACTTAGAGCGATTTAACGCAAAAAGTTCCACTTTGGTTCACCCCAACTCTGTTATTATCTTCTTTTTCAAAGCTGCTCAAAGGTGTTTTATTAGCACACGTGAACACCAAAGGTATTTCGAGATCCTCATATAACTCAGAAATAAAACATTTGGCTGTTAAATTGGCTACAGAAATACCATTATATTGTTTTAGTCTGCATAATAGAATTGATGACATATATTATAACGCGCAAGGCTGTAATTAGGTTCACATTAATCAGTTGTAATTCTTCAACAGCCATATTAATTTTCACCTAGTTTGGTTGGAGTAAATTTACAAAAAAATGTTGAAAAAAAGTTGGAAAATGAAAGCAAGGACAGGTGGAGTAAGGAGAAAAATAATGAAGGAATATTTGTCAATAATTAAAGCGAATAAAGATCCTATACCCAACAAGCTTAAAGGTTCTTGCGATGGCGATAGTGCGACCACTAATATTTTAGCACACGGTTCCGTATATAAAATAAATAATGTTTCGAGTTTTATAAATATGGAGGAAAACGCGTGTGAACGTCAATCTAGATGCTCCAGTGAAGTTCATCATAGTGCGACAATACATTTTTCTGAAGAGGGTTCCGTACAAAATGATATCGATAACATCGAGTATTCTTCTTTTGATGACGAGCACAATTTAATACCCCTCTTGCCTCCCAATCCGAAGGCACAATGCTCAATTCTGTTTTTTCTTCGTCTTTCGTTTGCACTATTTTGAAAGGCATTTCTGAAAATGTAATAAATTTAAAATATTAACTGGATTACTTAGAAAGGAAGAGAGATTACTTAGAAAACCCTTTATTGCTGACAAAAAAAAGATACCTACCTACCTATTTTGTGGTTTAATTTGATAAAATAAAATGCTGTCTGAACCTACCCTATAGGTATAATATATATGTAGTAACTAGTAGTGGTTTAACAAAACGTTTTAAGAAATAGCGAATGGCAGCGAGATTATAAATTACGTACGTACCTAAACAAAAAACAACTCAACAATGTGCAAACGATGCGGCGGCTGGCGATCGACTGATGGATGACCGATGATGGCCGATGGACATGAAAGCGGATCGCCGCCGCGCCGCGCCGCACGCCCGCGCCGTAGCCCGTGTGCGTAGGTACCTACCGCACGTGTGTGAGTATTAGGTAGGTAAGTATTCGGGCAGTGCGCGGATTGTAGTATATTTATATTTCACTTATTCATGACTTCGACTTGTGATATGTTTTCGCAATGATTTATTAATGTTAGCGCACACTTTAGCATACTGCTTAGTGTAATTAGAAGCTAAAACATAATTTATGCCTCAGAATAAGATAAAATAACATTTGAACATACCTACCTAATGAAAACAAAACTTTGTTTGGTTGTTTCCTTGAGTACGTAACTCAAGGAAACAACCAAACAAAGTTTTTTTTTCAGACAGCATTTTATTTTTAGTCTTTGATGTTTTGCAAAGGATCCCTAAAACTACAAAATAAATATTGAAAAGTAACACGTTAAAGCAGTTCACATAAATGGCTTTAGTGTTGATGGGAACCATAATAAAACTAATAAAAGCCGACAGGCTGCATATTGGCTCACTTGAACTCTCATTTAAGTCCACAAACATTAAAGAGGAACTGGGGTATATTCTTGTACAGCCATGGTAATTAATTCAGGATTAAAAGGGTTCACACAGGTTTCTTATGAAAGCGCCATTTTGTTATAACCTTAATCGATATCATATAATAATATTTTGTTGTTGTTTTATGTTTTACTAATGATTTTTGCTTTTAATTACGCGTTAAATATACACTTATTTTAATATAACATAAAACTTTGTAAAATTTTACGTAAATCTGACAACAATATATATAATTGTATTTTGTCGATAAACTATTTACATAATATTTTTAGTTAAAAACAAAATAATTCGGTGGCGCGTGAAAAATTTGTTATAAAACTATATAAACATTTACAGTGAACTTACGTTCCCAAATGATTTCACATGCATAAAAGTGTACTTACCAAAGTTAACACAAAATCTCAATAAACGCGTTATATTCACTCCGCCATCACACTCAGCTAGGGAATTTAATTTGTCGGCCCTAAGAGCACTATTTGAAAACTTATACTTAATTAACAAAATTAAAATGTTTTTGTTGAGGATAATGCAGAACCTTAAGCGTTATTTAAAACTAGCAGTTATACAATCCTAGTGCTTAGTCTGTTTAACAGGACACTTGTATTCTGTTAAGCAGCTGATAAACAGCCTAGTGACCTATAATAATTCCAATATAGTGCTACTATAATGCTTTTAACAAGAAATGTGAACTAAATTAGAACCATAGGCTGAATAACTTGTGCCCAAACAAGCGTTATATCAGAGTTGACAGCGCTGTCAACACCATTAAAAAACTGTCTTATTCAGCTCTTAGTTTCCGTGTATACCGAAAGTGGTCTCTTATAATGCTACTTGTGCTTGTTGGGTAGACCAACGAGGCAGCATTGAACCGCCAAGCAATAATGGTCGACCAACGACTTTGTTTTAAATATCATAGAGGTCGGCACCATATAAACACGGGGCGTCACACCTGACGGGTCGCTGACCCGGAAAGCAACAGGCGTTGCGGCCCGCGAGGGGCGGCAGCGAGGCAGCGGGCTACGAGCGGCAATCAATCAATGAAACGCTCGCTGCGTTCACAGGTGAGGCCCTCACCTTCACCCGACCTATATCCAGACAATGTGGCCAATTCTGTTTAGCACTATCTCTGAACTAAGCTACAATGACAGCTCTAAATCTAGTGCTGCCCCTTTCCGAAGGGAGTATTACAATATAAATAGAGCAGTCATTCTAGTTTAGAAATGGTGTACAACAGAATTGGCCTCAATTTCTCTCTTTGCTTCGTATTCCCCATTACTGAGGATCGTGACCCCTTTCCATTAATCACATAATGGTGGGGGTTTTCATGGGATATTAAAACGGTGGGTTCCCAGGTCCATCCGCATACGTCTCGCTACTATTTCAACTCTTAGGTTTCTAACGATTACCAGATGTCAGAGATAATAACCGGGACCAACGCGACGGCTTAACGTGCTCTTCGAGGCACGGAGAAAACGAAAAGGCCATATTCGGACTTATCAGTAATCAAATAGGCACCCAATTCTCTTTATGAAGACTTTACCAAATACCACGTATTTTAGGACTATATCAACTTATGCCCGTATTAATAAATCGATATCAGCTAAGAACACATTCTCAAGTATTGGTAAATCTATGCTTAAGACCGGTTTTTATCATAGATTGATCGATTCTTGAGAACCTGTTTTTAGCTAATGACGGTATATTAATACAGGCCTTAAAGTGGTATCATCGCGGGAAGACTGTGCCCCGGGTTTAAACTTGAAACCGCCCAGGGGCCGTACTGCCAACGCTTAAAGCCATGTTGTTTCATCATTGTTGACTTTGGTGTTTTGGAATTATAATCCTTATTTTAGGAACGTCAAGGTACGTGACACCAAACTGTCATTTTGAGTAATATTGCTTAATTGGCAGTACCGCCCCAGGGCTGATCCGATAACTCCCAACACGAGGACAATATGAGGGGATAAATATAGATTTTTCCTGTTATTTATTAATGATATGATGACTATAATAATAAGTAAGTATAATTTTATTATACACGCTATTGTTATTTCCCGGTTTATTGCAATTAAAGGTTACTATTGTAAAAGACAGAAATGCAAATTAAATTTTGTTGCATACAACATAACATTGTATATGACATTTCCTAAAGAAAGCCCAAAAAACGCGATGATCAGCCTTTCTGGTTGGTCTTATAACATCTTATAATATCTTACATCGGCGCCCCACCCCAGCAACACTCCCGGAAATCCTCGCCGACCTGGGCGGGCTGCTTGCATGCTGATTCCGGAATGAGCTCGGCTGGCTGGAGTGATCCGGCGGAGAGCCGCACCGATTGTGTAAGGAAATCAGAATCGTTTGTCAAACGTACAATTAACCTATTTAAGGACTTCATAGATGACTGCACGACAAAACGCATGTATGAACTCCTTAAACAGTTCGAGTTGTACGTTCAGCTAACAAATGATTACGATTTGCTCAAACAATAATTCTCATAATAATTCATAATTTCAGAGCTCTCAAAGCGGACGATGTTTTGTTTTTAATTTATAGACTAGCGCTTGGCTGCAAGCAGACTTGCTTGAAGTCACTACTTCAAGCAAGTCTGCTTGCAGCCAATCACTATGCAGCCTGAGGTGGAGCCGGGCTTGCCTAGAAGATGCCTATTTGACGATGTTATACGACTACGTCTAAGCGGAGAAACCCAGGACACGAAGAAATAATCGTATATATACTTTGTTACTTGGGAGTAAACAAAAAACCGGTACTTCGTCTGTTATCGGCTGCAAAAAGTGATTTTCTCCCATTAGCACACAATAACCACCGTATACGTATAACGATGCGCGAGCGCATATGTTATTATAGCCCATTGTTGTGTTCACAAGCGTCGTCGATGAATGATTTTGTAGAGGTTACACCGCACACGTACCCTTTTTTTTAGGTAGACGTACTGTCAAGATGTCTTCAAGTTTCAGTTAATTGTGTCAGCTTAAAACTACTTTCCTTCTTTATCCTTACAACATCTAATGAATGAAAGTTTTGTGACGTAATAGTCTTGCCAAGATTACTTATATCACTTCAAACTTCAAGCCAACGCCAGCGCAATACTTAGCACGGGTCTACTTTCATACAGGCATAGGGCATGTGCCGATGGGCCGGCCTTCACGCCTTTGAGAACACTAGATGAAGCCCGCGACTTAGTCCGCGTGAATTAAAGAGTCTGGTTCCCGCGGGAACTCTTTAACTTGCCGGGATAAAAAGTAGTCCTTTTTTTATTACACTACAAGTTAGCCCTTGACTGCGATCTAAGATATATATATATATAGAAGAGATGCGATCGATGATAAGTGGTGATGCAGTCTAAGATGGTAGCGGGCTAGCCTGTTAGGGGTATGGCAGTAAGCCTGTACCCATAGTCGGTTTCTACAAGGCATCGTATTGGAACGCTAAATCGCTTGGCGGCACGTCTTTGCCATTACCACCATTATCTACCACAACGTTCTAACAAAAGGTAACAAACGGCCTAATGAAATTTCCCAAATTAGCCAAAGTGCCGTGCGGGTTGGAGTAGGTAATCCGGTTAGTTTCGAGTGGCATACATCGTGATTGGACGTGACTCGTGAGGGAACATCGTAAAGAGAGTTCACCTCAATCTATTTTGCACAGAGATAGATTATAATCTGGAATAACACATAGGCTCTAATTTCAGAATTTTCTCTGGTCTGGTCGGGTCTGGCTTCGGCCATGCTAGTGACACCCTGCCGGCAAAGACGTACCGCCAAGCGATTTAGCGTTCCGGTGCGATGCCGTGTAGAGACCGATTAGGGGTATAGGTTTAATATTACTGCCATATCCCTAACGGGCTAGCCCGCTACCATCTTAGACTGCATCACCACTTATCATCATGAGAGATCGCAGGCTAGCCTGTAGTGGATAAAAAAAAAATTGCAGACACTCAATGCGACAAAACAAAACACGAGAGCGACCTTGACATCTGTTGAATACAGTAGTACTTAAGTTGTCCAATTATACACGGAACGACTCTATTTACGTCCCGTTTGTTATTAGTGCCCATCACGTTGGAAGGAGCGGGACGGGAATAATTAGTCGCTGTTATCATCAAAGCATTTGTTAGCGTTAGCTTAATATTTTTATATTGAAATGATTTTTGAATGAGGGACGAGTGGCCTAGTTGTCACAGTGCATATCAGTCTATTGCGATTGTTAAGCAACGTTGATCCAAGTCGGTAACTGGATGGGTGACCGAATTTGGTCCGAATTTGGCCCTTTCGTATCCCCCCCGTGCCGAGCCATCGGTCGATTATTACTAACATCTGATAATAATCGTTTGAAATAGTACTCTTAGTCGAGTCGTATGCGGAAAGACCTGGGAAGGGGAACCCACCGCATTATTCCAAGAAAATCCCTACCATTGTGTGATTAATGGAAAGGGGTCACGACCCTCAGTAATGAGGAATACGACGCAAAGAGAGATACTCATTTTTAAGGGTTTATTTGCACCACAAAGCAATCACAAGAAAATAAAGTTTACGCTTGCTTACATGATGTGAAGAAATTGGATTGCGTTCCATTCAGTTTTAATTTTAACTAATTTTAGCTTTTACCTACCTGTCGAAGTTTGCGATATGCGTTAGCAAAAGTTAGATCATTGGACCAGCTCAGCTTACCTGGAAAGAAACAAAGGAAATTGAGTACAACTTCTTGAAGGCATAATAACCCAAAGTAGGTAAGTACCTACTTATAATATAATACTTTCAATTTAATAACGCCTCCGCCAAAAATGGCTTGTTTACGTTTGACCAACTTAGGCAACTTCTTGGAAAACTTTTGACGGCCAATTCAGAATTAAGTCACTGATTCTTTATTTTTGGCCTTGTACATTGACCCAACATGCTGGCTAAACAGTCGGCTTAAAACTACCGCCTGAAAATTCTACAACCCTACGTACGTATACGTACGCCAAGCAATTTAGCGTTCCGGTACGATGCCATGTAGAAGCCGACTAACTGCCACACCCCTAACAGATTAGCCAGCTACCATCTTAAACTGCTTCACCACTTATCAGGTGAGATTGCAGTCAAGGCCTAACTTGTAGCGGAATAAAAAAAATGAGTGTGTCAGCTCCGAAGCACGACTGGAGTTTACTCTTTACGAACGATTATAAAATACTAGATGATGTACGCGACTTCGTCTGCGTTGGTTAAGATTTTTCTTAGCCTATGTCTTTCCCCAGGATACAACCTATCCCTGTACCAAATTTCATCCAAATCGGTTGAACAGATGGGCCGTGAAAGCGTAACAGACAGACAGATGGACTGAAACACGGTCGCATTTATAATATTAGTATGGATATGGATATAGATTAGTAAATGAGGGTAAATGAACACATTTTTTATATTACTGAAAGCATGCTTGATACATTTATTTATTTATTTTAATTATTATATATAATTCATATTCATCAAAATACATTACATAGTAATGGAAACATAAACAAGTGTTACCATGGAAACATAAAGTCAATAACGTAACGGAGAAAGTTTGATTTTACTCCCTATCAATTTTCATACCTTCTAAAGGAGGTACATTACAAAAATGGCTAGGGTTTAGAAATAAGGCAAAGTGCCCTGAGCGCAATACAGAATTGCGGATTCGATTCGACTTGTCAATTCAATTTTTTCCGAGCCATCGATATCCATATAAATATTGAAACGTATATAACCCCACACACTCGTAAAGTATGACTTGGAAACATCAATATTCGCGTAAATTGAAAGCGCCTCCCGTCAAGGTGGAGTGTTGGAAGCACGCCAGCTCTTATGAATCAATTACTTGCGGTTCAACGGCCCTTTATCATACCTGTTGGTGCTAACCTTGAGTTGAATGCACAGGGCATTGTTACTATCTACTTTGATTGCATTATGTGCATTTAAGTCTTTCTCTGCGGGTATTTTTGATAATAAACGAACTCAATTTTCTCCATTGGTCCAGTTGTCGCGGTCAAAGCCTCTTATACATCATTTTATTCCACACCAGATCACGTCCGCGACATCAACCGCGTGAATTTATTTTTAACTCCCGCGGAAACCCCTTGATTTTCCGGGTTAAAAAGCCTATGTCCAAATATACCAAATTTCATCAAAAAAGGTTGCAAAGATGGGCCGTAAAGTATTATAAATCCGAAAGTGTGTCTGTCTGTCTGCTACGCTTTCACGGCCTGTTCAACCGATTCATTTTGATTAAATTTTGTACTTCGGAAAATTAAAGAGTTCTCGCGTCGAAGTCGCGGGCATCTTCTATTTATATAAATATACAATGAAAAATATTATTATGTTATGGATTGTGTCTAAACTCAAAGCTTAGTCACAAGCCTTTTGATATTCATTGTAAAGTCCTTTGAAGACTTGGAAAAGAGCGATGCACACTCGTCGTTTTAAATATTCAAGAACCCGCCATACATGCACATATCATAGGAAGTACGTAAGTACTGCTCCGTATTAGTACTATACTATTAAGTATTCTATGGTATAAGTACTGCACTTTGTAGTCAGTATACCGCGCATAGCCCGAAGACTAGACAAGCCGGAGCCGTGAATCTCAATGGGATGGAAAATCCGACATGACCGCAACGAGATCAGGCAAAGAAGGCTTTACGTGTTCTCCGATGCATGCTGCAGAAACCCAATGGTTTTCTAGCAAGACATTCTCACCACCACTTATATCTAAAACTCGTCGTCCGCATTCAAATATGCCAACCACTAGCTAGACCAATGAGTCAGTTAAGCCGGAGTAAACATGGCACTTCTATTAGATATTAATATCTATACTAATATTATAAATGCGAAAGTTTGGATGGATGGGTTGGATGTAACTTGGCTTGTAACTCAATCACGGCCGAACCGCTGAACGGATCTGGATGAGATTATAGTCTGAAATAACACATATAAGCTACTTTTCATCCCGATAAAATTCGATATCGATATTCGATTCGATAAAATTCACGAGTTTCCGGGGGAACTAAAAAACCTCAATCCACGCGAACGAAGTCGCTCATCAGCTAGTATCCTATAATATATGGTATAGTACCTACGTATGGCAGTCGCCGAGGCGCCCCAGCGGTATGGATATTATTTCCTGTACGCGTCTTTTGTTCCAGCCTGCTGAATGCGAGCGTAATTTTCCACTGATATTGTACTTTGGAAATCATCTTTCCTGTTGCGGGGCGAAAATGTTAGTAGTTACTGTTCTATTTTGTATAGACAGTGGGCGAACTGAAAGCTCACTATTAACTAATAAGGATTTTCCGTCGAAACAAGTGTGTTTGTGTGTTACTTTAAAGCAATTTAGCCACTATTCTTATAGGTTGCAAAAGTGTTTTCAAAAAAATTTCCTCACGTGTACTGTTTTTACTGGCCAACCATGCGTAGTTTACTGTCCAGCCAATGAGATGCGGTGTTGGTTTCACTTTTTGCCACTTAAGTACCAACTCCAAACGTGCCTAAAATTTATTTCCTATAGCTAATTGTCCTATAGCCTAAATCTAACAGCATACAACATTGAATGAGTTTTCCTTATGTAAAATTACACTCGTCCCAAACATGAAGATCATCATAATATAGCCACATCATGAATTTTATACCTTTACAAAACATGCATTGCAATGTTAGATACTTTGCCATCACAATTATGTTTCTTATTACCAAGCTAAGGCCTACTTGCCGCTATAGCTTCACCGGGTGAGTACTGGGTAGGCGAGCGCTAGGCTTGGCAAGCAAGTTGGGTGTGCGGGACATACCACCTGGGACCTGTGTGGGAGCCTAGGGCTCGGTGACATCGGGGTGGCAACGTCTTCCTAAGGGCGCCTCCTGTGAGGCTCGGACCTCGGCGCAGGATGACGTTGGGACGGGTGGGAGATAGTACTTCGTCGTAAGTAAGTACATAAAATACATACAGTACAAGAATAAATCCGCAAAGATGCGCGAAAAATTTATCTGGGCCATTATTCTGAGGAGAGAGGAAAGGGAAAGAAAAGAGGAAGAGAGGGACCAAATAGAAGTTGGTACAAATTAATACGATGGATTTCCAAGCTAACGCACACGCCCTGCCTGCAAGCTGACGTCCATAAGGGACTTTTTCTTCCGCCGAAGATAAAAAGCCAAAAAGCAAGCAGTAACGATCACAATCACCCCTGATTGGTGGAAAGTTTGAAAACTCTTCCGCTAGTGGCCAGAATCCATTGTCGCAGCTAAAATACCATAAATTCAGCCAATCACTTCAATAGGGATGATGCCTATTAGATTATTTCTTACTGATAAATTAAAGAGGGTCTTCCAAAGACTTAAAATTCACATCCTCGGTTATTTTTAAGTTTGATAACCATTTTAGACTATACATTAAGGAAAAAGAATGCGTTGAAATTTGATGACGTCACAACTATGTATTTCATACAAACTTCCATACTAGATGCGCGTCTTTAAGTTTGATAAGAAGTTGCTGATTTGATTGAGTTGTCATTATCCCTAATGGCACTGTAACAATGATTGAAAGCAGCATTATTATGTTCAACATAATAGGGCTACTGCCTTCAGTCTGGCACCCATCAAGCAAGATAAGAACAACGCTTGTACCTAATATTATGTAAGCAGCACATCGCGTAAGCCTACTGCAATTAGATTACGATTCCAATTTGTATCCAGTCTGCTCTCATCACGTTAGTTCCAGCTAACGCGTCTCCATCGGCGACCAGTAACTGAGTTTGTCACCCATTAAGTTATCAGGTCACAGCTTCCGTCTGCAGCCGTAGTGATTGCCTCCGATAATAGAGAAAATATGAAGACATAACAAAGTAATAAAAGCTTTAAACCTTAAAAATAAAAGTTTTAAAGTTTAATTTAAATATCCAATGGCGTTTAAACTTCAATCTTTCTTTATTCAAATACTTTTACAAGTGCCTTTGAGTGCATCTACCGCTGGTTCGGAATGCCGGTTCGGTTTAAAGACATCATTATATTCTTTTAATCATATCATCTACCCACTACTGAGCACGGGTCTCTTCTCATAATGAGCAATGGACCTGCAACTCCTTCGAGATCGTAATGGAGAACTCCCAAAGTTGCAGGTTTCTTCACGATGTTCCTTCACCATTAAAGTGATATTCATTTCATTCATTCATGCCTAACACTTGTGTTAACTACTCTGGAAGTTACTGGTCTGGAGTTACTCTTTTTAAATTCAAGATAAATACGTTCCATCAGTGAAATCGTTAATAGTTTAGTAAGTTATTTTACTTTAAATTTCAATTATTTTCACCGAAATATTATCTCCCCATGTCGAGTTCATTCCACGCTCGAACTGATACAATTTATCGATATTCTATAATTTATTATGAAACTTCTTATCAACAAATTCTCGTGTATCGGCCAGCGTTTCCGGGTCAAAGCGTAGTCCTGCTAGGCGCTACATATGGTATCGATTGTTCCGGGATCCGAGTTCCGGGCGGATTTGGGTCAGAATTAATAGAATAGAAACTTTTCAATGCTTGGTTGCCTGGTTATCGACTAATCATAGACATCAGTTTTGTAAAGAGACTTGCTCCTTATCGATTGGCAATTGATTTCTCAGGTTGTGATATTAATGGTGAAGATAAATAAGACGTTAGCAAAAGCATAGTACTACTATGGCAAAAGCGCTCGTTATACCCGACTGAGCCACATTATTATCAGATCTAAAAACTATTTCTATACTAATAACAAAAGTTGTCAGACAGTTACTCGCCCCGGCAGTACCTACTACGTCCACAATAACAAGATAATAAATAAAAAGGGAAACCACTGACTGCGCAACTAAAACTTTCGTGCCCTCCATAGTCTATATTGCTTGTTTTAATGGTGAATATACGTTTTCATAGATCAGGACAGGTTCGCTAAATACGTCTATGTTTACTAAATAGGCGGCCAGTACCAGTTGAGAGAATCCAATTTCTGAAAAAGTTTTAATTGCATGAAACGCCAACAGCAGAAAATGTACCCAAAGGAGCACAAGCTTGAGAAAATTCGCCTCAGAGTAAGACTATTTTTTAATTCCCTGTTTAACTATTCTTACTTTGAGACAATCGCAGATAGCGATAATTGGGTGTTTGACAACTAGTCAAATCAGCAACTTACTGTATGAAATACTGAATGGTGACGTCATCAAAGTACGGCGCACTTCATAAAAGTAACAGGGGATGTGGATATTACTACTTTTGGGATATTCTCTATTAAATAATCACTAAAAATAATTTATTTGACTTGTAGTCAAATTAAGAAGCATGAGGCGCAGACGCTTATGCATTGAGGTCAAACCTCTGTGGTTTTTTCAATGTGTACTTAACTATGTGTTTATTGTAAATTTGTACTTGGATAAATAAATTTAAAAAAAAAATACCCAATTATACAGCGTCCCAAAATATTTAAATACATTTAGATTTTGACATAAACTGTTCTCATGATGAGGACGACAATCCCAACTCTCCGCTCCATGCGACATGCTCCCAGCGTAGGCGGATTTTATGAGAAATAGTATCGGATAAACAGGCTAAAAATTTAATTTCATGCTAAGCTCTATTCCTCAAAACTCATTGACTTTGGAAGTGTAGAAGTTGGAGATTTGCGAAAGTTTTACTGGCAAGTTTTAGAAAGTAACTATCTTTGAGGTAACTAATAAATTAGGGCACTATAACCGGAAAGCTAAGAAGTTCGACTTTTACGTGGTCTTTTACGTCCGCATTATTGCAAGGATTACTATTAACATACAAGCTCGGACAATTAATCATTATCATGTAAGTAATTCGAATTTAGAAGTGTATCCACATCGGTAGATCGTCTTCACAGAAATTAGGAAAATAAAGTCACATATTTACTTGAGACTACACATTTTGAAAATGATAATTATGGTAACCCTACCCAAAATTATTCGTTCAAAAGTCGCGATTGTTTGCTTAATGGGGCGCGAGTCAGGAGTAGGTACTAGGCACGACGAGTTACGCACAATAGCTCCTTTATTGATCAAACCTGAATGGCGAGGGTCTTCCGAGGTGGAAGCCTCAATGGCACACGTGGTCGAGTGTCACGACACAATGGCACGCCGATTACGAAAAGAGGTTACGATTGCAGTCATTTCGTCGAGTGAAACTTTTGCGTAAATACTAACTCTCTCACTAGACAATGGAAAACAGAAGGGGTCTCCCAAGCAGACACTATAAGAACGATTTCGACTGTTGTAGCAGTTGCGTAGAATATTTGAGAGATGCTCTAAATTCGGTTAGCAAACAATCTAGTTATAGTCTGGTTGACATTATAAGTTCGCACTAAAGTTGTTATTATAACATTGAAACAATCGCATTTTTTGTAATTGGCCAAAACATTATTATTATCAGCCAATATGAAGTAAATGCGATTACTCTGTGTATTGAACAGTTTACAGAACTAATTACTATGCATCCTGAATATGTGATCATTTGAGCCAGGGCCTACACTTGGGACTTATTTACATCAGTTTTAAATTTTCAGCAAATAAACGGATATTTGGGAGGGCCCTGGAGCCATACTGCCAACGCTTAAAGCAATACATAAGCAATATTAATAGCTAGGCCTTCTGACACAGGTATTCTTATGCTCAACAGAAGGCCTCAGCCACAATTACTTGTCTGTGGAAATAAATCATTTTCATTTTCATTGCTCTAAATGACAGTTTATGTCACGAACCTTGACGTTCCTAAAAAAAAGGATTATAATTCTAAAACACGAAAGTCAACAATAATGAAACACGTTGGAAGAATGGCCCCTGACTATTCGCAACCTAGAAACGACGAACGAAGAAAAGCTCTAGCTCAAGAGCAAACAACGATAAGTCATTTCGCATTCATAAATCATCAATCAATGTCACTAGCGTATACTGCCTGCAAACACATCAGCGGCCTAATTCCTGGCGATCAAATCTCTCGTCAACCGCGTGAAGTTTGACGTGCTTGTCGAGCACGCGTCGTCGTTTGGGGAAGCCCATAAAATGTCGACCTTATTTTACTTACATAGAGCCTGAAGCCAGAGCAATTTTTTTGCAATAAAAGCATTGTAATTTGATACTCTTAATTTACTTTTAGGTAATAACCTCCACTCACATAGCATAAATGTAAGAAGCTGCTTAGGATTTTTTTGTGACATTGCAGAGGCTTGCGCTTGACGACAATCATGCTTAGTGTAAAGCAATGATGAGGTCGAGGTTGGAACGCGCTTGCCTATAAGATTGCCTATTCACTCTTGCCTTGAAGGTTCCTAAGTTATACGTGGCAGGAAACACGTCACGTCGTTTTGTTTTAATCAGTGATGATAATTATGACTTTTTGACACTCTGCTCCCTCCACCATACAGAAGATTGGTGGAGCACATACCTCAAGGAATAACTACGAGTATCAGTTCGTTTACCTACTTGAAATCAACTAGTTCCTGGTCGTCTTAAGTACGAGGATTTTATTCACGAAACAGTTTTAAAAGTATCCTTTTAGCGCATCGATATAAGGAAGAAACAGGACTCCAGGAGTAAGGACATAAGCGGCACAAAACGATGTTATGTAGAGATTCTTGCAAGATGTAAGTCATGAAATGACGAGTATTTCGTGGAAACTACCTAACTTGAAACAAGATTCAAATCCGCGACCAAAAGCTTCACGTACATGAACATAGAAGAGAGATTAATTTACCGGAATATGTAAAACGAAATCAGCACCAGTTTTTGTTGCTGTTTCAACAAATATTTACGCTACTCTCAATACCAATGCAATCTACCGCGTAAACATGGGGCTTCAATATCCAAAGGCAAGCCTTTATTTTTCTGTTATGTCCACATTTGCAGGCGAGACTCTACTTTTATGTCCTCGTAAAATATAAACCAATGTCTTGTTTCTCTCAAACATCAGGAAGCAAGGAATTTCAGCCTTTCACGGTATGAGGACAACGTTGATTTTGCTTTCAACCCATTTCCAGACAGCTGATGGCACTGTGACAAACTTTGCGTCCGAAGTCTGAACTCTGAGGGTAACTCCGCATATGTTCGGGCAGAGAAAGATAAGAAAATTGATAATTGGTATTCGATCAATCAGACCATTTTTAAAATCGGTCATTATTTGGCGATAATACATACGCCATATTATGTCATGTATTATCAACTAGCGAACGCCCGCGACTTCGTCGAGAACTTTGAGGTGTGTTGGTTTTTAATTTTTCGGGATAAATAGCCTATGGCTACTATTTATCCTGAAAAATTTAAATGGCTATAAATAGTAGGCTATAATCTATCTCTGTGCCAAATTTCATCTAGATCCGTTCAGCCGTTCTGGCCTGATTGAGTAACAAACATCCATTCTTCCATACATCCATCCAGACTTTCGCATTTATAATATTTAAGTATAGATTTATCATCTTTCCCGACTTTCGCGTCTCTATCGACAAGGCAGTGGCCCTGATAAATACTTATTAGTGTGTTGAGTAAGAGTTGGCTACTTCGGAGTTCGGATCGAGAATTGTAGGATTCGGATCGGATGCAGTGCGAAAAGAGCCTAACCCGTGACTCGTCCGAATTTGTATGGAATCACCCTTAAACCAAAAAGTTTTTTACAAAAAAGGTACACTCATCTGTAAAATCAGAATTTCCGCTTAGGCACGAATCTTTCGGTATATTCTTTTATTTCAATTTCGCAAGCATGATTAAAATCTTGGCAATTGGGTTTGTTCTGCTTTGAGAGAATTACCTAATTGACTTTCCAAACTACGATTCTACCCATCAAATCCCAAACACAAGTTAGCCAAGTACAAAAAGTAACCTGCGTAAAAAAATTACTTGATTTTACACATTTTAAGGCAGGTAAAGACCGAGATAATTAATGTAGAGACACAAAAAATTTACCACACACTATGAAGAACCGATACATTACCTGTACTTACTTATAATTAAAAATAAGTAATAATAACATGCAAATCAAAGGGTCTGCCCGATAGCTCTAGCAAGTGTAACGAACCGATTACTTAAAATCGATAAGACCGTGAAAAGTCCACTGCAATGTCAGCGATACAGATAAGTTCTACTCATAGAACAAGCAATTATAAAAAAACATATTCATGCCTGCAGCTAAGCGATAAATATTAAATACTGAGCACTTACTTAAGGCTGAATACTTAAGGTTTTCTGGAACGGTGTCAAAATTAAGGGCATGAGAATGAAGAGCACTAAAGTAGGATAATTCGTACTTATGAAAGAAACAGCTTCGAACATTGAACAACAAAAATAATGTTTGAAGTTATCGTTGGCGTCGAACAAGTAACTAGTTATACGAGGTTCATAACAAAGTTATCAATGGTGAGCGCAGTATGAGTAGAGTAATAAAACGAATAAGCCGACCTTCAGTTCATGAGATGATGGCGAGGATGACAAACGATGAGGTCACGAACTCATTCATCGTCCTGTTAACACGCGAGATACGAATTGATGGTTTACTAAAATACATTGTTGATACGAAATATAATACGCAAGCACAAAGATTAAGATTTACGTATAATTTTATTTTGAAACGAAATAACTTTTTTGGACATTTGATACAAATCTCCATTATGAGCCTCGAAAAATTTATATTCATAAAGGTTCACATTGAGGGGGAAAATGCTTCGTGAGAACTTAGAACCACATTTAGCGGTAGCATCAAAAATTAAAGGATCTTATGCGGTCGCATTCTTTAGCAAAAGGTTTAGGTCCATGCAAACGAACTTTATTTGAACTGCAACCAGCTGCACGCAGATTCAACGTGGTCACCTGTTTCGACGCGTTTGCAAAAGACCCTAGCTTGCTGCAGTCCAGGTGAAGATACTGATTAGTGAACATGTACATACTGATTCAAAAATAAATCTGGCCCGTAACTAGAAAAAAAACCAAGTGATAGCATAGAATTAGAGGTCTCAAAAATAATAAGGCAAGGCAGAAGTTGCAGGCCGCAACGCTGCATAATAAAGGCTAATTCTCTACACAACATCTAAATTCTAAATGACCCCATAGCTTCTTAGCGCGTCGTCCCTCCGATTTTATTACCCACGACGCGGGTCGCGGCACAATAGGCGACACGCAGCAATAAAAGTGACATTTTCACTGCATTCGCAGTTTTACGAGCGGTTAATGATACATCTACGGCTATTTGTCAGGACTCAGAACGTTCTCAACAAGGCTCTACTATAAGCTACAATGTATACGAAGGGATACACTAATGTGACATTGGAATTGATCAAATCCTTCTGTTTATATATAAACAAAACGTTAGTCTGTAAAATATCCGAAAACTATAAATATGAAGTCACAAGTCATGACATCATGACTCTCCCACTGACTTTTTGTGCAATTTATACCACTCTAAAGGGTATTTTTCTATTAGCGAGCCACCCGTGAACATATTCACCACCAGAAGAACTGTCAATGCGTTATGCATACCAAAGCTTAGTGGAAGCACCACCAAAGAGTGCGTGTTCCACAATTTGCATAGAAGTTGAACAAATTTTCTATCGTACAATACTATAGTTGAATGCAGTCGGGGAATAAGGTGACACATACCAAAGCATTCAACTCGCGCGCGAATTATAAGTTATGAGTTCATGTGAGGCCAAAAGGGAGATTGTCCAGAAAAATGGACAATAGTGTAGTCTCCACTCTGCTAAAAGAAATATAATCAACAGTGCCACACCCGAGATTCAGATTATCCCAAGGGCTAACGGAAGCAAATAGGTAGCAGTAATTCTTGGTACTGGCTGGGCGGTATTTTTAACTGCGCTGGTTTGAGGCACCATTAAACTGCCAGATGGAATTATAACTCGCATTCCTCAGGGCCGGTGGCCGCTGGTACCGGATTGATAGTTTAGGGAGGTTACGTCAACGATGACGTAACTGATCGATCTGGTAAGTGTAAAAATAAAGCGGTCCATTCGTTTGTTTGTTCATTTGTAATTAATGGTTTAGGTGAGCATGCTCCACAGTTAAACAGAGTGCAAAGTAGAGCAGCTGATTTAACATTTTTTAAATAAAAACCATTGTCTGAGGACAAGTGCTACCCAATTATCTAATGGATTCTAGTCTGGTGAGCAAAATCCTCTGCCGGGAATATCTGAATAGTGCATATTTTCTCTGAAGCACTGACACTAATATAACGGGATCCTGGCCTAAGATGTCCAAATTCAAATACAGTAGCAATTTAACTACCATGATTACTATGCCTAAGAATCGCTGACACTCTTTTTGTGTCACGAATCAAAAGGCCTTCTTTTCACGCCCTTCCGATGACGGATGGCAGCAATATTTAACGTTTTCTACGAAAAACGTGGAAAAACTCTTTGTCATTTTACGTGATTTACACGATGCGAGATGCAAGAGCTGTCCTGTAAGAGCCTATGTAAAGCACCCATATTTTAAATCGAGATTATTTGTTATTTTAATGCTCGCTCTAACTTTATCGACAATGGCCTTTTCGATAGCGTTAAAAAAGTTATAACATACTTGCAGCTTAGGCGCACTTTCGGCGCGGCACTGCACAGTAACAAAAATTAAATACCGACTTCATTTCTTCTTTTTAAAATTTAGTTTGAAATTAAGTATAGTGATAAATAATCGAAATGAGTGAATCCTAATGTAACTATAATGTTTAGTAGGGCCAGACCTTAACAGTAATTATTGTAGTAGGTATTGATAAGATATTGAGTCATCCTAACGAACATGACCTTATATACAAAAATAATTATTAAGTAATAACATACTATCTTGTGGGTCGTGATGATAGCATAGTTCATAGGTTCGATTCTCGGATGTCGGACGTGTGATCTCATTTATGTATTTGTTCTATAAATAGGAATGCACTAATAAAAACAAGAACTACCTCGTTTACAAGATTATTAGCACTTATCTTTCAAACTTGTTATAGTGTTGATGAACTGTTCTTTAAAATGTCAATTAAAATTATCAATACATTTAATAGGATTTCGTTGCCATCGACATCGTAAAATGAATATATCCTAGAAATCAAACATTCGTCATTTTGTGTGCCTGTGTTAGTCTATCTGTAGTTCTGTACCTATCTGATTTGTAACTTGTAACGCACGTCCGACTTCTCACGTGTTTTGTAAGATACCGTTGGAAACTCAAAATCCACAAAATGTCAACTTTCCGAAGTGGCTTCGACTTGAGCTGTGCGTTGATATAATCAGTCATCCGAAAGACACAACAAACAACAAATCCTACTTGAATACAACTTGGAGAAAACATGAATAAAATCAGTCCAACCGTTTCTGAGATTGGCACTTTAGGAGCACTTCATGATAAGCATATAGTGCTACAGTATCAACCTATACTTTTTGGTACTTTACAATTTATTAGTAACTAGCTTTTCGCCCGCGGTTTCGCTCACGTCAGGTTCGATTTTCATACAAAATTTCAAAGCCCTGTTTTACCACAGTAGGGGTTTAATTTTTAAAAGTCCTTTCACAATATACACAACACAATACCTATCTATGCCAAACTTCAGCCCGATCCGTCTAGACTCTAGTGGTTTGAGCTGTGCTGTGATAGATCAGTCAGTCAGTTAGTCACCTTTTCCTTTTATATATTTAGACAACACTCGAAGGTTGAACCTCCATTCAAATCTTAAACCGTACAAATGAAAAAGTCACGCAAACATCGACACTATGACATACTCGAGTAATTTTTTTTCAATCGGTTGAGCAAAATCGGTGACATCATCCGTATTTAAAACCGGGCTGAACCGGTCCTGCCTGTGCCGAAAGCTTCGCAATGCAATTGGGGTTCCGAGAGATAATATGATCGTTTGAAAGCTAAGCACATTCTTACCAGCTCCAATTTCAAAATACACATGACTTATAACGAGTCTTACATTGTTCCATTAAGATTTTTTTTATATCTCCAGCAAGAATTTGCACACTCAAAGACTGCATAATGTGCATTTTCTCTTCACCATATTGAGACATTCGTCGCTGGTTGCTTTAGCATTTACATGCTGGGGTCTTTACATAAAAATAATAGCGACAGAATAAAGATCGCAATTACCTAAAATTGGCCAACAGTGAACTCTTTTGGCTCTCTAATGGCCATGGTCGCAGCAAAAAATACCATAAATTCTGTCAATCACACAATTGAAGATTACAACAATGGTGCAGCGTTTACGGAATAAGCAATGAGCGCCCCCCGGGGTCAATCTACTAAATTGTTATTGAATTTTCTTTGGTCTGATCTGGCGAGAGGCATCAGCCCTCTAACTGCCACACTTCTAACTTCATCACTACTTCCAGCAAGTGAGATTGCTATATTTTTGAAGTGAAAACTTCTTTGAGGGTAAAATTGTGGATTCGCGTAATCGACATGAATGTCGCCGACATGCTCGCGTTGTTACGAAGACAAAAGGTCTTTAATATAAATATACTACATTCGAAATTAAACTTTAATGCCTTAGTGTTTGGTTAGGTTTATATTTCAATTTTATAAAAAAATCGTTTTCTGCACTTCTATCGGCAGTCCCTATGACTGCCAAATTTTTATTTTTTTTAAAAGGTGAGAATGCAGGCAAGGGCTACCCTGTAGTGGAGTAAAAAAAGGGCTACTGGATAACACTTAAGTAGGTACTTGCCAATAACTATGGTGCCAATATAAAAGCAAGTGACCCAAAACCGTGTATCGAATTAGCGGCGGGACATACAGAAGAGGCGAAGCGGCGGCGCGGCGGAGACGTGACCTTGAAAGTATGAAAGCGGCGTCCGCGCCTCGCCTCCTCTGTATACGCGGCGTCTCGCCGCTTGCATACATTTTGTATGAAATGGATAGAAGCGGCGGCGCCCGCTCGCCACAACCGCAACACTCGCCACGCCCGTCGCCTCTTCTATAATATGTCCCGCGCCTTTAGACGGCGTGGACCCAGCCGTCGCCAGTCGCCACTCATGCGCATTCAGCAACAGCACAACAGCACTGTCGGCCGTCGCGCCGGCTACCGGTTCCCGGTTAAGGTCACAAGTCCACCGGAGCCGATGCGCATCGCGATGAGCGCCCGGGTCGTTCAACCGCTCTAATCGATTCCGTCTAATCGCTGACGATTGGCAATCGATTCCTAAAATCGATGTTAGGAAGGAATGTGAAAGACATTGTTGATTTATTTATTAATAACTAGCTGATACCCGAGACTTCGTCCGATTGAAGGACAAACCAACAAACTAACATACTTTCACATTTACAATATTAGTATAATGACCAGTTTCCGACTTACGTAATTATTACTTACTTACAATTATTAAGATGCGTTCTTCGAAAACTTCAATTTAGACATGTACCTACATAATCATTATGATTACTATTAAACATATTAAGGCGAAGTTTATTTCAATTCAATACAGAATTACAGGCCCTTATCAGACGATATTTGTGATTCTACACAATACGTAGAGTCTGCACGCCAAGTTCCTTATCAACTTGCTGTTTCATATCATTTCCGCGGACGGATAATCGCATTCCTATCGGAAAGCATTCATTTGTGCTTTATTTAAAGTATGGTATCACTGCTTATCAATGTGCGTTCCCAGTAGCCATTGGTTATTGGAATTTAACAATCAGGAATAACATCTCATGGACAGGAAGTTGGAAATTGGAATCACTGGACAAATACCTACGTAACTAATTAGTACAGATTACATTACTAACTATGATTATCCCATCCCATAATTTGTATATCTTCATTAACTGATTCTACAATTGCACCACCGATAAATATGGTTATAAGTCAAATTTTGGTAAAAAGTAGAAGCATATCCTTACTTCTACAGCCCAAAGTGGTTTCATTAGGGTTGCCAAATTTAGCGTTAACCATACTCGTATAATTCAATCTACGAAGCCTGCTCGAGCTCTATCAGATGTCGCCGCTGAGTCAGTACTGTACTCAGAAGGTCTCAGCGATTAGGGCACCGGCCTATAGTTATTGTGTCAATGTTATTTTCGCGCGATGACGACCCGCTTGGTCGTTGTGCAACCGAGAATGTTTTCCAACAATAGAGTACGACACACCGGTGCACTTGCACTGAGTTTATGGATTACTAGCTGATTCCCACGACTTCGTCCGCGTAAAATAAGTTTCTTTAATTTCCACGGAAACTCCTTAATTTTCCGGGATAAAAAAGTAGCCGATGTCACTCTCCAAGTTCTCAAGTCTCAACTATGTCCATGCGAAAAAATCACGTCGATCCGTTGCTCCGCTGCGGAGTGATTGATGGACAAACCAACAAATAAACACACTTTCGCATTTATATATTAGTACGAATATATAAATGCGAATAAGTCAATCTTTATTTGGAACTATCAAGGACACAGATAAAGTACAATATAAAAAACAAAATTAACAACTTAGGAACTACACTACAGTAAATTTTTTATTTTCGATTTCTAGGCGGCATCATACAGCAAGGCTGAATCGCTCGGCAGCACGTCCCTAGCGGGAAGATGGCAATTGGAAAATGACCATCAGGATCAAAGCCTTTTAGATCGGTTTCTAGTTTCTACGCGGTATCATACAGACGCTTCGCTGTGCGTCGCTGCCGGTAGGCTAGCACTTGGCAACTAACCATCGAGATCAAATCATCCAAATCGCCCCTACTACCAAACTATCGGAAATCATAACTCGCACTTACAAATTCAAATAAACTTTGAATCGTCAATTTAATCTACCATACCGTGGTGGCTGGTGCGAAATATCGGGAAGAACCATCAAGAAACCACGCTCCACCACTGTCTTCAGTTCTTCAACTGTCTGTGAGTTTTCTATCACCTTTAGTTTAGCGCAGTGTAGAACGACCTCCAGCTCGCTGGCTAAAAAAAGCGTTTTTAGTGGCGCGCTCTCGCAAAGGCCTATGTCCAGCAGTGGATGCATACAGGCTGATGGATGGATCACCTTTGTGCCTCAATAAAAGTACGGCCAGGACATTGAAGCGTAACTAGACTAGGTACAGAACTAAAGAGTAGTACCTGCGCCCACACACCGTCTAACGAGCGACGACGCGTGGGCTGTCCAAATTGTGTTACTCGCCAAACTTCACTTCATGAATTTAATTTCAATTTAACTTTGGCCTACTCATATCCCGAGGTAAGTAGGAGATTTGCTGTGCTGTATTCCTCATTGCTGTAGAGCAGGGGTATCAAACTGGATTTTCTAATGTGCGATTTCTAAGTTGCCATAAGTATGTATGAGTGTTTTGGTAGTATGCCCCGGGACGCCCCGTCGCTTGGGGGATGCCCCGTCGCTCACGTCCACAGGAGATACCTTCTAACTCCCTGCACGTGTCCCCTGGGTGGTGCTAAACGAGCGACGAACTTGCAGGCGAAATAAGCGTTATTTTTATAAAAACACTTATTATGTACCAAACGCTATACGATTAAATAAATAAAGCAGGAAGGTACATTATCGCGTAAACGCAGTTTATGTTTGATAGTAAAATCGGTTAAATAAAGATGTTCTGCATGATTATTTCGTTTGATATTTTGGTTTTGAGTGTAAATATACTACCTACTGTTATTTTAATATGAAATCGATAAAATATTCAGTCATAACTACCTAAATCAGGTATAAATACCTAATACCTTCAGGTATAAATACCTAAGTTCCGGATGGATTTTTTGTTGGATATGTTTGTATAAGTAATTGGTTCATACCATACTACAACCCTGCCAAGTTTCAACGATTGAGGACTTAATGCGGGGGTCTCCATACAGCAAACCGCCACATTGCCTAGACTATAGCCCCCACCATAGATACACGGCGCAGCGCAACCCCATACAAACTCAAACAAATAATATTCGCTGCTACATATTGCATCTCAACTCTCAAGTGGGGGGTCTCAGTCTCTACTCTAGTGTTGGAAGGAAGGATTGCAGGCAAGAGAGCTCCAAGTCACCAAAGACGCAAGTGGTTAGACGATATAAAAGGGGTGGACAGGTCTTAATTGTACCCAAAATTAAGATATGCTGCTTTTAATAGAAAACCTTTTTGTAATGATCGCCAATCTTAGATTCGAGGTACGCAAACGATGATGAATCAGACAATTTTTTTTTTGTTGATTATTGACAATGATCATAATTATTATGAAAAGCAACCAGAAAGTCTAAGTTCGAGCGTGCTTGCCTGGAATCTGGATGCATTCGAAATTTCTCCATAAGAGGTCAGCCAGTACCTCGTAATTTCAAAGCGCATCAAAATTCAAGTCCAGTCACCGGTCGGCTATGCCTATATCCAACCGGATACGGAAAAAAGCGGTTTACACGCCAGACAACGCGTGAAGGGATATAAATGACACAAAAACATTCCCCGTTACTAGTCGCGTAGTTATACAGTATCTACAGGCCACAGGGCATCGACACACTCCCGCTATACGGCTTTCTTGGAGCCGGTGAATTCAATCAAGTTCAAGCCGCATGCCCATATCGGCGAGCCGTTTATGAGGAAACGTCCCTCAGCCTGCCAAGTGCCTCACCACTCTACCAGATACTGCTAAGTCGCATAATGTAATTGGTACGGAGCGATTGCGGCGCAGGAACTCTTCGCGGGGGTCCCACCGGAGAACGGTTAGCTGCTTACTTTGTTAGTTGTTAGGTCCAGTTATTCGATGCATTTATAATATGCGACAGTGATTCATTTAAGTACTTGGCTTTTGATCCCAGCGGCCATACTGCCAACGTTTACCTAAAGCGACACTTAAGGCGCTGTGAGCTCACGAGATGAAAAACACAGGCGCGCGGGGGTGAAATCGAGCAAGCGCATGTCGCAAAAAATTCATGAAATAATTTGTAAAAAAAATAATATTTACTTTTCAATACAAATGAAACCGACAATGTGTTTGATTTAGAAATATTAATTTTATCTTATATTTCTAGAGCTAATTATTGGTTTCAATAAAGAGAAAAATTGCTTTAAGAGGTAAATTAGGAGGTATGTTTAAAATAAATTTCAATGCAGAGATTTTTTTTAAATTGTGTTTTGAGATGCGTCAATGGCTGCTCAAAGGTCTTGAAAACAGCACATTATTTTTACAAGCATACATTATGTTACCGTTTGATGGATACACTGCTTTTAAAAACCCCCTTTTACGCTACACAGTACTCAAAATGACAGTTTAATGTCACGTACCTTGACGGTCCTAAAATAAGGATTATAATTCTAAAACACAAAGTTAACAATAATGAAACAATACGACTTTAAGTGTTGGCAGTATGGCACTATACTTAGGAAGGCTGATGTTTCGAGTCTTTTCTTGATAGCGTCTTCAGCTTCCCTCATAAAAATACTTACTAAGCCAAAATCTAGTCATTGGCATTTGACTGATCAAATACAGATCTCCTATTTCATTTAAAGAAGAAGATTTTAAGTACTCGTACCTAAATGAAATTAGAGACGTGACTATTGGGCTTCGACTTAACTCGTACTCCAAATAAGGACATCGTAATTTAATTTGTAAAGAAAGCAAATAAAAGTAGCTGACTTGTCAAAGTTATCTAATACTTATCATCCGAAACATTCAAAGACGGACCCTTCAAGGATGAATTCAAAGGGTCTTTTAAAACTCTTAAACTTTATTTCAGAATAATAATATAATTCGTGTAAAAATTCGTAAATTCGGAGCAGGTTCGCGAAACACGCCAAAGAGGAAGACAAAGCCATTTAAGGATAAGAAAAAACAAAATGTTTTTCGGCGTCCAAACATATCATTATCTGGAACAGGTTTGCGATCGAAGCGTTGAGCAAACTGGCTGCTTTCTTGTGATTTCATTTCAGAATTTGGAGTAAGCAATTTTCATTGTGATTTTCCATTTTAGTTAATTTTATTTTTATTTTATTTTATTTCTTTGGGTTCACAAACAACGACACAGTGGGTATTACATAGGTCTTAGTATAACAATAATAACTGTGGCGTCAACCACGTAAACCACGAATTATAAAGATAAGTACATTTCTAAGTGGACTTAGTGCTAAATAATTATAATATAGGTCGGTATGTTTAAATAAGCTAATTAATTAGTTAGGTTAGAAAGAAAAATAATGACGTTAAATATATTAGTTAGGTTAGGAAAAAAAAAACAAAGACAAAATGGAAATTTTCAGTTAGTTAGTAGGTAAGTAAAAATAATTCAAAGTGATTATTTTAAATGATCTATAACCAACCTCTTAAAGGCGCCAATACGCGTTGAAAAGATATCGATATTATTAAAAGTCTCATTATATGATTGCGTCATTCTATATAATGGAGAACGCTTACCCGCATTAGTACGACATTTTGTAGTGGCAAAGAGTTGATGTATACGATTACTTCGTATGTGTGTTCGAAAAGGTACTCTATAACAAAGTTTTCTGGTTAAATCGATACAGTCATATTTATTATGACATAAGTCATACAATAACATTGCTTCTAGTTGTTTACGTCTCGACTTTAAGTCAAGTATGTTATATTTTTTAAGAAGTTGGTTATATGGGAGGTAACTTCGATTACATTTATAATGAATCCTGCGCAAAAATTTTTTTTGTACAGTTTCAAGGCTCTTATTATATTTATCATAGTATGGGTTCCATATACAAACGGCGTATTCTAATTGAGAACGTACTAAGGACTTATATAGGTGTGTATACGTTGTGGCTCTTTTAAAATTATTACTAGCTCTCATTATAAAACCATACATTTTATATGCTTTATTAATAATATTTTGAACATGCGTGTCTAGGTGTAATTTACAGTCCAAAGTGATTCCTAGGTCTCTAATATTGTCAGTTTGTTCAAGACTAACGCCACACAGTGAGTACGCATATTTGCTAATAATATTTTTCTTAGTAAAAGTGATATGTTTACATTTATTCAAGCTTAAATTCAATTTATTTTCTATACAATATGCTGTAAAACTATCTAGGTCAGCTTGAAGTAGGCTATGATCACCAGGTGATTCAATGGTTTTATAAATTTTGAGATCATCTGCATAAAGAAGAAAATGACTATGCTTAAAACATTTATGGATATCATTTATAAATAAAATAAATAGGAGAGGTCCAAGAATTGATCCTTGCGGAACACCAGAGGTAATTACAACCGTCTTCGAGTCATGTCCATTAATAACAACTTTCTGTGTGCGATTTGTTATGTATGATTAGTAAATATAGTACTAGAAGATAACTATTCTCAATTCTTTATATTATATAAAGTTAATCATATCAAATAAGCTCCATACCGGTCCGCTACTAAGCACGAGTCTGCTCTCACAATGAGAAGTTATGTCCACCTGAATGGCGTGCAGTTCATAGAGGCAATAAAGCACGGCTTACCAAAATGGAAATACGTTTCCATTTTTCATCAAAACAGCTAGTAAATAGGCATTCTGAGTCTGACCAACTAGTGCCTACGCCAGCTTCAAACCTTGTGCACGCCGCTGATGTCTAGTCCACCATGCCGGCCAAGTTTAGATTGGCACACTGCACGCACCTTTGGGAACATTATGTAGAGTTCTGACGCGTGCAGGTTTAAGCAAAACGCTGTTATTCACCGTTAAATAAAGCGATATTTAATTGCAAAAGAAAATCACAGACTATGAAATTCCATTGCATCTTGTTTTCGGAATTATTCTAATGCAATGGATAATCTATATTTAATATTATTAATGCGAAAGTGTGTCTGTTTTGAACAGATTTTGATGAAAGATATAGAGATCTGCTGTATCCCGATTCCCGGGAAGGACATAGGCCACTTTATCCCGGAAAATTATAAGAGTTCCCCGGGAATCAAACATCTTAATCCACTCGGAGGAAGTCGCGGGCATCATCTATGGATGTATAGATGTTTGTTACTCAAGCACGCCCCAACGGATTTGGCTAAAATCTAGCACAAAGATAGATTATAGTCTGGAATAGTACATATAGGCTACTTTTATCCCGGAAAATTAGAGAGTTCCCGCGGGAACCAAAATACCTCAAACATCCGGGCATCCGCTAGTTAGTCAATAATTGTAGATTACAATGTTTGCTAATAGATGCAAACTCAGACAAAAACGCTGGAATGCGATGAATTTCTATAGATATTACAAATTATAGATATATAATACCTATGCAATAATTTCGAACGGCGGGAAATGCTTATCTCCGAAAGCACTCCGATAACTTTCCAACTGGTCGAGCTCGCTCATAACTAGGAGTAGTTAGACTATACTAGATACGAGGACAATGTCGTAAATAGTCCTCAAAAAAATCTGTAACTTAGAAAACTACACTACTTCAAGGAACGTGCAAAAACTTACGAACATCTCAAATTTTGATTGAATTTTCTGCAGGTTTAGCATGCGTACAACGAGATATCTCGCGACGAGAGAGAGAGATGTTGTCATTGCCGGCTATTTTTTCGTTTACCGTAACATGCACAAAATTCGGTATATTACCAAAGAGTGAGATTGAGATTGATTGATTGATCCGGTATATTGAGAAAAATACCACAGTTAAGAAATATTACTTTTCTCTACTTTTGACGTAACGAGTGGTAAGCATTAGATAGAGACAACGGGTAGACATAATTTTACTCGGTGTGCGCATGCTAGCCCTACTGGTCATGCCATAATTACTATTTAGAAGGCGCCTTAGTAACTCAATTAGTCAATTGGCGTTCAGTTTTAGCCGTTTAGCTCTACGCAATGCTTCGCTAGGTAAAAAGCTATGCGATCATCCTGTTCTCTCTGTAAAAGGAATGAAGTCCGTTAAAAATCCAGTAGGTACTTAGAGCGTATCAACATTTAGCTGCATGCCGTCACCGCTTGAGTCGAGGCGTCCTCAGTGGGGCCGTATCTAATTAGGTGAGGTCACCGGCACGCGAAATGTCACGTTCCGATATTTAGCCCCAAGACCTTTAAGTGGAGATGAAGACTGACAAAATAGCCTGGGATTACAAGTGAGGGACGAGTGGCCCAACGTTGCAACGTTGACCCAAGTCGGTAACTGGATGGGTGACCGAATTCGGAGGTTCAAATTTGGCCTTTTCGGTTCCTCCGTGCCTCGGAGAGCACGTTAAGCCGTCGGTCTCGGTTACTATCACTAACATCTGATAATAATCGTATGCGGAAGGACGTGGGAAGTGGGAACCTACCGCATTATTATCCCTAGAAAACTCCTACCATTGTACGATTAATGGAAAGAGGTCACGACTATCAGTAATGAGGAATACGATGCAGATAGAGAAGTTCAAATTACAAACATCCTGGGAGGGATTAACAATAGGCATGATGACAGTAACCAAGAATCAATGAAATTATGAATTTATCTACTGAAATAGGGTTCATGGATTATAAAAACCGTATTTATTTGTCTATTTCGAGTGAGATAGCTATTTATTTTGATAAAATAAAACTATAAAATACAGCAATCCGCCATAATGGATTAAACACCAAAAAGCGAATGACGTCACAATTGTTTGTTTCGGGCTTTGACAATCACACTATTGTTTACTGCACACTGCACAGTAAAAACAATAGTAGCGTCACAAACGACGCCATGACACTCGCGAGCGTTTTGGCGTAAATTTTAAAATTTAAATTTCGAATGCCAATTTTATCTACCAAACCTTATTTTTCCGCTGAAATAAGATGTTTTTTCGAAATTCATGAAATAAAACGCGGATTTGCTTGACTCTTATTTTTAATTATTCTAAATAATTTTACAATAACATTAATTGAATTCTGACAAACGTGGCGGAGATCGGAGACAAAAGAGAAGGAGGAAGGAAGTATATACCATAGACGACAGGTTGACAAGTCTACCTATGCATAAGTTTGGGATGCGTTCAATTTATCCAACAGAAATAGTACTTCCAAACATAATCTGACCATTTTTCAAAATCAGTCATCATGCCTATTAAGTATTAACATAGTAGGTCGTTAGAACAACTTATCAGAGGTGATTGCGTTCGATTCACTGTAGCAATATTTTTTACGTAATATGTATGGCCCTCGCGCGGCGAAGGTTTTTAAGATGATGGTGTTTCGGTGACCTTCTTTGGACGTCGAATTATGTTAAGTGATAGTTTTATTTTTGTTTTAGGTATGTTAAGGATTTTTTTTTCTAAATGTATTTTTTTTTTTTTTTTTTTTTTTTTTTTTTTTTTTTTTTTTTTTTTTTTTTTTTTTTTATTTGGGCCATAAAACTGGTAACAATCATGTCTTAACTTATAATTAGGCTTAGGTATAGAATATTTAAAGTAATGTTGCGATGGGTTTGACATGTTAAACACCTACGTAATAAAAACACCAAAAAAAATATGATGGTGGTTTCAGTTGGAATACGCACTACGCATCTATTACTTACTGGTTATTGGATATAAATATAAATAACTAGACCAAAAACCTTAATCCACGCGACTTGGTTCGCGTGGATTAAGGTTTTTGGTTCCCGATCCCGCGCGAACTCTTGAATTTTCCGGGATAAAAAGCCTGTCTTTCCCGGAATACAGCCTATCCTGTATCAAATTTCATCAAAATGGACATACAGATGGAATGGAATGGAAATGGAATACAGATGGACCGTGAAAGCATAGCAGACAGACAGACACATTTTCGCATTTATAATATTAAGTAGTATGGACTATGGACTAGTTAGAGTTAACACAAGTTTACAACAAAACTTTACCAATTACTTAACAATACCAAGTACAGCACAATCAATCAAAAGTTTTGTAACCAAGTCCAGTCGTGATGTCAGAGGCCTCATTATTTGTGACACAAATTACATTCATCTTATACCGCTCGCGCTGGAGTCGTAATGGCGATTCAAAAGAATAATTTGTAATGCACTTGGTATCCGGCCAAGTGAGCTCAAATGCTCACATGTAACTAATCCAGATTCAATTCGTTACGCCCTCGATGAAAACGCTCAGGGATGATTCATTTAGGTAACACTGTAGACATTGGTCCAGCTGACTTCTCTTCATTTTCTCTAATCAACTTATCGGAATGAAAAGGCCATAGTCCACCACGCTGGCAAAGTGCGGATTGGCAGCTGCACACACCTTCGAGAACATTATGAAGAACTCTCGGGCGTGCAGGTTTCCTCACGATGATTTCCTTCACCGTTTGAAGCACGTGATATTTAATTTCTTAAAACGCAGATAAGTTCGCAAAGTTGGAGAAGCGTGCCCGGGATCGAACCCGCGACCCCACACAGGAAGTCGGGTGCCTTAACCTCAAGACTATCACCCCACTCATTACTGACTAAAAATCTCCATAATCCTCTTTCACACACTCCATCCATCTCTTCTTTGATCTTCCTCTACTCTTTCAGAAGAAGAAGAAGAAGAAGAACTGTGCAATACATAAAACTCTGGCTCTTCAACTACTTAGTAGGGTAGCCACTAGGTAGGTATAGGACTTAAGTGTTAGAACAATATAATTGTTTGTCACGCGGCAACCTTCGACGGGTCTAAAAAACACATTGACGCAGATGTATCCGAAACGACGCGTGTATTGGACGGATTTGAAATTTAAATATTCTTAAAATAGACAACGAAAAATATTTGAATTGGACATCAATTGGCGCTGACGGCTGAAGTCATTTAAAAGACGGATTAAATAAAATCAGATCCAAAGACCAGCATACCCTATAACAGGCGGATAACGTAAGGTTACAAAACGGTCAAAACCGTTGCTTGGAAAAAGGAGTGCGAACAAGGGATTACGGACTTCACAAATTATTAAAAAAAAATAACGAATCCTGACTTTTGCAACCCACTTTTCTTTCTTTTTAGTGGCCAAATTTACTTAGTTCTAGTTTATATAACAATAGATAAAACAGCATTAAGCCTGTAACCTTGGTTCAATCTCTGTGGCTCAACCATCTGATTGATATCTTAAACTCAGCCCTAATAACTTAGATAATTAGAACAAATAAAACTTCCATTAAGTATGTACTTACTTACGCAATTAACTACTAAAATTTTAAAACAAATTTGACCAAGAAAATAATCAATGTTAATTAATGAGTAAAGAAAAAGAAAAACAACTGATAAGAATAACATATTATGTAAGTAGCTAAGAATAGTTACTCAGTAAAATAATACGAAACAATAAACATTGTTGTAATGAGTCATGCTCGTATCAAATCTACACTAATGTTTGCTCAATGCTCAGCCGGTAGAAGCAAGTAGGGTGGATGCCCCGAATATCAGCCTTTTAGTACTTTTATTATCTTTAATCAATCATAGAATTTTAACGATCTTTTATAATCAATTGCTAATATTTTTAAACAACAGGTTATTTCAGTATGATTGTGATTTATAGTAGACGATAAGGATATGTACTCAAGAATAAATTTAAAAAAAGGACAAACGAAGAAAGACCTATTGGCTCAAATTGCAGCCACCTTGTATCTAATGCCATCCTTTCGAGTACCTAATACCAGCCTTGTTTAGGGTTATGTCTTTTGAGATTTTGTGTCGTGAACTGTACGGACCGAAAAATTTACTCATACCTATCTTAATTTAATTTTGTGTTGGTGTAGAGCAGTGTTTCCCAATTAAATTTTGCCTCCAACTCGCATACTCTTTATTTCAGAAATGATAAATAAAAAATTAAACTTTTTATTTTTTATTTTTAGAGTTAAAATTTTCAACTTGAGTTTTATTTCATGCTTTTTTCATTCACTCGATCCCATTTCATTCACTTTACTTAATCATACACTAAATTACTACAAACGATACTACAGAGAGTACTTACTTACCAAAATTTCCAATCCAATAAACAAGTGAATACTTACAGCTGGACAGATTTTTTAAAACATTATCTAAGGACACTCTCGATTAAGTCGCCTTTCAAACAAGAAAAACGAAATCAAAATCGGTACAGCCGTTTGGGCGTTACGATGCCACAGACAGACATACAGACACACAGATACACGTGTCAAGACCCGCTGTATAATATTGTATAACTTATGTGCAAATCGTGGATGTTTAAAAACATTGAAATCCTGAACGTTCTAATTAGATACTTTTATCGAAAAAGTGTACAATCAATGAGTTCGAACTTGAATGATGTCCTTTATGATTCTTTACTTAATTTTGTGGCACCCCTGAATTACACCACAAGGCTGGAATTAGATACTCTGTCAAATCAAATACCAGCCTACTAGGCTGGCATTGTGTACTCCGTACATTTAGTGCGTTTAATTGCAGCCCTTATAATTTCCGCTTACAGAAAAGAAACATTTTGTAAATTGACTGAGAAATACATTCAATACTATATTTATTACCATAATATTGCAAATTACACAGCTAAAAGACAAAATTATGCGCAACATATATCTTCTTTTTGCGGGATCAAAACTTAGCATAGAAATAGCAAAATGGCTGACGTCCACTCTCTACAGTTTTATTCGCTTTAACTGACATTTACAGATTCATGCCAGTGTTGCCAATTCTGGAATATAGTTAGTACTGGGTGCAAATATTTTTTTAAATGACTAAATTCATAGGTAACCCCATGAGAAAACTTATTATCGAAGAAAAAAGGCAAAAGGGCTGGTATTAGGGGCAGGGCTGGTATTAGGGGCAACCACCCTACAACAAAATACTTCTAAAGTACGTTATGAGCTCAAACATTATTTTTTGCTCAGCGTGTGCCAGATAAGGTGACTTCGAGATACTAAAGAGATACTCTATCATTTGCTGAATTACTTATAGTCAAAATACTATGGTATACCTACAGTTAAGTCTTATCTTCCATATACTGATGACCGGATTTTGGAAATGAAGTTTTATGCAAAATGCGGGAGCAAGTGATATGGCTCGACCGCAACAATAGGCAGATTTTGGGGTTTTGTGAATTGGCCCAATTTTATCTTCCTGACTAGCGATTTTTTTAATCTGGTAGGTAAGTCATTCAATCCTAGCTGGTGCCCGCGATTTGGTTTTTTTTGAATCCCACGGGAACTCCTGTATTTTCCGGGGTGAACAGTAGCCTCTGTCACTCTCCAGGTCCTCAATTATACCCATGCAAAAAAGCAAGATTCGTTGCTCTGTTGCAGGCGATGTGCTTGAAGGACAACGCAACAAATAAACATACTGTCGCTGTTTACAATAATTTTATTAACTTCTTAAGTTTAAGTAAGTATTTAGTATGGTATTATTTTAGTTCGATAAATATTAGCTATAAATAGGAAATCTATTTCTAAAACTTTTCATTCACTGGGCCAATCTTTACGGAAGAAGTAGGTATGCATACTGAGTCATACTAATATTATAAATGCGAAAGTCAGTTTGTTTGTTGGTTTGTTGGTTTGACCTTCAATCACGCCCCAACGGAGCGACGGATCGACGTGATTTTTGGCATGGGTATAGTTGAGGACCTGAGGAGTGACATAGGCTACTTTTTATCCCGAAAAATTATGTGGTTCCCGCGGGAATAACAAAAAACTTAAACCACGCGGACGAAGTCGCGGGCATCAGCTAGAAATATTATAAAGGCGAATCTGTCTACCGTCTGTCTGTTACGCTTTCGCGGCTCATCTGTTTAATTGATTTTGATGAAATTTGGTACAGGGATAGGTTGTATGATGTATCCCGGGGAAAGACAAAAGCTAATTTTTATCTCGGAAAACGCGGGATCGAACAAAACTTAATTCAGGAACAATAAGGATTCTCACGGAATATTCAAAAATTCTCACACCTTTTCGTCGCGTGTTTTAAGATTATAATTTGCGAGTCGCTAGCAAAAGCTTCATAAACCGGAGACGCTTAGCTCGTTTCAATACTACCCCAGATGTCTGAAAGAAAGCTCCGATTAGCCAACATTTTAGCGCCGTGTAAACAGAGTGGCATTAACAAAGCAAACACTGCGAACACCGGCGGCCACCCGGAGCGCGTGCCGCCAATTCCGACAGACTCCATTGTAAATAATGCGGCAACACTACACCACCTCATCTTGGACGGAAGTTGGGAAACTGACCGGCATCGCTCCCGTCATACCTACCACGCCCTAGAGCAAGGGTTCTCACTTCACAATCTTCCTGATATTTGAAAGGTTTAATTTTGAGCTAAATTAATTTAAAAAAGTTAAAAGGTTAATCCATACTAAGTAATATTAGTAAAAGGTTAATCCATACTGAGTAATATTATAAATGCGAAAGTGTTTCTGTCTGTATGTGTCTCTGCCTGCTACGTTTTCCCGGCCAATCTTTTCAACCGATTTTGATGAAGGTTGTATATCGGGGAAGGACAGACTACCTTTTAGCCCGAAAAATTAAAGACTTCCCGCGGTAACAAAAACCTCAATCCACGCGACGATGTCGCGGGCATTATCTAGTCTAATCTATACTTCTATACTAATATTATAAATGCGTAAGTTTGGATGGATGGATGGTTGTTACTCAATCACGACAGAACGGCTGACTGGATACAATTTGGCACAGAGATAGATTATAGTCTGGAATAACATATTATAGGCTATGTTTTATACCGGAAAATTGTGTGCAAAAAATTATTCCGTTTTCTTTATTCAAATCTATCTTTCACCTGTTGATAAGGTAGGTACCTACTTCGCAACATTTTTGGTTACCAATATTTTGTATGGACTTATTAAGTAAAAGATTTGTCTGTCTGTCTACATTTTCACTGACAATGTGCTAAACCGATTTGGATGAAATTTGGTACAGACTACATACATATCATACATCTCGGAAGGTCTAAAGAGTTGCCACAGTATTAAAAAAAAGTAAATCCAGGCAAGCAGATGAAGTCACAAGCATCAACTACTTACTTTGTTAATTAAATATTTTTCTGCTTGTATACTCAGTATGAAGTAACTTTATTAGGATTGAATTATGATATTATTTGATACAAAGTAGTACCTACTTGCAAAATCTCGAAATTCTTTTAGTAAACTGGAAGCATACTACTAGGTATGTCAGTGTCCAGTGAGTGAGTTTATTATTTACTTACTACAAAAAAAACTTTATAATGACAGCCCTATTCTATAGGCACACATTATTTAATTAATATTATTTAATAGAATCAATGACCACACTGATTCTGATCACAAAACTATGATGACATCACCTGGACAGCCAGAGCCCATCGCATGTATGATGTCACTGGGCCAATTTCAGTTAAATAAAAGGTTGAGGCTACATTGTGCCAAGGTCTGATCACTTGATGCAAGAATTGTACTGCCGTCTATTCAAAAATGTTGCTGTGCAATTTACTGTGATCTGTATCTCAAAGTACTTAAGTAATTAGTTCTGTGCCACTCAATGTTAAAAATGATTGTTGTATATATTAAGTAAAATTATTAACTCTACATACTTAAGTAATGTACTTGAAATCCTAAATTAAAGTGCATCAAAGTTAATAAAATAGGCACAAGAAGCTAAAACATGTACTTACTTATCCTAATAAATGAGTTTGAAAGTGAAAATTTTGACCACCTACCTGGCACAGTGGTGAGTGCAGTGGTCTTATGGTGGGAGGGCCCAAGCTCGATCCCTGGCAGGGTCAGTGTAGGAATATAATATAACCTCTGAATTTTCTCTCGTCTGGTTTGGTGGGAGGCTTCGACTGTGGCGAGTTACAACTCTAAGGTTCTTTTAGTATAACTGCTGAAGTACAGCAGTTATACTAAAAGAACCTGTTACCATCTTAAACTGCACCATCACTTACCATCAGATGAGATCGCAGTCAAGGGCTAACTTGTAGTGGAATAAAAAAATTATGTACAACATGACAACATTTATGAAATGTGCTTCTAAATAGATTACTGTGTGCTTGTCAGCCACATGCAATGCAACTGGTTTTTAATAGATGTTGTTGTTAACAACCATAACTTTAAATAAAAGTACAGTATTTTAGGTTATTACTTTATACAGACAAGTTAGGTTTAAACATAGCTATTATAGTCCATTCTAAAGTCCGATTCAAAGTTTATGACTTCTCAGAAGTTAGCCAAAATTGTAGGTTTGCACAAGTACAGTCAACTGATACCTAATATTGCATTCTGCGGATCAAAATGCATGTTCCACGCAGCAGCCAGCATCCATTAGCTTTGACATAGGCTGCTTATTATCTGAGAAAGTGGCAGAGTTCCCATTTCAATCTTCTCATTCCAAACAATTCTCAAATCCTAAATCCACATCAAAAACAGCATCATCCAGTATGGAATATATTACTTAACTACTGCCTATGCCCAGTGTAAAAGCATTGAATAAGTTAAAGTGCAGATACAATCTGAATATATATAAATCACGTGTCACGTTGTTTGTCCGCGATGGACTCCTAAACTACTTAAGGTGGAAGACAAGGGTCTGCCCGCGAAATTCAAATTTAATTTGGATTTTCGCAATTTGTAAACTAATACGACAAAGTAGGCATACGGCATTCAAATTGCGCCCCTAGGAATATCATCTTCACAGGTTTATATAAAAATCTTTACTTGAAAGTGCCCAGTTTAAGAAATTAGTCAAAATAATGAGTTCGACGTGAGTTACTCACAAATTAGTCATTATTTTGACTAATTTCTTAAACTGGGCACTTTCAAGTAAAGATTTTTATATAAACCTGTGAAGATGATATTCCACAGTGGTGAGTGCAGTGGTCTTATGGTGGGAGGGCCCAAGCTCGATCCCTGGCAGGGTCAGTGTAGGAATATAATATAACCTCTGAATTTTCTCTCGTCTGGTTTGGTGGGAGGCTTCGACTGTGGCGAGTTACAACTCTAAGGTTCTTTTAGTATAACTGCTGAAGTACAGCAGTTATACTAAAAGAACCTGTTACCATCTTAAACTGCACCATCACTTACCATCAGATGAGATCGCAGTCAAGGGCTAACTTGTAGTGGAATAAAAAAATTATGTACAACATGACAACATTTATGAAATGTGCTTCTAAATAGATTACTGTGTGCTTGTCAGCCACATGCAATGCAACTGGTTTTTAATAGATGTTGTTGTTAACAACCATAACTTTAAATAAAAGTACAGTATTTTAGGTTATTACTTTATACAGACAAGTTAGGTTTAAACATAGCTATTATAGTCCATTCTAAAGTCCGATTCAAAGTTTATGACTTCTCAGAAGTTAGCCAAAATTGTAGGTTTGCACAAGTACAGTCAACTGATACCTAATATTGCATTCTGCGGATCAAAATGCATGTTCCACGCAGCAGCCAGCATCCATTAGCTTTGACATAGGCTGCTTATTATCTGAGAAAGTGGCAGAGTTCCCATTTCAATCTTCTCATTCCAAACAATTCTCAAATCCTAAATCCACATCAAAAACAGCATCATCCAGTATGGAATATATTACTTAACTACTGCCTATGCCCAGTGTAAAAGCATTGAATAAGTTAAAGTGCAGATACAATCTGAATATATATAAATCACGTGTCACGTTGTTTGTCCGCGATGGACTCCTAAACTACTTAAGGTGGAAGACAAGGGTCTGCCCGCGAAATTCAAATTTAATTTGGATTTTCGCAATTTGTAAACTAATACGACAAAGTAGGCATACGGCATTCAAATTGCGCCCCTAGGAATATCATCTTCACAGGTTTATATAAAAATCTTTACTTGAAAGTGCCCAGTTTAAGAAATTAGTCAAAATAATGAGTTCGACGTGAGTTACTCACAAATTAGTCATTATTTTGACTAATTTCTTAAACTGGGCACTTTCAAGTAAAGATTTTTATATAAACCTGTGAAGATGATATTCCACAGTGGTGAGTGCAGTGGTCTTATGGTGGGAGGGCCCAAGCTCGATCCCTGGCAGGGTCAGTGTAGGAATATAATATAACCTCTGAATTTTCTCTCGTCTGGTTTGGTGGGAGGCTTCGACTGTGGCGAGTTACAACTCTAAGGTTCTTTTAGTATAACTGCTGAAGTACAGCAGTTATACTAAAAGAACCTGTTACCATCTTAAACTGCACCATCACTTACCATCAGATGAGATCGCAGTCAAGGGCTAACTTGTAGTGGAATAAAAAAATTATGTACAACATGACAACATTTATGAAATGTGCTTCTAAATAGATTACTGTGTGCTTGTCAGCCACATGCAATGCAACTGGTTTTTAATAGATGTTGTTGTTAACAACCATAACTTTAAATAAAAGTACAGTATTTTAGGTTATTACTTTATACAGACAAGTTAGGTTTAAACATAGCTATTATAGTCCATTCTAAAGTCCGATTCAAAGTTTATGACTTCTCAGAAGTTAGCCAAAATTGTAGGTTTGCACAAGTACAGTCAACTGATACCTAATATTGCATTCTGCGGATCAAAATGCATGTTCCACGCAGCAGCCAGCATCCATTAGCTTTGACATAGGCTGCTTATTATCTGAGAAAGTGGCAGAGTTCCCATTTCAATCTTCTCATTCCAAACAATTCTCAAATCCTAAATCCACATCAAAAACAGCATCATCCAGTATGGAATATATTACTTAACTACTGCCTATGCCCAGTGTAAAAGCATTGAATAAGTTAAAGTGCAGATACAATCTGAATATATATAAATCACGTGTCACGTTGTTTGTCCGCGATGGACTCCTAAACTACTTAAGGTGGAAGACAAGGGTCTGCCCGCGAAATTCAAATTTAATTTGGATTTTCGCAATTTGTAAACTAATACGACAAAGTAGGCATACGGCATTCAAATTGCGCCCCTAGGAATATCATCTTCACAGGTTTATATAAAAATCTTTACTTGAAAGTGCCCAGTTTAAGAAATTAGTCAAAATAATGAGTTCGACGTGAGTTACTCACAAATTAGTCATTATTTTGACTAATTTCTTAAACTGGGCACTTTCAAGTAAAGATTTTTATATAAACCTGTGAAGATGATATTCCTAGGGGCGCAATTTGAATGCCATAAGCCTACTTTGTCGTATTAGTTTACAAATTGTGAAAAACCAAATTAAATTTGAATTTCGCGGGCAGACCCTTGTCTTCCACCTTAACGGATTTTAAATTAAATTTGCACACCGTGTGCAGTTTGATCCAACTTGAAAGATAGGATAGCTCACATCTTAATTTATAGCCGCAATATTATTTTATGTCGGATTTGCAATGTAAGACAGAGAAAAAACGGTCGAATGAAAACGTTTCTTACGAAAAGCTCATTCCACGCGGACGAAGTCGCGGGAATCAGCTAAGAATAATATATTGCATAAGATAATGCCCGCAACCTCATCCTCATGGACATCCTTTTTTTATTCCTGGGGGACCTTAGTTTTTCAGGATAAAGCCTATATTATTCCCCAGGGTGTAACCTATCTCGGTACCAAGTTTCATCAAAATCGTTTGAAAAGATGGGCAGTTAAAGTATAGCAGACAGACAGGAAAACACATTTTTGCATTTATAATAATAAGTAGATGGATTTATATGTAAAAATAGCACCTAGTCACATGGTTAAATGGAATCTGACGGATCAACTTTGGTATTTATAGCAACACTAGCTGATGCCCGTGATTTCGTTCTCATAATTGAGGTTTTTTGGTTCCCGCTGGAACTCTTTAATTTTCCGGAATAAAAAGAAGCCTATGTGTTATTCCAGACTATAATCTATCCCTGTACCAAATTTCATCCTGATCCGTTCAGCCATTCTGGCATAAAAGAATAACAAACACCCATACATCCATACTTACAAACTTTTGTGTTTATAATATTAGTAAGATAATATATTATAAAGAAAGCAGTCCTACATAATATTAGGCCATATCATAGTGAAAGGGGGTTGAGAGTATAGTCAACAGGCTTTGTACTTAATGCAAAGAAAGATATTAATATATTTAAAATATTATTTAGTTACTTACTTATTTGCCCATTTCCTCATTACAATAATGAATGTTACTTGTAATTTTATTCATAAAAACTTCTTGCATATACTTAACTATTTTAAGTAGGTACTTACACAAGTACATTGATTTAAAAACAACTCTTGGCTGAAGGTTTTCATAGTAAGTACTTAGGTGCTCTATACAATATTATTCCTAACAAAATATACATTGACTTTATCACTATTTTGACTGCTGATAACATATTAGCTTGAAGTAAAAACATGATCACAGCAAGGAGTCACTCAGTACGGTTAGTACTCCATAAAAAGTAGGCCACAGCCGCCGCGCCCAGCCCTACAAAACGACCGTGCACAGCGGCTAATCACATTCCGAAACATTCCAATTTCCAATAAGAAAAAAATAAACATACCATTTCGCAAGCATACCAATGTAACATAAAATAAAATTACGAAATTCCACGAATTTACACTAAACAGTTGCGAAAAAGAAGTAGGTACACAACAACTTCGGGTACAAACTGCAAGATACCATCAGGATACGAGTTCGAGTTGTTTTGGAATGCTGATAGGAAACTAACGTAAAGCCACTGACCTGCAGATTAACAAGATCCCATTAAAGGGACACCTGTAAAGCTGGAGAGGTAAGGATTTCACTTTGTGCCGTGTTTCAGGACGTAAACATGGGAAGTTCACGATTGTAAAGGCAGAACTGGATACCACATAAATCACCACGAATCCACCTTTAGAACTCACATGCACCAACACTTTTGGTCAAGAAAACAAGTTTATAGGTGTAAACTTTTAAAGCGACTATTCAACGCGATTATTATTTTCATTCATCGCAAAGTGAAATCATTCGAGACGAGCGGCGGTTACGTTGCCCAACTGAAGAAACTACAATTTACGGGGCGCGGGCTCGGGGCAGGGAAGCTCGCGTCATCCGCCATGTTGAATCATTACGTCATGTTTAAAAATGCCAAATTAAAAAACTAGTTCTTAAAAAAATATCTAAACTAAAAAATAGAACTAAAATCATAGTATTATTAAAAACTAATTACTGACTCACCAAATACAAATCGAATTATTATTATTAGGTAATTTTGTTATAATAGATAACTCTTACAAAGCATAATGCAAAAGGAAGAAAGAAGAAAGTCATCAAGCAATTTATTCGTATTACCGCATGGCCGATGACATAGCACTCTCGTCTAGCAATAAATCAGATTTGACAAAAATTTAAATTTCACTTCGATTTGATTTGTTAAATTGCATAATAAAATGTTTCTCGTGTTGTATTAATTAAAAATACATTACATCAGACTGGGACTTTTTCAGTCCTCGACTTATTATTACGACCAAATGGGCTCCTACTTTGGCAGACGATCATACCTTCTGGCTCCTTCAGGTGTAATGTAGCTTTAAAAGTTTGTCTATGGTTATGTATTATTGTTTTCTAGATATGTCAAACTCTATCAAAGTCACTGTCAGTTGTCACACACCGAGTGACAGAGTTATCAACACCGACCAGAAAAAATTTAAAATATCAAATTCACGTCACAACTGACAACTCACAAACGACATTCACATCAGTTTTGACTTTTGTTTGAGATGTTTTCACTTTTCGATTTGAACTACCTATTTTGAAATTATTTGATTACATTGTTATTTTATTAGATCCATACTCAAAACAAGAATAATTGGTCAACATTACCAGGTTATTGGTCACCTCAGGGAATAAAAAAAACAGTATTTTCGAAAGGAAACGAAGTCATGCAAGGTATTTAGTCATCCCTTCTTTATTGATTACAATTAACTAGCTAGTTTGGGGCGTATGTTAATATTCTGCATTTATTTCTTTAGACACAAGGCCGGAACTGTACGAAGAAGTAAAGCTTTACAGGAATGCACGAGAGAGAGAAAAGTAAGTCGTATTTGAGATATTCAGTAGTAAGATATTATAATGTAGGTATGGCTAAGACAATAGAGAGACGAAAGTTACCAAATCGTACTGCAACCACACCTGATGAAGTGATAATGCAGCTTAAGTGGTAGTTGAGGTTTCGATTTAGATTACCTAACTAGTTGGTAAGTAAAGCATGTCTTAACTATTGTAATCTTAGATTATAAAGAGAAAATATGTCCTGACTCACTCACTGACTGACTCATCAACATCCAGCCCTAAAAAAGTGGAACCTAAAGACCCGTTGGACCTATAAAACTCATCAACACCTAGCCCTAACCTTGGGACATAGAAAGCTGAAATATTGCACAGACCTCTACCAAATTTATGAGTTACTCCTGGAATCTAATTAAAAATTTGAGGAATTTCAGAGTTATACCAAACTAGCTGATGCCCGCAACTTTGTCCACTTGTATTGTTTTTGTTTCCCGCTGAAACTTCTTAATTTTGCTAATCTAAGCTATAATCTATCTCCATGCCAAATTTCGTGCAGATCCGTTCAGCCGTTTTGGTGTGATTGAGTAACAAACATCCATCCATCCACACATCCATTCATCTATCCAAACTTTTGCATTTATAATATTAGTATAGATATACAAAGTAGGCCCAAAATTGAGGCTAATGAATCATCTAAAACTACATTTTACTCCAAATTTTTCAGGCATGACAACATGGCAGAGTTGTATGCAGTAGTGAGCACCCTCCAACACCTGGAGAAGGCCTACATGCGTGACTGCGTGCGCGCGCAGGAGTACACGGCCGCCTGCAGCCGTCTGCTGGTGCAGTACCGTGTGGCTTTCAAGCAGGTGCAGGGCGATGACTTCCCCACTATTGAGGCATTTGTCACCAAGTTTAGGGTAAGACTCCTCAATTGTTAAATTGTCAATTGTTAATAAAAAAAAACCTGGTTAAGTTTGTTGTGGTCTCTTCTCACATCAGGGCACATTTGGAACCCTTGTAGCTTTAGTGTTAATATACCGTAATTGATTATCACCATCATATCTTATAAGTTATTAGACATCAATAGGTATGTACAGTGTACCTTCTTCTTCTTCCTGCCCTTGTGCCACCTAAATTGATTAAATAAATATTGATTGATTTACTAACTGTATGGTCAAGAGGACACAGCCATGGAATTATTTTTTTCTCTGTGGTAATCTGCAATCAAGTTTAATAGCAACTTTGAGCATGAAATAATAAAAATATTTTTGAACCCTGTGACAAGTCACATGAATGTACTTAATTTTTTAACACTAATAATAATAATTAACGACATAAGAGGTTTAGAGTAATAATTGAGTTTGTAAGAGTTCTTAAAAAAGTAGATGTGAAAAGCAGTGTTCTGAACATGTTGTAAAACAGGGGTCCTGCAGGGTGCCATTTTGGGGCCGTTTTTGTTCCTCATATACATTAATGACTTTATAGTAGTATAGAAAGTAAAATCACAGTATAGTACAGTTTTCTGATGCCAACCTTACTGCACTAATAATTATCAACTTAACTGAATATCTTTGTCAACAGTTAGACTGCCCAGCAGCATTAGAGAGGATACGTGAAAACAAGCCAAACCTGATCAAGGATGATAAAGGCAACACTAACAAATACATCGCTGAGATTGTTTCTGTGAGTTTATCAGATATAGAATTTTTTCTGAGACACTTTCAATTTTTCTTTCCACAAAAACTTAATTTGGACTATTGCAAACAATTTAAAGTAAACAATAGCCAAATTGGTCTAGCCATTTTCACGTTTTCTGCCTACCAAGAAACAGCATTTCATTCAAGAACTGTGCCAGTGTATGTACCATCCGTAAAGAAGTTTCTCATCCTATGCAGAGACCTTAAGGCATTACCATTTAAATTATTTAAAAATAAGTTGTATAAATGGCTAATAGCACACAATTTCTACTCTATAGAAGACTTCTTAAATTTTAAAACTAATTTATTTTCAAAGTGTACAAAGCAATAATATACACTTTTATAATACCTATGATAGTTTTAAGTATTTTGCACGCCATTGTATGGCTGATTATATAACTTGCTCACCTTATTACTTTGTAACACCATACTATGTAACTACTTACAATCATGCAAATAAATATATTCTGCTAGCTGATGCCCGCGACTTCGGCCGCGTGGAATAAGTTTTTTTAGTACTAATGGGAACTCTTTAATTTTCTGAGATAAAAAGTAGCCTGAGTCACTCTCCAGGCTCTCAACCATGTCCATGCAAAAAATCACGACGATCCGTTGCTCCGTTGCGGCGTGATTGAAGGACAAACCAACAAACAAAAACACTTTCACATTTATAATATAAGTAATCTAATCAGCACTTGGCTTGCATGGTGGACCTTGACTGAGCCCTTCTCATTGTGAGAGGAGGCCAGTAATGTGTTGAGACGATGTTGACGCTGATGGTGAATGTTCCAGCTGTTCATCACGCTGATGGACAAGCTGCGGCTGGAGTTCCGCGCCATGGATATGATCCAGCCCGAGCTGCGCGACCTGCGCGACACGATGGACCGTCTCGCGATGCTGCCCGAGGACTTCGAGGGAAAGCTCAAGGTATATAATAACTTTAAGATGTCCACGGATAAACTCTCTCGATATCCAAAAATACATTTATAAAAAGATGTTGCAAGCATTTTTCATCTGTCTCTCCCTAAGTATAAGGTGAGTATGTGCTCTGGAACTTCACAACCTTGTTCCTCCTTCTCCTTTCTACACACAGAACAGCGAGAAACCGTGAGCGTTGGCACCCTTATGTGGTTGACGTCCAATTTGCTCGCACGAAGCGTTTTTGCTCGACGTTTCTGATACGAACCGCTAGGGTGTGGAACACCCTCCCAGCGCACGTGTTTCCTGCCACTTATAACTTAAGTACCTTCAAGGCAAGAGTGAATAGGCATCTTCTAGGCAAGCGCGTTCCAACCTAGACCTCATCATTGCTTTGCACTAAGCATGATTGTCGTCAAGCGTAAGCCTATCACGCAATAAAAAATAAAAAAAAGAGTATTAAAGATAGTTTGGTAAAAACCAACTAGCTTATCATTTTTTCTCTTTTTTAATCAGTATGTTTTAGTATGTTTTTCTTCCTCTCTGTTCTAATTTAAAGTAAATATAGTAATAAATTTGGTTTTCGTCTAGTGGCTCTACCCAACTAAGTATTCATTTGAAATTTTTTTATACATTATGTGCTAAATAACATTGAAAACTGTTATGGTCTAAGTGTAATGCTATATTTTAATTACCTATTGTGTGTTATGTTACTGTATGATTTTCAGAAAAAAAAAAAATATATATATATACATACTTTTTTTTTTAATCTACTACAAGTTAGCCCTTGACTGCGATCTCACTTGATGGTAAGTGATGATGCAGTCTAAGATGGTAGCGGGCTAACCTGTTAGGGGCATGGCAGTTATATTAAACCCATACCCCTATTCGGTTTCTACACGGCATCGTACCGGAACGCTAAATCGCTTGGCGGCACGTCTTTGCCGGTAGGATGGTAACTAGCCGCGGCCGAAGCCTCCCACCAGGCCAGTCCAGGGAAAATTCAGAAATTATAAATTCGAACCCGGGACCTCCGCACATTAAGGCAACAGCGCTACACACTGCGCCACGGAGGTCGTCAAAAAGTTTCTTCTCAGTAGAATCAGCTTTCCGAACCTGTGGTAGAGTCTTGACGTATCATAAGTGTCACAAGTTGTCCTACATGAAATTGAAATTGTCCTTGCACACAGGTGCAAGAGTGGCTGGACAAGCTGTCAGAGATGTCAGCCTCGGACGAGCTGACTGAAGGCCAGGTGCGGCAGCTGGTGTTCGATCTGGAGTCTGCGTATGGCGCCTTCAACAAGGTGCTGCACAAGGACTGAGGGTGAGGGCACCATTTACTGTTCCACTACAGCCCCTTAACGTCCCACTGCTGGGCACAGGCCTCCACTCTCATAGGAGAGAAGAAATTAGAGCTTAGAGATAATAACCGGGACCGACGGCTTAACGTGCTCTCCGAGGCACGGGGGTGAAACACCGCCAACTTCCTAACTCCGGGCTAGTATTGAGAATTTCTAGTCAGAAAAACCCAACACTTAAATGGTCCGACCCGGGACTCGAACCTGGGACCTCGTCGGCCGCAATCGAACATGCTAACTCACACGTCCCTACTATAATTCCACTACGAGTTAAAGGACTATTACACTACACATTATCAAGGGACCCTTAACAGTGCAGTGCAATAAGATTTAGGGAGAAAGGGTCCCTGATTAGAAACATCGTGTCGTCCCGGTCTGCAGCCCTCTGCCGACCGGGCAATGTAATAACACTTGGGGTGGTTAGGGAGCTCAGTCTTTTCACGACCAGCGTAAGAGTAATTGTGTTTCTCCGGCTCGCGCGAGCATTTTCTCGTTCATACTGAGCTAGGGCCCGATAGTTAGTGCAGTGTAATAGCGACGCCAAAACTAGCGGCCACGCCCACCCTTGCCTTGGAGCCCTTGAAAATAGGGCCCGATAGTTAGTGCAGACTATGATGCTACGATACTTCCAACTTGTCGGCCCGGTGGCCAAAATTGGAACTAATTTTTATACCTGTTTAGTTTTTGTTTTCATTTATATTTTAGCCTATGTCCTTCCCCGGGATACAATCATACTTACAACCTACCCCTATTATACCAAATCTCATCAAAATCGGTTGAACAGATGGCCCGTGAAAGCGTAGCCGACAGACAGACATACACACTTTCACATTTATAAGAAGTATGGATATACTAGCGATGCTGTCACTGGGTCAGATAAGTTTGTGGTACCTTAACTACTGTTGAGGAACTTTTTGTTATAGCCCGGAGAAGGATTATTTTATTATTTTTCCAAAAATGAATAATAGAAATAAAAAAGTCCTTTAAATAACAAAATATGTCTCTATTTGTGTTTAAATAAATTATTTTCTTTGCAGGTATTAAATATGGTTCAGTTAAGAACTACTTTCAAGTCGACTGTATCGGCAAATTATAATGTTATAGTTAATTATTATTAGTAACTATATTCCGACGAAAAAATAGCAATTGATGTTAAGTAAACTTATAAATATTAGGTTAAATTTTTTGTATTATATACCACAATATTATTTAATAAAAAATAGTATAATAATTAATGAATTTGACTTTTCCAAATCTAAAAAAATGTCTGACGAATTTTCTATCGACGAACTATTTAGATTAGATGTATATTGAGTATTTACTGATCGAAAAGTAATGCTATCTTTTTCGCGGGGAATACTGTAAATTCTAATTACTCTTTTTTGCTGTAATCTGAAATTTCTGAAATTTCCCTGGTCTGGTCTGGTGGGAGGCTTCGGCCGTGGCTAGTTACCACCCTACTAGCAAAGACGTGCCGCCAAGCGATTTAGCGTTCCGGTACGATGCCGTGTAGAAACCGAAGGGGTATGGATTTTAATATGACTGCCATGCCCCTAACAGGTTAGCCCGCTACCATCTTAGACTGCATCATCACTTACCATCAGGTGAGATCGCAGTCAAGGGCTAGCTTGTAGTGGATAAAAAAAAATCTCTTATGTTATAAGAGCATTTACGCACATGGGTGAAACACGTATCTACAACACAGCACGTGCAATGTAACGCGAGTTACTTGAGAATACGCTATTTGTAATTAAATAGTGAGTTCTATTAATTTTTTATGTCCATAAAACATTCGTGTTTGGATGACGTCAAAGTGACTATAGTAGGACAACCATAAGACTAAACTGATCTAGGACATGCTTTATTGAAAAGATCGGATATAAGCAGGCGTTACTTTGCGGAAGGCCATGATTGATGATAATGATGGAACTATAGGCCGACCGTTTAACTCGCGTATCGCCTGCGCGGTAAGAAGGGAGCGGGGGCGGGTAACGCTACACACGGAGTCAATAATCCAAAGATTTATCTCGAGATAGACATTGTTGGTAAAGAATAAAATAATAAGTATCTTTTTTTTTTAATCCGCTTACATCTCCCCCCGCTCCCTTCTTACCGCGCAGGCGATACGCGAGTTAAACGGTCGGCCTATAGAACTTTTTTTTTTGCTTGGCAGGATGTACTTATTAATCCTAACACATACGTAAATATGTTCCATCACTTGCATCTACCATGATCTGGCAAAATATCATTTTTTTTTTGGTACAGAAAACTTACAGCTACAACAGAGATGGATAGATAGATAAAGAATAAGTATAACGCCAATTACAAGTTTTCACAGATAGAAATTTAAGATAGAAGATATTTAAAGTTATACTCTTGAGTGGGGCTGGTGTGAGTTAGCACAACTCGGTAGTCGATAGCGTTAATCGGATTCATGTATTTGTGACTTGAAAATCCGTTGATGTGAGAGTTTTCTCAGTGGGTACAAGCCTCGAGGCATGGCCTCTTTGCCCGGGCGTAGTAGGTGTTGCTGACGGCTGTGCTTCTGGACGCCGAACAGGATGGCCGTTTTGTGTGAAAAACCGTCAAAAAAGTGGTCAAGTTGGTCACCCGAACCGAAGTGCGATTGCGTAGTAAGTCAATTAATTTCTTTTTTTATGCATTTTATACTCAGTTTTTTTACTACAGACTTACTACTTATAATCCTAAAACATTTATTTTAACGAAATTATCAAAATGAATGGTTTCATAAATAGAGTCATTTATATATTCTTGGTAATTTATTGTCGGGAGGTGAGTAAGTTATTACCACATGGCGTATAATTTATTTATCTTATTAAAAAAAGGAATAGAGAGCAGCAACAGACTTAAAGTTTTTCAGCGAAATTAACAAACTTAAAGATTATGTTAAAAGAATGAGCAGTGTGACCGTTTACCATGGTATACTTAATCCTATAAATGCGAATCTGAGTTTGTTTGTTTGTTATGCTTTCACGACCCATCTTTTCAACGGATTTTCATAATCATCACATGTGCATTTCCTACACACAAAATTCAAAATTCAAATGTATTTTATTCAAATAAACTTTTACAAGTACTTTTGAATCGTCGAGTGAATCTACCACTGGTTCAGAATACACACTGTCCGGACACAAGCGTCCGGAGTGCGTTGACGCCTTTATCCGCCTCTAGAATAGCCTCATATTGTAGTTTCGAAGGAAACACAACAGGTGGACGCTGGTTCCATAATTTGCAAGTACATGGCAGAAAAGACCTGGAATAACGAGTGGTAGAAGAGAACCATGCATCTAACAGCCTTGGGACGATATCATACTTATTCTGTCCTGCACCTTATTTCAGTGTACAAAAAGCGAACTTAAAATAGACAAAAAGTACTACCTCGTATCAGAAGCGTATGATGTGGCCAGGAACCTGTTCCTCGAGGGCCGAGCCAGTTACAACCAGCTCAAGAACACCTCCCGTCTTGTGATGGACACATTCCTAGACCTGGTGCACATCATGAACAGTGAGATGGCCAAGAAGCTGCGCGGAGCCGTGATCAAGTTCTACAAAATCAAATACTTCCATGACTTCACCAATTATGTTATTACGCTAGAAGAGGTAAGTACTAAGAGTGCAAGGATACTTGAAGGGTATAGGTTATCTTCATGATACAAGTAAAACGCCGGCCATTTGAGTATAATGTAAGTACTTAGAAGTTAGAAGTAAACAAAGCAATGATCAATTTTTCTCAAGCATTAAAATATCTTCCAAATCATTAGATAACGGTTTCGGTGACAAAATAGTCCCCCTTTCGCAAATCACGATGCAATTGGACAGGTCTTGTAGACGCTACCAGCACTTGGAGATACCAAGATGCTGAAGGTATGAGCATTTCGACACTTGTATCTGTCTCACACACTAAGACTGCAAAATCTGCCAATATAACTAATTTATTAGGATGCCGAAACTTGGTATGGTTGCTAGACATCATTGAGTCTTCCTTATAAAAACAGCTTAATGGCTTACGTGGCTTAGGAGTGAGATAGCACCGTACGTAGTTCTTTACACAATAGGAAATAGGAGCTTGTTTTGTTCCTCAAAACAGGTAACGTGTATCGTAGAACAAAACAAGCTTCTATTCCAGTAAGACCTTTGGAATCGTTTTTAACTCCAGCTTCTAGCTGGACTTGGGCTTTTTCAATATTTACTTGCTTCAAGACCACCTCGTTCCATCTCCACTAAAATCCGGAAGATTGTGCATATGAACTTTCTTTAGTTATTTTGTGTTTTTTTTTTAATTTCTCCAACGCAGATGATAGACATAACAGAGCACTGCCTCTCAGAGCCGGCGGAGAAGCTAGAACAACTCCGTAGCGACTTCCATTCGCTCATCAGGAACTTCCAGGACATCCGGCTCTTCCACACCGTCCACAAGTGCCACAACGAGCTGCCGGACGAGGTCGCCGCCGCGCACTGCATACTGCACCAAGCGGTCCTGTATGTACCCACTTTACTCTACCTGATGACTACTCTAGGTATTAACCTATGGACCATCTGCCTCTCAAAACCGGCGGAGAAGCTGAAATAAGCGCAACAAAGCTTATTTTTGTTTATTCCACTACAAGTTTGCCCTTTACTGCGATCTTACGGTGGTAAGTGATGCAGCCGAAGAAGGTATCAGACTAACCTGTTAGGGGAGTGTCAGTTATATTAAACCCATACCCCTATTCGGTTTCTATGCGGCATCGTACCGGGAGGCATGGGTAGCAAATCGAATGGCGAAGCCTCCCACCAGAGGAGACCAGAAAAAAATCCCAAACATTACAGAGCCTCTTATAAGACCACAGCGCTCACTACTGCGCCACCAGGGAGGTCGTCAAAATTGGTCGTTAAATAAAATAAAATACATACTTAATTGCAAAATATGCTTGAACTATGAGTTCTATAGCTAGTTAGAAGATAGCTATTCACTCTTGTTTTCAGGGGACTATATCCAGTTAAGGTCTTAAGCCTTTACCCACCTTACCTAATCAATGATCATATCTACATACAATAGAGCTCTGCTTCTCAGAGTCGATGGAGAAGCTGGGATGCTATTTTAGAGGCTGCTGGCATGGTTCCTTTTAATTTTAACTAGCTTTTGTAGATAGATATAAGTTTGTCACAGGGAACGATGGGGCTGACGTTCCCCCAGATAAATCTGTTTTTAAAAAAAAACTTTAGCTTTATAACGTTATAGCTTCAACGAAACAATGCAAGACAGTCTGGTGTCCATTGTGGAGATCAAGATGAACCAACACGCCCGCAAGATGAACGCCTCGCTGTACGAAGTGCCCAGGTGCCTCAACGCGTTCGTGCCCAACTTCTATGAACAATTACTTGTTGATGCTTACACGGGTAATAAAGGAATACACCCTATCCATAGGGTTCATAATAATATTATATCCCTATGACCCTATCCCTACCTATGTCATCCATCCATACTACTATTGTAAATCCGAAAGTGTATCTGTCTGTCCGTCTGTCTATCTGCTACGCTTTCACGGCCCATCTGTCCAACCGATTTTGCTGAAATTTGGTACAGGAATAGGTTGTATCCCGGGGAAGGACATAGGCTACTTTAAAAAATTAAAAGTAAAAAATCTTTTTTAATAACAAGCTTTTCTTTGAATGCACTAAAAATAATAGCATAAACTTTTCCATTTACATTCCAGAAAATTAAGGTGTTCCCGCCGGAATCGAAAAAACTTAGTCCACGCGGACGAAGTCGTGGGCATCATCTAGTTATATAATGTCACCGTAAGATTGTAAAAACCGTTAGATTATAATATAACGTTTTTTATGTCGATAGATTATAAACTGTCGACAGACTGTGAACTGTAACATACTGCTTACAATTTAACGCGTTATTTTTCGGTAAATTGTAATATATTAGGTATATTGACCATGTTACGGTGCACAATCTGTCGAAAGTTTATAATCTATCGAGATAAAAAACGTTATATTATAATCTAACGGTTTTTACAATCTTACGGTGACATATATATGCCAGTAACGCTGTTTCGAAAAACCTACGTTTACTTATATTATTGGTTTCTTTTATAAATCAAATAGGTAACTACCAACTCAATTGCTTGATAATCATATGTAACTAACTAGTCTTCTAAACGCTAAAGATACTGGTTAGCATGACTAAATCGATTTAGGGTTTAAATCCACGTAGGATTTAGTTGGGCCGTTTTATCTTGGCGGTGTAATTTTTCGATACTTATTCGAAATCTTACAACGTCATCGAGAGTATGATATACTCATACTAGACTCATAATTCCAATGAATTACATAATATTTAATGATTATAATGTAAATACTAGTAATTCCCGAAGTGATATTGTCGATCGTCTTCTTATTTAAAATATATTTATTCTCTTTGTTTTCTTTAGGGGGTTGTCAATGAAACATAATTATTATTTAAACAGGTACATTTTATTGCAGAACAGTGTGGATTCCTGAAAGTGGTGAACGCATCCATTGAAGATCTAATGAAAGACAAATGGCGAGGCTGCAACGACACATTATTATTTCCCAAAAAATGGACACCTTTGGTTGAAATCCTGAAACAAAAGTATGACTTCTTCTACCTAAAACAAAAGTAGACCTAGACTTCTATTCTTTTCTAATTTAGGATGTTGATGGTTTTGATGGTTTGTCAAATTTTGGATGATAATTTTGGCAGGTGTCATTTGCATATTACCTACTGCTTCAGTCTGTCTTATTCGAGTCCTTCACTATTGCTAATTGCTATACACCTCTCATTATCCTAAATTAGACAAAGCAGACGTATAGGTAAGTACGCATGTACTGAAAAAAGAAACGTTTCTGAAAACGGACCTGTCGAATGAAGTCGTTCAATAAATTCGAATAGTTGCAGGTTCGATCCACGCACCTCTTTTCAGAGCTATGTCATGGCTATATCGTTTTAAGCTTTGATTATGTATTTATGAGGTTTTAAGCCATTACCTACACTGGATAAGAGTGTGGATGTATCATGTATCCAGAATGACGGCGGCATGTATCCACCGACAAATATCTCTAAGAAAATTCTGCTAAAAACTATTATGCGATCTCTTTTGTCATACTTAGGTAGGTACATTATATATTTTTTATTTCATTTCAGATCCATGACATCGCAGTCGCTTTTGCTGACACTACTTTCGGCGAATTTAACATCTAATGATATTATAAAAACATTGTATCCATAACTAAATTCATTAAATTTAAGAAGGTATTTTTACTAAAGAACTGATTAACTACTCGTAAGTTGAACCAATTTAAATTCCAAAAATCGTCTCTTGTCTTCTTGGTACTACTATGTTCCCTGGAGAAAATGCTATGCAATTTACAGACATGATAATATAATACTGCAGATTTGTGTAGGTACAAGTGCCATTGTGTAAAAGCATAGAACAGTCATAACTCATATTTTTTGTAAATAAAATAGTTGTACCATTTTTAATTTAGTTTAATTGAAACCATGTGTCCCACTTATAGCGATGTTTAGCTTTGACTTTTTTTTAAACATATAGGCTAACGCTTGGCTGCAATCTGCATGCAAGAGGTGATGCAGCCTAAGGTGGAGCGCGCTTTCCTAGAAGATGCCTATTCACTCTTGATTTGAAAGTACCTATATTAAAAGAGGATGGGAGGATGGGCTTTAATATTAAGATCATATCAGCAAAATCCATTAAATACTCGCCGGTTAGCCTGTCTCTATCTCAAAGGAAACCGCTATAAATAATAAACGTGAATCTAAAGATACCCACATTGACTGTAACGGTGTGTCACTTGTTTCAGTTAGTTGCTTTGTTTTAATGGTTGACCGAGCGAAGCGAAGGTCTCTGAGTCTACTTTAGTGAATTTGCACTTGTCCGTCCGTCCGTCCGTCCTTCCGTCCGTCTGTCAGAGCATTACAACTTCTGAATCACTAAACGTAATTACTTCAGCTTTAAATATAATATGTAAACCAATGGCCTCCAGCCGAATATGCTTTAAAAAGTTATAAAAATCTTTATTTCAGGGGGGCTCTCATAGAAGCGAATGCAAAGTAAAATATTTTTTATAGCGTTACATAGGGTTGCGGTATATCATTTTAAAGATAATTAGGAATAGAGTCCAAAAATATATTTTTTGTAATTTTTCCCCTAAAATTGACGAAATGGGGGGCTTTCAAAATGGAGATTTTCTAACGTCCAAAGTTGACCTCAGAACTCCAAATTTTCTGAAAGGCCTAGCCTGAAACTTGATCAATTATTTGGATTATATCCTGTACTTGAGCAACAAATACCAAAATTAGATAAATATTGTAAGGAAACGAAATTATTTCATTTTTAATGAGCTTCAGTATTTTTAACAGAACTTCACATTGATGTCAATAGATGGCGCCGCGAGGTCTCAGTTCAAGGCGAACCACTAGTTACTCTGTGGCTGTCACTTGTGACTTGTCAATGTCAAGAATGTCAAACATACCTCTATCCATGGAGGTCTAATAGTGTCTACTTGTCTCTGGTGTCTACGTTTTGGCTTTCAAAAACCAAAACCTTCGTTTTCTGGTCGGTGACCAAAACAAATCGGAAACCCGCGACTCGCGAGCGCCGAGCAGACGCAGTAGTAACTAGTAGGTACTTAATCTGAGACTTAATCTGTGGCGCCGAGGCCGAGCGGTGAGATGATAAAGCTTTGCTGTATACTTTTTGATTTAAAAATAGTAAATAAACAAACAAGCCAAAATCCAAATTATCAAAATGCCGAAAGCAGCGCGGAAGATGCTCCAAAATGGCTATTCATACGACGAACCAGATCGTATGCCTAATAACATTACGATAACAAACTTCGATTTGCTTCTGTATGTGGTAGCAATAGTTGGGCACATGGTAGATTTAGGGCTCGACATCAACGTAGCCGTTCGGTACTCCGTAGAGAGGAAAATGATGGAATTTGGTTGGACTTTGGTGTTTATACTCTTACCAGCGTTCGTCAATACAGCTGTTTCTATTAGAATGTAAGTACAAATTAATATTATATTTGTTTCAAAGTTGAGTCATCCTATGATAAAGTTACTACAACATTATAAATAGCATTTAGGACTCAACAACTTGATAAATTACTCAATAACTTCCTAATAAATATCATGTAAGTACCAAACATAAGATAAGTTAAGCAGCATACTATAAGTATACTACCTAGGTATAAATATACATACATCTTGTAAGACCCCCTTTGTCCATTTTTTTTCTTTTTTCATGTTTTGTGTGGCAATAAAGAATTTATCTTTCTAATCTTGTAATATTACTAGATGGTGTTTGGGACCTTGTCCAGGTTGATTTAAGATTTTATAAAAATTAAAAAAAAATTGCCTCTATTGCCTGCATTGCATCCCTGGGATACCAGCTGCCTCAGTATCAAATTAAAGCTAAATCTGTTTATTGGATGGACTCTGAGGTAACAGACAGACACTTGCACATTTATTAAATAGTAGATGATGCCTGCAACTTTCTCTGCATGGTTATAGTATCTATATATAAAACCTACTTTTCTGCCAAATTTGATCCAGTTCCGTTCAGCCGTTCTGGCGTGATTGAGTAACAAACATCTTTCCAGTTCCATCCATTTAAACTTTTGCAATTATAAATAATAGAAGTAAAGTTGTACTCACAATGTTTCCAGGTATGCTCAAGACAAACAGCAGGACTCTGTTACAAACGAGTTCACCAAGAGGAAGTGGCTGAGGGTCTTCATCCTGGTGCTGCAGTTAGCACCTATCCTGCGCTTCACCGATGCTCTCATGTTGGTATCAATAACATATTTTAACATGAAGAGCTTATTCAACTAATTGCTTATTCCCACTGCTGGATACAGGCCACCACTCTCAGAATGAAGAAATGCATGTAAAGGTTGATGAAGTCACAATTATTTAGTGCAAGCTTCTATACTAAACAATAAAGAGTGGATGTCTGTAAAAATAGTTCTTCTTCTTCTTGTTGATGCGGCTTTGTAGGGCTCTGTAGCGAGACCCAGTATCACTTTGACCTTCGTCGATCTATTGTGATCGCCACTATCTAAAGTTCCTGACCAATGTTGCTTGCCGCTAGAAACAGCTCCAACTTTTTGGCCAGGATGTTTTTTGTCTCTTCAGGGTCTACCTAGGTTGTTTCCCTAGGAGGAGGCTGCGTTTGTGCATTAACGCGGGGCAGTAACAGACAAGGTGCAGAGGTGTTTCCTCAGCCTCACAGCAAAGCCTGGAAGCTAGGGAAACACCTTGTAGACTCTGAAGAGGCAAAAAACATCCCGGCCAAAAAGTTGCTGCTGTTTCTAGCATAAACGTTTCAAGCATTTCTTTCTCGGTATTTACCGAGTTACCGATTTTAATAATGAAATTAAATTAAATAATTTATTTATTTTAAGTAGAACAACTTGTGCCTTTTATGATGACTCTACAGAAAGATGATTATCTCAAGAAACTTGGTAGTTGCTCTTTTGATAAAAAATAAAAATGTTACACTTCGTAAATAAAATACAATGCATATGTTATGTATTAGTTAGCAAATACCCACAGTCCAATAGAAACGTGTCAGTTACGCAGTGAAGTCGCGGCGAGCGGCGCGCGCGCAGGACGCGGCTGCGCAGCGCAAGTATTACGCGCTGATGCTGAAGGAGGACTCGGACGCGGCGCTGCTACGCGTGTTCGAGTGCTTCCTCGAGGCCGCGCCGCAACAGGTGCTGCAGACCAGTCTGCTGCTGCGCCAGTACGATCGCCTGGCTGGTGAGCACTTCTCTGTTCCTCATTGCTAAGGGCGAGAGAGAGCGGAGGGCATTGTCTGATATGCAATATGCGTCTAAGGAGACTAACTTAAAAGACTCAAATGGGATATCATTTTTTTCAATTTAATGATCATTTAGGATTTCCGAAGTGTCAAAGGTTTATTTTGTTCCAGTCCATCAAACGTTGTCGATATGCTCGTCAATAGTGGGCATGGGCTGGTGCCTCGCGGCGTACCAGCGCGCGGTGCGCTTCGCCCAGCAGGACAAGCACAACCTGAGCTGGCCGGCCACTGCGCTGCAGACGCTGTGGCACTTTCTGGTCACAAGTGAGTATTCACTGTCTATTTATTTATTGAAGTGAAGTTTTATTTTTTTAATTAAAAAAAATGGTAATAAACGTGGGGTGTTGTGGGACACCAGATAGGAACCAAGTTCCTAATTACTTAAATATTAATTTCGTCCCATAAAGAACTTTGTTCCAAAAAAAACGAATATTTAAAATAATTAAAAAAAAAATTTAATTATTCGTTTTCACTTTTATCACCTATAATTTTTTTTATTAGTATTGCACAACATGCCAATGGTACTACACTTGTCTTTTTATATATTGTACCTTTGTAATATTATGTGTATCTTACTAATATTATAAATGCGAAAGATGGGATGAATGTATGGATGTTTGTTACTCAATCATGCCCCAACGGCTGAACGGATCTGGCTGAAAGGCACAGAGATAGATTATAGTCTGGAATAGCACAGGCTACTTTTTATCCCGGAAAATAAAAGAGTTCCCGAGGGAACCAAAAGACCTCGAACCACGCAGACGAAGTCGCGGGCATCCGCTAGTTATGCAATAAATAATTTCCGATTCCAGTTTCTTCATTATCATGTACTTCCGTAAAGTACCGCCTGCTTCTATCCACGATATAAATTTTCACACATTCATAATTTTTTTAATTGTTCCAGTGAGCCGGGTGACCTCAATTGCTGCTATCGCATACCTGTTCCCATATTGGACGGTGCTGGCTTGCGCTGCACACATCTTGGTAATGACTGCCTGGCTGCAGCTATTTGACAAGTCCCCCTTCTGTTCGCACAGCCCACTGGCCCAAATATCATTCTCCTTGGCTCTGGGAGCCGTATACTTATTCACATACATTCTACCTGTTGAGGGTAGAACGAGATATCGTTACACTGCCTACTATTCAACATGTTTCATACAAAACATAACGTGTACTGTGCTCTGGTATATCTACACAGACCACTCTATGAAATCTTCAATGTATTTTTATCCGATGCTAGTGTTAAGTGTAGTCCCTTATGTGTTGGGTATATTGTTCATGGTTATTTATTATGCATGCCTGCATCCTAAACCTAGCAAGGTTTGTGATGTAAGTGTTGAGTTTAAAACTGAAGACCAAGTTGCTCGAGTTAGTTAACGAATAGGAAATACTCTGCTTTATGACTGAAAGAAGTAAATTGTTAAGATTATGTGTAAAAATTCCTTTGGTCAATAGCTTACACATACTGTCATCATGATTGTATATTATAGTTATATAGTATGTGCAGTGATTTAATGAGATCTAATTTTGTTTATAATTATTATGAGATTATTTTTTAGCTACTTTATATGAGTGTTTCTCCATGTGGGGTTAGGTTTATGAAAATTCAGTTAGGAACTCTGATTTACCTGTACTACCAAATTTCCTAAAAAATCGGTTGAACAGATCGGCTACGAAAGTGTAGCAGACAGACAGCACATTTTTAGTATTGGATATTTAGAAGTTTGTGTCTGTTATAAACTAAATAGAGCTCTGGCCTACAGTGGATGAGCCTATGGCCAGGGTTCTTTCATATCATAAGGGAAATGAAAGGAGTGTGGCCGCATAGACGTGGTTAAGCAGATCGATATCACCTATATGTATACATAGAACTTAGTAGGTGACTTATTGATTGAATTCAAGGCACGGCTTTTTCGTTATAAGAACAGCTGTGAACAGTATTTTATATGGATCATTGTATGTGCCATGTTTAATTTTAACTGATTATTACGTAAAATAAAAACAAAAGACTGAATACATAATATTAGACATGAACCCAATAGTAATTAAGTTTTTATAATAAAATAACTACTCAGAATGAATAAGATCTTTTAAATAAAAGATAATTTTTATATAATTAGGTACGTACCTACTGAAATCTCAAATATCTGCCGTTAGTTCTTATATTAAGATATAATTAAGTAGACTATAAGCTTATAACTTATACATGTGCTAATACTGATACATCCAGTTATTTAAAATAAAAACCTGAGATAAATTAAAATATTTTATTTATTTACAAGTCTGTTCATGCCAAATAATCATGGAAGGTGCCCGCTTCAATAATAAATTCTTCTATCAAAGATTATTTTGGCTCTCATATTATTTTTTACCCTACCTCAACCTAACATTAAACAAAAAAATGCACTAATTACATACCTAATACTTGTATAGTTCTTACAATTTACGAGTGTGCGTGGCTCATGGATGTGTCAAGTCCTGTCTGTATCCATTTGTATATGTGAAAATGTGTGCGTGTACGTAATTGCGCATACGACTGAGTGCTCGGAGAGGCACGCACACATATGCAATGTGCATAACTACAAGTAAAGTCAACACACACTTGTGAATTGCAAGAATTATATTAAAAGTTAATTTACCAAATGAATGGTGCTCTTTCTCTTAATATTTTGAGTCCATATCTATTCCACTCATTCTGGTTGATCCACAGCTCTGCAGCTGACTCCAGACAGGACATGACCGCTGCCCCCTTCCAGACTGTGCTGGCAGGATCAATGTCTTTAGGGGAAGTCACTATCTCCAGCTGCTCAGTCTTGTATGTGTAAGGGATTTGCAATGCCAGCTTGTTCTGGAGCCACAAGTTGAGGCCGTGGACTTTAACTCCTCCCCCGACAATCAATATGCTACTGTACATCTTACGTTTTAACTCTTCATTTGGACAACGGTCTATACTTTGAAGTATTGCAGCGTCTAAACTCAGAACTTGTCCTGGGGCTAGTGTGACTTCTCCAGGACCACTTTCTAAAGCATCCACAACTATATCATCATCAGGATTAACTATTGGTTGACTTTCATTTGGTCCTTCAAACTGTTGACTTTCATTTGCTGTAGGATCAGCTGGCTCACGCTTTCTTCCCGTTTCTCTCAAGAATTCTGCATCGAAAGGGTCCTCTGCATCACTAGGCTGTCGAGTCTGAAATTTGGTAGTTTTCTGCCCGGTTATTTTGAGTAAATCTGTGTAAAATAATGACAGTGGGGATATGATACACTCGTCACCAACCTGTAATGTATATTTATTCACTATATCACCAGGATGATCTACAAGAAAGGTCTTTTCTTGAGGTCCACAGACATCTAAATTGATGTGACAAAAATCCTGGTATAAGTTACGCATCAGGAACACATCCCTGGGGACATTCTCATTCCAATTCTTGTACGGAAATGCACTCTTGTGGAACATCCAGGATAAAGCCTGGCACACATCTCCAGCTCCATAGTCCATTCTTAATCTAGTAGATTTATGAGAGATGCCATCCTCGACGCACGAAATTGCAGTCTTTTGGTCACCAATGTCCACAACGCAGGCAGAGCCGATGCCCGCGCCGAACGTCGCCCCTACACTCTCTTGAACGAGAAAGCAGTGACCGAAACCTAAATCTTTCAGTAATAGCGATGTAAGATACTTCAAGTGACTTCTCGAATAGATATCCGGTATTAAGAGAACGCAGCGGTACTTCACCAGTTCCATTAAGGGTATGCCGAGTTTGTACTCGATAATGGAGCTCCAAATGGTGAACAGGTCGTTTAACACGGAGGAGACGGAGCCCCCGACCTCAGAATGCAGGTTGAAGTCGCCGCGGCGGAAGGGCAAGTGCACGTTGTAGGGCAGCTCGGGGTCCACGTCCAGCACCAGGTCGCCCACCACCAGCGCGCACTGCACCTGCGGCCACGCCTCGCCCGGCGCCGCGCGCTCCGGCTGGGAGCGCCGGTTGAAGGCCGCTATCTGCTGCGGCGGCGTGGCGTAGCGCCGGCCGCCGTGCGACTGCATGCACGACTGCAGCGTGTGCGATATCTGCAGCCGACATTCCTCCAACTCCTCGATGAGCTCCTTAGTTTTCGGGACGCTCGGCGGCACGAACGGATCGCGATAAATTTTACCACCGGGATGCCGTTTCCTAGCTATGCAATGCAGTTGTTTCACTGGAAGTAGGTCGGATGCGCGTCCTATCCGAACATAAAGTGATCCGGGATGAATTACAATTATCCTGTTTGAAGGAAATTGTTGAAAATGCTCTGGACCGGGGTCGTAAGTAGGCGCACTCATTTGATCTCGATTACAAATTACTGTGTACTCTGCCGAATGCTGATTAATGATTTGTGTGACAAAACTGAAATTTTCGTTCGTTGTTAGTTTTCAATGGAATATAATAGTACCTAATAAATACAAAAATATGAGCATAAATAATTAAATACGATAAAAAATATTCTAATTTTTAGTAACTTGTTTCTGTCTTTTTTTTCTGGTCGGTGGTTTGTTCAGGTTCAGACCAGAGACAAGTAATTCAGACTTCAGAGCTGGGCAGCACCGACCAGAAAAAAAAGCTGGGCAGACTGCAGAGACATAGAGACATGTTGTGGTTTTGTCATTTGTGGTTGTTGTTTTTCTTTTTGTCCCCTTTCGGGACAGGCAAAGGTCTAAGACCATACAGCCTATTCGCTGGGCAGAGACAAGTAAGGATAGCTGGGTCAGAGCATCCCAATGAATAAAGGAGCATCCTCTTTATGTTACTTGTCTCTGATCCTACATAAGTTACTTGTCTCTGGTCAGAGCTGGGTTGAGAGATGGTTCAGAGCTTCTTTTTCTGGTCGGTGGTTCAGAGCACAGAACCATAGACTATACGTATAAACTGGGAACACCTGTACTCTGTGCAGAACACTGAACACCTTTGCAGAACACTATACATTACTTGTCTCTGCAGAAAACACACACACAGATAGGGTCAACACACAGATATTTATAGATTAAGTCTGGGGCTCAACAGGTCGGGGTTGACGACCAGTTATATCTGTGGAGGCCCTACTCCAGTACTCCATGAAATAAATCTATGGGGTAGAAATTTCGTGCGAGGAGGCGAGGAGACACGACTTGATGACGACTTGTAATTTGTTTTTTTTTTTTGGTTTTTGTTCTTGACACAGGTGGTGTGGCGAAATGGCACCTTTTTGATTGCCCATTTTCTATATTTCTCTTTTTTATATTTTTTTGTCTATTTTTGATACTATTTTGTTTTTTGTTGATTTTATGACATAATAAAAAAATTGCTTGAAGGGAAGAGGGCTTTTCTTAATTTCTCACAAGAAAATCCTAACCACCCATTCAGCAATAAGTAGTACCGGGAGTAGATGTCGCCGTTAAAGTTGGCGACCCGGTCCTCATCGGTGACGGAGACTTGCCGAGGGGGTCCTGGCCACGCGGCGTGATTGCGGCTCTGCACCCGGGGCGTGACGGGGTAGTACGGGTAGTAGATATCCGGACCCCAGCAGGGATATTGCGGCGACCGCTAAAAAAGGTAGTTCTTTTATAAAAAAAGGGGAGCATGTGGCGAAATGGCACCTTTTTGATTGCCCATTTTCTATATTTCTCTTTTTTATATTTTTTTGTCTATTTTTGATACTATTTTGTTTTTTGTTGATTTTATGACATAATAAAAAAATTGCTTGAAGGGAAGAGGGCTTTTCTTAATTTCTCACAAGAAAATCCTAACCACCCATTCAGCAATAAGTGGTCCTTCGAAGAGTTATTTATTTATTTGAACTAGTGTAGTGTGAAAACGAATCCACAACAGTTTTTTTCTTTTTTTTAAGTACTCTTTTCAGAAAGCAAAATGGTTGTAACGAGGTCACAGACGAAATTGTCTCAAGATGATCCTAATGTACCTCTCCAGTCGAGTAGTGAGGGCGTTGCAGTACCTACATCTACACAGGCTATCAGTGGGGAAACTCAGGTACATTCATCTCAGTTAAAACCTTTCTCGAGTGCTCAATCTGTCACAACGCACACTAGCCGAAATAAAGCCGAAAGCCGAAAGACAAAGCCGAAAGACCGACTATTTCGGCTAGTGTGCGTTGCACACTAGCCGAAATAGTCGGTCTTCTGTATTGGTCGCTGCGAGAAAAACCGCAGCGGAAGCACAACACGTTCGTCGTGTAGCTCAGTTAGAAATTGCCCAGATGGAGGCGGAATTACGTGCACAGGCTAGGCAGGTTGAATTAGAGCGCAAAGCTGCTGAAGCTGAATATCAGGCTGAGCTAGCAGCAATTGAGGCAGAGGGTAGTAACCACGGTTCTCACAGTGGGTGGAGCCGTGCCAGCGTCGAAAAATGGGTAGATACTACTGCCCTCCCTGCCAAATTACCTACACATCAGGATAGGGAGCAATCTGTAGTAGGTTTTCAATCTGACAATAGATGTGAGGTAGGGATTAATAATAATTCTAACGTTGTCTTGTGTTCCCAGCTTCCAATGCGTGACGTTCGTAATGTCGTTTCTCATGATATCGCAGCACAGAGTCTTGGGCCTTTGCCTCAGCACAATTTTAGCGGGGTGGCCAGGACCGCTGCCACTGATATTCAAGAAGACGGCGGAGAATCAATTGGCGTTACACAGCTAGTGGGGGCCCTAAAGGCACTTGCGAAGACTAACGTTCCCAATACAAATAAAAATAAGTTGACGATTATATCGGAAGTGTAGATGTCTCCACGGAAGAAGCCGCTCGATTGGCAGACGATATCGTAAAGGTTCATAAGCGCGGAGGATTCGAGATGCGGGGTTGGGTGTCGAATGATCCCGGCGCACTCAATCAGTTGCCAAGCGAGCTGTTGTCTGACGTCTCACTAGCATTAGCTAGTCGTAGTGTAGAGTTGGGTAATTTACCATCTTCAGTCACCACCACACGTACTCTAGGTCTAATATGGAAACCATCTGAGGACATCATTAGTTTCAACTCCGGTCTTAAGAATACTCCTGACCATTTAACAAAACGTGTAGTGTTAGCCCACGTCATGCGCATCTACGATCCATTAGGTATTTTAGCACCCATTGTAGTGAGAGGGCGGATCTTATTCCAAAATCTGTGGCGCAAGAATCTTGACTGGGACGAGAGGCTATCACAGGTTGACCAGGAAACTTGGCTTGAATGGTTTGAGAGCCTAAAATCTATTTCAGCTTTGAGAGTTCCACGGTGCTATAATTCGTGTGGGTTATCGGAGCTGGAGTTACACGTATTTAGTGACGCTAGCGAGCTGGCACATGCCGCCGTTGCCTATTGGAGATTGGTGCTTCCCAACGGTGATGTACGGTAGAGGAGCATGGATTTGATCGCTCCAACAATGCTGGGGACAGCGGTTACTTATGTACACATTGATATAGTAATTGTAAATGAATTATTTAAAAAGAGCAACCACCGAGTTTCTTGCTGGTTCTTCTCGGTAGGAATGGCATTCCGAACCAGTGGTAGATTCACTTGACGATTCAAAAGTACTTGTAAAAGTTTATTTGAATAAAAAGATATTTGATTGATTGATTGATTGATTGATGTGAGGCTGGCGCTGATAGCTAGCAAGGCGCGTGTGTCGCCCTTGAAACCAGCTTCGATCCCGCGCCTGGAACTCCAAGGTGCCTTGATAGCCGCTCGACTGGCTGCTATAATTTGTGAAGCCCACCGCTTTAAGCCGAGTCGACGTGTATTCTGGTGCGATTCCATGACCGTGTTAGGTTGGTTGCGTAGTGACGCGAGGAATTATAAGCCTTTTGTAGCGCACCGTGTAGGAGAGATTTTGGAGATCACGAGTGTAGGTGAATGGCATTGGGTTCCAACTGAGCTAAACGTGGCTGACGATGCGACGAGGGGGAAGGCCAACATTGAACCTCGTTGGGTATGTGGCCCGAATTTCCTCCTGGCTCCCACTACGGAGTGGCCTTTAGAGCCAAAAGTCGCAGCGCCAGTAGCTTTTGGAGAGGAGGAACTCAAGCCATTTCTCCGTCAGTCAAAGTCACCTAAGTATCAATCACGTGTCACAGAATGCATTAACGTCATTAATTCTCATCAGTTACCCTTACCAGTTGTAGCTGACATTACTCATTTTAGTTCGTGGATTAGGCTGGTAAGGGCAACAGCTAGGACTCATCAATTCATCGCTGCCATCTTCAGAAATCGGGGTCATGAATTTCAAAATTTTTGGGTTCGGGGTATTTGTACAGGTACGCTTAGCCGCGGTTCACGGTCAGTTGCCACTTCTCCCACCGCTCCAGTGCCTTTGGACGTCGAGGACATCGTTCGTGCGGAAATTCATATTTTGGGGAGAAGCCAGATTAGCGCCTTCGTGGAAGAACTACTTTGTCTGTCTCATGGGCAGACCATATCGAAGGGTCGTTTGGCTAGATTGTCGCCAGTTCTCCAGGACGGAGTGATACGCCTCGCGGGGAGAACATCAGCCATTTCTAACACCCAACCCATGATTTTAGATGGGAAAGAGGCAGCCGTACGCCTATTGATTGCTCACTACCATCAGAAGTTTGCGCACGCTAATACGGAAACCGTCATAAACGAGCTGCGGCAAAAGTACTGGGTTCTCGGACTGAGGAACGCCGTGAGGGCAGTGGTACATAGGTGCCAACTATGCAAATTGTTGAAAAGTCCAACCCTACAACCACCCATGGGAGACTTACCAGAAGCGAGGCTTGCTCATCATCGACGAGCCTTCACATATACCGGCATAGACTACTTCGGGCCTGTAACTGTTTCCGTCGGGCGTCGGCGCGAGAAGCGATGGGTCGCCCTATTTACGTGCCTGGTGACCAGGGCTATCCACCTCGAGATTGTAGCCAGCTTGTCCGCCGATTCTGCTATTATGTGTTTACGACGATTCATCGCCCGACGTGGTACACCGACAGAAATATTTTCGGACAACGGGACGTCGTTTGTGGGGGCAAATCGAGAACTGAGAAGCTTATACGTTGCCGCGGTACCGGAGTTTGCAGCGCATGAAAAAATTAAATGGCGTTTTATTCCCCCTTCAGCCCCCTTCATGGGTGGAGCCTGGGAACGACTGGTTCGGTCAGTTAAATCTGCCCTAAGAGTAACCCTAAGAGAGCGGGCGCCGAAAGAGGAGGTTCTAGTGACTTTACTGTCCGAAGCCGAGGCTGTGGTAAATACGCGCCCACTGACGCACGTCTCCCCGGATGGGAACTACCCGGAGGCGCTCACCCCAAATCATTTTTTACTAGGGGATTCATCGGGTCGCCCCTTTCCGGCTGATGATTTGACGGATGCAGCATTGGTTGGCCGGAGCGGTTGGAGGAAGGCACTCCGGCTCAGCGATCACTTTTGGCGTCGTTGGGTGACCGAATATCTGCCCACTTTGGCGCCCCGTCGCGTACCGGGAGTAGATGTCGCCGTTAAAGTTGGCGACCCGGTCCTCATCGGTGACGGAGACTTGCCGAGGGGGTCCTGGCCACGCGGCGTGATTGCGGCTCTGCACCCGGGGCGTGACGGGGTAGTACGGGTAGTAGATATCCGGACCCCAGCAGGGATATTGCGGCGACCGCTAAAAAAGGTAGTTCTTTTATAAAAAAAGGGGAGCATGTGGCGAAATGGCACCTTTTTGATTGCCCATTTTCTATATTTCTCTTTTTTATATTTTTTTGTCTATTTTTGATACTATTTTGTTTTTTGTTGATTTTATGACATAATAAAAAAATTGCTTGAAGGGAAGAGGGCTTTTCTTAATTTCTCACAAGAAAATCCTAACCACCCATTCAGCAATAGGTGGTTATCATTGAAATAGAATGAGTACTAGAAACAGGGTCACGAACAAAAAATATCGCAAAAATGTCCCAATTTGCACACACATAAATATTTGTATGCTGAGTGGGAAATGTAGAAAAAGGTATTATATTAGCAACAACTTCAGTTAATTATGCACCTTAAGTTTAACACATAAAGCTACATTACGATTAGAAAATATTAATTTTTAAGACGTTCTGTCATCAGAGAAAAGGTAGGAATAACCTTTCAATCCAAAACAAAAAGTAATTTTTAAAATAAGTACAAAAATATTTATTATTAAAATAAAACTTAATATGTAAGCAATAAGGTACTTCATACGTTGCCAAATTGATACCTTTACACTATTTTGGAACAAGACGCAACTCTTGGCATCACATTGTCAATATCAACAACGTCAATTTATTATAAACCTTAAAACATAGAATTTAAGTTGAATTACGAATGTAGTATGTTTATATTTAAGACCTTTTGTCTTTGTAAAAAGGCAAAAACAAAAAATTCAATGGAACGAAATTCAAATAGAACAATGGAGACATGGAGTTGCTGATTTTTTTAAAGTTGTATATCGTGGTGGTATGTGGTCGTGTATATTTATTACTAGCTTACGCGCCCCAGCAACTCACTTATGTGTTATACTTGTACAGTATGTTTTATTTATCAAAATAAATATTGATACAGTTTTGGTGGGTAGCACTGCGAAAAACCACGTAGGTTTAAATGGCGTACTCTCTCCTCTTCTATCAATATTTATAACTATACAATGTGATGATATGCATAAGTATCTGTGTAAAAACATGAGGAAACTAAAACTAAACTACCTAACATTTGTTTAAGAAGTAAGATTTTAACTTAAAATTAAATTTTCCTTACTTAGTTTCATTTTAAAATTAATATCAAGGTTAAAAATCTACGTTTTATTGACGTATTACACGTAAACTTAAAAAGTACCAAGTAAACTTTATTCAGATTTAGCCTTTGCGGCTTTTATTATTTTTTACTACATTTTTTTATAAAATATTTATGTAAAGTATATAATATCTTTATGTACCCATGTATTTTATGTGTATTTATGTAACTAAGGTATGTGTGTTTCCAGTAATATCAATTTTATCAAAATGAATTTGAACATAATTAATGTTATCTGTATATTTTAGATGGCTTAAACAACTCTACTGCATAACGAAATGGATTACCAGGGAATCACTAAGCAACAATACTTTTAAAACACCAACACTACTCCATGCATCCCGTCTATCCAGAACAGTCAATGTTTGTTACAATATTTGACGCATTGTCACAAACATTGGCCAAAGGATATTAGCACACTTTTTATATGAGCACTGCAGCATTTTGACGCGTCGTTATGTTGGCTAACGTTGGCTCATACTAGTGGCAAATAAGAGCACTTTCGTATTTGTGCTGTAATTTGTCGGGGACATTTTTGAAGCGCTAATCCTACATCTAGTATAGGTACTAAAAAAATTCTACATCAATGGTGGTTATATATTAATTTGTAGCAATGTCTTTGGTTACCGCTCACAGACCACATAAACATTGTCCGGAAACTCTTTGATTAAGTTTATAGAGACGTAAAGCGGAGACTAATGGTTTCGTTAAGTTTCAAATATTACGTTTAGATGATTTCTAGGAGCGTAGCGAAAAAATCCTATGTCTATGATTTCTAGTAGGTATAGTGGTGGGTATAGTACAGTACCCGGCAATAAATATTGCACATCGACCTTTGGAAAGAGACAATCGGTTATTTCGGCTTCGTATAGCGTTATCTCTGTCGCACACTACCGATCGGTAGTGTGCGAAGAGACGAATAATTATAATTATAATTTATTTATAATTATTATTATTATTTATTTATAATTATTATTATTTATTATTATCATTTATTTATAATTTTGTATACCACGAGCCTCGTGGTACACAAAATCCTCCGCCATCTACCTTTCGGCGACCACGTCGACCAATACGGCCTCCATCGCTTGCTGAGCAGGAACATCTTCCTGGCCGGCTACGCACTCCACGACGGCCCCTACTTCGCCATTCCGAAACAGACGGCCTTGGGGGCCAACGCTCGTCAACATCTATACGAAGCCGAAATAACCGATTGTCTCTTTCCAAAGGTCGATGTGCAATATTTATTGCCGGGTACTGTAAACAGAACCGGTCTCTCCACCGTTAATCGCGAAATCATTCAGAAATCAAAATTGACCATTTCATGAAAATATTAATCAATTATCATAGTTTCATCAAGAATGATCACTTATAATCAATGTTATTTAAATAATAGGTATGGTACATACTCTAGTATGATATATTAATAAATGATTTATGATCAAACGTCTAATGTAGGGTGTCCATAAAAATGTATGTAGATGTAAAAAGGATAAGCTGCGGCCTGCGCCAGAACACCGCCAGAAGAACGCCGCTTTATAAAAACACTATGATCATTGATGTAGAATTTTAGTACTATGATGGTATATTATTAATCGACCTCGTTAGATAAATATCGATGCTATCGATGTCTGAGAGGTAGTAGCAAGCTTATTTTCTAATTTCAAAATGTTGTCAGTTTTCGTTGTTGATTACTGCTGATTCTTAGTTCTGAGGTTTATTATTTTTCTCTAAATTATGTACCTACACAATATTAATTATTACCTTGTCATAATTATTTAATATTTAATTAAACTCAAAGGATACCTACCACAATGGGATCTCAATACCCGGATTTGGAGCTTCGATGTCGCATGAATTTGGTAAAATGTCAACGATTCAAAACTTTACAGACAGAATTGCCGAAAAGAATATATCCGTTTTGTGAATTCGAGTCTGACAGTCTACATGGATTGAAGGTTATGGGCGAACAGAGTGAACTAGACAAAGCGACAGAAGCAAACGAGCAAAAGCCGCCCGTGGAGGAGAAACCAGAAGGAGCGCCAGAGCCAGTGACCGAACCGGAAGAAGAAGTAACAAAAGATGAAGTGGTAGAAGAAGAAGTGATAGAAGAAGAGAAAGAAAAAGAGATAGAAGAGGAAGTGAAAGAAGAAGAAGTGAAAGAAGGAATGAAAGTACAAGAGGAAATTCCAGAAGTTAAGGCCCTTACCGGATTTTTTAGAGACAAAATAAGACGCATTGACTACATATTGGTTGTGCACGATGACCCGTCTTCTGGAACGGATCGTATAAAACTTGATTACGTGACCAATATACTGAGATCTGGACTAGAGATTGAAATCGAAACGGGACATATGGAAGTTCACAAACATCTGTCTTTCATAAAAATTCATGCTCCTGATACGGTTTTAGGAGAATACGGAAACTTGTTCGCCGTAAAAAGGTACTTTGTCAATAATCGTATAGAATTCATAGGAAGCGGAGGTATTTTTCGAAAGATTCGTAGCATTTGTAGATTCCGATTTTGGAAAAATAAAGAAAAAGAATGGTTAAAAATCATTCGAAATAACTACATGACACCAGACGGCTATTCTAATTACGAGCGGAGCCTCGTGGTATACAAAATCCTCCGCCATCTACCTTTCGGCGACCACGTCGACCAATACGGCCTCCATCGCTTGCTGAGCAGGAACATCTTCCTGGCCGGCTACGCACTCCACGACGGCCCCTACTTCGCCATTCCGAAACAGACGGCCTTGGGGGCCAACGCTCGTCAGTTCTTGTTTTACAACTGGACAGGCTGGCAAAACGTATTTCAGAGTCAACCGCTGAATGTTATACATGAGTATTTCGGACCCAAGATTGCTTTTTATTATACATTTTACGAATTTTACAATGTTGCGCTGGCGCTAGCTTCAATCGCGGGTGTTGCTTCGCTGCTCATGCGGTACGTGGACGCGAGGGAACCGGATACGATAAAAAAATCGATATGCACAGAAAGGAAGCCAGACATGTGTCCGGAATGTGAAATGAAATTGGAGCCGACGTACGGGCGATGCTACATGAGACCGATTACGGACTATTGCGACGCGGCGGCCGTGAGTGTCCATCTGGATCATCCCTACGTTCCCTTCTACTCCATATTTATGATGCTCTGGGCGATCGGCTTTATTACATTATGGAAAAAGAAAGAGTATGTGTTAAATTGGATGTGGGAAGTCGACGGACGCCATAGTTATTACCGAACTTCCACGCGGCCCGAATACAAGCTGGCTTACCGTCACCCGAGGAGATCGACCAAAACTGGGTTAAAATACGATGAAAGCGGCTACCACAAAGCGTTTCGTATCGTACTGCCCATAATACATGTGCTTATGTGTTGCGTAGCGATATTGCCGTTAATGGATGAATGTAAACATCAATACGACAAATTCGCTGATTCCTTTAGAACGACCGAAAAAAAACCAAAAACAAGGGATTACCTCACTTTGGCGATGTTTCAAACCCTTTATACGCTATTGATATCAGCCTTAGAAATGGTACATCATCGCTTTTGCTACTGCCTAGTCAATTTCGAGAATCATAAATCATGTAAGGCATTTGAAAAAGCTTTGATTAAAAAACAATTCGAATTCAGTTTAACGTTGATGTACTCTTTTATGGTCTACTACGGATGGACGGTGGGTAAGCAGTTGCTTTTTCGCAGTCGGTGTCAGTGGAAATACTTCTTCCCGCACAGAACTCTACTGCTTAACATGAAACAGTGGATAAGAATACCATGGCATGTGGACTTTACATTAAGTCGCACACACGGTCCTGATTGCAAAAGATACTGCTGGCCATTTACGTGTCTCATCGAGTTGAGCGTCATGCTTATCGTTACGCTGGTTCTCAAACAAGTGATTTTCAGGGTCGTCTTTGTCATATACAGAATGGTCACAGATTACAATGAAGCCAGAAGCTTGAACGCTAAGGTTCCATGTTGGGAGCGCGAATACAAATTGAAAGAATTCAGTGAAGCGATGTTGACTAGAAACTACATGATCCTTGCTGTACAATTTTCACTGGTGACATTTTTTGTTATTGCATTTCCCCTGGCCCCTTTAGTCGTTTTAGTTATCAACGTGTGGGATATGAGACAAAGTGCAAGGCAACTATTACTGGCTAGTCGGCGAGCGGTTTTAATTAGAAGTCCAGGCATTGGAGCGTGGTACAATGTCTTCGTGTTTATAGCGTACGCAGCGATCGCGACCAATGTTCTAACTTTGGTTTACACGACAAAATTGCCTTTGAGGATACACTTTGCATCGTTAACCAAGTATAACGGAACGTTTCTTGACTATATTCTTTTTGATCCATCATTGGTGCGGCCCCATGGTGAATATAACTTGATGCATTGTACTCAACAAATATATAGAAGGGATACATTAGATATACCATTCACATACGGCAGATATTTTTTAGCTGGAACATATGGCCTACCTATATACAACACTTTATCACTGGCCTATTTTACTTTATTTGTTTTAGAGTTGAAACTTGTATTTTTTTATGGTGTTAGCATGGTATGTTGTGCTCTTTTTATTCAATACGCTCTGTTTAAACCATATCGACAAGACGTCGAGGAAACTAATTCAATGGAAACTAAAATAAAGAATCTGTATACATATTATAGAAATGTTGCCAGTAAAAAAATTAAATAGTACACTTAGTATTATTTTTAATTTCAATCCTTTAGCCGTTATAGCGTCCATTGTTGGGCTTGTGTCTTTCTCATCCACCCACTTTCATCCTAGTCAATTCGGCTGTATGTTTTTGTATGTTTGTTACGCCATTACTCGGCAGAGTAAATTATGAATCAATTTTGATGATTCTTTTTTGTTTCATAGATCATACTGCAGAGGTGGTCCCACATAAATTTGGTGAAGATCTGATGAATATCTTCGGACATGGAGAACGGAACTCCTCAATGGATAAGAGTAAATTGATGATTCTTTTTTGTTTGATAGATCATACTGCAGAGGTGGTCTCATATAAATTTGGTGAAGATCTGATGAATATCTTTGGACATGGCAAACGGAACTCCTCAATGGATAAGAGTATATTGCTCGCAATCAGGGTGATAGTTAAGTAAATATGTAGTAGGTTTTTAACCAGACATAGCATATTATTTTAATACTTGACTCAAATCATATCTTCGGACATGGATATCGGAACACCTCAATGGATAAGAGTAAATTGCTCGCGATCAGTGTAATAGCTTAGTAAACAGTAGGTTTTTAGCCAGACATCCAGAGTCCATACTAATACAATAAATGCTAAAGTGTGTCTGTTTGTCTGTTACGCTTTCACGGCTCATCTGTGCAACCGATTTTGATGAAATTTGGTACAGAGATAGGTTGTATCCCGGGGAAAAACGCTACTCCACAAAATATTAGTATAGAACTACATTAACTTTTCTAAATAATTATATATTCGGTAGGTAATTTAAAATAGGTATTTTTTTAGTGTTTATGGTTATTGAAGTCAGTTTTTATTTTTTATATAATTTTTTTTATTTTTATCTAATGAAAAAAATAATAATATTTAAAATATAAACCTTAAAACTAAAGTTTAATAACGAATGTACTATAATATTTATACTTAAGACCTTTTGACTTAAGAAGAACGACACTGTTCCACATTTTTGTGTTCCAATGCGGGTTGGCGGCCCGCCAACCCGCATTGAAGCAGCGTGGTGGGTCTAAGCTCTAATTCCCTCTTTCGTATGTGAGTGAAGGCCTGTGTCCAGCAGTGGGACGTTATTCTGCTGTAGTGGTGGTGGAATAGGTACAGCGTCGATTAGCGGCGTCGAGTCGAGTCTCCCGTACCTACCTACAGCATAATATTGTAGCTCAGGCTGTTTAAGGAAGCTTTGTGCTTATGGAAAGTTGGAAACTTCCGAAAAAAAAAGTAGGTAACGCTGATTTTTGGCACTAGTGTCCTTTATGCCTGCTCCTAGGAAGCAGGCTTCTCCCATCCCTGCTAAAATGTCTCCTCGATCGTGAATTTTTGGAATTTTCTCAAAAACTACTACAGAACAAAAAGAGCTAAAAAAAACTGGCTAAAGCAAAAATCGTCTTTGTTAAATTAACTACAAAATAATGTTTAGTTCATCGAATTAAGACTAATGGATCGATAGATAGATAAACTCTTCTTCACTCAAGGACGGTCTTATCACTAGTGGTAGTGGTTCGCCCTGAACTGAAACCTCGCGGTATCCATATGATCTCAGCATAATAATATAATATATTATAATATAATATATTATAATATAATATATTATAATATAATATATTATAATATAATATATTATAGTATAATGGAGACCTGTATCGTCTGTATCGTCTCTCACTTTCTAAACCCCGAGTGCCAAAATCCTGGAAAGTTTCAAACGTACAACCCGTCCCAAAGAACAGTTCCCATCAGGTGTGATCGTGGTCTAGCGTAAGCCTATAATGAATAAAAAAAACAAAAAAATTTGAACCAATGGCCTTCAGCCGAATATGGGTTAAAAAGTTATAAATATCTTTATTTCAGGGGGGCTTATAGAAGCGACTACGAAGTAAAATATTTTTTAAGCGTTAGATAGGGATGTGGTACCTATATCCATTGATGTAGAATTTTTTTAGTACCTATACTACTCATTCAATTCAATTCAATTCAATTCAATTCAATTTATTTCAAACATGTAGGACATACAGGTGTCTCTTATGCTACGTCATGTTTTGACTCTACCACCGGTTCGGAAAGCAGATTCTGCCAAGAAGAGCCGGCAAGAAACTCAGCAGTTGCTCTTTCTCTTTTTTTTTTTTTTAAAAACAATCTATTACAATACATAAATAAGTATGTAAGTTAAATAAAATACAATAGTGTAAGTTATTATACTATCCTGTGGGGAGCAGGACCCAAAGTCGGTTGCTTCCATACAACTTTGTCATTAAGAAATTCGTCAATTGTATAATAGCCCCGACTCAACAAGTGTTCTTTTACGGTTTTTTTGAATTTGTGCAATGGCAAATCCAACAGTTCTTTTGGAACCATATTATAAAAGGCTAAATACTCGACCCCACAAAGGATTTCTGCACCTTGCGTAGACGACATCGCGGCATTACTAGTTTATGCCGGTTTCTAGTAAGTCGATTTTGTGTATCCCCTCTTTGTCTATAGAGATGAATATTTTGTTTCACAAACATTATATTATCGTATATGTACTGCGATGCAACCGTAAGGATGCCAATTTCTTTAAATTTTTCACGAAGGGACTCGCGTGATCTGAGTTTATATATTGATCGAATCGCCCTCTTTTGCAAAACAAAAATTGTTTGTATATCAGCAGCTCTGCCCCACAATAAGATGCCATACGACATAACACTATGAAAATAGGCAAAATAGACAAGCCTAGCCGTCTCAATATCGGTAAGCTGTCTAATTTTCCTGATAGCAAAAGCCGCTGAGCTGAGTTTCCCTGCTAGTGTCTCTATATGAGCGCCCCACTGAAGCTTATTATCCAAGGTCACCCCCAAAAAAACCGTGGAGTTCTCCATTTTCAGTGTTTCACCATTCAATACTATTTCCTTATCGATTTTGTTCACATTAGGAAGTACAAACTCTAGACATTTAGTTTTTTTGCGTTCAAAAGTAAGTTATTGACTGTGAACCAGTGTGATACATGCGATATAGCACCGTTTACATCGTCAAAATTATCTTTACATCTATCAACTTTAAAAATTAGCGAAGTGTCATCTGCAAACAGCACAATATTGCAAGTATTGTTGACATAGTATGGTAAATCATTTATATACACCAAAAATAATAGAGGACCCAAGATTGAGCCCTGTGGGACACCCATTAAGGCAGACGAACCCTGAGACTTCACGTTATTTATGCATACTTTTTGAGTTCTGTCGCTTAAGTAAGAGGCAATGAGATCAAGTGCAACGCTTTTGATTCCATAATGGCTAAGTTTAAGTATCAAGGTTTTGTGATCGACACAGTCAAATGCTTTGGATAGGTCACAGAAGACTCCAATAGCATTCTGTGATCGTTCCCAAGCATCGTAAATATGCTTTAAAAGTTTTGCGCCGGCATCCGTTGTATTACGGCCTTTAGTGAAGCCGTATTGCTCCTCGTGGAGTAACTTATTAATATTAAAATGATTTAATAATTGATTAAGGATGACTTTTTCAAAGACTTTACTAAGTGTAGGTAAGATAGAAATAGGTCTATAATTATTTATGTCACCTTTACTGCCCGATTTAAACAGAGGAATTACCTTGCCATGTTTCATCAGGTTAGGAAAGGTACCCGAGTCTACACATTCATTAAAAATTACTGCCAAGTACGGGGCAATATCGGTTATTATGTTAGATATGACTTTCACAGACATACCCCATAGGTCGACCGGTATTTTTCAATTTTAATAACTTAAAATTTTTAATGATATCTAACGCAGTAATGTGTTTAAATTCGAACAAAACGTTGCACTCTTTAACATTATCTCTCAATAAATTTTGAGCTGCAGTCGGTGACGAGCTTAAGGAATCAGTTAACGAAAGGGGAATGTTCTGGAAAAAGTTTTCGAAGTTATTTGCAACCTCAATGTCAGAGGTGATTTTATTATTTCCAACAACAATCTCGAAGTTAACATCACGAGATTTGGTTTTACCGGATTCATTATTAACTATATTCCAAGTAGTTTTTATCCTATTGTCTGATTTAATTATTCTTTCCTTGATGTGAAGGGCTTTTGCATGAATACAAATGTTTTTGAAAATCTTGGAGTAGGTTTTTACGCGTTCAACAAAGCACGGGGACCGATTATATTGCTTTTCGTCATACAATTTGTACAAATTATCTCTACTTTTGTAAATACCTACAGTAGCCCAATCACTAAACTTTAATTTCTCATTTATATTTATATTCTTAAAATTGAATATTTTACTAAATTCATTGTCTATAGTCTTGAAGAGACTTCCATACAAGTTGTTCGGGCTACCATTTTTAAATGAAAGAGTAGGGAGTTTGGCAGAGATTTCACTTTTAAATCGTGTTAATTTATTTTTCGTTATCGGTCTACACTTAACAATTTGCTTGTTTTTATTTGAGTTATTTAAAACCGTAACTTGTTGTCCGCAGTGATCCGACCTTAATCTATTAATAATTTCTTTTTCCAAAATCGCATCAGCACAGCAAAAAATATTATCTAAACAAGTGGCTGAACTTTCCGTTATTCTAGTAGGTTCACTATATTAGTATTTTTTAAATTAAAACATTTAAATAAGTTAAGCAGCCTCAAACTAATTGAGTTCTGTAGCAAAATATTAACATTGAAGTCACCACAAACTATAATCTTCTTATTTGATACACATAATCATGATACACAGAAATATTTCAATGGGTATATCATTTAAAAGATAATTAAGAATAGAGTCCAAAAAACTTTTTTTTAATTTTTCCCCTAAAATTGACGTAATGGGGGGCTTTCAAAGTGGAGATTTTCTAACGTCCAAAGTTGACCTCAGAACTTTAAATTTTCTGAAAGGCTGCGGCTGAAACTTGATCAATTATTTAAATTATATCCTGTGCTTGAAAAACAAATACTAAAATTAGATAAATATTGTAAGGAAACGATATTATTTAATTTTTAATGAGCTTCAGTATTTTTAACAGAACTTCACAATGATGTCAATAGATGGCGCCGCGAGGTCTCAGTTCGGGGCGAACCACTAATATAAAGACCTGGTTTAGACTTATTTTGAAAACAAAGGAGAGAAAAAGAAAGATACATTCAGATAAATCCTTAGGGATTATACAGTATAAAAAGAAAATACTAAAGAAAAACGATTGAATAGGCTTTGCCTTTAAAATAATACGGAAAAGAAATATTACCAAATAGGCTGTATGGTCTTAGACTTTTGCCTGTCCCGAAAGGGGACAAAATGAAAAACAACAACAACATGTCTCTGGTTGACCGTTTGACGTTAAAAGCAATGTTTTTTTTCAACAATCAAAATACAGGGAAGTCAAAATTTTAATAAAATAATAAATTGTTTCTACAGAAAAGGTGATATAGTATAAGTAAATGCTATAAAATGGTATCGCGAAGTTTAACGGAAGTGTTTGTGTTAATGCGCAATAATGCAATCCACAGCCGGCAGATATTCACAGAACAGGTACTTGTATACATACTTATTGATTTAGACTGTAATGTCATCATCACGAACTAAACGTTACAGCCCTGGATGGAGCTAACTTTTTCGTCAGATATTGTCAGAAAAGGCTGCCTTCAAGCTCTGCCTTTAAACTCTCATGTGCTCCACTCAGTCAATCCAGGGTCCTTTTCAGGTTTAAAATAAAAAATAGAAAGCAGTATTATTCCAAAATTACAGTTTTATTTCAGGTACCTTGACATCCCTAAAATAAGGATTATAATTATTCTAAAACACAAACATAAACAATATTGTCTCTGATAGTTCCTTAGTAATAATATTTGTGAGATGGTGATAATAAAAAAAAAACCGGCTGAGTTTGTTGTGGGCTCTTCTCAGACCAGGGCGCGTTTGGAACCCTCGTAGCTTTAGTTTTAAGATACCATTACCCATTATTACCATCATGCTTTTTAAGTACTTAAGTAATTTTTAGACGAAAATAAGTGTACCTACAGTGTACCTATATTTAATAAATAAATGACTATGACTATTAAAACAATACTGCTTTAAGCCCCCCAGGTCCAATAATAACCTTGATTAGGTAGATTCATTTAACGATTCAAAAGCACTTGTAAAAGTTTATTTGGATAAAAAGCATGTATGAATTTGAATTGCTCAACAAATTATTCTTGCAAGAACTTTAAAGTTTCATAACTTATTCTTTGATTTTTTGTTGAGATGATTTGGTGATTCTTTCATATTTTTGTTATATTTTTGTTATATTTTAAATTTTTGTAATGATTACCGCAACTGCATGGTTTAAGGTTTTTAGATTCCCATGGGAATTCCTTAATTTTTTGCTATAAAAAGTAGCCTATGTCCTTACCTGGGATGCAACCATTACCTGACCCAATTTTCATATAAATCTTTTTCACGGATGGGCCGCCTAAGCTTGGCAGATGGATGGACACACTTTCGCATTTACAATATTAGTATTTTTTTTATAAAAATGGAAACTTGTCCATTGGGTGTGACTTGATGGGAGCTCACCAGTTCTTTTAACCTGAACCAAAATTTTGCTATGTCAAAATAGAGTAATGAGTCTGAAAGGGTCCGACTCATGCGCTCCAGCAGCCTTGATGCAGAGGCGGGCTTGGATCCTCGCTCCGACCACGCTCCTCCACCTTGGAGCGACTCACTGGAGGAGGCGCACTATATCATCACAAGGTTTGTGTTTAGCTTTATAATCTAATCCAGAAGCTATCAGGATAATCAAAATAAGGTCACCTCTCTTCCTCTTATGATTACAGTCACTCGAGAGAAAAGGGTAGAATGCTAACTGACATCCTAATAGCATCTAGATATGATAGTATATCAGATGATGCATGTGTTTTTAACCCTCAGGATTTAGGCTTATTTTAAAATCCAGTGAGAACTTTCTGGTTTTCTAACATTATAAGTAGCCTATGTCCAGACGGCTAGGATGCAACTTATTTCTATACCAAACTAGCTGATGCCCGCGACTTCGTCCGCGTGGATTAAGGTTGTTTAGGTCCCGCTGGAACTCTTTAATGTTCCAGGATACATAAATAGCCTATGTGCTATTCCAGACTATAATATGTCTCTGTGCCAAATTTCATCCAGATCTGGATAAGTGTTCGAACAAACCCGACTTTGTTTCATACATACTAAAGTACTTCCATTTTAAGCGCGGACAAAATGTAAACAAACAAACGAGAGGTCGTTCGCCTAATGAAGAAGGGGTAAACAACACTTTGGTCTTCTGTAAAAAATAATATAATGTATCGGCTCCTTGTACGGAGTCTATCTTTTTTATTCTTGTATTGTAATTGATTCGTTTGTAATCAACTTTAAAATAAGGAGGAGGTATAAGCAATTTGACCCAGATGTACCTATGTATGTATTGAGGTACCGTCAAGGGCTACGTTTACGTATTTATTAATATGTTTGAAGATAAAGACCGGAATTTTTGATCTTAGAAACTAATCACTCGTAGCCGTTGTAGTTTAGTAAACACAAACAGTAGCTATTTTTCAGTCATTAGTAGCAGAATTCGGTTTAGCTTCCAATCTGAGCAACTCTGTGATTTGGAAAGTCGATAGATATGATTATTATATTATTTTTAATTCAAAGGCAAAGAAAATAAACAAATGAAGTAATTATTCATGTTTTTATTAATTTTTTTTTTCACAAGTCCTTAAGAGGCCGGTTCGCGCCGCTCGCAACTTCTATTCGAACCGCAAATATAAATTTGCCGGTATATTGCTATCTCTATTTCACTGATGACACATGATCGCGTTCAAGCGAGATAGCAATATGAGCTTACAGAATTTGTTATACATTTAGTCTTGTTCCGTGAATACCAAAAATGATGAATGAAAACTTATCGTGCTTTTTACTTCGTTTTGTTATTCTGTAACTTGACAATATAGGCTATGCTGCTGACCAATTAATACGTAAGATATCGTTGGTTTTAATATGAAACAAATAAGAGGGAAACATGTCCATCTTGTCGTAAAAATATGCAAAACGCAATTCATTTACATTTCATTTTAGGAAAGTATTTTGAAAACATATAAATCCAGGGGACTAGATAAATACAATTTGAATCCAAATAAACTCTCATTTTGGTGGAAATGTTCTCGAATTATTAATTATTTTGGTATTACGTTTGTATGGGCAATTCATTCTCCGCTGGCACCTTAAGGTTCACGTAGCAATTGTGTAATTATTCGCAACATTAATTGATCGTTGATTACTGAACTTCTAAGTACATAATATATTTACATACGTTAGTACTACTATAGTACATTATGAATCATGATGTACCGACGCGTAAAATGTTACTTACACCTATGTTTCGGTGGTAAGACGTCACGACTTTTATTATGAAATCCACTGTCGACCACGTAAGCGCGTCTATTCATATGCGCGAAAGAGACAGTTATAGTTTTGGCATAGTTAGTTTCGTTTCGTGAGGGTTTCATAGTGAAGGTGCGTCAATGAACTTTTGTCCGCGGTTAAAATGGCCGTACTATATAAGAGGTCACCCGCGACTTCGTCCGCGTACAATTGCTGATTCCCTATGAGGTTATGAAATTTTCCCACTGCAGACAGCCTATCTATAGATTCTTTATATAGCTTATGCTGATTTTCATGTCTATACCATAGATTTATTATTGGGTTCGCGCGCTTCACCTAGATACCGTCGGCATACTAGTAAATTGCGGCAATTTATGATCAGCCGAAGGTAGCATGCTTGGTCTCTTAGCAACAGATGTTTGACGCTGACAGGCCGTGTCTGTTATCAAATTTTGGTAGTAAACAAAGTAAAATGGCTTTTTGCGTAGTAATATTGTGTAAAAACAATTCAACAAGAAATAAGAAAGACACTGGAATCACATACCAACAGTAAATATTGAATAATTTACTTATTTCAATGTAAAATACACGAACCGTCAGATGCCATAGAGTGTTACCACGTTCTAGGGAATCCGTTACCCCACGTATGCAATTTTTCTTATTCTGTAATTAAATCATACTAATATTATAAATGCGAAAGTGTGTTTGTTTGTTGGTTTATTGGTTTGTTGGTTTGTCCTTCAATCACGACGTAACGGAACAACGGATCGACGTGATTTTTTCCATGGGTATAGTTGAGGACCGAGAGTGACATAGGCTACTCTTTATCCCGGAAAATTAATTCCCGCTGTAATAAAAAAACTTAAACCACGTAGACAAAGTCGCGGGCATCAGCTAGTATGTTTATAATGAATTTAAAAACTATAATTACATAGAATTGGGATAGCACTTATTACTTTGATTGCTTTCCGGATTGTTTTGGTGAGATTGTTTAGTATCTTTTTGTCTTGTGGAGATCTAGAGACGTGCCACTTTTTTCTTTGTTTTCGTTTAATTCAAATTAGATCAATAATTTCCTTAGGATAGGTGTTTTCCTCACTCCATTTTTTAATCGGTGGTGTATTGTTCCAGGCCGACCGTTGTATGTCCGTTATGAATTTGTCTAGTTCCATATCAAGTTGATCTGGATATTTTTAAGGGACCTAAACTGTCTAGCTCTATTTTAAAGCTCCTTCAGTCTGTATTCTTATTCACTAGAGTAAGTTTGGATTCTTTGAATACAATGTTATGTTTATTGATTATTAAAAATATCTGGGAGTGGTCCGAATTCATATTATATTTTTCTTCAATATCTAAGTATCTTGGGGAAATATTCTCAATTATAAAGAAATCTATCGAGTCATGATATTTTTAAGGATCAGTAGGCCAGTAATAATAATTAATGTAAATAATAAATGATTTGTTTGACAAATAATGTTTTGCGAGATTACAATTTGTCTGCATAAAGATGAATTTTTGATGCATAATTTTGACAAACGTTGGTTGTGAAATGAAAATTTGTCATTTGTTTTTTTATGAAATTATAGGTCACCGGTATTGTTCAAATGTATAATTTTAGATATTTAATTAACATAAATTTTATCTATTAATAAAGTTAAGACTTTTATTTCATAAACAAGTTGTTTCTATAATCATCCTAATATTTAACACATTTTTTATTCCCCTTAATTTTCAATTTATTATAGCTTGACATTAAAAGTTTTTAAATTTTCTAAGTTATGAATTGCAGATATTATATACTTTCATAGTCGTATAGTCCCTTTCACGTGTATTTTTGCAATAAATAAATATCTTATCTTATCTTATCTTATCAAAGTAAGTGCATAACACATTTTTTCCAATTAATCGGGTAAAAGTTTAGAAATTGACAACACTATTGACACGCACACCAGTATCTTTTCAAATAGTCAATACACACTACGAAATTTAAGTTGCCGCATTAAATGAGCTATTGTTTTTAGGAAGGGCGGTATCTAGGTGAAGCGCGCGAACCCAATAATAAATCTATGGTCTATACTTCAAAATCATAGAACTTTCATACAAACTTTCAACCCGTATTTCACGCCCTTTGGGTGAATAATCGTAACGTAATGCAGTTTATTATTACTTAAAACTAATAAGCTAAATACTGATTTTTAAGTCTTTAACTTACTTAAAACCCTCATGTACGCTTCCAACCCCTATTTCACCCTTATTGGGGTAGATTTTGTTTTTATTATTTATACCTAACTATTAACTTAACTGCCCATTTTCATGTCTCTAACTTCAAAAACAAAGGACTTTCATACAAACTTCCAATCCCCATTTCAACCCCTTAGGGGTGAATTTTCTCAAAACAGTTTCTTAGCTGATGTCTACATCATAGAAGGAACCTACCTTCCAAATTTCAAGTCTGTATGCTTTATAGAGTGACCTTTCGCTTTTATATATATAGAAGATAATAGATTAAATCAAAATCGACGACCTCCGTGGCGCAGTGTGTAGCGCTGTTGCCTTAACGTGCGGAGGTCCTGGGTTCGATCCCCGGCAGGGTCAATTTGGGAATTAATATTTTCTGAATTTTCCCTGGTCTGGCCTGGTGGGAGGCTTCGGCCGTGGCTAGTTACCACCCTACTGGCAAAGACATGCCGCTAAGCGATTTAGCGTTCCGGTACGATGCCGTGTAGAAACCGAAGTGGTATGGGTTTAATATAACTGCCATGCCCCTAACAGGTTAGCCCGCTACCATCTTAGACTGCATCATCACTTACCATCAGGTGAGATCGCAGTCAAGGGCTAGCTTGTAGTGGATAAAAAAAAAAAAATCGGTTGAACAGATGTGCCGCGAAAGCGTAGTATTAGGTATATTATAGCGTGGAGATACCAACGAGTATAAAAAGGGGTCAAAAATGTCGAAGTTGGCGGCGGAATCTTTTCCAGAGATTTTCGCACCTTCTGCCACTTACCATAGCGTTACTACTTACCACCGCTGCCGGAGACAGCAATAGAGGCGCCGTGGATAGGTGCTTTGCCCTTGTCCTTACTCATACACGGAGTTCCCCGTAATGATAGCGCGTCGGTCATCGCAGGCTTGGTTCAGTGAGCAGTCTACGAAGACGCGTCTCACTGTTTTTCTTCTCATAAGGACAGTTGCTCTACATGCATTATTTTTAAAAGTGGTAATGTGTATGTGTGAGAACAAACGGCCTGGAAACTCTGAAGTCCGAAAGAAAATTAGACGGCGTTGAGGCGACGATGGCTTATACAACCTTTTTTTTCAAAGTGAGCGATCAAACGCCCCCTTGTGGGCGCTGATTTCTGGGCGACTTTGGACAGCAGAGCATTAGGACGCAATTAAATCCAATAGTATTTTTCAAAGTAAGCGATGAATTTAACGGCGGTTCCCATGGGAATCGTGGATTTTTCCGGGATAAAAAGTAGCCTTTGTGTGATTGCAGACTATAATGTATCCCTGTGCCAAATTTCATCCAGATCCGTTCAGCCGTTCTGGCGTGATTGAAAACATATTGCATGCTAAATGTAGCCATAGTAAAAATAAGTAAGAGGGGCGCGTTTTCGTAGATTGATTATCTGGATACACGGATTTGCCCATTGCCATTACTTATTTTTACTATGGCTACATTTCGAATCCGTGTATCCAGGGCCATGACATTGCCATGACAGCGCTGGGCAGGTGCGCCAGTCATCGCAGGGCTAGACTTGTCGCACCATTGTCACTGCTACTGCCAATCCAATCCAGTGTAATCCAGTGTAGCCGATTGGAGTCCGACAGTAGGAACAGTGAACCCCCGTGTCCCCAGGCTGCGGAGCAAGCTGTCAGAGCTGTCTGCACGTCACGAGCAGCAGCTGCGCCGGCCCGCGCTGGACGACAGCGGCGAGCAGCGGCACATCGAGCGGCTGTCGGCGGAGATCGGCCGCCACTTCGCGCAGGCGCACGCCCGCCTCACGGCCATCAGGGCGCAAGTCAGACACGGTCAGTGTGTGCGTGTCTCCTCCCCACTCCCCACTCCCCCACAGCAGCAGCTGCGCCGGCCCGCGCTGGACGACAGCGGCGAGCAGCGGCACATCGAGCGGCTGTCGGCGGAGATCGGCCGCCACTTCGCGCAGGCGCACGCCCGCCTCACGGCCATCAGGGCGCAAGTCAGACACGGTCAGTGTGTGCGTGTCTCCTCCCCACTCCCCACTCCCCCACAGCAGCAGCTGCGCCGGCCCGCGCTGGACGACAGCGGCGAGCAGCGGCACATCGAGCGGCTGTCGGCGGAGATCGGCCGCCACTTCGCGCAGGCGCACGCCCGCCTCACGGCCATCAGGGCGCAAGTCAGACACGGTCAGTGTGTGCGTGTCTCCTCCCCACTCCCCACTCCCCCACAGCAGCAGCTGCGCCGGCCCGCGCTGGACGACAGCGGCGAGCAGCGGCACATCGAGCGGCTGTCGGCGGAGATCGGCCGCCACTTCGCGCAGGCGCACGCCCGCCTCACGGCCATCAGGGCGCAAGTCAGACACGGTCAGTGTGTGCGTGTCTCCTCCCCACTCCCCACTCCCCCACAGCAGCAGCTGCGCCGGCCCGCGCTGGACGACAGCGGCGAGCAGCGGCACATCGAGCGGCTGTCGGCGGAGATCGGCCGCCACTTCGCGCAGGCGCACGCCCGCCTCACGGCCATCAGGGCGCAAGTCAGACACGGTCAGTGTGTGCGTGTCTCCTCCCCACTCCCCACTCCCCCACAGCAGCAGCTGCGCCGGCCCGCGCTGGACGACAGCGGCGAGCAGCGGCACATCGAGCGGCTGTCGGCGGAGATCGGCCGCCACTTCGCGCAGGCGCACGCCCGCCTCACGGCCATCAGGGCGCAAGTCAGACACGGTCAGTGTGTGCGTGTCTCCTCCCCACTCCCCACTCCCCCACAGCAGCAGCTGCGCCGGCCCGCGCTGGACGACAGCGGCGAGCAGCGGCACATCGAGCGGCTGTCGGCGGAGATCGGCCGCCACTTCGCGCAGGCGCACGCCCGCCTCACGGCCATCAGGGCGCAAGTCAGACACGGTCAGTGTGTGCGTGTCTCCTCCCCACTCCCCACTCCCCCACAGCAGCAGCTGCGCCGGCCCGCGCTGGACGACAGCGGCGAGCAGCGGCACATCGAGCGGCTGTCGGCGGAGATCGGCCGCCACTTCGCGCAGGCGCACGCCCGCCTCACGGCCATCAGGGCGCAAGTCAGACACGGTCAGTGTGTGCGTGTCTCCTCCCCACTCCCCACTCCCCCACAGCAGCAGCTGCGCCGGCCCGCGCTGGACGACAGCGGCGAGCAGCGGCACATCGAGCGGCTGTCGGCGGAGATCGGCCGCCACTTCGCGCAGGCGCACGCCCGCCTCACGGCCATCAGGGCGCAAGTCAGACACGGTCAGTGTGTGCGTGTCTCCTCCCCACTCCCCACTCCCCCACAGCAGCAGCTGCGCCGGCCCGCGCTGGACGACAGCGGCGAGCAGCGGCACATCGAGCGGCTGTCGGCGGAGATCGGCCGCCACTTCGCGCAGGCGCACGCCCGCCTCACGGCCATCAGGGCGCAAGTCAGACACGGTCAGTGTGTGCGTGTCTCCTCCCCACTCCCCACTCCCCCACAGCAGCAGCTGCGCCGGCCCGCGCTGGACGACAGCGGCGAGCAGCGGCACATCGAGCGGCTGTCGGCGGAGATCGGCCGCCACTTCGCGCAGGCGCACGCCCGCCTCACGGCCATCAGGGCGCAAGTCAGACACGGTCAGTGTGTGCGTGTCTCCTCCCCACTCCCCACTCCCCCACAGCAGCAGCTGCGCCGGCCCGCGCTGGACGACAGCGGCGAGCAGCGGCACATCGAGCGGCTGTCGGCGGAGATCGGCCGCCACTTCGCGCAGGCGCACGCCCGCCTCACGGCCATCAGGGCGCAAGTCAGACACGGTCAGTGTGTGCGTGTCTCCTCCCCACTCCCCACTCCCCCACAGCAGCAGCTGCGCCGGCCCGCGCTGGACGACAGCGGCGAGCAGCGGCACATCGAGCGCCAATAATATCTTATACGCCTGAACAGGGGATATCCCGCAATTATTGATATGTGCCGACGCGCGTCGCGGGATATCTGAGTGTTGCCATTTTTGGGCACTCGTCTTGTACCAGACACAAATATCGCCAACTATAATGCCTAAGTTTGAGTGAGATTGTCGACAACATTTTACGAATGTTTTCTTACACACGTGAGGCCCTGTAGCCCGGGGGTCCCGTATTATTGATACAGCTGATACGGCGGTAGTACGCCCCTGGTGTAAGCACTGTTTTATCAATCTTTAAAACTCACCTAAAGTTCTTATTTAATATTGGATAATAATCTTACAAGTAAAACTGTAGTAGGTAACTGTAGTCGAAATAAATAACTGGTTGTTTCAAAATAATTTGTCCATGACCCTCAAGGACTGCAGACATTTTTAACAGACTTGAGGTTTCAATTAGACTGCTATTTTCATATCCATTCATCAGATTAGAAAATATCTATCTTATATTAATCTCTTTAAATATTTCCAAAATTCCAGGTAGCAAATCCGAACAGAAGCTCGCAACAAACGTGGTTATAGCTTTAGTAACGATCCTCCAAGACCTCAGCGTGACCTTTCGCTCGGCGCAATCGAACTACCTAAAGTCCCTCACGTCGAGGGAGGAAAGATCCAATGCCTACTTCGACCTACCGAACTTCGAGGAGCTAAGTTTACAAGATGAGCTATTGCCGGGCCTGACCAGCAACCAGACCGATTTACTGTTCTCCTTGCCGAGCACCTCGACTCAGAATCATTTTGAAGAAGAAAATCCCGAGGGTAGTTTTCAAAAACAAAACTTAAACCAAAAGCAGTTACTGCTGATGCAAGAGGAAAACACTAAAATGGTAGCCGAAAGGGAGGAGGAAGTCAATAAAATAGTTAAATCGATCGTAGATTTGAACGATATATTCAAGGATTTGGCGCATATGGTGACCGAACAAGGCACGGTGCTAGACAGAATAGATTATAACATAGAACAGACGCAAGTGCAGGTCCACGAGGGATACAAACAGTTGCAGAAGGCAGAGAGGTACCAGAGACAAAACAGGAAGATGCATTGCATCATGATGCTTGCTGTTACTGTTATAGTGTTGGTCATACTGCTGATTGTTGTTAAGAGTTAGCTTATGTACTGACGAAGGAAGAGGTTCACAGGACTTGTGTCTATCTTGGCAGACTGATAATCGGTGGTTGGTTGATATAGATCACAGTGGCCTTAGCACAAATTCTTGACAGTGACTATAGTCATTTCCATTGGCTGTCAATCTTTGCTATCGTCATATCCCGATAAATGTCACTGCTGGACTAAGGTCTCTCGCAAGGATCTCCACAGAGCAGGTACCTATTATTATAGCTAGAGGAATATTATTTAAACAAATATAATGATAAGAAAATATTGTGTGTGTATCATTAGGTGTATTATAAAATGAATATTATAGTTTTTCAATGAATATTTGTTAAGTAACTTCTATATGCTTCACACTATGAGGTGATACTATTAACCATTCCTGTCAGTAAATCGTTATTATACTAGTGGTTCGCCCCGAACTGAGACCTCGCAGTATCCATAAAACGAATAAAGTTGAGCGCCATCTATTGACATCATTGTGAAGTTCTGTAACAAATACTGAAGCTCATTAAAAATTAAATAATTTCGTTTCCTTATAATATTTGTCTAATTTTAGTTTTGTTGTTCAAGTACAGGATATAATTCAAATAATTCACCAAGTTTCAGGCTCAGCTTTTCAGAAAATTGAATGTTCTGAGGTCAACTTTGGACATTATAAAATCTCCACTTTGAAAGCCCCCTTTCAAAGTGGAGATTTTCTAATGTCAAATTTAGGTGAAAAATTAAAAAAAATATTTTTGGACTATTCCTAATTATCTTTAAAATAACGTAAAGTAACGCTATAAAAAATATTTTACTTCGCATATTCGCTTATATGAGAGCCGCCCCTGAAATAAAGATTTTTATTTAACACCTATGCAATATATAATATGTACCATATTCTTGCAAAATAAATTGCTTGCCCCCCTGAAATAAAGATTTTTATAACTTTTTAAGCCATATTCGGCGGGAGGCCATCGGTTTACATATTATATTTTGAAGTAATTACGTTCAGTAATTCAGAAGTTATAAGGCTCTGACAGACGGATGGACGGACAAGTGCAAATTCACTCAAGTAGACTCAGAGACTTTCGCTTCGCTCGGTCAACTATCCTGTGGGGTGCCGCACCCGAAGTAGATTGCTTCCATACAACTTTTTAGTTTTATAAATGTAAATAAATAAACTTATTGTCACATTACACATGCCACGCCCACATCGGCGCGTCATTATTTATTTCATGCAGGACAACTTGTGTCACATATGACAAGTCAAGACTACCACCGGTTCGGACAGTTGATTCTACTGAGAAGAGCCGGCACGAAACTCAGCAATTGCTCTATTCATAAAAAGAAAATGTTCAATAAAACAATTCATATTATTCATTGTTATTAACATACATTCTATGTTATTAACGGCACTGATTCTAGTCTTTTGTGTGTAATAACGTGTATATTTATTCAGTATTTGTAAGGGTGCATACAAACTACTGTATAGAGTCGCGTCGGCATAGATGCACGTTTAATTCCAATCGTCGAAACGACATATCTATAGGCCGACCGTTTAACTCGCGTATCGCCTGCGCGGTAAGAAGGGAGCGGGGGCGGGTAACACGGAGTCTACACACGGAGTCAATAATCCAAAGATTTATCTCGAGATAGACATTGTTGGTAAAGAATAAAATAATAAGTATCACCCACCCATCCGCTAACATCTCCCCCCGCTCCCTTCTTACCGCGCAGGCGATACGCGAGTTAAACGGTCGGCCTATAGTAGTTTATTTGTACCCTGAGCTGTCTGGTGTTATGTTGTGTTATTGTAACATGCAGTAATGTAATTCCTTTATTCTCATATCTACTACATTCGCTAAATATATTCGCATCAAATATCAAATCAATCAATAAAATCAAATAAATAATAAAATAAATATTATAAATGCGAAAGTTTGGATGGATGTATGGGTGGATGTTTGTAAGTTGGCACAATATAAATATTATGTATTTTTCTAAATCTAAAGAGGAAAAGGTGACTGACTGACTGATATATCAACGCACAGCTCAAACCACTGGGTACATACTACCATCGCATAAAGTAGTATTGTTTTAATATTGTTGACGTTTGTGTATCACAATTATAATCCTTATTTTAGGGACGTCAAGGTACGTGACAAATAATACTGCTTTAAGCGATGGTAGTAACCCTCCTGGACGGATCTGGCTTAATTTTGGCATATTGAGAATGTAGTATTATGAGAAAAAAGGATGCGATTGCATAGTGTTGGTTCCACCGAACAGTTTATTGAAAACTAGCGACCGTCTACATTATAAAGGAAACCTCTGTGGACTTATTGAAAATTTCAGCTTTCTATTTTTGCGCTGTCGGTGAGTGAGACGGCACTTTTCTACTTTGTATTATGTAGAGAAGATCGAATGGAACTAACACTGCGTTTTCAATTTGCACGTGTGACGTCACAGTGATTATTGAGAACACGGGGATAAGCGTGCCTTTCCACCAGAGATGCGCTACGTTGCCAAGCTACGTACGTGTAATGTAACCCACGATAATGACCCATATGAGAATCAAACAACGACCTCCGTGGCGCAGTGTTGAGCGCTGTTGTCTTAACGTGCGGAGGTTTCGGGTTCGATCCCCGGCAGGGTCAATTTGGGAATTTAAAATTTCTGAATTTTCTCTGGTCTGGCCTGGTGGGAGGCTTCGGCAGTAGCTAGTTACCAGTAGTAGTTACCGGTAAAGACGTACCGCCAAGCGATCTAGCGTTCCGGTACTGCCATACCCCTAACAGGTTAGCCCACTAGCATTTTAGACTGCATCGTCACTTACCATCAGGTGAGATCGCAGTCAAGCGCTAACTTGTAGTGGAATAAAAAAATATTTACTGTAACCCATGATAATGACCTATGAAACTCAAACGCTCCTATTGGTGTGTTTGACACCCGTCCGTAGCTCAGCAACGTAGCACATATAAATCTTTGGTGGAAAAGCACCCTAATTTTCGAATAGAAATATATAATAAAAATGTATAATATAGATAATATATGATCAAAATTGTTAACTTATTGCATTTAATTTAAGTATAATTTATTGACTAGTACTTACTTTAAAATTAAATACATAAGTGCTAATTATTTTTATGTAGGTACTTTTTTTTAAACTAACCTTAATTGGCAGATCTAAAAGTACTTAGTGCTGTTTCCTGCAACGAAATTAGATCGAGGGATAGAGGTTTTTATTAGATCTATCAATTCAATTTACCTGCTTAGATGATTGCTAAATTTTGGCTAAACCATACGTTTTATGTTGTTTTTATTCCATCTACATTTATTGTTTAAATGTGTGTGTGCCAATGTAATATTATGTATAATCTATGAAGGTGTGAAAGATAAAATCTATTATTAGGCTAGAGATTGGGGCTGATTCTGTAGTGCACAATCTCTAAACTAAACTAAAATTAGAGCATTATAAATATTGTTTACCCTTTCATAATACTCCCTACGGAAAGGGACAGAGCTAGATTTAAAGCTGCTATTTTAGTTTAGAGATTGTGTTATACAGAATCAGCCCCAATACTTAAAAACCTAGTCATCTTAATGCTCCTTTTGTATTCATTACACCAATTTGAACCGTATTGTTAACCGTACAAAGAGACTAAAACCGAAAATTGGGAACTATTTGTAGGCAATGTAAACATTGGCATCAAGCAAACTTGAGTTCAGTTGAACTCAAGTTTGCTTGATGCCAATGTACACAAAAATAAAAAGAATTTAACTGAATCTTCAAGTGACATTTTTTTACGGGAAATCCATCAAATCCGCTTAACACCTGTCCAATGCTTGTTCACTTTTCCTACAAATCCTACAATCCTATAAAATAAATCAGCAACATACCAATAAGTTTTATTAATAATTTATTTTAAGTATATCCTAATATTATAAATTTGAAAGTGTGTCTGTCTGTCTGTTACGGAAAATTAAAGAGTTCCAGTGGGAATAAAAAAAAAACCATGAGAACGAAGTCGCGGGCATCATCAACAACAATAAAATTATTTATGAGAGCTATGGGTGAAAACTATTGTGTAAATTGTAATTATTGTTCTAATTTGTTAACTTATTAAATCAAATTTACATATTATAAGCATTTTCAAATGTTTTATTTTATTTTGCATCTACCTTCAAGCCAATGTTAAAGTAATCGATTCTTCAAAGGTTTCTCAGTGTTACAGTTACCTAGTTGTTGACTAAAATATGTATATGTATTGAAACTGGAATAATTATGTACATATTTTGAGTCCCAATTTTGCTGTGCACCTCAGGAACAGTTGGATGATAGGTCATATACCTAATTAGTGTATTGTTCAGAGCTATAACAATATAGGCTGAGTAGTAAGTAATATGTTTTGCACCTGGTCCTACACTTCACCTCAGTGGAACGGACATTCTACACAACCAAGAGAGATCAGGTGCAGAGCTGATGGCTTTACATGCCTCCTTGGCACTGCAGTGTTCTACAGCCAAATTCCTAACTCACCGGCAGTTAATACATAGATGAGCAAGTAGAGCTCCGTGGAAATCCAAAAGTTTCATGATGATATTGGAATTTTTAAGATGGAATATTAGGCGAACCCTAATTGAATCACTAACAGATTCTACAATTATAGCAACGAGGACACTGGCCTTTGCTTTACTCATACAGTACAACAATAATTATTCTGAAAATATGATTTTGACACCTGACATAGAAGATTCTTAGTAAGTAAGAAAAAATATATGTGCAAAATCAGCATTTCAACTCTCTCATCTCAACAGTAGTGTACTTTAGTGTAACAGTTAGTTGCAAAGTTTGATTTTGAGAGCCTTATACAAATAGAGCTAACAGGAATGCGAACAAAAACAAAATTTGGAATTGAACTAAATATTATTGTATTAATCAGTTTCTCTCAATATACATAATAATTATCTTTGACTGTTATAAGTAGTTAAAAGACTGTAAGCGACACATGCATAGATCAAGAAAGTTTACAATTTGACACAATGAATCATAATAAATAATATCAACACCTGTCTATTACAATGTGAATTGGAATGAAAATGCTCGCTTTAAATTGACATTAGAAATTAAAAGAAATACCTCTCCCTGATAACACTCAGACATTCACAACACAAGTAACGCAACTCAACATAATTCATACAATCAATCTAACAAACTATTGGTTTCTATGTTTACTATAAAATTCATCTAAATACTTTTTGTAGGCGGGTTGGTTGGGCCATAGATAAGAGGCTTGCTGGTTCAGGGGACTTTGTGTGTTTGGTTCTGCTAGCAGGCTTTGTATGGACAGAAGTACCGTGCGAACGTCGTACAAGGCCGTCCACTTGTCCTTCAATATATCTAAACATATTAAACCACAGGTATCCACGTTTGGGTGAAAGCACGGCGTCATGAACTTGACTACAGGCGGGGCGTACGGGTATGAGTTGGGGAACTCTAGGGACAGCTTGTACTTGTGGCCCGCGTACACCGTGTCTTGGGGCCCGGTAATTGTACCTATCCATTTAAAAAGGTTTTCACTCTCAGGAAACGCTGAGATCCCTTTGTCTGCGCATCGCATCAGTTCCATAAGCTCTTTCTGCAATCTGTAACAAATACTACCTTAGCTATGGATCGAGAGAATCAAAACACAAGGGAAAATCGCAAATTCTTACCGTTTGCTCACTGCGTGATTGTCTTTTAATTTTATAGTGTCCTCATTTTGTTTAGCTGGATTCGACGAAGATGCGTAGTGCGGGTTAATATTCTGAGCCATAATAATCACAAGAAATCGAAAATAGATATCACCCGTTGTCTGTTATAAGAAGACGACTTCCTGTTAATTTTAAAAAGCTCAAATTTTATTGGATCTTTCATTAGTTTGACAGCATTGCAATAATGGCGTCAATTAACGTAAAATTCCTTAAACTATAGCATAGACACAATCACAGATTAATGCTGAGGTTAAAAAGAACACACGCAGAGTCTGAAGCAGGTGGGTAACTTTAGAAATAAGTTATCATCATATTAATATATTATACTCTTTGGTTATCATACAATGTGGCTCATTCTGAGACTCAGAAGGACTAGAATCCAGAGCCGTTAAACCAGTTAATTAAAAAAAAAAAGGCTCATTCTGATGTACACCAGAGAGAATGTAATCACTACGTTTTACACTTCGTTACCTCCATGCACCTAACTAATAAGTGGTATGGCAGTTACCCTTAACAAAGGAATATACTACTCTCTCCCATAACCCTAGTCGGTTTCTACATGGTATCGTACTGGAACGCTAAATCGCTTGGCGGTACGTCTTTGTCGGTAGATTGGTAACTAGCCACGGCCGAAGCCTCCCACCAGACCAAAAATCTGTTAAAATTATTAGTTAAGAGTGTACAACAGAATTACCTACTTGTTTACAGACGGTAATATCAATTTTATCATTTTTATTTTGTGTTATATAACTCGGCAGCTAACATAACAAGAAAAATATAGAATAAGAACAGAAACAACCAACTTTCACTTTCTTTAGGTACCTAGGTATATTTTGGTGTTCACTCAAGTGTGAAATTGGGGTGAATGGAATTCAGATTGGGTTCGAGTATAATTCTAGTATGAATAGTCTATATAAGATCAGCGTTATTGCAATGCACATTCAGTTTCTCAAAGTTAATCGTGCCTATTTATTTGGCAAGCGACCTGTATCTAACAAAACTATATTTTCTTGACAGCTAAACTTAATAAATAATTACTTTAATCATTTGGACATTATTAAAGAACCACATAGAACAGCAGTAGTAATGATTGCTATTGTAAGTATCAACTTAAATAAATAATATTTTTAGTCATAGGTAGGTAGATCTTACGCGCGATCTCGTCCGCAAAACCGTTCACATTTTACGTTTTCGTAAAATGTGAACGGCAAATCCTTATGTTTCTGTCACTGACATTTATATTGCACATCCGTGGTTTCTGTGACACTTTTTGCATTATTAATAATATGTATTTACTACGAAGGTTCTACGTTCTGTCTTGAAACTTGAAAGTGAAATCACCATTCTCCATAAGCTTTCCTTAGGTGTTCCATAGCTGGTCTATATTTTGAGTTTAATTGTTCTGTGGTTTTAAAAACATTTTTGACACAGAGACTTTTTATTTTTTATAATTTTGACCAGAGACAAGTTATGATTTTGACAAAGACCAGGCGAGTTGACAAAGACAAGTATTTTAGGACTTGATTTTCATGACATGTTGTATTGTCAATCAATCGTGATTTTACAAAATTATTGTGAAAACTGAACAAATAATTATTAATTTCATAAAAAGAGCATAAAACGTTTTCGATTTATATTAAAAATAGACAAAATGGCCGCTTTGATTTATTTTGAGAATCGTTTGCTATTCAACACGGAGTGCACAGACGTGTTCGGATTGAAGCACAACATTTCAACACAATATGGCATTCCTGTGGAAGATTTATACGTTACATTGAACGGGAAGCTCGCGTACGACGATTGTAAGCTGGGAAATAGTGAAAATGTCGTCAGAGTATGCTCGAGGATCGTCGGTGGGAAGGGTGGTTTCGGTTCTATGTTGCGCGCAATCGGTGCCCAAATCGAGAAAACAACGAATCGTGAAGCATGTCGGGACCTTTCTGGGAGGCGTTTACGTGATATTAACGAAGAGAAGAGGCTAAGAAAGTGGTTAGAGGGCCAGGAAGACCGCGAACGTGAGGCTGTTGAGAGAAAGCAAAAAAAATTCGAACGGCTGATTGCTGAGCCTAAAATTGATGTGAATTTGACCCCTCAATACGAAAAAGAGAGGCAAGAACTGCCCGAGCGCGTCAGTGCAGCTGTAGACGCAGGTTGGCAAGCTGCTGGGACTTCTAAAGAAGGTGTCAAACGTAAAGCGGAGTCTGATCAGAGTAAGGGAAAGAAAAAGGCTAAATTGTGGATTGATGCAGAATTGTCGGACTGCTCTTCCCTTAGTGAGGATGAGCAAGAGGAAATCAAGTCCAACACTGCACAAACGGTATCAACAGATAGTGGAAATGAGTCGGATAAGTGTTCAGAGAGTAGCAAAATATAGTTACCATTCTAATATTTAGGACATGTCATTATTGTACTAAGAAGAATGCAGATTATAAAAGAATAATCCTTGGCAACTGGATGAATATTTAAAGTTTTTCAATAACTTTATAACTGAAAAATTTACCAACACATCTACTAGTAGTCAGAAGACTGATTGCAAGTCATCACACTCGAAAAAAATTTGAAGTTTTAAATAACAACATTAATTGAGGTTGTTGTTTAATGATTTCATGGATACATCTACAATGCCTTGTAGAAATTATTTAGGGGTATGCGTATGACTACAAATATAACTGCCATACCCCTACTCTGTTAGCACAACATCATCACTTATTAAAGCTTACACCTGGTAAAATAGCTGGCAAGGGTGAACTTTTAATGGAGTAAATAAAATCTAAACTGATGCCACAAATGTCAACTTTGTGCAATAAATAGCACATAATGCACTTTGAAATAATGTTCTTAAGTATTAGAGTTCGATAATAGGATCTAATAAATTCAATAAATTATAAACATAGTTTGAGAAAACAACAATATTATTTAAGAAGACAACAGAGTGACAATAAGAAAAATAAAATAATAACAGCCAGTGTGACATAAATTGATACAAAAAACCTTTTTCAACAAGGACATTAAGGGCATATTAATCTGAGATAATGTTGGAACATCATCATCTCAACCCATCGCCGGCCCACTCTGAGCTTGGGTCAGAAGGCTTAGGACCTAGTCCACCACATTGGCCTAGCGAAGATGGATGTAGGAACAAAAGAACTACCTAAGATTTCAAGAAGTTCAAACTGTTGGCCTATTTTGTATTTCATTGGCTATGTGATAATTAATGTCCTGTGGACTGAAATTCCACCTTGTCAGCCCATCTCTGCAAAGATTGGAAGAACCTCCCAAGGTTTGAGCCAATCTTTGTGGAAATTAGACATTACTATACCTACTTGTAAAAAAATAAAATAAATGTTTAAAATTGCAATGTTTGTGTTATTTTATATCTACTGAATATTATGTGGGCAATAGAAATTATTGTGGTTTAATGTCCAGAACACATTCTGAATAAGCCTGAATGAATGACGTACCTACTGAAAACTTTATCATCATAAAGCATTGGCCATTGACCCCCATAGACTTAATTATCTTAATATTATGGTAACAAGATTCTTCTGTTTTTGGTTAAGAAAGCGCCTTAGGAAGTTCAATAGCAACAGCAATATTAAAAACGAATAACCTTATTTTTACAAGGCGACATTTTTTTTCATAATATTCCACAAAACAAATATTTACGTATTTCTTTAAAAATATCTTTATCAACATCATTATTAATGTTAATAAAACGTAGAAATAACTCACAAAAATTCATTATTAAACTTAAGGCGAGTCACCTGCAAGATTTTAGGAGGTGAGGTGTGGGGTGCCGCCCGCGCGTCTCGCGGTACATTTCTCGTAGAGACTGGCGGGGAAGCGGGCAGCGCGGTATGTTCTGAAACCGCTTGGCAACGTTCAAGTTCTGGGATTAATTTGAATTAAATAAATATAGGACTTCACTTTGAAACAAAGTTTAGCAGGTTCTCATTAATACTTCAAGAGAAATTTATCCATATAAAAATTATGAGCAAAGTCGAAAATTTAATTTAAATTTTTTAAAAATTCGTTTTAAACTTTTAATTTAGCCTGTTTCAAGATTTTTTTTGATCGAGTAAAGTACATCCTATCGTGTAACAAATTAGCACATTCTTTAGACAATAGGTATCTTTAAGTGTATCGGATATTTTTTGTAAGACCGTTATTTAATAGTAAATACCGAAAACATTTGATCTAGCAAACCAGTTTTCACCGCTGAGCTGAGGTGACTCGCCTTAAGCTAGACAGATCACAGAATCGATTTGGCAGCACGTGAATCTTAGAACAGTGGTTCAAGTTCCAAAACCTTACGATAACGTACCTATTGTTCGAGTTCGGTTTATTCAGAATCATCGTATCGACTGTGAAATTGTCGAATTCGAAATCGGTAATATAGTCGAATCTGTCAGCAAAAGCACTCAGGATCTGAATTACTTGGTAGGTACATCCCTTACACGACCTGAGTTACTTGGTACTTGGTAGTTAGGTACCTACATCCCTTTGCTAAACTTGAATGAAACAATACCTAATAGCTGTGAGAAGGTATTATTTAGTATTCTGTGATAATGTACCTAACTAGCAGCGTTGCCAGAATGTTACTTTTGTAACATTTTACGTTACTTTTGACCCTCTCATGTTACCTCCATGTTACACGACTCAAAATGTTACTTTTACGTAACTTTTAGGACTTCATAAAAAATATTTAATTAAACAACTTGACCGTTACCGGAAGCTTTATATTGAGAGTAGCATTTCCGTTTCCGTCGGTTTCATGTCAATTTTCGTACTTTTAATGTCGTCACATCCCGTCCAGTGGCGTCACCTGGCGGTGTCGCGCTCCCTAAGTTTTCATAAATTGGCCAGCGCGATCATTGCCTCATTGGCGTTCTGTTTTCCGTCGAGTCAACACCTTGCAACTATCCTATACGAAGCATTGCAAGTAGTTCTTATATATATAATTTCTAATTAATTAATAGTTAATTTTTTTCCGCAATAATCGTGTTAAACGGAATGCAACCGAGAAAGTTTTCTTTCGTCGTGTTGGCGCTTCTTTGTTTTCGGAGTGACGCGTCACTCGCCTGTTTTTCTGAATCTTCCATCCCGCTTACTTCAGCGAGCGAGGCGCGAGCGGGGCAGTGTATCCGTCACTCGGCACTCGTCAGTGTCAACATAGTGTTAATCCGCCAGCAGGGCGAACGCGTGACTTCTGCATCAATCATTGTTACAGTATCAATCGATGTGATTGGCTGAATTTATGGTATTCTTGTTGCGTCAATGGATTTTGCCCAATAGTGGAAGAGTGTTATGCACTCAGAGGTGATTGCGATCGTTAAACCGTAGCTGTCAGTTTTAGCCGGCCCTGCAGCAGGAGTATAGTGTTCTGTAGGGTCAGTTCACTTTGTATTATGTTTGTATGTTTTATTCTCTGTGACTCAACAATACTCAAGAATTAGATTTTTACCATCGAATCTCCGCTGCGACCAAGGTAGTAAGTTTACTCAGAAGGATTAGAATCCAGAGCCGTTAAACCAGTTAAATAAAAAATATAGTGTTATAACAAAACGAATTTGAAATTCCCGCGTAAATATCACTTGTACAGCCTCTCATAGTCAAACAGTGTTGCCAGATCATCCGAAATAAGACCGAAGACGATTTCAATCCTTTTAGGCATACTAGTCACGTTGATGCACGTTGATGTCTCTATATTATACTCACAGGTATTACTATACATGCAAAGTTTTCCGTTCAAAGTTTTGTCTTTAGGTAGGTATAGTCTTATTTTAAGGACACAACATTTACATTAAACTAACATAATTAATAAGTATGTATTTGATTCATGAAAATGTGTGCTTCAATTCGCGTCAGTTTGACTATATTGCTCAGGATAAAATCTTTGGTAAAGTGTAATAGTTTCGTTTTCCACATAATATATTCTGTGTTACTTTTCTCGTGAAAATGTTACTTATTGAGCTAACTCATGTTACTTTTGACTATCTGCCACTGGCAACACTGCTAACTAGTTAGGCCATCACGTTGCCATAAAGGTAGGATCACGGTAGGGTCTTATTGACTACCTACTTAAATGAGGTTAGTATTCGGTGTGGATATGGATATGAACCTGCGGCTTGTTACATCTTTTTTATATGCGTTACAGAGAAACCTGTGGTGTGTGCTGTTAGTCCTAATCTCTGTAGTCTTGTTAATCAACGGGAGACCACAAGAGATTTATGGCGGAGGAAATCACGCTTCCGAGCGAAAAGGTATGAAATGCGCTGTGATTTTTATTTGCTAACGCATCATTACGTGGTATTTTACCTCCTATATACTTCAATAACTTCGAAAATTTTGGAATAGAACCTCGGACCTCGAAGGCTGCTAGGTCTTCAAAATCAAAAGATCTTTATTGAAATTTGGTACTCTGTACCCTTTTTGAACGTCTAAGGCGCGATGGTATTAATAATTAGGTACGGCATCTCAAAACTAAAGCGAGGGTTCCTAGCGCGCCCTGGTTTGGGAAGAGCCCACAACAAACTCAGCCAAGTTCATTTTCATCATCAGCATTTCACAAATCACATTGAAGAAATTAGGTTAGAGCAAATTCATTCCCAAACTTTCTTGTCATTTATTTAAATAATCTTAGGAATTTCCAATAAGTTTGCATTTTACAAAAACTTTGAATTATTGGTAGATACACGTCTCCATCCCGGGAGTTTATAGAAACTTAGTTAAGTAGGTACTTATCTACCAGTAACTTATGAATTGCTAATTTAATTTAAGCGTAGAAGCGGGCACTACAGTTATTATTTGTTTTCTTAACCTGCACTTTTTCCTGAGGCCAATCGTAATTCGTAATCATTCTCGTACTGCAGGGCGACCGCATAACTTCTGCATCAATCATTGTTACAATTTCATTTGTTGTGATTGGCTGAATTCATGGTATTCTTGCTGCGTCAATGGATTTTGTCCAATAGTGGAAGAGTGTTAACCAATCAGAGGTGATTGCGATGTATCAATGATTGATGCAAAAGATACGCGGTCGCCCTGGTGTTTACGGAATTCATACATGCTTTTTGACGAATACGATTTCCTTACACATTTGGGGGGCTGACTCCAACCATACCATATTATTTCAGAAGACGCAGGCCGGGTACAGATAAAGGTGTACCGCGGACCCACCCAGCGCGACGGCACCGCGCCTTGGGGCTTCTGGGTGAAGCAACCATCTGATGACAAATGAACCAATGTATACCTATAGTAAGGGGAGACCGGGGACAAACGTAACATTTTGTACTTTTGCCTTTCTTTCTGGTTAGGGGTTATTATTTTGATGAAATTATTATAGCCATATATATAAATTCCGTTCAAGCTTTCTATATTAATATCTTGATTTACCTTATTATTGCGTATTTCGGATGAATCACAAAGACACTAAAAAAATTCAGCATCAGTTTCTTTCGACCACGTTGGTAGGTCGAAAGTAAAACGCTGTGGGTCGAAAGTAACAGGACAAAGGGGCTTATAATGAATATAATATGACATGTTTAATCAAAAAAATATTTACTAGGAAACTGTATTAATAACACAAACATTTGCATTGCAAATGCTCCAAAACTACCTATATGTTTTATCAGAACAAATCAATAGGTATTATTAACTCTTCGTTAGAACTTATTTTTAGTTTAATTAATGAGATCAATTAACCATTTTTTCTAATCAGATTTTTGTTTTGATTTGATAATTTTGTTATACGTATATCTTTTTAATGTTACATGGTAAACATTATATTTTTTTAGCCAGGGTTCTAATTTTTGCACTATCTTTGAAATGTTCTTCAGCCGCTTTTCGGTAGGTACACTTTCATGTCAGTAGTTCCTCGTGCGGTGGTTCTTATCCGTTGGGCGTTGTCGCAGCATTCTGTTGAAATTAACATACTTACACATAAATAAATTAAGTAAGTAAATCAATGCGGGGACAAAAGTAACATGTTACTTGTGTACCCCTATGGGTATATACAAAAGTAACATAGCCCTATGTTACTTTTGTACCCTACATCATTTTTGTTAAAACATGAAAGATAACCTTAAAACGGAACGTGCTAGACAAAAACTAATTAAAACACTGTACAATCAATCTTATCTTGAATTAATATACAAATGTTCAGATCAATATCATCCTTTGAATACTACGTAAACATTAAATAAGTAAACGTAAAAAACTTAGGTACTTTTGATTAGTGAAATCACGTATAGTCCTCTCACACAACCTAACAGCGCGTGACTCGCGCCGGCGCGGCGACTGAATGCAAGTAGGTAATATTATAAGAGATAGCTGCACTTTTAACTATCGCCTGAAAAGCTGTTTCAGTATTAGGTGGTTGTAGGGCTCTCCACTGATGTCAAAAGTGAAAGTCTGCCCGCATATGGATGGGCCTTTCGCTAGATATGGCCTCTGAAAAACGGTTTATCGTTACCAAAAATGAACCATAATTAGAAAAGCTGATTCTTGTACAGTATTAAAGTATGCGCAATACATATTTAAACAGTATTAAAACTGACGCTTTTCATCGGGCCTTTCACTAGATATCACCTCTCAAAGACGTTATGAACATACATACTGTAAAAATATATTAGCAATTATTATGTCGTCATGTTGATTGCTGCTATTCTATATTGAAATTCTTACGCCTTCATAATTTTTAATAGCGTGACGACAATAATTTCTAATACTTTTTTACAGTATGTATGTTCATAACGTCTTTGAGAGGTGATATCTAGTGAAAAGCCCGATGAAAAGCGTCAGTTTTAATACTGTTTAAATAGGTATTGCGCATATTTTAATACTGTACAAGAATCAGATTTTCTAGACATGGTTCATTTTTGGTAACCATAAACCGTTTTTAAGTGGCCATATCTAGCGAAAGGCCCATCCATATGCGGGCCGACTTTCACTTTTGACATCAGTGGAGAGCCCTACACACACCTACCTAATACTGAATCAGCTTTTCAGGCGATAGTTACAAAAAGTACAGGTATCTCTGTCTATAAGGGGGGCGCCCTCGGCTATCACCTGACGGCAGCGAAGCAGTGTTTTTTGGATAAACTTCTCATTTGTTACTTTCGACCCGCCGTTGTACCCGGTCTCCCCTACTAGATGATGCCCAGGACTTCAACCGAGTGGGTTTGCGTTTTTTTCATTCCCGCGGGAACCCTTTAATATTCCGGGATTAAAGTAGCCTTTGCCCTTCTTCGTATAAGAATTAGCCAATGTCCTTCATCGGGATACAAGTAACATCCTATCCTTGTACATAATTTCATCAAAATCGGTTAAACAGATGGGCCGTGAAAGCGTAGCAGACAGACAAACAAATGGCCGGACAGACAAACAGACACTTTCGCATTTATATTATTAGTATGTATGTATAACTTAATATTATCGCCTATCCATGACCTTTCTTACGAGTAGCTAGGAGCGGCGCTGCGAGCGGCGGAAAAATATCACTATAAGCACATAATATAAATGCGAAAGTGTGTTACTTTATACGCTTGTCCTTCAACCACGCCGCAACCCACAGCGGAGCAAAGAAATTTTCAGTACAAAATTCTGTATTTCTTATTAGAACTCTTTGTATGCAGTTTCCTACCTCTCTCAACCATATTATGTAAGAGTACCGTACCTCTAGAGTCTAGACTCTAGATGCTACAACGAGGTTGACCCACTGTATGAATATATACTTACGCTGTGCTTACATATTACGAATCAGCCAATCAAACCAATAGAGATATAGCAACAGTCCTTCGTGCTATTAACTATGAAGCCAAGCTGCCGCCGCAGCTGCTTTACTTCGTGACGTCCTCGTCCTCGTCCTATAAATCTATTTCCCGCGCACCGCTCCGCTCGCCGCCACGCTGAACGCGTGGGCAGGCGGTAGCGCTAAAGCAGTTCCACCAAAGATTATCTAATTTTAAAGAATTATCTTTATTTATTATGAATAGTGTAAGGCTTTATATTAAAGAGTTTTGATTATCATCAGCAGTTTTATTTGAATTTGGGCAAATTGTTAAACTTGGCGACCACGTATAGGTACCTACCAAGTCCGAGACTCTACGAAACCTTTTGGTGATAATTAAAAGTATAAAGTAAGACTAAGTACTTAATGTACTTAGTTACTAGAACGCGAATTCATAGCGATTACATCATTCTCAATTTTTACATCACAGATGATGTAATATTGGAACCACGTTGAGGCACATCAATGAAAATAATGGGCTTGTATCTAGTACTCGTACATACTACATAGAGATTATCATAGCGATCGTTGACTCGTAAACACTGAATAGAGACGGGACTCCAAAAAAAGTCGTTCGTTTCATAATACATAATCATTTGTTTAATTGAAACTTTTTAGTGAGTTAGTAAACGCCATGTCGGCGTCGCTCTACATCACTTTTGTGCTGCGGCCTCGGATTTTAATTTAACTAAGTTTTTATTTTTACGCAACGGAATAGGCATAGATTTATTTTTAGATTATTTGATGTAAACACGTGGTTCGGTGTTCGTAGCGTCGCGGTAAGTCTTCCAGTTTTGTGGTTCTTTTCTATTAATTTGGCTGAATCCAATTTTTTTTGCGTGTCAGGGCTGTGGCCTTCTTACACCGTGCCAGTAGCAAGTATAGTCCAACGTAGTATACATATAAGTCAATGAGTCCAACCAACTGACCTGACCCGATGACAGCGTCGCTTGTATATGTCACCGTAAGATTGTAAAAACCGTTAGATTATAATATAACGTTTTTTATCTCGATAGATTATAAACTGTCGACAGATTGTGAACCGTAACATACTGCTTACAATTTAACGCGTTATTTTTCGGTAAATTGTAATATATTAGGTACATTAACCCGATAGAACCTGAATATTCATATAAAACCCTAACCTAACCTATAGTTCGCGCGCGAGTTGAATGCAGAGTAAATGTATGGTGACACTTACATTTACTCTGCATTCAACTCGCGCGCGAACTGTACAAGAAAGAGACAAGAAAACGTAAAAACAATAAATATTTCATAAATTAATACTCAGAACATTGAACGGTTCACAACCTTTCGACAGTTTATAATCTCGCGGGATAGAAACCGTTAGATTATAATCTAACGGATTTTACAATCTTACGGTGACATATATACTTATAGGGAAAATAAATTAAAAACAAAAACGAGAGGCATAAAAATTAGTTCAAATTTTGGCCACCGGGTCAGAATAAGTTTGTGGGACTTTATTCCGTAAAAGCGTATTTAAATATGGTTGGTTACAATTTAGTAGTTGATAGTAGCTGTTGTGATGGGTAGAATTTATAGGTATTCTTGATGAATAAATTTTGGCCAGTAGCGGAAAAGTGTAAAATCAGTCAGAGGTGATTGCGAATTGCGATCATTGAAGTACTAATTAAATCTCTCAGATAAATATTTAGCTACGATAATAAATCTCGGAGCAGTTTTCGGCATTAGTCATCTAAATTTTAAACGGCTAAACCCTAAAAAAATGCGTCATGTTCCTATCCCTAGTCATGTAAATACGCCTTAAAATTAGGTACAAGCGTTTCTACTCGCTAACGAATGAGAGTGTTTGTGTTGTTTTAAACAGATCAATTTTTTTGACCCGGGTACATTTTTAGGGTACCGTAGTGAAACAGGGGCAGCGTTTCCATTAGTTTCGCTAGTCGATATTACTGTTATACGACGTGGAAAGTAATCACATAATTTAGGTAGACCTACGTAGACCTGAGATGTTGGCTTTGGAAATCCATTTTTTTAAAGTTAAAAAAATTTATTTAAAATTATTTAAATGAATCACTGGTAGCTGTAGTAGGTAGGTACCTATCAACGTTTATTACTGTAAATTATTGTATATGTACCTATCTAATCAGAGACATACCTACTCCGTACCTATTGACGACCTCCGTGGCGCAGTGTGTAGCGCTGTTGCCTTAACGTGCGGAGGTCCCGGGTTCGAACCCCGGCAGGGTCAATTTAGGAATTTATAATTTCTGAATTTTCCCTAGTCTGGCATGGTGGGAGGCTTCGGCCGTTGCTAGTTACCACCCTACCGGCAAAGACGTGCCGCCAAGCGATGTAGCGTTCCGGTACGATGCCATGTAGAAACCGAAGGGGTGTGGGTTTAATATAACTGCCATGCCACTAACAGGTTAGCCCGCTACCATCTTATGCATGACTGCATCATCACTTCCCATCAGGTGTGATCGCAGTCAAGGGCTAGCTTGTAGTGGATAAAAAAAAATACCTAACCTTACTTTTCCTATTTAATCCGGGGCATACATTAGCACACTACTGATTACCTACAAGTACAGAATACGTTTGACACGTTGGTCTGACACGCCTGTTGATCCGGGGATATGTACAATAGGTACAGCCCGTGTTATTAAACCAACATCAATCTAAGAAGACGTTCTCAAATCTCAAGTCAATCTGTCTATTACACTTATTACGGGCCTACCAATATTTTTTAAATGCCGCCATTTCACTCGAACTTTCACTTTACACGGTAAGACCATTGTACTATGGTAAGACCCCCGGCATAGGCCTCTTTCACCGTCTTCGAGAGGCCCAAGCTCGAAGGCGGTGCGTCGCGCCCACGCATTTTGTATAGGTATCTACTATCTATTGTGTATTTCAACATATGAACCTAAATACTACCTACGTTAGTATTATGTTTTCCGTGGTGGAAACAGGTAGGTTATATTCAAAGTAAAATAGTTGGCTACGTCTGAGTACCTAATCATATCTTAATAGATGACCAATAATAATTTACTTAAGATAAGGTGTTACACATCCTCGAAAACAAAATGTCTTTCATGGTTAGTTTCCGAAAGATAACGAACTCACTCGCACCTATTAGGAACGGAGTAGTGAATATGCCTTTAATTGGTATTAAATATTTTTTCGTGCAAATAAAAAATATGTTTGTGTTAAAAAAATAAAGTGTGTGTGTTGTTTGCTAGTGGATTATTCAAATTGGTAAGTAGGAATTCTACTATTCTCTTTATTTTCAACAGTAGATTCTACCGACTTAGAATAATTTGATATTTTAGATTATTTTTATCAAAAATCTGTATTAAACTATTGAAAGGATAGGTTACACCCTATTTTAATTACTTTAATTAATGGAAATATTTTTTTAGGGTTCCCTACCTCAAGAGGAAAAAAGGAACTCTTTTATGATCACTTCGTGGTCCGTCTGTCTGTCAACCACCTTTTTCTCTGGAGGTATCAAGTTGAAATTAATATCAAATACTTAGGTCTGCGGTCCCTTGGAGCTGTAAAAAAATCAAACTTTCAAGTCAAAGCAATCAAAAGATATCGCCGTTTGTGGCGCATATTTTGCCACTCGTCAATAATAGAATCATGAAATTTTGCAAGAAGCTAGGTCTCACAATAGGAGGAAAAAATCCGAATGTCATTAATTAAGGTTCCGAACTCATGGTGTCGAATTGTTTTTCATGCGCTACCCAGTTTAGCGCTACACGTAAGCCACTTATTTCACAGCTGATTACGTGTTGCTATGAGCCTTAGTGCGCGAGCATGACTCGCGCTTGACCAGTTTTTTAAACTGTTATTGCCCTGACATAGTACATAGGTAACCTGACCAGAAAAATAAAACAATTTTTTATAATGACGAGGTTTTGACTAAGTATAACTTTGTTTAAAGAGAGAAATGCAATAGTGGCGCCTCGTAACAGGTTTTTTTTTTCTGGTCAGACTTTACCTATTTTAGTAAAGTTACCTGTTACTATTGTCTAATCTGTGGTATTGCCCTTATGTCAGAAATGAAACAAAGTAAGTTCTTGATAAATTACTTATTATTATTCAATATTAAATAATTACCATAATAGTTAAGTCTCTATAACGGTTTTCAGCACGCAATGAAGTAGTAATAAATTTAATAAGTATATTATATGTATATTGTACTTACATAATAAAATTCCATGTTTTTCACCTCACAGTTTTCCGATCTGTCAAAGTCAAAAGTCAGCTTCTTTTCTCTTTTTTTATTGAAAATCAATCCACAGACAAGTACAATAAAATTATTCTCTTTAAAATCATAGAGCAAAGAGTAACATATTTTATTGTTACATAACGTAAAAAAACAAATAATATGTACAGTCCCAGTCCCACAAACTTAACTGACTCGGGGACAGCGTCGCTAGTAGAAATGAAAAAATAAATGAAAAAAAAGCTTAACAATCATACAAATTAGTTCCCATTTTCCTAATGATCTATCATACTAATATTATAAATGCGAAAGTCAGTTTGTTTGTTGGTTTGTCCTTCAATCATGCTGCAACGGAGCAACGGATCGACGTGATTTTTGGCATGGGTATAGTTGAGGACCAGTGACATAGGCTACTTTTTATCCCGGAAAATTGAGGAGTTCCCGCGGGAATCCAAAAAAACTTATTCCACGCGGATGAAGTCGCGGGCATCAGATAGTTTAGAATATAATCTATAGCCTATTTTGTAACGATTCGATTGATATATTGTGTTTAGCTCTGCATCAGCTCATAATACAAGTTATACGCAGAGGTGGGCAAAAAGAATCCAAAAGTCAACTTCGTTCATCGTCAAAGCGTTACAATTTTGAAAATGTAACGTTAAAGTTATCCGTTAAAAGTTTAACCATCCAAAAGTTTTGCCTGCTCAACAATCAACAGTTTTTTTTTTCAGGAAAATGAAGCGCAAGGTTCTCGAAACGTCTTACTTGAAATTGTTTTGTAAGTAACTGTAAATCTAATAAAATTAGTAGTAAGTCTGTTAACCGTTTTTCTCACTGGACAAGGGGGTCGGACCCATGTTTAGTACCTACCGAGACAAGAGTTCTACACCTTCAAACGGCTGAACCGATTTTCGTGAATCATAGCTAAGAACACACTCGATCAGATCTGTGTGTCGCAAACGGACACACAGATCAAACTTATAACACCCCTCCTTTTCCGTCGGGGGCTAGTAAAAATGGACGTCTACAAGCGCACAGGTTCTGTATATTCGGGTTATAAGTAGGTACCTATACATATATTTAGGTTCAGCTATAGCTATAAACAGGTAACTATAGAATGTATACGACCTCTTGTTTTCATGTAAAATACGGTGGCTGGAGGAACTTTTACGTTTTTCCTTAAAACATAGGTATAATTAAATCTTATAAATAAATATTTTGAGGATATGTGTACCTATTCGCTATTGTGTAAGATTTTAGGAAGTTCCAAGACAATCCATGGGTGTATTTTTGGTACATTTATTGATTATTATCACACTATCGCCTGTTATCAATAAGTACATTTTGTTATCACTGTTATCGACATTTTACCTCGCACAAGTGCTCACCTATATTTCACAGCTGCGGAGCTGGTGGCAGTTCTTCTCATTATAAACAGAGAAAAGTGGTGACTCACTCACTCTCACTCACTGACTCATCAGCTCCCAGCCCAAACTCTTGGACCTAAAATATAATAAATAATATAATATAATATAGACAACGAATAAGGCTGGAATCTTCGAAGTTCCTACGGAAGCGAATTCACAGCTCGCTAGTTCAAATGTATTCTGCAGGATATATTATTTCGGAGATTGTGCTCAAGAACTATTCGATCTGGTTCCTCTGTCACCTTTTTATTATCGAACCGCAAGGTACCTTACCCTGCACCCTTACGCAGTCGAAATTCCGCGGGCTCGTACGAAGCGATTTGCTTCCTCGCTTTTAATTCGAACCGCTAGGATATGGAATGCGGCTTCCGGCTTCCATTTTCCCGTCCTCTTTTAATATAGGCACCTTCAAATCAAGAGTGAATAGGCATCTTCTAGGCAAGCGCGCTCCACCTTAGGCTGCATCACCTCTTGCATGCAAGTCTGATTGCAGCAAAGCGCTAGATGCAATATGATTGCTTAGTTAGAACCTGCTTGGTAGTGACCATTGTCATTAAGATTGATATAATTGACCGAGCGAAGCGAAGGTCTCTGAGTCTACTTGGGTGAATTGGCACTTGTCCGTCCGTCCGTCCGTCCGTCCGTCCGTCTGTCCGTCTGTCAGAGCATTATAACTTCTGAATTACTGAACGCAATTACTTCAGCTTTAAATATAATATGTAAACCAATGGCCTCCCGCCGAATATGGCTTAAAAAATAATAAAAATCTTTATTTCAGGGGGGCTCTCATAGAAGCGAATGCGAAGTAAAATATTTTTTATAAAGTTACATAGGGTTGCGGTATATCATTTTAAAGATAATTAGGAATAGAGTCTAAAAATATTTTTTTTTTTAATTTTTCCCCCAAAATTGACGAAATGGGGGGCTTTCAAAGTGGTGATTTTCTAACGTCCAAAGATGACCTCAGAACTCTAAATTTTCTGAAAGGATGAGCCTGAAACTTGATCAATTATTTCAATTATATCCTGTACTTGAACAACAAATACTAAAATTAGATAAATATTGTAAGGAAACGGAATTATTTAATTTTTAATGAGCTTCAGTATTTTTAACAGAACTTCACATTTATGTCAATAGATGGCGCCGCGAGGTCTTAGTTCGGGGCGAACCACTAGTATAATACGCTTATTATGAATCAAATGCCATACGATTAAAGGTATGATAATATCCCAGAAATATTTTCTTGTGGGTTTTAATTATATGATCATAACTTGATTGTTTCTGCCACCAACTCTCCGTGTATCTCGTCCAACCGACCAATAGGCAGGGTTACCTACATTATATAACAGACAAACATTATTTCCTTATGTACTTATTAAATAAGCTATCTTTATATTTCGCGTGTAAATTCCTGGATTATAGGAACTCGATCTCTTATTTGTGTTCTTAATGAGATACTTAAAACGCACATAGCACTTTAATCGTTTTGATGTGCTACGTTTCTATGCTAAGTTGTATCACCTGGCGATCTAAGCTATGAAAATCACGCGCTCCTATTGGTGGGTTCGAGACACATTGGTAGCTTCGCATCTTTCCATCCAAACTTTCGCATTCATAATCTTAATATAAAAAAGAAATGTAAAGGGAAAAGGTGACTGACTGACTAATCTATCAACGCACAGCTCAAACCACTGGACGGATCGGGCTGAAATCTTGCAAACAGATAATTATCATGAGTTATGACCTAGGCATCCGCTAAGATTTTTGAAAATTCAATTCCTAAAGGGGTAAAATAGGGCTTTGAAATTTGTATGACAATCGAACTTAACGTAAGCGAAGCTGCGGGCAAAAGCTAGTATTAGTGACTTATTTTAACGTTTAAACAATCGTTAGTGATATTAATTTTAACTATAAATATACTACCGGTTGAACCCACGTGTTTTGTCGGAAAAGCGCCCGACTAGTTTCACCTCAACATCCCTCGCAGAGAGCTTTAGGTACGGCAGGCAGCCCGCAGTCTTTCAGCTACCGCGTTGCGCGAATAGGCTCATGAATAAGGGCCCTGGTCGGGTTCGAATCTAGGTACTTGATTTAATTGCGGAATAGCGTTAACCAATGCGCCAGGGATGTCATCAAAGTGTGCTGTATCTCCACAGTACCTCGTCGCAGAGGCATAGCAGCGCGGCTCGCCATGGTGGCTCTGGTGCTGGCCTCTCTCTGGGCCGCGTGGTGGCTGGCCGAACCGACCAGCGAGGCTCTGGTGCCGCCGCAGCCCGTGCTGGCTCTCGACCACTACGCCGACAACAGAAGCCTCAAGAGCTACCTCGATAACATGTAACACAGTATTTTGTAATCCGTACTTCATATCATAAATGCGAAAGTGTGTATGTGTTTGTCTGTCTGCTACGCTTTCACAGATCACCTGTTTAACTGATTTTGATGAAATTTGGTACAGAGATAAGTTGTATCCCGGGGAAGGACATAGGCTACTTTTTATCCCGGAAAATTAAGAAGTTCCCCCGGGAATCAAAAACGATGAAACGAAAAAGCGACACCAAAAAGAGACGAACATATTCATAATAGGATTTAGCCTGCGAGACAATGAGATATAATACAAGTTATATTGATCTCATTCTCTTGTAGGCTATTTTACTGAAGTTTCACTTCTGCCGTGAAGTAAAACTTCGTCACTTTTTTGAAGTGAAAAGTTCTTTAGGCGCGTTGAGTACTTTTTGGTAATTTATATTGAAGTGTAAAACTTCTTTAGGAGCGTTGAGCACTTTTTGGTAGGGGGTAAAAATGTAGATTCGCGTGACCGTGACCGACATGCTCACGAACATATAAATATACTACATTCGAAATTAAACTTTAATGGCTTAATGTTAATGTTTATATTTTAATAACTTTAATTTAAAAAAATCGTTTTCACTTCTATCGGCAGTGCCCCTATGACTGCCAATTTTTTTTGGTATGGATATTGCAGAAGCGTACTGATCGAGCCCTCGAGTACAGTGTGCAGCGCGGGGACGCGCGTGGAGGTGCTGGTGCTGGTGACGTCATCGCCGCAGCGCCTCGCGCAGCGGCGCGCCGTGCGGGCCACGTGGGGCAGGCGTGTGCCCACGTACTTCGTACTGGGCCTGGACGGACCAACGGTTGCCGACCTCACGGTGAGCCGTTATTTATACTAGCATATGCAAGAAAGAAAGAAAAACAGTTAAGAAAAACAGTTTATTCACTAATGGTGTCACGCAGACAAAACTAGATACAGCTCAGCGTTTTGGCTTGCGTTATGTTCTAAAAATGCACGCAAACTTACAAAGCAAGGCACTGATTTTCAGCTGTGACCCCGGGTGATGTCAGAGTTACGGCAATATAAATTAAAACAAAACCAAAAGTTTGAAAAGAAGCAGTAAGTATGTAGTCAGTTCAGAAAATAATCATAACATATTGTGCCTGCAACTTCGTCCGCGTGGACCACTCAAACTTCAAACCCCTACTTTACCCCCTCAGGAGTACAATTTTCAATAATCCTTTCTTAGCGGATGTCTACGTCATAACGACGTAGACTTCGACATTGACGACCTCCGTGGCGCAGTGTGTAGCGCTGTTGCCTTAACGTGCGGAGGTCCTGGGTTCGATCCCCGACAGGGACAATTTGGGAATTTATAATTTCTGAACTTTCCCTGGTCTGGCCTGGTGGGGGGCTTCGGCCGTGACTAATTACCACCTTACCGGCAAAGACGTGCCGCCAAGCGATTTAGCGTTCCGGTACGATGCCGTGTAGAAACCGAAGGGGTATGGGTTTAATATAGCAGTCCGATTCGTCCAGTGCCTTGAGCTGTGCTTTAATAGATGAGTAGATTAGTGAGTCACCCTTTCCTTTTATATTAAAATTAGTATGGATTCTACTAGTTTGCTGGTGAAGTGAGACAGAATGTGAAACTAGTCGATCTGTTTGCAGACAGACACGTACGTGGAAGCCAAGGAGTATGGCGACATGATAGTGTTCGAGTTCCGGGACCACTACCAGAACCTGACGCTGAAGACGGCGCTGATGATGCAGTGGACCGCCGCCAGGTCGCTTGCTACTTACAATAGACTAATCTTGATTGGCAGCTATAAAAAAAATGTACAAACTAAATCAAAATTAAAAACTATACTATGTTACACAAGAGTCAGAAACTAAATGATGCCCGCGACTTCGTCCGCGTGGATTAAGTTTTTTTGATTCCCGCAGGAACTTTGTTATCCCTTTACCAAATATCATCAAAATCTGTTGAACAGGTAGACCGTGAAAGCGTAGCAGACAGACACACTTTCGCATTTATAATATAACTAAATGATTGATTTTTGATTCCCGCGGGAACTCTTTAATTTTCCAGGATAAAATGTAGCCTATGTCCTTCCCCGGGATACCATCTACCCCTGTACTAAATTTCATAAAATCAGGTGAAGAGACAGTTTTTTATTCCCGCGGGAACTCTTTAATTTTCCGGGATAAAAAGTAGCCTATGCCCTTCCCCGGGATACCATCTACCCCTGTACCAAATTTCAGCAAAATCGGTTGAAAAGATGGGCCAGGAAAGCGTAGCAGACAGACAGACAGAAACACTTTCGCATTTATAATATTACTAGATGATTCCCGCGACTTCGTCCGCGTGGATTAAGATTTTTGATTCCCGCGGGAACTCTTTAATTTTCCGGGATAAAAAGTAGCCTATGTCCTTCCCCGGGAAACCATCTACCCCTGTACCAAATTTCATCAAAATCGGGTGAAGAGACAGTTTTTTTTTATTCCCGCGGGAACTCTTTAATTTTCCGGGATAAAAAGTAGCCTATGTCCTTCCCCGGGATACCATCTATCCCTGTACCAAATTTCATCAAAATCGGTTGAACAGGTGGGCCGTGAAAGCGTAGCAGACAGACAGACAGACAGACAGACAGACAGACAGACACACTTTCGCATTTATAATATTAGTATGGATATAAGTATGGATTAGTATGGATTGTAAGTTTGTACAGCAGTGTGCAATGCTACCAACAGATGTAAGTAATAGTAAAAATTTCCAAAAGAGCAACCACCGAGTTTCTATCTGGTTCTCGCATTCCGAACCAGTGGTAGATTCACTCGACCATTCAAAAGCACTTTTCGAAGTCTAGTTGAACAAAAAAGATTTGAATTTGGAATTTGTTGTCCAGATGTCCCTCCCACCTGGACGAGCTGATGCTGCTGAAGACGGATGACGACGTGCTCGTGAACCCGTGGCTACTGCGGCGCGCGGTGCGGCAGAACACCGGCAGGGATCTTGTTGGTAACATGTTCTGTTTTTATTGTTATCAAATTGAAATTCAATTAATGTTTTTCAAGTAAAAACTTCTTTAGCCGCTTTGAGCACTTTTTGGTAAGGGGTAAACTTGTGGATTCGCGTCACCGACACGACGCGTTGTTACAAAAGACAAAAGGTCTTAAATATAAATATACTACATTCGTTATAAAACTTTAATGCCTTCGTTTTAAGGTTTAAATTTTCTTTATTTATAAGTTACTAGATGATTCCCGCGACTTCGTCCGCGTGGATTAAGATTTTTGATTCCCGCGGGAACTCTTTAATTTTCCGGGATAAAAAGTAGCCTATGTCCTTCCCCGGGATACCATCTACCCCTGTACCAAATTTCATCAAAATCGGTTCAACAGGTGGGCCGTGAAAGCGTAGCAGACAGACAGACAGACAGACAGACAGACAGACAGACACACTTTCGCATTTATAATATTAGTATGGATTAAATGTTCGTTTTCACTATATGACTGCCAATTTTTTATTATTATTCAAATAAACTTTTACAAGTGCATTTGAGTGGTCGAGTGAATCTACCGAGTGGTTCAGAATACCATTACTACCGAGAACTAACAAGAGACTCGGTGGTTGCTCTTATTGTACGGGAGCAGGTGATATGGCTCTACCGTAGCAAAAGGAAGATCATCCTCCGAGCGGGTGTTGTGTTCGGGGACCACTGGTCCGAACATTGAACTTGGGAAGTCGTATAATATTATATTCAGAAAAACTTCGTTATCGCGATTCAGGCTCTTCGTGTACTTGGTGCGCTACTAGTAGTGCCATCTATTGGATTACGGTCGGACTGCGAACACCGCCACATTATTATCAAACTCTCTGCTCTTACCCTTGTCCTAGTTGAGCGATAGAACACGGATCAGTTTTTTATTTAATCGTATGGCGTTTGGTACATAATAAGCGTTTTTATAAAAAGAACGCTTATTTCGCCTGCAAGTTCGTCGCTCGTTTAGCACCACCCAGGGGACACGTGCAGGGAGGTAGAATGTAGCTCCTGCGGACGTGAGCGACGGGGCATCCCCCTTTTTTTCAAAAATCCTTTCTTAGCGGATGCCTACGTCATAAAAGCTATCTGCACGCCAAGTTTCAGCCCGATCCGTCCAGTGGTTTGATACAGTGAGCTGTGCGTTGATAGATCAGTCAGTCGTAGAGTCAAAACATGAATAAATTGAGTATTGAGTCAGTCACCTTTTCCTTTTATGTATTTAGATAAATACATAATTTGTAGCTGCGTATGATGGCGGAGTATAATGTTGTCGGTATGTTGGTTTTTTTCTCTGGGGAGGAGGAAAATCCTCATTGGATACCTCTGGAGTTTTAGAGGCATGCCCGACTCCACTGGGGATGAAACCCAGCGGCCTACGTACTAAAAACCTCCTCCCCCTAATCCGCTCAATCTTTCAGGTAAATTTTGCATTCCGTCTGATAGATGGCTGTCTTCAGGCGTGTTCCTGTCTCTGCCTTTCCCACTCGTCCTTTATTCTCTTTTTTTGTGTCCCGCAGGCTACAGCAAGCGGAACAGCCGGCTGCACCGCGACGCGTACAACAAGTGGTACGTGCCGCGCTGGCTGCACCGCGCCGACCGAGTGCCGCAGTACCTCTCGGGGACCGGGTACCTCGTCACAGGTACAGGGTACACGTTTATATATATAATATATATATATATATATATATACATATATATTTTTATCCACTACAAGCTGGCCCTTGACTGCGATCTCACCTGATGGTAAGTGATGATGCAGTCTAAGATGGTAGCGGGCTAACCTGTTAGGGGCATGGCAGTTATATTATTAAACCCATACCCCTTCGGTTTATATACGGCATCGTACCGGAACGCTAAATCGCTTGGCGGCACGTCTTTGCCGGTAGGGTGGTATCTAGCCACGGCCGAAGCCTCCCACCAGGCCAGACCAGGGAAATTTCAGAAATTATAAATTCCCAAACTGACCCTGCCGGGGATCGAACCCGGGACCTCCGCACGTTAAGGCAACAGCGCTACATACTGCGCCACGGAGGTCGTCAAAATTTTTATAGTGAGATAGGCTTGCGCTTGACGACAATCATGCTTAGTGCCAAGCAATCATGAGATCTAGGTTCCAGTAGTTTTGGCGTGATACTGAACAGACAGTCCGACAAAAATTCTAAAAAAAAAAAAAAAATTTAATATACAGAAATCGTCCAGTTACTGTTTTATTAGAAGTATAATAAATAAGGTATTATCTTAATCAGGCAGCAAGCTAGATGAGATTCTGCAGGCAGCATTCGAGACCCCTATCATCAATTTAGAAGACGTCTACTTCACGTACATAGTGGCTAAAGTTAAGTTAAACTTAACGTTAACCCATGATCACAGGTTAAGTCCTTATAAACCCTGGTTACCACTAGAGTGTGTTTATTGGGGCTTGGCTTCCACACATAGTTTAACGCCAGATGAAATGTTGGGCGCATGGCCGAGTATAGAAAGTTTAGGGCAACAATATGAGCAGGGCTATGAGAAGTGCAAGAGTTTTGTTGATAATGTTTGGACCGAACTGTACTTATATTGATTTTTGACTGCCGCCTTGGTCTAGTGGATAGATTAATTGGGTATTTGGTAACAAGTCAAATCAGCAACTTTTTTCAAACGTCAAAACGCGCGCTTAGTACCCATGTGGGATTTTGTATGAAATACAGAATTGTGACTTCATCAAAGTTCGACGCACTTTTTTAATTTAATCGAGAGTTTAATATGGTATAGTTTAAAATAACAGGGGACGTGGATACTACGACTTTTGGGAGATGCTCTATTTTATAGTCACTAAAAAAGAATTTAATTGACCAGTAGCCAAATACCCAATTGGCTTTGGATCATGAGGTCCCATGATCGAGTCTTGGGTAAAACAAGAAAAGCAATATATTTATTTTGTAAACTAATGATCGGTTATGCTTACTTACTTTTCTGAGTTTCGATTGCACTACGAGGCTTAAATATAACGATAACCTTTTGCGGTTAAATGATAGGTACTTATTTTCATTTAATTTTGGACTGTTATCGTACTTCATATTATTATAAATGCGAAAGTGTGTTTGTTTGTTGGTTTTTCCTTCAATCACGCCGCAACGAAGCAACGGATCAACGTGATTTTACTTACTTTACTTTTTATCCCGGAAAATTAAGATGTTCCCGTGGGAATAAAAAAACTTAAACCACGCAGATAATAATAAGGTACAAATTAAGACCTCTATATAACAAGGTTATGATAGCAACGTGTCGATATTTGTTAATACTATTTAAGCATTTTTAGAGTAATACTGATTGTGACAAAAGTACAAGACTGATTAGAGTAAACTATATAGGCATAACTTGAACTATACATATAGATAAATGTTTTTATACCATCATACAGGGTCCCAATACATAGAAACATACGTATATTATGCATGTATTTTAAGCCAATTTTCTTTTGGTGGCATTGTCTGTTTTTCTTAACTAGAAAAGAGGTAAACAAGAAGGCAGCAGCTTCTTGCTCAAATGCGTAAGAGACACGCTTACCGAGAACGGAGAACGATGAAATTACAAATAAAAACGATTAAACTAAATGGAGAACGTGTAAAACGCCAGGAAAAACGCGTCGCTTACGCGTTTCGCTAAGAAGGTTTCTGCGATTTGACCTCTTCAATCTTTATGGAAACCTAGTACTTAACTGGTCCCGAAACTTTAAAGGTGTCGGGTTTCCTAACTCTAACATTAATTAACCGTTTGTTATGCAACTGGACTTCAGTCGATTAGCGACGATATCACCAGAATACTTGATTGTTTAATTTGTACTAATAACTATATTTGATAAGCAGCAGACATACTCGTACTGTAACTAACTAATAAGCGTGCAGTCAATGTGGGTAACTTTAGGAACGCGGTCATTGTAATCCATACCAGAATTATAAATATGAAAGTGTCTTTTAATTATTTAAGTACCTTTTCATTTACCCGAGGAAGTACACGGGCTGCAGGGAAATCTTTATTCCAGAAAATCGAAGAGTTCCCGGGACATTTCATAAATCCGAGTTCAAAAAGTCAAGGACATCTAGATGATATAAACAAAACGCAAACGTTACGACCAAAGTTATCCACATTCTCTATGCCATAATGTGCCATACAATAGGTACGTAAAATTGGAATTTACAGCATTTGCCAAGAAAGCAAAAATTATATGTAATATTAAAGTAAATTAATTGTATTCTTTACTTGGACAATAAAATAATTAACAAGACGATCTGTGTTTTTTTTAATTTTGCCGCTCATTGCGGAGTCGAACCCTGGACCTGTCAATTCTTGCGCTTTGCCTTCCAAGTTCTTACTACTGTGCTAGGGATTTCGTCATTCGTTCTGCTACGAATGCGATGCGATGACTCGACGAAAACAATAAGGGCTATGGGCACACTACGGTCGTGATAGGGGCGAGCGCTAGGCCGTGCCTAGAAATGAGCCCTAGGGCTCGAAGACATCGGAGGGGCAACATCTTTCTAAGGGCGCCTCCTGTCTCTGACCACGGTAAGGAAGGATGACGTTGGGTCGGAGCCATGTCTATTTACATCGTATGGCATCGTACCGGGACGCTAAATATCTTGGAGGCACGTTGTTGCCGGTAGGGTTGTAACAACCCACGGGCGAAGCCTCCCACCGGACTAGAGCAGAGAAAATTCAGAAATTATAAATTCCCAAATTGACACTGCCGGGGGTCGAACCCGGGATCTCCCACTTATAACACAACGCTCACCACTGTGCCAGGAAGGTAGTCAATTAATTAATCAATAAATAAATCTATACTATAGTATTATAAATGCGAAAGTTTGGATGGATGTTTGTTACTCAATCCACATCCGATCTGCCAGAACGTTTGATCGGGTCTGGATGAACTTTGACACTAGAGATAGACTGGCAGAGATAGACTATTGAAATACACATAGACTACTTTCTATACCGGAAAATTAAAGAGTTCAGGCGGGAACTTGGCGGGAACCAAAAACCTCAATCCACGCGGATGATGTCGCGTAACAATGATTGATGCATATTTCCCTTATTAGGACCACAGGGACTACGCACTTTATAGTAAAAAAAACTAAAGTATTTCAGTAGTTTTATTTGAAAATAAAAAACGGAATAATTTAATTTCAATTATTAGTGGAATATGCATTGATGTGCAAACAGGTGTTCGAGCGATAAGCGTTTAATGGCTTCTCGTCTTATTGCAATATCCACGTCGTGGTGGAGCCATTCATGGCGTGCGGGGACGGACTCGGACTGATTCATTAAATATTTAAAAAAAAATCTTTTTTATTCAAGTTGACTTTGACAAGTGCTTTTGAATAGTCGAGTAAACCTTCTACTGGTTCAGAATGCCATTCCTATCGAGTCCGTATCCATCTTCTGTTTTGTGTCTAGGTTTGTGTACAATAGTTTATTTTCATTTTCATTTCATTTTCAACACATATTCTGTGGTTCATTCATGTTTTTTTTAATTTATTTATTTAAGGACATCCAACAGGTTACATTACAATAGATTAACAGGAAAAATATAGCTACATAATACAGTAATATGTATTATTGTAAACCTACTTAGAGGTTACCACAGCTTGCAGTATAATGTTAAATTTCACTACGGGTCGGAGAAAAATTTTAGTACAAGAGGAAAGAGAAAGTGAAGCAAACAGCATGATATGGGTTACAGCTTTTGGAAGGTTTAGCATCCGCCTACCTCCGCCACTTACCATGGGAGCCAGTGAGTGCCAAAAATTGATGGCTTCCTAAGCTAAGATCATAGATTTAGCATTGGTCTAAGCGCGCGAGTCCAATACTAAATCTATGGCTAAGATATATTCAGAGCGTTTACTCGTGAGTCGTGATCTCATTGACGCTTGATGTTTGTTCTTTAATTAGTATGTCATCTTAATTGTACAATGTTTCATGAAAATAAACGATAGACCCATATGCTGTCACCTCAATTGATCAAAAGCATTTTTGAGTACAAGATTAGCATATAACTAAAACTCATTTATTGTGAATTATGTTGCTGCATTATGCCAATTATTCTTGCTGCGGCAATGCATGCTTTAAACTTTGCCTAGGGAAAGAGTATAATCACTATGGAATTAAGCTACATGTAAGTAGATGGCTACAGAAGTATGAACAATAATGCTAATTATTCTTAAAAACTAAATAAGTAAAATTACTGTCTAAGTGCATTGATTAATTGGTATTGGATACTTCAGATCCGCCCCAGCACTATCGCCAATCAAAGTTAAGCTAAGTGAAGCCAGCCAGAAAGTAATATAAGTGCGAGATCAGAGAGCATTCAGTACGAGTCGCCATGGACGTCAAACTAGTGCTCCTGATCCTTGGCCTTCTGGTGCTCTTGGACACGCAGGTGGAAGCTGGTGAGCATTCAATATCATAACTATTTTTATAAATGCGAAAGTGTTTGTTTGTTGGTTTGTCCTTCAATCACGTCGCAACAAAGCAACTGATCGATGTGATTTATTGCATGGGCATAGTTGAGGACGGAGGCTACTTTTTATCCCGGAAATTAAGGAGTTCCCGTGGGAATTGAAAAACAATTAATCCACGCGGATGATGCCGCGGAAATAGTTTAATATTTAATACACCTTTTGGAGTTGGTAGTACTTTGTCCCCCATCTCTTCGGCTATCACAGCTGTAGTAAGTACTTTGGCCATTTTGCCAGCCTAATTCAAAGTCGGTCACCAATACGGCTATCGATTTAGGTCAACGATGCTTACCCAGCTTAATCAAGTGATATGTATAACCATCAAAATACGCCATATATACCTTTACGTGCCTTAAGCGCTTAAGTGGCAGTTAATCAGGAAATGATAACATCAATCCTGATCCTTGAATACAAAATCTTATAAGTAATGATTCCGGCCAAATCTCACCACAGAAGGTTTTAGATTTCTTTTATAACGCTCCAACTGCTGAGGAAGCCAAAGCTCGAGGTCTGAAATGCATACCCGGGCGAACAGTCATTAAGATAGGACAAGACAAAGACGAAAACGATGACGACGAGGAAGACACAAGACGGACACACATGAACACACACACAAACGACGAAACCTGCAAGATTTGTGTGTGTTCTACCGAAGGGAAAGACGAATACTGCTCCAAAAGACCAGCGAGGAATGTCAACGAATGTATACGAATAAGTCTTATGAAGAAGAGTATAGAGAAAAGTATGCCTTTCGAGCATGAGAGATCGCTGTCGTTTAGGATTAGGAGAGGTTAGTTTGGAATAAGGAAGATGCGTGATGACTCAGTGCAGTTCAAATTAGGTGGTTCGGTTCATTTTAAAGTAGGTACTTCACCGTTGCTCAATTTGAGGATGCAAACCCGAAAGTAATTCGTACCTACAAGTTTATTTGAAAAACTTTTCTATTTCATAAATTGCGACAAAAATCTATTCAGAATATTAACAAGTCTAAATTTATACTGAGCAAGGGCAGGGATGTGATCCAGATGTGAATTCATAAAATAATATGGTTTTAACACGCGAATATAACGTTTTACATCAATTTTTACCGCTGGTTTTTCATAACAAAATAACAATAGTATTGAAAAAAACTACATCTCAAAACTAGAGGAGAATTTAAAAGGTTCCGCAGCTTCGGCATAAAAACGGCAATTCGGCAATATTTGGGACGAATTTCGCTTGGTAAGAATCTTGCACTTCAACCCTTATTTAAAATATACCTCATACAACCGAATACTGAAAATGCCTTTCTTAAATGTGTTTTATATTTTTGGAATATTTTAACAAAATATGGCACGTATTTGGCAGTTAGCTATGTTGTGGTATTCTGCTACCTATTTTTAACTTCTCCCCCTTTATTTATTTCGCCAACTATTAGATTATATCTGGCACTACGACGAGATACCATACGAGGCGAAGGCGAGCTGCAAAAGGAGCACGTCCTACTACAGCAACAGCATTACCGCCAACGACACCGACATCGATGTAGCGACCGATATCGACTCCCTCCTGGACTATTCCAACAGTGATATCTGCTACTTCTGCGTTTGTTCAGTTGATGGCAAGCATGCGGGCTGCATCGCCAGAAACCCATGGTTCTGCGAATACTATAGAGTCGTTCGCAAACCCAATGCCGCTAGAGATCGGTATGAAAAACTGTTTCAACAAGACAGACCAGCTTACTTTAGACAGATATCGTACAGGCTGAGAAGGACTATGGATGATGGACTTTTTACATTTTACGACGCCGGTACGACGATTTGTCTATCTGAACGGGTTGACTCTATTTTTCCCTAGCACTTTGCACTTAGTATAACTGCTATTAAATCTTTTAAGGCGTATTTCGTACAATAATTTAAATTGATCCTAATTATTGTAGTTTTCGAGTCAGGTTCGTATAGATTATACGATTTTTATGATTGCATTGTGTTTAAAACTTCTATCATCATACTTTGATGCAATCCATGCGGTCGTCCAATTGTCTGCTATTTTTCAGAAGTTCATACAGAAATATTCATTCGATGACGAAAAACGACGTAAAATATAATATATCAGAAGTATTGCTATTGGATATCTAGATCTAAATCCATCGTGTATATAGAAAATCCGGAATATTGCTATTTTTTGAGAAATATTAAATTAAATCGTAACCGGCAGTATAACGTAATTTACCTATTCAAAAATCATAAGAAGAAAGTGCCTATCACCGTGATCGCAAATCTGCAACCAATCATCCAAAAAATACCCCAAACAAAGAAAATGTTCCATTCTAAAATTAATTTATGTTTTTGTGTGTACCCGATTTTAAACAAGTGATTGGTTGCAGGTGGCGACACACTGTGCTGTAACCATCCGAACGGACACCGCAGGACGTTGCACGAACAGGTGAGGACCAAGATAAGGCTGATGAGGAAGAAGGTGCCCAAAGAGAACATACTGTCTAGAAGTCCGACTGGGGATTACGTCGATTTCATTGTCAACAATGATTAAAGATATAGAAGATAATTATAATGATAGTAATAATATACTAGAGATGGCTACAGATGAAAATTGTATAAATATGTTAATTGGCTTAAAAATTGCATATTCTGCAATTATAAACAGGGCTCCAGAATAAACAGAAAGTAATAAATAAGGCACATGATATAGCAGGAAGCCTATTGAAAATTGAAATGGACCTAGTTTTTATTCTAAAACAGTAAGAACCAATGGAGAGTGGAATTTAATTGAAATATCAAAAAGTGTTTTTGTATTTTAATTTATTGTACAATGTGTGTGTACTATTAGTGATAGTGATTAATTTCTATCTTTGTATTGTATAAGTCAACAATGATTGGATAAGGATATTATGGAAGATAATAATTATAAAGATAGTAATAATTCTTGAGGTGGCTTTAGATGAAAAATGTAAAATTTTGATAATTGGCTTCAAAAACAAATCACACCGTAAAAAACAATCATCACAGTTAAATACATAGCTCCAGAATAAAATATACAGTAATGAACAAGGCTCGTGGTGAAGCAAGAAGCCAATCAAAAATTGACATGATCTGGAGTTTAATTCACAGTAAGAGGCAAGAGCCTATTTAGAAGGAATTTAATTGAAATATTTAAAAAGTGTTTTTGCATTTCAATGTATAGTAGGTACAATGTGTGTAGTGTGTACTTGTACTATTAGTGAAGCGGTTCTTTTCTATTTTTGTATTGTATAAAATACTTTTTATTGAATAAGATTTTTATTATTAAATAAACCTTTATTAACAAATGAGTAACTTTTATTACTTTTTATTTCCTTTCAAGTTTTTTTCACATCGATATTAGTAGGTATTGTAACGAGATAAAAAGGAATAATTTAATAATTTTGCACTGTAGCACTTTAACTTTCGTTTTTGTCTTTGGAGGGATTTTTTTGGACACCAAATTTCAGCTGCACTGATTCTGACACACATCTTGCTTTTCTATGCTTTCACTTTTAGATTTTTTATATGTAAGTAATAGTACACTATTTTTGATAATACTTAGAGTACCTACTGAGACTGTAGAGGTGCATTTTTATTGGTCGTTATGTACATTTGAAGAGCAGGTTATTGTTTGCAGATACCTGATTTTTAAAGGTACAGGCTGTGAAATACAACACCCGATGAAATTCATCTGCAATTTACAATTTCGCGGACTGGTATTATCTCGACCAATGAAAATGATTTTTAAGATACCCAAGAAATAAAATGACATATATTTTATCAAAGTTAAATTCTCACATTGGCAACTTTTTCTTTCCAAAATGGACAAATATCATAATCGGAATCCTAAATCGAGAAAACATGCTTCGAAATAATCACTGTTAAAAAAAGAATTGATTTGAAATCGTCCTTAAGATGTTTCATTTAATGATTTTAAAAGGAATCTGAGCATTTGACATCTGTCTTCAACATACTTCAGTCAAAATTGTTGATTAAAACACTACTAATACGCTTGATAGGGCCGATCGCTGAGCAGACGGTAGGGTTCGGCATGTCAATAATAGGGATAATAACAATTAAAAATACCTTAATAAATAAATGAAATTAAAATTTAAAGTGACATTTTGTAAGGTAGAGCACCATTACGCGTGTACACGCTAACTTTACCATCCGTCGCCCAACTTTAGTTCAGCTTAGGGCACTACCCTAAGCTGAACTAAAGTTGGGCGACGGTTGGGCGCAAAGAATATATTTGTGGAGAGAAGGCACTATCCCGACCATACAGATTACAGTCGGCTCTACCGATCGGGCCTACCGATCGTGTCGTTAGTAGAGGCTTTAAGTTATGGCGCGGTTTAGCTCATGCTTAATGCAGCTACAACCTGAAATTTACTATAAGACGTAATCTGTGCTACGAGGGGAGTACGTTATGTATTCCACTTCCAACATTTTGTGAGTAAAGTTAGTGAGAGTTAAGCCGTGTCGTAAGCATTAGAATGGAGTGATGACATTAATATCATGATAATAAGGAATGATATTAAATGATATGATGATATTAAACGACTGTTTTTCAGTGGGTGAGGATACATTAAACAGTACTAAATGTGTTCCCTTCGTCTCGGAGTATTCTGATTGCACTGAAGGTAAGTAATATCAAGTTATTAGCTTCACTCCCTATTATTGAAATAATTAGCTGTTAAGTGAATTTTAATGTCGAATACTTTAATGAACAACATTAAAATATGTCTAGTAGTTTTTGCTAAGTGCTGGACCAGACAATAAACAGAATAGGAGCGTAGTTCAACTTTTGGCCCTTTTTCGATTTTTCCCTTTATTTATTTATTTAAAACCCATTATTCTACGAAATTTCAACTTAACGGAACTTAAGAACGGAGGTACCCGGGAAGTGCTTCATAATTTTTATGAGTGAGTTTTTTTATGAAGTGTAATTTTTGAAACTCTTTATCTCAAATACTATAATATAACTTGTATACTTGAAAGTTATAGATTGTCATCATACTTATATGAGTTTAACGACTGTTCCAAATTTCGTTATATTACTTTGACGCGGACTGATTTCTAATAATCGAGGCGAATAAAAACAGCGTTGAATGTGAAGGAACCAGAAGTTTAATTCGATATTATCCGCGACAAAAGGAAAATCTATGTGGTACAGTGAATATATATAATTAATATCACTTTAAATAAAATCTAAAATATATATAAAATCACTGTACTACATAGATTTTCCTTTTGTCGCGGATAATAGCGAATTAAACTTATAGTTCCTTCATTATGATGGACTTGCGCAAAGTAACGCCTGACTTGGTGCACTGCCGTGCGCCTGAATTAATGCAGGTTTGACATAATATAGCTATTGTTAATTTCCTACCTCCATGTACTGTATCGAAAAGAAAAAACACAAGTCGTATATTGCTATAATTTGTTTAACTGCGATCAAATTTGATCATGGCGCTAACAATAGTTTAAATAGACAATTTCCTTACTTTTCCCGATATGGGGAATGACTGACTGACTAACTGACTGATCTATCAATGCACAGCCCAAACCACTGTACATTTGGCTGAAATTTACAATACAAATAGCTTTTATGACGTAGGCATACGCTAAGAAAGGATTTTCGAAAATTCAACCGTAAGGTCGCAAAAAAGGGGTTTGTTTGTATGAAAATCGAGCTGTGGGCAAAAGCTAGTTTACGTATATGTTTGCAGAGAACCACTGCTCCGGCTGCAACCGCTGCCGCTGCACGGCGGAGGGCGAGTGGTCGTGTGAAGAGGTGTTCATGTGCCCCGTGGACGAGGACGAGCCGCCCACTGACCAGGACACCGTCATCACTGCTCTGGGCGACATGCAGTCGTTCATCGGTGAGTTGACTGCTCAGGCTGCAGCCGACTGCCCGGCAAGTGGCGGCACTGACACCCCTGCCGTCGCGTTTTCACACCGATAAATAAGTAGATTGATAAATCACCCATTGCAGAAGTGCAGCTGCAATAATTTTAGCCAACTTTCATATATTTTGATTTTTATCTATCTTTTCATAATCTAGAAAAGAAAAGGAAAGAGAAAAAGAAGCCTCGAGCGATTGTTCCACCGCCGCCGAATCCTGAAGATGAACTTATAGGTACTTAGTCAACTAAATTGTGTATAATACTAAATTATTCCTTTGCTTTAATGTCTATCTCTATGCTTAAACTATTTTAATATTATTTTCAGGTTACTTAATAGCTATGCCTAGAAGAACTGTTTAAAGCACTGTTAATAAATATTACACAAAAGCACTTTCTTTAATTTTCAAGCACGTACTTCAAAAATCTATTCTATTACTCCGACAAGGTAAGATTTATTCAAGTGAAAAAGGCAGTTAACAAACATAATAATTATTTTAATATAGTTCCAGAACAAAATCCTTATGAGGAGAACTTTGAGAATTGGCTTTCGAGGCAGAAAAGATCAGTTAAAGAAGATTCTGGAGAGAAAAGTAATGAAAATACTACGGTAAAATTCTTCCATACAGTCGATGAAATTAACGAAGGTAAATTTAAAATACTGTACCAAAAGTGTGACCCGGTGCCATATAGTATAACAACGAAATAAATTTCTGCTTTGTTGCAGATACTCTCCAAACTTCTAATAAATCAGGAACAATCGAGGCTCAAAAGATGCATACTAATCAAATACCGAAAATATCTCGAAGAACTATCTTATCAGACAATTTTAATAAATCTGCATTAAGTTCTCTGCATATTGAATATAATCAACTCCATGATTATGACCCACACATTGCAGAAAATAAAATAGATGCAGCTTCTCACGTCACAAGTAAGATACATGAAAAAGAACTCCAGAAGCTAATCGGTAATTATTCCCAAGGTAAGAAAGACAAAGATTTATCGAAGCTTGTAGTAAATGAACTAAAAGCGGGTAATGAAATTATTGGTGACAAAAATGTTCCACCAACATCAAACATAACTTTTACGCCTGAAAATGATACATTGACTGCGATGGCATTTATTGCTGGGAATCTTTTAAGTAAACTGTGGGATATGGAAAAAGATGTTGGTGATGATTCTATGGAAACTGATGTACTAAAACATGAAAAAATAAACGATTTGCTAGAATTATTTAAGGAGCCGCTTAGTATAAGGCAGGAAACCTTCCTCAAGAATGCCTTAGGAAAATTATCGGAATCTCTCAACAAAAATAAGAGTGTGAAAAATATTTCCATTTGCCAAACAATCACAGATACAGATACGTTTCACGAGAATGATGAAAAGAGTGATATAAATAAAACGAGAGAAATTAACCTTAATAACACAAAATGTCAACAAGCTGAGCAAATGAACAAACCAAATGATAAAGAAAACCAATATAACATAACAGTAGGCGTAGTATCAAAATTAAACAATGTTTTAGGTTTAATAAAAAAGTTTGAAAGTGTTCAGCAAAACTTAAAAAACATGAAACAGCAAACATCCACCGATCAAAAGAATGATAAACATGTTATTGACACGGAACCTTCATTTGAACTATTTGGGACCTTATTAGACAAAATTACGAAACTGTTAATTCCAAATAAAAGCAAAAGTAAGAGACTGATGAACAAATTGAAAAATTCGTATCAATTTGCAAACAAAAGTAGTGTCAGTAATATTTTACAGGATAAATTTAACATTAATGTTGGCAAGATAAACATGACTACTAAAGATAAGTTAGTTCTAGATTATCTTAACCACATCGAAAGCAATCCAAATTGTTTATTTAAAAGTAACATAAAAAATACTGATAGTCCTATTAAGAATATTGAAGGAAATATACTGTATAATTTGTCGGAGTTTTTTAAAATAAAATCTTTTATTGATTTGATGAAGTTAACAAACCCTAAGACTGAAACTACTACTAAGCAGCAAAACAAGCCAACAACTGAAATCCCTAATGAAGCAAAAATTTTAAGAAATGGTATGAGTGATGGAGTTACACAATTAAGTAGCACTAAAGAAAAACTCAAAGCACATTTAAAAGCAATTATTGATGATTTGCAACAACTGCAACAGGAAAGTGGTGTAAATAATGTTAAAAATGTTAATGTCATGGATGCTTTGCCATGCATTTACAAAATTTTAAATGCTGATACAGTTTCAAATTACCAAAATTTACCGAAAAAAAAATTGGATCAAGCTTCACATTTAGACAAGCTAAAACGTCTGATAAATACGTTAAAAATTGAATTTGAGACTAACTTACCAACGCGAAGAAGTAATAGCTTCGTCCCTCGGGAAATGACGCAATCAGCAAAAGTATGGGAAAGAATGATAAAAAATATTAACAGTGTTCAGAAAAATACACGCAGAAGTTTTAATTTGGAAAAGCCGAAGACTTACGAAGAACTTAAAAATATTATGGAAAAAGTTGAACTTATGGGTAACACTTATAAAAATTTTGCCATTTTATCTGAAATACCACCCCATAAACGTTTAATGTTATTGAAAACCTTAGAAGCAGATACTAAGCAACAGTCATTTGCTTTAGCAACTATTAAAAAATCAATGGATACGTTTGATAGTATGCCCCTTGAAAAAACTAATGAAATCAAAGAATTTATTGAAAACGTAGGAAACAGTGTGAAACTAAGCACTAAAGTGTTAAAAAATATTGAAAGATTAAAACAAAATACAAATAAAAAGTCCGAAGTAGAAGTGTTATTCACAAAAACACAAAAACAGGCATTAAAATTGCCTAAACCCTTAAATTTGCATAAGGATATCGTTGAATATAAAAGTAAAAATATAAAGCTTAGCAGAGATCAAATTTTGAATCAATTAATAACTAATCGCGTGCTACTTTATTTGAAGTCAAAGGAGGCTAGGGGGGCGGAGCTCAATGACGATATGAATTATAACATTGGAAAAAGGATTATATTCCTTATTCAGAGCGGAAATGTGAACGTTGCCAAAGAGCTATTTAAAATTTTTATTGACAATAAACAAAAAGAAGAAAAGCGGCCCCAAATAAAAGGTAATTATATAGCAGACTGCTTTGTTATTAAGTCTGCTGACAATTCTCTAGCGTAAAAGTAACTAGCTGATGCCCGCGACTTCGTCCGCGTGGTTTGAGGTTTTTTGGTTCCCGCAGGAACTCCTTAATTGCCTAGCCTATGTACTATTCCATACTATAACCTATCCCTGTGCCAAATTTCATCCAAATCCGTTTAGCCGTTCTGGCGTGATTGAGTATTTATTTATTCACCTTCTTATATTACCTTTACATGCATTTTCTATTTCAATGTTTACATGTGTTCCATATACAATAATGAAGTTACAATATTAATCTAACTTAGTGAATGAACTAGAAGTTTAATTCGCTATAATCCGCCACAGTAGACAAACCTATGTGGTACAGTGTGTAATCTTGCAATTGCAGCTTGCGATATTTACTTTACAAAAATATCAAAAATAACACCTAAATATTTTTAAAATATCACCTAAATACTTTACAAAAGCAGCTTGCGATATTCACTTTACAAAAATATCACCTAAATATTTTTTAAAATATCACCTACTTAAGTATAACTGATAGTCCACATTGCTATCTTTGTGCATTCACTCAGAGAGCAAGAAAATATATCAATCTTTTCGGTTATAAGATTAAGGGTCCAGTAAGTAGCAAACGTCCATCCATCCATCCATCCATCCATCCATCCAAACGTTTGCATTTGATGCATGATATTAGTATAGATTATGTCAGTGGTATTAATTTTAATTATAAATAAAATGACTTTAATTATAATTTTAGATTCAACGGCAACTTTTAATCACTTTAGAAGAAAGACGCCTTTATTAGCAACGCCAAATGAACCAATAATGAGTAGACCGGGCAAAGAAATGGAAAAGCAGACGTCACAGGATGATTTTAAGCAATTGCTATTTTAATTTAAAATAATTTGTAAAGAATAATGTTTTTTATTTTTATAAACGCTATTTTTCTATAAAATATTGGGTTTCATTTTAACAAAGAATACAGAACAACACTAAACGATATAAAGTATTTTTTTTTAATAATATTCCAGTTTTGTTATAGTATTCAATACAGGCTGTTAGATTATGGAAGCGATACATAAATAAAAACATTTATCATAACTTTTGTACTTTGATGTATTTGGATTAAGATTTTATTCTTCTGCGTTAGAAGTATGGTACCGTTTTAGCGATGCATATACATTATTGGTGTAGTCGACGTAAGTTTTATCCTCTTTTTGCTTTTGTGTCCTGAAAATAAATAATCCTTAATTAGTTATTGCTCATTGAGTATTTTAAGAAAAACTAATCTGCTTAGAGTTTGATTTATTTAACTCTTATTTTGAATCAACGAAATCAAACGAAAATCCATACTAATATTATAAATGCGAAAGTGTGTCTGTCTGTCACCAACCGTTCAACCGATTTTGATGAAATTTGGTACAGGGATAGGTTGTATCCCGGGAAAGGACATAGGCTATTTTTTATCCCAGAAAAAACAAACAGTTCCTGTGGGATAGTATGCTTTTTTTCCCGCATTTGTTGTTAAATTATGCGGCAAGAGCGCAACGGATCGACGTCATTTTTTGGATAGGTATATTTGAGAACCTGTAGACTTAGAGTGACATAGGCTACTTTTTATCCCAGAAAAACAAACAGTTCCCGTGGGATAGTATGCTCTTTTTATCGCATTTGTTGTTCATTTAAGCGGCAACGGCGCAATGGATCGATGTGATGTTTTGCATAGGTATATTTGAGGACCTGGACAGTGACATAGGTTACTTTTTATCCCGGAAAAATAAACAGTTCCTGTGGGATAGTATGCTCTTTTTCTCGCATTTGTTGTTCACTTATGCGGCAACGGAGCAACGGATAGACGTGATTTTTTGCATAGGTATATTTGGGAACCTGGAGAGTGACATAGGCTTATGCCGGGAAACTAAACAGTTCCTGTGGGATAGTATGCTCTTTTTCTCGCATTTGTTGTTCAATTATGCGACAAGGGTGCAACGGATCGATGTTATTTTTTGCATAGGTATTTTGAGGTCCTGGAGAGTGACATAGGCTACTTTTCATCCCGGAAAAAGAAACAGTTCCTGTGGGATAGTATGCTCTTTTTCTCGCATTTGTTGTTCATTTAAGCGGCAAGGGCGCAACGGATAGACGTTATTTTTTGCATAGGATATTTGAGGACCTGGAGAGTGACATAGGCTACTTTTTATCCCAGAAAAACAAACAGTTCCTGTGGGATAGTATGCTCTCTTTTTATCGCATTTGTTGTTCAATTAGGCAGCAACGGAGCAACGGATCGACGTGATGTTTTGCATAGGTATATTTGAGGACCTGGACAGTGACATAGGCTACTTTTTATCCCGGAAAAAGAAACAGTTTATGTGGGATGGTATGCTCTTTTTCTCGCATTTGTTATTCCATTAGGCGGCAACGGTGCAACGGAGGAGGAAAGTGATTGAGGAGCTGGAAAGTGATATAGGTAACTTTATCCTGTACCCAACATTTCCTGGGGGATTAAAGACAAACAGTACCCGCGGGATTTGCATGCTATTCCGCGGGAGCTGTTTGTTTTCCCGGGTAAAAGGAAGACTATATCAGTGTCCAGATCCTCAACTATACTTATGCACAAAATAACGTTGATTCTGAGCTTTGATTCGGTGTAATTGAAGTCCATATTATTATGCGTGCAAAATAACACGCTATCCAGGGGGACCTGTTTTCTCTTTCGGGGTAAAAGTCTCCCTTGCCCGGGATGTAACCTACCTCTGTACCAAATTTAAACCAGTCGAAATCGACCAGTCGTATTTTCGAAGATTTATAAAGTTTAAGTAAAGGTGGGTAACTATGAGCTCTTAAAGCAGGACAGAAATTGAACTGCAGCACACTTCAATGCAGTGTCTGCCTACCAGGTCAGTGCCCTGAAGTTCAGCGCAGTTCAATTTCTGTCCTGCTTTAAGAGCTCATAGTAACCCGATAGATAGATGGCGTTAGTTGCATAATAGTGAACACAAACAGATAAGTATATATAAGCTTTTCTCAAGTAAGTATAAGTAAAAAAAAAAGTGTAACTAAAAATTATTTTCAAACTCATACTCATACTCAACAGTACATAACATGCATAAGCAGTGTCATGTGCCTAAAATAATTTTGTATGCATAGGTATCAAAGTTATTATATTTTTACGCGGGCGAAGCCGCGGGTAATAGCTAGTAATCAATAAAGTAAAAAATTTAGTGCTACCTTGATGGGAATGTTTCCTTCCAACCCTCACGGTTTTATTACTCTTTTTATGAAATGCTGGTTTTACCTTTCCCCTCAAATAATCAGGAATAATATTTTTCAAACGATTGAAAAAATTTCTTATTTCTCCAGGAGATCTTTTATTTCGTACATTTAAATTATTATTCCATCTCTGCATCGTATCTTCGTAATCGAGGAGTTTCTTTTTATTCATTTCATCGATCTTCTTTTTTGCAATATGTTTTATGATATCTGACTTAGGAACTTTTCTATGAAATAAGTCACGGATATCTTTTTTGGAACTTCTCAATAATTTCCTAATAGTTTGTAAGAAGGATTTTCTTGTTTTGTTTTTGGTTAGCAGGGAAGTACCAGACGACTCAGACTGAATATTTAACTTACCAGATGTATTTTTACTGACGTATCTATTCAGAACTTCTAAATGAGGTATTTGTTTTACTAAATGAGATATTCGTTTCAAATCATTTCCTATTTTAGAAATAATTCTACTCTCGACATCATCATCATTTATAAGGATGCGTCGATTTTCTGCTGTCTGCAGTAATTCTAATGCAAGCTTAATTTTTTTGATATCTGCTAATACCTGTACGTTTAGTAATTTCATGCAATAAAGTCGATCTGATGATGAGTTTTTAATTACACTTGTAATAACTTTATTCCATCCATTTCCTATATCGTTTAATAAATTAGTTATATCATGCTGAGGATCTAAGGCTTTTGAGCCTATACTTACGATATTATTTCTATAAAGTTGTTCTATTATTCTTTTTAAAATTTGTTTTCCTCCCTTTGAAACAGGGCCCAAGGCTTTAGTTACTGATACGTCTTTGTCTATTAGTAAAGAGTCAAAAATGTTATTAAATACAATTATAGGATAAGACTGCTTTGAATGAGAGTCTGCATCGAATTCTTTTCGTAAATTAACAATGACAGGAAGTTTCGGTTCAATTATTTTATTGCTTTGTTTTTCTTTATTCACGTAATATTTGATTGCTGCTATTAAAACTTTTAGATTTTGTGGCATGGTTGAAGAATTAGATAGTCTTTGTATATTCGAAATATCTCTAATTACCTCAAATATATCTCTTTTAAGCTTTTTCAAATATTTTTCTAACATATTCTGGTTATGTTTTCTCATATCACCGTCTCTTGATTCAGCCGGCATTTCAAGTTGGTAAAAGTATAGATGTGAGTTCACGTTTTTATCAAAATGATCGATGGCATCGTTAGTAATATTAATATCAGTAAAAGATTTAAAATATATAACCAGTTTATCTTTGATATTAATAAGTTGTTCTAGTTCCTTTCGTTTTTCGTTAACAATATTTAATAAAGGATAAAGAACGTTATTCTCTAACTCTCTAATGTTTGCGGATGAGTTATGTGATAAAGTTGACGTATTATTTTGAGCTTGTTTAGGTTCTAAGATGATTTCTCTTTTAGTAAAATTTCGTGTTTTATCAAAGTTATTTACATAATCAAACGTAGGCATTTCAACAGATTTCACGTAGAAAATATCTGAAATAAAGAACAGCTTATTTTTACAAAATTTTAGTGGATATGGTTGGTTGAATTATTAAAGCCTTACCATTGCTGTTAATTAGATTTCTGCTATTATTTGAGGTTCCTTTATTTATATTGATATCAAATTTATTTAGAAGTTTAGCATGAACCAAGTTATGTAAATTCAAGATATTATTATTTTTATCGTCATCTAAACTTTCAAGTAAATCTTCAAATCTAATAGATTCTGTGTCCCAAATATTAGAATCTGAAAGGAAAAATCATTCAAGTATAACTGACTTATGGCTGTCTCTAAAGAGAACGAAAATTATTTTTTTTATCTCTTACCAATAACATTATGTCGTTTTTTAATATTGTTTGGGGTTTTAATTTTTTCCGTGGTGTTCCTTTTGTGATTATGCTCAAAATTTTGTATTCCATATAAAAGCTCTAGTATATCTTCATAATTCATTTGCTCCTTTTGTGTTCCATCATTATATATCACGGATCGTTTTCTCTTTACTCCTTTTAACACTTTGATCGTATCTAGAAATTCAAATTTACGAATAATGTTCATTGGTTTGTAGAACCGCGGGAACTCTTTAGTTTTCAGGGTTAAAAAGTAGCCTATGTGTTATTCTAGACTACCTATCTCTGTGCCAAATTTCATCCAGACCCGTTCAGCCGTTTTGGCATGTTTAGAAAGAAAGAAAGAAAGAAAAATCATTTATTCATCTTGTGCCTCATACATATAATCAAACTTTAAATAATTAAGATATGGCTTTTCCACCCACATGGCACAAGATGAAAAGGTCCCGACTCAGCATTGATGCTGCAGGTTTTGAAAACAAAACCTGAGCGCTGCTATTCTGCCGGAACCCAAACGAGTGACACGCACGAGCTTAAAAAAAAATCAAAAAAACAAAAATCAATCAAATTTAAACAAAAATCCATTCAACCATCCATCTATACTTTTGTTTTTATAATATTAGTATGGAGTATCGATTTTAATAACCAAACCAAACTATATTTAATGAAAACAGCTTACAATTTTTTAACTTTTTCAACGCCTCTTCCAAGGTCATACGATTGAGATCCACGCTGGCAGTAGATTCACAAGGCTGCATCGTGGTGCAGTTCCACCTGCCCACACCATCACAGTTACAAGTTTTACAGCCAGTGCAAACATTTTCTGTAAAAAAAAAATGGAATTTGAGTAAAACTCATTTTGGTATTTCTAGATAGTGGTACGGATCTCCTCATTTCTGATGGTCACGTAGAGAAACTCTTGCATAATCATATCTCGAGATGGAAAAGCATACCTCTCTCCGACGTCTAATGAGCTTTCATTAATATGAACTACACATTACTGGAAGCTTAGCTTCGCATTTAACAGCAAAAAGAGCAACTTGGAAAGAGCCGAGTATCTTTTCGGCTTGTCTCAGTTCAATCTGCTTAACTCTCACCCTGCTCTGAAACCGGTGGTAGAGTCGAAATTTTAGGAATTCAACATTTTGTGAATTCAAGTTTTTAAGAAGTCGACGTAGGCGACCTAAAAAAGCAGAAAATTTTCTTACCTCTGTTGCAATTTGTATAATAGGAGACTAAAGGTATACAAACAGTTGCGGCCCATGAATCTGTAATTATTAAGAAACATTAATTTATCTAATTATATGTAATACAGCATTTTCACCAGCAAAAATGGCTGCTTTTATTTTAAATACGCACCTTGGTGAACATACTCAATTATATAGCCATCGATTCTATCTCTGAGTTCGGTATTCTCCGCTTGAACCTTTTCTGTGCCATCCCTCAAAATGTTTTCTGTCTGCCTATAATATTCACATCTGTTTTCGTCAATATTCAAACAATCGGACCCATAGCATATAACACAGTGTTCGTTTTGTCTGATTTTTGTAGAAAACTGTAGTTCCTGAATATCTGGATGCATCGCTGAAAAATATAATTTATTTTTATGAAATTTTGGACCAATACGCGTTAGCTTGTGCAGGATGGGCGCCATTTTGAAATCAGCCAGTTTTAAATTGCTTAGACTTCACACTTTCGTATTACGATTATGCAGTGTAAATGGAAAATCGGTAATCTCGAAAAGTTATTGTATAATATAATATGTCCTTTCCCGGGATGTAACCTACCTCTATACCAAATTTCATCAAATTCAGTTTAAAATATGGGCCTAAGGAAAGCGTAGCAGACAGACAAACAAAATTTCGCATTTATAATATCATAGGATGGTCCAATACTACACTTTGGGTTACAAGGGAACAAAAAAGCAAACAAACTAACCGGAGACGCGGAGAATGCCGGCGAGCAGCAGTACAGCCAACATCGTCAACAATGCATGTGATTTGGCAACACGAGATGTTTACTCAGTTATGGGCGACCAGAGACGAATTCAGAATGCCGATACTTGAACAGCGCTTATTAGTATACTGATTAAGAGATATAGTCCCACAAATTTATTTGACCCGATAGCCAAAATTGGAACAATTTTTTATGCCTGTTTAGTTTTTTTTTAAATTTAATTTTTCATAGAATACCAGCGACGCTGTCATCGGGTCAGATAAGTTTTTCGGACTAATAACCATGTCGAAGGATTGCCAGCAAAACATACATTAATAAAAGTATCCTGATTCTATTTTTGAAGATAGTGAGCGTTGAAGCGGTGATATCCTAGTGGTTTAGACAACAGACCTCCTGTATGGGGTCGCGGGGTCGATTCCCGGGCAAATCCCTCCAACTTTTAGAAGTTATGTGCGTTTTAAGCAATTAAATATCACTTGCTTCTAAAGGTGAAGGAAAACTTAAACATCGTGAGGAAACCTGCATGCCCGAGAGTTATTCACAATATCCTCGAAGGTATTTGAAGTCAATCCACACTTGGCCAACGTGGTGGACTCCGGCCAGACGTTTCTCCTTTCGAAATGAGACTCAGTAGTGAGCTGGGGGTTAAAAAACAATGGGTTGAAATGACGGTGATTTTGGAGCGGAGTAATTACGTGATATACCCAAATCCCTCCCTGGTGCCGTATCGCGCTGTTTTATGCTGTATGTTTACAAACAGCGGCGGGCGGCGCGCGCTCGGCTCCGGGGCCGGCCTCAGTCGGCGAGCATGCTTGCCTTGCTGCTGCTGCTTCACCATGCGACCGCGAGGGGTAAGACCCGCCTTTGTTCCTAATTACCCCGTTGTCAGGACCAACGGCCTTTCTATTTATGCAGTAACTAGCTGATGCCCGCAACCGGAACTCCCTAATATTTCGGGTTAATATAACGCCTATGACACTCACAAATAATGTGGCTTTCTATTGGTACCAGAATTTTCAAAATCGGTTCAGTAGATCCAGAGATTACCCCCCCCCCCCCCTACAACGTCACAAACTCACAAACTCACAAATTTTACCTCTTTATGATATTAGTATAGACATAGATATCGACCTGTTAGAAGACTCCACTCTGCATTGCTTGACGATTTTCTGCTCGGTTTTTAGGGTTCCGTAGTCAACAAAGAACCCTTATAGTTTCGCCATGTGTGTTCCGTACGTCTATCCGTCCGTGGGTCTGATGCTGAGATCTATAGAGCGGACTTTGACTTGACTCAGACTTTACTCAGAGTTAAAACGAGATGGACTTATGTCGTCGTCGTCTCAACCTATATACGTCCACTGCTGGACAAGTCTCCTGCATGGATCGCCACAGAGCACGGTCTTGTGCCGCTTGTTTCCAGCGGCTCCCAGCTGCACGCTTAAGATCATCCGTCCACCTAGTGGGAGGTCGTCTTCGTCGTCGACTTTTGTGAGTAACATAAATCTGTCTCGTTTTAACTATGTCTTAAGTCTGAGCAAAGTCAAACTTCTCTCTATAGATCTCACACTGAGACTATTAGTACTAGAAAGCTGTAATTGGACATGGGTAGGTATACATATTAATATCCCCGACAAAGTGGTAAAATAAAAATTTTAAAAAACTTTTTAGGGTACCTTCCCAATATATCCCTTCTCGTATATCGCACGGATAGGTCGTTCAAAAATAGTATAGGTGTAGTATAATCATTTTTCGATTCAGAGATTCTTCATACAGAACTTTGAAAGTCGATTCTGACTATCAAAAGTCCAAGTCTCTAGTTACATCTTTTTGAACGAATTCATCATTTTGCCTTTGATTTTGGGTATCACCTTCTCCATGTGAACTTGTGTATATAAAGACGCAGTGTTTACACAGAGTATCATAACAGGGGATTGTATGGCCGCTGCCGGTGGCGGGAACCGTGTTTGCTGCATACTTGCGATTGTTTGTCGGTTTTACACATTTTCTCGACTTGCATGTACCTACACTATGTTTACAGGAAATCTGGCCCCCAATTTGTGACCACATGTCAGACCAATTCGCGTTTGTAACCCTTGTAGCTTTAGTATTAAGTATATAAGTTTACGTAATTAATAACCTATACTAATGCGAAAGTTTGGATAGATGGATGTTTGTTACTCAATCACGCCAGAACGAGTGAACGGCACAGAGATTATAGTCAGGAATAGGTAATACATAGGCTACTTTTTATTCCGGAAAATTAAAGAGTTCCCGCAGGAACAAAAAACCTTAATCCACGCGGACGAAGTCACGGACATCGGCTAGTATAAACTTAGCGGACTAGGTCCACTCAGATCCGGTATGCGTCGAATGCTCATAAAACTCCTGAATATGAAGCAAATATAGTCATATTAACTGGGATCGGGATTTTGGAAAAACTGAAATCCAAACAAACAAATTAAAGTTCAATTTATTATTATTTTCAAATTGCTCAACCCAATTATGTTCTATATGTATCTATATATAAAAAAGATACACGCCGAATTCAGAACCTCCTTTTTTGAAAGTCGGTTAACAAAGAGGGATCAGCTTGTTAAAAAAAACAATGTGTAATTTCAGACACCCCACAAGAAACCCCACTCATCAAAAAGATAGGCTCATGTCCCGACGTCGGCTACTACTTCAGCCGGGAATCGAACCCGAACACGATCGAGCCCGTCTGCCTCCTGTGCTTCTGCCAGGACGATGGCACGGCGATGTGCTGGCGCAGGGAGCTCGGCAGGTGTAATCACAAGCATTACCAGCACTACGGGAGGGACAAGAGGTGCGATAAAGGCTTCCTTAATCTGTTTATAGAGACATGCATATTATGTACTTAGGTGTATTCCTACGAAATCCTTTGAATTTAACGAATGATTCTTCTAACTTACAAGTTCCTTTGTGTTTGGTTGTTTTTGCTAGTTTGGTTGCTCTTCTCAATCAAAAATTTCAGTCAATAACAGGATAAAAGTAACTGTCTAACCTGGCACAGCTGAAACGAGTCAAATCCATGCTCTTTTATCGTTTACATAATCTTCAACAGTTTTATAAGCTTTTTTGAGGAGCATACTTTTAATGGTCATTAAACTGCATAATTTTGACGAACTTCCTGGCGCAGTGTTTGAGCATTGTTATCTTAACGTGCGGAGGTCCGGGTTCGATTCCCGCCAGTGTCAATATGGGAATTTATAATTTCTGAATTTTCTGAGGCTTCATCCGTGGATAGTTTCCACCCTACCGGCTAAGACGTACCACCAAGCGATTTAGCGTTCCGGTTCGATACCGTGTAGAAACCGACTAGGTTAATTCTAACATGTTAGCCCGCTACCATCTTAGACTGCATCATCACTTACCATCAGGCGCAGTCAAGGGCTAACTAGTAGTGGAATAAAAAACCCATCCGGTTACCGACTTGGGTCAACGCTGCTTACCCAGCGCAATCAGCTGATATGCGTTATCGCAACTAGGCATGTTGGTCGTATCAGGCAGGTAGACGACCTCCGTGGCAGTGTGTAGCGCTGTTGCCTTAACGTGCGGAGGTCCCGGGTTCGATCCCCGGCAGGGTCAATTTGGGAATTTATAATTCCTGAATTTTCCCTGGTCTGGTCTGGTGGGAGGCTTCGGCCGTGGCTAGTTACCACCCTACCGGCAAAGACGTGCCGCCGAGCGATTTAGCGTTCCGGTCCGATGCCGTGTAGAAACCGAAGGGGTATGGGTTTAATATAACTGCCAAGCCCCTAACAGGTTAGCCCGCTACCTTCTTAGACTGCATCATCACTCACCATCAGGTGAGATTGCAGTCAAGGGTTAGCTTGTAGTGGATAAAAAAAAATAAAGAGTTTAATTTAAAATATTTTTTAGGTTTAGCAGAGTACGCAGGAGCCCTGGCTTTAGTGATATTTTCTTCAGCGATGCCGCAAAGGATGGTAAGTGATTCGTGGCCGACGTGTGATTCCTATCTACTCGCATGAGCTGTTAAGCTCAACGCTTCTCATACGAATTGTTCAGGTATGTATTACCCCTTCCGGTGTCCGTGTCAGATGGACTTATGTGAGTAACATAAATCTATCTTGTTTTAACAATGTCTTAAGTCTAAGCAAAGGCAAAGTTCGCTCTACAGATCTCACCCTTAGAGACGCGCTAATGAGATTCTCTACTTGACAACCTCCCTGGTGCTGTGCTGAGCGCTGTGGTCTTATAAGTGGGAAGTGTAGGGTTCGATCCCCGGTAGGGACAGTTTGGGAGTTTATAAATTGTGTCTGGTTAGGTTTGGTGGTAAGCTCCGGCTGCTACCTGAGCAAATGTACCGGTACCGGAAACCGGTTAGGGGTATAGGCTCAATATATCAGCCGTACCCCTGCCGGGTTCACTCGCTGATTAGATGAGATTGCAGTCAAGGGCTAACTTGTGGTAGAATACAATCTAGTCTCATACTAATGCACATGCGAAAGTTTGGATGGATGGATGGATGTTTGTTACTCAATTTTGCCAGAACGGCTGAACGGATCTGGATGAAATTTGGCATTTGGCATAGAGATAGATTATAGTCTGGAATAACACATAGGCTACGTTATATAAAAATAGCATTGTTTTATATATATAAATATATATATATATATATATATATAATGTATTGCGCTTCCGATTAGCCCGTGAATTCACTAGGGGTCATGCCTGAAAACCAGCGCTGTAGTCGACTGGCTGCAGCATCAAGCTGAGGCAGCGCCTCGTTTAGCCAATAAATATAGGTTCTAAGTTTGTATAAGTGAGTGCCCGGGTCTCGTGGAACCAAGGTTGGCTTAAATCTTGGATGTCGCCTTGGTTCCATGAGAGCTGTGGCACTTCATGTATGTTTCACTTAGATGTATTTTTTTTTGTTGGCTAAATAAAGGATTATTTATTTATTTATTTATTTATATCCCGGAGTTTTAACCTCCATCCACGCGGACGTAAAACCTATATTAGATGAAACTTTCCAGTTTGATTACCTATGCTCACACTAAAATTGTCTATATTCACAGTTTTTAACAAAAATAGCCCCGAGGAGTGTAAGCCGTATGAAGCCAGCTACAGCGAAGGATGCCCGCCAGGTATAATATTTTCATGAAAAAGTTTTAAGACTATATTAATTCCGCCAGTGGATTTTAAAATACTATAATAATTGAATACCCTGCGTCTTACGGCATTAAATAGATTTTTTTTCGGTAGTATTGTTATATTGCTAGGTTTGTGCATAGTTTTGTTTGAATCTGAAGATTATCAACAAAACCATAGCAGTTTTTTTTAAATTGAATAAATAATTATGTAAATAAACATAAATGACTAAAATGTATGAAGCCCAACGGCTTAGCCTTGCCATTCAACGAGGTAATAGCACCAGTGTTTTGGGCACCATGCCCATTAACGATCACTTGGACGGCGTGTATTTTTTGTAAATAGAATTAGTTTTTTTTTTAAATTTAGATTTAGATTTTAATTTATTTCTTAGTTTTAATTAAATTATATGTTAAATACAGAAATATAACATTACATATTAATGTAGATTTTAATGTACCTATTTCATAGTTTTAATTTGAATAAAGATGGAATACATTAAAAAAAAATGTACGAATGAAACAATTTTATTTTCAGCGGATTGGTGTATTGGATGTACCGTTTGTGATTGTAATGCTAATGGAAGATGGGATTGTCACGTGTTAAGTTTCTGTGATGATAGTGAGTAAGCCATTGCTAAACGACTCTTTTAACATTTGGACAAAAAAAAATTGTGAGATATTCCACTGCGGTTAATTGCCTCATCTGGTGACAGAAGGGCTGACTCATTTTTAGCGCCAAGGATCAGCCTGGCTATCCAACGCGAAAATGCAGACAGCATTTTTGCCACCGTTTAACGCGGGCATGATTAATATAGCAATTAGGTTAGGCTAGCTAGCTTTAAGTTCTATTGTATTGTTTTCATTAAATGTTTACATTTGGAAAATTATAAAATGAAGTTCTTTTTGTAATACGCATTTTTATATTATAAAGAAACCTTTCCATCTTTGCAGAAAAAGGAAAGAAGAAAATGAAAAAGAAAAGAGGGAAGGTTGCAAAACGTCAAGCAAATAAGACGCCTCCTGTTACTACGACTACAAAGAAGTCGACACCTAAGAAAACGCAGAAACCAAATAAAATTAATCCACCAAAAAAGTCGAATAAAAAACCAGTAAAGAGAAACCAAGGTAGACCTAACAAAATGTCGGCTAAGCCAATAAGTAAACCAAATAAAAGTAAACCTCAGAAAGTAATTCCAGGAAAAAAAAGAAACACGCCATCTAATAAGAATAAATCAACACCAAAAAGTAAAGAACAGCCTAACAAAAAAATAGTCCGACGTTCTAAGAAACCACTAGGTGCACAAATTGTAGAAGGAAATATTAAAACATTAAACGGACATGAGGACATCGTGAAGAATATTACTCATGTTATTTTCAAAAAAGTTATGGATTCTGTTGAGAAAATTATTCGTGACAGCCAGAAAAATATAACGCATGCAGTCCAGCAAAAAAATATACAAAAAAGATCAATGCCTAAACAGAATAAACCAAAGCCAAATTTCAAGGCTGTAAAAAAGGGGTCAAACATCAAAGGTGGCAGGGGAAACAAGGGCAGAAGGAGTAAAAGAGAGATACCTGCTATAATTTCTTCCAAATTTTATTCACAAGAAGGTAGGTTTCTATTTTAATAAAGGTTAAATTCAGCCTACATGGATTAAGATTAAAAATCGTATCGGTATTTAAAAATCTCGTAGAAGTTCTTCGATTAATCGGGAATAGAAAATCTATACCCATCTCTGCGATGCAAAATACCATTTCATCTATATCACTTTAACGGATGGGCCAAGAAAAGGCAGACTGATAAATTTTCACATTTTTAATAACAAAAAAGATTTTGCTCAATCTCTGTACTTAAGTAAGTTTTTAAAATTTTCTCTTTCCAGGCAATTTAATTAACGCAACAGATAATGTGACTGCGAAATTATCCGTATTCAACAATTTGGAAAATGATATAATTTTCATGACTCCAAAAGATAAAATTTCCACTAAACCTAATTATTTTAAATATACTGTTGATTTAGAGATGATCAACGTAACTCATAGTAAAAAATTAAATTCAAGCCATGTAGAACGTTTCTTAATTCCTAATGCAGTAAAAAATGCATCCAGCAAAGCCACATCAAATGCTGTAAGTTTAAAAATTAACGCTTCTGAGAAAAAAGAACATGGTTTAAAAGCAAATAAACTAAACATCAACCCAAAGCTTCAAACCAAAGCTTATTTCAAAAAATTTCATTTCATGAATATAAGCAACTTACAAATTATAAATCATGCCATTAATGAGAACATTACAAATAATTACGATAGTAATTTTACTTCAAAAGTTAATGTTACATGTGGAAAAATATGCAAACTCAGAAAAATCTTTAAAAAGTTCATTGGATCTGGTAACACGAATACAACAATGTCCACTAAAAATAAAATTAAGAAATTCAGTATCTTGAAATACTTAAAAAGGGTTTTTAGAAAAGTTTTTATAAAAAGAAAAGTAAAATATAATAGTACAATGAAAAATGTAAAGCGATCCAACCGAAAATACAGTTTTATTAGAACAATCTGCCAAAATTTTGGATCTTGTAACGTAGACATTAAAAACAAAAAAATTGCATACAAAATTGATCAGCTAAGAGCAGAGAGTAATAACATAATGCAATCTGTAAGAAGTATCAAAGGTCTTTTAAAATTACTCGATATAGATCGTAAAAAAACCAAACAAAATTCGATAGGTATTAATGGATCGCTTTCGAATGACGATATTGAAAAATTAAATGCAATAATTAAAGATAATTACGAGGAATATAACTTAGATAATTTAACGGAGACACAGAGGGTCCAAATTTCTTATATCAAGCAAAATACGAAAGTGTTCATGCAATCAATGGAAAATTTTGCAGAAATTCTTAACGATATTGTACAAATATTAACAAATCGTAAAACTCACTGTACGAAGTTTTCAAATCACCTTTATCGAAATCCTGAAAAACAAGCTATAACCAAGGTTAATAAAACAAATACAGTTGTAGAAAAGCTAGACAACATTAAGAAACTTCTAATCAATTATAATTTAGTCCGAAATAAATTCATGAAACGAATGTATGATGTAATAAAAACATTAGGACCTGAGACCAATCAGACAACAAACAAAATCAAGGTGAGTAAAGAAAATAAGACCAATAATAACACTATTGCGATAGAAATATACACGCAAAATATAATTGAAAATCTCAGGAAGTTGAAGAATCTCGCACGAAAATTGAGTTTTAAGAACCGAAGAAAAAGGGAAGCTATGGATGATACTGATGTTGTAGAATACCTTTTAATATTAATGGAATATTTGCTGAAACAACAAAAGCAATTAAAAACATCTCCAGGTATATTTCATATTTAACAAGTCATTTTGCTAGAATTATTTTTAAGTCTTCAACTGATAGCTTTTTGATGTGCCTTTAGGTTGTTTAATATTATGCAATTTATTTCAACTTTATTTCAGCAAGTGATGGCATTGACTTATTGATAGAAGCGATCAAAAGTGCGCCTGATATAAAAACTACTCGAAAAAAAGTACTTGAATATATTCCCGCTACCATGAAAATAGACACTGCAGTAGCTGCTTCAAAACTCGTAAATGCTTATAAAATTGTAGATGAAACGAATGTCACATCAAATTTTGCTGTCCCGAAATTCAAAACATTTGAAGCTATCGACGATGATGACGAAAGCCGTGATTATTATCAGTATAATAAAAAGTTTCACAAAAAGAATAATTTAAAGAAAGGAAAGTTGGCAACAGAAGACATAACCACTCCTTCCTTCCTTCTTCTTAGTCCTTTGACCACTCTAAGTTCTTATGTTAATCTAGCAGATGATGAAAAATCCAACACTATGTTGGATAAAACGGACCTAAAGCAAAAATACAGTAATAAAAGATTTGAAATATTTATTGATGACACAGATGACGATGACGGATTTGTTTTGACTACGACCAAACCAGATAAGAGTACTGAAAAGGAATCTGTAACAAACAGATATTATGGACCAATCAAACCATCGGCTTTTAACAACCTCAGAGGTGAGCAGTCAATTTACAAAGATTCTAATGATACGCATTCAAGCCAACACAATAGAATAAAGTTAGATTGGATAGAAGAAAGTTACACCCAAGAAGATGAACGTAAAGAACTGCCCAGATTCATAGAGACTACTACACAAAAGCTATCACCAACTCACACCATACTCATTCAAGAATTTGCCACAAGAACTGCAAGTAAAAATGTAAACAAACTACGTAAGTATGACGATCCTATAAGTAGTATCTCTAGAGAAACAGAAGATGAAGATAGTAAAACTAAACATTTGAATGCAGAATATGTTATGTATAAGAAACAAATGAATTTGCTAAATTCCTTGGACTATGGTACGGAAAAAATAGAAAATGAAGCAGACTCGACGGAAGAAAAATCTAATGTGGAACAGTTTCCTTCGTATTTTGTATGAATCGTTTATGTTACTTGAGTGAGAACAGAAACCGTCAAAAAGTATCACAGTATCGAGTTATTTATTGACCGGCTAGCTTTGCTTATATCGTGTGTTATAGGCGGTACGTTTGTGATATTTACTAGTTAGTTTCTAAATAATATAATGAGTATTTTAGAACTTTACGAAAACCATGCCTACATGTATTTAGTTTTAGGTGATTTGTACATAGATTTATTTATTTGCGTTTATTTCGTGAATGAAGTTTGTTGCACCAATCTTTGGATCAATTCTTATTTCTAAGCCCTGGAATTATTCTAGCTTGAACTCAGAGAAAAAAGAGGTACAGTACTCCGCAAGGTGCAAAACATCGCCGAATAAAAATGACTATATTTAAACTATGATGAATGATCAATGGATTGATATTTGTTAATCAATCACGTCAGAGCGGCAAATCGGATCTCAATGAATGAATTTGGCACACAGATAGATGATAGTTTGGAATAATACATAGGCTACTTTATATCCCGTGAAATTTCTCGCGGGAAAAAAAATTCACAGATTTCGCAGTCTCCGCAAGAATCTGAGTATTGAAAATGAATACAAAAATTTACGATTTTTTTAAAATTTTATTTTGAATAACACATAGTTGAATAATAAGAAATTTTTATTGACATTTAGCTCCCTAAAGTTACACAACTTCATACAAGGCATCTTTTAACACCATTACCATAACGATCGGTGAGCGTATATTTACGTTTGCGTGTTCAATAGAAGGAAGTACTTCCTCGAAACCCGCACGGGTTTGTTACGCAAACTTCCATTCATACTCGTGCTCAATTCGAGGCACGAGTCCTCCAATGTGTTTGTTTGATGTGAGGTGTTTGATGAATAGGCAAGAAACCCAAAAATTTTAATTTTTATAGGTTATAACCTTATAACGATTTACAAAAATGTAGATGTAAAATGGATGGGCTACGCCAGAAGACTCGTTTCGTCGCCCCTTCATTCAGCTTCACCTAGTCGACCTTCGTTTCGTTTAGCCCGTGCGCGATTGGAGGACGAGTTCCTTAATTGAACACGAGTTTCAATAGAGATTTAGCACATCAAACCCGTGCGGGATTCGAGGCAATGCTGCCTTCTATTGAACACGCAAAAAGAAATACGCGATTGGTCAATAATCACTCCAGCTTTTGTTGATTCTTAAAGAAGTTAAAATCTCTTCTACATAATTTTTCAAAATTTCAACTCAAATGCACTTCTTGCCTGCATTCGCATCTTGTAACACCATTATCATGATCCGTTGAACACCGACCCATGAAATACCCGTTTTTCTACAATTCCAAATCTAAAGGGACCACCGGACTACACGTCACAATTATTAACCGATTTTCAAAATTTTTCGCCATTTTTTAGCTACACTAATACTCTAGGACGCTTTTATCATTTATTCTTAAGTATGTTTTTTTTTCAAAATATTTACAATTTAGTAAACAAACACCCCCCCAAAAAACCCGTTTTTTACATTTTTCAAAATTCCAAAAAGTTACCAGCCGATTTTCAAAATTCAATCGCACACACATGTCTCGATAAATTGGAACTATTTTTATCTCGATCCTCCTAAAATCCTCGGAGCTAGGGCCAAAAATACGTCTAAGGCGATTAGCATCTGGTAACCATTTTCAATGGTAAAACCTCAATCCACGCAGACCTAGTCGCGGGCATCAGCTAGCATGTGAATATTTTGTAGTTCTAATAATATTACATGCATACGTGTCAAATTGATCTCCTTTTTAGTTCAAAAGGTACAAAGGATAAGTAGTTATTATACTTATTAAACAATCGTGCTGGACATCCGGGCGCGGCGCAACATCGGAAGCGGCGATATCATCTGACTGGTCGCTCAACAATTATAACTGTTTTGCAATGCACCGACGAGGATTATCCGGTGGCTGTATGCAGGAAACGCTTTGAATAATTACTAGCATATTTTATGAGTTCAATTTCGATGTTAAGATTTAACCACTACTTGCCAAAGCAGAGTTTATTGAGCAACTAGATATTGATTAGTAATTTTCAAAACCCATTCTTGATGCCCATAAGGGTTGAGCTATTAAAAATCCTTTCTTAGCGGACGATAACGTCATAATAGCTGTGTATGCCAAACACTGTCAAGTAATTTGAGCTGTGCATTGGTAGATCAGATAATCACCTATTCCATAACATTTTTATTATAATAGTTTTATATTAGATTTATAAAAAAATTCGATGTCAAGATTCTTCTTCTTCCAGGCACGAGGTTCTTGTAAAACTCAGATGCTTTTGTGTCTTTCTCACCACCCACAGACAGTGTTGCAAGTAAATGCCATACCTCTAACAGTTTAGCCCAACCAAGTGAGATGCAGTCAAGGGCTAACTTGTTGTGGAGTCAATTTCCCTATTTAAAGGAAACAATTTAAAAATCATCGCTGTTATTTATAAGGCATGGTCGTCGTGAAGTGCAAGTCTATCTTGTAATTAAAAATCGTTGAGCTCTAGGTTCACAGACAAAGTATGATCGCTTATGAAATGTTCCGCGCGGCCACGCTCCAGCTTCCGCCAAGCGTTGCGTCATACAATTAGCATGTCTTCGGGTAGCGGCTTACACCCAAACGTAGGTGTTGTAGATGCATTGCTATGCTGTGAAAACGTTAACAGGTGGATACATTGTTATTTGTCTACTGACTGATGCCCGTGACTTCGTCCGCGTGGATTAAGTTTTTGTGTTCCCGCGGGGACTCCTTAATTTTCCGGGATAAAAGTAGCCTACTACACGTTAACTACACGTAACTACAAGTTAAACCTTGACTACGATTTTACCTGATGGTAAGTGATGATGCAGTCTAATATGGTAGTGGGCTAACCTGTTAGGGGTATAGCAGTTACATTAAACCCATACCCCTAATCGGTTTCTACACGGCATCGTACCGGAACGCTTAATCGCTGGGCGGCACGTCTCTGCCGGTAGGGTGGTAACTAGCCGCGCCCCACCAGGCCATACTAGAGTAATTTCAGGAATTATAAATTCGTAAATTGACTCTGCCAGGGATCGAACCAGGGACCTTCCACGTTAAGACAACAGCGCTCAACACTGCGCCAGGGCGGTCTAATTATAAAATTCAAGCCATCTTAACAGTAGAAGCCGTCATTGCATCCCCGCCAGGCGCCGTCTGACCTTCCACAAGCCAAGTTTAAACATTTCACTTCACTTGGTACCAAAACCCCAGAGGCTGTGTGCGACTGTTCGCGATTTTATAAAAAAAAAAATTATAAACGCGCGAATATCCTGATAAAACGAGTTCACATGTTACTACAAAGTTTTATGTAAAAAAAATTACGTAACTTTTGAATCGAAAGTGATTTCAGTGATTCATTGGTGTCAAAGTGTTGTGATAAGAGTGGAACTGGAGGGCTTTTGTTTTAGGTATGTTTACATTAAGTTCTTCTTAAATCAAATCAACTAAATAAACAAGGGCTTAGGAATAGTCCAGTAAATCTACCACTGGTTCGGAATTCCATTCCTACCGAGAAGAACCAGCAAGAAACTAGGTGGTTGCTCTTTTGAAAAAAAAATATTTAAAATTACATGAAGTAACCGTAATCCTAAGCATTGCTGGAGCAAATCAAATCCATGCTCTTTTATCATTTATATAATCTTTAATTAACAGCTTTTTTCAGGAGCATACTTATAATGACTTACTCAATAACAACGAGTAACTCTGTTATTTACAAGGATATGTAAAACCAAATCACCCGCTTTGGTAATTGAACCCTTCCTCTTCATCCTCCTTCATCACCTCTGACAGTACAGGGTTCGTCTAAACGCTATTACAATTGTGAATTGTGCTGTTTTTTTAAATCCACTACAAGTTAGCCCTTGACTAAGGATCTCACCTGGTGATGGTCAATTTGGGAATTTATAATTTCTGAATTTTCTTTGGTCTGGCCCGGCGTTACCGGCAAAGACTGCCGCAAAGCGATTAAGCGTTCCGGTACGATGTCGTGTAGAAACCGAATAGGGGTATGGGTTTAATATAACTGCCATGCCCCTAACAGGTTAGCCCGCTACCATCTTAGACTGCATCGTCACTTACCATCAGGTGAGATCGCAGTCAAGGGCTAACTTGTAGTGGATAAAAAAATAATGACAGTTTAAAACCTACCCCTAATCGGTTTCTTACACGGTATATTCTAAATCGCTTGGCGATACTTCGATGTTGCCAGGGATCCAACACGGAATCTCGCACTTAAATACATTAGCATTCACGACCGTGTGTTATGGTGTGAATTAGGTTTGGTGACATTCATAATATAAAATTAGGATTTTTTAATAAAATAAACAATTTGGTACTAATAAGATTTGTGATCGTTGATGTCTTTTATATGAATGATTACAAATTCGGGAATTTTGACACAGAAAACACACCAGTATGGCTAGCATGCGCACGTAGAGATATGTTTCTCTAATTTTGTCGCTCTCTTTTCTCTGTCTATCAATATGGATCAGAAAGAGAAAAGAGAGCGACAAAAGTAGAGAGATATATCTCTACGCGCGCATCCTAGCCCTGCAGGTATCACAGAATCTACTGCAGGATATGGAAAAACGTCAGCCAGACGACACACGTTTTGTCCTGTCGTGCAGGACTGTGCAGGTTCATATAAAAGTTCACATTCCGATGTTACATCCTGTCCTGTAGTAAGTTTTCGCCCGAGTTAAGTGTTTTTACTATATTGGTATTAAATATTTTCAAAAAAGAGAATTAAAAAAAAAATCTTTATATTTAATTTGACAATTGCTCAATAAAGTAAATAACGTTTTGTAAAAAACTATTTGAATAAAATCTTTTGATTTGAAAAGATAGTGAGCAATAAACAAAATCCATTTTTGAAAAAGTTTTGAAACACATATGGCGAAAGCTTTAACATGATTTCATAGAAACTATTTTGTAATATGTACACTTTATGGCAAACTCTGTCCGCAACCAAATATACCTCTGATGGGCATCTGCAGCCATTATGTTTAATCGCTGCGATTTTTTACACGTAACTACACAAGAACAAATACCTATTATTTTAATTTCAGGTTAAAGAATTTATTTTCTCAAAAAGAATTGTACAATTCACTTACCGAGTAAACACTGTTTTATAATATAATTAGATATTTCGGCAATCACAACAATTTCACTTTATAGTATTACATAATTATTTTCTAGTTCAACCCTCATAAGTTCATTGTCGGAGCGGCTGAAGAATGCGAGATCGTTGCCACAGTGTAGTTTATATCAGTAGGTTAGTTTAATTTATGAATAATATAATAATTTCTTTCATAAATAAAGTAGATAAATATTTTATATAGACATAAAAAGATGTGATCTACGATATTATAAGAATCTTCCATTATTATTTACTAGATGACGCCCGCGACTTGGTTTGCGTTGATTAAGTTTTGTGATTCCCGCGGGAACTCTTTAAAAAGTAGCCTATGTCCCTGCCCGGGATACAACCTGTCCCTGTACCAAATTTTATCAAAACCGTTTCGTTCAAACGGCTTTGAATCCTTTTCAGGGCCGTGAAAACAGACACACTTTCGCATAAATAATATTAGTATGGATTATAAGTATTGGATTCGTTTGATAAATAACGTACGAGTACACCCTTGAATTTTTCACACTGGCATAATCCTTTGTTGCATGGTTGCCTGGTAGAGATCGCTTCAAAGCGATAAAGCCGCCAATTGTACTATTGCTTAATTTTATTGTTTACTAGCTGATGCCCGCGACTTCGTCCGCGTGGTTTAAGTTTTTCGATTCCCGCGGGAACTCCTTAATTTTCCGGGATAAAAAGTAGCCTATGTCACTCTCCAGGTCCTTAACTATACTCGTGCCAAAAATCAAGCCAAGATCCGTTGCTCCGTTGCGGCGTGATTGAAGGACAAACTAACAGACCAACAAACAAACACACTTTCGCATTTATAATATTAGTATCTATGATATGTGTTTCTTTAATTGGTATACAATAAATAATATTTCATTCATTCATTCATTCATACCACCCAAACGTAGTATTTAAGCATATATAACGCACTTAAATTTGAATTGGATTCTCATAATATTTAATAGTAAAATGTTAATCTATATTTCGACTATTTTTGGCAATTAACATTACTTGTGTCAGTAATTTTTTTTATAATTAAATATCTCAATAGAGCGGCAAACAAGAACCAATTACAATATCAATGCTGTTACGACATCGCGGGTCAGCACACTTTGCTGCGGCGTCGAAAACATACGGGCGGATTTTATATCAAGGAATAACAACACAGTCAGAAACAACCCGGCTGAGTTCGTTGTGGGCTCTTCTCAGACCAGGGTGTATTTGGAACCCTCGTAGCTTTAGTTTTAAGGTACCATATCACGTCTTATACTTATTTTATTATTGGCGTTCAAAAAGTGTACAGTTTACCAATTTAGAACAAAGATATTTTGTTTGATTGAGTCAAGTAGGTTTAGATTTCTGATTTCAGAATTAATTCCATTTTAGTAGTACCAATCAACGCTTTAGCTTTTTACTTTTTAAATAGCTTCAATGGCCTTTATTCTTAATTTAATTTAATTTAATAATACAAAAGCAAAAATCAATATAGATAAATTATCTCCACCTACATCAGCCTAATAAATTGAATATTCAGAATATTTACAGATCAGGCAGAATATTATATATTATTATATTTGAGCGATTTAATGATTCGTTTCGTATATAGAATGAGTGCAACCTCACTAGGTTAAATATACTTAATGCCGCACTCAAAGCCGCTTTATCATTACTATAGTAATTAATTATATAAGCATATATATGCTTATCTAAAATAAGTTCCTTAAACTCCTTAGTATAGATTTCGATACAAAATCTCCAAATAAAATTAATTTATTTGTCTGAATATGTGTTACAATGATGCTTACAGTATGAAAAGGCTTAAATAAAGCTTAAATAAAAAAAAGGCTAAAGGCTCCAAATTGATGCAGTTAAATATTTAAATAACATAGGTCGTACAATTACGATTTAGTAATACATATACGAGTACCTCATCGAAATACTAAGAAGTTCTTAAAATAATGGTAAAAAGCGACTTGGCAGTTATACACTTAGCAATTCATTTAATCAACTTAGTTTACAATTAACTCAAAAGTAAAAAAAACATAATATCTTTTCAAGTGCAATAACTTTAACGCTGCGTTTACATCCGCGATATCGTCCCGTGTTTCAAGCCTTCGCTCGTGCAACAAGCAACCTTCCGTTTGATACACTTTTACTTTTTATCCTATTATTGTCTCTCAGTTAGTAAAGGCATAGAATAAGAAACAAACTATTAACAGTTATCAAAATAAGTTATATATTTAGTAAGGTTATAGTACCTACCCCTAATAAAGGTTTTACTAGTACCGAGTGCCTTCGGGTACCTACTAAAGCAGAAAGTTCTTTATGCATATTTACTTACGGAGTTTAACATGTAAAAAACAAAGTACTATACTTTGCTCAAAAAAGATAGTAATTACATCATCAAGTATCGCCTGCGGAAAATCTATGATATTAATATGATAATGTTTGAAAAAAATCCATCCTTATTCCTTGTTTAGATTAGTTAAGGGAATATCTGTGCATAATTTCAGCTTTCTGTAGGCTGTGCTGGATTTGAAGTCAGTCAAAGACATAGAAATATAATTAGTTCCTATCTAATAATGTTATACCTGGCAATATTAAATACACGTATACAAATTAAAACACTATACAATACAAATAATTGAATACACATACCTTGCCTTATTAAAGTCCGCCAACCCGCATTGAAGCGCATTGGTGGGTCTAAGCTCTAATTCCCTCTCTGTGTGGAGGCCTGTGCCCAGCAGTGGGACGTTAATGGGCTGTAGTGGATTGATAGATTACCCTGCTCGTGTGCAAAAAAGCATCTTCGAACGACGAATCATAACGGAAATCTCCTCGGGAGAAGAACCCTTTGAGTACACCCATTGGTAACTCTAGCTCAGTTAACTCTGTCACGATTAAAGATCTCAGTCAGGTAATTTCATAACACAATAACGAGTAGGTACCAATAAATGTCAAGGCAAGTTTGCTTACCGCTAGCGAGACTTAATCTTACGAAGTTGTGAAATATTCCGAGCTTTGTTCACAATAAGTTCGATGTCCACCAGCTGGTCAATATGACCAAACTTGACCTTATTGTATGTAAATATTTGTAACTAGCAGATGCCCGCGAATTTGTCCGAGTGAAATATGTTTTTTTAAATTATCACGGGAACACCTTAATTTTCTGGGATAAAAAGTAGCCTATGTCGCTCTCCGGTTCTCAACTATACCCATGCAAAAAATCACGTCGATCCGTTGCTCTGTTGCGTCGTGATTGAAGGACAAACCAACAAACTAATAAACCAATAAACCAATAAACAAACACACTTTCGCATTCATAATATTAGTATAGTAATTATAGTAAACCAGCTGACCCGGCTTCGCCCGGTGCTATTATACGTACCTAACATATTATCTAAAAAAAAAAAAACTAGATATGAACAGTCCCGGTCTCTGTTCTTAATTTCATCTAAATCGGTTGAACAGATGGGCAGTTAAAGCGTACCAGACAGACATACGGAGACGCTTTCGTATATTAGTATGAATTGAGTGGTTAAATTCAAACTGTCTTGAGCATGATATTTGTCTTGTCTTGACTCTTTTTGTCACCAGTTCGGGAAGAAGATTCTACTGAGACGAGTCAGCAAGAATCTTGATAATAGGGTATTCAGTCTGTCTTACTATCCTATCCTATAATACCTATAATATTATAAATGTGAAAGTTTGACTGTTTGCAAATTCGGATGTTAATGACTGAGTCGATTTGGCTGTCATTTGAAATATTAAGATAGCATATACCCTGAATAATAGATCTAGGCTACTTTGAACCTGGAAAATTAAAGAGTTCCCCGGGAATCAAAAAACCTTAATCCACGCGTACGAAGTCGCGGGCATCATGCAAATAAACGAACCTCCATAGTTTAGATAATTTAATTTAAATATTATGGACTGACTGCAACGACCTCTACTCAATATCAAATCAAATCAAATCAAATGTTTTTTATTCAAATAAACTTTTACAAGTACTTTTGAATCGTCAGGTGAATCTACCACTGGTTCGGAAGTCTACTTGAATAAAAAATATTTGATGTTGATTTTTTTTTAAATTTTGAAGCATGGGGAGAGGCCCAGCACGTTGCGACAAATATTATTATTTTTATGAGTTTGCACGGAGCCGAGTCGCGCAGTGCATCTCCGTGCCGCGTCGCTTAAGTTGACCAGCTCCATACAACCTCATACAGAGAATACTTGTCGCTACGAGCCGCGCCGCGCCGCCTATCTGCACTGGGGCTAGACATTTGTGTTTCCATGGCTGGACCACATTTTCTCTGGCCTCGTTACGTCAGATTTTCTAACATTTTTTTGTTAGTGAACAACAAATTTGTCGATCGACCTTCGATGGCCGTCACCCATTGGTTTCTGTGTACATTTTAATCTATTCTTAGAATGATTTTATTTACTCCCATTTATGAGTAAGTATACTGACTTCTACAAAGTTATTCCTTAAACATCATACTAATATTTTAAATACGAAAGTTTCAAGGGTTTGTCCTTCAATCACGCCGCAACGGAGCAAAGGTTTGACGTGATTTTTAGCATGGCTATATTGTATTTATTTTATTTTATTTTATTTTATTGAAAAGGTACACAAGACAGGTTCCAACGAAAACATCAACAAAATAAAAGAAATTCAGAACTGGATCCAAGTAACAACTCAAAGTAGCTATAAAAACATAACATTAGCTAAATAAAAGGTATAGTTGAGGACCTAGACAGTGACATAGGCTACTTTTACCCCGGAAAATTAAGGAGTTCTCGTGGGAATTAAAAAAATTAAACTACGCGTACGAAGTCGCGGGCATCAGCTAATGTTTAACATAAATAATAAACAAAAATATTACACAAACCATTAGAATGATTATTATTATATTAATAATTACTTATCCATACAAATAATATGATAAATGCAAAAGTGTGTTTATCAGTTTGTTACCTTTTCGTATCATCATTGCTTTACATCGTCCATTTTGCTTATAAGCAATGAATGAAAACATCGCGAGGACAAGTTCTTCATAATGTCTTCAAAAGCGTGTATTTTATACTTAGGTTACAATTGTTGTGTAAACCAATATATGTGCTCTGTGGTAAACTACATAGTGTCTATGATCATCTGTAATGTCTAGGATAACTCTATTGTCTATGTCTCTTTTCCTGAAATAAAGAAATTCAACATGGTGTCAGAAGTCGTAATTCAGTCAAAAATTATAAAATTAAATTAGATAAATTGGTCGAAAGTCATAAAAAAGTATTTTATAATAGCAATTTCAATACAATATATCGTCTCATTAATAAAAAATCTCGAAATTTACAATGTCTAATTCGGACAAAACACGTGTCGCGTCGGCGAGCGTCAGTGAAACGTGGTCGGCACACCCGAGTCATATTAATTTCAACAATTTACCGGCACCAAAGTTCTCCAAAGCCGATAGTCAAAGCAACGCGACAGAGTGGAAAAAGTGGTGGCAAAGCTTCCAGATGTTTTTGTTAGCTACCAACTTAGAGGCTGCACCGGAAAAGCGAAAGATCGCCATTTTACTCCACACGGTCGGCGAAAAGGGAGTCGAAATTTATAATTCATTCAATGTAGAATTGGAGAAAACCACATTAGACGAGATTAAGGTCAAATTCGACAACTATTTTGAACCCCAGAAAAGCATAACCATGGTGCGTCACACATTCTTCACAAGGTTCCAGAAACAGGAAGAGTCCATCGATAGTTTCATCACAGACCTTCAAAACCTATCTAATAAGTGCGAGTTTGGGCAACTAAAAGATTCTTTAATAAGAGATATTTTCATTGCAAACATGAATTCAAAATTAATCAATGTTAGACAGAGGCTGCTTCAAGAAAACAACCCTACTTTGGAGAAAACAATTTCACTTGCTAAAACTGTAATTATAGCCCAAGAAAATGCACAAAAAATAGACAACTCACAAAATTCTGATACAGTCATGTACATTCAAAGGTCTAGGTCAAGATCCCGAGGTTCAAAAACTACAAATATGTCTCATGGTTCCAGTAGTACCAGTCAAGTCAAGTCGTCGAGACAGCGCAGTCAGAGTCCATATAATCAGCGTAGTCCCAACAACAACTGTGGACGTTGTGGTCAGCGTCATCGATTCAAGTGTCCAGCCCAGGGAGTTAAGTGTAACACATGCAATCGATTGAACCATTTTTCAAAATTTTGTTTCTTCAATAAAAATAAAAATAATGTCAGAAATATAGAATCAACAGAAAATTATAATGAAAAACAAATGTGTAATGCGGAACAGTTTTTTATAGGGATGGTGCAAAACAGCAGTGACAACTATAAATCTTGGTATCTGAGTGTGTTTATAAACATGGTAGAAGTCAAGTGTATATTAGATTCTGGAGCAGATATAAACATTATGTCCTATAATACATTTAACAGGTTAAATTTAGCAAAATCATTAATTAAAAAGTCTCAAGCAAATGTGAAAAGTTTTGATGGGTCCTCAATAGAAATTCTAGGTCAATGTGATTTAATTTGTCATTTCAATGGGTGTCAAAAAAATATAACATTCATTATAGCTAACATCAGCTGTTCTACAGTCTTAGGGCTACCTACATGTGTTGAAATAGGTGTTTTACAAAGAGTCTTTGCAATCAACAGTAAAAATATGTCTCAAAGTCAAATATTGAAAGAATTTAATGATGTATTTCAGGGTCTTGGATGTCTACCACCTGTCTGTCACTTGAAGCTTCAAGAAAATGCAATACCATGTGTTGATCCTCCCAGAAAAGTTCCATTCGGATTATATACTCAATTAAAAGAAGAATTGGATCGCATGTCAGAGATGAACGTCATAGAAAAGGTCACATATCCAACAGAGTGGGTAAATTCTGTTGTAGTAACTGTCAAAAAGTCAGGTCAGTTAAGAATTTGTCTTGATCCTAGGAATCTTAATAAATACTTGATCAGGGAACATTATCCTCTTAAAAGTATAGATGAGATTAGGTCAATATTGAAAGGTGCTTCTTATTTTTCACATCTTGATGCTTTTTCTGGCTTTTGGATGTTAAAACTAGACAATGAGAGTTCAGATCTTTGTACATTCCAAACACCTTTTGGTCGTTATCGTTATTTAAGATTGCCTTATGGTATTAATGCTGCGTCAGAAATTTTCCATAGAGTAATGACAGATATCTTTGCTGATATTGAAGGAGTTTTAGTTTTTGTCGATGATATTTTAGTATATGGGGAAACACAAGAAATTCATAATGAAAGATTGTATAAAGTCATGCAAAGAGCAAGAGAAGTTAATTTAAAATTAAACAAAGATAAATGCAAATTTTCAGTCAAAGAAGTTTGTTTTCTAGGATATGTCTTTAGTAAGGAAGGTGCCAAAGTCGATCAGGAAAAAGTCAAAGCTATTATTAACATGCCAACACCAACTAATGTCAAAGAACTACAAAGAGTTTTAGGTATGATAAATTATTTAGGTCCTTTTATTCAGAACATGTCTGAAAAAACTCAAGTTTTGAGAAATCTTCTTAAAAAAGACTCTGTATGGGTCTGGGATGAAAATTGTGAAAAAAGTTTTCAATCATTAAAAAATGCAATAACAAATGCACCTGTCTTAGCACATTATAACCCAAACATACCCATAGTTTTATCAGTCGATTCATCTAAAAATGCATTAGGAGCAGTTCTTATGCAAAATAAACAACCGATAGCCTACAGTTCTAAAACTTTAACTACGACTCAGGAAAGGTATGCTCAGATAGAAAAAGAATTATTTGCAATTCAATTTGGTTGTGAGAAATTTCACCAATATGTTTATGGCAATAAGGTCACCGTTCACACAGATCACAAACCTTTAGTTTACTTATTCAAAAAACCTTTGCACGACGTACCAGCCCGTCTACAGAGAATGATGCTTGCTTTACAGGCCTATGATTTAAATGTTATCCATGTACCTGGCAAGGAAATGTACATATCAGATACATTGTCCAGGGCAGCGTTAAAAGAAACCTATATTCCAAACTATGAGTCTGATTTGTCATATCATGTAAATGCAGTATATTCTAATTTGGCTATAAGTGAACATTACAAAAATAAAATTTTAGAAGCTACTAAATCAGATAGTCAATTGCTAAAGTTAAAAAAGTATTGTCAAGATGGATGGCCTACAAGTAAAAGTCAAGTTGATCCTTTATTAAAACCATACTGGAATATTCAGGCTGAAATTCATGTCATTAATGATCTGTTATTCAAAAGTGATAGATTAATCATTCCAAAGTCAATGCAAGATGAAATGTTAAGAAAAGTTCATGAAGGTCATCAAGGTATCAATAAGTGCCTAAGTCTAGCTAGAAATATTATTTTTTGGCCAAATATGAGTGCAGACATAAAAAATTTAGTTGATCAATGTCTTATTTGCGCAAAATTTAAGCCTAACAATCAATCAGAACCATTGCAAAGCTACAATGTGAGTAAATTTCCATGGCAGCAAGTAGGTATTGATTTAATGCATTTTAATAACAAAACTTATTTAGTAGTCACTGATTATTATTCTAAATTTATTGAATTAGCAATGTTGGACAATAGACATACAGCTTCTAACATAATAATACAGCTGAAATCTATTTTTGCACGTCATGGCATTCCGGTCTCATTGGTCTCAGATGGAGGTCCGCCTTTTAATTCTGCGGAATTCAAATCGTTCTTACATAATTGGGACATTGAACATATACTTACTAGTCCTTATCACCCAAAATCTAACGGACAAGCTGAAAGTTCTGTTAAAATTATGAAAAATTTGTTAAAAAAAAGTTTAGAATCTAATACAGATCCTTACATGGCTTTGTTACAGTATAGAAACACACCTAAAGCTAATTTTCCATCTCCAGCTCAGCTATTAATGTCAAGGACTTTGAGAATGCATATACCAACCATTGATAAAAAACTTAAACCTAAAGTAGTCACCTTCAGTGAATATAAAAAAAGTTTTGAGAAAGACCGAGCACAGACAAAAAGTTATTATAATAGGAATAAAAAACCATTACCACTTCTACAACCTGGTGATCATGTTACATTCAAAAAGTCTCCTAATTCTGACTGGCTTCCAGCTGTTATAAAAGAGAGGTTAAAGTGTCAGAGGTCATATATAATAGAGGACAGTAAAGGTAATAGATACAGGAGGAATAGGGTACAAATAAGATTCACTTCTAATGAAAGCTGTCACAAGTTCGATTCCGATATGCAATCCAATGATTCTAAAAACCAAATTAACTTAAGGCAAGAGGAATCAAGCGAGGGTCAGGTGGAAGCAGACCAGGATTCATTTATGGATTCATGTGATAATGTTAAGGAATATTACAAATATGTAACTAAATCCGGAAGACAAGTAAATATACCTAAGAGAATTGATCTGTAATTTAGTAATTAAAACAAACTGTTAGCATGAAACTTATTTAATATTTTTTATAAATTATAATTACTTAAAATCTTATTGTATAGTCAACTCTGCATTAATTAAAGTAAAATGTCTACTATATTGTTATTGCAAGTTTGTAACTTATTTGAGATTCTGTTTAACTTAATAATGTAATGTCATACTCTTAATTAAACTCTTAACTACAGTGTAACTTGAAAGAGAATATATTTAAAAAGGGAGATGTTGTGTAAACCAATATATGTGCTCTGTGGTAAACTACATAGTGTCTATGATCATCTGTAATGTCTAGGATAACTCTATTGTCTATGTCTCTTTTCCTGAAATAAAGAAATTCAACAACAATAACCAATCAGCACTTGGTCAGCGTGGTGGACTATGGCCTTCTATATTATGCGAGGTGATGTAGGCTCAGCAGCTGGCTGACGATGGGGTGATGATGATGATGATGACCTAAATAACAGAACTCTGTAACTGGGTGGGGACAAAGTGGAGAATGCCCGTTCCCGGGTTCGTTTCCCGGCAGGGTTAATTTGGAAATTTAAAATATTTCAAATATTATTTCTGAATTTCCTGTCTGATCTGGCTTCAGCTGTGGCTAGTTACTATCCCTTTCGGCAAAGACGTACCGCCAAGCGATTTAGCGTTTCGGTACGATGCCTTGTAGAAACCGGTAGAGGTATGGGCTTAAGATAACTGCCGTACCCCTAACAAGTTAGTCCGCTACCATCTTAGACTGCATCATCACTTATCATCAGGTGAGACCGCAGTCAAGGGCTAACTTGTAGTGGAATAATAACAAAGTGTTTATATTATAATAACATGTTAGTAATATTTGCCTCAGTGTGAAGGTCCTCTGAAGCAATGTTTATTCGTATACCAAACAGTCTAGGTCAATATTGTCTCTACATTATATTTGAGAGACCGGCTCTGAGGAGGCTGTATCATTACATATAAATAAAGAAACGCTTGCCGATAACTACTTCAATATTTATTATTTCCGTGATTACCACCAGTGTTTGGTGTTTGCGTTTCACTTGTTGTTGATTTGTTTTGACACTTTTTAGGAAAGATAAGACCTTATTTGAGGGACAAGTGGCTAAAGCTTCGATAACACACATTAGTCGATTTCGTTACGTTGACCGAAGTTGGTAACTGACCGAACGAGTGACCGAAGTCCGAATAATTTGGCCTTTTCGTTTCCTCCTTACCTCTGTTTAGCCGTCAGTCCCGGTTCTATCATTGGATAGTATTCGTTACTAAATAGTAACATATATGAGTTGAAACAGTAGGTCCTTTTAGTAGAGTCGTGTGCGAAAGGATCAGGGAATTCCCACTACATTATTATCTCAAGAAACCCCCCCTCCCCCTTAATGGGATTAATGGAATGGGGTCATGATCCTCAGCAATGAGGATTGAGGATCCGCGACATCGTCCTCGTGGATGGAGGTTGGATTTTCCGGGATAAAAAGTAGCCTATGTGTTATTCCAGACTATAATCTATCTTTGTGCCTAATTTCATCTAGATCCGTTCAGCCGTTTCGGCGTGATTCAGTAACAAACATCCAACCATCCATCCATCCAAACTCTCGCATTCATAATAAGTCCTACCTATAGATTCGTCGGTTGTGGTATTTTCATGACTGGAACTAGGCTATAGGTAAGTTATTGGTACGAAGACATTAATTGAACTTTATCATGTTGTTTCACCATAGAACATTATGCGTTGATAGAACCTTAGCGTTTACCAATCGTGCTCATAAAGCCCTAGGCTGTACCTAGTATCGATGCAGGTTGCGTAACCATTATAAGCAACCGGCAAGTGAACGTTACGTAACCGAACCGTTCATATGGTGTTAAATTCCGGACAGCTTTTGATACCTGTTTATCGTTTTAAATAGGCCAAAAGTTTACTTTGTACTTACGTTTCTTATACCGACCTTTCTGATGCAGCGTCTTATACAAGTTTGGTCCCTGATTCAATCCCCGGCAGAGTCAATTTGGGAATTATTATTTCAGCATTTTTCTGGTCTGGTCTGATAGGTGGCTTCGACCTCCTATCAAACTAGAACTTTCCGGGGATTGAACCCGGAACCTCCCACTTACGACAGACCACTGCACGGCGTTTGTCAAAATACCACCACTACTACAAATTAAACAATGCTTTTTGCAGGAAAACTGAAATCAGCCGGCAACGAATCTCGCCTTGCTTTTTAATAAAGCGAGGGAATGGCTTGTTTTTGTATGGGGCCTGAAAAAATATATAGGGTTATAGTTATTGTGCTAAGCCATCGTATCTACGTCTTAACTTTGACGACTTAAAAACAATAACTTTTTTTCTTCCTGAGATAAAGTCCCATTACAATATTATAATGGCAACTTTATTGTCTACTACCATCTAGCCTATGGGCTAGTAAGTAATATTAATTTAGCTTACACTTCTACTTAAAATTAATTTCTATATCTTACTAGCTGACCCGGCGAACTTCGTACCGCCTTAGTATGCAAAATTAAATGTATATTTTTCAATATTTCTGAGAGATTTTCTTAATATTTTTTTCCGTAAGAACCTTCTCCTAATAATAACAAATACAACAAAAAAAAAATTAGTGAAATCGGTCCAGCCATTCACGCGTGATGCCGTGACCAAGGAAAACGGGTTTCATTTTTATATATATAGATTAACAGACCAATAACTTGCCTGAGTTTATTCTAATGTAATTAGTGTTCATTACGATTTTGTGACCTACTTAAGTAGCAAAAGAACAAATTCACTGACACAGCACTTCTTACACTAATTAGTTCGAACGGTTTCGTTCTTTACATTAACATAACATTGTAAGGCTTATTCTATCGCATGAGGTGACCTGTAAGGATAGAATTAAGTTGGGTGAAATAATTAATAAATAATAATAACATAACTTTCAAAATTGTTCAGTGACAGATTGTTAACGAAGGTAGAAGATTCTCCTATACCTTAAATTGTTACTCGTATAATAACATTCCCACGACCCAGTTTACGTGATCTTACGCACGAATGTTTCGCTAAGTATTCAAGAAACGCGTTTTAACAATTGAATTATACCTAGTACATTGTTTTGCTGGAATTTCGGATGTATAATACATATTAACATTTTCCATTTAAACCTTGTATATAACTCTGTTTTACCTATGTTCGTCTTATCTCAATACCTATCCAGATGCAGATATACAGACGGACAGACAGGTAGACATTTTCGCATATATAAATGAGATCATACTGTAAATGCGAAAGTGTGTTCGTTTGTTGGTTTGTCGAATCCTTCTCCTCCAATTGCGCCGCAAAAGAGCAACGGATAGACGTGATTTTTTGCATGGGTCTATTTGAGGACGGAGAGTGATATAGGACTTTTCATCCCGGAAAGTTAAGGAGTTCCCGTGGGAATCAAACAAAACTTATTTCACGCGTACGAAATCGCGAGCATTATGACATATTATATGCATTCTATATTATTTACAAAGTGTAACATTTTTCTGTTTATGAAAAGAGCAACTGTTAATTAACAGTACGGTATCTTAAAACTAAAGTTACGAGGGTTCCAAACGTGCCCTGGTCTGAGAAGAGTCCACAACAAACTCAGCCGGGCTTTTTTAAAATTATCACCATAGTATTAAACAGTAAGAACCCGAGCAGAACGGTAACAGATACGGTTTACGAAATTATGTGGTTCCTTAGAAGCCGGAAAATCGATACTGAAACCGAATATCTACTGTCTGTGTTAAGTTGCTTGATTGCGCAGTTTTTATTTGATACTTTATAAAATATTTTATACTAGCAGTTTTAAAAAGTAAGCCATACTTAATATTATAAATGCGAGAGTGTTTGTTTGTTCGTTTCAATAACGCCGCAACGAAGCAACGGATCTATAACGTGATTTTTGGCATAGGTATAGTTGAGGACCTGGAGAGTGACATAGGCTACTTTTTATCCCGGAAAATAAAGGAGTTCCCACGTTAACCGAAAAATCTTAAACCACGCGAGCATCAGCTAGTATCAAGTAATTTTCGGGATGGTAGATAAAAGTGTGGTGATAGCTTAGTGGTTTCGATGCCCGATTTTCTATTCGAGTAGTCATGGGGTTCGAGACGATCCTCGGACATGCACTTCTAAGTTAGCGGAGTTCTGGTGCGTCTTAAGACATGTTCTCAAAGGAGTTACAAGTCTGCCAATCCGCACTTGGCCAGCACGGTGGGCTAAGGCCCAACTATTTCACTAAAAAAACTACCTTAGTAAAGGCTTCAATAGTGAGCTGGCAATTCATTATATTTATTTTTTCAATTTAGTTACATTGCATAGGTACATAATTGACGTCCGAAACCTATAAAACATGATGGTGATAATCAATTACGGTATCTTAAGATTAAAGCTACGAGGGTTCCAAACGCGCCCTGGTCTGAGAAGGGCCCACTACAAACTCAGCTGGTTTTTTTTATTACCATCTCACACACATCGTATATTTATTAGAATGGGCTGAAGTGATCAAACAATTTTCGTGTACTCAACCAAACTTGAATACGTGAAATACTGTTAAGCCAACATTAATTGTCGCAGACAGAATATCATTAATTCAGCCAATCACATCGATTATGATTGAAGGAATGTTTGATGCAACTTGCAAGTTTTCCGTAATTGACCAGTTGCTCGAAGACCATCTGTTGGTATCATTCTCCAAATCCATTTTGCTCAAAGTAACATAATTACTTCTCCTTATTTGGAACATACACGTCCAGATACGACCTACTCGTAGTTTAGTAGCTAAGTATATATAGACGATGGCTGATATAGTTGCCTATAGTACTTAGCTGCATTGCCCCCTTCACTTCGCATTCCATTATTTCGTGGTCAACTAGTTTTTAAACTAATATTTAACTATTTCTAAGCATAAGTTAACATTTATCAGATTTGCCTTGTCTTTTTTAATGCGCATATTGGAAAATGGGTCAGCTTGTACTTTACAGACCTTTTAGCCTTCGTTCAAGGGCGTATTTACCCTAGGGCCAAGGGGGCCATGGCCCAGGGCGGCAGGCTGCGAGGGGCGGCCAAGCCGCCCTTCTTGGCCTTCTCTGGGCGCCTTTTATTGTCACGCTTAGCTACAATAAATATTATATTTTAATTGACATTTAAATTAAAAACCATTTTTGTACCAATGCTTTCAAAACGCGCGCTTTCAAATGCACACAAACAGCGCAGCGCATGCGCGAGGCGCCGCTGCGCGGGCGGCGGGCGCCTCGGGTGACGAGAGTCGTGAAGTGGCTCATTTAGTTTCAAATTAGCGCATCAAATTAACGAAATATTAAATACTAGATGATGACGCGTGGATTAAGATTTTTGATTCCCACGGGAACTCTTTAATTTTCCGGGATAAAAAGTAGCCTGTCCTTCCCCGGGATAACATCTACCCCTGTACCAAATTTCATTAAAATCGGGGGAAAAGACAGAATGTTTTATTCCCGCGGGAACTCTTTAATTTTCCGGGATAAAAAGTAGCCTATGTCCTTCCCCGGAATACCCCTCTACTAATAATCTACCCCTGTACCAAATTTCAGCAAAATCGGTTGAAGAGATGGGCCGGGAAAGCGTAGCAGACAGACAGACAGACAGAAAGACAAACACTTTCGCATTTATAATATTAGTATATATGGATATGATTTAATTTGTCTCGGTGAAAACAGAAAACGTATCTACCGGTGCTTAGTTTTAGTTTAATGATTAGGAACTTTGCGGTTTGTGGTTGAATTTAGGTACTGTTGTATGCGAATAGAAGAAAACTGAGCTTTTTCAATAAAAATAATGCCGAAGCATCAACTTCGAATTTGGCTAGTTTAGAAGTCACGACAGAGGCGGTAAGTTTCTTTAATAATTGAATTACGTATTTTTTTTTATTTTTAAAATAGTAGATTATACACCAAGGGGATAAAGCACTGTTTTATGTCACGGGCGCTACATTGAATCCTGAACGTAACGAAGGACTCCAAATATAACTCCCGAGCGCAGCGAGGGTGTTATAAGTTAATTCCCGACCAAAGGGTCGGGAATTAACTTATAACAATTTAGGGGAACAAGGGAGTTAAGATTGAGTCCTGAGTGCAGTGAGGGATTCAAGCGCCCAAGAAAAAAACTGCTTTATCCCGGTGGTGTATACTCTACTTTATACTTCTACCATAATTCGCCATAGTTTCATTCCTCGGCTGGTAAAAGTCAAGACTTTTACTTATTACTTGAGCTGATCATGAAGAAACTGGCCGTTATTCTTAAGCTTGGCGACTCTTCAAGCTATGTCGGTTGTGCATATTTACAGTATGGGGTTGGTCAACTAGTTGGGCGATCGATCGACTAGATTACGGCCCTAGGGCATAAAGACTGACTTTAGACCCGCAAAAGTATGATTAAAACAGTAGTAAAGGTATGGTAGAAGTATAAAATTATTTACGTTCCACTATAAGCGAAAAACGCTTAAACAGCTTAGCTGTCATGAATATAGAAGCTGAATTGACAAACGCCATCTGTTATGACAGCGTCATTGACGATTTTGTCAACCAACTTGTACATAGGAAAAAAATGTAAATATTTACCTATTATAGTGAATAAATGGTTAATTTTTTTTTCATTTATTATTTCACATCACATAGTAGGTTTTTTTTAAATGAATAGGGCGGCAAAGCTAACCGGCCCGGGGCGCCAAATCTTTAAATACGCCTCTGCCTTCGTTTACCTTAATATAGAGGCTCTTGTAGTACTAATCAAGTCTCCTGCATTGTGTATTGTCTCTAGTGAGGAATATTTCGTTTTACCACGTAGAAATATATATTGTATTGCTCTACGTAACAACTATTTATTATATTTGCAAGTTAGTTATGTGTTTTTTTTGCCACTACAAGTTATCCCTTGATTGCAATTTGACCTATTGGGAAGTGATAATGCAGTCTAAGTTGGTAGCGGGCTAACCCGTTAGGGGTATGGCAGATATATTATACCCATACTCCTGTTTCTAAACGCCATCGCTAAATCGCTTGGCGGTACATCTCTACCGGTAGGGTGATAGGTAAATAGTCCTTGGCCGAATCCTACCATCAGTCGAACAAGTCGATTAGAATTTAGAAATAAAAATATCAAGTTTGTACTGAGTATCACAATACCGGAGTTGTAATCTTGAAATACTACTATAACTTTCCAAAAAACTTAAATTGAACTAGGGTTGTCAAAATTAAAAACATGTTGCTTATAAATTTAAAATAATTTGCGAAGTGCCCTTCGAAGTACAAAAATAGAATTAAACTAAGTAAAACAGCATCTAATTTTTTGGGTTATTGAGAGTTTCGCCAATTTTGGTCTAGCGCAATATCTTTTGTTATCGTTGGTTGTTTTTCTTTATTTCCGTCTTTTAAGGAACTAAATAAACAAGTTATTTAAGAACTATACATTTTTGTTTCAAAATTTTTTGTCACTTGAATTGCTATTTTGAATATTGTGATAGAGTTTCACTCAACTAGAATGATAATTATGAAATAAGAATCGTGAATTCTAAATCGAAACAATTCTAAATTTAACTTGGGAGATACAGATTGCAGTCGGAGGTTGTAAGAAACAACAAAGACGAATTAGACTCCAAAAAACGCATTAATACCGTTGGTAATTAAATGTTTGCAGATGTGGGTAATCTACGAAGCAGAATAATTATCACGAAACAGTACAGTCTGCTAAGCATTGAGTTCAATGACAATACCTTTGTTTTGTATCTACGTTCAATTAACTTTTATTGTTTCAGATGGACGGATTAAGATGTACCACGGGGTGCGGCGGAAAATGAAGGTTGAATGCAGTGCCATATTAATTTTAAGTTTCGCCACATTAGTATTTTCAAAAGCGTTTGATATCAAACGAATTAATGATAATATTAGTGATGATATTGAAAATGACATTATAGATTTTGATGATGAGTATTCTGTAAAATATGATAAGAAATATGAAGTACTGCCGTGGAATTCAAACAACCTAAAGAAAGAATCCTATAGGTATAGTGTGATCAAAGATATAGTACAAAAGGAACAAAAAACTGAAGAACTCACAGCAGGAACAAATAAAGATGTAAATGTCACAAGTAGTGTACTCCCGATAGCTGAAGTTATCGAAAAGACAACGGAACTTAGCGTTATACCCTTAGAATTAATAAGTACAACAGAAAGTGTCTTAGGTAGTGCAGTTGAAAGTACAACAGGGATCGATTTAACAGTTATCCCTTTAAGTTCAAGTGAGAAAGCATTTGTCGCATTAGCTTTTAATCAGACAGTAACTTTACCAGTATCAACAGAATCATCTGATGATTATAATTTAAGTACAGGTTTTTATGAAATGACAACAAAATCAAATATTTTTTTGAATGAGACATCAACAGACAACATAGTTAGTGAAATATCGACAGAAAATTTAATAATTGAATCGACTACAGAGAATGTATCAAATGAAACAGTACAAATTACTAGTACAACTGTAAATGAACTATTTATAACAACCTCACACGATACTAGTAATTTTACTGAAATAGTAACTATACTTCCTGATACTAATAATACAACTGAATATGGCACTGAAGCTTTTCCTTCTACAACTACAAGTACTAAAAATGATGTTATTAACACAAATTCCAGCAAATCGAATGAAACAATAAATGTAGAGGACTATGACAGTACAGAAGTGAACGCAGAAGTTCCAATTTTTACAGAATTAGATACAGAAGACATTTCAGAGGTTCCAGAAGATTATTATGATTCTAAAGATGTGGTGTCGACTTCTGCACCTAAAACCGATGCTATATCCGTCATATTTGGATTTGCAGGCAGTGTGGTAGAAAGTGTAGTGGAAAGTGTAGCTGAAAGGGTAGTGCCTAAAGGAATTATTGATTTGTTCCGGCGAATGCAGAGACAAAACGAGGCTTTAGAAGCAGAGAAGCTGAGGAGTCGCGAGGAGAATGGGGGGTTAGGTAAAATCTTAATATATATACTACTAGCATTTTTAATTTAGGTTATTCATCTATGACCTAGTTGGTCTAGCGGTTAGCATGTTCGGCTGTGAGGTCCCGGGTCTAGCCAAAAAATATTGGGTTATCTTAACGAGAAATTCTCAGGACAAGTCCGGAGTCAGCGGTGGTTCACCCCGTGCCTCAGAGAGCACGTAAAGCCATCGATCATGCATCTGATCTCTCTCCGGTCGTGTCAGTTTTTCCGTCTCATCGGGCTATGGGAGTAAGGGAATAGGGAGTGCAACTGTGTTTGCGCACATTTGTTTTTATGTGCCGCCGTAGCCAAAATTTAGTTGGGAGGACATCATCATAGTTTTTTTTTTCTCGCAGGTCAATTCACCCGAGGCGTGATCAAGTCAATATCCTCAGGTCTGAGCAAGCCTCTCAGTCAGCTCATAGCCGGGGTCAGAGACATCGGCTCGTTGGACAGTGACCGCGGCTTCATCAGTAGCTTGGCCTCTGGTGTGACCAACGTTGCCAACTCGATGGTCGATGTCTTCAAGGATCGTGTGGAGGCAATTTATCCTGGTAAGTCAACATAACCCGAAAGATAAGCGTTTGTGAATTCCACTACAAGTTTTCGATCTCACCTGGTGGTAAGCGATGATAAGATGGTAGCGATCTGTCGGGTGTATATATTGAACCCATAAATTAGGATCCCTACCTATTTTCTAACTTCTAAAACTAAAAACTACCTAAATCGGTTTCTACCCGGCATCGTACGCTATACGGAACGCTTGGCGGCATGTCTTTGCCTGAAGGTTGGACAGCCACGGTCACAGCCTCCCACCAGGCCAGACCAAATTAAATGGCCACTGAAGGAGACGTGCTGTGCAGTAGAAATACAAAGAATAATAGAACCTTGAAGAACATAAATTTTGTAGGTTATGTTTGTTATTAATGAAGGTCGACAATTAACTGATACGTGCAACTCCCACGCACACTTCACTAAGCTTTTGCGTAATTTATACTGTACTAGCTGATGCCCGCAACTTCGTCCGCGTGGACCTAGTTTGGTTCCCGCGGGAACTCTTTAATTTTCCGGGATTAAGAGTAGCATATGTGCTATCCCAGACTATAACCTATCCCTGTGCCAAATTTCATTCCGATCCGTTTAGTCGTTCTGGCGTGATTGAGTAAGAAACATCCATCCATCCATTCATCCAAACTTTCTCATTTATAATAGTATAGATGCCATTCTGAATTAATAATAATTACAAAAATATTGTGTCAGCAATCTTAAAAGCTCTACGATGTTACAAAATGTTATTTTGGCCCGTAATAATAAATTATAATATTTAATTATATCAGTAAGAAATACTTTATTTTTTCATATTTCATGTTCATATTCATTTATTTAAGTGTTTCATTATTTTCAATACAGTAGTTAGTTACAAAAAGGTGTTACAATTAAAAAAGGAATTTTTGACAATGGAATCATCCCTATTGTACATATTGCAGGCACAATCTGGTGCGGCGACGGTCACTCCGCCCAGGCCCGCTCTGGAGACCTGGGGCTGTTTTTCTTCACCGACACCTGCTGCCGGCAGCACGACGCCTGCAAGCTGTACATCCCCGCCGGGGAAACCAAGTTCGGCCTCACCAACACCGGACTGTTCACGAGGTGGGGCAAACGGATAGGGTTTATTTGTTATCAACTTAGTGGGCTAGCCTACAGATGCACGGTGCGGCGCGGCACAAGACGGAAAATCTTTCTATGAGTTTGTGTGGAGCTGGGCCCACAGTAGTGCATCTACTACAATTATAACGACTAGGCAATATTATACTAAGAATATTTGTCTCTGCGTGCCGCGTCGCGTCGCGCCCCTGTAGTGGGGCTAGACCTGTAGACTTCGTGAGTGAAGACTATCTAACTTGTTTTACATTTGATGGACGATATTAATATTAAGCAACGGTCGGGAACACGTTATTGAACATTAAAATTTTTCTTTTCATTTTAAGATTCCTTCTGAAACTGATGATGATGACTGCAGAATTTCATTTAATATGGACAATTATAAATAAAAATTATGCTCGTTTTCACCATAAATAATTTTACTATCAATTTATCATTTTATTATAGACTAGCAGCTGCCCGCTACTTCGTCCGCGTGAAATAAGTTTTTTAAATTCCTATGGGAACTCCTTAATTTTTCGGGTTAAGGCGAGTCACCTCAGCTCAGCGGTGAAAACTGGTTTGCTAGATCAAATTTTTTCGGTGTTTACTATTAAATAACGGTCTTACAAAAAATATCCGATACACTTAAAGATATTGTCTAAAGAATGTGCTAATTTGATACACGATAGGATGTACTTTACTCGATCAAAAAAAATCTTGAAACAGGCTAAATTAAAAGTTTAAAACGAATTTTTTATTAATAAAATTTTCGACTTTGCTCATCATTTTATATGGATAAATTCCTCTTGAAGTATTAATGAGAACCTGCTAAAATTTATTTCAAACTGAAGTCCTATATCTATTTAATTCAAATTAATCCCAGAACTTGAACGTTGCCAAGCGGTTTCAGAATATACCGCGCTGCCCGCTTCCCCGCCAGTCTCTACGAGAAATGTACCGCGAGACGCGCGGGCGGCACCCCACACCTCACCTCCTAAAATCTTGCAGGTGACTCGCCTTAATAAATAGCCTACGACACTCACAAATAATGTGGCTTTCTATTGGTACAAGAATTTTCAAAATCGGTTCAGTAGATCCAGTGATTATCCCCTACAACGTCACAAACTTCACCTCTTTATAATATTAGTATGGATTATGGTGACCTTCTCGGTCCAGGAAATAGCATGTTCAAAAGCCGTTACTTATGCTTTTGTTTCGTCGTGCGCTTGCGCAATCGTGTTACGTGAATAATGAGCGGTGTCTTTCTTTTATGGTATCTTTCTCTCTGTGTCGTAACCCATATTGCTGAGGTTGAACCGACCAATCATGATCATGGGTTTTTAATAAAAATTAGATGAACTCTCCTCTCAGACCATACGTACTTCCGCATACATACAATGCAATTTTTATCAAAAATTAACGTATTATTTTTGCGTTTAGAATTATTCTTGCGATTCCATTAAATATCATTCAATTTCAATTTCAATTGTTGAACTTATGCTGAGTCGTTTGAAACAAGTTTTGAGATTGAACAAAATATTTAAACACACGGCTCCATTATGTTCTTGCAATTAATTTTTTTTGATTCTGTTTCGAACAAAGACATGCACAAATAAGCGTATAAACGTTGACAAAATTTCAATATTATAAATATTTAATTTTTTGCACTAATCGCAGCACGTTTCAGCCATAAAAAGAGATAAAAATCTTAACAGATTTTCTGTTCTTACCCTTATTCAGGTTATGCAGGAGATCGGTTGCCAAAATTATGGAAATGTGGAACATAAGCTTGCACCTCATACGCAAGCCCATGTTGCAAAGCGAGAAACACGCATAATATATTATAAATTATGCAATAACATTATGCTATGTTACGATATTATAATATTAAGTTTCAACTTTCAAGGTTAATTTTTGCGTACTTCCTACATACTTAATAATGTAAAAGTATATTTATTTGTTATTTTGTCCTTCAATTATTTTACCGCAACGGAGCAATGAAAGAAGTGATTTTTTGCATGGATTTGGTTACAAGCTACTTTTTACTTTCAAAAATTTAAAAGTAGATTATATATTATATACCTAATGTTTGATTTTAAAAAAAGGATAGTTTTTTGACTTTTCAAAAATAGGTACCGAATTGAGAATTTTCTTTTTTTTGGAATTTTTTTGCTTAAAAACCCGTTTATGTTGTTTTTGCAATACGAACCATAAATTAGTTCTAGATTTTGTTATTATAGTGATCTAAATAGATCTTTATCTATCTAGATCGCTATAATAACAAAATAACCGGCTTTTTATTTCGAGTAGCGTAAGTAAGTTGTAACCTCATTATTTAAAATAGTGCGTATATCACCATTACATTTATGTGTTCTGAGTTCACATTAATTTTGTCTCAATGCGTTCTTTCTCCTCGGGTGTCGCAGAGTTAATTAACTATTATGTAAGACTTTGTTGTAGTGTTGAGTGTTGATTATGTTTTTTTTTTGTTTTATATCTCACGTAAAGCATAATGTGTAACTTTAAATTTTTAAAATTGACTAGTGGTCTCGCGAGACGTTGTCCTGTCGATTGCAGCGCCATCTACCGGGTCCAATATCCTGGGATCCACTCAAACACACACACACAAAAAAACAACAAAATCGGACCAGCCATTTTCGAGTTTTTGCAAGACTAACGCACGACAATTGATTTTATTTATATAAACAGATAGATAATAACAGATAGGGAAATTTATGGATATATTTTGGAAAACATCACCATGGGTGAACAACCTACTCTATACCAGTATAGGACCAGCAATATTTCAACTTTTTTAAACGCTTTCTTCATATTAACTGCTCACTGATGCCCGCGACTTCATCCGCGTGGAATAAGTTTTTCATAATTCCCACGGGAACTCCTTAGTTTTGCGGGAGAAAAAGTAGCCTAAGTCACTCTCCAAGTCCTCAAATATATCCATGCCAAAAATCATGTCGATTGGACAAACCAACAAACAAACACACTTTCGCATTTAAAATATTAGTATGATAAGAGTAGTATGTTATTAGTATGATTAAGAGTACTGCTTAAGAGCTTACTGCCTCGTTGGTCCAATTAGGATGTTCGAATGCGGCCGACGAGGTCCCGGGTTCGAGTCCCGGGTCGGGTCATTAACTATTGCCCGGAGTTGGAAGTTAGTGGTGTATCACTGCCGTGCCTCGGCGAGCACGTTAAGCCATCAGTTCCGGTTATTATGATTAATATGAGAAAAGTCGTAATAGCCCGCCACACCGCATTGGAGCAGCGTGGTGGGTCTAAGCTCTAATTCCCTCTCTCCTATGAGAGTGGAGGTCTGTGCCCAGCAGTGGGACGTTAATGAGCGTCGGGAGTGTATGGTATGCTCGACCGATGCAGTAGGAAGATCTTCCTCCGAGCCGCTGTTATGCTCGGGGATCCCAGCTGGGCCAAATGTCGTAAGTTGAAAGTTCTATCCAAAATAGTTTAATTCCGAAAGGACTTTGTAATCGTGATTCAGGCGGCGGCAAATGATTGGCTAACGTTAGTACTTTAATAGATCTAACAGCGCCATCTATCATCATATTATTCATGTAGGTATGTGCCCCAACCATCGATGTTTGGTCGATGGCCCCGACAGACCGACCTAGGGGCCCGTAGCCTATAAGGCAGGCCCTAGCCGAGTTTTGACTCGGCTTAAAGAAACCCACCGGGGCACAGAGTTGCCCCGCGCCCCGCCCGGGTAAGGAGGCCCGTACCCCCGCTTGGCCCTCACGGGCCAAACGGAGAAGACCCTTGTGTGTATTAAGGCTGTAGTGGAGGTGGTGGTCACGACCCTCAGCAATGAAGAATAAGAGAGATGATTAACAGTAGTATGATATTTGTACGTTCCAGATCGCACTGCAGCTGCGACGACAAGTTCCGCGAGTGCCTCAGGAAGACCAACTCGCTGGTGTCGGCGCAGATCGGCCTCACCTACTTCAACGTGCTGGGCCCCCAGTGCTTCCGGCGAGCCCACCCTATTGTCAAGTGTCTACGGCGGACCAGGTAGGTTCGTTTTACACTTTTTGAAGTGAAACTTCTTTAGAATCGCTGTGATTTGAAAATTCGATGAAACGAAAAAGCGACACTAAAAAGAGACAAAATATATTCATAATAGAATTTAGCCTACGAGAGAATGAGATAGAATACAAGTTATATTTGTCTCACTCTCTCGTAGGCTACTTTTCTTTAGTTTCACTTCTGCCGTGTGTGAATTGCACACACACTTTTTTTAATATACTAATAGCTGATGACCGCGACTCCGTCCGCGTGGATTTTTTTGTAGGAACTCTTTAATTTTCCTGGATAGAAAGTAGCCTGTGTCACTCTCAAGGCATCTAAACCCATGTAAAAAATCTCATCGATCCCTTGTTATATTGCAGCTTGTTTGAAGGACAAACCAATAATCAAACACACATTCACATTTATAATAAGTATATACTATATAGATAGGGTTGCAACGACAATCATGCTTAAAAAAAGCAATGATAAGGCCTAGGTTGGAGCGCGCTTGCCTAGAAAATGCCTATTCACTCTTGCCTTGAAGGAACTCAAGTGATTTTTGAAACACGGAAGGGCGTTCCAAACCATAGCGGTTCGTATTAGATCTACTTCAACGTGTTGGGTCCCCAGTGCTTCCGAAAAGCTTGTTACAAATAAGAGTGGGGTGCATCTTCGTGGATCGAACGATATTCCGCTATTCTGACGGACCTGTGGGTGGGCAATGAATAATGATATATCAACCACAACTTTACTGGACACACAGTATAATTAAGCAAACACATTCGTTTACTGAAAGAATACTTTTAATAATAAGTCTTTTTTTTTTAATTTTCAGGATAACTGGCCTAAAATGCGAAGAGTATGAATTGGACTACACCAAACCAAAAATGTGGCAGTGGTTTGACAACGAGACCTTCTGACGATCATGAATGAAATTATTGTGAAAATATATTTAATGTATTTACATTCACGAAAATTACATTACACACGAAAATTAGTGGATCTGAAGTTTGGAATCTGGATGTGTGTTCCAGGCATTTTCAATGATAAATAAATATTTGTGATATAACATGTTTTAGGTGCAGAACTCTACAAAAATTAGTAGATTCATAGGATTAGGAAATAATTTACATATTATGGTTTATTCAAACTTAGTAATAATATTGTATTCAAAGTTCAGGTTGTAGATCGTCCAAAATAATGTATAGTGTTTACTGTAACGTATTTATAAACTATTGTTTATTTTAGATATGACGTGATTTTGAAATAAAACATTTTTTTATTATTTTTATATAAGAAACATCAGAATATATTTCGAAATTTCACATTGAACAGATAAACTATAGTATCTTACAATGCTAGTTTAAAAATGAAATAACGTAAAATCGTAACGTAACGTAAGTAAAATTACAAAATAATCACTCCATGTATCATTTGATATTTTCTTCATAAAAAAGGTAGCTATTTCAAAATATTATTCAAATAAAAACCTAGTTAGGTCGTAGCCTATTAAAAGGTATGTTAAAAATTCTGCGGCAATAACATTATTGCCTTATTAACAGCTTGCTCAAATATTATTAGAAATTTTCGAAAATGTAGCTATATTCTAAAACAATAATTATTGTGTGTGTAAATTATTGTAATATCTATAGTGAAGCAGTAAATCAAGGTATAGCTGTCAAAAAATGACATTTTTTTCAAAATGTCCCTATATACCTACACTGAAACTACAATAGGTAATTGTGATATTATCTATTATGTTGTGCGCAAAATTTTATCTGAAAACTGTGTATAATAGATATGTTTCCATTTCATCATAATACATTGTTACAATAACAGATAATTATGTGCAGTCTATATGCGAATTCATATTAATTTAATTTTGATGATTTTAAGTAGGTAACTAATACTACTAAATATGGTAAGTATGTGAATAAACAATAAATAATATATCACATTACAACTAAAGTTTTAATATAATATTTTTAATTGTTATATTTTTTAATAAAAACTATGACGAGTGTTTGATAAAAAGTATACTAGTGTGGCCATCTAGAGTTAATATAATCTATCAGTAATATGTATGAAATCGAATGAAACTGTACAAAATATCATAAACTTATTGTACATATAATTTTTTTTTCTTTAAAGATACATCCTAAAAAAAGTATCATTTCTGGAACACATAATTATTTTGGATAAATAAAATATAATTATATTTAAGTAGACAAGTACGAATGAATGATTTAATAATTAATAATGATTGGAATTTAACTGTAATTTTTTTCAATATAAATATACAATTTAGTAGTAAGAAATACTATTTTGTTATAAACAAAAATAATTTATTTGTAAGAATATGCAATATTTTAACTAATAAAATAAATATAAACGATTTAAGCTGGATTGGAAATTTGCAATACCTACTACAAATCCTCACCAACTGACTAAACGAAATTCTTCTTTAGTTCTTTCTTTATCTACGTCCATCATATATCGATTTAAAACAAGTTTAGACCTAGGGAAGGTGGATTGTAATATATCTGTCACCGTAAGATTGTAAAAACCGTTACATTATAATATAACGTTTTTTATCTCGATAGATTGTAAACTGTCGACAGATTCTGAACCGTAAAATACTGCTTACAATTTAACGCATTATTTTTCGGTAAACTGTAATCTATTAGGTATATTAATCCGACAGAACCTAAGTGCACTACCAGAATATTCATGTCAAACCCTAACCTAACCTATAGTTCGCGCGCGAGCTGAATGAAGAGTAAATGTGTGGTGACATTTACATTTACTCTGCATTCAACTCGCGCGCGAACTGTACAAGAAAGAGACAAGAAAACGTAAATACAATGAATATTTCATAAATTAATACTCAGAACATTGAACGGTTCACAATCTTTCGACAGTTTACAATCTCGCGGGATAGAAACCGTTAGATTATAATCTTACGGTGACATATCCAAAACGTAACGTTTTACTTGTTGAATTAATTATTAATAACACAATATAACAGAGTTGAATGATGTTGTATTTAAACAGAATATGATTATTCACAAGGATACAGCAATGTTACAGGGATGATAATTAATTTATATTCTTATTAATATAAAAATCTAAGATAAGCTACGCCTACTTTATTATATGAAAACTATGGGCCTATCAAATATAGAGACAATATATTGCTTAACGTGGTCCAATGGAATATAATTTAGGCTTGGACTTAGGTTGTAGGTTCAGACTTGGGTCTTGATTTGTAGGCGCTAGGAGGCAGGAGCATTGGCAACGAAGGATTGTTTAAACAGGGTTCCTAAATTGCCAGTTTTCTTTTTAATTACGATTTATTTGGCTTAAGTCATTAGTCAGCTATGTAAATGTAACATTTAACTACTAATCGAATTTCCTTTTTTTGAAAATCTGCGCTTATTTCTGAAGCTATTAATTATTATATTTAATTAATGAGTAGACTTAAGGCATGGAAGTAAAAAAAATCTAATACGTTTTGTAAGCCATTGACTTAAAAAAAATCTTTTATTTAAGACGTGAAATGAAAATTATTTTATGAAGTTGGGATAGACCTTTTAATGCCACATGGAAAAGTTTGTATTACCTAGATGATATCCTTATTGTCAATTCCCTGGTTTTTTCCTACTTCTCTCATTATTAATACGAAAATACGAAAGTTGAATATCAATAAAATGCTATTTTCAATATTAATAGTTAAACTATTAAATGATATCATTTATTTTGTATATTTGTTTTTTTTAAATGTTATATTAGAGACGATTGATATAAAATTATTGTTTAAATCTTTTTCTTAGGCAATCGTTTCTTATAGATTCGATCGACATAGATGTTTGGTAGGAGTTCGTTCCATACAAGATTCCGTCGAACGGAAAAGCGACACTAAAAAGAGACAAATATATCATAATATAACATATCATAATAGGATTTAGCCCGCGAGAGAATGAGATAGAATACAAGTTATATATTTATCTCATTCTCTCGTAGGCTACTTTTCTGAAATTTCACTTCTGCCGTGTGTCCATTGCACACATACACTTTTTTTTGATTTCGATTTTATCGAAATAATAATGTACTTTTGAGTTATTATTGTATTTGTTTGTTCGGGTATTTAATAGAACCAAGTTTTTTCTTAATTTTTTGTTTGAGATATTCAACAATAGTATTTTTTAAACAGCTAAGCTTCTACTTTTCGCTAATGATATCTATCTCATGGGCTAGATTAGTTCTAGGATGGTCCAGGATAGTCCAAGGGCGAGGTGAAATTGGTGTTTTTGTTTGGACCCTGGGATTTAATAAAGCGTTATAAAAACTGCCACAACTAAAATATATTTGTAGTATGCACGAAGTTTCTAAACTTCTGTGCAATGACATCTAATTACAACTAATATTTTGGCGCAGTTTCATTTACTTATGTACCAAATATTTTATAAAAAATATTATAACCTTATTCAATTAATCAATAATAATATTGTCAAGCTCTGTAAAATACCAAAATTATCTAGAAATTCACCCAGATTAAATAGAATTATACTTTTTTAATTATTTATCGAAAAATGATTGTCCGCGTTGCTGAGGTAAAAAGATTTATAATTCAATGAAAATTTTAAAAATTCCTTTTTTTATACATATGTAAATGAAACAACTCCAAATAACACATTCAAATTACTAATATGACATCAAAACATGTAATACACCTACTTCTTACAATATTTTTAGTATTATAATATTTTTGTAATAATATAATGTATATAATTGTGGTTTTCTAGCGTCTTAATATACGTGTACGTGCTAGTGGCCTGATAGGCTATAAAACATTCAAAAAGTCACTTATTATTGTAAACTCAGTAATGCGTTGCGTTTTGAATGTTTTAAGCAGCAAAGGCCCAGGCTACGAAATAAATACTAATAAAATAAGGCAAATGGGTATATTACGGAGGGATTTAAAAATTATTCACTTAATATCAGGCACTCAAATTGAAATAATTGTATAAACCCTTACTGGTCTAGGGCATTAATCCTATCAACATATCAAAACACTGCGGGTTACTACAAATTAACGGTTTCATATTACGTTTACCAAGAATGGTCATACATAAATGGAGTGGATTTTAAACCTTTTGTTACGATTTTATAGTTATATAAATATTTTTTAGTAGAAATATCCAAAATCCTGTTAGTTAACTCTATTAATTACGAGTTTTTTCTTCGACACATTTTTTCGATGAAGTTTGTTTAGTTTGTCTAAGGCGCACGAGCCTGTTTCTTACAAATTTCTGGAACATCTTCTAATAAATCTAGATGTTACTTTTGAAGTATACTCCATTTATATAGGGCTATTCTATAAGCTACAGGTAAACCCACTAAAAATAAATTCATCTATGCCACCGCATCGTCAGTTTTGTAAGTTTTTGGCAAATGAATAATTGGATGGATTCAATTTTTATCGTTTAGTACATTATATAAAATTTTTCATGCCGTCTGAAAACTTTTTGTTACTGCGAATTCCTACACTCTATTGCTTTCAAAGCGATATAATTCGTCCTTTTGATCAATTTAGAACTTTCGGAAGTATAATATCTAGGTATAATCATGCAATACAACGAATGTCTTTCTCTCTCTACAATTTAAAACAATTTCTCTATCCCTAATTCGTTAGCTTACATTTCAAAGCCGTGGACCCGATTGGTATGGTGTTTATTTTACATATTAAGAAGGATAGGCATTTAAATAAATAATATTTTAAATATAATAATATTTTAAATAAATTAATATACAGTAGCAAGTAAATTGAAAATAATCATTACATAATATATGAAGGATAAATAGTTTAAAATGAAGTTTTAAATAGCCCTCAGATATATTATTAAGATTAGTAATACGGCGGAAGAATACATTATTCAGAGTACTTTAATTCTAAAAACCTTATATTTTTTTACAATACTGCACGCAATCACTAATTTGTCTGACCATTTAATAAATATACCTTGAAAAATCTTTCTTTTACCTTAATTACTATAAAAGATTTTGTAGTAATTAAGGTAAAAGATAATCGCCAATCAAAAATTCAAAAAAAAGAGAAAATATGCTTGTACAAAATTTTTATAATAATAATAATTATTCTCTTGTAATTCAAACATAACATACATATAATTATCATTTAAATGGTATATAATATTTTAGTCGCATTTGTAATAAAGTATTGATAAACTTATAATTTTATTAAATATTGTATTATAATAATAATATAATATTAAAGAAGGTTACGCGTGTAATATTTTAACAATAATTTAAATATTACATTATCCACTATCATCTACTTGGAATATGAACATTTACCGAGGAGACACATTGGGATCACAATACATTTTTATAACTACATACTTCCATAATACTTTTATCGATTTATAATTATACACAAAAATACACAAAAAATTAACCATCGTCGTTTATTTTTAAAAACAATCTTTCTTATACTAAAACAAATCAAAATTTAATCGTGTATCTGATGCTAACTAATTGTGAAAATACAGGATTATTATGATATAAATGAATATAATATTTTTATTTTTATTAATATTATAATTATTTGACTATAATATGATTAAAATAATTATAATTATATAACTAATTATAATTATTAATTTAAATATTCAGAAAAAAAGACTTTGAATTTAACCGATGCTAACAATAAAATAATCAATTTTTCTTGATTTAATCAAACAGTTTATTAATTTTACTTTACATTTTTTTTAAATTACCAATATTTACGTCGAATTTCAATGTTTTATATCGCCGGCCCGCCATATTTTCGTTTGCATTCTAGCATAAAGCAAACCTCATGCCTCAATACACTTTTACAAAACCCTACAATATCTTGTGTGGTTTATTGCTTTGTAAATTTTATTGAGAATTTTTTGCATTGATTAACCTTGTAAAAATCTCTATACTCATTATTCAAATCATTTTTAGCTTTCTACAAGATAGAGGTCTGTGAATAAATACACAAAAAAGTACAAGGAAAATTCGGCTATATATTATACTAAAAGCGGAAAGTAGTAAATTTAGAAAACCATTCGCATGCGACTTTGTGAGCACAAATTGTTTTCCGCTTTAAGTATAGATTCAAACTTCTGGATATAACTATTCTGTAATTAAAGTATTGTTTGTAAAATACACGCTGAAATTTTAACGCTAATGGTTGTTTTCCCGCGGCGAAATTACATTGATGAAAAATGGCAGATTTTTAAAATCGGTAAAATAAAACTCGAATGGCACCTCGAACCAATAGTAATACTAAACGAACAGCGCGAATATGCAGCCTTATCCTAGTTTATGTCGTATCACAACGCGTGGCAGTTTATTTTTACTCTGCGGAGTTTTCTACTGGTTCTTCTCGGCAGGAATGGCATTCCGAACAAGTGATAGATTCACTCGACGATACAAAACCATTTGTCAAAGTCTACTTGAATAAAAAATATTTGAGTTTGAGTCTAAACATTTATGAATCGCTCTTCATTAGTAGGCAGCGGCAGCGCACGTTAGCTCGTGCGGTTCAAGTAGTGTTTCCGTTACGTCTAGTGAATTACTATTGTTTCCAGCGGCTAATTAATCTAATTGATAATCATAGTTCAATTAAATTTACGATGTTTTTGAGATGGTGATAGTAAAAAAGAACCAGCTGAGTTTGTTGTGGGCTCTTCTCAGATCAGGGCGCGTTTGGGACCCTTCTAGTATTGGATATTAATAACTAATAAGAGTGCAGTGTACCTAATATAAATAAATATTGAATTTCTTACGCTTTCTAGGTGAGGTATGCTTACGTTTATTTTTTATTTCAAAACAAAAACACTCATCTTTTAAGTTTTAAACTCTGTTTCGATTGTGCTACTGATCAAATCTTTCAGCCGCGGGAGAACCCCTAAAATTTCACTAAAACTGAAGCTACGCGTAGTGCGCGCCACAGTCGAAGAAGGGGAAGCAGGCGACGGGCTCGGCGGCGGCGTGCTACAGCACGTGCAGGTTCTCGCACGACTTGGACTTGGAGTCGCGCGCCCACACGCGCCCCAGCAGACCACGCACCTGCGACACGAGGAAACGTATACATTATTTATTCCACTGACTGCGATCTCATTGTGGGAAGTGATGGTGCAGTCTATGATGATAGCGGGTTATCCTGTTAGGCGTAAAATAATCCCAAGTTGATCACAGCGTTCACCGGTTCGCCAGGGAGGTCACCAAAATGGTCCCCAAATGTCACAACAATGTAATAGAATATCAAGTCTGGCCATAGGGAGTATAAGCTCCGTTGGTAAAGTCATAGAAATAAATACAATAAATAGGTGATAGCCTAGTGGTTACTTTGCCTCTTGTTCGGGGTTGCCGGAATTCGATATTATGGGCAACTTTAACTTTTTTAAAGCATGTATGGTCTGACAAACTTATCTGACCCGGTGATAGCATCGCTATTGATGTGAAAAATAAAATAAAAACAAAAACTAGACAGGCATAAAAATTAGTTTCAATTTTGGCCACCGGGCCAGATAAGTTTGTGGGACCTGAGGAGGACTAGAAGAGACCTGTTCTGTCAAAGGTGTGTCAAGTCTGCCTGTCAGCGCTGAGTCAGTCCGTTCTTATTACGGGTCCGTAATGCTTATTCTGAGGGAGCGACCCGTGCTCAGAAATTAGCTGGTGATGGGTGGATGATAATGACACGGTTTCCTCATCCAGTCACTGCCCGCCACCCTCTCTATATATATATTTTTTAATTTATTTAGTACCAAAAGGTTATAAAATACGAAGAAAAACAGATACATAGTAACCCTTGGCAGTGAGAAAGGTTGTAGAGGAAGAATAGGTACCACAAGATATGAGATAGAATGAAACGACGAATATATTGTAAGTTTATCATGCCGAAGGCGGCTTCAAGCTACGCTAACATAGTAAGTGATGCATGGAAATACGAGTACGTTACGTATTACTGATGTAGCAATATCGAGGTCCAAACCACAGACTGTGTATTCCTATCAAACCACGACGGAGAGTCCAAATCGGAGCCACATGGTGGTCTCCTATCAAGAATATTGAAGCATCCTTTAACATCTCTTCGATGACAATCCAAAATAGAAAGTCCTGGTGCTTACTTAAAAGGAGGTCCTACCCTAAGCCTTTACCTTCACACTGGCAGACAACCGCGTGCGTTTTCTCGGCGTGCTGGACGCGGAGGCAGGTGCGGGTGTTGCCACAATTTCAGTCTCGAGCGGAGACCGCGCGCGGCTGCGGTTCTTACGGGAACTGCTGCGTTTTCTGTAATTAAGGAATAAGAGGCTTTCTTATTTTCCAGGGTATAATACTGTACTGGTTGTTTGCCCCAAACAAGCATGTCATACGTGGCCGGTACTAAACGTTAGCGGTTGATATCAGAAACATGGAGCAAAAACGTTTCGTTTGACTTCGAATGCATAAAGAAGCCAAAGCTGCAGGATTTCCGTTTTTTTTTGGTGGAACGGTGAAAAAGGAACGGTGAAGCTGGGAAAGTTGAAGGTTTCTGTGACGCAGCAGTGAGTACTAAGGTATTTTATTGGGAAGTACCAGTTCCTATCCCCGGCACGCTTAACTTTGAAATTTATAATGTCTTTGTTCCGATATGATGACGTGCCTGCGTCGAACGATTTAGCAATACCGCTATGTTACCGCGTTAGCAATTTGGCGCATGGGTTTAATCTAACTGCCATACCTTAGCCCACTACCATCTCAGAATGCATCATCACTTTTCATCTGGGTAAAATCGCAGTCGGCTTGGATTTAAAAAAGCTAGGCACTCCCTCACCTGACCCTCTCGGCGTGCTGCTGCTTGAGCCGGATCTGCGTGAGCAGGCCCACCAGCAGCTCGTCCACGTTGTGGTTGATGCCCACCGACGTCTCGATGAACTTGCACTCGTACGATGTCGCCAACGCTTTACCCTCTGGGAAAAAACGAGATACGTTGACCTTCGAACCCTTCTGAGCTTTTACACCGTTAATTTAAGATGCCGTTGTTAATTATCACCATCACGTCTTACACTTTGTATACCTGACGTTCATTAAGTGTGCTGTGTAAGTGTACAACTTTGAATAAATATATTTTGACTTTGAATTTGATTTCATGTTCTACAACTTTTAAAAAAAACTCAATAAATTCACTAAAAATAAAGAAACTCTTCAAAGCTTTGAGGTGGGTTGTGCCCATGTGCTTTTCAGACAGTTTCTGCTTTTAACTTAGCTCTAATAGTGTGTGTTTTGAATAATATGTACCTAGATTGAATGCTCAACCACAGATTAAATAATGGTTACTTCCTCAAATATTTCTGGTGTCTGCACTATATAACGAGTCATTATTCCAGAGCTATCAATTTCAGCGTAGAAACCAACGATCCAAGTCAATGACACGAGAAAGGGATTTTAAATAAAAAAAAAAGAATAGGTACATTATTATACAGAATACGAATCATAAAGGCAAAATTACCGAGCGTTGGGAAATGTTAAGTTCGGAGAGGATTCGAGACTTCCGGAGGGCCTCTTCAAAGGGCGGATAAACAAATTTCTCAACCCGCCTGCTCGTTTGCTCGATATACTTATATATTAAAAAAAACGCTCACCTCTTTTTGACTCTTTTTGGTGTCGCTTTTTTTTTCGTTTCGATTCTAAAGAAGTTTCACTTCAAAAACTTGAACTGCGTTTTTCTCGAAAGTGACTTTATGTTACTTACTGTATTTATAACAAGGACGGCAGTATAGGAGTGGACATCTATCGGTGGACAACGACCATAATACAAATGCGGTACAAATACCATTTCCTGTTTAATCGAACGAACCAATTCCGCCCCTCGCATTACATTACTCATGTTTCATCGATTTTCGTTCAATTTATTTGGGAGCGTGATTAATGACGTAGGCACATCATTTCAGTATTCGATCCGTATTGCGGTAATGTTACACGTTACGCATGATTTATTGAATAGATTTAATAGGGCCCACTTTGCGCGAATTTTCTATACCTGCGCATTTCATGTCGACCCTGGAATAAACTTATTAAAAAGTGACAGCATCACAAAATTTCAGTTGTGCAAGTGGTCCTAAATGTTGATATTTAGTGTAACACTAGCCACTAGACTTCGTCCGCATAGATTGAGGTTTTTTGGTTCCCGCGGGTACTCGTTAATTTTCCGAGATAAAAAGTAGCCTATGAAAGTATTCTATAATCTAGCTCTGTGCCAAATTTCATCAAAATCCGTTCAGCCGTTCTGGAGTGATTGATTAACAAACATCCATCCATCCATTCACATTTTCGCATGTATGATATTAGTATAGCTTGCACTACTGTACAAAGTAACTATCCTATATTTATTATATTACTTACTAGGACTGTTTTAGCAGAGTACCTATTTGAATTGTAAATTTCCTTTGCAGCTGGTCCTAACTCCGATTTGTTATGTGAAAAAAGATTCTGATACAGAATAACTGTGAATAAATTACAGAGGAAGAGAAAAGTTGATATAAAAATGGAAATCAAAATATGGAATTGGAAGGCAAACAGAAAAAGGATTGGCTCATATTTCGCGCAAAAGACCAGCCTGGCTGTTTAGCGAAGAAATGCGGTCAGTATTCTTGCCACCATGCCGAGGCAAGAAAACAGGATAAATTTAAAGGACTAATTAATTTTAGAAAAACGTAAACCCACGCGGATTAGGTCCAAATAACACCAAAGTAAGTTACAATATATGCCACTCAACACAAATCAAAACTGAATCCATTAGCGCGCAAGCTAAACGTTTAACGCGTGACACTGATAGAATTATACGATCGAATTATGCATGTACATGGCAGCTTGAGATCTGCTTACGAAGTTGTCTCGCAGCGATGCATAAATATCTGGTATAACTTTTCATTCAAGGATTACCTATGTCATTCTGTTGAAAATATCAGTTTCATTATTTTTAAATAGATGCAATGCAATTTACTTTTTTTCCATTTTTTATCTAGTTTGCTGTGTAATAATAGTAGTTTATACACCAAGGGGATAAAGCACTGTTTTATGTCACGGGCGCTACATTGAATCCTGAACGTAACGAAGGACTCCAAATTTAACTCCCGAGCGCAGCGAGGGTGTTATAAGTTAATTCCCGACCAAAGGGAGGGAATTAAGATTGAGTCCTGAGTGCAGTGAGGGATTCAAGCGCCCAAGAAAAAAACTGCTTTATCCTGGTGGTGTATACTCTACTTTATACTTCTACCATAACAGTAAAACAAACTGTAACGGTTAGATATTTATTGCAAATCATAGTAAGTAGGATACATAATAGGTCTAGTAAATAATAAAAAGAAAAGACAAATTAAAAGTGAATGTTCACGTTCGATAGAGTCACATTTGTCCATTTGTCATTTTGCTTTTCATGCTGCCAGTGTTTATGCAGGTACTCCTTGGTTTAAAAACTTTTATGTCAAATGGTACGATCGTTTGGTCGACCAGTCTGGAGCCTAGACTCTGTTGTGCATATTTACAGTAGGTATGGGGTTGGTCAACTAGTTGGGCGATCGATCGACTAGATTACGGCCCTAGAGCATGAAGACTGACTTTAGACCCGCAAAAGTATGATTAAAACAGTAGTAAAGGTATGGTAGAAGTATAAAGTGTATTTTCATTTCATTTTAAATTACGGCAATTGATTTTTAAATGGGTGGCGTAACGTCTTTCATGTGAGTTTTGGCGCCAATCCGCAGATCGCTTTTTGAGCGCTAGAAACTGTGATTGAACTTTAAACGTTCTGATGACGACGCATCTGTCTCCCAATTTTTTTTTAATCCACTAAAAGTTCACGCTGTAAAATATATGTACCTATAATGCATACCTTCTCACTGGAAGGTACAGATCCTTACCATCAGTGGGCACAACCCGCGAGCGTGCCAGGTCAGCCTTGTTCCCCACCAGTATGACGGCTCTTCTGGTGGTGTGGCCAGCGGCCCAGAGAGCCTGCAGCCTTCGCTCTGCCTCCGCAAAGCTGGCCCGGTCTGCCGTGGAGTAAACCACGCAGTAGCCATGCGCAGCACCCTCCGACTGGACAGGAAATAGCGTGTATTAAATAAGCTACTTGTATTGCCTCCATTTATGATTTATTATGGGGAAAATGTTTTTCTTTTTTTTAATAGACGAGTTGATGATAAAGCAGTAGTATCATAGATGGGGTAAATAAATAAATCTTATATTCAGGATTTAAAACAGACAGACAGAACAGTATTGCGATACGTTCTACAAGACTGTCTAGTATGAATTTGTCAAAAATATTAGATAAAAGCAGGCGTTACATTGCTGGATCCATGATAATCAGGGAACAAGAAGCTTAATTATCTATATGACCCGCCAAAGCAGACAAATCTATGTGGCACAACGTGTAGCTGGCACGTGTAGCTTGCGATATGCATTTCGTTAACGTAAGTTTCACTCCGACACTGGGCTTCAGTAGATGTTGACTCGACATCGTCTTTGTCGATTTGTCTGCTTTGGCGGATTTTAGCGAATAAAGCTTCTTGTTCCTTGTTTAAAAACCTTATTTAAAGTAAATAAGATAATATCATTATTATAAAACAACTCACTATTACATTGTCTGGAGGTGAGTCCAGAAAGGTGATCTCGGACTCGTCGCCCGCCAGCAGCACGCACACCGACTTCTCACCTGATTCGTCATCTGTGAACGAGACGAGACAACTCAGGACTCATAAACTTAGTACCTATTAGACTCTTAAACTGTAAAAAATTCTTTCCAAAAAACCGACTTCAACATTTTTTAATTTACAGTGGCGTTGGAAGTCGGTTTTTTGGAAATAATTTTTATTTTTAACTTTTCAGTGTCAGGGTTGAGGATTTGGAGTCAGAATTTTTTATGGGACCACCTCGAGAGCTTCCTCTAACGACAGAAAAAAATTTTTAGAGATAGAATATACAGAATAACATATAGGCTACTTTTTATCCCGGAAAATGAAAGAGTTCCGGGGGAATCAAAAAACTTCAATCCACGCAGACAAAGTAGCGGGTCTCAGCTAGTTTAAAAATAAGTAACTGTGTATCGATAAAAAAAGTTATTTTATTTATTTATTATGTAAATGTGTGTACACAGCACCGATAATATGTTTGAGCCAGACAAATCGCAATAAAACTAATGAGTTTACAGTTTACAGTGCATTGATCTTGGATCTGATATGGACACACCCTTTATGGTGAGTCGTTAGGAGCTGAAACCGCGGAGTCGGCCAAGTCTGGATCGATGTAGTTTCACAGTTCAAAGTTTAAATGAGCTCGAGCATCAGTTTAATTCGCTACTTAAGGCGAAATGGCAACTGCATGACAATGGACATTGATTGACACAATAATATTGCCGTCGCGCTGCTCCTCGAATAGAAGAGTCCCATAACATCCGATAGGGACAACTGCAGCTTGGAACGATTGTACCTATGAGAAACAGTCGAATTCTTACTCTCGTATTCTCCTGTTTCCCTCTCCAAAACGGAATCGATTTTAATTGGTTTTTTCAATAATAATTTAAGAAGGACTCAGGCTATGTCGGTGTTTTTCTCTTTTTTTGATTATATAATCAATAATAATAATGGCCCAGTTCTCGCGCCAGATATAACGAATATTCGTCATATCTGGCGCGAGAACTGGGCCATTTTTGCAATTATTGAAAGTTCCATGTTATTAAAATTAATTTATTGGAAAAAGGAAAACATCGGGACATGGCACGGATACATTATATAATCAATAATAATAATGGCCCAGTTCTCGCGCCAGATATAACGAATATTCGTCATATCTGGCGCGAGAACTGGGCCATTTTTGCAATTATTGAAAGTTCCATGTTATTAAAATTAATTTATTGGAAAAAGGAAAACATCGGGACATGGCACGGATACATGGATTTTATGGTGCAAGTATATTTTCTCTATTGTAATTATTCACGGAGAAAACAGATGAATATGTTTGTATGGAGAAACCGCCGTGCCATTTCGTGTTAATGATCCAATTTCATGGTTCAAGCTTCTGTTTTGATACGTTTCAGAGGGCAGAGGCTAAGGCCCTTTTCACACACACGGTTTCCGTATTAATGGAACCTTGGCTGTTGAGTTATGTCCTCCCGAATTTCGGCTACGGCGGCTAATCTTAAGAGAGATTAGCCATCGTAATTATTAATCTCGATAAAATCTCGAAATTAAGATTCTTCATTGTTGTTTTAGTCTGGAACTCTAATTAGCCGAGATAGTTTTATAGGGACTTACGTTTCCTTTTTTAACTCAAAACTTTTTTAGTAATTACGACAGAACAACTATTGTTAAATTCAACATTTGACATTAAAATACCTACTGCTGGTAGTACTGCTACCTTTTGAATACATAAATTAGACTGTTTTACCTTTTTATAGCGACTTCGACTTCGTGGATTTTGGTTTTCAAGATGCTGTTAGAATTGCTCAAAACAACAATATCAAGTCAACACATGTTATTCTTTAATACATGTGTTTCAAAGCTAGAGTACTTAATTTCTTAGGCTATTTATTTCGATGCTTAATTTATTATAGCAAGAGTGCGAGACATTCCTATACATGTTTCCCCCTCAAAGTCATGAACATCCTAATTGCTACGAAATTCTCTGTGAAACTCTTTGATCCCTGATGAACGGGCTTTAACTCAATTTCCGAAACGTTTAACATCAAATTAAACTGAATCCATCAAAAATGTTAATTTGTTAAGGGTTGCTCGATACTGGGTACAAGAGGAAAGTTAAGTATTTTGAAAGGAGCCAGTGAATCGATTCAAAAGTGAGTATGAACTCAAGTTATAACTTGTTAACTCAGTTAGCGACACATGGAGAGATAAATTACGGTCGGCAGTAATGAGTTTTTGATGCCAAATGTATCCGTGCGAGGGCGTGGTAGCTATACAAGGCACTAGGTTTTTCCGACATGAAATTCTCAGTACTAGCATTGAGTTAGGAAGTTGGCGGTGTTGTGCCTGGAAAGCACGTAAAGCCGTCAATCCTGCGGCTGTCGTGTCGGATTTTCCGTCCCATCGAGCTATGAGATTACGGGAATAGAGAGTGCATCTGTGTACTCACTTGTGCTTTACTATATCTCCCGCTCAGATGGCAGATTTCTGTGACTTAGGCTCTGTGGAGGTTGGCCGCCGCGCCGTGGTTGGGAGGACGTTATTATTGGATTATTTTCCAGGAGGCGCTTGCCTAGAAGATGCCTATTCACTTTTGATTTGAAGGTACCTATATTAAAAGAGGAGGGGAAAACGGAAGCCGGAAGGGAAGGCTTGACATACGAACCACCACCACCACTACAGCCTATTAACGTCCCACTGCTGGGCACAGGCCTCCTACGAACAGACATACGAACATTCCTTACCAATGCTGGTGTCGTAAGCGTGCAGGTACTCTGACGTCATGAACTGGCCCACCAGGCTGGACTTGCCAACTCCGGGGCCGCCTATCACCAGCACCCGGTATGTGCTGAGGCCGGCTGAGGAGTCCCTGGGGAAGAGGACGTTCAGCTTCTACCGGATTCAGGTTTAAAGAGACTTATTGGATAGAACAAAACGTTACAGTCAAACAGTCCCACAAATTTATCTGACCCGGTGACAGCATCGCTAGTATAATATATGAAAAATCTAATTAAAACAAAAACTAAACAGGCAAAAAATAGTTCCAATTCTGGCCACCGGGTCAGACAAGTTTGTGGGACTATACTTTGTGGAATAGAATATTCTTTATTTGCATAATGTGTGTAGGTATACATAAGATGTTAGTTCTAATAAAATAGTCCAGCACATTAGCTGTATCGGCGTACAAATATTATAAATAGGCAATTCAGCTTAAATTCATTATAGTTACAGGAAGTCCATGAGAATGAAGGAACTAGAAGTTTAATCATACTTCATACTAATATTATAAATGCGAAAGTGTGTTTGTTTGTTGGTATGTTCTTCAATCGCGTCGCAACGGAGATACGGATCGACGTGATTTTTGGCATGGTATAGTTAAGGACCTGGGGAATGACATAGGCTACTTTTTATCCCGGAAAATTAATGAGTTCCCGCGGGAATAAAAAAAAATTAACTACGCGGAAGAAGTCACGGGCATCAGCTAGCTATAATCCATCCAAGTTTTGGCGTACTATACCTAGCGAATTAAACTTCTGGTGCCTCCAATAGAGACTTTTTTTCCAAAAAAGAACAAAAGTATAAGATTACAATTTGTGCTTAAAGTTATAAATTTAAAGTACTGTGTGGTATGGTGCGTTTTTACAATATTACATGTACTAATCATAATATTAACTCTATGTTTGTAAGTGCCTTTTTAATTTTTTCTAAAACTCTTAGTACGAAATATTTCGTTCGGTAAGCTATTGTACTGTATTGTATTGTATTGTATTGCGCTCCCACAAACTGTATAGTTTTCAGGCCACAAAATTAGTTGTTTTAAATAGGATTTAGTTGTTTTTCTTTTATAATATTAATTGCTGATTATAGTGCCATAAATATTACTTTACTCTTTGGTATAGTGGCCTCATTCACATTTACAAAATGGTAGAGTTTTCAGAGAGAGTGCGAGTCCACCGAGAGAAACATTAATTGGTGCTGTACAATATATGGAACAGAACCGCACAATGCTACAGACTGGTGGAATTGCACCATTACATAGAAGAATCGAATGAATGTGAGAGGAGGAATGAAGATGAACGTGCGATGACTGCAGCATCATTAGCTAATACGTGAGCTGCTACTGAATTGTTTGAAATTTAAGTGTCGATCTGCTTACTACGTGTATACCAGTTACCTGGAAGACGCTAAGGAGCACGGGGCAGAAGCCCTGGTCACAGCTTCCGTACTCGACGCGCTCGATGCTACTGACGTGTTGGAGCGCGACCTTCTCGATCGCAACGAATCGCCTCTGTTTATTACGCCTTTACCTGGTCAAATACAAAAAGCATTAAGGCGCTGTGAGCTCACGAGATGAAAAACACAGGCGCGCGGGGCTGAAATCGAGCAAGTGCATGTCGCAAAAAATGCATGAAATAATTTGTAAAAAAATTAATATTTACTTTTCAATACAAATGAATCCGACAATGTGTTTAATTTAGAAATATGAATTTTATCTTATATTTCTAGAGCTAATTATTGGTTTCAATAAGGAGAAAAATTGCTTTAAAAGGTAAATAAGAAGGTATGTTTAAAATGAATTTCAATGCAGAGATTTTTTTAAATTGTGTTTTGAGTTGCGTCAATGGCTGCTCAAATGTCTTGAAAACAGCACATTATTTTTACAAGCATATCTACATTATGTCACCGTTTGATGGATACACTGCTTTTAAAAACCCCCTTTTACGCTACACAGGGCCTTAAGGTCTAGCTCCACTTAAGATGCACGGAGCGACGCGGTACGTAGCGGCAAATATTATTTTTATGAGTTTGTATGGGACCACGTCGCGTATTTTCATCTGCTTGCCGCGTCGTCACTTAACTGGACCCAGCCCCCTACAAACTTATACAAAGAATATTTGCTTCTGCGCGCCGAGCCGCGCCGTTCGACTGTAGTGGGGCTAGACCAATAAAGCCTACCTCTCCATTTAAATTATTTCTAACTCGTTTTCCAAGTCACATGGCGCCTTGGATAGCGCCATCTAACCATCGGAGATTTGGCTGACCAATGCTTCTACGTCCGCTTTCTATGGCGGCATTGGGTTTTTGTGCATACAAAATATCTACGTCATAATGTTTGAAGGTCATTATGCAACGTAAGGCAAAGACGGACGCCACAAGGAAATTTCATTTTGAAGTGGGAATAGGAAGCGTTGCGTTCGTATTCACGGAACGTTAATTACGGCACGACCGCACGAGGAACTGGTACTAATTAATTAGGACTAACTGACAGCAGGTGTGAAGCTCACCGTATTCGTCTCCAAATGTCGTGTGTAAAAATATAATACTGAGTGATATACCTACTTTTCGCCAGAAGTACCGCAGTACCGCGCTTTTGACTACTTTGGTGACAAAAGCAAGTTTATATTTAGAGATCCCACAAAAAAAAGAATGCCAGGATGTAAAAGTGCTATTCTGGTAAGAAACTGGGCAGTAAAATCTATTATAGTATACAATAAAATTCCGAAAGCAATTACATAGAGAACTTATGTTCAATCTATTTCAGTCCAGACTTAAAAGGTTGCTTACGGAAAGGTGCTTCTACAAAATAGATGAATTTTAAAACAGTAGTATTATTATTATACTCGTAGTGTAAATTTTACATGCCTGATTAAATAAGGTGAAACATTTCCACTGGAAAATTAATTAATAACATCTCACTGTAAATAATGTTTAAAATATATATATATATATATATATATAGCAAGCAAACGAGCAGCATGAACATTTGCAGCACCAGAGAAACCGCCAATGCGTTGCTGGCTTTTAAGAAATTTGTTTATCCGCCCTTTGAAGATCCCCATATTATAGTCATGAGGGAACACAGAAGATGGAAGCTGGTTCCATAATTTGCAGGTACGTGGCAGAAATGACCTGGAATAACGGGAGGTGAAAGAAGACCAGGCATCCAGGTGGTGAGATTGAAATTTGTTTCTGCGACGAAGAGTGCGACTGGAGAACATGGAAGGTGGTATCAGATTAAATAACTCTTCAGAGCACTCCCCATTGTAGAGACCATAGACATAGGATTTTTTCGCTACGCTGTAGAGACAGTAGAACCAACAAAAAGAACTAACGTCTCTTCGTTGCTCTAAGGGCTCCAGTGTGCAAGTAGTTACTGCAAATAAAGAATATTGAATTAAATATAAGTTCCTCGGACTATCTCAAGAGCTCACCAGTAATACTAAAATGTCTCAGTCTATAGTACTCCTCCTCTACGCCAGTGTTGGGCATGGACGCCACTCTGGCGCGCTGCTGTGGCAGCCCTAGCAGCTGTCTCTCTCCCGTGCGCGACCTCTGCGCTTTCACCGACTGAGAGCGCGAATGGTGCGGACTGCCGTACCTGGGGAAACAGGTGTAAACTAACATGTCTTATAATAGCTAGGTCTTAGTTACGAGGGCTAGATCCTCCGCAGGGGCAGTTTGTGAATCTCTGCTAAATTTTCTCTGATCTTAAACGTACCCAAGCGATTACGATGCACCAAGCTGTGGAATACCCGATTCTCCTAATCGGTTGGCTTTAACAAGACCAATACAAAAATTGTTTATACTAAGACAACAAGCGTGTTTATACTATAAAAAACAAAGTTGTGTGAAAAACCTCTGTGCAAAATGATACAAATAATTATGAGTCCACATAAAATCATGTGAGCTTCAGCACGTAAAGCGTGTAAAATGTACCTAAACCTATTTGTGTCTAAATATCAATAAAAATAAATAAATGTTAGCCCACTAATTATTATAATCTTTCAACGCGCAATTTTCTATATGTTCATGAATTACACGGTTTAATGTCATTACATGGGTTAATATTGTGCCGAAATTATTAATCGGATTGAGACAATATTTTTTTTATTGGCTCACATTAGGGAAAAGTGCAAGTTTTATTGAAGTCGGTTCAGTATATGGACTGGTATGTGTGTGGTGGAAGTCGGTTTAGATTATCACTTGTTTGGAACCCGCCCGCCAACCCGCATTTGAGTAGCGTGGTGGGTCTAAGCTCTAATTCCCTCTCTCCTATGAGAGTGGAGACCTGTGCCCAGCAGTGGGACGTAAATGGATCGTAGTGGATTTGTGGCATAGCGGTTTTAATGGCATGCCACCTTGAGTATATATCTAAGTGCAATTGTTGTTAGGTACTGGATATTAATGAGTAATTAATTTGATCATGTCTACCTAGACATGATCAAATTAATTATTCATTAATATCCATGGTATAGTACCTACTAAGCCCACTATATTAATTACTAGCTGATGCCAGCGATTTTGTAGCGGATTAAAAAAAAGACCAAATGAATCGAAGAAACGTATTTTTGCAGCTCGCAATACAATAATAAAAAGTTTTGTAATAGTTCCACCAAATAGTGAGCAATTAAATTGGGTTGGGACACAGTGTTTGTGATATATACAAATGTTTCGTGACTTACAACAACGTTGAAACAATCCGAGGAAATTGTTAAACAGTAAAAAGCGATACTTATCTTAATTGCCAATGAATTCGGGCGTTAATTTGACGAAATAAAATGTTTCTATTTCAAAGTGCTTACTAAGGTATTTGATTAAAGTTTGTTTGTTTTTTAATTAAATTAGTTACACTACAAAGGACAAAATAAATTGTGATTAAATCACAGTATATTTTTAAGGGGACTCAAATTCTCTTAATTTAAGGGGACTCGAAATTTTGATAGCAAAAAAGTAGTAGGTATTTCTTAACCTCATACCTCGAGTTTATATAATGCGTCTTGAGCCCTGTCGTCACATATGCTTCTAGTAAGTCGAAATTGGTTTTCTAGTAAGTCGAATTCGTATATTAGTATCAGTTATCTCTGTTAAGTGCTTCATACATTCCTCGAATTAAAAATCCAGCATAAAGTATCTGGCGATTTCAGCCACGTTCTTGCCGGTCAGGTTTGTGTTATAATTACGGTCATAGAAGGAAAATACTAAGCAACAAGTTTATGCGAGACGACGTGTTTTCCTGTCTCTCTGATTTGCGCACTCTGGCCAGCGATTTCTACTACGCTTTGTTATGGGAGAGAAAGAGAGCGAAACCCCTACAGCGAAAACATAATACAGGACCAACCGGTGGAGGGAAAGGATAACCCAGTGGTTATTAATATGCGCTCTCCATATTACCACAGAATTACGTACGATATTACTTCACGCGACACCGGTTGAATCATCGCGCGCTCACTTCGCTCCTCAATTCGACTACTGCATAGTGCATACTAAAACACGGAACTGACAAGCGCGGTCTACTACAGTGAAGCTTCACAGAACAAAAATTTGTCCAGTATTTGGCCCAGAAGCTACCCTTAAAAGGTTATTAATTATCCCTGTATTAAATAGGGATGACGCTTACGTTAAAAATAAATTATATCTTATCTGATGATTAAGTAGAGGGTCTTCTAAAATACCTAAAATTCACAACCACTATAAACTATGGATTAAAGAAAAAAAGTGTGTTGAAATTTGATGATGCCACAAGTCACAACTGTGAATTTCATACAACTTCCATACTACGAGTAGAAGCGCGTTTTTAAGTTTGATAAAGAGTTCGAGACATGTAATCATCCCTATTGTGTGCAAAAAACTGTTGTCCATAGTACGTTTTGGCTCACAATGAGATGCCTGTTCGTCCACTAATTAATGCGAGTGAATTATTTACGGGCAATTACCCTCTTCGCTGCGAGGGGATCAATCTTCCCCGCTTATCCTCATTACGCGGAATTAACCGCTAGCCTCGATTGATTGTTTGTAGTCTTTGTACCCTCGTTACGTGTTATATAGTAAATATACCTTCATTGTTAATCTTAATCCATACTAGTATTATTAACACGAAAGTGTGCCAATCTTGTCTGCCCGCCTGCTTGCTTGTTGTTGAGTATAGACTATATTATTTAGGTCAGAAATAGGTTGTATTCCGGGGAAGGACATAAGCTACTTTTTCTCCCGGAAAATCCAAAAGTTGGAAAATATCTCCAATATTTTCCGAGACAAATCCACGCGGATGAAGTCGCGGTATCATCAAGTTACTCGTCTATTAATATTATATATACGAAGGTTTGGATGGATGGAGATTACTCAATCACCCCTGGGCACAGAGATACATTGTAGTCTGGAATAGGTTACTTTTTATCCCGGAAAATTAAGGAGTTCCCGCGGGAACCAAAAAAACTTAATCCATATGCGGACGAAGTCGTGGGCATCATCAAGTAGATAATATTCTGCCGCTCCGTGCTGCGCCGCTCCGTGCATCTCAAGTGGGGCTATACCGCATGTAATTGCAACTCGACACGCACTGTGAATTATTTTTTCAGAACATCGCTCTGGCCGATAGGTAATTTGGTCACAACGCTCTCTGGCGGCCGGCCCTTTGATATTAAACAACTGTAATAAAGTAAAACTGAGTATTTTGATGAATAAAATGTTGAATTGTTGGTTATTTTCGTTGCGGAAACCGAGGAATACGCAATGTTAACCTGATACAATAACAGAAATATATTTATGTAACATATATTATATGTATTAAGTCTGAGACCAGGGCGCGTTTAGAACTCTTATAGTTTTAATTTAGCTACCAAGCGATTTAGTGTTCCGGTTTTCCGGTCTGTTCTGGATATGCCTGTGATCTCACCAGGTGGTAAGTTATGATGCAGTCTAAGACGGTAGTGCGCTAACTGCCATACCCTTAAACGGTTACCCCTTTACAAACTTAACATCATCACTTCCCACCAGGTGAGAACGCAGTTAAGGGCTAACTTGTAGTGGAATAAAAATACAGTCCGTATTGTTATATCACATATGTAACACGTTTGCCGTTCGTTGTTTGTTTGTCTTTCAAAATCTATATATATATATATATATATATATATATATATATATATATTATATATATCCTAGTCCATATAGACCTTTTGGAGAGGGAAGATTTCATAATCTCATATAAGAAATCAGAAACTGTACGCGGACGAAGTCGCGGGCGTCCACTAAGTATGAGCAGAGTGTAATTTTACCATTGAAAATGGTTAACAGATGCAAATCGCCTGAGTCGTATTTTTGGCCATAGCTCCAAGGATTTTGGGAGGATCGAGATGAGAATAGTACCAAAAGTTGAGGAATTTATTGAGACACGTGTGAGAGTTTGAGTACTTAAAATCGGCTGGTAACTTTTTTTGGAAGTTTGAAAAATGTAAAAAAGGTCGGGATTTTTGGGGGGGTGTTTGTTTACTAAATTGTTAATATTTCGGAAAAAAACAGGCCTAAGAAAAAATGCAAAAAAATATCCTAGGGTATTAGTTTAACTACAAAATGGCGAAAAAAGTTTGAAAATCGGTTAATAATTGTGATCTGTAGGTGGTCCCTTTAGATTTGGAATTGAAGAATAACGGGTATTTCCGTATATATAAAAAGTGATGTACCTTCTATTATTATTAAGCGATCGTCGTGTTAATGGTGTTAAAAGATGCGGATTCAGGCGAGAAGTGCATTCGAGTTGGAATTTTGAAAATTTCTTTTGAAGAAGAGATTTAAATTATTTTTTTAAGAATCAACAAAAGCTGGCGTTATTATTGACCGATCGTCATGGTAATGGTGTTAAAAGACGCGGACGCAGACGAAAAGTGCATTCGAGTTGAATTTTCGAATTATTCAACTTGTTATTCAAAATAAAACAATATTTTTTTTCGAAAATTTTGTATTCATTTTCAATGCTCCGATTTATGCGGGGACTGCGAAATCTGTGAATTTTTTATCAATAAGGATATTTGTCTTTTTCCTTCAGTCTGATAAATAGCGCATAGCCGCGGCCTCCAGCGACCTCAAAGTAAAAACAAAATGGGTCCTTTTTTTCTGACCTTTTCTGTGACAACTGTTATCTAAACGAGCGGGCTAAGGCGACCTCGTTTATCTCACTCCTTGGAAACACCGTTTATTTTAAGATTTAGGAAGCCTGAAAAAAGCTAAGTATAAAAAATAAACGTCATGGTTTAACCCGTTTTTTTCAAACGAGCGGTTTTAAAGTTTAAATTTAGGTAGCCTTGCGGCTTGCTTATAATTGCTTAATGCTTTGTATTAATATCAGAAATGTGAAAGTGTGTCTGCTTGTCTGTCTATCTTATCTGTAAATGAAGGAACTAGAAGTTTAATTTGGTATAATCCACCACAGTAGGACAAATCTTATTTGACGTATCTTGCAATATTCACCGCTCAGTAAGCCAGCATTTTTCAAAATTCCAAAAAAATTACAAGCCGATTTTCAAAATTGGAACGCTCACACGTTTCTCGATAAATTCCTCAACTCTTGGTACTATTCCCATCTCGATCTTCCGAAAATCCTCGGAGCTATGGCCTAAAATACGTCTCAGGCGATTTGCATCTGATAACCATTTTCAATGGCAAAAATGAAATACATCATAGTGGTTGAAGCGTCGAATCAATTCTTAAGATAATAATTTGTTAATTACAAATTATTATTCAAGACTATCTTATGGTCGGAAATATTCCAGAAAACACGCGAAGGATACAAAACAGATGGCGTCCGAAAGGAAGACGAAATAAAAAGCTAATTGTTGCTGAAAATGGGTGGACCAAGTAGGGTTGGACATATGCAGCTATACTTACGAGAATACTTTACGTGTAAAATGACTACTAAACGAATGTTGAACGTACGAAACTTAAACGTGCTCGTATGCGTATAATTTGTGAGATTTCCCGTATGAGCTGATAACCACGACTTTGTCCGCGTAGATTTAGCATTAGTAAATAACGTGTAATTAGCTGGCGCTAATCATTAAGTCGCGACTAAGGTTGACTTATATTTAATCAAAAAATTATTCGCTTTCATCTAAAACTAAAACCGACTTCAAAATTATACCTATAAGTACCAACTTAAACTAAAAAGTAAAAACATTATCTGGGTATATATTTTGTTTTTTGTTGATTTTCTCAAAAAGTGCTAAATCAATTTCGATAAAATTTATAGGGACCCACCTCTGAAGTATGATCTACCAAACAAAAAAAGAATCATCAAAATTGATTCGTAATTGGCGCAATAATCGCGTAACATACATACAAAAAACATACAGTTGAATTGAGAACCTCCTCCTTTTTGAAGTCGGTTATAAATCAGAAACTTCCCACTTCTGACGGAATTTCTAAATTACCTTAGTCCCTGCGAACAAAGTCGCAGGCATCATCATGTATATTTACTATCACTTTTGGAAAGTGACAACCCTGTAAAGCATATAGGAGTTTCATAGCGTCGCGCCGGGGGATAAACGCTTACATTTTTCAGTTAAAATAAACTTTCCAGCCCTTTGTTTCGACGGCGCCTGGTAATCAGATTAAGGTGAAAAAGGAATTTCATTGCTTTTACTTAACAAAAGGGGAATAAATAAAGATTCGTGGATTATTTCTCCCTGCGAGTGGCCATTATTGCTGAAAAATTATTATAAATATCTAAGATAACATTTACTTAGTATGTGAAAATCCTTTCTTGTCTTCTTCAAATTGTAAACAATAAAATATGTCTTGGAAAGTGGCAGTAATTCGCCCTATCCCTAAAACCAATAACCCGGTCAGCGTGAAAGACTTGCGTCCGATCAGTACTATATTGCCCTGCGCATCGATAATTTTAGTAAAAGTGGTCTACTTGCAAGTTTCAATGTACCTCGAGAATAATAATTTTTTACCTGAAATGCAGTCAGGTTTTAGAAGTGGAAGAAATAAAGTAACTGCGCTTTTGGATGTGACGGACAATATCCTGACGGCTCAGGATAAAAAAAATGTGTACAATCTTGGTTTTATTGGATTACTCCCGTGCATTTGACAGTATAAGTTATTGTCAAAATTATCATATTGTGGCTTTGATACCAGTGCAGTTAGGGTAGGTTAGGTTAGTGTTCGGTGTTAGGTGGTTCAACAGCTATTTAAATAATAGGGCGCAGTATGTAGAGACTTACAGTCATTGAAAAAATGTACAAAAATATAATGAATAGGTGTTAAAGCACTGCTTACCCTAATCGAAATAGAACATGGCTTAATTTATATGACTTAAACTGCCAGTAAACAGGAAACTAACTCAACTTTTTCCTTTGGTTTCGGAACATAATATATATTTATATACACACCACGACACTAAGAACTTGTGTTAGTTTTATTTATTTATTATTAATATATTTAGCGAGCAAACGAGCAGGCGGGTCACCTGATGTTAAGTGATTACCGCCGCCCATGAATATTTGCAGCACCAGAGGAACCGCCAATGCGTTGCTTTCCTGGTTTCGAAACACATGCCAGGCCACTGAAAGGCCGTGTCCCCTGAAACGCAGTAAAATAGCTATTCAAAGTTTCGTCAGTCAAGCTTACCTCTTATCAAACTCATGCAGGTCCTCAGACGTGAACTGACTCGTCACGTCCAAGAGCTGCTGGATGTGGTCGCTGCAGATCCTGCTCGCCCGCCTGCCGTCCTCGCCGTCCCGCACAAGGATCGTGGAGCAGCCGCCGTAGTCCAGCGACAGGGAAGGCTGCTGGACTACTATCGTGGTCCTCCCGGCAGGCATAGACGAAGCGGAGTCCAATGGGTTGGCAGTCACGTGGACCTGTGCAGCTGAAAAGTTAGGGCTTTATAACATATTCATTGTATATTTTAATTGCTTTAAATGCGCATAATTTCGAAAATATATAATAGCATACCCGAGAATCGAACCGCTAACCTGATAATGATGCAGATGCTTAAACTTAACCGGTTGTATTGCTAGCCAATCTCTGTAGAATCTGGTTTTTGGATCAGGTTTTTGGATCAGGTTTTTGGATCAGGTTGGATTACTGATAAGACAGACTGACAGACAGATTAGGTAACAGTCATTCTAAAACGGAGGCTTTTATGGTACAAAATACAGCACCCAATTTAGAACACGTAGTAGAGAATACTATCCTAGAATTTCTCTAGAGATTTGCAGTTTTCCTGAAGTTTTGTTTTGAAGACAAGTATCTAAACTTTTAGTGACTAAAGCGCTAGAACTACAAGTACCTGTCGATTGTCTTCTAGAACACGGCGGTGGAACAGAATGCTGGTGGGCGGATGATCTTCTTCTATTGGTCGTGAATACTTCTGTCCCTTCTAACTGTCTCCTTAACTTAGCAACCTCATCCTTATAATACTCCTGTTTCTCTTTCTTCTGTTTATTCTTCATCCTCGACTCGCTGCCTCTTCTCTTCACAGCTTCAGGTTCAAAATCGAAATGAGTTTCATATTTTAGTTGGTTAGCCTTCGGACTTTTCGGTGTCTCTATTTTTGTTTCATACGGTATTTGAATAGAGGGCCCGCCTAGGCCTTGGGGTTGGCTTACTTTGGTTTTGTTGCGAGGTTTATCATTTTTTTTGGGGTCGGGTAGGGGAACATCGAAGACGAACCTTGCTGGGCCTGGTCGGGGGGAGTCCATCGTGTCGGTTGCTGATTGGGGGATGGTATATGCTGGTGGTTCAAATTCAGTGCTGTTTTGTGCTCGATGGTAGTGTGGGGGGGCGGTGCTCGGTGGTTTCTGTGGTTCTGATGGTAGTTGAGCTTGGGGCAGGGGGGTGTTGTGGGGCTGGGGTGGGTCGGCGTCGATGAGGTCGGGCTCTGCGTCCATGGAGTCATCGGTGCCGGTGACTGAGGTGAGGGCGGTGGCTGCGGAATCCGTGCTCGTGTTGATGGTTTTATCGGATGTAGTGCTGCTGCCCATCACGACGACCTGGGGACAAAGGGCTTTATAAAACCAAAAATCTGATTAAAGACAATTTTCCTATGTTATGGAATGTTTTATATTGTCTCTACAAAGTCTGGACTCATATCACACACACACAATATGTTCGGAAAAATAATCTACTGAGAGAATATCAGGCAAGAAACTTTTTACATTTTTTCTTAAAATTTGGCTCTTGCTGTCCTTAAAGTCTTTCTAAATTTTCAAACTTTAAAGTGAAAAGCAAAAAGAGTTAAAATGCTTGCTCGTATTAATACATTCGGTGGCTTGGCTGTGTATAGCTTAAGAATAATATTTGCTTGAAATTTATGAACCAAGCCATAAGGCTTACCTACATTGTAAAATGTAAACTTTACGAGCCGAGCTGCAGTGCAAAATTTATACCACGTAAATTCATATTTCAATGTTCGAATACACAATACATCTCGAACATTGATGTAGAATTTTAGTACATCTCAAAAGACGTTCCCTTTATGGGGGCTTTTTCTTTGTTTGTAAGGGAAATCATTTTTATCGAGCACCCGTATACCCGTATCTCGTATGTTCAATTATTGATGTATGTCTCTCTCATACTGTACTAATATTTTGAAAAGCCGCTTACAGTAAAATGTTATTTGTACAGGCATTATGCTGGATCACTTTTGTAGAGTTCTTGGAATGGGAGTGAACGTAAGTGTTATTATATTACGTACGGAATTGTTGAGGTACGAGTATATTTTTATAAATATTTAAGGTAAGTGTTTCCTGGAAGCTTCCAATTTTATGATTGAATTAGAAACATTGATATTCTGTTGTAGATCTTCAAAGTTGTCGATTCGCTTAAATATCATACGGCATTTTGATTTTTCCGCTGGTGCGGGCTTGTCGAGTTTGATTCTGATATTAGGACAAGTTCTTGCATCGGATCTTGACTATTTTCCTTTACGAATAACTTATCTCGATACGAATCCAACTCGGTCCTAAGTTTGACGTTGATAATTACGAGTATGTAGACGACCAGATATACTTCATTATACGTTTCCCTAATCCCTTCCATTATCCGACTAATATGGCGGGCTTCCAGATCTTTCCGTTATGTTCTTCAAACGTGTTTAATTAAACGGAAAAGTCCACGTAACGCTTGTGCAGGCAAGTCAATCCCGAGGCGTGAATCAGAATGTTACATGAAGCTTGATAATTCGGTATTAATGTTCGTTCACGCGTAAATATGAATAATTCGCGACTCGCGGCCGACGCGGCGTGAGAATTGCCGTTTTATTCCGAGGTCCCGCGGGCAATGGCGGCAAATGAGAGAATGGTATGTGGTTACACCTCTTTATCGTGTATTACAAAATGCCGGTACATTGGGATTGCTTTCCTTTTAAAGCTTTCGCGGTGTTCTACTACATTCAGGAGCAATAAAAGCATACACTAGTCGATTCAAGTACTCCACGCTTATAATATTAACTCGTATGTACAAGTTACACTTAATTGAATTTAATTTACATCCTTTAATTTAAAAAAATTATAAATGAGAAAAGTCATCTGTTCAACTAATCTAGTCATACTAATATTATAAATGCGAAAGTGTGTTTGTTTGTTGGTGTGTCCTTCGATCACGCCGCAACAGAGCAACGGACTGACGTGATATTTCATGGGTAGGTGTAGTTGGAGACTTAGAGAATACATAGGCTACATTTTATCCCGGAAAATTAGAATTCCTGTGGGAACCAAAAACCTCAATCCACGCGGATGAAGTTGCGGGCAACAGCTAGTTATAAATAAATGGTTCGCAGCTCGCCAGGGTCTGTGCTAACAATAAAGCCATTAATTATTGACAACCGCAAACGGTAAGCGTCCTCAAAGCGACCTGCTGCCTGCCAACCACATGAGCTTGCGTGGACGTACTCGTAGCACGTACACTCAGAATTGCATATTTGCACCATTACATAGAAAGCTATGCACATTAAAAATTTATTGATTCTACTAAGTGATCCCCGCCACTTCGTCTGCGTGGATTGAAATTTTTTGGGTTCCCGCGGGAACTCCTTTATTTTCCGGGATATAAAATTTATATATTTATATATAAATAAAGTTATAATGCAAGAAGAATCGCATAGCAATATTAACTGGGTTCAAAGGATTTTTCATTAACTATTTAATGACCGACCTGCTTCAATGCAGACGCTATTTGCCAAAAAATATAAAAAGTATGCCCGCTGTGGAACAAAGCCTTATTCAAAAGTTGTAGGAAACCGTGGAATATTAAAGCGAAATTAACAGGAACAAGGAACCGCCTCTCGCTAATAAAATAATTAACACGCAAATTGCATTTGATATATTCCCAGAGTGACTCGTTCTCGTTTCTAGAGGCGGATGAATTCGTAATGAAATTGAGAATTTTTTATGTATATAGGTACTTCAAGAGTTTTTACGCTGAGTTTTTAATAATGACAATTTTTTATTAAATGATTTACTACACATTACTATATGTACTACTTCTTCACTACATATTATAAAAACAAAGTCCCGCTGCCGCGTCTGTCTGACTATTTGAACGAGATAAACTCAGAGAAATAACTATTATACCCAGGGGCGGCCTTAGCCATTGCGAGGCTCTGAGTGGGGCTAGCGCGAGACCTTCACTTTGGTAGAGTGGAAAAAATACAATAAACTTAGCGCATACCTACGTTTCCAAAAACATTTCTAGAATTTTAACTTAAATTTCAGTGACGAATGGGGATTTTCTATTTAATAATATTGCAATTTTAAAATTCAAAGTGTTGTTTGAAAACGATTTACTGAAGCAAATAAATTGGAATGAATTTGACAGATAGTTTTATCTAAATCGTGTTTCGATCTATTGAAGCGGAATCTATTTTGGAACTAATCTCATTGGAATTGAACGCTTTGTTTTACTCAACCAGCCTGGGGATCTACGCGCCCGCCGCTTTTATTTAGGTCATTGCGTTTAATATTATGTGCTACCATCACAAACGATTTTAGGACAAACTAGTTTTGACTAGGCCAAACTAATCCATTTTTACTAATATTATAAAAGTGTGTCTGTCTGTCTGCTACGCTTCATGGTCAAGCAATAGGTTACTTTTTATTCCGGATATTATAAGAGTTCCTGCGGAATAAAAAAAAACTATTTTTTTAATTACAGCGGAATCTCATTCTTGATTCAGATTGATTTCTCTCATTAACAGAATAGTGGTTGTCTGATTTCTGAACCTGTGGTAGGTAAAGTTAAAACTCGATTCGACACAAGCTCCTTCATGAAAAAATCTATTCAATGTGAAAAAAAATATTATTAAAAATCAAACAGCGTTGATCGCTGTCCATCTAATTCTAGTATAGATAGAGCGAGTCTATCTCGCTCTATCTATACTAGAATTAGAGTGACACCCCACTTAGATTGACACCTGTGACGTAATGGAAACCGCGTCGAAAGTAAGATGTGACAGGTTCACTCATGAAATTCGTGTATCTTTTTTTAATAGAATAGTGAAAGTAACTATGTTCTTACCAGTAGGGCTAGTATGTGCACAACGAGTTAAATTATGTCTACCCGTTATCTCTATCTGTCTACCGAAGCTAACATGGTTACACAATATATGACTTGTTTCGTTACGTCAAAAGTATAGATAAAAGTTATATTTCTTAAGTGTGGTATTTTTCTCTACGAACCCTTACATGCGGACTATTTTTTTGTAATATACCGGATTTTGTGCATGTTAGGGTCAAAGAAAAATTAGCCGGCAACGACAACATCTCTCTCTCTCGTTGCGAGATATCTCGTTGGGCGCATGCTAAGCCTACGGGCGGGTGTTGGCTTGATAAATTATTCTGATTAAGTACTTTATTTCGTGGTCCAATTTGTGGTTCTCGAGAAATGATCTATTAAATGGCTATTAATATCCATCGACCTCTAATATAATTCAATGCTAATATCCTTCGAAATAGAGCGAGCAATTTACTTGACAGCTAATTAAAGTTGGCATTCAATTTGTTTTCACGAGTGTGGCATAATTTGTACCAGAAAGTTTCTATGAAGGTCTTTCAATAGACCGACCTTTTCATAAAATCAAAGCATAAATTGTTCGTAAATGAACTCGCACGGTTTTATATTAAATCACATACAATTAAGAACACTTCAACTTCACTCTGGTGACACAGTTTAACAAATACAGTCGGGAAAAGATAATGCCCGATCCTAACAATTAGAAATACATTATAACCTTCAATGGTTATAATATATTTATTCATTTAAAACAAAATTACAAGATATAATAAAAACTTATAGACTAAACGTTAATCTAAAATCCTTATATACCTACTAACAAAAACCCTACTCAAAAAGACCACCCCTGGTTGCCTCTGGGCCAAAGGTACCCATCAAACTTGCAGCATTGCCGCGCTGAATGGCGATGGATAACCTTTGAACCTGGTAGGAACCAGAACCATAACATAAATAATTTTGAAACTTAAACTTAGTTTTAATAAAAAGCCGCAAGTGTTAAGTGACTTAAAAATATTATATGTTAGGTTATCAGTAATCAAAAAAGTATAAAATCCTGCATACGAAATGCTTGTAAACGAATTTTAATAAGTGGGGTAATGCTTCATAGATAGTCTGTCGCTTTCCTTTACTCACAACCTTCAATGTCTCCACTTTAGTGGGTTGGATCCTTGGAAGTGGGTTGTAGGTAGCATGTTTTGAATCAAACTGGCGTAAAAAAGTTTGTATTTCAACGGCGCTGAACTGATGTATCCCACTAAATGATTGCTGTGCTGTGATCCACAAAAAACCAGTAGACAGCTTGCTTGGGCAAATTAACTTAGTTTAAATTCAGTTTCAGAGTTTGGGACTTGGGTGTGGGGATGGGGACGATGGCGACCTCTGTAAAGATTCGACTATTTGTACTTAAAGTTGCACGAAATAATTTAAAAAACTAAAGCTTTGATTAAACTAATTTAATCAGAAGACTTAATACAATTCCTGCGATTATATTAGTTTAACTTTCGCTTAAATTTTTGAATTTGTTTCGTGCAACTCAGTTTCATTAATTAAAAATTAATCAATTATTCAAACATTTTTTCTCAAAAGGGCCATTTGTGAATGTTATTTTGTTCAGTATGACTAGGTACATTCCCGAAACAGCCCTTTTCTCAAAATAACAGTTACCTGCTGATTGGGGTTTTTTGGTTTCTGCGGGAACTCTTGAATTTTCCCTATGTGTTATTCCAGGCTATAATCTATCTCTGTGCCCAATTTCATCCAGATCCGTTTAGCCGCTCTGGCGTAATTGAGATTAACAAACATCCATCCATCCAAACTTTCGCATTAATAGTATAGATATTAGTATAGATTATGCCCGCGACTTCATTCGCGTGGGTTTAGGTTTTACAATATTAAGGAGAACTCTTTTATCTTCTAGGATAAAAACTAGCTCACTAGATGAATCTCTGTAGATACTTTTCCCCTTTCATTACTTTTTTATCCGACCCATAGTGTGATTTAATATTATATTGCAAGTTGTGGCAGCCTCTAAGTGGGTTTACAATAATGCATATTACTCTATTAACTAGCTATATTTTTCATGTTATGGTATTGTAATTCGTAACCTATTGGATGTCCTAAAACAATAAGATCTACAGATGGGCCGTGAAAACTGAAAGCGTAGCAGACAGACACTACCGCTTTTATGATATTGGTATAGATTCCCACTTCATTTTCAGATTTCAGACTTTCTCAATTATGGCAACTTTCAAATGTCCACCTGTTCCCAAAATAGCTACTTTTCAAAAGATTATCTACAAAGAATGTGAACATTAATATTCAGTTTCAGAGTGAGCTCTGCGGACCCTCTCACCAGGGCTTCATGAATATTGAACAGATTTGAAGACATTTCCATAATTTCAGCGGAGCGAGAGGATTCCAAAATTGTTTAATCATGTGATACGATTGAAAAAGTGCGCAGTGATCTTGATTTCACTGAATATAGAGCTACGAAAATAATATACCTAACTATATGATACCCGCGACTTCGTCCGCAAGGAATGTAAAATAGGTTTTTTTAAATTCCCACAGAAACTCCTTAATGTTCCGGGATAAAAATGGACCTTTGTTACTCTGTATGTCCTCAACTATACCCATGCAAAAATCATGTCGATCCGTTGCTCTGTTGCAGCATGGTTGAAGGACAAACCAACAAACTTCCTTTCTTCCTTCATCGTTATATTATTATTCAATAGCTCTAAACCACGCCAATTTCATCACATATTATAATAAATAATGTTTTTCATTCAAATAAACTTTTAAAGTGATTTTGAATTGTCGAGTGAATCTACCACTGGTTCGGAATACCATACTAACTATTGAAAACACCGGTTTGCATTTATAACATTAATATAGGACACGAGAAGTAAGTTATATTCTGTGACGTGTTAGATACACTTTAAATTTTTTCATGACGTCGCATGGTAGCCGGTTGAGGGTGATAGCTCCGCAAAACGTGATAAAACAACCATCTATCATCAAACCTTTTAAATAAAAGGTTTTATAAAAGCAATCCATTAGCGGCACTCGGCAGGTAGCGCCCTCTTGCGAACGCCGGGCTTTAGCCGTAAACCTGCGAGGGCCCTCCGATTTTTATTCGTTTGCTTTTTATTACGTTCGAGTGTGTAAAAAGCCTTTTTTCTAACGCTGTTTTCGGTAAACCCTTAAGTATTTCGGCAGTAAAAATTTACCAACTTGTTAGCGACTCTCAATATTTTTTTTAAAAAGGTATAAAGCTTTAGAAACTTATACTTTAGTAGACTAACTTCAAAACTGATAGACTTTCATAGAAAAATATTATTTTAGACCCTGTGGCTAATTTTACGTTCACACTGCGAAAAATATTCGCGCAGACTTTTTTTGCAATTCTGTAACATTAGAAATCATATGCAGGTATGTAGCACTTGCGAATAAAATTCGCGTGAAAATAGAATCGCTGCTGGTTTGATAATGCCAGGTGTGGTGAATTATATTCGCGCGAATATTTTGTGCTGTACGGAGTTGTACTCGTATATGACGCTCACCGCATTCGCAGTGCGGCGTAGACCTGTGATAAATGATAAATGATTTGATAAATGATAAATGATTTCTTTATTTCATGTAGGACAACTTGTGTCACTTATGATACGTTAAGACTCTACCCCCGGTTCGGCAAGATGATTCTATTGAGAAGAGCTGGCAAGAAACTCAGCGGTTGCTCTTTTCTAAATAAAAAATAAAAAGGTTAGATTAAGTAAACAATACAGCTCATAGGTACATTACAAGTATTACACTGACCAGGGCCGTCTTAACCCCTACTGGACGCCGGGGTGTGAAAATCAGCCAGCGCCCCCATTGCCAACGAAAAATAAACTATCAATAATATAATTTTTTTTCTGTAGGTATGTAAATCGATTTCTCCGAGATTTCAGGACCGAATTGCGTGATTTTTTTTAATCTGTAGAGAATGTTTTGCGAGAAGGTCCCATAAACATTTCTGGCTCTCTTTAATCTCTTTTTATGTAATTTTTTAATCCTGAAGCTGCTGTAGTGTACCTACTATCTTTTTTGACCAGTTCGATCATTTTGACCACCTCTGATTTTTGAAAAGTTTGATAAAATGTTGCCCCTTGCGCAATGCGCCCCCTAGGTCCCTGCGCCCGGGTGCCACGCACCCCTTGCACCCCCTGGTAAAGGCGGCCCTGACACTGACTTGTGGGTCACTGGATGCGAGCCCGGTTGCTTCCATACAACTTTGTCATTCAGAAAATCATCGATAGTATTGTCTTGATTGTTGTGGAATATATTGAAACTAATCTTGCACACTGTATAATTATTTTATTTTTAATAAGTTTTTTAGTTTTATCATAAAGATTGATTGGCTGTTGCCTGTGCGATGTCCAAGGAAAAAAGGGAAGAGACCGGAGTGTCAGTTTGACAGCTAGTTTTTTAATTCTTAATCGCTGCGTTCGGAAACAATCAATAATTGTTTATGCTTTTTAATTTTAATATTAAACATTCTGGCCTCTTTTTACAAATGAAGCTATACATATAATGTTTTACGTGCTATATTATATTTAAATTTTACAACATTTTAAGTTTAACTTAAGTACTAATTGTTACTATTACATGGTAAAAGAATAAGCTTATGTATAGGTCTTACAAATTCACCTTTTGAAGTTTTTACTATAACAGATCTAACTAAGTTATCTTTAGAGTTCTTATTTACTTTTATAATTTTAGCTAAAGGCCAACAAGCAGGTGGGGTTGATTCGTCTTTCAATATAACTATATCACCAATGTTTAAATTTGACTTTGCAATTAACCACTTGCTTCTTGGTTGAAGTTCTGACAAATAATTATTATAAAATTGAATCCAAAACTTTTGTTTTATTTGTGTTATTTTTTCATATAAACATAACCTATTTTCTACTTTTTCAGTTACATTAGGTTCTGGAAAATCTGTAATTGCAGAGCCTATTAAAAAATGTGCAGGGGTTAAACATGAAATTTCATTTTCTGGTACATCTGATAAAGAACAAAGGGGTCTCGAGTTAAGAATACCTTCTATTTGCACTAATACAGTATATAAATATTCATACGTTAATCTTATATTACCTAAATATCTTTTTAACAAGGATTTAACTGACTTAATGCCTGCTTCGTATAGCCCACCCATGTGACTAGCGAGAGGAATCGTGAACTTCCATTGAATAGAATTTGTGCTGCAATAGTCAATGATACTGTTATACGAAACATCCTCTTTAAACATTTTATATAATTCTTTTAATTCATTATTTGAACCTTTAAAGTTAGATGCGTTGTCTGAGTATAAAAAATTACAAAAACCCTTGCGATATATTAATCTTTTTAATGCACAAATGAATGCTTGTGAGGTCAATTCTGATACAAGTTCAAGATGTATGGCTTTTGTAGATAAACAAATGAACAAACAAATATATCCCTTTACATATCTACAGTTACGTCCCATTTGATTACGGATATAAATTGCACCGCTGAAATCTACACCAACATGTGTGAATGGGCGTGTTAAAGTGACTCTAGGGTGAGGTAGGCTAGCCATTTGTTGCTCACAGGCTCGAGCTCTATATCTGACACAACGAGTGCATCTGTGAATGACTTTCTTAACTTCATTGCGTCCATTGATAGGCCAGTACCTCATTCTTATGTTTGATAGAGTACTTTGTATACCTGAATGTAGTAAGCGTAAATGATATTGTTGTATGATAAGTGTGGTTATGTGATCTTTTTGAGGTAATATTATAGGATGTGCATGATTGAATGGTATGTTGGAATTGTGTATTCTTCCTCCTATGCGAATTAAATTATTTGAATCCAAGAATGGATTAAGTTTCCTTAAGGGACTTGACTTAAATGTGTATAAATTGGATGAAGGAATGTGAGTGATATTAATGTCTGATGAGTTTTGTGACTGAAAGCTTTGACTTTTTAATTCTTGAAATTCTTTTGTAAATATTTTCTGTTGTACAACTTGAAGGATGAATGTGTGAGCTTGATGTAACTCTAATGTTGTGAGATGTGAACTAATTTTATCTTTATTTTTTAAGTTATGTACAAACCGTCGTACATAAGCAATTACTCTTGTTAATTTATTAAAATTAGAGAATTTTGTGAAATATTCATGAAAATCTGAGTTTGATTGTGAACTTTGGACTGTGTGTGAAGTTGTAATTTCAGCTTGTATCTCTGAGTGACTAGTTTCAGATGGCAGTGTGCTTGGCCAGGAATTAGGATCATCATCTATCAACCATTGCGGGCCATTCCACCAGAGAAAGCATTTATGTAAGTTTTGTGGTGAGATACCTCTTGTGAGTAAATCTGCAGGATTACTTTTAGTGTTTATGTAATTCCAATTATTTGCATTTGTTAGTTCTATAATTTCCATTAGTCTGTGTGTTTTGTAAGTATGAAGTTTTCTGTATGGTGATTTTATCCAATGTACTACAATTTGTGAATCTGTAAATAAGTAGATTTTATTTATTTTAAATTTATCTTTGAAAGCATTATGAACTTTATCTACTAATTTAGCAAGTAACAATGCACCATTGAGTTCTAGTCTGGGTATAGATTGAACTTTTATTGGTGAGACTCTTGTCTTGGCTAAGACTAATGCGCATGTGGTTTTCCTATTGGGATATGTGGCTCTAAAATATATGCAGGCTCCATATGCTTTCTGTGAAGCATCACAGAATCCTACTAATGAGATTTCTAAAGGAATGTCTGAAAAATAATATCTTTGGATTTTGAGATCTTTGAGGCTGGACAGATTTTGATAAAACTCTAACCATAAAGTATATAAGTTTTGTGGTAATACTGCATCCCATTCTAGTTTTTCTTTCCAAATTTCTTGCATAAGAATTTTGGCTTTAATTATAACTGGTGCTAATATGCCAGTGGGATCATAAATTTGAGCTATAACAGACAAAATATTTCTTTTTGTGGGTTCAAATGTCTTGCAATCTGGAATAGATATGCTTAATGAATCTGTCAGTGTTAACCATTTAATACCTAAGGTTTTTATTACATCATTGGCTGAAAAATCATAGCTATTTGCACTATCAGTCTGTTCTGAAGTGGCTGTATTGTTTATGTGTGTATTTTGCAATTGTTGAGTGATTTGTGTGTTATTTGTACACCATTTGTGTAGCTTAAAGTTTCCTATGTCTAATAACTGAACTAGCTGGTTGCACAGGTGCAGAACTTGTGCAATACTGTCTCCTCCCGACAAGAAATCATCCATGTAGCACTCTGATTTTATAATTTTTGCAGCATCGGGGTACATGTGAGAATATTGCTGAGCTAAATGTTTAAGAGTACGGCATGCTAGATAAGGAGCACATTTTGTACCGTATGTGACTGTTTTGAGTTGTATACACTTAAGGGGATCTGTTTTCGAGTCTCTCCAGAGTATTCTGAGTAGAGGTCTATGTTGTTCCTTAACCAATATTGACCTAAACATTTTGATAATGTCACAAGTGAAAACATATTTATACATTCTGAAACGTAGAATTATATCTAGAATATCGTTGTATATGTTAGGACCTTCATAGAGAATGTCATTCAACGAGACACCAGTGGAAGTAGGACTACTTGCATTGACAACTGTTCTGAGTTTTGTTGAACGGCTATCTGGTCTCAGTACGCCTAAATGTGGTAAATAGCAATGTAACTTATCATGCTGTTGTTGGAAATTTGGAATAAATTCAGCATGACCTAGCTGTATGAACTCATGTATAAATGATTTGTATTGTGTATACAGTTGGGGATCTTTTTGAAATCTAGATTCTAGAAATAAAAGTTTTCTATAAGCTATGGTAAATGACTCACCTAGTTCATGAATTCTATCTTTTTGAATAGGTAATTCAACTGAAAAATGACCTGACTTTTCCTGCACTGTTGTATCTAAGAAAAGCTGTTCACAGAACTTTTGTTCGGGTGTGTATATTTCTTTAGGTTTTATTTCTTCTTGATGCCAAAATTTGACCAAGAGATCATCTGTGGTTGGTGAGTTAGCTAAGTGTAAGTTAATATTATGCAGTGAATGTTTTGTGTGAGGGTCTATTGTATTCTGTACATATTTACCTGAAATTATCCAACCAAATACAGACTCGATGAGTTGAGGCTTTTGTGGACCTAAATTAATTATATTTGGTAATAATAGTGAGTAAAATAATTGAGCACCTATAAGTATATCAATATCCTGTGGTATGTAAAATGTAGGATCAGCTAATTGAGTCCTTTGTTTTTTAGGGATTTTCCATGTATGTATATTTTCAATGTAATTGTGTGGAAGGGGTACCGTTATCTTATCCATCACAATGAAGTTAAGATTGTCACTGTAGTTTGACACTCTTGAAGCTATGTTTGTATTTATACATAATTGGGTTTGTTTACCTGTATTTCCAATGCCTTGTATAATATGGCTACTGTAGATAAATTTACTTTTCAATAGAGCTGCAAGTCTATGAGTAACTATGTTTATTTCACTTCCCGAGTCGAGCAAAGCACGGGCCAAGTGCCAGTTCCCATTAGCATCTTGTATTCTTATGAGAGCTGTAGAAAGTAAAATTTTATTAGTATTTGTATTTGATATACATGATGTAGATGGACAAATAGTGTCATCTTTTGAATGTTGTGTTTTTGAATGAGCAATGTGTGTGTTTGAGTTTTGTAAACGATTTAAGTTTTGTAATGTATTATCAGTGCTGTTTGTTTCGATATGATTGGACTGTAAATTATGTATGTTGGCTTCTGTTGAAGTCTGTGTGCGAGGAGATGTATGTATATCCAAGCGTGTGAGTATGTTTTGTGTATTGTCTTCTGTTGAAGTGTATGAGCTGTGTGTAGCTTGTGGTATGTTAGAAAACTGTGGTGTGTATGTAGGAATGTTAGTATTTGTTAATGGATTAGTATGGTTTTGTTGTATGGACGTGTTGTATGTTTGTGTATTGTGTGCAAGGTTAGCAGAATTAGTTATATTTACCTTCCTTGGGGGGTTAGTAGTATGTATTAAGCTGCTGTGTTTCTTATTACAATATCTGCAAGTACTTTTGGAGCACTTGTGGTCTCGACTGTACGGCTGTAAACAATTGTAGCATAAATATTTGGATTTTATGTAGTTTATTCGTTTATCTACTGACATTTCTAAAAAATTAGGACATTTATTCAAAGTATGATTAGCTTGACACATTATACAATTATTAATTTCAGTAGTAGAATTAGTAACAGTATGAGAAACTTTACTTGAAGGTTTTGTATTTGTATCTGAATTCATTAGCTCAAATGCTGTGGCTCTTAATTTAAGGAAATCTGAAAGTTCTTTCATAGTAGGAATAGAAGTTTCTTTTCTGTTAAGTTCCCAGGCTGCCCTAAGAGAATTATCAAACTTCTGGGTTATAATATAAACTAAGAGTGTATCCCAGTGATCAACGGGTTGGTTTAAAGAAGCTAAAGAGTCTAAACTTTGTTGCAAAACTGTTAAAAATTGTTTTAAATTTGATTTATTTACTGTAGGATAACTCATAAATTGTTTGATATGAAAATTAGTCACTATGGTTTTATTCTCATACCTGTTCTTTAGGATTTCCAATGCTTTATTGTAGTTTTCATCGGTTATCAACAGTGAACTTATAAGACCAGCTGCGTCTCCTTTTAATGCAGACTTGAGGTATTGTAGCCTTTGTAGCGCAGATGCATTTGCTGTGTTCATAGCAGATTCAAATAAGTTGATAAATGAAGGCCATTCCTGTAGGTCTCCTTTGAAATGTGGTAATTCTAATTTTGGTAGCCGGACCTGAACTGCATGTGTGCCCATTGCAGTTGTTGAATTTCTTGCATTAGATTGATTCAATATTCTTGAAATTGCTGCTTTGGTAGCGTAGTATTTGGATTCTATTGCCACCCTTTCGGCTTCGTGATGTGGAAGTTGTTCGTTGTCATCTTCGTCCAAGTCAATTTGAGTTTGGATGACATCTAACCTATTCATGAGTGAGGTTAGGTCGTCGATCCTTGTTGAAATTTCGCTGACATCCAATGTTTCCGCATGCTCCGCAGTGTTAATGAAGTCAATTATTCTTAATAGTTTGCCTTTAGTCACCGTTCTCATAGTGAGAAGTTCTGGCATAGTCATGTCGGCAATGCGCGTCACCGCGTGGCTGTGTTCCTCCATATCGTAATTTACGCAAATTCAACGCGTAATTCGGCTCGTTTTTGGACCACTTTTTATGTCTTGATTGTTGTGGAATATATTGAAACTAATCTTGCACACTGTATAATTATTTTATTTTTAATAAGTTTTTTAGTTTTATCATAAAGATTGATTGGCTGTTGCCTGTGCGATGTCCAAGGAAAAAAGGGAAGAGACCGGAGTGTCAGTTTGACAGCTAGTTTTTTAATTCTTAATCGCTGCGTTCGGAAACAATCAATAATTGTTTATGCTTTTTAATTTTAATATTAAACAAGTATTATAACCTCGACTTAACAAATGCTGTTTAAATGGTGAAATCCGTAAGCGAAATATAAATCGCGAGAATAAATTATTTCGCAGTGTGAACGTACCCTAAGCTGATCCATGGTAATGTCTTGCAGTCAGTTTATTCTACAGCGAATAATGTGTTTGAGTGGTTTAATATGATGTAGTTTTGGGAAGAAAGCAGTTAAAAGCAAAGAAGAAAAGTGAATGTCGCAGTCACAAAGTACCACAATATAAAAAACAAATAATTAATACTTGACTCAGACGTTATCTTTTATTGTATGTCAGCTTATTATTGTGTTCCCAGCTGCTATGGGTCGTATAATATACCATAGAGCTCTAAATAGGACAATAGAAATGGTATCTTGACAAGTAAATAATGCGTAGTTGTAAAAAGAAACGACCGGGGCTATACCGCGTGAGAGGCTCGTATTAATAAACCGACATCGTCTGAGGACAGGTTCTCGGTTTATCACAATTATCCCTACTGCCTCGTTGGTCTAGTGCTTAGCATGATTGACTGCGGCTGACGAGGTCCCGGGTTCGAATCCCGATTCGAAGCACCCGGATGGCAGTGTTTCACCCACGTGCCTCGGAGAGCACGTGAAGCCGTCGGTTGTGCGCCTGATCTCTTTCCGGTCGTGTCGGATATTCCGTCCCATCGGGCGCTGTGAGTAAAGGAACAGAGAGTGCACTTGTGCACTATAATATCTCCAGCGCAGGTGGCTAATCTCTCTGGAGATTGGCTGCCATGGCCGTAATACGGTCGAGAGAACATCATTGTTATCCCACGAGACTAAGTTCTTTTGCCTTGGATTTGAAATTACAATACGGAAAATTCGCTGATACCTACGACTTCATCGGAGTGGTTTGAGTTTTCAATTCTGTGAGAACTCTTTCATTTTCCGGAATAAAAAGTAACCTACATTCTTTACCGGAATGCAAGTTATCTTTGAACCAAATTTCGCCATAATCGTGTACTAAAGAGATGGGTCGCGCCGTCGAAAGAAGACTGACAGACAGATGTAGATACTTAGTCATATTTACGCATTTATTATGTTAGTTGGATTATACCTGACGTGAATGAATTCGTTTACTTCGATGTACATGTTTGAGGTACACGGCACTTATGATCTGAACACATCCCTGTACTAAACTGAAACTGAACTGAAAACCGCATGTGCTCTCAGAAGAAAAGAGTTAGTCGATTATGATTTAACACCATTGAGATCATAAGACCCTGGTGGTTATCCCTAAAATAAGGATTATAATTCTAAAACACGAACGTTAACAATATTAAAACAATACGGATTTAGCGATGGTACTCGTAGTATGCCCCCTGTCCTACGGCAGCGTGACTGCGCGAACGATCAAATCTTCACCCTTCCTGCCACGTCAAAATGTCGCGGATATCCGCTCCACAGTTTGGGAAGCGTGGCTATAACTTCATACAATCGTCTCAGTTTAGTACGTCGTAAAGAAGCGCACGTGCGGCGTGCAATAAAGGGGTACTTTAAACTGACTTACTATTACTGCCAATATAAAACTCTAAACATTAAAAACGCACCGTGACGGCAACTATAAGAGTTTTTCATGTCTTTGAGATCTTCATAAACCTACTTGGCACCAGCTGTTGGCCTTACGTAGGTGATGAAAGCGACGCGATGCAACACGACGCGAAACGACTCCAAAGAAAACGACATATTTATGTACGCGGCAACGTAGGGCACTTGAAGGGTCAGTTACTGTTCAATGTTATCGCGTCGCGTCGTGTCGAGTCGCGTGCTGCACAAGTTCAAAAAGTCCATTAAAATAATGTTCCTTAAAAAAGCGTGTTAAACGATAGAAGAGCGTGCATTTGACTAGCACCAGCTATGCTTAGGACTGCAGTTATTTGTATTTTTGAAATGATTAGATTTTGGGGTTATATTTTCAAAAATCCTTTATTAGTGCATGCCTACGTCATAATAACTGTCTCAATGCCAAACAGTCCGATCCATGCAGTAGTTCGAGCTATGCGTTGATAAATCAGTCATTCACTCAGTTTTCCTTTTCTATATAAAAATTGTATTTTCTGTTTTTTTATCCATTCCAAGTTAGCCCTTGACTGCAATCTCACCTGACGGTAGGTGATTATGCAGTCTAAGACGGTAGCGGGCTTACCTGTTAGGGGCATGACAGTTATATTAAATCCGTACCCTCATTCGGTTTCTACACCGCATCGTACCGGAACGCTAAATTGTTTGGCGACACGTCTTTGCCGGTAGAGTGGTAACTAGCCAAGGCTAAAGCCTCCCCACCGGGCCAGACCAGGGAAAATACAGAAATTATAAATTTCTAAATTGACCCTGCCGGGGATCGAACCCGGGACGTTAAGACAACTGCAGCGCTCAACACAGCGCCACGGAGATTCTGATTGACCACCGAGCTTCTTGCTGGCTCTCCTCGGTAGGAATGGTTTTCCGAACCAGTGGTAGATTCACTCGACGATTTAAAAGCACTTGTAAAAGTTTTGAAGAAAAACTTTTGAATTTGAATACGTACGCTAAGTACCTAGGTCTACGGTATACGCTGTTAACGCGAACCGCGGGCGTCATTTACTTGTCAGTATAAACTTTTACTTTCAGCAGTAAGATAGCGCGCGCCGATAAGCGGAATGGACTATTACATTTTTTTATGTGTCTATTAACCTTATTTATAAATGAGTTCACGATACGCAATCTAGATCGAAATTAACGTCCCTGATGATTGTAGATATTCGTCGTTGTTGCCTCAACCAATAGTCCATGCTGGGCTCCACAGATCTCCACAGATCTCCACAGATCTCCACAGATCTCCACAGAACTTCCGCTTACTTCCAGCGGCGCAGCGACTCGCTCGGCATCGTCGAATGGATTCACTTATTTTAAGTATGGATAATGGATATAGTTAGAGTCTGCAGGAGAGGAGTTTTTGAAAAAAAAAGTTTTTAAACCGATATCCACGCGAAAGAAGTCGCGGACATTAGCTCGTCAAACACAATATCCAAACTACGCTACTACGCTACGCTACGGTATATCTTTCTGCTACGCTTTCACGGACCATCTGTTCAACCGATTTTGACGAAATTGGGTAATGGTATATGGGTAGGTTACATCCCGGGGATGGACATAGGCTACTTTTTATCCTGGAAAGTTAAAGAGTTCCCGCGGGAATCAAAAACCTTAATTCTCGCGGAAGAAGTCGCGGGCATCGTCTAGTTATGTATAAGTTCATGTATCTTTGTCATGGGGATTTAGGTTAGGATCTTGAATAATCTTGAATAGGTCACAATCTTAGGCCACACTTTGAATTTGTTCAGATTTAAGAAAATTGAGTTGATGAGTTTTTTGAATCAATACCTACTCATTGTACTAGGCTCCAGGATTAATAATCTAAGTTTTATAAGTATTGTGTAAGTAAATCCATCTATTATAATTATAATAAGATTATAAAACTTCGTTTCCAAGCTAAAGTTGAGAATCTACTTGTAATTTTGTCTACTACGAGTAACTTGCTAAGTTTGCATCTATACTGGATTTTAGACGTTAGGGATTTCTAAAGTAAAATATCCGCTTACACGAAATAATTTGTAAGTATAGAACGTAAAAATAATTCATAAACTGTTTGATGTTTCACGCGATTCAATGTCAAGCAAACTGTAACTTATAAATTAAGCTGTAATAGTGTAATAGGGTTCTAACTTCTAATTGAGTTGTAAACAATGTAATATCTAGATAGTAGATACTAATATTATAAATGCGAAAGTGTGTCTGTCCACCTATCTGGCAGTATTACAGACTGGGTGACGTGAAAGTATAGCATTTCACACTTTCACCGATTTAGAAATTTGGTTCAAAGATAGGTTATATCCCGGGAAAGGTTATATGCTATGCCGGAGAATTAAGGAGTTTCTGTGGGAATTAAAAAATAAACTTGATCTACACGAAAGAAGTCACGGGCTTAACAAGCACATCACAAATCCATACTAATATTATAAATGCGAAAGTGTTTCTGTCTGTCTGTCTGTCTGTCTGCTACGCTTTCCCGGCCCATCTTTTCAACCGATTTTGCTGAAATTTGGTACAGGGGTAGATGGTATCCCGGGGAAGGTACTTTGTATCCCGGAAAATTAAAGATTTCCCGCGGGAATCAAGAAACATTAATCCACGCGGACAAAGTCGCGGGTATCATCTAGTAAAAAAATAAATTGTTGTTCTAAATAGGTCAATTATTAGTCTAGTCAACAAGTGCTTTTTGGGTCAAACTTTTTTCTCCGCCTCCGAAAAATATGAACGAGGTATCATCCGCTTCGGAATAGTGTGTAGATCATTTTCGACCCGCGAATTCAAGACCCGCTTGCAAAAATTGCAAAGTTATTAACAATTAACTGAAAAAAAATAATAACATTAATAATTTTTTTTTGCAAGAATCCTCTTGCAAATATCTAAAATGCCTAAAATCGAGAATCTCATCAGTTACACGGTTCTATTCCCTCGATCCCTTCAGAGTTGGTTTGTTGCTTTAAAATTCTATTTGCGAGAGCAAAATACACATACTCGTATATTATGTGAGCATAGAACATTACCTCTGGCCTGAGAGCGCGATCGGCTTCATTTTAATGGCTCACTGGCCACATGAACATGATAGCCGTTAAAACTGCATTTACTATTACCTTCGCAAAGGTATTATACTAAGTATACATTTAAGTACCTATACCTACTTTCTGAGGTGAGTAAAAGTTTTGCAATCTATAAATAACTAACATTAAAACTGTAATTGAAACATTTGATATACCACTTTGAAAATTTTAATCGAATTGAAAGCCCAAAGCACTATTTTATTGTTATGTCATGCACGTCCACGCTAAACTGTACACATTTGAATGCAACTTGACTCATTAATAGCTAATACTCTGGGTCTTACCTATACAATATTCACAAACCCTAAAACAATAAGGTCCTTTTGGAATAGAAATTGAAAGTTTTAGTCGATATTGCTTCATAAGTACGGACAAAAAATCGGTGAAATCTGAACCGATTTTGATATATCTTTTTCTTTCCATGAAAATCTCATGAACAGTCTGGGCTTTGAAGATAGAGGGCGGAGTTCCTTACCTCCTCTCTTAAAGTCTAGCCCCACTTGAGATGCACGGAGCGGCGCGGCACGAAGCGGCAAATAATATATAATATTTGTATTTATTCCATACACTACAGCCCATTAACGTTCCACTGCTGGGCACAGGCCTCCACTCTCATAGGAGAGAGGGAAATAGAGCTTAGACACACCACGCCGCTCAAATGCGGGTTGGCGGGCTTTATAAACGACTATTATCATGTTAGTGATAATAACCGGGACCGACAGCTTAACGTGCTCTCCGAGGCACGGGGGTGAAACACCGCCAACTTCCTAACTCCGGGCTAGTACTGAGAATTTCTAGTCAGAAAAACCCAACACTTATTACAGCTCCATACAACCTCATACAAATAAAATACTTGCCGCTACGTGCCGCGCCTGTAGTGGAATCTAAATTTATCAATCAGCCAGTCACAATATTTCACAAACACAAATCCGCAAAATGGCTAATTCTAAATAGTATAAATTGAAATCCGGATATAATCGAATTTCCATAGCAATTATTTGAAATTCAATGTAAAGTTATTAAATGCTAATAAGCATCATCACTTCCGGTGGCTGGATATCGACTGAGGTCAGGTTCCACGAGTGACCTACTAATGTTTCGTTGCGTTCGCCGCGAATCGACAGCTCATCAAAAATGTAATTTTTCAAACCACTGGACCCGTTCTATGCACCACATGAATGGAACGTTTGATTGAAAAGCGACCTCTTTGAGACGAGGTCAGTATACAGTAATAGAAATAAGAAAACAATGTGTTTCTATTATTGTCACGTTGAACTGCCTCTTTGGTCTAGCGGTTAGCATAGTCGACTGCGGATCACGAAGTCCTGGGTTCGATTTCCGGTCGGGCATAAAAATTGTTAGGCATTAGGTTTTTCAATTAAGAAATTCTCAGTGCCAGCCCGGAGTTGGAAGTTGGCGGTGTTTCACCCCCGTGTCTCGGAGAGCACGTTAAGCCGTCGGTCCCGGTTATTATCACTAACATGATAATAGTCGTTAAAGCCCGCCAACCCGCATTGGAGCAGCGTGGTGGGTCTAAGCTCTAATTCCCTCTCACCTATGAGAGTGGAGGCCTGTGCCCAGCAGTGGGACGTTAATGGGCTGTAGTGGTGGTGGTGGAAGCGATTATTCGTGTTATTTTTTTGCTTCTATCCTACATTTTCGAGCACTACTTTCTTAGAAATGGGAGGTTCTGGGATAGATCCCTGGAAACGGAAGGAAATATTTGATGTTATTTCGGAATGAAAATAGGTAAATCATTTATTTGTGGCAACATGCTCGAACGTTTAGTAGAACGAATTCTCTAATATAGAAGTTGCTAGCCATGGCCCAAGCCTATGAGGCTACAGAGCCATTTGAACTGAACAAATGAATCCAAGACCTCCTATTAAAAAAACAACCACATTCCACAACTGCGCTAAAAATTGAAAAAAAAAACTACATCCAAAATATAAAACGCTAAGTTTATACTCATAGTTAGATTTTTTCCACAGCTAACGCTAAACGTAGCAAACCGCCCCACAGTTTAACGGGTTACCTGTTACTCAACTAGTTTAAATTCAAAACAAAGGAAATATTGTGTGCCACATAAACAGTTAAAAACTAACTGACGCTCGATTTATGATAGTTTCACACGCGAGCTTCGGATTTACAAACTATTGTAAAATACTTTGCGCTAACATAACTGCAGGGTAAAAGGTGTTTGTACATTATGAGAGGTGCAATGCCCGCAACAGATGCACACGATGCATCCATCATGGTTTGAGGTTTCCTTCGCCATTTAAAGCTAGTGATATGTCATTTCATAAAAACCCGGCTGAGATTTTTGTGGGCTGAGAATATCACAATCAAGTTTTATTGTGAGACAGGCTTGCGTTTGACGACTATCATGCTTAGTGCAAAGCAATGATGAGGTCTAGGTTTGAGTGCGTTTGCCTAGATTCACTGTTCACTCTTGCCTTGAAGGTACCTAGGTTATATACGTGACAGGTGATTACGTAAGTTATACGTGGTACGTGATTGTTGAAAACTCCGAAAAATTATGGGTGCGTGGCCGGGGATCGAACCCTCGACCACCCGAATAGGATGTGTAGACTAGGCTAGGCTATCACCGCTAAGCCTGGCGAGGTGGCGATGCATCCATTTTCCATACCTATTAGTATATTGAAAGTGTGTATTTGTTTCTCGCTATCTTTTCAGCCCATCTGTTTAACCGATTTCACCAAAACGCACTTATAAAAAAAGATGGATAGACAAATATAGCTGGCATCCTTGCTTACTTGGACATGGGCTACATTTTATTCCGTAAAATCAGGGATTTCCCACGGGATTGAATAACATTAACGTTTTTTTGAATAAAAAACATATTTGAATAAAACTGACATCCACGGGTAAAATTTGGTGGTGATCACCTATTAAAAAAATGGTCGACCTCCGTTGCGCAGTGGTAAGCTGTGTGGATACAAAAGTGGGAAATTCTGGGTTTGGTTCCCTGGGAATCACGAAGGACTTAATATACCTGCCATATCGCTAACAAGTTAGCCAGCTATCATCTTAGACTACATTATCACTTATCAGCAGGTGAGAGACAAGAGCCAACCTATAGTGGAATAAAAAATATTGACCGGGCAGACATAGTCGCATTATAAGGGTTAAACTACCGCTTTTAGGATTGCGTACCTAAAACCTACCTTTTAGGTTCAGATACGCAACCCTAAAAAAGAGGTAGATTTGCGGTTCTCCGTTTGTTCGCCTGTTGCGGGTGTTGTGTGTGCGATGGCGCTTAGAAGGCTATAGCACACTGATGCCGCTATGATTGTGGCGTGCAGAACGTCGCCACGTGATAGCGTGATTCGTGACAGCTCATTAAGCTCCGTTTAAAGTTGTATAGCTACGTTCAAATATGCGGCGGAATTTCAAAAGAATCTAGTTTTATTCATGTACAGAATATTAGTGACAATCCGTGTAACGTTTCACTCGATAACTATTCGGTCTATTGAAACAATTTTAAACTTTAAACAGTTGTTGTTGGGACGTACAAAAATAAATTAATACAATTAATTTCACTATTATTTAGATATCCGTAATCTTACCCATAAACTGAAACTGCATAGAAAGGTTTTCTAAATCACAAAAACCTTTTTTCATAAAAATCATAGTGAATTCACTGTTTTAAAGAAATACATTTCTAGAGTTAGGCTCAACTTAGGAGAACCTAGAGAAAGGCTCAATGTTATTGAATAAACAAATAAATAATTAAATGCTGCAACCATTATCTGTGTTTACCTACTATTAACGTGGTATGTACTTAGTATGTACCTAATTGCTTCCACGTAGCCGCTCTACGCCGCCGCGCGTCGTAGAGCCGTAGAACGTAGAGCTCTAAAGCACTTTAAACAGGTATTAAAAGCGAGGAATGTGCCCGACGACAAAATCGTAAGTGGCGATAAATTCTCCTTGGTCCACTTCACGCGAATCTAAACGCACGCCATTTAAATATTTGAAATTTTTTCCCTTTACAGAAAATAGCACTTTGTAACTCATAATTACTTGAAAAAATACGCTGCAACGAAGCAACGGATCGACGTGATTTTTGGTATGGGTATAGTTGAGGACCTGAAGAGTGACATAAGCTTTACTTTTTATCCCAGAAAATGAAGGAGTTTTCGCGGGGGGAAAAATACTTAATCAACGCGGACGAAGTCGCGGGCATCGTAACAGTAATGTTATAATGTAAAAATCTTTCCGCTCCATTTGTCTGCCTGTAGCTGTGTTTACGTCAGAAATGAATTTTCCTTATTTGCATTCGATTATTACGAAGAGATATCACTTACTGCTAATGGATTTTCCTAATAGGCTAGTTCAATAAAATTAAATAGATAGATAGAAAACTAATTAGATAACCTCACTGTGCGATCGTCTATCAGAAGTTTGCTGCAAACATGAACTTTTCTAAAACGGCCACTCTCAAAAGTGAAATACAAATAAAGTTGACCGTGTACAACTTTTATGAAACATGTTACTATTAGTTCTTGTCAAACAACATGCCGCGAGCGGTTTTGAACCAGAAATTTTGTATGATCAGCTGTTTCATCAAACATTTCATGCATGTATGTATTTATTTACTGTAGTATTCAGAATTAAAACGTGTAAGCAGATTTCGTTTTGAAAAGTTCTGTTATGGCGTCAAATACAGGATCTGACTAATCACAAGTCAAAAAACTGATCACAAAAAACTGGCCGTCCGTCATAGGGACTGCCGATAGAAGGTCAATTATGTTATTATATCATTAAGTTCTAAAATAAATAATAATAAAAATATTTCAAATATAAACCTTGAAACTAAAGCATTAAGGTTTAATTACGAATGTACTATAATTATATTTAAGACCTTATGTCTTCGTAAAAACGCGAGGTGTCGGCCACGGTTACACAGCACTTATTAATATAAAACTTAAAACTAAGGCATTAAAGTTTAATTACTTAAGACCTTATGCCTTAAGAAGAATGGTGTCGGTCTCGCGTATTCCACATTTTTACCCCCTACCAAAAAGTGCTCAACGCGCCTAAAGAAGTTTTCACTTCAAAAATTCGTTGCTCCGTTACGGCGAGTTCAAAGGACAAACAAAACTTTTATAATAGGTAGGATACGTAAATCAAAAATGTGGCAAAAATATATAATAATGAAGTTTTACACGTTCAGTTTTAATGCAAATTCTTGATACGTAAAATAGCTAGTTAATTAAAACGAACAAGTCAATTTTGTACGGCAATAATCGCACCGCACCGCAGTGTGTGGATATGTTTATGGCGGCATAATTGAAACTTTGATGGCGCCCCTGCATCTGACATATTATGTAATAGGTGTAGTTTAAGCCCTCACTACACTCGCGCCGCTAAAGTGCGCGAACACCACTACCAAAATCTAAGACCACTACACATGATTGAAGGCTTCCCTAACGCGGTCGTCAGCGCTATTATAATTTAGTCGGTGGCGTGCAGTTCATAGAGGAATAAAAGCACTGCTTACCGTAATGGAAAAACGTCAATGCTCTTTTTCATAAAAACAGCTAGTAAATAGGTATTCTGACTAAGTAATGCCTACCCTAGCTTCAAAACCTGTGCACACCACCTATGATCGTCTCTTCTCGGTCGCATTCTTCATTGCTGAAAGTCCAAGTTTCTATTAGTATCCCACCAACTTATCTAGCCCGTCAGCCAAAATTTGAACAAATTTAAATGACAGTTTAGTTTTTATTTTTATTGTATTTTTTAATATTATTATTAGCAACACTAATTGCAACATCAGCGACGTTGTCACCGTGGTCCGTGTCAGATAAGTTTGTGGGATACTTGTGTTCACCAACACCGCTATTGAATGGAACAGATTTGTCATCCAGATTAAATGATAAATGATTTATTTATTTCACGTAGGACAACTTGTGTCACTTATGAAACGTCAAGTTAATATATATTAATATATATATAAATCTTATATACACTCTACCACCGGTTCGGAAAACTGTTTCTACTGAGTAGAACCGGCAAGAAAATCAGCAGTTGCTCTTTTATTAAAAAAGAAAAAGGTTACAATCATTGATGTAGAATTTTTTTAGGTACTCATTCTATTTCAATGGTTACAATAAGTAGACAACACAACATATACGTCACAAGTATTACACTGGCGTGGGTCACTGGATGCGAGGCCGGTTGCTTCCATGCCTCTTTGTCATTAATAAAATCATCGATAGTGTAATAATCCCGACTTAACAAGTGCTGTTTAACACAGTCCTCAAATTTACGTAATGGCAAATCCAGAAATATCTGCGGAGTTCGCGGATGTTCGCCGCACGAGTGTAGAGCGGGTATATGGCATTGATAATGCTGCATTATTTTATTCGTGTATATGAACGTATCGGCGCGGCCGTCGCTTTTATCATTTTGCTCCACCAGTTTATTATTCACTAGTTAAATGCCTGCGGCTTTGCCTGTTTTCGGTTGACTCGTCTGCCTGCAACTTCGTTCGCGTGTCATAAGTTTTTTAATTCTCACAGGCACTCCTTAATTTTCCGGGATGAAAAGCTCTATTCAAAACGTCCTTGGGGATAGAAATTTCAAAAACTGTGAAATATTTATTTCATAATTTTAAAACGGAAGCCCAAATACCAAGTTTCATGTTTATAACTTGAAAAACCACGGACTTTTATTTTACTTCTTTGTAGGAGGAATTCCGAAAAAAACAAAGTAAAGTTGAATTGCATTTTAACAGCAAAACAACGATAGTTGAAAACTTTATCCAAGTAAAATCCACTAAAAGAAACGATATTATGATCAACGGAAATCAGCGTCTTTGTCGACGATCTAATATTTCCGTGTACAATTTTCCAATATTGGATTTGGTATCGGAAAACTCAATAAAAGTGATCCGTTTGCACCAGTGGAACATTTTGACGAAGAATAGGTAAATATTCTCTGCGGCAGAGAGATGTCACAGTTATTACTTACTGGAGGCGCAAACCGCTGAACAACGCAAAACAACAGACCAGTAGACAGGTTTTGACGAGTTCCCTGGCGCAGTGTTGAGCTCTGTTGTCTTAACGCGGGAGGTCCCGGGTTCGATTCCCGGCAGGGTCAATTAGGGATTTTATAATTTCAGAATTTTCTCTAGTCAGGTCAGTCAGGTGACTAGAGGCTTCGGCCGAAGCTACCACCCACCGGCAAAGACGTGCCGCCAAGCGATTAAGCGTTCCGGTACGATGCCGTGTTGAAACCGAATAGGGGTATGGGTTTAATATAACTGCCATACCTCTAACCGGTTAGCCCGCTACAATCTTTTTTTATAGGTGCACTAACAATAATACATATTAATTAACACAAAAATTATAACATTAAAAACAAATGTCACACATTCACTGATATGTGTGTCGATTAAAAGTGTATCTTAGACTGCATCATCACTCACCACCAGGTGAAATCGCAGTCAAGGGCTAACTTGTAGTGGATTTAAAAAATAAATTGGCAGTCATAGATAGGGACTGCCGATAGAAGTGAAGTTTTTTTTTTCTTTTTTTTTTAATTAAAATTATTAAAATATAAACTTAACATTAAGGCATTAAAGTTTAATTTCGAATGTCGTATATATTTATGTTCGCCAGCATGTCGCTGTTCGAGAGCATGCGGTAACGCGAATCTACATTTTTACCAAAAAGTGCTCAACGCGCCTAAAGAAGTTTTCACTTCAAAAAGGTGTTGCATAATTTTTAAAACGGTGTTAGGCTATTTTGTTAGGGCCGGTGAAAATGATCAGTTTAATCACATTGGCCTATTTTTAGTATTTTTACGCCGATACGGCTAATGTGGTGGACTCTGCTTTATTAGACCTAACGTCTTATGTACCTTCACACATGAGGTATGCAAATAAAGAGTTATTGTATATAAAAAAGAAAGATTCCGACGAATTGAGAACCTCCTCCTTTTTTTTGAAGTCGGTTAAATAGTTAACTCACAACTCAACAACTCTCCGCTCTGTGGATTTTATTGAAAAGTTGACGAGAAATTTTAAAGTTTAATTGCAATTCCATACTCTCTTGTTCTCGGTAATTATTATTTGCTCTAAATATTATTTGGATTTCATAATTACTAGCAGTTAACCGTGTTGAATGTGAATGTCGTCGGTTGTAAATACACGACCTCTTCTGGACGGTATGTAGATATAGGTCCACATTTAAAAAAACATTTCCCCGGATTTGATTTCCAGAAGCAATTTATATTTTTTTCTGGTCTAATCTCGATGGCAGCAAAGTAGATACGGACATCTACATTTTTGCAAAAATGTTTTTTTTACAAAAATGAGCTCATATTAACCCTATCTACAAGTTTGCATTAAAATTATTTTAAAATTCAAAATAATGAAGAAAATCTGGCACGTAAATGAAGTCATCTACACTCGTTTTAAAAAAAACATCGCAGTAGAAACGGACATTTGAAATTGTCCGCCTTTACTTCGGAGCATCGACAAATGATTTGAAACGTAGACAAAGTCATCCGTCACTTGATTAAAATTTAGTGATTGACTAATATACATTTCATAGTTTTCTTTAAGAAAGACCTTTTGTGAATAAATAAAACATAGTAATATAAAGCATTTTTATTTAAAAATATATAATACATATATTGCGTGGTTCGGAACCTTAATAAATTAGTTTAATGATAGAGTTTAGTGGTAGATAACTCATTTAATAATGTGCAAAGTGTGTTAAATGCAAAGTAGCTAAATAAAGACATCTACAAAATTTGGCAAAAAAAATAGGGATTATTGTTTGTATGATGCTTAGATTTTCTTTAAATATCCTTAAAAGTATGACTGGAGAGTATTATCTTAGTTTATTAGATATTTTAGATGGAAAGGCGCTTTATCACAACGCATAAACGGATATCAGGCAGACGTCTTCTTCTACGTCGAAGTTTTTTCAGAGTAAATAAAGACATCTACATTATTTCATTAAAACAACGATATATCGATTCAACCTGTCATACAACCAATAAAGAAGATTATTTTAATACGTCATAGAAAATTTCGTGCTAATCGGTCCATAACTCTCAAAATGGCTACTAATTTTTACTAAATGCGCTCTCCTGTAAAATTGAGATTTTGTAGATGTCTTCTTCTACTTTGCTGCCATCGATCTGTTGGGAGGCTTCAGCTGTGGCTAGGTACCATAATATATTCAATGTACTCTGTGCTAGTTACCATCCTTAAGTGTTCTGCTACGATACCGTGTAGAAACCGTTAGGGGTTTAATATATCTAACTGAAGTAGATACCCTGACAAGTTAGCCCGCTACCATCTTAGACTGCATGATCAACAACCATCAGGTAAGATCGCAGTCAATTCTAAGAGAAAATTTCTCGATTGTATATCATTCCGACAGGTTTAATCAATCAATCATTTATTTGCATGAAACATTGTACAATTAAGATGACTAACTAATTAAACAACAAACATGTTTCGTCATTGCTGACGTGCAAATTTATAAAATGGGTAATAAATACAATTTACGAAACATTAATCATTAAATCATAAATATAATCCACAAATATCACATATTTAATCTCATATAATTATATATAAAACTATAGCCCGGCAGACGTTGTCCTGCCCTGAACCTAGAAGCCAATTGCAGCGCCCCCTAACGTGTCCAATTACGAACATAAACCAGCCCTGGACCCACTCAAACACACACAAAAAAATCCATCTAAATCGGCCCAGCCATTCTCGAGTTTTAGCGAGACAAACGAACAGCAATTGATTTTTATAGAGAAGATTATTTTAAGACAGCATTGAATGAGACCAAATGTACCTAGGTATAATATGTTAAAGTCGTATAAAACATAAATCAGAAAATTTGTCAGTACGCTTACTCTGAGTTTTTACATTGCAAATACGGTTGGTCGACGTGAGAACTCACCTCGCCAAGTGTAAGCGAACGGTCAAAGTAAAATGCACCCAAAAGCTCTTGCTTTAAAGTCACAAATTCAGCGTTTGGAGCGCTGGCTGTGAATAAATACACGAAATGATGAAATGAGCTCTAAACCAATGCAGCTAAGGTTCATTTTACTTTAACGTTCGCTTACAGTTAGTGAAGTGAGTTCTCACGTCGATCAATCGTATTTGCAATGTAAAAACTCGGAGTAAGCGTACTGATCTCATAATACCAATTACAATTACAATTAGGAAGACAAAACTCAGCAAATCAATGTCTTACAGCTTCCTAAATAACAACTTAAATAAATCTAATTTCTGGGAGCTTTGAGGATCAGTGGGATATTGATTAGAATTGACTGTTTAATTAAACCTCACCAAGATAAATTCAATTTCGTTTGGAAACTTGGCCGCAGCAATTATTTGCTTTAAGTCCGATGTAATCATATTTTAATGCTGCATTTCCCTTCTATTGTTGGGCAAAAGCACTTGGCAGTATTTTCAAGCTGACGGAAAACGGTACCTATTTATAGCAGAAATGGGTGCAAAACACTTTTAGTCTTTTTGGGTATATATATTAATGTTATAAATGCGAAAGTAAGTCTGTCTGCCTGCTTGTCGGTTTGTGTTATTGTCTGTCTGCTACGCTTTCAGCAAATTAATCAAAGTCAGTTGAAAAGATCTGTTCAACTGATTTTGACTGAATTTGGAACAAGATTTGGTTGCGTGGGTCATGGTCGTGGGTGGGCATGGGTCACTTTTTATCAAAGGGGATTTTTGATTTTTGCATCAACTATAGTCACTGAAGTCTATAGCACAGGGTATACTTAACCGACCAGCAGACCAGCAGAGACCGAACATACCATGTACCTACCATAAGACCTGAGTAACTTTTGGAAACTTTGGCATCAATAGGACATTTTTTTATTGAAGTGGATATATTTTGTTGAGATTTTTTTAAAAACCTAAAGTCTAAACCAACGCAGACGAAGTCGTGGGTATCAGCTATATCCACTAGAAGCTAGGATAGTGTAAAAAAAACACAGGGTATTCTAAATTAGGCAGCAGAGACCATGTATCTATCATTAGACTAAAGGGTTACTTTTGTAAACTGATGCATCGATAAAAAAAATATTTATTTTTGTAATTGCGATAACGCAATTATTTGGATTTTGCATCTATTATTCCTTTCGATAAATGGATCAAACTTTAGAATGTAGGAAAATATAGCGTAAGATTCGAATGTAAAAGGAAAATTGTCATGCAATAATAATTAAATTTGGAAGTAAATAGTAACTAACGAATAGTGAAAACCAAACTTTGTTTACCAAGTAACCAACCTATAGTTACAGTTACAATAGTTGACTCGAATTACACGCAGACGCAAGTGAAGCCGAGGGTAAGAGTGAGCGCAAACTCTTTGAGGTTAAAGTGTCAAATAAAGTTTTCGTTTTATAAAAAATACCAAATCCTGATAGCCCTTGAGTGAAGGAGGCCCTCTTATTTAGGCCAAGTGTACGCCAAGTAGGATCAGGGATAATAACTTGACCTCGTTAAAAATGAAAGAATACGTCTTATTCACTTAAGTCTGTATCGCTTGTATTTGTAACCGACTTCCAAAAAAGGAGGAGGTTCTCGATTCGGCGCGTATGTTTTTTTTAATATTACCAAACTAGATTATGCCCGGGACTTCTACCATGTGGATTAAGTTTTTTGATTCCCGAGGGAACTTATTAATTTTCCGGGATAAAAAGTAGCCTATGTCCTTCCCCGGGATAAACCTACCTATACCAAAATTTCATCAAAATCGGTGGAATAAATGTTCCGTGAAAGCTTAGCAGACTGACAGACAGACACATTTTCGCATTTATAATATTAGTATAAAGTATGGATATGGATTTATAATATGGTACAGGATTTAAACAAGCTGATTTCAAGACGTTTAAACTTTAAAAATAGACGTATTTCTACGTCCATTCATTGTCACCTGACATGGCAGTATACGTGAGGTATTTCCATATTCAAATGAAATTTCCACCGGAAATAGAAGCCCCTAGCTTGGAAATAGCTAGGTCGTCTGCATCCGTCAGCTTACTAGATTAGTTTATAAAATGTCCTACACGATGTACTACAGTGTTGATGTTTTTTCAAACTTTTTGAACTTACTTCAGGCTGAAAATTTTACGAATGATGTTTTTTTTGAATCCATACAAGTTAGCCCTTGACTGCGATCTCACCTGATGCGTAAGTGATGATGCAGTCTAAGAAGGTAGCGGGCTAACCGGACTAGTCCTAACTAGTCCGGTTAGCCCGCATTGCAGTTATATAAAACCATGCCCCTATTCGGTTTCTACACGGCATCGTACCGGAACGGATGTTTTACACAATACTAGACATATCTCGAAGCACCTTGGCACACGTCTATATAGGCAAGGAAGGTGCTTCAATGGCGGCCACACACTGAAAAAAACAGCGTTGAAACAGCTAAAATTAGGTGGATAGACGGTATAAAAATGTTTTTAAATGGAACTACCCCATATTGTTTAATCGACTTCCAAAAGTTCTCTTTAATTTCCAAAGTCCTCAATGTGGCGTGATTTTTTTTTTATTTATCCATACAAATATTATAAATGCTAAAGTGTGTCAGTCTGTCTATTTGTTTGTCTGCTACAATATAACGGCTCGTCTTTTCAACAGATTTTGTAAATTTTTCTCCTTTTGTTTTGGTTTATTGCACATAAATACAACGTAAAAAGGCGAACTTGATACCTAGAGGTATTCTCTTACAGTTAACCTTTGTTAGTGAGGGCAGTCTTTGTGATAAACCAGTGTGTAGATAATGAGAATGAATTTAAACCCGGCTGAGTTTGTTCTAGGCTCTTCTCAGACCAGGGCGCGTTTGGAACCCTCGTAGCTTTAATTCAATTCAATTCAATTCAATTTATTTCAAACATGTAGGACATACAGGTGTCTCTTATGCTACGTCATGTTTTGACTCTACCACGTTTTAGTATTAAGAAACCGTAATTGATTATCACCCTCATGTCAATAAGTGTACAGTGTGCCTAAATTGAATATATAAATATTGAATTGAATTGAATTTAATTTAATTGAAAAAAAAGAAACATACTCAACTTATTTTTACATTCTACTCTCCATCCTAAAAATAGCCCGCAGTCCTATATTCCAAAAATAAAATCCAGACAATTAAGCAGTTTCCGATACAAAGATAAGAGCTGACCCAGTGCGAGTCTGACTCTCCTGCGAAGGGTTCCGCAGCTTGTAAGTAGACTTCACAAATTTTAATTGGGACTGCGCAACTGAATTGTTAGTCAACATTGGTGCAATCATTATCTAAGAGAGGTCTGTGTCCAACAGTGGATGCTTACTGGCTGATGATGATGATGTGAACGTAATAATTTTGTTAAAAGGTTTTTTGACGATTATTAAAAACTGTCTCGGTTGCTGGGAGTTCGTTTTCTTTACGTAGACATTATAAACTCAAAAATTTTCAGATTATTCGCTTCGCAAACTTCTGATAATATAGTGGGGGGACGTTGCTTTCTTTTATTTCTTCTTATAAAGAGATTTAAAAATAAACAAAAAATCAATTATGGAATGCGCATAATATGAAGCTCTTTCATACAGTATGATCCTCAATAAATTTTTTTAATTGAAATTCAATTTTTAAACCCCAATTTGAAAATTCGATCTTTGAAACAATATTTTTTAAATACTTTTAGACGAAGTTTGTACCAGCATTATTTTAGACTCTAATTAAATACGCTAGTGTAACAGACAGACGCATCTATACTTATGTATGGATTATTTACTTATCTATATGTATGGATGTTTATTACTTAATGACGCCATAACGGCTGAACAAATCTGGATGAAATTTGGCAGAGATATAGTTTATAGTCTGGTATAGTACATAGACTACTTTTTATCCTGGAAAATCAAAGTGTTCCCGCGGGAACCCAGAACCTCAATCCACAAGCATCCGCTATTAATATAATAAAGGTTACTAATTTGGTACGGAACCCTAAAAAAATCGCAAGCTGGCATTCCTATCGGGCACGGGCCGGGGTCACTGGCCGCATCGATCGCGGAAAGTAGGTCAGCCGGTCGTATCCGCTCCCATTAATGAACTGGAGTAGCTTCTCAAACTATAGGCTTCACCCCCTATTCCTACCCCCCCTACCCCTATCCCCCGGATGAGCCATTACTAAACCCTTAATGCTTAAAAGCCTATTTCATATACTAGACAATACGCGCGACGTCTTCCGCGTGGATCAAGTTTTTTTTTAAAGTTCCAACTTACTACATCATTTCTACTTTAGATCCAGTCGTATTTATAACTATGTCGACGTCCAATTTGTGTGTATTGCTAATAATGTTATTTAGAACCTATACTATGCATGAGAGCGAAAATACATTGCAGGCACGTTCATTTTTAGATTAGACGACCTGAGTATGCAATTCAAGTGTTACTAAGAGACCGGTGGATAATATAGTGCTGCTATAGGTACCTAATGGTTCCATCATGGTGGTACCTGCAGAGCCCTAAAAAGCAAAATGGTAGATGCAGGTCCAATGTGACAATTGTTTTTTGAATCGTAAGTTTAATAAAGTATTTTTTCTGGAAATAGGGATGGTGACAACTCAATCAAATCAGCAACTCTTTATCAAACTTAAAACCGAGCTTTCAGTATGGAAGTTTGTATGAAATACAAATTTCAACGCACTTTTTTCTTTAATTTTAGTTTAAAATGGTTATCAAACCTAGAACTAACTGAGGATATGAATTTTAGGTCTTTTGGAAGACCCTCTATTTAATAATCAGTAAGAAATCACCATTTTAAGTTATGGTGATAATACGAAAGGATCCAATATCCAAGTAATTTTCTCTGAGGTTTACAGTTCAAACGAGTAACCATAACACTACGGAGTCAGTATGCTTTATTTCAAGGCAATAACGCTCAATTCTCTAGAGTAATAAACCTAGCAAACAAACCAAAGGATTTTATACCACAACAATGTGGAAAACAAGGTTTAATTTACTTTGTAAAGCTTTGCCTCGTGCCTGCAGAACAACATGATGTAAGTTTACGTTTTATTACTCGGTAATAAAGGTTTCTGTAGAGCAGGTGTTAAGACACTCTCCTTGGATCTTACTATTATTATAACAAGAGTCATTTTCGCGCAGATATATTTCAGGTGGAAAAGTAATTTCAAAGTACGTAGTAATTTATATTAGGAAGTGGGGAAGGTGTTACAAATTTATGAATGACTTGAAAGGAATTGAAAATTTTTAAAGCCACATAATTAATTTCTCACCTAATTGTTTTGTAGAGTTAGGGCTTCAATTAAAAAGTTTATTTTATAACGGATAGAAAATATTGGTTATTTCCAGGGTAGTTGGTTTTTATAAAAATCAGGTGAAATGGAACCTATCTATTTCGTGCTCTATGAACAATCGTTATGTATACAACATAGTAAGTAATTAAGTATAGTATCTATATTTTTTTACGGATAAAGAAAAATGACTAATCATTATAAGTTTACTAATCAAACATTAACAACTATAAGAAGATTGTTCAAAAGATTATAATTTATTTTTATTTATCTTTTAAATCTTTTAACCGTGAAGAGCCAATGGGGATTACTTTTTTATGCAATTTTGGCATTCAAGCATGCGAGTCAAACCCTAGATTTATTTAATCAAATCAAATAAATAAATGAATAAATAACCAGGTACATGTCTATTTCTTACTTAAATTTCATAGCAGATTTTTTAACATGTCTATTTCTTGCTTAACTTTCATAGCAGAATGATGATTAAGTATAGGAGTATGTAACTGACTCAGCAAATAAACCACAAAAAATGTAATTGATATATTTACTTTGTGGCCGCTTTGTACATCATAATGTTAGGTATTTACTAACCTTGGATACCAAAAAAAATTAGACTTTGCAAGTACTAGCACAGAATGGGTAGTACCTACAGACCTACACATACATAATATAGCCTCTATTAACATTCTAGATTAACATAAATCAAACTTAATATTATAAAATATGCGAAAGTGTGTTTGTTTATTGGTTTGTTGGTTTGTCCAGTCACGCCGCAACGGAGCAACGGATTGACGTGATTTTGGCATGGGTATAGTTGAAGACCTGGAGAGTGACATAGGCTACATTTTATTCCGAAAAATTAAGGAGTTCCACCACGCGAACGAAGTCGCGGCATCAGCTAGTAGGTACTTCATTGATACAAATGACCAAGCCTTAGACAGAACTGAAACTGACTGGCTGACCTAGCGACGTGAAACGTTACACTCGCTATCCCCTCAGTACCTATTACAGACCGAGGGAACGGAAATGTTTTTGTTTTACGTTGTTGTTTTACGTGCTCACGAGGCAAGGGGTAGAACATCGCATACTTCAGGCTCACACTGAGAAATGCTTTTTTTTAAATTCCACTACAAGTGAGCCCTTGACTGCGATCTCACCTGATAGTAAGTGATGATGCTGTCTAAGATGGTAGCGGCTAACCAGTTAGGGGTTTGGCAGTTATATTAAACCCATACCCCTATAAGTTCCTACACTGTATCGTACCGTAACGCTAAATCGCTTGGCGGAACGTCTTTGCCGCTAGGGTGGTAACTAGCCACAGCGGAACTTCTGCCGTGGCTGGCTAATTCCGCCGCGGAAGCCTCCCACCACACCAGACCAGACCAGAGAAAAATCAGAAATTATAAATTCCCAAATTGACCCTGCCGGGAATCGAACCCGGGACCTTCCACGTTAAGACAACAGCGCTTAACGCTGCTAATGCGGGAGGTCGTCAAAAATGAGAATTTCTTGAGTGAAATGAAATGAATTTTTATTTTTAGGCGGTAATCGAACTACGATCTTTCGATCTCATGGATGATCAAATACATGCCATTTTTAGATGAGTCACAAAATCCCAGGTCGAGGAACTTACATCAACTGTAGTATTTCACTGTGTCAATTAATTCACAACTTTAATGACAAGCCAAGAAGGTTTAATTTAGGCAGAAACGTTAGGCGTTTAAAGTTTTTTTCACTTTGTATTTTGAATATATAAAAGATTTTTTAATCATTACGATACCTCGAGTCGTTTTGCCTAAAGTGAGCTTCCTTAGTCAGTTGATACCATGGTGGCCAAAGCTAATGTCACTTTTAACGTCTTTTTATTATCGGTCGTGATTATTTTTGGGAAAATTATTAGACTTCAAGTGAGTTTCGACAGTGAGATCAAACGTGCCTTGGGATACAACAACGACTCCCTGTTAAATTTCACGGAATTGAGTGGCCAGTACGGTTTCACATCCGAGGAACATACAGTCACAACTGAAGATGGATACATTCTTACCGTTTTCCGATTAAGGAAAAGGACATGCACCAAGTTCAGAAGCCCTCCAGTGATTCTCATGCATGGACTCATTCAGAGCTCGGACGCATGGCTGGATGCAGGTCCAGATGCTGGGCTAGCGTATCTGATAGCAGGCGCCTGTTATGATCTTTGGGTTGGGAATCAGCGCGGAAATTACTATTCTAGAAGACATGTCCAGTTGAATCCAGATAAAGATCCCAAATTTTGGCGATTTTCCGTAGACGAAATCGGACTGTACGACATACCAGCTACTATAGACCATGTTTTAAAAAATACCGGAGAAGAGCAGTTGAACTACATAGGCTACTCTCAGGGTGCTGGGACTTTCCTAATCATGTGCTCAGAGAGACCAGGATATTGCGACAAGGTAAACCTCTTGATAGCATTAGCTCCTGCAACAAGACATACCTACAGCAAGTCAGTGGTGTTCAGAACATTGTGTGAAAGTTTCAGCGAATTGGAAGGAGTTCTGACTTCGGCGGGCTTTCACGAACTTTTATTCAAAGGTTCACTCGTGCAAGAGTCACTCGCTTTCCTGTGTAAGGCTAGAGAAACTTCTAATGTCTTTTGCGGAACGGTTGTAAGTCTACTTGACTCAGTCCATCCAGGATCTATATCGGCTGACACGTTGCAGCTTATGATCGGCCACCTGCCGGCTGGAACTTCCACTCATAACATGGCGCGATACGGGCAGAGTACACGAACGAAAAAATTTCAAAAGTTCGATAATGGTAGAGTAAGAAATCTCGAAATGTACGGAGCTGAGCAGCCGCCTAGCTACAACCTGACTGCGGTGACTGTACCGTTTGTTACGTTATACGGAAGGAATGACTATATCGTTGACCCCAAGGATGTGTTTTGGCTGGTGAAGAAATTGCCAAATGTTTTGGAAGCACGAGAAATAGCTGACCCATTGTGGAACCACTTCGACATGTCCTACAGTCGGAATGTCAAGAAAATGGTATTTCCTAAAGTGAATCAGTACTTACTTAAATACAGTAGAAGTTGAGAAATCAATTTATTAAACGCCGCTGCTATAATTTCTAGATGGTTTGATTCCACTTTGATCCTGTTGATCAAAGTCGAATAGTAGTTCTGATAATATTATAACTCGATGAACAATTCAAGTTCAAAGTGCATAATTACATTATTATCCACTGAGTACGCTTAGTATAAGTTTTTACATTGCAGATTCGATCGATCGTATTGAGCGTTCGATCACAATAGCGTCAAAGTAAAATGTGTAGTTCAAAATTCAAAATGATTTTTATTCAAATAAACTTTTAGAAGTACTTTTGAATCGTCAAGTGAATCTACTACTGGTTCGGAATGCCATTCCTACCGAGAAGAACCAGCAAGAAACTCGGCGGTTGCTCTTTTGAAAAAAATAATAATTTACAATTTCATTAATTTGTAAAATACATAAGTAACAGCTGTCCTTAGCATTGCTGGAGCGAGTCAAATCCATGCTCCTTTGTCATTTACGTAATCTTCAACAGTATAACAAGCCTTTTTCAGGAGCATAATTTTAATTTACTTCTTAAACTTGTGTAAAGGCAAGTTTAAGATAGGGTGTGGAATTTTGTTATAAAATATGAGCATTCTCATTCCCACGAACGACCTTCGGACCTTCGTGAGGCGGAGCGATGGAGTCACGAGCTTATGGCGGCCTCTAGTTTGCCTATCATGAAAATCGCATATTTTTTTGTAATTATGAATGTCCTGTTTTACGAAGATTAAATTACTATAAATATATTGCGAGGCTACTGCAAGAATACCTATTTCCTTAAATTTCTCTCTAAGGGATTCACGCGGTTTTAAATTATAAATTGCACGTATTGCCCTTTTTTGTAATACAAAAATTTTTTGAATATCTGCTGCTTTACCCCATAGTAAAATTCCGTAAGACATACTACTATGAAAGTAAGCAAAATATACAATTAATTATTTAGTACACTAACAATTTACATATATATTATGACAATTGACAAACAAAAGAACGATCACGTTATTACTATTTCTTATACGGTTCGAAATTAAAATAGGTTGTACTAAATTTGTCACTTCATCAGGTCAGGCCGATCCATTTTACTTTGAAGCTAGTATGATCGAACACACAATACGATCGCATTTGCAATATAAAAACTTATACTAAGCGTACTGGTAGAGCTGTTGTGAATCAGACACAAGTAAATAAAATACAACGTATAAATGGACACACAATCAGTGTTTAATTAATGCACTTCACAAACAAGCGACAATTTAAAATGCGGAAAAACATTGTTGAACTTGCCCTTACACTAGGCTCGCCCTTCTGCTGCACTCGTTTTAAGTTAATACTTGCAGTTCAATTACCTGAGCTCTCCAAGCGTTTGTTATAACGATTAAAAATACAAAAAATATATTATACAAACACTACATACAAATAAATTCACGTATTAATTTTAAAATGAAGGATAAAATGTAAAATGTAAGTATTAATTTTACTACAATGTCTTTAACCTTTACCAGTAGCAGACGGACAGCTCGAAAAGTTTTCTTATAAACGTTCAATCCTTAACAGAATAACCAGCTACGTCGTCAGTTGATAACATGGCGTCAAAAGCAAATGTCACCTACAACATCCTTTTAATATCGGTCGCGATTATAGTCGGGAACGTAATAAGAGTTAAAGTGATCCCTATCGACAGTGAGGTCAAGCGTTACCTGGGCTACCACGAGGACTCGTATCTCAATTTCACACAAATAAGCGGCAAATACGGCTTTGTGTCTGAAGAGCACACTGTGATAACTGAAGATGGATATATGCTTACCATTTTCCGAATAAGAAGAAGGGACTGTTATCAGTTTAAACGTCCTCCAGTGATTCTCATGCATGGACTACTTCAGAGCGCAGACGCCTGGCTGGACGCTGGTCCCGATGCTGGATTGGCCTATTTGATAGCAGGGGAATGCTACGATCTGTGGGTTGGTAACCAGCGTGGGAACTACTATTCTAGAAGGCATGTCCGTATGGATCCAGATAAAAATCCCAAATTTTGGCAATTCTCGGTCGATGAAATCGGTCTCTACGATATACCCGCTACGATAGACTACGTCTTAGAATACACTGGAGAAAAAAAGGTGAACTATGTTGGCTTCTCCCAGGGCGCTGGAACTTTCCTCATCATGTGCTCAGAAAGACCTGGATACTGTGACAAAGCAAACGTTTTGATAGGATTGGCTCCAGCAGCGAGGCAAACCTACACTAGGTCAGTGCCCTATAGAACGTTGGTTCAAACGATAAGCAAACTGGAAGGCATGCTGTCCTTGACAGGGATCCATGAACTTTTTTCTAAAGGTGCGATTGAACAAGAGTTCCTATCTTTTCTGTGCAAGTTTAGAGCGATCTCAGCGGCTCTTTGTGGGAGGGTGCCTGCTCTGATTGACGCATATCATCCGGGTTCCGTAGGAAATGAAACTTTACGAGTTTTGTTCGGTCATTTTCCTGCCGGTACATCGACACACAATATGGCGCGATATGGGCAGAGTATGCGAACAGACAAATTTCAAAAATTTGACTATGGAAGAGCTAGAAATTTAGAAATTTACGGAGCAGAAAAACCGCCGAGTTACAATCTTAGTGCAGTGGCCGTGCCTTTTGTGGCAATGTATGGAAGAAATGATCACTTAGTCGATACAAAGGACGTGGTCTGGTTGGTGGAGCAATTGCCTAATGTGCTGGAGGCACAGGAAGTGGCGGACCCATTGTGGAACCACCTCGACGTGACCTACAGTCGGTTCAACAAAGTATTGATTTTTCCTAAATTGAATCAGTACTTATTAAAGTATAGTGAAGTTAATTAGTAGCAACTTAATTTTGATCTCCAAAATTAGTTTAGTTGATTATGTGATATGATTGAAAAGTAATTTCATGTGAATCATTGCGTTAGATTATAGAGTTCATAGCTATGTACTCATCAATAATATTATGTTCCTGTCCATAACTCGCGAAGCACAAAAAACTTCAAGTCATTCTTTTCAATATTTTTTTGCAATTGTATTATTAAATTTAAAGTTGTATTATTGTTAACAGCCGGATGCTTCACGAATAAACCCCTCTTTGTAATATATCATCATAACAATATGCCATTTCATGGCCAATTTTTTTTACATCAAAGTAGACTTTTACAAAATTTATTTTATTTATTTGTTTACTTTAATGATCGGATTAAAAATCGTTTATTAAAACTAAGGACAAGTTCGTAAAGGCCATTCTCACTTCCTTTACACCGAAACGAGAAAACAAGTCATTATAATTGCCGCAAAATAAGTATTAAAGGAAGGTTTGTGATGATAGGTGCATTGTAGTTTTTTTAACCAAACTATATGAGTTGCCTGGGTTTACTTAGGTGAATTTACACGATGTCTGGTCTTCCATTCGTTTGTCTGCAGTCATCAAAATCTACTGTGCACTATGGTATTGCTGCATTGCTGCGACAATGGCTTTTGGCCGACAGCTGAAGAATAATGTTAAGCAATCAGAAGTGATTGCGATCGAAACACTGCAGCAATCATTTATACGTACTTCTATTATAAATGCGAAAGTTTGGATGGATATATGGATGTTTGTTACTCAAACATACCAGAACGGCTGAACGGTTAAATGGATCTAATTTGACACAAAGATAGATTATTTAGGCTACTTTTATCCCGGAAAATTAAAGAGTTCCCCCGGAAATCAAAAATCCTCAATCCACGCGGACGACATTGTGGCAGACATCAGCTGGTACTTATTAAGGCCCCTGAAATGTGATTCGAATCATTGTCTCAAGTCTTTGCCGACCACGGCCACGGCCGCCACTGCTGAGCAAAAGTTTCCTTTCGGAATGAGAAGGTATTTTGACAATCCACGATATAATAAATAAGAAACAATCGAAATATTGAGGCAAATTCTGTTGTACACCATCTCTAAACTAAACTAAAATGACAGCTCTGTTTATATTGCTATGCACTAGATTTGAGCGTCATTTTAGTTTATTTTTGAGATAGTGTTAAACAGAATTGGCCACATTTACTTACTTAATAAAAGGTGACTGACTGATCTACCATAGCATAAGCTCAAACCACTGGACAGAGCCGGCTGATATTTCTCATAATATCTAGATAGTTAGGAAAATTCAACTCCTAAGGGCATAAAATAGGAGTTGGAAATCTGTATGAAAGTTGTATCCATTTCTGTAGTCCAAGCGAACGAAGTCGCGGGCAAAAAGTATAATTTTATATACAGAACTCGTCCAGTTACAGTTTTATTAAAAGTATAGATAATAAGGTAAAGTGCAGTTCAATGAATTCCGTGGGTGCAGGCTGCGGCGTGCAATCCAACCTTGATAATGAGAAACTGGTTGTTCAAGGCGTTGGAAATCTTGTTATTTATCCAGTAATTCTCACTTAGCACCTGATTGTGACTTTTCTCATGTTATAAACAATAATTGTAGGGTTCAATAAAAGCCTAGGGTTAATTATATTTTATTAGATGCTGACGTTTATTTTAATCGCGTTAAAATAATGATGGCTACACATCACAATGGGTGTGAATCAAACAGAATGGGTATCTCAAATGGAAGATTATTACATTTTTTTGCGTGTGGCGGTGGCGCCACTGACCATTATAATCAACATGTTAGGATCAACATATAGGTTATAGAGTCTGTTAGTTCCGAATTTCGCCACAGGCACAGATACGTGCATCAGAGTGTACGCGAGGGGTCAGAGATCTGGCCATTGAATATAAATAGTTGATTAATGCATTTAGTATCAAATGTTTCACCCGCCGGCGAGCGAGTGGTGCGAGCATCGCGAGTTATGGGTGTTTCGATATCCTTTTCATTCGATTATGGCCATAAACAATGAAACTCCATACAAAGGGCAACCGCCGAGTTTCTTGCTGGCTGGTGGGAGATACCCTTGACAATTCAAAAGCACTTGTATTGTCCGACAAACATATTTGTGACATGTATAACGGTGTCAGCGTCGCTAGTGTCTATGAAAAATTATATAAAAACAAAAACTAAACCGGCATAAAAATTAGTTCCCATTTTGGCCACCGGGTCAGATAAGTTTGTGGGACTATAAAAGTTTATTTGAATTAAGAAACATTTGAATTTCTAATTTATGGATAACTAGCTGATGCTCGCGACTTGGTCCGCGTGGAATTAGTTTTTTTAGATTCCCGCGGGAACTCCTCAATTTTGCGGGATAAAAAGTAGCCTATGTCACTCCAGGTCCTCAACTATACCCGTGCCAAAAATCACGTCGATCCGTTGCTCCATTGCAGTGTGATTGAAGGACAAACCAACAAGCAAACTGACTTTCGCATTTATAATATTAGTATGATTGGACAAAATATTATAATATATTGTGATCGACACACAGTTTATATCTTTTGTGCTTTTATATAAAAGTAAATAACGTGTATCAATATAACGTGTTTAAAATGCATGTTGCACCCCTATGTAGGGTAAGGTTGCTTTAGTCGTACCCAGTAATAATTCGTCTCTTTTTTATAATTAGTGACATCTAGTACATTCATCCGGAACTATTTAGTCGTGCGAGTAAACAAACCAAAGTAGGCGACCGGCCGACGTCTGTGACGAAAAATATTTGAAAAAGTAAGTTTTTTTACCGTTTTCATTAAAATTTTTGACTCATACGTAAGCTATTTCAAGGAGGAATATGATGGTGATGTTATATTTTCGATTCATGTCTATTTTTGTAATAATCCAGCACAGCATTTAGGCACACGAAATTAGTAGAAAGTTTTTAGGTTAGAACGAAATTTGGTTTAAAACTATGAAAGTCTTGTTCGCCTAAGTCGTACCTGTGGACGATTCCTTAATCGTACCGGTACGACTTAGGCATTCATGGGAATAATGTGCAATTTTGAAGTGAAAACTTCTTTAGGCGCGTTGAGCACTTTTTGGTACCTAGGGGGTAAAAATATGGAACGGTGTCGGTCACGCGACACCATTCTTCTTAAGACAAAAGGTTTTAAGCATAAAAATACAGTACATTCGTAATTAAACTTTAATACCTTTGTTTTAAGGTTTATATTAATTAAAAGTGATGTGTAACCGTGACAGACACCTCGCGTTGTTACGAAGACAAAAGGTCTTAAATATAAATATAGTACATTCGTAGTTAAACTTTAATACCTTAGTTTTAAGGTTTATATTTTAATTAATTAAATATTCTTGTTTTTCTCAAGAATTTATAATTTTGTTTTTTTTTTTCGAGAATTTATAATTTTGTTTTCTAAATGTATAATTACATTTAAGCTGTACTTTGAGACTGAGAATTTGACTTGATCTTAAACAAGTACCAGTTTGTAGTTTTTGATTTTCTATTGATCTCTTGTCTATAGACTTTATTGAATAACGTATATTCTGGCTGATGTTTTATTCTAAGTACGACTTAGGCTATAGGTGGTACGAGTTAAGCGACCAGGCGCCTTAATCGTACCGAAGGTACTTTTTCGAAAAAAAAATATATAATTTTTTTTATTCAAGCTAATTGTATTTTGTGAATGCTGATTAACAGTTAAATAAATAAAGATTCCCTGGGCTAAAAAATGCTTTTATTATTTAAATTAATTTAAGAGTTACAGCAATTCTCCCTTAGGGGGTACGACTTGAGCAACCTTACCCTACATCTTGAACATGTTTTTACTAGTTGTTTTTTTTTAGTTTACATATACGTAGCACTTGTTTCATGAGCTCTCCTTTTTTGTCAGGTTCGTCTTCAATTTAATTGGAATGCAATTTTTATTCTTGCTTTAGATCCAACTAATATTATAAATGCGAAAGTGTGTCTACTGTCTGGGTCATATTATATTCAAACAATTTTCACGTTTGAATACAAGCAGTTAGCAGGCGTTACTTTGTGGAAGTCCATGATAACGAACAAACTTGAAATTTAATTCGCTTTAATTTGAAGATGCTCCGGTGTCGGAGTGAGACGTACGTTGACAATAATTTGGAAGATTTGTGTGGTGTGGTGAATATTTCAAGATACACATTGGACCACATAGATTTACCTACTGTGGCGGATTATAGCGAATTAAATTTCAATCTTCTTCATTAATTTTCACGCCACTAGGAAGATATCCCGGAGAAGTATATCAGGCTAGTTTTTATCACCGAAATACTCAGATCTTGTGGGATTTTCAAAAATCCTAAATCCATGCGGGCGAAGTCGCAGGAATCACCGAGTTCAAAATGAATGATTTATTTATAAGTACACATTATAAATGGTTTTAAATCGGCAAGTGAATCTATTACAGCGAACGCGTAAAATATAACAAAACAATAAAAATATTCCATTGAGTGTCGTTCTGAGTTTCCCCATACACAATTAATCACTTAGGTACGTAAGAACTTGACAACTATTATCTAAGCAGTATTGTGTGCCACGTGGATTTCTACTTACAGAGTCATAAGATTAGATAAAATATAATAGTCAATACTTAATATTACTAGTGGTTCGCCCCGAACTGAGACCTCGCGGCGCCATCTATTGACATGAATCTGAAGTTCTGATAAAAATACTGAAGCTCATTAAAAATTAAATAATTCCGTTTCCTCACAATATTTATCGACTTTTAGTATTTGTTGTTCAAGTACAGGATATAATTGAAATAATTGATCAAGTTTCAGGCTCATCCTTTCAGAAAATTTGGAGTTCTGAGGTCATCTTTGGACGTTAGAAAATCTACACTTTGAAAGCCCCCCATTTCGTCAATTTTGAGGGAAAAATTAAAAAAAATATATTTTTAGACCCTATTCCTAATTATCTTTAAAATGATATACCGCAACCCTATGTAACTTTATAAAAAATATTTTACTTCGCATTCGCTTCTATGAGAGCCCCCCTGAAATAAAGATTTTTATTATTTTTTAAGCCATATTCGGCGGGAGGCCATTGGTTTACATATTATATTTAAAGCTGAAGTAATTGCGTTCAGTAATTCAGAAGTTATAATGCTCTGACAGACGGACGGACGGACGGACGGACGGACGGACGGACGGACGGACAAGTGCCAATTCACCCAAGTAGACTCAGAGACCTTCGCTTCGCTCGGTCAATAAATACGAAAGTGTCTCTGTCTGTCTACTACGCTTTTACGGCCCATATTTTCAACCGATTTTGATTAAATTTGGTATAGTGTATTCCGGAGAAGGACATAGTCTACATGTTATTCCGAAATTAAAGTTCCAGCGGGAATAAAAAACCTCAATACACGCGGACGAAGTCGCGTGCATCATCTAGTATAATAATAATAATATAATATTACTTGTAGACAAATATATTAAAGTTGACCTCGCTAATAACGAGGTCTCGGACATTGAACCGGCCGCGACCGACGGCCGAGAATCAAGATCACTGCACTATTTACGCCGCTGAGAAACTCGAGTAAGTTGTAGCATTTACCTAAACCTCATTAGCATGAGTATCGTCTCAGAATGAGAAGGGTTTGGCCATAGTCGACCACGCTGGCCAAGTGTGGATTGGCAGTTTCACACACTTCCGAGTTAATTATGAAGAAATCTGGAGCATGCCGGTTTCGTCACGATGTCCTCAGAGGTAAGGAGTAACATCTCTGTAAATAAAAATTGTCCGTTGAAATGCATTAAATGGAGAAGTTTACCATTTTTTTTAGTTTAATATGAAAATTAAGACAAAATAAAACAAAAATACGAAAGAATCATTAAAATATCTCAACAAATGAAAAAGTTATGGAACTTTAAAGTTGCGCTTGCAAGACGGGAGACGTGACGTCATAATTCCCTATCAACCGACTTTATAAAGCCGAATAAAAGAAATAAAAGGACTTAACGTGACTTAATTGAATTAAAAGCACTTAATTTGTGTGTGAAGATAATTTTGAAGTATTAAATCTCGGCTAGGTATTAAAACTCACTCACAAAATTTCTCACTCAAGTAAGATACAGCAATCGGTGTACATTAAATAATAATTAAACTTTTAAATCGTCATTTCTCAGTCATTTAGGATTGGATTGTAAAAAAACATTAATTTATTAGTTTTAATCTATATTTAATCTATATTTTACTTCCGTTGTGTTAAATATGATATTCACAACATCATGAAACTTCTCCATTGGGGGCGTCACATTAGCATTACGGTAAATTTAAAAGGAAGCGCCAAATATTATTAGAGTAGGTTTGAGAAATAAACAAGGAAAGAAAACATTCATCATTATTTTGTACAACGTAAGTTGTTGAAATTTTCAATAATTAACTACTTTAGTCGACAATGATATAATTTTTTTTTAACTCGGCATACGTCACTGCCTCGTTGGTCTAGCGGTTAGCATAGTCGACTGCGGATCACGAGGTCCTGGGTTCGATTCCCGGTCGGACATAAAAATTGTTAGGTATTGGGTTTTTCAATTTAGAAATTCTCAGTACCATGCCCGGAGTTGGAAGTTGGTGGGGTTTCACCCCCGTGCCTCGGAGAGCACGTTAAGCCGTCGGTCCCGGCTATTATCACTAACATGATAATAGTCGTTAAAGCCCGCCAACCCGCATTGGAGCAGCGTGGTGGGTCTAAGCTCTAATTCCCTCTCTCGTATGAGAGTGGAGGCCTGTGCCCAGCAGTGGGACGTTAATAGGCTGTAGTGGTGGTGGTGGATACGTCACTTCAATCTACAATTGCTACATTCATACCGTACCCCTTGCCTACACCAGCGCCACTGTGGAAGGTTTTTGAACTGTTATTTATAGCAACCGCTGGACACCTTTTCAACTTTTCTCCCCTAAGAGATGTTACTCCTTACCTCTACCCTCCATACAAGTGATGTTGAATTCCTTTAACGCACACATGTAAGCTTATCTGACCCGGTGTCAGCTTCGCTAGTTTATATGAATATAGAACCCTAGACGAATTTCCGCCAAATGTCAACTTTATCGTATAGTAGGTACAGGTGGGTATGAGGTGGGTACGTATAACTATGTATTAATTACGCCAAGTGTGACGTAAAGCCAACGTAAAGCGATATTAGTGGCGGGGTCAGGTTCAATGCCGCCGGCTCGTATAATATACAGACTCATTTATATACATTTTTATTACATAACATCAACATGTTACCTACTTAAGCATGCGTCTAGCGTTAGAGGTTACGAGTTTATGACCTTTTTAGACTAGCTAACCCATTCCGACTTCGTTGGGGTGGAATATTCCTGAACAGTCTGGCGCAGTGGTGGATTGCTGTGGTCTTATTAATGGAAGATCCTGGGTTCGATCATTGGAAGGTGCAATGTATACAATGCATTTTTCAATGTGGTGGACGATAGAAGCTAGCTTTTAAAAATATTTTTAATTATTCAAAACTTATTTCCCAGTCAAACTGTTGTATAAAAATTAAAATGAGCTGGAATAAGACTTACTTTATAAAGCATCTATAATTTAAATCCCTGATCTGTAAGTAAAATGAGTTATATTTTATTGCGACAGCGAGTTGAAGAGCTGAGGCAATCCTGAATATCCTGAGGGAGGAGGGAGGACACCACAAGAGAGCGTAACTTTATGATTTAGAATCTTCGTGAAGTTTTAAATCTCAGTAAGTATGTATTATACTTATTTAATAGTTGTAAAAATGTTGCAAAGTATTATAATAACTTGACACCGAATTTATGTACTAACGTATATTCTATTCATAACAATCCATATTTCCATACTAATCTATACTAATATTATAAATGCGAAAGTTTGGATGTTTGGATGGATGTTTGCTACTCAGTCACGCCACAACGGCTAAACGGATCTGGATGAAATTTTTAGCACATAGGCTACTTTTTATCCCGGAAAATTAAAGAGTTCCCGCGGGAACCATAAAACCTCAATCCACGCGTACGAAGTCGCGGGCATCGGCTAGTATAATAAATGCGAAAGTGTGTCTGTCTGTCTGTTACGCTTTCACTGTTTATCTGTTCAACCAATTTTGATGACATTTGGTACAAGGATAGGTTGTGTCCCGGGGAAGGACATAGGCTACTTTTTATTCCGGAAAATTCAAAAGTTCCCGCAGGAATGAAAAACTTAATTCACGCGGACGAATTCGCTGGCATCATATATAGTATTATTATAAATATTAGCTGGCCCGCCCTCGCTTCGCATCGCAGATCGATTTACCTTAATATGTAGGATGCCTTTATTTATGTACGTAATATTACTGCGATGTCGAAACAAGTGAATATAATTAATATCATTAAAAAATACGACTGCCCTGCCGTAGCCTGTATTGAATTACCTTTAGAATCTTATTCACATTTTTATTAAATGATATTTTTTTGTGAATCACTGGATATTGAATTATAGTGTTATATATATTAGGAATCTACTCATCATTTTCTAGATGATGATTATATTATAGTTAATCTTATTTTCGAATATTTTTTTTCAACTTTAGTCTTTAATGCGGGACCATGGTCACCCCATCAATTTATTTTTAAAATGTTACTAGCTTATGTCACCCGGAATAAGCTAGGAATTCTAACGATTTATCAAAATCGGTTCAGGCATATAGAAGTTATGGTGGAATATACAAACTCACATACATACATACATACATGAACCCTGAAAACAATATACTCCTTTTTTCAGACAGTCGTATAAAACGAACAAATGCTGAGTTTCTTACCGGTTCTTCTCAGTAGAATCTGCAAATTTCATTCACTTATGGTTTGATAGATAAATAATATACATGTAGCTATATTTCTGCGCTGCCATAGAGCAGCTGCAGGCTGCAGCCAGTACACGTCGGAATTTGTGGATTAAAACAAAAGAGTTGTAATAAAACGTAACCACAGAAGCGAACCAAGAAAGCGGGTCGCCGCTGCGAGATATTCCTTTGTTCATGTCGCGGCTCCCCGCTGCAATAATATTGGACGCGCCTGACTCGCGGACATATTATTCTTCCCACATACTCGACATTCTCTGTTAGAATATTGCACATGCAGTGCAAATGCACCTACAAATATTTAATGCTTTCTAAGTATGCTGGTCAATTTTAAGCTCCAAAGCTTGGAACATCAGCGCAAAGTTGCCTGTCTGTCGGTATTCTAATTTCTACAGGATATAATATTTCGGAGAGTGTGTCCAGGAACTTTTTGATCTTATTCCCCCTTTACCTTTTTACTATAATGTCTGTCGGTCTGCATCTGTATATAGTTGAAATCCCACAGACGCGTACGAAGCGTTTTGCTTCCTCGTTTCTAATTTGAACCGCTAGGATATGGAACGCCCTTCCGGCTTCCGTTTTTCTATCCGCTTATAATATTCCTCCATCATCAGTTGCTCATTTATATATTATTTTATTTCTCGTTAAAAACTCTACATGTCAATTTACGGCCATATTCTTGTCTGGTGAAATTTTAATTATTAAAATTACGTAAGGTTGTTGGTTCATTTTCTATAGAGACTATTTTATGTACTTACTTACTTGTTTTATATTAACAGTATCAATCAGCGCTACTCGATAAGCTCTTATGGATTTTTTTAAATATTTTTCATTGTTAATTATTAAATATTTTTCATTATTAAATAATAATAAACAGTTAGGTAATCAAAAATAATAAAAATCAGTAAGGTCTACATCCTATCCAATCATTGCTATTGATGCTAAGATTTATCTGATAGCGTTGTTATTTAAACAAAAATACACCAATTAAATGTTCACTACAAGTTTCAGATACCTGCAAGGAAGTGCAGAAGTTAAATTAACTAATTTGAGCGCCAGGCTCCTCTCGGGAGCGCCTCTCGCCTGGCAAGCAATGCGGTAATATGAGTCTGAAAGCGGCCCGCGAGGCGTAACACTCTACTTTCCAAGCGGTTACCTTACAAATGTTTTCCTGATGATAAATTTGAGGTTTCCTGTCAAATTCTGCTCACAATTTGAATGAGAATTGAAAAACGTGTTCAAGTCTCATTACTTTAATATTTAATTAATTCTTACCAGATAATGGCCTTAGCTTCATATAGTGAATTTAGGTAATTAAAAACTTGAGAACTATTTGATTTTCCGGAACAAAACTGTATTTATCTATATCATAGGTATACTGGTATAGGTATAGGCAGTGATAAAAGTGATAGTAATTTTAGTTACTGGGTTTATAAGATATTACCTTAATGTTAATAGTAAAAAAACCAGTATTATCCACTTATTATTTTGTTCCATTATAACAAAACTACGATTATCATAATAAGCAAATAATAATGACGTGTCTTTCCTGCGGCTAATTCCATCGAACATGACTCTATCGAGTATTAATCTCTGCTCTAACACACAGCTACTTATTTTTGTTGTTTCTTTCTGAGAAAATGAAAGTGAAATCAAAAGAAAAATTCACGATATTACAAGGGCAATCCTGCGATTGAATCAAATATAATTTCTTCAATTTATCTTACACTAGCCATCCGCCCCGGCTTCGCACGGGTAGCACTAATAATCCTAAAAGTCTATACCCAATATAGCCAGTGGGCAGTGGGCAGTGGGCAGGTTTTACATTTTAATATTACATTGTAAGAGTACGCCCCGTCCTTACCACACCTGCCACAGCCGCCAGCCCTCCATGATGTAAAGGACAATTTTTATCTTAATTAAGTAGATACTTGAGATGAATAACATATTTATTTTGATAAGGATTAATACTATGTCGGTAAAACACCTTCGCAAGTAAAGCATTGTCTTAGACCTAATTTGAAAATCATAAAAATGGTTATTGTGAGTCAACCTTAAAAGATACTATGCTATTGCGGACTTTTTTTAGAACTTTTTAAGAGGAACAATTCCACCATACATTGTTTTCGTGTAACTTTAACTATTTACGCAGCGCACGCCACGTAAGCTCTCAAAAGAGACGTTTTTTTCCGACTTAGTTCACATTATTGCAATTTTAGGAAGCATCTCTAATTTTTGAAAATGAAATATAGCCTATGTTACTCGCTGATAATGTAGCTTTTTATAGGTGAAAGAATTTTCAAAATCAGTTGAGTATTTTTGAGTTATCCATTACAAACAAACAAACAAATCTTTCCTTGGAGGAAGGATTTTGTTTTTTACATAAAGTTTTACAAGTATTTTGAATCGTTAAATGAACCTACGACTAGTTCGTAATGACATTTCTACAGTATTAATAACTAGCTGATGCCCGCGACTTCAACCGCGTGGATTGAGATTTTTTAGTTCCTAAGAGAACTCTTTCAATTTCCGGGATAAAAAGTAGCATATATTCCAGACTATAATCTATCTCTGTGCCAAATTTCATCCACATCCATTAAGCCATCCACCCATCCATCCATACATCCATCCAAACTTTCGCATTTATTATTATAATATAGAAATACTAGCTTACGCCCGCGACTTCGTACGCGTGGATCGAGGTTTTGTGGTTCCCGTGGGAACTCTTTAATTTTCCGGGATGAAAAGTAGCCTATGTGTTATTCCAGACTATAATCTATCTCTGTGTCAAATTTCATCCAGATCCGTTCAGCCGTTGGGGCGTGATTGAGTAACAAACATCCATCAATACATCCATACCGACATCCATACATCCAAACTTTCGCATTTATAATATTAGTAAGAAGTAAGATAAAGGTATTCCATATAGATTTTCCACGTGGAAATGTAGATTACCTTCAACCAGATGGAGTGATCCCCGTCCAATATCAACTGTCCACTAATAAATGCAACATCACGGAGTCTCTCAGGTCGCATAATTGGAGGCGGGTGTTATCGCTACAGTAAATCAACAGAGATATCACGTGGCCAGTTAGTTGCATAATGCATTTGAGATGACAGGCATGCCTGATCACGAACTTCAACACGTGAATATCTAAGGCTAAATAAACATGGAACCAAGTGCCTATACTCGAACTCAGTGGCTATCAAAATATGAAAGCCACTGACATATATTTTTATTCCATTGAAAGTTTGCTAAGAAAGTAAAATAATATTAGATATAAATAAAGAGAACATGGTATCTGAAAGACCGCTCTGTCATTGTTTACACAAGGAGAATTTGATAGTGTGGGGCTAGAATGAGCATTCGCTGGTTTGGTCTAAATGCATCTTTATGGAGAGAAAATTTCGATTAATTATGTTCTTATTTACTGTAAAATGAAACGTAAATTTGACGCTTGATATTTTAGAAAAAAAAAAAGATTTTAATAAATTAATCCATACTTCCATACTAATATTATAAATTCGAAAGTTTGTCTGTCTATCTGTACCTACGAGTATGTTGTAAGATAAACGCATGATCTTTTCGTTTTAAGTTACGTATTGAGTTTCTCATTGTGAAATATGAATAATGTGCAGTGTACTATTTAAATGAACACAATATGGCCGGTTTTGAGTCTAGTATGAGATATTACAACTATCATGGTTTATTCGGAAATAGATTAAGATTCGACTTAAATCGCCTGTACATTGTGATACAGTTTTAGATGCAAATTGGTGGAATCCTTGCGAAGCTGTTGTCACAGATATCCATACATTATTAAACCACGCTTTCATGACACATATTATATTCGACCGATTTTGGTATAATTTGGAAAAAATAATCTTTAGATGATTGTGTTCTATCGTGCAAAACGTCATCAAGATGTGACTATCCTGGCTAGATATTTCAGATTTTTTTTCTAGGAGGATCAGATTCATTTTCTAGGAAGGAGATGCACTGCATAGGCTGCAGACACCGTACATACATTGTTTTTGTAGACCTAAAAAGATAACTAGACACCATCTATAGTATAACTAAATTAAGGATGAAGGCTCAAGTGAGGTATATAATATCTAGATACATAATATATTATGTACGAGAATCGTCGCCGTAGCTATGACTGCGTAGCTTCACGTAGCACATGTCTACGCCGTAATCCAGGCAGGACGTTGACGAATGGCGTGTCAATAGATTACACTGCACGTAGCACGTGCGGTGTTTAATATGCTACGGACACAAGATGGCGGCGGACAAGACAAACTGGTTTAAGGCGGATTAACCTGATATGGATCCCATACATAATGGATCTACGTGTGCAGTCGTGGACATGGATGACTGATGGAACAAAATCGTAGGCAGGTTTTTGTTATCCACAAGTTAGCCCTTGACTGCGATCTCACCTGATGGTAAGTGACGATGCAGTCTAAGATGGTAGCGGGCTAGCCTGTTAGGGGCATGGTAGTTATATTAAACCCATACCCCCATTCGGTTTCTACACGCCATCGTACCGGAGCGCTAAATCACTTGGCGGCACGTCTTTGCCGGTAGGATGGTAACTAGCCACGGCCGAAGCCTCCCACCAGGCCAGACCAGGGAAATTTCTGAAATTATAAATTCCCAAATTGACCCTGCCGGGGATCGAACCCGGGACCTCCGCACGTTAAGACAGCGCTCAACACTACGCCACGGAGGTCGTCAAAAAGTTGACCTTAAACTAGAGAACACACATATTAAGGGTTGTTACTTGGATCCTGAACTGGTGCTCTGTTTACCTGTTCAATAAAATAAAATAAAGAAATAATATTATTGGTAGTAGTACAGCACTATCACTATCCATACCTCACTTTAAAAATGCGAAAGTCTGTTTGTTTGTCGGTTTGCCCTGCAATCCCGCAGCGGAGACGAATCGACGTGATTTTTACATGAATAGATCTTTATCTATTCATATAAAAAAAATAAAAAGTAGTCTTTGTCACCTTCTCTAGGTAAAGACCTAGAGAAGGTGACAAAGACTACTTTTTATTTCGGTAATTCAAAGAATTCCCACGGGATTCTCAAAAAACCTCAACCTACGTAAACGGGCCTCTACTAGTTATACTCACTCAGTTAATCAATGAAGCTCTTACATAAACTTAAAACTTGAACAATAAATCTTGCCAAAATATCTCAGTATGTGTAAGACGCAGAAATAACGTACTAAAATTACATTTTATATTTGAAACTCTACGTCTAGACTCAATTTAATTCCAGACTCGAGCACCGGTTTGTCTCGATGAGACAGCTACTGACTATTTCGTTTAAAGTGTGAAATTGGAGTACGACTAGTTTAAACGAGACCCGACTTTCTACAAGTCCTGTGGGTACTACAATTTTTTTAATGCTACTCTTGCTACCACAAGCTCCTGAATGCGACTGACATATACTGTTGAAGATTATGTAAACGATAAAAGAGCATGGTTTTGACTCGAAGCAGCTATGCTTGGGACTGCAGTTACTTGAATAATTTTAATGACTAATTTTCATTGAAAAGAGGAACCACCGAGTTTTTGCTTCTTTTTCTCGGTAGAAAAGGCATCCGATTTGCAAACCAGCCTGTGGGGTGCTGTTCTTTGTGGTGATAAAATGATAGATATTATTATATGTTTTAGTGGACTGTATTTACTGATGATGATAAAATGATCATAATGATATAAATTGCTATTGATATTGAGTAGGAAGATATTGAGTACAATCCGCGCGGACGATCGAACCGTACTGGTTTTACCGCACTGTCCCACTTAACGTGAGGCAGTTGCGTTAAGTGCTGACTAAGCAGTAGATTCACTCAACGATTCAAAAGCACTTTAAAAAGTTTATTCGAATCAAAAAGTTTGAAGTAAACAGAAAGCAATTTAAAATACAATTTCCTTAAAGAACTGTAAAGTCAAGTCGTCCTAACTTTGTAAACTGTTCCGGGGCGAACATGACACCGACGGACACTTAACGCTTGGCATAAATCAGTTCGGATCATATTCTCCTCATAATTATCTTTAAGACTAGGTCCTAACAAATCTGGAGGAATCTAATTCGGAGCGTGGAAATTGTGACTTAGCTCTGGTAGGTTTACAGTTTTAGTCAAGTTGCCGAAACACTTTACTACGTGGCAATAATCGGTTCTGACTACTTTAAATACGAAGGTCGGTTGATGAAAACGTGGGCTGAAATTGCCTCTTAAAGATTAATTCATAAGTATAGGTACATTTCGTGAAAAATAAAATGATCCTGTAGAGTGTACACTGTAAATGTAACTACAGTCATCGAAATAGCGCAACGGGATGTAAAGCTGAAGCACAGAATCATACTGCATATCATACTAATATTATTAATGCGAAAGTTTGTATGTTTGTTGATTTGTCCTTCAATCACGCCGTAACAGAGCAATGGATTGGCGTGATTTTATGCATTGCCACACGTATATAACCCCTCACTTGACAAGACCGAGACCAATTTAGAACTAATAAAAATGAATTTTTAAGTAGTTCAAGACCTCCCACTTTCAACTCCAAGAAGCCTAAACTAGATTTTATTTTGCTGAAGCTAGAATTTTGTGCATCTCAGATACATTGCCCTGTAAATATCACCACAGCGAATTTAAAATGTGATTTCATCCAAATAAAACGACAGAAAGGACTCATTCCGGCCTCATCTCCAGTCCGCGGTAAGTGGCTCAAAGTGTCCATTTCGTCGAGTTCAATTTCAAAAGTTACGCGATTTGCTGACTTACGCTGTCTTATAAGTTTGTTTCATCCTTTTAGGATTCCGTCGTGCAATCATACGAATATTACGAGTTAACTAACTCCGAGGGTCGACGACTGACGTCCGAATAGGTTCAATATTTCGATGATTCGATTTGAAGTTTTCAAATCGAATCATCGAAATATTGCTCTTCTTCTCCATCTCCAAGTAACGCTTAAATGACGAATAAAGAAATATGCAAAATTCAAAATGATTTTTATTCAAATAAACTTTTACAAGTACTTTTGAATCGTCCAGAGAATCTACCATTGACAGAATTCATATTCAACTTGTATCAAAACAGCAAAATTCGCCAGTTAAACGTTACTCGGAGCTGAGATATCGGCCAGATAGCAATATTCCGATGATTGGATTTAAATTTGAACCATTTCGGATCAATCGTCGAGCTCGTAATCGGTTAGTTAATTCGTAGTTAGATGGAAAAATCTTCCCTTAGTCATTGAAAGGGAACGAGAATTAGAGTGTAGCTTTTGCCCGCAATTTCGTCTGCATGATGAATATTTTTTGTTTTCAAAAACCTAACGTTATCAAGTCTGGTTATAGAGTAGCGACCGCCGGCAGCATCGCTACCATGGGAATTTCCAAAAATACAACCTTATTCCTTGTTTATATTAAAGGTTTTTCTGACTAGAAATTCTCAGTACTCACTCAACTATAGGAAGTTGGCGGTATCTCACCCCCGTGCCTCGGAGAGCACGTTAAGCCGCCGGTCCCGGTTATAATTATCATAAACATGATAATAGTCGTTAAAGCCCGCCAACCCGCATTGGAGCTGGTGGGTCTAAGCTCTAATTCCTGCTCTCCTGGCGAGAGTGGAGGCCTGTGCTGGGCAAACAGTGGGCCTGTAATGGGTTGTAGTGGTGGTGATGGTGGTGGTTGTGGTGGTGGCATCTCCATGTTCCGTCGCTTAAATGGGCTCAGTTCCATACAAACTTACATAAAGAATATTTGCCGCGTCGCGCCGTGCTTCTGTAGTGGGGTTAGAACTTTAAGGGAACCTGTGCATGTTTTGCTCTTGCAAAGTGTAAGTTGCAACAAAAATGTTTTGGGTGTTGGGCTGGGCGTTGATGAATCAGGCAGTTAGTAAATCAGGGCTTTACTTTTTATGTGTAGAGACTAGATGTTGCCCTCGACTTTTCCCGCGTGGATTTAGATTTTTTAACAACAAGGGAAAATCTCCGGGATAAAATATCCAATTTCGATTTTCAGGTTGCAAGCTATGTCTGAACCAAATTTTATCAATATCGTCTATACTCATCTATAGTCTATACGGATAGACTATGGAAAGGTAATATGATATGAGATAGCCGTACTTTTGGTAACTATCGCTAGGAAGGCTGACTCAGTATTTGGGTATAGTGCTCTCCTCTGGTGGGAATAGTGACGGTCTGCCTGCAAGCGGCTGGGGAACTTATCGCCGCTCAAAGGCGAGTTTTAAGGTTACCAAAAATGAACTATAACAAGGCAGGCTGATATTGGTATGATATCATTATGGCATTATGATATTAGGATAGTTCCCAAAAGTACAGTTATCTCTTAGTCTATAACAGACAGACAGAAAGACTAACATTTTTCAAAATACATACATACTTACTGATTTACAAAAGGATTGTATAAAAACAAAAAAAAACAAATGCAAATAGAAGGAAATTCGAACCTAACCCGGCGCTAATAGCAATAGTCGTATCGGAAATAGGTCGGTCTGTGGAGTGACGTCACAAGACGGCATCACGTCCGCCGGAAGCGGAAGCGGGGCCGGGTATTGGCGGCAGTAAGCGATCTACCCACTAATGAGAACGCTACGTCAGCTCTTCTTTTATTTCAAGTCTTCAATACATAGCGCGGTATTAACTACTCGGAAGAAATTCACTTTTTTTAAATCCTATTTGACGACCTTTATTTTGATGACCTCCCTGGCACAGTGTTGAGGGCTGTTGTCTTAACGTGCGGAGGTCCCGGGTTCGATCCCCGGTAGGGTCAATTTGCGAATTTATAATTTTTGAATTTTCCCTGGTCTGGCCTGGTGGGTGGCTTCGGCCGTGTCTAGATACCACCCTACCGGCAAAGACGTTCTGCCAAGCGATTTAGCGTTCCGGTACGATGCCGTTTAGAAACCTATTGGGGTATGGGTTTAATATAACTGCCTTTCCCCTAACAGGTTAACCCGCTACCATCATCGACTGCATCATTATACTTAGCATCAGGTGAGATCGAACTTGATGAGATGAGATTTAACTAACTTGTAGTGGATAAAAAAAACCTACAAATTACGAGATTGTCTCGTAATTTGTAGGTTGTCTTTGACAATTGTCTTTGCCAGCAATGTGGTAACTAGCCTATCGAGTCACCTGGTGATTAATGAATACCGCCGCCAGTAAACATCGCAACAGCAGAAGGAACTGCCAATGCGTTGCCGGTTTTTAAGGCTTTGTGGAAATTGTTTATCTGCCTCCTAATATAAGTATTTCTGTATTACGCCAGACGTTCCGTCATGGGTAGACCGTCAATAAATATGATTGTTCAGTGAAGCGAGCGTTTGCGCCGCAGCGATCCATCATGGCGCCTCCACAGCTCGAGGCGTCAATCACACACACAACAAATTGATGGTGGAACTTATACCTAACTCACTGTGTTGTCGATAACCTTTGCACATGCTGAGTGAAGACCATTTTGGGGATCAAGTCACATTTCGCGTTTTTTCTGTTTCATTTTACAAAGTATTATTTTATTATTAGTTATTTCTTGTACCTACTTGTATCCCTGAATAACGATTTCTTTCTTTCTTTCTTTCTATATACTTATCAGGGTGATGCCCGCGACTTCATCCACGAAAGTTTATTTTATTCCCGCGGGAATTATATTATCGGGATAAAAAGTAGCAACAAATTTCATCAAAATCTGTTGAAAAGTTGGACCGTAGCAGACAGACAGACACAATTTCGCATTTATAATATTAGTGTGGATATAGATGATGCCCGCGACTTCAATATAGGTTTCCAAAATCTCGGGGAACTCTCTGATTTCTCGAGATAACCAGTGAACTTAATAAAAAAAAATTAAAAGCACGACTGTCTTACCTTGGCACTTTGACCTCTCGTGGTGCCGAGTATATATAAATAACTCGTATACAAGGTATCGTATCGAAACGCTAAATCTTTAGCCGAAACGTCTTGACTCCCATCGGCATCATACAATTTAGAAATTATAAATTTTCAAACTACAGCCCTCACCACTACCCGAAAAAGTTAAATCCTTTGAAATGTGAGCGTGGAAAAATATTTTTTTTGAAATGGAACAGGAATCCAAAACCCGTGATGTGGGACAAAGAGTAGCGATCGTTGCATGACACGGAATAGTTTACCTATTCAGTGGTGCATGGAAACGTCCGTGTCCTGCTCGTCAAAGTAATTACATGGTTCTGACAGCGAGCCTGCCCGCCCCGCCGCCCCACCGCCCCACCGCCCCGGCCGCGGTAGGCGGGCGGCGATATTAAACGGTTCGCAAGAAAGTGTTCACAACTGTTTGAAATTTTAAAACTTTATTACGAAATGTTCTCGCTGGTTTGTACTTTTCAGTGTTTATTTTGTGAAGCTTTAAAATTTCGCTCTGCGCGAATGCAGTAATTATCAATTGAGAAAATATTCATTGTTTCATAATGTTACGTATAAAAGAGGTTTTTGTTGGCTGAATTCTTGCTACAACAGAGCATTTTAACCTAAAATGAAAGCAAAATATTGGTAATATTAGAAAGTAGTTCTTTATAGCGCGATAAAACGCTCGCATCTGGGGCCATGCTGCCAACGCGTATAGCCATTATATTGTTGACTTTCGTGTTTCAGAATGAAAATCCTTTTGCGTTCTGAAACACGAAAGACAAATTGTCATTTTGATTAATATTTCAGGTATAGGTAAAATCGTGCGTAGCAAAAAAGCGTAAACTTTGTCTCTCACCCTCTAGTTTAGATTTCCAATGTACTATCTGAACTGTACTATGCTAGGAGTAGGTAGGTCTTTCCCCTGGTGTGGTTAGACACGGCCGAAGCCTCCCAACAAACCACCACAAAGGAAATTCAGACATTATGTAAATTCCCAAATCGATCCTTCCGGCGGTCGAACCCGGGACCTCCCACACCTGGCATGTTCATCACTGCGCCAGAGAGATATACAAAAAACAATTTAAAGAAAAAAAAAAATTAAACCAATTTTCGTGCGTATCATTGAGTTACCTTTATTATTTGTGCCTACATTCAGAATGTTAACTCAACTGTAACTAAGTATAACAAAAGAAACCCCATTTTGAAAAGGAGGAAAAGGTTACCCCGGGGTCGACTCCGGATCTGTCAATTGATGCGAATCACCAAATGCGAAACACCTCAATGTCACGTATAGTAGGTACAATAGTGTGCAATACATTACTATAATAATATTATTGTTACTCGAATATGAGGAAATGTTTTCCTTTTGCACTTTTAAGCTCTGGTCAGATAGTGTAACGTGTTTAGATCGCGTTCGGGAAGATGTAGGGTTAGTAAAAATAATTTAGTCCCAAAATTAACAATTTATAAATTTATTTCAGGAAGGTTATAAAAAAAATGTTTAACCGATGTAGGTAGTACCGCGGAGTAGGTCGTGGTTCATGCACTTTGCAGTTCCAGTTAGGCCCAATGTAGTTCACATAAAATGCCACTGCCCTTTTGATGATCCCTCGAGGTGACGCTTGCAGGGTAGTGCTGTTCGGCCACAGAGGGTAGGGTAGGTGAACGGTGTCGTGGCCAGCTGCCGGATGACCCAAGGGTGATTCGCTCGCGCTCTCTCAAGGGTGAGTCGTGAGTAGTGGTAGGCCACGTATAATGATCCGGTAGAATGGACCCGTAGTAGGCTCCCTATTTCTTATTTTAGATAATTTTCAACACTCACCCAATATCGGGGATCATTCACTTTCTTGTATATTAGCAGTACACAGTTGCATTTCTATTGATTCTAAATTCCAAAATTACAATTCACAATCGAGATCTCACAATTTTCCAAATTAACCGTCGTGAAAAAGTGGATAGCTACTTAGCGTCTCGAGTGACGTCTCTTGTCATGTCAAATCACTCTCTGCCTTTGCGCAGGTTATAAATGTGTTTCGTTTCACGTAGTTGATTTGAGTTCTAGTTTCAAGTTTTAATTTAGATGAATTTTATTTATTTATTATTTATATATTTTGTACAGTTGAATACTTATTATTAAATTTAAGTTTTATTATAGTTTTTGTGTGGGTAAGTTTGACCAGTGTCACATATCCCCCTTTTTAGGTCAGGATTTTATCTAATAAAATCCTGCTCAACTAACCAAACTTTGGACTCAACTATATATATCGTTTCCAGGCATGTAATCTGTCATACCTCAATCTTAGCCAAAAATCAGTTCATACTTCACACTAACACGCAAAACAGCGTCGCTTTCATAGAGTGTCGCTGCTACCTAACAGACTGAGTTCTTGTTTTATACTACAATAACTCATATATAGTTTAGTTTTAATGGTTAGAAATTATTTGATTGAAGATAAATTAAGTAAGAAATCATATTAATCACCTTTTAGGTCAGTGAGTATATGATGTGTTATAGAACATCCTAGCTTTTAGGTCACTAGTATGTAAAACATTTTCCACCTTTTAGGTCAGTGAAGAACGTTAGAGTCTAGACTTCCCTTCACCTTTTAGGTCAGTGATGAGTAGTGTATAATATTGTAATTGTTTTTAATTTTATGTTAGAGGAATTGGTGAGTGTTGATTTTAGTTTTAAATTTAATTCTATAGTGTATTTGTACGTTTAATAATAGTTGTAGTTCAGTAATTAATTAGTTTTATAAGGTGTAAGTATTGATTAGACTTGGTTGTTATTTAATTTTAGATCTTTAATGTGCCAAGTCCCTAAGTAATTACCATGAATATCTTCAATATCGTAAACTAGAGGTGATCTTTTGTTAACTATTTTACATTTTAGGTATTTAGGGGCGAGTTTCTTTGCAAATTTTTTATCTTTACTGCTTTGATAATATGTCCGTTTCCAGACAATATCACCTACTTTTAGTTCAACGTTTCTACGCCTTAAGTTATAGGTAGTACAATTTCGAGAGTGAGCTTGTAGTAATGAAGATTGTACTTTATCAAATACTTTTCGAAGTGTGCCTAAATTTTCAGCATAATCGTCACGTGGTATGTAAATTATGTCATCAGTTGAAGTGATTTTAGTATCTCTGTATTGAGATCCACAGGTTATTAATTCACGACCAAAAACAAGAAAAGATGGAGTGTATTTAGTTACCACATTTACAGAGCTATTAATTGCAAATTGTATTTTAGCAATGTTAGTGTCCCATGTTCTGTGATCATTTTCGATAAAAGTTGATACTGCTGTCATAATTGTTTTATTATATCTTTCGACAGAATTCACCTGAGGAGTATATTTAGGGGTGAATAGTACGTTGGGTATTTTGTAAGTATCGTAGAGTCGACGCAAGGTACTACTCACAAATTGTTTTCCGTTGTCCATGAGCACAGTAGAAGGTATTCCGTGAATTAAGAATACGCGTTCTTCTAGAAGACGAGCAATTATATTAGAAGTGGCATTACGTATGGGGAACAATAAGCAGTATTTTGTAAAACAACAAACTACCACGAATAAGTAAGTATTTGAATTCCTAGTGATGGGTAATGGTCCTACAAGGTCCATACTGATCATTTGAAAAGGTCTAGTACAAGTTTTAGGTCGGCCCATAAAACCAAGTGTAGCATGATTAGCATGTTTGTAAGCGTTACAAGTATCACAATTTAATATGAAGTTAGCTACATCCTTGTGCATACTAGGCCAAAAGTAATTTAAATGTAGTCGTTTGAGAGTTTTATATATACCTAGGTGTCCAGAAATTGGTTCAGCGTGATTTTTAGTTATTATCTCCTTTCTTAACTCTGCAGGTACTACTTCTTTCCATTCAAAATCTCTATTTAAGGGGTTTAGGGTTTTAACATAACGATAAAGTTTATTATTGGATACTCTGTAATTTAAAAACGAGGTTGGAGAATTCTGAACTCCATTAAAGATATTCAGATACCAGCTGTCAGTAGTAGTAGGAGGTAAGTTGTTAGTTTGTAAATCGTCTATAGCTGCAATATCAACCGAGCGAGATAGACTATCCGGTACGACATTATCGGAACCCTTGCGGTGTTTTAATTCAAGGTTATAGGCTGATAATCTGAGACTCCAACGTGCAAGTCGGCCAGTAGGGTTGTTTAGTATAGAAATAAAAGCCCCGACCAATATTTACTTTGTATATTAAACACTTATTTAATATTACTATTACAACACAATATGAGGACATTGAGCACGACGCGAACAAGATGGGCGTCGGGCGAGAGAGAAAGCAGCGCCACAAGCGGCAGCTATATGCATTAATTTTATTTTTAATTAATGAGCCTACGAGGCAATGGTCTATGTTACATTCTGCCTACATCCTCCCTTAGGCTCAACCCCATTTTATTTACACAAAATACAAGTTTCTGTTGCGATGTAGCTTTAGTGAGGGCGTCTGCAACCATCGAGTCCGTTCCCACGTATCGCACGTCGATTGAGCCTTCGAGCACCTTGTCCCGAACGAAGTGATGCCTCACGTCTATATGCTTGGTACGGGGATGATAGCTGTCAGACCCTGAAAGTTTAATACAACTTTGGTTATCACTATATATCACCAAGGCTTCCGTCTTCAATTGTGGCCAGATATCATCTTGAAATTGCTTTAGCCATAAAGCTTCTTGTACACATGAGGACAGTGACATGTACTCTGCCTCTGTTGTTGACAATGCCACAGTAGGCTGACGTTTAGAATTCCAGCTTATGGCTCCTCCCTGAAACAAGAAAGTGTATCCGGTGCACGACCTTCTGTCGTCTTCAGAGCTGGCCCAATCGGAGTCACAATAGCCATGTATCATATTTTCATTATGACGTTGCTTATAACTCAATCTATAATCTTGAGTACCCTTTAAATACCTCATGACACGTTTCAGTGCAACCCAGTGCTGCATTTCAGGTTTATTATTATATTTACTTAAGCTATTTATTACATAGCTTATATCCGGTCTGGTTATCTGTGAAATATATAATAAGCAACCAACTAATTCTTGATATGGAATATTAAGCAGGACTTTACTTTCATCTAGACTCTTATGTAACTTAGTATTCGGGTCAATTGGAGTTTTGACAGGTTTACAGTCAGACATACCATACTTGTTTAGTACTTCCAAAATATACTTTTTCTGATCTAAATAAATTATCCCTTTCTGTCTGTCTCTCTCAACATGTATTCCAATGCAATAAGTTAAATCTCCAAGATCCTTCATTTTAAATTTACTATTTAACTCTTCTTTAACAAACTTCTTTGAGTTTAAGTTATTTGTAAAAATCAATAAATCATCCACATATATGGCTACAAATAATATGTCATTGACCTCAACAATTTTGTGGTAAATGCATGGATCTAGCTTAGACTGTATGAGACCCATTTCTTTCAATGTATTACTTAACTTCTTATTCCATTGACGACTAGCCTGTTTTAGACCATACAATGATTTTCGTAATAGACAAACCTCATTCTTATCTTTCTCATATAGAGGTGGTTGAATCATGTAGATTTCTTCTTCAATGTCACCCTGTAGAAATGCTGACACAGCATCCATTAAAATGATATCTAAATCATACTTAGCTGCTATGGCAAATAAATAGCGTAGAGATGGAAAACGTACTACCGGAGAAAAAACTTCATTGTAATCTATACCTTTTCTCTGTGAACAGCCTTTTATGACTAGTCGAGCTTTATATTTAACAATTTTTCCTTCCTCATTTGTCTTTGTTTTGAAGACCCACTTACATGGTATAGCACGCTTATTCTGTGGTAGAGTAGTCATTTCCCATGTATTATTTTCCATTAAGGACCTGTACTCCTCATCCATTGCATTTTTCCAGTGTTGGGCTTCACTACTGGATAAAGCTTGCTCAACAGTCACGGGATCTGAAATCTGTGTTACACAAAGGAAATTGTTTCCATCAGTATTATGTCTCTGACGCGGACGTAGGGTAATGTTTCTCTCTAAAATCTCATTACTATCATAATCTTCATTAATACTAGGGTGGTATGTTTCATCATTGACATCTATAGATGTGTCACAACTATCAAATGAAGTGCTTTGCGGTGATGAAATTTGTGGGCTGTTAATATTAATGACCTCTTCCCCCCCTTGAGATCCACTGCTTGAGTCGCAGTCTTCAACTTTGGATCTCAGAGGAATTGAAATATGCTGTGGCAATGGTACCAATTCTTGTGTATGAGTAACTGCAGTCTCATTGTTTTCTATGAATATTACATCTCTACTAACTATAGTCTTTCTAGCTTTAGGGTCATAGAGTCTGTACCCTTTAGTGTTCTCACAATAACCTATGAACAACAGCTCCTGTGATTTACGATCCCATTTTAATCTCTTTTGCTTTGGAATGTGAACCATAGCTTTTGATCCGAAAATTTTAAAATGTGAGATGTTTGGTTTCTTACCAGTCCATTTTTCATAGGGTGTTACCTCAGCTAGTACTCGGGATGGTGACCTATTCAAGATGTAAGCCGCAGTTGCCACAGCTTCAGCCCAATAGCCCTTATGGAGATTTGCATCAAACAGCATACATTTAGCACGCTCCACCAGCGTACTGTTCATCCGCTCCGCTAGCCCATTCTGTTCTGGGGTGTACGGGGTGGAAGTTTGGTGTTTGATGCCAGAACCTGCTAGAAAAGTACATAATTCTTTATTACAATATTCCTTCCCGTTGTCTGTTCTTAGTGTTTTTATTTTCTTGCCTAATTCATTCTCTACTTCAGCTTTAAATTTTGCAAATATAGACTTTATATCCAACTTGTTCTTTAAAAAATATACATACACTTTGTGTGAGTAATCATCTATAAAAGTTATGAAGTACTTAGCGCCACCTATAGATGGGCTCTCCATCGGACCACATAGATCAGAATGCACTATTTCCAACAAAGTGCTTGCTTTAGAACCTGAGTATGGAAACGGAAGTCTAGTTTGTTTTCCTTCACAGCAAGGTATACACATAGGATTTGGATCCTTCTTCGTAAAAATTATTCCTTCAGCACATAATTTTAATTTTTTTACATCAGCCATGTTTAGGTGGCCCATTCTCCTGTGCCATGTTTGAATATCTGCTTGGCTCTCCTTACCAAATGCAGAACATGCACTGCCACTTACAACATTAAGTTTGTACATATTATTCACTAGTGATGCAGTTGCTATAATTTTATTTTGATGATTGCGTATATTACAGCCATCAGCAGTAAACTGTACCTTACAGCCGTTTTTCGTCAACTGGCTAACTGATAACAGGTTAGCGGCAAGTTCAGGAATAAATAAAACATTTCTCACCTGGATCAGATGTTCATCATTGCATATAGTCTGAATATTTACTTTACCCATTATTTGCACGGAGACAACATCACTGTTTGCCACTAATATCTTCTGAATAGAAGGTGGTTGCAAATCATACATCCAGTCCTTGCGCCTTGACATGTGCATTGTCGCACCGGAGTCAATGTACCAGTCATTCTCATCTATAGAAGAATATGCTGAAAAAATTGCTGAAAAAACGGTGTCATTAGCGTCCTGTTTCTTTAACTTGCACTGATTTTTAAAATGCCCATAATTATTACAGTTGTAGCAACGAGGCCCTTTTCCTTTTGGCTTTTTATTTTTATTAAATTGATTGTTACTATGTGTACTTTTCCTTGTGAAAAACACAGAAGACTCAGAAACTTTAACCTCCTGTAAAAGTTTTGTCTTGATGAAATCCGATGAAATTTTCACACCGGAGCTCTCTATCCCCATAATCATGGGTTTATAATTATCTGGCAAACCCGCTAGCATAAGCGTCCCCAGCCACTCATCATCCACTTTGAATGAAATATTTCTTAATTTGTGAGCGGTTGTCATGATTTTATTCACATATTCTTCAACGCTTGCACAATTATCTAAGGAAGTATTGATTAAATCTTTCAATAAGCCAACTTTTCTCGACAGCCCGGAGTCCTCGAACACGCTTTGAAGGTTAATCCACGCTTCACGAGCGGTTTTTGCATTTTCTATGTGAACATAATTCATAGGTTCTACCAATAAAATGATTTTCGACTTAGCTTTAACGTCTTTCTTGGCGTCGACTTCCTTTGAATGGGGATCCACGCATTGCCAGAGATCTTCGTGCTCCAAATATGCCCTCACTGCAAATTGCCACGTGCTGAAATTTTGCCTTCCGGACAACTTTTCGATTTGCATATTGTTGATTGGATTCGACATTTTTTTTAATTTGGTATATGGGTCGGCCCATAACCTATAGAAATAAAAGCCCCGACCAATATTTACTTTGTATATTAAACACTTATTTAATATTACTATTACAACACAATATGAGGACATTGAGCACGACGCGAACAAGATGGGCGTCGGGCGAGAGAGAAAGCAGCGCCACAAGCGGCAGCTATATGCATTAATTTTATTTTTAATTAATGAGCCTACGAGGCAATGGTCTATGTTACATTCTGCCTACATTTAGATTTAAGAACCATTTCAGAGCAGCATGATCAGTATACACAGTTATTTTTTTACCGTTTTCAAGATAACATCGCCAGTGTTCAATAGCGGTGAGAACAGCTAATAATTCACGCTCCGTGGCAGAAAAGTTACGCTCTCTATTAGATAGTGATTTGCTCATGTATGCTATTACTTTTTCTTCTCCATTGATATTCTGGGTGAGTACAGCTCCTATACCGTAATCACTAGCATCTGTGGAAACTTGGAAAGGTTCTGAATAGTTTGGGCAGGTCAATATAGGTGCAGATATAAGACATTCTTTAAGTTTTTTAAAGGCTTCGTCGGCTTTAGGATTCCAAGCGAAGGGAGGTGCCTTTTTGCCTTGAGAAGTCAGAGTATTAAGTGGGCAAGCTAAGGAGCTAAAATTTGGAATAAACCTTCGGTACCATGAGGCCGTACCTAAAAAACGTCTTAGTTCTTTTCTAGTTGTAGGAGTTGGATAGTCGACAATAGCTTTTACTTTGTCGGGATCAGCGTGGAGACCGTTTGCATCTACAACGTAACCTAGATATTTCAATTGTTTTCTAAAAAATTGACTTTTTGTGAAATTTATTGTTAGATTAGCTAGTTTAAGTTTATCTATTACCCGTAGTAAAAGTGATATGTGTTTTTCGAATGTAGGGGAAATAATAATAATATCATCAACGTATGCAAATACCATGCTTTCAAACTCAGGTCCATAGAATAAGCTGTCAATTAACCTTTGTTGAGTAGCTGGAGCGTTGGTTAATCCAAAAGGCATGCATTTAAACTGGTATGTGCCTCGTGATGGAATATAGAAGCTAGTTTTGCATCTATCCTCTTTCCTTATTAAAATCTGCCAAAAACTTTTTGATAAATCAAGGCTAGTTAAATATTTAGCATCACGTAGATTGTCTAAGATTTCAGAAATGTAAGGTAGATTATAAGCGTCCTTTTTAGTGACTGCATTTAATTTACGACTATCTAAACAGAATCTTAGTTCTCCATTCTTTTTTGGTGTCAATAGGACAGGTGATGACCAGGGACTATCACATGGTTCTACGACGTTTTCCTTCACCATCTCATCAAGTTGCTCAGTTAGAATTCTTTGTTTTTCAGGTGACATCCTATAGTACCTTTGACGTATTGGTGGAGAATCACCAGTATCGATTGTATGTTCGATTAGAGAAGTGCGGCCTAATCCTTTTTCTTCATAAGATATGCTATGAAATTGAGATATTATGTTGTCAGCAGTGACCTTTTGAGCTGGAGTTAGGTGGTCGTAGGAACAAACTTGACTAGTTTCTTGAGAGTTTAGTTCAGCTAAAACTATATCTCGTTCTTTTAGTATAATATTGTTTATATTTTTAGGAAAGATGTCGAATGTAATCCAAAAATCCATGCCCAAAATTAGGTCGTTTACTATTTCAGGTACGACATGAGTCTTAATAATGTGTTGTTGATCAGCGAAGTTCATAGGTAAGTTTATAAAGCCTATGGATTTTATTCTAGTTCCATCAGCTGCTGAAAATTGCAGTTGTTCAGAGTTAATAATTTGGTAGCCAGCGTTAAGTAGTTTGGTATGAGAGTTATTTCCCAGTATTGTCGCCGTGGAACCAGAATCCAAGAGACCCAGCAATTTTAGACCGTTAGTATCAATTAAAGCGTAAGGCCTTGTGTTATTATTAGCGTTTTGGATTGTAGAGATGGTGTAACAGTTAAAATATTTGGAGATAGTTTCGAGCCATAATTTCCATTCTGAAACATTAAAATTAGTACTAGTTTTTGAGGTGTCATCGGCTCTACAATCCGATTCATTTAGTTTTTTGGATTGTTTAGAGACTGGCAATCAGGACAGTCTGGATAGCGGACTTCCTTCTTTCCACATTTAAAGCAAATGGGGAAGTGAGGTAGTTTGCATTGCTTTAAGGAATGTGTATTTTCTCTGCATCTAGGACAATATACTTGTTTAGGGTCAGAAGAAACTGTAGCAACTTGTAATGTCCTATTGTAGTTAGTTTTAGGTAGCTGGGAATTACTTGCAGAAGTATTGCTAGGATTATTTGTATTTGTTATATTAGAATAATGAGGTTTGTGATATTTTTCTTGGTTCTTATTGTAGTGTGTATAATGTTTGTTGTAGTTATTAGGATAAGTATTAGAATAATAATTAAATTTTTTATTTTGTTGATTGTTAGAAAAACTACTACTAGGAGTGTTCAATTTTCTATAGGCAAATTCAGGGGCGAGAGTTTCAGGATTAGCACTGAGAGGTTCATGAAAATGTTTCAGTCGTGCCTGAATTGTTTCATAATTACGACAAACATTCATAAGTGTATCTAGAGTGTTGATTTCAGAAGATGCCGCTAATGTGCTTGCGTAACACGGTCTTATGTTGTGCAGTAAGATTTCCAGTTGTTCACTTTCCGAGAGAGGTTTGTTTAGGCGCGAGAACATACCGTGCATTATAGATAAGTATATAGTGATATTCTCCTGCACACCCTGTGTACGACTGCGAATTTCTGCAAGAAGTCTGTAGTCGTAATCACTATCACTAAAGTCTCGCTTCAACAACTGCACTAGTTCATTCCAAGAATTAACTTTGGGTTTTTTGAAACGGTACCAATGTAGTGCGTCTTCAGTGAAGAATTCGCAAGCGTATGTCATTATTTTGCTAGGTGTAATATTTCGTGATAACATAAACTCCTCCATTTTTTGTATAAATGCTCTTACACACGTTTTACCAGAAAACTTAATTTTACCTATTTCAGTAATTATATTCCGTTCACAAGTAACAATGCGCTCAGGTTCACTAGTGTCAGTTGTAGGGACAGTATCCGTGGTTTCAGTATTACCGGTAGGTGGTTCAGATGGCTGTGGTTTTAGATCAAGTATGTCATTGTATTGGGATTTGAAGTTGGAGCGACATACTTTGTAACTGTCAGCACAGTCTGTTGTAGGTGTAATACGATTAATTCTGTGGTGAATATGATGAAGTAACGTTTCGGTTCTAGTAAACAAATTTTTATCAAATTTATTTTTTAGAGTTATGATATTATTTTGCGTTTTAATCAGTATCTCTCTAACCGCGCTCAAATCAACATTCGCATCTAAATGTGACTCCAGTATATCTTCCGGAGGTAAGTTTGGAGCTAATTTAACAATTTGTTTACGTAGTTCAGCAACCGAATCAGCTGGTGTTCTACCTCGAACAGCTACTTCATACTCGAGCTCAGCTTTTTGTAGTGAGAGGTATTTTATGTGGAACGACATTATTAGATTTTTGTAAAATAATTAAAATCAATAGCAAAATATTGCGTGAGTGTTGCAAATCAAATTAACAGTAGATATGATACAATCACAATATGAACTTAGCCTAAAGTTAGCTTAAACTAGTAATCCAAGTACCACCACCACCAATGATAACTACAAAGTGCCTAGAACTTACCTAGAGCTCACCAGAACTGCATAGTACATAGAATAGTTGGGCGCCATTGTAACGCGTTTAGATCGCGTTCGGGAAGATGTAGGGTTAGTAAAAATAATTTAGTCCCAAAATTAACAATTTATAAATTTATTTCAGGAAGGTTATAAAAAAAATGTTTAACCGATGTAGGTAGTACCGCGGAGTAGGTCGTGGTTCATGCACTTTGCAGTTCCAGTTAGGCCCAATGTAGTTCACATAAAATGCCACTGCCCTTTTGATGATCCCTCGAGGTGACGCTTGCAGGGTAGTGCTGTTCGGCCACAGAGGGTAGGGTAGGTGAACGGTGTCGTGGCCAGCTGCCGGATGACCCAAGGGTGATTCGCTCGCGCTCTCTCAAGGGTGAGTCGTGAGTAGTGGTAGGCCACGTATAATGATCCGGTAGAATGGACCCGTAGTAGGCTCCCTATTTCTTATTTTAGATAATTTTCAACACTCACCCAATATCGGGGATCATTCACTTTCTTGTATATTAGCAGTACACAGTTGCATTTCTATTGATTCTAAATTCCAAAATTACAATTCACAATCGAGATCTCACAATTTTCCAAATTAACCGTCGTGAAAAAGTGGATAGCTACTTAGCGTCTCGAGTGACGTCTCTTGTCATGTCAAATCACTCTCTGCCTTTGCGCAGGTTATAAATGTGTTTCGTTTCACGTAGTTGATTTGAGTTCTAGTTTCAAGTTTTAATTTAGATGAATTTTATTTATTTATTATTTATATATTTTGTACAGTTGAATACTTATTATTAAATTTAAGTTTTATTATAGTTTTTGTGTGGGTAAGTTTGACCAGTGTCACAATAGCGCTCATCAAATTGAACATGTTATTCCATGGAAACGTCACGACAGTTACTATCTAAAAATCCATACCAATATCATCCGACATAATCAAATGCGAAAGTGTGTCTGTCTAGACAGACAGACACACTTTAACACGCTCGCTTTGCAGAAGCACGCTTTAACGAGCCCTCTTTTCAACCAATTTTGATCAAATTTGGTGTAGAGGTAGGCAACATCCCGGGGCACGACATAGGCTCAAGGAGTTCCCCGAAAATTAATTCACGCGGACGAAAGAAAGAAAGCAAATACCTTTATTCCACAATGGTGACACAGACAAACATTATCATAAGAATATAATATAATGTTTGTCTGTGACACCACCCGGAATGGGTGTACAGCTCAGCTTGGTGCCCAGCATTATACCTACAAATGCATACATAATGCCGGGCGCTGATTTTCAGCTGTGACCCGGGTGACGTCACAGCCTTACTTTGCCTTAGAATGGATACTTATACATACCTAAAGAAATGAAACAACCGCGGACGATGTCACGAACATCATCTAGTCTATAATAACTGTTTACATGATCGCTTGCTTTTCCTACATGTTTAGAAGCGAAGGTTTCTGAATCGGATGTAGTCACATCCTGTTGGCCTACATAAAATATTCTTTCAAATAAAAAATATTCTTTCTGGAACTTCAAAAAACCTCATTAAAATCGCTATGTCTTCCGCCACGCGTTGTGTCACCGCGCTTTGTATTCCCAACGCCTAATAGTTTATCTCCTTCACGCCCTAATAAAATACAGCTTTATATAAAAGCAATTTGGGGACCCTTCTCGGCAGGAACATAATATCTGAATATGATTTTCCTTGGGCTCTTTCCATCATATAATTCCCATATTATTGCGGGTAGAGCGTAAATTTTATGACTTCAGTGGCATAAGTCGGGATCGTTTTATGGAAAATCCAATAGATCAACTTTCGGAACAAATAAAAATATGAACTCTTTTTTATTTTAGTGCCATTTTAGATGAGTTTCGTTCAATAAATATCTTTTTCATACAAACCTTCATGCGTAATTTTCAAGACGTACGGTGAAGCTGATGCCCGCGACTTCGCTCAGTGGATTCCGTTTTTTTAACTTCCCGCGGGAAGTCCTTAATTTTCCAGGATAAAAAGTAGCCTTTGTTCTTTTCCGAGATACAACATGTGTCTGTACCAAATACGATCAGAATCGGTTGAAAATATAGGCTGTTAAAACGTAGCAGACAGATTTTAACTGTATGCAGGGGACGCGAACGTGGTTCCCGCGCGGCCCTGCAGGGGACGCGAACGTGGTTCCCGCGCGGCCCTGCAGGGGACGCGAACGTGGTTCCCGTGCGGCCCTGCAGGGGACGCGAACGTGGTTCCCGCGCGGCCCGGGGGCAATACTGCCAACTCTTATAGTCATATTGTTTCATTAGTGTTGACTTTGTAATTTTGAGTAATATTGCTTAAGTATTGCTTTAAGCTTTAGCAGTATGGCCCCTCCACGCGTGTGTTGGCCACTGCATAGTGCATACCTCCGGCGCTCGTTTACATACTCGTAATTAACCATAAGACCATACAAATAAGGACGTAATTAAGCTAAGTAAATGTTATTAAATATAAGCTAGACTTAAGTAATTTAAATTGACCGACCAAATTATATGTACCCCTTAGGTTAAGAGTATTTATCCCTTCTATTACTCTTCGTTACTTATCAGAAATATTTTGTGCGGTCGAGTGTATGCTGAACATAACATGGTTCTAAAAGAGTTTCTGGCATCTGGATTTGCCGTTACATAAATTTAAAGACGGTGTTTAAAAACAGAATTATTAAGTCAAGGTTATACTATCAATGATTTTCTGAATGACAAAGTTGCATAGAAGCATCCGGCCTCGCATCCAGTAGCCCACAAATCAGTGTAATACTTGTAACGTAACGTATTGTTTATTTACTGTAAGATTTTTCTTTTTAAGAAATTAGCAACTGCTGTGTTTTTTACCGGCTTTTTTCAGTAGAATCAGCTTTGTGAACCGGTGGTAGAGTCTTGACGTATCAAAGTTGTCCTACGTGAAAGAAATACATAATCACATGCAGCACGCGAATGTTTCGCACACCAGGGCATTCGCGAAATGCATACGCACGCTAAGATGTGAGGGTCTGAGGGTGGTGTGACATGGAGGTACCAGTAGCACAGTAGCACGTACCTTGGCCGGGGGCGCGTGGTGGCGGGCGGCGGCGGCGGCGGCGGAGTGCGCGCGGCGCGTGGCGCGGTAGTGCAGCCGCCGCAGCGCGCCGCCCAGCCGCTCGGGGGAGCCGTCCGCGCGGGCCACCGTCATGCTGCTCTCCGCACCTGCCGACCACACACATCCTCAACGTCAATACGCAGAATCAACAGTAGACGATCTCTCCTCTAGAATCTCTCTCTCCTCTGGTTAAAGACAATTGCCGTGCTCTTTTTAAGGTGGAAGACAAGGGTCTGCCCGCGAAATTAAAATTTAATTTGGATTTTCGCAATTTGTAAACTAATACGACAAAGTAGGCATAAGGCATTCAAATTGCGCCCCTAGGAATATCATCTTCACAGGTTTATATAAAAATCTTTACTTGAAAGTGTCCAGTTTAAGAAATTAGTCAAAATAATGAGTTTGACGTGAGTTACTCACAAATTAGTGAACAATTAGTGAACAATTGAACGAAACTCATCCAAAATGGCACTAAAATAAAAAAGAGTTCATATTTTTATTTGTTCCGAAAGTTGATCTATTGGATTTTCCATAAAACGATCCCGACTTATGCCACTGAAGTCATAACAGTTCGGGGCGAACCACTAGTATATTCCTGCCGAGAAGGGTCCCCAAATTGCTTTTATATAAAGCTGTTTGAATGCCTTATGCCTACTTTGCCGTATTAGTTTACAAATTGCGAAAATCCTAATTAAATTTGAATTTCGCGGGCAGACCCTTGTCTTCCACCTTAATCGACTTCCAAAAAAGGAGGAGTTTCTCAATTCAGCGCGTATTTTTTTTAAATAATAAAAATGTATATCGGTGCATATCTCCGTGGTTTCTGAACCGATTTGAATTTTTTTTCTATCAGTCTTTAGAGAAAGCTCTCGAGGTGGTCCCATAAAAAATTCTGACTCCAAAGCCTCAACCCTAACCCTAAAAATTATTTCCAAAAAACCGACTTCCAACGCCACTGTAAAGTAGGTAATAATATAGGCTAGCCCGACTTCAACATAGCGGGTGGAAATAAAAATTATTTATTACTTTACAGTGGCATTGGAAGTCGGTTTTTTGGAAAGAATTTTTATTAGCTTATGTGGTGGACGTCCAATGTACTGCTAGCTCGACGTTTCTGATACGAACCGCTAAGGTGTGAAATCCTCCCAGCGCACCTGTCACGTAAAACTTAAGTACCTTCAAGGCAACAATGAATAGGCATGTTCTAGGCAAGCGTGTTCCAGCAAAGACCTCATCATTGCTTTGCACTAAGCATGATTGTCGTCTAGTGCTACTTAGTGTTATTTCAAAGTATGCTGAGAAGTTATAGTTCTTCCCTCGCTTTTTAACCTTCTAACCGTAAATTATTTTAAAGATATGCACTCCCACTACAACAGAACATATTAAAATATCAATTTAATTCAAAGTAAAGAATTTATCAAAGGATTACAGTTCTGCGCCTCGCAATGCAATGACAAAAAGCCTAATAACATTTTTGACATTGAAAACCCGAGACCTCACAGCCTGCAGCCACTAGACCAGCCGGTAACACACGATAGAAATATAAATTTCCCACTAATGGTAGTAAAGCCTTCGCGTGCTGCTTAAATATTTAAAAGATTTTACTTTGAAAGCTTTTTAAAAATTCCCGAAACCCACTCAGTACAAATTGATTTTTACTTTCAGTTTTAATTGAACGTATCATTCTGTAATCATGGTATGGATTTTTTGTTTTTTTCGAAAACAAATTAATGAGTTTCTGAGCGATGCTCACAAGAAAGGCGAATGGTGGGTGGCACAAATCAAATCAAATCAAATCAAATATTCTTTATTCAAATAAACTTTTACAAGTACTTTTGAATCGTCAAGTGAATCTACCACTGGTTCGGAATGCCATTCCTACCGAGAAGAACCAGCAAGAAACTCGGTGGTTGCTTTTTTTAAATAATTCATTTACAATTACTATATCAATGTGTACAAAAGTAACCGCTGTCCCCAGCATTGCTGGAGCGATCAAATCCATGCTCCTCTATCATTTATATAATCTTCAACAGTATAATAAGCTTTTTTCAGGAGCATACTTTTAATGGATTTCTTAACAAATCAGCACAAATCAGTATTACTCAGTACAATGGTGAAGGTTAAGTTCGAAAGTACCAGACCCTATGATTTGTATATTTTAGGATGATAATTTTGACAGATGAGAGGCGTATAGCAATAGTGAAGGTCAAGAGTGAGACAGACTGAAACAGTAATAATTTGTACAGTCTGTCGTTATCGTCAACCAATAGACGTCCACTGCTGGACATAGGTCTCCTGCAGGGACCACACATTACATTGCCTGTATCTAGCGTCTAATAGTAGTTTGTGATATAAGGGCGGTAAATAGGTTTTTACATACGAGTTGACTAATGTCAGCCCGATGACGCCAGTCGAGGGCTGACCATCGTCACGAGTATGTAGAAACCTTAACGCCCGTGTATCACACGATATTTTTCAATACATGAAAATAAAAGTCGAGTAGGAAGGTACTAGGTACTCACTAGAAAATGGCTTTTCACGACCATACTTAGTCGAGATTTTTGGCGGCTATAATTACAAGCGCGATTTTTTTCTCACAGCTAAAATACCTAATTGTTGATTTAATTTTATGATCCCACATCACTTAAACCACATAAATTATTTAATAATTTATAAGAAATACACAATGAAACTTTTAAGAATAGCGCGCACAAATTAAAGATTTGTATGAATTGTATTTACGGCGCGTTGTTGTAATTGCTTTTTTTTAAATTGGCTTCATGGCTCTAGGTTCTAGTTCTTAACTCAGTAACAGCCTGAACTATTCAGCCTTTACTTTTTTGATTTATAAAACCTAAAAAAAATTATTTAATCATATTAAATACAATTTTTTATTTTATGAATTAATTTCATCAATTCACATCTAAATGTCATTATTTTTTAGGTTTTCTACATACAAAGTCAATATCATTATGAACCTTCTTGCAAGACAACTTTTTATTTAGAAGTAACGTGGACTTACAAAAATTAAAAAAAACTGCATGAGGGCGGTAAATATTTACTGCACGAGGGCAGTAAATTTAACTTACAAGCCTTGTTTACTGCCTCTGTAAGTGCATTTTTCGAGCAAGTGTATTGAAAAATAATTAATTACATCCACGTACTCTGTCTCTCTCTATCTATTATAGAGGGAGAAAGACAGAGGATGACGTTTTTTGTGACGTACAACTTTTTCAGCCCGGGTTTTATCCTGCCAGAAGATAATATAATATATGCGAAAGTGTGTCTGTCTGTTTGTCTGCTACACTTTAATATTTTCAACCGATTTTGATGAAATTAGATTTGAAATAGTTCCCGGGGAAGGATATAGGCTATTTATCCCGGAAAATTAAGGAGTTCCATCGGAAATAAAGGAACTCAAATCACGCGAACGAAGTCGCGGGCATCAGCTAGTGTTCTAATAATTAATGAAGTGATCACAAACCTGCGGGGTGTTCAGGGGAGGGTCGAGACGAATGGATCTTGGGGGTCGGGGAACGCCCATCCGCCTGCAACAAACGGGTATCATTACACACAGGGCACCACTTGTCGCGACTAGCACTGTGGGTGACATTACACATTATCTAAGTGGACAGCTTGCTGGACATATACATTTATTTGCAGACTCCATAATAAGTATGTTTTTAGGGTTCACGGCCCATCCGGTTGTCCGTCTGTCTGTCAACCACCTTTTTCTCGGGAACATTTGCAAGTATCAAGTTGTAATTAAAATCAAATACGAGTAGGTACTTAGGTCTACGATCCCTAATCCATTGGAGCTGTAAAAAAATCAATCTTCTAAGTGTACGCAATCAAAGATACGGCCGTTTATGCCGCCTCCTACACACCTAAACATAACCCTCCCTCTATACGGGCAGTCAGGTAAATAGCAAAACCTAATTATCCCTGACCTAAATGCAACAAGCAACATTGTAATAGAAATAATAACCGATATTGTTACTGCACTATAAATTACGGGGGTGAGTACTAAGTAGGACAAAAGAAAGGGGTGGTATAACAAGTTATTTACCGCGCCGGGCGGGCGGGTTACCGGGTATTGCTACAGTCTGAAGGCGCGGTGCAATATTATGATTATTAACATGTCACCTCTCTACTACGTAGTAATAGTCACAGTCTAAGCACATACGTGCTTTCCTACCAGTCGTTCGACGGAGGCGTCTAGACAGAGCGACGCTGCGGGATGACAAAGTTCAAAATGAAAATCTTTTTTATTCAGATTGACTTTGACAAGTGCTTTTGAATAGTCACGTGAATCTGCCACTGGTTCGGAATGACTTTCCTACCGAGAAGAGCCAGCAAGAAACACGTTGGTTTCTCTTTTGAAAAAATAATTTACAATTTAGGGCAGAATTTCAATAGAAAATTCTGACACTCTAATGCCGTTTGCAGTTTCCTACCTCGGTCAACCATAGAGTACCGTACCTCTAAATATCTAGGTGCTACAACTATCACGGTATAGCCGGGTCTGTCATTTGTATGGACGTCGACCCACTGCATGAATACATACGCTGTGGGATTAGTAACTTTTGTTCTGTGACTAAGTAGGCATAGGTGTTACTAGCTAATGCCCGCGACTTCGTCCGCGTGGATTGAGGTTTTTCGGTTCCCGCATGAACTTATTTTCCAAATGTTAGCCTATGTGTTATTCCAGACTATAATCTATCTCTGTGCCAAATTTTATCCAGATCCGTTCAGCCGTTGGGGCGTGATTGAGTCCATACATACATCCATCCATCCAAACTTTCGCTGCTTGCTTACATTCCTGGTAGATCTCGCCAGCGAATCAGTGTTTATGTGTATCTCCTTAGGCTTTGCCTCAATGTTTTGTGTAAGCTTTAGACTTAATCTAAGCTTATAATATTAAGAATTTGTTGTTTACTGACTGAATTTGTGTACCTACATTGTGGCATCAGGTTTTGTTGCACTATTTGTTTGAAATTTGTATGAAAATCGAACCTAACATGAGCGAAACCGCTGGCAAAAGCTAGTCATCTAATAAATAAATACTTATAGAATAACAACCTCTATAATTTCGGTGTTCCACGTCCCTGACACTGCATGATGTTGCCGGAATAGACCTTTTGAACCGGCCTCAAGAGCGAGGGTAGAGGGTAGGAGGTAGGGGGCCGGGGGGCGGCGGCGTAAAATACGCATTTCCCTAACGACTGATAAACACCGTGTTTCGCTCGCGCCGCATGAATTGCCCGCCCTATCAGACGCTGGTAAAGGTCTACAGGTCCCACTACAGGGGCGCGGCGCGGCAAGTAGCGGCAGGTATTCTTTGTATATATGTCACCGTAAGATTGCAAAAACCGTTAGATTGCAATCTAACTAGCGAAATTGTAAACTGTCGACAGATTACAATTTAACGCATTATTTTTCGGTAGATTGTAATCTGTTAGGTATATTAACCCGATAAAATCTAAGTGCCCTACCTGAGCACCAGCTGATTATTTATGTCGAACCCTAACCTAACCTACAAGAAAGAGACAAGAAAACGTAAATACAATGAATATTTCAAAAATTGTCATTCAGAACATTTAACGGTTCACAATTTGTCGACAGTTTATAATTTCGCTAGTTAGATTACAATCTAACGGTTTTTGCAATCTTACGGTGACATATAAATCGCGTCCCGTAAGTTGACCCAAAATGGCGGCCGTCTGCGCAGGTACACTGTACTACAGAGCCGAGCAGAGCATGCGCGGAAGCGAGGGGTATGGGCTCGCGGCGCACCTCATACCGCACTTCGTTGACACCCGAAATGCGTTTCTGCGCATAGTTCAACTTACGCGGCGGCTATTATATGATGTTGTATGAAGCGGGGCCTGCTCGCGACGGGTCACGTATGTGTGCAATGCGCGACGCGACCCCGTACAAAGTCATAAGATAATGATTGACGTTACGATGCCGCGCCGCTCCGTGCATCTCAAGTGGGGCTACACCTTAAAGGCCGTTACTGTACAACAAATTACTGCTTTATTTTCCTAATTTCATAATATGAGTTTTGGACGACCTCCATGGCTGGCGCAGGGTGAGTGCTCTGGTCTTAAGTCCCGGGTCGATTCCAGGCAGGGTCTATTTGGGAATTTATAATTTGTGAATTTTCTGGTCCGGTGGGAGGCTTCGGCTGTGGCTATTTACCACTCTACCAGCATCGATGTACCACCAAGCGCTTTTGCGTTCCGGTACGATGCCGTGTAGAAAGTAGAAACCGATTAGGGGTAATCGTAGAAACCTCAACGCTGGTGTATCACACGCACACCACATTTTTCAATACATTTGTGAGAAAAGATGGAAATAAAATTAAAGAGGTAGTTAATAGGCGTGAGTCACTTGAATATATAATTTCTCACCTTGCCTTGTTGAAAGAACTGAACCTTTTGAGTTAGTGCATAGTGATACCTAAGTACTAAAAGAATACTAAGCTAAGCTTTGAAAATGATCAAACGTTCTTATTAGTGGGATGATGAATTGATGTTTGTTACTCAATCACGCCAGAACGACTCAACAGATCTGGATGAAAGACACAAAGAATAGTCTGGAATAACACTGGCTACTGTAAACTTGTAATGCCTGCTTCTAGGCTTAGTAAAACTAGCAATTCATTTGTTGGAAACAGTGTCCGCTTCTACAATAAGCTTCCAGAAGACATTTTGAAGATGTCTCTGAATAAGTTCAAAGTTAATGTAAAACGTAAACTCATTAAAAAATCTTATTACCATGTAAAGGATTACTTAAATGACAAGGAAGCTTGGCAATGATTTGTTCTAATGGCTCTGATAGTTCCTTAGTTAAGATGATTTTTGAAATGGTGATAATGAAAAAAAAACCCGGCTGAATTTGGTGTGGGCTCTTCTCAGACCAGGGCGCGTTTGGAACCCTCGTAGCTTTAGTTTTAAGATATACCGTTACTGATTATTATCACCATTATACTTCGTCGCTTCATTCTTCAGATATAAAGATACACACGTAGTTTCCCACGTACCAGCAAATAATCGCACGTTGTTCAGAGGAGTTATAAAAAAAAGAACCCCCACTACCCGCGTCTGTCTCGCACGACAGAGCGGATTCGTTCGTCATTCCTTTTTCGTGCGTAGCAACGATCACACGTTCCTACTTTCTACAAACAAAGATAATTTTATCTTTAAAAATATAATAATATTAAAATTAAGATAGTGTTATAAAGTGCTTTTTACAAGTAAGTGTTTAATCTTTCATTTTCAGCAATTTATTTCAGCACCACGTGTCTGAGTAGTCATTATTTGATGCAGTGTTTATATTTTACACTAAAGGTTTTATTGGGGGTTGGCCAAGAGTCAACACGAAGGAGAATAAACCTTTCAACATGACGCGCCTAAACCATTATATTTTCATGCAGTGTTTGCTTACACTAAAGGTTTTCCTGGCGGTTGTCTGAGGGTCAACACGAAGGAGAATAAACCTTTCAGCATGACGCGCCTAATGAATTATACTTTCATGCAGTGTTGGTTTACGCTAAAGGTTTTCCTGGCGGTTGTCCGAGGGTCAACACGAAGGAGAATAAACCTTTCAGCATGACGCGCCTAAACAATTATATTTCCATGCAGTGTTTGTTTACACTAAAGGTTTTCCTGGCGGTTGTCTGAGGGTCAACACGAAGGAGAATAAACCTTTAAGCATGACGCACCTAAACAATTATATTTCCATGCAGTGTTTGTTAACACTAAAGGTTTTCCTGGCGGTTGTCTGAGGGTCAACACGAAGGAGAATAAACCTTTCAGCATGACGCGCCTTACTTTCTTGGAGTGTTGGTTTACACTAAAGGTTTTCCTGGCGGTTGTCTGAGGGTCAACACGAAGGAGAATAAACCTTTTAGCATGGCGCGCCTAATCAATTAGGTATACTTTCATACAGTGTTTATTTATACTAAAGTCTTTTCCTGGAGGTTGCCCGAGAGTCAACATGATGGACAATAAACCTTTCAATATACGACGCGCCTGAGGAATTGTAGTACAATACCATATAAAATGTATGATTTCCTAAGGAGGGTACTTAAAATAAAAGTTAGTATTGAATCAGCTATACGCGCTCATTACAGAAAATATATACTTTCATGCAATGTTAAATTGCACTAAAGGATTTCTGGGAGGTTACTCGAGAGGTACTTAATACAAAAGAATATAAACGTTTTCAGCATGGAACGCACTTAAGAGATTACTCGTCCATGTAGTGTTTAATTGCACTAAAGGACTGTAAAATAGGTACTTACACGAAGACGTGTTAAAGTACGACAATGGTACACTGGGAGGTCGCCCGCGAAGTAGCATGACGGAAATCAAACCTTTCAGCTAGACGAGCCGGGCGATGACATCTGCCCAATTAGCATTCCGGCGATGAAGAATTTGTCCACTAAATCAAGATAGCTGGCACTTAGCAAGCTGTTCACCGTCCTCTGAACCAGGGGGAAGGCGTTGGGGGTTAAAGTGGACCAACGATCGGATACGTCACCAAGGCCCAGCTTAGTACGCCTAACACAAAGTGATTTCGAGCAATACTTGAGAAGTAATCGGAACTCAGGTAAATACTATGCACCTACCATAAAGAAGGTTACCTTCTACTTTATTTATCCACTGCGGTAAATTATTAACAATCTTCAGGATTCACTGGGTCAAAGATTGTATGGATACTTACTTAATTCGAAATCAAAGCTAAATATTATCTTTTGTAGGTACCTAGGTGTTACCGCTCAAAATAGTGGACATGATTTATTCAATCACAAGTACCATGTAATGTAATGTATCATAATTATTATTAGTGTTTGCATCGCCTACCATTTTTTTTTTTTTTGCTTTGTCTTCATAGTTCACACACTATCACCGATAATGCCAAAAAACCTTTAAATACTAATGAGGTTATGTTTTTAAGATAAATATATTAGCATGGGCATAGCACAATAAAAGTGTTTATTATTTACGGCGACAGATAAACAGAATACTTAAAAATATCTATGTATTTAATTTCTTTCAAGCAAGTAAATGCAATTATTAATCTAATATCGGTATCACAGAACCTTATTTTAAAATGTAAACCTACGGAACAAATTCCATGATATAATCTTTGGAGTACCGTCTTACAAAAAAGGTAGGTATGTCTAATCGACCATAAAGAAGACTAGTAAAATTCTATACCAGTGTTTTTACTAGCAATGAAACACTTGTGGTGATTCTAGTCATTTCTGCAAACGTTACTTACATAATATCTGCTCGACTAAAACATGAAAAGATTTTCATTTCAAACATTTCAGATTTTTATTTTGAGATTGCAATATAGTAATATTGAAGCACCGCTATTCAGCGTAACACCGCTATTTAAGTTTTCAGCTTTTACAGATTTCAGCGCCTCACACGTAGTCACTATGGACAAAAGAAACATAAATGTTTCATACAGTGTATGCAGACTCAAGATCTGGGGCTCAAAATTTTCAGATGTAATTTTTTCAATGCAAAGCCTCTCGGTATCAAACATACACCTGCGGAGTGGTAACGAAAGTTCTGACAATTCTGAGGTAATAAATATCTTTATCTTTTTTATCAGCTACTTCAGCAATAAATCAATTTGTTTGCTAATATGATACAGAAACGTCAAATTAAAAAAAAAAAAAAAAAACTGCTTAGTATTCTACCCTCAGCGTGGTAGGTATGCAAAGAACATTTACGAAGGAAATTCAGATTCAGATTCAGATTTATTTATTTCTGAATACAGTGGAGGTATACATAGTTGTTTTACAATAAGGTATCATGTATTCCATTTGTGCACCACAGTGTGGTGCACAAATATTTTAACTTATTAATTACAATTAATATTATTGTTAAATTGTGTGGTTAGATTGCAAAATTACCCACAAGTTTTATGTTTTTTCCCTAACAACGTACTCTCGAGTTTTACAACTCTTTAGTGCCCGGGAAGCATATATCATACACCCGTTGACATGTAATACGATTGACCGAAGGGGTATGGGTTTAATATAACTGCCATGCCCCTAACAGGTTAGCCCGCTACCATCTTAGACTGCATCTTCACTTACCATCAGGAGAGATCGCAGTCAAGGGCTAGCTTGTCATTATTTAAAGATTATCCATAAAAGAGTTCGAAAAACCAAAAACTAATAAAGAACCTTCTTCATTTTGGAAGTCGGTTCAAAATGATAATCTAACGGCGAGTATTTTAACGACCGGATGAAGACTATATAATATTACGTAATAGGTTAAAATCTCCATCGTATTATTGTTTTCTGTTTTAAAAATATTTCGTTGGAAATTGTTTCTGCAGACACAGTAAAACGCGTAGGTTGTCTTACCCGAAACGCGAATCCAAGCGGGGTGCCATGGGTAACTGGTAGAGATCTCGTATAGAGATAAGTGCTTCCTTGACCACTATGTTTCTGTTTTTCTAAATATCTAATAAGTGTTGGGTAAAAAGTTTTTAAGATCCATCCATAAATATCCATTATCCGCATATTGGAAACAATCTTTGAAAAACTGTTATAAAACTGTCGTTATAATAATACGTACTCGTACATCGTAATCGAAAACATGGTACAATTTACTCGCGTAAACAATATGCTCCCGCAACACTTGCATAGAGTTGTTTGCAAAATTAAAATTCTTGTTTAGTCAATTCAGACCCTGAATGAGAGTTACCAATAAAGACATTAATGAAAACCAAAAATCGGCATTGAGCAGCGGCCGCAAATGTAACCTCTGGATCACACTTACCTCACATAGAACATTTCATTCACACATCACATTTTCCATAAAATATCAGGGAATTAATGCATCGGTTCAAAGATTCTCATTAATTAAATAGCTTATAACGATGTTTATTTTTCTCATTTCAAATGTTTTTTTTATTCAAATTCAATATTCAATGACCTGCACAGCTAGGTTACGCATCGTTAAATAGTATAGAAGTCTAGACTTCTTAGATAACTTACTTTAAAGCTTCTAACGTCAGTGGGGCTAAAAAGTTCAAACCAATCGATTAACCCTTCAAAGTCGATATTAGTAGTCTATCACAATATCGACCGAATATTCATTCTTCACCTATAATTTCGGGGTAACTTTTACGCGGGTAGGAATTTATTACATTCCATAACCTTATTGACGATATAATTGTTCGACAAACATCTTAAAACGGTATTTTAATATAAAATTTTACTCAAATATATAGTTAAAGCAATACTCGAGATAGTACCTTCAGAACAGGACCAGAATAAACCTGTTCTTTTCTCGCCACGCTTCCAAAAAACAAAACGTTCCTTCTTCTGCTACTGGGCAGGATTTCGCACTTAAACGTCCCATTGGACGTCTGTTGTGCTAATTGTGTAAATAAAATAAAGTATTGCCCCGGCTAATATACTTGGTATTAGATTATAAATCTTGCTACTAGTTATGGACATCAATAACTATTTAGTTCCATTCGATTGCATCGAAACTATAATACGTTTATGCTTGTTACTAGCAACTAAAGCAAAAGAGCGCAAGATTGTATTATTGGTAAATTGAAAGTTATTTAAATTGAAACTTAAGTACAATAAATACTTAAGAGAAATTTTAATGTCATCTTAAATGTACGTAAATAAGCATCTCGGGGAAATCAGCTCATGATTCCAACCTTAAACATAAACTGTTTAAAACATTACAGCTCAAATAAGAGATAAGAAGAATAAATAAAATTATTGATAACAATAATTAGTATCTATTCAGCGTAGATACAGCTCTTGCAAAAATATATAATATCTCTTAACATCTACGTGTGTATCTTTATATCTGAAGAATGAAGCGACGAAGTATAATTAATGATTAAACGAACTTACCTGTAAGTGAAGTTCTATCATAATTATATGAGTCGCTTCATTCGAAGATATAATATTAAGTTCCCAACCCACCCATCCCGAAACATATTTTCGCAAGAGCTTTAAGTATAGGTATATATCTCTAAACTAAATGACGAACGAATCCGCTCTGTCGTGCGAGACAGACGCGGGTAGTGGGGGTTCTTTTTTTTATAACTCCTCTGAACAACGTGCGATTATTTGCTGGTACGTGGGAAACTACGTGTGTATCTTTATATCTTCGAATGAAGCGACTCATATAATTATGATAGAACTTCACTTACAGGTAAGTTCGTTTAATCATTAATTATATTTTATAAATAACTAGACGTCAATAAGTGTAGTATACCTACCTATATTGAATAAACATTATTTGATTTGATTTGATTTGAACTTTTTATACCGGTAAATTAAAGAGTTTCCGAGGGAACCGAATACCCTTGACGACCGATGATACCCTTGACGATTTAGCGTTCCGGTACGATGCCGTGTAGAAACCGATTAGGGGTGTATGGTTTAATGCCATGCCATGCCCCTAACAGGTTGGCCCGCTACCATCTTGAACTGCATCTTCGCTTGCCATCGGGTGAGATTGCAGTCAAGGGCTGACTTGTAGTGGATAAAAAAAATACAAAAAACCTCAATCCACGCGGACGAAGTCGCGGGCAGCTAAGTTGTGTAAAATATTCCACGATAAAATGTTAATCACTTTGGTACCTCTAGCTATTATTAATGGGCCGACCTCTTTGGAGAATGTAATTGAATTTCTTCGTCTCTTGTCACCGTTTGTACAGACAGACAATTCAACTTTTAGACAGTGTTAAACGGTTCCAGTAAAAGCTTTTATTGCGTTAAACTACAAAGTCGCTACAAACGAAGCCTTTTACACTATTACGTACACTTTAAAATGTAGCTCAGTATTTCTATGTAGGTAATTCCATTGAATTGTTGAAATGTTGAAATGACTACGATGTTTTGTGAGATGGTGACAATTAAAAAATAATCCAGCTGGTTCTGTTGTGGGCTCTTCTCAGACCTTTGGAACCCTCGTATGATGATTTTGATGAAATTTGGTACAGGGATAGGTATTCCGGGGAAGGACATGGGCTACATTTATTCCGGAAAATTGAGGAGGTCCCGCGGGAAATCCTCCTGTTCAGGAGTTCAGGAGGTCAGGAGCTCGATCCTCAGGTACGCACTTCAAGCTTTTCAGACCATGTAGGCTATTTACTGTCACTTTCTATAATGGTGAAGAAAAACATCGTGCGGAAACCTATATGTCCGAGATCTTCAAAATGTTCTCGATGGTGTGTGAAGGATTTAGGTCATAATTCATCTAGCCCAAGTAACCTTCCATATGCTTCCAGTACGTATCATACCCCGTAGTTTTACATTGCAATTTCGATCGATGTTAAGCGAGCGTTCGACCACATCGCGTCAAGTGGACTCGAAAGCTCTTGCTTCTCTTCTCTTGGAATAGGGCTGCTGATTGGATTAATACAGGTACATGTACATGTTTCATTTTGTGAACTTCGGTGTACAAAGGGGAAATATTAAGGAAGCGTTAGTACTCATGAACTGTGGCTGCATGGTCAAAGTGAAGTGCCAGTGGCCAGTGTCTAAGGATATGTGACTATGCCTCAGCAGGGCAACTATGGTATAAAACTAGCTAATGCCCGCGACTTCGTCCGCGTGGATAGAGGGATAGAGTTCCCGCGGGAACTCTTTAATTTTCCGGGATAAAAGTAGCCTATGTGTTATTCCAGACCATAATCTATCTCTGTTCCAAATTTCACCCAGATCCGTTCAGCCGTTGGGACGTGATTGAGTAACAAACATCCATACATCCATCCATCCAAACTTTCGCATTTATAATATTAGTAAGATTACACTACGCCTTTGATTGGCTCTTTCGCTAGACGGCAAAATCCAGAAAGAAAGAAAGTCGCAGAAAGAATGCCTTAGTACTATACCAATTACAACAATTGATATTGTAGCACAGCTTGAGCTGGCTATCTACCTAACGTAACGTAAATAGCTAACATTACACTTTTGCTTGTTTTTCCGCGACTACCACCGCGTCGATTTAGGTTTTTAAAAAAAACATACGCGCCGAATTGAGAACCTCCTCCTTTTTTGGAAGTCGGTTAAAAATAGGAACTCTTTCATTTTCTCGGATAAAAAGTAGCACGTGGAGCGCGAGTCCTTCCTTGATCTCTATCTATTCTCAATTTCATCAAAATCGGTTGAAAAGATCAGACAAACACACAGACAGTCGCTTACGCATTTATAATACTAGCGTGCCTATTATTCATAATCTTTTAGATTAGCAAATTCCACCAAACTCCAAATTGCAATATCACTTATCAGATCGCGCAAAAAGCCCTTTAAAAAGAAAATTTATCACAACTTTTGTGTCGAGCCTGCCCCAAGTAGGGTTCCATTGAGGCTGTTAGGATCAGGGCCTGCACCCTTCGAGGCGACGCGGGGCTTTTTGTCGTCTTAAGGTTATTTGTGGCTGGGCCTGACTTTAACAAGGGATTGGCGGTAACACTACAGTTTGTCTGCGGATCCATACTAATATTATAAATGCGAAAGTGATTGTGTCTGTCCGCTACGCTTTCACGGCCCCTCTTGTCAACCAATTTTGATGAAATTGGAAATTGGTATAGAAATAAGTTGTAAAATAATAAATATTTTATACATATATTTAGATGACTGTAGATAAGATTAACAAATCTCCTTAGACTGCTAATACTAACTTTAGTCTCTAACTCAAATAAAAGCGCTTCAATCCAAATATTGACCAAAGTTAAAGTTATTAGGGAAAATCAACGAGATTCAATCAAAATTCTAGAAACTTTAATTGCGTAGGTGGAGAATTACTTAAGGCCCTGTGTAGCGTAAAAGGGGGTTTTTAAAAGCAGTGTATCCATCAAACGGTGACATAAGGAATGCTTGTAAAAATAATGTGCTGTTTTCAAGACCTTTGAGCAGCCATTGATGCATTTCAAAACGCAATAAAAAAATCTCTGCATTGAATTTTATTTTAAACATACCTCTTAATTTACCTTTTAAAGCAATTTTTCTCCTTATTGAAACCGATAATTAGCTCTAGAAATATAAGATGAAATTCATATTCCTAACTCAAACACATTGTCGGATTCATTTGTATTGAAAAGTAAATATTAATTTTTTTACATATTAGTTCATGCATTTTATGCGACATGCTCTTGCTCGATTTCACCCCCGCGCGCCTGATTTTTTCATCTCGTGAGCTCACAGCGCCTTAACTAAAACACACAACTTTCAATTTGTGAGCGCTCCTTGCAAGCGTCAACACTATTCTGTTGACTTTTTTTATCCACTACAAGTTAGCCCTTGACTGCCATCTCACCTGATGGTTGGTAAGTAATGAGGCAGTTTAAGATGCATAGCAGTTGTATTAAACCCCTCTTCGGTTTGTGCAATATCTCCACAATCTCTAAATTAAACTAAAGTGACAGCTCTAAATATTTTGCTATTCTCCTACATGTTAGCCCTTCGACGATGACGCAGACTACGCTGGTAGCGGGCTAACCTGTTAGGGGTGCGGCAGCTATCTTATTAAATCTAATCCGTTTGTACACGACATCGTACCGTAACGCCAAATCGCTTGGCGGCACGTCTTTGCCGGTATAGGGTGGTAAATAGCCGAAGCCAGTAACCAGACTAGATCGGAGAAAAATCTGAGATTATAAATTTCCAAATTGACCCTGCCGGGGATCAAACCCGCTTTTTTACGAAAGCCACAGGGAAGTCACAATAATCTCAAGTGACAGCTTGTTTAGTCCCTTTCCAAAGGGAGTATAATGAAAGGGATACCAATATTTATAATGCTGTCATAGATAGTTTAGTTTAGTTTAGAGATTGTGTCTGTCTCTGTAGAATATAAACTACTAAAAGCTACACACGTAAAATAATAAATATAAAATGATGGAAGAATAGAAAGAAGTAAGGACTTTCATGTACTAGAGCATCATATCCGAACGCGAGAAAATGCGCTCTGGAATATCATCTTCATAGTATAAATCTGAAGTAGGTATTATAATTTAACAAACTTTCATATTTTACCAACCACGTCAAAATATCCTTCAAGCTCTTGACTTCGCTGTTCATGGTAATGATGTTCAGTATTAACATTTCTGTATTGTATATTCTCTAACTTGGATAAAACTAGCAAAAGCAAATAGCTTTAACTGAATCGTTAGACCTAGAAATTCTTAAATATATCTTTAATAGCCAAAACGATTAAAAAGAAAAACGTCTAATCGTACTTACTGACTCCTTGATTTTTACAGTTAAAGGCATGTATATTTGTCCCCGGGATGGAACCTATAACTTTATCCGATAAGCCGTGAAAAGGACAAACAGACACACCGCGCATTTATTCGCCCGCAGTGGTTTGAGATTTTTAGATTCCCGCGGGACATTTTCCGGGAAAAAAAACAACCTACCTCTGTATACCAAATCATCAAAATCTGTTGAAAAGATGGGCCGGGAAAGCAAAGCAGACGGAAAGACACACTTTCGCATTTATAATCATAGTATGGATTAGCATGGATGCTCGATACAACGCATTGAAATTAATACATTCCTGCCACGTACAGTCGTTTACACAAGCGCTCCCTTGTAAAACCATGAAAAGAACGAATTAGGGTCACATCCTATAGAGCAGGTATTGCGTATAGAGGGAGCGGTGAAAGCTAACCGCCATAAACCGCCAATGCGGTCACCCTCAGGCCCTTATCGCTCAAATGGAACACGATTCCGACTGACGACCCCCACAGATTACACTAAACTCTTTGACTATAGCTGTACACGATTTCAAGTTCCTCGTTGGTCTAGTGGTTAGCATTTTCGACCGCGGCCGACGAGGTCCCGGGTTTGTTGAGAAGTAGGCGGTGTTTCACCCCCGTGCCTCGGAGAGCACGTAAAGCCATCGGTCCCGGTTATAATCACTAATATGATAATGGTCGTCTAAGCCCGCCACACCGCTTTGGAGCAGCGTGGTGGGTCTAAGCCACAGAATAGGTAACAGTAGTATTTAAGCTCTAATTCCCTCTCTCTTATGAGAGTGGAGGCCTGTGCCCAGCAGTGGGACGTTAATGGGCTGTAGTGATGATGGTGGTGGTACACTATATTTATTTTATTTATTATGTTTACTAAAATACAAGGTAAGTTTTAAAGTGACTAGTTACTTAGTAAACACAGCTTGGACTAATACAAAAGCAACAACTATTAAGGCTAAAAGATAAAGATTAAAAAAGAAATTAATTATAATTTTTTAATTTAGATTTTAAAGATTTTTTAAGAAATTGTATATATTATTATATGTTTTATTATTATTTATTAAATTCGAATTGACAAGAACAAGAAAATACAAGAAAAATAATTATTGTTACCCTATGAAACAAGGCTTTGTTAAATAAATAATTAATATAATAAATACAATTTCTGAATTTTATTAATATAGTATTCAGTCCAACTTCCTGATTCCTGTTTGGACGTGGTCTTGGCATCTTGTCCACTCGTGATATAATAAATAGGACTAGCTAGCTGCCCGCAGCTTCGCTCATGTTTAGTTCGATTTTCATTTAAATTTCAAACCCCTATTTTACCTGAGGGGTTGAACTTTCAAAAATCCTTTCTTAGCGCTAGTAGTTTGATCTGTGCGTTGACAGATCAGTCAGTCAATCAGTCACCTTAGGCCCCAGTCATGAGAATCCGGGTGATAAACTTAACAACCCAATAATCTTAACCAGTACAACTTAATTTAATCCAGTTTTTTGTAATATACTACCCCTAGAATACATACCATGAATGTGTACAATCTTCATAATTTAAATGAGAATTTTATTTCATAGTGAACTATCACAAATAGGTAGGTACATTATAATTTATTAATCTAATGTACATGGAAGCGTGTACGTGACAGCTGAATTTAACGCACTAGTTACCACGTGCGTGTACGTGTCTGAAGATTCAGTATTTGCACATTCATATACACGTATAATAATATAAGATATCCAGAGGGTCTTTTTGACGACCTCAGTGGCCCAGTGTTGAGCGTTGTTGTCTTAACGTGAGGAGATCCCGGGTTCGATCCCCGGCAGGGTCAATTTGGGAATTTATAATTTTTGAATTTTCTCTGGTCTGGCCTGATGGGAGGCTGCGGCCGTGCCTAGTTACCGCCCTACCGGCAAAAACGTGCTGCTAAGCGATTTAGCGTTCCGGTACGATGCCGTGTAGAAACCGAATGGGTTATATATATGGGTTCCATATAACCGCCATGCCCCTTACAGGTTAGCCCGCTACCATGTTAGACTGCATCATCACTTACCATCAGGTGAGATCGCAGTCAAAGGTTAACTAAGTCTATCGTGAAATTGTACTACTTAATAATCTTACTTCTTATCTTATCTGGCTGAAATTTGACACAGAGATAGATTATAATCTCGAAAAGCACATAGGCTACATTTTATCCCGGAAAATTAAAGAGTTCCCGCGGGAACAAAAAACCTCAAATCACGCAGACGAAGTCGCGGGCAATCGCTAGTCTCTGATAAATAAAACTTATTGAAGTTCCGAGTTATACACCGAGTTCCGAATCCGATTGTAGCCACAGCTTCAGGATAACGGGAATTTTAAGTAAAAATCAGCAACACAACAACACTTTTTATATTTGTACACCAATTTTACATTTCTTACGAATCATGCGTCGTTCGCCATTACTAATTACCATCATTCAAGCGACAAAAAACAAAAGACGATCTCTCCCCTCTGACTGGTCGATATTCGCATAGATTTTAATCAGTAACTTGTTGGCGCCAAATTCAAAATATAATACAGTTTATACGAACTTATTTTTGTAATAAAATATTAATAATGAAAACTTTAATAATATTTGATACAGAAATGATAAGTGGGCTTACACGATTATATTGTGGTGAGTACAATTTAAGGTTAAATCACAGCACTCATTGTCTTGAGCGAGACTACCGCGAGGGCCGGTGGTTTAGTTTCAGAAATAACAGATAAATTAGATTAGTTAGCACTTCACAACGTCCCGTTGGGACGACGCCGACGTCTCGTCGCTATATGGTGGTCCTAATGCAATAATCTATTAACATGTCGATGACCTAGCCGTGAACTGTGACCACTAAATCCATACTTCCATACTAATATTATAATTATGCGAAAGTGTGTCTGTCTGTTTGTCTACTACGCTTTCACGGCCCATCTGTTAAACCGATACTGATGAAATTTGGTACAGCGCTAGGTTGTATCCGTAACTTTTTATCCCGAAAAGAGTTCCCGCGGGAATCAAAAATCTGTTATAATCTTTTTATTATAAATAATGTCCTCCCAACCGTATTTCGGTTCGGGAGTCTTTCTATTCCTTTACTCTCATAATCCGACCAACCATCAAGTACTTTTCCGAAATCCGTGACAGAATTTTTGTTCAGACCCGGAAATCTAAGTTAATCAATTAACCAAGTTAAATGTGGTTATTGATGTGGTGCAGATTACAAAGATAGGTTGCATCCCGGGGAAACTTATGCTAATTTTTAACCTGGAAAATCAAAATCTGGGAAAAAGTGATTTTCAACAAAAGTTCGAACAGTAAAACACATTTGGGTCAAATTGTACAGATTGTGGTTATATAATACGAAATGTCTCGGTCGTTATTAAAATCGTTTCACCCTAGTAATCGCCTGTAATGAAGAACTTTTCATCCCTGCCTCATTGACCAGGGAAATACATTAATAATTACATGTACTTACATATATGAAAGAAAGAAAGAAAGAAAGAAAAAAATATTAAACAATACGACTGCAAACCGTTTTGAAAATTCAAAATGGCGCCATAGAGCCGCCATATTGATTTTATTTTCAAAAAATTTATAGCCAATCAAAATTCAAAGTGTTAAGTGTCAAAATTTCAAAGTGTCAAAATTAAAAATTTATTTTTATTCAAATAAACTTTTACAAGTACTTTTGAATCGTCAAGTGAATCTACCAGTGGTTCGGAATGCCATTCCTACCGAGAAGAACCAGCAAGAAACTCGGCGGTTGCTCTTTTGAAAAAATAATAATTTACAATTTCATTAATTTGTAAAATACATAAGTAACAGCTGTCCTTAGCATTGCTGGAGCGAGTCAAATCCATACTCCTTTGTCATTGTCACTCGGGATGATGTTAGGATTCTAACGATACCACAAAAATAAAATATTAAAAAAACTAAACAGGCATAAAAATTAGTTCCAATTTTGGCCACCGGGTCGGATAAGTTTGTCCGACTTATACGTTGTCAAACCCACCAATAGGGAGCACTTGATCTGACATCTAACGATCTAATCTACGAGTATGACAACCAAGCCATCCTATTACTAGCATCTGTAGATTAGCAACGCAGCACCATAGATTTATTATTGAATTTATTCTCCAAGAATAAATCTATGCGCAGTACACCTCTGCTGGAAAGGCACCCTTACATAAACACCGTAGTACTTACTCTACAGCGAGGGCAAAAGTTCATTACAATAAACATGTAAATGCGAGGCTGGTAGTTATCTAATTCAAATTAATATCCCGACGTACGTAGAGAGTAGAGAGTACAGCTAATTTGTATATTCCGTACCCGCAGTTGATCGTATATTCAGTTGTAAATCGTACCAACGTTGAGCGTCCTAACACTTCTTTTGTATAAAATGAACCTTAAAATCCTTGTTTCATCCATATATATACAAAACCTGCGTAATCGTTGCGAAATTATAATTGGCGTTACTGAATTTATCTTTGATTAAAGATTTTAGGGTCCATTTTAGTCTGACGCCAAAGTACGTTCCTACGCTGCGAATACGCTCTACATGGGTTTTATTTCAATCATCTTGTGGTAAGGATTCGGTAGGTTGCCTCATTGGAATCCTGTTGGTTTAACGACTTTGTCAACATTCAGGAGTTCGGAACATTTGCATTGAGACAAAGGGACTCACCTACACGGTAGAGGGCGCCTCAATAGCGCAACGGCTGTACGCAATAGGTGTATCAGGAAGATCGGAGGCTCAAATTCCGTCTACATTCTCCTAGCACAACCTACACAGCACCGTACCGGAACGCTAAATCGCTTGGCGGTACGTCTTTGCCGGTAGGGTGCCAAAGCCTCCCATCGCAGGCCAGACGAGAGAGAATTAAGAAATTATAAATTCCCAAATAGACCCTTCCGGGGATCGAACCCGAGACCTCCCACTTATATACCACAGCGCTCACCACTGCACCAGGGAGATCGACAAACGTCCACTTCTACTTACAGTTACGTGTGTTGAAGGAGTAAGAGGAATACAAATCTGTCTATTAGTCTGCCTGTACACTGTCTTAACACATTATGTATTAACTATACTTTAATACTGTAATGTTTGATTTATATTATTTGTTTTTTTTTAGAACAAGCGAGTTTGGCATTCCAACCGACAGCTAGATTCACCTGATGATCAAAACTAAAAGGACTCGTAAAAGTTAATTCGAATAAAAAACATTTGAATTGAATTTAAACCAGACTATCACCTACCTAAAGCCTGTACCTGTGTAAATAATTGTAATAGTTCAGCATAAGCTACAGACGAAGGGGGTACTTTAGCAAACAATAAACAAGTTGTTATTAAACAAACACGACCGCGGTCGAAGGCAAATGTTTGGTCGTAGTATAAAACGGACCCCCCCCCAACCCCCCTCCGCCCGCGTCTGCCTGCCGCTGTTGTTATAATATCAAACTTACAAACAATAGCTTTACCTATTTGAATATCGAACTTGGTTTGACGAGATCTGGCAATAGGCTGATCTGTGTTGCTGTTGTCTTATGTCCCGGGTTCAATCTCGAAGAACGTACATTTGTCTCAGACACGTCTAGTTTTGGATCTACCGATTCGAAATGCGGTAATATACTGAGAAGAGCGCAAAACGCAATTTCTCTTCAATTAGTCGATTCCCGGTATTAAGGTAGATTGTAGAATTGAATTTTTAATAATAAGTACGTAATATATTATCTTCATTGTCTACGGTCTGGTCTAAAATGGGACAAATTGCTTCTGGCTAATTCGACCAACGCGACGTTCGAAACGTCTTTTTTTACGTTCAACGTTGCAATACTTTATGGGTCTTGTGCGAACTCCTTTCCTTCAAGCCTTCTTTAGGTAGGTAGATATGATGTAATGTAACACGCCTTTAAGCCACTTTCATACCTGCAAATTCATACATTCGTCCGTAATAGTTACTGACGTGGGTCAACGCAACGTTGCTTACTTGGGTAACAAAATAGGGAATGCGCTGTAGACAGTCCACACGGTCCATACTAATTAAGTAATTAAGTTAAAGGTGAAATTGTCAAGCTTTGCAATAAACATCGCCAATTCCATAATGCCTCCAAGTTTTTTTTATATATATTTTTTCGCCACTAAGTTACTCGAAGCGCTTACAAAGAAAATGAAGTAACCATAGAGTTAATATATAGTAGGTAACCTAGTGACGCAGTGGTACCCACGAGATGGGCAAAGAAATAAGGGCTGGCAGCAAGGACGTGGGGAGGGAGAACTGAAGCCGACGGCTGGTCCATTCTGGAGAAGGGTGGCGCAGAATCGCAAGCACTGGAGCGAGCTGGAGGAGGCCTTTGCCGCGACACGTACAGAGTTAAGGGACTTTTTGTAATACAATGTTTAAAGAAACCAACACTGGAAAACCTCTGGAAAAAAGGCTATTTTTAACTGACTTCCAAAAAAGAAGGAGGTTCTCAATTCGGCGCGTATTTTTTTGTACCGCATGGTATTGTGATAACCTATTCAAGAAGTAGGTTTAATAATATATGAAGCTAAACAATACAGATAGTGGCAACATCTGGCTTGGATTGCGGCTGCAGGGATCCAATTGAGGCAATTCGCGCCGATATTATTGCTTGTTGACAAATCCAATTGACCTAGTATCGGTGTTACAAACAATACAATTGTTTAACTGGGCTAAGTTCTCTGATCATAGCCTCTAGCCCTCTACCATTTAACTAACTTATCCACCCCAACTTCGGCTGTTGGTTGGAATTTCTTTAAGGTTTCTTTGCCTGGTTGGAGGCTTTGGCCGTAGCTAGATACCACCCTATCGGCAAAGGCGTGCTGCCAAGTGATTTAGCGTTCCGGTATTAAATAAATAAATAAACAGATTAAGGGTTAAACTGCCATAACTCTAACAGGCTAGCCCGCTACCATCTTAGACTGCGTCATCACTTACAACCAGGTGAAATTGCAGTTAGGTGCTAAGCTGTAGAGGAATCCTACTAATATAATAAATGTGAAAGTTTAGGTTTGGATCTTTGTCACTCTTTCAAGCCGCAACGATTGAACCGATTTGGCTGAAATTTTAAATGGAGATAGCTGACATTTTATTCCGGAAAATTAAAGAGTTCCCGCGGGAACCAAACAACCTCAATCCACGAATTCGCGAGCAGAAGCTAGTACCGAATAAAATAAAAAGTATGCAAATAAGCTATAAAATGCAAGACTACAAAGTAACATGAAAAGTACACCAAAATCCAAAGTCCACCAAAGTCGACTGCAGATCACGAGGTCCTGGTTTTGATTCCCGGTCGGGCATAAAAATTGTTAGGCATTGGGTTTTTAGTTCTTTTCTCAGTACCAGCCCGGAGTTTGAAGTTGCTTCACCCTCGTGCCCCGGTGAGCACGTCCCGGTTATTATCATGTTAGTGATATTATAGTTAAAGCCCGCCGACCCGCATTGGAGCAGCGTGGTCGGTCTAAGCTCTAACTCCCTCTCAACAATGAGAGTGGAGGCCTGTGCCCAGCTGTGGGACGTTAATGGACTGTAGTGTTTGATGGTTTGTTATAGGATAGGTAGATCTGTCTGCTTAGTAGGTAACCTACCTGATGTGTTTACCTAGTTAATGTGCTCACGTGCCGGGCGCGGATGTTTCGTATGCATTAAAACACCGAGCTAATCCTAAATGTAGCAGATTGCTAAATTTAAGGATTACGTTTTTAAGAAATATTAAGACTAAGTGCGACGGAAATGAACTTATCTAACTAAGCTTCTAGAATTCCTCAAATGAAAATACAAAATCATGTATTAAATTCAGAATTCAGCCATATCTATTGCTTATGCACCCCGGCCATATCCCCCGTGCTTAATTGCTTATGGCTAAATTCCGTGGCTTCAGTTTGTTCGGGGTCGGTGTTATTTCGCAAGTATACAGGCGACTAGTAGAATGTAAATTCTATCAAAAAAAATCATACTAATATTATACGTTACGTACGTACGTTAAATATACGTGATTTTTGGCATGGGTATAGTTGAGGACTTGAAGAGTGACCAATTGGGAATCCATACTAATATTATAAATGCGAAAGTGTTTCTGTCTGTCTGTCTGTCTGTCTGTCTGTCTGTCTGCTACGCTTTCCCGGCCCATCTTTTCAACCGATTTTGCTGAAATTTGGTACAGGGGTAGATGGTATCCCGGGGAAGGACATAGGCTACATTTTATCCCGGAAAATTAAAGAGTTCCCGCGGGAATCAAAAATCTTAATCCACGCGGACGAAGTCGCGGGAATCATCTAGTATCCCAATAAAACACTAGTATTACTACTAGCCATCAACTAGCACTTGTGAAGGGTTACCCGGCTCTCACATATAATATACAAATTGAAATAAATATGTAGTTTTTTAGCTTTACTAAAGATGAATATACGATTTGTGTACCTATACGTGTGGTGTGTGTGTGTGTGTGTGTGTGTATGTGTGTGTGTGTGTGTGTGTGTTTGAGTGTATGTTTTCATCCGCGAGTATGCTTTTGAACGTGTGCGTGTCTATATGACGTGGCCCTTGGCAGTGTTTGTGATTTTAATCTCAGTGCTTTGAAAGTGTAGAGAAAGGACACATGTTATTATATGTCTATCTCCAAATAAAATCCGAAATTTCCAAAAAAAAAATCAAATCAGCCGATTGATTACTTGTCAACAAATAGAATGGAGCCAGCGCGGCGTTCGCGCCGACTGGCGCACTTGTTGAAACTCTCTGATGAGATCCTTTATTTGATTTTGATTTGCGTCGCATTTCCACCGAGAGCCCGTGGACGTTTTCCTTATTTTGAAGTGAAAACTTCTGTAGGGGCGTTGAGCACTTTTTGGTAGGGGGTAAACCGACATGATCGCGAACAGCAACATGCTCGCGTTGTTACGAAGACAAAAGGTCTTAAATAAATATACTACATTCGTAATTAAACTTTAATGCCTTAGGTTTATATTATAATTACTTTAAAAATAATTAAAACAGTAATAATTTAAATATTCGTTTTCAGCTCTGTGGGCAGTCTATGATTGACTATGAATGCCAAATTTTTTTTTATTCCACTTAAAGTTAGCCCTTAACCGTTAACTGCGATTTCACGTGGTGATGAGATGGTAGCAGGCTAAGTTGGTGATGATGGCATAAGATGACAATATCGGATTTTTCCTGTCAACACGACATCATAGCGCAACGCTAAATCGGTTGGCGGCCCGTTTTTGTCGTTAGTGTGGTAACTGGTAGTTTTGGCTGTGACTGGATCAGAAATTATAAAACAGAAAATTATATCTCAAATTGTCGTTATATTTGACTTGAAATTCTCTACTTCTTGTTCAGTGTCAATCAGGATTAGTCTAAATTGAAGAGATCTTGCCTAGAACAAATTCATAAAATCTCTTACTCAACCCATCGGCTAGCTTCTAGTTCCCGATTCACGGTCAAAGTTTCCTAAACGCTACAAACATTAACTCAAATAAAGCACCTCCCAACACTCGCCGCTCTCTCTCCGACTCTCGTCCCGATCCCCGGATCACTCCGCGGAGGGTTCTGCCCGCGGGGATTACTTCTGAAGAGCTCAACTACGCAGTTGCTTGTTAGAACAACCTCAAATGTTTTGGGTGTTGTTTCGGGGGCTTTATGTAGCCCTAATTTCGATTACCTAAATAGTAAACATTATTGTTTCGAAACATCTGGTGGCACGGTGTTTATATAATCAAAACAATCTATACCTACTTACGATTAATTTATTTAAATTGAAGTCTCGTTCAGTTAATTTTAATTAATGTGCAGCTAGCTAATGCGGTGGGTTTAGGTTTTATCAAAATCCCCGGGGAAGGCTTTGATTTTCCGGGATAAAAAGTTGCCTGTGTCACTCTCCGGATCCTCAAAGATAGGTATCTTTACGGATACGGAGAGTCCCGTCGATCCTTAGCAGCGCTGTAGCGTGATTGAAGGACAAACCAACAAACAAAAATTCATAGATTTCGCAGGCCTCTCAATTCAGTCAATTTTTGTTAATCAAATTAACCGATTTTCAAAATATTTTCGCCATTTTGTAGCTTAACTAATATCCTAGGACTTTTTTTTCTTTTTTTCTTTAGGCGGTTTTTACGAAATATTTACGATTTAGTACTCGACTCGACGCGACTCTATTTAGTTGAACTCGACTTTTTTTACATTTTTCAAAATTCCAAACAAAGCTACCAGCCGATTTTAAAATTCAAACGCTCACACGTGTCTCGATAAATTCCTCAACTCTTGGTACTAATCCCATATCGATCCTCTCAAATCGTTGGATAGCTCCAACGATTTTGAGTCAAAAAATATGGCCAAAACGTCTCATTTACATCTGATAACCATTTTCAATGGTATTAAACTTTCGCGTTCATGATATTAAGTAAGGATAACGACGCCGTCACCCGGTCATACAAGTTTGTGGACACCTCTATCGTCTTTTGACAAGTTTTAAATATCATGTAAAATAAAATAATAATTATGTAATTGGATAATGTGCGCAAAATCAAAATAAACGGTTACAGTTTTAAGCATAACAGTAGTAAAAATACTAAAACAAAATTCATGATTTTCAATAAAATTGCAGTAGATATTCATTACAACAAAATGTAAATGGAAGAAGGAATTTCGGTGTTCGCAACAGCGAAAAGCCCGTGTGCCGGAGCTTACCGTCAGCTTAAAAGTTTTTAATTGCCAGCAGGGTTGCCGCTGCCAACTGTTATTTACGTGATTATTTCAAGTTTCTGGTACAAAAACACGAATAAGTGGATACCTACTAGGTGTTATTTCGCCAATGGTCAATGAGGAGAATTTAAGTCTTTAACTTTAACCACAGCTTAAGTAAAACTTACTTATGTAAATTACGTAGCTCTCATCTATACTTAAATGCGGAAGTTTGGATGGCTGGATGCTTGTTACTATATCACGCCAGAACGGCTGAACGGATCTGCAAGAAATTCGGCATGGAGATAGATTATAGTCTGGAATAGCACATAGGCTATTTTTACTAGGCGGGAACCAAAAAACCACAATCTACGCGGAAGAAGTCGCGGGTATCAGCTACATAGATTAGTATTGTAAATAGGTAATATCCGTTACTTTTTCTGCGTAGAATTTAATATAGTAAAATACCAGCAAAAATCAAGTCAGTTCAGTTGTTACATTGCAGCGTGATTAAAGGACACACTAACAAACACACTTAAAAGTGATAATAATATACAGAAGGATAAATACTTCCTAAGCATGTTCCAGTAATTCAGAGTACCATCCTAGGTATAAGCTGTATGAAACCTTACAAAACATCGCTATAGGTAACCTTCCTTTCTATAAACTTCTAGTGATTCCCTCAAAAGCGTAATTATATTCCGTTAAATTCCCCAGTAGTTCCCCTAACGTTATTATAGGGTATCAAAAGCGAATGTGTCGGGGCGGGCATCGAATTCAGGACGTGCGGCGAGGCGGCTAATGCGCTTAGTGCCGGCTGCTTGCGCGGTGCGCGGCGCCCGCTAACTGGGCGGCGCTTTGTGTGCACCGCCGACTTTAAACTGACGATCGCTCTTTGATTATCGCTGATTCGTTTTGAACGTAACCTATCGTAATAAATCAATTCAATATCATTTGCTTTAACGGGCTGCACCCCTGAGAGCACCCATTCTTCGTAATGTTCGTAAAGGAAGCTTGGCAATAATTTGCTTATAATGGCTCTGTTAGTTCTTTAGTTTAAGATGATTTGTGAGATGGTGATACTTTAAAAAAAAACCCGGCTGCGTTTGTTGTGGACTCTTCTCAGATCAGACGCGTTTGGAACCCTCGTATCTTTAGTTTTAAGATACCCTAAATGATTATACCCATCATTATTGTCTTTTATGTAATTGGATTATGTATATGTATACCTAAATTGAATAAATAAATATTGATTGATTGATATTCTTCGTGAAATCTACCAATCAGCACTTGACCAGTGCGATAGACCCTTCTCATTCTGGGAGGAGACCCGTGCTCAGGGTGCAGAGGAGAGTAGGTACCTAGTGAGCCGGCGGTGGGTTGAAGTGTTGACGATGATGGTAATCTATTTTGAATATAGTACCTAGTTATAGGTACTTACCTACCAGACTCATCATTGCAATTAAAACGCAGTCATCGGTGTGTTGATTCCGAACGTCTGTTTGTCTGGTTTCGTCGGACAGTAAAAAATAAACAAATATAATATTTCGGTGCAGAAATCAAAGTTCAAAACCAATTACTGCAGCTTCATAGTGTGCTCCAAACTCGAAATGTAGGCTATGCAGCCGGTCGCTTTCACGCTCGGCACAAGAGCTACTTTTTCAGCTTTTTTCAGAGTAACGTGTAGCGAATGCTGTTACAAACACACAAAATACAAATTGAAAACTGAAATCACTAGCGGCAAAAATTGTAGCGAACATTTTTATTAAAATTCATTTCGGAGACGTGAGTCGTTTTATAAACATTGAAATCAGTTTGATTTTCAATTTTTGCGAAATAATTGCTTGTAGCTACTTTTATTTATTTGTACATATTCGATCACAAGGTAATTTCAATATGATTTTTAAAATTGAAGCTTTTTAGTGAACCAGCCGGCACTTTTTACGTGAAATCGCTTGCTTGCATAGAAATTCATTTAGTTAGTTACTGTTTATTGACCGAGCGAAGCGAAGGTCTCTGAGTCTACTTGGGTGAATTGGCACTTGTCCGTCCGTCCGTCCGTCCGTCCGTCCGTCCGTCCGTCCGTCCGTCCGTCCGTCTGTCAGAGCATTATAACTTCTGAATTACTGAACGCAATTACTTCAGCTTTAAATATAATATGTAAACCAATGGCCTCTCGCCGAATATGGCTTAAAAAATAATAAAAATCTTTATTTCAGGGGGGCTCTCATAGAAGCGAATGCGAAGTAAAATATTTTTTATAAAGTTACGTAGGGTTGCGGTGTTTTAGTGGGTATTCTGGAGTGCCAGTGAGTCCCACATACCCTCTCGGAGGCACTGCAGTTCACCTGCCTGCCTCCGAGAGGGATGCCTAAACGCATTTCCCAGCGAAAAAAAAAAAAAAAAAAAAAAAAAATATCATTTTAAAGATAATTAGGAATAGAGTCCAAAAATATATTTTTTTTAATTTTTCCCCCAAAATTGACGAAATGGGGGGCTTTCAAGGTGGTGATTTTCTAACGTCCAAAGATGACCTCAGAACTCTAAATTTTCTGAAAGGATGAGCCTGAAACTTGATCAATTATTTCAATTATATCCTGTACTTGAACAACAAATACTAAAATTAGATAAATATTGTAAGGAAACGGAATTATTTAATTTTTAATGAGCTTCAGTATTTTTAACAGAACTTCACATTTATGTCAATAGATGGCGCCGCGAGGTCTTAGTTCGGGGCGAACCACTAGTTCTATAATGCTTCGTTAAGGGCCTATATACAATCAGGCCGCAACAAACTGTAGGTATAAAACTCGCCACACTACAGCATATATATGTACGCATATATAGCACAACGCTCTACGCTAGATTTTATAGCCAACTAACCAATTTTGTTACTTGAAATATTTGATTATTATTTATTTACTACATAATATCTAAGCCTCCGCGCCACATTATTATACTTATTAGATAGTAGATACTAGCGGACGAGCCCAGTGCTTCGGTCGGGTGAAATTTTTAAAAATTCCTTGGGTGGAATTATCGAAAATCCTGAAACACGTATTTCTTAATATTTAATCGAAAGCCCAAATACCAATTTTCATTGATGTAACCCGAAAAATATAGAACTTTCCTACAAACTTTCATTCCCCATTTCACCTCTATGCAGGTCGAATTTTCTAAAATGGTGACACACTTACTTCTTTATATTGAACCGAAAGCCCAAATGCTATGTTTCATAACTATAACTTGATAAATGAAGGACTTTCATACAAACTTTTTTTTTCGATCCCCGGACCTTTAGCTTTTTAACCGACTTCAAAAAAAGGAGGAGGTTCTCAATTCGACTATGTTTTTTTTGTATGTTTGTTACGCAATTTCTCCGCCAATTATGAGCCGATTTTGATCATTCTTTTTTTGTTTGGTAGGACTCCAAAAAATGTTATTATAGAACTACATTAACTCTTGTATACATAATAAATTAAATTATTTTTTACTTTTTAGTGTTTGTGGTTTATGAAGTCGGTTTTTTTTTTTTTCGAAAATTTTTTGGTTTTAAGAAATTAAAATCACTTGCTCTAACAGTTTAGGATACATGATGAGGAAACTTTCCGCCCGAGAATCCTTCATAATGTTCTCGAAAGTGTGTGAAGTCTGCTTATCCGCATTTGGCCAGCGTGGTGGACAGTGGCCAAACCCCTTCTTATTCCGAATGGTAACTCGTGCTCATTAGTAAGCCGGTAGTAGGTTGATGTTGGTGATAGGCACAGGAATTATAATAGTTACTATGAATACTAAAAGTCTATTAATTTTTAACAATTTTACAATTAAATTACTAAACTACTTTTGATAATGCTGCGCTATCATAATTCATACCATCCTGAAATAATAGGTGTTTGTCAAAGTTCCACGATTTAGTATGAAACACTGTAGCATGTGGCATTTTTAAATTTGTGAAACAAAATCGAATTAAAAAAGGGTGTGTTTTCTGAAGTTTTACTTCTACCGTGTGTGAATTACACGGCAGAAGTGCAACTGCGGAAAGCTATATATAAATATAGCTTGTATTCTATCTCATTCTCTCGCAGGCTAAATCCTATTATGAATATGTTTGTCTCCTTTGAGTGTCGCTTTTTCGTTTCATCGAATTTTCAAATCACGATTCTAAAAAAAGTTTCACTTCAAAAACAGCGGTCTTCTATTCCCAAAATGTGCTGCACACTATACCGGAGCTATAGCCAATAGCCATATGATAGACATCTCATCGGTATACGGGCAACGAGTGCAGCTTCAAGTTTCAACGCGTGACGCGTGTCACATGCTAGTATTTTTTATGCCATTTGATAAATTGGACACCCTTTTTCAACTATATCTTTTTTAATTTGTTCGGCGGGGGAAATGAATGAGTAACGTTATACTTATAACTGACACTAAAAAAGCATTGTTTTTATTCACAATTTGTGGAAAATTTCGGTCTTTGTAGACTTTTTGTCTTTTGTTTTTTTTTATCCACTACAAGTTAGCCCTTGACTGCGATCTCACGTGATGGTAAGTGATGATGCAGTCTAAGATGGTAGCGGCTAACCTGTTAGGGGCATGGCAGTTATATTAAACCCACGATACCGGAACGCTAAATCGCTTGGCGGCACGTCTTTGCCGGTAGGGTGGTAACTAGCCACGGCCGAACTATCATTTTAGTTTTATTTAGAGAACATAATTGGCCACATTTACCTAAATATTTAGCTCCCAGTCATTAACCACCGTACTCAGAGCCGCTTAGTCACTACATAGTACATAAGCGAATCTTTAGTATAGATTTTGTATTGAAATCTATATTTAGGAGTTCCTTATATGTATTAAAATTATCAAATTATATTTAAATCTATGACACCAAGACCATTGGTCAATAGATCGACGTGATTTTTTTGAAGACCTGACGTAGGCTACTTTTTATCCCGGAAAAATAAGCAGATCCCGACGTGGGAATTAAAAAATGTATTCCATGCGGGTGAAGTCGCGGGCATCAGCTAGTATTGTAATATTTTTATGTAACGGATACTTACATTATAATGTTTAGGCATAATTTCATGCAACATTTAAACCGTAACTAAATAATCAGCGATACCGCATTAGTTTCAGTTCGGTTCAATTTAACAAAGCCCACGAGTCAAACTATACGAGGCTGCGGACTCATATTCCGTGGACAAAACTCAAAAGGACATTACAGTGATGTGGGTGTAATTTGTTTTGTCATTAAAAATAGATTTCGACCCATGCATATAACAAACTAGCTAATTAAGTCCTCAACTGTGGCACACGAGTATGTATCCGACTGTGGGCACCCCTGATAGTAGGTAAATGAGCAGTCTAAGATGCGAATTGCAACGCTATAGTATTTTTAGAAATGTGGTGGATTCTTTGATTTTTCAGAATGAAAACGATATCCTATGCCTTGAGCCTTTGAGCCTTTTACCAGTAAGAGTACCTTTTACGCGTTGCGTCGTCGCAACGCATATATTATTTTGACGGATAGCCGGCCACACGGACACACGAGTACACGGACGCTGCGTGATACGTCATAGCAGCGTTACCTACACCGGCGTCGCAATGAGTACGCACCCGCTTCGTCTCGGGGGGGGCAGTTCCGTCGTGAGTGCGTTACGTCGACGCAGCGCACCGTGTGTAAACTATGATTATTAGTATGTAAAACTACGCAGCGACAGCGCTACGCGCATCGACGCAACGCGCCGTGTGGACCGGCCGTCACAGACCGACACACTTTTACCGCGACTTCACGCTAACAATTTGATTGTAATCAATTAATTAGGTAATGACTGAACTGGTGATCGAACTATTGCTAAGTAATGTAAAAATTCGTTGTTTAAGCTCGTAACCTCACGAAAATTGTATCCATTTGTTGGGTTGTAAAGAAGCAAAATATTACGTATCATCAGTTTACCAGGGTCAAGTTTTGCACATAAGAAAGTTTCTGAAGGCAAACTCTGAACAGTTTACTCTTTAGTGTAGCTAAATTTATTTATAAAGATTGAGTAACAAACATCCATCCATCCATTCATCTATTCAAACTTTTTCATCATCATACTAATATTATAAATGCGAAAGTGAGTTTATTTGTTGGTTTGTCCTTCAATCACGCCGCAACCGAGCAACGGGTCGACGTGATTTTTTGCATGGGTATAGTTGAACAGTGATATAGGCCTACTTTTTAAAAATTTGTCCGGAAAATTAAGGAGTTTCCGCGGGAATAAAAATACTTAAACCAGGCGGGTGAAGTCCCGGGAATCAGCTAGTTTATATTAATATTAGTATAAATATTCTGGTCAAAATCTCTATAAACTGTGCCGACTGCTTTCAGTCTTTGATTATTATAGTCCTTCCTGTGCTATGGAGGCATTGCAACAATAGCTAGGTAGCAATTAATCATCAAACGGATGGCAAGAGAAAGGCACCGTCTCGACCAGCGCCCACCATTGTTTATACCATCTAATTAATCTGCCGACCCTGGCGCCGTAGGGTTGGCGACACTTGAGGAACATTTTTCTTATTTTATTCATTTGATGGTTTGCTAACAATTAATACACAAATTTTATTTTTAGATTCATATTATTATTTATGTAAAATAGTATGTAATTATAGTATGTACCGTTATGTAAGTTTATTATATTGTAATATTTAGTAGGTTTTTATAATTTTTCTTTTAGTTTACACGTGTGCACTGTGCACCACCCTGTCAACATGCAACCGATCTCCTTTCATAAAGGTTGCCTGGAAGAGATCACTCTTAGTGATAAGGCCGCCTTTACACCGCAACAAGTTGTAAATTATATCATGATTAGTTTTATCTCTGTTTTGTTAATTGTTTGTGTGTAATAAAGTGTTTTTACTTACTTACTTACTTACTTACTTACAATCACAAAATAAAAATTACATTAGGTACATACCACTGACAAGTGCGGGGCTACCAGTTAAGGGCGTATTTGCATCCAAATCCCTTAAAGTATTGGAGTTATCAGTACATTTTGTGAGTAAGTCAAGCAAAATAAGATGGAACTAAAAATTACTATACATAGATTGATCCCATACCTCCAATTGTTGGTAATAACATTGTTAAAAATCTTTATTTTTAATACTATAAAAAATATTTTCCCTCACCTCTTCACTCAAAATTGACGATTTAGGGGCGACTTTAGGTACATTTTTTAAAATAAATACGCCAATTTTTTGTCATTAATAAATACCATCTGTTAGTAGATATGTTCACCTCAAAATTTTGGTAATAAAAATATTTAAAATAGTACAAATAGTCCATAAAATAAAATAAAAATCGCGTGTATTTTTTTCGCACATTTTGCTTACACGCGTAAATCTTAAAGCAGTGAAAATAAGGGTTATTTTGATCCCCTCCGGACCCTGGTTTGATTTCATTTCAAAATTCAAATATCAATTAGTCAGCGTTTGACCGCCGTCGAGAGTGGACCCTGTGTCGGTTGCAAGCAGTCGCTGGTATCGAAAAGATCGCTGTACAAACACAAAATACCTACATACCTACCTAGTTGAGCGAACCAAATTTATATTTTACGTTACCTACTGTGCTGATATTTTGAAAAGGTAAGATATGGTACCTACTACCACACGCTACTACCAACATAATACAATTTTATTATTTGCTAAAATTTAGAAATTTATTGCAGTCTCTATTCCCCGAGCGTGGTAGTGACCTGAAGGTATACTTCGATGACCACCACTGGAACTCGTAGACGCGTAGAGCTAGGTGTATCGAATTTGGGCTCAATTTGTTAGTTATGATGAGATCTTGCCTCAATACTTGGTGGAGTGACCTGCAGGTATACTTCGAAGACTTCTACTGGAACTCCTAGACGCGTAGAGCTAGGTGTATCGAATTTGGGCTCGTTTTGTTAGTTATGATGAGATCTTACCTCAAGACTTGGTGGAGTGACCTGAAGGTATACTTCGACGAACACTACTGGAACTCCTAGACGCGTAGAGCTAATTGTATCGAATTTGGGCTCATTTTGTTAGTTATGATGAGATCTTACCTGAAGATTTGGTGGAGTGACCTGAAGGTATACTTCGAAGACTTCTACTGGAACTCCTAGACGCGTAGAGCTAGGTGTATCGAATTTGGGCTCGTTTTGTTAGTTATGATGAGATCTTACCTCATGACTTGGTGGACTGACCTGAAGGTATACTTCGACGAACACTACTGGAACTCCTAGACGCGTAGAGCTAATTGTATCGAATTTGGGCTCGTTTTGTTAGTTATGATGAGATCTTACCTGAAGATTTGGTGGAGTGACCAGAAGGTATACTTCGAAGACTTCTACTGGAACTCCTAGACGCGTAGAGCTAGGTGTATCGAATTTGGGCTCGTTTTGTTAGTTATGATGAGATCTTACCTGAAGACTTGGTGGAGTGACCTGAAGGTATACTTCGAAGACTTCTACTGGAACTCCTAGACGCGTAGAGCTAGGTGTATCGAATTTGGGCTCGTTTTGTTAGTTATGATGAGATCTTACCTCATGACTTGGTGGACTGACCTGAAGGTATACTTCGACGAACACTACTGGAACTCCTAGACGCGTAGAGCTAATTGTATCGAATTTGGGCTCGTTTTGTTAGTTATGATGAGATCTTACCTGAAGATTTGGTGGAGTGACCTAAAGGTATACTTCGAAGACTTCTACTGGAACTCCTAGACGCGTAGAGCTAGGTGTATCGAATTTGGGCTCGTTTTGTTAGTTATGATGAGATCTTACCTGAAGACTTGGTGGAGTGACCTGAAGGTATACTTCGAAGACTTCTACTGGAACTCCTAGACGCGTAGAGCTAGGTGTATCGAATTTGGGCTCGTTTTGTTAGTTATGATGAGATCTTACCTCATGACTTGGTGGACTGACCTGAAGGTATACTTCGACGAACACTACTGGAACTCCTAGACGCGTAGAGCTAATTGTATCGAATTTGGGCTCGTTTTGTTAGTTATGATGAGATCTTACCTGAAGATTTGGTGGAGTGACCTAAAGGTATACTTCGAAGACTTCTACTGGAACTCCTAGACGCGTAGAGCTAGGTGTATCGAATTTGGGCTCGTTTTGTTAGTTATGATGAGATCTTACCTGAAGACTTGGTGGAGTGACCTGAAGGTATACTTCGAAGACTTCTACTGGAACTCCTAGACGCGTAGAGCTAGGTGTATCGAATTTGGGCTCGTTTTGTTAGTTATGATGAGATCTTACCTCATGACTTGGTGGACTGACCTGAAGGTATACTTCGACGAACACTACTGGAACTCCTAGACGCGTAGAGCTAATTGTATCGAATTTGGGCTCGTTTTGTTAGTTATGATGAGATCTTACCTGAAGATTTGGTGGAGTGACCTAAAGGTATACTTCGAAGACTTCTACTGGAACTCCTAGACGCGTAGAGCTAGGTGTATCGAATTTGGGCTCGTTTTGTTAGTTATGATGAGATCTTACCTGAAGACTTGGTGGAGTGACCTGAAGGTATACTTCGAAGACTTCTACTGGAACTCCTAGACGCGTAGAGCTAGGTGTATCGAATTTGGGCTCGTTTTGTTAGTTATGATGAGATCTTACCTCATGACTTGGTGGAGTGACCTGAAGGTACACTTCGACGAACACTACTGGAACTCCTAGACGCGTAGAGCTAATTGTATCGAATTTGGGCTCGTTTTGTTAGTTATGATGAGATCTTACCTGAAGATTTGGTGGAGTGACCTGAAGGTATACTTCGAAGACTTCTACTGGAACTCCTAGACGCGTAGAGCTAGGTGTATCGAATTTGGGCTCGTTTTGTTAGTTATGATGAGATCTTACCTGAAGACTTGGTGGAGTGACCTGAAGGTATACTTCGAAGACTTCTACTGGAACTCCTAGACGCGTAGAGCTAGGTGTATCGAATTTGGGCTCGTTTTGTTAGTTATGATGAGATCTTACCTCATGACTTGGTGGAGTGACCTGAAGGTACACTTCGACGAACACTACTGGAACTCCTAGACGCGTAGAGCTAATTGTATCGAATTTGGGCTCGTTTTGTTAGTTATGATGAGATCTTACCTGAAGATTTGGTGGAGTGACCTGAAGGTATACTTCGAAGACTTCTACTGGAACTCCTAGACGCGTAGAGCTAGGTGTATCGAATTTGGGCTCGTTTTGTTAGTTATGATGAGATCTTACCTGAAGACTTGGTGGAGTGACCTGAAGGTATACTTCGACGAACACTACTGGAACTCCTAGACGCGTAGAGCTAGCTGTATCGAATTTGGGCTCGTTTTGTTAGTTATGATGAGATCTTACCTGAAGATTTGGTGGAGTGACCTGAAGGTATACTTCGATGACTTCTACTGGAACTCCTAGACGCATAGAGGTAGGTGTATCGAATTTGAGCTCGTTTTGTTAGTTATGATGAGATTTTACCTCATGACTTGATGGAGTGACCTGAAGGTATACTTCGAAGACTTCTACTGGAACTCCTAGTCGCTAAGATCTCATCATACCCAAAACATCATATACAAAACGAGCCCAAATTCGATACAGCTAGCTCCACGCGTCTAGGAGTTCCAGTAGTGGTCGTCGAAGTATACCTTCAGGTCACTCCACCAAGTCTTCAGGTAAGAAAGAAAGAAAGAAAGAAAGAAAGAATTATTTATTTGTGAATATGTGAAAATGAGATGTTTGTTGATGAATATGGTAAGCCGCAACATATCCAGTCAGGTAACCCTGACGTACAAATGTATATATATATTTTTTGAGTTTCACAATTATTTAAAAATTACACAAAAACATTTTAGTTAACCAATGAAGAATGCTTGATAAATCAAATACTTACAACATTCAAAGTCCTACCCGCTTTTTACATAAAATATGGTCTATCTATAGTATGGTTACATATATATACTTATTTATGGTCCAGTATTGCATCAAACGTCAAATTTAAAAACAAATTGAAAAAATATATTAATAATACAAATAATCTATGTCGGCATTTCTTGGATTCATAATAATAACATAATTTAATCTGATTTATCCTAATTCTTACTCTTAGATTGCAAAAATTCTTCAATTGAATAAAATACATTTTGCGCCAACCATTTTTTCAATGCATTTTTGAATTTATTTAATGGCAATACAGTAATAGATTTCGGAATCGCATTGAATACCTTTACGCACATCGCACTACAGTTCTTTAGATAATTAGCTGTCCTGGGTGCCTTATTTAATACTAATCTTTCCCTATTTCTTGTTCCTCGTAAAAATACATCTCTTGCCTTTTTAAAAAGTTGTGTATTCGTTTTTACAAACATTGCTATTTCCAGTATATATATGCTAGGAAGTGTGAGGATTCCCAAGTTTTTGAAAACCGGCCTGCACGATTCATATGGCGCCTTACCAGTCATTGCACGGATGCACTTTTTTTGAGCAATAAAAGCTCGCTTTATATCGGTGGAGTTTCCCCATATCAATATGCCATATTTGAGTACTGAGTAAACATAACCGTAGTATGCCGTAAGGACCGTTTTTATCGTTGAGGTTTTCCGTAATTTATTTAGCACATATGTAAATTTATTTATTTTGTTACATACTACTTCGACATGCGCTTTCCAGTTACAGTGTTTATCTAGTTTAACTCCAAGGAAAGTAACAGTGTCGGTTTCTTCTATTATTTGATTTTCATAATTAAGTTTTAATTCAATTTTACTGGTATTATTATAATTAGAAAAGCGTATATATTTGGTTTTTGATACGTTAATTGATAAATTATTATTGTCAAGCCATTCCCCCATTAATCTTATTTTATTATTTATGTCCGATTCATCATTATTGTTAGAGTATGTCAAAATTAGCGAAATGTCATCTGCATACAGAATACACTTGTCAGAAACTACTTCTGGTAAGTCATTGATATATAAGATAAATAATAGGGGGCCGAGAAGACTACCTTGAGGTACGCCGAAATTATTTTGTTTGGCGGACGATTTGTAGCTAGTTAAAACCTGTTCTTCATTTAGATTATTTATTACGACCGATTGTTTTCTGTCTTCAAGATAAGTCTTTATCCATTGCAGCGCTGGGCCTCGGATCCCGTAATTTTCCAGTTTGCAAAGGAGTAATTCATGTGACACAAAGTCGAATGCTTTGGTCATATCGAAAAAAATTACAATAGGCCGTTTCAGAGAATCTAGGTATGTTGTGACAGTGTCAATAAGATTGTAACACGCGTGTATAGTTGATTTTTGTTTTTGGAAGCCGTATTGCTCTTTTTTGATTACGTCAAATTTTATAATAAACTCTGTCAATCGTCTGTGCATAGCCTTTTCGAATATTTTCGAAAATATCGAAATGAGGGTTATTGGCCTGTAATTTCCCATGCACGATTTATCTCCTTTTTTATGTACTGGCTTGACTATTGCAATTTTTAGAAGTTCAGGAAAACAACCCCTTTCAAATGAATTATTTATAAGGTGTGTCAAGATAGGAGCTATTTCATTGGCTACGGCTTTTATTATTTTTGTAGCTATTTCGTCAAATCCTACCGCCATTGTATTATTTAAAGATTTTATCATGGTTACAATATCATTTTCATCATATGGGGCAAGAAATAGACTATCGCACAGTCGTGTTTTATTTGTGTTTTTAATTTTATTTTGGATTCCATTAGTTAAGGCTATAAGGTGATCATTAAAAGCATTGGCGATTTCCTGCGGATCAGATAGCATTTTGTCGTCTACCTTGACTTTTTCGATTAGGTTTTTTGTTAAGATTCTATGAGGCTGTCCCTTTATAATATCCCAGCTAGTTTTACACTTATTTTTTGCCGTCGCTAATCGATTATCATTGTAGTTCTTTTGTGCAATCGAAACACAATTTCGGAGAATTCTTGAATATTTTGTGTATTTGTTTTTGTTTGGTATGTTTTTATTTTTGTAGTACATAAACTGCAGGTTTCTTTTAGTTTTACTACTTTTCCTTAACCCTTTTGAGATCCATGGTAACTTTTTATTTTTATTGCTTATTTTTATTTTTTCCTTAGGGAAACATAAATTGTAAAATAGTGAGAATGTTCTGTGGAATATTTCAAATGCTACATTAACATTTGACTCTTCGTACACCTCTTTGAAGGAGAGACTTTTTAGACATTGTCGAAATTTGTTAATGTTTTCCACGTCATAATCTCTTTTAATTGAGTAGAAAAATTGTAACTCGGGTTTTTTATCCCTCACTGGTATGCGCAAGCCTTGAGCTGTGTTATGGTCTGATAAGCCTAGGTCATATAGCTCGCCAACTGCTGTGTCAAAGGTACTTAAAATATTATCAATGCATGATTCTTGTCTAGTAGGTTTTTTAATATGTACAGTTAGGTTGTGATTATGGGCAATGTCATAGAGTGTATTTGTTGATTTGTCATTACTCAGAATATTGATATTAAAGTCGCCGGCTATTACCACGTTTTTATTGTGTTTTTTGGAGATTCGATGCAATACTGCCTCCAATTTTTCGAAAAATATTGGTGTACTTCCATTAGGTACTCTATATACACAGATCACTATAACATTATATTTAGGGATATTGACTCCACAGCATTCAAAATTACCACCTTGAGTGAAGTCTTTCAGATAGTGTATAGTTTCACAAATTATTTCATTTTTTACAAAAATTGAAACACCTCCTCTTCTTTTGTTGTTTTCCCTATTGTAGGAAGATGCTAGTTTGTAATCGTTTAGTACCGCATTGGCTTGATTGTTTTTATTTAAAAATGTTTCCGATAGGCATATTATGTCTGGATGTTTATTTTGGTCGTGTAGGTCTAGTAGTGCTATTTCTAACGCATCTTTTTTTTTTAGTAGACTTGCAATATTTTGGTGAAATATGTTTAAATAAGCTTTTCCTTTATTCTCGAAAAAAATTGTTTTTCGATATCAGATCATTTTTCTTTATATTTTCGGAATTAGTGTGAGGTGGCGTGTTGTTTGAAACATTTTTAGATATTTGTGTTGTTACCGGGATTGTTTTAGGGAGTATTTTAAAGTAATAAGGAATTGTTCCTTTTTTTGGGCCTGGAGGTTGAACTGGTTGATTTATACCACTGTTAGAAATCCTTACATCTCCTTGCATAACTCTAATCGGTTTGCGTAAATTATATGGCAGGTATTTACTATCATAGAACATCTGGTCTATAGTGAGATTAATTTTAGTGCATAATACCATTTGATTTTGTATATTTGACAACTTATAGTTATATGGCAGATTAATATATGTGCATCTCTCAAAATTGTTAGCAACTACCTTAAGCATATTATTTAACTTATATTCGTTTAAGTAAGAGTTTTTATAGATAGGTAGCAACAGTATCGGACAGATGCTGCTTAAAGACTTCAAAGCCGTAGAGAGCTCGATCATCAGTTTTGTAGGATTACTATGTTCTCCCACACATAAAATTATTTTGTCATCTTTGCACATATCGAAGATTCGACAGGTCCCCGCAATTTCTTCACAAGAAGCATTAGGTTTTATGAAGGAGATAATTTGATATTTTTCATAGGGAGTGTTTATTCTTGATTTAATCAGCATCTTTGAAAGACCAGTACATTGAAGTCCTCCAAGTACTAATATCTTTTTGGATTGTTTGTTTGTGGTTTCTATGTTTTCCTTGTTATATGTATTTTCGTCTCTGGTTACAGCTTTAATATTTGTTTGAGGAGCTGGAAGACTTAACTCCAAGATAAGATCTCATCATAACTAACAAAATGAGCCCAAATTCGATACACCTAGCTCTACGCGTCTAGGAGTTCCAGTAGAAGTCTTCGAAGTATACCTTCAGGTCACTCCACCAAATCTTCAGGTAAGATCTCATCATAACTAACAAAACGAGCCCAAATTCGATACAATTAGCTCTACGCGTCTAGGAGTTCCAGTAGTGGTCGTCGAAGTATACCTTCAGGTCACTCCACCAAGTCTTCAGGTAAGATCTCATCATAACTAACAAAATGAGCCCAAATTCGATACACCTAGCTCTACGCGTCTAGGAGTTCCAGTAGAAGTCTTCGAAGTATACCTTCAGGTCACTCCACCAAATCTTCAGGTAAGATCTCATCATAACTAACAAAACGAACCCAAATTCGATACAGCTAGCTCTACGCGTCTAGGAGTTCCAGTAGTGGTCGTCGAAGTATACCTTCAGGTCACTCCACCAAGTCTTCAGGTAAGATCTCATCATAACTAACAAAATGAGCCCAAATTCGATACACCTAGCTCTACGCGTCTAGGAGTTCCAGTAAAAGGCTTCGAAGTATACCTTCAGGTCACTCCACCAAATCTTCAAGTAGGATCTCATCATAACTAACAAAACGAGCCCAAATTCGATACAATTAGCTCTACGCGTCTAGGAGTTCCAGTAGTGGTCGTCGAAGTATACCTTCAGGTCACTCCACCAAGTCTTCAGGTAAGATCTCATCATAACTAACAAAATGAGCCCAAATTCGATACACCTAGCTCTACGCGTCTAGGAGTTCCAGTAGAAGTCTTCGAAGTATACCTTCAGGTCACTCCACCAAATCTTCAGGTAAGATCTCATCATAACTAACAAAACGAACCCAAATTCGATACAGCTAGCTCTACGCGTCTAGGAGTTCCAGTAGTGGTCGTCGAAGTATACCTTCAGGTCACTCCACCAAGTCTTCAGGTAAGATCTCATCATAACTAACAAAATGAGCCCAAATTCGATACACCTAGCTCTACGCATCTAGGAGTTCCAGTAGAAGTCTTCGAAGTATACCTTCAGGTCACTCCACCAAATCTTCAGGTAAGATCTCATCATAACTAACAAAACGAGCCCAAATTCGATACAATTAGCTCTACGCGTCTAGGAGTTCCAGTAGTGTTCGTCGAAGTATACCTTCAGGTCACTCCACCAAGTCATGAGGTAGGATCTCATCATAACTAACAAAACGAGCCCAAATTCGATACACCTACCTCTATGCGTCTAGGAGTTCCAGTAGAAGTCATCGAAGTATACCTTCAGGTCACTCCACCAAATCTTCAGATAAGATCTCATCATAACTAACAAAACGAGCCCAAATTCGATACAGCTAACTCTACGCGTCTAGGAGTTCCAGTAGTGGTCTTCGAAGTATACCTTCAGGTCACTCCACCAAGTCTTGAGCTAAGATCTCATTATAACTAACTAAACGAGCCCAAACTCGTCACAGCTAGTAGAAAAAGTAGATAAAACAATAAATAATAATATATCGAAGTATCGATACAGGTCATTGACTTACTAATACCTTACAAGTTACCATGTTGATTCAACGCAGCTTGTCCGTGCATGCGTGTGCGTGAGAATGAAGCATGTGTAAGTGCGATTTCATACCTATCCGTTTTGCAAATACGCCCTTAAACAAATAGCTTCAAATATAAAAAGGCAGACTATTTAATAATATGATCTTTAAAAAATACATCAAGAAGTTGCCGGCTCTTCTCAGTAGAACTGCTTTCCGAACCGGTGGTAGAGTAAAACATGACGTAACATAAGAGACACCTACATGGAATAAATTGACCATTGAGTATTAAGGGAAAATATGATCAGAAAACGATTCGACTGATAACATTATGTCAAAGCAAATATTATATTTGTCAGTCAATTTTGACTTTAGTCTGTGAACTGGTGTGTGGTTCAGTGGCTCACTTACCAGGCCGATTCACAACATTTCGATAACATACCGTGTCGATACGATTAGGTATCGATCCCGGTCGTCAAAGGCGCAAGTGGTTGGACGATATTTAAAGGGAGTGGACAGGGCTTAGCTCCAATCCAAATCTCAAAGAGGCCCAAAATAACAAAATAACTATAGCAAAATAGTGTTTAGGATGATGACCGCCAAACTTCATTTTGAAGAAGACACGCGATGATGATGATGATCGATCTCGTATCGAATTATTTTTGACGTGCAATTCAGAATATACATATACGTTATAAGAGCCAGTCCACACGGCGCGTTGCGTCAACGCAACGCATATATTTTGACGCATAGCCAGCCACACGGGCCCTGCATCATCGCAGCGTTACTACACCGGGGTCGCAATGAGTACACCCCCGCCCGCTTCGTCTCAGGGGTGCTGTTCCGTCGTGAGTGCGTTGCGTTGACGCAGCGAACCGTGTGTATACTATGATTATTAGTATGTAAAACGACGCAGCGACAGCGCTACGTCGACGCAACGCTGACGCAACGCGCCGTGTGGACCGGCCGTAAGAATACGATTCGAGTTCGATACGATAGCGCTATCGATACCGGTATCGACAAGTTACATGGCGATCACATGTGCATTCACGAAGTTTGCTGTTTCCCGAAATTTTATTATTAAAAAATATATATGTTTATTTATTTATTTAATAAATGTAATAGTATAATATTTTTTAATTATTTTTTATACTATTTTAATTATTATTATTATTTCATTACCTATTTTTTAATATTTTTTTAGTTATTTATTTTTAATAAGTATATTATAGTTTTTTATAAGTATAGTTTTTACCTTGTTTTTACGAAAAAAACTATAAACGCAAAGTTTGTCGAATGCCCTGCAGCATTGGTTAAGTAACCGGCAAATTAATTCGACGTTCGGTAATTCTTATTCGATTGAAGTTGTGAATAGCGTTTATCGAATCGAATCGAACGATAACAACATTGGTTCGGTTCGGTTTCCATATCGGCAATTTCACCCTCGATACGATTATCCTGAATTGAAAATACATTATCGTACGATAACAAACCGACTCGATCGATAACTTAGGTATCGTAAAGTTCTGAATCGGGGGGCAGGGTCTCAATTCAATTCGAAAATGCAAGTCTGAGTATTTTCCCGTTCCTCGAAGAGCGCGTGCCGCCGCGTCGTTTGCGCCGTCTTAATTATTTAAATCTGACAGTAATTATTGTTATCCAAGAATCATACTATGCGGATCGCAGAAGTATTCAGAAACCATTTAGTAGGAAGTAGGAACATCAAAATAATCTAATGTTTTTTTTTAAATAAACTTTTTCAAGAACTCTTGAATCGTCAAGTGAAACTACTACTGTTTCGGAATATTATAATAGCCATGCCTCAACCACGAGGACTACAAATACGACGAGAAATCTGATAGTCGTCAACCCTAGCCGGAGTCCGGACTACCTACCTACCACAGGCGAATATCGGCGACAAATAACAACAGGTTACCTTTAATCAGAGCTCACGTCACCCGACTGGGTATATTCTATGAATGAAACAGATTACAGATACCGCAAAACAATTAACGTAAAAATATGCCCATTTATCCATTAACTATCTCGGCTCAAGATGCTTTAATAATTGTTCCAAAATTCATCATTCATCATAAGTGTATAAATATATATTATTATCACATGAAATATTTATAAGACCTCAATTGCATGACAGCGCTTTTCCTTGGACTAAGAATTGACTGTGTTTATTAAATTAATTAAATTATAATCTCATTTGACATGATATTACTTAAATTATTAATTTGACTACATAACTGACATGACATGACCCATGACATACGAGTCAAAATTTGACTTTATACCCGTAATAGTGACACATTAAAAAAAATATATATATTTTATTTATAATTAATTAGTAATGCGCATAAAATCCATTCACGAAATTGGCATTGTTCAATATGATTCAGCTTCGAACCCTAGACATAAAAGCAGACATTTTTGTACAATTAGTAAGACGTGTAATGCGGCACCAACTTTGCCCGTAGTGTCGACGGATCTGGCGATGCGCCAGCAGCATTTCGATGTAAGCACTTACATAAAACATGACAGTAAAATAACGGTATGTTTGTCCCGCCCAAAAACTTGCACACAAGTTAGCTTTTTACTACGATCTTGGCTGATAAAGCCAAGTGATGACTCAGTCTGAGATGATAGCGAGCTAACCCTTACTTACTGGTATGTGAGTTATTACACCCATATCCTTTCCTCGTGTTTTCCTAAACTTTCTACACGGCACCGTGCCACCGTACATCGTGGAATGCTAAATCATTTCACGGCACGTCTTTGATGGTGGGGTGCTAACTAGCGATGGCCGAAGCCTACCACCAGTCAAACTGAACTGCCTTGGATGGTTTACTGCTGTGGCACAATTTGTGCAAGGAGTAGAGCCTCCATTCAGCCAAATGCTTAATACCACATTGTCCACTCGAGTGGAGATATTGCAGCAATGTTGCACTTATCACAATTTCTATAAACTACAGCCATGTTTATTGCAAGCCTCCTGGCAACCTGCCGAGCGCACTGTGCCAACACTACCGACTAGGGTAGGGCCAGATACAGAGCGATCAATAGGAGGCAAACAAACTGCAAGATACTTTTGTTTTAGCGATGCTATTCAGTTCAGTTGTTTGGGTGCGGGAGGGGGGGCGGCTGGTGGCGGAGGCGGGCCAGAGCGCTCAGCAGCCCGTCCGTGGTAACACAGCAGAGGCGCTGATCAGTGTATGGGGTAGCAGCCGATACTCACGTGTCTGGAGGGTAGCGCGGCGTGCGTGTGAGGGTGCGGGAGGGGGGGCGGCGGGCGGCGCAGGCGGGCCAGAGCGCTCAGCAGCCCGTCCGTGGTCACGCGCCCGCACACCGCATCTGAGGTGCAACCAGAACACGTTAGCTACGAGAAATGATATTTATGTTATGACCAAACTGTCAAATTTTATAATATGTTGTGGGCGGCCCAATAGAAAAAACGCAGCAAAAGTTTGAAAGTCATAAAATAGAGGTAGAGCCTTACAAAATAATCATCAAAAAAATAATTGCAAAAATAGGCATAACACTCGAACAGCTTATAAATTACAACTAGATCGCTTCGCGGTGCTGAATCCTGATAACTGATTTTTTGGCTATTTTAAAAGCTCTTATTAATTACAGTTTAAGACGAGAGTAACATAGGCATTAAACCTCAGAACCATGCACAGAACGTTATCTTGGAAAGTTATAATATCAATGTGTCCTGAATTAAATCACAATAGGTACTTTAACACGCTTTGAACGGTTGTAATAAGCCAATTTATCAACGCAACTAATATTATTTACTATGCAAATGGAAAATTATTGTTATTTCACAACAGAACTAGGGATTGTAACCAGTTGCGAGCGCGATCGAGGCAAAGTTGCGCATCTTTACAATAGAACTGAGAAACATTTTAAATTGACGATGGATCCCATTATTTACTTGCTTGTTTTAATTGGACTGGCAATAGCGTCAGCGAGACATACCTTCGATGTAGATAAATATTTAATGGATTACCAACTTGATGCTAACGATAGTTTTGATTATACTTCTAATGTCGAGAGACGAAACATCAACTCTAGAAGGAACGCTAATTTAAAGCGAACTTCTTACAGTGATGCTGCAGTGGACGTAAAGCAACCCGCTTATATGACGGCGCTTGAAACGACAGAATATACTGAGTCTGGAAGCAAATCTACTGAGGAAAGGAATGACGCAGAAGAGAATGTACGTCTCCCTAAAGAGATAAATGGCGAGGAGAAACTTCCATGGGCGTGGAGTTCGGAACCTGCATCAATATTATCAGATCAAGAAGACACATCAATAAGACGGATCGGTTGCGCCACTGGATATGTGAGGATCGTAGGAATATGTGTCGAGATACATTAAGGACATTTAAAGCCTTTCAATTGTACCTTATAATATATGAGGAATGGAATGTTTAACGTCGAATTCTAGAATTTTTGGTTTTCCACTAAACTTTAAGTAGGTATACCTACAGTGAATAAAGCAGTTAGGTACTACTAAATAATGTTCATTGAATTTCTGTTGTAAAAATCGAGTTTTTTGGTTCCCGCGGGAACTCTAATTTCCCGGCTAAACGGATCCCGATAAATAGTAGCTTAAGTGTGATTCCTGACTATAATCTAACTATGTCCATACATAACAGAATTAAATATTTATTATTAATTGAAAACTTTTTCAATACCGCATTACAAGAGTTTTATCACCATTCAAAATTAACGCGTAGTGTAGCAAAAGGGAAACTTATAATTCCCCCAAGTAACAACACTTACGGTAAACACACCCTGGAATGTCTCGTGCCGACATTACTAAATGGTCTACCGTACAATGTTAAGCAAGAAATCACTTTAAAAAATATAAAGGAAAAACTCAAGACCTATTTCTTACAAAACTGAAACAATATAAAATTGGAACAACCTGTATTTATATCTCTTGAAACTGGTTTGGCCAGTCACTACTTCACAAGCTGCTCGGTATAATATTTTCTATGCCATATTTTTTTCTGTCGTTGCAGTGTTTCATTACGCTGGGTAAAATATTATATTGTAACCCACACTCATTTTAACGTTTTTATACATCTCACAACCATATTTTATTATCTAAATATTATTGAGTGATGTGCACATATATATTATAATGTCATATATTATTTATAAATAGTAAATAGTACCTAAATAAATAATTATAAGTAGTAAAGTAGTAAATAATTAATTATGTAGTAGTAATTAGTAAACGAGCGAACACGAGGAATACCGGTGTACGGATAAACCCGATCAGGGTTTTTGTTACACCGTAACTAAATTATAAATTGTTATGTTTAAAAATGTATATTTGTTTTTAAATAAAATAAATAATAAATAATGTGCCAAATTTCATCTAGATCCGTTTAGCCGTTCTGGCGTGATTGAGTAACCAACATCCATTCATACATCCATCCATCCATCCAAACTTTCGTATTTTTAATATTAGTACAGAATACAGATAGATGTACCTAATAGCAGGGTGTTTGGTTATATTTAGAGTGTTTGTTCGAGCTGACAGTGTGACGCGCCAGTTCGCGCAACATGACGTCGCTAATTGTACCAACAGTCATAATATAATGTGAACAAAACTGATGACGACGCATTTTACTTAAATACATGCAGTTTAATGGTCGCACATGGACCTACCTATAACCTACTTATTGTTAAATTCCTCAGGGAGTTTCGAAAACGGCAGGATGAAATAAAAAATAAAGATTACAATTATTTTCTCCCATTTATTTGTATACTGATATTATTTGATACTCATAAACGAGGTTTTAGGAGTACTCGAGGTTTCTTTGCATCATCAAATTAGAAATGAAAATGTAGCGGTTACCACAGTGCAATCTAGATGGCGCTAATTGTATCTACATCGCAGGATAGATAACAGGTTAGCCCGCTACCATCTTAGACTGCATCATCACTTACCATCAGGTGTGATCGTAGTCAAGGGCCAGCTTGTAGAGGATTAAAAAAAAAAAGATAATCGACTGAAAACTTATAAGTTACATACAAGCCTGAATCACACTATCGAAGTTTTCTGAGAATAGCGCTATATATAGACCGTTCCAACTTACAACGGTCGGACCAGAAAGGTCCCCGGGCACAACACCAGCCCGGAGGAAGATCTTCCTATTGGTGCGGACGAGTACATATCACTCACTCGTCCCACAGTGGTGACCCCGACGTGATGAACACGCAACCTTCGCTCATCCAGCAATCCGCTACATCGTCATTGTCACGTACTCATCCTACCGTCGCGTCGTCGCCGAAGCACAGCGTCTAGCCCAGCCGCCCAGCCTCAAGCGCCTAGCACAGCCCCGCCTGCTAAGCGTCAGCACAGCCGCTTCACACACAGCCGCCAGCTTCAACGCCAGCACAGCCGCTCGCACAGCGCCAGCTCAGCCGCCAGAACAGCCGCCAGCTTCCGATGCAACGCCAACCAACACTACGTCACAACTTGTACGACTTCCAGTCTCGAAGGGGAGTCATGTAGCGGTTACCACAGTGCAAACTAGATGGCGCTAATTGTATCTACATCGCAGGATAGATAATCGACTGAAAACTTATAAGTTACATACAAGCCTGAATCACACTATCGAAGTTTTCTGAGAATAGCGCTATATATAGACCGTTCCAACTTACAACGGTCGGACCAGAAAGGTCCCCGGGCACAACACCAGCCCGGAGGAAGATCTTCCTATTGGTGCGGACGAGTACATATCACTCACTCGTCCCACAAAAAGATCAGAGATATAGAAGAACTAAAAGAGTCTGGCACAGCTCGACGTGTTGCGAATCTGTGTGGCAATCGGCGGCGGTGCACATACCTAGTTTGAAGAACTGATAGAATCCAACATCCATCGGTTCTTCGAACTATAATGTGGAACCCAAGGTTGATGGAAGCTTAGAATCCCGCACTGAACAGCGCCGCATTGGCAGACCCCCTATTAGGTGGATGGACGACACCAAACCAGTCACGGGAAGCCGTTGGATTCAGGCGGAGCAAGACGATAAAGTGAAAATTATTTCGATACACTGCGAAATACGTCTTAATCTCTCGTTAATGTAATATCGTTATGGTAATGGGCGGGGGCACATAGCTCGAAGAACCGATAGGCGTTGGGGTCCCAAGGTGCTTGAATAGCAGCGCAGCGTTGGACGGCCCTCCATTAGGTGGACGGACAATATCAAGCGAGTAGGTGGGAGCTGCTGGAAGCAAGCGGCACAAGACCGTGCTCTGTGGAGCTCCTTATAGGAGACCTTCGTCTCCTGTATGGAGCAGTGGACGTCGAGACAACGAGATAACAATTTTCATTACGTTATCAAAGTAACTTCAAAATGACGTGCGCAGTATCATGTACTGGTGTCTATCACCTAGTCGTAGTGAGGTCTACAAGAGCACTAAGTTTAAGTAAGTACTTAACGTAAACGTTCACGACCCGTGGAAACTTACAATTAGTTTGATGATATTAATTAACATGGAGTATAGATTGCATGCTCCTTAGCGACCCCAAGAGGCAATAGGTCCATTTACGAAATTCTGCTACGATATTATGAGGTATTTGAGAAATTCTAACTTTATAATCAACTTCAGTCGATTATAAAGTTAATATTTCACGTATTAAAATAATAGCAAAATCCAAGATAGACTAGTTTGCGAGCGCGCATTTTGAATACATACTTACTTAGTTCAAATTAAAACATTTTAATTGTTCCGTCTAGACGTCTCCGCCAAATTACTGGTAGAAAAGAAAGTATTTCATAATACTATGTGGTAATGATATAATATCTTGTATAGGGAAACCCAGATTAAATTCATACTAATATTACCACTAACAGCCTAAATTTTATTAGGTTTAAAGTTTAAATAATCACAATACATCTAAAAATCTTAAAAATAAATAAATAATAATATAATAACTAAAATATATTATTAAAAGGAGTCCCTTTAGGCAAGGTTCCAAAGATACTGGCAGCGTTCCCCCTTTGAATGGCTAGACTTATTCTTTGTCCGAGGTAGCTGTCAGCTCTTCGGTCTCCTGTGATGTCGACTAACCTTTTTGATATTTCCTTAAAAAGCCTTATAGCGCTAGGACCCCACGGACCAAGGGTCTCGACACCGAATGGGACAAAATCATATTCGGAGCCTAGACCCCTGTATTTGCATGCTTTAGCTTTTTCAGCCGCTACTAATATTATAAATGCGAAAGTGTGTCTGTCTGTCTGCTACGCTTTAGCGGTTCATATTTCAACCGATTTTGATGAAATTTGGTATACGGATAAGTGGTATCCCGGTGAAAGGACATAGGGTACTTTTTATCCCGGAAAATTAAGGAGTTCCCGCGGGAATAAATACCAAAAACTTAATCCACGTGGAGGCATCGCGGGCATCATCTAGTATACTATAATTTAGCGTAAATCAGATTGATCTCACACCCTGGGGATGAAAGATAAAGGCAAGTCAAATATATTGCGAGGGGGTAATAGAATCAGCCTGCAAAGTGCTGGGTAACTCGATGAAAACCGGTTCGCACTAGTGAAGTGAAAGGGGCTCAGTTATATTGCAATAATTGACCTGATAAAATGAAAGGTTCTAAGGTCCTAATACTGCAGGATGCGTCGTGCTCCACTAAATTGTTCTGATATTTATTGGTAGGTTCATAAGAAAGAAAAGAAAGAAAAATCTATATTTGAGCACTTCTGCACAAAAAATAAAAGTAAACTAAAACACGGGGGTGAAACACCATCCAACCCCGGGCTGGCACTGAGAATTTCTGAATTGAAAAACCCAATACCAATTTTTTTTTTGCCCGACCGGGAATCGAACCCAGGACCTCGTGATCCGCAGTCGAATCCAGTCGATCCAGGTGGAAAAAGAAAGTAGTACATACATTATACCTATTAATAATGATTATTATTTTTATTATATGTATAAAAAAATATTTTTTATTACTGATTAAAAGTGTACCTACCGTTATGATTAAAAGTGGTAGGTATAGATTAATAAATTAGGCATGTATTCCCTTTAAGATAGAAATATAAATTACTTATAAAGCTAAATTTTCGTTATATTAAGGAATAACATAATTTAATTAATAAATAAACTGTATAAATAAATACCTATAAAATCTTTGAAGGCTCAAAAAGTGATTAGAGTGATTAAAATTAAAACTAATAACTAACAACCTAAGGCATATAGTTATCCGGCAGTTGTATATTATGTTATTTTGTTGTGAAGTGTGTTATATCTGTTTTGTTACTTTAGAATAGCAATGTGGATTGTGGACTGATCCCCAAGTCACGGGTATATCCTAGTTTGGGGGTTCCGGGTAATTCCAGGAATTTGTGCCTTTTGTTTGAACAAATAAAAATTTTATTATTATTATTATCATGAACCGACAGTCGAGCCCGAGGGCCAAGGCCATTAAAGTGCCCAAGACGGTGCAGATTACGTGAGAAGGATTCATTTAACGTAGTGCACTGAGAAGTAAGAGAAATTAAAGGAAATGAAGTATAACATTTGCCTTAATGCTGTTTAATATATAACATCATTGCCTCAACAACATCAACATCATTGGAAGAGACACATCAAGCTACTCGTATATCTAATTGAATTCCTAATTTATAAAATAAAATAAAATTGTATTATAAATTTTATTATTGAGGTGAAAATTGAGCACTTTTTGGAACGGCCCGTAGGGGGTAAAAATGTAGATTCGCGTGACCGACATGCTCGCGTACACATAAATATACTCCATTCAAAATTAAACTTTAATGCCTTAGTGTTAAGGTTTATATTTTAATAATATTAATTAAAATAAAAAATAATATATTAAAAAACAAATTAAATGTCCGTTTTTATTTCTATCGGCAGTCCCTATGACTGACAAGTTTTTTTTAATTTTAAGTACGTAGGTAAATTCCGAAAATATTCCGTCCGTTAGAACCATAGTTAGAACACCTTCATTTCCACGCATTTCTAAACAACTCGATCGAGACGGGAGACCTGCGTCAAACGTTATGCCAAACACATTCTCGAGCCTAAAAATAAAGTCTACAATTGATCAGAGCTCAGCGGTCACCGCGGGGTGGATCCTGACAAAGGGCTGAATTTAGGGATTAAATTTAAAATTTATCCTAAGTAAATTATTAAATTAACCGTAATTAATGCGGTAACAGGCAAACCGTATAAATTATAATATTGTAACATCTGTATTATCCATATATTTGATTGGACGACATGAGTGGCGACAATATGAGTATCACGCGTATTCCTCACCCTTTCGCTTTCACTACAGCCTACAGGAGGTGACAACTGACAAGGTACAGTACTGTCGGCAGTTAGGTAGTTAGGTAGTTACGAACACTGAACATGTAAAGTTGTGGCTTGTGCTGAGTTTCATGCTGAGACAAAGTATGCCGGCCAATAGTGAGACAGTGCCAGTGAAGTATAATATTATGTACATGTACATAATATTATATAATATTATTTATAACTAGCTAATGCCCGCGACTTCGTCCGCGTGGATTGAGTTATTTCGGTTCACCCATACATCCATATTCAATAAATCCAAACTTTCGCATTTATAATAATTTATTTGATGATTGATTAAATAAATTAGTCAACATCTCCTGAAGATGCTTTCCAATATATAAATTAGCTTCCAATTATCGCAGTTTTCACAAACTTTCCATCTTACACTGAATTGCATCGTCACAGAACATGACAAATAATCATATATTTTCATAGCTACACAAGATCCGCATGAGAAAATCCAGTAAGGCAAGTCAAAAATCGATTATTACAGACTCTATAATAGTTATATTATAGAGGCAGAATTTTTTTTCCCATGAAACCTACCCTGCATCAATCAATCCATGCATATTGCCATGCAATTTATATGTCACCGTAAAATTGTAAAAGCCGTTAGATTGTAATCTAATGCTTTTTATTTCGATAGATTGTAAACTGTCGAAAGATTGTGAACCGTGAAATGTTCTGAGTGACAATTTTTGAAATATTAATTGTATTTACGTTTTCTTGTCTCTTTCTTGTACGTTAGGTTATGGTTCGACATAAATAACGACGGCCGCAGGCCGGGCACTACCTGATTATGTTTTATCGGGCTATTATACCTAACAGATTACAATCTACCGAAAAATAATGCGTTAAATTGTAATCTTTCGACAAGTATATTTTGCAATCAATACTGGAATACTGTCTGATTTTAGAAAAATTTGAAAACTATGCTTGAAACAATGGTATTAAATTATAAATGGTAGAATTCCAAGTCGTTCTGCCGTCGCCGGATGTCGCATACCACTGGAGTGACGTCACGGACAGAGGCGTAACAACGAGCGCTCATTTCCTGTTTCATTCTGTCTCGCTATAACAATACACCCATTATGATATCGGTCATTTTGTTGGCTATCTTGATGACGATTACTACTCATGACGTCGGTTTAAATACCTCATTTTGGCTCAGTATCATCAAGGTCATCAATGATTCCTCTTTTATTTTATTGGATAGCAAATTAGCATTTGACCATTATACACAAGATGCGTACGTCTCCTTGCAAGTTATTCCGCTCTTTAAAGACTGTAGCTCAACCAGCTGTAGTGGGAGAATCATTACCACCAAGTATAGTCCGTCAAACCGGTGACAGCTTCGCTAGTGTCTATTGAAAATAAAATAAAAACCTTAACAGTCATAAAAAATAGTTGCAATTTTGGTCACCGGGTGAGATAACAACAGTTTGACGGACTATACTTGGTGGTAATGATTCTCCCACTACAGCTGGTTGAGCTAGAATAACTTGTAAGGAGACGTACGCATATTGTGTATAATAATAAATAATAATAATTGATTATAATCTCGATTCTCGCTCCGAGCGATTCCTGACCATAAGTAACCCTCCACGCCTCCTCCACTGTTGGGGTGTTAGGTTCGTACCCTTTTCTCTTCCACCTGACGCCGCGCCGTACCGTGATGAATATTGTGATCTTAATAGATGATTCTATTCCCGCCAGGGACAATTTATGATTTCTTAATTATCTATGTATTGGAAGAAAAAGTGTTCTAAATTTTGATAAATAGGAGTATCAATAATTGAGTCATGAGAAGGTAAGAAATGGACAATGTTACGTATTTTAATAATATTAAGTAGGTATGTTAAAATATTTGTTGAGGAACAAAGTTGACGAGGGAGTTGAGGGACGACTAGTTTAGTCGTGATGACATATATAAATTTTAAAATTGCGTTATATAACAGTATATGAGTCGATTGCAATAATTGTAAAGCAGCGCTGACCAAGTCGATAACTGAATGGGTGACCGAATTTGGAGGTTCAAATTTGGCCTTTTCATTTCCTCCGTGCCCTGTAGAACACGTTAAGCCGTCGGCCCCGGTTATTATCACTTACAGCTGATAATATTCGTTTTAAATACGAATATAATCGAGTCGTATGCGGACGGACGTGGGAACTCACCGCATCATTATTATCGCAAGAAAACTCCTACCATTATGTGATTAATGGAAAGTTACGGTCATGACCCTCAGTAATGAGGAATACGACGCAGAGAGAGGGAGAGAGAGATGTTAAAAAAGGTAAAAGTAGCTTTCAATAAGAAGGAGGTCCGCAATTCGGCGCGTAATTTCTTTTAACAGTTAAAATGGAATTACCGCATCTTTTCACATGCCTGCCAGGATTTCTGATCATCGTGGTCACTGGTCATTATCAATACGAATAGTTACACAATTCCTATGTATTATAATGCTACAATAACCATCAAAACACAACCTATACTTTACGGCAACAAACGGATTTAATTACTCATATTATAAGCACTTACTTGAGTGTAGCAGTGTTTTATTTTGGCTTGTTATGGACCTAAATAAATCAGTTTTTAGTTAAATAAGTCGATTTAATGCCCAACCATTTAAATAAAACACGTAATCTGCTAAAGAACATGTTATCTTGTAATTACGTATATTGTGATCAGCGTTGAGGCTAGGATAACCCACGCGGTTATCTTACATGAGCAACTTAGCACTCAATATTAATTACTAATTACAACTTATTATATACATTAATAAAGTACTCATCATTAAATATCTTTATCATAATCATACTACATACTAATATTATAAATGCGAAAGTTTGATTTTGTTGGTTTACTGGTTTTGCTACAATTATGCCGCGACAAAGTAACGGATCAACGTGATTGTTTCGTAGGTATAGTTGAGGACCTAGAGAGTGACATAGGCATATTATCACAGAAAATTAAAGAGTTTCCGCGGGAATAAAAAAACCACACTGACGAAGTCGCGGGCATCAGCTAGTAATCTAATCTGTTTGTTATCTCTATTTCGACAACTTTCGAAAATACTTACTAATAAAACATAATATAAAACAAATCTTTCACTGTTTTTTTTTCGGTTATGCTTTATCAATAATCTCATTCATAATTAGAACAATAATTAGAATACTTACGCTAGTAAGTTTATATACATTAAGGTAAAATTCCTAAAATATCACTATCAAGGCCGTTTCTTCTCGTCATAAATTAGCAGTTACATTAATTATATTAAATCGTTGATTACAGTTTTTGGAATCATAGAATTATATAATGAACTTCCTAAAATTGCTTTGACTTTCTTTGTAAAATTAGAGAGCAAATCAAGGAACACACATATCCTTATCTATATATCATTAGCGATATACTTATCGCTATAATCATCCAAAGCAATCTATGTGATGCAACGTGTAATAAAAAAAATTGTCGAGTCAACATCTCCTGAGGATGCTCCGGTGTCGGAGTGAAACGTGCCTACGCTGAGAGTAATTCTAAAGATTAGTGTGGTGTTGTGCCGGTGCGGATTGCTGGCTTATGGAACGGTGAATATCGCAAGTTACACTTTGCACCACATTGATTTGTCTACTTTGGCGGATTATAGCGAATTAAGCTTCTTAATTATGTTAGCCTAAAAATTTTTAAAAACTTTAAATTTATTGGCTCCTAATTCGCTCTACAATTTACAAAAAATACTTCCAATGTTCGTGTGTATTATCGAAATAGATGGAAATAATATTCCCTCATTATTATAGGCTTTCTATTTCTTAAAATAGATTTGGTATAGTTTTAAAGCTTTAATGCTTCTCCACACAAATTCCCATCACTTTCACATATCCTGTGGCGCATTGAGAGCCATCGAAGGCTGCTCTATCGTCTAAATCATCCACTTCTGTGGTATTCAGTTTTGTTCCAGGTTGAGTGCCCCACACCCATGGGATTTCTTCTTCGTCTTTCTCTTTGGGTATTCTGCCACTTTCTTCCACACCCCTCGAACTCATCGAGTCATTTCTGCTAGATTGACGTGTACTTGACTCCTCAAGAGGTCTGACATTAACACTTTCCGGAACATGGTTTTTATTTTCGACTGGATCCCTTTGAACTGCACGTCTTTGGCTCATTTTTGCGTGCATATTATTGTGATTTTTAACATTTATACTAGATGATTCATTGTACTTTTCACTGGTTTGTACAACTTGAGGAATAAATCTAGTTTCGGGAGCCATATCCAGAGATCGCTGATGGTTAACACGAGAGTTAAGTGTCTTTCTCTGGTTATTATTTTCTGGTCTTGAGCTTTCTCTTGCTTTAAATTCACTCTCACTATAATGATTTTGCACATTTTGCTCTTCTATACGGGTATGCGCCATTTTCCTTTGTGAGTTAATTGATTCCGTAGTAAATTCCATAATTTCTAGCCCTTTGGTAGGATACGCATTTGTTCTTAGTTTAAATTCAATCCCATCATTCCCAATATTATTCGAAGAGTCTACTTTTTCACTTATAAGAGCTACATGATCACTTTCAGTAACATAAGAACGATCAACATTATGTTGGCGTTGATCGCTGTAAACAGGTTGCTCTATACGCAATGGAGCATCACTGTCCGCCTCCTGTTTGGAATTAACGTTACTTTCATAGTCAATACGTCTTTCTACATCTTGTGCACTATACTGCTCATTAAAACTATGGTTAGGATCTATTTGTGATTGCACTAAATATTCATTCACATCCAAAGTGTGTCTCGCTGAGACTATTGAAATCCCAAAAACAAATAAATAAACTGTGGTATCCATAATCACTTATAGCATGTTTCGAGTTCGGTATCTGAGATTCGCAACTCGCAAGGGTATGCACTCGCGCCGGGAGCCGGTTCGCAACTGTTTACAATCTAAAGTTCAATTGGTAAATAAGCTGCCAAGCCGTTACTTAACTGCGTATTAAATATCCGCAGAAGCGGCACGGTCTAACTCTAAAGCGAGTAATTGTAATTCAGAACTGGACCCGCTCGCGTCATCACGTCATCACCGCGCGCCGTTCCGATACGCGCGTAAAAACCAACTTTTTTTGTTGTTGACGCTTTTTCATAGCTTATAATTTAACGAAGTTGGTCCATTAGAAAATTAACTTTTTTTACGATGTATTTATTGATAATATAATCCATCCAACCATATAACAATACTAGCAACATAAAATACGCAGTCAAATAATTTCGCATATATGAAAAAAATCAATCAAATCCCTTTTCATACCACTTTGTTTTTATACATAAAAAGAAAGCTATTTTAAATTGATAATTAATCATCATGCTAATCGTTAACGAAAACGAAGTCAATAGTCAATACTCGTGTATATTGATTATTATTAACTCAAAAACACATTTGATCCTATACTTTAAAATACTTAATGCACCTCCGTACACATTCCAAATACTTTCGCATATCCCGTTGGGCACCGCGAACCATCGAAGGCCGCTCTATCATCTAATCCTAAATCATCATCTACGGTTTTGGTATTTGCTTTAGGCTCGGGTTCAGAACCCCACACCCACGGGATTTCTTCATTACCATCTTCTTTAGCTAGAATTCCAGTTTCCTCTAAGCTCCTATTGTCAACCACACTCGGGTTGTCAAATTGTCTCTTTTTATTGAAAATTTCCGGCATTATAGACTTTTCGGTAGGATACACATTTGTTCTCAGTTTAAAATCATTTTCATCATCCCGCGTTTCAAATGTGTCCATTGAGGTACTTGTAAGCGCTACATAATCACTTTCAATATCATAAGAATAGTCACTATGATGTTGGTTAGCATACACGTTTTGCTTTGTATGCACTGGAACATTACTGTACGTCTGCTGGTTTAAATTATCGTTACTTCTATTGTCAACGTTACGTCTCTTCGCATCTTGAACACTGTACCGGTCATCAGAGCTATAATAAGGGTCTATTTGGGATTGTTCTAAATACCTATCAACATCCAGGGTATGTCTTGCTGACGATACTGACACCCCGATAACAAGTAAATAAAATATGGAATTCATCTTCACTATAACATGTTTTTAACTTTATTTTTAAGTATTAGTAGAGATTCGCAAGGCCATGCGTTCGCGGTAGCTACCGGTTTGGGACTGTTTACAATCAAATTCTGTTGGGAAATAAGCTTCCTAATCAAGTCAATAAGTTAATTATGTGCGTATCAAACACCAGCAGAAGCGACATGGTCTAAAGCTGATGACTTGCTACAATCGCAGCAGTATTATTTTAATACTAGCGAATGCCCGCGACTTCGTCTGCGTGATTTGAGGTTTTTTGGTTCCCGCAGGAACTCTTTAATTTAATTTCCGGGATAAAAAGTAGCCTATGTGCTATTCCAGACTCTCTATCTCTGTGCCACATAGGAAAAGTCGTACATAATTGACACAAGTTTACGTTGGGGAATTATTAACAAATAATTAAGATTACTAATACAAGACTATTATAGTAGTTAGACTTTGAATTTCTGTAGTTTTCTACAAAACAAATCAATGGATTTGTCCTTTACTGTAAATTCCCTGTAAAGCCGGCTAAGCCTGGGTACAAGGGAATGATGGCCAAGATTAGTTTTGTGGGTTCGATGGGTGAGCAGTGAGATAGGATACCGAGGCATCCGAGAGGGGACTTTTAAAGATATTTGGCTCAACAGTTCCGGGTTATTCATGGTACCGGTTAGATACAAGTTTATGTAAGAAAACCATATCGTGCATTTTTCGCCTATCCGTAAGTGAGTGCAATTTAAACTTTTTAGCCTAGAGACATATGGACTATGGTAATCTTTTTTCGCGTCCAATTGAGTAAAATTGTGTAAATAATAATCAGATCTAATATCAGATAATATTGTTTTCATATAAACTGCATAGAAAGTGCGAGTTTCAATGCCTGTTGAACCACCCGATCACTTTCAGATGAATACGTCATTCAGCGGGTAGAAAATCATCACTTTCCCATCGGGTAGAAAATGGCTCCTTTCAATCCTGTCAGAGTCTTTCTCTTCAAAGAGTGTCTGTATCTTTTGTTTATTTCAAACCTATAAAATTGTCATTTTAACCATCAATTAAACTGACCGATATCGTATTTGTAAACAACAACCTGGCAACTAAAATAAATAAGAAATACAATTTTTATAAAAATCGCAATTTTAATGCAGATTATAAATGAAAAGTATAAAGTGTGCCGCGGGATCAAACACGATGTTTCACCCCCAAGCACACAATATACTATTTCACAATCTTACTCGACAACTCGACGCGTATTTTTCTTGCCGATATTAATATTTATTTCAAGTACATTCTCATTTCACCCACATTTAGTTGTTTTAATTTAGAGGTGGACATCTGATGAAGATATTTGGAAATAGAGGGCGGAACTCTTCAACCGATCTCACATCAAATTTAAGGATGCCCCTTCGAGTAGTGGTCATAAAGTGAAAATCCAAGAAATCTCGTCATGTTAAAAATAAATACTGTCCTATAAACCCACATTTGAAACCTCATTTACCTACCGTGTTTCATTTTTTATTAAAAAAACATAAGACGAACATAATGAATATTTTTTATATAGGTACTTACTTCGGTAAGTTTTCCTTTTTTAATTACGATCCATTTCTAATGGGTTTGTTTGTTTCGGAATTTGTTTCATGAATTAATTTATATAAGCTATATATTTTAATTGCGCTAAAACATAAAATCGTTAATTATAAAAAATAGTAAAGGTATAAAAAACTGAATTGCGTCAATTCTATTTTCCTCGCAGGTTTTAAGGAGAGCAGTTTTCTGTGCTTCGTGCTTATAATTATTTTTCAGTGTTTTTGCTATCATCTTATGGTTTTATGGTTAAAGTCCGGATTCAATGTAATCTCTAATATATCGTTGTTACTTAGCAACATTGGTAACTCTCAAACTTTGTATAACACAAGCCATATACTATTGAGATAATAAAAATAGGTTCATCTCGCTGCCCATTGTATGGAGTCACTGTTCTGCACCGCTGGCTAATCTATGCCACAGTCCATCGGCCTTGACGCGCAGGCCGGCGCATGGTAGAGCCTTCTGCATAGAGCGCTCCCTGATGCCAGCTATTGAAAAACAACCCTATTTTATTAACGATCAAAGTTTAAATTACGATGAACACGCACAGAGTGACGTATGTTTAACCCGTCCCATTATTTTTATTTATTATTTATAGTTATGTGACTAATTATGTGTCCGTGAATACGTAGGCACCTAATATCCTATTCATGGCATAAATGCTATAGTTGCTAAAGGTGTGGTCGATTTTCCTGAGGTCTATATGATTTGTGTAATGGAATATTACTTGCGGGTGGAAAATTTCGTGCGGACCACGCGACCGGGGAATCTCGAATTACCTAATAAAAAACTTTGCGACAGGTGTGCCGACAGAAAAACTTCCCAAATGTTCGGAAATATTTATTTCAAGAAGGTAATTACCTAAGTTTTGCAAAACATTTTGAATCACCAATTTTTTTTATTTTTAATAATTATCATAGGTACAATTTATGTAGGTACTCGTATAACTACACTATATTTATAACCACCTGAGTAATACATGTATCTAGAACCAAATGGTCGGCTTTTTTACGTTTATTAGAGCATTAATGTTTTTTAAATCTACTAAACTTAAATACAATAACAAACAAATAGATTCGTAAATCGTAGGTATCCTCATTCCTCATAACATAAAATAAGTCTACTAAAATCCCTAAATCTGTACAAATCTAAACCATTACTATATTTTTTATTATTAGTATGGTAGATGATATGTAAGGGAAATATTAGTTTTATGACCTATATTTGTTCCTGCAAATAAAATATTAATTATTATTTATTTATTTATTTTAGGGTTTCGTGGTGCCAACAGGACCATAAAATTATGATAATATTACATTAGGTACCTATTCTGTGATATTACTAAGCCGCGGAGGCTTAGGCCCCGTCCGTCTGTCTGTCAGCGGACTGTACGGTGTACCTATTTGATAAACCGTAATAGTTATAAAATTTAGTTAAAAAATAAAAGGGGCACCCATGCAAGAACCGTGATCTTTTCGCCGTTTTTTGATCGACTCTATAACAATCGGTGTATCAATCGAACCGTGATAGTTGATACTAAGGACACATGAAAACAAAGAGGGAATCTGTACTAATATGTGCTAATATTATAAATGCAAAAGTTTGGATGGACAGATGTTTGTTACTCAATCACATTCAGAAAGGCTGAACGGATCTCGATGAAATTTGGCACAGAGATAGATTATAGTCTTTTTATCCCGCAAAAATAGTTCCCGAATCCCGCGGGAACTAAAAAACTCAATCCACGCGGATGAAGTCGCGGGCATCAGCTGCTAATAAATACTATAGCAGCTTTAACAACAAATAATAAAAATAACAAGTTATAAATTAAGTAAATGGGGTTCCTATAAACAAAGTTGTATTAAAAAGTACAAATTGTTGTAAGAGGGTACGGAACCCATCGTGTGCGAATCTGACTCGCACTTGGCTGGTTTATTCTAAGTTTGAATTTGATTTAAAAAAAGATAATTAAGATTATTTTAGTCTGTTAGGTGTCTTGTTTCCGATCAGTAGCGATGGAAATATACTCAAGGAGATCAACTTGGATACCTAGTACCCACTTTTAGATAAGGCGTATTTTTTAAAACCATAAGGTCAACGATCGCGACGGCTAACCGTAATACTGTTTTATATTAATATTATTATTCTATTAATTTATTTTTATTACAGTGTTCAATTAAATACAAATATCGGGCGTAAGTGACTCAGCGGTCAGGAAGCGCGAATATAAAACTTAGGTTCAATGGGATTCAAAATTTTCTTTTGCGTTCTTTTAATAATTATACACAATTAAAACATAAATGATTTGTTTGACAAATAATGTTTTGTGAAGTAAAAATTTGTCAAAAAAATCATTTATAGAACCAGTTGTATGTATAAAGAAAAATTTTTTGATTCATAATTTAACCAAACGTTAGTCGTGAAATGAAAATTTGTCATTTGTTTTTTATTAAATGATAGGTCACCAACCCCAACATATACCTTGAAATTATGCTCTTCTAAAACGTATTCACATCAGTTCATCTTTAATGTATCCAGGCACACATGCTGACACATTCGACGAAACCTCCATTTTTCTATTAGTTCGGGAAAACCACACAAACGTTTTGTACGTGATTCGAGTACTGATTGACAAAAATACCGACATCACTCACTATGCAGAATCTTATCATGTATGCTGATATTATACAATATTCCATACTTTATTAAAATTCCAAAAAAATATATTGTTATTCTCGAAAATTCTTGGAAAATTTACAGTAGATAAGTGCCGATTTCACCAACTCCGCGGTAAGTTTAACCGAGGATTAAAATTCATGTTTTGACAGATGTTATGTAGTAAATCTGTCAACTTTTCTTTAATCCTAGGTTAGATGTTATTCAGAGTTGGTGAAATTGACACTAAGGGTCGATTTCACCAACTCCGAATAACGTCTAACCTAGGATTAAATTTGAAAAGTTGACAGAATTACTACATAACATCTGTCAAAACATCAATTTTAATCCTAGGTTAAACGTAACGCGGAGTTGGTGAAATTGGCACTAAGTCACACAATACTTCTGCTCTAAAGTGACAGCATTAAATTTATTGCTAGCCCTTTCATAATAATTATATATTCCCTGCGGAAACGGATAGTAGGAGATTTAGAGCTGTCACTTTAGTTTAGTCAAGAGATTGTGTTTATTACAGTATTAGTCACAATAGCTACCATCTGCTTAGGTAGAGTTTGTCTGCTAAAATATTCATTTGATCCGGCTACGATTGTTATCGTTGAGCTCCAAATCATAGTGCGATCTAAACAAAAGTATTCAATAATCGCTGAGACTAACTTTCAAACGTCCAAATATTCGAATAAATTATGTAAATAATTCCAATATGGCGATCCCGCCAACGAACTGACCGAGTGAAATACATCGAATGAGTCAAATATCAGTTTAAATCAACCCTTCATCAATAAATAAATATACAATCTTTTATCTTTTCTAAAAAAATCTATTCAATTTTAAAAGCAAAACTGACAAGATAGTGGCACTGTCAACTATATATAATATTATATTATACTTACTACACTCAAGGATAAAGAAAAAATCTAGACCCTATATCTGAGGATGCCCAATTTTTAGAAACTTTGTGCATGATGAAATAAAATACCTTTAAATAAAACTGCAACCAGCAAGACATAATAAACACTAATAGAAATTAATTAAATTATCGTAGAGACAATTACTGGATTTACTTAATAAAATAAACCGCTATACGGTACGGTTATTATTGAGGGAGTCTTAGTTTCACTCTACGTAACTAACAAGATAGCAAATATTTATTCAATATAAATATAATACATCGTCATTATCTGTTTCTAAGAAAATTCAGTTATACTTAATGCTGCTGTAAACGGTATGTAATAGCTCATAACTTGCAGTAGGTACATATTAGTTTATTATTGTTTAATGGAAAATTTAAGTAGGTACCTACTAGGTTCATGTGGTAGGTACTTAGTTACTCAGCGGAGTACGCAGTTTTACTATATATCTATGTAATGTTTTAAGTACCACTATTTATTACTTTCCGGTTAACTATAGGTACATCGCCACGTCTGACGTTAGCTTAGTCTGAAATGTATGACTTGTATCGTCTAGCTTGATAGAAAGAAAGATAAACATTTACTTTAGGATTTTACATGTTTATGTTTTGGTTTGGTTTGGTTAACTGGAATAAAATTTGGTTTGTTGATTCGTATTTCCTTTACTTTCAATCCACTTTTGATTCCACAAAATACAATAACATAATCTTTGTGAAACAAAACAACAACAAAATATTCATCTTTATAAAAAAAGATGGGATGCACATAAAAGACTTACTAGAAACCGGCATAAACTAGTAATGCCGGTAAGTATGTCGTTTGCGTAAGGTCCTTTGTGTCCCCTCGGACATGTTCCGTTGAAGAAATTAGTCTTGTAGGTACTATAGGTAATATTATAAATGCGAAATTTTTGATGGATGAATTTGGTTGACTGTTACTCAATCACGCCTGTTCGGGTCTGGATGAAATTTGGCACAGAGATAGATTATAGTCTGGAATGACACATAGGATTTTTAAGCTTTTTATTTCGGAAAATTAAAGAGTTCCCGAGGGAACTCTTTAATTTTCCTTAACTTTAATTTGCATTAACCTCAAACCTCAATCCACGCGGACGAAGTCGCTAGCGTCAGCTAGTATTTCACTAAATAAGAAATGTCCGCTTCTAGATGCCGAAGCGGTGTATCCAGCGGCCCGCTGCCGAACTGCGGAAGACAGTCTACCAAATGTAACGATGCATAATAAGGTGCAAGATAATTCACAACATATAGAATTAAATAGAGGGGACCTCGTCGTCTATCACTTCGCTTTACCGTGCCCCGCTAACTGCCACCTCCAGTTTGCATCTCGTTGAGCTTTGCAGTAGTATTTAAATGTTAATAAAAAAGTTTGTTGGAGATCAGCCAAATAAATTCATGACACGTAACACGAAATCATTTCCAGTCCTTCGAGGTACCGCACACGTGCCCTCTCCCCTCCATTATCATACACAACATAACCCCCCTCTCCCCCCTCTCCCGGCAATTACCGTTTGACGAATTGTATCGCCGCTGCAATGGAACCGACCGCAGCCGTTGTCAGTTGTGCTACATATACTTACCTAGAGGTTATTTGATTTAGATAATATACAGATACTTGACGACCTCCGTGGCGCAGTGTGTAGCGCTGTTGCCTTAACGTGCGGAGGTCCCGGGTTCGATCCCCGGCAGGGTCAATTTGGGAATTTATAATTTCTGAATTTTCCCTGGTCTGGCCTGGTGGGAGGCTTCGGCCGTGGCTAGTTACCACCCTACCGGCAAAGACGTGCCGCCAAGCGATTTAGCGTTCCGGTACGATGCCGCGTAGAAACCGAAGGGGTATGGGTTTAATATAACTGCCATGCCCCTAACAGGTTAGCCCGCTACCATCATAGACTGCATCATCACTTTCCATCAGGTGAGATCGCAGTCAAGGGCTAGTTCGTAGTGGGCCTGCAGACGTCCACTTCTAAACATTTCAAAGCGCCACCAGAGCGAAAATATGCTAATATTGCGACGCGTCCTGCGGTCAACTTCAGACGCGACTAAATGTTTGGCGCGAGCTATACCCGGTCTCCACTCCGGAACGCTCCAACAGCCATCGCTCCTATGGGCCACGGCAAGAGTACTGAATAGCCTGCCCACTGCCACTACCGACACTAATGGTTTGGGCAATGTTACCTCCTGCGCTCTTCACTCCATGCATTTCGCTTTTCTCTTTTCCGATGCGTACGTATCTTCATACAAAATGGACATTTCAACAAACAAAATACGAATGCACACTCACCAATGTGACTCCATCTATATGCATCCTATGTTTATGGTTTATGATTGCCATTGCCATGAATATATTAAACGGTGAAATTTGTGTGTATTGCTACTTTGCATATGAGCGTTGACGACGATAGATAGATGAAGGATCTAATCCATACAAAAATACATTTTTGTATCAAAATTTAAATATATAAAAGGAAAAGGTGACTGACCGATCTAGCGACGCACAGCTCAAACCATTAAGGGTGGATCGGGCTGAAATTTGGCATAAAGATAGTAATTCAAAAATAGGGCTTTATAAATTGTCTGAAAATCGAACCTAACGTGAGCAAAGCCGCGGGCTACAGCTAGTATAATTATATTATCTTATCTCGAAGCAAGCAATAGCCACCTTCAGTGGCACCTGTAAGTTTTTAGACTTGTATAAGCCTGACACCTGTGTGCCTGTGCTCCACTTACGTCAATTCAAATGTTTGCGCAATACGTCTCGGCTTACTCACTCACCTGCCAACTCGTACAGTAAACAGGAACACTTTCAGACATTTCTCGGCTATACTTATTTTATTTTCTGTCTCTTGGGAGTCTCGAGCCGACCAGCACAGAGCAAATCGAATTTAGATAAATCATTTTACCGTGTGAGGATCGAACGTGGAAATTGGCATATTTTATCTAGGTACTAAGGTAAGGACCTCAATATTTCTCACTATTTCAGCCATGTCAATGAAGCTAATTTAATGGAATCTACTTAACTTTTTAACCGACTTCCAGAAAGGAGAGGGTTAATAGTTCTGCGCGTCTGTCTCTAGAATGCCAATGCGAAAAGGTAATAATGTCCTCCCGACCGAATTTCACCCACGGCGGCGGATCTCCAGAGAGATAAGCCATCTGCGCGGGATATATTATAGTGCACAAGTGTGCGCACACACTTGTGCACTATAATATCTCTCTCACTATAATTCACATGGTGCACTCTCTGTTCCTGTACTATGGCTGAAGTTTGCCGCCGATGAGACGAGGTTCGTGTAGAAGACAGGTCCCGCTTCCTCGCGCACGATGCCGTCCAACATTGCGGCTCGCAAGGGCGCGAGCGCAAGTCGCAAGTCCTCATAACCCGATGGGATGGAAAATCCGACACGACCGGTGAGAGGTCAGGCGCAGGACCGACGGCTTTACGTGCTCATCGAGGCACGGGTGTGAAACACCGCCAACTTCCTAACTCCGGGCTAGTACTGAGAATTTCTTGCCAAAAAAATCCAATACTTGTTATGGCCCGACCCGGGACTCGAACCCGGGACCTCCAGCGCTAACCTAACCTAACCACTAGACCAACGAGGCAGTCAAATGATAAAGGTAGACAATAAACGGACAGATAGACACACTATCTAATTTAGATATAATTTATTAAGCGTTTACCGACAGTTTGAAATTGAGATAATTCTGCTCCGCTATTAGCTCATGGCGAGGGCACTCCGTCTGTTACACTGAAAATATTTCCATTGAGATTAAGAAAAGGGTTGAATAACTCAGCATCGTAAGTAGCGGGGTTTTCAGCGATATCTTATAATTTAAATGCCATCTTAAGAAATCGTGTCAAGTGTTAGCGCAGCCCAGGGTTGCGCAGTTACTAATCACTGGGAACTTGGTCTGAAAGCCTAAGGGTTGGAAATTTTTTATGAAAATATATTATTAGCATGTTAATATTTGATGTTTTCGGTTTCACTCTGGTGGAACTTCGATTAACCTAACTTTGGTATCTTCACTATTATAGATATAGAAAGAGATAACTTTTTGCCCAAAGCGAGACAGAAGACCATAGAGTTAAACTATATTTTATCTGCATGCAGAGGACTGTTTGTCCATAATATCACAGATCGTTAAATATCGAGAAAGGGAAACCATCATTGATCTTTGAGAAAACTCTCAATAGTTCTCAATTTTATTAATGTATAACCAAATCATATTATTATATCGTATTATATCATAATAGAACTAAACCATATATTATGATGCAGCATGTTTATATATTTGGTAAATCGCAATTATCCAAACTGGTTTATTTTGACGACCTCCGTGGCGCAGTGTGTAGCGCAGTTGCTTTTAACGTGCGGAGGTCCCGGGTTCGATCCCCGGCAGGGTTAATTTGGGAATTTATAATTTCTGAATTTTCCCTGGTCTGGTCTGGTGGGAAGCTTCGGCCGTGGCTAGTTACCACCCTACCTCCAAAGACGTGCCGCCAAGCGATTTAACGTTCCGGTACGATGCCGTGTAGAAACCGAAGGGGTATGGGTTTAATATAACTGCCATGCCCCTAACAGGTTAGCCCGCTACCATCTTAGACTGCATCATCACTTACCATCAGGTGAGATCGCAGTAAAGGGCTAGCTTGTAGTGGATTAAAAAAATGGTGGGTTTTATTCCACCCGAATATAAAGTAAAAAATGTGGGTAGTTTTAAAACTCACCACCCACGTATTGATATGTGACGTTTGCCCCGATTCATCGCCCCGATTAAAAAGGAATATCGAACACAGATTAAAATATATAGATTGTGTGTTAGTCCAATATTAATTTTCTGAACACAAACCTTTCCGCCCATTCTTTTCCGTCAAATCAGTCCGATATTTTGCTATACGAGTCATCCTATCGTACGCAGGCATATGCTCGCACTCGTAGATCAAAGTGTTAGAGTTGTGAATACCACTTTTCCGATTTTAATACACCTCATTATCCGTTGAATTATTGAGGATAAATTGACAAAACATTCCCAATTATGCAAATGTAAGCTCGAACATAAACCGATTTCCTAAAATTGCGTTAAAAATTTGAGCTAAAACATTTTAAGAAATGAAAAACGTTTCACGAAAATGCTATTCATAGCGCTTTTCCGAAGGATAATGAAAAATACGGGTGTCCTCTTACAGAAATTCAATTTACAAACAAAATATTTTTAACAAGGTAGGTACTTTATGATTAAGTAATTTGGGAAACAACGTAGGGCACTTTTTCTTAATTTTGATATTTATGACGGTGATAGTAAAATTTGATCAAATTATAGGTCCTATACATATAGTTCTATTAGATTAACCTTATCTAGCTAGCTATCAATATAAATTGTTCTGCTAATTTAAATTTAGTTAAAATTTACGTTTCATAAGTGACACAAGTTGTCCTACGTGAAATAAATAAATCATATTTTCATTTCATAAGTTTTGTACATAACATTTTTAATAGAAAAGTTAGAAAAGAGATTTAAAAAATTAGATAGAGGTATATTACCATTGAAAAAGGTTATAAGATGCAAATCGCCTGCTAAGCCTGAAACGTTTTTTTTCCATAGCGTAACACGACATAATTTATCTATACCACATTATTACTCTATGTTGTGTAATATCCGTGTTATGTATAGTCTGTGGTTACGGTGCGAGTCGGTCGCCGCCAATATTTGAATTTAGATTAGAACGGGGATTATTGAATATTTTTAAAACTGATATTTAATTGATTTATAGAGATATTATTGTTATGCATATCTATTAGAAAGATTATAAAAGTGATATCTTATTGTAAATTCATACGAATTTTATAAATATCGATTAACGAGAGTAACTTGTGAAAAACCTACCAGCTAGTCTTATCTTACTTCTTACTTACTAATACTAATATTATAAATGCGAAAGTTTGGATGTATGGATTGGTGTTTGGATTTGTATAGAGGTATGGATGTATGGATGCATGTTTGTTACTCAATCACGCCCCAACGGCTGAACGGATCTGGATGAAATTTGGCACAGAGATAGATTATAGTCTGGAATAACACATAGGCTACTTTTTATCCCGGAAAATTAAAGAGTTCCCGCGGGAACCACAAAACCTCGATCCACGCGTACGAAGTCGCGGGCGTCAGCTATTCTTATCTTACTTCTTATCTTATCTTACTTCTTACTTCTTCCTATCTTACTATCTTACTTCTTACTTCTTTAGGAAATTGGATCGTAAGCCGTGGACCGCACCGACAACAGAAATGTCGTCATCTCCTACCCTTATCATGCGTCGATGCGGCCGATGCAGCTGACTATTGCTGTGGATGTTACGGCTACGTCACAATTTCAGTAAGCTTGTCTCGTGATAGCACAGAATATGCACTAACTAATAATGCTGTATTAGTGAAGTCTGTTGTCTGGAGTGGTACCTAAGTAGTAGTAAACAGACGCAGTTGGAAATGTTTGCATTTAGACGAAGCTAAAGTATTCCGGTAAAGTTCTGAACACTTAGTCTCCAGATATATGTTGGATAGGCCGCACTCTATATAAAACTGAGTGTTCTGTGACCACTGACCCGTGTGAGCGAACGGTATTCGATCCACATTGAACTAGCATCGCCGTGGTCATTCCATGATTTATTGGTCTCATGTCCAAATAAATCGTCCAATTTAAATTCGAAATTTCGATCATTTGTAACAAATGGTTTAATTACTTTGTGGAGATGTTCTGTTGACTTCGGTCTCCTATTCCCCGGATAGGAGGCCGAATCCAGGGCTGTAATGCACCTACAACGTTGAAGAAAACCTGTATGCCTGATAGCTCTTTGTAGTGCTCTCAAGGGTGTGGGAAATATAGCTGTGGTGAGGGACTATGGCCTAGCTGTGCGTAACTATTGCTTGATTTTCCTGCACGTTTGGCAGAACAAAACAGAGTTTCATAGCGAGGGTGAGCGCCAAACACATTGTGCTGCTGGTTGCATCATACACTCGTAGTTATTATTATAATATCATATAATAGATACTTTAAAAAAAAAATTAATACACTTTTTGTTTATTTTGTATTGCAAAGCCTGCGCTATTTAATCCGTCATGCCAGCTGTTTTTAATATAAATAAGCTGTTATAACTAATTGACAAAATATTATGATTATGGCACAATATGCTCGTAGATCGTGTGGTAGAGACTCAATATATTAATTAGCTACCACCTACATACTGAGACAAACCTTTATAGTAAAGTTACGAAATTCCGCAACAATGGCTCTATTTTGCTCGTAGATACCTGTATATAAATCAGTAGTCAGGTTCAGCGGTAGAGCGGTGATATGCGTCATCGGCAACACCACTGATCCTCAAGGCCGAGAAACTTTTGTTCGATGAAATCGATACTTACAGTTTGTAATTCTGTTCGCTGTAATAGCTTCTTCAACCCGTTGTCTTGTTTGAGGAATATTACAACGAGACAAGGCCGTTTGCCTTTTTATATTTTTTGGACGAGATATTTCGTTCATGATACTTACATTATTATTTATTTAAGAAATAAAAGGCACGTGATACTTGACTAGGTAATAATATGATATTCGCCTAAATTCCCGTCTGACTTTGAATTTGAGTCGGGCTTATATTTTTACGTAGCCATAATATTATAACACCTATTATACCTACCTATCATACTCATTATGGCACTTTTTGCGATTTATCGATTCAGTACCCAGACATAAGTTTAATAACTTGTAAAGTTCACAAATCTGCTGCATTAAGTAAAATTTCGCAATCGCTCTCGTTCATTATTACGATATTTCTGACGATTACGTTATTGCTGATGATAACATTTATAGATTAGACAAATTCAAGTAGCAGCCTTCGGAAAGATGAACGTAACAATAAGCCCATCTACGAGGGTTCGTATCGAAGAGAAATTCCCCGAGGAACATTTTATTGTGGGAGGTTTTATTATATTTGAACAGATTCAATAAATATTTCCTGAAAAATAAACGGAAAATGAATACGGAGTGACCACTTTACTGAAGAAGAAAAATAGTATTGTTGAGTCTATCTAGAAATCACCTCGATTAATAAACAGCGGATTATGATCCGCCGTTTCCGAGTTTTTTATTAAATGTAGCACAGGGGGAGGGCCTCCACCGTAGACGCGGTAATCTTTCACAAGGAACTACACGTATGTACTAATTTTATTGCAGTTTTTGTAATTTATTCATGAATAGAAGTAAGAAATATGTATACTTAAATTATATGAGATAATAAATTATATACTTATACATACATATAAAATAAATGTTATAGATAATAATGATAAATGAAATGCTAAACATAGCAGCTCATTCTCGTCCAACAAGACAAATACCTAGTAGGAGACACATTAAAAAAAATATACTTCAAGCGTTATTACTTTTTTTACTTCTTAGTAGCTGTATGTCAGTAACAAATAAGTAAGTAGATCTAGGTAAAAAAATTAATGAGCTCTGCTTCACGACGTCTGCTATAAAAGTTGTAAAGGAATCGGAAAATGTGCAGTTTACTGATTGCCAAATACATACTAAGTACCTATTACCTATCTACATGGAAAAACACAATTTAAAATATAACTTTTAAGCTTCAACTTCAAAACTTTCTAAAATGTTTACCTTGGCTGGTCGTACTACTCAGGTGTTAGGTTACGTAATTTGTGAAATAATAACTAGCGGCGTGAGTCGTGACATTCGACCCCCGGGCGAACTGTCGCGCACACTGTAGGTTAACCCTCTGTTACAAAGGGCCTGCGAAATATCATTATGGCTCAAATATCACTGGGCAACTGCTGAGTTTCTGGCCGGCTCTTCTGAGTAGAATTCTTTCCGAACCAGTGAAAGAGTTTGACTTCTCATAATATGTGACACAAGTTGTCCTACGTGAAATAAATAAATCATTTATCGTTAGGTTATTTACAAAATTCTAAACATAATAATATAATGCGAAAGTGTGTCTTACCTTTAGATTGATTAAACAAGCTAGAATTAATTAAAAAACACGACTGGCCTGCCAAAAAATATTTTTTCCAAAATGTCGGCGCTTCCAACGAGACCGTCTAGAACAGCTGCTGGTTAATCGCATTTTAATACTATACAAGTATTGAATAAAATCAAAAAAAAAATAAAAACCGACTTCAAAAACCACAAACACTAAAAAGTAAAAAATAATTTAATTTACAATTATGTATACAAGAGTTAATGTAGTTCTATAATAACATTTTTGGAGTCGGTACCAATTAGCCGCATGAACCGTCTACCTACTCTTCATTATTGTTGACGTGACTCCACATTGGCACCGACTCCAAAAAATGTTATTATAGAACTACATTAACTCTTGTATACATAATAAATTAAATTATTTTTTACTTTTTAGTGTTTGTGGTTTTTGAAGTCGGTTTTTTTTTTGAAAATTTTTTATTTCACAATTTTTAGTGGCCCCACTGTTTTAAAATACAGGGTGTAGGTAACCAGAACGCTAGTAAAAACTTAGCGTTATTAAGAATAACGTCGTTTAATCGTTACTCGTCGACTTGTCTAACTTAGACAAGTCAACAAAGTCCTTTCATATGATACCCCACTTGGTATAGTTATCCTACTTTGCAATTTCAAACCCCTGATTTTCCCCACTTTTTTAATTAAACTAAAAATAATTTTAATTTTTTTTGATTTCCATGATATTGGGCCACTATTATATACAACTATTCCAAATTTCATGTCAATAGCTTTAATAGTTACTGAAATAATCGACTGTGACAGACGGACGGAGAAAGTCGCACCTTAAGGGTTCCATTTTTACCATTTTGGTACGGAACCCTAAAAAAAAAAGATATGCTTGTAACGAAGCGTTACATATTTAAGTATTATATATTTATAATGTTATTTTTTTTACTATTTAAAGTCATATTTTATCTAAGTAATGTTATTTACATATTAACTTATTTATTTAATACTAATTTCCGAACGCGACTTTGCTAGCGTCGGATATTAGCAATGGACGGAACCGCGGCCTGAAGTTGCATTATTAATTATTATGCACTTTCAGTCAGGCCCGGCGCGTTCCTAGCGTCGGGCGTGATTCTTTTTGTCGCGTCTCAGCGCACTAGTTGAGACGCGACGCCATTTAAAATGCGTTTTCCAAAATTTAAAATATATCAAATGTAAATTGATTTGATTGATTGATTTGATTTGATTTGATTTGAAATTCCGTGCAACATTTCTCCCGCATTAGGGTAAGTTTTTGAATGGTACCTAAAACACGTAAATCGTAGTCATTGTCATTTTCATTGCTCGTAGTTTTATTCTTATTTTTGTCAATTCATTTTATTAATTAGTAAATTCATTATTCAAATTGTCCCTTGCAATCTTTATTTTAGTTTTTCGTAAATAGTTTTATCAAAATTCGTTAGTAACTTTCCATTGGATTGCATCATCTCTTTATTTTCCAAAACATCCTCGTTTTTGTTTCGTTTGTAAATTTTATCTTTGCTATTCCTATTTTTGGGCCTTCAGCCGAGTAATAGTTATTATATCCATTGTAAACTCCGTTCTGGATCCACCACACCGACAATTCTATCACGCCAAAGTACCTCCTGTGGTCTACACAGGCCAGGGCCGGATCCAGATCGGAATTCGATATACCAGACGATAACTAGTTTGGTTATCAATTCCAGGAGCAAGTTGGCACTTCAACATCGACGTGGCATAACATCCAGCCACGTCACACCAGCACCGTTCGGGATCCCAACGTTGACCATCTGCTGCGCTCCTCATCCCTGGGCCGCCTACTACCATCGCGGCCATTCACCCAGGACAGTATCTAACTACCACCGAGGTCAAAGCAGATATCTGAGTAACCCACGACCCACTACAAATTTGTGTGCCTATTCGCTGAGCAAAGCCGCGGTACTCTGTGCCACCATTTTAGAGTTCCGTAATAAACGTTCTTACCATTTACTACATTTTGCATTTTAATTTAATTCCATCTTTTTTTTCTAAATTTTATTATTATTAATTCCACCCCGGCACACACATGCTTTGCATGGTTAAAACATACCTACTGTTTACAAAAGTATCACACTGATCGCGAGCAATTTACTCTTATCCATTGAGGAGTTCCGTTCTTCGCGTTTCCGCATGTACAAACAGCGCTAACCTCCTGGCGTTTCAGTTTTATTAGACGTGCTTTCAGTGCTTTCAGTTCGCCATCGATGGGTTTGGTACGTCAATACGTCGAACATGTATTCAGTAGTCTAGGTACTTATTGAAAAACAACTTGCTAGTGCCTCCTTTACCTATCTTGCGCCTCTTACGGATCGTTTTGTTGTATGCGCTCACCTTAGATACTAGTTGATGCCCGCGACTACGTCTGCCTGCATTTAGGTTTTGAAAAATTCAATCTTTGATTTTTCGGGACAAAAAGTAGCCTTATTTGTCCGTCATCCTTCCCCCATAAGCAAAATATCTCTGTAAGTATGAAATTTCGTCAAACAGTTTGAAAAGAATGGCTGTGCAAGCGGAGCGGACAGACAGACGGAAGCACTTTGTTAGCCTGGCAATGAATCTCACAAGCTGATTGTTTTTTTTCGGATTGTTCGATAAACCAAACTAACAGTCTTGAAACAAAGTCTAAAATGGAACAGACGATGTTCAAGACTTTCGAAAAGCTTTAACCATGGTTCGTTATGTATTCGCAGCATTGCATGTCGCTCGTGGTAACAGGATAGCTATCTTATCGCGTCGCGTCTATCAGTATCGCGCCGTGGGCTGTACCTTCTAACTACTTACTCTCTGTGTTCACGTCACGCGAGTGAGTCGACAGAACAAAAAGTGGATCCCTCGCCCGAAAGCGTCGAAGCCTTTTAAGAGCAATATATAGGTACCGCGGACGAAGCTAAGCTATAATTTAATTTATCTTTTGAGCTTGATGCGAAAAGGTCCTACAGTATATTATTTGGCTCGTTTGGTGTTAGCCTCGTTAAAATAAGGTGCTGTTAGCTTTGTAAGATACTCTCGCTACTTTTCTTTTTATAATCAGTTTAGGTACACTTATTGACGTCCGAAACTTATGAAACTATATATTTTTCCAATAAATAAACGCTTAGCGGCTAGCTTAGCTTCATCCACAGTGGAATATACGCTTAAAGCTCCATGACAGCTTTTATATCATAACTTTTGTTAAGTACGTGTTCAGTGACATGATATCGTCAGCGAGGAACGCGTCACTCGACCCCCTGCAAAAAAAGCTCTGCGGGTTGAGGGCGCACCACAAAAGAGCCCGCCGATATCATAAAACTCATCATTCAAACATCACGATTGTTCCATAACAAAAACGACTTTCACCTCACTTAACCTATAGCCCTTTGAATATTTTTTATGTGTATTTCTGTAGGTAGGTAAATTTAAATGTGTATTGTTCAAAGAGTCGATAGACGTTGAGGGAAAGGCGACCTCGCCCCAAAAAGCGCATCACCATAGGTCACATCAAGCGAGTCGCAGATCCAGTTTCCAGACGACGCAAGACCCCGGCGTGTGTGAAAGCACATGAGCCCAATGTCTCAAGCCTTGATTGATAACGACGATGAAATGTATTTGAATAAAAATGTTTTTGTATCCAATGTGTATTAAGGAAGCCCTCTAAATGATTAAAATTACGTGCTTACCAAATAATAGTTACAGTTTTGGATAGAAGCAGGCCGCGAGGTTTTAGGGATGCACCCATATTATGACACACTTGAAGGACAGGTTTGTTTTACTAAATGGGAGTAATGAAAATCGGCAAAAACATGTTTGTAGCTTCCACAATGCACCGCCGCGCGTCCTTCGCTACGAAAGCAATATCCCTGTGGCTAACGGATACCCTCTCTACACACCCTCTACGCACGTAGCAACCAGGTTATTGTGCGTAGAGAGCGACGGGCATTTCCTGCATTATTTATTGTAGTATGCTGCAAATTGCATCTTATCAGATACCAGGAAACTGTATCTGCACGAAAGAAATCCAGGAAACTGTAACTGCACGAAAGAAATCCAGGAAGCAAAGAATAGAAATAGGTTGGATTAAAATCACTGGTATAGGTACTATTTGACCCATTCAACTATAATATTATCTATCGGATAAACCTATATCTGGCGTAAGCTGCTGACTTGAGAAATGTGAAATGTGAAATTTGAAATGTGAAAGGCAAATATGACTAGCATAAGTTTGAAGAAAGTTTATAACAGCGCCTCGTAATTAAAATTCGGGTGTAACTTATGTGGTGAACTTTCGATCAGCAATTCACCTCACGCCCGATGCGAGTGGAGAACTTCACGCAGTTACGGCTCTCGGCGGTTGTTAGAGCATCCGCTCCTGAATAATTAACAACTAAAGTTCAACATTGTTTCGGTACACAATAGCATTCGTGTACAAGCACAAGTTTAAACGAAGTTGTGTAACGGTGTTGTACGCGCAGTGCGCATTACAAACTCTACGTTTGTTTAGTTTGCCAAATGGAAACCTACACTTCAATCTGAACTGTTCGACATGGACATCATAAACTTATGTAGTTAATTGATATTCCTCTCAAGCTTGCTTGTGTTATGAGTTTAGCTATATATTTACGCTGTACGATAATAGTAATATATCTAGTGCTTGCTGCGGACGTGTGGGCTGTGAATCTGAAATCGGAACCTACAAACGTTTTTTGTTTCTTCGCGAGTCTAATATTTAATTGAAAATAACATATCCTTACGAAATGATACCAATATAGCATGAAAGGGTACTTGAGAGGGTATAAACACCCTCAAGCGATCGTTCTTTGCGCGCTGGCAACCCTTTGAATTGAGAGGTGAATGAGCCAGTTTCCAGCCACGTGACTCATCGTCTTACAATAGGTCAATTCATCTAAGCTTGTCTAGTAACTATATTGATAGAGTAAAGATACTAACCTTTTGAAGCTCGGTACCTGCCTAGGATATTAAGTATTGGCCAAATCGTCAGGAAAATATGAACTGCTTTTTACCTTTACATACAAATATTATATACGTACTTACTCATAAATAATTATTAAATACTTTTCCTCGCCATAGAATATCATTATATTTATTATAGAATTAAAGAAGTAGAGCAAAGTAGTTGAATGTAGGTATAGCAGTCCTCAAAGAAATGTTATTTGGCAGCTTAATTTGAATACATGATAATATTCAGGTCCATTTGCATACGTCACTCAGTTCTATATCACGAAGCCATAAAAGGGTTAATTTCCACTCGGGACTGCCGTATAAAACGTCGAATAATTTTATAAGCTCCGAAGCGACGCCAGCACGCATGCAGGCACCATGAATATGGAAATGGAACTCCAATTTCTCCATAAGAACCTTTTTTTATATAACAGCGTGGCCGCCGAAACAACAGACGGTTATTTGGGTTATTGTGTATGAAAACAGTTACAAAACAGATTGCCTAAAAAATAGCAAACATCAGAGAACTCACCTTCGAAATTGCTCCAATGTTCACTCACTTAAAAAACTGAATATAATGTGAATGTAAAGATTCACATAGCACACGTCGCGTTGCGTTCGTGCGACAACTCGCGCCGCGCTCACAGCAGCCCCGCCGGGAGCCCGCCACCGTGCGACTGCCGACTGGCGGCACCGCGGCGTGTTTACGATACTCGCGCATGCGTGCATTTACCCTACACGCGAATATACTATAACGACAATATTATATTGGCCTGAATTGTTTTAAAATCGGCTTTACATGGTCGGCTTAGAGTCGATAATTTAAACTTAATATTATAAATGCGAAAGTTTGGATGGATGGATGTTTGTTACTCAATTATGCCAAAACGCCTGAACTCATCTGGCTGAAATTTGGCACAGAGATAGATTTTAGTCTGGAATAGCACATAGGCTACATTTTATCCCGGAAAATTAAAGAGTTCCCAAGGTAACCAAAATTCCTCAATCAATGCGGACGAAATCGCATGCATTAACTATTTTATATAAACATATTATTGGAAAGAGCTGTGGATGTGGTAGGTATTGACTGGATAAAGCCAATTCAATGTATTTTGATATTTCGTTTGAAATCTTCCATTGTAACAGACACCAAATAGATAGATACAGCTACGAGTAGGTACATAATGATTAGGGAGGGACTGAGATTAATGAAGGTTCTCAGTTCTACCTTTGTTTCGGAATGCTTTCGGCTCGGTGCCCGTCCACGCTCTACGTGTTTCTGAAAGGCCCCGGTCCATGAATGGAACTGTTATATTTTGAGTAAATGTTATTATGTATTCGAGTAAGTAGGCAACTAATTTTACGCATAGGAGGGTGGTATAATTAATAGATCCCTACGTTTTTAAAGATCTAGCTTTATTTTATCACTAGCGAATGCCCGCGACTTCGTCTGCGTGGTTTGAGGTTTTTGGTTCCCGCAGGAACTCTTTAATTTTCCGGGATAGAAAGTAGCCTATGTACTATTCCAAACTATAATCTATCTCTGGGCCAAATTTCAGCCAGATCCGTTTAGCTGTTGGCGCGTGATTGAGTAACAAACATCCTGGATACATCCATCCATACGTACATCCATACATACATCCAAACTTTCGCATTTATATTATTAGTAAAGTAACATATTTAGGTGTAACGCCTAGTTAGATGCCCGATTGAATTCGCAGTATTGAGCGCGCTATTGTCTTAACGTGTGGGAGGTCCCGGGTTCGGTCTCCGGCAGGGTCAATTTGGGGATTTATAATTTTTGAATTTTCCCTGGTCTGGCCTGGTGGGAGGCTTCGGCCGTGGCTAGTTACCACACTACCGATAAAGACGTACCGCCAAGCGATTAAGCGTTCCGGTACGATGCCGTGTAGAAACCGATTAGAGCTATGAGTTTAATTAATATAACTGCCATGCCACTCAGATTAGCCCGCTACCATCTTAGACTGCATCATCACTTGCCATCACGTGAGATTGCAGTCAAGGGCTATAATATCAGCCCTTGACTGCGTGTAACAAATACCTACCAACGATACCCACTGAAGATGCAGTGTGAAGTGGCAGTTTGTATGAATCCTATACCTAAGTAGGTACATAGGTTTGTACGCGGCATCGTACCGGAACGCTAAGTCGCTTGACAGCACGGTTTTGCTGCTAAGGTGGTAATGCCAACACCCATCCTAATTACACCGAACCTAGCTCGCCGGTGCCCCGTGCCCCGCCGCGCCGGTAATGACGCCAACTGTTCTGACCGAACAAAACATCTGGGCAAAACGTCGTCATGCTAGTGTGCTGTGTGTGCGGTTCCGTATAAGTAGATATCTAAAAGTGAGTTACGCAGGCTTTTTGTAGTTATTACCTACTGTGTTTGCTTCCGCTTATTGCGAACTAGCTGATGCCCGCGACTTCGTCCGCGTGAAAGTGTTTTTATTCACGGGAACTCCCTAATTTTTCGGGCTAAAAGTAGTCTATGTCACTCTCCACGTCCTCGACTATGCCCATGCAAATATCACGTCAATCCGTTGCTCTGTTGCGGCGTGACTAAAGGACTGAGTTTCTTGTTGGCTCTTCTCAGTAGAACATATCTTTCCGAACCGGTGGTAGAGTCTTGACGTATCATAAGTGTCACAAGTTGTCCTACATGAAATAAATAAATCATATAACATGATAAACCAACATACAAACACACTCAATTCGCATTTATAATAATTCATGTTATTTATTATAGTATGGTTGAATAGCAACCGCGCGTGCAGCCTGTGGTCAGTGCTGCAGTCTGCAGAGTCGATGCTTCCGTTCCTGTAAGTTTTTACAATAGGTAACGTATAATAATACTTGAATATTAAACAAGACGTGCACTATTATAGGTAGGTAACTACATAATCGATCAACTAGGTAGGTTTTTGAGTAATAATTAAGTAGGTATAATTATTACTCAAAAATTTGACACAGATCGCAATGGATGGATGTAGTTTCTGAAGCGATTCTCATATAAGCGTGCTCAGCCTCTTGTCATTACAATAACCGGTAATCTTCTCCCCATTGCGCTGGCGAGCGCTGTTGGCTTAGCATAGGAGTTGTCGTCAGACTAAAAAGGAGTTGTCCTTAACGTCGTCAAGATTTAAGGTAGGTACATGACGTAAACTGCCTCGTTGGTCTAGCGGTTAGCAGTGCCAGCCCGGAGTTGGAAGTTGGCGGCGTTTCAACCCCGTGCCTCGGAGAGTACGTTAAGCCGTCGGTCCCGGTTATTATCACTAACATGATAATAGTCGTTAAAGCCCGCTAACCTGCATTGGAGCAGCGTGGTGGGTCTAAGCTCTAATTCCCTCTTTCGTACGAGAGTGGAGGACTGTGCCCAGCAGTGGGACGTTAATAGGCTGTAGTGGTGGTGGTGTTGGGGACGTAAAGCTGTCAATTTGAAAAAAATATGCAGATTCTTTGTTCCATGGTAGTACGGTGGTTTTGTTTTATCCTTTGCGTCGTAGTCCCTCATTGGACGGTGCTAACCTTTATTCCAATGATCCCACAATGGAAGGATTTTCTCGAGTTAATTGCGGGAGGTTGTCGGCCCTGGGCGCAAACGTACAAGCACTCGTAGCTAGATCGTCGATATAGTTATAGTAGGTACCTAGATTATTTGTTTTCGATAATGAGGAGTTAGATTCTCATTTGCCAAATCCCAGCTCTGGCGCCGATACCCGGCACGCGTCGTTATACTTACAACTCGCACGCCAACCTATATTGTTAGTGTGTCAGAAACCGTCCCGCAAGTCCCAACAATTATTATAATAGTACAAAGTGTAAACCCCATCGATTGAACAATTCGTTCGTTCGTCGTCGAACACCGATACGATTTTTATATTCATAGTTTTACTAAACATAGGTATAAATAGGGCATAAATAAAAGACATAATTTCCTTTTCCACTTCATACTCACTGTATGTCTTTAATTGTTTATATTTTTTTGTATTTTTCCATTATTTTTATTTTAAAACTTCTCTTTAAATCAAACTTTATATTAATATTAAATATATAATATATCTCGAGTGTATTTACATGCTATGTACAGACATCATTATGTACAATCGGTTTACGTATGTATGTACATCAACGGTATAATATAATAGCTAACAACGAACTAAACTAGCTAAAACAATCAGTACATACATATACAAAACACTAGTGTAAACTGTAAACTGCAAACTGTAAACTGGTGGCAACAAAAATGACCAACCCTTCCAAATTCAATATTTCTATTTCATAATTTCTGAGTGGGAAAGTAGTCCTTGCGATGTTGATAGGAAAACGTTTTATAAATACACTACCTACTTTCATACTGATGAAATGCTCATTAGCAATCCCCATGTAATGCATGTATCATCGAAAGTACTAGAATGCGCCAAATGATATGTTATATAGAGCAGTCACAATACAGTTTGCAGATATTGCATGGCGACAAAGTCACCTGTCAAATGCCAATATTTTTATCCATAATATAATTATTTTATATGTACTTTCGATAGGCGAAGATTGCTATGGCTTTTTTAAGTTCCAGATATCATAACTTTGTCTATAAAATAGTAAGTATATTATAATAACACAAAATGTTAGTGCGGTGCGTCATTTTTTCGCCACTCAGTGCACAATACTTATCACGTAACTTCGTACAGTATCTTAAGTTGCACTCGTTAGGTTAACTTTTTTAATGTTTTTATTCTTTTTTCTTTAGCATTACAATATTAACTATCGAATATAAAGGCGAGTTTACACATTAGTCACAATTTTTCGTCTTAATAATATTATAAAGAGCAATATTGTTATATAATAAGACTAGATAAAAGGCATATTATGTAACATCTCACTATAACTGCTTGTTACGGCTTCAAACTTCTAAGTTAGTTGGACTATTATAAATTACGGAGTACGAAGTAAAGGGTGCTTGCTACAATGTTTACCTTATCAATAGGATCTAGAGTACTTCATACTGACCGTAACATATGAAATATTTACAATACAGGCACTATATTCATATATTGTATATATTCTGGCGTCATGACGTCAATGGCTACTCGCCTTTTCTTTATCATTAAATTACAAAATACATAAGCGAATGACTATCATTTCATACTACTGGAATAGCGAAAATGTATTACATTTTCATATAGTTTTACAATAATTTATTTATTTTAATCCATATCGATACTACTACACCTATCATTATTATTATTATATCAGATTAAATTAGCCATGGCAGTGTAACCGTTATTATTGCATTTGCATATAATTTTTGCATACTACAAACTACGTTATAATACACTTCTAAGGTAAGACATCCATTTGTGATACATAGTTTTTTGAGCAAACGAGCAACGACGAAAACTCTGTGTCGAAGGTTATGTACGCTCACTTCATAAGAAATAGATTTGACCGTAAATAATGTACAATCATGAATCATTAGTTAGGTACATTACTCAATAGAAAATGAAGTCCTCTTTCAAATACAAAACAAAATACTAAATACAGTTATATTAAATAAATAATTATATTATACAAAATAAACTGTAAAAAAACTTGATATTTTATATTTAAAAAAAATAATTAAAATAACCCTAGGTCCTGAGTTGTCTATGAAACTAAAGTATTACCCAATTCAGATGCTAGTAGGATAATAAAGATACATATTTCACCTCTTCTCCTCTTGATGATTACAGTCACTACTCACTCAAGAGGAAAGGATAGAATGCCAAGTGTCATCCCAATAAAATCTGAATATTATGATACCTACTATACTCATACTATTCCATCAAAAACTCTCAAGTCCATTTGATCGTCGTAGCAAATAAAGACCTTATCTATTAGAATTTAAGTCATAATATGCAGCGGTGTGCACGGGGCCCGCTATACATATATAGAAACGAACACTGAACACATTTTTTCCACCTCTTCGACCGGCACCAACGCCCGTTGTCACCAACAAGGCCCAAATTTTAGAGAGCACCGCATCCCATCGTGAAATTTCTTGTGTGTGAAAACTATCACTTAAGGGCAAATGTGGTGCAGCATTGTTGGTGAAAATGTGCTGTGTATTAGAAATTTTTCATTAGCTGACAAAAATGATAACAAAACACAGAAACGTGTACATAACCAACTTGTTTATAATGCATAATACATAATTATGTATCATTATTATAAATAGTAAATATAATCATTATTACGGACCTACTAAAATTAGTAATAATTGTTAATCTACTAACGCTGAACGAAGCAGTCTTTAGGACTAAATGCAATATCTTACGTTCTTTTTTTAATTTTTTTCTTTAATTGGTTCAGTTTTTAGCGTTTTTGTTCTACTGTGCAATGATGATTGAGGAATTTGACAAGGATTTTGTTTTTAAACTTGAAATCCTAATATTATAAATGCCAAAGAATGTGTGTCTGTCTGTCTGTCTACTACACTTTCACGGCTCATCTGTTTAGCCAATTTTGATGAAATTTGGTACAGTGATAGGTTGCATCCTGGGGAAGGACATAGACCTTTATATCCCGGAAAATTAAAGAGTTCCCGCGGGAATAAGAAAAACCATTCATCAAGTTAAACTTGGAAAACATGGGAATCAAATTATCATAGATGGTTCGTGTGTAATACTGCCATAGCTCTTTCCTGCATTTCCGTGTTCTACTGCAACTAATAATGTACAACTTTATGTGTGTTCAATTATTTTCAGACATCAGTCAAGTCTTAGACTAAAGGAAAAAGATGGACAGAGAACGCTTCAGGAGAAGCAACACTTAGAAAAAAGTAGATTGTCCAGTTTTTATACTAAGTAGTTGATAATAAAATAAGAATGAGATAAATATGGATTTACATTATAGCGATGATGAACCATACCCTATTTACAACTCCTTTGTATGAAATATAAAATTCTAAAACTGCACTGGTGTTATCATATAGATTTTGTCAAATTTACAATCCTAAATTTCTCGTTTCAGAAGGTTAAACTGTGCAGCAGAGCTTGAGATGTGAATTACTGTTTATAAAAAGCTAAGTCTCCTGCGCACATTGGCCCAACGCCCTCGGCCAGTGCCGGCCAACGTGGTAGAGCTAGTCGCGAATAGCATCGAGATCATGGTCGCACAAAACCAACACCAGAGGGCCAAGTGGATGCCCTGTAAAGGTACGCCGAGCGTGCAGGCCAACGTACACAAGGGGCTTAATGCACCAGGCCTACTTTTCCTAATATTCTTAATGTTACTTGTACAGAACTTTTTAATAATAACTTACATCAAAAGGAACTTGATCAATTATGATTTCAAGACAGTCCAAAGTTTAAAAAAGCCGATATTAACGATTTTCAGTAAGATGTTCTCATTTGAATAATGGTCTTTGTTTTGTCATTACTTCTTGATTATTTCATAAGTCTTTGATTTTATTCATAATTTTTTCTATGGGTTTAATAATGACTTTCATTAAAGTCACTGAAGTCATACCAACAGTGCACTACAAATGGACCAAGTTATTATAAAAATATACAAAACCAATAGCCCATCTATGTCAGAGATTTTTCAGTACTACCCTAGTTTAATTCAAATTTCTCATATAGTGCGCTTGGTTCCTATCACAGTGTACCGCCAGTATGTGTTCACACTACCACTTTACAAGTCAACACTTAGTTTAATATTTTTATATTTTATATTAATATAGTAAGGTAGAACCATTTTACTCAATATAGGTTATAGTCAAAAGCCTTATGTATATAGGCATACACAATCTCACTAATAAAATATCAATGCGGTATAATTACACCAATAAAGGCAGGTTTAGACGGGGACAGTGACTGGCGACAGCATTGCTAGCGCGGCACTTACTCCGTGTAATTGTTTCGCGCCAGTCCAGCGCTGTCTACTCCATGCCAGTACTGGCACGCCAGTTACGCAGTCGCCGGTCACCACCGTATATGAAGCTGCCATGACTACAGTCTGTTACATGCTTTTGTCATACTGAGTTTTCACAACATAGCTCAATCAGTATTTCTTATTGCACTTCCAAATTATGGTACGAAAGCTGGTGAGCGGCCACAATAGTACACTTGTAAGTTTTACTCTCATAAGCCTCTTACATGAGTAACTTAACAAATATCAAATCCACATTGTTTGCAAACATTAGTTATGCAAGTTACTTACACTAAGCTTCTTATGTAAAAAATTATACCCGCTTGCTCAATTCACCCCGAAATTCTTTGTTTTGCATCTATTCTCAACGGAAATCACATCTAAAAATTCCTTCTATCCCATAAATTATCTGAGTAACTGTCAAGTTGCTACTAAGGAAGTTTTCTAAAACAAATTTTACTCAAACTTGAGTCTCCAATCTCCTGTAGCATCATCAAAGGTTTGTTGCTCTGTTGTCTCTACAGGATCTAGAGTCAATGCATCTAAGGAGACTGTTATCAGTTATATTGATATAAACTCAGTACAACCTGTTTCACATCACAAAATATAGGGCCTTCCCTCTATTCAAAATCCTTGAATGTCTGGCAAAACTCAAAACTGTACTTATTGTACAATGTGATTTTCTAACTTGGCTGTTTTTGATAGGTTTAACCCCAAATTCCTCTTACCCTGAGGTCTTACATAAACATATTGTGTGCAATAAAGCACCATACTGCGGCACTTCCCAAATTGACAAAACAAATAGTATTCACCATCGGGATAAGAGGGATTCAGAGGCTCTTATGTTACTCTTCAAGTTAACACCAAGTATCCCTAAATCTGTAATTAAGTATGGACGGAAACATACCAGAAAACGTCGTTCGACATCTCCATACAGTTTTGGCAGATTTAAATTTAGCTGATGTTAACTTGAAAAGTAACACTTAAGGCTAAAACAAGTTCACGTCTAGATCGGCGATAGCCTTAGCAATTTCTCAAACATGTGCAAAATACCAGAAAGAATATCGCCCACTATGTGGTAAATTACCAGTAAAAATGGTAACTATATATAGTATGTGCAACAATGCAAGTGGAATCATATTACAATAAGTACAATGGGCAAAAATTCTGTATGGAATTTTGCACACGCATGGAGGAGGCACCACACCCTCCACACTCGCCACTGGTTACAATCCTGAACTATAACTTCTAAGGCCAGAAACACATTTGCAATACATCACTCAACCAAAACCAGATGCATAAAATTTCTATTACCAGCGACACTGCAAAATCCTTCTCAATGTGGCTTTGGATGTTTGTTGTTCTGTGTTTCTGAATGGTTGCCAAACTACTTGGATGGCACTATCAGGTGCACTACATTAGAATCTCCTCCGTTTTAGAAGTTGGTTGTAAATCGTCAGTGAGCATAATGTAATGCCCCCAACAGAAGATTGCAAGTTTTGCCATAATATAACTTAAGCCCATATCAATAAACCTACATCAGCTAAGAACAGGTTCTCAAGTATTGGTTAATCTATTTATTTATTTATTTTATTTTATTTTATTTATTTGTTTACATCAGGCAACTAGGCCCATAGAAATATATACATAATATAACATATAACATATAACAATTATGTTATGCTTACTGTCTTTACCACAGATTGACAGATACTTGAGACCCTTGTATTATAAGAGATAGCTGCACTTTTGGTAACTATCACCAGAAAGGCTGATTCAGTATTAGGTGGGTGTAGAGTTCTCCACTGATGACGATAGTGAAGGTCTGCCCACATACGGACCTTTCACTAGATATGGCCGCTCAAAGACGGTTTATGGTTACCAAAAATGAATCATAACTAGAAAGGCTGATTCTTGTACAGTTTTAAAGTATGCGCAGTACCTATGTAAACAGTATAAAAACTGACGCTATTCATCGGACCTTTCACTAGATAATATCACCTCTCAAAGACATTATAAACTTACAAACTATAAATAATAATTAGCAAGTATTATGTCATCACGTTGATTGCTATTAAAAATTATGAAGGTGTAAGAATCTATCTAGAAGAAGCTATCTCTTAGTCTATTGGTGGTGCTGTTGTTAGTTGGTATTGATTTGTTAATATGGCCTTTATAAGCACAATGACTTTGCAAGATTGAACCAATGAGAAGTGAGTTTCAGGTCACACAAAATACTATTATTTACACATTCATGGTGTCAAGTCGAGTGGTGTATTACAATGGTGTCCATCCCATTGTCGAGTCTCCACAACACTGTAGCACTGCACACACTGCACTGTCACTGCACTGTCACTGTCACTGGGAGCGGGGGCGGCGCGCGTATCATCGCGGCTGCGCGAACTGGCGGCGCTTCTTGCGGCCGCTGTCGGCGCGGAACCGCTGCGGCGGCGACGCGGTGTAGCGCCGCTGCTTAGACGCGAACGAGCGCGGCGCGCGACCCTTGTCGCCGCCCGCCGGGTTGTTGTTGTTGCTGTGCGGGTTGCCGCCGTAGCGCTGCTGCATCACACCTGCAATCACAAACAGCTGATGAAATATACATCTATGCGGTAAAGTATAGCACTAGACAATTTAGATTTTAGATAAATAAGCAAAAAATTAAATTTTTGTAATTTCATCATCACATAAAAATTTTACAAAAGTATAAGCTGTAGAGGTGAGTTTCCAGCAAGAGTTGATTTATTATGCTTTCGATCCAAGATCACCCCCAGAAACATGGTAATATATCAATTATTAACTGTTAAAATTTAAATAACTTAAGAAACATGTAGTCATGGTATAGGGCAGTGTGAATTCAAAAACATTTACTTTTTTGCATTTAATAGCAAATTGTTTACAGCAAGCCAAGGCTTTTCAATACTTTTCAATTGTTTTACATAGTACTTAGTCCCGCGACTTCGTCCGCGTGGAATAAGTTTTATCAATTCTGGAACTCTTTAACTTTCACTGGAATTCTTAAACTTTCCGAGATAAAAAGTAGATCTTGATTTTTGCATGGGTATAGACTTGACTATACCCATGCAAAAATCCGATCCGTTGCTCCATTGCGGCGCGATCGAAGGAGAAACCAACAAACAAACACACTTTCGCATTTATAATATTAGTATGATTGAATGTGCAACAGACAATTTATGAGATAGCCACACTTTTGGTAACTATTGCCAGGAAGGCTGATTCAGTATTAGGTGGATGTGGGGCTCTCCGCTGATGACGATAGTGAAGGTGTGCTCGCATGCTGATGGGCCTTTCACTAGATATGGCCGCCCAAAGGCGTGTTATGGTCACCAAAAATGAACCAACTAGGAAGGCTGATTCTTGTACAGTATTAAAGTATGCGCAGTACCTATGTAAACAGCATAAAAACTGACGCTATTCCTCGGGCTGTTCACTAGATATCTCCTCACAAAGACGTGATAAACTTACAAACTTTAAATAATAATTATTTGCAATTATTAGATCGTATATATAATATGGAGATAGTTACCAAATGTGCAGCTATCTCTCATAATACAATGTATGTATGTATGCACGGGTGGTACTGGCGTCGCTCACCGGAGGGTATGTTGTTGAAGTCGGAGTTGCTGGTGATGTGGTGTATGATGAGGCTCTGGTGCGCGGACACGCGGCGCGGCGTCGGCGACGAGCACTGCAGCGCCGACAGCGGCGGCGGCGAGGTGCGCGCGCCCCCGCCGCCGCCGCCGCCGTCCGCCCACTCGGGCTCGCTGTCCGAGGGCGAGGGCGAGGGGGAGGGCGAGAGGGAGAGGGACGGGGAGGGGTCCGGCGAGCGCCGGTGCGGGAAGAAGAACGGCTCGAACGTGTCGCGCACCCAGCGCCGGTACTGCAGCACGTGGTCGGTGACGCGCACCACGCGCCCCAGCACGCTGTGCCGCGCCAGCAGCGCGTTGTGCGGCGCCACCGCCTGCTGCAGGATTATGTAGCCGTAGTCGAACGCCTGCCACACACGCAACACACACAGACGTTAACCAAAGGATACAGAAAACGGACAAGCAGTTAAACACAAAGTACAAGGTTCGATATAGGCGCATCTGCGCCTGCTGCTGTCTAGCCTGTTATAAATAACAATAATAAAACACTCTGAGCAACCGAATCATATTAAATTTGGATTGAATGAACTTGCAAACTTGGAACATTTTTACTTCTTACTAAACAACGCAAGTCAAGCTGCACCTGAGCTGGTAGGGCTTAGGTTAGGTTAGGTTAGGTGGGGTTTAAAATGTAGTCCGCACCGAGGACCAGATAAATGCCACCAAGAATTAAATATGCACTCGGAGGAGGCGAGGAACATCTTCGCCAATGCCGGGAGGCCAGTTGTAGAGCTGAGCTGGGCGATCACAATAGATCGACATCGGCCAACGTGACAGGGTCTGCAAAAGCCCTATACAGCCGCCATTTCTAAGGAGAAGCTTCACCTAGAGTAAGAATGAGGGAACTCCTCTAAAAAGTAGCTGTAGTATGCCACTCTCCAGGTCCTCACCTATACCCGTGCAAAACATCTCATCGATCCGTCGCGGTGTGATTGAAGGAAAAATAAACACTGTCGCATTTATAACATTAGGTATGATCAGTATGTGGAGGTGGACCGCACCTGCTTGACCTGTATGGCGCCGTAGCTGGAGCGGCCGATGTCGTTGCCGGCCGTCAGCGGGTCCTCTATGCACAGCAGCGACGGACGGTGGCCGTCGTTCATCTCCTGCCGCAGTACATTACAACATTAATACATTCCCCGCGTCCTCAAGGGACAAGGTATTAATTTTATACCTCTAATTATTTATAAGCTTCATCAAATTTTGACCATTTATAAGAACAGATTCGGATAAGGTCAAAGGAAGCGCGGGCGGAAAAACAAACTTGGCGGCGTACTATACTTGACGATGTGAAAAAGATCGCCCTCGCGTGGGGCGAATTGAAGCATAAGGCGTCCGATAGATCGGCTTAGAGATGAGTAGGGTCTGCCCTCTGCCCCGAGGGGGGGACGCGGGACCTAACGATGATGATGATAATAACAGATAAGGTTAATTATTACCATACTAGCTGATGCCCACGGCTTCATCCGCGTGGAATAAGTTTTTTTGGATTTCCGCGGGAACTCCTCAATATTCCGGGATAAAAAGTAGCCAATCTCACTCTCCAGGTCCTCAACTATACCCATGCCAAAAATCACGTCGATCCGTTGCTCCATTGCAGCGCACTTTCGCATTTATAATAATATTAGTGTGAAGTATGATTACACATTTCGGTAATCGGTCGGAATCAGTTCCAGGAAAGCTTCGCGATCGCTAACAGCAGAGCAGAGCAGAGCAGAGCAGAGCAGAGCAGAGCACAGTACCTTCTGCAGGTCGTCCTTGGAGACGTAGCAGCCGCCGTTGCGCACGCGGATCGCCGTCTTGACGTAGTTGAACTTGCGGCCGTACAGCTCGAAGAACTCGACGAGCAGCACGCCCAGGTTGTGCGGCTGGCGCAGGCGCTCGGGGCGCGGGTGCAGCTGCAGGAAGCTGATGCACATCAGGATCAGCGAGTACGACGAGATGCCGCCCGTGAACACCTCGTTCAGGTCGCGCTGCAGCAGGAACTGCTTCAGCACCATCACCAGCCGCCCGAGCACAGAGCAGAGCCAGTACAGTAACAGTATACCTTCTGCAGGTCGTCCTTGGAGACGTAGCAGCCGCCGTTGCGCACGCGGATCGCCGTCTTGACGTAGTTGAACTTGCGGCCGTACAGCTCGAAGAACTCGACGAGCAGCACGCCCAGGTTGTGCGGCTGGCGCAGGCGCTCGGGGCGCGGGTGCAGCTGCAGGAAGCTGATGCACATCAGGATCAGCGAGTACGACGAGATGCCGCCCGTGAACACCTCGTTCAGGTCGCGCTGCAGCAGGAACTGCTTCAGCACCATCACCAGCCGCCCGAGCACAGAGCAGAGCCAGTACAGTAACAGTATACCTTCTGCAGGTCATCCTTGGAGACGTAGCAGCCGCCGTTGCGCACGCGGATCGCCGTCTTGACGTAGTTGAACTTGCGGCCGTACAGCTCGAAGAACTCGACGAGCAGCACGCCCAGGTTGTGCGGCTGGCGCAGGCGCTCGGGGCGCGGGTGCAGCTGCAGGAAGCTGATGCACATCAGGATCAGCGAGTACGACGAGATGCCGCCCGTGAACACCTCGTTCAGGTCGCGCTGCAGCAGGAACTGCTTCAGCACCATCACCAGCCGCCCGAGCACAGAGCAGAGCCAGTACAGTAACAGTATACCTTCTGCAGGTCGTCCTTGGAGACGTAGCAGCCGCCGTTGCGCACGCGGATCGCCGTCTTGACGTAGTTGAACTTGCGGCCGTACAGCTCGAAGAACTCGACGAGCAGCACGCCCAGGTTGTGCGGCTGGCGCAGGCGCTCGGGGCGCGGGTGCAGCTGCAGGAAGCTGATGCACATCAGGATCAGCGAGTACGACGAGATGCCGCCCGTGAACACCTCGTTCAGGTCGCGCTGCAGCAGGAACTGCTTCAGCACCATCACCAGCCGCCCGAGCACAGAGCAGAGCCAGTACAGTAACAGTATACCTTCTGCAGGTCGTCCTTGGAGACGTAGCAGCCGCCGTTGCGCACGCGGATCGCCGTCTTGACGTAGTTGAACTTGCGGCCGTACAGCTCGAAGAACTCGACGAGCAGCACGCCCAGGTTGTGCGGCTGGCGCAGGCGCTCGGGGCGCGGGTGCAGCTGCAGGAAGCTGATGCACATCAGGATCAGCGAGTACGACGAGATGCCGCCCGTGAACACCTCGTTCAGGTCGCGCTGCAGCAGGAACTGCTTCAGCACCATCACCAGCCGCGACAGCACCGGGTACTTGTCCTGCGGGGGACCGGTCACACTTCATTTACATTAGCTGATGCCACCGATGCCGCCGCTTCGTCCTCGTGGATTATGAATTTTTAGTTCCCCGCGGAAACTCTATTTTTCGGGGAAAGAGTAGTATAAAAATAATTTTAATTTCTACACATTATGTTGAAATCGGGCGCTGCGTCGAGCCTCAACGACCCTTCCCTTCACATCCCCGGGACGAGGCCACGGGTTTGTTTTCGTTGAGCTAGGTACAGCCAGAACACTGTTAGATCAAAACCAAGGACTCCAAATGATTTTTTCGCATTTATATAAAGTAAAGCATTTAAACTCAAAAACTCAAACTCAAAGAACGTTTATTCAATTTAGGTAGGTATACTACACTTATTGACGTTCGGTTATTTATAACATATACGAGTAACAATATAATGGTGATAACGACAGTACGACATCTTAAACTAAAGCTACGAGGGTTCCAAACGCGCCCTGGTCTGAGAAGAGCCCACAACAAACTCAGCCGGGTATGTATTTCTGATGAAAGGATGAATGAGGACAAGTGCATAAAATCTGATCTTTGTCAAAGTTCCTGACAATCTTTGAACAAAGATAAGATCGTGAACGTTCGCTATTTATATCTGGTTTGTTGAATTTATTTCAGCGTTATCAGAAGCTTTATCCGATAGCAGCCTGTGCTGTAATCGACGCGTCAATCACAGGGCTGTCCCCTTTGGCGAACTCTTCACAAAACTGAAAAGTATTTCATTAAACTGCTTTACAGGCGTATAAAAAACAACAATTCTATCCAATTGTAGCAATATATTTCCTGTACAGAAATAGATTTCACCAAGCCAGAGAGAATTTGAAATTTTTACTAATACTTCCGACGATGATGATTCCTAAAATAAGAAAACCATAACAAAACAAACCATCTTTGCAGTTTGTTTTCAGACAGTTTTTAATTGCTCATGCCAGTTAATCGTTACTAGTTGCATAATTAGTAAAGTCAGACTTATGTTTTGCTAATAATTGTTACCTACGAGTACGTTCGGTTCAATAGAACCTGAAGTTGACAAGATAACCCTTGTATACAGCCAAAGCTTCCCGCTCTAATACCTGCATAAAACTTAAAGCTAAACCCCCCACTCCACCAAGAAAAAGTGTTCAATGTTCAGCCAACCCTAGCGAAGCAATGCCTCCTCGGCCTTGGCATACCGCGTACGCACTTGAACAAACACATGCACGCCTCTCGGCTGTTACATCAGAGCAGTGAACAGCGCCGTTACGACGCTGGCAGCGAACAGCGATCGCACCACTCGTTTGGAGTCTGTCAGGGTCGAGGGCATACCCTCCTCCATTGCCGGTGTGGTAAATAGAGGAATCCTGGCGACGTTACCAGTTTAGTGCTCATGTGAACTCTGATCGCGCTTACCCGTTGTCCTAGCACAGAAGCGACGCAACGCGATGCGATATTAAACGACGTTACGTCTATGTTATCCCGTAGATACGTCTGACATCTATGGCGTCGTATCGCATCGCGTCGCTTCTGTCGCTCACCTAGGACAACGGGTTACTCATTTTGATATTGCAGACATTTACGTTGACCAATAGTAATACAATCACACATACAGAATATCTATTCCAAAGGTAACAACTTTAGATCATCCATGTTCGATTGTGGTATGAAGCTTGGGTGATGGTAACAGAATTTCAGATCTACGAGTATTGTCGCCAGAAAATAAAGAGCAGGATTAAAAACGAAAACACACTAGAGACAATACGTCGGCGTCTGAGAGGAACGACGTTTCCTCCTGCCGCCAAGTGCGCGTTCCAGGAAAATGAATGACGCGCAGTTTTTGTCAGCCAGACAACACTTTTATTTCAGGTGCAACTTGCACCATGCAAATGGACTGAATATTGATTTAGATTATATTATTATTCCTAATACCGACCGCTAGGGGTTGGAACGCCCTTCCGGTGACCGAGTTTCCTGCAAGTGTAACTTGAATCAAGGCAAGAGTGAATATTCAGTCATTTTCTAGGCAAGCGCGCTCCAACCTAGACCTCATAATTGCCTTTCATAAGCATGATTGTCGTCAACAGCCAGGCATAAGTCTATTACTGTAGCGAAATATTCAGGACGATCTAGATCGCAGTAGTTTTAGCACTGCACAGATAAATAAACAGCCGAATAATAGCATAGAGACAACTGTGTATGTTATCGTACCGCTCAGCAACAGCGCGCACGCGTCTCGGTTATCTCAAAACTTGGATAATTTATTGTTTTTGTACTGCACTTATTACTGACTACTTATTGTTATGTAAATAGATGTTAATAACAGTTTTTGTCGTAATTTTATTGCGCAGTTGTCGATTTGTAACGGCGAAGAAAATCATAGTGAGGAAACCTATTAATTCCTGAGAGATCTATATATATATATATATAGATTTGAAGGCTTCACATACCATGTCGGTGGGTGATTGCAATGAAACCCTTCTCGTTTTAAAGGGAGACCTGGTGCTGTAGACTTTTGCAATTTATGATATAAAAGTTCAGATTTATGAAAAAAATTGCGGTAAATAAACATTTTTATGTAGATTCATGTATCAAGTATTAATAAAATTTAGCATGACGTGTCAGTCGACATTCGGTCACCCTCCACCGTCTGGAATCGGTTTGGCAGTTCGGCGGTGTGCACGGGTGTATGGGTGTATGGGTGTACGTGTGCGGGTGGGTGACGCTGGGCAGCACTGACCTTGAACTGCTTGATGAGCTCAGCACTCTTGACCCCGCTGCTCATGTTGAACGATATGTCCACCTGCGGGTGACACCACAACAGCTGGTTAATGTCACTGTCTATCACTATCACACAATAAAACAAAATTCATTCGCTGTGTTCGTTTGTCCATGGTTCATTAATAGGTCTCGAAAATAGCTTAGTGACGCTAAGTCTACCTTTTAAGTTCTCCAAGTACGTATCTACTAAGCTCATAATACCCATAAGTGTGCGAATCCGGGTCGTGGCACTAGTTATATTTATGCTGTTCACACGCAACACCCACAGCTAAATTGCGCATCACTAGGTTGAGGTGGTCGAAGTTCAGGCTTAATTTCTTTTTAATCAGTGTTTTTGTTACTCTAGATGCCAAAAATAACTGAACGCGTATCTAGGCAGCTGATAGCAGCGAACACAAAAAGAAAGCGTACCTATCTCTCAAACTAAAACAACTTTCATTCATTCAATTGGCTTCAAGTTGTCTATAGTCAAAGGTCAGACTCAGTACTACAGACTACTTAGCTCAATAAATAATAATCAATCTACTATAAAGTTTCCTTCCACTGGAAAGACACTTCGATGATCGCTTCAGATCGTATCCTCTGATAGCAAAACCTCTCCGTATCACCCGCTGAGAGTCGTCAGTGCAACGCGAATCCTCCAGCACGATCACATCATCAATTATACAGACGTAGGGGTTCTCTCGGGTAATGATGCGTTGGACTACCTGATCATTACAAGCACAAGAATAAGAGATAGTATAAAGACCGATGGCTCGAGATGCTCTTCGACGCACAGAACAGAAAACTAAAGTCGGACCAGTGTCGGTCACCTATCCAGTTACTGTCCCGAGTCAATAGCTAACTGCGGCTCCGCTCGGGTGGTATTGAGTCCTTTCTAGTGTATCTACACCTAAGTGGCCTACATGTAAAACATCAAATTTTCAGACCCAGCGCGCTCAAACTGGACATATGACATACAGGCGTCGTGGGACGCGTCAAAAGTACGATAGTCACGACGATATTAATTCTGTTAGTCAGTTCTTCCTTAAGGGGACACTGTTAGGCTCCTCCTGGAAACCAGCTCTGCTGCTCGCTGCGGCTTTGTGCTGAGCGAGGAGCCTTATTTGTTCACGAACTATTTTAATAATTAGGTATAGGCAATAGATTTACTTAATCCTGTAAGGAAATATTGTAAATTGATTTCATGGGCAAATCCGTGTTAATATTATAAATGCGAAAGTGTTGTCTGTCCGTTTTTCTGCTACGATTTCACGGCTCAACTACTTAACCGATTTTGATGAAATTTGGAACAGAGATAGTTTACATCCCGGGGAAGGACATATATATGCTTTTTATTCCGGAAAATTGAAGAGTTCCCGCGGGAATTAAAAAACAATCCACGCGGTCGTGGGCATGATCTAGTAAAAAATAATATATATCTATGTATCTTTATCTAATGGGAGCACTGAGCATTCGATGCGCGCTCAGCCGTAACAATAGGAACACCTTCCTGTTGTTACCAATCAGAAAGAAGCTGGCTAATGCTCGCGACTTCGTCCGCGTGGTTTAAGTATTTTTGATTCCCGCGGGAACTCCTTAACTTTCCGAGATAGCCTATGTCACTTTCCAGGTCCTCAACTATGCCCATGCTAAAAATCACGTCGACCCGTTGCTCAGTTTCGGCGTGATTGAAGGACAAACCAACAAACAAACACACTTTCGCATTCATAATATTAGTATGATGTAATAGCGTCATCTGTAGGGTGTGTCTCTGTGCGAAAACCGCCACATTCCGTAGCACGCTAGAGCACGCATGTTTCCACTAATTTTTAGACTGTCATCAAAATCATATCGTACATCATACTAATATTATAAATGCGAAAGTGTGTTTGTTTATTGGCTTGTCCTTCGATCATGCCGCAATGGAGCAACGAATCGACGTGATTTTTGGCCTGGGCATAGTTGATGTCCCGGAGCACTCTCCAGGTAGTCAAGTAGCCTATGCCAGTACATAGGCTACTTTTTATCCCGGGAAATGAATGAGTTCCCGCGGGAATAAAACGGGCCGATGTCGCGGCCATCAGCTGGTTGTACAATATGAGCAGCAAACAAGCGATACACGGGTCGGTCGGATGCGGCTAGTCACCTTAACGTCGGAGTACTTGTCGGTCATCTTGACGATGGGCACGGTGGCCTTCTCCAGCACCTTGATGCTCTCCTTCTCCGCGATGTCCTGCACCACCAGCTCGCGCTCCAGCGTCCACAGCGGCAGCTTCTCCCACTGGCCTGCCAGACAACACACAACTGAGCGATCACACACCCGTAAGCCTAATGACACGTTATAGGGATGATGACAACTCAATCAAATCAGTAACTCTTTATCAAACTTAAAAGCGCGCTTCTAGCATGAAAGTTGTATGAAAATCACAGTTGGGACGTCATCAAATTTCAACGCGCTTTTTTTCTTTAACCTATATTTTAAAATGGTTATCAAACCTAAAACTAACCGAGGAGGTTAATTGTAGGTCTATTGGAAGACCCTCTATTTAATAATCAGTTAGAAATAATTTATTTTTGATATAGGCATCATCCCTATTACTATTATCCGTACGTGTATCACGAATTCATCATATTATGTCTGACTGCTTGGTAGGTACCTTTTCATGACTCAAAAGCTTAAACGAATTTAACGAGATTTGGTACAGAGATAATCCACATCCCGGAGATGGGCGTAGACTATAATGAAATTGGAACTCAATGTCACAACTAAGCAACCTATACCCTAACTAACCAGCCCCAAACTTTAATAATCGGCTTAGCTCCAAGCTTGTTTGTTGATTGATATAACGGTCTCACTTTCGACCATCGAAACATTATTATTATATCGAAGATTATCGAAGAAATTCCGACATCGATCCAACGCTATCGCAAATACATTTTGATTTATATAATAAATCATTACTGATAGCAGAAGGATTTGATAAGCTTTGCTCCCGGAAATTAAAACTACCCGCCTTCCGCGGATTTTTTTTGAGGATATAAATCCAAGCGGACGACACCACGAATGGGTTGCGGGCTGCGGCTACCCTTTATTATTATCATCATCATCATCATCATCAGCCATTATGCATCCACTGTTGGACATATCTATCTTACTCTTTCAAGTAGCGCCAACGTGCTTTTCCATCCAATCGCGGCTACCCTCAGTTTTTAGTAAGTATTTGTTAAGGAAATAAACTGCCAACCGTTGGTGTCGTCGAGAGCAGGTAGCTTCACGAACAATTAACAGGTCGAAGGCTAAAGAAATCGACAAAGATTCAGGGAGACTGAAAACCGGGTGTTTTGGCCGTCATCAGCGAAGACCTATTGTATATCAGGCAATGCACGTCCACAGGCTAAAGTGATAGTATTACTGATTGGTAGGTAGTAGATATACAATGTCGTGCAGAAAAACCAAGTAGGTGATCAGGAGTACATAATATAACTGCCAAAATGATGTATGATCGGACAAAATATATGACATCTGTCACTGTGATGGGGCATCCCCATCACCTGGCAGCTTAGTCACAGAGCGCGCGACGCGACGCGACGCGGCGGCCGCGCGGCAAGGCCGGCCATCTGCGTATAAATAGACACGCTGACACATACACAACATTCCCGACCCATTGTTGACTTTATATCATTTAGTACAACGGTTATGTCATCGACTGTGAACGAGGTTTTATAGCATCGAGAGCCGAGATGCATGACCACAGAAATGGGAATCCGTTTGGTATATTGATTTATTTTGAGCTCAGGAGTCAGGACCGAGCTAATTCACATTATTTTGAAAATATCTCGTTGAAAAATAATGGGATAGTTAGCTCTTCAATTAATAATTCATTATATAATTTAATAAAATATCTAAGATTCAGAGAAAACCTTCATAGCGGTACATCCCATTTCTGCTTCACATGACGGTGACCCGGCCGCGACTACATCCGCGCGTTATAAAATTCTGATGTAATAATTTTGACAAAATCGGTTGACATAATAATGGGCGAACATACAGGCAGAGACATTTTCACATTTAGGTATAATGTTAGTATCATATGTATGTATGATATGAATGTTAGTGATAATAAAAAAAACCCCGGCTGAGTTTGTTGTGGGCTTTTCTTAAACCAGGGCGTGTTTGGAAACCTCGTAGCTTAAGTTTTAAGATACCGTAACCATCATATTTTATAAGTAACTGGACGGCAATAAGTGTAGTGTACCTAAATTGAATAAAATATGTATACTTTGACTTTGACCTTATGGATATGTGGCCAAATATATCAATGTCGTAACGTAACTGTCACACTACTCAATTTGTGCGGACGCGGGCGCGGCTCTTCCGCAAACCCTCGTGCGTGTATGTAACAACTAAAACTAACAATCGCGTCGTTTGTGCGTCTGCGCAGTGCGCGCCTCGCAACAGCGCCCGCGGAACCCGACTCGCAACAACCCCAAAAATATTAAATTAAGAATAACAATATTAATTATAACAGGAATAGTTAAGTCTGAAATGGAAATAACAGAAAACCTCATCCTAATCGGTTTATCTGTGGGATTCAGAATTCAAATACTCCATTTTTAGTGTCCACACCAAAGATATTTTACGTCTCTACTCTCTAGTATGGCCCATACATTCTGATCGAACACAATATATGATTGGCCAATGGTCATTAAAGCTATCAAATCTATGGACAATAAGATTCATAGCAAGGTTTTCTATCTACTTTTGCGAGCAAATCTCGAACCCATACCGTAATACTTTCTAAATTCTACTGAATTATTAATATTAAGTAACTTTGTAATAATTGTACGGTTGAAATTAAATAAAATTACATAAAATAAAATAGGTATACTGATTAAGTATGTAGTTCACGGTATCACGGTAGGAAATATTGACGCGATAAGAATTTATAAAGAAATTAGAAACAGTGCAACATGACGTGGCTACCGGTTACGGATTCATTTAGAACGCGAGATTGTTCGAATGTGCTAAATCCGAGCACCGATGTGTACGAGTATTATATTTTTATTCAATATCAATGGTTTAGCGCGCGGTAGTGGCAGTAGTGGTACACTTGTTGCCAACGCGATAGATAATAATAGATATGTCACCGTAAAATTGTAAAAACCCGTTAGATTATAATCTAACTAGCGAGATTGTAAACTGTCGAAAGATTACGATTTAACGCATTATTTTTCCGATAATACCTAAGTGCCCGGCCAGACAAGAAAACGTAAATACAATGAATATTTCAATATATATTAGCTACTTGTACATCTAGAGGGCTGTACTGTTACAAGTTTTAGAAGTAACCCATAAATAAAACTTGATATTGTGATCTCCTTCATTTTAAAATAAAGTCAATCAGCTAAATCCAATATCCATGTGAATGAGGCTACGGAGGCCGCGTTGTCGCCATCCTGTCTGTGTCAAGCCGACGCGATTTAAATCAAGACTCACTGATACACGCAATGTTGAGTCACCACTCACCACTCACCACTCACCGCGCATCGCATGTCACTGCAATGGAATACATTCATGTCCGCCTAGGTATAAGTAAGTGCCTAATCGAATAACCTACATAGACAGAGTGGTATTTAAGTCTATGTAAAATCAAATGGTCTCGCCGCTGAGCCATGTTCTCTTGTTTAGATCCACCGCGCAGTCTGTCAGCAATTATAAATCTTACTAATATTATAAATGCGAAAGTTTGGATGTATGGATGTCGGTATGGATGTTTGTTACTCAATCACGCCCCAACGGCTGAACAGATCTGGATGAAATTTGGCACAGAGATAGATTATAGTCTGGAATAACACATAGGCTACTTTTTATCCCGGAAAATTAAAGAGTTCCCGCGGGAACCACAAAACCTCGATCCACGCGTACGAAGTCGCGGGAATTAGCTAGTTGATCTATAAAAATAAAATAGAGAACCCTATCCAAGCGCTTGGGTGGCACGATCAGCAACGAAACACATCATGTCTTCATGAGACTGTACGTCAGCCTTTGCGCGATAGACCTAAACTCAATATATTGTGGATATATACGAAACGACCTAGTGCTGTTGGCGCCTGCACACCGAAATAGACGACCGAAGCAGATAAGCGAGTTGCTAGCGAGAGAGACACGCGTCCGATCCAACTAAACTATAGTCGACATTTATCGCGTTTGAACCGTTCACATTCCTTGCGACAGTTTTATGTTCCACTCAATGAAATGGAAATGAATCGCGGAAAGACGTGTCATCTCGGACACAATACTAACATATAAATGTGTGTATATTGTTTGTACAAAATTCAGTAAATACCTAGAGCCAACCGATCTGTAGAGCTTTAGAGGTGACACCGCAGGGTGACCCTAGGCATTAGTCTCTTAGCAAGAGAGATTTAATAAAGTTTACGATTCAAAGATTGTTATAGATTTTTTTAGCGACGCTGAGCTGGGGGACCTTTTTTCGTGAGTGACTTGCCAGAGGTCACGCAGTATATTTCGGCGAATCTGTTTGTGACCTTTAGCTTAAATGCTAAAGCGGTGGAAGCTCCGAGATAACCAACCTTTTAGGTATACCTATTACCTAGTGATTTATTCGTCTCACACCCGTATCTAAGTCGCGAACTCATGATTAAGTAACTGTATTTGGTTCCCTATATTTTCCTATAATAATTAATCTAAAAAACCCTATTCGTCGGTTCAAGGCTCTCAAGCTTTTAAGAGCAATGCTCGTTGGACTGCTCGTGAACTTCAAGTCGTGATTCCAAGTCGCAGCTCGCAATCGAAGCTATATTGGACTTGTTGTGGGGTAGGTACTAGGTACTGAGTACTGACATCGCTGCTTCAACATAAGTTTCCGATACCTATTTAACTATTGCTCATGTTTGTTGGTCTCAGCACAAAGAACGACGCGGTTTCGTGTTGTGTTATACCTAGTTCGTGCGAATACGACATAAACGCCAGCCAGCCAGATCTTACCCGCGTAGGAACCGTAGGAGTTTAGGAGGGAGTATGTACAGATTCTGCATCCAAATATCTTGACAGAAAACGTCGAAAATATGAATCCGCCTTTGTTACCTATTCATATTTAGTGTTGCTAATCGCAGAAAGTTTAAATAATTTCACCACTGAAATTAGGACGAATTCGTTCGAAATTTAAACAATCAAAGCTGGTTTTTTTTAATATTTTATATCTTTTCACTACTGGTATAAGACCAGTCTCACAACCCATACAAATCCGAACAATCTTCTTTCTTAGACGTTACTAATCTAAAGACTTACCATGAAATTCGGAGGTGTTCCAGTGTTGTCCTTTTTCTGGGGTACTGGTCAGGAAGCATAATTTCCCCGTATGAGAGGAAACCTACACGCGAGGAAATCATGCCTCTAGACCCGTACCCAGTAGATCATCAGATAGGCGCGGCAGATAATACTTTACAAGTGTGAAACTGTGTCTGGCGGAACGGCAAGCGTTGTTCTCCGCGTCAGGGTTGCAGTGTAGACAGTCAGACTCACCGATGACGACGAGGTCGATGTCGCTGGTGGGCAGGTAGAGGCCGGTGCGGAAGGAGCCGAACACCTCGACGCGCGCCTGCGGCCACAGAGACAGGATGGCGCCGCGGATCCTGTTCACCACCGTCGAGCGCACCAGGTGCTCCGTCTCCTGCAGTGTAGACAGTCAGACTCACCGATGACGACGAGGTCGATGTCGCTGGTGGGCAGGTAGAGGCCGGTGCGGAAGGAGCCGAACACCTCGACGCGCGCCTGCGGCCACAGAGACAGGATGGCGCCGCGGATCCTGTTCACCACCGTCGAGCGCACCAGGTGCTCCGTCTCCTGCAGTGTAGACAGTCAGACTCACCGATGACGACGAGGTCGATGTCGCTGGTGGGCAGGTAGAGGCCGGTGCGGAAGGAGCCGAACACCTCGACGCGCGCCTGCGGCCACAGAGACAGGATGGCGCCGCGGATCCTGTTCACCACCGTCGAGCGCACCAGGTGCTCCGTCTCCTGCAGTGTAGACAGTCAGACTCACCGATGACGACGAGGTCGATGTCGCTGGTGGGCAGGTAGAGGCCGGTGCGGAAGGAGCCGAACACCTCGACGCGCGCCTGCGGCCACAGAGACAGGATGGCGCCGCGGATCCTGTTCACCACCGTCGAGCGCACCAGGTGCTCCGTCTCCTGCAGTGTAGACAGTCAGACTCACCGATGACGACGAGGTCGATGTCGCTGGTGGGCAGGTAGAGGCCGGTGCGGAAGGAGCCGAACACCTCGACGCGCGCCTGCGGCCACAGAGACAGGATGGCGCCGCGGATCCTGTTCACCACCGTCGAGCGCACCAGGTGCTCCGTCTCCTGCAGTGTAGACAGTCAGACTCACCGATGACGACGAGGTCGATGTCGCTGGTGGGCAGGTAGAGGCCGGTGCGGAAGGAGCCGAACACCTCGACGCGCGCCTGCGGCCACAGAGACAGGATGGCGCCGCGGATCCTGTTCACCACCGTCGAGCGCACCAGGTGCTCCGTCTCCTGCAGTGTAGACAGTCAGACTCACCGATGACGACGAGGTCGATGTCGCTGGTGGGCAGGTAGAGGCCGGTGCGGAAGGAGCCGAACACCTCGACGCGCGCCTGCGGCCACAGAGACAGGATGGCGCCGCGGATCCTGTTCACCACCGTCGAGCGCACCAGGTGCTCCGTCTCCTGCAGTGTAGACAGTCAGACTCACCGATGACGACGAGGTCGATGTCGCTGGTGGGCAGGTAGAGGCCGGTGCGGAAGGAGCCGAACACCTCGACGCGCGCCTGCGGCCACAGAGACAGGATGGCGCCGCGGATCCTGTTCACCACCGTCGAGCGCACCAGGTGCTCCGTCTCCTGCAGTGTAGACAGTCAGACTCACCGATGACGACGAGGTCGATGTCGCTGGTGGGCAGGTAGAGGCCGGTGCGGAAGGAGCCGAACACCTCGACGCGCGCCTGCGGCCACAGAGACAGGATGGCGCCGCGGATCCTGTTCACCACCGTCGAGCGCACCAGGTGCTCCGTCTCCTGCAGTGTAGACAGTCAGACTCACCGATGACGACGAGGTCGATGTCGCTGGTGGGCAGGTAGAGGCCGGTGCGGAAGGAGCCGAACACCTCGACGCGCGCCTGCGGCCACAGAGACAGGATGGCGCCGCGGATCCTGTTCACCACCGTCGAGCGCACCAGGTGCTCCGTCTCCTGCAGTGTAGACAGTCAGACTCACCGATGACGACGAGGTCGATGTCGCTGGTGGGCAGGTAGAGGCCGGTGCGGAAGGAGCCGAACACCTCGACGCGCGCCTGCGGCCACAGAGACAGGATGGCGCCGCGGATCCTGTTCACCACCGTCGAGCGCACCAGGTGCTCCGTCTCCTGCAGTGTAGACAGTCAGACTCACCGATGACGACGAGGTCGATGTCGCTGGTGGGCAGGTAGAGGCCGGTGCGGAAGGAGCCGAACACCTCGACGCGCGCCTGCGGCCACAGAGACAGGATGGCGCCGCGGATCCTGTTCACCACCGTCGAGCGCACCAGGTGCTCCGTCTCCTGCAGTGTAGACAGTCAGACTCACCGATGACGACGAGGTCGATGTCGCTGGTGGGCAGGTAGAGGCCGGTGCGGAAGGAGCCGAACACCTCGACGCGCGCCTGCGGCCACAGAGACAGGATGGCGCCGCGGATCCTGTTCACCACCGTCGAGCGCACCAGGTGCTCCGTCTCCTGCAGTGTAGACAGTCAGACTCACCGATGACGACGAGGTCGATGTCGCTGGTGGGCAGGTAGAGGCCGGTGCGGAAGGAGCCGAACACCTCGACGCGCGCCTGCGGCCACAGAGACAGGATGGCGCCGCGGATCCTGTTCACCACCGTCGAGCGCACCAGGTGCTCCGTCTCCTGCAGTGTAGACAGTCAGACTCACCGATGACGACGAGGTCGATGTCGCTGGTGGGCAGGTAGAGGCCGGTGCGGAAGGAGCCGAACACCTCGACGCGCGCCTGCGGCCACAGAGACAGGATGGCGCCGCGGATCCTGTTCACCACCGTCGAGCGCACCAGGTGCTCCGTCTCCTGCAGTGTAGACAGTCAGACTCACCGATGACGACGAGGTCGATGTCGCTGGTGGGCAGGTAGAGGCCGGTGCGGAAGGAGCCGAACACCTCGACGCGCGCCTGCGGCCACAGAGACAGGATGGCGCCGCGGATCCTGTTCACCACCGTCGAGCGCACCAGGTGCTCCGTCTCCTGCAGTGTAGACAGTCAGACTCACCGATGACGACGAGGTCGATGTCGCTGGTGGGCAGGTAGAGGCCGGTGCGGAAGGAGCCGAACACCTCGACGCGCGCCTGCGGCCACAGAGACAGGATGGCGCCGCGGATCCTGTTCACCACCGTCGAGCGCACCAGGTGCTCCGTCTCCTGCAGTGTAGACAGTCAGACTCACCGATGACGACGAGGTCGATGTCGCTGGTGGGCAGGTAGAGGCCGGTGCGGAAGGAGCCGAACACCTCGACGCGCGCCTGCGGCCACAGAGACAGGATGGCGCCGCGGATCCTGTTCACCACCGTCGAGCGCACCAGGTGCTCCGTCTCCTGCAGTGTAGACAGTCAGACTCACCGATGACGACGAGGTCGATGTCGCTGGTGGGCAGGTAGAGGCCGGTGCGGAAGGAGCCGAACACCTCGACGCGCGCCTGCGGCCACAGAGACAGGATGGCGCCGCGGATCCTGTTCACCACCGTCGAGCGCACCAGGTGCTCCGTCTCCTGCAGTGTAGACAGTCAGACTCACCGATGACGACGAGGTCGATGTCGCTGGTGGGCAGGTAGAGGCCGGTGCGGAAGGAGCCGAACACCTCGACGCGCGCCTGCGGCCACAGAGACAGGATGGCGCCGCGGATCCTGTTCACCACCGTCGAGCGCACCAGGTGCTCCGTCTCCTGCAGTGTAGACAGTCAGACTCACCGATGACGACGAGGTCGATGTCGCTGGTGGGCAGGTAGAGGCCGGTGCGGAAGGAGCCGAACACCTCGACGCGCGCCTGCGGCCACAGAGACAGGATGGCGCCGCGGATCCTGTTCACCACCGTCGAGCGCACCAGGTGCTCCGTCTCCTGCAGTGTAGACAGTCAGACTCACCGATGACGACGAGGTCGATGTCGCTGGTGGGCAGGTAGAGGCCGGTGCGGAAGGAGCCGAACACCTCGACGCGCGCCTGCGGCCACAGAGACAGGATGGCGCCGCGGATCCTGTTCACCACCGTCGAGCGCACCAGGTGCTCCGTCTCCTGCAGTGTAGACAGTCAGACTCACCGATGACGACGAGGTCGATGTCGCTGGTGGGCAGGTAGAGGCCGGTGCGGAAGGAGCCGAACACCTCGACGCGCGCCTGCGGCCACAGAGACAGGATGGCGCCGCGGATCCTGTTCACCACCGTCGAGCGCACCAGGTGCTCCGTCTCCTGCAGTGTAGACAGTCAGACTCACCGATGACGACGAGGTCGATGTCGCTGGTGGGCAGGTAGAGGCCGGTGCGGAAGGAGCCGAACACCTCGACGCGCGCCTGCGGCCACAGAGACAGGATGGCGCCGCGGATCCTGTTCACCACCGTCGAGCGCACCAGGTGCTCCGTCTCCTGCAGTGTAGACAGTCAGACTCACCGATGACGACGAGGTCGATGTCGCTGGTGGGCAGGTAGAGGCCGGTGCGGAAGGAGCCGAACACCTCGACGCGCGCCTGCGGCCACAGAGACAGGATGGCGCCGCGGATCCTGTTCACCACCGTCGAGCGCACCAGGTGCTCCGTCTCCTGCAGTGTAGACAGTCAGACTCACCGATGACGACGAGGTCGATGTCGCTGGTGGGCAGGTAGAGGCCGGTGCGGAAGGAGCCGAACACCTCGACGCGCGCCTGCGGCCACAGAGACAGGATGGCGCCGCGGATCCTGTTCACCACCGTCGAGCGCACCAGGTGCTCCGTCTCCTGCAGTGTAGACAGTCAGACTCACCGATGACGACGAGGTCGATGTCGCTGGTGGGCAGGTAGAGGCCGGTGCGGAAGGAGCCGAACACCTCGACGCGCGCCTGCGGCCACAGAGACAGGATGGCGCCGCGGATCCTGTTCACCACCGTCGAGCGCACCAGGTGCTCCGTCTCCTGCAGTGTAGACAGTCAGACTCACCGATGACGACGAGGTCGATGTCGCTGGTGGGCAGGTAGAGGCCGGTGCGGAAGGAGCCGAACACCTCGACGCGCGCCTGCGGCCACAGAGACAGGATGGCGCCGCGGATCCTGTTCACCACCGTCGAGCGCACCAGGTGCTCCGTCTCCTGCAGTGTAGACAGTCAGACTCACCGATGACGACGAGGTCGATGTCGCTGGTGGGCAGGTAGAGGCCGGTGCGGAAGGAGCCGAACACCTCGACGCGCGCCTGCGGCCACAGAGACAGGATGGCGCCGCGGATCCTGTTCACCACCGTCGAGCGCACCAGGTGCTCCGTCTCCTGCAGTGTAGACAGTCAGACTCACCGATGACGACGAGGTCGATGTCGCTGGTGGGCAGGTAGAGGCCGGTGCGGAAGGAGCCGAACACCTCGACGCGCGCCTGCGGCCACAGAGACAGGATGGCGCCGCGGATCCTGTTCACCACCGTCGAGCGCACCAGGTGCTCCGTCTCCTGCAGTGTAGACAGTCAGACTCACCGATGACGACGAGGTCGATGTCGCTGGTGGGCAGGTAGAGGCCGGTGCGGAAGGAGCCGAACACCTCGACGCGCGCCTGCGGCCACAGAGACAGGATGGCGCCGCGGATCCTGTTCACCACCGTCGAGCGCACCAGGTGCTCCGTCTCCTGCAGTGTAGACAGTCAGACTCACCGATGACGACGAGGTCGATGTCGCTGGTGGGCAGGTAGAGGCCGGTGCGGAAGGAGCCGAACACCTCGACGCGCGCCTGCGGCCACAGAGACAGGATGGCGCCGCGGATCCTGTTCACCACCGTCGAGCGCACCAGGTGCTCCGTCTCCTGCAGTGTAGACAGTCAGACTCACCGATGACGACGAGGTCGATGTCGCTGGTGGGCAGGTAGAGGCCGGTGCGGAAGGAGCCGAACACCTCGACGCGCGCCTGCGGCCACAGAGACAGGATGGCGCCGCGGATCCTGTTCACCACCGTCGAGCGCACCAGGTGCTCCGTCTCCTGCAGTGTAGACAGTCAGACTCACCGATGACGACGAGGTCGATGTCGCTGGTGGGCAGGTAGAGGCCGGTGCGGAAGGAGCCGAACACCTCGACGCGCGCCTGCGGCCACAGAGACAGGATGGCGCCGCGGATCCTGTTCACCACCGTCGAGCGCACCAGGTGCTCCGTCTCCTGCAGTGTAGACAGTCAGACTCACCGATGACGACGAGGTCGATGTCGCTGGTGGGCAGGTAGAGGCCGGTGCGGAAGGAGCCGAACACCTCGACGCGCGCCTGCGGCCACAGAGACAGGATGGCGCCGCGGATCCTGTTCACCACCGTCGAGCGCACCAGGTGCTCCGTCTCCTGCAGTGTAGACAGTCAGACTCACCGATGACGACGAGGTCGATGTCGCTGGTGGGCAGGTAGAGGCCGGTGCGGAAGGAGCCGAACACCTCGACGCGCGCCTGCGGCCACAGAGACAGGATGGCGCCGCGGATCCTGTTCACCACCGTCGAGCGCACCAGGTGCTCCGTCTCCTGCAGTGTAGACAGTCAGACTCACCGATGACGACGAGGTCGATGTCGCTGGTGGGCAGGTAGAGGCCGGTGCGGAAGGAGCCGAACACCTCGACGCGCGCCTGCGGCCACAGAGACAGGATGGCGCCGCGGATCCTGTTCACCACCGTCGAGCGCACCAGGTGCTCCGTCTCCTGCAGTGTAGACAGTCAGACTCACCGATGACGACGAGGTCGATGTCGCTGGTGGGCAGGTAGAGGCCGGTGCGGAAGGAGCCGAACACCTCGACGCGCGCCTGCGGCCACAGAGACAGGATGGCGCCGCGGATCCTGTTCACCACCGTCGAGCGCACCAGGTGCTCCGTCTCCTGCAGTGTAGACAGTCAGACTCACCGATGACGACGAGGTCGATGTCGCTGGTGGGCAGGTAGAGGCCGGTGCGGAAGGAGCCGAACACCTCGACGCGCGCCTGCGGCCACAGAGACAGGATGGCGCCGCGGATCCTGTTCACCACCGTCGAGCGCACCAGGTGCTCCGTCTCCTGCAGTGTAGACAGTCAGACTCACCGATGACGACGAGGTCGATGTCGCTGGTGGGCAGGTAGAGGCCGGTGCGGAAGGAGCCGAACACCTCGACGCGCGCCTGCGGCCACAGAGACAGGATGGCGCCGCGGATCCTGTTCACCACCGTCGAGCGCACCAGGTGCTCCGTCTCCTGCAGTGTAGACAGTCAGACTCACCGATGACGACGAGGTCGATGTCGCTGGTGGGCAGGTAGAGGCCGGTGCGGAAGGAGCCGAACACCTCGACGCGCGCCTGCGGCCACAGAGACAGGATGGCGCCGCGGATCCTGTTCACCACCGTCGAGCGCACCAGGTGCTCCGTCTCCTGCAGTGTAGACAGTCAGACTCACCGATGACGACGAGGTCGATGTCGCTGGTGGGCAGGTAGAGGCCGGTGCGGAAGGAGCCGAACACCTCGACGCGCGCCTGCGGCCACAGAGACAGGATGGCGCCGCGGATCCTGTTCACCACCGTCGAGCGCACCAGGTGCTCCGTCTCCTGCAGTGTAGACAGTCAGACTCACCGATGACGACGAGGTCGATGTCGCTGGTGGGCAGGTAGAGGCCGGTGCGGAAGGAGCCGAACACCTCGACGCGCGCCTGCGGCCACAGAGACAGGATGGCGCCGCGGATCCTGTTCACCACCGTCGAGCGCACCAGGTGCTCCGTCTCCTGCAGTGTAGACAGTCAGACTCACCGATGACGACGAGGTCGATGTCGCTGGTGGGCAGGTAGAGGCCGGTGCGGAAGGAGCCGAACACCTCGACGCGCGCCTGCGGCCACAGAGACAGGATGGCGCCGCGGATCCTGTTCACCACCGTCGAGCGCACCAGGTGCTCCGTCTCCTGCAGTGTAGACAGTCAGACTCACCGATGACGACGAGGTCGATGTCGCTGGTGGGCAGGTAGAGGCCGGTGCGGAAGGAGCCGAACACCTCGACGCGCGCCTGCGGCCACAGAGACAGGATGGCGCCGCGGATCCTGTTCACCACCGTCGAGCGCACCAGGTGCTCCGTCTCCTGCAGTGTAGACAGTCAGACTCACCGATGACGACGAGGTCGATGTCGCTGGTGGGCAGGTAGAGGCCGGTGCGGAAGGAGCCGAACACCTCGACGCGCGCCTGCGGCCACAGAGACAGGATGGCGCCGCGGATCCTGTTCACCACCGTCGAGCGCACCAGGTGCTCCGTCTCCTGCAGTGTAGACAGTCAGACTCACCGATGACGACGAGGTCGATGTCGCTGGTGGGCAGGTAGAGGCCGGTGCGGAAGGAGCCGAACACCTCGACGCGCGCCTGCGGCCACAGAGACAGGATGGCGCCGCGGATCCTGTTCACCACCGTCGAGCGCACCAGGTGCTCCGTCTCCTGCAGTGTAGACAGTCAGACTCACCGATGACGACGAGGTCGATGTCGCTGGTGGGCAGGTAGAGGCCGGTGCGGAAGGAGCCGAACACCTCGACGCGCGCCTGCGGCCACAGAGACAGGATGGCGCCGCGGATCCTGTTCACCACCGTCGAGCGCACCAGGTGCTCCGTCTCCTGCAGTGTAGACAGTCAGACTCACCGATGACGACGAGGTCGATGTCGCTGGTGGGCAGGTAGAGGCCGGTGCGGAAGGAGCCGAACACCTCGACGCGCGCCTGCGGCCACAGAGACAGGATGGCGCCGCGGATCCTGTTCACCACCGTCGAGCGCACCAGGTGCTCCGTCTCCTGCAGTGTAGACAGTCAGACTCACCGATGACGACGAGGTCGATGTCGCTGGTGGGCAGGTAGAGGCCGGTGCGGAAGGAGCCGAACACCTCGACGCGCGCCTGCGGCCACAGAGACAGGATGGCGCCGCGGATCCTGTTCACCACCGTCGAGCGCACCAGGTGCTCCGTCTCCTGCAGTGTAGACAGTCAGACTCACCGATGACGACGAGGTCGATGTCGCTGGTGGGCAGGTAGAGGCCGGTGCGGAAGGAGCCGAACACCTCGACGCGCGCCTGCGGCCACAGAGACAGGATGGCGCCGCGGATCCTGTTCACCACCGTCGAGCGCACCAGGTGCTCCGTCTCCTGCAGTGTAGACAGTCAGACTCACCGATGACGACGAGGTCGATGTCGCTGGTGGGCAGGTAGAGGCCGGTGCGGAAGGAGCCGAACACCTCGACGCGCGCCTGCGGCCACAGAGACAGGATGGCGCCGCGGATCCTGTTCACCACCGTCGAGCGCACCAGGTGCTCCGTCTCCTGCAGTGTAGACAGTCAGACTCACCGATGACGACGAGGTCGATGTCGCTGGTGGGCAGGTAGAGGCCGGTGCGGAAGGAGCCGAACACCTCGACGCGCGCCTGCGGCCACAGAGACAGGATGGCGCCGCGGATCCTGTTCACCACCGTCGAGCGCACCAGGTGCTCCGTCTCCTGCAGTGTAGACAGTCAGACTCACCGATGACGACGAGGTCGATGTCGCTGGTGGGCAGGTAGAGGCCGGTGCGGAAGGAGCCGAACACCTCGACGCGCGCCTGCGGCCACAGAGACAGGATGGCGCCGCGGATCCTGTTCACCACCGTCGAGCGCACCAGGTGCTCCGTCTCCTGCAGTGTAGACAGTCAGACTCACCGATGACGACGAGGTCGATGTCGCTGGTGGGCAGGTAGAGGCCGGTGCGGAAGGAGCCGAACACCTCGACGCGCGCCTGCGGCCACAGAGACAGGATGGCGCCGCGGATCCTGTTCACCACCGTCGAGCGCACCAGGTGCTCCGTCTCCTGCAGTGTAGACAGTCAGACTCACCGATGACGACGAGGTCGATGTCGCTGGTGGGCAGGTAGAGGCCGGTGCGGAAGGAGCCGAACACCTCGACGCGCGCCTGCGGCCACAGAGACAGGATGGCGCCGCGGATCCTGTTCACCACCGTCGAGCGCACCAGGTGCTCCGTCTCCTGCAGTGTAGACAGTCAGACTCACCGATGACGACGAGGTCGATGTCGCTGGTGGGCAGGTAGAGGCCGGTGCGGAAGGAGCCGAACACCTCGACGCGCGCCTGCGGCCACAGAGACAGGATGGCGCCGCGGATCCTGTTCACCACCGTCGAGCGCACCAGGTGCTCCGTCTCCTGCAGTGTAGACAGTCAGACTCACCGATGACGACGAGGTCGATGTCGCTGGTGGGCAGGTAGAGGCCGGTGCGGAAGGAGCCGAACACCTCGACGCGCGCCTGCGGCCACAGAGACAGGATGGCGCCGCGGATCCTGTTCACCACCGTCGAGCGCACCAGGTGCTCCGTCTCCTGCAGTGTAGACAGTCAGACTCACCGATGACGACGAGGTCGATGTCGCTGGTGGGCAGGTAGAGGCCGGTGCGGAAGGAGCCGAACACCTCGACGCGCGCCTGCGGCCACAGAGACAGGATGGCGCCGCGGATCCTGTTCACCACCGTCGAGCGCACCAGGTGCTCCGTCTCCTGCAGTGTAGACAGTCAGACTCACCGATGACGACGAGGTCGATGTCGCTGGTGGGCAGGTAGAGGCCGGTGCGGAAGGAGCCGAACACCTCGACGCGCGCCTGCGGCCACAGAGACAGGATGGCGCCGCGGATCCTGTTCACCACCGTCGAGCGCACCAGGTGCTCCGTCTCCTGCAGTGTAGACAGTCAGACTCACCGATGACGACGAGGTCGATGTCGCTGGTGGGCAGGTAGAGGCCGGTGCGGAAGGAGCCGAACACCTCGACGCGCGCCTGCGGCCACAGAGACAGGATGGCGCCGCGGATCCTGTTCACCACCGTCGAGCGCACCAGGTGCTCCGTCTCCTGCAGTGTAGACAGTCAGACTCACCGATGACGACGAGGTCGATGTCGCTGGTGGGCAGGTAGAGGCCGGTGCGGAAGGAGCCGAACACCTCGACGCGCGCCTGCGGCCACAGAGACAGGATGGCGCCGCGGATCCTGTTCACCACCGTCGAGCGCACCAGGTGCTCCGTCTCCTGCAGTGTAGACAGTCAGACTCACCGATGACGACGAGGTCGATGTCGCTGGTGGGCAGGTAGAGGCCGGTGCGGAAGGAGCCGAACACCTCGACGCGCGCCTGCGGCCACAGAGACAGGATGGCGCCGCGGATCCTGTTCACCACCGTCGAGCGCACCAGGTGCTCCGTCTCCTGCAGTGTAGACAGTCAGACTCACCGATGACGACGAGGTCGATGTCGCTGGTGGGCAGGTAGAGGCCGGTGCGGAAGGAGCCGAACACCTCGACGCGCGCCTGCGGCCACAGAGACAGGATGGCGCCGCGGATCCTGTTCACCACCGTCGAGCGCACCAGGTGCTCCGTCTCCTGCAGTGTAGACAGTCAGACTCACCGATGACGACGAGGTCGATGTCGCTGGTGGGCAGGTAGAGGCCGGTGCGGAAGGAGCCGAACACCTCGACGCGCGCCTGCGGCCACAGAGACAGGATGGCGCCGCGGATCCTGTTCACCACCGTCGAGCGCACCAGGTGCTCCGTCTCCTGCAGTGTAGACAGTCAGACTCACCGATGACGACGAGGTCGATGTCGCTGGTGGGCAGGTAGAGGCCGGTGCGGAAGGAGCCGAACACCTCGACGCGCGCCTGCGGCCACAGAGACAGGATGGCGCCGCGGATCCTGTTCACCACCGTCGAGCGCACCAGGTGCTCCGTCTCCTGCAGTGTAGACAGTCAGACTCACCGATGACGACGAGGTCGATGTCGCTGGTGGGCAGGTAGAGGCCGGTGCGGAAGGAGCCGAACACCTCGACGCGCGCCTGCGGCCACAGAGACAGGATGGCGCCGCGGATCCTGTTCACCACCGTCGAGCGCACCAGGTGCTCCGTCTCCTGCAGTGTAGACAGTCAGACTCACCGATGACGACGAGGTCGATGTCGCTGGTGGGCAGGTAGAGGCCGGTGCGGAAGGAGCCGAACACCTCGACGCGCGCCTGCGGCCACAGAGACAGGATGGCGCCGCGGATCCTGTTCACCACCGTCGAGCGCACCAGGTGCTCCGTCTCCTGCAGTGTAGACAGTCAGACTCACCGATGACGACGAGGTCGATGTCGCTGGTGGGCAGGTAGAGGCCGGTGCGGAAGGAGCCGAACACCTCGACGCGCGCCTGCGGCCACAGAGACAGGATGGCGCCGCGGATCCTGTTCACCACCGTCGAGCGCACCAGGTGCTCCGTCTCCTGCAGTGTAGACAGTCAGACTCACCGATGACGACGAGGTCGATGTCGCTGGTGGGCAGGTAGAGGCCGGTGCGGAAGGAGCCGAACACCTCGACGCGCGCCTGCGGCCACAGAGACAGGATGGCGCCGCGGATCCTGTTCACCACCGTCGAGCGCACCAGGTGCTCCGTCTCCTGCAGTGTAGACAGTCAGACTCACCGATGACGACGAGGTCGATGTCGCTGGTGGGCAGGTAGAGGCCGGTGCGGAAGGAGCCGAACACCTCGACGCGCGCCTGCGGCCACAGAGACAGGATGGCGCCGCGGATCCTGTTCACCACCGTCGAGCGCACCAGGTGCTCCGTCTCCTGCAGTGTAGACAGTCAGACTCACCGATGACGACGAGGTCGATGTCGCTGGTGGGCAGGTAGAGGCCGGTGCGGAAGGAGCCGAACACCTCGACGCGCGCCTGCGGCCACAGAGACAGGATGGCGCCGCGGATCCTGTTCACCACCGTCGAGCGCACCAGGTGCTCCGTCTCCTGCAGTGTAGACAGTCAGACTCACCGATGACGACGAGGTCGATGTCGCTGGTGGGCAGGTAGAGGCCGGTGCGGAAGGAGCCGAACACCTCGACGCGCGCCTGCGGCCACAGAGACAGGATGGCGCCGCGGATCCTGTTCACCACCGTCGAGCGCACCAGGTGCTCCGTCTCCTGCAGTGTAGACAGTCAGACTCACCGATGACGACGAGGTCGATGTCGCTGGTGGGCAGGTAGAGGCCGGTGCGGAAGGAGCCGAACACCTCGACGCGCGCCTGCGGCCACAGAGACAGGATGGCGCCGCGGATCCTGTTCACCACCGTCGAGCGCACCAGGTGCTCCGTCTCCTGCAGTGTAGACAGTCAGACTCACCGATGACGACGAGGTCGATGTCGCTGGTGGGCAGGTAGAGGCCGGTGCGGAAGGAGCCGAACACCTCGACGCGCGCCTGCGGCCACAGAGACAGGATGGCGCCGCGGATCCTGTTCACCACCGTCGAGCGCACCAGGTGCTCCGTCTCCTGCAGTGTAGACAGTCAGACTCACCGATGACGACGAGGTCGATGTCGCTGGTGGGCAGGTAGAGGCCGGTGCGGAAGGAGCCGAACACCTCGACGCGCGCCTGCGGCCACAGAGACAGGATGGCGCCGCGGATCCTGTTCACCACCGTCGAGCGCACCAGGTGCTCCGTCTCCTGCAGTGTAGACAGTCAGACTCACCGATGACGACGAGGTCGATGTCGCTGGTGGGCAGGTAGAGGCCGGTGCGGAAGGAGCCGAACACCTCGACGCGCGCCTGCGGCCACAGAGACAGGATGGCGCCGCGGATCCTGTTCACCACCGTCGAGCGCACCAGGTGCTCCGTCTCCTGCAGTGTAGACAGTCAGACTCACCGATGACGACGAGGTCGATGTCGCTGGTGGGCAGGTAGAGGCCGGTGCGGAAGGAGCCGAACACCTCGACGCGCGCCTGCGGCCACAGAGACAGGATGGCGCCGCGGATCCTGTTCACCACCGTCGAGCGCACCAGGTGCTCCGTCTCCTGCAGTGTAGACAGTCAGACTCACCGATGACGACGAGGTCGATGTCGCTGGTGGGCAGGTAGAGGCCGGTGCGGAAGGAGCCGAACACCTCGACGCGCGCCTGCGGCCACAGAGACAGGATGGCGCCGCGGATCCTGTTCACCACCGTCGAGCGCACCAGGTGCTCCGTCTCCTGCAGTGTAGACAGTCAGACTCACCGATGACGACGAGGTCGATGTCGCTGGTGGGCAGGTAGAGGCCGGTGCGGAAGGAGCCGAACACCTCGACGCGCGCCTGCGGCCACAGAGACAGGATGGCGCCGCGGATCCTGTTCACCACCGTCGAGCGCACCAGGTGCTCCGTCTCCTGCAGTGTAGACAGTCAGACTCACCGATGACGACGAGGTCGATGTCGCTGGTGGGCAGGTAGAGGCCGGTGCGGAAGGAGCCGAACACCTCGACGCGCGCCTGCGGCCACAGAGACAGGATGGCGCCGCGGATCCTGTTCACCACCGTCGAGCGCACCAGGTGCTCCGTCTCCTGCAGTGTAGACAGTCAGACTCACCGATGACGACGAGGTCGATGTCGCTGGTGGGCAGGTAGAGGCCGGTGCGGAAGGAGCCGAACACCTCGACGCGCGCCTGCGGCCACAGAGACAGGATGGCGCCGCGGATCCTGTTCACCACCGTCGAGCGCACCAGGTGCTCCGTCTCCTGCAGTGTAGACAGTCAGACTCACCGATGACGACGAGGTCGATGTCGCTGGTGGGCAGGTAGAGGCCGGTGCGGAAGGAGCCGAACACCTCGACGCGCGCCTGCGGCCACAGAGACAGGATGGCGCCGCGGATCCTGTTCACCACCGTCGAGCGCACCAGGTGCTCCGTCTCCGTAGGTGACATGTACATGTAGAAGTGCTCGATCTCCTCGTGCAGCCTGCGGGAGCACAAGTGTTAGGGATTACCCACTAAACTTTTTTTTTAAATATATATAGGCTAGCGCTTGGCTGCAATCAGTAACCAGCTTGCAAGTGGTGATGCAGCATAAGGTGGAGCGCGCTTTCCTAGAAGATGCTTATTCACCCTTGATTTGACAGTGTCTATATTAAAAGAGGCAGGCAGGCGAAACATGGAAAGAAGCATGTTGGGTAAGCGTAAATTGGACAAAACACCTCATGCCAACATAAGGAAAATTACTCGAACCCAAGATGCAACGCTTAAGGTAAAGCTGCTTAAATGGCGATGGGCTGGCCACACCATACGGGGTGAGGATAAATGGAGCAAAACGGTCACTGTTTGGTACCCTAGAGAGGGAAAGAGGAGGAAGGGGCGACAAAATAAGAGATGGCAAGACGAAATTGAAGCTATAGCAGGAAGAACATGGACGAGACGAGCAGCTAATAGGAATCATTGGAAAGGATTGGAGGAGGCTTTTGCCAAAGGGCACACGGACTAGAAAATAGAACCAGGAAATAGAATAATAACAATTATTGTTCAAAAATATTTTATGTTGTCTGATACAGGCTTATAAATAAATATTAAAAGAGGAGGAGAAAACGGAAAGGAAAACGAAAACTATACGCTTTCCAGCTGTTACAGTTCGGTGCAATCAAGGGTTTTTTCTTTAATTTATAAAAACTTGGCCGCAATCAGACGTGCTGGAAGTAGTGATGTAGCCTAAAGTGGAGCGCGCTTGCCTAGAAGATGTCTAGATGCGGTGCAATCTTCTTGGCCGCTGATAACAACGCACAAGTCGCGTTGTAATAATTATCCTGCGTATCAATCAATCAATAAATCTTGTCACTACAGTCCACGTATTATGCGAAATGTGGACTATATTTCATGCCCATTTCTCAGAAACCAAAAACATTTAAAATAAAGCGCTGATCATCGCATAATCTATACATATAAAATCGTCTGTCGTAAATAAATAATACAGTGGTTGACGAATTTCAAAAGTGTTGCTGCGCAAAGGTACTAAAATTCTACATCAATGCTGCGCAATGATAGGTTTAATTTTTCAGGCTACCATATTTACCTAAATGTTATGTGTCTTATGATTAAGTAATTCTGTTTCACAGAATCTGTAAGTAAACTAAACGATAATGACAGGACTAATTGTATGGCCTTTGGGAATTCTTCCTGTGGATTAGAAGAGTACTAGATTTTTAGTCTTGACAATTTAGTTTAACCGAGAGATCGTGCACACCAGACCCAGCCAAATTGTGCAGATATTTGTCAGTAGGTAAGTAATTGAAATATTTCTTATGATTCGCCAGGACTCAGGGCTCTACAACCAATAATAAGAAGTCCTGGATAGGTACAAAAACAACAATTCGACTAATCACTAGTTCCTGTGTAGAGTGTTCGTGCGTGCGTGCTGTCACGCGACACGGAAGCCGCAATCATAATATTTAGATCGTATGTCGATGGGCGCATTCGATAATGTTTGAACACACTACAGTACAGTACTCAGTAGACAGTTGGTTACCAAGCGATCCAGGTTTCATACTGTCGGACAGCAGAGTGACTCAATTCTCGACAACACGATATAAACATCGGTTCACCATAGTATACTTCCACGTTTCTCGGCCGGAGACGCTTAAACTTGCCCCGTACTACAGTTATGCGTGTTTGCTGCCTAGTACTTTTCTTAAGCCACTTTAGGCCCACGGGACATGTAAATCGCGACGAAAACGGATCAAGTCCAAATGAAAGCGGCTGTTAGAAATTGTAATGCAAGCGACATAGTGCGAAACGCGTAGATGAACCAGGTCGATGCATTCTGCAGGATTTACGACGTGCCCCATTCAGTTCATTGTATTGGTGACGTCCTGCCGTAGATTCCATCGCGCGGCAATGCTAATGTCGCACCTCGTGTCTGGCCAAACCTTTAGAGCTAGACTGGAAGCAAACAACCTTCAAAGGAATGTCTGCGGCACGCGGTCGGCCTCGGCGCGGGCCGGCAGCACGCGGCAGCCCGCGGCAGCACGCGGCAGGCCTTTCACCCGCCGATCTCAATTTGATACGATTCGCTATTGACGCTGATTGTGCATCAGTGACAAGGACAATGCAATCAGCTGCTGAATTGGGCCGAACTTGTGGCCGAACCATGACTGGACCGATAGCTTTATGGAAAAAGATCGATATTGTATAATTCCTAGGCTCCAGACAAAGATCCACCTACCTTTTCTTTCTTTTTGTGTCGTTTTCAATAATGCCGCGTTCGCATGCCATTTTTTTAATAATTTCTGGTTTCTATATTGTGTATTCTTTTATTGGGTCTTTGCCGTTGTGTTTTATTATTCTGGTTTCACCATTGATGTAGAATTTTTTTAGTACCTATACTAGATGTAGGATTAGCGCTTCAAAAATGTCCCCGACAAATTACAGCACAAATACGAAAGTGCTCTTATTTGAAATTAGTATGAGCCAACCTTAGCCAACATAACGACGCGTCAAAATGCTGCAGTGCTCATATAAAAAGAGTGCTAATATCCTTTGGCCAATGTTTGTGACAATGCGTCAAATATTGTAACAAACATTGACTGTTCTGGATAGACGGGATGCATGGAGTAGTGTTGGTTTTAAAAGTATTGTTGCTTAGTGATTCCCTGGTAATCCATTTCGTTATGCAGTAGAGTTGTTTGAGCCATCTAAAATATACAGATAACATTAATTATGTTCAAATTCATTTTGATAAAATTGATATTACTAGAAACACACATACCTACATAGTTACATAAATACACATAAAATACATGGGTACATAAAGATATTATATACTTTACATAAATATTTTATAAAAAAATGTAGTAAAAAATAATAAAAGCCGCAAAGGCTAAATCTGAATAAAGTTTACTTGGTACTTTTTAAGTTTACGTGTAATACGTCAATAAAACGTAGATTTTTAACCTTGATATTAATTTTAAAATGAAACTAAGTAAGGAAAATTTAATTTTAAGTTAAAATCTTACTTCTTAAACAAATGTTAGATAGTTTAGTTTTAGTTTCCTCATGTTTTTACACAGATACTTATGCATATCATAACATTGTATAGTTATAAATATTGATAGAAGAGGAGAGAGTACGCCATTTAAACCTACGTGGTTTTTCGCAGTGCTACCCACCAAAACTGTATCAATATTTATTTTGATAAATAAAACATACTGTACAAGTATAACACATAAGTGAGTTGCTGGGGCGCGTAAGCTAGTAATAAATATACACGACCACATACCACCACGATATACAACTTTAAAAAATCAGCAACTCCATGTCTCCATTGTTCTATTTGAATTTCGTTCCATTGAATTTTTTGTTTTTGCCTTTTTACAAAGACAAAAGGTCTTAAATATAAACATACTACATTCGTAATTCAACTTAAATTCTAAGTTTTAAGGTTTATAATAAATTGACGTTGTTGATATTGACAATGTGATGCCAAGAGTTGCGTCTTGTTCCAAAATAGTGTAAAGGTATCAATTTGGCAACGTATGAAGTACCTTATTGCTTACATATTAAGTTTTATTTTAATAATAAATATTGTTGTACTTATTTTAAAAATTACTTTTTGTTTTGGATTGAAAGGTTATTCCTACCTTTTCTCTGATGACAGAACGTCTTAAAAATTAATATTTTCTAATCGTAATGTAGCTTTATGTGTTAAACTTAAGGTGCATAATTAACTGAAGTTGTTGCTAATATAATACATTTTTCTACATTTCCCACTCAGCATACAAATGTTTATGTGTGTGCAAATTGGGACATTTTTGCGATATTTTTTGTTCGTGACCCTGTTTCTAGTACTCATTCTATTTCAATGGGTTTCACACTCGTTTAGTGCTAACTGATAATGTTATAATAAAGATCTTGCAATACTAGGTCCGATTGAAGGGTTCGCAGATACTATATATAACTACTTTATGTTATTTATGTTATTTGTTGTTGTTGTTACTTTATGTTTATGTTATTTTATTAGCATTTTGTACATTTGAATAGTAAAAATAGTTACGTAACATGCGCCTGCGTCGCCTAGACGTATCGAGGTCGCCCGCTCACAGACAGCCACCAAATAAACAAAATCTAGATCACATTTTATTGCTTTAAGGTTTTTTAATAACTGTTGCATTCCTTCGCTTATTTTCCCAAAGATAACGGCAAAACTTTTCCAGTAACGTTACTTTTGTAACGATCTCGTGTACGGACAAGGAAAATGTTGAGCCGAAAGTGGAACCGCCAGGAAATAATAGTATTTAGGTAGCTTGTTCCACCTAGGCCCCTAGGGGATCTTCGACTGTTACATGCCCAACTAGAAACCAAATCACAGGAAAACTATGCCAATAATGCATAACTTTTAGACTTTATTCCTTGAAATTAATAAGGAAATTGCGAGTTTTTACTTACTTAAATCGTTTAATTTGGTCGCATTTACTTACTTATCAGTTTATTTCGGTTGTTGTTTTACAAAAATATCTATAATATATCACGTAATAGTTTACCTCCACCAAACCCCCTAGCTCTCTAATCAAACTTTGTATCATACTACTCAATATTATAAATGCGAAAGTGTGTTTGTTTGTTGGTTTGTCCTTCAATCACGCCGCAACGGACCAACGGATCGACGTGATTTTTAGCATGGGTATATTTGAGGATCTGGAGAGTGACATAGGCTACATAGGACAAGGTAAAGTCATGAACTAGTCTATATTATGCTACTATGGTATACTCAAAGAGTGCTCCACAAATCCGGTTCTCCTGACGCGACCTTATGGTCGGCCGCCCGATAGCGGCGCAATTCAGTCGCGGCTGGATCTTGTTTATGACACACATGACCAACTGACCTTTTACTGTATGTATATTTAATTAGATACAAGTACATTATAATTAATCACTCAGCGGGCGACGGAGAGAGCTTTGCTCGGAGCTTCTCGGACTAATGGGGAGATCCAAAGAAGAGCTGCAGTAACCGACATAGTTCAATGGGTTGCAAAGCTTAATTTGAAGTGGCAATAACTAATTAATTAATAATGGAAGCTGCTTCCCTGTGTTCCCTCATGATTACAATATGCCTCTTCAAAGGGCGGCTAAACAAATATTTCAAAAGCCGGCAACGCATCGGCGGTTCCTCCGGTGCTGCAAATGGGCGGCGGTAATCATCAGGTATAGGACCCGCCTGCTCGTTTGCTCGCTACGTACACAGTAGACAGTAGACAGTAGACAGTAGACAGTAGACAGTAGACACACCCACCGGCAGCCGCTACGAGAACGAGACACCTTTGCCTAGCAGTGGATGTGTTTCGGTTGACGACGGCGAAATATTAATCAATTAAGTCTGACATCCATACTAATATTAAATTATTTACCATCAATCTGTTTTCGTTTGTTCTTCAATCACGTCGCAACGAATCAACTTGCTTTTTTGCATGGGGCATGGGGGCATAAACATAGTTAATATAATTTCTAGCTTAATGACCTTTCGCCCTGCAATAGTTAGTCAATTACAAATTAAACAGGCTATTGACCTCTTGTCCCATTAAAGCTCAGTGAAATGTTTACTTTTCCGATTTTTCCATACTTTCACACAATATTTAAGAAAGACTTTCACTCGCGTCGGAAGCGATCCCACGACCGCTTGTTTACAAGTACGTAACGTAGAGGCCAGCCGACCGGCGCGGCGCCAGGGGGCACTGACTCGCAAGGCCATCTAGCACGCTCGCACTAACTAACCAACTACTGGGTCAAACTCCATCTATTTTGGAACTTTAACTCTCGTCGCACTTTCGAAAGCGTAAGACTATACTATATTTAAAGATGTAAGCTATATTTAACTTACATAAGTAGTTGGCTCTCTGGGAATAGTTTCAAACATGCACTTTGTAAATAGACACTCGGAACAAATATTACAGAACCAGCCTACAGACACCTATTGTGTAACTTTATTGTAACAATAATTGCTTGGGTGACAAGCTGTAACCAAACATATCAACACATCATTCTTGAGTTTCATGTTTTGCTCAAAGTTGCTGAATATTATTTTGACAAATGATAAACTTTGCACAGTAATGAGAATGACACTCTCCAGGTCCACAGGTGATGGAGATGGATGGATATCATTGTCTATACCCCAGCAAAAGATCACATCTGTTGGCAGCTCTGTTGCAGTGTGATTGAAGGACAAACCAACCAACAATCTTTCACATTTATAATATTAAAGTACTTACTAGGGATTTTACATCTCGCTGATAAACAAGAATGTCTCCCAGACTGCTCTACAACAACAGCTCATAATCTGAACAAAACTACTCACGCAAAATACTTAAGAGTCTAGAACAAACAAAATGAATCAACCGCCTTATTAACACTTGCCCTACTCTACATGTGGCAGCCTGGCAATATGATTCAATTAGTTACTATTTACACATAATATTATGCATAGCACCGGCGATCTAGTTTGATGTCTTTAGGGAAATAACTATGCTGTCTGAATATGACATACAGGCATAGTAATATGCCTAGAACTAAAAAACAGGCCAAGGTAACGTAAATTTAGTTCAATGGTTTGATATCTTCAGTAGGTATTAGTAATACTAGCGGTCGCCCGCAACTTCGTCCGCGTACAATTTCTGATTTCGTATGAGATTATGAAATTTTCTCTGAAATTAACTCGTAACCGAAATGCTGAATTTTCATGTCTCTTTCTACAAAAACATGGGACTTTCATACAAATTTTCAACCCCCATTTCACCCTTTGTGGGGTAGGTTTCGTAAAATGGTTTGTACAGGTTATTATCATTTAAAACTAATAACCTAAATCCCGATTTTCTAGTCGCTATCTTCAAAAACAAAGAATTTTCATACAAACTTCCAACCCCCATTTCACCCTATTTGGAGTAGATTTTCGGAAAATTGCTTATACAGGTTATTTTTATTTAAAACCTTAATTACAATTTTCAAGACTCTAACTTCAAAAACTTAGAACCTTCACGCAATCTTCCAACCCCCATTTCACCCCCATTGGGGTGGATTTTCGTAAAACTGCTTATACAGATTATTATTATTTTGAACTATTAAAATTTTCATGTCTTTAACTTCAATAACAAAGGACTTTCATACAAACTTCCAAACCCCATTTCAACCCCTTAGGGGTGAATGTTCGCAAAACCGTTTCTTAGCTGACGTCTACACCATAATAGGAACCTTCCAAATTTCAAGCTTGGGCCAAAATTGGCTAAAGTTTTGGCCCAAGCAGGTTGCAAGCAAGCAAGCAAATTGAAGAAACCGTAATGAATGTGCATTGGAAATGTGAGGGAAAATGTGCAGGGTTACAATGAGTTCTCCTCAGGTCTCTTCTCTTTGCTGATATTTAAAGAACTCTCAGGCACATCGCCAGTTTCCTGACTCCCAACTCAAAATTTATGCCTCTAGTATTCACCCTTAATCGCTTAAATCAAAACTATAAATACTTATAGCTTTCTGTCCAGGGGTAGAACTAACCCTTCAACTAAGAGGGTGCAGTCCAACAAATATTGTTGTTACTGTATTTAGGCATTAAAGATGAAGTTATTCGGTTCCCACTGGAACTCTTTAAATTTTCTGGGATAAAAAGTAGCCTATGTGTTATTCCAGACTATAATCTATCTCTGTGCCAAATTTCATTGCACGATTGAGTAACAAACATCCATCCATACATCCAAACTTTCGCATTTATAACATTTATATTTGATTTGATATTTTATATTTGATTGATTATTTGATTTGATATTTTATTGACTAATTTCCACTGGATTTAAAAACTAAAGCTGCATCATTAGCTATAGTTTTTAAATCCAGTGGAAACTGTTTACTTTTCTGGGATAAAACTAGCCTATGTTACTCTACAGGTGTTACACTAAATGAATGCAAATTCTTGTCATGTATGTTGCCCCCTTGTAGTCCAAGACACACCAATAAACAAACACACTTTCTTGTTTATTACAACACAAATCGGCTGGATATATACAAGTGCCAGTGTGTTATTTATATTGCAGAATGCTGCCACTCTATGTACAAGATAAACAGATAACCATATGACTTAGTGATATAATATTCTTATAATTGATATAATTACCCTGTTATCACTAGGTATTATTACACCTAACTACTCGGTATAATATTATTCAAGTCATGAATTAATGACCCTAGTATTTTTTTAGTAAGTAAATTTGAGATATGAGATTCAGAGATTATTTTAGAGGATAAGTTTTAAGTAATAGGTAGAACCTCCTTTGAATAGGTGTGCCCTCCTAAGGTTTTTACGTAAACATACAAATTAGATAATGTACTATGTTAATTTAACAAAAAACCATACCAGTGCTACTTAGTTAATATTTTGTATCATCTAACTACATCTACTTACTTACTTTTTTCATCTTAATAAAAAAATTAAGTTCTTTAATCAAATATTCGGCAACATCCACAAATCATAACCAAAAAAAACATGTCCTTGATAAGGTGTAAGAGCTGAATGTGTGGCAGGCCGCAGGCACAAGTACACATGAACTTGGACTCTGTAATGTTCCTGGGCCGCCAATGTCAAGCCCGTTGGCCGCAGCCCGCGCTGTCAGCCCCAACACCAGCACACTGCAGCCCTCGCGCCGACTAAGCTTGTCAAACACACTGACAGCACATCCGAGACATGAAAAACATACTCACCCGAGAATCCCAGGCTTGTAGTTATAGTTGGGCACCCGCCAAGGGCAGCCCCCGTATTCACCTATGAGAGCATCGTGGTTTTGGTTCAGGTTAAACGTAGATGCGCGGTTATCGTTCACTTTCCTCCGCGTTGGATTGAAATAGTTATTATTTCTACTTTCACCGTTCACTTCGTTCAATGGTATAAAGTCCGGTGCTTTATTCACATTAGGGTTAGCGTTCTCTAAGTTTTTGAGGTTCATTTTGTCTGTTTCACTTTGAGTTTCCCAGATACGAAGCCATAAGCGCTTCGCGGGTCCTTCCTGCTCGGGCTGATACCACCCAACGTAGGGATCCATTCAGCCGAAGCGACTATGCACTATATCGTATAACACATTTTGTATCATTTCACATTTATAATTACTATATTGAAAAATAACACAAAACAAAAATAAGTCACACCACATTCGGAACATGGACGACACGCGGATAGTTGACACTTCATAAACTAGAGGGCGCCATCTTAGCAAAATAAGTTCGAGATATTTTTGACTTTATTCAATATACGCGCTCTTATAAAATCGAATTAAGTTTTCATAAAAATCTAATACAAACCAGTAATAACATATCTGCTAAAATATATTTCACTAATTAATATTTGAAAACGCACCATTTTAAAGCCTATTTTTGTAAAATATTTAATTAAGTAACGCAATCCATCAATGAACTCTGATACAGATTACAAAATCGACTAAGATTGACCAACAGAGTGGATTGACCACTGACATCATCAAGCCACTATGCGTTGTGTAGATACACGGTAAAAATAGGCTATAAAAATCCTTTTGTATTGGTATACATAGTAGGTACTAGATCTTTGGTAAAATCCATCTCTGCAGGACAGAATATGGCAGGACCATTCTTGGACCATTGACAATCGGCAGGACACAACAGGACATCACTAGTGAGAGCTGTCAAATGTCAATGTAAAATGCTCTAAATGCAATGGCTATCTATATTCTATGGACTTGGAGCATGAAGATATATTTTTAATATGTCTGTGATCTCAGAATAAAAACCGAACGAACGAAACCTTGGGTTTTTAATCTGAGTCTGTGATGGAGGGTAACCGTAAAAATTAGGCTCAGAAGGACTAGAATCCAGGGCCGTTAAACCAGTTAAATAAAAAAAAAAAAATGTAACCGTAAAAATTGTCAAAGTCCGTCGTCAACATTGTACATATAGGCACAGGATGGCTCTCGTCGGTATCCATTGTTAATTATTCAATCCACTAAACCCAAACTATTAAATTAAACCACGAGTTATAAAATTACTATTATTATTATTACAATTTAATAAAGAATTTGAATTGCGCCAGATAAAAACGATTCGTCGTGAAAGCGGTGCGCCGGCGGCAAAATGTTGGTTTTCCCGCCACGCTACAGCTAATGCGACGCTCCGTCAGAGTGACAACCTTTTTTAAAAAAACATCACTCTTGTCCGACGTCTTTTAATTGTCTATGTTATTACGAATGTCATGTAATCATGTTTCACTCCATTTGCGCCGTCACGGCCGGACTGACATTCGACCGTCCTCGGGCGCTCCTTAATGTTGTCCTAAAACAAAAGATTACGAAAGTCTCAGTCTCCAATTATCTGCTCGTCCAACCTGACAAAGAGGCTGCTCTCTAGCGGGTAATAGGTAATTTCACTCGACTTGGACCGGACGAGTATGTCCCTTCGACCATTTGTAGGACACAGAATTACAGACTTGGACCGGACGAGTGTGTCCCTTCGACCAGCCGTAAAAGCGGCGTGGACCGGACGGCACTGTCCCTTCGACCATTTGTAGGACACAGAATTACAGGCATGGACCGGACGAGTGTGTCCCTTCGACCAGCCGTAAAAGCGGCGTGGACCGGACGGCACTGTCCCTTCGACCATTTGTACGACACAGAATTACAGACATGGACCGGACGAGTGTGTCCCTTCGACCAGCCGTAAAAGCGGCGTGGACCGGACGGCACTGTCCCTTCGACCATCTGTAGGACAGATAATTACAAACATGGACCGGACGAGTGTGTCCCTTCGACCAGCCGTAAAAGCGGCGTGGACCGGACGGCACTGTCCCTTCGACCAGTTGTACGACAGAATTCAAAACCTGGACCTGACGAGTGTGTCCCTTCAACCACCCACACGGGGCTGGCTCGGACGACACTGTCCTTCTTATCAACTCTAACATATTCAACGCTACATATTGTACTTTACTGTAAATTATAAGCATGACACATACCAAATACCAATTATTTACGGACAATCTTGCTCAGTATAAACTTCAACTTCATATTGTACATCTAATGTGTCGAGGTCAGAGTAAACGCAGAATTTATCTGACCCAGCGGTAAAGGTTTCAGAATTAGCTGAGGTGGTATCTGATTCTACACGCAATATGTTATCTTTGGTACTTAGATCACCGCCCGAATTATTTTGGCCATGCATCACATCCTCCGGCGCCGTCTCGGCCTCCTCTTCATTCAACAGACTAGCGGTAATTTCGAGTAAGCCGGTAAGTCCCTGAGGTACTGAACGCAAATTCTCGTGTGCATATTTGTAAACGCGATGCGAACCATTGAGGTTTTTCAGTTCGTAGCGATCATTTTCTAATATTGAAGTTATAATAAATGGTCCTCTAAATTTTCGGTCTAACTTGGTCTGGTTCCGTTCACTATTTTTAATGAAAACGAAATCACCCTTAGAAAATGGTTTGATAGTAGCGCGCCCACGGTTAAACCTTTGAGTATCTGCTGCTGCTGATTTTTTAATATTATCTGAGGCACTTTCTCTTATGGAATCTAAATCTAACCGATTATTCTGCTCGTAAGTATGTGTTGGTGAAATTTTGGACATACCTAAAGATTGTGCACGGATACCGAACATCAGTTCCGTTGGAGTATAATTTGTAACCGTGGATTTCGTACTGTTAAGTGCTAATTGTATGTTGCCCAACTCATCACGCCATGTTTTATTGCGGTCATTTTCAACTATTGTGAGCAAGCTTTTTAATGTACGCATAACCCGCTCAACCTGTCCGTTCGCCCTACTTGAACCAGTTGCTATGAGATGTAGATCAATTTTATGATCACTACAGAAGTTCTTGAATTCGGTACTAATATAGCATCGGCCCTGGTCAGCAATAACGCGCTTAGGTGCACCAAAAAGACAAACAGCTTTCTCTATAGCTTTTACTGCAGTTGTAGCATCAAGTGATAGTGTATGTTCTAGCAAGACATATTTCGTGAACGCATCTATGATTACCGAACAATATTCCTTACGATCGCTCTTACCACTCAATTTCCCTGTAAAATCTATATGGATTGTGTGCCACGGCACTGATACTTTTGGAATCGAGTGTAATTGAATCGGTTGAGCTCCCGATGGTCCTTTAGATGATTTACAAACTATACAAGAATCAATGAATTTTCGCACGCATTTGGACATTTGGGGAAACCAATATTGTTCATAAAGCTTGTCTAATGTTTTGTCAGTACCGAGGTGTTGTATTTCAGTATGGACGTGACTGATGAGTGTCCAAATCAACGATCGGGGAACGACCGGTAGCCAAGAAATAGTTTTATTGCGTCCGACTTTTCTATATAAAATACCGTCCCTAACATCGTAAGTGTGCGCTACTGAGTCTGGAAAGTCATTGTTATTGTGCTTAGTTATTAAGTCTTGGATTTCACTATCCCGTTTTTGTTCAACAGAGAGCCAATCGTGATGTAACTCGACAAACTGAACATGCTTTGTAGTAGGAATCTCGCACGAGGAAGCGCCTACGTTAGGCTGAAAATTACGGGAGAAATAATCAGCATGCTCCATTCCGCGACCTTCGCGATATATAATTTCAAAATCATAGGCCTGTAGAAAAGCCCACCAACGATGGACACGCGGGGTAAGGTCTACTTTAGATTTTGAGGCCTTAAGTGAATTGCAATCTGTATAAACTGTGAAACGTCGGCCGTACAAATAATGTCGGAAATGTTCTACCGCTCGTACGACAGCCAACGTCTCCAGTTCATACGAATGGTAACGAGATTCTACCTCAGATGTGCGCCTGCTAAAATACTCTACAACGTGAGGTAAGTTATTTTTCTTTTGAATCAAGATTGCCCCGTATCCCTCGGCACTTGCGTCGGTGTGTAACTCGATGGGCAATTCTGGGTCAAAGATAGTTAGGACTGGTTCTGAAGTCAGTATCGCAATTATCCTTTTACGGATATCTTCATGCTTTTCAGTCCATTTAATTGGTCCTTTTAATTTAGTTAACGGATATAAAGGCCCAACAATATTCGTAAATCCGGGTATGAACTTCCTGAAGTAGGAAGCAAGTCCAATAAATTGGCGAACCTGCGTGCCTGTTTTTGGGGAGGGTGCGTCAACTAATGCCTGAATTTTACGAGAATTCGGTCTTACTTCTCCTGATTGTAGTGAATAGCCTAGATAATCTATTTTTAGTTTCATAAATTTACATTTTCGTGGGTTAAATGAAAATCCAGCTATGGTAAGAGCATTAAGTGCTTCATCTAAACGTTGTAGACCTTGTGAAATGTCAGAAGAATAGCACAGAACATCGTCCATGTAGATTAAAGGTTTGTAATTTAGGTCCTGTAGCGCCTTTGTGATGCATCGCTGGTAAACGGAAGGAGCGTTGCGCAAACCGAAGGGCATAGCAAGATACTCATACTGCCCTTCCGGAGTTACAAATGCTGTCATCTCAATTGAGTCTGGGTTAATCGGGATCTGGTGAAATCCACTAGCCATATCTAAAGATGAGAAAAAGTTAGCACCACTAAGCTGATCTATTTGTTCCTCAATGCGAGGCAACGGATAGTGTTCTGGTCGAGTATTCGAATTAAGTTCTCGATAGTCTACGCACATTCTGTCCGTATTATCTTTTTTTTTTACTAAAAGTATCGGGCTAGCAAAGGGTGAAGAGCTCTCACGAACTATTCCTGCTTCTAAAAGTTCTTGCACCTTTTCGCGAACTATCTTTTTCTCTACTGGTGCTAATCTATAGGGCGACCTATGCACTATTTTATGAGGATCTATTAATTGAATCTTTAATTCCCCTGTATTAACGCGCCTAATAGGTACACCGTCTATGAAATAATCAGAATACTTGCCTAAAATTTTTAGAAGTGTTTCTTTATCTTCACCTACTAGGTCAGTGTCAATCCGCGAAAAATCGGGTACACTCGCTATAGTTTCGCAATAGTTAGCCTGCTTTTTACAGCTAAATACGAGTTTATCGTCATCGATTGTCACGCAAAAACCTTTATCCAAAATATCTCTACCTATAATTAGCGGGACAGAAATGATAGAATCAGGAACGATGTGAAAAGTTATATCAACTAAAGCTTCACCGATTTTTACTGTGCTTAAAATTTGAGTAGAGCACTTTATATCATTACCACCTATACCCTTAAGATAAACAAGATTATTGCGTACAGTACCCGGAAACTTTTTGCAAAGGCTTTCAGTTAGTAGTGAGCAAGACGATCCGCTATCGAATAGAAAAGGAAACTGCTCACCGGATGATGTCTCTAAGGAGGATCTCGAGACGCGATGGTCGCAGAGGTGGACATCCTTGTTCAAATTTCCACCACCGTTTTTCTTTTCTGGACAAGATGTGGACAAGTGGTCAGCTTTCCCACAAGTATAGCAGGTTACAGATGCCTTGACTTGGTTGCGTGCAGAACTTGAATGGTATTGTGGCTTCGATGAACCAGAATCTTCTTTTCTTTTTCTGCAGTCGATCTGTCGATGCCCTGCTACGCCACACCAATGACATTTTCCTGAAAACCTAGTGTCCGTTGTTCGGGGTCGCTTCGAATCAGGTTCTTGAATTCCATCAGAAATGTCTATCCGACGTTTAAGTGAGATGCTACTAAGAATGCGAAATAATTGAGCGCGAGTTGTAATCACATGAGCAGTCAACTCTCTACGTATCAAACTATCCTTTTGACATAGCACCGACACGACGAATCCGGTGATCACTTCTTCAGATAAGTCAGTATTTGGTATGCGCTCGATCAAGTTCCACAGTCTCATTGCAGATTCTGACGCGGTTTCTTTAGCTCCAATTTGAAACTTTAGGATGTCATCAAAGTAATCTTGAATTAATTTGGGTTTAGAAAATCTAGCTAATAATGCCTGTTTAACGGTACTCCAGGTTAATTCTTTAAGATTTAATTTGGTAAGAATAGTAGAGGCACGACCCTTAAGTGCTTTAGTAAGTGCCATCAGTAAGTCAACACCTTCAAGGCATTTTTTCTGCACTATAATTTCTGTGACGTCACACCAACCTTCAATGTCAGCCTCTGTATCATCTGGATCAAATTGTATGAGTTTTGGTGTAATAGTACTCACGGTAGATATGGGTTGCGACATCGCTAACATTCGAGATAACAGCGCCTCCAAATTCGATATTAATCCTGTCGCAGAGTCCTTGTTCGAGGGTCGTGTCTCTTCCTCATGGCGTTCGTTCGATCCCACGCCTGATATAGGCACAGGATGGCTCTCGTCGGTATCCATTGTTAATTATTCAATCCACTAAACCCAAACTATTAAATTAAACCACGAGTTATAAAATTACTATTATTATTATTACAATTTAATAAAGAATTTGAATTGCGCCAGATAAAAACGATTCGTCGTGAAAGCGGTGCGCCGGCGGCAAAATGTTGGTTTTCCCGCCACGCTACAGCTAATGCGACGCTCCGTCAGAGTGACAACCTTTTTTAAAAAAACATCACTCTTGTCCGACGTCTTTTAATTGTCTATGTTATTACGAATGTCATGTAATCATGTTTCACTCCATTTGCGCCGTCATACATATTTATCTATGGTCGACGGTCGTCAACAAACGTCAAAGTCAAATTCCAAACTATAGAAGAATTTTCGCGCCCTGAAAATTGTGATATGAAGTTATGAACTGTGATTAGTGAAAGAAAATATCGTTTATCACATATAATTAAAAAATAAGTATTCACAGAAAGTACTAATAATAAACCTCCTTAGTTATTATAAGACTGTCATATGGTGATTATATTTACCTACAGTTTTACGGAAAGGCAATCATAAAAGTTAGCTCTGATTATGGTGCATTATTTAAAGTGTTAAACACTGTTATATGAATTTAACGAAGCTACTACTTAGTCGTAGAATAGTGTTTGCATCAAGCAGGTGGCCATTGTTGACCACTGTACACAGTGTCCACTTAGCCCGTCTCACACCTGCTGTTAACACATTTCCTACAAATGTACCAGTGACTGTCAGAAGTATGTCTCAGAAAAGCATCAAATCGTTCTTCAACATCGCACCTAAAGTCATAGTTAAGAAGGAAATCACGGATGAGGTAGGTAACTTATAGCAAAATTAGAATCATTCTTTACCTAAGCCGTTAAATCAAAACAACTGTTTAAAGTTAAATAATAATGATATATTAGTTGCGCAGCATTATTTAATAATGAATCCAATTATTGTAATTAACTAATATTATAAAACTCTTTCAATTTAGATACCACAGCTAAAGCAATCCTTACGTTTTAATACTTGTATCATTTTGTAGCCTACTCCGTCACCAGATACAACTTCAAGTAATGAAACTACACCTGTTAATGGCAGCACTAAGGTATGCAAATCAATTAAGATATAAAAAAATTGTTATTGTCAAATAATACTTGTAGAATACATAACATATTTTGATTTGCAGAGAATCAAGAGATCAAGATCTAGCAGCAGTGATGGTGAAGGGACGGAAGACAAGTGTCCCTCCCCCGTGAGCTCTGACAAGGTAACACTTAATACTCAGTTATTACCTATTGATGAGCATAATTATCTTTATTTATAAAATGCTGAGTATCTTCTCCTCCTACCTCCATATATCCTACATAATATGTGGGTAGCAGCTAGCAGTATGAAATACTAGATGATTCCCGCGACTTCGTCCACGTGGATTAAGATTTTTGATTCCCGCGGGAACTCTTTAATTTTCAGGGATATAAAGTAGCCTATGTCCTTCCCCGGGAAACCATCTACCCCTGTACCAAATTTCATCAAAATCGGGTGAAGAGACAGATTTTTTTTATTCCCGCGGGAACTCTTTAATTTTCCGGGATAAAAAGTAGCCTATGTCCTTCCCCGGGATACCATCTACCCCTGTACCAAATTTCATCAAAATCGGTTGAACAGGTGGGCCGTGAAAGCGTAGCAGACAGACAGACAGACAGACAGACAGACAGACAGACACACTTTCGCATTTATAATATTAGTATGGATTGGTTTACTGTCATTGTACTGAAATAACTATTAAACATCTAAAATTCTACATCAATGCTATTTAACATTGTACTTATATGCTTTATGCTTGCTTGACTTCTAATATGGTTTATATTATTTTGTGTTATAGTTTTTGATGAAAAGTATAGTTACTTTAAATACTTACTACAAATTTATTATTTAGAAAAAGAAGTCGAAACGTCAAAGAATAGAAAGTTCAGAAAGTGAATCTGAGTCACCAACAAAAGCAAGTGAAGAAGATAAACAGACTGAAATTAAATTAGAGAAGAGTGAGAAACCCAAAACATACAACTCACCCAAAAACAAATCCAAAGCCAAAGCTAAGAAAACTGACACAGAAAAGAAAGTAAAAGAAGAAAAGAAGTCTCCTTCACCAAAGAAAAGTCCCAAGAAATATGTTGAAAGTCCAGCTGTCAGAAGTTACTTCACAGTCAAAGTGGACAAGACTGTGGCAGATAGCAAGACTAATGGAGTTGAGAAAGAGAATATCCAAGATTCAAAAGACACAGTTAAACAAGTTGCAGGTGAGGCAAGATGAAAAAATTAAAATATATAAAACTGATTTGGTTTGAAATTAGAATAATATTGAGATTCAATCATTACAATTATATTTTGTCTCAAAATAAATATTTTGACACCTAAGTTAAACATAATTTAAGCGATATTGTATAACTATCCATTTTTTATTTATAATTGAAACATGAATCTTGATTTTTGAATTGTTTATCTATTTCTACCTGTACATATAACTAATTATATTAAAAATATAGATAATAATTTCAGAGGTGGACTACAACCCAGCCAAAGCCAAATACCACCCAATAGAGGACGCGTGCTGGTCCAAAGGCCAAGAGATACCCTACCTGGCGCTGGCCAAGACCCTGGAAGCCATCGAGGCCACGTCGGCGCGCCTCAAGATGGTGGAGATACTGAGCAACTACTTCCGCTCTGTGATGGTGCTCACGCCCGAGGATCTGCTGCCCAGCATCTACTTGTGCTTGAACCAGCTGGCGCCCGCCTACCACAGCATGGAGCTAGGTAAGCAGTGTGCCTGCTTAGTGCCATGAGCACCCAGAATACTCAGTAATAATATTAAATTATTTTTGTGTATATTGTGTTTGTGTTTTCATTGAGTTGATAGTTGATAGTTGTTGGCACTTGTGACTTGCGTGAAAGTTTCTGCCAATACCAATGTACAATATAGGTCTTACTCATTGGAACAAAATAACGAGAATCGAAAGAGGTATTGAGGTTTTTTTTATCTACTACTAGCTAGTCTAAGATGGTAGCGGGCTAACCTGTTAGGGGCATGGCAGTTATATAACCCATACCCCTTCGGTTTCTACACGGCATCATACCGGAACGCTAAATCGCTTGGCGGCACGTCTTTGCCGGTAAGGTGGTAACTAGCCACGGCCGAAGCCTCCCACCAGGTGGTCCCTGGTGGGAGGCTTCGGCCGGTAACAAACTGTCAATGTGTATGAGATTTCAATTGTATAAAGGTCTCAGTAAGAAGTTTTAGTATTAGAATAAGAGATAGCTGCACTTTTTGTAACTATCGCCTGGGAGGCTGATTCAGTATTAGGTGGGTGTAGGGCTCTCCACTGTCAAAAGTGAAAGTCTGCCCGCATACGGATGGGCCTTTTGCTAGATATAGCCGCTCAAAGTCGGCTTATGGTTACCAAAATTTAACCATAACTAGAAAGGCTGATTCTTGTACAGTATTAAAGTATGCGCAATACCTATGTAAACAGTATTAAAACTGACGCTAATCATCGGGCCTTTCACTAGATATCACCTCTCAAAGACGTTATGAACATACTTACATACAAAAATCAGCCTTTCTAGTCATGGTTAAATTTTGGTAACCATAAACCGGCTTTGAGCGGCCATATCTAGCGAAAGGTCCATATGTATGCGGGCAGAATCACTTTTGACATCAGTGGAGAGCCCTACATCCACCTAATACTGAATCAGCCTTTCAGGCGATAGTTACAGAGTGCAGCTATCTCATATAATATATGTCATGTAGTTGATAAGTTAAGTTACTGCCCTAGTACAAAACTCATGGATTTTGAGATGACTTGGTCATAGATTTAATATTGGGCTATATTTAATCTATGGACTTGGTTTGGCCAAATTAGTGAAAATTATACTGAAACTTTTACAACCATTTAGAATGTTAGAATGTGTGAGACAGTCTTTCGGTTAGGTCGCCGCCGGAAGCTCGATCACATCTACCAGCACAGTACATGTCCAGCATGTAACACAGCACAACCAATATTATTCATATCTAATGGCTGATGGCTGACAGACACTCACAGACACTATCAGGCAGTAGACTACAGAGAGCGCACGGTTACCACTTACCATACAACACCTACTAAAAAAAATTGTAATTAACACTACTCACTGTATTTACGTTCACTCAAATCATAGAAAAGCTTAATATCTCGAACTAATTAAATTAATTTTTCATTATTCATATTGCTGTTATATATCCCGTGTCAAGGCGGTTACGGTACGCTAACGTTCGCTAGATGTGAATACGTAACATAGAAAATGTATGGACTAATATTTTTACGTCTGCGCTTGGTACGCGACTGCTACGTGCGGTGTCTGTGGATGTGTACGTGTCGCGCAGGCATAGCGGAGACGTACCTGATGAAGGCCGTAGGGCAGTGCACGGGGCGCACGCTCGCGCAGATGCGCGCCGCCGCGCACAAGTGCGGCGACCTGGGCCAAGTGGCCGAGCAGGCGCGCGCCACGCAACGTACCATGTTCGCGCCGCCGCCGCTCACCGTGCGCCGCGTGCTGGCCGCGCTGCGCGAGGTCGCCGTCATGACGGGTAAGTGACGGCTGCTAGGGTGGTGCTAATGTAGGCTGTAGGGGAGTACGGGAGCAATCGGAGGTATGTTGTGCAACTTCCACCCAGTCAGTAACTCCTGTGAGCGACAATAAGCGATATGTAAACAGTATAAAAACTGTCGCTATTCATGTAGGCTTTTCACTAGATATCACCTCTCAAAGACGTGATAAACATACTAACCTAAAATAATTATTAGCAATTATTATTAGTCCCGTCGATTGCTAATAAATTTTATGGAGGCGTAAAATTAATTGCTATCCTATTCTTATTACACTTCTTTAATTATGCAAAATTTAGTTTTCCTATTTTATGTTAGTATTTGTGTGTAGTATTTAAATATCGCCTTACTATAAATTTTTCTGTTTTAGATTGTATTTACGATTTTAGTATTATCACAAGCGATCTAAAAGGTGATATAAATGTTATTTTGAATACTTACAAGAATATTTTTATATTTAAATACATACTATATAAGAATCATCCTTTCTAGTTATGGTTCATTTTTGGTAACCATAACACTTCTTTCTTCTTTCACGTCTTGGAGCGGCTATATCTAGTGAAAGGCCCATCAGCATGCGGGCATACCGTCACTATCGTAATCAGTGGAGAGCCCTAAACCCACCTAATACTGAACCAGCCTTCCTGGCGATAGTTACGAAAAGTGCAGCTATCTCTTAGTCTATAAAGACAAATTCATTTGATCCGGTTACGATAGCTCTGAATCAAATTGCGATCTAAACACAAAAGCATGTAAACTATTTTCAATATGGCGTCCGTATCCGCAGATTAAATCGAATGACATGAAACGAGTCAAATTGACAGATATTATACTTGCTGTTTTTTCATGATATATAACGACAAATAGTAATACATAATGCTAACACTCCTAACCTTTGTATGTTGGAAGTTCTATATATATAATAGTACAGTTCAAAGAGAACTTCGTTATCGCGATGCTGGCTGCGCACTGGAAGGTATTGTCATCCTTTGTAGAGGATTGATAATAATAAAATAATGACATGATATAATAATAATGTTGACTAAAGTGAAAATAATGATTATATTTTAAAATGGCTGTAATATTTTTATTGTAATTTAATAATAATCATTGACATAATTAATTAAATTAATATTGTATATGGATCATATCTTATCTTACTAATATTATAAATGCGAAAGTTTGGATGTATGGATGTCGGTATGGATGTATGGATGTATGGATGGATGTTTGTTACTCAATCACGCCCCAACGGCTGAACGGATCTTGATGAAATTTGGCACAGAGATAGATTATAGTCTGGAATAACACATAGGCTACTTTTTATCCGGAAAATTAAAGAGTTCCCGCGGGAACCACAAAACCTCGATCCACGCGTACGAAGTCGCGGGCGTCAGCTAGTCTGAAATAAATAAATTAATTTAATTTAATTTAATTTCTAGTTCGAACTCACTTGTAGATCTAATGACGCCATCTGTTGTCGTATGTAGCGACGCGCGGCCACAATGGCTTCAGCACGCTTCAGGCCAGCCAGGCAGAAGTACTCTCAGAAATGCTCACGCATTTATTACTAACTTACATTAGATTTTGGAACGAAGTTCCTTATGGGACGATGCGGAGGGGTACCCTAGCCGGCAAAAAACGTCCGTAACGAAAATGCGTGGAGTAAGATGTTTTTGCGAAGACAAAAGGTCTTAAATATAAATATACTACATTCGAAATAAAACTTTAACTCTAACTAATTTATTTTATAAAAAAAAAAGAAAAAAAATCGTTTTCACTTCTATCGGCAGTCCCTATGACTGCTAATTTTTTTTTATCGATAAAAATTTAAGATCAAAAACTACTCTAAAAATTATCTTAGTTAGAATAAGTTATACTAATTTCAAACCCTTTCATATTATAACTGGTTCAGGTCAAGCATCAGTCAACAAGAAGATCAGCAAAATCCAGTCTCTGTACGTGGCGTGCAGACATGCCGAAGCTCGGTACTTGATCAGGTAACTTGCTGCTGCTGTTAAGTTCTATTCAAATGCAAATCATTTCTTTTGAACCATACTTAAGTACAATGATTTTATTTTGATTCATTTGTTTTTATATTTGGTAAAAAGACTCGCAAAAAATTGCCATTGCCGTTACTGATAATATAAGAGTTGGCCTAGTCTTTTGTAAGTGGCGCTTTGTGTCAAGATTAAGGCACTATTTATTATTCTATGCGCACAAAGGCCTGCTATCCAGCAGAGCGCTCGTGTGTCGTCGGACCAATCAAATTAGTTATAGATGACGCGATAAAATGTTCACGTCATTTGTCAACAATCTGATCGGTCCGCACACACCACACGTCCGGCGTCGCGGATAGCGGGCCTGCGGGCGAGGCGGAGCGTGCGGTGTGCAATGTACGCGCGGTCCCGCAGGAGCCTGGAGGGCAAGCTGCGCATCGGGCTGGCGGAGCAGTCGCTGCTGCAGGCGCTGGCGCTCGCGTGCGCCGCCACGCCGCCCGCTGGAGAGCGCGCCGGACAGCTCCACGTGGCCGCGGCCATGCCCGCAGACAAGTTCAAGGTCTCACATTTAACTACAAACAATAGGCATGATGACTGATTTTGAAAAATGGTCAGATTATGTTCGGAAGTATCGACTATTTCGAAAAAATATCTTATTTCAGCAGAAAAATAAGGTTTGGTAGATGAAATTGGCATTTGAAATTTAAATTTTAAAATTCACGCCAAAACGTTCGGCGGTGTCATGGCGTCGTTTGTGACGTCACTATTATTTTTACCAATGTACTCTGTGCAGTGTGCAGTAAACAATAGTGTGATTGTCAAAGTTCGAAAATAATTGTGACGTCATTCGCTTCATATTGGTGTTTTAACCAATATGGCGGATTGCTGTGTTTTATAGTTTTATTTTATCAAAATAAATAGCAATCTTACTCGAAATAGGAAAATAAAAACGTTTTTTATAATCCATGAATCCAATTTTATTAGATAAATTTATAATTTCATTGATTCTTTGTTACTGTCATCATGCCTATTATAACACTCCGTCAAATTTAAGTCAAAGTCCATCTGCGTTGGCACCCTTATGTGGTTGACGTCCAATTTACTCGCACGATGCGTTTTTGCTCGACGTTTCTGATACGAACCGCTAGGGTGCGGAACACCCTCCCAGCGCACGTGTTTCCTGCCACTTATAACATAAGTACCTTCAAGCAAGAGTGAATAGGTATCTTCTAGGCAAGCGCGTTCCAACCTAGACCTCATCATTGCTTTGCACTAAGCATGATTGTCGTCAAGCGTAAGCCTATCACGCAATAAAAAAAAATTAATCCGGTGGCACAAATTGGAACTAATGTTTACGCCTGTTAAATTGCATAAACCTACCTGCAACTACAGCGCTGCTTCTAAGGACATCTTTCGCAACACGGACTTAAGCTGTCAGACACGAAGGGTTGTCGAGGTGATGATTACAAAAGTGGCATCCATTTTCAAATTTAAATGGTGGGCCTTCACTGTTTATCTGTTTCACTTCACTCCCGTCACTTCTACGCTTGATTATAATGAAATTTTCCCCTTTGAATGTGTAGGCGCGAGTGGACGAGTACGCGCTGCTGATCAAGACGACGTACTGCGAGTGTCCTAACTACGACATGATAGTGCCCGTGCTGCTGCAGCACGGCGTCACAGCGCTGCCCGAGCACTGCCGCCTCACGCCCGGCATCCCGCTCAAACCCATGCTCGCACACCCCACTAAGGGCGTTCACGAGCTCTTCAGCCGGTGAGTGGAGTCAGTTGCACCTAACTACCGCGGCGTTTGAGCGCTGCCGAGTGCAGTTATTGTAAATGTATTGTGAAGGCACCGTAAGTAGGTATTCTCAGTCTCTTTAAAATTTTCACGGAGGGATTCGCGTGGTCCGATTTTATAATAAATAGAACAGATAGCTCTTTTCTGCCATATAAAAATTGTTTGGATATCAGCTGCTCTGCCCCACGATAAAATGCCGTGTGACATAATATTGTGGAAGTAGGCCTAGTGGCCCGGCCTTCTGTTCATGTCTAATTTCCGAGCACACACTTCCAACTTTTTGAAATTATATCAGTTTTAAGCAATCAAAGAATAAGTGGCCGTCGATTACGATTGTTAAGCATCGTTGACCCAAATCGGTAACTATTCAAACTCCTAATTTGGTCACCCATTGACTAAATTTGGAGGTTCAAATTTGGGCTTTTCGTTTCCTCTGTGCCTTGGAGAATTCAGTTTAATTACTCTTAGCAGAGTCGTATGCGAAAGACTTGGGAATCCACCGGATTATTATCCCAAGAAAACTCGTACCATTATATGATTAATGAAAAGGGATCATGACCCTCAGTTATGATAAATACGACGCAGAGACAGAGAGAAGCAATCAAATATGCCGTGCTGTAACGTGGAAGGTAACCACTAACCATACCATCGTCGTGAGGAAACCTGTGTGCTGATAGGTATTAATATTGTTGTGGAAGGTGTGTGAAGTGTGCCAGTGTGGTGGTGTACGGCCGAGCCGTCGTCATCGTGAAAGGTCGTATATGTGTTGAACCGGTATCGTGTGTGCAGGTTCGAGAACGAAGTGTTCACGTGCGAGTGGAAGTACGACGGCGAGCGCGCGCAGATCCACGTGCCCGGCGACGACGTGCCGCGCCTCGCCGAAGCGGCCATATACAGCAGGAACCAGGAGAACAACACCAGGTGCACTTGCATAATGAAGCGTAACTTCTTTAGAATCGTTGTTACTTGAAAATTCGATGAAAGGAATAAGCGACACCAAAAAGAGACAAACATATTCGTAACTGATGCCCGCGACCTCGTCCGCGTGGAAACAGTTTTTTGAAATTCCCACGGGAACTCTTGAATTTTCCGGGATAAAAAAGTAGCCTATGTCCCTCTCCAGGCCCTCAACCATAAAATCACGTCGCTCCATTGCAGCGTGATTGAAGGACAAACCAACAAACAAACACACTTTCGCATTTATAATATAAGTATGATAGGATAGCCTGCGAGAGAATCAGATAGAGTACAAGTTATATTTATTTCATTCTCTCGTAGGTAAATTTTCTGAAGTTTGACTTCTGTAGTGTGTGAATTGCACACACACGCACACTTTTTTTTTAATGTTTCGCACTCAGCTATCCTCTGACATGAGATCTTTTTAATGCGAGTTTTGCTCAGATTTTGGTGCCACTCATGATGCTCGTTAAGTGGTAGTGTTTTTTTGTTGATTAAATGGCGCTCTCTACTCCTTCTGCGTCGATTAAGGTTCTTCGATTCCTACGGGAACTCTAATTTTCCGGGATAAAATGTACCTTTTTACTATAATCTATCTCTTCCAAACATCCAGATCCATTCAGCCGTTCTGGTGGGTTTGAGAAAAGAACCATCCATCCATTCAAACTTTCGCATTTATATGTACCTAATTTGAATGAATAAATATTGATTGATATTGCGTTGTGGTCATCGAGTCAGCACTTAACGCAACTGCGGTAAAATCAGTACGGTTCGATCGTCCGCGCGGATCGTACTCCTAATCAATATCATATCATTTATCATTATCATTTATCATTTATCATCTCAGTGAAATACAGTCCACTATAACTATCATTATATCTATCATTTTATCACCACAAAGAACAGCACCCCACAGTATGTAATTTGACCCAGACCCAAAACGGCGGTCGTCTGCGCAGGTACATTGTAGTAGAGAGCATGCGCGGGGAGCGAGGGGCCCTCACGCCGCACTTGGTTGTTTAACATAACACATAAGGGATGTTTGTCTGTCAGCAAGTACCCGGATGTACTGCGGCGGCTGCCGGCGCTGCTGAAGCCGTCGGTGACGAGTTGCGTGCTGGACTGCGAGGCCGTCGCGTACGACACCGCCGCCAACCAGATACTGCCCTTCCAGGTTAGCTGCCTTAGAACAAAGCTTAGCTCCCTGTTTAGGTCGAAGTCTGTCGGGGTACGCGCCTCGAGGTCGAGCCTCCTTACCTTACTCAGGTAACTCCTTGGATTCAAGATTCAAGTCATTTATTCAATATAGGTACACTGTAGGTACACTTATTGTCGTCTAAAAATTACTTACTTAAAAAGCATGATGGTGATAAGGGGTAACGGTATCTTAAAACTAAAGCTACGAGGGTTCCAAACGCGCTCTGGTCTGAGAAGAGCCCACAACAAACTCAGCCGGGTTTTTTTATTTTTATTTTATTATCACCATCTCACAAATCATCTTAACTAAGGAACTATCAGAGACATTAGAGCAAATTATTGCCAGGCTTCCTTGTCGTTTAAGTAGTCCTTTACATGGTAATAAGATTTTTAATGAGTTTATGTTTTACATTAACTTTGAACTTATTCAGAGACATCTTCAACAGGTCTTCTGGGAGCTTATTGTAGAAGCGGACACTGTTACCAACAAATGAATTGCTAGTTTTACTAAGCTTACTGATGACACTCACAGATAGCAGTGTACCTGGATTATCTATTTCAGTCCGTTTATTAGTTAGTTAGCTTATAAAAGGACGGGTTAACTCCCAACGCAGGCAATCCCACGTCACAGCGTAGACAAGCGACTGGACACTTATGAGATACCTAGGAGCCTGCATCGCGGTATCCACTGATGATACCCGCGACTTCGTCCGCGTGGATTAACTTTTTGATTGCCGCGTGCTCTTTAAGTAGTACTCTCTTTAACTTTTAAAGTAGCCTATGCCCTTTCTTGGGATACAACCTAACCCTGTACCAAATTTCATCAAGATCGGTGGAAATCGGACCGTCAAAGCGTAGCAGACAAACAGGTACACTTTCGCATTTATAATATTAGTATGGATGGATTATTTTCGTAGCCAAATATTCATTTAGCTATTTATAACACAGTCATTTGGTAGTTTTACCTGGAAAGTTTCTCGAGAGTTTTGAAAATTGTTGTATTTTATAGATCGAAATCCACACCAATTTTCAGAACTCCCGAGAAAGTTTCCAAGTAAGCCCCTTTGTGAGCACCGAACGACTGGAGTGGTATGTATGTACTTGTACAGGTGTTGTCGACGCGCAAGCGCAAGGACGCGGCGGAGGAGCAGATCAAGGTGCAAGTGTGCGTGTTCGTGTTCGACGTGCTCTACCTCAACGGGCGCGCGCTGGTGCGCGAACCGCTCGAGGAGAGGCGGAGACTGCTCAGGGAACACTTCAATGAGGTCGAAGGTAAACTTCTCCGTTCTACCACAGAACAGACGTCCAATTTGCTCGCACAAAGCGTTTTTGCTCGACGGTTCTGATACGAACCGGGAATGGTTATAACTTAAGTAGCTGGTAGTAACTAGACCTCATCATTGCTTTGCACTAAGCATGATTGTCGTCAAGCGCAAGCCTATCAAGCAATAAAAAAAAAAGAAAAAAAAACTCGATTCAACTTGTGTTTAACCTGTGTATTTTGTAACTTTGTTGTTCACGTAATGAATCAGTGGATATACAGTGAACTAGTTCAATTGGTTGCCCAGATATCTCTAGCTTTAAGTACAGAGCACTTGGCTCCGACACATCGCCAATATGTGTTCTGATCTATAATTATCTTATTATTATTATTATTCAACTCTTTATTTGCACCACACAATAAAATAAAATAAAAAATAAGACATGAAATAAATTAAAGAAGAAGGATAGGTACAAAAGGCATCTATCAGTATCTTCAGTATGATTTAACCCGCCCACCAACCCGCATTGGAGCAGCGTAGTGGGTCTAATGCTCTACTTGACGACCTCCGTGGCGCAGTGTGTAGCGCTGTTGCCTTAACGTGCGTAGGTCCCGGGTTCGATCCCCCTCAGGGTCAATTTGGGAATTTATAATTTCTGAATTTTTCCTGGTCTGGTCTGGTGGGAGGCTTCGGCCGTGGCTATAGTTACCACCCTACCGGCAAAGACGTGCCGCAAAGCGATTTAGCGTTCCGGTACGATGTCGTGTAGAAACCGAAAGGGTATGGGTTTAATATAACTGCCATGCCCCTAACAGGTTAGCCCGCTACCATCTTAGACTGCATCATCACTTACCATCAGGTGAGATCGCAGTCAAGGGCTAGTCTGTAGTGAATAAAAAAAATAAAAAAACTAGTGGGAAGTTAATAGGCTGTAGTGGTGGTGGTGGTGGTGGTAGTGGTGGATGATGTAAAACCAGCGCGTGGCGACGGCAGGCGCGTGGCAGACGGCGACGGGGCGCGACTGCAGCGCCGAGGAGGAGGTGCAGCAGTTCCTGGAGGAGGCGGTGCGCGGCTCGTGCGAGGGGCTCATGGTCAAAGCGCTGCGCGGCGACCACTCGCGGTACGACATCGCGCGACGCTCGCACAACTGGCTCAAGGTGGACATAACTATAACTAGCTGATGCCCGCAACTTCGTCCGCCTGGCTTAAGTTTTTTTTTATTCCCGCGGGAACTCCTCAATTTAACGGGATAGCCTTTGTCACTCTCCAGGTCCTCAACATTACCCGTGCCAAAATTCACGTCGATTCATTTCTCTGAAGTTTCGATTGAAGGACAAACCAACCAATCAATAAACCTACAAACAAACACGATATGATAATATGCGAAACTCCGGCGCTTTGTGATTAACATGCTTCCTGCTCTCGATTGGTATCAAGCTCGTTCGGTTATCAGATGGCCGGAGAGAGATGTCACTTCAAATTGGAAACTTTGAAGCTCTCTAAGCCTCACCCTTGATTGGCTTTCTTTAGCCTACATGTATTTTCTTCTTCATGTATTTTCTTCTTCTTTGAGATCCCTACCCTCGATTCGTATGGATTTCCTTTGGTTATCAGATGGGTGTAAAAATAAAACAAAAAACCAGTTATTCTAACTTAAATTTATGGTAACCTTGAACATGCCTTGAACAGATTTCATCAGGAAAACTAATCGAGGCATGTTGTTTGATATACTTAGATTCATATTAAAACTTGTAAAGTTTGAGTCGGACTTGTGTACAAGGGGTTCTGTACAACCACACAATATTCATTATTTTGGTGAATAACAAGAAAGATGTCATAACACGTAATCAGCTATGCAATAACTAACTTACATATAGCGCTTAACTGGTAGCGCCTGACAAACAATTGGACAGCCTATGAGTACGGATCCCTAATTAACGTTTTTCGGGTTTTTTCCTACACTTGTGCTGTGAGATCTTGCTTCTTGCCAAATTTCATAATTCTAGGTTAACGGGAAGTACCCTATAGGATTTGATATATCGGCGATTGGCAAATATGCGGCCTAACGGCTGTATCTTTTGATTACGTAGACTTAGAAGCTTGATTTTTATACAGCACAATAATTTCAACTTGATACCTCCCACACGTTCCACACAGGTGGTTGACAGACAGACAGACAACGGAGTGATCCTATAAGGGTTACTTTTGTCCTCTTGAGGTACAGAATCGTAAAAACACCTTTAGTCCAGTTATCGTATAGGTGGAGGTGGTTGTTATCTCGTATCAGTTGGGGGTATTGGAGGTGGGTCATGGTGTCATGGTGTCATGGTGTTGTCTGTGGTGGTGCAGCTGAAGAAGGACTACCTGGAGGGCGTGGGCGACACCATCGACGCGGTGGTGGTGGGCGCGTACCGCGGGCGCGGCAAGCGCGCGGGCGCGTACGGCGGCTTCCTGCTCGCGTGCTACGACCCCGCCAGCGAGACCTACCAGAGCCTGTGCAAGGTCGGCACCGGCTTCAGCGACGACGACCTCAAGACCCTCAGCGAGCGGCTCGCCCCGCACGTCATCGACGCGCCGCGCAACTATTACATGTGAGTGTTGCGCGCTCCAACATCGACGCCTTATCTAGCTCCTACCACAGATTTGGTTATGTGGTTGACGTCCAATCTGCTCGTACGAAACTTTTCTGCTCGACGTTTCTGATCCGAACCGCAAAGGTGCGGAACACCCTCCCAGCGCGCGTTTCCTGCCACGTGTAACTTAGGTACCTTCAAGGCAAAAGTGAATAGGATTCTTCTACACGAGCGCGTTCCAACTCAATCCCCATCACTGCTTTATACTAAACATCATTGTTATTAAGCGCAAGCCTACGTCGCATTAAAAAACCTGCAGTAGCAGCCAGTTAGTGCAGCAATCAGTCTAGCTTTCGTAGACTTTGCAAAAGCATTCGATTCTATTGAGCATTGGAGCATTGGGTAATATTCTACGCTCTGAAAAGATGTTTGATCAACAACAGATATGTGGAAGTGCATAAGGAAATATACAATGGTGCCACAATCCAAGTGAGGCTTCATGAACTTTCTGAGCCAATTAGCATTCAGCGAGGGCTCCGTCAAGGTGACACCATACCTCCGAAATTGTTTACGTTGTGACGTTTTTAAACTAATTGATTGATCTGGAAACGGAGTGAAAATTAACGGGAGACTGCTGTTTCACCTACGTTTCGCTGACGATATCTTTGCCAGCCAAACTGAAGAACTGCGGACAATGCTCGAACAGTTACAAGACGCTTCTGCTGCCGTCGGTCTAAAAATGAACATAGGGAAGATGCCTCTCGTTTATATCCTGCGCCTAAGACTGCGATGATAGTATGGATCCAATACAGTATAATGGTGTGCGCGCGCGCTTGTGTCAGGTACTCTGCGTCGCACTCCCCGGACGCGTGGCTGAGCGCGGCGTGCGTGCTGGAGGTGCGCTGCGCAGACCTGTCGCTGTCGCCCGCGCACCGCGCCGCCATCGGGCTGCTGCACCCGGACAAGGGCGTCTCGCTGCGGTTCCCCAGGTCAGTGCCTGTGACACCACGCTCTGTCCCCGTGGGGACAAACGGGAATAGGGATGATGCCTATGTCCAAAATAAATTATTTCGTACTGATCATTAAATGGACGGTTTTCCAGAAGACAAAAAAAGCAGGACCTGACAACCGTCCAGCGCTATTTCTTAAAAACACGTGTACCTAACTCCATCTGTAGTACAGGTGTTAGCATGTCGTTAAACCTTTAAACGGTTAACGGCTAGTGGTTGAAAATATTAGTATACAATCTTTACTCATATGCACTAGCGAGTGAAAAAAAACATTGTTTTTTTTACTATCGTTTGTTAAACAGTAAACGGTTAACGGTTAGTAAATGATCTTTACTCCTGTGAAAAAAAACCATTGCTTTTTTTACTACCGCTTACAGCCGTTAACTACTAACCGTTTAACAACATGCTAACACCTCTAATCTGTAGGCCCATGCATTTCATCTATAATAAATGTCTTAATGTCGCTGTCGTACCTAGCGTTTGAAAACAAGCCAATAATATGCCTGTTCATAAAAGCGGGTCCAAATACTATGTCGCCAATTACCGCCCCATATCTCTTTTATGCATATTATCAAAGGTTCTTGAAATACTTGTGCACAGTTCACTGCACCCGCTCCTACACAACTGACAACATCATCATACCCGAACAACACGGTTTTGTGAAATACAAATCTACCGGCACCAATTTACTAATATTCACTACCCACTTTTTCGAAAGTCTTAATTAAGGGGACGCAAGTTACACAGACTTTACAACTACAAATTATTTTGGTATTGCGTTTGTATGGACATCGGGCAATTCATCCTCCGCCGCCTCCTCAACAGTGTAAATCGTCCGCAGGTTCGTCCGCGTGCGCGACGACAAGTCGCCGGAGCAGGCGACGAGCGCGGCGCAGATCGCGCAGATGTACGCGGCGCAGGACCAGGTCAAGAACACCAGCGACCAACAGAAGCTGCGCGACCTCGACGACTTCTACTAGCGACTAGCGACTAGCGGCGTGCCTCTGTAGCCGTGCACGGTGGGCGACAGAAGCGACGCGACGCGATACCACGCCATAGGATACAGAAGTATCGTCTTTCTTTCTTCTCGGTGATGTGGCTATGCAGGGCTCTGTATAGAGATCCGGTATCACTTTGACCGCTGCCGATCTATTGTTCCCGGCCCATGCTGCTTGCTGCTAGGAACAGCAGCAGCTTCTTGGCCGGGATATTGTTTGCCTCCTCAAAGCGCACTAGATGCTTCTCTAGTATAATAGGAGATAGCTGCACTTTTGGCCGCTATCGTGATTACAAAAAATGATTGATCACTACATATTTGAGCGGCCATATCTAGTGAACGCCCCGATGTATAGCATCAGTTTTTATACTGTTCACATAGGTACTGCGCATCGTCGTCGTCGTCAACCGATGGACGTCCACTGCTGGACATAGGTCTCTTGTAGGGTCCTCCACAAGCCAAGGTCTTGCACCGCCGCCATCCAGCGACTCCCTGCGACTCTCTTGATGTCGTCCGTCCACCGTGTGGGGGGTCTACCGACGCTACGCCTTCCAGTCCAGCACTTTGGGACCCCAATGTCCATCGGTTCTCCGAACTATGTGCCCCGCCCATTGCCACTTCACTTTACTTTACGGTACTGCGCATACTTTAATACTATACTATACTAGAATCAGCCTTCCTAGTTATTGTTCATTTTTGGTAACCATTACTTGTCTTTAAGCTTCGATAAGTAGTCAGATCCGCAGCCGCATGCGGGCAGACCGTCACTATTTTAACCAGATGAGAGCCCTATATCCACCAAATACTGAATCAGCCTTCCTGGTGCTAGTTACCATTAGTGCAGCTATCTCTTAGTCTATAGGAGCAGGCTACGTTTGTGCATTAGGAGTTAGGACAGGCCAGTGGCATATAATGTGTAATGGCGTCTCCTCAGCCTCACAGCAGAGCCTGCACACATCTGTGGCTCGGAGTTTGCATGTGTCTGTTCTGTACGTATCTATATTTTATTATTTCGTCGCATTGCGTCTCGTCGCTTCTGTCGCTCACCTAGGACAACGGGTAAGGTTGTTTGACCGCACCGTCGCTCCAACATTATCCTCCACAATGCTTCTACCCCAATAAAATATGACAAATTATTCAGCACGTACCCTGGTCCCTGAGCTCGGAGACGCCGGCAAGTCTCCTGTACTATTTTTTCAAATTAAAATAATTGTCAAACCAAGCTGATGGTGGACTTAAATTATTTCAAAATCCAGTGGAAACTCTTTGGTCTTCCGGGATGAAAAGTAACCTATGTCCTCAAATATATCCAATATCCATGAAAAGAATCACGCCGATCCGTAGCTCTGTTACGGCGTGATTGAACTACAATAAACGTATGAATTTACAAGGCTGATCACAACTGGTATTCTTGAAAACAAGATAATAATATTCTTTTAAAAATTCAGATTAACGTATGTATTGTAAATTGTAATTATAATTATGAATATGTAATTTCCTGGCGGAAGTTGTATAAATAAAACATTATATTTTTATGATGCATTTGTTTATTTTATTCTAGTTGTACGTCAACACACAGTTGGTTGCACATTACACCCACTTTCACTTATATCTAACTAACCTAAGACGATGAGCCAATTCGTAAGTATAGATTTTCAAAATTACCTTATGAATTTCATGATAAGCTCTCATTTATATAAAGACACTGACACATTGAGATTCACTGATGAGATTTATTTAGATTTATAGAGATTGTTCAGATACTTACAAACATAAACAATATAAACACATTCCCAAGGTATAATGAATGAATGTCGTCTCAAACTCAACCCCCTGTTAGCTGCCGACGTTGGGTGAACTCCGTTCCAGTTCAATTAGACCAATATATAATGCTGCCCTATTGCCGCACGCGGCACGCCTGCTTCCCACAATGTGAATACACACATTGTAATATTAATTCTTTGAACTTTAGAGACTGAACAAACTACTAATTGAACTAGAACTTAATTCTTGTACATTCTAAACTGGCCGTGAGAGAACTCCCATACTCATTAACTAATTTTTAACCAAGAAGATATAAAAAAAAATAGAAATCGAGTTATATGTCATAAATTATATTTCAAATATCACCATCAATAATTAATTTAATATTCAAATGGTTAATCTTCAGAAAATTTTACCATTCTCAATCAAGATTTTTATTTATGGTAGAAAGTTGAAATTTTGTTTATAAGAATTTTTAGAAAAACTACCGCTGTCTATGTCAAACTTATCCTACAGACTATAGAAAAATTGTACTAAGTCATAGTGAGATTACAAAATCTAGAGCTGCTTGCTACTATCTATTTAGTTCATTAACCTTTATGTGTAGGAGAGAAAACAAATTCGTACATCCGGTTACAGCATATTACGTGTACTTATTACTCTCTTCACTCTTTAAATACAATATGATTATCTATTAAAAGTTATCATTGTCATGAACTCGGAACGCTAACTACTTAGTGGGAAACTGACGCTATTGAACTTACGCCTACGAGTAGTAAGTAGTTGCTGCGAACCTACACTGCTACAGAGCACAACACGTTCATTACAATAAATATTTAGTAGAATTTTGATCTCATAATATAGATTAGGGCGAACAGGAAACATTATTTTATAAATATTTTTGATTTGGTACTCACGATGCAGCTACGAGTACGTTCAGATATGATACACGTTTATGTACTTTCAAAACTATCGTTACTTTTAATGTTTCAATATTTCAAATGTTTTGTTGTAATAATATTATTATATTTTCTCACTTTAGTAAAAATTGGTTTTTGAATCTTATAAGTGAAATTTAATTCCACTCTAGATGAACAGTTTACATAACATTAAAAGTGACGATATTACATTTTTTAGCTTAGAAAATATGAATGGTCTAGTGCAGAATACACTGGTGTATTATGTCATATTATATTAGTCTAGTCTTACATATTCTACTATAGTATACGGTACACATCTAGTTGGTACTAAATGATGTGTGCGAGATATGTTTGCGTAAGTTTGGCACAAAGCTTGTTCATGTCACACTCAACTTATTTTAGCATGTTAATGTGTTTCGTTAGTAACGAACTTGTAACGAATGAATAATAAATGAATAAACGTTAGTCGTCAGTATACAACTGAAAATTATGGATGCTGCACTTGTAACATTTAAGTTTGTTAAATTTTGTAACAATTAGTTAACTACTTACATCAAAATAGTGAGCAATTTAGTCATAATAAGTACATAATATTTTGGCACTAGAATATTAATGATACTGAGTGACATGAAAATCTGAAAGTTTGAAATTATTAGGTGCAGCGTGAGTTAGGTGCGTACACTACTACATTTTGCTATCGAAGGGACTTTCGGAATTCGAGTAATATAAAAATTCACTTAGTAAGTAGCAATCGAAACGAAATTAGAAAAAATAATACCTTATGGCACAAATTTTGAGCATAAATACAAGTCAAGTATATTTCAACGCTACTTAGCAGTTTAACGACTGGCGTCCACTAGGCTCGCCGAGTCGAGTCGAATCGAAACGCAATAACCACCTATATTCATACTTAGTGAAATTGCGTCGATAAGCCGATACCGAAGTGCGTCGAGTTTACGCATACGGAACAAATTAGACTCGATTCGATTAGGCTGTGGGTTTTATAGTTTCAGTAAAAGACTTCTTGAATGTCTTGAAAAGTTAAATGATATCTCAGTTCGGGAGTAGCGTTGAGGTATTGTAGCTGCGCGTGGTCGGTCGGCGCGCGGCGGCTCAGGGGCTCAGGGGCTCAGGGGCTCAGGGCGCGGCGCGAAGCAGGGCCGCCTGCTCCTGCGAACCAGCCACACTAGGTACACTGCGCGCCGCCGCCCGGGGCACCGCCGCAAATACAACTAACTAACATATTCTACTATCCCTAATTCAAGTAAGTACTGTACCCTAATACGAGTATCGTGACTACAACAAAATAATGATTGATGAGAATGAGATGGAGAGAAAGAGTGTCACGGTTGGTCCCCGCGCGCCGCAGCGCCGGCGCCGGCGCCGAACTGTTGCGCTGCGATCGCAACTATTGGGATTGGCAGTGATTATTCATTTGCAAATCTCGATAGTTGTAGATTTCGAGTATCGAAACATTAAAACCTCAAAGTAAAATCAATCTAAAATGCCTTAGTTTAAGGTTTCGGACATTTTTATGCATTGCCCGTGGATGTTTTCCATGCTCCGTGGATGTACGGAAAACATCACCTGTCAGGGCACCGAGCAGAAACTATGCAAAAAATTAGTGGAGCTGATTGTATCATTTACAATACGGGTGCTTTAGATCTGGCTTATTACGAAGTTAATGTATCGATATTTGAATTATATTTACGTTTTAGAGTTGTGCCAACTCGTACTAAAGATCTTTTTAGTACAACAGACAGTGAGGCCAATTCTGTTGTACACCATCTATAAACTAAAATGACAGCTCCATTTATATTGTTATCTCTCATAGTATTTCCTGTGTTGCATAATATTCAGAGCTGTCATTTCAGTTTAGTGTATAGATTGTGTTAGGCAGAATCGGGCACAGCGGTAACGGCGAGGCAATCGCGCGGGTTGCCCGCACGGCTCGCGCTCGTCGCCCGCACGGCTCGCCGCCGGGCGGCTACAGGTCGCGGTCGGCGGCGGCTACAGGTCGGCGGCGGCGCGGCGCGAGTACGTTACCTCGGGCGGCTGCGGCGCGTCGGGCGCGTACAGGCTCTCGTACACGGGGTTCGCGAAGTGGCTGCCGTTCTGCGGACAACAGACAACAGCGTGCGTTAGGTTAGGTTAGCGTCACACGAGAGGCGCGGCCTCGGAGGTATGCCACCTCTGTGTACCCGGCGTCCGTCCCGTCGCTTGTATATGTCACCGTAAAATTATTGTAAAAACCGTTTGTAATCTGAAGGTTTAATTAATAATCACTAATTATAGTCAAATACTCAATCGGCAACGACATTGCCGATTGGACCGACCAGTGAAACACATTTCAAAGTGTACGGGAGCAGGTGATAGCTCGACCGTAACAATGGGATGCTCATTCTCCGAGCGGGTGTTGTGCTCGGGGACCACTGGTCCGACAATTTTGATCTTTGGTAGTCATGTAGTTATACTTATAACTTATTGTACAATATTATATTTATTAATGTCGTATATATATATACAATATATATGTAGCGTAATTTAGAGGAAACTTCGTAATAGTGATTCAGGCTCTTCGTGTTATTTGTGCGCTACTAGTAGTGTCATCTATTGGCTTATATGCGGATTGCAGAGTGCTAAGACAGCTTCAAAAGCTGTTAATTTATTAAATTCTACAGCAACAAACTTACAAAATATCAAGGGAAATAGGTATTGGAAACTGTATGATGCCTGCGACTTTGTCTGCCTAAATTAAGAGTTTTGATTCCAGCGGGTAATACTTAATTTTCCAGGATAAAAAGCATATGGGCCTCGGAGTGTAATAAAATAAATAAAAATACATTCCGAGTGCGTCCGCTGTGACGGGACGGGCGTGTGTGGTGTGGCGTGGTGCGGTGTGGTGCGGTGTGGTGTGGTGCGGTGCGGTGCGGTGCGGTGCGGTGTCGTGTCGCGTGTTACCGTGCGCGGGGGGTCGCGGCGCGGCTCCGGCTCGGGCTCGTCGTCGCCCGCCAGGTACATGGGGTTGCTGATCTCCAGCCCCTCGCCCGCGCGCTCCGCCAGCCGCGAGTGACCGAACGCGCCGCTGCACCGCACAGACAGACACACACATTATACTCGCTGTTTATTTATTTAATCGTATGGCGTTTGGTACATAATAAGCGTTTTTATAAAAAGAACGCTTATTTCGCCTGCAAGTTCGTCGCTCGTTTAGCACCACCCAGGGGACACGTGCAGGGAGGTAGAAGGTAGCTCCTGCGGACGTGAGCGACGGGGCATCCCCCATACTCGCTGTAACACATTACTAGTTTGTTATATATGAGCCATTAATAGGTTTTTACATACAAGTTGACATGACCAATGTTAGCCCGACGCCGCCAGGCTAGGGCCGACTATTTTCACGAGTAGAAACTATCTGTAGAAAAGTCTGTATGTACCACACATATGTTTTTAATACATTTGTGAGATAACATAAAAATTAAACTCATCTGATTAATTTTATCAATTCACATCTAAATGTTATTATTTATTAAGCTTTCTACATACAAAGTCAATATCATTATGAACTTTCTTGCAAGAAAACTTTTTATTTAGTAGTAAAGAAAACTTAACGGGCCGTGTGCAATTCCTTGTTGACCGAGCGAAGCGAAGGTCTCTGAGTCTACTTGAGAGAATTTGCATTTGTCCGTCCGTCCGTCCGTCTGTCAAAGCCTTATAACTTCTAAATTATTGAACGTAGTTACTTCAAATTTAAATATAATATGTAAACCGATGGCCTTCAGTTGAATATGGCTTAAAAAGGTTTTTATTTCAGGGAGCTCTCATAGCAGCGAATGCGAAGTAAAATATTTTTTATAGCGTTACATAGGGTTGCGGTAGGTATATCATTTTAAAGATAATTAGATAGGAATAGACTCCAAATTTTTTTTTTAATTGGCTTTCAAAATGGAGATTTTCTAACGTCCAAAATTGACCTCAGAACTCTAATTATCTGAAAGGCTGAGCCTGAAACTTGATCAATTATTTGAATTATATCCTGTAAGTACTTGAACAACGAATAGGTACTAAAATTGCAAAAAAATAGCACGAGGGCAGTAAATTTAACTTACAAGCCCTGCCCTGTTTACTGCGTCTGTAAGTGCAATTTTTCGAGCAAGTGTATTGAAACACAAAACGGAATGCTGAGCGATGGCATCGAGTAACGCGCGGGGCCATCAGTCAGCAGTCAGCAGTCAGCAGTGAGCGCGCTACTCACTGTCTCCTCCTGTGCACGACGTAGAGCGCGGCCAGCAGCGCCGCTAACAGCGCCAGCACGGCGAGCAGCCCCGCGGCCCACGCCGCGCCGCCCGCCGCCTCCTCTCCCGCGCCCGCGCCCGCGCCCGCCTCCGCGCCGCACAGCGCGGCGTCGCCGCACGCGCAGTGCGCCGTGCCCGCCTCCGCCGGCTCGCCTGCCGACACACACGCACAGTGTGAGCTGTACAATGCATACGACCCGACAAGATGCGAATAGCTTCACATGATTTGTTCAATGTACCTACTAGATATGAACCGGGAAATAAATTATGATTTATGACGATAAAGCAATATATGTGTAGCAATGATTTATTTTAAATGACTAGTTTATTTACTTAAATAAAACATTCGCATGATATTTTTGACAATTCATACCTACTTAGTTTTTAAAAAATCAGAAAAGCTTTACCATTCCCGAATAAACCTGAAAACACTAAAATTTGAGCATTCTTCGGAAAATGGCTAACTGTGTGTCACTCACTAAATTATGTAGAACAAGCACTTATTGAAATATGTTATTTTATAATATTTATAAAAGTTAGTGTATTTATAATTTTCAAATAAAGAGCTTTCAAAAATTGCAAAAATATTCGTATATGACCCACGAAGGCCTATGAAAGAATGTGGAAGTCGGCAGCGGCACTCACCGTTGGGTCTCCAGACGCAGACGGCGGGCGGCGCGCACGCGAGCGCTTTGCACGCGTTGTCGTGGCCCACGTAGTGCGCGCAGCGCGGCCCGCCCCAGCCGCCCGCGCACGCGCACGCGCCCCACGCGCAGCGCCCGCCGTGCGCGCACGCCTCCGCGCACGAGCCCCGCTCTGCCAACACGACGGACACGCGTCAGCACTGCGCTCACAGGGGAGCACGTCGACTTCGCGAAAGAGCAGAAGCAAGTTTTACCACAGGTTACGCTCGGGCGTAATCTTTCGTTGTAAAAATTAAATTACCAAATTCTAGCAAAGGTCCTCAGGATTAGTTATATTGAAATAAAATGTAGGCCACTGAGGCCAATTCTGTCTAATCTCTAAATTAAACTAAAATGACAGCTCTATGTACATTGCTATCCCTTTCGTAGTACTCCCTGCGGAAAGGGGCAGCACTAGATTTAGAGGTGTCATTTTAGTTTAGTTTAGAGATTGTGTTAAACAGAATTAGCCACACTGGGGCTGATTCTGTATAACACAATCTCTAAACTAAACTAAAATGGCAGCTTTAAATCTAGTGCTGTCACTTTCCGTAAGAAGTATTATGAAAGGGTTAGCAATATTTGTAATGCTCTAATTTTAGTTTAGTTTAGAGATTGTGTTAAACAGAATTAGCCACACTGGGGCTGATTCTGTATAACACAATCTCTAAACTAAACTAAAATGGCAGCTTTAAATCTAGTTCTGTCACTTTCCGTAAGAAGTATTATGAAAGGGTTAGCAATATTTGTAATGCTCTAATTTTAGTTTAGTTTAGAGATTGCGCACTACAGAATCAGTGACTTAATTATTAATCTTGCTCACACAAATAATATTTGATCGCGCGTGTTCAAGCGCGCGGGAGGTAAGCATTTGAACTGCAGTGCTGCTCGTTCACGGAGCAATACTTAGATAATTGGAGCGCAAACATAGTTAGTTACGCGAGTAGGTACTTTTTACTAATTTTACCAAATTAACACTTACATCCGAGACATTTAACATATAAAACACGAACACCTGAATGGCATCATGCAGCTTGGCGATGCATATCTGAAACCTATACCTAGATATACATATAGACGTTCGTTAGACGTCTCGCCGAAATAGTAAAGCGGTATGCGTAATATTGTAATACTCGTAGATATTTCGTATCAAGTAGGTGTGTAAAGTGGTAGGTAAAGAAAAGTACTTAATACTTCAATAGGAACCTTTTTAAAATCAAAAATGTAGTACAATTTCAAGTTCTTTAATTCAATTCAATTTCAACTTCCAACGGATACCGTATCATCAGAATAGGTACTCTTTTGTAATCACTAATAAGTCGTGCTCGAGTTACAAAGCCGGAGTGTACTGTGTAGCGAAGAGGGAAATCTTGTGATCCCCTTCCGCGCTGCGCCCTACCACGCCCTACGCTGACGAAGCCTTCATTAATAAATGCAAAGAGTAAAACAAAGCCGCCCAACTTGTCACCGCTTACCGCAGACACCGCAGACCTGCTACACTAGTTACTTGCGATATTTAAGTAGGTCACACAAGACTAATTTACTAAGTACACTGAAATTTAGGTGATGTGTTAATTTTAATTGAGGAACATTATCAACTCGAGTGCTGATATGTCAGTCTATTTTCTCTTCTAATATTTGGCATGTAAGTATCAAGTTTCCGATGTTGGGATACCTCTCATGATTTTATCCGATAAGTACGAAACGATTTTGCGAAAGACTGCTTTTTGGTCCCGCGACCTCGCTAGAGTGAATTTTGAATTTTGTAAAAATCCCGTGGATAAACTGATGAAAACCTACTGCCTAATGTAATGTTAAAGCAATCATATAAACAGATGGGACGTGGCAAGGTAACATACCAACGCATTTATTTATACTAGGTCTATTACGTATAACCTAGTATGGATTTCACATTCAAATGCTGATTTGAATTTTGAACCGCAACTCTTCGGAAAAGAAAATTCACAATTAGGTAGGTATGTAATGTTTTAATGTTTTCATTGTTATCCAAAAACGGTTGGAATAATAAAGGATAAAATACAGGTCAAACAGAATGGGGTTGTTTGATGTTAACATTGAAGTAGGCCACGAGTCGCGACCCGCTGCGGTCGCCCGCCAACTGCCAAGTGCCATCCGAATAAAAGCCTTTTTTGGTTTGTTTTGTTGGCTGATGGCTCGAGTGACGGAAAATGTACGAATAATAATTATCACTAAGCAGATTCCTAGTTCCATAGAATAGAATATTTATTTATTTGCATGATAATTATACTTCATGGAATTAAATACCTCCATCGGCTTCTCTCGGAAATCTGCATATACCTACCTAATTGAAATTGTACCTACTCGTAACTCCACGAGTAAAAAACTTTTTGCTGTCGGATAAAATTTCGAAACTTCATAGTTTTCCTGCTAACAGAGTGGATGTTTCCACATTATCTCAGTTGTTGATGCATATTCGGTTGCTACAACATCAATGAGTTATGAATAATTCGAATAAATAATTCGGAATTGGCCAACAACATAGCAGTTTTCCTCTCTCCATTGGAGTCGGGGATTTTCGTACCGCAAAGCTGTCGTATTTTTCCTATTAAGTGTTAGAAATCGTTTCCCAGAAATGTTTCGTAGGTATGATAAGATTTGTTTGCTCTCTTAAAGTTAAAATAAATTTAGTCCACTAACTAAATTACATTTTATATTTTTCCTCGGACAAACGCATAAGTTGGCTTTCAGGTGAGTGCTTGACTGCTTGATCCGCTCCGTAGAAAGCGTGGGAGCGGAGGAAGCGTGCGACTAGAGGTTGGATAAACGTACACGGTACATAACTAGGTATACCACTAATTAGACTAAGCTCAGCTAAGACGAAAGCTGTTACAAATTCCGATAGCGAAGATCTAAGTATTTTTTCAATTTCTTTATCGTCTGATCACGTTATCTCATCTGCCATTTAACCTGCATTAATGATGGGAGTTTCTACAAACACACTACACTCTACACTATTGGTCAAGAGGCAGATAATATAATGTTAAAGAAGACGAAAAAATAGGTAGATATTCGATAATGGAACAGACTATAGGTAGGTAGGTACATAACATTATGCTTCTTACTGTTTAGAAGACCAATGTCTCATATTCGTCATGCGTCAACTACATAAATGTAGTTAGTGCATGTAGTGCTGTGCAGCACTCACACGCTGTATCTAGGTATTCAGACAGCATCGCACATTTCGGTAATGTCCACCCGCGCATGCCGCAACGACTGCCAACCCTGCTTCAATAGCATGCTCAACGTTCATCAAGCACAATTAGACGATAATAAGAGGTATTTTGGTACATCCAAATATACTTAATTACTTATCTAGATGTATATTATTGTATAAGCTCGCAAGCAGACCTTGACATATACGAATCCCACCGCTGAGAACTCTTTAATATATTTCAAGCGACTGTCGTAACGTAGTTCGCAATAAAGAGGGCTTTCAATAATTAAACGACTCTCAATTCTCATCATATCTATCCACCGCGCATTTCCCGCGTTAACAAGTACTTACACTAACTATTGTTCTAAATAATTATTGCAGCATTGCAGGGTTTATTTTATCAACATTCTTACATTGTGTTTTCATGTAATAGTATAATTTGAAGATCCGTTCTAATACCTGTAAGCAATTTTCATTTTAAGTAATTATTAAGTGAACTCGCAACCTGAAACGCATCTTTTAACTTAAGTAAAAGCATTATGTAACATGTTTTTAAATTATTTATCTCAAATGCGAGGCTTTCGCTCCAAGTGCTAAGTTAATAAGCTTGATAGAAATAGCACCAGCATATATAATTATAGCCACTACGTTTTTAGATCCGTTACAATTGATCGTTGCGCGAACCTTCACCTGACTGCGGTTAATTTTTTTAGCTTTCGTAGTTAGAATATTTTTAGATTTTCGCTGAAATACAGTTATAATACAAGCAGGAGTATAACTGCACAATGAAAGTTCGAACCCACTGCCTGAGCAGTTCTGCGTGAACTTAGTGGCTTATTCTTGTTGAAATACAAAACAAACCAAACATAAATTACACTCACGATGATCTCTTCGTCTCCGTTTTCCCATTTTATATTTTGGTAACCACTGAACACTTCACTTTTAATATTGTTCCACTCTGGCAGTTTTAACGCTTCAAAAGTTTTAACTCGAGTCTAAAATATTCATTTTATTCTTATACGAACAACTAGTTGAAATGTTTACGCACAGTTCTTCACACAGCAACAGTGTATCTTGTTGGTAAAGTTTTACGTTTGCGGGGCGCGCTCGGCCGCAGCGGGCTCCATCGACGCGCGTCACGCGTGCGGACGTGCGCGGGGCCGCAGCGCGCGACTCCTACTGACGTAAGACCAAAGATGCTGTGCCACTAGCTTACTGACACACTAGCTACACATACCCACCGGAGGACGGTCCCGTCTGTACGCAGTGCGTATCGCTGAATAAATTCACAAGAACCGCCCAAAACAAAGGGAAACTTTTGCTACGGAGACAGACGACAATACAGTATTAAGGAAACGATAAACATTTTGAGAAACGCAAAAAGCACCTTGACATCGACTCATTATGTAATGTAATAACTGGTCGCTTAGATACACGCTCGTGTCAAGGTCAACTGCATAGTTACACATGTATACCACATAATACGAGTATTTAGTCGGAGGCGTCGTGCGCCGCCGCGGACAGAGACACGGTCACCGGCCAGTGTAGTGGCAGTGGCCAGTGCTACAAGTAACAACAATCACAGCTGTTTGTCAAGTTAGCAGGGCGCGCGGCGGGTACCCATTGGCCACTAGACTCTAGACTCTAGAGGCACGGCCCGCTCGCGCTGGTTGCCACTAACACTTGCCACTTGCCCGCACTCCGCACCACCGACCGGTTACTCGGCCCGCGTCGTCTCCGTGACGACCGAACAACAACTTCTAATAAATAATTAGTATCGCTAATCCATTACAAAGGGTTTTCATTGAATCGTTACGTCATTGTTGCGAAATCGGAAAAGCGTGTAGGTAGGCACTCTAGATTTGTGTCGATTATAATCATAATCATAATCATTTTTATTTTGCAAGAATATGGTACATGCAACACATAATTACATAGGTGTTAAAAACAAAACTATTATCAACATATTCTGCCAAGATTGGCGTGCAAAACATTTTTTAAGTAAAGTTAATTTTAAATTAAGCATTAACAATTTATAAAAAAAGGTATTTAAAATATTTTTGTGACAATTCGAAAATGACAATAATTTTAGTTTATCATGTTTAGAGCCTGTACATAGAGTTCCTTGGTCGTGGCTAAATACCCGGAAAAGAAAAAGAGCATCCGGTGGTAGGCATGAGCAAGTGGATAGGTGACTAGGAGTGGTGGACTCAGCATTACCTAGGTACTACAGGTCACAAATCACAATGCTTGAACAGATATAGCACAAAGTTGGAAAGGGCTGTTCAGTTGATGCTGATCCGTCTAAAAGAAGTTAACTAGGTATGTAGAGTTACTCTATAGTTAAAAATTATGAATTTGCTGAAATCCCGTCCAAATCGATTCAGCAGTTTCAAAATGTATAACTTAACCAAAAAACGCAGTCCCCGCAAGAATCGGAGCATTGAAAATGAATACAAAAATTTACGAAAAAACACTTCTTGCCTACATCCGCATCTTTTAACACCATTACCATGACGATCGGTCACTAATCATAGAAGCTACATCACTTTTTAGGGTCCCGTACCTCAAAAGGAAAAAACGGAACCCTTATAGGATCACTTTGTTGTCCGTCCGTCCGTCTGTCTGTCAAGACCCCTCTTAGGAATGCATGTAGGTATCAAGCTGAAATTCATATCAAATACTCGGGTCTACTGTCCCTTGGAGCTGTGAAATAAGCAAACTTCTAAGCCAACGCAATCAAAAGATACAGCCGTTTATGCTGCAAATTTTCGACACTCGCAAGGGAATCAAAACCTACAGGGTACTTCCCGTGAACTCAGAATCTTGAAATTTGGTAAGAAGCAACGTCTTTTAGCACAGATAAAGGAAAAAATTGCGAAAAGCATAAATGTTTAGTTACATCATATAGTAAAAATAATTTTAATAATTTTAAACTTACTAATGTGGATTTCATTTAGCAATAAAACTACCATAACTTTTACTTATGTAGGTCTACAGGTTTGTACGGAACCCTCGGTGTGCGAGTCCGACTCGCACTTGGCCGGTTTTTATATACGGAAATACCCATTTTTCTACAATTCTAAATATAAAGGGACCACCTACAGGTCACAGTTATTAACCGGTTTTTCGCCATTTATTAGCTAAACTAATACCCTAGGGCTAGGACCCTATTTTTAATTTTTTCTTAGGTCGGTTTTTTTCCGAAATATTTACAATTTAGTAAACAAACACCACCAAAAACCGGACTTTTTACATTTTTCAAAATTCAAAAAAAAGTTACCAGCCGATTTTCAAAATTCAAACGCTCACACGTGTCTCGATAAATTCCTCAACTCTTGGTACTATTCCCATATCGATCCTCCCAAAATCCTCGGAGCTATGGCCAAAAATACGTCTCAGGCGATTTGCATCTGACATTTTCAATGGTAAAACAGACATACTCGTACTTAGGTGCTTAGGTCTATACTAATAGGCAAAACGACTCCAACCAAACGCACTCTCTAAATCACAGAGAGACACTTCAATTATATTTGTTAGCAGAACTGCAGACGTCATAAGGGTTTATACGCTCTACTGTTTGCCAATTAACATCTCGGATCTACCTGTGAGCTGTCAGCTGTCAGCTGTTGCCTGTTGCCCACCGGATACACGATACACGACAAACATTACATCATATTACACGCTTGATATAATACACATAATCAAAGGATATAATATCCTCAAGTGACTGTCGATGGATATTTTACAAGGACGTGAAAAAACTTGACATTTTCACAAAACAGACACAAAAAAGTAGGTAGATAATATATTTCGTGGCATTATTATTGAAAACTATCTTGACCTATTGGATAAAACCTATTAATAACATAATAAAAATTCTGTAGCTGTTTTGTTTTTGTTTGTAAGACAGTCGCGACACTCGACAGTATGCGCCCGGCTTATCCCCGGATTATCGTTAGTGTGATGAAATCGAATTCGCGACGGGCGGCGGCGTTCTAGCGAATAGATTCTATCAAAACGAGAATTAACCACTCATAGTCACAGCCATAAATAAATATTATTTATTATTTATTTATTTATTTTATTTGATTTAGATAGAACCTTTAAGTGTATACCTAGCCAGGGTTAAACATTTTCTACTAGATAGGTACATACCTAGGTACATAGATACGTAAGATACACTAGACTAAACGGACACTACATTACACAATATAGATTCTACTAGACATGGATGATTTCCGCGACTCGGTCTGAGTGGAATTCTTTAAAAGTCGTGGCAGCTCTCAGATTGTCCGGGATAACAAGTGTCGGTCGCAACTCGCAGGGAAACAAATGAAATATTCCTGAAAAGATTTTAGGATTAGTTTCATCCGTTGAATATTTCGGAATTTTTAATTTTCCGTCACGCCACATGAGCTTTAGCCAATTATATCTCAGCTCTATTATCGCTTACAACATTTTATACATCAGCAAAATAAAATAAAAACATATTATATTCAAATTTTAATTATTTATTGACCTCGAAAAATATCGTTAAGCACGAGTGCGATTTCCACATGAGGATCCGTAGACACATACGAAACAGTGCTCTAAAATGACTCTAAACTCTTGAAATGAAATACCTAAATAGGTTCAAAACATATTCATAATAGGTACCTACAGGTACTAATTTTAGGGTGCACTATCATATAGTACTTAGGTAGGTATACCTTTGCTACGCTTCTTGAATCATGGATTGAATATAGTATATCGGACATTAGTTTAATCATTTTGCATCTCGCCCTTAAAGCAAGCACAATATTAAAATAATATAACTATAAAATATATAAAATAATACTTAATCTTAATTGGAAGGATAAGTTGTGCTCAAGGTTAACGCAATTGAGTAAAACCCCACGCCAGTAAATCCCCACGCCAGTAGGTAAGTACCTAACTCCGTACAATTTTTTTTTAAATATATTTATGACGAGCAAAAGAGCAGACGGGTCACGTGATGGTAAGTCATTACCGCCGCCCATGAACATTTGCAGTAAGTACCAGAAGAACCGCCAATGCGTTGCTGGCTTTTAAAAAAATTTGTTTATCCGCCCTTTGAAGAGCCCCATATTATAGTCATTAGGGAACAGGTGGTGAGGATGAAATTTGTTTCTGCGACGAAGAGTGCGACTGGAGAACACAGGAGGTGGTATTAGATTAAATAACTCCTCAGAGCACTCCCCATTGTAGAGACGGTAGAACACACAAAGAGAACCAACGTCTCTCAACAATTCCGAGAAAGAGACGCCAAGCCAAGGATTTTATGAACATCCAAAACCTGATTTTGTGTTTTCATGAGTCCAGCAGAAGAACATCATAATAAACAGATGACTCGTTATCAGGGTATTAGCACACGAGTATATACGTACTCTGTGGTATTAGATATCATACCTAATATGGCGACCGAGACAATATTAGTTTAACCAGTTGGGCGATCGCAGGAACTCCGAGTTTCCCCGCTGGTAGCGAGCCTCGCTGATTTGCCGACCCGAGTGCAGGCACCATAGAGGGATGATTATAGGGTAGCTCGTAAATCTCTCCTCATAGGTATAATATCATGAGTCAGTACGACAATGGCAACTCGTCTCCACACCACCGCTTGTTCAGGTTACATGTTGGAAACTGGCCTTTCAATAACTGGCCCTTCGAACCATTTTCAAGTCCGCTAAGCCAACCTTCATTATGAAGTCAGTATTGGTAATTAGTTCCGCAACAAGTTTTCTTTGATATAATAAAACGAATTATTATTTATTTGGCTAGTTGCAGTGATATTCTTATCCTCCTTGTGTAGTGGGCATGGTTGCACGCGGCAGCTGTTTGACCGCTAGCTAGCCAGTAAGCAATTTTTTTATCAAGTAATGGAAGGAGTTTTTGCACAAAGCCTCGCGAGCCGGTCGAGCGCGCGGTGGAGACACATCACACAACCTCCGACTTTGTGGCTAAAGATCAAACACTTACATTATGCTTCAACTAGCTTGTGCACGCGGCTTCGATCACGTAAGGTTCGATTTTGATACAAATTTCAAAGCTCTATTTTACCCCCTAGGGCTAGTCATAGTCATAGTCATTTATTTATTAAATATAGGTACACTGTAGGTACACTTATTTTCGTCTAAAAATTACATAAGTACTTAAAAAGCATGATGGTGATAATGGGTAACGGTATCTTAAAACTAAAGCTACGGGGGTTCCAAACGCGCCCTGGTCTGAGAAGAGCCCACAACAAACTCAGCCGGGTTTTTTTTTTTTAATTATCACCATCTCACAAATATTCTTACTAAGGAACTATCAGAGACATTAGAGCAAATTATTGCCAGGCTTCCTTGTCGTTTAAGTAGTCCTTGGACATGGTAATAAGACTAGCTGGCTAGATTTTCAAAGATCCCTTCTTAGCGGGCGCCTACGTTATAATAGTTATAAATTTCAGCCCGATCCATTGAGCGGTTTGAGCTGTGCGTTGATAGATCAGTCAGTCAGTCACCTTTTCCTTTTGTACATTTAGATACTGCAAGGGTGTTCCGTATGTTCTCATAGTTTGTCTGAAACAGTATTAGGTACGAGTAGGTACTAGGTACATGAACATCGTACGTTCTGCTAATCGTATTTTTTAATTTATGTTTTAATTATTTAAGTACTTACTTAAAACAAAACAAATAATAATATTTAAGATAGATGTAAGTTAAAATAGTGAATGTAAATAAAATTACTAGGTAGGTATAGATTTTTTCAGTAGGTAAATAAAGGCTATATGTAAATATAATATTATTATTTACTAATTGTTTCGGTGTGTGATTTGTAAAGCGCGCTGAATCATATTCATGATGCATGTAGTTATACATTCGAAAAATACTAAACGCTATGCTACAAAAATATAGGTAACTATAGAGTAAAATTTATATCAAATGGTGTGCAGAACAAATTTATAATACTTAATAATAAAATAATGCACCCAATACAATGTGCGACCTTCCTCGGAACAGACACTAGCTGGCATTCATCAATTTCGAGCGTAAGTTTCCTCAACGCTAAACAAGTTTCGCGAGTATACAGGAAAATGTAAAAAGATTCACGGAACACGAATAAATAATACAAATATGACCTACAGCCGGAGAGGCGAGGAGGCGTGAAGACGGACAGCCTCAGATGGGCACCGCACAATCTTGACAACGCAATGTAGCGCCCTCAATCCCTCAACCCTCCTCAATCTCATCTATGTATATGTAGCCACGCACCTAAATGTAACTACAATAAATAATACAAATATGACCTACAGCTGGAGAGGCGAGGAGGCGTGAAGACGGACAGCCTCAGATGGGCACCGCACAATCTTGACAACGCAATGTAGCGCCCTCAATCCCTCAACCCTCCTCAATCTCATCTATGTATATGTAGCCACGCACCTAAATGTAACTACAATAAATAATACAAATATGACCTACAGCTGGAGAGGCGAGGAGGCGTGAAGACGGACAGCCTCAGATGGGCACCGCACAATCTTGACAACGCAATGTAGCGCCCTCAATCCCTCAACCCTCCTCAATCTCATCTATGTATATGTAGCCACGCACCTAAATGTAACTACAATAAATAATACAAATATGACCTACAGCTGGAGAGGCGAGGAGGCGTGAAGACGGACAGCCTCAGATGGGCACCGCACAATCTTGACAACGCAATGTAGCGCCCTCAATCCCTCAACCCTCCTCAATCTCATCTATGTATATGTAGCCACGCACCTAAATGTAACTACAATAAATAATACAAATATGACCTACAGCTGGAGAGGCGAGGAGGCGTGAAGACGGACAGCCTCAGATGGGCACCGCACAATCTTGACAACGCAATGTAGCGCCCTCAATCCCTCAACCCTCCTCAATCTCATCTATGTATATGTAGCCACGCACCTAAATGTAACTACAATAAATAATACAAATATGACCTACAGCTGGAGAGGCGAGGAGGCGTGAAGACGGACAGCCTCAGATGGGCACCGCACAATCTTGACAACGCAATGTAGCGCCCTCAATCCCTCAACCCTCCTCAATCTCATCTATGTATATGTAGCCACGCACCTAAATGTAACTACAATAAATAATACAAATATGACCTACAGCTGGAGAGGCGAGGAGGCGTGAAGACGGACAGCCTCAGATGGGCACCGCACAATCTTGACAACGCAATGTAGCGCCCTCAATCCCTCAACCCTCCTCAATCTCATCTATGTATATGTAGCCACGCACCTAAATGTAACTACAATAAATAATACAAATATGACCTACAGCTGGAGAGGCGAGGAGGCGTGAAGACGGACAGCCTCAGATGGGCACCGCACAATCTTGACAACGCAATGTAGCGCCCTCAATCCCTCAACCCTCCTCAATCTCATCTATGTATATGTAGCCACGCACCTAAATTTAACTACAATAAATAATACAAATATGACCTACAGCTGGAGAGGCGAGGAGGCGTGAAGACGGACAGCCTCAGATGGGCACCGCACAATCTTGACAACGCAATGTAGCGCCCTCAATCCCTCAACCCTCCTCAATCTCATCTATGTATATGTAGCCACGCACCTAAATGTAACTACAATAAATAATACAAATATGACCTACAGCTGGAGAGGCGAGGAGGCGTGAAGACGGACAGCCTCAGATGGGCACCGCACAATCTTGACAACGCAATGTAGCGCCCTCAATCCCTCAACCCTCCTCAATCTCATCTATGTATATGTAGCCACGCACCTAAATGTAACTACAATCCTTCATCGAACCTTCTTAAAGGACTTAGGACTCTATTAACATCATACTAATATTATAAATGCGAAAGTCAGTTTGTTTGTTGGTTTGTCCTTTAATCACGCTGCAACGGAGCAACGGATCCGAGTGATTTTTGGCATGGGTATAGTTGAGGACCTGGAGAGTGACATAGGCTTACTTATAAGGGATACTTTTTATCCCGGAAAATTGAGGAGTTCCCGCGGGAATCCAAAAACTTATTCCACGCGGATGAAGTCGCGGGCATCAGCTAGTATTTTCTATGTTTCGTAATTTTTAGGGTTCCGTAACTCAAAAGGAAAAAGAAACCCTTATAGGATCACTTAGTTGTCCGTCTGTCTATCTGTCAACCATGTTTTTCTTCTGTGAAATATTATGACTGGCTGATAAATTTAGATTAAAGCTCTAGTTCCACAACATCCGCGGCACGTAGCGGCAACTATTATTTGTATGAGGTTGTATGGAGCTGTAATAAGTATTTGGTTTTTCTGACTAGAAATTCTCAGTACTAGCCCGGAGTTAGGAAGTTGGCGGTGTTTCACCCCCGTGCCTCGGAGAGCACGTCAAGCCTTCGGTCCCGATTATTAACACTAACATGATAACATGATAATCTTATCTTATCTTACTTCTTATCTTACTAATATTATAATTGCGCAAGTTTGGATGGATGTATGGATGTTTGTCACTCAATCACGCGCCAACGGCCGAACGGATCTGGCTGATATTTGGCACAGAGATAGATTATAGTCATAGTCATAGTCATTTATTTATTAAATATAGGTACACTGTAGGTACACTTATTTTCGTCTAAAAATTACATAAGTACTTAAAAAGCATGATGGTGATAATGGGTAACGGTATCTTAAAACTAAAGCTACGAGGGTTCCAAACGCTAGTATAGTCTGGAATAGCACATAGGCTATTTATCCCGGAAAATTAAAGAGTTCCCGCGGGAACCACAAAACCTCGATCCACGCGTACGAAGTCGCGGGCGTCAGCTAGTAGTCGATAAAGCCCACCAATCCGCATTGGAGCAGCGTGGTGGGTCCAAGCTCTAATTCCCTCTCTCCTATGAGAGTGGAGACCTGTGCCCAGCAGTGGGACATTAATGGGCTGTAGTGTTGGACACTCGCCAATAAATAAAAACCTATAGGGTACTTCTCGCTGACCTAGAAATAGAATCATGAAATTTGGCAAAAAGCAAGGTCTCATAGCACAAGTAATCCGAAAATTGATCATTAGGGTTCCGTAGGTACTCATAAGGTATCGCATTGTTTGTCAACGCTAGCGGTTTAGCGCCATATGTAAGCCAGTTTTTTCACAGCTGATTACGTGTTGTTATGACAGAATTTAAATTGTGTGCACAGAATCCTATGTGTGCCAGTCTGACTCGCACTTGACCAGTTTTTTTAATGTCTAAATACTTAGGTATCTATTCAATTATTAATTATTCATTTTATAGCAAAGATAGAACTACAATTTGATTATACAAGCAGAGGCCACACGTTGCAACAAAAGGACGACCAATTTAATACAGACGAATTCATAATGACTTTTTAAAAAAAACTAAAAAAAATACATGAGGTATCTACTAAATCAACGTATATTTTTTGCAATTATTAAGGTTAAGTACTTTATATTTCCGTCGAATCAACATCTATTTAATTTTTGTAGATGTTACGTTTAACTATATCTAGTAATTCCATTCTGATTTGATGAAGTTCAGTTGAAATTATTGTAAAAACAGTGCATCAAATTTCTTCATGTAGGTATAATATATAAACCTTTTAAAACTGTTAGATAATAATAATGAATCCGATGATATACAACCAATTAAATATCGTAATCGATTTAGCATACCAATCTTGCTCAACTATAAACTATAAAATCTTCTAAACGATGTAGTTTGAAGATCTGACCTTTAAGAGTTAAGAGACACGTTTATATAATTAATAATATTATTGTTTGTTTCGATATATCCAGCGCTGGGCGAGGTCGCCGGCGTATCGTCGACCATCGTACGGCGTACGGCGTGTCTACCACACAATAGGTAATAGTACCAATGACGACCTCTATAATCTATACTAATATTATAACTGCGAAAGTTTGGATGGATGGATGGATGGATGGATGGATGTATATATGGATGGATGGATGTTTGTTACTTAATCATGCTAGAACTTGAGGTTTTAAGCTGATAGAACATTAAGCTGATAGTAATGAATAGTCGCGATCGCGAAAAAATAATAGCACTACGCCATACTTCTTGTTCTTCATAATGTTCTCAAAGGTGTGAAGTCTGCCAACCTGCACTTGGCCAGCGTGGTGGACTATGGCCAAACCATTCTCATTCCGAGACGAGATTCGCGCTTAGTGTAGTGAGCCGGTAATGGGTTCATGAGAGAGAGAGAGACAATGGTATCTGTTGTAACTAATGTCGCGCGTCGCTGACTATCGCTTGGTGGCTTGGGCCACACTCATCAAAAAAATAATGATGTCTTGTTAACTGTCTGTGTACCTACTTCATAGCGCATAGTAAAAATAATGATGTCTTGTTAACTGTCTGTGTACCTACTTCATAGCGCATAGTAAAAATAATGATGTCTTGTTAACTGTCTGTGTACCTACTTCATAGCGCATAGTAAAAATAATGATGTCTTGTTAACTGTCTGTGTACCTACTTCATAGCGCATAGTAAAAATAATGATGTCTTGTTAACTGTCTGTGTACCTACTTCATAGCGCATAGTAAAAATAATGATGTCTTGTTAACTGTCTGTGTACCTACTTCATAGCGCATAGTAAAAATAATGATGTCTTGTTAACTGTCTGTGTACCTACTTCATAGCGCATAGTAAAAATAATGATGTCTTGTTAACTGTCTGTGTACCTACTTCATAGCGCATAGTAAAAATAATGATGTCTTGTTAACTGTCTGTGTACCTACTTCATAGCGCATAGTAAAAATAATGATGTCTTGTTAACTGTCTGTGTACCTACTTCATAGCGCATAGTAAAAATAATGATGTCTTGTTAACTGTCTGTGTACCTACTTCATAGCGCATAGTAAAAATAATGATGTCTTGTTAACTGTCTGTGTACCTACTTCATAGCGCATAGTAAAAATAATGATGTCTTGTTAACTGTCTGTGTACCTACTTCATAGCGCATAGTAAAAATAATGATGTCTTGTTAACTGTCTGTGTACCTACTTCATAGCGCATAGTAAAAATAATGATGTCTTGTTAACTGTCTGTGTACCTACTTCATAGCGCATAGTAAAAATAATGATGTCTTGTTAACTGTCTGTGTACCTACTTCATAGCGCATAGTAAAAATAATGATGTCTTGTTAACTGTCTGTGTACCTACTTCATAGCGCATAGTAAAAATAATGATGTCTTGTTAACTGTCTGTGTACCTACTTCATAGCGCATAGTAAAAATAATGATGTCTTGTTAACTGTCTGTGTACCTACTTCATAGCGCATAGTAAAAATAATGATGTCTTGTTAACTGTCTGTGTACCTACTTCATAGCGCATAGTAAAAAGCTGCAGTTATACATATAGGGCTCACCTGTGGGCTGCGCGGCGTGGTGTTGCGGCGGCGCGCTCGTGCCGGGCGCCTCGGGCTCCGCCCCCGCCCCCGCCACCGCCGCCGGCAGCTCGCAGCGAGCGCCGCGCCAGGGCGCCGCGCACGCGCACGTCGCCGCGCCGCGCGCCGCCGAGCACGTGCCCTGCGCGCCGCACGTTTTATTGGTGTTGTTTTGTATTCATTAGTGTATTGTGTGAAAAGTTATAGGTACGCTTCGTGTTTCACGAGCCCGTTGACTATTTTACAAAAATATACTTTAGTGTTACATCACGTCGCTTCAACCAATTACAAAGCGGTACTTTGCAAGCAGCCAATCAAAGTCAATTATAGCCGAGCCAGTCAATTGCAGACGAGCCTGCCTGTTGCCACCACCCTTACTACCGGCAGAGGAGGTGATGCCAATTGCCATTCCCAGCCGGCAGCCGATAAAGTGCCTCAGTTTGTGTAGTTATCGCAGTCGATCACATTGTAACACGAAACGCTGTCTAATTGTGTGCACATAATAAATGAGTGTCATTATGCACTTTTGTGTCTATTATTTACACCCACAGATTGAGCTAAGATCCTTTGACAAGGAGGGACTGAATACAAATAGTATAAGTAGGTACTATTCTATAATTTTGTAAACGTTATAAGTGCGGCAACTTACGTGGTTCAAGCAGAAGCCGTGACACACGTACAGCTCGGCGACGCGACACGCCTCGCCCTCCCGCCCTGCCGCACACTCCGTGCAGTCGGCACCTGCGGCACGGCACGGGACCTCATTAGCTATTCAATTTATTGCATCTACAATTTCTGGGATATTTAACTTTGCCCCTTTATCTATTTTATTATCACTGATCGCTGATTCGCCAAACATGGTGATCTAATAATTAAACAAGTTTCGTTTCATTTCATTCAGTTTTGACAATAACTTTCCTCGTAAAAATTAAGAAGATTCTAGAAATATCTATACATTATATTCGTGATATAGCAATGTGTAAGCGAGTTGTGATCGCACACACTGACCCGAGTAGCCGGGCGCGCACAGGCACGCGGGCGGCGCGCCGGGGTCGCCCGGGCGGCACGTGGCGCCGTTGGCGCAGCGCGCGCACGGTGCGCTCGCCTCGCTCGCGTCGCGCAGCCGGCTCTCGCAGCGCGCACCCGCGTAGCCCGCGTAGCACAAGCACTGCGCAACCATCACACACTTCTCGTTAACATTCCGTCTCAGAACCGGTTCATGTTCTATAGAAAATTCGCAATATCGACCCAACTAACAATATTTCAAAACTAGCTGATACCCGCTACTTTGTTCGCTTGGAATAAGTTTTTGTAATTCCTACGGCAACTCCTTATTTCCGGAATAAAAGTCAGCCTATGTTACTCTTCAGGTCCTCAACTATATTCATGCATAAATTAAAGACAATCCAACAAACAAACGCATTTTCGCATTTTTTTATATTAGTATGATGGCTTCAGAGATTACGTTTCGTAATGCAGTATTCCTTCAACGTTTTTCTTGTATTTATTTCTAAAAAAATATTCATAGTTCTGTTCCACTGTTCCTTACCAAGAACCAAGTGCTTCATTGTACAAATCGACCAACAAATAATTTATTTTGAGTTGAGTCCACGTAAAACGACCGTTGGCCGACAGAAAAGGAACGTGTCGGTGCATTTTCGCATCTAGGTAACTCGCGAAATACTAGTAAAACAACATTAATTTCCGCGCTGTCATTTTACATGGATAGTGCGTCAAGTCGACGGTGTTTGACGCGTATCCAAGTGTAGCGGTCGCATCGTGTAGTGACCTCGAGCGGCGGCAGCGTGTCGCCGGGCCGGGCGGGCAGCGCGCGGCAGCGGCCGCGGCGGTGGCAGTGGGCGGCGCAGCGGTAGTGCTGGCAGCGCTCGCCGCCGAACTCGCCCGGGCACGCGCACGCGGCGCGCCCGTCGCGCACCACGCACGCGCCCGCGCCGCACTGCAGCGTGCACGCGCCCGCCTCGGCCGTCTGGTCCGCCTCGCCCGGGCCGGGCGTGGCCGGCGGCGCCTCGCACGTGCCGTTCTCCTGCAGAGATCAATAATTTGTAGCGAGTCGAAAGGCAAACGCGCTTAGAGCGAGCACCGAACGGGCGCTCTTCCCGTTGTTTCGGCCCATGTAACCGCGAGGTTGGTGGGAAACCATGGGAGGTGAAGGGTTGTTATTAAGTGGTAGGAATGTTCTCAATCATTTAGCATCACATAAACAACACAATGCATTGAAACGCAAACCTGGTTCACCTAGGTAAGTACAGGGTATAGGTTCAGGTAGGTACTATTAAAATGGCACGTCAAACTAGGTAACTATATCATCTGATTTGTTCTACGATGTGTTGTAGGCACATACTAGTATACAAGAAAATTTCACAGTAATGACAGTATAATATTGTGATCTTTTTTATACTGGAGGATTGTTTTCCTGCAAAATTCTTATAAGTAGGTATGTCTACATAATTACGAGTAAAGTGTGTGGGTGTGGGTGTGAGTGTCGGCTGCAGTGTATAGGCGGTCTACTCACTTGCGCGGCGGCGGGCAGGCCGTCGGCGCACAGGCACGCGGGCCCGGCGGCGCCGCGCACGCACAGCGCGCCGCGCCCGCACGCCGTCTCCGACGCGCACGGGTCTGCAACACACACACACACACTCAGTGCTGCGTGGGCTCGCAGCCGAGAGCTGACTCGTTATCAAATAGACGTACACTTGTTTCACGATTTCATTTATTGGAAGTATTTGCAAAAGTGTATCCCATCACAACACGAAATACTTCGTGAAACGAATTATAGCCGTCGATTGAAACTATAAGTTTATTTAAAAAAATAACATTTAAAAAATAATAAATACCTATAGTACTCTAATGTAAATAACACTCGTATCGAATCAATTCACCGCGATATAAATACTTTCTTCATGACGACCGTATAGTCGATAATCTAGAAGTGTACGTATTACATCAAAAATGAAAATTTCTTGAAACCACGAGATTTTTCTACTTACAAACAAAAGTAGAGTGAATAATCCTTTACCTAAGTTTAGTTAACTGCTGTAAGTCGTAATTATTCGATAATATTATCGTCATAGGTACACAATCAATTTTTGACCGAGCGAAGCGAAGGTCTCTGAGTCTACTTGAGTGAATTTGCACTTGTCCGTCCGTCCGTCCGTCTGTCAGAGCCTTATAACTTCTGAATTACTGAACGTAACTACTTCAGCTTTAAATATAATATGTAAACTAATGGCCTCCCGCCGAATATGGCTTAAAAAGTTATAAAAATCTTTATTTCAGGGGGGCTCTCATAGAAGCGAATGCGAAGTAAAATATTTTTTATAGCGTTACATAGGGTTGCGGTATATCATTTTAAAGATAATTGACCGAGCGAAGCGAATGTCTCTGAGTGTACTTGATAAATTGGCACTTGTCCGTCCGTCCGTCCGTCCGTCTGTCAGAGCATTATAACTTCTGAATTACTGAACGTAATTACTTCAGCTTTAAACATAATATGTAAACCAATGGCCTACCGCCGAATATGGCTTAAAAAGTTATAAAAATCTTCATTTCAGGGGGGCTCTCATAGAAGCGTAAGTAAGTAAAATATTTTTTATAGCGTTACATAGGGTTGCGGTATACCATTTTAAAGATAATTATGAATAGAGTCCAAAAATTTTTTTTTAATTTTTCCCCTAAAATTGACGAAATGGGGGGCTTTCAAAGTGGAGATTTTCTAACGTCCAAAGTTGACCTCAGAACTCTAAATTTACTGAAAGGCTGAAACTTGATCAATTATTTGAATTATATCCTGTACTCGAACAACAAATACTAAAATTAGATAAATATTGTAAGGATACGAAATTATTTAATTTTTAATGAGCTTCAGTATTTTTAACAGAACTTCACATTGTTGTCAATAGATGGCGCCGCGAGGTCTCAGTTCGGGGCGAACCACTAGCTAGGAATAGAGACCAAAAATTTATTTATTTAATTTTTCCCCTAAAATTGACGAAATGGGGGGCTTTCAAAGTGTAGATTTTCTAACGTCCAAAGTTGACCTCAGAACTCAAAATTTTCTGAAGGGCTGAGCCTGAAACTTGATCAATTATTTGAATTATATCCTGTACTTGAACATCAAATACTAAAATTTGATAAATATTATAAGGGAACTAAATGATTTAATTTTTAATGAGTTTCAGTATTTTTAAAGAACTTCACATTTATGTCAATAGATGGCGTCGCGAGGTCTCAGTTCAGGGCGAACCACTAGTATATCTAGCAGACATACAGTTTCCCTGTGCAGTGTGCACTCACCCGGGGGCAGGTCCTGGAACAGCACCGGATGCAGCACGGCGATCGCGGTGGCGGGCACGCGGTGCGGCGGCGGCGGCGCGCGTGCGTGCGGCCGCACCGCCAGCGCCCGCACGCCGCGCGCGCTCGCGCACCACACCCAGTCCTCCCACGCCGCCATGCGCACGCACGCGCGCGACTCCACGCGCTGCCACTGGGCGCCGGCCGCGTGCGGCGGCGGCGGCGCGGCGCGCGCGTCCGCGCGGAACAGCGCGTGCGTGGCGCGCTGCGCGCCGTCCGTGCGCAGGCCGCTCAGCGTGCCGTAGTAGGCGTCCAGCACGTAGAGGCGGCGCGCGGGCGGCCACAGCGCCAGCGCCGCGCTGCGCCGCGCGTGCCGCCGCAGCGCCCAGCGCACGCCGCCGCCGTCCAGCCGCGCCGCCAGCACGCCGCCCCACGCGCCGCGCTCCGACCAGAACACCTCCCTGCCGCCCGACACACACACACACACGCGTCACGCGACTGCCCATCTGCCCGCTTTGTATTACCGGCGTTTATAATTGGAACTTCGTATATAAGGAAATACTATAAAATGGCAACGAATCAACCTAATATTGTAATCGCGAAAGTGTGTTTTTTGGTTGGTTTGTTCTTCAATTACGCGGCAACAGAGTAACGGATCAACGTGATTTTTTGCGTGGTATATTTGACGACCTGGAGGTTGACATGGGATACTTTTATCCCGAAAAACTAAAGAATCCCGTGGGAATTGAAAAAAAAAATCTACACAGACGAAGTCGCGGGCTTCAGCTGGCGTTTTTACAAATAATTCTGAATATATACACCAACAGAAGATAATAAATTCAAGGAACTAGAAAAACCAGTAGGTGTTATTGGAGAATATTTGACCGGAGCAGAGAGCATTTGACGAGTCAACTCTAAAATCATACGTTAAACTGGAGGAATGATTCATCAGAACACTCGCAGGCTTGCAAAAAAACCGTCCGGCACCGAGCAGGTCGGGTCGGGTCGCGAGGCTCGTGTCGTGGGTGCGTCAGTTACCCGGTGTGGAGGGAGATGACGAGGTCGTCGGGCTCGGCGCCGGGCTGCGTCCACAGCGTGACGCGGTGGCGGCCGTCCAGCGCCGCCACGTGCAGCGCGCCCGTCACGCCGCCGCCGCCCGGCGCGGGCGCCACACTCGTCCAGTACAGGCGGCGCGCCACCGCGTCCACGGCCACGCCGCGCACCGCCTCGCCCGCGCGCGCCTCCAGCAGCGTGCGCGCCGCGCGCGCGTCCGGCGACGCGGCGCGTGCGCCCGCCAGTGCGCCGAGGCGCAGGCGCCGCACGCGCCCCCACGCGTCGCCCCACCACGCCCACCAGACGCCGTCCGCGGGCGCCGCGGTCAGGCACACGATGTCGGGCTCGCCGCTCGCCGCGCCCGCGCCCGCGCCCGGCTCGCGCTCGTCGTCGCGCTCGCGCTGCGGCTTCAGCGGGTCGAGCAGCCGCAGCGCGCCGCCCGCGCCCACCAGCAGCAGCGCCTTCTCGCCTGACGGAACACCACCCACACGCAGTGTTTGTGACATTTCAACATGTTAATACCGTGTGTACATAATAGTACATTATGGTACAAGTGTGCAATGTTGGTGATTACTACTGAGGCGCCATTGAGACCCGAGCCGTTAGGTGAGGGTCTTAAGATAGCTGAGGACGGTAATCATCAATACACACGTGTATCATACGAGGTTTTTCAACACACGTGTATCATACGAGGTTTTTCAACACACTTGTGAAGAAAATAATACTAAAAAATAATTTATGTAATTCCAGCGATTACGGGGGACCGTTACCCGTAGTCGTAAATATGTCTGGTCGACAACGCTCCAGAAAACAAAGAGACGAGCGCTGCGCTGTGTCGTATACTTCCGTAACTGATTATCCAAAGTTAAAGGTAAGTGTTAAAGGTAGGTGCAGCAGCAGCTCCTCGGAGCTCGCACAACTCGTGCCGGCGGGATTGGCTCGCACTGCTGGTCGGGCGCATCACAACTCACAACTCACCGACAGCCTCGCAGCTAACAGTCCGGTTGGCTCCGATGTGCTGCTTGAAGCCTGCTGCACATCTGCAAGTATAACGAGCACGCTTTCGTTTCAGTTCCAACTCAAATAACAAGCAAGTAAGTAAGTTATTTATAGCATTTAGACTTATGCCGAGATCTATAGAGCGTACTTTGACTTGGCTCAGACTTTACTCAAGAGTTAAAACGAGATGGACTTATGTGAGTAACAATAATCTGTCTCGTTTTAACCATGTCTTAAGTCTGAGCAAAGTCAAAAGTCGCACTATATGTATATATCACACTTAGATCCGGACACATGCCATTAGTTGAAACATCTTATGAGGAAAAGTAACTCTCCCAATTGTAAAGTATGTGGGGAAGTTGATGACACTTTACACTTGCTATTGGCATGTGTTCGCAACCGCAATTTAAGAGAAGCACTGATGTATGAACTTATTTTTTAAATGAATATTAGTGTTTTTAACCCAACCCAACAGAAAATGACTGGGCCCTTACAGACAAAATAGTTACGCCTGATAGAGCAAAATGGGCCATAGATAGCTTTCACCCTTTCAAATCGGGAGGGACCGATGGCATCTTCCCTGCGCTCTTACAATGGGGTCAAACCCAACTAATACCGTGGCTAATAAAAATATTCAAAGCCTGCCTGGCTTATAACTATATACCAAAAACATGGAGAGAGGTGAAGGTTATCTTCCTACCAAAACCTGGTAGAAGCGACTACATACTCCCAAAATCCTTTAGACCAATCAGCCTAACATCATTCCTATTAAAAACTCTAGAAAGATTAGTAGATCGCTTTCTTAGAGACGGAACACTACATCACATACCCTTACACTCTCATCAACATGCCTACAGTACAGGCAAGTCAACAGAGACGGCACTGCACTCAGTTGTAGCAAAGATCGAACATGATCTTGAAAACAAACTATCAACACTCGGTGTTTTCATCGACATAGAAGGAGCCTTCGATAGAACAACCTTCGAAAGCATAGACAGGGCCCTAAGTCGCTATAATGCACCAGGGCCCTTACGCTACTGGATAAGATCACTACTAGAACAAAGAGTCATACAGCTGGACATCAACGGAATCACAAGAGGCATAGTTTCGAGGGGCTGCCCTCAGGGAGGTGTTTTGTCGCCAATCCTATGGAACTTCGTAGTTGATGACCTATTAACAAAACTAAACAAGCAAGGTTTCTACACCATAGGCTACGCAGACGACCTCACCATCTTAATTAGTGGCAAACTCGAAAACACACTTTACGAGGTAATGCAGCGAGCATTGCGACTGATTGAGAAATGGTGTAAGAATAATGAACTCACAGTAAATCCAAAGAAGACAGAGATGGTTCTCTTCACCAACAAAAGAGTGACTGAACTAACTAAACCACCAAAGTTATTTGACACAAGCCTTAAACTCTCCAATGAAGTCAAATACCTTGGAGTGACGCTCGACTGCAAACTCAGTTGGAAAAGACACATAGAAGACAAAATTAAGAAATCTCTTATTATACTAAGTCAATGCAAACGCATGCTGAGAAAAAACTGGGGCCTAAAACCAAAGATAATCAAATGGCTCTACCTATCAGTAGTAAGAAGTTCACTGACATACGCCGCCTTGATATGGTGGCCAAGAACACTTCTTACAAGCACCCAGCACGAGCTACAAAAATTTCAGCGACAAGCGTGCCTTGCCATCACAGGATGCATGTGCACAACACCAACCGCAGCACTCGAAATCATACTGGGGATCACACCCCTACACTTACACATTAAAGAGATAGAAATAATTGATTATTATTTAAGCTAAATGCTAATGATTGAGTCACGAGCGGCGGTCGGCACGCGTTCTGGTCGCGACGATGTTTGGCGCACTTAAATATTGTTAAATTAAATGTATAATGAAAAGTAGGTTAGTGCTGATGGAGCAAATTGTATGGTTGGACTGTGGACCGTGCACTATACGTGTGCAGCGTGTAACGATAGGGCTGACATATAGGTTCATCTATAAAAGCCCTTTAAAACTAGATTAAAAAAAATATGGTACAGTCCAAGTGGCCAAACTGGTACTAATTTTTATGCCTGTTTAGTTTTTGTTTTAATTTAATTTTTCATATAAATTAGCCTGTCAAACCTGACCGACCCGGTGTCGGCCAGGTTTGACGGACTATACGTGTGCTGTGTGTGCGGGGATAGTGTGTGTGTGTGCGCTCACTTGCAGGTGTGGTTGTGGTGCTTGGGCAGGCACAGCTGCGGACACGTGCGCCAGTCGCACTCGCCCTCTGCAAGCAAGCACCAACCAGCGCTCAGTCGGCGCTCCGGCCCCGGCCGGGTGCAATAACTCAACATTACATACATCATTATACTCGTATCACATGCATGCACTATAAACTCGCTACAACTCTTTAGTTTAACTTATGGCTGAACCATAACCAATGTGCTGTTCTGTGCGTTATTCGTTAAGCAGTTTACCGAATAGCGCATACATACGGTCTGTATTTGCCTTATTCTACGCATTAACGCTGTGCGAATAGCGAATATGCGTATCCGACGACTTGTCTGTTTTTTGACACACATCAAAGGAGACCAATGAACGCATAGACTGTCCACACTTTGGCCACTCATTTGACCACTCAGTCGATACTCGACGTGTCCGGTGTGTCCAAAAATGGAGTGGCCGAATAAAAAAGCTTTAAGATATTTGGAATCGTATCAAATAGGGTGTGCATTATGATCATCGACTAGCGCATTCTATGCGACTGTGGTGACTCTCATAACGAATCAATAACGCATAACGTAGTGCGGTTTTGCCACTATACTGGTTATCTTAAGAAAAATTAGGGCAAATCTAAAGAGCAGCACATTAATTTTAAAAGAAAGAAAGACTATTTAGATACACGGCTTATAAAAATGTATATAAATATTACGTGTAAGTATTCTCAATCGAACAAAAGTGAACTGAGATAGACAGTGTATAGTAGACTTATACACTTTTCCTTAATGGATATCATTATATGTTATGGAATTAAAATTGGATTCTTTCAAAATGAATCGTGGTACCGGTGTCGCAGATGGCGCCGCTCGGCGCGCACTCGCCCGAGCCGCACAGCTGCTCGTCGGCCGCGCACGGCGCCGCGCCGCGCCCGCCTGCGGGACGGAGGGCCGGTCAGACGCGGGGCGAGGGGCAACACACGCACAGACACACACACGCACCCGGGGCGGGACACCCGACACTCACACAGCGGCGGGCTCTCGTCGCTGCCGTCCGCGCAGTCGCGCACGCCGTCGCAGAGCGCCTGCGCGGGCGCGCACGTGTGGTCGCCGCAGCGCAGCATGGGCGGCGGGCAGGCGGCGAGCGCGCACTGCGCCGCGTCCTCGTCGGCGCCGTCCGCGCAGTCGCGGCGCGCGTCGCAGCGCCACGCGGCCGGCACGCACGCGCCGCCGCAGCGCAGCCGCGCGCCGCACTCGCCGCTCGCCGCCTCGCCGCGCGCCGCCTCGCCGCACGCCGCCTCGTCCGACGCGTCGCCGCAGTCCACCTCGCCGTCGCACCACCACGAGCTGCCGAGACCCCAAGCCGACACTATTATTAGCCTTCACTAACGACCCTACATTCAATATGAATACCTACTCAAATCAAATGTTTTTTATTCAAATAAACTTTTACAAGTACTTTTGAATCGTCAAGTGAATCTACCACTGGTTCGGAATGCCATTCCTACCGAGAAGAACCAGCAAGAAACTCGGTGGTTGCTCTTTTTAAATAATTCATTTACAATTACTATATCAATGTGTACATAAGTAACCGCTGTCCCCAGCATTGCTGGAGCGATCAAATCCATGCTCCTCTATCATTTACATAATCTTCAACAGTATAATAAACTTTTTTCAGGAGCATACTTTTAATGGATTTCTTAAATTTGTTTATAGGCAAGTCCAAAATAGGTTGTGGAACTTTGTTATAGAAAAGAATGCCCATTCCCACGAATGACCTTCTGACTTTTTTGAGGCGGAGCGATGGAGTCACGAGCTTATTACGGCCTCTAGTTGGCCTATCGTGCAGATCGCATTTTTTTTATTGACCGAGCGAAGCGAAGGTCTCTGAGTCTACTTGGGTGAATTGGCACATGTCCGTCCGTCCGTCCGTCCGTCTGTCAGAGCATTATAACTTCTGAATTACTGAACGTAATTACTTCAGCTTTAAATATAATATGTAAACCAATGGCCTCCCGCCGAATATGGCTTAAAAAGTTATAAAAATCTTTATTTCAGGGGGGCTCTCATAGAAGCGAATGCGAAGTAAAATATTTTTGACCGAGCGAAGCGAAGGTCTCTGAGTCTACTTGGGTGAATTGGCACTTGTCCGTCCGTCCGTCCGTCCGTCCGTCCGTCCGTCCGTCCGTCTGTCAGAGCATTATAACTTCTGAATTACTGAACGCAATTACTTCAGCTTTAAATATAATATGTAAACCAATGGCCTCCCGCCGAATATGGCTTAAAAAATAATAAAAATCTTTATTTCAAGGGGGCTCTCATAGAAGCGAATGCGAAGTAAAATATTTTTTATAAAGTTACATAGGGTTGCGGTATATCATTTTAAAGATAATTAGGAATAGAGTCGGAAAATATTTTTTTTTAATTTTTCCCCCAAAATTGACGAAATGGGGGGCTTTCAAAGTGGTGATTTTCTAACGTCCAAAGATGACCTCAGAACTCTAAATTTTCTGAAAGAATGAGCCTGAAACTTGATCAATTATTTCAATTATATCCTGTACTTGAACAACAAATACTAAAATTAGATAAATATTGTAAGGAAACGAAATTATTTAATTTTTAATGAGCGTCAGTATTTTTAACAGAACTTCACATTTATATCAATAGATGGCGCCGCGAGGTCTCAGTTCGGGGCGAACCACTAGTTTATAAAGTTACATAGGGTTGCGGTATATCATTTTAAAGATAATTAGAAATAGAGTCCAAAAATATATTTTTTTAAATTTTTCCCCCAAAATTGACGAAATGGGGGGCTTTCAAAGTGGAGATTTTCTAACGTCCAAAGTTGACCTCAGAACTCCAAATTTTCTGAAAGGCTGAGCCTGAAACTTGATCAATTATTTGAATTATATCCTGTACTTGAATAATTATAGTTAGAACTATCTTAAGAAAATGGATACCGCGGGGTCGTTACATTCGTCGCTTACATTCGTAATGAAATTATAATGCCTTTTTTTTAATTAGAAAAAATATATATATTCGTTTTCACTTCTATCGTCAGCCAATTTTTTACATCCTCGACTGAGAGAGCCAAATTATGTAGAACTACGTTATAATCGTGCGTGTGATCACCTGCGCACGCACTGGTCGCCGGTGAGGCACGCGCGCGCCTGCGCGCCGCACTCGCGCGCGCAGTCGCGCTCGTCCTCGCCGCCCGGGCAGTCGGCCGCGCCCGAGCAGCGCAGCGCGCCGCGGATGCACTCGCCGCTCGCGCAGCGGAACTCGGACTCGGAGCAGGCGCGCGGCGAGCAGTCGCGCTCGTCGCTGCCGTCCGCGCAGTCCTCCTCGAAGTCGCAGCGCCAGCGGCCCGGCACGCAGCGCGCGTCGCCGCAGCGGAAGTAGGTGGGCTCGCAGGGCGCGCGCGCGCCGCACGCCGCCTCGTCCGAGCCGTCCGCGCAGTCCGCGTCGCCGTCGCACAGCCAGTCGCGCGGCACGCAGCGCCCGCCGCCGCAGCGGAACTCGCCGCGCGGGCACGCGCGCGCCGCGCACCACGCGCCCTCGTCCGAGCCGTCCGCGCAGTCCGCGTCCGCGTCGCACGCCCACACCGCCGGCACGCACGCGCCCGCCGCGCAGCGGAAGTGCGCGGGCGGGCACGTGGCCGGCGGGCACGCGCGCTCGTCCTCGCCGCCCGGGCAGTCCGCGGCGCCGTCGCAGCGGCGCGCCAGCGGCACGCAGCGCGCGGCGACGCCGGCGCTCGCGTTGCCGGCGCACTTCCACTGCGAGGCGAGGCACGCGAAGCGCTCGCAGTCGCGCTCGTCCTCGCCCTGGGCGCACTGCGGCTCGCCGTCGCACAGGCGCTCGGGGTGCAGGCAGCGCGCGCCGCACTGGAACTGGCCGGGCGCGCAGCGGAACGGCGGGCAGCCGGCGGGCTCGTCGCTGCCGTCGCCGCAGTCGTCCTGCGCGTCGCAGCGCCACCAGAAGGGGATGCACTTGAGCGCGTCGCGGCACACGAAGTGCGCGGCCGAGCAGTTGGCGCGGCAGCCGCCGCCCGGCTGCGCCACCCAGTGCTCGGGGCACTCGCAGCGCGCGCCCGCGCCCGCGCCCGGCGCCGCCTCCTCCGTCAGCAGGCACAGCCCGCTGCAGTTGAGCCGCTCGCACAGCGCCGTCAGCTCTGCAACAGGTGCGGGTCAGGGGCGGCTCGGGGGCGCTCGGGGGCGAGCGGCGCTACACTCACCGGGCTGCGGCGGCTGGCGCGCGGGGTGCAGCACGCGCAGGTCCATGGGCTTGTGCACGGTGCGCGCCTCCGTGCGGCAGCGCAGCGCGCCGCCCGCCTCGAGCGCGCCCGGCGCCGACTCCTGCGCATCGGGACGCCATGTCAGTGGACGGCGGCGGCGAGGCGCGCGCGCAGTGGCGGCGGGTACTCACGTTGAAGCTCGGGTCGGGCACGCGGCGGCAGGACTCGAGCGCGCGCGTCTCCCAGTCCGTCCAGTAGACGCGGCCGGCCCACACGCCCAGCGCGAACACGTGGTGCAGTCGCAGCCACGGCATGCTCTCTGCGGCACACACACACACGCGCATATCACGACCCTGCCGGCGAGGGAGACCAGCGAACGGGCGCGGTACCACATTATAATAGGTTACTTCGTAACAGCTACTATTTTTTTTTTCAGAAAACGCCAAATAATAACACTTTAATTGGCCATAACAAGCCAAAATGTACCAGGTTTAGATAACGCGTCAGCGTTGCCTAGCTTTGTTATACTCGCCCGACTTCAACTTAGTGTGACTTCCAAATAATAAGTGGCTTTGGAAGTCGGTTTTGGAAAGAATTTTTACTTTTAACTTTTTAGTGTAGGTACTCTAAATCCCGGCTCTAAACTCTAAATACACGGCTCTAAACTCTAAATACACGGCTTAGGAGAGCAGTACCCTGCAGCTGCAGCAGCTGAGCTGGGTTGAGGAGTTGGGACTTGGGTTGGAGCAGCGCGGTGAGTCTAAGCTCTAATTCCCACTCTCCTATGAGAGTGGAGGCCACTGCCCAGCTGTGGGACGTTAATTGGCTGTCGCGGTGGTGGTGGTATTATTTTTCGAAAGTCCTAAGACTTCGAAATATTTAGCCGTTTTATGGACTTAGATTGTCTAATAATTGTGATGCAGCAGCGGTACTCACCCCTGGAGAACAGCACGCGCACGTCGGAGCCGTCGAGCGCGGCCACGGCGATGTAGTCCTCGCGCGCGTCCGCGAAGTACAGCTCGTCCGTGGCGAGCGACAGCGTGAGCGCGTTGGGCCAGCCCAGGCCGGCCGCGATGATGGTGCGCGCGCCCGCCCCGTCCATGCCGGCGCGGCCGATGTGCGCGCGCGCGCCCCAGTCGCTCCAGAACAGCAGGCCGGCGCGCGGCAGCAGCGCCAGCGCGCGCGGCTCGCTCAGCCCGCGCCGCAGCAGCACGCGCCGGTGCCGCCCGTCCAGCCGCGCCGCCTCCAGCGTGTCCGTGCCCTTGTCGCACCAGTACACGTTGCCCGCCACCCAGTCCACGGCCAGCCCGTCGGGGTTGCGCAGCGTGGCGCCCGCCACCAGCGCCACGTCGGCGGCGCGCAGCGGCGGCGGCAGCGCGCCCGGCGGCGGCGGCGGCGCGCCGCCCAGCCGGCACGCGCGCCGGATGGCCGAGCCGGCGCGCGTCACGTCGCTCCACAGCAGGCAGCCGCGCGCCCACAGCGCGTCCAGCGCCACCGCGTTGGTCAGGTTGTGCACGAGCAGCGACGTGGGCGCCGGCTGCCACGCTCCCTCGCCCTCGCCCTCGCCCTCGCCGTGCACCGCCGTGCGCCGGATGTAGTAGCGGTTCGTGAAGATCAGCGACGCCTTCACGGCTGCGGGATCGTCGAAGTGTCGCACAGTCAAAGTCGTCGCCGTGATCGCTGAACACGACAGCTCCACAGACCACAACACTACTCACCGGAGACGGGCTCGCAGCTGGCGCGGTCGCGCATCAGGCGGTACCCGGCGGCGCACGAGCACACGTAGCTACCCACTGTATTCCTACAGACAGACATTGTGTCAGCTCTTTATCTTATTATAAATGCGAAAGTGTTTTTGTTTGTTGTTGTCCTACAATCACGGAACAACGGTTCGATGTGATTTTGAACTTCGATATACATTGTTAATACGTTGATATAAGGTAGATATTTGCCTAAACATGCCGCCCGCCAAAGGGCCCTCAGCGTCCTTTATAAAATATAAGTACATTGATATTTGACAAACTTAAAATGTTATACTAAATCACAATAGACGAGCGCCGTAATAGAATACATTCAACAAACTTAACATTAAATTGATCTTATCTTCTATCTTAATTTCTTATGTAATATTATGGCACCAATGAACATTAACTTGCAATATTAAAGAAAATACAATAACTTAAACAATCATAGGCACATTAAATCAGCAAAGATCTTAACTTTTTCTTAATTATTAAACACATATAACATAACTTAGCAGGCAAATTTGGTTACAATAAACTTTCTTATACAAAAGACCTTTAGAATCTTAAATACTTAGATACCCACTTAATCAATGTCTATCGGTAAGGGACATAGTTTCGATACAGATCTTTGCACTATACGGTCGCCACTTTTGACACTATAAACTCGAGTAACACCATCACTACCAGGATGTTTGTCAATGATGCGACCCAGCATCCATTTTCCAGGTGGAAGATTGTCATTTTTGATGAGTACAATATGTCCGATATCGAATTATTTTTCCTTCTTGGTCCACTTGTACCTCTGTTGCAATCTAGACAAATATTCTGATTGCCATCTGCGCCAAAAGTCTGATAACATTTTTTACAGGTGTTGCCATCTCGATAAGTAGCTTATTGGGACATCTTGAAGATTGGGATTCGTTATGGTAATTGGAGCTTCGCCAATCAAAAAATGTCCTGGAGTTAACGGCATCTTAATGTCTATATCAGAATCATCTATGGGGCTTAGAGGCCTGGAATTCAGACACGCTTCTATTTGACATAAGACAGTGGACATTTCCTCATAAGTAAGATTAGACGTTAATAACCTTTTAAGGTGGAATTTCATTGACTTCACGCCTGCTTCCCAGATTCCCGCCATATTTGCACTGTAAATCGGAAGGAAGTGCCATTGGGTGCTGTCAAGAGCTAAAGATTCTAAAATATCACCTTCAAATTGTAACTTTGCTTCTGCCCAGGCTGCTGCAAGTTCCTTGTTAGCTGCAACAAAATTGCGACCTTGGTCACTCCACAGGTGCGCACATTTCTCACGCCGGCTTACAAATCTTCTCATGCAAGCAATGAAGCTATCTGACGTCATATCTCCAACGAGTTCTAGGTGAATCGCCTTTGTGGACATACAGATAAATATGCAGATGTATGCCTTGCTAGTTCTGATTCCTCTACCTCTTGATGCCAGTACTGAATATGGGCCAGCGAAATCCACGCCACTGTGTAAAAAGGGTCTTGATGGAGTCACTCTTACGCGAGGTTTAAGTCTCATAAGTTGTGATTTTACTGTTGCATTTTGCCTGGCGCGTATCAAACATTTTCTAAATTTTAATTTAGCTAAATTTTTTGCTTTCAGGATCCAGTAAGTCGTAAGTATCCCAACATTAGTTGCGGTCCACCATGCAACGTCTTCAAATGAGCGTCGGCGACAACGAGCTTCGACAGGTAAGTATCATGATCTAATATTATAGGGTGTCTACCATCTTCGTTTAAATCTGCATGGCGCAATCTACCGCCCACCCTGACGATTCCCTCATCATCAAGGTACAGTCCGTCTAAAAAGAGTAGAAATTAATAAAAATGGAACTAAAGTTATGCTTAATGTGGCAACACTACATTTGTTTACATAGTCCGAGTTCTATAGTCTCTAGTTCGTTTGCCCTAAAACAAAACATCATTATTTTTATTAAGTTTGTTGTTTTTACAAAAAGGAAACAAGCACAATCACTACCATGAATCGTACAATACGCAGCGGAACGCGAAAAGTTATTAAACAGTGTGTATATGCGATGTCTTGCCGAAGCACAAGCTGGCAAAATTTTATCCGACTTATCCGATGTTTACAAGAGAGTTGCTGAAATTACAGGTATGTTGAGTGTCTTTTAGCTTGTAACAAATAAAAAATGAAATAATTATAGTGTAAGTTGCTTGACAAATTCATTATTTTCCAGTTTTTGCAAATTTCTTAGTATTTTGAGGTTATTTCGTTGTTATGACTTTTTCACGGAATTTGTAGCGCGATCGGATTGATTTGATAGTTTAAGCAGAAAGTACTTTTATTCGTTTTAATATTAAAAAACTGGACAAGAGCGAGTCGGACTCGCTCACCGAGGGTTCGTTACTTTGTAGGTACATATTATAAATAGTTCAAGAATCGAGTCTCGTACGAACTTTAAATAAAGACTATATTTTTTTATGATTTAATAACAAATTTTAAAGTTTTTAAGTTTGAATATTTGTTACCGATTCGAATGGAAAACCTAGTTAATGTAGTGAAATTATTTTTGTTTCAGGGAAATCGGAAAGTACGATTAGAAGAATAGCAGAAGAAGGATACAAAAATAATGGAGTATTTTCTACAATATTTAATTTTAGTTTTTCTGATTAAATCGTTTTGAAATTGTTTTTGTCATTCATTATCAAAATAGATTTTATTTTAATTTTAAGCTAACTTCATTTTTTTACTATGTTGTATAACATGTTATGGTACTTGCTGTAACCGAGGAAAAAGGGGTTTGTTCTTGACGGTCATTGTGTTAATAATATTTATAATACATTTGACTTTGGGACACTAAATTTCAGTCAAATCGGTTCAGTAATTGTGGCGTGAAGGAGTAACAAATATTTAAACTGCAATATTTTTAACATTTGTAGAAAGTAGTATCAATGTTTTCAAGTTTTTATGTAGGTGTGTGTTTCATTATATAGGTACGTGGTACAGGTACAACTTATACTTCTCAGGTCAGTTCCATATTCCACAAAGGCAGGTAATTTTTAATGTTTTAATTAGGCTTATTATACACCTCCATTTCTTTGGTAAAATTAATAATAATTTAAAAAGATTTTCTTCAAAATAACCTTTTGTCTTTTGGATGTAGCTATTTATTACGCAAAGTAATAATAAGTACATTCAAGATTCATAATTCTTTATTTCATATTGGCTTAATTTACAGGCACTTATAATTAAAATATACCAAGTATGAAGCCGGTTGCGGTCGCAGTATATGGAGTTGCCAAGTGTAAACATAAAAGCGACACTAGCGCTCTCAATTAATTTCTACTCTTTTTAGATGGGCTGTAAGGTTGAAATGTTTTTAATTTACTTTTTGCTTGTACTTTTCCATTAGTTTTTAAATAATTTATCTTCTTTAAAACTTTCTTGCTGTGTTAGCTTTATGCATGTTTTTAACGCTTCATCTAATTCTTTTGTTGTGATAGCTGTGTCTTTATCTTGCAATTTCTTTCCTTTTAAAAATCTTTTGCTGTATGTTATCATTTTTAGTAGTTCGGTTAAGTTATCACAAATTTCAAATTTTGCAGTTATACTTGTGTTTTCGTTTTCTATTTTCAGGTTTGCTTCTATAATTTCTTTTCTTTCCAGGTTTGTAGTTATGTTCTTCGGTCTGCAGTATTCGATCTCATCATTATTTAACCATTCAGGTCCTTTCCACCACATTTTGTATTCTTTCAGGTCTACTAATGGCATTCCTCTTGAGGCGATATCAGCAGGATTGTCTTGCGATTGGACATGATACCAATTGTGATTGCCGATGTCTTCGAGGATCTCAACCACGCGATTTCGCACGTAAGTATTCCATCTAGCAGGGTCTCCGAAAAGCCAGGACAAAACTATAGTGGAGTCCGTCCACGCGTATATCTGACAGGTAGGTATTCTCATCGATTCCTTTATTTGTTTTAGAAGACCAGCAAGTAGCACAGCACAATTGAGTTCAAGACGAGGTAAGGATTTAGATTTAGTCGAGGCTACGCGTGTTTTAGCTGCGATGATTGTAGTCTTCACCTCTCCATCGGAGGTTTGTACCCTCATATAGGCGACTGCACCGTAGGCTTTATTCGAGGCATCGCAGAATCCGTGAACTGTAACGTCCGTCATAAGTTTTTCAGTTGTTTGGAGCCATCGATCTATCTCAATACCAGGTAAGTTTTGGAAACTATTTCTTAAATCAAGCCATTCTTCAGCAATCATTTCATTAACTTCTTCATCCCACGTTATACCTTGTAGCCATAGTTTCTGAATTAGCAACTTTGCAGGTAGAATGGAAGGCGCTAACCAGCCGAGCGGGTCAAACAAACGTTGTATATCAGCGAGGATCGTTCTTTTCGTGATTGGATCAGCTGCGGCAGGTAAGTTTAGATTGTACTGGAATTTGTCTGTTCCCATGTTCCATTGTAATCCAAGTGCTCGAATACTACCATTGATCGTTATGTCTAGGTTTACTTTGGAACTTCTTTGATCAGGTTCAAATTGTTTCAGGAATTCAGCGTTGTTAGAGCACCATTTTTGCAGAACAAAGCCTCCCTTTCGCAATATTGAATCTATATCCTTTGCAATCTTGATCGCTTCTTCCAGATTATCCTTTCCAGACATAAGATCGTCCATATAAAAATCTTGTTTAATTACTACAGCTGCGTCAGGATTATTCTGACCTTCATCATCAGCAACTTGGTGTAACGTTCGAACTGCTAAGTAAGGAGCCGATGCTGTCCCAAACGTCACCCTTTTGATTCGATAATAATCCTTTACAGGTTCCTTTTTGTCGGTACGCCAGAGAATTCTCTGCAAATCAGCATCTTCTTTGCTTACCATGATCTGGCGGTACATTTTTGCTTTGTCTGCGACGAAGCACACTTTCTTCGTTCGCCATCTTAAAATCAAAGTTCTCATATCATCCTGTAGTTGAGGGCCTACTAGTAACTCATCATTAAGAGAGATCTGATTGTACCCTTTTTGCGACGCGTTAAAAACGGTTCTAACTTTGCTTGTTTCTTTTTCAGCTTTAATTACAGCATGATGTGGTAGATACACTGATGGATTGTTTATTTCTTCTTTTGGAACTTCTTCCATGTGATCCATGTCTTTGTATTCTCCCATAACTTTAACGTATTCTTTCTTCAAACTTGTATCTTTATCAAATCTTCTTTCTAATTGATATAATATTTTTAGCGCAATTTTTATTTTATTTTATTTTATTTTATTTTATTTAATGGTTTGCCAACAGGTAATACACAATAACAATATAAAAATAACAAAATACATAAAAAACATTTTTGAGTGTACACCCAATTACTGGCAAGCCAGCATGCATTTAGCTGATCTTGCAAGTGCGGGGTTAACAGCTAACAAATAGCGTTAAACTTAAAAAACACAAACAACATTACAAAAATAAAGCACTCAGCTAGAAATATTATTAGTCTATGACGCTGCATCAATGAACTGATGCAGCATCCTTTTGTACTGCTGTAAAGAGAGTGAATGAGGATCCGTGGTAATTTTAGCAGTTTTGAAGAGGTTATTGTACTCACGACATATTCTAAGCAACACATTATTTTGTCCTAAGTTAGTTCTGCATCCCTTAATAATAAACGGTTTGTAATTTGTAATCCGCGAGTTTTTTCTTGGCACAGAAAACTTTATTTTAGATAAAATACTTGGGCAGTCAACTTCGTTATTTAAAATTTTTAGACTCAATTGTAAATTCCTCTGTGAATTGTATCTAATTTTTAAGGTGAATTCCTTAATTGTAGTCAGTTTTGTGAAAGCGAACGTTAATTAGTGTGCGCTTGGTACCTGCAGTGATGTTCGCAGGGCGCATCCTCGCGGCACTCGTCCACGTCCCGGCAGCCGCCGCGCGCCTCGCGCCGCCAGCCCGCGCGGCACCAGCACCAGCGCGCCGCCGCGCCGCGCAGCGCCGTGCAGTTGTGCGCGCAGCCGCCGTTGTCGGCGCGGCACGCGTGCACGTCTGCGGGCAGGGCTCGCTCAGTGCTGCGCTCCGCACACACACACACACACACACACACACACACGCACGCACACACCGCGCTACGTACTGCAGTGCCGCTCGTCCGTGTAGTCGCCGCAGTCGTCCTGGCCGTCGCACAGCGCGCCCGGCGCCACGCACGCGCCGTTGCCGCAGCGCCACTCGCCGCGCGCGCACGCGCCCGCCGCCGCGAACGCTGCAACACGACACGCTCTCAGCCGCCGTCCCGCCGCCGCCGCCCCGCGCGCCCCGAGCGCCGCACTCACCGCACACGAGCGGGTCCTCGTCGGAGCCGGCGCCGCCGCCGCCGCCGTCCGCGCAGTGGTCGCGCCCGTCGCACACGAGCGCCGCGGCCACGCAGCGCCCCGCGCAGTACACGGCGCCGGGCGAGCCGCCGCACAGCCGCGCGCCGAATTCGCGCGCGCCGCCGCCGGGCGCCGCCGTGCTCGCGCCGCCGCGCGCCGCGCAGCCCGGGGGCTCGTCCGAGCCGTCGTCGCAGTCCGCGTCGCCGTCGCAGTACAGCCTCTGCGGGAGGAAACGTCGCCTTCATCGTGTAACGAACGAGCCGCGTCGAACGGACACGCGTCAGAGTGGAGCGCTCACGTCGTGCAGGCAGAGCGCGGAGGAGGCGCAGCGGAAGGCGCCGGGCGCGCAAGCGCAGTCCGCCTCGTCCTCGGCGCGCGGGCAGTCGGGCGCGCCGTCGCAGCGCGCCGCGGCCGGCACGCAGGCGCTCGACGCGCCGCACCGGAACGAGTCGGCCGCGCACGCGCTCGCGTTCCGGTGGCCTGCGCGCACACACACACATACACGCGTCAGGCGCGCCCGGCCGGCGCGCGCGTGGCGGCCGGGCGGGCGCGCGCTCACCGCAGTGCTCGGCCTCGTCGCTGCCGTCGGCGCAGTCGACGCGGCCGTCGCAGCGCCACGCCAGCGGCACGCACTCCGCGGCGCCGTCGCCGCCGCACCGGAACTGCTCCGCCGTGCAGCCCAGCGCCGGCTGCTCCTCGAACGCGTCCGCGTCCGCCTCGCCCGCGTCCGGCGGCGGCGTCGACTCTGGCGACAAAGCGTTCGGTCAGCCCCGACTCGGTCCACCGCGGCACGTCGCGGCTCGCGGCGTACCTGGCGCGCAGTCGGCCTCGTCGCTGGCGTCCGCGCAGTCGGGCACGGCGTCGCAGCGCGCGGCGGGCGCGTAGCAGCGGTCGCCGCTGGCGCAGCGCAGCGCCGCGTCGCCGAGCGCGGCGCAGGCGGCGCTCGGGCAGCCGCGCTCGTCGGACGCGTCGGGGCACTGCACGGCGCCGTCGCAGCGCGCGCTGATCTCTACGCACGTGCCGTCGTCGCACCTGCCGAGCGGGGGTGTACTCACACTCGCACGGATCGCAATACACGCGTCCAAACTGAACACTTGAACACTGCACCGTCAACTGTTTACGCAACTTGTCAACAGCTCAACTATTACAAAAAAAAAACCCGCCAAGTGCGAGTTGGATTCGCGCACCGAGGGTTCCGTACTGAAAACTGTAACGACCAAAGATGTAAAACGGTAATAATTACCTTTGTTAATGAACCGCAAAACTAACTTTGTTTGTAGAGGTTTACTGTTAATATCAGAAAAACTATGCTAGTTAGAGCATTGGCATTGGAGTTTTCCTGTAAAATATACATAAATTCCTATTGACCATAATTATTTCAGATTTTTCGATTGGTAAACTCCGGAGATAAGGGGGGGGGGGGGACGGTATTTTTTAGACTTTTTCCCCGATAAATCAAAAACTATCATGACTAAAAATCATTAAAAATCTGTTTTAGAATGTACAAAGTAAACCCTTTCATATGATACCCCACACAGTACAGTTATCTCACTTTTAAATTTCAACCCTCCGATTTTCCCCCCTTTTTAAATAAGAACAAAAATAATTTCTAATTTTTTTTAATTCCAGTGTCTTTGGGCCACTAATATACACAACTATTCCAAATTTCATGTCGATAGCTTCGGTAGTTACTGAAATAATCGAGTGTGACGGACGGACAGACAGACAGACGGAGAAAGTCGCACCATAAGGGTTCCATTTTACCATTTTGGTACGGAACCCTAAAAATTGGCATAGCGACTGCCGATAGAAATGAAAACGAGTATTTAAAATAATATTAAAAATCATAATAAAAAAATCAAAATCAATCAAAAGGTGGTAGTATGCGGATATGAATCTGCTCCATTTGAAGTCCCATCTGGCGTCCCTCAGGGGCCTCATCTGGGCCCTGTTCTTTTTCTTGTATTTGTCAATGATTTGTGTGACCAAGTAAGGTTATCAAAGTTCTCACTGTTTGCTGACGACTTAAAGATTTTTAAAACTATCAGAACTCCATCAGACGCTTTAGCTTTATAAAGTGATTTAGATTCCATCTCAGACTGGTCCGTCAAGAATAAACTGCCGCTTAATATTAAAAAATGCCAGCACATAAAATTTACTAAAAAACGTATGCCACTTCAGACTTCATATACTCTCAACAGTCTTTTACTGGATGAGGTCGAGGAGATCAGACACCTAGGAATTACTAACGATAGGAAACTATAATTCAATACGCACATAGACAACATAGAAAATGCTTTAAGTTTCATCTGACGTAATTGCAAATCATTCAAGTCGCGTTTGGTCCTTAAGTTTGTTTATTCTGCCTTGATTACATTATTATTATGATGATTGAGTACATTAGAATACGGCTCGAGCGTCTGGAACCAATCTTATAAATATCCAGTGAAGAGAATCGAAAGAGTTACAAAAAGTGTTCTCTTTCTGCTGACAGCTCATCAAAACAAAAAGGGGGTATTATGACCGGATGCAGAACTAACTTAGGACAAAATAATGGGGTGCTTAGAATATGTCGTGAGTACAATAACCTCTCCAAAGCTGCTAAAATTACCACGGATCCTCATTCACTTTCTTTACAGCAGTACAAAAGGATGCTGCATCAGTTCATTTATGCAGTATCATAGACTTATATCTAGCTGATTGCTTTTTAGGGTTCCGTACCAAAATGGTAATGGTTCCCCCCCCCCCCCCCTTATCTCCGGAGTTTACCAATCGAAAAATTTGAAATAATTATGGTCAATAGGAATTTACGTATATTTTACAGGAAAACTATAGCCAATGCTCTAACTAGCATAGTTTTTTTGATATTAACAATAAACCTCTACAAACAAAGTTAGTCTTGCGGTTCATTAACAAAGGTAATTATTTATTAATAATGGTACGGAACCCTTCGTGCGCGAGTCCGACCCGCACTTGCCCGGTTTTTTTTGTAATGTTATTTGTGCTTTTTAAGTTTAACGCTTTTTATTACACACACACATAGGCCTCCAAATTTAGGGGCGTGAGGCGGTATGAAATTCCATACTGTTCCATGAGTATCCAAATATTGGTTTTAAAAGGTTTCGTCAAATAACAAAAAATATACATGTACCTATCAATTTTTGGTACGCTTTATGTTGACTTACGGTTCGAAAAAATAATTCCAATTCCAAAGATTAACCACAGATCGACTCTACTGAAGCATGCGTTTTCAAAGTCAAAACTTTTGTTTATTATTTTATGATTGAAATGAAATAAAAATAAAATTGAAAGGTGAGCTACTTGTAGTGTGTGGATAGGCAGTCGCAATCGGCCTCGTCGCTGGCGTCGTCGCAGTCGGGCGTGCCGTCGCACACGCGCGCCGCTGGCACGCAGCGCCCGCCCGCGCCGCACGCCGCGCTGCCCGGCCCGCACGCGCGCGACGCTGCAACACACACGCGCCGTCACTCGCCGCGCCCGCCTGCACGCTGGCCTCCGCCCCGGCCCTGCACTCACTGCAGTAGTACAGGTCCTCGTCGCTGGCGTCCGCCGCATCGCTGCAGTGCGGCACGCCGTCGCACACCAGCTCCGCCGGCACGCACCCGCCCTCCGCGCACGCCCACTGCTGCGCGCCGCACGCGCTCGTCGCCGGCTCGCACGCGCGCCCGTCGCGCGCCAGCACGCGCCCCTCGCTGCAGCCGCACGCCGCGTGCCCGCTCGCGTCCACGGCGCACGTCTCTGCGCAGCCGCCGTGGAGCACGGCGCACGGGTCGGCGGCGCAGCGCTGGTGCTCGGGCGCCACGCGCACCACGGCGCACGGGCGCGGCACGTCGCGGCGCAGCGCGTGCACGGCGCCGCCGCCGCGCTCGGCACCGAACACGCCGCGCGCCACCCAGTCGGTCCACGCGAGCCAGCCGCCGCCCGCCGCCAGCGCGAACGGGTGCTCGGCGTGCGCGCGCGTCACCACGCGCCGGTGCGATCCGTCGTAGCGCATACGCTCGATCTTGTCAAGGCGCGCGTCGGCCCAGTACAACAGGCGCGCCGCGTGCTCCAGCGCCAGCGCGTTGGGCATCAGGATGTCGCTCGCCACCAGCGTCTGCCGCTGCCGCCCGCTGCCCAGCGCGCGCTCGATGCGCGGCCGCGCCGCGTCCCAGTCGCTCCAGTACACGCGCCTGCAACACGCGCGCGTCAGCGGGGCGGGGCGGAACGGGGCGGGCGGGGGCGAGGCGGGAGGGAAGCGGCACTCACTTCTCGCAGGGGTCGTAGTCGATGCCGCGCGGGCGCGCGCCCCGCTGCAGCGCGAGCACGGTGCGCACGTGTCGCGCGCGCGCCAGCAGCGGCGTGCGCAGCAGCGCGGGCACGTGCGCGGCGAGCAGCGCGGGCGCCGACGCGCACGTCCAGTAGAGCGTGCGCTCGGCCGCCGCGAACACCATGCCCTCCACCGAGCCCGCGCCTGCGACACACGCGACAGTTGCACTAGCCCGCGCAGCGCCCCAGGGCCGGCGCGGCGCACACGGCTCACAGCATACGATCGAGTCTCGATCGGGCATCGATGCAATACACTTGTGCACGTATTAAGTTCGGTGGCTCGTACAAAACGCGGTGCTTGCGTCATTACATATCAAAGTGATTAACTGCAAAAGACACTCGATATAACATCGTCATAGGGTGCATATTCAACTGAGCACTTTACGTTATTTATCATGCCTACCTGCGTTGCTTGTGGATCTGTGCTGGAAATAAAAGAACTAATGAAATGTTCGCTGTGCGCCTCGTCATATCATTTTCAATGTGTTGGTACGACGAAAGAAAATTTTAGTAAACTCTTATCTTCATACAAATCGACTTGGAAGTGCCCTGCGTGCAAACTTGCCGGCCCTTCTTCTCTTTCTTTTCTTTTTCTTCTTCTTTTTTGTCAGACCCTTTGATAGGAGTGGAGTCTGAACTCCACTCCTATCAAAGGGTCTGACCCTGTAAACGTGTCGGACGGCAGCAGTGACATCCAGCATCGGGACTTTCAGTCCTTTAAAAATGATGTGTTAAATGCCATGGCTAAACAGGAAACACACGGACAGACCCTGCTTAATCTAATAGAAGAGAAATTTCAGGCTGTACAAGGATCGCTGGACGTCTTCACTGACAGCCTAAATGCTGTGAAGAAGGATGTCGCGGAGTTAAAAACGGCATTCTCAGCAAAAATAGAAAGCCTCGACAGTCGCGTCACCGACCTTGAGTTGCAAATATCACAAATTAGTGATCGTAATTAGTAACCTTAATCGCAGTACACCGTGCGCTTATAACTAATATTCTAAACTGACGGCCATTACCAGTGTTCCCCGACGCTGAAATTACTCACATTAATATATCTCTCTGCCGAAGCCCTATTTTAAAAAACCTCCGTCTGTTCTGTTGCTATTTCCCTCAGAACCCGCATCAGTTATGGTCTCAACAGCAATTTTTTGAATACTTATCTGATCTGAGCATCGAGTACCCTACCGACGAAGTTTTAGTGGTGGGCGATTTTAACATTAGGAATGCTGAATGGCTAGCTAATCTTAGTGATGGAGGTTGCACAATTTTAAATCCTAGCGTGGATCAGTTGACTTCTCAACTATCGTCGTTTTTATGTTTTACAGGCTGGACGCAGTTCAATAATATCAATAATAGATGCCTCGATTTGGTTATATCTACTTCTCCATGTACAGTTCATAGATCTGTCGGTCTGGCGATTCCTGAGGATAACCACCACCCTGCGTTTAGTGTTAATATCAATGTTCAAAGCTTGCAGTCTAGCCTGCGACCCCCTCCTCGGCTTGTGAGGAGATTCCACTCGGCAGATTATAACTTAATTAACGAAGAATTAGCAAAAATTAACTGGTACGAGCTACTTGATGATAAAGAAATTAATGCCGCAATCGATGAATTTTACCTTGTAGTTAACTTAATGATTGATAAGTTTATTCCATCTAAATTAGTTATAAACAGCACCAGCTATCCATGCTGGTATTCACGTCCTTTAATTAAGATTGTAAAAAGGAAAATAAAGGTACATAAAAAATGGAAAATATATGGAAGACAATCTGATTACTTTCTATTCTCTGATCTTAGACGCGAATTCCACGAGATGGAGGCTTCATGCTATCAATTATATATTAATCGTGTGGAAGACAATATTGCTTTAAACTCAAAATGCTTTTGGACGTTTATGCAGTCGAAATATAATGTCAATAGTGTACCTGATAGCTTGTATTTAGACAGCAAAAATGCCAACGATGGACAAGATATAGCCCACATATAGCCCATCTTTTCAATAAATTCTTTGAATCTGTGTTTGAAAAATCATTTAACTACAATGTGAATGATAGTGTCTGTATGAGTAGATATTCTCAACCTCTTATTGGACATGTAGATATTAATTTTAAAATTGTAGAAAAATATCTATCACTTATTGACGGTCTTCATCCCCTCTTTCTCAAAAAATGTAGTAAACAATTATCCGTACCCCTAACACTCTTATTTCAGAGCTCCCTCAGATCAGGCATCTTACCTAAGATCTGGAAACGATCCATTATTGTCCCTATTCATAAAAGCGGTGATAAGCACAATATAAGGAATTATCGTGGGATCTCGAAATTGTCAGTCATCCCAAAATTGTTTGAAAAAATTGTGTATGATTCGTTATTCCCGGCAGTGCGACCTTTATTGACACCGTCTCAACATGGCTTTATTAATAAGCGCTCCACGGAGACAAATCTTTGCGAGATGCTGGATACGATTTTAGATGCTATGGACAAGGGATTTCGCGTTGATGCCGTGTATACAGATTACTCCAAGGCGTTTGATAAAATTTCCCATAACTTATTAATAGCTAAAATGGAAGCGATAGGTATTCACGGCGACCTTCTGAGATGGCTCACGTCGTATCTGCGTGAGAGAACCCAAGCGGTAACTGTCAAGGGTTATACTACAACATTTGTACCAATAACCTCTGGCGTGCCACAGGGCTCCCACCTCGGCCCATTACTCTTTAATATATTTATCAACGATGTGGTCAAATGTATAAAAAATTCTCAGTTACTATTATATGCTGATGATACTAAAATATTCAAAGTAATTAAAACGGAAACAGATTGTTATGGCTTGCAGGAAGATTTAGACCGCATTACTGAATATTGCTCAAACAACGGTTTACACCTGAACGTTGACAAATGTTGCACTGTCTCCTTTACAAGAAAGAAGATAGTGTCAACTCATAATTACTATTTATCGGGTAAAATACTCCGCAAAGTCGACGAGGAGAGAGACCTTGGCGTGTTGTTGGATAAACAATTATATTTTGAGTCACACATTAATAAAATTAAAAACAAAGCCTATAAGATGCTTGGGTTTGTCCTTCGCCAAACAACTGACTTTAAAAAACCAAAATCCCTTATTTTACTTTACAACTCCCTGGTAAGATCCCAGCTGGAACACGCTTCCACCACTTGGAACCCACAGTATGCCTGTCACGTAGATATGATTGAGAGCATCCAGCACAAATTTCTCAAATGCATTAACAAAAGTTTTGGTTCCTCAGATAACAGTTTAACTTCTTTAGAATAAAGACGAGAACATAAGGATCAAACCTTCTTATACAAATTGGTTAATGGAATGATAGATTCTCCTTACTTATTAAATAAAATTAAATATAGTGTACCTAAACCCTTACAGAGGAGTTGTCGGCAGCAGTACACATTTCATCTTTCACACGTAAACCGTAATTACTGCAGAAACAAATTTCTTCACAGGTCTTGCGACAGGTATAACCATAAATACCAACATATTGACATATTCTTTTATAAGTACGGGAGGTTTGCATCTGAAATCAGGAAATGTGTCTGATTCGTTTCGTGACTGCAGCTGCAAGCCTTACCTGCCTTTAACTATTGTATGCGGGCCAAAGTTAAATACTTATAATTGTATCTACCCGATCGGGATATTATGTAGGAACTAGTATTTATAATTTTTTTTTTGTGAAAACTTCACTGGCTTAATGAAATTTCTAGATTAAGGTTAAAACTATGAAATATGTTTAGCTGTTTGTTTTCTAAATAAATAAAAAAAAAAAAAAAATACAGCACACTCACGCTCGAGCAGCACGCGGTGGTCGGAGCCGTTGAAGTGCACGGCGTGCAGCGCGGCTCGCTGGATGTCGGAGTAGAACAGCGTGCTAGTGTTGTACTCGTACGCCAGCGCGATGGCGTTGCGCAGCAGCGTCCTGCAACAGCGGCGCGGTCAGTGGGCGCGCTTGGCGGTGGGCGGCGGGCGGCGGGCGGCGAGCGGCGACGGACTCACTTGTTCTCGATGGGCGGGTAGGGCGAGTTGAGGTCGGCGTCGGCGTCGGCGTCGGCGTCGGCGTCGAGGCGGATGCTGTCGATGGCGGTGACGCGCGAGTACATCAGGAACGACGTGGACGCTGCGCACACCACACCACACTCGATACACTCAGCGATACAACTGAACTAATCGATTCATAAGAGAACAAATGAAGCGAAGCACATGTGATTGCGACTGGTCAGAAAATGTTTACCACGTTAATGTTCATAAACCCTTACAGAGGAGTTGTCGGCAGCAGTACACATTTCATCTTTCACACGTAAACCGTAATTACTGCAGAAACAAATTTCTCCACAGGTCTTGCGACAGGTATAACTAGTGGTTCGCCCCAAACTGAGACCTCGCGGCGCCATCTATTGACATAAATGTAAAGTTCTGTTAAAAATACTGAGGCTCATTAAAAATTAAATATTTCCGTTTCCTTACAATATTTATCTAATTTTAGTATTTGTTGTTCAAGTACAGGATATAATTGAAATAATTGATCAAGTTTCACGCTCATCCTTTCAGAAAATTTAGAGTTCTGAGGTCATCTTTGGACGTTAGAAAATCACCACTTTGAAAGCCCCCCATTTCGTCAATTTTGGAGGAAAAATTTTAAAAAAAAATTTTTGGACTCTATTCCTAATTATCTTTAAAATGATATACCGCAACCCTATGTAACTTTATAAAAAATATTTTACTTCGCATTCGCTTCTATGAGAGCCCCCCTGAAATAAAGATATTTATTATTTTTTAAGCCATATTCGGTGGGAGGCCATTGGTTTACATATTATATTTAAAGCTGAAGTAATTGCGTTCAGTAATTCAGAAGTTATAATGCTCTGACAGACGGACGGACGGACGGACGGACGGAGGGACGGACAAGTGCCAATTCACCCAAGTAGACTCAGAGACCTTCGCTTCGCTCGGTCAATTATCTACCCGATCGGGATATATAGGAACTAGTATTTATAATTTTTTTGTGATAACTTCACTGGCTTAATGAAATTTCTAGATTAGGGTTAAAACTATGTAATATATTTAGCTGTTTGTTTTCTAAATAAATAAATAAAAAAACAGGAACCATCTGTATATCCATCTGTGTCAGAAGGTCGTTTAATGTAGTTTGATTAGGCATAGATCATAGTTTTTTTTTAACTGTTTCAGTTTCAGCAGGTGGCAAATGTGGCAACGAGATATGATAGATGTAGCTAAAACCTTTTTAAATATTTTTAGTAAATGTCACTTTAACAAATGCGATGATCATAGGCGATGATGCTAATGTGTCAAACTTGTTGTTAGGAAATTACTGTTTTTATCATTTTGTTGAATTCGATGTATGAAAACTTTTAATAACTTCGAAACGTAAAAAATACCTTGCTGCGTTACAGATCTTAATGCACGCAGTGTTTTAAAGAATCTAATTTGTAATTGGTAAACATTTTCAGACCGCGACCGTACATGGAAACCTATTCTCACACAGAAACATGTTTCAACAAGTCTAAAGACAATTTTCTCGATCGTATAGACAGGTTGGCTCTGAACTGGAGAAGCGTAACGATCGCCCGATCCCGATCAGCTGTCGCAGAGCTGCTAAGCTACGAAAGGAATATCGAGGACTCCATGAGAATTCACACAGATGTACATAATATCATACATGTAAATGGAGCTCGTTGCGACGCAAACAAAATTAAATATTTGAACGTTAAAAATGTACAATGTTACCCAGTTCGAATGAATGAATATTGACTTTTGGACAATTTTATCAAGTCGAAGCTATTAACAATCGTTTGAATGTCTCTGCATGAGTGTGTGGGTGAGTGAATGGGCCGGACGAGCGTGCGGTGCGCGTGCGCGGTACTGACGCGTGCAGCTGCGCCGGTCGCGCGCCAGCTCGCCGCGCGGGCACACGCAGCGCGCGGCGCGCCCGTTCCACAGGCACAGCGCCTCGCAGCCGCCGTTGTCGCGCGCGCACGGGCTCGGCGCCGTGCGCCGCGCGCGCGCAGGCACCGACCAGATCTGTACCGCGAAAGAGGAACGTCACTATCGCCGCAGCGACACCTTTCAAATTCAAAATTCAAAATGATTTTTATTCAAATTAACTTTTACAAGTACTTTTGAATCGTCAAGTGAATCTACCACTGGTTCGGAATGCCATTGCTACCGAGAAGAACCAGCAAGAAACTCGGCGGTTGCTCTTTTGAAAAAAATAATAATAATTTACAATTTCATTAATTTGTAAAATACATAAGTAACAGCTGTCCTTAGCATTGCTGGAGCGAGTCAAATCCATGCTCCTTTGTCATTTACGTAATCTTCAACAGTATAATAAGCCTTTTTCAGGAGCATAATTTTAATGGACTTCTTAAACTTGTGTAAAGGCAAGTTTAAGATAGGTTGTGGAATTGTGTTATAAAATAGAATGCTCATTCCCACAAACGACCTTCGGACCTTCTTGAGGCGGAGCGATGGAGTCACGAGCTTATGGCGGCCTCTAGTTTGCCTATCATGCAGATCGCATATTTTTTTGTAATTATGAATGTGCTGTTTTACGAAGATTAAATTACTATAAATATATTGCGAGGCTACTGTAAGAATACCAAATAGGTATTCTTACAGTAGCCTCGCAATATATATAGATATTGTGCTATTTGCTGACGACACGTCCTTGATTTTTAAAGATATATTACTTATGTATTTTACAAATTAATGAAATTGTAAATTTTTTTTTTCAAAAGAGCTACCGCCGAGTTTCTTGCTGGTTCTTCTCGGCAGGAATGTCATTCCGAACCAGTGGAAGATTCACTTGACGATTCAAAAGTACTTGTGAAAGTTTATTTTGAATAAAAATCATTTTGAATAAACTTAGTGTTGGGACATGTAGTGTAACCATTATTGGTCAAATGTTGGCGCAGGTTCCCAATGCCAGAGACTGGAGGCCAGAGCGGAACGGAGAAGTATATTAGTTGATAGACCATAGATTGTGACAGTACAAGAAATATATTATTATGTAGTCTGTGTTCAATGAACTTACAATTTTTGTGCTAGATACTAGATAGATTTCAGTAACGGAAGCCACCAAATCCCCTTGTACTTTAATGTGAATATCAGAAATATAAGAAATATTAAATTGGACCCATTTGCTGTTTAATTTATGGACCCCTTCGCTGAAGAAAACATCCGAGAATGAACACTTAGATTAAAAAAATATTTCAGATTTCGCAGTCGCCGCGAGAACCGGAGCACTGAAAATTAATACAAACGTAAATTTTTAAGAAAATAAATTTATTTTATTTTGAATAACACATTACAATTTGAATAATACAAAATTTCTACTCGAATGTGATTTTCGTCCGCGTCCGCATCTTTGAACACCATTACATGATGATCGGTCAATAATCATAGAAGCTACATCACTTTTTATAACGCAAATAACCGTTTTTCTACAATTCCAAATCTAAAGCGACCAAGCGACAGCGACAGGTCACAATTTTTTTATTCCGATTTTCAAAGTTTTTTCGCCATTTTGTAGCTAAAATAATACTCTGGGATGCTTTCTTCATTTTAGTAAACAAACACCCCCCCAAAAAACCAGACTTTTTTTACATTTTTCAAAATTCCAAAAAAAGTTACCTGCCGATTTTCGAAATTCCAACGGACACATGTGAGCATAAAAATCCTCGGTAAATTCCTCAACTCTTGGTACTATTCGCTCAGGTTGGCGAGCGGCGCCGTCGACTATACAGTGCTACACAATACTGAACAAGTAACTGAGCGGTCGGGACTCGCCTTGAGGTCCTTGAGGCTGGTGCCGAGGTCTGCGCGCAGCACGCGGAAGTCGCTCAGGTTGGCGAGCGGCGCCGTCGACTATACAGTGCTACACAACACTGAACAAGTAACTGAGCGGTCGGGACTCGCCTTGAGGTCCTTGAGGCTGGTGCCGAGGTCTGCGCGCAGCACGCGGAAGTCGCTCAGGTTGGCGAGCGGCGCCGTCGACTATACAGTGCTACACAACACTGAACAAGTAACTGAGCGGTCGGGACTCGCCTTGAGGTCCTTGAGGCTGGTGCCGAGGTCTGCGCGCAGCACGCGGAAGTCGCTCAGGTTGGCGAGCGGCGCCGTCGACTATACAGTGCTACACAACACTGAACAAGTAACTGAGCGGTCGGGACTCGCCTTGAGGTCCTTGAGGCTGGTGCCGAGGTCTGCGCGCAGCACGCGGAAGTCGCTCAGGTTGGCGAGCGGCGCCGTCGACTATACAGTGCTACACAACACTGAACAAGTAACTGAGCGGTCGGGACTCGCCTTGAGGTCCTTGAGGCTGGTGCCGAGGTCTGCGCGCAGCACGCGGAAGTCGCTCAGGTTGGCGAGCGGCGCCGTCGACTATACAGTGCTACACAACACTGAACAAGTAACTGAGCGGTCGGGACTCGCCTTGAGGTCCTTGAGGCTGGTGCCGAGGTCTGCGCGCAGCACGCGGAAGTCGCTCAGGTTGGCGAGCGGCGCCGTCGACTATACAGTGCTACACAACACTGAACAAGTAACTGAGCGGTCGGGACTCGCCTTGAGGTCCTTGAGGCTGGTGCCGAGGTCTGCGCGCAGCACGCGGAAGTCGCTCAGGTTGGCGAGCGGCGCCGTCGACTATACAGTGCTACACAACACTGAACAAGTAACTGAGCGGTCGGGACTCGCCTTGAGGTCCTTGAGGCTGGTGCCGAGGTCTGCGCGCAGCACGCGGAAGTCGCTCAGGTTGGCGAGCGGCGCCGTCGACTATACAGTGCTACACAATACTGAACAAGTAACTGAGCGGTCGGGACTCGCCTTGAGGTCCTTGAGGCTGGTGCCGAGGTCTGCGCGCAGCACGCGGAAGTCGCTCAGGTTGGCGAGCGGCGCCGTCGACTATACAGTGCTACACAACACTGAACAAGTAACTGAGCGGTCGGGACTCGCCTTGAGGTCCTTGAGGCTGGTGCCGAGGTCTGCGCGCAGCACGCGGAAGTCGCTCAGGTTGGCGAGCGGCGCCGTCGACTATACAGTGCTACACAACACTGAACAAGTAACTGAGCGGTCGGGACTCGCCTTGAGGTCCTTGAGGCTGGTGCCGAGGTCTGCGCGCAGCACGCGGAAGTCGCTCAGGTTGGCGAGCGGCGCCGTCGACTATACAGTGCTACACAACACTGAACAAGTAACTGAGCGGTCGGGACTCGCCTTGAGGTCCTTGAGGCTGGTGCCGAGGTCTGCGCGCAGCACGCGGAAGTCGCTCAGGTTGGCGAGCGGCGCCGTCGACTATACAGTGCTACACAACACTGAACAAGTAACTGAGCGGTCGGGACTCGCCTTGAGGTCCTTGAGGCTGGTGCCGAGGTCTGCGCGCAGCACGCGGAAGTCGCTCAGGTTGGCGAGCGGCGCCGTCGACTATACAGTGCTACACAACACTGAACAAGTAACTGAGCGGTCGGGACTCGCCTTGAGGTCCTTGAGGCTGGTGCCGAGGTCTGCGCGCAGCACGCGGAAGTCGCTCAGGTTGGCGAGCGGCGCCGTCGACTATACAGTGCTACACAACACTGAACAAGTAACTGAGCGGTCGGGACTCGCCTTGAGGTCCTTGAGGCTGGTGCCGAGGTCTGCGCGCAGCACGCGGAAGTCGCTCAGGTTGGCGAGCGGCGCCGTCGACTATACACAGCTACACAACACTGAACAAGTAACTGAGCGGTCGGGACTCGCCTTGAGGTCCTTGAGGCTGGTGCCGAGGTCTGCGCGCAGCACGCGGAAGTCGCTCAGGTTGGCGAGCGGCGCCGTCGACTATACAGTGCTACACAACACTGAACAAGTAACTGAGCGGTCGGGACTCGCCTTGAGGTCCTTGAGGCTGGTGCCGAGGTCTGCGCGCAGCACGCGGAAGTCGCTCAGGTTGGCGAGCGGCGCCGTCGACTATACAGTGCTACACAACACTGAACAAGTAACTGAGCGGTCGGGACTCGCCTTAAGGTCCTTGAGGCTGGTGCCGAGGTCTGCGCGCAGCACGCGGAGGTCGCTCAGGTTGGCGAGCGGCGCCGTCGCCACGCAGCCGCGCGACAGGGAACTGCGCACATTATATTTTAATTTCCTTTATTAAAATCATTTCTTGAAAAAAAAAGTTTGACTGTTACAAAGTTGAAGATAATAATAACTTTACATCATAGAATAATTAAACCTCTAGAATCAATGCCAGCGTGTAACCGAAAGGGATAGGTAATAATAGGTAAAACGCTGCAATGCACCAATCACAATAAGTGCTTTATGAACAAAACAAACTAAACCCGTGACACGCAGAAAGGGTTAGAAAAAAACATATTTTTTTCTCATTCTATCTTGTGTACCATCCCAACACTGCATCTTTTTTATTATTATTATTCATTATAGGCTTACGCTTGACCACGATCACACCTGATGGGAAGTGATGATGTGGCCTAAGATGGGACACGCTTGCCTAGAAGATGCCTATTTACTCTTGATTTAAAGAAACCCGGATTGTAATTGGTTGGAAACACAGTTTATGGTAAAGTGTTCCAGACCCTAGGCATGCGAATAAGGAATGAAGACGCAAAGCGCTTCGTACGTGTGGATGGAACGGTGACGACATAGAGGTGGAAACTCGCACGGCGTCTTGCGGTACGATGGTAGAAAGGTGAAGGAAGTACAAGATCGAAAAGCTCCTGAGCGCACTCACCGAAATATATCCTATAGAATACCGACAGGCCGGCTACCTTTCGGCGGTGGTCCAATGTTTGGAGTTTCGCCAGAAGAGGTGAATTTTCGCCAATCAATCTCCTAGCCCAACGATCTACGGCGTCAAGAGCCGCCAGCTGATACTTAGCAGAGCCATCATAAAGGTGACTGCAGCACTCCATGCACGACCGAACTTGGGCTTGATAAAGGGTAACCAGTCCATCTCTTTCATGTGGGAGTGAAAAGGAGATATGGCTTGGTCGATATAGCTCTCTCTGGCTACGCTTCACATCTACCTCTAACTGGCATATGATATAGGGAGCTCAGAGCAGTTCATATTTTTGCATATTTTGACACTCGCCACTTACTCCAAAACCCTTTGGTCTAGAATCATGAAAAATCTGAAAATCGTTAATCTGTGCACGAGTCTTGACCGGTTTATTTGATAAAATTGTTATTTTGCTTTATAATTTTAGCCATTTGTTCGCTCGAGCTTCTGAGCCCAATCAGAGAGTGAACGTTTCTGACGCGGAGCTGTACAGCACGCTCACGTGCTCATGCGCCATCTTTCGGAATAAATAGGCAAAGCGGATCCCCACTGTTGTAAAAACTATATAAAATGGTGATCGTCATGTCGGATTAGTTACGTGTCGAGCCAGTAGAGATGTCCGGCGTGCACGGCCAGCGCCACGGGGTGCCGCAGCGGCGCGCCGCCCACGCGCTGCGCCGCGCCCACGTCGCCCACGTAGCGCACGCGCCACACGCGCGCTTCCGCGTCCGCCCAGTACGCCCACTGCTCCTGTCACACAAGGGCGTGTCAACTTTACACGAAAAATATAACGAACATTCTACCAAGAACAGTTTTTAAACAATTATTTTTCATTTATCAAAATATTTTACAAATTATACGAGTATCAACGAACCTTGGTATTTTGGCTTTCGGTAAAAAATAAAGTATGAGTGTCACAGTTTTTCAAAATTCCACTCCCAAAGGGGTTAAACAGGGGTTGACACTTTGCTCGAAAGTCAATCATTTTTCAAGTTAAAGCATGAAACTTGATATTTGAGCTTTCGGTTAAATAGAGTTAGTCCTTCAATCACCTGGAGAGTGACATAGGCTACTTTTTATCCCGGAGTGCCTGTGAGGAATAAGAACTTAAACCACGCGGACGAAGTCGCGGGCATCAGCTAGTGTATGTATAAAATTGAAGGAAAATATCTTCGGTTGTAATTTTGTATCTGGCTGGCTGTCCTCCGTCCTCCAAAACGAGTGAACGAGTGACCTTATACTCGTACTCGTACATATATTAGCGGAAGGTATACCTACCTGCGTGTCGAGCGCGAGCGCGGCGAGCGCGGAGCCGTTGTGCAGCAGCTGCGGCTCGGAGGCGTCGAGGCGCGCGCGCTGCAGCCAGCCGCCGCCCGCCAGCAGCAGCCAGCCCGCCCAGCCGTCCACGGCCAGCGCGGTGACGGCGAGCGGGCTGGTGTCGCGCAGCACGTAGCGGTGCGCGCCGTCCATGCGCGCCGCGTGCAGCAGCGCGCGCGCCGCGTCCGCCCAGTACAGCGTGCGCGCCACGCGGTCCAGCGCCAGCGCCGCCAGCGCGTCCGCCGCGCCCGGCGGCGCCGCCTGCGCCAGCACGCGCGCGCGCGCCGCGCCGCTGCGCCGCACGCGCCAGCCCTGCCCCGCCTCCGGGTCCGCCCAGTAGATCCACTCCTCCTCTGCGGCGACACGACACCGTCACACCTCACACCTCACACCTCACACCTCACACCACGCTCGTGTGTGCACCACATCGATTCATTTGCTTATTGACATCATTGAATCGAGATGTCATTTTATAAATCACTGAATAATTGCACGAAACGACAGAGCAGGTATGTTTGATCTATTCAATAATTATTGTATGATGTATCTTTTTAAGGACCCATACTCGAGCAAATAAAACTGTCTCGTGTATGTCTCGAACTTGAAAAGGACAACTCGCTAATATTACGAAACACACGAAATGCTGTCCACCATCCACGACAGGGAGCAGTGAACGAAATCCACCAGGCTTCGATGGTGAAGCGCCTTGGCGGGCTGCCGATGCCGTACCGTACCGGCGTCGTAGTCGATGGAGGCGGCGCACGCGACTTGCGCGATGGGCGGCAGCGCGTCGGGCGCGTCGGTCGCGTCGTTGTCGCCGAGCCGCAAGCCGCGCAGCTCCCAGCTCAGCGAGTACAGCAGCACGTTGTCCACCGCTGCACACACACACACGCACGTTCAAAACCGTTCGGCGGCACAGAAGTCTGTGCCGACTCGCGGCGAGGGTAGGGCACCGCTGATAGGGCAGGCAATAAACTTAGGAAGACATCAGTTTTTAAACTATTTTAACAGTTTTAAAAGATATATATGTTAGAGAAGCATCTTCTTAATTTCTTTGGAGAAGTAGTAAGTTTTTCTTTTCTTCGGAAAAAAGCAAAACTGAGACCTCGCGGTAGGTATAAGGTACGTTGATAGAATTCAAGCGTCGAAACGTACTTTAAGTTAGTTTAGTGTTGCGGGTTGCGTGTAGATCGTTTTTAATTTATTTAGTACCAAAAAGTTATAAAATACGAAGAAAAACAGATACATAGTGGACAAGGAAGCACTTATCTCTATAAGAGATCTCTACCAGTGACCCTTGGCAGTGAGAAAGGTTGTGGGGGAAGAATAGGTACAACAAGATATTAGATAAGATATTATATCATAAACTTACATAAAAACACACAAATATACATATACTAATGAAATAAATATATATATACATACTAACATACATATGACATATTATATAATAAATTATTTAACAGATACATATTATTAATTTATAATTATGATAGAGAAGACAGATAATGCTGTTTCAGACGAAGTTTAAATGTGTGAATAGATGGATTATTCCTAAAAATACTATCAGGTAGTGAATTCCAAAGGCGCGTCGCAGCTACCGTAAAAGATTTACCATAATAAATAGTTTTATAAGCTGGCACTGCAAGTGATTTCAATTTGACACACGGTCGCACTGGCATCACACGAGGAGGGGCCTCGTGGAAGCGCTCACGTAAGTATGAAGGGGAAGATGAGTTTAAAATCCTAAAGAGTAACGTGAGAATATGAATATTCCGGCGAAGTCGGATAGGGAGCCACTTTAACTTGTTTCCAAATTGAGATACATGGTCGAATTTGCGCAATCCGTAAATAAAACGAATGCACAAGTTCTGAAGGCGATCTAGTTTGTCAAGCAGCTCTTCAGTCGCATCTAAATAGCAGACGTCGGCGTAATCAAGAAGTGGGAGCAGAAGGGATTGTGCAAGTAAGATTTTAGTTTTCAGAGGAAGGAAATTCTGCAAGCGTTTCAAAGAATGAATAGAGTAGTGCATGCGCCTACTAACATTGTTAATGTGATTTGACCAAGATAAATTACCATCATCGTTAATCGATCGTTGTGAGTTGGAGCAGAATTAATTTAATTTTGACAAGTATTTGGTCTATTTTACACTAATGTTATTATTTCCACGCCCGAATTCTGCCAAAATTTGGTGTAAAATGTCATACGAAGTAAAATCCCTTAAGGTATACAAAAAAAACAATAATTTTTGCATTTTCTCGGCACATAATGTCAATACTAGAAATAAAAATAAATTTGTAATGCCTGCTTCTAGGCTTAGTAAAACTAGCAATTATTTTGTTGGAAACAGTGTCCGCTTTTACAATAAGCTCCCAGAAGACATGTTGAAGATGTCTCTAAATAAGTTCAAAGTTGTTGTTGTGTTCAAATGTAAAACGTAAACTCAGTAAAAAATCTTATTACCATGTAAAGGATTATTTAAATGACAAGGAAGCTTGGCAATGATTTTCTCTAATGGCTCTGATAGTTCGTTAGATAAGATGATTGTGAAATGGGGATAGTGAAAAAAAAACTCGGCTGAGTTTGCTGTGGACTCTTCTCAGAACAGGGCGCGTTTGAAACCCCCGTAGCTTTAGTATAAGATGTCGTACTGATTATCACCATTATATGTTATAAATAACTGGACGCCAATAAGTGTAGTGTACCTACCTACATTGAATAAACGTTCTTTGACTTTGACATTGACTTTGACAATTGGCACCAATTGGCACCAATAATCTCATAGCAGTAAAGGAAGAACAAAGTGAGAGCTTTACGAGAAAATGCATAATGGTAAATAAATGTTTCAGTAGAAACAACCCTACTGAATGAGCGGTACAGGCGTCGTATCGGACTCACCTATGCAGCGCGTGTCGTGCGGCTCGTAGCCCTGCGCGCAGCGGCACGTCGAGCGCGTGGCCGACAGCGGCACGCAGAGATGCGCGCACGGCACGCGTCGCAGCGCGCACGCGCCGCGCGCGCCCGTCTGCCGCGCGCGGTCGTACAGCAGCAGCGACAGCACGCCCTCTGCACACCGGCCGACACCGCCGTCTCGATATAGCTTCAATCCGATATCAGTTACAAATAGTCGCGTGAGCTAACGCTAGGCTGGAGCGGCACGCACCCGCGTCGTCGGCGCGGCGCTGCGGCTCGGCGCAGCGCGGCGGCGCGCACGCGAGCACGGCGGACAGCGCCGCGTCCGCCCACAGCAGCTCGCCCGCCCACGCGTCCAGCGCCGCGGGCCGCGCGCCCGCCGGCAGCTCCACCTGCGCGGCATAGCGACACGGCTTAGCGAGCGGCGCGGCACGACTCACGGCAGGAGTGGGGCTCTCGGTGGACGGACTCACCGTGGTGAGTCGCTCGGTGTCGAGGTCGAGGTACTGTATGGTGCCGGAGCCCGCGTTCACCCAGTACAGCCGGCCGCGCTCCGCGTCCACGCTCATGCCTGCACCACACCACACGGCGACGGTTAATGCAACATTCGGCTGCGAACACTACCTACCTATGCTCGCTCTACGTTAAAGACCACGCAACGATTAATTCAGTACCTACGTAAGTTATCGAGCAAAGTTTTCTTCGACGAGTAGATTAAGTTCGGATATATTTTTCACCCTCCCCTTTTCGTTTCATGTTCACGGTATGGTCGGTTAGCGTTATACACTCGGGGCACAGAGGGGGCGGTGCGGCACGCGGCACTCACTGGTGGGGTCGGCGAGGCGCGGCTCGTCGGCGCGGCGCAGCAGCACGCGGCGCGCGGAGCCGTCGCCGGCCGCGGTCTCGAGGCGCGCGTCGCCGTCGGTCAGCGCCCAGTAGAGGCGGCCGCGACCCGCGTCCACGCCCAGCGCCGACAGCGCCGCGAAGCCCGGCAGCAGCGGCGACACGAGCGCGCCGCGCACGTCGCTCGCGCAGAGCCAGTCGCGCGCCGCGAAGTACAGCAGGCGCGCCGCCCAGTCGAGCGCGAGCGCGCGCGGCGCCGCCACGCCGCTGTCCGCCACCACGAGCTGCGCGCCGCTGCGCACGTCGGCGCGCACGATCTCGCCGGCCTGCAACACGCGGCGCGGTGAGCGGGCGGCGCGGCGCGGCGCGGCGGGCGGCGAGCGGCGCGCACTCACCTCGGCGTCGGCCCAGTAGAGCGCGTACTCGTCGGCCAGGAAGGCGAGCGCGCGCGGCGCCGCCACGTGCGCGCCCGCCAGCGCCGGCACGGCCGCGTCGCCCAGCCCGCGCAGCGCGCCCGCCGCGCCCGCCACCAGCGCGCGCTCGTGCGCTGCCACCGCATAACGTGAAATGTACGACTTGTTTGATCATCACCTTCCTTAATTACGTGATATAATGTCTGGATGGGAGATTTCCATGTTTATCGTAGATCCTGGTTCAACATTTTAGTGAATTGATTATAATATTATTTTGCATTTTAAATTGGTCCCATTCCTCGCTCTGGTAAGCTTTTTTAAAATGTTTGAATGCAGATATTCTTATTAAAAACCGACCAAGTTTGAGTCGGGCTCGACACCGAGGGTTCCGTACAAACCTGATATAAGTTTAAAATTATTAAAAATATTTTTGTAACTAAAAATTTATGCTTTTCGCAATTTTTGCTTTATCTGTGCTACAAGACGTTGCTTCGTACCAAATTTCAAGATTCTGAGTTCACGGGAAGTACCCTGTAGGTTTTAATACCCTTGCGAAAATTTGCAGCATAAACGGCTGTGTCTTTTGATTGCGTTGGCTTAGAAGTTTGATTTTTTCACAGCTCCAAGGGACAGTAGACCTGAGTATTTGATATTAATTTCAGCTTGATACCTCCATGCGTTCCTGAGAAAAAGGGTCTTGACACACAGACGGACGAACAACAAAGTGATCATATAAGGGTTCCGTTTTTTCATGTTGAGGTACGGAACCCTAAAAACATAGGATATTTTTAATATTTATTATTACGAAAATATATTGATAGCCCTGTGGGGCACTCACTAATGCAGATAAGTATATTTCTACCATTAAAAAGCAAGCTGGTCCATTCATGTAGGTTGCCTGTCAGAGATCAATTTAGTGATAAGGTCGCCTTTTGTTTGTAATGTTGTAATAATGTCTTTTGTGTATGTCCTTTTTGTTTATGCAATAAAGAATTTAATAATACTGATAATAATAAAAAAGAGAAGCGATGAGATTTAGTGCACCATTTTTGATGGCATACTGGCAAAAAAGTTGTCAACAAAGTTTTGTGATCAACACAATCGAATGCCTTAGATCTCGGTCACAGAAGACACAAATAGCGCTCCGTGAACTCTCCCAGAAATCGTAAACAGTTTCTTTTTTGTTTTGAACGCATGTTGCGGACAAGAAGATTGCAGTCGCATGCAAGTATTTTGCACGACCACTCTGCCAAGAGTGAACGAATGAGAAGAAGAAAAAGATCAAGAGAAGCGTGCGAAGGTACCTTCGCAGGTGCGCTGGTCGGCGGCGAGGCGCGTGAGCAGCGGGCACGCGCACACGCGCTCCTCGGCCGAGTCCAGCAGGCACAGGTGCGAGCAGCCGCCGCCGCCCGCGCACGGGCTGCGCGCCGCCGCCGGCTGCAGGCTCGCGTGGATCACCTTCACGTCGAACGGCTGCGTGAGCGTGCGCTGCACCACCGCCACGTCCGAGCCGTTCCACTTGTTGGCGCGCACCACGCTGTTGCTGCGCCAGTCCGTCCAGTACGCGTGCGCCTCGAACACCGCCACCGCGAACGGGTGCGCCAGCCGCGCGTGCCCGCGCAGCACGACGCGCGCGTCGCCGCCCTCGTAGTCCGCCGTGTGCAGCGCGTCGCCGCGCGCGTCCACCCAGTACAGCCGCCGCGCCGCCGCGTCCAGCGCCAGCCCGTTGGGCCACGCGGCGCCGTCCGCGCGCACCGCCACGCCGCGCCGCCGCCCCGCCAGCGACGCGCGCTCGATGCGCGGCGCCGCCGCGTCCCAGTCGCTCCAGAACAGCAGCCCTGCAACGCGCGGCGTGCGGTACTCTCCGGCGGGCCCGCGCACGCGCGCCTCCCGCCAGCGCCGCACACTCACACACTCACCGGCCGAGGGGTCGAGCGCGAGCGCGCGCGGGCTGTCCATGCCGCCGGCGAGCAGCGCGCGGCGGTGCCGGCCGTCCAGGCGCGCCACCTCGATCTGGCGCAGGCCGCTGTCCACCCAGTACAGGTTGCCGCCCACCCAGTCCGCCGCCAGCCCCTCCACCGCGCCCAGCCCCGCGCGCACCACCACCGCGGCCTCCACCACGGCTGCGGCCGACAACAGAACACTTGTAGCTTCAACCTACCTGTAACTGTTAAAGCGGACTAAAAGTGCTCACTACCTCCTTTTGTCACTAACAGTTCTTTATCTATACCTGCTAATATTATAAATGCGATAGAATGGATGGATGTTTGTTAATCAATCATGCCAGAACGGCTGAACGGATCCTTGAGCCTTTCCACCCTTTGAGCTCTTTCCACCTCGATCATGTTCGAGGTGGCTGCTCCTCCCCACGCTGATATACAGTAGATCAGATGTTAAGCCTATGTTATTTATTTTTTACTAGCAACATCACGGAGGTTTAAGCCTCCTGACTCTATTAGCAAGAGTTGTAATATGAGGGTGCCAGTTCAGGGTTTCATCAATGACAACTCCCAAATATTTGATGGTTGACTCTTTATCAAAGCAAGTGTAGGTTTGGCTGTTTGAAAATAAGTGTAGGTTCAGCGCGAGAAGCAAAAAATCTCAATCCACGCGGACGAAGTTGCGGACATCAGCTAGTTAAAAATATGTTTGTTATATGTATGATGTAACTAAAAATTTATGCTTTTCGCAATTTTTCGCAAGACGTTGCTTCGTACCAAAATTCAAGATTTTGAGTTCACGGGAAGTACCCTGAAGGTTTTGATTCCCTTGCGAGTGTCGAAAATTTGCAGCATAAACGGCTGTATCTTTTGATTGCGTTGGCTTAGAAGTTTGATTTTTTCACAGCTCCAAGGGACAGTAGACCTGAGTATTTGATATGAATTTCAGCTTGATACCTCCATGCGTTCCTGAGAAGAAGGGTCTTGACACAGACAGACGGACAACAAATTGAGCCTATAAATTGCAAAAACCGTTAGATTGTAATCTAACTAGCAAAATTGTGAACTGTCGACAGATTACAATTTAACACGTTCGCTGCGTAACGATTTTTAGTGTACATTTTGCTGGTGCGTCATGAGGCTATATTGACTCATAGAGGACCTTTTTACAGTGCGTCGTGTGGTCAAATAAGCCCTCATTCAGTTCTGGTTTCATATGGGTTTTTCTCAATGGTGATAGTTATAATTGAATTTATTTTATTTTGAGGTCAAATACCAATAACCAAGCAATATATACCTAGCTGTGTTTTTAGCTCGCTTGTTTCGTTTAGCGTCTAAAAGAGAAACAATTTGTGAGGTCTATTTGACCACACAACGCACTGAAGATGACAAAACACTAGTGATTGGAAACACCTCTGTTGTATAGCACTCGATAAATTTTCCCAAAATATTATGACAGTTTAATTTTTAACCTGTAAGTCACAGACGTGAAAAATAAGAAAAGGAAAATAGATTTTGTGTAAATCTTACTGTATGTTTAGGCACACAATGGGGCAACACTTGTCACTTCATCTGGTCCAGGTATAAGTTGTACAACTCGTCCTATACGCTAGCACAACGGGGGCAGACAGTCTTCAGATAATAACAGCATGTCAGCAATGCAGAGACGAACAGCATTGTTTCGCAATTTTGTTCTTTGCTGCAGCTCAGCTTGGTACTCCTTCTGCCATCGCTGCCAAAAATGATGCCTTATGCTATCCATGCGTTTATAACGTTTTCGCTGATTGGCACTTCATGTGACAGGTGCTGTTGAAGGTAATGCAGTCGAGGGCCTTCCAATGATAAAGTGTCCTGGAGTTAAGGAGATCACTGGGTCAAGATGAGAGGGGATACAAAGGGCAGCTACGACTACTAGCTAGTTACGTAGGGCGGCAGCCAGAAGGATTACAGAAGGAGACGACGATTAATTTACTACTAAATTTATTAATTATTTTTTACATTATGACCTAATCTAATGCTACGTCGATTTTAGACGCAGCGGTTCACATTATGACTACTTAGGGCTAACCTAATCTACCCTAACTAGCATCCTGCGTCGATGTGAGACGACAGGATTAATGAACGATCTTCTCATTATTTCATTAGCTTTTATATCGTACATCTATCTTCATACTAAAATCTAAGCGATGCTTGCTGTCACGTTTCTTCGGACGTGATGCAATTCCGTGGAATCCGCTGACTATGCACAGGTACCATGGCCGTTCGCTGGAGGTGCAAGGTTGCGATCTTGCAACGAAAGTGATTTTTTCCATGACGCCGTAGGTATACGTAACTAGCTTTGTTACGATCTCGATTTTCGTTATTATTTACGTTAATTTACTCTAATTGGCACTTATATATACTGAAAAAAAATTCGTTTACACAAATAAATGCAACCTATAATAATGTTGGACAAAACTTTGGCAAATTGAACATGAAAAACTTAGGACAAAGGATTACACTTATCTTGATGTTTTCTCTTAAAATTGCTCAAAACAACGCGACGTCTTCTCTGTGGATCGCGTGACACAACACTAAGTGCACGAAATGGCGCTAGCGCATCGTTCAGTGCGGGTGTGAGGTGCGCGGAGCGGTAGGTCATATTGACCTCATGCCGCACTAGGATGAAACATTTTTCTTTAGGTGCGGGTGAGGTCAAATTGGCTCACGAGTATTTGAAAATGCTGGATTGTTCACGTTAAAGCGGCAATTACAATAGTATACATATCTCTTTCCTACAAAGTTATGCCTTCCGTTCCAGGGGAGAAAACGCTGTTTTGCTCGCCGCACCACATGAAAGTTCGCTATGAGCCAATATGACCTCACAACGCAGCGAACGTGTTCGCATTATTTTTCGGTAGATTGTAATCTGTTAGGTATATTAACCTAACGGTTTTTGCATTCTTACGGTGATACGTCTTATGCATTATCTATGGCATGTTAGTTGGGAAGCTAAGCACGTGAGCAGCGAGCACTCACCGTCGTCGCGCAGCGTGCCGCGGTAGATGACGTCGTCCACCACGTCGGTCCAGAACAGGCGCAGCGCGGGCGGCTCGGCGGGCGCGTCGGGCGCGTCGTGCGCGTCGGGCGAGGCCGGCTCGTACGCCCACGCGAGCGCCACCGAGCTCTGCAGCGAGGCGAGCAGGCCGCGCGAGCGCAGCGACGGCAGCTCCACGCCGCGCACCTCGTGCCGCGTGCTGAACACGAGCAGCGCGCGCTCCGGCCGCGTGCTCTTGCACGTGAAGCCGTCGTCCGCCAGCCGGTAGCCGGCCCGGCACGTGCAGCGGTGCCGCCCCTTGTGCACCTCGCACGTCTGAAAGCATCGCGCGCGGGTCAGTGGCGCGCTCGCGTCGCCGGAGCGGCTCGCGCGAGCGGCGACCGACCTGGCTGCAGATGCCCCACTGCGCGCACACGTCGCGCGCGGCGGCGTCGGCGGGCGCGCACGAGGCGCCGTCGGCGCGCAGGCGCAGCGGCGCGGGGCAGGAGCACGCGGGCCCGCGCGGCGTCGCGTGGCACGCGTGCGAGCACGCCGCCACCGAGCACATCGGCTCGCCTGCACACAACATATATTCCATCAATACTCAGTACTCGATTTATTTATTCCATGCAGAACATACAAATGTCTTGTATGTTACGTCACGTGTTTTGACTCTACTCTAGCACAGGTTCAGAAAGCAGACTCTGCTGAGGAGAACTCTCTCAACAAGACTCAGCAGTAGCTCTCTTTAAAAAGCAAATATTCATACTATTCATACTAATATTATAAATGCGAAAATGTGTCTGTCTGTCTGTCTGCTACGCTTTCACGGCCCATTTGTTCAACCGATTTTGATGAAATTTGGCATAGGGATAGTTTGAATCCCGGGGAAGGACATAGGCTACTTTCTATCCCGGAAAATTAAGGAGTTCCCGCGGGAATTAAAAAACTAAATCCACGCGGACGAAGTCGCGGGCATCATCTACTATTAAATATGTAAAGTAAGTGTACGGGAGCAGGCGATGTGAGTATGGCTCCACCGTAACAAAGGATGATATCATCCACCGAGCGGGTGTTGTGCTCGGGGACCACTGGTCCGACCGTTCATCGTTGGAGGTCGTATATAGGCGTAATTCAGAGAACGCTTCGTTAGCGTGAGTTAGGCTCTTCGTGTTCATCGTGCGCTACTAGTAATGCCATCTATCGGATTATGTGCGGACTGCGAAGACCGCTACAGTAAGTATAGGTACAGTAGGTAGATTAAATTATTATACTACTAGCGGATGCCCGCGACTACGTCCGCGTGGATTGAGGTTATTTGGTTCTCCGCGAGAACTCCTTAATTTTCCGGAATAAAAAGTAGCCTATGTGTTATTCCAGACTATAATCTATCTCTGTGCCAAATTGCATCAAAATCAGTTCAGCCGTTCGGGCGTGATTGAGTAACAAACATCCATACATTCATCAAAACTTTATATTTGATTGATTTGATATTTGATATTTGATTGATTGATTTGATTATTTGATTGATTGATCAATCCAAAAATGTTCAGTGGCTTCCATACAACTTTTTCGCGAATAACGTCAGGTGCAAAATGTATGGATATTGTTCGCGGTGTGGGTCACACGCACCGCATCGGTCGGCCTCGTCGGCGCCGTCGGCGCAGTCGCGCATGTCGTCGCACTGCTGCTGCAGCGGCACACAGCGCGTGCCGTTGTCGCAGCGCAGCGCGGGCGCGGCGCACTCGGCGGCGCGGCTCGTGGGGGCGGCGGCGGCGGCGGCGGGCGGCGGCGGCGGCGGCGGCGGCGTGGCGGCGGCGACCCCGCAGCCGGCCTCGTCCGAGCTGTCGAGGCAGTCTACGCGCGAGTCGCAGCGGAACTCCTGAAGGATTCATTGCTCAGATAGATCAAATACAATTTTGAAAAGATACAAGTTAAATATTAACACAAAAGAACAACAAATATTATCTCGATAAACATGTCCGGCGAGTTGCTTTTCTCTGGCTGATCGGTTAGGCAGTATTTCTAAAAATTAAAAAAATATTTTTAAATTAAAAAAAAACCGCATTTTTAAACTAAAAAGCAAAAAATAATTGGATATATTTACATATTATTATTTCTACCCACTATGTAGAAGTCGGGCGAGCCTTGCGTCAACTTTGCTTATCCTTGTTATACCCGCCCGACTTCAACATAGAGGGTAGAAATAATAATATGTAAATATATCCAATTATTTTTTGCTTTTTAGTGCTGTAAATGTAAAAAAAAAAATAGGTTCTCGAAAGGTAGACAGACCTGTACCTAATAACTATCTGGGTTCGTGTCCTTATAAAATTTAAGTTCCTTTGATTTCCCCAGGATTCCATCATCAGACCTAATGACCATGGGACCACCTGGAAAGTATACCTACCCTTTAAAAAAAAAGAATTTTCAAAATCGGTCCAGGCGTCTTCGAGTAATCGGGGAACATACATAAAAAATAAAAATAAAAAGATTCCGACGAATTGAGAACGTCCTCTTTTTTTGAAGTCGGTTAAAAATACTCCCTTGTCCATTGTTCTATCTATGAGTTTATTGTATACTCATTAGAATGAAAATTTGTTTAAAGGAGAAGGTTCATTTTGGGTGTAGTCTTGTACACTTTATCATGAATAGAGTAAAATACCTACATAGATTTTATTAAAAATGAAATAGAATAGCAAAATAACGTATAAAAAATAAAAATCTGCCTTTCAAGTTTTTCGATATGCTGTTTAGATGATGTCCTTCAACCATTTAGTATAGAAAGTCAGTAGGCGCGAAATGTGTCAAATCAAATGTAATTTCTGATAAGTGACGTGAGTTATTGAGAAAACACGAAGGAGATTGATCGGTTTCTATAGCTACTGCTATTTTGTACCTAATTGTAATTTTCTTGAGACTTATTTTAGACCGTCGACTGAATTAATTTAACTTTATACATTTATCATTAATTATTGTTCTGAAATATTTTATTTGAGTATTACAATAATACTGTGTTTTTAAAACTAATTTCGCATGTCTTCTGCTAGGCGAAACATATCCACTGTAATCAACTTCATAAAACCTAATGTTCGGGACACTGCGTGTAACCGAACACCGCACAGTCAGCACTTAACGCAACTGCCTCACGTTAAGTGGGACAGTGCGGTAAAATCAGTACGGTTCGATCGTCCGCGCGGATCGTACTCCTAATCAATATCATATCATTTATCATTTATCATTATCATTTATCATTTATCATCTCAGTGAAATACAGTCCACTATAACTATCAGTATATCTATCATTTTATCACCACAAAGAACAGCACCCCACATCTTTTGGTCCTTCGAACCGGATTTGAACCAGTGACCTATGGATCTACAGTCTGTAAAATGTATGTTTCTGCAAAATTTAAAGAAATTGTATTATATTGTATTAAGTATGTGAGTACACGGAACATGGACTACCTTGCGAATACATTCCCCGTTGGAGCACTGATACTCGTGCTCCTCACACATGCCGTGCCTCTCGGTGTGGTTGCGGTGCGGTCTGAAACGGAAACGATCACAACGTTGAGTCACACGCGCGACGTCGGGGGAGCGGCGGCGGCGGCGGCGGCGGCGCCGGTACCTGTGCGGGCGCGGCGCGGGCTCGCCGCCGGGGCAGGCGCGCTCGTCGCTGGCGTCGGCGCAGTCGGCGCGCGCGTCGCAGCGGTACTCCCACGGCACGCACGCGCCGTTCTCGCACTGGAACGCGCCGCTGTCGCACGGCGCGCTCTCTGCAACATAGCGGCTCGGTCAGGCGGGCGGGTGCGCGGGTGTGCGGCGGGCGGTGCGGGGGTGGCACTCACCGCAGTCGGCCTCGTCGGAGCGGTCGCCGGGCCCGCAGTCGGGCGCGCCGTCGCAGCGCCAGGCGGCGGGCAGGCAGCGGCGCGAGCGCGCGCACTGGAACTGCGCCGCGCCGCACGCCGCGCGCTGGCACGCCGCCGCCGTCTCGTCCGCGCCGTCCGTGCAGTCTGCGGGCGACACGGGCCGGTCACGTCTCGCCCACACCGGCATGGCGGCGCGGCGGTGCGGGAGCGAGCGCGACTCGCGTACCTTTGCGTCCGTCGCAGAGCCAGGCGTTGGGCACGCAGCGGTTGGCGTCGCACCGCAGGAACTGCGCCGCGTCGCACGTCACGTTCGCTGCCGACACAAATAGCAGCGTCAGCGTCCACTCACCGCTTTCTCCGATATATTACACTTCAATATTTACTTATTTATTCAATTGTTTGTAATTAAATCATTAGTAGGCCTAATAATTTTAATAACATTAACTGCCTGTTCGCACCGTATTCTGTGGTCGCGAAGTAGCTGTTAATGTTCTTCAGAAGGACTAGAATCCAGAGCCGTTAAACCACATAAATAAAAAAATAAAAAATTGACAGCTGACATCTTTATGATGCGTGAGTCAACCTTTACGATGGACGATTTACGTGAACTGGTAATTTTCCATCGTAATATTTTTTTTCGATTTCGAGCGTGATAGTCATGTATTGGCCCTGGCTACTCGACGACTGGACGGACGAGCGCCTCGCCCCGAGGCTCCGTAGATACTTATCTGCCTTTCTGGTGCCACTTGCGGCCACGTGTTAGTGTACTATGGTACCACGGGAAAACTAGAATAGAGACTCGCATTCACAGTGATTTGGTGATAAACTTAAGTGTGAAGTGACAGTGGAAAGGTGCTACGACCAGCAGGCGCCAGGCGAAAACTCAAGCAGCAATCCAGAGGGTCATAACCTTTCCCACCACTTTCACCAGTGGCGTGCTGTTCATAGGGGCATAAAAGCACTGCTTACCCAAATAGAAATACGTAAATGCTTATTTTTCATCAAAGCAGCATCAAAAAGGTATTCAGACCAATTAATGCCTACCCCAGCTTCAAACCCTGTGCACGCCATTGACTTTCACAAACACACCAATCTAACACATACACACCATCCCCTCTTGGATTGTTAAGAGTCTCATGGGACTTGGAAGGTATGTATCTATCCTATAAGTTCCGTTATTAATGTAGTTTAGTTCACCTACCCACCCCAGTCACCGAGTTGAAACTTGTGTCCCAAGGCCCTACCTCAACGAGCCGTCCCTTCACCGCTACGGGCCCCGGCACGAGGCCGCGGGTTCGCCCTCGTTGAGCTAGGTGTAGCCAGAACAGTGCCGTTTTCACAAACTTCCAATAACGCTTAACTGACGGAATAATCTGACGGTGTGCCAGTCGTGAGCGCTTTTATTAAGCTTCAATTGAAAACAAAATAATAGCATGTAACATAAGGGACTGTTGAGGCTCTCAACCAACTCAACGAGGCAACACACTACTCACTACTGACGGCTATATATTAAAAAAATAAATATATATATCTATATATTAAAAAAAACCGATAACTACGTATGTCCAAATGTTCAGAGTGACAGGCCGCGCAAAGGAGAAACGGTAAGCGTCGATAGATGGCGCAAACAGGGACTATATTTCATTCAAATACAAGACACTTTATGCATGTAGGTACATACATGTTCGATAGTTATTTATAAAAAATACATTTAGTAGAATAGACAATTTTGTAGTAGAATGTTCATAGGCAATCTTTAAAAGAAACATTCGCTGCGGCTGTAACCGAGGACACGTATAGTAGGTAAGTAGAGGTGTCGGTTACCGCAGGCGCCGGTCGGGGAGGCGTCCTCGTCGCTGCCGTCGGCGCAGTCGGCGTCGCCGTCGCACAGCAGCGCCGCGTCGATGCAGCTCCTGCGCACAAGCGGCGAGTTAGCGGCGCGGCTCTGGGGCAGCTCGGGCGCGCGGCCCCGCGGCAGCGGCACTCACCCGCGGCCGCAGCGGAAGCGGCCGGCGGCGCAGGCGGGCGCGCTCGCGTCCCCCGGCTCGCACGAGCGCGCGTCGGCGCGCAGGCGCCGGCCCGCGCCGCACTCGCAGCGCCGCGTGGCCGCGCCCGTGGCCAGGCACAGCTCGGCGCAGCCGCCGTTGTCGCGCGAACACGCGTTCTCACCTGCCGGCACACGCTAAGTTACACGTCAACGCTGGCAACTGTATATTTCTAGTATTTTGCCTTTTTCAGCTAATTTTCAGGCCTTTGGAAAATGCAAGTATTCATTTGCATCACTATATATTACTAGACTAGACTAGATGATACCTACGGCCCGCAACTTCACCCGCGACGATCGAGGTGTTTTGATTTCCTAGGGAACTCTTTAATTTGTCGAGTGATTTGATTTGATTTGATTCGACAGCTCGACAGATTGCGATATTGGATGTGATTTTAAAGATTTTGCTTTCAAAGGTCTTTCGAAAAATATGAAATTAAAATTGGTGCAAATATAATGCAAATATCCAGAATTTTTGGAGAATGTTTAAACGGAATGTTCGCATAGTGAAAGTGTGCGGTACCGGTCCTGGCGGCGGGCTGCACGAGGCGGATGTCGTACAGCGGCGGCGGGAAGGCGCGCAGCGTGTCGGCCGAGCCGTTGGCGAAGCGCCGCCGCAGCGCGCCCGAGCCGTGCTCGCTCCACAACACCCAGTCTGCCAGCGGTAGGTACCTACCGGTCCTGGCGGCGGGCTGCACGAGGCGGATGTCGTACAGCGGCGGCGGGAAGGCGCGCAGCGTGTCGGCCGAGCCGTTGGCGAAGCGCCGCCGCAGCGCGCCCGAGCCGTGCTCGCTCCACAACACCCAGTCTGCCACCACACAGCACACACACCAATAAGCGACTCATATAGCGTGTGTGTCGACTGTCGAGTCTGACAGCGAGACACAGGACGCTTTATCAACGGTGATCCTGCTCCGTGCTCGTTTGCGTAAATGCGGACGAATAAAAATTCATGAATTGCTTGCATTCATATTTGTTTCCAAACGTTAGCGATATTCGGGTATAGGGATGAGATTAATAGTAGGTATCTACTAGCTGATGCCCGCGACTTCGTCCGCGTGGAATGAGGTTTTTGAAGTGAAAGTTCTTTGGAATCGTTGTGATTTGAAAATTCGATGAAACAAAAAAGCGACACTGAAAAGAGACAAATATATTCATAATAGGATTTAGCCTGCGAGAGAATGAGATAGAATACAAGACATATTTAAATCATTCTAACATTCTATATCATTCTGAATGAAAAATGATATAGAATACAAGTTTTTCATATATTTTCATACAAGCCCGGTGTATGAAAATTCATCGAGAGTAAAATAAAACTGTCTCCGTTACGTTATTTACTTTATGTTTCCATGGTAACATTTTCGTTCGTAGATAAGGAGTAAACTCTAGTCGTGCGTCGGAGCTGATACACATTTTTGAAGTTATACTTCTTTTGGCGCGTCAGGGAAAATATCAGAGTGAATTTTTACGATGCGCGCGCACACCGACACCCCGAATTCGACACGCTGAAGTTAGTTGGTCTTAAACTTAAGTCTTGCAGAAAAAGGCCCACTTACCAACAACACACACACACACACACACACACACACACACACACACACACACGTCATTGAAGACTACTGGTAAGTGGTAGGCCTGCCTTAAGGACGGATTTCACCGAGGTACTGTAACTGAGGTGAGTCGCTATACTTGATTCACATAACATCCATCCATCCAAACTTTCGCATCGATAATATCAGTATGGATAAGTCTGTGTCGGCAGTCGGTACGTACCCTCGTAGATCGCCAGTCCGTAGGGCTTGGAGAGCAGGAAGCCGGGCTCTCGGCGCGCCAGCAGCTCGCGCGCGGCGCCGGGCGCCAGGTCGCCGCGCGGCGTGACTCGCACGCGCTCCAGCGTGTCGAGGTAGGTGTCGCACCAGTAGAGCAGGCCGGCGTGCAGCGCCAGCCCGCCCGGCCAGTGCAGCGCCGCGTCCAGCAGCGCGCGCCGCCGCGACGCGTCCATGCGCGCCGCCCACACGCCCGCGCGCGCGCCGCCCGCGCCCGCCCACGCCGACCAGTACATCACCCTGCGCAGTGCACACGTGCCACGACCGTGACTATATCTACTGTTTCGTGCTCGACATTTATACAATACACGAATCTAACTTATTGAAAATTTATTAGTAAAATTCGTTCTTATAATATATTTTTCTAGTCCGCATATCGATAAATACGAGAAGCAAATTAATTGTTCAAAATTTACAACGTCACAGATACACCGAGTAGAAACTTGTGCACCAAGGCCGTATCTCAACGAGCCGTCCCTCCACCGCTGCGGGCCCCGGGACGAGGCCACGTGTTTGCTTTCGCTGAGCTAGGTAGGTATAGCCAGAACACCCAGGTTTATTCCAATTCCGGAGGAGAGGCGGAAGACTGTTCCAGGTCGGTGTCGCGTAAGATAAATCAATGTTGAACAGTATTTATGTCGTGATACGTATAACGAGGCGCGTATTACCCGTTGGCGGGGTCGAGCGCGATGGAGCGCGGGTGCGAGCGCTCGCGCACGAGCGCGCGGCGCGGCGGCGCCTCGCCCGCGCGCGCCTCGTCCAGCCGCGCCACGCTCAGCGTGCCCAGTGCGTCGTCCGTCCAGTACAGGTTGCGTCCTGCGCGCACACACACACACACACCCGAGCGTTTACACTAGCTCGCCAAAAAATTCAGGGGTTGTTCAGAATCGATAATATAATCGGTCCAAGAAATAAAAAAACCGATCTTTTTAAATGGCTATAACTTCAAACTTTTACTCAGAACTAAATCTGACAATGAGATCATTAACATAGATGCAAATTCACAATACATTATAATATCTTTCGATATATAGAGCTACGTCCAGTCACAACAGACTCACCCATCCAGTCCACGGCGAGCCCCTGGCAGTTGTCGACGTCGTCGGCCGCGAACACCTCGCGCCCGCCGCCGTCCAGCCGCTGGCGCACGATCTCGTACCTGCGGCGAGCGAGCGTGCGCGTGAGTGTGTGAGTGTGTGTGTGTGTGTGCCGCGCGCGTGTACCCACCGCGCGAGCGCAGCGGCACGCACCTGTGCACGTCGCAGTAGTAGAGCGTGCCGGCGAGCACGTCCACGTCGGCGGCGGTGGGGCGCGCGGCGCGCGTGGCGGGCGCGAACGCGTCCTCGCCGCGCGCGGGCGCCAGCGGCACGCCCGCCACCATGGGCGGCGAGCCGCGCGACACCACCACGTAGCTCTCCGCAGAACTCACTGGCGAAACGAGGACCGAACCGATAGTGACATACGAATATTGCAGTAGTATAGGTGCTGTCATATATGAGGCAGATGGCGTGCGGTACTCACGCTCGCAATCCCCGTGCCCGACGCGGCGGTACCCGTGGCGGCACACGCAGTCGGCGTGCGGCGCGCCCGCGCGGTACGCCGTGATGCAGATGTGCGCGCAGCCGCCGTTGCGCGTGCCGCACGGGTGCGGGTGCAGCGCGCGCGGCTGCCGCTGGCGGTGGTAGGCGAGCGCGTGAGTGGGGCGCGCGCGCAGCGGCAGCAGCTCGCGGCGCCGCTCGCGCGGGGAGCGCGCCACGGCCGCCACGGCGCGCTCGCCCCACAGCGGCAGGTACAGCGTGTCGGCGAGCGGCGCGAGCGCGTGCAGGCGCGGCGACGAGTAGCCGCGCCGCACCGTGAGCCGCCGCCCGCCCTCGTAGTCGGCGCGCTCCACGCACTCGAGGTACGCGTCCGCCCAGTACAGCAGGCGCGCCGCCGGCTCCGCGGCCAGCGCGCCCGGGTACACGAGCTTGGCGTCGGCCACGGCGCGCGCGTCGCCGCCGCCGAGCGAGGCGCGGCGCACGGCGGGCGGCGCGGCGCCCCACGCGCTCCAGAACAGCAGGCCGGCGGCGGGGTCGAGCGCCAGGCCGCGCGGCTTGCCGGCCGCCTCCAGCAGCACGCGGCAGTGCAGCAGCGCGGCGCCGCACACGTACACCACCTCGCGCGCCTCGTCCGCGAAGTACCAGTTGCCCGCCGTCCAGTCCACGGCCAGGTGCGACACGGCTGCCGACACACGACCCACACATTACATTACATTACTGCGCGCTGCGCGCTGCGGGCGCGGCGCGGCGCGGCGCGGCGCGGCCCGGGGCTATACGTACAGCTGAGGTCGCCGAACAGATCAGGCGCGGGCAGCTCGGTGCGGTTGTTGAAGTCGTCGGCCTGCACGCACACCAGCGTCGCGCGGCTCACGTTGTGGTGCACGTAGCACACCGACCTGCGCACGGGGGGCACCGGTCAGTGGCGCGGGGGCGGGGCGGGGCGCGGTGGGGCGGGGCGCGGGGCGGTACTCACCCGTTGGTGTAGTGGAAGTCGAGCGCGCGCACGTTGAGCGCGGCCAGCGAGCGGTTGCCGGCGGGCGGCACGTGCGGCGGGAGCCACTCGCGCGACACGCCGCTCTGCGTCACCACCAGCAGCGACAGCGGCGCGCCCGGCGGCTCTGCGGACAAGCACTCGTCAGAGACGCGGGGCGGGCGGGGGCCGGACGCGCGGGGGAGGCGGGGGGCGGGGGGCGGTGGCGGGGCGCGTACCGTTGACGGGGCGACAGGTGCGGCGGTCGTCGCGCAGCTCGTAGCCGGCGACGCACGCGCACGCGAACGAGCCCGGCGAGTTGCTGCAGCGCTGCGCGCACGCACCCTCCCACGAGCACTCGTCGCTGTCTGCAACAGAGAGCGCGCGGGCGGTGAGCGCGACGCGCGCGGCCTGTGAGGCGACGCTCTCGGGCGCGCGGGCCGGCACTGAGCACTCACCGACGCAGTGTCCGTCGCGCGGCTCGTAGCCCGGCCGGCAGTAGCACGCCACGCCCTCGTGCGTGGGCCGGCACGCGTCGCAGCCGTGCGCCGCGCACGCCGCCTCCGTGACTGCAACAGACACACGCTCACTCACACACCGGCGCGGCGCGGCACGCGCGCGGCGCGGCGAGCACTCACAGTTGTCGCAGATGTCCCACTCGTCGCTGCCGTCGAGGCAGTGGCGGCGGCCGTCGCAGAACTGGTACACGGGCACGCAGCTGAACTGGCCGTCCTCCGGCGTGGCGCAGCGCGCCCACGCGCCCCAGCACTTGAAGTCCTTCTCGCCTGCGACACATGACACGGACTGTAGCGCACGCCGCGCCGCCGCAGCGCGCGCCGCGTGGGCTCGTTAGTGTGGAGCACGTACACATGTAGGGGTCCTCGTCGGAGGCGTCGTGCGGGCCGCAGTCGGCGTCGCCGTCGCAGCGCCAGCTGGCGGCGATGCAGAGCCCGCTGCGCGCGCAGCGGTACTGCCCGCCCGCGCACGTCGCGTTCCACACTGCGCAACAGACAACGCAGCATTGCACGAACTGAATCTTCACTTACCATGTATCTAATTTCGAGAGGACATCAATATTTCAAAGGTTTGTTCTTGACCACAATAATACAGACGAGTGAGACGCTAGAGGTAGAGGAGGCTCGTGTTTACCGCAGTCGAGCTCGTCGGAGGCGTCGGCGCAGAGCGGGCGCGCGTCGCAGCGCCAGGCGGCGGGCACGCAGCGCGAGCCGTCCGCGCACGCCCACTGCCCGGCGCCGCACGCCAGCGCGCCCCGCGCCTCGCCCGGCACGCGACCCGCCTCTGCGCACAACACACTCACTCTATACATGCACGCGCAACCCTCGACGCAACACCCGAACATCACTAGCAAATTCAAACTATACGTCGAAAGTAGCTTTTTTCATAATTATATGTATAATAATATCTCCATATTTGGAGACAGCTGCACCCCGCCGATGAAAATCGGAGATATGTATAGGAAGGTATGTCGAAGATATGTCGAAGGTATGTCGAAGGTATGTCGAAGGTATGTCGAAGGTAGTAGCTGGCATCGACTGGCGACTGCCGCATCGGATGATTACGTAGCTGTACCTAATTGCTTATAGTTTACGTTAGATGGTTTGTAATAGTGGTTCGCCCCAAACTGAGACCTCGCGGCGCCATCTATTGACATAAATGTGAAGTTCTGTTAAAAATACTGAAGCTCATAAAAAATTAAATAATTCCGTTTCCTTACAATATTTATCTAATTTTGGTATTTGTTGTTCAAGTACAGGATATAATTGAAATAATTGATCAAGTTTCAGGCTCAGCCTTTCAGAAAATTTAGAGTTCTGAGGTCAACTTTGGACGTTAGAAAATCTCCACTTTGAAAGCCACCCATTTCGTCAATTTTGGGGGAAAAATTAAAAAAAAAATATTTTTGGACTCTATTCCTAATTATCTTTAAAATGATATACCTCAACCTTAAGTAACTTTATAAAAAATATTTTACTTCGCATTCGCTTCTATGAGAGCCCCCCTTAAATAAAGATTTTTAAGTATAACTTTTTAAGCCATATTCGGCGGGAGGCCATTGGTTTACATATTATATTTAAAGCTGAAGTAACTAATTACGTTCAGTAATTCAGAAGTTAAAATGCTCTGACAGACGGACGGACGGACGGACGGACAAGTGCCAATTCACTCAAGTAGACTCTGAGACCTTCGCTTCGCTCAGTCAAAAAGCGGTACTAAACAGAAACCTGTGGCGAAGCTCCGCGAGATCTACGGAACCCTCGGGAATGCCCGTTCCAACTCGCTTTCGGTCGGGATTCTCTCGAGCATTCCAGCTCAGTGAATTCTGAACCCCGACCCCGTAACGTCCGTATCCGCCATTAGTGTTTATCATATATCTATTGACTTTGACTTTTGTAACTGTAACTAAATAAATTTAATTTTACTTTTTAGCTAAACATCCTGTTTCTTTCCCCAGAATCTACAAAAATAGTATCCTGTTGATTACGAGTAATTTACTCTCCAAGTGCCAGCCTCCTTTACGGGTTATCGGCGCGTGGACTAGAGCACAACAAGCGAGACCCTGTGCGGTTCTCGTCGCTCGCCGATATCGTCCTTATCGGGGTTCAAAAGCCGTTCCACTGTCTTCAATCATTGATAATAAGAATAACTATATAACATTATACTTACTGCGCCTACGACTTACCAGAACTGTCTCTCTTGAGTATAAGTAAATATGCTAAGAATAAAATGTTTTTCTTTCAAAGATAGCCACATAAAGCTATTTCAATTAACATTCCGCAGAACAATTACCTGCAATTACCCGCAATAGATTGCCGTTGCTAACTGTCAAAGGTTGGCAGATTCTTTAACCCGGCTGCGACGTAGATATTTCAACTTGTCTTGGTTGCGGCCACAGATCATTGTTTCCGTGATCTGTGGTTGCGGCATTATGCAGTGTTTTTAAATACTTATGCAGCTTTGGTTTGAGTGTGGAATTCATGGACAAGGGCGCCTTAGGAACCCTCGCACCTAGCTAGGTTTTTTTAACTCCAATATCGCAAGTTAGCCGTTCACTGCGACCTCACACCAGCAGCAGAGCCTGTACCTGCGCGGGGCACCCGACTGACAATGCACAATCGGAAATCCATGGTTACTTTATGTACAAATTATCGGTTTAGCTTTTTATTGATGTTGGCGAGAATTCTTCGCTGGGAGGGCGGCAACTGACCACGGCCGAAGCCTTCCATCAGACAAAAAGGAGGGGGCTGCCTTTTGTACCTGTTTTGTGCGTTTAGTTACTTATGTAGGTATTATAATAGATGATGCTCGGGACTTCGTTCGCGTACCTACAATTTATTTTTCCGGGATAAAAATATGTACCCTAAGTACCTACCTGTGTTTACAGTGTAGGTTTACCTTTCAAACTATCTCAATTCATAATCGGTTCAGTCATCGTGGCGTGTGAAGGAGTACCTACCTACTATAGCAAACATCCAATCCTACACAGTAGGGTGCATGCAGCATGGTCCAAAATCTACTTTACGCTAAGTGTTTATTTAAGTTTATCACGTCTTTGAGAGGCGATATCTAGTGAAAGGCCCGGTGAATAGCGTCAGTTTTTAACCCCCGACGCAAAAAGAGAGGGGTGTTATAAGTTTAACGTGTCTGTTTGTGTATCTGTCTGTGGTATCGTAGCTCCCAGACGGATGAACCGATTTTCGTTTAGTTTTTTTGTGTCATAGATAATTTTATCCCGAGTTCATGTTTCATGAAAATCTGTTCAGCCGTTTGAAGATCATCAGCTCTTTAATAGTTAATGAGGGGATCTGACTACCTTCCAAAATATGTCCTATCGATTCGGGTACCGTATTACTTCAATAATATGGAAAGAACATGGTTTGTAAGGTTTAGATTTCGAAGGTGGGTAATTAAATGGGATCATAGGCTCAATTACTACTGCGGCAGAGTCGAAGCGACGCGACGCGTCACTCATCTAACTACTCACTATAAATAATATTCTTTAATTCCTTATTCCTATTATATTATGCCTACTTCAAAAACTACTTTAATACTACTAATATAAGTACTTTACAAATAAGGAGGGAACATAAAGATCAATTATTTTTATATAAAATTATCAATGGATTGATTGATAGTCCATATCTACTAAATAAAATAAAATTCTGTGTAGGTACCTAAATTAGATAAGCGTAAGTCACGTAAAAGTAAAATGTTTGTACTTCCACGTGCCAGAACCAACTATAGTCATAACAGATTCATCGTTCGAGCTTGTGATACGTATAACATGAAATATCTCAAAATAGACCAATTCAAATATAAGTGTAGGGGGTTCGTCTCTGCCATCAAGAAATGCAAATAATGCAAGGCTTGATGACAGGGGTGGACCTATCTTGTTTGTGGTACATATTTAATTATCTTTTATTATTATTATATTTTTGTCCACTAAAATTTAGGATGGACTCCCACCTAAAATATTGTATTACATCAAAACGTGGAAACTTAACTGGCTCCAGTGATATCACTATTGTATTAGCTATATTTATTTATTTAAGCTGTATGTTATCCAAATAAATCAAAAAAAAAAAAGACAAAATAAAAAAAAACCCCGACACAAAAAATAAACTCTAAAAACGAACAAATAATATTTTAAACCTATTATAATTATTATCGTCTTAAATCGCTGTTAAATGTATATTATGTAGGTAAGTTCAAATATTTTTATTTTCCGAGCGTCATCGTGTCGAGGGACCGCTAAGTGAGAAAAACAGGTGTAGTCGCAGATTGCAACAAATGAATTTACTCCGAAAAATTCGCAAAATCGACACAACCGTCAACGTCGCCTGCCCTCACGTGTAGCCCTATGTGTCCCCTGACGCGACGACGACGCTTGGAAAATAAATATATTTGAACTTAAGTACATAATATATATTATGACGATAATAAATATAATAGGTTTAAAATATTATTTGTTAGTTTTTAGAGTTTTTAAAATATTTAATTTTACTTGTATATATACTGTTTACATAGGTACTGCGCATACTTTAATACTACCTATACAGTTATCAGCCTTCCTAGTTATTGTTCATTTTTGGTTACTATAACGCGTCTATGAGCGGCGTTATGTAATCAGTTGCCCAGCCGCATGAGGGCAGACATGAGTGATGAGACAGTCACTATTCCCACCAGTGAAGAGCCTGACACCCACCAAATACTGAAGCAGCTTTCCTAGCGATAGTTACCAAAATTACGGCTATCTCACATAATAGTAACAGACAGAATAAAGAGACGGGAGATGCGACTCTCTCGCGTTAATAATACTTACCAGTTTGTACCATTGAAATAGAATGTACTAAAATTCTACATCAATGGTAGGTACCTAAAGATGTTCGCACATGACCTTAATAAGTTGCCTACCTATTAAGGCTCAGTAAACGTTTGGTATTCTCTAAACTTATTTAGTCAATGAGTGGGCTTATATTTTTTGCAGTGAAACTGCCTCGTTGGGTCTAGTGGATAGCATGGCCGTCGAGGTCCCGGGTTAGGCCATAATTAAATTATGGAGTTTACTGACTAGAAATTCTCAGTAGATAGGTACTCTACAGGCCCCCGTGCCTCGGAGAGCACGGTAAGCCTTCGGTCCCGGTTATTATTACTAACAGTACCTAACATGATAATTAGTTAATCGTCAAAGACCGCCAACCCGCATCGGAGCAGCGTGGTGGGTCTAAGCTCTAATATCCTTTCTCCTATGAGAGTGGAGGCCTGTGCCCAGCCGCGGATCGACCCGTGCTCGTAAACACTTGCACAGGTCCCAGGAGAGAGGCGGCGCCCTTGCCCCCAGGCCCCAGGGTAGCTGCGACCACTGGTGACTGAACCCGCAGCCGCCAGCCGGCTTGCTGACGCTGAAGTGCTCCTATCAATTGCCGTGCGACACATATCCTTGTGCCGTCTCCGTGGAGCTCCGGCTCTGCTTGCAACGCCACACTTCCTCTTTGCAGAGTTCACACGACCGCGCTACTTTTCAGTCACTCGTCCCTTCTATAGTAGGGAGTCTTAATCTTGGAGCATGTAAAGCCGTCGCTCCTGAGTCCTGCCCCTAATCTATGGACTATGGGAATAAGGAATTACCTGTTTTTGCGTACAGTCGTGTGTGCGCTATATTCATGCTATATCTCCCCCGTAGCTGGCTAGGCCGAAATTCGGTCGGGAGGATAACGTAAGAAGAAATAGTAAGAAACAGTAACGCATGCCCAATTTCTCTAAAGGATGCAAGTTTTTTTGAGCGAATAGGGACCCGGTTAAAATAAATAAAAACTGCAATGAAATTTTTCAAATTCTTAATAAAAAGTTTAACACAAAATCTTTCCTTAAAATGATCCCAGTCCTCCCGTCAGTAGTCAGGGCTATAACTTGAGGATTTATAGATGTAGCTTTTCCTGAATATTTTAGAGACTATTTTGTAATAGTACTATTAAGTCGATTTTGTCTATCACAATCCCTAAACTAAAATGACAGCTCTAAATCTAGTGCTACCCCGTTCCCCAGAGTACCTAATACGAGAGCGATAGCAATATAAATAGAGCTGTCATTTTAGTTTAGTTTAGGGATGGTGTAAAACAGAATTGGCCTCAGTGATTTATTAGACTTTAACAACATGCCATGCAGACTATTATTGAAGCTGAGCCCGTATAAATAACTATAGTTACACAAGTACGAGTGATCCAATGACCCCTACAGACTGCTCTCAGTGGAATAGTTGTTGCATTGCAATTGAGTAGGTAATTGAACACAATCAACTTATTGTTAATAGACTTCATTATGGATCATACAACTCTATTGATGTGAGAACTGACCGGGCTTCAGTTTCAATATTTAGCAATTTATTGAAAATACAATACAATTGTCACATTGAAATGAGGAACTGGTGAACCAAGTAGACTACACCCAATATTAAATTGTACTGGAACCATAACAAAACAATAATTCTGCATAAAAACATGTGAAACAGGTCCATTCATATTGAACAGGCATTCATGTTTGTTTTTTACTTACATTGGAACTGGTTTTGGACAGTGATGTTTGAAGGACAAACTGAAATGACTTGGCCTTTGCATACCCAGAAGAAGCATAAACTGAACTGTTAATAACTACCGGCATCACCATTCCACCAGCTCCACATTTTAGTAACAAGCTGATATATACTTCACTATCACCACAGCAAAAACAAAATATAGAGACATGTAGTTATAAGTGGTGTGCACACTGCACAGAATTCGGAGCCAGGGTAGGCATTGGTAGATACCTATTTTCAGATAGGGCATGATGAAAAATAAGCATTGTGCTTTTTTAACTCAGGTAAGCGATGCTTTTATGCCTTAACGTTGTGCACACCACTCGTTATATTAAAAGACAGATAAAAATAAAATAAAAAATAGACACTTTATATAATAATTATATTTGAACACAAGAACTTAATAAATAAATACACAACCAATTAACAAAGCTTGCTGTGCTATATTATAAATCACAACAAACAGAATCCCGGCAACTGTGAGCTCCGACATGCAGCGTCCGCATCAACTTCTACACATGCAATTACATGCTCCCGAGTGACCAAACCAGATTAAATCACAACCTGAAACCTAAAAACCTCAGTTGTAACCAAATTATACTGTGTGTAGTAACCATAAGATCTCAGTGTGGAGCATACTAAAGCTGTGCCTGAATCCTCACCAACAGTGTTGTGACTAAGAACCCTACTCATGCACCTCGCCATAAGACTGAAGCGTATAGGAGAGCACCCCAACCCCAATGCACAGCAGTGGGACACTATAACACCAGGTTTACGCCAAGAAGTTGTGACACACAGTAACTATTGTTTCATACACATACAATGTGGTTTAGACCCTGGTGTTAAGGCGCAGCGTTAATCTCGTTGAGACTATGAGAACTATAATAATTCATTCTTTGTTCCTACTTCCTAGCCACACGTTCGACAAGTTATTCACGTGAGCTAGCGACTTACCCGACGTCACCACCGGTCGCTCGGCGCGCGCCGCCCCCGCCGCCAGCAGCAGCAGCGCCAGGGCGAGTCCGCTCAGCGCCGGCGTCATCCTCGCCAGAGAAGCCGGCTCAGCGGCTTCCCCGCATACTAGCTGCGAGTAACACAAACAAGCGATATGTAGAAACAAGCTCATCGCTTGCTTAACAATCAAACAGTGGCCACGCTCCGTTTCTTTATTATTTGTATCGCTATTCGCTTCTACCTGTAGCTGCTCGACGGCTCCTGTTAAGGTCCCGGTTTCTTTCACCTAGCACGCACTTACTAAATAAAAACCCACAATAACAAACTCCGAATCCGCTATTTGCAATTGAACTAAGTAGATTAACTACTACGACAATTTTCAAATAAAATATTTTTAATTTTTCGCAAGAAATAAAATCTCAAACAAAGCGTTTCGCAGGTAGCCCGGTTTGCTTGCCAGAGACAAGACAAGTAACCACCGGGCACCGACCAGAAAAAAAAAAGCATGTCCCAGTATTACTGGTCTATGATAGTCGATAGACCAGTATCAGCAGGGCGACCGCGTATCTTCTGCATCAATCATTGTTACAGTATCAATTTTTGTGATTGGCTGAATTTATGGTATTCTTGCTGCGTCAATGGATTTTGTCCAATAGTGGCAGAGCGTTATCCAATCAGAGGTGAGTGCGATGTATCAATGATTGATGCAAAAGATACGCGGTCGCTGAGCAGGACAAAAGAACATTTTCTCGCTCGGTCACTCCTTGGCATTTGCGCGTAGACAGAGAAAGTAATACAGACCAAGCCATATCTCCTTTTCACTCCCACATGAAAGAGATGCAGTGTTGAGATGTTAGGTACACAAGATTGAATGAGAACAAAATATGATTTCGGCTGGGCTTTAGTATACTCCCCGCGACGGAGGGGGAAGGGAAGGGGGGGGAAGGGGAGGGGGGGAGGGGGATATACCCCCCCTCCAAGTAATACGTTCCGAATTTTATTAGTTTCCGAGATATTAATTTTTTAAAATTTTGAGGTTAGTTTTACCGAAATTCCTGCTTAACTCTGATAGTTATGACGGAGAATGGGTAAAAGTAGCTTGGAGGGGGAGAGAAAGTCTAATTTCATAATTGGAATGGGCTACGCCAGAAGACTCGCTTCGTCGCCCCTGAATGAAGCTTCGCCTACTCGACCTTCATTTCGCTGCGGAGGTCGCCGGCTCGCTTCGCTCGCCACCTCCCCCCTTCGCTCCACTTGGCCTCGCAGGCTCGCTTCATTCAGGACCTCCTACGCGAGCTTCTGGCTTCGCGCTTAAAAAAAACACTCTAGGGGTAGGGCAGACAAGACTGCGTGGAGTCGGGGTGTGCCGATTCGGTTTTGTGTATCATACGCTCAAGTACCTAATTATACATATAAATAACCTGCCTTAGCACCTTTTTAGTTAATTATACCTATAACCTCTAAACGTTTTTTTAGAAACTGAAAAGCGCATAAAACGATGACTCGTAAATTTGAATTCAATAATATCATTTGGACACTTTGGCGCCAACGCACGCGTTCCGTTTTTCCAATAATCGGTAGACATAAAACTCGATGTTTTATTCGAATGATTATAAAAAACGTCCATGTACAGAAAATATATACTAATATGCCTATTAAATGCAATGATAGACAGTTTTTATGGTTTGAATATGATTATTACTCGATTATTATCATTTTGTATTACTTTTTATGTTTGGAACGGATTATAATACGTAAAACGAAACTTTAGTACGACAACTGAGACGTCAACTAAACGTCAATGAGTCTGTAATCTATGGCAAATCTGTGGCAAATGTCGTAAAAAATAGTGAAAAGTGGTGAAATTTGCGAATTTCAAAAAAATATTTCTCGAAAAGTATTAGAATTCGGAGTAAAATATTTTAGTGCAAGGCTTACCACATCAAGGTCTTTCTGTAAAAAAAATATGAACGTCCAACTCCGCGGGGAGTATACTAAAGCTGAGCCCTATATTTACTCTATGGATAGGACCCAGAGCCGTAAAGTCATTAATAAAAAAAATTACAGTCATCCTTCCGCTTCGTCAAAAGAAAAGAAAATTCAAAACAGATTCAAAATTCTTTTTCTGGTCGGTGTTCAAAATATTCTAGATAGTAGATTTTGTTAGTGGTCTGTGATTTTGTTTTTCAAATTTATATTTTCCTCACAAGTGGTCCTACGTAAATTAGTTTAGGAATTTAAACTATTAAAGTAAGTAAGGATATCGATTGTTCCAATATATCCATCTGTAATATTATTATTTAGAATGTTTTGAAATTATGTAATTGGGTAAGGTTAGGTTCGAACTTTGAAGTAGCCAACAATGTAAATAAAATTTGTTTTTTGGTTTATATAGCCATGGGTGGCCACGGACACGAGCCACCTTACACTATCCCAAAGTATACAGATTTCCAAACCAAAGGGATTCCGCAACTGGAGGAGCTTGAGAAGGCACTGGCACAGAAAGGCTTGAAAGATCCATGGATCAGGTTCAAAACGTTTTTTAGCTGAATAATTTTGAATGATAACATCGACCTGTAACTTCCAATTACTATACTTGATGATATAGATTACCAACAGACTTCTGTGTTTCAAGACCACTTTGTCCTGATATGTTTGTCAATTCACCAACCAAATAGTAGAGCATTTTAAGTGAACTGGATATAGTAGTTAGTGTTCATAATCCCATATTAGTATTACGTGTATGTTACAGGAATGAAGCATGGAGGTATCATCCTGGGTTTGGCACCAAATGGCTGCGTGCCAGGAAGCTCTTCTTCCGTGGCTTCGGGCTGGGGCTGGCGCTGACGGTGGCCACGGTGGCGGTGGACCGCGCGACGGGCGACGGCCACGCGCACCACTAGAGCCCCCCGGCCCCCTCACCCATACATTAGTGCAATAAAGTCCATACATATTTAAAATTATGTGCAATTTCTTTTCAATCCCTCTATCATTCCCTGCACCATAAATTTAAATTACGAATATAATTGTAATTGAACAAACTATAATATTGACTAGCTGATGCTGGGACTTTGTCTGCGTGGATTGAAGTTTTTTGGTTCCTGTGCGAACTTTCCGGGATAAAGAGTAGCCTACGCCTAGCCATTATTCTTGAATATATATAATGTATCTCTGTGCCCAACATCTAGATCTATTCAGCTGTTTTGGTGTGATTGAGTAACAAACATCCATCCAAACTTCCATTTATAATATTAGTATATATAGTTACTAGCGATCTGCACGGGTAGCACTAATCGTCAGAGGAGAGGAACAATTCCACCATACATTGTTTATGTAACTTTAACTATTTACACAGCGCACGCCACAAAAGCTCAGATGAGACTATTTTTTCAGATCTCTAATATTACTTTAGTTACAGAACCTAAAACAGTATTTTCTAAAGTTCTGACTGCATAATTCAAGCAGAACAACTGAATATTCCCATTCACCCCTGGCTCCACTGTATTAGGGTTGGAATACAATTTAAAAAAATGTTGATATATTGTAACAATTGTTTGAATATTTGCAACTTAGCATACATGCCTGGGTTAACATTATATAGGATATTAATTATTTTCATCTCCAATAGATAGCAAGTAAAACTTTTAACGGATTTGATATAACTACCGGGAAGTGGTCATAGTCTAATGATTAGACTGTGATGCGGGTTTGATCCCTGGAACACATCTCTGATTCTTCAGTTAGGTGCTTCAATAGTGAAGGAAAACATCGTGAGGAAACTTGTATGCCCAAGTTTGTCATAAAGGTTCTCGAAAGTTTGTGAAGTCTCTCAATCTGCACTCGGTCAGCGTGGTGTACTATGGCTTACACCTTTCTCATTCTCGTGGAGAGGATCAGAGGATACTCGTGCTCAGCGGTGAGGAGTCGGCATTGGGTTGACATGAACCAGTGGGTGTGAGGAGAATTAATGTTTACTCATGCATCCACTGCATTATAGTTTGAAATACAATTTTTAAAAATTACGTTGATACAATTACATACATATAAGAGATGTGGTGTATAGAGTTTTAAATAAATAAACAAGTAGTCCGGGCAAACCGTTCCCCTCGCTTGTTAGCTAGACGCTGAGGCGATCGGACGTGTTCTGAGACCTACACCAAGATAATAACAAGTGTTGTATTTGACATCTATAATTACTGAAATACCAAATCCAGTGGCATCCAGAAGGTGGAAAGATATGTATTTTCTTCAACAGGATAACAACTTAAAGTAACGTAGAGAAGAGACGTATGAAAAACATATTTTTTTATAAGTAAGGAGCACTCAGAAACAGTAGCGTTTATATTAATTTCATATTCTAAGTGGATCGCGGCTTGAGATCTTCGAAGCACGGCCTCAGGAAAATGAAGTTCTTCTTGGCCGGATTGTAGTTCTCGTGTCCCTGCGGAGGAATCGGATTCACGTTCAGCTGTCGACTACGGTCGAGGTATACAACAACAATACAAGCACTGCACACACCTTGGACCAGTCGTAGCCGACGGCGTACGCGAAGATCTGTCCGGAGTGGTTGAAGGCGCACTTGGTGAGCGGCTGGTCGAGCAGCTCGGAGCTCTTGAGCTTGGTGCGCGCGTCCTTGTCCCAGAAGGAGAAGGAGCCGTCGGAGCCGACCGTGGCGAGCGTGCCGTGCGCCGGGTGGAAGGCCACGTCGTTGACGGCGAAGATGTCCTGGTAGCCGCCCGCGGCGCCCTGGCTGCGGTGGCACTTGAACGTGAAGTTGTCCTTGGGGTTGGCGGGGTTCACGTACTGGATGGCCACGCGGCCCTCCACGCTGCCGAGCGCGAAGCCGGCCGGCTGCTTGGTCTTGCGGTCGCGGAACACGGCCACGCAGCGGTGCTGGTACTTGAGCGGCGACTCGACGCGCTTCACCTCGGCCGGCTTGCCCTCCAGCGAGTAGAGGCTGACGCCGCGGTCCGCCGTGCCCACTGCCGCCATGGGGTACTCCGCCGCCGCGCAGTAGCAGCGCTCCGACAGCGCCACGCCCATCACGGGCGCCGCGCTGCGCGTGTCCCAGAACTGGAATACACTTTGCGACTATAATAGTGCTTACTGCTTCGCCCCGAACTGAGACCTCGCGGTAACCATAAAGCGAATAAACTCGAGCGCCATCTATTGACATCGTTGTGAAGTTCTGTTAAAAATACTGAAGCTCATTAAAAATTAAATAATTTCGTTTCCTTACAATATATATCTAAGTTTAGTATAATTGTTGTTCAAGCAGGATATAATTCAAATAATTGATCAAGTTTCAGGCTCAACCTTTCAGAAAATTGAGAGTTCTGGGGTCAACTTTGGAGGTTAGAAAATCTCCACTTTGAAAACCCCCCATTTCATCAATTTTAGGGCTATTATTAAATAAAAAAAAATATTTCTCTATTCCTAATTATCTTTAAATTGATATATCGCAACCCTATGTAACGCTATAAAAAATATTTTATTTCGCATTCGCTTCTATGAGAGCCCCCCTGAAATAAAGATTTTTCGGCTGGAGGCCACCGGTTTACATATTAAATTTGATATAATTATGTTCAGTTATTAAGAAGTTATAAGGATTTGTAAGGTTTTTTGGTTCCCGCAGGAACTCTTTAATTTTCCGGGATAAAAAGTAGCCTATGTGCTATTCTTTTTTTTTATTCCTCTACAAGTTAGCCCTTGATGGTAAGTGATGATGCAGTCTAAAATGGTAGCTATATAATATGCTATAAAAGTGTATCCCCTCACTCAACTCAACCCCTCAAAGGATTTCTGCACCTTACACATACGATATGACGCTATTACTCACTTTTATGTAGCGGTTTCTAAACGAAAAATAAATGAACTTATTGACTGATGAACACTTATGCTACTGCTTATCTAATAGACTAAATTATTGACCGAGCGAAGCGAAGGTCTCTGAGTCTACTTGGGTGAATTGGCACTTGTCCGTCCGTCCGTCCGACGTCCGTCTGTCAGAGCATTATAACTTCTGAATTATTGAACGCAATTACTTCAGCTTTAAATATAATATGTAAACCAATGGCCTCCCGCCGAATATGGCTTAAAAAGTAATAAAAATCTTTATTTCAGGGGGGCTCTCATAGAAGCGAATGCGAAGTAAAATATTTTTTATAAAGTTACATAGGGTTGCGGTATATCATTTTAAAGATAATTAGGAATAGAGTCCAAAAATATTTTTTTTTTTAATTTTTCCCCCAAAATTGACGAAATGGGGGGCTTTAAAAGTGGTGATTTTCTAACGTCCAAAGATGACCTCAGAACTCTAAATTTTCTGAAAGGATGAGCCTGAAACTTGATCAATTATTTCAATTATATCCTGTACTTGAACAAAAAATACTAAAATTAGATAAATATTGTAAGGAAACGGAATTATTTAATTTTTAATGAGCTTCAGTATTTTTAACAGAACTTCACATTTATGTCAATAGATGGCGCCGCGAGGTCTTAGTTCGGGGCGAACCACTAGTTATTTTAAATGTAAAGCAAAAACACTGCATAAATGCCAATCTCTTTAATATTTGCAGGAAGAGATTTGCGTGATCAAATTTTATAAATAGGACCGAATGGCACTTTTCTGCTATATAAATATTGTTTGAATAAGCTACTCTGCCCCACAACAACAAGTCATACGACATAACGCTGTGGAAGTTGCCTCTGATCCCCAACCCATTCTACAATAATATGAACAAGCGAAAATTAATGAGTTATATTAGAGTAAAGACCTTCAGTGTCTTGTCCCAGGAGGCAGTCATGAGGCAAGTGTAGTTGGGTGCTTTGACCCAGTGGCAAGTCTTGACAGGAGCGTCGTGTGCCGCCACCTGCATGGTCTGATTGCTTGCGAGATCCCAACATTTCACACTTTTATCTGTAGAGGCCATGAATACTTTTGTGCCGTCCTGAAATTGTTATATTTACAAAAAATTATGGTATGAGCAAAATAAAATGATATCTTTAACTATGTTGTCATGTAATTACTTACATCATGCCACGCCACGTCCAGGACGGGTCCGTCCATGGCCTGCTCCGCCTTCGGCACAGTCTTTCCTGAAGCCTCCACTTCCCAGCATCGAACCTAAAAATTATTTAGTAAGCTTCGATCAATGGAATAAACACACTTAATACCTATTTTGTTCTATTTTTTGGCTACTTTTATCTGAACATAATACAAAAGTCTCTTGCCTAAATCTTAACAAGTGTATATGTGGTAATTTTTTTTTACCATTTTTGATTCCAGGTTGACAACTAATTGATGGGACAAGCAATTGTTTATTTGCAAGAACCATAACATACAATACCAACTAGTAACTACATAACTAGACACCAATATTGCAATAATTGTGTAAAAAAACATAATCATACTAGATGATGCCCGCGACTTTGGCCGTGTGGATTAAGATTTTCCCATTCCCACAGCAACTCTTTAATTTTCCGGGATAAAAAGTAGCCTATGTCCTTCCCCGGGATACAACCTATCCCTTTACCAAATTTCATCAAAATCAGTTGAACAGGTTGGATGTGCAAGAGTAGCAGACAGACACAATTTCGCATTTATAATATAAGTAGGAATTTCGACAGCCATATAGATTACTATCATGAATCATCTTTAAACTCCATAAACACTTTGAATTACCCATTTGCAAATGTTTAAAGCTGTAAGCAGGGGTGAGGGGGCATCTGCTAACAATATACTTTTTACGATTGGCTGCGATTACGATTATCTTACACAATCGCACTAATCCAAATATTGTTCTTGGTTGAAAGTATCTGATCACTGGTTTGTTTTATGTTTATATGGCCAGTTGAGTGTGCTATGCCATAAGACATACTGCATTGTCCTTTCATTCTGAACCTATGCCCATACTAACAAACCAATGCCAGCTAAGAAATTCTGTCAATTTCTGACATCTGAAAGGTTCTAGTTAAGTGTAAGTAGAAGTGTTGGAATAAGGAATATAAAGTCAGTACATTGCGTATTGTGGTTGTAATGTAGGTAATGTACATGTGTGGATTGGCTCTCAGTGGACGCACCTTGCTGTCCCAGCTGCCGGCCACGAGGAAGGTCTGCGGCACGGCGGGCGGCGAGAACTCCAGCGCGGACACGGTGTCGTCGGGCGGGGAGACCACTTCCACGTCCTTGTTCGGGTTGCCGTTGCCGGCGCCCAGTTGCGGGAACATTTCTGTTTCACTGCTTTAAGACTCGGCCCAAGGCAATTTCTGAAATTGACGAATAAGATTAAACTATGATTAAACCACTTAAATATACGTCTGTAAGTATTATATACTTGTAAAAAGCAGCCAATAATATAATTATTCTCGAACGTACCTGCCTGAAATTTTTCAATATTCCTACTGAACTGTTAAGATATTTTATCGGGATAACCACAATTTTAAATTTCAAGTTATTTTGTAAACAAAACCACCGACCACCCAGCGACGAAACATTTTTTATTTTTTATTTAACTGGTTTAACGGCTCTGGATTCTAGTCTTTCAAACCCACAGATTTTTTTTTTTTTTTTTTTATTTAACTGGTTTAACGGCTCTGGATTCCAGTCCTTCTGAGCCCACAGATTTAACAAACCACACTACACAGAGTACAAACTACAGACTAACCAGTACCACAGAACAAAAATATGAGGCAGGGACAGAGATCAGTTCAATTCAATTCAATTTATTTCAAACATATATGACATACAGGTGTCTGTTATGCTACGTCATGTTTTGACTCTACCACCGGTTCGGAAAATAGATTCTGCCGAGAAGAGCCGGCAAGAACCTCAGCAGTTGCTCTTTTTTTTTTTAAAAAATCTATTACAATACATAAGTAAGTATATAAGTTCTATATATCTGTGTTGTTACCATAGAGTAAATATCTTATATAGCTTTGTTATAAAGCAAGGACCTTTAAACCAATGTAATAATAATTCCACAGGTGAGCGAAATGAGTATATTGATTGTTACAGATAAAAACAGGCTATATTTGTAAAACTTGCATGAATACTACAAAATTTAGTATATAAATAACAAAAAAATGGCAGTCATAGATCCTTATGACTATAGCCGATAGAAGTGAAAACGAATATATATATTTTTTTTAATTTATACATTTTTTCGCTGTTCGTTAGCATGTTGGTCACGCGAGCATGTCAGTCACGGTGAACGTGACTGACATGCTCGCGTGATACTCTACGTGATCATCATCATCATCAGCCGTTGTGCATCCACTGTTGGACATAGGCCTCTTTAAAGTAGCGCCAACGTGCTCTGTCTTCGGCTTTTCGCATCCAATCGATGCCAGCCACCCTCTGGATATCATCGCTCCACCTTGCTGGGGGGCGCCCTACGCTCCGTTTACCAAGACGCGGTCTCCACTCGAGGACCTTTCGACTCCAACGTCCATCGGTCCTCCAACACACGTGACCAGCCCACTGCCACTTCAGCGTGCCAGCCCTAAGAGCTATGTCAGTCACTTTAGTTCTTTGGCGAATCACTTCGTTCCGGACTTTATCCCTCAAAGAAATTCCAAGCATAGCTCTTTCCATAGCACGCTGAGCGACCTGTAGTCGGTGTACTAGTCTCGCTGTCAGTGTCCACGTTTCGGCACCGTAGGTCATTACTGGTAGGACGCATTGGTCGAAGACCTTAGTCTTCAGGCATTGCGGTATGGGCGACGTAAAGACTCGACGAAGTTTTCCGAATGCTGCCCAGCCTAGCTGTATTCTCCTATCGATCTCCTTCTCGAAGCTGTTTTTACCCAATTGGAAAATTTGCCCAAGGTATGTATACTCCTGAACAGCTTCGAGAATAGACCCATCGACATTGATCGGCTCCGGAACGACCAGATCATTTATCATGACCTTGGTCTTGTCCAAGTTCATCCGGAGACCGACACGTCGGGAGGCAGCGTGAAGGCCATCAAGCATCTGTTGAAGCTCTTGCAGCGAACTTGCGATGATGACGATATCATCGGCGAATCGGAGGTGTGAAATGTTCTCTCCGTTTATGTTTATGCCATGCCCTTTCCAGTCAAGCGTTTTGAAGACATCTTCCAAAGCATTAGAGAACAGTTTCGGGGATAAAACATCCCCCTGTCTCACCCCACGATGCAATTGGATAGGTCTTGTAGACGCACCCTGTACTTGGACTGACATATATGCTGAGCTGTATAGGCATTTCAACACTTCGATGTATCGCCAATCAACTTGGGATCGCTGCAGGGAGTCCAGCACAGCCCAGGTCTCGATGGAGTCGAAGGCCTTCTCATAGACCACAAAGACGAGGCACAGAGGCTGGTTGTACTCGTAAGACTTCTGTACAATCTGCCTCAATGTGTGTATGTGGTCTATGGTGCCGTAACCCCTCCGAAACCCAGCCTGCTCTGGTGGTTGGAAGTCGTCGAGCCTTCGTGTTAAACGGTTCGTGATGACCCTGGAAAACAGCTTATAAATGTGGCTTAGGAGCGAGATGGGACGGTAGTTTTTAAGGAGTGTTTTGTCACCTTTTTTAAAGAACAAAACAACTATGCTCCTATTCCACGCCTTTGGAGTTCTCCCGTTCTGAATAACAGAGTCGAATAGCCTCTGTAACTCTCTAAGCAGGGGCATACCTCCTGCCTTCAAGAGCTCAGAGGTGACTCCATCTTCTCCCGGGGCTTTTCCATTTTTCTGCTGTTTCAGGGCTAACACGATCTCGTCCACACTAATTTCCGGAAGGTCATCGGTGTAATGGCGGGTTAACTTGGCTCTGGGATCCTGGTCACAGGCCTCAGGCTGTGGAACTTGGGTGTCATACAACTTGCCGTAGAAGTCTTCTATCTCAGCGAGAATCTCTGGTTTGGCGCAAACTGTTCTGCCACTCGAGGTCTTAAGTTTGGTCATTTGGCATCTACCAAGACTTTGGGTAAACACCTTGGACCCCCGGTTTTGTTCAATAGCTTGTAGTATGTTTTGAGTATTGAAGCTCCGGAGGTCTCGTCTTATTGATCTTTTGACCTTTCTGTTGAGGGCTAGGTATTCTGCCTGAGTAGCTTGCACATTTTCGCGCCTCTCTCTCATGAGATTTAGAGTTTTATCCGAGAGTTTGGACTTCTTAAGCACACTCCTTGTTCCACAAAACCTTTAGCCTTCATCCCGAATGATGTTAGCCACAGTTCCGTAATCCTCGTCAATATCGACAGTAGGTTCCAAAGCTTCAAATCTATTCTGAAGTTCCATCTGGAACCGTCCCGAGCCAGCCTGGGTCTGGAAAATCGTAGGCCTGAGCGTAGACTTCATCATACGACATCTTTCTAGCTTGTAATTTATATTTAGAGTGCCTCGGACAAGTCGGTGATCGCTTCCTGTATTAAACCTGCTAACCACAGAAACATCTCTAAATATATAGCGTCTGTCCGTTATGATGAAGTCTATCTCATTTCTAGTCACATTATCGGGGCTCCTCCAGGTCCACTTCCTGTGAGGCTGCTTCTTGAAGAACGAGTTCATCAAGAATAGGTCCTTCCTCTCAAGAAAGTTAACCAGAATTTGGCCCCTGTGGTTTCGGTTGCCATACCCATGCTGTCCCAGAACAAACTCAGAATCACCCTTTGTACCTACTTTCGCGTTGAAGTCCCCCATGATAACGTTGAAGTGGGCCCTACTGGTGTTTTCTAAGGCTTGACTAATATCATCATACAGAATTTCAACTTCTTCATCCGAGTGTGAAGAAGTTGGCGCGTATACTTGGACGACCTTCAGGGAATATCTTTTGATCAATCTAAGTATGAGATAAGCTACCCGTGCTGAAACACTGGATATCTCTACAACGTTATCAGTGAGGACCTTGTTGACGAGGAATCCGACGCCACCCTGCGATGGATTTTCTCCCTGCCGATGGTAGAGTAGATGGCCAGATTCTAGGGTTGTAGTGTCTTCCCCCTCTCTACGGACCTCACTCAACCCCAAAATATGCCACCTTATCTTTCCTAGCTCCACCTCAAGCTCTGCGATACTTTCATCGAGCCTCAGTGTCCGTCCGTTGTACGTCGCCAAGGTTAGTTGGTTTTGGTAGCCCACCGTCACCCGGAGATTCTTAGCACCCCCTGCCCCACCATCCCCTTGACTGCTACCAGGAACTAGGGGCCTGTTCTTTGTTACGCTACTCATAAGGATTAATGCCCTAATCGCCACGCTGGGCAGGCGGGTTGGCGATCGCAGGGCTAAACTTGTTACGCCAGTGTCGCTGCTGCCCGACACCGGCCTGAGCCATTTGTTCAAGTCTAGCTAGTTTGTAATGGTTATACCGCCATTAGTCGGTCGCCAGAGCCTCGTTCGTCAACCAGCAGGGGGCACCACGGGCGAAGAGGTTGGCTGTTGGAGCGCTGTGATGGAAGCGCACTCCCTTACCCCCCAACACGTGATACTCTACGTGAATCCACAAGTTTACCCCCTACCAAAAAGTGCTCAATGGGGCTAAAGAAGTATTCACTTAAAATACTAATTTACCATTAAGAAAATATCACATAAAAATTGATGGTTGTCTGTAAAGTCGGTTTACGAACGATATATTATATTTTACGTGATAACTAGAAATTCTCGAAAAAGCTCGCGTGGCGGCGTTCCAGTAGCAGAACTATTCGAACTGCTAGCGCTGACATCACCCGATCGTGCCGCTCTATCGCTTGTTCCGCGCTCTCATTTGCACGCTTAGGCTCAGGCATAACGTGACACTTTTTCGTGCGTGCAGCCGATGTTCATCGATTTATAACATTATCACGTCAAAAATATCGCTATCGCATACTGTATACACTGACGCCATGTCTATATCTCTTTCTCTGTCAATGGTGTTACTAATAATTGTCTCTGCGTAGTATCCTATAATCACAGGCCTATATTTATCTATGCAGCAACTCTTTGACATATCCACAGATATATAATTTAATCAAAGACAGCACCAGAGACAAGTAACATACAGCAATAACAGCTGTTCAGAGTACATTGAATATATGTAATTGTTCACTGTTAGTGTTGTCCTTGTCTCTGTGTCTCTGTAATCCCTATATGTTACTTGTCTCTGGTAGTCTGTTTCAAATGTCAAAAAGATTGACCCTACGTTTTGATTTTTGTTTTCAGTTTTGAATTGTTTTTGATAATATTATGAGAATCACATAATCACATATCGTGTCGCATAAATTCGTGCTCACAATTACTATATGAAGGATACCGTGAGCGGGGCGGTGCGCACGCGATGGGCAGCGCGGAGTACACGCAGATCAAGGAGCTGAAGGCGGGCATGAAGAACATCAACGCGGTGTTCATAGTGCTGGAGGTGGGCGCCCCCACGCTCACGAAGGAGGCGCGCAGCGTGCGCACGCTGCGCGTGGCGGACGCGTCGGCCGCCGTCAACCTGTCCGTGTGGGACGAGCCGGGCGCGCTGCTGCAGCCGGGCGACATCGTGCGGCTGTCGCGCGGCTACGCGGCGCTGTGGCGCGGCGCGCTCACGCTGTACTCGGGCAAGGCGGGCGACCTGCAGAAGGTGGGCGAGTTCTGCATGCTGTTCAACGAGCAGCTCAACATGAGCGAGCCGCAGCCGCCGCCGCCGCCCCAGGCCGCCGCCGCCGCGCCCGCACCCGCGCCCGAGCCCGCGCACAAGCCCTACGCGCGGCCCCGCGCGCCGCCCCGCGCCGTCAACCGCCGCTAGTCGCGCCACACTGATCGGACGCGCTAAACATATTATTATTTTCAGTGCTTCAATTTGAGCGATCGCTTATTTTTGACAGTCCTAAACCGGCTCAGCTCATATTTGTCGTCGAAGTGCACCTGACTAGTTCCAAACCCAGCCAGGTCCCTAGTCGTGAGCCTGTTCTTGTTACTGGCTCAGTTTGCTTTGACAGTCAAACAGTAAAAATTAAGGTGGTTTATTTGTATGTATGTATGTTTCTAAATTCCATCACCTATTTAATCTGTATAAAATCAAGGTATTCTCACGCTTCACCTTTTAGCAATGAATTGTTTAACTATGCCTTTTAGTCGAAATCGTTTTAATTAGGTATTAACACTCTATCATTATAAGGATTTTTACATATTTAATTAACTACCTACTTTTGTAACATATTTACTTACTTTCAAGCAACATCTATTGAGATTAAAGTTGGTCTTATTTCTGCCAATATAAATGAAATAACCTAAATTACAATACATAAGTGTTAAAATACATAGATATAAGCTAATGAGCTGCATATATGAAATGTAATAAAAATAATCAATTAAATGGTTGTTCTCATTTCTTCAACTAGCTCATATTATTGACCGAGCGAAGCGAAGGTCTCTGAGTCTACTTGAGTGAATTTGCACTTGTCCGTCCGTCCGTCCGTCTGTCAGAGCCTTATAACTACTGAATTACTGTACGTATTTACTTCAGCTTTAAATATAATATGTAAACCGATGGCCTCCCGCTGAATATGGCTTAAAAAGTTATAAAAATATTTATTTCAGGGGGGCTCTCATGAAAGCGAATGCGAAGTAAAATATTTTTATAGCGTTACCTAGGGTTGCGGTATATCATTTTAAAGATAATTAGGAATAGAGTCCAAAAATATTTTATTTTTAATTTTTCCCCTGAAAGTGGAGGGCTTTCAAAGTGAAGATTTTCTAATGTCCAAAGTTGACCTCAGAACTCTAAATTTTCTGAAAGGCTGAGCCTGAAACTTGATCAATTATTTGAATTATATCCTTAGATAAATATTATAAGGAAACAAATTTATTTAATTTTTAAAATTAGCTTCAGTATTTTTAACAGAACTTCACAATTATGTCAATAGATGGCGCTAATGTTAAAATTTAACTATTACAATGTTTTCTGAAAGACTGAGCCTGAAACCTGATCAATTATTTCAATTATATCCTGTACTTGAACAACAAATACTAAAATTAGATACTTAAATATTACAAGGAAACAAAATTATTTAATTTTTAATGAGCCTCAGTATTTTTAACAGAACTTCACAATGGATGGCGCTAATGTTAAAAGTTAAATACATATTACAATAATAGTTAAAACTATAATATGGATACGGCGAGGTCTCAGTTCGGGGCGAACCACTGATGCGTTAACTGGAGCCTGATGCGTTAACTTTGCTTATCCTTGTTAGACCCGCCCAACTTCAAGATAGTGTGTAGAAATCAAAATTATTTTTTACCCTACAGTGGCTATGGAAGTCGGTTTTTTGGAAAGAATTTTTGGTAGTTAAAGATTTCACCAAGTGACCGTAGACATACATTCGGTACAATTTTGTGGCATCACGTATTTATTGGAGATGGACAACATCACGTCCTCATTTTTTAACCGACTTCAAAAAAAGAAGGAGGTTATCAATTCGGCTGTATGTTTTTGTATGTTTGTTACGCGATTACTCCGCCAATTATTATGAATCAATTTTGATGATTCTTTTTTTGTTTGATAGATCTGATGAATATCTTCGTACATGGCGAACGGAACTCCTCAATGGATAAGAGTAAATTGCTCGCGATCAGTGTAATAGCTTAGTAAACAGTAGGTTTCTAACCAGACAATTTCAATTCCTTTATTTAAAACATGTAGGACATACAGGTGCCTCTTATGCTACGTCATATTTCTACCACCGGTTCGGAAAGCAAGTTCTGCCGAGAAGAGCCGGCAAGAAACTCAGCAGTTGCTCTTTTTTTTTAAACAATCTATTTTTTTTTTAAATGTTTGTCCTCTATTTTGTCCTCCGACATGAAGATCGGAGACCTTTGATAGCTGACATGGCTTCATGTTTTTTTTTTAAACCGACTTCAAAAACTAAAAAGAAAAAAATAATTGGATAAGTCAGGCGGGGCAAGTGCGCCGACGGGGTAAGCGCACCTACCATAAAAATATCGAAAACTACAGATATAATACAACTAATGACATCTTACATCCATGCAACAAACTAAAACACAGTTCTATTTCAGAATCACAGATGTCTCTGTTCACCATAACTTGATGTATCCGCCATTTTAGTTTTAGTGTCATTTAAACCTGTTACCAGAGATGAGCACATGTTACTAATCCCCTTAAATCTTAAAATATTTTACGTGTTGCGGCAAATCAATGAGGTGAGTACAGAATTTAGTTGTTTTTCTTTAAATCTATGTCTGTATTTTAGTCCTAGATAGTGAAATTAATATTTTTTTATAGAATTTAAAATCTTAACCTCAAAATAGTCAAGTGAGGCAAGTGCGCCTAAGTTTTTAGTAGTATGGCGCACTTTCCCCGAGCCAGAAGTCGTCAACTTTTATGATTCAGATATTTTCTTACCCGACGACCTCTGAATAAGGGTAATGAGAAGTTACTGTCTAGATGTGCTTCAGGTCTTGTGATGAGAAGACGTTGGGTGATGGGTTTACAGTAAAAGCCTCGTATTAAGTCTATAAACTATTTTTAAATAAGTAATTTTATTTGTATTTTCTTGAAATTTGCTTTTGGGATGCTATAATTATATAACTCGTTGATCTTTAGTGCTAAGTGCTAACAGTAAGACCAACGTACGTGTCATTTCCTTTGTTCGTTACTCTCTGTGCGCTTAGGTGTGCCTAAGCTCGTAAATCGGAAGCGATAATCGAAGTCAAGCTACTTTGGATGGGTGGCTGGTAAACTATCGATCCGGCTGTTAGCATTCAACATCAGTATTTAAGCCATGTCAGAGCCCTTTGGGCTTCCTGAACAACTCTGACACTAGGATGCCCACCGATCTCTCGACAAGAAGAAGCAGTTGGATACTTACTACACCTGGTTCTAAAATTATTGTTTTTTTACAGATGGTTCGTACTTATCAAAGAAAAACCGTTAAGCCACTACGTTACTGACATTAGATAATTTGTTGTTATTTTTGCTTGATTGTAACGTGTCATGTTGTTTAAATACTTAAGCCTAACAAAGACTGAAATGTTTTCTACTTTACCATGTAAGTTCTTGCGTGCCATCCACTAGATTATTATGTGTTTGCGTCCTATCGCGTCAAAGGAAAATTTGTTACCTACTTTTGTATTTTTTTATTACATAGACGTAAGTAAGTAATGGATAAAATAAAAGTCTAATTTGATTTAAAGATATCTATTATTCCAGCCAAACCTGCAAATATTTTTATTTAAATACAGCAGTTTTACTTTTTATAAAAAAAAACACCAGTAAAGGTTTAGAGCCCCTGATGACTAGTCTATGGCGCGCTTGCCCCAAATTTGTTATGGAAGCTGCAGTAGCCTATAGGACGAGTAAATTAAAAAGAAACCAAGAGTAATGCATTTATTTGTAAATGTTCCATTATGTAAATAATCTGTTTTTCTGGTAACGTACGATTTTAGCGTTTTTATTTATATAGGCGCACTTGCCCCGTTTCCAGGGGCAAGTGCGCCTATAGCCATGTTTTACAATTTAATAGAATATATCGTAAAAATATTGATAGATTTGATTGAATCCACGTTTTTTGCAGCTACAAAAGTTCAAATATTGACAATTTAATAAATGTTCACTCATAAGTCAACAATAAAAATAAAAAAATTGCATCGAAATCATCTATGCAAAAACTATGGCGCCCTTGCCCCGCCTGACCTATTTACATATTATTATTTCTACCCACTATGTTGAAGTCGGGCGGGTATAACAAAGATAAGCAAAGTTGACGCAAGGCTCGCCCGACTTCTACATAGTGGGTAGAAATAATAATATTATGTAAATATATCCAATTATTTTTTGCTTTTTAGTTTATGAAGGCGGTTTTTTTTTATTTAAAAATAATTTTATTGTTTGCTTTTTATTTGCCTTGCTCTGTTGGACGAGAATGAGCTGCTATGTTTTTTTTCTAGCATTTAATTTTTTTTAAAATCTATATCATGTTATTTTACATGTATGTATAAGTATATATTATCTCTTATAATATAATTATACATATTTTCCTTTTTACTTTAAATTCATACATTTATGTTTTTTTTTCTTATTTGCTAAATTACATTTATTGTTTAATACTCATCTATGTATGAATTACATATGTATTAAACAATCTATTACAATACATAAGTAAGTATATAAGTTAAAAAATAAAATACAATAGTGTAAGTTATTATACTATCCTGTGGGGAACTGGACGCAAAGTCGGTTGCTTCCATACGACTTTGTCATTAAGAAATTCGTCAATTGTATAATAGCCCCGACTCAACAAGTGTTCTTTTACGGGTTTTTTTAATTTTTGCACTGGCAAATCCAAAATTTATTTTGGAACCATATAGGTAATACTCGACCCCACAAAGGATTTTTGCACCTTGCGTAGACGACATCGCGGCATTACTAGTTTATGCCGGTTTCGAGTAAGTCGATTTTGTGTATCCCCGCTTTGTCCATAGAGATGAATATTTTGTTTCACAAACATTATAATATTATCGTATATGTACTGCGATGCAACCGTAAGGATGCCAATTTCTTTAAAATTTTCACGAAGGGACTCGCGTGATCCGAGTTTATATGTATATTGATCGAATCGTCCCCTTTTGCAAAAAAAATTGTTTGTATATCAGCAGCTCTGCCCCACAATAAGATGCCGTACGACATAACACTATGAAAATAGGCAAAATAGGTATCGGTAGGTACCTAAGCTGTCTAATTTTCTTGATAGCAAAAGCCGCTGAGCTGAGTTTCCTTGCTATAGTGTCTCTATATGAGCGCCCCACTGAAGCTTATTATCCAAGGTCACACCCAAAAATACTGTGGAGTTCTCCATTTTCAGTGTTTCACCATTCATCACTATTTCCTTATCGATTTTCTTCACATTAGGAAGTACAAACTCTATACATTTAGTTTATTAACCGACTTCAAAAAAAGGAGGAGGTTCTCAATTCGACTGTATGTTTTTTTTGTATGTTTGTTACGCGATTTCTCCGCCAATTATGAACCGATTTTGATAATTCTTTTTTTGTTTGGTAGGTTATACATCAGAGGTGGTCCCATTTTAATTTGGTGAAGATCTGATGAATATCTCCGGAGATGGAGAACGGAACTCCTCAATGGATAAGAGTAAATTGCTCGCGATCAGTGTGATAGTTTTGTAAACAGTATGTTTTAACCATGGATAGCATATCTTTTTTTAGGGTTCCGTACCAAAATGGTAAAAATGGAACCCTTATGGTGCGACTTTCTCCGTCCGTCTGTCATAGTCGATTATTTCAGTAACTATTAAAGCTATTGACATGAAATTTGGAATAGTTGTATATAATAGTGGCCCAATATCATGGAAATCAAAAAATTTAAAATTATTTTTAGTTTAATTAAATAAGTGGGGAAAATCAGGGGTTTGAAATTTCAAAGTAGGATAACTATACCAAGTGGGGTATCATATGAAAGGATTTTGTACTTGACTTGTCTAAGTTAGACAAGTCGACGAGTAACGATTAAACGACGTTATTCTTAATAACGCTAAGTTTTTACTAGCGTTCTGGTTACACCCTGTATTTTAAAACAGTGGGGCCACTAAAAATTGTGAAATAAAAAATTTCAAGACTCCAAAAAATGTTATTATAGAACTACATTAACTCTTGTATACATAATAAATTAAATTATTTTTTACTTTTTAGTGTTTGTGGTTTTTGAAGTCGGTTTTTTTTTAAATTTTTTTTGCGTTCAAAAGCAAGTTATTGACTGTGAACCAGTGTGATACATGCGATATAGCACCGTTTACATCGTCAAAATTATCTTTACATCTATCAACTTTAAAAATTAGCGAAGTGTCATCTGCAACTAATATAATAAATGCGAAATCCGTACTAATATAATAAATGCGAAAGTGTGTCCTGTCGGTCTGTCTGTCTGCTACGCTTTCAAAGCCCATCTGTGCAACCGATTTTGATTAAATTTGGTGCCAAGATAGGTTGTATGATGTATCCCGGGGAAGGACTTAGGCCACTTTTTATACCGGAAAATTCACGAGTTCCCGCGGGAATCATTAACCTTATTCCACGCGGACGAAGTCGCGGGCATCATCTAGTAGCCGTGACCACTAAAAATTGTAAAATAAAAAAAATTAAAACCGACTTCAACAACCACAAACACTAAAAAAATATTTTAATTTAGTACCGAGTATATTATACTTATTCTTATCTTATCCTTTATTATATTTAGAAAAGTTAATGTAGTTCTATAATAATATTTTTGGAGTCAGTGCCAATGAGGTGCCACTGTGTCCAGCCCCAAAACAATATGAAGAATAAACGATTCGTGCGGCTAGTAATTGGCAGTTGGTACCGACTCCAAAAAATATTGTTATAGAACTACATTAACTTTTCTAAATATAATATATTCGGTAATAAATTAAAATATTTTTTTAGTGTTTGTGGTCATTGAAGTCGGTTTTAATTTATTTTTCCTTTAGAAAAGTTAATGTAGTTCTTTAACAATATTTTTGGAGTCGGTGCCAGTGAGGTGCCAACGTGTCCAGCCCCAAAACAATAAGTAGGTATGAAGAATAAACAATTCGTGCGGCTAATAATTGGCAGTTGGCACCGACTCCAAAAAATATTGTTATAGAACTACATTAACTTTTCTAAATATAATGTATTATTCGGTAATAAATTATAATATTTTTTTAGTATTTGTGGCTATTGAAGTCGGTTTTAAATTTAAATTTTTTTTAATCGCTGACCAATTAATGCCACCCATAGACAAGGAAACTTTAAAACGCTATAAGTCGGATTCTTCTGAAAAAAAACAGTAAAATTCTTAAGATTAGAATTCCGTGTAAATAAATCTCACGCAGCTCGCAGGCCCAGACCGAGGGGATGCGCGCGCGTTGAACTCTTTTGCAAAGACATCGTCTTCATACAATATGCAATAATTCGAAAGCACAAAGTTTATTGAAAAAAACAATGTTTTCTGTTGTGGTGGTTATTCTACTGTTGTAGCTTTTAATACTTGTGCTCTAATTCGAATATAATATTATGGTTTTTACTTGGTATGTATTGGAATGCTTAAATCACTTTCATAGTTGCTTATATTCCACGCTTAAATTTGTTAAGCAAGGAAAACACTTCCCAAAATAAATCCCACACGAAACCTTTGATTTCCAGTAAAGTAACGTACAACGTGTTAAGTCATCCTGCCTGTGAAAGTCTTGACAAAATGAAAGTCTTGAAACTGCTAAGCCGTAGCAGTTTCAAACACGAAGTAGCCCGGATAAACAGATTTAAAAAATGTGATTTTAAAACACACAAAACACGTAAATAATCATAAAAATCTAAATGATTGATGAAAGGAAGTAGTTGAAATCACAGATAGCGACAGATACTTAATGAGTGCGGCTTCCGTTCGTGTATTTGGTCTGCTCACTGCTGTGTCACTGCTGAGTGCTACCGCAGCTCGATCGGCGCCTACATACATGGAGCGTTTGTTATTTAACATCGACCTGACCGCCGCCGCCTCTCGCTCTCGACTCAGGGTTTCCGTAAAAGTACGAATAAATCACCGTGGATGCCATCGAAACACATCGCCCGCTACATTCTAAACGAATCATTTGCGCCGAGAGAGCTCCTTCACCTCGGTTGGTCAACCGCAACATCACGTTTAGGTACCTACAGTCTCCGAATATGTCGCGAGTTCAAATCGATTAAGTATTTTTTGTGTGTCGTAAAAATAAAAGCACGGAGTTTATACAATAAATATAATGATTCTGGTAGCGCGTAGGATAAATAAGTGAGTAGGTACTTTATATTATTTCAGTGATGATTGACGAGCATGGACCTCATTTTTCAGGAAGCTTAGCCTGTTCCAGCAATCGCCACCCATTAAGGCGAATCAAATTCAACAGCACTAGTAAAAGTTTATTTGAATAAAAAACATTGGAATTTTGATCATAAGATTTCTGAGTCACTAAGAGATAGCTGCACTTTTGGTAACTATCGCTAGAAAAGCTGATTCTGTAATAGGTGGGCGCTACACTCTCCACTGATGACGATAGTGAAATTCTGCCCGCATGCTGATGGGCCTTTCACTAGATATGGCCGATCAAAACGTGTAATGATTACCAAAAATGAACCATAATTAGAAAAGCTGATTCTTGTACTGTATTAAAGTATGCACAGTACCTATGCAAACAGTATAAAAACTACGTCAGTATAAAAGACGCTCTTCATCGGGCCTTTCGCTAGATATCACGTCTCAAAGACGTTATAAACTTACAAACTATAAAAAACATTAGCAATTATTATGTCGGCAATATTTATTAGCAAAAATTATGAAGGCGCTTCATAATTTTTAATAGCAATCAACATGATGACTACCTAAGCGACATAATAATTGCTTATATTTTTTATAGTTCATGTTTTAGTATAATTTCACTATCGTCATCAGTGCAGTGGCGAAATCTCTATAAATGTTAAAAAGCCGGGCTTGCCCAACAAAACAAACACCCAAACATACAAACTCAATATTAACTCAGTAATTAATCGATCCGTTCAAACTACGTGTTTAAATTTCGCGCGTTCTACAATCAGTCAGTTCAATTATTGCTACCGACCGGTGGGCGCCGAGCGCTTGCGAACGTTTTACGAACAACCTAGTTGAGTGAGTGCCCTCTCACTCACTCTGTGGCTTTGTGAGTGAGAGGGGCTGTGGCTTTGTTGGTCATACATATTGTCTCTAAAATCCGACATAAATTCCTTAAATAGTATAGCGCTGTCTATTGCTGTAATATGCTTGGCTTATATTGATACGTCTGATTTAAGAAGTCTCACGCGGAATCGTGATACGGACTAAACCTTCATAATTTAGTCGATTGTTTTTTTTGTTGTGACAGTGTTTATTGAAATAATATTTTTTGTACAAAATGAGTTCAGATTTAATCAATATTGTTCATTGTGACTATTTAAAGTGTGTACCAATATTGATTGGCAAAAATAAGGTAAAATATATAACTTTTGAACAGAAAAATAACTTGTAAATTCACCAAAATCTATTTTATTCCAGACCTACGTATATCGACCATCGTATTTCACAAACCTTGTAAAAGTCGAAAAAGGCAATTCAACAGATCCGCGTATAAAAATAAATGGATTTTTGGTTGTTCTCATACTAATAAGCTAATTGTTAGTGTTGCATACTTTTTTATTCGTACAGTAAGTAGGTAAGTCAATGTACAGTCGTATTCCAAGATTTTTTCGTTGGAAATGATGATATAAATTATTTAACTGGTGCTATAAAAATGCATCAAAATTCTCAAAAACGGAATTTCGGAAATGAACGCTCTATGCGTTGTTCTGTTCTTCTTTAACTTCTTTGTCCTGGCAAATGAAATTTCAAATCATTTAATTTCATGAGCTCGTCACATCGACCATACAACCTACTGTATGGTCGATGGCTCGTCAAGACAACCTATGTAAAAGTAGACGGAAGAATACGATGGGCAGCGGCTGGCTTGCCTACGTTTGAACCCTGCGGCACGCCACTGCATCAGTGGAGAGTGTAGCACCCACCTATTACTGAATCAGCTTTTCGAGCGATAGTTACCAAAAGTGCAGCTACTTATCTCTTATAATATCACGACGATTGACGTACAGTTTGTATTTGTACAACTATTTAGCATTGACATTTAACTGTTTCGGTTTCCTCTTAGCCGTGACGCTCGGTTGTACCTACGTACTTACACACGGCGCCTGAGTCCCCAGAAGTGCTCAGTAAATAAACAAAACATTAAGAAATCCCCGTCACTTCGGTGTCTACAAAAGGTCAAAACCCATCGTATCTGACCAGCGATTTGTATCGCCTGATCTGCGGGTGTATTAAAATATATTATAATTTCACTCTCTTAATTCCACAATTGACAAATAAGAACATCCGACCCGGCTCGTGAAACTTGAATGGCTGTCTGCTCCAGCAGCCCTATTTACAATTTTTTTTTTGTTTAAATTAAAATACGAATCATTAATTGGCATCGCTCAGACAGGTATACATTAGCTGCTCGTGCTGAATCACTCACTGATTGATCACCTCTTCAGTAATGATCAAATGAGGATAGAAGGAGAGTAAGTAAGTAGACAGTGGGCCGCGCGGTCTACTACGCGCCATACTAGTTATAATCTATAGCTACAAGTTATTCAGTAACCTTTGTGGCCAGATTAGTTACAGGTACAACACACAACGATTGCTACATGTGATCGGAATTTTCACATAACGCCATACAACCACGCCATTAGAGAATGCCTCTCGTCACTCGTCAGTCGATCGCCGCGCAGACACGTATGCAGGGGACGACGTAACAGCCATCCTCACCATGTAATTTGAGACATTTCACAAATTTGCTATGTTAATACTTATGATAGAGAAATTACCTTCGGTTAGTAATTAGCATTTATCAAGTACTAGCTGACCCGGCGAACTTCGTACCGCCTTAGTATGCAAAATTAAATGTATATTTTTCAATATTTCTGAGAGATTTTCTTAATATTTTTTTCCGTAAGAACCTTCTCCTAATAATAACAAAAACAAAAAAAGAATTAGTGAAATCGGTCCAGCCATTCACGCGTGATGCCGTGACCAAGGAAAACGGGTTTCATTTTTATATATATATATAAAAATACGATATGCTCGATTCCCGTCACACAAAGGTCGCTGTAGCCGCTCGGTGTCGCGCTTAACGTAAATACTCTTCGTGTTCCGTGTGACAGCACACGGAACAAAGCCCGAGACCCCTGCCCCCTGCCCTGCCCCCCGCCTCTCTTTACACATTGGCGCTTTACGTTTATAGCTCTATGGCGCGAGTGGCTGAGCTGAGCTGCGGAACGGCGCGGACTCGGTCGAACGGATCACTTTATCTAGTGGTGGCATACTCGAATATTATGCGCATACTACCTACTACTACTATCTACTACAAGCTAGCCCTTGACTGCGATCTCACCTGATGGCAAGTGATGATGCTGTCTAAGATGGTAGCGGGCTAACCTGTTAGGGGCATGGCATGCAGTTATATTAAATCCATACCCCTATACTCGGTTTCTAGACGGCATCGTACCGGAACGCTAAATCGCTTGGCGGCACGTCTGTGCCGGGTGGTAACTAGCCACGGCCGAAGCCTCCCACCAGACCAGACCAGACCAGGGAAAATTCAGAAATTATAAATTCCTAAATTGACCCTGCCGGGGATCGAACCCGGGACCTCCGCATGAAGCTATCCTACCTGCCTACCTACTTAAATGAAGCTATCTATTAATACAGATCAAATCAAAATATATTAAATCTATAATACAATTTAAATAAAATATGATAGTGTAAACACTAAAGTGTAACATCGCTCCAAAGCTACACGCAGCGCTTTGGCACTCGCCGCTGGCTGTTGTTGCGACTTGCGGAGAGGGAGCCCCCTGGGAGCCCCCTGGGAGCCCTGAGGCGCGGTTATGGCATCGTCCGTATGCGGCTTACGAAATTTGAGAAATATTCCAATAGCATTGAAATCGCTATAAATATATCTCTGCTATCGTACACATTGTTTCATTACAATAGCTGGGCTTTACATTGTTCGAGCCAGCGATTTTTATCCCAGCGTATGAAACGAGACACGAATATACGGAACTCTTCGGAAACTCGAAGGAATCGAAGGTACACGACACAACAGATCTACCATCTTCAAGATGTACTCCAAGCGATAGGCCAATAGGTAGTTCTATATAGTAAGTAGGGAATAATTATTTACAGCGTGACGTAGAGTTGCCGATGATGCCTTAATTTGCGTATCATGCTAATTTATATAAGGTATAGTACACGCGCGAGTTGAATGCAGAGCTTATGTATGGTGCGAACTGTACGTATTTAGTACTCACCTATAGGTTGAGGTAAACAGTAGCATTGAGCTGGGCACGTTGGTACTTGTTAGGTACTTTTGTGATTAATCTCATTTCCTTTAATATACGAGTAAGTATAACTCTTTTGTTTTAAATTTTTTGGTTCCGTACCTCAAGAGGGAAAAAGGAACCCTTATAGGAACACTTCGTTATCCATCTGTCTGTCTGTCTGTCAACCCTCTTTTTCTATAAGGAACGCGTGGAGGTATCAAGTTTAAATTAAAATAAAATGATCTACGGTCCCTTGGAGCTATAAAAATATAAAACTTCCAAGTTAACGCATTCAAATGGTACGACCGTTTACGCCACATATTTTGACACTCGCCAATAATTCAAAACCTATAGGGTACTTCCCGTTAACCTGGAATCACGAAATTTGGCGAAGCCAGGTCTCACTGCTCACAGGACGCGTAGGTACCTACTTATAGGAAAAATTCTATTGTTCCGTGTCAAATTGTTTGTCAGGCGCTATCAGTTTAGCGCTGATTACGTGTTGTTTATTAAAAGAATGTATATTGTGTGGTGGTAAACTTTGTGCGCGAGCCTGACTCGCACTTGACCGGTTCTCAGTAAACAGAGTCACTAATTTAATTGATCTCTCGAACTATCAAAATAAGAACTTAATATTAATTAGTATTTGTTAGTATCGAAGTATGTAAATGAAGTCGGACACGCGGGCATCGGCAAAGGTTAAATGTTAATCGTTGTACATCGAGTGGGGAACTTTGAAGATGGCCGAAATCTTCGCGTTACATTCCGTTGAGCCGCCGGCTAACGGACGGACGGACGCTGTCGACTGCTGCAGCCCGCAGCACACGAGTGACGAGTGACGAGTGACGAGTGACGAGCGACGAGTGTGTAGCGCTCACGTGCACGAGCGGACCCATCATGCGGGCCCGTGTCGCACTCGCGATCTTTTGCCTTGGTGAGTTCGTTTTATAATACTTAATTGTTTTTATTTGACTGCCTCGTTGGTCTAGTGGTTAGCATGTTCGACTGCGGCCGACGAGATCCCGGTTCGGGCCATAACAAATATTGGGTTTTTCTGACAAGAAAGTCTCCGTACTAGTTCGAGGTTAGGAAGTTGGCGGTGTTTCACCCCTGTGCCTTGGAGAGCTCGTTAAGCCGTCGGTCTTGCACTGATCTCACTTCGGTCGTGTCGGATTTTCCGTTCCATCGGGCTATGAGAGTAAAGGAACAGAGAGTGCATCTGTGTTTGGGCACACACTTGTGCACTATGATATCTCCCGCGCAGATGGCTAATCTCTCTGGAGATTGGCCGCCGTGGCCGAAATTCGGTCGGGAGGACATAATCATTACATAATAGTTTAATAAGTATGTAATATTATGTCCCTTAAGTTATGATAATATACCCACGTCTGTTCGCCGAAGCAGAAAGCTTGAGGTGACACTGGGGATGGTTCCGGGTGTCGCGCCGTGTGCCCGGAAGTGGCCGGCAGTGGCTGGAAGTGACCGTCATCCACCAACACATTTCCTGACAGAATTAATCAGATTGCAACCGCGCACATCTAATTGGGTCGGTTTAGAAAATAATTATACTCTTGTTCTTGTTATTGTAGAAGATGTAAGCTGAGGTTATTTTTACATACCTCGAGGAAAGCGGGGAAAATGTAGGAAGGTATTTTTAAAGTGAAATTTAAGTAATCTAGAAAATCTGTATTACGGTGTATGGTCCATGCCTACCTACTAGGTAAATCGTGGCGATTACTTCAAAGGATACAAAATGCATGCGCACGTTTTTGTTTTACAATTCCATCAAGATCACACATTACACCGTATTTAAATCAAAATAACTTGCTAAGAATGAAAAATAGGTATACCTAATCTACTTTTAGGCACTTTATTGTTCGGCGTTATCAAATCTAAACAGCCGGAGTATCTGTACGAAAAGCTAGTTTGGCGGAAGCCTAGACTTGGAGCTAGAACGATGATGCCCCCGCTTTTGATGCCACGCCACAGGTCTGCAGCATTTCGTGGTAGTTTTAAATATCTTGCCACGAAATGCTGGAACGACATACCGCCACCTTTTCGCAAAGTTAGTTCTAAATTTGCTTTTAAAAAATTATATCGTGCGTATTTACTTGACACTCAAAAGTCTGAAAACTAGTTTGTGGCAATAAATTGTATGAGTTTTATTAATATTATATTCTATTTTGGTATATTTTAAGCTGAGTAATAGTTAAGTTTTTACAACAGTTTTTTTTTTTCTGTTATTGTTTAATTGTCTTACTATTTTTTTTTATATATATTTGTTATTTTGTATTACTTTATAATATTGCAGTCACCTGAACTTCCCTCGTTTTGGCCCTAACAGAATAACAGCGTTGTGGTTACTCTTTGTACCCACAACATCAAGCTGAGTTAGGACCCTTTTGTCGGCACGACACACTTTTATTTTTAAATGTTTACTATGTGTTGGTTCAACAAATAAATCATATTCTATTCTATTCTAAAATAAAATGAGTTCGTAATCAGCTCCTAAATAAAATTAATTGACATTTATAGCGACGTAGCAGTTAACGCTGCCTTGTTTCTAAAATTCCTGCTAGTCTTTTTTGTGTTCGTTCGGACGGCAGGTAACGAGGCCCGGGGGGAACTGGGGAAGGTCAAGAGCGCGGATCTCGCTACATGCGGACATTCAGATATCTAATCGCGTTTTAATGTCATTTGGCCACAAGGCACAAGGCACAAGGCCGGTCGCTGCAATAATAATTATACTTAATGTTTACATGATATTTCGACACATAAATATGCATTAGTGAAGTGTATTCGAGCGTGGCGTAGTTCCGACAGCACCAACGCGGCCTCGCTCCGCTCCGCTCCTGCCTGTACGCACACACACACACACGCACACACACACACGCGCACGCACACACACACACTCGCACGCCTGACGCACGCACGCTTCAGCTGTGTGGTGGTCAAAACAAGTGTCGCCAAGCGATCTAGTGTTCCGTCCGTGTACGACGTCCTGTAAACCAATTAGAAACTGCCACACCACTAACAGGCTAGCCCGCTGCTGTCTAGGACTGTATCATCACTTACCACCAGGTGAGGTCGCACTCAGTACAGGTCATTAACTTGTAGTCTAGAATAAAAAGGTAGAAGAAAAGAAAAGGCATTACCTATAGGCCTGCAAAGGGTCTCTGTCCGTCTCCGGGATGCAAGCTATCTCTGTGACTTTCATCAAAATAGGTTAAGTGAGTGGACCGCGTGAGACTGAAGCTAACGAACAGGCTGACGGACTTCCGCGTTTATAACATCACATCAGCATAGATCACTGAATGGCTAAATTATTCAGTGGTATCTATAGAGTATAGAGTATAGATCACGATGACACTGATCCTTATTTATCTATGTACCTACCTATCGGTGATCAGATCGACGCAATCGAGTTATCGCGTTATAACATTATGACTAATTAGATTTGTGTAATAATGAATAAATTACATTAATACCTGCCTGAGTATCAAATGTTTATGGAATAAATGTATCATAACTTGTGCCAAAACCGGAGTCGTTTTAAAAAGTGGAATAAGTATAGTTTTGCGGTTTGTACACACAGCTGTTATGTAGCTGTGTGTAGTGGAAAGTTTATCTCTAGAGAGGCTCTACGTGTGGTGTAACTCTTGAGGATTGAGATAAAGTCATTTATAATAAATTATTTAGGTACTTTTTGACTTTTGAGATCTATTTTCGGATATCTACACATATACTACTTACGAGTACATGGTGTGATTTCTAAATGCTCGTATCATCCATAACAATAAATTAATTATTGGGTACAGTAAATATATTTGTGAATATGTGTTACAATGATGGTTGCAGTATGAAAAGGCGCTACATATCCAATCAGGCAACCCTGCCGTACAAATTTTGATGTAACTAGTTAAATATTTAAATAACATAATAGCAGGTAGCACAAGCACGTTTACGCACTATTACCTATTCTGTGGTAGTAACTCACAGACATTACATCGTCTTGAAAAAATTGCAAACTTTGTAGACCAGGGAACAGCCAAATCACCTACTCTTACAATAAGTCTACTGCATACTCGTAGGTACAATGGATGGCTATCATGTCATCATATTAATATCATTGATTTCATCAATTAAAGTCAAACCAAGTCTATGATTAATTAAGTCAATGCTTAAATTAATAATAATTTGTAACACGACAATTAAATATTAATAAGTCGTATCACTAATAACACAATGGGTCACTTTATAACGCGATGATACCCTACACGTATATCGGGGAGTGAGACACAACTTAATATCGCACGCCTGAGGGTGAAGACTGTACGGTAAGGACTGAAACAGTAACCGAAATAAGGGGTTAAAACGCTGTTTTTGAAAACACTTATAACGGAAACAGAAACGATACTGTAACCAATCAATCTGTAACCGTTTATTTCTGTTAATAAGTGATTTAATCTGTAACCCTAATAGTGTGCCGGGGTGGAATTAATAATGAATAAAATAATTTAGAAAAGGGGGAAATGGAATTAAAATGCGAAATGGTATAAAAGGTAAAAACGTTTATTTGCGGAACTCTAAAATGGGCACAGAGATACCGCGACTATGCTCATCGAGTAGGCACACAAATTTGTAGGGTCGTGGTGTAACGTGATATCTGCTTTGACCTCGGTGGTAGTTAGATACTGTCCTGGGTGAATGGCCGCGATGGTAGTAGGCGGCCCAGGGATGAGGAGTGCAGCAGATGGTGAACGTTGGGATCCCGAACGGTGCTGGTGTGACGTGGCTGGATGTTATGCCACGTCGATGTTGAAGTGCGAACCTTGCTCCTGGAATTGATAACCAAACAAGTTATCGTCTGGTATATCGAATTCCGCCCTGGATCCGGCCCTGGCCTGTGTAGACCACAGGAGGTACTTTGGCGTGATAGAATTGTCGGTGTGGTGGATCCAGAACGGAGTTTACAATAAATGTGAAATATTACTTGGCTGAAGGCCCAAAAATATGAAAAGCAAAGATATAAAATTAACTAAAGAAACAAAAATGAGGGTGTATACAAAAATTTTAAAGATGATGCAATCCTATGGAAAGTTACTAACGAATTTTGATAAAACTATTTACGAAAGACTAAAACAAAGATTGCAATGGACAATTGGGATTATGAATTTACTAATTAATAAAATGAATTGACAAAAATAAGAATAAAACTACGAGCAATGAAAATGACAATGACTACGATTTACGTGTTTTAGGTACCATTCAAAAACTTACCCTAATGCGGGAGGAATGTTGCACTGAATTTTAAATTTTAGATTAATATTAAAAAAAAACGCATTTTAAATGGCGTCGCGTCTCAACTAGTGCGCTGAGACGCGACAAAAAGAATCACGCCCGACGCTAGGAACGCGCCGGGCCTGACTGAAGTGCATAATAATTAATAATGCAACTTCAGGCCGCGGTTCCGTCCATTGCTAATATCCGACGCTAGCAAAGTCGCGTTCGGAAATTAGTATTAAATAAATAAGTTAATATGTAAATAACATTACTTAGATAAAATATTAATAAAATATGACTTTAAATAGTAAAAATTAACATTATAAATAAATAATACTTAAATATGTAACACTTCGTTACAATAGGTACATGCCCTAACAAACTGCACGGTGTGACAACGCGTTCTTCTCACTTCATCGGACTTCACACACATGACACAACATGGCCATGTTTTTCTTAAAACAATTGCAACCAACGGTGCTAGACCTTAGGTTCAAATTTGAATACGCATCAACAGTAAATTTGGCAACGTCGCTGTTTCGGTTACACATTAAAACACTTTCATTTCTGTTACAGATTCGTTTCTGTTACAGAAATATAAGTGTTTCGGGTTAACATAATTAATAACACATTCAAAAGGGTTACAGATTCGCTTCTGTTACACTTTCATTCTGTAACACTTATATTTCTGTAACCTTTATGAATCTGTTTTTCAGTCCCTGCTGTACGGTGCCAACTAACTATCTCACTGAACGTAGCCCGGCGCTGGGCAGTCCTAGCTGGACCAAACCCTTACAATGGGGCTGTTCCCCGCACCCCTTGGGTTTAAACCCCTTTGCCTTCCTACAAATTATAAAATTTAATGTTTTGGTAGATTTACGCTCGATTGAAAAGTGAACGTCAAAATATGAATTTTTAAACTCTCTATAGACTTAGGTATTCGTTAGTAACCTTTATAAGGACTTTTGCCTCATGGGAGTTTTCGGCCTTGGCTAGTTACCACCCTACCAACAAAAAAAGTGAGCAGTGATCGATTTTGGTTAAGGTTTACATAGCCCACTATGACTTCGGACTTCATTTATTATTTATTTATTTACATCTAATCAGAACGACAATGCCACTTACACTAACTAGATGATTATTTACATGGTATTACAAACAAAAAAAACAAAAAGAGAAGAAGAATAACCTAAAACTATTAACAATTATTCGATGCTCTCAGAGTACCTTAACAATTCGTTGCCCACTTGTCATTGGTCTCAGAAGGTCAATTTGGTGTCAAAAACTACGCCTGGGTGTTTCACCTGCCTTACTGTAGGGACCGACGCATGGATACCGGGCTCTGCCAACAGTCATCACTGAACATTTGTCTGGATTAAACTCCATTTAAGTTGACTTTACTCCAGACATACACCTGTCAGATCATGTTGTAATTTGAGGCCGATGTTGTAATTTGTTTCATGAAGACTTGACCTGCCCGCTACCATATCTGACTGCACCATCAGTCATTACCTCTGTCAAGGTGAGATCGCAGTCGAGGTATTATTTGCAGTAAAATATTAAATAAATAAAAATGATTTTAATCAAAGTTACAATGAAATTATTAATTAGCGAATACCTATCGCCATCATCATTTTCGAATTTGAAATTGAATCCTTTTGAATACGAGTTGTTACTAGTATTTGTGTGTAATAGGCGCAGTGGCGTGCGGCCCGGCGCCGCCGGACGCGCCGCGCTCGCCTCGCTCGGCCGGCGCCGCGCAGCGGTGGGCGCAGCTGCTAGCCGGTACGTGTAGCCACACTGCTTCTACGTCCTGTACATAGAGAAAGTGGATGCTTTTTCTTGGAATGAAATGAAATTATTTGAAATGATCGAATGAAATGATTTATTTATTTCACATAGGACAACTTGTGTCACTTATCAAGACTCTAACACCGGTTCGGAAAACTGATTCTACTGAGAAGAGCCGGCCAGATACTCAGCAGTTGCTCTTTTCTCAAAATATGAAAGAGGTTACAATATTTAAGCAACGCAATAGGTACATACGTAACGTTACAAGTGTACAAGTGTAACGTTACACAGACTTGCGGGTCACTGGATGCGAGGCCGGTTGCTTCCATACAACTTTGTCGTTAATAAAATCGTCGATAGTATCATAAGCTCGACTTAACAAATGCTGTTTGACACAGTCTTTAAATTGATGTAATGGCAAATCTAGAAACTTTTTTGTAACCATGTTATAAAAACGTACGATCCACCCCACAAAGGATTTCTGCACCTTGCGCACACGTTATGACGCTGTTACTGGTTTATGGCGGTTTCTAGTACATAGATTGTGAGTATCACTTATTTGCTTATAATGATTAATGTTCTACCTAACAAATACTATATTACTGTATATGTATTGTAAAGGCACCGTAAGAACCATAGACATAGGATTTTTCCGCTAGTACATTCTAAGTCTATGGCAAGAACACCAATCTCTTTAAATTATTCACGAAGTGATTCGCGTGATCCGTGTTTGTAAATAAAACGGATGGCTCTTTTCTGCAACATAAAAATTGATTGAATATCAGCTGCTCTGCCCCACAATAAAATGCCGTACGACATAACACTGTGGAAGTAAGCAAAGTAGACAAGCCTAGCCGTTTCAATATCGGTAAACTGTCTAATTTTCCTGATAGCAAAAGCAGCCGAGCTAAGTATTCCCGCTAGTGTCTCTATATGAGCGCCCCATTGAAGCTTATTGTCCAAGGTCACCCCCAAAAAAACTGTGGAGTTCTCAATTTTTAGTGTTTCTCCATTTATCATTATAGTTTTATCAATATTCTTTACATTAGGTAGAACAAACTCTAAGCACTTGGTTTTCTTAGCATTCAATAATAAATTATTGATAGTAAACCAGAGTGATACGTGTGATATTGTATTGTTTACATCGTCAAAATTGTCCTTACTTCTATCCACTTTAAAAGTAAGTGATGTGTAGTTAGCAAACAATACAGACATTATTGTCATTTTTGGTGTATATAAAATATGACTTACCATAAGTCATTTATATACACCAAAAATAGAAAAGGACCCAAGATCGAGCCTTGTGGGACACCCATTAATGCAGTTGAGCCCTCTGAGTTCACGTGGTTTACGCATGCCCTCTGAGTTCTATCATTTAGATAGGAAGCAATGAGATCGAATGCAACATTTCTGATGCCATAGTGGCTTAATTTCAGCAATAAAGTTTTGTGATCAAGACAATTAAATGCCTTAGACAGAATTCTGTGAATGCTCCCAGGCATAGTAAATATGTTTTAAAAATTTTGCACCCGCATCAGTTGTATTACGATCGTTAGTGAAGCCGTACTACTCGGGATGCAGTTAGCTATTTGTGTTAAAGTGATTTAATAATTGGCTCAAAATTTTTTTTTCAAAATCCTTACTGAGAGTTGGTAAAATTGAAATAGGTCTGTAATTATTAAGATCGTTTTTATTTCCTGACTTAAATACAAGAATGAGTTTAACCATGTTTCATTAGACTCGGGAAGGTGCCTACGTCTACACATTCGTTAAAAATTACAGTTAAATAAGGGGCAATGTCGCTTATTATGTTTGATATGATTTCAATAACTTAAAGATTTTTATAATATCTATAGCAGTGATGTGTCTAAATTCAAATGAAACATTGCACTCTTTTACATTGTCCCACAATATACTCTGAGCTGCGGTGGTTGAGGAGTTTAGAGAGTCGGTCAACAAAGTCTTAGTGTACCACTAATATTATATGTATATCTAATACGAACCTCGTCATATCCAATCCAGTGTAATTCCGCCTACTTTTTGACCAGTTGGTCTACAGCACTTTGGTAGGGGCGTTGTTTAATTATATTTATGATTAGTAGATGGTGCCCGCAACCACATCCACGTGGATTGAAGTTTGTTTGGTTATTTTTGGAACTCTTTAATTTTCCGGTATAAAACGTAAAAACCAAATTCCATCCAGATCCGTTCAGCCGTTAGATGGCGTAATTGACTCACAAACATCCAGCCATCCAAACTTTTGCATTTATAACATTAGTATAAATTGTTCGATGTTTAATGACCCCATAAATAGACTAGGTCTAGCTGACATTAAAGCATTAAACGATCGCCATGTAATGAACTGTTGTACTTTAGCTGTCTGTTGTGTTAGATTACACGAGAGACGTGCAGGCGGAAGAGGAGCCCCTGGGGCCGGCGGCCGCGCGCCGCGCCCCCGCCCCCCGCCGGCGGGGGCAGGCGACGCGCGCCCTGCAGGCGATCCCCGTCGAGCTGCCCACAGGTGACGAATATCAGTTGCATTACGTGCTATAGGTACTGCTAACAAAAACTACTTCATGTTTAAATATTCACTGAAGCCAATTCTGTTGTGCACCATCTTTAAACCAAAGTAAAATGACAGCTCTATTTATATTATTGTTGTCCCTTTCAGAACACTCCCTGTGGAAACGGGCAGCATTAGATTTAGTGCTGTCATTTTAGTTTAGATTTTGTGACCAGAATTAGCAACACTGTCTAGTAGGTTTAGGAAGCGAATTCCGGCTCTCGCAAAAACTAAGTATAAAAAATATAAAATCATTAGATTTATGACGACGTCATAAAATTCCGAAACATGTATTCTTAGTTTTTACGCAAGGCATAATATTGGCTGCGCTGTGTGCTGGCAGGTTGGGGCGGCGCCGGCGCCGGCAGCGCGCGCGTGCTGCTGCTGCCGCTGCCGCTGCCCGCCGCCGCCGCCGCCGCCGCCGCGCGCACGCGCAACACAGGTACATACCTGCACAACTCTGTCATACATAGGTACCTTAAGATAATATAAAATATTTACAAAAAATGTATACCATACCTATATTTTTTGTAAATTATGTCTTAAGTAGTTACTTCTTCTTCTTCTATCTGCTGGGCAGGTTTCCGCACTTAAACCTCCAGTTGGAGGTCTGTTGTACGTTAGTTGCCCCTCCCCGCTGGAGTTTTCACTCCAGCCATCCGAGCTCGCTCCAGAAGCCTAGAAGACCGCCCAGGTTGTCTAGGGCCTCTCGTAGCGAGGTTGGGGATCCGAGGTGTCGCTCTCGTTGGTCTGTGACGCCTGTGCATTCTAGCAGCACATGCGTCGGCGTTTCATCTGTCTCCATGCAGGCTCTGCACAGAGGGCTGTCGGTGACGCCTATGACAAAGAGGTGTTTGTTTAATGGGCTGTGCCCTGTTATGAGTCCCACCACCTTCCTGAGTTTGCCTCTATTCAGGCGGATTAGTTTGCGTGTTAGACGTTTGTCGGTGTTAGGTAATGCCTCCCTGGCTCGTCGACAGTCCGAGGCATTCGTCCAATGTCGGGAATGAAGTAGGTACTTATGTAAGTAAGTTTAAGTAGGCACTTAAACTAACTTACATAAAATGATGTAAACAGATCGATTACCTATACACATTGACGATTGTTTCTCAAGACTATTAATTTTTAGTTTTATGAAATTTTGTATATTTTGTAAATTGTTATTTTGATCTTGTTTATTTTTTTAATTTTATATGGTTTCATGTTTTATTTTATTTTATTTTTGTAAGTTTGTAATCTTATTTGAGTAAATTGTAATTTTATATGACATAAACGTAAGAGCTGTAAAAGCCAAAATCGAAATAAATAAATGAATATGAAAAATAAAACTTAAATATCGTCATTCTAAGTATGTGAATTTTATTGATCAAAGTTGAGAGTTCTTCTTCTTATTTTGTTTTATGGCTTTTATTAGTGCCACACCAGCACAAGTTGAGTGTTACTGTTCTCTCTGTTACTGGTCTCGGACCTCGGTTAGATACTGGGACTGTTTCTGTTGTACACAATCTCTAAACTAAACTAAAAAGACAGCATTAAAATATTGCTAACCCTTTCATAATACTCCCTGCGGAAACAAACAGAACTGGATTTATTTTAGCTGTCATTTTAATTTAGTTTAGAGATTGTGTTACACTGAATTGACCACATTGTCGATATAATCCGAGAATATAATATCAATTTACCGAAATTCAAAATTGACGTACAAATCAGTGAATTATTTCTGAATATTTCGGATTTCATTGAACAGTCGAAAGAAAATAGTCGGAATAAAAAAATTCTATAATATTGCCTGCCTCGTGAAACTAGCTGGTAGACATTTTAATTAGGTATAATTAAGTATTATACCTAATTAAAATGTCGCTTTCTTAATTGCATGCCCAGGTCAAAATTTTCCAGTTTCTCCAAATTCACAGAGGAGCTGGGACGACATAAACTGCAAATTAACTTATAAAAATCTTTTGAGCTGTAGTACAGGTTCGGCGCGTGCTAGGCTTTTGGCTGTGGGTATGCATGAGGCCGGCTACTGGCTTCACGCGTACCCTTCGTCAAATACAGGAACATTTCTTGAGCCTGACACGCTCCGAATCGCAACCTGTCTACGGCTTGGGGTTCCGGTCTGCGCTCCTCATAAATGTCCCTGAGGCAGTGATGTCGACAAGCTAGGATATCACGGACTGTCATGCCAAAAAAGTGCAGGGCGCTTCTCGAGACATGCCGCACTTAACGATATCATACGTCGGTCCCTTGCCACCGTCAACGTGCCAAGTCTACTTGAGCCGACTGGTATTGCAAGACACGATGGCAAGAGACCGGACGGTATGAGTTTGATTCCATGGAAGATGGGCCGGGTGCTGGTATGGGATGCAACCTGTTCAGACACGCTGGCCCCTTCCCATCTACATGGGACCAACAACAGAGCTGGTGCGGCTTGTGAAGCGGCTGAAAAAGCTAAAGCATGCAAATACAGGGGTCTAGGCTCCGAATATGATTTTGTCCCATTCGGTGTCGAGACCCTTGGTCCGTGGGGTCCTAGCGCTATAAGGCTTTCTAAGGAAATAGCAAAAAGGTTAGTCGACATCACAGGAGACCGAAGAGCTGGCAGCTACTTACCTCGGACAAAGAATTAGTCTAGCTATTCAAAGGGGGAACGCTGCCAGTATCTTTGGAACCTTGCCTAAAGGGACTCCTTTTAATAATATATTTTAATTATAATCTTATTATTTATTTATTTTTAAGATTTGTAGATGTATTGTGATTATTTAACACTGCAATGTGAGAATCTATATGTAAAATTCAAGTATTATAATACTTAATTAGTGTATCCGAGGTCTTTTCGTGTTCACAGAATGCAGCCTACACTCCGGACAGGACAAATACGGTGACGACGACGACTACGAGGACGCGGACTACGTCCCGATACCTAAACCGAGGCGGCCGCCCGCCCCGCGCCGCCGCCCCGCTCCGCCGCCGCCGCCGACGCGCGACGCCGACTACGACGAGCCGCCACCTCGCCGCCGCCCCGCCCCGCCGCCGCCGCCGACGCGCGACGCCGGCTACGACGAGCCGCCGCCGCGCCGCCGCCCCGCGCAGCGCGAGCCGCCCGCCGAGCCGCGCTACCCCGCGTACCTGCGCGTCGACCAACTCGACGAGACCGTGACCAGCCCTCTCATCGGCGTGGCCGGTACGTTATTTAATCCTCTAAGCTGGCTAACGTAGCAAGAGTTTTCAAGCGAGCTTATACGAACTATAGCCGAAGCGAGATTCCGAGCTGAGCTGAGTTCCATGTCTGTTTTCTTGCGCCGCAGCACGAGCCCAGTCGGAGCTCGCGGGCAGAGTTATAGTATGGCAGGCATCTCTCGTTATGTACCCCTACTATGTACCTATGTATTATGTAACCGTATCCCTACCTGACTAAGAACGATTCCGTCGTCCGGCAGGCTCGTCGCAGGAGCTGCTGCAGAAGTTCGCGGCGCAGGCGCCGTCCGCGCCGCAGCTGCCGCCCGTGCTGCTGTCGGCGCACGACACCAGCGAGCGCGCGCCGCGCCCCGCCGACGACGGCGAGCCCGCCCCGCCCGCTCCGGTCTCCGCCCCGCCCGCCCCCGCCGCCGCCGCCGCGCCCGGCAGGGGCTACCTGCCGCTGCAGACGAGCTTCGGCGCGCCGTTCGGGTCGCGCGGCGCGCGCGAGCCGGCGCGGCCGCGGCTGGCGCGCTCGCTGCGGCTGCGCGGCGCGCTCACCGTGCGCCGCGCCGACTACACCGAGACCTACGACGCGTGGTGGGTGCCCCGAGCAGCACAGCGATATACATGCACGTGTTATAAGCTAGCCGACTGCCCGCGACGTTGTCCGCGTGTAATAAGTTTTTGGAATTCCCCTGGGTACTCCCTAATTTTCCTAGGTTAAATGCAGCCCTAAGTTCCTCTCTAGTTGTCTAAGTTGCTCTCTATATCCTCGACTACAGCCATGCAACGAATCACGTCGATCCGTTGCTCTGTTGCGGCGTGATTAATGGACAAACCACCAAACAAACGTTTTGCATTTATGATATTAGTATGAAGCACGATGTGTACAGCAAAAGTCCCTTTGGTTTTTCGCACTGATCGACGTAGTTTTTGCGCGGTTTTAGATATAAGGTCATATTTTATCCCGGACACTCGATGAGCAACCGCACGGCTTTTAGAAACTTAAATCTAATATAGCCTTAATATTATAGTGTGGTAAAATAAGATATCTTTCTTGTATATTTCCTATTTGGCTTTATTACGGATTGAGTTTTTGTTAAGGACGTTTGAATACAGCTACTAAAATTCTACATCAATGTTGAATACATATAAAAGTATACAAACGTGTGTGCGTGGCGGCAGGTGGGACGCCGGCAGCGGGTCGGCGCGCGTCGACTTCTACGGCGGCTCGGCGTCCACGTACCGCAGCGTGGCGCCCGACGGGACCGTGCAGCGCTTAGAAGTGAGATTACACGATTATATTGTATAGCTAATAGAAACTAGTGGTTCGCCCCGAACTGAGACCTCGCGGCGTCATCTATTGACATCAATGTGAAGTTCTGTTAAAAATACTCATTAAAAATTAAATAATTTCGTTTCCTTACAATATTTATCTAATTTTAGTATTTGTTGTTCAAGTACAGGATATAATTCAAATAATTGATCAAGTTTCAGGCTCAGAAAATTTAGAGTTCTGAGGTCAACTTTGGACGTTAGAAAATCTCCAATTTGAAAGCCCCCCATTTCGTCAATTTTAGAGGAAAAATTAAAAAAATATATATTTTTGGACTCTATTCCTAATTATCTACAAAATGATGTACCGGAACCCTATGTTACGCCATAAAAAATATTTTACTTCGCATTCGCTTCTATGAGAGCTCCCCTGAAATAAAGATTTTTATAACTTTTTCAGCCATATTCGGCTGGAGGCCATTGGTTTACATATTATATTTAAAGCTGAAGTTATTACGTTCAGTAATTCAGTAGTTATAATGCTCTGACAGACGGACGGACGGACGGACAAGTGCAAATTCACTCAAGTAGACTCAGAGACCTTCGCTTCGCTCGGTCAATAATTTTAATTTAAAAAATACTAAATTGTTGAACATTTGCCCAAATAATCGATAAAATTCTTTCCAAAAAACCGGCTTATAAGCCACTATAAAGTAAAAAATAATTTAGATTTCTACACACTATGTTGAAATTGACGCTCCTGCAGCATTAGGATTGAAGAGTTGGATCCAGAAATGTTTATGGAACCATCTCGGGACCTTTCTCTAGCCAGAGAAATAAATATCAGAAATCTCGGATGAATCGGTGCAAATACAAGGGTGAACAAGACGTAAGTACTTATTGATTAAATAAAGAACTGTCCCGACTACGGAAAATTTTCACAGGGCCCCCACTTTTTTGAATGCAATATCCGTCGTATCGATTGTCTTGGAATAAAATGTACTTAGCCTGTATCACTCGGAACAATAAAACGAAGCGATCCTCATGTATCAAAATCGGCTCAGTAGTTTCGGCGCTATGGTGGAACAAACATACATAGGTACATACATACATACATATTATGTACATTCCCTTTCCTCTGGCTTTGCCGTAGTTGGATAAAAAAAACGCCTCGATTTGAGAACCTCCTTCTTTTTGATAGATGGTTAAAAAAAGCGAAAACTAATATATTATTTCTTTGTGTTAAAGGTGGAAGTGATGGAAGTGGTGGACACTGACTGACATCAATGTTATAGCGCACGCGTCGCAGAATTGATCAGTTCATGAAATAGTCGAGTATTTCGCGAAATAGTGGCGTTTCATGAAATTATTAATGGCCATATCATTGAACGTTCAGTGTTCAATGCTTAAATATTGGTCGAAGCAGGACGTGTTACTCTGCGGAAGCGCCTCGATGTTCAACTTCTGTCAATCTGATCACTGACCATTGTTTATCTGACCACGGGGCAAATGGGTCCATACTAGGGCTTCCAATACGGGGATCCCGGACTTTTTTCGTCCGTTTTCAATACCGGTATTGAAGACACTATAAATGAAACGGTGACTATTGCATTTATTTCTTGGTACATACCACTGTTTTATTCGGCTAAGTTTAAAACCTGTATCTAAAGCACATTACCTCAATAAGAGCACCTTTATTGCTTAAAACCAGTGAAGAAATGTCATTTTTGATCACTCCGAGGAAAAAAAATAGTGTTTGAATTTAGAATCCTGTGGCTTGGCATTTCTATTTCATTGACTCACGAAACATTCAGAAATCTGTTTTTTATCCAATGCATTATTTTATTATGATTTATTTTCTTTTAAAAAATAACTATTGAATTTTTTATTAATTTGTGTTTTGACTAAACTATGTATTTAAACGAGTAAAAAAAGTGCAGTTTCCTTCAGAAAAGACTAGTTTTAAGTTAAAAACAATCTATCTAATTTTAAGTTTTTCCGGTATTGAAAAAATTCTTTCCGGTATTAATACCGGTATTGAAAAAAACCGGTATTCGAAAGCCCTAGTCCATACAAATGTAGATGTAAATGGATTTAGGCTACACCAGAAGTCTCACTTAGTCGCCCATTAATTCGCGAGCTTCTGGTGTCGCGCTTTACAAAAACACCGAGGGTACCTAGACAAGCCGTGCTGATTCAGTTTTGGGACTGATTTATATTTTTAATACATATTGTTGCCCTATAGCAGGAACATTGCAATTTCTTTACACCGCCAGTATATCAGCGCCGCTAGTGGTGATTATTGTAACTATGTTTAACGATATTATTGTATGATTAATTGTTTGACCACATCATGAAATAGCCGTGTGTTTAGATATTTAAATATCGTCCAACGAGTTTTTTTTTAATTTATTTGGAAAACATACAGCTTAAATAAATCAAATATAGCTAATACAATAGTGATATCACTGGAGCCAGTTAAGTTTCCACGTTTTGATGAAATACAATATTTTAGGTGGGAGTCCATCCTTAATTTTAGTGGACAAAAATATAATAATAATAAAAGATAATTAAATATGTACCACAAACAAGATAGGTCCACCCCTGTCATCAAGCCTTGCATTATTTGCATTTCTTGATGGCAGAGACAAACCCCCCACACTTATATTTAAATTGGTATATTTTGAGATATTTCATGTTATACGTATCACAAGCTCGAACGATGAATCTGTTATGACTATAGTTGGTTCTGGCACGTGGAAGTACAAACATTTTACTTTTACGTGACTTACGCTTATCTAATTTCGGTACACAGAATTTTATTTTATTTAGTAGATATAGAGTTTAATTCATTGATATTATCGTCATACCATATAATGAAAATAATGGTCTAGAAATAGTATAATATTTCATTTTACGAATCGCTCGAATACTTTAGGAAATATAATCAACTAGACGATTTAGCACGACATTAACATCGATCGATACATATCAGGAATCATAGTACTAATCGTATGCGCACGACAGATGCGCGTGGACCGGTCCGGCGAGGACGCGGTGCGGCGCTGCGGCCGCGCCGCCGCCGCGTCCGCCGCGCCCGCCGACCGCGCGCCGCCCGCCCTGCCCGACCTGGAGCCCTTCTCCTTCGGCGGTGAGTCGCCGACCGCGCGCGAGCCTCGCTCCCCCGCCGCGCTCACTCAACTCGCGCTGCACTTGCAGGCTACGTGACCCTCGAGGGCGGCGAGCGCGCCGAGCGCTGGCAGCACGCGGTGTCGGGGCGCGCGGGCGAGCTGGGCGGCGCGCGCGGCGAGGCGCTCACCTTCTACCACGAGCTGCTGCTGCGCCGCGCCGCCGACGACGCCGCCACGCCGATCAGGTGAGGCCGCCTCGCTGCGCTGCGCGGCGCCTGTGCCGTGTCACCGTGTGTGCGATCGACACAACTACTGTGTTACTGCGCAGGTACACGGTGGGCGTGGACAGCTCGGTGCTGGGCGCCGACTGCGACGGCTACGAGCACCGCTACGAGGCCGTGCGCGAGCAGCACCACGACCCGCAGCTCTTCACTCCCGACATCGGTACCGTGGATTTTTTTTTGTTCAGAAAACTACAGCTACATACACAAGTTACATTAAAATACACACAAATAACGTTTGCGTTTGCGTATGCGTAAGTTATCAAGGTATATTTTGTGATACATTGTCATAGTCTTATAATTTCGATCATTTTGTCAGCCCTAACGCAGACTATGGTCTGTGTTTTAGTCTAGTGCTTTGGTCTGCAAAATTTTGGTGAATTTTTTTTTAAAGCAATAAATAAATAAAACAAAAAAAGTTGATAGATAAATATAAAGGAGAAGTATAGCGCCAATTACAGGTTTCTCAGATTGAATTTACATGATTTAGAAATTATTAATTACTAGTTGAAGAGACAGGCTGACAGCGTAGCGGGCATACAGACAGACGCACTTTCGCATTTATAACATTTGCATGGATTTAAATTACCAGCGTGAAAACCACTTCAACTCTGGCTGTAAGAGTCGAATAATTCACTGGCTGGAATCCTACGCATGGAGGTGGCCGTGGTGCAAAAGAAATCTAGCTTTATAAAACTCTACCGGTTAAACTCACGTTAAACGTTAAAATAGTTAACCTAGCTAAGAAGCTTATACGGTGAGATTTAGCTTGTTATCCTTGTTTAGCAGTTTATTGTACTATAAAGAAGATCTTGGCAAATAAAGAGTTCTGACGAATTCTGGTGTGCGCAGATGGTGGGTGGAGAATCGAGTAGGCACTGATGGGTATTGGTAGGCACTTTGAGGGATAACTTTTTTAGAAGCTGCGGCATATGCCGACACTCGCGGAACTCGCTTCTACAACAGGCACACGTCCGTGCGACCGAATGCTTCGCTTTGCAGGTGAACTGTGTGACTACGTGGAGCAACTGAACAGTTCGACGGCGGAGCATTTCTCGCGCCTGGAGCCTCTGAAGGAGTTCACTCTGCCCCACCGCGATCTGCAATACGACAAGACTATAGAAAAGTAAGTGCCGTTCAATGCGGGGCGGCTGAAATTATCAAATCTTATAACGTGACGGTTTAACACGTAACGCATTCGGTCGATATTCGGCAGTTTCAAGCGCGAGTACGGGCGGCAGTACGCGGACGCGGCGGAGGAGGCGCTGCGCAAGAACCTGCTGATGCAGCACGTGCGCTTCACGCGCGCCGGCAACCGCGAGGGCGCCACCTTCGAGCTGGCCGTCAACTTCCTCGGCGACCGGCTCGACGCCGAGCTCGACCAGCTGCTCGGCGTGCGCGCGGAGCCCGAGCGCGGCCGCGCCGAGACCTTCCCGCACTCGCGCGCCGAGCTGCGCGCCGCCGAGCCCGCGCTGCCCGAGCGCTTCGACTGGCGCCCGCGCGGCGCCGTCTCGCCCGTCCGATGTGAGTGACGCGCTCGTAGCGCACCCCGCCCCGCCCCGCCCCGCCCCGCCCGCACTCAGCGCTCCGCGTCGTCTGTTGCAGACCAGGGCTCGTGCTCGTCGTGCTGGGCGTTCGCGGTGGCCGGCGCCGTGGAAGGCGCGCTGTTCCTGCGCACGGCGCGCCTCACGCCGCTCTCCGAGAAGTGCCTCGTGGACTGCGCGCACCCGTGAGTCCGCCGCCCGCCGCCCGCTCGGAGCGCGGGGCGGGCGGCGCGTGACGCGTCCTTGGCGTGTTGCAGGTTCGGCGGCAACGGCTGCAAGGGCACGTGGCCGAGCCACGCGTACGACTACGTGCAGAGCCGCGGGCTGCCCGCGCGCGCGGACTACCCGCCCTACGCCGAGCAGGAGGACGCGTGCGCGGAGGCGAGCGCGCGCCCCGTCACGCGCATCAGCGCGCACGTCAACGTCACCGCCGACAGCGTGCCCGCGCTCAAGGTGACATGCCGCCCTTTTAACTTATAACGCCCTATTGAGTTATGTGCTAGGTAAAGTTTTCTTTTCGTTTGAAATGTATAGACTGATGGAAAAGTACATTTTTAAAGTTTGGACAATTTACAGCTGTATCCGTTCCGTGCTACATGAAAGGCCTCTGTTTATAAAATTTCAAAAATCATCAGTCCAACGACTTGTAATATCATAGTAACAGTTTATATTATTTGTAGTTTCTCAAAATATTATTTTCATTCTTATTAAAACAAATTTAGGTGGCGATCAGGAAACACGCGCCGACCGTCGTCATCGTGGACGCGAAGGCCAAAAGCTTCGTGTTCTATAAGAAAGGTGTCCTGTACGACGATCGATGGTGAGAATTATCCTTTACCACGCTGTTGATGGAGTTAATATGACACTTCCATAAAAATTGTATTATTTTCCTAGCATCCAAGAGACTGGTAAATTTAAAGCAACTTTTTAACCCTGAAAATCAAAGAATCAATACGAGAGTTTTAAAAATTTATTTATCGGTCTCCCTATCAGTCAATTGCAAAATATTTTGCATAGGTACGTAAAATTTCACTGTCAACGTTAAGTAATCTAAGTAATGCCGGCAGCGGCAAGGCGGCGCGGCGGCTGAACCACGCCGTGCTGGCGGTGGGCTGGGGCGCGCGGCGCGGCGACGCGCACTTCGTGCTCAAGAACTCGTGGTCGGAGGCGTGGGGCGAGCGCGGCTTCGTGCGCGTGCAGGCGCGCGCCAACACGTGCGGCGTGCTCACGCGCCCCTCCTACCCGCGCCTCGAGGACGCCGACGTGCTGGGCGGCGCCCGGCCCGCCCGGGACGACTAGACCCTTAGTGCAGGTGCGCAGAGCGAGCGACACAGGGCACAAGATTCTGAGCGGAAACAGCGCGCGCTCTCAGTGTCGCGTCGGCCTAGCCTGCAGTGTCGGACGACTTCAAACTTCCGCCAAAGCGACGACACTGCGCATTCGTTTGAGTAGCTGGTTTCCGCGTTCAGTATAGACTATAGAGCCGACCTCGCCTGTGTATTTCTGTTTTGTGCTCACTGGCTGCTCTATGGCTGCTCACTTACCTATATTATTTTGTGTTCGATCGAACTAACTAAGTCATGAGTGATATAAGGTACCTAATAATTGTTATTGTTTATTATGTTTTGTTAATACAAATAAAGCGAAGTTTCTTAATTTCCAATTTTATTTGTTGCCTTTCCCAATAGTGTTTCATATAACAAAACGAACTCCTATATCCTATAGCCTATATATTGTAGAAACTGAAGTGTAAATGTACCCAAACTGTTGCGTTGCTCTATCAGATTGAATACAATATATCTACTCATAAGTAAGTAATAACGAATAAACGGTTCTATTGTACGACTTTTCGTCCGAACTAATTACGCGAGGTCTTCGTTCGGGCCTCGGGGCGAACCACTATGATGCAATATTTTTAAACAATTTTATGACGTCACGCCATTAAACATGGCTGCCACATGAGCGGGAACTTCTCTGATTGCCCGAAGCACACGAAGGTCCGCGTAACTGACTGCTTCGGCGCACTACAGGTCCAGCGCCATCTGTAGTCATCACTCGAAACAGTGGTCCAGATAGGTCAACTGCAGATGGCGCTCACAGACCCGGTAGCGGGCGCTGCGATCGGGTTCGAGGTTCAGGGCACGACGTCTGCCGGGGCCACTAACCTCTATAAACTAGTGGTTCGCCCCGAACTGGGACCTCGCGGCGCCATCTATTGACATCATTGTGAAGTTCTGTTAAAAATACTGAAGCTCATTAAAAATTAAATAATTTCGTTTCCTTACAATATTAATCTAATTTTGGTATTTCTTGTACAAGTACAGGATATAATTAAAATAATTGATCAAGTTTCAGACTCAGCCTTTCAGAAAATTTAGAGTTCTGAGGTCAACTTTGGACGTTAGAAAATTTCCACTTCGAAAGCCCTTCGAAAGCCAAAAATATATTTTTTTAAATTTTTCCCCTAAAATTGACGAAATGGGCGTCAATTTTAGGGAATTGATTCAATTTCATGTAGTAGGTACACCTACAGCATCATGATTGAGGATTTGGAGTCAGAATTATTTATGGGACCACCTCGGGAGCTTCCTCTGACCACTGAAAAAAATAATTTCAAATCGATGTAGAAAGTTAGAAACCACGGAGATATGCAGTAACAAACATTTTAAAAAAATATGCGCCATATTAAGAACCGCCTCCTTTTTTGGAAGTCGGTTAAAAATAGATATGAGAAGATAATACATTGAATGATCTTTTTATTAGCCTTGATTTTATTGCCTCGCGAGGGGTGAAAATTAGAGTATTCGCAGGGGTAATGCTGTCTTTGTCTTGGGCGTCCCTAAACCACAGAGTACGTACCTAAACACCGCGCTTCACTCAGGATTTTAGAGGCAACACCCTCGCTACGCTCGGTTGTTACTCTAAAATCCCTCGTCGCGCTTGTTGTTTATCCCGGCGCCCGTGACGTAAGATATTGCATTAGGTACCCCCATTTTAAATAATCTACTAATGAGAAAGTTAAAAAATACCGCGCTCATAGGGAGACATTTTACGGGGAGGGGAGAAGCCCGCATCCTAGGAGGGGGGATTTTTGAGGAAATACTTCTAAGACCCTAAAGAACACTTGTGACAAAAATCAGCTTTACATTTTTGTTATTTAGGGCTCCCATACAGAGCTTGCATAAGTAGCCTGAGCTGTGGTAGTTTACGACGTATTTCACTGATTACCTGCTTAGAGGGAGGTATGTTTCTACAACCACCTCAATCCTAAATAAAAAAAATAAGTCAGCAGGCCGAGTGGGAGTTATTTAACGTACGAGTAGGTATTCGGTAGATGAATGAGATGTCAAAGCGGGACAGGTTCGCGCGGCTGTCATCGCGGCGAGTCGCGGCCTACGTACCTATATAACAGTGCGCGCCGTGCGCAGCGCGCTGTAGTGCGACTCAGCCGTGCAGCACGGCGGCACGAGTGCACGACAGCACAGCGGCACGACAGCACAGCGGCAGCATGGTGCCGGCGACTGCAGCGCGGAGCAGCGCGCGACTCTCATTTAGTTCAACACCTTTGTCTATATTATTATTAATTGGTAAGTTTTCGCCATAATCATTTAATTCTAGCTGACCTGATTCAGATTAAAATCAAAAGGGTGGGATTTCTGAAAATCCTTTGTTTAGTACGATTAACGGCTTTGCGTTAAAAAGGAAACCTTCGCGCAGAATGTTATCGGTGTCTAGACCTAGTGGTTTTAGATTTATAGTAGGTACATGCTTAACTCTGTTTAACTGTCTCTTCGGCGTACTGGTTTGATAGAACGATGACAAAGCCGCGGGTTCGATTCCCGGTTCGAGCTGTAATCAGGTAAGTACTGAGGGTCTCTGACAGTGATTCGCAGTACTAGCCTGGAGTGGGGCGCTTGGTGGTGTTTCGATCGCGTGCACATTTGCAGTTGCAACTTGCACGTAACTCGTAACCCGCAGGGGTCTAACAGAAGGGACTGCCGGGGGCCGCTCGCGCACCGCTCCTGGTCATGTTTCATATTGTACGAATTGAGATGGAGGCAAATCAAATTCTGAATATTAAACAAGTGAGCAGGTGGTTTGTCCACCGCCGACCGCGCGTTCGTGTTCGTTACATCATAACAAGTTTCCAGCCGCCGGCGCGCGGTCAATGTCACGGTCACTCTTTCCTGTATTTTCTTTTATCCCCTGCAATAAAACGTAAATCATACCTACTCAATATTATAAATCCTAAAGTGTGCTTGTTTGTTGGCTTGTTTCAATCACGCCGCGACCGAGCAACGGATCGACGTGATTTTAGTATGGGTGTAGTTGAGACCTACGCAACTTACTTTTTATCCCGGAAAATAAAGGAGTTCCTGTGGAAATCAAATAAACTTAAACCACGCGGACGAAGTCGCGGGCTTCTTAATAATTTGACCAAATGTATGAAAACTACTTGAATACTATCAAAGACGTGAAACTGACGCGCCGTCTAATATACCTGCTACTGAGTCTGACTCCACCTTGTTTAGTGCTTTCCGATGCTCCGCATAGACCCGTCAGTTGGGTGAAACTGAGCTTAGTGGCTTTGTTGGCAAAAGTCAGCTTGCTCCAACTGAGGTGGGGGTTGTATTTTTTATCAGACTACGGCAAAGTCAAAACGAAGGGTTGATTTTAGCAGTGTATGTATGTTTGTATTTATGTACGAGTATGTTCCACCATAGCGCTTACAGCCTACACTTTTCGACCGATTTTAATAAACGAGGTGTCAATCGATTCTTTGTAACGGGTGGTTAGGTTGTTCACTTGGGTTATATTGGGTTAATGTACGTAACTAATATATAAAATGCAGGTCCAAGATAGCTTCACCTGCCTCCCTTTATCGTCATTTAAATTAAGGCTCATGTATTCTATAGCAACCAAATAGTAACCCAACTTGAAATCCCAAATCCGTGTGGACGAAGTCGCGGGCATCAGCTAGTTGTATTATAATATCATAATAATAGGTAAATTATTGCTTTATGTACAATACCAATTCAAGGATGTCCAGTTTGAAGTTATTGTTATATAATTTATATTATTAGCATTGACCATTTATCCAAGGTCGATGACTATTAGTAATGCCGTAGCATCTTATTATGCAATATGCAAATAGCGTGTCAAATGTCAATAAATAGGTTAAGTTATGTGAACTGCTGTTTGGCGCGGAGCAACTGTATGCATTATCTGTATGTATAGTAATATATTATTATTATTATTCACAACAACTAATGTGGTGTGTCTACAATCGGAGTAAGACAGAGCCTTCGCTCGCAGTGACGCAGGCTCGCCCGCAGCTCGCATCTCGCGCGGCGAGATCAGCGCGGTACCGATCCCGATTCCCAACCCTCCGCAAATATTTATGAATTTTAAAGATTTGTGAATAGTAAAGATTACTATTAGAGTTTCGTCAAAATCGGTAGAACAGATGGGCTGTGAAGATAGACAGACGGACAGACTTTTGCATTTTAATTATTAGTATAGGTTCTGATACGGATGATATAATAATTTTTCGATGAGCTAGAAAGTCGCCTGTTGTTGCCAGGAGGTTGTTTATTTGTTGTCCGAGAACAGGCGGCAAAAGTCGTCAAGAGTTCAGTAATGGCCCATAATTAAATATGATTTAGCATGAGTGTACCTACATGAGTAAACACCCACTCGCAAAGCAGGGAGTGTATTACAAAAAACTTGTTGAGAGCATGTTGTAATTTTATATAGGTACGTGAATCGCGCCGCCGCGCCGCCAGGTGTTGCACTACCCTGCGAGCGAGGGCTGAGCGCTGGCTCTCAATACAGTACAAATCAAATCAAATAATGTTTATTCAATATAGGTAGGTACACTACACTTATTGACGTCTAGTTATTTATATAAAATATAATGGTGATAATAATCAGTAACGATATCTTAAAACACAACAAGCACAACAAGTGGGTAGTTAAACAGGTTGCATGTGTTATTGTTTTATAATTTGACTACTTAATTGGCAATAATAAACTTTCAACTATGACTAGTGCTAGAGATCTGGGTATAACTTTTGATACATCCCTAACATTTAAGTTACATATAAATAATATTATCACAAAAGCTAATAAAATGATGGGTTTTATTTTCAGAATTACCAAAGGTTTCAAAAACCCTTTGAGTCTTTTGCATCTTTATAAAAGTCTTATTCGCAGTATCTTAGAATATGGTACCCCAGTTTGGACCCCATTCCAGAAAACATATGCTGACTCTATTGAGTCCGTGCAAAGGAGATTCCTACGAATACTTCTTTACAAATATAACAGAAAGCTAGTCCATTCATCTTATGAAAATAAATTAAAATACTTTAAACTCGATTCTCTATGCATGCGTCGTATGCTACATGATGCGATGCTACTTCACAAAATCACTAATAGTCAAACGGATACTACCCTACTATCAAAAATAAACCTAAATTGTAAAATCCCTAAACGCTCAATTTGCACTTATAACGTCTTTCCAACTAAACCCTGCCGAACTAATTTAGCGCACCACTCTTGCATTAACCGTATTTGTCGTCAATTTAATACTATTCATCACAACAACCGAGACCTCAATATATTTAACTCGTCGAAGGCTTGCTTTCGCCGTAACGTACAGGTATCCCTACGTAAGGGAGCCAATTAGTTAAGTTCCGTAATTATTCTGTATATTCTGTATATTATGTTTTGTATTTCTATTGATACAACTATTATTGTAATTTTCTCATTCTTCACTGCATTTTGTAAACCTACCATACTTAAATTTTGAAATATTTTTATCTAAAAATCTTTTGTACTAGCCAGTTGTTTATGTTTGTGCTATATATCTTTTGCCTATAAGTCTCTTTGTAATATATATATACTTTATTTTATGCATGAATGTTGTTGGTTGGTCGAATAAAAATAAAATAAAAAATAAAAAAAAATAAAAAACTAAAGCTGCGAGGGTTCCAAACGCGCCCTGGTCTGAGAAGAGCCCACAACAAACTCAGCCGGGTTTTTTTTTCATTATCACCATTTCACAAATCATCTTAACTAAGCAACTATCAGAGCCATTAGAACAAATCATTGCCAAGCTTCCTTTTCATTTAAGTAATCCTTTACACGGTAATAAGATTTTTTAATGAGTTTACGTTTTAACATTAACTTTGAACTTATACAGAGACATCTTCAACATGTCTTCTGGGAGCTTATTGTAGAAGCGGACACTGTTTCCAACAAATGTATTGCTAGTTTTACTAAGCCTAGAAGCAGGCATTACAAGTTTATTTTTATTTCTAGTATTGACATTATGACAATCACTTTTCTTCTTGAATTTATCAATGTGTTTATGCACGTATACTAAATTTTCAAATATACATATATTGGTTGTGCACTGTCATAATATTGATTTCTTTAAATTTATCTCTTAGTGACTCTCTTGGTCCCATATTATTTAAGGCTCGAACAGCCCTCATATCAGCAGCATTACCCCATAATAATACACAAGTACAACTACAAGTATAACAACACAAGTACAAACACTCTCAATACTAATTCATATAATTAAATTATGGGCCATTAAAAAAATCTTGCCGATTTTTTGTCGCCAGCTCTCCAACTATTGTTGTACGAGATATATTATGGCGCTCGAGGATATAAAAACTCGCAAAATGTCGCATACCGCATATTAAATAGACTGACTGCCTTTTTAAATGTTTCGTTTGTTTTGTAGTTTTAGAAAACCAGTATGCATAATATGTTACCGAAATAGGTTAAAGGTGGGTGAATTATGATTACGAATCCCAACAGTAGGTATAGCGATGTTTACGTCGGACGCTCATGTGTGGCTCATGGTCACTGTTTCCGCGTTTCAATCCAACTAATATTACCTATTCCGTGGTTCCAGCGTCGTCGCGGTGCGTCGCGCTCGCGGTCGAGGCGGGCGAGGCGGGCGCGGCGCCACAAGCGGAGCCGCCGCCGGACGCACAGCACTCCGGCCGCTATCCCCGCTCTGCAGCCCAAACATTTTTACAGCTCATATCTGGTAAGCCAGAAATCGGTTAAAATTGTTTTTCAAACCAATCGGCAGAATTTTAATTCGTTATATCTCCTTCTCAGGTTACGACACCGCTGACGACGATGATTGGTCCCTGCGGTCACTTTTTTCTGCGCCTTCGAGTAAGTTTGTCTTCTGATTACGACGTCGCTCGTTACGCAGTAGGAGTGTTTCTAATGTATATTTCTCTTCAGAGGTGTGTTCAAGAATTGTTCGTTGTGCAGGTCGCAGGGAGCGCGTCCGCGTGCCGCTGCTCCTGCTGCCGGTGGCGGTGCGGGGCGCGGGGGAGTTCGGTATGATCATTGTTGCATCCAAAACGGACATCTCTGATTACACCTGCTATAAAGAAGGCTAATTCTTGTAATCGTTCTGCGCAGATGAGTATACCGTGAGACCTTCTAGAAGACGAACCTCGACCGAGTACGATAGCGGCGAGGAGGACGGGGACGAGCTGCCGCCGCGTCGCGGCGGGGGGGCGCCGCCCGCCCGCCGCCCGCCCGCCGCCCGCCCGCCGCCTGGCGCCCCGCCCAGCGCTCGCCCTACAGCGAGCCGGAGTTCCCCGTGTATCGCGACAAGCCGAGGCTCAGCCCCGTCGGTGTGTTCATTGTTGTCGTCTGATCGCCTGTAATGTTATGACAATTTAATTTAGGAGTAGACATCTTAGGACTTACTCATAAGACTTTGCTACTAACTTTAGTTTAGTATATTACTTAGGTGAGTAGTGTTTGCAAGAGCTGAAATGTAGCTATAACTAGTGGTTCGCCCCGAACTGAGACCTCGCAGTGCCATCTATTGAAATGTGAAGTTCTGTTAAAAATACTGAAGCTCATTAAATATAAAAATAATTTCGTTCCCTTACAATATTTATCTAATTTTAGTATTTGTTCAAGTACAGGATATAATTCAAATAATTGATTAAATTTCGTTAGAAAATCTCCACTTTGAAAGCCCCCAATTTCGTCAATTTTAGGGTAAAAATTTTAAAAATAATATTTTTGGTCTCTATTCTTAATTATCTTTTAATTGATATACCGCAACCCTATGTAACGCTATAAAAAATATTTTACTTCGCATTCGCTTCTATGAGAGCCCCCCTGAAATAAAGATTTTTGACCGAGCGAAGCGAAGGTCTCTGAGTCTACTTGGGTGAATTGGCACTTGTCCGTCCGTCCGTCCGTCCGTCCGTCCGTCCGTCCGTCCGTCTGTCAGAGCATTATAACTTCTGAATTACTCAACGCAATTACTTCAGCTTTAAATATAATATGTAAACCAATGGCCTCCAGCCGAATATGGCTTAAAAAATAATAAAAATCTTTATTTCAGGGGGGCTCTCATAGAAGCGAATGCGAAGTAAAATATTTTTTATAAAGTTACATAGGGTTGCGGTATATCATTTTAAAGATAATTAGGAATAGAGTCCAAAACTATTTTTTTTTTAATTTTTCCCCCAAAATTGACGAAATGGGGGGCTTTCAAAGTGGAGATTTTCTAACGTCCAAAGATGACCTCAGAACTCTAAATTTTCTGAAAGGATGAGCCTGAAACTTGATCAATTATTTCAATTGTATCCTGTACTTGAACAACAAATACTAAAATTAGATAAATATTGTAAGGAAACGGAATTATTTAATTTTTAATGAGCTTCAGTATTTTTAACAGAACTTCACATTTATGTCAATAGATGGCGCCGCGAGGTCTCAGTTCGGGGCGAACCACTAGTACTTTTTAAAGTCATATTCGGCTGGAGGCAATTAGTTTACATATTAGACCGAGCGAAGCGAAGGTCTCTGAGTCTACTTGAGTGAATTTGCACTTTTCCGTCCGTCCGTCCGTCCGTCTGTCAGAGCATTATAACTTCTGAATTACTGAACGTAATAACTTCAGCTTTAAATATAATAAATATGTAAACCAATGGCCTCCAGCCGAATATGGCTTAAAAAGTTATAAAAATATTTATTTCAGGGGGGCTCTCATAGAAGCGAATGCGAAGTAAAATATTTTTATAGCGTTACATAGGGTTGCGGTATATCATTTTAAAGATAATTAGGAATAGAGTCCAAAATTTTTTTTTTCAATTTTTCCCCTAAAATTGACGAAATGGGGGGCTTTCAAAGTGGAGATTTTCTAACGTCCAAAGTTGACCTCAGAACTATAAATTTTCTGAAAGGCTGAGCCTAAAACTTGATCAATTATTTGAATTATATCCTGTACTTGAACAACAAATACTAAAATTAGATAAATATTGTAAGGAAACGAAATTATTTAATTTTTAATGAGCTTCAGTATTGTTGACAGAACTTAACATTGACAACAAGATTTTTATAACTTTTTAAGCCATATTCGGCGGGAGGCCATTGGTTTACATATTATATTTAAATTTGAAGTAATTACGTTTAGTAATTCAGAAGTTATAAGGCTCTGACAGACGGACGGACGGACAAGTGCAAAATCACGCAAGTACACTCAGAGACCTTCGCTTCGCTCGGTCAATTATTCCAAGAAAAATCCTAGCACAGTGTAATAAAATTGGAAAGGGGTCACCACCTTCAGCAATGAGTATGATCTTGTGATCAGTACAATTAGATATAAGATAAACTCGTTTGTACCATCTTGCGCAGAGTAGTAGTAATAATAATAATAATATGCGAAAGTATGTTTGTTTGTTGGTTTATTGGTTTGTCCTTCAATCACGCTGCAACGTGATTTTTTGCATGGGTATAGTTAAGGACTTGGAGAGTGACATAGGCCAATTAAGGAGTTCCCGTGGGAATAAAAAAAACTTATTCCACGTAGACGGAGTCGCGGGCATCAGCTAGTAGTAAATAATCACGCCGCCGCTGTAATAATACAATGGCATGGTTTATACTTCATTCTTTTTATTCCATTACAAGTTAACCCTTGACTGCGATCTCACCTGACGCTAAGTGATCATGCATTATTATACCATCTACGATGGTATAATAATATACATAATTGATGATGGTTTATATAGATAAAACTTTTGTTGTACGTAAATTTGAAAAAAATATCTCTATATAAACGGTTCTATTGTAAATACATCTATTCGCCCGAGGTCTTAGTTCGGGGCGAACCACTATTTAAATTACTGTTTATAATTATTGTTTTAGAGTCGTCGCAGCGCCTCGTAGATATGTTCCGCTCGCAAGCGCCGATTGGTGACACAGCTCCGCCGGCCATCGTGCAGTCCGAGTTCGACAGCAGCGAGCGTGTGCTGCTGCCAGACGACGACGAGCTCGACGAGGACGAGTGGGTGCCCTCCGCGAGGACGAGGCGCGCGCTACAGAGAGTCGGCGACGCGGCGCAGAGAGGCGGCGACGCGGCGCAGAGAGGCGGCGACGCGGCGCAGAGAGGCGGCGACGCGGCGCAGAGAGGCGGCGACGCGGCGCAGAGAGGCGGCGACGCGGCGCAGAGAGGCGGCGACGCGGCGCAGAGAGGCGGCGACGCGGCGCAGCGAGGCCGCAGCGGGCCGACGCGCCCGCGCCTCGCGCGCCCGCTCAAGCTGCAGGCGGTGCTTACGGTGCCCCGAGCCGGCTACTCTGAAACTTATACCGCTTGGTAATTTTTAAACCTGATTCAAAGTTTAGATTTAGCCGCCAATACCGCCGAATGTCAATAGGTCTTATCGGTTCAATATTATTTTATTATTTGAGACTTAATCTTAGTAACGAACTTATATTTATTTTTGTACACAGGTGGGACCCTAACAGCGGAGACTCCCGTGTTCACTTCCAGGACGGCTCGACGGTCACGTTCCGCAAGATGTTGCCTAATGGGCTTGTGCAGAAAGTAGAGGTACGCTTCTGAGTTGTAACACTAAGTTGTGCTGAAGAGCCTGCGAGAATCCGGAAAGGTTCTTACGATTGGTAGGTAAGTGATACGTCAGCGCAGTTGCAGCTACTTAGACTACTTAGTTATGTCGTCCATTTCTTGTCCTATAATTAATTCTACACTGATTGTTTAGATCTGTAACCATCAGTGGCGTGCGGTTCATAGATGCAAATAAGCACTGCTTACCCCAACTGAATGAAACTTATACTCAAGTAAATTACATAATAAAATAATAAAAAAACAACTGTAATATAAATTCATAAAAACGCCATCTATAGTAAATCACCACCCGCATCTATATTAATTCTGTAATTATCACGAATTCTATCAATAGTCAATACGCTCATATTAACATTGAACCGACGCGACGCTGGCGCCACGGAACAAGCAGGAGTTAAAAATGGCTAAAATTTTAGGTGTGTGTGTTTCACATTCAGTAATACAACACGAAATACATTTACATGTGTGAGTCATCACTCCTAGTCATAACGCACGACGTTACGTCAATAAAAAGCATAGCTTCCGGAAACTGCGCGATCAACTCAAGACTTATTTTAATAATGAAAATTAAGTAACTGTATTTACCTAGATACCAAAAAGAATTGTTGAAATTATTAAATAAATTAAAATTTTCTACCGTACTTCTTTCCACTGATTTTGTATTCTAAGAAATTATAAAGATTCTAAATTATTAATTAAGTATTAAATCAAAAGCAGTCTAAATTAAAAAAAACATAATATGGCCACCGATTAAACATCCAAAAGGGGTAAACATATTTTTTCACGCAAATAATAGCGTAATTAAAGTATTGAAATTAAATCTATATATATAAAAATGAAACCCGTTTTCCTTGGTCACGGCATCACGCGTGAATGGCTGGACCGATTTCACTAATTCTTTTTTTGTTGTATTTGTTATTATTAGGAGAAGGTTCTTACGGAAAAAAATATTAAGAAAATCTCTCAGAAATATTGAAAAATATACATTTAATTTTGCATACTAAGGCGGTACGAAGTTCGCCGGGTCAGCTAGTATTTTAATAAAAGAGTCTGGTAGCCGGCGAGACTTCCGCCGACTACCAGACGAACGCGTCTTGGTAAACGGAGCGTAGGGCGCCCCCCAGCAAGGTGGAGCGATGATATCCGGAGGGTGGCTGGCATCGATTGGATGCGAAAAGCCGAAGACAGAGCACGTTGGCGCTACTTTAAAGAGGCCTATGTCCAACAGTGGATGCACAACGGCTGATGATGATGATGATGATGAAAAAATTGTTATAACACGTTCAAGGACGTTTCTTTGTAAAAAACACGTGAATTATTGTGAGAACAGCATGTGACAACTTTTTTAGTGATTAGTGATTACAAAATTATTGGAATTGTTCAGAAATCGGTATTGCAATCGGTAACGTAACAATCTACTTACATAGTATTATTATTATTTTAAGTACCTACCTACCTTTTTGGGTGTGAAACGAGAGAGTTCTTGGTGTACTTTTTTGCATTACAATTCACCTTTTAAAATATATTAAGTGCCTAGTAGTTGAGCATGGTTTGTTAGCATGGTTAGCATGTTCGACTGCAGTTGAGAGGTGCTGGGTTCTTTCCCGGGTCGGACCAAAAATCTTAGATAAGGAAGTTCGATATTAGGTTTTTGTTTTAAGAAATTTTCAGCACTAGCCTGGAGTTGGAAACTGGCTGTTTCACCCTCATACATAATTAATGCTTACCCTGGCTTCGAACCCTGTGCACGCCACTGGTAACCATTTGCTGTAAACGCGCTTGTGATGAACCAATGAGGGCGGCCAAACACGGACCGCTCTTGCTGTTATAGGCTTGAAGCTACCATTGATAACTGCTGCCAACCGCCCGAAGCGGCCGCGACTGCTCGAGCGGTTTTGTTACGTGGTGAGAGGATCCGGACCGCATGGAACGCGGGGGATCAGCGTTTTTGTGAATAAAGCCCCATAAAGGGGAGAAAGACACAAGGGACAAGGAGATAGATAAAGAATTTGTAGGGAGTCAAGAAAGCGCCCCGGGAAAAACGCCAAGAGCAAGTGCCGAACGGGTCTCTCCCGCGATTCGGCCCATATAACCGCGAGGTTGGTGGGGCCATAGGAGGTAGTGGGTTGCTCGAGCGGTTTCATGATCGTATGTGTGTACGAAGAAGACTGTAGTTCACTATGCAGTCACAGCTTGAAGCAGTCAGAATGGACTGCTTCAAGCTGTCCGTGTATCCGAGGCCTAAAAAGTAATTTATAATAGCAACTTTCATGATGAGATGAGAAATAGTGGGGCGTCTCTTCATGGATTGAAATAACTACAGCTAAGGTAATAAATAATAGCTGCGATAACTTACAAAAATGATTAAAGTAAGAATTTATAAGAATAATATTTGTAAGAATTATTTAAATGAAATGAAATGATTTTAATTTATTACATTCATTAAGAAGGCAAACCATTTGACCGACCGCGATTTAAAAAACTCGCGATGTATCGCTGTGGCATTCTTTGGCGCGGTCTGAGATTAGAGCTCTATGGTTGATCGAATATCATATTATGTCGAAGTAGGCGTAGCGTCTGCAATTTGCAACACCAATGCCCTGCCCTGCAAACTAAGCAAATGCAAATGCGTTCCATACTTGCAGATGCACGTCGACCGCGCGAGCGGACGCACGCTGCGCCGCTGCGCCAGCAGCGTCAGCGTCGCGAGCGCGGCTGACCGCCTCAACCCCGCGCTGCCAGACTTGCAGCTCTTTACGTTTGCAGGTTACATGCAACATAATATATTCCTTCAATTCCTTAAATAATAATTGAAATGTTTAATTGAAGGCTCCGAGAGCGAGTAATCAGTATCAAATGTTGCGGTGCAGGTTACGCGGACGGCGCCGAGCGGTGGGTTTACCGCGCGGAGGAGGCGGCGCACGGCGAGGCGCTGGCGGCACTGCACGAGGTGCTGCTGCTGCGCGACAGTGAAGACTCCGCCCTTCCGCTCCGGTAGCTACGCTACGACATTGCCTTAAACTTTTTTACTCTGTATATTATCAGCGGGCGACGGAAACCTTATCGCCACAGAAGACCCGCGCTGAAAACATTCGGGCCCTTCAAAAGGCGAAAAGTGATGTTCAATACAAACAATCGGTACGGTTCTTATATATAAGTTTAGCTTTCTACAGTGACAGAGCGACGTGGTTTGGGTTGCCTTGGTGCGCGGTTCACAAGTACTTACACTTAATTAATTTAGGCGTAACCAACGATGTCCTAGCATTTAACAAAAAAATACAAGGGATTATTTTCATTTTACAACCAAAGTTTGGAAATAAGAATCAAAAGTTTTATTTCAAACAAAATAAAAATTTTGACAAACTGGTTCATTTGACAGATTATTAGCTGACAAATTTTAATTATGAATTAAAATATGAAGTCTGTCTGCGAAGTAAATAATATAGTTTTCCCACCGCTGCGCACTGTTGTTAACCCTTGTCGTGCCGCACAGGTACAGCGTGGCGGTCAACAGCTCGCTGCTGGGCGCCGACTGCGACGGGTACCGCCACGACTATTTGGACGCGCGCTACCACAATCGGGGACCGGACTTTTTCCGAGCTGATTTAGGTTCGTATCGTATAGGACTGAACATATTATAGATTAATTATTGAGGTTTAATAATGATATATAATATGAATGATGAAAATAATGAATAATTTAATAATCTTCGTCATCGATGTTGCAGACGAGCTGTGCGACGAGGTGAGGCAGCTGAACGCGTCATCGGCCGAGGCGCTGGCGCGGCTCGAGCCGCTGCGCGAGTTCACGCTGCCGCGCCGTGACCCGCGCTACGAAGCCGTACTCGACCAGTGAGTGCTTAGCTCGGCAATTATTTAGAGTCATTTTGTAAAATTTAACATGAACGCGATCAATGATTATGAAACTAATAATATACTCCTATCACCTCAGGTTCAAAACGCAAAACGAACGTCAGTACGTGGACGACGTGGAAGAGGCGGTTCGTAAGAACGTAGTGATGCAGAGCTCGCGGTTCTCGTCGTCCGGCAACCGCGCCGGCGCCACCTTCCAGCTCGGCCTCAACTTCCTCGCCGACCGGCTCGACGCCGAGCTGCAGGGCCTGCGCGGCGTCGCGCACGACTCCGAGCGGAGCCGCGCCGAGCGCTTCCCGCACCCGCGCCGCGCGCTCTCCTCGCTCGAGCCACGCCTGCCCGCCGCCTTCGACTGGCGGGCCCAGGGTGGCGTCACACCCGTGCGCTGTGAGTACCGCGATGGGTGGTAGCAGCCGCGCAGTGCTAATGACGACAGAGTGACTACAGCGAGCCGCGTGTTGCAGATCAGGGTTCGTGCTCGTCGTGCTGGGCGTTCGCGACGGCGGGCGCGGTGGAGGGCGCGCTGTTCCGCCGCAGCGGCCACCTCACGCCGCTGTCCGAGCAGCAGCTCGTCGACTGCGCACACGCGTGAGTGTTATCATCGTTCGCGACGGCGGGCGCGTTAGATCTGGGGCGGTAAAGCAGCAGCGCATCGACTATGATAGGCTCAGCTTTAACAACTTGCGTTCTATGCTCTGCCCTGTTTCGACTTTCTAATTTATTAATTTCGTACAGGTTTGGCGGCAACGGCTGCAAGGGCACGTGGCCGAGTCGCGCCTATGACTACATCCAAGCGCGCGGGCTGTCTGCTCTCGGAGACTATACGCCGTATACAGCGAAGGTAGGACTCGTGACCTTGTCGCTGCTCTTTCTTCTTTATTTCTATCAATCTTTTACCATCGATATTAACTAAATAAGAAAATATTATTCTTATTTAGCAGTAACTCCTCGTTGCTCCTAGTCAGCAGCAGGGGTTTTCTCCGGTTGGTCCGTGAGGGCCAATCGGGGGTACGGGCTTCGACGGCTCCTAGTGAGGAACTTTCCAGCCTACGTTCCTTGGAAACATCATAGGTGGCGCTGAAACTCACACTAAGGATATAAGAGTACAATGAGGTCATATAAGTACCATATTCCAATGCTCTATGGCCTGATACCTGAAAAAGTTTTTAGGAAGAAAACCAAGGCCAGTCGCTCACTATTTCGTTTTGCTATACGGTTTTGTGATTTCGTTGAATTCATTTATTTTTTTCTGCTTTGCATCGAATTTTGACTCCGATTACCAGTGCATATGAGGACCTACGACACTTGGATACCGCGTTATGTATAACTTTGTCATTTGTAAAGATAATTTACAAAACTCACCAGGTTTCTGCAAACTTAGCTTTAAATTTTTAAAAAAATTGGCAGTCATAGAGACTGCCGATAGAAGTGAAAACGAATATTTAAAATAATTTTTCTTTAAATCTTTTTTTTTAATAAAAAACTAAGGCATTACGAATGTAGTATATTTGTATTTAAGACCTTTTTTTATTGCGTAATAGGCTTGCGATTGACGACAATTATGCTTAGTGCAAAGCAGAGGTCTAGGTTGGAACGCGCTTGCCTAGAAGATGCCTATTCACTCTTGCCTTGAAGTTACTTAAGTTATAAGTGGCAGGAAACACGTGCGCTGGGAGGGTGTTTCACACCCTAGCGGTTCGTATCAGAAACGTCGAGCAAAAACGCTTCGTGCGAGCAAATTGGACGTCAACCACATAGGGAAGCCAACGCAGACGGTTTCTCGCAGTTCTGTGGTAGAATGGAGACGGAGGAACAAAATTGTGAAGTTCCTGAGCACACTCCCCATGGTATCCCATGGTATACCATGGTATCCCATGGACATTACGTCGGTGTTGTAGACTAAGTAATTTCGCCTGCGTAAGTGATTGATCGCCAATTATCCTTTGGGCACGGCGATCTATCGAGTCTAATGTATCGAGTTGATACTTGGCGGATCCATCCCAAAGGTGGCAGCAATACTCCATGCCAGATCGAACTTGTGCCTGATAAATGTAACTTATGATTAACGTATAATATGTAAAAATCGCTAGCGAACCTTGTGAATAAAAAAAAAAAGAGCGAGGCGTTTTGTTTTGGCGTGAAGTACCGCTTCACCTTATTCAGCATACCAAGCTTTTTGGCAGCTGTTTTGGCCTTTGACTCGACACATTTCCCGAAATTGATGTTGGGAGAGAATGACGTCAATACTCAAGAGCTCAATATGATCACTAATCGGTACGGATATACCATGAAAAGTAGGAGCCAAGATGAAGGGGCTCCACTTTGAGGTTAAGGTTGCCTGAGGAACACCGGCATTGACAGCCATTAGGTCAGAGGAGCAGCCGTCGACGACCGCCCGGAATGACCTGTCACTCAGGAAATCAGATATCCAGTTGCAGAAACCAGTGGGAATCCCGTACGCGGAGAGCTTGCTGGGAAGACTGCCGTGCCAGAACCGGTCAAAAGCCTTCGATATATCGAGTGAGACAGCAAGTGCCTCACCGTGCTTCTCGATGGCTTCACCCCAAGTATCTGTGGCATACACTATACTCTTACAGAGGATAGATGTGATGGCAATAGGTCTGTAAGTGGCCGGATCAGCACGACTCCCCTTTTTCAGTACCTAGTGGCTGCACATTTGCAACTTTCCACGACTTGGGGACTTGAGCAGTTTCAAGAGAGAGGCGGAACAAGCGTGTTAGTACAGGAGCGGAATACCGTCATCACCACTGACCTTACTCACATCGAGGTTCCGAAGGGCTTTTAGGAACTCATGCTGGTGTATGCGTAACTTCCTTTTGTCTTCGTATTCAACGCGAGGTGTCGGTCGCGTTTCCACAAATTAACCCCCTACCAAAAAAATGCTCAACGTGCCTAAAGAAGTGTTAAATTAAAAAATTAGAATAAAAATTGGAAACTTCCTTGTTCTTCAATATGCAGGAGATTCGGTATCCAAATGTCGTAGGTAAGTCCTCATATACAGTGGTAATCGAAGTCTTAATTCGATGCAAAGCAGAAAAAATTAAATGAATTCAGCGAAATTACGCAACTGTATAGCAAAACGAAATAGTGAGCGACTGGCCTTAGTTTTCTTCGTAAAAACTTTTTCAGGTATCAGGGCATAGAGCATTAGAATATGGTACCTACTTATCATCTCATTGCACTCATATATCCTTAGTATGAGTTTCAGCGCCATCTGTGATGTTTCTAAGGAACATAGGCTAGAAAGTTCCTCATTGAAAATTCATCACGAAATCTCCTAATCTCGTATAATGAAGATGAAAGACGGCATTTAAATCCATTTTGTTTATGAGTTGTAAGCGAGTTTACAGACTAGCGCGGATTATGAGCTCGCTTCATTGTACTCAGAGAGTGCACCGATGCCGGATGCCCTGACTCTTGTTTATCGTAATCGCAGGTGGAGAGCTGCCAGGAGGAGTCTGTGGCGCCCGTCGCGCGCATCAGCGGCCACGTCAACGTCACCAAGTACAGCGTGCCTGCGCTGAAGGTATTCAGATTCAGACACTTTATCAGCTTCCATCGTCTTCATTATGGTCGGCCATCTGCTAGCCCATCTCTGAGCTCGCGCCTCCCTCTCGGAATACAAACAGAGTGATTTGGAATGGCTTATACCGTCCATAACTGCGAGAATTTAAGTCCGAATAGAAAGCAACGAGAAGGTCTCAATAACCACTAGTATACCACTGCTTATAATCACCCATCACAAGCCTGACTGAACTGAACTGACACTCGCTGGTGTCACATCACACAGGTGGCGATCAAGCAGCACGGGCCCGCCGTCGTCATCGTGGACTCGAGCCCGAAGAGCTTCACGCTCTACACTAAAGGAGTGCTCTACGATGACCGCTGGTTAGTGCTACAGTTACTATAATACGAAAATTTGATATTTATGTGGCTCTATCTCGATGTTAAGAACTTCCTCGGTAGTTGCGTACCATTGAGAGCGGTCGGCCGCGTTCTTAAAATGATACGGTACTCGCTACATCAGTTTTTGGAACGCTAATTACTTATTAAAATATGATTAAACTACTTGCAGTTCCAAGAAAAGTGCGAAGCACGCCGTCCTCGCCGTCGGTTGGGGCCAAGAGAAGGGTGAGCCGTATTTCATACTGAAGAACTCGTGGTCGGATGTGTGGGGAGAGCGCGGCTACATCCGCGTGCAGGCGCGCGCAAACACGTGCGGCGTGCTCACACACCCGTCCTACCCGCGCCTCGAGGACACAGACGTGCTGCAGAACTGAGAGCAAATATGCTTCAATAATATGATGCACCAAATAGATGCCTAATAAACCGGTACAAAATCCTGTTTACTTTGCCTAAATAAAAGTGAACGATGTTCCAATCCCCATTCCCTACATCTCCGATATCTGATGATCTTCACCAACTAGAGCTTCCTTAAGTACAAAAAATAATATAAGGGAATAATATAATATAATAATGCCACTGGAACGAGGGATATTTAAAAAAACTACAAGTAAAATTTCAAGAAAAAACATTTCTGTACTCATTATGAGTTTTCCCCCAAAACTGTCAGAATGAAAAACCTGAATAAATCAAAAATATAAAACGAGTAAGATAGAGATGTAGTAAAACAAAAATTAATTCTCAAACTCGAATAATAAATGAGATATCACTGACCAATATAACGTGTAACTCAATTAATGCAAAATGTATTGAGAAAACGGCAAAGTTAAGTTTGTAAACGTGGTGACATAACACCACCGTTAGGTTAGGGTGAGTTAGGTTAGGGTGAGTTAGGTTAGGGTGAGTTAGGTTAGGGTGAGTTAGGTTAGGGTGAGTTAGGTTAGGGTGAGTTAGGTTAGGGTGAGTTAGGTTAGGGTGAGTTAGGTTAGGGTGAGTTAGGTTAGGGTGAGTTAGGTTAGGGTGAGTTAGGTTAGGGTGAGTTAGGTTAGGGTGAGTTAGGTTAGGGTGAGTTAGGTTAGGGTGAGTTAGGTTAGGGTGAGTTAGGTTAGGGTGAGTTAGGTTAGGGTGAGTTAGGTTAGGGTGAGTTAGGTTAGGGTGAGTTAGGTTAGGGTGAGTTAGGTTAGGGTGAGTTAGGTTAGGGTGAGTTAGGTTAGGGTGAGTTAGGTTAGGGTGAGTTAGGTTAGGGTGAGTTAGGTTAGGGTGAGTTAGGTTAGGGTGAGTTAGGTTAGGTTAGGTTAGGTTAGGGTGAGTTAGGTTAGGGTGAGTTAGGTTAGGGTGAGTTAGGTTAGGGTGAGTTAGGTTAGGGTGAGTTAGGTTAGGGTGAGTTAGGTTAGGGTGAGTTAGGTTAGGGTGAGTTAGGTTAGGGTGAGTTAGGTTAGGGTGAGTTAGGTTAGGGTGAGTTAGGTTAGGGTGAGTTAGGTTAGGGTGAGTTAGGTTAGGGTGAGTTAGGTTAGGGTGAGTTAGGTTAGGGTGAGTTAGGTTAGGGTGAGTTAGGTTAGGGTGAGTTAGGTTAGGGTGAGTTAGGTTAGGGTGAGTTAGGTTAGGGTGAGTTAGGTTAGGGTGAGTTAGGTTAGGGTGAGTTAGGTTAGGGTGAGTTAGGTTAGGGTGAGTTAGGTTAGGGAGAGTTAGGTTAGGGTGAGTTAGGTTAGGGTGAGTTAGGTTAGGGTGAGTTAGGTTAGGGTGAGTTAGGTTAGGGTGAGTTAGGTTAGGGTGAGTTAGGTTAGGGTGAGTTAGGTTAGGGTGAGTTAGGTTAGGGTGAGTTAGGTTAGGGTGAGTTAGGTTAGGGTGAGTTAGGTTAGGGTGAGTTAGGTTAGGGTGAGTTAGGTTAGGGTGAGTTAGGTTAGGGTGAGTTAGGTTAGGGTGAGTTAGGTTAGGGTGAGTTAGGTTAGGGTGAGTTAGGTTAGGGTGAGTTAGGTTAGGGTGAGTTAGGTTAGGGTGAGTTAGGTTAGGGTGAGTTAGGTTAGGGTGAGTTAGGTTAGGGTGAGTTAGGTTAGGGTGAGTTAGGTTAGGGTGAGTTAGGTTAGGGTGAGTTAGGTTAGGGTGAGTTAGGTTAGGGTGAGTTAGGTTAGGGTGAGTTAGGTTAGGGTGAGTTAGGTTAGGGTGAGTTAGGTTAGGGTGAGTTAGGTTAGGGTGAGTTAGGTTAGGGTGAGTTAGGTTAGGGTGAGTTAGGTTAGGGTGAGTTAGGTTAGGGTGAGTTAGGTTAGGGTGAGTTAGGTTAGGGTGAGTTAGGTTAGGGTGAGTTAGGTTAGGGTGAGTTAGGTTAGGGTGAGTTAGGTTAGGGTGAGTTAGGTTAGGGTGAGTTAGGTTAGGGTGAGTTAGGTTAGGGTGAGTTAGGTTAGGGTGAGTTAGGTTAGGGTGAGTTAGGTTAGGGTGAGTTAGGTTAGGGTGAGTTAGGTTAGGGTGAGTTAGGTTAGGGTGAGTTAGGTTAGGGTGAGTTAGGTTAGGGTGAGTTAGGTTAGGGTGAGTTAGGTTAGGGTGAGTTAGGTTAGGGTGAGTTAGGTTAGGGTGAGTTAGGTTAGGGTGAGTTAGGTTAGGGTGAGTTAGGTTAGGGTGAGTTAGGTTAGGGTGAGTTAGGTTAGGGTGAGTTAGGTTAGGGTGAGTTAGGTTAGGGTGAGTTAGGTTAGGGTGAGTTAGGTTAGGGTGAGTTAGGTTAGGGTGAGTTAGGTTAGGGTGAGTTAGGTTAGGGTGAGTTAGGTTAGGGTGAGTTAGGTTAGGGTGAGTTAGGTTAGGGTGAGTTAGGTTAGGGTGAGTTAGGTTAGGGTGAGTTAGGTTAGGGTGAGTTAGGTTAGGGTGAGTTAGGTTAGGGTGAGTTAGGTTAGGGTGAGTTAGGTTAGGGTGAGTTAGGTTAGGGTGAGTTAGGTTAGGGTGAGTTAGGTTAGGGTGAGTTAGGTTAGGGTGAGTTAGGTTAGGGTGAGTTAGGTTAGGGTGAGTTAGGTTAGGGTGAGTTAGGTTAGGGTGAGTTAGGTTAGGGTGAGTTAGGTTAGGGTGAGTTAGGTTAGGGTGAGTTAGGTTAGGGTGAGTTAGGTTAGGGTGAGTTAGGTTAGGGTGAGTTAGGTTAGGGTGAGTTAGGTTAGGGTGAGTTAGGTTAGGGTGAGTTAGGTTAGGGTGAGTTAGGTTAGGGTGAGTTAGGTTAGGGTGAGTTAGGTTAGGTTAGGTTAGGTTAGGTTAGGTTAGGTTAGGTTAGGTTAGGTTAGGTTAGGTTAGGTTAGGTTAGGGTGAGTTAGGTTAGGGTGAGTTAGGTTAGGGTGAGTTAGGTTAGGGTGAGTTAGGTTAGGGTGAGTTAGGTTAGGTTAGGTTAGGTTAGGTTAGGTTAGGTTAGGTTAGGTTAGGTTAGGTTAGGTTAGGTTAGGTTAGGTTAGGTTAGGTTAGGTTAGGTTAGGTTAGGTTAGGTTAGGTTAGGTTAGGTTAGGTTAGGTTAGGTTAGGTTAGGTTAGGTTAGGTTAGGTTAGGTTAGGTTAGGTTAGGTTAGGTTAGGTTAGGTTAGGTTAGGTTAGGTTAGGTTAGGTTAGGTTAGGTTAGGTTAGGTTAGGTTAGGTTAGGTTAGGTTAGGTTAGGTTAGGTTAGGTTAGGTTAGGTTAGGTTAGGTTAGGTTAGGTTAGGTTAGGTTAGGTTAGGTTAGGTTAGGTTAGGTTAGGTTAGGTTAGGTTAGGTTAGGTTAGGTTAGGTTAGGTTAGGTTAGGTTAGGTTAGGTTAGGTTAGGTTAGGTTAGGTTAGGTTAGGTTAGGTTAGGTTAGGTTAGGTTAGGTTAGGTTAGGTTAGGTTAGGTTAGGTTAGGTTAGGTTAGGTTAGGTTAGGTTAGGTTAGGTTAGGTTAGGTTAGGTTAGGTTAGGTTAGGTTAGGTTAGGTTAGGTTAGGTTAGGTTAGGTTAGGTTAGGTTAGGTTAGGTTAGGTTAGGTTAGGTTAGGTTAGGTTAGGTTAGGTTAGGTTAGGTTAGGTTAGGCTAGGTTAGGTTAGGTTAGGTTAGGTTAGGTTAGGTTAGGTTAGGTTAGGTTAGGTTAGGTTAGGTTAGGTTAGGTTAGGTTAGGTTAGGTTAGGTTAGGTTAGGTTAGGTTAGGTTAGGTTAGGTTAGG